>JAUMIR010000014.1:7500-9437500 GCA_030847615.1 Gambelia wislizenii
CGCAGCCTCGCTTTCTCCCCCGCCCCTTTGCTTCTATACCAGCCAGGGGCACAGCAAGCCCCTAAAATGCCCAATAATTTAAATCGCAGCCTACTTTTCTCCCCCCCTTTGCTGATTTCCCATCCATAGGCACAGCAAACCCCTAAAATGCCCAATCTTTTAAAGCACAGCATCGCTTTTTCCCCCGCCCCTTTCCTTCTCTGCCAGCCAGGGGCACAGCAAGCCCCTAAAATACCCAATAATTTAAATCACAGCCTCCTTTTCTCCCCTCTTTCCTGTTATGCCAACCATGGACACAGCAAGCCCCTAACATACCGAATCTTTTAAATCACAGACTCCCTTTCTCCCCCCCCCCTTTCCTTCTATACCAGCCAGGGACACAGCGGACCCCTAAAATGCCCAATAATTTAAATCACAGCCTCCTTTTCTCCCCCCCCCTTTCCTATTATCCATCCATGGGCACAGCGAGCCCCTAAAATGCCCAATCTTTTAAATCACTACCTCGCTTTCTCCCCCGCCCCTTTGCTTCTCTGCCAGCCAGGGGCACAGCGAGCCCCTAAAATACCCAATAATTTAAATCGCACCCTCCTTTTCTCCCCTTCTTTGCTGTTATGCCAACCATGGACACGTCGAGCCCCTAAAATACCCAATCTTTTAAATCACAACCTCCCTTTCTCCCCCCCCCCCACCTTTGCTTCTATACCAGCCAGGGACACAGCGGACCCCTAAAATACCCAATCTTTTAAATCGCACCCTCCTTATCTCCCCCCCTTTGCGGTTCTGCCACCCATAGGCACAGCGAGCCCCTAAAATACCCAATCTTTGAAATTGCACCCTCGCTTTCTCCCCCGCCCCTTTGCTTCTATACCAGCCAAGGACACAGCGGGCCCCTAAAATGCCCAATAATTTAAATCGCAGCCTACTTTTCTCCCCCCCCCCTTTGCTGTTTTGCCATCCATGGGCACAGCGAGCCCCTAAAATGCCCAATAATTTAAATCGCAGCCTCCTTTTCTCCCCCCCTTTCTGTTGTACCAGCCATAGGCACAGCGACCCCTTAAATGCCCAATCTTTTAAATCGCACCCTCACTTTCTCCCCTCCCCTTTACTTCTGTACCAGCCAGGGACACAGCGACCCCTAAAATGCCCAATAATTTAAATCGCAGCCTCCTTTTCTCCCCCCCTTTCCTGTTGTATCACCCATACCCACAGCAAGCCCCTAAAATACCCAATCTTTTAAAACGCAGCCTCGCTTTCTCCCCTGCCCCTTTGCTTCTATACCACCCAAGGGCACACTGAGCCCCTAAAATGCCCAATAATTTAAATAGCAGCCTCCTTTTCTCCCCCCCCTTTGCTGTTTAGCCATCCATGGGCACACCAAACCCCTAAAATGCCCAATCTTTTAAACCACAGCCTCGCTTTCTCCCCCGCCCCTTTGCTTCTCTCCCAGCCAGGGACACAGCAAACCCTAAAATACCCAATAATTTAAATCACAGCCTCCTTTTCTCCCCCTCTTTCCTGTTATGCGACCCATGGACACAACGAGCCCCTAAAATACCCAATCTTCTAAATCGCACCCTCGCTTTCTCCCCCACCCCTTTGCTTCTATACCAGCCACCGACACAGTGGGCCCCTAAAATGCCCAATAATTTAAATCGCATCCTCCTTTTCTCCCCCCCTTTGCAGTTTTGCCATCCATCGGAACAGCGATCCCCTAAAATGCCGAATCTTTTAAATCACACCCTCGCTTTCTCCCCCGCCCCTTTGCTTCTCTGCCAGCCAAGGGCACAGCAAGCCCCTAAAATACCCAATAATTTAAATCGCAGCCTCCTTTTCTCCCCCTCTTTGCTGTTGTGCCACCCATGGGCACAGCGAGCCCCTAAAATACCCAATCTTTTAAATCACAGCCTCCCTTTCTCCCCCCCCCCCTTTGCTGCTCTGCAAACCATGGCCACAATGACCTCTTAAAATACACAATAATTTCAAATCCAGCCCCCCTTTTTTTCTCCTTTCCTACTGTGCCACCCTTTGGTCGGTGAACACCCCCCCATGCCCAAAACCTACCGCCAGCCAAGCCGTGCTTAGACACCTTACCTATGCCTAGAAGCCCACCCCCTACAACCCAAAACGTCCCCCCGCCCAAACCGCCCCCCACCCAGGTAGCGCCAAGACCCCTTAACCCTAACCCAACCCACTCACGGGTTTAAACCTCCCCACAGCCAAGCCACCCCCCACCCAGGCAGCGCCGAGGCCCCTCAGCCCAGCCGACCCCCCCACTCCCCTAAATCTCCCCCCCGTCAAGCCGCCCCCCCACCCAAGCCGCACAGGGAACCTATAGCCCAGCCGAACACCCCCCCCCCACTGCCCAAAATATCCCCCGGCCAACCCGCCCCCCACCCAGCCAGCACCGAGACCCCTTAGCCCGGCCGAGCCCTCCCCCCAAAATGTCCCAGAATTTAAATTACACCACAGCCTTTTGCATACTCTCCTGGTATTCCAACCCTGGACAAATGGACCCCCAAAATAACCCAATAAGTTGAATTACACAACTACTTTTTACCTACTGTCCTTATGTACCACCCATGGGCACAGGGCCCCCACAAATGTCCCAGAATACCAATTACATCCCTACTTTTTCCACGCTCTCCTACTGTGCCAACAGTACACACAGGAACCCCCCCAAATCTCCCAGAATATGAATTACACCCCTACTTCTCCCCGCTCTCCTGCTATTCCAACCATAAGCACAGCCCCCCCCGAAATATCCCAGAATATCAATTACACCCCTACTTTCTGCCCGCTCTCCTGCTGTGCCAACCAAGGGCACAGGGACCCCCAAAATGTCCCAGAATATCAATTACACCCGTCCTTTTTACCCGCTCTCCTCCTGTACCAACCATGGCCACAGCCCCCCCAAATGTCCCAGTATATCAATTACACCCCTACTTTTTCCCCCTCTCCTGCTGTGCCAACCATGGGCACACCCCCCGCCAAATATCCCAGAATATGAATTACACCCCTACTTTTTCCCCACTCTCCTGCTGTGCCAACCATGGGCACAGCCCCCCCAAATGTCCCAGAATTTGAATTACACCCCTACTTTTGGCCCGCTCTCCTGCTGTGCCAACCATAGGCACAGACCCCCCCAAATGTCCCTGAATATCATTACATCCCTACTTTTTCCCTCTCTCATGCTGTGCCAAACATAGGCACAGTCCCCCCCAAATGTCCCAGAATATCAATTACACCCCTACTTTTTCCCTGCTCTCCTGCTGTGCCAACCATGGGCACATCACCCCCCAAATGTCCCAGAAGATCAATTACGCCCCTACTTTTTACCCGCTCTACTGCTGTGCCAACCATGGGCACAGGGGCCCCCCAAATATCCCTCAATATCAATTACATCCCTACTTTTTACCCGCTCTCCTCCTGTGCCAACCATAGGCACAGCCCCTCCCAAATGTCCCAAAATATCAATTACACCCCTACTTTTTCCCTCCTCTCCTGCTGTGCCAACCATGAGCACAACACCCCCCAAATGTCCCAGAAGATCAATTACATCCCTACTTTTTGCCCGCGCTCCTGCTGTGCCAACCATGGGCACAGCCCGCCCCCAAATGTCCCAGAATATCAATTACACCCCTCCTTTTTGCCGGCTCTCCTGCGGTTCCAACCATGGGCACAGGGCCCCCCCAAATGTCCCAGAATATCAATTACGCCCCTACTTTTTCCCCGCTCTCCTGCTGTGCCAACCATGGGCACAGGGCCCCCCAAATATCCCAGAATATCAATTACACCCCTACTTTTTGCCCGCTCTCATGCTGTGCCAACCATGGGCACAGCCCCCCCCAAATGTCCCACAATTTCAATTACACCACTACTTTTTACCCCCTCTCCTGCTGTGCCAACCATGGGCACAGGGCCCCCCCAAATGTCCCAGAATATCAATTACACCCCTACTTTTTGCCCGCTCTCATGCTGTGCCAAACATGGGCACAGCCCCCCCCCAAATGTCCCAGAATATCAATTACGCCCCTACTTTTTGCCCGCTCTCCTGCTGTGCCAACCATGGGCACAGGGCCCCCCCAAATGTCCCAGAATATCAATTACGCCCCTACTGTTTGCCCGCTCTCCTGCTGTGCCAACCATGGGCACAGCCCCCCCCCAAATGTCCCGGAAAATCAATCACACACCTACTTTTGACCCGCTCTCCTTTTGTGCCAACCATGGGCACAGCCCCCCCCCAAATGTCCCAGAATATCAATTACGCCCCTACTTTTTGCCCGCTCTCCTCCTGTGCCAACCATGCGCACAGCCCCCCCCAAATGTCCCAGAAGATCAATTACGCCCCTACTTTTTGCCCGCTCTCCTGCTCTGCCAACCATGGACACAGGGCCCCCCCAAATGTCCCAGAATATCAATTACACCCCTACTTTTTGCCCGCTCTCCTGCTGTGCCAACCATGGGCACAGGGCCCCCCCAAATTTCCCAGAATATCAATTACGCCCCTACTTTTTGCCCGCTCTCCTGCTGTGCCAACCATGCGCACACACACCCCAAATGTCCCAGAAGATCAATTACACCCCTACTTTTTGCCCGCTCTCCTGCTCTGCCAACCATGGGCACAGGGCCCCCCCAAATGTCCCAGAATATCAATTACACCCCTACTTCCTTCCCGCTCTCCTGCTGTGCCAACCATGGGCACAGGGCCCCCCCAAATGTCCCAGAATATCAATTACACCCCTACTTTTTGCCCACTCTCCTGCTGTGCCAACCATGGGCACAGCCCCCCCCAAATGTCCCAAAATATCAATTACACCCCTACTTTTTCCCCGCTCTCCTCCTGTGCCAACCATGGGCACAGGGGCCCCCCAAATGTCCCAGAATATCAATTACACCCCTACTTTTTCCCGCTCTCCTCCTGTTCCAACCATGGGCACAGCCCCCCCCCAAATGTCCCACAATTTCAATTACACCACTACTTTTTACCCCCTCTCCTGCTGTGCCAACCATGGGCACAGCCCCCACCAAATGTCCCAAAATATCAATTACACCCCTACTTTTTGACCGCTCTCCTGCTGTGCCAACCATGGGCACAGCGCCCCCCAAATGTCCCATAATAACAATTACACCCCTACTTTTTGCCCGCTCTCATGCTCTGCCAACCACGTGCACAGGGGCCCCCCAAATGCCCCCTAATTTAAATTCAACTCCACGTTTATACTTTTGTTTTCGTATTAGTAAGAAAAAAATAAAACACTTATTATTATTATTATGTTATCGTTACGTCCTTTTCGGGTCGGATGTATTTTTCAGTAGAATGGTCTTTTTCCAATAAAAAAAATTGCTAATTACAAAATTCCACTCATTAATTTATGGAGGACCCCCCATTCCCCCCCCTTTCTCTCTAAGGGCTGCCGGGGAAAAGCGCCGAGTTTCCCTTCCCGGCTGCAATGCTCCGGAGCCGCCACCAGATGTCGCCCGGGCCTTGTAGAGAGAGAGAGGGCGGGGCTCCCGAGCGTTGCCAAGGGCGTTGCTATGGAGACCTAGGTGCGTCAGTCTCAGAGCGGCCGAGGCAGAGAGTGTAGAGGGGTAGAGTGTCTACATGCCGCCGACTAGGACGTCCGGGTCAGAAGGCAGGCTCTCCGAGAAGAGAAGCCTAGAGCGTCACCGGATAGAGACAGTTTCCGGGTGAGAAGGTAGGCCCTCCGAGAACAGAGGCCTAGAGCGTTGCCGGAATGACATTCTAAGAGTCTCCGGGTCAGAGGGCAGGCCATAGAGCCTCAGAGGATAGAGCGTCAGTATCCGACAGTATAGGACTTCCGTTTCCGAGGGCTGACTCTCTGAGAGGCCAGGCCCAGAGCGTCGCCACATAGACTTTCTCGGCGGTTCCGTCCAAGAGAGGCGGGACCAAGGAGATGCAGGCCTCAGTGCAGCAGGTAGGCCTTCCGGGCAACTGTTTCCGAGGGCCGGAGCCTGGCTTTGGGGACCCTCTAGGAAGGGTGCCTTAGAGGTCCCTGCCAAGATGGAGGAAGGTTTAGAGGACAGAAACCAGGAGGAGGAGGAGGAGGACGGCGAGGGACCCCCAGCCCCCTCCACCCTCTTGGCGCCACCCACAGGCACAGTGAGCCCCCAAAATGCCTGGATATTTAGATATCACCCCCCTTTTGCCACACTTTGGCTGCTATGCCGACCATGGGCACAATGACCCCCAAAATGCCTGGTTATTTAGAAAACACACCCCTTTTGCCACACTTTGGCAGCTATACCACACAGGACCACATTGACCCCCCAAACTGCCCAATAATTTAAATCACAGCCTCCCTTTCTCCCCCCTTTGCTGCTCTGCCAGCCATGGGGACAATGCCCCCCCTCCCCAAAATGCCCAATAATTAAAATTTCACCCCTCCTTTTTGCCCACTCTCCTGCTGTGCCAACCAAGGGCACAGGGACCCCTCAAATGTCCCAGAATATCAATTACACCCCTACTTTTTGCCCGCTCTCCTGCTGTGCCAACCATGGGCACAGCCCCCCCAAATGTCCCAGAATATCAATTACACCCCTACTTTTTGCCTGCTCTCCTGCTGCGCCAACCATGGGCACAGCCCCCCCAAATGTCCCTGAATATCAATTACACCCCTACTTTTTGCCCACTCTCCTGCTGTGCCAACCATGGGCACAGCCCCCCCCAAATGTCCCAGAATATCAATTACACCCCTACTTTTTGCCCGTTCTCATGCTTTGCCAACCATGGGCACAGCCCCCCCCCAAATGTCCCAGAATATCAATAACACCCCTACTTTTTGCCCGCTCTCCTGCTGTGCCAACCATGGGCACAGTGAGCCCCTAAAATGCCCGATAATTTAAATCACGGCCTCCCTTCCCCCCCCCTTTGCTGCTCTGCTAGGCAAGGGCACAGTGAGCCCCTAAAATGCCCAATAATTTAAATCTTAGCCCCCCGTTCTCCCCCCTTTTGCTGCTGTGCCAGCCATAAGCACAATGAGCATTGGCACAGTGCACAGAGCATTGGCCATTGGCACAGTGAGCCCATAAAACCAATCATAATTTAAATGACACCCTACCTTTCTTCCCCCCTTTGCTGCAGTGCGAGCCATGGGCACAGCAAGCCCCTAAAATGCCCCATAATTTAAATCAGACACCCCCTTTATCCCCCCCCTTTGCTGCTGTACCAACCATGGGTACAGCGAGCCCCAAAAATGCCCCATAATTTAAATCACAGACCCCCTTTCTCCCTGCTTTGCTGCTGTACCAACCATGGGCACAGCATCCATTTAAATGCCCAATGATTTAAATTGTAGCCCCTCTTTCTCCCCCCACTTTACTACTGTGCCAACCATGGGCACAGTGAGCCCCTAAAATGCCCAATAATTTAAATCATGGCCTCCCTCCCCCCACCCTTTGCTGATCTGCTAGGCATGGGCATAGTGAGCCCCTAAAATGCCCAGTAATTTAAATCTCAGACCCCCTTTCTCCCCGCTTTGCTCCTGTGCCAACTATGGGCACAGCAACCATCTATAATCCCCAAGGATTTGAATGGTAGCCCCCCGTTCTCCCCCCCCCCTTTGCTACTTTGCCAGGCATGGGCACAGCCAGCCCCTAAAATGCCCAATAATTTAAATCACAGCCTCCCTCCCCCCCCCCTTGCTGCTGTGCCAGCCATGAGAACAGTGACTCCATAAAATGGCAGATATTTAAATGGCAGCCTCCCTTTCTCCCCCCCTTTGCTGCTATGCCAGCCATGGGCACAATGAGCATTGGCACAGTGCACAGAGCATTGGCCATTGGCACAGTGAGCCTCTAAAAGCAAAATTATTTAAATGACACCCTCCCTTTTTCCCCCCTTTGCTCCTGTGGGAGCCATGGGCACAGTGAGCCCCTGAAATGCCCAATAATTTGAATCACAGCCTCCTTTCCCCCTGCTTTACTGCTGTGCCAACCGTGGGCACAGCAAGCCCCTAAAATGCCCCATAATTTAAATCAGACACCCCATTTATCCCCCCCTTTGCTGCTGTACCAACCATGGGTACAGTGAGCCCCTAAAATGCCCCATAATTTACATCAGACGCCCTTTCTCCCTGCTTTCCTGCTGTACCAACCATGGGCACAGCAACCATCTAAAATGCCCAATGATTTAAATTGTAGCCCCTCTTTCTCCCCCCACTCTGCTGCTGTGCCAGCCATGGGCACAGTGAGCCCCTAAAATGCCCCATAATTTAAATCCCACACCCCCTTTCCCCCTGCTTTACTGCTGTGCCAACCATGGGCACAGCAACCATCTAAAATGCCCTATGATTTAAATTGTAGCCCCCCTTTCTCCCCCCTTTCCTACTGTGCCAGGCATGGGCACAGTGAGCCCCTAAAATGCCCAATAATTTAAATCATAGACCCCCCCTTTATCCCGTTGTACCCATGCGGGCACAGCATGAAAGAGGACGCAAAAGGGAGCTATAATTTAAATTATTACGCGGCGGCTTGGGGGGGGGGTTGAGCCTTGGCAGAGCCCCTAAAATACCCAGTGATTTCAATCACAGCCTCCCTTTCTCCCCCCCATTGCTGCTGTGCCAGCCAGGGGAACAGTGAGCCCCTAAAATGCCCAATAATTTAAATTACACCACCGTTTCCCCCTTTGCCCTTAACTCTGCCTAGACCCCCCCCCACGGTCCTAAACCTCCGCCCCCCCCACCAAGCCGCCTCCTAATAATTTAAATTGCGGCTCCCTTTTGCGTCCTCTGTCATGCTGTGCCCCCCCCCGTGGACATAACGGTCCCCTAACTGCCTGGCCATTTAAACTTCAACGGACATCCTGGCCCCACCCCTCGGAGAGGAAAGGGCCACTGAAGCCTCTGGGGGGCGCTCTCTCCGTGGCTCTTGGGGGGCCGGCCCCCTGAGTGGGGTGACCGTCCCCCCGCTGGCGACGCGCAAGGGGGCGAAGGGTTGGGGGCCGCTGCGCCCATTTTACACGCGCGCGGGAGAACTGAGGCCACGGAGGGAGGAAGGGTGGGCAGGCGGGCGGGCGGGCGCCGGCGGCCATCGCTGAGTCCCGAGGGCAGCCTCCCGGCCCGGGCGCTTCCCACGGCAGACGGCTGGTCCCTGGAGGCCGTGGCAGATGCCCCCTAAAATTCACCCCACCCACGCCACGCAGGGACCCCTTAGCTTGGCCGCGAACCCCCCCTGCCCAAATCCTCCGTCCAGCAAAGCCGACCCCCACCCAAGCCCACCAGGGACCCCTTAGCTCGGCCGCCCCCCCACTGCCCAAAAACTCCCCCCAGCAAAGCTGCCCCCCACCCAGGCAGGGCAGGGACCCCTTAAGTCGGCCGAGCCTCCCCCCCACTGCCCAAAACCTCCCCACGGCCAAGCCGCCCCCCACCCCGGCAGGGCAGGGACCCCTTAAGTCGGCCGAGCCTCCCCCCTCTGCCCAAATCCTCCCTCCAGCAAAGCCGGCCCCCACCCAAGCCCACCAAGGACCCCTTAGATCGGCTTAGACCCCCCCCCACTTCCCAGAACCTCCAGCCGGGCAGCCCGCCCCCCACCCAATCCGCGCAGGAACCCCTTAACTCGGCTTAGACCCCCCCCACTTCCCAAAACCTCCAGCCGGCCAACCCGCCCCCCACCCAAGCCGCGCAGGAACCCCTTAACTCGGCTTAGACCCCCCCACTGCCCAAAACCTCCAGCCGGCCAGCCCGCCCGCCCCCCACCCAAGCCGCGCAGAGACCCCTTAACTCGGCCGAGCCCCCCCAACTGCCGAAAACCTTCACCCGGCCAACCCGCCCCCCTCCCAAGCCACGAAGGGACCCTTAACTCGGCCGAGACCCCCCCACTGCCCAAAACCTCCCCCAAGGCCACAACGAGCCCCTAAAATACCCACAAGCTTAAATCATGACCCCCCCTTTGCTGCTCTGCCAACCACGACCTTCAAAGACGCCCATTGGTTTATTGAGGAGCTCCAGCCCCCCCCTTTCCTGCCACGCCCCCTCTAACGGCTGCCGGGAAAACCGCTGAGTTTTCCTTCCTGGCTGCACTGCTCGGAAACCGCCACCAGGTGTCGCCCGGGGGTTTTGGAGAGAGGGCGGGCGGGGCTTCCAGGAGCGTTGCCAAGGGCGTTGCTATGGAGACTCTCTAGGCGGCTCAGTCTCAGAGGGCCCGGGCAGCGAGTGGTGAGGGGTAGAGCGTCAACACGCGACGGACTAGGACTTCCGGGTCATAGGGCCGGCCCTCCAAGATGCGAGGGCCAGAGCGTCGCGAGAAAAACTTTCCGGGTCAGGGCAGACAATCGAGTCAGATATAGACCGTCCTCCTACGACAGTATAGGACTTCCGTGGCAGAGGACATGCTCTCTGAGAGGCCAAGGGCAGAGCGTCGCCCGATAGACTTTCGAGGCGGTTCCGTCTCAAAAAGAGGCGGGCCCTAGGGTTGGCAGGTAGGCCTTCCGGGCGCCTGTTTGCGAGGGCCGGAGCCTGGCTGTGGGGACAATCTAGGAAGGGCGACTCGTAGGTCCCGGCAAGGACGGAGGGGAGCTCTAGCAGCGGGGAAACAAGGGGGAAGATGACGGCGAGGGACCCCTGCCCGCTTCCGCCCTTTTGGCGCCATCCGTGGGTACAGTGAGCCCCCAAAATGCCCAGTAATTTAAATCTCAGACTCCGTTTCTCCCCGCTTTGCTCCTGTGCCAACTATGGGCACAGCGACCATCTATAATCCCCAAGGATTTGAATGGTAGCCCCCTGTTCTCCCCCCCCTTTGCTGCTTTGCCAGGCATGGGCGCAGCCAGCCCCTAAAATGCCCAATAATTTAAATCAGAGACCCCCTTTCTCCACCACTTCGCTGCTGTGCCAACCATGGGCACAGTGAGCCCCTAAACTGCCCAATAATTTAAATGGCAGTCTCCCTTTCTGCCCCCCCCCCTTCGCTGATGTGGCAGCCATGGGCACAGTGAGCCCCTAAAATGCCCAATAATTTAAATCACAGCCTCCATTCCCCCCCCCTTGCTGCTGTGCCAGCCATGGGCACAGTGAGCCCCTAAAATGCCCAATAATTTCAATCTCAGACCCCCTTTCTCCCCGCTTTGCTCCTGTGCCAACCATGGGCACAGCGACCATCTAAAATACCCAAGAATTTGAATCGTAGCCGCACGTTCTCCCCCCCTTTGCTGCTTTGCCAGGCATGGGCGCAGCCAGCCCCTAAAATGCCCAATGATTTAAATCTTGGCCCCCCGTTCTCCCCCGCTTTGCTGCTGTGCCAGCCATGAGCACAGTGACTCCCTAAAATGGCAGATAATTTAAATGGCAGCCTCCCTTTCTCCCCCCCTTTGCTGCTACGCCAGCCATGGGCACAATGAGCATTGGCACAGTGCACAGAGCATTGGCCATTGGCACAGTGAGCCCCTAAAAGCGATAATTTAAATGACACCCTCCCTTTCTTCCCCCTTTGCTGCTGTGCGAGCCATGGGCACAGTGAGCCCCTTAAATGGCCAATAATTTAAATGGCAGACTCCCTTTCCCCCCACTTTGCTGCTGTGCCAGCCATGGGCACAGCGAGCTCCCAAAATGCCAAACAATTTAAATCACAGACCCCCTTTCTCCCTACTTTGCTCCTGTGCCCTAACCCTCACCCTGACCATAACACTAACCCGCCCCCCTTTGCTGCTGTGGAAAGCGTGGCCACAATGAGCCCCTAAAATACCTAATAATTTGAATTACAGTCCCTCCTTTTTTCACAGCCTCCCTTCCCCCCCCCTTTGCTGCTCTGCTACGCATGGGCACAGTGAGCCCCTGAAATGCCCAATAATTTGAATCACAGCCTCCCTTCCCCCCCTTTGCTACTGTGCCAACCGTGGGCACAGCAAGCCCCTAAAATGCCCCATAATTTAAATCAGACACCCCCTTTCTCCCCCCCCTTTGCTGCTGTACCAACCATGGGTACAGTGAGCCCCTAAAATGCCCCATAATTTAAATCACAGACCCCCTTTCTCCCTGCTTTGCTGCAGTACCAACCATGGGCACAGCATCCATTTAAATGCCCAATGATTTAAATTGTAGCCCCTCTTTCTCCCCCCACTCTGCTGCTGTGCCAGCCATGGGCACAGTAAGCCCCTAAAATGCCCCATAATTTAAATCACAGACCTCCTTTTTCCCCGCTTTCCTGCTGTGCCAACCATAGGCACAGCGACCATCTAAAATGCACAATGATTTAAATTGTAGCCCTGCTTTCCCCCTCTTTCCTACTGTGCCAGCAATGGGCACAGTGAGCCTCTAAAATGCCCCCAAATTTAAATCACAGACCCCCTTTCTCCCCTCCTTTGCTGCTGTGCCAACTGTGGGCACAGCGAGCCCCTAAAATGCCCAATAATTTAAATCACAGACCTCCTTTTCCCCCTACTTTGCTGCTGTGCCAACCATAGGTACAGCGACCATCTAAAATGCCCAATGATTTATATTGTAGCCCCTCTTCCCCCCCCCCCGTTTCCTACTGTGCCAGCTATGGGCACAGTGAGCCTCTAAAATGCCCAACAATTTAAATCACAGACCCCCTTTCTCCTCGCTTTGCCGCTGTGCCAACCATGGGCACAGCAACCATTATAGCCCCTCTTCCCCCCCCCCCATTTCCTACTGTGTAAAGCATGGGCACAGTGAGCCCCTAAAATGCCCAATAATTTCAATCTCAGACCCCCTTTCTCCCCGCTTTGCTCCTGTGCCAACCATGGGCACAGCGACCATCTAAAATCCCCAAGAATTTGAATCGTAGCCGCACGTTCTCCCCCCCTTTGCTGCTTTGCCAGGCATGGGCGCAGCCAGCCCCTAAAATGCCCAATGATTTAAATCTTGGCCCCCCGTTCTCCCCTGCTTTGCTGCTGTGCCAGCCATGAGCACAGTGACTCCCTAAAATGGCAGATAATTTAAATGGCAGCCTCCCTTTCTCCCCCCCTTTGTTGCTACGCCAGCCATGGGCACAATGAGCATTGGCACAGTGCACAGAGCATTGGCCATTGGCACAGTGAGCCCCTAAAAGCGATAATAATTTAAATGACACCCTCCCTTTCTTCCCCCTTTGCTGCTGTGCGAGCCATGGGCACAGTGAGCCCCTTAAATGGCCAATAATTTAAATGGCAGACTCCCTTTCCCCCCACTTTGCTGCTGTGCCAGCCATGGGCACAGCGAGCTCCCAAAATGCCAAACAATTTAAATCACAGACCCCCTTTCTCCCTACTTTGCTCCTGTGCCCTAACCCTCACCCTGACCCTAACACTAACCCTCCCCCCTTTGCTGCTGTGGAAAGCGTGGCCACAATGAGCCCCTAAAATACCTAATAATTTGAATTACAGTCCCTCCTTTTTTCACAGCCTCCCTTCCCCCCCCCCTTTGCTGCTCTGCTACGCATGGGCACAGTGAGCCCCTGAAATGCCCAATAATTTGAATCACAGCCTCCCTTCCCCCCCTTTGCTGCTGTGCCAACCGTGGGCACAGCAAGCCCCTAAAATGCCCCATAATTTAAATCAGACACCCCCTTTCTCCCCCCCTTTGCTGCTGTACCAACCATGGGTACAGTCAGCCCCTAAAATGCCCCATAATTTAAATCACAGACCCCCTTTCTCCCTGCTTTGCTGCTGTACCAACCATGGGCACAGCATCCATTTAAATGCCCAATGATTTAAATTGTAGCCCCTCTTTCTCCCCCCACTCTGCTGCTGTGCCAGCCATGGGCACAGTAAGCCCCTAAAATGCTCCATAATTTAAATCACAGACCTCCTTTTCCCCCGCTTTCCTGCTGTGCCAACCATAGGCACAACGACCATCTAAAATGCACAATGATTTAAATTGTAGCCCTGCTTTCCCCCTCTTTCCTACTGTGCCAGCTATGGGCACAGTGAGCCTCTAAAATGCCCCAACATTTAAATCACAGACCCCCTTTCTCCCCTCCTTTGCTGCTGTGCCAACTGTGGGCACAGCGAGCCCCTAAAATGCTCCATAATTTAAATCACAGACCTCCTTTTCCCCCGCTTTCCTGCTGTGCCAACCATAGGCACAACGACCATCTAAAATGCACAATGATTTAAATTGTAGCCCTGCTTTCCCCCTCTTTCCTACTGTGCCAGCTATGGGCACAGTGAGCCTCTAAAATGCCCAACAATTTAAATGAAAGACCCCCTTTCTCCTCGCTTTGCCGCTGTGCCAACCATGGGCACAGCAACCATTGTAGCCCCTCTTCCCCCCCCCATTTCCTCCTGTGTAAGGCATGGGCACAGTGAGCCCCTAAAATGCCCCATTATTTAAATCACAGACCCCCTCTCTCCCCGCTTTGCTGCTGTGCCAACTTTGGGAACAGTGAGCCCCTAAAATGCCCCATTATTTAAATCACAGACCCCCTCTCTCCCCGCTTTGCTGCTGTGCCAGCCGTGGGCACAGCGACCATCTAAAATGCCCAATGATTTAAATTGCAGCCACCGTTTCCCCCCTTAGCCAGGCGGAGTCCCCCCACTGCCCAAAACCTCCCTCCGGCCAAGGCGCCCCCAACCAGGCCGCGCAGGGACCCCTTAGCTCGACCGAGACCCCCCCCCACGGCCCAAGCCCTCCAGCCCGCCCCCCACCCAACCCTTGGAGGGACCCCTTAACTCGGCTGAGACCCCCCGCCTGCCCAAAACCTCCAGCTGGCCAGCCCGCCCCCCGCCCAAGCCGCGCAGGGACCCCTTAACTCGGCCGAGACCCCCCCCCCACTTCCCAAAACCTCCAGCCGGCCAGCCCGCCCCCCGCCCAAGCCGCGCAGGGACCCCTTAACTCGGCCGAGACCCCCCCCCCCGCTGCCCAAAACCCCCACCCGGCCAACCCGCCCCCCTCCGAAGCCGCGCAGGGACCCCTTAACTCGGCCGAGACCCCCCCCCCACTGCCCAAAACCTCCACCCGGCCAGCCCGCCCCCCTCCCAAGCCCCGCAGGGACACCTTAACTCGGCCGAGAACCCCCCACCGCTGCCCAAAACCTCCACCCGGCCAGCCCGCCCCCCTCCCAAGCCCCGCAGGGACACCTTAACTCGGCCGAGAACCCCCCCCCCGCTGCCCAAAACCTCCAGCCGGCCAACCCGCCCCCCTCCCAAGCCCCGCAGGGACCCCTTAACTCGGCCGAGAACCCCCCCCCGCTGCCCAAAACCTCCACCCGGCCAGCCCGCCCCCCTCCCAAGCCCCGCAGGGACACCTTAACTCGCCCGAGACCCCCCCACTGCCCAAAACCTCCAGCCGGCCAACCCGCCCCCCATCCAAGCAGCGCAGGGACCCCTTAACTCGGCCAAGCCCCCCCCCCACTCCCCAAAACCTCCACCCGGCCAACACGCCCCCCACCCAAGCAGCGCAGGGACCCCTTAACTCGCCCGAGACCCCCCCACTGCCCAAAACCTCCAGCCGGCCAGCCCGCCCCCCACCCAAGCCGCGCAGGGACCCCTCAGCTCGGCCGAGACCCCACCCACGTCCCAAAACCTCCCCTCAGCAAAGCCGCCCCCCACCCAAGCCGCGCAGGGACCCCTCAGCTCGGCCGAGACCCCACCCACGCCCCAAAACTTCCCCCCAGCAAAGCCGCCCCCCAACCAAGCCCCGCAGGGACCCCTTAGCTCAGCCGAGACCCCACCAACGACCAAAAACCTCCCTCCGGCCAAGCCGACCCCCACCCAAGCCGCGCAGGGACCCCTCAGCTCGGCCGAGACCCCACCCACACCCCAAAACCTCCCCTCAGCAAAGCCGCCCCCCACCCAAGCCGCGCAGGGACCCCTCAGCTCGGCCGAAAACCTCCCCCATGGCCACAGTGAGCCCCTAAAATACGCACAAATTTAAACCATACCCTCCCCTTTGCTGCTCTGCAATCAATGGGCGCAGCGACCCCCTAAAATGCCCATCGATTTATGGAGGAGCCCCCATGTTCGCCCCCTTTCCTGCCACGCCCCCTCTAACGGCTGCCGGGAAAAGCGCGGAGTTTTCCTTCCTGGCTGCAGTGCTGCGGAACCGCCACCAGATGTCGCCCGGGGCTTGTAGAGAGAGGGCGGGCGGGGCTCCCGAGCCGTTGCCAAGGCGGTTGCTATGGAGACTTTCTAGGCGGCTCAGTCTCAGAGGGCCCGGGCAGCGAGAGGAAAGGGCTAGAGCGTCCTCACGCGACAGGCTAGGACTTCCGGGTCAGAGGGCAGACCCTCCGAGTTGCCAGGGCCAGAGCTTCGCCCGATAGACTTTCTTGTAGCTTCCGGGTCAGAGGGTGCATAATAGAGGAATAAGAGATAGAGCGTCCTCCTGCAACAGTATAGGACTTCCGTGGCAGAGGCCTTGCCCTCTGAGAGGCCAAGGGCAGAGCGTCGCCCGATAGACTTTCGAGGCGCTTCCGTCTCAGAAGGAGGCGGGCCCTAGGGTTGGCAGGTAGGCCTTCCGGCCGCCTGTTTCCAAGGGCCGAAGCCTGGCTCTAGGGACAATCTAGCAAGGGCGCCTCGGAGGTCCTGGCCAAGACGGAGGGGAGCTCTAGAAGCGGGAAAAGGAGGAGGAGGGCGAGGAACCCGCTGCCCCCCTCGGAATTCCTCCGCCCTCTTGGCGACACCCATGGGCACAGTGAGCCCCCCAATGCCTAATTATTTCGATAAGACCCACCTTTTCTCACCTTTTCACTGCTGTGCCAAACAGGGGCACAATGAGCCCCTAAAATAGCCAATTTTAATTAAATTAAATCGGTATAATTGAAATGTGTGAATATTATGTGATTATACTGTCTTTAGATTGAGAGGAAAAATGTATTAGTGTTAGAATAGATAGTTTTATTTTTTTATTAGTATTAAAACAATGATTATTTTGCGTTATTGTTACGGCCTTTTCCAGTCAGGTATATTTTTCAGTAGAATGGTCTTATTCCAATAAAAAAAATCCTAATCCCCCCCCTACCAAATTCCTAAAATAGCCAATAATTTAAATTGTAGTCTCTCTTTTCTACTGTACCAACCATGGGCACAGTGATCCCCTAAAATGGTCAAGAATTTAAATTCTAGTCTCCCTTTCCTGCTGTGCCAACCACGAGCACAGTGATAATCTAAAATGGTCAATATTTTCAATTGCAGCTCCTCTGTCTCCCCCTTTGCAGCTGTGCCAACCATGGGCACAGTGAGCCCCTAAAATGCCCAAGAATTTAAATCACAGCCTCACTTTCTCCCTGCCCCCCTTTGCTGCTGTGCAAAGCGTGGCCACAATGAGCCCCTAAAATACCTTATAATTTGAATTACAGTCCCCCCTTTTTTCACAACCTCCCTTTCTCCCCCCTCCCCTTTCTACTGTACAAGCCATGGGCACAGTGAGCCCCTAAAATGCCCAATAATTTGAATCACAGCCTCCCTTTCTCCCCCCCTTTTGCTGCTCTACCAGGCATGGGCCCAGCGAGCACCTAAAATGCCCAATAATTTAAATCACGGCCTCCCCCCCCCTTGCTGATCTGCTAGGCATGGGCACACTGAGCCCCTAAAATGCCCAATAATTTGAATCACAGCCTCCCTTCCCTTCCCCTTTGCTGCTGTGCCAACTGTGGGCATAGTGAGCCCCTAAAATGCCCAATAATTCAAATCACAGACTCCCTTTCTCCCCTCTTTGCTACTCTGCAAACCATGGGCACAGCAAGCCCCTAAAATGCCCCATAATTTAAATCACAGCCCCCCTTTCTCCCCGCTTTGCTGCTTTGCCAACTGTGGGCACAGTGAGCCCCTAAAATGCCCAATAATTCAAATCACAGACCCCCTTTCTCCCCTCTGTGCTACTCTGCAAACCATGGGGACAGCGAGCCCCTAAAATGCCCCATAATTTAAATCACAGGCCCCCTTCCTCCCCACTTTGCTGCTGTGCCAACTGTGGCCACAGTGAGATCCTAAAATGCCCATAATTTAAATCACAGACCCCCTTTCTCCCCCCCCCCTTTGCTTCTGTACCAACCATGGGCACAGCAACCCCTAAAATACCCCATAATTTAAATCACAGACCCCCTTTCCCAATGCTTTGCTGCTGTGCCAACTTTGGGAACAGTGAGCTCCTAAAATGCCCCATAATTTAAATCACAGACCCCCTTTCTCCCCACTTTACTGCTGTGCCAACCATGGGTACATCAACCACCTAAAATGCCCAATAATTTGAATCACAGCCTCCCTTTCTCCCCGCCCCTTTTGCTGCTCTGCCAGGCATGGGCACAGTGAGCCCCTAAAATGCCCAATAATTTAAATCACAGACCCCCTTTCTCCCCGCTTTACTGCTGTGCCAACCATGGGTACAGCAACCACCTAAAATGCCCAATAATTTGAATCACAGCCTTCCTTTCTCCCCGCCCCTTTTGCTGCTCTGCCAGGCATGGGCACAGTGAGCCCCTAAAAAGCCCAATAATTTAAATCACAGCCTCCCTTTCCCCCTGCTTTACTGCTGTACCAACCATGGGCACAGGGACCATCTAAAATGCACAATGATTTCAATTGTAGCCCCGCTTTATCCCCGCCCCTTTCCTAATATACCAGGCATGGCTGCAGCTAGCCCCTAAAATGCCCAATAATTTAAATCACAGAACCCCAACTATGGGCACAGCGACCATCTATAATCCCCAAGGATTTAAATGGAAGCCCCCCGTTCTCCCCCCCCTTTGCTGCTTTACCAGGCATGGGCGCAGCCAGCCTCTAAAATGCCCAATAACTTAAATCACGGCCTCCCTCCCCCCCCTTTGCTGCTCTGCTAGGCATGGGCACAGTGAGCCCCTAAAATGCCCAATAATTTAAATCACAGCCTCCCCCCCCCCTTTGCTGCTGTGCCAGACATGGGCGCAGCCAGCCCCTAAAATGCCCAATAATTTAAATCTTGGCCCCCCGTTCTCCCCCGCTTTGCTGCTTTGCCAGCCATGAGCACAGTGACTCCCTAAAATGGCAGATAATTTAAATGGCAGCCTCCCTTTCTCCCCCCCTTTGCTGCTACACCAGCCATGGGCACAATGAGCATTGCCACAGTGCACAGAGCATTGGCCATTGGCACAGTGAGCCCCTAAAAGCTATAATAACTTAAATGACACCCTCCCTTTCTTCCCCCCTTTGCTGCTGTGCGAGCCATGGGCACAGTGAGCCCCTTAAATGGCCAATAATTTAAATGGCAGACTCCCTTTCCCCCCCACTTTGCTGCTGTGCCAGCCATGGGTACAGTGAGCTCCTAAAATGCCCAACAATTTAAATCACAGAACCCTTTCTCCCTGCTTTGCTCCTGTACACTAACCCTAACCCTAACCCTAATCCGCCCCCCTTTGCTGCTGTGGAAAGCATGGCCACAATGAGCCCCTAAAATACCTAATAATTTAAATCACAGACCCCCTTTCTGCTTTACTGCTGTGCCAACCATGGTTACAGCAACCACCTAAAATGCCCAATAATTTGAATCACAGCCTCCCTTTCTCCCCACCCCTTTTGCTGCTCTGCCAGGCATAGGCACAGTGAGCCCCTAAAAAGCCCAATAATTTAAATCACAGCCTCCCTTTCCCCCTGCTTTACTGCTGTACCAACCATGGGCACAGGGACCATCTAAAATGCACAATGATTTCAATTGTAGCCCCGCTTTATCCCCCCCCCTACCTAATATGCCAGGCATGGCTGCAGCTAGTGCCTAAAATGCCCCAAAATTTAAATCACAGACCCCCTTTCTCCCCTCCTTTGCTGCTGTGCCAACCGTGGGCACAGCGAGCCCCTAAAATGCACAATAATTTAAATCACAGACCTCCTTTTCCCCCTACTTTCCTGCTGTGCCAACCAAAGGCACAGGGGTCATCTAAAATGCCCAATGATTTAAATTGTAGCCCCTCTCCCCCCCCCCCGTTTCCTACTGTGCCAGCTATGGGCACAGTGAGCCTCTAAAATGCCAAACAATTTAAATTACAGACCCCCTTTCTCCCCGCTTTGCTGCTGTGCCATGGGCACAGCGACCATCTAAAATGCCCAATGATTTAAATTGCAGCCACCGTTTCCCCCTTAGCCACGCGGAGTCCCCCCACTGCCCTAAACCTCCCTCCGGCCAAGGCGCCCCCAACCAGGCCGCGCAGGGACCCCTTAGCTCGGCGAGACCCCCCCCCACGGCCCAAGCCCTCCAGCCCGCCCCCCACCCAACTCTTGGATGGACCCCTTACCTCCGCTGAGACCCCCCGCCTGCCCAAAACCTCCAACTGGTCAGCCCACCCCCCGCCCAATGACCCCTTAACTCGGCCGAGACCCCCCCCCCACTTCCCAAAACCTCCAGCCGGCCAGCCCGCCCCCTCCCAAGCCGCGCAGGGAGCCTTAACTCGACCGAGACCCCCCCCCCACTTCCCAAAACCTCCAGCCGGCCAGCCCGCCCCCTCCCAAGCCGCGCAGGGAGCCTTAACTCGACCGAGACCCCCCCGCTTCCCAAAACCTCCACCCGGCCAACCCGCCCCCCCCCGCAGGGACCCCTTAACTCGGCCAAGACCCCCCCCACTGCCCAAAACCTCCAGCCGGCCAACCCGCCCCCCACCCAAGCCGCGCAGGGACCCCTTAACTCGACCAAAACCCCCCCGCTTCCCAAAACCTCCACCCGGCCAACCCGCCCCCCTCCCAAGCCGCGCAGGGACCCCTTAACTCGGCCGAGACCCCCCCATTTCCCAAAACCTCCACCCGGCCAACCCGCCCCCCACCCAAGCCGCGCAGGGACCCCTTAACTCGGCCGAGACCCCCCCATTTCCCAAAACCTCCACCCGGCCAACCCGCCCCCCTCCCAAGCCGCGCAGGGACCCCTTAACTCGGCCGAGACCCCACCGCTGCCCAAAACCTGCACCCGGCCAACCCGCCCCCCACCCAAGCCGCGCAGGGACCCCTTAACTCGGCCGAGACCCCACCGCTGCCCAAAACCTGCACCCGGCCAACCCGCCCCCCACCCAAGCCGCGCAGGGACCCCTTAACTCGGCCGAGACCCCACCGCTGCCCAAAACCTGCACCCGGCCAGCCCGCCCCCCTCCCAAGCCCCGCAGGGACCCCTTAACTCTGTCAAGCCCCCCCCCACTTCCCAAAACCTCCAGCCGGGCAGCCCGCCCCCCACCCAACCGGTGCAGGGACCCCTTAACTCGGCCGAGACCCCCCCCCACTGCCCCAAACCTCCAGTCGGCCAGACCGCCCCCACCCAAGGACCCCTTAACACGGCCAAACCCCCCCATTACCCAAAACCTCCAGCCCGCACCCCTCCCACGCCGCGCAGGGACCCCTTAACTCGGCCGAGACCCCCCCACTGCCCAAAACCTCCCCCTCCCCAACCCGCCCCCCACCCAAGCCGCGCAGGGACCCCTTAACTCGACCAAAACCCCCCCGCTGCCCAAAACCTCCAGCCCGCCAACCCGCCCCCCACACAACCCTTGGAGGGACCCCTTAACTCGGCCGAGACCCCCCCACTTCCCAAAACCTCCCCCATGGCCACAATGAGCCCCTAAAATACCCACAAGCTTAAATCATGACCCCCCCTTTGCTGCTCTGCCAACCACGACCTTCAAAGACGCCCATTGGTTTATTGAGGAGCTCCAGCCCCCCCCTTTCCTGCCACGCCCCCTCTAACGGCTGCCGGGAAAAGCGCGGAGTTTTCCTTCCTGGCTGCACTGCTCGGAAACCGCCACCAGAGGTCGCCCGGGGGTTTTGGAGAGAGGGCGGGCGGGGCTCCCGAGAGCGTTGCCAAGGGCGTTGCTATGGAGACTCTCTAGGCAGCTCAGTCTCAGAGGGCCCGGGCAGCGAGTGGTGAGGGGTGGAGCGTCAACACGCGACAGACTAGGACTTCCGGGTCATAGGGTCGGCCCTCCAAGATGCGAGGGCCAGAGCGTCGCGGGATAGACTTTCCGGGTCAGAGGGCAGACAATCGAGTCAGATATAGACCGTCCTCCTACGACAGTATAAGACTTCCGTGGCAGAGGGCATACTCTCTGAGAGGCCAAGGGCAGAGCGTCGCCAGATAGACTTTTGAGGCTGTTCCGTCTCAGCAGGAGGCGGGCCCTAGGGTTGGCAGGTAGGCCTTCCGGGCGCCTGTTTGCGAGGGCCGGAGCCTGGCTCTTGGGACAATCTAGGAAGGACGTCTCGTAAGTCCCGGCAAGGACGGAGGGGAGCTCTAGCAGCGGGGAAAGAAGGAGGAAGATGACGGCGAGGGACCCCCTGCCCGCTTCCGCCCTCTTGGCGCCATCCGTGGGCACAGTGAGCCCCCAAAATGCCTGGCTATTTAGATAACACCCCCCTTTTCTCCCCTTTTTGCTACTATGCCAACCAGGGGCACAGTGAGCCCCTAAAATTCCCAAGAATTTAAATGTTAGTATCTCTTTTCTTCTGTTCCAACCACGAGCACAGTGATCCGCTAAAATGGTCAATATTTTAAAATGTAGCCCCTCTTTCTCCCCTCCCCCTTCGCTACGGTGCCACCCATGGGCACAGTGAGCCCCTAAACTGCCCAGTAATTTAAATCTCAGACCCCCTTTCTCCCCGCTTTGCTCCTGTGCCAACTATGGGCACAGCGACCATCTATAATCCCCAAGGATTTGAATGGTAGCCCCCCCGTTCTCCCCCCCCCCTTCGCTACTTTGCCAGGCATGGGCGCAGCCAGCCCCTAAAATGCCCAATAATTTAAATCTCAGACCCCCTTTCTCCCCGCTTTGCTCCTGTGCCAACTATGGGCACAGCGACCATGTATAATCCCCAAGGATTTGAATGGTACCCCCCGTTGTCCCCCCCCCTTTGCTGCTTTGCCAGGCATGGGAGCAGCCAGCCCCTAAAATGCCCAATAATTTAAATCACAGACCCTCTTTCTCCACCACTTCGCTGCTGTACCAACCATGGGCACAGTGAGCCCCTAAGATGCCCAATAATTTAAATCACAGCCTCCCTCCCCCCCCCTTGCTGCTGTGCCAGCCATGAGAACAGTGACTCCATAAAATGGCAGATATTTAAATGGCAGCCTCCCTTTCTCCCCCCCTTTGCTGCTATGCCAGCCATGGGCACAATGAGCATTGGCACAGTGCACAGAGCATTGGCCATTGGCACAGTGAGCCCCTAAAAGCGATAATAATTTAAATAACACCCTCCCTTTCTTCACCCCTTTGCTGCTGTGCGAGCCATGGGCACAGCGAGCTCCTAAAATGCCCAACAGTTTAAATCACAGACCCCCTTTCTCCCTGCTTTGCTCCTGTGCCCTAACCCTCCCCCTAACCCGCCCCCCTTTGCTGCTGTGGAAAGCATGGCCACAATGAGCCCCTAAAATACCTAATAATTTGAATTACGGTCCCCCCTTTTTTCGCAGCCTCCCTTTCTTCCCCCCCCTTTGCTGCTCTGCTAGGCATGGGCACAGTGAACCCCTGAAATGCCCAATAATTTGAATCACAGCCTCCCTTCTCCCCCTTTGCTACTGTGCCAACCGTGGGCACAGCAAGCTCCTAAAATGCCCCATACTTTAAATCCGACACCCCCTTTATCCCCACCTTTGCTGCTGTACCAACCATGGGCACAGCAACCCCTAAAATACCCCATAATTTAAATCACAGACCCCCTTTCCCAATGCTTTGCTGCTGTGCCAACTTTGGGAACAGTGAGCTCCTAAAATGCCCCATAATTTAAATCACAGACCCCCTTTCTCCCCACTTTACTGCTGTGCCAACCATGGGTACATCAACCACCTAAAATGCCCAATAATTTGAATCACAGCCTCCCTTTCTCCCCGCCCCTTTTGCTGCTCTGCCAGGCATGGGCACAGTGAGCCCCTAAAATGCCCAATAATTTAAATCACAGACCCCCTTTCTCCCCGCTTTACTGCTGTGCCAACCATGGGTACAGCAACCACCTAAAATGCCCAATAATTTGAATCACAGCCTTCCTTTCTCCCCGCCCCTTTTGCTGCTCTGCCAGGCATGGGCACAGTGAGCCCCTAAAAAGCCCAATAATTTAAATCACAGCCTCCCTTTCCCCCTGCTTTACTGCTGTACCAACCATGGGCACAGGGACCATCTAAAATGCACAATGATTTCAATTGTAGCCCCGCTTTATCCCCGCCCCTTTCCTAATATACCAGGCATGGCTGCAGCTAGCCCCTAAAATGCCCAATAATTTAAATCACAGAACCCCAACTATGGGCACAGCGACCATCTATAATCCCCAAGGATTTAAATGGAAGCCCCCCGTTCTCCCCCCCCTTTGCTGCTTTACCAGGCATGGGCGCAGCCAGCCTCTAAAATGCCCAATAACTTAAATCACGGCCTCCCTCCCCCCCCTTTGCTGCTCTGCTAGGCATGGGCACAGTGAGCCCCTAAAATGCCCAATAATTTAAATCACAGCCTCCCCCCCCCTTTGCTGCTGTGCCAGACATGGGCGCAGCCAGCCCCTAAAATGCCCAATAATTTAAATCTTGGCCCCCCGTTCTCCCCCGCTTTGCTGCTTTGCCAGCCATGAGCACAGTGACTCCCTAAAATGGCAGATAATTTAAATGGCAGCCTCCCTTTCTCCCCCCCTTTGCTGCTACACCAGCCATGGGCACAATGAGCATTGACACAGTGCACAGAGCATTGGCCATTGGCACAGTGAGCCCCTAAAAGCTATAATAACTTAAATGACACCCTCCCTTTCTTCCCCCCTTTGCTGCTGTGCGAGCCATGGGCACAGTGAGCCCCTTAAATGGCCAATAATTTAAATGGCAGACTCCCTTTCCCCCCCACTTTGCTGCTGTGCCAGCCATGGGTACAGTGAGCTCCTAAAATGCCCAACAATTTAAATCACAGAACCCTTTCTCCCTGCTTTGCTCCTGTACACTAACCCTAACCCTAACCCTAATCCGCCCCCCTTTGCTGCTGTGGAAAGCATGGCCACAATGAGCCCCTAAAATACCTAATAATTTAAATCACAGACCCCCTTTCTGCTTTACTGCTGTGCCAACCATGGTTACAGCAACCACCTAAAATGCCCAATAATTTGAATCACAGCCTCCCTTTCTCCCCACCCCTTTTGCTGCTCTGCCAGGCATAGGCACAGTGAGCCCCTAAAAAGCCCAATAATTTAAATCACAGCCTCCCTTTCCCCCTGCTTTACTGCTGTACCAACCATGGGCACAGGGACCATCTAAAATGCACAATGATTTCAATTGTAGCCCCGCTTTATCCCCCCCCCTACCTAATATGCCAGGCATGGCTGCAGCTAGTGCCTAAAATGCCCCAAAATTTAAATCACAGACCCCCTTTCTCCCCTCCTTTGCTGCTGTGCCAACCGTGGGCACAGCGAGCCCCTAAAATGCACAATAATTTAAATCACAGACCTCCTTTTCCCCCTACTTTCCTGCTGTGCCAACCAAAGGCACAGGGGTCATCTAAAATGCCCAATGATTTAAATTGTAGCCCCTCTCCCCCCCCCGTTTCCTACTGTGCCAGCTATGGGCACAGTGAGCCTCTAAAATGCCAAACTATTTAAATTACAGACCCCCTTTCTCCCCGCTTTGCTGCTGTGCCATGGGCACAGCGACCATCTAAAATGCCCAATGATTTAAATTGCAGCCACCGTTTCCCCCTTAGCCACGCGGAGTCCCCCCACTGCCCTAAACCTCCCTCCGGCCAAGGCGCCCCCAACCAGGCCGCGCAGGGACCCCTTAGCTCGGCGAGACCCCCCCCCACGGCCCAAGCCCTCCAGCCCGCCCCCCACCCAACTCTTGGATGGACCCCTTACCTCCGCTGAGACCCCCCGCCTGCCCAAAACCTCCAACTGGTCAGCCCACCCCCCGCCCAATGACCCCTTAACTCGGCCGAGACCCCCCCCCACTTCCCAAAACCTCCAGCCGGCCAGCCCGCCCCCTCCCAAGCCGCGCAGGGAGCCTTAACTCGACCGAGACCCCCCCGCTTCCCAAAACCTCCACCCGGCCAACCCGCCCCCCCCCGCAGGGACCCCTTAACTCGGCCAAGACCCCCCCCACTGCCCAAAACCTCCAGCCGGCCAACCCGCCCCCCACCCAAGCCGCGCAGGGACCCCTTAACTCGACCAAAACCCCCCCGCTTCCCAAAACCTCCACCCGGCCAACCCGCCCCCCTCCCAAGCCGCGCAGGGACCCCTTAACTCGGCCGAGACCCCCCCATTTCCCAAAACCTCCACCCGGCCAACCCGCCCCCCACCCAAGCCGCGCAGGGACCCCTTAACTCGGCCGAGACCCCCCCATTTCCCAAAACCTCCACCCGGCCAACCCGCCCCCCTCCCAAGCCGCGCAGGGACCCCTTAACTCGGCCGAGACCCCACCGCTGCCCAAAACCTGCACCCGGCCAACCCGCCCCCCACCCAAGCCGCGCAGGGACCCCTTAACTCGGCCGAGACCCCACCGCTGCCCAAAACCTGCACCCGGCCAGCCCGCCCCCCTCCCAAGCCCCGCAGGGACCCCTTAACTCTGTCAAGCCCCCCCCCACTTCCCAAAACCTCCAGCCGGGCAGCCCGCCCCCCACCCAACCGGTGCAGGGACCCCTTAACTCGGCCGAGACCCCCCCCCACTGCCCCAAACCTCCAGTCGGCCAGACCGCCCCCACCCAAGGACCCCTTAACACGGCCAAACCCCCCCATTACCCAAAACCTCCAGCCCGCACCCCTCCCACGCCGCGCAGGGACCCCTTAACTCGGCCGAGACCCCCCCACTGCCCAAAACCTCCCCCTCCCCAACCCGCCCCCCACCCAAGCCGCGCAGGGACCCCTTAACTCGACCAAAACCCCCCCGCTGCCCAAAACCTCCAGCCCGCCAACCCGCCCCCCACACAACCCTTGGAGGGACCCCTTAACTCGGCCGAGACCCCCCCACTTCCCAAAACCTCCCCCATGGCCACAATGAGCCCCTAAAATACCCACAAGCTTAAATCATGACCCCCCCTTTGCTGCTCTGCCAACCACGACCTTCAAAGACGCCCATTGGTTTATTGAGGAGCTCCAGCCCCCCCCTTTCCTGCCACGCCCCCTCTAACGGCTGCCGGGAAAAGCGCGGAGTTTTCCTTCCTGGCTGCACTGCTCGGAAACCGCCACCAGAGGTCGCCCGGGGGTTTTGGAGAGAGGGCGGGCGGGGCTCCCGAGAGCGTTGCCAAGGGCGTTGCTATGGAGACTCTCTAGGCAGCTCAGTCTCAGAGGGCCCGGGCAGCGAGTGGTGAGGGGTGGAGCGTCAACACGCGACAGACTAGGACTTCCGGGTCATAGGGTCGGCCCTCCAAGATGCGAGGGCCAGAGCGTCGCGGGATAGACTTTCCGGGTCAGAGGGCAGACAATCGAGTCAGATATAGACCGTCCTCCTACGACAGTATAAGACTTCCGTGGCAGAGGGCATACTCTCTGAGAGGCCAAGGGCAGAGCGTCGCCAGATAGACTTTTGAGGCTGTTCCGTCTCAGCAGGAGGCGGGCCCTAGGGTTGGCAGGTAGGCCTTCCGGGCGCCTGTTTGCGAGGGCCGGAGCCTGGCTCTTGGGACAATCTAGGAAGGACGTCTCGTAAGTCCCGGCAAGGACGGAGGGGAGCTCTAGCAGCGGGGAAAGAAGGAGGAAGATGACGGCGAGGGACCCCCTGCCCGCTTCCGCCCTCTTGGCGCCATCCGTGGGCACAGTGAGCCCCCAAAATGCCTGGCTATTTAGATAACACCCCCCTTTTCTCCCCTTTTTGCTACTATGCCAACCAGGGGCACAGTGAGCCCCTAAAATTCCCAAGAATTTAAATGTTAGTATCTCTTTTCTTCTGTTCCAACCACGAGCACAGTGATCCGCTAAAATGGTCAATATTTTAAAATGTAGCCCCTCTTTCTCCCCTCCCCCTTCGCTACGGTGCCACCCATGGGCACAGTGAGCCCCTAAACTGCCCAGTAATTTAAATCTCAGACCCCCTTTCTCCCCGCTTTGCTCCTGTGCCAACTATGGGCACAGCGACCATCTATAATCCCCAAGGATTTGAATGGTAGCCCCCCCGTTCTCCCCCCCCCCCTTCGCTACTTTGCCAGGCATGGGCGCAGCCAGCCCCTAAAATGCCCAATAATTTAAATCTCAGACCCCCTTTCTCCCCGCTTTGCTCCTGTGCCAACTATGGGCACAGCGACCATGTATAATCCCCAAGGATTTGAATGGTACCCCCCGTTGTCCCCCCCCCCTTTGCTGCTTTGCCAGGCATGGGAGCAGCCAGCCCCTAAAATGCCCAATAATTTAAATCACAGACCCTCTTTCTCCACCACTTCGCTGCTGTACCAACCATGGGCACAGTGAGCCCCTAAGATGCCCAATAATTTAAATCACAGCCTCCCTCCCCCCCCCCTTGCTGCTGTGCCAGCCATGAGAACAGTGACTCCATAAAATGGCAGATATTTAAATGGCAGCCTCCCTTTCTCCCCCCCTTTGCTGCTATGCCAGCCATGGGCACAATGAGCATTGGCACAGTGCACAGAGCATTGGCCATTGGCACAGTGAGCCCCTAAAAGCGATAATAATTTAAATAACACCCTCCCTTTCTTCACCCCTTTGCTGCTGTGCGAGCCATGGGCACAGCGAGCTCCTAAAATGCCCAACAGTTTAAATCACAGACCCCCTTTCTCCCTGCTTTGCTCCTGTGCCCTAACCCTCCCCCTAACCCGCCCCCCTTTGCTGCTGTGGAAAGCATGGCCACAATGAGCCCCTAAAATACCTAATAATTTGAATTACGGTCCCCCCTTTTTTCGCAGCCTCCCTTTCTTCCCCCCCCTTTGCTGCTCTGCTAGGCATGGGCACAGTGAACCCCTGAAATGCCCAATAATTTGAATCACAGCCTCCCTTCTCCCCCTTTGCTACTGTGCCAACCGTGGGCACAGCAAGCTCCTAAAATGCCCCATACTTTAAATCCGACACCCCCTTTATCCCCACCTTTGCTGCTGTACCAACCATGGGCACAGCAAGCCGCTAAAATGCCGCGGACTCACGTGATGAAGACCGGGTAGACCAGGTGGGGGGCGCTGAGGGAGGCGCCGGTGGACTGCCAGGCCCGCAGCACCGGGTGGAAGTAGCCGCTCTGCAGGGGGGGCTCCGGGGCCGCCATCGCCATCGCCGCCTCTGGGCCGAAGGCGCCGCCCTGCGGGAGGAACCACAGCAGCGGCCACTGTATAGCGGGCGCGAGTGCGGATCCGGCGCCGAAGGCTTGAACCCTGCGCCGAAGGCAGGAGGGGGCAGAGCTGGGCTGCTCCCGAGCGCGGCGGAGGCGCCTCTCGGCCCACGGCCAAGCCGCCCCCGCCCGGGGGAGAAGGGGCCTGGGGCGCCCGGGCCGGCCAAGGGGAGACCCCGCGAAGACCCCCGCCCTGGCTCACCGTCTCCGCGTCCCGAGGGCTCGCCAGCCCCGCCCAGCTTTCCCGGCAGCCCCCGCGAGCCCCGCCCTCGTCTGCATAGCCACGCCCCCTGAAGGGCCAGCCTGCGCGTGCGCTAGGGGGCGCTTTCCTCCGGGCTCCCGAGCGTGTCCCCCACCCTCCCTGCGCCCCCCAGCAAAGGGTCTTCCGGGCCGGCAGCCTCCGCCGTCGCCCTCCTCCCCCTTGGCAAGAGACCCGGAGGGGGCATTTCTTCTTCCCCCCACCAGCAGGCAGAGACCCCCGCCCCCCCCACCCAACAGGCGCCTGGCCAACCAGGGCCCATCTTCTGGGCAGGTTCCTGTGGAGGGGGGGTAGTTTCCCCAGTAAGCACCCTTCCCCATGTACACGTGTGAAAGGGAGGGAGGCAAGCCAGGGGAACAGTGGCAAACTCTGAAGACAAACTGGTTTCCTCGGTTTTCAGCTGACCTTATTCTGTCAAGGACCATCAAAAAGACACACTGGCCCCTCCTGGCTCTGGAAAGATTTCCCCCTTCCTGCCTGTGACCACCCCCACCCCATGGGACCAGATATACTAGCCAAGGCCTGAAGATGTTTTGCACGTTTAATGAAATGCTATTACACTGGAAAACATAAAGAAGGCATGGACAGCAAATAAGTAAGCCATGTAGCTCTGGCCTGGAAGTGCAACAGAACCTCCAGAGCTGTGGGGAAAGGGGAGTTCAGTGGATCTTCATACAAAAGAGAAGGCACGGCGGAAGTGGAGGGGCTCAGTATGGCCAGAAGGGAGAGAAGGCTGCCCTGCTACGCTCTTCCCCAAGTGCCCCCATTCACACCACAACTTTTCAGCCCCAAACGCACACAGACCAAGTCAATCATAGGCAGACCGCCAAGCCAGAGACAGGATTACCATCAGGCCATTTCACGGGACAGAGATGTCATGTCACTGTTTTCTTCCCCCACATGCAAGGCCCATGTTTTACATATAAAAAAATTCTGTAAGAATGGGAGAGGGAGCCTATTTTGCAGCACCAGAGCCATTTCTTCCACTCTAGGGTGGGCGAGTGGGTGGGTGTAGCCCTGATTGGCAGGGCAGCCTGAGACTTCCACACGGAGGTGCCCCATAAGCCAGCGTGGTCCTTTCTGGCAGAACAAGTGGCAATGATGGCAGCACGGCATGAGGGTGTCCTTCCACACAAGGCAAAGGGTGCCCAGGAGGCTGCCTTGAGGGCCTCAGCTCTCCACCTCTTCCTCCTCCTCATTCTGTTCCTCTTCCTCCATCCTCTCCTCCTCTTCCTCATTCTCCTCCTCCTGGCTCTTGTCGGGGTCTTCAGAATCCTCCTTCTTGTCTTTGTCCTTTTTCTTGAGTTCTGAAGCGCCTCTTTTTCCTTTCTGCTCACGCCTATAAGCTAGAAGGATATGCAGCCCATGTCAGTTTTAGAACAGGGTATGCAAGCAGCTGTGAATGGGGTTATGTGTGTGTGAAACCAAGGCAGGACTTGGGGGGCAGGATGAGGATGGGCGCATAGCTCTCCCCATCAGCTGTCATGGGACCACTGCTGCCCTCTACACTCCTGCCTGCTTCCTGCCAGCCTCCCTCCACCTTGGCCTGTGCTTGGCCAGCACCTGACCTGGAATTCAAAGGGTCTGAGAGCACACACAGTCTTTAATGAGCTGCCATCACCTCCAGATGGAGCAGAAAATGGGAGAGACGCAAAGAAAGAGGAACTACTACTTGGCATGCTATCCACTGGCTGTTTCTGTACCCCAGCCTGGAAACAGAAGGCCAGTGAATGTTGTGCTGCTAATAAACTCATTCCGCTCTCTGGTGCCCACACCCACTTGCAAGACTGGACATGATGACATTGTGATCTTACCTTCTAAGGATTCCTTTAAAGGGATGACGAATCTCTGGAACTCCATTTCCTCCATGGCCGAGAGGACATCTCCAGCATTCAGCGTCTTCCTCTTCCCCTTCATTGCATAATTATTGGCACTATTTGCAGAAAGAGGTGCAAGAGAAAAGGGAAAATAATTTCCCCTCACCAGTGGAAGTTTTTTTAAACGGAAAATATTTGCATTCTAAAAGCACCTTGTTTCTTAAAATTATTAAGAATTATTACTTAAATTATTAAGAATGTGACTATGAACAGGTGATTAATCAAAGGACGCACCGCCACATGCTAAAATGATTCCAAGACATTTTCCACTGGTTTTTTTTAAACACAACAACCATAAACTACTAGACCTTCTTGTCTTGAAAGTATTTTGTATTAATTTTTAAGAGAAGAGAATGATGATATATGATTATCTGTTTTTTGATAAAAATATAAGCCAGAGAGGGAGGAGGAGGAGGGCAGGGCGCAGGCGCTGAGGGAGAAGGTGGGTGGGTCTGGGGCCCCACTTGGGCTGGAGGCAAAAATGCCAGTCACTTCAACTTATGACTGGGGAGATGATGCGCGCGGCTGTCTTTTGCAGAACAGAGCGAATACAACGGCTTCTTAGAAGAGAAGGCCACCCTCCCGCCGGCCCCCGAGAGGAGGAGAGGCAGAGGGCGAGGGGGCTCACCACGACGTGGCGTAGAGCACGAACACGCTGGCGGCTCGCGAGACGGCGCTGCGGGCTTCCTTGGAGACGTTCACCCCGTCGGGAAGCTGCGGGAGGGGAGGCGAAGGGCCGTGAGGGAGGGCAGGCGTCCCCCGGCCCCTCCCACCGGGGCGCCCCGGAGCCCCCCACCCCGCACCCCCCGGGGGTCCCGGCCTGGGGCGACTCACGGCCTCCTTGACGATGCGGGTGACCACGGCGTTGGGCAGGTTCAGGTCCTCGGGCCGCTCGGCCATCCCGGCGCCGCCGCCGCCGCCTAAGGAGAGCCAGCAGGGAGTGAGGGAGGGAGCCCCGGTGAGCCCGGCAGCGGCCCCCGAGGAGACCCCGCGCCCGCCCGCCCGCGAAAAGGGGTCCGCCGGTCCTGCGGGTCAGGCGCCTCTGAGCATGCGCAGAGCGCCGCCGCCGCGAGGCCGCCCAACCACGCCCACCCCGGGCTGTCCCAGCATGCACCGCGCCACGGTCTTCCTGACTTAATGGCGGCTGGGGCGAGGCCTTTAGCACAACGTTTCCCGGGCCTCCCGGGCCTCCCTCTGAGGCTGAGAGAGTGCGGCTGTTACCCCAGCCCACCCGGCGCGAACCCTGGCCGAGGAAAGGGAGTCGTACCCCGCGCTCCCGAGCCGTCCTCGCCCGTCGCTCCCACCGCGCTGCTCCGCGGCAAACCGGAACCGGAAGCGCCTCGAAATGGCGGCGTGGGGCTCCTGCCCCGCCCTCGAGCCCGCGCGTTGCACTCTGGGAAGTGGGAGGGCTGGCGTCGGGGAAGGCGGGGCGCCAGGCGGGCGTTCGGCGTCGCCTAGCAACGGGAGGCGGCCCGGCTTTCCTCCTCCCTCCGTCGCTCCGTCCGTCCTGAGGCGATTCATTGCCGCGCCGCCGCCGCCGCCGCCGCGGTAGGAGGCCTCCTCGCAGCCCCGGGGCTCCTTGGCCGGCTTGGCTCGGCCTTTGGCTTCCTCTGAGGCCGAGAGAGTGGCCTGCCCAAGGGGGGCTCCTCCGTGGCCGAGGGAGGATTCGCACCGTGGTCTCCCGGAGGCTCAGCGGGCATCCACACTACGACACAAGGGATCCAGGTTAAAGCTGGGTTATGATTTGCCCCGGCTCCTCCTCCTCCTCCTCCCTATGGAACCCTGGGCTCTGTAGTTTAACACGGCCTTTAGCCTCCTCTGCCGAAGAGCGGTGGTGCCTCAGCAAACCACAAATCCCAGGATTCCATAGGAAGGAGGAGCCTGGGAAAGAATAACCCAGTTTCCAACTGGATTATTATTCCTCTGGTGTCGATGCACCCTCAGGCCCGGCTGCTGCCCTCCAGAGGCCCTGATAGCAGGAGAGACCCCCCTCGCCCCCCAACATTGCTTCTGGGGCTGCGGGAAAGAAAGGGTCCAGGGGCAGAGCCTCTGAGCATGCACAGAGTACTGCCCCCCATCCACCCCCTCAGACTACCTGTGTCTATAAAATTCATAGGCACCTCCTGTTGCCTTTTTCTGTACTGTACTCGCTTAGCCCAAGGGTCTTTGCTGCTGCCAGTGCCAGCTTGGTGGCTGATCAGCCCACCTTTCCCTCCTGGGACAAGGGCACCCCTTTCTCCTGCACAGGTGCCGCCGGTCCTTTCTTCTTGTTTCCACCCTGCTGCATCCCAGATGAGGAGAGGCCAGTTAAAAAGAGGCCCAGCACTGCAGGCACTTCCTCTTGGCTTGTGAGCCTCAGCCCCAGAGGAGGGTTTGCCGTTGGTTGGCAAGGTGTGTCACCAAGGACTTTGAGGGCTCCCTGAGGAAAAGGGCTTTCCGTGTGTATTGGTTACTGGAGGTCACTTTCTGTTAGAAAAGAGGCCTCTCCTAGGCCTATGTAAGGAAGGCTCAAATGAGAACTCGATGCTGTACCAATCAGAAACTTGAAGTGTCTTCAGAAGGAATGAGGAGTCATTACTGGTGTGTAGTTCTGGAACGTAATCTGTCTCCTCTGGGAAATCTTCTTGTTTATACCTTTGTTACTTACATGCAGAATTGTTGGACAGAACTGCCAGGATGGTGAGCGTGGATGCCAAGCAGTGGGACGAGACCATTTGTAACATGCTTGCTTGCCAGCATCCACCCTGCTGGGAGACATTGCGGAGGGTTGAAAGTGGGCACCCCCGGATTGTGTTAGGAGCCCTTGGCTCACCACCTGGCAGAGAGTCTCCAGATTATGAAGGTAAGCAGGCACCCTGTTGAGAAAGGAACTCCAGCTTTTGTGGCGCACACATTTTCCAGTACTGATAATAAGACTTTTGAAAAGGGCAGCACTGGCAGCCTGTCTAGTAGCAGTTCTGAGAGGAAACCTGGAGGAGACCTCTTCCTTCTGGGACTAGGAGCCTGTTCTTTTCTGCTTGACTGCGGTTTGTTTCTCCATGTTTCAGGTGAACTGCCCACACTGAAGATAGTCAACCTTCCTCTCAACTGTTCTCGGAGAGAGAGAATCAAATGCAGCGAATGTTATGGTTCCATTTCCAAAACCATATCCAGTATGAAAGACACCAGAAGTTATTTTTCAAATTCCACCCAGAATGATACTTTGATACCCCCAATCTCAGTAGTGAGGTTAGCAAACTCCGCTTTCGAAACTGCAGGTTGAGGACTTCACTGCTAATTGAGTCTCTTTCTACTCCTTCACCAAACACATCCCAGGAGACTCGGTCCAGTTTGCAGGAGCCTCCCAAGCATTTTATAGGTGCTTATAGCAGCAGATACACAATTTCAAAATGCATACACTTACTTCCCAGCCAGCAGTGGGAGGCAATTTGTCTGAACAAGGCTGCTGGAATAAAATGAAGCTTCATTCTTGGGAAGTTATGTGAAGCATGTGCTATTGAATTGGGCCCTAGTCTGATTACTGTGTACACCCATAAGTCCTAGAGTCATGACTAGTTATGACATTGGCACCTTGCTTTGTTCCTGGCTGCCTTGCTCTTTCAAACATGGTTTTTGCTCTCTGTGTGCCTTCCAGTTCTGAAAGGGAGCCCTTCCCAGGGCTGAACTCTCGGATGGATTCTCACACACTGCACTTCTCACCAATAAGCTTCACCTGTTGGAGACAAGCTGAGAAAGTGAGTGTGGGGGTGGGTGGGTGAAAGGACAGTGGGGCAAGTTCTGAATCCCCTCAGCCTGCTAGGATCAACCTCGCCCTGACCTTTGCTTTGCCCTAAGCAGTTTCTAGAGCTTTTATTCCAGCCCGCATCAAAGCAAATAGGGTAAAGGGGCCTGGGAGGAGAGATGTCCACTGGAGCAGCTACTGCGGCTAGAAGGATGCTGCTCTCCCCCAAAGATGCTCAGGCGTGCCTGAGAGAATAAACGTCCCCCAAGCTCCTACAGTGTTACCTAAATTATGCAGAGTTGCATAAGTTACATTAGTGATGGAGAAGAATGGTGTTTTTCATTGGAAGTTATGCTACAAAATCAGTCATCCTGTGGGACTCAGATGATATCACAGAATTTTTCAACAGTAGTTGAGGGAGCATTGTGTGTATTCAGAACCCAAATATTTAACTCTGGTTGGAAGTCTTGCGCATGGTTCTCTTTCAGCTGCCTTTTGTGACAGAATATTTCTCTGCTGAGTGTCCTGTTCTCTCCCACATACCTTGACAGATACAGGTGACAGATACCAGTGAATTTGCAGTACAAAAATTGGATTACCCCTATGGAAACCTGGTGGTCAGGTGGATCCCATCTACCCGTCCCAGACTTATGCAACCTGAGAATCCAGCCACAAGAGTGTAAGTGGCAGACCTGCCTGGAAACACCTCTCCCCCCCAATAGGGGGACATCCTGCCATGTGTGTGTGTGTGTGAGAGAGAGAGAGAGAGAGAGAGAGGGAGGGAGCTGATCACCACCATCTTGAGATCACTCCTTGTTGCCAAAAAGAGGCACATTGCAGCAGATTCTCTGAGGCAGTCATTGAAAGTTGAGCCTGCAGGCCTAGCCCTGACAACACTCATAGGAATAGTTATTGGTGCTTGCTAATTCTGTTTCATTTTTAAATGTTGTGCTGCCGCTACCTTTTTAGTTAGACACTGGTCCCAGAGCCTCTCCTCATAGTCAGAGAAAGTGCTCAGGGAGAGGAGAGTCATAACCCTCCCTGCCATGCTGGAGATGGTGCAGGAGCTGGTGGTAGAGAGAGGGGGGAGAATCCAGAAACCTGGTGCTCCTGCTCTTCCTTCCTTCCTTCTTTGTGGTGGATTTAGTGATGGTAGTGAGTGGCTGGCTGAATGGAGGAGGAAGGTCTCAGCCGGCCCCGTCTGCCCCTTTCCATTCCCCTGCACTGCTTTGTGAACAGAGGTGGGAGGCTTCTCAGTCTCCATAGGAGCTCAGCAGTGTGGCTCATCTTTGTTTAGTGTGGCACCTCCTCAAAGAATGTGTGTGAAAGACCTCGCTTTGGAAAGCATCCTCGCTTTCAAGGAAAACCCAGAGACGGTGAGTAGTAGTGCTTATTGCTCTCTTTGTGTTCTGCTGCCACCTTCTGGAACATTGACGGCATCGTCACCTCTTCCTTGTTGGTCCAGTTTGCATGGATTCTGTCTCTTTCACGCTGTTCTGAAACACAGAGGTTCAACCAGCCGAGACTTTCCTGGCACAGAGAAGAGCTGGGAAAAGTTTCCCCAGCTTAGTTCTTTTGGGTTGCTGACCAAGGCAGTGGATGGGGGCTTCTTGCAAAATGGAGGAAGGCTGGGCCTGCTCCTGTCCAATAGGTTGAGTCTTGTGGCTGGGGAGCCTTGGGAAGCCAGGTTGTGCCCTGAGCCCTTCCCATGGGGCGCCGCCTCCTCTGGACGTTCAGGGTAGCCTTGCCACCGGTGACTCCCCCATGCTAGTGGCCTCTGCAGTTCAGGGGGGGGGCGGTTACTGTTCTGGAGCAGGGGCAGAGGTGGCAGGAGCAAGGTGTGTGTGAAAGTGTGCCCGGCTGGATTCCTCTTCCTTTCTCACTGCACCAGTCTCATTCCACAGAAAAGAAAGAAGTCAAGTAAAGTCCCCACAGGAGGCCAGCCCTACCTCCTTCATCTGAGGAGGAACAAGCAGGTTCCAGCTGACAAATCAAGGTCAGTCCCCAATGGCATGTCTTCCTGGTGTCTGGTTAGGTGAAGGGAAATCCTGAACCAGAAGGCGTGCAGAGGACAGGCTTCTGTCCTGGCCCACTGGAGAGCAGCACCACCAGGAGCCCTTGGCTTCCAGTGTGCCATCCTGGTCTTGGCCACACTTTTTACGTGGTTGGGGACTGGGTGGTGGGAAATACAGTCCTGGTTCTGGGCCCTTTTAGCAAAGGGGGTGGAGGGCCCCAGTGTTGCTTTTGTTCTGCAGTAGTCCTGTAGGCCAAGGAAAGAATGCCAAGGAGAACGTCCTGAGGAAAAGTCAGTTTTCGTCCTGCAGTCTGCGCCTAACTCCCTTGGCATCATGCCAAGATGAGGGCAACCCAAAAATGGAGAGCAGAAGGGGAGCGTTGTTTGAGAGCAAGGAAAAGGGTGCACCTCCTCTGATTATCGTGCAGAAGGCACCTAGTTTGTTCAGATTTGCAACTAAGGTGGGCAGGGAAGGTCTGCGTGTGTATGCATGTGTGGGGAGGGAAAATTTAAAAAAGAGACCTGTGGTGCCTTGGCTCTGCAGGCGAGAGTCTCGTGTCCCAACCCATGTCTCAAAGACACACACCAGCAAGCACTATTGGCATGCCATGTTTTAAAGCCCCAGAGAACTTAGGATCTTGTGCCAGGCAGGGAAAGCTCTGCCCCCACTCCCTTGAATGCCTGCGTGGCCTGGCAGGTTTCTGGTTGGTTTCCCTGACAGGATGCTGGACACTGGGAGTCATGGCACAGGTGGCACTGCCTCATGCTCTGTGTTTCCCAGAACAGCGTCTCCCTGGTTTTCTGCTGCTCCTTCCTCTGTCGTTGAAACCCCAGTTGGAAAAGGCACGGCTGGCACATGCAGAGAAATCCTCTGGCCTTGCTTCTGGGGTTGCGCCTTGCGGCATGGAGAAGGCATAAGAGGAAGGGGGTAGCAAGGGGGGGTTAGTTCTTAGACCCTGCTTGGTTGAAAGCCAGCCCAGCTTCCCTTCTGTTGTATATCCGAGTGACGTTGGAGCCCTGTGGGGCCTCAGAGCCAGGTCCAGCTTTTGTGTTTACCTCTGACATGGATGTTGTGGGCAGAGGGAGGCCTAACCTGCATTTCTCTTCCTTCTTTGTCATCCCTGTTCCTTCCCCCCATTCTCCAGGTTCCTATGAAGGAGGAATGCTCAAGAGGAATCCGCAGGCAGCTCAGGGTTCCCTCAGGAGGTGTGGATATTGTCATTCTGGCTTTAGCTGTCGCATGTGTCCAGCTGGAGAAGCAAAAGCTGACCTGCCTGTTCTGGCCTTGCTTTAGGCTCAGTGCCCAGGTGGCACCCGACGCCAGACCTGGTGGTGAGGCAGCTGGGCAGTGCTGATGCCCCAAGCCACCAAACAGGGGGCGGAAGAGGCGGAGGTGGTAGTGATCATCTGGACAAAACAGCTCAGCTGTTCCAGGCAGCTGTAAGTGTGGCTAAAGCCAGTTGGCTCATTCAGAGGTGGCCCAGGGGACCTTCCTGCCCAGGCATCAACAAGGTGGATTACTCAGTTTTATGCTGTTGACATGTTTGAGATATTTATTTATTTATTTATTTATTTTCCCCGGGTAAAATTCCCAGGGAGCAAGTGACAGAAATAAAACACAAAAGTATAGTAGGTGCTAAACAGCAAGACATATTCCAGTAGACGAGATAAAACGCCAGTCTAGTATAAAAACCAAAACTAAATGCAGGGCTTGGGCAGAGAGTGTTCTTCTGGCTCCCAAAGGAAAACAGAGCTGGTGCTAGGCAAACCCCGAGAGGGAGGGGAGGGGAGGGAGGGCGGGCGCAGTGGAGGACAGGTGGTTGAGAAGGCCCCCTCTCTAGCCAGGGGAGCAGCGGTGGGTTCTCTTCCCCATGTGCCCCTGTGGGGAATGTGCCGTTCGACTCAAGCCAGCCTTGCTTGGGCCTCTCCCAGAATGTCTGACCTCCATGCGCCAACAAAACCCTTGAAGTGCCAACGTGGTGAATGCTCAGAAATTCCCCAAAGCCGGAAGCAGCCCAAAGGCACACGCCTCAGCACCCATTTGGCCAAGGGTGGCAACATCACAGATTCAGGTGGGGTTTATGCCCATTTTCTCTCCTCAGGGAAGTGCCATCCTGGGTGAAGGGCAAGGAGTAGGGACCACTGCAGGGATTGTCTGCACCCTCTCCCAGCCACAGTTACCGGGGACGGACAGGACATTTTCCTCGGGGGAGGGGGTGATGAAGAAGTGCTTTTGGCAAATCGCCTGTGTGGTACAAGCCAGCCAGGCTGAGTCTTGTGTGGATGTTCAAAGCAGATGCGCATGACACTAGCAGCTGGGCTGCAGTGTGCCAGCGTGTAGCCCCAAGTCCAAGCTTTTTGAGCAGAAGAATGGGAAGAACAGAGAGGGCATTTCTTCTCCCCAGTCTGCAGAGAAATGGGCTCCACCAGTGCCTCTCCTGGCTCATCCTGGGAAGAAACCGCTGCTGAAGTTTGTGGAGTGCAAGAGCGCAGTGGCCAGGCTGCTCACCCCGGGTGAGTGCTGCTGCCTTTTCCTCCCAGGGTTTGCCTTGTGCTGAAACAACAGCCCTGGTTTTAGCTGGGGATCATGCTGCTGAATGAAGGTCCAGGAGAGCCCCTTTCCCCCTACTGAGGCTTTGTTTGGGTAACTGCAGTGAGCTGGCCTCCTGTCACCAGACGGAGGGGATCTGGAGACCTTGTTAGCATCGTGGCCAAATGTTAATGGCTGTCTAGTAACATGAAAGAGTTACCTTGTATTAGTGACCTGGTTGGATAGTTTTTGCATTTGCTTGGCAGTTTGAGGCTGGGGAAAGATAGGAAGGCTTGGCAAGAGGCTCTTCCTCTGTTGCTCACCTGCTTCCATGGTTCTCATAGCTATGTGGGGGGATATGGGTCAAGCTTGCGCACATTGGTTTTCTTTGTTTGCTTCTGCATTATATAACCCTCGGGAGCCCATCTTCCGTTGGCCTCACCCCGAACGCTCCTCATAGGTCCAGTGATGGGCGTTTGATTTGATTGCTGGCCAAGGGATAAGTCTGGGTAGAATTAGTTTGGCGGCCCACTCCTACCTTCAGCCCCGCCTGTGAAAAGGTTGGGATGCTCCTCTGCTGCATACCACCGCTGCATCATCTACCACCAATTAAGCTTAGGCTGTAGCAGGAATGTGTGCCAGTGTCCAGCAGCAAAAGAGCCTCTGGAGAAGCCTGGAACTGCAGCCAGTTCAGGAACGAGGCAGCCATGGCAGATGCAGCCAGTATTACCAAGGAGGGGGGTGCTCACAGTTCTGGCCCTGTTTCACCCAGATTTGGCCAGTCCTGCCCAGAAGCGCAGGGCTTACTGTAACCTGGGGAGCACAAGGAGCGCATGGGGCAGCGGAGGGTTTCCCCTGTGGCAGCAGGGGCCCGTGGACCGTGAGCGAAGGGAGGTTCAGCGAGGTCTGTGTTAAGGGCAGTGCTTAGCGCCTATGGAAGGGATGGGGGGGCAGCCAGAAGGTCCCACCCCCCCTCCCACCCGAGATGGGGCAGGATGTGAACCAAAGAGGAGCACTGCTTCTCAGTCAAAACACCCCATTGTGAGAGCTTGTGCTGAGCCTGGGCCCTTGAAGGGCTGTTTGGGGGGGGGAGGGAGGGAGGCAGTGTGTTGGAGGGCAGCAGACCCCCTTTCCGTTCCCCAGAGGGAGGGGAGGGACTAGTGTGGGTCCCTGGCCACAGTGACCCTCCACTCTCCCATTTGCCTTTCTTGTCCTCCATGGGGTGACAGTTGACAAGTGGGTGGGAGACCAGGTAGTCTTGGTTCCAAGACCTCCAATTGTTGCTTCCTGGATCTTTTTGTTTTGGCCATGCCATGCATGCCAATCTCCCCCCGCCCCCCACAATGCCTTGTCTTATGTTGGTTTGCTTTTGCTTAGGTTGCGATAATTTTGTTCCCCGGAAATCGAGAACAGAGTCCAGGTTTGCCCAGTACTGCAAGCACCTGGCCAGCCGGAAGGAGCCCCCTTCACCTCCCAGGGACCCTCCTCCAGCCACACTCAGCGGAAGGCGGCCCGGGCAGCAGCCCACGGACACCCCTCAGGGGGCTCCGGGGGAGACCCTCCCGCAGCAACAGTCCCCCAACCCCCCTCCCCCTCCCCCCTCCCCCCTCTTCTCCGAGAGCAGTGAGCATTCTTCCCTGGACTGATGGGAAGTTGAATTGGTCAGTTGGGGTTCCCAGTAGCCACAGTCTGCCCCAGGAACGCTGGGTTCCTTTTATGAGCCAGGCAGTGGCGGTGGGGAAAGTTTAGGTCATGTAATTATTAAAATCCCGGCTCCTTCCATTCGCTGCCTGTGTCGCCTTTGTCTCCCAAAGGAATCTTCCCAAGAAGAGTCTCTTGTGGTAGCACAGAGGTAGGGAACCTGGCAACCGCCCCTTCCCCAGAAGCCTGGAAAAGGGGGTGAGTAGGCAAATGCAAGGCCTGGTGCAGAGCCTGAAGGAGGGAAAGGCACATTCACAACTGGAGAACCTCCCACCATGAAGAACTCTGCCATTAATAATTATTGTGGAAACCCTCAGCAACTCAGCCGCCTGTGTTAATCTGTTCCACTTCTGTTGCCGCTCCTCTCCTCTCTTAGGCTCGTCCTCACCCGTAGATATGCCTACCACACAGACTTACCTGCTGCGTGGTTGGGCTGGAAAAAAATAAGGGACCCCCTCTTTCCAGTTCTCCAAAGCGTCCCAGTGCATGGAGGTGATGCTCCGCTTGCTGCTGGTGGCCAGAGGAGTGGCTTTTACAATCCTGCCTTGGTTCAGTTGCCAGCCAGGGACCTTCCTTGGGCAAGATGAGCTGACGGAGGCAGACAGAGGGAGCCCCCTGGTTTAAGTTTCTCCCCTTCCCCAGGCAGGATGGTGTGTGTATGGGGTGGGGAGGATAGGAGATGGGCTAGTGTTTGAAGGGAGGTCTCATCACATGTCTCTTTAGCCAAACTGTAGAGACGTAGAATCATAGAATTGCAGAGTTGGAAGAGACCACGAGGGCCATCCAGTCCAACGTTTGGACATTTAGGTTTTTAGGGCCCTGCATAAATTGGGCGTCCTCTGCAAACTTGGCCTGCTCACTCTTTCTCCTGGCTCCTAGTCATTTGGAGCCAGGCGATGGCAGCACCTGCCCCCAGTGCCAACCCTTTTTGCAAGACAACTGTTGGGGTGTGTGAGTATTCCTTTGGCTTCGGTCCAGACGTCTCCTGAAAAGTGTTGTTCTAGGCTAAATGGTGTGCAGAAAAGGCGAAATCCTCACTGCTTGTTGAGGCTTCTCTTGGCAACTGTACTGAAGAACAGGACTCTGGAATCCCCCTCTGCCCAATTGTTCTCACCTCCTTCTTGGCCCCTAACCCAACTCCTGAATTTTGGTCTCTTAACATTGAAGGGCAGGATTGTCTGGAAATGAGGATTAAAATTGCAGCTCCATGCCCTTTAGTCAGTTCAGTGACCTAAGTAGATTTTAGCAAATAACATTTAAGAAGCATCTTAGTGAAACAAAACAAAGCACACACACACGGAGGGCACCAACCGACCAAACCAAAGACCAAATCCCACGCCTGCCTCTTTGCTGGGTCTTCCTGTGCTGGAGGGAGAACTCCCGAGGTCCCCTCCTTTGTGACAAATCCACCTGGACAGAGACACAGTTTTGTCCTGTTCCCTGTGGGCTGGAGGATTGGGGCCGTGACTGGAGATTTTGGCAGAAGGGTTGTGTGCGACTCTTTGGATGACGACGAAAGAAGTAAGGCAGGTAGGGGACTTCCTGCCAAGAAATTTCTGCCAAGTTGGGGAAATGAACTGGTAAATTTCAGTTGACTCATTTGTCCTCTGGGCAAAGTCCTTACCATTTGCTGGAGGGTCTCTTGGCAACCGGACACTTGTAAGAAAAGTGGCCATTTTCTGAGGGACTCCTCCTCCTTGTTAACCCCCACTTCTGTCTTTCTCCTTCCCACTAGCTTTCCTCTGTGCCAGCCAGCCACTCCCAGGGGAAAACAGGACCCTACCTGGAGGATTCATTCATTTGCTGTCCTTCCACCTCCTTCAAATTCTCTCTTGTGTGCTTCCTTCCAAGGTATGTACCAGGCTTCTCTCAGCAGGAGGGTTTTGCTTTGCTTTGCTTAGGAACGGAAGAGCCGGGACAGTACTGTGGCTGCTGAATACACGGACAAAACCTGGGCTGTTTCAAGAAAAGCCTACAGTGTAGATGTAAGGGAGCGGGGGTGATCTGTGCTGTGCTGGGAGGCAGCATGGCTGGCAGTGGGGAGGCAGCGGGCATGTGGGAGTTGCGATTGATGCCTCCAGGCCTGGATGAAAGTTCTCCGCTTCTCGTCTTCCTCATTAGAAATGAGGAAATTAGAAATGTGGGAAATGGTTCTCTACAAGTGGTTGACTTTGCCCATATTTTAAACAGGTGTGATACAGTTTTCTCCTCCCAGTTTGCAAAATTGGTTTACCTGTCCAGGGGGTGGTGCAGGTGTGTGCCCGTGGGTGAGCAGGCGAGGCCTTACAGAAAAAACCTGCCGCTCTTCTCCAGGCCAGAGGGTGGCCTCTTGCCAGGAACCTGCAGAGAATGTCTTCAGCATCCTCAAAACACAGGCGAGCCAGCTGGCTGGCCTGAATACGATTGGCCAGTGAACCCATTCTGGAACCAGTTTTAATTGAGGAATGGTCTAGATATAGTGTAACAAAAAGCATTTGTCAGGGAGAATGGCCTTTGCTCTCAGGACATACCTTCCCAGCTGCTGGCCTCCTCTTCCCAGCCAAAAGGAATGCCGAGAAACAGTCTCATTCTCCTCCCGAGTCCAAGAGCAGGGAGCCAAAGCAGTGGATTCACTTTAGGCCCTTTGGCCCAGGCCTCTCTCCCTCTCTGCTTCCAGGGAGGGACAGTGCAAGACTCTGGTGGCCCTTTCCAAGGCCAGCGGGGCCACCCTTCAGGTGGGAATTGAGCTGTTGTCCTCTCCTTGCTCTTTGGGTCTTCTCTCAGGGCTCGCTCTACTCCCTCCCCATGGCCACAGCCCAGCTTGGTCCTGCTCTTTGCCCAAAGACTGAATGTGGCTCTCCAACCAAGGTGATTTCAGGGGGATCAGTACTCTTCACACTTTCCCCAGGTCATCTGTTTCCAAGGTTTAGGGGGAACTTTGGGAGGAACACTCTGCCTCTGTTCTGAAAATATTTTGATTTCTCGAAGGTGGTCTCTTCAAGAGTTTGGTACCCAACACTGCTAAGAGAGAATTGGCCGCCCAATTTGGAGTAGATATGTAAAACCATTCTTATCATTTGGGGCAGATATGTGAAACCATTCTTATCTTGCCATCTTGCTCTCCTGTGAAACATTTTTTGAGTTCTGACCTCCACTTGTCTCCAGATCCCCACTTGGGTCCATCTCTGAGGCCTGAAGGCATCCCTAGACATCCTTCAGAGCCCATCTCCAGGCAGGTCAGCTGCAAAGGATTATTCCTGGCTGTTGTCATTTCCACTAGAAAGGAGTGCCTGTCTCTGTGGGTGTCTTCTCATTTGTATTGCTTTGTAAACTGCCGCATTTGAATTTGGCCTTCCATAGGCATCAAGAGTTTACCCTGCCTGAGGGGCTCTTATTTTAAATAACAGCAGGCTCAGGGATATCTCAAAGGCTCCACAGCACAATGTATAAGGGAGAGGGTCCTTCCTGTGCTGGGTGGGTAGGCGGGCTGGCTGGCTAGAAGCACCTCTTGGGAAAGATGCTGTGTGGCGGTTATTTTTTAAACCAAAGGCCAAGGAACAGGTGAGAGATTAAAGCAAGGGAAGCTGTGTGGTAAATCTTCTAACCCACCCACTGATTAACTTGAGCAGAGCAGGAAGTGTATTTTCTCTGCTTACCAGGAGCACAGTCTGGGGGACCAAAGAGTTCCTCTCCTTCCTTCTTCCTCAGCAGGGGTTTGTGGGGGTTGGGGGAGAGAGAAAGTCTCCCCCCCCTCTCTCTCTCTCTCTCACACACACACACACACCAGGGTCACTCACATTTCAGTCAGCCACAGCCAAAAGGCTGTTAACAGCTCAAATGGAAGACAGTACCTGTTCTGTGAGACTGCACCTGCGTAAAGGTGCATGATCAGACCAGGCTGTCGTTTTTCTGGTCAATGAGCAGCTGCACCAGAAACAGAGCCCAAAGGGGAAGTTTCTGCTTGGGCCATACAGCTTTTGGACTGTTTGCAGCATTTAGATTGTAAGAAGATCCAGCAAAGGTGCTTCTGTGTGCAACTCCCTGCAGTTGGCATCCAAAGGTATGTGCAGTTGAACATGGAGGTTCATTTACCGTGCTGTACACTAATAGAAATCTCATTCTCCAAGGGCAACTCCTTATCAGCCCCTCCCCACCATCCCCATACCGGAGAAAGATGTATTAATAGGCTTGAGAGAACTGAGAATGTGGAAGGAAAGGAATCGAAGGGGGAGAGGAGGCAAAGCAGGCCAAATTGGGACGGAGGAAGCATGCTCAGTGGGCATGGTGTGCAGGCTGACTGGGTGGTGGTGGGATGGAGCCCCCAGAGAATGAGGCATGGGGGGATTGGAGTTCTGACGGGGACCCCCCCCCGCCATGGCCCATTCCAGTTCTTGTTTGCCATGGCTAGCAGCCCATTCAATGTCTTTTTTGTGAATTTGTGTGATCTCCTGTCCAAGAGAAAAATGGAAGAGGTACTGCACTTGCATCATCTGTTGGTACCCCACGCCGCATCCATCTGTGGGAGAGGCTACAAATAAGTGCACTGTTCTTTTAACATGGGAAGATGGTTTGGAGCAGGATGAGCCAAGGTTCTTTCCACTGGGTCCAAATGACTCTGCAGGAAGCTAGCCCGCAGGAGAGCAGCAGCCCTGTGCCACGTTGGTTGCCTAGCAGTGCTTGGCCAGGTGGGTCTGTCCACTGTTTTCTTCAAGGCAGCAAATGCGTGACAGTCACCCTGGCTTACAAGGAGGAGTGCACAGGCCACAGCCTCTGCTGGCCACTCCTACCCCCACTCTCGGATCACATCTCCTGTCTGCTCTGAAAAGGAAAGCGTTGCTGAAGAGTAGGATGAGGACGCTGTGCCTGAGACACTGAGGGAGCTTCCAGGAAGAGTGCAAGGCCACTGTTCGGAATGATCTCTGTCCCACTCTGGCTTCAGTTTGGAGATCAGGGCTCCCTGGCTGGGTTGCTAGCAGCTCTTCACGTTACTGTCAGAGTTAAAAGTATGCCCCCCCATCCCATGTTGACTATCCGCCTTTGAATGGTGGTCTCTGTCCTCCCAGAGCCCTGGTTCTTAGAAGTATGAAAGCAAAACACCAACTTTGGAGGCAGAGAACCTGAGGAAAGAGAGTTACGCTCCATTCCCCCCGCCATCTGAAACAGGATGATCCTAACACTGGCCTACAGTGCGGGATGGTTGTGGGGATGGATGATTGAGATGGTTGCCAGCCCATAAACCATTGAGCTGCTCTGTGTAGGTGCCAGGTATGCTCCCATTTTCAGACGGTGAGGGTGGCAGACATGACACACAACCCCGAGTTCCAGTGAGTGAGCTTTTCCTCTTCTCTCCCAGTTCCCTCTTCTTTGCAGGAATGGAGCTGGCTGCCTCTGCTGAGGACCAGGACCGACCCCAGCACCAGCTTCTGAGGGACTGCGCCTCCAGAGCTCAGACCTCACCAGATTTGCTCCTCCTGGGGCGGCAGAGAAAGATCAGCCATGCCTGTGTGAGAGGCAAGGGTAGGTAAGAGGGGGAAATAGGCTTGGGTGTGCGCTGTGGAAGTGGGGGGAGGGGATGCCCCCCCCCTTGGCCTCCCAGGCCATCCAGGCCTCCCAGGCCATGTCTGTGCCAAACAGCTGAGCTCTCGCCTGCTGGGTCTGTCAGGCCTCGCCTGAACTTCTTGCAAAGCAGGTGACTTGCCGCCTGAAGCACTCTAGCCAAGAATGACCCTCCAAGGCACCAGTTCACAAGCCAAACAAATTAATTGCACTAATTCCTTCTTTATGGCAAAGTAAATAAGGAAACTCCGTTTCTCTGTATCTGGCTGTCGTTTCCATGTGGGCACATGGAGCCTTAGCCCCACTGAGAGTGATAGTGGCTCTGGATGGTGCCTGCTGGCCAGAGGGGAAAGTGTGACTGTCTTTCAAGGAATGTCCATTGAACTCAGTAGAATATAACTGTCTGCCAGGCAGGCAAAAGGCACCTGTGGGTGGTGGGGTGGCTTTAGACCAGGCACTCAGGTAGCGCACGCAGGACCTTTGGAGGAGCGGGGCAGGAGAGGTCCTCTGGGGCAGGACAGAAAGTGTGTCCACACTTGTCTCAGGAGAAGATGAGCCCAAGGGCGACAAAGTGCAGAAGCAGCATGTTTGGCATTGGGGGGGGGGAGGGGGAGGAGGCGGTGGCAGCGCCTGGTGTGTTTGTGCGTGCGCAAGTGCAGTCAGGTGCAGATCAGCTTTCAAATCCACCAATGGGCTTCTGGTACCTTTTGTCCTGTTCAAACAGTGGCGGTTAGAAGGCTGGGCCTCAGCTGCCTGCCTGCCTGGGATTAGGAAAAAGACGAATTGTTCCTGGAGGTGGCCAGCTTCCAGTTAATGGTCTGCCAGAGCAACTGGCCCAGTCAGCGGTGTCTCCTCCTCCTCCTCCTCCTTTGTGAGGAGAGGGGGCCATGGAGCGCTGCCACCACTCTGTCCCCCCAGTTTCCCTCTGTGCCAGGCCAGCCAGCGGCAGCTTGGACTCTCCCTTTCATCTGACAACCTTTGGTGAGTTGGGGTGTGGGGTGTGTGGAGCTGGCCTTGTGCTGTCGCTGTGGCTGCAGCTCTTGTTGCCAGGAACCATTTGTCCTCCAGGGTGAGGGATTCTTAGCGCCTCCTGTGTGGCTTTGCCCCCCTCCCTCAGGCAAGGCGGGTGCTAGAGGGGGGCTGTGAGCCTCTCCTGCAGCCATGGAAGCACCACCCAGTGCTAGCAGGGACTAGGAACCATCCCTCCATCCTCTCCCATGCCAGCCTTGGGTGTGAGCCCCCCCATCCCATCCCATCCCATCCCATCCCATCCCATCCCATGAGCATCTCTGGAGGCGCAGGGTGGTCGTGCCCACGGCCCCTGCCCAGGGGACTTGCTTCCAGGTAAAGAGTGGCTGAGAGACCAATGTGGAATACAAGCCGGATGTTCTGCACATGCTCAGAGGGCCCTCTCCGCTGCAGCATGCCTCTTTTCTTGAAACGTTAAAGTAGGGTGAGTCACAGTGGCTGTGCTCAGAGTCTGGCTCCTGTGCTGCTGTCCAGCTTCCCTTTGGGGCCTCTGACTGGACGCTGTGGGAAGCGGGGGATGGGACGAGGTGAAGGGAGCTGGTGCTGAAGCCTCTTGCCTGCGTCCAGCCAGAGCTGGGCTCCCCTGGACAGTGCCGGTCCCTGGCTAGGGCCCCTTCTTCGACCCCTTGAAACGTGCAACAGAACAGAAAACAGAATTCATGTTTCTGGCTTACATGGTTCCCAAATTCTGGCACTCACCCAGTAGAGTTGGGGGGTTTCTCCCGCCTGGTCCGCAGCACGGTCATCCTGCCCGCCCCATGGCAGGCCCTTCTGCTCCTGGCACATTCCTCCATGGTGGGACTTGGGCCAGGCCGTAGCTGGCAAGAGAGGCCCAGCTCCTCTCTGGGTGATGCTTGCTCGGGTTGGGGCCCTGCGGCTTTCACAGCGGCCCCTTTGTTCACACTTGGCTTTGGGGGGGGGCTGGCTCCCAGCACTGGCTTTGCCTCCCCTCAAATAGAAAGAGAAGGGTCTGAGGGGCCCCTGGGTTTGTGTCACCTTAGTTTGAACCTCACTTCCACCCAGAGGGTCCCCCTTCCCTGCTGGGAAAGAAAGGGGGCATCAAACACAGAGGAGGCAGATGAAGACCCTGGTTTCTAGTGGAGGGACAGGGAGGGGTTTCTGGAACTCTCTTCCACAAGGTATGATGCTGGCCTCTGGCTGAGATGGCTCTTTAAAAAGGAGAAGGCTCCCCGCTTCTCTGGCCTTGCCTTGCCCCCTCCCACCACCTCTCAGCCCCCTCCCCGTGTTTTTGAGGGTCTTCCTGGGACCCTTCCACAGTCACTATGGAGATGCCTTCTCTTTCCTACCAGGTCAGAACAAGGCACCACCCGCCTGTTAAAGGTGGTCCACAAGGACGATGCAGGCTTCATGGGCAGCCAAACCCCCATGAAGCAGAACAGATCTGATATTAGCGTCACAGATTCTCTTGATAGCTTGGGGACATGTTGGGGTAGTTTTAAAGAAATTAAGTCTTTCTATTACATTTTTGGCTTTTAGGTTTCCCTCTTTTTATTTTGTTACAAGAGTGCTTGTTAGCCACCAGGAGCATTTGCACCTTTTAAAAGTAAGCAGACCAACAGGGCCAGCTCTGGAGAGAGCGGCAGGCCCCAGGTTACTTCAGGGCGAGCAAAGCTCTCAACCTCTCCCACCACCTCTCCAACCCTTGATGTGCCTCCTCTGGAGAAAGTGGCTGCAGGGCAAGATCATCTGCCCTAACCCTGGTTGCTCAGGGGAGGCTCTGCAAGGAAGGAGGCAGCTCCAACATTCCCAGGAGAGGGCCAGGCAGCCCTCCTTGAAAGTCTCCATGGGAGAGCCCTCTTCCACCACCAGTGGCAGCAGCAGCACACTGACTGGGTGTGAAACAGAGAGATGGAGCCCTGGTGGCGCAGTGGTTAAATGCCAGGACTGCAAGCCACCATGTCGCAAGTTGGATTCCAGCTGGCTCCAAGGTTCACTCAGCCTTCCATCCTTTCGTAGGTCGGTAAATTGAGTACCCAGCTTGTGGGGGGCAATTAATAATAATATAATAATAATAAAATTTTATTTATATCCCGCCCCTCTGCAATGCAATCGGGGCGGCTTACAATATAAAAACCCCATAGTCACCATACCCTAGCCCACCCACCCCTTAAAATAATATTAAATTACAAAGAATTAAAAACATGGATTAATTAAAATATATATAAATTAGAAGAAAAAAAAATTTAAAACATACAATCATAGCCTAGAAAGGGCAGCTGAGTCTTGGGCCGGGATAATTATTCAGGAAAGGCCTGCCGGAAAAGATCCGTCTTGACAGCTTTTTTAAAGCTGTCTAAGGTGGTAATAAGACGGATCTCGTCCGGCAGGCCATTCCATAATCTGGGAGCAGCAGCAGAGAAGGCCCTCTGGGAGGTCACCGACAGCCTTGTTTTCATAGGCTGTAACAGATTCCTCCCAGAGGACCGAAGTGTGCGGGGAGGGTCGTACGGAAGGAGGCGGTCCCGGAGGTAAGTTGGACCCAAGCCATGTAGGGCTTTAAAGGTCATAACCAACACCTTGTACTGTACCCGGAAACTAATAGGCAGCCAGTGGAGAGCTTTTAGCACCGGTGTTATATGCTCTCTTCTGGAAACACCAGAAATCAACCTGGCTGCCATGTTCTGGACTAGTTGAAGTTTCCGAGTCAAGCACAAGGGTAGCCCCATGTAGAGCGCATTACAGAAATCCAGACGGGAGGTTACCAGTGCATGTACCACAGTTTCGAGGTCCCTAGTTTCCAGGAAAGGGCGCAGCTGGCGTACCAGCCGAAGTTGATAACAGGCACTCCTGACCGTCGCATTAACCTGATTAGTCATCTGGAGCGACGGGTCCAGGAGCACCCCCAGACTGCGAACACAATCCTTGGAGGAGAGTGTAGTTCCATCCAGGATTGGAGTTTGTATTCCCAGACCTGGTTTTGGGCCTGTAACTGTTAGTACCTCCGTTTTGTCTGGATTCAGTCTCAATTTGTTTTTCCTCATCCAGTCCATTAGCTAACACACACTGGAAACTGCTTAATGCAGTGTAGATGTGTAAATAGCTATTGCTTAAAACAATTTGTAAGCCGCTCTGATAGCCTTGTGGCTGAAGAGCGGGGTATAAATAAATAAAAATAAAATGAACCAGCAGGCTGACATTGTCTGATCAGAGAAAAGGCCTTTGGGGGCCATCTGAGGCCTGCCATTGCCCACCCCTCTTTTAGACCACCCTCTCAGTGTTTCCACTGTTTCACAGGCAAGAAAAGGAGACTCCTCTCTGAGTCCCAAAGCCAAGCCCTCCAGGCTCTAAGCCCAGCCCCTCTATCCACTGGGTTTCACTGTCTTGTCATGGCCTCTCTTGTCTCCTCTAGGGCAGCTGAAGCTCTCCATCTGCATGCAAGGCGGGAACCTTCTGCTCTACGGTGAGTAGCCACTTGGGGCCGAGGGAGACCGAGAGAGAGAAAAGCAGCCAGGAGGTGGGGAGCCAGCAGATCAAACCGAGACTTACTGTGGATTCTGCTGGACAAAGGACCCACGGGAGAGGCTGGCTCTGCTTCTTACCAGGACATCCTGGGCCACCAGCCTCAGGCCAGGAGAGAGCGGTGGGAGGGGGCCAGCCAGCTGGAAAACAGTGGCCCTGTGGATGGGCCCCTCTGCTTTGGCATAAAGTGGGACTCTGTGCTTCAGACTCCTGGTGTCGTTTGCTTCCAGGCAGTAATGTTGACCCAAGACTTCCATGTTCCTGGGTGTGTTTACTCTCTGATCTGTGACAAGTTGTCTAGCTCTGAGCCCCAGTTTCCCAGCTGTAAAATGGGACTTCATGAATAAGCATCCCAACACAAACTGCTGTTATTTAAAATTGCAAGTTTTAAAAAAATTCAGCTGTGTCTAGGCCTGTGCAGGTGTGCCGTTCTGGATGGGGTGATGGGGTGAGGAGAACAAAGGGTGGCTGGAGAAAGAAGTCAACTGCTTTCCTGGAAGAGGCTGGGGCTGGACTCAGCATCCTAGAGAGAAACCTCAGCCCCCTCACCAGCCCAGAACCGTGATCAGGATGTGGACCCTGGTGCTGAGCTTGATGGTGCTTCGGGGCCTCCGGCACAGACCCCATCACTGCAAGTCAGAGGAAGTCAGGCACACAAAATGCAATTTGGCATCTGGACGTGGAACCGCATCTCCTGCCAACCAAACACTCTGATATTTTTAGCAGGCTTTTACTAATGGCAAACATTATATGCTGTGTGCATGCGTGCACACACACACATTCCCCTCTCCAGCACCATCTTCTGCTTTGCTCTCTCCCCACAATGGTGGAGCTGTAAGTGGAAGACAACTGTGGGTCCGGGAGGTGGGGAGATGATTTCAGATTTCACTGTGGGTTCCAGTTTCTTCTGTTCTTCTTGTGGTTGCTCCTGCTGGCTCTTCTGTACCAGATTTAAAGGCCTGGTCCTGAATCCACTCAAGATTTAAGAACACTGAGCTTGTTAGATTTTGAAGGTCTGTTTTGTGGCTTCACTTTGTCTTCCATGCAGTGTTAAACACACCGTTAACTCCTTTTTTGTCTGATTTTGGTTGCAAAAGGAGATGACAGAGATTGGAACCTGCCATTTTAATTGCAGTAGTTTCTGTTTCATGGTGTAGAACCGGTTAGCTGGTCTAAAGCATTTATGGCATATTTTCCTTCCTGTCCTGCCATTCCACAGTGGGCTTCAGGGCAGTGTAATGGTGTAATGGCGTCCTCCCCGCCACCCCCCCCCCGTTTCATCCCCAGGAACAGCAGCCCATGACTGGGTTCATTCCAGCTCTTTCAAGCAGCATGGCTAAGCCAGAATTTGGACTTTCCCTCTTTCTAGCCCTGGATGAGCACTCTAGCCACTGCAGAACCTTGTATGGTATGAGACCTGCCTGGGGCAATGGATTCCCAGGGGTTCCCTTCCTGGGTGGCCCTCTTACTGCTGGGAAGAGCTGGAGCAGGCCAGGAACAGCCTGTCTCCCCTGTTTAGAGAGAACAGCCCATGTAGAGCCAGGTCGTCTTGGCTTGATTTCGGCCCTGGCTCTTGGCCTCTCCGGTGAGGAGGAGGTGGCAGTTTGTATTGGGTCAGCAACAGAAAGACATGCAGCACATGGGGAGAGAATGCTTATAAGAACCGGTGGTGCTGAGTGCAAATCCTGCACATCATCCCAGGCATTCAACAGAGGCCTCAGGGATGCAGGGAGTTGACAGATGTTCTCTGTACTGAGCAATAAAAATTCTGACCACGAGAAGATGGCTTCTGCAACTCTCTGATAGATACAGTGCAAACCAGGTGAAATCCGCATTTGCTTATTGCAAGTAACCGTTTCTTCTTTCGGGGGCCAGTCCGAGGCCTGCATTATGTGGGTCAATGAAGCTCATCTATCTGTCTGCTTTAAACACAAATGAGACTTTGTCCCAATTTCAAATTATTCTCAGACCCATGCGGATACCCTGCCTCCCAGGTGGGAAGATGTGGAAACTGTTCCTCTGAAGGAGCTGGAGAAGCACTAATAACCGATCCTCAGTGTTCTGGCAAGATGTGTCTTTGAGAAAAACTGCTGATGTCCAAACCTGGCCCAGTTTGTATCATAGTAATGCTTTGTTTGCCATGCATTGCCATCATGCTTCCAAGCCTACTTTTGCAGCCATGAGGGCTACTGACTCTCCTGCCGCCGCCATCCCTGGAAAAATCCAAAAGGAACAACAGGCTCTCCAAGCTACAACACAGTATCACAGGCCAAGTTTTCACAGAGGTTTCTGGAATGTACACAACCCCACTGGGTCCTCTGCTCAGATTAAGACCCCCAGCAGTGGATGTGAAAAGGGAAGACAGCAGAGTGAGATGTGGAGCCAGAGATTATGTTGAGTCAGCAGGAGCCAGGGGGTGCAAAGGACTGAGGGAGGGAGACAGGCAGGAAGCCGCATGGGGAGGGGGTGTACATGAAAGAGAGAGACTAAGTCAGCTTTCCGCTGTTAATCCTTTCCTTTTGGGTCCGTTCCTGTTAGAAATGCGGATTCTTAATTATTTCTATTTGTCTCTCTTTCCTCCAGTCATGGAAGCCAGAGGTCTATTGGGAAAGCAGAACCAGACCTGTGACTCCTTTGTCAAGGTAACTCATTCTCTCCTTCTTCTTCTTCCTACTCCCCCTCTCCAGGAAAGGTGCTCCAGCTGAGCTTCAGTTGGCAATCCTGTAACCCCATTGTGGTGAATTTCCCTAGAGAGCTCCTGTTATCTCTCTTCCCTCCCTCCCTCCCCGCCCCTGCCTCAGCTCAGGCCCTCCTCCAAACCAAGCTGCTGACTACGTTGTCTGTAGCCATTGATTTTTGAATGTGTGTATGTATATAAAGAAACAAAACCCACCCCTCGGTTCACCAGTGGCAGCCTTGCGACTTGAGGAAGGAAACCAGAGGCACGGCATCACCAAGGAGGTGTGAGAGGCAGGGCTCTGCACCGCATCTTGGATGGTTCTTTGAGGCCAGCAGGCCAGCAACAATTGTGGGGCAGCCTCAATTGTCCTCCAGGGTTGGGATGGCAAGGGCAAGGGCTCCTTGCTGCCCCATGCTTTGCAGGGGCACCTGACCTCTTTCAAAGAGGCAGCGTCAGGTGCCCTCCTGCCCTGAGAGCCGTGGGAAGTGACCCCCCTGCTCTGCCTTTCCTTTACGGGCTTTCTAGCCTCCATCAGCCTCTCTGCTGGCCTGAGACCTCCATCAGCTTTGGAAAATGGAGCAGTTCTTGGGATTTACCTTGGAGAGCTTCACAAATTCCTGCTTGCCTTTTCCTCTTTTTCCTCCTTTTCTTCCAAATAGTTGGTGCAGAATTTGAATCATCTTGAGCTGTGGGGTCCATTGTCAGTTGGAAATCCAACTAATTTCTACTTTATCTTAGAGAGCTGCTCTTTTCAGCAGTGGTTTGCTGGTAGGGAGTTTGTTCTGGCTGAAAGAGGGTCAATGCTGTATTGTTTCTCTTTCTCTCCCAATGAAGGTGTCCATTGTGCCAGACACGGGTCGGCAGTGCAGGCAAAAGACCAAGACTGTCCCAGACAGTAAAAACCCTGTCTTCCACCAGCACTTTCTCTTGTGAGTATGGGGCGTGGGTGGGTGTCTCCATGTGAGAGGACTGCCTCCCCCTCCTCAGGGGCTGTTGTCTGACGGGATCCCAGCCAAAGCAAATTCTGACCTGCCCCTATTCGCCTGCTCTCTCTCAGCCGCTCTCTCCTGCTCCTGGTTCTCTTCTGCCCTCCCGCCTGGCCACACTTGCCTCACGCATGGAGAGCTGTGGCAGCGAGATGGAGACTGACAGCGGCCCCTCTTCTTCTCTTTCCTTGCTGCCCTGGCGCTTTGGTCCTGTGCAAGGAGCTGGCTTAGCAGGCTGGGAACGCAAGTGCAGAAGCACTCCACGGGCATCCTTCCCCACCCGGAGCATTTCTTAATTGGGATGCTTCTTAGCTTCCAAACAGTGCGGAGGGGAAAGACTTTTCCAAGGCTCTGGGCTGCCTTCGATGTGGACCTTGGGGTGGGGGCCGGACTCAAGGCAGATAAAAAGGATTCCTGAAAGTTCTCGCTTGCCCTTGTGTGTGGAGGGGAGGGGGTGCTGTGGTTCTTAGGGGGACACTCTTGGCGACATTTCAGATCCTGATTCTGGAGCAGGTTTGGAGCTCCTTGCTGTTTGAACTGCCTCGTGGGGCACCGGCCTTTGCTTTACCCCCCTCCCCCTCCTCTGGGCAAATCTGCTGGAGGGTAAAATAGTGAGCCAAAGATTCTGGCATTTTGGCCTCCTCTGGAACTGATGCAGCTGAGAAAGTGGTAGTGGGCAAACAAGCGATACACCAGTGGGCCTGAGGAGTGACCTTATGGTCAGAGACAGCACGGCCTCAGAGGGCTCACTCACGGCTCTCTCCCTGCTGCTCTGTGTTCCAGCCCTTTGCGAGAGGAAGATGAGCAGAAGCGGCTGTTGGTTACTGCATGGAACCGGCCAATGGATGCCAGGTAAGGAAGACTCTGCTGAGACGACTGTCTGGTTGAGGCCTACCGGGAGCTTCCACAGGTTGCTCTGGAGCCTAGGCCTGACTGCTCCCACCCACAGCTCACTGGAGCATGGATGGCCTTCGAGAGACACTTCCAGAGCTGAGGCAGGCTCTGTGGAAATGTTAAGTCAGGAGGCGGCCATGGGATGCTGGGAGAGGCACGAGACCAGGGCAAGAAGGACAGGACAGCACGGGAATGAGGGTCGGAAGACTCCCTGCTGGGCCGTGATGGTCTCAGGGAGCTTGTCATAGCAGATGCCCCCCTGCTCTTGGCTCACATTTTCCCCGCAAGCATCTGAGCCCTCTCTGGGGCAGCCCCGCTGAAGGTACCTGTGCCATCTTACCTCCCTGATCTGGAGGCCTTTCTGCCTTTCTCTGAGGGCTGTGGAGGTTTGGAGGCCGCTTGGCTAGGTTTCAATGGCCATTCTGTGTTTAATTGATCTGCCATAGTTTAATTGATCTGCTATGGTTTGTTTTAATGGATACTTGTTTGCACTGTTTTATTAGCTACAGTGCTCTGGCATTTTAGGAGTCAAGGTATGTACAATTGTACAATTGTAGTGCTGGTGGGAATTGGTAATCCTACAAGCTGGAGGTAGGAGGCAGACAGAAGGAGCATAGAATGTGTAGTCCATCACTAGTCATATCGACTCATGGAGGAATGGGTGCGGTTAAAGGCTGGGTCGTTTCAGAACTGCACTTCTTTGAAGGGTCCCAGGCCCACCCCCCACCTTTCTCTTTCTGCTAGTGGTGATATCTGAGGCCTCACCTTCCGCAAACAATGAAAAACATAGTAAAACTATGTAGTAAGAGGCCACATATTTTTATTCAGGCACTGTTGCCAAGTGTTTCAGCTCTAGCTGTCATAGCTAAATTCCCACCCAATTTGATTCATAAGAAGGTTTTTAGGGGCACAGAGAGAGGAATGGTTCTGTGTGTATTGGAGGGAGGGAGGAGAGAGCCAGTGGGTCTAAGTAGGCAAGAGACTAGCCATGGGGGGTTTAACTGAGCAGATGGCCCTTCCCTGCCTCTTTCCCACTCTGCCAGGATAGCTGACCTTAAGGGCATCTGTGCCAGGAAGCAGTTCTTTGTGCTGTGTCTGGCTAGGAAGTCCAACAAGCCACATGGGGCTAATGAGGACTGAAAGGGGCCCGAGGACCGTGCCTGGAACTGGGAGCTGGGGCAGCAGAGCATTGGCACAGATCAAAGCCACCCCTCCCCTTGGCTTCTCAGCCAGTGGCTCAGATCTGGGGTGCTAGCTGCTATGGCCTGGGTTTCCCACTCTCGCCCTCCAGGCACTTACACTGTCCTGCCAAGATCTACCACACAAAACAAGCCCAGGGCCTTTTTGTGGGAGTGAGGATGTGGAGGAGTAGACCCCCCGCCTCACCGCTCTGTGAACGGTTCCTCCCCAGGCAGAGCAAACTCATTGGCTGCATGAGCTTCGGCGTGAGGAGCCTCCTGAACCCAGGCAAGGTACACAGGGGCCCCGGGGCGGAGGTTGGGGTGTGCTGGGTGGGGGGTTGGAGGACACAGCTGTGGCCATTGCCCCCCCCCCAGAAAGAAGCCTGAGGGTCTGAATGGCCAGAGAGCAGGCCTACTGACAGCACCGTTTCATCGTCCCCAAGCAAAGGGCAAAGGTCTACCTCCCTCCTTCCCATGGGAGCAGGGTGGGTGGGTGGCTACAGGCCCCAGAGGGCTCCAGGGTGCACGCAGGGCTCTTCCCTAGAGAGAGGGGCTTGGGCTCTGCGGTTTTGCTGCCCCACGTCAGGACCCTTGAGCTTCTTGCGGTGGAAGTTCCCCCAGGGCCCGGAGGCTCTGTGAATCTGTCTTCGCCTGCTGAGGGGGCATTCCTCTTCACCCCACGTGCCAGGGGGCATTGGCAGAGAAGTGCCCGGCTGCCTGCGCCTGCCCTTGTGCTTGGCCTCCGCAGACAGCAGTGCCCTGCGCTTGGCTCTGACCCAGCGCCAGGGCCTTCGCCTCCACCTTAGCCATTCCTGTCCAGTGCTCAAAACTAGGTTTAGTGATAGGTTCCTTTTGAAGGTGATGAACAAGCACCAGCCAGCTCCCTCCCAGTGATGGCTTTACAGGTGAAGTGGGGAGGGTGTGCAGACTGGCTCCCCCTCATGCCCACGAGCATGCACACACCACCTTTCGTAATGATGTGTGCAGTCTCATGGTGGGAACGCTGCCACTGCTGTCACATTGGCTGCAGGCAGGGCAGGAGTTTCAGAATCTTGAAGAGCCTGTAAGCGCCTTTTCTTTATCTTTGTAAACTCAGGAGATCTGCGGCTGGTATTACCTGCTGGGGGAAGACCTGGGTAGAAGGAAACACCTGAAAGTGGCCACAAGGCGGCAACGGTGGCAAAAGCAGGAAGGCGCAAGTGGGTGGTCTGCCTCTGTCTCTTGCCCCCAAGAGATAGGATTGTCTCTCTCTGGAGAGGGGTGGGGTGGGATGGGGTGAGGCCAGGAAGGCAGGCTGAGCAGGCCTTGGGAACAGCCCCCTGGTGGGCTAGGACCTGAAGCCTGGGGGCTGAAGGCCAAGGAAGGGTTCCTGGGTGGCCCCCAGCTTATCTCTGATGATTATGATGATGGGGGAAGAGGAGGGCCCAATCTCTCTGTCCGTCCTTGTACCTGCCTGTTGATCTGTCGTGCAGACAGACGGCCTCCCGTAGGCATCTTCCTGAGCTGCAAGATCCTCTTCTGAGGCCCAGCTCTCTGACCCAGCACTGCTCAGGGTATTGGGAGGCAGCAGTCTCTTTTTACTCCTGTGCCAAGACCAGTGCTGGCCTTTGTCCCCGTGGGTTACGTTTTCTTTCTTTCCTGAAAACCAGCTGTGGACCAGCAGCTGACAGTTTGTGGTCTGGCGCGCCGATCCTTGCACCACTCCTTTGAGTAGCACTAATCTTGCTCAGCATCATGGCAGGTTAGACAGACAAGGGCAAGAGACAGTCCCATTTTGGTGGTGGTGTTGATAGTGCCCAGACAAAGTTTAAAAAAAAAAAAAAATAGCAAAATTTTATTGCCCTCCACAATGGAATCAATAACTGAAAGACAAACCTTTAAAATATATCTTCAGCTTTTAGCACCTCTTTTGCTTGTATAATGTAATGATTTACCATGTTTTGCATTTTTGTTGTTTCATTTTTGAAAATATTTTTTATTGTGTTGTTCGATTCTTTATTCTCATCAGTCATTTGGGCTGCACTTTACTACATGGGGAATATTTTTAAAAAATAACAAAGATTATTAGCAAATTTCTAACCGTCTGAAGAAAGGGGCAGAGAGGGTGTGGGCTTAACTTTGCCTGTCTCCAGGAGGGGCAGCCCTGTCTTCAGGGCTTTGCCAAGCTGTGAAGCAGAATGGCCAAGAGGTACCAGGCCGGTGAGATGGACGTATTCCTCCTATTTTGTCTCATGTTTTGCAGAACGGATGTTTGCCAGGCTGGCTGTGTTCCCGGGGAAGCAGCAGAAGGAGAACATGGAGGAGGTCAAGGTGGGGATGGGGGTCTCAGCCCCTGCAGGGATGGGGTGGGGTGGAAGGGGCAGCAGCAGCTCCAAACTCTTACCTCCCCCAGGCATAATAGGGTGAGGGAAGGCGAGAGACCAGGGAGCTGTTTCTAAACTGTGGAATCTCTGGGACAAAGACTGAAGGGCCTACACTGGAGCCAGTGTACTGAGCGGGTTGGCCTGGCAGAGGCAATGGGTGTCTGTCACGCAGTGTGTGTCTGTCTGTCTGTCTTCCAGAACAGGGCCTCACAGCCTTGAAAAAAACCATGAAAAACCTGTGTTTGTCTGTGTATTTTTGGGGGGGGGTCTTAGCCCCTTAAAAAAGTGCCCTTGTGTTGCTTTCTGTGAGCCTGCCTCTGTTTCGCCCTTTTGGTTCCAGACAGCCACCCGCCCTGAATGCAGATGTGGAGGCAACTGGGCCTCCTCTCCTGCCTCTCACCGGAGTGCTCTGCCTTCACAAGGCACAGAGGCAGGGCGGCCAACATCCTGGGACTGTTTTGGGGAAGAGGGGCGGCCTCTCTGTGCCTGGGAACAAAGGCTGCTGCCTGGGCTGAAGGCCTGGCAGGAATCCCCCCCCCTCTCATTTCCCCGCTCCTCGGGGCTCTCAGGAAGCCCCAGCGCTTATCATCAAGCAGCACATGGCAGAGGCGGCCGGGAGGCGAGGGGCGGCTTCCTGCCATTCTTCTGCCCAGCTCCGGGTTCCCAGGGGCAGCCATGCCAGGATCGCCAGAGAGGCTTGTTCTCTCAGCTGCCGGGAGGCGAAGGCGCTCTCTCCGCCCCGCTGCTCTTGCTCAGCAGGGATGGTTGAGCGTCTCCTGGGTCTGCCACAAGGAGCCTCCAGGCCTCAGACATGAGCCGCTTCCCTGGGCTGTGCAGAATGTGCTCGGAGCAGCGCTATCGCCAGGTCGGTTGTGGGGGGGGGGTCAGGTGTGTGTGCCCCTACTCTGGTGCATGTGAGGCGAGATGGAAGGAGCTGTGCCAGGGAGAGAAAGTGCTGCTGGCCTTCTCTCTGGGGAGGGGGAGCAATGCCCTGCCTTCAGCCTTTAGGACATGTTGGAGCACTCAGGTATACTTTTGACATCGTAAGTACAACTGTGTGTAAGGCAGAGCAGTACTGTTATCACCTGTGCATTCTGGAGGAGGCTAGCTTGTCAAAGGCCACCTATGGTCTGAGCGACTTCCATGGGACTCTCAGCCGAGTGAAGAGTCCCTCAGTTCTCTGAGGAGAGGAGAGCTCACCCCGGGGAAGGGACCAGCGGGTGTGGTGGGTGTGCTTGCACTGTGTGTCTGTACCTGGCAAGAGGGTTTGTTTTGCCCTCATGGCTCAGGACCAAGAGCTGCCGTGTCCAGGACTTTGCAGGATTAGGTCCCCTGTGGCATCGCCCGGTTGCCCTGCCTCAGACTCTGCATTGGGGGGCGGGGGCATGTCTGAAGGACACGGGTTTTCACTGCGACCATCGCCATCTTCCCACTGGTTCTTCTGCCTTCTTCCTTACCAAAAATGTTCACGAGGGAAAGACAGAATAGCCTTTTGGCAGGTGGCAAGAGGGGCCCCTTCAGTTCCCCCTCCCTCTGGCTGCCTCTGTTGGTCCGTGGTGGACAGTCATCAAGGATATGCTTCCTCTAAACATGGAGGTTCCATTTCTAGCCAATATCATTAACATGAGTTCCATTCATTAGTTTGAAGCCTTTTGCTTCCATAAGAGGTATGCTGGCTTTTGTCATCCTGTGGGCTCAACAGCATGTGCTGTGTGTGTGTGTGTGTGTGTGTGTGTGTGTGTGTAAAATGGGACACAGCACTGAGCAGGGCTTTTCCTGCTTTCTATCACACTGGAGCTCCAGCTCTGTCTGGTGGAGCCTTGCCTGGTCTCTACCTCACATCCTCGCCCTCCCATGAGGGCCTCCTGGCAAAAGAGGGTGCATCAAAAGTGATTTGAGGGTCCTTCTGACCTTTTGCTCCCCAAAGGATGAAGGGAAAGCAGAAGAGGCCAGAGGGTGACCCAGGTAGACTTCCTGCCCCGGGGCCTGGAGAGAAGGTGGGAAGGGGGGCAATTAGCTAACACACGTTGGAAACTGCTTAATGCAGTGTGGATGTGTAAATTGCTATTGCTTAAAACAATCTGTAAGTCACTCTAATAACCTAGTGGCTGAAGAGTGGGGTATAAATAAATAAATAAATCACCCCAGAGCTGAAGAGTAGCCACTTACAGCTTTGCCCATTTAATAAAAAGTAAACACTGTTGAATTCAGTGGGACATGCTGCTGCTGGGTAGATGTACATAGGAAAGAAGCCTTCCGGTTACACAGAATTCCTTGCCTGAGTCTCTGAAGGAGTGACACCTCCTCCTCTGTCGTGTTGCACAACAATCGTGGCATCTCCTGTTCTTTGAGCCCCCACAAATGGTGTCACCGCTGTGCCTTGGGATCTCTGCAGACAGAAATCCCTGCAGGCAGGCAAGAGCCTTCAGGGCCTTTGCTTTGTGCGGTGGGAGCAGACCCTTGTGGGTGGGTGGGTGGGCAGCAGGTGGGTGGCTCCTGCAGGACCCTTCAGCAGGGGAACCTGCCTGCCTGCCTGCCTTTCTCAGGCGTCGGAAGGGCAGGTCTTTTCCTTTGGCTGCTCAAACAGGAAACATGGTGGCCATCTCTGGAATCACCGGGGCTGAACAAGGGGCGCCCTCCCACGCCTGCCTGCCTGCCTGCCTGTGGTTCAGTCCTGTCCGTGAAACGATGCTGTGGTGATGGTTCGCTTGAGAGAGAGGAGACAGGAAGGCACTTCCCGTCCGCCGTAGGCCGGCTGTCTCTCCCCCCTCCCTGCCTTTTTCTCTACGAAGCCTCTCCATTTTTTGTTTCTTCTCTAGAGAAGGGACCATCACCCTCCAGACCGCCCAGTAAGTTCTAATATTGGGAGAGGGTGGCAGAATGGGGGACAGGGAGAGGTTCCTCTGGGGGGCTAAATCCTGCCTGGATTCAGGGTGGTACTTAGGACACAGGGTTGGGCCGAGGGCAGAGTGCCAGTCCCAGGTGCGGTTCTGACCAAGTTGGGCATTTTCCCATGGCATGTACAGCACACGGCCCCACGTCTGTGTATATCTACCTCCCGCACAACCGCTTCCAGGCAAGCAAAAAAGCACAGCTCAGTTCCTTTGTTGGGAATTTAAAATTGAAAAGGCTTCCAGTCCTTTGTGGGGTGAATGGGGAAATTCCACAGGCCAAGGGGTCCTCATGGCCCTCCTGGAGTGGGTGGTGCAGCCAGCGGTACATGTGCGGCCCGTCCTTCTGCACTGCCAGGAAGGAAGGAAGGAAGGAAGGCTCTTCTACCTTGCTGCATTCCCCCCCCCCACACACACACAAAATGAAGGGACCCATCCAGCAGGTTGTCTACAGTGGTCCCTTGGTATCCACTGGGTATGGTTCCAGGATCCCCCATGGATATCCAAACCCGTGGATGCTCAAGTCCCATTATATACATTGTCATAGTAAAATAGTGTCCCTTATATAAAATGGTGAACAGCAAATTTTGTTTTATCATTTTTTTTAGAATATTTTCAAGGCATGGTTGGTTGAATCTGTGGATAAAGAATCCGTGGATGTGGAGGGCTAATAAGTATAAGAGCAAAGCAACCCACCTCCACGTGCTTATAGTTACGCGGAGCAAAAATGCAAACATCATGAGTTTCAGAAACTTGAGGCTTAAATTCTCCAATTTTGGCTGAGACTTAGAGAAAGTGGTTAAATTTGACAACCGCAGTGGTTCCAATCAACTTTCCAAGATCCATGTGTGAGATTAATGTGGGGGGGGGGGGAGACTGATGGCCCAGATGCCCATTTTGGGCTGTTCTCCCCAGAGGCCTGCTGAGGAGGAGACCCCAGACCTCCCCTCAGTGGGACTAGGGACCAGGTCTTTTTAGAGCCCAAACCACAGGAAGATCTATGAGGCTCTGGCAGTTTGGGGCAGTCTCTTGGTCACCCCCAGGGTGGACTCTTGTGGGAGGGGCACTGCCCAGCAGGCAAGAGGGTCCCACTCCCCTCCCAGGCTCTGCAGGTATGGTGTGGGGGGCGTTCCCACAGCCCTCCCTTTGGCCTCTCTGTTTGTTGTTGCCCTGTGCCTTGTAATGGTTTCCAGCTTACGACACCTACCGTGGGGTGGGGGTGGGGGCGTCTTGATAAGATTTGCTCAGAGGGAGTTTGCCATTGCCTTCCCTGAGGCTGAGAGAGTGTGACTTGCCAAAGGTCACCCAGTGGGTTCCGTGGCCGAGTAAAGGGGATTCACACCCTGGTCTCCAGAGTCCTCGTCCAACCCACAAACCTCCGTGCCGGTTCTCTCTCTCTTTAGTTGACAGAGGCATTTGGGTGGCGTTGCCAGGAGCACGGACAGGTTGGCATTTTTACTGTTGCTGTTGTCATCCTTGTCAAAGGAAGAAGTGCAACTCTGCCCTTTGCTTGCAGATCACCATCCCCCGTGGAAAGAACGGCTTCGGGTTTACCATCTGCTGTGACTCCCCTGTCCGGGTACAAGCCGTTGACTCTGGTAAGAGCACAGTGGGGGCTGTGGTACGGTCCAGTCAGCAGTGGCGCTCTGTTCTGGCCGGGCTGGGCTTCCTTCCTCAGTCCAGCTCCTCTTGACACCCAGGAAGGCCTTCCTCATGCGAAGGGGGGGTGGAAAGGTATCTCAGGCTGGAATGCTTTTTGCCTTCACAGAGCAGGGACTAGCAAAAGGTGGCTGCCTGGGACAGAAGCCTTGTAAAACTGTTCACAGAGCTGGGGGCGGAGGAAGGAAGGAAGGAAGGAAGGAAGGAAGGAAGGAAGGAAGGAAGGCAGGCAGCTGCCCATGGCCCTGAAACCTTCCTCCTTTGCCTAGTGTGGGGGGACGGTGCGCATTCAAGGAGGCGAGGCCCCCTTTGCCACGGGCAGAAGAAGAGAGCCTCTGGAGGCCACAGCGAGCAGGCACACACACCTTCAGTCCCTTGTCTGCACTGTTCCTCCATGCACAGGAGCCCTGGCCTCGTTTGGATATGGCCACCTTAGCCCCCAAGGAAAGGGGGAGATGATGAACCTTGTGGAGGGGTGCTGGGGGGGTTCTTTGCTCTTCTGCCCACCCCATACTCCTCCTCTCCCTCCTTCAGGTGGCCCAGCAGAGAAGGCTGGTTTGCAGCAGTTGGACACAGTCCTGCAGCTCAACGAGCAGCCGGTGGAACACTGGAAATGCGTGGAGCTGGCGCACGAGATCCGGTGAGGAGTGGGCAGTGCGGGTGGAAGCATGGGCTGGGGGTGTGGGGTGGCCCCAGCAGCTGATACTCAGGAGATAGACTGCCTCTGGTGTTGGAAGTTCCCTTGGGCTGTCATGGCCGGAAACCACCAGCAGTCCTGTTCCCAAACCGGTTTAACTCTTTGCCTCCTGGTGTGGTCTTCTGCCCCAGGGCCCCAGGGGGCTGCTTAGTACCCACGCCCACTCCTTCCATGTCCCCAGACACTGGTGATCATAGAGTTGGAGGGGAGTCCAAAGGCCATCTAGTCCAACCTCCTGCTATGCAGGAAGAAACAGCTAAAGCACTCCTGAAAGATGCCCATCCACCCTGTTTAAAGACCTCCAAAGACAGAGATGCTCTGAGGCAGCTGGCAGATCCGTCCTCTGAGAGGAGAAAAGTCAATGAGGGGAGAGGCCAGGAGGATCAGGGCTCTGACTCCACCTGAGGGGGCCTGACTTGGCGCTCCTCTTCCTTCTCTTCCTCCTGTATCACAGGTGGTGTGGAGGGTGTGGGAAGCGGTCCTTCTCTATGTCCAGCCCCATTTCCAGAGCTTATGTGGGGGGAGGAAGGGGGAGAGTTCCCTTTCGGTGGCTGTGCACTGGTGCTGAAGCTCCCATCTCATCTCCCACCCAGGGCCCTTTGGTGGTCTGGCAAAGACACTGCCATGGTGGGCTAATTACCCACTGGTTTTCATCGGCTGTGGGGTTTGCCTGTCCTTTTAAAATTTGGCTCTTGACAATGAAAATAAAAGATGTCCGCACGCTAGCTGCCTTGGGCACGTGAGGCAGAGAGGGTGGGGAACAGCATCTGAGCCATGGATGAAAACTGCCATGGTGCCCTTGCTCTTTGCAGGAACTGCCCCCGAGAGATCATACTGCTGGTCTGGCGCATCGTCCCTCAGGCAAGGCCCAGCCTAGAAGGGGTCACCCGCCGTCCCTCCTGCAAATCAACACTGAACTTGCAGTCGCCACCCAACAAACGGGAGAAGAATGGTGGGGCACGGTCTCAGCCCCCAGAGCACCGCCAGAGCTGCCACGTTGTCTACGAGGGGCACGAGGGGCCGAACAGCTGGGAGCGCTACACAGAGCTTGGGAAGGTGCAGCGGCAGCAGCGCACCCTGCCCCCCCTCTCCCGCCCCCCCTCCACAGGGGGCAGCGACAAGAACTACATCATCCTGGCCCCCCTCAACCCAGGAAGCCAGGTAGGGGCACCCTTGGCCGCCAGCTGCCTGGAAGGCCCAACCTGGCCTGATGGTGGATTGGCCCCAGTTTTACTCCTTGAAGAGAGGCAGGCTCAGGAGCGGGCTCTGTCCTAAAAGCTCCCTAGATAAATGGGGGGCTGAGGCGCAGTTCTGGAGTCACCATACGCACACACACCCCCCCAGGCCAAGCCTCTGTGTGAAAGGGGGCTCCTCCGTTGGATGAGGAGGAGGAGGGGATCCATGCACTTTCACCTGCAAATGGAAACTACCTGAGCGAGCAGCAGGTGGCTTGCCTTTAGTGAGTGGGGGGCCCTCAGTCACTTTGCAACCCCCCCCCCAGGTTCACCCTCCTTTCTTCCGCCCCTCTTATGCCTGCGGTGGGGGTGACAGATCTCCCCATTGTGGCAAGAAGCTGTTGGGAAAGTAGACCATGGGGTTGTGTGGGTTTTTCATTTGGGTGTAATTTGTTTGGATTCAGCTTTGTTAAAGAAGTTAATGGAATTAAATGATGGGGCTCATTCAGCTCTTTTTTCATGATGAGCTACAAGAGACTCCCATACCTAGCTATCTTTTCTGCAAGTGGGGAGGGGGGGAGCATGTAAAAATACCCCCCCATCCTCACCTGTCTCCAGCAAGTGGCTTCAGCGGCCCAGATCCTGCACCAGAGCTCCACCTGTGCAGGTCTACGTTCCCTCTCCCCCTGAAGAGCTTTCAGGGTGACACCATCTTGTCCAAGGCGGTGCTGCCTGTTTGTCTGCCTTGTTGTTGTTGTTGTTACAATTATAAAGAGACCCAGAAGGTGTGTTGGCCTCCCAATTACCGGTAGTACCCACAGCCTCCCGATTTGGCCTAGAGTGGCATGGAAGATAGGGCCTCACCCTTGGCCTTCTTGCTTTATGTCCTTCAGCTTCTGAGGCCAGTCTACCAGGATGGCAACGCTCCGTCTGAAGGTAAGTCTGCCTCTTCCTTCCTTGTCTCGCCCACCCAGGGTTGCCCAGAAGTGTGGTTGTGGGCAGGGTAGGGGGGTTGGGTTTTCCAAGATGGAAGGATGCCTGAGGAAACACTGAACATGGCAAATGGCCATGATGGTGACTCCAGGAGAAGAGGCAGTGAAGTGTGTGTCCCTGGGACCTTCTTCCTTTGGGCACAAATCCTGCGCAGAGCCCGTAAACCCCCTGGAAGAGTGGCATTTACAATTTGTGCGGCCATGAGTGTATTTCTGGGTGCCTTTTCATTTATGAAATGTTTATCCCAGCCTTCCTTCAAGGAGTTTGTGCTGCCATAAACAGTTCACCCGCATTTTATTCCAACCACAAGTAGGCTATACCAGGACAAAAGGGGCCAGCCTTGTTCAGTGACGAGCCTTGCATTTTTGCCCTAAGAATGGTTGTGTTCACGTACATCTGAAGTGCTCTGAAAGCCAGGGAATGGCAGCGCAGACATGCAAAGGCTGGTTCTGCTGCTGCTGGAGGTGCCAAAGAAACTGCCTGCTGGAGGCCTCTCTCCCCTCTGCGTACTGTAGCTTGTCCAGAGCCTCTGCCAGGGAATGCTTGGCCTGGCCCATTGTTTCTTGGAGTCCAAACAAGCCCTTTCCAAGCAGCACATAGAAGAGGGCAGCACGTGTTGACTTTGGATGGGCCCTATCTCTTTCCCCAGCCTCACTTGGGAGGGCCGAGGGCCGGTCTCAGGGCACAGGCAGCTGTCTCTCCTGTTCGAGATCCAGTTCCAAGCCTTCAAAGATTGGCCTTTCCAGCCTGGAAGCAAAGAATGGCAGCCCTAGTGGGGTGAGGTGCCCCTGCGTGCCCATATGTCTATACAGAGGGGGCAGAGCGGCACACCTGGGTGTCCCTTCCCAGATGTCTCTGCCTGCTTTTCCCATCTGCTTCCCCCCCCTGCAACACAGTTGTGGCCCCTTTGCCTTGTCCCTCCTCCCCCACATTCTGGGCAGTTGCCCTCTTCTGTTTCCAGAATGTAACGGAGCTGGTGGTCACTGGAACCCTAAGAAAGAAGGCAGGAAGGCAGATGGGTGGGCGCATGGTTGATTTGGGAAGAGAGAGAGAGGCCCCCATGAAATACATAATCTTTAGGTTCCCTCTAGGTAGGTGGTTAATCTCCATGTCCCAACTGCTGAGATCCATCAGCTGCCCTGCCTTTTAACGTCCCCCTGGAACCCATGGTGCCCTCCCTCAGCCTCCCTTCCCCTCTCTTCACTGGGCCCAGTGCATGGGGACTTGTCCTTGGGGTGGGCCTCTCAGGTCAGATCTGTCTCACTTCCAGCCACCATCCATGGCCCTCAAACCTGCCCCTTGTCTGCGGCAATGACAGCCTTATCAGATAAGCACTTTCTTGCTATCTAGAAAATGCAGGTGACAACACAGAGGAAATGTTTGGCCCCCTCGTCTTCCCATAAGGCAAGTGGGTGCAAACAGGAGCAGTGGGAACTGGGCGGCCGGGCGGCCTTGTTTTCCAACTTCTCTCTGTTGGCAGGAGCAGGAAATTTGTTGAAAGGACCAGCCAACAATAAGCTAGACTGACTCAACCTTTCCACTCGGCTCCATTTCCTATTGACTCTGGGGAAAGTGTCGCACTGCTGATGTTGTAGCCTTGTGGGGTGGGCAGGAGAGTGGATTGGAGTCAGTCAAAGAGCAAACAACCCCTCTGTGAGGTTTCCAGGTGTGTGGAGCAGGTGACAAGCATAGACCTTTGCACAAAGTTCTTTTGGTACTTTACTCCAAGAAAGAAAATCAGTGGCACGTGAAAGCAATCTGTGCCCAATTTCTTTGCCTAAAATGTTCTGCTATTCTCACTCATTGGGAAGCCCACCAGGATGCTAGCTGCTTTTACGTTTCCAGAGGGAAAGCAGCTGTGGCTTCTTTGTTGCAGTTGTTTTTGGTGTCCCCTAAGCTTTCAGTCACTGAGGATGGGACAGCTTCATTGTTGCTGCAATCCTAAGTGTGCTTTTTCTGAGCCAGGGTCAAAGCCCAACTAGATGCCCCAAAGTCAGGTGAGGCAGGGACACTTACTTGTGAGTAAACCTGCCCCATCACGGAAAAGCAGGCGGAGAGAGAGGGGAGGGACTAGATATTCCTGCTCCAAAAGCCTCTCCTCCGCCCCCTCCCAGCTTTATTTTCCTTCCTCTGCATCTAAACAGAAAAAGGTTCCTGTTGAGGCAAAAGTTTTGGGGTGTTTGTGGGAGTCTGGGGGTTGGGTCCCCTGATGTCTTCCTCCTTTAAGAATACATCTGTGAGGAGGGAGAGTAGCCCAGGGAAAGTGAAGGCCAGTGGGCTAGCGCCCCCTCCCTCCCCCATACCGCTTTTTCCTGTGCAGGGAGGGTAGACTTGCCTGGCTGTTAAAAACAAAAGTGCAAAGTGTGTGTGTGACACAGAGAGGGAAGGATTTTTAAAGTAGGAAAATGGTGCTCCGCAGCTTCTCTTCCATGGCTCCGAGCAAAGGGAGGCTGCTGCTATTCTCACTGTAGTCGAGGAAAAGGAGGAGGATTGGCCAACCCTTGGAAAGTGCTGGGAGACAGCCTGGCACAGTGGTTTGAGCACTGGACTAGACTTGGGAGACCAGAGTTGGAACCCCACTTGGCCGCAGGAACCCATTGGGTATCCTGGGCAAGTCACACTCTCTCAGCCTCAGAGGAAGGCAAAGGCAAACCCTCTCTGAACAAATCTTGCCAAGAAAATCCCATGATAGGTTCATCTTAGGGTTGCCGTAAGTCAGACGTGACTTGAAAACACACAACAACAACAGAGGGAGATGGAGAATCCCTACCCTAAAAGGTGCGGCATAGAAGGAAAAAGGAACGGGGAGGGAAGAAGAAATCATGACTGGAGCAGCACCAGCCTCCCTTCTCTAGTTGGTGGCTGATGGGGCCGCCTCAGTCTCCTGCTAGCCAGGTGCCCTTCTGGGAGCTCTGCAGAGGCCTCCAGGTGGCAATTCGACTGCATTTGTGCTGCTTCAGACAGGATGTAAATGAAAGCAAGCAAGCAAGAGAAAGCGAGTGAGCAGGCAGGGCTCCCTATCCCAGCCCAAAGCAGAGCCCCCCTGCAACACGCCTCCCCTCCTGCTTCCCTCCTCCTCCCAGGCAGCACCTGCCACAGCAGCAGGGTTCACGGCAAGAAGTCCCGGCTCATGAAGACCGTGCAGACGATCAAGGGCTGTGGGGACAGCAGCAGTGGTGGCGGTGACAGTGGCCCCCAGACCTGCACCCTGTCCCGGCCACTTGCCCCCCACTCCAGCTACGGCACGTACGTGACTTTGGCTCCCAAGGTGCTCGTCTTCCCCATCTTCGTGCAGGTGAGTCTCAGCAGCCTCCTGGCAGGAGGACTCCTGGTTTCTTAGTAGCTCTGTGTTCCCTCCCACCTTTCTTCCCAGGAGCCAAGAGGGCATCCTTTGCTCTCCTGCCCTGCTTGCCCTTTACCCTCACTGCCGCAACCCTGTGAGATAGGCCAGGCTGAGAGAGAGGGAGAGACCAGCCCGTGGTCATCTTTTGGCCAAGTGGGAGAACTTGGAACCTGCGCTGTGGGGATGGGGCAGTCGAGCCCTGGTGGCGCCGTGGTTAAATGCCAGTCCTGCAAGCCACCACGCTGCAAGTTCGATCCCAGCCGGCTCCAAGGTTCACTCAGCCTTCCATCCTTTCGTCGGTTGGTAAATTGAGTACCCAGCTTGTGGGGGCAATTAGCTAACACACATTGGAAACTGTTTTATGCAGTGTAGATGTGTAAATAGCTATTGCTTAAAACAATTTGTAAGCCGCTCTGATAGCCTTGTGGCTGAAGAGCGGGGTATAAATAACTAGCTAAATAAATACATAAATAAAAGAGCAGTTTGCCTTCAGCTGGAGATGCCCTTCCCATCCTGGGGAATATCTGGCAGCAGCTGCCTTGCCCACTACAGGCCTTCAGTGGTCAGCTTCCTCCCTCCCTGGGCAACGTGGCTGGCTGCCAGTGGTTGCCAGGTGCTCTGATTCAGCCACCTGGGCACCCATAGCGAGGCCTGACACCCCCTGCCTCTTCCAGGCAGCCTGTAGTGAAGAAGAGAGGAAGGGAGGAGGGGGAGGCCTTGGGGAGAGGCTGGTGGACGAACGAGGCCAACAGCATTAGAAGTGCCCTGGTGCTGGATTGGGGCAAAGGGGTCTCTCTAGTGGCTGCTATCTGGTTTCTCTTAGAGCCCCCTGTCTGCCCCTCCCGCCCAGCCACAGGTGCTTCTAGGAAGCCTGCAGGTAGCAGGGGAGGATTCAAGGGCAGTGCTCTCTTCTCTGAAGGTTTTCCTTCCTTCCTCCCTCCCTTCCTTCCTTCCTTGCCCTAGTTAGAGGCTGGCCTCTCAGTAGCAGCACCAGGGAATCAAATGGCTCCCCTGCGCTGCCATCCTGGGTCCAAGCCTGACTCCTGGCTTGTGTGTCATGGAGGGGGAGCCTTTTCTTTAAGCGTGGAGGGGTATCCCAGGAGGCATGTGAACAAGGACGAGACCAGGGGAAGGGGACATATGGGCTGGAGTTGGAGAAATGGCCAGGAGTAGTGAGGTGAGAGTTTTTAAAAAGAGAAGAGAAGGAACCTTGAAGTTCAGGGAGAGTGTGCAGGCCTACTGTGAGTAGAGAAAAAGAGGGGTAAACAACCCAGGGCAAGCCAGAGCCATGGAGTGAAGCCTCCTCGTGTGTAAGGAGACTGGCCCTTGGGACCCTTGTGGCATTTCACAAAGTTCTGGAGCATATGCTCAGGCCACGTGGAGAGCCCAAGAGCCTGGGCCGTTGGGCTGTTCTGCGGGGGTCAGCTTCCCCTTCTTTGCTGGACAGTCACCTGGCCCCCACCTGGTCGCTTCATCAGCGTCTGGGCCCTTCAGCAAACGGACCTTCTGCCTGACCTTCCTGTTCTGAGATCCCCCCCCCAAGCTTTGGAAAGGGGGCTGTGATGGAAGGCAAAAAGGTGCTGAACAGGGGACTCTGTGCCTCAGGATGTGTGCCCTGCCCGGACTCACTCCTACAAACATTCCTCCCCCTTCTAAAACCAGGATCCCTTCATGTTGTCATAGCCCAGTTTGCTGCTCTGACGGTGGTTTTAGAGCCAAGCACCAGACGAGTTGCCCAGCGCACGGGCTCAGTGTGCGTGCTGTTTTTGTGCTCCTTCTCCTTCTGTGGCCCTGGCACTGGTGGTGCGATTGTGACAGCCACTCCAGCCCTCTCCTGCCTCTTGATTTTGATTTGCTGGGCAGCACACTTTCCATTAACAAGATCCAGGCAGTTATCATGGGCTTTTAGTCAATGTCGGTGAGGAGGGGTTGGGGAGGGTTTTTTTCACCCGAGTCCCACACAGCCTTCTTCTTCTTCTTCTTCTTCTTCTTCTTTCTAGCCTCTTGACCTTTGCAACCCAGCCCGGACACTGGTGCTGTCGGAGGAGCTGCTGCTTCACGAGATTCGGAACAAGCCTACAAAGGTAAGAAGCTCAGCGCATCCCGGGAGACTTGGTGATCAGAGCCACCCCAGCACTCGAAAATATCCTCTGGATTATTGAGTCCAAAGGGAGCAAAGCTGGTGGGGAGGTGCTCCCCCCCTCCCCTGGTCCCAATGTCCAGAAAGGGAGCAAAGTGGGGACGATGTGCCAGCCATGGTGCTCTTCAGGGAACCCTTGTGCCGGCAGAGGCAGGAAAGCAGGTCCGAGACGTGGACAACAGGCAGAGCAAGGGAGAGCACGGCTGCCCCCCCAAATCCCCAAAGGGGCTGGTTCGCCTTTGGAAAAACACCCCCCCCCGCCCCCCCAAGTCTTGAGAAATGTCTTTGGCTTACCTCTTTGAGACTCGAAACATCTCTCTCTCTCATCTCTTGCACACATAATATACACACACCCAAACCTCAGTTGGACACAGTCTGTAGCTGAAGGATCTCATGGTGCGAGGTATGTCTCACTGAAGGGTTGCCACCTTCTGTGTTGCGGTCCTGCTCTTCTGCGTTTGACGCTGTCCTTTTTGCGTGCACAAACCTACAGCCAAGCGTTCCCCACCCCCTTTGCCTGTCCAGAGTAGCTTTGTCCCCTGTCAGCTTCTCTGTGCTGGAATGGGCCCAGATTAGGAAGGGCTGAAACTTTCTTGTTTGCTTGTCTGCTGTGCAAATATTTGCATTAATTTTTTTCCATTTCCTCAAATATGGAAAGCGGGTGTGTCTGGGTGAAGGTGCTTACAGCCTCTCCTCTTAGTCCCTGGTTTGTTGGGTGGGCTTTTTCTGTGCAAGGAGTGTTTGGGGTTTTTTAATGTGGATCCTGTCCTGCTTCGGACACACAGGTCTGCAAAGTGACGTGCCCAGTTCCAGGGGGGTTGCAAAACATTGATTCCCAGTTTCTCTATGTTGAATAGATGTGGATTCTGGAGTGGGTGTAGGGGTCCGTAGACACCTGCAGTGGCTAAGCATCCACAGGTCCCTTTATCCATGAGGCAAATGGAAGGGAGCTCTGGGATCCAGTCCCTTTCTCTTTGGTAGTCTTTCCCCCACCCCTCTTTGGGATTCTCCCGCCCCCGGCCACGGAGCCCCTTTGGCCCCCAGCAAAGGAGGAGGGAGGTTCCTCGTCTGTTCTTGTCCCTCTTCCAGGGACGAATGTGGCAGCCATGGTTTTGGCCTCATCCCAGTTGCTGCTGCTGAGTTTGGCTGAGATAATCTCTCTCTACGACAGAAAGATTAGAATTTGAGGTTGAAGAGATGCAGCCTCTTCTCAGATATGTAGCTAGAATTCTAGAACCATCAGCTGACATGGTCCTATCATGGCACTGTTTCCCCATATTTTACATTTTATGCAAGCTGCTTCCTCTACTCTCTTTGGAAAGGGCATACTAGTAAATGACATGAACAGGAGGAATAAACTAATTTATTTCAAAGGAGGGGATAGAGAGGGCAGCAGCCGGCTTGGGGGGGGGGCGAATGGAGCTGTGCCAGAAATGAACCTTTCACTGGACCCTTACCTCAGCTCTTCCCACATCTAGTCTAGGCTTGCTTTCAGTCCCCAGTCACAGCCTCCCAAAATCTGGGTCTGGGTTGGTTTCTGGCTCTGTGTTGGCTTCTCTGCTCAGTGTTTCCTTGAATGGTGATCCCAGAGCCCCCAAATGAGGAGACTAGGAGCCCTCAGCAGAGTGGCCGTGCATTATCCCACACACCTGAATCAAGAAGTCTGCCTCCAGAGCCCTGTGGATGGAAAGAGAAGCACCCACGGGCCCAGCAGTGGGCCAAAGGGCTCCATCTCGCTCGGCCATCTGCCCACCCCCAACCGGATATCGCAATGGGAACTCACAGCCAGGGAAGGACGTCACGGCCCTTTCTCTGACACAGGGTGCTGCTCATGAATGTGGAGGCTCTGTTCCCAGCTGTCCTGGCTAAAAAGAAGGATCCACGCCCCTCACCCTCTTCCAGGATGCTCCGTTCCATGCCCCTTTCCTTTTGGTTTTCCTTCCTCTCATCCCCCACGCCAACACATGCACACACACATGCACATACACACAGCATTTTGTGCCCATTCTATGAGCCCTTAAAAGAGTTTTTCTCTCCCTGCCAACCCATGGCTTCCCTTGAGCTGAGCTGACTGACAGGAGGTGGCTCAGGACAAGTCTAAGATTGTAAGGGGGGGGGCAGAGAAGTGGCTTAGCAGGAGTCCCATGGTGAAGATGAGCCAGCTGTGCAACCACCCACAGATAATCTGCATCACAAAGGAGACGGAGCCCAGGCTTCCTGGTAGTGGGGCTGCTCCTGAGGGCAGGACTAGGCGCTGCAAGGGGCTAAAAGGGCAGGAAGAGCTGTTTGGCTGCCTTGGGAGAGGGGGGGCTTCTTTCCCCCTGGGGGTGTTTTAGCAGAGATGGTAGAGCCTGCTCTGAGGTCCAGGGGTGGCCTAGATGTCCTTGAGGGTTCCTTCTCTGACCAAAGGAAGCCATTCTCAAGGCAACAACACATAATTTGTTTCTGGAGGGGGGGCAGTTCACAGACAGAGCGTGTGTGTCTCTCTGAGAGTCTGTTTGTCTCAAGGCCCCCATAGACCTTCCGTGCCCACGCCTTGAAGTGTGGCAAAAGGTCAGCTAGCCATGGAGGAGTGGCGGTGGTGGCAGCACCAGGAAGGTGGGCATCTTGGCCTTCCCACGGGGGTTTCCGGTTGGCTCACACTGGAGAGACCCCTCTGCTGTAGGAAACGGAGCCCAGCTGGCTACAGAACTGCCTGGTAAGCTCTGTGGCGTTCCAGAATCCTGCCTGGCTCGGCTTCACCCCTGGCACAACCTCTCCGCTCTTCTCTGCCCCTCGCAGGTGACTCTCTTTGCCTATTCCGACTTGCTGCTGTTCACCCAGGAGGAGGAGCCCGGGAGGTGCCATGTCCTCCGGAACCCCCTCTACCTGCGGGACGTTCGGCTGCAAGAGGGTGAGTCTGCCTGGCTTATGGAGGGCAGGGGCGGCGGAGGTGCTGGCGCAGAATTGCCTGGTTGGTGGCCAGGCAGGCACGAGAGTTGGCCTGATGGGTTGGAGAATGGGCCGTATCCAGCCCAGCCTCTGGCTTCCAGCAGTGGCCAGCAGCATGTGGCCCGAGAGGCCCTTGACCCCCCCCACTCCCACTCCCCACATTGCAGGCGGATCAAGGCCCCAGGCACAGCCCCATGGGCACTGTCTCTGTGATCCCTGGCAATGGAGCTGGTGAAGCCTCCTTGAGGCAGCTGAGACAGTCCGGGTACAGAGAGCAGGATGGGAGGGGCAACGTCCTTCTCTGGGGGGCAGAGGGGGCTGGGAGCAACCAGCCACCCCAACCTCCCCCCATGGAGGAAGGAAGACGAAGTAGGTGCTCGACAAGAAAGTTTGTGTGGGGAGGCAGGGGCAGGAGGCCCTTTTCTGGCGGCCGGCCCTTTGGAGTCAAGGCTTCTGTGCTTTCCTTGCAGATTCTTCTGAGGAGCTGAAGTTCCGCATCCTGTACCTGGCAGAGGTGAGTGCTGCTGGAGCGAGTGCCCAGCGCCTTCCCTCATGGTGACCCCCTTTCGCAAGTGTCCCTGTCTTGACTGTACTGGGTGAGGCAGACAGAGCACGGCTACAGAGCGGCTGCGCCTGCTGTGTTCCTCCTGGAGGGAGCTGCCCCAAATGTCCCACCCTCCCAGGAGTCGTATGGGGGCAAGGAAGAGGCCTTCTCACGTGTGCCAACCGCAGCAGTGGCAGCTGCAGCGTCACTGTGGAGAGGTGATGCCTTCGCCGCACTGTGGCATATGGCAGGGAGTTGGGAGTGGGAGCCGGTGGCACTGACGATGCCCTTGAATGCCCCTTCTGGCTCCTGGCAAGAGGACCCGGAGTGTTGCACCCCTGGAGTGGCAGAGCCTCTTTTGCAGCGCCCCTCCTGCCGCCCCAGACGGACTCCCAGCCACCCTTCTGCAGTGGGGCAGCCCCCAGATGGAGGCTTGGGGGAGCAGAGGCCAGGAACAGGGGCTCTGCAGCACGTCTGTCCTGGGACTGTTCTCCCCCCTACTCACTCACTGCCTGCCCGCCTGCCTGCCTGAGGTGGCCCCTTCTCTGCCTCTGGGGCAATGGAAGAGGGCCCGCCCGCGGCTCTCTGGCCACCTCACTCCCCTTCCATCCTCCGAGGCTCAGAAGGCTCAGGGCGGCAGGTCCTTCCAGAGCATCTCTGCCTTGGTCTCGGTGGAGGGGGGCACACCAAGGCTCCTTCCCTGTAGTGGGGGTCTTTGGGCCAGAGATGGTTTGCTGCAAGGACAGGACAGGGTGTGGGGGAGCATTGCCCTTGGAAGGAAGGCCCCTGGAGGGTGGGAGGAACGGGTTCACGGGTTAGAAGTCCACAGTGGCGGAACTTGCTCCTCCTCGGAAGAGGCTGCCTGCTGCATCCCTGAGGGAATCACCGTTCTCAGTTCATCTCATGCTTCCAGTCCTGACCCTCGCCTGGCAGTGAAATCCTTTGCTGGCCTCTGAAGGGCTGGACTGATGGGTGTCTCCCTCCAGATTTGGGGGAGGAAGGGGTTTGCGCCATCCTTGGGACCAGTTTGAGAAGTCTGACTGGGGCTGAGGGAGGAGGCGAGTGGGGCACAAACCGACTTGGGGGTCCTGTTCAGCCCGAATCCTGTCAGTTTCCTCCCTGAGGTATATCTGGGGAGCCTGGGAGGCCTCCTCCTCCTCCTCCTCCTCCTCCTCCTCCTCCTCCTCCTCCCTGCCAGTCAGTTTGCCCAGGGTGGCTGCTGCCCAGGCCTAATTGAATTGAGGCAAGCCGATAATTCCATTAGCTGTGGTGAAGGCAGAGGGATTAGGAGACGGGCTGCCGGATGGCTCTTGATGGAGGAGAGCACTTGGAAATGTCTTTCCGGCTGCCTCTGGGGGAACATTCAGCCTTTTTCTGGAATAAATGGTCTATTAGCTCAAGCTGTAACTCTGCCAGTGGACCCCCGCCCCGCCTCCTGCACCCACGCTACATTTCTGGCTGGCGAGCCTGGCTCCCCGTCCTCTAAGCGAGGGAGGGGTTTCTGTCCCACCCACCCCCGCTGCTCTTCATGTGTTCTTTGCACGCCTGTGCTTCCTCCTCCTCCTCTTCCTCCCTCCCCCCCAGACTCAAAAAGTTGTTTGTTAGAAAAGGGTGATGCGAAGCAGGGTCTGCTGTCCTGCATGCCCAGATGTGTAAGTTCAGCCACCTCCACATCTGGGCAGGCGGCAGAAGCTTGGATGTGGGCGTTGCTGGAGGCAGAGGGAGAGGTGGCACCCGCCCTTGCCCCCAGCGTTCGGAATGCATGTGGGGCGCAGTGTCGGGCGTTTGAGCATCATTACTACAGTGCAGGAGGTCCCCTCTGAAGTTCCCCCCAACAAGGCAGAGAGGCCCTCAGCACACACGTGAAATTCCAGAGATTTGGGCTGAAGGGGACCCAGAGTCGGTTTGATCCCATTGATCAGCCCTCGAGCTCTGCTGCAGGGGAAGGCAGATTCGGGGGTCCTTTTGCAGAGCGGCTGCTCAGGTGGGGCTTCTTTCTGTCTCCCTCCCTCCCTCCCTCTTTCCCTCCCTGCTAGAAGCTGGAGTGCGTGCTCAGCCTGGAAGCGCACTCCCCCGAGCAGAAGAAGAGAGTCTGCTGGTGCCTCGCCCAGAACGCCACCAAGCAGCAGCACCAGCACCACCAGAACCTCCTCGTGCCCACGACAGTGCCCACGACAGTGCCCACAGCTCCTCCGGCGGAGACCAAGGTAAGCCCTTCCCATTCTGTGGAACCCCCTCCCCCCCATCATGGATTAGGGCTGCAAGGGGTCACCTTTTGGGAGTCGGGCACAGAAGGCGGGCACAGCTACTGGTGGAAGGGCAGGGGGCCCCTGGCAGAGACACCGGGGGTGGGGAGCCGGCTTGGCCGGTGGGGGCCGGCTTGGGTAAACTGGTGTACCAGGGGATACTGGCAATCAGTCGAGGGTGTTTTTCATTAGCATTCCTGGCTGGCAAGATGCTTCCTTAGTGGCCCAGTGATATTGAGTGGCTACTACTAGCTCAGCCAGAAGATGCCAGCAGGGTTGGGGGCTGGGGGCGTCCGTCTTCTGAGCTCGTGAAACAGGGGGAGCACAGGTCTGGTGGTGGCAGTGGGGTGGAAAAAAGGTTGTGTCTGCTGGGGGCAGAGGGCTCCGTGGGGTGCGGTGGGCTTCGGGAGGGACAGATACTGGCTTGCAATAGTGCCCAGCTGGCCACGGGCCCGGTCTGTGTCCTGTGAAGCCCACACAGGGTAAAGGTTCTCCTGGTCCAGCCAGTCCTGCTTCCCCAGCAACTGGCCAGATGCCCCAGAAGGAAGGCCAGAGGTCAGGCCTGAAGGTGGTGGCCCACCTGGTCTGTTGCTCCCAGTCTATGATACTTGGAGGTGGACTGCTGCTGGATGTGGAGGTTCTGGCCACACGTTTTGTGGAGCTTTGGGAAGGGTGGTATGGACCAAGCTATCTGCCGAGGAGGAGGAGAAGACGGCCTCTGCGGATTTCTTGAGGCCGCTCCTCGCGCTGCTCCTTCTGGCTGCTGCATCGTGGAAGGAAGAGGTTGTTGTGGGCCTCAGATGAGCAAAGGGCCCTGGGGCCCAAGGTGAAAGGGCTCTTTTTCTGCTGTTCAGGCAGGAAGCTGTGAGGAGGAGGGGAGTCTTCTGGACCAGCCGGGGCTCCTTCACCTCAGCAGAGCACAGTGCCATTGCTTCTTGAATGTTCCCTGTGAGGCAAGGAATGGGGGGTGGGGAGATCATGACCTGGCGGCAGAGCCCCTCCTTTGCATGCCGAAGACCTCCCCTCGGGTCCAGCCCTCCCCTCGGGTCCAGCCCTCCCCTCAGAGATCGCAGGTGGAGATGAGGAAGCCACCTCCTCTACCCCTACCCCCCCCCCCAGGACGGGGTGCTCTGGTTGCTGGGCGGAGTGGAGCTGCAAATGGAGCATCCCTTGTTGGCCCCTTGCAAACCTTGCCCCCCCCCCACATTTCCACACACCCTCCAAAGCCCCCATGTATTAAGAAGGGCCCCTCAAAGTCCTTTTGGCCCATGGTTCCCTCTGGGGGGCATGGTTTTGCACCAACTCCTAAACAGCCAAAGCAGCTCACCTGAGAAACTGCTTGGACTGCCACTTCTGCTCCCCACACACAGCAGCGGTGGGGCTCATGCTGACTCTGGAGAGCCAAAAGGGGACCCAAATGCCCCCCGGGTGTCCTCAGCCGCTCCTTGCCCCAGAGCTACGATGGCGACCCTGCTCTGAGGCAGAGTCTTAGGGTGCCGAAGGCAATGTGAGGAGCCAGACTTACATTGTGGAGCCTCTTTTTTCTTTGCCAAGAGTTTGGGGTCACAGTTCAGAGAGAGCGAGGGGGGGTGCTCCCGACCCCTGGCCTGCCACCCCTTGGGCCTGGCTCTGGGCCGCTTTATGGGTCACGAACGCTCCAAAGCAGAGGGCCCGCAGTGGGGGGAAGAAGTTCTGTGCAGACCTCCCTTCCTCTGAGGGTGGTCTCCGGGCACTGAGTCTCCCTGGACCTTGGTTTGGATGGTTAGCTCCAGCCGAGCCCCCCACCCCTCTCCTGGGACCCTCAGCCCTTTCATGGCATGTGGGTGACCCACCCCCCTTTCTCCTGCCAGATGTTTGAACCGGAGAGTGAGAAGTGGGGGCCCACACCCCCCTCTGGGGCCGATGGTGGGACAGAGTACGTTGTCCACCCTGCGATGGAAGACTCCGCTGAGGAGAAGAGGATGGCGGAGGCCCAGAATGCCCCCAAGGAAGAGGAAGAGAGGGGGGAGGAGCCCCTGGAGGAGAGAAGGGAAGGAGCCGAAGACCCCCAGCAGAGCCCTGCCCCCTTCACCATCCCCACCCTGCGACTGGAGAGCACCTGCGGCCACAGCCCCACCAGCGCCACCTTTGAGTTTGGAGGTGCAATGGACCTGTGCGAGGAAGAGGAGGAGGAGGAAGAGGAGGAGGAAAAGGAGGGGGAAGAGGAGACTGAGGCAGCCTACTTGAACCCGGGCCAGGGGAAGCGCTACAGCCTCTTTACACCCCCCTCTCCCCCACACGGGCCCTCCTGCAGCCTGAGCGTGAGGAATTCTCTACGCCGGCGCACGCACAGCGAAGGCAGCCTCCTCCAGGAACACTGGGGGGGGCACTGCTTCACCTCTGACACCAGCCTGGACTACGCTGAGGCTCAGGGCCCCCCTGCCAGCTGGACACTGCCTTCCCCCAAGACCATGAAGAAGCAGCTGGCCAAGAACGGGGGCTCCATCCATCAGCTCACCCTCCTTTTTGTTGGCAACCGGAAGGTATTTATTTATTTATGCCCCGCTCTTTAGCCACGAGGCTATCAGAGCGGCTTACAAATTGTTTTAAGCAATAGCTATTTACACATCTACACTGCATTAAACAGTTTCCAATGTGTGTTAGGTAGGAGCGCCCAGAAGCACTTAGTTGGACAGTGGGGGGGGGGCAGTGCAGGGCAGGGGGTCCTCCCTTCTCAGGGTTTTTCTCAAAAGAATAAGGGGGTGCAAATGGAAAAAATGTGGGGATGGAGCACACACACAGAGATCCCCCCCCCTGTGTTCTGGACCACCAGGGGTTTTGGGAGGCTGGCTGGGTCCCCCTGAGCCACCCCAGAGTTTACTGACCTGGATGGCTCTCCTGCAGCCCCTCTTGGCTCCCCCACAGGGGAGAGGAAGAGGCAGGTGGGCCTTGGGCAGAGCGGGCAGTGGCCCCCCAGAACAGAGTCTCTGGTCACACCCAGAACGGCTGGTGTGACCGGAGAATGGCTGGCCCCACCTTGCTGGGAGGCTACGTGACGGGTGGGGTCCGTTCATTTAGCCCAGTGGGAGTGGGGTGGGGTTTCTTGGGGTACTTGGGGAGGCACATCTCCTTCCCACTCGGAGCAGCGCTTTCCCAGCTGTGCAGCCCCCAGCCTCCAAGCTTGTTTCCCTATTTCTCCCCACAGGAGGGCTGGGGTGGTCTCCTTGTGGCTTAGCCAAGCAGAAACAAGGTGAAGGGTGCAGGATTTGGGGCAGCTTGGGGGCCCATTAGCCCTTCAGGAGACCTGGGAGAGCCACATCCTTGGCTCCCCCCCCACACAAAAAATCCTATTTGGCCCCCAAACGGCCGGGGGGGGGGCATGGGGAGGATTTTTGCCATGCTTTGCACTGCCCTCAGGCCAGTTGAGTGGCAGGAAAAGCCTTTCTTGAACAGGAAGTGACCCAGAAGTTCTGTTGTTGTTTTAAAGACCCCTCCTTGGCTTAAAATGGCTCTGGGGTAGATGGGCCACATGCCCCCCCCCGCCAAACTGGGCCAGGAAGGCCCCCATCCTCTGCTACTCCATTTGCACAAAGCGCTCCTTTGCAGCAGACATCCCCCCCCCAAGCAGCCCCCCAGCCCCATCCATGAGCTGGTTTTCCTGTGCCTGCAGCAGCAGCAACAGCAGCGCCTGTTGGACTCCGACTGTGCGTGCGACCGCGGAGGCAGAGCGTCCCACAAGAAGATGAAGCAGAACCTGTAAGTGCTGGGCTCCCTCCCTCCCTTGCAAACCGGACCCCTTCTCCTGAATCCAAAAGGAGCGCAGCGCCAGCTCTTCTTGACCAGGGAGGAAAAGGGCCGCAGTCCACTCTGGGTGCTCAGAAGCCCCGGGCTGATGCTTCACGGGCCCTTTCCTCCATAGATCGCCCGCTGCTCAGTCCCAGAGAAGGCGGCGCGTGCCTTGCTGGCTTGGGCCATCTGCCAGGCTTCTTCGGGTGGCCCTCTGGGGCCAGGGCTACTTGGCGCGGGTCCCATCCGGTGGGCAAAGGGTGGACGGTTACTGTCATTTATTTCTATGGGGCCATCACTGCCATGCGGGAGGGGGTCCTGCCCCTTCTCCCCCCCCCCCAGGCGGGCCTTTCCTCTGCTCGGCCCAGGCGGGTGGCGCAGCGCCTGCCCAGTGGCCCACTGGAGTCAGTGGGTCGCCCACCCCCTTCTGCTGGCTCCCCTCATTCCAAGGCCAAGGATTGCTCTGTGCAGGCTGGGCTGGCGCACCGCCTCCCTGGCCCACCTGGCAGGGCTGTTGTGGGAGGGCGGACCGGACCCTCGCGGCAGCGGAGGGGAGCGCTGGCTTTCTGAGCATGCGCAGAGGGCTGTCTTGGCCCCCCGGCCGGAGGCCGCTCCCTTCGGCCGCCGCCAGAGGGCGCTGCGCCCACGCCGCTCGGACGCGACACGCGGAGGCCCTTTGGCCGCAGGAGGAGGAGGAGGAGGAGGAAGGCGGGGGGCCCGGGTGGGAGGGCGGGGGGCGGCCTCCCCCTCCTCCTCCTCCTCCTCCTCCCGGGCGCCCACCCCTCCCGCCCTGCCAGGCTCCGCGGCGGCCGCGATGCCCTTCTCCCGCCACCCTCCGGCGGCCCCGCCGCAGCCCCGGCCCGCCGCCTTCCCCGCGGGGAGGATGGCCGGGCCGGGCGCGGGCGCGATGGTGGTCAGCCTCCGGCGCCGCCACGCCCTGAAGGAGTAGGTGGTCCCGGGCCGGGGGGCGCGCGGGGGTCGCTGGCCAGTCCGGGCCCCCTGAGCCGGGAGGGAGGGAGGGAGGGAGACCCCCTGGGGGGCCGCTGGACATGCCCGGGCCCTCGTCCTCACCCCCCCACTCTCGGAAGGGGTCCCCGGGCCCCGCGAGCAGGAGGACCCCCCTCGATCTCCTCCGACCGGCCCCGTTTGTGCCCCCCCCCAGGGCCAAGGACGTGAAGAACCGCCTGGGCATCTTCCGGCGCCGGGACGAGGCCTCCGGGGGCCCCCCGGCCACCAAGCTGGACAAGGGGCTGAAGTCCCCGAAGTAAGCGGGGGGCGGCGGCGGGGCGGGGGTCTGGCCTTCGGAGTAGGGAGGGAGGGCTGACCTCTGGCCCACCGGAAGCTGGGAGGGGCCCCACCGGCCCGGGCTGGAGCCCCTTTGAGGGAGGGGAGGGGAGGGGAGGGGGTCCCCCCACCCACCCACCGGGAAGGCGCCTCCTCCCCCTTGACTGTGCCCCCCAAACAGGGCGCCCCTAATCTCGGCTGGTTCGGGGGGGGGTCAGTCCGTCCACAAGGTTTAGTACAGAGTTTGTGCGAATGCAAGAATGCTCAATAATCCCTTCTCTAGATTTGTTCTGGTTAACGCTTTCCTTTCGATCAAGCCTTGCCTGCCTGTTATCAGGAGAGCCTAGGGGTTGTTTCCTACACTCTGCGCGTGTGCGTGTGTGTGTGCGTGCCCACGCAGTTGAAATCTGTTCATTGGCACAACTTGTGAGGGGCTGGAAGGTTAGAGAGCAGAGCTGTCAAGAAATAGCAGCTGCCAGCCCAAAATTGGGGAGAGAATGTCTTCTGGCAGAACAGAAACATAAATATGCAGGTGATTCTTCCGCTCATGAGCTCCGTGTGCATCAGAATTAATGAGGTGAGGTTTTAACAATTGGCTAGTGATGGGGAGTGTTCCTCATATTGCCGAAAACCAATTGACCCCTCTGCAAGCCCCCTTCTCTCCGCAGGCCAACTTCGGAAGAAGCCCTCAAATGGGGGGAATCCCTGGAGAAGCTGCTGCACCATAAATGTAAGAGGACTCCTCTCTGCCCTCTTCCCCTCTTTCTGGCCTTGGGCACCCCCAAATTCCAGGTGCCTGCAGGATCTCCCCTTAAGGGGTGATGCCTACCTTCCACCCCTTCCCCTCTTTGGCACCGGGGGGGGGGGCAACAGCTCTTCAGACTCTGCCTGGCAGGAAGGAGGTCAGAGCAGCCCAGACTTTGGGGTGAGGGTGGGGGTTGGCTCAGGCGCTGCTGCTCTTCCCCCCCCCCCACGCTGAGGGAAGAGGGGTGCCAAGTTTGTTGGCCTGGCCAGCACTCAGCCCTGGGTCCACCCAGCTCAGGGGCCTCTGCTTTGACTGGCATGGGGGGCCCTTCAGAGCAGCCTTTCCCAGGTCAGCCACCCAACATCTTTTACCACCTGGAGATTGAAGCTGGCACGGCCTTTCTTCCACAGGGCTACAGGTCACGTGGATATGTGCCTAGAGGCATCACAGGTCTCCTCTTTGGGGCATGAGTGTTCCCACAGCACTCCATTGTGTGTGTGTGTGAGAGAGAGAGAGAGAGAGCGCAAGTGTGTTGTTGTTTGTTAGGGAGGACTTAGTTTGGAGAACCTTCCATCCTGGCTGGTTCATTTGGGCCCGGAGTGCCTCCCACCCCATGCCATTATTTCGGCTGAGGAGCCCAGCTGGATCAGGGCCAGGGCCTCTTTGGTCCACACTTGGTCTGACTGCTGAGCTTCCAGTACAGAGGAAACACTTTCCTCCTTGCTAAGGTTCCCTCCATGGCTCTTGCCCAGGGGCTTTTCACTCCCAGCCTGCCCATTCTGCCCCCCTCCTCCTTTCCCAGATGGCCTGGCGGCCTTCCGCGCCTTCCTGCGCACCGAATTCAGCGAGGAGAACCTGGAGTTCTGGCTGGCCTGCGAGGAATACAAGAAGATCAAGTCCCAGTCCAAGCTGGCTTCCAGAGCCAGGAAGATTTTCATGGAATACGTTGCCATCCAGTCCTGCAAGGAAGTGAGTGGAGGGAGGCCTGGTGGGCTTCCTCTCAGGGCCACGTGATGCCCGGCGGGTGGCCAGCGCCCAGCCTGAGCTGGTGGGTGTAAGGAAGGGACGCCGAGGTCTTATGGCTCAGACGTCTGCAAGCAAATCCTTGCTTTGAAACCATGAGTCTTCTTGATGGACCCTGACAGCAGACTCTGAGGAACTTGCAACATGTAGTAAACTAAAGCCTCAACGCAGGCAGGAGTCGCCAGGGAGAATCTGACACAAGCAAGTCTTCTTTGCTAGTCTTCACTCCCCTTCAGCACCACCACAGTGCACAAATTAAATAAGCAGGGCTGTGGAGTTTATGGTTTAAGAAGCAGCCTTGGAGCAATCAGGGAAGGCATGCTGGTCCCACACTCTTTTGAAAGGGCCACTTATGCCATCCTGCCTGTCATGGCATCTCCTCAAAGAATCCTGGGAGATGCCATTTCCTTAAAATAGTGGAAATCCCCTTACTCCTCACAGCCTTAATACCTAAAATCCCCTTGTTGAAGGAATGCCTTCTAAAACAGCTTAAGGTTTACACCCAGCTGGTGGCACAGACAAGCTTAAGTCCACCTCATGCTTGTATGTGTATTGGGGGGCAGTGTGGGTTGCAGAGGTTAGTATTCCTTCCTCCTCAATGACCAAAGCCCCCCTCCCCGGACTTGCCATAGAGCCAGCCCACCTCCTCCATTCTGTGGCTGGTGGAGAGCAGGAAGGAAGCATCTGGTTCTGTCCCTGCAGCCAGACGCAAAATGACTGCCTCATCCTCTGAGGCCTCTGAAGGACCCTAGAAGATCTCAGCAGAGGACGCCATTGGTCTGCGTCTGGCGACAGGGAGACAGCCAGGTGCGTCTCTGATCTCCGTCAGACACAGAACGGCCAATGTGCGTCGGGTGGGGGGATCATGCAGCGGTTCTACAGAAGAATTTCCTGGGTGTTGGATGGCCAGGCGGAGGATAGCGCTGCATGCAGAACCGCTGCGCTCTGCTGAGCCATACGGGATTCCAGCATGTAGTCTGTAGCATAGGGATGGTTTCTAGATGCTGGCAGGCTGCTTGGCATGGCACCTGGGGTCGGGGTATCTTTTCCTGCGCTCTGAACATGTGACACCGCCCTTTGTCCATTGCAAAGTTTAAATGGGCAAGGAGGTTTCTGAAGCACTGCCCGTGAACAGAGGCAAGCCGTGAAGGGAGCATGCACGCGTGCATTTGTTCCTTTGTCCTTTAAAATTCAAGAGGAGCCTTATTTCCTGCTGGAAGGGGCTGCAGCTCTACTAGAGACTGTTGGCTCCTTCGCCGCCTGTGTTTGGCCAGCCATTAATTCATCTGCCAGGCTGTTTTTAGTAACCTGTGCGTGTTACCTTCTCTTGTAGGTCAACCTGGACTCTTACACCCGTGAACACACCAAAGAGAACATGCAGGCCATCACCCAGGGCTCCTTTGACCTGGCCCAGAGGCGCATCTATGGCCTGATGGAGAAGGACTCGTACCCACGGTTCCTGCGCTCAGAACTGTACTTGGACCTCACTCAGCAGAAGAAACCCAGTCCTCCACTGTAGGGCGGGGGCCAGGCCACCCCCTCCTTCGGGAGGCTGTTTGGGGGAGCCATGTGTTTACATGTGACCGCCTGCCTTTTCACCTGCGGGGATCACTACTGCCTGGATACGGAAGCCATTTGTTCCCTGCAGGAGGGACGGGTGGGGGTTGGAGGATGACGCAGCCTGGCCCCATCCCATCCCGAGAGCCAGATTTTCTCTCTGGTACGATTACAGCTGTGCAGGTCAGTGATCTCACCGCCACCAGAAAACTGAAATTCAGGGTTCTTCCTCTCCCCTCACCAACAAAAAAGATTGTGGAGGTGACCGGCGCAGAAGGACTTCTCCCTGAGCATGGATGTGGATTGGGACCAAGATGGCTTGCTTTCACGGTGGTGTCTGGGCAAACACAGCCACGTCTTCCTTCCAAAGCAGCACTCGCGAAAGGGCCACATTTGGGGGATTGATCAGCACCCCAGTCTCTCCTTTTGGCAGACAATCCTTGGCGCCAACATTCACAGTCTGCCTCTTTTGCCTGTTTGGACATCCTTTGGTCTCTGGTTTTATTTATTGAAATCTTTTTAGCAGGACATTGAACTGGTGGTGTCTCTGAGAGCTTCTCCCAACTTCCTGTTGGGAAGGGTTTTTTTTAATTTTTTAAATTTAAGTGCAATATCATTGTATGTTGTTTGTCCTCCTGCTGGGAACCACCCAGTGGAATGAATGTGGGGAAGCAGTGAGGGTGTGTGGCATCTCTTCTCTCCAGTTCCTTCCTTCCTGTCCGTCTCCTATCCCAGCAGCAGGCAGCTGGGAGGTTGGTAAAAAGAGGGCATATAATGCACAGCTGCAACAGCTGCAGGATTTTGTATAGATAAGACAGCTGTAGGAATCAATCCACTCATCTGCAGCGTCTGTGTTGCGGGAGGTGTGCAAGGGTGTGGGTGCACGTGTGTGCCTGCTTATTACTGCCTTGGTCCAGAAGAGCCCGGTAGGCCCTCCTCCCACCAGGAGTCTGGCAGGGGGTCTTCTGGCCAGCTGCCCAGTTTACAGTTGAAGCCCACCTCTCTGCAGTTAGTACAAAACAAAACAAAAAAACCCAAGCACTTTTGGGGGGATGTCATGGCAACTATTTAGGTTAAATAAATAATGGAGCAACATCTTGGTTTCTGCTTTTGTTCTTGGTGTACTATTTCATCCCCAAGGGCGTTTCTGCTGCACCCCAAGGCGACAGGGAGGCAAGAAGGGGCCTCTCCATCCAGCACGGGTTGGGGCCCCACTCTGCACCCCACCCTGGAGGAGGTGGAGGGTCCAGGCTCCTGGGCATCCTGCCATTTGTCCCCAGCGGTGCTGATTTGGAAGGATAAAATAAGGGGTTCCTTGCAGGACACTCCACTCCATCCCCCTCCTAAAAATCAGCATTCTGTGGGAATTGACTATGCCCAGTCCTGCCAGGCTTTGTGGAGAGTCTGCTTGGGTTTTGGGGTACTTCTGTCAACTTGTAGTCCTCTTGCCAGTCGCCGTGTGCCCCACCAAGGGAGGGATGGCTGCGGGGCTCCCAGGCCAGCAGCCCAGGAGGAGGGGGAGGCTGCTCCCTTTCCTCTGCCTGCCAGGGGGGTTATAGAATCATAGAATTGTAGAGTTGGAAGAGACCACGAGGGCCATCCAGTCCAACCCCCTGCCACACAGGAAATCACGATCAAAGCATCCCTGACGGATGGCCATCCAGCCTTTGTTTAAAGACCTCCAAAGAAGGAGATCCCACCATGCTCCGAGGGAGTGCGTTCCACTGCTGAACAGCTCCTACTGTCAGAATGTTAAAATCAATTTAAGTTCTTACAAGGCTCTTATGCATTACATCTCAGAACGCAAAATCCATGTTATATTGTTGGTTTAAAACTGTATTTCCAGTAAAATTAGTACATACATATTTAAATCTAATGAAGTTCCACTTGATATTAGCAGAAACTAGCTTATGTCCCTTAGGAGAGTGAATATATAAGAACAGCAGTTTTCTATCACTCAGTCTTATAGTTTTCTCATGGTCCACCAAACTGTCTTCCTTTCTTCCACAGAAAGGTTCCATTTAGATTAGGATTTAATTCAATGCTCATCACCTGAACGAGATGAATACTTCAGATATGGCCTTTTCTGCTACTGTGCTTTTTTATTACGACTTTAACCCATACTGTGAGAATCATTATAAAGAATGGTGCCAGAAACAAGATATCAGAAGTTAACAACTTTAGCTGGTTTGGGTTTAGGCTTTTGCTGTTTAGGACTCTCTAAAATTTCTTGATAATCTGCACTCATTCCTTTGAGCCACCGTCCAACAGTTACTACACAATCTGAGGTTCCCCAGCTTCACCCCAAAAGCCCCTCTGGCAGAGCAAGGGAGGCGCTTTTGCACCTGGGGGACACCAGGGGAGGGGATGAGGATGGCACAACATTCAGAACGACCCCTCCCCAAATGCCCTGAAATGGGGTTAAAGGCCCTTAAGCATAAGGGGGGTCTCCTTCTGGAGCCACTGCTCAGGCGAAATGGGTCGGGGTCTGGGGGTCTATTCCTCCTCCTCCACGCCAGCCAGCCTGGGCTATGGGTCCACTGGGGGGGCAACGGCGGGGCTGCTCGGGAGGCGGGGAGGGGGGCCCCATTTCCCGGGGGAGCTTCGGGGTGGGGGGCGCCCCTCTCCCCCTTTGGTGCTCATTACTCGGCGACGGTTATTTAACACCTGCCTTGCGTTATTTTGCAATGTAACCGTGGTGAGATTAATTGGATAGTTTATAAAACAATGTTATTAGCGATTGTTTTCTAAATAAGCTATCCAACGGCCGCCGGGGGCTTCCTTGTTCCCCTCCAGGCTCCGGGCTGCCATTTTGAGGGGAAGGCGGGAAAGCCCGCAGGCGCCGCCGGGCGAGACTTTTGGGGTGAGGCGGGGAGCCCCGCCCGGCCGAGGCGGCATTTTGGGGGGCCGGTGGGGGTGGGCGAGGCGGAAGGAGGGGCGCGTTGGGGTCTCACCGGGCAGCCCCCCTTTTCCCGGCTGCCCAGGGCTGGGGTCCCCACTGGGCCCCCTCCTCACTCCTCCGGTCCGTCAGTGGCGTCCCCGAGAGGAGAGGCCTTCGGGCGCCCCAAACCCTCCCGGGCAGCGGACTCCGCTCCGCCCGAATTCCCCTCAGGAGCCATTGCGGGCGGAGGAGGAGGAGGAATGGAGACCCCCTCAGCCAGTCAGTCAGGGACCCCCCCCCGGCCGGCCCAAGGAGGGGGAGGGGGAGTAGGAGTGGGAGGGGTCCTTCGGGAAGAGGGGGGGCAAGGATTAGGGGCGCCTTTCCCGCCTTTTTGCCTCAGGAAGCGGCGGCCGAGGCAGAGCAGAGGGTCGCCCCGGCCCCTTCCTCCCCCCGCCAGCCCCATTTGCCCCCTGGGCAGCCAGGGACCCCCGTCGGAGGCGAGAGGGGGGGCGAGGCGGCCTCGGGGCCACAAGGGCCGCCCCCGGGCCCCAAGAGGCCCTTCCCGCCCCCCGGAATGGCCGGGGAGTGTGGGCCCCTCGGGACAGGCAGGGGGGCGGCCGTGTGTTTAGGTGGGGCCCCTGCCCGCCCCCGGGGACCGCTCCCCCTTCATGGAGGGTCTGCGGGGCAGGGGCCGGGGGGCATTTCAGCAGCCCAGAGAAGCCCCCAGGAACCCCCAGCCCCCCTCAGACCCAGGCGTCGTCCCTGGGCAGCCGGCCTTTACGGGACTGGGGTGCACCTCTTGCCATGTTTTTGCCCAAAGGTAGGAGGATTCCCCGCCTGTTAGGAGAAAGGCAAGATAGATATAAAATAAATTAAAAATGGCCCACTGCCCCCCAGGGCTACTGCTGTGCTTGGGAGACAGGCGGCTGGTGTTGCTCCCCTCTTCCTGCACGCCCCAGGGGTGTCTATGGGTCAGGGAGACGGGTAGATCTTTGGGGCTCTTCCAGACCACCGCCCGGGCAGGGGGTCCCCATACAGGGGCCCGGACTGGCCAGGAGGTGGCCTGCCAAAGGCGCCCTTTGAGGGGAGGGACAGAGAAATTTGGGAGGGAGCGCTCCGCTGCTGTCCTGGTACCTAAGAGGGAGGGAGTTATTTCCAAGTGCCCCTCACCCCCATGTGCCCCACTTCTCTGTGGGGATCACTTGACCCATAGGCCTGAGGGGAGGAGGGTCTTGACGTTGTTGTGTGCCTTCAAGTTGTTTCCAACTTATAGTTACACTCCGGTGAACCTACCATAGGATTCTCTTGGCAAGATTTATCTGGAGGAGGTTTGTCACCACGACCTTCCGCTGAGGCTGAGAGAGTGTAACTTGCCTAGGATCACCTAGGGAGTTTCCATGGCTGAGCAAGGATTTGAACCCTGGTCTCCCCGAGTCCTAGTCCAACACTCAGACCACTATACTACACTGGCTCCTTGACTTCTTGGTGCCTAAATCCTTCTTGTCCCAAGCGTGGGGCTATATGGGTGTTACAAGTACCTCTGGATTCCTGTTTCTCCTCCAGACACGGATTCTAGAAAAAGTCAGACTCTTCTTCATCCCTTTAGGTGGTTCATCCTTGAATTCCAGGGTTTCTTCTCCCGGGATTACCTGGGTCAGAGGCTGCTTTAGCGGGGCTAACCAATCCCACTGAAAGATGGTGCAGCTCCTTGCTCGAATGGCTTTGCTGCCCCCATGGCTTCCCTTCCTGTCCGCCAGCCATCTCAAGACCTCTGTGTCCCCTCTAGGTGCTGCTGTCAGTTGCATGGATGCACCTGCCTTCTCAGAGGCAGCCAGTGGCCCAGCAGAAGGCTGCACGTGGCACGTGAGAGAAGCACAGAGGTCTTAGCAGGAGGACTGACCTGCCTTTCTTCACCCTGAAAGTAAAGGCAGGCCTGGATGGAATCCCTGAGAGATGGAGATTACTGTAAGTGCATACATTTTCCCATTTGTCTAATAATGTGTATTTTAAATTAATAAAGGTGAAGCCCTTGTCAGCTGCCCCAGGCCACAACAGTGGAAAGTGAGAACAAGGTATACGTTAAGGTATATATGAAGATACAGACATATAGTGGACCTCCCAGTTCTGCAGGCTCTGCACCCACAGATTCAACCAAGTGTGGATTGGGAAAAAAAATACAATAATAACAAAAGAATACCAGAAAGCCTTGCCTCAGCTGGCAAATTTGCAGTTGTGGGTGGCCATGCACTTGCAAAGGAAAAAGGTGGCATGACCAGCAGCCTACGCAAGCCCTTCGGGGCCTCCCAGAAGACGCTGAAGTGTCCATGTTCATGTCACTGTCATTTAATAGTATGGGACTTGATCATCTGGGTTTTTTGCTATCCACACATGGTCCTGGAACCAAAGCCTGGCAGATATGACAGGTCCACTGTATAACTAGCACTAAAACTAAACTTAAAACTTAAACACAGTATAGTAAATGTACTGTGTACACTATGTACACTAAACTCTACCTAACTAAAACACAGAAGGGCTCTGACTCCCTGAATCCTAATTGTAATGAAAGAAAGAAAAAACTGAAAAAGAAAATATCTTATTTTACCATTGCATATCCAACTCATATTTCTAGTAACCATAGTCACAAATTATTACATCATTAGATTTCTTATTCCTCAAAAAGTCCATAAACGGTTTCCAGTCTTTCAAAAAACCTTCCATTAGTTTATCCTTTAAAACCCATGTCAGCTTGGAAATTTGAGCTGACTCAGCCAACTTAACAAATCCATTTTTCTGTCGTTGGTGCTTCAGTCCCTTTCTAAGTTTGAACGAACAGTGTTCTTGCTGCTGTTTTCAAATATCAAAGAAGTAGTCCATATTTGATATTCAGTTCTTTATCCATAATACCCAACAAAAACATTTCTGGTGATACTGCAAGATCTACCTCTAATTTTTTTTAAAATTAGCATATAAATCTTAGACCAATAATTTTTCACTTCCTTACAAGTCCACCACATATGAACAGGCCAGCTCCCTGTTCTTGTTGCATACCACAACCGAGAGAATGCTGCAGCACCCCAAACTCCAGCACCTTGGAAATGCCTTGGAGGGGCACCGCCAGGGTGGCACTGTGGGGTGTCATTACAATCACACAGCTCTTGAAAATAGCCTCTCTCACATGAGGGTGACAGTAGACTTGACAGCTTGACCCCTCGCTGAGCTGCATGGCCTGACTAGGCCCGGTCATGCCCCCCTCTGCCTCATGAATGCACGTTGCAGGGGGGTAATAGTGGAGCTGGGGAAAGGAATTCGTTGGACTACAGCTCCCAGAATCAACCAGACAGTTGTTCAAACTCTGGGTAAATAGTCTCCAAGGGAAACTCATCTTCCATTGTGGGTCTTTTTCTGGAGGTGCCCCAAGGACACTACTGAGTGTCAGGATAATAACAAAGAAAGTCGAGGCTACCTTTGGGTTGCCCTCTTTCTGCACAGACACAGAGGGAGATTTGTGAATGACCTGCAACTCCACCACATCCTCTAAGCCTCTCCAGTCAAGGGAGTGAGCCTGATCGGCCATGGAACTGGCAGGCCTCTACCCCTGTTTTCAGACCTGCCGGCTTGGCAGTTTTCTTAAGGGCTTCAGCTCTCCCCTGATCAACATTTAGGTCAGAATCAGCAGGGCTTGGACCATTCAGAGTCACCAGCCAATTAAAACCTGAATTTTAAATCTTGGGATTGATGGAGGAATATTTAGAGAAAAGATACGGACGATTGCTGTGTCATATGACAACAGCAGCGAGACTGATATGTGTGCAAAAGCAGAAGAGCCCAACAATGCCAACAGAAGAAAATTGGTTGTTAAAATGGATTGATTTAACTGAAGTGGATAAATTATCTGTTTAAACTAGAGAGAATTCATTAAGATCTTTTTTGAAAGACTGGGAACCTTTGATAGCCTTTTTGGAGAAAAACGAGAATAGCATGTTAAGTTTAGCAGAATATGTAGCTTAGGTCTTGGAAGTAAATTGAATACAGTATTTCAAAATATAACCACTGAAAGTCGTAAATCACTGTTGCGGAACCCTTTGCAACCTCCTCTTCACTACACCCTTTATGCAACTTGCAAGGCATGTATATTCTTTTCCCTGGCCCATCTCATTAAAATGGGAGAAATTAGGCAGAGTTTGGGAAGCGCTGTTCATCCTTTTTAGAAGTCTTTTGTTTCAAGTAGATGGAGCCTGTCCTTTATCAGAGCTATGGTATGCAGCTACCACTGAGTGTATCCTCAAATTTTTGTTCTTTTCCAGCCTGCCTTAAAAATCTTGTTGCCATAAAACACAGTTTAAAAAAATACTTTGTATTTTTTATCTTTTGGGATCAGCACAGGAATTACCACATACTAAAACAAGAGCCTCTCTGTCTTCCTCTCTTTGTGCAAGTATGACAGATCTTTGGTCTGAGACTTAAGTTTAGGAAGCGTACAAGGGGTGGGTTAGAAGCATTCTTACAGATGTGAAGGGTTTGCGCAGGATCCCAGGCAGTTCAAAATGCTGCAGTGGAACAGATGTTTGCTGTTCCTGTCTTTGGGCTGCCACTCTTCTCTTTGGAGTCCAAGGATCCCTGATGCTCTTTCAGAATTCGGATGATTCAGAATCATAGCAGAGGCCATTGAGCCAGCGTGAGGGAGTATTCATAAATATTTCCAAGCTGAGATCATCTTTGGCAGTTCAGACTGACTGTGGGAGGATCATTCAGTGGTTTGTCTACTCCAGAGGTGACCACTACTTGAGGTTGGTGGTGGAGGAAGTCCAAAACAACCTTTTTTTCTGAGAAAGGGGGAGTCATTCCAGTGTTTTCATACATTTGACTTCAGAGTTTCCTGTCCTGGGATCATGTGGTGCTTCTCTTTAACTTAGACCAGAGCTGTGTAATTTTGCTTGTGTCCAAAAATAGGCAGGCAGGCAGGCCGAGAGAAACCACAACATTGCCTTTGAGGCTGTTAGTTAAGGCTGGAATGTATTTTTGGTTAGCAGATGGGTTTAAGCAGCAATCCTTCCTTACTATGTGTAAGGAAGTTGTAGGGGCCAGTCTTTGGATCATCCTTTTTTGTTAGGGAGATATATTCTGCTTCATAGACTGCTGTCATCGGTCCATGTTTCCTCCGTGAGACCTAGTCTTGGGAGATGGCCTCCTGATAGTTATCAATCTCCCTGTGAGTTTTTGAAGGAGACACCTGTCAGAGTTTGAAGAGGGCAGCACTCCACTCTCCACCTCCCAAAGCTAAGTGGAGGGTCTCATATCAGGGGGTGCGAGTTTGAAAAGCAGAGGTTTTACAAGCTGGGAAGAGAGAGTAAGAACAAGGGAGCTGCTGAGCCAGTTGAGCCTCTGAAGAAAACAAGAAGCATCCTAAAGCTGGATCTGACCAAAGACCCCTTCCCGGTCCAGCATCCTACTGCAGTCTCAGTGCTGCAGAGAAGCCCAGAAGCCGGAAGCTTCTCAGAACGTGAGGACAAATGCACCCACCTGTTCAGGTTACCCAGAAACTGGTGCAGAGTGGCATATGGATGGCCTTTCTGATTCTGGAAGTAAAACACTGAGCCCTCCTGACTGGCAGCCATGGCTGCCGTGGTGGTCACACACTCATGCACATCACCCTCCACCCTCCCTTATCTGTACTAGTCATCTCCTCCTGCCCCTCTTCCTTCCTTCCTTCCTTCCTTCCTTCCTTCCTTCCTTCCTGGGCTTTGATGTGGGGGAGCCACTCCATTGCTTTATAGGTGCTGCCTGTTGTTTGCTTCCATTGAAGCTGTGCTTAAAGATCTCTAAATAAAGCAGATACTTCAGAGCCACGAATAAGTCTCTCTCTGGCACTCCCCCCTGAAGAGGAAAAACACTAGCAATGCTACCCCTAAGCAGCGGGTTGGGAAGGGGAGCATTGATGTGTCTTCCTGGCAATTAGTGACTGACAGGTTGAAAGACAAACTAGGCGGGGTGGGGGGCATCAATTACCTCTTGAGCAAGAAGAGGCACACAGGAGCAAGTGCAGAGGCAATCCCGCACATGGGGCAGGCACCAGGCAGCCTTTATCTTCTGGAAATTCTCATGACCAACCCACAAGGTAAGAGAGGGTCAGCCAGCATTGTTATCCCCATAATGCAGATGAAGGCCTGTTGAGAAGTAGCAGCTGTCTAACCAAACTTGCTGGTGGGGCCGAAAAGACTCAGACTCATCTTGGGACAGCCTCATGGCTGCTGGACTACCCTCACTCTCAGGGGAGGTAGGAATGGGGAAGGTGTTGCTGTGCCCTTCGCTCACCCCTAAAGCGCTCCAGGAAGCCTATGTAAGGGGTTGGGGGGAGGGAGGGCCTATAGATCACAGCAGGCAGGGCTTTGCTGCACAGACTTCGGTTCCACCAGTATCTCCCCAGGGATTGAGACCACCGGTGTGGGGCTGGCGGCAGTGCTCCAAGTAAGGAGCTGCAGAACAGATGGCCATCCCTCTCATGGGAGCTTCTCCACAGCCGTGGGCCAGAGACTTTGTGTCTCTCTCATGTGAGGACGATGATACTGGCATACCTTAGAGGGCTGTTGTAAGTGGAAGTGAAATCTTGTCAGATATTTCAAGTATGTGGTATAAATGGTAAGTCAGTCATCCTCCTACCATCCATGCATTGTTAATGGAGGTATTAACAAACCACATAAGGGAGGAGGTCCAGGTGATAAATGTGAGAGATGCTAGTCCTTGTGAAATATGATTCCTGTTCCCACCCCACCCTGCCTTCTGTGGAGCTTGGAGGGCAGGAAGGGGCTCCTCATTTGCCGGCTGCCCCCCCTGCAGTCCAAGCAGCCTCTTAACAGCTGAAGGTGGCTGCCGGGCTGCTCTCCCTCCCTCCCTCCCTCCCTCCCTCCCTCCCTCCCTCCGGCCCCACTGGTGGCTGTGATCCACTAGCTTGCAACTCCTGTGGTGTTGGTAAGGATGCAGGAAGGGAAACGTTGTTAACAACCATGCCTTCAAGTTTATTTTTGGCCTTTGGAAGAGCCTTTTTAGGGAATGTGAGTTCCCCCAAACAATATAGCCCTTCATCCAAGACAATGGCCCTATTGAGTTTCCATCACTGCTATTTTCACAAAGCTACAGCAAAAAGGGAGCTGATTGGGGTTTGGTCAGCCGAGCCAAATTCCAAAAGAAGTAAAGGAGACTAGCCATCTATTCTTGGACTGTCAGGAAAATCTGGCAAGTGGGTGCAGGCCCTTCTGTGCCCCATAGCCACGAGTTCATCTTCATCTGTTGGCAGGGATGGGGTCTGTCAGCCCCTGTCTCTCCTCTCTCTTGATGCGTCTGCCGCCCTCCTTCCACCTGAGCAGTCACATGGCACCAGGTGAGAGGGGAGCCACAGGAGCAGGTCTCCGTAGCAGCAATGGCGGCGGCGGCAGCATCATAGTCAGGGAGCTCCATGCGCCCAAGGCTCACCGGAGGCTCAGGGCATTACTGGGAAAGGGACTTCCTGCGTACGTTGCTCACATCCAGTGTCTGAAGAGGCACTGAACAGACAGGAGAGAAAGCTGGTAGGGAGGTGAGGCCTACGCTAGGCAAGAGGCCTAGACCTGATACGGGAAGGGGAGATGATCTCATGCTGGACTGTATGGGGCAGGAGTAGTTTAAAAGCCAGGAGGAAGAGCTAGCCGCAGAAGGTGGCAGGAGGGACCCCACAAGGACAGTGCTTGTCACCCCTCCCCCATATTCATTCTTTAAAAAAAAAACAGTTTCCCAAAAATACAAGGACAGGGATGTGCGAAGAAAGAGTTGTGTCCAAACTGCCGCCTTCACAGACACAGCACATGGAAGAGTGACGGGTGTGAATGTCTTGCGGTGTTTCACTTGCTGCAATGCTAGAAATGTTGGGACTGAAGGAAAATTTCATGCGGGGGGCATCAGGATTCTTATTTGGGGGGTCCATTCTTTCCCCCACTTTGGTAGCTATACCCCTGCGTCCCAGCCTTGAGAGATGGTGGGAACATCCACAGTGCTACCTGAAGTCAGAAGCCCGCCATCGCTCCCATCAGGTCACTTCGGCTGTGTGTGGCCCTGTCTGAAGCCAAAGGCCAGTAGGCCAAATGGTTTCCCCAGAATTTGGCAATATCAAGGGAGTGCTGGCAGCAACAACAGTCTTCTGACCTTGACGTTGCATGATCATCTCTTTCAGCCAAGCAGCCTCTGCAAAAGGTTATTTTTAGCAGTTGGCAAACCCACCCTGGGCTATTCCTGGCAGAAGTGGCACCCCAGGCCTCGAGGGCTGGAAGTGGGAGCAGCAGGGCTCCTCTGGATTCAGTCTGGTGGGTGGAATGGAGTTGTCGTTGAGTGCCTTCGAGTAGTTCCTGATTTAAGGCAATCCTAAGTTGAACCTATCCTAAGATTTCCTTGGCAAGATTTGTTTAGAGGGGTGCTGCTACCAAGACCTTCCTCTGAGGCTGAGAGAGTGCGACTTGCTCAAGGTCATCCAGTGGGTTTCCATGGCCGAGTGGAGACCTGAACCCTGGTCTCCTGAGTTGTGGTCCAGTGCTCACACCACTGCCCACACTGGCTCCCTGGAAGGTAGTTTTGCATGTTACTCTGCCCCGTGGAGGAAGGGGACTCCCTGTTCCTCGTCCAAGACGCAAATTACTGCCTGCTGGGTCTTGGCAGTTTGGCTTTGAAACCATCAGCAGTTCCCGGGGAGGAAAGTGGGATGCTGCTGCCTCCCACCTTGTGAGGGATGTCTCCCACGTCAGAAATGTGGCTCTTAGTTCAGAGGTCCAGATCCAGTGTCTCCAAACTGGCTGAAGAGAAGTATTTGTGGCTTTTCTGTTGACATCTTAAACAGTTGCTCTGTGATAGTTTGGATTGTGTGAAAACTTCACCCAGTGGGCATGAGGCAGGCGTAGAAAATTCAGAGAGGAGAGGAGAGATGTTTCCATTGAAATGAGACCGTTAAAAGGTGATGCTATATTCCAGGCTTAGCCAAATTACGTGGTGGACTCCTGGTTGGATTACAGCACTTTAGATCACATGTTGTTTTTCGGATGTTTCCTGGCACTTACAAATGTCAACCTGTATGTTGAAAACCAGCTGCTTTGCAGCTTCTGGATGTGTGGGAAAGTGGTCTTACAAGACAGACATTTTAAAATTGTGATGTATTCCCCCCCCCCCAAATCTGGTTTTGTTTGAATGTGGACGTCTAACTGGCTGCTTGCTACAAGGGACACCTGCCTCTTAGCTTGCTGCTCAAAATGGCAAGGTGGAGTACTTACCTGTGGGTAAAGCTCTGTGAATAGGTTCCGGCCCTCATGCCATGCAGTCCAGACCAGGCAGCTGAACTAATTAATTAATTAATGGATTTGCTGCCACAAGAGGTGGTGATGGCGGCAGGCACTCACTTAAAAGGGAAGGAGGAGGGAGGAGGAGAGGGGTTATTCTGTGGCCACCGCCATGGACCCCCCATGCTCCGAGTCAGTCACTAGTGGTCAAGCTTTAGCAGGAGACCCTCATGCCTTGAGCTTGTGGGCTTTGCCCTCTGTGGAAACAGGATGTTGGCCTGTAGCCCTCCCCAAAGTGCTCTCTGAGGGGCCCCTGTGAGGAAGGGGTGCAAAGGCCTCTGGGGGAGGCAGGCCTGCCCAATTCCCGTCTCCTTTTCTCTACCTGGCCTGGGTCTCTGCTTCCCTCTTTGCTCCCTGCTTCCTTCGCGCATCGGTGAGCAGAGTGAAACTCAAGTGCCACCTTCTGGTGAGCGGAGATAAACACATCAGGGAGAGCTGGCGGAGATGCCCAGGGAAACTGTTTAAGACCACCAGCTCGTTAGCCAACAGTCTCCTTGAACAGTGTTTCCTTGCTGAATGTGTTCCCTGCGGTTCCAAACAAAACAAAAAAGGCCAAGAGGGATTGCCAGTGAACCAAGTATATGCCAAAAGGTGTTGTAGTACTTTGTTGCATTACAACTCTGGAGAGCAGGATTCAAATCTCCTCTTGAGCATGGCAACCCACTTGGGCGAATCACACACTCTTAGCTTCAGGCCTTAGGGTCGCCATAAGTCAGAAACGACTTGAAGGCACACAACAACAACAAGAACAACAATTGCATTGGAAGAAGTGGGTATATACCCACGAAAGCTCACATGGAAAACAAAACCAGTTAGTCTTAAGGGTGGTGCCACATTTCTTTTTTCTCCCTCCCACCCTGTCCTCCTTTTTATCCTGTTAAAATGTGGCTGTAGATCTCCTTTGGCATGTAAATCTCCCCATTGGCCACTAGAGGGTGAAGCACCTGCTAATCAATACAGTACAGTACTGTTAACCTCTTTAAACATATCGGAGGAGCGTTACTGCCATGACTTAAAAGTGTTTTCAGATAACATGCAAACATCAAACAAGAAATTTGAATCTGTGTTACTGGGTTGACAAATGGCAAATAGAAATATAAAGCAGGAGCTGTCAAGAAACAAATGCGCAGAGGAGAACAATCTGGGATGTTGCAGATCAAAGGGGAAAGGCTGCCTAGAATGGCAGCGGCTGCCAGAGACCTTCTTTAAGAAGGTGCTTAATGAGGGAGGCGGAAGGGAGGGGTTGGCATGAAGTGGAGCCCCCCCATCTTAAGAAATGTCCATCTAGCCCCAGCCACACTGCTGGTGGCTGTCATGGCTCCCAAGGGGGCTTGATTACAATCTCTAGGCCGCATCTAAGGTATAGCTCAGGACAGACGTCTGAGTGGAAGGCAGTGCCTCTGGCCCGGGGGAGAACGAAGGATGCCGGTAGAATCCCCTCCTGCCCTGGATTTTGAGGTTCCGTGCTAAGCCTGCTCCGTTCTCATCAACTACTCATTTTGCCTGCTTTTAAGAAGCTCAGGGTAGCCAGAGAATGCTGGGAGAACCAGCAGTGCATGGCACGGAGGCTTTTCTAGTCAGAGCCATGTGGGCAGCCGGGTGTCCTGTGTGTGTGTGTGTGTGTGTGTACCTGCCTTCAAGTCACCTGCCGACTTATGGCAACCCCATGAATTTCATAGGGTTTTCTTAGGCAAGGAAGACTTAGAGGTGGTTCTGCCAGTTCCTTCTTCTGTAACAGAACCTACAGCACCTGGTGTTTCTTGGCAGTCTCCTATCCAAGTACTGTCCAGGGCTGACCCTGCTTAGCTTCCAAGATCAGATGGGGGTCTGGTGCCTTTCAGGTGTTTAGGCCAGTCACTCAGAAGGAGGCCGTCCTTTATTCAGTAGGAGTTACATCCAGAGACTGTGTGCTGTTAGCTTTAAGCAGAGCCTGTCAATTCAGTGGGGCTTCATCTCCGCTATCCCTGCCCATGGAGTAGGACTGCAGCCTCAGTCCTAGACTTCTTTTCTCTTTATTATGTTTTTATCCATCCTTTCCCCAGGTAGTTTGCAGTGATATTTCTCAAAAACAAACAAGCAAAACCCACACTCATTTTAGATCCACTAGCACAGAATTGTTTTGTACGTGTACCGTTTGCTCTAAGCCAGGCTGCACTTGTACCATTTGGGTTACTGGAGGTGTAAAGTCTCAGGTGCATCTCATGCTTACAGAGTTAGGAAAAGCCGCAAGAGAAATGGTTATAGGCCACTGTGATGGCTTGTGGGGAACACGGAAACAACTTCAGTGTTGCATATGTTCGGTGTACGCTTACTCATAAGCAAGGTGTTCCATATGCTGAACGCAGTGCCTCAAGACACCTAACGACTCCTCGCTCTCTAGAGGAGCAAGCACATTGTTTCCAGCAAAAGCAGGACTTTTCATCAGGTGTTGTGGGGCAAATTACATTATAAGGTGCCTAGATTAGAATAAAAAAAATAATTTCATGCAGGTTTGATCAACATGGAGATTCAAGGATTGGCTTGTCCTTGCTGTCTCCCTGAGTGCATGTTACAGGTATTTTGCAGTGCGGGAACTAGGTCAGTTATTTTTGTCACTCATTATTACTCGAGAAATATGCGTGCAGCAAATGTAGTCTTAATGGACAGCAGTGGCTTCATTTGGGAAGCTGCCTTCAAATTTTTACATTTTCCAGGATGTGTCCAAATGACCTTCATTTCCTGAACAGCCATCTTTCTGAAGCCTGGCATATTTGGACGTGTTGCTCTGTAAAATCTAATTTGCAGGGTGTGAACATTTCCAGTGTGAATTCTCAGCCATATTCTCCCTTGAGACTGAATCTGAATTTCAGCTGCTGGTGTGACCGCTGACCCATCTCCAGAGTTTGAGACTGTCCTGTCTGGACTACTGACTACGGCCTAGGCCTCCCCAGTGCCTGGCAGCTTCAGATCTCAGGCTGTCTCATTGACAGATGGGGTGGGTCTGCCTGTGTGTCAGGTAAAGCAAGAGCTGAGACTCCGGAGGGCAAGATGGGGATCAGAACAAATAAAAACAGCCCTTATATTGCCCAAGCAAAGCTCTTCCCATCACTTCTTGCTGGGGACAGAGGAGGAACCCCTCCAGTGCTTAGGAATCCCCCGCCATGTAGGACATCCAGCCTACCATCCCTCTGGAAGTGTGTCAGAATTATGGCCTGGGACCAGAGATCCTGAAAGAGGGTCTCCTCTTCTTGCGGGAGTTTCCCCCTTCTTTCATCAAGTCCTGCTGGGTCAGGGGCACCCTTGGATTTTGGTCAACATGTCTTTCCTTTTAATGGTGGGTTACTTTTCACCCTCTTTTGGTCTGAAACAGCAGACACCTGGATTTGCCTAGAGTTAAAGGGGGGCAGGTTAGGTTTCCCCCTCTGCCCTTCCTGCAGCTGTGCTGCCCACAGCCTGTGCACCGTCCAGTTTTTTTGTTTTTTGTTTTATTTATACCCTGCTCCAGCCACAAGGCTATCAGAGCGGCTTACAAATTGTTTTTTAAGCAATAGCTATTTACACATCTAACTGCATTAAACAGTTTCCAATGTGTGTTAGCTAATTGCCCCCACAAGCTGGGTACTCAATTTACCGACCTACGAAAGGATGGAAGGCTGAGTGAACCTTGGAGCCCGCTGGAATCGAACCTCAGCCTGCTGCTACAGAGCGGGAACAGAAGGCGTCCTGTTGACATTGCCATCCCCATTGGGAAGGAAGGTGATCTTGAAAGTGGAAAGCTGCTTGGTCAACATAACGCATGATGCTTGATTGAGTGTGGTACTCAGAGTTTGGAAATGTGAAGGGGGGATGAGCAGCTATCTCACTGGAGATCAACACTCTTTCTGTCAAGAGCACCCCTCTCCCTTGCCCCCACCATTATATCTCTCAAGCAAGAACGTCAAATGTTATTTCCTTTGTTTCTTCCAGCTTATTGTGCAGTGACAGAAACCATTAATAATTAATCTGGAGGAACTAGTGATTTCCCCCATTATTGCACAGCTGCTCATTAACAGCTGACTGAGATGGGTCTCTCTCAAGTCCCTCCACACCCCACCCATGTCCACTTTGGCTGAGGTGGCTTCATCATCTTCCTCATCCTCGGACTATGCTCAAAGACAGTACAGTGCACACCAAGGCATGTTTACTGGGAAGTAAGTTCCATTGAAGGCGAGTCATAACATTTTACAAGGCCTGGCTAAAACCTGTAGTTCCTCTGGGAAAATTAACCTGTTGCCTTTGCTCTTTGTAATTCACAGGCCTTACTGTGTTGCACTAATAAACTCGATAGCTGGAGTGTCTCACTAGGTGGCTGAGGGCCACATACTGGTAATATGAAAAATATAAGCTGTTGGATGAGGGAGGCTTCTGCCTGTCCCCCCACCCCCCGTCCCACCATGAATATGTCCAGTGATGGGTGGGTTTCCAACAGATTCCAACAGGATATATATTTGCAAACATTAAACTAGGAAATCTTAAAATTTCTGCAAGCAAGATACATTTGCTTACAAAATTCTCCTATAAATGTTTAGTGAAAAATTCAGCACATGGCAGACTCGTAGCTTGAGGAGTCGGGCATGTAGCCAGGGATTCCACCTTCCTGAATTTCCTCCATCATTTTTTCCTCCTCTGTTGGCTGAAGGAGGGAATAAAAGCTCATTGCATTTCTGTGGACTATTTATAGATCCAATGGCTAGAGGAGGATTGTATTCTGCCAGTCTAAGCAGAAAACAGAGGCACCTCCCTCTCCAGGACTAGGCCGGCCTTTCCGGTTCTTTGCTGCCTGTGGTGTGCTGGCCCTCGGTGTCAAAGAGGAATTGGTGCCGAAAACGCTTCCTTCACTTACCTCTAACTCTGCTATCAAATTTCTTAATTTTAATTTCCTTGGTACCTGGACTGAGATTAATGAAAACTGTTCGAAGAACTTGGATGTGTGTCCTCAGGAATGTTCAGTAAGATGTTCTAGGGAAGGGGTGAGGAGTAGGAAAATCAGTCCCCATGGCCCCATTCCCTCACCCCCCACCCCATTTCCCCCTACTTGGCAGGTCATGCAGTGACTTATAGGGAATACAAAGGCCAAAGAGATTGTTTGGAGGAGAGGCCTGACCACCAGCACTTGTCTCTTCTGCTGCTGAGTTCCCAGCCCTGGTTCCTGCGGGGTAAGAGGGCGAAGGGCCATCCGTCATCACCTTCCTGCCCAACTGCTTCCCAAAACGGCAGCCAACTGGCCCTTCTTGGTCTCTGGGGGCTGGCTGGCTGGCTGGCTGAGAGAGACCCCTTAGGCAGATCCAATGTAGGCCCTTCTGTTCTTCCATAGTACACTTGCCACTGGTGTGTCTATGGGTTTGTTGTTCAGCGTAAGAGGGGCGCTCCAAAAAAGCAATACAAGGACTCCCTGAAACAACATCTCAGGCTCGGCCAAATTGATCACCAACAGTGGTCCGCCCTGGCCTCACATCGGGAGGTGTGGAGACGCACTATCCACAATGCTGCAGCCTTTTTTGAGAACTCACGACGAACAAGTCTTGAAGAGAAACGACAATGCAGAAGGAATCACAACCCAAAAACATCACCCAAGGAGACCTTCTGCTGTGCTTTCTGCAACCGGACTTGTCTATCTCGGATTGGCCTTTTTAGTCATCAGCGCGCTTGCAGAAAGCGTGGGATGAGTCCTTCCTGAATCTTCATTTGCGAAGAAAAGCCAGAGAGAGAGTATCACAATCTGAAAAATGAACACATGAATTTTGTAATGAGTTTTTGTAAGATGCCAATTTCATCTTAGGCGCTATTAAAGCTTTAACACTGAGGACAGGTGGGGGCTTAACCCTCCCCTGGCTTACACCATTGTCCGAAGTAAGTGTGGAGGGAAATATTCTTGCAGACTCATTGTGTTTCCCTCCGAGAACTGAGCCAGTCCAGAGTCCAGGCAATGGCTTCTGCTGCAAACACTTTGAATGGCCCCAAGCCTGTCTGGATCAGCCAAACATTGCTGGAGAAAGTAGTGCGTGTATGTATATATAGATTTTCAGAGACAACTGTAACGTAGCTAGGTTATATATAATAGATGCATACATACATATATAAACATATATAAACACTTAAACACTTGCAAGGCACATTTCGCAGATCAGCACAATATGCAAATGTAAATTCCTGATGAAAATCACAAGCCGTCAGAAATTGGAACAGGTGTCTGAAAGTATAAATATGAGACTTTAATAAATATTTTAGTACTGACAATTTCAGAAATGTTATCTTTGAAAACATGGAAATACTGCCTCAGGAGAACCAAAATATTTAATATTTGCAGGAATGCGCTAAAGCAAACCATTCCATGTCAAGCTTGCCCCAACCAGAAGTGTGTGTGTGTGTGTGTGTGTGTGTTTCCTGTGTTGGTTGATTTTGTGGCAGCCAAACGGAGCCTCCATGCACGGAGGGCTTTCTGGAAGTCTGGGGGCAACCTTGCTCGGTGTGACCACTGGCTCCTATCTATCGGGGCTCCCAGGCGACCTTTTCCCTCAAGTCCAGCCCAGCTCAGCGCCTGGAAGTGGCTGTGTAAAATTAACTTCTTCCCATTACTTGGTAAGGTGCTTAAAAGCCATTCATAATCATGATTCTTCCATTGTTAAAAAATAACTTGTTACACTTCTCTTGTATTCCTTTTTTCATTGCTATTTGGCAGGAGGAAAACACTGGGCTGATAAGAGAATGGCCTAAAATGAGAGAAAGGAATCCTGTCCCTAAAAAGGTCTTTATAAGTAACTTCTAAAAGCAATGAAAAACAATTACTTGCTGTACCAGTGCTATGTCAGTAAAGTAACTTTGTTCCGACTTGTTCTGTTATTTTTTAAATTTGACTTTGTTTTGGCCTTTTTACCCCCCCCCCGCCACGCACATGGAAATTTAGGTAAGTTGCCGTAAGCTGCTGCTGGCCCAGTCCCCCCCCACCACCACTCAGAGCCTTCATGCATTAGCTTGGAAACACCCGTGTGTGGTGTGTGTGTGTGTGTGTGTTAGGGTATGTGCCTCACAGTGTCCTCTTTGGCTCACGCTGGTGGTCCACTGGAGGCGAGGGGGCTGGTCTTCTTTTCCTGCTGTAACCTCGCTGGACACCAGCCCTCCTTTCACTTCACCTTCACCAAAAGGAACACACACACACACACACACACACACACAACCTTGCCACCTAGTCAGCCTCTGGACTCTTTTGCCGGAGGAGACCTAGGAAGCTAACTTGGAATACTGTATTCTGTTATCTATTTCCAGTTTGTCCAGCTAACATTTAAAAGAAGTTTTTGTGAAGGCTCAACACAGTAACCTAAAATGATGAAATCATTAATTGTAACCCCCCCTCCCGTCTGGAAGAAGTGGGTAGAATTAGAAATGCAGGCGCTGCACAGAACAACAGGTTATGTGTATTTTATTGTTGTATAATTGGGACTGTTGGGTTCCTGGGAAAGTGGGGTGATGGTGACACAGACTTTTCGTATCGTAGAGACACGCAGGCACACGCGGATGTTCCTGTGGAATGCTGGTCCTGGTGAGGACCACATGATCTTCTGTCTTTGGCGTTCGATGTGTCTGTCACGGGGGACTTTGAGGCGCATCAGAAGTTTTTCAGGGGCGCCTTGAGTGGAAGGCTGGTCATCCCTCGTGCATTTTGTTTTGTTGTTTGTTCCCCCCCCCCCCCTTGAATCCACTAAGCTCTGGTTTTACAATTGGGGAAAGGAAGATACGAACTCAGAATGAGAGGTGGTGAAGCCAATTGCTTCCTCAACTCCCACATCATACTGTGAAGCCACTTCTTTATTCAAGAACAAAACAATTATTGTATAAATTCAGAATTTCTCTAATGTACAACTCTTAAAATTGGGCAATCAAGCTGCAGAAAAAATCTGGTCAAAGGCCAACAGCCAAAAACAATATACGGTAAGAATAATGTGATGCCAAATACAAATGGATGAGTGGAAAAAACTAGCACGAATATTGAAAGAAATTATGGGGCTGGCTGGAAAAGCAAGTTCTTCAGCAATGAAAGAGCATTGGCAGAATTCACCGGGTAGGGTGCATGTGAAAGTCTGATGCCGTTAAAAATTGGGGGACGGGGGCTTTAGGAAATACTACTGTTTTACAGGCGAGGAAGACTGAGGCAGAGGGCCGGCCCATAGCCAGCTCGCGTCCCCCTGAGCCCCAACTATCAAATGCTAATACAAGGAAAATAACAATAACATCAATAATTATCACCCAGAGAATGTTTACTAAATTAGACTATCATTAACAATAAAATGTGGCCTAATAGGTTACAATAATAACGCTTTGGCTGCATACTAAGATAGTCAAATAGAAACTGACAGTAGTTAGAAGGCAATCCCGGGAGTGAGGAAGTCTGGATGGGAAAGCAAGTGAGAAGGTCAGGAGATCTGAAGAAAGTGATGAGGAAGAGAAGTTAAGTGGGGGAAAGGAGGATGAGAGGTTTAAGAAGGGGGGAGGAAGGAAGGAAATGAAGAGGAAGAATGGAAGGGATAAAGAATGTGGGGGTGAATCTATGGTTGGATGTAAATTGGAAAGAAGGATGGGTAATGCGATTCTTTGTATATAATTCATATACTTGTTTGTTTACATGTTTATTGAAGTATGTTTGAATGTATGTTTTTATTTATTAAATTGGTTGAATTAAAAAAAAGCACTGCAGAGGCCTCAACCTCCCCTTCTCTGACAGCCACACTCAAGCAAGCTGTGTCAGTGAGCTGGGGACGCCTGGGCTTGAAGACCTAACCCTTGCTCCTGGGATCCGGCAAGCTGGGCCCCGTGGGCCCCCAGCCTTAGGAACAGCCTTCGGGTCAGAACGCCCAAGCCGGAGCAGTCTGCGAAGCACCCAGTCGGACCGCTCGGCCTTGCTCTCCCTCCTCTCTGCTCGCACCCTCCGAGTGCACCAGGCTTGGCAAGAGCCACAGGTGAGTCAAAGGTGCCCTTTTGAAATAACACGTGTGCACACACCCCAGTCTGTCCCGTCTGGGGAGGAGGTCTCCCACAACAACTTCCCAGAGGTTCCCCAAGATCAAGGTCAGCCTGAGAAATCTCTCCGGTGGGGGGACGGCGCCTCCTAGTGGTCAGTCGGGGGCTGCCGCTGCTGCCACCTTCCTTCTGCCCGGTGGCCTCTGGCTCAGCACGTGCCCCGTTAGACTGGCACGGATGAGACCAAGGGGGTTTCCATCTTCCCCCTTCTCCTCCGCCTCCATGCACGAGGCGAGGTGCTTGCAGGAAATTCTGATGGAGAGGGAAGAGGGGGATCACTCACATGTCAGCCCTGTCGGCAGCAAAGACATCTTAAAAGGGATGTTAAAAGAAGTGTCATGTCGGTAGAATATGGAACGACTTCAGGCAGACAGGCATTAGGTAGTGCTCCACCAAGGATCTTGCGTGGCAGAGTGAGGGGTCTGAGGGTTTGGGTAAGGGGTTCAGAGCCCCTGCTTTGTGGGCAGAAGGTGCCAGGCTTGGGCGGGGAGAGCTGAGAGAGACCCTCCTCTGAGTGAGGCCCTGGAAGGCCCCCGCCCTGTCCTTGGGCAACGTGGCCCTGGGGCCTGGTTGCCAATCGGATCCAGCGCTTGGGTGGCCACTCTTCCGGAGTCATCCCCTCCCCTTCCTCACAGAGGCGCTTGGAAAGTAACTCTTAGTCAGAATGCTTAAAGGGTTACTTGGTGTGTGACTTGTTGCCTCACCTTCCCCTTACTGGTGGGGGTGACATCCTAGAGGGGTTAGAGAGTGGCATAAAACCTTGCAAAGCTTCCCGAAAAGATGCCAGTAATTCAAAGGTACTCAAGAAGTGTTAACTGAAGCAATTTTCTTCCCATTCTTTGGGTTACTTGTGGAATGTACCCTCATTATATGAGAGAGGGAGAGAGAATGGTGACCACTTGACTTGCCCTGTGTTGTTTCCAGGCCCTCAGAGAGATGTTGCTCTTTTCCCCTCAGGACCCTCTTTAGCTTGGGAGGGGGGGGCTGTGCCGGCCCTGCAGTGGTGGGACTTTGGCCTGTGCCTTCTTCTGGATTCTAGCCAGGGTGGGTAACATTGAGGGGCCTGGGAGCCAATGCTTTGCCCCCTTCTGCCATACAGGGCCCCAGATTGCCTTCCAAATAGAAAAATAGTCAAATCTGAAAGTGACCAGAGGTTCGATGTGAGGCTTGACTTTTGGGTTTTCAGAATGTGGGTGTGCGCTTGGGAAGACTCTCTCTCCAAGCCATTTAAATGCAAAACTATCTGTCATCAGCACAGTAATGGACTGAATGAGAGCAAACAGATTGAAGCTTAATCCACACAAGACAGAAGTGCCCCTGGTTAGTGGAAAGGCAGATCAGGGAACAGATTCAGCCCTGACTCTGCTGCTCCCTTGTAGCTGTTCTCCTCATGTGTATTCACAAGGAGACCAGGTGCACTGACAGAGTGCTTTGCGAGGCTGTCTGATGTGCCGTGCTTGCACATCTTCTGTGGTGTTTCAGTCTGCAGAGCACATGCCTGGGTGCTTGATATTATGAGCTGCCCTGGGCCCCACACTGGGAGAAAGGCAGGATAGAAATTACTTACATGCCCTCCTTCTTGTTCTTAGATATAGGCTGCCTGTGTGCCAGTGGGCACCTTCTTAGAAGAGGCGGGTGCCTTTGCCTCCTCACGTGACCTTTCTCCAACCTGGCACCTCTTGCCCAGGGCTTCATCACTGGGAGGGGTGTGTGGGTGCGTTTCGGGGCTCTGGGAAGCAGGTACAAAAAAGTTTTGTTTTCTTCCTGTCAGTTTGAAAATAGTCTTTGTGAAAAGCGCTCTTTAGAAGTCAATGGTGTTTCTCTGAGACAAGGCTTCACTCCACACCAGCGCCAGGTGGCACGGACGCTCTTCTGCTTGGGCAGGTGAGGTATGGTCATCTTTGTCATGGTGTGATGGGGCAGGGGGGTGGTGGTCTGTAGCCTTCCTCAGATTCTCAAAAGTGGCCTGTGATTGCACCCACCCACCCCGCAATTGTTTAAGAGCCACTGCTGTGGATGTATGGGAAGCAAGGCCCATCCTCCCTGGTCCTTCTTGCTACCTGCAGCTTCTGTTTCTATTTAAGACATTTGCTTATCACCTCTCCACCTGCCAGGGGCCCAAGGGGACTTGAACATGTTTCTGTACTAGAAGTAGTGCTAACGCCTGATGCTGAAAAGGGGGGCATTTTTAAGTCTGTCAGACAGCTCAGCCAATCCCTGGACAAAACCCTAGAGCAACAGATCCCAGGTGGAGAGAGGGTGCCACCTGTGCCCCGCAAGAGGCGTTCCCTCCTGCAGCGGCAGCCAGCTCGTGGGTCCCTGCCAGGCCCAGGACTGAGGTGGTGAGAGCTCCCATGTGAACCTGCCGTACCTGCTCTCTTTGCCCCTGGTGCCACTTTTTCTCTCTCCACCCCTTTCCTGAATTTCCTCTTTAATGAATCTTTCCTTGTCATCTAGCAGAGCTCCAGGGAAGAACGGCAAGGCGTGAGTGATGGGGTAATAAGTCATGCAGACCAGACTGAAACCATGATGGTGCCAACCAGCAAGTGGCAGGTGAGTTACTGTATCATCCCAGGCTTGGCCTGGGGAAGGAAAGAGGAGCCGGGAGGGGTGGCCTTTGAGAGGTGTTGCTTTGTAGATGGGTCGTGGGGCCTTCCTGCCCAGAGAAGTGGGGAAGAGTGAACTTGAAAATTCTTGCTATCCCTCATTTTAAGAGCTGTGTGACAGGCAGAAATTCATCAGGGGAAGCTTTCATTAGCCCAAAGGAAATGCAAATGGAAGACACCCACACACCTTGCCTGCCCCCTCTGTCTGTAGCTGGTAGTCAGGCTTGGACCTTGCTATCAGTGTCTCCCTTGCCATCTTGTATAGCAAGCTTTGCATAGAGGGAAGAGACATGCTGTCATCTTCCCCCTTCAGCACTTTTCTGTTTGAGCTGAAATGAATTAGCGCACCCACCCACACCCCCACCCACCCCCTCCCTCTTAATTCCCTTCTGCAAGTGTTTCAGCATCCGCTCTGGGACATGCAGCAAGATTTGGCTTCAGTGGACAGAGAGCACCTTCCGGAATTTGATGGCATGCAGCATGCGGAGGGATTTGCAATGTGTGGGACCCAAACTGGCCACATGATTCCAGTGGGGCTGCAGAACATTTGGACTGTAGGCCTCCCCAAAGAGATTCTGGGGCAAACCAATGCTCCCCTGTCAGATCCTGCCCCTCGCTGGTTTCCCCCAGAATCTCTTCGTGGATGCCTGCAGTTCACATCTTCTTGAAGCCACACTGGAATCGTGGGCAGTTTTCATCCCCACCCCTCAAAAAGGATCTTGTTGTAGAGCTGGCGAAGGTGGAAAAAAGAGCCACCCACACAGTTGCAGGATTGTAGCAGCTCCGCATGGAGGAAAAGTTACGATGATGCCTTGAGCTGTTTTATCTTAGGAGAAAGAGGAGAGTTTTATAGAACTAGTATGGAGTGTAGGTGGATTGGGAGACACTTTCCTTCCGCATTCCTAATGCCTTCCCCAGATGCTGAGTGAAGGGAATTCAGGGCGGAGGGAAGAATGCAGAATGCAGAATCCATCTGTGGGATTCACTGCCACAAGATATGCCGGTCAGCAACTTGATATGCGGCCACTGAATTACACACAGCCCTTTCCAGCTTGTATGGCTCTGGAGCATTCAGTCCAAATCCTGCCCCCTCCTTGGGATGGTGAGAATATTGCTGTCGCTGCTGGGTTGACCTGCTGGGCCCCATGGCAGAAGAGGGGTCCACCTGGGGCCCCGGCCATGCCCTCCAGAGACCCCTTTCCACTGGCTCCCAGCCAGCCCACCTGCTGCCATCTTGGGACACTTAGTGAGGCACTTCTGGGGCCTTGGAGGTTGGGCTGCGTGGGGGTGTGCAGCTCCGGCGCCCTTTCTCTCTCTGCTTTTAATTTTCCGTCCGTTTTCCCCGTGTTGGGGTGAGGTAAGGGAAACGTGGTCTGTTGGTGAAAGGAAATGCAGAGGACTCTGGTTTGGCCACAGGAGGGCAGCACTTCTGTTTCACAGCTCCGTGAAGTGTATGAGTGTGTTGGGGGTGAAAATGAACGCATGCGCACACATCTACAAAGGCCGACTTTCGGCCAGGCAACCATAAACAGGCAGGCACAGCAGTGAGGCATGCTGGGATCGCTGGCGCTTGTAGGTGTCAATGCCCCATAAGTTACCTGCCAGGGGTTCTCAAGGCTGCATGACTGATGCTGAGGGGAAGGAGGTGGGGTGGTGTTCTGGGTTCCCCTTCCAGGGCCCTGGCTCTTTTACTGGGGGCTTTTGTCCTCTTTTCCCTGGCACAGGTGGGTTCATACCTGCCCAGCACATCAGTGGACGACCTCCGTGTGGCCTGCGTGTACAAAAGCGCTGCCGCCGCCGCTGCCGTGGAAATGGAGAGCATCCTGGCATCGCTGCCCATGGGGCAGTTTTCAGCACTGGCAGTCCTCGGGGGTCAGTCATGAGTTGCAGAGGCCTGTCTCATCAGGGAGGGAGGTGTTCGTTGATGACGGCAACATCCAGAAACAGCCTGCACGTCTGACGCAGACCACTGAAGACGGTAGGGAGATCGTTTCCAGCCATTCCTTTCTGCTCTGCTCTATTCCACCCTGATTTGTCTGTGCTTTTTCCCTTTGTGAGTGAGAGGAGACTCCTCCATGCCTTCCCTTTCCACACCATGCAAGGAAGGTTGCTTAATGGGGAGACAAGACACTGCCTTCTCCTGCTTTGCTCCTCCAGATGCTCTGGACTCCCACTCCCAGAATCCCTGCCTGTTGTCTTCGCCAGCTGGGCTGCTGGGACTTGAAGTCCAGAAACCTCTGGGAAAGCAAAAGCAGAGGACTGTTGCGCCCACGCCCTCCTCCCTTTAGGATTATGCAGTCAGCCTTGGCTTCCTGGTGTTGGCTCCCTTCGCCCCTCCAAGTCCCCGAAAACCGGGAGACCCTCTGCAGTGAACTCTCACCCAATAGATCGTTGTAAAGGCGCTGGGATTCCCTGAGAACCCACCCATGCACCCACTCCACAGCTGAGAGGGTTGGTTCCCTTGGGTCAGATGTCCAAGGCGCTGTCCTTAGCAGCCCCGGAGGGCAGGAGGGGCCCTCTGACAGTCTGCGCTCACTGGTCAGCAGGCAGCAGCAAAGGAAAGAAGAAACCCTGTTTGAAAGAGATTGGGCTTAGTGAAAGGGGGAACCATATCTCCAGCTGTAATCCTCTGAAAAATCATTTTTAAAACTCCAAAAACAAGTGTATTTTCAACATGTGTAAAAATCAAGGCAGCGCAGCAGCAGAGAGAGGTTGCAAAAGTGGCCAACATGTTTGAGATTAGCCCTGTGATGCAAAATACAGGTTGAAGGATGCCAGAATATTAATGCTAAAACACCTGTGATTTGTGAAAAGGAAAAAAGAAACAAGAAAAAAGGCATTTATTATTCCACTCTAATTGTGTCGGGACTAATCTTCTCTCCCTAATACAATACAGTAATAATTGATATTATTAGCTTTGATGATATTATTCTCCTGAAATGTTTCCACACGCGTTGCTGATTTTAAAGAAACTGTACAAAGGTTAGCTCAGAGCAGAATGGAGCACCTTCCTCTCTGTGTGGTGTGTGTGTGTGTGTGTAGTAAAAAGGTGGATATTAAGTGTCCCAGATTTTTCTCATAATAGAATCCTACAAATGTTTCACATTTGCTCTCACCTCCTTAAACATATAGTTTTAACCTTCCAGGGGAATCTTTTCTTCTGGTGTTTAATGTATTAGAAGTTGCTATTCGAGATAATAAATTAAGCTGTGAAGATCATAATGTAAGGAAATTTTAAAAGAAACACACAGCCCTTTGCAACGCGATCATGCTGTTTTGGTGTTGACGGGGTGGCTTGCTGAAAGTGCTATCTTCAGCAGGTTCTGTGCTTTTAAAGAGAATGGCTTAGAAAAAGAAATGCACCGTGAACCCTGTCAAAAGCCATGGGGAGGCAGGGGTGCTGCCTGCCTTCCAGTAGATGTGCCGAACCAATGGTTTGCTCTGATTGTTCAGTGTGGTGTTCACAACACTTGAGAAAACGGGAGTCCTGCCATCCTGCCACAGAGGGGTCCGGGGTCCAGGGGGTGCTCTGCTAGGGGCACCACCCAAGGCGCTTGCTTGCTGGGGTGGGGGGCACCAAGGGAAGGATACAGTATGGAGAGGGGCCTATCCTGCAGAGGCCCAGGGCAGGAATGCCTTGACGCCACCCTTCCATTCAGCGCCGCTGGGCGCAGGAGGCGTGCTTGGAAGCCTCGTAGGCAGAGTTTGGATTCTGGTCATTGGTTTTGGTGCCGGTCAGTCAGCTTGGTGTTCCCTTGGTTACTGTCAACTTGACATGATGGAAGAGTCATATAGTTTTGCCTTGCCTGGGGGGGCGTGGAAGCTCCCTCCTGCATTTCTGGGGACCACAAGAAATAACTGAAGGCGCACATCCCACCCTCTAAGGCCTTTTCCTTAAAGCAGTCTGCTCTGGGTGACCTCCGTCCCTGCTGCGGGTGTGCGACAAAGAGCCCCCCACCCAGATATCCCAGTGACCTCTGTCTTGCCTGTTGCTTTCGGCCCCCCCTCGCATCACCTGCTTGTGCGACACAAACACTCGGTGTGGTGCGAGGCCTCCTTGAGTCACTGCGTGGTCACTTGGTCAGCAGCCCTGCAAGAGCCATGAATTACCTGCTCACATTCCTTCCCAAATCCCTCTTGCTCATTACGGCCTAGATGTAGAAAGAGTAGCTGGCTGCATTTATGGTCTGGTGGGCTTCGGCTGGAGGCAGCCGCTGCTGATGGTAATGTGAGGCCACCTGAAAGGGTTGCTTGTTAAAAGTATTTAGATCACAGACAGGTAGCAGCCTCTTTTGTGCATCTCTTCTAATCCACGGATCCACTGATGGAAACGATCCTAAAGGATCCCCCGCCCTTCCAAGCTCCCTTCTGCGGCAGGGGAGGGAGGCTGCTTTTGGGAAGGCAGGAAGGGGCTCCCACCGGTGAGCCAGGGGGGCCTTAGGGGTTGGTGGGGCCCCGCCCCGAGGAGCTCGCAGACCACATGGGGGGGCAGGACGGGCCCTCCGGGATGAGGGCCGGTGGGAGAGGGGCTGAGGGAGGCCCGCCCGGAGGGTGATGGGAGCTGCAGTCCCCTGGCTTGCCCCGCGCCTCTGCGGCCATCATCCCCATCATCCCCCTGCCCAGCGGAGGCGCCCGGTCCCCTTCCTCGGGGAGCCCTGAAGGGGGGCGAGGGAGGGGCCCCGGGTGCTCCGGGCCTTCCCTGCGGGCTGCTCTGCTCCGCCTCCGCCGGGCGCCTCCAGGCCGAGCGAGGCCCTCCTTCCCGGCGGCGGCGGCGGCCTTCCCCGCCTCCCTCCCTCCCGCCCACCGGCCGGCCTCCCTCCCCTCCCCTCCCCTCAGCCATGGCGGCGCGGCTCTCGGCGGCCCCGGCTGCGGCGCTCGGCCTCTCCCCCGCCTCCGCCTCCGCCTCGCCTCCGCCTCCCCCGGGCGCCTCGGACGGGCGCCGCCGCTGACGGACGGACGGAAGGGCGGACGGAGGGAGGGAGGGAGGCGGCGTCCGGGCAGCCAGGCAGCCGTCGGTGGGTCGGGGGTGGGTCGGTGGGTGGGTGGGCGGCCCATGCCCTCGCCCTCGCCCGCCCGCCGCCCGGGAGGAGCCGCCGCCGCCGCCGGTAGCGGAGAAGCGGCGGAGGAGGCGGAGGAGGCGCAGCGGCCACGGCAGCAGCAGCAGCAGCCCGAGCGGGAGGCCGGGCCCATGAAGGAGCCCAGCGGAGCCGCCGGAGCGGGGGAAGGCGGCGGGCCCGAGGCGGCGGCGGCGGAGGAGGCGGAGGAGGCCCCGCCGCAGGTGAGCCGCGCCCGGGAGGAAGGCAGGGAGGCAGGGAAGGAGGGCGTCCGCCGCCCGGCCCCTCCGAGGCGCCCGTGGCCCGCAGCGGCCCCCCAAGGACGGCGGCGCCCGGAGGGAGGCAGGGAGGGAAGGGGGAGGCACGGGCGCTGCCTCTGCCCCGGGCGGGGAAAGTGTCGCCCGCGGGGCCGCCTCCGCTGTGGGGTCTCCCCGACGCCCCCGGCAGGATCCGGGTGCCAAGCAAGAGCCCCTCGGGCCCGCAGGTCGAACGGGACGCGGATCGGGTGGGAAGCCAGCGGCCTTTCGGGACATGATTAGCATTAGTATTTATTATTATCGTTATTATTAACAGAATTTAGTTGGGAGGGAGCGGGGCCGTTTCTCCCGCTTCGGGGAAGGGACGCATCCCGCCAGGCCAGGAGGGGTTGCGCTTATCGCGAATTGGGACCGATTTCCCTGCCGAAGACCACCCTGGCCGCCCCGAGGGGTTCCCCCCCCAGCAAACCTCCTCCTGTGGCCGGAAACGTGCGGGGGACACACCCCAGTTTTTTGGGGGGGGTGACTTCAGGGGCCCCCGCAAAGCCCGTTTCCACGACCCCGGCGCGGCCGCCCACCCCGGCTTTCCGCCCGAGGCAGCCCGGGGAGGGAGGGGGAAGGGGGCGGCCGAGGCGGCTTTTGTTCCGAAGCATGGACCCCCCCTCGCCCCCTTTGGCTCTGGGCGCCGGGATGGGGGGCTCTGCCGGGGGGTCCTCCTCCCTCCCTCCCTCCTTCGCCAGCCCCCCGGGGTGGGTGGGGTGGGGTGGGTGGTCGGGCGGGGGGGGGGAGGGGGCCCTTTTGTGACGGCGTCGCCCCCCCCCCGACCCCCTCTCCGGCCCCGGGGCGCCCGCCTGCCAAACCCACCCTCAGGCTAATTACGTATGCAAAACAGGGCTAGTTGGGAAAACTGTAGAGATGAAGTTGCAATTTTTTCCAAAAAAAGGGAAATTGCAAAATTAAGTCTGGCTTTCTGAGAAAATTTTCTTCTTCCCTCCCTTTCCTCCTCTCCTTTGTGACTAAACACAGAAATTTTTTCCCTAGTAAACATTTCCTGGTTTGGATTTTAACAATTGTTCTTATTTGGGCTGCTCAGATACATTTGTGTGCAAAATTGCCATTTGAGTTTTTGGTCGTTGCTTCTGTGTGTGTGTGGATTTTTCTGTTTTGTTTTGCATTTCGAAAAGAGACAGAGAGGATCTAATTTGTGGATTTTTTTAAAAACTCCAAAAATGTCTTGTGAAAAGAGGACATAGGCTCTCCCTGAGGGGGACGGGGGTTGGAAAAGGCCAGGTCGGAGCCGAATTTGAGGGAGGAAAAAGGAGAGGGAAGAGCAAATCTTGCAGAGCCTCCACTTTAAAATGGAACAAAATATCAAGATGGCCGACTCCACAGCTGCTGCAGTTGGGAATTTGAAAAGGGCATTTATTTCTGTGTGGGAACAGAACAGTTTTCTGCAGCTCAAATCCATTTTCCAAATTCAGGAACCTCAATTCAGGCAAATGTTTTAGAAAATTTAGAAGTTTTTTTCCCAGCCTGTTTTTAAAAAAATAAAAAAAAAATTCAGAATTTGGAGGAAAATCTTCAGAAAAAGTTGGTGATTTGTTAATTTTGTTTATTTGTTAATTGAATTACAATTGAACATTTTTAATTGAAACCCCTGGATTTGGCTGTCAGGTGGAGGGGTGCAATTGGAGGTTCTTCCTCAGGAGCCAATCTTGTCTCCTTCGCCCCTTCCTCCCCCCCCCCCCCCAGTATGGGAGGGGGACGCTGGGCTTTATGGAAGCTTCTGGAACAGCAGTAAAGCAAACAATTTTCAAAATCAGCCAGGTGGCCTTAATTTTTCCACCACTTGGGGGAAAAAAATCTAACCTGATGACTTTTTGTGCAAAAAGAAAGAGGCCAATACTTTTAGAAATATTTAAAGGGGAGAAATTTTTAATTAGTCACAGATTGTCATCGGGTACATGTGCTGCATTAAACTGGACTAAACAGGTTTTTTGGTTGTTTTATCCACCATTTCCTGCAACAGGTTTGGGGCATGGACCGAGCTGTGGCGTTGAATCAATTTTAAGACACTATGGAAGCAGATCTCAAATTTCCAATTAAAAATAAATAATTTGTGTCATGTGATCAGTGACTTTGGTTGTTTTGCTTGCCTGCCTCTGCCTCCTTGTATTTTGAAAGATCTGCTGGAATTTGAGAGAGGGAGTGAGAGGGAGGCTTCTGCTGCCCTTGTTGGGAAGAGGAAGAGGAGGAGGAGGAAGGCAATTTCGGTTTTTTGCTCCGGGTGCAGGAGGAGGAGCCATGTTGGATTCTCTTAGCATGCTTTGATGTTGTTTTAATTGAGACAGTGTGTCAAAGGAGGTTTAAGGTGAGGAAGTTGCCCCCCTTGCAGGAAGGATCCTGTCTACAAAAGCACTAAAGAATTTTTTTGCAGGGGAGTATTTTCTATAAATATTTTGAAAATTCTTTTTTGTTTGAAGGAAATATTTAGACCATTAGATATTGCCAGTTTGGTCATTATTGTTATTACTCTTATGGCAAATATCACAAATAATGTTAATACAAACAAGCAGTGCCAACATATTAATAATAGTAATTTGTAGTAGTTGCCAACGTTATTACAGATACCAACAAGGTTAGGAAAGTATTTTGAAGTAATTGTTAATATTGTTGTAAAAGATGATGTAGTTGTAACATTTTCAAGGGAGATTATCTGTGCCTGCTGGTCAGGTGACCACTCTTCCCTCCGTCACTTTTCAAATTGATTTCCAAGACTCAAATTATAGTGTTAGGATTAGGTTTAGGATTAGGATTATTTATTTCCCGCCTTTCACCCGGTGCTGGGCTCAAGGAAGCTTAGGAAAGTTAATGGAGATACAGATAGAAGTTCACATCACTAAAACCTGCCAAAGTAAAATATAATTGGACTATCAATAGAATTAAAAGCAGCTTAAAAGCATTCTCATAAAAAAACAACACACAATTACATGCACAAATGAAATGGGGCCTGTTTGGGAGTAATGTGAGGGCGGAGGGGAATTGCCCTGCCCATAAGGGGCACCCCTGGCCTTGGGGGTGCCTCAGGCTGGGTCTCCCCATGCTTTAATCACAAAATTGAATTTTAATTTTAAAACATTAATTTTAATCACACAGATCATTCCCCCTTGGAAGTAGTTAAGACTTCTGCTGCTCCAAGGCAGAAATAATTCCAGAATGAGAGCTGTGGTCTTTTTGGTCACCCCCTCCCACTTGTGGGAGTATGCTCCAAGTCAGCCCCATTATATGGATTGAGCCCTCCTTGCTGGTCAGTGGGGTGGGCTTGTGATGGGAGATTAAGCTCAGTGGGGTATTTATTTAATTTACCTGGAGCACTGGGAAGTTCTCCCCCCCTCCTTTTAAGTGCCTTCTCCTGAATGGGGCATTGGTCAGGGGTGCCTCGCTGGCTTTAGACCTGGCAGACTGGATTTTGACATCTTCCCCACACACATAACATGAGTCCATGACATGGCTCCAAACCTTATGCTCTAGGTTTTACGCACACACACAATTTACCTTCTGTGAGTTGAGTTGTGGGGTGGTTTTTTACCCCAGTGAGAATCCCCTTGTGCTGAGGGGTATAAAAATGCCCCTGTGCAAGGAAGCATTTGTGCTCTGTGAACATCCAGAAAGCACATGGCGGAGTAAAAGCAGCACAGTTAGAATAAAACATAAACTGGGATGTGGAGGACCTCCTGCCAACACCCGGGGGATGTAACTTTTCCTCAGGTTTCTGCCTACAAGAATCTGGAGTGCAGATTGTGTCTGTACCTGTTTTAACCATGTTGTGAGATGCTGGGACTCCAGTCTCTGGGAGAACAGCAGTTTGGGGGCGCGGCATTCTGGAAAATTTAGGATTGGAAAATTTTCCAGTGCCCTAAATAGAGCACATTTGCATGCTTATTTGACTTCTGTTCACTAAACAAAACTTTTAAAAGTCCCAGCAGACCATGTGCATTTGAAGTAATGCATTTTATTTGGAAAGAAAGAAACAAAACACAATGAATGTAGTTTAATTTTTTTGTTCAGACGAATTCAAAGCTTTGGGTAGAAATTATTCTTAATGGAATTTTTGGCCTTAGATTTTTATAGCACGTGCTTCCCTTTACGCTCATTTGCTGTGTGTGAAACACTGTGGTTCCCCCACTCCCCACAGAGTTCAGTCTTTTCCATCTGGGTCATTGGGGCAGTGCTGGGATTCACCGCCCCTGCCTGGAGAATCGTTTACACTACTTGGTTCAGCATCAGATCTGGGCAGTTGAGCTTCCATTCATGGCTATCAGTGAAGTTTATTGGACTCTTTTTTCTAGAAATGGAAAATTTGCTATTATGGAAAACTTTCTTGCCCCACTGCTAGGTGGGATATGCATCAAATCCATAAAAGGCCCAGTTCTTTCCCACTACTACCCTTGGCTGAAAGTCGTTGCCTGGGACTCAGTTTGGCTCCTGAGCCCTGACGCGGGGTTTTCTCAGCCTGCAGGGAAGGTTGAGAGAGGCGGTTTTGGTTCCTGGGCCAAAGCGCAGAGTTCCTGGCCCTTTTTATCAGCCAATGCGGTGGGGCTGGCCCTGTCCTTGCTGACATGCCCAGTGGAGCTCCACAGCGGGGGCCAGGCAGCAGGTGGGCCCAGAGGTGAAAAATATTTGCAAATTTACCATTTTTCCTCCCAGAAGAAAACAGAATTTTCAGAAAATGGGCTGGGGGGGGATGTAATATTAGGCCCCTGTACGGATTGAAAGTCACTTGGTTACTCTAAGAACAGAAAATACGTTACCGTACAACTCCTGTATCTGTGAGGGATACACTCCCAGACTTACTGTGGACACCGGAAAATGCAGATAATAGCGGACCCTATTAAAACAAATCACTTCGGACCCAAGCGTACCATAGAGCTGTGCTGCAGGACTTAGAGGTTCCTAGAGAGAGAACTCCTGTCTAGGCATCTTCTAGGTCCTCCAGTGCAACTCTGGTCAGGTTCCAGCAGAAGCATACCATAAAAAAACCTGCCCAGGAAAAACAGGTGAAATTGTCCACATGAGTAAAATGAAACTATTTTGTCTCCACTAGTTCTCCATAGTGTTCAGGAGACAGTGTTTGCCTGCTGCGTAGCTTTTAGAAATCAGGTAGCGAGAGTACCGTAAATATATCGACATGTGTCTTAACTGTTTTATTCATTCTTAAAAGAGATTATTTCTGAACCCAATTTTGAGGGGGCTGCTTCCATCCAGTGCTTGGCCCTAGAACCCCAAAGGACGTCCTGGGCCAGGGTCCCAGACCTGCATCACACATCCAAGATGTCAGGTTTGGCTGCAGAACTGAAGTGTTTTCTCACCTGTTAAAAACACCTGTAATGTAAATAGTGAACAGCTATTGTTCACTATTAAACGCCTGTTGTGATTGCGGTGGCAGCAGGCAGTGGCCACTCCTGATGGTCCCTGGGTGCCCAAATTAGGAAGGCACCCGGCCGGCAGGTGAGTCTGGGGGACTGTGTTTTCTTCCCCATGGAGCACACGGCTTGGCTGATTTCCATTTCGTGAGGGGAATCCTCCCTCCCAGTCCATGATTGAAAGGAAGCTTTTGGAGGACAGCAGTCCCTCCTGGCTCCCAACTTGGGGCTGTTGGGCTGAAAACTTCAAACAGTGGGAACTGTTCTCCACAGGAAAATATTCGGTTCCTACAAATGTATTATTTCATAAAATTAATTAGCAAGGTGATAAATGCAAACAGCGGCAGTCAGATTTCAAAGCAGTGCTGATTTTTGACTAGGAAGCACATGCATTTCTCTCACCCCTACTTTTGAGCACAGGCACGCTGTAAGTGAGATGGTGGTGGTAAATATTGGGAGGGGTGTAAATTAAAGCTAAAGCTGTGCTGCCTGCTTGGTGGGGCTGAAAGGTGTTTATTATTGTTGTTAAAAAAAGGTTTATCCTGCCCTGGATGGGAAATGTAACCTAACTCCATCCCACTTGGGCTAGAAGTGCCATCGTGCCACCTGGAACTTGACCCCCCCCCCAGTCTCCGGCGTAGGTGGTATATGGGGTCTCCTCCCCCATCCCCACCCCGGCAGGTAGTTGATGAGTCACTGGCAAAGAAGACCCCCCCCATAAAAACAAGTGAAATAATTGACGTGAATAAAACGAAGACTGTTGTTTTGCTGCCTCTAGTCCTCCATACTGCCAAGCACACATAACGCACTCAGTCCCGTAAGAAGAAGTGAGAAAAGGAAACCAAGGCTGGGAATGGCAGTGCAGTCTTACATAAAGGCAAGCTACGTCGCTTTTAGAAATAAGGCAGCAAGTCTAAGTACAGTACAACATGAACACCGTGTCTTAAATATTTTATTATTCATTCTAAAATAGAATATTCCATAACCCCTTTCTTCCAGTTTTCCTGGGGGAAAGAGCTCTCAGGAACTACCCAGCAGGGAGCGTGTGTGTTTGTGTATTACTGTGTGTGGCAAAAAGGATGCCTGGCCCACCACCTGCTATCTGAACTGTCAGGTGGGCCTTGAGAATACAAGAGGTTGAAATCCTGCCCCTGCCTACCTAGGGTGCAGAAAGGGAGGGGGCACATGGCACCTTCCTCCGCTTTGCAAGACGAAGCCCTGCCAGGTCCGCCTTAGGGCTTGCAAACCCCAAAGAAGGTGGGGGGCGTGGTTCTGCCACAGCCACAGGGTGCCAACCAGCCAGGTGGTCCAGGCCGGAGAGCCCCCCCCCCCGCGGGTAGCCTTGCTTGCCTTGGGGGCTGCTGGCTGTGGTTCCCCTTGCCCCCCCTCGCTGCTGGCATCTGGGGGGTCCTTCCTGTGGCCTTTGGGAGGCTTTGGTGGCTCCTGAGGGCGCCCTGGGGGGCTCTCTCTGCTCCATCCCAGCCTCCTCCTCCGAGGGTCTTCACTCCCGCTCGATGGGAGCCACTGTGGGCAGAAGGTGGCTCTGGTGGAAGCTACTTCACCAAAAGGAGGTTCACCTTTTTGTACTGCTGCTCCTTTCTGGTGTGTCTGGAGTAGGGGGATTGTTCCTGGGGGGGGGGCGAGTGCTGGGGTCAGAGGCTGGAGGTCGAGCAGTCAGTGGCTTCTTTCTTTTGCCTTCTGGCTTCTTTCTGAAGAAGAGAACAGACCCGGCTGCTTCTCTGTGAAGGCTTCCATGCCACAGGATGCGGGCGAAAGGGGAATTGATACCGGCATGTTGAAGAACTGGGGTGGGACCTGAAGTTTGATCATTGGCTTGACTTAGGGAAAGACCTTGTCCAAGCCCCCATGGCCAGGGGGCACAGGGGGCTTTTGGTGGGGTAGGGGCTGTGGAGGGTTTGATCTCTGGTGTAATCACTCAGAATTGCCCAGCAGATAATAATTCCACACTGCTTTGTAACAGACGTCTCTGTATTTATGCTTAACAGACAGTTAAAGCATTTCTTGATTATGCAGATTTTGGAGTCTGCTGTAACATCAATGGAAACTGGTGCTTTAAACAAACAAACAAACAAAAATTCCTTTAAATTTTTAATTTCCTTTTTCTCTTTTGAGAGTTTGAAATTGTAACCTGATTTTTTTTTTAGTTTTACAACAATGTATAAATTTGTAAAATATGAACACAATAAGTGAATTTAAAATCTTTTTTAAAAAGGAAAGAAAAAAATTCTCTCCCCCCAGAAATGTTACCTGATGATTGTGAGGAGCAGTTGAGTAGCAGGGAAGCTGCCGGTGGAAGTGTTGACTTTGCATTAACAAGGCATGAGTTTTATTCTGAGGTTTTGTTTGGGACTAGGGAATAGTAATTGATGGGGCTTTTTATCACGCTCATTAGGGGAGGAATAGCTGGTTGGGGATGCACTACAAACTGGGTCTCCTTCCCCATTGGCACAGCTTGGGGGGCCTGGTGTCTGTCCTTTTCTGTAATAGCAGGAGAGGGACTGGTGCCAAGGAGGCAATTAATTTGCATGTCTTGCAAGGGAGCAGAGGACGGGCGAGGGGGTGCTGTCCCCCCTTTAGAAATCTGCTATAGGTTACCATTGCTCTTGAGCACTTGCATCTTTTCCATCATCACGGTAATATTAGTAATGGGGTAGAGGGAGGAGAAATCCTTTGGTGTTACTCCTCTTAGCTTGGTCTTCTTGTTGTGTGTCATTCTGCCATCCCTACAACAGACCTGTAAGGTAGAACGGGAGAGCCCCAGCCCCGTTTAGTAGGGGTGGGGATGAAGATCAAGCTCCCTGTTGCCTGGGGATGGATCTCCGATCCCCTGCACACCTACCTGGGAGCAGGCATCTTTAAACTCAGCAGGACTTTACTTCTGTGGCAAATATAGGCCTGTGCAATTGTTTTAAAATGGTTTTTAAATAAGCTGACATTGATAAATATTTTTAGGGCTGCAGATTTAAAGCCAATACCCTGTTGGGTGAACCAAAGGGGTAGGACCCAGTGGTGAGTGTATCGGTGATGGAAACTATTGGATTTGCACAGCCGTTTATATCAATATTTGAGGCGGCAGATGGTCTGGACACACAAGTGAAGAAAGCAGAGGCAGTCCGGGTGGGAGCTCCTCCCCAGCCCTCCGTGGCACTTGCAGGGCTCCTCTTGTGGCCAGATGCCATTGGTGGGCCCCTACGTACATTTATTGCCCCGTTGCCAAGCAGCTCTGCCACTGATGGGGCTCCCACACGTCCTGCCCCACCCCAGGCGCCATGGGCAAGGAAGAGCCATGGGAGAGTCCTGGCTTCCCTGCAACTGGTCGCCTGGCCTTCAAGGGCCGCCCCGTGAACAGCAGGTGACAGTAATCCAACAAGGTGTGGCCCATTTCCCCCAGCCAGTCATTTGCCCCTAACTCTTCCTCTCACCCCCAGGGCTAACATTTTCTGATTGCTCAAAGGTTTCTACTGGGAGTGATGGGGCTGCTCCCAGGGGGTGTAACTCCAAGACAAGGAGGGCCAGGATGGGCCCCACCCTACACGCCTCCTGCCAGCAGGCAAAGTCTCTTTTTAAAAATCAGGTGGGCTTTGGCCTACTGACTCACTGGCAAGGAAGGGGCTTTAACACCCATGTCTTTTAAAATAACTTCCACTGCAAACTGTGTTGAAACAGAGTATATTCTTATGTTTTTGTTTGTACCTTTTTTAAACCAACCTTGCTGTGAGCTGCCTTGCATCCCAGCTTTGGGAAGAGTAGGAAATACACATTACATAAATAAGTAAACGTTTGCATACAGATTCCCAAACATCATCTTGCAACACACAGCACCACCTGACTCAAAAGCTGAAGCTCAGCTTTCCCCGCACAGAGGATGCAGAGAGTTTCAGCCAAAGAGACCCCTTCCCAATTAGGAGGCCTTACTCTTCGTGAGCTTCCAACCCCAAAGGCATGGCACCCAGAGCAGCCACCCGCCATGGACATGCAGGGCACCATGGATAGGCCTGCGGGGGGGGGGGGGAACAGGGGCCAAAGGCTGGGGGGGGGTGAGGGCCATGGGGCGGGGAAACAACATCTTGACAAATGTAGGCCTGCTACTCTAACTTTGTCATTTTTTCCCTTCTCCTGTATGATTTTTAACTGCTTTGCCTGATGAAGAAGCCAGTGGAGCTTTGAAAACTTGCATGATGCATTTGTGTGTTTTGGGTTGGCCCAATAAAGGTGTTGCTATTTTGTGGATTTGGGGTGTTGCTGTATTTTGCTGTATGGCCAACCCATGGCTCTGCTTGGATATATCTTCTCTATGCCATTTAGTAGACATGTTTTAAGTGGTTGGTTTTTTTTGGTCTTCTGCAGAAAGATTAATAATTCCTTTTTGGATGTTTTTGCCCCTATGTGTTTTATTTCTGTTTGTTTTAATTTTTGAAAACTGTATTCTCCCTGCATATCTTGTCCGTGGCTGCGTTCCGCCTGCACGCCCCTTGCTGTACCAAGCAACAACTGCTAAGCCACGGTCTCCTTAGCAGGCCAACAGACACCTTCCCAGCCAACTACAGCATAGAGAAGGATTTTGATGCCTAGTGTTTTCTGTGTTGCTTCTTTTATAAGGTAGTGGTTGAAATCAATTAATGGATGATTGGAGTGTTTAATGTGAAGAGTTGGCGTTGCCTAAATGGACCCAGCCTTCCTATTTCTAATTCTGTTGAATTGTAGCAATGAGACATTTACTAACCTGTTCTTTCGAAGAGCTAGAGAGAAACAAAATGAACATGATACTGTCCACTTAACGTGTTTGCAGAATGGAAGGAAATTCATTTTTCATTTTTCAAGCTTTCTTGGCTGCTGTTGGGGAAGCTGCCTCCCCCCACCAGCCTTCAGAGGCAACAGACCCCCCCCCCCCAACTCACTTCAGGCCAGGAATGCTTGTACATAAACGAAAGGAAGACAGCTTTGGGTTTTGTCTTGCAAAGAGGTGTATTGAGCAGCTAGAAGACTTTGTGAAACTTAGAGCTCTGTGGATGTAATTACCCATTAAAGGATCCAGGTAATGAGCAGGAGCCCCCTGCCTCCTCCTCACCTACTCCTGGGGGGCTGGGAGAGCTGCTGTCATTCAGGCCAGAGGATTCTGGGCTCAGTGGTCAGCTGGCCATCTGGCCTGGTTTGTCTGGGACTGCTTTGTGTCCTTATGATGTTACAGCTGTCATATACAAACGTTGCAAGACAGCCCCATTATGAGAAATAGCAGACTCTTAACAGGAATAATTGTTTCCATGTTTCCATTTTAAATAACATGTTTAATCCTTTTGCTCTCATACACCTGCATGACATTACCTGGAGCATCCTGCCTATTATTGCTTTATTCTGGTTAGGAGGAATGAGCAGTTTGGTACAGGTGAGAAGGTCCCCCTTACCTGCACTGGGAGAAGGTGGTCGGATGCCAGGCTGCCTGGTGGAAAACTGGCTTCTTCTATTCTAAATATTGGATGTACAGTCAAACCTCTGTATCCGTGGAACCAATATCTGCAGTTTCCATTATCTGAGGGACACCAAATAGAGACACACACCACAGAGTCATGCTGGAAAATGCCTAGAGCGGCATCCGCAAGGCATCTTCTAGGCCCCCAGCACAACTCTATGATAAGTTTTTACCAGAAGCCCTTTATTTTAATAGGGTTCACTTTTATCTGTGCTTTCCAGTATCCACAGTAAGTCTGGGAACCAAACCCCTGCAGATATGGGAACACTTGGAATGAAGGACATTGATTCACAGGAGTTCAGGGGTTGGATCCAGATTGAGTCATTCTTAGAGCAGACCCAGTGAAACCAGTCTGGGCCCAGCCTGTCCCTTTCAACCCCAGTGGGGGCAGGTGGGGGTTAGGATGTGGGAGGGTGGCTGGCAACTTGACAGGCTTTCTTTCTGGGAGCTTCCTTCAGGCAAACGGGTTAATTCACGCACTTTTGCACTTCTGGTCAGTCTTCTCAGCCTTCCTCTCAGCCCAAGTTTACATACAGGTGCTCTGGACACAGGTCTACTTTGTGGAGAAGGTCCTCCATCTAGACATCACCTTTGACTTCCCTTACCTGGCTGGGCTGGAATAGGAAGGGGGTTTTGCTGCTGCTGGAAGATGGAAGAGGCAGTTGTGCTCCAGAAGTTGCCCCAGCCTCCCTCCCCCTGCCTGTCCTTTAAAAAGGAAGATGGAGGTCAGCGCTTGAGGGCCTGTCTGGGTCTCCGTTCTGGAACTGGGAGGCTGTGGTTCTCTCCCCAGTGCCGAGGTAACCCATTGGTCTCACGCAGCAGAAGCAGATCTGCCATTTTTCCTCGCGGCTGTAATGAATAGGGAGCTGCTGTGTATTTGTTAAGAGAAACAGCTCCCAAAGGTCAAGTGTTTTAATTTCAATGAGCTTAAATTAGAGTTCCTTGTAGAATGGGAAGATCACAATGCAAGAAAATGTAGCTGCAAAGACAGGGGACTCAGAGGTGTGCCCGTATGCGTGTGTGTTTGTGTGTGTTGGGGGAAGTTGGAGCTCCCCACAGTCTGCCCTCCGCCCCTCCCCAGCCGCCTTCTCTTTAGGGCTTGGTGGTCTCAGCCACTTGATTTGAGAGGGGTTTCTCCTGATGGAGAGCTGGGCAGAGTACATGGCCTCCTCTTGAGAAACAGAGCACACAGTTAGGCAGCAAGGAGCCTCTTTTTTTCCGCACGCACCCGCACTTAGCATTATGCATTCAGTTTTGTAGCACATGCCCGGCTGATGCGAATGCAGGGGGGACGGCCTGCTAAACCGCTTGTAGGTGGGAAGCTCCCGGCAGGAGATGGCAGCAGAGGAGGACTTGGGTGGGGGCTGCTCTGGGCCAGGGGCATCTTCAGCCTGGCTGGCCAAAGGCTGCTTCCTCTGCCCGCCGGGGGCTTCTGTGGCTTTTGCTCTCTCCGCGGTTGTTGCCCTGCCCTCTCCTGCTCTTTGGCGCCACCAGTGACGGTGGCCAGAAGGTGCAGCTGGCGACCGTGACCCTCAAGCCCCAGCCTCTAATGGCCCCCTCCCGCACACACCACCCCAGACAAGAGCCTCGTGTGAGGGGGAGGCAGGAAGGGCCAGAGAGAGGTTTTTGGTTGGTGTTTCTGATCCTTTGATGGTGTTGGCCTTGCCTTTTTTAAAAATAAAAGCTGGTGCCTGTGTGGTGGGGAGCGAATGGCAGAGTGCAATCCCTGCCCTGCTAGTGGCTCCTTTGGGGTACAGAGGGAGCGCTTGATGCCCCCCTTGGCTCTGGGCCCCTTGGGCTGCTGGGGACACTTTCCGCCTTGACCCCCCCCTTTAAAAATCACTGGGGAGAGGCTGCAACACCTTGAGCTTTCCTGTGCCATGCATGTGTGGCCAGGACCACTGAGCCTCGTGTCATGAGGAGGGGTCTGCCTTGTCTCCCAAGATAACAGTATTAAAAACGGAAATGCCCGTTATTAGTGCCAGAATGCCAAGGCAACAGAAAATCATGCTTGATTTTGGCTGATGAAAAACTTTTGATTTCTCCCCCCCCCTCTCCATTTTTGCACACACCTCAGTTTTCACATTTCACAAGCCAATATTCGATACAAACACCCTTTCTTGGTGTAAAAAGAATTCTGATTTTTTTTTTCCCTTTTGGTAAACTTTGTTTATTTTTATTCCTGCTTGGGAAATTAATCGTAGGGTATTTATAGCCTTTGTGGTTGGCCGAGCGGAGTTATTTTGCGACAAGAATTTCTAAGATTTCCACATTCAGCCTGGCTTTTTCCCTGGCTCTTTTTTTAAAAACGGCTATCTTAGTCTTTCTTTTGCTCTGTAATTTTTGTTCCATCTTGAGATTTAATGGAAAGAAAAACACTTTGCCTCCTGGATTCTTATTTTGATACTGGTGTGGCCTGATGATGCTCCACCTTTCCATATTTTAAAAGCAACCTCCCCTTCTATAGAATGAGAAAACGCCAAGGATACGGAGGTGGCGTGGGCACTTGGGTTGAAGGCTGCAATCTAAGCCTGCTTACCTGGGATTAAACTCCATTGAGCTCGATGGGGCATCCCTCTAAAAGGTGTTTAAGCCCCTCCTTGCCGGGGGGCTTCCGGGGGGCCTGTGGCCCTGAGGCTCTTTGGTCCAAAAGCCCTTCAGAGCTCCCGCAGCATCCAGACGAAAACAGGCGAAGACCCTGGGCGGATGGGAGCAGACGCCCATCGTTGTTCCCAGAGGAACTGACCAAGTACTGCTGGAAGTGGAGGTGAAAGCGGTGCCCCCCTGGCTGCAGGCATTTGGAGGTATGTTTCTCCTGAACAGTGAGGCTCCACTTTGAGCGTGTGGCTAGTAACCTCTGCTCCTCCACGCAGCCAGCCAGTGCCCCTGACCTTCCGAAACGAGGCTGTGGCCTGGGCAGTTCCTTGCCAGCCCTTCCGGGGGTCCAGACAGCCCTCGGTCACCTTGCTCAGTTTTCTCACCTAGTGGAGGTGGGGGTCAGGGGTATCGAGAGAGACAAGCCTCTTTCTTTCCTCTCTAAGCAACTACAGTTCTGGTTGTGGGATCTGAGCTTGTAGAGGCCCTGCATGTGATGCTGTCGCAAGACTCAGGTATATTTTAGGGGCCTCAGTAGCCACTGACTTGGTTGGGCAAATAGGGCAATGCTGAATTTCAAAAGAAGAAGAAGAAGAAGTCTGAAAATAAATCCCCCCCCCCACTTCCTCTCTTTCCCCACTTGATGGTTGGAGACACTGGTTGAAATAGCTTTGATTTGGGTCATTACATCCTACCTCTACAGGAAGACGAGAGCATCTTTCACTCTTGTGTTCTAAGGTGGGGGCTTTGTCCTTGGAGGCACCTGGGGTCGAGGGTACCCCATTATTTGTGGCCATCGGGGGCACCTCCGGAGCCTTTTGGCAGGGCAAGGGCCTCCGCTGTCCTACTCTCATGCAAGCCGGCCCTTCTGTCGCCGCAGCATTCAGAGCTCCTGGGTCCGCTTGAGGGCGGCGGCGGGAGGCGTTTGGGTGTTCAATCCGGCTACTTTCCATTCCTGTGGTTTTGGTGATAAGTTACATATTTCGGTTAATAGTTCAGCAAGTCCCCATCTGAGTTCCCTCAAGTGCTCTTGGGGTGAATGCCATCTGGCCCTGGGGCTTGTTACTTTTTAACTTGCCAGATCTGAAACTTCATCCTTTGGAGCTTGTGGTTTGGTAAAAGTTTTGCATCACCGGGAAGAAGCCCCAACTGGCAAGAATTTTCTTCCTTGCCTCTTGTGTGGAGAAAGACCCCCTGCCCAAGAGCTTTCTCCATCTTCCTTGGCCTGTCCAGTCTTCCCCAACTCCAGCCTTCTTCTTCCTCTCCCACCCCAGCCAGCCGCACCAGGGACAACGGCCGCTCCAAGCGGCTCCTAACGAAGCCTTGGGGTCTACCACAAGGCAGGGGTGGGGGTCCCTTAATCTGCCTCAAGGACCCACATCACTGCCTCCCTGCTTGTCCTTCCACAGTTTTCTCTCTGATTTCAGCTGAACTCGTTCTATAAGCCACTTGGGTTATTTTATGCAGAAAAACGGGCTACAAATACACCTTGTGGCCAGCTGGGAGGCCACAGCAGGAAGCTAGCAGCTTCTCACGCTGGACCTTTGCTCTGAGCGCTGTGGGCTCTTCAGGATCCTTTCCTCCACCCCCTGCAGTGGTGGTGGTGGTGGTGATGCTGGGGGGCAGCTGCCTGTGCATCTGGGGCCAGACTCCCACCCATGGGCCCTGAGTTGGGTTGGGGGAACTGAGGCGTGTGGCACCGAGGCGGGTAGTGGCCTGTGGAGCCAGGAGCCAGCCATCAAGAAGGTTCCTGGGGCAGGTGGGCATGACGAAAGGCCAGGCGCCTGGTATGGAGGCCAGGGCCCCCTCCAGTTGCTGCTCTTGCCAGCTCACTTGTGGGAGCCTGAAGGCATAGCCAGGGCGCTCTCTAGAGCTCAAAGTGTTTGTGTTTCTGGGCTCAAACCCAGCTCCCCAGTAAAAGGAGGAAAACCCTATGGAGGGTTCTTCCTTGCTTTTGGAAATCAGAGGCAGAGGCGGCAAGAGCCCCCTTCCCTCCCTTTCTCTGGCAGAGGCCAGGCTTGCTGAAAGAAAGCATTCTGGCTTTGAACCTTTGGCTCCCTTTCGGACTTGGCTTGCTGGGTAGGTCAGTGGCGGCCGGTCAGTCGCAAGGAGAGGCTGGAGGTTTCTCTTAGTATCATCATCAGCATCATCAGAGGTTTGGCCAGGGGCCTCTGGGGTGGGAGGGAGAGAGAGAGAGAGACCCCAAGGAGGGGCGGTGGGTGCCCTGGCTGCTCCAGATTTTGGGCAGGCCACTTCCAGCTCTTTCCTTTCTTTCCCATGTGTTTTGGGGTCTTTTTTGTTGAGGGCCCCCCTCAGTCTTTCTCAGAAGTAGTCATGTTAGTTTGGCAGCAGAAATGAGTACTGTGGTGCCTTAGTGATTGCAGCTGATGGGGAATTATATCCTGCTTTGCTAAAATAAATGAAGAAAATTTATTCTCTTAATATTTTGCATTGGGGATTTATGCCTGGTTCCTTGAGTGAGTTCCCAGGGTATCTGACAACGATTCACGCTGTATACAAGAAGATGAAAGTTAATAAAAAAGAAACCGTAAGACAACAAGTTGCAAAGGGCATCTTTTAAAGCAGGCAGAAGGCAGGCTGGATGAAAGAGGTTGGGGAAATGAAGAGGTTGGCTTCCCTCCGCCAGCCCCCAGGACTTCCGGGCAGCGGCCAGGCAAGCTTCCCGGGAAGAGGATTCTGCGGAGGGGGTCCTCCAGGGCCACCGCTAGCAAGAGGGGCTCTTTCCTGTCTGCCAAACATCTGTATCAAAGGGCTCCATAGCCCCCAAGTTAGAAAAATATAGAAAGAACTTTTAAAACAACAAATACATTGTAACTATCAAATGGCAGCCGCCAAAATAACATTCAAGACAAGCTCCAGCAACTAGCTTTAAAAGTTCTGAAGTTTCTGGTGAGGTGGAAGGTCCTCTGAAGCCGTGGTCCCAGGAAGCGTTTTCTTCCATTAGAAGATGTAGATAAAGGCCTCAGGAGAGAAACCGGAAACTGTGGGGACAGATGCCCTCAAAATGCAAAGCTCCAAAGTATGCGAGATGACGGGGACTGTGACTGAAGGGATGGGACTTATGGAAGTGGTGACTTACTGGTCAGCAATTGTTTTGCTGGCTCCGCTGTAGTTGGGACTAGCGACTGGATTTAGGCCTGTGTTACCTGTCCTGCAGATCTGTTGCAACCTTCTCTTCCTGCCTGTCATGTGCGGGGCATTGCTCTAAGTGTGGCTCTCCAGTCTGGTACAGAATTTCTTGATGATTTGAGCCATCTATCAGTTTAAGAGTCCACAGATTCCCCCGTTTCCCTTCATTGTGCAAGCAGGACAATTAATTTTTGATTGATTACTGTGAATTACAGCTGCTGCAACAGCCCTGTGGTAAAGGGACAAACTGATGACTGCAGGAGGTTGGGGAACCAACAGCAACATCAGTGAATGCATCCTTTCCGGTTCTCCCAAGCAAAAAAGGGTGAAAGTTTAACAGTAACTGAAAAGTTGGGTTGGGGCGGCAAAATTTCAAAATCTAGAGCATGAAAGGATTTTTTATTTTTATTATTATTATTATTATTATTATTATTATTGTAATTATGAAACCAGAGCTTGGAATTTTTTCAATAATGGTATTAATAAAAATAATAGTAACAGTCACACTAAAGGTGCTCATTCTTTTTTTAAAATGCTCATTGCTCATTATTTTAAAAAGCAATGCATTTTTAGGGGGTGGGTTGGTTGATAAATCACCTTTAAAATTCCAAAATACCACTGAGAGAACATTTTTGACAAATAAAGTGATGGTGTTACTGGCTGCATCATTTATTTGCTTGTTTACTTGCAAATCGATGGCCTCCATCCCACTGGTGCACAAAAAGTCACGCACAGCCGGTGTTGTGGCCAGTCCTGGCAACGCCCCACTTCCCGGCTCACATGTGCGGCACACTTTTCTTGAATGATCATCTTGCCATTTCCGCTCCTCATCTTTTTGCAACTGGGAAATCTCAGCTTGCAAAGTTTCTAATATAATGTTTAAAATAACCACTGAAATTGCAGTTTCTTTCTTTCTTTCTTTCTTTCTTTCTTTCTTTCTTTCTATTGTTGGTATTCCTTTTAGATTTCGGAATTGTGCCAAGGCTCTGGAAGTGACCTCTATAACTTTTGAATTAAGAATTTATGCCATCTTGAAATTTATGAAATATTTCAGCATGAAAGAGAGTCTTTTTCCCCCTTAGGAAAATTGAACAATAAATCACCCAGCTTTCGATTTACTGCCTTGAGGCCACTAGCGATGGGATTCTTTTCTCCCCACTTCTTTCTGGGGGGAGAGGGAACAGTAATCTTACAAGACAGCTTAGCTTCTATCCTCCCACTCTCTAGAATTTTTAATTTTAGCTGTTTCTGCTTGGATTTATTTCCAATATTCCAGCTTGGCTTTTCAATTTCCTCAGTTATTAAATTTTAATTCAGTGCATTAGCATTTAAATTAAAAAAGGGGGTTATTTTATTGAACTCGCTTTCCTTGCATTCCCTGAATTGGCTGGTTTCTGCCATTCTCACACAAAAAAGTGAAATGTAGCCAGTCTCCTAACATACATTTACACAAATTCTGAAATAAAAAAAAAATTGAGATTTGAAATAATGTTGTTTTTGAGGAAAGCCTCTTCCTGAGTCAGAGTGTGAGAGAGAGGTTGGGGCACTTTGTGGCACAGTAGGTTTTTAAAAAATTTTTTAAGGGAACTGAATTTAAAATTATAAGCAGTTAGTTGGAAACACAAATTTATCTGCAAAGATTTATCAACATGCCTGACATTTTCAGGGGGAGTTCAATGCTGCAGGGTGTTTGTCAGAGGCCGGTGCAAATGGCCTCCTCGGGAGGGCTGCGTGATCAGAATGAGCCTCCCCACCACCACGGACATGCCTAAGGTCTTGTGCTGCGTCGCCTGCGCCAGTCCACGGTGAGGTCCTGAACGACCTCTGGGTCCGGGCACACCTGCAGCAGGAGCCTCCTTCCCTCCCCGGATCTTCACACACACACCCAACAACTACCTCTAGCAACACATCTGGACGGCCCCTGTGGTGGAAAGGCCCCCCAGTCTGGAGAGGCCCAATGCTGGCTGGGCAGGTTGGCAGCCGGCAGAAATCTTGCCCCACCAGGAGGGTGTGGGTGAGATGCTTGATTTCTGTTTTGGGTGGGTGGGGCTCTGTGTGTGTCTGTGTGTTTTGCATTATCATTGGGTTTCGCTTTCCCCTGAGCTCTTGATCTGGTTAGCCGAGAGTTGGTCAGGGCACCTGTGTTTTCAGGCTGCTTGGTGGCCTTCGGGACTTGGAGGAGGAGTGCTTTCTCTTTCAAAATTAACAGTGAGAGTGAGGTGTCTTAACACTGCAAAAAACATACACGTGTCTTGTGGAAGGCAGTTCTACTATTATGAGGAGTCTGCTGTTGTCTTCTGTTTTCTCATTTTATTTTATTTCTGCATTCAAAATGGGTTCTGTGTTCTGTGCAATATTTCAAAGTATTTAAATGTTTTCTTAAAAAAAACACACAAGAGGATGGTATCAGTTGTCATGAGCTCTAATCTCTCCCCCCACACTATCTTTTCCCCAGGCTGAGGAGAGCAGCAGCAGCGTTGGGACCAGAGCTTCCACAAGCCGGTAGGTGCCTGGATTATGTTTCACAGCTTGTGAGACACTCATTTAGGTTACTGTGTGACAATCCTAGAGTGGTAGAGTTGAAAGGGACTACAGGGGTCATTTAGTCCAACCCCATTCTGACACGCAGCTAAAGCACTCCTGAAAGATCGCTGTTTAAAGACCTCCACAGGTGCAGAGCCCAGCACCCTCTCAGGCAGTCTGTTCCACCATTGAACAGCTTGTACAGTCAGGAAGTTCTTTCTAATGTTTAGGTAGAATCTCTTTTCTTGTAATTTGAATCCACTGGTTTCCGTTCTAGTCTCTGGAACAGCTGAAAACAAGCTCCATCTTTCACGTGACATCCTTTCAGATATTAAATACCTAGGGCTCTATCATGTCACTGCTTAGCCTTCTCTTCTCCAACCAAAGTCTACCCAGCTCCCTAAGCTGTTCTTCTTAGGGGCTGATTTCAAGACTTTTCACCATCTTGGTTGCCCTCCTCTTCCTTAATTTAGCCAAAATGTCAAATATTGGATCTGCTGGACAGCTGTGGGAAAGAAGAGTTTGAGCTTCAGGCAGAGATGGTTTTCAGAAATCCCTTCGCACGCCTTTGTTTTCCCACCCAGGCATCCTCACAGCAGCCCGGGGGCTTTGCCGGGCTCACAGCCACCTGAGGCATTTCAAGGTGGTGGGTTCATTTGAGCCTCTGCCTCCTTGCTCTTCATCATGGCTTCCAAATATTGGCCCAGGGTGTGCAAAATGCAGCCTGTGGGAGACATGTACTCCAATAAAAAAATCCCTAAAATTCCCAGGGGGGTAAATTCCTTTTGCCCTTCACATCTTTTGTCTCTTCCTCCTCCTCCCTGGGGGAGTTGTGGGTGGAAGCTGAGAGCTGCCCCTAGAAAGGCACTCTCCCCCTAAGGAAGGGTGCCTCCCCAGCACCAGAGTTGTGGGGAGGGCTTGCTGGCCTTTTGTGTGACATCCTTGCAGTTATGGGGCAGGACTCACCTTGGCCAGCCACCCCCCCCCGTTGCTCCTCTCCCTGTGGTTTTCTTAAAAGCCAGTTTGTTCCTCCTCCCCCCCCCCATACCAGTTTGGTAGCTCATATGGGGCTGGTGGAGACTGCAGGGCTTTGCTCTTCTGCCTCTTCTCCAAGGCTGCTTTTCTCTGCTTGGTTTGACTTTTTTAAAAATAAGATTTGTCCCTTTTAGAATCAGGCTATTTTGTCACTATATATAATCGTGTGAGGCACTTGAAAAGTGGAATAAAATTTGTTTTTAAAATCAATACAATTCTGATGCAGATTTACCTGAAATGTGATGCCACACTGCCTAGGAATTTCTGGAGCATTTTCCCAGCTCTGCATTTGAGTTTACATAAATTGATCATAGACCCATCAAGGAGATGAGTGACGCAAATGTGTGTGTGTGCATCTGCTTGCACGCATGCGTGTGTTTCTGTTGCACTGCTGTCTTCTGAGAATTGCATGACAAATTATTTCTGGCTAAGAGAAACGCTCTCTTATAACTGCCCCCCCCCATTTTCCCTTCATGAGGGAGGAGGGTGTGTGTTTTTAAACAGCTTTTAGCCCCTTGTTTTATTATTCATGGAATGTTGCTCTCCATCTAAGAATGCAAACTCCCAGTGCCAGCGTGTGATCCCTCCTTCCTTTCCATGGCTGTTTGTTTCTCCTCCTTACCAGCGGGAGGAATCCAGGAGTATTGCTAGTAAATGCCAAAAGTGCTGCTTCCACATTTTGATGCAAAAAGCCAGGCTTGAATGTCCTGCCTCAGTTGATGCCGGGAAAGAGCCGCTCAGAAGGGCATCCGTGGAAGGCCTTCCTCTCCCTAGAAGGTGGCAGTTGCGTGGCACCTGCTCAACGCCAGCTGACACCTTGGGCTGCCTCAGACGCTTGGTCTTGCTGCAGCTGTGGCTCTCCAGAGGGGTCTTCAGGCCTCCCCAGGGGCATTGCTGTTTCTGGCGTGGCCGCCTCAGTGGCAGCCCTTTCCTTCTGCCACCTGGGTGTGGCCTGCAGGTGCACCCGGCGCCCCCTTCCTTGCGGGCAACCTTTCCTTCCACCCACCCAAGGCCTTGTTGGGGCCTTCTGATTAGCCCAGGCTTCCATGTTCTTGCTGTGAAGTTGGAAGGGAGGCTCCCAGCTCTAGCCATGGTGACCCCCCCCCCGGGGCCCTCCCGCCATTGCTTGCCTGCCTGTGGGCCTGCTCCCTTTCCTTTGTGGCGCAGTAGCTTTTACCTGCTGGAATTAATTGTTCAGCATTGATTCTGACCTATTTAGCTGAGTACCTCTGTAGGTGTTTAGCAGAGTGATCCAGCAGTCGAGATGGAGGAATAGTTATGTCCCCACCGCAGCTTCGTTGTGAGATCCAATTCTTGTACCTGGTCCTTAAGAAGGATCCCAGGACAGTGGTTCAAAATATAAAAGTCAAAAGAATCCCACCATGTGAAAACCATAAACCATAAGCATTGGCCACCAGAAGAGCTCTGTGGCTGGATCAGACCTATCTCGTCCCGCCTCCTGCTTTCCACGGTGGCCAACCAGTGAGGTCCTGGACAGGAAGTGACTGCGCTCTCCTTCTCTTTGCTCCCCCATCTCATTACCAGGCTGAGATCATGGTGAGAGATTGTCTGTCTGTGACCCTGGAGGTTCCTCTTGATCTCCTTCTAAAGCTTTGGGGCTGCCAGAAGGTTTGGGTCCTCTGCAGAAGCTCTCTGCCTTTGAGATTCCCTCCCCAGCCAAAGACAGACACTAAGAGCGAGGATGTTTTGGCCTTCATAGAATAAAGCCTTGCCCCAAAGGGTCTTCTTTTTCAGTGGTTCCCAGCAGTTAACGTCCGGCTGTTCTGTTTAACTTTGTTTTCTGCGTTGCCTGTTTGGTGGGTCCCATCCACCCACGACTGGCTCTGGGAGCATGCTGACGCAGGGGCAGTGGGTCAGGGTGCTACATTTCATGCGCGAGTTTGGGCTGACTTGCCAGGAGTCGGCTTCCTAGCTGAAGTTCTGCTTACAAGTGTCAGGGAGTCATTTGATCACTTGGAGTTTGAGGCGACGCATTCGTCTGTTGTTTTCCCTGCCCAGGGAGCGACTGAAGAGAACCCAGAAAAGCATGAAGGCGGAAGGCTCCGAGTCGGCCGCCTCCCAGTCCTCGCCCAGTGTGGAGACTGCGACAACCATGACAGAGGTGAAGGTGAAGACGGAGATCCCAGATGACTACATTCAGGAGGTGATCTGGCAGGACGAGGCCAAAGATTCCAAGAAGAACCTGAAAGAGGGGGGCGGCGAGGTGCCGGCAGAGATTTGTGTGGTGATTGGTGGGGTTCGCAACCAGCAGACGCTCGGTAAGCTCGCTCGGCGGCTGCTGGGCTTCACCTTTTCTCTGAGGGGGTGGGCTGGGCCCCAGCAGGGAAGCAGGAGGGCACCCCCTTGCCGGTTTTTAAGCTCTGCCACTGTTGCTTGGGGGGGGGGACGAGGTCTCTCTCGCAGCAGAGCTCACTGTGCTGGGTGGAGAAAACATGGTGGGTACAAAGCCAGCGTAGAAGAAAGAAGAAAAAACAGGCCCCCTCAGTCGCCATGCTCCCCAGTTAAAGAGGTGCCAGTTGCTCAATCAAGGTAGTGTTATGCTGCCGGTCCATTAACACTACCTAGACTTGCCCATCATTGAAGCAATACTTTCAAAGGGGAAAAGCAAAGTCCTTTGTCAGTGGGGATGAGTGTGTGTGTGGGTGTCTCAAAGGGTGCAGTTTGAGAAGGCTTTTGTTTCCCTGTGTCACAGCTGGATGGATGGTTGGGTGTGAGCGGGAGGTTGCCTCACAAGATGGAGGCTGTGCCTTGGTCAGCGTGGGCCCAGTTATGAGCATTTGAAGGAACAGATGTGTGTACAGTAGCACCCCCGCATCCGCAGGGGATTGGTTCCGGGCCCCACCGCGGATGGTGAAATCTGTGGATGATAGCAAACTCCCAGGAGGAGGGAGGGAGTCTCGTGGCCCAGGCTGCCACCGCCGCAACCTAGAGCGCAGTCTCCCAGGCCTCCGCCACCACGGCGCTGCATGCACCGCCAGCAGGCCACCTGTCTCCCACCTCTACCACCCCATGCGCTGCCACCGCCAGCAGGTCGCCTCCGCCTCCCAACATCCCCTCCCTCCCCATCCACGCTCCCACTGTTGCCATCCGTTTGGATATTTGAATCAGCGGGTGGCGGGGTGCTACTGTATGTGTTCATGCACACACACGCATGTATAAATGTAAATTTAATGTGTTGCTCTTCTTGTCCAGTTTGTCTTTGTAATTACAAAGGTTTCTAATCCAGCTGCTCAGTCACAGCCTTGGCTTCCAGTGTATCTGCCTTTATTATGGGGTCCCCCAAAAGACCCCCTTGGCTAGGGGGAAAATTTGTCTCTTCTGCACCGGTCCCAAATTCATTTCCCCCGAAGCCCCACTCCCATAGGTCAGCTACAGGGGAGGTCCAAGAGCAGAGAGCCAACAAAAGCCTGGGTGTCTGTGAGCGATGGGCCTGCCTTCCTTCCTTCCTTCCTTCCTTCTAGTGGTGGGGCCTTTAAAACTCTTTCCTTTTGAGCTGTGTCTCCCTGGGAGAAGGAAAGAGAAGGGGGAACTTGCGGGCTCCCCCCCCTCCCAGCTGTTTGATGATATAAAAGCATTTGGGGCAAACAAAATGAAGTCCTTCACACAGTCTGTGCGTGGAAAATTTGATGGATTTATTTATTTAAATACATATCCCCCCCATCAGATGATCTCAGGGTAGCATAGAATAAAACAAAGGATTAATTTAAAACAATGTAAATGGTAAAAAAGATTTTAGAAGGTTGAAAACATATTCAGCAATTTAAGAGAAGAAGACAGCTTAAAACCAGTTTTAAACCATGCCCATGTGTGGACCTGTATGAAACCAGTGAGGCCCCAAGGGCTTTTATAAACACGCATTCACTTCTGCCCTATACATTGAAATGGCCCTGCATTGTGTATTACAATGGATGCTACAAGGCATCTTCCTTCGTGCAACCCTGCAACCTAGCATTTTATTTTAAGAGCTTGCGGGGAGAGGCGTGTGGTCAGAGATCCTGCCTGCTCTAGGAAACGTTGTGGGGGAGCTCTGTGGCGTTGCGCATCTCAGAACTGCCTGGGCGCTCCCCCTCCTGGCGCAGCGTCACACGCTGGGGTGTGCGTCACACGCTTCTGGCGCAGCGTCACACGAGGGGGTGGCAGAACCCAGCAGGGCCTTAGGCGGAAGATGTGAACGAGGGGGCACTGAGAACCTCCCGCCTCAAGGTGACGGTTTCAGGCCTGGGGGGGTCAGGGGGGAACAGCCTTCAGCTTCCAAACTGGTGTGTTATGGAGGGAGAGGGGAGCTGTTGTGGGAGGAAAGGAAATCTCAAGGGTGGTTTTATCTGTTGCTTAATCTGTTTATTGAAATATTTATATCCCGCCCTATAAACAATTTAAGCAGTTTGAAACAAATTTAAAAGAATAAAACACATTAAACAATTCTCGCTGAGAAGGCTTCATGGGGTGAATTTTCTAGGGTTCCGGGCGAAGCCTGTAAGGGTGCTTTGCTTGGGGTGATGACTTGGGCCATACAGTTTACACCGCTTGAACCTCACCGGATATGCCTGTCTCTGTGTGTGCTTCTCCCCGCCCCAGGATCTTACGAGTGTGGGATATGCGGAAAGAAGTACAAGTATTACAACTGTTTCCAGACCCATGTCCGAGCACACAGAGGTAACGGTCTTCCGTATTACAGCTGCACGCTTTCTCAGTTTAAGCTGTTACGTGCCTTCCTCCCCTATCCCCACCCCACCCCAGCTGCATTTTCAGATGTTATCCTGAGACAGGACTTGTTTCCATCGCCAGGATGTTCCTCCAGCCCCCCTCCTTTCCCAAAGGCCTCGACAGAGCATATGCTCTTATTAGAGCTAACTGAACCTCTCGCAAAGTACAGAGCAAGCTTTGGAGCTCATCCGAACGCTCTGTGAGGCTGTAGGCTAAACAAAATTTCAAAAGGGGATGGGGAAGAGAAGAGAGAGACAAAGCAGGGCATTTTAGAAAAATCCCCAAATCTGTGGGACATCTAGCAGTCTTAAGATGGAGTGGTGACGGTGTGAGGTAGGCCGAACTAAAGGAGGCCGTACTGCACGGCGCAGAAAGGCTCAGGTGGCCCTCTGGGCTCACCCCACTCCATCGCCCAATAAGCGGTGGAGAGCTGCTTCGGACCCAGACTGGAACGTCCAGGCCTCCTGTCGGTCAGCAAGCCAAAGCTGAGAGAATAGTGGCGGCCTTCCTGTTAGCCAACCTGGCAGAAAACTTGGGTGGCAGCTGACGGTCGATCTGCTCCCTTCTTTTTTCCTGATACATCATCGAGTGGTGTGTGCCGAGGATAGCGGCTCTCGTCTTTGTGGGCCAGCCACCTTCCAGCCAAAGTGAGGAGAGCAGGGAGGCATGAAATGCCAACGGAGGGACTGAATCCTACCACCAGTGAGTCTTCTGCAAACGACCTGGAATGGCACAGTTTCTTTTGCACACTTCTGCCACTATAATGAGGACGTGGAACTTTATTTTGGTTTTCTTCATCATGGGAGGGGCAGGGATGCTGATTGCCTGCCCCCAGTCATGGGGAATCTTTGCCAGCTACTTCTCTGGCTTTTGGAGGTGCCAATCTTAGCAACGTCGCAGACCAGATATGTTTTTTTAAAAGAGATGAAGGAAGGGGGCATCTCAGGGGACTTGAAATAGCACCTTCCCCGTGTTTTCCACAGTTGCTAGAGCAGTGGCAGAAATGCAGATCCAGTTAAGAGCGCTCAGTCTTTCCTGGGATACGGAGCTTTTGTGTGGGGCGCAGGGAGGGAGTGACTCGGAGGAGTTGCTCTGCACTGTTGGAGCCTTATTTCCAGGCGACTCGGGACTTCTATGGCAGGCCGTGCGCTTTAGGGGAAGGCTGCAGGACCCATCCTAGTTGAAAGTTTTGCCTAGACTGAGGGAAGTCCCTTTCTGGGCCCGCTTGGCCCGAATTCTGGGGAGGGAGACCAGGCCATGCCTCCTGTGAGCCAAGGCAAGGGTTTGGGGCCTGCTCTGCTAGCAATGTGCTGTAAAGACTTTCAATGTAGTTATTCTAAAGTTAGGCTTTCTCTCTGCGTAGACACGGAAGCTGCGTCGGGCGAAGGAGCCTCCCAAGGCAGTAAGTACCAACCAACGTCCTGTATGTGTGCAGGGGAGGGGTCCCAGAGGAAGAGGCAGTGTTTGGTGTGGAAGGAAGGTCCCGGGCCCAGTCCCCAGGAAAGGGAAGGAGGAGGAGCAGGAGGAGGCCTCAGGCAGCAGCCCTTGCTGCCGCTTGGCCAGAACGCACGGGCCTGTGGCCTGACTTGGGGTCAGTGGGGGGCGCGGCTCCTGGACTCCAGTCTTGGCGATGAGGTCCTCTCTCTGCAGGGAGGGAGCTGGGAGCTGCCGCCAGCCAGGCAGCCGTGGCCCTGGTTGAGAGGGACTCTTTGGCGTGGCCTGTGCCAAGGAGGGTGGCTGTGGAGGGGCGGCCCTGGGCTGCCGGGAGAGACCGCCTGTCTTCTCCCCGCCATGTAGGTGGCTTGGGTTGGTGACATGGCTGCCCTGTCATGGCCCAGGTCTTTTGTCTTGCCATGTTCTGCCATGAAAAAGCGCTCAGGCAACACTCCAGCCGCGGCCACGGAGGGCGGAGGCTTTGGGACAGCCTCCCTGGCAGGGCTCCCCGATGCCACCTTGGCTCTCGTGGGAACACAACTTTTCACCCATCTAGGCACTTAGTCTCTTCTGGCGTGATTGTTAGCATTAGGTTTTGGCTTCCCTTTCTCCATGACTGCATCTGATTATTTTTATTGAAGACGATTGCTTTTTTTAAAAGTAGCAAATTCTTTGCAAAAAGAGGCAGTGGAGTACTTCTACAGAAGGAGAGTTAGCCCCAAAGGGAGCCACCAGCAAGGCCCGGGCCTTGGTGAAGGTCAAGACCAGCTGGCCAGTCGAAGGGCTCGGCCCCTTGTGGACACAGAGGTGGTTCGTTCATCAGAGGGACAAGTTTAACTCTAGGGGTTGCCCTAGTGCCCTCTTTCTCTCTCTCTCGCTCTCCTCCCTCACTGTCCATTGGTTGGCTGAAAAAAGACACGCGTTCTGTGTTTCTGCTGAGGGGGCTTCCGTAAAAAGAGGCAGACCAAATAAAATGCGGTATGCAAAGGGATCTTGTGGCACCTTTGGGGCCAACTGAGAGAAGGAGGTTGTAGCAGAAGCTTTTGTAGTCTCAAAGGTGCTACGGGATCCCTTTGCATCCTGATATTCCAGACTAACACAGCCAAGCCTTTGAAATGAAATGCAGCTAGGACTGGTAGTTGCTGCATCAAGGCAGGACGAGTGAGCCCAGCCCTAAATCCCTGCTCAGCCGTGAAGCTTCCCAGGTGACCCTGGGGCTGCCACCCCTGCCTTCCTCCTTCAGCCCACCCTCCCTCAAAGAGTTGTTGTTGGGATTAAATAGGAAGAGGACAACCTTCTAGGCCACCTTGAGCTCCATGGAGGAATGAGGGCAGGATGAATTTATGTAATGTTATGATGTTTTCTTTTTGCATTACTATCTCACTGCTCACCAGATACCGTATGAAAATAAAGCTCACTATACAGATCTGTGATAATGAAAATCCATGGGGGGAAAGCCCCAACAGAGCCAGCGTTTTGTAGGCCAAGTAAAGGCAGCAGTCAAAGTGTGAGGCACCCGGGGGCCTTTGAAGGCCACCCGAATGCCAGCCCAGGTGCTGCCTGGCAGAAAGAGTTCGGCAACATGGCTGCCCACCCTCCACCCAGGGGCTCCTGCTTCCCCTTTCAAATCTGTTTCCTCTGTGGCTTTTCCAGCTGGGGCCATCACTGCCATTTTGACCTTTCCACCTAAGTCGCCAGCAGCCCTCCTAGTCTTCAGCAAAATGGCTGGTCATCAGCAAAGCCTCAAGCTGCCACTGAAAAAGTGAGCAGGCAGATGGACACATAAGTCAGGGGAGGTCTCGCACCCAGAACGCCTCCCCCATAGCCCCTGAATTGTCTGCTCAGCTCCAGTGAAAGTTTTCTGCTGGCCTCCTTTTTCTCTTCAAGAGGGAGACCTGCCACTGACAACGTACCCAGCAGTGTAGGCTGTCAGGGTGGGCTCTTCTGAAATGGGAAAGCAAATGTACCCGTGGCATGCAGAGAAGGTGTTGTTTTTAAAAGCCCCTTTAAAAGTCTCGAAGACATGGGAAGCCCCTTGCCTGGGATACTTGTCAGGAAACAGCAGTGTTCTCCTGATCGACAGCAACCGGAATGGCTTCCTCTCTCTTAAAAACACACCCCGTGAGAATCCATGGATAGCCTCCAGCTCCAGCCAAGTGCAGTGGGAAAGGCCCAGGGCTGGCTCCCTCCATTGGGGTCTGGAGCCCCAACCCCGCTGAGACGTTTCTGCCCTTGGAAGATTTCAGATCCCCCTGGCCTCAGATCCCATTGCTCATCCCACTCAGTCAATCGGAGAAGAGCAACCCAGCCCTCAAGTGAATCCCATTGACTCAGTGGGCCCATTCGAGTTGGGACTAGCAGTGGGGCTGAGGGCCCGCCTGGTCTCTCCCTGCAGCCCCCCGCCCCCAGTTTTGACTGTGCACCAGGGGTCTTCTCTGGGGACCATCATTGCCTTGATGTGGCCGGGGTGAGCTGTGTCCAGAGAAGGCCTGGGTGGGGTTTTTGGGATGAGGCTATCTGGGGGAAGGATTGTGGCGTTGTGCCCAGGAGTTCCTCAGACCTCGGGTTCTCTCCTTCTTACAGACAATTTTAGGTACACGTGTGACATCTGCGGGAAGAAGTACAAATACTACAGTTGTTTCCAGGAGCACAGAGATCTGCACGCGGTGGATGGTGAGTGCTGCCTTGGTCTGAGGGCGGCGAGGGAGGCGGCAGTCCAGGTCAGGCACAGGGTGGGGAGCCGGGTGAGGGGGTGGCGTGTTTCTTTCTCTGGGGGCCCAGGAGGAGGAGACGAAGCATCCCACAACTAGTTTGAACGGTGGCTTGGGGAAAGCAGCCTGGAGCAGAAAGTGCTGTTTTGGTCTTGGTGTCCAAAACCATCATTTAAAGCGGTTGCTGCTAAGGACTGATAGGGATTGTCGTCCAGAACATCTGGTTAGGAAAGGCTGGTTGAAAACAAACATGGCTTGCATATAATAATAGCAAGGTGTGCTTCGTTTACATGAGGTAGAATCCCCTAGTCCCAGCTGCGGAGGGGGCGCGCGTGTGCATCTAGGATTTGTCCGGGGCTGTTCCTACAACACTCAGCTATGGTTCAATGTCAATGTCCAAGCCAGGCCAGCACCTGGCTGTTCTTTGCAATCATTTTACTGGTGCCCTGGGCACCGCTGAGCTTTGGGAAACTTCCTCCTTGATCCATGGGATCCCACCTGAATCATATTTTTGTTGTGTTTGGCCCATATACCTGTGTACCTCAGTAATGGGAAGGAAGGAACAGAGGGAAGTACACAGAGGTGTAGTGTGCAGTTTTGTGTGCCACATTTGGAAATGAAGGCGGAGCAGGAGGAGATGCCCAAGGAGGTCTTAGTGGCCCATCCGGCCCTTGAGGGAGACCATGTGCCAGTCGATGCCTACTCACACCGTCTGCCTGCGGCCTGTTGGGTTTTGGGCTTCTGTGGTGGATTTGAAGATGTGGGGGGGGGGAATGTAGAGCTTTCTTCCTCCCATTGTGGTTAAAACTGCGGAACAGTTAAGGTTTGGTGTGCAAACCGGAAGGCCTGCATTCACTGTGCTTCAGATGAAATAACCATGGAGGCTTGAATCAGTTTAAAATTGGCAGAGGGGTGGCACCAGACCCCACCTGATCTTGGATCCTACGTATGGTCGGCCCTGGTTAGTACTTGGATGGGAGACGGCCAATGAACAGCGGGTGCTGTAGGTGATATTTCAGAGGAAGTAACTAGCAAAACCACCTCTGAGTATCCCCTGCTGAAGAAAATCCTGTGAAACTCATGGGGTTGCCATAAGTTGGCAGGCAATTTGAAGGCACATGCACACACGCACACAGCCTTTCCTCTTTGTAGTGGTTTTAACGGAAACTTAGAGGCTGAGATACTACATCACGCTTGTGTAGTATTATCTATATTCATGTAGTTACATGATGGTTGTGCTATACCTTCCTTCCGCTGAATGCCAGCATGGTGCAACCAGTTGTGTCTCTGACTTTGTGCCTGTTGCCTGCTGTCCTCTTGTGCAGCTCTTGAGTGCTGGTTATGATCTGTAAAGCCCTTTACGGCTCAGGCCCAGGTTAGCGAAGGACCCTATCAGAGGAACAAATTGGCCAAACCGCCTCTGAGGATTCCTTGCCTATGAAAACCCTACAAAATTCATGGGGTTGTCATACGTCGACAGAATTGAGGGGATCTTCCTCTCTTCTTCTGCTACTTTGGTTCCATGTGTTACTGTCTTAGGAAATGATGGAGACAATATGAAAAGCTCAGCTTTCCTTCTAACAATGACTGGTGGCTTTTGCCTATTGAACAGAGTGTCACCTGTGCCAGCGAATGACAGAAAGTCTTGAATTAAACAGAACTGGACAGGAGGGGAATTTTTCCAGCTGTAGCTCAGAGCTGGCTCTCAGCGGGGCCTCACTTCCTCAAGGAGATCTCGGGGCAGTGGTGGCTGACTGTCAGCTCCCTCATTGCGTCTCTCCTCTTGCAGATCCATATGACCAAGCAATGATCGCAAAGGAAGAAGTCAAGGAAGAGGAGCCCGAGCCCTTTCAGAAGATTGGTCCAAGTATGACTTACCGAGTTTGCAACTTAAGTAATTAACCAACTTTCGATGTATACCGTGTGGGGTTTCGCTCTTAGCTCTTCTCCCCAAGTTAACGGCTACATTTAGCCTCCAGGAAGTGGAGTGCCCCTAAGAATCTCCCAGCTCCCTCTTGGTGGCTTAGCAAGGCCTGTGTGCTGAATTCCCAGGGACCTGAGCGGAGGGATGCTCCTGTCCGCGGAGGAGTGCACGGCAGAGCACTTGTTATCTACATGCCAGTCTGCAGAAAAAAACTCCTCATAGTGTAGGTTGCAGAGCTGTTTAAAACATTCGTGGCAATAAAACAGCCATTAAAACAATGGAAGTGCGCAGCTGAGACCGATGGTCCGAGGGCCTGGGAAGCCGCCACCTCCTCCCCAGCCAAGCCTTTCATGCCTGGGTCTTTCTAGCCAGTCTGGACCCTTTGGAGGGGCCACTGGTGCTCCCCGGCAGAGTCTGTGCTCTTGGGTGGGCAAAGCAGGGGCCGCACCAACACGTGGGCTTCCTGGTGCCCTCAACTAGTCAGGTTCTGGTTTGAGCATTTAGCTGATCTGGCTGATGTTTACTGAGCAAGACTTTTACAAAATGTGCTGTGTTACTTTTCAGTCTTTATGTATGAAGGGGTCGCTTTAAAAAGCTCTTTTCAGATTTGCAAACAGCTTTTTAACTGAAATCTTTGGTGGTGGGAAACCCATCAAGCACACTTAATGTGGTTGAATATAACAGTTAAACCAGTTCAAAGCTTTACTGGGAAGTTGTTTTTTATTGGGTTGATATTTTAAGACGTGACTGTTTAGAGAGCTGTGCGTTATGGTAAGGGGCAATTGCAATTACATTTCCGTGTTGGCCTCATTTGATGGGTAGCGCATCCATTTATTACCTTACTGATTAATTTTTCTTCCATTCTGTGGTGGGGGGAGAATTACCATTTTTGATTGGGGTGAGATGGGCATTAGGTGGGCTTTGACTTTGTTAAGGGTCCCGACTGACTGGGAAGAGCAGCCCCCTCTTTTCGGGGCAGGTGAACTCTTCGAAGTCTTGCTTCCAGCTCAGTATCACTACACTGGAGAACAACCCCCCCCCAAAGCATCAGTACATAACCCCCTCCACTCCCCCATGGCCGGGTACTAGTTTCTGGCCTTTCTCCCCTCTGAAGGGTCTCCTGCAACAGGGGCGCCCCTTGGGTGGCACCCCGCTTTCAGCTTGCCGGGGGAAGGGGGGTGAAGCAATGCAGGCCAAGGGGTGACGTCCACAGGCTCCTCCTAGCCGGGGGGGGTGTGTGTGCTATGAATAAAGGTAGAATCCCACCACCCCCATTTTCCATGCTTCGCTGAGGTCATCGTGTGGCTGAAAGAACCTCGGCTGGGGCTTCAGCTTCCCTCTCTTCTCACTCAGGGTCTTTCTTTCTGATTTCTTCGCAGAAACAGGCAACTACACGTGCGAATTCTGTGGCAAGCAGTACAAGTACTACACGCCTTACCAGGAGCACGTGGCGCTTCATGCACCAATCAGTGAGTATCTGGTGCGATGCCACTCACGGGGGATGATCTCACACGCAAAATCCTTGTGGGATTTGAGGGGAAGGCGTTTTAGGAAGCAAACTGTATGGGTCTCTTTCTGCTTCTCCTTTCCACATGCCTCCCATCTGTGCATTTGAGGAGCGCTTGGATCCACTACCTGGTCTGCATTTAGAGGAGGCACCTGCCTGCCTTCTGGGGCCGCCTCGAGGATTCTCTCTCAACATGTTTTTCCCTTGATGTTTTTTCAAAGTTGAACAAGCAAAAAGACAGAGCCCTGCCTACAGAAGGAGGCTCCCTGTCTAGAGACCCAGTTTGTGTCTCCAGGGGCACTCTGGTGCTTTGGCCAGTGCGGACGTTCCCACCGGGCTCCTCCTGTGTGGCTTAGAAATCTCCCAGAGGGATTTGGGGGGTGGATGGGAGGCTGGCCGGCCTGCCGGCCTTTGGGTGTGTTCCTCCTCCGCTGCAGCTTCCATCCCACTGCTCACACTTTCTGGGACCCATCTGTTGCCTCCGTCCCTCAGCTGGTGTGTGTGTGTGTGTGTGTGCGCGCGCACACATGTGCAAGATGGCAAGTCAAGACCCTTTGCCAGCCACAGTTGCTAACGTCAGGCCAGGTTGTTAGATCCAGAACAGACTTCTTCCCATGGTGCGGGTGATCATTGGTGCTCCCTTTGGTCTGGTCTGGATCTGACCTGTTCAGCTTCAGTTGAGTGATATCGGGGGGGGGGGGAGATTCTCCGTGTCCACGTCCACCCCCACATACATTGATACGTCTCTGTCGTGTTCTCTCCCCCTTCCCATTTGCCTGTTTTCTAAACCAAACAGCCTCAAATGTCGTCCGTTTTCTTCATAGGAGGGTTCTCCCTCCCTCCCTGGATCACTTGGTTTGCCCTTTTCTGCACTTTTCCCAGCCCTGCAATGTCCTTTTTCAGCTGCAGCAACCAGAACTGTCTGCAGTATTCCAAGTGTCTTCACAGCATAAACGCGCGCGCGTAATGGCACTGAGATACAGGCACGCAACGCATGCATGTTCCACACCCAATGTGGAACTGTCCCTTTGAGAGCAGCTGCGTGTGGGCAGCAGTTGAGATGAGGCTTTCTATTCTCATGCCGGCCTTTCTTCGTGCACTCAGACCGGCATGCCTTTCCCATCGTTCCTCCTCTGTTCGTAGGCCTCCCTTGTCCGCCCACCTTCTCTCTTTCTCTTTACTGTAGAAAAGCCGTTGAGGAGGAGGAGGAGGCAGAATAGCTGATACCTAGCTCACTGCTATTGTCTGGAGCCTGGAAACGCCTAGGATCAGCAGATTGATTGATTGATGATTCACTAATTGATTTTTTAACTATCTACCCCAACCCCAAGGACACTTTCCCGGTTGCTCGCCATCCACTCCAGCCACTATTAGATGACATGTGGCTTTTGCAATTCCACTGAACTGCATTTGCCAGTTAATTGGCTACTCGCCATTTTTGGAGCTCTTAAGGATCCCATTTCGTTTTTAAGACGACCCTGCCTAACTTCGTATTGTCAGCTAACTTGGTCCTTGGGTGCTTAGTCCTAACTCCAGATTATTTGTGAATACATTAACAAGGGCCCCATCCCTCGCTCTCCCTTGTCAAGAACTGACTGTTTCTCTTCCCACCCCCTGTTCCTTTTCTCTGTCTTCATGCGAAGTCATAAAAGAGTTGAAGTTTGCTCAGGCGCCTTTGAGGAGGGACTTTGGCAGCTGAAATAGACTGAACTCCGGGCTGGATGGGCCCCTAAGGGGTTGGCCCCTTGACAAGTTGGGGGGGCTTCCGGTGATGCCTTGGGAAGAGGCCCCGGAAGGCACGGGGCTTCCTGGATCTTACTGGCCGAGGGAGTGGGGGGCGCATCCTTCAGCATCCGCCCACGCCGCTCTGTGTGGGGATAACGATGGGCGGGGGTTTTGAGGGGAGGTTTAAAAGCTGGGGGGGGGGATACAGTGTTGGTTTGACAAACATACAGAGGTGTGACGGTGGGGCGGGAAGGTTGCAAATGAGTTTGCTTTTGTACAGTTTGCTGCGCTGCCAGAAGAGGAAGAGGTTAGGGGTGGACGTGGAAAGTACTGTTGGTCACCCCGAGAGTAGGGCAGTGCATGCTGTTGGTGTTAGAAGGTGCCCTCCTGGATTCAGCCCTGCCGGCTGAAGCCCCCCTTCCTGCATGGGCCCACCTGATGCCTCCCAGGAGCCCACAAGCCAGGTATGCAGGCAGAGCTCTCTGCTGCTGCTGCTGCTGCCACTAGCAACTGGAATGCAGAGGTAGGCTGCCTCTGAGCCTGGAGGGTCTACGTAGCCCCCCCCACAATGCACCTAGTCCTCTCTTCAAGGGCCTCATCCCATCTGATGGCAGCAGAGTCCCTCCGCCGGTGGGCCTGTGTGCAGAGCCGTCCTTTCTCTCTGCCAGCCTTAGATGGGAAAGGGAGGTATGGGAAGGAAGACCCCGTTTGTTCCCCACCAAGAGCCTGTTGTTATTCACCTCTGCCTCCCACTGCTGGACTCCAGACTCCCAGGCGGTGGATGAAGTCATCCCCCACCCCGAACTCTAAACCGCAGAGGGCTTTGCCTTGGCTTTTGGGGCATTGCACTTTGGGGAGGGTGAACTCTTGGGGGGCTGGCTTTGTGCAGCAGCAGCAGCAGCAGCGTTTGTGCAGGGAGGGTTAATTTCTTAGGAGTCTCTATGATGATGGGAGAAAAGTGAGAGAAGGACACAGCTGAGTGTGCCAGGCAGGCGCCGCGAGTGCCGTGTTGGGCTGGGTGTGGGAGGTGAAGGCTTGGCGTGGCTGAACTGGCCAGCCTGTCCGCACTGCGCTGCTTCTGCGCTGCAGCTGGCCGGACCCAGTATCTCTACAGAGAGTGGGACCTCTTAGGTCTCAGGATGAACAACGCCTCAGACTCCAAGGCCATGAGCAGCACAAGATGAGGATCCCAGTGGCGCTTTTTCAGGGCTGGCATTTTCAGTCATACTGTCATTGTGAGAAACACAAACATGTTTTTAACCAGCTGGTGGGGTGGTAGTGGTATTTTATTTTTTAAATATGACCCCCCCCCCGCCGGCGATCTATTTCTTTTCATTAAGCTTTGGGTTACCTGTTTTTATAAACAGCGGGAAAATGGTGATGAAGCTTATGCTTTCAGGTGTTTAATTTACAGGTTTCTTAGCTTGAGTTTCATTGTGGCAGCCGGACATTGATACAAGCAATTAAGCATGGGACGAGGAGCAGCAAAATGTCACTATGGAGTGTTCTTTCCCTGTAAAAATGGGCAGTGCTAGCTTGTAGTGGATGCCTCGCACGGCCTGTGGACAAGGGAGAATCGCTGGTCACAAGCCGGTGTTTTCCGGGCAGAACCACATCCCAGCTTCAGCTCAGATGACAGTTTAAAAGGGAAGATCTATCAATATACTTTTGAGGGTATTATCTCCCCAAACATTTCATGCTGAAAATTTCTGGTGGTGTTTCATGCCCCCCCTTCCCACTCCCCTGCTTGTGCAGCGCGGTTTTCAGCTGCACCTGACGCTACCCATGCGAAGTGTCCCTTGCCAAGGGCAGTGGGGAGAAGCAGAAGAGCCAGGAGGCTCATGGCACCTGAAAGAGGAGCCCGTTCTATGGGGGGGGGGCGGCTCGTTGTCCTCTGCCTCCCACCCTTCTAAGTCAGCCTTAGCTGATCTATCAGGCTGGTGTCAGTGGGTGGACGAATGGGCAAAATCTGCATAGATTTGCATGAGTTTAATTGCATCAGTAAAAGATCTTTCCTTGGCTTTTTAAAGTGATGTGCATAGATTTTGGGAGAGGCACCCGTTCTTTTGTAAGATGGGAGGGTGGTCCCTCAGTCTTGCCACCTGTAGCATTTTGTGAAGTATTTGTATGAGGAAGCCGTTAACTGGGATGCCTTTTAGACTACAAATAGTCCTTCCATGTAGCCAGTTGGATGATTGAAAGATGAAGTTATTTCCAAGGCCAGTGAGTTTCTCTAGAGGCCTGTGACAGGAGATGGTGGTCCTCTGGGCTCCAGTGGGGGAGCGTTTCTCGTGGCCCAGGGTCTGTTGGTCAGTCAGCCCTGGAAGCAGCCGGGCTCTTCCCAACACCTAGGCAGGGGACCCCAGTGGACAGGGGGACCCTGGCTGTACCCCAAAGGCTGAGAATTCGCCCTGAGCGCGAGTAGGGAGCCCTGAGGTGTTGGGATGCTGAGACCAGAGAATTTCCCACAGCCGGATGGGGGACCCTTGCGTCAAGGAAGGCAGGGGAGTGGTTTGTAGGCAGAGGGAGAGGCCCCCGACCCCCGAGAGGTGCAGAATTCTGGGCACTGACTTGTCTATCCCGGCACTAGTTCTGAGTGTTCATATCCAGAGTACTCCCGATCTCCACTCTTCGTGGCTGTGAAGACCCAAGTGAGCCAATCGGGCAAAAAAACACAAGCGGCGTCCATAATCCGGTGCTCCACCCTCCTCCACCGCACTCCCTCCGGTGCCCCACCGGCATCCCAGTCCCAGATGTTCCGCGCTCCAAATTCTGGATCCCCTGGAAGCAAGGCCACCACAGGTACCACTTGCGCTTTCTACCCCCTTTCTTATTAACAAGCATCACTGCCCTTCACCCCTTCCGTGCCCCCCACAGGCCAGAAAGGGCTGGCACGTGCCTCTCCTTGGGTGGCTTGCCATCTGCGGCTGATGGCATCACCGTGAGGGAGTGTGGCGGTGTGACCTGTCACCCCACTCCACTTGGTAGGATCCATTGACTGAGAATGAGCAAGGCAGAGGAGTCGGCGTGCGTGCGTGCGGGGGGGGGAGGAATGACTGGGTCTCCTCCTCCGCCAGCATAGCCCACCCTCCAGGCTGTTAAATTGGGCAGGGAAGTAGCCAGGCGGTTCATAGTCACAAGGCCATTTATTTTCTTGGAGATACATTTAGAAAACCCTTTTAAAATCCTGTACATTGATTTTATTTTCAAGGAAGAAAAAGGATGAGGAATAATACTGGCTTTTCCTCTTACTTCCCACTGTTTAAATTGTGCAGACATCAGGATACTCTTTGGCAAAACTTCTAATGTATTTTGTTTTAGTTTCAATCTGGCAAATCTGGAGATAGTTTTTAAATGGATGATTTTTGCTAGAACCTTTTGATTGTGACTTGTTCCAGACAGAAGCATAATGGACAGTATTGATCAGGGTTTTGTGATCAATATTAAAAGCAAACAAAGAAAAAAGCATTTTCAGCCCTTCCCTCATACCCCCAAACTCACCAGGCCAGTCAGTAGCATTGCCAGGGTTTGGGAGATAAATATGGAGAAGGCTCCGGCTGTGGGTGGAGAAGGGGGCTTGGCGTGTGTCCTGTGGAGGATTGGGGCCTCACTGGGATCCCCCTTCTTCATCAGGATTCCCAAAGGGTAAGAGAAGGAAGAGAGGCCGGACAGCAGCAGGAGGAGAGAAGGCACTTGGCTTGGCCGTTTCCTCTTTGCCTTTGGCGAACACTTGTCTAGAAGCAAGGCTTCCTCTGGGAAGGATTCCTTGGTTGCTCGGGGGGGGGGGGCGATGTTGGTGTTTTAAGGCCCCTCCCAGCATCCCCCAAGGAACAGGGAAGATTGTCCGAAAGAGGAGAGATGCAGATGCTAGGAGAAAGGAGGTCTTGATTTGCCTTTCTGAGCCTTTGAAAGAGGAGGCAGTGGTGGCAAGTTGCTTGTGGCTACTTGAAAGGAGAGGAGGGTGTGCGGGGGGCTCGGGCGCGGAACGCTCAACTGGCTCAAGGGGGGCTGCCAGCCATAGGCCATTGTCCAGGAGCCCACGTGCCCTTGTTGCCCACAACAAGAGGAATGGCTCTTCCGCAGCATGTCCTGTGCGCCTCCCCTCCCCTGGTACATGTCGCACTCAGTGGTAGATTGCTTCCGAACCTGGTGGCTTCCTCTAGCTGTCGTGACTGGTAGCCACTGATCAGCCTGTGGCAGCGCAGGGCTGTCTGATCCCCTTGAAAGCCAAGAGCTCCTCCCTCCCACGCCATGCTGGCTGTGCCAGAGGTGGCACTCACCGCCTCCAGTTGGGTATGGGAAGGATGCCCCCTTGGCCTGGGACAGATGAGGGCCCCTAGATCCAGTACCCGAGAGTACGTGGGAAGCAGGCGGTCGGAGGGCCTGGCCAGTGGCACCTCTTCTCCTGGCTCCAGTAGGTGTCTGTCACATGAGCGCAGCGGAGCGCTTGGCTTTCCTGGGCTGGAAGGAAGCCACAAGGGCCTCCCCCAATGCACGTGCATCCTGGCGATGGGTTGAGAGCCTCGCACGGGTACAGAGAAGGGGAGGAAGCAGGAGAGCTGGGCTACCTCGTGCCTTGGCCGTTCTGTAGGCCTTGAGGGAGAAATGGAAGAGCCTCCGTGTCTTCGGTCAGTAGCACAGTGTGTGGGCAAGGAAAGAGAGGGGGCTTGGCTGGGGAAGACGGAGGCCACTAGTCGGCATTTGCAGGGAGGCAGGCTTTCCAGAACACACTGGCCTCTCTTGTCTTTGGTTGTCTTTGGATGTCAGAGTTAATTTGTCTTAACTGAGTAAACAATCATGAACTGTTGTACCTGAGAAGTTTTGTTTGGGCTTGCAAGTACTTCCCCTGGACTACGTGCAAAAGCTTTTTAAGGCCTGGCAGCTCAGCACAGCCGCCACCCCCTTGCTTCTGTTGCCCCCCTTTGCTGGAGCTGAGCAGGGCTAAGGACTCTGCTTCCCCACCCATCAGGCCAGTTCCCCAGAGGCAAAAGGCAGAGGGGGCCAGTCCAGTTTGGCTGCTGTCTGGACAACCATGAGCACCTTTTGGGTCCACGCTGGCTGGAATTGGGGTGCTTGCTCCTGTGTAGGGCTACTGGCTGAGCTTGACGGGGGCTCCCTTCTTCTTGGGGGGCATGCTGAAGCCCTGGCCTCCAGTGCCCCCCATCTCCTCTTGGGGGCTGCTGCTTATTGGTTCTCCCCAGGCCCTCAGCGGAGCACCTGGGCTGTAGTCTGAGCCCCCGTGGCCCTAGTGGAGGTGCTGTGCCAGCAGGGGGCAGCAGAGCTCCTGCTGGGCATGGGGAGGGCAGCCTCCTAGTCGGCAAGGGCCAGGAGGGCCCAGGAGGCATGGCTGCCGGTTGGGACCAGCGTCTGGCCTGGCCTCAGGCTGCCGCCCCTGTTTCTGCATTTGCTGGCCAGCCGGACTGTGAGCCGCTCCTTCTCCTTCCTCTCAGCCCGCTGCAGGGGAGGCCATTTTGCCGGCAGGGGCTGAGCACCTTTAGGCAGCGGCGCAAGGATCTGTCACATTTTGGAGCTGAACCTGGCCTTGGAGAACTTGCCTGGAACCCGGAGGCATTGTGGGGAGAGCAGGTGTGAGGCGAGGAATGCCAAGCAGGAGGGAGAGGAGACGGGTGCAGGAAGCTGTAACCGAAAGGGCCTGGGCGGGAGGAGAGTTTGAAGCAGCGCCGTAGGGTGGGCCGTGGCAGGAGGCAGGAAGGAGCCCCCCAGGTCTCTCAAGGCTCTGCTGGCTTTTGCATCTGAGCAGTCCCTCTGAGGGAAGCAGGAACTGGAGGAATACACACACACACACACACACACACCAGTCTGCTGGCTCTGGTCATCCAGAGGCTCACTGCCAGGGAGGGAGAGACCCCCTTTTGCCCTCAGTCCCCCAGCATCTGGTGCCGGGGCATTGGAGGAGGGCGGGGGCTGCCTTTTTGCCCACCTCTGTCTGCAGGCTTTCCAAAGGCCTCAGGCAAGAGCACGCACGGCCCTCAGGGCTGCCCTTTTCCAGTCATCCTGGTCTGGAGTTGCTCGCTTGCGTGTATGTTGAGTGAACAAGGAGCAAAGGAAAGCTTGGCTTGGCATGCCTTTCCTTGTTCTGGTCTTGCTTGTACAAAATTTTCTGAAAACATTTTTTTAAAAAAGGAGGCGGAGCTATAAGTTTGCTTTAAGGAGATTCGTTGCATGTAGTTTCATAAATTCCACTGGCGCTAATTCTGTTTTTTAAAGGAGTTAATACTGTTGGGTCTCCTGGACAGCCAGATCTTGAGCCCCCCCCCCAACATCACACCACCCCCCATGGGTTGACTTGGCCTCTTGCAAGAAGAGCTTCCCTTCCTAGACAGTCCTTCTGGGCTTCGAGTAGACGGCCTTGCTGTCTCCTGAACTGAGTCATACCTTCCCAGTCTTAAGGTGGCAGGTAGTTAGTTGGTCACCTTCAGGCTGGGAACTCCCTGTGCCATGGGGGGCTTGGGAAGGGAGCACACTGTCATCTTTTGAGCAGGCGGTGGGGAGGGACAGGAATGGACCTTTTTGGCTGGAGCTCTTTCTCTGAAATAGCAGAGTCCTGACATGGCGAGATGGACTGCACCACTTGGGGATAAGTTGCTAGCCAGGGAAGGAATGTGCTAGAACTCTCCCTTGCTGCTCTGCTGCTTTTCTGCTTTGGGGGAATTAAAAACCATCACCACCACTATAAGATAATCGGGAAAACAGTGTACTTCTACTCCTTGTACTTTGAAGAGGTGCAGTCCACTCTACCAGGACAGGGCTGTACCACTCCCGCCATTCAGGTAGATCCAGCCACAGGTTGTCTCTTGGCCCTGGTGTGGAAATGCCTTGCCTCTCAAGCCCCAGCAATGCCGCTGGACCAAGCACCCAAGAGCGTCCAGAAACGGTCCCTGAGAGAGAGCAAGGTCTCTCTGCCCACCCCCTCACTCCCCCAGCGAGACTCTGTCCTGGCTTAACACTCACCAGCCCTCTGTGTCTTTCCTTATTCTCCCAACCCACAGAAAGCGCGTTCAGTCGGAGAGTGGAAAGCAAAATGCAAAACAACTTTGAAGAAACTAACAGCAGCTCCCAAAACTCTAGTGGTAAGTACCTGCACATCTAGGGATGTTGTTGTTGCTGCTGCTGCTGCTGCTTTCAAAAAACCCACCTGTACTTTCTCCTCCGAAGGGTGAGTAGCAAGGAAGATCTCTGTTTCAGAGGGGCTCGGCATCCAAATCTGAGGGTCGGGGAGGCTCTTGCAAGTTCCCTGTTGCTCTGCTGCCCATTTCCTCATCTTCTCTGCCCAGCTTGCAGTGCTGTAGCTTTGCCCAGCTCTTGATGGCGTCAAGGCTCTTGCCTTGTTCCAGCTTGGCCAGCGGAGCGTGTGGGCAAGGAAAGGGGGTCTCCAGGTAGCCCCCAAAGTCCGCTTGTGCAGCAGGGTGGGTGTCTGTGGAGCACTGCTCTGCTCAGGAAGAGCATGTGGTGCAGCCCGCCACTTTAGGATGGGAACTGGTGGGAATGCCTCCTATCTCAGGCTCCCAGCATACAGGCATGTCAAGGGAAAGGCTAGGCTGGCCCAGTTCTCCCTAACACGGTGCCTTTCCACAGGCGGAGGGTCGATTAGCCTGGGAGGCCCTCAGTCCTCCACCGTCGTTTCTTAGAGGTGCTGTCCCAGAGAACTGGCCATGCCTCACACTTTTCTGAAGGAGTCGATCCTTCCTGAGCAGTTGCACGTGGAACTGGACAGCAAGGGAGCAGGTGCAGTGGGTGGCTTGCCTCTGAGGAGCCCTTCCAGGGGCACGTAGAGCATTTCCACCACCTGCGTGGCATGGGTCTCTTGGCCACACTGGTTTTCCTGCCTCTCCCAAATGCCTGGCATGGGGCAGGGCAGCCCACTATGTGGCAGATGTGTGCCCCCTCCAAGGCACCTGTATCCAGTTGTGGCACAAAAAGGGTTTGGGAAGCAGGTGGGGTTTGGGGAAGCAGCCCCACCTCACCTCTGGCCTTGGCCAATGTAGAGGGACCCCCGTTTATTCTTGGGCAGTGTGGGAGAGAAGGTTTGTTGAGGAGGAAACCAGCAGCCTCACCTACAGTGAAGCCCCCTTGGGACTGTTCTGGCACGTGGGGGCTGAGGAAGGGGCCAGATATTGGTGTTGAGGAACTTGCAGGATGCGAACGAGACTGCCGGGGGCCTTTACCTCTCTGCCTGCTGGAGCAAAGTGGTGGTCTTTTGGTGCTCTTTCTTACACCAGGCTGTGGCCTAATCTAAAGAGTCTAAATAACACTTTCTTGATTAATTGGCCTCTTGAGCAGAGGACTTCGTTTCAACTCACCCACCAGCAACACCATCCTACAGAAAGCTAAAGGGATCCTTTCCTCGCATGCGTCCCGTGAGGCCATCTTGTATTGTGTGGGTGGGGTGGGGGCTGTTAGAAGAGGCCAAGAGGCTCCTTGAGCCAAAGGAGAGAAAATAAAAGAGCAGCGTCCCCACCACTGTCATGGCAGACCAGCTGGCATCCGTCAGAAAAGGTCTCACAGCCCAAGTGGTAGCAGACGCCTTCCTTTCCGCTGGTGAGGCGGGGCCTCTCCTGCCATCGTCTTCTGCGGGCATCCTTCAGGCCGTAAACTCTGCACACTTCTTGGCCTAGGCATCACCCTCACTGAGGGCAGCAGCACCTCTGAGTAGACACACGTCAAGGGCTGCCCTCTGTGCTGGGTTGTTAAAAATCAAATACAAATGTAAAGAGGACATTTTTGTGAGTGTGATGTTTAGAAAGCTTTGGCTTAACTGATACAGAAATGTATTGATGTTGATGGTGGTGAGATGTTAAGTCTACAGCAGAAGGAAAGATAGAAGCCAGGTCCAGTTGTCCTTTCTAGAAGCAAAAACAGTCCAAATGACCCTTTTCTCCCCTCAGCCAGGGCTCTTCCTGGCATCTGTGCAAGGAAGGCTTTGGGCTTTTTGCCGCCATCCCAGTCTCAAGCCTCCTTCCTTCCTTCCTTCCTTTTCCATCTGCATCTCTACCCCTTGGTGAGTGGAAGACAGGATGCCCAAGGGCCATGCAGGGCCTGGTGGGTGGCTGCCCAAGGGCGAGGCTTCCAGGGCTCGGGGCTTTGATGCCGTGGGCTTTTTCCCCTTGGGCCCTCCCTGTCTGTAAGCGGCTTGTGTCTCTTGAGGGGTGGTGGGAGAGCAAAGGAGGATCTGAAGCCCACCTGGATGGAGAGGCGGCCCCTTCCCGGTCATCTTCGACCCATACTCCCTGGGTGCATGAGGTAGCAACAGGTGGTCTGTTGCTGGGGCAGGGGAGGAGGTCAGGGTCCTCATTCTCTGCCGGCCCCCCATGTGGTGACATCTTGGGTCGCCTGGGCGTCAGAGGTCACAGGGTCAACCTCAAGGCCTCGAGAAGCTGAGCCAGGAGGGGCAGTTCTCTGGACAGTCTGCTTTTGATGGCGTGGTGTGAGGGGTGGCTTGGCGTGTTTATCTGGGCTGCCTCGAGCCTCCCTTGCGGGTCCCAGGGCCAGTTGGCACTGGGCTCAGTGGCAGGCTTGCTTGTGATGGTCGTTGGTCAGCCTGTCCTTCTGTATCCACGCCCACAGTTGGTCCGAAATAGGCCCGGGGGCCCCCTCCGTCCCACACAGAGCAGTCCCTGCCTCACCCTTCCTTGGGTCGGCTGTCTAAAGGCTTGATGTTGTGGTTCGTTTACCAGCTTTGCATTAAAGGCTTGACATTGTTTTCTCTTTGCCAGTTTTGCATCCTGAATGTGTTCCTTACGCACCCCCATGTCCTCCTCCGCCTCAGGTGGTAGCTGTGGCCTTGTGGGATGCACCTGGGGTCAGAGAGGAGGGAGCCTTTCTTCCATCGGGGCACAAAATCCCTCCTGTTGGGGATGGTGCTGCCAAGTGGTAGCTGGCTTAGGAAGCCCTTCTCCCCCAGGGCTGGAAAGGCAGGCAGGCAGGCGGATTCCCTTGGAGAAAAACCAGGGCAGCTGACAAGGATCAGGCCTGGTGTGCGTCTGGTGTGGAAAGCCCACAAAAAGTGAGGGGGGAGGAGGGCTTCACCCCCATAACCTGATAGCTGGAGGTAGACTGCCTCTGTACTTGGAAGGGCCATTCAGCAATCTGACAAAGCCCCCCCGCCAGCCCGTGCGCCCTTGAAACAAACGTGTCGCTTTGTCCGGGTTGCTCCAGAGGTGCGACTGCCAAGCAGAAATCTTGCCGCCACCATGCTAGAGATCACAGCCCTGCCCTTCTCCCAGGACCACCAGGATGAGTGGCACAGAAGTGGTGGTCCGGGCACTGTGGAGGTGGATTCTTGCTCAGCATCCAAAGGCTGCTTTAAGTGTTGCCTTTCCTCATCCTGAGTCTTGGAATTGATAGTATTGAGGAAGCTGTTTTTAGGGTGGTTGTTTTCCATGCCCGATGGGGAGTGCCCCCACACACACACCCGCCGCATAGGAAAAGGGGGTGAATGCAGGGACACGATAAAAGGGAGCAGGGCACTGAGGGGCAGACAGCCTAGTCTTGCCTGAGAGCTCATTGCGGGTACGTAGGTTTCTTTTAACCACAGGAGCTGCTCAACGAGGCACTGGGCTGAACAAACCTGTATTTTTGTCCTCCGTACTCTTTGGCCATCTTGCCAGCATGCGTGTGGTGGGCTAGCCAGAAATGGATGCCTTTATGATTCCTCGGCTTTTGCAGTGACAAGAAAGGCAAACCCCCTCCCCAGAGTCCTTTAAACCAGTGCCTCTCAAAGTGGTGGTCCATGGACCAGTGCTGATCTGCGAGCCACCAGCTGCCAGTCTGCGGCAAATTGCCAGGAAGGAAAGGAACCGTGGTAGCAAATGGTCACAAATATGATGCCGCCCCTGGACCCTGCCTGTTTCTACACCCAGCAGGCTGAGAAGCGTGGTTAGGGAGAGGCCTGCGAGGATCTCCCTGCAGCCCGTGCCTCTGAGCCCTCCTCTGCTTGGTCTCAATATCTGAATCTCTCTCTTTTTTGCAGAACCTGCCAGTCCCCTGGTTTCAAACCCTTTACCGCTTTTGCAAAGTAAGTGTGATGGGGGATGAGTTTTGCTCTGCTGTGTCTCAGGCCTCTTTTCAATCAGCTGGTCTTAAATCCCACCCAGCTGCCCTTCTGCCCCCCTTTGCCCACACATGTGTGGCTGCCCCAAATTTATGCAGCTTAAAAGAGTCATAACCCACTGCTGCCCCACGGCCCCTCCAAACTAAATCCTCTGGGCTGCAAATATGTGTTTAACAATGAAACAGCAGCAAGAGAAATGCAAGAAAACTAGGATTAAAGGAGATAAAACTAGCACCAGAGAATAAAACAGTTCGGCCTGTAAAATTAGATTAAAACTAACAGTGGGGTGAAAGCACAAAGGTGCAGAAGTCCTAAAATCATTCTTGAAATGCCTGCAAGAATTAAAAGGTCTTTGACTCCCCTTCTTTTCTGTTTTAGCGGTATTCTTTTTAAATTGTAAGCCGACTCAAGTCCCAATCCTGGGAGACTGGTGGGACAACAACCACAACAATAATAAAATAGTTCACAAGGGTGCTATCTCCCCTTCTGTGTGTCCCTTTTCCCTAAAGAAACAGTTCAACCTGAGTGTGATAGGTTAAGTTGGGAGGAGGAGGGGGTCCCTGGGAGCAGGCTGCGCGTTTCCTCGGCAGTCCTCTTGATACAAGCATGTTTGGCGGCCACGATCCGATGGTGGTCCTTGCAGCAGTGCTGTGGGAGAGGCCGGTCCTTCCGTGCTCCTCGTTACAAGAGTCCTTTGGGGATTCAGCGTGAAGGGAGCAGAGCTCTGAAAGGGAGGCATCGGCACAGCCGTCCATTGCGCAGAGGCTGCTGACAAAGTCACGTGGGTCTGTAGTAGAACTGCTGGTAATTAGCCAGACGTTGGACTTGGCAACTGCCCCCATTCAGTCCATGCACATGGGTGCGTGTGTGTGCGTGCGTCTCCAGTAGCCGGGCCAGGCTCCTGTGGGGTTGCAGCAGCATCTTTGCAGGATCCCTCGTGCTGTTCCCCTCTCCCTCATTCCTACAGGCTCAGGAGGCAGCAAAGAGGAAGGGAGGGGTTTCTTGGTGGTAGGAATCCCCACTCAACCTTGCAGACCCACTGGGTGACTTTGGGCAAGTCACACACTCTCAGCCTCAGAAAGCCCCATGATGGTACATGACTTGAAGGTACAAGACAACAATGAGCCCAGTAAGAGCAGCTTGGTTGCAGTAGTGTTTTTGCAAGCTCCTTGTGTGCGCTAACAGAAAGGTGTTGCTGGGGTTGGGGGGCAAGCAGGCCGCCTGCTCTGTGGGTCTCTGTGGTGTGGGGTTGGCCAGAGATCTGCAGGCAGGAAGGTCTCCTTGGCCACCTCCATTCGCTAGCCTGTGTGCCGGCAGCCTGGCTTCCCTGCCCCCTGCTTTGCCAGCGGGGACCTTCCCTGCCTTCACGGTGCATCACCACGGGCCTTGGCATCCCTCTTGCACCCAGGAATTGGCCAGAAGCCCCTTGCTCACCCTACCAGGCGGTCTGGCTATGGCTGACTAGATAGATGGGGGGGGCTTCCTCTGGCTTGGGTTCCAGCTGTGGTTGTACTGCCAGAAGGGGAGCTGGCCTCGGTGCTGGGAGGCCTCGTGTTTCATCTTGCCCCAGCTTGCCTGGCAGGGGACCACACCAACCAGCCCCTGCCTTCCCATCCTCCAGACTTGGCCTAACGGTTTGTATTTGCCCCTGCTGAGTTTCTTTGGATGTCAGTCTGATGCCTTTGCTGCTGAGATGTAACCTTGGTTTCTAGTCCCTAAGTACCTGCATCCTTCCCACGTCAGGTCATCAGTCAGTGTCCAGATGCCTTCATTCTGTGACCTACATTGGGTTTTGGGGTCTCTGTTGCTGGGCCCAGAACCTGGTCCTGGGGAAGCCAACTTTTACTCCGCTTTCTCAAGTTGCCTTTCCTCCTGGTGTGTCAGTTTTTGTCCCTTGGCTTCCAGATCAAGATATTCCCCGAATGTACTACCCTGCAGCGGTGGCATTTTCTGGCATGTGCATTGTGTCCCGCTGCAGCCTGTGTTTCTTAATGTCCACGTGTCCTCCTCTGCCATGAGGGGGTTTCCTTACCTGCCCTGTGGTGCAATGAAGGCCATTTAACTAGAAGCTTGATTGCTCTCAAGTAGAAACATTGCCTTTTTCCTCTGGCAGACGATGGAGCAAAGGCTCTTGGAAGCCCCAGAGAGCTGGCCTGAGTCACAGGGACAGTTCCCAAGCCTGCTGTGAGCTCAGAAGACCACCGAGGGGGGTGGGGTGCCCCCTTTGGCTGTTGCTGAGGGGACCGTTGCGCTTCACTGGAAGTCATGGCAAAGCGTAGAAACTGATCCAGACACTCGGATGCCCCTTGAATCCTCCTTCGAAGACAGTAAAGTATTGCTCTGCATTGAGAGCGATACTCTCTCTGCATTGCCTCTCTTCTCATCCCTCTCCCAAATTTACACAGGCTGGGCTTTTGATGTGAATGCCATGGTGTGTGCCTTGCATCTTAGTGCAGAGCCTCAGCAACAAAGGGGCAGCCTTCCCAGGGTCAGTATGATGGGGGCGGCAATGAGGGTGTGGAGCTGCAGGCAGGAGGGGGGCTACTCCCTGTCCTGGGGGCATCTCAGGGAAGGGGAGCAGGAGAAGGGGTCTCCATGCCTATGGGAGGGGGTCTGTGTTCAGGGGCCAGTGGTTTCCCTGGGCGATGGCTGGTGGAGGGCAGCTTCGGGCCATGATTGTGGGCATCCTGGTTGCGTAGCCAGTTGGCCAGGTAGGGAACAGCATGAGGACAGACTGGGTGGGTCTTTGGCCTGATCCAGCTGCAGAGCTGGTCTTACAGACTGCGGCACATCCTTTGGTTGTGGTTGTAGTCAAGAAAAGCCGAGTTTGGAGATGGCAGCGAAAGAAGGCGAGAGAATGGAATTAGGAGTGTATTCAGGGAAAGGCTCCCAAGCCTGGGGTGGCAAATAACAAAAGGTGTTTTTGTTAAGCCATGACTCCCCTCCCTCCCTCCCTCCCTCCCTCCTGCTCTCTCTCTTGCACACTCACTCTGCCCTCTTCCTCATCCTTCTACCTCAGCCTGCTGGGTTTTGTGGTCGGCAAGCCTTCCCTCTTCAACAAACGTTCTCTGTTCTTTGTGAGGCTGGAATAGGCAAAACTGGCATTTCAGGAAAAGCAGAGAGCCCTGGAACGCAGAAGCACGCTGGCCCAGACCACCGTTGTCCCAAAGGCGGGCACATGCCAGCCCTTTGGCCGTTGCGAGGGAGGGAGGGAGGGAGGGAGGGAGGGAAGTGCCCGGCGGGCTCTCTGGCAATGCCTGACTCTCTTTCTTGGCCTCCCTCTTTCAGAGCCATACACCTGCGGGGCCTGCGGCATTCAGTTCCAGTTCTACAACAACCTCCTGGAGCACATGCAGTCCCATGCAGGTAAATTGCAGGAGGGGTGCCAGTGGGAGTTGGGGGACCGCAGCCAGAGCCCACTGGGTCAGAACTGCCCACATGGGGTGCGGGGGAAGCAGGAGGCCAGAGTTGGGGGTCTGGTGAATGCCAACCGTGTGGTGGAAAGACTGCCAGGAGAGCAGCCCTTGCGGCGTCAGAGCCTAAATTCCAGAATGAGGCAGCCCCCCCCCCCTGGAGCAGGAAGGGCTCTCCCCCAACCATGGTTAGCAGAGCAGCTGAGGGAAAGTGGCAGGCAGGGAGCTCTGGGCACTGATGAAAAGAGGAGAACGAGCCCAGGGTTGCTCCCTGCTCCCCTGCTTGAGTCCCGCTGTCCCCTTCCTTCCTTCCCCTCCACCTCTCTCTAATTTGACTGTCAGCGGCATGAGAGGGGCCCATGAGGCGAGGAACAGTGAGCCTCCAGGAGCCTCAGCAAGAGGGTTGCTCCCATTGAGCTGGAAGGGCCTTCAACGTGGCATCCATTTGGAAAGCCGCAGTGGGTCTGAGAGGTTCAGGCATGAATGCCTGGAGGAAGCACCTCTGGGCTGGCATCCCAACCAGCCATAGCCCTCCCAAGCTTTTCTGCCTGAGCTCTGGCTTCCGCAAGCAGAGCATCCATTGCAGGCAGTTGTATGTTCTCCTGCAAGGAAGACACAGTCCCTGGCCTTGAGAGCGTGAAGGAGGGCATCAGGCGTAAAACTGCCCCATAGCTTCAGGCTCCCGTCAGACCTTTGTGTAGGGTGTACAGTTTTAGTCACCGCACCTGAGAAAGGGTAGGACCAGAGCTGGGAAAGGTGCAGAGAAGCCTATCACTGCAAGATCAGTGAGCCAGGGAGGGCAGAAGCATCGCACACAAGGCCCGCAGGCGAACCATGACTGCCACGAATGGAGCCGTAGAGTTTAGAATAAGCCACGATTAGGCACAGGGTGTGTTTTATGCCTGCAGGAAATAATACGGCCTGGTGCTGAGGAAGTGCAACAAGGTTCTGTCCTGGGGCTGACGCTCTTTAGTATTTTCATCAATGATTTAGATGATGAGATGGAGGGAATCCGTATCAAATTTGCAGATGACCCATAACTGGGAGGGGTAGCTAACACATTGGAAGATAGGGACAGAATTCAAAAGGACCTTGATAAACTAGAAAACTGGGTTGAAATTAATAAAATGAAATTCAATGAAGACAAATGCAAAATTCTACATTTAGTCCACAAAAGGCGCATGCACAGGCATAGGATGGAGGATACTTGCCTCAGCAGTACTACATGTGAAAAGGCCCTTGGGATAGTGCTGATCATAAGTTGAATACAAGCCAGCAGTGTAATGCTGCAGCCAAGAAGGGAAATGCTATCCTAGCTTGCATTAATAGAAGCAGTTTCAAAGTTGGTTACCTCATTTTAAAAAGGATATAGACAAGTCGGAGCAAGTTCAGAGGAGCAGTGAGGATGATGAGAGGCACGGAGAACAAAACATGAGGAAAGGTTGAAGGAGCTGGGCATGTTCAGCTTTGTGAAGAGAGGACTGAGAGCTGACATGATTGCACTCTTTGAATACCTCAAAGGCTGTGCCAAGGGGACAGGTTTGTTCTCTGCTTTCTCAAGAGGGTTACAGGAGGGTAGATTTTGACTGAACGTTAGAAGGAACCTTTGGCAATGGAAGCAACTGTCTACAGAGATGATGGATGCTCCTTCTCTGGAGATCTTCAAAAAGAGGCGAAACAGCTCCTGCTGAGGATGCTGTAGATGGAGGTCTTGCATCCAGCAGGAGGTTGGACCTGGTGGCCCATGAGGCCCCTTCTGACTCTAGGATTCTGTGAAGTGGGAAGGCAGAATCTGCTTCCCTCTCCCGTCTGGTCTACCGAAACTGAAGTCCTGAGTGTGAGGGAGACGGATGTTCAGGGCAGAGGGAGTGGAGCCCTCCTTCGCCCAGCACTGGGTGGCAGTTCAGGCGACCAGTTGTAGCAGTGGATGGCTTGCAAAGGGAATTGGGCAAGTTCCTGGAGGAGGGGAAGGGGCATTCCTTTGGCAGGCCTGGACTGAGGAGGGGGGCTTTGAACCGGGTGACCTTGAGCCAAGCACCCCCCCCTTGTGTGTGTCTCACTCTTGCACAGTCCGAGCGCAATAAGCCAACACTTTTCTGTGTTGCCTTTCTGGAAGCGGGGAGCCAATTGTGTGGGTGGCCGTTGCAGAGCTCCCCACCCACCCCCGTGCCCTCCATCTCCCCTCAGCCCCCTCATGGCATCCCCTCTTTCTTACTCTCTCACACGCACCTGGTGCCATAAGCCAGGAGAGGCCTGGCAGAGCCTGTCTGGCTCTCAGCCCTTTGCCCGGAAGCACTGCCAGCCATGGACCCGTGAGGGGAAGGCTTCTGGTGCCTCTTTGGAAGGGCTGGAGGAGCCCCTCTCTCATTGTCCGTGGTTCCATTGTGCTGGATTCAGTTCTTGCAAGAACACCCAAGGGCTGGGATCTGGTCTTGTTCTGCTGTAAGCTGCAGAAGTGTTCTGCCAGGGTGCCTTGTGTGAATTTCTGCTCCTGTTTCTGTCTCTGCAGTAAAATTGCATCAAAAGTAAATTGAGCAACAAGCATACATAGGAAACTATTTTATCTCCTGATTTGTCTTGTCTCCCTCAGCTGACAACGAGAACAGCATTGCCTCAAACCAACCCAGGTCACCTCCAGCAGTGGTGGAAGAGAAGTGGAAACCGCAGCCCCAAAGGAACAACACCAACAACAGTATGTACCTGCACGCTTTGTGTACCAAGGCGCACTGGAGTCCTACCTAAGGCTCCTTCCAAAGAGGCAGGAGCAGTTTGGGGGGCTCTTCATCACCCCGCCCCAGAATAGCTTCCCCATACATAACCCAGCAGCCTTTCTTGCAGGGGTCTTACAGTGCCAGGCAATGCTGCTTTCAAGGCTGGGCAGGAGGGAGATGGCGAGGGGCCGGGACTCTTTTGTCCTTACTGTGAACAGGGACTCCTCTTGCAGAGCAACCCCACCCTCCCTCAGACCCACATGGAGCTCTCCGCCCTCAGAGTATTCCTGGGGAGTTTTGCCACTTCCAGAGCACAGTCCTGGTGCAGCTGATGCTCTCCCTCCCTCCTCTGCCTGTCCACCCATCCCTTTTGACTGGTCCCATAGAGGTTGCAGCCCTAAAAATGGATGTTCTTTCTCCCCTCATCTTCCGTAGCGCCAGCTGGAAGCTCCCTGGCCAACAGCACCATCCCTGAGAAGGAACGGCAGAACATTGCTGAAAGGCTGCTGCGAGTGATGTGTGCCGATCTGGGGACGCTGAGCGTGGTGAGCGGCAAAGAATTCATCAAGTTGGCACAGACGCTGGTGGACAGTGGTGCCCGCTACGGCGCCTTCTCTGTCACGGAGATCTTGGGCAACTTCAACACGCTGGCCCTCAAGCACTTGCCCCGGATGTACAACCAGGTGAAGGTGAAAGTCACTTGCGCCCTGGGCAGCAATGCTTGCCTGGGCATTGGGGTCACTTGCCACTCGCAGAGTGTTGGCCCCGACTCCTGCTACATCCTGACGGCCTACCAGGCGGAGGGCAACAGCATCAAGAGCTACGTCCTGGGCATCAAGGGGGTGGACATCCGGGACAACGGAGACCTGGTCCACCACTGGGTGCAGAACGTCCTGTCGGAGTTTGTGATGCCCGAGATCCGGACCGTCTATGTCACGGACTGCAAGGTGAACTCCTCTGCCTTCTCTAAGGCAGGCCTCTGCCTGCGCTGCTCAGCCTGCGCCTTGAACTCAGTAGTGCAGAGCGTGCTGAGCAAGCGGACACTGCAGGCGCGCAGCATGCACGAGGTCATTGAGCTGCTCAACGTCTGCGAGGACCTGGCGGGCTCGGCTGGCATCTCCAAAGAGACCTTTGGTTCCCTGGAAGAGACGTCCCCCCCACCCTGCTGGAACTCGGTCACGGACTCCCTCCTGCTGGTGCACGAGCGCTATGAGCAGATCTGTGAGTTCTACAGCCGGGCCAAGAAGATGAACCTCATCCAGAACCTCAACAAGCACCTGCTGAGCAATCTGGCAGCCATCTTGGCCCCTGTCAAGCAGGCGGTCATCGAGCTGAGCAGCGAGAGCCGGCCCACCCTGCAACTGGTGCTGCCCACCTACGTGAAGCTCGAGAAGCTCTTCACCTCAAAGGCCAACGACGCGGGCATCGTCAGCAAGCTCTGCCATCTCTTCCTGGAGGCCCTGAAGGAGAACTTCAAGGTCCACTCAGCCCACAAGGTGGCCATGATCCTGGATCCGCAGCAGAAGCTGCGCCCTGTCCCACCCTACCAGCACGAGGAGATCATTGGCAAGGTCTGTGAGCTGATCAACGAGGTGAAGGAGTCCTGGGCCGAGGAGCCGGAGTTCGAGCCGTCCGCCAAAAAGCCACGGACCTCTGGTGAGGGCTCCCCGGCTCAGGAGGAAGACCGCTCTGGCAAAAACGAGGTCTACGACTACTTGCAGGAGCCCCTCTTCCAGGCGCCCCCCGACCTCTTTCAGTACTGGTCCTGTGTGACGCAGAAGCACACAAAACTGGCCAAGCTGGCCTTCTGGCTCCTGGCAGTGCCCGCGGTGGGGGCCCGGAGCAATTGTGTAAATATGTGTGAACAAGCCCTCTTGATTAAGAGGCGGCGGCTCCTGAGCCCCGAGGATATGAACAAACTCATGTTCTTGAAGTCCAACATGCTTTAAAACTCGGGGGGGGTGGGGAGGGGTGGAGGGTGGGGGGAAAGGGCCCCCCTCCAGAGCGAGCTACCACCACAGGCAAAACACTGTTCCAAACTACGAATCCCATTTAAGTTCTAAACACTGTGGACCTCATTCTGTATGCCCTGGGACAAAAAACCAAGAGGAAAAAAGTGCTTTTTATAGATATATAGATATATATTAATATGTATATAAAAAGCTACCTTTGAAAGGAGTAGTGGGTGTGTGGGACGGGCACACCTCCTCCGCTAAACACACTCCTTGCTTTAAAAATGTGTGAACTTGACAAAACACGCTTGTTTTTAGAGGGCAGACCAATGGATGCTTATACTCCAACATCTTCAGGCAGCTGAGTTTCTAAATTGACTTGAATGGTTATTTTTATTATTGTTATCCTTTTTTAAAAAATGGAAACCTCCTTCCTTCCAACCTCTCTCCCCATCTTTCTGTTCCACTCCCCCTCCCACAGCCTTCTGGGACCTCCGGCCAGGGTCCATCAGCCCTGCTTCCCATAGGTCCCAGTCCACACTGGACTTTGCTCCTGAGAGTAAACTGTACACCGTGAGGGCAGTTGTGTCCTGGCCTTCAGAACTCAGAAGGTTCCATGTTTGCAGGCAGCTGCATTTCAGATACATCCACATCTCTTAGAAATCAGGAACGGAGACTTGAAGGGTTTTTGTTAAAGTAAGTTGCTTTTGGTTTTGTTGGGTTTTTTCATTCTTTGAAAGAGAAAATTCTCTCTCTCTCTCTCTCTCTCTCTCTCTCTCTCTCTCTGAGTTTGATAACTAGCAATGTTACTTTTCTTTTTTAAAGGTGGTTGATTTAGACCTGAAATAATTTATTACAGCAAAGAATGACTGTAACTAATCTGGGGTTTTTTGTAGGTTTTCTTTCCCCTCCCCTCCCCGCTACATCCTCTCAACTTACTGGTGTATCACAAATGGTTCTCTGTGGGGCACAAGTCTCAGATTTCACCGTCAAGCGAAAGAGGGATGGGGGGTCCTGTTTGCCTCACTCCCCGGGGGTGACACTCCTATGGTGGGGCGTCAGCAGGGTTCTTCTCCTGCAGAGGGACCGTCAGTGGCACCTTCCGTTGTTCGACCGCCCGAAAGTGCTTGACCACTTCGGAAGATGTCTTTTTGTATTCCTGTGCGGTGGTTCTTCAAGCAAAGCTCTTCTTTGGCAGAAGGTAAGATGAGCAGAGGGGCCGAGAGAGGGTCCTGCTGGCCAGCGGGGTCTGCCTTCCGGCCTGTCTCCTTCCTTTAGGCTCCGAAGGTGGGCAAGGGATGGCAGGGCAAAGGGCTCAGAGGCAGCATTCTGCCAGGCAGCTCCAAACCAACGGCCATTGCTGTAAGGATGGGGTGGGTGGGGGTTTAATGGCCTCCGTGCTCTGCCTACAGTCAGGAAGGCGAGCGCGCCAGGCACGGCTATCGTATGATCCGGGGGGGGGGGCAGTCAGTGCCAGTTCTGCTGAGCCCATAAGTGTTGCAGCCCCTCCAAACCTCGCCCCCCCCCATGTGCGTCTTCTCCCTTCACTGAGCCACTTGGTAAGAAACATCCAGTCTGGCCATCAGTGCTGCCATGGCTCCTACTAGCCACAGCCCGAGTGGTCCGTTCTCAGTGCGGAGAGAAGGCTTGAGCGGCCAGTCCCTCCGCCTCACCAGCATGCATCCCCCCAGCAATGGTGCCCACAGCGGAGCCTCACCAAGCCGGACGGGCTCAGGCAGTGCTTCTGGATGCCTCCAGCCCTGGGCCCGCTCTTTGGCTGCAGAGCCTGGCTTTGCGAGGGAGAAGAGCAGGGCAGCGTGGGAGGCGGGTGGTGTGGACCTCACGGCCAGTCTGGGCAGGGGAGATTCTTCCAAACAAGCCATTCCCAACAGGGGTGGACTCAGCAGCTGCTCTGGGGGGCAGGGTTGGGGGTTGGCTTCTCCAGTATGCCTCCACCCACTTTTAAATGTAGCCAGAGTGTGCCCCCACTGCCTCCCCAACCTTTGCACCTGAGGGAGCTGCCCTGGGAGAGGCTGTTCTGCCACACGGAACCCCACTTGGGGTGGGGCGCTTGTGAGCACAGCAGCTGCGACTGAAGGGAATGACGATACAGGAGGGAAGAGCTTTCTGAGAGTTGGAGTGCCATAGATGGGGGAGCAGACCCCCCCAACTGATGCACGAGGCCCACAGAGGCAAGTGGAGAGCAAAGGTGGGCAGGGATCCCTTTGGTGCTGAAAAACAACTCTTTAAACAGAACCAGATAGATAAATCCATGTGGCCTATCGGCCAACTAGATGTGGTTGGGCTGCGGGTGGGGGAGTGAGCCAGAGGAGATGATGATGATGATGATGATGATGAGCAAAGGCACCCCCTGGGGGCTGGGAAGTGGCTGAAACCTCTCCAGACCAGGAGTAACCGCTGGGCTTGGCCTTCCTTCTCTTGCTTTCGTCTGGCAAAGGTGGGCAGAGACTCAAGGAAGGATGCGAGACGTTTGGGAAACTTCATTATGTGTTTGATCCAAAAATCAACAGAACAATGAGCAGCACCGCTCACTGGCCTTGCCGGGTGCTCTTCCCAACCCTCCCACCACCCCGGAGAGAGGGGGGGCAGTGCCACTTTCACAGACTGCAGGGGGGATGTTTGCACCACCCCACCCATGCTCCCTGCACGAGAGGTTGCAGCTGCATTTGGTGGAAGGCCCCACAACTGAGGGGTGCCATGCAGTTGGAACCTGGGTGGGTGGGGTAGGCCTTCCTGAATCCAGAGGGTGGTTTGTTCATTTCAGCCTCTCCATAGACCTTCCAGGAGGCCAGCGTAGCACATTCCATCCTGGGGAGGGAAAGGGACGCTGTTAAGAGCGTCCAGGGCAGCCAAGTCTCCCCAGGAAACTGGCTGGTTCCCCCACGGCCTTCGAGGGCTGTTGCAACGGAGCTGCTCCCTGGCTCTGGGCTTCCAGACAAAGCAGCCCCATCCCCTCCGCGTGTGGGTGTGCTGTACTGCTGTTCCAGTTCCCATGGGGAAGAGATGGAGAGGGAAGGAGGAAGAGATTTGGGTGCCCCAAACCCACCCCTTTCTCCACAGCAGCGCCTGCGCACCCCCTGCGCCAGTTCAGTGTTCCAGGCAATATCGAGGGATGCCCATGTAGAGGGGGCGTCTCTCTACCCAAGGGAGTTGCAGAAATCTAAAGGTCATGTTTAAAACATTACAGAAAAAGTTTAAAAATATATACAAAAATATTTTTTAGGCCAGAGTTTTCTACAGGTATTAATGAATATTTTTCTTAATCCTTATAAGTTTTACTGTGTTTAATATTTCTTAATACCGGTAGCATTAATTTATACTTTTGTAGCGACACACTATTTTTATAAAAATGCCACCACCGGCTTGTCTTCATGATCGAGGGGGGTGGGGGTGGGAGAATTTGTGGTGGGCATCGGCCCTCCTGCTGAACCATGTACTGTATTTAAAAAGAGAAAGTTATCTACTGTCACGCTTGCTGTGTGTTAATAAACAAGAAACTCTTGGTTTAGCGTCGTCTATAGTGGTGTCACCAGAACCATTGCCAGGAAAGGGGGGGGGTGAACTTTTCTTTCCAAAGGAAAAGGAAGCCCAAGCTCTTGGTGGTGCTTTACTTTTGTGGAGGGTTGTGGGAGAGAAGAGGTGGGGGGCTGGCGCGCCAGAGGTGCTTCGCGCCGTCCGCAGAGTGACTGCCCAGGCTTTGAAATGTGGTCTTGCTCGTCAGACTGCTTGGAGGCCAAAGAGCAGAGGAGGAGTCCTCCTACTTCTGGCAGGACTTGGATGTTACTGCCCAGACCCACAGCAGTCTGGATCTTGCTATCTATTGGGCATCGTGCCCCACAGATCACCAAGACAAAGTTCCCGCAAAGGAAAGAGAGGCAGCCTTATTACTCTGAGGTTTATTTGTGATGCCACACAGGACCCAAAACACACACGTGCACGCTCCAATCTTAAGTTTCCAAGAGTCCAGGGCGAGAGCCAACTGGCTGCCAACACCGCTCACAGCAGCAGCCAGCGTCTCGGAGCACTTGGGTGGCTTCCCTGAGTCCGAAGGCTTTGCACCAGCCTTGTTCTTTCTGTGAGGAGGGGAGCGCAGAGCCTCCGGAACCTGCAGCAGGTATAGCACCCGGGGCACTACAAACACAGGCTGATTGCCTAATTAAAGGCACTGTGGCTGTGGCAAAAAAGGAGGGCTGGCACAGGAGGGGAGCGGGTGCTGGGGGAAGGGGGAGAAGAGGCTGCAGGCAACCCTTGGCTCTGTGTGGGGACTTCCTCTGACCCAAAGCCCTGGCCCAGCCCTGGTGGCCGGCTGCCTCTGCCTCAGAGTGTCTGCAACCACCTCTGCCCCCAGAGCCCCCTGGGGCAAAAGCCTCCCAGGCAGAGCAAGGATGTGGCCTCCCCAATGGCTGGGGGAGGAAGGTAGAATGACACCCTGCCCACGTCGGAGAGCCCTTGGCCACAGCAAGACACACACTGCAGCCCCTTCCTCACTTCTACAGCCTCGGAGGCCAGGCGGGAACAAAAACTCCCCCCCCACACCCCTTCCAGCTACAGGCCGGCTGGCATGCGCAGCCCCCTTTCCCCCAACGGGGACCCAGCCAGGCTCCCAGAAAGGGCTGCTGGTCCTCAGGGAGGGAGGCGGCGGCCTCATGGTGGGCGCCCGGGTCTTGGCCCCCGAACAAGCAAAAGCAGCATCCAGAGAATGGCAAGGTGGACGGGCGCTGTCAGAACATCCCGCGGCCGCCCACAGTGGCTGCCGTGGTCTTGGGCTCCAGCTGGCAGGCCACCGCTCTGGCTTCCCACGCAGCCCAATCCACTGAAGGTGCAGTGCTGAAAATGCAACATCCCCCAAACCACCCGAGAGCTTGGGGGGGGGGCTTTCATCACCCTGAGCTCAGCTGGAGGGGAAAGTGTCAGGAAAAGGATGTGAGGCCATCACCAGTCCAGGCTGGCTTTTGGGCTGGTCAGCTTCACGCTGTCCTTGCTGTAGAACTGGGCATACCAGCGCCGGTGCCTCTGGATCGGCCCGTCCTCTTTCACCAGCAGAGGCTTGGAGAGAAATTGTTTGTTGTTCCAGATCATTATATCCCGCTCAAACTGGGGTGGGGGAGGACAGAAGGGGAAAATCAGAACCCCCTGTAGCCCACAAGGGGCCCCTCAGCCCATATGCCCAGAACCAGGCGTCCCAAGAAAACCACCTGACACTCCAAAACCAGAACAAGTGTGTGAGTCATGGGGCAAGTTCAGGCAAGGCTTTACATTGGCACGTTTTTATGGCACAAGATGACTGCCACCAGCTTGTGAAATCAAGTTTTGTCTGAGAACTTATTTCAAAGAAAGAAGAAAAGTTGTTTCTTCATTTCAAAGTTACAAATTCATTTTAGTTACAAAACCCAAAAAATAGCATATTAACAAACTAGTCACAGCATGCTTCCTTTGTTGTTTTGGTGTGCCAAAATCGGACACCCTCCGTCAGAGTTATTTGGTCTGCTGGGGAGGGACAGGGTGGGTTAGAAAGTCCCCTCAAAGTGCCCATTCTCCCTCAGCCAGGTTAAATGGGAAGGGGCAGACCCTGCAGGAGCCTTTGAGGAAGGAGGAGGAGCAGGGGGGGTCCGGGAGGGTCCTTTGCCCACCACACAGCAGGAATGGGCAGGAAGCCTTCACAATCCCTTAACTTAAAAAACCCACCACCAACCATTGGATGGCTGGGAAGAGCCCATGGGCTGAAACGGCCCCTTCTGGCCACTGGAGAGCTTGCTGAGCCCTCCTCCTCCTCCTCTCTTTCAGCCTTCAGGCCTGGAAACCTGCCCTTGCTTCTTGTTGCTTCACAGGAAGCTGGAGCAGGGGGCCAACGGTGCGCAGGGGGCTTTTCCGTGCACTCGTGGCTTTGTCTGCTGCACAGAGCCCTGCAGACCCTGGCCACACTGGCCTCCCTGAGCCCTGGTCCAGGCCCTCCGCCTCATTCAGAGGGTGAGGCAGGCCTTGGGGGTCCTGGGTGGGAGAAAGAGTGACCAACGAAACACCTAGTTGGGGGGGGGGCTTTGGCAGGAAGCATCCTGAATTGGGGGGGGGGGCTTGCTGTGACTTGGTCATCCCTAGGGCAAGACATCCAAACACAACTGGCCCTCCACCCACCCCAAGACCTCTCCCTCACCTGGACTCGCTCTGCCCACATGATGAACTTGGGAATGAAGGCCGGGATATTGCGCTGGTAATAGATCCGGTGCACCACTTGCTGCAGGAGCGGCTCCACGGGGGTAACGCTTTGGATGATGACCCCTCGGCCCAGGAAAGGGTGCTCAAAGACAATGAAGACCAAGGCAGGCCCCACCTGGGACCAAGCGAGAGAAGGAGGCCATCAGGCAGCACAGAGAGGGACCCTGGAGCCGTTCAAGGAGAAGGGCGCCATTGCCAAACGGCACCCAGTCAAGGACTCTCTTTCCCCACTAGCCATAGTAGCCACAGAAGCTCAGCGAAGAAGGAAGCCCTGCTCACCCCACTGCACCCAGTTTTCCTCCCTGGGCTGCCTGAGCTGAGCTTGGGCCCTTTGGCGATACAGAAGAGGCACAGAAGGGAGAGAGCCCAGCCGGCCACGGAAGGCTGCCTTCCACCATGCCTTTTGCTTGATGAGCCCACAACCTCCTCCCCAAAGGAGAAATGACTTCCCCAGTGACCGCCAGCTGCTGCTTGCCATATTCCCCACCCCACCCCGCCATGTGCCGTACCTGCCTGATGCGGACTACCAGATCCATCAGGGAGAAGCGCTTGCCAAACACTGTTACGTGATGCTTCACGAGCAAACGGGAACAGTGCGCCTCCGGCTCTGGCTCTGGCTGCCACTCCGCCTGGGAGAGGAATCAGAACCATAGAGTTGGAAGAGACCCCAAGGGCCATCTAGTCCAACCCCCTTCTGCCCTGCAGGAAGACACAATCCAAGCACTCCCAATGACAGATGGCCATCCAGGCTCTGTTTTAAAACCTCCAAAGAAAGAGACTCCACCACACTTCCAAACATCTCTTACTGCCAGGAAGTTCTTCCTAATAATGTTGAGGTGGAATCTCTTTTCCTGTGGTTTGGACCCATTGCTCCGTGTCGTGCCCTAGTCTCTGGAGCAGCAGAAAGCAAGCCTGCCCCATGCTTAGGAGAAGAGAGAAGACGCAGCCAGGCAGGCGTGTCCCAGCTGCCCTTCTAGAGAAGCCGAATTCCCAGAGGAGCGTCCCTGGGGTTACCTGCCAGTGGTGCCTGCAGAAGGCCCAGAGCTGTGTGTTGCTGTACCGGAGGTCCACTCCACTCAGGACTGAGGGCCCGTGGACAAAGGCAAGGTGGGCCACATCAGCTGCATTCTCTGGGATTTCCTGGCGAGGGGAGGGGCACCATCAGAAGGCTGAAGGGTAAATGTGGGGGGGGGGCGGGGATACCATCACAGGCCTGGGCGCCCTCCACGCCACAGTGGCTGGTGGTGGCGGCAGCTCTCCGGCAGAGAGAAGGCACCGTGTCTTTCCCACCCCGCGGAGTAAGAGGCACCCAGGGAAAGCGGCGGCTACAGGGGCCGGAGCATTGGATGCCTCGTGTAGTGAGAAGACTCTGGTGCTAGCAAGCTCTTGAATTCCCCACCCACCCCAAGCAGCAGGAAGGCACCCCTGTGCCCAGCTAGTGGGGGGTGGATAGATGGATGGAGACAAAAGCACATCTGGGCAGAGGCAACGCACACAGCTGCCGCCACCACCACCATGCAGAGCACCCACCCGCCTACCTCAATATGCGCACTGACGTAGTGTTCAGTGATGCCACGGAACACCCACTTGTGGGACAGCATCTCCTCCTGCTCCGGGACTTGCCATGTCGGGCCGACGCCATCACAGTGGTACCAGACAAGGATCATGCCACTGACCTCACAGGATGGCCACACTTTGATTTTTGCGAAGGTGGGCACTGCAGGGGAGGAGGGAGTCAGAGCGAAATGGCTGCAGGCCCTCACAGCTGCCCTGCGATATACAGGCAAGGGGCAAGGGAAGCCTTCCTAGTGCAAGAGGCCTGCCGGCTTCAGTCAAGTAGGGGGCTCCTCCCCACCAGACCCCCCGCCCCACAGTGACCTCCTGCAAGGGCAGCCCAGGGGCCCGGCCGAGGCCTGTGCCAGGAAGCCCACAGCCTGGCCCCTTCCTCGGCCCCCACTGGGGGCTTTTAGGCAGGCAGCCTCTCACTCACCCTTTTCGGCATAGGGGATCCGGGTGCACCTGCCGTCCTCTCCGTGGAACTGCCAGCCGTGGAAGGGGCACTCGATGCAGCTGCCCACCACGCGGCCCCCGACAGCCAGGTTGGCCCCCAGGTGAGGGCAGTAGGCGTCCACCACGTGGGCTCTCCCGTCCCAGTCCCGGAAGACCGCAAACTGCTCCCCTGCGGCACGGAGAGAGAGAGAAAGAGAGCCCCGCGCGTCAGCCCCTCCGGCCTCTCTAGCCCTTGGCCGCAGCCCTTGGGCCGAGAGAGTGTCCCCCTCCCCGGCCAAAGGGATGCGCGGCGCCCGGCGGCTTCGCCAGCGGCCACAAGAGGGCGCCGGGCCCAGGCGGAGGCGAGCGGGCAGAGGAGGAGCTGTCCGGGCACGACGTCTCCGTCGTCGCTGATTATTTCACGGCGATTCCTGGCTCCCACTGCAACAACGCTCTATTCTCACCCCTGAGACAGTTTCTTTTCTAATTGCAACGCATAGTGGAACACAAGCATCCTTCCTTCCTTAATTTGTTAATATAAAGAACAGTACTACCGTGTGTCAGTGCAATGGTATATATATTTTTGTACTACAACACGGTCACTCTCAGAAAAGTTTTTAAACATTCAGAAGGGAGGAAAAAGCCTTCAAACCTTAGGAGCTCCTGAGCAAAGCATGGCCCCCTCTTTAAATTAAACCTCAGAAGAAGCAGCCCCCCCCCCGCTCAAAGAAAGAATGGGGCCAAAGGTGGGTGCAAAGGTGGCCACAATCTGAAAAATGCAGGCGCTGGAAGAGCAGCCGAGCGTGGGCTTTGGGGTGATGCCGAGGGGAGGCCGTTACGTGAACAAGCGCAGGGGGTGTGTGCCTGAAGGAGGGAGGCAGCCAAGGAGAGGCCGGTTGCCAGCCGAGCCTCCAGGGAGCAGAGCCGCCCTCCCCAGGGGAGCCTTTGAAGAATTTGCCTCGGCTCCTGCCTTCGCCCCTTCCCATGCCAGCCTCGTGCCAACTGCTGCCTCTGAAGATGTACTATTAGCCCAAGGCACCGAAGCTGCCAGTTAACACCTGCATCTGTGTCCCTGGGTGGGGGAGAGCCCCCAGCGCCTCCAGCTCCAACAAGTGCCAGGTTGCACCGCCAGCAATTCTTCTTGGCACACCTGTGCCCTCAAAATACTCTGCCTCTGGGCAGAGGAGGTTTGTCTCTCACACACCTCACTGCTTGTAGCTGTTTCCTCTGAAGTGTTTACAGCCTGCCTTGACAGAGTGAATGTACAAGAAGAGAGAGAAGCCATGAGAAAGCTACACCCCGCCCCCATAAACTCAAGCACAAAAATAGACAAATGGTAAGCACTGATAGCAATACAAGCTCTGTCAGGCAAGTTAAAAGCATGGATGTCCAAAGCCAAGTCCAGATCTTACATGCAGTGGTAAGTGAAAAAGTATCCACCTGCAGATAAAGGAGGAGACCCCAGTGGCAGAGAGTTCCACAAGCCTAGCATTGCCACAGAAAACAGGCCAAGCAAGAGAAGCCTCTGCTCTTGTTCTCCCTAATGTTTTCACAGCTAGGAGACAGTGTTGGATGCTATACCACGCCTTGGGCTGGGGGTAAAAGCCAAGGGGCGTCCTGTGTGACATGGGCAAGGGGCAACAGCAGGAGCCCCATGGGGGGGGGTCAAGCGCACAGAGCGTCAGGAGGAGAGGCCTGGACCCCAACAGCCCCCAGGGTCTCCAGCTCCAGCCCTGCTCTCAGGGCTGCCTGGGCTGCCTTCTGCGCATGGATGCCGCTGGCAACAACTGCCTGAGCCTGAGGAAGGGGCCCTCAAGTCTAGGCATGTGGGCGGAGGGCATGACTTGGTCCTCTGATAGCAAGACACAGGAGCAGGGGGGAGGCTTTCCTCCGCTGCGGGTGGCAGAAGAGCTTGAGCTGCTGCTGCTGAGTTGGCTTCCATGCCGCCTGAAAAGAGCGAGAAGTTCCCCAAAAGCAAGCCGGGACACTCCCTGCCACCACACACGCATGCAGCAGCCACTTTTGTCATTGGCGCCCTTCTTTCAAAGGCAAGGTGGCTGGTGCTTCATTGGGCTGGCACACACACGCACACACACACCAGGAGTCTGACACACTCTTGCTCTGCCACGCCCCCCCCCCCCGTGGAATGGGGCAGCTGTTGGGACAGGGCTGCAGGGGAAAGGTCTGAGGAACGCCAGAGGGGAGGCAGAGCCTGGAGTGACCCTTCCTCCCCGGTGCTGAGGCAAAGTGGATGAAAGCAAGGAGCAGCTTCCCCCACAAGGGCTCCGGCATCCATTCTGGAGTGTGACCACCCGTACGGCATCAAAGGCAGCTGCTTCTGGGATTGGTGGGCACAGCAGCACTGCTGCTCCCCTTGCCTGCCCCATTTAACCCAGCCTGGGGGGGGGGGCAGGATCAGGTCAGCGTGGCACACTCCCAGATCTGTAGCAAGGAGGGGGCATCTCTGCAGGCCTCGTGTGCTCCAGTTCCACGGCTGGGCTGGCTCCTGGCTGCCTGGCAGCGGCCCCACCGGGAGGAGCACACGGGCCAACATGTTCAGGCAGCAGCATCCTTAACAGCTCCCAAAATGCTTTCCCCAGATTCTCCTGGCAGGCCATGTTCCCCCTTCCCACACCTCTTCGTTTCAACAACAACAACAACAACCACTTTCCCCTTTTTGCCTAACTGCAGACTCTGCCTGGCTCTCTCTTGATGCCCTTGCTAGATTCCAGCCCCTTCCACCTGGCTCATTTTAAAGGGTCTTCACCCACCTGAGGTGCTCCCTCTCCTTCCCAGTTTGCCTCATGTGCAAAGACGTGGAAACTCCAGCGCCACAGAGACGGGGGGGGGGCAGGCAGGAGCTGACCAACATGCCCAGGGACTGGGGTGGGGCAGTGCTCCTGGCTCCCCACAGACACAGAGAGACAGAGAAGCCCCTGCAGCCCAGGCTGAGAGGCACCCTCTCTCTCCCCTCAGGCCGCCCTGCTGGCTGCTGCTGCTGCTGCTGCAGGATTTGTAGGCAGGGAAAGAAAGACCTGCTGAACTGGACACAAGCAGATTTGCCACTGGAAACCGGCCAGCCGGCCAACCAGCCAGACCCCATTCAACCATATTTCCTTGGGAAAAGCAAAGAGGCGAGAAGGGCTTATCAGCCGGTCTAACGCCCCCTTTTTCCATAGCCCGTGATGGACAGATACAGAGGTGGATGAGTGAGCGGCACCCCCTGCCCATCCCTCAAAGGACCCCCCCCACTCCCTGCCCCCAGGAGCCAGCAGAGCAGAGCGAGGTATGATGGCTCAGGAGTCGCTTATGATTTGAGCCTCAGCTCCCGAAGGGGACGGAAGCCCCCAGTTCCCATCTCACATCCACCTCACATCAAGTGACTCTGCAGCCTAAAGCAAGACTCTACCTGCAAAATGGGAAAAGTGCCCTACCTTGCTGGGCTGTTGTCAAAGACTGCCCCCCAAAGGCACTGGCCATGGGCTTCTGGTTAACAATTGCGAGCAAACAATGGAAACCCTGCTAACGCTGATCCAAAAGCAGGGGTGCTCTCATTCTCCCACCCACCCCCTCATCATCCCCAAACACTGGCCTTGGCCATGCTCTGCCCAATGGGGTCAAAGCAGGCAGGACAAGCATGGAAACTTGCTACATTCTTCCCTCCTGGTTCATGCCGCTCCCTTCATTGTCTCCTACTGTTTGTGTTAGATTGTGGGCTCTTTGCAGGCAGGGACCTGTTGGTTTTGTTCAGGCCCTGTGCACTGATGGCACGCAGAAGGAATAACTTCAAAAGAGAGATGGAAGACTAGGTACACAGGGGAAATAACCCCAGAAGGCAGAGCTGGCACAAGTGAGCCCCGTGCTGCTGTCTTTGCACGGGGGTGGGCTCTCTGGTAAGCAAGGGCAGGGCTGCTCCCCACCAAGGCCTGTGAGAGGGAAGGGCTCTTGCATTGGGGAATAAACACCGCATGGTGGACCAGCCAAGTGTGTCGGGGGGGGGGTCCCCTTGGGCGCAGCAAGAGGCAGCTTTTGCAAGTCCATCCAAACACAGGACTGGAAAGTGGGGTGGGCTCCTCAGGCTGCTCCCGGGATAAGTCATGCAGCCTCCTGAAGCTGCTGAGTGCCCCAAGGGTGGTATAGAGAGATGCCCACAGGGAACCTCTGATCTTCACTGGAGCAACAGCATGTCTCTTTAATGGGACAGGCAGGTTCCAGAAAGGAGCACACACACACACACACCACTGATCATGCACAGAGCAATGCCCCCCACCTCCGGTGTGATTAGCACTCTCTCCAAGAGATTCCAGCAACACTTTCTCCCACCTAGTCTAGTCTGCCCCAAACCCAAGAGCTGGCAGAAGAGGGGCAGTCCTTCCCCAACCTCTCCACACAGGTCGCCACCATTTTGTAGGTCTCCATCACGTCATCCTCTACAACACCAACACCGACTCTCTTGTTCTTGTAGTAAGAGGCACTGGGGCCTCCCGCCTTTCCTCCCAGGAAAGGCTTCAAGGAAAGCCATGGTGGGCAAACGTTGCTCTTTTCCTAACCCAGAGCTCCCGTGGCTGCTGGCACAGCTTGGTTCCAACTGTTAAGTGCAGGACACAAGGCACGCACCACCTTGTTGGGCCTGGGTCTTGTTTCCTTCAGCCCAGGCCTGGCTGACCAAGGGAACAGGACATCCTGGGATGTGTCCGGAACAGGACCCAGGGACCCAGGAGGATTTTATGCCTGCCTCTGGCATGCTGCCTCTCTCCCCAACCAGCTTTTCTTGCTCAACCACATCAGGCGAGGCACTGGAGAAAGGGTCACAGGGTAGCCAGCGGCAAATCCTTTCTTGCTTGAGGAGTGGTGTCAGCGCGGCGGTGCCCACTCCTTCAGGAGGACAGCACAGGAGCAATAAGGAAAAAGGAAGCAGCAGAGCCATTCTGTCTGTGGCAGCTTGAACCAGCAAGGCAAGAGGCCTCCTACACACCTTCAAGGCCACTAACAGGTCTAGCAGGGAGGATGTCTCCTTGACCCAGACATCATGATGGCAAGGGAGCCTTAAGGTGCCACAGGAGGGCCCCCTGGGAGGTAGCTGGCTGCACCTGAGAAGAGGCCTTCCAGGGGAGGGAGGGAGGGCTTCTGAGAGACCCTTGCCTGTCTCTTGTGGCAGCCTCCACCCACCCACCCCCAGCAAAGCAAAACTCTTTCAGAGCTACCATTTCTATCCACTTGGAGATGTAGGGAGATGTAATCACAGCCACTGAAGCATGAGGCACCAAGCTTTCCTCAGCTCGCTGCTCCACCACACACACACAAACACACACACACACACCGAGATGGAGTGAGGTTCTGTGACTCTTCCACCAGCCCAGAATGGGACTCCTTCCTGTCCAGCCACCCGTGGAGGCAGTGGTGGTGAAGTCACGTTGAAGGAGCAGCACCACCACCAGCAGCTTCCACCTTGAACTCTTCACACACACACACACACACACACACACACTCCTGATGGCAGTGCTTCTCCTCCTCCTCCTCCTCAACACCTTGCAAGCCACAGCGGCTTCCCAGAGAGGCCAGGGAGTCGCTGCACACAGTGTGCGGAGAGGGGCAGACCTCCCCCAAGAGGCGCAACTGCTGTGTTCTGGGATTCCTCCAGGGCGCCCGTGCGCCCCGCCCCAACCCCACTTCTAGGCTCTGTTGCCACTGTTGCTTTCAACGTGCCCATCTACAGCCCCCTTGAGCTTGGGTCCTGCTTTGGAGAGTGATGCTCTGGGCCTCGACCGTTCCCAATAGCCCTGCACCCTCCTCCTCCCACCCCTTCTGAGGACCCTGGTACTAGGCAGGGTGGGCACGAGATCCCCGCCCTGGCAGCCACAGCTTGTCCCGAGCTACGAAGAAGCTGCCACCCTTGAGGGCCCCAAACGGCGTTGGTGACTGGGCCGGGCCCACAGGAGCACCTCGGGCATGCCAGCCACTCGGGGCAGGGCCTTCTCCCCGCTGGAGGACGCCCAGCTTGCTCAACAAATCCCAGGCCCACCACGGGGGCAGAGCCATTGAGACGGGGGGGGGCTATGGTCTTCCACTGCACACGCGCACGGACTCCAGGCGCGGAGTCCAGGGCTCCAGGGATGCTCAGGGGCCCCCTCTGTCCCGGGGCCGACAGGCTGGCTGGCCCTGGCCCTGGCCCCCCGCTGCTCGGAGCCGCCGCCCCCTTGGCCAGCCCGCCGGCCAGCCGCCCTTCCCTGCCTCCCTCCGCCGGCCGGACTCACCCAGGGCGGCCAGGCTGCGCGCTTCGCCGGGGGCCAGGCGGGCCGACTCGAGCAGGCAGAACCAGCCGTTGGGGAAGACGGGCGGCAGCGGGCGGCCGAGGCGGCGGCTCTTGCGCGCTCGGCGGGCCGCTTGGGCGCCGCTCCAGCCGGCCTGGGGCAGGTAGCCCACCGTGTCGGGCAGCCGCAGGAGCCGCAGGGGCCGCAGAGCCAGCCGGGCTCCCCCGACGGCCGCCGCCGACACCAGCACCAGCACCACCAGCAGCAGCGCCCCCGGGGCCGGGGAGGAGGGCAGCGGCGGGGCCGGCAGCGGGAGGCCGGGGACCACCAGCAGCAGCAGCAGCAGCCCGGCGGCGGCAACGGCGCCCACCAGCCGCCCCGCCCGCCCGCCGCCCGGACCCATGGCTCGCCCGCCCGCCCGCCGCCCCGCCGCCGCCCCTCTTATAGCCCTCGGGGGCGTGGCGTCCCCTCCCTGGCCCCGCCCGCCCCGCCCGGTGAGGCCTCCGGAGGGCTCCCGACGAGCCGAGGCCCAGCAGGAGGAGCTGCCCCCCCCCCAGCCGCCGCCAGCCGCCCCACCACATGACCCCGCAGCCCCCGGCGGAGGGCTAGTGCCTCTCCCGCAAAGCGCCGGGCCTAAACCGGCGCCAAAGGAGGCCACCGCAGGGAAGGCCCCCTCCCTCCCCGCCTCTGGCACTGGGTGGGTGGGGGCAGCGGGGGCACCGAGGAGACCCTCCTTCCTCCCTAGCGGATGCCGACACTCCGTCAGGAGCGGGGCTCCGCCAGGCACGGGGGTCCCAAGCCACGGAGGGCGGGGAAGGAAGGTCTCGCCGCCCCGGGGCCCTCCCGTGGCTCCTGCCATGCCACCCGGCACTTTGCGCAAGAGAGACGCTAGCTGCAGCCTCTGCACCGCCCAAGGGCAGCCCGAGGCGGAGGGCACGGAGGAGTCCCGCTGGCAAAGCCGCCCGTCCACAAACGAGGGTGGCCCTGCCTTTGGCGGGTCAGCCAAAGCAAATGCCAGGCCCCTGGCGCAGAGATGGACCCTGGCGTACGCCCAGCCTCTGCGTGCGCTTGCTCCCTCCGCTCCACCCCAGCCAGGGCAGCCGCCCACCCAGTTCCCCGGCTCAAGGACCCCCAGCCCACAGAGCCCCCGTCCTGTCGGGATCTGGCTTCAGTCCTCACCCAGCCCGTTACAGGATCCAGCCCCACACAGCCTCCTCACTGGACTCCAGTGACAAGGAGCAAGAGAGCAGCACACCGCAGCGCACCAATGCGCCCAACTCCAAAACTCTAGCACACCCTCATGTGGCATCTCCCTAGAGATGTGAAATAGCCTGGGGGACAGAGAGGCTGACTGGGAAGTCTTAGGGGCAGGGGGGCCCTACAGGCAGGAGTGACTGCGACCACTGGAAGGCCCCCTCCCAACACTGTGTGCTCTCTCTGTCTCTGTCTCCATACAAGGGGGGGGGAGGAGGAGGAGGAAGGCTGGCAGTGCCTTAGTAACTGAACAAAGCCTCCCAAGAAGAACCATTCCAGGGTGGTTTTTACTTATCAGCTGAAGCATGATATCCATGTGGAGGATAAAGTCAACCAGGCCATGAGGTTTATTAATGGGGTTTAATTTGTTATTTGGTGCTACAGACTCAACCTTTGACTAATTAACTTTTTAAAAATATGTATTTCCCAGCCCACATAAAACAAAAACCAAAAAAAACCCCAAGGCAGTATTTATTCTTCATATGGATTCATGGTCTGTTTTTCTTCTTGGGGTTTTTACCCCTAGCACATTCTCATCTGTATTTCTGAATGAAGCTGATGTTTTATGCTGCAATGTTTCATTCGTTTTACTTTGTATGTCTTTATAAGCTGTATGTACAACAGCCATTGTTTCTGCTTTGCTCGGAAGTGCTGTATGTACATTGCATCACTCAGCCAGACGCTCAAATGAGCAGACAGGCTCTCTCTCTTCCACTCAGTGTGCATGCCTGTCTCTGTGACTGCGATCACTGGAGGCCAGCTCTGTGCATGGCCAGAAGCACGCTTGGTGGCCTTGCTTGTTCTGGAGATGGGCTATGAAATTCCAAACAGGGTCTGGAGCCAAGTCTTCCCATGAGTCCTCTTTCAAAGGTACCTGTGGGCTTGTGGAGGGGTTTTTACTCTGGGCATGAGCCAGAAAAGGAAAAGAAACATCACCTCGTTGGAAGACTCCCCTGTGGCCTGTGCATGGAGCAAGGCAGAGGATGCTGATGCAGGGTTCCCTTTGTGAGCAGAGCGTGCAGCTGGTCACTCCACGGCTGGTCATTTCTTGTCTGAGAAATTCAGGCCAACAAGGTGGGAAGGCAGAGAAGGAGGGCATGATCTGCTGACCTTGTGGGGCCATCCATCGACCAATCGGCTCACACTTGTTGGAAGGCTGTCCCAGAACCCAAAGGCTCGTAGCTATTGGCAACCATGTTCTCTTTTAGGCACATGAGAAGCCAGGGAGCAAGAGGTGTGTGCTCTCCTTACATGCCTCCCTGCAGCACCTTCCCAGGGCAGGCCCACCGGGCCCTCTTGGCTTTTGCTGGAACAAGCACGGCAGGAGGCTGGGGGAGAGGACTGGACAAAGACAGGAAGAGGGCTGGCCAGGCCTGCGTGAGTGTGTGCATGTGTTGTGTGTGTAGATAGGTTGGCACATCATGTGCAGCTCCAAACATAGCCTAGGAGAGTGGCAAGCGTGGGGGATTATCGAGGTCTGTGACGAGGGGCAGTGCTGTCTCTCTGCCGGCCCAGCAGGAAAACCCATGGGCTCTCCTCACTCGCAGGCATCCTGGGGCAGCTGCTCCATCATCCCCTTGGGCTTTTCCATGACTTTGGAGGCTGAAGATACCCTGGGGAATAAACCTCGTCCCCCTACCACCCTACTTCACTGGCATTTTGTTTCTGTTTCTTAACATTTTTGTTTGTTTGTTCTCAACGTATATCTGGAGAAATGTGGGACACTGCACTGTTGCCATGGCAACGTGCTCTTTTTAGAGACGTCAGCAGGACAAATTTGCATGGAAGGATTGGGGGGGGGTGCAGGGACAGAAATTGTCTCCATCTGTGCTTTTCTTTCAAACGAGGGGGCTGGTTTAGGTTTTGTCAAAATGTGGGAGCAGCACAGTGCAACGATATTTATAGAATCCTTCTACCTACCAGCCAGCTAGCCGTGCACATTTAGAAGCCCTCCATTTCTCTGTTCTTCATCTGTGAAGCCATTTAATTTGCTGCTGGTGACAAAAGCTTCCAAGAGGAAAATGCTGGAATGTCCAGGCAGGAATGACTGTTTGTAAGTGAAGAAATATGCATGAGGGGACATGTGGGTGTTTTGTGTGTGTGTAGGAGAGAGTGGTACTAGAACTAGAACACCTCCTATACACACACATACCAAATGCCTCTGCAGATTTGGGTGCTGAATATATTCTACACTTTCCTCCAATTTTCTAGACACCCCACGTATGATGCCTGGCAGTCACCCTGTGGGTGTTTTATGCACCCAGAAGTTCCCTTCAGCATGCAGCCGTCCTTTTTTTGGCCATGGCATAACAGCCCACATTCAGTTCACAGCAGCATCAGCAGAGTCCCAAAAGTGCAACTGCTGCACATGCAGTTGTGCATTTTTGGATGCTGCATAACTACTCATGAGTAATTTGATGTCCCGCTTGATTCACTGGGATCGCAGAAACAGCCACCACACGTTCGCAGATACCAGTCAGCTGCGCCTTGACAGTATTCCGCAGGAGGGCAAGTGTAGATCACACTCGCTCTCTGCTATATCACTGGCTCTCTGCTATTATTGCCCAATGCCACCATTCCATCTAAGAGGAAGGAATAACAAGTTGGGCCCACCCACAAACAGGGTAACCTCAAGGAGTCTCAGAATATGCAAAGCTTTCAAAACAGAAAGAAAACCAAAAAGCCTGAGGAAGAGGGTGCATGCTTTGTGGCCTTCCAGAGGCATCTGGGATGCCTAGTGTAGCCAAGGGAGAGCAGGAACAAGACATGTGTTTTCTGAGCAAAAAGGAGGCCAGCAAGTGACATAAAGGAAACTGCAACCTCAAGATTCAGGCGTAAATTGAGGCTTGGCTTAGCAGCCAGACATGTGCTCTTGCATAAGAAATGGGATGTCAGTTGACTCTTTCCCCCAATTTATGTCACCGATTAAAATCTCCCTGATTTAAGCCAACCTCCAGTGCTCTGCACATGCAAAGAGGCCTCTTCTGACCCAGGCCGGGTCCCTGGCACTGGGAATGGGTGCAAGGTCTACGCCGTGTGGGGACCCCACGCTTCCAGCACAGACCCTTCACTTCCCTGGTCCAACAAGTCAACTGGGAGGGCAACAGCCAATGCTTTTCATTGGGAAAGAGGTGCATGCAGATCACGATAAAATGAAATGGGCATCAGTAGGTCCCTGCTCTTTGGTCCTAGCTGGGAACTCTGGCTTCTCTCAAGCTTCTTGGTGCCTGCCTGCTTTGGGCAAGGCTCCTACTCACTATTCTACCACATTAAACCTCTCCATGCAAGACCACAGGCACAGGGCTGGCTCATAACCCACGGGCTGGAGCTCCATGTGGCCTGGAGGAGCCTGTGTTCTTCAGTCCAGGTCCCTGGCCTCAAACAGACAGACAGAAAGGCTTCCTTCGGGCAGCAGAGAGGGCCAGAGCAAGAGGCCCAGGGCTTGACCTGGCCTGGCCCACCTGGAGCCTTGAGGGTGTTTGCCTGTACCCCCAATGCCTGCCCGACAAGGGCCAGCTGTGGCATCCACAGTCTCTTTGCTCCTCTGCGTAGCCAGTCCAAGCTCCCAGACCCTTTCCGGCATGACGTCCTTTCTGGCTTCTGACTGTCCTGAGGGGTCTTCCCCCAGCCCTTTGTCACACAGTAGGAATGCCCTTGGGAGAGAAGGCAGTTTGCAGCTTTTGACCAGGAAACAGGTCAACCAGAGGGGCCTGGGTCGCCCACAGTCCGCCTGCTGGGACCGCCTGACGAGGAGGGCTCCTGCAACCTTCCCTCCCGGCCCTGCTCAGGCCCTGCAGAAGAGAAGGGGGCCTCAGACTTGGCATCCACCCAGAGGGCAAGAGGACAGCTGGAGCTTGCCTGCCCACCCTCCTGCTGTCCTGCCTACTGGAAGGAAGGAAGGAAGGAAGGAAGGAAGGAAGGAAGGAAGAGAGAGAGGCATCTCTCCTCCTGGTTTCACTCTGAGTCTGCCTCCTCCCCTACAGCAGCCTTTCCCCCCCTTTCTCTCCACGGTGCCTGGCTTTTCTGGACCGCCACCCCCCCCCGCCACCCCTCTGCAGCCCATGTCTCATCCCTGGGTCCATCCCTTCCTCCCACCGATTCCCTCCTCCTTTCCTCTGGATCCCGCCATCCTTAGAGCCCCAAATCTAAGCCCATCATCTCCTCTCCCCTCCGTTTCAGCTTGCACCAAAAGAAATACTGTAATATTTTTTTAAAAAAAATCACCTACCGCCAGCGTCGCTGCCGGGTAGGCTGGCTTGCAGAGGCTGGGAACTGGGGGAGCAATCTTGCGGGGGGGGGTCAGGACGGACAGAAGGGAGGGAGACTCGCGGCGGGGTGGGCTCAGACTCTCTCCTGGGGGAGCGGGGGGGGGAGGATCGGGGGCTCTGCCCTGGCGGTGGGCTGATTTCCCGGGGCGGTGGGACCCAGCAGGGGCTGCTCCGGTTCTTTCGGCCCCTTTCCCCCACCCGCCCCTCCCGGTGGGCCTTGGCTGCCTTGGTGCCTGTGCTGGGGGGCAGAGTATTCCAGAAGCTGCTGCGGGGGGGTGGTCCCTCTCTCTCTCTCTCTCTCTCTCGGATCGCTTCAACCCGCCCCCCAGCCCCCTCCGGCCCCCAACCCAGCCCCCCTCCGCGCGAGCTCGGCCGCCCCCGCCCCGTTGGCAGGCAGGCTGGAGGGGAGGGCCGGCGGCGCGCACGGCTCGCCCTCGCCTCCTCGCGCTCTTTGAGGCAGGCGGCGGGCGCGGGCGCTGGGGCTGAGGCTGGCGCTGGGGGGACTTCAGCACCACGGAGAGCGGCGGCGGCGGCGGCGGCTTGGCGCGCGATGGGCCGGCTGGGCTGAGCCGGGAGGGTCCGGGGCGCCGTCGGCGGGGCGCGGGCGGGTCGGGCGGGCGGGCGGCCGGTCGGTCGGTGGGCGCCATGCGGCGGCTGCTGCTGCTGGCCGTGCTGGTGTCGTTCTCGTTCGCCCGCGCCGGCTGCGAGCCCAAGATCGTCAACCTGGGCGCCGTGCTGAGCACCAAGAAGCACGAGCAGGTCTTCCGCGAGGCCGTCAGCCAGGCCAACAAGCGCCACGGCACCTGGAAGATCCAGCTCAACGCCACCTCCGTCACCCACAAGCCCAACGCCATCCAGATGGCCCTCTCCGTCTGCGAGGACCTCATCTCCAGCCAGGTACCGGCAGCCGCACACCACCGGCCGGCCCCGCCCGCCCCCCGGGCAGGGTCACCCCACGGGGCGGGCGGACCTTTGGGGGGGGACCCAGCCGGACCCTGGACTCGGACCTCTGGAGCTGTTCTGGGGCCGGGAGGGGGGCTGGCGCTGGCGGTCCCCGGGGCTCGATCCGCGCAAGGACCCCCCCCCGCCATGCTCAAGAGGCCCCCGGAGCGCCCTCGGACTTGAGGCGGGCGGGCGGGGGTCCCTCGTGGCGGCCCTGGGACTCACCTGGACCCAGCCCAAGCGCCGCCACCTCCCCTCGCCCCTCTGAGCCCCTCCCCAGAAAGGGCCGCGGCGGAGGAGGCGGGGGAGGGGGTCGCTCAGCCGGATCCAAGGCTGCGCCAGGGAGGGCGCGGGCACGGGCGGGAGCGCGCCTTTGCGCAGGAAAAGGAGGCGCGGGTCGGGGGTGACGCCGCGTGGGGGGCGCTGCTGCTGCTGCTGCCACCCCCCCAATCCCTGCGGAGGGACCGCGGCTTCTCTGGCGCCCCCTCCCGCTTAAGCAGGCCGTCAGCCCCCATAGGCGGGACCGCGCCCGGGCTGCTGTCCGCCTGGCCCCAGGAAGGCCCGTGCACGCGCCCCGCCGGCACCCCGCGCCCCCTTACGCCCCCCAGCCACGAGCGGGGATCGGGACCCATTCAGGAGAGGCCCCCCCAGACCCCCCCAAGACCCGCGCAGGCAAGGGGCGGGCATTCCCCGGGGGGCTGGCTCGGGAGCGGAGGTTCTGGGGGCCTTGAGAGAAGAAGCCGGGCGGCGTCCCTCTTGGCCCCCGCCTGAGCGCCAGCCGGGCCCCACGGGGGGGAGGGGGGTCTGCCGGGGCCCCTCGCCTCCCTCGCGGGGCTGTTGTGAAGGTGGCGCGGGAGGGCAGGCGGCCTGAGCCCCCCACCTGCTGGGAAGCGCCCCGGGAGAGAAGGGCCGCGGGGCCACCGCCCAAGGGCTTGCCTCTGCCCCCCGACTCTGGCCGGGGCTTCATGGGGGGCATTACCCCCTCTCCCCCCCCCCCGCAAGGCACGCTTTTAGGGAGCCCCGGCTTCCGCATCTTTCCAGACTTGGCTTGGAGCTGCTGCTCCCGCCCTTCTCCTCTATCATGATCTGTTCTGGCTGCTCAGCCCCCCAGCTGGCTTTGACCCCTGGCCAGTCGACTAAGAAGCAGAGGCCTCCGGAAAGAGCCCCGGCCTCATCCTGCCCCCCCTCCCCAGGCCTCGCAGACTGAGGGCAGGAGCTGCCCCTCCGCTTTAGGGGCTCTCCCTCCTTTCCCAGGGCCCCTCCCACTTTGCCAAGGAGTCCTGTCATCTCACGATGTGTCCAAAGTACGGTACAAGAGACGCCATTTGGTCCTACTGGCTTCTAGGGAGAGGCCAGGCCTGGTTTGCTCTTGGCAGCAGCCCAGGGTAACCACAGACCTCTCCTCCAGCCCCAGACTGCCGACCAGTTGCATTTCCTCCTGCCAGCTGTCTTCACTGCCCTTTCTAAATACTGAGGTCATTTCACACACACACACACATTGTCCTTCACTACCAAAATTCCTGGGCAGTGTACCAAATCCACTAAATAATCAGATATACACACACAAATACTGAAGGGCATTCACATCTGGAAAAGGAGCCCCTCACCTTCCAAATCTAAGCCAAAATTCCAAATGCAGCTGCTGTGTTTTAATTTCAAAGAAGGCCGCTGGGAATTTGGGGCATTTCAAATACTGGTGCATCTCTCTGGTTGGGTCTGAGTGGGACCGCAAGTCCCCCACCGCCACCCCAGCACAAACCCCCAGCCCCACCGGAAGCAGTAAGAACCAACAGGTTGGGTCAGAGCAAAGTCCACCAGCCCCCAGATGCCTGCAAGCTGAGTAGAAAGGCCACCACCCCTCCCTCTCATCCCCACCACTGCCAGGCTCTGAAGGCTAGACTGCCCTGCCATGTGGAGGTTCCATTTAGCTGTCCTGACTGAGAGGCATGGAGCAGGTTTGGGTGTGGGAGGGAAAGATGGCTTGCAGGGGAGGAACAGGAGGGGCAGCGGCGTGAGGGTGCCAGGGCCAGGAGAGGTGCACTTTCTTCTCCCTCTTAGTCACAGTGAACCACAGCAAGGAGCTCCCCCAAACACTTGGGCCCCCCTCAGTACCTCAGGGGGCAGAGCGTGGAGGCCCCTGGGCCCTGCATCCCTCCCTCCCTCCTAGGCAGAAAGGCGTGTCAGCCTAATTTGACAGACACCGTGCAACAGGAATGGAGACCAGGCAGGACAGGGCAGGGGCTGGAGCGCAATGGCACCGTCCTGCTTGGCACACACTCCCTGGCAGCCCTGCCCCAAAGCCTGGCGAAGGCGGAGGGCACGGACTCCAGCCAGCCAATCCTGAACTGGGGGAGCACGGGCGGCAGGGAGCCCACTGGCAGAACCGACAGAGGGCTTCTGGGGTCTGTCCACCAGGTGGGAAGGAGTGCGGGCAGCCTGGTTTTGGCCAGAGAGCTCCCTGTGGCCTGGGTGGTGCTTCACTCACTTGGGTTTTGCTAAGAGCAACGAGTGTGCTGCACACAACGGACACCAATTCCTCTACCATGCCACCTCCCACCCTCTTTGAGACTCCCCCCACCAAACTATTAGCTTTGACCCTGCCTCTCCCCCTTGCAGTGAGGAAGTGCAGCACTGGGAACTGTCCACAGGCTGTTGTCGGCCATTCAGCAGCTGCTCCTTAGAGGAGCCACCTGGAGCAGAGCAAAGGGCTCTTTCTCTCTATCCCAGCACCCTGGCTTCTTATGAGTAGGCCGCGGAGAACAGCTCTCTCACCCTGTAGCCCCCCAGGGTCTGGCATGCTGGAAATGGCCAAGAACAGCCAAGCGGCCAAGGTCACAAGTCCCCAATAGGCAGCCTTGACACCACTGCTCAAGTGCCTGCTTCAGATGGGGGAGGTTCTCACATTTATTCTCAACATTTCCAGTGAAAATTATCTCAGGTCCCAAGGTGAGAAAGGGCCCCTTTTGGCTTGAGAATGTGCTATTCCTCCTGGGCTAGAAGAACCCATCATCTGGCCTGGTGAAAAGCCCCAGAGTGGGTTCACCAGGAGCTTTGCAGGCAGTGGGCTTCCAGCTTCATCCTCTGTTAAAATTTTATTTCAGCTGACAGGAAACAGGGAAGAACCTCCCTCCTCCTCCTCCTCCTCCTCCTTCTCTGCCTGACACCCTGGCCAGTCATTGCTGCCAGCGAGGGGGACGAGGTAGGAGGGCAGAAGGGACCAGCAGTCCAAAACAGTTCCAGGGCCTCTAAGGTGGCTCAAAACCCAGGGCACGTTCTGTGCTACAGAGATTCAGCTCCCTATTCCATACCAGAAAAAGATGGATTGGGGCCTGCCTAACTCATGATTTTCCTAATTCAGTGTTAGGAAGCTCCAAGGCAAGCAAAGTGGACATGAGCTGTGACCTACTGGATATGAACAGCACTGGGTCTAGCTAACACACTTGGACTCCCTCCCCTCCAGCCCTCTGGCATCAATTCCTGCACAAGGCCCCCAAACTGTAGACAACATCTTGGCAGCCTCTCCCGGGTGTCTCTACCGCCCTATCCTCCTCCCTCCCTCTCCTTCTCTTCCCTAGGATCTGAACAGACCATTTCATCTGAAATAGTCCTTGGAGGGAAATTAAATGTGCGGTTAAATAAATCACATTAGGTAGCAGGCCTGTTGGGGAAAGGTTTCGATTGACCCTGCAAATGCATGGGAGAGACTTCCTTAGCTCAGCGAGGCAGACAAGGGCTGTGCCATCCCACAAAGATATTATGTGTGTATTCAGTAACAACGACATATGAATCCAAATTCTGCATTCAGCCAAACTGGATTCTGCTCCAGCAACCATTTAATTCTGCAACCAGTATACAAATTAAGCAAACCTACATGATGTGTTTTATTTTGCTCTATCGTTCTGGTTTTGCCTGTCAGAAGTGAGGTAGCTAAGTCCTGCACACTTCTGGAAACTACTTGGAAAACTTAGTATCCTTTCCTTGGCCCAGCCTCTGAGATTTCAGGCAGTATATCACACATACTTTTGTGGTGATCTTTGCCTTTACAAGGCCTAGTATCTTGAATTCTTCTAAAGGAAAGCTAAGATTCACCAGAAGTTGAATTCCACATTCTGTGGATGGAACTCCCCCACCAAAGGGCCCTCTTGCTCCCCGCCTCTTCAAGGTGGGATTCATAACCTCTGCCAGCAAGGCAGCCAGCCAGCCTCCTATAAACAGTTTTCACTAATAAAGAGAAACACAAGTCCTGCACAGAAGCAGCTGCCCCTCTTACCACCAAAGCTTTTCTCTTTTAAAAATCCATGGAAGCTTTTTTCTTTCTAGTAAGGCAGTGTATACATGGATATTTTTATATGCAGTACTTTAACAGGAGGCTCCCTGCCTAAAGAGTGAGAAAGGGGGCAGTATTTGATTCACTAGGACATCCGCCAAGTGTGCGGCAAAGCTGGGTGGAAGCATGTGAAGACCCACAGCATGATCTGATGAAATATCCCCCAGTCTTGACACAGAGTGAGTTGCCTGAAATCCAATCACACCGCATCCCTCGGCCATTACACATTCCACCCATCCTGTTCCTGCAGACAAGAACCAAGCCTCACAGCATTCCCCTGATGGCTACAGGGGTTAGTCAACATTGGTATGCTGTATTCTACAGGTCTACGCCATCTTAGTGAGTCACCCACCAGCTCCAAATGACCACCTCACGCCAACGCCTGTCTCATACACGGCTGGATTCTATAGGATACCAGTCATTGGGCTGACGACGCGCATGTCCATATATTCAGATAAGGTAATTAAGTGATTATGATTATTTGCTTTTCAATGTCTGTGGCACTTTACAGAACACCACTACCAAAAGGACAATACCCTGCCCAAAGATGCTTATGATTTAAATGTCAACAGTGAGAGAGAAGGAAAGGCAGAAGCACCAACAATTATGTATTTGTTCAGGGGGTAGTGTTCACTTGATTCAATCAGTGATGAGTAGAAGGTAGACTTCTACTATTAGCTCTCTGGGTGAGCTACAGTCAATTGGCATCAAGGGTTTCTAACCCTCTGTCTAACAATAGCACTGCTGAGAAAGCTCCTCCACCCCAAATGAGGATGCTCAGATGAAGGAAGGGCCAGGAGAAGATGAAAGGGGCTCTGAGCTCCGTTCTGTACTGAAAAAAATCCCTGGGCTCAATTCATGCTCAGAGGCACCCTGTTCCTTCATTCTACGTGGGCATCCAGCCCCAAAGCCAATATTTTCCATTTCGGTTTGGCTAGAAGTTCTACAAAAAACCCACAACTACATCAGTACACATTCTGTAAACCTAGAGTCTGCCCATAAACAGTTAATGAATAAAAACATTTTTGAATGACTGAAAAGATGCACCCAATTAAGCAGGCAGCAGATTATTACTTCAAAATGTTGTGTTTTAATTGAAGTGTTGGTGATCCTAACATCCTTTTAGAACAGGGGTGCGTGTACCTCCCCTAGATCTGTGTGCAGCTGGGTGAGGGGGGGGGCAAAGGAGGGGACCTTTGGGGCATCTGGCTAGTTCATGGGGGCCAGGGGGAGCGGGGAGGGACTCACGCACTCAGTGCTACTCCCCCTCCTCCCCCACTCTGGATTAATTCCCACAATGCCGTTTCCCCCCAAGGCTGACCTACATGGAGCTGGGTGGACTCTGCCTCTCCCTCCCAGGCAGTTCTGAGCCCAACCACGGGCTGCCAGCATTGACTGCTCCCTGAATGCTTGAGCTGCTGCTGGTTTGGGGTGGGCGTGGGTGGGGAGAGTCCCATTCTGCCTCTTGACTAAGTAGCAGGGCTGAGGCTGGCAGCTGAATCTTGCCTCAGTGCCCTCCATCACCCCAAAGGGCAATGGGTCAGTTTGAGGGCAGCAGGGAAGGCTGAGGGGCACACAGGCATCTCCCGCCACGCAGGGGAGGGCTGGCTTGGTGGGCTGCCCGGCTGTCCCCCAGGTGCTCCTGTTGCCTGAGGGCCAGCAAGCCCTTCCTTTGTCCTCCTCTCCAAACACGGCACAACTTTGCAAATCACCAGTTGGTTTACCTTCTACTTAAAAATGTTTCCATCCTACCTACAGGTCTTTGGTGATGTTTAAGCACTGCAGTTCTATAATTAGCTAAAGGTAATTATAAGACAGGGGTTCTATACACAATATAGTGCTAGAGTAGCCAGCAATGCCCCTCCTATGGGCCAGATCCCTATAATGTCTGCTTGCAAAACAGTATATGTTCTGCAAAGCTTCTTTCCCAGGTTTTCAAAAAGAACCACCCATGTTATGGCTTCCTGTTGACTGTGGTCAGGGAATGTTCTCTCTGCATTGCTCCAGCATCAATTTCTGCCAACATGGGTCAGGTGGAGTACTTTAACCACTGGCTTCCTTAATTGCTTTTTGTTCTTTTCATTTGTATAACAAAATTGTGCTATTTAACTATTTAATGGGGGGATTGATAGGAAATTGGTGTTTAAGCCCTCTGAAGTTCACACACATGAGTCCAAGGACATACATACACACACACACCTCCTACATGAGTAGGCTTTAACACTGAGGCAATTAAGGAAAAATTAATAGGATGTTGACTACTAAATCCCTAGCTGTGATCAACAGAAAGAAATAAAATGGGCAGGAAACATGAATGGGCATGAAAAGCTTCCATGGTAGTTTGCAGCTCATATTCTATAACTGCATGTTATTGCAAAAATAATTGCCACAAACTAGCCTGGGGGGCGAGGAATGCCAAAAGACAACAGAGACATGGACCGCACTGGAACACAACTATGTAGAAACCATATTTCCTGGACCCTCCACAACAAATGGCCGTTGCAAAGAAAAGGGCCAGCGCCTCCAATGCTCTTGCCTCCCCTTGTTCACGCTGGCTCTCTTCTCTCTCTCTCTCTCTCTCTCCAGAGTATCCACTTGTCCTTCCTGCGCACTGTCCCCCCTTACTCCCACCAGTCCAACGTTTGGTTTGAAATGATGCGCTTTTACAAATGGAACCACATCATACTCATTGTCAGTGATGACCATGAGGGGCGAGCGGCCCAAAAGAAACTGGAAACCCTTTTAGAAGAGAAGGAATCAAAGGTCAGTATCACACCTGTCCTGCTGTCTAAAATGTTGTTGTTGTTGATACAGCAAACTCTTTTAAAGTCTCAGACTTGTTGTATGTATGTAGATTTCTGTATGTAAAACACCTTTTTTCTTCCCATTGTTAACATGACTAACATTATGCTTTAAGCATCAACAGTGTCTCTTGAGTAGTACCTGACAAAAGTTTGTACTCTTATTCATTTCACTTGCTTTGCCATGGTCGAAAATCTCCTACATTGAAACAAAACAAAAACCCAGCAACAACAACTGTGAAACAGGGGATGCATAACCTGGAGCTCTGCAAATCCCTGAAGGACAAGGAAGGCAGCCTGATGGTTTAGCAAAAAGCACTGCCCCCCCCACACACCTTGGGGAGTGACTGGGATGCAGCTGAGGTGGTCCCTGATCCGTGGGGAGCCCCCTGAGGCTGAAGCGCCAGCGAGCATGAGAGAGGTGGCTGAAGCAATGGCATCGCTGGCCTCCTCCCGGGTCCCAGCTCCTTGGCTCAGCCCGACTCTCAGGCCCTTGGGCTCAGGCTCGGCCTTTGCCTGGGCAGCAGCCAGGCGCCAGCCTTGTCTGCCCAGCTCTCTAGGGCTCCTGAGAGTACCTCCCACAGGCAACCCACCTAGACTGCCTGCAAATTCCAACAGGATTCCTGCCTCCGGCCACAAGCATTCACACCCGTCCACCTCTCGCTACTGACATCTCCCCCCGCCTCCCCGCCCCAGGCCCATAGTGATGCTATACAAGTCCAACCATATCTGGAAAGAGAACACACAGCATGGACTAGGTAGCTGAGTGTAGAAGAGCCACCATTTGGTTCCTACGATGGCCTTTTGTCACAGTGGTTGATAAGGCAAAGGGACTTCTTTCAAACCTGAGAGATGGCAAATTACAGCGTGTGTGTATATGTATGTGACTTCAAGTTGCCTGTCCGGCTGATGGCGACCCCATGGATTTCACTGGGTTTTCTTAGGCAAGGAATCCCCAGAGGTGGTTTTGCCAGTTCTTTCCTCTGAAACAGAGCCTACAGAACCTGGGATTCCTTGGCAGTCTCCAGGTAGTAACCAAGGCAGGCCCTGCTTAGCTTCCAAGATCAGAGAGGATCTGGGGCCTTTAGGGTCTCTTTAGGCAAGAGGCCTGGCAATAATCCTTGTCTACAAAGCACTCTGTCACCTACAAAGCACACCTACTCTGCTCATTAACTTTCTTGTTACGATGCAGAGACACAGAAACAGCCTGGAAAAAACCCAAGGAAAATCTACTCTGTCTATTGCTAGCCTGCTTGCTTCACCTTCTCCACTGGAACATGTGGATGTCATCGGCACACTTTGCCAGATTTCCTGGGTAGGAAAGTCAGAGCTGGTTGACACATACAAAAGAATCACATGATGCAGCTTTCCTTGGACAGTACCATTTGGTGTGTTTGTGTGTATAAAAGAGAGAGAAATCACCCGTCTGAATGCATGCAGAAAGCTAGCACAAAATGTGCACATGCTTGTAGGCCAGCCTACAAATCTTCTCCACAAAATGTTCATTTCCTTTGTCCATGGTGGCAGCTGAGTCTTAATTAAGGAGCAGTCAGATATGACATCCCACCGAGTCCCCTCTCCCCCCTCCACCTCTGCTGGAAACACAAACATTTCTGCCCGTGGCCACCAGGCCAGCCCCCCTTTCCAGCCTCCTTGGTGCTCCAGAGTCCCTGGCTGGCTGGGGTCAGGAGTTGCGCCAAAGACATCCCAAGGGATGGGGTGGGCACTCCCAGAACCTGCTCCCTGCCAGGGCCTGCTTCAGAGGCAGGAGTGAGAAAACAAGGTGCTGCCAAAGGTCTAGCAGCTCACTTTGACAGATGGCATTTGTCTTTCAGCTTAAAGACAGAGCTGGAAACACGGTTGCCCTACATGATGTTGTCAGCCATTCCAGATCGATGCCAGCAGCTGCAGGATGTGAAATAGCCATCTGCATGCTGCATGGCACCTTCTTCTGCATGAATGCACATTTAGGGCCTTGCACACTAGAGCCAAGAGCAGCGAGCTGGCCACTTCCCACCCCACAACTGTCTATCGAGAATGACAACATGAGGCCCCTTCACACTGACAACCAGACTTTCACCAGCCCTCTCCCAAAGGCAAAGCCAGGAAAACAGGAGTTGCAACTGACCCTGGGCAGGCAGGACCAGCAGTTACAGGTGGCCCTATACTAATCACTTCTCTTTTGAAAGATGCACAGATAAATTAATTAAATGTCAATGTATCTGTGGCACTGGGACCATTTTGAATGGCATAAAAAAATGGGCCATCTTCTGTTAGATGGAAGGCTATAATTTCAGATGGCATAGTCTATTACACTAGCACACCAAGTCCAAACTGGCCTCAAAAGGAAATAAGAATGCACTGAACTGAAATTCCCACCCATTTTTTAAAAAATTGACCTCTATGTTTGATCAACTTAAGCTTCAAATTATTAGGGATCTGTTTTAAGGTTTGCAGCCCAAATTAATTTAATATTGATGCAGGACTTTGCCATACGCAGAGAGTCATGTCTTAGTAATTCTCAAACCAACCCCCCCAAATAGGCCTGTAACATTTGCTCTATAATGGAATGCCACCTTTGAAGCTTCACCCTAAGAGCATCTTCCAAAATATTTTGAAGATAGTGAGGTCCCTCATAAGGGTTAGAAGCACCGTGGATAGGCTGGTTTTCGCTGTGTGTGTGTGTGTGCATGTGTGTTTAATGGAAAGGCCATATTCTCAAGTTCTGCAGCAGCTGCCAGATTCTGTACTGTAGCTCTAATCCTGAACATGCTGGCTCAAAGGGAAGGTCCATGGAGCATAATGGGCTTCTTTCCCAGCAGAGTCATCTCTCAACACCTGTCCCCTTCATCGGAAGAGCAGAGGGGCACAGTTTGCTCTTACTTCTGAAAGCATCCAAACCCTCAGAGTAAATATGGGTATGGAAACAAGCATCAGAGGAGCAGGCAGTAGTGTTTGTGAGTCCCTGAAATGCATGTGATTTCGTACCAAAAGGAGACTGGCATAGGCCACAGATTTATGCAGAGAAACAATGTCACTTTCCCTGGGTTTCTCTGTTTCTTCTCTCTGTTCGTAAGATTGGCTGAGTGATCCCGTCACATCCAGTGGGGAAACGGTTTTCCTACAATGGAGGGCAACTGGGTGGAATAGGAGATGGCCAAGGCAATGAATCAGGCAGAGATGCATAGGCAGCCTATGCTGCTTTGAACTCATTGGAACCATATATCATTGACCACACAAACCTAAGCGTGTGTGTGTGTGTGTGTGTGTGCACCTGTCGACTTCTGGTGATCCCATGAATTTCATAAGGTTTTCTTAGGCCAGGAATCCTCCTCAGAGGTGGTTTTGCCAGTTCCTTCCTCAGGAAGAGAACCAAAAGCACTTGGCATTTTAGTCTCACTGAATTCAAAGTACAGAACTGTCGCCCCCACTGCCTTCGTTCTTCCAGGTATTAGAGGTTTTCTCAGGCTGCGTTAGTGTGCCTAGCACAGTCTGAAGATTACTTTTCTAGCAAATCAATTTAATAATCAAACCTAGCTATAATCTGATGCATGGACTTTAAAAAGGAATTTAATTGCTTTTTAAAACAGCTACCATCATTAAATGAAATCTCCAAGTTCAGAGGAAGTATACAGTTGTGGGAAGGCAGCTATTGCCTAGCCCAGGCATTTCTTGTGGGTCAGCCTCTGATAGAAGGAAAGTGCTGGATGGACAGAATGGACGCTCCTTTTGTCAGAGCCAGGAAAACTCTTACCATGGTCTTCCTGTAACTGCTTGGAAGGCTCCTTTTACCAAGCGGAAAGAGTCTCTCTCCCCTCTCTCTCTGTCTTTCTCTCTCTCTCTCTCTCATACACACACACACTCCTCCTTTGTGGGTCAAACAGCACAGAAGCATGCCCATGTTCTCCTTGTCACCGAGCCGGGCCAATACCTCAGACTATACACAGACACAATGGAAGCTTGGCACTGTGTGAACAGTAGCCTGGATTCATCCACAATTGGGGGTATCAGGAGAGACAGAGAAAGATGCAGCCAGTGAAAAGGGAGATTCAGCGCCAGGGCCGCCAGAGGCTAACACTCACAAAGCCCTTCTTCCATCCTCATCCTATGGAAATCCTCCAAGCCCCCCTTGCCCCCCCAACTGGGTTTTGCGTGCTCCAGTGTTATTAAGTCCCCTTTTCGCAAACAGTGGAGGAGGAGTTGGATATTGGATTGCTTTACTACACGTCATTTTTTTTCAACTGTTTATAATATTCTTCTGTGTCTACATATTTTTTCTGTGCACATTATTCATCAGAGTAAAAAAAGGAACTATGACAGCCTCGAACAACTATCCTATGACAACAAGCGAGGACCCAAGGTATATTTGCATGGACAATGCACGCCGCCCACCAACCTAACTAGCAAAATGATGAACTTGGCCACAGGCACAAAATAATAATAATAATAATAATAATAATTGTAAAAAGAAAAGAAATCAAAATCAAATACTTATCTATCTATCTATCTACCTATGTCTATATTGAGCAAGCGAGCAAACTCCATGTTTTTGGTAGCACGTTCTTTTATGTTGGGATAAGTTTGGTTTGACCTTGAGAATGGAAACGTAGCAAGCCAGCCCTGGAAACATTTCTTTTGGAGACATGCATGTCAAGCAATAATTAACTTGCAAGTTTTTTTTCTTTCTTTCTTGGACAATTGAACCGACCCCTCCCTCCTTTCCTGCTGCCCCCTTCCCCTCTCCTGCTTCCCTGAAAGGAAAGAGTTCCTTGGTGTGAAACGCTCACTTTGGTATTTCCCCTTACCCCCTCTGGAGGTGAACCTTGTGCATTTCTTTTTTTATTTTCATTTTTCAGTTCCCGTGTTTTTTTGTTTTGTTTTTTGAAAAACAACACTGGTTTGAGTTTTCAATTGCATTGCAAAATCAATCAATATATATATATCTATATCTATATATGCCTTTTTTCCTCTTTCCTGTACAAATGCACGCCTCTCTTTTGGGTCTTGAGTGACTTCAGTTTGCATGCACAGTGCAAAATATTTTTTAAAAGTAGAGAGAAAGAAAATATTGAAAGAAAGGGGGAAAAAAAGAACCGTAAGAGGAAAAAGAAAAGAAAGGGGAAAAAGAGAAAAGACAAGACAACCAACTTAGCTGCCACCCTTCCTTTCCATACCTAGCAGTGCTTGGAAAGAGTTAAGGACCCTCTTTCCTCCTAGAAAGCATGGCTCTCACCCAAAGGGCCTCCGCTACCCCACTGACCTGCTTTGCTCGCACAAATTACAGGCTGAGAAAGTGCTGCAGTTTGAACCCGGAACAAAAAATGTGACTTCGCTGCTCTTGGAAGCTAAGGAACTGGAGGCTCGGGTTATCATCCTCTCCGCAAGGTAAGCTCTGCACTGGGCTAAATCTACTCAGTTAGAACAGCTGGCAGAAATTCTGCTTTTGGGGTGGGTGTCTCAAAATCATTCCCTGGCAGTCTCTCCCCCCACCCTCAAATCTGGCATACAGGCATTTGCCTCAATACGCACCCACCCCAATTCCTCTGTAGTATAATTTCCCTTTGGCAATGAAGCAAGAAATCCAAAAAGGAGGAACAGACCTGCTGAAATCCCTGGGTCTTCTTGGGCAGTCCCCGTAGGCAGTGCAAGGTCATGTCACCAACAGCCAATCAGGTCTTGCCATTATGTGATAACTGTGGCACAGAGGGTAAAACAAAGCAAGTTCAGAGTGAGGAAATACCATGAAAACGTATTATTGTCATTCTGAATGCTCACACATGTTCAGCCTCCTTCGGAATGGCCCCCTCCCCCAAACTGCTGAGGAGATGCATACTTTCTGTTGCTGGCAAAAATGACCACGGCAGGCACCTCTCAACTCAGCAGCCTTTCTGGCAACTACCTGGCTCAGGAGGGCTTTGAACCCAAACCACACCCAACCATCTCTTTGCCATGTTGGCACTCACTGGCTTGACACAGAGCACTCACTCCCACTCCAGTTCTCATCAGCAAGGCAACAGGGCAAGGACATCTATAAATCTTATGCCTTGTCACTGCTCACTGAGTGGGAAACTGCTCAGATGTCTTCCTTTAAGAGTGCACAGCCTGTCCAGGCAGATGGTGGCATCTTCTGACCCTGCTGTATTTTCCTACTCTGCTGTTCTTGTAGTTTTCCTTTCCACAAAAACAAAACAAACCAAACAAAAACCCTCCCTCACACGAAGAAAAGACAAATAGTTGTACTGGGCCTTTCAGGTGGCCCCCTTTATTTCCACAGGCAAAAGCGTCACAGATAACGGAATGGAGAACATCCCAGTCAAGAAGTAGGGGCAGGAGCTACGATGCTTCTCCTCAAAGAGCCTAAGGCCTGTTTTCCACCCTTCCCCTTTCCACACACGTGGACACACACACATTTCACAGCATAAAATAGGGAGGACTACAATTATTCGAAGAGTTCTATTGCTTCTTTATTTTCTTTTTTAAAACAAGTTTTACTGCTTTGAGTAAATAGCAGAAAGGCAAGATGGGAAAGGACAGACAGATGGGCGAATAGACTCCACTGCTGAGGGAGGAGGTGAAAAGTACACCATGTCCTATGGATGCCACCCGCTCAGCACTGACAGCTCAAAACCGCCCTGTCTCCTCCCTCCCACTCACCTTGTTCCACCTGTGGACCAGCCATCAGGAAAGAGCACAACTGGCCGCCTCCTCCCGCCCTGACATGTTTCCCACCAACCCCTGCTCATGACCTCCACTAGCCTCCACTAACTACTCTTTGCCCCCTATTCATTCTCCCTCAGTGCCCCCTAGACCTGGAATTCTCTGGGAGGAGGGGGAGGAGTAGCGGCCATTTTTGCTCTCCCCCACAACTTCAAATCATAAACTTCCAGCGGAGAGGAACTGGCCTTATTCTTATTTATGAAAGTGCCTGAACTCATGAGGACTGGATAGATGGCAATTTCCCCTCCCACACTTGTTTCATTGCCAGTTTCTATCTCAGGGGATTGCTGCTGGGGTTAGGGTGGGGGTCTTCCATATTGGATGCCACCAAGATGAACCTGAACCAGACCAATGGATGCAGGTGATCTTTGCTGGGCCACACACACACACACACACACACACACGGAGGGGAGGGCTAGGACCAACCTGCCCACATCTCTCTGCTCTTTTCCAGTGAGGATGATGCCACCACTGTCTACACAGCAGCAGCTAAAGAGAACATGACTGGTCCTGGCTATGTGTGGCTGGTGGGAGAAAGAGAGATCTCGGGCAATGCCCTGCGCAGTGCCCCGGAAGGTACCCTGTGACCCTTCCTTCCTTCCTTCTCTGAGGAGTGGCCCACCTCTCTTCTTCCCCCATCTCTCCTAGACCTCCAGACAATGACAGTGGGCTAAACTGACCATCTGGGTCCCAGTGGCAGTGCAGACAAATCAGAGATGTGTCATATTCAGTGTGGAGACAATGGCTAGAGAGAGACTTGTCTCCCTCATTTATTATACTCAGACTCAGGGCCAAGCAAGGACAGTCCTTGCCAGTAGCTTCAGACCTGACCATTGACAGATGGAACTCATGCCCACAAGAAGTGGTGGTGGTAATGGTCCGGGTCAACAGCTTAGATGGCTCCAGCAAAAGGGGGGAGGAGTAGCATCAATGGTGTAGGAGCAATTCCAGGACAGGTGCTCAAGGTAATGGAATTAAATTAATAATTTCCCCTCAAAGAGGCATGAGGAGAGTCTTTGAAGGAAGATTTATGGCTGTGAACTACTAAGGAATGTTTATAGAGGAGTAAAAGGAACATTTTACTAATAAATCACTAAGATTGGATAAAGCAGTGAACAATTGAAGGCAAATAAAACTAGGAGTGATTTAACAGGTGAAGAAATATTTGAACTAACTGGATAATAAGTGGAAAGCTTTTTAAAAAAAGTAATATAAGCAGTGGAGGAAGGAGGGGCCATCAACAGAAGGGGAAGAAGGAAAGTCTGGAGTGTTCTGATTTTCATATATATGTCTAAAAAGAAAAGAAATATTGTTGAAAAGCGTTGGTTGAGGCCACAAACATTAGGCAAGCCATCAGACAGGACTCACAATAGATTACAAAGAAAATCTCCAGAAGCACAAAATAACAAGGGTGAACCAGAAGGGCTAAGTATGAAAAAGAAAACAAGTCCTAAAAAGAGTTGGCCTTCAGGTGCTTCTGCCCCAGATCCTTAGCTAACACACACTGGAAACTGCTTAATGCTGTATAGATGTGTAAATGGCTATTGCTTAAAAAAACAATTTGTAAGGTGCTCTGATAGCCTTGTGGTTGAAGAGCGGTGTATAAATAAATAAATAAATAAAAATATAAATATAAGGAAGCCATACTCATCAACCAAGGCATGGCCATTAGCCATGAGAGCTCAGTAGAGCCTGCCCATGTGTGCAAACCCCATTTCCCTCTAAGAACCAGATTCTGAGGAAGAATAGCATGGGCCATCCATCCATCAGCTGGCCATGATCTGGCAGAGCCCATTTGCACCTGATCTACCTGCAGGGCTCCTCTGATCTTCTGCCCACCTTGTTTCAGGACTGATTGGTTTGCAGCTCATGAATGGGAAGAATGAGTCTGCTCACATCAGAGATGCAGTGGCTGTGGTGGCCCAGGCCGTGCATGACTTGTTTGAGAAGGAGAACATTACAGACCCACCTAGGGGCTGCGTAGGCAACACCAACATCTGGAAGACTGGCCCTCTCTTCAAGAGGTAACAGGAGCTTCCCTGCCTTGGCTGTTCTCAGGCCCACTGTCCCCCTCCCCACCACCATCCTTGGTCAAAGAGAAGCAGAGAAGCAGGAGGAAAGGGGCTTTAGCTGCCACCAGCAAAGGTGCTCTGATGTTCACGAAAGGCAAGGAGCCTAGTCAAGGAGGTGGCAGAAAATGGAATGGGGGCTGAGAGTGGAGAGAGGAGGGAAGGAAGGAAGGAAGGAAGATGGGGGCAGAACAGATGGAAGGGAAGATCAAGGAGCACAAGAGCTACAGAGATGAGGAGCCCTGAGGCTCACATTTTAATACGGAGGAAGTGGCCCTCTGATAAACTTACACTGTGAAGTCTATCCAATTCAGTACTGTTTCACTTCTCTCTGTATAGCTTTAATTCTTATTAATTCTTCTTCCATTAGTCATGGCGACAGCTGAGACTTCACTTCTTCCACATACCCCTGCTCCCCAACCCACAAATTTTCCAAGCAGCGCCTGCCACTTTGACGTTTATCTCTCCATAGCCATCAGGGCAAGAAATGTGTATCAGGCAAAAGGTGCCTTGATGCAGGGACCTTGTGGGTAGGCAGAACTCCTCCTCTGGGAGCTATGGAGCTGATCCCCACTGCACTAAGGGGGCCATCACTGGTATTGTAGCTTCCAACTCAGATAGTAGGGAGGCAGGTGACACAGAAAGGCAACGGGATCGCCTTTGGGCACTTGAATGCTGCTGACCTAAGGCTGGATGACCCAGCGAGTTATGTGTCACTCAGGGGACAGACAAGGCTTCTTGTATGCCTGCTTTTCAGTCTGCCTCACCCAATTGCTGCTTCACTGCCTCTCCATGGCCACCCCAGTTCTGATTTTATAAAAAATGAACACTGCATTTTGCTATGTGCTGAACTCCCCCACCCTCACACCTGCTTTTCTCAAGGGCACAGAGGGATCCGTTCTGAAGCCTAAACAAGGGAACTTCTCTCTCTAGAGTGCTGATGCAGACTAAATATGCTGATGGTGTGACTGGCAGAGTAGAGTTCAACGAGGATGGGGACAGGAAATATGCCAACTACAGTGTCATGAACCTACAGAATAACAAACTGGTTCAAGTTGGAGTCTACAATGGTAGCCACGTACGTATGATGGCCAGCAGGCCAGGGTTTCTTTCCATCTCTCAGGCCCTTCATCCATAAGCACCAATGGAAATGATGGGTGGAGTGGAGTGGAGCAGATGGGCAGAGGAGGAGTAAGGTCTGGAAAGGCTGGCTCACCTTCCTGCCCTAATATCTGGCTAGAGGCAGAGGAACACTCTCTGGAGAAAGCAGAGAGAAGAAGACGCAATCCAATAAACCTTCCCCTGCATCCAGACTTGGGGGAAATAAAGCTAAAACTGCTGCATCCTGTATAAATTACTCACTTGAAGCATATCAGGATACAAAGGTCTATTTCCCCCCAAACCATTCTGGGTTTCTGCCAGTTAAGGGGAGGGACAGGGCACGGAAATCCTGCCTCCAACTATAGGAAACATACTCAGCCACCCTCCTTCTTTTTAGAATTTCTTTTGAGATGTTACTGCTACCTTTAAGCCATTATTGTCTTAAGGGCTAAGACTTGCTAGATGTTTAAAAGGGAATCTCTGTGCCTCATACCAGTTTGTAGACTCATGCCATGAAGCAGCAAAATGCATAAACAACACCTCTCCCTGCCTCTTACCCACTAATGTGGGACTGTAGGCCAAGCAGTTCTTTTGTAACCCTATGCCCAGGCCTACAGGAACAGCTTACAACCTGCCCTCCTCATTCTCTCTAACTTCCACAGTTCCTGCCCAACGACCGCAAGATCATCTGGCCTGGAGGAGAAACAGAGACACCGCAGGGCTATGAAATGTCTACAAAACTAAAGGTAAAACTTTGCGGCAGGAGGTACTGTTAAGCAAGGATGAATGTTTCCCCCCCCCCCCACACACACACTTTTAGGTAAAGATTCATATATGGGTGAAGCATAAAACCCCAAATACTGTTCCTTAACAAGTCAGGAGCTTCGCCAGTCAAAATGAACTCTGCTGCAGCAAGTAAAATGTTAAACAATGGACTGCACAGTGCAGATGTATGTACAAGTGAAGAAAGAAACAGCCTCTGAAAAAACATGGAGCTCACCTGACTGTGTTCTGGTTCCACTCCATACTAATAATAATATTGCATACTAATGTGCATTTTGCGACCCTGGGTGACTATTTTCAGGATGGTTAAGACTGAAGATCCAGCTGTTCATGCCTACTGGCCACTGGCCTGACTGGCATCACCAAAGCATCCTCCCAGCCCAATTTTGAGAGCAGTTTTGCTACTGTTTGAATATGTGCGGATTCATTTTGTTTAAGCAAAATATCCATGTTGGGTAATACCTTTGTCAGGAGAACTGAAGTACCACAAAAAGTGGCATGCATTTCCAAGTTCTCCAGAAGCGTTCATCAGGCAAGATGGTATAAAATTAGGGGATAGGAGAAGAAAGAAAGAGTTAAGAAATCTGTCCCCATGTCTTGGCCCTTGTGTGCCTGCAACTGCAAGGTCAGGAGTACAGGCTGGCCACAAGAAGGGGTCTTCAAGTATCAGTCTCCAGCTGAGCCATTACTGACTGTCTAATGGTGTATAAGTGACAGGTTCATTCACTGCTGTATACATATTTGCCCTAGGAGGAGGGAGGGAGGAAGAGCAGGGAGCCCGACTCGCACATGAGGCAACGGTGCACAATTCAAGGCTGCCTAGGAAGCCAGTTGAGCATCCAGCATTCCATGTGCTGTGATGTATGTCTGTTACACAACTGATAAAACAGGGTTCACACAGCAGCTAAAGAAGAATTTTGCTGGGAGAGTTCAGGGACAGTACAAACAGCATCCTTCTCTCCTCCAGCCAGGGAGCCTTGGGTTCAAAGTGACGCCCCTCTTTCCTTGAGCCCCCAACGTCAATGTCCCCCTGCTCTCCACAGATTGTCACAATTCACCAAGAGCCATTTGTCTACGTGAAGCCAACCCTTTTGGATGGGAAGTGTGAAGCACGCCACAACAGCACAGGGGGGCTGGTGCAGCAGGTCCTCTGCACGGGGCCAAATGAGACCATGCCAGGTAAGGCCTAGTGCTGAAAGCAAGGCAAGGAGGGGTTCAGAGTGAAAGCAAGCCTGTGCCAAGAACCTTTCCAATTCTGCTGAACTGTCGATGTTTTGCCATTCCAATTCTAAAAGGAAATGCTGAATCTGGAATTGAAATCCATATTGTGGGAGATGAACATTTGCCTTAGCAGTGGGGGTTAATCCCAACGCCACCAATCACATTGCAACTGCTGGATGGTAAAGGAGGAGAAGGACTTCTTGCTTGCATCTCCCCACTGAGATCAGCATAAAAAATAAAACCCTGGGTGGGAATGGAGATGTACGAGGGGCAGAGCCTCTGGGGCTGGGCCGCTCCTGCATCCTAGAAGACTCCCCCAAGAAGGACCAACTGGACTCTTCATCGCTCGCATTTCAGACTGCAATGAAATCTGGCCTTTAGGAAACTGGCAGTGTGATTGCGGGGGCCGGCTTACTGGCACCCCCATTTTCCCACCTCCAGTTTTGCTTTTTCTGGATCACTGTTTTGCTTTTAATAAAATTGGCCTTTGTTTTCTCAGTTATTTTTTTTCTTTTGCATACTTTTGTTTATTTTTTATGTTTTTGTTACATTTCTATCTCATTTTCCCCTTAATGAGTTCACTGCTCTCCTCCTCTCCATTTTATCCTCACAACAACCCTGCAAGGTAGGACAGTCTCTCTCTCTCTCTCTCTCTCTCTCTGTGTGTGTGTGTGTGTGTGTGTGTGTGTTTGAGAGAGAGAGAGGCTGGCCCAAGGTCACCCAGCGAATTTCATGCCTCAGTGGGGACCTGAAACAGGGAGTCTAACACTCCAGTTTGATTTAAGTTGGTGTTCAGGACACTTTGGTTCTTACCAAATGTAGGACAGTAACACTTAAAATATTTATGTAAGTAATAAGTTAGGGGCTAATATATCCGGGTGTCCCACACAGATTAAATATGACCAGGTCAAAGATTTGTAATGGAGAATCTGAGAAAGTGAACCAATTCTGCATGAATGTGGGAAGTCAGCTTTTAATACTGTGGGTGCAAATGTTGAAGAAACACACGTACAGAGCAAGACAGGATCTTTGTCCAAGGTGTGGACATGGTTTCCAAGCACTGCCCTGGTGCATTCTGGAGGCAATGGAAGCCCTACTGAAAACAGCTCTTATTTAACCTCCAAACAAAGTTACAAGGAAACTGGCATTACCTTTGTGTGTTCTTATGTAAAGGGAAGCCTCTAGGCATTTAAAAGAACTGTGTTCCTATGCATTTCCAGGCATGTTGTCACAGTAACTATTTGCACGCCATGATGGACTATGGGTGGGGTCGAGTCCCAAAGCAGTCTGCATCTTGGTAACTCAAATGCTGTGTCATAAAAATCCAGATTCTTTCAGATCATTTCCCCTTATTAAAGTATGTGGCGAAACCAGATTGTTGGGGTGGATTAGAGGCCTGGAAGTAAGAACAACAGTTCCTGAGTCCTTTTCATGGCTACTTGTACACAAAACAGATCCACTGTCTTCCTGAAAATGATGTGAAGGATGGAGGTAGCAGACGTGGGCTTGACTCTGAATCCCATGCTGCTGCAGCATAGGATTTTGTGCATACTTTTACAACTTGGCACCCTAGGAATCTATGCAGTCTCAAGCAAATTTTGAGGCATCATATCCAAGCAAAACCCAGCAAAGACCACATTTCAGTTCCTCCACTTCAAAGAAAAGCATACTAACAAAACTATCAAACGAACAATGAGGCACAGTATTAGACTCTTTCCACTCTTCTTTCTATCTAGCAGGGTGGAACTGGTGGTGAGCAGCTGTAGGGTGTGACTGGGATTAGCAGACCTCTGTGCTGGATTCTAGACTGGAGCCAGTGAGGGCCTGAATGGCAGCCCCCGCCCCACAAGTGCTGCCATAAATGTCCTTGATTTTTCCATCCTTGCAATGCAGGCCGCCCCAGTGTCATGTTGTGTTGCTATGGATTCTGCATTGACCTACTCATCAAGCTTGCTAAGACAATGAATTTCACCTATGAAGTTCATCTGGTGGCGGATGGCAAATTTGGCACCCAAGAGCGGGTAAGTGTGGGCAATTATAACATTCCTTCCTCTTGGTTTGGGCTGGGAGGACAGACAGCATTTGTCCCAGACAAAACGTACAATAGGCAACAGTTCTCAAAGTGCCTCCCCATTCTAGTTAGGTATTTTCTTTATGGGGGGATGAGGTATCTGAGGAGCATGTTGACAGCATGGCCATCTTGGCTCATGCCAAGACTATTGCAAGGCCTCTGCCCAGCTCAGAGACAGGTCACAGTGGGAGGTCAAATTCCAGCATAAGTAGACTGAGATGCATGCCTCCAGACCAGAGCTAGTACTGCAACTCCCAGAATCCCCCAACCAGCATGGCATATTTCCAACTAGTTTGTGAAATTAACTGAATTCAATAATCAGGCTGGCACCTAAGCTGGAGGGTGCATTTGATCCATTGGGCCAAACCTGCATGGTTTACTGAGTGACCCTATGATATGAATGAGAAATCTCCAAGTCCCACTGTCTTCAACAGCCCTGCTCAGGTCTTGGAAACTCAGGGCAGCAGCCATGGCTTCCTTGATTGAGTTTCCATCGTTAACACAGTCTTCCTGTTTTCCTACTGTCTTCTACTTTACTGACCATTATAACCTTCGCTAATGAATCATGTTGTGATACCTCCAAAATACGATAGCCTCCATCTGGTTATTTTGGCTTCTAGAGAGAGTTCAGGCTTGATTTGCTCTAGAAGCCATTTATTTGTCTTTTTGGCAGTCCATGAGATCTGTGGAACTCTCCTCCAGCACCATATTTCAAATGAGTTTATTTTCTTCCAGTCAGTTTTCTTCAGCATTCACAACTATACATAGAAACTGGAAGTACTATAGCACGGACAATCCTGACTTTGGTATTCAGTGATGTATCTTTATACTTCAGGCTCTTATCTAGTTCCTTCGTAGCTGCCTTTCCAAGACCTACTAGTCTTCTTCTGATTTCTTGACTGTAGTCTCCATTTTGATTTATGACTGAGCCAAGGCAGAGAAAATCTTTAAGTACTTCAGTGTCTCCATCTTCCACTTTCAAGTTATGTAAATCATCTGTGGAAGGCTCAGGTGTACCTCTAAATGCTAGATTTCTTTCCTTTTTGAAGTGAGTGTGCCAAGTTGAGATTCTGACAGACGGTTGCGCTGCTTTCTCGTCTTCTGGCCTGGGTGGTTTCTGCAGGTGAACAACAGCAACAAGAAGGAGTGGAATGGGATGATGGGGGAGCTGCTGAGTGGCCAGGCAGACATGATTGTAGCACCGCTGACCATCAACAATGAGCGGGCACAGTATATTGAATTCTCCAAGCCTTTTAAGTACCAGGGACTCACCATCCTAGTTAAAAAGGTAAGGTGTGTGTGCAAAGATCTCATGAAACATGCCAGCAGGCAAAGATTGCCAAGCATGGGAAGAACACCAGGGTAGAGATGGAGCAGTGAAGAAAGGAGTAGCCCATGGAGGCCAGGAGGCAAAATCCGGAAGCAACGCTTGCCCCACACCCCGTGCTAACCTAGAGGCAAAGTGAGGTGCTGAAGGAGAGAGAGGTACCGTGGGGGGGGGTATTGTCCTCTTTGCCACTCTGGTTCAGGTTCCAGCTGACCCTTGTAAACCATGAAAGACCTATGGGATCGGAGACTGTTACTGAAGGCCACTTTTGGGGGGCAGGGGTGGAGGTAAGCATCAGCTATATACCTTCCTACCCTGCCTGAGGACTTTCCTCAAGTGCCTGACTAGTCACAGCAGGAAACAAGGTGCTGGGCTAGATAGATCCCTTGTGGCCTGATCCAGCAGGTACTTCCTTGGACAGCTGATGGAGGGTCCAATTTCTTGGCTGTGATGAGGCAGATCTAGAATGACATTTCATACACATTTACAGAGACACACATTTCCCCCCAGAACAGAGAACTTGTTTGTGTAGTCACACCCTGGCTAGATTTGTCGGGGCTTTTTCCCAGCTGTGATCCACTTCTCTGGTTCTTCTGTTTTCCAGGAAATTCCCCGCAGCACACTGGACTCGTTCATGCAGCCATTCCAAAGCACTCTGTGGCTCTTGGTGGGGCTCTCGGTGCACGTGGTGGCTGTGATGTTATACCTCCTGGACCGCTTCAGGTAACTCCCCTTTAGGCTGGGGAGGGCACAGTGTGGTGACCATGACTTTGAGAAGTCTCTGTGGATGAAGAGTAATGGAGGACTGAGGGAGCAGGCCCAAGAAGTTCGGTGATGCCTGAGAGGGGAATCTGAAAGGCATTACACCCAATCCAACACACACACACACACACACACACACACAAAGCAGTTCCTCCTCTGCACAAGCCTAACTGAGATGAACTGCCCTTCTTTTGCACTGCTTATTCATGAGCAAAGGTAAGGAGTGATGCAGAGTCCAAAAGCTCCATCCTCTAGTGGTCTGTAGTCTATTCTCATCCGTCTCCGGCTTCTGATATTTCCTCAGAGCCTTCTAGAAGCTTGTCTCCTACATGACAACTTTGGAGATACTCAAGATTTACCCTATGTCAGCTTCTGCACTTGCAAGCCACCACAAAAAAAATGACCTGCCTTGGGGTAGTTAAACTGACTCAGCCTGGTTGCTCTCTTGCAGCCCGTTTGGCCGATTTAAAGTAAACAGTGAAGAAGAGGAAGAGGATGCCCTGACACTCTCCTCTGCCATGTGGTTTTCCTGGGGAGTCCTGCTGAACTCTGGTATAGGAGAAGGTGAGTTTCAGGCAGACATAAGGACTATGGGAAGCAGAAGTGAGTGGGTTGGAGCCTTCACTCCTGCTTTTGAAGTACCATCAGCTAATAAAGGCCACTGCAGGGCAACTGAAATATGAACATAAAACAACATGGAGATAGCAGCAAAATAAGGACCCCTTTCTGTATTTCTCCCTGGAAGAGGCCCCAGTTAGTTGAGCATCTCAATTGAAGAGAGGCACCCATGTGTTTGTGCTGTTTCTCCTTTGGGGATTTATGGGCTTCAGTTTCACTGCAGTCACTTCAGGATCTGCCCACAGTTGCTTCCTGTTCCACTGCTCTTCCATCTCCTTCAGGTGCTCCTCGGAGTTTCTCAGCTCGAATCCTCGGAATGGTGTGGGCTGGATTTGCCATGATTATCGTGGCCTCCTACACTGCCAACCTGGCAGCCTTCCTGGTGTTGGACAGACCGGAAGAGCGAATCACTGGCATCAATGACCCCAGGGTAAGAAACAGCAGCAGCAGCAACAGCTTGGTGAGAGCACAGCTTGGTGGGCATGGGACTTTCTCTTTTCCAGAAAGTAGAGCAGCGTAGGAGGAAGAGGAGGAGGGGAGGCTGCAGGGAAGACACATTGTGTTGAGAGCATCCAGAGTTCCTGTTCCTTCTTCCGGCTTTCAGTTTTAGGGAAGATAGCAGGGTGGAAACATGAGCGTCGGAACTTAAGTCCCAACTCCACCACCAATGTTTCAATTCACCTTTTTAAAAACGGACTCTTTTTGTTTGTATTTTTCAGTTGCGAAACCCTTCTGACAAGTTCATCTATGCCACCGTGAAGCAGAGCTCTGTGGACATTTACTTCCGGCGGCAGGTGGAGCTGAGCACCATGTACCGGCACATGGAGAAACACAATTATGAGAGTGCCGCGGAAGCCATCCAGGCCGTCCGGGACAAGTAAATGAGGGGGCTGGCTGGAGCATGGCTGCCAGGGGAACCAGGGGTCTTCCAGAGATGGGTGGGTGTAGCAGCTTGTTGTTGTTGTTGTCCTGCTTCAGGCAACAAGCTCTGCCAAGGAGCAGGCAGGGCTGCACACACAAACAGTAAGCCAACTCCCGACAACCATGGCCAATGTCCACATCAGCTGTGCCTCCGCCCTGAGGCACAACCCACCCATCTGCTTTTGCATCAAACCCTGGTTAAAGAATAAAGTATCTCCCTTTCCCTCTCCATCCCCCCATCACAGCAAGCTCCACGCATTCATCTGGGACTCGGCAGTGCTGGAGTTTGAAGCGTCACAGAAGTGCGACCTGGTGACCACGGGGGAGCTCTTCTTCCGCTCAGGCTTTGGCATCGGCATGCGCAAGGACAGCCCCTGGAAGCAGAACGTCTCTCTGGCCATCCTCAAGTCCGTACCAGACTACTTTCCAAAGATTCCATAAATTGCATGTAGGGCATTCCAGAAGGGCAAGGGGTATTGCATTCAATCTTGAGTTTGGGCGGTGGGTGGGGGGGCTGAGAGAGGTTTCGACGGTCTCTCTCAAAGGATTGGACTCTGGGGGTCGGGAATTCAGCTATCAGGAATTTAGGACAAGCATGCTGAGGTATACTAGTATGCCTTTACAGAAGTGCTGGTGTGCCACAAGACATGAGATGAGATGAAATAATTAAAGTCTACTGTGAGTCTACCGCTCACCCCCCCCGACCTGCCCCAAAGAGGCTGCCTGCAGTGTCCCGGGAGGCTCCATGCCTGCTCTGGCCTTGCCTCCCTCCAGTCAGCTCTTCCTGTATGCAAAGCCCATGACAGGATGTTCATCCCTTTCCTTCTCATGTGGAGAAACTGAAGAATTGCCGCTCTCAAAATGGGCTCCAGAGTAATTTCTACATGAGCGGCAAACTCACTGCCTTCCCCCCAGGAGGCAGGCCCAGCTCAGTGACTTGTGCCAAGAGGGCTCCTCCGAGGGCAAGTAATCCTTACTCTTATAGGAGCTTCAAGACGCCCTTCTGCAAAGTAAGAGGGAAGAAGCCTGGCTCCGATTTTGAATCTTAGCTGAAACCCGTTAGGACATGCCAGAGGGATTCAGAGGCCAAGCTGCCCATTCCTTGCACACCCCTCCTTGCAACTGCCACCACTGCCTCCTGCCCCTGTTGGGCCCCCTGCCCCAGTGACCCCTCTGTGCTCTCTCCTTTTGCCTCCAGCCTCCATGAGAATGGCTTCATGGAAGAGCTTGACAAGACCTGGGTGAGGTATCAGGAGTGTGACTCCCGCAGCAATGCCCCAGCGACCCTCACCTTTGAGAACATGGCAGGTGGGTACCTCCCTCCCTCTCTCCTCATGGACCTTCCCTGAGGCTCCCTGCACTTGGAAGCTCCCACCCACAGCTGCTGCTGCTGCTTCTTCACAAAGCACACACTTTCTAAAGTACCCCTCCCAACCCAACATGTACAACGACAATTGCTGTTGGCTCAGTCAGTGTGGCAAATGGTTTGTGATGTTGACAGCTGTGGTCCACAATACCTGGAGGGCTCCAAGGTGGGAGAGGTTGGTCTAAAAGAGGGATGGGGAATGGCACTGGACTAGAACTCCCATCTTCCCTCTCCACTGCCTCTGCTGGCTAGGGCTAATGGGAGTGGCAGTCCGAAAACTGGAGAGTGTTGTTCTAGGGAGTCCTTTCAAGGAAGCCTCTGTCTCCCTGGAAACATATCGTTGGAAAAATCTCATTGACATGACTCCAGGGTTTGCCTGCCCACCACCCGCTCCACTGGCTTGTGGGGTGAGAGCAAAGAAACACACACGCTGCCATGCAGGGCAATCCTTATCCAACTGCACACTGCTGGGAGACCCAGGGAAGACATATGCCTCCCGCAGAGGTGTGGTTTGCTCCACCTCAAATCCTTCATGGCTCCCTTCAGAGATACTATGAGCCACCAAGGGAAAAATATCCTCCGTGTACCCACAAGGAACTCTCTATGCTGTGGGGGAGGGTGATTTAAGCAAAGTTAGTCCCCACCCCTACCCCAACCTTAGCCACAATCCTGCTCCAAGTAGCCCTGCCCCGCGCTGTGTGGTCACCAGGCCCACATCTTCTGGGCTGCAAATGGAGGAGGTGCAATTTGCATGTTTACACTCTCCCTTCTCACAGAGAATGTTATTCCCTGTATTTCCTTTAGCAAACAATGATACCACTGAACGCAGGAAGGGCAGTGAAACCAGGAGTCCAGGACAAAGCAGCATGCCTCTTTCTTTTTCATTGTAAAGTTCACTGTGTTGCAATGAAGTGCAGACTAGAGACAAATTGCCTCAGAGCAGACAACCCAGCAGTGGAGCCTCCCATGCAGCTGACATCTAGATGCACCCCTTTTCACTCAGATTTTGAGAGAAATTCTCAAATTTGAGAGAAATGATACTGCATTTGGTTACTTTAGAAACTCCAAATTCTCCCTGCCGAGACCCCAGCCCCCCAGCCCAATCTGTGTTCATCTTGGCACTGGATACTCACCATTTCTCCCACATTTGACACATGCTGTGCCCACAACTACTTTCTTTCAGTGCCCACATTCCCAGAGTATTGAGACTGCCCTCCTGCCCTCTTCACAGCCTCCTGTCCAAATTGCAAGGCTGAGAGCTCTTAGTTGTGTTGTATGGCGGGAAAGTCCCCAAGTTTCCTTAAGTGCCCTGCATCTAGAGCTTCACACACCTTTGCCTTAATTTCAGTTCTCTTTTTCTGTGACTTTATCCTGGAGTTAGCACTTTCTGTTTAAACGCCTGCACTTGGCTCCCTATGCCTCACAGCTCTGATGAAAACCTACACCACACACACACACACACACACACACACACACAGAACCAAGAAGAAGAGTTGCAAAACATCTCAGGGAATCCTGGGTAGCACCACATGCGCTGGCCAATGGGTACCTCTCACAGCTGTTTTTCCCTTATCCAAATGTAAGCCTCCTGAAAGTTCTGTATACTTATACCGACTGCCCTTTAAATGTCTGCCTTTCCTTTTGCTAGGCCAAATGGGAGAGGGTGGGGAGAGTATTTGGGGCCTGTGCCCTCCTTGCTCCCTGGCGTTAACTTTCCTGCTTCTTTCAGGTGTATTCATGCTGGTGGCTGGAGGTATTGTGGCCGGGATATTTTTAATATTCATAGAAATAGCATACAAAAGGCATAAAGACGCCCGGAGGAAGCAGATGCAACTGGCGTTTGCGGCTGTTAATGTATGGCGGAAAAACCTGCAGGTAGGACAGACCGTTTTAGAGAAAAACCTCCAAAACAGGTGCGGTTGGTTTTCTTTTGTTTCGTTTTTGTTTCCCATTACTTCACCCAACCAGTGACTACAGTGCTATGTGGGAATAGCACAGGGACAGGTGCCCGCCCAGCCTCTCTGCAGCCCCACCAGCCCTACAGGCCTGCCGCTGATGACAGGGGCAAACAGCTGCTCCTGCCCCTCTGGTTGGTGTTCACATTCAAGCCCCGGCCCCAAGTCCTGCTTCCCATGCAGACCCACGTCCCTGGCAAGGAATGACCCGAGCAGGCAGGCACCCCACTCACGGCACCCTCTCTGCCTTGAGACGTGGCTCTCCCTTCTGTCCTTATTTGGGCCACTCACAATGCTAAGCTGCTGGGAATCTGTTGCCTCACAAGGCTGGAAGCCAGCCGGCAAGCAAGCCTTAGGACATCCTGTCTAGCTCCTGGTCTGGGTCCAGATACGGGGCCCAAGAGCGTTTCACTGACCCCGAGCCATGCCCAGCCCAGACACCCGGCTGAAACCCTTCTGATCACAGGGCCCAGTGGTGAGTGGGTGTGCGACTCTGCCTGCACCTGAAGGGGATGCAATGGGAGGGGAGGGTTGCCTCATTAACTGATGTGCATTCGGTGTCACCAATTGCTGGCAGAAGAGACTGCAAGTGCTTGGTACAAAATCTGAGTGATGGGCTGGCTTCCCTCCCTTGTACCCCAAGCAGTGCCTGGACTTGGCATGGATGATAGCAGGTTGCAGCCCTAGAGGCCAGAGCTGCCGCATGTAGAGTCCCATCCCGACATCATGCCTATCTTGTGGCATATTGAAGAACGAGGGCCCGTCAGCAGAGCTATTGCTCTTCAGCAGGGCGCCTCCTTTCTGGCACCGGGCAGGGCTGGATTTTAAAGCAGAGGCTGCTGAAATTCAGCTGCACGCCTGTTTCCAGTGCCAAGGCACAGCTATGAAATACAGAGGGTCACTTCAGCATGGGCAGAGTGCCTTCCTTCTTCCTCTGCTGGGCAACGTGGCACCTGCAGGGATTCTGAACCAGTGGGTGACACTTCAAGAAAGGTCTGTGTCTCCCTTCGTTATTATCATGTCTTAAAGAAACAAACAACCAGATGGACAAAAAACTACCAGGATCTCCCAAGCAGACCCCTTCCCCCAGTGTACTTTGCTTAAAAGCACCAACCAAGCTATGCCAGAAGGGGGGCTATGAGTAGGCAACTGGTCAGAAGAGAAAAGAACCAGGCAGACCCCTTCCCAAGGGAAATTTTTGGGAAACCCGCAAGCGCCACCTACTGCTGGAGAAGACATGGGCCTCTGGCACAGAGTGGAAGGGGGGAAACAAGCTGGCGCATGATCTTGTTAAACAAACCAAAAGCTCCTCACTAGAACCACACCCAATAAGCCCTTCCTTGTGCTCCCCTTCCACCCACCCACCCACCTTCCTTCCTTCCTTCCTTCTTTCCTTCCTTCCTTCCTTATCCTAACCCCAGGCAGCAGTACTGAAGGGATGAAATGTGCAGGGAACCAGAGCACATTAGTCACTGTCATTTTTCACTTGCCAACTTTCTAGAAAAAAACCCTGTCCGGGGCCATTGCGGGGGGGAAAAGACTCTTTGGGGCTGTCAGCCAAGCATGCCACCCCACAGGTTATAACAGAGAAACAAAGACGTTTGCTCATTAGATCCGTTTGACAATGTAAGACTTTTTCACAGGAGGATTCCTCAGACCACTAGTATCTGGTACATTGCTAGAAGGTAGGCAAGTGGAAAGATTTCTTTGTTCAAGAAAAAAAACCAAAAAGCAAATATATCTATAATGGGTTTATTTTCTTTTCTTTTGTTTCCTGGGGAAATCACAGTTTTGCCATGGCTATTTCTGGCAATGCCATGGGAAGGCACAAAAAAAGTCATCCCATCCCATTCTCTTCTTGCTAGCTTTTCTTTTTCTGTGCATGCATGCAAAAACAATTGAGGGAAAAAATCTGAAAAGGAGGAGGAAATGTATCCCCTGCGCATGCTCTGTGCACTAGTGGGATACATTTTTGGTCACCCCTACCATGGGCTAGTAGGGCCAGACCTGGTCCCAGCCTCTCCACTCACAAAGGGGTTCAGGAAAAAGCAGGGGGACAGGGAAATTGGCCTGGGGTCCCCCTTCCACCCTCCCCCCCATAAGGAAGTCCCCACACCCCCGTGGACCAGGTCCGGCTGTCTACTGCTCAGCTCTGCCGCTGTGGTTTTTCTCTTTAGTTCTGTTCCTTTACGTTCCTGCCAACCCTAACACCATTCAAAGCCTAAATGCTTTGCTTCTTCCCTTTCTTTTCCTTGTTTCAGAAGTTTTGGTTTTGATACATTTTTGTTGTTGTTTCCTTTTCCTTCTTTAAATTTTATTTTGAAAAACAGTTCAAGCTTTGCGCCAAGCGTCATTGAAATTTTTGGAATACCTTTTTTTTAACATACAATGACCTTCTCTTTCAATGCAGTCCTCTCTCTCTCTTGTGGCCGTAGGATTCACCTTCAGAAAAGGCCCCGAGCATTTTTATTTAGTGGTAGGTGAAAGTGTCTCACCTCTCTCTCTAGTCAGACCAGCCTTGGCAGGAAGGGGTAGGGCACATTGGCTCACCTAGGGACCCGAGAGGCCATCGGCTTTGGCCACGGCTAGGCTCTGGCTCTCGTGGGGAAGACAGCTCAGCTCCTATGTAGCCCAGCAGAAACTCAGCTGCTTGCCCCACGCCCCACCCCTGCCCAGCCATCCCCTTGAGGGGCTCATTTCCTCCAACCAACAAGCCGTCCTAATTTAGCCTTAGTAATGTACCGGCGTGCAGGGCCATGTGTGCTTTTGGGACTGACAGCCATAAAGGACGACTCAGTTACTGTCTTGACCACCACCTCCATGTAAGAAAAGAAGCCAAAAGGAAAAAGGCAAACCAAGGATCGTGACGTGGGGCAGTGTTCATGTAGGTGTAGAGGTCCAAGCCACCCACTGGAGATCTAATCGCTTATATACATATTCATTTTAGGATAGAAAAAGTGGTAGAGCAGAACCAGACCCTAAAAAGAAAGCCACTTTTAGGTCCATCACCTCTACCCTGGCCTCCAGCTTCAAGAGACGTAGGTCATCCAAAGATACGGTAAGAGGAAGAAAAACAATTATGCCCTCTTTCTTTCTTTCTTTCTTTCTTTCTTTCTTTCTTTCTTTCTTTCTCCCTCCTTCTCTCTTTTTCACTCTTGCTCTCCCTCGCTCTCTCCCTCTCTCTTCTACCATCCCATCAACTACCACACACCCATCCCGAAGCTGCCAGTGTGACCTACCATAGCCTCATGTCCGTCAAGAGTCGGTCAGTCAGTTGGTCAGTCAACCAGTCAGTCAGTCAATCAGTCGGTCAGTCAGTCATTCCCATGTCCCTCGAAAAGTTTCAAAGCCCCGCTGGGCAAGGAAAGGCTTGAATACTTTGTAGTGTTCTGTGAAGAGTTTGGAGATAACTGCAGTGAGTTTCCTGTTCTTGGTTTTTGTTTTGTTTCGTTTTTGAACTGGATCCTTTTATTTCCTTCTGTTTGGAAATGTGGCTTAAATTTATCTCACCTTACTGATGGCGACCTTTAAAAAAAAGATCTATTCTCCCTCCCTCCCTCCCACTGTTTTCTGAGTGTCCTTGTACCGTTTGTCATTGTATGCCTAAAGCAGTCCCTGACTCCCCCACACCCACACTCCCCCCAATTCTGCCCTAGTTTAATTTGGGCAATGTTTCACCTCACTCTTTGGGCCATGTGTTTATCGCACTCCTTACTTGTGACTTTTGTTTGTGTTTTTAAAAAAGAGAGAAAGAAGACAGAATTCAGATTTCTGTACCAAAGTGACAACTCTCTCCAATTATGACTTATGTGGGCAGAGCAGTGCAGGGAAATAGTCAGTGGTGGTGTGGAGTGTTAGAATTTTGGAAGATGAACCTGGTTGTAAAAATGCAGAACAAAGCCAAACCAGAAAGAAAGAAAAGACGACAGCCAACCCAACTTGAAATAGAAGTTATTCCGTTTCGGCGGAAAACATCTCCCACAGGGTGAGAGATACCGTCAAAACCTTTGCTTGCTCTAAGCTTCTTGCTTTCAAACATCCCCCTCTGGTGCACAGGGGAGGGCTGGGGGGGCCTGCATGCACAACTCAACCAAAGCCAGGGCATCCCCCAGTTTGCATGAACCCCTCCTGGATGCCACTTATTGCACGTTGGGACATCTGGGAAGCAGGAAAATGCAATTTCTGTTTTGCGCTACGCAGCACAAGGAACTGGCTCTCAAAACTGCCTCCTGCTGTAAGCTTAAAAATGTTTTTTATTTTTTCCTTTTTAAAAAATAGACTTCTTAATTTTCTTTTAGGGGAGGGTGTGTTCTTTTGTTGGTTTTTTGGCCATTCACTCCTGGATCAGGTTTCTGTTAAAGAGGTATTAAGAAGAGTGGCAAGAGAACACCATCCCCCTCCCTGTCCCCCCAATGTCTAGAGGACCACAAAGAGGGTTGGAACACCCCCCAACACACTTCCTGTAGGAATACTGCGGGGACACTTGCAGGTAACAAGGGGGATGGGGAACAAGGCCAGGAAAAGAAGCCCCTCTGAGCACAGGGAGCATGCATCTCACACTCCAAAGTAACAACAATCAGCTACCACAGTTGTGGGGTTAAGGAAATGGAAAGGATGGCAGTCCCAGGTAATCTTTTAGACACAGAAAAGTGATGTTAGAGGGAAGAGTCCCTCCAGCGGGACAAGGGACTTGAAATCTGGAAAACCGTGTCATGAAAACGCTGCACTTTCCCACTTACAAGAGACAGGTGGATTCAGTTCAGGCCAAACCCACCGAGGAAGGCTCCGCGCTCTTTGGAGCCACTCCATCCTCTTTCCTGCACGGGGTGGGGAAAGGGTTAGGAACATGGTGCTGCAGCATTCCCTCCTACCACTGCCCTCTCCCCCCCCCTGTGGAAAAAGCCACTTTGAGAAGGGAATGGAAGGCCAATGCTGCGGCCTCCGTCCACAAGGCAGCCCCAAGAATGGTTGGCTTCTGGATTCTCAGCTGATCAAAGATGGCTGCCACCAGGCAAAGGGATTCAGGGTTCTAGAAGAGGGGCAGGCAGTCCCCCCCGCCACCCCTCACCACTGCCTCTTCAACGACAGGAGGGCAGGCTCTGCTTCTCCCTGGAAAAACCCTCCCCTTTGCATTACAATGACTACCTATTCATATCCCACTGTTTTCCCCATCTGGGACTCAAGGCAACTTACAAAGTTTTAAACAATACAGCTAAAAAATTCACATCAGACAAAAATTTAAAAATGTAACTAAACAAACAACAGAATTAAAAGCAGTTAACAGCATAGAATCGTAGAATCATAGAATTGCAGAGTTGGAAGAGACCACGAGGGCCATCCAGTCCAACCTCCTTCTGCCACGCAGGAAATCACAATCAAAGCATCCCTGACAGATGGCCATCCAGCCTCTGTTTAAAGACCTCCAAGGAAGGAGACCCCATCACGCTCCGAGGGAGTGCGTTCCACTGTTGAACAGCTCTTACTGTCAAAAAGTTCCTCCTCATGTTGAGGTGGGATCTCTGTTCCTGGAGCTTGCACCCATTGCTCCGTGTTCCAGTCTCTGGAGCAGCAGAAAACAAGCTTCCTCCATCCTCAGCGTGACATCCCTTCAAATACTTAAACAGGGCTATCATATTGCCCCTTAACCGTCTTTTTTCCAGGCTAAACATACCCAGCTCTCTAAGTCTTTCCTCATAAGCATGACCATTAAAAACAAACAGCAACAACCTATAAACAGTGCCGTCCATTCTAGAAGTCCCTTTTTTGTGCCCTGAGCCCTCTGAGGCCTCTGTCTGCCCATGAAAGGCCAGGAGCCCCGTCCCCATTTGTTGGAAGAGGGGGTCACACGTGCCACACACCCTCAGGACTGGGTGCACAAATGCCTTCTTCTCTAGAGTTTCGTGAGTGTTGCAGCCATCTATCAAGAGAAAGAATCTCCTTCTGCCCAGGGAAGCATTTTGTCACCACCTAGTTTTTCAACCTCCTGCCCTTCAAAAGAGACCCATTCAGCCTCCCTGTTTTAAGGATGGCAGCGCTCAGACATTTTCGTTCCAATGCAGCTGGTCCTCCAACCATAAGACCACCATTCTGAAAATGCTCAGCTTCATGGTGGAGCCATAATGGGATATAACAAAGTTTAAAAAAAGAGAGCTGGCAGGTGGGGAAAATGTTTTGGAGCACACCATTCGTCAGAGCAGCTCTCACTTTTCAACTTTAAACTTTTCCTCCAGAGCAAGGTGTTTCGCTGAGACCCCTCCTTTTTGGCAATAGAAAAGGATGAGGAGCTGGCCGGTGGGAGCGTCACAGAGCCAATTCCCATTGTGGACCTGATCCGTAGTGTGGGGAAGCTTGTGGCTGACCCCCAAGGTGCCTGCCCAGGCCCCACAAATGGAGCTGGGCTCCTCCATAGAAATCCAGGCTGGGGCACATTCAGCTGCTCCTTTTGCTAGGCAGCAGAGCATTTCTTAATTTCCAAGATGCTGCCGAGGTATTTTGTAGGTTTATAAAATCACTCAGTGTGTGTGTGTGGGGGGGGATTTGCAAAGGGCAGAGATAAATCTTTTTTTTTTTAAAGTAGGGATTTGTATCTTGCCCCCACCCTCGAAACCCCTACTTTAAAAAAATGATTTGCTCAATTTTAATCTCACTTCCCACTACTAATGTTATTTACATGGATTTGATGAGTTCCATCAAATAAGTAAAATTTCTCCAGCAGCTATACAAATAAAAAGATATACTGTATATATATTCTTGAAGACAGCTTCCTATGATAAACATGCAAAGTCCACTTTAAACGGTAGAGATCGACCCAAAATTCAAGGCAGTAGCTCTTAAAACAACACCCCTATTGCTCTCCAAAGTGTTCCATTATGAGTTATTTTGGGCATTAAAAAACAAACAAACAAACAAACAAACTCTGCCCAAATGCCTTATATACAATGCATTTACTTATTTAAAATATTTCTATCCCAGCCTACATCACACCATCTCAGGCAGGTGTACAAACTCGAAGGGGAAAAAATCAAGTTAAGCAACAAGAGCTATTTAAACAAACTAACAATGTATTTTAAAAATTCAACAAGTTAAAAATACTCGGGGGTGGGTGGGTGGAGGAGGGCCATCCCTTTCCATCTCAATCCCAAAATCACTCAATCAATGAAAACAAGTTTTAAGCATGATTTTGTGCCTCCCTTTTCAAGGACTGAGGTAATGTCCCTTGACTATTTATTTACAGTCCTGGTTTTATAGCTCACCTTTCTCCCAACACGGGACCCAAAGGGGATCCCAAGATAAATGTCTGGGTCTGCTCGCCCAGCGCGGGGCCCAAACCCGCCCCCTCCTGGACTACCACTCCCAGAATCCTCCAGGCAGGACGGCCCGTGGCCATTTGCGGACAGCGCTGCCAGGGGGGGCCTGGGAATGGTAGTCCACAAAGGAGATTTTTCTTTTCTTTCTTTCCTCGCAATAATTAGGAAGGCTTTTGCCCGCCCTGCAAGGGGGTCCCATTCTAGACGCGTCCTCACACTCACAAATAACAATTTAGAATTTGACGTTAAAAAGAAATAAAGAAGAGAGAAGTGTGAGGGAAGATAGAAAGACACACCAGCCTTCCCGCCTCAGCGACTGTATCGATTGTTATCGAAGGCATTTGTTTGTTTTGTCATTTGTCATCATTAAATATCGTAACAAACATTTCTCTGTCAGAAACATGAACTGTCGTCTTCCTAATGGCGATGGATGTGGGACGGAAGCGTGAGGGAACCGTCCCCTGAGAAATTATTCTTAAAACATTAATTCCCCCTCCCCCTGACGAGTATAACGAAAAGTTAATACAAATGGACACTCCGTGCCTCTTTTTAAAATTTCTGCTCCCCCTCCTCCCACCATTTCTTATTTTTTACCTCAAAAGTTGAGACTTAATATTGGTGAGTGCGTGTGTCAAGGGATCTTGTAGCACTTAAAATTATTTACCTCAGAAAGTGTTTCCTTACAGTTCTCTGCTTGCAAATGGATCCTGTAGCACTTTTGAGACTAACTGAGAGGAAGAAAGAAGTTGGCAGCATAAGTTGTTGGAGACTTTAAGTCCACTTTCTCTGAGAAAGTCTAGTTAAGTCTGCGAAAGCTTATGCGACCAACTTCTCTCAGTTAGTCTCAAAAGTGCTACAAGATCCATTTGCAAGCAGAGAACGTAAGGAAACACTTTCTGAGGTAAATAATTATAAGGAAGAGCCATCTTTCCTGAAGACAGATTGTGATCACAATCTCACAGGGACTGGCTGTACTGTATTTTAAAAATGTTATTTTTAATTTTTCAAGGGCTTTTGTCACTAAATATCAAGAGTGGACCCTTCGTAACCAAATTTCTCTATCAAAAGAGAGAGAGAGAAAATTAAAAACTCAAAAAGGAAGAGTCAAAATCTTCCTGACAGGAAAATTTCCTCACAGATTCAAATTTTTAAATGGTTGACTTCCCTTGTTGATTTATCACAGGAAGTTCAAAATGTTCTCCCACCAGATTTACTATCAAGGCATCCACAGTAGAACTCATGGATTTGGTTTAAAAAAACCAACCCAACACTCTTTACCTCCAAAGTTTGTCAGATTAAAAGAAATATTCGTAGACTTCCATAGAAAGAGCGAAGGCTGCAGTTCTCTAAGCCTACAACAGACTGTGAGGAGGACACGAAATCCGTTGTTGAATAAACCTGGCTAGGAGAACAACCTGTATAACCAGAAAAATGCCGTGCTAAGCACCCAACAGCATTTTGGAAACCCTGGTTTCAAAAGTAGTCTTGCACAATTAAGATATATTTAGGTATATTTAGCTGTGTTTCTATAGCCACCAAATGGCATGAATTCTCTGAGTATCTCACAAAAGAGATGAACCATTAAAAATACAATGCATAATGATAATATTATTATTTTATTCATCTCTATCTCACCTTTCTCCCACCAATGGGACTTTTAAAAAAGCTAGTAAAAACCTAAAGTACAAATGACAGCATCTCTCACTGAGGCACCCAAAGGATATGTGTGGGGGCTTTAATACGGTCTTTGCTTGGCACAGAAAAGGCTGTAAAGAAGATGGCAGGCGAAGTGCTTTGGGAAGGCACTTCTAAAGCCAGGGTGCCCTCCGATTTCTCCGTCTCTATCAGCTTAGGGGGCTTCTACAGTAAAAAACTACCAGTGCCCCAAAATGGACTTGGAGCAAGTGTGGCTGCCTGGGGCCAGTAGACCAGGGCCATGGCCCACCAAGCCAAAGACGGAGCCCTCCACAGTCTCTGTGTCCCATAAAGGGCTTTACTGAACCCCTGAGTTTATTATTAAATTGGTGGATCTCATTGTGCAGCTCTGTCCCAAGACATCAATTTGTGTATGATCTACAAATCATTCTTTTCTCACACATAGAAGAATTTTGTTTCTATGTTGTGCTACACTAACAAAGCTGCAAAATATTGTACTTCTCCCACCAAATGTGTCAGGTGCTAATTCAAAGCAGGGTCTGAGAGAGAGCAAAACTAATACTCTTTATTAGTTAAATCAATAAAGTTAGTGATCTGCTCCCTTGTTTTATAAAACTATTAGCTACAGAAGGAGAGTGTTAATAAACTCTTTTCTCTCCTTCATAATAGTGGACCTCAGGACTGGCCAATAAAACTGATTTTCAGTGAGTTCTGGGCTGACAAAGATGGGGGGAATGTTTTTTCTTTTCTTGTACACAACAAAAAGATTGTTTTGTGATATACTCATGGACACAAGATATAATGATGGGCATTAACGTTCATGGCCTTTTTTTAAGGACTAAAGGACAAATTCATGGAATATAGGCCAACTAGTGGCTGTTAACCTAATTTTATTTTTTTGTGGTTGTTGTTGTTGTTGTTGGGAGACTGTATGTCCAGGAATCAGGTGCTAGGAACAAGAGAACAGGAGGCCATTGCCGAGTTCATGGCCTGCTTTTGGATTTCCAGAAATTTCTGCCTGGCCTGCCTTGAAAGCGATGCTAGGCCCCTTGGCCCCAACCCAGAGAGGCACTTCTGGTGCTCTGATGCTTAGGTCCAGCGCCAGGACAGATGAGGAAACAGGAGCATTCCTCCAGTGGGGTCCCCGCCCCAAAGCCCAGCAGGCTGAGCGAAGCGCTGACCGCCATGTCCGAGGGGCTTGTATGTGGTGCACGGGTGGCGGGTGGGGCAGGGGACGTGCCACCTTGGTCGGTCATGGGTTGCTCAGTCTTCCTCTCAGGGCAGAAGGCAGCAGGTTTGTGGGGCGGGCAAGATGGCCTTCTTTTGGGGCAGAGAGATGCGAGAGGGAGGTAGATGCTCTTTCAAAAGTGGGTTTTGCCTTTAACTCTGGAACTGCAGCCGATGCCTCTGTAATAGACAATCCCTTTGATGCGCCTGCTCCCTACAGACAGCCCCGCGATGTCACCACGCCCAGAATCCGTGAGCTGCAGATAAGCCCTGTAGAGAAACCCCGGCTTCAGGAGCTGCTCAGCACAGGGTGGGGCTCTTGTCCTGAATGTTCATTCACTTTTGTCCTGTATCCAAAGTCCTGTATGATGATGATGATGATGATGACAATCATGGGGGTTTGTACTGTCCAGGGAGCGGAAAGGCTGAGGCTGGGACAGCAGGAGAAGGGAAAGGGAGGCTGGCAGGGCCGACACTGGCAAGGCGGGAGTGGGGAGGCAGGGAGGGAGGCTCAGTGGGGCTGGAGGTCAGTGGGCAGGTGTGTGGGGAGGAAGAAATCCATATGAGCATTCCTTTGGATGTCCAAAAACATAGGTAGAAGAGCCCTCACATAGGTGGAGTTTGGCATCTATGCAGGTGTATCTATGCACACACCGCCAGGACTGTCATCGGTCACTGGTTTTGGTGGCCATTGGAGCATCCCAGGAGGGGGCCAGTTCGTTCTCCCGTGCAGTGTGTGGGGAAAAAAGGTCTAGCAGATGCTGTCATGTTACCCTCCCTGTCCTCTGGGGAATCCCTGAGAGATGATGCATTTTTCTGCTGTCCCAGCAGGGAGACTGGGAAGGTGCAAGCCGAGGGCAAAAACAAGAGGTCTAAGCTGCAGCACCAGGGGAGCCGTTCAGGCCCAGGGACCAGCAGCCTCCAGTTGTGCCCCATGGCGAGAAATTAAGTGGAAGCTCGAGTGGATTCCTCCAGTGGCCCCACTGTGCTCTTTGTTTTTGGCTTTTCTCACGTGCTGCTGAGAGATCAGCTACACGGATCCTGTCCTGTAGAGATTTTTTTTAATTAATTTTTTTAATTGGATTTTCAGGTCTAAATAAGCCCTTCTTTGAATCAGGGCCTCCAATGTAATACGAGCAATTTTACTTGCATTTTTGCAGTACACCATCGCCATGGGGCAGAGGGAAGGTTGTCTGCCATTTTGTTTTAAAGTAAGAGGTTTGGAATTTTAAAACAAGTAAACTGGATTTCAAATGAATAGATAAGGAAGAACATGGGGGTACAGGGTCATTCCAAAAAGGAATTTACCAACACACACGTACAGACACACACAAAAAAGCAATGACAAAAGCTGGTATTTTCCCACATCCAGGATACAATATTTGGCACAAACTGATTGGCGTTTCCTCAAGGGCTAGCACCGACCCTTCTTTGGCAGGGACAGCAGAGACCTAGTCATAGGCCTTGTCTCTAACACATGACATATGTTGGCATTTTCACCTTAACAACTGTCTTTTCAATTGCCCATAAACTGAACAGAGTTCCCCATTTCTTTAATCACCTGCCACTGAAGCCAAATTCTAGGTCGCTGGAACTAGGACTGGGATGAGGGGGGATTTGTGCCACAGACTCAAGGGGTCAGGAGGCTACAGGGCGGTTGGGAAGAGCTTTCAAGTTTGGCCCCCAATGAGCCCTACAACCAGTGAGCCGCCCTTCCCATGGGCTGGCCCAAACCACTTCCTGTCCGTTTTGTGGTTCCACTCTGGAAAAGAGACAAGCATGTCCCAGGGGCTACTTTGTGCAGAACGTGCTCTCTCTTCCCAGAGGAGAGTGGCAATGACTCCCTGGCTCTGGGGGTGAGATCCCCGGCAGAAGCTTTGACTGCCACTTAAGACCTGCGGCCATTGCATCATCCCTGAGCGATCTCCCCTGGGGGCGTGCGTCTCAACTGAGTCAGCCGGAGGCCTGGCCCAGCCCTGCCTAATGCTTTGCCCTCTTTGTCTGTCTGTTTGTCTCTTGCAGCAGTATCACCCTACAGACATCACTGGGCAGCTCAACCTCTCCGACCCCTCGGTCAGCACCGTGGTGTGACATCCGGGTGCCATCACCGCTGGCTGCAGGCTCCAAAGGGACAGACCAATGGAGACTCTGATGGGTCTTTCCTGGAGACACCAAAGCAAAGCCCTTGCCACCCATCCACAGCGTCTGCATTGCTTTCTTCCCACTCAGCCGGGATAAGGTCCCCTTCTCTTTGCCAAGGCCAGTTGATATTCCTGGGATCTTGGGGTGAACCACATGAACATGAGGCCTTGGAGCAGCCAGCCCCCCTTTGCCCCCTTCTTTTTCCAGAGCTGGTGGTCTCTGGTTATTTCTCTTTGTGACATCAATAGACACAGGGATGGTGGTCCTGAATGGCACGCTGGTCCGGCCGAGGGTAGGCCGCGTGTTCTCATAAGCAGACTGGGTTTCCTTTGCAATAGGGAGAGATTATCTTCATCACATCAAACATGCATGCGTAGAACTTCTTCCATGTCCACTACCACCTTACCCCCCCATTCCTTCACACCACATTAGAAGATGGAGGGGCCTCCCTACCCCCAGGGCTCATGGGTGATCTTGTACATAACCCTCCGTGTCCATTGCAATCAGCACATCAGCCAGAGAGAACGTTTTGGTGATGTAACGCATGCTCAGTTCTCTAGTGCTGGCTGGGATGATCCTACCCATAAGAAACTGTTGTTCTTCCCCTGAGGAACGTCTCTTGCCATCCATTTTTTGGTTCATTTTTGAAAAGGGACTTTGGCTATCTTCCTCCCCACAGCTTGATAAAGAAGTGTGTTCAGCAGAGTAGTAAAAGTTACCAAAGCTATGGCAAATGGAGAAGGCCTCTCCACTGCTCCTTTTGGGCGCCTGGCCTGTAAATTAAGCCAGAGTGAGTCCAGTTCTCTGGACATAAATGCAGGCTGGCAGCATTGTACCCACAGCACCGCACAGGGGAACACCTCCCAGCTCCCTGTTCTGAAAAGCATTCTTTTTGTCCTTAATTAAGTCTATCTGTTTCTTATTGATGAAATGTCCCTCTCAAGGTCTGGGATCAAGATGGGTTGCAGGAACTGCCCCTCCGTTCTCACCACAGCCCCAGAAAAGCCTTCAGAACGGTTGCCAAGGCAGCAGCTCACAAAACTCAAGGCTCTCCAGCAAGCTTTTATCACAAAGCATGGTTGTGCCCTCTCACATCCAAACCACACCCCACATCCATGGCACCGTTGGGGCTTCTGCTTCTCTCCACTGCTAGTCCAGGCTGAAGCGGAAGGAGGCAAAAGTCTTGTTTCTGCCAATAACACCCCTTAAACTGTAGATTATGCCCCAAAACAGCTGCGAGAAAATGGGGACCCATTTTCTTTTAGGTCAGGCCATGTTATTTGCTTAGCCCAGTATCATCTTCTCTGGCTGGCAGCTTTCCAGGATGCTGGGCAGAGATGGTCTTTCTCCATGGCTGGCCAGCTACCCGGTTCTTCTTTTTTTTTGCTGTTTAACCTGGAGATGCCAGGCTGTGGCTCCCTCCCTATAGCGCCACTCTTAGCTACGCTTAGAAGTGCTGAAAGTACTTCCCGGTTTTACTAGGTTTACAACTCTGGGGTGCACTTGATCACTGAAGCTGAGCTCATGACGGCTCACCTGTCCTTACACAACCTATATTAAGTAGTAGGTTGCTTTGCAACAAAGAGCAAGCATGGGTTAGGGCAAACCTCTTGCTCCATCTGCTTCTTCGTGAACAGTTGGGCCATTCGTCCCTCTAGCCAGCTGGGTTGCCAACTGTGATTGGCAGCATTTCTCTGAACCTGCCTTGCAAATCATTTTGAGCAGTGATGCCTACAGAGATTCACAGCCTGAGACTAAGGGCACCTGTGTTCTGCCCCGAGCAATGTGCCTTCCCTGTAAAGGTGACAAGGGTATGCTTGACGGTCAGGAGGTGGCAGTGAGCACTAGCTAATGCGGCAAGGCACCATTCTACAGATTTTCCTTGGTTTTTTTCTGGGCTGTGAGGCCATGTTCTGGAATAGTTTCTTTCTGACATTTCGCTTGCATCTGTGGCTGGCATCTTCAGAGAATGGTTGGGTAGGTGTGTGTGTGGAGTTTATGTGCTGTAAACTCCTGTTGGGGAGGATATGTAAATGTGTGTAATTGAATGGTTAGTTTCTGGGTATAGAAATGCAAGGATCAATGGTTGGTTGATGGGCCGTTATCTACTGGGAATCCTCTTGTCCCTGGGTGGAATTCCTTTGTAAGTATTGGGTTTTGATTCTATTGTATTTCAAAATTGGGAGCCAGATTTTGTTTACTTTTAGGGTTCTTCTTTCCTGTTGAAGTTGTCCAGGTGTTTGTGGACTTCAATAGCTTCTCTGTGCATTCTGACATGATAGTTGTTGGCCTGGTCCAGAATTTCTGTGTTTTCAAATAGCATTTTGTGTCCAGGTTGGTTTATAACATGTTCTGCTACTGCTGATTTTTCTGGCTGGATTCCCAGCAGATAATGGCCCATCAACCAACCATTAGCCAAACAGACACTAACATTTCTATACCCAGAAACTAACCATTCAATTACACAAAATTACACATACTCCCCAACAGGGGTTCACAGCACATAAGCTCCACACATATACCTACCCAACCACTCTCTGAAGATGCCAGCCACAGATGCAGGCAAAATGTCAGAAAGAAACTATTCCAGAACATGGCCTCACAGCCTGGAAAAAAAAACCAAGGAAAATCTATGTATGCGTCCATGAAAGCCTTCGACTTCACGCCGTTCTACAGTTTGCCGGTGAGCAGTGCCCCCTTCAGGTGGTTATGCCCGAAAGAACAGTGGCAGGATCCCATCCATTCTGGAACATGAGTTGGAAGATGGCTTTGTGTGTGGCGTAGCTGGTGCTGCTGCTGCCTTAGTGGCGTGCTCCACCTTGGATAAAACTCCCATTGATGAAAATCTTGGCACCGTTAGGCTGAGAGAGAAAAGGGTGTGCATGAGTTGATGGTTTCTCTGGCAATTGTGATTCATGAGGTGCTAGGAGCATAGATGTAGCAGCCAGCCCACAGGCCTCTTTAACCACCCTGTCAGGGCCAGGGAGAGGAAAGAGGAGCCCTCTGCAGTTTGGGAACAATGATCCTGGCCTGCCTGCAAGGATTGTTGTGAGGAGGATGGAGGTAGCACCTAAGCAGTACCCTTCGACTGCTACGTGGGCGTGCTAATCCATTTGGGAATTTATGAGAACAGGAACAGAGGGGAGGGAGCAGTTCATCCGGATTTAGATTCAAAAAGTTTCTCATTGTGTGCAGGGCACTCCAAGGAGATCCAGGGTACTCCAAGGGTGTTAGGCTTCAGGAGGTAAGACCTGGGTTCAAAGCCCGCTGTTGGCAGCTTTGAGAACCCGTTTGGTTTTAGTGGGCTAGACCCACTTATTCCGTTCCGCAATGCTTCTGTGTTAGAGGGCAAGAAAAATCTGGCTGCGGCACCAAGTTTTTAGCAAGCCACCTGAACCCAGATGTGGGCCGCTGTACTGGGCAGCTGCTGAAAGCTACAAAGCATTCAAAGAAAGCTGCCCCCCTCACAAGCAAGGAGTACAGTGCAACAGCCCCACAACAGCAGCACAAAACAAGGCTTCCTGCTTTCCACAGTATCACCCAAGTTCTCCTCCTCCTCCACTGCGGCCACCAGAGATGCCTTCTAGATCAGTGCTAGTCTGGGACACATACAGAAGAGTACCAACCATAGATTATAGGCAAAGAGGCACCCCCAAACATACATCCAAACCTGTTTTTTCTGTATGTGGAAAGAACAGCAACCAGGTGACCTTTGGCTCTCCCTGCCTGCTCTTGTGATCCAACTTGCCATAGTTCTGAATGCAGAAATGGGGAAGGGGTGGGGAGAGGGCTGATGGAGTTTGCTGTGCAATCCTGTCCCTCCGCTTAGAAGCAAGCCCCAGGAGTTGAGTGGGGCTTACTCCCAGGTAGAGAAGTATATGATTGCAGCCCCAGGCAGGCCTTTTTAATAAGTAAGTGTGTGACCTAGAACATGCACCCAGAGCTATACTGGGTTCTTCTGTAAATACGCAGATGTGTGTAGGTGGGTGGGGAATTTTTAACTGGGCATCAGCATCCAATTATTATGAATAATGATCATATTTATTTACAATTGTACTGTGAGTTTTTGTAACAACTAACGGGTATTCTTCAATGAACTTCATATACCAACTGGAGTGTGTGTCTGTGTGTCCATCAGCCAGATCCAAGGTGATGTGGTGGGGTGAGGGTACAAAAGCAGGCAATGCTCATGGTGCCAGGAAAGACTGGGAAGGTTGGCCCTGTGGCTTGATGCACACAGGAGATTTCCCAGAGGCAGGGCGGCCATGCCATCTTTAAAAAAAGCCTAAAGAGAAATCTTGGGAGCCAGACTCCCTTTCCTGAGAAACTCAACACCCCCCCCCGCCTGCCTGCCTTCCTTGCTTCTTGTTAAAGAACGGCTCTGAGGCTGGGGGCGGGGAGGGGGCAGATGCAGTGGGTCTGGGCAACACTGTCTGGCCTTGGGAGATTTGGGGGGGCAGTACAAACTCCCTCCCCCCGCAGCAGAATTGGCTAGTAGTCCATCTCTAGTTTTGAAAAACTGGGGCTTTATGTTAAAGATCAAAGGGGGCCCTGCAACCTCTTTAAGTATTGAATGGTTTCTATTGGAAGCTTCCAAGAGAAGCAATTTATCTTCTTTTTGGCCATAAAAAGGAAGGTTTGGGAAGTCTGGAGGAGTCAAGGACCCTCAAAGCAGTCTCAGAGGGCCAGGTGTGCCCCAGGAGTGCACTATGCCCAACCTTGGCCTCTTGGTGGCAAAAAAGGAAGCCGAAGGGTGTGTTTGTGTGTGCATGCGGGGGTGGAGGTGCTGGATACCCAGGCTAAATTAGATTTATATTGTCTGAGCAACCTCCCCCTCAGCATCCTCAGCCAACCCAGTACAGCTCTACCTAGCTGGGGCAATCCCAAACCCACCCAACTTTCCCCCAGCAACACTTTGACTTCCTAGGAAGATAACAAATTCACCTTTTAAGAAATGACATAAATTACTAGGCAAACATAAAAGGTGCCTCAAATGGTTAGCAGGGAGTCCAAAACCTGCCCCAAACCTGAGGGATGGAGCAGAAGAACAAAACCCAGCAATGAAGGTTCTGCAAGGCGGCAAGAAGCAGCGTGCAGGAGGGAGGGAAGGAAGGAAGGAGGGAGACCCTGAGCTTTTACAGAGGTCCTTCTGATTGCCGCTGGACAGCTACTGCCCTTCCTGGTTTCCATTCCATCCATCCACGTGGGAGCAATGAGCCATCTCCCCATGAGCTCTTTTGCCTTGGTCAGGGTAAAACTGAGCCTCGAGGCTTGCCTTCTGCTTCCTCACACAACCTATCTCCAGGCACAGAGCTAAGAGAGAGGCAGGGTGGGGAGAAGCCGCTCCTGCCTCTCACGCAGGATGTGGTGTACAAGCTCAAATAGGAATGATATTTGCTCTGGCTTATGAACGGTTTCCCTCCTCTTGCCCCACACCTTCCTTTAACACTTGTTGCATTGACTTAAGCAGAGTCACCCGTTCCCAGGGCCTTCCCAACACTGTCTGGGATGGAGCAATATTTGCAGGAGGTGGGACTGGCTGCCAGCTGAAGTCACTCCCCATACAGAGGGTGCTTTCGTGAACAGGAATTTACTGGACACCAAACCCATTTCCCTTTTCTGACTAATTTCTAGCTCCATCCAGCTTCCTGTCACATTCAGCCTGAAAGTAGAAATGCAGGAGAGGCAAGGAAAGAGCTGCCACCGCTGCTGCCTGTTCCATTCACCCTCCAGTGCCTGTTGGGGCCCTGCAAGGAGAGCCCGGGGGCCAGACAGGCTGGGCCAGTCCTCACCTTGTTCCTGCCCAACCAGAAAGGCGAGGCCACTAAGATCTCCAAATGACAGAGCCCAGAGGTCCCACAGGATCCAGTGGGGAGGGCATGTGCCTTCAACCACACTGTTCTGAGCTGTCCTTTGCTCCAGCCGCTCTCTTACTGGATGAGCCCCTCTGCCCCAGAGGGCTGGTGAGATGTCAAACTGGCCTGGGGGGCATCACAGAAGCCTGTGTTTTGCATAGTGTGCCATGTAGCTGCGAAGGAGGGCAGTAAAGAGGCTTCATGTGTATGGGGCGGGAGTGGGGAGAAGAGGCCTTCATTGGGCCAGCTGGAATATTATTGAGCCCTACTGGGGTCATCTGACCTCCGCTGTGCTGGTAGCCATAGGAGACACTCTGACCACCGGCCATGGTGGCTCTGAAGTGACGTGGGGCAGAAGGGGGTGCTGAAGAAGGACCTCTTCAGCAAGCTACGTTTTCAGGACTGAGGGTCCTCCTTCTCACCGTGGCTGGGACAACTGGGGTGGGTGGGTGTCTGTGGTGGGAAAGATTTCAGGCTCAAATTCAGTGAATGGAGGAAAGGCTGATCCACACCCACCCACCCCAGCTGCCCTCCCACTTAGGGGGCCTCCTGTGCAACTGTGAAGCGGAGGCTGATTCTCCTCTTGGCTCTGCTCCTCCAGAAAATTCTCCTTTTGGCCCTCAACAAACAAGGAGCACCCATGACCCACCACCCAAGACCCGGAGCAGGGGGCAAGAACAGGGCAGGCAGAAGAGCAGAGTCCATCTTCAGTACCATATCACGACACACAGTGCCAATGGCCTCTAGTGTGGGAGGCGCTCTGCCCGCCTCGCCAGGGCTCCCGGCTGAATGTGTGGCACTTTCATCATCCTCCTTCTCCGATGGGCCACCACCAGCGAGCCAGCAAGGATACAGATGCAGATGCTGGTGAGGAAGGTCGAGGGGCCAATGAGCAGGAAAAAGGCGTAGTCCTGGGGGTGCAGCCAGGGCTCCTGGCAGCGGGCAAACGATCCATTCCCAATAGCAATGATGGGGTGATGGGAAAGGTACAGCGGGCGCTTGCAGGAGACTGCGTTCACCTCTGGAAAGGAAGAAGCAGGACACGGGTTCAGGGCAAGGCATAGCCTGTGGAGCCATTGGCTCAGGGTGGCTCCTACTCTACATCACTACATCTAGTCCAGCCCCAAGAGGCCTGTGGCTTTTCCTCGTTGTGTGTCTGCTGCAAAAAGGACACCCTTGGCGTTTCCTCCAACAAGTGTAACATCTTCTCCCAGTGATGCTCTGTCCTGCCATCTGGATCCTGCCTCTCCCTTCAGCTCTCCCTGTTCCAGCCTCATGTTTTCCTTCGCATTCAGGCCTCTCTCTCTCTCTGTGTGTGTGTGTGTGTGTGTGTGAGAGAGAGAGAGAGAGAGATGATGGTTCCAAAAGTCCTGAAGGCACCAGTGTGAGAGTCATGGTTGCCCTTGGTGCACATAGAATCATAGAATCATAGAATTGCAGAGTTGGAAGAAACCACGAGGGCCATCCAGTCCAACCCCATTCTGCCACGCAGGAAATCTTGATCAAAGCATCCCCGACAGATGGCCGTCCAGCCTCTGTTTAAAGACCTCCAAGGAAGGAGACCCCATCTTTGTTTCTTCTACCATGATTTGGCTACGTGGCATTTCAGGTTTTAGTGGGATTACTACAAAAACAACAACAGCAAAACCCACTTAAATGGAGGAGAAATCAGGAGGGATGTGAATGCCACAGCAGCAATGCTGCTTTCATCCGGCCTTTTTCTGTAATTACAAATACTGAAAACAAAGGAAGGCTTCTGTTGTTGTTGTTGTTGCCCTGTTGTTTCCCTTCCATATTTGTTACGCCTCCGGATAGTCTTTTCTCAGAAGAGCAGTACCAACCCACAACCCCGTATTGCAAACACTCAGGTGGGGGACGACCTTGGGATTTGTCTCCCACGGTGCTCTCCCCAGACCCCTCCCACTCACCTGGGACTTTGTCCATGTTGTCAGTGAGCCACTGGAAGAGGGGCTGGATGCTGCAGGAGCAAGCCCAGGGATTGTCGCCAAGCTTGAGGGATTGCAGGGAGGGCAGGTTCTCAAAGACGCCGTGCCTGAGTGAGGCCAGGGCATTGCCCTGCACAGAGAGGCTCTGGAGATGGGGCAAGGGGCCCAGCAGCTCTGGCTCGAGCCTCAGGAGCTTGTTGTTCTCCAGGTTGAGCACCCGCAAACTAGGGACGGGGAGGAAGGTTTCTGGTGGCAGGAGGCTCAGATAGTTCCCACTCAGGTCCAGCTCCTGCAGCTGGCTCAGGCCTGCCAGGGCCTGGCGGTGGAGGCTCACAAGGAGGTTGCTTCGGAGGCTCAGGCGGCGCAGGGCATGCTGGGCCACAAAGGTCCGGTCCCGGAGGGCAGTAATGCGGTTGTAGTCCAGCAGGATGGTGGTGGCGTTGGTGGGCAGGTGGTCGGGTACAAAGCGCAGCCTGTGCTCCATGCAGTTGACTTCCTCTGTGGAACAGCTGCAAACCTCTGGGCAGCCAGAGAAGCAGCAGGACAGGGGCAAGAGAAGGGTCATGGTGGAGAGGGCCAGGGCTGGTGCCCATAGCCGCCTGCAGTCGGCAACACCAGAACCTGCAGCTGGCAGGAGAAGGAGCCGCTTCCTACGGCGCCAGGCCATGCGGGCGGCACAGTCGGGCCTCTGCGGAGGCCTCCTCAGTCCTGTCCGGTCCCTGAGCCAGAACACACCTCCGCCTTCCTCCTCGTCTAGCAAAGGGAGGCCACCACACACGGCCCCTCTAGCCCAGCCAAAGCAGCTGGCTGTCCCTTTCCGAGCTTCCCCGGACCCTACAATGTTTGCATGCGCTCCTGCACAACTCTGAACTCAGTTGCTCTTCTTCAGTGTGCCGTTCCTTCTGGGTGGAGTTTCTGCTCTTCCTTAGCAAATATTTTCACAGAACAGCCTCGCCTGCCAAGGGGCAAAGCCACAACTTCCTCATGGCTGGCTCTGTCTTCTCCAAGAGAACCAGCCATGCCAGGCAGGCTGAGTACAAGAGGCCCTCATGCTCACCTGGCAATATCGCCCTCAGCCTGACGACTGCCAGGGAGAGCGTCTTCCTTCTTTGCTTCCTTCTCTTTCAGGGCAGCATTTTAGCACAAACCTACAAGGCAGTTTAGGCCATGGAGAAGCCCTCACCCAGCTCTAAAGCCCCCAAATGCCTACTGCTTACCAGGGATCATTAACTCCTGGGATGCCTTGCCACAGGAGATAACAATGTTCCCACCAGAGCTTAACCCTGAACTGGAAAAGCTACATTTGTACCAAATGGAGCAAAGGCGCTTGCTGCGCCCCTGTGGTTGGGCAGGGCTCTGTGGGATTTACATGAGGGAGAACTCCCAGCAAAACAGAAAACAAGTGACACTCAATCTCAACAAGACAGGAGAACCCAAATATCTCCACAAGCTTTTATTGGCTCTTTCCTTCCTTCAGTTCTTTGCCCAGGATGTGATAACATTACGGGTATTTGGCATCATAGATGATCTGGGAGGAGTTTCTCTGGTCCCTTTCATCTTCTGCAGTGAGGTTGAGAGAGTGGGACACTTTGAACTGAATCATTGTGATGAGGGCAACTTCCTCAGGATCAAGGTGGCTCAGGCTGGCTTCTGAGAAACAGAGGCAGAGAGAGAAAGTCCCACAGACCTGTTCCATATCGTGTAGCAAGGAAGGAGAGCGCCTGGCTGGGCCCTTCCTGACCCTGCCATCGCTGCCATCTGGGGCCCTTCCAAACCTGGAGAGGAGGTTTCCCAGGTGTGTGCGCAGAGGGGTGTGGGGCATGTCAAGGGCAGAGAGGGGAAATGACACTGCAAAGGCTGCTGGCCTTGTTGCCCCCCGCGGTTGCCAGGAAGGCAAGCTGCAAGCAGGTGGACCACCACTCTTGTCAACAGGGAAATGGCCACAAGATGTTTGCGAGAAGAGTCAGGACACAGTCAGCAGGCCTGAAGGACCCAGGAAAACCTTCTTGGCCCCAGGCGTCATTTGGCCTCTGCTGAACACATAGCTGTTAAAGACACACTGGCCACCGGCCATTGCAATACTCAAAGGGGGGGGGCTTACAGCAGCAACTCTTCCCTCCCTCCTTGGACAGTTCCCAGCCCATCTCACCAGTACAGGCCGGCAGGCACAATGAGCAGTTACTCCAGGCAGTCATGCGCCGACAGTCCTCCACACACGTATGCACCAGGACCCCGCAGACTGCAACAAGACAAGCCGCGTGGTTGTTGCTTTCCAGCACCAAAGCCTTGCTAGCTCCTATTCATGTCTGAGCATTTTTGCTCTCCATAGTTTGTAAGTTTAGACACACCTACTTTCTTTCTACCTGAGTGAAGGATCTTGAATCCTCAGCACCCTTGCCACACTCCATGGAGGGAGCCATGACAGCTCAGGTATCCCACCAAACCCCATGCAGCAAAGAGAGGGCTTGGGGAAGCTACTCCAGGGAAGCAGGTGGAGGAAAGAGCCAGGCCAGCCACTGAGGAGGTTGGCTCTAGGCTGATGCAAACTTTTGCAGCCCCTTTGAGCCCAACCACTCTGGTTACTTCTGTAGTTGGCACATCAGGGAACAGGCCTCACACTCAACATGGACAGGTGTGTGGACTTGCCCTCTGGAGTGAGTTTAGGAGACCCTCCTCCACAACATGAAAGGGGAAAAGAGCAGAAGGAACTGGAAACCAAGGAAATTGGGGTGGGGAAGAAGGCCACCCTCTCCTCCAGTACAAATGACCAGGCAGTGTTTGAGTCAAGGCACTTGAAAGGAACGCCCAGCAACTGTCTGTATGGAAATGTCCCACCAGGAAAGTAAACGGACCTCATCGGCCCTCAGCTCACAGGACGCCACTCACTGGCATCCCTGAGGACAGCTGCAGGAACCACCTGGGAACAGGAAGGGAGCCATTTCTGGACAGTTTTGCACACATGTACACACCTGCTTCAGAGGCTTAGAGTGAACCAGACAAATCCTTGCTTGCCATTCAGTAACCAGGAGGTTGCCTACCTCTGAGCAGAAGTCTTTGTCTGGGACTGAACTGCTTAGCTTGTGGACCATAAATGCCCCCCTCCCAACCCCACATCATGGCCTGGCAGGCTGCTGACTACCAGTTTTGCAGGCACAGGCAACAAAAGCAAGTTTACTGATCTACTGGTGGCCCCCAAGATCAGCTCTGTCTGCAATGGAGAATTCCTCGCCCGGCAAGTGTGCTTACGCTCCCTCCCTCACCTTTCTCAGCCGTGGTCTGAAATCTACCGTTGCAGTCGCAGGCCGGCCGGGGTGGGAGCTCCAGGGCCCTGTGGCAGCCTGGGCCACTAAATCCCTCTGCGCAAACTGAAAGAAGTCACCGTCATGAATGTGGCACGAGCACTGTGGGCCCAGCCCTTTGGCCCCCTCCCTCACCCCAGGCTCCCCTGCTTGGTCACATTTCTAGAGTGATGCTGAATCGTTGCAGTAGCCAAGGCAAGCATCGCCATCAGCTTCTGGCATGGCCTGCTGACCCCTCCCCACAAAGATACACGTACTGGTCCAGACATAGAGTGCCGAATCCAGCTTGGAGACAATCCTGTCCATGGAGCTGATCAAGTAGAAGCCAGAGCCTGCCCGGAGGACAGCGATGCAGACGCTGCGCTCCTCTAGGCACTCCTGCTTGGCCTGCTCCAGGCTCCCTGCTGAGGGAAAGAGCTGCGCAGGGTCTCCGTCCACCACGCTGAGGCCTGGCCGCTCCTCAAACCAGTCGGTGGCTGAGAAGAGAGAAGGCAGTGCAAGGTCAGATGGCCTCGTGGCCTGGTAACACCCCTTCATCTCAAGAATGGCCACCGTGGTCAGTTCATAGCATACGTTGACCATTTTTTTACTTAGAAAAAAATGTGCGTATGTGACTTTTCAGTCTAAAAAGGGTGTTTAACCAGCAAAATCCAATTAATAGTCAGTAAAGACAGAACAAGAGGAAACAAAGCCATCATCAGCAAAGGAGAAAAACAATTTTAGCAATGAAAACCTGAGCAATGAAAAAAAAAATAAAAGGAGAGTGGGGAAAGAGGGAACCTCTCCACCAGGAGGGAGTTGTGCATCCCGGGGCCACAACAGAGAAGGCCTTTCTTGCAGAGACCCCCAGGTGTGGAGCAGCACCTTCCACAAGTGACCCACTGGGCAGCCAGGGCCTTTCCGATGTCCTGGTCCCGCAGCATGTGGGGCTTTACAGAGAAGAACCAGCCCTTGAACGCCTGTCTAGTCTCAGACTGGAAGCAGCAGACATTACACCAGAAGGAAGGGAGGAGGTGAGGGGGCAAGTTGTGGGGGTGACAAGGAAGGAAAGCACAGGCTGGCAGCTCATTCCAAGCTACTAAAGAAAGCATGGTTTGAACAAGCCAGCAGTTACTGATCTGGGCCAGTATCTTGTGTAACAATTAATCTGGCTGGCTGGCTGGCTGGTGTCTTTCGCCAAACCCCTCATCCCATCATCATTGTCATCATCCATTATTCATCTTGGGGGGGGGGTGGTTGGACTGGATGGCCCTTGTGGTCTCTTCCAACTCTACAATTCTATGCTCTTATTTATATCCCACCTTCCCTAACCCAGACCTGGGACTCAGCATGGGTCACAAATCAAAATAAAGGCAATACAGTTAAAAGCATGCAAAACATTGACATTAAAATGTAACTAAACTGTCAATAATATTAAAAACAGGAAAAAGGGAGGCCAGGCACAGCACCATTGTTCCCTGATTCTAGGGGCTGAGGAAGGGCCCTCCCTCTGGCCTCTGGGGGGAGAAGAGCAGCCTCCTCTGCTGGATTTAATCCTCTCCCCTCACCAGTTAGTTCCTCAAAGATTGCTGGAATAAAAAAAGCATTTATTCCATTTATCTGTGGGGTGGAGCCCCTAAAATGACAGAAGGGAGGGAGGGCAACAACCTGTCTAAAGAACCTGCAAGATGCTCAGCTGGCATCTCGCCATTAAAGAGGGAGACACAAATGAAATAAGGGGGAAAACCAAGGAGAGACCTCACTAGACACAAGCTTTGTAAGTGTGCATTTACTTTTTTAAAATGTTATTTCAGAGGCCTCTGAAGAAGTGACATTGCTATTCTGAAAAGGCTTTGCTCAGCGAAACCTCACAGGCCCCTGAGCTCGGTCTCTCTTCCTTGTGGCCCTGCCTTCCTGAACCATCCACACACACCCTGGCACCCACAGGCCGCCTCACCTTCACTCACTTTGCACAGGGAAGGCCTTTCCTCCTCACAGTTGGCGTCACGGAGAAGTCCGGTCGCCATGTCAAACCACACACAGTCCTTCTTGCCACCATTGGCCATGTCATCTCGCAAATACCTTTTGCACACACACCAAGAAAAAAAAAGCCACATATAGAATCCACATATCATGTCACCGCTGTTTAAAGCCCCTGCACCAATCCACCCACCAAGCTTGGGCTCAGGGACACATTTGCACCTATGTGAAGGTGCAGCAGAAAGAGCAGCATGGTTTTGCTCATGCCAGCGAGGGAGCCCCAGTGTAATGGGTGGATTTCTCTTTGTGTTTTCAAGAACAGTAACGTAAGCTGTTTGCTTATTTTCCTGCAAGCCCAGTGTTCCTCTTTCACAGCAAAGTGTAGTTTAAAACTATACATACATAAATAGCAGGAAAGATACTGAATCAGCCAGTTCACAAATGCACATTCTACTCTTGCTAACAAACCTTGAAACACTGAGACAGCACTTTTTATGTATCTGCTGTGTTTTTCTGCAAGGGATTGTTCAGCTAAACCCAAGTCCTGAGGCTGCGGAATTGCTTGCTCTCCTGCTTCTGACTTGCTGGGTGGAGTCATTGCTCTGTGTGCAACTCCATCCACTCAGCTTCTGCTGGGAAGGGTGGATAATTCTGCCCCATTTCTGCATTGCCTTGTTTTCCTAGGGGCTCCTGAGGATATCAGGAAGGGGGCTTTCAAGGCCACCGGAGTATGGGAGGGAGAGACAGAGCTCGAGCACATCCCTGAGCAGGGGTGCCCAAGGAACCCCTTCAATTGCCTGCAGGAAAGTTAAGCCATTTCCCATTTTGGGTTGGAGGTGCTTCAGCCTTAACTGAACCAAACTGATTTCATCTTTCCCTGCCCCTGGAGGCAGTTATAGGTATCCCACAAGTCATATCAGGACGCACTGTGCCATATGTTTGCTGAGGGATTCCTGTGTTGTCCAGCGAAAGACAGATTCCTCCTGCAGATCGTTCAAGCCTGTCCAGAAAGAGCCTTGGAAATTTGAACGGACCCAGTCCTGGAAGGAAGAAACGGGGGACCACAGCCTCAAGGTGGAAGAAGACCTCATCACTCTTGGGCAACCCTTGGCCTTGGCATGCTTGCTAGCCTCTTCCCCCTGGAGGGACTGCCTGAGCACCAGCAAGACAGAGGGAATGTTCTACACAGTTCAAGACCAATGGCACATCTTCAGACTCCTCTGCAAGAAGAAGTGCTGGCAGCTGGACTCCACCTTGGGAAAAGGCCGAGGGCCAAAAACACCTCACTCAGGTGGCTCCCAGCTGGGCAGCCCCAGGAACTTCCATGTCCCCACCTTCTGGAGAAATCTCAGTATCCAAAATGGTTACCCTCTCCTGGAGTGAGGTCAAATACAGAAGCTCTGTCTTCCTGAACCTCCGGCAGGCGTCCAGAGCCTTGTGCCACCCACTGACTGAGAGCGGGTCCCAGAAGTAGCAGCTGCCATTCCACTGTCTCCACCCGGGCTCCATTGGACAGGAACTCAGGGGCGCTGAAGCAGAGAGGGAGAGTAACACCCAATGTGAGGAAAAGGGGTTTTGGCAAGTCAGGGATGTACTGGGCTGCCTCTGCTGCTCACAGGAGTCGTCCACAATACCCAAATGCTGGCTGATGGATCTGAGGCAGGGGCAGGCAACTGTTGAGGGCTAGAGGGCCACCCTGGTGTGCTGGGGGACCCTGGGCACCTCGAGAACAGCCTTGCGGGTTGCACCTTCTCCATCTCCAATCTAGGGTCTCGCCGAATAACTCAAAGTCTAAAGAAGAGCGAGCAGCCTCCTTTCCCCAAGGTCTCTGCCTGGCAACACCAAGGAGCAATTGGTGGCATTAGGCCTCACCAGGAGAGCTGCCAGGAGAGTGCATTCCAGGCTGCAGCTATGCTTTGGCTGCTTTGTCCCCTTCCAAAGCCCAGAAGAGTGCTTACCCCACATCCCTTTGCACACCCATGCTTTGGGTCTGGAGCAGGAGGATGCAGCCAAGCTCTGAGTTGCCTGGTGCTTAATCTCCAGGCAGTCACCCGTTGTCAGCTGTACATCAGTCAGCCTAGCAGAGGGAGAAAAGATGCATTTCACATGGTGGTGGAGACAGCAAAACAAAGTAGTGCCTGGCAGGGCATGTCATGAGGGCCCTGGGCAGGCACGACGGGACAAGAACTTCATTCCCAGGTAGGTAGCCAAGTCAGCAGTATTCCAGGCCCTGACAGTTCAGGGCCAAACCTGAGAGTAAGGGATAGGCCCTGGTGGTGTAACACCAATGAAGTGACCAGGGGCATTAAGCAGGATACAGGAAGCACCAACCACGGTTGCAGAGTGTGCCATTCAAATAAAAAACACCACGTTTAATGCATGAGAAATAAATGCACACGCAGCACTTTTCAAGGCTGTGCTCTCACCCCGAGTTTCACCCCCTTGCCCTCAGAACGGAATGCCTAGGCCCAGAGGTCTGGCCCATCAGCATTGCCCATCAACAAGAGGACAAGGGTGCCCTTCTGTAGAGTGGAGAGCAGTAGGAGTAGAAGTGTGCCAACAGGAGGTTGCAAATGGCTTGCAGCCTGGTAGGGTCATCGCTCCACTCTGACACCCGTGAGAGGTTCAGAGGTTGGCATAGCATTCACCTGGCTGGGGCAAGAGAGGCCGCACCAGGCCCATGGGCAAGCACGGGGGGCCTTGGGATGCAGAGGTGGGCTTTCACCCCAGAGGAGGCGGCAGCAGCTCACCAAGGAGCAGGGAGAGGGGCTTCCTGGCCCTCAGCCCAGGTCCACACGCCGTCTTGGTCTGCATCATTCAGGCCCGTCCAGCTGTCCTTCTGCACCATGGCTGCCACCCAGGCCTGGGAGGGAGAAAGGGACTCACTTCAGGCAAAGTCTCTTTCCCACCAAGAGTCCCACGGGCTTTACACGGGCCTCCCCAACAGTCCCTTTCCATCCTGGCCAAGGGAGCAGCAGGGCTTCCACTCAACCTGTTCCAGTAAAGCAGGGCCACAGGGGGAGGCGGCACAGCTCCAGTGGCTGCCAAGCCATTGCCCTGGAGGTTGGTGGCAGCAGAGCTGTGCAGGTCTCACCCACCCACACTTGGGGGCAAAGAAGCAAGGAGGAGGATGGGAGGAACTGCCCTGGCCCACAACAGCTCCTCCGGTGCTTCTGGTAGGAATCCCAGCAGAGGCCACAGGCAGCAAGAGACAACCAGCTCAGCAGCAGCAGCAAAAACAAGAGTATTGCTGAATCTGCTGCCCATTCATCAGCCACCTGCTCATTTATTTTTATTTACCTATTTGATTTTTAAATCCTGCCTTTCCACTAAAAATATAACACCCAAAAAAACAACCAGACCTCATTAAAAACATTAAAAGTAAAACCATTAGAAACAGCACAGTCCTCCTCACCACCACCACCGTAATCAAAATAGCTTAAGGTATCAGTTTGAAGAGATGTGTCTTTTTGCACCCGCTTCCTTAAAACAGTGAGGGTAGGAACTGACAAGCAGGCCTCTGTGTGTGTGCGTTTGTGTGCGTTTGTGGGGGGCACTCCCTCAGGGATCCCCTCACAGCCAGGTCCCAAGTCATTCAGGTCTTTAAACTTTAGAACCAACACCTTGAATTGGGCGTGGAAGGCAACTGGAAACCCCTGCACCTCTTTCACTATCAGGGCAACATAATCCTGATCCTGTGCACTAGCCAGCACCTTAGCCGTTGCACCTTGCTGCCCACACTGAAGCCCCTAGACAGTGTTCAAGGGAAGCCCCGGGTACAGTGCAGTGCAATGCTCCAGATGTGAACTACGGAGGCACGGACAACTGTTGCCCAGTCAGGTTGGCTCAGGAAAGCTCATAGCAGCTGGCAGGCGAAGTGGGGTTATTCAAAAGCCCTTGTTGCCAGTGCCAGGAGAGAGGCAAAGACTATGAATGGGATCTGCGAGGGAAGCGCAGCTTCTTCCAGAATAGCTCTGGTTTTAATTTGGGCCAATCTACTAACAGGAAAGGGGGTGAAAATATTCTTGGAGGTGTAACAGTGAGGATGCCACTTGCACAACTTCCTTGGCCTGAGGGATTCCTGCCTCTGCTGCGGGACACAGGGCAACCCTTGGAAATGTGTGCGTGTTGGGGGGGTCATCTCTTTGTCCTCCCCCCAGCAAAAGCTGCAGCCCCTCCCCTGAATTCTAGTGCCTTTTCAGAGCTGACCCTGCCCCCCTGCATGCCTTTTCCTTGGAGCTGCTGAGAGTCAGGAGGCTCACGCCTTTGCCATACGCCCGGCAGGCAGCTCTTGCCCCCTGCCAATCCTTGCTGCTGTGCTCCTCCACATAATAGCAGTGCCCATTCCAGAACCACCAGCCGGGCCCTTGAGGGCATCTTGAGTTCACCAAACCTGGAAAACAAGTGCAAACAGGATGGTGATACGGTGCAGGGAAGTGTCCTGGGAAGGCCCCAGTGGGAAGCATCCCTGAGCACACACAACACTTTGCTCAGCCCCACTTGCCAGAAGAAGATGCAAGAACAGGCCTGTGTGCCCGACTCCCTCATGCCTTCACGAAAGGCAAAGAATGGCCCTGGCTCAGGGGAAGCAGGAGCGGACGCTTTGGTGGATCAGTCCCCACATGCAGAGCCACTAAGGGGACCTCTGGGATCAGAGCTGGAGAAAGGCCTCTCTCTGCCTAGCACCCTGGACAGCAGCTGCCAGTCACAAAGACAGGGCTGGGCTGGGCTGGGTGGACTTGCCCGTGGCTCTTCATAAGGCAGCTGGCATATCTTGATGGGGCCCTGAAGAGGACACCCCGAAATGTTTCTCAGCCAGGGAGTCTGCTGAGCCAGGGGACACGGAGGCCACCACTGTTTGTGTGCTCCATTTAAAGAGGCTTTAAAGCCCCAAACACACCGGGACAAGGCTGCCTCAGAAACGGCCTGCCCCCACATGGTCCCCACCACCTCTACCACCACCAGCACCACCGCCTTCCATTTCTTGGACACTTTATCCTTAAAAAAAAAAGACCATGAGCATCTAATATACTGTGGAGACACTGCTCACGCATGAGACTGGGTGGACAGGAACAAGGGTTGCCCCTCAGTGGAGATTTCCCCCAGCAAAAATGTTGTTTGCTTGTTTCTAGACTTTCACCACTGATTGGCTGATCTCTGATGTCCCTGATGAAGCACTGGTTCCTTCTGAAGTTTGCTACCTGTATTTTAATCTGAGTGATGTCTTGTCGTTGCTTTAATGAGGCATTGTTTTATATGAATTGTTTACAATAGTCCCCCCCCCCGCCACTCCTTGTCCTCTACAAAGTCCTACTCAGTCACCCCATCATGCCACAGAGGTGAGCCTGGCCCTTGGTGCGAGGCCAGCAGATGGCAAAACCCAGCAGGCTCTACCAAGCAGTTCAGGTTCTAGGTGTGGCCCCACGGGAGGACTGTGAGTCTGCCATTCCAGGATCGGCCTAGCTCAGCACTGAAGGGCCACTGACCAGCAACGTGGTTCCCACTGACCAACTGGCCACCCAGGTGTGATCTGCATCAAGGGAGGGACAGCCCACACCAGTGAGATGACAGATCTTCAAAGTACGGGAGGTAGTTTCTTCTTCTTTTTAATTGGAATCCACTTGGGTTACCTTATTAACAGAAAAGTGGGGTGCACATCATAACAGCAAGAAAGTGGATGCATGCATTTGCCTTACCGTAAAGGCATGAGGGGCTGGAGTGGCGGACACAACGAAGGAGGCCATCACACTGGCCGGTCAGTGGGTTGTAGACGCGGGTGCTCAGGCAGGGCGAGCAGCGTCTCTGGCACCGTCCCCCACAGAAGCCAAGCGCGCAGCCTGCAGGCACAGGAGGACAGCCTGAGGGGGGTCAGGGCCCCTCTTTCTGCTTGCCCCCACTCTGTCCAATTCCAGGTGTGTGTGCATGCGTGCACGTGTGGAGGCACACACACAAGGACACCACAGAAACACCTCTGATATCTCTGGATAATATCAGAAGTCAGCTCCTCCACAACCTAAGATCTGTTCTTCAGATGTGAATTGCAGGCCAAGAATTCCACATGAACGCCTAGGAAACTGCTGGTTTCCTCCCTGGGTCCTCCTCCCTGGGATTGGACTATGGGGAAACTCTGAGCCCAGGGAGGATGGGTGTTGCCTTCCTGCCCTGCTTGTGAGCTTCCCAGAAGCAGCTCTCCGGCCACTGTGGGAAGCAGGAAGACAGTTCTGATGGGCCTGCTTTGGTCCTACCTGGCAGGGCTCTTCTTATGGCTCAATTAAAAAAACAACATTAAAAGCATACTAAAACACAAACATTAAAATACAGACATTAAATAATCAATTGGGAAAAAAACAAACGATCCATCAAAACATTTTAAATCAAAAGCTTAATTCTCCAGCATGGTCATTTGGGGATGAAGAGGTGGGTCTTTAACAGGCACCAAACAGGCAATGTAATCTGCTGATGTAATCAGAGTTAATAAGCTGAAAATACTTGACGATGCTGTGAGGATATTTGACCAGTTCAGCAAATCTGTTTTTTGAGGCAGCAAATGCCCAGCCTCCATTTCTAAGTAGCCAAATTGGGCAAGCAAGGCAGGAAGCCCTGGCTGGGACAGCCCTCAAATGAAAGAGGAGACCACAACTCACACATATTACACACACACACGACAACAACAACACCCCCCCACACACACACTTCCTGCTGGAATCCTGTCTTCTGGCCGGATGTCCACTGACCTGTCTTGACGTACAGGAGAGCCCCTGAGCCAGAGCTATCTGCCAGCACTGTCCCGGCCACCGTGTAATGGGCGCCATTCAGGTGCAGGGTTCCCCTGCAGCGCTCCTTTCGCAGGTAGCAGGCGTCTCTGGCTTCATGGAGCAAGGCGTGCCGCTGATGAGGAGTTGCACCCTGGAAGGAAACCAGCAGCTTCTCCTGAAAGGATGGCAGCTCCACGTCTGGGCAGGGAAGGGAGTGGGGAGGAAGGCGAGGAATGGAAGAAATCAGTATGGGAAAGCAGCTCAAAGCAGAGGGAAGGCCCGTGGACCCATTTCACCTCCTCTGCCACCCCCAGCGCTCACATTCTCCTTGCCTGTTCTTGTTGGTTGTAGGTGAAACCCACTTGTGTGGATGCCTCCTCTCACCAACCAAGAGAAAGCAACTTTTTCAACCTCTGCCTGGCCAAGGATGGCACGTGGCTGGGCAGAATCCCCGTGCCTCTCTCTCTTCTCCTGTGTTTTCTTTTTCCCACATCAACAGCAACTAGCTGCTAAACTGAGCAGAGGGGAGGGAACTTGTGGCCCTCTGGGTGTTGCTGGGTGCCACCAGCCCCTCAGTCCTCCCAGCCAGCCTGGCCAGTGGTGAAGGATGAAGAAAATTCAGGACCAAATGACGGGAGGGATTTGCAGTCCAACAACACTTGTGGGTCGCAGGATTCCTGCCTCTGGTAAACAAACACTGTGCCAGAAGTCCAAAAGTCATTTAGGAAGCAAAAGTATGTAAGGAGGATCTTGTAGCACCTTTGAGATTAACTGATGAGAGGAAGGAGTTGGTAGCATATGCTTTCATAGACTAAGGGTGTTTCATTTTGTAGATTTCAATCTACAAAAGCTTATGCTACCAACTTATTTCAGTTAGCCTCAAAGGTGCTACAGGAACCCTCTGCGTACTGACCCAGACTCACACAGCTGTCTTTGAATACTACCACTTAGGAAACAAAGGGGAGGGGGATGTTCAAGACCTCTTTTGTGTGAACACTTATGTCAGTCTGCTGCCTGCCCCCCAGGTTGAGTTATGCCCTCAAGGGGGATGGCGGCGCAGAGAGAACTCCCACCTTCAGCTCGCTGGCAAGCCCAAAGGAAACCACCGGGCTCCGAGTCCCTTTCTTGGACTCCAGAAGAGCCAGCTGGGCCCTGAAAGAGAAGAGAAGAAGGGGGACAGTCCTGGGATGGAGATGGTCCACAAGCGGTGTGTCCAGCGCACCTGTTTCATACTTGAATAGGCCAGAGTTTGCATGTGAATTTTACAGGGAGGGCTCAAAGAGCGGGACGGGGTGTGTGTGTGTTTCAGGGGATGGGAGGAATCCGTGGCCCTGCCCAGGGCTCAGCCCATCAAGCCTCCCCTCACCTTCTGCAGAGGGTGCCTGACTTTTCGCACGGTAGCGCCCAGGTACCTCTGGCAAACGGCCACTGCTTCCTCCTGACTGCTGTAGTGCTCTGAAGACAGGCAGGCTCCATGATCAAATACCCATGCCTCCAAGGGCAGGCACTTCAGAGAGTACACCACAGCTGCACAAAGCACATCAGCCATCACTGACAGGGCCAAGGAAGTGGTGGCCTTTTCCCCGGCTGCAGTGAGGGCTCCCGGAGTGTCTTCTGTTAAACCCTGGAGCTGGCCCATCTCGATTCTGCCTTCCCCTCACCCTCTCGGAAGCTCTCTCAACCAGCGCCAGCCAGCTCAGGGGTGGGGGAGACAGGGGGATCTCTTCCATGGGCCCCTTCTTAGTAAGAGCCTGTCTCCTCAGGGCCCCTGCTGCTGGTCATGGGGGCCACCAGTTCTCTTGCCGGACACTTCTGACACTGGCCCCTTGCTTATGCCTTCTGGACCCAAGGCAGAGCACAGGGGAGCAAATGGGGTAGGGCATGTGTCGCAGGGGCAACAGAGAGTCCGGGGGGCTCCATGCTGCCAACCCTCCTTCCCTGTGGCTGGGGCTCCATTTCTGACTGCTTTGTGACACTGGGAAGTGGAGGAGAGCCCTCCTGCTCAACCTACCAGGTGCCTGCCTCTGGTACAGGAAGCCATCGCAGAGGCCAGTCAGGGGGTTGCAGCTCAGCTGGGGCTCACAGGGGGGGCACATCGACTGGCAATCCTGCCCAGAGAAGCCAGGGGAGCACCTTGTCTTGACGTGGACTGCAGCCGCGGGGTCAGCAGCAGGGCCCTCGAGGGTGACAAAGCGGCTCCCCAGGACGAGGAGGTGGCCTGCTGAGGTGCTGACCACGGCGTCACAGCCCTTGCCCAAAGCACTGCACTGCCGCTGGGCCACCCGGAGCGACGGGAAGCTCAGGTCTGCCGACGGAGCCCCATAGAAGGATTTCCCAGGGAAGGTCACATACAAGTCTGTGAAGGAAGGGGGAGGAAGAGGCAGCAAGGTGGGAAGGGAGAAGATGAAGACTCCCCAGCCAGAAGAGCCCACATATGGTCCCAAGACCCTCCTCTCTAGTCCTCAGGGCCAAGGGGAGGAATCTCAGGGTGAGAGCACTGCCTTGGAAAGTCTGTGCATACATATTTTCCTCATCTGTTAGACTTGCTGTTTTCTCTTTGAATGGTGTACCCTGGCAGCTGGGGCTGGTACTTCACATATCCTGCTCAATGACCTTACCAGGGACCTCTGCCTGTGACATCACAAGGAGACATCCCTGGGTCTCAGGTTTTGGCATGGAACGCTCAGAGCCTGGGATAGTCCTGACTTGGCAACTCTTCCGCCATGAGATGGAGCAAAGGTGCCCTTGAGACACTGCCAGGCACCTGGCCAGCCGCCACACCCAAGAGACAAACAACGCTTGGATCCCTCACACTCACAACCCTCCTGGCCTGAAGAGCCTGTCCACCCACATTTCCTTTTCTTCTCATTTTAAGGACATCTACACATACATAGAAAATGCACACTATACTGTCCCACTTCATAAATAAAGCCAGAGAACTAAACGGCACCAATTAAATGGCACGTCAAGGAAAGGTTGCTCCAAAAGCAAAACCTTCAGGTGAGAGCAGAAGGGCACCTGCTGGAAAGGCCCCCTCGCAGACCCGACCTGCTGCATGGCCACAGAGGGGATGGAAGATGGGGCTGGCTGGCCGGGGAACTCCCCTGGTGACCTTAATGGCCAGTCTATTTTCATATTGCCATATGAGGAGAGGCAGAAGGTGGGCATGGGAGGGGGCCTTCTTGGTGGGGGGGCAGATGGCCAGCCTGTGGGGTTTGGGTGATGCAGGGGAACCCACCAGGCCTCCCCCCCCTCCCGGGCCTTCCATTGGTCTTGCTTGCATATTATCAGTTGCTGCTGTTCCTTGAAGGTTCCTTAAATGGCTGGGAAGATCAGGGAGAAAACAGATTAATAAATTAGTACAAAACAAAATATTGGCTTATGCGGGAGGCCACCCCTTCCCTCTCGGCCCAAAGTGGCAGTGTGTGTGTGGGGGTGTGTGTGTGCTTGGGTCATTCTTACCACTTTGGTGAGAGGCCTGACAGATCCATCGGTGGGGCCGGTGGCAAGGCTCAGCCTTCAGGAAGCCAGTGGGCAGGGCCAGCATGCAGGTTGTCCTGCCGGAGACCCCCCAGGAGAAGATGAAGCTATGGCCAGAGAGAGGGGAGGAAGAAGAGGAAGGCGCCTCTTTTGAAATCTCACTTCTTGGGCTGGCTTCAGTCTCATCCTGCTTTCACTGTGGTTACTTAAGCCATCTTCTTGGTCACTAACACACAGGTTTTATCAATAAGAACTGAGCTTGCTGTAAACGGCAGCTGCTCGTGGTATGGAGCTGCAAGAGCACTGTTTGTCTGCATGCTTCTTGAGTGCAGTCTCCGGACGGCAGCCCTGCTCAGCTGAATGGCTCCCACTCCCAGATAGCAACTGCTGCCTCAACCTGAGCTGCCAGGCCTTATAGCCGGGTGTGGCTCTCCAGATGCTGTTGGACTCACACCAGCCCTTGCCAGAGGGGTGTTGAGAGTTGCAGTTCCACAACCACTGCCTTGCAGGGAACCTGTGACCCGTTTCACCAGCCCAGTGAGGCATGAGATAGATAGCTATGTTCGTTGTTCAGACGAAACGACTCCCACTCCCACCGTGGCTCTCCTGGCTGCATTTCTCTGCTCCAGAAACCCCTAAGGGTTGCCTGTGTTGCCCAGAATCTTTGAAAGCTGTGAGCTGCCTCCTCCCCGCTCCCTCACTGATAGGCAATAGGCCATGCCAGAATCTCACTTGGCTCAAGACACTGACCCCCCACCCCGCCCAGGTACAGTCTTCCCCTGGAGATGACACAACATGGAGACAAGAATAGTGGCCCATTTTATGGGGCCATTTTAATGGCTACAAGATCAATGCACAGGGGGTCACTTTCAACTCTCTGCATTCTATAAATGCTGTTAGTACTGTATTCTCAATATTGCCCAGGACCGAAATCTCACTAAGCTCAATGAAACTAATGTCCAAGTAAGTATGCACATGATGGCAGCCGTAATGCACGGAGGCCACAGCCCAACCACTCAGACTGAGAGCAGCAGCCATCTGCCCTGCATTTCCCCACGAGCACAACATTCGGGCAGAGGGGCTCCTACCGATGCAAAGCTGCGTTGAGGGGGCTCTGGTCTGCCCAGCTCAACAGCTCTCTGCTGGTGCGGCGGCTGCGGTTGCTGCTGAAGAGACCAGTCCAGACGCGCTCCTGCAGCTCCTCTTGCAGCCAGACCTGTGGAATAACACAAAGCAGTGGCCTCTGCCACAGGCTCTCCCACGGGAAACACACAACAACAATGTGGGGAGGGGGAAACCCTCCTCCCCCCCCTCATAATACTAGACCCCAAGGGGGTTGGTTTCCCAGTGAAGCTGAATGATGGGTGATTCAGGGAAGGAGGAGGGAAGTGCAAAGTCAGACAGTGGAACACATTGCTGCAAGGTGTAGTGATGGCTGCCAGCTTGGAGGGCTTTAAACAGGAACCAGACAACCCCAAGGAAGAGGCTGGGACTGTCAGTGGCTGCTCCCCAGGATGACGGCTGCGCCCCACCTCCACCACGGGGAGGCCGCCACTGGGGCACCCTCGAGCTCAAGCCTTGCTGGGGGGCTCGCCGTTGGGGCACCTGGGCACTGGGTGCCGTGGTGGGAACAGAATGCGAGGCAGAAGGGCCTTGGGTCCGGTGCAGCTTCACCGCCCTCTTGATGGGAAACCAGCACCCCGGCCTTTGTTGATAAAGCCCCACGCTTTGGGAAATGCCTGTGTGTGGCCCTGTGTTACTCCATCCCTGTGCCTACTGGAGGGGGGGGGTGATGGGATTTGCAGTTTAAAGATGTGCTGCTGCCCCTGCTCCCTTCGGAGGGAAGCTGCTCACCAGATCTTGAGGGCTGCTCAGAGTGAGCAAGCTGCCACCGTGGAACCTCTGGCAGAACCTCAGCGCCTGGCTCCACTTCAGGGCCGCATCCAGAACCAGGAAGAGGCACTTGTCTTTCCAGGACCTCCAGCCCGGGCTCTGAGGGCAACGCACATCTAGGGAGGGAGGGAGGGAAGGAGGAGGCGGTGGCGGCACCATGAACCCAGCAGGCTCCTTAGCCTTGGGCCGCCCCCTGGCCTGGCAGGCCAAGAGGCTATGTACCAGACATTGTCTTGTGCCCTGACCTTCCTCACAGGGTTGTTGTGAAGAGAAAATGGGGCAGAGGGAGGACAGTGGCCATGTGTGCTGGCTGAAGCAGCTGGGACGGAGGGAGAGCGAAATATCATTTGTGGGGAGAGGGAGGCAGAAACCACACACCCCCGTCTAAGACGAAATACAAGGCCTGTGGGGTGCATTCCCCCAAGAGCAGCTGGGCACGAATGACGTCTTGAAACACGCAGAAGCCAGAGCGCAGGTTCTGCAGGCGCTGGTCCGGCAAGAGGCGGAAGGAATGCTTGGCATCAGCAGAACAGTCCTTGCTGCTGCTCCCCAGGGAGACTCCGTCCGCGGCCACCTGCCCAGAGCAGAGGGGAAATGGAGGCACTGGGTCCAGGAACATCCAGGAATGGAGGCCCTCCCCTTCTTTTCCAGGGATAGCCTCAACGGTTCATGACCCTTAAGCACAGAATACTTTTGTGAAGGAATCTTTATTTTAAAATATTTCTAAACAGTTTATTATTATAAAACCAACATCTCAAAGGTATGAACAAGATAAGCAAAGAACACAATTAAAAACACACACACACAGGATAGAAACCAGAAAAACACATCACTATACACCAAACGTAGGGTTCAACCTCAAGTTTCTGGAAAGGCCTGAGCAAAGAGCGGTGTCTTCAGAAGATGACACACCTTTGTTGGCAAAGAACAGCACCTCCCACAAGTCAGCCCAAGCAGAGGGATGGGTCTGACAGGCTTCTTGCCCCTCCTGTCTTGTCGGAGGCAGACCCGGCCACTACCTGAGCCATCTGCATGTGATGTGTCCATCACGTTTTCTGTCTCTCTGTGTTGGTCTTTCTCCTCTCATGCCATCTTTCTCATGACTTGGTGATGGGAGGTCTGTGGGTGATGTCACAGGGCCTGGCAACCCTGAGGCCCCCTCAGTGTGGGTCTGAATCATGAATCTGCCAAACAGTAAGGCAGAGCAGCATATCCTCCAACATTTCACAGATGAAAACCATGACACATGTGCCAAGTAACAGCAGAGCATAGTCAAGAGGACAAAAGTTATGAATGGGGAAGAGCACATGGGCAAGGAGAAGCTGCAGCAGTTTGCTTTTGCCTGAGCCACCTGAGAAGGGAAAGATCCCCACCAACACTCCTCACCTCTCCCCTGCTCTCCCATTGCGTGCAAACTACTTTTGCACTTTGGACCCAGTCTGCAGCAGCTGAAATTAGCTAAGGACAAAGCGGGAGGAACAGAGAGAAATTGGGACATTTTAAAAGCAGATGAAAAGGTGGGGAGATAGAAGATTAATCAGGACTGTCCCTGCCAAATTGGGGGAGGTGTATGGATGGGGGGCAGGAGGTAAGCTAGGAAGTTAAGGGTTTGCCTCCTCAATAGAAGGTGTAGTCTGTTTCAAGAGAAACCAACATAGGAAGGGCTCCCTCTTTCTCTCAGGAAGGGGGACTAATTTGGCCCTAAAAGAAGCTTCATGGAGCCCTGAAGCTACATTAAGGGGTGCTGGCGACGACATGGCAGGGCGCCACTCTCTCTGTGTGTATGTGTGTGCGTGTGTGCGCATACGACCCTACTCCCCCCCCCCCGCCTTATCCCCTGGAAGCTTTCTCTCTCCTGAATCTGGGAGGGCCTCCAGTGCCTGCCAGTGCCAGGGTGCTTCTGCCCCCTCCAGACCTCAGGCAGTTCCCCTTACCAGGAGGCAGGAAGGCGGGTCGGCCATGTTGCGCAGCCGCCCGTTCAGCTGCAGTCCCCAGAAGGACCTGCCGGGGCACTGGGCCGGAAGGGGCGCGATGTAGACAAGGAGCTGCTCTGGATCAGCACACAGGACCGAACGCTTCCCTCTGAGCCGGAGGAGACCGGACCACACAAAGGCAGCCTCTGCAGGAGACGACCCAAGATTTCCCAATTAAAATAGAACCAAAAAGCAACGAGTGATCCGAGAAGCCTCCTCCCTCCTCCCTTGGGAGCTCCGAATCCTCCGCTGGCTGCTGGCTGAAGACCTTCCGAGCTGCTTCTCCTTGGGAGTAGGGAGACCCCCTCCACCCATCTCACTGCACACTCCCATTGCCCACAGAATGGGCTAAAGACAGATTGGCAGCATCCCACAGCCATCCCTTCTCCCAGGTTTCCAGCAGCCCCCTCTTTCAGCTGGCCCCGCTCTGAGTGGTGCCATGTGCTTGACAACAGAATGGGCGGCAGCAGCAGCAGCAGCAGCTGGTGTTTGTGGGGAAGAGAACTATCTTGGTGGGGAGATGGAGGGATGGGAAATGCTACACCTTGCAGAGGAACAGAATGGAGGGGGGTAGATAAGTGGTGACAGGATTTCCATCTGCTTTTGCAGGCTTTCACTTGCAAAACAAGAGTGCTCTACTTTGCCAGTCTGCATGACTGTGAGGCAGCCATGTTGGAGAGGCAGAAGAACTCAGGAGGCAGAGCCCAGCCGAGGGGCCTTTCCAAGGCAGGAAGCTGCTTATTTCCCACGACAAAGCAGCCAGGTGCTGCTGGCCAGGATACCCCCCTGCAGCCAACTTCCCTTTCCCCCAAGCTGACCCTTCAGCACTGTGCCCCAGACCTTGGCCACGGGCCCTTACCTGCCTCGCCGCTTGGCGTGAGGACTTGCACTGGAGGAGGCTTCTTTGCCACCAGCTGGGCCCAGCTCACCACATTCCCAGGGTACTTCCACTTGGTCCTGGAGGCCACCAGCTGCCTCACCGAATGCCCCGGGAGGGCTCTGTCCCACAGGTTCACCTCGCTCAGGTCACCTTCGTAGAAGCTGGTCCCTGCAATGTAGTCCCAGGAGAGAGGGCGGAATCTGGCACCAGCCTCCTGCTCACGGGAAGAACAGAGGGAGGAAGCAGAGGCTGTGTGTGTGTGTGTGTAGGGGAGTGTGTAAGAAACATGGGTGGGAGAGGTGGAAAGAGAGGATTTGGGACACTGGCTCTTGTTGCATAATGGTAAATGACTCCCCCCCCCTTGTTTTTGTTGTTGTGTGCCTTCAGTCGTTTCTGACTTATGGTGACCCTGAGGCAAACCTATCCTGGGGTTTTCTTGGCAAGATTTGTTCAGAGGGGTTTGCCACCACTGCATTCCTCTGAAGCGGACAGAGTGTGACTTGCCCAAGGTTTCCCGATGGTTTTCCGGGGCTGAGCAGAGAGGATTCGAACCTTGGTCTCCTGGACTCCTAGACCAACCCTCAAACATCTACGCCATGCTGGGATCTAAAGAGGGACAACTGATACTCAAGGGAAATTGCCATTCCATGAATCCCTCTCACCTGCCAGGTTGGCCTCTGAGACCAGCGTTGGCAAGTGGAGAGTAGGGGGTTGGGTGTGGAAAGGGATGCAGCCCACGGCCTCAGTGGGTCACCAGGACTCACCCCGATTGTCCACCTCTAGCTGCCCGACGCTCAGCTTGCCTCCCAGCGACAGCCCCCTCCACAGGAAAAGGCTGGTGGGTGCGGCAGAGTATGGCTCCCAGGGCTCTCCGTCCACAAAGACCTCGAAGGGGGGCCGGGTGGGAGTATTGGAGACAGAGATGGCCAAGTGGTGCCAGGACCCGTCCAGAAGAAAGCCACGGGTGCCGCTGAACATGGCGGTCCTGCAAGGACAGGCCAGAAGTCATGGGTTCCAAGAGGGCACTGGCATCATCCCAGCCATGTGCTGCAGGCTTCTCCTGGTGCTTGTAAAACATCACCAAATCCATCAGGGAGGCCATATGCATAGAGAACAGAGGAGGAGGCGGAGGAGGCACTGTGGGCAGTACTGTCAGAGAATCTCAGCTTTTATTTTGCTTGGCTTGTCTCAGATCACATGGTCATCTGGTCAATCATTATGTAATTTTATCTATCTAATAGATGACTTTCCCTCAATCCTGGGAACCAAAGTAGCTCCCAGTATGATGAAAAACAGATGTCACTAAAAACACAGTAAGTTCTAATATTGCAACAAAATTAAACAGTCTTACATATTAAAATAACCAAATTAAACACATTTTAAGAACAATTTGAAAGTCGATCAAGGGAGAAAAAAAGAAGGAAACACACAAGCACTCATTCAACACCCTTTCCTCAGCAGCCAGTCAGCGGCTGAAAGCCCACTTGAATAAAAAGGCCTTTGCCTGCCAGCAGATAGACCAGAAGCAAAGGGCTGAGCCGGGCCTCCCATAGCATGGACTTCCACAGCCTCTTAGAAGTAGCCACCAAGGATGCCCTCCCATGTGTCCCACAAAGCTTGAACATGACCAAAGTGATGCATAAGAAGCAGCAGTGCCTTTTGCACTTTTAGTTGCTAGCTGGTAATCAGGACAGTTTATTTGTTTTATTCATTTAACAGATTTATCATGCTAGGGCTGGGTTTTCATCAGGAGAGAAGTCTGAAAAACATGGTGGCCACAACTGGAAGGGAACAGGTGGAGGTGTGCTGTTATAAAATTCCCTGTACATAGTCTGTGGAGTCACTAAGGTTGGTGTCACCCCTTTCTCTGATGGTGCCACCTGCTGCGGTTCGGCCTCTCTGTACTCCCCCCTCCTCGAGTGCCGCCATTGTAGATAGCAGTTGAGGCTCAAACCCTGGGAGAAAAATGGCCACCCCATAGGAGGAAGCTCCTGGACTGCCAGAAGGAAAATGTTTGGCCTGTGCTCCTGGAAGAGCTCACGCATCCGTCTGTGGAAGACACAAAGGGTGTGTGCAGTGGAAAGAAGGACCTCCTTACCCCTTGATGTGGAATTCCAGTCCAGAAGGGGAGAGGAGGAACAGTGCAAACTCTGGCGGCCTCCACTTCAGTGAATAGCTGACCAGACACATCCTGGGCGCGTGAGTGGCAGAGCTTCGGAGCCAGAGCCCAAGGGTGAAGTTGCCCAGGTACCTCTGGATGGCATTCTCCAACTGCAGGCTGCTGCCACCTGGAAAGCTCAGTTCAGAGGAAAAGCTGTACTCTAAAAGGGAATGCCAAAAAATCATCCCTTGGACCCAGCCAGGACCCCACGGCAGAAGGCAGCAACGAAGCAGAGTCTGGTCCTTGCAAAAAATAGGACGAGAGCTTTACTACGTTGTGTCTTGTTCTTTCCTCAGAAGGGGTGGGAGGGACGTGAAGGCACACAGAAGCCGCACAGGACCAACAAGGGGACCTCTAGGGCAGTCTGACACAGGGACCAGCAATTTCCCCTTTTAATGTGCCAGCCACTGGCACTAAATTTGTGCCCGTGGGCTACCATAGCTTCTCTCTTCCCTGGAAACTCTCTGGGAACCATCAGCTGATGGCTCTTGGGCTCACTGGTCCACGGACCACGGCATCGAGCAGCACTGCTCCAGGGGACACCAGCTCCAGATGCCTCTGCCACCAGCAGCACAGGCATGGGCGTACTGCAGCTCTCTTCTTCAGATGCCTCTGAGGAGGTGGGCTGCAGTCCACACAAGCTTATGGTGAAATAAACGGGTTGGTTAGTTGTAAAGGCGCCATGAGTCTCCTCCCCACTTCTTATAATGAATCAGACTCCAAAAACGGCCATTAGCAAGCGTCCTGACAACAACCTCAGTTTGTCTTGGCTTACACACAAAAGCAGGACCACATGCTTTGACTAGCAGAGGACTCAACCCAAGCACAGCTTCCTTTATGAGGGAAAGAGCCATCATGGCAGAGGGGACTCCCTGAGGGTTGGTGGGGAATGGTGGCCATCGTCCACACTGCTCCTCTGCAACTGCTGCCACAGGGAAGAGCTGGGATCTGCTTTGCTTTAGCAGAAGGTGGGGTGTCAGGGGAGCCCCTCTCCTCCCAGGGCAAGGAAACCGCACCAGGCCAGGTCAGGCTACCTGCCCCTATAGCCCGGCCCTGTTCATCCTGACTGGCATGGCGGGAAGAGGCCTTTCCTGGATTCTTGATAGGTTTTCCATCGAGAGAGAGCCCAGGACCACCCGAAGGCTTCTAACCCTCTCCCTCGTTGCCTGGGCCCTTCCCCCCACCCCCACGCTCCCTTTTCTTGGCTCTCTTCCCTTCTGCCATGGCTCCTCTCCCACCAATTTCAAAGGAAGACACCCTGCCTAGCCCCACCAGGTCAAAGCCTGTTCCCAATCTACCTAGAGAGGCATTGGCCACAGTCACTCCGGTTATCTGCAAGGAGTTGAGATGTGCAAAAGAAATTCCTCGTGCACCCGAGAGCCGGAAATGTTCCTGGTGGTTGAAGAAGCTGGCGAACCCATCCGGGTAGGTGATGAAGGTCCATGTGTTGAGTCCAGGTGAGAAAAACACATGCGGGAAATTCTTGTGCACTGAAAAGCCACCAAGTTCAGAGAGAATGCTACCATGCACACGTGTGCCATTGGCATGGAGGCTGAGCCAGAAAAGGGTGACGTTGGCATTGGCGTGGAGGCCGGTCAAGGACAGAAAGCAGACAGAATGGGCAGACAAAGAGAAAGTGACGTCAGCCGTGGCGTGTTGACCCATCCCACCAGGGAGAGGAAAGTGTACAGACTTTGGTGGGCCACAAAAATCTGAGAAGAGAGAGGAGAGTAGATTAGGGCCAAAGGTACATTCCACATCCATCAAGCCCTGGGAAGACAAACAACGAAGGAGAAGGAAAAACAGAGACCAGGCAAACTGAAAAGGCACATGGAGTTTGTCCAGCCAAAAGTGCCTTTCCTGCAAAGCTGGAGATGGAACCCCAGGAGGGCAAAGCCCTCAATCAGCAGCTGCCAAACCAGCAGCAGGCAACCCAAGCCATTCCCATCACCCACCTCACACTGTTCTTTCCCTTCTAGGTCCAAAATAGGGAAGGAGGAGTCCTTACGAAGTTTCACAGCTGGATTCTGAGGTCAACATTTGCCTAATTCTAAGTTTTATCCTTTGATATTGAGCCTTTGTTGGCCAGAATGCCATCCTCACTTTGAAGACCACTAGAGAAGACCAGCTCAGATGCGGGTCCCTCCCTCCTTCCCTCTTTCTCTCCCTTCTGGAGTGTTCCTTCAGAATTCACCACACTCACCATATCTGTGCTGGCAGATGAATCCTGTGATCTCACTTGTAGGACGGACACTGCAAGGTCTGGTTTTCCATGTTCCATGCTGGCCAGCATCGGTGGGTTGGAGACTCAACACTACACACTGGTCCCGCACCTTAGATAGAGATTTTTCTGGACAGAAGAGAGACAAGAGGGGATTCACGGTGTCACCCAAAGTTTTATATTGTATTATTAATAAATATTATATTTTTACAGCAATGTAGTATTTGAATAACCACACACATACATACTGTATATATTTTTAAAAGTGGCATTTTAGCACTGCTAAAAAGATAATTTTTAATAACACAGACAAGTGATCAAATGGCCTGGGGCACTGAAGCTTAGACTGAGGGTTTCTCTGAGCGCATTCCAAGCTGCGACGGGTTTCCTTGACCAACGGGTCACCGTCTGCATCCTAACCATACTTCTTTAAAAAGACTGAGAACAGTGCTGAGAGCATCTGTGCCTTCAGAGGTGGCACCACACATCTTTCCTTCTCAAAAAAGTCAACAACACCAGAAAAACCCATCAACCAGGAGGACTGCAAATGGCTGGCAATCCTGTGAATGAGGGATCCCTTTTGATTCCACCATGGATGCCTTGCCAGGAAATGGCCTAAGTGAAGCTCCGCATCATGACAGCCAAGACTCAGTCGCTTGTGGCCCACGCCAGGGAACCAGAGCATGCTGAGTGGAGTGAGGGGTGGAGCATGGTTGGCTGGCCCAGGAGCTCTGGAAAGGCCACACTCTGAGAAAGAAGTGTACCTGGATGCCACCGGAAATAGCCAAGGGGTGATGAGTCCCTCCACCTCCAGGCGGTGCCGAAGCGCAGCCCAATCCACATCTGCCAGCCATCTTCAGGAAAAGTGTCTGGACCAGGGAAATGGCAGAAGCACCATGGATGGCCCTTGAAAAAGAGAGCATGCCCCTCCTTCCCCATCCTGCCCAGGGCAAGAAACCCGCTTGGCAGGGTGCCCCCTCTCAGTGAGCCCACTCCCCCCATGCTGTTTGCCCCTAGGCTTTTGCTGCTCCCTTTCCTCACCATTCCTACCACCACCAAGCCAAGAGCCAGGGGCCACACAGGCAGGGGCAGCCCCCCCCTCCTCCTCCTGGCTGCTGGCTTGTTCCTTCACCATCATGGAGTGGGTGACCAAGCAGGAGCCAGTGGTGAAGAAAAGAGGAGGTGGTCTTGGGGGGGGGGTTGTCCCTCAGCCCCTAGTGAAATGTGGGCATCTTAGCAGGTGCCCACCTCTGCTGCCCCTGGGTACCAACCCTGGCAACACAAAACCAAACATGCTGTCACAGCACACACACACACACACACTGCCAGAGTGTATGCGTGTGCATGTGTGTGTGTGAGATGTTCAGTCTCATTTTACATAATTATTTATATTTTAAACAAAGCATAGCACCTTAGAAGTGTGACCTTGCCTCTTTTTGATGGCTGCTTTTGAAGGGGAGGGTTACCAGTCAAAATAAATCCCTTTTGACAGCCGCCTCTTCTGGGCTCTTCTTACCTGACAGAAAGGCATTCTCCTCCTCATCATGGATGATGGCTAAGCCCTCCCCAGATTCCTGGCACAAAACCTGGGCTTCTCTCCACGATCTCCACTCCCGGAAAGATGGGAAGTGAAAGGCATAGCAGTGAGAGCGGAAATGCACTTTCCTTATGGAGCCAGGGAAGGCATCTAGGAAAGAAAACAAAGAGAGGGAGAGAGATCCTAGAAGCCAAAAAGATGACCCTGGCATGCACTGTTCTGATAGGAGGGAAAGGAGGCGTACTGATGGCTGTTCATTCTGCCAGACCCTCTACGAACACAGGCAGCCTGCCTCTCAGTACCAGCCCCTGGGGAAGAAGAGCAGCCGGAGAGACCGCCTGCCTTTATGCGGGTGCCCCCAGAGGCAACTAGCTCCTGTAAACAGGATCCTGAATTAGATGGAACTTGCGTTTGGTCTGGGAGGGACTCCTAAGACTTTCTCTTCTTTAAATTCAACACTGAATATTGCTCAATGCATGTTTCCTTCCCATTGTTATTTTTTTAAAAAAGAACATCCCCCCCTGGGCATTGTCACTCTCCTCTTGGATTTTGAAGTCAGGCAAAGGAGGCTAGGATGGCCGCACTTGATCTCACAAGAATGTGCCCCCCCTACCTTTCACTGGCATCTCACAGATGAAAGCGCTGTTGGTGTTGCAGTCCCAGTCTCTCCATTGCCCTGTGTAGATGCTGGCAAACTGTACACAGTGTTCCTTTTTGGGGTAGCCTGGGAGCCAGTTGCTGTTGTTGTTTTTAAAAAGACAGGTTTCAGAAGTTATGTGGTGAGCTAGCTGAAGGGCCCGTGATCGCAGAGAAACACCTTTGGCTTAAGTGTCAGACACCCAAGAGGTAGGCCAAGGTTTCCTGTCTCACTTACCTGTACCAACTCTGTGATATTGGAGTGCCATCCAGCCAGGTGAGCTGAGTGTTTGCCTCCTGCCAGGCCAGCCCAATCCAGTAGTGCGATGCATGCCCCTTGACACTGTCAACGAGGTCCATCAGGAACATCTGCACCAAGGCACCCAAAGGCCAGCTGAAGGCGGGCAGAACAGCGTTCGCCAAGTGCTGCATAAGCAGCTGCCAGAAATGCTTCTAGACACTCTCAGGGATGCCAGGGCAACAGCCACAAACCGTATGGGTGAATCTGGCTGGGAGCAGGGAACCATGGGGAGAAGGAAGGGGGGGTGAAGCCAAGGAGCCAGCCTGGGGGGCTGTGGAACCAGGACCCCTGTTTATAACAGGCTGCTGCAGGGTCCCCGCCTGGCACAGGTAAAGTGACGAGCACATGGCCATGGGCTGGACCGGAGGTAATAACCATGAACAGTTTAGAGCTTTGGTACAAAAAGGAAACAAAGGTTCATGGTTATTCCTCCAGTCCATGCTCAGGCAAGCTGGAGGTTAACGATCAGAGTGACAAGGCAGAATCTGCACAACTGTCCAGTCAGACAAGTTACTCTGATGGCCGGTCCAACTAAGAAAGAAGAGCCACCTTTTACCTGCTTATTGTGATCCTTGATGACCACTAGCTGTGCTTTCTGCTCCTGGCAGAAGACTCTGGCTTCATCCCACGGCAGAGCAGGAGCAGCCGGGAGGTAGAGACAAAGTTCCTCCCTGTACGGGATCCACCTTGGGGGACATGGCGCCAGCCCTGCAGGAAAAACAGACAGGGCAACCTCCTGATCGGATCGGGAGGACTGGTTCTGACGAGAGCCAATGCGACTCTTCAGGTGTTTTCGGTGCCCACACAAATTCACCTCTCAGACTTTGCAGGCATAGGTTCTTAACACTGCTCCCCCTCCAATAAAATAATGCAGGGCCTCACACAGTTGCGCCATCTGCACCCCCACCCAACTGGTTGCAATAAACAGAGGAAAAAGGATGGGAACCTTGCAGTAAGATTGTGAAATCACTTTCCCTTCTGATTACTGGAAGGAACTAGAACAGTGCCCATGGCGAATGGGTGCATCAGTGGAACAGTGTACGGCCAGCATTCAAAACCGTTTTTTAGAAAGCAAAGAAGAAAGATCATGAGGGATAAAAGGAGTGTGTGACAACTGGCCAGACAGACAGAAGAGGACTAGCACCTCTGAGAGGACATGATGGCTTTGGTGGGAGAAGGAAAAAGCATGCTGAGTAGTGACCCATAACTGGGTAGATTGTTCTGCTTCTTTGCAGGAGCAGAGCACTGCTTTAAGTTTCAGTGAAAAGACATATGACATTGCAACTGGGAAAGGGGCAAGACGAGACCAAGTCCTGATCATTCATATATTCAAAAACCAAGATCACTGGGTATGGGTACTTTCTATCTCCACCCTCTCTTTAAACAACCTCAATTCCCTGCAGTAATCTCTCACCAGAACTGGCCAGGACCAACACCAGGGCCACCTGGACGATCTTCCAGTGCAGCTCTTCTCCACCCGTAATAGCCAACGCCATCACTCTGAAAAAGCAACCAATACCACCATTGGCCTGCAACAGTCTCTGGCATTTCGGAGATGCATGCTGTGGACACAGTCTCAATGCAGCCAAGGAACAGGCTGTGGGAGAGCAGCCCCATCTTATTTGACAATGCACCAACCTTGGAGTACCTGTACTCAGTGAAAGGAGCAATTTTTGACCAGGAGGGCCTGCTCAAAATGTTTCTTTCCCATACTCTAGCACATACAAGCTCTGCCCATGGCCACAATGCACAAAGTGTGATTTGAAGTGTGTGTGACAAAATGACTGGGGTGGGGGGCTGTGGGGTCTGGCCAGTGAAAAAACCATCATAAACAATTTAATTCAAACATATTGACACTACTAATTAAGCTGTTTAGTAATGCATAAGTACTAAAAATGTTAGTTTTTATATGAGTTTATGAATAAATCTATTAACCATCCTGTTCGGACAGAGTATAATTCATTCACTTTCCATCTTTCTCACCCTCACATTAAGCCTAAGTTGTTTGAAAGCCTGCACAAAGAAAAGTAGTAGCATTTGGTTCATAGGGAGATTTAAGGAAGGGGCTACCACTCAGTGGTATGTCTTGGTCCCTGGGGGCCCAGGGCCATCTCTCAGTGGCCCCGATCACCGGAGGCACCTTCCTTGCTGTACTTGTTTGTGCCCATTGAAAGCTGAGAGGAACCTTCCAGCAGCCTCTGTGCACGGTGTGAGTCTGAGGCACAATCTTCTGTGTCTTCATTCATTCATTCTTCTAGTTGCGTGAGGGCAGGGAGACTCCCAAAGTGGCTTAAAAATAACATCGGTAACAAAACAATTCAAGCACACCTGCATATATCCTAATCATGCCTATGGGATGCTGCTGGCATCATTAAAAATACAATTAACATAGAAAGTGGCCTTTTATATCAAGGCCACCTTTGACAGCATTTGCCTATCTGGAGCACAACGGTTCATGCCAAGACTTTGCCTGGCATTGCTTTCTCCAGAGTCCTCATAGCCATCTCCTGTTTCCAGGGCTGACCCAAGACATTGGGATGCCTGAAGCAGAGCAGCAAATGACTGTTTCTCAAAAAACAAAACAAAACCCACACACATGACAAGGCACAAATAAATAAATAAATAAATAAATAAATAAAGTTAGCATTTTTATGCATAAGGCCAATAACAACAATTATATCGTCATCATCATCATCACCACCATGGTCATCAACCCTCTTGCCAGGGAAACAGCAATAAATCATATTTTGCTGCTCTCTCAGGACACCCTGTAAGGTGGCTGCTTTATTCTGCCTAATGGCAGAGCATGGAACGTTACTTTTTAAAAATAGTTTGTTTACTTTATTCATTGTGGTTTTTTTATTCAGCATGTTTACTAACTGTTTTCCTTAAAACACACTCAAACTCACACAGAGTATGATTCATAATAAAAAAATGATATAGAACATGAAGAAGCCTTGGCAAAATGTCTCTGGAATGGCCCCTCAAAGGCCTGTAAAGAGTAAGGCAAGTGATAACTAGAGACCAAAATACTTCTTACACCTGTATTTTGGTGTAAGAAATGGTTTGCATTAGGCTGCTTCTGAAAAATGTGAAAAAGATGTTGCATCCTCACTAACCATCCCACATTCCCCCAAAGTAACTCCATGTCAGGTAACTGCCTTCTGAGCTCTGGTGATGTTTATGGTGCCTGAAGAAGCGTCTGCCTCATTCGCTCAAGGAGAATTTTACTGAGCGAAGGAACTCACTTTTAGCTTTTCCATCTGATTTTTAGGTCATGTCAATACTCAACCCACTCTCCCCTTTCACACAAATAAACAATCCCTTCCTAATAATTGACAACAACAACAATTAGCCCCGAAGATAGTGTGAAATGGCAAACCTCCACCAAGATGGCAGTTTCACAATCTCAACTGCCTAATTTTTTCTGCTTTAGAATTCTTCTCCAGAGTAATAAAGAAACATATACACACACACACACACACACACACACACACACACGGGTCCCAAATCAATAAACCCAGGAGGAAAATTACAAGGTAGAAATATATTTGTGAGACACAGCTTTGTTTTACGTCCTAAAACCCTTTTCAAAAGCCCACCATCTCCATACTTAGGGCAGTGAAATGGATGGAATTTTAGCTCACATTTTTTCTTCCAGGGAAAACAGCTTCTAAATTTACTTTAATGGATATGTGTATGTGTGAAAGTGGCGGTAGAATTAGTTATTCCAGATTATTTAACTCGGGATTTTAAAAAGGTTTGGTTTTATGCATATAGTAATAATCCCACAAAATACTTTAGGAGGGATGTGGGGTGGGGGTTGCCCTAGCAACCAATTACTTCTACGCAGGCTTGGCTCTTGAACAATCTGGCACTAGGCCCATATGGGGCCTGACCTTCATTACTGTCATTTTAAAATAAAAAAGATTAATCTAAGAAATGAGAGTAAAATAGTAATCAGGCATTTTTAAAAAGCATTTTACCTCAGTCAAACTGCTGAGGATTAAAATGGGTGAAGTGGCAGCTTTATTACCTGCTCCGAGGGGAAAACCGGGTCCCAAACTGAGTTTAGGCTACATTAGGAGCAGGATGGCTACTTTTTTGTGGTTGTGGGTCCCCTCCTTTGCCTTTAGGAGCGACTGCAGGGACCAGGGAAGGTACAACAACTTTCCTCCATCACACTGGGGAAGCCAGCTGCTCTTTCTGAGCCTCTCTCTTTTTGGGACTGGATCGCTTTGCAGGCCCAAAGGTATCCTCGCCAGCCTAGCATTTCCTTAGTCCACGGCCAAAGTAAGACACAAAGCCAAAAATAAAAATGTGCCATCGGTGTTCCCACAATTCAACCATATTCTGTAATAACACTTTTTTAAACAGTTGTGCTGCTCAGGGGAAAGGCACTCTGTCCATCCGTGTTCAGAGGCACTCAGACGAAAGACGAACTCTGAAGACTGAAACACTTCATTAAAAAAAAAAGAATGATAAACCAAGCTATAAGTTCAGGATTCCTTATTTGGGGGCTGTGCTTGATCCAAGGAAGGATCACTTTAAAAAGAAATAGACAGAGACTCTGCACTATATGCAGAAATCCACAGGCAATGTGTTTTCCAGGATGGAAATCCAGCGTTGGGGAAAACTTGATCTCTTGCAGGCTCAGAAACAGAACAATTTTAATACTGGAAACTTTTCTTGATATTTTTACTGAGAGAAGCTGGAGCCTCACCTATTTGACAGCCACCATATTTTTGGACATTACCACAAGTTAATGCCTTCTTTATATTCTGACAATAAGACGCTTGAGGGGGGGAAATGTACCAGCCAGAAAAACCTGTTCACAATGGCCCTATTGATTCAGTGGGATGCATGTAAACCCGGCTTGGAGTGGGAATGACAAAAACTGCTTTAAGTGACTGTGTAGCCGCAGTCTTGGCTGGCTGGCTGGCACTGTTCCTAAGCCAACAGCAAGAGTGAGAGGAGAAGCTGTCATTTTTTAACCCTGAAATGAGCTGATGATATATAACACATTGTTTTTGTTAGTAAGTGGGCTTAGTCTTTGAACCTGCAGTCAGAGTTCAGCTCTGGGCAATGAGCAATTCTAATAAAGCGCACAATGACTCTGATCATGTGCAGAATGCCACAATGCTTGCTCATATACATCTGGGAATAGTGGTTAGAGTTTTGGGGTCACAGGAAGGAATCTCCTGTAGTATCCTTGGAAGATAATGGGTCACCTCTCTACTGAAGCAAGGCCTATTCCTTCACCCAAACAAACCTCACCCAAAAGCAAAGCGTGGGCTAAAGAACCTGTGATGAAGCCATGCTCTCTCCAACTGTCCCAGTTTGGCAGGAACAATCCATTTTATTTGATATATCAGATTATAAGCCTTCCATCTAAACCTTTTTTTATAAACAGAGTAGCTTATAATTAAATAAGTAAACAAATACTACAATCAGGTACAGTTCACAAGCAAATTCACTTTTACAAAAACATGCACACTTCTTCAGTTAAGAGCAAACCAGGACATCCTGACCAGGAAATAGTATGATTCAAATGGTAAGTTAATGATGCATCTATAAAAGCAAAACACAGTGGAACGCATTTTGTATGCCTGGTTGATTACATCTGTCACATGTGACTGACTCAGGTGTTGTTCAGACAATCTGGGATGGGCTGGATTTATTTTCTTCACTTTTTCCATACTGTACTCAGTGTGCACTGAAATTAAGAGGAAATAAGGCCATGAAGAAAATAAGAAAGCACACATTTAAATAAAACATTATTTGTTTCCAGTTCTTTGGTGCAGCCTTTGGCTGCCAGAGTTCCCAAAACCAGATTTTACAGTCCTTTGCTGTCTCCATATGAAAGCAATACCTCCTGGGGTCCATGCAAATTAACATTTTCCTTCAAACAGGATTAGGCATGGACACACCCATCTATTCAGGAATCTTCCTCTACTGAGATGTTTTCCAAACTTAGTTATACTTACTTTTGATTTTATACACACACACAAAATGTTACAAGGCAGAATAGCCTCTCCCTTTCATGTCTGCAATTTTTGCACCACTTCCGCCCCCCCCCACCTCAAATAGCAGTACATATATGTGCTCATGGTACCAACCCCGGGCACAATTCTGGTGCACTAGAAAGTCGGAGTGGGAGACTTAGGTGCCACCTGTCTGAAGGCCCCTCTGTGGTAAGAGAAAGGACAAAGCAGCATTGGGAAAAGATGGAAGGAATACAAATAACTGAGAGCGTCATATCGACCATCCTTCTGAAAAATGTGGGTGACCAAAGAAAAGCTATAAGTCACCAGAATAAAAGAGCTTGGAACTGGTCTTTGCATAAATGGTTACCCACAGCCTACTTAATAGAAACTGTGACCAAGCTCAGTAGTACATTAGATTTATCCTGTTGGTCACATCATCAGCATCCAAAGTCTAAATGCAGAAGGGAAAGCCACTGGAAGCTTATGACAAGGAGCAATGAAGAGAAAATTAGCTAGAAGACTAGCCATGTTAAACACACACACACACACATCAGAGAAGTCCAATCATGGTGTCTGCCATCACCAGCCGAATGAATGTGAGCTGACCAGAAGAGTTTATATACAGCTCTCAGGGCTTATATACTTCAACCAAAGGATCGGGCAAGGCAGATGGGATCACAGGGAGCCCTTAGTCGATCACCAATGCAGGATCTCCGGCTGCTAGAGCATCCCCAGCAGGGAGCTGTCCAGCCTCCTTTTGAAGACAAGAAGAGAAGGAGATCTCACCACCCCTCTAGGTTCAGGTTAAGCCCTGCAAAAAATGGCAGCTGAAGATGGGCTGCCTCCAGAAAAGCCCGCTGGTGAAAATCTTGTACATCTCAGCCTCCATTTTTGGTTCTAAGAGACCAAAAAAGCTTTCTCATTCAGCTGTGGAAAGCTGCTGTGGTCCCACAGCACAGGCAGTGGCCACAGCAGTCGTTCTCCAGGAAATAGGGCTGCGGCAAGGTCTCCTGGCACATGCCACTGGGTTGCTGCGTGACTGGCTTCTCCTTGGTGGACATTTTTGAGGCTGGCTCAGGCTCCGTCCTGCCCACCCCTCGAGGATGTTCCTTCTCGTTCTTCACTGCTAAGAAGGCTGCGAGATCCAAATCGAGCATGGTCACTCCTCCGCGAGGAGTGGGGGTGTTCTGCCGGCACTGCGGACACGGAATCCACCATTGCTCATTGGCCACCATGTTGAGGCGCCTGATGCAGGCCTGGCAGAATGTGTGCCCGCAGTAGAGACGGCGGGGCAGGCGGGCCAAGAGGTCGTAGGCGCAATAACAGATGATGCAGTCAATTTTGTGGCTGCCAAAACTTGGGGCCAAGGGCTGGGCCTCCGGACTCTGCTCCGCTGCTTCAATGCTTCCAGACATCCTAAAGCAGCCAAAGAGAGATGCCATTCAGTGCCAGGCCGTGGATCAGCTCCCTGTCATAACTCACCCTCTGGACGATTCACAGGAAGAGGAGGAGGCACTTCACGAGGAATCTGCAGCTTCTGATCATGAAGGTCTCTCTGAATCATCCAGAGGGTGAGTTATGACACACACACACCCCGGCCCATTGCCCTTCAGAATCCAGATGTGCCAGATGAGGCAACGCCCATTGTCCCACAGCCAGCGGGGCCAATGCCAAGCTCAGCAATGTCCCACAGCCCCCGTTTCCAGTCCCAAGAGGGCTGATGTGGCCCTGGATCCCACATCAAGTTGAGGAAGCCTGCCATAGACACAGATCTGCCAAGCAGCCATATGGTTTTAATCACAGAATGACAGAGTAGAAAGGGGTCCCAAGGACCATTTCCAGTGCAAGGAATCTATCCATAAAGTATCCCATCTTTGTTTAAAAACAGCCAACAAAGGGGAGTCCACCACCCTCCAAAGGAGTCTCTTGCACTGGTGAATCATCTTCAATGCAGACGAATACACAGGTCGGTCCAGAAGTCAATTTCACAGATTCTAATGGAGCACAAAATCCATTCCTTTTTGGCCCACCAGTCCAAAAGGCCTAGTTTTGTTATCCCCTGCTACTTTACCCACAATGGAAATCACACTTTGCAAGGCCAAGGAGCCCTGGTGATGCAGTGGTTAAATGCCAGCTCTGCAAGCCACAAGGTTATGAGTTTGATCCCAGAGGGCTCCAAAGCTGACTTAGCTTTCCATCCTTCCATAGGCCAGTAAAATAAGTACCCAACTTATTTGGGGGCAATTAGCTAAAAAACATTGTAAACTGCTTAGGGAGTGCTTTGGCACGGATAAGTGGCATATAAATATCAACACTATTGCTATTTGCAAAAACTATATTCATGTTCTGAAATGAACACCCCACTGTTAAAAACGTGACTTGTACAGTCAAACATTTTAAAAATCTGATCTGATTTTCCAAGCCTTACCTGGAGATGATGCCAGGGACAGACGATGCCTAGACATGCCTGGTATCAGCATCATTTGGAACCCCATAGCCTAGCAGGGCCCTCTTTAAAGCAACATCCATTGTACTCTGGCAGGAGGCCACTTAAGATCTCAGAATGTCCCTGATGGGGTAGACACTACTCCAAGGTTTTGTGGGAGACATACGAGGTGTACAAGCTGGATCATCCCCCTCACAATGTTCACCCACATAGGAGGGAAAAGACAGTGACAGTTAAAAAAGGAGGAGGGGGCAGCTAGAAGGCCATTTCTCAAGACCCCCACCTCCAGACCAGGTCCTGGCCATAAGGCTGGGGCTTTCTGTGTGCACCTTGCACCCGTGAGTGACAGCCCCTTCCCCACGATAAGTCGGCTGGCAAGACCTTGGAGACCGGCTGGTTTTATCAACTCAGTTTTATCCAAGCTGAGCCCACTGGGACTGGATGGGGCTTGCGTCCTAGATTTAGCAACTCACCTTTGCCGGCTTCATTAAGAGAAACAAAAACGAACCCTGAAGAGCTATGTTAGCGGATGAGATGGGAAAGGACTCCTTTTGCTTCAGTACCCTTTTCCAAGTTGGGCACAGAGGGAATGGACCACAGGCAGCCTTCTCTGTTGGTTTGCTCCAACGTGAGGAGCCAGACATGGGCCTGCGCAGCTTCCTGACGGAGGTCTCTTCAGCGTGCAGGAACGCAAGAGGATGAGGCAGAAGCGACAGGGAGGCTGCCTGGCTGTGGTGGGGAAAAGGGACACCTCTGCCTTGTTCTGGACACCCACGCCCTTCCCACCCAGCCCTGTTGCTGTAGCAACCTGCATGCAAATACCTGACAAGAGAAAACTCACATTTCCTGATCATGCTGCTGTTGCATCCTCAGCACACAAGGTGTACACATGCACACACGCATATGTGTACACACGCAGAGCCCCAGTGTGGCTGGGGAGGGAGTTTCCAGCAACCAGCACTGTGGGGTTCCTCAGCCTGTCTTCCATGCGCCTGCCTCCCGCTGATGAGGATGGGCGGTTCACATTTCAGAGACAGTTGTGCTATTGTATCTGCCACACGAGGAAGCCAACCTGGCCAGATAGGGTTACTGTTGCCCCGGATGACAATAGCCTCAGAAATACAAACAGACATATACATTCTCTCTCTCTCTTTCTGGGCAACAGGAGAAGGGCTCAGTATCCACCGCCTGCCAGCAGCCCCCTGGATTTCATTAGTGAAATGGGCCTCAGAGGGTCCTAGAAACCAACCGTGCTGCACCCACTGGGCCTCTGCTAGCACTCTGCTTTCCCCTCTGCCGCCTCTCCACTTGTCTTCGTCCCCTTCCAAAACTCTGCCCTGCTCCACCTCCAGTGCTCATGCGCCTTCTCCTTTCCCCCAGGGAAAACTGCAACCCTGTCTGGATGAAAAAGAGAGCCGGTGGGGTGCGTGGTTTGACTGTTGGCCCAGGACCCCTTTATTCAGCCACAGAAGTCCATAGGGACACCTTGGGCAAGCCACACACACTCTCTTAGCCTCAGAGGATGGCCATGGTGACAAACCTTCTCTGAATAGCAAATCTTGCACACACACCCACAAAAAAATAACGTAGGAGAGGGCTGCCATAAGTCAGAGTCAACTGGAAGGTACCTAATGACAACTGGGGTGTGTCCAGAGAAGGGTGACGAGGTGATCAAAGGTCTGGAAACAGGCTTACGAGGAACAACTTGAAGAAGCCTGAGGGTGACATGGAAGCCATCTTTCCGTATCTGGAGGGGTGCCATGGTGAAGCGGGAGAGAGCTCATTTTCTGCTGCTCCAGAGACTGGAAGGCGAACCAAAGGGTTCAGATGACAAGAAAAGAGATCCCCCCAGGGCACTGGGGAAAGCTTATTGAACGGAAGAGCTGTTCAGGAGTGGAACAGACGGCCTCGGAGGGTGGTGGACTCGCCTTCCTTCTTTGGAAGCCTTTGAGCAGAGTTTCAGTGGGCATCTTTCAGGAGTGCGTTAGCTGTGGGTCCATGCATGGCCAAATGGAGCTGGACTAGATGGCCCTTGCAGCCCCTTCCGGCTCTAAGACTCTGCGCATTTGATGAATAGTTTGGGACCGGGCTACTCGGGGACTTATTCTCTGGATGGCAAAAATTGCTGGGTACCTTGGACAGGGCTTTTTCCGTGTTGGCCCCACATCTCATGCAGAAGATGCATGTTACAGCAATTTAATTTATTTATTTTTAAATCCACTCAGCTTTTCATCTATGGCTTTATTTGGCTTTGTGATATAACCAGAGGGGTGGAATAACCCAGACTGGAATGAGGCAAAATATTCTAGAAGTAAAGGGAACAGGGTGGGTGGGTGGATATAACATTGGCCTTCCAGTGCTGCTAACCTGTTGATTAGGCACACACATTACTACTTTTTCTTTTGTCATCATTGTTTTATTTGTGATGAAGTGGAAAATGAAGTAAAAAGAGAGCAGCAGAACAGGTCAGGCGAGGCTGAAGAATGCAAAAAAGCAGGAAAGAGAGCCAGCGGCTGTCAAGAGCAGTTGCGCAGTGACTCTCGCAGGCAGCCAAGGCTGAGGGAAGAGGAAAGACATCTAGGGCTGCACTGTGTCCACTTGCTTCCATTTCCTGGAAGAGACTCAATGCCCCAGCCCACAAAGAACAGGCCACACTGGGACCAGCAGTGGCCACTGGTTGCACTGGTCCGGCCACATTCCTTGCCCCTTGACTGCTGAGGCTGCTGGTCAGGGGTCAAACAATGGGGCAGGAATCCTGCTGAGCTGGAAGGTGGCCTGTCATAGGAGTGGGGGAGGACAGGACTGCTGCTTTGGGCCTTCAGATTTCATTTGCCAAATGAAATTTCCACTTGCCAAAGGGCAGACATCTTTCACTTTTTAAAAACCGCCCTTTCCTGTTGGAGAGCTGTGAACACTCCAGGGCAATCCCGTTTTAAGTATGTAGAGAGCAAAGGGACAGGAAAGGCAGGGTGTGGGCTTCTCTCTGAGCCTCCAGGAAGGAGCAGGAAGAGGAACATCTACCCGTGGAATCACCAGACCAGAAGATTGGTGGCCAAAGCAGAGCGCCAAGGAAAATTGTGGGGAAAGTGGTTTACATGGTATCCTCTCTGCCGGTCCAGGGAGTGTGGATTTTGAAAGCAGCAGAACCAGAAAGCAGCCCCATCCAGGGTGGACCAGCACCCTACTTTCCCCCATTGCAACCACTCTGCTTGCTGGACTTGCCTTCACAGCCTCCTGTTTGCAACTGTGCCTCTTGTTGGACAGTTTGGTTAGCTGCTTTTGATCTAGATTTGAAAGCAAAGCTCAACTCTGGCTGCTGGCATCTATGTTGCTCAACAATCTCCTCTTCTTTGTGGTTGCAGTTTGATTTTACCATCTGTCATCCTCCAAGTGTGTTGGACTACAACTCCCATTATCCCCAGAGCAGCAACACCTTTGCTGGGATCCTGCATTGGAAGACATAGCCCAACACTACCTCCACCCTCCTCCTAAGCTGCCACTCCCAGCCCCTCCAAAATCTGTGCCAGGGAGCTGCCACACTCTGTGAGGGCAACTGCTGTCCCACCAGGCAGCCCCCACCCCAGAAATCTCCCCCAGGGAAACATGGCAAACTTGAAAGCAGTGCTCCAGGTATCCTCAGCAGGGGAAGACCTGAGGCACAGTGGTGGTGGTGGAGGAGGAGAGGTAATGATTTTTATAAGCTCCTCGCCTGACCCCAAACTTCGCCCCACCACCTTTAGCTTTCTAAAAACAGCAGCTAAGGAAGCCAAGACCACCACCCACCTTCATGTAATAAAAGCACACAGTCCAAAGGTCTTACGCAGAAATGTGGGTATAAAAATAGTACCCACACCACTCTTAAGCTGGTGTTCCAGCCTTTGCAATGGAAAAGAAACACAATGAATGCTATTCTTCTTTCTTTTGCCTTCTGGGTTTTATTGCTCACTTTGGTCGGCCCTACAGAGGCGCCTGGGTTCCTTTCCTTGGCAACAGAGACCCTTTTCCAGCCCCAGGCTGCCAGGTAGCCTCTGGCTGTGCCAGGAGCAGCCCAGCCCACTCAGGCCTCCCCAGCAAACCACGGTTGCTTCCCTTTCCCGGAGTTGTGCGACCAGAGCTGTGGACCATCCTATTTTCAGGAAATCCAGAAAGACCACCACAAGGGGTTGCAGTGACTCGGCAGAGAGGATGTGCACTAGGTATATCGGGACGAGAAGCCTCGGGTCCAGGGGCTGGATGTGACCCTCCTGGGCTTCCCCATCACACCATCCTTGGGCGACTTCCATACAAGGGCTCCCCCTCCCCACGTCTAAAAGGCTGGGAAATGCCTCCCCTACGGCTTCATTACTGGCAAGAAGAACTTTGGGCTAAAAATAGGCTGGCATGACTTTAGGTCCCACCCCTCCTGCCTTTGGCCCCGCCCACCACTAGAAGGCCCCTCCCTTGATGAGCAGTAGGCCTTTTGTGGGGGGGGGGTGAAAGGGGGCCACCCACCCCCTCTTTCCCTTTAGGTAGAGGTAGATAAGATAGAGTGACGTGGTCAAGGGAGGATCTCTAGGCACTGCTCCTGCACATCTGGCTTGGCGGTCCTCCAAGGCCCCCCCTCCAAAGACTGAGAAACCTCCACAGAGCGACCTTTGGAGCCTTCCTCCTAGAGATACTCCACCTCCTGGAAAGCCCTGGCGTGGCTGCCCTGCATGTACTTTCGGTTGAGATAAGGAAAGTGCAGAAATGTGGAGGAACAAGAGCCCCTGCCTACCGAGCAAGATCCTGGGAGAGGCACAAACAAGGAGGGAGGAAACTCCACGATGAGGCCTCCGGCAGGAGGAGAAAGAGAGGGGTCCCCAAGGAACAAGGCGGTGGCGGGGAGTTTATGCACAGAGCCCCCCCCCCGAGCCCACGGCAGCTTGGTACAGCCAGGGCCTTAGGTCCCAGCGCTTTGCCCAGAGAGAGGGTCTTCCTCAGCCATCGCCTCCCCCCGTTTCCCCAGTTCAGCACCTAGCCCAGCTAGGCCACCCCACCCCAGTCTCTCAAACTCATTCCCAGCACAATCTTCTCCCGCCAGCTCTGTGCGTGCCCAGGTGGCCCTCAGGGACAATCTGGGGGCTTTGGGCGCCTCCTCATGCTCCCCGTCAAAAGGCTCTGGGTGCTTTCTTAGAGGGGGAAAAAGGCACGGGTGAAACTGTGGGGAGACACAGGCGAGAGGAACATGGCCATCAAGGCCAGGCCAAGAGACGGGCCGTTGCAAAGTCCTCCTCTTGGCTGGTGGTGCATGAGTTCTGCGCACCCATTTGGCACAACTCCTCCGGTTCCTGCTCAGGCATATGTATCTTTTAAAATTGTTCCATATAGGCATGATAATTCAATCAATTTACGTGGCTTGTACAGGTGTGTTGCCCTTTTTCCTGGAGAGTTGTTACATTCTTCACAACTGCCCGTGTTCCTTTCCACTGGCTTTGGAAAAGGGGCCCTCCAGCCGTTTGCACCCAGGAGGGGCCCCAGGGTTAAAAACGGACTCCAGAGCTGTCCATCACTATCTCTTAAAGGAACATGGAGAGAGCATGTGTGAGTGTGTAAGGAGGAAACAGCTGTACTGTGGGTCCAGTGCTGGAGGAAAGGCCAGCTTCCAATGGCGTCAGGATTAGTGGTGGCGGCTGCAGTCGAAAGCTGTCATGGAGTCGCCCAGGGCGAACCTGGCAGAGTTTAGGAGACAACGCAGGGGCACCGCTTGCAGCAGGGGGAGCATTTCCGGCAGCAGGGGCAGCAGCAGCAGCAGCAGTTTCCTCTGCCGCCCCCACCAACCCTGCCGTCCGGAGCGGACCCCTGGCGGCTCTTCCAGTGGAAGGGCTCCGGAGAGGCCCCGCTGGGCATCTTGAGGCTGGCATAGGGGTTGAAGGGCCGGGCCCACGACTCCCGTGTCGGGACTTTGGGACTGTAGGCTGCTGCCGCTGCTGCCTCTTGCTGCTGCTGCCGCTGGTCAATGGCCTCTGGCCGCGCCTTCTCCTGGGTGGCCGGGTAGGTGGGCAGGCTGCTAGGGTTGTAGAAGACGGTGTCTGGGGTCTGGTCGTCCCCCAGGTAGTACTTGAGGAAGCCGTCCTTGAGCTGCGCCCGAGGGATGGTCACGCTGGCATAGGGGTTCTCGATGGTCACCCCGCGATCCATGGCTCTTCCCTCTGAGGCAGAGCAAGGGCACCCCTAAACTCTCTCTCTCACACACTCCGTGTCCCGAGCAGGAGAAACTCTTCCAGGTGCTCCTGCAAAGCCTCACAGAGCATCAGCCAAGCACCTGTAAAACAAGAGAGAGGGTGGGAGGGAGGAGGGTGGGAGAGTTAGAGTTTTATTAAGCCTCATCTCTTTTGCGCTCCTAAGCACGAGGAAGTCCTTTGGACAGAAAAATATTTGACTCACAGTGTGGACATAACCTTTATATCCCACACCCCTTTGCCCAGACCTTCCAGTCACAGCCTCTCCAGAACCTTTACAACACCTTTGCAAGGAAGGCCACAATGCTGCTCTTCCCATACTCAGAGCTTGGGGAAATGCCCTTTTCGGACTACAGCAAATGACTTTTCTGGACTCCCTTTTTAGCTACCGTTGGCTACAAGACTCTGGGAGATGTACACCCCAAATCATCATCATTTCCCCCTCAATTGGGACTCAAGGCAGCTGACAAATTAAAATGATTACAGTCTAAGAAAAACATACAAAAAGTCAACATTAAAAGAGAATTAAACTATTAATCATATCAAAGCAATTTTAAACATTAACTTTAAAAGATGGAAAACATTTCAAACAGCACAGTTACAAACTATTCAGCACTCTCTTACAGCCCTCCCCTTAAAAGCCTAAAGTTCTGAAAGCTTGTCTGGAAAAATAAATAAAATAAGGCCTCCCGCAGCCGATGGAGGGGAGCCATGCCGTGCTGCCCTTCCTGGGGAGGGGGCTCCAAAGCCATGGGGGGCAGCCGCTGAGAAGGCCCTCTCTCGTGTTCCCACCGGGTGTAGAAGCTGTGAAGGCGGTGGGACTGAGAAGGGCCTCTCCTGTGGATTTCAAGGTCCGGGCAGCCTCATGCGGGGAGATACTGTCTGTCAGGCAGGCTGGACCGAAGCCCCCAAAGGTTAGCATTCCCAAATCTGCCCATACTCCAGGTACAACAGCTGAGGCCTCAGGATGGCTGACTTTTGATTTTTATAGAATCTTACAAGCAGAATCATAGAGTTGGAAGAGACCCCCAAGGGCCATGTAGTCCAACCCCCTGCCCAGTCAAAGCATTCCCGACAGATAGCCATCCAGCCATTTGGCTTTTACAGTCAAGACATTCTCCCCAATGTTTAGATAGAATCTCTTTTCTTGTAATTTCAACACATCGGTTTATATTCTAGCCTCTGAGGCAGCAGAAAACAAACTCCTACCTTCTACATGACATCCGTTCAGATATTTGAAGATGGCTGTATCAAGTCACCTCCCAGTTTTCTTTGCTCCGGGCTAAACATATCCACTCCCTAAACTGTGCCTCCTCATAAGGTGTATAGTCAAGGCAGAATCTGAAACAGAGAATGCCCTGCTCTGAGCTCATGCCCTTAACCACCAAATCCACTCCCATCGCCTCCCATCCTTCCCAACAATCTTGAGAAGCCTGACTCTCTTCTTTCTAATCCCCATATCTTAGTTTCTCTCCCTCCCACCCCCGAGCTTGCTCCTGGGTCTCAGGGTGAGAGAAAGGAACTTTTCAGCCGAAACCAAAATTTCCCAGACTTTGCATAAATAAATAGCAGCAAAGCAGTGGAAGATTCCAGACCTACGCACACCCGCAGGGAACACAGCAGCAGCCCTGGAATGCCCTGGGGAGTCCTTGGTGCCACACACACACACACACACACAGAGATTTTTGCTCCAGAAAAAAATCTGATTTTTGTCTACAGAGCACTCCAGTTTCAATCGCAGGTTTGCAATCCTGCAAAAGCAGCCCCACTAGGAGTTGTCTCCACTCTTTCCACCAAAGTTTCAACTTAAATCTTCACGCAGATCGGGAATTGGGGGTGCCAAATTGGCAAGAGGGCCCACCCTGGCAGTGTGGCTTTAAAGAGTGGCATGCGGCACAGAAATGACAGAGGGACAGAGGCCAGTTGAAAGGAGGCCAGTGCCCCTTGGAGACGGGTGGGGGGTAAGATCCCAGTCCCAAAGAACCTGGAGCTGGACAGAGTTTGGCACTTCTGGATTCTCCCCCCCTCCAATCCTAGAAGATGGGCTGAAAGATGGGTGGGAGGTCAGGCTGGCCAACTGACCCACAAAAGAAGACAGCCTCACTGTTGGGTAGGGCCTGTCACCCTCCCCACAAACACACACACACAGGCCAAGCTGCAGGGGCCGAGGGGAACGTTGGCAATGCCGGGAGGCTGGGTGTTTGTCTCCTTCTCCTTCCCTTCTGCTGCCCGTGGACACACCTCCTTCCTGCCCCCAGGGAGGGCCTTGGGCTGGGGTCCAAAATCAATATTTTTGAGGTTTTCTCTCTCAGGCTGCGAGCCTTCCACCCCTCCCCTTGCCGGTATAATAAATACTTGCATTATGTGTCCTATTAATGGCTGTACTATTTAAGGCATCCCAAGATAAGGAGAAGAATGTGGGAGGGGGCAGGAGGGGACGCGCAGAAGGGGGCTCCCAGCCTGCAGGCCACCGGTTTTTCAGGCTGCTCTCCTGGACAGGCCAAAGTTCAACTGGTGAAACTCCACCACCCTCACACTTGTGTTCCCATTTGAGCTTTCCAAAGGTATCCGTTGGCTCCGAAGTGGGTATCAAAGGCATCCTTGACTGATATTTAACAACAAAGGTACACAGATTCCAGACCATAATATACCCCTAGGAAAAGAAGAATGGCATCCCAGGACCTCAGTGGCCAGGCAGTCAGCTATTTGAGCCAGCGAGACCCTTCTTTGGGGTGGGTGGGAAGACCGTGGTCACCCAGGGAGCGCCTGTTAGAATAACAGAACCCCAGAGCTGGAAGGGACCCCGAGGGCATCTAGTCCAACCCCATTCTGCCCTGCAGAATACAAGGCTAAGGCACTCTTGAAGGCACAACTGATTACAGTAATTAAAAAAAAGTATCCTTTACCTACCATACTACGCATTGATGTTGCTTCAAAACTTCCTTGGAAAGATTTAACTTGTGTGTGTGTGTGTGTGTGTGTGTAGGGTAATATTATACAGTAGTTTCTCTTATTTGATTGGCCTGAATTTCTTCCGGAGTCCCCAGGAGGAGGAGGAGGAGGAGGAGGAGGGGGTATAAACAGTCCATCTCCGGCCATCATCCTACCCACCAACACACGCAGTCTCCCCCGCAGCCGCCAGCCCCCTTTCATAGAATCATAGAATGGTAGAGTTGGGAGGGACCTCCAAGGGCCATCCAGTCCAACCCCCTTCTGCCACGCAGGAATCACGATCAAAGCACCCCCGACAGACGGCGGTCCAGCCTCTGTTTAAAGACCTCCAAGGAAGGAAGGCGACCCCACCAGGGTCTCAGGATTTTGGGAGCGGGGCTGGAGAAGTCCTTCCCGGACCAGCTCCGAACGAGCACCGGAGAGTCCACACGCCCGCCCGCCCGGACCCGGGTCCCAGCAGCCTACCTCGCGGGGTGGTTGTGGTGGGGTGGAGAGGAGGCGGTTGCGTTGCGGGCGGCGGAGACCCCCGGAGGAGGAGGAGGCCGAGGGGGCGACGGGAGCCTGGAGGGGCCCCCCTGCCCGCCTGCTGCCGCCTGGCCCGGCTGGGCTCCTGGGCGGAGGGCGGGGCCGGCCGGGGGGGGGTCTGCCTCCTCACCTGGGCGGCCGCGGACTCGGCCCCTCCCTCCCCCCTCCCTCCCTCCCTCGCCGCTCGGGACAGGCCGAAGCTCAACAGGGCGCCGCGGCGGAGAGGACCCGAGGCCGCCTCTGAGCCCGTGCAGAGTGCAGCCTCCGGAAGGGGAGGGGCGGCCCCGGCGTCGGGGTGGTGGTGGCGGCAGACCCCCCCCAATACAGAAGACTGGCTTTCCTCCGGGTGCTTGGGAAGTTAGGCTGTTGGACTGCAGAGCCCAGCATCCTCCGGGCTCCGCCAAGCCTTGGGCTTGCGAGCCTTCTTCTCTCCGCTCGACTCGTCCGGGGCCTTCCGAGGGCCTTCCGGGCCCTCCGCCCCTCGCCGCTCCCGCCCCTCTCTGCTGCGGCGTTTCCAGAGACCCCCTCCCTCCCCCTCCCTCCCCCCCAAAGAGCATCTCGCGAGCCTCGACCCCCCCCCCGCAGTCTCACAACGGCCCTGCCAGGGAGGCCCAGGCGCGGTCCCCCGAGCCCCTCCTGGGGGGGGGTCTGAATCTTCCGGTGGGCCGCAGGAGGGGGGCCGCTGGACAGCGCCCTGGCCCCCCGGGGCAAGAGGAGGACCCCTGTCGCCCCTCGGACCGGGCCCTGGAAACAGAGGGGGAGGGGAGGGGAGGGGAGCCCCCCCTTGCCCCTGCCCCCCCGAGGAGGCCGGACGGGGGGGAGGAGGAGGAGGAGGGAAGGGGGGCTTCGCGACTCTCCTTGGGGGTCCCTTTTCAGGCCGCGTCCTGGCCCAGAAAGACCCCCTCCGAGCCCCTCGCCGCCCCGACAAAGCCCCCCCGGAGAGCCTCCGATGCCGGCCGGGCCGGGGGGAGAAGCTTCCGTCTCCAGGGGGGGCAGCCCGGGAAGGGGGCGGGGGCGCCCTCCTCCTCCTCCTCCTCCTTCTCCTGCCCCATGGCCTCCGGGGGTCCGGGCCGAGTCCCTCCGGGCCGCCGCTCAAGAGCCCTGCCCGGCCCGGCCCGGCCTGGGGGTCTCCGTCCTCGGGCGCCCCTTCCCCCCGACGGCTCCCCTCGCCCCCTCCCGCAGCCAGCCCCCCCCCGGGCTCCTCCGCCTCCTCCGCTGCCTCGGTCCGCCGCCAGGGGTCGCCGCAGGCCTTTCCCGGGCTCGGCGGCGGCGGCGGAGAGAGAGCCCAGGCTGGGAGAGACCGCAAGGCCATCTAGTCCAACCCCTCCGGCCTTGCAGGGTGGGATGCCCGGTGGCCCCTGGTGGGCTTCGGCCCCTCCGCGCCCCCACCCGGCAAGCCTGCCCCGGACGGAGGGGGCAGAATCAGGGGGCTTTCCCCGCCGGCCTCCAGGGACCCCGGGGTCGGGGTTGGGGGGGTGTAGGCGGGGGTCCAGCTTCCCCCACTCTCCGGCTTCCACAGCCATACATAGAAATGGTGAACACAATGGCCGGGACGATCCTGACTTTGGTATCCGAGGATATATCTTTATACTCCAGGCTCTTATCTAGTTCCTTTCCAAGACCTACTGGTCTTCTCTGACCTCTTGGCTGCAGCCTCCATTTTGGTTTATGACTGAGCCAAGGCCGAGAAAATCTTTTAAGTATGTCAGTGTCTTCACCAACCACCTTAAAATTATGCAACTAATCCGTGCTTGTTATATTTGTTGTCTTAATGTTCAGCCGCAACTCTGCTTCAATAATAATACTGTAATAATAATAGTGATGATGATGATGGAGAAGAAAATATGCTGAGAGCATCTCGCGTTTGTTTGTCTAAATGGACATGCCTCTTGCAGCCATAGTAGCCATAGCCGCTCAGTAGAGACTCCCCACGCAAGGGCAGCCTACCAGATGCCGGCAACAGATGCCTTTGTGCCCAGGAGGCCTCTGGCTGTCCACCACTGGAGGCCAAGCACTGCCCTGCGTGGGGGTCTGGGGTCTGGGTGGGACGTGGGGTGAGCCCCCGGGGCTGTGGGCATGGAGGAAAGAGGCCTGCGGAAGAAGGCCCTGCGCGTCCGCTCCCTCGCGGCCGGCCAGTTGTCTCTGTGCGCTGGCACGCTGCGCTCCTTCCCCGCCTGCCAGCCCTCTCTGCTATTTTTGCCACACATCCCTTTGGCTCCTTTTGCGTCATGATGTATCAGCTCTGCTGTCAGATAAATAAAGCCCTTCTCCCTTCAGCAGCGAGGGAGTGCGCGCAGGACGGTGGCCCTCCGGCCTGAGCGGCCTGCGCCTCCCACAGCTGGCCACTCAGGCAGTATCATCATCACCATCATCTCAGGCAGCCTTCTCCAGTCCCCCCCACCCCACCAAGGGTACATCAAGGGCCCGCAGAGGAAAGCCAGGCATCGTGGCCGCTCGAAGCAGAGGATTTCCTCTCCTGGATCAGGACCCGCACCCCCAGACCCCTCCCAAGGGAAGCAGCAGCAGCAGCAGCATTGGCGCATGAAGCCCCTCCATCCCTCTGGCAGTCCGGCCTGGGCCCCTGGCTGGAGGGGTGGAGACCTGCAGGGCCCAGCTTGGTGGGGCCAACGTCTCTCTCACATGCACTCTGCCAGTTGGGGAGATTCAGGCAGCCCCATCTCCCCCCAACCTCTTCCTGCCCCTCTGCGAAGGCTGCCTCAGCTGTGGCTGAAGCATGGCCACCCAGGGATGGCTTGGGCACCAAGAGCCAGCGAGCGCCAAGATGAGGCAAGCCCAGGGGAGAAACAAAGGGCCGGAGAACAAGAGGGCTCTGTGTGTGGGAGAGGCCCAGACAAAGGCCGGTGGGGGGGGACCAGCCTTGCACCCCCCACAGAGCCAACTGGGGCCAACAGGCCTTTGTCGAGAGGGCCGCATGGAGAGCGGAGTTCTCTCCCCATTGCACTCCTTGGCCTGTCTTCCCAATTATCTGGGACTCGGAGGTCATCTCCTGCTGCTCTACCTAACCGTCCTGACCAGGAGCCCTCGATGGGTCCCCTCATCCTCTCCTTTCTCAAGTTTATGAAACCTTGTCCCTCTTTTCCAATTCCCCCAAAGGGCGCAGATAGACTGAGAGTTTGCAAATGTATTTCAGTTCCCTTATTCATCAGTTAATTGCTTAGAGGACAGATGACTAAGGAAGGAAAAACCCATCAAGTACCCTCAGCTGCAAAAAAGAGGCTGGGGTCCAGTGGTGGGGGGAGCAAGGGCTCCCCTCTTCTCCTTGCTGAGGGGACACCCATTTTCTCCCCCTCTCTTCCCCATCCTTCTCCCCCCATTGCCTTTGTGGGGTTCTACCCTCCCTTGCTACTCTTGACAAAATTTAGACCATGTGTAAGCACCTTGGGGCAGGGAACTTGCCTCATTTTTCCTTACTTAATGCTACTCTGATGCCATAGAAATAAATATTTCCCCCTTGAATCCCCTTTTAGCACAGGGCTTTATTTAGTAATTATTTAGGTTTCATGTTTTAGTTCCACCCACAACGGCTTTTTCCTTGAGGGAGTTCAGTGCAGATGTGGAGTACTCCTCCTCCTCCTCCTCCTTTTTTCACAATAGTTATTTTATTTTTTTACTTTTGCTACTTGTATCCCATCTTTCTATAAATATGCAATCAAAAAGGCATTTGATGGTAAATCACAAACGAACCCCCCCCCATGAATTAGCCATCGCATAAAGTGTAAAACCCGTGTCAGTTGTGAAAGCAAGGCTCAGGATCAAAATCAAAAGGAGGCAACACTTTATTTAAGAGCAGTCACTATTTCAAGAGCTTAACCAGAAGTAGTGAAAACTTTACTGAAGAGCAGCATCCAGAAAATAAAAGTGTCTTTATCCTCACAACAACCCTGCAAAGTAGGCCATGCTCATGGATGCCCAAGCAAACACCACACAGCTCAAAGGAGAATTTGAACCCAAGTCTCTCTAGGTCTAGGGCAACCCCAGCCCTCTCTTTACCACAGACGACGCCGACGACGCCCCTTGGGCCCCAAAGCCTCAGATAGTCCTCTGCCTGCGAGGGGCTTGCAATCTACCTCTGGCTAGGCAGAAGGAAAGGAAGTGGGGAGAGCGCAGAGGAGGGATTTCCAGGCGGAAGAAGGAAGAAAGCACAAATGTCAGGTCTGACAGCCTCCTTGGGGGGAAAATACAGGCAGCAAACGTTTGAGACGACTTCCATGGGAGGCGGTCTCCCTGACCGTGCTTTTTGTGTCTCTCTGAATGCGTGCAGCAGGGCAGCCGCGTCCTACATCCTGTGACAAAAAGGGTGTTCAAGACCCTCCGGTGGGTGGGTGGGTGGGTGGGTGTCTTTGGGGGAACAGTTGGGCGGGCTGCTCTTGCTGGTGGGACCTTTCCTGGCAGGCAACAGGAAGCCTCTCCCCACCCACGCCTTGCGCTCAAGGGAAAGAGGGCCAAGGGATCTCTGCTGGCACTGCACGTCTCCTCCCCATGCATGTATATACAAACTATAAACAGAGGACGCCATTTATTAGGATTTTTTTTTTTAAAAAAATGTGGATGAAAGCAGCTCCTTTGCCTGTCTCCTAACTGTTCAAAGCAACAAAATTAAAGGAAGACACATTTTTTTTAAAAAAAATAAGAATGTGCCTTTGTTCCAGCTATTTTCAGAGCTGCACTTTGCTAAACCAGAGCTGCTTTTTAAACTAACCTGCACATGAGCTGTGCAGAGGGCAAGGGTACAGCAGCAGCAGCAACATCTACAGACCCACAGATAATGAAGGCCAGCCTTGTGTAGCGGCTGGAGTGATGGCCCATGACCCTGGGAGATTCAAATCCCCTCTGCTCAGCCGTGGCAAACTCCTCTGAAGAAATCTTGCCAGGAAAACTTGGGGAGAGGGTCTGCCGGGGGTCGGGGTTGACTGGAAGGCACAGAGCAGCAACGAACAGGGACAACCCCACTGTCTTCTGAACGGGGTTTTAGAAGGAGGGAGGTGGTCTTTGGGTTGGCCTGTCTGGCACATTTTCCAGCCCCGACTGGCTTTGTTCCTCCTTCCCCTTCCTTGGCTTTGTTTCTGGTTCCAGGCCTTGCAAGGCCGGAGCTGCTTTGCTAGTAAGGCTTTTGCAAGGCTTTTGCTCTCTCTGCCTTGGGTGGCTCTGTGTCTCTCCCATAGTGAGACGTCCATATATGAAGTTTTTTAAAAAAAATTTTTTTAAAGGATTTAAGGATCAAGCCACTAATGAACTAGTTAAATATATTTTTAAAAATGCAATATTTCCCAGAGCTCCCTTTCCCCCCAAGACGATGATGCAAGACTCAGATAATCTCAAGGCCTGGGCCCTGGTCCATAACACCTTCTTGCTTGTGCCTCCATTCAGCACGGGGTGGTCCAGAGAGGGCTGGGTCCTTATCTGGCCAGAGTGGAAACCTTCCACGGGGGTGAGGGCCCCCAAAACAAACTGGCCCTGGAAAAAAAAATAAGGCAAAGGAGTGCATGGAAAATGGAGAAATTGTGGAAAGAACACAGCTGATGTCTAGACCAGAGGCTGAAGTGTTCCTTTCCATCCCTTGTTTACTCTGAAAAACCAGTAAAACCAGTTTGGAGGCTGGGAGGCAGTGTTTTTTAGTGTGTGTGTGTGAGTGTGTGAGAGAGCTGGAGCTTGGTGTGGGTGTCAGGAGCTTTTTCCAAGAGCACATCAGCGTAATGGCATATACCGTGCGGAGCAATGTCCAGGTGCCCTTGAGCTGGTGCAGAGTGCCCATTTTAAACATTGTGGATCTTCTACCTATGTGCAACAGAGGGAAATATCAACAGAGAAAGGTTCCCTTAGGTCAGGGCAAGCCGCACTGCAAGTCCCACCATCCCTTCCTAAGCAGCACAGCCAACGGTGAGGGATGCTGGGAGCTGCACTCCAACATCTGGAGGGGAGCTGGCTGAATCCCACCCTTGGCGTTGCCTCCATTAGCTGCTCCTCCTCATCCTCTAGAGACCCGAACACCCCAGAGGCCCTCCCGGGACCACCTCTGTTCGGAGGGGAACTCCAGGCATGGTGTGGGGGGACTGGGCGGTTCGGACGCAAGGCCAGTTGCCAGCCCTCCACTAGGGTTGGCCCACTGAGCCTGGGGAATTGACTCAGGAGTGGACTGGTTGGTCAGCAGTTGGTGCGGTGGGTCAGTACCTGGGGTGGACAATTGGACTGTGGCCCCCTAGGCGTTGCTGGAGAGCCCCTCCCAGCATTCCTCACCGCTGGGCCATGCAGGCAGAGGGGGACGCAGGGGATGCTGGGAGTTGTAGTCCTCCAGAAGGGTGGTTGCCGGGGCCTCCTGTGGGGTCCCCCCAAGCCGGCCCCTCCGCCTACGAGGAGGCGAGGGAGGGGCGGGAGGTTGGGGCCCGGGAGCCCCCCAGGACCCCCACTTTTGCAGGGGGGAGCATCATCCGGGGTCCTACCTCGCAGGAGGGTTGGGGCGGCGGCTGCTGCTGCCAAGAATAACCTGGGAAGGGTGGTGGTGGGGAAAGTAAAAAGCCCCTCCGGGCCCCGTTGCGGTGAGGCCTGGAGGGACCCCCAGACGAGGGCCGTAGCAGCCGGGGGTCTCCTGCGGGCGCCGAGGCCTCCCTGCCTGCCTGGGGGGGCCTCGGGCCTTGGGGAGGGGCGGCCGGGGGGGCGGGGGACTGCAGTGCTGCTGCCTTTGCTGCCTTTGCTGCTGCTGCGCTCACTGCGGAGAGGGAGGGAGGGAGGAGGGAGGGAGGGGCGCCGAGGCACCGGGACCCTCCCCCTCCTCCTTCCTCCTCCTCGGGGGGGGCTCCAGCGCATCCCCGGCCCGCAAAGTCACCTCCAGCCGCCCCGGCCTCCCCTCCAGCCCGCCGCCCGCCGGGTACCACTCCGACCCCCCACCCCGCCGCCAGAGAGGAGACGAGAGGCGAGGAGGGGCCGGCCGGCCGGGGGTCTCTGGGCGGCGGGCCTCCTCCCTCCCTCCCTGCCTGCCTGCCTGCCTGCCTGCCTGGGTCTCCGCCATCCTCCTCCTCCTCCTCCTCGGCCGGGACGGAGCCGGCAGCCGCAGCGGCGAAGGAGGAGGGCGGGCTGGGCTGGGCTGGCGGGGGCCAGGAGGCCGAGACCCCCACGGCAGAAGCAGCATCATCAGCCTCCCAGGCGCCCCGCCCCGCAAGACCCCCGAAGGCGGCCCGAAGAAGGGCAGGAAGGAGGCCCGACGCCCCTCCGACGCCCCTCCGACGCCCCCGCCTCCCCGGCCCCGTTGCTCCGGGGGGGGGCAGCTGGCCAGGTGAGCGGCGGGGGGGGGAGGGAGGGAGGGGGTCTCTGCCCCCGAGAAAGAGAGAGAGAGAGAGAGAGAGAGAGAGAGAGAGAGAGAGAGAGGTCCAGCCAGCGATGCCCCTCTTCGCCCCCCCTCTGCCTCTGGCCGGGGCCTGGAAGGACCCCCCCCCCAAACAGGGTCTCCAAGGAGGCCAGAGGCACCCAGGCCCGCGAGGGGGGGAGACGCGCGTCCTCCAGCACTCGGAGCCCTTCCTTCTCTGGACTACATCTCCCAGGTCCTGGGAGGACCAGAGCATTCTGGAAGGTCTAGTCCACCCACCCCCCGCCCGCTGTCCCCCAAAGGTAACTGATGCCAGTGCGGGGCTTTCCCCAGCGGTGCGCCCAGTGATTCGAACCCAGCTCTCTCCTCCTGGTGCCCCCAGGCTGCTCCTGCCAGCCCACCTCCCCCCACCCCATTGCTGCCCTTTTTGACCCCAAGGAGCCCAAAGCGGGGCGCAGGGGGGGGGCTCAGCCGTGCCTGAGGTTGCCACAAGGCCTGGTTGCCCCTGAAGCCGGCAGGAGCCCTTTGGGCAGAGCCCGACCGGGGCAAAGGCAGAGGTGCTGCCCCATGGAGAAGGAGCCGTGCCCCCCTCAGCTCCCGTCCACTGCCCCTGACCCCCTCTTTCTCCCCCCCCCCACTTCCCTTCTGTGGGGACAACCCCCGCAAAGGGAAGCAGCTCTGGGGAGGCCGGGTTTTGTCCTCTTGAATGTTTCCTGTCCTCTTCCAGGAAAGCAATGTTTCAGCCCAAAGCAGTAAACTGTACTTCAAGCGCCAAAGTGTTTTATTGGTGGTCCTTATTAACCATGCCCCCCCTGCCCCAAGCTAGGCCAGGATTATGCATGATGCCCATCCGGCATAGGCTTTATTTGCACGCACCAGGGTTTAGACATGCTGCGGGTATGTTGTAAATATGATGTGGATTCTGCTGCTTGCATGTGTTTTGCCTCTCTGGTCTGTGGCTGGAATAAATTGGCTCAATGTGATTGCAATGCCCATCATGCAGCTGTGCAGACCGAGCCGGAAGGAGCAGCCTGCCTCTGGGGCCTTCTTCCACACTGGTGAAGTGGATGAACCCACTCTGAGCTTTAGTCTGAACTTCATGCAGGATTCGGTGTGCTTAATGCCATCCTCAAATAAATTCAGCACCTTGGACAGCACCTTGGTTGCAGTTCAGACCAAGACCCAGAGGGGATTCGCGCCCCACTCTTGTGGGGGTCCCCAGCAGCTGCTGCTGCATCACTTTTTGTTCCTTGGCCTCCTGCGCCCGCCAAGCAAAGAGCTCTGTGGAGCGCCAAAGCTTGTGCAGTCTCCCCACTCCCTGGCCAGCCCGCCTGGCTGGTGTGTCATTTGGGGAGAGATCTGTGGTTCCCTGCGGTCTCTGGGGAGAGGAAGGGACTTGTGTGTGCGAGGGAGGGGCTGCAGGGGTGGTCTTGCATCTGGCATGGTGCTTTCGACTGGCCACAGGAGAGCTACTGGTGACCCTTGCAGCCTCGGTGGTGCTCGGTGGTGCCGGATGGGCAGGGAGGGCCGCACCCCTTGGACTGTGTGAGTTGGGGGCTGCTGGCCTGAGCGTGTGCGGAGAGAGCCCCCAGCAGCTCCCCCAGCTCCTTCCCTGGGCCTGGTGGCCATTGTGGGTGGGGGCACCCTTTCTTTCGTAACAACTCTGCACATGCTTGGGTGCAACCTGCCCTTTCAGCATTGGAAATCTACTGTGGCATTGAGCTCTGCTCCGTGTGTGTGTTTGTGTGCACGCGCGCATGTGTGTTGAATGCCAGAGAGTCAGTTTCCTTCCTGCGGGGAAGATTTCATAACTCTGGCAGCGTCTTCCTTGAGGGCCTGCCAGAACTGATCAGATTTGAGGCTCCTCATGGGAGGTGAGGGCTGTGGACCTCTCTTTCAAATGGGGGGGTCCCTTAGGACCAGTGGCCAGGGGGGTGGAGGTAGTGGATGCTGGGAGGGCCACAGCACTGCCTTAGGATATATACGGGCACTTTATGCTGGAGGCAGAAGGGGAAAGATGGAGGGAGGGAAGGAACGAAGGAAGGAATCCACCCGCCACACAGACGGGGGTCTGTGATCCTTCTGGGAAGGGGTCCCCCCTCCCAATTTCCAGAGGTTTGCTTTCCAGTTGGTCTTCAGAAAGGAAAGGGGTGGGAGGCCTGGAAAGTCCTGATGGAAAAGCACCCGGTCCCAGGTTTAGAGTTTAGGGCCCAAGCCCCAGCCAAGAGATCCTTCCCGGGGAGAGAGGACCATCGCTCACCTGCCCGAAAGGCCCTGGGTCCCACCCCCCATCCGCTTCTCCAGGGAGGGCTGGGAAAGGCCTTCCTCTGGCTGAAGCCTCGGGACCCCCGGCTGCCAGTCAGTGCCCACAATACTGGGCCAATGGAGACGCTCTGCAGGGAGCAGCTTTGCCTATATCCAAACAGCTGTGGACTGAGAGGGGAATGGGCACTGTACTCCAAAACCCTAACGAATACAAATGAGAGGTAGCATGCGGTGGTTTGAGCATTGGACTAGGGCTCTGGGGGCCAGCGTTTGAATCCCCACTTGGCCATGGAAACTCACTGGGTGAACTTAGGCAAGTCACACTCTCTCAGCCTCTGAGAGGCAAAGGCAACCCCCCTGTGAGCAAATCTTGCCAAGAAAACCTCATGACAAGGTTGTCTTGTGGTCACCAAAAGTCAGAAATGACTTGACGCCACACAACATCAGCCACAAGAAGAGAAAGAACAAAGAAACTGCCTGCTGTTGATTCTGGGAAGGGGAAAGGCAGCAGGCAAGGCACGCTCTCAGTTCACAAGAGCATTATGGGAAGGCTGTGAAAACCAGGTCCACCTATCACCATGCAGGGCAAGTGAAATGAGCCTTCCGATTGGACAGATGCTAGGTTGTTTATTTTAAGGCACAAAGCAGCTTCTGAGCTACACAGAGCTCTTTCTTCTGAAGACAAGAGAGCTAGCTTGGAGACTGGTGTTGCTTCAAGTCTGCTGCTTACATTTTTATTTTCTTCAGGACAGACAGACGAAAAAAGTTCGCTGCAGGAAGCCAAGCAGAGGCAGCAGGTGAAGTCTAGGCATGCAAACAAACACTGTCAGGGTTTTTTAAAACATTGTTTGCCTTGTTTTCCAGGCAGACCTGAGAGGCGAAGAACAAGGGGAGAAGAACCGGGCATCTGTTTTGAGGATGCCCACCTGCTAGCCGCCCAGAACCCGAGCCAGCCCGCCGTGTGTCCCCCTGCGCTGATTCCCCTCCTCTGGCGCGGTCTGGAGGGAAGGTGCTGCGTGGGCGTCTGTGGCAGGGAGAGTGGGATTGCCAGAGGTTGAAGTCAGAGCTCAGGAATTCGCCAAACACATTCCTCCGGGGCCGCCGCCTCCTCCTCCTCCTCGTCAGGATCTCCTCACATGTAAACAGGAGCCCAGCCCCCCTGGCGGAGGGGCCCCCGCCGCAGTTTCAAGTGTGACTCACCTGCCCTCCAGGTGCCTCAGCCTCAGGTGACCAGGGACCCGTCTTGCAGGACTCCTAGGGTGCATTTGAAGCTGGGGCGGGGGGACAACACGCTGCCCCCACCCCGCTGGGAATGCTCACAGCCCCCCCGGCCTAGCTGGCACACTCCTCCCCACTCAGCCTCCCCCCACCCTGGGAAGCAGCCATTTTTGCCACCTTGGGCCCACGATGCGCCCCTGCGGGTGCTGCTCCGGGGGCTTTCTCCAGCGCTGCCGCTTCACGGCCCGCGCCCGGTTCAAAGCCCGGCTTGCCGCCGGCACCGCCTAGCCCCATGCAGGAGACCCTCAGAGAAGCCCGAGCCCCCGAGAGCAATGTCAAGACCCTCCTCTTGTCATGCCTGAAGGGGCAGCAGGTCATCCTCAAGATGGAGGCCATGAAGATCATCCACCCGGAGAAGTTCCCAGAGCGGCAGAGTGCCCCCCTGCGCTATGCCCCAGCCCCCCGCCGCGACCCCCCGCTGGTGGCCAAGCGGGCCTGGCCCTCTGAGTCGGAGATCATCGTCAACCAGGCCTGTGGGGACCTGCCGGCCCTGGATGGCTCCCCTGGCCCCCTGGGTCTCTCCCGGACACCCCCCCTGCCACGGCGCGAGCGGCTGTACCCGGGGCCCCGCCGGGGTGGCTCTGACCTCTGCTACCACCGCCCACCGCCGCCTCCGCCGCTGCCCCCACTGGTGCACCCCCCAGCCCCGCCCTCCTCAGACGAAGTGATCGTCAACCAGTACGTGCTGCACCCCTCGGCCCCCTGCGAGCCCCTGGAGTGCCCCACCTGCGGCCACACGTACAACTTCACCAACAAGCGGCCCCGCATCCTCTCCTGCCTCCACTCGGTCTGCGAGGAGTGCCTGCAGATCCTCTACGAGTCCTGCCCCAAGTACAAGTTCATCTCCTGCCCCACCTGCAAGCGGGAGACGGTCCTCTTCACCGACTACGGGCTGGCCGCCCTGGCCGTCAACACCAGCATCCTCAACCGGCTGCCGGCAGAGGCCCTCTCTGCCAACCAGGTCCAGTGGAGCAGCGACGCCGACCGCAGCTGCTACCAGACCTTCCGCCAGTACTGCGGGGCCGCCTGCACCTGCCACGTCCGCAACCCGCTCTCCTCCTGCACCATCATGTGAACTGCCTCCCGCCTGCCTGCCCGTCTACCCGGACAGCCCCCAGTTCTGCCCACACCCTTCTGCCACCCTCCTGGCTGTGGGACCGTCCACACGAGAGAGAGACTGAGAGAGAGGAGCCTCCGTCGGCCCTGGAAGATGTGGCTGCTGAGACTGGGGACTGTCTACCCGCAGGCCTCGTGAGCCCAGGCCTCTCTACTGGCACGTGCCGGCCTTTCGGTGGCCAAAGAGGGAGAGCCGGCGGGTGGAGGCACCGCCCTGATGTCCGAAGCGGGGTGGGGGTGGCGAGGGGCTTGGCTCCCAGGCGCAGGACAGAGGGAGTGCGGCCAAGAAGAGTGAGGGATCCCTCGGCGCCACTGCCACGCAGCCCCCGCCCTCTCCTCCACTCCGTCCACCCCCTCATGCACTGTGATGGCACCGTCCCCCCCCTCCGGGGCTTTGCCTCCAACCGCCACCTCCCATCCTTCTGCCTGCGGCCCCTGCGGGAGACCCAGGGCGTGATGGCCTCCGCGGCCCAGGGAGGGCGGCTGTGGGAGCCCGGAGGAGGAGGGAGCGGCTGTGAGGGATTGCCGGAAGGCGGGAGGCCAGGCGGGCCTGTGCCAGGAGCCAAACTGGGTGCCCACTCGTTAAGTTATTTGCCAAAGCTTCCATCTCTGTGGCCAAACTGTTTGGGCATCTGCCTCGGTGCTGCTGCCAACCGAAAGCGAGTTGCCAAGGGACGGTCTTGTTGGAGCCACCTCGAATTCCTGCCTTGGCTCCTCTTCTGGGAAACTGAGAAACAAGGGGTGGGGAGTTTTCCTGCTCCTGTCCCCCTTTCCCCCAGTTCCTCATTTTGGGGGATCGGGGTCCATGGGCACTGTTTCAGACTCACCCTGTTGGCCCCTTTGCACCCAATAAAACAGATTCCGGTTGCCACTGCCTCCTCCTTGGGTTGCCTCCCCCTCGGGGAGAGTGGCCAAACAGAAGGCCCCAATCCAACAGCGGGCTGTGTTCTTCCCACTAGCGACGCCAAGCCTCCTCCCAGTTTGGGGGATGTGAGGGGAGGGGAGAGGGTCACCACCCAGCTTTTGTGTTCTCTCCCCTCACTGCAAGGTTTTAGGAGCAAGTGGGGCGGAGCCCCCAAATGGCCAGCTGAGTCTGGCTGCCTTCTAAGTGCTCTGTGTAGGCAGACAGATCAGTTTGCAGGAAAAAGGGCTGGCATCCCAGCTGGGGAGGGGCACGTGGCATGTGTGTGTGTGTGTGTTTGAGGAAGGGGGGGATCTGATCTCCCTTGCAGGGCTGGTCTTTTGAGTGGCCAACCCTTGCAAAAAAATATTTTTTTTCTGTCAAGCAAGAGAAAAGAAGCCATAATTTGCTAGCGATCCTGTGGAGAGAGGTGAGAGATGCGTGTGTGTGAGGTGCCTCTGTTTTCCACCTGTCCAGATTCAGTCCCACAAAGGTGTGTGGGGGAGGGAATCTAGCCCCCCCCAGCAAAAAAGGGCAAAGGTGTGGGAGCCCCATAAGAGGCCTCTGTTCAGAAGCTGACCCCAGAGGCACACAGCCCCATAGCATCCACATCCTCTCCCTCACAGAGTTCTGCGGGGTCCCAACAGCAGCAGCAAGACCATCAGCCGGAATCCCGTATGGCTCAGCAGAGCGCAGTGGTTCTGCATGCAGCGCTATCCTCCGCCTGGCCATCCAACACCCAGGAAATTCTTCTGTAGAACCGCTGCATGATCCCCCCACCCGACGCACATTGGCCGTTCTGTGTCTGGCGGAGATCAGAGACACACCTGGCTGTCTCCCTGTCGCCAGACGCAGACCAATGGCGTCCTCTGCTGAGATCTTCTAGGGTCCTTCAGAGACCTCAGAGGATGAGGCAGTCATTTTGCGTCTGGCTGCAGGGACAGAACCAGATGCTTCCTTCCTGCTCTCCACCAGCCACAGAATGGAGGAGGTGGGCTGGCTCTATGTTAAGTCCGGGGAGGGGGGCTTTGGTCATTGAGGAGGAAGGAATACTAACCTCTGTAACCCACACTGCCCCCCAATACACATACAAGCATGAGGTGGACTTATGCCGCCTGCGTTTGCCATTGAGGCCAGCCTTTGTGTGCTGTGTTGGGAATGCTGAGCTCCAGCTCCAAGGAGGAGAAGTGGGATGAAGGGGAAGGGGGCTGCTGGCTGCTGAGGGGTCTTTCTGGGTGGAGTTTGGACCCTCTGAGGATGTATTTAAAGCGTGCTCCCACCTGAACGGTTCTAGTGGAGAGACTGGGGCAAAACCAACAGGGGAAAGTCTGGACAGAACCTGTACGGCCTTTTAAGCCTCAGGTTTGGTCTCCCTTGTGTTTGTCTGATCCAAACAGGCACGGGGGGGGGGGTGGACACTTGTGCCCGAGAAGGCTGAGGCTGCCTGGGCCGAAACAACAAGGGTCCAGCGAGGGCGTCCCAAGGCTTCGTGCCCAAACACTAGATTGCCAGGGGAGCCTGGTGTTAGGCCCAGGGAAGGGCTTGCAGTGGGCCAACTGAGTAGCCTGGCAAGGAAATCTGGCTGGTCCCCATGGCTGCAGGGTCACAACCCCCCCCAACCCCGCCTGCCAGTTTCTCCAGCTGTGAGCCAGGGCAAAACAACTCCTCTTCATGTTTTATATCTGGTCTTGTTAAGCCCCAACCAAATTTCCCAAATAAAGATGCACACTGAACCAAAAAAAATAAGACAAAGTGACCTGCTGAGCCATCTCCATCTTCGGATGCTGGAAGCAGTGGGGGGTGGGGTGGGGTGGAAACAGGGAGGGGGGTCCGGCGTCCTGAGCGTGGGGGCGGCACCCTGGTGGTGTGGGCAAAGGGAAGCAGCAAGACCACGAAGCCTGTGTCCATACTGCAGACTTCAACTGGTTCCGTACCCGTGGCACTGAAGCTCTGGGCGGAGGAGACCACAAGGAGAGCCAAGCTGGTGAAGTGGCCTCTTCCCTTAAGGCAGGTTTCAGCTGCAGAGGTGCCCACGTGAGCCCTAGTGCATGGCTGTCCCTTTCCCAGAATCCCTTGCAGAGAGTTAGGTACCCCCTCTACGCCACCCAAACCCAGCCTGGTCTAGGAGGATATCGGAGGAGGAGGAGAAAGAGGCGGCAGTGGCCGAAGGAGGTGTGCCTAGAGAGGCAGCCCATCCTCTCCTCTCTGCTCCAAGGGTCACTCTGCCCATGCCTGTGTTGGCACCAAAGGGGTGGTGGTGGTGGTGGGGGTGGGAATGGGCTGCTTGGCTGGCTCATGTGCCAGTGTGAGGGTGGCAAAGCCAGTGAGGTTTCCAGAGGACAACAAAAGCTCCAGGAGTGAAGAGTGTGTGTCACAGGGAGGGAGGGAGGCCTTGGCTGCAAGCAAGCCTGGCAAGCAAAACAATTGGCATCTGAGGAAGACATGGGGTGGGGGGGCAGTGCCGCTCTCCTTCCCCCCTTCTGTCTCTTCCCTCTTCTGTCTCCCGGGAGCAATGTACGCAGCCTCCTCCGTTGCTGTGGCACTTTGCAAACTTTGCTTTCAAGCCTCCTGCTCTTCTGGAACAGGCTGTGCCGGGACTCTCAGCTGAGGGAGATTTGGTGCCAGGCAGGGCAATGGAACAGCAAAAGGGGAGCCGTCCAGTTCAGCTCTGCAAGGGGCCAATAATCAGCAAGTTTACTCAAGAGTAAGTCTGGCTAAAGTGGGGGATGTTGCACTGAGAATACATGAACTTCTCAGCCTCACAGAAGTGTATCATCCGGAGATTCGTGGTTGCTTGCACCCTGGCCTGGGGAAGCTATATGACAATACACATCATCCCCAGCCAGCCTGTCCACTGGTGAGAGATGATGGGGGCTGTAGTACAACAACACTCAAGACACCTACAGGGGTGTCCTACCACTGGAAAGTCCTAAGGAACCCCCTCCCCTCATCTAAAAAAAATGAGTCTTGGAGTGGAGGGCTGGAGTGAGAACTTGGCAGTAAGAAATTACACAAATAATTGTGCATTTTATCAATCCTAAAAGTGTGGAGTTTCTGTAAAGTGAAGAAAAAGTAGAGAGAAAAACAAGTAATGCCAATGAGCAACTTTCCAAAATATCCAAGCAGTTAACAACAGGGGGTCACTCTAATGAGCTAACAGAAGAAATGGCCTTCAAAGAAGGGAGGCATTGCCAGCTCTGGATGGAGGTGGGCTGGTGGTTGCATCCCCAGAGGGCAGCGGTGGCTCCCTTGCCTCCCTGCTTGGGGGTCCCTCCCTTTGGGGGCATCCAGTCGGACACTTGGGAAAGCTGCTGGCCAGGCCAGAGAGGCCTCCTTTGGTTGGATGTGGCCTCCGGGGCTCTTCTCTTGGCCCTGCTTGCTCTGATGGCTGTCTTCCATGCTCAACAGCATCCCGCCTCCTCCAGACAACAGGTACGGGTGTCCTGCGCAGGTGTGTGGGGCTGGCTGGGTCTTTGCTCTGCTAAGCTCTTTGGACAGTCTTCTCCTGGACCAATACAAAGCCTGATACTTGGCAGAGGTGGACCTGACAGGCCTGTAAGGTCGTCCAGTGTCACTCTCTCTGTTGTGGCGCATGGGGTGTTGCAGTGGCACCTAGAAGACCAAGACACCACATTTGAGTGGACGGCAGGCTGCTCTCATCCCCCGGCAGTGCTTTCTCTGCTTCCCTTCCTTTCCAGGCTGCCTCTGTGTGGGCAGAGATGCTTTGCACATGGCTCAGCTGTGATTCAATTAGCCTGCAGAGGCCCCCTTCATTATCATCCTAAACAAACAGATGAGCAGAAACCTGCAGGCAAGCCCTCTTTCCCAGAAGCCTTCCCCCCACTGTACATCTTAGCATGACATTTAAGGCCTGGCTGGAAGAAGAGTCCTGCGTAGCCTTGAACTTAGCAGGCTGGACCCAGACTGGTCCCAGGGTGGCATTGCTTCCCTCTCTCCTTCAGAAGCAGCTCAACCTGCCACCCATGGAGGAGCCAGGCCTGGGGCAGAGAAAGGGTCGGCACTCAGGAAGAACAACTGGTGTGTGTGTGTGGGGAGATTAGGGAGACATAACAGGGAATTGACCCCACGGTGTGTGTTGGGGGCGGCAGCAGAGAGGCTGCTTTGTGGGCCCAGAAGAGTAATGTTCCCGCCTCTTCTTTCAGCCCCAGCTGATGCTCTGAGTGGTCCATGGCTGGCATACGCAGCCAACAGCACCCCAGGCTCTGGCTCTCTTTTCGGGCCCCTTGTCATTTGTGGCCCCTAATATCTGTCTTTTGGGGACACCTTGTAAAAAATGTGGGTCATTCAATTTGCTAGAATTGTTGTTTCCTCCCTGTGGGGGATGCTGAGGCTCAGTCACTGAGAGGCAAAGAAGGATTCAACTTGTCTCTACGTGGACAAGTGCCCAGAGAGGAGCCCACGGTGCCATGCAATGCCCAGCCTCCCATGGTTTATTTTCCCAAAGAACCACCCTCTGCCCTTTGGCTCTTAAGTGCCCCCATGGAAGGGGATGGCAGAGTAAAAAATGCAACTCACAAGCAGGAAAAGATGGCTCTTCAGCACTGAAGAGCTGCAGAATTGTTTTTAAACCTAAAGCTTCCAGTCCTCCCAGTTTGAAACCTGCAGGGAGGTGCTGCTGCTGGGTAGACCTCACAAAGTGGGCCGAGGGAGGACAGGGACTTTCAGAAGGCAGCGCTCAGCACCAAAACTAGCCTTCTGCTTCCACCAAACCACACCCACATAATGTGATCCATGGAAAGGGCCACATGCCACTGTATGGGGCTGGACAGTGCATCTGGTCCTCCTCTCACATTGCTTTTCTGTGGCTTGCAAAATAAAGACCCCATTTTGCAAAAATAAGTTCTTCTGCCTTGGTGGCTTGAGTGTGGCTGGAGCTCACTCCGCCCGTTACGCCCTTCCTGTCGCCTGCGCTTCAGCAGAAGGAGGAAGTGGGTCCCATCGGTGAAGGAGAAAAGGTGGAAGGTGGTGAACTTCCTGTGGGTGTACGTCACCCAGTGAAACAGGACAGAGAACAGGAGGATGTGCTTCCATCCATGATGCAGAGTGAGCGGATGGAACTCCCTGCCTCATGGTGGAACCTCCATCTTCAGGGACAGCCTACCACTCATTACCAGAGCTCAGGGATGATGATAGCCTTCAAACCATAGCTTCTAGTCATCTTCCTGGCTGTAGGCCTCCTTTTTGGCCACTTGGAACAGCAGAACTAAGCAGAAGATTGGGATTTGATCCAGAAAAGTGATCTGTACATTTTGTGGGACAGAAGATGTAGGAAGTCAGGGAAATGCGGGTTGGGGGGTGTTGTTGTCTGTGATTACTTACAAGGGGGTCATGTATTCGGGGTCTCTGTCTCCCTCCATCTTAAATTGCTGAGTCAGAAGGGGCTGCGTCCAAACCTGCACCCCCTTCTATAAAGCTGCTTGGGGTGGAGGGAAAATGCACTCTGCCCATGCTTAGAGGTACCGGCACCAAGGCTTCCAGATCAGGGTGAGGAACTGGGAGGTTTCGTTGCAGAACTGGCCACGCTGCCTGGGAGCTCCTGAGAGCAAGTCTTCCTGCCAGGTCTCCTGGGCCAGGAACCCAGCGCTGGGCATCTGGTGGCCGCTGCTGGCAAGCCGGCCACGCTCCATCTCCCTCTGGCTACCCGGGCAGGTTGGGGGCTGGCGCTTTCACCCCACCTTTCCTCCCCAGCAAACAAGACCCTCCTCCACCCCACTCCCCACCCCAGGGCATTTGCATCTCCTTGCACAATTGCCCCCTCCACCCCCCCAACCAGGCCTTTGAAGTTAGAGATTGCTTTCACAAACCAAACATTTGTACTAAAACAATTATAATAAATTCTGATTAAAAATTAGCAGCAATTACAAAACAGCAACAATGCAAAACAAAAACGAAGCCTCAGGCTGCCTTTCCTCACCGCTGTGGCTCCCTGGCCTCATGAGCTGCTGGTCTCCCAGAACTTCCCTTGAGAGTTCAGGGTGGGACTAGCACAGCCCTCCAGATGTGGCCGGACTGCAACTCCCATCAGCCCTATAGCCAGTGCCAAAGAGTGGTGGGTGTTGCAGTGCAACAGCACCTGGACAGTTGCAAGTTGTTTGCCTCCTCAGGTCAAACCGGCCTCCCTTCCCTGCCCTCCTGGGCATCCATCTCCAGAGACCGCCCTGGGATTGATCCTTCTGAAGGCAAACGGCCAGGCCAACGGGCGGGAACAGACAGGCAGTGGTTGGCTGGCCTGGAAGTTTCTAGACCGCTGGAGAGCTGGAGGGAAGGGGGCGCTCCAGGCAGGGCCCTCTTCTGGATGCCTCCCCCCTCTGAGGGACCCTCTCGGCTCCTGGGGGTCACCCTCATCCTCCGCCTCTCTACTGGTCCATGATGAGGAACAGCAAGAGCAGGAGAGCAACGGGCAGGAAGACCACCAGGAGGCTGAGGGTCTCTGCTGCCATCAGGGCCACCAAGGCCAGGCGGTAGCCCCAGCGGCAACGGCCCTCCAGGCGGGCCAGGCCCCGGATCAAGCGGGGAGGGTAGCGGAGGCAGGGAAGGAAGCCGATCATGCGGGTGGTGTGGAAGCGGAGCTGGAAGTGGTACTCCAGGCCACCCCAGAAGCCTGGGCGCCGGGTGGGCAGCGGGCTGAAGAAGAGGGGTGCCAGGGGCCCAGTGGCCGGGCCCTGTGTGGCCCCCAGCAGGAGCAGCTCCTCCTGCAGCCGGCAGATCTCCCACTCCATCATGGGCGTCTTCTGGCGGCAGATGGGGCAGCGCACGCGGCCAATGTCGGCGGCGCTGCCTGCCTCCAGGATGGCGTGCAGGCACTGGCTGCAGAGGACATGGCCACAGTTGAGGGGGGATGGACGGCGCCCCTCCTGGTCGTAGAGCTCCGTACAGATCGGGCATTCCTGCTCCTCATGGGGGTCCTCGGCTTGAATGCAACAGAACTGCGCTGTCTCCTCCTCGTCTTCGGTCGCCTCTGCCGCCACTGCCTCCCGCTGCTGACCTCTGCACTGGGCCCGATCCTCCCCAAAGCCAACCAGTGCCCCTGCTCCCGCACTGTCCCCCAAAGGCAGCTCTTGCCCGGTCTCTGTGCTGGGGCTCCTGCCTGCCCCTGCAGTTGACCCCGAAGGGCCGCCACGGTCCCCCTCCTGGGCTCTGGGCAGCAGGCCTTCCGGTTCAGGTGGAGTGGGGGCTGTGGAAAGGGTGGGACCCGGCAGGGGCGCCACCCTCTCCCCCTCTGTCCTTGGGTTGTGGCTCCTGCCGCCTTCCTCCTCCTCTTCCTCCACACACGCTGCTGGGGTGGTTCCCTCTTCCAAGCCGGATCCCCCTTGGTGCAGGAGGCAGGTCACCGCTGGCACAACCAGTCCTGCCGGGTCCTGCTCCGCCATCTCCTCCTCCTCCTCCTCCTCCTCCTCACAGACAGACAGCACCACGGCTCCCCAGCAGGGCTGCTCCCACTCCAGGTTCACACCCTGCCTAGGATGAGCATGAAGCGATGTGGTCCCAGGACCCACAGCCTCCGTCTCCTCCAAACAGGGCCCGAGAGCTGGTTCCGCCATCATGCCGCTGCCTTCGGAGTCAGACGGATCTGTTCCCATTCCAGTCTCAGTGGCTCCATCCTCCAGAGAACCAGCCGCCTTGGCACTGGCTCCCTGTGCTGTGCCAGACCAACCAGCAGCTGCTCGATGCCAGGGAAGCTGCCGCGGACTGCCCGCACCCTCCCATCGCGCATTCCCGTTTGGGAATTCTACCGAGAGTTTGTGGGAGACGGTGGGTTCACATTCCAGGAGCTCACAAGGGCCTAGATTGCGGAAGGGCCCGCTGTAGGCGCCACCAGCTGCCAGGCGGGCTTCTTCCTCCTCTGGCTCACGGCTCTGTACCTGCCTGGGCAACGGCCAGCCAAATATGACTGCCAGTGCGGAGGAGGAGGAGGAGGAGGAGGAGGAGGAGGGGAGGAAGGAGGGAGGCTGGCTACGGCTTGTCATCTTCCAAAGCTCAGGGCCAACCAGAGGAGAGCTGCTCCCATCGGCCAGGTGAGGCGGGGCCACCTGTCCAGGTGAGGCCTCCCAGTCTCCTCCTTCAACAAAACAAACCTTTGGGCAGAGAGGCCCTTTCCTGTGCCAGGGGCCGAGGGCAAAACAAACATTCAAGTGAAGATGGAGACCGCGAGTCTTCTATTGCAGGGCTTGGGTCTCTACTTAAAAAATGTATTACAGTAGTGTCAGTTTATCTGGAAAGATGGAGAGTGTTGAATGAAACCCACAAAAAAGGGAGTGGCATCTCCAGAGGCTGAAAGAAAGGGACATTCCTCAGCCGAAAAGCCCTTCAGGCCTCTTGAGACTCAACTCCCCTTGCGGGGGGGGGGGGTTCCTTGGCAGAAATTTCTAGGAGGGAACCTTCTAGAAAGGCCCACTTCTGCTCTGCAGCCAGGACACCCCCCCATGCGTCTGAGGTCCTCAGCTGCAAAAGCAGAGCAACCCCCCCCCCAAAAAAAGAGCCAGAGGAGACCCCCCAACAACTCTCTGAGGGTGGGGGAGACAGAAACTGCCTTCAAATGCTTTGTGGGGAGGGGGCAGAGAGACAGTTTGCTCACTAGCAAACTCATGATTGGGGGAAATGCAGAGTTTTAATTAAACCAGCAACTGGAGTCCAGAGATAGACTGCTTCTGAACCTGGAGCTTTGTTTGTGTTGTTGCTGAATTTTTAAAAACTCAGCCCTCTTTCCTGTACAGACTCAAATAATGGCATCTATGGATCTACCCCAGCAACTGCCCACCCTTCCCCATTTCTCTGACATTCGGGGGCCTCCACGTTCCCTCCTCTTCTGCTGTTGTCTCTCTCAGTGAGGCAATGACGCACCCTCATTTTCTGTATGGGGAGGTTGTCTTTTGAAAAACATCAGCGCATGAATCGTAACTGAATGGAACCTCCAGGATTACGGCAGTCTACCTCTGAGCTCCACCGCTGCAGATAAGCAACACAAGAGAAAGAGGAGGGTGGCTTCCTGGTTTGGCGAGTGGATCTCTCAGAGGCCCGGAAGCAGCGGGATCTTGAATCTCAGCCAGCAAGGAACTCCTGGGCGCTCCCTGAGGGATCCTTGCAACCTGTGTCTGGGACTGGCTGACCCAAACAAACCAGCCAGCCAGGTACCCCCTCCTTCCTGCCCACAAGGGCATCATCCCAGGGCTCCTCTGACCCACTTGTTCCACTTCCCAGGCAGGAAGGGAACAGGGTCAGGCGCCTCTTGACTCACTGGCCCGGCCCAGGTGACGTGAGAGGGAGAAGCTGGAATGTGAGAGAGCCAGTCGGTCAGGAGAGGAGGAGGAGGAGCAGGAGGAGGAAGGCAGGCTGCTCAGAGGTCAGGCGCAGGTGGGGACCACGGAGAGCCCCCCTTTCCCCCACGCATCCCACCGCATGCACCGCTACTTGGCTCTGCTCCTCTTGGCGGTCTTGGTGTTAGGGTGGCCACATTAGGGCCCCATGGCCCTCCAGCGTCCCTGACCACGGGCCATGTGATGGGGGGTGGGGGCGGGAGCTGGACTCCCAAAACATCCGGAGAGCCATCCGCTCTTCCCACTCTGGAGTCAGAGCTCAGCAACCAGTGTTCTCATGGCAGGCAGGTTGGCTCTGGGAAGCATGCAGAAACAGGGCATGGAGGGGAGGCGTACTGAGGTAGACTGCTGCTGGATGTGGAAGTTCCATGGAGCTCTGACAGCCTTTGAACCTACACTGCAAACCTGGCTGTACCCCTCCTCCCTGCTCTTGAACACCATCTAAGCCAGCTGAGGCTTTGCTTTGTCTCACTCCCCCTTGCTCTGCAGCCTTCCTGGTTCATTGCCTGATCCCAAATTCCAGAGGGAGAGAGAGAGAGAAATAAAGAGGGGCAGAAGCCATTTTCTCCAAGCACAGAAGCCCCCTCTTAGTACTGTGAGGAAAGGGAGGGAATCTCTCTCCACCTCCTCCTCTCCCACAAGGAATATATATTTTTTTATAAATGCTCCAAAAACGCTTTGCACAGCAGAAGAGCCTAAGCACTGGGGGGGGGGGACCATGGAGCAGGAGACGAGGCCTTTCCCAGCCCTCCTTTTCCGCTTTCTCCCTCTGGAGACACGGGCTCAAGACAAGCCAGGACTCGGCCATCAGGTCATTGGGAGAGGATGAGAGTGAGAAGGAAAAGGCGTTCTCTCCCCCACAAAATCAGAATTCAGGAGCCAGAAAAAAGGTGCCAGTCCAGATTTATTTGGTCCTGAGCAGAGTCTGGAACCCCCACATTTGAACACCTACCCATCCCTCCCTCCCTCTGTCCACCTGAGACTCCATGGGAACAACTCAAGACCAGGTCTCAGCCTGGAAGCGTCCGGCATGTTCCAGGCTGGCAAAGTACTCCTCAGCTTCCGGGGCAGAGAGAGCTCCTTCGGACTGGAAGATGAACTTCAGCGCCTCCACCACCCCCTCGGGCATCTGCTTGGCATTCCTGCAAGAGATCGGCTTGTGACCACGGCTGCTAAATATCTGAGAGCCAGCAAGGTTGGGAAGGGGGTGGGAGAGATGGGCCCAGATCAAGGAGTCCCACGTTCTGATCCTGCTCAGGCGTGAAGCCCTCTGGGTGCCACTGGGTCTCCCTGTCTCTCGTTTTCTCAGACTAACCTACCTTACAGGGTTATTGTGAGGATCAGGTGGAGAGGGGGAGAGCCATGTAGCTAATTGACCTCCTCTGAGGAACAGCAAGTTAGAAACAAAATTTGCACGTATTTGAAACCGACGTTTGAAAGCAAAGATGTGTAGTTTTTCAAAATGTTAAAACTGTATACACCCCAACATTTTGGGCTTTTGGAAGGAAGGAGGGCATTTGCAAAGAGGTTGCCCCATTTGTCTGTTTCAGTATGAAAAGGGGGGTGGGGGAAACCGGGGCCCCTGTGACGCCCTTAAGGCTGACCCACTGATTGTGTGGACTATGGAGCCCTTATTCAGATGGGAGGTGACAGCCCCCTTTCCCTTCTTGGCTCTTAACTTTGCAACTGAGAGTGGCTGGAGAAACTTGCTTTACAAAGGAAAAGCCCCTATGGGGCACAAAGCCACTAATGCTGTGACCCCTTTGTCTGGTTTGGTTCTGAGCTTTGGATTCTTCCCCTCTCCAGCCCAGAAGCAAAGCCCCCGGCACCTGAGCGAGCTCTGCCACGCCCACTTGTGGCTTCTGGGTGTGCGTGTGCTGACGGTGCTTCTAGGAACGTGGAGGAACCAGTCTGCCCCAGAAAACTGGTTCCTGTCACCCAGGAAGACCGACAGAGGTTTCCTCCAGAGATCCTTACAGATCACGTACCCGTGACACGGATGGCCCGTGGCCTCTACCTGATGAACCAGCCATGGCTGCCTTGGCCTGCCCTGAGGGTGCATTTGCCTAAGCCGGAGGGGCTGCCCTGACAGGGAGCAGGAGGGAATTGGAGGCAAGAAGCCATGGGGCAAAGGAGAGAAGTCTTGCTCTTGGGACAGAGCAAGCCCCCGCCCCCTGGCGTAACATTGGCAGAGGGAAGGCCAGGGGGTCACTGAACCCCACAAGGTGTGAAGACAGTGGCACTCCCCGCCCAGCTGAGAGGTCTCGGCTGTCCAGCCCCTGCAGCTGAATAAATAAATGCATTCAGTTGCAGAGCCTCTTGAGGCACCCAACACATTTAGTGTGGCAGAAACCTCTGCCCCCAAGAGTCAGTCCAAGCAGGTTCAGTGCCATGGGAGAGGCAGGGGGTCTTTCGGGAGGGACCCCCAGGGCTCCTGAGGTTCTTGGGCCACCTGGGGCCTTCCTTCTGCTCCCGGGCTGCCACCTGCTGCCTCCCCCTGGCTCCAAACAGGCCTCACCTTGGCTGGGGCCTCAGAGGAAGAGAGACCCCTTCTGCTGACTGGGGATGTGGGGAGACAGGCTTGCCTCTGGGGAAAATCTATGGGGAGATTTTCATTCTCCAGCTATGGCCAGCAGGATGTGGGCCTTGGGTGCTGAACTAACTTTTGTGGACCCTGCAGGCTGAGGGCCACAAACCTGGGCAGTCAATGTGGGCCGGAGAGGAGATGGTCTGCGACTCTTTGTCACTTCTTGGCACTCACCCGGCCAGGTAAATGTGGGCACCCCGACGTCCCACCAGGTCCCACACGAATGCCTTGTTCTCTCTGAGGCGGTGCTGGACGTAGATCTTCTCCTCCTGGAAGGCACACCAGCCAAAGAGTCATGGAGGAGCCACAGGGATCCTCTCATTCCCTTGGCGTAAATGGCCAGAGCCTCTGTGCTGTCCGAACAACCTCTGCAGCTGTTTGCACGAAGGAGGATCAGGACTGGCTCGCTAATCCACTCCCCCCCCACCAGAAGAATTCCCTAACAGAGTCCAGGAGGACTTTGGGGGCCAATCCAGCACAGGCCCTGGGGGCATGCTCTGCCCCGGCTTGCCCTCCAGCCAGCAAGGGCCTCAGAGCTTGAAGTTCCACCACGTGGCTGTGCAGAGACCCCTCCTCCCCCTCTGCCTAAATTTAAGCCCTTTTTAAAACCCAGCCCAGCCCAGCCCCCCTCCACATTTCTTAGATGCTCCTCCAAGAATTTAATTAACTCACTCTGGGGTCGACTGCCCATCCTTTCATGGGATGAGACCCCCACTGCCTGCCCACTTTCTCCATGCCATCTGTGGGGGGGGGTCGTTTTAGAAACCTCTGCTGCCCCGCCCCCTTGCGCCTAACTGAAAAGGCTGCCACCAGCCTGGGCTGCTCCCCTTCCTCCTCCAGGAGATCCAGCCTGCAGGCATGGGCACAAACATGCAGGCATGCTGCACATGCAGGTCCCACAAGCCTGAGGGCAGAGTCAGCTCCTGATTCAACACGGAAGGAAGGAGGTCGGGAAAGGGAGGAGGAGGCAGGAATCCAAAAGCATTCCTGGAGCAAGGAGGACGACAGTGTAGGCCCCATCTGCAGCCCGTGGCTGCCGGAAGCCAGGCATGAGCAAGCCGCCCTGGCCTGGAATTGCCTGGCTGCTGGCCCTCTCCCTCCCACGTAGCAGCTTCCTGTCCCTCCCTCCCATCAAGAGCTGAGTGGCGTGTCCAGACGTCCATCAGCACTGGCACTGATGCCAGGCAACGGAGGTGGCTTCAAGGGCCCCCCAGCAACTGCTAGTGACCACAGCTAAGGATTCCCCCAATATCAGGGGCAGCACAGGAGACCCCCGCCACGTCCTCCCACGAAGCACAGCAAAATGCAGGCAGTCTGCAGGGAAAACAAGGATCATTTGCACTCAGTTCATGGAGCCCCTGAAGCCGTTTCTTGACTGCTGAGGGGCCCACGGGCTCTGGAGGCTGAGGGCGGGAGGGAGGAAGGAGCCGCTGCTTGACCCAGCCTGGGATCAAAGGCGGCCACCATTCCCTGTGCTTATGAAACGGCTACAGGGCCACAGAACAACAGTCTTGTCTCGGGCAACCCACATCCTGTACTAGAAACAGCTCATTCCTGCATCCTGAAGCAGTCAGGCCCTTTTCCTAATTTCTCTTAATTGCGTCTCCATCCCATTCCCAAAGCATTCAGTACTTACTGCTAGCTAGAAACGAGGGCTACCCGTTGCTGGAAATCTTAACCTGCAGCAACCCTGAAGGATCCTGGCATTTTGCCCAAGTGCTTTCAGAGCACATTTTCAACCCCATGAGGACCTGAGGCTTGCTTTGGAGAAAGGGGAGCAAGAGGGCTTTCCTGAGGCCAGCGCCTCACCGCCCCTTTCCTGCCCTCCCAGGCAAAGAGCTTGGAATACCCCTCTCGCAGGGAGAACCGGAGGGTGCTGAGCCAGGGCAGAGAGGCCAAACCAAAGGCACGCGGAGGCCCAAAGTCAGGCAGAGCAGTGCCTGGCTTTGCAGGAGGTAAACAGAAGGGACCCAGCCGTGCCGGCCAGAGCAGGACGGGACCAGAAGCGGGAGGCGGCTGCAACCAGCCAGCAGCACCTTGGGCCAGCGTGGTGCCCACTCTTCTCTGCACCATGTCTGCAGCCATGTCCAGGCCCGGCTTCTGCTCCATTATGTTCAGGAGGGCCAGGAGGACACTGACCAAAAGGGAAGACCAAAAGGGGAGTCCCTCTCCCAGCGCTCCTTTCTCAGAACTGTGGGCACCTCACGGCCTACTTAAGCCCAGGCCACACGGCCTTCCCCCCCATACCAATGGGGAGAGGTCATGGGCCCCCAAGAGACCCCTCCGACTGGCTGAAAACCCTCCAGAGCGGCCAGGCCCTCTTCCGAGAGCGGGAGGGACCACCGCCCACTGTGCTTCCCAGCCTGCCTTCAGGGTTGGAGATGCCCCACGCCGGTCCTGGATTGGGGGAGGGAACCCCACGGCCCCTGCAGACCCTCGTGCTTGGAACTGACCTGATCCCGGGAGAAGGCCACGAAGAGCACCAGGAAGCCCCTCTTCACCAGCTCCTCCCATTCCTCCCAGCAGTAAAAATCTTTGGCTTTCTGCCGACAGCCAAAGAACAGGCAGTTCCCTGCAAGGTAAGGAAACAGGGTGAGACTGGGGGCCATTTTAAGCAGAACCCTCAGAAGGCAGGCAGTGAGCAAATCTTCAGCAAGGACAGTGGTGCGGCTGCAGTTTGAGGACACACCAGGGCTAGGGTTGCTTTTAAGGGATATTTCGACACCAGAGGGTTACTGTGCATTTTGTGCAGAGAGTATACTGTACCATTTCCCCCCACAACGTAAAAGAAATCCAGGGTTCCACCAGAGCAGGGCTGGGCAACATCCGCAGGGTCAGGGGGTCACCATGACACCTCTTCTGCCCCCTGGATCTCCCCATGGGTGCCCCCCTGCTGAAACAGCGCCCTCCCCCACAAAAGCAGGCGTGGCCACAGGCTTACTTCCGGTTTGCAGAAAAGCACATTTTCATTAAAGTAAAGCCTGGCACGTGGCTTTTGAGAATTACTACTCTTGGAGGCTTCCCAGAGTAGCAATTCTCCTTGTTTTCTCGCTGTCTGTCACACGCATGCACACGCGTGTTGCATGTTTTTGGCGGCAGGAGCTGGGCTGGTCGTAGGGCTTCCAAACCATCTGACTATTATAGCATTCAAGCAGAGATTGATAAACTGGGGAAGAATTCTCCCACCCAATTGCCCTTCTTGCAAATGTGTTCAATAAAGTCCAGACTAATCAAGAGCACCGCTAGTGAAAATCACTGGCCGGACAGTGCAGTGCGCTTCAGTGCCGCTCAATGAACTCTAATGCAGTTCTGAATGAAGACCACACCTCACAGGTCCTCCATTACCCTTCACTCCTGAGGAGGGCCTTTCCTCAAACCAGAGAATCACCTTGTTTGCCTTGGGCAACTCGCTCCTGGATCGCCGCTCGGAAGGGGGCCACCCCGGTGCCAGGCCCAATCAGGATCACGGGCGTCTCTGGTTCAGCCGGGAATTTCATCCCTCCTCTCTTCACCCAGAGCGGAACCCGCGCAGCCTCTGGGAAACAAGGAGCTCATGTGAACCAGAAGAGCACCCACAGGAAGGGATCCACACAGCCACGGAGTGTTTCTCACCCCACCTCCCACTGATGGATCTGTTTGTGAAAGCACAGCCCTTGCTCTCTTTCCCTCTCAGGGCAAACAGGCGGACACATTTTTAGCATTCCACTTCCTGAGTTATTTTGGGCTTGAGAGGCATGAAGCTTCCCGTGACAGACTGGAAGAACATCCCAGAACATGCCCTCCCATTCCCCCCTTCCAACCCTCCTCCTCCTCCTCATCTGAGCCCTTCTTTTCACACCTCTCTCTGGATGTTTTTCTGCTGCCTTTTTTTCTCCTTGTCCTCTGTCTATCTGGACGTTTTTAAAGATGCATTAGCATTGGGAGGATACCAAAGGGGGGCCGCAAAATCACGTTTTTTGAGTGTTGCGACCCAACAATGCCATAAAGCGTGAGCTGGAAAACATTCCACTCCAGTCAATCCTGCAGCACCCGTGTGCACCTGCCTACGACAGGTAAGGTAAGCGGCAGCGGCCTCCAGAATCCCTTATTGAGCAAAACAGCGGAAAAGGAGGAGAGCAGAGAAGCCTGCATCACCAGCTCCCCCCAGCATGTTAAAAAAAGGTCTGGTCATCAAAATGGAAATATTAAGAAAAATGGAGGCTGGCAAAAGACAAAGTAAGGGCTGGAACAATTTAGGAAGAAGCCTCCAGGTAGCGTCTAGAAGGTTCGAAATGTTTGTTTCCTTATGCAAGGCTCACCTGACCTGGTTGGTTCATTTCGCAGGTGCATAATGTTTATTTTGAAGAAAAACATTTCTGAAACATGTTGAACTGTTCTTCTTTTCGTGGTGTGGGAACCTCTCCCTCGCTTCCCCTGGTGCCTCTACCTCTAGTACCAACTTTTCTGTTACAGGCGTCATGCCCACTTTCTTAACGGATGCGCACCTGAACGCTTCCAGAGGGCAACCCCCTGGACCCCCCAGGCAGCGCAACCGCTGGGAGCTGCTGGAGCTGCTCTCTGGGAAAACGACCCTCCCAAGTTCTATGCACGGGAGCCCCCCTCCCCCAGCTGGGGCTCTGCTTCTCTCTCTTCCTGCCCATGGATTTCTTTCTTGCGTTTGTGCTCCTTTGTCCAAGGCTGCCAAGGTGACCTACGCGGTTCTTGTTCTCCAAGTCTGGAAAAATAAACATTCTCTTTCTACCGTTCAAAAGCCGGAAGATCTTAACTGCTTTAGCTACAATGACCGTGTATTTAATAGATATCAATGTCAAGAAAAGAAGTTTTTGGAAATTTGGGCAGCTCCTATCAAAGTATAAGCCTGGCCCACATACCTCCCTTTCCCAGTTCTTTCTCCCCCTCATTGTCATCTTCCTCTTTTGCTTTGGTTCTTTCCAACCACACTTTAAATCTCCATTTAAATCTCTGGTTCTCCTCTTCCCCCACCAGACATTATTCTCACAACAACCCTGAGATCTGAACATTATTTCAAGGGTTCCTCCAGGGTTACAGAGGCCAAGAAAGGCTGCGCTAAAGTAGTTCGGAAGGAACTGCAGAAGGAAATTAAAAACCAAGCTGGCGATGGAACACAGGGGAAGCTCCTCTGTGCAGGGACCCCACAAAGGTTTTCCTGCACCCCAACTTTGCCCCCTCCACACACATTCTGCTTCCCCCACCCTCCGGCCCACCTCCAGTTTCCCTTCTGGGCCTCAGTCCCTTACTCTGAGCTGCTGGTGGGGGGGTCACCCCCTGGCATCGTGGCTTACAGGACTTTCCAGTGCACCACCAATGAGCGTTGAGGATGGGGCTTAATCTCTATATTAGCAATCACTGGGGAACGAGCCCAGCATCCCCTGCCCACAAGGAAGACCTCCCTGGCAGCATGGCCCACGCCCTCGCCCCTCAGCACCCCCCAATTTACCATCCTGTGGGTCAAGGGAGGCCAGCCACGTGGAGCAGAGGCCACGGCGGGGTTTACTGAGGAAGGTCTTGTAGCGCACAACTGCCAGGAGGATCTCGATGCGGTTGGGACGGACCTGGAGGAAGACCAGCACGAGCACGTGTGGGTGGGTGTGCATGTGTGCGCACACACACACACACATACTTGATGGGGATCCTGGCTGGAATGACTCAAGCCCAGAGCTTTGTAAAACACTCAGGGGATTTTGGGAGATGTAGTCTTCACCATTTTTATTTATATCCCGCCTTTCTCCAAAATTGGGACTCAGGGAGGGTTACAAATTAAAATGCGTACAATGTAGTAGAAGTAGTAGTTGGTAGGAGCCTTCAAGTCAACTCCAGCTTATGGCAACCCTGTCCTTGGCCAAATGCCTTCATGGGAGGTTTTCACCACTACCGTTCTCTGAGGCTGAGAGAGTGAGCCTCGCCCATGTGGGTTTCCAGGGATTCGAACCCTGGCCTCCCAGAGGAATCATAGTCCAACATTCAAACGACTGGACCATGCTGACTCTCAAACATACAAAAGACCAACATTAAAATAAACGTGCATTTACAATGATAAAAAGCAGATTTAAAACAATACAGTACAAAATCCCTTCGACCTCCCCAGTTCTGTTTAATCACCTAAAGAGAGAAGGAGCCCCCTGCCCCAAATGCAGTCTAGGCCACCATTGAGGCACGCAAATATAGAGGGAGGTGGCTTCCCACAGCCCCCTGGCTGCATCCCTCCTCCCTCGCTCAAAGGCAGCTCTTGAATGGAGTCCCATAAGTGTGGGGGAAGCATCACTGTGCCACTCTTGTTGCTTGCTCTATGGATCCGTTGGCTGCGCTCTATGGTTTCTGGCGGCTGCTGAGGCAGAGAGGGCATGACACTGGTCTGGCACCACCTGCGGGACTGATGTGGAAGCACATGCCAAGCAGGGAACGTTGTTGTGTTCCCAAGACAAAAACGGAGACGCAAGTCACTAAAAGGGTGCGGACACAGAGCCCTGAAGGTACCAACTGCCTCCTAGACCTCTAGAAATTATTTCAGATAAGGGACAGAGATATCTTCAGGGTTATTATCCCCAGGCCAAAAAGAGGTAGTATGGAATTTTACTGGAATACAAGATTAAAGTCCAGAGCTCTGGAGTAATGGAACAATTTCACGCTAGCCAGACAGCCAATCAAGCAACCAACGAGGGCTAGGCATGGGGTACAACCATCAGCTAAAGATGCCAACCTTGCCATGGACACATTGGGCCTAGAGCAGCAGATTGAGACATGAGGTAAAAATCCAGCTTTTATGGACTCCTAGAAGACCTACCATTCCTTACCAGCATTGAGGAAGCAATTGAGAAGGCACGGGGCCTGATCCGTGGAATGAGGTCTAGCAAATAATGGCATGGGATGGCACAAGTCGTGTGAGGAAAGTCGCTGAGGACCTAGGAGGAGGAGGAAGAGGAGGGGAAAATGAAGGTTATTTGGACCCGGACCTGCTAAGGTTTTTCTAACCAAAAAATATACAAAGAAGTGCAGCTCCTGGGCATTGGGGGTGTATGGGAGTGGTGGGGTTGGTGCTGAGAAAGAAGGCTTGGCTAAAAGCTTCCAAAACCAACCAGTCTCCAAACTTCCTGTTTTTAGCAACAGTCTCCACGTTGCCCGGTCTGCTCTGCACCGGTGAGCCTGACGGTGCTGCAAAGGATTCTGGGCTGTGGCGTCACTAAGACCGGTGCCACCTCTGCTCCCAACGGTGTCACCTGGTGCAGTTCGGCCTCTCTGCACCCCTCCCCCAGTGCTGCCACTCATTCTGGAGGATCTCCTGAGGGCACAAAGCACAGCCAGTTACTCTCAGGCCCACTGGGCTCCATTTCTTTCCCCACTTGAACCAAGTCTGGCACTTGAGCCCAGCCATCATCTCCAGATGAACAGGAAGGTCTGCCAGCAATGGGCACGAGGGGTCGTGAGGGGAGTTCCTCCAACATCGCTGGGGCTTCCTGGGGTTCCCCAAAGTTCCCGCAACGTCTTTCTCCCATATACAGTTAGGAAGCTCCTCCTTTGCCTGATGCAAGCACAGCACCCTCTTTTCACTAGTGGCAGGGAGCACTCCTGGGTTCTCCCACAGGATCCTGCCCCCCGTTTCTAAGAATGCTGCATTCGTAACATTAATATAATGTAGGAGTACAAAACCAGCCCAATGTGGCAGATTTATAGCTGCAATTAATCTTCTAAAAGCTGCCTGTACCTTGGAAAGGTAACAGAAGGACAGTCCTTTGGTCAGTGTTTCCTCTTAAGTCCCATTACAGTGTAGAGCAGACTATGTTTAGGAAAAGGTGTGCTATTGATCTGTCACCACTTCAGACAGATTTTCAACTAACACACTGAATATTGATTGCTTAGTGAGGCTGACTATATTTCCACAGGAATGCAGAAAAGTGCAGGATGCAGCACTGAGCTTAGAATGTAGCTCTCTGAGCATATCTAAATTAATTTTAAAAAGCAAGTTTCTGGTCCTTATGGCTGTGGAAGCAGTGTAGAAAGTCAGATGTGTAAAAGAGTGACTGAATTCAGGTTCTGGTGCTTTTATTACCAATAAGAAAAAAAAATGCATGCAAATATCTAGCTCTTTTTGGAGCAGAATTTCACTGTTTTCTTCCCTGGCAGAACCTTGCTGCTCTCATGAAGCCTTCTGAGCCTCAGGCTGCAGCCCTGCAGGACACCCAGGGTGCAAGGGAAGGGAAAGGCCCCTGGCAGTGCCCTACCTCCAGTGTGGTCCTGCGCGGGCGGTTGCAGTAAGCGTAGAGATCCTCCTGGCCTTGGGCAGAGCTGAACTCCTGCAGCTTCTCTCGCTCCAACTCGTTCGTAGAGAAATGGGACAGAAGCTCAAAAAAGGAGCGGCGGGGGACACAGGTGATGTCCAGGTAGTGGGTCACCAGGTGCCGGATGGTGCACGGCTGGGGCAGGTGGGCAGGGAGGGGAGTGCCTGGGGGAACAAGAGGCAGCCCGCCAGCAAAACCGTGAGGGTGGCAGATCCAAGGAATCTTCCAGGCAGCTTGAAAAGGCAGCCCTGATCACAAGGGGCAACACATTTTCTAAAACAACAATATTCACTTCATTTAAATAATAACAATAATAATAATAATAACGATGCAGCAAAATGAACTCCTTTATAGTAGATGGCAAAAAGCTTTCCCTATCCCCAGGGAATGCCACTTTTGACATGGAGCCTGCAAAGACAAACCCAGGCCCTCTCTTAGAAGAAAGACACACGACCCCCTCCACCCGCCCCTCACTTCGAAATGATGACTTCCGTTCTCTGGATGGCTGTACAGACTGAATCAATTAAACTGGTCAATGAAAACTTGCTGGACTAATTTTAACACCAAGATCTCTTTAACTGTGCCACAAACCTACAGGAAAAAAAGGTAAATAAAATAAAATGATAAATAATGTGCCCAAGATGGAGGGGGCTCCACTGGGGAGCTCTTTGGTACCTGATTCGGTCGGCCTCAGGATGAAGCGCCTGTCAGGATCCAAACGCAGGAGTCTGCAGAAGAGCTGCACCTCCTCGGGAGCATTGTGTGGCTGGATCATGACTACATCGCCAGCGGTGTACCTGCCAAAGAAGGAGAGATTCTTCTCAGGTAGGAGCTGGTTGAACGGATCCCTCCATGCTTCTTTGACTCCCTGTTCTGTTCTCAGGGAAGGGGGCACGGCGTGAGCAGGAACACCAGCCCCTCCTGAGGAAGGCAAGATGTTCCCCGGCTGCTGCTGCATTATCATCATCACATTACATCCGGCCTTTTCCCCAGCCATGGAAAGTTAAAACTAGTACATAAAAATTACACAGAAGTCCCCGCTTGGAGGGGGGGGGCAAAACACTGCAGAGACACATGCGTCAAGGAAGCTCACTTGATTCCAGAGCCAGTGACATCCAACTCGATGAGGCGGACATCTTGGAAATGCGATTCCGCCGTTACGCGTCGATTGGACACCATCCGGGCAGCAAAAGGGTGCAGCTCCGAGGGAGGCTCCCGAGAGGGTTGGCACTGCTGGAGGGAGTCCTCATGGAGGCTGCTGCCATCCTCTTCCAAAAACTGGAAGCTGAATTTGGATGGCAAACTGTAGGAAAGAAAGGAAGGCAGCAAAGACCCGTCAATAGGCAACCATTGTGACGGTGCTGGTGGGCATTCTCTTTCATTGGGCACCTGTGCTTTATTTACTTGATTGTGTAACGTCAACAGCCCTTAATGTTGGTATCCTCTTTTCAAGGGTTCGGATCTTTGTGCCAGAATCACATGGCTACAATCCCTATCGCCACCCTAAGAGTCAAGTGGTTGCATCAGCTGTACTGTAGACGGATGGACTGAGAGAACGTGGCCAGTGAATGGAGGTCTGGCAAGCTCAGGGAAGAGGAAAGGGCCAAACCAGACCCGCCCTGACTGGGATGGCAGCTACTGAGCCCCTCATTCCGCTGGACTCCCGGCTCTTTATCTGGTGCTTTCAGATTTCCAGCCCCTATTTCACAACAGTTACAGTGCAATCCTATGCCTGTCTACTCTGAAGTAAGCCACTTGGTGTTCAGTGGGACTTCCCCGCCAGTGACTGTGTCCAGGATTGCAGCACTATCCTGTTAATATTTCTTTTCTTTTGATCAAAGGGCAGGTGTCAACTGCTTAAAACAGGAGCAAAGGAAAACAACAACAACAACGCTAGTTGAGACTGTCAACCATAAGCCTATCCACTGGCCATGCTGGCTAGTGGTGAAGGGAAGTGCCGTCTAACACATCTTCAGGGCACCAGGCGGGGAGGTCGACATTCCCCTAAACCTATTTGAGGGCTGAGTTTCCACTTAAAAATAAATAAATCAAAGCATTTAAATTTTGCAGCTCAAATCCTGCCCCTCCGCTCTAGTTTTCCTTTTCACTTACATGGTTTCCGGACTGATTATGTGGAGGCCGGGAGGAAGAGGATACAGAGCTAAGACCTTGTCCCACAGGTCCAGCAGCCAGGGATCGATAACCGCATCTGGGCTACAAACAGCAGCAGAAAATGGAGCCGTGTTGGACTGTTTCAAAAACGGGACCCTATACAGAAACCCCAGAGGAAGGGGCCCAAGGTCTCAGAGTTGCCAAGGAAGCCCTGGCTGGCCTAGGTCAACTGGGATCCAGTCACTCCCTCCCCCCCCCCACTGCTGCCCCAGGGCCTCCCAGCCTCCCTTCTGCCCCTTACCCCAAGTCATGCTGGTCGTCTCCCAGGGCCACGGGCATCATGGGGCTGCCCCCCAGCTGCTGAAGCCGCTTGTGCAGTTTCTTGCCAATGAAGTTGAACCTGAGCGGAGAAGCCATTAAGAGACAGCCAGGCAAGGCAACGTGGAGGGCGAGGGCAAGATGGGGGCACCAGGAGGGAGAGATTCCCAGGGGCTCCCTGGATCTCAGCCTGGGCGGCAGCAGCACCCCCCCCCCCCAACCCAAGGAGTGGTACTCTCTCCCAGTCAGCAGCAGAGCAGTGCAAAATTCAAGATCACAACCCAGTTTTTTTTTTAAATCCTCTTTGTTCTTATATGGAAAATGAAAGGCTGCAGGTGGGGGCACAAATATTGCAATGTGTGTGGTGTGTGTGTGTGTGTGGAATTTGCTCGTTGTTGGTCTTGACACCAAGTGGCTCAGCCAACCTAGGGAGATGGGGACCCCAAGGGGTGTGGGTGGCTTGTCCTCTGTGAGTCACAGGGGAGGCAGAAAATGCCACTTACTTCGGGTACGAGGAATCTCCGAGCCCCAGAACCGCGTAATCCATCTGGCACAGAGAACTGGGAGGCAGGTTCTTCCGGAATATGAACCGCCAGAAATTCTAGACCAAAACCAACCAAGAGGGAGAGCGTGAGATGGGGGCTTATGCTCAGGAAACATGCTGGCTGCTGAGCCCCTGGTGGGTTTCTTCCTCTCTGACTCACTTACTCCAGGGAAACTGGGGATGAGATCAACTAGAGGAGCAGCAGCAGCAGCAGCTCAGTGACAGAGCCCTTGCTTTGCACACACACACACACACACACACCATCCCTCATGCGCCTGATCTCTCAGCAAATGGTTCCCTGGGGTCTCATGCAACCCCCCTCCCCTGCTCCCCCCATGCACCAGGAAGACATCTGACCTTCATGTTATCAGGAGGGTCTCCTTGTCCTGTGGTTGCACAGACGAAAACCACCAACGGCTCATGGATGAGGGAAGCCTTGGGAGAAAGCCACGCAAGAGCCGCCACACATTTGACCATTAGGCAGTTAAAGCTACACGCCTTCTGCTCTCCCCAAAAGGGGGTCTTCCTCCCCTCCCCCCAGCCCTCCCCCCCAATTACAACCAGAAGTGCAGGTCTTGTCATTTCCGATTCTCATCTCCCCATGTTTTCCCAACATTCTTAGTGGTTTTGGGCCTCGGGCACCAGGTGGTCCCACAATTTGGCCGGCAAAGTTGCCCACCCATGTTCTCCACACGGGAGAGAGGGGGTGTTTGCGCAAGAAAGTAGAAAGGGCAGCAAAACCCCTCACCACGCTGTAGTCGTCCAGAGCCTCCACCTTGCACTGGAAGTGCCTCCGCTTGGCTTCCCGTCCAATCCTCTCAGCCGTATCTTGGGCTGTCCCTGTCTGGCTGCCAAAAAGAATCAGGATCTTCCGGACCGCCATCTGAAAGGGGACGGGGAGGAGGAGAGAGGTTTGGTTTAGCAAAAATAGGAGGCAAAGACTTTCGCCTTGGCCACTAGTTTATTACGTGGATATTCCCCACCTTAGGAAAACCAGTACAGGGAGTTCAAGCAGGAGGGAAGGGGAGAGGAGAACTCAGTCTCAGTTCCAAAAGAGAGAGCGAGGGGGAAGCAACAGGACCCCTTTAGGCCCCCCGAAAGCTTCTCAGCCACAAGGCAACCTAGCTAGAATTTTCTGTTCCCAGAGCCCTAGAGCTCTGAGTGAGCTGTTCTCTCCCCTGCTCAGAGTGCAAATAAAATCAGACACGGGCCTCTTATCATAAGAGCCAGTCTGGTGTAGAGGTTTGAGCGTTGGACTACGACTCTGGAGACCAGGGTTCAAATCCCTGCTCAGACATGGAAACCCACTGGTTGGCCTTGGGCAACTCATACTCTCTCAGCCTCACAGGAAAGCCATGATGGCAACCCCCCCTCCGAACAAATCTTTGTCAAGAAAGCCCCATGGCTGTTTTGCCTTAGGGTCTCCATAGTTTGGAAATGACTTGAAAGCACACAACAAACCATCCCTGACAGGCAGGCCATTCAACCAGGCAGTGTGCATAAAGTAGTCCACCTCAGTGGCTCTTAACCTCTGGTCTGAGGACCCCAGGGATGGTATAGTTGTACTATACTACTACTACTATTATTGTTATTATTATCATAATTATTAGGGTTTTAAATCTTGAGTTAAGTGGGGGGGGGCAACAAAAGATACTTAAAGGGGATACCTAAAAAGAAAAGGTTAAGCGCCACTGATATAGATTGTGACATTATCCTGAGAAGACATGACTCATTAGAAAAGGCAATAAAGCAGGAAGGCGGCAGGAAAGGTGGACAGACTCGGCCTAGGCAGCCATGACTTCCCTGCCTTTGCAAGAGCTGAGCTGGGATGCGGAGAACCGGTAGTGGCGGCTTCGAGGCCTTTCATTTCGGCCAGGGGCTCTTAACATGGTCTTTACAAGGGGACCCCTTTGAACATCTTTTGTTGCTTGACTATCTCAAGATTTAAAATCCTAATAATAGTAGTAATAATAATAATAATAGCAATACAACTACAGCACCCATTACATTTTCGCTCAGAGGCACTGGAGTGGGAGGGAGGCCTTTCCTCCTGCTTCTCCCTGCAAGTCTGTGGCTGGATCGTGCTGAATGGCAATGCGCAGGCCAAGCCAGCCAGCCTGCCTCTGCGCCTTGGCGGACCCCTGTGAGGACACCGCGGCCCCGGGGGCTCCCGCAGGCGAAGAAGAGCCACAGCCACACGGAGGAGCAACCACGGGTCCTCCCATCGGCCGCAGCCCGTGGCGAAGGACGACGGGACCTGCGACGCCACCGGCCCCCCCTCGGCCGCCCCCCCGCTGCTGCACCTGGCCTTCCGTCAAGCGGGCGCCCCCCCGCCCCTTCCGGTGCGTCATCGGCGCGCGCCGGAAGCGGAGGCGCGGGCGGTTGCCTTGGCGACCTGCCTGGTTCCCGGCCGGCCGGGGCTCCCTGGCGATGCTGTTCTCCTTGCGGGAGCTGGTGCAGTGGCTGGGCTTCGCCCCGCTGGAGCTGCTGCTGCAGGGGCTGGCGCTGCTGGGCGCCTCGGTGCTGCTGGCGCTGAAGGCGGACGGCGGGGCGCCGGGGCTGAGCTGGTGGGGCGTGCTGGGCCCGCTCTTCGCCGCCGACGGGCTCAGCACCTACTTCACGGCCATCGTCTCGGTGCGGCTCTTCCAGGACGGCGAGAAGCGCCTGGCCGTGCTGCGCCTCTTCTGGGTCCTCACCCTGCTCAGCCTCAAGTTCGTCTTCGAGATGCTCCTCTGCCAGAAGCTGGGCCGACAGCAGCAGCCCCAGCAGCCTTCGCAGCCGGCGGGGGGCCAGGAGCTCTGGTACGGCCTCATCATGTCGCCCGTCTTCATCCTCCTCCAGCTCCTCATGATCCGCGCCTGCAGGATCAGCTAGCCAGGCCCAGGCCCACGCCCAGGGGCGCTGCCCTCTCCCGGCCCGACTGGATGGACTCGGGGGTGCCCCCGTCGTGTGCAAAGGCCCCCCCACCCCAGCCCCAGCAGTGAGGACTTGGAGGAACAAACGTGGAGCAGAAGGCAGGAACCAAGAAGCCCAGGCCTGGGAAAGAAAAACGCCCCGAGCTTGTGAGATGTCGGATCCGTCTCTGGACCAAACGCCCTCCCGGTGCCCTGCCCTTGCGCCCGTGGCTGAGATGGCTGTTTGAGAATAAACGTGTAAATATATTTGTTATCTCTTTATTCTTTTTTTTTTAACCTCTCCCCTCTGGAAAGTCATTTCTTCACCAGGCCAAGATGGGGCTTGAGGGATTAACCCATTGAAACCGAATGACAGGGAATTCAGAACAGACAAAAAGATCCCTTCACACAAGGCGGAATTTAACTGGTGGAGTTCGCTGGTGGCCTGAGGTGCTGCCAGCCAGTAGGATAGAGATCACTTTGAAGGGAAATTAGACAAATGCATCGAATGTTCCTGCAACTGCGAGTTGGGACATCAGTGTTCAGATAGGACATGTCAGTGGATGCCATTTGGTGCATGAGGGGTCACAGTAGGAGGCAGGCCATGGTCTCCGTGCCTGGTTCTGGGCTTTACCTTGGGTGTCTGGTCACCTTGGGCAGCAGGAGATGAGGCAAGAGCAGTTTTATTTAACAGCTTGCATTGTAGCTGCTGTTAAAAGCGTGGGAAAGGGAGCTAAAGGAGAGTGAAACTCAATTTCAAATCCTTAGTACAAAACTCTCAGAGTGGCTCTGTTTCTCTTAGCTTAGTGTACAGGATTGTTGAGGAGACGGAAGAAGGCAAGCTCTGAACACTTCAGAGGAAGGGCAGATAAAAGTGTCATGCAGGTGAAATAATAGCCACAAATGTGGTTGCACTAGACTTCCAATAAGAAAAATGTGACTGCCATTAACCTAAGTGGTCCTAAAGGGTACAAGATAATTTTGTGGAGGAGGAAAGATATATTCATGGTGCTGAGATGACTGTCTTCTGCCTGGCAGCTCCAGTATCGTGTGCCACAAAGGCTTCACACCCATGGCTTTTCATGCAGGGACCTATTCTTATGACCTCCTCTTCACCCTCCTTTGAGCAACCATACCCTGAGAGGCTTCTACAAAACCTTCATGTAATTACAGTATACAACGTGTAAGAGGGTTTTAGATATGATTTTAAAATATCTGACTTGGGTCAGTTGATAACCTCAATGATTTATTATCGGTGACAGGAGTTGCATTATATTATATTTATCTTTAAGATGCTTAAAGACCATAGAAAAAGTTTTGCAAGAAGCTGCAGAAGGAAAAGTAGTAATAATAAAAGCCATTTCCATGTTCAGAGGAGAGCTGCGGCATTTCTATACTCAGAACCAAACTATTCAGTTACACAAATTTACATATGCTCCCCTACAGGGGTTCACAATATATAAACTCCGCACACACCTACCCAACCATTCTCTGAGGTGCCAGCCACAGATGCAGGTGAAACGTCAGAAAGAAACTATTCCAGAACATGGCCTCACAGCCCAGAAACCCCCCCGGGAAAATCTATTGACCGAAGAGCTCCATTGCCTCCACGCCCTGCCTTGTGGGCTGCCTGGAGGAATGTGGCTGCCGTGGGAAGCTGAATTATGGGCTGGAGGGAGCCAGCGGTGACGCCGTCTGGACTGGACTTATTTTAGGGGGTGCAAAATAGTTCTCTGTGCATGCGCAGGGGTGCCTTCTTCAGTTGCTGCAGGGCTGGTGAAATAAAGTCACTCGGCACATGCTCAGAGGCTCCCTTGGTGCTCAGAAATTTCCGGTGCCTCAAGGTTTCCGTCCCAGCACAGAGCCTGCTCAACCATTGGCTCTGCTGGCTCAAGCACTGTGGTGAGCTGTGGTGCAAAAAGTATTTTTATTTATTTATTTATGTATACTCGCTCTTCAGCCACAAGGCTCTCAGAGCGGCTTACAAATTGTTTTAAGCAATAGCAGTTACACTGCAAGAAGCAGCTTCCATTGTGTGTTAGCTAGACATCTTCTAGGTCCTCCCAACACAACTCTATGCAATGCTTTTATCGGAAGTCCTTTATTTTAATAGGGTTCACTGTATCCATGGTAAGTCTGGGAACAAACCCCACATAGATACTATATTAATCAGCAATAAGAAACTTATCCGACTAAAGTGGTAGCACAAGGCATTTCATCACCACCACTTGAACCATTGAAAGAATGTAAAATATTTGTATTTGATTAGAACTGTGAGCAAGAAGACTTTCCTAAACTCCTAGGAAAGTCAATATGCTACAAATAACTACAAATAAATAAAATAGAAGTAAATAAAAAGTCAGTATGTTACAAATAAATAAAATAGAAGTAAATAAAAAGTCAATATGCTACAAATAACTACAAATAAATAAAATACAAGCAAATAAAAAGTCAATATGCTACAAAGTAACGTTTCCAAATTCGTAGGAATAAGTTAAAATCCGCAGGGGGGGGGGTTGCCCATCTTTCTGTTCCTGCTCCCTCTAGTGAAAGACTGTCATGCTCGACAGACAGGGGCTTCGACCAATAGGAAGCAAGCAAGAGCCTTCTCTCCGCCCACGCACCTTGATTGCTCCCAATAGGCGGCGCGTATACGAAGGGCGGGCGCATGTTAAGTCTCTGGGCCAATGGGAGGTGACATTAGAAAAAGCCGTTGGGGTTGTAGAAATGCCTCTGCTTCTCTCTTTCGGATTCGCCCGGCCCCTGAAGCCCCGCCCCCTACGGCACTTTCCTTGCCGGATTCGTCCCTAGGTGGGACGGGAGTGGGTGTGTTCTGGCTGAGGAAGAAACAGCAACGCCCTCTCAAGTGACTGTCGCGCCTTCTGCCCAATGAGCAGGCTCCCAGCCGTTACAGGAGCTCCTTAAAAGGATAAGGGTGGGCCATTGAGGTTCCACCCAATCCTCGGTGCCGCCTCGGGCGACCGCGTAAAGGACAGGGACCTGAGGTGCCGCTGGGGACCAATGAAAGCCTCCTCTGTCACTGAGAGGCGGGCGCCCGGTGTCGTCATCCAATCCTCGCCGCCACTACCTCAGGGAGCGGCTTTGCCTCTCAGCCAATGGCCGTGGCCCGAGGGGGGTCCTGCCCAATGGGCGTCGCCGCCGCTCTCCGGCCCGCCTCCTCCTGGGGCCAGGCGAGGCCGGAGGGTCATTCCTGCGGAGCGGCGGCGGCGGCCGGGCGGCCGGGCGGGAGGCTGTGTGCCGGCGGCGGCGGCGGCCGCCTCTGCGCCTCTTCCTGCTCCTGCGGCGGCCATGAGCAGCCCTCCTGCGCGGGGCTCGGTGGCGGCGGCCGGGCTGCCGGCCTGGAAGCAGGCCATCCTGGAGCGCAAGCGGGCCAAGCTGGCCGCCGGCCTGGGGCTCCCGAAGGCGGGCGCGGAAGGGAAGCCGCCCTCGCCGCCGGCGGAGGCGGAGCGGAAGGCGCCCCGGGCGGCGGAGGGGCGCGAGCGGCTGGTGGACGCGGAGAGCCTGGGCCCGCTGCGGGAGAACCCCTTCATGCGGCTGGAGAGCGAGCGCCGCCGCCGGCAGAGGAGGGCCAGGAGGGTCCCGCTCCCGCCGCAGCCGCCGCCGCCGCCCTCCCCGGAGCCCCCGGCCCCGCCGCCGGCCTTGGCGCAGCTGCTCGACCTCTACGGCTCCATGCCGGGCATCCGCACCATCCGCGCCGACAACATCCTCATCATCGAGTCCCGCGGCGGAGGGGAGGCGGGGGGCGCGCCGGCCGAGGGGGCTCCCCAGCCCGGGCGGGGCTCCTCCGCCGGCGACCTCCTCCCCTGGCGGCGGCGGCAGCAGCAGCAGCAACCGGGGCCCTCCGCCTCCGCCTCACCGGGCCCCGCCGGGGACCCCCTCCGCCACCTCCTCTCCCGCAGCGGGTCCCCCGTCACCGAGATCCGGGCCGCCGAGGTCGTCATCTACGAGCCCCAGCCGGACGCACCCACCAGGCCACCGCCATCGGCCGCCGAGGAGGACGCCGCCGCCGGGTCCGAGCCGGGCAGGGTCAGCCGCCTGCTGCAGAAGTTTGACAGCCGGCGGCCCCGGGGGGCCAACGCAGGCAAGGGGAGACGGTGGGGTGGAGAGGCCCCTCACCCGGAGACCCTGCAGGCAGCGGCGGTGCCAAACGCCTACGCGGGGGAGGCCTCCTTGCCGGCTTCCATGGCCGCCGGCCCGGATTCTCCACGCAGCCGCCAGATCAGCGGCACCGGTGGCTTCGTGCAGAAGATTGGGGCCAATTCCTTCACGGTAAATCCGCGAGGGCGCCGCTTCCCGGGCCCTGCTGTTTCCGGTCACCCGGCTGCTCCTCAGGCCACTGCGCTCAGCAACGGGCCGGTGGAGTCAGAGGAGGCGGCCAGGGCCCAGAGCCCACGGGGGGCTTCTGTCTCCACCAGCCCTAAGCCAGTGCCATTGTCAAACTCCGCTGTGGCTGTGTCTCCCACTCGAGGCAATTCGTGGAAGCCAAAGTCTGAGGAAACCGTTGAGGTCCATCCACTGCTGCTGCCGCCCACGCCGCCCAGTGCCAGTCCAGACAGCAGTGCCACAGCTGGCTCACCCCAGTCCACGCAGCCCTTGGGCTCAAGCAGCACCTTTGAGATCCGCCCGGCCCCCAAACCAGACCTGTCAGCCATTCCTGCGCACGATCTGCAGGCCCAGGCACTGGCCAGCCTGCGCCTCAACTCCCGCAACTCCTTCCTCTTTGTGCCCCGTCGGAAGGGGGAAGCGGCTGGTGCCCCTGAACCAATAGCGTCCCTCCCTGCTTTGCCAGGAAGGGCCTCGCCAGTTGCCTCTGAGAAACGGGCTGAGACTTTGGTGCCAGTCACTTACATCGATGAGGACTTGGTGGAGCCAGAGTCTGGCCACTTGCCCCCCTTGAAGGTCCTGAGCCCGAGGCTGGAGGGCTTCGATGTGCCTGACGAAGGTAACTTGGCTCTTGAGGCGGAGGACTCTGCTGTGCCCATGTTCAGGAGTCACCCGGCTGGCTTTGCTGCCTTCTCTCAGAAAAACGGCAACACCTTTACCATTGTGCCCAAAAGGAAGCCCCCCATGGCCGGGCTGGAGACCTTCAACAGAGCTTGGGTGCCAGAGGAGGAGGAAGAGGAGGAAGAGGGCCGAGCCAGAGCCAGGACTGGCGTGCCCCACCAAGAGCTGGGCCACCTCCTCAAGAAGCGCTACCCTACCGTGAATGAGATCGAAGTGATCGGGGGCTACCTCTCTCTGGATAAGTCCTGCATGAGTAAATCAGGCTCCCGGCGCAAGAAGGTAACCGTCTGGCTTTCCTTGCGGTCAGCCTTTTTGCTGATGCAGGTGAAGTCCAGGGGAGGGGAGAGGACAACCCTTTCTGCTCTGTCAAGGTTGATGAATCCAAATCAGCTCTGCATGTTCTGTCCGTTGTTTGCTTCATGCTCTCTCGGTCTCTGGCATTGTGGGAACATGTTATTCTTGCAGTGGAGTGACCTGTACACGAGCGTTCAGCCATACTACTTCTAGTCATAATCTCAGTGTAAACACACCTAAAATGGGTGAAGAGTTAGTGTGTGTGTGTGTGTGTGTGTTGTGGGGAGAGCCTCTTGAGTGTGGAGCAGGGGCAATGTGTTCCTTCATTTCCTCACTTGCAGTACCTAAGGAACAGGTTTCGTCCAGCCCGCCCTGGTCCCCTCTAGCCCATGCAGCTGCCAAGAGCCAGTGAAGGTTCAGCTGAGCTGACTTCCTCCATCTATCTCAGGCGTGTGCTGCGGGGAAGGGGACCTTCCCTGTTTCGGGAACGGTTCCTACACCTCTGTCTTCCATTGCAACAACCAGCCAACTTGAGCCTTGGCCCAAACGAGCATTTCTGTGAGCATTCTGTACCAGACCCCATCTGATCTTGGAAGCTACGCAGGGTCAGCCCTGGTTAGTACTGGGATGGGACACTGCCAAGGAATATCAGGGGCTGTAGGCAATTTTCAGAGGAAGCAACTGGCACAGCCAGCTCTGAGGGTTCCTTGCCAAAGAAAACCCTATGAGGTTTATGGGGTCACCATAAGGCAACAGGTGACTTGAAGGCAGGTGCGCGTGCACACACACACAAAGCTATGGCTTAACTCTCTTCCGTGCCTTCCCAAGGGAGTGGGGCAAGGTTACAGCTGCCCAGAAGCTGAACCAGCTGGCCCCTGAGACTTTATTATTCTTGACTGCCGTGCCAAGCAGCAGGTGTGGTTTCTGTGAAGATTAAGGTGTGTTCATGCGGTAAAAGGAAAACACTCAGTCTAGCAGAGCACATTTCCTTCAGATGCATGTCATTGTCATGACTCTTGCTTACATGACTTACAGCAACCCCATGAATTTCACAGTGTTTTCTTAGGCAGGGGATACTCGGAGGTGGTTTTGCCAGTTCCTTCCTCTGAAATATCGGCTACAGCCCCTGGGATTCCTTGGCAGCCTCCCATCCAAGTACTAACCAGGGCTGGCTGTGCTTATCTTCCAAGATTGGATGGGATCTGGTGGTGCTTTGAGGGTATTTAGGCCCTTTGGAGAGAATTTAGGGTGCCATAATTTAGACTATAGAAATGGGAGGTGAAATCTCAACCCGCCCTTTGGGTGTACACCTTACTTACAGCTAAAGTTTTGTTTGACAGCTTTGTACTCCAGGACTCAGCTGGCAAAACCCTTTTTTTGTGGCTGAATCTTACATTCTCATTGTACATTTCTTGAGGATTGAGGTGTGGGTCAAGCAGATTGAAAGGCTATAACTCACAGCTTCTGTGAGCTTCTAATCTTTTATCATGCCACTCACAGTCAGGCGCCTGTGGCATGATTCGCCTGGGTGTACCCACATCCCCCCCTCACCTGCCGTTTTTGCTGCTGCCACCACAAGGTTTCCCTCTTGTCCTGCCTGTTGCTATTTATATCTGTGCTGTGAAAAGGAAGAGGGAAACCTACAGCTGAATAGCCATTGTGCTGTTCTTATGTTCATGTTGCACCAAGGCCGTTGCTTTCTGGCTCTTGGCCTGACAGATCAGGTGGCTGTGAACATGGAAGCGGCAAAACCAGCTGAACGGTCCCTACCTGGCTGGCCTTTGCTGCAGGAGGGATATTTGCCTGTCTCAGTCCTTGAGCTCTTCCTGTACAGGACTTTCCAAGTGGAGGAGTGTTTCTGTCCCCGCCAGACATTCGTTACCTCATTCCCTCCAAGTGCTTTTCCTAGCAAAACTGGCCATTGCCAGGGCATACAATGCAGACTGCCACCTCCAGGGAAGACTAGCCTGGGGAAAATTTAGAAAGCTTGGTTTCAGTGGAGCTTAATCATCTAAAGCAGAAGCAACAGAGGGAACCTGTGGAACAGTGAGGCAGCAGTCGAGTTGCTTGTGGCCAGTTGTTTCTGGTGATGTACATCTGGCAAGTTGTCTGCTTTGTATTGAGCATTTCTACTTTGTTTTTTTAAGCAGACTGCCAGAAGTAATCCAGTATCTCATCAAGATTGGGGTTTTTTTTGCAAGGAAACGGAGTTTGCTTCCCTATTTAGCCAGTTATGATCAGAGCTAGGTTCAAAGAGCTGCTCCCTGTCCATTGTCCTTGAGGAATCTGAAATGCCTCTGGTTTTGTACATAGCACATATCATTTTGAGCTTGACATACTGTTCCATTTACCATGTGCTCCAGCATGTTGATTTCTGAGAGCTGGTCACTGTTTGGCTCCCCACGATCACCTGGCACCGTGGCATACGGCCTAGGAGCTGGAAGGATGTGACTGTTTCCTTCCCAGCAGCCAGAGAGCGACAGGGCTAAGTTCCAGAACCAGAGATGGAAAAGCTCTGGCGCTGCACCTTTGAAGCAGGGGTTTCTATTTCATACCCATCTGTTTAGTGTTAGATTTCCTAGGTTCGGGTATATGTTATACGGAGGGTGGGTTGGGGGCGAGAATATTTTTTGGCAGGCCATGTGACTTTGCATAAATTTACTTAAATTTGCATATATGGGTTGCAGAACAGACACTTGATTAATCAAGAATGGGAAGGGTACCTAAGGGTAGTCCTGGAGGCAGGGATGCAACCCAAAAGATCTTTGGCTTGTGCTTTATTTGTTACGAACTATTTATTTGAAATAACTGCTCCTCAGAATCACCTTGCGGAATGTGTTGTTTATACCAACTCTGACCTTAGCCTGTTGACTGTCTGCTCTTAGCCTGGCTTTGAATGCTGTGTTTTTGCAGAGCCATTGCCATGACTACAGGAATGGCCCCGTAGTGTTAAGCAGAACCCAGCTGTCCTAATAAGCACTCCATTGTTAAATGGGCTCCCCTAATGCCCGGGCATGCCGCTTGCCCGTCAAGTGATGCCAGGGCTAATCCAGAATAATGCAACAGGCTAAACTGAACACCAGGGAGAAATCAATGCAGGACTTGAGAGTGGAATTTCAGCCCGCCACTCCAGCTGCAGAGGCGGCGATCCCCTCGTAGTATCCTGGCTGCCACTATTGAATGTCTCTCTCAGTAGGTCGGTCAGCTGCTTAGGTGGAACGGGAGCATTTCAAAGCAGCCTGGTGCAGGGAAGCACTGTGTGAGGCAAAAACATTGGGGTAAGAATGAAGGCCAGTGTTCACAGACCCATGAATGAGGTGAGGAATATTCTGAGTGCACGCGGAACCATCTGTTTGCCAGAAACAAAGTCCTGAATTATGGCAGGCTGTGGTGTGAAGCATTGTTGGTAGAAACCTCTCCTGGGAGGTGGAGAGAGGTTGCAGTGCAGCTCTGCTGCATCTTTCAGCCCGCAAATAGAGGAGCAGCAGCAGCCATGATAGTTTCAGTGCTGATTCTGGCTTGGCTGTCCATGTTCTGGGCCTCGGAGGTCGACAGAATCATAACATACATACAAGAGACTTGGGATCCACAGTGTTCATTAACAGCCACGGCTGTGGCAGGCTGCAGGCAGTGCTGAACCGGCTCAGGCAAAGACTTGGGTGGCAGTTCCATCCTCACCTCTTACTGTCCTTTCAGGGCCCAGCTTGTGAAAAGCTGACAGTTTAAAAAAAAATATGGGTGTGAGGAGGATTGTAGCTTTGGCTTAGTGGGTGCTAGACCTGTTGGCACCTGAAGTGGAGAGGATTGCACTTGCTAATTAAAAGGTAAAGACTTGGTTTTTTCTTTCCTCCCTGGCTCATTCTGTCTGTGGTGCTCCTTAGTTGGAATGTGTTTTGATCTGGAAGTAAGGCAGCAAAGCTGGGGAAAGCAAAAAGGTGGGAGAAAGACGGTGTGAACATGAAGTGAAGTCGTCCACCCTCCTGCCATGAGTGGCTCAGTGTGTCTGGGTGAGAGTTCGTGTGTTTGGGGGATGTTGTCCCACACCCCGGTGGAGCCAGAGTGAGAGGGAGGCCTGGCATGGGCACCTCTGCAATGGTGGAGGTGGCCCAGTGCAGGATTTGACAACCATTCTGTCAGAAAAGGTCCAGGGAAATCTGGGTTCAAATCTCACTCAGCCATCAAGTGCACTGGGTGACCTTGGCCAGTTGTCCCCGACCTTCCAGGGAAGCCACTCTTTAAGGTGAGCAGCCCTCTCCCCGCCTGTGTTGGCAAAATCTGATGGGCGTTTGTCCAGCGGGCAGCCTCCCGTTTCATGAAAGCAGCCCAGCCACGAGTGTTTCCCTGTTTTTTTCTGGCAGGAGTGCCTAAAAGCCCTTTTGGTAAGTGCTGTATTCTGTATCCTCTTGGAAAATCTCCACAGCTGTTCAGAAGTGCTGTAAAGCATCTCCGTTTGTGCCGTCTTTTGATAGCTGCCAAGGGGGCTGGTCTTGTTCAAGTTTGGAATTGGGTTGTCTTGCTTTTAAAGGATGACCTGGAGGATTACAGTGGGATGTTTTCCCAAACTCTTATCAGACATCAGGAAGAGCTGCAAAGCAAGTACCTGATGCATTTCTTCCTTGTTCCAGATGAAGATTTCTTTCAATGAGACCAGCCTGCAGACAATGTTTGAGTATCCTTCAGAGAGTTCTTTGGTGGAGGAGGAGGAGGAGGAGGAGGAAGAGGAAGAAGAATATGCCACAGAAGTGGATGAGACACCGACTGCTCTCTTCATTCCTCGCCCCACCAGTACCATGCACTCAAACGCAACCAGCTCAGGTAAGCCTCGTAAGTTTATAGGGCCACACCAAGGGCGCGGCTGGTACTCCATCCTGGCTCACGCCTCTTCCCCTGCTCTGTGGCTGGCTGAAGCCGTTGGCAAAGCATGAGGTGCCAACTTGGACCTTGGGGGTTGGTGGGAAGGCAGTCTGGCTGTGACTGAATACTCTCCGTTCAGGGAGTGGGATTTCATCATCCCCAGCAGCCGTGCCCTAGAAAGGAAGACCGCCTGATCTTCTCTGGTCCTCCATCATTCTCCCTGTTGCCTTTTAGATGAATTGCTGGCTGCTGTCCTCTAGTCTCTCTCACGCACAGCCCACATCACTAGACCAGAAGTAACAGATCTTACCTCATCCAGTGCTTTTTAGCGTGGGGCAGTAGTTGTTAAAAATGCAGCCAGAAGGTAGCATCTCATTTTGGAGTCAGTTTTGATTAGGGATAATCCTTTGAACACACTAGCAGGCATCAGTACTTACAAGATGTGACTGCCCCCACCTCTGCCTTGAGGTGTCTGCTCATAGTTGCAGCGGTACAATAATGTCTGGATTATAATTCAGGATCCTTTTCTTTCAGGTGTTTTCCATGTTGGGTTTCCAGTTGGCTGTAGGGATGGTGAGGTGAAGCACTTGCTGTATTAATTAGGTGGTTAGAGCCACCCAGGGGCCTCTTTTTGTTCTAGTTGCCAGAGAGCAAAGCCCTAGGAGGACCAGCCATCCTCTCTGCTAGTCTCTCCCCCACCCACCCTGGCTCCATATCTCACTTCTTCTGCTTACCGTTTCTTGTGATTCCTGTCCAAACTCCAGATTGTAATACTTTCTTGGTAGGTTTATCAAGTTACACTCCAAAGCACTCCCTAGAATTCGGCAAGTGGCAGGAGAAGCAATATGAGGGGATGCCTCCAAGCACAGGAGCCTTTCCACAGGACGCTGACCTGTCGGGAAACCAAGTCATGGTAAGACGTGGGGCAGGCCTTGCTTCTGTCTACCGTCTTCTTGTCTGACCTGCAGCTTGTGGGAGGGGGGCATAAAGGAGGCATGAAGCACACTGGGCAGCTATGAAACAGGCAACGTGATGATTTCCATGTTGCTCCTTTGAAGCAGCAAAGATCAGAGGCAAGACTTGAGGAGTCTGGGCTTGCCTGTGGTCTGGAGGAAGACTGCAGCCATGGTGTCAGTTTTGGTCCTCTCGCAAATGGCTGCACATCACTGGAAGGCATTGGAAGGGAGACTCGATGCGGTGCTAACATTCCCCCTTCTCTGGAAGAAGAGCCACTTTGGTTCCATCCCTTTTGTTTTGTTTCTTCACAGCTCACCCCGGCAGACAAAAGCAGCCTCTCTGACTTCAGTAGTGAACCTGCCCTCTACTTCTGACTTTCCACCCTGACTTGGTGCTGAGCGGGGTTCCTGGGTCCTTGCCTCTGGGTGTCTGCAGAAGCACTTGGGGAGACGGAGGGGGCCCCTTTTCCCTTGTCAAGGAAGGGGTCTCATATTTACAGTGGATTCTAGGGCATCCTTTTTTCTGCCTGTGGCCTTAATAGCTCTTTCTCCAGACCACCTTTGAGAACAGATCCCCCTGACTGGAGGGGCTGACATAGAGATGCAGTTCCGAATGGGCTGCCAAAAGCCTGCTCCCCTGCGGCCGCTTTTCGGCTGGCTTGACTGTCCGGCTCCCAACAGCCAGGCGTGTTTGAACAGGCTTGTCAATTGACTGGGTGCTGAGTCCAAGCAAACAAGCTGTGATTGGACAGTGGTGACCTCATGGAAGGCCCTGTCTTGGAGTTCACCTTGAGGAACGAATGCTCCGAAAGACCTGCTAGGAGCTGTTTGGACTCTTCCGTTGGGCAAACCATGACATGACCTGCATTGGTGGACTAATAGAAATGGCAAGAGTGGTTCTGTTCCTCCAGAGGAAGCAAAAGTGGGCACAGCCATAGGCCGGCTCTGGGTGGATCCTCTTAATTCAGGTGCTGGTGTCACTGTAACGAAGGCAGCGTTAAATGAGGCTTGGCCACGCAGCAGGGAGTTGCGTGTGCCTTCTGGCAGCTTGAACCACTTTTTGGAGAGCCAGTTATCTGCGGAGCCTGGGTGTTGTGGCTTGCACCAGTGCACACATGCATGCGCACACACACACCCCTAGCCAGGTTTAAAAGGTGCTGCAGGGTTTTAGTAACGGTCTGTGTGCGGCTGGCGCTCTGGCTGGCCAGCTCTCCTTACCCTCAACGTGCCACACTGTGGCTCCTGAGTAAGTGGACACCCTGTGGCCAACCTCTTGTTCAGAACACTCCAAAGCGCAGTTTCCGTGGCTAGTGAGCAGGACGGCTGCCAGTCTTCTTTGTCCTCAGTCATGGCTCCTAGAGCCCAGATTGCCCAACCAGCAGGACAGCTGTTGGTTCCTCCCAGCTCCTGGTGGGGAATCCCGTGGGTCCCTGGCCCTTTCTCCCTACATTGCAACAATGACCTCTTGCTACCATGTTCTCCAGAAACAGCTGAGCTGGCTGCCTGAAAGAGGGTAAGCTACTTTTGCTTTGCTCTTGCAAGAACTAGTCTCCTGGCGGCCAGCAACGTCGTTTATTCTATTCAGGTTATGGAAGCAGGATTACGTACTGTAGCCTTAGCATCCGAATAGCACTCTATGCAAGAGACAACTATGGCCTCAGGATAGAAATACAGTTGACATTAATGTTGTGTCTGGCACTGACCAACCTCAGCCTACTCCCAAAGGACCAAGATTTTGCTCTGAAAACTACTGATGTTATGTGTGCATATATTTCCTTTGTTTAGTATGTGAAATCAAGGTGAGCTAATTTTTCTGTGGTGGATTGGAAAATGTTCTCTATTTTGCACTTGATAACACTGTATTAACAGAGGGAGTGTGTGAGGGGGGGCTCGACCTCGCTCGCTCAGCTGACCTCTGTTGCTGGGCCTGGATGGAGGGGCCAAACTACTGTTTACCTGTTGCCCCCCCCCCCGCTCCCACTTCCCTCTTGAATGGTATCACTTTGTGCTTCCAAAGCTCATTAAACTACGCAAGTGATTTCTTCACAACTCCCTGTGTGTAGTTTTTCTTGATGCTTGTCCACCTCTTTATTTGTATTTTTTTTTTTTAAATCCCACCTTTCTTCCAGGGATCTCAGAGGAGCTGGCAAGGTTCTCCCCCAGCTCGCTTTATCCAGACAAGGATCTTGGGAAGTAGGCTAGGCTGGGAATGAGCAGTTGGCTTAAATTCAAGGCTGGTGGTTATTTGGACCGGAGTCTCCCTGGTCCCATTCCACCAGCGTCTGCACACCTCACTGGCACTTGCAACTGTTATGCTTCGCGTAGTGCGAGGCTAGAGACAAGTGCAGAGCTTTTCCTTTTGCAGAGCCATTGATGTCCAAGTTTTCCCTGTTTTGCAATACTTCAGGGACCTGCAGAGACAACAGTAAACAGAAAGAAGGCGGAGAAGCTGTCCTGGGAAGAATGGCCCGCAGGATACGTGCACTATTGAAAGACAAAAATGGCCTGCTTCCAAGCTGAGTTGGCCATAAGCTGTCAGGGGATCTAGCAGAATCCAGCCACCACACAGCCGTGGAGTTGGGAGCAACCTCTGAGGTCATCTGGTTAGATTCCCTTCTAGCCGCAGGGCCTGGGAGGCAGCCATCCAGTCTTTGCTTAGATACCCCAACGGAGAGCACGCCATTGCCTCCCAGGGCAGCCCCTTCACTCTCAAATGGCTCTTAGCTTTCAGAAGTTCTCCCTTACGCTTAGCTGAAGTCCGCTTGCCTGCAATACCTGCCCAGTGGTTCCAGCTCTCTGGAGGACAAAAGGATGCGTTTACCTCATCTTTTATGCAAAAGGCCTTCAGATATTTGAAGACCACCCCTGTGTCTCCACTCAGGCCATTCAGCCATTTGTCATCAGACCTGGTTCCCAGATTTCTTACAATGTCCTCCACTTTGTCAATGCCCTACTTAAGTATTGCTTTCTATGATTTGAACCCATTATGTGTTTTCATGCATTGCTTGGAACATTGAAACAGCTGCATGGCACTCTTGGGTCGGCAAATGCTCAGCTACAACCCCAAGATCCCTTCTGTGTGTACACTGCTGCCACGCTGGTTGCCCTCCCCGCCACCCAGGCATGAGAAGAATCGCTTCAGCTACCTTGCTTTCTGCAGGAGCCTAGGAGGACACCACAGCCAGCAGAGGCATTTAGCCCTTGCTGTCAGCTTCCTCCAAAATAGCTGGCTTGGCTAATGCCGGTGATAAACCGGTCTATTTATGGGCCCTGCGTTAAGCTGTGCTATTCCAAAAGCCCAAATCCTATGCTTGCTTTGAACTGGGAAAGTGCACTGATGTCTGTTTATGTAATGGGGAAGGCGGGTTGAATGAGGACATTGGAAGAGCCTGGAAATGTGTATTTTATGGACCATGGTGGCTGGCGGATTCTTTGGGTCATTGAAAAAAATCATCATGTTTTCAATTTCTGTCATTATCTTTCCTTGAATCTTGTTTTAGAGCAGATTTGGAAGCTAGTGTGTATTTGTTAAATGTTTTTCTATTGCAAAAGGAAGTGTGCTAAAATGCATGCCAGTGACTGTGATAAAGCCTGATGCTGGGATGCATGACACTCAGCCCGGCCCTGATCAAGAAAGTCCTGCCGTGAGCCCGTCTCCCTTTACCTGCTTGAGTAACTGTACTCCATATTGACAGATGCAGACAGGAAACTGCCCCTGAGTGAGTTTATGGCCAAGGTATGACCATCACTGCCCAATGGAGCATGCTAGCTCTGCTCAGTCCTTCTGACCTCTTCAGCCGCCCTGTCAGGACACAACTGCAGCTTTATTGGAGGGGAAATTGTTCCTCTGCCCACTTGCCTTGCTCTGAATGAGGACCTCCCCATCTCCTCCCCCAATACCTACAACATCCAGGCTAGCCCCCCTTTCCTCCTTGGTACTACAGCAACTGTTTCCCATTGGCCTGGGCTTCCTCACCACCACATAATGGTGCTAGATTGTATGCCCAAACCCATGGCTTGAGCATTACAACTCTGTGCCTAAAAGAGCGGAAATCTTTCCTAGTCCAGGAAATGGTTGCTAAAAAATTACCCCCATCAGTTTCTCAGTGCAGAGGAATCTCAGTGTTTCCTGTTCAATAAAATGGGGAAGCTTTAAGAAAACAAAATACTGTTTATTATACATTGTTTTACCTATAAAACACAGCCCCTAGAAAAGCCTGGGGTCAGAAGGCCAACAGCAGGGGCATTCAAGCCAAAACGTTCAGCCATCTTTAGTTGCAGGGTTTTTTGATTCTGTGGCTCTGCTGAGGTTCCCTGCTTCCTTCCTCAGGACATTGAGCAGCGTCTGAGAACTTTCCAAGATCTGGGAAACAGCAAAAGGATCACATGTTTCTGTTTACCTTGGATACTTCTGTATGCAAAAGGATCTTGTAGCATCTTTGAGACTAATGGAGAGAAAGGAGCTGTAGCATGAGTGTTTGTAGACTTGGTCTACTTCCTAAGGTACTTGGATACTTCTATAATTGTGCACACAACAATCTGGACATGAAGCTGGTCTTGTGCTTCTGTTCTTTCTTTCTTGTGCGCATTGTTCTAAAGAGCCTCTTTAGTGACTCAACTGACCCTTCCCTGCCTTCCTCTCGTTCATATTTCCCAGGTCTAAACGGACTCTTTCCAAAATGTTTCCCCTCTTTTTAAAGGGTGAAAAAGTGGCCTCATAGATCTTTTTACAGCTCTTTGTGCACAACATGCAGTTAACGTATGGGCATCAAGTTCTACTTATTTGTTCTAAATATGAATACACTTCTCTACTGATAGAGCTGCCCAGAAACATGCCCTCTGCCAGCTGTAGTTGGGCTTCGCCAGAAACAGTCCTTCCCCAATAGGAAAGCAGGACCACCCACCCAGGGCAGGTTATAAATTCTACAAAGGAATCTCCCAATGTGCTTTTGGTCAGGGCAGATTTATTTCTACACCCAAACCAGTCTTCTCCTTTTGGTAGGAATGGGTCAGACAATATTGGCTCCTTGACCCACACCACAGGTATATTTGGAGAATGCTTCTTTTAATAGGGTTTTCCAAGTTTGCCGATTAATTTCAGCTACAATACTGCAAAAACTCGTTTAAAGAAAGCATTTTTAATTTTCTTTTTACTGATGGTGTTTTGGTCAGTTGCTGAAATTCAGGGGCACTTTTTGGGTTGGGGGGAGTGTCTTGTAAAACTGGGTATCATGTGGCCCTATGATGCCCACCTGTTTTGGATCCAATTCTGTGGCCCTCCAGATGTGGTTGGGCTGCAGTTCCCATTATCTGCATAGCTAATGCTGAGGGATTGCGGGAGATGCATAACAACAAATTCAAAGCACAGGGGGTACACATTCTCCACCCTATTGCTCCTACTCCTATAATTAATTGGGCTTCAGTGAACAAGAACTACACTGTGCAACAGCAACCTTAACCGGGAGGGTCCCCAAAAGGTTTTGCTTGTGTCTGAACCAAAGTGAAAGCAGAGAGAAAAGGGGGTGCAGGGTGGGGGCAAAGAGAGCGAGCTGCAAGCGCTCCCACAACCAGCACCTTCATGTAAGCAGCCTCTGTCTCTGCAATGGTTTTGTCAAACTCATTCCGGGAAGCCATCTTGCGGGCCAGGTTCTCGTTAATGCGGGCCAACCTCTCCGTCAGGACGCGGATGTCATTCTGCAGTTTGGTTTTTTCTTCCTCCTCCTGCTGGATCTGCTTGTTCAGCTCCTCTCTCTTGAGGCAGAGGTCTTCGATGCCTAAAAGAAGCAAAATTAGAGGAGAGTCAGCCCGGACACCCTCCTCCCCTCCAAAAAGAGTGCAGCTGGCTCCAAGCCCCCTCCAGCCATGGCGGCCCAGCCTTCATTCGCCTCAAAGCATCACCAGCAGGTGTCTGTCTATGCCAGGGCTGGGCAAGTCTCAGAGGCTAAGAGGCCACCTGGGCCCTGTTCCGGGATTGGGAAGACCAGGACCCCCCACCACCACTGCACCATCAATTTTGTTTTTGCCCCAGTGCCTTCTAGGGCTGCCTAAATACCCCCAAAGCACCAGATCCCATCTGAGCTTGGAAGCTAAGCTGGGTCAGGCCTGGACAGTCCTTGGATGGGAGACTGCCAAGGAATCCCCGGTGCTGGAGGCTCTGTTTCCAAGGAAGGAACTGGCAAAACCACCCCTGAGGAGGATTCCTGGCCTACGAAAACCCTGTGAAAAAATCCATGGGGTCGCCATAGGTCCACAGGCAACTTCTAGGGAGCTGGGGGCATTTTTGCCACGTTTTAGCCTCCCCCCGCCTAGGAGAGCCCCCCCTTTTTTAATAACAGGAAGTTTTTTTTCTCTTTCCTTTTTTTTACCAATCCTTTTTTATTTATGACAACAAACCATCATTTTCCCTGAAAGCTAGCCGTGGGGCTCAGTGTACTCCTGGGAGCCCCTTTCGGGCCCTGGCTCCGTGCTATGGGGAGGGGGCTCTGGCCAGCACAAGGCCGGCTCCTGCCCCGAACTACAGATCCCAGGAAGCCACAGGGCAGAGCCCTGACCCTGGAGGCGGGCTCGCCCTGACCTCGCCTGAGGCACAGAGAGACCCCCAAGCCCCCCATCCTCCTCCTCCCCCCCCACCGAGGCCTCCCGCCCCCTCCTCGCAGTATCCTCCTCGCCTGAGGCTCAGAGAGAGGCGCCCGGGTAGGCCCCGTCGCCATGGCGACCGCGCGGCCTGCTTCCCGGCCGGGGCCTGCGAGCTCCCCTGCCCGGCCCTTCTCCCCTCCCTCACATTTCACCAGCTCGTTGTTGTAGCTCTGCAGGGCCGCCCCTTGCTGGGCCATCGCCGCCCGCCGGCCCTTCTCCTTCCCGACTCCCCTTCTTCCTCCTCCTCCTCCTCCTCCTCCTCCCGGGGCTCCTCCTCCTGCCGGGCAACGGCCGCCTCCGCCTCCGCGGGCCCGGGCCTGAGAACGGGGCTTCCGCCGCCGCGTCCGCCGCCGCCGCCATGGAGCTCCCGGCCGCCTGGCACACGCTCAGCACCGGCCTGGTCCCGCCCGCCGCTCTGGGCCTGGTGGGTGCCGAGGGGAGCCGGGGTGGGTAGTGGGACGTGTGTATGTGTTACAACAGACACGTGTAGGGTTGGGGCGGGTGAGGGGGTCCTTGGAAGGGCGCGCGTGGGCCTGGCGCGGATAATGGGGGTGGGGGTCAGGGAGAGCACTTAGGACGATCACTGGGGGGGGGGGCAGGAGAATAAGGGGACCCCTAAAGTGCAGGCTGGGTGGGGGGCGCCTGCCGTGCTGCCCACAGGTAGAGGGGGTGGGGGTGCAGGTGGGTGAGTCCCCCCCGTGGGGCCACCAAAGCAGGGCCAGTGGAGGGATGCGGGCTGGCTGGGAGGGATTCATGGGGGGGGGGTCCAGTGGCCAAATGTGGGGCTGGGGGTCCTGCCAGAATGAGGACCCAAGATGCCTCCTGAGAAGAAGAAGGGGCGTCCGCCCGTGAGGGGCTTCTCCCCTGGGGTGGCAGGAGGGGGATAAGCAGAGCAGGGAGCCCGTATTGGGAAAGGAAGCCCTGGGGGAGCAGGGCCAGACCCAGATGGGGGGGCTTTGGCTTGGCCGCAGGAGGGGCTGCGCTGGGTGGGTTCAGCCCCAGATGGTCCATCAACACCTCTGAAAGGAGTGGATTCTCAAGGTGCTTTCGACGTGGATTCCTGTGTGGCTGGGAGGGGTGGACTGGATGGCCCTTAGGGCCCCTTCCAACTGTATGAGTCTCTGAAATACGGGGCCAGCAGCTCTAGGGAAGTCGTCTGCCTGAGGTCAGTACCCAGGCAGTTTCCCTTTGTGTATGGCTGCCATTTCTCCAGCCCTGAGCACTGACAGGGCCTGTGGTGACCTTTCTCTCCAGGCGGTGCCACAATCTGACTTTGCCGAGCCCACCAAGGAGGGCGACCTGCGAGGGGCCGTGGAGGTGCTGAGGAGCCACAACTTGCATTCCATGCTGGAGGAGTGGTTCTTGGAGGTTCTGCAAATGGACCTGCAGGCCCGCATCGCCCCCGAGTTCTGGAACGGCGTTGCCCAGTACGAGAACACAGCCGAGGAGCCCCAGTGCTCCCTCTTGCTACTGGACGCCTTTTCCCTCCTCCGCCGCCGCCTGGACCCCTACCTGCGCAGCCTGGGCCTCATGGAGGTGTGGACGAGGGAGGGCTTGCTCCTCGGGACGGGGTCCCAGCCGCTGCGGGGGAAGGTGCACACCATGTTCCGAGCCATCCTGTTCTTCACCACCACCCAGAGCTTCCAGGAGATGATCCGGCAGTTCTACGGCCGCAGCTTCAAGATCTACATGCGGCAGCAGCAAAAGAGGAGCCGGGGGCCACGTGCGGTTGAGGCAGAGAGCAGCATGAGCGGAAATGAGCAGGAGTGCGAGGCGGAGGAGATGGGGGGGCCCCGAGGAGAGGGCCAGCAGTGCACGGGCTGCGAGAAGGCGCGCTGTTGGTGCTCCACTGCCATGGAGCAGTTCCAGCAGCTCAACGACGTGCTGTGGGTACCTTTAGCGGTTTGTCGGTGGCAAGAAACAGAAGCCGGTGGAGGCTCTGGCCACGGATGTAACTGAGCACTGACGCCATCATGTGTGGCACTTCTTGAGTGGCCGGCTGTGGGGTGAAGGGGGCTGAGAAATTAAAGAAAATGAGGGCTGGGCCTGGGGTGTGGGTAGGTGGGTGTGCTCTTGTGAGGTGGGAGCCCCTAGATCAGATTTTGCCTCCATTGCAAGCTTTATGGCGCAGTCTTTCCTAGCAAACAGAACTGGTGGACTAGAACTCCCATGATCATTAAATAGGGGTGTTGTTTTCTAGTATGCCTGAAGGGCACTCAGTGCGGGGAGGGGGGTAGATGAGATAAGGGCCCAAGACCAGCTGCTGGTTTCTCCACTGGCATCTGGTCTTGGGGATGAGAACACCGGCTGAGCGGGCAGGAGGAATATTAGGCAGAAGGTCCTGTCATCATGTCCCGTTCTCTTTGCTTGAAGAATCGTGTGCTTAGTGAGTTTCCCCTCCCTTCGGAGTTCCAGTTGTAACAAGAAGACACGCAGCTCAGGAGTTGCAGTTGTCATCTAAGCATGGCACTAGCCTTGTACTGGGAACCCGTTGTAACTTCCATGCATGCACAACTACAGAAGCACATCTGTGACTCCTAGGTGTGATGCTCTGAGGGAAGGACGGTGGCTCTTGGGACGTGGCTGTAACCAGTTACATCAATGGCACATTTTAGAAAGGGGGACCAGATGTTTAAATCAAAGAAAGGGAAAGAATTAGGATGCCACCCATTTCTGACCAGATAAAGCAGCAAATCTCCATCCTGCAGCCCTTCAAGTGTTGGGCTTGGGCTGCAGCTCCTATCATCTCTTACCCCACTGAATAGATGCTATTCTAAGGGGCTGCTAGGAGTTGCAGTCCATGATACCAGGTAGGGCAGCATCGCTGCCACCCCTGAGCAAAGATGTTTGGCTTGCTTAAAGGTCCCGGGAGGGGAGAGTTTATGGGTGGCTTTGGGGCCCAATTCTTGTTTGCAGAGAAGGCTGGGGCGTCTCCTTGTGATGGCTGAGCCAAGTCCCCTCTTTCGTTCCTTCAGCCAGAGGCTGAACCTGCTGGAGCGCGTCAGTGCGGATGCCGTCACAAGCATCCTGCACCAGATGATCGAGGAGCGGATGGAGCGAAGGTGCCAGGGAGAGTATGAACACTCCTTCCTAAGCGAGTTCCATGAGGTGAGTTCAAGGCGGAGGTGTGTGTGTGTGGGGGGGGGGGGGGCTTCCCTTGCTGCCACCAATGCCCATGCCACCTCCAGGGTGCTGTCTTCAGAAGCAGAGCCACTTGGTCTGGATTTACCAAAATGCCCGCCCCGCGAGTGCCCCATCTCTCACTTCACCTTGTCCTGGTGGCCCTGACTATGCTCACCTCTCCCTTGTCCTCCTCACACAGTGGATTGAGAAAGTGATTGGCTGGCTCAGCCGGGTGTTCCTGCAGGGAGGCGGCAGTGCCCCTCCCAGCCCCGAAGCCAGCAGCACGCTCAAACGGTGGCGCTGCCACGTCCAGATGTTCTTCTACCGCCAGTATGCCAGCATGCGCATTGAGGAGCTCTTCAGCATCATCCGAGGTGAGGCCAGGGGCATTACAGGAATGTACCCAAAAGTAGGTGGCGGGCAGCCCCCAAATACCTAGGGACTTAGCATTCCTTCTCCCCACCCCAGGCATTTAGCAGTGTTTGGTTTGGTTTGGCCTGTCCATGCCGCTTTTTGTCTGGCCACCGGCACTAATTACGGGCTCTGTGACACACATTCATTAAATACTGGTTCTCATGTTTTGATTTGTAAACCCTATGATTTTAAAAAGGGGGGGATAATATGCTTTAGTGTCAAACATCAGGATAAATGCTTTTAAAGCATCTGCTGTTGAGATTCCTGGGAATAAGCCCTGAGTGTGTGAGGTGCTCTGCCTTGTAAACCTGGTGTGCGTGCGTGTGCCTCCGTGTTTCCCTTTCCCTCGAAGCTCAGTGCTTTCTGCTGCCTGGTGCCACAGTCCCATCCTAGAGGGTGCAGCTGCCCATAAGGAAGGGTGCCTGTCTGCTCATGCTTTCCCCTGCCCTTGGAGCCTGCAGATTTCCCAGAGTCGAAGCCGGCGGTGGAAGACCTGAAGTACTGCCTGGAGAGGACCAACCAGCGGCAGCAGCTCCTGAGCTCTCTGAAAAGTGCCTTGGAAATGCGGCTTCTCCATCCTGGTGGGTATTTTGAATCCTGCTTCTCTTACTGCTCCGTCCGCTGCAGCCAGGGAGAGACTTTGTCCTCCTTTTCTCGGTGCGCACAAGTTGCCTGGTGAAACTGTTTGGCAGGAGGCTCAGGACTGAGAGGCAGGGAGACCTTTCTGCAGAGCTTGCTTATGGGGCTCACTCTTGGTGTGGTGGTCTTTAATGCAGGGTGGGGACTTCAGAAGGGAAGGATGGGGGCGGTCAGTATAGACAGGCAGGGCCGGAAAGGCAGCAAAGGGTGCAGGCAGGAAAGGAGGTGGCGTTGCTTCCCATCCCACCTGGTAGCCATTAGCTGTGGGTGGGGCCTTGGAAAGGCTTCTTGCCCAACACACTGCTATTCCCAGTTTGTAGAATGGCGCTAGCTTGCCTGACTGGGCACTTGCAGGAGATTGGCAAGCACAGGTAACCTAGAAACACTTCGCCTGTGCTGCTCTTCCCCTCCTCCGTCACCTCGGCTTCTGTTTCTGCTCCTGGGTAGCCACGCTTTCCAGTGCGGAGGGCTAGCGCTTCTTCCCCCTCCCATTCTTGCCTTAGGGGTGAACACCTCCGACATCATTACCCTCTACATCTCCGCCATCAAAGCCCTGCGGGAGCTGGACCCTTCCATGGTGATCCTGGAGGTCGCGTGCGAGCCCATCAGGAAGTACTTGCGGTGAGTGGTACTTGGTGGACCCTTTGCCCCATTGCACTGACCACGCTGGCCCTCTGTGAATGATGGGCCTCCTGCCAGCACCCACCCACCCACCCACCCACCCCAAAACAATAAATGCCCAGTCTCCTTTTCAGTGGAGCAGCATAAGGTTGTGAGCGACACCATTTTAGGTTCCTCACAGCGTGGTTTTGGGCTATAATCCGTTGCCTCTGCCTCCTCCTCCTCCTCACAGAACCAGGGAAGATACAGTGCGGCAGATTGTGGCTGGTCTAACTGGCGATGCCGAAGGGTCCGGTGACTTGGCCAGTGAACTCTCCAAGGCCGATCCGGTGACTCTGGAGAACGGCCAGGAGAGCGACGACGATGCCTCTGACCCGGAAGACTGGGTGCCTGATCCCGTTGATGCCGACCCAGGTGAGCCTCTCCTGCTCTGGACTGCCGAGGGCCCTCGGCTGGAGTCCCAAGGGCCTCCGGTGCACAGGGGCTTGGGGAGTAGGGTTAGGGCAGGCGCTTTGGCTCTCTGGGCAGCAGTTCCTGGCCTTTCTTCTCAGGTCGGCAGAGCTAAGCAGGGAACATCCATGTCTAAATGCCTTGGCAAAGAATTTGCGTTCACTGGGGCAGAATAAACTGTGGTGTTTTTTTTAAAAAAGTCTGCATTGGGCAAAAGTGTGCAGTCCCCATTTATACCTGAAGCATCTGCAGCCTTTTTTTTGGGGGGAGGGACTGTTTCAGTCCCTTTGTGGTGCCCCAAGAGCCCCCCGCCCTTGCTAGCTGGCTCCTTTCTCTGCCCTTTTCTCTCCATCACCTCCTCTCTGTTTTGCCAGGCAAGTCGAGTTCCAAGCGCCGCTCCTCAGACATCATCAGCCTGCTGGTCAGCATCTATGGCAGCAAAGACCTCTTCATCAGCGAGTACCGCAATCTTCTAGCTGACCGGCTGCTGCACCAGTTCTCCTACAGCACTGAGAGGTGAGGGGGTGTGGCCTGCTGCTGGTTGACCTCTGGAGGGCCCCCTATGTGGGTCTTCCCCTTGGTCCCGGAATGGGCAGCAAAAATGGTGTCTTTAAGGGCCTGGCAGCTCAAGGGTAGAATCGCAGAGCCATGGAGTGCAGGGATGGGAAAAGCTCCCAAGAGCTGCCCACCCCTGGCTTTTGGGCTGGCCAGCCGGCCGGCTGGCTCTCTCCTCCTCCAGGTGTGCTCTGGCCTGGGCCGCTGCTTCTGCGCTTACATGAGACCCTTCTCTTCTCTCCACGACAGAGAAATCCGAAATGTGGAACTGCTGAAGCTACGCTTTGGGGAGGCCCAGATGCATTACTGCGAGGTCATGTTAAAAGTAGGTGGTTGGTAGGAGGAACGGAGGGGAAGCTTGCTGCAAGTCAGGAGGGGCCTCGCCCGGCCGCCACAGGCCCCAAATTCAGCCTCTCCCCATCCCCCTTGGCATTAAGCTGGGAGAGGTTTGGAACCTGGCGTGGTGAACAATGTCTCCTTCCCACCCCAGGCATTTTTTGCAGAAAATGGGGTGGGTGGGGGAGGAGAGCCTGTTGTCTGGCAGGCAGCCAGAGAGCCCTTCTTCCTTCTCCCTGCCCGTCTGTCTTGGCCACTCGACCAATGCCCTTTCCTGTGCTGCCCTTTCCTTCGCATACCTCAGGACATGGCGGACTCTCGCCGCATCAACACCCACATTCGTGATGAGGAGCAGAAGCTCCCCGAGGAGGAGAGGCCCCCTTTCAACCTCACGGCCACCATCCTCTCCAGCGAATTCTGGCCGCCGCTGAAGGAGGAGAAGCTGGAGCTGCCGGAGGAAATCAAGGCGGCCATGGAGGCCTACTCCAAGAAATACGAGAAGCTGAAGGTGAGGGGGCCCTTTGCTGGAGGCGCCTGCGCCTGACGTGGCCCAGCCAGGGAAGGGCCCTTGCAGTGGGGCTGGGGAGCCTCAGGACTTGGGGCTGCTGCTGGCCCTCTGGGCCCTAGCCTGTCTCCTGGGCTTCCCCGTAGTGCCACCCCCCCCCCCCGTGGGTTTCCCCCGGCATTTGTGGGTGAGGACTTCTCTGGACTGGAATCTGGCCCTCGGGGCCCCTTCCGTTAAAGCCAAACGGCCGCTGCTCAGGAGGCGAATCCCAGCCCCGCTGGCTCTCCACTGGCGCTGAGGACCCGAGAGAGACCTCCCCTCTCCCTAGGCAGCTCCCTCCCTCGGCTGCTCCCAGCAGCTCCTGGCCCTCCTTCCCTGTATCTGGTTTTCCTGGGAAAGAGCTCTCAGGGCGCAGCTTGGTGGCAGGGGCGTGGGTGGTGCTGAGGGTGGGTGGGCCAAGCTCACATCAAACACAATGCCCCCCCCCCGCCCAGAGCAGGCTTTCTCAATCCACCAGCCAAGTCCTGTGGCGGCCGCTTTCCCTGTTGGCCTGCCCCATCAGCGTGAGGCTGGGGTAGCCAAGCGTCTCCCTCACCTGCACCCCAATCCGTGGGCTCCCTTGCAGGCCATGAGGACCCTGAACTGGAAGCCCCACCTGGGCTTGGTCAACCTGGAGGTGGAGCTGGCGGACCGCGTCCTGTCCCTCTCCGTGTCGCCCGTGCAGGCCGCGATCATCCTGCACTTCCAAAGCAAGGGTGAGTCTGCGGCAGAGCACAGCGTCCCTTGGGGCGGGTGGGGGGAGATGATGATGATGAGGAGGAAGCAGACTCTGGTTATGGCATGGGGCGGCAGAGGGGGGCGGCAGAGGGGGGCTGCTGAAGGGGCCGGAGGAGCGTCTGCCTCTCTGGTCTGTGAGACCCTTGAACGGAGCTGGGGCGCTTGCCCTCCTTCCCCGGGCGCCCTGCCCTCTTTCCCAGCCGCGCAGCTGCCGCCACTGCCGCAGGAGGTCTCCCTCTGGGCGTGACTCCGCTTCTCTCTGTCGCTCCAGACGCTTGGACCCTGGAGGAGCTGAGCGAAGTGCTGAAGGTGCCCGCGGCCTCCCTCCGGCGCAAGATGACCCTGTGGGTGCAGCAGGGGGTGCTGCGGGAGGGACCCCCCGGCACCTTCACAGTGATCGAGGAGGAGCAGAAGGACCGGGCTGAGAAGGTGGTCCTGATCGACAGCGATGAGGAGGGCGACTCGGCCACAGCCTCCCAGGCGGACCAGAAGGAGGAGGAGTTGCAGGTGCCCCCACGGCCCTCCGAATGTTCTTTTTTTGGGGGGGGGAGGGGGCTCTACCCATCGGGGTACCTGAGCTTGGTTAGCACTGTGCGTGTGGCCCTCCCCCCTTTAAAGCCATCGTCTTCCCCAGGGAGTGTGGCAGCCTGAGGCCTTGCCTCCTTGTGTGCCAGGTGGCTGCTTGTTGACCTGGCCCAGGGTGGTCTCCAGCCCACCGTTTGCAGCTCTGCAGCAGCTTTGGTAGAGAGAAACCCTGCCTTCAGCCCTTCCGTGCGATGCCTGGGAATGAAAGGCGCAGGCTCTGCTAATGAGCCTCTCGCTGCTCCCCTCCACAGAACGCAGGTCAGAGCCTGTCGGGGTTCCTTTGTGGAGCTACAGCTCCGCCCTGCTGGCCGAGAGATCCTGGGATTGCCCAAGGAGGGAACTTCTCCAGTCTTTGACACAGACTCCTAGCCCTGCGCTTGTGTTGGCACGGTTTGCATGCTGTGCCCTGCCCTCCATTTATAAATGCTGGTTGAATAATTAGAGGTCTTGTGGTGCAAGTATCGAAATCACTTGCAGAAGCCTGGTTGTGGGAAAGGAGGAGGTGTCCCTTCCAAGGCCCCCAAGAGAGAGGACTTTTTTTTTGTTATTTTAGTTTAGACTGTGGTCTATTATACACCATTTTCCTGCGAAGACTGGCTTCAGGACTGCATGTGCATTGGAGGCGGGGGCAGAAATACAGTTGGACGGGAGCCAGGCCCTCCTCCCCATTTGCCTTTCCCTTGCCCCTGATGAACCACAGGCAGCCTGCAACCTGTTGTTGATTGAGGGGGCCCTCCCAGCTTGGCATGGCATCCATTCCTGATGAACGTGCCCCTCAGTGTGTGTTGTTTTATAAAGTACGCACTTCAGCAGAGCCCCGTGAGCGTGCATCCCCTCGTGTAGGCGCCTGTGCTTCTGAGAAGACCATCTCCTTCCCTCCCTCCCTCCCTCCCTCCCTCCCTCTGTGTGCTGCAGGTGTTCTGGACGTACATCCAAGCCATGCTGACCAACCTGGAAAGCCTTTCCCTGGAGCGCATCCACAGCATGCTCAAGCTCTTTGTGATGACCGGCCCCATGGTGACGGAGATTGACATCCAGGAGCTGCAAGGTTTCCTTCAGAAGAAGGTCCGGGACCAGCAGCTCAACTACTCGGGAGGCGTCTACCGCCTGCCCAAGAGCGGCAGCTGAATGTCTCTCTTCCAGACCCCCAGAAGGATGGATCGTGGTCCTCCCAGTGTAGGAGAGGGCTGTGGTCGGTCGGTGGTGCCCGTGACATGGCCCCCTGAGCTCAGCGGCTCTGGAGGCTCTCCTTTGCTCTGATACTGGGAGTACTGGGCCAGGTAGCCTCTCTTACCTCCCTCATGGCCGTGGGGAAAGACTCAGAGACGCAGGTGGGGGTCGCGGTGGGGCTCCTTCTGTTCATCCCTTGTGATGTGAAGGTTTGGGATTTACCACAGAAAGCATCTGCTTGGTTTGTTCTCTTTGTTCACAATAAAATGCCTTGCATCTTTTTGCATGAATTGCAGTGGAGCATTTCTTTAGTTCTGTCACCAGGAGGGCCAGCCTGGCTCTTGGCTGGTGGCCTGAAGGCCAGCGGGGCTGCTCCCTGTTGCTGCTGCGCTGGCGCTGGCGGTGGCGGCGGCTTCTCTCACATTGAATTGCGTCCTCGCCATCCAGGAGACCACCAGGCAGCTGGGACCAGTCTGTTGATTAAGTACGGCAAGCCGCAGGTACAGGTAGGGAAGCAGAGGTACAGAGGCCTGGCCCTCCGCAGTGATCTGTCATCTTGTAAAGAGCTCAGTATTTTGTAAGCGCTGTTGGCGTTGCTGTGTGAAGTCAGCTCTGACGTAGGGCGGCCTTACCCTAGGGTCATCTTGACCAGAATTATTTGGAGGGCTGCCTTTGCCTTTCTTTTAGGGTGAGAGTGTGTGACATGCCCAAGGCCGCCCAGTGGGTTTCCATGGCTAAGTGGGATTTGAACCCTGGTCTCCCAGAGCCCTAGTCCCACATTCAAACCACTTCACCACGCTGGCCCTGCTTTTAAGATGACCCCGACTTACAGAGACCTTCTAGGGTTTTCTTTGCAACTTATCCAGGGCGGGTTTGCTCTTGTCTTCCTCTCAGGCTGAGGGTGAGATTTGCTCAAGGTCACCTGCTAGTTTTCCGTGGCTAAGCAGGGATTCGAACCCTGGTCTCCAGAGTCCCCAGCTCTCCAACCACTAAACCATGCTGGCTCTCTCTAAGTGGCATATGGCTGCTAAAAGACTAGGTGGCCTCTGCTTCAACAGGAAGGAAGAGGAAAGCTTGGAGGGACTGCTTTCTTCCCCTTTTGCTGTTCCCTTCTGGGTAAAACGGTGGCTTGTGAAATCAGGCTTTGCTAACAAGGAGCCTGTTCTATGGCATCATTATTTGAGAGTTTTCTGTGTGACTTGAGGGTTTCTCTGGGTCGTAGGCTCAATTTCCAGCCCAGCTTGGTCTCATTTCAGAGTTCTAAAGCATCAGAAGAGCCCTGCAGGATCCGTCTCCCTCCTACCCCTGGTACCACCAGGCAAGCTCTCCTCACCAGCTCTTCCCTCCAGCCACTGCTGTTCAGTAGCCTTCTGGAGAATGTTCTTTGCAAATTAAAAACACTGTTTAAAAAAATATAGAAAAACTCCCTGACCACCTGAGAGCTGTGAGAGGAGTGTGTGACCCCCGGGCTGTTTCTGGACTGCCTCCCTCCGCATTGGCTGAGTTGGCCAGGGCATCCAGAGGAGGTGACAGGGCGAGCTGTCCAGAATTATGCTGGCTGCCGCTGGCTGTGGGGCCAGGCTGTGAGTTACGAAGGCTGCGTGTATGTGTTTGTACAGGAAGCCTGTAGTTGAGAACAGTTTAAAATGCCCTGTGCTCATTTATGGGTGGTAGTGGCAGGGACACCAGAAGAGGAAGGTGCCTTGTAGGGAAAGAGGAGGAGGCATGGTACTCTCAGGCTTATACAGGAAGCATCCTGCAGCAGGTTGTGGTTTGGAATTCGGGGCAGGGCAGGGGTGCTGCTGGTGCCCCCGGGAACAGCCTGTGCAGAGAGAGCACCCCTTCCTGCCTGCCTGCCTTCTTTCCAGCCCCAGCTGTGTGTTCTGTCCCTTGGTGGGAAGCATTCCAGGGCACTGTGACATCACAGTCCCTCCCAGAATCCCCTGCGAAGGCTCTGCTCACCTGGAGGCTCTACTGGCCAGCTTTTCTCTAGCCAGACTGGCTCCTCAGAGGGCGTGAGGAATCATTGGGCAAATGGCCCCCATTTTGCGACTGTCTTGCATATCCTTCCTTGCTATCTTTGCTTTCTGTTCACGTGAGTCTTGGAGCCGGCTGGACTCCTCCTCGCTGATCTGCGGCTGGGGAGGATCTTTGTGCCCCCACCCACCACATGGAACTTAGGGTGCTGTGTAGAGCATGGCGGCCTATTGGTCCCTGCTTCTCAATATGGTCAGCATGGACTGGCGGCAGCAGCAGCAGCAGCTGTCTGGGGTTTCAGAGCAGGGATTTGCCCCTGTCCTAACTGGGAATTGAACCTGGGACCCCCTGTGTGAAAGGCAGGTCCTCACACTGGGCTGTGATGGCATTACTGGAGCAGTGGTTGGCAGGCCTTCTGGTAGCAGATTCCATGGGTTATCTCTGTGCTGTGTGTAGAAGCATTCCTTTTGCCTTGGGGCTGGATCCATCTTGCCCTTGCAGCAGAGCAGGAGCCGGAGCCGACCAGCACCGGAGGGAGAGGAAGCCTTGCCAAGAAGGTCCCCTTGCAAAGAAGGCTTAGAACTCTTCATGCTAAGAAAATGGAGAGACTGCCTGGTGGATCTCTCTTGCTGAGGAGAGCTCCATGGGAGGGTGCTACTACACACACACAGTAACTAACTGCTCCTAACTTGGAAGGCCTGTTGAGCAGATCAAAGAAATGTCCAAGAGAAAGTGTGAAACTGTTGAACTTTTCTCTGGTGGGAGCAAGGCATCAAATTGCTGCCTGTTGCTATATTGTTAGAATTTATCTTTATGGTTCGCAGGGGGCAAGTCACTGCCCCAAGAGGCACATCCTACTTCATGTTCAGATGTGTAATGCTGCTTAGGGTGGATCACAGGGTAAAATGCCGTATGCCTGAGATGCTCACTGCTCCTGCCCACCAATGCACAAAGCAAGGGGCTCAAGCAGGGAAAGGCTTCCTGGGGGAACTGGGAAGGCTGTGGGGACGTCTCTTGACATGTCCTGCTGTTTTAATTCAGAGCTGATCCCTCTGTCGTTGCTTCTCAGTGAAATTAAGCAGGGCAGGGATAAGGAGAGGTCAGCCTCATGGTTTCGATTCCCAATTGGACGGTTCAAATGAGGGAGACACAGAAGACCATGATATTCTTAACCGTAGAGCAGTACGGAAGGTGAGCACAAGGAGTCTGGCTGTTTCGCTTAAATCCCTCTGCCTGTGGGGTGGGGTGGGGTTGGGGGTCTGTAACAGGACAAAAGAGGTGGGGTGTCTTGGCTGCTACCCTGTCCTTCCCTCAAGTTGCATACTTGGGTGGCCGACAGCCTGTTCATTTTGAAACAAAACAGAGACACCCCCCCCCCAAATGAGGGAGTAGCTTCTCCTCCCTAAGTACAAATCCATACAGAAGTTTGTAAATCAAAACAAAAATAATGTTTAAACCCCTCTACCTCCCCCGGACTTCTTTGCTTCCTGATCTGTGGAAGGCATAGAGATCTGAAAGACTTCACTCACTTTTCTGATATAGAGAAGGATATTCAGACTGCCCCCACCTCCTGATTTTTAAAGGGGGGGACAGACGTATTGCTGCCTTACTTTAAAATCCTTTGGTGTTCCTTGGACGTTTCCCCCCCTCTGTGGGTTGCTGTATTTGCCTCCTTGGCAAACAGGGACAACGGAAGCAGAATCCCGGCCTCTTAAGTGTGGAAACGAACTCTCTGGTGGAGGGCAGTTGAGCCACGAAGTATGGAAGGTGTCACTGGAAGGAGGGAGGAAGGTGGAATGGAAACTGGCAGGAGGGGCTTGGGTTAGGCTGGAGCCTGTCTCTTGATGAGACCCGTTAGAAGGGTCTGGCTGGAGGTATCCTGCTAGCTGTGTATTGTTTCTTATGTGTTCTGATCATTATAAATAGGCACACGGGCTGTCTCGCTTGCTCTTGTGGCTTTGGGCCAATGGGGGGGGCACAGAATTCACAAAATTCTGATTATTCTCAACAGTATCCGGAAGACTCTGAAGACATGGACATTGGGCACCGGCAGGCCTCCATACGAGGTAAGGCATCTTCACAGCCCCTCCCTGGTGCCTGTCATTGTTCAGGGAAGCTCTGGTAACATTACTCTCCCCCTGTTATGGGGCAATGGTGAGGGGCACAGGAGGCAGTGCCTTCCTCGGCCACTAAGATTCCCGGGAAGCTGTGGGGAGGCCTCTGCCTTCACTGAGACAGGAGAGTGCAGAGGGGTGGGGGCGGGAAGGGAGAAGGATGAAGACATGGGAGGTTGCTTAGATCAGGCCCAGCGCTTCTTTGATCCAGCCCAATGCTCTTTACTAACATTGGCGGCTGTCACTCCCCACAGCTTTGGGCAGAGAAGGTGTTTCCCATCACTTGCTGCCTTGGTCTTTTTTGTTTTTTGTTTTTTAAATGAAGATGCTACGGCCAGAAATCAAGCCTGGGACTTGGGAGGGAGAGTCTGCTTCCTTCTGAGGTGGTCTGTTTCACTGTTGGACAGCTCTCCCTGCCGGAAAGAGGCATTTGGCAGTGGAATAGATCCCCTTAGAAGGTCATGGTTTATCTTTATTTACTGAAATATTTATATCTGTCTAAAGAGCTCAGAGGACATACAATAAAATCAACTTTTATTTAAAACACTGAAACAATACAAACGATTTTAGGAAATTGATTCTTCTTCCTTGGGTGCTTTTAAACAGATGTGGGATAGCCAACTGCCAGGACTCCTGCATGGCCCTGGTGCTCCTTTCCAGTTCTACCATTCTGTAATTTCCTGCAAAGCAGGTGCCCTCAGCCCTGCGCTAGGGTCCCCTTTTCTCTCTGTCTCTGTTTGTCTCTCTCTCTCTCTCTCCAGATCTGTGGAAAGAGACAGCTTGATAACCTTTGGCGGTTTCCATGCAGTTCAGGACTGGAGGGATGGAGGAGTCTTCCTTCCTTCCTTCCTTCCTTCCTGTTCTTGTTTTTGTCTTCCAGTGTCTCCAGGAGAGTGCAGCTGCCCTACGGCACTGCCCAGAGCCACTCTGGTGGCTATTGTGGCTGCCTTGGCCTTCCTGGGCATCTTTTCTACCTCGATTCTCCTGGTGGTGGCCGTTTGCCTTTTGCGCGTGGTGGAAAAGCAGAAGTGAGTCTCATGGGCTGAGAGATAGACGTGCAGGCGGGACGCCTCTCCCACTGGGTTTTGTGCTTTGCTGATGTTGGGAAGGGGCCTGGGGCACTCCGTGGATGGGTCCCTCAGGGGCCCAGGCACAGGCCTCGGGGGTCTCTCATCTTAACTGAACCCCCTTCCTTTCCACGGTTCCCCCGTGAGCCTGTCCGAGCAGCCCTTGTGTGGAGTCTGGCAGGGCACCTCTCTCCAGTCTCTTTCCTAACCTTGTGACCTCCGTTTCTTTCAACCGGGGAAGTCAGGGATCAGACCTTTTGCCTGCAAACAGAGAGGGAGGAAGTGTCCAGAGGAAAGTTCTGTCTGGTTGCCCTGTACAGGCTCAGCCCAGGGTTCCTCTTGCTGCACGGGCACTGGCCTCGCTGGCTGGTGGATTCTGGGAGTTGTAATCCAAAAGACCAATGTTTCCATGCTTTACGGCCCTTGCTTGCTCCCTGAAACCATGTTAGTGGTAGACACTGCCAGGACTTAAACGCCAGGACCTTGTATACAAAGCAGCTGTTCTGCCATCAAGCTCTAAGTCTCTTGGGCAGTTCTCTGCACCCACAGCCTTAGCTGGGTTAGAATATGTTGGTCCACACGTAGCCCTGCCTTGGCTCCTTGGGCAACCTGCCAGGGAGGCCTCTGCCCACCTATGCAGTCTGTGAGCCTTGCCGCTGTGCCTCCTCTGACCAGGGGACCATATGGGTGTGGGTTGGGGTGGAGGGGTCTTCATGCTGAGTCTCTCTGGCTCTCCCAGTGAGCTGTGGGCCCTACAGAGCCCTCCCTTGCTTCTGGAACCTGCAGGTCAGGCCCTCTCAGTCCCTGGCCATGGGTTTCTTGGGTGGGGCTGGGGGCGTCCTTCTCTTTTTCCTGGGGCGCCATACAGGAGACCTGTTGGATCTCAGGCGTTCATGGTTTATGGTGGGAGGTGTTTTGGTGATGCCGTGGCAATGGGGCTCCTCTGAGCAGTAAGTTCCCTGCTAGGTTCTGTGGCCCCCTTCTTGCTCACGGGCCTTTCATTCTCTCTCCCTCTTTTTTTCAAGGAAAAAGGAGAAGGCGGAGAAGCCAGGCCACTCTTGTCACCAGAAGCGAGCCCCTCCTGCCCCGTAAGTGGCCCAGGCTGAGCCAGTGGGGACTACCTGGTCACTAGGAAAAAGCTTTGGCTGTTATAGTCTTAAAATTTAACAGAATGATTTGCCCTTTCTAGATGTGTGTGGGGGGACTGTATATGTAAAGAACTTGTGTGAGTGTGTGTGTGTGAGAGAGAGAGAGCCTTTCAGCCCTTCCTATCACAGTGAGAGGGACCTCTTTCTGTGTGGTTGCAGGTCTCCGCGCCCAGAGCATTCGCACTCGAACGCAAAGTCTTTGCACGGATATGAACGGCTCCACCCTGTCTCCTCGTGAGTACCACCAGATCTTTCTCCTCTGCCCCCTACTGCTGCTCCCCATTTTAACCAGATTCTGCACCCAAAGATAGAAATTTCACCAAGTGCTCATTTAACAATTGTCCGGTTTGTGTCCTGGTGCCTTTTTTCTTTGTTCTGCTTTAACAAGGCGGGGGGCGGGGTGAGGGAAGGAGGCCAAGAGGACCCTGTAAATCCTGAAACTCTGACTTAGGCTTCTGGGATTACACAAATGTTGGCTGGACATTCTGAAGAAGGATTTAAGGAAAATGGGGTGGTAGTACCTTAGAGACTCTGGCTTTTCTTCGCAAACGAAGATTCAAGAGACTAGCGGCTTTATTTTAGTCAGAGCTTTCATAGATACCAATGCACTTCTTCAGAGTACGGTGTTGCAGCCCATGTATTTAAACACAGTTCCATAGCTGAATATAAAGGAATACAAAAAGGGGCAAGCTGTGACTTCAAGGAGTGGTGTCAAATGACCCAGGCCTTTCAGGGAGCTGGTCCGTAGTGCAGAGGTGTGTGAAGGTGATGTATCTGCTTACCCACGAAAGTTTACGCTGAAATAAACCAGTTAGACTCAAAGGTGCTGCATGATTCCTTTCTCCCATCACCTCCATTTTCCTTTTTATGCTGTGACAAACTAACACATCTCTTTGCAAACAACAATCTTGGCAACATGCTACCACCAAGAATTTTGTTAATGGCCTGAGTTAACAGCATAATTGTCACTCCCAGGACTTCATAATCAACATCGCTCCCACCAGCAACCCTGGACACTGTGTGTCAGCCTGGCCCTCTGGGATGATACTCCACACACCTCAGGAAGTGGATGACAGTCCATGAGTTAAAGGCCCCACGTGACTCCTTGTTGTTCTGCTGCAACACAGTTGGCTAACCCAGCTGCCAACCGCTGGGAAAATGATGTTTTCCTGTTGCCCCTTCCTCTCTCTCTTTGTGTGTCTTTTCAGGCGTGCCACCCAAGGTGTCTATCTGAACGCCAGTGAGCTGAATCCTGGTCCCAGGTAGGTCAGCTGGCAAGATGGGAAAGGAGGGTGGCGGGAGAGAGGATCCATCCAGCAACGCTGTCCCATACCCACGGGTGCTGCTGCTGGATTCTCCAAGGCCCTCCTGTCCCATTCAGTGCTTTTCAGGATCTCCTGCTCCCCAAAATGTTCATTTCTGAGAGTGTGTGAATATTTTTATTTTCTTATTTTGCACGGTTCATTCTGGCTTTGCTCTTCACAATGAGCACTTGAGTTCCATTCCTCACCCTGCCTCTGGCTCAGGGCTTGAGAGAGGCACTTTTTTTGGATAGCATCTCCTTGCTGGCTGGAAGGATTCTGGGAACTGTAATCTAAAGAAGGGACTTTTTCCAGGCCCGACTCTTTCACCTGAAAGTGCACTTGGTGGAATGTCCTGTGCCCCTTTGACCTTAGACCATAAGGTTTTATATGTCTCCCTGGCAGGGATCCGAACACAAGGCCTGCAGCAGAGTTTCTGTTGATTGGTCATTTCGGTTTTATAACCAGTTCAAGCTCAGATTTTGAGAATACGGAATTAAAGAACAAAAGAGAGTGGGTCCCATCTGCCCTCCTTTTCCCACTGTGTCCCTGCCCCCCCCCATTCTCCCTCCAGTAGCAGATGCCTGGTGCCAGCTGTGGGGCACTTGTGGGGCTGGGAGTGCTCCTCCTTCATTGGGTGGCCTTGGAGTGAGGGTACACTGTGGGGGCTGCTTCTCAGTGCTACTGCGGCTGCGGCGTCCCCCTTTTCACTCCCCCCCGCACCCCTTTGTCATTTCAGAGTCAGTCGGGAGAGGAGTTACCAGAATGCCACCAGGACACCAGCAGAACCCAAGTCAGTAGGAAGAAGAAATTAATTGATTAATATCCTGCCAGTCTCTCACTCTGGGAGCCAAGGCAGCGTCTTTGGGTAATAGACCAAGTATGGCGGGAGGGACGGCAGGCGAGCTGAATTCAGAGCTTGGAAAATATGACTGCAGGTCCTTGAATCCCCCAGCAGGAGTGGATACTGGGAGCTGTAGGCAGAAAAAGTAATGTTTCCAAGCTCTGGCTGTGTGGCAAGGGAACAGACCTCACCCAGATGGAAATGTGGGGGACACACTTGTGTCCCCCTCCTGACTGCCTGATGTCTTCCCCCAAGATGGCTCCTTTGTAGAGACCCCTGGCAGCTGTGGTCTCTCGCCTCCCCTCTGCGGCATTCCTTGGCTCTGCCTGACCTCTTTTGGAAGCCAAAAGGTCCCCCGGCGGCCCCAGAGGAAAAGCAGGGTGGCTGAGCTCACACCCTCTCCCCTCCCTCCTGCATGCTCTGCCCTCTTTCTTGTCTCTCCAGGTCCACCCCAGAGAATGAGTATGTTGCCCCAGACCAACCACCAGCTTTTTCCAGGTAAGTTGTGCGAAGGGAAATGAGCAAAGACCCTGAACAGCTCTGGCTGAAGTGTTTCCGATGGGAATAACTGGAGCAGGGTGGGGCTGGTGCGTGTGTGTGCGTTGCTTTGCATGGACATGCTAGTGTGCCCAGCCTGGGAATATATATATACTTTTAAGGGAGCTGTGACATGACAGCTTCTGTGGAAAGAGCTGCCTTTGAGCATGTGCAGAGACTGTCTTTATCAACTGATTTGGACTACAGCTCCCAGAGTCTCTGTAGCCAACGTGGCCCTGTGGCTTGAAGGCGTCTGAGTTGGGGAGTCCTTGGTACAAGGACATTGTTCTCTGGGCCTAGAAAAGTTAACTTTTTTGTAACAGCATCTTCCATGGTCTCCCAGTTAGCACAGCAAAGGATTGTTTTCCAAATCAGGAATTTTTCAGATCTCTGGTGCTGCTCTTGTGGGTCACGGAGGACATTCCTCTCAACATGCAGTGGGTAACCCAGAGGGCATAAAAACAGAGGAAGGTGTTGCTTTTATGGTTGAGATCTGCTGTGTTTAACAGTAGTATACCATTGAAATCCAGGTGCTGGGGAACTGAAGGGGGGCACTGCAGCCTTCACAGAGGCATCACATTGAAATGTTGCTTTCTTGAACTACAGTTCCCAGAATCCTGCTCAGCCAACATGGATACTGCCTGTTCTAGCTAGGGAGGATTCTGGGGGTAGTAGTCCAGAAAGTAGTGTCTCCCAAGGCCTGTGAGTGGCCACTACTGGAGAAGACAGACCGTTTGCTCTGATCCATCACAAATCCTCCTGTGTCCTCTTGCTGTTTCAGGGCCTCTTCGGAGAACAAGTACATGAATGTAGCTCAATCCAGGGCTGAGTCTCTGTAAGTGTGGGGACTAGGATTGGGGGCAAGGCCTGGGGGTCAGTATGCTCTTCCTCCCACTCACCCAAAAATCTCACACCTCTGTAGCATTTTGCACCTTTATTCAGGCTAGCAGCAATTCTGCAGTAATGTGCAAGCTTTTGAGTTCTTCACCAGTCTAGATGGCAAAAAAATTAAAATAAAAAAAGAAGCACGGAAGTTTAAAACTTATCCTAGATGTTTGCAGCCATGGGGACCAGTGGTTAAATCTAGTTGCAAACTGGAGGGGACAGACTTGAGGAATCGCTGGTAGGCCTGCAGGTTGTCACGCAACGTCCGAACGATGCCTGCCTGCTGGGATGGGGGTGACTTGGTAACCCCTGTTGCCAGAAGCAACAAGGCCGGTAGCAGCTCAGGTCCCTGCCCCTTGTGGCTCAGAGTGGTTCTCGTTGCTCCTGGGGGCAGGCGTTGCCTACCTGTGAATTTTGGATCCTGTTTTGTGGGCCAGATCTAGATTTGCATTCCTTTACTGTTCCTCCCCCAGAACTGGAAGCGTTCGAGACACTGTGACATCACCATTGCTGTCGCCAAAAGGGTGAGTGAGCACTTTTGCTGGAAACGGGGTGCCTTGGGTGAACGTGGGCTTCAGAAAGTTCTGTGTGCAGGGGGTTGAATACACAGGACTCCTTCTCAGTGACTTCCTAGCATGGGGCAGCCTCCAATCCAGACTGTCATGCAGGGATTCGTCGCTTTAATTTATTTTCAAAGCTTCTGGTCTTCATGATACAGCACAAAATCCTTGGAAAGTTTGTGAGGAGAGTCAGAAGCCTGTGGGAGGGGAGTTTTAGCAGGCCTTCCCCTCATCAAGCAAGAGCTCAGTTTGCTCAGTTGCTGCTGAGTGATGCGCAAGTTGTAGAACGGGAGTGGGCAGCTGTGGCCCTCCAAGGATCGCTGGACTTCAGCCTCCATCAGCCTCCATGAGATGGGACAGGGTTGCGCTCAGTCTGATCTTGCTGCTGGTATATTTTCCCAGACTAGGATTCAAATCCAATGTAGTTCTCCTTGGCCTCAGCTGGTGGGGAACAGTTTTAATTTCTTCCGCTGTTCCTTCCGCTCCAAAAATCAGCAAGCATCCCATCTCAAAGGCTCCTTTCCCTACCCACCCCTTCTTTTACAGGCGGGAGACCCATATTTATGAAGAAGTAGAGTAAGAGAATCACCACCTAGGTGGATGGACTTGCTGTGAGAACTTCTCCACAGGGACCTCGTGCAGGGAGAGAATAGTTCCAGCAAGCTGGGAACCACCTGGCAACCGCTTGGCTTTCCTATTAAAGCATAACTTGTTTTTGCCTTTCTTCTTATGATTTTTCAAACTTTCTGGCTTTTAGGGATCACTTTCCATAGCTTTAAGGATTGCCCCCCTCCTACATTTGCCAAAGAACCCCCAGACTCCCAGAGAATTCTGGGAGATGTGGTACACGCAGGGTGTTGAAGTTTGGCTTAACCAACATTACTGATCTACCATTCATATGGCAGGTCACCTGTTAGTTTTGAATCCCCGGATTCCTTGGGATAACGAAACTGCTGTGCCTGATCCATGTTTTCAGCCCTGGACGTGGTCCTTCAGGCAGGGCCCGGGTGCCCATAATATTGGGTTTGGAGCAGTGGTATTGAGGGGAGGGGCAGTGAGGGTATGCACGTCAATGTTTTTCCTCTCAAAAGTCCCGCTGCTGGGGAGGCTGTTTGTATTCGTAAGCAGAATCTGCCAGCCATGAGAGCCTTCGACCTCCTGGAACCCATCTTCCTGGCTTTCAAAGCCTCCACAGCCAGGCCCTCCTTGTTTCTCCTCTGCCTTTCCTCCCTTAGCGCCCCATATGCTTGGGTTGGCCTTCTGCATGGCACCAGCCCTCCCCTCCCTCCAAGACCCACCTTTTCCATGGAGCTGCTGGCCAGCCCCCCACTCTCCCCTCCAGCTCCCCATGCCTTGCTGCACTCAGGCCATCGCCAAGCCTGAATGGCAGAAGCAAATGCTGCGCTGTCCCAGGGGTGCGATTGCACACTGCAGGAGCTTCTGCAAGGACCCTGTTCTCTTACGAAGTTAATGTGTTCTTGGGCACAACTTCTTTAACTGATAGATAGTTAGGTGGGTTCTAGAGGCAGATATCACAGGGAAAGAACAGGTGGGTCCCTAACAGGTCGGCGGCATGTTTTAGCAGACCTTTTATTCAGAACCAGCCATATGCACATATGAACTGGAACAACCAGGTCAGGGAAGCCTTGCGTAAGTACATGAGAACATTTTAGAGAATACTTGAAGACTTCTTCCAAAATGCATCCAAGAATAATTTCTGAATCTTCCACCAGCCTTGACTTATAATTTTCTTGGAGATCTGTGCTCCCTTAACATGCTGGAGGATAGTTTGGGAGGCAGGCTAATCTGCCTTCCCCGTTTTCTCTGTTTTGCTGTTCGCGCGCGCAGGGTGCGGGATTCTGGGGGCAGCTGCTCTTCACCTTGCCTGTTGGAGGCAGCCACACACAGCTAACTCTATGTCACCCTGGGCTCCAGAGCCACGAAAGCCGCCCAGCGCTCAGACCACTGCACCGGGCTGCCTCCCACCTGCTGTGACTTCAGGGGGACTCCGGCTTATGGGAACACACTCCTTGGGGTTTCTGGGTGGGATTTACTCCAGAGGAGGTTGGACATGACCCCCATCCAGCAACAGGAAAGGGGAGGAAGGCCTCTGTTAATACGTGCTTTGCTAGCTTTAAACTTTTAAGGGCAATTTAGCGGATGGAAAGTGCTTCGTTGATCTCTGTGGCTCACACTGGTGCTTCCAGCGAAACCATGGCCAAATCCGCATGACACAAATAATCCACTTTCAAACTGGATTGTTTGCCACGGTTTCTTCCTATGGGATCCTGGGGTTTGTAGTTTACAAGGACTTTAGCCTTCTCTGCCAAAGAGTGCTGGTGCCTGACCAAACTACAAATCCCAAGGTTTCAAACCGGGTTGTTTGTGTGGTGTGGGTTTGGCCCTAGTGGTTCTTGTCATGGGTTTCCCCAGGAACAAACGAAGGGAGATATATCTGTGTGTGTGTGTTTTGTGGTGCGACATTACTCAGGCACCGCAGTTGCCATGCGGGAGGAGAAGCGTTGCCACGGCCAATGTGGGCTCCCAGGCGCTGCTAGGCCCCGTTGCTAAGGCCGGCCTTGGTTACGGCGTCCACTGCAACCGCCTCGGCCTGCTCAGCCGTTACGCTGCCGGCGTAGCTCCGGTCAGGAATGGCGCCTCCTTGGGCGGGGTTCTTGGCGCTCGCTCGTTCGCGCGCGCTTCCATTGCGGCCGTTACCAAGGGAACCTTTCCCTCGCGCGCGGGCGCTCAGGCTGGGTCGAGAGGAGCCAATCGGAGCCCGTCATCAATCATTCAAACCGCCCAATGGCGTTCCGAGCCGTTTGGAAGTTTCGTGCCGGGCGGAGGGAAGGCGGGGCCCCAGGGCTGGGCGTGCGCGCGCCTCCGCAACGACCGTCCTGGCCCCGCCCCCTTTCTTGCGCCTGCTATATAAAAGGCGCGTCCGTTACCTTGACGCAGCCAGTTATTGAGCGCGCCGCCACTGTCGCAGCAACAACTGCCGCCGTCGCCGCTCGCTTCCCGTCTCGTCCCGGAGGCTCGCCGTCGTCATCATGAGGGAGATCGTCCACCTACAGGCCGGCCAGTGCGGCAACCAGATCGGCGCCAAGGTCCGAGGAGGAGGCCGGGCCCGGAGGGAGGGAAGCAAGCGGCCTCCGCGCCCCCCCGTTTATTCTCTATTATTACTATTATTATTATTATTATTACAGTCTTGTTTTTGCTTTTTCGGACCGTAGTTCTGGGAGGTGATCTCGGACGAGCACGGCATCGACCCCACCGGCACCTACCACGGCGACAGCGACCTCCAGCTCGAGCGCATCAACGTCTATTACAACGAGGCCACCGGTGAGGGAGGGAGGCGGCCGATGAGACGCAGACGCCCAGGCCGGCCCCTCTCGCCCCCGCCGCCTCCCGGGTTCCAAGGGGCAGCTCGGGCCGGCCGGCCGGCGGGCGGATGCTCCCCTGCGGGAGGACGGGGTGTGGAGTAGCCTGGCGTTGGGGTGCCTCTGAGGGGCAGGAGGCTCGCTGCACCCCCGCCAAAAGCGGAGCCTGCCTGGGGGGCTGGCGCTGGGGGTCGCTGGCTGCCTGGGGGCGACTTGGGGGGCAGTGCAGTGGCAGGGCTAGGTGGCCCACGAGGCCGGTCGGCGTCCCCGCTTGTGGCAGGTGCCAGGGAGCAGCAGGTGGGGGCTGCAGGTGGCCTGGGATGCCCACTCAGCCCCCCCCCCGAGCTGACCACGGGCTCCATCTCGCCCTCCATCTCAGAAGTTCGGCCGGCTTCTGGAAGGTTCTTGGGTTCAGCCGCTGCTGAAGCATAAGCAGCAGCAGCAGCAGTGTTTTGAGGGGGCTTTTCTCTTAGGCGCTGCTGCCTTTGTGCCACCTTGCCCTGGCTGCGGGAGGGGTCTGCCCTCTGAGGCCTGGTTTGTGGGGCGGAGGGGCTTGGCCGTTCTTTGGCACTCTGCTCAGATCTGCCACTTGCCTGGTGGGAGGAACAGGCCATGGCAGGCAAGGGCTCTCCAGGAGTGGGGCATGTCCTTTCCGTGGCTGGCTCCAGGCCAGCATGGCCCTTGATGCTTCCATGGCACTAACCACTAGCCCCTGCTCTCTTCCACAGGTGGCAAGTATGTCCCTCGAGCTGTGCTGGTGGATCTGGAACCTGGCACCATGGATTCTGTGCGCTCTGGCCCCTTTGGGCAGATCTTCCGGCCAGATAACTTTGTGTTTGGTGGGTAACAAGGGTGTAAAATGGAGGCAGGGGCAGGGACTGTATTGGCAGCACTGGCCAACAAATGTGCAGTAGAAGAGCGAATAGGAGGGAATGTTCACGAGACACCTATCCCGTTCTATGGGCTACATAGCACACTTCCCCACTCCTTTTTTTACTCCTAAGCATTGCTTAGCTGTCATTTATGTAATAAAAGGGAGTTCCTGTGTGCAACGCAGGAGTAGTAATTTAGATGGTAGCAGAATCTTTAGAAAGCTGGGCTAGGAAGATGGTCTTTTGCAGACTCTGCCGTGCTCCTTGTCAAGACTCCGCTCCAGGTCCTGCTCCCATTGCCAAGGGGTGTGTTTTACTCTCCCCTGAGGTGTGCCAAAGCACAGGGTGTGCCAGCCTTGGAAAGGAGGGCAGGCTGGGAGCTGCGTTTGCCTTTCAGCCCTAGCAGTGCTGGCAGGATTTGCATGAGCAACTCAGCTCAAGGGTGTGAGCTCAGTGACCTCAGCAGATGGTGATCTCAGGCTTCCTACTGATGGATCCTGGTGCGTCTGCAATTGCTCATGCAAGGCAGGCTGGAGCAGCTCTGCAGTTGGCCCAGCGTAACTGGAACAGGTCCCGAGTGGGGGCAAAATGAACTGTACCCATAAAGGCTTTGCGTGTGGTGGGCTCCCACCTGAGTCGCAGAAGCCCCTGACAGGTGTCTCCCCACCACCCCGTTCCCTTCCAGGTCAGAGCGGGGCTGGCAACAACTGGGCCAAGGGCCACTACACGGAGGGGGCCGAGCTGGTGGACTCCGTGCTGGATGTTGTCCGGAAGGAAGCGGAGAGCTGTGACTGTCTCCAGGGCTTCCAGCTGACGCACTCCCTGGGGGGCGGCACGGGGTCGGGCATGGGCACCCTCCTGATCAGCAAGATCCGGGAAGAGTACCCCGACAGGATCATGAACACCTTCAGCGTCGTCCCCTCCCCCAAAGTGTCGGACACTGTAGTGGAGCCCTACAACGCCACCCTCTCGGTCCACCAGCTGGTGGAGAACACGGACGAGACCTACTGCATCGACAACGAGGCCCTCTATGACATCTGCTTCCGGACCCTCAAGCTGACCACCCCCACCTATGGCGACCTCAACCATCTGGTCTCGGCCACCATGAGCGGGGTGACCACTTGCCTGCGGTTCCCTGGCCAGCTCAATGCAGACCTGCGCAAACTGGCGGTCAACATGGTCCCCTTCCCCCGCCTACACTTCTTCATGCCTGGGTTTGCCCCCCTTACCAGCCGTGGGAGCCAACAGTACCGGGCCCTGACCGTGCCCGAGCTTACCCAGCAGATGTTTGATGCCAAGAACATGATGGCGGCCTGCGACCCCCGCCATGGGCGCTACCTCACGGTGGCAGCCGTCTTTAGGGGGCGCATGTCCATGAAGGAAGTGGATGAGCAGATGCTGAACGTGCAGAACAAGAACAGCAGCTACTTCGTGGAGTGGATCCCCAACAACGTGAAGACAGCTGTCTGCGACATCCCTCCCCGGGGCCTCAAGATGTCTGCCACCTTCATTGGCAACAGCACTGCCATCCAAGAATTGTTCAAACGCATCTCTGAGCAGTTCACGGCCATGTTCCGCCGGAAGGCCTTCTTGCACTGGTACACAGGGGAGGGCATGGATGAGATGGAATTCACGGAGGCCGAGAGCAACATGAACGACCTGGTGTCTGAATACCAGCAATACCAGGATGCGACCGCGGAGGAGGAGGGAGAATTTGAGGAAGAGGCGGAGGAAGAGGCGGCTTAAGGGCCTATCTGTTGAACTTTATTTGTCTCATGTTTTCTGTTTCTTTGTTCTCCGTGTCATCTGTTGGATGTTGTACAGGCATTAAACACATTTTCACCCTGCAAGTTGTCTCCGCAGCAGTTCATCATAGCAGGCTTTTCGGGTGCTGTTTCCAAAGGTTAGCGCATAGCTGTCCCTGAGAGCTGGGGAAAACAGCACATGGGAAAGTGAGTCAGCGGCTACCTGTGCCGAGGCTTGTTCCGCTTGACTTGTAGTAACACGGCAGGTGTGGGAGGTGTGCTTGTGGGGACGGGGGAGTGTGTGGAGGAGCACGCCATGCGGTGCTGTAGATCAAGGAATTTGCTGCTGAGAGCAGAAGAGCGGGGGTGTGTGTGTGGGGGGTGACTGTATCCACCTGGGCTCTTGTGTGGCTCATGGCCTTTAATGAGTGTACGGTCACTTTTAGAGAGACAGCAGAGTTGCTTGGCCAGGGCTTCTTCCTAAAGTTCTTTGTCCAGATAAAAATAGGTGTGAGGTGTATTTGCCAACTGGACTAAAGGACTGGCATCTTTGCCATGGCAGCAAACTGGCGGGCCTGCACCCAGCGTTAAGGAGAGAACGCATTGGCTGTGGTAGGAGTACTTGTGGGTTGCTGTCACCTTGGGAGAGGCCCTGAGCCTCCTTGGGGGTTACAGACACCATAACCGGACCTGTATGCAGGATTCCAGTGGCAGTTACAACAGCTTTATGATAGCAACTAGCCATTATTGTTGTTATTCCTGCTTAAGGATCTTTAGCATAGACCTTTTACAGCCTTCGCAGACACCAAGTATTGTGAACTGTCAGAGAGGGGTTGACCCAACACCCACCTTGTGGCCCAGCTGCCCAGTTCCTTTCTGGGCCCAGCAGCTGTATGCTGCAGGCATTTAAGGGGTGGGAGTTGCCACAGGTAAGGGTTTTGCCAGCATTCCAGCCTCTGAAGGTGGGTGGGACTGGCCTCTTGCAGAGAGTGTTGCTCAAGGTGGCCTCTAGCTGGGGGAAGGAGTGCACCCACACTTCCTAAAAGACTTGGGAGGGGGTGCCCTGGGTCCTGATTGTGAAAGCCCTTGGCCCTTGAATTCAGCCCCTCCGATGGGGAAAAGGGTGGCAGCTTGGAGGTTTACTCTCAAAAACAATAGCTTGGCAAGGACAAATGCCCCCCCCCCTTGTACCAGGAGGAAGCCATCAGGCTGGATCAGTTGCCTTTTTTCTAAGCTCCCGTTTGTGTGGTACCTGCCCTGTCTGGCCTTGCCTGGCTTGCATAAAAGCCTTGCATTCTGCATGTACCAGGGAGAGGAGGAGCAATGGAATTTCCCTCCCTCCGCCATGGCAATGAGTCAGTGCAGCTGGCAGGCCTGGCCGGGGTCCCATGCGCTGCAAGGGAGGAGAGGCAGCGGTGGCTGGTGGCAGATGAGCTCAACCTGCCCTCCTTTCCCCTCGCCCGTAGGCACAGCAATGTTTGGAAGGCAGGCAGGGGTGGCCATCTTAGCTGCATACTCTTCCTCTGCCAAGAGGTGTGGGAGGAGGAACCCAGGCACTCCCTGTGTGTGTTTGTCTCTCTATGACTTACTTGGCACAAACCCCGTGTAGAACGGCATCAGGCCATTGCTGGAGTAGATCTTGGTGTTGGGCCAATAGGTACGTGGCAGCCGCTGACCAAAGCAGTACAGGGGGCTTCTCAGCATTTCCTGGAGATAGACAGGAGGGGGGGGATTTTACCTTTCTTTGATGGGGGAGTCAGGACCTGCCAGGCTGGGTTCTGAATGACAGAAGCCAGACTTCCCTTGAGAAGGGCAACCGGCTCAGGATTGGAAGGGGCAGGCTTCTGAGTTCCACAGAACAGCTTGTCAGTGCAAAGCTGTGTGAGAAGGTTCTGGTCCAAATAAAAGCTGTCTGACTTCTGTGATTTTCTCTTAGGCCCCTATGTTTCACAGGGCTTGCGCTTCAAAGGGGGGGGGTTGGTGGGGGAGTGGGTCCAAGACCTTCAATTTGGCTGTCTTTACTATAATGCGTTACAGTAGTGTTCCTGCATGGCAGGGGGTTGGACTGGATGGTCCTTGTGGTCTCTTCCAACTCTTTGATTCTATGATTATTCCAGCATTGAAGGTATTAAAATAAGGCTCTTAGTACCATTTCTTGACTGCCTGTTATGCATCTGCATGACTCATGCAGGAAACGAAACACAAGGAGTGGGTTTCTCTGGCAGGTCAGGCCTGAACCTTTCAGGAAGCCTTTGTGGATGCTGGAGTGAGCCAAGCCTCCTGTTCTGTTTTGTACCTGCCAGTATACACAGTTTGCGCCCCCTTTCAAAGCTCAGCTGTGGGGAGAAAGTCTCACAGCTCTGATACTTTGCAGTTCTCGAGCTGAAGCTGTGTCCCGAGTCCAGAGAGTTGCCTCTTTGGTGGCTTGGGCCCCCTTGGCTGCGTGGGTGTGGGGTGGGTTCTACCCATTCACACTGAGCATCCCTCCCCCAGGTGGATGTCTACCAGATGTGTTTGGGCCACCACACTCATCCTGAGTCAGTGTGGATACTGGGAGGTGCAGTCGAAATGGAGGTCTGCCATTGGGTGGATGGGCTCCCAGGGTTGGGTCTGCCCTGCTAAATGGGATGGGAAGAGTTGTGCTGCTGCCCCGTTTCAGACACTTTCCTGGTGCAGCCAAAGAGGAGGAAAAGGTCCTCCAGGCACTGGGAAGGGTCTGGATCCTTCTGAACTGGGCGGAGAGTTGCCACCGGCCACACAAAACAGTTGCAGCACTACAATTCCACCTGAACTGCCATGGCTGCATCCTTGGAATCTTGGGATTTATAGTTTGGGCAGGCGCCTCTTCTCGAACAGCAAATCCCAGGATTTCATAGGACAATGGAGCCCTGGCCGTTCGAGTGGAGTGCAAAGGGGCCCCTTGTCCCATGCATTTATTTGTCCCCTGGAGGACCCTGGCTATCACAAAATCCCACAGGGGCCTCTTCTGCTCCTGCCTCTTGATGGCTTGAGAGCAACCTTGCAGCGAGGGGGGGAGGCCCACCAGGATCCTCATTACCTGGTTTCTGTCGAATTCATTCATGGCCTCCTTTACCCCGTTCAGGTAATTGACGCCCATAATCCAGGTGAATCGTGGGATGAAGCCAGTGTACCCTGGGGAGGAAGGAAGGGGGTGAGAGGTTCTGTCTGCTGGGATGTACCCACAAGGTGCCAGCTCCAGAGCTGCTCCAGGGGCCAGATGCTTTGCAGACTCGAACCCAGGAGCCTTCTGAGCTGAGCCCCCCCCCCTGTTAACGGGCCAATTCCTGAGGTTGATCCCTTTTGTGACGGGCTTCCACAGGTACCCTCAAAGGGGGGGAATGCCTCCATTCTGTTCGAATCAGTGAGGAGGGTGCCTGTTGCGTCCACGTGTGGGTTCCTGGACTCAGGCCTAGAACGAACCCTCAGTTGTCATGGGAGAGGAGAAAGGGAGCAATAATTTCCCTTTAAAAACAATCAGTTGCTCTGACCAGCGCCAAGGGTGCCACCTGAAGACGGCCTAGGTTCTGCCACAGCCTCTCCTCTCCCTGGACATTTTGCCCCTGAGGACTGGAAACTGCCTGCTAAGGATCCCATCAGCCCCTGTCCAGTGATACCCCCCCTCCGGCCCCAGCTCCTGGCTCTTGCTCAGGTGGGGATGCAGCAAAGGAGCCTCGCTTTCACAGCGGAGCAGAGATCCTGTGAAGGAGGGTGCATGTCGTAGATCACCCGGGGCCCATTTCACACCACACCTCCAGAGCACGGTGAGTCCACTTTAACGGTCATGGCTCCATTAGCTGTTGGAGTCCTGGGATTTGTAGTTTGGTGAGTCTCTGGGACTCAGTATTCTAAACAGCCCCCCCTAAACTGCAACCCCCCGGGGCTCTGTAAGGTGATGGAGCCACGGTGGTTACAGTGGAATCCTAGTGTCAAGACAGTGGTGTGAAAAAGCTGCAGGTAAGATGGGGAAGGGTAGCTGCCCTCCTGTGCTTTTCCCACCCTGCCGCCTACCGGAAATGGCTTTCCTCTGGATGAGGTTGGGCACGTCCATCTTGGGTATCCGGCCAAACCGCTTCACGTCCACGGTCTCTGTCACCGGTGGCAAAGGGGTGCCTTCAATCCTTGTTGGCTAAAAGGAGCAGACATGCAAAACAGGTCCCATGAGGTTGGTGTGGGTTTTCTTCCTTTTGTGCAAAGTGGGTAGGAATCACTCAAACCTTTCTCCACTATAGCCAAAGGTAAGGCATGCTGGGAGACGTAGTTCAGCATCATCTCAGGGGGGCATGAGGCCCCTTGGTGAGGAGCTTAAGGGGAGAGAATGTCGGACCAGAGGGGCCTCTGCCCTGATCCAGCATGGCGGCAGTAGGTTCTGATGGGGCATTACAGTGCAGAATAAAGAAACATGGCAAAATAGAATCCGGTTCAAAAAGGCTGGTTGGCTGCAGCACAGCTGTGGGCCTGAATCGCACAGCGCCCAAGGGGGCCTCTGAGCCATCAGTGCACATAGCCTCAAAACACAGGCATTTGGGGACCACAGCCTTCCACCTGTTGCTGAACTACAACCCCCATCACCCCTGGCCTTTGGCTCTGCTATTTGGGGCTGATGGGAGATGGAGTACCCCCACCTCTATGGGGATGAAGCTATCCCTACTCCTGCTGAGCTCCAACTCAGTAAATACTGGACCCCAGGAGTCCTGTGGAAAGAGGGGTTCCATGGCCTTTTGGGTAACTGAGCTCCAGAGGGAAGGAGCTTCTCTCTGGAAATTTAGGCCCTATCACCAATCAGAGCCAACCCCCCCAAAGTGCCCAGCAGGCAGGATCTTGAGAGTTGGGCACATTGCCTACCCAGCAGGGCTGACGGCACCCCATCAAGTCTGGACACACGTACCTGATCGCTCCCAGCGCGACGAGGAGTGCCCCTCCAGCCCTGGCCGCATATGAGGGACATGCCAGCGTCACAGGGTCCCCGGGTCTCCTCCCGCCCGCACACCAAGGCCACGTCCGGGTGACACAGGGCTTTCCGGTCGCCTTGCGCAGAGACCAGCTGGGAGCCGGCCGTGGCCGCAAACTGCCTCCATCCAGGCCCACATGCCAGGCGGATGCCTGGGTGGCAGGGGGTGTGTTTCCTCTGCTCCAGAAGCTGCGTCGAGTTGGGGTCTGTCCACCTCGGGGGGTCAGTCCTTGGAATGGGAGGCCGGTCTTCTTTGCCTGGAATGGGAAAGCAACCGTGGTAGGGCACAAAGCCTGGGGAAAGAGAGAGAAGACAAGCAAGCAGGAAAAATATTCCATCTCAGCTGAATAATAAGCGAGTGCCAATTGTGTGAGTTTAATTTAAAACCAGGCTGGTATCTACCAGAGGCAGCAGCCCTGAGGGCGACTCTGAGCTCCCTTTTGGGGGGGCAGAGAGGCATGGTATGCAGTGGAAGAAATAAGTAAACAAAGCTTCCTTCTGAGCTGACTGGCCAGGAATTCATTCACTCCCAGGACCCATGTGTGTGCCTGCTGGTATCCCACGGGCTATTCACCAGGGACAGAAGCAGCCCCCAAACCTGAAGGCACTCCCCAAACCTGAAGGCACTCCTTTCCCTGCATTAAGACAGTCAGAGGCAGCCCTCCTCCCCACCTTCCATGGAAAGAGGAGCGCATTACATGCGTACGAATGTCGGGGTCTGCTCTGTGATGGCACTCTGGAGTGCCCCACCCTGAGGGAGGCCTGTCTGCCTGGCACCACCCACATGGCTTTCCTTTTCGGAAATGTTGAACCTTTCAAGTGGAGGGCTATGAGATCAGGAAGGGCCCAAACCGCACACTTTCTCTAGAGGTGCCCACCTGTGTATCCAGGGATGTACCTTTGGTACTGATCCATCGGCTCATGTGCAGGAGGCTGCCGGCGGCTGAAGTCTTCGATGAACTTGGGCCTGCTGAGGGGCGTCAGCACTGAGAAGGGGCTCTTGGACACCTCGGGGTCAGTTAGGATGTCATTGGTGGTTCTGCCGTAGGTTTTCCCAACCTGGTAGCGGACCTGAGGGTAGAACCCCCCATAGCTTGGGAGGGAATGGTGCGATTGGTTACAGTGGGCAAGAGGGAACACACACCCAAACCCGATGGCTCTATGGATTGCCTTTCAGCAAAAGGAGGCTGCGGTGTACCCATTTCCTTGGGACCATCCCACACCTGATATTTCTCTTTTGGAAACCCCCTGGGAGACAAAAGTGACGCTAACCCTACCTGGGATTGCTAAACTTCCACACTCATTGTGGTGGATTTTGTTCTGAGCACTGTCTGCAGGAATTATCAGACAGACCTTCTGTCCCCGTATGGACCTGCCTGGCCCCTGACAGCCTGGGGGCCCTTCTCTTGGTCCTACCACTTTCACAGGCAGAGCCATGGTGGCTGCTCCCAAGCTCTGGAACTCAGGTCCTCCCTTGGGAGGCTAGCGTGGTCTCCTCCACCGTGTCCTTTGGTCAGCAAGTGAAAACTTGTGGCTTTTTGGAACTGAATGGTTTTCAGAGAAGGGATTCCTAACAGGGTGCTGTACTGGTTTTACCTTTGTCCTTCTTAAACTACTGTCAAATTATTTGTAATTGGCACCTGTAAATGGTTTTGAATGCTATAATTTAAATTACATTTTAAAGTTAGCTTTTTATAAGTTTTAACTGTCTTGTATTGGTAAACTGCCTTGAGTCCCAGTTTTGGGGGAAATACAGGGTACAGAAGAGTAATAACAGTAATAGCTGCCCCTGTACTATAAAATGAGAGGGGGCACAAATTCCACCAGTTTCACCTGGGACTTAATTTCTTCATTATCTCTTGTTTTTGTTTGGGTTGTTTGTTTTGGGGTTTTTTTTGGGGGGGGGGGGCTGTTGAGAATCCAAGTAGGTCTTGGCCCAGAACTAGAGCTTGGAAGAGTTCGGGTGGGTCTGTAGATGGGAAGACTACAGCTCCCAGAATCCCCGGGCAACGGAGTCCCCTGTTTTTGGAAGTTGCTGCCCCTTCCTACCATGAACTTCCCAGGTTGTTTGGAACCTGGGGACTCACCCAGGGATGTAGTAGGGGTCCTGAGGGAAGAAGCTACACCTCTGGGCAGCAGTCATCGTGGGTCAGTGGCGCCGGCTGAGGCCCTCAGCACACCAAAGGCAAGGGGCTGGGTGGCTTATCAGCAGCCTCGTCACCCAGGTGACCATTGTGAAGCAGGGGCCCTGGCACTGTCTCCCCCTCCCCAATATCTCTTCAATTGGTTTCAGACAGGCAGGTAGACAAGGTACAAAAATCAAACAGATAAAGATTTCACCTATGCTGGAGGAAACTGAACCAGCTGAATTGTTGCCTGCTGAAAGTAGAGTGATGCTCTAAGATCTCCCAGCATGGTGGTAGTGGGGAATAAAAATGTAATAACCCATATAATCTCAAGAACAAAGGCCCACCAGCAAAATATAAAGGTAACTGTTGCCCCTGGTACTCTGAGACAAATTGCCTCTAAACAAAGAGACCTAATTCCTGACAATCAAGACCTAAGAAGGACTCTGCAGCATCACAGTTTCTCATACTTACCATGTGTCCCTCTGGAGGCTGTTGCACTGCAACTCCCATCATCTCTAGCCATCAAAGCTAATGGTGAAGCATGTTGGGTGTTGCACAGAAGCTGTACCTGTTGGATGGCTGTCTTCTGATATAGCTATGTTATCATCTGCAGGAGCCAAATGAGACTTGGACAAAAATGGTTCTCAATGCAATTGGGAAGAAAATCTTAATTCCTGGCTGTGGAACTCCCTGCCAAGGGAAGCAAGGCCACCTTCCACCTTCTTAATCAGGCTGGGCTTCTGGCAACTGACATCGCTGATGGAGGAAGAAGGGCTTTTAACTCTGTGGACAATTTCTGGGGGGGGCGCCTTTTAAACAGTGTCTCAATGTCTATGCATTAGTTCATGTTCTTTTTCAATTGCATTTATTCTAGCTCAGTGGTTCTTAACCTGGGGTCCAGGGACCCCCAAGGGTCCTCAGTGTCCTCACAGGGGCTCCACAAAGGCTTGAAGGCTGGTTGTCCCACCTCCTCCCTGCAGTGGAGTGGCCACATGAAAGGACCCAAGGCAAAGGCAGGCTGGCCTGGCCTGCACATTGCCATTCAATCCACTCCATCCACAAATTCGCAGGAAGAAGCAGGAGAAAAGTCTTCCCTCCTCCTCCTCCTCCTCCTCCTCCTCCAGTGCCTCTGGGGGAAGGTTTCATGGATGGTGTAATTGTGTTGTTGTTGCTGTTGTTAGGGTTTTAAATCTTGAATTAAGTCTTGGGGGTCAGTGGCAACAAAAGATATTTAAAGGGGGTCTCTGTTAAAGTTTTAGAGCCACTCTTCTAGCTTACTTTAAACCAATTTGATTTCTGGAGAAAAGGGGGGGATATTATTATTATTATTATTATTATTATTAAAGTCAAATGCCTTTGTTGAATTCTTGGGTGACTTTCTCTTACCTGTGTGAGGCGGACCCCCTTTAGGCACTCCCTGCCCTCTGAGTAAAACAAGGGCTCCTCCTAGATGGAGATCCAGGGAAAAACAAGAAAGGGGGCACCCCACATTTTCATACTCTACTTTTTTTGGGGGGCGACGCTAAAGAGAATGTCCCTGAGAAGAAAGAGATATGGGGACCCCCGCAACCTCTCAAGACTGGGTGTTTGTGTTTGGGGGCCCTTTTAATCCCGGCCGCGCACAAAGGTTCCGCCTCGGGTGGCGGTTTCGAGGGGGAAGGCTTTGCGCGGCGAACCGGGGAGAGCCTTCTTCCGGCTCCTTCCGGCCCGGTGAGTGGGGGAGCCCTTTCGGAGCCGGGGGGGGGGTCTGTGGAGTTGGGGGGCCGCGGGGCCGTTATTGTCTCCCCCCCACTCTTCCTTCTATTTCATTCAGGACCCCCGATTTGGGTGCGAGTGTGTGTCCGTGTCCATCTCTCTCTCTCTTTCCTGCCGCCCTTTGGACTACATCTCCCAGAAACTCCCAGCCAGGCGGCCGTGGGGATTCTGGGAAGTGTAGTCAGGAACAAGGGCTTTTCCAGCCAGCGCTTTGCTGGTTTAGCATGACAACGCAAGGGGGGGGGAATCCCTATTCTGCAGTGAAGAATTTGGGATTTGTAGTCGCCCAGTTTGGGATTTGTAGTGCTCAGTGCCCCTCCCTAAACTGCAAATCCCAGGATTATTCCACAGGAGGAGGAGGAGGAGGCAGCCAGAAAGTCAGATTAAACTCCCAAAGAAGGGTCTGGGAGAGGTGGCCAGTCTGGTAGAGCCCAGCCAGATCTCCTGTTTATTTTTCCAATCTTCCTTTGTAGGTTGTTGTTGTTGTTGTTATTGTTATGGACAGTCGCTCTATGGTCAGAGATGAAATGCACAGGAAGGTAGATTTTCTTTTGGTTTTTCTTCCGGGCTGTGAGGCCATGTTCTGGAAGCGTTTATGTAAATTTGTGTATTTGAATGGCTAGTTTCTGGTTTGCTTCCCTATGTATTTAGCCAGTTATGATCAGAGCTAGGTTCAAAGTCCGCTCCCTGCCCATAATCTGGACCATTAACCCTCTCTCTGGCTTTTCTTCGCAAACGAAGATTCATGAAGGACTCGTCCCACGTTTTCTGCAAGCGCGCTGATGACTAAAAAGGCCAATCCGAGATAAACAAGTCCGGTTGCAAAAAGCACAGCAGAAGGTCTCCTTGGGTGATGTTTTTGGGTTGTGATTCTTTCTGCGTTGTCGTTTCTCTTCAAGACTTGTTCGACATGAGCTCTCAAATAAGGCTGCAGCATTGTGGATAGTGCGTCTCCATGCCTCCCGATGTGAGGCCAGGGCGGACCATTGTTGGTGATCAATTTGGCCATGTTGTTTCAGGACCATTAACCAACCATTAGCCAAACAGACACTAACGAGCCTTGCATTTCTATACCCAGAAACTAGCCATTCAATTGCACAGATATGCATGTACTCCCCAACAGGAGTTCACAGGATATAAACTCCACACACACTCCTACCCAACCATTCTCTGAAGATGCCAGCCATAGATGCAGACGAAACGTCAGGAATAAACTCTTCCAGAACACGGCATAACAGCCCGGAAAAAAAACCCCAAGGAAAACCCATTCCTAATGTCTGCTCATAAAGGTCTGTTCCTAGGCGCTTCACTCCATGCATCTGAGGAAGCCGACTGAATGTTTATGCGACAACTTCTTTCTCTCAGTCTCAAAGGTGCCACAAGGTCCCTTTGCATGCTGATATTCCAGACAAACACGGCCATGTCTTTGAATTCTATTGCTATGAAATGTACATGTTGTGTTTAAATGAGGCAAGAGCATACCCTTTTCTTTGTGTCTGAGGTGGCTTAACTTGTGTAGATTTAATGATTCATCTTAGCTGAACAATTAAATGGAAATTAAAATGTTTTTTAAAAAAAGAAAGAAAAAGAAACATTTGGCCTTACACAAAGCAGTTGGGAGTAAATACTGCTCTGCTTGATGAGATGTAGGAGAAATACCAGATAATAGCAGCAGGGGCCAGTCTTCTCCTGGAAATGGGAGCCAGCTGATAAATCTGGCCTCCTGTTAGCAATTGCGGGGAATTGCGTTGGTCTGTGCCTTTCTTAAACAAGAAAAGGAAAGAAAGTAAGTTTCAGTTTCCCATCAGGGGAAAGTGGGTCAGACAAAACAGCTGATTGGAATTTTGTCTGTACCTCTAACCAGATCCCTTCCAGATGTGTCAAACTGCAGCTCCCAATCATAGTGCTGTCTGGGGGTGATGGAAACTGCAATCCAGCACATCTGGAGAGTACCATCTTGGGGAAGGCAAGAGGAGTGAGGAAAGAGGAGGGGGAGAGGGAAGGCCATTTCATAGCCAACTTCCCAATATTCTGGTTTCAGATATCTACAAATTGTTCAGTTAAGTTTTTAATGATGACAGAGAGAGATGGGAGCTGTGATCAGGGCCCTGCAGGATTTTATTTAGCAGGAAAACCCACCGGGTCTATGCACTTCTTCAGCTTTCAGAGTTTTGATTATGGCTCTTCTCTCCTTCTTTTAAATATAGAAGCAGAGAAATCCACCAGAGGCTTGCTTGATTTGGGGAAGTAGCCACTGACTCTGGTTTTGCAGCTCTCTACGGAACAACCATAGTTTTGGAAGCAGACGCTGCAGCCTCAGGGATAAGGTGAGAACTTCTTTACTCTTTTCTGAAATGAGTTTTTCATATTTCATATTGTTTCTGTGGGTAGTGGTGATGGTGGTTATTATTATAATTTATAAATAATTTCCCTCAGTTTGGGACTCAATGAGGCCTTGTTGTCGTTGTTATTTGCCACAGAGTCAACTTCAGCATCTCACAGGGCGGCACTGGTGAATAAGAGACCTCCAAGAGCAGACTGTCCTGCTGCTCAGGTCTTAATAAACTCATTCAAGGCAGCTAACAACAGCAGTTAAAACAAACATAACTAAAAATGGACAACACACAAAAGTTAAAAATGTAATTGGATGATCAATAAAATAAAATAAAACCTGTTAAAAACATAGCCCTTTAAAAGGAAAATAGCAAACTGAAAATCTGGCGCATTATTCAAGGCCCATCATCCCCCTTGAGCAACGCGTCTTCCAAAGTGTGCGGAAAGAAAAACATCCTCATCTGCCTACAGAAGGAGAGTAAGGAGGACGCCAGCCCAACCTGTCTAGGGAGGGAGTTCCAGAGCCTGGGGGCAGCCACTGAGAAGCCCCCCATCTCCTGTGTCCCCACCAGATGTAGCCATAAGGGGGGTGGGACGAAGGGGAGGGTCTCCCCCCATAAGGTCTTAAAGCATGGCTAGGTTCATGTTTGTACTGTATGCTGCCTGAGATCCTATGATGTCAAGTGGGATATTTGCGTGTTGGGGTGTGTGTAATTTATATCCTGTGCTCCTCCCTCCCAATATGGGATCCCAGGCAGGATATAAATATTAATTAAGTGAAGAGGGAGCTCTTGCTGTCAGATGTGAGTATACCACCAAGATCAACAGAGCTCACTCCCAGGGCACCATTGTCCTCTGGACCTTCTGGTGGTCTTCCCTTTGAGGCCAGTGCTTGCCCAGTGTGAGAGCAGGGATTCTCTGGTGGTAGCCAAACAAACCCTCCATGAACAGGGGCAGTCTATCTCATATTGCTAACTGCTGGAGACAAGGAGTAGGGCAATATTGTTGCCTTCAGGTCCCTGTTGAAGCAACTGTTCCACCAACAAAAATGATGTACGGGACAGCGGCCCCCCCATCTGATCCAGCCATTACGTTTAGAAGCAGTGAACAGGCGAAAGCTTTGGGCGGGTGGAAGGGGGAAGATGTGTGAGGTTGCTGAATGCATGAGAAAAACTTTCACATCATAAAAACAATGATCTGGCTGCTTTATGAGGCCTTGTTTTTTTTAAACAATGCAGCGCTCAGATTTGGTGGTGGAACAATCCACGCTGGGTACTTCTGCGCTTCTGTGGTGGCTGGGAGACCCCCTCCGGCCTATTGGCAGAAGCCGCCTCCTCCTGGCTGCTTGCCCTCGGCCTCCAACAGCATCCCTGCGGGGACCCTCCTGGTGTCCGAAAGCTGAGCTGGGTTTCCTCCTGTTTGCTGCCAAAGCAGTAAATAAGTCTTCTTGGTGCATAACTGGAGCTGAGGGGAGGGGAGAAAGTGGTGGGGGGGCTATTTCCATTTCATACCTGCCCTGTCTTTCTCCCCATGCCGGACCCCACCATGGCTCACAATGGAAGTTAAAATCAAATACAGTTAAAACAATGGAGAACACAAAAGTCAAAAAGCCGTTGAGTTGACATTCATATGAAATACATTAATTTAAAACAGTTTGAAAGGCAGTTAGAACAGAACAATAACATGATAACTCCTGGCATCCCAGAACTTTATTGTAGTGGTTTGAATGCTTGACTATGACTCTGGAGACCTGGATTCAAATCCCTGCTTGGCCATGAAAACCCACTGGGTGACTTTGGGCCAGTGACACACTCTCAACCTCACAGGAAAGCAAAGGCAAAAAACCCTCTGAACAAATCTTGCCAAGAAGACCCTGTCATAGTTTCACCTTAGGGTTGCCATAAGTTGGAAATCGCTGGAAGGCACACAACAACAGTAGCAAACCCTAAAGGCATCAGAGCCTGTCTAATCTTGAAAGCTAAGCAGGGTCAGCCCTGGTTAGTACTTGGATGGGAGAGCACCAATGAATTCCAGCAGCTGTGGGCTATATTTCAGAGGCAGGAACTGGCCAAACCACCTCTGAGGATTCCTTGCCTAAGAAAACCCTGTGATAAATTCATGGGGTCACCATAAGGCAACAGGTGACTTCAAGGTTCATGTACACACACACGCACAGAGGAACAAGCCATTGGATATTACAGTTAATCACAATGCAAGCAAGTGGAGTCCGACTGCATGCCAGTGTTTGTGTGTGTTTGCTGAGGCCTCTTTTGGGGTGAGGAGTGGGGTAGAAAGGGCTGTTGGCTCGGTCTGGTTGGAGCCGGAGCTGTTCCCAGGTTTTGGTGCTGGGGCCTCTCTGAACCCCACGACCCCTGAGAGCGTGAAATGGCTTGCAGATGGGGATCCCTCAAGCCACCTCCCCCTTGGCCCATATGGTGTGGAGGTTTTGAGGGGAGACCGAGGGTGGGGGAGTCCAGTCTGGCTTGGCAGCACGTCCAGCTCCGGCCTCGGGTTTTTCAAGCTTTTGTTGCTTGGAGGCTGATTTTAAATTCACATCTTGAAGAAGAAAGGGAAAACTCCACTTCCTCAGCAGTCAGCCAGAACGATGCTTGGCTCCCTTTCCTTTTCACAGCTGTTTTCATTCTTGGAAAGTCATCCTGGCTCCTAAGACGTGTTCCCCCCTCCCCAGTTTGTTGCTTACGGGTTCCAGCAGCCTCTGATGGACCAGGGCTGGTGACCAGGCAGGCTGTGTGTGAGAACCGATGCCTGTGGGGCGGGCTGGGGGGAGGCTGGCAGTCGCATCGGTGTGGCTTTTGTTTTTAAGTCCTTCCCAAACATTTCTGGCTGAGAAGTCAGCAAGGGTTGCCCTCCACACTTCCAGGGGTGTCTTTGCAAAGAGAAGGACTAGAAACCTGATCTGTGAGTAAAACTGAAATTCTTGAGAAGGTGAATTTCACATTTTAGACCATGTTTGCTGTGTTTTTGCAGCCAGAAGAAAAGCCAAGAGGTATTTTTCTGTCTTTGTGTGTGTGTGTGAGAGAGAGAATGAGTGAGTGAGTTTGGACAAGTTACTTTTTATTGGACTGCAGCTCCCTGTTGGACTGCAACTCCTAGCAACTCCCCGTCTCCCAGCCAGCTTGTTTTTTAAAATCATATTTTGCAGTCAACAGACATGCCCCAAGACATTTTGATGCCGTGAGCAAACAAATGTTTCAAAATGGTGCTTTTTAAAATAAAAATTCAAGAATTGGCCAGAGATGTGACCCTAAAAGCATCTTCCAGACTTCTGCCTGTGGAGCTTTGGGCTCCTTCGATCTTCTCCCGACCATCCAGTCTGTCTTCCCATGAGACTCATCCTTGCAGAGCTTCTCAAATTCATTGTTTCTGCTGCCCCCCCACACACTCAGGACCGTGAGGGCAGGGGAGGTGACACCCCCCCCCATACACTACCACCAAGTCCCGTCTCTTGCGAGTCTGCCTGTTGTGTGTGCTGTGCAGGCACAGAAAACTCACAGGAGACCACAGTCTTGGCAAGAGCATCAATGGAGGAAGGCCCGCCCTGGAGGACACGTGAGTGTCTGTATTTTTCTAGGGACTTTTTATTGCTTCTTCCTTCTCCTTCAGTGGGGAATCTCTCCTATTCCCCCTCCCCAGCTTTTCGCATTCTTGTCCCTCTTGTCTGCCCTCCCACAACCCCCCTCCCATTGTGCACAGCCAGACTTGGAACAATGCAGATTTGAGGAGGGGGGGGGGAAAGCTTTTGAGCAATTTTTGCAGCCACTGCTACTGCGGCTGCCTCCCCTTTGCCACTCTGGGGAGATGAGCCTGGAATCTTTATTAGGCCAGACTTTAAAAATGCAAAACATCTCAGACTGGCTAATGGGTCTCTTCCCCCCACTCCTTCTCCTCCCTCCTTTGGAGCACAACACAGAGGGATGCCAGATTTTTGGCCTCTGCAGCAGAGGGAACAGAACAACTGCAGAGAGAGAGATTGGGAGGGAGGGAGGGAGGGAGGGATGCTTTCCTCCATCTCCAAATCCCCAAGGGGTTCTTCTCTCCCTCTCCCTTCTCTGCCTGTTCCTTGCCTAAATCCATCCTTGCTCATCTTTTAAGGTGCCATTCATGGACTCTCTGGCTGCTGCTTTTGCTGCTGATGCCACCACACCTCTCAGACCATTGGCCGTCCAAAGGAAAGGGTCAACAGGCCTAGACTCCCTCCGCCTTGCTTGCCCCTTCTGAGGTGGGGGGCTGGACCCTGCAGCGACCCTCATCAAGTGGCCCAGGGACTGGCTGGGGGTTCAGGAAGGGGGCCTGGCTTGATCCTTCTTCTATTGTTGTTCCTGGCGTGGCTTTGGATGCTGTTGTGGGGCTGCCACAGCCTGGGCTTTGCCTGGAACGCATGGCATCATCCTCATCCTCAGTGTGACAGATGATGAGAGGGAGGGGAGGGTCTGCAGAGCTCGGAGGAGCCCCCCCCCCGTCTGTCCACTCATCCAGACACCAGCTGTTGAGAGACTGACTGGAGGAATGGAGGCTGTGGTGGTAGGAATCAGGGGGGGAGGCCCCCAAGGTGGTCTCATCACATGCCCAAGCCCCCCCTTTCACCACTGTTTCTGCACAAGGGGGGCCCACACATGCCGGATATGATGCATGCCATGCAGCTCCTGGAAACAGGTTTGTGTGACTCCCCACCCCCATTCAAGAGCCCGGTGGCCAGTTTGGCCCAGAGGGAGCAGCCTGGCCCAGCCTTCTGTTTCGGATACTGTCCAGGCAACTTGATGAGGCCCGGTGTTGCTTTCAGGGTCTCCACACCTGGTGTCTGGAACTCTGAGGTAGACTGCCTTCAAACTGTGAGTCTCCATTTCCTAACTCTTGTGGCTATTGCGGAGGAGGGCTTCTTGTCCATCCAATATGGTGCCCTCTTTCCTCTCAATCCTTCTGGAAAACAAGAGAGGGGAGGCGGCCATCGTCTTCTTTGTACTGTTGCTCCACGCTGATGGGTATTCAGGGGTAGGCTTCCTCTGGCTATGGAGGCTCGCAGCTGAGAAAAGGGTCTGAGCCCCCCTGCACGATGCTCTGACTGACCACTGCTCTCGCCCTGTGCCCCCCTTGTCCCCCCTTTTCTTTGTTTACTTAGTGCCATCAAATGCACATGGCTCTGTATAAAAATAAAAGGAGTAAAGCAGAGGGACTTGTCAGAGTTGTACGGTCTAACAAAAAAAGGGAATATAGGGGAAGGGGCTAATAAAAATACCAGAAGGGGGGAGAAACCCTAAATAGTCCAGATGTGCACAGTGGCAATGATGGCCACAGGGAGAAGACATGTGGAGGGCGCCAGGTTGGCGAAGCTTCTCCGAGGAAAACAGCCTGCTGGCTGAACGTCCTTCAGAGCACCTGGGATCTCGCTTGGCAATTAACACATCTTGAATAAATTAATGTTCTGGCCCCAGCTTTGCTTCCTGGTCCTGTTTACCAGCACAGATCTGGCATTTCTGGAGGTGCTGAGCTTCTGCCAAATGGGCAGCTCCTGGCATTCAAGAAATGTTGCCACGTTGGCTGTGTTTTGTGATTGCACCCCTCCCCCTCAGAGGCCAGTGGCCATTTCCATTCCTTTCCTGGGTTGGGAAGGGGGGTTCATGGGGAGCCAAGGGGGCTAACTTCCTAGTGCTCAGTTCACTTCTCCCTCTCACCCCCCCACCCCACCCCACCAGCCACCTCTTCTCAACTTTTCTTTCTGAATTTGTTTCCAGCTGTCCAGAATATTTCTGGCCAAAGAGAAAGACAAAATGATAGGAAGTTTCTGCCTCTTTTCCTTCCACTCTGGAGGCACATTTACAGACTGCATCTGCTGGGAAAAGTTGCTCTCTTTTAAATCCATGCTGGCTGGCTGGCAAATTCTGGCAACTGTAGTGTAAAGAAGTACCGTGTCCAGTCTCTGGCCTGTTCCCAGTCATCTCGGCCTGTGGCAGTGAATCCTTTTACCCACCCTGAGGCTCTGCCCCTCTTTTACCTCGGGTTCCTCACCTTTTCCCTCCTCCTGCTCCTGGGGTTCTGAAAGTCAGGGAGGCCATGGAGGCCATTGCAGCCTGTCTTGCCAGTTTGTGTTCCTGGCGGGCCTGGTAACATCCTTTCTTCTCTTTCCAGATCTGGAGGACCCTTCTGCTGTTAATTGCTGAGGAAGGATGCTGGAGTTCGGCGGCTCTGGGGGTGGCAATGGTGAGTCCTCCCCCTTTCCAGCGCACAGGCTGTTCCTTTCCTCTTGAGCAGTAACACCTAAGGATTTAGCACTGAAACAAACAACAGGGCTGGCTTTCTGGTTACGCAGAGCAGCCTGTGGGTTTCAGACTGACTGTCCCGGCAATTATCTTCCCCCTCCAAAAGTGTGGAGTTTGGCCCTTGGCTGATGCTGGGAAGGCACTCCGTACATGCTAAGTACCTGCACTGTCTCTCTGCTTCATTAGCAATGTGAGGAGTGCCTTTCCCCCACACCAGTGGGCCACACTGCCTTGCTTGGAAGAGAGTGAGACTGACTCTGAAGCAAGTTTACCTTTGATGATCCGATTCTGGGGACAAACACTGGTTTAGAGGGGGGGGGGAAGCCTGCCAATGGAGACAGAATACTGGGCACTCTGCCTGCAAGGTGGCTGCAGCCTGACTTGCTCTTCAGAGTTGTGTCCCAATTTTGGAAAGCCTGGGTAAAGGGAAGGTGCTTTGGGAATTTCCAAAATGTCTTGGCCTAGACCATCCAAAGTCACAGCCCCAGCAACAGGGAGCCAAACGGCCTCAAAGGAGCCAAGTGCTCTGATTCTCTGTTTCACCCCCAGCTTCCCAGTCTGGCCAACCACAACCTTCCTCCCCCCCCCCTTGTCCTTCTCTGTCCGGCTGTCCTCCCTTCATCAAAGGGAAGGAGCTCCTCCTTTCCAAGACAAACAACACAGTTGTCTGTCTGTCTGTCTGTCTGTCTGTGTGCCTGAGGAGCTGTCCTCGAAAGGAAGGCCTGGGAGCTCCCCCCACTCCACTGTCAGCCTGCCAAAGTGGAAAGACAATGACTCAGGTCCTGCTTCCCTCCTTTTGCTGCTGCTGCTGCTGGGGAGATCCCAAGTGAGCAATGAAGTCCTGAGTTCAGATGGAGGAGGAGGAGGAGGCTCTGTTTTTTTGCTGGGTTCACATGGCCTGGGGGAGACAGAAAGATATTTAGACCTCCTTGACAGGTTCCTTTCAGGGGCTGAAAGTTCCCTCTTGTCCAACCCGGGCTGGAGCCAGCAAGAAGACGGTGCAAATCCTACCTGGAACGTGCATATTTGTTATATTTATATCTTGCTTTTCCGCCAGGGAGCTGAAGGTGGAATACATCTTCCCCGCCCCGTCTTTGGCCCCTCTTTCTCCTTCCAACCACCCCCGCCCCTTCCCAGGATGGGTCAGGCAGAGAGAAAGGGTGTCTGGCCGAAAGTCACCTTGTGAGTTTCCCAAAATGGATTAGTGGTGGTGCTGGTGGGACTTGGAGGTCAGGCCAGGCCCAAAACTCCCCCTCGCTATGGTTGCTGGAGGATTCTGGGAGTTGCCCAGAAAAGGAACTTTCCATGCCTAGAGAAAGAGCAGCCTGGGGAAGTATTTAATTTTTTTTCTTTTTGCATATGAAAGCGAAGCGGAAAAGCTAGGGAGGGGGGAACAGGATTATTCTCCCGTCTTGTCCGAATTTCTCTGGCTCTGACTGCCCAGTTCTGGGATTCTCCTCAAAAGTGCCAAGAAGGGGAGGCAACCTGTGGCAAGCCGTTTAAGGGGGGGGGGCTCTTTGGTGAAAGGTGCCCCCTGTCCCCTTCCCTCCCATCCCAGTTTCCTGCCCTCACAAGCCAGAGGTCCCGTCTCCGCTGCCCCTGTGCCATTCTGACCCAGCGACAGGGCTGAATTTCCTGCTCAGTTGACACGAGAAAAACAGGATGTCGAGAGGTGCTTTCTTGGAACAAGCCAGATAAGCAGGGAGGGCGTTCCTAGAAGAAAGCAAGAGGGGGTTTTGGTCATGGGGGCCGGGGGAGTTGCAAAGCGTGCCGCCCTGCAGGGTGGGTTTTCTTTTCGAAAGAAAGGAAGGGCGGTGGATCAAACCCAAGGCCGCCCTCCCCCCACAGCTGTGGTGAATGAAGCCTTGGCCGCTCTCCCCAAGCCTTCCTCCAGAAACCCTCCTTGCTTGTCGCCAAGCAGCTCACCCGCTGCTGAGGAGAGGAGGCCTCCTGGGGTGGCCGGCAGCGGGAGACTGGCTCTCTGTTGTGCTGCAGAGTAGTCCTGCCAGATCCTGGCGTCAAGTGACTGGAGGGAAGCTGAGAAGGGCATGGCTTCAGGGATGGCCAGCGAAGGCCAGCTTTAGGCTGCCTCCGCACATGCAGTAAATCTCCTGCTATGTTTTCTTCTTTGCTTAAACTCTCCCTTCTCTCCTAGAGGAGGACCCGTTGCTGCAAAATCTTGAGTCTCTCTGGGCAACGAGAAATATAGAGAAGGTGAGGCTGAGACTGCAGGAAGAGGGACCCCCCCCCCCAATACTGCTTGATTTGAACAGATTCTGTAAATAATAAGGGACATTTCCCAATCCCTTTGTTCAGTCCTCTTTTGCTAGGCCAAGAAAACAACCTATGCAGAAAAACTGAAAATGAATTCTTTATTGTTATTCGGTTAGTTACAATTCCCCCATTTAAAGGACATTTTAAAACCAGTTCAAACACCTTAAAAACAATTCACACCTACACACATACGTGGAGCTGTCTAAAACCAGTTATGATCCAAACAACCCCCCCTCCCTCTCAGCGCTGAAATGACAGAAATATGGATGCCAGTCGGGCCTCTCATGAATTTAATGGTTTGGGAGTGGACTGATGACAATTTTTTAAGGAATAAAAATTAGGGGTGGGTGTGGGTGCTGAGAGCATCCACGTGCGCTGCACAATCGCCCTCCCCACCCTCTATGAAAAAGTGTCCTTGTGTGTTTTTGCAGCTGAAGGAGGAGGTGCAGGTGGGCTTTTCTGCCCTCGAAGACCCCCTGGGCTGGCTCCTGGGTGTGCTGGAAGGCTCTGAGGGCTGGAAGGGGAAGGGGCACAGCTTGGCAGCCCTCCTTATCCACGGACTGCACCTGTGGCTCAAGAAACATCCAGAAGGCCAGCCGGTAAGCCAAGATGTGCCCAGAGTGGAGCCACTGAGGTTGTAAACGGTGTGTGTGTGACCCCCTCTGGTTAGTGGGGTCCCTAAGGTCCTCCTCCATCTGGGCCTCCTCCGTCCCAGGCCCTGGCCTCTCAGGTGGCAGCAGGTAGCGGGCGGCGGGGGGGCTCTTTTTCCTCACAGAGCCCAAAGCGTCCCGGGCTCAGGCTCATAGCTGGTGGCTGTCTCCACTTTTGTGGTGCCCAGGCCATACAGGAGGTGACCTCCGGCCATTGCATCTCCTGACCCCGCACATCCCAGAATCCAGCTGTGTCCGGCTGCTGCTCCCCTCCCTGCCTCTGATCAGCAGCCTCTCACGCTCAGGTACATTGCTTCCAGACAGAGAGGCTCTGCTCTTGGTTACTATAGCTTCTTGCTGCTTCCCAACACAGATTTGGCTTTGATGCCACCTGATGGTTAAAGCCACTGGAAACCACAGGCCTCTCGTAGATCCCTAAAAGGTTAGAAGTTGGGCCTCATCAGGTCCCCATTGGCTTTACGACAGTGGCTCAAGAAACATCCAGATGGATGGATGGATGGATGGTGAGGCAGGATGGCCTAATTCATGGGCTTCTTAAGAACCAGGCATCCTCCATCCCAGTGTGAGCCTGTGATTGGCTTCAGGGCTGCACAGGGTGTGTGTGTGCATGTGTAGTTTGGGGTAAGTAAGGGTCTTTGTCTAGATGGACAGAATGTGGACTCTCCTTCTTTGGAGGTCTTTAGCAGAGGTTGGATGGCGGTCTTTCAGGAATGCTGTAGTTCTGCATTCCTGCATGGCAGAAGAGGGCTGGACTAGATGCCCTCGAGGTCCCTTCCAGCTCCTTGATTCTATGATTATTTCCCTCAAAGAGCCATCTGCGTTGGCATCTGCTGCCAGGCCCTGTGGGGGCGAGTCCCCCAGGTGTTTGTGCTAGGCAACTCATCTGATTGGGGAGGTGAGATGGAGGAACTTGGGGGAATTGGTTGACATCCGAATGAGGCACACAGACTGCGTTTTTGGGGGATGCATGAGAGGCCTGTGGTTTCACCCCTCGGGCGGAGCTCAGCTACTGCGCAGGGAACCCTTAATGCGCTCTTTCTCTCTCTCTTTGTTTTCTTTCTTCCTCCCCTCCCTCCTCACCACCCATTTTCCCAGTCCGGTTTGAAGTTAAAGAAGCTCCAGGCCAGCGTCTTTCCCATCCTCTCCCAGTGCCCCAGAAACTTGCTGGAGCCCCTGATCAGCATCTATCAGCTCCACGCTACAGATCGCAACCACCTCCTGGGCTACATCAGCCACGTTTACCACAAGGGCAAAGTCAAAGAGGTGGGTCCGACCCATCCCTGCTCCTTCCTCCTCCTTCCCTTGGCTGGGAGGGGAAAATCCGGACATCCTGGGCCAGTCGTCCTGCTCCTCTTCCCTCCTCTGGCAGGCTGGTCTTGGTGGGTGTCATGTGCCCATCCGGACGCTTGGCGGCAGTCTTGCTCCCTCCCTATTGCTGTTTTTAGGGTCTGGGGACTAGTGGGAAGTTTTGTTTGGGAGGACAGAATTCCTGTCTATGGGGCAGTGCCCCCATTCCCCCCTCCACCCACCCATAGCCACACTCCTGCTTTGCCACGGAAGCAGGGCGGTTGCCTCTGCTGTGGGAAGGGGCCAAGGCAGCAGTGAGAGTCCTCCTCTCCTCCCTCCTGGGCAACAGAGCAGCTTTGAAATGGCGGCTGTGCTCACACATTGGGGGACTGTTAAGACAAGACCTGCTTCGCTGCTGTTGTCGTCGCCATGTGCAGCCACGTTGGCTTTGGCTTATGGGGACCCAATGCATGAGAGACTGCTGAGAGCCCCGCCCGGTCATGGGCTGCCCTGCTGTGGCCTTGCAAACACAGGGCAGTCATGGCTTCCTTGATTGGACCAATCCACCAGTGCCACGGCCTTCCTGTTTTCATGCTGCCTTCCATCTTATCAAGCACGGTCGTCTTTTCCAAGGAATCCTGTTGCCTCACAATGTGCCCAAAGTACAGTAGTCTCAGTTGAGTCATCCTGGCTTCCAGGGAGAGCTTAGGCGTGATTTGATCTGCCCGGGGAGCCCAAACATCTTTCTAGCTGAGTGTCTTGTTTCCCTGATACCCCTGGGAACCCTATAGCAGGGCCCAAAGCATTCGCCTCTCCCCACTTCCTGTGGCTGTTCCCCAGCAATTAGTTCTCTGAGGAGCATTTGCCGCTGGCCTTGGAGGTTCAGTCTGGGCACCGTGGTTAATTGCCACTTACAGATCTTTCCTCCTCCTCTTCCATGGATTTGTCTAAGCCTCTTGCCTCAAAGCCATTCTAAGCCCAGATTGTTGTGGCCATGAGTTCCATAGGCGACTCATGCGTTGGGTGAAGGAGCCCTTTCTCTTGACTGTAGCCGGATCCCTTGCCAGCCTGTGCCACTCCAAGAGGATAAGATTATGTGAGGGGGGGGGAAACATTTTCCTCACTGAGTTCTCTCCACGCCATGTTTCCATTCAGGAGACCCAGTGCTCAGGGTGGAAAGCGCGCCAGGGTGGCTGTGGCAGGGGGACACGTACCTTGCTGAAAGGGAGCTGGCAGCCATCTTGACTGTGGCGCTGCTGTGGAGCAGCTCGGAAACCCTGCGTGGCTACTGCTAGATCGGCCCAGCTGTGGGCGGTGTGTATTTGTCCGAGCGTGAAGACCCTCTGTGCTTCAGACAACTCCACAGGCCACCTTACACATTTCCTACAAGCAGTTCCCACTCATCCCTTATTCTGAAGGCCCCCAATATCTCCTGCGCGTTGTGCAGAGGTGAAGCTGGAGGCTGAAGCCTGCTCATGGGTACAGACTCGTCCAGTGCCAGGCCTACCCAGAGGCTCCTTTCCCTGTGTGTATGCTTTGTTTTGGCGAACTGCTTCTGAGGGGACCAACATGGTAGCCGGCAGTATGCCCCCGGCCCCCCTCCCCTGTTCCCGTTTTATTTTAATTTTTTTTCTAATTGAAACAATGATGGGATTGAACAGAGTTGGAGGCCGATACAGCGGCAACGGCCCCTGAATAGGCCGCGAGAGAGAAGCAGAGTGGTTTTGTGTGTGCGCGCTTGAGAAAGAGTGTGGGGGCTACCTAGGAGGCAGGGTTGCGTTTCATCCCCATCTTGGGTTACACTTCACTCTTTGAAAGGGTGTCCCGGCCCACTTGAATGGCTCTCTCTTGCACTCCCCAGCGTGCCGGCGGGGCAGACAAAGGGGGCTCTTGTCTCCAGCAGACCCCTTTCGGGGAGGAAAGCCATTGTCATCTGAACAGGGGCAGTCTGGCGTGCTTCAGTGGCCCCACCAGGCCGCTAAGTCCCTCCATTCGCCCCCACCGCCGCGCCGCCACCTTCGGCTGGAAGGCCACGGAAGGCCCTGTCAGCTCTGATTAGCAGGGCTCTCATGACTTAATGTGCCACCATATTTCACGTCTGCCTTTGGGGCTCCATGAATGCCCTCTATTGTCCATTGAGTTATTTTATTTACATTTTTTTAAACAGCTTATAAAGGTAACAAAAAAAAGAGATAACTATGCTTAAGAAAAAAGAGAGAAAAAGTAAGCCCCCCCCCATCCCTTTTGCTTTAAGGTTTTTCTAGTGTGGGGGAGGAAGCAGGAGTGCATCGTGTGGGGCTTGGTTGGGGTTTCCTTTGTCTTCTTCCGAGGCTGGCTTCAAAAGTTTTACTTTCCTCTTGTTTTAAAAGGTAAGGGATGTGCCTTCGAGTCAGCCCCGTGGATTTCATAAGGCTTTCTTAGGCAAGGAACGCTCTTGTTTAGGACATTAAATTCTAGACAGGAGGTAGGAGAGGTGGCAGAAATGCATCAAGGGTCCTCGTACTCCCTGTGTTGGTGGGATTATTCTGGGGTGCCTTTTCTCTGGGCCTTTTTCTAGTCTTGGAAAACGACCTCTCTCCATTTCCTGGAAGGCACTCCGGTTCAAGAAAGGCATCCCTGGCTGGGAGGTGGTAGTGATGATGCTAAAGATGTTCTTGATGCTCCTTTCATTCAGACATCCACATACTTTTTCCTGGACAAAATGGTCCAGGTTGGCTCTGCTTTGAGGAGATGGGAAAACCCAGCACAGTCCCAGGAGAGCAGACCGGGTTGGAGTTCAGGGTTGCAGCCACGGGGACTTCAAAAAACGCGATCTTCCTGAAAATCCCCGTGAGGTGGGAAACTGAGCAGCCAGCGGCCGGACAGGCGGGTAGGGGTGTGTGCAGGGCGTGGGAAGAGTTCCTTTTCCGTGCGTGGACTTACTCTGTAGCCTACCACTGAGTAGCAGTTGCAGGTGTGGGCAGAGGGAAGTGGGTGCGGGCTGGATGGTCCCCTTTGGGTCCTGATCCAGGGGTTGTCCTGTTGCCCACAGGAGGAAGCAGGGTGGACCTCTGAGATCTGATCCAACCTCTGGGCCTCCATCAGCTGCCATTTCTAGTTTCCCATCATTGCCATTAGCAGAGCGAGAGCGAGAGTTCCCAAGTGGGTATAAAAATAACCGCAAGGGAACCGCATGGAGGACGGACCGTTGGGTATGCTCCATTTTCCGCACCCGCCCCACTGCACTGTCGTTTTCCACAGCTGATCAAAATAGCAGCATGGGAATGGCTTGAGTCTCTTCCTCCCTCTCCCACCCCTCAACCCACCCTTGCCTCTTTCCTCTCCCCTGCTTTCCCCCCTGGTATTTTTAGGCTCCCACAAAGTTCAGATGCATATTGGGAGCTGTGAACGTTCAGAAGGAACGGGTCTGTTTCAGAAACCAAAACAAAACATGCACATTTGGGGGTGGTGGGAATGAAAGGCAAGCTATGGCTATGCACACGTACACTGGACCTGCAACAGATTGCTACAGTATGAAGTGGTGCCTGGGACCCTGCCCTTTTCCAGGATGCTCCATTTCCTCCTCGCCCCTCCGCCACCATTTTCCACCCCATGCCAGTCCTTAGCCTTCCCTGGCAAGTGGGCCTGCGCAGTTCCCTGGGACTTTGTGGGGTTTCCCCATCTCCTCAAAATTATTTTATACCTCTCCAAACATGGGAGTCCACATTACAGGTGGACCAATTCAGGCAAGGAAGCCACGGCTGCCCTGAGTTTGCAAGACTTTCTCCATCCTGGGAGAAATGGTGGTGGTGGTATAAACCCAATCAGTTAGCAATGAGTGGCTCCTGGAGGCTGCTTATTCGTAGGGTTGCCATCGGTCAAATTTGGCTCGATAGCAGTTGACGATATATATCCCCCCTCAGGCCCCTTGTTCCTTCTCACACAAGAGGGGACATGCTGGAGTATGCCACTGCTAGCCACCTCCAATTTCTTAAGGCCGGTGGTCCCTTCTGTGGGGTGGGATTGACTTCTATCAAGGCTGCCTGGAATCGCAGGGCAGCTGAGGGCCGGGGGGGGGGTGAGGGCCACTCATGGAGGTCTCATTCGGAGGGCCACTGTACGTCGAAGTTGGCTTAGTGGCAAATGATGATGACGACAACAACAACAACATTGCAGCCCCTCCACCCCACAGTCTTTTGTGCCCCTGACCTTCCAGGGGATTTGGAGGTGGCTGAGGGGAGCAGGGGCTGGGTTTTGGTGCCATCCAGGAACATGTAAGCTGAGCAGGGCACCTGCCTTTGGCCTTTGCCTGCCTGCGTAGGCTTTCTGCTGAACGCTGTTGCTCTCCTTCTTCACCAGCCTCTCCATTGTTTCCTAGGCTGCCATTTTAAGCATGAAACTGAAACTGCAGCCAGACCTGGAGCTGGAGAAGGCAAGTCCACCCAAACCTCTCCCACCTGCTTGGTCCCCTCCCTGAGATGCTCCCTCCCTCTCTTTGTCTGCAGAGAGCTGCCCCCCCCATGCACACGGGGGGGGGGAGCTTTTAAACATGAAAGCCGTGTTTAGTCCAGGTAAAAAGCAAACCCTGAAATCCCTTGATTTGTTGATAGTGTATCTGTGTACAGGTATTTGCCCTGGCCTGGAGGTGGCTTGAAAAAACCAGGAGATGGTTCTCTGACCCAGCTGGATAGCTCCTGTGAGGGTCGTTCACAAAATCTGTGAAGCCTCAGCTGAGCTACTTTTTAAAATTTCCATTTCCCAGGTTGGCCTTGAGAACAGCTGCAGGCATGACTCTCACCGCCCTGCAGTCTGCCAGACTTTTATGCATATTCAGCCTTATTCACAAGTTCACTTGGCCAAGGCTGGGGAACTTCAGGCTTTGGGGCTCAGTCCGGCCCTCTTGGGGTCCCAATCGGGCCCCCTTTGGCTTCCCCAGAGGGCCACTCAACACCATGGCTTGGGGGTTTCCTAGCTTTGCTATGGGATTTTTGTCTCCTCTTCTGAAAGGTTGCGGTGACTATCCTGAGGCCTCGTTATGGGCAGTAAGAGCTTTAAGCCAAAATGGTCTGATGCGGGGGGGGGGTCTTTACCCATGATACCTTCTTCTCCTGGTACCCCAGTGCCTGCCCCAGTCTGGCCAGCTTCCTCAGCTCAGCCCTGGCTCCTCATGGCCTCAGTGGTGGTGGGCCTCTTGTGCCATGTGTCCTGTCCCTGCTTCAGCAGCCCTCTCATGGTCTTCCTGGCCCACAGCTCTGTCCCATCTGCCCACTACCACGAGGCTGGGGCAGCGGCTGCCTTTGGTCCTCAGTGCGGCTGGGCTGCTGGGAAAGCAACAACCCATGGCCTTTCTCTTCTTCCTGCTCCAGATGTGTGTCCCGCTGCTGATCCAGGAGAAGATGGAGGTTGTGGAAGCCTACGTGGAGGGCCACCCTGACCTCCAGCAGCAGCTCCTGCAGCTCTTGGACTCCTGGTTTGCACCCGGCTTCAAGTTCAAAGAGTTTGCCAGGTGAGAGGGCTGGAGGGGCTCACCTGCCATCCCTGTGGCTCTTGCTGTGGTGCCATTTGGCCTTCTCAGGTCAGCAGGGTTAATAACAAAACAGCAGTCTGCATGAAACATGCCCCAACGTCTGTGTTCAGAATAAAGCCACGGTTGTTTCTCCTTCTACATCAGTGGCTCTTAACCTTTTCTTTACCAGGGATCCCTTTAAATATATTTTGGTTCCGAGGACCCCCAAGACTTCACTCAAGATTTAACAACAACAATGACAATAATAATACAGTAGCACCCCGTATCTGCTGATTTGCCAGCTGCTGATTCACTTATCTGCATTTGGGGGTGAAGGGGGAAGGGAGGGGGAGGAGGGATCTTGCCTCCCCCCTTCCCCTGGAGGGCTCCAGGCAGGGTGGGGTGGTGGTGGTGGGGTGACTCCTCTCCCTTACCATCTGCGTGTGTGCACACCTCTACGGGCATACAGCTCTTGTGTTCCTGGGACTCACACCTGTGACTGCCATGGAGTCAGGGAGTCACGGAAGGCACAGGTAGCCCTCTGTCCTCAGTGCTGGGCAGGATGCAGAGTTTACTGACCCTCTGGCCAGGCCCAGTGTCAGGATTCCTCTGTTCTTGAGAAGACTTTCCTGCCTTATGCTTCATGGCCGTCCTCTGCTCTTCCAGGAGGTATCGTGGTCTGTCTGGTGTGAAGCCAGAGAAGGTCAACTACCGGCTGCTGAACAAAATGGTCTTCCGGTTGCTGGACAAATACCAGCTAGACCCAGGTAGGCTCAACATGACTGTGTGTCCAAAACAGTCCACTGCACAGGGAGAAGGCCATGTGGCAAAGCTCTTGCTGGAGATGTTCCACTTGGTTTTACCTGCAATTTACCTTCTTTGCAAATGGACATTCCAGGCAGCTTCCAGACTTGAAAAGCAAGAACAATATAACAAAGCAATCCTGTTCTGGTCCAAGGAGACATATAAGAAAACCACCTGTATATGGAAAAGGGAGGATGGGTTTAGCTGTGCAGCGGGGGAAATTCACATGCTGTAGTGAACCAGCCCTGGATTCCCCCACACCCGCCGCTTGCATAAATGCCGCTGTGTGCAGAGGTTTCCGTCAGGCTGCCTGGGAAGTGGTCTCATCAGAGCAGTTTCCCTGTGGGAACACTTGCTTCATGGTGTTCTGCCCTCAGTTACTTTCTGTCCTTTCAGAGGAGATCTCTCTGTTCCCCAACTGCTGAACCCCGTCACCCTCAAGCTGTATTTTTCTTCTCAGTTTGGAAACTCAGGTGCACACAGAGCTCCCCCAGCCTGCAGTCCACACATGCACACACACACGTAAATTTTATTTACATTTCTCCAGGTATCAGCCTCTCATTCTCTCTCTCTCTCTCTCTCTCTCTCTCTCTCTCTCTCTCTCTCTCTCTCTGTCTTATCAGGTTTATCTATTTTCAGCCGTAAGGACTTGGAACTTGCTGTTTAAAAGGGGAAAGCCAAGGTTCTTAGGAAACAGGATTTTGTACCCCATCCCTTGTTCTTTCCTCCTCCTCCTCAGTCCTTGCAAAACGGACACAAACTGTCCTATTTAAATCTAATTATGTGGTTCCAAGATTTCTATCCTGCTTTTGTTCGAACAAGACAGGTTGCAATAAAATTATTTTTGGGTACCTGCCTTTTCCTGGGAGGGTAAGATCAAGGCCTCAGGATATCTCAGGGACAGGCTGGTGGAGCCCACAAAAAAGCCAGCGAGGCTGCTGCCCTCTCCTCTGCATTAGCGGTGCTTGCTGGCCGCTCTGAGAGGTGAGCCCTGTCGACACTAGAGGGTAGGAGAGGACTGCCGAGGAACCTGCGCCCTTAGCCACTTTCTTTTCTAAACTGTTCTGTGGGCATCAAAAAACCTTTCTTCCAAACTGTGGGTAGTTTTGAATGATGCTTGACATGAGACACATAGAATAGTATTCAGTGACTTTAAATAATCCCCCCACTCCCTGTTAAGACCCTTGGAGGGGTTGAATTTTGGGTGCTTCTTTTTTTGTTTTGTTTACTGCTATAAGATTATCTTTATTGGTGATCAGTGATGGAGCAGATGGTACATAGCAAAGAAGCATCCCAGTCCTTTTGATGTTGATGGGATACAGCATCCTCTCACAGCCAATGCTTGCAGATGATGTAAATAAAGAGCATGAATTTGTCACTCAGCCCAGCAGCTTTGCCTCAATAGAGAAGACATTAATTTTGTATAAACTTGGGCTGGTTTATACTTGCCACTCTCCCTATGACACTGTCGTGAGGTGGTTTCCCAGCTTTTGCAATGGGTTTTTCCCTCACTCTGGAAAGGTGAAACATGGAGGATGGAGCCAGCTTGTTTTCTGCTGCTCCAGAGAGAACACAAATGGATGGATTTAACTTACAAGAAAAGGGATTTAGCCTAAGCATTAGGAAGAACTTCATTACTGCAAGAGCTGTTTGGGAATGAAATAGGCTGCCTGGAGGTTGTGTGTGTGTGAATTTTCTTTCTTGGAGGTTTTTCTGCAGACTTTGGAGGCCAGCTGCCAAGGGGCCCTTTCGCTTTCTTTTCCTGCATGGCCCTTGCGGTCCCTTCCAGTTCTGTGATTCTGTATAATGCTTCTCTGACTGCTCGTCTCTGGCAGCAAAGCACTTTAAGCTAACAGGGGCTGGTGTTTTAAAATTGTCTCCTTCCCTTTTTACCTTGGCCTCAGCAGGAGATCAGCTCCCCACTGTTGGTATGAACGTACAAGAGGGCCGGTCTGTGGCAAAAGCCCTTGGTTGGCCCTTGGTTCTCTCCCTGGTATCTCTGGGCAGGGCTGCCAAGGACCCGCGCCTGAAACTGTGCTGTTGTCTATCCATCTCACTGGGTAGAAGGCAGCTTCCTACTCACCATCCTCTTCTTTCTTTTGAGTGGTAGATCTGCATGAGAACTTACAGGACTCATCACGGCCGCAGCTTATTTGTCTGACTGATTTACTGAATTTAGTAAAATACTTCTATCCCGCCTTCCATTCAGGAACATTTCAGAGTGGCGTATAGATAGCCAGTTTAAAACAGTTCAGAGCAATGTAAGTCCAAAGCAACAGTGACTTACTTAAACAGTATCAAAACCTGTTAAACTATTTAATAAAGAAAGCATTAAGCAACTTAAACATGAAAACAAATGTACAGATTTGGGCAAAAGCCTCCGATTACACTCCTTTCTCTCTCTCTCCCTTTTCCATAGAGATGAGAAGGTGATGTTGAACATATATGCTTACCTGAATCTGCCTTGCAGATCCATTTAAAGGAGAAAACGTGGTCAGATCATCCCTTCCCCATAGGCTGCACTGAGAGGGAGGGGAGGATGCTAATGGCAGGAGTGGAATAGGTGCAGAAACCCGGCCTGCCTAGTCTGCCCACCTTCATATCATGTTGTTTTCTTTCTTCCCCACCGCCCACCCGTGGCTTCTTGTAGCTCTTTGCCCCAATGTGATCAACCAGCGGCACCTGGGCACGCTCAGATACCTGCTCCGCAAGAGGTTTGTTGAGGTAGGCTGTCTGTCTGTATGTCTGAGAAAAGAGTCACTGTCATTTCAGTATCCAGAAGGCTTTAAGGATCTTCTGTTGTAATTTCCTTTACAGAAAACCATGACAGAAGAAAACTGGGCTGACCATGTCCAGGTAAGTGCAATCATGGTTTTGCTTTCAGTCTTTCAGATCTGCCTGTCTTCTCTGCTGAAATAAGAATTCTGCACCGAGAACAGTTGGATTCTGCAACATGCATAAATAATGCAGTTGAGCAGATTTCAACAGAATGTCTTGCTTTGTTGATTTTAGCAAAAATTGTTCTGGTTTTCCTGTTTCACACAGGAGAGATTAGGGGCATTTGGAGGCCCTGCGGGTCTCATCCTTGATCACAGGAAATCTTTTCTGACTGACCCACTGAGCAGGCAGTGCCCGAATGCTGTATAAGTGTATCTCCAAATCTATGAGGCCTAGAAATTAAAAGGGAAGCTGCCATTTTCAGGTTGCTGAATTCTGCACTGGGCTCAGTTATGGGTCTAGGTAAACTGAGCGGCCAGCTGACTTCTAGGAAGCAAAAACCGCTGGAGGGGGAGAGTAAGGATTGTCCCAAGGGGCCAGTAAAGGCCAGTAGAAGGTTGCTGTTGAGAGTGAAAATGATGTGAAGAGGGATGGAAATGAGAGACTCCTCCTCCTCACTCCTAAGAGCCTCTTTCTCTTTAGAATGTCATAATTATGGATTTAGGGGAAACTGGGCCAGGTTGGCAGGGTGTGGATTTCTGAGTTCATTCAGTCTGCCTCCTCAGGCGTTCCTTGTCCACAACAGAAAGCAAGCGGGAAACTTAATGCACTGATTTTTTTTTTTAAAAAGCGAGAAAGTGAGTGTGTGCACACACACATGGCGATGTCTCCGCCAGTCCTTCCCTTTGACTTACCGCTCCTGCTTTGGCCCTTTGGGATGGGCTCGTTTTTCCTCTGCTGTTTGCTGGTTCTTCATATACAGGCGTCTCATTTTTGTCATGTATTTGTTATACTCGTATCCTTTCCTGCAGGGACTCAAGGTGGGGCACATCCATCCCCCCCGCACCACTTGATTTTCACAGCACTAACCCTGCGAGGTAGATCAGGTTGAGACAGAGATAGAGAGAACAATTGAATGACTGGCCAAGTTCACCCAGTGAGTTCCATGGCTCACTGAGGACTAGAAACCTGGATAAGAAGGTCAAAGTATTAAGCACAGGGCTCGCTGTGAAATTAACTAGGAGCAGGAAAAATAGTATGAGAAGCATCACCGAAAAATGGAAAACTCAGGAGAACAAAAAGGATTTGTGCTTTGTGCTAAGAAGACAGGGCAATCTGGGGAGGGGGCCCTGCAGTTGGGGGGTGTCAGCCAGAGTTGCCCCCCCACTCCTCCTCCTCCTCTTTCCATGGATGGGCCTTGTTGTGCAGGGGAGGGGGGCATCCCCAGCGTTTTGGCAGACTAGTGCAAAGGCCGAAGGCTTTCACGGCCAGCATCCGTAGGTTTTCTGTGGGGGCCGTTTTCCGGGCTGTGAAGCCGTGTTCTGGAAGAGTTTACTCCTGATGCAGTTTCGCCTGCATCTGTGGCTGGCATCTTCAGAGAATGGCTGGGTAGGAGTGTGTGTGGGGTTTATATACTGTGAATCCCTGTTGGGGAGGAAATGTCAATGAGTGTATTCGAATGGCTAGTCTGGTGGAAGTTGGCCATAGAGTTGTGCTGAGGACATCCAGAGACCTTTTCCTCCACAACCGCAGTTAAATGAAATTGCAGTTACCAATACTGCAGATATGAGCAGGCCGCGTTCAGTCCCTAGAGGTGTGGCGACATGGAGTGCCCATAGCTGCAGCCAGTCAGAGTGGACAAGACAGAGTTGGACAGACTACCAGGGATGACTCCATCCCAGGCCTTCCTCTTCCTCCTCCTCCTCCTCCTGCTGTGTTTTCCTCCGCCTTGTACGTGTGCCAACGCAGCCCGCCCAGTGGAATGCTGCCGCTGTGGCTGCCGGGCTTCATTCCTGAGATGCTTTCAGCCGCTGCAAAGGTGAGAGATGCTCCTGTCAGGAGTGGGAAACAAATCACTCCCTGGCCCAGGCTGGAGGAAAACACACAAGAGAAGGGGAAGGCAATGGGGAGGGATGGAATGGGGGGGGGAGTGGGGTGGCCACTCTTGCTGCAAAATCCTCCATGGGTGGGGATGATGGTGGTGGTGGTGATGCAGGTGCAAATGCCGCCTCCATGGCCAGAGTGGCTGCAGAGTCGGGGCCAGGCCGCAGCGTCTGTGCACCTGCAGAAAAGAGGAGGCCCAGTTTCTGCAGCTGAGGAGATGGAGAAGTCCCACTGGGAAGGGTTATAGGGACGGGGCCACTGCGGGGGGCTCCTCGGCTTCTTGGCAGCAATGGCAGGAGAGCCCCCCCCCCAGTCTTGCTCTCTGGGCCTTTGTGGGCTCAGTCTTCCTCCTCCTCTGAGACCTCACCTCGGCAGGTTGTGCAAGATTTGCTGATGGTGTTTCCCCAGCTTTGCTGGCTCAGCAGAGCCAGAGGGAGCCGCCTGCGGTGTTCCCACACACTACCTTGTCTTTCTCTTTGGGGCTACGGCTGGGATGGGGAGGGAGGCAGATGGCAGGGAGCTCCGGTTTCGTCCTTGCCAGCTTCTTGGAAAATGCCCCACAGGAGCCCAGGAGAGAGAGCCAGGGCTCCCCAAACCCCACAAGGAGCCTCTTCCCAGCAATGCTGGGATGCTAGAGTGCAGAAGTGCGGTCTCACTGGTGTGCTATATCATCATTTTACAGCAACAGACAACATCGCAACCCCCTGATACATTTGCCCTGTCTGGCGGAGTCCTTATGGCTTTTGGTGGGCCACCATTTGGGGCCAGGCACCACTTGTGTGTGCAGATCTTGGGCGGGGGAGAGAAGGCAACCTCCCTCTGACTTGGCTGCTGCTTGATGTGTAGAGAGGGATTCCCTCCCTGCAGGGGGTTGGGCTAGATGGCCCTTGGGGTTCCTTCTGTGATCTGTTCAACAGCCCAGCTGGGTTGGCTGACCAAACTTTACCAAACTGCTAGCTTGACTTCTCTTGTTCTGAACCACCAAACATGTTTGGGCGTCTTCAGAGGGACCTGGGCGGCTGTGCTCTGAAAACAGATGCCTGGCTGGAGACCTGTGCCACTCAATGCCCCTTGGAAGCCGGATGCCCTTCCTGGGTGGTGCCGTGCCCCCCCCCCCGCGGGTATCCCATGGTATTGCCTCAGGTGCAGGCTGTGCTTCCTCCACAATGGAAGGAGGGTGGGGTGCCCCTCTGTGGGCTCTGGGGAAGGGGCTCTCTGTTCTTCAGCAACAGGAGGGAGGGAGGTCCAGGAAAGGCTGCCGTTTTGCTGGCGGAATGGCCTCCCTTGCCTTCCTCTGCCTCTGGGCCAGAAAACCAACCTGTTCTCTGTACGTAGAAAAGTGCCAAGGTGGAGAGGAGGGAAGGACCTTTCTCCCAGGGCGGCTCACCCCTGCGTTCTGTTTACACGGGGAGCTGTTGGGGGAGGGAGTCCAAGCATTCCCCCCCCCCATCGTGTTCTCGTGTGTTCTGCCCTCTTGGGTCAACGTTGGCCCATTCTGCCAGGAAGCCAAAGATGGGGAATCGTGAAGAAGCCGTGGAAGCGCACAATTCCTGTGGCTGCTGAGAGACAGCGCTGTGGTCCCACGGGGGCTTCGTGCACTCCCTTGTAAGTGGGCCGTGGTCCTCTCGGGGCGCTGCCAGAGATCTTCTTTCCCTTTGCTTTGCAGGGCACCGTCCAGGAGAACCAATGGCTGCAGAAGCAGCTGGTCCACCTCCTCGTCCGTTATGGGGAGATGGAGGCTGCTGCTAGGTGGGCTCTGCGTTATGGCCTCCCCAACGAGATCCTCCCTTGTGGCGTGCCAGAGGAGATGGCGAAGCTCCAGAGGCAGGAGAGGTAGAACGGGGGTCCTTGGGTTGCTCTTGGGTTCGGAGGGGGCTTTGGAGCAGAACTGTTTCTGTTCTGTCGAGCCAAGAGCCTCACAATCCTCCATGGAGACCACAGAGTTCTGCAGCTGGCTTGCCCATTGGTTGCCCTACATCCTGAGCAGGCATGCCAGTGCCTATCAGCCCAGCTGTTGCTGTGTCCCTTCAAGGCATTTCCGACTTAAGATGACCCTGAGGCAAACCTGTCATGGGGTTTTCTTGGCAAGATGTGTTCAGAGGGGCCTTTGCCTTCTTTTGAAGCCGAGAGAGTGTGACTTGCCCAAGGCCATCCCATGGGTTTTCATGGCTGAGCAGGGATTCACACCCTGGTCTCCAGAGTCCTAGTCCAACAGTGAAACCACTAAAATGGGTGTGGGGAGACCTCTTTTATACACATATACACACGTGCATGCCACACAGCCATTCTGCTCTCTTTGGGTCCCTGTCCAAGCTGTTTTGCAGCTGGGATTGAAAGAGGAGGAGGCCCAAAGGGGGCAGCTGGCCCAACGCCTTTTCCCAAAGGATCCCGGCAGCAGCCTCGCAGAGGCGTTTTTGCCCACAGGAGGCTGGTGGGTGCGGATGGAGAGGAGCCTTAGTCCAACACTCAAACCGCTCTCCATAAGCCCCGTGCCAGAGCTAAAACTCAAGGGAGGGTGCACCCTGCTTGTGGAGGTGGGGACCCAAAGTGTTGGAGAAGGACAACAACCATCATTTATTAAGATGAGAACTGCAGAAGCAGAGCTGCCTGGAAACTGTCCCAAAGAGTGTGTTGTGTAATTGTAGGATGTTGGCTGCCAGTCAGAAAATTTGGGAAGCAGGAAAGGGGAGCATGGAACGGAGCACCCAGAAGTGGGCATGGCTGGCTGGAGCCTTGACTGGGGTCCAACCTGGGAAGGAGGGACAGATGCATTCCTACCTTTTGCTGCCTTGCTGCTGCTGCTATTGTTATAGTTGTTAGGGTGTACAAGACGAAGGGGCGGGTGGGACAGGGCTCTGCCCCAGAGAGCTTACAGCCTGGGGGAACCCAATGGTGCGTGTTGTAAATTACAATTTCTGTGGTTCTTCCTGGGAGTGTTGCTTCTACTGGCTCTAGAGGGAGGAAAGGGAAGAGGAGTTACACAGGGGCACGGAAGCTGTCAGTGTGCCCGCAGCCTTCAGGGCTAGAAGCTTGATGGGTTTTGCTTTTGAAGGAAAGGCTTGAGTCTGAAGGAGCTCAATTCTCTGCTCTCCTGGTGTCACAGGTGCCAAAACTGTGCGGTGGGTGCACAGCCCTCCCGTCAAACTTCCTCCTGCTTGCTCCCTTTTTGTCTGCGGACCTCTGGCTCCAATTCCTTCTTGCCTTTCCTTTTCCTTCCCGGATCTTCCCAGATGTGCAAAGTTGGGGGGGGCAGGGGGAGAGGAGGTGGTTTTGCACACCTTTGTTAAATATTGCACGGAGGTTGCACAAATATTGACTGTCTCGTGTGCACACAGGCAGGCGCTCTGAGTGGGGAAGTGTTTGCCTGGCCCTGGGCTGCTGCCGCCCCATAGAATTAGTCAAACGCTCCCCACAATGCAGGCTTAGCAAATATTTTTTCAAATAATAAACCAAGGGCTGCAGACAGTGTGGGAAAGACACCAGCCAGGAACTCCTGCTTGGATGTGCGAGAGAAGGAAGGGAGAAAGAAAGATAGAAAGAAGGAAAGGAGGGAGGGAGAAAGCTAGACTCTTCCTGGGCCCACCTTGCTTTTTCCTCAGGCTGAGCTCTCTGGGGACCCATCTGCCCCTTCTGTGGTGCAGCCCTCTGCAGTCATCTCCGAGCCCCAGTCGCCAGCTCTCAGCCCCCTAATCCAGCAGATTTAAGGGTCAGAGGAGCCCCCCCACAATAGCTGAGCAAAGAGAAGCAGAAAGATGCCAGATGTGGCAGCGGAGGCCTTGAGGGCCTCATCAGGTGCCTTGTGGTTCGATCCACACGTGCAGGAAAATGAGGAAGCGGCATCTCAAGTGATCCACAAGGCAAGACCATTTCAAAGTGCAGTTGTGGGCATGTGTGAATTGTGAATTTTCCCCAGTTTTAAAAAAACAACATTACAAGTAAAAAATCCAATGATATCAGGACAGCGGTTCCAGGTCATTTCACTTCATGTGTACTAGTTTTCTACTTAAAGGGGTGACCTCCCTGCTCCTCATATTTTTAGTAGTCTATCCACTAAAAATAGAGACAGAAAAATTCCCCCTGGCAAATAGAAAACTAGTGCTTACAGAGTGAGACGACCTAGAACCATTATCCACCTGATAGGCTAGATTTAGCTTGCACTGCTTTTTAACAAAAAATATGGGGAAAGTCCGAACTTTGTTTCCACCCACACTTTTCAACTGCGGTCTAAAGTGATGTAGGGCAGCCATTTGCTAATGCTGAAATAAAATGTGTCCTAAAGGACCAGATTTTTTGCCAAGAAAACCTGAATCCTGCACCCATTTCCTTCTGCTGCTTTTGCTGTTTGGCCATTTTGTTCTTGATTTGGCTAGTCAAGAGCAGAGCTTGTGAAAATGGCTGTTTTAAAAAAAAGAAAAGAAAAAAAGACTGCCAACTCCCAGGATGGGATTTCTGGGAACTGGCAGTTCAAGAAAGTAACTTTTCCAAATTCATATACGGATTGCTGTTGGATGCATATGGCTGACTCCTTATTGGGCCTCTGCATGTTCTGATATGGAGGCCACAGGCCCCATTGCAGGATGAACAGATGCCCCTTGCAGATAGATCGGGTGCTCCCTGCCCCGGATGCATTGGTTCCTGCTCCCTAGGCACCCCTCCACTTCCGTCCCCATCAGCTGGATGCGGGTGGTGTTCAGTGCCCAATAAAAACGCAGCTTCCGTCTGCCTGTGTCACCAACAGGATGCCAGCCTTGATGCCCAGAGCGTCTCTTATTTTCTGCAAACATTCTTCTCTTTCTGAGCAGGGAGGATGGTCCAGAGCAGGCGAGGAGCAAGGCTGAAGACGGGAGGAAGCCTTACTGTTACCGCCTCCCCATCCCCAGGAACGAGATCCTGTTCTTATCGACGTGGGAAGAGCTGCAGGAACACAGAGCGTGCCTGCTTCAGGTCAGCGTCCCACAGGGATGGGTGGCTGCGCCTTGCGTTTTATGGTTTTTGAGTCCCTTTGCCTCCACGTCTTCTCTGGATCTCACCCTCCTCAGAAGTGAGCTTGTGAGAAGGACCTCTTGGTGGTGGTTTCCAAATTCAGGGACTGTCTTAACCATAGTTTTGGTGGTTGTGGTGGGAACAACTTTTTTGAACAATAGCCACAAAGCCTGGAGTCAGAGAGATGGGATTCATATGTGTAATGAATAGTATTCCACCTTTCCCGCAAGGAGTTTGGAGGTGGCAGGCGTGGTTGTGTCCTCCCTCTTGCTCGAATTTTAATCTTTATAACAATTCCGCGAGGTGGGTTGTGCAAAGATAGGGCTGCTTAAGACTGCTTTAAATCAGTGTTTGTTTAAATTGATTAAAGCAATCAACTGTTTCAAATTAATGTTTAAAAAAACCTTCTGTACCATCGTTTTTTAAACAGAGGCTAGATGTCCATCTGTTGGGAGTGCTTTGATTCAGTGTTCCTGCAGGGAAGGTGGTCAGACTAGATGGCCCTTCTGGTCTGTTCCAACTCGATGATTCCATGATTTTAACTGTATTTTGTTCTGACTTTTGTTCTCTATAATGGGAGAAGCGCCGATAGTTTATTAAATAAATAAGGGCAGGCGGTGTGGGGAAAGGTTGTGCAAGGAGCGTCCAGGCGTTGGACTCTGAAGCCAGGGTTCCCCGGCGCCTCGTGAGCAGCAGCTGGGCTTGGACTCCCAGGGGAAGGTGACGTTGCCCTTCTCTCCCCCTATAGCCCGGCCAGGTCGTGGGGGTGGACATGGAGTGGCGGCCCTCCTTCAGCGGCCTGGAAACAAAGCAGCGCATCTCCCTGGTCCAGCTGGCCATCCGGGGCCGCGTCTTCCTCCTGGACATGTTGCAGCTCCTCCAGCCAAGAGGGAAGGAGGAAGAGGAAGAGGAAGGCCTTACCTGCTTCTTCCAGGCCCTCTTCACGGATCCAGCCATCACAAAGCTGGGTAAGTGGGCCCCTTCCCACCCTAGAGCAATGGCTATAGCTCCTCTGGCTGGGACAGGAGGAGATGGGAGCTGTAGTCCAAGGCGCCTGGGAGGCCTCAGGCTGGGGAAGGCGATGCCAGCTTGGTTCTGCCAAGGGCTGTTTGGGTTGGGGTCTCACGGCCAGAAGAAGGAGGGGCCCTTGGAGAGGCTGGAAGTTGGGAGTCGGAAACGTTGGGGCTCAGCTGAAGAACCGCAGGGATTCCTAGGCAGCCTTGGCTTTGGATTTTTCTCCCTTTGTTGGTTTCTTACACTGTTTATATCCCACAACAACAACTATTTTAAGTTAAAAGGGCAGCTGTCCAATTCAGGAGAAACAAATGAAAACCGTGTTTTAAAAAACGCCAAAACACATTTTTAATTCTGTACATGGTTTCAAGTGATGCACAACCAACCCCCTGTGATAATACTTGGCTAATGCTTTGGGGGCACACCAGCCTCAGGCCTTCTCCACCTGCAGACAGAAAACAGGGTGGGCATCTTTTTGTCTGGCTGAACCGTGGGCCCTCACCCCCAAATCCCTGCCCAATACCTCATGCCTTACCCTGATGAACATGAGCCGGCTTGGCGTCACAGTCTGAGTGAGGGTGGGACCAAGGCTCCAGGAGACCAGGTTGTGAAACCCCGCTCGGCCATGGTAACCCACATGCGACCCACCCAATTCCCACTCCCCCAGCCTCAGAGGAAGGCAATCTAGATAAAGCTTCCTGAAATACATCTTGCAGAGAAAACCCTAGGATGGGGCTGCTAAATTAGAGCTAGAATGGGGCACTGGTTTGAGCGTTGGACTCGGATTCCGGGAGACCAGGGTTTGAATCCCTTTCAGCCACGGAAACCCACTGGGTCACCCTGGGCAAATCACACTCTCTCAGCCTTAGAGGAAGGCAATGGGGGCACCCCCCCCGAAAACCCAGGCCCTGAAATATCAGGGCAAACTCTGGAGATCTAGGACCACCTCCTTGTGACGTCACACAGGTCACCTGTCATTTCTCTAGGCTACGGGATGTCAGGAGACCTCCATCACCTGGCGGCCACCTGTACCGCTTTCAGAGACATGAAGGAGCAGCTGCGCGGCTTCCTGGACTTGCTGATCGTCCATAAACAATTCAGGAAGGTAAGCCAAGCGAGGCTGGGCTCCTCCTCCTGAGGGCTGACCCAGAGAAAGAGTTTCTTGGCTCAAGGGGGAGGCAGCGGCCACCTTGGATCCTCATGCCCGTCTCCTTTTCTCCCTCTCCTCCAGCGCCCCGAAGGCTCCTCTGGCAATCTGCAGACGGGCAGCCAGCAGGTGGATGCTGCACCCCCGGAGGGCAGAGCCCGGGGGGGCCATCTGGCTGAGCGGGGACTCAGCCTGCTGGTGCAGGAGGTCCTGGGGCGGCCCTTGGACAAGGCGGAGCAGCTCTCCAACTGGGAGAAGAGGCCCCTCCGCGAGGAGCAGATCCTCTACGCAGGTCCGGCTCCTCGGGTGGCTGCTGTGGAATGGGGCCGGAGCACGGGGTGGGAACCCTTTTCAGAAACACACACACACACCGTGGGCCAAATTCAGGGAGGTTTTTGGGTGCCATGCTCCAGAGGTGAGAGGGGCCAAGGCTTGGGAGTAGACAAGGCACAAGGAGCTTGTGGGGGACGTCCCTGGGATTAATCTGCCTCTCCATGGGGGCCAAATTTAGGCCCCATGGGCCCCCAGCGGCTATGCCCCCTTTCCCTGTCACACCGTCCTTTGGTGGGTTCCCAGTTTTTGTAACAGTTTCCCCCTTTTTCGAAAGAGTTGGGAAATGCCTTTCCTAAGTCTAAATGAGCCCCAGTCATTGCTTTGGCAGCTAAAATATGTAGCTGGTATTTTTGGCCCGCTCTTTTGCTCCCCTCTGTTGTGAGCTCACCAGGTAGATTTAACCCACTCTTCTTTTCAGCCTGAGCTCCCCCACCCAGCATAGAGACAATACTGGCCTGCCTTACTGGGCTGTTGTACAGAGAATGTCTGTGAATGACTTGGAATCTCCTAAAATGCAGATGTCATGGCTGTGTAACAATAATAAATAGTGTGGGGTTTTTTTTCATTCTGTGATGGAGAAGGAAATTTGATGGGTCCTCTTCTCCTCTTCCCTTTAACTTCTGCAGCATCAGATGCCTACTGCTTGCTAGAGGTTTACACAGAATTGTTGGACAATCCAGCAGCCTTTGGCCTGAGTCATGAGATCTTGGAGACTCTGAGGAGGAAACCAAACGCTAAGGCCAAGGCCAAGAAACCAGCCAGCAAGCAAGTGTCGGCATCGGCATCTCCACAGGAGGAGGTTTGTAGGACTGAGACCTTGTTTGAAACTAGGCTTGCACCTGAAAAGAGAGAAGGGAGGGAGCATGTTGAAGGAAGCACATGAGCTGAGCATCAGGTCCGGACAGGCTGCCTTGGGCTTTTCTGCCTCTTGCTGGCCCATTTGGGCAGGCTGCAGCCTCTCAGGCCCTGTCCAAAGTCCCTTGACGTCTTCCATTTATTTATTGGGATTTATAGTTCACCTTTCTCCTAAAACTGGGACACATGGTGGCCCACAACAAGACTTACTTTTTTTAGTGGTGCAGATAAAAACGTGATGTTATAATATTGACTGTCATAAAAAGTTATGTCATCGAAGCACATTTAAATTGTAATATTAAAGCACTATTGAATTATAGTGAAAGAAATGGTCCACCTATCGCTACAAGCCTGGTTGTACCAGAGGAAGTCCAGTGGGCCTCTTTTGGCCAGCAGGTGAAGAGCCTTTAGTTCAGGCAGGCCTTAGCATTCTTCGTTATGTAGCAGCAGAGTCCATGTCAAGTGGTGTGCTGTGTCTTTGCTGCCCCCAGGAAGGGGCCAGTCTAGCCTTCCTCGGCAGGCAGGGAGTTCCTCCGAGAAGACCCTCTCCCTCATTCCCACCAGACAGTATTTCTGAGAATGGCAGGGCCGAGATAAAGGCCGCTCAGAGCTTGGGTGGCCCCTCCAGTAGTTTTATAGCTCATAACCAGCACTTTGGCTTATGACCAAAATCAGAACGGTTGCCAGTGGAGCTGTAACCAGCCCTCTACTCAACCGCTCTTGTCCTCCTCCTAAAGATAAAATAAGGTTCTAGTCCTCATCGTTCTGAATAAATGGCTAAAGTAAACAGAAACATGGGAAACTGCTTCATACAGATTGTGAGCCACAAGATTTTAAGCATGCACATCAAGTCCTTTCTTTCATGTAGCCTGAAATGGAGGCATAGTAGCCACAGGGCTTTCCCTGCTAGCCAATCTTTCTATGACTCTGCTTTTATAAAAGGGTTGTTGTCTCCCAGTCACACACATACACCCCAAGGGCTTGTACAGATGGCACCCCCGACCTACCTGTGCCTCTGATAGCCACAAATCCCCTGTGGCCTCTTTCTTCTGCAGAATTTGGCCCCGAGCCCCAGCGGGCCCCTGATCAGCTCTCCGGTGACCACGGCAGCCCGAGACTTCCGTGTGGTCTGCGACAACATGCTCCAGGGCCTGGGGCGGTACTTGCGCTGCCTCGGGGTGGATGTCCGGGTGTTGGAGAATGCGGACGACCACCGGAAGGCGGCCGAGGTAGGGCTCCTCAGGCAGCTGGGGGGAGGGAAAGGGGAGGGGTGGTGAAATGGGGGGTGGGAGACCACACACACAGCTGTGAGCAACAGTGAGGAGGGGTCAAAAGTGATGATGGGTCACGGTGAGGTACAGGCCGCTCTCCCTCTGTTAACCTCAGGCACTTTGCTAATAAAAACAATCCTCGAGCAGGAGACCAGGTAAATATCATTTTAAAGGACACCAGTGAAGCAGCAACCTCTAATTCTATTGTCAGGGTATGACGTAAAGAGGGGGTCTCTCACCCCAAAGGGCCCCATGGCTGCTCATAGCTCTCATAGCTGCTGGGGTTCGGGCCCTTCAGGAGAAGCAGTACTTGGTTCTGCCTGAATCACATCAAGGGGTTCCTTTTCTTTCTAGATCGCCAGGCAAGAGGGGCGCATCATCTTAACTTCAGGGCTCCCCTACCAAACGGTGAGTGCACATCTCTTCTTCTGGTGTGATTAATAATGTTTTAATAAATGGTCGGGGGTAGAATCTGAAGGTGCTGTAGGCCAAACAGAATAATTTCCCCAAGCTCTGAATGATGGTGAATAAAGTTCATGTTCTGCTTCTGGGTACATTCAAAACGTTTTGTTCACATGAATGGTTCAGTGGTTTGTACAACAGCCCCTTAAGGGCAGTCAGTTTTAACATCCCCGTGTGAATAAAGTAGGAGTTGCAAAAGGAGCAGCAGCCCATGGGAACAAGGCCTTGGGAGCAAACACCCTCCATCACCCCCGGGTTTGTCTCCAGGAGGCAGAAAGGGTCTCATCCTGAATGGGCCTCATCCGTCCATCCTGTGGCACTAAGTCCCATGAGTTAATTCTGTGCAACTAGAGTGAGATTAGCGAGGCAGTGTGGTGTCGTGGTGCAAGTGTTGGACTATGACTCTGGAGACCAGGGTTCAAATCCCCACTCATCCATGGAAACCCTCTGGGTGACCTTGGGCAAGTCACACTCTCTCAGCCTCAGAGGGAGGCAAAGGAAACCCCCCTCTGGAAAAAAATCTTGCTAAGAAAACTCTGTGATAGGTTTGCCTTAGGGGTCACCATAAGTCTGAAATGACTTGAAGGCACACAGCGACAATAGGGTGAGATTGGAACTCAGGGCTGCATTGCTGAACCTGCCATGGCCAACAGACACCGGCTTTGGTCTGGTGAAGCAGCACGGTCAAAAATACGACAGCGGGGAAGCCCTTCTCCCCATCTTGCCTTCCCCACATTAAGCCCCCTCTGGTTTTCCCAGCCGCTTCTGCAATGCTTCCATTTCCAGCCCCAATTTTGAAAAATGGCAGCCCCTCTCCGCAGGGCAGCTTTTAAAGACCCTTCCCGTGATTACCCCCTCCCCGTGGCCCATGCCGGAGGGACGCTTTCTCTGCGGGGCACCTCATTCCTCTGCCTTTCCACAGCTGAAGTCCCAGGTGGGAGAAGGCCGGTGCTTCCAGGTGAACTGCTCCGAGAAGGCCAAGGATCAGGCCCTGCGGGTGCTGGAGCACTTCCGCGTCCAGGTGACCTTGGCCGATGTCTTCAGCCGCTGCCAGGTAGGACTTCTCATGAGGTCTTCCTCGCTTTCCGGTTCAGGGCTCTGTCCTCCCTGTGTCAGACGTAGGGGTCAGTGCGGCTCCTCCTGGTTCAGACTGTCCTGCCTTTCCTTTGCCAGCAAGAATTCACCTTTGTTCTTCTCCAAGCTGCACCCCTTCTGCTGCCCCCCCTTGCTGTGCAGAGCAGGACAAGGGGGGAACCTGTGTGGGTTGGCAGGATGGATCCTGCGCTTGGGGGACAGCAGTGTTTCTGCTCATGGAGTCAACCCCAGTGAGATGCCCCAAGAAAGGGAATGTGTCATAGAATCATAGAATCATAGAATTGTAGAGTTGGAAGAGACCACGAGGGCCATCCAGTCCAACCCCCTGCTACGCAGGAAATCTGATCCAAGCGGGATGGTAGCTTCAGCAACCTTTTCCTGGAAAGATGAATAAGAGGAGCAAACCATTGCTGTCTGAAGGCAGAGGCCTTGCCTGTTTTTATTGGGAGAGGCAAGTAAGGGGGAGAGAGTCCTGGGGGTTTTGGGGAGAAAAAGCAGCAATTGCACCGCCAACTGGGAGGTTCTTCCTGGGAGGTCTAGTGGGAGGCCAGACCTTGTTTCTCAGGTTCTCGGTGGGTTGAAGACTTCCCCCTCCAATGAATACCTCTAATGCAGGCGTGGGCAAAGCATTCCCCCCCCCCAGTCCACATGTACCCTCCGTCCCCCCAGGATGATTGTGTGGCCCTCCCAAATCCCTGGACCGTTTTTCTGGTCACACGCAGAGGGTGAATTTCCTCCCTCCCTCTGCTCTTTGAAACCCTGGAAGTGGACTTCTGGCTAATTGGTGCTTTTTATTTTATTTTTCAGTCGCCCGTGTGGCCACTGGTGGGGAGGGTGGAGGGTCTCAGGGCATAAAAGTGGCCCCTGGACCTGCCACCATTGCCACCCCTGCTTTAATGTCATCTCTGCAGGGGTGAAGCCAAGTTAAGCTGGCTGCTCCTCAGGATTCCTTTTCTTTTTAAGATGGCGTTTCGCTGCTTGCTTTTTAAATGATTAAAAATACTGGTGCCATTTTGAGTCTGGTGTAATGAAAAAAGCCAGGTGCACATGAGAGCGATAGAGTAGGTGAGAATGGCGGGGAGAGTTGTGTTTTTCTGCCCGTGAGTGAAACCTACTGCCATGGGTGGGTCAGGAGAGTCTCTCGCCCCAAATCCAGCTCCCGTGTTTGTTGTCTTGTTTTGGTTTCTACTGCGCCGAGACAAAGAGAGGAGAGCATCCCCACATAGTAGCCACGGGTGTTCAGAAGGCTTCCCACAATGGTGTCCCTTCGCTCTTCTTATCTCCTTGCAACAGCCCTGTAAGTAGGTCAGTCCCATTAGGCCCTTGTGGTGGATGCCGGAGGGTTGGAGGGAGAGAGAAAGAGGAAGGGGCTTTCCTGGTGCTGCTCTGTGACAGAGCACACCCCTTTCTTCCATGACACCACCACCGCAGTGGCTTGTGGCTGTGAAGTTTTGTCATGTGAAAAGAGAGAGACACCCTCCCTCCCTCCTTTCCCTTGCTGGGGGCGATTGGCGAGTGCCTTTGAAGTCAGCCTGGGAACCTCCGTCAATATCAGCCAATAATTACTAATATAGATCCCACAAGCTGCCGTTTGGGTTAACACGCGTGCGCCTGAGTCACAGAGGGCCAAGATGGGGAGGGGGAGGCCGGCAAGCAGGTCCTTTTATGTGGGCTTGGTGGAGGGGCCCAGAAGGTGGTGCTGGGAACTCCCCGCCATCTTGGTTCTCACTGCCTGAGCAGGAAGGAGCGCCTTGCCTGCCTCCCCGGGAAGGGCCGCTCCTGGTCCCCAAGACTCTGCCCCAGCGAGCCCCATAAACCAGGCTTCTCTCCCTCCTCCTCTTCCTCTTCCTCTTCCTCCTCCTTTCAGGCCAAGCAAATAGTTTGAAGAGGACCTCCCTGTCTAGGGGCGCATTTTAGGGTTTACATGGCAACTTACTCCATCCTCTTTTCCCAAACTCACCTCTAGAGAGCATTTAGCCGGGGAGGGGGGCAGGGAGTGCAGTATTCCTCTTTGGCTGACCCTCAGCAGCTTGGTGTTTAGTGGTAGACTGCTTCTGAACATGGAGGCTCCCCAGAGCTGTCTCATTAATCATCATACCTAGAGACCCGTTCCCCACAAATTTGTCTCACCCTTTTTCTCTCTGTCTGTAGTGATGCTGTTTTAAAAGCACTGTGGGGTCAGAGGGTGTTGGGACATGGTTTGTGCACCTGCCCCCTCCCTCCCTCTGCATTTGCTTCCTCCGGCCAGAGGGTCTGGCTCCTGCCCCCCTGACCTTCCACTGCTGCCACCTTTTCCCTCTGGGTGAAGAAGCTAAGGAGGAAGAGGGGAGGGGATTGGGGCTCCCCCTTCCTGGCTGCGGCCTCTCGCCAGCAGAATCTGCCTCCTTGCTTGGTGGCTGCCTGGTTCCCACAGACTGTGATTTTTTCTGCCAAGATCTCAATATCTTCAGAAATCCAGCAGAGCATGAAGGTCAGGACAAGGAAAGAATGACAGCCTGGGACGCTTGCTCCCCCCAACACACTCGTCCAGCCCCTCCACTTCTGCCAGCAACCGCCCCATAGGATCTTCCCGCCTCCCTCCTTTCGCTGCTCTGTGTCTCTCCTCCGGCCTGATGGCTCTTTCTTTCCACAAGCAAGCTGGCACATTGGTTGAACCCTGCCTGCCGTGGAGGGGCTGGCGTGTTGTCCAACAGGCAGGCAGACCCATCCTAGGCTGCCCATTTGGCTTTCCTGTTTTGATGCTGGGATGCCATTGTGTGCATGTGTGTGTCTTTCTTCCATGCCCATGAGAGAGCAATGACGCCCCCCACCCTCTTCCCTTCCATTGGTGCAGTCAGGGTGGATGTGAATTGCAAGGAAAGGGTCTCTGCCAGGTAATGGCAAGCACTCTCCTTCCTTCCTTCCTTCCTTCCTTCCTTCCTTCCTTCCTTCCTTCTTTCCTCCTTTCGGCCCTGCTGAGATTTCACCTGCTCAGGTACTTTCCATCACCTCCACACACACACCCCCCCCCCCCGCAATAATAAGTGGACAAAAGAAGAATCGGATTTCTGCAGGCTAACTTAAATGTATTGGGAAATAATGGCTAAAATCCAAATGGACACCTGTGTCCAGAGAAGGGTGACCACGATGGCCCAAAGTCTGCAAACCAAGCCCTGCGAGGAGCAGCTTAGGGAGCTGGGCCTGTTTAGCTTGGAGGAGAGAAATCTGGGAGGCGATAGGCTTTAGGTGCCCCCAAATGTTCATTTATTTCGCCTAATGTGTTTTGATTGCCGTCTCGTCTGCCCTCTTGTGTTTTCCAAATGCTCTTCTGCAAAGTGAGTCTGCATTGTTTTTTGCTTCTGTTTTTTCCCCTTGCACTCCTGACAAATATTGTAAGAAAAGCTCTTGGTGCTTCATAAATCCCCATGTTGTGCCGCCAGAGCTTTCGGCTCCCTTTGGGCATTTCTGGAGCATTCAGGGCTTGGAGCCTAAGAGGGCTTTGGGACCTGAAAGGGTTCCTTCATGTTGCCCGATTTGGCCACAGAAAAGGGGGTTGGAGGAAGGTCCATCAATCGGCAGCCGATCCTGATGCTCTGTGGGAAGATGGAGGAAGGTCCCCGGGAGAGGAGGGCTGAGCAGCCCTCAGGGGAACACGGAGCTACTTTGCTGCTGTAGCTGGAGGCTAGTGACCCCCTGCCCCCCATTTCTTCCCATGTGCCCAAAAGGAGAAGCCTCCCCCCTCCACTGTGTCATGAGAAAGTCCAGTCTCGGTGGCCACTTCTTAACCCAGCGAGTCGCTGGTCCCTTGGGTGCGTGTGTCTCTTTGCTGTCAAAGTTCAGGCTTTAAGAGCGTCCCCATTCCCAGACCTTTCTCTCTTTCTTTCCTTATTTGGGGGGAGGTCTGGTGGGGAGGATGAGGAGGGAGCTCAGCCCTGCTCTTCTATTTTGGCCCACTTCTGTCCAGGAACCCCCCCCCCCCACACACACGGCTGCTCTTCCGATACACAACCTGTCCTGCTTTGCCTTGTTTGGCTCACCTGTTGGAAAGTGTGTGTCTGTGTCTCTGTATGTCATAAAACACATTCCTGCTCCCTGGTTTGAACTGTCTTGTCTGCCTTTTTTGGCCAAACCAGGAGCAGACAGAGTGGCAGAGTTGGGAGGGTCTCTAAGAGCCATCCAGTCCATCCCCCTGATGCCCGTGCACAAAGTATTCACTGCTCAAGCACATCCCTGAGAGGTGGGCCCACCAGCCTGGCCTTGTAAAGCACCAGAGGAGGCGGCCCCACCATCATTTTCGTGGGGAGTCCGTTCACTCCATTGTCACACAGTTCTTGCTCTCAGGATCTTCTGCCTAATGTTTCATCAGAGTCTCTTTTTTTGTCATTTGAATCCATTAAGTCTTCTGGAGTATCAGAAAACAATTTTGCTCCTTCTTCTACATGACAGCCCTTCAAAAATTTAAAGATGGCCAGTTGCATCGCTTTAGACACCTGTGCCACACTGCCTGTGTGTTGAATTGAACCTCGCCATCCATATACACAATATCCATAGCATTACATAGGTTAAAAATGCAGGCAGGTCTCTGCCCACAAGGACCTTACAATCTGCAAGAGACAGTGCGGGGAGAAGACAGACCAAAGGATAGCGGGAGCGTATGGTGGTGGGGATTTGGGGAGGAGATGCTGCTCACTATCCAGCGACCGTGGAAAAATAGGTTTCTTCTGTCCAGCTCTCCTGGATTGTCCTGTACCTGCTCTCCGCTTCTTGTAGATTTAGGGGCCCACCTGTGGGCAGAAGGATTTGGGGAGGGATGACTGGGGAGGGGTGCCTTCAGGTCCTCTATAAATCCTGGGAGTTAGTGTGGTGCTGTGGTTTGAGCGTTGGACTACAGCTGCAGGAGACCAGGGTTCAAATCCCCGCTTGGCCATGGAAACCTGCTGGGTGCCCTTAGACAAGGCACACTCTCTCAGTGTGGTGGCAAACCTCCTCTGAAGAAACCTAGCCCAGAAGGCCTCCGGAGAGGGTCTCCATACGTTGGAGCTGACGGAAAGCCATACGGCAGCTTCACATAAACTCTGGGACCACACAATGCTCTGGCCAGGACGTGTGAAGGCCGCCTGTCTCTGAACGGCTCTGGGCAGGGTGGCCTCACCTGGGGTGGGAAACAGGACGCTAGGCAGTAGAAAGCTTGAGGAAAAGTTCCACAGTATTAATTGTGAATATTCGTCATCTTACTATGTATTCCATGCTCTGGGCCTAGATCGACTGGGTTCTACTGTCCCGGCTCTCCAAAGGCAGCTCCTCACCTCCGGCCTCTCCTTTTCCTGGGTGGGGGCTTGTCCTAGGCTCCGGGTAGGGTGCTCTTCTTCCTGCCCTGATGTGGGGTGGGAGGAATGCTTAGACCCCCAGGCCATTTGGCTGTCCGTGGGGTCTGTAGCCTGTGATTCTCCACCATCTCTCAAGCTGCCTTCCCTGCGGTGAGAGCCAGCTCCACGGAGTTCCCAGGGCTGAGAGAGGAGCCGCTGCCGTGGTTATCTGAGGTCATGTTCTCTGATAATAGCCGCTCAAAAACAAGGGCTTGTTTGGATTGGAAACTTCCCCAGAGGGGGCTTTTCCTTGGGGAAGGGGGGATTTCGGATGCAGCCGAGGAGAGCAGCCAAAATCAAGAAGCAATTTCTCTGGTTGGTAGCTTGGCAGAATAAAGAAATAAAAGTTGGATTTTTGAGATGGGAGGAGGAGAAGGAGAACTAAGGTACTCTTGCGAGTATTTTTGGAAGTCCGATGTGGATGCAGAGGGATGGGGCCAGAGGTCTTGGGGAGGCACCCGCTCTGAACACCCCACATTTGCTGGGCTTCTCTGCTCAGGTGCTGCTGGGCTCAGTTCCTTGAGCGAACTTCTTTGGCTCAAAGTTAGCTCGCAAAGCAATCTTTTCCTGCCGTTTGTCTTTTCCTGCACATGACACCCACTCCTTTAAAAAACAAGAGGCTTGTTAAGACCACCACCACCACCAAGCCTTGGCAGGCCAGTGTTTACAAGTCCAATAGCTCTGCCTTGTCCACACATTTCTGAGCCTCCTTTTGTATCTTTGAGGTCTAGAAACTTGGAGGAGGGAATTCCAGAAAGAAAGCCGAAATTTTCTGGGTGGTGGATTCTGGCTCCTAGTACTGAAATGGGTGCGTTTGCTGCACTTGTTTGGTGGCCATTTTAATATTCAGAAGCCAACGTGTCCCCTTGCCCTAACCCTTTGGCCTGCTGTCCATCTGTCCCCTCAGTGCTACTTTTTCCTTCTCTAAGGTGGGCCTGGGCTGGGTCTCTCCCCCCCACACCATCTCTTGGCCCCACAGGAATGTCAGAGGCAACCCAAAACCTCCTGTGCCCTTCTCCTGGATTCTTTGCAATCTGTATTTCACACCGCCTGGGTTTTCTCCCTCTTGCCAGTTTCCCAAGAGGCCTCTTGGAGGGCAAAGATTTCTCACGATAAGCAAACAAAACTGAGCCTTCATCCTGGTCCTCATCATCGGCTGAGGAGAAGGAAAGTACAAGCGTGACCTACAATACTTCCCTTTGTGGAGTCACATCTGCTCAGATCCCCCAAACAGATAACCTCCCTGCGTTTTCTCTCTCTCTCTCTCATATCTTTTTGCTGAATAACCCAGCATGCTGTGGAATCCTGGGATCTTCATATAAAAATCAAAGGTGTTCCCCCTCCCTGGAGTCCTCTGGACACAGGAGGAGGGACCAGAGGGTAGATGGCCAGGCGCTCACCAGGCCTCTCCTGACCAGACAAAGGCAGGCGGTGGTGTCCAGTGTTTATAACCGCAGCTGGCCAATCCAGAGGGGCTGTGGAGGCAGCCCATGGCAAGGGGCGATGCGTCTCCAAGGAAGGGTTCAGAGCCATGGGTTGGTTTGTCTGGTCAGGATCTGCCCTCTGGCAGAACCTCTCTGGACCTTTCCCATCCTGACCTGGGCCTGTTTTGGCCATTGGACCTGGGAATTCTTTCATGAGCTGTAGGTTGGAGTCATTGTGCGTCTTCTTTTGCGGAGGATGGCCTCTTATGTGAAGGTGTCCCTCTGATGGGCCCTGTCCAGAACCACAAGGCAGAAGCTGGCTGGCCCTGACGTCTGCCACCGTCCACGGTCAAGCAGCACCTGGGCAACAGGCTAACTCAGTAGTGGCTCAGGGGTCACTCCCCCCAGCCTCAGTCAGATGTGGCATACGGTGGCACCTTGGGGTTTGGTTCCAGGATGCCCCAACCCCCTGCCCCCGTGGATACCTAAATTTGTGGGTGCTCAAGCCCCATTATTATGTACAGTGCAATGGTGTAGCAAAATGGTTTCCCTTAGATGCCATGGCAAAATCAAGGTTGGCTTTTTGGATTATTATTTTTTTTTAACATTTTCAAGCCATGAATGGTGGAATCCATGGATGCAGAATCCGTGGATGTGGAGGGTCAGTTGTACTGCAGTGTCAGCCAGCCCTGCTCTTGCATCTGTACATATTTAACTTAACGTGTCCAGGTTTGTGCCAAGATGCCCTCCTCTCTTGCCCTTTTCCTCCTCTTCAGAGGATGAGAAAGTGGCCCCTTGAGCCACAGACTGCGAAGTGGTCACCCAGCCTCTGGTTTCTGCTAAAGTTTGGTGGAAGCTAGCTGCCCTCCCCTGCCCTCCCGCCCTGGGTCTAGCAGAATCAGCATCAGTGGAGAACATGCCAGTCCACCACCACCATCATCACTGAAACTTTATTTATACCGTGCCTTTTCATCAAAACATAGTGCAGCTTACTTCTAGAGGAGAAAGCATGGTGCAGAGGTTTGAGTGCTGTTCTAGGAGTCTGGGAGACACGGGTTCGAATGACTTCCCACCCCACCCTCTGCACACAAGCAGGGAATTATTCCCTGTGGGGACAAGAGGAGAAGCTTTTGCCCAGAATGGGGCATTTTCTGAGTTCCCAGAGCCCCCTCGATGCTCTGTTTGTGAGTGAGAGTTCTCACGCTATAAATACACAACCAGCGATAAGGAAAGGCGGGGAAGTGGGTGCGGGGAGAGGGTGGAAAGAACCCTTCTCTTGGAGCACAATAATATTTTGGCGATGGCAGCGGCTGCTAAAAATGTGTGGGTGTCCTCACAGTTGCTGGACTGGTGGTTTGGAAGGCGAAAAGTATGGCCCTTAGGGTAAAACAAAATTCCCACCAGAGTCGTCCCCCCCCCCCGCAGCTATTTTGCAAGTGGCTACTTGTCAGAACAGAATATGGGGAAACAAAATGGTTTCCAGTCAGAAAGGGGGTCAGGCAAGGCTTTATTCTGTCACCCTATTTGTTCAACTTGTATGCCAAAAATACTGTACACAGAGCAGGACTAGACCCGAAGGAAGTAGGTGTGAAAATCATAGGAAGGAACACCAGTTACTTAAGATATGCAGATGACACCATACTACTAGAAAAAAATACCAAAGACCTGGAACTATTACTGAAGAAAGTCAAGGAAGAAAGTGCTAAGGCAGGTTTAATGATGAACATTTTAAAAAACTGGAAATAACGACTACAGATGATTTATATAACTTTAAGATAGAAGATGAAGAAATTGAAAATAGTTTTTTTCATACTTTGGCTCAGTCATTGATCAGAGTGGAGATTGCAGTCAAGAAATTAGAGGTGGAGCTGGAAGGATGAGGAGCTGGAAGGATAGCTGTGAAGGAACTGGACGAGATCAAGAAGAGTCAAGATATATAATTGATTACTAAAGTTAGGATTGTCCACCCCATCGTATTTCCCATTTCTATGTATGGTTGTGAAAGCTGGACAGTGAGGAAAGCCTCTCTGTACACACACACACACACACCTGTAAATGCCAAGGAAAGGGCCGGGCCGGGCGGCTCCAAGGTTATGTCCTCAGTCCTCTCTCCTGGCCCGTTCAAAAAGCGTGAGAGCCGGCCAGACACAATAACACGGCCACGTCAAGTCCTGGAGTCACTTCCTCTCGGCTCTCCCAGGCTTTTGTGCAAAGAACGGAGGTGGCCAGGGAGGAAAGGGGGGGCAGGAATTAGCGAGGATTAATGGGACCAGACACGCTCTGGGCTTTATCAGCAGGGCCGGAGCACATCCGAAAATATTTTTTGCCTCTGCAGACACCACAGCACCTAACCCTCCTAACCCTAACCCTTGAGGGTTTTATGGGGGGTTGTGGGGGAGGAAGGTGGAAATGCAGCCCCTGAACTGGGAATGAGGTGCGTTGGATTGTGCCTGCAGTCTACGTTTGGCAGCTGGGAGACAATTGAAAGAAATGGCATTTGCACCTCTGAAACATAGGGTTAGACTTTTTCTAGAAGTTAAACCCCTGTCCTGTCCCCTGCTATACCATTCCACATCCTCTCTGCCTTTGCTGGCTGGGAGTGGGGGCAGAGACTAAATGGTGTGGGTCCCAGCAGTAGAGCCCCCTTTCCCCAGTCTTTTCATCTGTGTTGCTTTTCAAGATGTGCCTCTTGGTGGGAGGAAGGGAAGGCCAGAACTGTGACTCACGCAGTGGTGCAACCACCAGCCACCTCTTGAGAGCAGATCTTTCTACTGGAGTCAGGAGGGGCGGAGGTGATCCGTTGCAACCCAGAGAGATCTGCAACAGAAACATCCGCCCGCACCTGAAGTTGCTTGGATAGAGGCATGTTCAGAGCCCCGATTCCCACAGAGATGCAGTGGGCAACCTGCTCTGAATTGTGCATTCCCTGGCCATTTGGTTGCACAAGGCAAGGAATGTTGCGGGACACAGAGGGTGTGACTTACTTGCTTCCCTTCAGCCTTTTCGCTCTCATCAGCTTTTAAGTTGACCTTTGAAGCCAAAAGGGCTAAAAACCTGTTTCCTTTGAGTTGCTGGCAGGGAAGGAGATTGTAAAATGGGATAAACATGGCTGCATTTTGTAAATTGGCTGCCCTGTTCTGGATTATTTAAAAGGAAAAAAAATGTTAACCCCCCCTCCCCAATGGCTGCTCTTCCCCCCCCCAGTCCCAGCTCCTCTTCACCTTGCCTCGGCCACTTGCCACCAGTAAGCCGCTTAGTCTTGGGACTGTATACTTGTTGCCGGCCTCCAGCCCTGTCACAGTGAGCCAGATTAACCTTTTTGTATATTTCCGACCCAATAAAATCTCATTTATGAGGCTTGAAAGGATTAGCTTGATGCTGGCAAATGTCAGGAGATGGGAGGGAATTATTTTATTTTATTTTTTTGCTGAACGTGCGCACTCATAGAACCGATGACAGCATAATCTCTGCCAGGGATAAATGGAAATGCCCAGGCGTGGAAACAAAAGGACGCCCCCCACCCCGGTCGCCCAAATGGTGCTGAGCGAGCAAAGGGGCTGTGGGGAAGCAGAGCGGAAGCTCTTGGGTAGGCGGCCGGCAGGGCGGGAGGATGTTTGCCTGGTGCATCCACATCCCCTCCGTGATCTGCACACCTCAGAGAGGCGGTGGGCCTCATTCTGACCCTTCCCCGGGGGTCCTGGATCCTGCCCTGTGAAGCTGAGAGTCCATGGCTCAGGCCAAGGCCTGGCTGTAGATTTCTTGGTGCCCAATTCACACACACACACACACTTTTTTTCATGCTTCTTCCATCTGGGGCCCCTTTTTGCCCCTCTATGGCTTGGTTTGTTTGGTTGTGGTGGGTGTGTGGATCTTTTCACCCTTTGCTGCTCGGGTCATATCTGTGGCTTCCCCCCCCAGCAACCCTCCAATTCCCAAACTGGTGCATGGGCTTTAATGTCAAGATGGTCTGGTTAATGCAAGGGATTTGCCACCATGAAGGGCAGTTCATCCTGCTGCACTTTGCTTGGAACTAATCTAGAGGGTGGATATAAATATCAGTTAACCAACCAATCAGTTGTGGGATCAGTTTAAACAGCTTAATCCAGAACTTAACAACAATAAAACTTTTTTTTTTGCATTTGTTTATTTAACATTTGAATACAATACAGTATCAAGACAATTTACGATGTAAATAAAATACAGATAACAACAATAAAACTTTTAAGCTTTTAGTTACAGGAGGGTAATTTCAAATGAACATTAGAAGGACAGTAAGAGCGGTTGCGCAGTGGAACTGGTTACCCAGAGAAGCGGTGGGGTCTTGTTCTCTTTGTTGTTAACGGCCATCAGGTTGACTCCAACCTATAGTGACCGTATGAATGAGAGACCTCCAAGTCACCCTCTGCTCAACAGCTCTCCTCAGGTTTTGCAAACCCGCAGCTGTGGTTTTCTTGATGGAGACCATCCATCTTGAATGGGGTCTTCCTCTTTTCCTCCTGCTTTCTTTCTTTCCGAGCATTATAGTCTTTTCTAGCAAGTCCTGTCTTCTCACGTCATGGCCAAAATATGACAGTCGCAGGTCAGTCCTCTTGGGAGAGTTCACACTTGATTTGCTCTCAGACCCATTCAGTTTGTCCACAGTATCTGCAGAACTCTCCTCCGGCACCACATTTCAGATTAGTTGATTTTCCTCCTCTCAGCTTTCTCCACTGCCCAGCTTTCACAACCGTACATAGAAATGGGAAATATAATGGCGTGGACAATCCTAACTTTAGTATTCAATGAGATATCTTTACCCTTCAGGTGTTTTCTAAAAGAAGTTGGACAGCTCCCTGCTGGGATGCTCTAGCCGCAGATCCTGCATTGGACTAGGGGTGTGTGTGTTTGTTGTGTTGGACTCAACGGCCCCCTTCCAACTGTACAATTCAATGCTAGTCCATAGGAGGGAATTTCAGCCCGGTGTGGCTTGTTACCTGGTTGTGAAATCCCGCTCTCCTAGGTCTTCCAGTGCGCCTCTCCGCCAGCATCCAGCCTTCCTGAGAACACCATTCAGTCTCTTTATTTTAAAGCAAGTTTCTAGTCGTCATGCGTTGATGAGGTGCTTGGTGCATGGTGGGGGGGAGGCAGGCCAATGTAGTATATATGTATATAATTTGATTTCTATCCCATCTTTCTCCCCAAACGGGATCCAAAGCACCATACATTTTGTTGTTGTGTGCCTTCAGGTCCTTTCTGACTTGTGGCTATCCTATGGTGAAACTATCAGGGGCCTTTCTTGGCCAGATTTACTGTTCAGAAGAGGTTTGCCATTATCCTCTTCTGAGGCTGAGAGGGTGTGTGCTGCAACTCCAAAGACACCCCTGCCAGTTGCCGTGCTGGCTGAGGGTTTCTGGGACTTCCAGTTCCTCTAGAAAGGAATTTTTAAGAGCTCTGTGTTTGAGCAAATATGGACACGTGGCACTTACCTCTTTTTTTTTGCTTTAGCCATAAATGTGATGTCCAGGAAGGAGGCTCTATTGATGTGACAAGGATGATTCGGCAGAGGGCAGCGCCTTGTGAGGCTGTGAATCAGGGTACATCAACCACATTGGTGCAAATTATTTAAACTATAATTTTGGGGGGGGGGCCCAAGCCAGAGTGTTGGTGGGTGGTGGGTGGGACCCCATCCTTGCCTCCTCCTCTCTCTCAGCCTCTTCCTTCCTCTCTTGCATCCTCGCGCTGCAGCGTCAGATGGCAAAGGGCAGCTATTTCCAGTTCTCTCCCCTTGAACTTTTCTCTAAACTCTGAGAGGGAAGCAGCCAAGGAGGCATCCCCAGCCCTGGGGGCTCATGGAAAACCGGGACCCCACAGCCGCCTTCACTGCGATGCTATAGATATAAATGGAATGGAAAATTGCTTCGGACCAGGAAGGGCTGCCCTTCTGCAAAATGTTCTCAGGGCCCTGATCCGCCAGGCCTCCCTCCCTCCCTCCCTTTCAGGGCCCCCACCAGTGGACTTCCCACGGGCTGCCAATTGGGCTCCTCCGGGGAGTTGGTTGGAGCTTTGCTCTTGGGATCTCCCAGTTAGATAAGAATGGAACCTCCTTGTTTGGAAGAAGTCTACCTGTGGTTTCCAGCAGTGGTAGAGCAGAGCAGTTGTCCTGGTGGACACTGGGGAACCTAGAAGGCAGGGCTGCTTGCTGTTCATCCGTCATGGCAGTTTCCTATCTTTTGGACATCTGTTCCCAGACCAGCAGGGCCACTGGTCTTGCTGGATGGGGGGTTCTGGGAATTGTAGTCTAAAAAAAGAGGAATGTTTCCAAGCTCTGTGTGTTGGGAGCATGCCCTCCGGGTGTGTGGCCGCCTCCTGTGGGCAGCAGTGTGTGATCTTGGGGGAGGACCCTGGGAGAAGCCATGGAGGGGTGCCCAGCCCCTGCTACGTCCACCTCAGGCCACAGCTGGGGAGGGGCCCTTCTCGGACAAGAGCGCCCAGAATTGGCCCAACCAGCATGGCCGCTGTTTAAACAGTGTCGACCTACGGGGGTCGGGGCATTGCCATCCCAAGGAGCATCTTTTCCAAGCCATGCTGGATTGCCCTTGGGAAGGAAAAGGAAGAGGGGAAGCCAGAGGTTGTGCTGCGATAGTGGGGGGTTTTAAGAGAAGAGGGGGGCAGGGGTGGGTGTCACCGGACACTGTTGAATTGCAACTCCCATCTGCCTGCTAATCAGCATTGCCCGTGTTGAGGAGTAATATCTGGGGGCTCCACATGAACCCCTCCACTGGATTCAGGCCTTGGCGGCCGAGGTGTCCAGAACCAAACCTGGGGGGGGGGGGCTCCTGTCTCTGAAGGTAGACCTGTGGTATTTGGGGACCCCAGAAGGCTAAGCGGGGGCTGGCACGGGCGCTGTGTTCCCACCGGGATCCCACGAGGTGGCGGGAGGCCAGGTCATCCATCAGAATGGCATTCCAGAGGGGATGCTCCTGAGGCCTGATTTGGCATGGGAAAATATTTTATCAAAAGCGCGTTGGGACAATATGTGCGAAGGGAGAAAACCCGGCAGAAATTAGATGTCTAAACATGAACCCTTGACCAGCAGGGCTGGGCTATTTTTAATGCTTCCTCCCCGGCCCCCCAACTCCCGCCTCCCAGTCAGTTTCACTTGTTCTGATCCGCTCTGCGTTTCATGGAATTAGTTGCCCTCCCGGTGGGAGACAGGCAGCCCTTCGCCCTCGGCTTTTAATGGGCGTGGGATTTATCCTCTGAGTCGCAGCGCAGGCCCAGCCCTGGACATGGCGGCACTTGGCGTGGCATTGCCAAGATGCGCCGTCTTTGTGAAAATATGTGGAGAGACTTCTGGAAGAGCTGAAGTGGGCTAAGTTGGTGTGGGAAAATTGCACGTAGGGAAGGTACAAGCCACAGTGAGGGAGAGGCCGGTTCCGTCTGGTGGAACCTACCTCACAGGGTGGTTGTGTAGGTATGCAACAGAGTTTCCCTCCTAGGATGCGGCTGTGAACAAATTTAGAAAGATAGTCAGGAAAACAATCTGGGCCAGGGCTGAGAGACCTTTTTGACCCTCCATTCACTTTGAACTGCAGCTCCCATCATCCTTTAGCATTGACCAGCCTTGGCTGGAGCTGAAGTCCATGGAGGCCAAGCAGCCTTTGTGGTGTCATGGTTTGTAGAACGAGGACTCCGGGGGACCAGGGTTCAAATCCGCTCCGCTCAGCCCTGGAAAGCCACAAATCACGTGGGTGACTTTGGGCAAGTCCCACTCTCTCAGCCTCAGAGGGAGGCCGTGATGGCTGCAAACCTCTGAAGACCTCTGCCCAAGGAGAATCATAGAATTGTAGAGTTGGAAGAGACCACGAGGGCCGTCCAGTCCAGTCCAGAGCCAGCGTTGTGTGGTGGTAGTTTGAGTGTTGAGGTTCAAATCCCCTCTTGACCATGGAAACCCCCCCCCATGCCCCTTTTTCTGAGCTAGCATGTCTTTATGCTTTCCACTGGGCAGCCTTGGAGAAGTCACCCTCTCTCAACCTCAGAGGACGGCCGTGAGATAAGTCTTGCCAAGAGACCTCTCCGAGACGAGGGTCTCCATATATCAGCCAACTCGAAGGCACAGAGCCACCACGACAAAGCCATAGTTCATCGCCCTAGGGAGCTGGTGGAAAAACTAAGCAGGAATGGGGGGGCTGGTTTCTGAATGGGTGACCACCCCCTCTTTTAAAAGTCCCTCAGTGGATGGGGCTTGGAAGGCAAAGGCTGGCCTTTCCTCTCCTTCTCTGTGCCCCCACCTTCATAAAACCCGGGGTCTGCATGGTCTCCCTCCGGGCTCCACGCCTTTACCCCCCTTTTTCTCCTTCCCAGACGTTCTCTCCTTTTGTCCTGGACGGACTGATGATGATGGTCCACAAGGCCCCTCCTCTGGCAAGCCTGTTCCCACACTCATCATTGCCGGGTCACAAGAGGCACAAAGACACTGCCGGACTCCAGGACGAGGGGGGCTCAGGCCCAGATTTATTTCCAGGCCGGCTCTCCTGATAGCTAGCGCCTGGTCACTTTCCCAGTGGAGATGAGAGGCGACCCCCTGGCCGACACAGGAGGGGTGGAATTCTTCACTCATTTTGTCCCCAAAGGAAACAACCAGTCATCTGAACAGTTCTCTTCCTGCCATGAGAAAGTCTTTGGAAATGGCACAGTTTTCAAAGACTCTTCACAGCTCAGGAGTTCATTCTGCGCAAAATTCGCATCTTGTATTTTTGTTCAGGGAACAGCATTTTCTATGTGGAGAATAATATTTCCATGCAAAAATATTACTTTTGTGCAGAAAAAGCTGTTTCCTGTGCAGAAAATGCTGTCGTTGGAGACACACTCTGCAGTAGGTTTGCACTTTTTCACGCAGAGTAAAACAGCCCTTTCTGTGCAGGAAACCACTTTTTTTCTGCACAGAAAATAATATTCCTGTGCATGCATATAATTTTCTATACAGAAAATGCAGTTTCCTATGCTGTTTTTTGCACAGAATAAATTCTGAGCTACAAAGATTCTCATCAGTCCTGGTTTCACCTCATCAAGGTTTTCTGACACATGAGAAACATGTTTATTGATTATTATTTTTCAAATATTTTTCAGCATTCTTTCCATCCCTACAACATAAACATATATAGTAGTTCCCCTTTCCCTTGGACTCACCCTCTCCCTCCCTCGTGGTCTCCCCTGTTCTCCTCTTTTTCTTTCGGGAAGGTCCAGTGGGGTCACTTTCGGTGTTGGATTTTTGCACTGAGAAAGAAGAAGTTCAGGGCTCCAAATAGAAGAGGCAAGTGACCCAATAGGATAGTTCGAGGTGCAAATGGTTTTCAGTGTGAAGAGGGAAGTACGTAGACCTATCAGCAGATATTGCCCACGATGGCTTAATGGAGCCTCCACATTCAGAGGCATTCTATCTCTAAATGCCACTCCCTTTACACCTGCCCCTGTAGATATTGTTGTAATCAATCCCAGTCAGATGCTGCCATTTTGAGGGAGGGAGAGAGTATTTGTTTGTCAGTCTTTTTCCAACTATACCTACAGGAATCTCCAGCCAACGTGACCTGTGGCCACATGGGCTGGGGATTGCTTTCCGTCGCAGGGGCTGCCCCACATCTAGTGCTCCAGTTATGCTCAATGGGTTATCTGTATCTTTGGGGCCAGGCCAATAGGTGACCCTGCGATCGTTTATTGGGCAATTCAGGCCCTGTGTTTCAACACAAAACACTTCTCAAATGAGAGAAGCACAGAGAAAACAAAACAGAATGTTCTCCTGAATGCATCTCAAAATATTGCAAGTGATAAAGCACAAGAGATGCTAATCAGCCTCATGGTGCAACGGCCAGGAGTCCCATGCACACCTTGCACACCTACTTTGCAGCAGGGGTGGGCAACCGCCTGGGAACTGAGGGCCATTCCCCCGCCCCGTCCCCTGTGCAAGAGGTTGGGAGTTTCCCATAATCCTTCTCCATTGCTTGGCAGTCAGAACACGCGCGCTTCTGCTTCACGCTGTAGGCCGAAAAAGGAGAGGAAACCTGGGCCGCTGGTGGGCAAGACCCCCCCCCCAATTTCTCTCTCTCTCTCTTGTCTCCCTGAGTTACTTTCCTGTGGGGGGGGGTAACCCCTTTGGGAGCAGAACAGGCCAAGACCCCCAACAAGGGCCAGAGCCAGAAGGTAACAGCAGAGCAGCCTTCCTCTGGCCATGGGCCTGACCTGAGGGGGTGGTCATTTCCTCTGCCTCCCCCTCCAGTGTCTAGCCCAGACCTCCCCCTGGACTCTGGCCTACAGCACTGAAGCCCCCTTTTTAAGGAATGGCTTTGGGATGCCTTGTAGTATTTGTCTGTTTGAATCAATGTATGTCCCTGTTCTGCTGATCAATATGTGTGTGTGTGTGTATATATATATATATATATATATATATATATATATTATAGATAGATAGATAGATATAACAAGTTACTTATTTCCCATCTCTCCCCTCAGGATCAGGGTGGGGTCTCTCTGGCTTTTCTTCGCAAACGAAGATTCAGGAAGGATTCATCCCGCGCTTTCTGCAAGCGTGCTGATGACTAAAAAGGCCAATCTGAGATAAACATGTCCGGTTGCAGAAAGCACAGCACAAGGTCTCCTTGGGTGATGTTTCCGGGTTGTGATTCTTTCTGCATTGTTGTTTCTCTTCAAGACTTGTTCGGCGTGAGTGGTACAACATCACAATACATCACATACAATTCAAGCAAGTTATATGTTACAATACAATCCAAGCAGGTTATACATTTTTTATACAAATCAGAAATCAATACAGACAAACATTGCAGACAATTGCAAACAGCTGTACAGTGCAGACAGTATAACTGCCAGTAGATGTGATTAAAGAGGGATGCCAAAAAGTTAGATGATCTGTCAGTCAATAGATAGACAGACAGATATGATTGCAAGGGTGCTTTTTTGTTTTTTAAAAATACTTTATTTTATCCACTCTGCCAGTGCCTTTGCTGTGTGTCAGAGCGGCCTGCCGGCCCCTCCCTCCTTTCCCACACCGCTTAGCAAGGCGGCAGGTTCTCACACTCGGCTCCCATGAGGCAGTGGGGGGGGTGTCTGCCCAAAGCCAGGCTTGTCGGCCTGGCCCCATCCCTTCCTCCTCCTCCTCTTTCCTCACTGACCTCCAGCCCAAAAAGTGAGGAAGCAAAGGCACCCGGCAGGCAGGCAGGCAAGCAAGCAAGCTGGGGAGGGCACCCTCACTGTGCCAGTTGCCCAGCTGGAACTGGGCCGGCTGGGCCGAAATACCAGCTTTCCTGGCCAGCAGCTGAGCTCTCTACCTGTCCAGGGAGGCAGAAAGGAAACCACGATTCAGGACTGTCCCTCCCATTTTTTCTGTTTACTTTTTAGGACACTCAGTGAGATCTGAGATTGGCCTCATGGGTTTCCCCTCCTCCTGATGGGAATTTCCTTGCCTGGCTGGAGGATGTTTGGCTTCACTCAAGAGTCACAGGGAACTGTGAAAAGATCCCAGCTAAAGCAGCCCAAAAACAAATAAATGGGATTTTACAATCCACTCTGTTCCTCTTTCTCTTCCGGCTTTTTAATTTTTTTAAAGACACACAGCCAGCAAGGCCAGAGCCGAGGGGGCAGCCCTTCTTCGTCTGAATCCTATCCTTAGGGGCCCATCGAGTCCAGTGTTGCCAACTCTGGCTGTCAGCAGCAGCAGCCATATTGCTCCGTCAGGGTTTTAGGTCAGTTCCTTTGCTTTCCCTCCCTGGAGATCTTCCCTCCTTGGGGGTCTCCCATCCAGAGACTCAACAGGCTGGGCCCAGCTTAGCCTCTGAGACCAGAAGAGAGCAGCTGCTTCCGGGGTCTCTGGCTCAGACTGTAGGCTGCCCGGGACAGGGACCTTTCCCACCCTGATGCCCCATGACAGGCAGGCACCCGTGACTGCTGAGTTGGGTGGGTGAAGCAATGACCGATGCTCAGAGTAGGGGAGGGAAGGGCCAAGCCCACCCCATCTTTCCTCGCTGCTTGGCCCCCAGCCGGCCCCACCTCCCCACTGCCTTGAAGGGGAGAAATACCCCACGAGCCCCAGCCTTGACATCACCATCTGAGCATGGGGCTCAGCACAAGGGCCATTCCCACAGGAGGCACCTCGAAGGGCAGGAATTTTACCCCGAGAGATTTGGAGGGGAACCTGTCCAATTCTTTGGCTCAGGAAACAAGCCCATCTTCTTCGGTTAGCCCCTCTTTGCATTCAGTGCTGGATTTGGGGAGGGGGCTCTCCTCCTTCTACCCCCCCCCGTCTCTCACACACAGCCCTGCCAAGCTAACATTGGGATGAAAATGGCAGCCACTGGTGGCACCCCTTACAAATGAGGGGTTTTGCACTCCCATTGTTCCAAAATTGAAAGCTGTTTTCTTCTTTTGGGAAAACAAGAGAAAGAAAGAAAGAAAGAAAGAAAGAAAGAAAGGGAAAAGGAGTCAGGGGGAGAGCAAAGAAGAGACCCCCCCCCTCCAGTCGGTTAATCTTGTTAGGTTAAACTGTTCTACAAACAGATGGAGAGAGAAAGGCAGGGGATTTGGGGACGTCCTGGGAAGAGGGCCTGGACAGGCCGTGGGGCGCCAGGGTCATTGCGGCCAAGGGGTCACCATGGGGGGCAGGGGGCTTTGTCTTGCCAAAGGCCAGGCAGGGCGGGGGGCTTTCCTCTTCCCATGTTTGGACAGGCCCAGCCGGCGCAGCTCCTAGTCAGCTCATGCATCCCACACACCTCCAGTTCTGCCCAATATTTAGTCCGAACTGCCTTTCTTCCCATGCTTGTGTTCTCTCTCTCTGGCATGTTGACACTTCTGCTGCAAGCTCCTTGGGGCAGAGACCTCTCCGGCTTGTTATCTCTAAAGGGCCTTGGGGGGGGGGGCTTCCCGAGACCCTGGAACTCCCTTCCGAGGGAGACCCAAACAAATGCCCCCCTCTTTGCTGTCTTTTCCCTTGGCAGGCAGAGACCTTTTCTAAAATTCCTACAGGCTTTGGGGAACAGAGTGTTTTTAAAGAAAAGGCTTTCCAAAAATAGTAATAAAATACTGTACTGTTTTTAACTGAACTGTTCTTGAAATCATCTTTTAATCTTTTATTATTTTAATGGCACGCTTTAAATTATTGTTGTTGTGATTATTATAATAGTAGTAGTATTTTGGGTAATGTCTCAATGTTATTGATTATTAAATGGTTTTAAATTGCTTTGAAAATTAGGAATGAAAAAATGTTTTAATGTCCTCCCCATCTTTTGTTGTTGATGTTGATGCGATACAGTAATACCAAATACAAATATGATTTTAAAAAAAACTTTGATGACGACGACAACAAGGCCAATGGATTGTTGGGGGGAAACAATAGCTAGGTGTAGGCTTTTAAAAAGACAGAGATGGAAACATAGGCCTTCATGATCCACAGGCCTAAATGCCCTCAAGGCACCAGATCCCTTGTGATCTTGGAAGCTAAGCAGGGTCGGCCCTGGTTAGGATTTAGATGAAAAATTCCCAGGGGCTGGAGGCTGCATTTCAGAGGAAGGAACGGGCAAAACCACCTCTGAGGAGGATTCCTGGCCTAATAAAACCCAATAATAATAATAATAATAATAATATAATATTAATAAAAAATATTTATTTCTATCCCGCCCCTCTGCAATGCAATCAGGGCGGCTTACAGCATAAAAATTCCATAATTACATTAGGACCCTAACCCACCCACCCCTTAAAACAATATTAAATTAAAAAGATTAAAAACATACAATAATTAAAAGAGAAAAAATGGAATAGTTCAATGGCAATATGAAATTCATGAGGGTCGCCATAAGTTGCCAGGTGACTTGAAGGCACAGACACAGGTGGGAATGTCACCCTCTGCTGAGGCCGAAGCCCCTGGCCCAGTGGCTTCCTTCGGTGTCCCCACTGTGTCTCCCCGAAATCTTTGGCAGAGCCCTGGGGGACAGGTGGGGCCCCCTCTGCTCTGTGCTCCATCAGCTGGATTCTCAGCCGGGAGGAGAACTGTGAGTTTTGCTGAGTGGAGGGAAGCCCCCCACACGCTTGCGGCTATGCTAAGGCTAAACTATCATGGAGTTTTTCTGTGCCAGATTTGTTCAGAGGAGGTTTGCCTTTGCCTCCCTCTGAGGCTGAGAAAGTGTGGCCCAGTGGGTTTTCATGGCCGAGTGGGGATTGGAACCCAGGTCTCCGGAGTCATAGTCCAACTCCCAAATCGGGACACCATGCTGACTCAACCCTTATCTGGACACACAGACACGGACCGTCTGATCAATGGATTGATTTGCTCTGCGGGGCCCATTTGTTATTGATGCTGCTGCTCTTAAGGACCCTCCAACTGATTTCAGCTGATTAGCCAAAGAAGCAAAATGTCCTGCACCGAAAGCAGGATTTTTTGGGGGGGGGGATTGGGAATTTTTTTATTGGAATAAGACCATTCTACTGAAAAATTGCCGTAACAATAACACAAATTGGGGAGGGGTGTCAGTGTGGCAGAACCAAGGGCTTCCCCCAAAGCTCCAAGTCTGTTTTTTTCTGGATTTTCTCTCCTGTTTGCAGTGTGTCTCCTCTTCTGGCAGAAGTGGCTTTTTGGCCAGAGAGCAGCTGGGAACATCTGGGAGGCTGCCTTGGCTTCCAGCAAAGTGTGTCTGTGGTTTGCAGCATGACCTCCTTTTAGCTCCTGCAGAGACGGAGGCGAGGCGAGGAGAAAGAAATGGGGGAGGAGAGGGCAGAGATTATTGGGGGGGGGATGCATTGACACAGTAATTTAGCCGGGTAACAGCATGATTAGCCCGCTGGGCTCCTGCTGGAGGAACCAGGGAAGGTTCTGCAACCCTGGGAACCGGGAGAAATTGGGTGAATTATATTTGGGACACATTCCCTGACCGAAACCAGAACCTGGGATTAAGCCCCCCCCCATGACCCCTTCCTCCCCCTCCAGGCCAGCCGCCTGTCCTGCCAGTTTCTTTTTCCAGAGATGTTGCCCCCCCAGTCCTCCCCCCACCCTCCAGGCAGAGCCAAGAGAAGCCCGGGGCTGCAAAAAAATAAAAACCCTTTTCAAATAGTTCTTGGTTCCCCTTAAGTCATTGCATTCCTTTGAGAAGGAATTCATTGTCTTTGCTCCTTAGCAGGCTGGCTGGGAGATTCTGGGAATATTTTTGTTCCCCCAACTCTTTCTCCCCAACTCCTTCCAAACTCTGAGGGTTTGGAGGCACCCTCTTCTTAGTCAGGAATTTAGACAATATGCAGAAATTACTAACACCGTTCAGCTTTTAAGGCAAGCGAGAATATAATTTTCACTTGACAAATCACATGCGTTGTGCCTGTGGCTGAAACTTGGAGGTCACTCCAGTGCTCTGAGAAGGAAGTGTGAAATTACAACACCCAGCGTGTGAACAAAACAGAGATGGTGCTCCTTCTGAGAAGGAAACCTCACCAAGAGTATTTTCACACGCATTCCTTATTAGTACAGGAGCATACCAGAAGCAACACAACCTTGGCCTGTGTTGTTGTTGTTGCTGCTGTGTGCCTTCAAGTCGTTTGTGACTCTGTCATGGGGTTTTCTTGGCAGGATTTGTTCAGGGGGAGGGTCAGCCACCATTGCCTTCCTCAGAGGCTGAGAGAGTGTGGCGAGCCCAAGGTCACCCAGTCGGGTTTCCTTGCAGAGCCAGGATTTGAATCCTAGTCCAGTGCTTAAGCCACGACCCACGCGGGGTCTCAGCCGCTGCGTCCAAGCCAGCATGGCCTGAAGGATCAGATCCCACCAGCTCGATCTGGCCTCCACCACTTAATCCACTTGAAGCTTCGTGCCTTGATTAATCTTTTGGCATAAACTGGTTAAGGATGGCAGTCTGTCAATACAACCCCCTCCACAAACCCACCCCACACCCCTGAGAGTTTTCATGCTACAAAGAACTTGGGAAGAAGAGTGACAGTGGCTTTCACCTTGTATGCTCTAGGGCAGTTGGGGTGGGTTTTCTTAGGAGAATCCCACTATTGCCTGGGGGATTCTGGGAATTGTAGTCCAAGCTCAGGACGAGATGGGCCCTTGTTCTGATCCAAGAAGGCTAGTTTGGTCTTCTTATAGCTTGGTGGCCATGGTGGCCAAATGGAACCTCCACGTTCAGGGGCAGTCTATCTCTGCAGAGGCATCTGCCCAGCAAGATGGTTTGATTAGTCTTCCTTCCTTCCTTCCACTCTCTTTTGGTCTCTCAGCAGGGCCCCTCTTGCAATCTAGTCTTGGGGGGGGGGGAGACAGCCGGCCTGTGGGGAGGAGGCGACCTTCCACGTGGAGACCCCTGTTTACTCACCAAACAGCCTCACACTCCCCCCCCACACACACACATGCAGGAGCAGCTGGCTGTGTCCATTTGTCCATTTGTACAAAAGTCCATAAAACCAGCGGGGGGTGTGTGTGTGTCCAGGTGCCACAGGAAGAAGGGGAGGGGGGCTGTTGGGGTTTGCAAAGGGGGGGAGGACTGCAGGGACCCCCTCTTCCCCTCCTCCTCCTCTGTGGGTCCAGGGCAAATTCCCGACACCTCTCCCCCCTTCTCTCTCTGTTCGGCCTGCCAGGCACGAAACTGGTTTTTCTCCTTCTTGGTGCCCTTTTTTTTGTTTCCGCTAGATTGGCTCCATGGCTTCTGGGCCTTGCTCCACGTTTCCTTTCTCACGCTTTCTGAAAAAATGCGCCCTCCCTCCCCCCTCCACAAAACCCCGCTTTCCTCCCCCTTCTCTTCTCTTCTTCCTTTCCCCAGCCGATGGAACTGACTGCCACAAGAGAGTGCAGCAGCTGCAGGTCTGGTCTGCTGCACTCTTCCCCAGGGCCATGGCTGCCTAGGTCTGCTGAACCTCCCCACCCAGAAGCAGTCTACCTTGGAGTGCCAGTCTCCAGTAGCCAGAGCACGAGGGCGAGGCACCCGGCTCGTTGTGGTTGTTGGAGACACATGGACATCATGTCCGGAGGCAGCATCACCCTGAATAAAAGCCCTTGAGGGCACAAGGAGGAGGTGGGGACGGACCCTGGGGAAGGAAACACGTGACTCTCCAAATGGGGGCTGGATTGCGGCTCCCATCACCCTTCACCATGGGCAGTGCAGCTTGGGGTGGCTGATGGGAGATGCAGCCCAGCAACTTCTAGAAGGTGGCACCCTCCCTCCCTCTCTGCCTCCCCTGGTCTAGTTAAACCTTTCCCCCAAACCAGCACGGCTTCTCCTGCCTTACTCTAATCTCCAGGCAGTGGTTGGCTGTCACAGCTATGTGGAGCCTCCCTGGATAGGGGCAGTATATCTTTAACCCTTCCAAACAAGAGGGGGAGGAAGGAGGGGTGCTGTTTTGGGGCTGTGTTTGCAGGAGGGGTCAGGGCCTCCAAGATGAAGGGGGTGGTTTGCAGTAGCCCCTCTCTGTTCACGCGGAGGGGAGGGGGCTGCGAAATAGGGTCCTCTCTGGGCTTTTCTACCCCCGGGTCAGCAGGTCAATGGAGAGAGCTGTTTTTGCCCCCTCAGCTTCCCCTCAAAATCCACACTGCCCCCCCACTCTGGCTCTCCCAGGGCTGATCCTCCAGAGGCGGCCCGAAGGGGTTAAGCCGGAGCCGCGTGCGAGCATCGGCAAGAATGCAGGCGGGCGGGCTGGGCTCAGGCGTGGCAGGTAGAGGTAGAGGTGCAGGGCAGCCCAGGCGGGGCCCGGTGGGAATCCGGAAGGCGCCCTGGAGGGAGCGCGAGGCCCCCTTGCCAGATGGCGCAGATCCACCGCCCCCTCCCAGCACCCCCTCCGCGTCTCTGGTCTCTGGGTCCCGCAGTTGTGGGGTCCCTCTTGCCTTGTGTCTAGGGGAGCCCTTTCGAGCCAGCCTTGCAGGTTCTGTTGTGTGCTTGCTCTCGCAACAATCCCGTGAGGGAGGCAGTCAGGCCGGCCGGCCATTCAGCCAGCCTTCCTTTGTTGCTCCCATTTCACAGATGGAAAGCAAAGGTTCACACTGTGGGGCTTTCCTGTAGGCTCACAAGTCCCGGAGGAGCAATTCCTGCTCCGTCCCCAGTAAGTTCCACGTCCAAGGAGTTGGGGCGCCTCCAGCCAAGTTGCACACAATAACAACCACAAGAACCGTAACCATCATTACAAAACATGACGTAACACGCGTGATCTGGAGGTGCCTCCCTGAATCCAGGGATTCTTGGACAGAATCCGACTTACTGATGGTCCCAAACGCCCATCACCTGGAAGGCTCAATCTCTCCATTTTATCAGGTGTTGCCGAATGAGCCTTTGCATCATTAATCATTCGGATTCCATCCAGGAATCATGGAAGTCTCTTCCGGTGTATTTGTATTTGTACCCTGCCTGTCATAAGAGTCCTGCTAAAAGTCTACATGAAAACTAACAGTTAAACTAACAAATTACAAACATCTCACATTACAGATAGCTAGAAACAAAATGTTGCAAACATCTCCAAACATGCAAGAATATGCATTGTAAACAGGAGGTGGCTGAAGACAGCTTCAGCACTTGCTTATCCCTTGAAAGCTTGTATAAATAAATATATTTTTCACTGGCATTAGAAAGACAGAAGTGTGGGGATTGGGGAAGGGGACAGACAGGCCTCCAACTGTGGCCCCGGGTTTGAATTTCCCAGCTGACTGGAGGAGGAAGAGGCACAAACTGGCTGGAACAGACTCCCCAGCGAAGGGGCTCCTCTTCATTGGAGGGCTTGAAACCAAGGTTAGGGGTGCTTCAGCAGTGGCTTCCTGCGCTGATGGGGGTTGGACTAGATGGCCCTTAGGTTCCCCTCCAACTCCACATTTCTTTGGAAATGCTGTGGCTTCCGCCCCAGAGAGCATTCCCTGTCACCTGTGATGTAGGCCTGATTTAACTCACTTTCTTAACATACCAGCAGTCCTAGTATTGGTTCCTCTGTTGGTATTGGTATTGCCTCCCCCCCCCTCTTTTTTGCTTTCTGCCTTTTCATGAATGCTAATAAATCTAAAGTAGCACACATTCAATTTGCCTACTTTACATGTGTGCCATTCAATTTATGTAAAGAAAGCACCTGCAGGTTTTTTTTTTAATGCTTGCAAAGCTGCGGCCGAGATCAGAGAGGAAGGGAGTTGGTAACGCCGGCGGTGCTCGCCAGTCAGTGCTGATCACTCAGCCACATTTTATCCTGTGGAAACGAAAAGCTCCAGGCTGCTAGTTTTGGTTGAACATACAAAGAGAACGCTCCCAACCACCTCCTACTTCTCCTCCTTCGATTGCAAATTAAAATGATTATGATATAGTTAAAAACATAGAAAAAGTCAACATTAAAATAGAATTCAGCCGAGACACGTAATGCGCCCCGTCCCAGAGGAGGCATCCCGTCGCACCTCTGCGCAGCTTCCCTCCTTCTGGTCTATGTGTCCAGAACAGAGACTCATGCAGAAGCACAGCAGCCTCCCTACCTCCCTCTTTGAAAGATGGGGAGGGGACTTGCCTGTGCCTTAACAGAGGCGACCACGACCTTGGGTGCCTGTCCCTCGGAGGCTCTCCAAGGCGCCTCCCTCGTACCTCTCCAGAGCCCTGGCTTCCCAGCCCGGCTTGGTGGCCCACAGCCAGAGCCGAAGCCAACCTCCTCGGCTTCAAAGAGCCGGCTTGCCATCTCCCCAGCCAGCCAGCCCAACCTCCCGGTGAGCAGGCCTCAGGCGGGGAGGCCCCCCGTCGGGTTCTGAGGGAGCCGCCGAGCCCACGGGCGTGGGTGAATGGCCGCCGCCCTTGCAAGGCCTCTCCGTGGGCCTGCGGGGAAATCCCCACTGGCAGTGAGGAGGCTGATCCACCGAGTCCCTCCATGAGCCAGAGTTACTCCCCTGGGTTGAGGGAGCCACCGTGGTGCCCCTTCCCACTCTTTTCCTCCGCAGGGGCTGGATGGAGATTTCTTGGACTGGGGAGGGGGGACCTGTGCATTAAATAAGGGCAAGAATCAGAGGCAGTTGCCCAGGTGAGGAGGAGGAGGAGGAAGAAGAAGCAGAAGAGGCACCTTTCCCTGGCAGCTTGTTCCCACGCTCGGGCAAACCTTGCCAGCTCACCCTTAGTCACTGCCAAGATCCCAGACGGGCTTTTTGCTGCCTCCTGAGAAACGGAACTTGGCTGCCACCCTCCTGAAGCAACCCTTGACAGCGCTCAGGAGTCACACCGGGACTCGGTTCCCACGGCAGCCTTTCCCAAGCCCCATAGTGAGTGGGGGGGGGGACACACTCCTCAGCAGCAGGGCGGCTGCCAGGGGTGGGCGAGGCGGAAGGGTCTCTCCAATGTCTCTGCGCCTCCCTGGGTCAGAAAAACCTCAGGCAGGGCCTTGCTGGACTGGACTGAAGGCTAGTCAAGCCCCCCCCCCATCCCTTTCCAGCCTAGACACCCCTGAGCTCACGTCAGGCAGGGATTTGAGGAAACTGGGTGCGCAAACTGGTTTCCCAGGAACCTCCAGCTCTTTCTTTCAGCTCCAAAACCCAGCTATCTAACCCTGATGGTGGCACAGATAATTCTGGAAATAATTTGGGCAATGCCAGATAATGTCTTGGGAGTCGGGCGGCATTTCCAGCAGACAGGCGAGCGGTTGTCATCATTCTGCGTAGGGCGCTCCTTTCCCTTCTCCCCTCACCCTGGACCCATTATGCAGAAAAGAACAGGAGCAAGGTGATCTGGATTTGCACCCCTTATGCAAGGCGCGAGGACACAGGTTTCCTGGAGGCAGAATATGGGGGACCTGCCTATGCGTGTGGCAGAGAGGAGGCATGTCCAGCCTTCTTATAGTTATTTTCTTCACCTCGTTCCAGTCTAGGTAGCACAGGTCTTGTTAGGTTTGCTTAGAAGCAGCAGCCCAGGTTTAGTAAACATGAGAATATTTACCAAAGGGGCAGTGGTGTAGTTGTGGGGGTAGTGGCCAAATGGAAGAATTCTGCCCCCCAAATCAAATTTTCCTTCTGCCTGCAAATGTTTAGCATTGCAAAGAGGGAGACACAAAAAACCATTTGTGCCTAAAACTCTTCTGTTTGCTGCCTTTGTCTGCCTGTTTGGTTTCGAGGCCTAAGCTGTATTTCTAAAAGCTCAATTGAAGTATTAAATTACTGCAGTGTTAGAAATTGGGGAGTAAAAGAAGACCACAGGTGGGCAGAATTCTTATGGGATGGGCACTGCCCTCAATTTGCCCCCGTCCCAAAGGCCACTCTGGAAAGAGGCCTCCCCACGGGCATTGCAAGGCAGTTCTCCATGAACAACAACACACCTTCATCCACCTGGCTCCGATCACGGCCCTCTCACTAACTCCTGGGTACTTTGGGGGCCATTGTCTGGCTACACAGACACACAGAACGTCTCTCCACCCTCCAATTGTCCTGATGTGGCAGCGAGAGTCCCGATTAATCCTCTGTTCTCCCATTTTTCCAGCCGCTTGTAAAATGTCCTGGTTTCTCCCCCCCCCCCCGCACTTTCCCATTTTCTCATCAGCTTACTTCAATGGCTGCAGATTGAATTCAAGGTGTAAAAGCTGTTTTCCCTCAATTAACTCAGCAGCATGCATAGGAGAGGAGGGGGCAGATCTTGCCCTGCCCAGGAGGCTGAGGCAAAAGCAAACTGCTGCAGACTCCCCTGGCTTGTGTCTTGACCCCCGCTCTGTATTGTATAGCCACACAGGCCCTGGCCTTCAACTGTGAAGTGTTGGAGGGTCTTCATCTCCCCCAGCCCACCCCGCATGCTCATGTAGGCGCGCCTCTCTCTCTCTCTCCCTCCCCCTTGTGCTTGCAGGGAATCCACCCATCACCTGCCTGGCCACCAGCCACACCTGACTAGGTAACGGCTGGGCTGCCTCTCTTCTTCCTTCTTGGGCCGGGCCGGGTGCGCAAGGGTCACGGGGCCGCGCCAGCCGCCCTTCAGCTGGGCCCAACCCTCTGAGGGCCCTTTTCTCATCGGAACAACGGCCCAGGCGGGCGGTGTGTCATCCTCATTACATGCCCTCGGAAGCGTTCCCAGGGAGCGCTTGGCTCCCCTGACTGCCTCTCCTGGGTGCGGGTGCGCTCCCGTAATCCAAGTGTGACGGGTTCGGCACAGAAAGAGAGGGAGGGTGAGCGAGAGCCAGATTCTCTCCCCCAACACACACACACACACACACACACACAGCCTTTCTCAGGGCTTCTCACACCTCCCCCCCCCAGCAGCCCCTCCCAAGGAAAAGGGAGTCACAGGAGCCAATTTGGGTGTGTTTGAGGGTGCAGGGGGCAGGAGGGGTGCCATGTGTCCTGACACAGCAGAAAAGCAAATGCTCAGGGATGGAAACGGGGAGGGGGCTGCAGATGCCCTCCACTCCTGCCTTGGGAGGGTCTTCGGAGTGTTTCCAGAAGCGGAGGCCCAGTGGAGTGGGTGGGGGACCGTTTGGGGGTCCCTGTTTTGGGATGGGGCTCTGCCTGGTTTTCCATTTTGCTCACGTCACAGTGGCTGGTTTTGGGGAGAGTCCAAAGCAGGAACTGGGGTGGTGAGGGTGCAGAGGGCAGGCTGTGAGCCAAAAGACCCCCTCCCCAGATTGGGCCAGTCTCACCTCACAGTCCTGCCCCAGATATGCTCAGGTGAGCCAAAGTCCCATCCACCAGGGATAAGTGGGGCCTGGCCTACCTTATAGGCAAAGCGCGTGAATCCTCGGCCACGTGTGCCACGGGAGCCCTTGCTCATGAGTAGAGGCAGTGATGTGGAGTCCTTGTTATGAGCCAGAAGGGGGTGCAGTAGTGGTTCCCCAGCTGGTGTTGAACTCCAGCTCCCATCATTCTTGCCTTTTGGCTGCCCTGGGTTGGGATGCTATTTAGAGGGGCTGTGCACCCCCCGCCCCCGGATATAGTGTGTGAGGCAAGGATCGGGGGACGCCCAGCGCTCAGAGCCATGGAGGACACTGGGGACTCTAACGGTCTCTGGGCCTGGCCTACCCCACAGGGTTATTGGGAAGGTAACATGCTTAGGGAAAAGTGGTATTAACCTCAGCTTTTCAGAGGATTTTAGGGGACCGGATTTTAAAGGCAGGTGCCCCCTTCCCTTCCCTTCCCTTCCCTGGCGTCTGCTTAATACTCTTTTGGGGTGTGGGGTTGAGAATCCTTTTGGAAAACCCTCACTCTTCCCCCATGCAAAGTTTGGCGTGTTGCTGCTTGCTTTCCTCTCTCGCTTTCTTCCGCCTCTGCACCAAGGCACCTGAGTGCTTCTTGGGGTGCCCTGAGAAGAGCCAGAAAACGTCGAGGGGTGAGTGGGTGGCGTTTGGGGCCCTTTGCTCCCTCTCAGGGCTTCCTGTCTGCCAGAGAGAGGTCCATGCCGGTGTGAGTGGCCAGAGCTGCCCTGGCAGGTCGTGCTTTGCTTCCTCTGCGGACAGGAAGTGGTCCATCTGCTGGACGTCTGCGCACTGGCGGAGCTGCTGGTGGCGCCAAGGTGGCCTTGGCACAGGAGCCAGCTAGCCGCCCGGCTGGCACACCGAGCCCTGCTGGGTGGCCTTTGTCCTTGGTGCAGCGATGCAATAAACGGCTTTACGAGGCCTCAGACAAAGCTGCCCGGAGGGGAGGAGTACACACACAAATACTGCGTGATTCTCCACCCCCGCCGCCGCCGCCCTCCACCGTGGAAAGGGTTCGAACTGACACTACGGGCACCCAGGGGCCAGTTCTGGAGAGTTTGTTAATCTTGTGATAGAAATGGCTAATGATAAATCAGAAAGGGGCGGGTGGACCTCTGCCTTGCTTATTCCCATGAATCCGGTTGCCAGGTCAGGATGAGGCCAAGACACGAGCTTTCAGTGCCCAAACCTGAGATTTAGGGGTGACTTCTTGTGATGTCACAGGACGTGGGCCCTGGTGAGGTCACGAGGCACCTCTTGGTGAAGCAATTAAGCACGAGGCATTAAGCATCAACTAAGTGTGCTATTTAAATAAAAGACACCAAGTCTAACAAGTGAGGAAAACGTGGACACACCCCTCTTTCAAGATTGTGCTCTTGCCCTGAGATTCTTCCCCCAGGCTAGGCCCTGAGATCTGGCAGCCCTACAGTCGTGAAGGGAGGAGGTGAGCCCCATAAAAAGGTCCCTTCCCAACGGCTTCGTGACCCCCTCGCCATCCTGAGTCGGACAGGGCAGACATTGGGCCTCTTCCCCCTCAGACATGAGGCTCAGGCTTGGAACAAGTGATGCACTGAGGATGAATGCTCCTGAGCATGTGCAAAGTATGATTATTTTGTTGTTGTTGTGTGCCTTCAAGTCATTTCCAACTTACGGTGACCCTAAGTCACAGGGTTTTCTTGGAAACATTTGCTGAGAGGGAGTCTTGCCTTTGCCTTCCTCTGAGGCTGAGAGGATGTGACTTGTCCAGGGTCACCAGTGGGTTTCCATGGCTGAGTGGGGTTTCGAACCCTGGTCTCCAGAGTCATAGTCCAACGCTCTTTGTTGCAAAGTCATTTGTTGTTGTTACTTACTGTAGAGTCAAAAAAGGTTTCTCTTGTTACTCGTTACTTTACAAGACTTGAAACTGTTGCTTTTTGTTGTGTGGCTTCAAGTTACTTATTACAATTAAAAAAAAAACAGTGTTGGGTTGATAACATGAAGCTGTCATGGTGCAGAAGTTTGGCCTAGGACTCTGGAAGACCAGGGTTCAAATCCTCCCTGCTCAGGCTTGGAAACCTACTAGGTGACCTTAGGCAAGTCACACTCTCTCAGCCTCAGAAGGCAAGGGCAAACCCACCTCTGAATACAGTTTAGGAGCCAGCATGGTGCAGTGATTAGAGTATTGGGTTAGGTCTCTGGGAGACCAGAGTTCGAATTGTTACTCAGCCACAGAAACCCACTGGGTAACTTTGGTCAAGTCACACTGTCTCAGCCTTAGAGGAAGGGAACAGCAACACACACACACACACACACACACGAAGAAATCTTGCCGAGAAAATGCTGGGAAAAGTTTGCCTTAGGGTCACCATAAGTCAGAAATGCTTTCAAGGCTCCCAAAGAAAGCAAGGTTGGATCATCCCTCAGTTTGGGGGGACCCCACAGGTGGGAGCCCTTTGCCAGTCCTTGGAGTTGCCCCCCTGGGGCTCAGCAGTGAATTGGAGCAAGGGAGTTTTGACTCTTGGATTTGTTATATTTGGGTCAGGATTGGGGGGAGGATGATGGTGGCAGAGGAGGACCAGGAGAACAGAAATGGGGGCAGGACCTGTTGACCACCCATTCGTCTTCCTCCTCCTCCTCCTCCTCTTCACCGTGGCCTTTGCCTTTTCTCCGCTCAGGCTTGCAACTGCGACCGATACCTGAAGGTGTCCAAAGAGATGATGACACACCTGATGAAAGCGAGAGGCCATTTGACAGGTGAAGGGCCCACCGTGGCCGCTGCTGCTACAGGTGAGAAGATGCTTTTGGGCAGAGATGCTCAGGGGGGCTCCAGCAGTTTAGAGTCCAGCATCACATCTGAAAACACAAAGGGAGTTTCCAGCCCTTATGAGGGTCGGCAGGTCAGGCGCACCCCCCAGGGCCGGGGATTTCATGGCTGGGACCCTGAGACCAGAGGGAGGGGGGAGAAATGAACTCAGTGGACCCCCAAAGCATGGCCAGCAACACAAAGAAATACGTGCGTGTATGCACCCCCCCACACACACCCTTTACACTCTTTCCAGGGTCCTGCTCTTGCCATGGGATTCCTCCCCCTTGCCCTGAGGACTGGACCCAGCCGGGCACCTGGAGCCAGAAACAGAGCTTGCCAATAGATGACAGCTAGGGGCCGAGTTGGCTGGGGGATTCTGGGAATTGTAGTCCAATAGCTTCCTTCAGCTCCCATTCTTGGTGAACTAGGGCCTCACAGCACATTGGTACTGAAAGTTGGGCCCTCTCATTAATTAATTAATCAATCCAGGGTGAGGGTGAAAAAGAGTTTACTTTTTAACTCTGGAGTATCTGGGCAGCATGTTAGCATTTGTGGGTTTCCCTCCATCTGAGGCAGAGAATGGGAGAAATCGGGTCTGTCAGAGAGTAAGGGTCCGCTCTACGACTCTTCTTCCACAAGGTCAGGGCCGTAGCTGGGCCGGGTTGAAACACTCCTCCTAAAATATAATTAAAGAAGTTCACAAGTAAAGTAATACACTTAAATGACACAATAATTTTGTTGCTGCTGTTCTTGTTGCGGCTGTTATTGGTGGGATTCTGTGAAGGGGTTAAATCAGAAGTTGCCCTCTTTCACACCAGAGTCTGGGGCAGCTGACAAGACCACGGCCGCCACTTGTTTACTTATTTTTTTAAAATAAATTTCTCCCCTACCCTCACCCCAGTTCAAAACAACCCCTTTATTTAGCAGATTATTTCTGAGAATGCTGATTTGAGGTGTGCAAACTTCCCATTGCAAGACCAGAAGAGGTGGCCCTTTCAAACAAAACTACTGAAAGTTAACTGTTAATTAATTTAGCTCTCTTATCAGCAAAGCCAAATAACGTGCAGCTTATTAACCTAGGTCTGCATTTGGGTTCTGTTGGTTTTTGGGGTCCCTCCCCACTCCCACAAATGCATAGCTACAAGGCCGCAAACTAACAGTCTTTTAACCAAGACTGCATGGAGAGTTGGGGTCTTTCTTTCTTCCTTTCTTTCTTTCTTTCTTTCTTTCTTTCTTTCTTTCTTTCTTTCTCAAAATGTGTGGCTCTGATGAGCTGGAAGGGAGGAAAGAGGTGCCTGGATTATTATTCTCCCCCCACCCGCCTCCCCTCCGCCGCCTCTGCTCCCCTTTCAGCTTTATTTTTCCTCCCTTCCTTCAGAAAGCTGTTTCTTCCTAGCCTCTGCTGCCATGACCGACCCAGCTGGTCCGACAGGTTTCTCACAGAAAAGGGGCTGGGAACAGAGCAGAGGGAGGGAGAGTGTGAAAGGCTTTGCTTTCTGCCTTTCTCTGTCCTTTTTCCTCCAGAAAGAAAGGGGGAGGGAAGGAAAATAAAGAAAGCAGCAGCAAATCCCCTTCTTTTGGGGCTCCCTGGAACAATGGCAGAAGCAAAGCACCCCCTCCCACTCCCCAATGAGGGCAAAGCAGAGGGATGGCTGTCCTGGGAGGGTGGTGATTTCACGATGGGGCTGTGGTGATTGTTTTTCACCAGAGACTTCACTCTCCTGTGTCCGTCCACCTGCCCAGCTGTGGCACCTTTGTCCACGCATTCTGGACAAGATGGGCGGCTGTGACTTTCCCACTTAGGGGGTGGTCTGTCCCCACGGGGAGGCTTTATGCCTGCAGTGACTTTGGTGGGGGCTCACAGGCCTAGTGGGTCACTCTGCCGGCCCCACTGTTGGGCAGGCTGAGGGAAAAGCCTCAGGCGGCAGGTGCTTAAGGGCACAAGGGCAGGAATCTTGCCTCTTCCCCTGGCCCCAGTTGCCCTCCTGGGACCCCCCAAGCCCTTCTCCTCTCTTGGAGGTTCTGGGCGGCCTGGCCACGCCTCTGAACGCACCAGGCCCCGCATGCGATTCCTGCCACCTCCCTGTTGGAACTGGGCTGTAATGGCCAGGAGAGCTGACACCTGGACAGGGCCACCATGTTCTCCTCAGGTGGCAGAATATCTTGAGCTGGCCCTGCCCTGGTCCTGGGTTAACACCCCACAAAAATCGACCCTGTTTCTCACACACATGGGGGGAGCCTTTAAACCTGATGGTCTCACCTCAGGACTGACTCATGGTGGGAAGAAAAGCAGCTTCCATTTTGTCTGAAAGGCTTCCGAATCATGTCCTCTGGAAGCGAGGACAAGGAAAATGTCACCCCTGGTTGGTGGCTATCTGACCCAGGGAGACCATTGGGAATTGGGGTCCCAGACTGCACCTGGTTGGTTTGGGGTGCAGAGCAGATGTGACCCCCATCTCCCTCTTCACTGTGTTTTAGGCTGCCCCTCTTGGTCACACTTGAGTGTGACCTGGTACCACATCTGCAAACCCTACTTTGCAGGCATAACTAACCACAAGGGCAGCGTGGAACAGATATTCCTCTTTTTCTTGTGTGCTCTGACCCCAAGCCAAAGGGCCACACACCACCCCAAGGGCACGCCAGCTCAGTGGACCCATGCGAGGCCTCAGAAACAACATGGCCGCAGGGACGCCCTCCCTTCCCCGCAGAGGGTACAAGGCAATCAAGGGCATCTGGAGCTGCCAGGGTGTCGGGGCTGCAGCAGCACTGGTTTTCTCAGGCTCATAACTTTCTCTTATCAAGCGAGATCTCTCGCCAAAGGAGATGGTTCTCAGGGACCTTTGTACTTCCAAGAATGCTCCCAGGGCGTGGGTTTAAGACATGGGCACAGGGTTTTATGGCCCCGCCAGCCCTCCCCACCTCCAGGCAGAGTTCACCAGCAAGGTGGTGCTGATTCTGCACCCGAGGGAACTTGAACTTCCATCAGGATTAACGTTTCTGGACCAAGCTCCTAGTCCTCATGGCCACAGGGATGGGCTTGAATGCACGTCTGGAGATAGTGACGGCTCAGACGATGCAAAGGCCCCTCCAAGCAAGGAAAGGGCATTATCCAAAAGGCAAAGACCTTTTTATTATATTATCTACAAATAGATATTATAAATAGAGGGTCTTCAGGCAGCTGACCTCACTTACTGGGAGGTGAGGAGGAGGGCTTTTAACCAGGGGGGCCCTCTGTCTGGCTTTTAATGGTCTGTTTTTAAATGGCCATTCTGAAGCAAAGGTTCATTTTATGCATTCCTACTATTTTTACTGCCAGCTGACCCGGGTCCCATTTGTAGAACAAAGGCAGGATATAAATGGAATAAAAATAAAATATGAAGAAGGGTGAGCTTTGTTTTTAAGTTGGTGGGAAGAAAAGCCCAACATGGGTATAGCTCTGGTGGTGGGGGGAGTGCTTTTAACCCCTCCAAATAAGAATTCTGCCACTCCAAAAGAAGGACATTTTCCTTTGGTCCCCAATTTTGTAGCATTGCAGAAACTTAAACCTTCAACTGAGCCATCAGAAACCAGTATTGCAGCCTCCAAACCAAAGGGGCAGGAGGCAAAGTGACCAAGGGAAGGCCGGCACAGAAAATAGAAGATTTTGGGCGGTGGTGGGCAGGCGGAGTGTGGGGGGATGATTTCCAGCCTCTCCTGCTTGGCAATGCTAGGAATTCTGGAGGAAAATTTCATTGCAGGAGGAAAAGACAGGATTCTTGTTTGGAGGGGTCCCTGGAGCATTTCTCTGGGCCTCTGGCTGGACTACCCCCCCCCTTGGCCACCCCAGCCCACCCTCCCTGTCCCCAGAGGGACCTCTTTTCAAAGGCCCCTCAAGAGGTACCCTTGCCCTGTGGGTGGGGTGGGAATGGGAAGCCCCCCTCCAGGGGCCAGGCCCTCCAGTGTGCGCACCGGCCCCCCACCCCACCCCTTTTGCCAAAAGGTCACCTCCTTTTTGCAAAGAGGAGACAAAGGGCGTTTTCTTTGGAGAAGAGGGGAGTGGAGTTTGGGAAAGTGGCTGCCAGAGGGGGGCAGAGGGAGCCTGCCCCAAGGCTTTGGGGGGCAGGGGGGAGGCTGGTTCTTGTGGGAAATTGAAAGCCCCAAAAGTTTGGGGATAGAAAGGAAGAAGGGAAGGGGTAGAGAGGAGCAGATTCGCCCACGGCAAAACTGGGATCGCCTCCTCCTATTTCTCTTCCTCCTCTTCATCATCATCACCACCACCATGATATTTATGTGCAGTATATCCTGCCTTTTCCCCAGTTATGGAATTCAAGACAGCTCACAAATTATTATATCCAGTGCAGATTAAAAACCATGCAAAAACATCAGTACTCACATACGTAAAAGTTATTTTAAAAACAATTTATCTATAGAGTTAAAACCATTTTAAACAGTTCAAAGACAATGTTAAAAAAATCAACAGAGCAGCACACCTTTAGAAGCTTGTCTCAATCACTAATAGTGGCACCCGTACCTGCATGGACGTGGCACATTCCCAGTCTCCCACTCTGTCATGGAAACCCACTGGACAGATCACCTTGGGCAAGTCACACTCTCTCAGCCTCAGAGGGAGGCAAAGACAAACCCTCTGTGAACAAATCTTGCCAAGAAAACCCTATGATAGTATCAGAAACAACTTGAAGGTACGCAGTAACAAGGGGCCTGAAAGGCACCAATCCCATCTCATCTTGGAAGCTAAGCAGGGTCACCCCTGGTTAGTACTCGAAGGGGAGACCGCTAAGGAATCCCAGGTGCTGTAAGTTCTATTTCAGAGGAAGGAACTGGCAAAACCACCTCTGAGGATTCCTTTCCTAAGAAACCCCTGCAAAAGTCATGGGGTCGCCATAAGTCGAGAGGCAGCTTGACGGCACATACAAAGACACAAACACGCACACACACGTATATATTGACTGAATGCCCCCTGTTTTCTGCTCACGTGAGATCCCAAGGCAGCTCACAGCATAGATTGAAAACAAAGTGCAGGTTCCAAAAAACCTTTATAATAGAAACGTTAATTATCTGTTTAATTTATGCCTCACCTTTCTCATTACATGGGAGTTTTAAAAAGCTATAATGAAAAGCAACCCTAATTTAGCACAGTTTAAAAGCATTTGAAGGATAGCAATGAGAATGAAAGTACAGCGCCCTCCGATCAAAGACCCTTCCTCAGGGAGTAGTCAATAGCCAAAAGGCCGCTCGCTGCCTGCTGAGAGCAGACTGGGGAGCCAAGCTAGCTTCCAGTGGGAGGGAGTCCCACAGCCCTGGGAAGGCCTTTCTGCAGCCCCAGGGGCATTAGCAAGAATCAAGGTTGGAGCCCGGGGACGGAAAGGCAGAACCAGCCTCCTGCCACCCCCGGACCGCCTCGCCTGGGAGAACGCCCCTGCGCCGGAGGTGGCAGAGGGGGACGGGGCTTGGCCAGGGGCAGTGGCCACCCTCTCTCAGGACTGGCACTGGAAGGGCAGAAACCACTGCTGGGAAGAGCTCAGGATCCCTTGTTTTCTTCCTCAGGCGGCTCAGCAGATGATCCCAGGATGCGCACTGAGGAAGAAACCCTCGAACTCGCCTCCCGGCAGCCCCGTTACAACCCGACCTGCCAATGGCTGGAGGAGCCGGGCCTGGACCCTGAATCAGCGCTGCTGCCCAGTGGGAGGCCCTTGCGGATCGAGGCCATCCCGGCCGGGGTGTTGTCCAAGGAGGACTTAGACTACTTCTATTGCTGCAGCCAGTGTGGGAAGGTTTTCTGGGAAGGGTCCCATTTTGGGCGGGTGGTCTCCCAGTTCAAGGAGGTGCTGGACTTCCAGAAAGGCGATGGGAGCTTCTGAGCCGGGGCGGGGGCCGGCGGAGAGCGAGGGGCTTCTCTGGGGAGGGTGGCAGGGGTCTCCCTTGCAGGACAGTCTGTCCAGGGTCAATGTAAGGATTTATAAAGCTGAAGGCCGCACCTGCGTTGCCGAGTCCTCTTCTGCCATCTTGTTCCTTTGACTCTGGGTCACGGGGCTGAGACTGAGAGCTGGGTTCGAGCCCACCTTCCAGCCCTGTTAGTTCTAGTCTGGAGATATTTCAGATTTAATCAGACAGTTCTTCCTGACGCTCTCCTGCCCCCCCACCGGCATCCGGTTTGTTATTCCAAATTGTTTCCGGAAAGGATCAAAGCTTGTCCTTTAATCTGGGTAATTCCATCAAAGAGCTGAACAGGTTTAGCTCTGACCGGATCGCAGCTGCCTCACGCTGAGCTGAGTTGGGCCAGCTAGGCCAGTACGGCCTGGGCACAGTGGCCCTCAGGGGCCGGCCAGGCGGGGCGAGAGGATGCAGGGAGCCCCTTCCAACCCCCTCCCCATCAAAATCCATTTTTAATCTGACATTACCTGAATCTGGGGACTCCTTACATCTACAGCAAGCATGTTTTACCACTGAGCTGTTCTCCGGCTTCACAATCTGGGAACATAAATTGAGCCAGAAACAGAGCTTGGAAGTAAAATGTTACAGGTAATTTAGTTACCTGTAATGAGTTCCTTAGATTGCTTTTCTCGGTAACCTAAGGAAAGAACATTTAAAAGTGACATACTGAGTGCAAATACCACACTTTACTGCTGCAATGTGTAACATTTTCTAGTTACTTATAAAATTTAATTTTGAAGGGCATTTTTAGAGGCAATGTGAGAGGAGTTTGTCAAGTTTTATTCCAATAATGCATTATTCCTACGTTTCCTGTATCAAAGGCAATGGAAAGCTTTGAGTAACTTGACAACCAACGTCTTTTAAATATTAAGGAGTTGACAACAACCAATTACTTTTGTGGGGGGGGGTCCCTGAGTGAGGCAGGAGGGGAAGGAGGGCTCCCAGGGCGCGCTTGGGAACTGCATTGTGCCAAAGCAGGCCGCCCCTCTTGGCTCGGAAACGGCGTAATTCCGGAAGGAAGTTCCGTTTCCCTTCTTGAGCCTCTTCCCACAAAGCGGGCCAGCCGGTGTTTTGGGAAACCGCTTCCTGGTCTCTCGGCCTGGGAGTTCAAAGACGAGGCAGCCGGGACGACCCCAGGGGAGGTGGGGGGATCTTGCCACGGCCTTCCCTGGGTCCGATCCTGTGAAGGGTTAGCACCCAAGGACTGGAAGGAGAAGCAGAATGACCCAGCTGCCAACATGGGTCTCAGGGAAATAAAAATACAGCCAGAGCTGAAATAGGCCTTGAGGCCAGTGATTCATAGAATCCTAGAGCTGGAAGGGACCCCGAGGGCCATCTAGTCCAACCCCTGCCATGCAAAAATGCATGACTACAGCATTCCCACAAGATGGCCCTCCAACCTCTTTTCTCAGTCATTGGTCTGCTGATCGTTTTGGACTCCAACACCCAGAATCCTTGACCAATGGCCATGCTTGCTGTGGGCTTCTGCGAACTGAAGATTTGAAACCTCAGGAGGGCCAAAGCTTGAGTACCACTGATCTAGGGCGAGGGGTGGGGCGACTTGGACTCCTCCGGGAAGCCATAAACCCTCCAAAGAGCCTTTTGACATCAAAGATGCCTTTAATCAGGCAATCGTTTTATTTTATTTTTATCAGAGAGGGTGTTCCCACCCACCCACCCACCCACCATCAGAGGAGGCAATGGGGGTTACTGGGAGGCACAGTTCTGGCCACGGCCACAGCTGCTAATTTTTAACCCTTATCAATGTCACAATGGCACCCTTTTATAATTTTTTATGGCGCCATTCTCCCATTTCTCATCCTGCGAAGTGGCCTCTGACTGGATTGGGAAACCGTCTACGGATGAGTGAATGCTGTGGCTTTAATGGAGGCGAAAGGGAGGCTTAGAGGCTGCAGCCACAAAGGGTGTGTGTGTGTGTGTGTGTGTGTGTAGTCCTTCTGTCCAATTGTCAAGGACCCCAGGACCATTGAACACCCTGGTCCATTCACAGACCATAAAAAACTAACCCAAAGGCTGGGAAAGTTCCTTAGTCGGCTTGGCCACTTTGCCAGAGAAGCCCACTCCCCCCAAGGATCCAGGGCCAGGGGGCTGGGGGTCAAGCTGAACAGATCTGGCACAATTGGACCACTGAGACCCCTATGCAGTTGTGCCCCCAGGCCTTCTCAGTCAGTGGAGGGCGAGCCCTGTTGCAGCTCATGAAGAAGGCTATTATATGGGGGGGGGAGTCTTCTTGCAGGGACTTCTTGGTGGCTGCTCCAAGGAGACCATGGAACTCCCTGCCACCTAGTTGTCCTTCCATTGCTGGGGAAAAGTCCAGTTTTGCTCATGTTGGGATTTTGCGAACTGACCGACTTGGGAGCTGGGAATGTTTAGCCTGGGGAAGAGAAGGTTGAGAAGAGACATGATAGCCATGTTTAAATATTTGAAGGGATGTCATACTGAGGATGGAGCAAGCTTGTTTTCTGCTGCTCCAGAGACTAGGACATGGAGCAATGGGTTCAAATGACAGAAAAGAGTCCACGTAAACATTATTGGGAAGAAATTCCTGACAGTAAGAGCTGTTCGGATGTGGAATCCGCTGCTGCTGCCTGGGAGTGTGGCATTAGAGTCTCCTTCTTCCGAGGTTTTTAAACAGAGGCTGGGTGGCCATCTGTTAGGAATGATTGGATTGTGTCTTCCTGCATGGCAGAATGGGGTTCGACTGGATGACCTTTGGGGTCACTTACAACCCTATATGAGCCTATGATTCTATGACCAACTGGGTGTGAAAAAGGCTTCTTACCATTGGTGGGTGATGGGGAGACAGACAGTTTTCTTAGGGGTTGTCCACAAATTGCTCTTTAATGGTTGAGACAGGCATGTTTGTGCTGCTTAATGCAGTTCTGATTTATTCATTGATCTTGTTTGGCATTTGAAAGATATTTCAAAAAAGTATTACTGAGGGTTCTATCTTTGGGACAGAGGCAGGACAGACAATCAAGATACTGTAAATGCATTATGCTTTGCACTGCAAGTCTTGGTGGTGGTGGGGTGTGTACACACACACACACACACACACAGAGAGGAGTCCCTGCAGGCAGGTGCTTCTGTGTGGATGATGTGGCCTGTTAGCATCCTTGGTCTCTCTTTTGGTTCTGATTTTGGGGTTGTGGCATGTGTGTGTGTGTGTGTGTGTGTGTGTGTGGTGGCCATCTCTTCTTTGTTAAGGGGTCCTTTCTATAGTGAGGACAGGGCAGCTTCGTGGCCTGGGGCAGTTGGAGGAAGTAACTTCCCAGGCTCTGAGCAAAGCCAGCCGGTCGTGCCTGTTCCCTCCAGAGGAACTGCTCGGGGTGTGCGTGTGTGTGTGAGTGTGTGTGCAAACGAGATGCCTCCCCTCTTAGGCTGCAAAGGCTAGTCTTTTGCAACAGGCAGGTATTTTTGCAGCAGTTCCAGCCTGGCTCTTTGCAGCCCCCCAACCCGGTCCCACTTTGAAAAACTTTGCTTTGGGGCCCCCCTCCTCCCGCCCGCCCCCCCCCGGGAAAGCCAAGGAAGCTGCGGGGGGGCTCCGGCCTCCCCCTCCGGCCCCGCCCCTCCCGCCCGGCCGCTGGGAAAAAAGGCCCGAGACTTTCCCACGCTCCTCGACACATGCTAATGAGGCCGCCGCCGGCCACGCCCCCTCCGCCCCAGGGCCACGCCCCCTCCGCCCCTCCCTTTCAGAGCATGAATGGGGACACGGGGGAGGGGGGGTGAAAGGGAGGCGCGGGGGAGGGGGCTTTTTTTGGGGGGGACCGACCACCTTGGAAGCTGTCCTTGTAAGAGGGAGGGAGGGGGACCCAAAAAGGAGGGCAGAGACCCCCCCCAAAGGATTCTGCCCTCCCCTTGAAGGCTTAGTCCTCCCATGTTGGGCATCGCAGAGAGAGAGGTGGTGAAAACCAGAGAGGCTGGACCCCCCCCCCCCAGCCAAAAAACGAGCCCCCTCCCGGGCCACCGGAGTGTCCACGGTCCAGCTGGACACTGGGAGGCTGGGAGGGCAGGGGGCAGCAGGACCCTTGCCTTGGGGAGCCCCCATTGCAAACACCCCCCAGCCCACCCCCATTAGTTCCAGCCCTGGGTGCAGGAGGTGCTTCCCAAGGGCTCCCTCCCCTTCCCTGCTCTACACGGGAGGAGGCTGGTGGGGGTCTGGAAAAGGTGCCCCTCCCTCGACCCCCGCAGGCCTAGGCGCAGGAAAGCCTTTTGCCCCAGCCTTTTGCAGAAGAGCAAGGGAGCCAGGGCGGTGGGGAGGAGAGGTCTTTGGGTCTTAGACTCCAGGAGAGGAGGGCCCCCACCCCCAGGGTCGGTTTAGGGGCCCCATCCTTGGGGGGGGTTCCTAACCCTCCTCCTGCAAAAACATTATTAGTCATAATCTGAATATCCTGGACTGTGAATAGGCTAGGATACATTGACCAGAGATAAACATATGGGCCCCCCAAAATAAAGCGTTGCAGGGGGCCCCAACATTGCTTAAACAGGCCCTGCCAATCCCCCCTTGGCCATGGAAGCCCCTCGGGAGGAACCCGGCCCAACAAAGGCCAGGGAAAGACTGGAGGGCACCCAGCACCCAAAGCAGAGCAGAGCAAAGCAAAGCAACCAGGGCAGCAAAGGCTCCAGAGGAAGGCCTTGTCTTTTAAAAAGGAAAGAAAAGCCCGGCAGAGAATTGCTGGCTGCCTTGGAAAGCTGGGGTGTCTTTCTCTTGGGGGGGGGGCAAAGGGGTTCCTGGGACCTGTCTTTGAGGGGTTTTGCTACTGGTTTTGCTTCTGCACACAGTAGTAATATTAAGAAGAAGGAGACCAGCAGTGGTGCCAATAGCAAGAGGGGCTCTGGGATCAACCCCAAGCAAAAGATCCAAATGATCCCCCCCATAGAGGCATCCCAAGAGGACCCCCATGCAGGAAGCCCCTCAGCTGGGAGCTTCAATCCTGCTATCCCTGGAAGTGGCCATTTATCTATAATCCAGACTTTCTTTTCCCCAGAAATGATGTGAGCAACCAAACCAGAAGGCTTGTGCTGTCTTAAACATCCCCTTGGCAAACCCAGGTGTGAATTACCCAGCAAAAAGGAAAGGGGGGAGCCAAGGGCGGGTGGGATTCCAGAGACACCCCTTTGACTTTAATTGATGTTATTTCAGCAAAACCTTTTGAGGATTTCAATCTACTTCTTCAGATGATTGCATTGAAGATTGTGTTCCACCAACGCAGTCTGAAGCAACAGACTGAAAATCCACAAAAACACATGCTAAAATAAATTAGTTATTCACATAAGTGCTACTAGGTCCCTTCTTCTCCTTTTTCGTTTTTATACTGAAAACGACTAACTTTTTGAAGATTTCTTGGCAGATGCTAAGCTAATGTAGAAAAAGATCTGAAAGGAAATTGCCATAGATAGGATCACGGCGGTGGCCCAATTGCCAAAGGCGGCACTGCTTGGAACAGGCGATGGTCGTTATCTGATGAGATTTCAGTGATTAATAGATTCTTGGATAGAATCCAAATCACTGACGGCCCAAAATTCCAGTCGGTGTCAATTGGGAGACTGGGAAACTGAGGATGATGGTAATTGTGATCATCATCATCTTCCTCTCCTGGCCAAATGAGAGCTAGTGTAGTGTTCTGGTTTTTTGAGTGTTGGACTAGGACTCGGGGCCTGAATTCCCGCTCAGCCATGGGAACCTACTGAGTGACCTTGGGCAGATCACACTCTCTCAGCCTCAGAGGAAAGCAAAGACAACCCCCCTCTGAACAAATCTGGCCAAGAAAACCCCGTGATAGGGTCTCCTTGCGGTTGGCATAAGTCAGAACTGACTAGAAGGCACACAACTGCAATCACAACCGGCCAAGCACTGTCTTCTCCCCTTGCAGACTTCCTTCCTCCAGAGCTGTTCTCCTTGGGCTGGGTCAGTTCATCCATCATCCACAGGAGCCGTACCTAACCCTCTCTCCCAGGATCTGAGCACTGGCTGGCTGCACCCTTTTCCTTTCCTCCCAGCAAACTTCATCCATTTGGTCAAGGCTGAGCAAACGGGCACCAGAAGAAAACACAGACGTGTGCTTGCCCGCCTGCCTGGGCGTGTGTTTGGCCATGCTGCCTGCTAGCCATTTGGGCCAGCAGGAGGGCCATTGCAGGGTGGAGGACCTTGGGTGCCATTTGTTTTCAGAACCAAGTCCTGACAGACTGTGGGAACCTCTTGGCAGAAAGATCAGACCATAAAAACAAAAATAGCAAAATCTCCTTCCAGTGGATGCCTTCAAAGCCTACCATTTGCTTGACTCCAGCCAGGGGGAAGTCCAGCTGATGTTTCCTGGAGTCGTATCTCCCATCAGCCTCAGACTGCCTAGCCAGTGGTATGAGGGATAATGGGAGCTGCAGTCCACTTGCACATGGAGGGCCACAGTTGCCTGCCCTGATTTAAGCAACCCACAGCCCCAAGATTGTGCTGCAACCCCTGGCACAGCTGAAGAGGAGCCAGATGCAATTCGTGGATACGATTCTAATCGCGGTAGTTGTATATATAGTTGTCCCTCCATATTCACGGATTTGGCATTCACGGATTTAAGTACTCATGGCTTGAAAATATTCTTTAAAAAATAATAATCCCAAAAGCAAACCTTGATTTTGCCATCTTATATAAGGGACACCATTTTGCTCTGCCATTGCATATCATGGGACTGGAGTATTCACGGATTTGGGTATTCCTGGGGGGGGGGTCCTGGAACCAAACCCCAGCGAATGTGAAGAGACAACTGTACTTGGACCCTCTGTGACCAGAGAGCCAGAGGTCAACTACCTAGCAGGCCCTGAGACGGGCAGGGGGCAAAATGGAGGCACTGCCCCCCAATAGGAATTCTGTTCCCCCCATTAAATTTCCCTGCAGCCCCCCAGTTTCTAGCATCGCAGTGAAAGAGACACTGAAAACCACTCCGCCCTACAACTCTTCCCTCTGCTGTGTTTGCTTGGCCTGCTGCCCCACTCCTTTGGGGCCCTAAAGAGCATTCCTAAATGTAGTTTTAAGATACTGCAATGCTAGAAATCCCCATAGACACCCCCCTCCCTCTTGCTGAAAACACCCCCCTAGGCCTGCCTGGTCCCCCCTCCTCCAGTTCTTCCTCTTTGGCTTTTCACCTCTTCTTCTTTTCCCAAATTGTTTGGGTCAGCATCCTCCCTTCTTTCCTTCTTTTGCTTGCCCCCTGCCCCAATTCCCTTGCCTTCCTTTGCAACTGCTCCGTCCCTCCCGGCCAACACCAGCTACTCAGCCACAGGCGGATCTAGGAAAAGTTACTTTGGGGAGAGTTATAGTTCTCCCTTCGGTCCTTTCCTTCCATGTAGATTACGCCCCCCACACTCCCTGACAAAACCCATACCCCAACTTTGCCTGCCCCACCTAGGACCAAGTTTTGGGCTGCTGGCCTGACTCAACAACAGCTAGCCCGGGCCACCCTCCTTCGTCCCCAGAGGAGGAGACCCCCAAAAAGAGCGCCAGGTGGATAATGTTGAGCCTGTGGTGGAGTCGCCAGTGTCGCTGGACTCAGCCGGGTCTTCAACCGCCATCTTTGTCGGCCCCTCTCTGCCAAGGAGGGGCAACCGCTGGCCCACGAGACCTCTGGACGTGCCCACCCAAAAGAAAGAGAGGAAGAGCATACATAAATACCAAAATTAAGTCTCCACACAGGAAGCCTGCTTTGGGCAGCTCGCAACATCCGTGCCAGCGGGAGGGTGAGTCCACTCCGAGTTTTATTCCGAGCTTTAAGGGATTGTCCAAGGTGCTGCTGGACCCTAATGGCCAGTGAAGGTCCAGCACCTTGGAGGGCTCCCTTAAAGTTCAGACTAACACCTGGAGCAGCCTGACCACCCCATGTTGACAGGGGGGCCTCAAACCCCACCACTGCGGAGGGTGAAAAGGATGGTGGGCTTCCAGTCCTTTTTGCTTTGACAATTCATGGGGGAAGGCCAGCAATTTGGGGGGGGCGTCAGAGAGGACCCCCGGGGACTCCCGGGCCCCCATCTTGCACCAGAACCAGAGAGACCCCCAAAGCCCCCTCTCCCTCCTGGCCCCCCTTGGCCCACAACCTGCCCAAAAACTCATTTCTTACCTGCAAGCCACCTTCAGCCCCAGGTGGGGATAGGAAGCCAGGGCTATTCTTGTCACTGTTGTTGTTGTTGTTCTTGTGGTTTGTAACAACAAGACCACAAACCCGTTTCCTTTCCTTGGCTTGCGGGGGGGGGGCAATGTGTTTTAAGTCTCCCCCCTTTCTAAGTTTGTGGCTCAGCCTAGGGATCCCGAAAACTTTTGTGGGGGGCTGCTGGGGTGGTGGGATCCGGAGCCGCCCCTCCTTCCCACCTGTTGCTGGATCGGGCCGGGGGGGGGTGCCAGTCCGGGCCTGGGTTCGAGTCTCCCCCGGGCTGCTCGGCTCCTGGAGGGCAGAAGAGAGTTGGGGGGGGGCAGGAGGGGTTTGGAAGAGAGACCCCCTCCCCCAGGGGCAGCGAGACCCCCCACCGCCTCCTTGTCCCCCAACTTTCAGCTAGGAGCCCCCCTCGCCGCCTTGGAAGAATTGGGGGGGGGTCCCGAGTGGGCCCCGATCCGCCGCCCATCCAGACTGGGCCCGGGAGGAGCGGAGGGGGGCTTCGGGGGAGGGAGGCTTCGGGGGGGCTTCGGGGGGCTTCGGGGGAGGGAGGGGAGGGAGGGAGGGAGGGGGTCCGGGACCCCCTCCCTCCCTCCCTCCCTCCCTCGGAGCAAAGGCGGGGGGCTCTTTCTTCCAGGCTTGGCTCGGGGGTAACCCCCCCTCTCGAGGGCGCTGGGGGTCGCAGCCTGGCCCGCCGGAGCCCCGCTTTCTTCCTCCTCCTCCTCCTCCGTCTCCGCCCCCCCGGGGTGTGTGTGGGGGAGGGGCAGCCCGGCCCCCGAGGGGGAGGGGCGTCCAACGGGCCCTCCCCTCCCCCTCCCCGCCGGCCATTGTTATGCAAATCCGGGGGGCGGGGGGGGAGGGCGGCTAAAAGGAGACCCCCGGCCCGCCGGAGCCAGTCGGGAGAGGCGGCGGCCCAGGAGGAGGAGGAGGAGGAGGAAGGAGAGCGCCCGAGAGACCCCGCCGCCCCTCCCGCGGCCTCGGTCGCCCACCCACCCGCCCGGCCGGCTGCTCCGCCCTCCTCTCCCGCGGATGCGTGGGTCCCCCGCGGGGCTGGGCGGGCGGCGGCGGCCATGAGCCAGACCGAGGTCTCCCCGTGCTCGGCTTCCCCCCCGGCCGCCGCCGCCTCGCCCTCCGCGCCCTCCTCGTCCTCCTCCTCGCCGCCGCCCGCGGGCCCCCCCTCCTCGCCGCCCGCGGGGCCCCCGTATCCGCGGGGTGGCCAGCGGCTCTTCCAGGAGGCGGTGCGGGCGGGCAACACGGCGGCCCTCCAGGCGCTGCTGCAGGGGATGTCCAGCTGCGAGTTCAACGTGAACGCCTTCGGGCCGGAGGGCCAGACCGCGCTCCACCAGTCGGTCATCGAGGGCAACCTGGAGCTGGTCAAGCTGCTGGTCAAGTTCGGCGCCGACGCCCGGCTGGCCAACCGCGACGGCTGGAGCGCCCTCCACATCGCCGCCTTCGGGGGCCACCAGGACATCGTCCTCTACCTGGTGGCCAAGGCCAAGTACGCCCCCCACGGCCACGGCCCAGGAGGGGGCCACGGGCAGGGGGCGGCCCAGGACCCCCGGTGAGACCCCCCAGGCGGAGGAGGCCCTCCCGCGGATGGACGGAGGCCGAGCCCCCAGGCAGGCAGGGAGGGAGTGGGGGTCTCCCCCCACCGAAACTGGACCTCGCCGAGGAGGGAGGCCGGGGGGCCCTCCGCCCCAAAGGACGCCCCAGACTGCCGGACCCCCCCCAAAAAAACCCTCCGTCCTCCGGCTGCCTTAAGGGGGGGTCCAGAAACATGTCGAAGCTGCTGGGAGTCGCGGATCCTCCTCGGGAGTCGCGGTGTGGATTTCTTCGCAACTGAGACCTTTTTTTGGGGGGGGGTCTTGAAAGAGTCTTTCTCGGATGGGGAGGGAGGGAGGGGTCGCCTCCGGTCTTCCGTGGGGTCCGCCGTTGGCTCTGCTGAACCCCCCCCCCCCAACCCGGTTCCCTTTGGTCGCCCTCCATCTACCTCGGTCGCCCTCCACAGTATTCGCTGCCCCCTCCCTCTCCCCTTTCTTCGGCTTCAGGATCTGGCCGGGGCCCTTCAGACAAGCCCCCCCCCCAAAACCACACTACCACCTCCGCTGCCCCACAAAGCCCCCCTTGCTGCCCCCCGTCTGGGTGGAAACGCGTTACAAGGAACGAAGGGCGTTGAAAACCCGGTCCGGCGGGGGGGGGGGCTTAGGTTTGGCCATTTCCCCCTCTGGACCACCCGTTCCTGACTCTGGTCCGCTCTCCAAAGGGATGGAGAACCCTCTCTCTCAATCGCCCCCCCTTTCTTGACCCCCCCCCCCCATTTTTCGCTTCCCCGTCTCCCTGTATTTGGGGAGGGGGCGCTTTTCTTGTTGGCTTCCCTCGGGGCGGGGATTTTAGGGGGGGAGAAGGGGTCCCGTCTAGAAAAAGGGGGGCAAGGGCGCCCCCTGCTGCCCGAGGGGGGAGGAGAGCGGATGGGAAGGACCCCCCCAGGGCTCTGCAGGGCCCCCGATCCCGAGAATTGGGGGGGGGTCTGCAGCAGGATGCCTGTGGACTCCCTGGGGTCTCCATCCGTGGGCAGGGGGCTTGCAGGCACACCCACCCACCCACACCCACCCACGCACCCCTCCGTGTCCTTTTGCTGCTCGCGGGTGCGAGGGGGTCCCAGGCCTTTCTGCATCTTCCTCTTTTGCTTGCAGGATGCTCAGCCCCCCCACACCTCCCCACGACTTTCAAAAACCACATTTCCCACTGGGTTGTGGGCTGCATGGTTGCCTGTTTATCAGGGCAGGTTGTATGTATGTGCAAATGGATGGAGTGTGCATGCTTGTGTGTGTGTTTGTGTGTCTTGTCTGTGGGTCTATATATATATAAATATATATATATATATTTGTGACCTGGGCCTTGTGTTTGAAGAGATTTCTCTTTTAGTGGTTTGAAAATACAGTTTTCTGGGGAGGGGGTCTGCAGCGGGAATTGGATGGGGCGACTCTGCAGCCATGCTTCCCCCCTCCCTCATTGCACTGACTTATTTTTGCTGTCCTGTTGGGATCCCCCCCTTGCTTCACCCCCTAAAAAAGTCAAATCCAAGAGATTTCACTGGGATCTTTGAACAGTCCTTTCTTGTCCGTGATGAATACTGTAACTTCAGCAGCATCTGTGGGTGCTCCCCAAACGTCCCCCCCAAAATAACCCTCCTCTTTGTGGTTTTGGGGTTCTCAATGGAAGTGGGGGGATCTCACTTTCTTCCTCCTCCCCAAACCTGTTTTTTAGAGTTGCACATAATTTCTTCTTTTCCTTCTCCTTTCTTATAATAAATGGATTTGCCACAATAAAGTGTCATAACATTTATGACATGATTATTATTATTATTATTAATTAAAAAGAAAAGCTTAAAGTAGTAGTTGTGTTGAGAAATCCAAGATCTAGGGGTAGGTGTTAGGAAGAAGAAAAATAAAGATCTTGGTTGGAAACCCAATTTTTCTAAAGGAAAGGAAAAAAAGAAAACTCTCTTGGGAGTGTTTGTAAAGATGTTAACACATATTTATATATTTTTATATAGAATATATACATATATATATATATATATTAAGAAAAAGTCTGCCTTCAAAGACTGTGAAACCTTTTTGGGTGGGAGGGAGGCTTGCTGTGTGTCCTTTGTTCGCCTTTCTTTCTCACGGGGGTCTTTTTCCAGGCGCTTGGAGACCCCCCACCCAAGTGAGAAATGAGCTAAGAATGCACCTATTTTTGTGGAGGGCTTTTTGGGGGGATTTATTGTTCTGGAAAAGGGTGACTCTGTGAGTTTTGGAGGGGTGGTCCCTCTGACCTTTTATTCTGCCTTCACAATGTGGTCCTGAGCACCTTTACTCGGGAATAAGCCCTGCTGAATGGGATTTTGAATTTTTTTTATTGGAATCAGACCATTCTACTGAGCTGGACTTCTCTAAATTTTTTACTAAGCCAGTTTTGGATTGCAAACTTGAATGCATAGGATTGGATCTCCCCTTCCCCAACTCCCCCAATAATCTTTCTTTCTATGCAAACCCCACCAAAACGCCTGATTATCTATCTATCATGTGTGGAGAGATGTCCTCCATCCACCCCTTCCCCACACCCTCTTTTATTTGGGGAAATTTATTTGGGGAAATAAAAGGGATTATTTCCCCCAAAACCCCACCATGAGTTTGGCTCCTGCAGTGCTGCTGTGACCTACCTTTCTGTGCCAAAATGGAGATTCCCTCTCCCCATATATTTTTTCTTTCTTTCTCCTTAATTAAAAAGTGAGAGGGATGGGGGAGGCATTAGGGTCTGTTTTCTGCATCTCTGAACCCGGAGGGTGAAATATTTCTCTTTTGGGGAGGCGGAAGAAATATAAATCTTGCTGAAACTGAGTGGATGTTGGAAGCCGATCAGTGAATTTCTTCAGACAGAAGTCTTCTCTGTCTGTCGACTGTGGTGGTGTTTCCCCCCTTCCTCTTTTAGATGGCAAATACCTTCCTTTTTAATTATGTTAATTAATTTGTTAAGAATTTTAGGCTTATATTGAAGCTGTTTGTGGGTCACTGTATGATCACTTTTTAACTGGAGTTTTTTTTTTTTAATAAAAGAGAGAAAATGAGAATTCTGTATAGGATGGCATACTCTGAAGTGTATGGTAGCATTTGCATAGTCCCAGGGTGAGAAATTTATAAATAAATCTTTTTTTTTCACAAACTTTTTATAAGAAAAAAAAAGTTGTCTGTTTCCTTTCAATCCACCACCCTCATCTTGAGTCCACCCCTGAATGGGACTCCTTGTGCCCGCATTAGCAACTGGGAAACAAAACCATACAGCGGGGGCCAGATGTTCCTGGGTTGCAGCTCCCATCCTCCCCTAGCCCCCTTAGCCAGTGCTGAGGAATGTTGGGAGTTGCAGTCTACCTGGAGGGCTGTGGGATTCCCCATATAGATATTAAGTGAGGGGGGAGTATAGCTTGGACACCTGAGGAAGCCCCCTCCCATTTGACCGCCATACAGGCCTCTCATTTTGTCGAAGAAGGTGGAGGCTTTTACATGGTGGTTGGATGCCTGCCTCGCAGGGTTGTTTTAGCTGAGGGTTCTCTCCTGGAAAGGGGTTGGACTAGATGGCCTTTGGGGTCCCTTCTGGCATGTGCTCTAAGCATGAAGCCTTGCCCTTGGAACCAGGATCTGCTCCCTTGAATCCTCAGAGAAAGAGGATTTGCTGAGAGACCCACCTGACCGGCAGTAGTAATAAAACACCTGACACCTCCATTCATTCCTATAAAACACACACTTGTAATAGTCTTAAATTGGTTAGATACAACACAATAGTGTTTTACAAGGAGTCACAGAGGGAGGAAGGATGACATTTTGCAGTAATTCTGACTATTATACGAAATGTTTTCTTAATGCATTCTGCCAACAGAAAGAAGGAAGGAAGGAAGGAAGGAAGGAAGGAAGGAAAATTGGATGGAGAGAGAGAGAAAGGATACGGCTGTACTTCCTAATAAACTGCGTCTTGTAATGTCATCCTTGTTAACATGGCCTGCTTCCTGTAACCTCACAAGGGAGCCTCTCAGGTTTTGGCCCCAAATCTCAGGCCCTGGCAGAGTCCCCTCCACCAAGATCCTTCTCCGGCCGCGTGTGACCCTCCAAATTTCCCTGCCAGGCTCTAGGGATACTTTTGTGCAAGGAGTTCCTTCCTTTTTCAGAGTGCAAAAATATATTTTTGTTACAGCTTTCCAGAAAAACAATCTGGGCCCAAAAGCCACAACGCAATGCCTCCTTTTTTCCCCTTTCATCTTCCCCTACAGTTTTTAATGTTTGGTTGTTCCTGAGACTGATGTCCTTAGTTTTGGTCCATATAGTATATATAAATTGTGCGTACACACAGAGAGACAGAGGCACCCAGGTTTGCTCCTATAATTCTTTCTTCCACATTGCCTTGTCGGCTTTCCCACCGTGCATGTGGCTGCAACCCGTGAAATAATTTTCAGCTCCTTGCGTTTTTCCTCCAATTGTCTCCGGGTGTCTTTGTTTGTGGGACAGAGTCCAGACCAGACGATCGGCCACCTCTCCCCTTCCTTGGCTGGTGGGGAAGAGAAAGAAAGGAAGATGGCAAGGGGACGAGGAGGCTTTGTCTCCCAGGCTGAGTTTCTCTCCCTCCATCAAGCAAAGACAAGTGATGGAGGCCAATGAATGACCCAGGCATGTTCCACTACCCTTGTGTGTCCAAATGGACATGTCCTGGCGTTTGGACACCCCGGGGGAAGCAAAGGGACACAAACGAACCCGTGAACCCCTTAATTCTAACCTCTGTTCAAGTTATGACAAACCAAAAGGATAGATCAGTGGCTCTTAACCTTTTCTTTACCAGGGACCATCTTTAAATATCTTTTGTTGCTGAGACCCCAAAAACTCAAGATTTAAAACAATGACAACAACAATACAATTCTCTCTCTCTTTCTCTGGCTTTTCTTCGCAAATGAAGTTTCAGGAAGGACTCATCCCGCGTTTTCTGCAGGCGCGCTGATGACTAAAAAGGCCAATCTGAGATAAACAAGTCCGGTTGCACCATCCATTAAGCCATTAAGATTTAAAACAACGACAACAACAATACAGTTACACCATCCATTAAGCCTTCCCTGAGATGAACTGAAGGAGGAAGGAAAGACTTTTTTCCCTGCTTCTTCCTGCAAGTTTGTGGCTGGAGTGCATTAAATGGCAATGCGCTGGCCAAGCCAGCCAGCCAGCCTTTGCCTTGGCTCCTGTCATATGTCTGCTCCACTGCAGGGAGGAGGTGGGATGGATAGCCTTCAAGCCTTCACGGACCCTCTATGAGGAAATTGTGCCCCACTGGGGGTCCCCAGACCACAGGTTAAGAACCACAGGTATAGATCTTCTTTTGGACATCACAGCTCAGTTGTGTGTGTGTGTGTTTTTAAAAAACCATTTTTCTTAAGTTTTGATAAGAGTGTGACTTGCCCAAAGTCACCCAGTGGGTTTCCGTGCTGAGTGAGGATTCGAACTCTGGTCTCCAGAGTCCTAGTCCAATGCTAAAATCACTAGACCACACTGGCGCTCCTTTAATTCTGTTTATGCTTTAATTCTATTTTAACTTTTCTGTATTTGTAGTGATGAGAGCCAGTGTGGCTCAGTTTTGGACTGCCACTCCCAGAAGCGCCATGGCCGAAATGCACACACGAATAACGCCACTGCGCGCCACACAAGACCACAGCTAAGTGCCATGGCACAAATGCACACACAAATAGTGCCACTGCGCGCCACACAAGACCATGGCTAAGCATGGTACAAATGCACACACGATGCACTGTGCACGACTTGCAAAAACAAGGCACCGACGCTATGCAAACGTGGGAGTTGTGTGTGTCCTCTCTCACACACATACACAGGCGCACACATTTTTAGGCCACCAATGCTTGTGGAGGGGGCCCTTTGGTGGGCTCTGCCTTTCCTTTGCAGGTGGGGGGGTCTTGGTGTTGGTGTGGGGCAGGGAAGAAAGAGGCGACCCCCTTCTCTAGGGGTGTATGTGTGTGTTGCAAACAAGGAGGCTTTCCCAACAGCTCATCCTTCCTTCCTTCCTCCCTTCCTTCTTCGCCCCCCTTTCCTCGCCCCCTTGCATTCAGGGCTCCCGGGACCTCTTTGCAGCCCCCTCCCCAAAGCCCATTCATCCCCAGACCCTCCCCCCTGGGGGCCCCTCCGCCGGCAGCTGCTATGCTAATGAGTGGAGGGGGTCCCGGCCTCCCCCCAAATGCTCCAGGAGCCCCCCACCCCGTGCCAGGAGCGGCGGAGGAGCACAAAAGAGGGGCGCCCCCTCCCTCGCTCGCCCCCTTTTCACATTCAAATCCATTAAACAGGGGCCGGAGGAGCGCAAACGCCCCCAGCCCCAGCCCACCCCATTCATCGCGTTGCATTAAAAAGAGAAAGGGGGAGAGGGTCTCTCTGTGTGCGCCTCCCAGCCCCGGATAAAGCACTGGGTGTGTGTGTGTGTGGGGGGAGATTTTTACACAGCAGCCTCTGCAAGGATGGGGGTCTCTCCCTCCCTCCTTAGCAAAAGAAGGGGTGCAGAGTTATACTTTGGGGTGGGGGGGACGGACAAAGCCCCCACCCCACGCCACTGGACAGTCAGGGCCACTGAATTCCATTTTTAGCCAGCATTGGTAACCAAGGCTCCACACGCACACAGAGCCACCCCCCCCATTCCTTCAATGGGGTGCTGAGTCCCTCCCAAGGGGACCTTTGGGAACCTCCCCTGTTTTTTGGGGGGATGCTCTAGGGTTTTCAAGAAGCTTATTGGAGATTCCTTGGTCCAGGTGGAAGAGACACCCCAAATGACAAAATGACAATTTAGTCTAAAGTTCAGACTAACACCCAGAGCGCACATGGGAGCTGCAAGAGTCCAGGACCCAGAGGCAGATAGGAAACCCCCCCTACACACACCACCCCTGGTTTCCAAACCCTCTCCTATCCAAGGCCGCCTCCCCTTAGTTTGGGCACATCTGCCGGCTGCACATCTGCCAGGCCACACCCCCCCAGCAGGGGTCTTTGGCCCCCAGGGCAGGGGCCAAGAGGGCGTCCGGGCAGGCCATGCTGGGCTTGAGTGGGTGGCAGGGGTCTTCTCCTGGGTGGGTGGGGGGCTCCCCTGGGCTCTGTTTTGGGGAGTGATGGTGAGCAGTTTGGATACCCAGTTGCCCCTCTGATGTTCAGACTAAAACCCACCCAGTTCAACTGGCATGGTGCCCCTACTCTCCACTAGCCAAGCCCCTCCTGGCACTTGCCCCATCCCCTTGGCTGACACACACACACACACACACACACACACACGCCTGCACACGGAAAGTGTCTTGTTGCGGCCTGTTGTTCTGGGAGTTTCCCAGCAGTCAAATTTTTATGCAAACTCTCCCTCCCAATCTCTCTCTGCAGTAGTCCTTATATAAGAAGCCACCTTACGCCGGATCAGACCCCTGGCCCACTGCGCTTGCCCCCCAAAGCTACTGGGAGAAGCTCTGGTCCCAATCCGAGAGACCCTCTTAGCTCAAAGCTACAGGACAATCCCCCCTTCTTTTCATCCCATTAAGCAGCACCCAAGTGGAAATAGTTTTTAAAAATAATATTAATTCTGGTCTGAGGGCTGTGGGTTTTAAAGCCACTCTGGAACATGCCCACAGGGGTGGGTGGGGGGCTTCAAGGCATGTGGGTCCCCCCACAGCAGGCAGTGGGGCGGTTTGAGCAGCTGTGGTTGATGTATGAGAGACCCCATTGAATGGGCTGCCCCATGGAGCATCCTGCTCCAGCTCAGACCCATATCAACAGGGCTGGCCCCTATGGCACCAGGGAGGTGGGGGGGACGTATGTCATCCATGGGTCTCCACCCTCCCCTTCCTTGAAGTGGCTGTTGCCTTCCATGGGGAGGGACGGATGGACAGAGGGATGGGGTGTGTGGCTTTGGCTCCCCACAAAGACAAGGCTTGCAATGCAGGAATGCAATGGGGGGGGGACCGCACTGGCTTGCTCCAACACCCCTTTCTTTCCTAGCTGGTGTGTCCCCCCCCCCAAACACACACACACACACACTTGCCAGGCCTCTCACCAACCCAGCGCCCCTCTTTAATCCTTCCCTTGTTTCTTGGTTCCTTTTCAGCAGCAATAGCAATGCCCCCCCTTTTTTTTACCAAAAGCAAACCAGGCTCTCCTCTTTTCCTGGATGGATTTTTTAAAAAAGGGAGAGCCCCCCAAGGGGTGGGGGGAGAGGAGGGGGCTGCTATGGGAATGGGGTGGGGAGACAGGCCCCAGCGGAGGTGCCCATCATTGGACGAGGCTCCCGGGTGGGTGGGTATGTGAGTGGGGGGGAGGCAGTGTGGCTCAATGGCCCCATTCACCCTGCCCAGCCACACAGAAAATCGGGGTCACCAAGATGTGGGGCCTCTCTTGGGGCAATTCTGGCTTTATTCTTTTTAATTGATGGAGCGCTCAGAGGGGCCTCCCCACCCCTTTGTGTGTGTGTGTGTGTGTGTGTGTGTTGGGGAGGTGGGGTGGGGTGTAGGGAAGAGGCTGTTTTTGGGGAAAAGGCCAGGGGAGGACGGCTGTGCGCACACACACCCAGCGCCAAAGCATGGATCCGGCCCATGTGCTGAGGGAGGAATGCCCCCCTCCAGTCCTCCAGAGCCCAAGCAGAGGTGGGCAGTTGGGGGCTGCAGATAGGTCAGCATGCCTGTGTGGGGGTCTTGGGGGGCCTCCTCCCTCCCAGAAACTTGAGGAGGGGGCTGTGATGCTGAGCCAGGGAAGGGGGGCTTCCTCCAACCATCCCCCTGGACAAAGGGACAGAGAAGGTGCACAAAAGCTCCAACCTTCCACAGGTGAAAATCAGGACAGCCGTGGCCAAGCAACCTCCCTCGAGTGTGGTCAAGAGGGCAAAAGACCGGTCAAGCGGGAGAGGCTGCCTTGCTGTCCCCTACAGATCCATGGGATTTACAGAAGAAAACACAGGCCCACATCCAATTGAATGGGTCTACTCCAGTTGAAACTCACCAAGAGGATCAAGCCCAATGGTGCCACTCAGGGCAAGCTCCCAGCCGGCTGGAGGAAAACTGGACCATTAGGGACCAAGGCTGGGCTTTCTTTGACCAGGGAAGGAAAACTCTCTTAAATAAACTCAGGAAAAGAAATCTTGCAGAGGCAGGTTGCTCCTCTCTTGATGCAAAGAGGCAAAGGTGTGACACTGCCTGGCCTGGAGGAGGAGGGCCGGACTCAATGCCCAGAGGGAGATATTTATGCCAACACACTCACATCCAGCCTGCATTTGTTTGTCCAACATCTGGCCTGGCCAAGTCCTGGGAAACCAGGGATCCTGTGGACTTTTGCGCCGCCTGCTGGCACCAGGGGGTCATGCGGCCCTCTTGGGGCCAGAGGGTCTGCAATTCAGGCCTGGGAATCCTGAAGCCCTTTGGGCATTGCTGGATTGCAGCTCCCATCATCCTCCATGCCAGCTGATGGGAGCTGCAGTCAAACCACATCACTGCTGCGCTCTCCGCAAGGCTAGAAATTTGGAGACTGAGGAATATTTCATGGGGGGGGGAGAACTTTGTCCCCTCCCTCTAGTTACACCCTGGAGGAAAAGGGGGAGAGGAGAGGGGAGAAAGAGAAGGGATGAATTTGAGCCCATGCAACCACACTCGGCCATCCTAAACGGGGCTATAGCAGGGTGGGGTGTGTGGCTGTGGTGGGGGACGGAGGAGAGAGAGCAGGGGGGACGGGTGCGTTGAGGGAGAAAGTTGCAAGCAGGGGGTCAGCAGAGGACCTGCTGAAGGAACCACAAGAGAAGATCCCAGGCGGGGGATTTAAAGAGAGCAAACCGCCAGGGAGAGCCAAGGCTTCGGACTAGCAGCCGGAGTGGATGGGATGCACAAAGGGGTGGGAGGCAAGGAAGCCAAAGAGGGATGCCTGGCACAGCGTTGAAGACAGCACACAGTTCAGGGCAAATGGTTGCCTTTATTCCTTCTGAAAAGATGCTGGAGAAGCCGACTTGAAAGAAGCGCGCTTTGGCCGCCCCAGCTTTTCCTCGGGCTCCTTACTGGGGCGACAGATGAAGAAACTCCTCGTCCCCTAGGAGGAAGGGAAGGAAAGAGGCTGAGGGCTGTGGTGAGGAGGCTGGACACAAAGGCCGAAGGGGTCTCTGAGGTCATCCGGCGATTCCTCTCAGGCCAGGAAGACTCCACGGCTGCTTCCTTGCCCTTATTGAGGGGCCTGAAATCAGGGGTCCGGGTGGGGTGGGGACAGGAAGGAAACTGTAGTCTGTACCTACCGTCAGGAAGGACCCCACAATACTCCTTGCACTCTTTCTCCAGGTAAAACTTGTTTGCGTTGCTTCCGCACCCCCTGAAAGTGACGCACTTGCCCTGGTTGGCATCAAAAGCCCAGAACTCGGCGTCACAGGAGCCCCCGGGGAGAATGGGGAGCCGGCAGGCCACTGGGGGAGAAAAGGCAGAGGGGGTATTAATCCAGTTCTCCTTCATTCAAGGACATTTTGATAGCATACGGCAGTGGTCTTCCAACTCCGGTTCTCCAGTGGTTTGGGACTTCTGCTCCCAGAATCTCTACTATTGGCCACACTGGCTGATGCTTCTGGGAGTTGCAGTCCAAAACCTCTGGAAGAGCAAAGTTTGAGAACCGATCATTCACAGGGCAAGATGCAAGAAGACCAAAGAAGACCAAAAAGCAAAAGAAGGAGAAGACAGAAGAAAAGCAAAATATGAATATGTGAGAAGCCAGATGCAAGAAGACCAGCTGCTCAACAAAAATAATCAAGCAACAATAAACCAGTGAAGACAATGCCGTAATTTGTCCAAAACCAGGCTAGCTGTCTTTGCCAAGAGTCAGCAAGGCATCTGCTAGTGCGTTGGCCACTGAGGTGACCCCATTGGGCTGGAGGTGGTCCTCAGCAGGGCCTTTTTAAGACACGGAGAGGCCCCTCCAAGGACACCACACCCCCATTTCCAGGGGTCACTTTGGAGCAACAAGACTTGGGAAATCCAGGTCCCAATGGCTCAGCCGTGAGGCTCCTGCTGGGTGACTTTGGGCCAGACTTTGACTCTCAGCTTAACCTTCTCCGCAGGTTTGTTGTGAAGATAAACAAAGTGAAGGAAGAATATAACTATTATGAAAGTGAGAGAAATGTCTGAGTACAGTTTGAGTGACAGCACCAGGCTGTTCCTGCTGTCAGGCTGACCAAAGGATAGCAGTTCCACTGGTAGAGCTTTCTTTCCCCCCTCTTGTTAGGTTTGTAGAACTGAAGTTAGTTGCATTCTGAAGGGTGTGAGTTGGCAACTGTGCAGCCGTGTGTGTGAGTCCTGGGGCAACCGCCCTCTGGTCTCCCCACACCACCACCATAAGAAAAAGGCCCCGGACCACGAGCCACCCACCAGGCCACAAGCCCACGCTTGCTCACCCTCCGTCCGGCACGTCTGAAGACAAGCCCGCTCCGAGGCAAAGTTGTTGTTGTTGCCGAGGCAGCCGCCGAAGAAGAATCGCTCGCAGTTCTGGGAGCTGGAGTTGTAAAAGTACCGTGTCTCCATCCCCAGGCAAGGGCCCGCGTTCATGGGCAGGAGGCAGTCATCTGGGGCCATGAGGAAGAAGAAGGAGGAGGAGGAAGAAGAAGAAAAGACTGAGGGGTCCCCTCTTCCAAGGACTTTGGTGTACAAAATGGACACTTTTGTGCCAGAGTGTGAGCAATGAGCTGTGCACGTAGGACAAGATGGAACAGTCCTCTCTCCTTGCTCAGGGACAGAGAGGGGCTCTTCAACAGTGGCTTGGGGATGATGGGAGTGGTAGTCCTACATGTTCAGTGGGTACCAGGCTGCCCAGGGGTTGGCAGCTAGCCTAGAAGATGCTGTTTTTGCTTCCCATCCCAGAGCATTTGCACACACACACACACACACACACACACACCTTATCAGGAGTCCTACCTTCCTTGTTTCCCAGTAAAGCCTGCAAGGATCCATCGGCTGACCCTTCTTCGTCAAACAAAGCGGTCCTCCGAACCCTCTGCCAACACAAGGACAGGCGTTCTCATTCAGCGAATGATTTGCAACCTCAAAAGCACAAGGATTTTCTCTCTGGGTCCTTGAGCCGCACAGCCAAACCTGGCCTGGGGTGGACGACTGGGTGGGAGAGGCACCGTCCCATTCCTGCCACCATCCAATGCTTTAAAAAGTCCCAAAACAGGAACACGGAGTGCATGGCTTAAAGGATGCACGGATCTGAAAGCAGGGCGGGCAACTACGACAGGTTTTTTGGGGGGATGATTTTCTGCCCTGGGAGCCTCTTAGGAGCCACATGGACTGCCAAAGATGCCCCCAAAAGACAAGAGGCAGGAATGGCCAGATGTGCACCTCTTGGGTCCATTGTACATTTCATAGTACAGAGAGACCCTTGCCTCACACCGAAGAGGTGAATTAGCCATTTTGGGGGGCTTCCAGGAGAAGCAATGCATCCTTTTCTTTTCTTTTTTGGACAGGGCAGCAAATCTGGAATGGCCAAGGGCAACCAAAATAGATTTGGCGGCTTCATGCATCCCCAAAAGTGCCTCCCCCCAGCCATGTTCCAAAGTAGGCTTGCAAGCCTGTTTCTGCAGCGCCTTTGGGGGGGAAATGGCTCCTCTGGCACCTCTGGGGCAAGTGTTTGGACTGCCAGCCCCCCCATCCCTAAACCACCAAGGCTGTCCTTATGGAGCTTTTGGCCTTTTTTGGGGTGTGTGAGAGCACTGAGGCCGTGCCTCCCCTCTGTCTTCTCCAGCAAAATAAACCCCTCCAGCTGCTCATTTGACCCCTACCTGTGGCTCATTGCTGGTCTCAGGTGGGACGCACTCCCCTAGGAAAAGAGATGGAGCTGAGAGGCTTTGCCAAAGAACCAGGGAAGGCAATCAATATAATGGGGGGGGGGTCCCCAGAGCCAAACCTAGACTCCCCTCCAACACACAGTGAGAATATTTGAACACAGCAGTGGAGTTTCAACATTATCAGGCCAGGGAAACCTATTTTGCTGAAAGGTTGCAGCACCGTGGACAGCTCCTCTCCAGTTCTGACTAAAACCTGGAGTGGGTTGATGTGGAAGCCTCCAACTGCCAGTGCTCTAAGTGTGGACAAGATGGCAAAAGTTATTACTGAGGAATGACGGAGAAGCAAAATGAGGCTGAAGCCATTTGCTTTTGCCTAAGCCGACTGGGAAGGGCTCGGCTCCATCCCGCTTCCTCTTGCAGGGTTAATGGAGTGCAAATGGTTTTTGCCCATTGAGCTCAGTTTGCAGCAATTGAAAGGAGCGGAGGAAAAAGGGGGGAAGAAGGAGAAGGAGGGAAGAAATGGGACATTTTAAAAAGTGAGGACAGGATTAATTGGGGCTGTTGGAAGGCATGAAAAAGGGTCCAGAGGGGGAGCTTTTGTAGGCACAGAACTTGGAAGGAGAAGGAGTGGGGTCATTGTGTTTGCAATATTCCTTTGCAAGCGACAGTGACGACTTCTTGTGATTATACCAGCATCCCTCCCTCTTGGCTGTGCTGGGACTTGCGATCCAGTGGGCCGCTGCTGGGACTTGCAATCCATCGGAGGAGCAGGGTTCCCCACCCCTCTGCTTGCCTGCGTTGATCAGGGTGAAGATGGAGTCCTCAGGGATTCCCAGGTCCAGCGCAAACTGCCTGAACTCGGCCAGAAGACCTTCCCGCACCTCCGGGTTCCTCCCTGGAAGGGACAAGGCGGGACATGAGATCTCTTTGCGCAACACAAGTTTCGTGGCATGCGGGGCTGCTGCCTTTCTTTCTCAGGGAAGGACTGGCTCAGGATCAGGCCTCCCTGCAGCGAGGTTGGGACTGGCTCAGTGACCGGCTATGAATCGGGGCCAAATTCATCCTCTGCCCACCCAGCCCCATTCCTTCCACGAAAGAGCCGCGTACCGTACAGTTTGGCCGTGGTGGTGAGCCCGTGGGTGCTGTTCTTCTTCATTACGATGAAGGCGAACTCGTCGTAGTTGGTGCGGACTATGTAGCTTTCGATGTGCGCCTTCCACTCTGGGGAGAAGGGCGGGTGGGTCAGAAGTGACCAGAGGTGGGCGGTCAAGGCTTTAGCCCTCACCCATCCATGCAAAATCACCAACTGACCACAGTATCAGTCATCCCTCTCTCAGCCTGGCCTACCTCACAAGGGTGTTGTTGTTGTTGTTGTTGTGAGGATGAAGTAGGGATGGAGACAGCTGAGCACCCTGGCTGGAGCTCATCAATGGCTTGAGTCAATCAATCAATCAATCAGTCAAAGAACATAGCACAAATTGTATGATACATGATCCAACTTATATTGCTCTTTTATGTGCAAAATTGTTTAAGGTGATTTTAGTTGGCTTAAGCTAGTATTATTGTTTTAAATTTTTAAAAACTGTTTACATCAGTTCCGTTGTATGCACCCTGATATCCTTAGATATATTGGATAATTATTGATTTATGTGCTTATTTTTACAATATTTATTAAATGATAAGTTCATAAATCAATGATTCTTTCATGAAACTTGGCCTAAGTCTAAGAACTCCTTCCTGACCTTGTAACTTTGTCTATTGATGCAGCTTTGATTTGCTAATCATGCCTGGGTGTGATGAATTTTTAAAAAATGTTTGTGGCTCTTGTGCTGAAGAACCTGTCCTATATCATGATCATTATGCAAAGTTTTCTCATTCCCAACTAGGCAATTTACAGATGTGTTAATGCTACAAATCCCATTACCCTGACTGTAAATCAGGAGATAGGCATTGGTAGTCCAATGCTTCTGCTAATGGTGGGAAAGGCAACCAAAAAACTACAAAAGAGCAATGACAAAAGGTGTCATTAGGGGGCAGCAGTGACAAACTATACATTGCACCCTATTCTCTGTAAATTCCATCATTTCTTTTAGAAAACAGATGACTTGGTTAAGTACCAATTAATGTAGCAAATAATACACTTCCACCAATCCACCATCAACAATTTCCCCCTTTATGATCAACTATCAGTGTTAACAAATGAATATTTAAACCTAAATTTCCAGGTTTTGGACCTTTCCAAACCTACTAGGATTGAAGTAGCTGAGTTTCCCTGGGATGCTGGTCTTCTGGTAATCTCCAGTAACTTGGTTGCATGCCCCTTGCCTGCAAGGAAAGAGAAGGTGGGATAACTTTTCGCTGTTATTTCAGCTTTAGAAATTAGCTTGTCTCCCTGTCCCCCCTGCCCGTAAAGAAATCTTACTTGGCCGGGGTCAGGTGGAAGCAGGATATTAAATTAGGTGGGATACAGAAAGTGGGATGCCAAATTAAATACAGTGTGGTTTGCAGGAGATCTGTTCAGGCCTTGGTTGGCCATAGGAATGGAGCTTCCAGGCTCAGGTGCAGTCTATCTCAGAGTACCAGATACTGCTCTGGCTTCCACGTAATTGGTCCTGGGCTTCCCAGCACCATCTGATGCTTGAGTAGGTGAACTAGAGCTTGAAAACTGCCCCCCCCAAGACAGCATGACCAAGGGGTGATGGGAGTTGTAGTCCTCCCAAGTACCTTTCCCAAGAGCGACCTCCACAAAAGGCAGTGGAGGCTTGGCTGGGACTTGGAGGGTTTTGGCAAGGAGACCTGAACCACTGGCTGGCGTTTCCCACACCGGAGGGGAAGTGAAGCCATTCTTCCAATGGTCCACCCAAGGAGACATGGCTGACTGCCTTGGATGCCTCGTTCATGTTGAACCCCATGATGATTTCACCGCTTCCTCCAACACAGAAAGCGCGATCTATCTGTTGGCGGATCCGAACATTCGCCGTCTCGCCTACCTGAGCCTGGTGGAAGTGAAGCTGACCTCCTGGCTGGTCTTCCCGGGAGCCACCACCAAAACGCCCATGTTGAAGCGCTCCTTGTACTGCCTCATCCAGTGGCAGGTGGTCCCCAGCGCAATGCCGTACCATTTCCCATAGAACTAGGAAGGCGGGGAGACAGCGGGGAAAAAGAGAAAGAAATAGACTTTGCTCCTTTCATGGAGGAAAAGGCAGGAAAAACGAAGTGCACAAAGACAGGACAGAGCTCTCCGGGATCCTCCAGGATCCATCAGGATCTCTAACCTCCATGTAACAGATCTGCTTCCCTCACAGAACCCACCAGCAGGACTTCAGCAGGAAATCATTGGATCAGAACAAGGAAAAGGTTTTTTTTATATATAAAATTTGCATTGCTATGTTCCCATTCAGCTGCAACAACCAAAGTAGGATTTTCTCTCTAGCTTTGATTGTGCTCATCTTAGCTTCTTAAAAACAAATGCCATTTTGTGTGAAGTCAAAGGCTTTCACGGCCGGCATCCATAGATTTTCTGTGGGTTTTTTTCTGGGCTGTGAGGATGCCGTGTTCTGGAAGAGTTTATTTCTGACGTTTCGCCTGCATCTGTGGCTGGCATCTCCAGAGCAGGTGAAAGATACGTCAGAAATAAAAGGAAAAAAACTCAAGGAAAATCTATAAATGCCATTCTGTCTGGCATAAATCAAAGGGACAGTTTCCTTTGGAAAGTGCTGGAGATTTTAAGGCAGAGGTTAGATGGGTCACCTCACAGGGTTGTGCTTTAGTTGTCCATTTCCTGCCCTGGCATCCAGGGGCTGGACTAGATGGCCCTTAAGGTCCCTTCCAACTCTACGATTCTATGGTTTTAGGCACCCCCACCCTCTTATACGAAGACCACAGTACCAAGCCCCCTTTTACCCTCGCCTCTTCAAAATTCTCCTGGACTGGGATATTGTTGGCAACAGGATTCCCTCCGGCCGAGGCGAAAAGAGCAGCAATGGTGCCGAGGAGAAGGAGAAGACCACGCTGCTGCTCCATGGCGTCCGGTTTGGTCCTGCTCTTCTGGACTTCTCTGGGACAATCCTGACCTCAGGATCCAAGCCTTTGCTTTGCTTTGGGCCATGAAGCAACGTGGACTTTGGCCTCAGCATCCGGGGAACCGGAGGGGGTGAACGGCCGGGCGTATGAGCGTCCCTTTGCACAGATCGGATCGTGGTGGAATCAGCTCCAGGAGGAAGGAAGGAAGCAAGGAAGGAAGGAAGCAAGGAAGCTGCTGGGTGAAGAGAGAGGACCCAAGCAGGCCCTGGTCCCTGGGGGGAGGCAAGGGGACTCCCTGCCACAAGGTGTGGTGGTGGCTGCCAAGCTGGACCCCTTTAAAAGAGGACTAGAAGCGTCCATGGAGGAGGGTGGGAGCAGCTATGGCTACAAGTCAGGATGGCTGCGCATCACTTCTAGGATCAGAGGCAGGGCCTCTAATGAATATCTATCTATTATCTGTCTAGGAATCAGTGTTGTATCATTGGATAATGTGAGCTTTGGGTGCAAAGACAGCATTTTATTTTATTTGCATCTTACCGTCCTCCCAGGGCAGTTGTTGCATGTTATTAGAATATGTGTAATACACTGTACACTAGAAATATGAATACTCCATTTTATTGTTGTTGTTGTGTGCCTTTCCGACTTATGGCAACCCTAAGGTGACCCTATCATGGGGTTTTCTGGGCAAGATTTGTCCAGAAGGGGTTTGCCTTTGCCTTCCTCTCAGGCTGAGAGAGTGTGACTTGTCCAAGGTCATCCCGTGGTCTCCCATGGCTGAGCAGGGGTTCGAATCCTGGTGTCCAGAGTCCTGCCCAACACTGAAACCACACCGTGCTATAAATACACACAAATACACCATCCATGCAAATTGAGAAATTACTCTCCTCTTGTTGTCTCCATGCTTCATGAAGGGTTACAGGTGCTGTTACTGCTCATCATCTTCATCTTCTTCATCATCATCATCCCCCTCCCTCCCCCTCCTCCTCCCAGCCTGCATTTCTGCCTGGTTTAGTCTCACTTTTTAAAAGGATCCCCCAGCCTCAGCCACAAGGAATCAACAAGGGGGTCCTTTTCTCTGCTGGAAGGACTTGGCTGCCCTGCCGCCCCCTTGATCCCGGCCATTGTTTATCACCCAGCAATGATTAACCGAAGGCAAATAGTGGGGAAGCAAATGCAAGCAGCAAAGGTTGCAAAAGCCAGCCCCCTCCCCTCCCACGGGCATCTTTCAACCCCAATTTTGAAGGACAAGCACACAGTCGAACTGGCCAACAATCAAGCAAGTGGGCTTTCAATTCAGGTTGCCAGTTCCGGACCATTCTGGGCCCTGGGGTTTACGAGTCAAAGCCTGAGACCTAGGAATGGCCCCCGGGGGTCTCATTAACCGTCAAAGTCGTTCACCGCTTGCCATGCAAACACCTATTTTCCTATTTGGAAATTAAGAGAAAAATTTCAACTAATGGGGCTGTTCCAAGATCAAGGTGAAATGAGGGCATTATTCGTTCTCAGTGACGAAGAAAGGATAAGGAACATTTAATCTATCTGGCTTGATTCTAGGCAGAAGTTGGATGCAGGGCAGAGCAGAGGGTGAGTCCTGGCACCACAACAACTGGGAGGGAAGGAGGAAGTAAACCCACTCCCCAGGATCAACCCACTCCCCAGGAGAGTTTTTGGAAGTTGCAAAAATAAATCAATTAAGCCTTGCAAATTGTACCAAGGTGGCGCGGTCTTAACTGAGCTTTGTACACAGTCCTTTCTTCTTGCCCGGATATGAGCTCCCCAAAACTGGAGAATTTACACTCACCCTCCAGCTGAGTTCATGGAATCATAGAACCATAGAGCTGGAAGATACCCCAAGGGTCATCTAGTCCAACCCCATTCTGCCCTGCAAGAATACACACTGAAAGCATCCCCGACAGATGGCCATCCAGCCTCTGTTTAAAGACCCCCAAGGAAGGAAGGAGACCCCACCACGCTCCGAGGGAATGCATTCCACTTCCAGATAGCTCTTACTGTCAAAAAGTTCTTCCTAACATTGAGGTGGGATCTCTGTTCCTGGAGCTTGCATCCATTGCTCCATGTTCCAGTCTCTGGAGCAGCAGAAAGTAAGCCTGCTCCATCCTCAATGTGACACCCCTTCAAATATTTAAGCATGGCTATCATATGTCCCCTCTCAACCTCTCCATTCCAGTTAAATGAGTGCAAATTACCTTTGCACTTTGAACTCAGTTTGCAGCAACCGAAGTCAGCTGAGTACAAAGGGAGGAAGTTTGAGAATGGCTGGCCGTCTGTCAGAAATGGTTTGGTTTTGGGTTCCGGCATGGCAGAATGAGGTTGGACTAGATGGCCCTTGGGGGTCTCTTCCAACTCTAGGATTCTATGGTTCTCCAGGGTGACAGACCCTATTCCAGTACCTTGGAGAGCTCATAAAAGCCAGGCAAAACCTGAACTGGGTTCACTGGAGAGGAGGGGAAGGTTCCAGAGACAATGGGCCTTCGGGAGAATGTTCCATGGCGGGGAGAACCGCGTGATGTGTGACGGTGTCATAATTGCCGGCCAGATGTCACAGATCCAAGATGGAGCCATCTGTGAATCCGGCCGGAACCCTTTCAGCCTGTGGGTTGTCTCAAGGCGAGAGCGTGGAAGGGTGTGCGCACGTGTGTGTGTGTGGTGAGGGGTTTGTGCATCACCATTTTCCTCTTGTCCTCTTTTTTCGTGACTCCCCACCGCCATCTCCGTGGCCACCATGAAGGCCCCAAAGAAAAGGGAAGTCATGGAGCAGTTCTGGAAACTGAGGGCCATGTTACTCCTCCAAGGTAAGGCCAGGGCCAAACGCAGCGGGGCGAAGGCTGTTTGGGATCAGGACACCATGCGCCAAGGGCCTCCGTCCGCCATGGGCTGGGCTACCCCTTCCCCTCTGCCTCCATTTCTTCCATCAGTGGTGGAAGGAGAATTCGAATGCTCCACCTTACAGGGTTGTTGTGAAGACCGCAGTGCGAATGAAACCGTGGGGCAATACCCCAGTGAAAACCTGACCCTTAGTTGATGAAATAAAGGCATGAAATTGGTGTAAAAGATAAAAGAATGGCTCTGAAGAAAAGCAAAATTCCTCTTAAAAGAAGCCCTGATCTTCTGTGGAGCAGAGGCAGGGAAGTTGGTGGTAACTGGGGAGGGGGGGTCAATGAATCTGTTCTGGGTTTTAGCCTGAACTTCAAAGGAGCAATATCCCCAAATAGGTTCAGCACCTTGGATATTTCCTTAAAATTGGGACTAAAACCCAGAATGTATTCATTGCCGCAGGTAACTTCTTCATCACAAAGAGCATGCAAGTAAAAATTGGGGATCTAAGGCTGGACATGCGAGAATTTTTTGGAATTTTTTTTGGGGGGGCCGAATTAGGAAGCTTTTATTGGAATAAGACCATTCTACTGAAAAACACACCCAATCGGCTGGAGGCGTGGGTGAGTATTATGGGGTGGCAAGAAGGGGAGGCATGTGGGGGAGGGGGTCAGGTTCTTCCGAGGGAATAAGGCCAAACCTTTTCCTGTTGGCAGGAGAGGAATCTACAATAATGTAGTGTAGGAGGCCTGTTGGGACTGTAGTGATCTACTCTGCCTGTTTGATCCTATAATAGATATACGGTGATCCACTCTGCCTGTTTGATCCTATACTAGATATACGGTGTCCCACTCTGCCTGTTTGATCCTTTAATGGATGTACGGTGATCCACTCTGCCTGTTTGATCCTTTAATGGATATACGGTGACCCACTCTGCCTGTTTGATCCTTTAATGGATATACGGTGATCCACTCTGCCTGTTTGATCTTATGATGGATGTACCGTGATCCACTCTGCCTGTTTGATCCTTTAATGGATATACGGTTTCCCACTCTGCCTGTTTGATCCTTTAGTGGATTTGCGGTGATCCACTCTGCCTGTTTGATCTTATGATGGATGTACCGTGATCCACTCTGCCTGTTTGATCCTTTAATGGATGTACGGTGACCCACTCTGCCTGTTTGATCCTTTAATCGATGTACGGTGTCCCACTCTGCCTGTTTGATCCTTTAATGGATGTACGGTGACCCACTCTGCCTGTTTGATCCTATAATAGATATACGGTGTCCCACTCTGCCTGTTTGATCCTATAATAGATATACGGTGTCCCACTCTGCCTGTTTGATCCTTTAATGGATGTACGGTGATCCACTCTGCCTGTTTGATCCTTTAATGGATGTACGGTGACCCACTCTGCCTGTTTGATCCTATAATAGATATACGGTGTCCCACTCTGCCTGTTTGATCCTATAATAGATATACGGTGTCCCACTCTGCCTGTTTGATCCTTTAATGGATGTACGGTGATCCACTCTGCCTGTTTGATCCTTTAATGGATGTACGGTGACCCACTCTGCCTGTTTGATCCTATAATAGATATACGGTGTCCCACTCTGCCTGTTTGATCCTATAATAGATATACGGTGTCCCACTCTGCCTGTTTGATCCTATAATAGATATACGGTGACCCACTCTGCCTGTTTGGTCGTATAATGGATATACGGTGACCCACTCTGCCCGTTTGGTCCTCTGATGGGGATTCAGTGAGTGACCCACCCTACCTGTCCCTCCGGCTCTCTTGCAGACCAAGTGAAGCAGCTCTTCCTCCAGGGCCTTGAGGAGAACCTGTGCAAGAAGGAGCTGATGAGCTTCCTGCCCCAGAAGTCCTGGACGGATATGCAGGAGCTGCACCTCGCCATGAAGGTTAGGGGTGTGTGGGGTGTGTGTGGGGGGCATTCTCAGCCCCCAGGGAGCCAAAAGCCGTCCCTCTCTGGGCTCCCCCAAGGGCCATGCGCCCCCCGTCTCCATGGCAGAGTCACTGGGTGGGCCTCCCAGATGTTGAGCAGCCAAACAGCTGGCAGCAAGGAAGTCCAGCTAAAATATGCTGGTATTCTTCTGGCCACGCCCCTTTGCCTTTGGCCACACCCCTCTCTGGGATTCCCCTCCCACCAAGTTTTTGGAATTTAATCTACAATCTGTTTGGATTTCAACTCCCAGAACCTCTAGGCCTAAATGCTCCTTCCAAAACGTAGCCCAAATGCCTTCCCCCCCAAGCTCTAAGGGAACCCCCTAATAGGTGCAGAAGCACAGACTTGGTGCTGGAAGGTACCCCCAGAGGCCATCTAGCCCACCCCCTGTCCTGAAGGAACCCACAATGGAAGCCCTCCTAAAGCACTCCATCCAACCTCTGTTTAAAGACCTCCAAGGAAGAAGAGAGCCCCCACCCTCCAAGGCAGTCTATCCCACTCTTGAACTGCTCTTATATTCAAGATGTTCTTCCTAATGTTTAATCAGAAACGCCTTTCACAGAGTCACAGAGTTGGAGGGGATCCCGAGGGCCATCTAGTCCAGCCCCATTCAGCCCTGTAGGAAACCACAGCTAAAGCACTCCCAAAAGACGCCCTGTTTAAAGACCTCCAAAGGCGGAGAGTCCAACACTCACCCAAGATGAAACTGCGAAGTCAGAAAACTCATTGGGAGTGTAGACGTGGGGGGCACAATGCAGTTATCAAACACATACGGGTGGTCCGAGTTCAGCTCTTAACTTGGCTAATTAAAAACAGGAGCCGGGGAGCTGGAACGACCCCTTCTCTTTCTGCGAAGGAAGAGGATGCCATGCGTTGGTCGTGGTTGGGACGTGGTGCCGGTGGGTGACCACTCCCTCTGTCTCCCCTTCTTCCCCTTTCCCTTCCAGCATGACCGGGAGGTCCTGAGCAACTACGTCTTCGATCAGAAGAACACGGAGAACCTCTTGCTGTACGAAGTGACCCAGCGGGAGAAACGCCTGGACGGCCTCCACCACAGGCTCCAGGAGTTGCTGGACTTGGAGACGGCCGACCCCCATGCCCAAGTGCAGCTGCAGGTAATGGTGGGGGCGGTCTGGGGAAGGCGGCGCTGGGGGTCCCGGGGAATGACCAGGAATTCACGTGGAGCCCTGGGAATCCCACTCACTCTCTTGGGAAATGCACTAGGGGACTCGGGAAAGGGATTACGGGGGGCAGGCATGGGAAACTTTGTAATTTATTTATTAAGTAGTTTGCATCTTGTCTTTCTCCCAATATGGGACTCAAGGTGGCAGGAGCGGGTTGAATGGCAATGTGCAGGCCAAGCCAGCCAGCCAGCCTTTGTCACATGGCCACTCCACTGCAGGGAGGAGGTGGGGCAAGCAAGCAGCCTTCAAGCCTTTGCGGACCCCCTATGAGGACATTGCACCGCCATGGGGGTCCCCTGACCCCAGGCTATGACCCACTGATATACTGCATAATACAATTTTTAAAAGCATTAAACAAACAATCCAATTAAAAAGTCAATCTAAGACAGTTAAAAACTTATTCAAAAGCTTAATAAAAATACTGCACACCCCATGAGATGCATCAGAAGTCCCAGGAAATGTGTAATGAGGACTCCTGAGGAAGGCCTTAATTCCCTTGAAAAGGGTTGCTCTCCTTTCTGTAAAATTGTCTCCATTCTGCAAAACTTGGAAGAGTCATCTTTTTGTGTTGCAGCTTCCAGAATCCCCACTGGACAGGCTGGTTGCAAGAATTCTGGGACTCATAGTCATAATTTTCCCAAGAATTTATATACCAGTATATTTAAATATATAGGAATCAATTGGTTCAAGCCAGGTCAATTTTACCTCTGTGTCTCCCTTGACCATAAAGGGTCTTTGAAGGTGTGTTACCCCATTCCCTGTAGAGACAGGTTATCTTATCATAGCATCTCCCCCCACTTTTGGTTACTGGTGAGGGGGGTGAGGATGAATTCCCCCCACTTTTTAAAGCCTGGCCTAATTTTTCTTCCCCTTTTTGGGTGTTACAGTTGATCCGTGGGCTGGAGAATAACATTGAGAAGATGCGAGTGAAAATCATGATGGCTGAAAAAACCTACGGCCTCTACCTGAAGATGGTGACTGTGCTGAGAGAGGTGAGTGCAAATTTTGGAGGGGATTTTTGGGGTCCCTTGGGGTGGGAGGGAAGCCTTTTGGGCCGAATCTCCCCCCAACCCTTGGCTCCCTTTTTGGGAATGTAGTGCTCGGCTCTACCTGTGTGGGTCCTTTGATGGGTTTGTCATGTGTTGTAAAATGTTCAATGTTGAGAACACCGGACTAATGAGAATCTTTGCAGTTCAGGATTTATTCTATGCACGAATCACAAGTGGTATTTTTGCACAGAAAGCAGCATATTCCTATGCAGAAATATTATTCTCTGTGCAGACAATTCTGTTTCATGTGCAGATAGTGGGTGATTTATTCCGTGCAAGAATCGCATGTGGTATTTCTGAGCAGAAAATGCTGTTTTCTGCCCAGGATATTTCTTCACAGAAGAATGCTGTTTGTGGCACAAAAATATCATGCGCGGATTTTGCACAGAATAAATCCCAGGCTGTGAATAATCTTCAAAAACTCCACTGTTTCTAAAGACTTTCTCACAGTGGGTAGAAAATTGTTAAAATTACATGTTGCTTGGCTTGGGAATGAAATCAGTGAAGAATCATATCCCTAATGCTTACATGCTGGCTATCCTTTAATTGGAAAACTCGGACTCAGAGAATTGGAAGGGCCCTCCAAAGGTCATCTTGCCCATCTCCTTAACAGTGCAAGAAACCAACAGCTAAAACATCCCTGAGATTTTCAGGTTTCAGAGAGGTGTGCTTTGTTTTTGGACTGCAATGCTGTCCAAAATTATTTTTCCAAGCTCTGAAAAACTGAGGTTAGGAATTCAAAAGAATACTTCTGAGACACTATCAACTCTATCTATCTATCTATCTATCTATCTGGAGATAGAAAGATGATAGATGAATAGATGATAAATAGATATTAAAGAGAGAAAAATAAATGATAGTTAGATCTACGTGCGGCTGATCCCTCCCGTGGCTCTGCCTCTCTGTTTCATGTTGCCCATCCTTGGAAGACGTTGCCCAAATTTTGTCCGCCTGCCTCCTTTTTCCTGTAGGAAGTGTCGTACCTTCCTCTAATCCTGGACGACCTGGAGCAGAGGGTCAGCGACTACCCCGTGAAGCTCCAGGGCATGAAAATCAGCAAGATGGACGAGATCGAAGCCATGGAGAGAGCCAAAGTGAGAAGAAATACCTTTCGGAGGTTTCCGTAGTTTCTAAAGGGGCCGGTGGGTTTAAAAGGGTCTGTAACATAACCGATTCGGGGTGGGCAAACGGCAGCTCCAGCATCAGGGGTGTCACCGCCGTCCCCTCCGCTCCTCCCGTCTCCCCAGAAGGGCTGGACTGTTTCACCTGGAAGCCGCCATCAACCGTGCGACCGTCTTCAAATGGGTCAGAAGACCCTCGCCGCCCCCAGCCCAGAGCGCTTAACATTAAGAAATGCCTGGTTTTGAAACTGAGGGTTTCCACTGACTTCTAGGTTTTTATTCCAGTTGTTTTTTGGAGGGAGGGAGATTTGGGTTGTCTCTGAGGCCCCCCTGGATCTGTCAAAGTGCTCCTTTAATAGCCAGATGAGTGACAGTTTAACAATAACCTTATCTATCTATCTATCTATCTATCTATCTCATCTATCACCTATCTTTATTAGCTATATCTATCTAACCTCTATCTATCTATATATCTATCTATCCATCCCTCTATCAACTATCTTTACTAGCTATATCTATCCAACATCTATCTTATCTATCTATCTATCTCTTACATCTATCCCTCTATCCCCTAACTTTATTAGCTATATCAAGCTAACCTCTATCTATCTGTCTGTCTGTCTGTCTGCCTGTCTATCTATCTATGTATCATTCATTCATTCATTTTCTCTCTTTAGTATCTATCTATCTGTATATCATCTATTTATCTATCATCTTTCTATATTTAGTATCCATATATCTATTTTTAGTACCTATCATCTATCTTTCTGTCTCATGTATCTATCTACCTATATTTAGTGCCTATTTGTCATCTACCTTTACCTATAGTCTGTCTATCTATCTATCAATCAATCAATCAATCAATCACTTTCTCTCTTTAGTATCTATCTGTATGTCATCTATTTATCAATCATCTTTCTATATTTAGTATCCATATATCTATTTTTAGTACCTATATCTATCTTTCTGTCTCATGTATGTATCTACCTATATTTATTGCCTATTTGTCATCTACCTTTACCTATAGTCTATCTATCTATCTATCTATCTATTTTGATCTATTCTTTTCCAGATCTGAGGGAGGGAAGTATATACATTTTAAAAATACAATAGAAATAAAACATAGTAAACATGAACTCCAGCGGTGGTGGTGGGGAACCCCACGATGGACCCGTGCTCTGGACAAATCTGGGGAAGGGATGCAGCTAGGATGGGTTGCGGCCCTGGCGCCTGACCCGGGACCCCCTCCGTTTGTCGCAGGAGGACATGTTGGACGCGAGGAGCGCCAGGGCGGCGGGAAGGAAGTTCCGGGAAACCCTGCTGAGCTTTCAGAAGAAGCAGCTGGAGCGGATCCACACGAAGGACGCCAGCGAGAGGCACCGCAGGATGGTGAGTCACCCTCGAGGAGGAAGCAGAACCCAGCATCCTTCTTCCTTTTAACAGAGGCAGCGGGGTGTAGTGATTAGGGCGCTGGGCTGAGACATGGGGGAGCCGCCATTCATCCCAAAGACTCCCCCGTTGAGCCAGCCATGGGACTCCCTGGGTGACCCTGGGCCAGTTGCCTGCTTCCTTTTCCTCCCTCACAGGGTTGTTGTTTGTGAGGACAAAGGTGGGGAGGAGGACAGCTATGCGTACTATTTTGAGCTCACTGAAATGAGAAAAGCAGGTGGTAAATGTGGCTAATAAATAAATAATACTAGCTGTACCCAGCATAACATACACTGCTATAGTAGATTTGAAAGGTTATATACAGGTGTCCCTCCGTATCCATGGATTTAAGTATTCAGGGCTTGAAAATATTCTTTAAAAAATATATTTCCAAAAGCCAACCTTGATTTTGGCATCTTATATAAGGGACACCATTTTGCGATGCCATTGCATATCATGGGACTTGAGTATTCATGGATTTGGGTATCCATGGTTTTAAGTATTCACGGTTTGAACATATTCTGAAAAAAATAATAATCCCAAAAGCAAACCTTGATTTTGCCATCTCATATAACGGACACCGTTTTGCTATGCCATTGCATATAACGGGACTTAAGTATTCACGGATTTGGTATCCATGGATTTAAGTATTCACGGCTTGAAAATATTCTTTAAAAAATAATAATCCCAACAGCAAACCTTGACTTTGCCATCTTATATAAGGGACACCATTTTGCTAAGCCATTGCATATAATGGGACTTGAGTATTTAAGGATTTTTGTATCCATGGGGGTCCTGGTACCAAACCCCAGAGAATATGAAGGGGTTTGTATTAATAAGTCATTTAATGTATTTATTCATATATTTCAGTGTAAACATAATTAACACTGAGGTGGAGACGTGATTTGCATGTGGGTGTGAGTGGCTGAGGGAGTGAGAGGAGGGAGGGGATTGGTTGGGTATGTTTCCTAAGCAGCCAATCAGCACACTGGGAAAGGAAACATACCCAAGCCATATAGACATATAGACATCTATATAATTAGCTGTGCTAGCTAAGGAAGCCTCCATGTTTAGCAGCAGTATACTGACTTTTTGGTCCCTCTGGGTCATTCACCCCCTTTCTTCTTCCTGCCAGCTTGCCCGGCGAGATATGACCATGGACTTCCCCAACTTGACGGGCCGTGAAGTGTCAAAAGGTAAGGATTAATAAACCGAAGAAGGGCCTCCATCACCCAGACACTGTCCGGAGCAATCCTGGTCTTCCAGGATCATGAAGATGCAACCAGAAGAGCCATAGGAGGTTTATCTGTCTGCCTGGCGGTGTGCAGAGTATGTTTAGACCAGAGCTGGGAAATATTTCTTATTTTGGATGACAAATCCTCATATCCACACTGTATTTAAACTCCCAGAACTTTTGCAGAATCCATGGGCCATGGTGGCTGAGGAGGATGCTGGGAGTTTTTGTCCAAAATAGGAATACTTCTCAGCTTTCAGGGGTGTAGGAAAATGTGCTCCCCAGCTGGTTTTGGATGGCAGCTCCCATCATCCCTCACCACTAGCTGCACTATCTAGGGCTGATGAGATTTGTAGTCAAAGAACATCTCTGGAGGGTCCTACATTGCTCACCCTGCTAAAGGGAGTCAAAGAATATGTCTGCACGGCTTGGTTTATATTGGTTTCATTCCACCATGGCTCCATCCTACAAAATCCTGGGATTTGTAGACTGGTTGAGGAGGAAGAAATTTCTGCTAGGGAGAGCTCTAATCCACTCCCTCCAGGAGGGAATTTGAATAATTAACAACCCCGGGATCCCACGGGAGGGATGGAGCCATGACAGTTCGGAGCAGGGCTCAGGCGGTGGTCAGGACAGACATTTTCCTCCCTGGTTTCGCCTCTCATCTCCTTCCCCCTTCCACCTCCTCTCAGGTGCAAAGCTGGAGGCCTCCAAGGCGCAAATTGAGTACCAGAGTCTTGTGATCAGTGAGGTGGAGAAGACCAAGTTTGCCGTCAAGTGCTCCCATCTTTGGGTATCCTTGCTTTGTGCCCTTTCCGGGGGACCCAATTTCTGGCTAGAGGACATTGTGGGGTTCCCCTTCCTGCAAGGGGATGAACCTCAAGGGGTACAATGATGGATGGATGGGGATTTAATAAATGCACACACACACACACACACACACACACATCCCAGGGCCAGTTTTCTTTAAATTTGCAAAATGTGCCAACCCAAGCCAAGGGCAGGGAACCTTTCCCAGCCCAATGAGGTCCGCACTCAATTCCAGAGGAAGTTCCTGAGTATCCCCAGTATCCTCAACAAAACAAGGTTTCCCATGTGGCTTTGTTGGTGGTGGCCCCACTGAAGCCTTTCCAGGTTCAGAAATCTCCTCTCTTCTTCCTTTTCCTTCTCTTCCTCTCCCCTTTCAGGATATTGCCGGGAGGTTCATAGCTCAGAAGAAATCCGAGGAGAACTTGCATCAGCAGATCGAAGAATCGGAGAAAAAGTGCAAAGGGCTGGAGGCGCAGCTGAAGGAACTGGAACTGGAGCAGGCGGAGCTGAAATTCCACGAGAACCCACAATCCCTCAGGTACCCCTCGCGTCACAGCAGCTTTTCGGGACACCCGGCTGGATAGCCAGACGATGCACAGTTTTAGCAGTTTCTTCCCACTTGGCCACATGAACGGCCATCCTAGGCAAACCCGAGATTGGTAGTTTTGGGTGAGGTATTTAGAGTTTTCGGCCAGAGAGACCCAATGCTGTTGTTCAGAAGAGTCCAACAGACTAGAATTCCAATGACCAAACTACAAAGCCCAGCATTCTGTGCAGGTGAGGCCGTGGCGGTTAAAGTGCTATCAAACTGCTATAATTGTACAATGTGGATACCCCCCAGGAGAGTAACTGGCTGGCAAGGCAGTGGTGGCCCATCCCCATGTCACTCGGGTGGCAAATCCAGGCCAGGTTTTGGAAACCTTTGAGTAGCTTTCCAAAGGCTGAACCTATTAGAAGGCTACGGTTCAGAACCTTGGAGAGATCCTTTAGAGCAGCGCTTTTTAACCTGTGGTCCAGGGACCCCCAGGGGTCCGCAATGGCCTCACAGGGGGTCTTGAGAGTTGCCTGGCCTGCCTCCTCCCTGCATGGACTGGCCACATGACAGGAGCCAAGGCCGGCTGGCTTGGACTGCACATTGCCAGTCAATCCGCTCCAGCCACAAACTTGGAGGAAGAAGCAGGAGAAAAGTCTTACTTCACCCTCCAGTGCCTCTGGATGGTGCAATTGTATTATTATTATTGTTGTTATTGTTGCTTTAAATCTTGAGTTAAGTCTTGGGGGTCTGCAGCAACAAAAGGTATTGAAAGAGGGTCCTTGATAAATAAAGGGTTAGGAGCCACTGCTTTATAGCTTTGATTAAAGCAGGAGTGGATTCTCCATTCCACAGACGTAGAAGACACCAACCGCCACTGCTGACAGGACCACAAATCTTTTGGGGGTGTCAGTCCTCTGAGCTTTGCCTGTCCACCGTTTTCATGTTCTAACCATCTCTGTTTAACAACTATTTCCACCTTGGGATATGGAAGCAAACAACAAGGAGAAAGGTCTCTGAGCTCAGGATGTCCACCTTCTTTTATTTTGCAAGAGCTGTATCATCTACAGAACAAAACCATGAGGGTTTTTAAAAAATGTCTGATGACTATTTGTACCTTAGGATGCTTATTGGAAAAATTATTTGCACAAAAAGACAAAAAGGTGCTTTTTAAATTTTGCACAGGAAATTTGTTTTTTGTGGGATATGCCTATGCAAAGCACACAGTTTCCTGAGCAAAAAGAAACAAGATTTCTAAAGGGGCAGGTTGCAAATTAAGCAGTGTAAATTGAGTATTTGCAAATTAAGGTGCATATTCATTTGGGGGGGGGTGTCCTGTAGTATTAAAAAAAAAATCTCATGGCTGCTCCCCTTTTTCTCAGCAGGGTGTCTTGCTGTCCATCACTGCAGGAGATCTTTCAATTGCTACCATTTTGAAAATTGCCAAAAGGCAAATGTCCCATGTCTGGAACATATTTCCTTGCAATTATCTTACTATTACTTGGGGAGAGTTGTGTGTGTGTTGGGAGAAGCAATCAGACAGTCTTCCACTTTGTGTTGCTGAAATTCCCCTTGCCTTGACTCCCATTCAAAGGGCGAAGGCTGGATACAAATAAAGTGATTGATTATTGGAGTGATTGATGGCATTCCCTTCCAGTTCTAAAAAGCTAGAAGAAGATCTGAGGCAAAACCTGAAAGAGGAGGAAGACAGGCTCGTGCAAGTGCAGAATCAGGCCTCCAAGAACCAAGAACTGCTTCTCCATTTTGAAAACGGGATCGACAACCTCTTCATCCGGCTGTGCGGCATCCACGTCCCTGGCCAGGTACTCGCAATATCTCTTCCAACAACACATTTCATTTGCAATGTGTGTCCATCCGCTGTCCATCCTCCACACCCATTCCTAGAAATTAAGAATATTTTGGTACAAATGTTCCTGACTTTGGCATTCATGTGTCTTGGCGGGGAGGGAGTCCAATACTCAGTCCAAGTGCAGGAGGTTCAAACTGGACCTGAAATTTGGCAGTAAGGAAAAGATGGGGACAGGCCCACTTTGGATTATAGCCACAGGCTGCAAGTGGCGCAAAATAGACGGGGAAGAGAGATCCCCCCTCAAGCACAACCTCTCGGTTTGTAGGAGGAATTCCGGCCAGAGACGGCGGACATGTTGGACAAACTGCAGTTCTGCGAAACCAAGCTGTTCCACTTGATGAAAGCAATGACCCAACTGCCCTCCTACGACTACAGCCAAGAAGAAACCAATGAGGTAAATGCCCCCTAACAGTTCTGCCCCCCAGGACAATTCTGATTAATCCTCTTTCACCCCACTTTCTCAGCTGCTTTTAAAATGTCCCGGTTTCTCTCTCTTCTCCCCACCTTGTCCTCAGCTTACTTCAATTGCTGCAAACTGAGTTCAGGGTACAAAAGTAGTTTGCCCCCAATTAATTCTGCAGGAAAAAAAGGAGAGGAGGGGGCAGAATCTTGCCCTTCCCAGTTGGATCAAGCAAAAGCAAACTGCTGCAGCCTCTCCCAGCTGGTCTGTTCTTCCTTATTAATAACTTTTGCCATCTTGATCACACTGAGAGTTTCTTGGCCATACCTGTCTCTGTTTTCATCTATGAAATGTTCAAGGCTGTGCAAGAATCTTTGCAGCTGAGGACATATTCTGTGCAAAATTCACACATTGCTTTTTTGCACAGGAAACATCATGCTCTGTACAGGGGGAAACAATTCTGCACAAAAATATACAAGTTTTGCACAGAGTTAGTCCCACAATGAGCAGAAGACTTTCTTGCATTGAGAAGAAATTTGCTAAAACTATTCATTGCACCCTTCAAGAATGAAATTAGCCCAGGTTTATATCCCTATATTTGCATGCCCGCAACCAACATGTCCCATCGCAAGGCAGGAAAGGTGAAGAGGTTTGGGCATGCCAGTGTGGCTATAATTGTGTCGGGAGAGTGTGATGCTCTGCCTAGGGGTGATGCTGGTGGTGCAGCTCTATCCGGCCCTTTCCCCTTGGCCTGCGTCCATGTTGGCATCAGCAACCTGTGATTCTCTGATCTGTGCAGAGTTTTGTAGCAGTCAGGAATTTCCTAGAGAAAAGCATCAGGGATGAACGCCTGAACCTGAGGATCAGTTATGAGGAAGATGAAGACGACTACAGAGGTACATATATCTATACCATGCTCTGACGCAAGTTGGGATCCTCACGTTTTATTTTATTTTTATATACAAGTCGACCTCCATATCCACGGGGAATACGTTCCAAGACCCCCCCATGGATACTTGAAACCGTGGATAATTGGGAACCCTATTCTTTTCAATGAAACGAATGCTGGAAGTTGACCATAGAATCACATTGGAGGACCTAGGAATGCCTAGAGAGACCATACAAAACTGTGGACACTGAATTTGTGGATATGGGGGTCAACCAGTATATATATTTGAGAGGAGATGAAGAATCTCCAGGAGAAACCCCCACAGGTTTTCTATCTGCCTCTTTGTCTCCTTCAATCAAATCTGGCTATTTAAATTACTCTAAAATTATTTATGTTGCTTTTTTTGCCGCCTCAGGAACTATGTTTCTTGGCTGTTCCCTCTTTTGAAGGAACCCAGGGGACTGTGTTTGTCCAACTCTACACAATCAGGTGCTGTCCAGATGTGTTGAACTATAACAATGGGGAGTTTTAATGCCAGGCCTGGGGAATAAGATAATTTTATCTTTTCAAATTAGACATTTATTTTTGTCCAAAAGTGGGATGTGTACAACTCCCAGGATTCTTTGGGAGGGGGGAAGCCATTGTCGCTGAAGTGATGTGGAAAGCCTCCATAAGTCTGTAGTGTAGATCAGGACTGAGTCTCTCTTAACCCTAAACAACAGCTAAGTCCTTAACTTGCCTGTCTGCCCAATATGTTCAAGAACATTTTTTCCCTTTACGAAATGCCTTTCTCTACCTACCACAGAGTCTTTTAACATGGACCACAGCTACGTCCCCAGCCGTGAAGATATCAAAAAGCAGGGCCTGAAACTCATTGAAGGGAAAACGAAAGTCACTAAGAAAAAGCAGAGATCGTCATCCAAAAAATGATATTCTCCTTTTGGCTTCTATCCCTCCAAAATGCCTTTTTGCATTATTTTTTTGGGAAAAAATAAAATATTTAATTGTTTTGTTCCATTTGTTCATTTCATTCCTGAGATTTTCCCCATCCATTGTCAGCACAGTGTTCATCTCTGCATTTAAATTTCAGATTTGAATTTCAGTTTCAGTGTTCATCTCTGCATTTCAAGTTTCCTTCTCTCTTTCACACACACACACACACAGACACACAAACACACAGCATTTTTCATGCCCACATAACACTTGTATGATGATAAAAATGCTTTTGCACCTTCACTGTGTTGAAATATCTTGCATACGAGTGGTAATACTGCCAGTTGAATCCATTTTAGTTCTAGGTTGTAACACACACACACAAATGGAAAAGTCAAGTGTGTGTGTGTGTATTGAATACTTCTGCAAAGCTCTGTATGCGGCTGTTTCATACCATCCAACTGTCCCATCCACGCTACACAAATAATCCAGTTTGAAATTGGATTATTTGCCATGGCTCCTTCTTATTGAATCCTGGGATTAGTAGTTTTACAAGGTATTTAGCCTTCTCTGCCAAAGAGTACTGGCCAAACTAGAAATCCCAGGATGCCATAGGAAGAAGCCATGGCAAAATAATCCAGTTTCCAACTGGATTATTTATGCAGTCCAGATGCAACTCCCGTTTTCATCTGTGAAATGTAGGGCATTTTTTTTTAAAAAAAAAGAAGGGCAGGTTTAGATGTGATAATAAAAGGTGATCAAATGTGCCAATAAAAATGTGAAATAACCATCTGAGGTTTTTTGAAAAATGGATTTTTATTTAGCAATTCGACTGGAAGGCTGAGTCCTTAAATTCCTGCAAGAAATCTTCATACACAGTACTAGAAAGAGGAGGAAACTCTGAGCATGTGCAGTTTTTCCCCCTTTCTCTATTGAATAGGATTTCTGGAAAAGTAGGTCTTTCAGTCCTTGGGAAAACAGGTGTGGTTGGAAAAGTTACTTTTTTATTACAACTGTCTCAACAATTCCATCTCCTCCCATTTACCATGATCACTGGCCAGGCTGATTGGGGGATTCTGGGTGTTTCAATCCCTCAGTTCCATAGAAAGGTACCATGGCAAAATAATCCAGTTTCAGACTGGATTATTTATGCAGTGTGGATGCACAGTTTTCATCTGTGAAATGTAGTTGGGCTTTTCTCTTTTTAAAGAAAGGCAGGTTTAGATGTGATAATAAAAGGTAATCAAATGTGACAATAAAAGTGTGAAATTAAAGCAAAAGGAAAAGCCCTTATTTTGAAGGATTGAAACACCCAGAATCCCCCAATCAGCCGGGCCAGTGATCATGGTAGCTGGGAAGAGAGGGGAAAAGCGAGCCCGTCCGTCCGTCCATCCTTTTTGACCACTGCGGGCCACCGTACTCGCCTCTCGCTCAGGCGTTACTGGTTGCTTAGAAACGAGGCCCAACTAAGATGGCGTTTCACTCCCACGTGTCCCAAGCGGCTTGCCGTAGGCAGAGGCTTTTCGCTGTAATTCAGAAACTAGTGAAAAGATTTTAAAACACTGTACAAGTATGCTTCTTTTTAGGACTTTCTCTGTTGCCCCTTCTCTTTCTGGGGTAGCCAAACATGTGGGGGAGGGGGCAGAGAGTGAACGAGCCCGTCCGCCGGGCAAATGTCCCTCCCCGCCACCCGTCCAACCAAGATGGCGCCGGGCCCACGTCTCAGGCAGGTGTCCCTCGCGGGCTGCCGTAGGCTGGGCTCTTTCCTGGTTGCTTGGAGAGAGAGGGGGGAGAAGAGGCCGGGCCAAGATGGCGGCCGAGGCTGAGGCGGCCGCAGCGGGAGCAGGAAGAGCGGCGATAATGGCGGCGGCGGCGGCGGCGGCGGCGGGATCCAGGCGGGGGGCTCTTTCCCGGCCGCGGGCCATGTAAGCGGCCTCGCCTCCCTCGGGGCCTCCCCGCCCGGCCTCCGCCTCAGCCGCCCTCGCCCTCCCTCCCTCCCTCCCTCCCGGCAGCGAGCAGGATGTTCTCGGCCCTGAAAAAGCTGGTGGGCTCCGACCAGGCCCCCGGGCGGGACAGGCCCATCCCGGCGGGGCTCCAGTCCATGAACCAGGCGCTCCAGCGGCGCTTCGCCAAAGGCGTCCAGTACAACAGTGAGTAGTGACCGCGGGTGGGTGGGTGGGTGGCGGAGGCCTTATTTGGGGGGGTTGAAACACCCAGAATCCCCCAATCAGCGGGTCAGGGACCAGGGTAGCTGGGAAGGCCGGGGGGCCGGGGGTGGGAAAGGCTGCGACCACCACCCGTCACTGGGGAGGGAGGGACGGAGGGACGGAGGGAGGGAGAAGGAGCCCCGAAAAACACGTCCCCCACCCCAAAAAGACCCCCCTAAGCCGGTGAGTCGTTGGGACGGCGCTGGAATACCGGGGGGGGGCTTCGTTGGGTTCCCCTCCCCGTAATAACCTTTATATCCTTAGCAATTTATTGAATAACTTGTATATCAGTGTTGCTCAACCAGGGTTCCCCAAGAGGTTGTGATTGGGGGGGGGCAATAGCAGTATATAGACTAATGTTTATGGAGGGGCTCCCTGAGTCCTGGAAATTATTTCAAGGATAAAAAGGTTGATTGAGAAAGGCTGCTTTATAGTTTAAGTCTGGGCTCTTGATGGCAAGTAAGGAAGTAAAAGAACTGTATTGAAAAAGGCTTCAGACTATTTCAAGCAAAGAGGGCGGGGGAGACTAATAACAAAGCCAACCCTTTCTGCAATAGGAGAGAGAGAGAGAGGAGGGGGTGGCTGCAGCCTTTTTCTAAGGGCCCCCCTCTGCTTAAGGAGTGGGGAGGAAAGCCTTTTTGGATCTAGTGTTGGGTCCACTTTGGGAGAAAACTGGCATAGAAAGGGCACAAATAAAAAAATAAAAATAAAAACAGGATTGCAGGTAGAGGGATTCAGTCCCTGGGAACATGTCATGAGTCCTAGAAGGACTGCTGGGTAAAAAGAGATGCATACAAAAGACCCCTCCCTTTACTCCCTGCTAGGATCAGGGAATGAGGAGAGTTCTCTTTTGGACAACAACAACGTCCAGAATCCCCCGGCAAGCACAGGAGTTGTGTCCCCCCCCCCAAAATACCAAACCCCTAAAATCCTGGGAGTTGTGGGTCTCCCAAAAGGGAACTCTAGTTTTGCAGGTATTGGGATCAGGCTCAGGATCCCTAGGAACATATCAGTAGTCATAGAAGAGCTGTCTGGTTAAAAATGCAAAGATGCCTCTTGATTTTTACAGATTTCAATTTCATGGATCACAGAGGCATTCTTTGCAGAGCAGAAACCAGGTTTCCATGAGCCTCAGGCAGTGGTGTTGTGCTGTCCATATGCGAAACAAGTTTGAGCAGCAACCTCCTCTTGTCTTTGGAACAGGAATGGCGGGGGCTGCTGCCTGCCTTTGCTTGAGGAGGGGAGCAAGCACAGCGGCTGCTTTTGGAGTGGGAATAAGTAGATAAAGGCAGCCTCTGTTCTTTTATAGTGAAGGAGTGTGTTTGGGATAAATAAGTCACAGTTGTGGAAGCAGTGAAAGATGCCTGGTATTTAGGGGTGGGGGGTGGAATGAAAGAATAAGGAGCGGCCTTAGCTTTCTGGTGAAGCATGTTGCTTTTTGTAGTTTACCTGGAAACAGCCTCAGCACCTTCCAGACACAGAGAGGGTGACATCCAAGATCTGTGTCAAGGGATCCTCACTTGCCATTTTCACATGTGGAGATCCTCTCTGAGCTGTTTGTCCGGAAAAGGTCTCTGTGTGCATCAGATCAAGACGGATTTAACCTTTTTGTGATTCTAACTATTTAATAAATCCTCCTTGGCCTGCAGCAAGTAGTAATTCCTTCTCAGACAAGTGGCTTTCGAAACCAGCACACGCACACATACGTTGTTCTCTTTTGCTGGTCGGAAATCCGCTCATTGAAAATTGTTCCTAAACACTTGTTTTTTGGTGCATAGGAGTTTGAACAGTCTTTCCCAACTCAGTTTTATCTGTAAGGATGTGCTCTGTGTAGCATCTTGTGACTGTGGAACACCAAGGGAGCTTAGCAGCATGGGATAAAAACATCTGCTGTGTCAACACTGAGTGCTGAGTTGTAATGTTCTGTGTCCTTGGTGTGCCTGCCTTCCTATGAGAAGAGTTTTTGTGCTCTTGACCTTCATCCTGAGCTTAAGTAGCCTTGGAGAGCTTTGGAGTGTGCCCTGCTTGTGTGGGCATAGATCCTACACAGCCATGACTTGAAACTAAGTTCTTTTCGCTGGAATTGGACTTCTGTTTTATGTTCAGAGAGCTTTGATTAGAGCTCTAGTGTCTGTCCGTAGGTTTTGATTTTGCAATAGTTTAATATAATTTTAAATGCCTTTGTACATGCCTTTATCTACATGTGCTTTTACTTATGTTTCTGTAAGCTGCCCTGAATCCCAGCGATGGGGAAGAGGTGAGGTATATATAAAGTAACGTGCTACGGTTTAGCCTGGTTTCCTGGTTCTGCTCAGCCTGCAAAAAAGGACAGTTCCCTATATTTTCTTTTTGAAGTTGCCTGAGGCATAGCATAACACACTGCAGAAATATCTGCATTTTGGTTACTATCACTGAGATCGCCTGAGGTCAGCTTTTAATGATGTCATCTCTGTTGCTCCCAGAGGGAATGTCACCAGATGCTTCTCTATTTCTGGAGTCCCCTCTGGTGGGAAGCTCCAGAATCCAAGTTTTTTGGGGAAAGCATTGTGTGATAGACACATGGTGAAATGGGATGTTGAGAAGAAGGACTCCAGTAGCAAACTGGAGACCGACTGCTTTACTTCAAAGCAGCCTGAAAGGGGCTGTTTGGGGGTGAATGAGTGGGTTGCTACAGCACACACCGGTAGCAGCTGTTTGCCTCTTGACAGGACCCTTCAGGAGCAAAATCCAGCAGGCTGAATATCCGAGACCCAAATGGAGAGTGTATATTGTTCCAAGTGACTTATCCACTTAATCCAGGGCAGGCCTTGAAGTAGAGGTGGTTTCAGGTTCTGAAAAGGCAGAAGGTTGTTGTTGCAAGAGATCTGTCACCAAGAGTCTTTCTGCACTCAAAGATTGTGTGCCTAGAATCGGACACAGCAACTCCTGCCTAAACCTTTTGATGCCACTTTCTCTTGGGGTGTGGTATGGTGGAGGGAAATATCTTCAAAGCTCCTGACAGTGAGGATGTTGGTCTGTCTCAGGTATCAAGATAGGAGCACCCTACCTTCTTTAAAAGATGCCCCTTCTCCATTGTGAGCAGGCTGCTGCTGCTGCATTTCCCAATTCTTCTGCTTTTTTGGGGGTGGGGGGAGTTGTTGGACGGAACAGCTCAGTGTGAAGCTACAGCTGTTTGTGGACCTTGTGGCAACCTAAATGCTAGCTGGAGCCCCATCCATCCCCTTAGTTCCTAGGTTTTGCTGCATTGCCTCCAAGAATGTGCTTTCCTTTGAGGGTTGTCTTAATAACACTTGTGTTCCTCCCAGCTGCTATTTTTAACTGCAGCCTTCCATCACCGCCTGGGCAAGAAGTTTTCCCATCTCCATAGTAACGGTCAGTCTTGTGGCTCAGCCAGTTCCAGATGATACAAGTGTGGATTGGCTTCTTATCTTTTGGGAAGGGGGAGTGGGGGACAGATGGTCACCTGGAGGTGGCCAGTGTGTGTCCTGATACCCTCTGTAGAGGTGTGAGATGCGTTACAAGGAGGAGCCCAGGAAACTGAACTGGCGACATCCAACCTGTTGCTCTGCTTTGGAGACAGGTGAGTGAAAGTCAGGAAGTCCTTTGATGGGGGAGACCCTGAGATTGGCTGCCCACCAGTGTAGACAGTGATGGGCTAGGTGGGCCCACAGCCTGGCATCTGGCATTTTCCACCGGAAGCCCAGCAGTGCCTGAATTGATGTGACTTCATGCTTAATTGCTGCTGATGGTGATCTGCTCATTGCAGGTTCCTCCCCACCTCCAATCTGTCAGCTGATCTGTAAAAGAGCTCAAATCCCTGGCTTTCCTGTTCTGGAGCATATTGGGAGCTTGCCAGTGTTTGCAGTTGGCTTCCCTGTGGTCTCTAGACTCACTGGGGGAGACTGTGCTGTTTGGCACTCCTGGGGCAAAATGGTGCAAGGTTTCTTTCACTTTCATCTCTGGTTCTGTCCGCCCCTGCTCACACACCATGCTTGCCAGCCAGTTTTTTCCAGCTTTGGTCCTGTAGGTGAGGCTTTTCAGATTTTTTCCCTGCATGACCAAATGTACAAATGGGCCTTATATTTTCCATGGCATATCTAGGATAAAAAAGTCACTAGGTAACCTGAGTGGCAAAGTTTCCAGCTTAATACTGCAGAAAGGACCGGAGTGGAACCCACCCCTTCTTGGAGTCAAATCCTTCCTATGCGTGTTGCTCCATGCTAAGCAAACTTGGAGACTTTGCCAGGAAGTGCTGTTATCTAGGTGTGGTCTTGATAAACAGTACCAGCATTAGAACAAAAGCAAATATTAACCTAGTCATTAGTTTTATGCTAGGCATGGATTCTTCTCCTTATGCATCTGGCTTTGTAGCCATCCTGTGATAGGAATGAAACCCCACTAAGACTAAAGAGTGGTCGCAGACAAGCACTTTTTTGGGCATGCTCTATTTCAGAGGGAGGAACTGGTAAAGACACCTAGGAGTATTTCTTGCCTAAGAAAATCCTATGAAATTCATGGGGTCACCATAAGTTGACAGGCAACTTGAAGGCACACGTACACAGAGAAATCAATGGTGGGTTTTTGTTTTTTGTTTTGGCAAGAGTGTCATATTTCTGAGCGTGAGTGTGTTTTGGCCATCACCTGAGTCAGGGCAAGGTGGGCTCCTCCTGCCTTCTCTGTGCCCAGGATGGCCAGTTCATGCCTGTTAGAAAGTCTTTTGATCCATGTGAGGACGGATACCAGAGGGCAAAGGACTGTTGGTTCTCCCTTTGAGTGGTGGGGCTTGGCTCATGGTGTGGCGCACAGCTGTTTTTCAAGCCTGAGCTCACAGATTCCATCCCTGCACCTCCATTGGGGGGCAGAAGGATTTTGTGCAGCAGGAGAAGACCTTCCATCACCCTTGGCCGGAAGGCAGATGCTCCTGTCTGCCCATAAAGACCCTGCTTGGGTCCAAGACAACTCTGGCTGCTCCTTTGAGGCCTGGCTGCTGCCACTCCAGATCCTCTCCCAAGTCCCCCCGGGCACCCTGGCTGCCTCCCATGACCACCATATTCTCCACAGCCCTAAAGAACTGGAGCAGTTGCTAACTTTTAGGCCAGCAGGCACAGAATTGTCTTGCTGCTCCTGAATATTTCATGGCTCTCAGAAGAATAGAGGTGGCATCGGTTACCAGTGACAGACGCAGGGGGTGAAGATATTCACTGCTGCATGTTAGTGGTTCTCCCTCTTGGTCTGAATTCGGCCTACCTGAGGTCTGAGAGTCCATTTTCTGAGCCTGTTTCTCTCCACTGGGTGAGGAGGGGGATCAGGCTTGCCTGACAGACTTGGCATCCTGACAGATTTTGTTATGTCTGTTCAGCTGTGCCTACTGGCTCTTTTCTCCTTTTTCTTTCGGGAAAGTCCCCAAAGATGGTCATTTGGGGCAAAAAATGGGTTGGGGGGGAGAATGGGTGCAACAAGTTCTCGTGGGCATGCAGTGTGGCTCTCTCCCCTTCCACAGTTGCCCACCCCTGCTCTAAAGTGGGGGCAGTGGTGTTGGCAGGAACCACGGCAGAAAGACCGAGAGATAACAGGCGTCACCGCCAGTTAGTTTCCCCTTTGCAGAGCAAGTGGGTGGATTGTTTCTCTGCTTGTTCTTGTATTGTTGAGACAGGTTGTCCAGTACCTACTCGGAAGCAACATTGCACCCGTGCTTTCCTCCCTTGCTCCTGGTTGGTTTCTGCCTTTCTGCACCTTAGGGCTCTTGCATTGCAACTCAATTATTAGGAGAGCAAGCTTTGAGCTGGACGTTCCACATCTTCATTGATGCCATCAACTTGAGCGGGGAGCTTTAATGCAAATTATTGCTACGTTTAGTGTTTTATTTCCCCCTTTTAGGGATATGAGTATAGTAATACTGCTTACCTGACAACTTGGTTGTGTCAGGGTTTCTGAGATACAGGAAACGCTTTGTAAGAGCATTACCTACGGAAACATTTGCCCTGAAGCTCAGCTTCCTTTGCTGACTTTACCTCTGCCTTCTTGCATGTAGCCTTCTGTTACAAGTGGGGTGAAAGATAAGAGAGCTACACCCTGCAGTTCCTTTTTGTGGCTTCTGCAGAATTAGCAAAGTAGAATTAGCAAAGACAAACCTGGCCCAGGTTTTTTTTTTAAACACACACACAGTTTTTGATGCAGCCGGACAAAAATGTGTGTGCGCACATACCTTTGCTTATCTGTTTATAAGTACAGTTAAATTTTTGCAAAGACCACCTCTTGAGGCCACCTACGTTCCTGCCCTGTCCTGTAGTTTTCAGGGTTCTGGACCGAGGCATGTGTCACCTAGCTCGCTAGATTTGCAGTGAGGTAACGTGGATGTGTGTTCCTGCCCCGTGAGTCACCTTTTCCTTCTCTATCCTGGGAGAAGAAGAATTTTCTAAAAGTTATCTCTAACTTTTGCCAGTCTGCGTTTGCTTCACTGATCGGGCTGCAACATAAAGAGGTTTGGGGAAAGGACCTCTGTGTGTCTGTGCCCCACCCCACCACATCTCCCATCAGCCACTGCCCTGGGAGGTTCTCAGTCCCAGAAGCCACAGACGCTGCTTACCTGCTGAGCCTTCCAAGACTTGCCAAATGTCATACTTGTAAGAAGAGAAAATCAGGCAAACTGATAGTTACAACCATCTCTGTGGGTCTGATAACCTCCTGTTGCTTTCTTGATACATGGTGAGGATGCCAAGAGAGAGTCTTGGTGCTTTTCTATACTAGCTCGAGCTTGAAGAAAATATAGCTTCTCCAGTTGCTTCTGTGGCAATTAAAAGAGCTGCTTGCAAAGAACCAGGCAGGAGCCATGGAAGAGAGAGCTCTCAGCGTGCCAGATGTGGGTAGGCGGGCTAAGGGGATTTTTGGGGGGTCAGTAGTCTGTAGTTCATGCTGGATTATTTGTGTGGAGAGAGAGAGAGATTTGCCAACACTTGCATGAGAGTTGGTGATGAATATTGACACTTGAAAGCAGTTGAGAAGTGGTTCCCAAATGTGGATCCCCCAAATGTTGTTGGACTGCAGTTCCCAGACTCCCTGTTTATTTGCCATTTGGCTGAGACTCTTTGTGAGCTTGAAGCTCCACCATGACTTGGGGACCCAAGACTGGGAGCTTCAGCATCAGAAGTCTGTAAACTGCAGAGAACTACAGAGTCTCTTTCTTCTCTTGCAATTTGGAACTACTCAGGTGAAGTTGGCTGGTGGATCTTGGTACTGTTTCTTTCCCAGGGGTGGAAAAATTTATCTAGCGTAAGCTGTAGGCATGCTAAACCTGGTTGCCTCTGCTTTGGAGTGTTGAGGATGTGCTGTAACAAGACAGCCTCCTAGAAGCTGGGATTCTTTCCATCGGTTGGAGATTGGGCAGCCTCAAGGAAGTTATGTCCACTCTCTTGGCATGAAGCAAACTCAGCTCCGCTGCCACCCCCAGACGATTTGGCACACACAAAATTCCACTCCAAGGCAAGCATGAAGCGCATAGTGCCACTTAAAAGTAATTACTCTGTAAACGTCTAGTCAAAGATTAGCTAAAGGTGGTTGTTTGCTACTGTGCTTTTTCCTTTTCCCACATGGGACAGCAGTGAGTTGGTGGCTAAGGGCAGAAGGTGTGTGAACATCCCTCTTGCCTTTCTTCCAGCCCAGTCTTGTCAGTCTGGGGGCCTCCGCTTGCAGGTTGCCCCTAATTCCCTCTCTCCTTTCTATCTTCTCTCTTCCTCCAGTGAAAATTGTCATCCGGGGGGACAGAAACACGGGGAAGACCACTCTGTGGCATCGGCTTCAGGGAAAGAAGTTTGTTGAGGAATATATTCCGACTCAGGAGATCCAAGTCACCAGCATCCACTGGAACTATAAAAGTGAGTTGGGCTGGAAATGGGAGGAAGCTCCGAGGGGGGTGGGGGGGATGAACCTGGCCGCCTTCTGCCCCCTCCTTCCCACTTGCTGTCATACCTTTTAGTCTGGGATGCTCCCACTTCACTGGGCTCCCCCCCCCCGCCGACAGCTGACGATGTGCTGCTTGAGGGCGCATGTCTTCTCGACACCCACCTTCTCTGCAGAGCTGGTTGCTTATGCTCTGCCACGGAGCTCAGGTGGGCCATGGTCAGGATTCCTGATTGCCTTCCTTAACTCCTTGCCTCTTTTTCCTCCTCTTGTAGCCACTGACGATATTGTGAAAGTTGAAGTCTGGGATGTTGTCGACAAAGGTAAGTTTCCCTCTTCCCATGCTGATGGCATAGTCTTTCTTTCCCCATGTGTTTAGAGTAGACATGGCAGTGTTTGGGAGTGGGTGTCCTTCTCTCCAGTTGCTAAAATGTGTCTCATAGTCACCTTAGCACAGTAGTTCCCCAACTGTAGGCCATAAGGAGTCGTAAAGGATGCTGTGAGCACTAAAGTTCCCCTTCTATTCTCCATGGAGGCTGCCTGCTGCATTCCTGAATGAGTCACCAGTCAAGAAATTCTTCCAAACGTAGGAATTCTTCTTTTCAGTCACCCCCCCGCTTGGGGCTGGTCCTTGCACTGCTCCTCTGTATCCAAATTGCATCTGTTACAGAGAAGCAGAAGAATCACCTGCCCTCATAGGAGTCTGCCAGGTGCACCTCTGTGTGAGATGCTGCTCTGACGACCTCTATTTCTGACCAGGAGGCTGTTTTGAAACAGGGGTGTTGAAATCCCAGGGTGGGGGCTCCTGGGTGGTGGTGTGGGGGTGAATAATGCTTAACTCTTTCATGCTCTAAAACAAACCCCATTTACGTATGCAAGTAAAGTGTGGTTCCAGTTTTAATTCCACAAAAGTCCCTGTATCAGAGGCATAGGACCGGAGTAGCTTAACAGAACCCAAAGGCTGAGATATTGGTGATGGCAGCAAGGATGCTCAGAAGTTTAATTTCTTAGAGAAGCACATCTCCCTAAAAAGAGGGAGGCTCACATTTTCCAGCTCTGTTGTTTAATGCTCTTCCATCTCATGTTTGTTGTTTTTTCATTTGTCTTTTTTCTTCTTCTCTCCCTCACAATTCAACATGCTCAGGGCAAAAAATCAACCTGCGTGACTCCTTGGGTGAGAGAGTAGTGTTAGATGAGATCCTGCTCCTTCCTTGGCAAAGCTTCCTGAGCCTCCGTAGTTTTGAACGTGACCAGGGCCAGGATCCTTGCTTCATCCTTTTCTTTTCCTTCCCTGCGTGCATTGTGGTAGAGTTTCCAGTGGCTTGCTGTGCTCCTCTCAGGCTTAGCGTGAAACCGTGTGCTGGGAAGCATGGATTGCAATGCTACACTGAGTATTTTCAGTATTGAGAAGCACTCTCCTTTGCCCTGAAAGAGTATAGGCATACCAGCACCATCACAATCTAAAGCCCTGCTTTAGGTTAACCATAGTGTGTTGCTTAAACCACAACATATGGCATGGGCTGGCAGACAGCCAAACAAACCATGGCTTGTCTTCTTCATCTAGGGTTTGTTTCTATCCGGCTGCCCCTCATTTTTTTTCCCAGTTCCTGTTTCGGTGTGGGCAGTTGGGGAAAGCAACCCATGGTTGCAGGTTTGGATATCATGACAAGCCACGGTTTAAACCAGTCTAGAGTTCATAAGCCGACAACAAGCCATGGGTCAGTTTGTGTTTCATGGCTGGCTAACCATGATTTGTTAGCAGAGATGGGTTCCCATGTTGCTGGAAGCCAGTTTTCAACACATCACACCAAAGTTTGTCGTGGTGTTCAGACACGATCAGTGAATGTGAATCAGGGAACTCCCAGACGTTGTGTGTAGTATTTTGGCTGTATTTTCCTTACAGACACACCTGCTGTTTAGCCAACCTGCTGTAACTGGACACCCTCCTGATGCTGTACAAATTCCATTAAATTCAAGGGGGCGCCCATGAACGAAGGTTGCTGAACAACTGTTCTTACAGGATGCCCCCTGCCTTGGCTTTGTTTGGTTTTGGGTTTGTGTGAGTTTGTGTGTGAGGGGAGCGGGTGTACATCCAGCATGGGATTTGGCTTGCTGAGAATTTAGTTCCTGTTACTTTCTAGTGAAAAAGAAAGTAAGGAAGAGGACACCAGATGCTGGGGTGAAAAGCCAGTTTTTTCCCCAGGCCTCATACATTTTAAATCAGGCTGGCCTTTAAAAAACGAACTAAACTAAACTTCTTTTTGTTCAGTCCCCCCATGAGCCATAGTGCCTGTTTCCCCATGTGACTGTTTGCAGCAAGATCATTGGGACTGATCAGGGTTCACATCTTACGTTTGCATGGCAGTGGAGAAAGTGAAGGCCCCACAGCCAAATCCACCCCTCCTGGGGTCCCCGTTCATCCCTCGGGGCTCCCCAGACAGCCATGCCCTCTTCCCCATGATGGCAATGTTTGGTGGTTTCTCAGTTGATATGCCTTTCCTAAGACTCGGTGACTGGTGGTAAAAGCAAACAGTATAAAGTAAGTTGGTGTTCTCAGCCCTGCACCTTTGGCCTTGGTTCACACCAATGGAAAGTGGCTCCTCCACAAACTTCCTCCCCTGCCCTGTAGCAACCCAGCTCACTGCCCGTCCCAGAACATCGATTTCCAGCTGCTCCAAGGAGCAAGTGGAGGGAGTAGAGCATTCCTTGAACCCAGGGCTGCTGCTGCTACCACCAGCAGCTCTCAAAGGTTGTCCCACATAGCTATGTAGCTGTGGTTAGCTTAAAAGAGATGCTGCCCTTGAATGCCTCTGGCTGTAAGGAAATATAATCCTTTTGCGTTTTCTTCTTCTCTTCCCGCCCACACGTGTGACCTTCTTCCTGTTTGAGCTTGTAAGGAAAAAAAATATAAGGAGGGTGAGGCTGCAGATGGAGAGGTGCATGTGTGAGGCCTTCTTTCCTGTTGATTCTTGGGTTAGCTATGGAAGGTGGCAATCTCTTTTTACGTCTTTTTCCTCCCATCTTTTTCTTTCAACAGGCAAGTGCAAAAAACGTGGAGATGGCTTGAAACTGGAGAATGACCCTCAGGAGGTGAGGCATCTTGGTCTCCTCTTCACGTGGCTGCTGGGAGAGGCAGTAGTCAGTGGTTCATGTCCAGTGCCTCTATCTCGGCTCCAGATAAGCTCACTGGCCTGGGTCCAAGGACAGCTCCTAGAATCACTTTGCTAGTACAGTATAGGCCTTGGTGGCCAAGGGAGCCCTGGGACTGTAGTTCAAAAAAGTAATTTATCCAAGCTCTGGAAAAGTCACAAAGTAGGATGCAGACCTACCACATAAACTTTAATTGTAGGACAGCTTTACCATCCACCATTTCATAGCATTGGAAGAGACCACAAGGGCCATCCAGTCCAACCCCACATTGCAGTGACAGAAACCAAAGGCTGCAGCCTGCAGGATATGTGCGCCAGTTAAATCATGGAGCCGTAAACAGTGCTTCAGGGGCAGTGCGTATGTCTTTGTGGAGGGGAAAGGCCAGCTCAGCTGTTTTCCAGATGTGCTCTCAAAGCAGGGAAGCTGCTCCTACAGTGCTGGGCCAAAGTCAGATTCTGTTCTTTCCTTGTTCTCCTCACAGGCAGAGGCAGAGATGGCTCTTGATGCCGAGTTCCTGGATGTTTACAAAAATTGCAATGGCGTCGTGATGATGTTTGATATCACTAAGCAATGGTAGGAGAAACATGCCTCCCAGTCTCATCCTTGCCCTGGTCTTGGTTCGTTACCTGAGCTGTGCTCTGGAAACAGGGTCTCTCCTGCTAGGAAGAGTCACATTCCTTTTTCTGGGCCTCTCTTGGGAACTTGTGTATGGCTGGTGTGGTACATCCATCCCTAAGAGCACTCAGGGAAGTTCTCTGAGCATTTCATTGTCGTGTGGGGTGGGGATGGTCCTCCAGATGTTGTTGGGACTGCGCTGCTCATCTGCCCTAGGCAGTGTTGAAGGATCCTGGGAGTTGCAGCTCAACAACCTCTGGAGGGCCACATGATTCCCATCTCCCACCCCCCAGGAATTCAGGCTTGCTCTGAACTGAGGAAAATCAGGTTGGAATCTGAACCTCAAAAATAGTTATTTTAAAATGAAAGCTAAAGAGCTGAAGTGGGACTGAAGAGTTGTGTAGGAGTCAAGGATGTACTACAGGAGTTGGGTAGAAATGAGGACATTGCCACCCCCCAAAATAAGAGTTCTGCCCCTGCAATGAAATTTTCCCTCAGTCTCCAAATTTCAAGCCTTGCAAAGAGTGAGACAGTGAACATCCTTCAGGTACAGAATTCTTATATTGGTTGTGTTCACCTTCCCTTGTCATTCAGTCTAAACTTTCATTTCTAAATGCTCAAGTTTTAAGTTAAGGTACTGCTAGCAATTTGGCAGCTGAAGGAAAATGTCATCCCTTTGTGGTTGTATGGTTGTTCTTTTTCATTAGTTTAGTTCATTAATTGGCCAGATTAACCAATTATAAACATTTCAATTGATTGAAAGCATGTTCCTCATTAATGGGGCAGCAAGATTACCCCCCCCCTCCAAAGTATGCTGGTTTTGCTGCAAGTAATACCAACTGGGAATCTCCCCACCTATATTTCGTGTATTAAATGCAATGCTTGGCATGTTAGACAGGGGAACCTTCCCCAGCTGCAGATGGACATCAGACTCCCTCTGTGCCTCCTTGTGGCACAGCTGTTGTTTGAAGGCACCGAGAGCTAACCCCCTGCTTTTTGCTCCGTCCAGGACTTTCAACTACATCCTGAGAGAACTTCCCAAAGTGCCGACCCACGTCCCAGTCTGCGTGCTTGGTAACTACCGGGACATGGGCGAGCACCGGGTGATCCTGCCGGACGACGTGCGGGAATTCATTGACAACCTGAACAGGTGAGAAGGAAGGCCTGGGGTGAATGTGGGGGCTCTGCCTTCTCCTTCAACTCTCTCTTCCTCTAGCCTGTGCTGGTGGGGTGGGGGTTTCACCCTTGTGACATGGGTGGGGCCCCTTATAAAGGGGGTGCTGATGCAGGGGCATTGGGCCATTGCGTGAACAAGGGGGTCCTGTGGCTGCTGGTGCTCATGGGCAGCCCCACAAGAGGGGAAACCAGGTTTGGGCAGGTTTCCTCATTGAAGAGGAATAACGAGGGGGAATGTGGAGGCATTTCCTCTCACAGTGGTCTTGTAACAAAATTACCTTTCATGAATCACCTTTGTTGTTGTTGCAAAGAATAGTAAGAAAGGCAATTTTGTAAATATCCAGATGAACTGGAACAAAAAAGTTATTGTTGTGACAAGTTACTCTTGTAAAGGGTATTTTAAAAGAGGCATTTTGAGTGGAATTTTCCATCTTTTTGGTCATTCTCTTGTCAACCCCAAGGAAGTTTCAGTGAGTGGGGGGAAAGAGTAAAAAGTTACCAAGTGGCCAAAGTTAATATTTTCAGTGTTGTAATGAAAATGCTGCAAGAGACTAACACAGCTACTTCCCTGAAAATTTCCAACCTCTGGCCTGGGTTAGCCACCAGAAGGGAAGGACAGAGCCTGACATTGGAGAGCTTCTTCTACCCCTCTTCTGCCCAGCCTGTTCCGCAGCTGCCTGCCAACTTTTCCAGCAAAGGGTGGGGGAGGGCACACACACGTATTAATTTTCCCCTTGGAAGAGCTGACCGTGGCACAAATGAGCCCCTTGCTTGGTTGGACGTGTCGGGAGCTGTGATGAGCTGACTCACAGATCCGTAAGTAGTGCCTCTCCTCCTCTTCCCCCTGATGCACCTTTCCTTTTCTTTCCTCCCATCCGGACGCTGGATAGGCCTCCCGGCTCTTCGTATTTTCGCTACGCCGAGTCTTCCATGAAGAACAGCTTCGGCCTCAAGTACTTGCACAAATTCTTCAACATCCCCTTCTTGCAGCTGCAGGTAAGAATGGCTCACTCTCCTTGCAGTAGTCCTGGGGGTGGTAGTGGGTGGCAGCAGTGCCCTTGCAATAGCGGAGCAGGTGGGGGCTTATGCCAGAATTTGAAGGCAGGCGTATATATTCCTAGCATGAAGACACTGTTGGTTGATTCTGACTTATGATGACCCTAAGGTGATTCTTTCCTAGGGTTTTTCTTGGCAGGACTTATTCAGAGGGAGGTTGCCATTCCTTTCCTCTGAAGCTGAGAGTGTGTGACTTGCCCAAGGTCACCCAGTGGGTTTTCATGGCATAGTGGGAATTCGAACCCTGGTCTTCCAGAGTCCTAGACCAGCACTGAAACCACTACACCATACTGGCTCTCTTGGCTATATATCTGCTTCTTTCCTTTTTGGACACTTTCTGCAGACTAGCAACCAACAGCTTGTAGACTGGCTCCGGTTCTAGAGACCACTGCTCCACATCAGCCCCAGTGACTTGAAATGGCTTTTATATTTCCTGGATCGAGGAGGCATCATGGAGCATGCCAGACTGCATGCGGCTCACTCGAGCATCATCTTTTTTATTATTGTGAGCCCCTCTCCTTTGCAAACAAGTCCCAGTAATGAATCGGTAGCCATTTTTCTGCTGAGAACGTAGCGCAGAGCAGCTGGACTGGAGCTATAAAAAGCTACCCTGCTCCCTCCCTGTCCGATTGCAGATAAACGGGCACAAGGAGCTTCTCTGTTGGGTGGGAAGAGTGGCGCCTCTTTGGCTCAGCTGGGCAGAGGCCTTGGGCAGCTTCTCCTCCACCCGTTCAGGAGGGTGACATCCGGCTGCTCCTGACCTTCCCTGGCATGTGACTGTCAGAGGGAAGAACTCCCTGGGGACAGCAGAGTAGTTGGAGATGGAAGGGTGGGAAGCGCTTCCCCGAGAGGGCTGCAGAGGGACCTGCGATCTCCTAATTATTCACAGCCATCAGCGGTCCTTGTGAAAAGCCTTGATAAATAAGCAGGTACAAAATGGTCCTCCTTCTTTAATATTGCCACACCTTGCCTACCACATCCCCAGGTGTCTCAAAGCAGTACAAGGAACAGAAGCCTTTTCACTGGTTTGTTTCTCAAATTCTGCCGAAGAATAGATTAGTTCTGGTTCTGTTCGGGGCTGAATGGTGTAGTGGTAGGACTCCTGGAAACCAGGGTTCAAATCCCTGCTTGGCTGTGGAAACCTCCTCAGTGACCTGGGGCAAGTCACACTCTCTCAGCCTCAGAGGAAGGCTATGGTGGCAAACCCCCTCTGAACAAATCTTGCCAAGAAAACCCTGTGACAGGTTCACCTTTGAGTTGCTGTAAGTCGGAAACAATTTGAAGGTACACAACAACAGCGGCGTGTTCTTTCTCACTAAAAACATGGACGCTCATTATCAACCATGGCAGAATTCTGTGGTTTGTGTTACTAGCTGAGCAGATGGAATTGGTTTGTACCGTTTCTCTTCTTGCGTGTGGTGTCTGGCTTTTACCACCGGAAGCGGGAAGAAATACTGACTTCTCCCAACTCCTGAGAGGGCGCCCAGCCCTTCTGGCTCACGAAGCTTCAGCAGGAAACACCCTCTGAACTGTCACCTGTAACTTCACTCCCATGAGAGCTTGAGGTCTGTTTTCTCCTGGGAAGCTGCTGTGCTCAGGAAGCTGAAATCTGCCCCAGTTGCCACACTCTGTGCTCCTCTGATTGTCTTGAACCTGGATTTTGCGTGTCTGTGTGTTCCTCAAGTTGTACAAATGGAGCAGTAGCTGCACTGATTATAACTCACATTCCAATAATCCATATTGCGCCAATACCATATTGTGGGCTAATAAAGCTGTTAGCACAGCATTGACTCAGTGTGTGTGAGTGTGTTGACACGCTGGCATCCTCTGAGGCCCATGGATGCAGTTTTTATGAACTTGGGGCTGTGTGCTCTTATTTCTGTCTTCCCCTCATGCATGTTTCATTGCAAAAGCAGAGGATGAGACACGCCCGGAGGCTCTCTGAGCAGCCCTCATTTTGGGAAAGCATTTTGAGGCTTCCTTGATGTACCATCCCATGGGAAAACAAAGCTCACCCATCCTGAGTTTCTCCAAACACCTTTGGGTGGGTACACCTGGAGAAGAGGCATGCATTGGGCAGAAGCTGGCTTAGAGATGCTGAGATATAGACCCTCTCACATGGAGGAGCTCCATGAGCCACACCTTGGTGCTTTCTGGCTGTCTGTAGAAAGTGTCCTGAGAAGGCACCTCTGCTTTCCGTCCTCAGAGTGGAACCAGCAGAGCCTGTCTGAGGCTGAGACTTGCGTTTCAGTCCTCCTTTGCTACTTACTTATTTAAAATATTTCCATGCTGCCCTTTTGTTATGGGCAGTCTTTGGTAACACTGCAAAACAGCGCAATTCCAGTGAAGAAAGTTTGCAAAGCCCAGCTCTTCCTGGTAGCAGAGTTTGTCTGGGTGGATTCCAGGTTCCAAAACTCCACAGAGCTGGTGGCCGGGCCCCTGGTCTGAGGCTCACAGGGTGCTCTTGGGAGCGTGGCCTCAGTAGGCAAACCCTTTACAGTATGAATGCTTAATTCAGCTTGAACCCACTTTGGGTTGCATGCCATTCCCACTCCACCCATCCGCTCATTTTTCTGCTGAGCTTCATGACACATGTCCACAGAGATGATGCCCCTTGCCCAAATTCACTGGTGGAAGCTGCCTCTTCCTCCCCCTCCTCATGGCCCACGGCTGCTGTTTAATTCATGGCCCTCTCTGCCTCAAGTGCCCATACCCAGGGACGACACCGGATCTGGCCAGCCACCCCCCCCCCCCCGTCCCCAGGGGATCTATTACACCCTGCTCCTTCCTGGTGTGACCTGCTCTCTCTCCTCCTCCTCTTCTTCCCTCACCCCCTCCCATAGCGAGAGACGTTGCTGCGGCAGCTAGAGACCAACCAGCTTGACATTGACGCCACCCTGGAGGAGCTCTCTGTCCAGCAGGAGACCGAAGACCAGAACTACGAAATGTACGTCTGCCAGAGTCCCTGTTCAGTCCCTTTTCAGGGGCCCTGTTTTGGTGCCATCTTGCCATGCCGGAAGCCACAAAGTTTACTGTTAGAAGGAGGGGGGTTTCAGTGGGGGGGGGTGGCCCCTGAAAATGGGGGTGGCTTGGCTGGCTGGGAGACCTGAACCAGGAGCACTTCTGTTCAGGGAGGGAAACGCCCTGCAGGCCTTGCTTTCTCCCTCTGCCCCTCTTTTCCCAGTGTCTAAATAGTCTCAAGGCACCAGGTCCTGTCTGATCTCGGAAGCTAAGCAGGGTCAGCCCTGGTTAGGACTTGGATGGGAGGCTGCCAAGGAATCCCAGGTGCTGGAGGCAGTATTTCAGAGGAAGGAATTGGCAAACCGTCACCTGAAATATTCCTTGCCTTAGAACGCCCTGTGAAAAATTCATGGGATTGCCATGAGTTGGCAGATGACTTGAGGGCAACACACACACACACACACGCGCCTTTCCCAGGCTTCTGTGGGAAGAGGGCGTGGCCTGCGAGCTTTGATCTGGACCTCCCCTGAGCTTCCTTCCTCAAATATCAAGAATGGAAGGAAAACCCTGACGCTGGATTGGGCCAAAGGAGGCTCCCAGCATTCTCTTTCCTGCAGCAGCCAGTCAAACGGTGGGACCAGTGGCCTCTAATACTGGAGACCACAGATAGCTACCAAGGCTAACCACCATTGGTATTTTTCTCTTCCAAATGTTGTGATATCTTTCTTTTTGCACTGGGACCATTGGGATGTGAGCTGGTGTGTGGTGAGAGGGCAGTGGGGCGGCACAACATACCTGCGTGCATTTCTTTAATGCATCAGCTGCCTTCACTTAACAGGACCGTGTTTGTGGGTGCCCTTTTCATTTCCTGCCTGCTTTGAGACTTGCTTTTTTTAAAAAAAAACTGGGGGCAGAGCATCATTTCCTGCACAGCAGCCTGTTTCCTGGGGGTTTGGAGCTCGCCTGGGCTGTCCCTTTCTTTGCCAGCGTTCTCTCTGGGCTCCCCCTTGGGGCACTCAAGGCTGTGTGAAAGCGATCCCTGAGCTAACCAGGCCCAGGCTGTGCCTTCTGGGATTTGGCTGATATTTGCAGAAACGGGGGGCTACTCTAATGTTACCATCTCTCTTCTTTCCTCCCCCTCCCCATCTCACAGCTTCCTTGAAATGATGGAGGCCCGAAGCCGTGGGCACACCTCCCCTCTCGCGGCCAATGGGCAAAGCCCCTCCTCCGGCTCCCAGTCTCCGGTGGTCCCTCCGGGCAACACCTCCGGGAGCTCCAGCTCCAGCACCCCCCAGCCCCCACTCCCCTTGCCCCAGCACAGCCCGGCCAACCCGGCCACCTCCCCAGAACCCCTCGTGCCTCAGACGCCCGTCCTGCCCCCGGAGACCCAGGCGCCCTCTGTGGCCACCCCCGCCGTGGCCACCCCTTCCGTGGCAGCTGCCGCACCCCCTCCAAGACGCAGCATCATCTCACGGCTCTTTGGGATGTCGTCTACTCCCGAGGTGCCCCCCACCCCACCAGGTAAGTGGGCCCATTGCTTTCTCATTCTTCAGTTAAAAGTGCAGTTTATTAATGATGTGCTTACAAATTGAACGTACAGTACTAAGATCCTGAACTGAAGAATAAGGAACCTCTCTTTGGTTTTGCTGGTTTGAGGAACAGATCAAAAAACACAGTAAAAACAGAAGAAAAAAATCATCATTACTAAAACAGAGAAAATGATCTTTTCTCCACTAGTGTTCCTTAGTGTCAAGAGGCCGAAAGCACTTGTGCCCACAAAAAGAAAACCAAAACTAGGAATGGTAAAGATCAGATCCTAAATATAATTTTACATGGAAGACCTCCTCTTACGTGCTTTTTAGAAATGATTTGGTGGCAGTAAATGGGCGAACATCTTGTCTTAAACATTTTATTCATCATTCTAAAAGAAAATAGTCCATAATAATTTAAGAAACACAATTTCCAAAGCAGGGGGGAGGATGCTTTGGAGACATTTTCCATCCCCCCCCCCACCGGGCCTTCACGTCTCCAGTAGGGCAAGGGGTCCCAGAAGGAAGTTGGAGGGGGGCCATAGGTTTTCCAAGAAAAGAAGAAAAGGGAGGAAGGATATTGAGCTAGGAGGAAATGGCAGAGAGGAATGAAGATGGAGCCGAACGCTGTTGAGGAAGGGTCTTGTATTAAAAAAAAATACAAGACCTGAACAAGCCAGCCAGCTTGGAGAGCTGTGAGGCTGGAACTCCCTTCAGAGCTGCCATTTCACACTCTGTGTGGGTGTAGAAAGGGCACTGGAAAGCCAACAGCATCTCCCGGTCTATAGGCCCACATGGGACTTGTGCGCTAAGTCACTGTGCTGTGTACAAAATGATCACCGCTTGAATATTTCATGCTGAACTCGGGCTGAACTCAGGACGTGGTCTTCTTGGGCACAGGCGATATCTCCACCAGGGTTGTGTTCTGCAGGTCCTCAGCCTGCTTCCACAGCAGCAACAGCCCCTCTGGGTGGGTGGTGGGTGCTGAGGTGAACGGAGACCGGACTGCTCTGCCTTCTACCCCTGTTTGTAGAGACGTCTCTCCTCTTTGAAACAACCTGAGTCTGCAGGAGTTGGGGGAAAGGATGGGGGAAGGCTGCTAAAGCTCATGTCAAGGAGCGCAGGGCAACCGGATTGCCTCTCCCTGCCTTCAGGTTGCTGGGTGGGGGGATGTTGTGTTGTTTATGTTCTAGATAAGAGATTCCACCTGTGGGGGGGGGGGCAGGAGTAAGCTGGATCCAGTGTTGTGGGGAATGGCAGGAGTCCTCTTTCCCCCACTCCTTCTGTGGGGAGGAGAGCATGGTCCCACTGCATCCTCCTGGCAATTGTGTTTCCCCCTCACCCCCCTCCAACTTGTGACTCTTGCAGTGCTTGGACCCCCATCTCCAAGCCTCTCTTTGTATCTGAGAGAGAGAGAAAGAAGCCAGGCAGGCAGGCGTCTGTCCTGGTGCCATTTGTAGAGAGACTGTGTGTGTGTGTGTGTGTGTGTGTGTGTTCTGGGCTTGAGGTGTGGGTGGGGGGAGGTGCCCCCTCCCAACAAAGGCCAGGGTGGCGTCACTGTGAGCTCAGGAGCCCCTGTCTTCCCACTGCAGATCCTGCCCTTGATGCGCCTGCTGCTGGCATCCCTCCGAAAGTGCAGAGCGTGGAGGACTTTGTTCCCGAAGAGAGCCTGGACCGCAGCTTCCTGGAGGACCACCCCCCACAGAGGGACAAGGGGAAGCTCGTCACCAAGGCGCCCCACGGCGATAGCGACAGGTGAGGAGGGCAGGGCCGCCAGGTGGGGAAGCAATCCTGGCAGCCACGCTTTGTGCCGATCCAAGCAGAAGCCCCTTCTGGGTTGCCTTGCCTGCATCCCTTTGCTTCAGCCTATGGACTCTGGGGACCTGTAGGATAAGAATTCCTTGCTAGAGAGCTCTAGTCCACCCCCTTGAACTGCAGTTCCCATGACACTTGGAGTGCCTACAGAATTAACCTGGGGCAGTCCTAGGTCCTTCTTTTCTCAGCTTCCCATGGTACCTTCTAAGTACTTCACTGAACTACAAATCCCAGGATTCCCATGGGATGGTTCTGTGGCAGTTAAAGTGGGGTGATGGTGGTATCTTTGAGTAGCACAGATACAAGAACTTGTGTTCCTTAGTGGAACAGAGGGAGCTCCCTCAGGTTGAGAGAGGCCTCAGTGTTCTGAAGAAAGGCCTACTTTAGCAGGAGTCTGGCAAGCAGCTTGAGGAATCTTTCCCGGCCCCTCCTGGAGATGGTGCCTGGGGATTGTACCTGGGTCCCCCTTTGTGCAAAGCCAGGGCTCTGTCACTGAGCTGCAGCCCCTCCTCCTAAAATCCTTCCATGTAGCAAAAAGCAAATGCTTTTTTTCGGGGCGGGCGGCAGGAGCGAAGGATGTAGCAGAGCTGTGTTCCTCTGGAATGAGGCCGCCTTTACCCCTTGGCCTCTGTTCCACTCGGCATGGGGCGTCCTCTTCCCAGCATGAACAGGGCTGTGTAGACTTGGGCCCCTTCTTTTCCAGGATCGGTCCTGAAAGTGGGGGGGGGGAGTGTGCAAGGGTGAGGATTGTACCAGAAAGTAAAAGCTGTGCTCGGCGCATGCTTGCCCCCACCTCCTTCCGCCGGCTCTGAGCTCCTGGCCGCTGTGGTTCCAGTGCCTCGAGCCAACTGAATTTTCTCCTGTCAGATCCTGTTTGTGCATTTCCCCCACTCCTTCCCACGTCTGTCAGCTGGAGCGGAATGACAGGAAAGGGAGCCTTCCTATCCCTTCCCCATCCCTGGAACTGACCCACTTTGGCTGCTCAGCGTGCTGGCACAGATTTCTGACAGGACCCTTGCAGCAGTGTGAAGCTGAAAGCTTCCTCTGAAAGAATACCGGCAGGAAAATAATAACCCCCGAGAAAGGGCTGAGATGTGGCTGGAAGCCGGATTCTGGCCGCTGGGTGAGAACACATGACCTGAGGCCTGGTGTAGGTTTCCCAAAAGCCTCCTGGACAGCTCCCGGGTTCCAGTGAATGCTGGATGATTTCTCCTGTTAAAAAACTGTTTTCTTATTGCCACTGATCCTTTTCTCCTGCGGTGGGTAACTAGCCACTGGGGAGGAAGAATGGCTGTCTTCTCTTGGGCTGCGCAGAATCCATTTATGTGGTGTGGTGTCTGGTTTGACCTAAATACCCTAAAGGCACCGGATTCCATCTGGAGACTACCAACAAACACCAGGTGCTGTAGGTGACATTTCGGAGGAAGGAGCTTGGGTATTCCTTGCCTAAGAAAACCCTATGAAAATCATAGCACGCATGCGCGCACAGTACGTGGTTTCCCAGCCCAAGCCTAGAACACTGCATGCAGCTCGGAGGGAGGAGATTGTTTGACTCCGGGATCAGCTTTGGTGCAAAGGCCTGTTAGAGCAAAAGACAAGCCAAACGCAGCCCTTGGGGGGCAGAAGAGCTCTGACAGATCTGTGGCTTTTATTCTTTCTCGTTGTGTGCCTTCACACAACCCTAAGGCAGACCTATTACAGGGTTTTCTTGCCAAGATTTTTTCTCTGGAGGGTTTGCCTCTTCCTTCCTAGAATTGCAAAATTGGATGGGGCTGCAAAGGCCATCTAGTCCAGCCCTTTTCCATGTAGCAATCCACAACTAAACCACACTGGGAAAATGCCCATCCAACCTCTGTTTAAAACCCTTCAAAGATGGAGAGTTTACCAGCCTTTGAGGCAGCCTGTTCCGCTGTTGAGCAGCACTTAACATCTTAATCGCTTGTCTTGTAACTTGAATCCATGGGTTTATTTCCTGGTCTCTGAAGCAGCAGAGCACAAGCTGGCTCCATCCTCTACATGACAGCCCTTCGGGTATTTAAAGATGGCTGCATCATGTCACCTCTCAGTCTTCTCTTCACACTAAGCACCCCCAGCTTCCAAGGGGCTGTTCCTCTTCATAAGGTTTGGTGGTTTCTAGAACTCTGGCCATTCTGTTTGCTCTTCTCTGGAGACCTCCCAGCTTGTTCCTATTCCTCCTTGGACTGTGGCGCTCAGTGACAGAGCTCCCCCTTTCTAGTACCCTTCTACTTCCTCATTGCAGAGCTCTGACGGTTGTCAATGTCTTCCAGTGACCGGGATGCCCCTGGAGGGAACCCCCTCGTGGCAGGCTTCCAGGATGACCTGGACCTAGATGACCGCCTGTCTGGCAAGCCCTCTCCTGCCCCAGAACTGGTCCCAAGCAAACACATCACTCTGTCGAGTGAGGAGGAGGCGGAAGAGGAGGCGTCCACGATAGAAGTTGGCCACGAGGAAGAGACGAAACGGTACCGAGGCCATTTGGAATTGCTGTGGGCAGGGATGCTCAGCCTTTGCCCTCCAGGTGTTTCTGGCTTTGATTCACAGAAGGCCCCAGCCAGCATGGCTGGTGGCCGGGGATTCTGGGAGTTGAAGTCCAAAATAACTGGAGCATCAAAGGTTGTTTTATGGAGCCAGATTGTATGCGAGTCAGGCAGCTGATGGCCAGCCCTCTTGTTTCAGGGGCTTCTTAGCTGCCCCAAACTCGGCAAACCCCAATTGTCTCCATAGAAAGCTCAGGTGCCATGATCTGTGTTTATGGGTGCAAATTGAATGTATTTTCACTGTGTTGCACTCTGCATGTTTTATTTTCTGGAGGAGGCAGGATGTTGGTCCAGACCTGTGGTTCCCAGCATTGGGCACCCAGAGGTTGCTAGACTACAGTTCTCAGCATCACTGACGGTTGGCCATAGTGGTTGGGGAAGGTGGAGTCCCAACAACATTTGGGCACCGACGTTTTCAGCCTCTGTCCTAGACATAAGAGGGATCGGGGGGCCACAGGGGTGTGTGACTCTCTACCCCTCCCAGCTCTCTGCTCCCGTCTGCTAGAATCATCTTCAGCCCCCTGTCTGCTCTCTGGGATTTTTGCAGGCAGTGTTCACCTACAAACTTTGAAGCTTCTGTTTGCCTCCTTAGGGTTTGGAAATGTCTTTGTAGAAGGAAGCAAAGGCACACACGCTGTGCTCTTCTTCACTGCTTCTCCTGAATCATGTTATCTTACACCTCGGTCTGTTTCTGTTCAGCGCTGAGGGAGCTGGATTGATCTTTTCCCTCTCCCCCTTCTCCTTCCGCCTTTTAGATCTTCGAAAAAGTCCTCAAAGCCAGCAGCCTCTACCAAAGCCCCTGGCCCGAAGCCTCCTGCTCCCTTCCCCACGGCCCAGCTGGGGTTTGAGCAAAACAGCAACAGCGCCTTCTCTGCAGCTGCTCTGCACTTGGAGGCAGCCCCCTCAGCAGCATTGCTCCAGCCTCTCAAAGCCCCCTCCCACAGCACGGCCTCCGCTTCCAAGCAGAAGGGGGACAAAGCTGAGGAGTCAGAGAGCGACCCCGAGGGTCCCATCGCCACCCAGATGCTCTCCTTTGTCATGGACGACCCGGACTTTGAAAGCGAGGAGTCGGACAGCCAGAAGAAGAGAGGGGTAAGGCCCCACCGCCATCCTGGCAGGCCTGCTGTGGGTGGGAGACTGTAGCAGCTGCCACCAGCACTGCTGCTTCTTCTGGAAGACCCATTTGGGACACGGGGGTCCGGAGGAATAAAGCGGGTCTCCTTAAAACCCCTAGGAAAGCTGGAGGGAGGAGTGCAGGTGGGGAACGATCTTTCTCTGTCCTGCAGGCATTGGGGTGTCATTCCTAGACATATTTGTCTTCTCCTAATGCCAGAGGGACTCAGTCGCCCCCTGCACAGAAGTCTGAACTGTGCCTGAGGGTGGGGATTACATGCCCTTAATCTGTGGGGAGAGACTTGGGTGGGGCTCTAGGGAGAGGCAGCAGGAGAGGCAGAGACTGGAAATGAGCACCATGCTGGTTTGTTTATAGTCACTGAATTTGTATCCTGACTTTGTCCTGATACGGGACATAACATAAATTTAAGCAAAATGTAGCTAAAAAAATATATACATACAAAACGATTAAGCAAACCATTTAAAGCAGGGATGGACATGGCCTCAGGGACCACTGGGGTAATTGGGGGGGGGGAATTGTATTAATAAGTATTCCCCCCCCAAACGTCCACTAGGCGTTGTGGGGTGCATGTCCGCCACGTATTTGGTGGGTACTGAACCAGTTTAGGCTCAGGAGTAGCCATTTTTGGAAACCCAAAACAAGGTGACAATGCCCCTCTCCCCCCTAGAGGCGTTTGGAGCCATTTTTGTTTTGTTTCGCTCAGCAGGTCTGTGACCCCTTAGCTTTCCACAGTTGCCCAGCCCTGAATTAAAGCATTCATTTAGAATAGTTTAAAATACGCTGAAAGCAGTAACAGTCGTTCTGCCCCAACCAGTTAAAAGCTGAAGGCCTATTGAAGCAGACAGCTGGGGGGGGGGGGACAGAGAAGGGAATTTCCTGGCCTAGGATCAGCCCCCAGGGGGGCCTTCTCCCATCTCCTCACCAGACAAGCCCAAGAGGACGGTGGGATGGAGAGAAAGTCCTCTCTCGAGGATCGTAAGACCCAGGTAGGCTCATGTGAGGAGATGCAAGCTTTCAGAGAGTCTGGAGCTAAGATGTATAGGGCTTTATATATAACCCACACTTTGAGATGGACTGGGAGCCAATGAAGCTTGGCAGGATGCTTTAAATACAAGTCATTCTGCAGGCAGGGAAGACTCGTGTGTTGTGCGTTTGCCCGCTTTGAGCCAAGCGGCAGGAGCAACCACCACCCCATCCGCTTTTGAGCCTGTGCCTGCTTGCTCACGTGGCAGAGCAGCTGGTGGGTGCCCCCCCCCACTTCTCTCTCTGGCCACGATTCTGTTGCTGCCGAAGGAGCGAGGAGCAGCTGGAGCTGCTGGCAGGCGCTGCGTTGCAGAGTGGCAGCTAGCTGCCCCTTGGCACACAGAGAGAAAAAGAGCGCCTCCTCTGGTAGCATGAAGTGTTACATTTGGCCAGGTTGCAAAGCAGTGGGGCTTTTTGTCCCAAACGGAAGCGGGAATGGGGAGGGAGGGAGGGAGTATTCTGCAGTGACACTGGAAAGGGGGTCACGGCAGGAAGAGTAGCCCTGCCACATTTCATCTGGTTTCTTGGCATCCTGCCTTTCCAGAGAGAGAGAGAGAGAGAGGCAGGTTCCTGTCCTCCTCCTTCAGCCCTGGAGGTCTTAACCATCTTCCCTTTGATGGCTGCAGGGTGGCCGTTCTCACCAAATCCTGCACCCCGCTTGGCAGGAGAGATGCTTAAAAGCAGCAGTGGGTGTTTGCTTTGCCCTCTTGTGTGGCGCTCAGTGTATCTGTTGCATTTTGGAAATGCTGAGCCACTGGAAGGGCTTTGACAAAGATGGCAGGCGCGCCCTTTTAAAACAACCTCCTGTAGAACCTCCATGGGCAAAGGCAATCTGTCACAGAAGATCAGCTGCTTAGAAGCAAACAGGCCTCTCTGTGTGTGTGTTTTGCTCTGTTTAGAGTTTTCTAGAGGCATCTAGCTGGGCCTCTACCTGACTGGGGGATTCTTGGATCTGGGGGGCCAACAAAGGAACTTTTCCAGGCCCTAGACTTTGGTGGGATCCAGCTGGCTGCCTCGTATTTCTGTCCTCAGCTTCCAGAGATATGGCTTGTTCCCAGGATGTTTGAAGGGCTGTTCCTTGTGTGAGCCTGCCTGAGCTTTAAATCTTTAGCAGAGCCCCTTCTCTCTGTCCCACCAGCTTTCCGGGCACGCTTGGTGGGAACAAGGGAGGCAGAGCCTTCTTGGTGGCTGCTCCTAGACTTCGGAATTCCCTCCCTAGGGAGGCCAAGATGGCTCCCTCCTTGCACTCCTGAAAGCGGCCCACTCCAGTAGGTTTTCAGGAAATAACTGCAGTGGGCTGTTAATGGTTGTGCTGTTTGTTGCTTTTTCTATTCTTTTAACAAATGGTTTTAAATCTGTAGATTGCTTAATTGCTTTTTAAAATAATTCCCTCAACCTCAGAGGAAAGCAATGGCAAACCTTTCTGAATAATAAATCTGGATAAGAAAACCCTAATTTTAAAAGCCATTGTGCTGTCGTGATTCGAGTGTTGGATTAGAACTCAGGGGGACCAAGGTTCAAATCCACTCTGCTCAGCCACGGAAACTCACTGGGCAAATCCCTCTCTGTCTCAGAGGAAGGCTGACATGTCCTTACAAACAAGCAAAGGCTGTGATAGATTCACCTTAGGGGTGCCCTGAAGAAACTTGAAGGCACACATAGCACCATCGAGGAGCAGGCAGTGTGCTACCTTAATGGGTTGTTAAGGGGTGGGGGGGAGTTGTTCTTGAATGGTGCTGGATTTTTCTCGTTTCATGCTTCCAGGAGGAATTTCCAGTGAGAGAAGATCTCTCTGACATCTCAGATGAAGAAACCCCTCCGAAGCCCCCGCCGCCAGCCAAGCCCATCATCCACACCTTCAAGATGAAGAACGACTCCGATCTTTTTGGCTTGGGCCTGGGTGAGGGTGGTCCCAAAGAGAGCAGCGACGAAGGTGCATTGGGTGTTGGGGGAGCGAGGGGGAGTCTATGACACACTTCTCACAGGAGAGGTCTCTGGGCCAGGTATCCCCAGCTGAAGAAACTGAGTCCAAACTGATGTTTGAACTGCACAATAAACAGCTTTAGAGTTACACAGGGTTCTTCCCTCGGTTGCACAGTCTGGTTAAATAAACACATTAAAGGGAGAGAACTTTGTGTTCCATTGTGGAGGTTTAGTATGTTGCCTAGCTTCTACTGAGCCAGCATGATGTAGTGGTTTGAGCGTTGGACTACCACCCTGGAGACCAGGGTTCGAATCCTTGCTAGGCCATGGAAACCCACTGGGTGACTCAGCTTCAGAGGGAGGCAAAGCCCCTCTGAACAAATCTTGCCAAGAAAACCCATGTTAGGTGCACCTTAAGGTCTCCGTAAGTCAGAAATGACTTGACTTGAGGATACACAACAACAACTAGCTTCTACTGGGGGAATGCCAGGTGCCGCTGGCTCTTGTTTTCGCTGGCTTTTTGCTTGCAAAAAGACCCGACTGAGCTGGCCAAAGCTGCTGCAGTGGCATTGCCTTACACCCTGCTAGGCCTGTTAGTCTTGCTTTGCAAAGAAACCTCTAGTTTTCTGTTTTTTGTCTGAGTCAATAAAGAAACCCAGCTGTTATGATAATAGGTTTTGACAGCCGTCAGTTCTTTCTGCAAGAACAGCCATTCCTCTGTGGCAGCAACAGAGAGTACCAAAGTGTTGCTAGATCAGGAAGGTGGGCGGCTCAGCGCTCCAGCCCTAGAAAAAAAGGGGACTTTTATAACAGAGGGAGTTGTGATTTTGTCAGCTGGCTCAGTCGCTTTCTCATTCTCTCCCCAACCTGGTTACAGATAAAGAGAAGCAATCTTCCAAGGAGAAGAAGAAGAAAAAGAAGAGGAGCAGCAAAGAGGTACGCCATACCCACCTGCATGCCCACGTGAGAAGGGTTCACACTCTCTCAGCTGGTGTTCCTAAAGGGGTGCAATTAAGAGAGAAAAATGGGATACAAGGGAGAGCAGAACTTTGGGTTAAAATGTTTCCCAAAAGAAGTGGAGCAGAAAGGAGGGAGCTCATCAAAGCCCAGCGACACACAAGAAGGATCTTTCCTTTTTTTAAAGAATGCAAACAAGTCAAAGGCTTTCACAGCTGGCATCCATAGGTTTTTTGTGTTTTTTTCCCCAGGCTGTGGGATCATGTTCTGGAAGAGTTTATTCCTGATGTTTCACCTGCATCTGTGGCTGGCATCTTCGGAGAATTCTCAGAAATAAACTCTTCCAGAACACGGCCTCACAGCCTGGAAGAACCCCACGAAAAACCTATGGATGCCGGCCGTGAAAACCGTAGACTTCACAGAAGGGCTTCTTTCTGCTGAGCCCAGTTTGGTGATGATGTCCTCAGTGGTGGCGAGGAATCCAGCATTCGCCGCTGTATTGAAAAGAGGCACTGGGAAGCCACCTCCCTCCCTCCCACCCACCCCCAAAACAACCTTAGTCCTTTTCTTGGTTTTCTGGAGTGAACTAGCCTTGCGGAAGCCGCCTCCTCCTTTCCGGAAACACATCTCTTTAATCCTCAGACCCAAGCCACCAGGAAATGTAATGATTCCTCATTAACGTGTCTCTTGCCCGGCACATGCCAGCTGTAATTGGCGGTTTGGCTGGCGTGCAGTCTGGTGGAGGCTGAGAGCAGCCGAGTTGCAAAAGACACCCCTGCGCTCTGCCTGCCTCCAATCTCTTCCTCTTCCTCCCCACCCCAGAAATGCAGCCCTTGGCAAGGATTTTCCAGTGCCTAGAGCCTTCCGGCCACTTTGGTTGCCTGGATGCTTGTGCAGACAGACACTCCAGTGGGTTTCACACTGTTTTTTTTAAAAAACAAAACCCCCAAATCTTTGTTTCTTTCTCCTCCCATCCTCCTCCGCCCCCTCCCACAAAACCCTGGTTGCAGGAAGAAGAGAAGGCAGCGGTGAAGAAGAAGAGCAAGCCGAAGAAGGAGAAGGAGGAAGGCAAAGAGGAGAAGGAGAAGAAGAGGAGGAAGAAGAAGCGGAGCAAAGACAAGAACAGCGAGATTGATGAACTGGAGGCATTTCTGGGGGGCAGGGGGGCCGGCCCCAGCAAGCAGCAAGGGGGCGGAGACTATGAGGAACTGTAGCCCCCCTCCCCACATCTCACCACATCTCACACATCAGGAGGAGGGCTGCCTGCCTGCCTGTGACTGAGCCAGAATAAGAGGGGGAGTGGGTGAAGCTGCTCCTGCCGCCTCCCCAGACTGCTTGCATCTCCTCCCCCCCAAAACAGCGAGACTTAACTTTTTTCTCTATGGAGGCGGAGGAACAGAGGTGGTGATGCTGAGTGGTCTGCTTGGAGGCTCTGGGCTCCTGGCCTTGCCTCTTCCCTGCCAAGGAGGAAGGCGCAGGGGCGGCCACCGCCAGAAATGCAGAATCATGCCCCCCCCGCCTCCAAAGCAGCAGAAGAAAGGTTGATGGTGGCACTGCTCTTGCTCTTCATGCCCCAGAGATCACCTCTCCTCCTCCTCTTCCTCTTAATTATGGATCCTTGCTATTTTTGTACCTGAGAAGAAGCCGTTATGGACTAGCCTTGCCCGGCGCTCTTTGCCTGAGAGCTTATTTGGGGTGGGGGAGAAGAGGGGGGGCAACGTTTTCTTGAGAGCTGGAAGGACGGAGGGCGATGTTTGATGTTCCACTGCATCGGTGGGGTATCCCAAGGTGGACCCTTTGCTGGTTTTGATGCCTTTGTTGTCGGCTGCTGTGCAGTTTGGGAAGAAGAGAGAGAGGAGTCCCCCCTTCCAAAACCCAGGCCCTGTTCCTTGGCCCCCACCCCCGTTGGAGTGTCACCTTTTGCACATCCTGGGCACCAGCAAAGGCTCTCTCCGGGACTTCCCCAACCTTTGGGGTACGGTTGGGAGTTGCGGGGATGTAGTACGTTCTTTGGGGGGGGGCATAATTGGAGTGATCCTTAGAGAAGACCACTCCCACCCCAGCAAAGGTCGTGAAGGGGCGGGCAGAGAGCTCTTTCTCCTTACCTCCCAAATAATTCCTGGTTCCGTGCATGCCTGGCTAGTAGGCATCCTGACCTTTGGCCATGTGAAGCATTTTTTGGTTCTGTTCTTTTTGAGAGGGGAAGCCTTTTAACCCCCGCCCCCCTGCTTTGAGTTGATGCATGTTTGGCCTGTGCAGATCCTGACCAGCTCTGGATGCAGGTTGAGCTGCTCTGCCGTTCCCTTCCGGTGTTTTCTGCACCCCACCTCTGCTGTGCCAGTGAGTAGGTCCCCCATTTCTTGGCATACGTTTTTGCATTGCTGTGTCTACCCCCCATTAGCCCCCCACCACCAGTACCTGTTGTCTCAAGGACACTTGGTGCATTTCTTTGCGCTGCTGCTGCTATCGTGTGGGCTGGATAGGGGCCATTTTAACATTCCTCAATGCACCCACCCTCTCACCCAGCCATGGGAGTGAAATCTGAGCAGGGGTCCCCCCACCCACCGTGGGATCCTGCCCTCTGTCCAGAGTTGCCTTGGTGGGTCGGAAAGGGGTTCCTTCTCTGCCTGTCTCTCTCTCTCTCTCTCCCCCCCCCCACTTTTGAGACCACCCTCCCCGCCCTGTTAGCAGACCCAGCTGCCCGCAGCGTTAATGCATGCGCAGGTCGTCGTCCTCATCTCAGGTATTCAATCCCTCCGCCCATCCTGTCTCGGTGGTCTTCCTTTTGCTCATTGGGGGTGGGGGCATTAAGTGGCTACCCCTCCTTGCGAGAGGAGACGCACCCCAGGGAGACCACCAGCCCCTCCCCGTCCCCTCACGTTGAAACACTCCAATGGGCCTTTTCTCCACGAAACCCGACTCGCAGCTGAGCCTGACCAAGTTCCACACAAACAGTCCTGGTTATTCTCTCTTTTTTCCCTTTTTTGTGTGGGGGGGAAGGGGGTAAACCACCCCACCGGTGCACTCCTCCATTCCGACTTATAAAGCTCTTGGTTGTATTGGCTGTTGGTACGTGGTTTCATTGTTGTGAATTGAGTGCTGGGATTCCAGGTTGGGGTTCAGACCCACTCTGTTCAGGCACCGAAACCCCCCAAGTGATCTTGGGCCAGTCACACACTCTCAGCCTCAGAGGAAGGCAATGGTAACAATGGAGAAACCTTGTAAAGCGAACCTTAGGATAGGGTTGCCATGTTTTTAGCGCCAATGTGGTTAGTGGTTTGACTTTTGGAATGGAACTCTGCAAGACCAGGGTTCAAAATCCCTGTTCAGCTGTAGAAACCCACTATGGGCAAGTCTTTCTCGGCCTTAGAGGAAGGCAGGCCATGGCAAATCTCCTCTGGAGGAATCATGCCAAGAAGATCCTAGGATCCCTGGAAGGAGAGGATTGCCTTAAGTCAGAGTCCGCTTGAAGCTACACTACAAGAGAACCAGTGTGGTGTCACGGTTTGTTTAAATCACAATTAAAGTATAGCAGAGATTATGTCCATGTAGCCCCCAGCCTTCAGAAACTTTCCTGCTCAATGCAACCTCCATCTCAATCTGTCAGGAATGCTTTAATTGTGTATTTCTGCATGGCAGATTGGGGTTGGACTAGATGGCCCTTGGGGTCTCTTCCAGCTCTAGGACTCCATGATCCCAACGCCCCCCGCCCAGCCCTGTTCCTCACCATCACATTTTGTGACCTGCTGGGAGTGAAGATGGGGAGGGGGGTAACACTTTCAGGGAGCTCTCCCACGGTCGTGGTGGTCTTGGGAGCTCGCTGTGGGCCCACCCCTTCCTCGCCTTCCTTTTAAGATTTCCCTGTAACTCTGGTGTTGCACCCACTTCCCACCCACAGGCTGAACAGGGTTGCTGTGGCAACCTGGCAGGTAGCTATGGGTGCCATGGGCCTTCTCAGTGTGCATCCCCCCCTCCGGTAGCACAGTGGGAAAGGTTGGTGGTGCAAGGGTGCGTGGGGTGATGACGAGGGGATGAAGCAGCCACCTCGTTCCTTGCGTGGCAGGTCTGGAAAACAGTTGAGCAGCCTACTTGCTGACACTGGTCTACCAGTTGCCTGTGTCCCACTTCATCCCCATTGGGCCTTGCCGTGCAATGCATTAATTCAAACCCCCCCCCCTATGTTTATAGGATAATGGCAGGCCAGAATCTATGTGGCAGGTGGAAATTCAACAGGGCAGTGCCCTTTCCTCTTACGGGTGGGAGCAGGGCCGGTTTAAGCCACCGGCGGTGTCAGCATCCGCAGGGGGCCCCATTATTGTGGGCCCCCCCCGTAGTAACCCTCCTCCTGTAAAAACATTAGTAATACTCTGAATATCCTGTATTGTGAATCGCTTAGATTGAGTTCGGTTACATTGACTTGAGATAAACATATGGGCCCCCCCAAAATAAAGCATTGCCGGGGGCCGCAAAATTCTTTAATCCGGTCCTGGGTGGGAGCTTCCGATAGAAGGTACACAGTGGGAGGTGGCCTGTTGTATTTCTTCCCAGCAAATGTGGTCATCAAAGGCACAGGAGCCTTGCCAAGGAAGGAAACATGGCTACCCAAGCCTCCCTCTCCGGAATCGTTCAGGCCTGGGTTGCCCTACTTTTTCTTCCCCCTCTCTTTGGCGAGCGCCTTGCGGTTTCTGCTCTCCCGCCATCATGCGCCTTTGATTGGGGGCTCTTAAGGATGGGCCTGCCTTACAGCTTGCAGAATAGAAAGCGTCTGGGTGGGGAGGGTTGTAAGGATGGAAGCTTTCCCAACCGTGTGACTCTTGAATTGCTCCTTGCAAGGAAAATACATATTTTTTTTAAACTACACAGATACAGGAGAGCAATGCCGAAGCAGAGTCCTGTGCAAGCTTTTTGAAATCTGGCTGTGCCAGCAACCGCCTGGCTTCCAGTTGGCCGGAGGTGTCATTGCTTGACCACAGGCTTGGCCATCGGAAGGTCCCTGCTGTTGCACCAGGTTGAGTCAGGGTGTGTGTGTGTGTGTGTGTGTGTGTGTGAAGATGAGCCCAGGTGCTGATGGGAAAGCCTACCCACTCCAATGGACACCTCTTGCCCTTCCACTTGCTCCTTTCTACCAGGGGTTATTTTGCACATTCCATGCCCACAAAAAGCTCTCTGTGTGAATGCAAGAGACAAAGAGAGAGATTAGTAAAATGAAGGCACTGCCCTCCCAAATTCAACTTTCCTCCTTCAGTCTCCAAATTTCTAGCATTGCAGTAACTTAAAACTTCAGCTGAGCAGTTAGAAATATGAGTTTAGGCACTCAAAGAAAAAAAAGACCAGCAACGAGTTATCAAGGGAAGGGAGGCACAGCAAACAGAAGAGTTCTACGTGTGAACAGTTTTCAGTGGGGACTCTCTCTTCAATGCTAGAAATTTGGGGACTGAAGGGAAATTTCAATGGGGGAGCAGAATTTTTATTGGGAGACAATGTCCCCCTTTTGCTTCCTCCCATAGCTACACCCTGTCATTTGAGCAGGGGTGTCTTTGCAGGTTGTTGAGCGCTTTGCTCTGCACATTTACTACTCTAAGGGTTGGGGGGCAGTTTACAGAGTTTGGTGGGCCCCCACTTCCTAATAAACAACAAGGCCAGCTGTGGCAACACTCTCCACAAACCTTTCCCTGTGAGGTGTCTTCCCTAAAGAAATCAAGGCTGAGGAATGGCTGCCCACAACACACTTGAGCATGTACCATGTGCCATTCCCACATGACTGTAGGAAGAGACCTCAGTACCTCCACCTCTCAAAATACACCACTGATAATGTAAAAAAAAATAACATTTAAAACATGCCATTACAAGTAATAAAAAAGTAGTTTTAAAACAGTCCAGTTAAATGCAAACACTGGATTGTTTTTTAAGTTCTCAAAAACCTGTCAGAATAAAAATACAGTGGGCCCTTTGTGTCTGCTGAGGTTTGAATCCAGGACCCTCCATGGATACTAAAATCCATGGATGCTCAATTCCCATGATATACAATGGCTTAGTAAAATGGCATCCCTTTTATAAAATGGGTAAAATCAAGGTTTGCTTTTTGGATATTTTTTTTGGTGGGGGGCTGTATTTTCAAGCTGTGAATGGTGGGGTCCATGGTTGCAGAATCTGTGGATATGGAGGGCCGATTGTTCTGGCTCGGCAGGCAAATAATTTGATCTGGCCTGTGATTGCAACCTCTTCTAAAATGTCTCAGATCCACCCCTCCTGGAGGCAAGAACTGGTTTTAGGTGCCGGCACCTGGTGAGCCCCTAAGTGTTGGCAGACCCCCTTTTCCCCTGCTGTGTGAAGTCGGCCTCTCAGCTTACCTGCAGCGCCCATCAAAGCGTCCAGGTGTGGGCCTGGTTCAGTTGGGAAAGGGAGAACTCCTGCATAGCTGGCCCTGCTCTGGGGAAGGCTTGCTGGCAAATAGGCCTTGTGCCCTTCCAGCCTGGAACAAGCCTCAGCTTGTGGGTTGCCAGGGGATGCCACATCTCCCGCCTCCACAAACATGCCCTGGAGTTACTGCTCCTTGCAAAGGGGGAAACTGCCCTGTGTCTCCCCCGTGATCCTCAGGCCTGAATCAAAAAAGGGAGCTAGTTCAAGATACAGCTTTGGAGGGATGTGTGTATGTAAAGGCAGAACTTGAACACAGGACTCCCCAGATTGCAGGGCAGGATGGGATCCCAAAGCTGCCTGCCTTGGATAGCCTTTGGTGGTGGTGGGTGGTCCCCCCATATCCGCATGAGCAGATGGACTGGGATTCCATTCAGAGTCTGAGAGACCCAAAGCCCTACGCCTATTTGGGAGGTAAGGTTCCTCACTTGGGAAAGCCCCTTTTAAAGCTCAGACTAAAATCCAAAGCGGATGCACTGTCCACTGGCTGCCTCTTTGACCACTGCAAAAAGACCACGACGGTCTGGTTTGCAGGGTGGGGGCTACCCCACTTTATTCTGGGAGGGGTCAACTGGATCAGGGTAGTAACTGGTGACTGGGATCTCCCCTCTTGGACCGGGCAGGGCGCTGGCCCTTCAGCCTCCCGCCAGGAGGGACTGCCTGTCCACACCCAGGGTGACACAGGTGGCCCTGGCCACATTCTCTCTGTGTGTGCGCATGCACATATGTACCTGTGCGCCACTTGCCCCCTGGCACTATGCCGAGATGCCCCTACTTCCACATCATCCTTGCTGCAAAGAACACAAAAGCATCTTCGCTGTTTACTCCTCAGTTGCTTGACCGGTTGGAAAGAAAGCAATGGCGAACGGCAGACGGGGCCTGCAGCCTCTCTGTGGCTCCGGCAATCTCAGCCCAGTCCCTCCTGAGAGACTCAGGCCAGCGGACTTGCCTCTTCCTCCAGGGTTGCTGGTGGGTTGCAGCCTCTTTGCTCCTCTGGCCAGGGCAAGGGGTCTTAGGGAAGACCCTTTGCAGCTCTGATGATTGGCAGACAAGGAGCAGTCCTGCGTTTCCGATTCTGGGACTTCTCATTCGTGGCAGCGGTGAATCCACTCCAGGCCTTAATGCACACTCCCAGGGAGCTCTTCGTGGTGCTGAACCTGCTCCACACACAGAGGTCCAGCGCCATGGAGAGGTATTTAAAGCCCACCAAAGCCTGGCACGGATCGGCTGTCCACTGACCTGGGAACCTTCAGTTGCCACCACTAACCCAGTCCCTGGAAACCAGAAGAAGGAAAACATGGCCTATGGGGTGCCAATGATCCTGGGCACATGCAGGCACACACATTTATCCCACACACACGCACAATACTCTCATGCAAGCATGCATGCCCACAACAAAAGTCACGCTAAGCAGACCTAGATTGAGGGGAAATTGTATTTATTTATTTATTTGCATGGAATCAGATTGCAGATATTCAAGTGCCAGTTGTAGAGGGAAGACTTTAATTCCCACTCTCTGCAGGGAGAAGCCGTGGAACCGTCCCGTACTGGAGAAATAGTAAGAGAAAATTGTGTTGTGCTGCATTATTTATTACAAAACAATGTCTGAGTCTCTCCCTCTTGCTTTTGCTACAAGAAAAGTGGGGTGAAAAATCTTCTTGAATAAATAGTGAAGTGCTTGAAATTGTTGTGCATTGAGGTAGGCAGAGGGGCCCAAATAAACAGAATTATTTACTCGGGTACAACATTGTCTCCAATGCACACACCTTGTACATTTCCCTTTTTGGTGGAAAAGTATCGAGTGGGTGATTGTGAGCAGAGGGGTAAAAACCATGGGGGTGGTTGGACTACCATTCCCATCATTCCTTAACACTGACGGTGTTGGGTACAGTTGATGATGGTTGCAATCTAGAGGACTGTGTATGTTTCTTCCCATCCCTGGTTGAAATTGTTCTGTCTTGTTTCAGTCTCGTTCTGTCTGGCCACTCAAGTCTTGTATGGACATTTTAATATTTTTCTTAGTAGAAGGGGGGAAAATGGAGAAGGTTGCAAAGGCAAATTGAAAATACACCTTCATAAGTATCTATCTGTTCAGGATCTGAGCAATTGAGCAGCTCAGCTTGAGCAAAGTATACATCTTGAGTTGACTTTGTAAAGGAGTCTTGCAAGGAGTTTAACAGCTCAGGTCTTGCAAGACACATTCTTTAGTTTTGTGTTTTCAACATGTCAGCTGAGCACTTTGAAAAAATGTCCCTAAATTCTCCATTAACTCTATCTCCATCTTATATTGGGAGAAAGGCAGATATACATTAAATCAATCAATATTGACCAAATAAATATTTTAGGGAGGAGATCTCTCAGTCCTGTTGAGAAAAGGAGAGGAAGAAGCAATGAAAGGGGCCGTGGCTGGTCCCCAATGGTGGTCTCCCATCCAATTACTATACAGTTGTCCCTTCCTATCCGCTGGGGTTTGGCTCCAGGACCCCCTTTCGTGGATACCAAAATCCATGAATACTCAAGTCCCATGATATGCAATGGCATAGCAAAATGGTGTCCCTTCTATAAGATGGCAAAATCAAGGTTTGGTTTTTTGGATTATTATTTTTTAAATAATATTTTCAAGCCATGAATACAGTTGTCCCTTCCTATCTGCTGCGGTTTGGCTCCAGGACTCCCCGTGGATACCAAAATCCGTGGATACTCAAGTCCCATTCTATGCAATGGCATTGCAAAATAGTGTCCCTTATATAATAAGATGGCAAAATCAAGGTTTGCTTTTGGGATTATTTTTTTCAAACCGTGAATACTTAAATCCGTGGATACCAAATCCGTGGATATGTACAAACTGCCCATTTTTTAAAAAGTGAGACAATTTACGTGCCTCTGTGTCCTCTCAGCTTGCAATAAAAGCTTAGAATAATATAATATCAGGCCGGACACCACCCCCCCCTGGCCTAACCCTGGACCCCCAGTCTAGACCCCTATCAGCCCCCCTTTCCAAAATAGGTGGGGGGGCTTTTTGGGGGGGGGGGGTTAAAGCGCAATGGCCCTCGACTGGGGAGGGAGCTTTGGTCGGGCCAGTCCTTTGGGTCAGCCGCCCCCCAGCCCACCCCCTTTATTGCGCTTCCCAGAGGCGGCCACGAGGGGGCGCTGCGGAGAGAGGGCGGCGCGGACTCTGGGCTCTCCCGCGTTGGACGCGGTTCAGATGCGGGGAAGAGGAGGAGGAGGAGGAGGAAGGGGGCGAGGGTGCCGCCGTTGCAGCCGAGAGGAGGTGAGCAAGGGATGGGGGTCCCAAGGCATCCTTATTCTCAGGGCGACCCCATGCAGAATTTGCAAGGTAGGGCTGGCAAGGTGAGAATTTGGCAAGGAAAGGGAGGGGGCGAGGGGGACCCCTTCCCCTGGGTTGGGGGGCGCCCATTCCTTCTGAGAGTGGGAGGGGGCCGTGCATTGGGACCCCCATTTCTCTCTCTCTCCCCTCGCCCCCCATCTTGGCTTCTCTGCAGCCGCGATGGCACCGAGCATCCTCCGAAGCGGCCATGGGCATCGCAGCCACCACGGGAGGGGGCTGGCAAGGCTTTTTTTTGGGGGGGGGAGGATCAAGACTGGCATTGCCTCCCCCGCTGGGACGTGGACCCCCCCCCACCCCCTATTTTTAAGAGAGAGGGGGGGTCTCTCTTCCAGCAATGACGTCTTGCTAGCAGGGAGCCCGGTCCTCTCTGCCCCCCTCTCTCATTCGCCCCCTCCCCACCTGCCCTTCCCAAATTGGGTGGGGGGCATCGGGATCCCCAGCAGCATCTCCCCCCCACGTCCCCCGAATTTCCCTTTGCAACGTTTGCAAAGAGCCTCTGCCTTTAGGAGTCTTCAATGCAGAAGATGGAGGCAGCAGGAGGGAGGGAGGGAGATTTAAGGAGGCCTTGCAATTTGGGGTGGGGGGTATGGGGTCTCCCCCCACTCTGGCATCAAAGGGGATCTCTGCTGGGCCCTTAGATTGCCTGTCCTCGCCCCTCCTGCCACCCAGCGAATCTAAGCAGCAAAGCAAGGGTTAATATAGCAAGGCCCTCTCAATGCACAGCATTAGGGCTTCCAAAGGGGACCATGCACCCCCACTTTGCAAAAGTAAGACCAACCCTGCCTTCCTTTGAAGACTTTCTTTCCAGCACCCCCAAAGGCAGCGAGTGTGGGGCAGGAGGTCAAGGGTGCTTCGGAGCATGCACAAAGTGCTTCCCCCTGCCCTCCATACCATTGCAGCCTGGAGGCCCTGCAAGCTTTTGGACACGTGTACCAAGAAAAGGCAGGGCTGAGAGGGGGTCTGCAATTGCTGAAGGCAAATGAACCCCACACCCCCACACCCCCCCAACTCAACCCCATGGAAACAGATGAGCAAATTCAGCCTTGCAGTTTAATTGCTCTGTCTTTTTTGGCTGAGAGAATGTCCCACCTTCCTGTTTGAATTTGATGGGGGGGGGAGAAAAAATAGACTATTTTCCTGTTGCTATAGGTGCATATAATGGATATCTATGTATTTGCATATATTGCCTATAGCCTACATATACTTCTAGATGGATATAGGTTTGCTGCCCATCACACACACACATGCACACAAATTTTTCTATATAAAAACTATGAAAGCAAAGGAGGAAAATATTTTAAAAATAAAGAAGAGGTTGCTGCTTTTGGGGTGGGATGTGGGGGAGGAAATGCCACCCCCTTGCCGCTCATAACCCATGAAATGCCAAGGATGAAAGGAGTTGCAACAGGGAGAACTTTGCACATGCTCTCTTCCTTGCCAGGGCATCTTTCACCTTTCACTGCCCTGTGTGTGTGTGTTTGTATTTGTGTGTAAAAGGGTCTGGGGGCTTGGATAGAGCTCTTCTGAAGCAGATGCATGGGGGGGGGTCTCTGTGCAGGAGTATCAGCACCACACACACACATATGCACAAATTGTGCTCTTTTTGGGGTGCTCCTAAGTCTGGAAGGGAGCCATAGCATTGAGTCAGAGAAGGCCTCCTCTTTGCAACAGATGAGGGGCGAGTCTGGGTCTAGGAGGGGGTGGACTCCATGCCCATGGGTCTTTGCACCTGGGGATGATGGATGTTGCACTGGAGAGTCGTAATCCAGAGTGGGTAAACACGCTTTGGATTGCACATGGAGCATGTTGGTTGGCCCATCCAGGGTTTCATTTCCCATTGAATGATGCAGCTTTGCATAAGTCAGTTTCTCACTCTGTTCATTCCTTGTTTTTGTGATGCAGAGGTGATCATACAGGCCTACCTTACAAGGTTGTTGTGAGGCTTCCTTGTTGTGAGAAGAGCCCAGTGTGTGTGGCTTGCAAGGCCTGGAATGACAGCATCTTAGTGGTTGTTCTGGTTGGACCCGTTTGTTGCTGTTATTACTGTATTATTATTTTTAGCAGAAAGGCCTCTGGCTATATAGATAATTCAACAGGTACAGCTTTCCTGGCCAGGAGTTGCACAGCAGAAAAAGAGGGCAGCCCAAACCTGTTGGCCAGCAACATTGTGGGAAGTGGCTTTAAATAATTGTTCAGTTTATGGAACAGTCTTGTCCAACCTATTGCTGTCCAGAGGTGATGGATTGCAACTCCCAAATGTTGAGGCTTCTGGGAGTTGCAGTCCAACACTTTGGGAAGGCACCAGGACTGGGATTATGAGGCAGAGTAGTTAAGTGGAGCCTCCATGTTTAGGTAATATCTACCTCCAGATACCAGAGGTGGTGGCAGGACACCAAGTTTTCCTGCCCTGCTTATGAGGACCTCAGGGCTCTGATTTGTGCTGACTGTTTTTAAAAAATTATTATTAATTTTTTAAAAGTATTTTCCAAATCATCCTTTAATTTGCCAAAATTGTTAAACAATTCTCTCATCGTATTTTCCATAAATTTCTTCACAGGTAGTACATAAATTTCTTCATAACTAATATAATCTCAATAGAAAAGTACAATCTCAACATATCTCGTTTTCTATCCAACATCATCAAAATTTAACCAAAGGTATCTATAAAAATTATAATGGTGACTTCTTTACCGTTAAACTAAAAGTGAAAAAAATCTCTAACTTGTTTTCTAATACAACTCCTTTTACTATGTTATTTTAATGAATACTCTGCATTATTTAAATTCTTTTATTTTCTATGAAGTTTTTCCTTTTCTGTGGACTCTTTTTTGAAAAGCAAATCTGCTCAAATCTGGACCAATTGCGTCGTCATTATATTAGTATTATTTGGAGGCTTTTATCATCCTCTTCTGCCCCCAAGGGCTCAGCTAGAACCACTTTTGCCAGGAAAGGAAACAAGTCAATTAATAAAGCCCACCATTAACTTAAAAGTCTTAGAGCCGGCCGGGCGAAACAGAGGAGGCTTCAAACGTTGGGAAAATGCAAGAATTTTTGCACAAAAGAGGCACAACTTGGAAGAAAATGTAACTGGGCAAAGGAAGCAGTCATGTGCAAAGATCCCCTCTCAAGGAGTGTGTGTGTGTTTGTGTGTGTGTGTCCATTTGGGGTTGGGGGGAATATTCCAAATATTCATCCTCAAACTATGCCTCACCAACTGTGTGTGTGAAACCAAACTGGGCCTGAGTTTGCACCTTGGATGTCAATCACAGGTGGGAGCCATGCGACCCTCTGGATATTGTTGTACTGCAACTCCCATGAGCCCTAGGCAGCATGGCCACAGGGGTGAGGCATGCTGGGAACTGCAATCCATCAGCATCCAAAGGCAACACAGATATTGCCAGATCCTCCTCCTGGCTCCGTCCCCCAAATTGCACCCACGTATTTGGCAATGGAGGGACTGAAGCTGAGCAAAGCAGCTTCCAGCCTCTGAGGCACAATTCAGACCCAAGGAGACCTGTCAGCAAGCCTGGCTTCTGTGGGACTCGGGTGCGAATCCATTTTGGAAAGAGGGCCAGGCTCTGACTCTTCTTTTTCCTCCTGTTTCTTCTGCGCTTGACGTGGCAGCTCTGGTCCGTGTGCCATAGAGGTCCTGCCCGGTGTGCCTTTGCGCCTGTGGGCTGCAGAATCCCAAAACCTTTTCTCTCTGTCCCATCCCGGTTGGTGCCTTGGAGTTTCCCAGCATGCATTTCTCCCCCTCAAAAGCCATCACTCATGTGTGTGTGTGTGTAAGAAAGGGAACCATGGCAACCATGCCCTGTACTCTCTGCATTCCCTTCCCAGTGAATGGTAGCCTTGCCAACTGTTTGCCCAGAGCTTTCATCGTAAGGCATGCAGGAACGCACATTATGCAAAAGCAGATGGAAATGTAGGGCTTGCCAACGGATCAGAAAGGACTCCCAACCTTCCCGTCCGCCTTCCGTCCCTTTTCTGGCATTTCTCTCTCTCTCTCTCTCTCTGCAGAAATGTGCAGATCAATGTGGCATTTCCTTTCATTTGTTCTTCTTTTTCTTCACACTGTGGTGACTAAGCACCATTCTGCATCCTTGACTGAGGAAGCTCCATTAAAAAGGCCTGGCTGTGCAGGAAATTTGGCACGGCCTGGGAGAGGTCTATATTTTAGGGGTTGCCGGAGTAAAAACTGGAGAGGGCTCCTGTACCTTTAAGCATTGCGTAGGATTTCAGCGGGTGTTGTTTGTTCCCTGGTTGCGTGATGAGCAACACCCGCTGAAATTCCCTCTTCTACGCAACCATTAAAGGCTATGGCTGCCGGTTACAAGACCACCACCCTGGCGTGTAGCTTAACGTAGCCGCCGGGGTGGGGGACATGAACTCCCCCAGGCATCCAGCAGCAGACGAAAATATTTTAAATGGAGTCAGGTCAGGGACTTGGGGAAACTGTGCAGCCCTCTAGATGCTGTTTGACTGCAGCTCCCATTATTCTCTCACCATCAATGATACTGGGTGGGGCTGTTGGGAGTTGCAGCCTGGCAACATCAGGAGAAGGGCCACAGGCCTAGAGGCCCTTTCCCTTGGTCCCAGATACACTTGGGCCAAGCGGAATGAAAGGCACTCTGCCCATGTTCAGAGACTGCATGTTTTGAGACGAACCCCCGGCCCCAATAACGAGGCACCAACGGTGCCATTTCCCTCTCCCTTGGTTGCATGTACCGTACAGTCTTATCTGTTATAAGCCAGGCAGTTCTGGGGATGCTCGTGGCTGCCTTGTGACTTCCCAGTGGCTATGCTGTCTAAGGGTGATGGGTTCTGTAGTCATAGTCCTTTGGGCAAAAAGCAAGAATAGTAATCGAATCGGGGTCTTTGAGAACTTCTGTTGTGCATGGATGTCTTTTGGCCAAGGGCAGGGGGACCCCTGCTTGTCAGCTGAGCTTCTCTGAGCAGCTGGGCAGACCAGCAAGGTGTTGCATGGTGGAGGAGTGTGTGTTTGCAGACTGGGGAGGTTTTGCATGGTGGAGGAGTGTGTGTTTTCAGACTGGGGAAGGTTTTGCATGGTGGAGGAGTGTGTGTTTGCAGACTGGGGAAGGTTTTGCATGGTGGAGGAGTGTGTGTTTGCAGACTGGGGAAGGTTTTGCATGGTGGAGGAGTGTGTGTTTGCAGACTGGGGAAGGTTTTGCATGGTGGAGGAGTGTGTGTTTGCAGACTGGGGAGGTTTTGCATGGTGGAGGAGTGTGTGTTTGCAGACTGGGGAGGTTTTGCATAGTGGAGGAGTGTGTGTTTGCAGACTGGGGAAGGTTTTGCATGGTGGAGGAGTGTGTGTTTGCAGACTGGGGAGGTTTTGCATAGTGGAGGAGTGTGTGTTTGCAGACTGGGGAAGGTTTTGCATGGTGGAGGAGTGTGTGTTTGCAGACTGGGGAGGTTTTGCATGGTGGAGGAGTGTGTGTTTGCAGACTGGGGAGGTTTTGCATGGCTTAGGGGCCAGGACTGCAGATAGGAAGGGCTTTTATTTCCTAGGGGAGGTGTGGCATGCCTCAAAGCTGTTGTACTGGGGCAAACGGGTAAGATTTACACCTACCTCCTCTTTACCATTGGCCCTTTGGAGAGCAGCTATGCCTATATGTTTAGCCCCAGCAACTGCTGGAATGGGGTTGTGAAAACACTCCCCAAATTGGAGCGTGGCCTGTTTGGATGGACACAACTCTTCACCCCCATTTTTGTCCATCAGTTCCCACTCCACCCAAAAGTACTCAGGTCAAGCATACAGGAATTGTTTGGGTATGCTCCGATGCATGTTTTCTTTCTCTGTCTGCAGCTTGGCATGGAGCCGAGAGGGCAGCTGCGGCCAGCTTTGCCCACGTATGAACCAGCCGCGCCCCAAGCAGGTAGGTGGTACTTTGGGCCCCGAGGAGGGGGTGCTGTCTCCATGCACAGCTTTGGATCAGGGCCACAAGCTTGGCCCAGGAAGCCTTGTGTCTCTGGGGAGGGAACGTAGCTCAGCCGGTGAGCCAGGGTTGAACCCGGGTGAGTGTGTGGCAAGGAAGGCCCTCCTCAATACGTGCCCCTCCATGGGCTCCCGGTCTGGGCCCCTGCGGTTCCTCTGTCCCTATCTTCACTTTTCTAACAGGTTGCTCTCCCCCTTCTAAGAGGCTGAAATGTCTCCCATCAGGCTTGGTTACTGGGAGTAAGCGCTCTAAGACCAAAGCGTATTCTTTGGCCCCTCCATCCCCGGGATGTGGCCCTCAATGGCTTCTCTGAATGTGGCCCCAGGCTGGAAAAGGTTCCCCCACTTTGCCTTAAAGGAAAGCAGTTCTTTGTGGAAATGGGCCTTCGACTTGCCTCCCTTCCTTCAGGACAAACATGGAGATGGAAGACCCCCCACTTCATCTCCCATCACCCCCCAAAACAACCCTGCCTCCTCCTCTCCTTCCTTCTCTCTTTCCTTCCTTCCAGGGCTCGTTTTGGGTTGCGCTGAGGTGACGCTCTGAGGCCGACCTGGAGGGAGAGGAGAGCTGATTCTAAGATGACCCGAACGGACCCGCCTGATATCCTGGTATCAACGGTGTATCAGGATATCCGCGTGTCCCCGGTCTCCCCCTCCTGCCCTGCTGCCGGCCCACCCGCCAGGCAATGCGAGACCTCCATGTCTTCCTCTCTGGAAAACCAGCCCCCCCAGCACTTTAACAAGAGGCACTGCCGCAGCTTTGACTTCCTGGAGTCCCTCGACGACCCGCCCGCCGCCTCTCCCCCCATGGAGCGGCTCTCCCGGAGAACCCCCACCCCGGAGCCCTCCTCGGTTCCCGGCGGCCGGAAGCCGTCGTCCGTGAGGGCGGCTGCTCTGGAGGAGTACGTCGTCGGCAAGGCCCAGTCCCGCGGGAGGGAGCCCCCCAAGGAGCAGGCCCAGCGGGCCGAACCCAAGCGGCGGGCCCGGTCCAAGAGCGCCCCCCGGGCCAAGTCCACCTTCACCCCGGTCGCCATCCCCATCTCCGCCTGCTCTCCGCCAGCCCCAGCCCGGAGGGGGAGGGAGGCCCACCGGGCACCCCGGGAGCCAGAGCGGATGGAGGTGTCCCCGCGCCGGGAGAGCAGCTACGCCTACATGAAGGCCCTGATGAGCGAGGTGCACCCCATCAAGCTCCAGCCTCAGCGCAGCCGCGGCAGCCGCATCTCCCCGCTCTGCGTCACCGGCACCAACTGCTACGAGGAGGGTCCCCCGGCCGTCAGGCCTCCACCCCCGAGCGTCCACGTCAAGCGGCGGGTGGACATCAAGCCGGACGAGGCCACCGTCATGCACGCCGCCCGCAGTGCCAAGCCCCCTTACGGCCACGGGGAGGCCCCTCTCGCTTGGCCACGGCCTCCAGGCACCGCCCACAGCCTGACCGTGCCCAGCAGCCGGCAGGTGTCGATGTCTCGGACGCCCACCCCTAGCGACACCTACAGCGGGGACCATCGGGTGCTGCCGCCTTATACCGCCGACCTCTACGACGGGGGTCCTGCCATGCCGGAAGGGGGCTGCATCCCCTACTCCCCATATGTGCCGACCAAGTTCTTCTACACCGAGGAGCCGGGCAGTGGCTTCCCTTTGAAAAGCTCTGGCTACGAGGGGTACACGCCCCATTATGGGGGTGCCGTCCTTCCCCCATCCCAGCCCTTTTATGCCGACGAGCCTCCGCAAAGCAGCTTCCACCCCCTGCCTGGGAGAACATTTTACGTGGAAGACAACCGGACGCATTATCCCATCCAGGAGGCCCCCGCTCGGACTTACTACAGTGACGACCCCCGTTTTTACACCTCCCGGACTGTTCCCCTGAAACCTGTTTATACCGAAGACCCCCGGGCCTACCCTGCTGTGGGGTCCAACCCGCGAGTCTTCTACACAGACGATTACGGGAAATACCACGAGCGGGAAGCCATGTCCCGGACTTACCCGCACCCCCGGAGCACTCCCCCGGTCCATTTTAATGACTGGTATTGCCCTGACAGGGGGGCATTGCCCTACCAGACATGGCAGGCGCCCCGGTTCCCTCCCCAGCAACCGGCACCCCATGCCATGCTCTCCTCCTGGCACGCCAGCTACAGCGTCAGCCCTCCCCGGCTCGGTACAGACACGCGGCACTATTCCAAATCGTGGGATAACATCCTGGCCCCCCACGCGCGCCGGGAAGACCCTCTGTTGCGCGGGCGCAGCTACGAGAACCTCTTGGCCAGGGATCCACATCGTGCCTTATCCCCCGACGACCGGCGGCAGCCAGTGGTGGTCAACCTCTCCAGTTCCCCCAAGCGCTACGCCGCCCTCTCGCTCTCTGAGAACTCCCTCCTAGAGAAGATGCACGCAGACGGCGGGCGCCACGGCTGGTTTGTCACCCCAGAGATCACCATCACGGACAACGACATCAAGACCAATGGGTTCTGCAAGAGCGAGAGGCGATCAGCCAGCTGGGACGTCCTGGATTCGGGAGACGTGCGGGAGAGGGGCTGTGGCCCAGCCCGGCCCTACGTCCTGGATCCCGGTGCCAAGGAAAGTGCCGCTCGCCAGCGCAGCTTGGAGCAGCTGGACGAGCTCATTACTGACCTGGTCATAGACTACAAGCCCCCGTCCATCTGCCAGCCCGGCGAGGTGAGCAATCTGGCTGACCAGCTCCGGCGACTGATCAGCGACGGCTTGGCCCTGCCAGCGAAGAAGCCGGAGTCCTGGAAGCCGCTGGAGTCCCACCCCACCAAGGAGCAGCCCGGGCGCAGTTCCTTCCATGCCGAGCTGCGCAAGGACCAAGGCCGGCGCTCGGCGGAAGCCCCCCTATCCTCTGGCGGAGCCTTCGAGAAGCCTCCGGAGGACTGTTCCCCAGACCTCAGCGCCGACGAGGACGACGTGATGATGTGCTCCAACGCCAAGTGCCGGCGGACGGAGACCATGTTCAACGCCTGCCTCTACTTCAAGTCCTGCCACAGCTGCTACACGTACTACTGCTCCCGCAACTGCCGCCGCGAGGACTGGGACACCCACAAGGAGAGCTGCATCTACGGGCGGATCGGCAGCACCTGCCGCCACGTCCTCCAGTTCTGCCGGGAGAGCGGGGAGGTGCACAAGGCCTTCTCCCGCATCGCCAAGGTGGGCTTCCTCTCCCGGGGCCGCGGCGTCCTCTTCCTGGGCTTCCCCAACTCGGGCTCGGCGGAGAACTTCCTGCAGTTCGGCCTGGAGAGCCTGCTGATGTCGCCCACCTACCTGTCGCTGCGGGAGCTGGAGGGCTACTCGGACAACCTCGGGGACTACGCCCGGGAGCTCCGGGAGGCGGGCCAGCAGTACGACCCCGAGGAGTGCTTCCTCCTGAACGTGACCGTGGCGGTCGGGCAGAACGTCCCCGAGAGGCCCTCCCCCAAGGTGCAGGTGCCCACGGTCCGCAAGTACGCCAAGGTGGCCTTAGCCTCCTCCAGCCCCGAGAAGAAGATCCTCAAGAAGGAGCGGGACATGGAGACGCTGATCCTGACGCCCCCGCCCGGCACGGCCGACATCGACAAGGAGGGCGAGGAGGGGCGCAAGGCCCGCGAGGTCTGCTTCATCAACATCCAGCGGGAGCTGCGCATCCGCGGCGTCTTCTTGCGGCACGAGTTCCCCAAGGTGTACGAGCAGCTCTGCGCGTTTGTGGAGAGCAACAAGCGCTTCACGCCCACCACCATCTACCCCATCGACAAGAGGACTGGGAAGCAGTTCATGTGTATGATCATGGCGGCTTCTGAACCGCGCACACTCGACTGGGTGGCAAGTCCGAACCTCCTGGACGACATCATGTGATCCCACCGCCAACTCCTTCCTTCCTTCCTTTTCTCTTTCTTCTTCTCTCTCTTTCTCTCTCCAACTAAGGGTATTCTGATGATTGATTGCCCTTTTCTTAGAAATGTATTTTATTACCAGAGTACCAGTGTGGTTGGGTGGTTCGTTCCTGGTTTCGGTTCTCCCTGCAAGTAACCGCGGGCGGGCGGGCGGGCGGGGGAGTGGGCCTACCTGGCAGGACAGGCAAAGCTCCCCGGGGGAAAAGAAGACACTGCTGGAATGGGCATCTCTCACCAAATCAAAATTCGAACCTGGGATTTTAGAAATGCCCACTGCCTTCTTTTTTAATATAAAAAAAATTAATACTTTAAGGAATCAGCCCTTTTAACATTTGGGCGGCTGGCTGTTATGGTCCAGCTCTGTACCCTGTTTCTTTAATTGACATTTCTCTCTTCCACCCCATCCGTCACCATATTAAGGGAAGCTTGGTATATGTTGGGTTTAGTTGTTTGTACAGTTGTCCCTCCGTATCCACGGATTTGGTATCCACGGGTTTAAATATTCACGGCTTGAAAATATTCTTTAAAAAATACTAATCCAAAAAGCAAACCTTGATTTTGCCATCTTATATATTTTGCTATGCCATTGCATCTAATGGGACTTGAGTATTCACGGATTTTGGTTTCCATGAAAGGGGGTCCTGGAACCAAACCCCAGCAAATATGATGGGAGAACTGCAATCCAAAAAGCAAACCTTGATTTTGCCATCTTATATCAGGGACCCCAATTTGCTATGCCATTGCATCTAATGGGACTTGAGTATTCATGGATTTTGGTATCCATGAAAGGGGGCCTGGAACCAAACCCCAGCGAATGTGAAGGGACAACTGTTATTGATGTAGGGGTATAGAAATTGGGAGGAAAAGCAAGCTGGGATAATTTCCTGGAGAAATGAGTTATTATTCCTTTCTCCACCGCACCCACTCAAATGTATTTCTCCTTTATCCTGCTTGGTAGGGTGCAGTGGGTGGGATCGACAAGGGCGCACGCACGTGGGGAGTTTATTTCAACTAACTTCTAACGAATTGGGCTTTGGGGTGGGGACCTCCTTGTGACCGTCCCCTCTGCTCTGCGTGGACCTGCCAGCGCCAGCATTGCCTGCCAGAGGAGGGTCCAATGACTGTGAGGACTTCCAACATAGATCTGGGGCTGTCATTTTGCCCTCTGACCACTAGACAACAGTGCTACCTCGCTCTCTCTCTGACTCTGGTCAGAGATTAGATTTGATGCCTGCTTGCTCTTGGGGAATGGATACCCCCATGCCCTTGGCTTCTCCTCCACAGAGAGGGGACCCTCCAGCCAAACTCTTTAGGGCTGTTGCATGTTGAGCCTCCATAGTCAAAGGCAGTGTACCACAGAATTCCAGTTGCTGGGGGAGAATGCAGGAGAGGGGTTATCCATGCTCAGCTCAGGGGCTTCCAAAAGCTGGGCCTTTGGTGGTGGCAAAGGGGAGGAATTCCTCTCTTTGCAGCTCCCAGACACCATCACAACCCCCAGCTAGCCATGCTGCTGGGAGCTGTAGTCCCCACACACAAAAAAAGAGAGGGATTTTACCAAGCTTTGCTAAGGCATGCTTTGGGGAAACGTGGTTGCTCAAAGCATCCTGTGCTTGAGCAGAAGGGGACTTTTACTGTATTTCCACCCTGTTTTGTGCTCCCTTGGGGTCTGGGTGCGGAGTTGCAATCTTGCCTTGCAAAGGAAAGGAGCCTGGAGTTGCTAGACTGCGGGGTGGTGAGTTTGGAAGCCAAAGGCAGTCAGAAATACTGTGTTTTCTGCCCCTTCCCTCCCACTACCTCATCCAGCAAGAGGGATTTTGAGTGGCACGGCTTCTGTGCCAATGTGGCCATCGGGCAGGAGAGGGAAGAGAGAGCCAGAGAGCCGATACCCCCAGCAAAAACCAGGTCAGGAGCTGCAGGGGGAAAAATGGGGATGGGGTTGCCACGGAAACGCTGCACATCCGCATCCTCCCTTCCTCCCTCCCTCCTTTATGGAAGGGTGATGGGAGAAATGGAAAAATAGGAGGCCGGGAAAACAAAGTCGCCAAAGCCTGCATTCCACTTCCCAGGCCCTGAGAATCCAAGCCGGAAGGGATCCTCTCTCCCTCTGGCAGGACCCAGATAGATGCTCATTGCTGGGCCCCTTTGCTGCTTCTCTACAGGGTGGGCTAGAGAGCAGGGGTGGGCAAATCAACCTGTGGCCCATCAAGGTTTTCTCAGTGGCCCCCAGGGCTTCCAGATTCCCTAGCCTGCCCTCCCTTCTCCCCACTGACCAAAAATAGAAAAAAATGTGAATTCTGTTTCTTGGACATCTCCAACCATATTTCTAATAGGTTGCAGCCTCCTGTCCCTTCGCGCTGTTTAGTGTTGAAAAATACCCATTTTTCAAAACCAGTAGACTTTGGGTGTCTTCCTCGTTGGGGGAAGTTGGTGCATTTTTGTCAGCTTGCATGCCCACCCCTTGAATCTCCCAGGGACAGAAAAATTGACTCCTTGAATCAGTGACTTTGCCTAGTCCTGAACTATAGGCTGAGAGGTTCCCACTTTGTAAACAGAACTTGGGTATCTGTTGGAGATGATATATTTTTTAAAAAGCTGAGAAAAGGCCTCCGTTTGAATCATGGGGCCATTGTGGCCTCTTTACAATCTCATTCCTTTGGAGTTAGGAAGCAAAAATGAATGTATTTAAATCCCTGTGCAATCCAAGGGAACTGTTTTATTCTGGTGCTCTTTGGTTTAAGAATGGTCTCTCCTGGATCAAGCAAAGATCTGCCTAAAAAACCCAGCTTCCATTTTTGACGGTGGACAGCCAACGGCCTTTGGAAACCACTTATTAGGACATGAAAGCGGGGGGCAGTTTAGCCCTGGAGGTAGACTGCCTGTGAATATGGAGGTCCTGTTAAGATTATTGCCTCAACAAACAACTTTCTTTGGAATTACAACACCTATGGCTGGTTGAGGGGGATTTGGGGTCTTCTAGCCCCCCAAAAGTTATTTTCCTAAACTCTGAGTTAGATCCTCCTAGCCAATCACTCTCCACAGATCTCTTCCTCCATCGATTCCTATTAATATGGTTTAACTTTTCTCCTTCAAAAGCCACAGCTCTTCCCACATCTTGTGGCAGTCAGTTCCACCTGTTCATGTTGCATCGGCTCCCCGGCTGATCCGTGCCACCAGGTGACCCTGAATTTTAGTATTATGAGGAAGGGAGGCTTTGCTTCCCCATGTTGCATCATGTTTGAAGCTTCAATCCAGCCCTCTCTCTGCTTAGCTGTAGATTTTGCATTCCCTGAAATGTCCCAAAGAAAGAGAAGAGGGACTGCCCAACTTGGCCATGGGTGAGGAAAATATCCCTCATTTAGGAAATCCCCCTTATACACACACCAAAAAAGTTTGCTTTTCATGTTAGGGGATGCTGCATTTTTCTTTTCCATTTCCCCTTTGGGCAGCCATTTTGTTTCAAAGGATGGCGACCAACACAATAAGGGTGATAGGACAATTCAGGACTTAGAGGGGAAAGTTCCTTTTGGGACTACAACTTCCAGAATCCCCCAGCAGCCAGGGGGATTCTGGGAGTTGTAGTTCAAAAAGGAGCTCTTTCCCCCTGCCTCCACATTTCTTCTCCAGGACCCCCCTTGTTCCACGAGACATGCTTCCCCCATTTTTTTGACATTTCCTGCTTTGCTTTTTGCTGGACAATTCTGTGACTGATTCAGAGTTAAAGGCTGTGCATGAGTGTTTAGAGCTCCCCTCTTGTGATGCATGCCTGGGAAAGTTGTGTGCGTGTGTGCGCAGAGGGATATTGCTCTGTTTCTGTGTATATGGGGTGTGCAGGGTGGTAGACTGTTTCTTATGGGTTCAGATCCTGTTGTTTGTTGTGGTCCCCATCTGTGTTCAGGGGATGCTTGGAAGGGCTTGTCTTGGAGCATTAAGGGTCTTGAGAGCCGGCATAGTGCCATGGTTTGGGTGCTTGGCCAGGACTCTGGGAGACCCGGGTTGGAATCCCTGCTTAGCCCTGAAATTTTGTGGCTCTGGGGAAGCCCCACTCTCTCAGCCTCAGAGAAAGGCCATGGCAGAGGTCCCAGGGAGCCAAGAAATCCCCAGGAGAGGTTTGCCATAAGTCAGAGTGGAGTCAAAGGCACCCAACATGGGAGGCAGCATAAGAGTGCTTACACGAGGCCTCTGGAAACCAGGGTTTGAATCCCGACTCAGCCGTGGGACCCCACTGGGTAAGGTTGGGCAGCCCCACTCTCTCAGCCTTAAGAGGCAAAAACCTTGGCCAGAAAACCCTAAGCTCCGTTGTTATTGTTATTGTGTGCCCTCAAGACATTTCTGGCTTATGGCAAACCTTATTATGGGTAGATTTCCTTGTTTTTTTTTCTGGGCTGTGAGGCCATGTTCTGGAAGAGTTTATTTCTATATCACAGCCCGGAAAAAAACCAAGGAAAATCTATGGATGACGGCCGTGAAAGCTTTTGACTTCTTATTTTGGGTTTCTCTTGGATGGGGTCAGCCAGTCAGCATTGACTTGAAAGCACAGAACGAGAACACTTTATGTTTCCTCCACATCGTGTGAGGAGTGGCGTTGAGAATTGGAACTGCTGCTGTGATGCAAGAAATTGAATTAACTCTAAAACTTTGGTCCCTGAGCACCTAAAACAGAATCCTCCAGTTGTTGCTGAACTCCAGCTCCCTGCATTCCTCACCATTGCTGGCCAGGGCTGATGGGTTTTGCACTCCAGGAGCAACCAGAGGATTGCACAATTCCCACCCTTGGCTTAAGGGCTCAGCATGGAGGTTGCCTGCTGTATCTCCATAGGAGTCCCTGTGCACTAACCTCTTTTCCTCTGGTCACTCTTTTTAGAGTAATTTTGCTACATTTCTGGACCGGGCATGATTGCATCTCTCCCTTGGGTTGAGGGGGTTTGTTGATATGTTGTGGGATTAACGGGAGAAGGCAGTGTGTGTGTGTATGTGTTTTCTGGGGGGATTTGAAAATCAGGAATTAAGGGGAGGGGGAGGATGGTGGGTGCATGGCAGGGTGTGCATGCGTGGGATTGGTGTTGCAAACAGGCAGTGTGCATGTGCCATTATTGTGATCAGCAAGGGAAAAGTTGTGTATGTGTGTTGATTGCTGCAGGGTGGTTGGACTACATGCCCCTTGGGGTAAGTGCAACTCTTGTGATCGCAGAGTGGGGAAGAGGCAGAGGTGCATCCGAGTCCCAGGGGACCAGGGTTAAAATCCCTGCTTGGCCATGGAATCCCACTGGGTGACCCTTGGGCAGGTCACACTGTCTCAGCCTCAGAAGGCTATTGTGACAAACCTTCTCTGAACAAACCTTGCCAAGAAACCCCTGTGACAGATTAGCCTTAAGGTTGTCATAAGTCGGAAAGGATTTGAAGGCACACGACAAATCCTCAATAAATTTCCTCTCCCCAGAGCCTGACTCCCTGGCCCCCTTTTTGGGCAGATTCTAGGATGTGTAAGTCCAGTACATAAATATGCCAAACTCTGCCTCCTCCCCCTCCCCTGCAATTTTAACTAATTGCATTTCAAAAGGTGTTGCACATTTGAGAGCACTTCTTCTGAATCCGCATGGTCTTGCACTGTTGCACTTGGCCTCGTTTTCAATGCACAATGGCTCCAAGATGAAGGGAAAATGGAATGTGCGCGTGTGCGCACTGGGGAAAGGAGTGGCTTAGGGTGGTGGTTTCTCCGGCCCTTCGCCAAGACTTTGGTCCCAGGACGTGGTTCCTTTCCAGCACTCCCCTAAACGCCAAGCAGACGGGATGTTTGGAATTTTTCCCTGGGCACCTTGGCAATGGAAGGAAGAAAGCAGGGCGGGTGATTCTCCTCCTGCGGCGAGACGGAGCGCAGCTCTTTTCTTAGGTGTAGAGAAGGAACGTGAGCGCTGGACCTTTTTCCTGTCCCAACATTTCCTCTCTTGCCAAGACTGGAGCAAACAGGATGGGTTGCCAGCTTACTCGGTCTTCACCTGAATGGGATGAGACGTTAGGATAGCATGCATGCAATTGCTCCGGCAATGGTTCATTTCCCCTCTTTGGCCTTGAAGTGGCGAGACTGTCCCATTGATGCACGCACGCACGCGCATGCACTCAGCCTGCGCATGCACTCACCCTGACCCATAGGTGCCATTTTGCTTACACTGCCAGAAGCTCCCTCCCATGGCGCCATATTCTCAGCAGGTGTGTCCGACTGCACTCGCTGGCACGCAGGGACGTCTCTGTCCAGAAATGGGCACCCCTTTAATTTGTCACCCACAGGATTGTTCAGGATAGCCCAGGATACTGAGATATAGAAGGCAACCTGGTACAATGTGGTACAGTTCCTGATATTTACTGTTATTACAATATAATAATATAATATAGTTATTTATACTTCGCTCTTCAGCCACAAGGATATCAGCATGCTTTTAGTTATCAGCGCGCTTGCGGAAAGCGCGGGATGAGTCCTTTCTGAATCTTCGTTTGCGAAGAAAAGCCAGAGAGATAATAATATAATATAATTATTTATGCTTAGCTCTTCAGCCACAAGGCTATCAGCGCGCTTTTAGTCATCAGCGCGCTTACAGAAAGCGCGGGATGAGTCCTTCCTGAATCTTCGTTTGCGAAGAAAAGCCAGAGAGATAATAATATAGTTATTTATACTTCGTTCTTCAGCCACAAGGCTATCAGAGCGGCTTACAAACTGTTTTTTAAGCAACAGCAATTTACACATCTACACTGCATTAAGCAGTTTCCAATGTGTGTCAGCATATAGTAGCTTTTAGTAACAAGTGCAACAATTGATGACAAATATGATCATATAGAGCAAGTTAGAAATATACATTGATAACAATCTTACAAACAAATTTACTATACAAAAAACTTGTTAATGTTCCAGAAACCAATCTTATGTTGTTAAGATGTATCCATACAATATCATCATAAAGGGGACGAGCAAGTCAAGTATTTAGCTGAATAAATAATACAATGTAAAGAACAATAGTTCACTGTAGAAGCAGATGAATTTAAGATGAGGATCAAAAAAATACAGCTTCCCATTATAATCTGCAAATCTGCAAATCTTCAATATTCTAATCCTTCCAAGTTACAAGCATCATTGAAGGTGAAAGAATAGGATTATAATTGGAAATTTGCAGATTTTTGCATAAGGTATATAGATGATAATGGGAAGCTGAAGAAGTCTTTCTCAAACAAAACAGCTACTAAAAGCTATTATACTGTAACAGTAAATATCAGAAATTGTACCGCATTGTACCAGATTGCCTTCTTTATCTTAGGCCCCTTTAATTTGTGCCAAAAGCATAACCTCCAACTTTTCACTGTTAAAAACCAGGACACGTGGGACCAAGCAAGGTGGGCAAAAGTTATTAATTAATGAGGGAGAAAATGGAGATTGTAGGAGAGGCTGCAGCAGTTTGCTTTTGCCTGAGCTTACTGGGAAAGGAAAATACCCTCCTCTCCTCTCCTTTGGCCTTGCTGAGTGCAAAGGACTTTTGCATTTTGAACTCAGTTTGCAGCAAAATATATCATCTGAGGACAAAGGGAGAAAGTGGAAAGGAGGAGGAGAGAAACTGGGACATTTAAAAATCAGATGGAAGAGCAGGACAGCAAAGAGGGAGGAGAGAGGATTAATCTGGATTTCCCCCTGCTAATCCAGGATAGTTGGAGGGCATGTAAAAGTCTTTCCACTTTTAAAGGAAACTGTAAGTCCCCAAAAGCAAAGGTTCCTTTTCCACCACTCAAACAGGGCAATTTCCCAGCTTTCTCCCATCTTCCTTTTCCAGGATCCAAATCGTTCATTTTCTGCCTGCAAGAGATTTATTTTTGGCTATCGGATCCATCCTTCCCTGCCTGCCTGCTGATCTCTTTTTCTCCCCAGGAGAATTTTCCTGATGCAGGAGTGGTTTCTTTGCTGAATGCATGCTTGATATCTTTTCCTTTATAGCTATGTCTATATCTATTTTAAAAAAATGAACACAAAATAGGGGAAATATATATATATATATACTGCATAAATGTGGGACGGCTTCCACATTTTTTTCTCGCGTGGAACAGAACTAGGTCTGTATTTTTTTTCACGTTGCCATTGTTCTGAGTCTGCTGGTTTCTCATGGCACAATTCTGAAAGATGAAATCTATACATATAAATATAATATATATATTATATATATATAATATATATAAATGAGAAAAAAATATTTCCTTTGAATAAATATAAAATACAACTTGAATATAAAGGCTCCTGTCTGTGTTTGTTTCTGGGGTGGGATTCATTAGGAAGAGTGGAGGTGGGAAACTCAGGGAGGAGGTGCCAATGGAATGTAAAAGAATGATAATTATTCCCAAATAATTAATTTGCAATGCTTTTTATTTTTTAAAGGAAGTGATTTGATGCAAAACATTGCAAAATATCTCAAAATAATGACCCCAATTATGAGTCAAGGGTAACCCAAATAATTAATTTGCAATTCTTTTTATTTTTTAAAGGAAGTGATTTGATGCAAAACATTGCAAAATATCTCAAAATAATGACCCCAGTTATGAGTCAAGGGTCACCTAGATCAACACTTGGGAAATTCATTTTTGGACTACAACTCCCAGAATCCTGTTAAAATTATAAAATACAAATAACAATACAAGGAGACAGTGATTAAAGAAGCAGAGTTTGTTACTGTTCCAGTGGAAATTATTAAGGAGGGTATTTTTTCCTATCTTCCGTCCATAAACGAATAATAATTATTATTTATTTTATTTGTATCCTGCTTTCTCCCCAATATGGGGACTCAAGGCCACTATTACTATTATTAGTCGGCCAAAGAGCGGTTCCCCTTTAAGAGCCCTGCCCCTTTAAGAGCGCCCACTTCGATGGGCTCGCGAGGAGTGACGCCTCCTCCCTTTGACTTGGCCCGCGTGACCCTCAAGCGGCACGCTGATTGGATAGTTCATTTTCTTCCTCGCGGCTCCTCTGTGGTATTTTGATTGGCCGCTGTATCGGCCTCCGCTCACATTGCCATTGGGCGAGAAAGCGACCGGAGGGACCAATCAGATGAAGCCTCCCGGATTGTGATGATCCGATTGGTTAATCCCACGCCCTTGCGTCTCAACGCGCACTCCGATTGGCTCACCGGGTGAAAGGGGCGTAGCTTATACGGAGCGCGCCCGAGGGCTTCTTTTTTAAGGCCGTTCTTCACCTCAGTCGGCAGCCATGGCGGACGGAGGAGGACTGAACCGAGTCCCTGATGTCGACATCGACCCGGACGGCGTCTTCAAATACGTGCTAATCCACGTCACGCCGGAGGGGGCGGGGCCTGCCAAAGACGTCGTGCGCGGCTACGCCTGGGCCGAGTACCACGGTGAGCCAATAAGGGGAGAGGGGGCGGGGACAGGGGCAGAACGCCGGCACTGATTGGGCGAGGCGTGTGGGCAAGTGTGCGGGGCCAAGTGCTGTAATTTGATATGGGGCGGGGCCTCCATTGGGGTGGTTTTGTCGTGGGAATGGAGGGGGCGGGGCTTAAAAGTGGGCGGGGTCTAGCAAGGTGAGTGGGCGGAGCTAAAGAGATGGGAGTTGTTATGTTTGAATGGGGACCAATGGGTAGCTTAGAAAAGTTACTTTTTGGGCCACAGTGGCCAAGGAATAGCTTAGAAAAGTTACTTTTTGGGCCACAGTTACCAGCTGCTCTTCCTAGGGGATCCTGGGAGTTGTCAAGCAAGTAACTTTGCCAAGTGGCTGTGGTGTCTAGGGGATTCTGGGAGTTGTAGTCCAAAGCCCTTTCCAAGTGGCCACTCTCTCTGGGAGTTGTAGGCTAGGGGAGCAGCCTTTCCCATCCTCCCAGCTGGGGCTAGGGGGGGCTTGTTGTTGGCAGGGGGTGAACCTTTCTAAGTTGACACAATGATGTAAGGATGCTGGGCCTTGTAGTCCAAAGAGGAGCTGGCTGGGTTCTTGGGAGTTGTTGCCTCCCCCAAATTAACCTTTTGAAGTGGACGCTCAGGTTATAGAAGATGCAGAACTTGTTTGGGACGCACCTGCCCTCCCAATAGGAATTTTTTCTCCCAAAAATGAAATTTTCTTTCTCCCCAAATTCTAGCCCTGCAAAGAGCGAGATGTTGAAAGTCCTTCCCACCCAGGACTCTTCTATATTCCCTCAGACACTTTACCTTTTTGCCCTTTTCTTCAGATCCCTAAACTGTTTCTAAATGCTCCATCAAAGTTTTTTTAAAAACTTTTATTACTTAGTTCCAAATATTACATGCACTTTTCAAAAATTTAAAACTCTTATACATTTTTAATAGCTTCTTATCCGCTTACAGGCAGCAAAGGACACAGGAGACAAATATTCTGAAAAAGCATTTACAAAAAGACATTGCACAAAGTCTTATCTCGCTTCTTTAAAAATAAGTTAACTGTTATGCAAAAATTCTCCACCCCTTAGCTCCCTCATCAAAGTTTTAAGATACTGAAACCCAAGAAATGGGGAGGCCAATTTTTGTGTGTGTGTGTGGGAAGGTAGAATTCTTATTTTGGGGAAGGGGTGTAGTGCTTCATCCACCACCACCACCCCATAGCTGTATTCCTGAATTCTCCCCATGGTCGGTCTGGGCCCCTACTGTGGAAAAGCTGCAGCCTGCTCCGTTCGGGGGGTAGGGGGTTTCTGAGTCCCAATTTCCCTGAGAATTAGACATGGGGGGGTCCCACAAGGTTTTTCATTTGCACCCCATGAACCCCTTTCCGCCTTCCTCCCCCAGCTGACATTTACGATCAAGTGGCGGAAGAGCTGGAGAAGCAGGGCTTCCACTGCCGCTGCCTCGGGGGCGGCCGGATCTCCCACCAAAGTGCGGCCAAGAAGATCCACGTTTACGGTTACTCCGTGGTAAGGAGCAGAAATGGGGAGGAGTGCTTTGTGACATTGCCTTTTCTTGCTTTGTGCAAAGAGAACCACAGAAAGAGAGGCTGGGAAATTTTTTTAAAAATCTGTTTATACTTTGTTTTATTTATATCCCACCTTTCTGCAGACATGGGACCCAATTTGGGTTGCCATAATGCTATAAACTTGACCATAAAAAAGGTTGAAGCACAATTAAGCTGGCTGTCATATCAAAATGCCATTAATTTTAAGAAATATAAGGTCATTTAAAAACATAACCATAAAGATAAAAATACAGCAAAAACCCCCCCCCATTCAACGATTCCCAGTAATCAAGTGCTCCTCTAATGCCTGTGTAAATAAAGAGGTCTCCGTGGGTCCCCCTGCTGAGCTCCCTTTGGGAAACTTGTATTTGGTGGAAAGAGATATGCAGAGTCATGGGTGGGAGGGCCACAATGACCCATGTTGAGCGTTATCTGCTTCGCAGAATATTGCAAAGAGCACCACCTGCATTGTCAGGAAGGCTGATAATGTATGCAGTTCTTCTGTGCCTTCAAGTTTTTCAGAATCCTAGTCCAGTATTCAAGCTACTACACCATGCTGGCTCTTCTGTCTCTCTGTCTGTCTATCTATATCTCTTGGCAGGGTTTCGGCCGAGCCAAACACTCCATTACCACCGAGAAACTGAAAGCCACCTACCCTGACTATGAGGTCACCTGGTCGGACGAAGGCTACTGACCCACATGGACGCTGCCCTGGAGAGAGAGAGAAAGGTCTCCCCACCGCCAGCAGGTGGACTGGGCTTGCATCCCATCCCAATGGATGCTGAGCAGCCCTGAACAAAATGAGACTGAGAAAGGAAAGGGGTTTCATTCCCATGAGAAGAGCGGGTGGGTCTCTTGGTCTGTGCTCTCTGTCCGGTGGAACGTGCCAGGCCTGCGCATGTCAGAAGAAATAAATGTATCCTGGCATCAAGTCTGGTGCTTAATGTGCATTCTCTGCCCATAGTTGTGGCACATGGGGGACTCTTTTGTTTCCTTTCCAGAGGTCTTTCGGTCTGAGGAAGCAGACCGGGGTTGGGGGGAAGGAGACGAGAGAGCGTTAGGTGGCTGTGAGACGTTGTGGGTGGAGGCAGCAGTGTAGTGATGTGGGGTGTGAACTTTTTATTTATTTATTTATACCCCGCTCTTCAGCCACAAGGCTATCAGAGTGGCTGACCAATTGTTTTAAGCAACAGCAATTTATGAAATGAAGGCATTGCCTTTCGAATAAGAATCCTTTCCCCCTTAAATGAAACTTAGCTTCAGTCCCCAAATCTCTTACCACTGCAAAGAATGAGACTTTGAAAATCATTCACACCTGGAACTCATATCTGCTGCTTGGAAGAGGCAGAGGGCAGACCTGGAGTTGCGTGTGGCCCTCCAAGGGTGTGTTTGTGGCCCTTGGCTTCTCCAGCCTGCTCCTTCTGCAGCCAGGGACCCTCCAGGAACGGCAGTACAAACCCTTGCTCTGTTTGAAAGCCAAAATGCCCTGTTTCTTCGTTTTCCAGCCACTTTCTTTGTTTGCTTGGTTTTCTGGCAGTCCACACAGCCCCCGGAGGGTCCCAGGAAGTGAAATTGGACCTTTGGACCTGCCGTAGTTGCCCACCCTGCTCTACTCTTGGTATGGATTTCTGGATCCAACCCACTCCCTAATTGGGCCAAATGGTTCGTTTTTAGAACTGGGAAATACCTGGGAGCAAAAGAGTTTTGTCTCCTCCAAGGTTACTCCTTCTAGGCTCCAGACAGCCAATGAAAGAAGCCTGTGAAAGAAGGCCCCAGAGTTGGGGGAGGAAGGTGCCCATCCCTCGGGGCGGATGCCTCCTCCCCAGAGAATTCTGTGGTACTCCTGGCAGGACGGCAGTAAGGACAGAATCCCCCTGCCTCACCCCCCACCAAGGTTTATGGCTTGATTGCTCTGGGTTCAAGGTCCATGGTTGTGATTGTCTGGGAAATGGAGGGCTGGACTTTGTGGACTTGAGAGCAACAGACCCACACAGAGGAGCCTGGAAAAAGAAGAATATTTTGTAATCTGTGCTCTGGCTTCTTGAAATAAACACTCATTGCAAAACCCATGAAGGTGCCTTTTGAAACAGTCGGGGAAAAAGAGACTTTAGGGTAGGGTAGCAGAGGGTGTGTTGGGTTTGGACAGGGGGCACTGAGTTCAGTTTTTGCTTAACAACAGGGTGGCAATGGACACATTTTGTTTGTTTGTTTCCTTTTAAAATAGTCTACATGGGTTTAAATATGTTAGTAAATAAATAGGACAAGCCAAAGGCAGACATGCACCAGATTATTAAAGACAATATAACGTAATGGCATTTCCCAATTTGGTGCCTTCCAGATGTGTGAGACTACAAGTCCCATCAACCTACATATACTTCTTGTGGAACCTCCGTGGTCAGGGGAAGTAGGTAGGTCTCTAAATATCGGATACAGAGAACAGACAGCTGGTAGGACCATTGCTTTCCATGCCCTGTTTGGAAAGTTTCCACAGGCCCCTGGTGAGTCCCTGTTGGATGTAGGATAGATAGAAAAGAGACAAATCCTTCATCTGATCCTGCAAAGTTGATTTGGGATTTTTAGTACTGTTCTTCCATATTTGTTTAGGAATCCTTTCCCTCTCCTTCTTTCCCTCTTCTGAGCACAATGGTGATGGTGATGGGTTGAACTTGGAAGACGTTCTCAGGGGCCGCACTCCCGTGGTAGTGGGTGGGGGGGTCCCAAAACCCCAGTATCTTTTGCTTAGAGCTCTTACTGCTACTAATTGAGCTTTGAGAGAAGTATTTCAACAAAACCTGTGTGGAACTTGAGAAATCATGGAGAAGGAACTGGTGGCCCTCTGGCGAAACCTGGTCCCCTGATGTTGGGACTTCAGAGGGCTGGATTTGGTCGCTGAGCATGAGGTTGCCCAGCCACACTTTGGTTAGCATCTTATATTGAGGTTGTTCTTAACACCAGTGCATTATTCATGTATTTGGAGAGCATACATTCCCCCCTATTGCATGGAAAAAGATTCTCTGTGTAGCTTAGAAATTGCACATTTTTTTTAAAAAAAGGTAGGTAATGTTAAAGTCAATCAATGCATAGAAAAATAGGCGTCATGACACTGACATCAAATGGGGGAAAAAGTTGCCACTCTGAAAAGCAATGGCAAAATAACCCACAACCCCTTTCCTTTCAAGTTGAAAGCCAGAAGAAATAAACATGGTTTTAAAACTGATGCGTACCGGGGTTGGGGAGAGCTGGGTGTACCTCCTTCCTTCCGGATTCCATTCTATATTGCTGATGATAATAATATTGACATTGTGTGCTCGTGCATTGATGCAGCTTGGCTTACTTCCCTGAGCTGCCTAGGAATGTCACCTTGGTGCGGCAAACCTGTGCTGTCTGGGTTTTGGCCTTCCACGGTCCTTATCTATCATGGATATCTCTTTTACAGTGTGTGTGTGTTTGTGTGTGTCTTTGTGGTCTCTCTGTGGCATCCTCCCCACCTCCAGTAACTGATGCTCCACAGTGTGTCTGAGCACAGTGTGTCTGCCTCGAAGGATGGCAGCCTTCCTGGGACAGCATTTGTCTCCCAGGCACAGGTGATAAGCGAGGTTGAAGTCCAGGGTACAACGTCATCTGAAGGAACCTGTCTCCTTTCTTCCCCTCCTCTCCTTGCAAGAGCAAATTCTTGTCACTGCTCCATGGGCTCATACCAAGGATGTCAGGGGCTCGGCTGCTGGTGGTGTGGCTAGTCCTCTTGGAGGAACTCGCCGGTGAGTTTGCCGCCAGCTCTCTCTCTCTCAGGGCTGCACTTCAGGGGAGCAGAGCTGCTCTGAGGTTTAATTTCAGGAAATCCAAGGGGAACATAAGGAGGTGGGGCCCTTGGTTCAGTTAGTCTGATGCTTTCAGTGAAGTTTATTTTTTAATAAAACATGTTTGTGTGTTAAGTGGGCCAAGATGTCTTAGGGAGATTTAGGGCTTCATTGGGGATCATTAAAATATTTAAAATATTCTCTCTTGTACCAGACAGAGTATATTTTGTGTATGTGTGTGTGTGTGAGAGAGAGAGAGAATGTGATGCTGAGTTGTTCTTTGCCTTACCCACATTTGAACTCTGTCTCCAAACTTGCAAACTGACTGTATAACGGAAGGCCAGCTTTTCTTTTTGTCACTCAGAGTTGAGAGATTCTTTGCAGTGTGTGTATGTCTGACATTAATCCTTTTGTTGCTCCATCCTCTGAGATATTTCAGCCTTGAATCCTGGTTCAAATCCTTGTTGTTCATCCCTAAAGCTCACTGGGAACTTAGGCACTGTCTCTCAACCTAACCCACCACACAGGGTTATTGGGAAGATTAAAGGAGAAACTGTATATCTGCCCTTCAGCAATTTGGTAGAAGAGTAGGATAAATATTGGACAAATACGCAGGTGGATATTCCTCATGATCTGTCCATTTTGGCTTATTTCTCCCCCTCCTAGCCGGGCCTCAATTTTTTGTCCAGGCGGTGTTTGTCAACAGATGTGGGACTGCCAGCCAAAACGTGTGTGACTTTGTCTGCGATTGCTGGGATTGTTCGGATGAAAACCAATGCGGTGAGTTTTCTCTCTTCTTTTTCCCACTAGTGGACTGGCTGAAGCTATTTGGTGCTGGGAAAAGGTCATCTTAAGAAGACCTTGACAGGAGCAGAGCAACAAAAATGCCTCTAATATACAGCTAGGGAAAGGGACTTTAATTTCTAGAATCCCCCAGCTTGCATGGGGATTTGGGGTGTTGTCATCCAGAAAAATAAGTTTCCTCAAGTTCTGATTTTGTCTGGGTGGTGTTCCATGATGACACTAGCAACGGGAACAGAAAACCAACAGTCCAAAATCAGTGGCCTTTCCTTGGGAAATTACTGTTCCCAAACTGGATTTGTGTGATCATCCTGGGCGGAGATCCTTTACATTTCTCAGTATTCCATAGGTGTGATGGGATGCAGGATTAAAACCAGTATCCTGGAATGGATTTTGGGGTGGGGAGGTTATCCATTCAGCTGCTGCAGCCTTGAGCTCTGAACATTGTCTCAATTTCACAGCTGAGATGGGGGTGGCGAGAAATTTGCAAACCGCTGTAGCTTAGTGGTTAGAGTATTGGCCTGGGACCTTAGAGAGAGGGAGACAGAGGTTCTGGCCCACCCTGAACAAAGGGACGGATTTGAGCCCCTTTAATCGAGACTGGGCGTCTCTTTCACATCTCCTCTTCAGCCAGACGTGAAACTCCCTGAGTTTCAACTCCCTGAGTTTCAACTCCCTGAAGCCAGTTGCTCTCTCAGCCTGGTCTACTTTACAGGGTTATTGTGAGGTTATTAAAGGGAGGAGAGGAGGAGAGCCATGATATCCATGTGCCCGGGAGGGACAGCAAACAGATCCACGTGAGCAATTTTTTCTTCTTAGATGTCTACAGTTTGTGCACCAAAGTTCTAAAGTGGGACAAAAAGCCATTAAAAAAAAAAAGAGGCGTTCAGAATAGACTGAGATTGAGAGGGAGACTCCTGTACCTCATTCTATTTTAAATACACCCTTTTCCTTGGATTCCTCCCCCCCGCCACAACCACCAGTCAACCTGTTTCTGACTTGGACACCCTGCCATGTTCCTCGGTTTCCCCTCAGGTTACCGGAAGGAGTCAGTGGCTCTCGGGATGCCCTTCACCTGTGACTTTGAAGGCAGCATGTGTGGCTGGGAGGATGTGAGCACCTCTGCCTACCGATGGGTCCCAGCCCAGGCCAGCATCTCCACCTGGGGTGCAGAACCCCCCTTTGACCATACCCTGGGCACTGATTTAGGTAACTGCTTTTCTTCAGGGGGTGGGGTGACTCTGGACATTGCAGCCGCGGGCTGAAACAAATCCTTTTAGGGTTGCCTGTTCCTCGTTATCGCAGGGATTTCAACTCCAAGGATCATCCAGTCCACCCCCAGTGACAATGCAGGGAACCCCTTCCTAAAACATCCCTGACAGGTGGCCATCCAGCCTCTGCTCAAAAACTTCAGGGAAGGATATCTTTTTTGGGGGGGAAGGACTGTTTTTCGACCCTGCTTCCTTCCCAGAGCATATGGTGGGGATGTGAGAGAGGGTTGCCTTGGTGGCTGCTCCTAAGAATCTGTGGAACTCCCTGCCAAGAGAGGCAAGTATGGACCCCTCCTTATTCCTCCTCTACATTTGATTCAGGTTGGGGTTTTGGCAGCTGAGTGGCTGGCTGAGGAAAGGATTTTGTAAACTTGTATGGTTTGCAATGTCTTCTGATTCAGTTGAGTTTTAATGTTATAATGTATTTGATTGTGTTTTAATATTATGAACAAACTAATAATAACATTTTTTAAAACTCTGTAGCTGTTGTGAGTCACCTTGAGTTGAATATTTTGGGGAAAGGCAGGATATAAACTCAACTGATCAATCAATTGATCGATCAGTCAGGGTTGGGGTCCTTGTGCTATTTGAGCACTGGGTGAGACCTCCAGGGAGGAGATGTCCCAGGACCCAAGGTGGGGTGTGTGGAGAGGTGGGGGGTCATATCTCTGTGGGTGCTCTACCCCCCCCAGCCCCCTGTTCTTCTGACCTTCTCACGCCTCTGGCATTTCTGCAGGCTGGTACCTAACCACCACAAAGCAGAAGGTCAAGCCATCTGCCACAGCCCGCCTGAGATCTCCCCCCATGAGGGAAGCAGCTGCGACCTGTGAAATCCATGCTTGGTATCACCTGTGGGGACCAGGTAGGCCCCTGGCTGAAGAAGCAGAGATGGGATAGAAAGCCCCCAACAGTTAGAAGGGTAAACGCCCATGTTGAAGGGGGTGGGTGGTGGTGGTGGTCGAGCATCTTCGTTTCTGGCTTATGGTGGCCCTAAAGCGGGCCCATCACAAGGGGTGGTCTCTTAACCTCCTACTGGTACACGCAACGGATTTCACGCTCTCCCTCTAATGCAGGACTCAACCAGAGCCACCATCCCTCTCTGACGCTGGAGCTGAGCAGTGAGAATAACACCGTGATGCTCTGGCGCAACCCCCCGGGGAGTGCTTCCCCCTGGCGGGAGCTGGTGGCTTACACGGGCCGGATCCGGGGGACATTTGAGGTACCTGGCTGTGACGTGCCTGGTCCCTTGCTTCCTTTCTGTAGCCTCACCTGGCATAGCTTGAGATCTCATCCCTTCTAAACCCATCATGGAGACTGGTTCATCTTTGGGGCTGTCTCAGCTCAGCGCCTTAGAGAGGGGAGTTTAAGCTGGACCAAGCAATGTCCAGAGGCCATGGTGTCTGTGTGTGTGTGTGCTTTGAAATGATAGATTTTGGCCGAGTTTGGCCCAGAAGTGGAAGTTCTGCATATCCTGGGCAGCTGTGGTCCGAAAGGTGGAGGGTTATTCCCCTGTATAGAAGTCTCTTCCCATTCCTCCTAAGCTCTGAGGAGGGTTGTGCTTCTTATTTCCATGTGTGTGTGTCTGTGTCCATTGTGAGATGTGGATCCTGTGAAGTTCTAGCCTCCAAAAGGGAGACGTTCTGAGCTCCATATGGATTTCTTATTGGTTTTGAGACTAAAGAATTGTTTGAGAGCGGAGCTCTCTTGGGAGGTGGTACTCTACATCAGTGCGGGAGGGCTAATAGAGGTTGGGTGCTCACCTTTTAGGTGTGCTTTAGTGGTATGTGAAAGGGGTTGGATTAGAGGACCTTTGGACATCCCTTCCACCTCTGTGATTAAAAGTGTGCCTAGTTGCAGGACGTTGGAGGACCGCAATGGGAGGCACAGAACGGAAGCGGGGCCACTGGAGACTCACCCGTAGCTCTGCTGTCCCTCTGCAGGTCACCTTCTCTGTAATTCAGGACTACGCCAAGTCCGTGCAACCGGCACTCGATGATGTGGAGTTCAGGAACTGCGGCCTCCCCAGTAAGGCTGGGCTTACCCCCAGTCCCGCCCCTCTTTCCCGTGCCACCATACCTTCCCTGGACCTTCCCACTCCCTCTGAACACATAGAATATAAATAAAGGAATTGGTGGATGCTGTCCATCGAATTTTCAGTATGTCCTCCTTTTTGAGCTATTCGCCTCTCTTTCCTCCCCTTCCCCCACAACCACAGCCCCCAGTTCAGGTCTCCCCAGTTGTGGTCCAGATGAGCACCAGTGTAGTAACAAAGCATGTGTTGCTGTGGACCGGTATTGTGATGGAACCGAGGACTGCCGGGACGGTGGTGATGAAGACCTGGCCGAGTGCGGTGAGAGTTTCTGCAGTCTTATTGACTCACTTTCCTGACTGTGTGCAGAGCTTTGAGGGTGGTGTTGTCTTTTTTTGGACTACAACTCCCAGAATTCCCCAGCCAGCTGCAGCGGTTTGCCCCTTAGCATCTCTTTGCTTCATGGCTCCTTTCCCCTCATGCAGACAGCTTCAGCATCTGTCCCTTTGAGGATGACTGGTGCGGATGGTCCTCAGCGCCCAACCAGACCTTCTCATGGGTGAGGAATGTCAGCCTCCACGTTGTCTCTTCGTCACCTGAACAGCCCACCCGGGACCACAGCACCAACAGCCCAGCAGGTAGGTTTGGATTGGTGGGGAGAAGCTATGATGCCGTTTTTGGGGTGGATGGGGGTTAGCCCTGGTTGCTGGAATTCATTCTGATTACAGGACTTCTCCCTCGGTGCCCAGGAATGAATGACAAGAAGGCAAGGGCCTCTGGGAGTGTGCAGGATCCTTTCCCTTCTCTCCTGCCTAACAACGTCTGTCTCTCTGCAGTAGTGATTTGAGGACTTTTTTTGAAATGTATCTGGAAGATGGCTCCACTCAGAAGTGAACCATTAAAGCAGTGGTTGTCACACTTTGGTCCTCTGTGTGTTTTTTGGACTCCAGTTCCCAGAATTCCTGGCCATTGGTCAAGTTGGCTGGGGCTTCTGGGAGTTGGAGCCCAAAACATCTGTAGGAGCAAAGAGTAAACAGGAGTATCAGTTTGGTATCTTCTTTTAGAAAAAAACATTTCTGCTGACCATGCATTAAATTCCAAGACATAGCTAAATAGTTTAAAAGAACATGCCCATGGCTCAATATCAACAAGTTTTTTAATACCTAATTCTACCTAAAACGTGGCAACTATGGGACATTTCCAAAACATATGAGTGAGAGAAACGCTAGTGGGATTACACCTCCACGTTATGATTCATTTCTTGTAAGAAACTTGTTGCGAACTCCAGGGTCAGGATCTCTCTCTCTTCCTTGGAACTGGATTTGGTAGCTCAACTATTGGGTCCCCCGTCCAGCCAAGACAGAATGTTCTCCTTGCTTCTAGAGAGATAACAGTCTTCCAACCAACCAAGAGATAACAGAAAGACCTGTGGCATGTACTGAAGGTACTCAAAGTTGTAAACATTAACTTTAGCATTGGCCAAGACTTTGGGAGGAAGCGTCTGGCAGTGAATCCAGTGGGACCAGCTCACAGCCTCCCTCTCTTCCCACTGCAAAAAAAAGACTATTTACTGATTTATTTTATTACATTTTTATCTAGGCTTTCCACCAGAATTTTCAGCGTCACAACTGGATTAACATCTCTCTTTCCCCACACCAGCCATGAAACCTTTAAAAGAGGGGTTTTAAAACCTTTAAAAACTGTCAGATGCTAGAGGCCATGTTTCAAACTCTGGTCTTCAGAGTCATAGTCCAATATTCAAACCACTACACATGCTGGCTCTCCATCATCCGAAGACTGTGGTCGAAACGCGTCTGGCCTTGAGCTTTTATTTTTCACTATTAATAATTTTAGCATTTGCACACTTCTCAGTGGGGTATTGTTACCCTTTTAGAAACTTTAATTTTATTGGATTCCCTGCTCCAGGGTTTAGTTATTCTTTCATTTCTTCATATTGTTGTTTTTTTATGATTGGGAGTGGGATTAGTTTATCCTAGTGATTTTTTGGCAGAACCCTTCAGTTTGGCTTTTGGTTAAATGTTTTGGGTTGTCTGTCTGTAGGGACTTTTGTTGTATGGCTCTCCATCATCATCATCAAACACACACAAAAAAGAACTCCAAATCACAAACACTTTAAAACTGAGAACATCTGAACAGTTTTCTTCTTTCCAGAACTGGCTTTGAACAATTTCTAGGTGTGTTTAGCCTAAATCCTAGCATTGCCCCAAATGAGAGGGGTGAGATTGCATAGCCATTTTTAAATATCTGAAGGGTGTCATGTAGAAAATGGAGTGAGCTTGTTTTCTTCTGCTCCAGAGACTAGGACATGAACCAGTGGATTCAGATTACGTGTAAACAGATTCCACCTAAACATTCGGAAGAACTTCCTTATTGTAAGAGGGGTTCAACAGACTGCCTTGGATAGTGGCAGAGTCTCCTTCTTTGGAGGCCTCTTTCGGGAGTGATGTAGTTGTGTCTTCCTGCATGGCAGAGGGTTGGACTAGATGGCCTCTGTGACTCCTTCCAACTCTGTGATTCTATGGAGCACTGCCAGTCCTACTCAAGAGGAAGCGCTCCTGTTCCCCTGGGGGAGGAGAGTGTGTCCTCTGGTCAAGCTTCTCATGTGCCAATGTCCTATTTGGTCCCTTCTAGGTTACTTTGTCTACGTCCACAACACACACCTGGGCCTCCGAGGGGGAAGAGCATGGCTGGTCAGCCCAACTCTGGCCGTGGACGAGACAACGCCATGCTACGTGAGTTCTCTGGCTCTTTCGTTCTCACCAGCTGTTCTGAATCATCCCCAAGTCAGGAAATTGAGCTGCTGACAACTTCTTGAGTTGGGAAATTCTGGTTGTTGCAGTTTTCACAGTTTGGAAAAGTTACTTTTGGGGGGATTCCAGTTCCCAGAATCGCTTGCCCTAGCCAACATGGCCACAGATTCTGCAAGTCGTTGGCCAAACAATTTTTCAACTTTGCAAGCTCTATAGCCAGTCAGATCTCTGAGAAAAATAGAGGCATTTGGAGGTGCTGGGTGGTGGGTTCTGGGAGGATTTCTATGTGGGTTTGGGGAATTTTTGTACATTTGGGGGCCCCTCAACATCGTTTTTGGCTGAAAATTGTGCCTTATTTTAAAAGGGGGGGTTGGGGGTCTGACAGGAGGCTTCAGAGGCCACCAACGTGGGGCTCAGGGGCCACATGTATCCCACAGGTCATCCTTTGCCCACTCGCGGGGTACCGAGTCCCCCTTCCTGCACCCTGAGCCCCATCCTTCCCCCCCTCGGCCTGTTTTCCCTTTCAGCTGGTGCTGTACCTCCACCTTCACGGCTCCAACACCAACAGCCTGAACATCTATTACCGGACAGAAAAAACAATGGTGCTCGTCCGGACTCGCTCTGGGGACTTGGGCGACTACTGGTTCCGGGAGAAAGTGGATTTCCACGTGATGGAAAAATTCCAGGTGGGCCAGGAGGGGGATGAGTCACGTCAGAAAGCGGGGGATCCCAGAAGCAAAGCGAAGCAAGATGGAGGTGGGCGAGGGAGAGAGAAAGTTGTGTGTCTACAGGAAGAAACTCTTGAGTAGAACTTGATGGCAAAAACCATCCCCTAAAACGTGCTGCTCATAAAAGTGCATAAACCAGCTGTGGGAACTGTAGGGCCCTCCAGATGTTTCAGAACTACGACTCCCATCATTCTGCACTATCCTGGCTAATAGGGCTGGCAGGAGGAGATTCCATCTAAACTTTAGGAAAATCTGTTTGTTTGTTTTTACTGTAAGAGCTGTTCAGCACTGGAACAGACTACTCGGAGGGTGGTGGGACTCTCCTTCTTTGGAAGTCTTTAAAACAGAGGCTTGTTTTGGGAGTGCTTTAGCACTGACTTCCTGCATGGCAAGGGGTTGGACTAGATTACCTTTTGGGTGCCTTCCTATTCTAAGATTCTGTTGTTCTATGAATTGTAGTCCAGCAACATCTCAAAGGCTTCACAGTACCCACCCCCCTGCCCCGCAGCTTAAACCAAGAGTGGGAACTCTTCCTTGGCCTTCTGGGATGGCTACCCATGCCCTGCCTGAACTTTGTCTGGTGAAACGTCTTGGCGTATAACTGTCCCCTGCCTGCTGCCCCTGCTGACGCAGTGATTTCTTTGTCTGCCCCAGATTGTCATTGAGGGCATGGTTGGAATGGGGCACAAAGGGAGCATCGCTTTGGACGACCTTATTCTGTCTCCTGGCTGCCTGGTGATAAACAGTGAGTACCCAGAGAAGGGAGACTCCTGGGAAAGCCATTTCCTGATCAGTTGTGGTGCCCCTGCCGTTCTCTCTAATAGATCCTCCGCCAGGGTCCCCCTCCCCTACTCCTGCTGCCCAATATCTGTTTGGCACGTTGAGCCTGGCTCCTCAGCAAAAGTCTGCCTGACCTGGGAGACCCTCCCAGCAGCACTCAGGCACTGCTTTTCTCTAATTTCAAACCTGGCCTCTGGAATCAGGTTCCTCCTTGCTATCTCTGCAGTTTTGTTTTGGTTTCAGGTAACCTTTCTGTTCTTGAGCCAGAACCCCACAGCTCCTGCGGCCAGGACCAGTTTGCCTGCCAAAGCGGGAAGCCATGCATCAGTGCAGAACTGGTCTGTGACTTTAAGGCCGACTGTGACGATGGCTCCGATGAGGAGGAGTGTGGTAAGTGAGGCAGGGACACCTGGCGCGGCCCCCAAGGGATGCCTGATAAATGCCAAAGGGAGGCTGGGGTCGCTGGCCAAGGGGGATTCTGGGATGAAACCTTGGGGCCGCGTCGCTTCTGTTCACTTTGCTCTCAACTGGGGGTTAATTCTGATTCTGTGGTTCCATAGACAGACAGAAGGAACGGTATCCAAATCCTTATTATTTCCATGGGCCTTTGATTCATTTATAAATTTAAGACTCTTTTTGGCTTCCTTTGAGGATAAAATCCTCCTTATACAGCACACAATATTTTTAAAAAAGGGGGAAAAAGACAGATCAACCCCCGAAGGTTGGTTCCCATCCCGGTCAGCTGCTGAGAGGGTCTTTGGTGTCTCTCCAGGATCCATGGTTCTTGCTGACGGCATGGGGGGATGGATGGACCTCAGCGTGGGCCGGCTGCAGTGGACCTTCCGAAACTCCAGCAGCCAAATACATGCCACAGGTAAGAGGGCTGCAGGGGCTGGGCAGGAAGGGCAGGGCTGTGCATTTCAGGGGGAGCAGCAGCGTTTGGGGTGAGGCCATCTGTGACCTTGTGGGCTTAGGGACATAAAGGAGGGGTGCTAGTTTTGGGTGGAATGGGGTCTGGGAAAGAGGGGAGTGGGTGGTATGGGGAAATATAGGGTTTGTGTATGGCATGTGTGGAGGTGAGAACTGTCCAGGTGTCATGGTCTCTGTGGAGGGGCGAAAAGGGGCAATATGCTTGGAGAAGTCACTTCCCAAAACCAATTCTCAAAATTCACCCACTCCCCCCATCCAGTATGTTTACATTTGCTGAATATCTCAACCGTAGGAAATTGGCATGGTTGCCACTTTGGGCGGCTTTGAAATGTTGGTGGGCAACTCCCTGGAGGAGGAAAAACCTGCCTACCCAATCAGTTCCCCACTCCTTTCTCCTTGTGGTTATTTGGCTTCTGGGAAGTGGCATGCTGGACTCTGTGGACCTTTTGGGTCTGATCCGTGGCTCTCGGCCTCCTTTCCTTTGCAGGCGGCTCTCTCGTCCTCTCCCAAGGCCCTGGACAGATGCTGTCTGTGGCTCGAGCCGCCACTCCGGTCTTGGGTCCCTCTGGTCTGGCCTGTGCTCTGGAGATGGACTTCACCACCGGCCCTCAAGGTATCTGCTGAACTCATCTCTCTTTGTCTGTCGCTGCTGGCTGAGGAAGGGACCCCTTCCTGGCCCATTGGGTGCAATCCAGACGTGGCCCAGGAGGAGGAGGAGGGAAGAGGGGAGCCCTGCCTTTTGCTTTCCGGCTGATCAGCCCCAAAGCACATCATGAGTGCTGCTCATTAGAGCAGAGGAAGTCAACCCATTTTCACCTCTCTGCTCTGCCCCCAGTGCATTCTGGGTAACCTGGAATTTAATTGGCATCACTTCAGTTTCATTTTGGGCTGAAAACCAACTGTTTCTTAGTTGGGTATTGAGGGTGTTCATGGCAGACGATCTACTTTTTGAGTGATTTGGGTGATTTTCAGGTGATTTTTCTCAAAACATTTTTTTGGAGAGCATTTCAGTGGTAGGTTTCTATGGCGAAACAGGGATTGAACCCTGGTCTCCCCCCAGTCTTCATCCGACACTCAGACCACGGCATTACGCTGGCTCTTGTTGGCAAAATTTATTCAGAGTGGGCTTGCCACCATGGGCTTCCTCTGAGGCTGAGAGAGTGTGACTTGCCCAAGGTCAACCAGTGGGTTTCCATGGCCAAGTGGGAATTTTGAACCCTCACCTCTCAAAGTCCTAGTCCGACACTCAAACCGCTACACTGCGCTGGCTCATAACGAATGCATCTACATGATGAGTGTAGTATATTCATTGTTTCCGGGAAACTCACCATGGACTGGTGCCAGCCTGCAAACCACCCCTTTGAGGAGTGCTGTCCCAGAGGGCTCGGCGGGCCACGGACGTTGGGTGGGTTGCCGTTCCCCACCCCTGTGTTAAAGTCCCCCCCTCTTTCCCCAGGGTTCCTGGCGCTTGCCGTCACGGATGAGAGCTTGGGGACCCGCCACTGGGCTTGGTCTGCCCTGGGGAATGGCACCGCCGCGTGGGAACGGGCCCGGGTGCCTCTTGGGAAAAGAGCCAGGCCCTTCCAGGTAGGGGCAGCCTGCCACACGGCGGAGAAACACCAACGTTGGCCTTCAACCAATTATATTCATTTACTTCTTGTTATTGGTTGCTTTTCCGCCCACAGCAAAACTCCCAAAGTGATGTACAATATATTAGAACCCGTTTCTTTTTAAACAACCTTTAAAGATCTGTTTTAAAAACCAAAGGGGGAGGACAGTTTTTGCCCCCTGCAAGAAACTGCAGAGGGATGGAGGGAATTCTGCCGTTGAGGTGCCACCAGCCCCACAGCCTAGCCTCTTGGGGGTGGTAGGAGACACAAAGTTAAAGATACCACATTCTGGGGGGACTGTGGGACTTCAGGGCTCTGATGTCCTTCGGGATGGGGGTGAATCCACTCTGGATTTTAGTCTGAACTTTTAAGGAGCTGCCTAAAACACTAGACTGATTGGGTGGTGGGAATAGTTCCATATCTTGGAAGGCTCCTTTAAATTTCACTCCTTGTGAGGACGTCTCCTTATCCCACTGCTGTGGCACCAGATGTAGATTGTTGGATTGCAACTCCCAGCATTCTTTGCTGCTGGCTTCAGGGGGTGCTGGGATTTTCAGCCCGGCCACACCCAGAGGACTGCCCACATTCCCACCTGATTTAGGCCGGGGTCCGTTCTTGCACACTGTGGCTTAGTCCCTGGCAGGCAAAGGTCTCAGCCCTGCAACTGGCAGTCCGGAGCGGAAAGCGGGCCTGTCAGATCCCTGCATTGATCTTCCCTGGAGGAGTGGAGTGTAGTGCAGTGGAGGGTCCCTATCCAACCTGGTGTTTTTCTCCCCCACCTTCAGCTTGAGCTACTGGGCTCAGAAGATCTCCAAGGCGCTGGAGAGCCCCCGCTCCTTGCCGTGGGCAACGTGTCCTTTGTGAACTGTGACGCCACCGCCGTCCTTGAGAACTCACCAGGTAGGGTGATTCAGCCTCACCTGTCCAAACCCAGTGGGGCGTCCCTTCGTCTGGGTGATGGCAGAGGCGTTGCCGTTGTTGTGTCCCTTCAAGTCGTTTCCGACTTATGGTGAAGCTATCACGAGGTTTTCTTGGCAAGATTTGTTCAGTGGGGGGTTTGCCTTTTTTGCCTCAGGAGTAACCCTGTGGCTCTGCCTTTCATGCGCTGTTCTCTCTCCCTTTTCCTCCTGCGCAGGACTCTCTTGCAACTTTGAGACAGGCTGGTGCCATTGGTTTATCGAGCAGAGCAACGGCTTTGACTGGGAGCTCAGCAGTGCCAGCCAGGGATGGGGCGCGGACCACACCACTGGCTCAGGTAGCACGCACGAGGGGGTGGGCAACGGAGACACCTGGCTCCACATTCTCCCGTTTGGGGCGAAATCTGTAATGTTAATTCATTCTCCTCACACTTAGTGGTGGAGTCTTCAAGCCCTTGATGGCTAAATCTCTCCACTTTTCCTCCTCAGACACTCCGACCTTTTATCATGTGTTTGTTTTTATGATAGAGGAAATCTCTCACTTTTGTTTTGGTGAATTTCTTTGAATCCCAATTGCTTTTCCTTCTCATCCAATGACCCTGGGACATTTGGTGGAGGGGGGGACCCCACTGGCCTCCCAATAAGAAGAACTCCACAATAAAATCGTAGACTCATAGGGTTGGAAGAGACCACAAAGGCCATCTAGTCCAACCCCCTGCCTTGCAGGATTACCCAATCAAAGCATTCCCGACCGATGACAGCCCAGCCTCCGTTTAAAAACCTCCAAAGAAGGAGACTCCACCACACTCTGAGGCAGTGCGTTCCAATGCAATAGTACTACACCTTTAACAAAATAAGAAAAGAAAGAGGAGAAAATTTGGCCTTCGAGCCATAGGGCCACCTCAGCAAACCACACCCCAGTTTTTTAAAAAAACACAACCCTTTGCCAGAGCCCCAGAATTTGCTAGAAACAGCCCCGCAAAAGAATGGAATGTGTGGACATGAAGGCAAGAAACAGCAAAACCAACGAGGTGTATGGCAAGAACTCTTACTTCTTTAAACCAGTTTGGAGCAGCCCTTTATGTCCTTTGGATTCTGCTTACCCCATTTCATTAGGAAAACTGGATCCTGCTTGAAATTAATTGACAGAAGTTTGGGATCTTAGGCGGTAGAGTGGAGTGGGGTGTGTGTATCCTCCAGTTCTCCCAGGAGGTACCAGCAATGGAACCCAGGACACACATGTACACACAAATATTGTTTTCCCCATTTTTGTTTAAACCCCAGGCTCTTTCCTCTCTGTGGATCCTTCTGCCTCCGGAACCCAAGGCTTGACGGCGCGCCTCATTTCTTCCCCACAGACGGCCACGTCAAATGACTCCTGCTTTTCCTTCTGGTACCGCATGGAGGGACCCCAAATTGGTAAGCGGGAATTTGCAAAGCTGCAGCGAAATTTCCGTTCCTCACAGGGAAGGAAGAGATGGCTTGCAAGCCACTCTTGTTGCAAGGGAGACCTGTGCTTTAGGACCACCAGGCCCCTGCTGGTTGCTGGGCTTCTTGCAAAGGGTGCCAGATTAGGGCATTCAGACCTGTCTGTGGTTTATTTATTTACTTATAAGAGCCTCCACAGCCCCCAATGCATCTTGGGAAACTCCAGCATCTCCTTGCTATGACAGATTAACTCATCGGTGTGCTGTGATTCTCTGGTGGGTGCGTCCCCTTGCGTCACTTTGCTAGATGCCCACACCCAGTTTGGTATATTTGGACCCAGTTTCAGGATGGCTCCCAAAATGGCTTGTCATTGAAAATCCACGCATACAGGGAAAATATCTCCCTTTACTGCCTGTCCATCTATCCACTGCCTTTCTCTGTCTTCCCCTCTCTTTTGCAGGTACCCTCAAACTCCTTGTGAAATACTCCGGAGAACCAGAGCGGGTAATTTGGAGAAGGACGGGGAGCCATGGCGCAGTTTGGCACCGGACCTTCTCCACCATCTCCCACCAGTCTGGCAAGAAATTCCAGGTGAGGGTTTCCTATGGGTGCTGGTGTGGAGCGGATCTGTTTCTTGGTGCCCCAGTAACTGCTTGGCATTTTTAAAAATAAATTATTACTAAGTGGGTCCATTCTCCCCTTCTTTTTTTTTTGGGTGGAGGGGGGAGTTGGGTTTGCAGTAACTTGAAGAAGGCACCAAAAGAGCGGTTGGAATCATGCGGTTCACTGATGGATTTCTCGGTGTCTTTTTGCTTCCCTTGGGTGTCCAAACGCTAGGACCAGGTGTCCATTTGGACATACGCCATGAAGCTTTTGGGGAGCCGGAAGTCTAAATATATCTGGGGACACACAAGTTGGAAAGCACTGCACTCCAAACCTCCTCCCCCAAATTTTGGGGGACCTCTTCCCCCAAAATGGACTTAATTGGTTGACAGCAAGGGTGGGGAAAGTTTAGGCATGCGGTTTTGCCACCAAGAACCTCTGGAAGGCCTGAGGGATAGTTTTGACACATTTTGAGTCATTTTAGGCCCAGGCAAAACCTTCCTTCAAAAAAGCCAAAAAGAGCCAGAGAGGCAGCAAGTGACCTTCTCCTTCCCGGGGTCTCCTGCAGCTGATCTTCGAGGCCCTCCGGGACGGCTTCCTGGGGACGATGGCATTGGATGATTTCACCGTGACCACTGGTGTCTGTGAGGCACGAAAGCGTTGCTCTTTCGAGGTGGACGACTGTGGCCTTTCCTTTGGGGGACAGCAGGCGTGGGTGCGGCAGAAGGGGGCTGGGGGTCAGGGCCCCCCAACAGATCACACTGTGGGATCACCAGAAGGTAATCTTGGTTTTTTGAGCTTTCCCTGAGTACCCTAGTAAGGATGCAGGGGGGACGGGACATTCAGAGGTTGGGAAAGTGACTTTTGGGGAATTGTGACTCTTTCTAGGACATTATATGATCCTCAACACCAGCAAGAATGCCCTGCCACCGGGGCAATCGGCCATCTTACGTTCCCAAGCATTCCAACCTCTCCGCCACATCCACTGTGTAACATTTTGGTACCGCATGAGAAGCAGCCATCCAGGTAGGTCTGGCTTACCCTCTTGTTTCTCTTTCTTGTTGGTGGGAAGTAAAACTGGCACTACTGCCTGCATTTTGAGATATTACATTTTGTGTGTGTTTTAAAAACCGTACTAGCTCCAAGTATCTAGGCCTCTAGACTCCAGAGGTTAAGCATACATGGACTTTCCAACGTGCTTTTGGAGGGTTCAGCTCCATCTCCCTGCTTTGAATTAATACCTTTGAGTTGATTTATAGTGTGAGGAGATTTGAATGGATTTGGGGATTTATGGAGAAGGGGGCATTAGACACACTTTAAGAAGCTTCAATAATTGCCACTTCACTCTGGATCTGAAGAAGTCGATTGTGATCAAAACCAGCTATAGTTAAGTCTGTAGAGCTGAACAGCATTGAATGATACCTCCCTTCATAACACTTTGGTATCTTGCTGCAACAGACTAACATGATTGCGTTTTTTTAAAATTCTTTAATGTAATACACTTATAAACAATTTGGCACTTATCTGAGCCTTTTCTTTTAAAAAATAATCCCTTCAGAACTATGAGAACTAATAACTTGATTTGTTGCTGCTAAGTGCCCTCTCCTAGGGATTTCATGGCCTTCTTCTAAGGCTGAGAGAGTGTGACTTGTTCAAGGTTACCCAGGCTGAATGGTGATTTGAACCCTGGTCTCCCTTATGTGATCCCCAAAATTAAATTTATAGTTCTCTAGGATCCATTTCAGAGGACAGCTTCTTATGTTCAGAGTCTTTTTACTAGGATCTCTGAGGGCCCGCATCCAAGAGGGAGGCAAGCCAAAGGAGACACTGAGTGTCAACCTGGTCCCCGGGGAAGCCTGGCATTATGGCAACGTCAGTGTTCGGGTTGAAGACGAATGGCAGGTGAGCAGAGCTTAATTTGCAGGTGGAGACTGCTGGTAGACCTTACTGCAAGAAACCCCTTAAAAAAAAGGAACAAAAAGAGAGGTTGTCAGATTAGTTGTAATGCCACTGCTGTGGATGTGTATACTCTTCGCATGTTCAGAAGTGTTCGGTTCCTAGGCTGGGCTTCCCGTAAATATAGAAGAAGAGTGGTGGGAATTATGAATTATCAGCCAATCAATCAATACAATTTGGCCAAGGCAGGCAAAATGGCTTAGCCTGGCATTTCACAGTGATGGATTTTGACCCAATTAGTGAAGAACAGGTATCTGTCCAGTTCCTTCTTCCTACGTATGGGTCAGTCGCCAGCAAGAGAAGTCCTTTTTGGTTTCACCCCTCCCTGGGGTCATCCCACCCGCCCTCCAACATCCGCATTTGTGTCTCCCTTGGGCAGGTGGCCTTTGTGGTGGAAGGGGGTGGCGGAGACCCCTCCTCTTACGTTGCCCTCGATGACCTTCACGTGGAGGAGGGAGGCTGCCTTGGAGCAGGTAACAGCACCATGACCTCTGGCGCACACAATGGATCGTGACCCTGGGCTTTCCTTTTGGGGGGGCCAAAGAGTGGCCTCCTCACCTCACTCACCCCTAAATCCTGCTTGGCTTTGTTTTTAATGTGGGGAGGCCTGAAATGCCTCCTATAGCTGAAGCTCAGTCGCGAATGCGGCATTTCTTTGGCCTAGGATCTTGCGATTTCGAATTGGGCACCTGCGGCTGGAGCAAGCCCCCTGGAGACTGGTACAGCTGGGACTGGAAAGAAGGGGCCACCCCCTCCCAGTCCCCGTCCCCCAAGATAGATCACACCCTCGGGACAAAAACAGGTGAGGCCCTTTTCTCCTGCTTCTTAGTCCTCATGGCCAAGCTGCTGCCCCAAAACATACACCTGCGTGCGCAACGTGGACTTCAGTCTAGTGCAGAAGTTGTGAACTTTGACACCTCCATGTTTGAGGCTGCCACACCCACAATTGTTTGTTCAATGGGGCCGAGGCTGATGGAAGTGGTAGGCTGAAATTTGAAGGGGGGCAAAAGGTCCTTCACCCTGAATCCAGTGGCTACAGTTTAGCAAGGTTTTCCTACTGCATTTTCTTGTTAACTGCCAGCACCCCAGTTGCACTTCGATTGACATGTAAAGGTGCTAAGGTCTTGAGAGGAGGTCTTGTTTCATTCAGCAGCTGAGGTTGTGCAAGGCCTTTTTAAACTGAGCTTGCAGATCTAGCAAATTGTTTCCTGGAAAGTTTACCTTTATTGCTAAGAGCTACGTGGGGGATCAGGCTTTATAATTGCTGGAAGGCATAGAGGGAGTTCCAAGTTTGGAGAGCATTGCATGTGGGGATGCCCCCCACCCCACCTGTTCACTGGCCTTTCTCTCTTCAGGTCACTATGCCTACGTAGACGTTGCCGTGTTGGGCATGGGGAGGAGCGCGGCCCGCCTGGTGAGCGAGCCCCTTCCTCCGGCCACTAACTCCTGCCTGCGCTTCCATTACCACATGGACTTCCTGGGCCAGAGCTGTAAGTCAGAACTGCAGGAAACTGCTTTCTCTTTGAGGGCCACATTTAATTTCAGGACAGTTTGTGGGGGCCAAAAGGCGGGAGAGATTCAGAAATACCAGATTTTTTAACTTAAAGCTACCAGTAACTAAGTCCTGCAAGGAAGGTGGGGGGTGGGAAGAGAAAAACAGGGAATGTGGCAGCACCTTTAAGACTAACAGTTTTGGTTTTTTTATTGAGCTTTTGTGGATGTAAACCTACTTTTTCAGATGTGTCCAAAGGGTTTCTATCCATGAAAGCTCATGCTAAATCCAATTGGTCTTAAAGATGCTGTCACATTTCCTCCCCATTCCTTCCTCCTTTTTATGTTAAAGGAGACTAACATGGCTACTTCTTTGAAAAATCCCAGGAGAGACATTTTAGCTTTTTGGAATGGGGTGGTGGTGAAGGTAGGGGTGTAGCTAAAGGGCAGGCAACGTGAGGGCATTGCCCTCCAAATAAGAATTGTGCCCAAATTTCCCTCAGTCCCCTGATTTCTAGCATTGCAATAACATCAGACTTCAGCTGCACATTTACAAACAGAGTGTCTCGGCCTCCAAATTAAAGAGTGACCACGGAAATGTGAACACAGCAAATAAGGGAGTTCTAGGTGTGGACCATTTCCAACGTCTCACTCTCTGCCGTGATTGGAATTTGGAGACTGAAGGAAAATTTAATGGCGGGGAGGAGAATTATTATTGGGGACAAAAACCCCACTCCTGTATTGACACCCGAGTGGGAGGAATCCATACAAAAGCTGAGAAACCCACCGAGTGATGATGTCGTGAGGAAAGAGCTGGTGAAGCCCAAGGATGGATCAGGACCCCCAGAAAGGCTGCGTTCCCCACCCGTGGTGGAAGCCAGGGAGGGCCTTTCTGCGGAACACCAGGCCATGAGTCCATTCAGCTGTGGGTCCCCCACCAGGGAGGGTTTGGGGGCAGCAGGAAAGACACCTCTCAAGGTCTTTGATTTTTATAGCAGGACTTTTAATTTGGACTAGGCAGGGGCTTACCAGGACCGGACCCTGGGGCGGCGGGGGGTTAAGAGTGTTGAAGGGAGTCCTAGACTCTTTCTCTCAAACTGGCCCTCAACGCCCCTGCTCTGTTTTTCCAGCTCAAGCGGAGCTCAGGGTGAAGGTGACCAGCTTGGAAGGGGAGCGCATGCTGTGGCGTGCTGCTGGGCACCAGAGCCAGGCCTGGCTGGACCAAACCCTTCCCGTGTCCAGTCTCACTGAATTCCAGGTACGCTGTGTCCGTGAAGATAGGCAATCCCTTTCCGTATTTGGCTCAGGAATCTCTCTGACAAAAGGACTGCACTTACTTTCAATCTTCAGTCCCAAGAGCAAATGCTCTCCAACGCAGCGCACGTTGTCTGCTCCACTGTACCAAACCCGAGTCCTGTTAGGTTAGTTATGTACGCAGTGAACCAATCCCTCCTAACCTCACTTCTGAGACGGTACTGTCGCCTTCTTTCCCACAGATTGTGCTAGAAGCCACAAGTGGAGCGTGGCCAAGCTCGGAGACTATTGCCGTGGATGATGTCTCATACACTGCTGGGCCTGGCTGCGGTAACACAGAAGGGGGGAGCCAAGGGACAGGTAAACGCTGATCCCAAATGCTGATCCTCCTTGCCAGCAACGCAGCCCACAGTTCTCCACCATTTGTGGCTTGGGTTCACAGCTGGCATTTTTCTTCGTGTGTTCAGGAGGCAGTGATGGCGGCGGCAGTTCCAGCAAGGGCGCAGAGGCAGGGCTAGTGGCGGGCATTGTGTGCTCTGTGCTTGTGGTGCTTCTGGCAGCTGCAGCTGTTGTCTATTGCCTGAAGAAGCAGACGCCAGGAGAGAGGATGCCTACGGAGCGCACCAGCGTCCAGGGATTCGACAACATTGCGTTTCGAGATGTAAGGAGGGCCCACCTGTGTGGGTGGCTGTTTTTGACTCAGGTTGTGGGAGCAAGAGATCATTAGGTCTTCCCAGTGGGGAGTGTGCAACTCAGAAACATTACTTTTTTGGGACCGCGACTCCCAGTGCCCATGCTGGATGGGGGATTCTGGGAGTTGTAATACAAAACATAGGTCATTAATTACATTTTGACTGTTTTCTAGCCAAGATAATCTCACACTTGTTTTCAGTTAAAATGTTAAGCCATGTGCAGGGAATATGTTGGTAGTGGAGGTATATGTAACAAATCATGAAATCCCCAAATAAACTGCCATCTTGGTTTTAACAGGACAGAGTCATCATACCGCCAATGTCCATGGATGAAGAAACGGAATAATCTGCAGCAGGAAGAGAGGATAGTGTGGGGGCCGTTCTGGGTGGCTGACCCCTCAGGGCTTCTCTGTCCAATGACACCACACTGGTCCTCTACAAACACCTCTGGAGACCTTTGGTGTTTTGGGAAAACCTCCATCCTCAGCCTTGTGGGCAAAAGCTCAATAAAGGGCTTTTGCTGATCTCGTCAGTGGAGGAGTCTCTTTCCTTGCTTGCGGTGACAAGATTGCCTTTTTAGCATCATGTTTCTGCTCTGCAGCACATTTCAAACTAACAGAAAAATCAGTTTCTAGCCCCTTTTGTGGAGTGGAATCCATGCAAGCTTATGCTAGCAATTTCATTTTCTCAGTTAGTCTTAAAGGGTGCATCTACACTACAAAAATAATCCAGTTTGAAACTGGATTATTTGTCCTGGCTCCTTCCTACGGGATCCAGGGATTTGTGATTTTACAAGGTCTTTAGCCTTCTTTGCCAAAGAGTGCTGGTGCCTCACTTAGACTATAAATCCAGGATTCCATAGGAAGGAACCACGGCAAATAATCCAGTTTCAACCCGGATTGTTTCTGTAGTGTAGATGCACCCAAAGTTGCTACTGGAGCCCCTTGGATCTTTTTAGGCTGAAACGGGTTGACATGGCTATATAGTCTTTGAATACTGCCCAGAACTCTGTTGTCTCCTGTTTTCCTATGAAAACTCCCAGAGGGCCTTCTCTCCTACGGCTCCCAGACTTTGGGATGGCCTGCCGGACGAGATCCGTCTTATCACTACTCTTGATAGCTTCAGGAAAGCGTTAAAGACGGATCTCTTCCGGCAGGCCTTCCCGGAATAACTTCCCAGCTCAAGTGGAGTTGACTGCCTACCCTCTCCCCTGCCGCCATTGCCAGTTCCCCCCGATAATTTGTACATTTTACTGTATTTGATGTTTGTTTTAATTCTCCACCAGTTTCATTTAGTTTTAAGGGGTGGGAGGGTTAGGATTGGGAATGACTGTTTTAACTTCCTGTTGTTTTCACCTTGTTGTGTGCCGCCCCGGTTGCTGAGCAGAGGGGCGGGTTAAAAATAAAAATTTATTATTATTATAACATAATGAAATACTTCAGAATAAGATCCGGCTGAAAGCAAAGGATGGGTGAGTAACCAGCTTGTGTGGCAATGGATTCCTGATATGACAGGAGGGGGAAACGCGCGAGCGACACACAGCCTCGGCTAAGAGACGGCGAAAGGATCCACCACTCCCTGGCTCAAAGGGTAGACAAGCTTTATTTGAGATCTCTTTAGAGCAGCTGGAAGAAAAGGACAAACCGAGAAGAACCACCATGGCAACGACTCCTTACCCCCACCAGACATTCTGGTTTTTTCCTCCGCCCTTTGCCACGCGTTCTCCAGCCAGACACCCCCAAGACCAGTTCCAACTGCTTCTATTAAACACCAAAAGATAAGAGAAGACGTCTGCTCTGTGGTTTTTTGTTTTGCCCCCGGCAGGTTCAGTTGCAGCTTTTATTAGGTTTGGGTACTCAATCTCACTTTAAGAAGGAGAGAGGCAGGAAAGAGAACATCCCTGGTGGGGATTGGTTTTTCCAACAGCAGGGTTGAAATTCTGGAGGTTTCCTTCCCACCCCGTCTAAGAAGGCGAATGCCAGCTTGTTCCGCCTGCCTGGTGAAGACAAAGAGGCCCTGGCCGTCCAGGAGGGGCGGAGGAACGGCCAGGCGAGATCAGTTGGGGCGAACTGATTTCGAGGCTTTGTCATCACTTCCCTTTCGGGCCTTTTTCGAGGGGTTTCCCGATGTCCCGTCCTCGAAGCTTGAGACCTGGAACGCACAAAGAGGAGGGGAAGCAATGTGGAAAAGCGGGAGGAGGCGCCTTCTATGACAAGACGGTGGTCCCTAACCCCAGACTCCTCCCCAGATGTGGACTGCAACTCCCCAAATCCCATCATCAGCATCCCAGGAGAAAGGCAGGGTTTAAGTCTAATCAATCGGTTAATTGAAAAATAATAAGACATGCTGACTGGGTTCACCTACTACCAGTAGGAGGGCCTGGAGGATGACTAAACACCAGCCCCAATCTTTCTCTGCCAATGGTGGCAGACAAGAAAATAAGAAGAAATCGGTGTGCTCTGGTTTCCACCACCTCCCTGTCCCCCATGTTGTTCCTTTCTGTCCCCCCCCCCCCCGCTTTGCTGCTGCGGATAGGCCATTGCAAATAAGCCTGACGCGTTCTCCTCCTGCCTTCAGCCTCTGGAGGGCGCCCTGACCTCGGGTTTTACGGAAACGTGCGCGCGCCACTCACCGATGGCTCTTTCAATCTTGCCCAGCACCTGGTTGTTGGGGATCGCCCGTCCAGATTCGTAGTCGGCAATGACTTGGGGCTTCTCGTTGATTTTCTAAAAGAAAACGGCAAGGGAGACACCAGGGTTTGGCATGAAGCTTGCAACCCCAAATGCGAAGTGGCCCAACCCCTCCCTCCCGATTCTGAATTGCTAAAGGCACACGTGGCGGTGGAGGCAAAATAATATTATCTCTAAGACCCCTGGAAGCTGTAGGGGAGGGAAGCAGGAATGGAGCTGGGTGCCTCTGCAGATCCTGGTACAGTCTTCAGTTTCCCCCCAGGGGCCACTAGATGCACTATCCTTGCTTTTTTCTTCAAGAAAAACAAAGCTTCTAGTCCTCATTGTTCCAATGCTTGAAAGAATGGGGCCAGCACATGACGAGAAGGCAGGAAAGCCACTGAAAAAAGGGTTTCCCTGAACCCCAAACCCTTCCCATTACTAGTGCTACTATTACTCTACTGGCTTTACATTGGAATTCAAGGTGGCTTACGGGTTAAAAACAAATACAGTGCAGTTAGAACATCCAGCTCTGCCTCCCTTCTCGGGCTGGGCTTACCGTGGCAAGGTCCTTCTGGGTGAGCCCGTTACTCTGCCGGCCCTGCTGGATCACCTTGCCCACTTCGAGGGGGACCCGGTCGTGGTGAAGCTCCTCCGTCTCTCGGTCCAGCTTGGCGGTGTTCTTTGTGATCGAGTGCTGCTTGTTTTGGCCCGCTGCCCCTGCAGGTTGGACCGAAGGGGTTAGGCACCTTAAGAGTTATTATTCTCAGCCGCTGGATTCATGCAACACACAGAGACTGGCAGAATCTCTCTCTCTTTTTGGACTCCCAACTGTCAGATTCTGGGAGTTGTAGTAAAAAACTGAAAGGAAGAGAGACTGCCAATTTCTGGTAGGTGGGACTCGCAAAGTGGCATCTTATATTTGGGAAAGAGCCCGAAAAGCAGGCCTACAGGAAAGAGTCAAGAGAGGAACAGCCAGGAGCAGCAACCTGTTTCCAAAGCTGCCTCCTGGGGCCTCTTAACAGAAAGGGGTCCTTTCTTTGCTTTGTTCCCACATAATGTTGACCTTTGGAAGGCACTGCGCGCTTCCAGGACAAACACAAATGGGGAGAGGAAAGACGAGAGGAGAAGAAAGGGGAAAAAAAGATTTCTGCAGGCAGGGCAGGTTGCAACTCACTTATGGAATTTATTGCCAGCTGATAAAGCTGCAACTGCTATCTCTCCCGGGCCAGAATAGATTTGTGTCAATTCAAATGTATTAGCAATGACAGCTAAAAGGAACACACTGCCTGGTGGTGGAGGGGAAAGATGCACCTCTGCTTCCTGGACTTAAGAAACAAACATGGAACATGCTGGCGGGTGTTAAGGACAGAGGGTTAGGAGACAACCGGAGTCCATTTAGCCGTGCGTGTGCGTGCAGAACGTGGAGGGTATGTCATTAAAGGAGACCTGGGCCTTTCTCCCAGACAACTCATTTCTTACATTTCTTGGAGGTTTCCACATCTTCGCCTCTTCTCTGAGCAGCCAGGACAGCCTAAAAATTCAGAATTTGAGTCAGAAGCATAGATGTGAAGGAGAGACACGTGGGTGGTCTTTGCACTGCTTCCCTCCGTACCCATTTCTCTCCCGGCGTCCACTTCCAGACTGAATCTGCCCCCTCCTGCTACGCACACAACCCCGGTCCGAAAGGCAAAATAGCAAAGCGGCACGTCAGTCAGCCGGACTGGCAGCCCGTTCTGCCAGCTTGGCAAAAGGGAACGGAGAGGAGGGAGTCTGGAGGCATCCGAAGGGCTCTCCTTTCACCATTACGAGTGTAGCACGGCGGCCCCTCCTGCGCAGCGCCTGGCCTTGCACCTGCCTTCCACTCCCCAAGAACTTGCTACAAAGGTCTGCCTTCCATCAGCACAGATGGGAATCAGGTCACCCAGCAAATACAAGGTAAGGGAAACAAGATCAATCTTTTAGGCCCTCACCCCCATCATTCCCCAACACTAGCAATGGTGGCTGATGAGTGTTGCAGTCCAACACCTGAAGGGCCACAGCAGCCCATGCTTTTTCAAGACAACTTTTAAGAGGGAAGAGAGAATATATAGGAAGCAAAAAACGGGAGCAGGAGGAAAAGAAGTGTATTTGTGAAACGACGGGGTCTGCCCCCTCCCCAGTCCTACCCTCTCTTTTCTTGGGGGTCGGGGGCAATGGAGGCCAGAGGAACTTTGTGGGTCTGCCCCTTACTGCCTGCACCACCCCACCTCTGGCTTCCCCAAGGCTCCTGTGTGGGTTGGGAGGTTTGGAAACAACTGTGTCGGGGTGTTGGAGGACTGAATTGTGCTCTCCGGCCCCATGATGCTCCCCCACTGCATGTGGCTGCCCACCTGTAGGCTGAGGAGGAGCATTATTATCAGCGTCATGATGGGCAGAGCTAGTCATCATCATCAGCATCCACTTTATTTATTTATTTCCCTTGTCATCCAGAATGGAGAGTCGAGAGGCAACTTACGAATTAAACCCACAACAACACTCACTTTTCCAAAGAAGAGGCAGAAGCCGGGAGGCCGGTCCCTGCCCTGAGGGGCTTCCAATGCAGACAGGCACCAGGGTGATGGGAAGAAGAGGGAGGATTGGGAAAGGGGGCCACGGGAGGGTGGGGAGAGCTAACCACCCACCACCACCACCAACGGGCCCTTCTCACTACAGGAGGGGTACCACACTCCCCGGACTACAACTCCCACCATCCCCTCACCAGCTAACAAAGTGTCCTGCTCTTAATCATAGAATCATAAAGGGACCACAAAGGCCATCTAGTCCAACCCTTTTCTGCCATGCAGGAATACCCAATCAAATTGTTTAGGGTGGCTTCTCCCCCTGCCCAAACTGGCCTCCCAAGCGAGGGGAGCTACAACCCCAAGCTAGTTGGGGATGATGGGAATTGTATTCCACCCCTTTTTAAACAACAACAACCCCTGGGCTCCTCCAGAGAGCTGGAATATAACTCCCAGCATCCCCATTGCCAGGTGGCTAGGGACGGATGAGAGTTGCCATCAGCAAACCCCCCCTCAATCCTGGGGTTGCACTACAACCCCAAGCTGGCTGGGGATGATGGGAATTGCATCCCACCCCTCCTTTAAAAATAACAACCACCTGCCTGGGGCTCTCCGGGGGGGGGAGGAGGGCTGGAATATAACTCCCAGTATCCCCTCAGCCAGGTGGCTAGGGATGATGGGACTTGCAGTCATGAAAACCCCCTCAATCCTCTCCCTGCAGGGTCACCACTTTTGGGGGAGGATGGAGACTGATCTCTTCCAAGTGACAATTTGGGGGAAATTAATGAATTTGGAGGGGGAGAGTGAGAAGGGGGGGGGCTCCCTCCCAGGTGGAAGGCTGGTGGGCGTGGCCTAGCGAGAGGGCGTGGCCAAGATGTGTGGGCGTGGCCTGCCTGGAGGGCGTGGCCTTGACACGACACGCCCCCTTTCTCCCCTAAGAAACCCTGAGGGGCGGGGCGCATGCGCGTCCTGGCCTCGCTTCTTCCCCCTCCCTCCCTCTTTCCTCACCTGCTTGGACTTGGCCTGGGCCGCGCTGGGGCCCTTCTTGCGCAGCACCGTCACCGTGTCCCAGTCGCTCTCCGCCATGGCTCCTGCTGCTCCTCCGACGCCTGCTTCGCCGCTTCTGCTGCCGCCTCTTCCCTGCTCAGCCTCCGCAATAGGCCGTCCTATTTAAGTCCCCTCCTTTTTGGCACGCTCATTGGCCCACCCGCCCGCCGCTCATAGACAATGCTTCGCCTTGATTGGTTGACCGCCTTCAGGCCCATCCCACCTCCTCCCCTTCAGTTGTCGTCATAACGGTAGCCAACCGTCATATTTCCTGATAGGTCATTTGGCTTGCCCGTCAGATATACACGTGCTTTGATTGGCTTTGAGAGAGAAACGTCAGTTGGGAGAAACGTCTCTACTCGAAAGAGAGGACGGTGGAGGAAAACACATGGTGCGGTTGGTTAAAGCTTTTGCCAATCAAGGCACTTCTTAACATGATTGGCTAATATTGTTGCTGCTGGGCGGGGTCTTTCGCTTCCTGCCCGCCCCCAAGCCGTGCGCAACATAGAGAATAAGAAGTGATGACAAATCTCTGAGGGAGCTGAGTTCCAAAAACTCCCGCGCATGCGCACAAGAGATCTAAAAGGAGATGAGTCGCGCGCAAACCCGGAAGTAGGAAGAGGGAGGGGTTGTTTTGGTTCTGATTTTAGTGACAATTAAATATTGTGCTGCAAATAGACTAAAGATATTTTTAATAGGAAATATAAATTATTAGAAAATTGGAAATGGTTAATAGTGGTTAGTAAGTTAACACATTTATTTCCCTTTTTACATTAGGATACATTATAGCATATGCATAAGATTAATTTGCAACAAATTACCATATTATTATATTATCTTCTATCATATTACATGTTTTTTCTTTAGTTACAAATATAATATATATTAAAACAAAAGTGGGAATGGTTAATAATGGTTACTAAGTTAACACTTTTAGTTCCCTTTTAGGATACATTGTAGCATATGCATAAGATTAATTTGCACCAAAATTATGTTATTATATTATATTACACTATATCTTTTTCTGTATTTTTATTATGGATAAGTTAGAAATATGGTATATACACATTGTAAAGAAAACTGCAGTATAATAAACAATTTGAACTTTAAAAAAATATCACTATTTAATAAAAATGTATTTCTGTTGCTTTTTACACAGAGGATTTTTAAAGCACCAAACAACACGTCTAGATCTCAGAAGAAGCACACAGGTAATCACTTTAACTGAACACACATTTATTACAGTGAGTAATAATAGTAATAATACTGAAATATTCAGAACTCTTATCTACCCTTTGGTTCATCCTGGTTAAGATATTATTTCTCCTGTCCCCCAAAATAATTCTGCTTGCTGATTGTGAAACTAGTGATACTCAATACTCTGGAGCAAGAAAATTTTGCACAGAGGAGGTGGAACTAGAACACTTCATCCTGACCCAGTAATTTGCTTTAATTGCTGTTAATTAAAGTAAAGGAGAAGGTTGAACAAAAAAACCCACAAAGTCACAGTCTGGAGAGATAACGTGTCTGCTGTTTGTTTTTTTTAGGATTTGGCTGTCTCATTCTGCTAAGTTACCTTGAGATTTTGGAGATGTGGACTGCAACCCTACACAATTGGATAACTGGCAGAAAGTTACTTTAAAAAAGAAACTACAACTCCCAGAATTTCCAATTCAGCATGGCCACCGAGGGAGTGGTAGTCCTCCTAAAAGTGACTTTCCAAGCTCATGGCATCTAAAAGAGAACTACTGTACATCACCAGCAATTGATGGGGAAGAGATATCTCATTCTCCTGGAGAGTAGAACCAAAATGTAGCCCTCCAGGTGTGGTTGGACTACAACTCCCATCATTCCTCACCTTGCTTCTTAAGTACTGTGTGTAGAAGCAGTAAAACAACGGTGGAAAGGGACAGCCCTGGATTCTAATCTTTCTGCCACGCCTTCAGCCCACCACGTGTGGCTGCAGCCAAGTTGCTGACTCTCAGCTTCACCTGTCCAGAAAGGAAAAAAAGAGCAGCCTACCTTGCAGGGTTGTTGGTTGGCGGAAGGTGCCACACTTTAAAGACTGCTTGGATTTGCAAAACTACAGGGCAGAACCTGTGTGGATGGTTCTCTGAGCTTAATAGGAATTCCAAATCTACCATTGCATGTTTTTTATTTGCAAGTCCTTCCTTGAACCCCTGGAGATGACCTCTGAGTGTCCCCTCTCTGGGCTGCGTTTCACTTCCACTTTCTGTTTTGACCCAAAGGCTGGGAGCAGATGCTTTCTTTCAAGCAGGAAGGACTTAAAACACTTTTAATGCAAGATAAAGGACCTAATTTACCCTCAAAGCACCAGATTCCATCTGATCTCAGAAGCTAAGCAGGTTCAGTCCTGGTTAGTACTTGGAGGGGAGACCGCCAATGTATTGCAGGTGCTGTAAGCTCTGTTTCAGAGGAAGGAACTAGCAAAACCACCTCTGAGGATTCCTTGGCTAAGAAAAGCCTGTGAAATGCATGGGGTCGCCATAAGTCAACAAGTGACTTGAAGACACACACCTATGAACCAGGTAGGTGCTAGATAGCTGTCTGGACCAGGGGCTTTTCACCTTTTCTATACCAGGGACCCCCTTTAAATATCTTTTGTTGCTATGGACCCCCAAGATTTAATTCAAAAATTAAAACAACAACAACAATACCTGATAGTAATTATAATACAATTACACCATCCATTAAAACTTCCCTCAGAGGCACTGGAGGAAGAGGGAAGTCCATTCTCCTGTTTCTTCCTGCAAATTTTTGGCTGGAATGGCAATGTGCAGGCCAAGCCAGCCAGCTTTTGCCGTTGCTTCTGTCATGTGGGCTGAGCAGCCTTCAGTCCTTTGTGGACCCCCTGTGAGGGCATCGCAGCACCTGGGGGGGAGTCCATGGACCTAAGAACCGCTGGTCTGGATTATTCCTCTTGGGGTGTTTTCACACACAAGGGCCACTCCTGTACCATTTGTGTGGTTATGTGTGGATCTTGTTAACCAAAGACTTGAAAGGAATGGGTGCTTTAAACCAAAATTTAAACTGTGGATCGAGACACCATGTGGGGTTGTTTCACTGAATGTGGGGGTTGCGAAAAATTTGATAACAATAAATTTGATTTGTATACCTATTTTATATACCTATATATCCAGGGTCACATAAAAATTTCTCAGGTAAAAAGTGGTCGCAAGTAGAAAAAGTTTAAGAAACCCTGCTTTAAACAACTATTTATTTTAACATGTGAAGGTTTTATATTTGCGTTACATGAAGCCAGGGGTGGACAAAGCATCCCCACCCCCAACACTGCAGATCCCAGTTTTTGTCATTTTTTGGGGACTGATGGGATTTGGAGTCCAACAGCATCTGGAGGGATTCACCTTACCCGTTCTGAAATTTGGCAATTTGCATTTCAAGTGGGGAGTAAACAATTTTGTTTTCAAAATTGATGGTGCTACTTTCTTGGCTAGATTTTTTAAAATGTGGTTTTGTTATGTTTTCACATAGTTGTGTTTTTGTGTATGTGTGTGTTTGTACGGTTTTGAGCTTTTGAGGGGGTGAGGTTCCCAAGGGGATGCTATATATTCTGGTGGGGTGCAGAAACATAATAAATAAAACTTACAGATGTGGTGAAAGGGATTTGATTGAGAAACAGAGAAATGTCCCAGAGTGTTGCAAAAGAGTGATTTGCTCAGCTCTGGAATGGTACTTTTACTTTTCTTAAAATTAGGCAAGAAGTTTGTTTTCTTGCTCAAAAGTTTGCATAAATAGGGATACGGGGAGTTGTGTGTTTTCATTACACAATTGGCTTCCTCACTGCTGGGATGGTGTGGGTGTCATCAGCCACCACTGTTTTGTGAATGGCCACTGCTGCTTAACAAGTCAAATAGGAGCCCTGGTGGCACAGTGGTTAAATGCCAGTACTGCAAGCCACCATGTCGCAAGTTTGATTCCAGCAGGCTCCAAGGTTCACTCAGCCTTCCATCCTTTCGTAGGTCGGTAAATTGAGTACCCAGCTTGTGGGGGGCAATTAGCTAACACACATTGGAAACTGTTTAATGCAGTGTAGATGTGTAAATAGCTATTGCTTAAAACAATTTGTAAGCCGCTCTGATAGCCTTGTGGCTGAAGAGCGGGGTATAAATAAATAAATAAAAAATAAAATAAATAAATTTTATTTATTTTTGTCCTTTCATTTCCCTCTGACTTCACTCTTTTCCGGTCCACACACTCCATCTTCTTATTATATACGTTTCTATCTCAGGTTCAAATCTGATGAAGTGATCTGTATAGCCTGAGATGATTCAGTTCCTCCAGGAGTGGTTGGATTGCAGCTCCCATCATCCCTCACCATCAGCTATGCTGGGAGTTGCAGTTCCAATAATCCAGTTTGAAACTGGATGGTTTGCCCTGGCTCCTTTCTATGGGATCCTGGGATTTGTAGTTTGGTGAGGTGCCAGCACTCTGGCAGAGAAAGCGAAATATTTTGTAAAACTGCAAATCCCAGGATTCAATAGGAAGGAGCTGAGGCAAATCAACCAGTTTCAAACTGGATTATTTGTGTTGTGTGGACTTGGCCCACCAGTATGTATATTTATTTATACACCTCCATCCATATATTTCTGTGCCACTCCTAATATGTGTGTATGTTGCAGTGACTCACAGAAATATTTGAATATTATTACAAGATGTTTTGGTTTCTGCCATCCTCAGCAGATAAACCTCTTAACAAAATACTGGAATTTTTGGTTGGCTCCAGGAAAGATTTGTCTGGGCAATTCTATAATGATCCCTCTGTTTCCCTAAAGACACATACATTTACGACACGCGTGTACAAATACACAATACGCGTGTCAACGCATTCACACGTGTTAGAGATCCTCTTGCGTGTTACTCAAGGCGGCGCTTTCGCTCCTCGCCTGAGGAGAAAAAGGGGCGGGGAAAATAGCCATTCCAACGGTCGTTGTGGCCACGCCTAGCCCCCGTTCTGTCTCCGCCCACTGCCATTTAAGGTGCGAATGGGCGTGGTTTGCGGTGGGCGGGCGGGGCCAAGCTGAGGCCGGCTTGTCCTGTCGCTCCAGGAGTGAGGCGCGCGTGTGTGGGCGGGGCTTCCGGGTGCGGCTTGTATATATGGCCCGCCCTACTTCCGGCCGAGAAGGCAGGTCATGGAAAGAGTGGTGGAGGAGGGACTTTTTTTCCGGGAGTCAATGGGGCGGGGCTTAAGGACCCACTTCCGGTCTGCGCTGGGGAGGGCGACGCGGTCTCACCGGTGAGTTGGGGGGGCTGGGGAGAATGGGGGGGCTGTTGAGCAAAGGTTTGGGGAAAGTTCACTTTTGGGGGAGAGGGAGAGAACTATACAACTCAGACCCTCCTGGCCACTGTTTCGGGACTACAGCTCCCAGAATCCCCTGGTCATCATTGTTGGACTACAGCTCCCAGGATTCCCCAACATGGAAGTGTGCCTTTGCAATCCAAAAAAAGGGGACTTTCCCAAGCTGTGTCTGGTTAGTGGGGATTCTGGGAGATGTGGTAGTTCAAAATGAAGGAACTTCCTCCACCTTTGCTTTTTTATGCTTCCCCGCCCAAGCTTTGCCCTTGGCAGTGCTGGTTGCCATGGATTCTGGGAGTCCAGAAACAGCACCCCCCCCTTCAGACTCTTCCTCCTCGTGGGCAGCGTTGCAGCCAATCCCATCCTCCCCACCTCCACAAACCCAGCCTTAGCCTAAAGTTGAATGGTCTTAATTGCACTTAATTGGATTCTTCCTTCCATTCAGCCTTTTGCTCCCTTTAGGGTCACTGGAATAGTTTCTCCCCCAAACAGTCAGAGAGGACCCTTGCCATGATCCTTGATTTGTACACTTATTCAAAAATTTTTATTTTTTACTCAGACCTTGGGGAAATGCTCCCCAGCCAGTGCGGTTCTGGGGGATGTAGTCCAAAAAATCATAATTTTGCAGAGCTCCGCTTTTATTCTTGTAGAAATGAGCACATGGAGTAATGGGGCATAATTTCAGGAATGCTTCTGTCATTGCCTGACAGCAAACTCAGTTTGTGTTATTTGCTTCTCTGGGTGCCTGAAGCTATTTGCACAGAAGTAGTTGCCCATTTTTGCATGAATCTGCTACCGGTTAGATATATTTGCTCAAAAATCAGCCCTTTTGAATGAAGTGGGTCTTACTCAGAGGTAAGTGTGTGTGTATATGTATGTGTGATTGCTGCTGGGGTTTCTTTAACTTTGTTGTTGTGTGCCTTCAAGTTGTTTCTGACTTATGGCGAATCTATCATGGGTTTTTCTTGGCAAGATTTGTTCAGAGGAGGGGGTTGCCTTTGCCTTCCTCTGAGGCTGAGAGTGTGTGACTTGCCCAAGCTCATCCAGTGGGCTAGTAAATGGAAATGACCGAAGGGGGGACTTGGGATGCTGATCAAGCCAACAACTTTCTATATATACCACCTATTGAAAAATGTCTGGTAAAGTCTGGAAACTGGCTAGTTTTTATATTTTCATCTTTTTTGTGTTTGTGCTTTATGCCCACTTAGTGAACTTAGGAATTTCAGTTTTCATAGGTAATAAGTTTTAAATATTGTAATGCATGCTTTTGAAGTCATATATCCCTTTGTATGTTTGATGTCTTTAAAAATCCTTTTTAAAAAGAGAAAACAAATGTTATCCATAAGAGCAGCAGAGTTTCAGTAAATCATGACTACCTTACTTGTTCAAGATTATAAAATGGATTACATAAGTGTGAGAAAGATTGCACATGATCCAGTTTTTAAAACGCCACTAAAATTCAATGGAACAGCTTTTTTTTTTAATTAAAAGATACTACTCTTTTATCTTCTTATCTAGAGTTTATCCCTATGTGTAATTCCAGTTGAAACCAAAAGGAACAGGTTAGTCATGATGTATGGAAGCTTTAATTACTTTCATTGGGACCTATAACTAATTGTGGCTTGGGGCCAGATCATGAGAGTAATGTGGTGCCAAGACTTACGTGAGTGAATATTTGCACACTAGTGGAGGTACTTTGATCTCCTATGAAGAGAACGATCCAGCCAAAGCAAAGCAGTTGCAAGTTTAATTGATTGTAATGGCAGGCTGTTAATTGATTGCAATGGAAAACTTGAGCACCTTCTTCAATCTCGCCCACTGAAATTAACATGGTTTCACTCTGACTGGCTACACAGAATAATTTGCCCATGATGACACATTTGTTCTCATTTGTATTAGTAACAGTCCTCCTACATTTTTATACAAGGTGCAAATCAATGATACCAATGCCCCATGAATTTTTATTTATATCCTGTTATCACTTGGTGTTGTATGTGAGCCTGGGAGTCAACTAAAGAGTTTGTGTTTATCTGCCTTCAAATTGCCTGTCAACTTATGGCAGCCCTATGAATTTCACAGGATTTTCTGAGGCAATGAATCATAGAATGTTTTTCATGGCATCCTAGGGTTGGAAGAGACCCCAAGGGCCATCCAGTCCAACCCCATTCTGCAATGCAGGAATACACAATCAAAGCACTCCTGAGAGATGGCCATCCAGCCTCTGTTTAAAAACCTCAAAAGAAGGAAGTTATAAACCTCCAACGAATCCTCAGAGGTGGTTTTGCCAGTTTTCCTTCCTCTGAAATCTAGGCTGTAGCACCTGGTATTCCTTAGCACTCCTTTTGGGAAGGTTCTCTTTTTTTGGACTGCCACTCCCAGAATTCCCAGCCAGCTTTCTCATGCTCTGTAAGTTCTAGCCTACAGCATTTGGGGGGAAAGGCACCAAGGTCAAATCTTGTGTGTCTATGTGTCTTCAAGTTGCCTGTCAACTTATGTCAACCACATGCATTTTATCAGGTTTTCTTAGGCATGGGATCCTCAGAGGTGATTGTGCCAGTTCCTTCCTCTGAAATATCACCTACGGCGCCTGATATTTGTTGGTGGTCTCCCTTCCAAGATGGCATTTTCTGTGCACAAATGTTCTTTTCTGCACAGGAAACACAGTTTCTGTGCAGAAAATACTGTTTTCTGTACAAAAAGTGTGTTTTACATGCAGAATATGTACTGAGCTATGAAGATTCTCATCCTTCCAGTGTTTTCCTCATCAGGGTTTCCTGATCCTTGGGAAACTCATTTTTTAAAATTCTATCTGAATATTTTCTCATTTTCTTTCTATCCCTCCTGGCAAGGGCTGTAAGGTCCCAACAACATACATATCAGTAATTGCAGGAAAAGCCCTTTACATACATACATGCATGCATATATATATTTGAACAAAACCCACAAAGCGTTCAACTGAGAACTCAAGGTGTTGGTGGTTTCCCCCCTCCTAGGGTCGTGAAGCCAGGGTGGATGTTGTCGTGCACATGGCAGCAGCAAACGCGACTCCCCCGGGCTCTCTGGACGTAAACCAGCCTGGGTTTCCAAAGGAGATCCTGGGTACCGAGTTGGAGGGCAAGTACCTGTGTTCGGAGTGCGGGAATATTTTGCGGCGGCCGTTTCAAGCGCAGTGTGGTCACCGCTACTGCTCCTGTTGTCTGAAGAAAATTATAAGGTATCTTCCTCTTACTTTGGATAGAATTCAGACCTGATGTAATATATCTGCCTGCTCAAAGATTGCCAGGTTTTCTGAAGATCAGTATGGGACAGTCTCTCTTGCCATGCCAGCTCAAGGCTGACCAGTGAATGAGAAGCAGGCTTATATAGACCCCCAACTCAAGTCTCGCAAGGGACAGATCTCTTGCAAGAATCCCAGGCTCCCACAGGGTTAGAGATCTAACCAGCAGGTCTTGCACCAGCTGGAGAGGAGGAAAAGGGGTGGAAGACCAGCCACAATCCCAGCAAGTGCCCCTAGCATTGGCTCAATTGCTTGAGTGTTTTGGGAGTGTGGCTGAAGCCCATTGTCAACACTTCTTCAGAGAAATAGGGTTTGGGATGTCCTATACAGTCATGTGAGCTTCACCCTTTCTACTGTACTGTAGAGGGATCCTAAATAGGCCTGGGTGGTTGGGCTGCCAGCTCAGGGTGGAATGCTAGAAATTTTGGGGTGGGTGGGAGGGGGAGAGCCTTGTGGCATGTACGAAGACAAGGCCTGGTCTTTCAGAGACTTCTTCCCCTTTCAGTTCTGACCCACAAATTCAAAAAGTGACCTGAGGGAGAGGTAGGCGACAAGGTGCCAGTGTGTGTCATTTTTTCCTATTTCCTCACTGTATTTCTTTTCCTGTAGAACAAAGCAGCCACACAGCTAAATAACTTTAAACCCCAAATCAGTAGCTTTGTTTCCTTTGCTTGCGCATACCTGTGTTAGCAAGTTGTGATGCTTGGATAAGCTGAGACAAAAGCAGGGACACCCATCTTTTCTAATTTCGCAAAGGCCACCTGGACGTAATTTTCACTCTCCCTAGGTGAACAGTTGTTTTACAAGCCTTAGCTAAAAAAAGCAAGCAAGCAAATAAAAAAAAAAACCAGCAAGCCATTCTTGAAAGTCAGTTGGAAAATGTATTTTTTGGTTCTTTGTTTCGTGCTGGGCATCGGCATTGAAATATGTTTCTGTGCCTATTTTGCTGGGATTACAGGGGCCACACTTTGTAGCGTGGGTTTGAGGTTCGCCCTGAAAGGTCTCTGTGTCTCATTGCTTATGGGCACCCCCTCTTCTTCAACAGCTCAGGGCCCCAGAAGTGTGGAGCCTGCATCCAAGAGGGAATATACGAAGATGGTGTCTCGATCCTGGAAACAAGTTCGGTAAGTAAAGGAGGAGAATGTGGAGGTGCCCTGAGGAATTGTTCCTCTGTGGAGGAGAAAACAGCAATCATATTTTGGTCCCAAGGATTTGCTCTTCTTCCAAATTGCTCAGGATGGTATACAAGGTTCCACCTACCCCTCTTTGCCACCTTTAATCCTCAGAACAACCCTGTGAGGTAGGGTGGTGGTCCTCTTCTACACATGAGGAGAATATGGGACAAGAGTGCAGAAAACGTGGATGCATTTTGTATAGTTTCCTTGACAAGATTTGAACCATTTCTGCCCCAAACTTTCTGCTGTTTTACTACTACACTCACGTTTTGAGATCTCAGAAGCTGCTGGCTAAGGAGACTTGAACATGTGGCTTGGTTTTGGCCTCCCAACGGTCACTCTCTAGCCATTGTCCAGGATTTCAGTGTTCCTTTCTTGTAGTGAGTCCTGTACCAAGGACTGGCTGGGGTGGTTTTCAACACTGCTATGGGTGAAGAAGGGTAGGATCCTGGAGTTGGAGTGGGGTGCCCTTGGTCCGCAGGCTTCCCATGGGCCATGCTTCCCCCACCCTTGCTGTAGCCCACATTTCTGCCACTGCACTGCAGGCTGTTAAGTCTGACTCCTGTGTAAATAAAACAGTGCCAAGGTTAGGAGGGAGATCGGCGTCTCTTCTCCCCACCACCCAAACCCAGATTTTGCTGTTGGTGGAAGAATTGTTTCCTTGTGTTACTTAAAATTCCCCCACAAGCATCTCTGATCTTGTCTTTCTCTCCTTCCCCTCCCCGTCGAGGCTTTCCCAGATAACGCGGCACGGCGCGAGGTAGAGAGTCTCCCGGCCATCTGCATTCATGAGGGCTGTACCTGGAAAGGGACCATAAAGGACTATGAGGTAAGGATCAGGGCCAGGAGCTCGACTGGCGTTTCCTCCTTTCCTATTTGGATTACATAGCAATTGTTTCCTGGGAATTCACTTCCTCTCTTGTGCTGGGAAATCCCCTTTGTGTCCCAAATGCTGCCAGTTCAACTCAGGAGCAAGTGTATCTGCCACGAGTCTCCAAAAGGAGGGCAAATGGGTACTTTGGTTGCAGGAATCAGTTTCCGGAAATCTCAGCTCCTGAGTGAGATTTTGTTCCTGTGTCAACACAAAGTTTTAATCTGTGACAGGAGCCTTCTTGAGTGCCAGACTAGGAGAAAAGCCAGATCTTCATGAAATAAACCTTGCTGGCTTTCGGAGCGGGTTTCCTGTTGATGCAAAGATAGGCGCAACTGTGATCAAGCATTGCCTGGCAAGATCTCAGAAGCCGGGGCAAGATTGGTGGTGGTCAGGAGGCATCTTCCAGAAGTGCTGTCATTCCTGCAGAGCCAGGGGTTTGGACTAGTTGGCCCTTGTGATCCCTCCAGCTCTATGGTTCTGTGAATAAGGGGTCTGTACATTGAGTCCACATTATGCAAATAATAACCCAAGTGCACAAGGCAAGGGGGACTTTACGTTTTAATCTCCTTTTACCAGTTCTCAGGACTTGCAGGTGGGTGGAGTGCAACACGGGGAGAGAAAGGGGAACCCCCTTGCCTTGCGGCTTTTATTTGCATAGTGTGGACTCATTGTACTGACCCTTTATGCATAGAATCTTAGAGCTGGAAGGGACCACAAGGGCCATCCAGTCCAACCCCACAGTGTCACCACTCCCCAAAGATGCCCATCCAACCTCTGCTTAGAGACCTCCAAAGAAGGGGAGTCCTCCACCCTCCAAGGCAGTCCATTCCACAGCCAAGAAGTGTTTCCTAATGTTTAGGTGGGATCGCCTTTCTTGCCATTTGAATCCTTTGTCCTAGTTTCTGGAATACAGTCATTCCTGGCACTGCAGTTGGGCTTGGTTTGGATTCCCTCCTTGCTTTCCTTACTTGTGTGTTGCAGAGTATGCCTCATGTGATTGCAGGCAGTGGCCAGGGTCTGCATGAAGTGGGACCAGGACTTAGTGCTGCTGACCACACCCTCAAGGCCAAGACCTTTGCTGATCCGTGTGCCTGTGGTTTGCAAGAGAGGGCTTTGTGTGTGTGCATGTGAGCACACACAGAGAGCTCTGCCCTCCCAGTCAAGCATTATTTATTTACTTCCTGCATTTTAAAGTTATTCTTTTATTTACATCCTGTCTGTTTCCCAGAGACTCAAGGCAGGCTGCAGAATTCGAAACAAATAGAGTCCTCTGTGGGGTGGTCAGTGTGAGATGAGCCCTGTGGGCGGTGCCAGGGGAGGTGTGGGCAGATGGTTGTGATCTGATCCCCCCCACACACACACACACACCTTCTCTGAATACACTGGAGCACGTGAACACCCTTGTTGTATGTTGTGCTTGTTGTAGTTGCAGAATGCAAGGGCTTCTGGGATAAAGGAATGCTTGGGCACCCTTCCCCTCTTAATTGTGGGAAGGGGGCATTTCTTCTTGTGTGTGGGGAGGGACGGTGGTTTCCTGGTGGCCACAATGGCTTTGCATTGCATCTGTGTTGGGTGGGCTCATGCCCCCCCCCCAGGGTTGCCAGTTTTCTCTTTGTGTATCAAGGTGGTTGTGTTTCTCCCACATTGGGCCTCTGTGTTCTGCATTCAGGGTCCCTCTCTGAGAAACGGAGGCCGCTGTTCCCAGGGAGGGTAGATTGTGCTGGGCCAGGCCGACCAGAGAGGTGACTTGGGATCTCCCGGCGGACCCAGCACTCTTTCCTTGGCAGGGTCCTGGGCTGTAGCAGAGAAAAGACCTTTGGCTGGAGGGCCAGGGACAGAGAAAGCCGCTGTGCTGCGATGGAGGCCCTGAGCTCATCTAGCTGAGCGTTGTTTGCACTGGCAGGTGCTCTAGAGGGCCTCCACTCTCCCAGGAAGGAGGCTGGGGTTTGAGCTGGGACCCCGTTTTCCTTTTTGCATGAAGGGCTCCCCTCCCTCTCCAAAGGCATTGGGGAGCTCTTCTCCATCAAAAGTGAGGGGGCAGCCATGGGATGAAATTGGGCTCAGCTGTGTGTCTGTAGGGTAACTTCTGTGCTGTTCTGTATCCCATCGTTTGTGAGATGGGGTGTGTGGAGATTGTGAGAGCAGCTACACTACAATTGTAAAGTGAGAAGTTGGCTTTCAACATGACTGAGGCTGGGATTTTGGGGGTCCTCTCAGCAGGGAGTAATGCAAGGGCCAGCAGTTGTCCTGGGGTGTGTGTCGGGCCCCAATATTTGCCTCTTCCCCTCCCATCTACTGCAGTATTATCAGTGACCTGGAAATGACATAATGTCACTTCTGGGTTTGGGGCTCATTTTGGAGGGAGTGGGGTTGCAAGCAAATGAAACCACTGAGATTTGGGACAGTTCCGCAGTGACTTTGGGGATTTGGGCTGAGTAAAACAAATATATATATATATATATATATATATATATATATATATTGCTCTGAATTAAAAAGAAAGAACTTTTTGGGCGACCTGGTTGTCCACAAAAAAGCAGTTTGGATTCCTTTTTGCAGATGTGCTAGTTGGGGAAGTTAGGGGCCACATGAAGGGAGATGGGCCAAACTTTCCCCACCCCAAAAGTAGTAGCACTCAGGGAAGGAGCAGAGAGGGCTCTATAGCTCTCCCAGCCAATCTCTGTTTATCTAGTTAACTACAGGACTCTGCCAGCAAAAGAGGAATGGCATGCGGGGAACGCCGTCAGAGCCTTCATTTCGGAAAGTCCCTGGCGGAGCCAGCCTCCTGGAAAGTCCCTAAAATCCTGGGCTGGCTATTCAGTTCAAGAGGCCCCTGTCTGGGGTGTTGTGTGTGTGTGTGTGTGTGTGTGTGTGTGGTGGAGGGCGGGAGGAAGGCTTCCCTCCTCTGTGTCTGAGGATGAAATCCTGGGCCTGGCTTCCTTTTCCGCCACCCCTGCTGCTGGGAGAGAAGCCACCACATTTTGGTGTTCTGCCAGAGCTTTGGTTTTACTTTCTATTTAGAAGGAGAAAAGGACAAAAGGATTGTATATGAAAACCCAAAACCAAACCAAAGCATCCACTCCCTATGCTTAAACCTCTCCTGGCCCATGAGCTTCCTTGCAGCTTTGAGTGGGTTCTTGTAGGGTCAGAGATAGGTTTGTTCCTCCTTTCTAACCCCAGATTTTGGATTCAGTGAGAATACGTACCTGAAGTGGGAGACAAAACAGGGTTCCTCTTGGTTACAAAGGGAACAAGTTCTTTTCTTGTAATTTGAATCCACTGATTTTCGATCTGGTCTCCCTCTTTGTGTGTGTGTGCCTTCAAGTTGCCAGTTGATTTATGGCGACCCCATGAAATTCAATGGGTTTTCTTAAGCAAGGAATCCTCCTCAGAGGTATGGCGACCCCATGAAATTCAATGGGTTTTCTTAAGCAAGGAATCCTCCTCAGAGGTGGTTCTGCCAGTCCCTTCCCAAAACACCTGGGATTTCTCAGCAGTCCTTCTGGGCTTGGGGAAGGGTCTTCTCTTTGGACTGCCACTCCCAGAATCCCCCCAGCCAGTTATGCTGCTGCTGTACTGAAGTGTGCTGCTCCATTTTACCACAGAGCTGCCATGAAGGGAGTTGCCCGTTCATGCTGGTTGCCTGCCCGGCGTGCCGGGGTATGGTCCGGCTTAGCGACAAGGAGCGCCATGCCGAGCGGGAATGCCCCGAGAGAAGCCTCAACTGTAAATACTGCAAGGTCCTTTTCTACTTCCCCGAAATTAAGGTACGACCCCCTCTCCACCACCATCCCTCCTCCTTCCTGCTGAGAATCCCTAGGGCAAAAAGCTGGCCCAAAACTTGGAAAAGTTATCTTTTTTTGGACTGCAACTCCCAGAATCCCCCAGCCAGCCATGGCTGGCTGGGGGATTCTGGGAGTTGCAATCCAAAAAAGGGGGTATTTCCCCCAGGTTCTGGATGCCCTGGGAATCCCCCAGTGATAGGAGCCCCTTTTACCACCTCTTTGCTCCCTAGCAACTGATTGACTGGGGGATTCTGGAATTGCAGTCCAAAAAGAAAAGGGAGCTTCTCCCCAAGCTTGATGTATAAGTTGGTTGCCATGAGGAGTGTTAAGTGCATGGGTTATTTTGGGGAGTGGGAGGTGGCATGTGGTGGGGAGAAAATCTCAATTCAGCCTTTGTGACCTCACCCCCTGCCCGGCAGTCCATGCTGGCTGTGGGATTCTGGGAATTTTCTGTGTTTTATAAGTGAATTTTCCCAAGATCCCAATGGCCTTTGTACAACAACAGTACAGTACTGCCTTCTACAGGGATTTATTTTGAAGGCATCCTGGTGCAAAATCATCAGGCGACTTCTCCCTTCTCCCATAGGCATCAAGCCTATAAAAGACTCCTGTGTGACTTGGAATCCTGCTGTTTAAACCTCAGTGTTGTGCAGCTGTAAGAGCTGGGCCTGCTCAACCTTTGGAGATGCTTCTTAGCATTCATGCAGGGTAGAATAATCGTCCCCCTAAAGTCAAGGTGAGAGGGGGCCAGCACACAGGCCTAGCCAGGGGCCCCCTGCTTGCTTTTGTTGTGGCCTAAGCCCTGTTGGTCGCAGGCAGAATGGATCAGCTATGAGCAGCCTCTTTCTTTCCTGGCCTCTCAACATCCATGATCTTTCGCCTCCCTTCTGTACAGACTCTTGTGCAGATATTTCACTCCCTCACTCCCTTGTCTCTCATAATGCTGGGACGTTGGTTACCCTGGATTTTTCTAACATTTTGTAGAATGATGGAATGGGAAGTTATTCAGCACAGGTATGGGGAACCTTCTTGGAGTAGGGGCTCTGTATGTTGGATTCCACTCCCTTCCATGGACAGGGGGCATATTAGTTGAAGTTATTGTGTCTCCATCTCTGAGTGGAATTCTGGATGCTTTTGGCACTCTAATGGGGATGCAGGGAGGGTCTTCCTGGCCAGAAACTGACTTGGGCTGACCCAGGCTACATTCAAGGCAGCCCCCCTTCTTCCTTGTGTGGCATTTTTGTTCTTGGGGAAATGTTCAATGCTAAGGAATGTGTTTTTTGCACTGGGCTCTGGCAGTGGCCCTCAGCATCAGTCCCACAAGTATTGTAAGCTGGAGCGTCTCCCACGACACCTGTGTGTCCGAAACATCCTGGAATCCCTTCTCTACCCTTGGAGGATGTCTTTGAGTAGGAACCCTGAGGAGATACATATTCAGGACTCAAGTGCTGTGGAACCTGATTTACCCTTGGAATGACTGTGGAAAAAAGAGAGGGCCAAAATCACTCTGTGTGTATGTGTGGCTGTTGTAGTTGTGGGTTAAAGTGAACTTTCTGGTGCTTCTTGGGGAGAAAAGAAATTTCAAAAATTGCATAGACTTTGATTAAGGTGCTAATGGCTCTTTAGAATCCAGTCATATTATTGAAGTGGCAGCGCAGAATTGCCATGAATGAATTTGCAAACATCTTGGTTAGGTTTTCCCCCTCCCTGTAAATACAGATTATATTGTTCTTCTCTGTAACACAGAAGGTTCACTTAGTCTAGTGTGTAGTTGCCAGCTCTTCAAAAGGCAAACGGCTCCATCCGTTCATTCCACTGGCATGGCTGAATCTCCATTTAAATACTTAAAAATGTATTTTGTGTGTGTGTGGTTTCCTCTAGGCCCATGATGAAATGTGCCCGAAATTTCCCCTCACCTGTGAGGGCTGTGGAAAGAAGAAGATCCCGAGAGAAAAGGTAAAGTTTGCAGTTCAGTTATCTGCAGCATGTTCGATGCTTTAGAAAACCACAAGAGTTTTTTCTTAAATGTCCTTAGGTCTGTGTGACTTAGATCTCCCAAGGGATAGTCAGTATTGTGTATGGGAAAAACCAGCAGCAGAAAGTATCTATTCTTGTTCCCTGGAAGAAAAAAACATTCCATCTTATAGGTTGTTTTTGTCCTATCTTCATTCTTCAACCTGGGAACCTGGGAAACTGCCTTGTATCAGCTGAGCTCTTCTAGCTGCTGTAATCTTCTCTGACTGGTTGAGAAAATGAGTTAGCTGTCCTGAGGAGGGAGATAGATGTCACAGTGATGATGATCAAGATGGTAGTGATGACAATATTGTGTGTGTTTCATTGACAAGGGTTCGCCTCTCCTTCTTTGCAGTTCCCAGACCACGTCAAGAGTTGTAGCAAATGTAAAGCAGCCTGTAGGTTCCAGCCTGTCGGCTGCAACGAAGTGGTAAGCAGTGTCCCGGGTCTCCTCCTTGCGATGCTGTGCGCCCCGAAAGAGGGATTGGAGGGTTAAGTGTGTGTGTGTGTGTCATGTGCAGACTCACTCCATTTCAGAAACCTTGGAGGGGCTGCACCCCCAGACCAGGGACTCCATATAGCCAGCGATGGGGAATTTGGTGGATAATCTGGGTAGAATTTGTTTGAGGGCCCAATTCTATCCTGGCTGTGAAGGGTGTTTGATCCCATCAGTGAAAGAGCTGGGAAGCTTCTCTGATCTCTACTGCCTTCTTCATCATTGGCCCTCAATATAGCTTCTGCTATAGCAGTAACCGTGTGTGTGTGTGTGTGTGTGTGTGTGTTGGAGGCCTGTAGCTACCTCCAGTTCTAAACGGAGGGAGGTGGAAAAGTGATGGTTGGACCTGTTGCTCCAGAAGGGCAGAATGGGGTGAATGAGTCCCAAAGTCCCTCTCTTTATCCAACCCCCCCCCCCACACACACACACACTGAGGGGCTGGAGGAAAGAGGGTACAAAGCGCAGGGCTTGGCCAGCGCAGGGCTGAGAAGAGTCGGTGGGATCTGGGCCTCTTCCTCTTGTGTGCAGGTGGAAAATGAGAAGCTGCCTGAGCACGAGAGCCGCTGCCTGGGGGAGCACCTCTACATGCTGCTGAGCTTCGTCCTGAGCCTCCAGTCGGAGCCCCGCAAGCTCCCGTCCCCGCCGGGCCTCCTCTCGGTGGAGGAGGGCTCCTCCTGCCTGCGGGGCGGGGACCCCCTGCTCTCGGAGTTTGAGTCTTCCAGCTTCCTGGAGCTCCTGGGGCGGTGCGAGGCCCTGGAGAGGAAGACGGCCACTTTTGAGAACATCGTCTGCGTGCTCAACCGGGAGGTGGAGAGGGTGTCCCTCACGGCCGAGGCCTACCACCGCCAGCACCAGCTGGACCAGGAGAAGATCGAGGCGCTCAGCAGCAAGGTCTGGATCTCTCTACGCGGCTCCCTGTCCAGTGGCCTCGCTGCACGTGGGGCCGGCACTCTTGGCTTGTGTGGGCAGGTGGTAGGACTGCAGAAGGGGGCAGGAGCTCTTTGCTCTGAGAGCCAGCGTGGCGGATTGGTTTGACTGGGAGAGCCGGGTTCAAATTCCCGCTCGGACATGGAAACCCCCGAGGTGACCCTGGTGAGCAAAGTGGCCTTTGCTTACCAAATCCTTACCGTCTAATGCAGGTGCGGGGAAAGTGCAGACAGAAGTGGGGCCCAAATCTTTTTGGAAATAAAAAAATAAATAGGGGATGTATAAAGCAATTTTGGCACACACCCCCATTTTGGCTTAGAGGATTTTTTTTCCCCCAGCAGGTCACTTCCTTTTGGGAAAAAAGGTCTAAAATGTCCCAGAGAGGGCCAAAAAGATAGAGGAATCACCCCTGACTCCTGTGGTCCATTGTCGGGTATGTGAGGGCATTTTTTTTTCAATTTGTGGGTGCTGCAGCCCTCCATGCTCCTCTTGAGGAGTCCACGCAGCCCGCTAATCCTCCACAGTTGTCCAATCTTATTGTAAGGAAACCTCTGAATTGCGGATTAAGGTTACATGAAGCAACAGCATGTTTCTTTTAAAGAGTATGGTTATGCAGAATCTCCCTCGCTGTGACTGAAATCGTTAAAGCCAAGGGAAGCCATTTAAACCCGTCCCTCTGCCCCCCTCCGCCTTCCTCCTCTGGCCCAGGTCCGGCAGCTGGAGCGGAGCATCGCCTTGAAGGACTTGGCCCTGGCCGAGATGGAGCACGCGATCCAGGAGATGGAAGCTGCCTCGTACGATGGCGTCTTCATCTGGAAGATCACCGACTTTGCCAGGAAGCGCCAGGATGCCATAGCTGGCCGCTCACCGGCCATCTTCTCCCCAGGTTGGCTTCTGCAGGGACCCCCCAGGGCAAAGGAGTGGTCGGGGGGGGGGATTTTGCTGGCTTTTGACTTGCTGCAGTGACTGGGCGCTTCTAATGGTTAAAGTGATGGGATGTAGGTATATGGGGGAGAGAGCTGTGGCAGACCCTACGGGTCCCTCTTACTGACCTTTTTCACGGGGGCTAGAAACTTAAAAACATTTGCCAAAAGTGAGCAATGGGGGGGGGTAGTCTGTTTTCCTGTCAATCGGGATGCAGCAGATGGGTGTTTCCCCCGGTTCAAAGAGGAAGTGTGGCAGGGATCTGATCTTCTGATCGTCCCACCAGAGATTGCTGGATTTGGGTGAAGGGACTGTGAGAACAGACCTCCGTCACTCATTCGTAGTGGCTGCTACCCAGTAAAGCAGGATGGGGAGGCCCGGGCCAGGAGATGCAACTGAACAGAGTCCCTGACCAAGGATCTTGGCCTTGGCTTGGAGACCAGTCTTGGTGCCAGTCAGGCCTCTGAGGGGAGGGCGTTCTGCAACTGAGGTGCCACAGCAAAGAAGGCCCTCTGGACAGATAGGAAGGAGCTTGGGAAAAGTTCCTTTTTTTGTTGCTCCTCCAAAAGGATAAACATTTAATAAAAGTTCTCAGGCAGTGTAAGTGTTGATTCCTTCCCCCGCACCCAGGTTTTGCTCCTCCTCTTCATCCTTTTTCTTTGTGCCTTTCTCCACCCAGCCTTCTACACGAGCAAATACGGCTACAAGATGTGCCTCCGAATCTACCTCAACGGGGACGGCACGGGGCGCGGGACCCACCTCTCCCTCTTCTTCGTGGTGATGAAAGGGCCCAGCGACGCCCTCCTGCGGTGGCCATTTAACCAAAAGGTGGGTGCAGACGGGCCTCTTTTTTGGGGGGGGGTGAGTCAGCAACTGTGCGGGGATGAGGGGAGAAGACTGTTGCAACCCCCCAGTGAGTTTGGGTTGGCAGTGGGGAAAGAGCCCTCGGTTGTTGCCTGATGGCAAAGAGGCTGAGCCTCAGAGAGGGCCCCCACTTAAAATATCTTGTCTCTGCCTTGAATTTGCTTGCTGGTTCAGACAAACAATCTCTCACCTTCCTGTGCAAAAGAATTGCCTTTAACCAGCCCTCTTAACTTGGCTCTCTTTCAAACAGGCCCCCTGACAGACCTCTAGCTGGTCGGATCTGCCAGCTAGAGACCCTAGACCAGCCTTTCTCAACTTTTTGACCCTTGAAGTAATATTCAGGTCTCAGGGAACCCCTGCCCCCAAATTATTATGCTGACAGCTCAAGCCCCTCCCCTTCAAAAAATGCTTATTCTGCTGTAGCCGTATAGGCTGACCCCTGTATCCACAGATTCGGTGTCCACAGTTTCACTTATCCATGTCCAAAAATATATGTTCTCTAGGCATTTCTAGGTCCTCCAGTATGATTCTATGGTCAGCCTCTGGAGTTCTTCTCATGGAAAACAGTAGGGTTCCCTATTATCCACGGTTTCAGGTATCCACAGGGGTTGGGTGGGGTCTTGGAAGAGCTCTCCTGTGGATACAGGGGTCGATCTGTAACGTGTGCCAATGTCTGGCGCCAAGAGGACTCTTGAGGAGGCCGGGAATTACTCCCAGTTCCAGAGCAGGACGAGGGTGCTGGAGCCCCCGAACCTCCTTCCTTCCACGGTGAGGTTTGCCTCTGTTTCTTTCTGCTCTGCTGCCGGCGGGACCCGGAGGACCAGCTGGAACCTTTCTTTAAAGAAGAAAACTGCGCTTCGCAGACCGCCCCTCCTTTGCCCAGCAGTGGCACATTTTCTGGGCAACGTTTGCTGCTGCTGCTGCATGTTTCACCCGTGTTTTGGAGGGGTGTGGGAGCCCCCCTCTTTTTTCCCTTGGCCCCCCTGCTCACCTTCGGTCCGCCCCCCCCCCAGGTCACCCTGATGCTGCTAGACCAGAACAACCGCGAGCACGTGATCGACGCCTTCCGGCCCGACGTCACCTCCTCCTCCTTCCAGCGGCCGGTCAGTGACATGAACATCGCCAGCGGCTGCCCGCTCTTCTGCCCCATCGCTAAGATGGAGAACAAGAACTCCTACGTGCGCGATGACGCCATCTTCATCAAAGCCATCGTCGACCTCACGGGTCTCTAAAAGGCGCTTCCTTCATTATTCTTCCTTAGTCGGAGCTCAGAGTGGGGAGCTCTCCCGTTGCCTCCCCCACCATGTGGGGGTTCTGCGTGTGTCCCCCCCCTCACTCCCTGGGGAGTTGTGGTGTGGGGGCAAAGAGGGGCAGAGGTGTGCCACCCTAGAGGAAAGGACCGGCTCTGTTTGGAGACTAACGATCCCACCGGATGCTTCTTTCGGCCAAGGAAAGGCCAGTAACTTGTGGGAAAACGTGGAGGGTTTGTTTTGGAGGGGTTATTTTTTGGGAGGGTGGGTAGGCCCTTTTGACGGTGCCTTCCAAACTGTCCCCCAAGAGGGGTGTTTGTCAGATTTGTCTCTAGGTCACCATAAGCTTTCCTGAAAGAGAAGGGGGGAAATCCTCTCGTCTTTTTATACGTATTTCTCTATATTTTTGGCTGTGTTCTGTCAGTTCTCTGCTGTTGGCTGGATGAGCTCTTGGGTGGGGTGGAGCCGAGCCATTCCCCGCACCTCATGTACGTGTGGCGTCCAGCAGAGTTGGGGCAGTTTGCTGGAGCCGCCCAGGTTGTGTAGGTTGGGTTTACGGGAGGGAGAAGTGGAGGGAGTCTTGGAGGCAGACGGAAGAAGAGTGTGACCAGGCTTGCCGGAGGAGGAGGACTCCTTGGCTTGTGGGGATGGGGTGATGGGAGAGAGTGAAAGCTTCCTTGGCCCCAGAGCACATGGGTCTCCCTGTTTCCACTCCCTAGATGTGGCCCCTGGAGTGGATCCAGGCTGCTTAGAAATCTCCAGAAAGGGAGTGTGTTTCAGAGCAGATGGTGCCTTTCTGGTGCTAGCCTTCCCTGGCTGTCCTGCCCCCCTGGGTACTTTCCCCAGAAGGGCAGGGGTCTGTGGGTCTGCTCAGGTTCCCCCCGTGGTTCTGAGCGTGGGACATAAAACGCTACCTGAGAGAACGCCACTGTCGGAGTCCTCCTCAGGTGCCTCACGCGCTTTATTTATTAAAAGATGCCAACGCCTGCGTGGTTACTGGCTCCGTCCCTCATGCCTGAAAGCCAAATCTGAGCAAGGGAGGGTGGGTTCTGTCCTCCCACCCCTTCACGGGGTGCTTCTGCATCATGCCTGGCACAGTACGGATTAATAACTACCTATTTCCCCTATCAGGATTCTTACACCAGCGCCTCTGTTGCTTGGTCAGCTGCGGTGAGGTTTTTCTTTTAACCAAATACGTTCTGCAATTCAAAGTGCAGGCTACCCTTCAGTTTGGCTGGCAAGCCAAAATTCCAGAGGGCAAGTGAGAGATCAGAGGGGTTTCCCTCTTGCTGGCTTCTATCCCTCTCTCCTTCTTGTGAGTCAAGTCATTCGATTGGCACCTGTACTACTGGGGGTGGCGGAAAAGGGGATTTTTCTCTGCCTGCCGGTCGGTGCTAACTCCATGGCCCAGCGTGCAGCGTAGGCCCAACCATTGCAGGATCTTTTCTCTCTACTCCCCCCTCTCAGTCCCCATCCTCACCCATGTCCATGGCTTCAGCGGTAACTTTCTCTCCCAGAAACATGGCTTAGTCTAGCAGGCCAAGGGTAGGAATCATTGTGGCCATCTAGATGCAGTTGGACTGCAACTCCCAGCATTCCTCAGCATTGGCTATGGGACTAGAGAGCTGCAGGATTTCCACACCAATTTAGACAGAGGAAAGACGGAAGTGTTGCTGAATATCATGCGAGAGATTCAGTTCACACGTTGCCCCCCAAGGCTCCATCTTTCAAGGGATGTGTTGCCTCCACCCCAAGTCCTCTCTTCCCCCTCCTGCTTTGTGTAAAGGTGGGTGGTGGGGAAGAGCTGCCTCCCAGCCTCCCCCATTTAAAAAAAAACCCTGTTGCAGCCTTGGTATCCCTTCATACACACATGTATAGCTTCTCTTTCTGTTGGTCCTTCTGCTGTTTTTGCATCCATTCATTCTGCCCCTTCTGTGTTGCGGGAGGGGGCACGGCTCTCGCTGCCTCCCCTCCCAAACCCCTCCGGTCGGTTTTGGTCCTTGGGCGACCCAGGGAGGTTGCTTTTCAAAACGAAAGCAGAGGATCCCAGATTGAACGTTGCCTTCCCATGGGACTTGGGCATGTTTTAGAATAGTATATTTCCCTTGAGCAGAGTGACCGTTCTTGCCAGTTGGTGCCAGTGTTTGGAGGGCAAGAGATATTTTGGCTTTGATGCCTGTTCCAAAAATCAAGTGTAATGCTTTTCTTATTAGAGGCCAGTGCTAGAGGGGCTTTTTTTGTGAATGGGAGGGATCTTTGCCTTCACCCCTTACCAAAGGTCTAGAGGACAGTGATCTACCAATTGGTAGGAACCATTGTTGTGGTGTGGAACCTCCACAGTCAGAGGCAGTTCATCCCTTGACTCTGAATTGATGGGGACAACAAATGAGGGTGGACCCATGTCCCCACCTGTGGGAGGTTGGGATAAAACTTTTCTCTTGTGGTGAAATGCTCTTCTGCCCCCCCCCCCAGTGAAAAATAGGGATGGGGGAGCGGAGCCATGTCCGTGGCTGAAATTGCCCTTTCCAGTCCCAGATGCAAAAGTTGTGCAGTGGCTAAATAATAAAAAAATGTTTTTTAAAAATGCAATGCGTGGAAGTAGCTGTCCTGGGATCTTTCAGAAGGGGAAATACTGTACAGTCTTTTCTCCCACCCCACTTTTTAAAAACCAACAACCCAGGGTAAAAGTCAAAGCTCTCCAGCTTGTGCTCAGCTCTATTCAAGGTCTCTCCTCTCTGGCTTTGCAGGCGGGGAGGGGGCAGCTAGAAGCCTCTTTCACTTTCCCTTCTCCAGCCTCCCCCACACACACTTTGTTTGCAAAATGCTAGAGGAAGTGCTCTGCATTACTAATCAAGGGGGCTGCCCCACAGAATTCAAGGCACATTCCCTATCAGCTAAGCCCCAAATGTGTGGGAAAGTGGCTTTTTTCTCCCTGGATTGCAAGTTGCCCACAGCTTGGGGGGAAAAAATTGGAGACTCCCAACTTCCAGCTTGGTTGGAGGATTCTGGGAGGTGGAATCCCCCCAAACGTTTCCCCAAGCTCTAGGGAAGTACGTATAGGAATCCAGGGATGCGATTGCATTTGGGGCGCCTGTCCCAAAGAAATACTTCCTCTCATATTCATGCCTCCTTATAGCATCTGTCTACTTGTCCCTTTTTGGTGGTGGTGGTGGGGCACCATAAGAATCAGAGAGACTTTTGGGTCAAGGAGTGGGAGCAATGTCTATGGCAGCTCTGGAATCAGTTCAGGAGTTTTGTGCTCAAGGAAAGCTTTTATTGAGGTCACAGTGGATGATGGAGTGGCCGACGGTGTGTCTGACCCATGCAGAGGTGCTCACATTCAGTGCCACACTGTTAGAAGGGAAGGCAGGTGCTCTGCTCTGGAGACTGAGGTTGCAGGCAATTGGGGGGAAATGAAAGAAAAGTGCATTCGGTTGCCTCTCTGCTCCTCAAAGAGACAGACCTCTGGGTCTAAAGAGACCGAGTAACTGGCCAGCGCTTCTCAGCTGCCACGCTGTGGAACAGAGCCATCTTGCCTGGGCCCCATCTGGAAACCTCTTCCCAGCTTTTATCTGCAAGTATTTTACGAATGGCAAACAGACAATGCTCTGGCAATGGCACCTGCAGGCCAGGTGTGGCGGCAGAACAGCGCTTGAACTATAAAAGGGGGCTCCATTGATAGTCACACCCTCTTCCCCCCACACCCGAGCTTGGGAAAGTTACTTTTTGGAGACCAGAACTCTTTTAACAGGGGATACTGAGACCCTACCAGTTCTGTGTCTTCATTTTTTGGAAGTGGTGCAAGGGGTTATTTTCTACCCCTTGTGTGCCCTGTCCAAAATACCCCCCCCCAATCTTTCAAGCCACAGGGGGGGCTGCTTACAGGTAAGGAGGGGGAAGGAGAGCCACCTGCCCTCCCAGGTGATGAATGGCTGGCTTGTCTCAGCTCGTATGGGGAAGGAAATGGGAGTTTGCTGGCAGAGGAGTGCCACCCCCTACCCCTTCCCCTTGGAGCTTTTTTGGCTGAAATGCCTCCCCACTGGGCTGCTGCAGGGGGGTTAGGGTGGTTGGTCATTGTGAAAGGGCTACAGAATAGCACATGGCGCTCTGTCCAAAAAGATGCATATCCACACGCAAGTCACACGCATGCCACTCACAGGATTCTGGCTGTGGTTCTCCAAAAGTCATTTCCCCAAGCCCCATCCATCTACACCCCAGCTTTTATAAAAGCAGCACAAAAGAGACACCCCCTTTCCCCCTTTTGATAACCTCTCAGGGAACTGGGTTAGAGACGGGGTCTCATTCCTGCTTTAATCCCTGCCAGGTCCAGGTCTATCAGGGGCTTCTTGCTGACAAAGTGTGGGGCAAGATGGCTCTGTTTCCCCAGAGAGCCGAGGGCACTAGCGAGTGAAAGTGAAATCTCAGCAGCTTGTGCCTGTGTGTCAAGAAGCTAAATTTCTCTCCCACCCACAGACTCCTATGACCAACATACAGAAAGTAAACAGCAGGGAACCTCTGTACCAGGAAAGGCTTGATTTCATCAGGGCTGGTGGGTTGTTTTTTAAAGAAAGGCACAGGAGCCCTACTTGGAAGAGAGTTGGCACCTCTTGGGGTGTGTGTCTATAACAGGACCCATCTATAGGCAGAGAGCGTTCCCGCACGTGTGTGAGCCAAACTTACATTTAACAAAACAAGTGTCCAAAGGAAGGCAGAGGCATCCCTCGTAAGCCCCGATCCCCCCCCTCAGTCCTCCGCAGCGCTTGCCAAACACAGCCAAAAGTTTTGTGGACTGTGCAGGTGTTTTGGGAGGGAGCAAAGCGGGCTCATCTGGGATCGGAGGCCGAGGTCAGCCATTCGAGAGGTGAATGTGGTAGCCGCCAGGGTCAGGGTCTCTGGTTCAAGGCCCAAGAGAAGAGGGGCTTACGAGCCCGGGGCTTCTCAGCCTGAAGGATCCGGACGGTGCGGGGCGAGCGCCAGACCTTGATGGTACTGTCCGCGCTGGCCGTCAGCAAGAGTTCCTGCTCCACAGGGCTGAAGGCCACCGAGTTGACCACGTCGTTGTGCCGCAGCTTGGCCAGGCAGATGTCGTAGTGCCTGTCCCAGATGTAGCTGTGGCGATCCTCCGCCCCGCTGTGTGGTGATAGATGGGAGATGGAGAGAGGTTATCAAAATGTGGGACTCGTTTCCGTTCCCTGGAAGCGGATAGGCTGGGAATGTCCCCAGCCGGGCAACTAGAGATTCTAGGCCAGTGGCTCTTAACCTTTTCTTTACCAGGGACCCTCTTTAAATATCTCTTGTTGCCACAGGCCCCCAAGACTTAACTCAAGATTTAAAACCCTAATAATAATACCTGATGATAATGCAATTGCACCATCCATTAAACCTTCCCTTAGAGACACTGGAGGGGGGTGGAAGACTTATCTCCTGCTTCTTCCTGAGTTTGTGGCCATACAGCTCTCCCTCTGGCCACGCGCTTGCACCGAAGCCCCACACGAAGCTCACCTGGCCACAAAGTCCTTGCTGACGTCGAGGAAGATGAAGAACAATTCATCGCCAGGCGTGTAGGCCCGGTGCGCCCGCAGGGCTCGCTTGACTTCCTTCATGGTCCTGAGGTCCAGCACGTGGAGGTCTATCTCCTCAGCGATGGGGGGCGGCTGCAAGGGGTCAGAGATTACGCAGCCTGGGGGCCAGGCCCGACTGTTCACGTACAAGTACCTGGATTGGGCAGGGAGAGAACGGCTCGGTTGGGCTTGGTTTGGAGCCAGGGATGAACCAGGAAGGAAGGAAGGAAGGCTCAAGCCATTGCTTGAGGTGGAGAGGTGGGTTGGAGCCCTGCCTTTTGCAGGCTGAGGGTCCCGGGTTTGAGTCTCAGCACCTCTACTGCAAAAGGTTTGGGGTTGCAAAACCTCAGAGAACAGCTGTTGAACAGACAAGGAAACACCAAGCTAAACGGAGCTATGGTTTGGCTTGGGGTAAAGGCCGTTCTGGACCTTCCGGGAGGAACAGAAGTCGCTCCGGGTTCCCTCCGCCCAGACTAGAACTATGGGCACCTTCCAACTAAACCTTCCCGTGAGCCACCTGGAGTTCAGTGGCAGTGTTGGCTGAAGGATTCTGGGAGCTGTAGTTAAAAAGGTATCTTTCTAAAGCTTCAGGGTCTCAGGCAGAGAGGGGCCCTTTCCCTCTCACCCACCTACCCACCTTCCTGAACCCAGGACCTTCCCCCTGCTGAGCTCCAATCCTCTCCCCTCTCAGGTCCCCAAGCCACGTGACCCACGGGGTGTGGGCCCCTCCTCACCTGTGGTCTGGGGAGAGGCCCATGCCAATGATGTGCCCGTGGATATCGATGACATGGTCCAGTGAGTCAAAGAACTTCTCCGACTGCCTCTCCTCTCCGAGGACGGGGCCGGCGGTGGTCATCTGGTGTGGCAAGATCTGCTTAATCCCTGAAAAAGGAAAAAGGCAGGAGAAAAGAGCTGGAAACCAGACGTACCTTGTCTTAATCCACCCCAGGTCAGAAGGAAGGCAGGGAAGGGCGAAGTTCTGGAGGTGAGCGGCTGCCCGGCTGATACTGAGCATCTCCCTCCAGCCTTGACTACAGGACCAAAGGTCCAGCCACCAGCCCTCTGTCATCTTCTCTGTGGTAGATTGCCAGGTATGCCTCTAGGATATGCTTGATTTAAAAATCTGGGCCCTCCCCTGTTTTTATTATCCCCATAATTTGTCCATCTGAGATAGACTGCTCATGCACCTGGAGGCTCCACACAGCCCTCTTAACTGCCCCTTACCTATCTGGTGGGGGGAATAGGTGAGGCACCCAGTGGTGAAGATCAGGTACTTCTTGGTGCCACCTTCGGTGGAGAGCAGGTTGGGCTCAGGCGGCTTTGTCTTGTTCCGGGCCAGGAGCTGCGCCACTTTCGTCTCCATCTCCATCTCGGTCATGACGGGACGGACGCGGCCCTGTATGAGGTCACTCAGGAAGTGGTCCAGCCCATCGTCTGCTGCAGCCTCACTCTCAGCCCCCTCTGGACTTGGTTCCGGCGCCGATGTCCGCCTGGGGGGCTGCTGATGCTGCTGACCCTCTTCTTCCTCCTCTTCCTCTTCTTCCTCCTCGCTGTCACCAGAGAGGTCAATGACCTTGCAGGGGGTGGTGTCCCCATCCCCCGAGGGCTCCCCACAGTCCAGCAGGAGGTCTGGGGAGTCGTAGCGGCTGCAGTCCACCACCATGACCGTCCGGATGGTGCTGGCATTGAGGTTCTGGATCTTAAACAGTCTCTTCACGACATTTGTGTTCTCCGACTCAATGCCCTGCAGGAGGAAAGGCAGGTGTGGGGACGGGGTCAGGAAGCTCAGGCCCCTCCCCAAATACCCCGCCCCAAACAATTAGGGAGAGCTTCCTCATGGCAAGAACTGTTCAACAGTGGAAATGAAAGGCAGCCAAACAATTTACTATGAAAACAACTCGGAAGAATGGCCTAGTCCAGTGGTTTTCAACCTTGACTCTCCAGATGTTTTGGACTTCAGTTCCCAGAACTCCTGGCTGTTGGCCAAGCTAGCAACAGGGGCTTCTGGGAGCGGAAGTCCAAAATACCCAGAGGAGACCAAGGTTTGGGAACCACTGGCCTGGTGTGTTCCTACCTTCTAATGAAACCTCCATCCCTGAACATGCATTCAGACTATTAAAAGAGTAATTATGTTAAACAATAATATCCTTCTACTAAGAAATGATTAAACACAACCACCTTCACTGGAGGTTTTTAGGACTATTAGCATTGCATTCCTGCAGGGCAGAGGGTCAGCCTAGATGACACCGGGGTACCTTCCAACTCTACCGTTCCACGGCAGCCGAATTGCTCCAGGGACGCTCTGGCTCACCTGAAAAGCGTTGTTCAGCCACAGGACGGAGCAGGAGGTCAGGTAGCCGATGCGGTGCAAGTTGCCTGAGATCAGGTTGGTCTCGTTCAGCCAGCAGCCGAAGACATCGTAGGGTTTGTTGCGCACCCGGGAGAGGAGGGTGAAGTCCTCTGAAAGGAGATGGAAGGGGAGGCTAAGGAGGAGGAGATTTGGCCGACACTGGCCCCGAATAAAAGCAAAAAAAGAGCCACAGCCGGCTGGACTTCAGTCCCTGCTGCAGTCTGTGTTGTCCAGAAATCTCTAGCCTGGTGGTGGGCGGCTGCTTGGACAGTGACCCTCCGCTGCTTCCCATTCCTTTCCAAGCAGCCTTTGCTAAAGGAACCAAGAAGTGGCAGTGAGTTGCAATGGCTCATTCTGGGAGGTTTCAAGGGCTGACATCCTGTTCGTGACTTACATGTGTGTCAGTCCCTTTTTGGACAGGGTGCAAAGGGCTATTCCCTTGCCCTTGAGCTCCGTCTAAAAACCTCCCAGCGCCTGGCAGGTCTTGCTACTATCTCTTACCAGGGGAGAGAGGGAGAGGTGATTCAGACTGTGAAGATTTGGCTGTTCTGGGCTCCTTGGGGAAGGAAAAAGGTGGCTGCACCTCATTTCTGCCCTCCCAAGCTGAGACCAGCTGCTTCTCTATGGTCTGAATCTACTATGTTTCCCTTCCTTTCCCTGCTGGTAAGCAACAGGCTGCCAGCAGGTGAGAAGACATAGAAATGCATGTGTGGAGCTACACATTTATGCAGGAATTTGGCTGAGGTCCACCAATGAAGCATACGTTTCCCAACAGCGTCCTGCCTCCCTCTGTTGCAGGACGTGCCTCCCAAGCCAAGTGCGACCCTCCGAGTCTCACCCCAACCCTGCTGCCTCACCCAGGCTGATGACGGCAATCTCGCCCGAGGACGAGGTCCGGGGCCCCATGAAAACTCCCGAGACAAGGAGCAGGGAATCATCCGCATTGAACTGGGAGAACTGCGTGTAGCTCCAGTTATACTTCTTCATGCTGGCACTGTGGAGCAAGGAGATCTTGAGGTCGTTGTTCCAGATCTGCAAAGAAAGAGAAGAGAAAGGTGCTCAAAACCACAGGTGCAGCTTTCCGGAGCTTGTTGGACTACAACTCCCATCATTCCTCACCACTGGTTATACTGGCTAGGACTTGCAGCGTCTGGAGGGCTACATGATTCCTACCCCTGGCCTAAGCTCATCACTTCTAGGGCTGACAGGTGTCCCTTATTATTTGAGGACTCTTTTATAGAGCTGGCAGGAGTCTCTTATTATAACAAGGAGCGTCTCTTATTTGAGGGCTAGAAAACTTCCTTTTATATAAATTGAACTAGATACCAATCCCGCCCCCCCGAAAAACTACAACCTGCATTTTGGGGTTTCTTTAATTTCTTGCCTTTCCAACCTAAATGTCCCCCTGGCCCCATTACAATCATTTTATCCTCATAACCCTGCAAGGTAGGAAAGGCAGGGGTGGTGACTGCCCCAACGGAGTCATGAGCTTCCTTTATATTCTGCCTTTCCCTCCCAGAACCTGGACTCAAGGTAGCTTACAATTTAAAACAGATAAAAAGATACAAAGGATTATCATAAAAATGTAACCGAGGTATTGATAATATTAAAAACAATTTAAAACATGCATTAAAATAATAAAAAAAACTTTAAAAAGTATACAGCACTAAGATCACTCAGTGAATTCTAAGGCTGAGTATTTGAATGCAGATCTGTCTGCTTCCGGTCTAATGCTCTGAGCAGCATCCAATCCGGTAGAGGTGCCTGGGAGTTGTAGTCCAACACATCTGGAGAGCACCAGGTTGAGGAAGGTGCTTTAATGAGCCCCCCACCTCTTCTATGACTGCATCCCCCTCCATATCAGCAGCAGAGGGATGACCCTCATTCCTGGCCTGCCATGCAGGGGTGTTTGTAAGGATTACTGAGATTTTTAAAAATACCTTTGAAGAGTTGAAATACCCCACCCAGTATCATCATTTTAGGGACTCCCCCCCTCTGTCACCTTGACGGTGCAGTCCTTGGAGCAGGAGGCAAACAGGTAGCCATTGTGGGAGAAGCTGAGGTGGAGGACTTGGTCGCAGTGCTCCTTCAGGGTCTCCACTTCCACGCAAGGGATGGTGTCGAAAAGCCTCTGGAACTCATCGTACCACGAAACAGCAGCTGCGGCAGAAGACAGTGCGTGGGCAGGCGAAAAGGAGGCATCTCTGCGCATTTACGCATTGTCCTTTACTTTAAATCACACAACCTTCTGGATGTGGCCACTGGATTGCAACTCCTAGCATCCCTCACCATTGGATGTATGCTGGGTCTGGGGCTGATGGGAGGTGCAGTCTGGGAACACCTTTGCTCTCCCCACTTTACACCCTCTTGTTTCCCAGTGGAGTCTCATTTGGAGGCAGGAAGGGAGAAGGAAATAAGGCAGTAATGAACCAAATTGGAAACAGTAAACACCACAAAATGCCAGAAACCCAGCAGTAAGTCAACAAAAACATATTCATCAGTGAGAACAGCAAGTAGAAATAGGCAATAAAAGGGGTCCCTGAATATTTGTCAAAAGCCCGTGAAAGGCGAATCGGAAGACAAGACAGACTGTGGGTCTGGGGGACATCTAGGGGTGGGTTCCCCAATTTGGGGGGCTAGCCCTGAGAAGATCCTCTCTTGGGTAGCCTCCGACCTCACCTTCAGAGCAGAAGAGTCTCCAAAGCAGGTATGAACTGATGGGACCAGCTTGTTCAGGAATTTTTGAGGGGGATAATTCCTAAAAGTATAACACAATGCCCTGGCCTGAATTCAATCCACTTTAGCAACTGAATAAGTTGAAGGATGCTCTGCCAATGCTTATGTGACTCTTACGTAAATCGGTGTGGTAAATCCTTACGTAAATCCTTTGGCAAAGAGTGCCACAGCCTCCTAGGAGTAGCCACCAAAAAGGCCCCCTCTCTCATGGCATGCCCCTGGGGGTGGCAAGAGCAAGGGAAAAGCTTGCCCAGCTGGAGGGCTTTGGCCCACTCTGCTCCATCCACCCCCTTCATTGTCAAAACGCTTCACTTTCAGAGTGAGCTGAACCCTCGGGATTAAGACCACCTCCTTCCCCCCAATTCTATAGGCAGACCCTTTTTTAGTCCAACAGGACTGATCCAAAACAAGGATGGAGCGCGGGCGACCTTACCTGGGTGTCGTGGGACGTCTCGAGCTACCCGGTAGTACTTGTAGAAGAGTTCCTTCCACAGGACTTCGTCCTGAGCCACTGCGTGCCACTGCCGGCACGCCAGTCCCGCCGAAAGCAAATCCGTGTAGTCCAAGTACAGGAAAACCTCCACCAGGACGGTGTCGGGGAGAAGGGGGTGAGGCCTCCCATCATCCATGGTGTCATGCTGTCACGGCCAGGCGCCCTGGAAGGCCAAAAGGAGAAGGACGGGTTGAGACCGAAGTCATTCATGAACGGAGGACGAAGGGGTTCAGAGGGGAAGGACCAGCTGGGCAAAACTGTCCCGGGCGGGCCTCCCAGAACCATATTTTGCTAGCAAGAGGCAACGACAGAATCAGTTGGAAGATACCCCCAAGGGCCATCTAGTCCAACCCTATTCTGCCCTGCAGGAAGACACAATCAAAGACACAATCAAAATTAGCTAACACACATTGGAAACTGCTTAATGCAGTGTAGATGTGTAAATTGCTGTTGCTTAAAACAAATTGTAAGCCGCTCTGATAGCCTTTGTGGCTGAAGAGTGGGGTATAAATTCCTAAATAAATAAATAAATAAAGTACCCCCAAGTGATGGCCATCCAGCTCCTGTTTAAAAACCTCCAAAGAAGGAGAGACCACCACACTCCCAGGCAGCGCATTCCATAGAATAACAGAGTTGGAAGAGACCCCAAAGGCCATCCAGTCCAACCCTATTCTGCCCTGCAGGAATTAGCATGCCCGACACGGCCATCCAGCCCCTGTTTAAAAACCTCCAAAGATGGAGACTCCACCACACTCCCAGGCAGCAGCGGATTCCACTTCCAAACAGCTCTTACTGCCAGGAATGTCTTCCTAATATTTAGGTGGAACCTCTTTTCCTGGAGTCTGAACCCATGGCTCCGTGTCCTAGTCTCTGGAGCAGCAGAAAACAAGCGTGCTCCATCCTCCATGGCAGACCGTATCCTCCTACAGAAGATCTTTGGGGGAACCCTGTTTTCTGCCCCTCCATCCCCATTCCCTGCCATGGCTGAGAAAAGTTGCAACTCCCCAAATCTCTTCAGCCAAGATAGTATGGGGAAGTTACTCTGGGAGACGACAACTCCCAGAAATGGTGCCCCCCTCACCCACCCGCCAATAAGCGCAGTTTGCGGAAGTTACTCTTCTGGACTATGATCCTGAGAATCTCCCAGCCAGAATAATTGTTATTTTTTTGGGGGGGGGGTGTATATTATTTTCAGACAATGTCGCTTTATGGACTCCTCCAGTCCTGTCCCACCAGCACGGCTTGGGAAAAGTTCCTTTTTTGGGTGGGTGGGTGTGCATGTGTGTGTGTGGGGGCAACTTCCAGAAAAAAAACCCAGCCAGCAAAATTTGGAAAAAATTTTGGGGACTGCCACTCCTCGCCTTCCTCTTCTTTGCCCAGTTTTTGCATGGTTTGGAAAAGGTGGTATTGCTATTGGTATGGTTGTTGTTGTTATTGGTCTGCAATCCCTAGGAATAATTATGATAATTATCATAATTATTATTGCTGTGTTGTTGTTGTTGTCGTTATTGGGCTGCAATTCCTAGGAATAATTATTATAATTATCATAATTATTATTACTGTGTTGTTGTTGTTGGGCTGCAATTCCCAGGAATCCCCCCAAAAAAAACTCCCATAAGCCAGCACAGTTTGGGGGAGTTACTTTTGGGGACTAGAACTCCCAGCATGGCTTGGGGGGAGACAAAGTTCCTTGGGGGGTATTACAGCTGCCATTCTGGCTGGGAGATGTTGGGGGGCTGGTGGTCCAAAAGTAACTTTTCCAAGTTCTGCACCCCCCATTTCTCCCACCCCACCCCAAAAAAACAGCCCTTTGGACTCTTGCCCCCCTTATCACCCCTCAAACCCCCCAAATTAATCTCTCTTGCCCATTTTTGGACACCCCTCCTTTCCTACAGACCTTCCACCAGCTGTTTTCCTCCGTCATTTCCTGTCCAGTAGTAATAAACTTCCGGTTTGGGGGCCATGGGGCCGCTCCTTCACATTCTGCTCTATGGTGATCTCCGCTCTAGGCATTAACTCGTTTTCCGTCGCTCAGACCTGATCAGTCGAACCCAGAGCAAATGAGGGGAGAAATGCCCAAGGCTGCCGCCAGGGGGAGCCCATCAGCCTTGCTTCCTCTTTGACTTTATTATTATTATTGTTGTTGTTGTTGTTGTTGTTGTTGTATTTTTTGTATAATTTTTTATTATTTTTTAAACTAATCTTTTATTAATTTCTTTCCTTTTCCAAATAGGTATAATTGTATTGTGTAAATATAATGTGATTATAGTGCGTTTAGATTGGGAGGAAGGGTGTATTGGTGTTGGGATAGATAGTTTTATTTTTGTATTAGTAAGAAAAGAGGAAAACAATTATTATTATTTTTGTATTGTTGTTATAGCCTTTTGCGGTTGGGTGTGTTTTTCAGTAGAATGGTCTTATTCCAATAAAAAATTCCTAACCCCCCCAGATGTGGTTGGACTCCAAGTCCCATCATACTCCATCGCCAGGCTATTCTGCCTGGGGAGGATGGGAGTTCTTTCATCATCATCATCAATCTTTATTTATAGCCCACTTTTTTGGGACCCAAAGCAGCTCATAGTTTTAAAAAACACACAAATAATAATAATAACAACAACATCATCAATATTTATTTATAGCCCACTCTTTTGGGGCCCAAAGCAGCTCATAGTTTTAAAATTAATAATAATAACAACTTTATTTTTGTACCTCGCCTTTTGCCTATTAGGCAATCAAGGCAGTTAACAACAATTGGATATAACCCACAAAACCTACCAAAAGTGCAAATTAAAACAGAATTGAACCAATAGCATCATTAAAACCACATCAAAATAAGAATAAAATATACTTTAAAAGTATAAACTGCTGCAGCCTCTCCTACTTTGCGTCTCCTTCCACAATGATACCTTTTGCCGCGCTCTACGGTTGCGTGGCCGCATGTGTCTCAGTTTTTTACGTGTAATATGTTGGAGGGTCCGGGAATCTGGCGATGCTGGACTCCAAAAACTTTAGAGGATTTCCCCCTGCTTGGAGGGCAACCTTGTCCGTTGGCCTCTTATCTTTTGTGGGTCAATTCATGGGACGGATTAATAAATGACCAGGCGATTTTCCTTCTCTAGCTCGCAAACAGAAGAGACTAGACCATAATAGTACTAACCCAGCCATGCCATCCCCGCTATTCCTCCTTCTCTCCGGTCTGCTACTCGCCTCTCCCTCCGGGGCCCAGCGCCGCAGGCAACCCCCTGCCCCAAAGAAAGCCATCGACTCCGTCCCTGTCCAGGAAAACTTTGACCCCAACCAGGTGAGTGGCGGCAGGACGGGGCCTTGCCATTGCCAGGGGGAGTCAAGCCGCCATACTTAGGAGGGGCAGGAGCAACGGGAATGTGCGGTCTCATTTTTGGATAATTAAGACCCATCCATACTCCCTCATCATCATCAGCTGAGAGGTCACTGTGTCATGGGATGTCCAAAAACAAATCGCTGCCCCTTGTCCAGATCTGCGCAGTTTCTCCCAACCTTTCAGGTGTCTTGTCCATCCATTCCAGCTGAGTTTCCCCAAATTAAGAGATGGTGAAGATTGGACATGAGAGCCATGTTTAAATAGTTGGAGGGATGTCATAGTGAAGATGGAGCAAGCTTGTTTTCTGCTGCTTCAGAGACTAGGACACGGAGCAATGGGTTCAAACTCCAGGAAAAGAGATTCCACCTAAACATTAGGAAGAACTTCCTGATGGTCTCTCTCTGGCTTTTCTTCGCAAACGAAGATTCAGGAAGGACTCATCCCACGCTTTTTGCAAGTGTGCTGATGACTAAAAAGGCCAATCCGAGATAGAGAAGTCCGGTTGCAGAAAGCACAGCAGAAGGTCTCCTTGGGTGATGTTTCCGGGTTGTGATTCTTTCTGCGTTGTCGTTTCTCTTCAAGACTTGTTCGGCGTGAATTCTCAAATAAGGCTGAAGCATTGTGGATAGTGCGTCTCCATCCCTAAGACCTGTTCAGTGTTGGAATATGGAGTACGGTAGAGTCGTCTCCTTTGGAGGTTTTTAAACAGAGGCTGGATGGCCATCTGTTGGGAATGCTTGGATTATGTTTTCCTGCATGGCAGAATGGGGTTGGACTAGATGGCCCTTATAGACTCTTCCCACTCTTCTAGGATTCTGTGCTTTTCCAATGGGAATGCTTTTTGGGTATTCCTGCATGGCAGAATAGGGTTGAACTAGATGGCCCTTATAGACTCTTCCCACTCTTCTAGGATTCTGTGCTTTTCCAATGGGAATGCTTTGATTGGGTATTTCTGCATGGTGGAACAGGGTTGGACTAGATGGCCCTTGGGGGTCTCTTCCCACTCTTCTAGGATTCTGTGCTTTTCCAATGGGAATGCTTTTTGGGTATTTCTGCATGGCAGAATGGGGTTGGACTAGATGGCCCTTGGGGTCTTTTCCAACTCTATGATTCTATGAAAGGAGGGGGCAGAACCTAGGAGGCTGTTGCAAACTGCTGCAAGCTGCCAACTGCCACAGTGTCTTGTCCTCATTCATAACCTTTGCCCTCTTGACCAGTTTCCATCTTTTAAAAGGTTGGAGGGCATGCATTAAGCCTGATACCTTGAGCATCCGCCATTGTTGCCCAGAGAATGCTGCTCAAATTTAAGAAAGCGCTCTGCATAAAGAATTGAGGGAAGTGGATATGCAAATACTTTTCAAGGGAGCGCTTTCGCCTTGGGATTCCTCCCTCCGGCCCTGAGACGTGGGTCCAGGCGCTGAGACTCACGGCCAGGGCTGGCGGTCTGGGAACCCTCACCCTGATCTAGATGGCCCTTCCCAGTCTGAACTGGTGCAACATGGCTCTGCTTCTTCTTCTGGACCCATGGCTCCTTTCTCTCTCTGCCTCCACAGTTTTCAGGGAAATGGTTCCTGGTTGCTGTGGCCTCCCGGTGCCAGTATCTGGCCGAGAACCACTACCGCCTGGAGGCCACGAACGTGGTGGTGACCGCGCCTGACGCGGCGTCCTTGGAGAGACCCCTGGTCTTCAGCACCTTCCGCCCCCTGTGAGTAACCTGTGAGGAGGCTGCTGGGTGGGCGCCAAGCGGGGGTCTTGTGAGCGGCCATTCCAGCCCCGCCAAGACCTTGTTGGATACGGAAAACCGACGCATCGTTGCTGTCATTTATGGGTGGTTAATGGACGCAGGAGCTGGTCTTCAGCAGCCAGAAGGATCCCTTTCGCTGAGGGGTCCCAGCACCCCCTCCCAGCAAGTGGTAGAATTGGGCCCCTAAACCATTAATCCCATCCAGACCATCCCAGAGCCAACATTCCCCGTTGTTATACGGGGATAATGGGTACCCTAGTCTGGTGTGCATCCTTTCCCCTGAATGAGATGACTGGAAGATGGATCCCTGCGGAAATATATAGGGCAGAAGCCAACACAGTAATAATAATAATAATAAATTTTTATTTCTATTCCACCCCTTTGCAATGCAATCGGGGCGGCTTACAATATAAAAACTCCATAATCACACTATCCTAGCCCACCCACCCCTTAAAATAATATTAAATTATAAAGGATTAAAAACATACAATAATTAAAAATATATAAAGGAAAGGAAACTGAGCAAGTGGGACCCATTTCCCCTCCCCAGAGCTATGAGGACTGTACAAAGAGGTTGCTGAAAGGAAAATTCACACACACACCCAGTCTGCTCCCAGCTGGCTCTTTGTCCTTGAGCTGACCCACGAAGCAAACCTTCTTGTGCCGCTGGACGGCCGTTCGCATTTGGCCGCGAGGCTGGCAAGGACTCTAGAACCCATCTGCCTGGGCCTCTACCACATGGGGACAATTGCTCCCTCTTGGTAGAATCTTCTTATTTTAAATATATGCACTATTATATGTAATTTTAAGGGGGGATAAATTGTTTTAAGTTATTACCATTGTTATGGATTTGTTTTTATATCCAATTGTTGTGAGCCGCCTTGATTGCCTAATAGGCAAAAGGCGGGGTACAAAAATAAAATTATTATTATTATTATTATTATTATTATTATTTTGAAGCCTGTCCTTCCTTCCTCTGTGCTTGCAGGGATGGACACTGCTGGAACATCACCCAAAGCTACTTCCCCACCAAGATTCGTGGCCGGTTCCACGTGAGAGGTGGGTTTCGGGAAGCGTGTGTGCATGCATGCAAAGTGTGCATGCATGCAGAGTTGCGCATGCAAGGCTGCCATGCATGGGGCTGCACTTTGGGTCTTGTGCAATGTTGCCATCCGTGGCGGATGGTGGGCCCCATGCTGGTAGGGTGGCAAATTCAGGTTTTAATGCAGGTTTGGGAGGCGTTGTCCAAGGTGCTGGACTATCTCCCCCAAATAGCTTCAGGACCTTGGAGAGCGCTTCTGGATTTTCCCACAACCTTGCCTGGGTTTGCTGCTCCTCTGACGTGGGACCCCGCAGTGGCCGTGGCATTCAACACAATGACAACGTTGTGGATTGCTCGGCACACTGAGGCTGCAAAACAGCATCCCCTCAATGGAGCAGAACTGTCCCCGTGTGCAGAGAAACTTTGCAAGACGGAAGTCTCCCTATGGTTCCTTTCTAGGCCGCGGCCTCCCCGTGGACGTGGCGGTGGGGGAGACGGATTACAGCAGCTACGCCATTTTGTTCTTCCAGAAGGGCCAAAAGATCTCAGCGAAGCTTTATGGTGAGAACCCCTCTGTCTCTTTGGGGTGTGTGCATGTAATCCACATGACACAAATAATCCAGTTTGAAACTAGATTATTTGTCGTGGCTCCTTCTAATGGAATCCTGGGATTTGTAGTTTGGTGAGGCACCCACACTCTTTGGCAGAAAAGGCGAAAGAGCTTGTGAAACTACAAAGCCCAGGATTCCATAGGATGGCACCATGGCAAATAATCCAGTTTCAAACTGGATTATTTGTATAGTGTGGATTTCCTATGGAACTCACTGCCACAGGATGATGTGCTAGAGAATTGCTAGCTTAGATCAGACTCCCCTTCCCCTAACATCATGTCCCCCAGATGTTTCAGACTGCAATTCCCAAGGCCAATGGCCATGTCAAGAGTGATGGGAGTTGTAGTCTGTTTTTGGGTCTGGGGAGGCTTGCTTAGGTGGCTTTGGAAGGGGATCAAGGAAGGGGAAAACACTTGGAGGAAGAAATGTTGATTCATGGATCTGCTAGTGTTGACTGGTAAAGAAAACCTCCATGTACAGGGGCAGTCTATCTTTGAATGACAGCCCTTTTGGGGTTGTCTATACCATGTAGCACTTGCCCACTGAGCAGCTCGGGAAAAGTTGGACTACAACTCTCACACTCCTCTCTCTGAGGCTGCATGGAGTTGTGGGAGTTGTAGTCAGGGGCGGGAAGGACAGCAGCCCTGTTTTCCAAGCTGAGGGATGGATGACTTTTTAGTCTTATCCAGCAGGTCTCTCTTCCTTATCAGCCATGATGGTTGGGAATGGAACCTCCATGTTCCAGGGCAGTCTATCTCCAGGCACGAAGTACCAGGACGGGGTGCTGTCTTAGCACCCGGCTTTTTTGGGCTTCTTGGATACGTCCAACTCTCAGCCTCCCCTCCCTCCAAAATTTTTGCTCTTCCAAGCCCTGGATCAGTCTCAGCCTTAAATTGCATGCTAGGAAAACCACACCTTTATTATAAAAATTAGGGAAAAAATGATTTTCTAATTTATTTTTCCTTTCGGCTTTTGAAAGGGCGAAATATCAAAGTCGGAGACGCCATCACAGCAAAATATGAGCAGCGCGTGGCGGCCTTGGGCTTGGATGACAATTTCATCTTCTATTTCCCCGTCTATGGTGAGTGTGTGTGTGTGAGTGTGTATACCCACACCCATAACAACCAAGTGGGATGGGGGGCATTTTAAAAAGTGAGACCTCAGAGTCCGCTGGGCAGAACCAGAGTGTTAAAAAAGGATCCGGGTTCAATCCCTGTCATTTTGCCTTACAAAAAGCAGAGAGTTGATGTAGAACTTGGAAAATGGTCTTCTTTGGGACTACAACTCCCAGAATCCCCCAGCCAGAGGATTCTAACCTTTGCAGACTTTGGAGTTTAGCAGGAAAGAGGATTTAGTTTAATTCTCTCCTCCCGGCTTCCTACTCAGTTTTATGGGGATGTTGGGACATTAGGGCCCCCTGAGCATGCACAGAATGCTTTCCCCTGAATAATCCAAACCAGCCAGTATGGGAAGGTATTCTAGATCATGGAGAAAAATAGATACGGATTTAGGTCAGACTGGGTCCCTGGCCTTTAAAAATTTAATGTATAAAGCAACACCAAGACTGCTGTTTATTGCTCTCTTGGTACTGGTTCAAATCCTATCTGGAGGAGGGGGCTGGCAATCCTCAGCTGGGCTGGATGTTCATTGTTGATTATTTTTCTGTATTTTAAAAGTATGTTTTAATTTCCTACATTATTTAATTGTATTTTAATGAGGGTGGGATTGAGGGTTTGGATGTATATTTTAATTGTTGTAAGCTGCCCCGATTGCATTTCATAGAGGGGCGGGATATAAATACTTATTATTATTATTATTATTATTATTATTATTATTAAGTGTGGCTTTGATCTGCAGCCACAAGAGACCCACTCGCCCCTTCTTTGTTTAATTAACGTCCTTGGATCCCTTTTCTGCAGGGTTTTGCCACACTGCGGACTCCTTCCACATCCTGGACGGTGAGTTGCAAATATCGAAATGCCAATGTCCCCTCCCCCCTGCCCACCGCCAACCTCCCTGCTCCTCTTCCTCCATCATCATCATCATCATCCATTTATCTTTTTCCTGCCATTTCCCCCAAAACTGGAATTCAAAATGTCTTTGCAAAAACTAGAACAACCACAAATCGAACCACGTGCAAAGATGCCACCTTCCTCCAAGGCCGAGAGAGTGTGACTTGCCCATGGTCACGCAGGGCTGGCCAGGATTCAATCCCTGGTCTCCTGGAGTTCTAGTCCAACATTCAAACCACGACACCCTCTGGCTCTCTGTCTCACAAATACATCCTGAAATTCTAGTCTCTTTTGTAAGTCAGCCTATGGAATCTTGGGATATGTAGTTTGGTGGGGCACTAGAGCTCTCTGGCTGGGAATTCTAAATACCTCCCAAAAAGTACAAATCCAAGGATTCCACAGGATGCAGCCATGGCAGTTAAAGCGGAATGGAAGTGCTATAGCTGTGCAGTGGGAAGGAGACTTCGTGTTTGCTTGCTTCAAGTTGCTAGACCTCATGGTTGTCCCAACAGACAACCTGGAAGCCCACCTTGATGGACTCAGACACCAGGGCAGGAGTGGGTGATTTTGCAGGGTGGGCTAGGGTGGGCTATTGTGGCCTCCTCCTCACCACCCCACCACCCACCACCTGAGGCAACCGCCTCGCTCTACCTCCTGTCGAAGAAGTGGAGACCTTTCTCCTTCCACCCTGCAACCAAGACCTTCTTTCTGCTTTCCAGAGACCAAGTACACGGGGATCCTTTGAAGCTCCACGGGGAGGAGCGGCCCATGGCGGATCAGGGCCACCAGACCGCCAAACACAGGGTACTTTTTGAACCATCTCCTTCCTTCCTTCCTTCCTAACCATTTTAATCTCTTCTTCTGGACTGTCTGACCTGAATGCAGGAAAACCGGAATAGATTTTCTACACGTTTCCAATGAAAAAAATAAATAAAAGCCTTTGCGGCACAATCTGGTGGTCTGTGTTACCTTTTCTTCAAAGTTATCTTAAATGTGGCTGGACTTTGGGGATTTCAGCTGAGCCTGGCTCCATTGGCAAAGCAGATACTGTCTTGCATAGGCAACCTCTTTTGACCCAGCAGCTCCTATCTTGCAAAGCTCCTTTGGGTCCACAAATCTTGAAAAGCCCCTTTGGGTCCACAAATCTTGCAAAGCCCCTTCGGGTCCACAAATCCTGCAAAGCCCCTTCAGGTCCACAAATCCTGCAAAGCCCCTTCAGGTCCACAAATCCTGCAAAGCCCCTTCAGGTCCACAAATCCTGCAAAGCCCCTTCGGGTCCACAAATCTTGCAAAGCCTCTTTGGGTCTCCTATCTTGCAAAGCCCCTTCAGGTCCACAAATTTTGCAAAGCCCCTTTGGGTCTCCTATCTTGCAAAGCCCCTTTGGGTCCACAAATCTTGCAAAGCCCCTTCACGTCCACAAATCTTGCAAAGCCCCTTTGGGTCCACAAATCAATATTGCAAGGTTCTTATTGATACAACTTCACAGCCGAAGCTCATGGCTCTTTTGCAAAGTATCCGTCAGCCAACCTCCAAAAGGTCTGCCATCACATACTGGCTGGCTAGCTGGGGTGAGGCAGGAATTCTGGGTGTTGTAGTCCTCAAAAGGAACTTCTCCAAACTCTGACTGAGCAATGATCAGAGGAGGATGCTCTGGGTCCAGCAAATTATTAGATTTGCTCCTCTTAAAAAGTAACTTCCAAGGTTGGCTTAAGCCTGTGACAGAATCTTGTGGAAGGCAAGGGGCCGGTTTTGGGGTTCTGGTATTTTGGGGGAGCATGGCCATGGTTTTGCAGCTGGGCCCACCTCCTGCGTTGTTCCCACGTATTGCTTTGCCATCACGCTGCTCTGTCTAAGTCACGCTCCCTTCTGATCACGGGTTCGAGGGCTGGAACGTTCCAGAACACTTCGAGGTGTGTGGAGATGCTGAGAAAGGCCAATTTGGGGGCTCTTCAATGTATTGTTGTGTGCGTTTGTTATTCTGTTCAAACTGTTTGCATATGTTGTTGACTTGTGGAAACTCACGTGCTAATGCTGTTTGTTTCCAGGTTAGTAATGCGCTGAGTCAGAAACTATCCAAAAATAAATAAAGTTGCCTGCTTTTCCCATCCCAGTTTGCTTTTCTTCCTCATAACACCCTCAACAAATGTAACTTTAAAAAATAAATAAATCTATCCCTGCATTGAAGCTGCACTTGTTGAACATGGTTTTGTTGCATAAGCTATTTTTCTCTCTCTTCCTTGCAGCGCTTTGCTTGATCTCTGGCATGCATGTAAAGCAGTGAATGGGAAGATTCACCTCATCAGGCTCCTGTTGTTGTTGTTTTAATGGAAGGCAGACATCTGTCAGGTGCAGCTTTGATTGGCATGAAAAGATGCAGCCCCAAGGAATGCTGTGGGGTTACTGGCTTCTCCCCTGTGTGGATATTAAAGTCATAGATGCCCCAGTTCCTTTTTTGTGGGGAGGGAAGGTGGTCTAACCTTTTTAATAATGAACTAAGGAAGGTAAAGATGGCTCCTTTTTGAGCAAAAGGATGGAGTCTCTTCCCGTTTCCAAAGAGGGATCTCACTTTACACTTCCCCTGCCTTTCATACTTAGGGGGGAATTTTAGGAGGTGCACCTTTTCCTTCAAGGTATTGCAACAGAAAGGAGAATTTGCACCGGCCAAAATTCTTCCCTCTGCTAAAAACAAGAGCAAATGGATATGTTTTGCTCCCCATTTTTCTTCTTTGCTCTGAGTTCCTCTCCTGCTGTTGCTCCCTTGGTGAGGGTGTGCGTTGGTGCCGAAGCCAAGGAATGTGTGTGTGTGTGTGTGTGTGTGTGTTGAGGGGGGCCAACACATTTCCTTTTGTGCAAACAGCCCCGCTTACATAAATCTTTATTTTGACAAAGCTGAGCCAAAAGTGACTGGCGTTGTGTCAAACATGGTGATGGTGATGGAGTGGAGAAGACTATTACAGAACGGCTCCTGCTGGGAACCAACAACAACGGAAGGTTTCACACCATCCAGGCAAGCTCCAGGTCTCCAGAGGGGGAACCGAGGCCCAGAAACTGGGAAACTGGGAGCCGGAGAGGTTGTTTCCAATGTCCCCGAACCGGCCTTTCAAGGGGAGTCTGCTTCCAGCCTCAGAAAATGCAGAAGATGCTCCTGACTCACCTGTTCACCTGTCTGTGTTTTCTGTCTTATTAATCATGCTTACATCTGGCCTTTCCTCCTCAAAATGGGCTCCTGTCTCCCCTCCCTTCCTCATCCTCACAACAACCCTGACAGGGAGGACAGAGGGAGGCTGAGAGAGAGAGACCGGAGACAACCTAGTGACTTTAGTGGCTCAATGAGGACTTGGACCATGTCCTCCCAGGTCCCAGCCCAGCAATTTCCAACCACTATAACATGCCGTTTTCATTAAGGAAGGGGCAAATGGGGACTGTACCAGTTTGCAGAATTCCTCCCTGATGCTCCTCTGGTTGGTGCCTCATTTTAGGAAGGATAGAGGCAAGTGGGAGCAGGTCCAGAGAAAGTCAACGAGGATGGTAAGAGGGGGTTGTTCCTATGTGCCTTCCAAGTCTGACTTATGGTGACCCTAAGGCGACCATATCATGGGGTTTTCTTGGCAAGATTTGTTCAGAGGAGGGTGGCCTTTGCCTCCCTCTGAGGCTGAGAGAGTGTGACTCACCCAAGGTCACCCAGTGAGTCTCTATGGTCAAGCAGGGATTCGAATTCTGGTCTCAGAGTTGTAGTCCAACACTCAAACTACTACAGCATGCTGGTTCTTATGAGAAGAGGAATGGAGGAGGACAAAACATGTGAGGAGAGGTTGAAGGAGCTGGAGATGTTCATCTTGGTGGAGAGAAGATGGAAGGAGGACATGGTGGACCTCTTTAAATACCTCAAAGGCGGCCAAAGAGAGGATGGGGCAGGTAGGACCAGGCCTCATGGGCAGATTTCGATTGAACGTTAGGAGGAACTTCTCGGTGGTAAGAGTAGTCCAGTAATGTAACCCATTGCCTAGGGAGGTAGTGGGGTCTCTTTCTCTGGATTCTCTTCCAGTTGGACAGCTGCCTGTTAGGGATGCTCTAGCTCAGTGGTTCTCAACCTGTGGGTCCCCAGATGTTGTTGGACTACACTTCCCAGGAACCCTCTGAGGTCTCACCTTGACAGCCAGGTGGTCCTCCCAGTCATGAGTGAGGCTGTAGGATTCAACTCACAGCCTCATGAATGACTGGGAGGACCACCTGGCTGTCAAGGTGAGACCTCGAAGGGCTCGTGGGTACTGTAGTCCAACAACATCTGGGGAGCCAGAGGTTGAGAACCACTGCTCTAGCTGGAGTTCCTGTATTGAGCTGGGGTTGGACTTGATGGCCCACAGGGTCCCTTCCGACTCTGAGATGCTGTGATTTTGTGCTTGGAGGCAATCTAAGCCAGAGTCCTAGATTCATGGACACAGAGAGGTGGCTGGTCATCTTGCTTCAGCAAACAGGACACTAGACTCCATAATCACCCCAACCCACACAAGAGTCCAACCCATCCCCTTTCCAGTGGTCAGTTGAAAAACTACCAGCTGGCTGTAATTTCCCAGCATTTGGAGTGTCACACCCAGCAAAAGGCCAAAGGTCCAGTGGAGTCTCCAAACACAGGACGGTTTGTTTGCTTTAAGCATGTCAACATTTCGGAAAGAGCGGCACATCTGACCTTTGGACCAGGAGAGCAAAAAATGCACAAGAGCTCATGGTGTACACAACACTTTCCAAACATGGTGTGTTGTTGTGTTTAAGGGGCAACCCAATTCTTTTGCACTCCCCCTCCGTGCAGTGTGTCTTTCGGCCTCTGTGGATTTGGCCTGCGTCCCTCCAACCCGCAGGGGTGATTTTTTGGCTTGCCGCGGAGTTGGCTAGGAAAGCGCCTTGGCTTGCAGGATTCCAGTCATTGTGGCCCTGCGGGGCATGAATGAGCTTTGGCCAGAGAATTTCGGGTGGGGGTGGTGGGATCTCAGCGGCGGCTGCTGTCCTAATTTTCCACTCTGCCTCCACCCCTTCTCCCTCTTTCTCTCTTGCATAACCCATCCATGGGGGTGAGGTTTTGCTGCATAGCCTCCTATTTATTGCAGGACCGCTAATAAATAGAGGTCTGGCAACCGGGGTCCCTGGCTTGCAGTTTGCTTGGCTTCTCTGTAGACAAGGCTCTGCCTGCAAGAGGACAGCAAGCAGCGCAGAGAGCAAAAGCAATAACAGCCATGCGGAGCAGACTTTTGGGCTTTTGGGGCCTGGCCCTTGTCTGCCTGGTCCAAGCCCAGGCCGAGGTGCCCGTGCAGGCCGACTTCCAGCAAGATCAGGTAACCGGATCATCTCCCCTCCGTCTCCTCTTCAGCTGCGCTGGCCGGTTTGCAAAGGTGCTCTGCTCCAGATCTGAGGAAGAGTGGCTTTTGGGGATGACAGCTCTCAGAATCCCCTATGGAGCCCTGCTGGCCCTGGGAATCTGGGAGTTGTAGTCCAAAGAAGTAACTTTTCCAAGCTCTGGTCGGCTTCAGCTCAGTAAGCAAGCCCTGTGCCTGGATTCTCATGGGATCTTCTTTCCAAAGCTGCTGGGTGAAAAAGCAAAAGTCGCAAGAGACGTTTTGCAAGACTGAAGCTGCTTGCTCAGAGATATGCTTTGCTAGACCTGGGCTGTTTGACAGCTCAAAGCTAAGGCCTTGCAAAAGGACTTTTGCAGGAGGGGTTTAGCCTGGGAAGTACGGAGTAAGAATAACAACAAAATACGAGGTAGAAAAAGACAAAACCATGCTTCCATTGTTTTGTGTCCACAGGAGTGCATTGCCTGCCTCACAGAGAAGGGGTGGTTTCTTAGGTCTTTAAGAATAATTCCTTTTAAAAAATTAAATCTGCTCATTAATGAGTGAGAAGTCCTTTTTCAGCTGATCAAAACATTCTAACGAATGTTCATCTTCTGCCCTCAAATCTGGTGCCCTCTAAGCACTCAAAGTGGCGTGCTGAGTGGGGATGATAGGAGCTGGAGTCCACAACTGTATATGTATGTGTGTTTTGCCAGGCGAGGAAGTTTGGGTCAGACTAATATTGTGACTCTTTGCATGTGTGTGTTGGTGTTGTTGCTTACTGGGAGCTCCAGAGCCTGGGGGGGGGGGCAGATGCCAAAAAGACCCTCCTGTGCCCTGCCTTTCCACCAGATGTCTTTGGGAGGATGATGGGACAGAGAGGAGGGTCTCCCCAGAAGATCTCAAAACACGGGCAGGCTCATCTCGGACGTCATAGGAAAGATGCATGCCAGAGGGGAGAAAACCTTGGGGAGGATCCCTCCGTTCTTGCAGGTGGAATGGAGGAATAAGCGAAGATTGACGCGCCTGGCGGTTTTCTCTCCCTCCAGTTCACCGGGCGATGGTACAGCATCGGCTTCGCCTCCAACTCCCGCTGGTTTCAGGAGAAGAAGCTGGTGATGAAGATGTGCACCACCATGGTCACGGCCACCGGAGAGGGGGACCTGGAGGTTGTGTCCACCTATCCCAAGTAAGGGGGATCGGGCCATGGGAGGACAGGGAAGGTGGGCCCCCTTATAGTCCCATCTATGGGGTAGCAAATCCTGTTTGGGTTTTATTCCAGACTTTACAGGAGCTGCACCTGAGGTGTCAAAATAACCTCAGCCCCTTGGTTGGCTAAAACACAGACGGGATTTGCACCTGCGCCCGCTGACCTCCGTGGGTCAGACCTGGCCTAGAGAGCTGGTAACCCTAAGGAGTAACGGTTTCTCATTTTATTCCCAAAATCTGCTTCCAAGGGGCATTTTTGCAAGACCTTCCATGGAGATTCCCCAAGTTTTAAGCCACGACTTCCCCAACATTGCAAAGTGAAATGGCAACAAGTTACTTCCCAAGTGCTGTGCCAAATTATTTTTTTTTAATGTCATCTCCTGAAGCCCAGTTTTCCCCAGGAAGATTAATTGGCTCCATGTCTTGGCCTTTCCTTCCAGGGCAGACAAATGCGAGACCAGAAAAAGCCTCTTTGTCCGGACAGAGCAGCCCGGGCGTTTCCGCTACACCAGCTCATGTAAGTAAGGGTCGGACTGGGATCCAGTACGGGATACCACCAATGACCCCTTCTCTGGGTCTGGAGAGTGAGTGGGATTGGGGGAAAGATGGCTGCTCCTTTCCTTTCCCCTGCGTGGCAAGGGGTCAGACTAGATGGCCTTTACGTCTCCATCCAACTCTAAGCATCTATGAATCTTACATTTCTGTGACAACTTCCCTCTTTCTCACCCAAAAGACAGGGGTATCCACGCTTCCCAGTCACTGCAGTTTGATTCCACTTTAATTTGATCCCACTGGGATTTGTAGTTTGGGGAAAGGGTTCTGGTTCTAATCCACTACCCTGCGTGACAGCATAGGATCACTCCAGCAGATAATTTTAATACCTATCTCCAATATATACTTATATTTGATCCCATTTGATGCTCTGGCTGCATCTTACAGAATCCTGGGATATGTAGTTCTTGGCTAGAGAATTCTAGCTTGCTTCCCTGAATTTCAGTCAGAGAACTCCAAGTGCCCCTCCCTAAACTACAAATCCCAGGATTTGGCAGGATGCAGCCACAGAGGTTAAAGTGGGGTCTAACTCCTATAGCTGTATAGAGAGGACACACTACAGGAGAGAAAACTCTCCAGTCCTTTGCAAAGAGCGATTAAAAAATGGGTCTCCCCCTGGCTGGGAGAGATTATTATGGTGTCCAAACCAAAAACATAAATATTTTACCTATTTCCTTCTCATTTGCAGAAGTTGTTCTCCTTGCTGGGTGAGATTTTCAGAGATTTTGCACATTTCCCCCCCTCCATGATATTTCACTCTTTTTTTTTTTTTGGTCAAAATTCATTTGCAAACACAGACACAGACACACATGTTAGAAAGCAATATCATTACACAGAAAATGGTGTATTTTGCTTGAATATATATATATATATATATATTTGCATAATGCTCAAGGGTTTTTCCTGCAATAAAATCCAGGTTTTGGTTTGTTTGTGTGCAAATAAAATTTTGTGCAAAAAAAGGATTCCAGAATCCAAATAATTGCAGGTGGGTTGGCTGTTTCTGTTTCTCCTCCTCTGTTCCAATTTCAGATTCGGGAATCACCTCTGATGTCCGTGTGGTGGAGACTGACTATAACCAGTACGCTTTGCTGGTGGCCCACAAAGTCAAGGATGGCGAAACCTTCACCTTAGTGACGCTGTACGGTAAGTTACCGTGCCTCCCAATGTCCTGCCAGTAGGGGGCAGGTTTTCTTCCCCATTGCTCCGCCTTCTCCGGCCATTGTGGTCAGCCCCACCTTGGTGACGAAGAACTGGGGAAAGAGCCAATGTCCAGTATTATTATTAATTTCTATCCCGCCCATCTGCAACGCAATCGGGATGGCTTACAGCATAAAAACTCCATAATTACAACAGTACCCTAACCTACCCACCCCTTAAAACTGTATTAAATTAGAAAGGATTAAAAATATACAGTAATTAAAAGGAGAGGGAGGGGAGGAATGATTCAATGGCAGGTCAAGGGGAAAAGGACTGGGATGCCAAGGTAGACAGAAGATTTTCCTCTCTCTCTCTTTCCAAAAAAGCGACACAAAGATTTTCCACTTGCAAGGAAAAATTGATCATAAATTAGATGTGATGAAAAATGGAGAAAGCTAAGCACATCCTCTGGAAGCATTGGCATTTGACGCGGCTATTGATATAATTCAGGGGCAAAGTTGCCTATGCATTGTTGTGTGTGTGTATGTGAAGTTGCCCCAGGCCTCCTTAAAATGGAATGTGAACCTTCATTGAAATTTCATTTTCTTATCCTCAGAGCTTGGAAAAATTACTTTTGGGGGGTGGGAATACAACTCCCAGCATCCCCCTGTTAGCATGGCCAACCATGCAAACTCTCTCAGCCTGACTTATTTATTTTATTTAGGTATTTATACCCTGCCCTTCAGCCACAATGGTTACCGAGCAGCTTACAAATTGTTTTAAGCAATAGCAATTTACACATCTACGCTGCATTAAGCAGTTTCCAATGACTTGTCACACAGGGGATTCTGGGATTTGTATTTTTTTAAATGCAAAGTTTCTCTATCTGCTCAGCTGGGTGGTTGCTTCTGCACTTTGGTAAGTTAAGAGAACATTTTACCAAACTGGGCATCTTCACCAAATTCCCTCGAGCCGGGAGAGGGAAAAGTGGGAGCCCTGGGTTTTCTCCAGACCCCATCATCCTTGATCATTGGGCATGCTGTTGGTGGTTGGTGGGAGTTGGAGTCCACAAACTCCTGAAGGGCCCATATTCCCCAGGGAAAATTTGCATGCATGAAATCCTGGGGAAAATAAAGCCAACTTAGATGGAGCATCAGAGCAGAAAAGTTCTGCTCTGTTTGGCATGTCACGTCGAAGATGGTGTGAGCTTGTTTTCTGCTGCTCCAGAGACAAGCACACAAACCAGTGGATGAAAATGACACGAAATGAGACACCTCCTAAAAATTAGGAATAATTTCTTGACTGTAAGAGCTCTTCAATAGTGCCTTGGAGGGGAGTGGTGGACTCTTCTTCTTCATCGGGGGGTCTTTAAACAGAGCTTGGAAGGCCATCTCTCAGGAGGGCTTTGGTTGTGTATTCCTGCCTGACAGGGGGTTGGACTAGATGGCCTTTGGGGTCCCTCCCAGCTCTCGGATTCGGTGACTCTCTCTCGCTCTCTAAAAACCTTGGGTTTCTCTTGTGATGTGAACCAACTCAGCTGGCATCAAGAGAGGGTCCAGCCTTGGGTGGGCAAACCCCAGCCCCTGCCTGGCCTCCGCTGCCCCCTGCGGCCATTGGGAAGCCCCCTCCTCTTTCCCCACCGCCTCACTCAGCAACACTTTTGTGTCCGTCCCCCATTGCAGGTAGAAGCAAACAACTGGGACCAGAGCTGGTGGAGAAGTTCACCCGGCTGGCTTCGGACCAGGGCCTGACCCGGGACAACGTCCTCATCCTGCCCAGGACGGGTGAGTGCCGGGTGGAGGGGGTGGGTGGGTCCTGCTGGGGGGAGATCAGCCCTTCAAAAGGAGGGGTCCCTTTTCCTTTAATGGGGTACGGGTGCACTGCAATCCCCAAAAGATTGATTGATTGATTGATTGATTGATTGATTATACCGCCTTTCCCCCAAATGGGACCTAAGGCAGCTCACAACCTGAATTAGAACAAGGTACACAAATGGCGTAGTGGGTTGAGTGTTGGACTAGGGTTCAAATCTCTGCTTATGGTTCTTGTCATGTTTTCAAATGATTTTATATTGTTTTAAAGCACTGATGTTTTAAGGGTGCAATGGATCAAATTGCTTTTCAACCTTCTTCTTATACGGTTTTAATTTCTGTTGTTATTGTTCTTGTGTGCCTTCAAGTTGTTTCCAACTTCTGGCGACCCGATCAGGTTTCTTCAGAGGAGGTTTGTCATTGCTTTCCTCTGAGGCTGAGAGTATGTGACTTGTCAGGGATTTGAACCCTGGTCTCCAAAGTCCTAGTCCAACACTCAGTGCACTACGCCATCTGTGTGCCTTGTTCTAATTCATGTTGTGAGCTGCCTTAGGTCCCATTTGGGGGAAAGGCAGTATAATCAATCAATCAATCAATCAATCTTTTTGGGGGGGTCTCTAACCATGCCCATGGGCCCCACACCATGACTCCACCTAAACTGCCACTCATGAATGCCTTCTGTAGCAGCAAAGCTCAGAAATGTTCCTGTTTTTGAGTAATAATTCTCATAATCCCCTCCCTTGCCAGCATGGCTCTAGGCTAGGGGTTCTGGGAAGTGTAGTCCAAGAAAAGTAGCTTTGCCAGGCTATGCCATCTATGGCTGTGAGGGAAGGAAGGGAATGGGGAATATGCAAAGCCATCTTGTTGGCTCGGCTGAGTCTAGAGGACCTCTGGGTGCCCCTTTGCCCAGGATGGTGATTCTAGGATCCAATCCTGAGAAGGGAGGGAGCCTTCCTTAGCTGGGCTGTACCCTCAAATTTATTTTTACCTCCCTTCCTGACCCCTTTCCTTGCTCTTTTCCCCCCTCAACAGATCTCTGCATGGAGGAGTCCGTGTAGGTGAGTCTATCAAAACGGACAAGCCGGGGGTCCCGATCCCTCCTCTAGGAAGGCCTCCATTGGGGATCCCAGGGGTGCACGGAGCACCAGCAAAGCTTCTAGACCTCAGTGACAAAATGGTTGACTGCCACAAGATTTCTTTCTTTCCCCCCCTATTTTGGGGCTTTTTTTTTCTGTGTTGGGGGAAAAGGAAATTATTTGTGCAAAATCCAGCAATTTTAGGGGTTTTTTTTCCACAGAGAAAAGGATATTTTGGAACAAAAATATACTGGCTTGAATCCTCTTGCTAGTTCTGACTAGAGTAAACCTACGGGATATGTGTGGGCTTAGCATTCAGTGGGTCTCTCCTGTTTTCCAAATATTGAAAGGAATACACAAAAGCATACCACATAATAGAAGAAAACATTTGCATTTATTCAGTCTTGCACATGAGAACAAATAAGCAAAGTTGAAGGCTTTCACAGCCGGCATCCATAGATTTTCCTTGGATTACTATTCCAGAACACAGCCTCACAGCCTGGAAAACACCCAAGGAAAATAAGCAAAGATTTGCATCCTGTGGGGAGGGATGATGCCTTGCAAAATTAGTGGCTCTTGCAATTGATAGGACTATATGGAGAATATAGGAATACTTACGTCCCTCCTCTCTTCCTTTTCAAGTCGAAAAGCCATGGGTCACCCAGAGGGAAGAAGGAAGCTCAGTTGTCCGACCTGCAGTCTTGGGATTTTCCACCATTGCTGATCTGAGTAGCAATCTCCCCACCACCACCACCATCACCATCTTAAGCCTTGTAAACCTCGCACCTCTACCCAATCTATAGCAACCTCTCTTGTTGAACAATAAACATTTTAAAAAGGGTTACACACACCCTTGGGTTGCTGTCTCTGTTGCATCTTTTTGGGTGGCGGGGTGATGGCATTACAGCAGCAAAACCAGAGGAGCATCTATGAAGGTGTGTGCTTTAGGTCTGAAGGCGACTTCAGCATTTAAAATTCATTTATTTCTTACATCGTTGCCACGAGTTCCTTTGCACTGTTAGGAAATGTTGCCCCAGGTCCAGATCTGTGTAGTTTCTCCCATCTTTTCAGACTTGTCCATTCCTCCCAGTTGACTTTCCCAAAATTAAGACTGTGTGCTTTGTGTGTTCCTGCATGGCAGGGGGTTGGACTAGATGTCCCTTGGGGTCTCTTCCAACTCTATGATGCTATGATTGATTGATTGAAGAGGGGACATGATAGCCATGTTTAAATAGTTGGAGGAATGCCATATTGAGGATGGAGCAAGCTTGCCTAGAGTAATAGTTCTCAGCATTTATTTTCCAGATTCTTGGACCTTAACTCCTCATATCCCAAAAGATGGGCCAGGCTAGTTGGGACTTCTAAAAGTTGAAGTGCACCAACATCTGGAGGAATAAAGTTGGAGAACTGCTGACATAAAGGATAGTTCCTCTGTCTTGGAACCTGGAAACGTTACTTTTTGGAATACATATCTCAGAATCATCCAGTTAACATGGGTGTTGTAGTTCAAAAAGAGGTTACAAGGGGTGCTGGGACCCATCAGCTCAAGGCCTGCCATGCTTTCCTTTACCCACTGCTGCATCCATTTGCCACCACCCAAAAAGCGCATCTTATAGTGACCATGTGGGTCTGTTTCTGATAGTAGTAGTTCTTGGAGAGGCCAGTCATGGCAGCCAGGCTGAGCTCAGGTTAGTGCTTTTAAGTTCTCCCTCTCCAGGAAATCTTGTCTTTTTTAGAAAGGAGGCAGTGGTGGGGGTTTTTTTTGGCAGGGGGAAGGAAAGATCACCCTGTGCTCTCAGCTCTTTTGGCTGGCTCAGAAAGACGGCTTTTGATATCCTGGGACTTAGAGAAACCGAATGGGGAGGATTTAGATAAAGGCAAGATCGTCTTGCAAGGGCCTCTCCAAATCGTTGCAGCTGGGTGGGGTGAAAGGAGGGAAATATCCTTGCAGGAGAGCCATGGTGGTTCCTGGGAATGGTCCCAGTCCAGCCCAATTGCCCTTCTGGTGCACAGATGCACTTGCGGTGGTCCGCGGTGCAGAGACCCGGGTTGCTCAGGCCCACACCCCAGTCCCGTGGGCCAACCAGGGCTGGTCCAAGCCCATCAAATGCTACGGAACCGAATGGCAAGACATAGCCGTGCTAGTCAGTAATACGTGCAAGCAAAAGGATCTTGGAGCACCTTTGAGACGAACACAGAGAGAGAAAATTGTATCATCATAAGCTTTTGTAGACATTTTTAGTCTTCTTCCTCAGATGTTGCATGAGTTGCCTCAGGCACAAGGATCCCAGGGGGTTCAAGGACAAAATGACGCACCCAAGTGCACACAATTTGGAGAAAAACAGACAAAATTGGGGTTTTTTTCCATTTTATTTTTATGCATCATTTCCCAATCATAAAATACATACATTCCAAACATAATGTTCGTAACAAAAACAGACACAAGTATTTTGAGGGACAAGGTTCAGCACCATGGACTGCTCCTCCAAAGTTCTGACTGAAACCTGGAACGGATTGACGCACACCTCAATTTATTGTTTGCAAATGCTGGAGGTGACTTTCTGCCCTGCTAGCATTTGATGAGACCTTGGCGCATGAAGCCCAAAAGAGCAAAATGATGCCTCACATGGGGGGAAATTCAGAAGGCACACCCTCATGGAGGGGCACGTTTGCCCCGTAAGGCCCAGGTCATAGCAGTGGAAAATTTTGGGCTTCTTGCAAAACAGTTTGAGTCAGCTCTTCTTTCATCTAATCCTCCTGTTCTTTGTGTTTTCCTCTGTGTTTCCCCCACCCACCCCGAATGGGGTCCTGCCCTCTTGGCGCCACTTTGAAACGATCCCCTTAATTCCACTTAATGCCTTAATTAACATGGTATTATTAAGCGACACCACCCACCCCGTCCGGAGGGTGGATCCATGCGTGTCCAATGGGTTATGTAACTGGTAGGAAGGGGAGCGTGGAGGGGGGAGTATGGGCCCTCTAGTACCAAAATGGAGAGGTATAAATCAGGGTGCCTCGGAGGAGCTAAAGTTATCCTCGGCTCAGCTGGGTCTCTTTGGGCGTCTCAGGAGCCAAAAGGATGGCCGTCCCACTGCTCAGCCTTGCCACGGTTTTGCTTTGGGCGCTTTGCGCTCAGGCCGATGTTGCTGTGCAACCAGATTTCGACTTCGAGAAGGTAATGCTTGGCGAAGGGGATTTGGGGTGGGAAACACCAACCCACTCCTTTGCATCAACCCTACCTTTGGCTACAGGCTCAAGGGTGCCCACAGCTCAGGCATGTTATTTATTTATTTGCAGGGGTGGTGGTGGAGAAACTACAACTCACAGAAAATTACTTTTTGAGACTACAATGCTCCGGGGAGGGTTTATGAGCAATTGTTGTTGCATGCTTTCATGTTTTCCTCCCAATATATGGAAACCCAAAGGCGATACTATCATGGGGCTTTCTTGGCAACATTTATAATTCGGAGGAGTTCAGCCACCACAGCCTTCCTCTGAGGCTGAGAGAGTGTGACTTGCCCAAATTCACCCATGGCTGAGCACGGATTTGAACCCTCGAGTCCTAGTCCAGCCCTGAAACCACTACTGCCGATTCCCACATTATGGGCCTTCAAATGGATCCCAGCTTATGCTGAGCTTTTCCAAAGGTTTTCTTGGCAGGGTTGTTTTATTCAGAGAAGGTTTGTCTCCGCTCTCTTCCTCTGAGGCTGAGAGAGTGTGACTCGCCCAGTGGGTTTCCATGGTTGAGTGGGCATTCAAACCCTGTTCGAGCATGCTGAGCCCAACACCCAAACACCATGTTGGCTCTCATTCAAAGAGCTCCCCTCAAAAATAGCATTTCTGTGCTCGGGGCAGAAGGAAGGTCATGCCTCGCTTTGTTGGCTTCTAGATTTCTGTCCAGGGAGGGAGGTTAAATATTTCAGAGAAGAAATGGCTCAATGCACACTGACCCAGATTCCTCCAGTTTTCAGGGACCTGGCACATCATGGCGGGGGCATCCAACTGCGCCGTCTTCCAGAGCATGAAGGCTGTCATGACCACATCCGCTGCAATCATCACACCCCTTCCTAATGGGGACATGAAATTCCAGACCGGCTATCCTTTGTAAGTCTCCTCCAGTAGCGCCTTTACTGGGCTGGGTTGCCTCGTACGGCCGTACAAACAACGGTGGCTTCCAGGCAAGGTGGGGGGCATGCAGGGCCGGTTTAAGGCACCGGCGGCGTCAGCATCCGCAGGGGGCCCCATCATTGTGGGGGGCTTGTAGTAACCCTCCTCTTGCAAAAGCATTATTAGTAATAATCTGAATATCCTGTACTGTGAATAGCTTAGGTTAAGTTAGGTTGCATTGACCTGAGATAAACATATGGGTCCCCCAAAATAAAGCATTGCAGGGGACCCCATCATTGTAGGGGGCCATGTAGTAAACCTCCTCCTCCTGCAAAAACATTATTAGTAATAATCTGAATATCCTGTCCTGTGAATAGCTTAGGCTGAGTTAGGTTACATTGACCTGCAATAAACATATGGGCCCCCCAAAATAAAGCACTGCAGGGGTCCCCAAAATTCCTGAAACTGGTCCTGGGGGCATGGAGAAGGCAATGGTGGCAAATCCACTCCAGGTTTCAGTCTGAACTTTAAAGCAGGGTGAGCAACCTTGTTCTCCAAAACAGATTCAGCCCTGCAGAGGACAAGTTGCCTGCAGTTGTGTGAGATTTCTGGGTGGGTGGCAGGCAGCAGCATCTCCCCAACTTCCCAAATTCTCTGAACATTGACCAGATGTGAAAGCATTTTAGCATTAATGAAATGATCAGCTGTTTAAAAAAATCCATCCATCCATCCATCCATTCCTTTTGTATCCTACATTTTTAATATAACAGGGCATCAATTCAATTTATATTTCCTCTTTGATAATACAGAAGATAATTAAGTGGTGTCCAATGCAAAGGTATAGTAAGTCAGTGCAAGGGGGCTTGGGGATGCTGGGTACTCCAATCCAAACAAGGAATTTTGCCAAGCTATAGTGATGGATATTTATACCTGTAAAATTCCACCGCTCTTCCATCTTTGTTCAAAAAAATAAAAATAGAAATTGAGGACTCTGGAGAAATATAAGAGAAGTCAAAATGGTTAGTGAATTCGTGGGGAACCTTCTACCCCTAGTTCAGAAGCACCGGACATTTCCTGATTTTCTTTTCTTTTCTTTTTCTTTTAATCTTTAGACCAGAGGAATGCAAGAAAATGGAGATGCACTTTAAGAAGTCGGACCAGCCTGGACGCTTCACAAGAGATGGTACACATGGCACTTAGACTTATTAAAATTGTTCCTTTAAAGAATCCTTTAAAGTGTCTCTGAGCTTGCACAGAGCGCCTTTTATTGCAATGCCTCATGTAGAATTGCAACACCTTTTCCCTTTAAAGAATCCCGAGTGCCTCTGAACATGTGCAAAGTGTCTTTTTCCTCTAAGAAAAGCAAGATTTGCTTCCTAAATTATTGCAGGTGTGAGTGCTCCCTGCTGCCAGAGTGAAAACTGGAGAGAGGTCCTATCCTTTTAATGCACGCACGCCTGCGTACAAAAGGGAATTTCAGCAGAGGTTGCTTGTTACCTGGTTGCATGACCAGCAACACCTGCTGAAATCCCCTCTTTTACACAACCATCTCCAGATTTCACTCTAGCAGCTCTAGTTATACACCCACATACATGCATTTTTTAAATTCCTGGCTGGAAGGAAAGGGATTCCAGCAAAGAGATTTCCCACCCTAATTTTCTCTCCCTAATTCCATATAGAAGAGTTGCCATCTATTCTGGGGTATGGTGGCGGGATGGGGGGCACCAGCTAGTTTGTTGTGGCACCAAAGCTCTCTGATAGCAAAGGCTAAACATCTCACAAAACTACAGATCCCAGAATTCCCTAGCATGGAGCCATGTCAGTTAAAGCAGTGTCAAACTGGATTATTTCTGCAATGCAGATGCAGCCTTAGGAGTGTTAAACTTAGAATAGCTTCCTCCAGAATGTGTGTAAAAGTAATTTAATTGCTTTTTAAAGACGTTGCTTTGCAAGCGCTGGTGGGAACTAACTGGGGCCCTGCCTGTTTCCTCCCTACAGAGAACGGCAAGCAAGACCTGCGCGTGATGGAGACCGACTACACCAGCTTTGCTTTCCTTTACATCTGGAAGGAGGCCGAAGGGGAGCCCAGCAGCACCTCTGTCCAGCTTCTCAGTTACGTGTCCCAAGGCCCGATCTTCGGACCGAGAGCCTGAGAGCCGCCATCTTGCTTCGCACATTTTACTACGGCAAACCCTCCAATGGTTCATGGAGGAAAACAGGGCAGCGTGAGGCCAAGTTTATGCAAAAGCAAAAGCTATTAATGAGGGAAAACAGACAAGCTAGGAAGATTTTCAGATAGGAATGAAAAAAGAGATTTTCAGACAGGAACGAAAAAAGCGGGACAGGGGCGGGAGTGGAGATTCTGGGACAGGAACGCTTTTTGCGTTCCTGTCCCAGAATCTCCACTCCCGCCCCTGTCCCGTCTCTGTCACGCCACAATCACCCTCCCCACCACACGTACCTCCTCTCCCATCATCCCCTGATCGAAATCCCATCCAGCTTTCACAACCATACATAGAAATGGAAACACAATGGCATGGATGATCCTGGATTTGGTATTTAATGATATACACCCGTGGTTCTTAACCCGTGGTCTGTGGACCCCCGGGGGGTTGCAATGTCCTCATAAGGGGTCTTGCAAAGGTTTGAAGACTGCTCAGCCCACAGGACAGGAGCCAAAGCAAAGGCTGGCTGGCTGGCTTGGCCTGTGCATTGCCACTCAATCCACTCCAGCCGCAAACTTGCAAGAAGAGTAGGGAAAAAGTCTTCCCTCTTCCTCCAGTGCCTCCGAGAGAAGGGTTAATGCATGGTGTAATTGTGTTGTTGTTGTTGCTTTAAATCTTGGGTTTTGGGGGTCCCAGCAACAAAAGATATTTAAAGGGGGTCCCTGGTAAAGAAAAGGTTAAGAGTCACTGATATAGATGATTGATATATCTCGTTTCTTCAGAGCCACCCTTTCAAATCTGAGTCTCCCTTTGATTTCTTGACTACCGTCTCCACTTTAATTTTTGATTGAGCCAAGGCAGAGACGATCTTTAATTGTCTTGATGTCTTCTTCATCACCCACTTTGAAGTTACGTATATTATCTGTGGTCACTGTGTTCTGCATGTGGCGATTTACGGTAGGCAACACCAATGTGGGATTTGGGCTGGGAACTTTTGCAGAGCCAGTGACCGCCGTATCAAAAGGTTAAGCATAGATGCAATTGCGTCCTAATGCTCATCTTCTCCGGATTGCAGCCCGAACTCCAGAAGTGACTCCAGAGATGGTGGAGAAGTTCAAGGCGCATTACCACAGTGTCGGGCTCACCGACGACATGATGGTGGTGATGCCCAAGTCTGGTGAGTACGCAACATCAGGAACTCGATTTTTGTATTATGGGTTTCAAAATGGAGAACTTGGAAATACTGTAATGGCCCCGATCCTATGGTTAGCCCCTATCAGATTAGACCCATTGAATCAATGGGATTTGCATAAGTAAATGGGTTAAACACACAGGCAGCCACAGCGAGGCAGAAAACTCACGGCAGGAGAGACCCAGGTTCGAATCCTCAACTGGCTAGCAGACTCATTGAGTAATTTTGGGTCAGCCACCTCTTTCTCCCTCTCTCATCTTAATCTACCTCGCAGGGCTGTTGTGCAAGGAAAGAATTGACTCCAGTAGGCAACCCAGAGGCTGGGTGGAAGGTCAATTTGAACCAGAGATATCTTGGGAAATGGTAGGAAAAACTGTGGGAAGAGAGGGGTTCCTGTATAGACCATCTGTCACTGATGAGCCGCCAGGTCTAGAAGGACCCTTACTCAAGAGAGGGTCGGATCCGGCCCCCAGCCCCAGAGGGCCCCACAAACCACAACCTCGCACCCTCTTGCTCATACGGTGTCCAGTTCTGGACACCACAATTCAGGAAGGATACGGAGAAGCTGGGAAGTGTCCAGAGGAGGGTGACCAAAATGGTGGGAGGTCTGGAAGCCATTATGCCCTATGAGGAGCAGCTTAGGGAGCTGGGCATGTTGAGTCTGGAGAAGAGAAGGTTTAGAGGGGACATGATAGCCATGTTTAAATATCTGAAGGGATGTCATACTGAGGATGGAGCAAGCTTGTTTTCTGCAGCTCCAGAGACTGGGACACGGGGCAATGGGTTCAAGCTACAGGAAAAGAGATTCCATGTGAACATTAGGAAGAACTTCCTGACAGTAAGAGCTATTCAGAAGTGGAATATACTACCTCAAAGTGTGGTGGAGTCTCCTTCTTTGGAGGTTTTTAAATAGAGGCTGGATGACCATCTGTCGGGAATTGATTGTGTATTCTTGCATGCCAGGGGGTTGGACTAGATGGCCCTTGGGGGTCTCTTCCAACTCTATGATTCTATGATTCATTCATCTTTCCCTTTGCTTTGCAGATTTATGTTTCAAGGCTCTCAGGTGAGTGAGGAAGTCTTGTGAAACAGAGGTGTGTGTGTGTGTTTGCTACGGCCAGAAAAATGGGCCCTGGAGCCAATTTTCCTGCAGCGGGGTAGTGGACAGCCAGTGCTCCATGCTGATTTAGACTACCTGGGACCAGGACCTCTTTGTGCAGAGAGGCAGGGACAATGAGAAGTCTGGACAAGAGAGGGGTCCCTCTTTCAGCCCATGCATTGCTGGGTCCACCACGAGAGTAGTTCTTGGGAGGCCATGTCCCAGCAAAAGGGTCGGGGCCAAGGACAGAGGCATATTTCAGCTTCAAGTTAGCTGCTCCTAAGGAAGACTTTGGAGAAGTATACCAGACTTTTCAGGGGGGAACTAGAACATGCAGGGACAATGGGAAGCCAGCATGCAGTGGGGTCATGGGGAAGGGGGTTTGGTCTTTGAATGAACCCCAGGGGGGCCCGGCCAGATGTGCCCCTTCAACATCTCACAAATGGGAACCGGGATGCACGTGGCCATGCAACACCCGGATGTGATCAGGATGGCCAAAGTTATGAATGAGGAAAAACGCACCAACGAGAGCAGGCTGCAGCAGTTTGCTTGTGCCTGAGCTGACTGGGAAGGGCACGATCCTGCCCCCTCTTCTCCTCTCCCCCTGGCTGAGTTAATGGCGTGCAAATGGCTTTTGTACTTTGTACTCAGTTTGCAGCAATGGAAGGAAGCTGAGGAACAAAGGGAAAGGGGCAGAGGAGGAGAGAAACTGGGACATTTGAAAAGCAAATGCGAAAGTGGGAAGAGAGAAGATTAATCGGGACTGTCCCTACCCAGCTGGGACAATTGGAGGGTCTGGACTCTGTACCCAAACTCCATGCTTACTCACACCACCCCTGCTGTTGTTTTGCAGCGGCTGAAGAGGACCTGATCCACCAGCAGCTAAAGCGCACACCCTTCCCACTGGCAGAAGCTCCTCTGATCCTGAAATCACTGCTCCTGATCACAAACCTCCCATCTGTTCCCCCTTTACCTTTTCTGCAAGCTGGGATCTGCCACATTTACATCCCAACCCCTTCTTGCTGAATAATTAAAAAAAATTAAAACATGCCTTTCTTTTCAAGTGGTGCATATTTTGCAATTTTTGCAAGAACCCTTTCTTCCCACCACCTCTGAGAAGTGATGCTTCCAAGGATTGCTCATTGGTATGACACTGGGGAAGACATGCAGGCTTCAATCACACAATGTTGCCTGGAAAATGCCATGGAGCATGCACAGAGTGTCTTTTTTTTTACCCAGCAATTAGGGCTAAATTTTAAGGAGGGCTCAGACCACATCCCAGGCATACTTCAGATATGAAGGTCAGGAAGACTCTGACCATACACAGAGTGCTTTCCCCTATCCAAAGCCAACCTTTAACTGCTTAGCAAGAGGAACAACTTTATTCCATGTCCTAGAAGTGTCCTTACAGTGCAATCACACTGCATCATTGTAGCAGCCAGCCACCACTTTAATCGCCATGGGTCCATCTATGGGATTCTTGGATTTGTAATTTGCAGACAAAATTTGCTAGTGCCGCAGCAAACAGAATGGTTTCCAATTAGCAAGGGGGTCAGGCAAGGCTGCATTTTATCACCCTGTCTGCTGAAAGTAACATACAGACATATATTTATTTTGGCCCTTGGCCCGTAAGTAAAACACAAAGTAGATAAAACACAGTAAAACCAATTAAAATGCACTATTAAATATAAAACTGAATTACAATATTAAGGATAAAAAGAGTGCTAAAAGTAAATCAAGGATGAGATGCGGAGGAAAGAGGTGTGAAAATTGGAGGAAGGACCATCAACAATTTAAGATATGCACCTGCCACCTGGAGAGGCTCTCCTTGGGTTGGTGAAAGCATTAAAATAGTCCTAACAGGGCTAGAAATGGGTTCTCCTTAATTGGCCCATTTTAGCCAGCCATGCATTGCTACCATCAGCACCATGGAGAGCTTTCTTGCTTTCGACAGCCTTGGACCCTTGGCCAGACTTTCAGCACCATGGAGAGCTCACTGGCTTTGACTGCAGGGAAACCCCCTTAAGAGAAGTCCAATAGATCTGGCCTGATAGAGACAAACCCCTAACCCTGGACTGACCCCCACACATATATAGGTAGGCATATAGGGTGCCCAGCTTTAAGATGAGGATCCCTCAACCGCCATATCATTGACATACAAGGACATTTGAACAAGAAATCGGTGGAGAAAAGGATGAATCTGGAATTCCAAGGCTCTTCACCTTTTCTTTACCAGGGACCCCCTTTAAATAACTTTTGTTGCCATGGGCCTCCAAGATTTAACTCAAGCTTTAAAACCCTAATAATAACAACAATGATATCTGATACTAATAATAATACAATAGCACCACCCGTGAAACCTTCCCCACTGGATGGGGAGGGAAGACTTTCCTCTTGCTTCTTGCTGCAAGTTTGTGACTAGAGTGGATTGAATGGCAATGTGCAGGCCAAGCCAGCCAGCCTTTGCCTTGGCTCCTGTCACGTGGCCACTCCACAGCAGGGAGGAGGAGGTGGGCCAAGCAACTTTCAAGCCTTCGTGGACACCCTGTGAGGACATTGCAGACCCCTGGGGGTCCCTAAGACATCACCTGGAATATCAGTAAGCAAGGGGATCTGTAGCACCTTTGAAACTAATGGAGAAAAGGAGGTTGTAACCTAAGCTTTTGTAGATTTACACTCCATGGCTCTGAGGAAGTCTACTTAAGTCTATGAAAGCTTATGATCTGGAGGGTGTTCCAAAAGAGGAATTCATTTCCCTAATGCAGGGTTCCCAAACTTTGGCCCTTCAGAATTTTTGGACTTCAGCTCCCAGAATTCCCTACTGTTGGCTAAGCTGGCAACAGAGGCTTCTGGGAGCTAGGAACACCTGGAGGTCCAAAGTTTGGGGTCCGCTGTCCTAAGAATAAAATCAGGCTGTGGATTTTGTGACTTCCCTCCTTACTCCTGCAAATCTTCATGCATTTTTGCCCTGGCTTGGGAGAAGAGAAGCAAGACTTTCCCAGCTGATAGCCTACCAACTCAATGGGTTTTTAGGCCCTAAGCCAACGCAAACGCCGCCTCCCTGTGCTTTCTAGAGCTGTGATGGTTTGTTGTGTTGTGCCAAGTCATTCGTCACATCATGGGCCCATTCAACCAGCATGCCCATGCCAACAATAACTACGGTTATCTCTGCAGCTCCCACTCCTGTCCGGTGCACATGGGGTGCTGGCCATGGAAGTGATGCAAGATCATGGGGGGAGCGTAGGTGGCATTGCGCAGCGGGTGGAGGAGGGGCAAAGTGATGGGTGGAGGGAAGCTGATAAAGCCAGAAGATCTTTCGGAAATTAGTTTTCCTTTGGCGTCCCAGAATATCCTTTTGTGGGGAGAAGGAGCAAAATACAACCCTCCCCAAGATGAAGCTCTGGTTGATTGGTTTGGGGATCGTGGCCTCTCTTTGCAGCGTCCGTGCCGTGGGTTATGACATAGACCGTTGCAACGCAGAACAGGTAAATAAATCCAGGCTGCAGCCCCAGCAAGGAAAGGGGAGGTTGGCCTGAATCCCCCCCTCAAAAAAACCCTAACTTTTGGGGGGATCTCTAAGAAATACTCCCCTTCTGTCCTGAAGGGCTCCAGATTCTATCACTGTTAGACTCATAAGGATCATCCAGGGAAAACTGAAACGAGACATAGTCCCAACCCTGGACGTACAAACCTAGGATTTTCATGCATCCGCCATTGTAATTATTTCTGTGTAGACCTACGGGCAATTATACCGTAACAAATCCACCCTTTGGACTTTGAGCTTTGGGCTTGGGAGGCCATGCTCCTCTTCTGTCTTTCTGCTATTGACCATCTCTCATGGCTGCTCATCAGACTGCACTGGGACACGTCTCCCCCTGAGTCCTTCGCCCTCCTTGTTCCTCCAGATCCTGGGAAGCTGGCACCTCCTCGCCTTTGCCACGGACTGCAAGGTAGTGATGAAATATCTGGACGACATGGAAATGATGGTGACCACCTTGGGCAGGCAGGAGGACGGGAGCTTCAAAGTCACCTCCTCTGTCCCGACGTAAGCACCCCAGCCCCAGCCTGGCACCCCCATTTGCTTCACCACCATCACCACCTCACACGTATACACACACACACGCCGCAAATGCCACAAGTTAACCCACAGACTTCAGATATATGGTTGCATTTTGAATCTTCTGGAGACTCTACTTGCAAGGCTCTTCCAAAATTCATCCAGGGATGATTTATCCTTTCACCAGCTTCCGCTTTTCTTATCATTTCCATTTTGGTGGACAAACTTATAGGTCTAACATACTGGTGGTAGCTGGTGAGGTAGGCTTGTCTGCTTTCTCTTTGTTTTGCTATTCATGAAGCTGAATAAGGAATTGTGGAGGCAGCTGCTGTTTTAACCAGGCACACACAGCTATAGGAGGATCTGCTAGAGGAAAATCCCACTTTTACGGCTTTATTGTGCTGTTTGCGGCAGACATTCTGTTAAAACCTGACACCCAAAGCCTGTGTTTTTTCCCAGCCCTCTTGCTGGATGCTGCTAAAAAAGCTTCCAGCTAGATAGAGGATGAGAAAGAAAAGGGGATGAGTGGTATAAAAAGAGAAGTTTTGTCAGAGTGAAGCCCCCAACCCATGGCCATCATTTCACTTGAGATAGACACTGGAGCAAGAGGAAGGGCTTTCTGGTTGTTGGTGTGATTTTTTAAAAGCAAACTTTAGCTCCCTCATATTTTCTATGAAGTGCAAGATGAACTGACTCTGGACTCCTTTTCTGCCCACCTTCCCCCTTGGCAGGCCATTCGGTTGTCTGAAAATGGAAGAGGTCCTTCGCCGAAGGGAAGATGGGGCGATTGTCCACAAATCCGGTCTGTATGTGCAAAATGGTGCCTCCTCACCCTTTGATGCATGAACTATGCATGCATCCCTTGGGATCAGGGAAAGATCCCAAGTTGTGCTTTTCCTCAGGCTTGGGTTCCCTTTGGAGAGAGAAGACAGGAGATCCTTCCGTAACACATTGGCAGGGGTTACGTAGCATAAATGATGCATTAATGGTGCTACACAATGAACTGAACAACAACAGCAAATATGGAACTGAATGCACAACCAATGTGCGATGCACATCTACAAGCCATGTGCAATGTGCCATCCATGCAAGCGCTCATTCATATGCAATGGTCCTGCATACACAACCTCACCTAGAACTGAATGGGGTCATTTGGCACCAGGCAAAAATGTCCAGCCACATCAATTTGGGAACATATACATGTGTAAGACGCTAGCAGGAATCCTTGGAGTGTGTTTATGAGCATGCAAGTGGAACATGGGCACACTCAGACCCTGATCTGGCAGTAGCCATGTCTACCCCTTCCCCAAAAAACTTCACTTCCAACCCAGGGCGTCTTCTTCCCCACACCCCGACTCATTTACTCATTTAATGAGATTGCAATAGTCCGGAAAGTTATGTAAGACAGACAGACAGCCCTATTGGTTAGTCCTAACTAGATTAGACCCACTGATATATGACTTCCATACCAATCCCCTTGATTCAATGAGTCTACTCTAGTACAGACTAACAGTAGGATTTAGGCCTCTAAATAAAGACACCTAGGGTGTATCCACACTGCAGAATTATAGCAGTTTGACACCACCTTTAAGTGCCATAGCTCCACCCTATGGAATCCTGGGATTTGTAGTTTTACCAGGCCTTTAGCCTTCTCTGCCAAAGAGTGTTGGTGCCTCACCAGACTACAAATCCCAGGGTTCTGTAGGATGGAGCCATGACAGTTAAAGTGGCATCAAACTGAATTATATCTGTCGTGTGGCAGTGGCCTTAGTTTAGGAGGCTTTCTCTATCCTTCCCAGGCTATGTCTGCCTCTGCTACCAAATTTCTCGTCAAAGAAGTCATAACTAGGAACACATCTAATTTGTAAACTGAGGTATCCTGCAAATTTTATGTACAAATCTACAGTCAACAAACCTACAGTCTTACATGTAACATACAAAAAGACTTTCCAGAGTTCTCCAAAAGTAAGCCCTTCATTGTAGTAAATGACTGCAAAAAGTAAGTCCTTACTTACAGTTTTGTTTTGTTCTTACCTGTGAGAACCCAATTTATGAAGATTTACATTTGAATTTTTGACCCAGCATAAATTTGGGATCACCGCCTCTTTCTCTTCTTTCCTTCAGCCTGGGGAGAGGAGACGGTGGATTTGACGCAGACGGACTGTGAGACGTATATCATCATGACCCTCTCAAGGGTCAAGGGCCAGCAAAGCAGCAAATATAGCACACTGTATGGTACGGACCCAAAGGGTTTGACCGAGTGGGGTGTATGGGGTCAATGTTTATTTTTTGCTACATTTAAATCCCAACTTTCTTTCAATGAGACTGAGTTTGTTTAGCAATCTAGAACAACAGCTTGCAAGGCAATGGACCATGAGACAAAAGGAAAAAGTGGGCCAGAAAGGAAGAGGAAAACAACCACCAGAAAGTGGTGGAAGAAATTTGGAAAGGCGGTGGGTGGTGGCAGCAGAGGTGCATCCTGAATGGGGTTGGGTTTATTTAGGCAGAAAAGGAGGGATTGGCTTTTTCCTTTTCCCCCAGCAAGGCAAGAAGGAAATCCTCCATCCGTTGCACCCTGGGAGAGCTTCCAGAGGGGTCTTTGTGTCCAAGTTTGTGCAATGACCAGTGCGTGCATGTCCATGCTGTGAGAACATGGGCCAAGATCCTACATTGCTTCAACATAGAGTAAATATCCACCAGCAGAGTTATGTTAAGCTTCTATTGTGCCATTGCTGTACTGAGTACCAATAGAGCATAATGGATGTGGATCAGTCGAGAGCCAGTGTGGTGTAGTAGTTCGAGCATTGGACGAGGACACTGGAAGGCCAGCCATTCATCCATGAAAACCTACTGGGTCACCTTGACTAAGTCACACTCTCTCAGCCTCAGAGGAAGGCAAGAGAAAAACCCCTCTGAGCAAAGTTTGCCTAAAACAACAACAACATCCCGTGATAGGTTTGCCTTAAGGTTGGCGTAAGGCAGAAATGACTTGAAGGCACATAACAACAGCAGTGTGAATCAAAGATCAATGCGCACAACTGACAACCTATTGTGCAATTGCAATGTGCTGTGTTCAGAGAAGTAAGGCACATTTGCACACTGCTATGTACTTCAATGTGCTATCGCATGCACAATGGTTCAGCATACACACTCTGCTTGTGCTGACATCAACTGAATGCGACCATTGCACATTGTCAAAAATAAAAGCACTTTGCATGCACTTGTGTGTGTCAGGTCACAGCATGTCGGCCCTCATTTCTGGCTTTGCATCTCCAACTTGCATAGTGGTTCCCCCTGTTGCTAAATGGACCCCATTATGGTGGGCATAGGAGGCCTGAAGAGGCGGAAGGATTCACGTCTGTCTTTGGTGCTTCTTCTTTTCCGCAGCCAGAGATCAGGAAGTTCCAGAGGAGATTGTGCAAAAGTTTAGAGACCACGTTCAGGATCTGGGCCTCACGGAGGAAAACCTGAAATTCTTTGAAAAGGAAGGTAAGACATAAGAGATGCTCTGGTTCTCTGCCCAGGTAACAAGACAAAAATCAAATGGCACTGCAGAAGGAAATGGATATTCTGGTATGTTTAGAGGTCTGAAAAGGTGTTCTGGTAAGCTTGGTGGATTTCCCTTGCCCTCAATATTTTGGGGGGCAGTGGTTCTTAGCCTGTGGTATGGGGACCCCCAGGGGTCCATGATCTCCTCACAGGGGGTCTGCAAAGGCTTGACAGCTCTCGGCCCACATGACAGGAGCCAAGGCAAAGGCTGGCTGGCTTGGCCTGCACATTGCCATTCAATCTGCTCCAGCCCCAAACGTGCAGGAAGAATCAGACAAAATCTTCCCCTTCCAGCGCCTCTGGATGGTGCAATTGTATTGTTATTGCTATTGTTATTAGGGTTTTAAATCTTGAGTTAAGTCTTGGTGGTCCTCATTAACAAAAGATATTTAAAGGTGATCCTTGGCAAAGCAAAGGTTGAGAGCCACTGTTGTTGGAGATTCCTTTCTGACACAAGAGGTACTTCTTTTTAACATGCTGTTGGGGGAATCCTAGGAGTCGTAGTCCAAAAAAAGTACCTTCCCTAGCTCCAAGCACTATCCATACATGCCCATCTCTGCCCTTCATTTGCATGTCATGACCCAATTGCCAATAATATGATATGCTTAATCACTGTCCCTTTCTTCACCATTTTGTTTTTGCAGTGAACTGCATTGAGGAGTAGGTAAGTTCTGGAAAAGGCACTGGTTCAGTGTGAAGTCGAAGGCTTTCACAGCCGGCATCCATAGATTTTCCTTGGGGTTTTTTTCTGGGCTGTGAGGCCATGTTCTGGAAGAGTTTCGGACCACCGATTCAGTTTTGGACCAGGATAACTTGCTCCTGCAATCTGGTCTTTTTTTGCCCTGCTGGGCTGAGCAACCTTGCAGAACAATCAGTGGGAAGATATTTGAGATAATTAACTTGTGCCAGAAGGAAAAAAGCATTTTGCATTGGGTGCTATTGGCTGGTGGCTGTGACGTCACCAACACATTTCCCCCTCCCTAACTTGGATTATGACAATAATGATAATCATGATGACATTTTGCAATTGATTGAGATTTTTTTTTAATGAAGGGAAGGGTCATGATAGAATTGAGAGAGAGGAAACATCCTTCTTGTTTGGGTTACAACCCAGGATGTGCTCAATATTTCCCCTGTCCAAGAACACCAGCAACATGGTGTGAGATCCCTGGTTTTGATGCCACTCCATTCACATGCCAGCCCCGGTTTCTCAGTCCCTGGCATCTCTCATGAAGGTCACTCTCTGGGGTGGAGGGGATGCTTATCAAGTTTGTGGGTGATACGAAACTGGGAAGGCTAGGTAACACATTGGAAGAGAGGAACGGGATTCAAAAGGAACTTGGATAAACTAGAAAAGTGGGCTGAGATAAAGAGATTGAAATTCAAGAGAGAAATGACTTCTGGGCACCACAATTCAAGAAGGATATGGAAAAACTGGAACATGTCCAGAGGAGGGTGACCAAAATGGTGGGAGGTCTGGAAGCCATCATACCCTATGAAGAGTATGTTTAGCCTGGGGAAAAGAAGGTTAAGAGGGGACATGATAGCCATGCTTAAATATTTGAAGGGATGGAGCAAGCTTGTTTTCTGCAGCTCCAGAGACTAGGACACGAAGCAATGGATGCAAGCTCCAGGACCAGAGATTCCACCTAAACATTAGGAAGAACTTCTTGACCATAAGAGTTTTTGGACAGTCAAATGCACTGTCCGGGAGTGTGGTGGAGTCTCCTTCTTTGGAGGTTTCTAAACAGAGGCTGGATGGGCATCTGTCGGGAATGCTTTTGTTGGGTATTCCTGCATGGCAGAATGGGGTTGGACTGGATGGCCCTTGTGGCCTCTTCCAACGCTATGATTCTATGAATCTATGAAATGCAAAATTCTACACTTAGGCCCCAAAACCCAAATGCACAGGTATAGGATCAGGGATACTTGTCTTAGCAGTACTACATGTGAAAAGGACCCTCTTAGCCATGGAAACTGACTCTCTCAGCAACCGAGGACAGCTATGGCAAACCTCCTTTGAAGAAATATGGCCAAGAAACCATTGCCAGAAGGTGCAATTGACATCAAAGCCCATAATGCACACACTGTAGTTGCATTAACAGGATTCAAGAAAGGGTAGTTGGAACTGGGTGAGAATCTGGTAGTCTGGCTACATCCCCCATGTAGGGCAACTTCCTGTATCCCTCTCACAAACTTCCTGTTTCCTAGGGTCCACAGAAGAGCCCACGATGGCCAACAGTTGCCTGGAAAGATGCCTTCTTTCTCTCTCATCCCATTTGGTCATGTGCAATTCTCTTGGGGTGGGAATCTCCTCTTGCATTTAATAAATAGATTTGGAAACTGCACATAATGTTCTTTTGCATGTCTTTTGTACAACTGAGGAAGGAGACCAGGACATGGGTTGGTTTCCATGGGCAAGGAATACAAATGGGACTTTCCATGTCTTCCACCATCTTGTTTGCCACGGTAGAGACACGTCAAGGCTCCATAGAGTTGGCAGAGTCAGAGAATGGACTGGAAATTGGAGATTTGGCTGGGATTGTCCCGATTAATCCTCTCCTGTCCCACTTTTCCAACTGCTTTAAAATTATCCTGGTTTCTTTCTCACACTCCCCCTCTTGACCATGGCCATACATGTCCCAGTTTACATTTATGAAGTGTTGGAAGGTATAGAAAAGTTGGAGGAAAAACAGTGTGGATGAAGGAGAAATGTGTAAAATATATGTATGGATTTCTGTGTGGCCTTAAAAAATATTTACAAAGTGATGCGGACACTGGACAATACAATTAAATGGATGTTAAATGTAGCTTTGAGATAAAAGCATCTTAAAAGCATTTAAAACATAACAGATAAAGAGAAAAAGTACAGCGACTCTCCCACCCAGGAAAAACAAGTCAACTGGCAAATGGCCGGAAGTCTTTTGGGATTAACAGGTGAATTCAGACACAAATGTGCTTTCCTGATCTTTGTACACCCATCAAAAACAAAACAAAACAGGTCCTCTTCCTCAAAAATCATTATTTTCTCCAGACCAGCCCTCTATACATGCTCAAGTGCACTCTTGTCACCCACGGTCTTTTCTGCCTAGAAGTGAAGCAGAACAAAAAGGGCACCTAAAATGTGGGTCAAAATGGGAGGACGGGGAAGCCAAGACCCCTGTTTGTTGGCTGGAGGGGGAGTATTTAATTTGGGTTCTCTCCTTGTGATGGGAGGCAGTGCTTTCCTTGCAAAACTCTGCAACGAAAGTCCTTTCCTGAAGGACTCACAGCCCCAGGGAAGGGATGCAAGCCAGGAGATAACAATATTTTAAAAAAAGGAGAGGATTGTATTTGCGTAGCTGCTTGTACATAAAGCTCAGAAACTTCTCAAGAAGCCAAAGTACACATGGTGTTATTCATGCATAAATTGCTGCAATAAGGTATATTAAAAGTGAGGTGGACAGGTAGCCCTGATCTGGAACCTACTCCTCAGCTGAACTATTTACCATTTCTTGTGGAAACTTACCCCTCCTCGGGCTGCTGTTTCCAGTCAGCGGTGGTGGTTCTCAACTTTTGATCTTCCAGATGTTGTTGGGACTTCAGCTCCCAGAATCCACAGCCAGCATGGGCCAATGGTTGCCAGGGATTCTGGGAGCTGAAAACCCAAAACATCTGGAGGGCCAAAGATAGAAAGCAGATTTATTTTGCACCTTAAAAGCAGAGTCAAAAGTGTTGGAGGAGCAAAGCAAAACCTTCAAGGGTAATTAAACCCAGGGGCTGGAGGGGGGGACCCATGAGGTGCATGCAGCATAGCTTGAGGAAAGTTCCTTTTGGGGGGACTACAAGTCCCAGAATTCCCCAGCTGGATAATGGGGAAGCTGTAGGGATAGTAAGAGGGCAAGGGTGGATTATCAATGGAGCACTTGGAAGAAGAGGCTAGGGGTCCAACACGGGCAGGCAGGCAGGCAGGCAGGGAGTCTTCATTGCTCCCGGGCAGAAGATGGGGGGATGGCTCTCTCCTCCCACAGGGCTTTGTTGCATTGATGCCTGACTTTGGCCTCATTTTCTAGCAACAGGGCGAGTGGCATATGGGCATCGCTGGCTTAGCTTGGGCCACGCCATTTGCAATACTGGTAAGGGGAATGCTTGCAGGCAAGGGAAGGGTACACCCTGAAAAAGGGGTGTTTGTCCCTTGGGAGGTAACCCACCAGTAAGGTTGCCAGTTCAAGGTTTCCATGTTTCTCTGGCCTAAGCAACTGGGAGAAGTCCTGCCCCCATTCCCTCCAATTATGTAAGTGGTGAGGCTGTGTTATCTCTGCCCATGGGGAAAGAGACCCATCGCCCGGGCATCCTGTATTCTCCCGGGCATGACTGTCACCTTGTGCAATCTCAGAATGAATTGCACGGAGGAGAAGTAAGGAGAATATTCTGCAGAATGATACCAAGAGGCACCCATTCTAGGCTGCGAATATGCAGAAATGGCTGCCAGGTACACTCCTGGAAAGGAGGGTGACAGGCCCTCTTCCAAACTCTCCAACTCTCCTGATTAATCCTCTTCTAGTCCACTTTTCCAGCTGCTTTTAAAATGTCCCCGTTTCTCTCTCCTCCTCTGACTTCCTCCCTTTGTCCTCAGCTCGGGTCCGTTGCTGCAAAATGAGTTAGAAAGTAGTTTGCACACCATGAACTCAGCAAGGGGAAGAGGAGAAGAGGCAGTCTGATAAGAATAGCAAGTAGATGGTTTATGCTCAACATATACAGCTGAAGGAATTGTTCCAACAGGTCCTCATCAGCAAAATCCTCCAGATTGTTAGGCATAAGGCGTGAACATCTGGCAGGTGAGTCTGGCCCCCTGACTGGGTGTGGTGGTCTGAACTGGTGGGAGGCAGCTGAAGATATTGACTGGCATCCTGTTAGAGACATATGCATGGATAAGGTTTCCTTGCATATGTCTTTGTTCTTTTGGGGGGCATTGCAGGGATTGGTAGTACTCCCTTCCTCTCTCTGCAATGCCAAAGTTCCCAACCCCTACCCCAAAACTGGTATCCCTAAGAGGAAGTGATGGTGACAAAATGTCCCGGCTGCATTTCAATGCCTTCGTTGTGTTCCTGGCCCTTGATCCTTACCCTGCGTTAACTCTCCCTCCCTTCCTTTAGATAAGAGGAGAGAGACCTTTTGGGGTTGACCACAGGCCAAATGCCCATTGAGTCCAGAGCCAAAGCAAATGCCCTCTTTGTGTGGACAACTCCAAGGGCTCTTTGTGTGGTTGGAGGTCAACCGTCACATGCCCCATCTTGGGTCAACTATGCTCATGCCAACAATAACCCTGCTATCTCTGGAGACTGAATGCGTGGCCAGCAGGTGGGTGGAAAAGGTGTGAGGTAAGCCCTTGGGGAGGGAAGGAGAAGGTGAACCAGGACATGTGGGGTGGAGTCAAGTGGAGGGGAGGCCCCCAAACCCTCCATAAATACCGGACGTCCCACCAGAGTCAAGCCATGCTCCTTCTGCTCTCTCAGAGAACGTTCTTCCACTGAGAAGGAAGGAAACCAAAGCTCAAGATGAACGCCTGGCTGATTGGATTGGGGCTTGCCCTTCTCTGTGCCGTCCATGCCGAGGATCCTGACAGTATCGACTACGAGAAGGTAACAAATCCAGGCTGGGCAGTGAGGGAGGAAGGGAGGTGGGTTGGGGTTCTCCAAGAACTTCTGCCTTCATTCTCCACCTTCCCAGGCTGGTGGGCTTCCAAAAGCATGTGTTCTCCCTTCAGAAGGACCCTCTGACTACTGTGGTCACCAAGAGCCTGGGAAAGTCACATGGGGGGGGCTGGCCAAGGGGGATTCTGGGAATGGTATCCTCCCAAAAGTTAATGTTTCCAAGCTTTGTTCGGCATTGTTTTCTGTAGATAATTGATCTGCAAATTTAGAGCATAAGAAGGTAAGCAATACAGGCTGAAGAGGGAGGGATGCAAGCTGAGTCTGAAGAGTCTGTTTTCCAACCTTCCTTCACCATCCTCTCCGATGCTGAAGCTGCTAAAAAATACCTAGCTAGACAGAAGATGAGGAGGGAAAAGTGGAGGAGGGCTGGGCAAGTGAAAAAGCTTTTGCAAAAAAGGAGTTTCACCACCAGAGGCTTTGTTAATGCCTGTACTCCCAGATTCAAAGGTTATAGCCCTGGCTAGCATAAACCCAGCATTGAAGCAAGACACGAAGCCCACCTGGCCAGAGCAAGAGGTCTAAGTGTGGAGGGGAATTGAATGCACTGTCCTGTCTCTTTCTGAGAAAGCCTTCTACAAGGAGATGCGTTGTATTCACCCACAACTTCTTCCACTGGTGGACTTCCAAAGCATGTGGCCTCCATTCACAGGGATCTAGAAATTAATTATTTTGATGGGGGGGCTATACCTCCCCAAATCCAGTTGCCACGTTAACTGGGAGCTGCAGTTCAAAGAAATGGGCTGTTTCCAAGTTCTGATGGGTAGGCACAATGGCTGAGGTGGGCCTGGCCTTGGCACCATGACCTTTCCATCTCTATCTCTATCTCTCCAGGCTGGGGGATTTTGGCATGTTCTGGGCATCGCCACCGACTGCAAGAAGTTCCTGAAGCACAAGGACGAGATGAAGGTGGTCAGGGCCTCCCTGGAGAAGATGGAAGATGGCAGCTTCAAAACAGTTTCTGCTATCCCGCTGTAAGTGCCAATACTGTGCCTGCTATTTGCTTCCTTACTGCCCAGAGATAGGGGATTCTGGGAAATGTAGTCCCCCCCTCCCCAAAGGAACTTAGCACATATTTGAGTAGATTGCAAAAGGTTAGAGTTAGGATGGTAGAGATTTTCTCTAAAAAAAATTTTGCATCATCATCATGCCTTTCCCCCCAATATGGGACTCAAGACAATGACAACAAACATAATTAAACATTAGGTTGGCATTAGGGCTGGAACTGATCAAGGTTCACAACAATTAGTTGGAATAGGTTTGCATTAGGGTTGGAATTGACTTGAAGGATCACAACTAGTTGGAATTATGTTGGCATAAGGGTTGGAAATGACCTGAAGGCTCACAATAATTAGTTGGAATAGGTTGGCATTAGGGTTGGAATTGACCTGAAGGCTCACAACAACAACCTCAGAGAAACCCCACTGTCCCAGGGCACCTTATTGATATCAATGAGTCTCACTGGGACAATACAACCATCCCCTTCCCCAAGTACAGAAAGTTTTGGGACAGCAGGTAGAAGGAATTTGCTGGCTACAGGTCCATTTCCTTGCAAAGTCCAGCAAAATTTGGGATATTAGGCCTCATCTCTCAGGGCCACAACTGAACTGAGAAGTGAGATCACCACCAATCCTTTATGGGCCTAACGATCTTTGTCCTGGTCTCATTTTGCAGGCCCGAGGGTTGCAAGAAAATCGAAATGGTCTTCAAGAAGAGAGAAGACGGCAAATTCACCCATACGTGCAGTCAGTATGAGGGCAATGTTGTCCTTTGGGTCCTTTATCCCTGTGGGCTAAAAAAATCTGGGTCCGGGTGCTCATAAACTGGGGGTGACTTTGGGCTCCCATGTCCACAATGGATGATGAAGCTGCTCCAGGTTTCAGTCTGAACGTTAAAAGAATTATATCCAAGATGTGGACCCCTGTTTCTCAAAATGCATTCAGCACCTTGGATAGCTCCTTTAAGTTTCAAACAAGGACCCCTAATATTCCATCAACAAACGTTTTAGGTTTCAGCTTTTTAATGCATCAAGCCATTAAAGGGCGAATGTGCAATCCTTTTTGGAGAGAGCTAAACTTAAAACCAACTGTTGTGTTCCTGGGTCAAAACAGTGCGTTTCTGCTTTCTTTGGTTTTTCATCCACCCCCCTCCAGTCTTTGTTCCTTTGCTTTGCTTTTCTGGTTGTACTAATTTTTATTTATTTATTTATTTATTTATTTATACCCCACTCTTCAGCCACAAGGCTATCAGAGTGGCTTACAAATTGTTTTAAGCAATAGCCATTTACACATCTACACTGCATTAAGCAGTTTCCAATGTGTGTTAGCTAATTTGTTTATTGTCACAAATAATTGAGAAGAATAACGGCCTGAGGACCACCACCCCACTCCACCAATGAACTGGTTCTTCTAGGTCCATTCTGGCTTCCATGTCAGTTGGGGCGGCGGTGGCAAAGGCAGTTGGTAGTGAATCTACTCTGGGTTTCAGTCCGATCTGATGCACTCTTAATCCATGGTATCTCCTTCTTTTCTTTCCTCTAGAATGGGGTGAGAAAGTCCTAGAAGACGTGTTTACAGATTACGACAACTTTGGCATTCTCTCCGTGACTGTACACAAGGAAGGCAAGAAGGCAGGCAAGGAACCCACAAAGATGGTGACACTTCTTGGTGAGTTTTGCTGAGAGGTACCACCCCATATCTTCATTACATATTGATTTTAACTTGTATTGATTTTAACTTGTATTAATTTAATAATGTTTTAAGGGGAGGGAGGGATTTTGGGTTGTTTTATACTGTCTACCATTTTATCATTGTAAGCCGCCCCGATTGCTTGCAGAGGGGCGGGATATAAATAAATTTTATTATTATTATTTATTATTATTATTTTATGGGATTATTTTTTTAAAAAAGAAAGACAACTTCGATTGGTTTGTTACATTTATGTACAGTATTGTCCTTCTGCCTGTACAACTAGCAAAAAAAACAAACACAAACACTGTGGTTTAAAGCTCAACCAAAGCTATTGTAGTATAATGTGTAAATGCAAAATATCTAGGAACACTGCAATAGAAGTAACCTGAAATGAGCAATGAGAAAGAAATTATAATACAGTTGTCCCTTCCTATTTGTTGGGGTTTGGTTCCAGGAGGTCTTGTATACAAAGATTTCCCAATGGGGCCTGGGGTTCGGTTGAGATTTTGGCTAGTTTTGCCCTGGCCTTCCTCTGAAGCTGAGAGAGAGTAACTTGCCTGAGGTCACCCAATGGGTGTCCATGGCTGAGTAGGGATTCGAATCCTGGTCTCCTGCAGCCCTTCAAGTCAACTCTTGGGTTTTTTCTTAGCAAAATGTATTATTCAGATGAGGTTTGCCCTTGCTTGCCTCTGAGGCTGAGAGAGTATGATTTGCTCAAGGTTGCCCAGTTGGTTTCCAGGGCTCGGCAGGGATTCGAACCCGTGCCTCCCAGAGTCTAGGCACACCCTCCATTCCTTGCAGCTCGGCCGGTGTTTCCAAAGGCAAAAGCAACCCATGACCGCACATTGCTGAGAATCAGAATGGCCTAGCTTAAGTGTTGTTTTCGATGTTGAAACAGTTATTTCCAAAAGCTTTGAGTAACCCTGCTGCTCCCCTTTATTTGGACCCCAATCTCTCTGCAAGCAACACTTCCCTCTAGTGGTTGGAGGTATGAAAATCAGTTCGAACTCAGGTCTGTCTCTGTTCTTGTTTTATGTGTGTTTGCAGGCAGGAACCTTGAGGTAACACCAGAAATCTTGGAGAAGTTTACGGAAAAGGCCAGGGAAGCCGGCTTGACAGAGGAACAAACAAAGATCTTCCCCAATGAAGAAGGCAAGTCCTGAGAGAAAGCTAGCCCAGAAATGTTGCATAATAGGAGTTGTTCTCAGTGGGCTTTAAGGCCAAAAATGTAGCTCACACCCCTGCAGTGTAGTCTCGTAACTCTGCTATAAAAGTGCATCATCTGTTAAATCTTACAGATCAATCTGGATTTCACCCCTAAGATGTATTTACTAAATATTATAGAGGAGATGGAGGTAGAGAAAAGAAACATGTACTGGAAGGTAATACTTTATATGATTACGACAGCGAGATTAATTATAGCTAAAAAGTGGAAATGGAAAGATCGCCCGACTGTAAATGAATGGAAAAACAAATAGATAGACATGCTTGGATTGGATATGCTGACAAATAGGCTATGTAATAAGAAAGCGAGCAAATGGAAAAAAGAATGGAAATCAATTTGGGAATATTGGATAAAAAAAGGGGGATCTACAAGATCCAAGGTTTTGGGAGATGCAGTACTCAACAGCAGTGACTCTATGGCAGGTCTTTAGGAGGTCCAAGGCTTTGGGAGATGCAGTACTCAACAGCAGTGACTCCAAGGCAGGTCTTTAGGAGGTCCAAGGTTTGGGGAGATGCAATACTCAACAGCAGTGACTCTATGGCAGGTCTTTAGGAGGTCCAAGGCTTTGGGAGATGCAGTACTCAACAGCAGTGACTCCAAGGCAGGTCTTTAGGAGGTCCAAGGTTTGGGGAGATGCAATACTCAACAGCAGTGACTCCAAGGCAGATCTTTAGGAGGTCCAAGGCTTTGGGAGATGCAGTACTGTTCAATACTGGCCATGCTGGCTGACTGATTTGGGGGTCCTAGTCAAAAAGGGTGTATTCTCCAAGCCCTGGGTTTTTCTCAGGCATCATCTCACATCAGAAGTGAAACAGCACAGGGCTGTTCAGTTTTTCTGCTTGCACCTTGCATTTGAGCAGCCAGTACTTAGAAACACGAAGTACAATTGCTTCCTCTCTCCTTCTGTTTTCACAGTGGCCTGCACAGAAACAGAGTAAGGTGAGTTTTTGACAGCATGGATTCAATTTCCGGAGAAGACCATTCACCAACAGGAGGGATTTTTTGATCCTCTGGGTTGAGCAAACCTGCAACATGACCACCGTCAGCCGTCCCAAGACGGTCGATTTGAGCAAAAGGAAAAGCATTATACATTGGCTTGTGACTGTGGCATCACTGACACATTTCCTTTGTGACCTAAATAATTATTGCAACTTATTGGGAATTTTTTGGGAAGGGAGAGAGGGCAGGAGGAGGAAAGAGAAAGTGAGAAGGGGAAAGGCGTCTTCCTTGTTTTGGTAGAAAACCAGGATATGCTCAAAATTTAGGGATAGTTCACCTGCCACCAAATTCACTCATCTGCTCTGGATTTCTCATTCCCTTCATGATGTCTGACCAGTGCAGAATAATATGGAAGTCCTATGAGACCTTGTAAGACCCCAGGCTTAAATTTCCAATCGAGAGGGTCTCAGCAGGTAGAACGGATGAGAAGTCCTCCCACCTCTCATCAGGTGTGGTCAGGTACCCAGCATTTGGGTATCAGGAAAGGGCAGCAAACCATTTGTTGTAAAAACAATCCATTGTGTGGAGAAGGTGATTTTGAGATCTTTTACCTGCTTTGCCAAAGTAACTTGGCTGGATTTTGTCACTAGGCGCCTTAATTTTGGGTGGGTGGGTGGGTGGGAGTTTTGTTTGCCAGCCTTGTCAATCTTGGGTCAGCCTTGGAGAAAAAGGTTACCCTCTGACCAGGCTCTCTTCCCTTCCATTCCTCCTCACAACAACAACCCTGTGAGGTAGTTCAGGCTGAGAGACAGAGAGAGTGACTGGCTCATGGTCGCCCAGAGAGTCAAGGCAGGCAACGTTGGGCAGGATGGAGCAGTGGCCAGACCGCCACAACTTCCTGTGCTCACCTCCCCAATTTCCTGTTCCGCAGGTGATGAAAGCCAATTCCTCGGGAGGTCTGGAAGGTCCTACACACGGCTTGGGTGGAGCGTCCCTCCTTTCTGCAGCAGCATTTGGGGGCGGCGGTTGTTTTTGGCCCCTGTGGAACTCGGCACATGCCTTTTAATACTCTTAATAAATAGACTGCACCTTATGTTTCTTGTGTGACTAATTGGGGGGCGGGCATGGAAACATTTTAAGACCCGCAAACAAGTTGGAAAAATGTGCAGCAGGTCGAAAGAACACTCCATTTGGAATATTTTTCAAGACTTAGCACCCACCAATAATAACAGAATCACACAACCACAGCATCGTAGAATTGTGTGTGTGTTTGTGTGGGACCTCCAAAGGCAATCCAGCCCAGCCCCCTGCTAGTACAGAATTATACAGCTAAAACAGCTGGGCCACCCAACCTCTGCTGAAAACACCTCCAACAAACGAGAATCCAAACTCTTCCAAGGTAATCTGTTCCACTGTCAAAAGTAAGAATTGCTTTTATATCCTTCATTTATATCCTGCTCTTAGGATATAAAAGCTGTTATCTCATTTTCACCACCTACCCTTATTTTTGCATTCTGTCCAAGAATCGGTTAAGTCTCATCAGATCATTCGAGACGGTCCAAGCAGTGGCGTTTTTTAATAACTGTGCTATTGTGATCCTATGCCTGGTGATTTCACGTGCCACTCCATTTGGATTATTATTGTTGTTGTTGTTGTTATTTTGGTTATTGACCAAAGTTTTGGACCTCAATGATGCGGATAAAGGGGAGCTTTCTTCTTCCAGATTCTTTTTTTTTTAATTTATTTTTAATTATGTAAGTAATTTCTTGCAACACAGGACCCAAGGCAGCTCGCCACATAGATTAAAACAAAGCAGAGCACATGGTTATAATAGTTTTAAAAACCATTTAATATTCCATCCTGTTCAAACACAGCCACCATGGAAGTCAGGGGAGGGGATTGGGTGGACTGGTGCTCTCAGTAGGAGAGAACCAGCACAGTGTGGTGGTTTGAGTGTTGGACTAGGACCCGGGGAGACTACGGTTCGAATCCCCGCTCGGTCATGGAAGCTCACTCTCTCGCAAACCTGCTCAGAATCATAAATCTTGCCAGGAAAACCCCAGGAGAAGGTCGTTCTCAGTTGGAGTCAGCCTCAAGGCCCATATTAACAACATCTTGGCAGGTTGGCTTCTTTGGAAAGAAATTTGGATCCTACAAAGATCTCCCCTCCACCAGAAGCATCCTTCCCCAGTTCTTGGGATTTACCTGTCTGCTCTTCTTTTGCATGGACTACAGGCATCTCTCTGTGGAAGAAAAGAGATAGGAATGATCATAGGAAGAGCCATTGTGGGGTTGCTGGGGTCAGAGTAGGGCTTTCCACTGGGATCTGCCCTCCAAGGACTGCGTGACCTTCAGCCATTAGCAGGCAGGAGGAAAAGTCTCCCCATGACAACGTCTCCGTGGCTGAGACCGTGCACTGAGGAGGCAAAACGTAACGTTACTCTCACGGAGTCATGCTGTGGGTGTGCAAGGCCACCTTGTTAGTGCATTGTGTGACATTGCGGGACTGAATGTGCAACCAATGGCACATCGGCACATGCAATGCATCATGGGTCGTGCACATCTGCATGTGCAAAGCACAAAGGCCATCTACACACACAGCACACATGTAGATCCACGGTGCTTTGTGAAGACACTGTATGAACACCCTTAGACTGAATGTGGACAATGTCCATCAGCCAAAAAAGTCCAACTGCTTCTGTAGAGGAACTTATGGGTGCATGACACCCACTGGGTTCTGAGTTTTGTGCTTTTTCTGTGATGACCATTCACTTTGGGGTGGTAGGCTTAAACCCTGGTGAATCAGGTGGAGAGCTTGAACCAAAGCTTGGGAAGTTACTTTTCAGAGGTCTGGAAGCCATGATGCCCTTTGAGAAGCGGCTTAGCGAGCTGGGCATGTTTAGCTTGGGGAAGGCAAAGAGGAGACATGATAGCCATGTTTAAATATTTGAAGGGATGTCACACTGAGGATGGAGCAAGCTTGTTTTCTGCAGCTCCGGAGACTAGGACATGGAGCAATGGACTCAAACAACAGGAAAAGAGATTCCGCCTAAATATTAGGAAGAAATTCCTGATGGTAAGAGCTGTTTGGAAGTGGAATACACTGCCTGGGAGTGTGGTGGAGTCTCCATCTTTGGAGGTTTTTAAACAGAAGTTGGATGGCCATCTGTCAGGAGGGCTTTGATGGCAGAATGGGGTTGGACTGGATGGCCCTTGGGGTCTCTTCCAATTCTATGATTCTATCCCCATTGCTCATTGGGGAATAGATCCTTGTGATGCTAGAAAAGCAACCTTTTGTGCTATTTCCTGTGCTGTTGTGGGTTTTTTTTAAAGCTTTGCTTAAAGAGGAAAAGCATTCAAATTGGTAAGAGATCAGCATAAAACATCATAACACCCTTGTCTGTCCAGAACCGAACTGTGCACACTGGCTGTCTTAGTTTTAGGACGCTCCGGCCAAGGCGTCCAGCATGGACCTTCACACGTCTGACACGGGCATCTCCTGGTGATATCGAATCAGGAAGGAGTAAAAACACATACAAACACACACACACAAACACACAACCCAAGCACCAGTTCCTCTTACCATATGCGGTGATATTGAAGATCTTGTCCTCTGGGAATCCTAAAGAGGAGACCAAGCTCATGAATCTTTGTTTTCCTTCAGCCTTGACTTCGAGCCTCCTGCCTTCAGAAGTAGAGAAGGAGATGCATTCAAAATGAGAGGGACTGAAACACCCAGAACTCTGAGTGTGAGACAGGGTCGAAAATCTTGCTGAGGCGGACTCAGGCCAGGAAAATCCTGGGTTCAAATGAAGACTTGGGCAAGTTGGTCTCTCTTGAGTCCCAGTGACATGTTAGATGTGACATTCATGTTGAAATAACACAAGGAAAAGGAAGAAGAGGGGATTCGTCAGAGTCCTAGTCCAACACTGAAACCACTAGATTTACTCAGGGGAGATTGGCCACCCTTTCCTTCCTCTGAGGCTGAGAGAGTGGGACTTTCCCAAGGCTTCCTAAGCAAGTTCTCGCAGATTCAATGGGCCTACTCTAACTTGGATTAGGAGTGAGATTGAGGTAATTGAAACCAACCAAAGTTACATTCTGCATTTGACTAACCAAGTTCCCCTTGATTCCATGGTTCACTTCTAATTGGAAGTTGTATCTTGGTTGAAACTTCCAGGAATAGAAGCATCTAAGGAATGGTGAGGGATGGCCAAAATTCATAGGGGAAGACTGGAATTGTTCCTCATGGCCAATGGGGGAAACAATGCCAGACCCATAGATCAAATGGGATCACGTCACACTGCTTGGAGAAGAGGAGTCAGATGTGTTTTGGTAGTGGTGTTTTTTGGAAACCCATCAGAATCAGATATTCCCCAAATTTGGCAGGTTCACTCTGCTCACCATCTGCCATGCGCCCCAACAGCATTCGCGAAAACGTACCATCCAAAAAGAGGGTGCTATTCCCCTCGCGTTCCATGTGGAAAATGTTGTAATTTCTGTAGTCCGTGTCCACGATGTGAGCGACGTGGCCTGCTTCATTTCAAAAAGAACCACAAAAGATCATTCAAGATCCAAAAAACGAGCAAGCAAAACAATAAATAAATAAATAAATAAATAAACCTTCTTCCTGATCAACACCAAAACGATGATGGACATAATGCTGAAACCAAATACTTTTGGCAGGAAAATGCAAAGCCCAAAACCCATGCCACCCCTGTTGCACAGAAATAATTACACTGACATACAAAATGGCTGGAAATCCATTTCCCATATTGGAAAATGGTCTGATTCTCTCTTAATTTGGGAGAGGCTTCATTTGTGAGAAGTTAGGAGAAATGAAATACCCAGTATCCCCAGCTATGACACCCTTGCAGGATTTCTGACAGGGTTCTTTGCTCGTCCTACTTGAAGACTCCTGTTCTCCCCTCCTGGTGGTCTCCCACCCAAGAATGCACTGGGGCTGATCCTGCTTAGTTTTCCAAACCAGAAGAAATGGGTACCATTCAGGGTAGGTTGGTGGAAGGAACCCATCACAGGATGGAGAGAGGGATTCTCCATACTTACTGTTCGTTTCGAATTTGCCCGGCGTCTCAAAATGCTGAAACGAAACAATGCTTATAACACACTCTCCTTCTCTGCAAAGGAATAAATAATCAGAATTTTAATAAATGAAATAAATCATAGCATCGAACATCTTCTTGGCCTTGCTGCACTTTCTTTCTGGGTAGCCTAGAAACCCATGCTGATCTTTCTTCAGCCCAGAGCTTGGAAACGTTACTTTGGGGACTACAAAAAGGGAGTTCTTCCAAGCTTTGTTGTGAGCTGTTAAGTTGACCGTGACTTATGGTCACTATGGCGACCCTATTATGGGTTGTTGTTTTGGCAAGATTTGTTTGGGGGGGGTTGACTTTGCCTTCCTCTGAGGGTGGGAGAGACTAAGGAAGGAAGGAAGGAAGGAAGGAAGGAAGGAAGGGACCAAATCCATCTCAGCTCCATTCATGCTTAATTTTCTATACATGCAACCTTGCAACATATGGTTTCCAAGGATGCATGGAGAAAAAACCTTCCTTGATGCCTCTCCTAAAGGAAGTGAGCTGTGGAAGGCATCTGAAGGTACTTACTCAACATAGTGGAAGTCAACCTCGAGGTCTCCAGTCATCCCCGCCAGGATGAACCTTGCCACTGGCAACAGGACAGACTTGTCTTCATGGTTCATGGCCACCGAAATGGGATACCACTGTGCAATAATCTGGAAATAGGAGTGTGCCTTCATTTGGTGGAACAGCCTCCTGTGGTCTATTCTGAGGTCAATGCCGACCCTCTTTTAGCGGTCCTTGTGAGGGACTTGCGTGTCCTAATTTATGGAGGACAGTCCTCTATTTGAAGGCCTATCCTCTGTTTGGAAGGGCGTCTGGTCCCAATCCAATTTGAAGGCAAAGAACAGGAAGAAGGGAGGACCTGATATTTTGGAGTCATCCAGAAACCACCTTTTGCACCCAGACCCCAGAGTGAGTAGGAACTCAGCTGAGTTCCCACGATGGAGAGAGAGCTTCCATTGCTAATTATGTGGGCCTAACCCAGATGTTGGCATTGTGCAACCCTCCAGATGTTGCTAGGAATTCAAATCCCACCAACCCCAGTACCTAGAATAGCCAAAGGTGATGAATGATGGGACATGTAGTCCAACAATGCCTGGAGGGCTGCCTGATTCTGACTCTTAGTCTAAATCCAATTGCTAGTCAGCTAGAGTAGACCCTTGGATTGAAGTGATGTAAATCCTGTTGTTTTAATAGGTCTACTCTAGTTGGGACTAGACAGATGAGTGGAGGCATTTGTACAATCATAGAAACAGTTGGAAGGTACCCCCAAGGGCCATCTAGTCCAACCCCCGGCTATGCAAGAATCCACAACTCAGTCACTCCCAAGAGATGCCTGTCCAACCGCTGTTTAAAGACCTCCAAAGGAGAGCCCACCATCCTCCAAGGCAGCCCAACAGCTCTTATTAACAAGTCTTCTGCTAATTACTACTAGCAGTAATTATATTTGCAGTTTTAGACTTCTCTGCCAAAGAGTGCTGGTGCCTCACCTATAATACCAGCCTTTCCAGAGTTGCATTTTTAGAAACAAATGTTCGCTTTTGCGTTCTTCTTTGGCCATTTGCATCCTGCTCTCTGAGGCCCTTTAGGTGAATTCCCACCCAGTTGAGAGAACCTCTTTACCCTTACCCGCCAAAACTTAAAGTCTGGCTGTACAGGTATCTTGCCAAAGGAACAGGCAAAGATCCCAATGATGCTCAGCCCCAGCACTCTCATCGCGGCCATGATTCCCGGGGAAGTCGCTGGATAGGGGCAGCCCTGGGAGATGAACGCAACTCTCTCTACTTCACTCTCTTCTTCGCCTTGGCTGTTCCTTCCTCCAAAGTTCCTCTGAGCAAATCTTCCTCCATCTCCTGGGGAATTGTTATATGGGGGAAAGGCAGAAATGAGGAGGAGGGAGAGAACTGAGTCTTTCTTTGCAGAAGTCGTTCTGGAAACTCCAGGACACTCTGTGACCATCGCGGCTTGTTTGGCACAGACGCCAAGGAGATAATCTGGGATCAAAGCCCACTCCCTCGGCCTTCCGTCCACCCTCCAAAATGGACGTGGGAAGAGGGACTGAATGTCAAGGCATGTTCAAAGACATTGCCACTGTGTGGGTCCATTTTTTCATCCCTAACCCTAACCCTCCACCCAAATAAAAGCCACCCTGGAGACTGGGCCCCATTTGCTCAGAAGAACTCTGGTGGAAGGAAAGCAAAGGAAAGAAGAAGACAGGGAGGTAGAGAGATTCACCTTCGTCTCCCTGACCCTTCCAGAAACTTCTCCAGAAGATCCCGGCCAGGATGAGAGCGCTGGTGCTGAGCATCGCCTGGGTCTTTGCTTGCTCCTTTTGCACAGCAGTTGAAGTCCCCGTACAGCCAGACTTTGATGCCCAAAAGGTAACTCCAGGTGCGGTCTCTCAACTGGGGTGGAAAGTCCTCCTAAATGGCACCGAGAGCAGAAATTGCCAAAAAGAGAGGGGAAACCACACTACACAAATAATCCAGTTTGAAACTGGATTATTTGCACAACTCCTTTCTATGGAATCCTGGGATTTGTAGTTTTAGACTTCTCGGCCAAAGAGTGCTGGTGCCTCACCTAACTACAAATCCCAGGATTCCATAGGAAGGAGCCATGCAAATAATCCAGTTTCTACCTGGATTATTTCTCTAGTGTGGATGCCCCAAGGACTCAGGAGAACGCTGCTTTCTTCCCATCAATATGCTAACTTCTCTGTTGGTGGACTTTCTCCTTCATTGTAGGTCTTCAAACAGAGATTGGGTGGTTGTGCCTTGAGGAAGATTTGTCTGTGAATTCATCCATGGTAGCAGGTAGGACTAGATAACCCCTGGAGACCCTTACAGCTCTCTAATTCTATGATTCTTTTTTTTTCCTCTCTAGTTTGGTGGGAAGTGGTACACTGTCCAGATAGTAATGGATAAAGGGTTGATGAAGCCTATTAGAATTGTTGGAGGAACAGCCGTGCCCAAGGACAACGGAGACATAGATATGAATGTCGAAGCATTTGAGTAAGTCCACTTGAATGGTCACATTTACCCATTATTTTTGGAAGATATGCCCTTTCTCTACCTGGCGAGCCAAATGGCTTCCATGCCCATCTTCCATGTGTTGCAAGTCTACATGAGCAGGAATAATAAGTATTCTAGAAAACTGTAATAAATTGGTTCCCCAAAATTCAACCTCAGATTTCTCTCTCAAAAATCTGATGACAAAAACTGAGTTTGACTTATATTTAGTCTGCTGCAGGCATGGGCAGTGGAGGCCCATAGAGTCTGGTCATTTGGGCAGTCTATCCATTCCAGGTTTCAGTCGGAACAGGAGCTATCCAAAAGACTGAACCCTGCCCACAAACAGGATAGGGGGTTTTACACTTGTGTAAGCTCCCCTATGGAAGTGGTGTGACATTTTGCCTCCAATGGGGATCTTCAACTGATGTCTGCAAAAGTGGAGTTGCTCATGTGGGGCCATTGTGTATAGGTGTGCATTCGACTGCCATTCAAAACAAGGGTCAGGTAGCACAATCAGAGCATAACTCTGGATATGTTTAGCTTGGAGAAGAGAAGATGGAGAGGTGATATGGTATTTATTCTTGTTGAGTGCCTTCAAGCTGTTTCCAACTTATGGCAGCCCTAAGGCCAATCTATTGCCATGGCCTTCTTTAAATACCTGAAGGGATGCCATCTAGAAGACGGAGGAAGCTCGTTTTCTGCTGCTCCAGAGACGAGAACATGAACCAATGGCTTCAACTGACGAGAAAAGAGATTCCACCTTAATTGACTCTTAAGAGCTGTTTTGACAGTAGAATGAACTACATCTTTGGAGGTCTTTAAAAAAGTGGCTGGGTGGACATGTTTCAGGAGTGCTTTAGCTGTATATATTCCTGCATGGCAGAGGGTTAGACTAGATGGCCTTTGTGGTCCCTTCCAGCTCTAAGATTCTGTGTGGAGATTTCTGCTAAGCAACCCTGATGTAATACTTTGGCTCCTTCCTCAAGAAGTGTGGCTCTTTCTTCATCTCCTTTGGATGCCCATCCTTTGAGGCAGACTTTGCCACCCCACCCGGGCTGACCATAGGATTCCCATTGCTCCAGATCTTGGGGGTGGGTGTTGTCTCCTTCCAAAGTCTTGTAAGGATTTTTGCTTCTTTGCAGCAAAGGAGAATGTAACACGAAAAAAACTACGTTCATGCACACAGACCAGCCGGGTAAATTTGTAACGAAGGGTAAGTGATGTTTGCATGTGTGTGAATCCCTTTCTGGCACTGAAGGGAATTTGCAAGAGAGTCTGTAGTCCACCCTTATCTCATCTTCTCCACTCATAATATTCACCCTTCCAAAAGGCCTGTCTACACTATACAGTTATACACCTGTTTGATACCACTTCAACTCTCTGGTTCCATTCCTACAGAATCCAGGGTTTTGAAGTTTGGGGAGAGATATCTTATTCCCTTTTAAAGGGCCCTGATACTTTCATTCAGGGGAGAATTGCAACCTCACCAAACTGCCAACCCCAGAATCCCATAAAATGGAGCCGTGACTGTTAAACTAGGTTCAAACTGTGCTAAATGTGAAGTGTAGATACGCATTCTTTGACCAAGGGAGGCAATGGGACAGTAGGCCTGTGCAAGTCCACTTTGGGGAGCAAAACCTCCATGATATTGTATTCAGAACCCTTAAAAGTTGCGTTTTAGTTTGAATTTTAAAGAAGTTTCCTGAGGTGCCAAACTCTGGCCTCCCAAACTGGCCCCAGGACCTTGGAGAGTTCCTTTAAAGTTTCAGTACAAAATTTGCTGGCAATGGAGAGTTGCATCTACACTGGAGAAATAATGCAGTTTGTCAACACTTTAAGTGCTGTATGGAATGATGGGATTTGTAGTTTTACAAGGCCTTTAGCCTTCTCTGCCAAAGAGTGCTGGTGCCTCACCAAACCACAAATCCCAAGATTCTGTAGGATGGAGCTGTAGGAGTTTAAGCGGTGTCAAATGGTATCATTTAGAGTCATATTTAATGTTCAGGCTAAAACCCAGACCGGATGGCCCATTCCACTGACACTGCAATCCCCAGCAGCCACTGCACACCTTTAATAATCAGCATCTGCCACACCACCCAGCAACAAAGTACTGTATGGAGTTGTTTCTTTCAACGCAGTACATTGTCCACAAAAGAGATTTGGGTTGGAATACATCTTGGTAGTCCCAACTAGAGGAGACCAATTGAGTCAATGAGATTTGCCTTTGTGTTGCCTTGCCATTCAGCAATTGGGTCTAATTGGAGAGTGTGTGTATGCGTGTGTGTGTGTGTGTGTGTGTGTGTTGTAAGAAAGAATAAAGTACGTGTTTCTTTGTTCCATTCCCCAATCTGAATCTTTAATGTGGTTCTCTTTGAAATTAAGTGGGGAACATCATCCACGTGGTGGAGACGGATTATGAAAGCTACCACATCCTCTACGTTAAGACCAAGGTCAACCAAGTCCTGTATTTAGAAGGTATGTCCCAGGGAATGCTGGGGGACGATGCCATGGGGTGGCTGAGTGGGGTGGGAGCGGGCAGCGGGTGCAGAACATGCACAGAGTGGTGGCATATAGGAAAGCCCCAATTTTGCAATAGGTCTATTCTGTTCTGTACTAACAACAGGACTTAAGCCAACGTGTGGCTTGAGCATTGGCTACTATGACTATGGAGACCAGGGTTCAAATCGCCTCTCAGCCAGGGAAACCCAATGGGTGACCTTGGGTATGTCACACTTTCTCAGCTTCAGAAGATGGCAATGACACCCCCCCCCCAAAAAAAAGCAAACCCCATGATTGGTGTTGCCTGAGGATTGCTGTAAATTGGAAATGACTTGAAGGCACACAACACCAACAGTCCCATTGGTGGGAGAAAGATGGGATATAAATGAATAAGATAATAATAACAACAACAATGTGGAGGCTGCTGCTATGAAGACATCTGGCTGTTCAGCTCCTCCATACGAGTGCGCCACGCATATTTCCGCTCTCCTCTCTCTTTCCATATGAAGGAAGGAACCACGAAGTACCAGACAACATAAAGGAAAAGTTCAAGACTCTTGCGAGTTCCCTGGGTATCCCTGAGAAGAAAATAATCAACTTACCTAAAACAGGTAAGAAGAGTACAATGCCAACTTCGACTTCTAAAAAAATTCAAATAAAATGTCAGGCAAGTTCAAGTATTAGAACACAACTGAATTAAAAATACAATGTACAACACACCCATAAAGGAACTATGGAAAATGCAGCATCCGCTTGGCCAACGACCTCCTCTTCAGCAACTGGCTGGTTGTTGTAAGTGTGAGTCTTTGACTTGCAAGAGGAAGGGCAGCCGGGGAGATGCTCAGCTCCTGAGAGTTGAACGCCAGAGCCCCGATCCAGCTAAAGTCCAAACTTGAGTAGACCCATGGACTCAGCACACAGAGACTTGAGTAGGTCAACACCAGTGCAAGTTAGGTTTCTCTATTCTAGATGGGACTAACAGTTGGGTTTACACCAGGAGTGAGCAGCATGCAGCCCTCCAGGTATTGTTGGACTGCAACTCCCAGCATTTCTTACCGGAAAGACCATTGGCTAAATCCTGTTCCTAGTCCTGGCTAGAGTTGAGCCATTCAGTCAATGGGGTTTACCCACCTGTTGACTCACCATTCAACAATTGATTGAATAGGTCTACTCTAGCTGGGTGTGACTCATAGGACATTGAATTCAAAGACATGGTCATGTTAATCTGGAATATCAATATACAAAGGAATCTTGTGTTGCCTTTGAGACGAACTGAGAGGTAGAAAGAAGTTGGTAGCAAAAGTCTTCCTAGACTTAAGTTTACTTCATCAGACATCAGTCCATCTCTCCCAATATGAGCCTGCCTGACTTTTAAGACCTCAAAGGTCTCAGGTGGGCTTTTTCTCACTTCCACCATCTTCACAGGTACATTTAGGGAGGACGTGGGAATCAGGCCCCCTTCTCCTGGGCCCAATTCATCTTCTTGGTGGGATGACCATCTCCTTTCTTCCACAGACTCGTGTGCATAGTGAGACCCACCACCGGTGCATTCAGTGAGAAGACAGGAAACGTCTCTGTGGCCAAAGGGTGATGGGTGTGTATGTGGGCAGAGAAATTAATAAAATCCAGCACCTTGTAAAAAACCGGCTCCGTTGAGTGATGTGGAACAACCTGTGGCATCCTGCTTGCATATCTTTGAGAAGAAGTCCTTTGGAGTGCTGTTCCTGCGTAGGTTGCACATCATGGCGCTACAGGCAACCATGTTGTGCCACGCACGGCAATCTCCCAACATCCTTCCCTTCCCTTTGTCTTGTGCTCTGCTCGCGGTTCACTGCCATCGTGCTGGCTTCAACCTACGGTGAGCCCATGAAGGAGAGACTTCCAAGTTGGCTGGTGGTCCATAGCTCAGCTCAGGTCTTCCAAACTCAGGGCTGGAGCCTCCTTGATTGACCCCATCCACCCATGCCGCCATCTTCCTCTTGTCCTCCTGCCTACTCCCTTCCCAAGCATTATTGTCTTTTCTAGTGAGTCCTGTCTTCTCATGATCTGGCCAAAGAACAACAGCCGCAGTTGGGTCATTTTGGCTTCTAGGGAGACCTCAAGCTTGATTTGCCCTTGGACCCATTGATTTGTTTTTTTTGGGGGGGTGGCAGTCCATGATATCCACAGAACTATTCTTCAGTACCGCATTCCATAGAACCATAGAGTTGGAAGAGACCACAAGGGCATCTAGTCCAACCCCTTTGAATCAAATGAGTTGGTTCTACTCCGGCCAGTGTTCTTCACCATCCAACTTTCACAAACATGCATTGAAATCAGAAATATGATGGCAACCACAACTCCAACTTTGCTAGTCAAGGAGATAGATACAGATATATAGATATAGATGATATAGATATAGATTATATAGATATAGATATTCAGGATTCCTTCCTGAATCTTCGTTTGCGAAGAAAAGCCAGAGAGAGAGAGATATAGATATAGATATAGATATAGATATAGGACTTTTTCAGACATGTAAAAAGTGCTGCGGAGGGCTCGGGAGAGGCACGCGCCTATTTTGCGGCAAAGGGCCAGTTTCTGACAACAACGTCCCTCTCACGTTACCCTCCGTCACATGGAAGGAAAAGGCACCACTTTTTTTTCATGAAAAACTTCTGTGAGTAAAAAGTGGTGCCTTTTCCTTCCATGCGACACGGAAAGAACACAGAGGGTAACGCGAGAGGGACGGCGTCATCAGAAAATGGCCCCCTGCTGCGAAACAGGTGTGTACCTCTCCAGAGCCCTCCGCAGCACTTTTTACACGTCTGAAAAAGTCCATATAGATATAGGTAGATATAGATATAGATATAGATATAGATATGTTTAATGTGCTGTACAGACCTCCCTCCCTCTCTATCTAACTATATGTGTGTGAGAGTATTCCAGGTAAGAATCTGGGAATGTCACTTATTTTGGACTACATCTCCCAGAACACCCCAGCTAATATAACCAGTGTATGGTGGCCGTAGTTGAATCCTAAGAGCTGTAGGCCCAAAGAGTAACTTTGCTAAGCTGTGGTTGTAGAAATTCTCCAGACCCCTCATCCCCCCAGCCACAGACTTGCAGCACACAAAATACAGTTGCCCTTTGGTGTTTTAATTTGGGTGACTTTGGACATGTCCCATGCTCTCCGACTCCAAGCAAAGCAAAGGCGAACTCCCCTTCTGAACAAATCTCTCCAAGAAAAACACCATGATGTGCCTTGGGGTCAACATAACTCAGAAACAACTTGAAAACACACAACAATAACAATAAGGATAGAATTGCTTGGTTTCTTTCCTTTAAGTGTATTCCACATAAAAGCAAACATGTTGTTTTCCGCCATTTAATGCAAAACATCCTTGGTTGTGATAACTCCCAATTACTGGTCTATATAAGAGTTTGAACTTACAGGCTATATGACTACACATGGACTTTCTTCACTTAAACCACGTCCCTCCTGTCGCCACGAGCCATGATTGGCGTGCCTGTTGTTTCATGCTGTCATCAATATCTCCAGATTAAAGAGATTATTTCAGAAGCATGGTAACGGTGCTTGAGTCCTTGATTTAATTGCAATCCAGAGCACATGATGTAGATGATCCTTTGTCCATCTAAATCCCTTAGATCAACAATTATTGAGCAGAAAAGCAAGATTAAAAATCACAATTCAAATACCTCACCCACTCGAACATTTTACAACCTTGTCCTGAGCCTTTCTTTGGCACTGAATGAATACTGTAAAGAGATTTCAACATATCTTGGATTTATCATTTTATGTGCAGAATTCCACACACACACACACTTAGTCATGTTGTGTTTACCATGTACACACACTTTCTTGTGGTGGACCAATTTTACTGTAGGGCACATCCCAGATCATAAAGCCCTTAGTTTTATCCCCCCAGTTCTTTCCAGTTGCATTTTGGACATCCATACACACCTTGTTTCTTTTTTTTTAGGGTGCATCTACACTGTAGAAATAATGCAATTTGACATCACTTTAAGTGCTATAGCTCCATCCTTTGGAATGCTGGGATTTATAGTTTTACAAGGTCTTTTTAGCCTTCTCTGCCAAAGAGTGCTGGTGGCTCACCAAACTGCAAATCCCAGGATTCTGTAGGATGGAGCCATGACAGTTAAAGTGGTGTCAAACTGTGTTATTTCTGCAATATGGATGCACCCCCAGAATACTTTATGTCAGCTTCTGGTATAATCATATATATATATATATATATATATATATATATATGATTATAATGGGTTTTATAATGGGTTAAAATAAACCAATCTGGGGAGCTGGTATTACAATACACACACACACACACACACACACACACACACACACATATATATATATATATATATATTGTAATACCAGCTCCCCAGATTGGTTTATTTTAACCCATTATAAAACTGGAAAGAGCAGGGCAGGGGGCAATCTTGGACTTCTTAATCCACCTAGATATGCTTTTATTTGATTTTGTAGAAGGTCATTCCTACTCTGTTCTTGACGGTTGTTGTTTCCTGCTAGAATGTAAACTTTCTTTAAAAAATCTGAGCTGTTTCTTTAATTGGCATCTTTAAAAAGTCCGTCCGCTTGCTGACCAAACTAATTAACCCAGTTTTTGCTCTCGATATAAGTGGTCTCTTCCCATGCTTTCCTCTGCAAAGCGTTGATTTTCATGGCTTCATTTATCAGGTGGTAAGTTCATTTGGTTTGGTTTATTTTTTATCATTTATTTATTTCATTGATATCTCACCTTTTTCCTGCCAAGGGACCCATGGTATTTACATTAGGAAATGGAAAACACCAGTTTAATTGAAAATATGCTATTTAAAAAGTTTTTTTTAATTAAACGTAAGTGCTGTTAAAATGCATAGTTAAAAACAATATTAAAATATCATTGAAAGTATGATTAAAGATGTAGGTAATAGTAACAGATGGAGGCCTCTTCCAACACTACTCTGCTGTATGATTAAAATCAGTTAAATAAGATCTAAATAAATAAAATAAGATCTTAGCCTGACCTATGATGTGCCAGCATGGTTTGAGAGATGGAGTGTGACTCCGGAGACCAAGGTTCGAATCCCTGCTAAGCCATGAAACCCACCAGGTGACCTTGGGCAAGTCACACTCTCTCAGCCTCAGAGGAAGGCAAAGACAAACCCCCTCTTTTCAAGAAAACCCCGTGATGGTGTCACCTTAGGGTTGCCATAAGTCAGAAACAACTTGAAGGCATGCAACAACAATTTACCCCCACCAATTCTAATTCTGGCCCCCAATGCAATATTCCTTTATTTCCTCCCAATTTCTAGCACGAAAGAGAAGAAGACATTGCAAATGGTTCACACTTAAAATTCTCCTCTTGGCCCTCTTCTCATTCCTTTGGAGGCTGTATTTCGAAATGCTCAAGGGAAGTTCTTGCAGTGCTAGAACTGGAGGAAAATTAAATTTGGGGGGAGATAAATCCTCATTTGGGGGCAACACCCTCAATTAGCCCTTCCCCACCATAGCTAAATCTGTACATGGAGTAAACTAGGCCAGTGAAGTCTGAGCCCCATAACCAAGGAGGAACGACTGCCGAGGGTTCTCCAAATTGTTTTGAAAACCAAAGCTCAAAATGCCCCCCCCCATACCCTTTAGGGGGTTATGGAGACACTTTTTGCTACCTTTTTACCCTCCACCCCAGGACTGTTTTAACCTGGCACTGGAGAAACATCATAATTCTTGTTCTGTGCCCTCAAGTCATTTCCAACATATGGTGAACATATCATGGGGTTTTCTTGGCAAGATGTGTCCAGAAGGGGGTTGCCTTTGCCTTCCTCTGAGGCTGAGAGAGTGTGACTTGCTCAATGTCCCCCAGGAGCTTTCCATGGCCAAGCAGGGATTTGAACTCTTGTCTCTAGAGTCCAATCTAGACACATCTTGCCAAGAAACCCCATGATAGGTTCTTGTAGTCCAACCTTCAAACCACTACACCATACTGGCTCTCTATAGGCTATAGGACTCCATAGAGTTGGAAGGGACCCAAAAGGCCATCTAGTCCAACCCTTCCCTGCAGGAATCCACAACTAAAGCACTCCTAGATGAAAGCAATCCAACCTCTGTTTAAAGACCTCCAAAGAAGGAGAGCCATGACCCCTCAAGGCAACTTGTTCCACTGTTGAACATCTCTTATAGTCAACAAGTTCTTCCTCGTGTTGAGGTGGGATCTCTTTTCTTGTAAAGTAATATTTTGCAAAGAAATATTTGGGACATGCAGTTCCAGCTACACATAGAGACATACTTTAATCACACCGTCGACCATGTTCAGAGGACCTTTGAGATCACAGTCCAGATAACCGGCGCTGCTCATTGTGAACTGCAATCCTCTCCCACACTTTGCAACGGGGTGGATATCTGATCAAACTGTCCGTAGAGTTCCTGGAGAAGGCAAATCGTTCTCGAAGGCTCAGAAGATGCCCATCAGAGGAACAGGGACTTCTCACCCAATTATCCTTTCCTCTCAGGTAATTTCTGGACACAAGGCGGATGGACTCTTGTAAACTTCGGGGGCAGAAACAGAGGGTTATAAAGTGAGTTGACGTTGAAAGAAATCCTCATTGACCATTGCAAAACGTCTGCAACGGGTGTGGAGAAGATGGCTGCAGGGATTTATGGGCTGCCCTGGCAGAGCGTCTTGGCCAGTTTCTGCTTCCTTCAAGTTGCCACTGCCTTTATCACCCAGCCAGAGTTTTCGGCTAACCTGGTAAGAGCGAGAGGGTCTCTGAAACTGCTTTTCATGACTACATTGGAATAAATTTAATTCCACGTTCACCGGCAGTGAATGACATTGTGGTTGTGGACCAGCATTTTGGGCACAGCCCTAGAGCCCCCTTCCCAGTTCTTATGACTTGGTGCCATCAAGTCAGGTTTGACTTATGGTGGTCCTATGAAAGAGAGACCCCCAAGATCACCAAGAGCCCTTCTGCTCAGGACAGCCAGCAATTCCTTGATGGAGTCCATCCACCTCTAGTGTGGCCTCCTCCTTTTCCTACTGCCTTCCACTTTACCAAGCATTATCCTAGTTTTCCAATGAATTGTGTTCTCCAAATTAGGATAGCCTCAGTTTAGTAACCTCGGTGAGAGTTTGAGCTTGATTTACTCTTGGACCTATTTATTTCTCCTCTTTCCAGTATGGTGGCAAATGGTACACCATTGGGATAGTGCTGGATAAAGAGACTACGGTGACGAACACCAAAAGCCATCAGTTGACAATTGAAACGGTGCCAACTAACCAGCTCGTGATCACCGTCCAGAAGCCAGAGTAAGTCTTCCTCCAGCGGGGTGGTGATCCTTCTCTTGTGTTGTGCCACTGGATCCTTTCAAACTCTGGCTTTTCTTCGCAAACGAAGATTCAGGAAGGACTCATCCCGCGCTTTCTGCAAGCGCGCTGATGACTAAAAAGGCCAATCCGAGATAAACAAGTCCGGTTGCAGAAAGCACAGCAGAAGGTCTCCTTGGGGGATGTTTTTGGGTTGTGATCCTTTCTGCGTTGTCGTTTCTCTTCAAGACTTGTTCGGCGTGAGTTCTCAAATAAGGCTGCAGCATTGTGGATAGTGCGTCTCCGTGCCTCCCGATGTGAGGCCAGGGCGGACCATTGTTGGTGATCAGTTTGGCCGAGCCTGAGATGTTGTTTCAGGGAGTCCTTGTATTGCTTTTTTGGAGCGCCCCTCTTACGCTGACCCATGGCAAGTTCACCGTAGAGTAGTATTTTTGGGAGGCGATGGTCCTCCATCTTAGAAACGTGCCCTGCCCAGCGCAGCTGTGTTCTCAATATCATGGCCTCCATGCTGGTGATCCCTGCTTGCTCAAGGGCAGCAACATTCGTCACATAGTCAGTCCAGTGTATATTTAGGATTGTGTGTATACAGCGCTGATGAAAGTGTTCGAGGAGTCGTAGGTGGTGGCGATAGGTGACCCATATTCAATAGACAATTTTAAAATGGGGTCAGGATCCACTGAGTTCAGTCCTTCCTGTGTGCAGGAAGAGTAATAAAATCCTAGAGTTGGAATGGGGCCCATGGGACATCAAGTCCAACCCCCTGCTCGATGCAGGATTTCCAGGTAGGGCATCCCCAGCAAGTAGCTATTTAGCTTCTTTTGGAAGACATCCAGAGAAAGAGACCACCTCTCCAGAGAATTGGTACTATTGCTGAATTGCTTCCAATGTTCAATCGAAGTCTGTCCTCCTGCAACGTATTAGGCCTGGTCTTAGCAGAGAGCAAACCTTTCCCCTTTCTCTCTGGGACACCCTTGAGGTATTTAAAGAGGGCAACCATGTCACTCCTTAAAATGAGGCACCCAGAACTGAATACAGGACTCCAGATGAAGTCTGACCAGTGCAGAATACAATGGGACAATTACATCCCTTGTCTTGGAAATTCAGTTCTCTTAATGCAAACTAAAATATCATTTGTCCTCTTTGCTGCAGCTTCATGCTGCTGGCTCATGTTCAACTCTTTGGAAATGCCTGCCGTTGGCTGCTTGATATTGACATGTTATGACCTTTCTTTTGCAGGGAGGACTGTGCAAAGGAACAGTTCGAGGTCTCTCGGGGCAAGAAGGCTGGACAGTATACCCGTCGTAAGTGGATCTGCGTTTGCCTTTCGCTCTTTGCTTTTAGGACTGAGAAGGGTGAGAGGGCAGTTGTTGGTGGTGTTTTAATGCAAAATGGGACCTTTCTCCAATGGGAGTCTTCTGAAGACCTATCCACGAAGAGGTTATCTTTTAGGGACCAATGTCCCGTACATACGGCATATGTTCATCATCTCTGCAAAGCAAGGACATGTGTGTTATCTCCCAACAGTTGTCTTGTGAATGTTCACTCTTAGCAATGTCATTATCACTGCCCATCCTTTTTGCATTTCATTTCCCCTGATTTCAACTGTTTGCAATTCCTGCACCACATTATGGGTCAAACTGGACCCTTTGAGGGTTTTGTATCTCCTGCAATTAACAAATTTTCATTCTCAGAGTGCGGTTTCTTCAGAGATATGTGCCTCAGCAATCAGTCTTAAAAATGAATTTCATGTTAACCTTCCAGTGGTCCAGCCAAAGACAAAACACACTAAAGGCAGGCCAGGGTGGTGGCGGCAGCGGCAATCACGTACTATGGGAAACAGACAACTTTCACCACTTGATGGAGCCATTTTGCATTAAAAAAATCCTAAATACAGGTCACTATCCATGTATGTAAGATAGACACCTGCAATTTCACTTACCCATGGTCAGCAAGAAGTTGACCATAGAATTGGACCAGCCACCTAGAGAGGTGTCCTTTCTAGGCATTTACTCGGTCCTCCAGCATGATTCTATGGTATTTTATGGTGGTTTGCTATCGCGTCCCTGGGAACGTATTCCCTGCGGATACTGGGGGTGACGTGTCCATCATTTAGTCTGACCTCATGCATATAAATTCAGTAACAACAAGCTGGCACCTTGTGTATCTAATGGAAGCAGGAAAAATACTCAGCATAATAGTTGCCTCCAAGGCTCTTTCTGGCTCCCTGTCGCATCCCCTTTCGGCTCACTTCCCAGCTCTACTACGCCGTTCCAAATGTGGCCGTGCTGTAGATGTGAATAAGAGCATTCTGACATGGGACCCTTTTACTTTGTGGTTCAGTTTCAGGTGACCAGAAAATCAGTATCACGATAGTGGAGACCGATTACGACAGCTTCAGCATTCTCGGCACAGAATCCAGACTCGTCCGGGCGCTCCATCTCTACAGTAGGTGCCGAGGGGCTGGAAAGTCCTCGGGAAAGAGACTAATTGTCATTTGGGGCTGGAATTGTGTTGGTGAGAGAGGCAGGAGCAACATGTGCCTGCACCTCTCTTCTGATGATGACTTTTGGGGTTTCCATGGCGAACATTGCCGGATGCTTTGAGGTTGTCTTCTGCCCTCCCTTGGACACTGAATGGCTGTGTGTCTATGTGTGTGTGTGTTTGTGTAGCTGTAGGAGACAGGTGAGTTCTCTGTTTGGGGAGGATAGTGGTGTGTTTCCATCTACATCCCCTCCCCATGTCCCTCAGTCCCCAAATGTCCCTCTTCCACACGCTGCAATGGAAGCAAGTGCAAATATGAGTGTGCGGGACTGACAGGTATGCTCCACAACTTTTCAAAATAGGCAAATGTGTTGATTTTTTTTTTTTAAGGCCAGGACATTCTTTGAATATCTCAACCCATTTTGAAACAGAAGCAAAAATGGGGTGAAAAGGGAGATTATTATTTTCCCCCTCTGTCTGCTCTTTTGCAAAGAGTCTTTGCATGTAGTGTAGAGTTTGGAGGGGCAAGGAAAGAAGGTTTTGTTGCCCTCTTGGTGATATGCAGGCATGAGTTGTCATGCAGAGTGTTTTTTTGGGGGGGCAGTGCTCAATGCTCCTTAAGATGGGGGAGCATTGTGCATGCAGGCAATGCATCAAAGCACACAGAGCAGCATGTGAATGCACATTGCCATTTTGCCATGTGCATTCCAATTGCACATCAGGGTGTTCATTATGTGCATTCACCATTGATCCGCATACTGAATACCAATATGACTTTGAGTCATTTCCAACATGTGTGACTTTACTATGGGGTTTTCTGGCAAGATTTATCCAGAGAAGATTTGCCATCATGGCTTTTCTCTGAAGCTGAGAAAGTGTGACTTGCTCAAGGCCACCCCGGGGGTTTCCATGGCTGAGTGGGAATTCAAACCCAGGTCTCGTGACTCATAGCCGACACTCATATTATGCTGGATATGGTATTCAGTATAGGGTTTGTGTTATTACGTGGATAAAAATTTGCCCTGTGTTAGAGTGGGGTAGGATGGCAGCCATTAAGTGAGCTTCCAATAGCTGGGAACAGATGGGGATCTCGTGGTTCAAGCCCAGGGCTTCACCAAATCCATTGCACCCATCCCCAGTTTTGCAGTCATCTTGTGGGGAACTTTAGAGAGCATCGGCGCAGGGGAGAACAAAAACAGGATTCAAAGCCAAACGTCTCTAACTGTCCTTTCTTCTCTCTTTCTTTCCCATAATTTGCAACGCGGTGCCTTGCTTGGGCCTGAAGGCAGGCATCCGGAGGTCTCAGATGATGTGAAAGAGAAATTCAAGAATTATGCCAAGTGCACCAACTTCCCTGTCGATAGGATCATCTACTTAACCAAACCAGTAAGAGGAACTGGCTTTTAGGGGGAATAGCTGCTTCCACACCCTCCAACTACCCCGATTTGGCAGGGACTGTCCCGAGATTAATCCTCTGACATCCCATTTCTTCATCTGCTATTAAAATGTCCTGGATTATCTCTCTCCCTCCAACTTTTCCCTTTGTCTTCCTTATTTCCTGGTTCTTTTGCTCTTCCCCAAAGCTCTGCCCCACATTTTGACCCACATTTCCTTCTTTTAAAAAAAAATGGGATATCTCAGAATTTAATTTCTGAGTGTGATGAAGAGTTAGATGGATCTGGACTTAACTGTATAATTTTGGGGGGTTTGCTAGGGGAAAGGCCTGAAATGAGACTGGGAGCAAGAAGATGTTGCCAGACTCGGGTGGTTCTGATTTAGTGTCTTCCAACTGTCCCAATTTAGCAGGCACAGTCTTGGCTAACCCTCTACCTTCCCAATTTTTCAGCAGCTATTAAAATGTCCCAGTTTGTCCTCCTCTGATGTTCCCCCCTTTGCCCTCAGCTTATTTCAGTTGCAGCAAACTGAGCTCAAAGTACAAAAATACTTTGCAATCCATTAACTCAGGATGAAGGAGAGGAAGGGGCAGAATATGGTCCTTCCCAGTAGGCTTAGGTAAAAGCAAACTCCTGTAGCCTTTCCTTGCTTTTCTATTCTTCCTCATTCATAACCTTTGCCATCTTGACCATACTCTGATATTGCTTGGACTCACACACCCCTGTTTTCAACTGTGAGATGCTAGAGGGAATATTATCCACTATGTTCAATTTCTCATACAATGACACCCTTTCTTTCCTCCCACAGGATACCTGGTGCTGAAACAGGTATTTGGAACCATTTCCAGAACCTGGGAGGACATTTTGGGTTAAAAATATGGAGATAATCCCACATTCATGAGCATGAGTCTACATAAACAAAAATTGAATGTTTTGGTTGCTTCTGCTATTTCTTTCTCCAAAAGGTGTGTTTCAACCTGTAAGGCTTACACTGAAACAAAGATAATTAATTCTATGTATTTTATTATGACTACAATCAGCTTTAATAAAACCATCACAACCACATACAAATCCCTGAAAGTGTTTGGTTGTCTTTATAACACCAATAAAAGCCATTGGTAGCCAGGAGCTCAAAAAGCCACACACAATCTGGTATGTAGTTAGCTGACCAGACAGTATTTGCAGAAAATTAGGTACAATATGTTCAAGAAGAGAGATCAAACAATAGTAATATCTAGCTATGATCATACTAGTCAAAGCAGGAATAAGGATCCAAAGTATGCGATTGACAGTTTGCAATATGTTTGGTCTCGTTTGCAAACCTACATTTTAAAATCATACCCACTTTCTGGGTGATTTAATTCTTGGAATGGCCTCGAAAGTCATAGAGTGAAAGTTAAAATAGCAACACATTGCAAGCAGCAGAGACTGAAATTGCCTCTTGTCCTTCACACAACATCCTGCTATTACACACCCAAGCCAGACTGAGGTCAGTTCCCTTGCAGAAATATTTATAAAAGCATGGATGGTTTTGCTGCTGTTTGTTGCTGTTTGCATGCATGTGTCGTGCATGATTCATTTACAGTGGATAAAAATACTTGAAATAAACAATTAAAACCCAATTAACACACACTCCAGGCTCCAAAAAGCAGAGTGAACACCCCTAATTTTGGGGACCAAAGGCCAAGGGGAAAGAGCACCATTTTCGCTGCCTGTTGGAAGGTCATAAGGGATGGAGCTATCCTGACTTTCTTTGGGAGGGAGTCCCATGCACCGAGAACACCCTGTTATGTATGCCCACCAGTCCAGCTCCCAGATGGTGGGATGCCCAAGAGGGGCTTTGCTGAAGATCTGAGACTTTGGGCAGGGTGGCTCATCCGGGAGAAGGCAGCCTTTCAGATATCCTGGCCCCAACCCTCAATGGGAGCCATTGCTCTTGCCCTGACATCACATCATTTCTTGTCACCATTTTGAGAAGACGTGGAGATGAAGATGGAGGTGTTTGGGCTTGCTTTGGGGTGTATGTGTGCGGATCTGGGTGAATAAATAGACTCCTATTGAACAGCTGTTACTGTCAGGATGTTCTTCCTAATGTTTAGGTGGAATCTATTTTCCTGTAGTTTGAGTCCATTGCTCCATGTCCTATTTCACGCAGGTGGAAAAGTCAACACTCCACTGGCAGAGTTTTGCATCCCTTCCCTCATACCTCCTTCTACAAGGCTGCTTCTTTGCTCCACAGTCGTCGTACGAAACTGGCGATCTGTAACGATACTGTAATGATGCTGTCTTGCAAAATTTCACCTATCCAAAAATGTCCCATGGCAATGAGCATTTACTAGTTGTGGGGGAGTGATTGCAAGACACCCCCCAGACGGATCTGGGAGAAGAAAGTGAATGCCACCCTCCCAGATCTGCAGCAAGTGGCCAGAATAGCAGCGAAGTGGTCCCTGGATCCCTCCTGCTCCCCTCCCCATCAATGCATATTTGTCGTGGGGCCCTCCATTAGTTGCTGGGGTGGGGAGCTGGATGTTGCACAAGGAGGTATTGAGCATCTCCTTTACAATGTCCAAAAAGGGGCATTCATATGTGCAACATGGGGTTATGCACATTTGTTTATTTTCCTGCCTTTCTCCTGGTATGGGGCCCAAGGTGGTTTATTGGACGAGAAGCCCAAATAACACAGCAGTCTGCATCGTTCCCCTTTCTTCCCTGAGAAGGATGAGAAGTTGGTTCTTATGGTTTTTGTTGGAATGGCAAACAAAACTTTGTGGATTTGCTCAGGGCTCAGGTTCACAGTTTGGGCGTACTCTTGGACTCATCCCTAAACCTGGAGGTCCAGTTTCAGAGGGATACAGGGATGGGTTTTTGCAATGAAGTCCAGGGCAGCAACCACACATGCTTCTTGAGAAGCCAGATCTGGCCGTGGTAACACACGCCTTGATTGCATCCTGTTCGGACTCTACGTGGGGCTGCCTTTGTCCGGAAACTTCAAACGGTCCAAAATGCTGCGGCCAGAATGCTGACCAGGGCCAGTTACAGGGAACTCATAAATCCCTTGTCAAAACAGCTTCACTGGCTACCAGTTCATTCCTGGGCACCATCAAAGCACTGGCCATATAAAGCCCTTTAAGCTCTGCAACTTCCCCTTCACTTTTTACTGGCCAGCAAAAGGTTTAAAAATATTTTTTTAATTGTTTAAAAATATTTAGACAAGGCTTCGGTCTTTAACTGGTTGTGCATTCAGTTAGGTGTGCTCTTTTTAATATGTAATATGCATTTCATACTTTTTGATAGTCTGATGTCTTAAAGTAGTGCTTTAGTTGGATTGATGGTTTCATGCTTTTAAAACTTTTGTGCAGCATGTCATTTTTGCTGTTTTTGTTTTAATGGATACTATAAGCTGCTTTCTCTCTGTGTGTCACTTATTTGATTTATATTCCTGTTTTGGGAGAAAAGCAGGATATAAATCAAATAAGTGACACACAGAGAGAAACACTTGGAGCAAGGCTTTGATGTCATGCTGAACTTCCCAAATCCAAAGTCTTTTAGGATCACAGTCCAGACAACGAGTGCTAGACCTCTCCAAGAACTGAGAACCAGCACACAGATTTTTCAAAAGAGGGAAGATTTCTGATCAAAAAAAGGACAATATCTGACATTGTAAAGGAGGGAAGAGAGAAGTCCTCTGAGTTCCCTAGGAAGGCAGCGTGTTCTGGAGGGCTCAGAAGATGCCCATCAGTGGAACAAATGGCTTCTCAAAGAAAGCTGATTATATTTCCCTGCTCCCCCAACCTGCAAATAATTAGCTTTCTGGATGCACATGCATGAACTTCGGGGACATAAAAGGAAGGTTATATAAAGTGAGGTGGCACTGAAAGCAACCTTCCTCGGCCATCACAAAACATCTGTAGCAGAGGGTGGAAATGTTTGCAAAGATGAATGGGGTGCCCTTGATCCACATACTGGCTAGTTTTTGCTTTCTTCGTATCACTGCTGTCTTCCAGACCCAGCCTAATTTTGAGGCCAACAAGGTAAGAGAGGCCAATCAGCTTTGCACTTCCTCTCCTATGGGGAAACAATTCAAAGTGAATCATTTGTCCCAACAAGTAGGAATGCTTGTTGTTACAGAAAAAGCTGTGAAGGCTTTTCCTGCATTGTTTTTGCCATTTTGGGCCCCCCTCCTTCCAAATACAGTGGATTGATGCAGGATCCCATTTCGACGGGTCGTATTCCCAGCAAATTTCATGAGGGGTATTTTCACCATTTGGACAACCCCAAAGTCTTCAGCCCTTGCGGATTTATATCAGAAAACGAATGCACCAGGTTGTACGAGGCCTGCACAACCTAAACCATCCATCCTCAAAGTCCAATTAAACAGGGAGGTTTTCGCCTTTTTGCAGGAAGCAAGGAGGGAGGTACTGGTCTAAGCTCTCCGGGAAGGGAGTTTTTGGGTCTGGGAGCAACCTCCGGGAGGGTCCCCACTGGATGTCCCTGGGAGGGTGGTGGGACAGGGAGAAGCCCCCCACCCCGGGAAGACCTCACAGGCAGGTTCGTAAGGGAGAACCGCCTTTCCAGATAACGAAGTCGCTCCTCTTTTCAAGTTTGCTGGGAAATGGTACACCGTTGGAGTGATTCTGGATAAAGGCAGCCTGACCAACGCGTACAGCCACCTGGTGACCATCGAGCCAAAGGAAAGCGGTCAGCTGGCTCTCACGGTGGAGAAGCCCGAGTAAGTTATTTTTTTGTTATATAATTTTTAATCATTTTTAACTTAAAACAAACACATACACATCATATAGTTAATCTCGCTCTGGCTTTTCTTTGCAAACGAAGATTCAGGAAGGACTCATCCCGCACTTTCTGCAAGCGCGCTGATGACTAAAAAGGCCAATCCGAGATAAACAAGTCCGGTGCCTTACTCTCTCGTTTATTCCATTCATTCCTTCCTTTATCCACCTCCGATACCTTTTCCCTTTCTTTCCTTCTTGCATTTCCCTTCCTCTTCCACATCCCATCCGTCCACCTCCTCACATTACTTTCCTTTTTTTAACAAACTCTTTCAACCTCGACTTCCCCCATTCCTGTCCCATTTGGGATATTTTCCTTCTTATCAGTCATCTCTTATCAATTTTCATTCCTATTTTCTATACCTTTATTACTAAACCCAACCTTGTTCTTCAAATTGCCATATATCAGAAATCTTCCAGGTTATATTGAGGCTTTGCTTGTAGTTTTCAGTACCATATTAAATATTCTTCTTACTTTCCCTTTTGTTAATTTCCCTTTTTTACTGTCTTTTTAATCAGCTGTCTATAAATTTATTTTTATATTCCATCTTTCCCTCCCAATATTGTTGGATTGGGGTCCATTCCTTCTCCTTTATTGAAATCTTACTCTTGTTGATGTGAGTTAATCCCGAGTAAGTTATAACTGGTTGTGGTCATTCACTTCCTTTCTGCTGTTGGATTTGTTCCATAACTAATCCATCTTTTCCATTGCCTTGTATGCATGTGTGATTGTGAGTTTTCTGCCTAATGTTGCAATGCTGTGGTGTTTCCATTGCAGGGAGAACTGTGCAAAAATACATTTTGATTTATACGTGGGCGAGAAGCCTGGACAATACATCCGTGGTGAGTGGGTCTCCATTTGCTTTCCACCCTTTGCTTTCATGGCTGAGGAGGATGAGATGGCGATTGCTCTTCTTGGCATTATTTTAAATGCAAAATGAGACCTTTGTCCAATGGGAAACTTTCGAAGAACTGTTCATCTTTCTAGATAAAATTCATTCCCCTTTTCTGCATGTTTTCCAGATCTACAAGCTACTTTTTGGGGTGCAGCACCCAGAACTGTGTACAATATTCCAAATGTAAATCTGTCTAATAGCATTGCAATATTTTGATTTTCCCTTCAAGGATCGTTTGTGGTTTAGTTTCAGGTACCGCAAAGAACACCGTCACAATCGTGGAGACCGATTACGACAACTTCAGCATCCTGGGCACAGAAACGCAACTTGTCAATGCTCTCCATCTCTACAGTAGGTGCCAGGGATGGTGAGACAAGCTTTGGAAAGTGTTGTGTTTAGGACTACAAATCCCAATATGTGGGCTATGTTTGCTGGGGGGTTCTGGGATTTGTAGTCCAAAACTGAACTTTCCTAAACTCTTATTTTATTTTATTTTAAATTATTTTAAATTTTTAAATTCATACATCTACCATATTACACTCTTAAATAATACTTCTTTCTTTAACATGAACACATTGCTTTCATCTTAATTATTAACATTGATTTAATTCTTTGTCCCCCGGCAAGTGCTCCCACCCCCAGGACTATCTATACCAATTATTTATTCCATTTTCCAAAATTGCATTGATTCCCTTGGGGGTGTATACCCTCTTTTTCTTAAAAACACATAATCTATAAATGGTTTCCATATGTCACCAAATTTACAACTTTTCCATAATCCTTTTTGAACTTTCAATCTACATGTTAATTTATCATTAATAACAATGCCCCATACTTCTCTATACCATTCCTCTATAATTATTATTATTATTAATAATAATAATAATAATAATAATAATATTTATTTATTTATATCCCACCTCTCCCATCCAGATAGGGGCAGCAGACATCATATAAAACATTAAAAACAGTCTAGTACAAATGTTAAAATTACATCATTAAAACAAGCTATACAATAATAAATTAATTCAAATTTCTAACTATAAAATACAAATATTAAAATAGACTTAACAATGGAGAGCAGCAGAGAGGCAACAGAGCATTTAATCTGCTCTGGGAAGACCTGCCGAAACATGCAAAGGCATTGATGATGATGATGATGATGATGATTGAAATGGCAGAATACTCTTTGAATTTCCCAGCGTGATGATTTCAAGCAAAGACAGCACTGAGATATATCTTTTTCTCTCTCTAGGTCTTCATTCAGCAACTTGCCTTATTTATATTGTTTATATTGTTTAATGTCTTTTTATAGGGGTGGGTGGTGCTTTTAGTCGTTATTCCAATGTTTTAATTGTTGGAAGCCGCCCCGATTGTTTTTAGCAGAGGGGCGAGGTATAAATAAAATTTATTATTATTATTATTATTATTATTTATCCAGAACTCTTAAGCAGAACCGCCATTTTGCGCCAGGGACATCACAGGAGATGCTGAGCCGTAAAGCGGACTAACGGTCTATTCCTCTCTCTTCCTTCGCCATAATTTGCAACGTGACGTCTTGCTTGGGCCGGAAGGCAGACGCCCGGACGTATCGGACGAAGTAAAGGAGAAGTTCAAGTATTACGCCAAACATCTGGACTTTCCTATTGACGGGCTCGTCTACCTCATCAAACAGGTATGCAATGGCAGTATAATTGGCGGATCAAGACGGATCTTTTCCTGAATAGCTATCCTGACCCGAAGATTCGGCTGTCTTTTCCCCTTGACCCGCCATTGAATCATTCCATTTTCCCCCTCTCCTTTTAATGATTATATGTTTTTAATCCTTTCTAATTTAATACTGTTTTAAAGGGTGGGTGGATTAGGGTACTGTTGTAATTATGGAGTTTTTATGCTATAAGCTGCCCCGATTGCATTGCAGAGGGGCGGGATAGAAATACATTTTATTATTATTATTATTATTATTATTATTAAATCTTATCGCTTGGTCCCAACTTGAGGAGACCCATTGCATCAATTAGTGAATGATGCACAACTAAATGTTTGCAAATCTCATTGATGCAATGGGTCTAAACCAGGCTGGGTTACTGCGCATGGCCAGGGCCATTTTAAGGCATCATCAGCGTCAGCATCCACAGGGGCCCCCATCATTGTGGGGGTCCCTGTAGTATCCCTCCTCCTGCAAACACAATATTAGTAATAAACTGACTATCCTGTACTGTGAATAGCTTAGGTCGAGTTAGGTTACATTGACCTGAGATAAACAGATGGGGCCCCCAAAATAAAGCATTGCAGGGGGCCCATCATTGTGGGGTCCCCCTTCCTAACCCTCCTCCTGCAAAAACATTATTAGTAATAATCTAAATATCCTGTCCTGTGAATAGCTTAGGTTGAGTTAGGTTACATTGACCTGAGAGAAACATATGGGGCCCCCAAAATTTATTTATTTATTTATTTATTTATATCCTGCTTGCAGGGTCCCCCAAAATTCCTTAAACCGGTCCTGCACATGGCCCACAGGGCTATTTTGGTGGCCCCAAGGGTTTCCCTGGGGTCAATTATTTTTTGCATTTAAAAAAACACTATTTTCCTCCAAATGCCCTGAAAGACTCTCTGGGGGAGGATATTAGGACATTTCTTCCACCTTTTTAATACCAGGAGAGGCCTTTTTTTAAAAAACAGGGAACCACTTTGGTTTCAATGGTAGAAAGAAAGTGAAAGAATCCCTACTTGGGTTCGAATCCCCTTTGCTCAGCCATGGAAAACCACTGGGTGACCTTGGGCAAGTCACACTCTCTCAGCCTCAGAGAAAGGCAAAGGCAAACCGCCCTCTGAACAAATCGTACCAAGAAACCCCCATGATATTGTTGCCTTAGGGTTGCCATAAAGTCAGAAATTAATTGAAGGCACACAACAACAACAAACAACAACAAATGGTGTTATTCCAGCTTGCTGTGTCCAGTTCTGTGTTTTCTGATGTGAGGATGCCCTTCTTTTCCTTCCGCAGAAATCTTGGTGTTGAAGTCCTGTTTGGAGGCATTCCCAGAACTGAAAGTACATTTGGGAGAAAAATTGGGAGAACGTACATTTGAGAGAAAAATCTCACTCTTCACATCCTAGGTTTTAAAAGCAGCAAGAAGAAAACGAAAACGAAGGACACCAAAATATAACAAAAACATCCTCAAACAATTTAGAAGTCATCGGCTCTTTCCTCCTCCAATTAGAGTACCACAAATTTTAGCACTGTTGAGTAATAATTGGGAGAAAAAATAGATCATCGGTCCCTTATATTGTATTTTCCCTCTTCAGTCTTAAAATGAATAAAATCTTTGAAACCTCATGGAAATCCTCACCGTGTTTGCTTGTCGTTCTGCATTTATTTATTCCATTAACCGGATGTTATTTACCAAAAGGAAGTGACGTCCAAGCACTGAGAACCCACAAAGCAATTTCTAGTCCTAACGTCGTCATACTGAAGAGTCAAATTTATGCAATTATTACTATTTATTTATTTATTTATTTATACCCCGCTCTTCAGCCACAAGCCTATTACCAGTTTACTTACTAACATCCTCAGTCAGCTTTGCACAATTATGTGCAGAAAACTTCTGGGTGAATTTAATATTTTGTCCTGCCTTACCTACCCAGAGGAACAACCACCCCTGAAATTCCTATGGCCTTAGAGCTAGGAATTAAATGGCTTTAGTGATATATTGTTTAGCTACGTTCACTTTCCCCAGTGTCATGGTGCTAGACAATTCCCATCATCCCCACTCAGCAAATCCAGCATGCCAGTAGCACATTGCTGTATCTCTCCCTTTTCTCTATATCCAACAAAACAATTCAAGTCCCAATGCAATGGGCGGGATGAGAAGGTACAACCAAAGCTTAATCCAGGTGTGGTCTGACCAAAGCAGAATAGAGCGGCACTATGACTTCCTTTGATCTAGACACTATACTCTTATTGATGCAGCCTAGAATCGTGTTGGCCTTTTTAGTTGCTGCGTCACACTCTTGGCTCATGTTCAGCTTGTGGTCCACTAAGACTCCTAGATCCGTTTCGCATGGACTGCAATCAAGTGTCACCCATCCTATAGCTGTGTGTTTCATTTTTTCTGGACACTATACTCCTATTAATCCAGCCTAGAATCGCATTGGCTTTTTTAGCTGCCGCATCACACTGCTGACTCATATTCAGCTTGTGGTCCATTAAGACTCCTAGATCCCTTTTGCATGTATAGCCATCAAGTTGTCCATCCTATATCTATGCATTTCATTTTTACTGCCCAAGGGTAGTATCCTACATTTCTCCCTGTTGAAATTCATTTTGTTAATATTGGCCCAGCTTTCTAATCTGTTAAGGGGGTCATTTTGGATTCTGATCCTGTCCTTTGGGGTATTAGCTCCCACTCCTAATTTGGTGTCATTTGCAAATTTGATAAGCATGCCCTCTCATATTCCCTCATCCAAGTCATTGATGAAGATATTGAATAGCACTGGGCCAAGGACAGGACTCTGTAGCACCTTTGAGGCTTAGCAAAAGTTCCACCATCACTGGAGCTCTTTCCACAGTCCATGCATTTAAATGGCTTCTCCCCTGTGTGAGTTCTGTGATGTAAACTCAGATTTCCAATCTGACTGAAGTCCTTTCCACATTCCTTGCATTGATATGGCTTCTCCCCTGTGTGGGTCCTTTAATGGGAACACAGATCTCCACTCTAGCTGATGATCTTTCCACACTCCATGCATTTGTGTGAGAATCTAGAGCAGGGCTTCAAAAATAGCCCTAGGATTTTTTTTTGGGGGGGGGTAGGGATTTTTTTATTGAAATAAAACTATTCTACAAAATAATACACCCGACCCCAAAAGGCCGTAACAATAGGCTGAGGACTCTGTCACACTGCACTGCCTTAATCTTCCAGACCCGCCTCCCCAAAAATCTCCCTAAGCCCTCCAAATCAAAGCAAAACCCAATTTCTCACCTCTGATTTAGATGGACAGACTTGTAGGTTATATAGGAATAATTGCTGGTGTGGCTGCTACCCCCCTGATGAATAAATATATAACAGTGCAGCATTGATTGTGCAGCATGATCCATGTGCTGATTTGCACCTTTGAGCAACTGAGCCAAGACAGCGGGTGGGGAACTGAATGCACCAACCAACATGCATGCACACCCATGTGCCACATGCAATGCACCTTCATGCACAATGTGCCTTCATGCTCAAGGGCACTGCCTGCTCAGCTCCACTTCTGCAAGCTTGAACTGACTGTGGACATTTGGAGAAAATGTCCCCCTGTTTCTGGAGGGGAGCTTGGGCATGCACCACCGGGATCCGGCCATAATCATAAGCTCCTGAAAGACCAGTTTAGAGAATTAGGTTGAAATCCACAGAGTGGAAAAATTAAGGGTGAATAAACTCAACTCATTAGGATAACCATTTCCAGGCCCTGAGAGTAATTAAATCCTTGGGACAGGTTGTTTACCCACACACAGACATCCTTGGACCAAGACTTTGATGATGTCTTGATTTTGCAGCATCCAAAAGCTCTTTAGATGTATTCAATCACAATCCAGATAATGGGCACTTCTTGTCCCCATTGTGAATGGTGATCCTCTCCCACACTTTGCAACGGGGTGGATATCTGATCAAACTGTCCGTAGAGTTCCAGGAGAAGGCAAATCGTTCTCGAAGGCTCAGAAGATGTCCATCAGCGGAACAGGGACTTCTCACCCAAAGTCACCCAATTACCCTTTCCTCCCAGGGAATTTCTGGACACAAGGTGGATGGACTCTTGTGAACTTTGGGGGCAGAAACAGAGGGTTATAAAGTGAGGTGGCATTGAAAGAACTCCTCATTGACCATTTGCAAAACGTCTGCAGCGGGTGCGGAGAAGATGGCTGCAGGGATTTATGGGCTGCCCTGGCTGAGCGTCCTGGCCAGTTTCTGCTTCGTTAAGCTTGCTACTACTTTCCTCATTCAGCCAGACTTTAATGCCGAGAAGGTAACAGCTTGGAATGACACCCAATGGGGATGGTTATGGAGATACCCACAATAGGGTGCTGGCCTTTGAATCCTGCACAGGGATCCTGAGCTCCGGAGGCTCTTGGTTTTCTGATGGAGACCCATACTGGTGGCCAGTTCTGCAGGAATGTGGCAACCAGGAGAACAGGAGTCCTTGACTCTCCCTGACGCAGCAAGCCGAAGCTCTGAAGGCACCGTTAGGAAATGGGTCAGCAGCACCTTTCACGGGGCTGTTGCCTCAGAGCTTGTGGGGTCCCTCTGCCTTGAGTGCAGATCTTGGGGAAGTGTACCCCAGTTCTCAACCACAGCCCCTGGAATGCCCTCCCCCTCAACTGGGAGCTGTAGTCCAAATTAGTGACTTTCCTAAGGTCTGCTTGGGTTAAAGGGCAAAGAGGAGATGAGGTAGGTGTCCCAGAAAGGAGAATTATAGAATCCTAGAGTTGGAAGAGCCCCCAAAGGCCATCTAGTCCAACCCCATTTTTCCCTGCAGGAATCCACAATCCAAGCACTCCCCACAGATGGCCATCCAGCCTCTGTTTAAAACTTCCACAGAAGGAACAGAACCCCACTCTTTGCCAGCCAGGCTTTGTGTATTGTATTTTTTACTGCAGATATGCTGTTGCAACCTGTCACCAAAAGTGTGCATTTCTCCAGCCCTCTTCCCCACACCAGTGCTGCTAAAAAGATATCCAGCTAGACAGAGGAAGATGAGGGTGAGGGGAAGGGAGGCTGGGCAGGTGTAAAAAGGCTGTGTGAAAAGGAGCTTCGCTATTAGTGGTTTGAAGGCGTCACCCAAGGTTTCACCCAAGGTGTCAGAGCCTATCCTTTCTCAAACGGTTCCAGCGCCTTTAAAGTTCGGACTAAGACCTGGAGTGGATTCTGTACCCCCACTGACATGGAAGCCATTGCCTGGTGCTGGGACACAAGAGAATAGCTTTGCAGGACCTGGGAAGGGCCATATTAGAGAATACCATATTTGATATTCCACCACACATTTCCAAGCAAAACCTTCTTCTCTCTCAGATTGCTTTGTCTTTCCTTTTCCTCCTTCTCCTCTTGATCTTCCTCCTCCTCCTCTTCCTCTTCTTCCTCCTCCTCCCCCCTGATCAATACATCCGAAACCTCTGGGAGAGGGAAGGAGAGGGAGCGTTTTAGTGGCCCTGCGTGACCGGATGGTCTTCATGGATAACGGACTGTCCCCTTTCCCCAGTTCCATGGGATTTGGTTCACCACCGGCGTTGCGATGGAAGAGCACGTCAAGACCAGCCATCACACCTACCGCCTCTCCGTCGAGCCTGGCATTGCGGCTGGTCTAGTTTTGCGTTCCAAAGCGCCTGAGTAAGTTCCTGCGCACAACCTCTGTCTTCCACCAGGCCACAAGATGGCTGCCAACATGTTGCAAGGTGCTTGTGGTGGCATTTAAAGCTTGCATAGACAGCATGTTCCTCTTGTCTTCACAGGTTGTGCATTGTGTTTTGTGTGCTGTGCTTGTGCGTTGCAGTTGTGCATCACATGCAGCACGACCCTTGTACCCATGGTCCTGGTAACCACAGTTTCACTTACCCATGTCTGAAAAAATCTGTTCTCTCTAGGTATTTCTAGGTCCTCCAGTGTGAATCTATGGTATGCTTCTTTTAGAAGTTGACCATAGAGTCATGCTGGAGGACCTAGAAATTGCCTAGAGAGGTGTTCTTTTTAGGAATCTCTAGGTGACTCCATGGTATGTGGGTGGAAGTTGTTCATTTCAATAGGGTTCGCTATTATCTTTGGTTTTGCATTTCCACAGTAATGTCTCCCATGGATATAGGGGTCGTACTGTATGGCACAATGGCTCCCAATTGCTGGCATGCATTGTGCAATATTGTTATTCTGCATGAGTGTTGCCTAGCACTCATATAGTGTGTCTCTGCAAGTGGGCATTCATGTGATGCTAAGGTGACATTGGATTGTATCTCTGAGAGGTTAGGATGGGTGGCCAAGACATGAGGGAATGCTAGGTCACGGAAACACTACCTGTACTACTGATGCTCTTTCTAAAACTCATCTAACTCCTGGAACGATGGGCATTGTTGCCTTTCCGACATGCAATGTGGTGTCGGGCTGGGGTTTCAGCAGGATGAGACTCCCACGGAAGCATCCCTGTTCTCTCCTTTCTTTCCAGAAACGACTGCAAAGAGTCCGTCGTCGAACTGAAGGCTGGCGAGAAGCTGGGGAGATACCAGACGGGTGAGTAGGACTGTGGCCTCCCCGCAAAAAGTAAAATATTAGAGGAGAGACAGAAAGAGAGGGGACCCATTTCTTCTCCAACTCGACTTCCCACTGCCATGAAGAAAAATTTCTACATCACGGTCTATGTTTCCTAACTCTACAAACTTGCAGCTATGTTGCATCAGACTGGTGGAAAATAATCCATGTGCAATTGCACCATAAGGTTTGGGCAATGCGTCACCGACACCTGGGCAGTGTGATTTTCCTCTTAAAAAATCTTTTCTGGTTTAGTTGCAGGCGCCGGGACGAGCACCATTACTGTCATTTCTACAGATTACATCAGTTACGCCATTCTTACCACGGAGAACCTGGATACAAGGATCCTCAACCTTTACAGTATGTGTCACGGGCAGGAAAATTGGTCCCAATCCTCTTGATTTAGTCTCAGCTAGAGGAAGACCCAAAATGGAAAGGCACAAATATGGGATGGGTGGCCCCTGGCTTGAAAATATCCACACTTAAGCCATGCCTCCGAGGGGAGCAACCGACCTCTGTTTAACAACCGCCAACTTTCTGAGGTAGCTGCTTTTGCCACTAATGTTTAGTCCATGGGTGAGAATCCTGCAGCCCTGCAGGGAGTTTGCTAAGGCGTGCTGGGAGTTGCAGTCCAACCCCATCTGGAAGGTGGTATGATTCCCACCCACTCCTGGCTGAAGTCATGGCCTTGTCCTTTGGAGTGTGTCCTTCTTGGTGTTCATTGTGCCTTCTCCCCTTTCTCCTTGCCACGATCCGCCATGTGATGCCACCTCGTTTGGGACTGCAGCCCGCGCAGAAGTCGTATCGGAGGACATTAAAGAGAAGTTCAAGGAAGTTGCCAAATGCACACGGTTTCCTGACAGCCAGGTCACGTTCCTCGATCATTCTGGTAAAAAACACATTGTCCTCCTCCAACTTATTCCACACTGGGATGTGTGAATCCACTCTGGATTTTAGTCCAAACTTTAAAAGAACCAGCACTTTGGGCAGCTCCTTAAACGTTCGGCTCACAAGCTGAAAAGCATAAGTAGTGATTGTGTGTTTGTTTGAATTTCAAAGGTGTTCTTCAAACTCTCCCCTGAATAAAGTTGCCGCTTTCATAGGCAATGCTATCTCCCCCCCATCACTGCAAATAAGCACAACATTTTTAATACATCCTTTGAAGTTCAGACTAAAACCCAGAGTGGAGTGACTACCCTACTGATCTGGAAGCTACATAACTCCATTGATTTTTAAAAAAAACAATCTTTTTTGGGCTACAGTTCTCAAAATTCTCCAGTCTGCTATGGCTGGCTTGGGGATTCTGGGATCTGTAGTCCAAAAAAGCTATAACTTTCTTTGCATCATTGCTAAATGCACCATTCTCTCTTTCTTTCTGCAGAGCAATGCTAATGGGAAGAGAAGTTATTTTTAACATACTTAGAAGCAACGTGTATTTTGCCCAGGGTTTAATACGGGTGAGAAATGGACCATCGAATTATATTCTGTCTTTCAGAGGGAAAAGAAATAAAAGCGCTGAAACCATGTCCAATCCCTCCACGTTTTGGTTGTCTTTATAACACCAGGAGAAGCAAATTATCTTTAAAAAGCCCATTCTGGTTGAATGCCCACCTAGTCATTTCCTCTGCCCAACCGAACTCTCTCAGGCCGACTCTGCAGGGTTTGTTATGGACAAACACCCCGATAGACTACGCACTCCTCCTTACATACTTCGGATTAACAGCACCCGCATCTAATTTGCCCATCTAAGCAAACTAGTAATGCTTGTTCTGATAATGGATAATATTTATGACTGGTGGGTTAGGGAGGCATCTTAACCATTCACAAGCAAAAGTTCCTCCTTACATCCCAAGACCGGGTGACGCACTGGTGTCGATAAGCATACAGTAGGACCCCCGTATCCACTGATTCATTATCCACTGATTCAATTACCCATGGGACACAAAACAGCACACCTACCATAGAGTCTTCCTAGAAAATACATCCTCTCTAGCCATTTTCTAGGTCCTCCAAGGTAACTCTATGGTATTTAAAATCCCAAGTCCCATTATTTTCAATGGTGTTTGCTATTGTCCATGGTTTTCGGTATCCATGACACCCCCAGTAGAATGGTCTTGTTCCAATAAAACATTCCTAATTCCTAATTCCCAGAACCAATCCCCAGAAGATATGGGGGCCCGACTGTAATATGATGCAAAGGTTATTTGTGGTTAACTGGTATCAAGTCAACTTCGTTTTATGGCGACCCCATAAATGAGAGACCTCCAAATCCACGCCTAGGGGGTCTTGCAAACTCAGGGCTGCAATTGTGGCTTCCTTGATGGAGTCCATTCATCAGGAATGCGGACTTTATTTTTTCTTCCTGCCTTCTACCTTCCCAAGCATTACGGGATTTTTCCTGTGAGTCATGTCTTCTCAAGATAAGGACAAACTACAAAAATCTCAGTTTAGTCATCCAGGCGAAATTCAGCCTCCGTTTGCTCTTTGCATTCCTCATTATCACCATAATTTTTGTTTCTTACCCGCCTCTCTGTGGATTGGGAGTTGGGGAGAACAGGTTAAAACACAGCACCAAATAGAAACACAACACAGTTAGAAACATGAACACCAATTAAAAATACAGAATCAGTTAAAATAGCATTAACACCAGTTTTAAAAGCATTCATAGTAAAAACAATCAGTTAAATGGCACCACCAGCACCTTGGATTCACCCTGGAAGCGTATTGTCATCCACTGCAATTCCTTTAAAACAAGCCTTACGTGGTGTCCGAATGGATGAGATCTGGTCAGCAAAATGGCTGCTGGACATCTTGCACTAGAAAGTTGATGCTGGAGTGGTCAGCTCTGGGATTCTCTAAAGAAAGGGATGGATAAGTCCATGTTCACAACCTTCCAGGTTGATTTAAATCTTTCGGGTTTCACTGCAAACCTATCCACGGCTGGGACCCTGCATTGGAGTTGTGCTTAAATCCCTCCATGTGGAGTTAGTTGTGCTTTGTGAGCCCCGTGCTGTTTGGCACACCTGAACCAAGACAACTCATGTGCAACTGATTCAACTCATGTGCAACTGATTCAACTCATGTGCAACTCGTTGTTGTTAACAGTTAACAACAACGAAAGGATATTTCCCACTTTGCAATTTCTCACATTTAAGATTTATTATTATTTTTAAAGAGTTTATTGTAGGGAGGATTGTGGAGCCCATGGAACCCCCACCGATTGCCAAAGGGGGAAACTCCCCAAGTATTTTAGTCCCAAAATCATTGGAGTGTGTGAAAAGTGTTTTAAAAATCCTTTTGTGGAGCTATGTGATGACATTTTGGAGGGCTCCCCTCCCTGAAAGAGGCCCCAAGGCAACAAGAAGTGATGTGTTATCTCTTCTGGTCAACCAAAATGGTGGCCCATGAAGACACGGAGAAAGCTCTCTGGAAGTCTGAAGGAGATGAGAAAGGGTGGCAGTGGCTTTCCCCACGGGTTTGGAGTTTAGATATGGGGCAGTACAGGCTGGTGGTTCCCATGCGTGCAGTGAGTCCACTCCTGGTTTTAGTCTGAACTTTAAAGAACCTACCCATGATTCTCAACCTAAAATTAATGACTACCTGAGGCCCCTTTCGGTGCCCAAATGGAGAAGCCGTGCTTGCTTGAAGCGCTACAACAAAGCCACCCTGAGAAGTGGGACTGATGATTAAATTGGTGTATCATGGGAACTGTAGTTCAAGAAAATGCACCAGAGCTCCCTAGCAGAGAAGTTCTAAGTCCCTTTCCAAACTACAAGTCCCAAGATTCTGCAGGATGGAGCTATGAGAATCAATGTTGCATGAAACCTTTATAACTGTAAAGTGTGGATACACCATCAGCTGCGTTTGATCACAATCCAGGTAAGCAACAAAAGTAACTTTTCAGTTACTTTTCTGTTGCTCATGGAGTTGCCATTTTACCACCTGTCTTTTATTGCCCTTTGCCCCTGGTGTCCACATGGCCGAGAAGGGGAGTGACCACTGCCTACATTGAGGTCCCTCCAGACCATCTTAACAGACAACGTCAGAAACATCTGAGACAAAATGTAGTCCTGTGGTTCTAACATCACCAAAATCTTTGCCTGATGAAGAAGCCAGTGCAGCTTCAAAAGCTTGCAGGATATATTTTCTGCCTTTCAGTTGGCCAATAAAGGTCTTTTGCAGCTCATGATGACCTTTGCTTTGCAACAGGGCAGATATCTGATCAAGGAGAGGCCTTTAAAGTTCCCAGAGAAGGCAGACTGTTCCAGAGTTTTCAGAATATACACTTTGGTGGAAGAGCAACTTCTCAAAATAACCAGTTATTTTCCTCCCACCCTTCCCAAAAAGATAATTAGCTTTTCCTCTCTCTTGGGTGGATATGCTTGGCTGATGGTTGCCATTCTCAAGGGAGGGTTATAAAGGGAGGCATTGTTGAAATGAAATGTCATTGAGAGTTGCAAAGAAAGCTCTTGCAAAGATGGGCAGTGTCGTGCGGAGACAAGTTGCGTTGTTGTTGTTGTCTGGCTTGTGTTTCCTTCATGTTATGGCTGAGATTCCCATACAGCCTGATTTTGACCTCCAAAAGGTAACAGCCAAACGGTCCTCAGATGGGGAGAGCAGAAGGGAATGGCAAAGCATGGGCCTCACCCATGGATGCTGAAGGAGGGATCCGTTCAGCACCCGGAGAGCTCCCCGTGAACCCTGTGTGTAAAATGGAGACTGGATTCACTGTCCCCAATTTACTGTGCTCTAGATCCTGAAGGAGGGGGCATTAAAACCCTGCCAGCTTCTATCCTGAACACATCTCTCCTGACTTTAACAGCGACAGTAGGAACAGCAGAGCCATGGGGACTTTTGCAAGTTTTAATGCCCCCCAAAGCCAATTTGCTTGAGCTCTGATTATGGCTCAGGGCCTACAGTTAACCTTGACCTCAGCTTAATTTTTAATTTAAATTTAAATTTAATTTAATTTGGTCACTGCAGAGGAGCTGGCTACTCGTCAGACATGGAGTACAATTATCTTGCTAGCCAGAAAACCTTTTGCTGGGACAGCATCTGTTGGGAATGCATGAATTGTGCTTTCTTGCATGGCAAAATGGGGTTGGATTGGATGGCCTTTGTGGTCTCTTCCAACTCTATGATTCTGTGACAGAAACTGGGGAGGTTTAGCATGAGATTGGATTGGATTACTCAATTAATTCACTAATCAGCCAACCAACCAGTTTTCTCTCTCTCTCTCTCTGGCTTTTCTTCACAAATGAAGATTCAGGAAGGACTCATCCTGCGCTTTCTGCAAGCGCGCTGATGACTAAAAAGGCCAATCTGAGATAAACAAGTCCGGTTGCAAAAAGCACAGCAGAAGGTCTCCTTGGGTGATGTTTCAGGGTTGTGATTCTTTCTGCATTGTCATTTCTCTTCAAGACTTGTTCGGCGTGAGTTCTCAAATAAGGCTGCAGCATTGTGGATAGTGCGTCTCCATGCCTCCCGATGTGAGGCCAGGGCGGACCACTGTTGGTAATCAATTTGGCCAAGCCTGAGATGTTGTTTCAGGGAGTCTTTGTATCGCTTTTTTGGAGCGTCCCTCTTACGCTGACCCGTGGCGAGTTCACCGTAGAGTACTATTTTTGGGAGGCGATGGTCCTCCATCCTAGAAACGTGCCCTGCCCAGCGCAGCTGCGTTCTCAATATCATGGCCTCAATGCTGGTGATCCCTGCTTGCTCAAGGACAGCAACATTCGTCACATAGTCAGTCCAGTGTATATTTAGGATTGTGCGTAGACAGCCAACTAACTAACTAACTAACTAACTAACCAATTAGTGAATTAACAAACCAACTCGTTAAGAAGTTAAATGATCACGCTTCCAAGCTACCAACCAAAGCGGTCTCCATTCACCCTTGAATTGCCTGGACTGCCTTTTCCCTGGAAAAACAGGAGGGTGGGTTGCCTGTCCTGAGAGTTTCATTGGCAGCTGCAATTTGTTTTGTTGCCAAATCCTTTCTCATTTCTTCTTCCAGTTTTCCGGGGAATGGTATCCCATCTCAGCAGTGGCAAGTCAAGAGAAAGTTAATGAATACGTGTACCGGGCTGTTAGTTTGGAGGCCGGCAGGAACGGAAAGCTGATCTGGCGTATTGAGTTTCCTATGTAAGTGCTCCTAAGTTGCTGAGTCCAAAAGCGGTTGAAGCCCCTCTCTGGTGTGTGTGTGTGTGTTTGTGTGTGTGTGTGTGTGCATGCACAGACTTCCTTTGCTTTAAGAAATGAGTGAAGTGATAACAAGGCTTTCAAACTGTGACAGTGTAGTCTAGAGGAATCCAGAGAAAGAATCTAGGAAAGGCTGGATGCGTCTCTCCTTTTCCATGATGGAACACTTTCTTGCAAAATCGTTTGCACATTTAATTCTTTTTAGCCCTTCATAGTGAGGAGGGGGTTGTAAGGTGCCATCTTATTGTTGAAATTTGGTGACCCTCCCTTTTTTCCCAGAAAAGGAAAGAAGTGTCGGAGGAAAAAGTTTCGCCTACCACAGGTTGACCAGCCGGGGAAATACAGAACAGAGAGTAAGTCTGAGCATCTTTTCTCCCTTGCTTTTAGGGTGGGAAGATAATTTGCACAACTGCCCTTAGAAAAAGCATTGAATTATAGGGTTGGAAGGGACCTCCAGGGGTGGGTAGATGCAGGGCAATGGATATTTGGGGGGCATGAAAGAGCCTTTTTAACCAAACCAGACATGCTATGGCTGGCCTTCAGCAATTTTTTGTGGTTGTGTTTGGAATTCAGGACAGAACATCCTCCGTATTGTTGAAACGGATTACAGCAGTTACTTTGTCCTCCACAGAGACAACCAACACATCCCAGTTCTGGAACTGTACGGTACGTGTCCAAGACCAAAGCTAAAATGCTACGCTGGTCCGCAGTGTTCCCGGCTTCTCTCCAGGTTGCATGGAGTTAAAAGATTGCCAGAATAAGAACTGGAGAGGTTGCACAGAAGAGCAAATTTCAGTCCTACATCCAGGCAATGAGCAACACCTGCTGATATCCCCTCTTGTGCACTGGATCCCTTTGCAGTTTTCATTCTGGCAACCCTAGATTGAGAAAATGACACCCATGCTGGCCTGACCAGTAGGGGTGGAAAGATATTTGGAAAAATTCCAAAAAATGGTTAAAAACCCCCAAGTTTCTTGAGAGTTAGGAAATGCTGACAAAGAGAATCCTAGACAGGTGAGAATCTTTACCATTAGGGATGTATTTTGTGCAGAAAATGCACATACATTTTTTTGTGTGTGTGCAGAAAGCAGAAAATGCTGTTTTCTGTCCAGCCAACTTATTTGCTTCAAAGAAATGTCATTTTCTGCACTTTTGACCTCATTTTGCAGCAATTGAGGTAAGCTTGGAGCCAAAGGGGGGAAGTGGGAGTAGGAGAGAGAAATTGGGACATTTTAATGAAAAAGTTGGATGGTACAAGATTAATCAAGACTGTTCTTGCCAAATTGGGACAGTCAGAAGGTATGGGTTGCAAGAGTATTTGGAGTGAACAAAAGGCTTGAAATCCCAAATGTCTCTCCCTCTGCTCAGCCTCAGTTTTCATCCTATTCCTTCTTTGGGTCCTCAGCCAGGTCACAAGAAACAACAGACAAGGTGAAGGAAAAATTCAAGAGCCTTGCCACATCCCTGGGATTTCCTGCAGACAAGATTTCTCCCACCCGCTTGGCAGGTAGTAGCCATTGGCCTGTTTACAAATCACATTACAATCCACAGGGGAAAAAATAAACCTTGACTATATGAAAGCAATCTTATTTTTAAGCCCTCAGTCTGTCTGGCAAGCAAAAAATGCTGCAAAGAAGCCACAGGTGGGCAGCTGTTAGAGGAGCATTTAGTTTCTACATGGAGCAAAGAAGAGCTGCACATCTGTTTGGCCCTCAAGAGGCTGGTAAAATATTTTTTGCAGACTAGTCAGCTTGGTGGGCTAGTAACTTTTGCATGCAGCAATCTTTACTGGTACGTTTATTTACAAGGTTAGCTAGTAACTTATGCACATGGCAACTTTGTGAGTTTGCTTATTTACTAGACTGGCCAGTAAGTTTTGCATTTTGGCAACTTTTACGGGTATGTTTATTCCCAAGGCTGGCTACTGATTTTTGTGGGCCTGTCACATAACCCTCCAACAGTCCACATGTGAAAACTAGACACATCTGGCAGGCAACATCCCAGTGAGGTCAAGATGGCCACAGTTATTTATGAGGAAGCAGACACTAAGGCCAAATCCACACTACACAATTAATCCAGTTTGAAAGTGGATTATTTGTCATTACTCTTTCCTATTGAATCCTGGGATTTGTGGTTTTACAAGGTCTTTAGCCTCCTCTGCCAAAGAGTGCTGGTGCCTCCCAGGATTCCATAGGAAGGAGCCATGGCAAATAATCCAGTTTCAAACTGGATTATTTGTAGAGTGTGGATTTGGCCTTGCTTCCTCCATAATGGGTGGGCTTCCTTTGCTTTAAAACACCTGCTGCATCCAGAAAACAGTCATAATTCTTTGACACTCATGACTTTCTTATCTTCATTGCCCTCAAAACCATTTGGGTGTGTTGGCTTGAACCCTCCACAGTCTTTGCAGCTGGTCACAGAGTCCCAGGATGGAGGAAAGGGGGTCATTTATTCTCTCCCCTGACACCCCCTTTTTATGCATCTCAAAACATGCTTGATGGGTGATACAGTTGGAAGACAATCAACAGAATGGAACAGAACGGAAATAATTGCATGCTTTTTATTGCTTTGCATGATGCTATTATGGAAGAGCACATGTTAAAATCTGCAGAGCGAGCAGCTGTTTTATGCACAGAGGCCAATAGAAGAAAAACTGGCAACCCTCTGGGACCCAATTGAACATCCCACTGCCTTCATGTTTCTCTCTTTCCTTCCTTCCACAGATCCATGCCCAGAGCCCAAAATAACATAAGTTAAGTCCACGACCTGCAAGTCCATGTGTGCCTTTTGTGTGTGGGTGGAGGACAGTGATATGAAGAGATTGTCCTGGCGTTGATAACTCCAAATGCTGGACGTTGATGACCTTGTCCTTCAGGAAGAAGATTAGAAACAGCTGCGTCATGTGGAGATGGAAGAAACTGGTGTGGCCATTCTATTAAGTGCATTGTTGTCTTGGTTTTTGGTCTGAAGGGAAATAAAGCCAGAAATGACCTAAAATGCCCAGCATACTTTTTTGCAACAGCAGTGAAAACAAAGCCATAAATGAAACTCAGTTGCCCTCAAATCAAGCCACAACACACACATCTAAGGCTGTTTAGTATAGATTGGCAATGCTTTCTTCATCCTCTTTTCATTAGAGCTTGGGAATGTCGGCTTTTGGGGACTAGAACTACCAGAATCCCCCAGCCAGCATGCTGCTAACAGGGGATTCTGGGAGTACTAGTCCAAAATGTTTAACCTCCCCAGGCTCTGCTTTGATGGGACACCCCCATGGCACCTGAGACCACTCCTGGGACAAAATCCTGTTGGTTAATCCCAACTAGAGTAATCCCATTGAGTCCATGGAATTTACTTGGGTGTTGATTGATCCATCCTACAATTGGTTCAGAGCATATGCTCCAGTTGGGAATAACCAACAAGATCCAGGTTGTTGAGGTGGGGAACTATGGAACAATACAGTTAAAAACACACAAAAAGTGAGCCTTAAAATGGAATTAAACTCTTCATGGTATTAAAGCAATTTAAACCATTTCATGCTATTAAAGCAATTTAAACCTACATGGTATTAAAGCAATTTAAACCATTAAAAGATTTTTAAAAGCCATTAAAACAGTTCAGTCTAAAAACAGCACAAGACCCTCAGCCCAGGCTTTAAAACCATCTTGTTGCAAAAGCTTGCCAGAGGAAAAGGGGTTTTTGCCTGGAGACACAAGGACGGCAAGGAGGGGTCCATGGTGGCCTCCCTGAGAAGGGAGTTTCAGAATCGAGGAGCAGCCACCATCTCAAGTCCGCACCAATCGTGTTTGCGATGGTGGTGGGACTGGGAAAAGGACCTCTCCTGAAGATCTCAGGGCCCAAACAGGCTGATATCGGGAGGTGCAGTTTGCCAGATAGCCTGAAGCAGAAGCAAAATGGCCGGCCCAACCATTGGACATCCTGAGCCTGCTGCCAAGATGCCATTGATTTCCTCCCTCCATGATATCACAGACTGGGACCTTCTACAAATACGAGAGAAGTTTGAGCTGTAGGACTGGACCCCCCAAAAGATGACCTCCTCCACACTGTCTTTTTGGGGTTCTTCCTCCTGCTGGAGAAGCTCCATTCCAGATGCCAAGTTCAGGCAATTCACCTCCTGCCATTTGTGCCATGGCTCGTCTTCTGTGGCAGAGCATCCTACTGTGCCCAGACCTTCCCGGGGTAGTCCTCTGTCCAGTTCTGGCTACCACAGTTTAAGCAGGGCATGGACCAGCTAGAACATGTCTTGAGGAGGGCAACCAAGATGGCAAAAGGGGTGGTAAGAGGAACTGTGAAGGTGGGTTTTGGGTATGTTGACACTGGAGAAGACAAGATGGAGAGAGGGTATGTAAATGGAGAATCAGTGGATTCTGGCTCTTAGTGGCACTGGGAAAGTTGGGAAATAGAGTTATGGGGTCCTGGAAGCCAAGCAGAGGCTGCTTGGTAAGATTACAATGAACTAAAAATGTTAGAAGGCACAAATTCCTCCAGAAGATCATGATGGCTAGATGGTAAAGCCAGGACACCAAAGGAATTTCACACCCAAGATGTACTGTTTATATACAACACAACACTTATACACAAGACACTGAGAAGAAGCATGCCCTGCCCTTTCCGAATTGCACCTGATCACAGGTGACCGAAGGTGCTGAAGGTTATCATGAACCATCATCCGCAACTTGGCAACCTCCATTGGTGGTGTGATACAGGATCTTGGTGACCATCCTTGGTGCTCTTGAAAAAACAGACTGTTCTTGAGTTCTCACAATTTGCCCAGTGGTGGAACAATGACTGCTCAAAATAATCACAGCAGGTAATTAACTTTGTGTGGATTTGCTTGGATGATCAATGGGGACATCAAGGGAGACCTATAAAGCAAGACGCGGCTGAAATGAAACTCAACAGCAGTGGCGAAGCATCCATAGCAGACGCAATGGAAACTCTTTCCAAGATGATCAGAGTCTACCCAAGCCAGACTGCTTTGTTATTTTGGGGTTTCTGTTTCCTTCACATTGCATCTGAAATTATCATACAGACAGACTTTGACTTTGAAAAGGTAATCCTTTCTGGGGTTTCCAAGTGGGATCTATGTAGCACACAGGTGGGCAAATGCAAAACAGGTGCCCATGAACTACAAGTGGATTTAATGCTGATAGATCCCAGCTGCCCCTGGATCCAAGAGGAAGAGATTTAACCTTGTTGGTTCCTCTCTGTGCCATTGGAAGCACTTGGGTATTTAGCAATGGTATTTTATTTGGGCAAAAAGCAGAACCTGAAGGAATTCTCCCCCAAGGCTGCAGGAACAGATAGAGGAGAAAACCTGGGGATCTGGGCTTGGAGTGATAATATTAAATACTTTTTCCAAGTAACAAGCTAACTTATTTTCCCCCCAGTTTTCTGGGGAATGGTATCCCATTGCAGTGGTAGCCGACGGTGGGCAGATGCGGGTATACGGCACGCACATGGTCACCTATGAAGCTGAATCAGATGGAAAGCTCTTTGCTTCGATTGACTATCTTCTGTAAGTTCTCACCAGTTAAGAGCATCCTTTCTAGGACAAGGTGCATTCAAGAGAGGTGGCTGGGACTGGACAGTCGGTGGTCTGGATTCGATTTGCTTCTGCTCCAGAGACTAGAACATGAGCTGATGGATTCAGATTGCAAGATGATGTTTCATCTATATATTTGAAAGCATTTCTTGACTATAAGGGCTGTTTGACAATGGAACAGGCTTTGTTTGGAGAGTGATGGGCTCTCCTTCTTTGGAGATCCTTCAACAGAGGTTGGACAGGTATATCTCACAAGGGCTTTAGTTGTGTATTTCTGCCTGGCATGGGGTTGGACTAGATGGTCCCTGCAGCCCCTTCCAGCCCTACAATTCTAGGAGTCTGTAATTGGAGTAGACCCACTTAATTATTTGTCAAAAGGTGACTCAACACATAAGTAAACCTTGTTGATTCAATTATTCTGCACTCCTTCAGATGAACCATAGCATTCAGAGCTATAATAGAACTCATAGAGTTCTATTAACCTATGGATTCAAACCCTGCAGGTTTGAATGCATGGACATATTAAGCACATTGGAAGGACTGAAGACCAAAAATAAAATTTGAGCTAGTACTCTGTTTTTCAGATTCAGTTTCTACTTGCAGGGAGAAATCTCCCTCTCCATTTAAGCTCAGAAAGGAGAAGGTACCATATTTCTGAACAATCCCACCAGAATGCTTCTTGCAAATAGACAAGGGCTGGGGGATGGAATAGAAGCCTACCATGCTAGATTTCTACTTGAAGGGAGTTTTTCCCCACCTAAAAAGCAGTAGCTCTTCTGTTGTACTTGCTACCCAATCCAGCCATGGCTGCTTGTCATGGAAAGGGGTTGTTTGCCATGGAAGTTTGAGGAATAATTCATTTCTTCCTAGGAAGGGACTATGTGCCAAAAAGTCATACCGTCTCCATGAGACTGACCAGCCGGGGAAATACACCACAAAATGTAAGTCAGTAAGTACTCCACTGGTGCCCAAACTTTGGTGCCTAAGGTGTTTCCATCTCCTGATACCAGCTTGGCCAAGGGCTGTGGATTCTGGGAGCTGAGGTCCAAAACACCCGAAGGACCAAAGTTGGAGGAAACCGCCATCCTGGAGTGACACCACTCCTTATGACATGACACAGAAACTCAGCTTTGGGCCTAAATCCTGTTGCTCATCCCAGCTACGGAAAACCTTTTGGTCCATGGCTCTTAACGCAAGTGCGGACTTTCCAAATCCCCGTGGACTTCAGGGAGTGCTTTGGCAATGATAAGTGGGATAGAAATAGAGGCGCTATTGCTATTCAGTGGGTCCCCTCTCTTTGGGACTAAGATTTGGGGGTCACTGTGATGGCGGCCACACACCAAAGCCTAAGCATGCCATGGGACAGGTGAGAGTCCCACCTGGAGTGTCTCTTTTTGTGTGTATGGTTTCTCTTTGCAATGCAGATGGACACACCATGAGCATCGTCCAGACCAATTACAAGAGTTACCACGTCATTCTCATTGACCAGAAGGACAAGCGGTCTCTGCACCTTTTCAGTAGGTGGCACAGATTACTAACTTATTGGTTTAATGCATTTGTCTGTTGCTCCTCAGCCTGCCAGGGTTCCCGAGGTGGTCTAAATCCAGTAAAAACATTACTCCAATCATTACATATAAATAGATAAAACAGGATAAAAACAATGGCTGGTATTCTGTTAGTAACTCATAATGGTGTAAGCCCAACTTACTCCATCCTTAGGGTCTTGTGATGGGTGAAGTCCAACATACACCATAGAATGATAGAATCATACAGTTGAAAGAGACCCCAAGGGCCATCTAGTCCAACCCCATTCTGCCATGCAGGAATACACAACCAAAGCATTCCTGACAGATGGCCATCCAGCCTCTGTTTAAAAATCTCCAAAGAAGGAGACTCCATCACACTTCCAGGCAGTGTATTCCACTTCCGAACAGCTCAGGAAGTTCTTCCTAATGTTTAGGTGGAATCGCTTTTCTTGTAGTTTGAACCCATTGCTCCGTGTCCTAGTCTCTGGAGCAGCAGAAAACAAGCTTGCCCCATCCTCAGTATGACATCCCTTCAAATATTTAAACATGGTTCTCATGTCCCCTCTTAACCTTCTCTTCTAAAGGTTAAACATACCCAACCATGGAGAGTCAGGTGTTTTGGTCATTGTGGAGGCCAGAATTCTCTACTGATCTGATGCAATGGCTACAGTCCTCCCACAAACCCACCTTTTAGCATCAGGGGCCCAGTTTAGTGACCAGAGGAGAGCAGGGGACATTGCAGAAGCGTCTGGCTATGTCCCCAAAACCAGATGGAGAACAATGGACATCATCTGCACAGATGGGGTCCCCGAGGATGAAGTCGGGGCTTTGCATCCAGCTACAGGAAAAGAGATGGATGCTTCTCTGTCACACACACACACCATCAGCCAGGAAATGTCCATGGGGGTTGGACTGCAATAGAGAAAGTGTGTTTTTTCTGGGGCAGGGTTGCTGGTTGTCCAAACAAGCATTGTGCCAACGTCTGCAGTGACTTCCTTGCTGCTATCACTGGCTCTGCTCCAACCTCACTACTGGTTCCTGCCAGAGATGCTGGGTACCTCCATTAATTCTGGGGGGATTAGGATTTTTTTTATTGGAATAAGACCATTAATTTTGGGGGTGAGGTGGAGGGTGGGAGGCAACTCGATGCTCACTTCTACAGCAACTCCTCTGCAGCTGGGCTTTGAGGGAGCTCTCCAAGTGCTGAAGTTGATAGATTCAGGCTGTCACAGGCCATTTTGGAGCAAACCCTGGCCTTGGGATCCTCTCTGTCCCTCCACCCATGCCAGGTTTCTCATGATCCTCCTCTTCTTCTTCCTCCTCCTCTTCTTCTTCCTCCTCTCTCTTGGTCTCTCCAGGCAGGGAACGGAGAGGATCCAAAAGCATGAAAGACATCTTCAAGAACCTGGCCACCCACTATGGATTCTCCACAGAGGATATTTTCTACCCTTTTGTACAAAGTAATAATTGTGGGCCTTGAGGTTGATCCCTTCCAGGGGTGGAGGGGGAAATAATGCCTTACTGGAGGCATGGGAATGATGTGGCCATCCAAATCTCTTTGGATTGCAACTCCCAGAAGCCCCTAGCTAGGCAGCATGTGCAACAACATTGACACACTCTCTCTTTTCTTCCATAGATCCATGCATAACACTGAAAAGAAAATAGGTTAAAATCCCCGAGAAACATTATCCTAAGATCTGCAACCTGCACAGTGAAGATGAGTTACAGTTCTTAATCACCTCCAGCCAGGTGGAAGAGAGGAACCAATAGATTTGCACAATCCCTTTCAGTTTTACAGAACAATATATAAAAAAGGAGTTTATTAATTTTACCAGGTTGTCTTGAAACTCAGGCTTAAGAAATGACCAGATTAGTTTACGTTTTCTATGGCATGAAGTCCATTACAAAGCACTGTGTTGATATACCACAATGTATCTGCTAAAACCAATTTATGGCAACAGAAACATTTGTGTAAGACAAATAAAAGAAGAAAGCCAAATGTTTAGGGTATAAATATGTTGTTGCAGGCCAGCGTGGGTAATGGCACCAAAAGCAACTGGTCTCCTTTGCAGGCCACTGCTGATAGTCTTCAGAAATTTGCAGACATTTGCATGGTGTGTGCACATGTGTGCATGGGTAAGTTTGGGATTTGGTTGGTGCTTCATGAGGGAGGCAGAAGCAAAATGGCTGGCCCAACTATTGGGCATTCTGAGCCTGCTGTCCAGGTGCCATTATTTCTTTGCTTCCATGCTATTATGGCCTGGGGACCTTCTATGAGCCTGAGAGAAGGTTGCACTGTAGGAATGGACCCCTAAGAGATGACCTCCTCTGCACCATCTTTCTTGGGTTCCTCATTCCTCCTTTTCCAGGAGAACCGTCATTCTGGGTGCTAAGTTCAGGCAATTCATCATCTGCCATCTTGTGCCACAACTCATCTTTCATGGCAGAACACCCTGCTTTGCCCAGACCATCTCTGGGGGAGTCCTGTGCCCAATTCTGGGTGCCACATTTTAAGGAAGGCATGGACCAGCTGGGATGTGTCTTGAGGAGAGCAACCAAGATGGCAAAGAGTCTGGAAACCAAGTCCTGTGAGGAAAAGCTTAGGAAGCTGGGTATGTTTAGCTTGGAGAAGAGAAGATGGAGAGGGGATATGTGACCGAGTGAAGAATGCATGGGTTCTATTTCTTATTGGTACCAGTGGTGTTGGGAAATAGAGTTATGGGGTCCTGGAAAGCAAGCAAAGGCTGCCATGTAGGATTGCAATGGTCTAAAAATGTTGGCAGGAGCAAACTCCTCCATGATGACTTGATAGTAATACTGATAGACGACCTCTGCTATAAATCCCATTCTTGCAGGATTCTGGATCCTCCCAACACACACACAAGTAGGCAGCCCAGGAATGCTTCATGGATGATTTATTATTGTTGTTGTTTTATTGTTATTGTGCTTATGATTCAGATGGGACTGCAGAGGCCCAAAAGGAAATCCTGGGCTCTCTTGGGAGACGTAGACAAGAGCGCAAGAAGGAAGCCATGCGGGGAGTTGTGGAGAGAAGACCATGCTAGACATGTTCTGGTATTCTCTGCAGAAAGAGAGAAAGAGATCCTGTCAGAGGCTCTTCCTTGACTTGTGAGGGGAACTGGGAAGCGCCTACCCCACTCTCAGAGTTGGGGGGCGGCTTCCTTGTGAGAAAATGAGAGAAAAAGTCCACAGTTCTGGTCTAAAGAAGATGCAGACTTTTCTAGCCTCTTTCTTTTAGAATCATTGGGCTTGAAGGGGTCCCAGAGACCACCAAGTCCTACCAGTTATGGGGGAAACCCACAGGTCAAGGCACCCCAGAGAGGTGCCCCACAATCTCCCCAAGAAGGAGAGACCCCCACCCTTCGAGGTGGTCTTCTCCATGGTCAAACTGCTTTTGCCATCCAGAGGGTCTTCCTATTCTTTCCTCCAAACCTCTCTAGGAGAGAGATCTCCCCACGAGCTTAGGGGGCTGCAGCCACTCCTAAGAAGACCAAAGACCCCCTGCTGGGCCAGACCAACATCCCAGAATCCCTTGCAAGTCTCCCAGTGGCTTCCTGGGTCAGTGGAGAATGGGTGGAGGTCCATCTGCCTTCGGACCCTCACTGAACGTGTGAATAAATCCCATCAGAACAAGAGGGGCTTATTTCTGAGGAAACTTCCATAACATCAAAGCAAAATGCAGAATTTCTAACCCAGAGATTCTCAGCATCACTTCCCAAAATAGTGGATAGCAAATCTACATTTCACTTGCTACTTCCATGGATATAATCTGCGTTTATAATCTGAATTACAAATAAATTAATTTGAGTTGTGGTTTCTGCTCTTTCTCTTGCACTTATAAAGAGTCTGTTTTCCAACAAGTTGTGTTTTTTCTACCTGGATGGGACATTAGTGCATGAAGCAGGTTACAAAATCAGCTCTGGATTATTATTATTATTTTTAATGATCCCCCCAAAAAAAGTCTGTTAATACCCCACCTGCAATTCTTGGGTTGATGCATTTTACCTGTGCTCCTGACACTTAGCTTGTGCACATGTCTGTGGAGGAAGAGAGATGATGGGACATCAGACCAAGTTGCCCAGACAGCGGGTCATGAGCCCAAAAGCAGCCTGGGCCGGTGCTGTTTTTCTTGCTAATTGACTACCACTCCCTCTTTTTTCTTTCTTTTTAAAAATGATCTTTCTAAAATCCCTTCACTGCCCCCATTTCCTGCTACCATCATTTCCCCCTTTCCCCCTCCATCTGTCTTTCCCTTCATCACATTACAAACCCTGAAGCTCTCTCTGGGCAGCCCAACGCTGTCCTTCAGAGCTTGGAAAAGGCAGTATTTGGACCCCTGGATGGAGGATTCTGGCCACAAAACATGTGTCATCTGCACAACAGTGCCCATATTCCCTGTTTTTAGCAGAGGGGCGGGGTATAAATAAATAAATTATTATTATTATTATACCTGTCCTCTCCAAATTCCTACACCTGGGAGGGTGGGCTTCAAGCTTCCCCCTTTCTTCGTTCTCCTTGGAGGAACCATGCAGATCCTCAACAGCTCTTACCTACTTCACGCAGGTAGACAACCTGCTGGGGACTCATCTGCAAGAGACTAACAAAGTCCAGAAACCTTTGCTTCACTTCATCCGACACTTCTCTTTCCGTGGCTGATGGAGAACCAAAGAAAGAAAGAAAGAAAGAAAGAAAGAAAGAAAGAAAGAAAGAAAGAAAGAAGGAGTTGGCTTGAGAAATATGCCATAAGGTGAGCAGGCTGTTGTAAAAAATGCAGTGTCCATTCCACTCTGCTTAGCAAAGCAGTGAGACTGTTTTGCAGTTTGCAGCCAAAAACGTGGGCTTTGGGCAAAACTTGCATACCTCTGGTAAAGGAGTTCAATAAAGGCTAAAAGTCTTTCATAGCTTTTATTGTAAGAAGGTAACAAAACAAAGTAAAGTACAGAAAGCATCCATTCCTGCTTCTGTGTTCCCCAAAAGCTTTTTCATAACTAACATAGAAAGATGGAGCCCCAAATCACAAAGCTCCAAAATCCTCTCTTGCTTATATAATGGAATTCTTTTCAAGGCACGCAACCTCTTTCAAGAGAAACGAAAGTTAGCTGCCTTCATTTCTGCTTGTCTAACCTTGAAGGGCAAGAACAGAAACTAAAACATCAAATGACAGATTTACAACCTTAACAAGACTAGTTGGCGCCTTTTGCATGGTGATTAAAATTACCCAAAGGGGGCCATAGATTTCTGATCACAACACTTATTTTCCCTGACACAGGCATGGGCAAGACCCGCCATTTCTGGAGCTTCGACGCCCTGGTGAAGGTCTTCATGCTCAGTCTTCTGGTGGTGGGACTCAGGAGGGTGGTGTGGGAGCAAAATCCCAGGGGCCATGATTGGAAAGACCCTGCAAAACCTTTTCCTGGGTGGATGGTAATGCCTCCTGAGATTCACTATCAACTGGTAATCTCTCTCTCCACCTCCCTTACCCATTTGAGCAACACAGTCCGCACCGAGGAGCAGTCCGCTTCAGTCCCTGCAGCACTAGACTGGGGTGCTCCCCTATGTGAGAACATTTTTGTCTATGACCGGTAGCCAGTCCTAGGTATAAGCTACCTCACAGGGTTCTTCTGAGGATCAATTTAGTACCAGCCATAGTTTCTTCATCACACAAGATGTCTCTTTCTGTGGGTTTTTTCCAGGCTGTGAGGCCGTGTTCTGGAAGAGTTGATTCCTGACGTTTCGCCTGCATCTGCGGGAAGATGCCAGCCACAGATGCAGGCGAAACATCAGGCGAAACGTCAGAAATAAACTCTTCCAGAACAGGGCCTCACAGCCCCGAAGAAAACCAAGGAAAACCTATGGATGCTGGCTGTGAAAGCCTTCGACTTCACATGTCTCAATAGGTTTTTGCAAAGAAGGAGAAGGAAAATATGTCCCTAAATTCTCTCTTCAACAGTAGCAGTATTAATACCCTGGGTGACAGGATGTGGTTTTAGTACTCATCAAAATGTATATTTTTAGATAGCGCACCGGTAGGCCCATAATATCTCTCTAGGAATCATCTTACCCCCAATGGGCTTAATTCCCATCTGGAAAACGTACCGTACAAATGCATAAGGCGCGTTTGACCCTTTACGAAGTGGCTGATGTGGTAAGTGGTATAATCTGTGTCCACTAAGGTCACAATCCCCAGTCTGTCTGTTCAGAGCAAACCAAAGATAAAAAAAGAAATATCTATTAATCAAATGGTAAGAAAAGAGGTTCCACCTAAACTTGAGGGAGAATTTCTTTACTGCAAGAACTGCTCTATGGTGGGAGAGACTGCCTCGGAGGGAGGCTGGTGGGTTGTAGCAGGGGTCCGGATCTGGAGAGGGACCCTGTAATGGGTTGCTTGCACCAATAAATCACTCACCCTAAGAGGCTGTACTCCACTAGACCGTCCTTTATGGGAAGTAGGTGGCACCTGGTCCTTCGGGAGTGCGGACTGGATACCCGGCTTGGAGACAGACCCCCTTACAGTCCCGACCTTAGGGCTGAATGCCCCCCACAAACATATCTTGTCCTCTGCAGTGTAGATACAGCCTTAGACTACTACCTCAGATGCATACGATGAAGCAGACCAAGGGGGTGTATAAATGGTGAAAATACCCCTCATGGAATTTGCTGGGAACCCTACCTGTCTAAATGGGATCCTGCACCAATCCACTGTATTTGGAAGAAGAAGGGCCCAAAATGGCAAAAACAATGCAGGAAAAGCCTTCACAGCTTTTTCTGTAATATTTTAAATAAAAACAGTGAGGGGTGCGCAATCCTGCTCATTGGGACAAGCCATTTGATATGGATTGCTTTCCCATAGGAGAGGAAGCACAAAGCTGATTGGCTGGGTGAGCGGAGGGGCGGGGCTTGCTAACTGGGCAAACGCCTGCTGCCGCCATGTTGGATTTTCAATTTAGCGAGCAATCGCTAAGATGATAAAATGGGGTGGGTTGTTGTGTTTGGGGGATTTTTTTTTTGCTTTCCTGTTAAATAAAAAAACCACTCTAGTGCACTTTAGACATTGGTGTGTTTTCTTTAAGTTTGGCGATGGCAAATTGAAGTAAGTACAAATGACAGTAAATCACTCACAGCTGCCATCTTGCACACAAATCTTATGGAGGGGGGGGAACCACCATTAAGACAAGTCGGTGCTGCTGTGAAATGCCATTACTGAGAGGCACTCTGCATATTCCAGTACATAGAATATGGTGGCTGGGTGGTCTCTGTCCAGGAAAGGCCATGGCCATAGTGTGCCAGTCAAAGCTGGTGCTGAGCCCTTCAAGCCATGGAGTTCACTTGGGATGGGTCTTAGAGTACGCCCAAGCTATGCGCCAGCTCCTTCCGGGGGAGCTCAGCACCACCCAGGGCAGGCTGTCTACCCAATTCCCAAAACCAAGAAGCACCAATCCACAGAGTCTCCATCATGTCAGGATGTGGCTTTGGGTCATTAGCCTTCATCCAGCCCATTCCAGCCCCCAGTCCAGCCCCTGCAACAGCATCCTGATCATTTCCATCCACTTGAAAGCTGAGGACAAAACCTCTCTCTCCCCCAAATAAGACAGTCAAGGACAGTTGGCGAGAGCCTTGCACCTCTGATGCAAATGCAGAGAGAAGCCCCATCGCCCTTCTGTCCTGGAGTCTCACCTCAGCTGACCACACACTTGGTGTCATGGACCGCATCCAAGAAAGAGAAATATCTTTGGTTTACCTGGCGTTGCAAAGACACTGGGGCCTATGTTGGTCAGAAGAGGTTTCCTCAAGAAGCAAGTGCCACCACTGGAAAGCAAAGAAGGGATTGTCAAAATACAGTAGGGTTTTGTTTCCTGCTTCAGAGGACTCTGTTCTCTCTCTCTCTCACACACACACACACTCTTTACTTCTGGACAAAGTACAACCTACATGTCTCTCGAAACCTTCCCTTGCCTCCAAGGTTGTCCACCCTTCCTCCTCTACCATCCTGTCAAAATGAGGTTCACAGCTATGGAGAACCCAAAAATGGTCTCGGTATCCAGTCTAGGAGCTGGGAAATCCACCCTTTGTCTAAGCAAGGTCTAGGAGGATTAATCATGGCTGCTTCAACCCGGCTGGTTGATCATGGAGGGTTAGGCGCAGCCCTTTCAGCGTGGCCGATAGAGCACAGAGGATGGTTCAAAGCCACCCTTCCAGCATGGGGCCATTTTGGCACCGACCATTGCTCCGTTTCCTTTCTCCTATCTCCTAAGAATTTGGGGAGGGGGGTTAGAGAGAGCACCTGAAAAACTGGGCTGAGACGTTCTTTGTCATGTGTAAGGGAAAGCTTAACCTTGGTTTTCTTCATTACATGAAGTGGGGAAATGGAGGGTGTGGGTGTTGAAGCATGGAAGGAAACAGAGCAGGAATCGGTGCTGAAATGGCCCCATGCTGAACGGGCCACTTCGAACCATCCACTGTCCTCTATGTCCATATTATTTGGATTAATTTACACTTTTATAGTATTGTTTTAATCCTGTTATAGTAATATTTTATTAATTTTATAATCTTGTTTGTGGTTTTAGATTGTGCGCTGTAGGCAAGTGTTTGTGTTTATTTTGGATTGTTGTTTTTCTCCTTTGTAAAACTCTATGTGAAGTCTATGGCACTATATAAATAAACATCATCATCATCATCGCCATGCTGATCAACCAGCCGGGTGGAAACAGCAGCGCTGAAATGGCCACGTTGAAGTGGCTGCCATTATTCGTCCTATTCTGCCCAGGTATGGGCCACCTCTGGAAGAGACAGACAGACAGACAGACAGAACCAGAGACAAAGATGTGTCTGATGGATTTCCCAGCCTGAAGAACACTGCTGTCAAAACCTATGACGCAAACTTACTAAGGGACTTCTAGTAACAGCACAACGTCTCCATTGCTTAAGGGCTCTATGGTGTAGGCATAGACTGGTCTCTCGCCAGGGTGAGATTTCGCTGTCATAAGGGGGTACCATTTTCCAGCCAGCTTAAAAGAAAAGGAATAAAAGGAATGAGGTTTGAATTTTATGTCCATAAAGTTAAATCTATATCTCAGTTAATGAAGTGGGTGTGATCCTGGGCAATGCTTCTTTAACAGAACATTTGGTCCCAGATGCAGAAATAAGATGGAACATGGTTTCCGCAACATGAAAAAGAAGAGCAGGTTGACATCTTTCAACCACTGAAAAGAGAGCAATGAATAAACCAGGCAGGAGATTCTGCAAGGTTTCTTTCTCCCTGAGCAATCAGCACCCAAAAACCAAAGGAAACAAACAAGTCTTACAAAATGTCTATGAAATGATAGCAAGGAAGGTGACCGTCTAATTTCTCTTGGAAGAGAGTCCCGAGCACTGGGGCAACCAGCGCAAAACCTCTGGCTTCCCCATGTCCCACCAGATGTAAACGAGAGGATGGTGGAAGATAGAGGAAGCCCCCCCCACCCCAAAGATCTAAAAACATGGCCAGGCTCATGTAGGGAAAACATGGTCCTTGAGATGCCCTGGAAGAGAGCTGCCCAGGGAATGTGGCCATCCATGTTCTGACCCCCTTTGAATGGTCCTTCAGAAGTTACCCTTTCCGTATCCAAATCTGGATATGCAGGGATGTTGGCGGCAGCATGAAGTTCCCATAAACAGACCAAAAGGAGGGTCAGCAGAGCATCTTTCATCCTTGCAATGGCTGCTTCTTTTCACCACCCGCTGAAGAATACTTTCCCAATGGGTCAAAGGATCTGTGCCTATATATACAACCCTCAGCCCCGTCCATATTCTGAGCATGTCTCTGAGCCAATCTGCCAAGAACACCGTGATACAAAACAACAACAACCCAAAAAGCGGTGGAGAAATAATCAGATATTTTCACAGATGGGCCTATGGTAACACTTCAGTCCCGAACACAGTGTGCTCAATTCTCTTCCCACAAGGTGTGGGAAGAAGGTCACCATGAACATGTCCCACCAATGGCCTGTGATCAAAAGCATCTGGGACAGTTTGGGTAGTCAGAGGACGTTCCTCATGATGACCATCAAAATATTATGAAGATTCCAGCTAAGATTAGGAGGAACTTCTTCTCTGTAAGAACTACTTGGGAGTGGAGTGCCTCCTTCTTTGGAGGTCTTGCAGATGTGAATTGATTATATCTTCCACTGAAGTCCAGAGGAGTCCCCCCAAAGCCTCAACTGATGATATAAATGTTTCTTGTCTGGCTACGGGGATCTAGCCAGACCATTCTTCAATCCCCTCCCACCCCTCACCATGCTACATTCCTAAAATGTCGACCTGGGAGGGGGTTTGGTCCATGCTGCAACATGCTGCAAAGATGGACTACCAAATGCTTGTGCTCCTATCGGCCGCTGAACAAGCCTCCTTTGCTCAATGGAGCTCCTGGCTGCAAAGGTGGGCTTGAGGGCTCAGGCCGGCAGACACTATTTAGGAAACATATTCCAGGGTAGCCGTGTTGGCCATGCGGCAAAATACAGCAAAATACAACATCCACAAAAGAATGATACAGTATTGTTATCGGACAACCAAAATGCTTCGAAAGCTTGCATGATGTATTTTCCGCATTTTGGTAGGCCAATAAAAGTATTGCTCTCTTATGGATTTTGGATTCAGATGTTATTTAGTTAGCTAGTTGGTTAGTTATGCATGCAGTACTAAGTAACCAATGTAGGGTATCGGCGATGGTCTTCAAGATTAATTCAGTGAGTAAGGATGTACAGAAGGGGTTATGTTCAACACTATATGTAAGATACATGCACAAATAATTGATTTCTATGTAAGATACATGTACAAATAACTGATTTATATGTATGATACATGTACATATAATTGATTTATATGTAAGATACATGCACATATAATTGTTTTATATGTAAGATACATGCACATATAACTGATTTAGATGTAAGATACATGCACATATAACTGATTTATATGTATGATACATGTACATATAATTGATTTAGATGTAAGATACATGCACATATAATTGATTTATATGTAAGATACATGTACATATAATTGATTTAGATGTAAGATACATGCACATATAACTGATTTATATGTATGATACATGTACATATAATTGATTTAGATGTAAGATACATGCACATATAACTGATTTATATGTATGATACATGTACATATAATTGATTTAGATGTAAGATACATGCACATATAATTGATTTATATGTAAGATACATGTACATATAATTGATTTAGATGTAAGATACATGCACATATAATTGATTTATATGTAAGATACATGCACATATAACTGATTTATATGTAAGATACATGTATAGTTGGACTCCCATATCTGTGGGGATTTGGTTCCCAGACTTACTGTGGAGACCAGAAATCACAGATAACAATGAATCTTATTAAAATAAAGGACTTCCAGTAAAAGCATACCATAGAGTTGCATTGGAGAATCTAGAAGATGCCTAGAAAGGACACATCTCTAGGTATTTTCCAGCATGACTCTATGGTATGTGTACCTATTTTGTGTCCCATGGATAACTGAAACCTAAAGTGTTGGTTCTGCAGATATGGAGGTCTGACTGTACATATAGTTGATTTTGTAAACACTTGTTTCTTGATATAATCTAAAGTTCCCTTTTCTTTTAACAGCCCCTGAAGTAGTCCATAAAAATATTTCCAAGCAGAAACACATTAGGCCATTTTCAAGAATAAAATAATCTTTATAAAAACCATTCAATTAAAATCACATCCTGAGATGGTGTCTCTTTTCTACACCAAATCCAAATGGCTAGAAACAAGGGGTGCATAAATCAACTTTGTGCCGCTCCAGGAGCTGAATTTGCATCCCGTAATAATGGCGAACGCCGCCTGCTGATGGCTGATGCCTAAGCCAGAGGCCTGAACTTCATCTCCGAACGCTTGTAGGAGTAATTGTACCCTTTGCCGCTGTTCCAGTTCACGCCATCTGCAAAGGAGCTGTGCGCGCCCAACCAGTAGAGACCATTGAGGTTGGACGCGTGGCAGACGTTGTACCACCATGCGCCTTTGTACGTCTCGGCACATTTCTGGTTCGAGGGGTCCTGTTGTCTGTCTTTGGTGGAGAAGGGCATGTTGTTGTGACCGGACAAAGAATCCCCTGGAAATAAAGAGGTGACCAAAAAATACCAATTAGGTAAGCATCGACTGGGCATGTAAATCTTTGCAAAATTAGCTCTTGACAGAAGCAACAAGTTGGAGTTGACTTGAAGGCATATAGCAGCATCAGCCTATTGGAAGATGTACAGAAATGTTATTTTCTGGGCAGAAAGTGTTATAATTGGGGGCTTATTCTGCTTAAATTTTCCACATTTTTTTTTTTTTTTTGCAAAGGAAACAGTATTTTCTACACAGTGTGAATTGTTCACAGAATAAGTCCCGAACAGCAAATAGTCTCTGGGGCTGTCTAAATGGTGAAAATACTCCTCACTTGTTGTGACCCTGTCCTAAGTTTTCTTGGCAAAATTTGTTATGAGAGGATTTGTCATTGCCTTCTTCTGGGGCTGAGACAGTGTGACTGGCCCAAGATCACCCAGTGGGCTTCCAAGGCTGAGCAGGGATCCAAATCCTGGTCTCCTGGAGTCCTAATCCAACACGTAAACCTCTATGCCATGCTGGCTTGCGGTTTCTTTGGCTAGATTGGCTCAGAATGTGTTTGCCATTTACTTCCTCTGAGGCTGAGAGAATGTGACTTGCCTAAGGCCACCCAGAGGGTTTCCAGGGCTGAACAGGGATTTGAACCCTGATCATTCGGACACAATGCTGAGTCTCAATTGGTACCTTCTTTCTTTCGACAAAGCAGGAGCAATTGTAAACTAGCCCTCCAACCCTTTGTGGTGCTACAATTCACATCCTTCCTCCTTTCCCAACCACAGAAGGAGAAAGGAAACCATCCAAAGACGTACCTGCAGTGCCTCCCACGAAGTTCCCAAGCGTCAGCCTGTACTGATCCGTTTCTCCCGAAATTCTGAAGGCTGCGTATTTGGCGAACGTGTGTTGATTGTCAAAATCAGTGAGGTCGATACGCAACTCATTCTCCCCTATCCAAAAGTGAAATGGAGGAGTTTATTTCTACAACCCAGGAGCAATTTCAGGTGAGGTTTTCATCCCAGCACCATCCTGCCTCATCCCCTGAATTTTAACAGGCTCCGTATCTTGTACAACTCATGTGCCAACACTTGTATTCCTCCCACATTTCTCCATGTTTTTCCACCAGTTTTTCTGGGTTTCCCCCCCTTCATTGTTATTGTTGGGTGCCTTAAAGTTGTTTCCAGCTTAAGGTGTCCCTAAGGAAAACCTATTACAGGGTTTTCTTGGCAAGATTTGCCTCCCTCTGAGGCTGAGAGAGTGTGACTTGCCCAAGATCACCCAGGGGGGTTCCATGGCCAAGATATACTACATTTATAGCACTCCCTGATCTACCAATCTTGTACAGTTGTCCCTTCACATTCTCTGGGGTTTGGTTCCAGGACCCCCCGTGAATACCCAAATACATGACTACTCAAGTCCCGTTATGTGCAATGGCATTTTTTAAATTTTTATTTATGTATTTATTTATTTATTTATTAGTTATTTATACCCCGCTCTTCAGCCACAAGGTTATCAGAGTGGCTTACAAACTGTTTTAAGCAATAGCAATTTACACATCTACACTGCATTAAGCAGTCTCCAATGTGTGCAAAATGGTGTCCCTTATATAAGATGACAAAATCAAGGTTGGCTTTTTGGATTATTATTTTTTTAAGAATATTTTCAAGCCGTGAATACAGTTGTCCCTTCATATTTGCAGGGGTTTGGTTAGGACCCCCTTTCATGGATACCAAAATCTGTGGATACTCAAGTCCAGTGATATGCAATGGCATCACAAAATGGTGTCCCTGATATAAGATGCCAAAATCAAGCTTTGCTCTTTGGATTATTATTTTTTAAAGAATTTTTTCAAGCCATGAATACAATTGTCCCTTCATATTTATTGGGGTTTGGTTCCAGGACCCGCCATGAATACCAAAATCTGTGAATACTCAAGTCCCATCGTATGTAATGGCCTAGCAAAATGGTGTCCCATATAAGGTGGAAAAATCAAGGTTTGCTTTTTGGATTATTTTTTTTAAAGAATACAGTATTTTCAAGCCGGGAATACTTAAATGCGTGAATGACAAATCCATGAATGTGGAGGGACAACTGTAACTTTATCTGAGAGAGAGAAAGAAAGAGATTAGTTTGGCATGGCTTGGGGTTTTTTAGAAATTCACACTGCTTCAACCTGTGGCGATTTTGGCAAAAAAAATTCAGGCACAGTAGAGGAAATGAGTGAAGAAAGAGATGCATGCAATTTACCCAAAGAGGTCAGCAAGTTAAGGTGGTCATTTCCTAGCCAAAATTCTGTCATCTGACTTCCAAATCCCCTCTTGTAAGAATTCCAGTCCCGATAAAAATCCACAGAACCATCAGCCCGCCTTTGGAAAACCTGCAAGGAAGCCAACGTGTGCTTGTCATGACATCTGGAACATGGTTTCCACAGAAGGGTGACCAAGATGGGGACGGATCTTGAGACCAAGCCCAACGAGGAAGGGAGGAGAAGAGAAGATGGAGATGGGATATGATATAGCCATCTTTAAGTACAGGTCGGCCCCTGTATCCCCGGAACCAATATCTGCTGTTTCAGTTATCCACGGCTGGAAAAAATAGGGACACATACCATGGGGCAGTGGTTCTCAACATCCCCGGATGTTGTTGGACTACAGTTCCCAGGAGCCCTCCGAGGTCTCACCTTGACAGCCAGGTGGTCCTCCCAGTCATTCATGAGGCTGATATTCATAGTTCCATAGGAGAGAACTATGGTGGATAAAGTGGTGTCAAACAGCTGTATTTCTGCAGTGTAGACAGGTCTTTAGTCCACCAGCAGATTAAGAAAGCAAGGAAAGGGGTAACCAGACCTCCAGTGGGATGGAGTTCCATAGCCTGGGAGCAGCCACCAAGAAAGTCCTCTCCTCTGTCCTTTCCCATGGTGGGGCTGAGAGAAAGATCTCCCCCGATCTTAAAAACTTGAGCAAACTATTATCCTGAAGTCAGTCTGTAATCCTGAACAGATTTACTAGGGTGTAAGTCCCTGTGAGCTCTGCTCTATCTTTTTGAGTAAAAGGATGTATTCAGGGGAAGATAAAATGCAAAGCTTTTGCCATTCCTAAGAAGGAAATCATAGCGTTGGAAGGAACTCCAGTGGCCATCTAGTCTGGCCCTGATTTTTGGCCTTTTAGACTTTCTCAACATGTCATCCAGAACTAAGGCTGAAATCCCCCACTAAGGAGTAAGCGCCTTGTTTTTCGTCTCCACCCCTGTGCCGTCTCCACCTCTTTGCCATCTCAACCTGGACTTACGATCCATCCTCCTCCATCCGTGTCCATGTCACACAGCACTGTCAGAGGCTCACAGTTTTGGGGGTAGATGGTATACCAGCCACTCAGGACCACCCCCTTGGCCAAGAGGTCTTTGCAGTTTTTGGCACCTGGGCAAAAAGTCAAAAGCGACAGACTCAACCAGAGCCTAATCCCACCAAAAGCCTTGCAACCATCAGCATTCAGAACTGGAAGAATCCCAGTTTTGAGGGATGAGGAACTGGGAAGAGAGGGAGGGTCAGCAACTGGCGTCCAGTGGGGACAAAATCACCTTTACCTCCCCCAGGACACAAAGGCCCTTGGAGTCAAGGTGATGTCTGGGCTTTCCTAGGTGGTGAGGTAGGAAGGGATGGAGGGCAAGGTGGGATCTTCAGGCTGCAGGACGCTTGCAGGAAGACGGTTACCTTGCTTGCACTGGATTTCATTCAACTCTTGCTCTCCTGCAAGAAAAACAGGAGGATGGGAGTTGGAGTCAGGCAGGCCAGAAATAACTAACTAACTAACTAGCAAGCAAGCTAACTAGCAAGCCAGCTACCTATCTAACTAACTAACAAGTTTACTAGCTATCTACCCAGCTAACTAATTCTAGTTATTTAGCTAACTAACTACAGTTGTCTCTTCCTGTTGGCTGGGGTTTGGTTCCAAGACCCCCTTTCGTGGATACCAAAATCCGTGAATACTCAAGTCCCACTCTATGCAATGGCAAAACAAAATGGCGCCCCTGATATAAGATGGCAAAATCAAGATTTGCTTTTTGGATGATGTTTTCAAGCCATGAATACTTAAATCCATAGATACCAAAATCCATGAATACTGAAGTCCCATGATATGCAATGGCAAAGCAAAATGGTGCCCCTTATGTAAGATGGCAAAATCAAGGTTTGCTTTTTGGATTAGTATTTTTTAAAGAATATTTTCAAGCCATGGTTGCTTAAATCCGTGGATACCAAATCCGTGGATACGGAGGGGCAACTGTAGTTAATTAACTAAATTAGCCAGCTGACTAACTGGCTGACCAGTTCATTAATTACCCTCTGCTATATAGTCTCTTCAAACCTAAGCTGCCCAGGCGTTTCCCTGTTAAGAGGGTAAACCGCACTCTTCCTCTTGCAGCACTTACTACTAGTAGTAACTTCTGCAACCACAACCACAGTAGGCATGGGGTTAGGGAACTATATCTGTATGTGTGTAATCTAACACTAGTCAAAGTTGTTGGCTGCTGTGTTTCCAAAAGACTTTCTCCTCCAAGACTGAAAAGATGAACATTCACTATTTTTGCTCAGTGGTCTGGAGATCTTAATTGCTTTAGAACGTGTAGTTTAAGAAAATGTGTTTTTGGAAACACTGCTTGTATGGGTGTCGGTCTCTAGCTACCATCACCTCCTACGTACGTCCCCCTTCTTCCTTTTGTCCATTTTTTTTAATTTTATTCTTCTCTACCTCTCTTCCCTTTTTCATTTTTGTTTCATTTCGAAATGCAATTTAAAAATTTGAGAATCTGAGTTAGAATTCATGATTGTAGCTACAAATGCATAACCTAGAGTTACACATCTGTAACTGATCCATATTCACAATCCCTACGTATTCCCTATCGCCAACACTTACGACTCCTCGAACGCTTTCATCAGCGCTGTCTACACACAATCCTAAATATACACTGGACTGACTATGTGATGAATGTTGCTGTCCTTGAGCAAGCAGGGATCACCAGCATTGAGGCCATGATATTGAGAACGCAGCTGCACTGGGCAGGGCACGTGTCTAGGATGGAAGACCATCGCCTCCCAAAAATACTACTCTACGGTGAACTCGCCACGGGTCAGCGTAAGAGGGGCACTCCAAAAAAGCGATACCCTGAAACAACATCTCAGGCTCAGCCAAACTGATCATCAACAGTGGTCCGCCCTGGCCTCACATCGGGAGGCATGGAGACGCACTATCCACAATGCTGCAGCCTTATTTGAGAACTCACGCGGAACAAGTCTTGAAGAGAAACGACAACGCAGAAAGAATCACAACCTGGAAACATCACCCAAGGAGACCTTCTGCTGTGCTTTCTGCAACCGCGGACTTGTCTATCTCGGATTGGCCTTTTTAGTCATCAGCGCGCTTGCAGAAAGCGTGGGATGAGTCCTTCCTGAATCTTCGTTTACGAAAGAAAGCCAGAGTATGAGTGAGTACATATTCAATAATGTAAGGAGTAAATAGAGGTCGTAACCATTCCACAATCCGGATTGACCAGGCAGCTGCTGCAAGTCTTGACCCTCTCGCCATAGGTTTGGTTCTCCGTCCCTCTGGCCACCCTCGTTGCCCTTCGGACGCATGGCCCTGGTCAAGGAGCACCATGGCTCCTCCACATACTCACCTATCTTCCCTGGGGGTCCTGCGTCTCCCTTTTCCCCTGGGAATAAGAGCAGAAAAATCAATATTCTTGTCTCTGCTGTGAGTGGCATAGCTTTGGTGGCTCAAATGGCCACCCCCAAAGCCACCCAAGATATTTCACTGCCTGAGGCATCCCTCCACCCTCAATATACAAATTTGAGACCACAGTAACCAAAACAAGTTATTTGGACCCAGGAGGGAGAAAACCCCACACAAGCACCCTTCCCCATCACTGCCAGTCATGAGCAAGCAAACGGATAATTTGCTTTTCCTGATTACCCCATATCTGCTGCCAGAGGTGGTTTACTCAACCTCTTAATGGTCTGAAGCCAGAAAAGGGAAGTTGGGGGGGATCGAATGGGGCAAGACTGAGAAAGTTTCCCCCTTTTGGGGGACCAAAGCTTCCAAACAAACAACAATAATAATAATAATAATTTTTACCTCGCCCCTCTGTTAATCGGGGCAGCTTACAACAATTAAAATACAAATGCAGACTCCTGGCAAGTCTGGCCCTTCCAGTAAGTTCTAGGAGCAAAATGAACTTGGAATGAAACAAGCTCCAGTGGCAGGAAGTTCCACGGGTCTATGGCTGTGGTATCTCTGGCCCTTGTTGGCCAAAATGTTGGGAAACTTTGCTTTTTTAAAGACTGCAACTCCCAAAATCCCCCCCCAACCAGCCATGGGGAACACCCAATTCTCTATTCCCGTTTTTGCAGCAGTCAGCATTCCTTGGCCACCCAAATACCTTCTGCCCTTTGAAGGCTGTTTCCTTTCCCTCCTCCACCAAACTATTTTTGTATTTCTGCAAAGTTTGGGGTTTTCTCCAGGCTGGCTGTAGCTTGCCTTTTCTTTCTGGTTGGTGCTAGGGCTGGAATCCCTGATCAGGGAGCTCTCCATGCTGCAACAAAATGTTACAGCGTGGTCCCACTGCAGACCACAGAGAGAACAATACGATTCCCATCAAGAGATGGAGCTCCTCCTGTGAAGCATCTGGCTCCATCCCCTCCTAAAAAAACTCCTCATGCAAAAATGGACCCCTGCAGGAAACTTCTTGGCACCCAAGGACTGCATAAACAGTCCATCCTTACCTTTCAGTCCAGGGGCACCAGCATCACCCTTGTCTCCTGGATTAAAAAAGGAAAAGGAAAGAAGGGGAAAGGATTGGCTATCATCACCAAGAAAGGTAACCAACATACCACAGTTGTCCCTCCGTATCCACGGATTTGGTATCCAGGGGTTTAAGTATTCATGGATTGGAAATATTCTTTAAAAAATAATAATCCCAAAAGCAAACCTTGATTTTGCCATCTGATATAAGGGACACCATTTTACGATGCCATTGCATAGAGTGGGACTTGAGTATTTGCAGATTTTTGCATCCATGAAAGGGGTCCTGGAACCAAACCCCAGCAAATATGGAGGGACAACTGTATTTCTCCTAGCAAGTCAAATGCTAGCTCCGTATAATCATTTTAATGATCTATAATATATAATTAACTAGCTGTATCCAGCGTAACATATGCCTTTATAGTTTTACATGTGATTGGCTGAGGGAGTGAAAGGAGGGAGGGGATTGGTTGAGTATGTTTCCCAAGCGGCCAATCAGCACACTAGGAAAGGAAACATACCCAGGCATTTTATATATATAGATATCATCAGTTAATATAATTAATTAAGATGCAGGAGCAATGAAGGAATAACCCCCCAAACATTATCCAAATCTTCATGCATGCATGGTTTTAAATAATCTCAAACTGGCTTTAAATGGTTTTAAGCTCTTAAATAAATGTCAAATTATTGAGTATACTGAATTACTTACATAATGCACTTTGAGACTGTTTAAATCATTCTTACTCTTTTACATGGTTTTGAACTCTTTAGATAGATTTTATTGTATTCTGCCCTAAGATTCTTAGATACAGAGTGAAGATTTCAATATTTTAATAAATAAGTCACTATCCTTGCCGTGTCACCTTTCAGTCCAGGAGGTCCAATTTTCCCAGGAATTCCTACTGGACCCCTTTCACCTGTTTGGGAAGAAAGAAGGAGTGAAGCATGTTTTAAAATCTGTTCCTTTCATCAGGATAGGAGGTCTGCTGTGCCAGAGAGCATGTGCAAACGGTCTTCTTAAACCTGCCGTCGGGAAATTGCACCATGCCATTTTATTTCCCCTCGGAGCAGCAACAGGAGATATTTCCCTCCGGACTTTCTGCGGCCACACAACCTCTCTTCCCCTCCTCTTAGCAAACATAACCTTGGATTCCCAAGATCCCAAGGAAACCGGAGACCAGGGCCTTCCCTGAGCCCCAGCACCTCTTTATTCCAATTCAGGCCCCTCTGCAAAATACGTACCTTTTCCCCCAGGTATCCCTGGCTCCCCCTGGGGTCCTGCTGGGCCAGGGACCCCCGGACATCCCCGAAGGATGGCCAACCTCTCCTCTCCGGCCAGGCCCACAATCTGCACATCTGTGGAGGAACAACACAGAGCAAATGATGGAGGATATCTGGCCAGGGCACAGGGGTCATGCTGTCTCCTCAGACTGACCGCCCCTTCTCAAGTGTCCAGTTTGGCATGAAGTTCCTTCCTATAATGGCTGCCATGCATGCCCTCCCCTCCCTTGGAAATTTACTTCTGGAGCACGCTGCCTGGGAGCATGGTGGAGTCTCCTTCTTTTTACAGAGAGGCTGGATGTCCATCTGTCAGGAGTGCTTGGGTTGTGTCTTCCTCCACGGCAGAATGGGGCTGGACTGGATGGCCTTTGGGGTCTCTTACAACTCTATGAAGCAATGGACAGCCAACTCCCCTAAGTTCCTAGCTCTCATATAAAGTTAAAAGCAACCCCCTGCATTATCATAAAGCAAAGGGGTTATGTTTTAAAAGTTTTAGCTCCGTTTGAAGATGGGTGCTCTTTCCACCTTCCACCATGGTAGGCCAAGCATCTTCTACAGGCTCACCTGCTCCAAGCTTCGGCTTGCTTGCCACTCACCTGGGCAGGTGTCACTAGCAAGGGCACCAGCAACAGCCATCAGGCAAAGCAGAAAAAGGTGCCTTGGCTTCACGTCCCTCCTCATGGCTGCACCTTGGACATCTCCCCTGCCAGCTCTCCTCTGGAGCTTTCATAAGCTGGGAGGTCTTCCTTAAATGAGAAGAAAGAAGAAGCAAGTCAACAGGATTGCAAGACCTTGGGCCTCTTCTTCCTTCTTCCTTATCTGGGGCAGAATTGATGCATGCCAAAATAACTCATGCGTTCATTCACACACCCATCTGTGGATTGAAGCCCTTGTGGCATTCAAAACATGCAAATACTTTGCAAAGGACAGTTTAAAAAAAACCTGTTTCCTGAGTGTTGAAAAACTGTGATGAGAAGAATTCTAGAATGATGAAACTCTTTGTAGTTTTGGAGCTTTACTGTACACAAAATGTGCATGTGGTTTGAAAGTGCAAAGCGACCACAAGGCTTAAATGGGGTAGAGCCAATGTTGAAGAAGATGTTGCAAGTTCCTAGGGATTTCGAGTTAAACATGTACAAAGCATCCTAAGCTACGTTCCAAAACATCTTGACGGGTTCTGCTGATATGATAACAGCTAGAAGACTAGAAGAAAAGATGAAGATTAACTGTGATGTACAGTCAGCCCTCCATGGGTTCTGCATCCACGGATTCAACCAAACATGGCTCAAAAATATTTTTAAAAATTCAAAAAAGCAATCTTTGCTCTTCAGCATTTTATATAAGGGATGCCATTTTCACCCTTTCTTGAATATCTGAACTCATGCAGTTAAGACTGCATTGGATGACCATTTCAAATATATATAGATATAGATATAGATATAGATATAGATATTCCCCTTTTGGCAAACTGTAGCAGAAGTAATCAGGTACTGTTTTTGGAGCAAAGAACTACTGTTGGACCAACTGCAGTCATAGAATCATAGTTGGAAGAGACCACAAAGGCCATCTAGTCCAACCCCCTGCCATGCAGGAATGCACAATCAAAGCATTCCCAACAAATGGCCATATGGCCTCTCTTTTAAAAACCTCCAAAGAAGGAGACCCCACCACACTCCCAGGCAGTGCATTCCACTTCTGAACAGCTCAATTACTGTCAGGAAGTTCTTCCTAATGTAGTTTGAACCCATTGCTCCGTGTCCTAGTCTCTGGAGCCGCAGAAAACTAGCTTGCTCCATCCTCAGTGTGACACCCCTTCAAATATTTAAACATGGCTCTCATGTCCCTTCTTCACCTTCTCTTCTCCAGGGTAAACATGCACAGCTCCTTAAACCACTCCTCATAGGACATCATGGCTTCCAGACCTCCCACCATCCTGGTTGCCCTCCTCTGGACACGTTCCAGCTTCTCAATATCCTTCCTGAATTTGAATTATGGTGCCCAGAACTGGACACAGTATTCCAGGTGAGGTCTGACCAAAGCAGAAGAGAGTGACACTATGACATCCCTTAATCTAGACACTACACTCCTATTAATAAAGGATATTCCAGTGAATACGGTAAGGGGATTTTCACAGGTTGTTATATTAGTGTAAATGTGGTAAGGCGTGAGAGGAGGGAGGGGGAGAGGGCGGGACTAGACTGGAGTGTGCTGGCTGCTGATTGGCTAGAGCGAGATAATGGGATGGTTGAAAAGGGAGGCATAGGGAATGACAGTTGCAGAGCGTGGCGGTCTGGATCAGAAGGTCTGGGTTGGAAGGTGGTTCGGGTGGCTGGGAGGAGTGGAGCCGGGGCGGTTGAAAGCGTGGCCCTGGGGTCCCATATGGGGTCCCATGTGGCCCCCAAGTCTAGTTTGGTAGACTTTGGCCCACCGGATGCTCCAGACTGCCCTCTCCTGGGCAAAGAAAGGGCTGAGTTGTCTCTCCTGGAAGCAGAAATTCAACTATGAAATGGGCCATAGGGGCATCTCATTGCTAAGCATGGAAAACTATCATCATCATCATCATCATCCTCTGGGCTAATCCCAACCAGAGTAGACCCATTGAATCAACGGCTGAGCCAGCCTAGTGTTGAGGTTTGAGTGTTGGACCGGGACGATGGGAGGCCAGGGTTCGAATGCTCACACACGGGTTGACCTTGAGCAAGTCCAACACTCAAACCACTGCGTCACACTTTCACAAAAAGAAATTGGGAGCAGGAGAGGGGGGGATCTTGTGGCACCTTCCTTCTTTTGATCGTGAAATGGACTAAATCTCCTCTGTCTCTTTGAAACTTTTGTGGGTCATGCTCAGATGCTCCTGGTTTGCTGAATCTCAGCGCCCACAGCAAGACAGGAATACTGTTATATTAAAAATATAAAATATTGTTGTATGTGTGTGTCAGGCTATTTGAAGGATTATATCTTCCCCTGCAAACCTGCCTGAGTTTAGCATCTGCAGGTCTCCTCTCTGTCCTGCCATCTTCGCAGGCGCCGTTGGTGCGAATGTGGTAAACAGAGCCTTCTTGGTGGCTACTCCCACCGAGCAAAGTTAAAATGGCGCCTTCTTTGTTTTCCTTTCAGCACCAGGCTAAGACCTTTCTTTTCCAGAAAGCCTTTGGGATCTGGTTTTTAACAAGAAAAGGGTGTCTATGGTGCAGTACTCTTTTTAATCTCTGTTTTAAAGTAAGATTTTAAATCGCTTTAATTCTGTTGCTGCTTAATAGCATTTTAACCTTAATTTCGTGTGTGTGTTTAACTATATGTGTTTCTATGGGGATTTCCTCCTTTTGTGTCAGCCAACTTGAGTCCCAGCCTGGGAGAAAGGCAGGATAGAAATAAAACAGTGGTTCCCAAACGTTGCTCCGGCAGATGTTTTGGACTTCAGCTCCCAGAATTCCTGACTGTTGATCAAGCTGGGAGTGGAAGTCCAAAACACCTGGAGTAACAAGGTTTGGGAATCACTGAAATAAAGGGATGGGTGGATGATGCCCTTTCCTTCCCTGCAGCCACAGACTAAAGCAGTGGTTACCAACCGGTGGGTCTCCAGATGTTGTTGGGCTACAGTTCCCAGTAAAATTGTGAAAATCCACCCCAGGTTTTGGAGAGGGTTAGATGAACTCTCCAAGGTTCTGAAATCTCTCCCATGGATAGGATTCAGCACCTTGGAGACCTCTTTGGCATCTGAACGAAAACCTGGAATGGATCTATCAGCTGCCACCCCTGTGCCTTGTACCGAGGGGAAGATTTGCAGAGGAAGGGATGGAAGGATGAGAAAAAGGAGGCATGGGAGGTTTTAGGGGTCTTCTTGGAATACATTCAGCAACTGTGCATGCATGTGTGCGCGTGTGTGTGTGTTCATCCCATTAGCCCACCACTGCAAAAGTGTAGCAACCTTTAAAAATAATAGAAACAAAAAGCTAGTGCTGCATCACAGAATCATAGGTTTGCACCCTAACAGTCAGAACTGGGCTATGGGAGCAGCTCTTTTACTGTAGACATTGGCAGGTTCTCGCCTTCAAAAATACTTCTCTCCCCAGCACATGGAAGAATAAAGAGACAATTTCTTAAAGAATTGCAGAAAAAGGAACATGTGTGCATGTGTGTGTGTGAGAGAGAGTGTTGATGCGGTCTCTAGTATGTTCTAGCACTGACTGAGGATGCACCAAAGTGCCTTGCTTTTGCAGTTTTCTCCATTTGCAAATTTCTCCATTTTTATGGAGAGTTGGATGGAAGAATCAATGGTCGTGGTGGTGCCATTTGCTTTTGCAAATTTCTCCGTTTGCAAATTTATCCATTTTTATGGAGAGTTGGGTGGAAGAATCAATGGTCGTGGTGGTGCCATTTGTTTTTGCAATTTTCTCCGTTTGCAAATTTCTCCATTTTTATGGAGAGTTGGGTGGAAGAATCAATGGTCGCCATTAAGCAGCAATGGCCAAACTAATCAAAAGAAAAGAGGCATTGTTGGAAAACCATCCTCAAGATAGGATGGTTACCTTTGATGCTATTTCTGCATACAGTCAGCCCTCCATATCCATTATCCACAGATTCAACCAACCACGGCTTGAAAATATATATATATATATATATATATTCCAAAAAGCAAACCTTGTGGTTGACCATGTTATATAAGGGATGCCATTTTACTATGCCACTGTATATAATGGGATTTGAGCATCCATGGAGGGTGGTGGGACCAAACCCCAGCAGATACTGAGGGACCACTGAATTTAGGAGGAAGCTGGAAGGGCTTTGTGAAAAGGAGATGGAAGTGAGTTTGCCCCAGGAATGTCCCTCTAAAAATCTAGATAAAGAGCAGGATAGACCAGCAAGGGAGCACACAAGGGGGCCAAAAGAAATGGGAAAGTGTGGACCAAATTCTGTGGTTAGTCCTAGACCCATTGGATCAATGGGATTCACCTACATGTTGGCTCCCCAATCCACAATTGATTCCATCATTCTCCCCTAGATGGAATGAACCCCCCAATAAATCAAGGTTAGGTTAGTCCCACTTTTTCCTCCAAGCAATTGTTTTTCAACACTACCTTCCTTCTATCTTAAATAAGTGACTTGGGGGGAAAAATGAGGAAATGAACCACCAAGAAAAAAATACAAAAATATCTTATTAATCCTTCCTCCTGTTATTTTTCTTTTTAATAGCGTGAATAGATTCCTGCAGTACATACCACATTTTTGGGAATGTGAGAGCAAAGTCTCGAACCTTGGGAAAAAATTCCTCCGCTGCGGCTGTGAAAAAGCAACTTTTGCAAGGATGAAAAAAGCAACTTTTGCACTCCTGAGCATTATTACCGTTTGCTGGTTGTGTTCGCTTTGTGCTGCTGACGATATCCCCGTGCAGGAAAATCTGGAAATAAAGAGGGTAAGCGAGTCCATTCCTCTGAAATAAAGCCTATGGCACCTGGGATTCCTTGGCTGTCCTTCTGGGATTGGGGTTTTGGACTGCCACTCCCAGAATCCCCCAGCCAGCATCGCTGGCTGGGGGATTCTGGGAGTGACAGTCCAAAAAGGCACCTTTTCTCCCAGATTTTGTTCCCTCCTCTCCTTTCCCACCTGCTGAATGAGTCAAGTGCAAACTCCTTTTTGCAATTTGAACTCAGTTTGCAGCAATTGAAATAAACTGAGGACAAAGGAGGAAAGTTGGAGAGAGAAACCGGGACATTGTATAAAACAGCTGGAAAATGGGATGACAGAGACTTAATGAGGATTATCCCTGCCAAATTGGGACAGCTGGAAGATATGAAGGGAGGCTTTCAAACTTTCCAACCTTTTAAAAGCTTTAATTGCCATTCTATATGTCTCACCCTCTTGGTTGGGGAATATTTGCACACCTTCATAGACGGTCCAGAATCCACATCCAAGAATATGGCCTCATTGAGTGATTTTGGAGAAGGCGACTTCTCTGCCTGCTCTGTACTCAATTTTCATTCTGGATTTATTTTTTAATTTTTAATGTTTTTTTTTTTTAAGATCACACTCTGCTCTTTTCTTTTTCTTTAAAGCTTGATGGGAAATGGTATCCCATTGCGTCAGTGAAACGTGAATTTATGCCGAGATCCTTCTACGCCTTCACAATAGAGTCCTCGGAGGACGGAGATGTTAATCTCAAAGTGGAAGTCCCCCGGTAAGTTTGTGGCTGGTGTTGTCCAACTCCATTGAAGACAGTGGTGTGTGTGTTTGTGTGTTTGTCATCCCTTATCCTCCTCCCATTGGACATCACTTCCATCTGCCTCTCCCGATGATCTCTTTTAAATTGATTTTCAGATTCCCTCAAAATTCACTTCCAGGGGCTTAATTCTGCATTTAGGGAGCCATTTTTCCTCTTAGGGTTTCCCCAGGAACTCTGGAAGGGGGCATGGGGCGTTCCTCTTGCAAAGTGGGACACATGGCCACTGCATTTTCGGATCCTATCCCTTTCTTTTCGGGAAAGCCAGGGTAGTGTAGGGGTTCGTCTAAGACTCCAGGAGACCCGGGTTCAAATTCCATTTTATACACTTTTTTTTTTACACTTTATTTTTTCACAAAAGAAAAAACATTCTCTTGTATTCACAGTCGTACTTTTTTTACATCCATATTTCCATCATATTTTCTCTTCCTTTTTCTTCCATACATTCTCTTGTATTCAAAGTCGTACTTTTTTTACATCCATATTTCCATCATATTTTCTCTTCCTTTTTCTTCCATACATTCCTTCCATTCACTATTCATCTATTTTACTTTATACATCGTCTATACATCGGTACACCTATACATCATCATTCGTTGACTTCCTTCCATACAATCCTAAGTAAGCAAGATTTTAACGCTTCATCTTATAGACTTCTTATATACCTCTATCATTACCTCTTCTATCACATTTCTTTTTCCTTCTCATTTTGAATTCCCACATGCCTATCTTCTTCTCTTTCCTCTTGTCTGTTCCTCTCTTATCTTTAACACTCCATAATTTTGATTTTATCTCCTTTCCATCATTTCTGCCATTTTCATATTTCTCTTGTCTCCCCTTTTCTTACCATGATGTTGTGCTTTTTATACTAGTAACATATTCTTAACCCCTTCACCTTCTCCGTTGTCCTTCCAATATTTTATCATTGGTAGCCATTTTTCCATTAATTTAGTTTTGGGTGTGTCCCTTAACCTGTTTGTTAAACTCTCCAGTTCTATCATATTTATCATTTTATTTAACCAATCTGTTATCTCTGGTGTTTCTGACTGCTTCTTATACACTCTTAACTGTGTGTGTTCAGCCATGCAGAAAAGGGTTATGCAATGAGAGACAAGAAATTTGGGGAGTAAACATGGATAGTGTAGTGGTTTAAGTGATGGCTTAGGACTCCAGGAGGTTCCAGGTTCGAATCCATGCTCAGCCATGGAAACCCACAGAGTGGCCTTGGGCAAGTCACACTTTTCTCTTCACCTCAGAGGAAGGCAACCACAAACCTCCTCAGAACTGATCTGCTGTCCCCCAAAAAACTATCTTAACATAGGGTTGCCATATTTTGGAGCAAAGATCGTATAGCAAGTGTTTGAGTGTTTGACTCTGGAGACCAGGGTTTAAATCCCCACTTGGCCATGGAAATCTACTGAGTAACCTTGGGCATGTCACACTCTCTCAGCCTCAGAGGAAGGCAATAGGGGAAGACCTCCACGGAAGAATAAATCTGGTCAAGAAAACTCTTATTGTGGCATTACCCTAAGCTGGCGTTGATTTGATGGCACCTAACAGGCATCCCTTCTTCCTTTCCAGATTCGGAAGGTGCAAGGTGAAAAAGGTTCCTTTGCACATGGAGAAACCTGGTGTCTTCAGCATGGAGGGTAAATGAAGGGATTCCCCCATTGAGGGGGTCTAATGAGAGAGGAGGGACCCCCAAGTACAGAAGATATGTCCATGTGTCTGTCCCTAATCTCACCGTGGGAAGCAAATTTTTCTCAAATTTGGCTGCCTTAGACTTATTTGGAGGGAGGTCCTGACTCCACCTTCCAGGTGCATGGAAATGGGTCCCATCCTGGGAGAAAGGGAGCATGGAAATAAAATAAAATAAAATAAAATGATAAATAATGCCCCCTCCAACATCTGTTTATAGGTAGAGGAAAGCTCTCTTGCCCTCTCCTGTTGGTTGAGGAGGCTGGTCAGCCAACATTGGCCTTGCAAGACAAGTTATAGGAAATTGTTTGTGGGAGGCTGATCAATAAATAGATCTTTGGTTTACAACATTGGTTTTCTCCCCATAGACGGCCTGGCCACTATACGCATAGTAGAAACAGATTACGACACCTACTTCATCAGTCACTTCACAAGCGGGACCATAATCTTCCTCAATCTCTACGGTAGGTACCCAGGGGGGTGATCAGCACGTGGTGTGTGTAAAACCTTTTAAAAACATCAGAATAAAAACAGAAAGCACAGCACCACCCTCCCATTAAAAGACCCTCAGATATGGATGCCTCCCCTCTTCCAACGCGGCACGCACTACAATGCGCCAGTCCTCCACGTGTGTTATCTAAAGCAGTGGCTCTTAACCTTTTATTTACCAAGGACCCCCCCCCTTTAAATATCCTTTGTTGCCATGAACCCCCAAGACTTAACTCAAGATTTAAAACCCTAATAATACCTGATAATAGTAAAAATACAATGATGCCATCCATGAAATCTTCCCTCAGAGACATTGGTGGGGTGAGGGAAGATTTTTCTCCTGCTTTTTCCTGCAAATTTGTGGCTGGCATGGCTTGAATGGCAATGTGCAGGCCAAGCCAGCCAGCCTTTGCCTTGGCTCCTGTCATGTGGGCTTCAAGCCTTTGCAGACCCCCTGTGAGGACATTGCGGACCCCTGGGGGTCCACTGGCCACAGATTATGAACCCCTGGTCTAAAGGGATGGGGAAGGTGGGGAGGGGGTATCCCAGGCTAAGGCGTGGCCAACCCTCTTCCCACCCACCCCAGTGAAAGGGGGCCTTCAAGGCCTTCCCCAAGCATGGCCGCTGAGCTGTTGCTGTCACTGCGTGCTCCGGAGTCCCACCGCCAACATATTGAGCGTGGAGCCCATGGCCGGACCTGGAGGCCATTAATCCCCGAGGCCACCATCTTCTTTTGGTCTTTTTTCAGGCAGGGAAAAAGAGGTTCAAGAAAAAGTGAAGCAAAAGTTTATGGCTGTTGTTGAAAAGCTGCAGTTCAACCCGGAGCGTATTTTCTTCCGTCACGAAATGGGTAAGAATCATGCAATCATAGAGTTAGAAGAGATCATGAAGGGCACCCAGTCCCGGAGCAGTCGAGGATTCGTTTTGACGCCATTGATAGGGAGAAACTGCCTTTCCAGCTGTACGAAATAGGAGATGCAGGGGAAAGACAGGGGATTCTGGGAGTTGCTATCCACAAAAACTTATCTCCTGGCCAAAAAAAGGTATGTGGGGAGGTGGGAGATTCCAAGCATGGAGGAAAAGTGTGTTCTAAGCGGCTGATAAAATAATGTGAAAAGGGGAAGATAAATAGCCAAAGAAGCAGAAATAAATGGGGAAGGATTAGGCTTGGTTGCAAACAGACTTACACCAGGGTTTTGACAAAATACATTTTTTAAAAAAGAAGAAGAAGGTGGAGGTTGGCAGACGATTACCCGAAATAATGTCAGCAGCAACAGCCCAGCTTGCTCCTGACATTCAGAGATCTTCAGGTAGATATTTTTTTTAATGATATGGGGATAAGCATCGCTGTCTCTTTCAACTTGCAAATGTCTGCCAGTCATGCTGATGTTCAATGCACAGGAGCATGGCCTATTTAAAAGTTGGCAACCTTGTCGGATTCTGCTCCCAAGGAGCCTATTTCATATCTTCCTCATCTCTTTCCCTTCACAGATTTGTGCACCGAGCCAGCAGCTGGAAGTTAGGTAAAATGCACAAAATAGAGCATTGCACAGTGTGTGTGTGTGTGTGTGTGTGTGTGTTGTCTTTGGTGGTTGGGACGTCCACTCTCGGATCCCCAGCCAACTTCATGTGGTCAAGATCCTGCACTGAGAGATAATTTACAACTCAGTCGAATGCAAAGTCTTTACAGTTGCAGAAAAGGGTGGGCACATAAATCAGAAATGCAGTTTTCTGGCACCAGCTCCTAAAATCTAGATTTTAGATCTGCAATTTTGAAAGGTGACATTGAGAATCTCTGGATTGGAAATTGTGCTTTCCTCTTGAAAAGAGTAAAATGGTGAGAAGGGAGGCAGATAGATGAAACATTCTTGGAGTCGTTGTATCTTTAACTTATACAAGAGCCCAGGTGGAAAGAAGATTAAAAGATAACCATACTGAGCACATTTTAAAAAAACATTTGCTCCCCGTCTGTTCCCCTAGGTTTCATTCCAGAGCCCCTAACAGCACTTAGTTAATTACCGTTTGTAACTTAATACCAACTATTTCCCAATTAGTTACTACTGGGGTTATTTCTTTGAATAAAGCAGAAGAACTGTTCTCAGGAACTCTCTTTCTCCTTTTGCAGGAAAAAAGATCTCCGGAGTTATCAGCTTGTACACCTTCCAGCCGGGCACAGAGACAGCGACGATGGCTTCCTACCCTTGCTCTTTCCCACCATCCTCCACAAGGATTTTCTTCCTGGGAGCACTAATTCTATTTAAATAAATGAAAAGATCCCAAACACATCCCTGGCCTGCCTTCTTGCAAATGGATCCAAAACCCCTCGCAGATAGCAAAAAACGTGGACAGTAGAGTCCCGTATTAATCAATGGGAGCAGGCATTTTAAGTATGGGCTCCACAACTTTAAGTATGCAGTGGCAACATTTTAAATATAGGCAGAACCATTTTGGGTATGGGAGGCACCATTTTGGGTATGGGAGGCACCATTTTGGGTATAAGAGGAACCATTTTAGGTATAAGAGGCACCATTTTGGGTATGGGAGGCACCATTTTTGGTATGGGCAATGCCATTTTAGGTATGTATGGCACTATTTTAGGTTTGTGTGGCACCATTTTATGTATGGGCGGAACCATTTTAGATGTGAGGCGGTGCCATTTTGGGTATGCAGTGACACACATAGTACAGAGACACCCCAGTTCTAGCATTGTGAATGCTGCATCAGCTTAAAGTAGGATATGCAAACAGTAGTTCTGGTGAAGACTTTCAAAATTTGCCTGCTGTGGGGAGTATATAACTCCACTATTGATGCAGTGGCTACCTGTCTGTATCCAGGCACAACTCAAAATGCTATGAAGCCCCATATGGCTTAGGCCTAAACTATCTGAGAGCATGCATCTGCCCATATGAGCCTGCCCAAATCTTGCAATCTTTTGGGAGGGCTTTTTCTCTGTCCCACCACCCTCCTAGGCTTGTCTGGTGAAGGCACAGGCTCTGCGCAACACTCTTGATTCTTAAATTCCCCGCTTTTATGGTCCCGCCTCTTCCAAATGAGGGGGAAGTTGGTAATTTGGCAAACTAAGGCTCACTTTGGCCCAAATCCCGCTGGTGCTTTTACCTGGCCTGCAAGAAGTTCCCCTTCAGAAGCAGTTAAGTTTCTCCCATGCCAGACAGCTGCGTCGTTCAGTTCAAGGCTATAGAAGCGGAGTCGGTGTTGCACAGCTGCTGTGTGATTGTATTACGTAAAGCTGCTCTCCTCGCGGTCTCATCCAATGACTCCACACAGGGCACAATCGATGTGGTTGAGGCTTTGGGGTAATCCCAAAAATAGGGGCATGTTTGTGCCAAGGTGGAAGCTCTTCTAGAAGTGGTGGTACAAAAGTTAAACAAATGCATGAAGCATCAGCAAATAAAATGCAAAGCACAAGAGACAGCAGCAGAAAAATCTCCATGTGCACACCGCCTTTTAGCTGGGCAGCTTTGGGGGAGAGTTTAAGCCCGATCTCGTGCATTTTCACTCCATTACTCAAGTGACACATGAAGCATTGATGGTATCAGAAATGTCAGGACATTCGGGCAACGACTGGGGAAGAAAAGGAAGCCGGCCGTGCCTTTTCCTTTCAACGCTGGGCCTGGGAACAAATTGGAACAACTGAAGCATTGACAATCTGGCCAGCGACGGACCGTGCTGGACATCATGTTCCAAAGTTGTCCAGCTAACGCCCGCCAACAGCGAGCCATTATTTCTGGAAAGAATATCCATCTCTCTCTCGCTCACCTGGAACAGACCGACCTGCATGACTTTTGGGGAGGGACACTCAACCGAAATGTACAAACCCAGATAGCATTGAAAGGCTGAGCTCTCTGGCCAAAATGCCCCGCAGCCAGGGCAAAGGAGGGACAGTTTCCAAGATGGCAGCCACGCAGCTCTGGAGGGTCATTGTGGTCTGTCTGTGGTTGCACCAGTGTTCGGCCAGCATTGACGTCCGAAGGGTAATGTACATAGCATTGCTGGATCCCAAAGGGTGGGGGATCTTCAACTCAAAAGGTAGGGTCTCCTCAAAAGGAGAAGGCATTCCTTCCCTTGGCTAGTGTTTTTCTCCACCTTCGCCATTGGGGTGGTTCTTCCATTTTGACGCTGTTTCTGGTGGGTGCAAGAAAAGGGAAATTCAGAAGTCACCGTAAGGAAATTAGTTGGCACCACCTTTTCTTTCAGGGTTCATTTTAGGGAGTGCTCTTAGGGCTTCTCCTGGGCAGAAAAAAGCTGGCAGAATAAAAATCAAGTAGATTTCCAAACTTGCTTTAAAAATTTTAAATCCAAAAGTAGGGCACTCAACAGTCTTTCTGTGACCTCTTCAGCCTTACCAGGAGTCCCTCCTCTGTGGATTTCCTCACTAAATTTCTTCCTGAAGATGGCAACCGGTAATTTTTACTCATAGTTTCTTCTCACTGCAAGAAAATATCCGAATGCTACACAGTTTTTGAAAAATGTTCGCAATTCAGAACTTATTCTGTGCAAAATTCACATTTGGTTGTTTTGCACAGGAAACAGGTTTTTTTCAGCACAAGAAACAGCATTTTCTGCACAGAAAATAGTATTTCTGCACAGAAATATTATTCCCTGTGCATAAAATGTGTAGAAAATGTTTTCTATGCAAACCAACAACCTGCGAATTTTGCATGAAACAAGTACGAAACTGCAAAGATTTTCATCAGTTCATGATTCTTCTCATATTTAGCAACACAAACAAAAAAATGGGTTTTTGACCATTTTCCATTTTTTAAAATATTCTTTTCATTCCTAAGAATGAATGTCCACATCGCAGTTGATGGGGAATGCAAGATGGGCATTGCAGTTTCAGTCCTACTATGATGGTTGGCTTCCCATTATAACAACCAGTTGGGGCCAGAATGACGCTCTGGAAGCTGGAACAGAAAGACTTTTGGTCAATCCAGCACCATCATTCTTGCAATATCTTATTAATTGCAATATATTATGGCATCCCAGAGTAGTAATAGAGAGTAATAATACAAAACATAGCCTTCTTAGTGGTAGCTCCCTGGCTCCAAAATTTATTTCCTTTACCTTGTCCTTGACACTCTTCCCTTTCAGGATCTAGCTACAAACTTACCCAATTGTTGCAAACCTTTACGGAATAATTGCTCGGTCTTTATTGCTCCCTTGTTTGTATCGTGTTGTGGTGGACATTAAGAAACATGTGTTTCAAATAACTGCAATTTGCAATTTTAAATGTGTGAGGTCCTTTGGAAATTTATAGATTGCTCATTGTCCTGAGGAAAAGGGAGGAGAGCACCAGCAACATATTTTTTTCCTCCTTTCCTTTTGTTTTTAGCTGACTGGGAAATGGTATCCCATTGCCATGGTAAGAGCAGATGGAAAAGAAGAAGAAATGTACGCCTATACGATAGAGCTTGTCAGCAACGGCGACATTGTTGTTGTTGTGGAACAGTTCCAGTAAGTTCTCGGGAGCTTCTGCAATCATCACTTTCTGCATTCATGATTAGAGGTGGAGTAAATATTTGCTACTGCAGTTGTCTCTCCACATTTGCAGGCTGAGCATTTGCAGATTTGATTGTTCGCAGATTGCTAAATACATTCTCTCTAGGCATTTTCTGCCGGAGGTTGACCATAAAATAACACTGGAGGACCTTCAAATGCCTAGAGAGGTGTTCTTTATCTCAGGTTAAAAAACATTCACGGTTAGCCCACTTTTGGGGGGGATCCTCGACCCAGTGTGGATGTCAGATTATGCCGATACTGTTTGCTTTTTGCAGAAATTGCAAAATTCACAAATGTCTTCCTATTTGCAAGGGAAAGAACCTGAGGTTTTTGTTCTTTTAAAGTGAATTTCTGAGACAACAAAACTGGTAGTTTCTCATCACTGACTCCAACTATTCCCATAAGCCCCTGTCAGGAGGGATAAGGGCTGGGGATGATAGGATATGATGTGGTGCAGATGAGGCTCTCTGCTATGGAACCTCTGTGAACATTTGTTTCGTTTCCAGAAAGGGACGTTGCAAGGAAATTAGGAAAAATTTTCATGCAATCAAGAAAGCTTTCGTGACAACAGGTAAGTGTGATAAAATATATAACACTCCTTTTAATCTGGAGATAAAGGGCATTTTTCCCCTCACGGAGGGCCCTTCCACACAACACAACTATAGTACTATGATTCCACCTTTAATGGCCATGGAATGCTGGGATTTGTAGTTTAAGGAGGGGCATTTAGCCTTTGTGTAGCCAGAGGCTCTAGCAACTGACCAAACTACACATCCTAGGAGTCGACAGGATGTTGCCATGATAGTGAAAGTGGAATTAAAGCACTGTAATTTTGTGACATGGAAGGGCCTATAGACCCTTGATTGGGTTCATTGTGTTGCACTACAACTTTGTGTGACTGGATGTTGAATTGCACACTTGTTCAATGCTCCTTCTGCAACCTTAAACCGAATGAGGATGTTGTGCATTTGGACAAAAATCTCCAACCAGTTCCATAGCGGATATCACATATGGGCAAGACACCAACAGAACTGTAGTCCAAAGAGACATAACTGGGAGCAAATCCTGCACCATTTTCCAGCAGCAAACTGGTCCCAGTCTTCCCCACTGAATGAACATTGGGTCTACATTTCAACCTCAATTTGCATCCTGACTGATAAACTACTATGGGAAATTTTACTCCAATATTTATGGGCATGTTTTCCTTCTCTACTCTTTTTGGGGATGGGGTGAGGCGATGCAACAACTTGCAGTGCCTTTTCTTGCAAAGCGTCCATCAGCCACCTTGAGTCTGGTCTTGGGAGAAAGGTGGGGTATAAATCTAATAAATATATAAATAAATTGTCCTTTCCGTGAAAGTTTGGAACCGTTGCTCTTCTCTGAACAACCATCTCGTGGTCCTTTTCTCAACAGATTTGAAGCAGTTCCTACGGTTCGTGGGGACGGATTACAAAAACTACCACATTGCTTTTGCTCGGAATTCCAAAACGGCAGCCCTGTTTCTATACGGTATGCGCCCCTGATGTATGGATGGGCCTTTCACTCTGCTGTCTGGGGATGATGGTGGTTGTAGTCCAGTCCATTTGGAGGGTGTTGGCTAGTTGGGAGTGTGCTGTGCTTAAGCCTTCTATAGCAACAATTGGGAGACTTTCATGGGTGGACTTATTTAGTGGATTGTCATTTGTTGTGAACCTCCTTGGATTCCATATTGGGAGAAACAGGAAACAACCAAGCAACCATGCAAGCAAGAGTTACTTTCATACCCATCATCCCCTCCAGTGGGCTTGTAGATTCCCTCCCCGGATATCTCTACCAAGGAGTGGCAACTCTGGGACTTGTTTTGGACACATCCTCCCATTTAAGCCTTTCTCTCCATTTGCAAGCTTTCATGGCCACAAATTCTCCAGTGTTGACCTGATGCTTTCTTTATCTCTGAAGCCCGGAAAAAAAAGGTATCGGGAGAGGTGAAGAAGAAACTGAAGAAGCAGGCCTTGAAAAGGGGGTTTAAATCTAGACTCATTAACTACAGACCCCAAATTGGTAAGAGAACGTCAATCAATTCCTACCTCTCCGGTTTGCTGGAATTTTTTAAAAATGGCAATGCTAGATTTTCTCACCCCCCAAGTGATGCAAGGAAGCATTCGTTCTTAAAAGCTGGATTTTCTTGTAGAGCAAAAAAAGGATGGTTAAGGTTGGCATGCTAAGCTTCATTACCTGGGAGTAAGCCTACTCTACATCTTGCTACTCCATCAACATGAATGAAACCTCCCCACAAAATGCTCAGGGGGTCACCCTCCAAATGGACTACCATTTCCACCATTCCTAGCCAGTGCAGCCATAGGTTTGGACATGCATGGAGGGGAGTGATGGATGTTGCAGTGCAAGAGATCTGGAGCTATCCCAAAAAGTGTGGAAACTTCTCATCCGTACTTCCTGGCGGCATCATTTTCAACTATTTAGGAAGAGGGCAATAGAGTCCTGTACTCCTCTGTTCACTCATCTGCAGAATAGATGTGGACCATGAAGCTGCAACATGACTCCTAAGACTTCCAACAAACACACCCTTTTTCATGGTTTTCAGGCAATTTTAGCACTCAAACCATGCAAAAATGCAATGTGCACACCCAATGCAAAGATACCCCAACCACACCTCCATAAGCATGCCAGAACCCCATCCTGACCCCCCAAATAGCTCTGTTTTCTTCTGTAGTCCTTCTCAAAATGGCAACAGAAAGTGATGCAATGCCACTTCCTACCACCATTTTGAGAGGGGCTGCAGAGAAAAACAGAGCTATTTGGATTTGCTGTAGGAAGGGGTGGTCTGGGGGAGATATAAGCCCCCGTCCGCCACATAAATCCCCTTCCTCCACCTTGCTCTGCATTTGGTCACCCAGCTCTCATGTTTAAAAGTTTAAAAATAGAGATTAAAACCCTCCAGACATCTGGCTTACATTGAAAGCGAGGGACCCCATCTCCCTAGGCTTTCCTCCAATGAATTATGTATAAAAACATTACCATGTTTGACTAAAAACTGCAGTGGTTTTGCATTTTTTTTAGTTTTAGGGTTGTTGTTTTTATAGGAAAGAAATTTCTCAGATCTTTGAAGCACAAATGAAAAAGGGGATTTCCTGACAAGGAGCATCCTCTGGAACAAGAATTTGGAAGTTCAGGTCCTGGCCTGCATGAATAACCCATGTGATTTATTTTATTTTTATTTTTGGCATTGAACATATCATGTTCTGCAACAGAACTGTTCTTCTATGACTAACATTTTTTTCCCCTGAACAGAAAACTGCATACAAATTACATTTGTTAAACAACCAACAACCTTGCTATCTGCAACAACAACAACAAAGCATTAGTAGAAGCAGAGGGGTGGAATGATTTTTTAGAAGTTGGGTCCCATTGCAATAACCACTGACACAATTTTGTCTCTTCTTCTGCAGTTTTGTGCTGACGTCCATCAGACACAAATCAGGTAAAACCTGAGAAAATGGGAGTTTCGTAGTGCAAAGTTATTTTGCTGCTGGCAAAAGGAGAGCAGGGAGGGACTGCCATGCTGAAAGAGAGACCTCTGAATTTAATAGAAAAGGAATGGGAACTGCTAAAAAATCTTTGGAAAGAAAAATGGAATTTCAGCATATAGGAATAAGATAATTTCCCTAGAATATGATAGGGTCCAGGAAGGACCGGAGAGACTAGCTTATTGGAGTTTATGCATTTACATCCACATTTTCATCTTCCCATTTTCTTTGCACCATTCTGAGTTCCTTCTTGTTCTTTTTAATAAATCCCTTGGCCTTTTCTGTTAAGTCAATCTGTATCTTTCTTTTTTAAACATGAAATGTACTCCTTCCAATTTTATCCCAACTGAAGAGGATTTTCTCCCTTTTTAATATTTAAAAAAGCAAAGTCTTTTTTTTTCCTTTTCAGTAATCTTATCAGGATTTCTTTCATTAGTATCATTAGTTTTCTGTCCATATGCCTTCATTGTAATGGACCTCTACTATGTAGTCTTTGTAGTGGATAGGGTTAACAGGAAAACAGAAATAAGATTAATTTTTAACACAATTATTAGCTGATCTCAAATAAACCAAGGAGGAAGGATAACATCCAAAGGGAAGAACAAGGAATATACATATGAGTCAGGATCTATATTATTTGTACTATATATATTTATCAATTAGCAGAAGGGGGTTGGACTGGATGGCCCTTGGAGTCTCTTCCAACTCTAGGATTCAATGATTCTATGAAAGAATATATTTGGAAAACTCCTTTGTATATTGTGGATATTGTTTTGTTTTATGAAATGAAAGTTACAAAATGCAAAGATGTACATATAAACGTAGATTATTAAAGTTGTTCTGAATGGTAACACAATTACCATTCAGCAATTAGCTAACACACATTGGAAACCGCTTAATGCAGTGTAGATGTGTAAATGGCTATTGCTTAAAATAATTTGTAAGCCGCTCTGATAGCCTTGTGGCTGAAGAGTGGGGTATAAATAAATAAATAAAAAGGAATTAAAAAGGAGAGCAGGGAGGGCTGCCAATTGAACTTCCAGTGGCAGGGAGTTCCATAGCCTGGGGAGCAGGCCCCAAAAAGGGCCTCTTGCATCCCATTGATTCAGTGCAGTTTGGGACTAGAATGGGATTTTGGACTCAGTCCTTATCACTGGCTCTCCAGGGTCCAAGGTAGAGAATTATTTTGGTCCTGAAAGTTCAAACTGAAATGATGGGAATTGAACCTGAGGCTTTTGTGGGTGGAGAGATCTGGGAGCAACTGAGCCTGATGTGAGTTGCATCGAGAGGGTAAAATGGTGTATATGGTATGCAACTATGTGAACTGTTCTTTGGTCCACATCTGTAATGTAGCTCACAGTTGGGAAGGAAGGAAAAAGCAACGAAGTCATTCAGGGATATTTTTACAAGCTGTGCTCAAACATCTGAGCAAAGCAGAAGAGTCTCTCTCCAAATCTCTTTGCCTTTTTGCAGGGAAAATTGGGAAGTCTGTCAGAGCGCCATTCTGCAGAGATCCAGAAATCATGCTACAGAACTGCCCGAGACTTCCTTTCTGTATTCTTTTCCATCATCTTCCAAATGGATTTCCTTCTTGGCCTCTGTCTCTCTCTTACACACACACACACACATACCCAAATAAATAAATATATCCTCCAAGAGCATCCTTGTGTCTGCATTGGAAGAATCTTGATAAATACTAGCGTGGCATTTGCAAGGGATTCTATCCAAGGAACTACAGGAAAAGAGACTCCACCTAAAAATTAGGAAGAAGGTCCAGAGGGTAAGAGCTATTCAACAGCGGAATATGCTGCCGCCTTGAATTACAGTGGAGTCTCCTTCTTTGGAGGTTTTTAAACAGAAGCTGGATGGCCATCTGTCAAGAGTGCTTGCATTGTTTCTTCCTGCATGACAGAATGGGGTTGGACTAGATGGCCCTTGGAGGTCCCTTCCAACTCTATGATTCTAACTCCTAATCTTTGAGCACAGCAGGCATGGCCTCCCTTGTCATTGTGTGTCTTCAAATTGTTTCCCACTTATGGTGGCCCTAAGTGGAAGCTATTGGGGGGGGGGGCTCTTGCTCAGAGAAGCCTTGCCATTCAGGCTGAGAGAGTGTGACTTGCTGAGAGGTTTCCATGGCTGAGCAGAGGGGATTCATACCCAGTCTCCAGCAATCCCAGTGAAACAAACATGCTTCCTCATCCCATCCAGGCAGTGTTTAGGTGCTGGGGGGTGGATTATCAGGAAGGGTGCAAAAAGGGGCTGGGGGGTGTATGTGGCCTGCAAACTGCCCTTGCCCCACCTCACCAGGGGAACAAGACAGACCCCTGAAGGCAGCACAACCAGCAGCTAAGGGGACCCTAGAGGACTTTTTCAGGACAATGGAAGCCCCCATAATGCCCCCCTGAAATTGGGTCCAGGATGCCATGCTTGGAAGACTCACAAGCAAGTTCAGCACGACCAGTTGTGACACACACACATCCTGACCCCGTTCCCAGCCCCAGTCTTCCACCAAAGTCTCCCACAAAGAAAGACCCATAGTCAGCTTAAAAGTTTTATTCAGCACACGCTTTCGTGGATTCCAGCACAATTCAGGAGATGCATATTGCAAAGAAAAATTACAAAGTGCCAAAAGACTCATTTTGTCTCAGCAACACATTGACACAGCCGCACACGGACACATGCATACACACACACACACACACCATAGACTTTTGCAAGAGAAGGTGTCTTATTCCTGGACCGGGAGTCATTCCAGGCCTCTCCAAGGAGTCTTTTGGTCCATGCTCAGGCTGTTCATACCCAACACCACCCTCACTCTCTATGCTGCTCACATGACACAAACAATCCAGTTTGAAACTGGATTACTTGTCATGGCTCTTTCCTATGGAATCTTGGGATTTGTAGTTCTACAAGGTCTTTAGCCTTCTCTGACAAAGGGTGCCGGTGCCTCACCAAACTACAAATCCCAGGATTCCACAGGAAGGAGCCATGGAAAATAATCCAATTTCAACCTGGATTATTTCTCTAGTGTGGATGCTCCTACTGAATATTCCTACAGTGTAGCTGATCAACATGTCACTCCACGTGCAAACATGTGCGCTGTGCAACCCTAGCCTAGACCTTTGGCACTTGTCTGCCTCCTCTTGTGCAACGCCGAGGACAAAGCCGCCTCCAGGGCCATGCGAACCAACTGGATTCCAACCTGCATTCTCAGCACGAGAGAGATATTTAACATGATGGCTTTCTCTTCGCCTCCCTTTTGCAAGCTGCGGTGCCTCTTTTCTCCCTTCCCAGGAAGGACCCACCCTGCCCTTCAAAGCATCCGGCTGTGTCAGAGGAACGAGGCGTCTCTCCTCGGCTTCACCCCATTATGAAATGGATTAACTCCCCGCCATCTTTCCGGTCAAACAGCCAGGGCCAGACACCGTGGCAGAGGGAGGTTGTGGCTTGGCCAAACTTTGTGTCCAAAGTTCCCATAATGACAACATTAATTTGTAGGTTTGCCTTCCAAGTCTTCTTCTTCTCACACACCCATTTCCATACACGCACACACACACACAACGAGGCTGCTGTGCTATTTAAGCTGCAAACCCCACATCCTGCCCACAAACCCCACGGAGACAACACCAAAGGAGGAGCACCGAGAGGGTAAGGAGAAACGGTCCCCAAATTGTATATACCATAAGTACCACCATCATCACCTTTTCATCTCTACCTGCCTGGTTATGTGAGCCTGAATCTCTCTACATCCGGGTGGGACCAGCAGGTAGCAAAGAAACATGGTGGGGAGCTGTTTTCAGAGGTGCACCGACCTTGAGGATGATTGGGGATGATGGATGACCCCCACGGATGGAGAGTCTGGAGTGGGATGATGAGGAAGCTGTTTAATTTAATATTGTTTTAATATTACAATATTAAATTGTAATATTCCAATTACAATTGGGGTGGGTGGGTTAGGGTATTAATGTCATTGTGGGATTTTTATGATGTAAGCCGCCCCGGTTGCATTGCAGAGGGGCGGGATAGAAATAAATTTTATAATAATAATAATAATTAGTAGTAGTAGTAGTAGTAGTAGTATCAGTTTTCTTTGTTGTTTGAATCACTTCTTTTCTGCTTCTGCCGCTGTCTTGCTTGCGTGCTTTCTGGTATTTTGCTTTTTTGTAAAACTTTGCTTTGGGGTGTTGGGTCCCAACAGGACTGTAGCTATCCGAGGAGGGCAATATAAGGGCATTATTCCCCCCTAATCCTAACCCCACTCCACCCCATAAGCATTATGCTCACCCAAATGAAATTTTTCCTTTAGTCCCCAGTTTTTTAGCATTGCAATCACTTAAAACTCAGAAATAGAGTTTAGGCATCCAATTAAAAGGGGCCAGCAGAGTGACCCAGGGAAGGTGAAAAATAGCAAATAGGAGTTCTTGATGTGAACAGTTTTCAAGGCTAGAAATTTGGGGACAGAAGGAAAAACCGAAGGAATTATTATTATTATTATAAAACATTCACAGGAAGAGACAAACTAATTTTGCAAAGTCTTAAATTTGTTCCCCTTCCTCCCCGTAGCTACACTGCGGGGTCTGATACTACTTTGGAAAAGAGACTGGAACATTCCTATTGCTTGTGGGGAAAAATTGGGGTAGGGAGTGAGATTAGTCATTGATGAGGCAGTGGCTTCAAGACCAGAAATTCTACTTTTAAAAAATTCAGCTCTCAGCAAACCCCAGCCAGCGTGGCCAACAGTCCAATCGTCTTGCATCCATTGGATGGTCCAATGGTCCATCTTTGGAAATCTTTAAACAGAGGTCGGATGATTATCTTCCAGGAGTGGTTTAATGTGGATTACGGCATGGCAGGGGCTGGTCTAGATGACCCCTGAGGATCCCATTGAACTCTATGATTCTGTGATTGTTGTTGTTGTTGTGTGCACTCAAGTCATTCCCAGCTTATGGTGACCCCAAGGTGAACCTATCACTCCTGGCTCTCTTGATCAGATCTAGACCCACCAAATTGATCTTTGGCAAGCCAACACTTCAGTAATACCCATTGAGTCAATGGGCATACTCTGGTTGGGGACTAGTGACTGGATTTAGGCCAGGGGCCAAAGATTGCTGGTGGTTGGTTGCAAACTGGACACATGCCCTGGCAAGGCGTCCCCTTTCAAACCCAACCCAGGTCTTCCCAGCTGGCTTTGAGAGGGCGGAAGAACGGCGACAGACGGGCGACAACCTGGAAAGGCATGTTCTCCGCTGGAACATCTTGTCCCTGGAATAAGCACCCAGTAAAGCCATTGCAAAGCCATTATTCCTCCCTTATCTCTCTCTTTCTGGCAATGCTGGGTTTTCATTTCCCCCTCCATTAATTGGATTTATTGTACACAGAAGATTCTGCCACAAAGCCACCGGAGAGTATTGCGCGGTGAGTCAACATTTGGGCGTCAGCATGGCATTGTGATGGACGAGGACTTTAGGAGATCAGGGTTCGAATCCCCGCTTGGCCACAGAAACTCACTGGGTGACCTTGGGCAAGTCACTCTCTCTCAGCCAAAGAGCAAAGCCATGGTCGCAAACGTCCACTGAATAAATAACGCCAAGGAAACCATAGGAGAACGTTGCCTTAGGGGTGCCCTAAATCATTAAGGACTTGCAAGCGCACAGCCACCAGAAAGGCATTGCAAAGTGAACTCCTCTCTTTCACTCTTTGGGATTTCCAGTTCCTGGTGAGAAAAAGAGAGAAGACCCATCATTGGCCATGATGGAAGCCGCCATGTTGGTGGTCTTGGGACTGATCCTTCCCGCCGTGCCCCGTCTTGCTGCTGGGATCCCCGTGCAACCGGGTTTCGACTACAAGAAGGTAAGCAATTCCATTCCTCTCTAGCACTTTGGGGCTTAATATGGGGTTGAATTTCACCAGAATAACCCTCAAAGGCAAGCTTTAAAAACAAAAATCCAAGAAGCGCTTAAAAGTATGCCTCCGGAAGAGTAAGGGAGCGCCCAGGCTGATTAAGGAGGCCAGAAAGTCTTAGGTTTGGTTCCTGTCCTCCCCAATTTTATTTTGGAGGTCTATCCATGTTTTGTTTCTCCAAGAATATTTTCTCTCATGACCAGAGGCATTTCATACCAGAAACACAGGTTGGTTTATTTTAACCCAGTATAAAATTGGAAAGAACAGAAACAAAACTTGAGATCTTTCAATCCATCTGGATGCACCTTAATTAACAAATAAAAAATATGATAAAGTAAGTGAAAAACCGGCGCTTTGGGTAGAATCCTGTTGATTATTCCCAGCTTGAGTAGACTCACTGAATTCATTATTGAATCAACACAATAAGTCAACACAATAGTCATAGTATCATAGAATCCTAGAGTTGGAAGGGGACCCCAAGGGCCATCTAGTCCAACCCCATTCTGCCATGCAGGAATATGCAATCAAAGCACTCCAGACAGATGGCCTCTCTTTAAAAGCTCACTCTGAGTGATTTAATTGATGTTTAGACAACATTCTGCCATTACTGAAACCCTTTCCACATTTCTTACATTTAAATGGCTTCTCCCCTGTGTGGGTCTTTTAATGGGAATGCAGATCTCCGCTCTAACTGAAGCTCTTTTTGCACTCTATGCATTTAAATGGTTTCCCCCCTATGTGGGTCCTTTGATGGCAATGCCATTGATTCAGTGGGTCTACGGTATAGTGGTTTGAATATTGGAGAACAACTCCGAAGACCAGGGTTTGCATCCCTTCTTGGCCATAGAAACCCACTGGTTAACCTTGGACAAATCACACTCTCTCAGCCTCAGAGGAAGTCAACAGCAAACCCCTTCTGGACAAATCTTGCCAAGAAATAACAAGTGCCTCTGGGATTTTTGTTGAATATTTATTAGCTAAGAGAACCCCCCCCCCCAACACACACAAAGAAGCAAACATGACAGTACACGCATCCCAAATTATTTTCCAGTTTGGGTCACTACCAGTCCTGCTGGTTGGTGGATTCTGGGAGGTGTAGTCCTCCAAAGCCACCTATCCAAGCTCCCATGTATACAGAGCTCTCCTCCCTCTTTCATTTATCTTCACAACAGCCCTGGGAGGTTGGCCAAGCTAAGAGAGAAAGAAATAAAGAGAGTGACCCAAAATCACCCCCTAAATTTGCAATGTTAAGTATGACAAAATTTCTGAGCCAGGGAGAACCCCGCCTTCCGTGAGATGAAAAGCTGGGTGCCGCCACTCTGCATATATATATATTTACTTTGCAATTTGTTTCTCTGGCCTTATATAATTCATTTTGTATTTTTAACCCCGTGACAAAACTCGTTCTGCCGGTCATGGAAAAAGGCAGGGAGTTGTCTTGGGATTTTGCAATGGATTCTTCTTTAGACTGGAAAGAAACGGTTGCTTTGCAGGCAAAGAAGCCCTGGGTTTAAACCCCAAAAGGGGGGTCATTAGAAAAATTAGAAAAATTAGGGAGAGGGTGTGTTGTCTTCACAAATTGTCTGTTTATACCCAGTGCAATTTTCCCCTCTTCCCAGGCAGGCATTAATACCCAGCTATAGTAGGGATTTTGGGGAGGGAGGATTAGGATTTTTTTTATTGGAATAATAATAATTATAATATAATAAATAATAAAATGTTATTTTTATCCTGCCCCTCTGCAACGCAATGCATAAGACCATTCTACTGAAAAATACACCTGACTGCAAAAGGCCATAACAATAACACCCCCCAAAAAATTCCCCTCTTTTCTTACTAATACAAAAATAAAACTATCTATCCTAACACTAATGTTAATACATTGCCCCTATATAGTAGGGGCAATGAACCACATCACTTTGGCTGCTGCCACACTGCAAAAATAACCCAGTTTGACACCACTTTAACTGCCATGGCTCAATGCAATGGCATTCTGGGATTTTTAGTTTTGTGAGATATTCAGCCTTCTCTGTCAGAGAGCAATGGTGCCACAACAAAAAACTACAAATCCCAGGACTCCATAGGATGGGGCCATGATAGTTAAAGTGGTGTCAAACTGGGTTATTTCTGCCATCTGGCCGCCGCCTTTTTTTGCGTCCCTTTGGAAGAGTAACGGGGCTTCCTTCTCCCCAGATGGAAGGGCTTTGGCGCCGGCTGGCCATGGCCGTGAAAGGAGAAGACCAGTTCATTGTGGGACCTGAAATCCAGATTTCGCCCATGCGCAAAGGAGACCTCTCCGTCGGAAGGAACGTAATTGTGTATGTACCGTACCTGCCAGGGCTTAAACTTTGGTGCAGGAATTTAGTCGCCCCCAAAATGACCACCCTGGTTGGCTCCGAGGGGGGTTAGAAAGAGAAGGGTGTGGCGATCAGCCCCAAAAGTCAGCCATTTTTGGTCCCACAAGGGAAATGTAACAAAATGTGGGGCCGGTCTAGACAAGGAAATAAAACGTGGATTGGTGCAAACCGACGCCAATTCGCAGCATCTTTCGTCTGTCTCGATGATCTTTTTGCAAGGTCGCTGGTGTGCGAAGCTATTCGTGTTTGCTGTTCACACGGAGGCATGCCAGCGAATCAAGATGGTGGCTGCGTGTGAATTATTCGTGGTTTTATACTCCCCAACTTGCCCACCAAATGCGACTTTGGCTCCGTAAGGCCTCAGCAAGCGCTTTGCTGGTTTTGGTTTAACTTGCATAAGATTTTGAGTTCTCAAAACAACACGATAAAAATAAACCCCAAACCAGACTGGGTTGGGAGAGAGAAAGCAGGTTCCTCCCGCCGTATTTTCGGAGACGGTTGTCCAATCCAGATCGTAACTTCTGTGTCTCCATTTCTCGCTCGCAGAAGACTCGCCTGCCGGTTTATTGACTTCCGGTATAGAAATGCTGGCCGGCCCGGCGTGTTCAACGTTTTCCGTGAGTAGATCCCGCTCTGATCTCTCCCAGTAGGATTAACCAGAGAAAATGGCTTCCCAGTTAGGTCTTTGTCTTCACCTTACTGGGAGGGAGGAGAGGAATATAACGCAGCGTATTACAGATCGGGAGACCGTGAGGATAACATGGAAACCCTTGCAGAAATTTTCCTGCGGGTCAAAAGCGGGTAACAAGGCAGTTGGGATTCAATGGGCCCATGCTTTTAGGAAACCTTTGCTGATGGTTTTTCATTTATTTATTTTTTATTTTTTATTTTTTAATTGTGTTACAATTGCACATTACATCAATACATCTTTCACAGAGAACGTTTTACGAATCTTTACATATCTTATTTCTATCATCACATTTGTAACTTTCTTTCTTAAACAAAATTTGGAAGTTAACAGAAAACAATTTGCATACAATTCTATCTTTACAGTTGTCCCTCCATATTCACAGATTTAGCATTCACAAATTTAAGTATTCACGGCTTGAAAATCTTCTTTTAAAAAATAATAATCCAAAAAGCAAACCTTGATGTTGCCATCTTATATAAAGGACACCATTTTGCTATGCCATTACATATCATGGGACTTGAATATTCATGGATTTGGGCCATCTAATCCAACCCCCTTCCCAACACTGGAACTGCTCCAATCATAGAGTTGAAAGGGACTCCAAGGGCCATCTAGTCCAACCCCCTTCCCAAGGCTGGAACTGCACCAATCATAGAGTTGGAAGGGACCCCAAGGGTCATCTAGTCTGACCCCCTTCCCAACACTGGAACTGCTCCAATCATAGAGTTGAAAGGGACTCCAAGGGCCATCTAGTCCAACCTCCTTCCCAACGCTAGAACTGCACCAATCATAGAGTTGGAAGGGACCCCAAGGGTCATCTAGTCCGACCCCCTTCCCAACACTGGAACTGCACCAATCATAGAGTTGGAAGGGACCCCAAGGGCCATCTAGTCCACCCCCTTCCCAACGCTGGAACTGCACCAATCATAGAGTTGGAAGGGACCCCAAGGGCCATCTAGTCTAACCCCCTTCCCAATGCTGGAACTGCACCAATCAGAGTTGGAAGGGACCTCAAGGGTCATCTAGTCCAACCCCTTCCCAAGGCTGGAACTGCACCAATCATAGAGTTGGAAGGGATCCTAACAGCCAGGGATTATTCTCTTTACACCTTCTGTTACTGAGCATACTGGCCTCACAGTGAGGTGCTTCTTACCTTCTTTAGATCCTTTCCTTAAAGGCAACTGCTTAGTAGTTTTATTATATCAAGTGGAATACATGTAAATCAATAAACCTCCCTGCGGTTGCAGATGCCAATGGAGACCTGAGCACAATCCACGTCGTGGAGACAGATTACATCGGCTACCTGATTCTTCACATTGAGACTGCGGGCAACTCCGCCCTGACTCTCTTTGGTAGGTAGGGATGGGAAGAATATTCAAAAGTATTGCAAAAACTGGGCTTTTTAAAAAAAGAGGGTTTTTGAATGCCAGGAAACTCTAAAAAGGAGAATCCTAGAGAAGTGAGAATTTTTGCAATATGAGATTTCCTAGATTTTCAGACAACACTGTCATAGTGTTACTATTCCACTTTATTTGCTATGGCTGCCTCCTGTTGAATCCTGGGATTTGCAGTTTAGGGAGGGGCATTTACAACTCTCAGCCAGAGAACTCTTAGGCCTCACTAAACTACAAACCCCAGAATTCCACAGCAGGAAGCCAGAGCAATTAAAGTGGAATAGTAACACTGTAACAGTGTAGTCTGAAAATCTCCTTATTCTGCATTAAAAATGTTTGTGTAGTTTTTGCACAGACATTTGTGTCCTGAAAATGTTTCAGTGCAAAAAACTGAATTTTCTGCACAGAAAAATAACATTTCTATACACAAAGCCTTTCTGTGCAGAAAACTGATTTTCTATGCAGAAAATGTGTTTATATTGCAGAAAATTCCATGCATGCATTTTTAATTTTTTGCACAGATAAATTCCAAATTGTGAATAGTCTTCTAAACCTGTGCAGTGTTCAATGACCAGGTGAAAAATGGCACAAAATTATTTCTTCTTGTGTATGAGAACAAAATTTACGAAGATGTAGGTCCCTGCTGGTATATAATGTGGAAATACATGGGAGGGAGGGATGCACCTGAAGAATTCTGCATAGCTCCGTGGTCTAGTGTGTGGCTTATTGGTACCAAGGTTAAACATCTAATCCTTGGCATCTCAAATCCAAGACCATTGCCTGTGGCCTAATCGATACTACACAAATAATCCAATTTGAAACTGGATTATTTGCCATGGCTCCTTCCTGTTGAATCCTGGGATTTGTAGTTTTACAAGGTCTGCATTTCAAACTGGATTATTTGTATAGTGTGGATTTGGCTTGAGAAGAACTTTTATATTTACACTGACGTCTTTGTCCCTCTCTCAAGCCAGGGGAGTGGACTTGCCAGACAGCCTGAAGAAAAAATTTGAGGATCACGTCCAATCGTTGGGATTTTCCAAAACGGATATCAAGTACCCGGGCCAAGATGGTAAGAGAAGACTCCCCTTTGCATTTCTCACTCTTTGGATTTCTTCTTCTTCCTCCCTCTTTGCATTTATTACTCAAATCTTCTTGCAATCTTCCCGCTCAGGGGCTATTGGCCCAGATCTGTGCCGTCAAGACTTATGTGGCTAGATATTTGGGCAAAATGACTTTTGAAGGCTAGCAGGAAGGAGAGAAAGAGTGTGCAAAACTGTTGGGAAAAATAGTTTTTCTTTGGAATACAATCCCCCAAATGTACCCTCATGCTGGCTGGGGGATTATGGGCACTGCAGCCCAAACAAAATAACCTTCTGAAGCCTTGGGCTGTTTTGCCCACTGCATTATGGAACAGCTTCTCGGTTTTTAATTATATTTTCAAGATGAGTATGTTTTATGCACATTTTAAAAATTCAGAATCATTTCACTAATGTCTTCCCTCTGCTTTATCACAGTGCTGCTTTTTTTCATTTCATTTTCTTCCTATTCAGTTCTAAACATTTCATTTTTCCTTGTTAGAAATTTTCTGAACCTAGTGGTCATAAATATCAAAATAAATAAACATATTTGCAAACCACAGATAAGTACAACACTCAGCTGTGCCTCTTCACAGAACTCAGAGAAATTACCTTTTGGGTACTACAAGCCCCAGCATTCCCACCCTGCATGGGGTTTCTGGAAGTTGTAGTCACAAAAAGGGAATTGCAATTGCAAAAAAAGGTATTAGAGGTGCAAAGGAAGAGGCCCACAGGATTGAATGCTACTCCAAAGAAAAGCGTTCCCTGCATCTAGAAAGCTAGCAGATCAGGGAGAAAGGTACCCAGTGGTCTATCCTTCATGGCATGCTCTTTTTTCTAAATATATGGGATTATTTTATCTGGAAGAGCATTCAATCCTCCAAGATCCTACCTATTACTGTATGTGGTATAGAAACCCTTCTTTTCCCCTCAAATTTAAGCTCTCTTGTGCTTTCTCTCTGTTTTTCCTCCGCAGAGCCATGTCCACTTTCTTAATCACTCCTGAAGAAGAATCGGAGATGAAATGTGGAATTCTTTTTTATCCGGAAACAAATGCTCAGATCAAACTTTTTTTAATGCATGGTTTTACAGTCAACAGACCAGAACAATATCAAACCATGACATATATCTTACCAAATTGTAGATATCGGGTATTTTTAAAGTTATTAACAGAGCCTTCCTCAGAGTACTATAGCAGCAACAAAACTTTTCTCATTTCCATCATAAAAAATATTTTGCTGTCATTAAGCAACATGGCCAAATCTCTCTCTGGCAACAAAACTTTTAGAAAATTATGTATTTTATTATTATAAACGAATAAAAAGATATTATACCAAAAAAAAAGAAAGAAAGAAAATTATGCAGCTCCAACCAAGTAGGGCAGAAAATAAAAGAGCCAGCTAGAAGCACAGCCTGACTTCCGCTATTAGCCAAAAAACCAAAATGGCCAGTTGGAAAAGAAATGGCAGAAGCCACTGCCTGCATCTCAGGATGAATACTGCAGTGAGGAGGGCTTGATGGCTATTAGAGCCTCGAAAAGATATGTTGTCTTTCTTGCAAGAAAGTTCAAGATGACTGACACTGTCGGAGTAACAAAAATACTCTCCATCCCTCCTTAGTGGTACTTTTGGACTGCACCAGCTCAACCTGTAATACGCAGTGGATTTTTAGCCAAAAACAAACAGCCAGACAGTGGGAAAGCAACCTTGTTTTCCTCCCTTTTAATTAGAAATGCTAAGAACTTTAGGGGGAAAAAGGTTCCCCTTTGAAATGCCAGTAGCAGCCATATCCATGGGGGGAAACGTCTGTTTTCTGCTTGGTGATGTGATTAAACCCAAGCCCTGTGTTGGGTAGATTGACTCCATTTTGCCTCTTGCCAGAAAATCTGAGCAGAGCCAAAAAGACGCAGGTCAGGTTTCTGTGGATGGGACACCCGGCTACTCCACAACATCTCCATATTTGTTCTTTTTCACGCTGGCTTCTTCCTTCTCTTTGGGATTTGAACTTGGAACTTTCTCTGCAAAGGGAAGAGAAGAATAAAGAGGAATTGCCCCGTTACTGCTATCTCACCCAGGGCCAATTATTAGATAAATCTCCTTCTTGTTGACTGTGATCCTATGGTAATGTTCAAAACAACAAAATTTGTAGCCACTGCTATTAAAATAAGGAAGGTGGATTCCATTTGTGGATGATTTCCATCCAGCATTTCCTAAAGAAATTGATAATTTGGAAGCTCTTGCAACCCGTTGACTCGGAATATCCCGGCCTCTTTGATTTCTCCCCCTTTGGTATTGAGGTGCCTTTTCCTTCAGGCATTTTGGACAAAAGAGAGAATTTCTAGATTCACAGATTTAAGACTCTAACACCACATAGCCTCAACTTAGAGGATAATACCCATCATCCACTGATGAACATTGCAAACAGAGCGTTCCAAACAGCCACCTCGGATGCAGCTCAGTTTCATCTTTAGCCACTGAAGAAGACTTTTCCACTGGCTGAAACTTTTCCCCCTCTAATATATATTTTGTAATTAACTACATCTCCTGCGTTCCAGGAGAAATGCTCTTGGTTTGCTTTTTAATCACACGCACACATATACTAAAATGAACTCAATAATCTGAGATGAATGTTAAGGTCCTTTGGTTATACTGTTTATTTCTGTTTTAGTTTTAGAAATAAGATTGTTTTGGTATTAGTACTAGTATGATGTTACGTTGGTCCCATCTGCTGGTTCATGCTGTATTTGCTATAATTGCCGTGGCCACTAGTTTGATGCAAATAAAATTTAATTTGATGTGATTGAAGGGGCAACTGTACAGGAGTCTTTGGCATCTGGTTCCAGCCTATATAAAAAGAAAAGCTTTCGAACCCAGAAATAAGGGATGTCCCTTATCAGAAGGGCCACCTGACAACCCTCTCTCCACACGGCAACTTCTTTCACACACCCACACACACCAGTGCTCTGCTCACCTTTGGAGACGTTTTGGGGCGTCTGTTTGTCCATCTCCAGAAAGAGCCATAAGTCAGAACACTTTTGGGTCTCCCGCTGGGTCACCATATAGCTGGCGACTGAACCTACGACTGTAAGCAGAGCGTTGGTGATCAGGGGAAGATTTGCACAAAAAACATAAAAGGTTTTAAAGCATGCTTACTTGGAAATAAAGTCCAAGTACGGAACTTAAATATGGCTGATTCCAGAGCAAGGGAGAGGGAACTAGACTTCTTTGGACTACCCTTCCCAAAGATTTGGGGAGGCATAGTTTGAAAAAGTAACTTTCCCAAGCTCTGGAGGATTCCCAAGTTATCACACAAAGGAATTGCTGTCTTTGCCAGCAGGAGGGGAGAATTCTGCAGTCAAATTTTCAACAAAGAACTCCAAGTGCTAAATTTGGACCACAAAATCTAGATTGTACAATGTAACAATCCATCCAATTTTAAATGTTTATTCATCTTTATGTTTGCAAGGGAATCCTGTGGTCGCTGACTTCAGATCCTAGGGAAAAAATTAACTTTTTTGGACTACAGATTCCCAAATCCTTCCTGCTAGCCTGACCCCTTACTAAAGTCTCCTGCCTCGAAATTGGCAAGTACAAATTCCATGAAGGCAAGTACAAATTCCTTGAAATACCGACCGAAGGAGACCAGGATGTTCCAGTGGAGCGGGTAGGGCATCTTCCGGTTGAGTTTCTGAAGCACAAAGGCCGCCCCGGAGCCTGTTCGGACAACAAGAGAGCCAGATTAACACAAACATCACAACTCCCTTTGTGGATTAACACACACCTCAAGCCCTGGACAAGGAAGAAAGAGCTGGTGGTAGCCAAAGGGAAAGCTTGCAATTAAGGCCAGGATTGGGGCCTCGGCCAGGATTTCCTCCCAGAAATAACAGTGAAAAAATAAGGAGAGGTTGTGGTGGTGTTTGTTGTTGTGTGCCGTTTCCGACTTATGGCGACCCAACCACGTCATATCTCAATTTCCTACGCCACTGGGCTCACCTGTGATAAATGTGCCAATGCCCTTCATGAACGCATAAGACTGGCAGGCGGCATACTCCTGCAGCCCCTGGGGAAAAAGAGGAATGATTATCAAAATTACTATTAGCAATCTAGGACCCCCAGTAATCAACCTACAAATTAATAATCTATACACTGTAAACTGGACTTTGCTGCCCTCTCCTGTTCTATCTTTCCAACATCCTGGCAGACAGACAGACTTCCTCTTAAAGCAGAAATGCCCCATTTCACCTCCACCCAACTACTGAAGATATACTGCTATGGGATCTGGAGGTTCCATCAAGTGATCTCAACCAATAGCTAACAAGCCACTTTTTCATCAGTGTAAGTAGATACAGTTGTCCCTCCGTATTCATCGATTTGGTATTCATAGATTTAAGTATTCACAGCTTGAAAATATTCTTAAAAAAATAATAATCCAAAAAGCAAAGCTTGATTTTGCCATCTTATATAAGGGACACCATTTTGCTAGGCCATTGCATATCATGGGACTTATGAGCATTCACGGATTTGGTATCCACGATTTTAAGTATTTGCAGCTTGAAAATATTCTTTAAAAAATAATAATCCCAAAAGCAAAGCTTGATTTTGCCATATTATATAAGGGACACCATTTTGCTATGCCACTGCATATCATGGGACTTGAGTATTCACGGATTTGGGTATCCACGAAAGGGGGTCCTGGAACCAAACCCCAGCGAAGATGAAGGGAGAACTGTAGATTGAGAATATTGCCCCTAAATTAAAAACCTGCCTCCCAAATTGACATTTAGCCTTGCAGAGGGAGGGTAAGACATTGGGGATTGCTAGCACCCAATAGTTTTCCCTCCATATTCACTGGGGTTTGGTTCCAGGACCCCCTTTCGTGGATACCCAAATCTGTGGATACTCAAGTCCCATTAGATGCAATGGCATAGCAAAATGGTGTCCCTTATATAAGACGGCAAAACCAAGGTTTGCTTTTTGGATTATTATTTTTTTAAGAATATTTTCAAGCCCTGAATACTTAAATTTGCAGATACCAAATCTGTGGATATGGAGGGACAACTGTACAGTAGTTGCAGGGATGGTATGTATATATGCAATGGCATAGCAAAATGGTGTCCCTTATATAAGATGGCAAACAGTAAAGTTTGCTTTTTGGATTATTATTTTTTTTTTAAAGAATATTTTCAAGCCGTGAATGCTTAAATCCGTGGATACCAAATCCGTGGATCCGGAGGGACAACTGTACTTCTCTCCTCTGTCCTGGGTTTCCTTGGTCTTTATTTGGATGCCTCCTTTGCATTCCTAAATGCTCCACAAAGCAGTGCCTTGGGGAAGTTACTGGGACTCCCAGAACGCTGCTGCCCAGGGGATTTTGGGGGCTGTCGTCCCAAAACTCGGATTACAAAGAGCGAAGTTTGCAAGTTGTTTCCCAGCGTTGCATTGGGGGCTTCTTCTTCTTGCAAAGCCCCCAATGCAATGCAATGCACGCAATGCAACGCCGTGCAAAATGCATTTCCTCCTCCCCTTGCAAAGGCATGCAACTCCCGGCTCCTGCCTGCTCGGGGGCGGAGGAGGGTCCGGGTGGGTGCGTGGGTGGGTGGGCGCCGAGGGGAGGAGACCCACCGGGTGCTTGGCCGCCACCGCCTCGTCCACGCGCGACAGCCCCAGGTTCACCATCCTCCTCCTCCTCCTCCTCCTCCTCCTCCTCCTCCTCGCCGCCCAGCTCGGTCCCCATCCGGCCCTCCGCCTCCCGGGCAGCCACAGCTCCATCTACAGGGCCGGCGGAGGCGAAAGGGGCCGAGAGAGTGTTCCTCCCCGGGGTGGTCGGGGTGGAGACCCTGGGGACTGGACCCAGGCAAGGAAGCCGGCGGCCAAACTGGGGCCAAACTGGGGAGAAGGGGGCCGGAGCTGAGCCTCTCCTCCCAGTGGGCGCTCCTCCGCGGCTGAGCCGGATTCGAACCCGGGTCTTCCAAAGGAAGCCCGCGAGTCAATCCACCCTCCCATATGGCCACCCTCTTCTAGGGTTTTTCTTGGGTCAGATGTCTTTTCTGACTTGCCCTTCGCTTGCTCTGAGGCTGAGAGAGTGTGACTTACCCATGGAGCTACCTAGTGGGTTTTTGAACCCGGGTCTTCCAAAGTCAAACTATGGCGACCCTCTTCTAGGGTTTTTCTTGGGTCAGAGTTCTTTTGTGGCTTGCCCTTCCCTTCCTCTGAGGCTGAGAGAGTGTGACCTGCCCCGGGGTCATGGCTGAGTCCTAAAGCCCAGCACCCAAAGCCACGACATTTCCTTAAGCTTTATTATTTCCTGCTGTGCTTCTGATTATTTTATTTTAAAAAACATTGTATCGTCTGCTTTATATTATCTGTATAACATTGTATCATCTGCATCAGATAATCATCAATATATTAGTTTTTCATCCTCACTAGTGACTGGAACCGGGTGGAGCGAGTAGATGACCTTTAGAAGTCCCTCTTTCATTCTATAAACCCCTCGAGGATGACTTTTGGGTTACTTTTTTAAGACTGCAACTCCCAGAATCCTCCAGCCAACATGGCCATTGGGAGTTGCAGTCCAAGGATGTCACATTGTCAAGTTTGTATCCCCTTTTATGAATGACTACACCCTCCATCTCCCAAAATCTCTCACTGGAAGGGGAAGCGGCGTGTGTCCTGGGAGTTGTAGTCCTATTTTTGGTACCACAACTCCCACAATTCCTCAATGGCTGGGAAAGAAGGGTTTCCTGGGATTTGTAGTCCAAACCTGCAGTGTCCTCCAGCAGGACTGGCCACCGAGAGTTATAGTCCAACAGAGCCAAGGTCTATTTTTAAATAATAATAATAATTTTTATTATTATTTTAAGGACTGGAAAGGGCTACATTCCAAGTTAGGACACTTTCTCCACCCTTTGCAAACTAGTGCTCTCCTTCCACCCTTTGCAAACTGCAGTTGGTTTTGCATTTGTATTTTTATTTTTTGCAATTAGGGTTGTTGTTTTTAAGGGGAAAGAAACACAAATGAGAAAAAGGGGGATTTCCTGAATGGGTAGAAACTGTAACAAGGAGAAGAATTGGGAAATCCAAGTCCTCCCCTGCTGCATGGGATTTATTGGGGCTTGCAGTCCAATAGACTCAAATGGCCAAATCTATACAGTATTTTTTTTTTAGTTACAGTGACCCCTTGGAGCCTACAACTCCCAGAATCCTTCACGGGCAGGTGGGTGGGGTGTCCTGGGAGCTGTAGTCCCAAAAGACACCCCCTCCATCCTTTGCAAACTGGTCGGGCTGTCTGATGCTCCCCTTCCACCCTTTGCAGATCCATGCTGCAGAGAGAGAGAAAGAGAGAGAAGCGGGCAGGAGGCATTCACACGAGACGGGCAAACTCCCGGGTCGGGGCATGGCGCTCTCGGGACCCCTCCGGGTGGTGGAGGGCGAAGCCGGGGGGCGATGCCTCCTCTACCTTTCCAAGGACCTGTCCGGCTCCCCCCGCCTCCAGTGAGTGCAAAGGGGGCACCCTCGTGGAGTGTGCTTTTGGGGGGTCCCTTGCACACTTTCTCCATCCTAATGCCAATATATATATATATATTGGTTATATATACATAACCATAATATTAGTTACCGTATATATATTTGGTTCTCCCTTTTTTCCAAATTGGTACAACTTCTCCATCCTTTGCAAACTGGCCGGGGGTGTCTGATGCTTTCCTTCCACCCTTTGCAAACTTGCAATACTTTTGCGTATACAGTTTATCTACTGGACTGTATATATATGCACATATATATATATGCAGTCCTAACCCTATATATATGCAGTCCAGTAGACTGCACACCTTGCACACCTTCTCCACCCTAATACACACACACACACACACACACACACATATATATATGTACGGTATGTATGTATTAGGATGGAGGTGTGCAAGGTGTGCAGTCTACTGGACTGCACACCTTATATATATGCAAAAGCATTGCAAGTTTGCAAAGGTGGAAGGAAAGCATCAGACACCCCGGCCAGTTTGCAAAGGATGGAGAAGGTGTATCAAATTGGAAAAAGGGAGAACCAAATATATATAACTAATATTATTATACAGTTGTCCCTCCATATTAACGGATTTGGCATCCAGGGATTTAAGTATTAATGGCTTGAAAATATTCTTTAAAAAAAAATAATCCAAAAAGCAAACCTTGATTTTGCCATCTTATTATTATATCAGGGACACCATTTTGCTATGCCATTGCATATAATGGGGCTTGAGTATTCACAGATTTGGGTATCCACGGATTTAAGTATTCACAGCTTGAAAATATTCTTTAAAAAATAATAATCCCAAAAGCAACCCTTGATTTTGCCATCTTATTTATATAAGGGACACCATTTTGCGAAGCCATTGCGTATCATGGCACTGGAGTATTCACGGATTTGGATATCCACGAAAGGGGGTCCTGGAACCAAACCCCAGCAAATACGAAGGGACAACTGTGTAACTAATCTTATTATACTGCCAATACGTCAGTATCCAATGATACAGGAATGCTGCCTGACTTACTGTTAACTTTCTGATCCCGTCTTCCCGCAGCGTCACCAACGCTTGTGAGTTCTGGATTGGCGACATCACTCCAGACGAACTGCGCAAATACGTAAGTATGACAGTTTCTCGCTTTGGTTGCCCACCCTAAACAGTCCCTCCCAAAACTTTCTCCTGAATAAAGTGGAGGGTAGTTCCACTGGTTTTCATTCCCCTTTCTGACCTCTTCTTCTCTTGGTAGCTTGTCTTTCAAACCCGATTTCTCCCTGAAATGCAAAGTGGTGAAGTTTGGCAACTGAATTCAGGAGACCCATTTTGCATTTCAAGACCAAATTCAAGCTCGTTCCCTCCATCTGTTTCATGGGGCAGGAAAAGAAACAGAAAAAAAGACATTTTGAATCTTGCAACCTTGCAATGGAAGATGGTGTTCACATTCAGGACACCATTCTACATTTCAAGTTCAAAAAAAACCCCACTTCTATCCTAAAAGGTGAAATATTTTTGCAGCCAAGGGGTCTATTTACATATAGTTTCCGATTATAATAAATGAAGAGTTAAAAGATAAGAACCTTCTAGAGGCTCAAAACAAAAGTCAGCCTCGTTTAGTTTCTCATTCTTTCTATAAACAAGCAAGTTATTTTATGTCTGTCTTTGTTGAATTTTTACTTCTTTCTTCTAGCAGTTTCCTGAGAATGGGCTGGATTCTTCCCAGGATGGCATTTCTAAACTGAGGTGATGCTCTCCAAAACTTACCACTAATGACCCCTTCCTTTCCTTATTAGAGCTTAATTCAAGTTAAAATCCAGGATGTTTAATTGCCAGAGCGTGGAAACTTTGCTTTTTTAAACATGAATTCCCCAAATCCCTTGGCCTGGCTTCTCTTTTACTACCTAGTTTGCATTGCATTGAGCTGCAGAGGGGCGGGATAGAAATAAATTTTATTTTTATTATTATTTTTATTACTAGTTGGAAAAAAAGGTCCATCTTGGTGGGAGTAGCAGACCATTAAAAATGGGGCTATTGGCCCCCATATCTCCTAGGCCAGGGACAGACCCCCTTTTATGGTCTCTGACCATTTTTATCTCCCAAAGCCGCCCAACCCACCATTTAAAAAAAGACACAGCATGATTTTCAGCCAATTTTTGCCCCCAAACCGTTAGGAAAGCCCCCCTGCATGCATGAAAACACATGAAAATACGCTGACCTCACCCAATAATTCTGTCCTCTTTTTAAAATTGTTTTATGTCTGTCTTATCTTATTTTAAGTTATTGTAATAGTATTTGTATAGGTAAAATTTGAATTATGTACCATTGTATAGTGGTTTTAATGATGTTATTTTAATGTTTGTAAATTATGGATAATGTTTTAAATGATGTTTGCTGCCTCAATCCTCATGGGAGAGGCAGGATATAAATAAAAATTTAATTTTAAAAAAATTATTGTATGTTTAATTTTTTTTCTAATTTAATATATTTTTAATTATTGTACGTTTTTAATCTTTTCTGATTTAATATTATTTTAAGGAGTGGGTGGGCTACGGTATTGCAATTATGGAGTTTTTATATTGTAAGCCACCCTGATTGCATTGCAGAGGGGCGGGATAGAAATTAATAATAATAATAATAATAATAATTCATTGTTGGTATTATTGTTATTATTATTATACATTGTTGTTGTTGTTATTAATATTATTATTATTATCAGCAGCACCTCAGAGCCCTGTTCTACCCCCAAAGACCTCCATTTCCCTCTACAGTCCCTCTCAAAATGGCGGAAAGACTTCCTGCTGCCATTTTGAGAAGGACTGCAAAGAAAAATGGAGGCATTTGTTTTACCGGGGGGGGGCGCCATGGGGGAGGTACAGATGGGAAGATTGGCCCCCTTGCAGTTGCATATTCCCTGCCTAAATTTAATTAAATTCAGCTTAATAATTGGTGAGCCCAATATACCTGCTGGAGCTCCACGCCTTGGTGTTGGCTTTCTTTTCCCGAGCTGAACGCCACGTGGGCTTTGTTTGTTGCGTCTCACTTTTCTGCGTCGTTTGCAACTCCGCTCTTTCCACAGGGAAGCCTTAGAGTGCCGGACCCCCATCTTAACCGTCCGTGACAGCGCGGCCACCTTGCATTTCCAAGATGGCGGGCAGAGCGTGACCTTTGAACTCTACAAAGCGCCTCTCTCTGAAGCGAGGACACAACTCCAGGACCTGATGTTTGGCTTGGTGGAGCGGGTTCACGCCCTGGAGAAACGCGTGGAAGGTCCGATATGCGCGTATTTCCAACAGTCCGGTGGGAAAAGTGGGATTCTCTGCTATAGTCTCCAGTTTCCAAGATACCTGAAATGTCCTCTTTACGAAAAAGAAAAATATGAATTATACATCCGGACACCAGCTAGGAAATGAAGGAGCACATCAGAAGTGTCCGATGCACATTGAAGCATTCATGCCCAGTTATGTGCATCTGCACATTTCACTAATTGCATTTCTGCACCGTAATGATGGATTTGTAAAGTTACGCAGTTACGTAGATTGTGATGAAGGATCTCTGCCATGAGTTTCTTTTCTTTGAGGGGTACATTTTTCGTCAATGTTCTTGTGAATTGCCTTACGACCCAGTTTTGGGAGAAAGGCAGGATATAGACCAAATAAATTAATATTTCTCACCCCACCCTATCCTTGCAGAAGTTTCGGCTGCCGCGGCTCCATCACCAGTCAAAAGCCCCGAAAAGACCACCTTAAGAAGCCAAAGTATCTTTGCTCCAGGTAGGTGTCGGCCTCTAGTCCAAACATTATATTTTTTTCTGTGTTGCACATAAGGGAGGTTTCTCTGGTTTGCGGCAGTGTGCAATTTCCAAACCCTCGTATTAAGAATAAAACACAACACCCAACAACTCCTCTCTGCATTAGCCAGGAATACTTGGAAGACAAGAGACAAATGTGTGTATATATATATATATATATGTTTCACTCCACCCTTCTTTCAAGACTATGCTGGCTCTCAGTCCAGAAAATAAAATTATGATAAATGAATGCCTGATTTCGGTACAGTGAAGTATGGGATACAGCTATAAATGAGAAATTAACAAACAGTCTTAAAGAAAGAAAAAAAGGAATGCTCAATAAGAAAGATTATGGAGAGAAATGGAGCAACTTTTTAGAATTTGTATTAATAAAAGGGAGAGGGAACAAACCAGCGTTGGAAACAATGGGATTTTGGAAAGAGGGGTGAATGTAAGGGTGAGGTCCCAGGGTGGAGGGAATCACTTATATGTTAATAATTATTAATTGTTGTATTGGTGGGGTTTATAATTTGATGAGATCCATCATATTACCACCCTAAATAGCTTTTTAAAAGCTCTTAAGATGGATCTCTTCTGGCAGGCCTTTCCTGCTAGATACCCGGCCATCAAAAAAAGGAAATCTAGCTTGTCCCAATCTCACCACGGCCACTATCCATTGCTTATTTTTATTTTTGTATTTTTAAAGTATGTTTTAATTCTTAAATTATTTAATTGTATTTTAATGGGGGTGGGATTGAGGGTTTGGATGTATATTTTAATTGTTGTAAGCCACCCCGATTCCATTTCGTAGAGGGGTGGGATATAAATAAATTATTATTATTATTATTTTCAAATAAAAATAAAAATGGGGGGAATGAATGCCTGATTTCAAGGGCATCGGCCCCAAGGAGAAGAGTTTCTTTTTTAATGGGGAGGACAGACAGGGCTTTCTCAGTGTCTGCTCTCAACCTGTGGAACTCCCTGCCAAAGGAAAGTAGAATAACCCGCTCTAAGGTCTCCTTCCTTCTACAGGTGAAAAATCCACCAGGTTTTCTGGAACTGACTATATTTAAAGGCCTTTTTTTTATATGCTATTTTTGTATTCATTTGTTGTTCTTGTTGTTGTGTGCCTTCAAGTCATTTCCAACTTAGGGTCGCCATGTCACGGAGCGTTCTTTCTTGCAGATATAAGTCCCCCAAAGCGTAAGACTGGAGCTGGGCAAGTGTCCACGAAGAAACGGCTACCTGGGGAATCACTTATTAATCCTGGATTCAAAAGGTAAAACGGCCCCCCAAAATCCAGACCTACTTGAAAGGGTCCTGGTTAGGCGTATTGCATTGTTATATACGGCTGAGAGCGTAAATTTGAGGAGACATGGGGTAACTTTATGTTCACAGAGTCACACCGCCCAATGCATCTTGTTAGTGAATTGGAGCATTACGCAACAGGAAATGCAACCAGATACGCGCATGCATCTCCACCCTGCAGTGTGCCCAGGTTCATAACATGTGCATTGCGCAGCTATGTGCAGGGTGAACGCATCAGCAATGCTCATTCTTGCAGCTCTGCTTCCACAACCTTGAACTGAATGCAACCCTTCCGCAATGGACAGAAATCTCCAACTGCTTCCATAGGGGAAGAAGAGGAGCGCAAGATCCAGGGTGTGATGGGAGCGAGTTGTTTGCAACAACTGTGTGTTTCTAATCCTCTCTATTTCTCTCTCTCTCTAGTAAGAAGACACCAACAGGAGTGGATTTTGAAGACCCTTGAGTACCTCCCAGATTTATTTCCACACCCAAATTCCAAAAGAGCCACTTCCTGGATTGGTTTTAATGAATTATTTTAAATATTTATGTGTAAGTGAATTTTAAAAAAAGAATTACATGTTACAGGGCCAATTTTTAGCGCGCACACACACACATATATAATTTTTAAAAAGTTTTTTTTTTCCCACTTTGGAAAAGGCTGGATCTCAGAAAGACCACATATATATATAATTTTTAAAGTTTTTTTTCCCACTTTGGGAAAGGCCCACTTTCAGAAAGACTGTCCTAAGTGGCCTCTGTCCCGTTTAAGATGAAGTATGCCTAAAACAATAAAGCTATTTTTATAAAAAAAATAAATATTATTATTATCTGAGTTGTGTTTCCTTGACCAGATGCTCACCTCCTCTCTTGTGGCTGGAATGAGGCTCAGCTAGTTCTGTTTCAGCCCCCATCCCAAAAGAGGATGAAGGAAAACTAGAGCTCTGAGGCTGAGAGAGTGTGACTTGGCCCAGGTCAGCACAGTGGGTTTCCATGGCTGAGCAAGGATTCGAACCCTGAACGCACAAATACAGGAGACTTGGGGCCAGGCCCTGAGATCTGGCAACCCTAGCTGTGGAGAGCCAGCGTGGTATAGTGGTTTGAGGGTTGGACCAGGGTTCAAATCCCAGCACAAACATGGAAACCCACTGGGGATTTCTAAATAAGTCTTTGCCAAGAAAATCCTAGGAGAGGGTTGGCATAAGCCGGATTCCATTTGAAATCACAAAACAACAGCGAATAAGCACGTGAGGAGTTTCTGTGCAAGTACAGTACGGTTGTCCCGTCATATTCGGTGGGGTTTGGTTCCAGGACCCCCTTTCGTGGATACCCAAATCCGTGAATACTCAAGTCCCATGATATGCAGTGGCATAGCAAAATGGCGTCCCTTATATAAGATGGCAAAATCAAGGTTTGCTTTTTGGATTATCTTTTTTTTTTTAAGAATATTTCCAAGCTGTGAATATTTAAATCCATGGGTATCAAATCAGTGGATATGGAGGGACAACTGTATTCACACAGTGCAAATTCAGCTTTCGGCCACTAAGGGACGCCCACGCACCATCTTTGCAAGCAAGCAAGCAAGCAAACATTTCCTGCCATTTGAAGCCTTCTATGTTTTGCATTAAGATCCTGGGGGGAAAAGGAACCGGGTATGACTCCAGCCTGTAAACCAAGAATCTCTGTTCCCTCTCCCCCATATTACTCCTTTTTTCCCTTTAAAGGTTTAGCAAGCACCTCCAAACTGACCAGAAGGAATAGAAGCAACCATCTTCGTTCTGGGTCCGTCTTGTTCACCATTGCCTGTGTCAGGGCTGGAAAACCTGCCCCTTGCTCCAAAGTTGTTGGACTCCAATACCCATCATCCATACCCAGTCTGGTCCATGAGGGGGGTATGATGGGTGTGGCAATTCAACAGCTGGAGTGCTGAAGATTCCCTAGCCTTGGTTTACATTGACCGACAGCATCTCTTCAGGGTTACAAGCAGGGATGGGAGCAGAGGTACAAGGTCTTTCTCAGCCTTTGCTGGAGATGTCGGGACTTGAATCCAGGACCTTCTGCAGGCAAAGCAGGTACCGTAAGCATTGAGCCAGGCCCTCTCTTCCCCTAATAATATAGGAAGCTGCCTTAAACTGATTCACCACTTTGATCCATGAGCTTCGAAACTCTCTATGGTGTCCATGGCTATCTTGGATTTCCACCCATGGGAATGGAGGGGGGGGGGTTCTTTTCCCAGCCTCACCTGGAGATGGTAGGAATTGAACCCAGGACTTCCAAATGCAAAGCTGGCCTCTGTCACACAGAGCTCTGGTCCATCATTTAATTGGCAGCATGCACATGGATGTGTATCGTGCATTTGGTTCTGTGTTCAGTTCCACAATGGGTGTCTTGAGTCAGTTGTGCGTTGTCGCCCTGAGAAGTTGTACAGCACAACCGATAAGTAACTCTGCATGTGGAGGTTTATGCTACAGGATCTTTCTTTCCAGAGTGTGCATCCTCCAAATAATAATAATAATAATAAAATTTATTTTTATCCCGCCCCTCTGTTAAAAACAAACAGGGAAGCTTACAAAAATTAAAATACGAATACAATGTCCCAATTTAGCAGGGACAGTTAATCCTCTGCTATCCCACTGCTTAAGTTGCTTTTTAAAATTCTCAGTTTCTCTCTCCTCCTTTGTCCTCGGTTTACTTCAAATGGAGTTCAGAGTGCAAAAGTCATTTGCATTGAAATTAGCAACGGGGAGAGAAGAAATGCAAGTCTTGCATTTCCCAGTCGGTTCAGGCAAAAGCAAACTATGTCAACCTCTCCTGGCTTTTCTCTTCCTCCTCATTAATAACTTCTGCTGTCCATCTTGGCCCCGCACTGACTTTGCTCAGCTACGCAAGTCCCGGTTTTCCTGTGTGAAATGCTGGAAGGTGTGAGAGTGTCTGGATTGGAATAAGAAACCTTTCCCATTTGCTTGCTAGTTTCATCCTGGTCTCAATGAAAGGCACTTGAAAACTTTGGACAGGCCCTGCTGGACAGGCTTTGCAACACAGGGGTGGAGAAACCCACATCCATGATGCTGGCCCACGCCTTACGGGAGGGAGAGCACATTACCATCTCCCTGTGGCCTCCTCCAAAGTCATCCATGGAGACCTTTGAGCCCTGCCATCCTAAAGAGAGCAAGAGGAGGGGAAGGAGGGAGGCAGCTGTTTCCAGATATATATATATATATGTATATTTGGTGGGAGGGTCAAGAGCCTGCCAGTGTTTAGTGATCCTCAAACAAGAGACGAAAAGCGCGGCGGTGCTCTTTCTTTTGGCAGGAAGTCTGTGACGCCGAAACCCAATCTGCCAGGAAAGCGGCATTTTCAGCAATCAAATTCATCATGGTCTCCGGTGCATTCTCCCTGGATCCTCAGCCTCACCCAGCAAATCCTGAGCTGGTTTCTCCGGAGTGGGGTTTGGTGGGGGGCAAGGAGAGGAATTTATTTCCAAAGGTAAATGCTTCCAGGTTGCTAGGGAGATGCCACAGGTCAAGAGAGCAGGCCAGGCTGATTATGTCGAAATCTTTGGAGTTCTGGGCCCATGTTTCCCTGTTGTGGGGGGGGGGGCTTTTTATTATTTCACTTTAATATTTTGGATACCTCTCATTTTTAATATTATTGTCAAGCTCTTAGGCACCCTTGCCTCAGTTATTCTGAGCTCTAAGCACTCACCAGGCATGTGTTTCCAGAGGTAGGTTGTGATTGCACACCCTCCCAGTTTGGCAAAGACAATCCGGATGAATTATCTGTCATCCCACTTTATCAACTGCTTTTAAAATGTCCTGGTTTCTCTTTTCCTTTCCCTCCTTTGTCCTCAGCTTACTTCAATTGCTGCAAACGGAGTTCAAAGTGCAAAAGGAGTTTGTTCTCCATTAGCTCAGCAGGAAGGAAAGGAGGAGAGTGGTCAAGATATTGGTCTTCCCAGTAGGCTCAGGCAAGAGCAAACTGCTGTGACCTCTCCTAACGTATGAGCTCTCCTTCATGAATATTTTTTTGCCATCTTGCCCACACCCTGATGTTGCTTGGCCACATGCATCCCGGTTTTCATCTGTGAAATGTTGGCAGGTATGTGGCTGGTTCCCTTCCCGGCCTGGTTCTGAGGACCAGATTCAAAGGAAACGGCAGGCAAAAGCCAAGATCTTGTATCGATTCGGCACAGCCTAAATGTCTGCCAGCTGAGTTACATACAGTACACAGCCCCTACATACCGAATCATAGCAAAAATGTATATGGACCAATGGCCAAGATGCATGGCTGCCAACTTGTGGTGCATCAGCAATGCACATTCACACATTGCTCTGCATACTTTAATGTGCTGCTCCATGCGCAAAGATCCCCCATCTGCAACCATCAGCTGGATGCAACCCTTTGTCCAAAAAATCACTCTCCACACGCAGTGCAACTTACGCCTATGTATGCCACAAAGAGGAAGCCTGTCATAACCTTTATTTTAAAAAATAAATAACCTCAGGTTGGTTTTTGACAATTGACTGGCAAGTGAGAAATGGGTGGGCGCTGTATTTTAAAAAAATAAATGACAACCCCTTTTTAATAGAATTGGGTTTCAGCATTGCCTGTTATCAGGGCTGTTCCCCCTCCCAAAGTTGTTGGACTCCAGTTCCCATCAGCCACGGTCAATTATGGGGGAATATGAGCCGGACGGTGGAACTGCATTCATGTTTTGCTGGCAGTGCTTCTGTTTTGACCCAGCAGTGGGTGGTCAGGGGCTTCCACATCTGCAGGGCCACGAATCCCCTCTGAATTCGGAGTCTGAATTTTAAAGGAGCAGAAGCCATTTGGAGGATTCAGTTCAGCACTTTGGAGGCAACTTTTTAAAGTTCAGACTAAAAGCCTGGAGTGGATTCTGTGACACACACCCCCACCAGCTCTGCACAAAAAGGAAGCCACACAAGTCCCGCCGTGAACAGACGAGAAAGGCCTTTGGTCTCAATCCAGTATGGCTGCACTTTGGTTCTTCTATACCTTCCAACATTTCACAGATAAAAACACGGACGTGTGCAGCTAGGCAACATCTGAGTGTGGTCCAAGTAGCAAAAGATATTAACCAGGTGAGAACAAAGAGGATAAAAGAGGCTGCAGCAGTTTGCTTTTGCCTACTGGGAAGGGCAAATGACTTTTGCCCTTTGAACTCAGTTTGCAGCCATGGAAATAGGCTGTGCACAAAGGGGGGAAACGGGAACAGGAGAGAGAAACCGGGACATCGTAAAGGCAGACAAAAAAGCGCAACGACAGTGGATTAATCAGGAGAGTCCCTGGCAAATCCAACACTTGGCGGGGATGTTTGTCCTCCTGGTTCGGTTTTTCCCTGGAATCGCAGGGAGGGAGGACAGGCCGGTTTGCCTTGGGAGGAATCCCCAAAGTCTCAAAATTATCCTGGATGGTTAGCAGCCTGGATGGATGGATGGATGGACGGAAAGGGGGGATGAGGGGAGCGGAAGGAACCGTCTGGCCGGCTCTTGCCCTTGGAAGTGGGTTCCGGCCTGGTCAGAGGTCAGCGTGAGCAGCCTGGGGCTGGCCCCACACACTGGCCGTCAGTTACGGTCAGCGCCAGAGGCCAGGAAATTGCAGTGGACGTGAACCTAAACAGAGGGGACCTCTCCTCCCCATCCAGGCACACCCCAGATTATCAGCTGCTCTCTGACTCTCCACATCTCTCCCCAAAACAGCTTAAACATGGGGTGACGGTGCTTTGAAAAAGTAGCTTTCCTCCCCAACCCCAAATTCTCTCTACCCTGGGGAGGAGGTCACCGTGACCGTGTGTCCCTGTTTCCACCGCCCCCTCCAAAACGCCATGTTCCAGAAACCCCAGAACGAAACAAAACCAAAAAAAAAATCTACCAGCTTTACTAAGCCGCTGCCAGGCAGTAATTTTGCGTATGGGATCACTTACCTGATTAGAGAGTTTATTTTATAAAAATTACTTCAGAATGGGGTCTCCGTCTGGGGAAGGGAATGAAGAGGGGTGGGTATGATGGCAGGTGGGGCGGGCGGGATGAGGCCGCCGAAGGAAAGTGTACCTGCTCCAGTAGGCAAAAATAGGTTAGCTCTTGTTAATTAAAAGCCGATTAATGAGACTGGCAAAAGGGAAAAACATATATATATAAAGGAACCGAGGGGAGTCCTTCCTGTCCCTGCTGGAGGGAGCGTAGGCGTGCCAGAGTATATATGTATGATTTCTGAAATTAGGTTGCTGAAGGTACCCTTAAAAAAAACCCAGCTAGGTTGCATTTTTAAAAATGCCGACAACTTTGCTTTCCCTTCCCCGCCAATTTCTCCTCCGCTGCTTCTTTAATTTATAATGATGGTTTCTCCAAATTAACACCGCCTGCTTAAGGAAAGAGGGAGGGAGAAAGTGGAAAGGATGGTGAGTCGAATTTTCGTTGAGGAGAGGAAAGAACTGGATCATTTCCAGCCACCATCACCATTCAAATAAAATCTTTAAAACCCTGTTTCTGAGAATTAGGATTGTAGGTGATTTCTAGCCAACCGGAACTATTGCCCTTTACTTGTGGGTGTGAGGCCCAGTTATACAAAATGCATTTTAAAAACAACTCCAGTGATGATTTAAAAAAAAGAAAGTACAAAGGCAGTTAAATAAACTATTCTATTAAAGCACCACCAATTTCAAACAGTATAAAAACATTTTAAAATCCCGACAATGACAATAGAGGTATAGAAAACATACATACACCCCATTAAAAGAATCAGAGAGAATCCTTAAATAAAGGCTCCGTGCCGCCTTGGGGATACTGGGAACTGCAGTCTAAGAAAGGACATTTTCCACGCTCAACAAACAGCTGTAGCTAACTCAAACGAGTGAGCCAAGCTGCATATTTCCAAGACAGAGGAAGGATGGATGGGTAAACCAGGCAGCCTCTACCTCCATATCCGAGGCCTCGAAGATGTCTCTCCCTATTTTGTCTCTGAGTCGAACCTCTCCCTCATTCTGCTGGCCCATATACTCTCTGTGTGCGTATACACACACACACACATATATTTCTATTTTTCCCCACACACCTTCAATTCGGGCTCATTTGCATATGTATTGCGCCTACTGCCACGGGTGCTGAGGTCAATTGAAACTCGAGAAAAAGAGGAGAAATTTTATGCAAAACTGTTGATTGCATTTGTATGTAATGAAATCATCCAATATTCATCCCGACTCTGGGCTCTAATCTGAAAGGAGAACTGGAGGGCCTCGGAGTCACTGGGAAGCTGTAATGAGCTTCGGTGGTGATTAAAAAAAACACTTGAGGCTCCTGGCAATCCAGCCCCAAAGCGTGTCTAATCAACACTGAATATCGGAGGAGGCAGGCGATTATGCCGCGGCACCCCTCCCTCCACGCCGGCCCACCCTGCAACAGCGCACTGTCAAAGATGTATGCGCCTCGTACGCGCCCGATGATATGGCGGCCCCGCACAAAGTCGTGTTTGATACAAATCCAAAAAAGCGCACAATCAAGCAGCCGCCTTGACTGTCCTTTACACAAAAGCAATCGAGCTGTCGTTTCCCACAAGGCACCCCCCCAAACTGCTCTTCCCGCTGCCAAGAGCTCACAAGGGGAGCAATCACCTCTTTTGAAGCGTACACTGTTCGGTTTTGACTCTGTGGAGGGGCTTGGGTCTCGCGCCAAGCGCCTCCTGTCTTTCCCATTCCACAACTAGACAGACGTGCGCACACACTTCCACGGAGGCCACGGTTTTGCTTTTTTTTAGGGATTGTTGGGTGCTGTGTTTTTTTAAAGGCCAGGTGTTGTATCCCTCGAACCCACAACTGACCAAAGTGTGCGTGGATGCATGTTTGCATGTGTGTAGAGAGCCTACCTGTGAGGTAGAGAGTTGCTTCCTGATACAAAACCACAGAGCCGGCATCCTCCGTGGCATTCAGACCCAAACCTCAGTTGTTGAATGAGGAACCTCCAAATCTATAACAACGACACCAGGCCTTAAGACGCGTCCAAGTCTTCGTGTCACAAGGGACCTCCCAGTGCTATGATGCTATGCTATGCAGTGATATGCGTACGATTCTACGAAAATCCCCAAAGAACTGAGGACTGGGCACATGTTAAAGGCTGGTGTCTTTGTTATATATTTTTGCAGCTCCACCATTCAGCAACTGAGGCTTTTACTCTGGATGCCACAGTGGAGTAAATCCTGATGGATATTTTCCAAAACCAGGGCCTTTTCAACCATGACCCCCAAGTTTGCAAAAGGTTCTCGCCAGAGAAATTTTTACCAAGCCTTTCTAAATACTTTCTAAGGCCTAAACCTGCCTTTCTCAACATTTATTGGCTAGGTTTGTCTCTCTGCTATTATGGGCTCATGTTATTGCAATTAGTGTCTTTTTTGCTAAGGAGTATATTGTCTGTTTCATAGAATCTGTTGCCGATTTGCATCTTCCGTCTGTCTGTTCTTATTCTGTGCCTTCAAGCCAACTCTGATTTATGGCAACTTCGACATACGGGTGACCCAATCCTAGGGTTTTCTTAGTAGGATTGCTTGGGAGGTCTCCCATTGCCTTCGCCTGAGGCTGAGAGAATGTGACCTGCATCCAGTGGGTCAAGCAGGGAGTCACACCCTGGTGCCCTAGAGCCCTAATCCAACCCTCAAACCCACTGCTCCACACTAGCTCCTGCCGTTTCTCTGCTGCAAAAAAAATGAGATGATATGGATCTCAACCAGCCTATTTCTTCCTTGCTCCATAAAATGCATTGTCCCAAAACTCGAGGGAACTGTCCTCTGCAGGGCTGTCTAGCAGTCCATTTCTTTTTAGCAGGGAGGGGTGGGAGGAAGGAGAATAGGAAATGCAACCTCCTATCCCATCATCCCCCCCAGCCGCTGCAGTCCTCTGACAGAGAGTGCCCAGGCTCGCATGGGAGTCCTCCTTCATGCTGCCATAATCTCATCTCTGTTCTCCAAATAAACACCCCAAGAAGAAAGTTAACGTTTACATGCCTGCATGTGAAATTGGGGAAGGGGGCGAGGACAGGACAAATGAAAGATTTCCCTCTCGTCCCAGACCCCACTCCACCCACCCCCAAGTCAACAATTTCTCTGCTTTGTGTATTTTGGCCAGACGGGCCTCCTCTCTTGATAAATGAATTGAGGAAGAGAAGGGGAGGGAGGGAAGAAGGAATGCCGGTGGTACATTTATCAAGAGAGCCAGCCTGGTCGGGTGGCTTGAATGTTGGCCTACGACTCGGGAGACCTTTGCTCATCCATGGAACCCCATTGGGTGACCCTGGGCAAGTCACACTCTCTCAGCTTCAGAGGAAGGCAAAGGCAAGCCCACTCTGAACAAATCTGGAAAAGAAAACCCCATGACAAGGTCACCTTAGGGTCACCGTTAAGACAGAAATTACTCGAGCAACATTTATCAATCGGGTTTTGCCTCCCAGATGCAAAGGAAGGGAGCGGATGGAGTGGGGTGCGTTTGTGTCTGTGTGTTTGAGGTCGGTGATGAAGTGGGACCCTCAGGCCACAACCAAGCAATGGTCATGGTCAACATCTTACTAATCTCTAGTCACTTACTCCAGCCCAGCAGCATTTCCAGATGTATCAGACTACAAACCCCATCACGCAGCACAGCTGTGAAGTCCTCCTCTGGGAAGGAAACACTAAATCCCAGTCTCTGAAGTCCATGCACTTCTACCAGGGCGAAGAAACTGCAGCCAAGGAAGATTTCATGGCTCTCGATACCTCCGAAATACTCAGAGAAGACCTTTTCCTGGCCAAAAGCAAGAGGGTAAGTACTGTTCCTGGTACACCTATTTTTACCTTTTAAATAGGTTGAAAGAATAATAGACTCTTAAGAGTTGGAAGGGATCACAAAGGCCATCTAGTCCAACCCCCTGCCATGCAAGCATACAGAACTAAAGCCAAGCACCCCTGGTCTGAGGATAGGAGCTCACGGAGAAACACTTCATGGCTCCCTGCGCATTTTATTCAAACTACATCAGGCCTGCCCAGTTCACAGCAATGGCAGTCTCCCCAGGGCTGTTGCCCAAAACAGTTTGCAAGCAAAACAAAAGAGAGTGAATGCTGAGCCGGCCCTGCTGTCCAGAGGACTCCTGCTTACAGGTTTTCAAGACCAGAGTCTCTTCTGTGCGACATCTGCTCTCTTCTCCTGTCTTCCACCAACGGTTGCTCCACACCGCCATATTGACCAGGCACTGGTACTAAGAGTAACAGTGTTGTCCAAGCCTCAATCCCAGCCTCTCTCAAAGTTGTCAGAGGCAGCCAAGGGGCCAAGCTTGGCCCTTGCCTAAAGTCAGCCTTCAGCCCATTTCCAAAGCAAGTGGTAGAGCTACTCAGGTAGCATGCGTTTGCTCACGGAGTCATGGAAGCCCCTGGAGAGGCAGTTCAGAGTCACTGTGACACACCCAGGAGGCTGTGACAGCTTAGCAGGGCGACATCCAGCTCCGGAGGAAAAGAAGAAGGAGAGCAGGCCAGCCACTGGCACGAGAGCCTGGCGTGGGCTCATCCCAGCAGTTCCTTCGTCTTGGCTGCCAACAGCTTGTCCATTTCGGCAGCAACATCATCTGCCATTTGCTGGATCTGTGACAAAGTTAAGGGAAGAAAACAATTTATTTATTTTATTTAGGTATTTATACTACACTCTTTAGCCACAAAGGCTCTCAAGAGCTGCTTACCAATTGTTAAGCAATAGCACTTTACGCATCTACACTGCTTTTTATAGCGCGCTAGGCACTCTCCAAGCAGTTTCCAATGTGTGTTAGCTAACTTCCCCCACAAGATGGGAACTCATTTTACCAACCTATGGAAGGAGGGAAGGCTGAGTGAGCCTTGGAGCTCTTGGGATTAAACTCACAGCGTTGTGGCTCGCAGTACCAGCATTTAACTCCTGCGTCAACAGGCTACAAGAGCTCTTTAAACCGTTTTGGAAGTGTTCAGTCTGCCATCATGGGGCTGGTAACTGTTGTTTTTTCCTTTTAACTGCATTAAAAACCATCAAGGTATTTTGCATCAAGGATGCTAGAATCGTAAGAGCACAATAGCAGGCTTTGGCTGAATCAGGCCTAAGCCTTTATCATGGCAGGCAGCCTGTACTCCCCCGAGTGGCCAATCTCCAGTGCCACTGGTCCACAGAGCTGAGATATTCTGCCTCTGAACATGGAAGCTCCCTTTAGATTTTGTGGCCAATTGCTGGAACCATCACAAGTCCTTACCCTGCCGCAACTTCCTTTCCCTTCCGCTCTGTCCTCCTTGCTTTAGGTTCCGGGATGGCTAGTTTGTCATGTGCTTTCAAGCTGACTTTCACTTACAGTGGGTTTTCTTGGCCAGGTTTGCTCATGCTGGGTTTCCCACCATTGCTTTCCTCTGAGGCTGAGAGAGTATGACTTTGAGAAGTCACCCAGGGGGTTTCCAGGGTCGAGCAGGGATTTGAACCCTCTTCTCCCAGAATCCTAGTCCAACGCTGAAAACCACAACGCTACGCCAGCTCTTTTTACCCAGGCTGCTAAGGGCCTCTTACAGAAGCACTATGCGCAACACCAAGAATGCAGGGACTGTATTGGTTTAACTAATTGTGAGGGGAGAGCACATTGTTGTTTGCAAATGCATTCAAAATCTATGCTGTATTTTGTTTTAACCTATGCTGTAAGCCACTTTGAGACCCATGATGGGGGAAAAGGCATCATATTAATTAATCAATCACAATTAATTAATCATAATTAATCTTCATTGATGGCCCTAGCCTCTGTGGATATATCTAATCTCCTCTGGAAGCCTTCCAAGCAGCCAGCACTGCATCCTGTAGCAGCAAGTTCCACAGTTTAACTCTGCACCAGATGAAGCAATTGTGCTGTTAGGTGGTAGCCTCGCTCGCTCACAGGCTCAGCCCTGGAAAAACTAGGCCCCAAAACCGACCGCAAGGTACCTGCTTCTCTATCAACCTGATGGTGTCTTCAGACACAGTGCTTTTGGCCTTCTTGGTCTGGCTGACGGCCCCGGCACGCACCTTCCGCAGGGAATCCTTGGCCTTGTTGGTCAGTTGCTTGGCTACCACGGCCAGGCTCTCCCGGTGTTCGCGGGTGACTCTAGACAACAAAGAAGCCAAGGTTGGGAGTGGGGTACTCAATCCAGGCCCTTCCAAGAGTTCATTTATGTAAAACTGAAAACTGACACATCAGTGCTATGTGCATGTGTGTTCCTCCAAGTCGCCTGCTGACTTACGGTGACCCCATAAATTTTTCATAGGGTTTTCTTAGGCAAGGAATCCTCAGAGGTGGATTTGCCAGTTCCTGCCTCCAAAGTATAGCCAACAGCACTTGATATTCGTTGACGGTCTCCCATCCTAGTACTAAGCAAGGCTGACTCTGTTTAGCTTCCAAGATTACACATGATCTGGTGCCTTTAGACCTCTAAGATGAGCTTTATTGGTAGTCAGTGGACGCAGCAGGTGGTCTCTAGCAGAGAAAACCTCACAGCCTTTTAGCTGGATGTGTCCAAGCATTCCTTCATAGCAAATTGTAAGCATCAGGCCTGTAAACAAAGAATTTTATGTAGACCATCTTGGGTTCAAGGTTCAAGATTTCCCCTAACTAGAGAACAGCTCCCAGGGGTGTAGCTACAGGAGAGGGAGCAAAATGCGGGACTGAAGAGTCTCGTAACGCAGCAAGAACAGCCAGAGACACCCGCAACATCTCGGCAGCCAGAAACGGTTACAGAGGTAACCAAACCTTGTGCCAGCTCTGCTGCTAAAGAGAAAAGAAGACGAGAGGCAGAAGTATTAAAACCCGTCCTCTCTTACCCATTCTTGGGTTATACCTCCTCCCCTGTAATTTAAAGTGGAGGGTGACCTGGGACCACGTTAACAATCAGGCACCCTCAGCAATTAGGACGATAATAGCCGCCTCCTTCCGAAGTGGGGGGAAGGATGAGATGGGGGTAGGAAGAGAAAGAGGAGGGGAAGAGAGTGAAGCAAGGAGGGAGAAAAGGAGAGGGCTTCGGGGGTGTAGACACTGGGATTTCGTGGGGCAGGAAATATAGCAATAAGCCTTTTTCTATCCCTTGGAAGCATGGCTAAATCTTCTTCCGACTGATCCCTAATGTGTCAAAAAGCATTTTATTCCCCTAGATATTTTTTAGGAGTGGCCTCCTGGTGAAAACGCCCAGTGGCCTGCCCTGAGTTGTGCTCACACAGCCCACCATTTCCACCTCACCAGATTTCCTTACAGCTTCAAACCAACATATTATTGTTGCAGAAATCATGGGACAGCAGACCCACGGATTGGAAAGTGAGTTTTATTACACCGGTGGGCCTGACTGGAATACCTTCCAAAGACTCAGAGCCAAGAGCTATAGTTACAAAATACTTTTATACTGTAATGACACTATGCAAAAAGCCATTCCCTCCTCCTTCTCTCTGGTGTCAGCAATTTCTCTTCCTTGAGACAATTGTTGATAGTTCAAGGCAAGATAGCTTAGGAACATTTGGGTACAGTTTGACCATTATTAGAGAAATAATTTGTTTACATCAGCATATCATATGTTTATGGAACATAGAGTTGATTAGTAAGGAACATTGACTAGGCCTGAGAGTTAAAGGAAAAAGACTTTGCAGAGTCCCAGAGTCTCATGGGCTATCTAGTCTGACCCCAAATAGTGATTGTTAGGTTATAGCATTCAGCAAATATACATTAGAGTGCAAATGGCCACTACATTATGATCCCGGAGGAGAGATACGTGCCTGTGGGCGTGTGGGTGAGCGCAAGTGTGGATTTCATTTGGGGACTTAAAACCTCCCACCCCAATATTTCTCTCTCCCCTCGTGTTGTCTAAGCACCTGAGAAGAAACTAGTCTTTGAATAATATCACCAAAGCAGCGTTGGAAGAAAGGTACTTTCATAACGGCTGCCTGATCACTCTTAGACATTAAGGAATTTATTTTTTTAGATTGCAACTTCCAGAGCCCACCCCCTCACAAACCAATGTGTAATCAGTGGCCATGCTGGCTGGGGGATTCTGGGACCTGCAGTCCAAGAAAGCATTTTACAAAGAGATGACAACTTTTACAGCTGGCAGAACAGACCCAGGGCCTGAGAAATTTACATTTTTTGGACTGTGCCTCCTGGAACCCTCCAGCTGGTATGGTCAGCCACCCATGATGCCTGGGGGGATTCTGCAGTTCAAAGAAGCAAATTTTCACAGCTTTGGGAGAGACACATCCCTCTCTACACACATCATTTCATGAATCTCTGCTGCCTTTTTTCCAATTGTCACCATCCTTCAGGACCTGTTCCCACCCGCAAAAACTTGGGACAACCGTTTCTTAACACAGTGCCAGCATTCTCTTTGAACCCATCTTGACCAAGAGGAAGCCGAGATATTCCTCCATGGCAAGTCTTTCCTAGGTGGCCTAGTTATTCATTCGGAGCAAGGGGATGTCTGGAATGCCATTAAGCTGGTGAGTTACATATCCTGAAAGTTTTTCACCGCCTGCTGTTGGTTGTTTTTAAAAGAACACAACACTCCTTCCCTGGAGGAGCAACACACAGACTTTGAACAGGCAATGCAGATACTAAACACCCCTCTCCCCGACCCCCGGTGTTCCTCGCAAGAGCGCCACTGGAAAACCACAGCAGTCATAATCAGAGCATGAGCCTCGGTGTGCTGATACGATTCAGCCCCCTCTCCTTTATTTTTTGGCTGCCAAAGGAACATTAAACCAGCCACACCTGGTGGGAGCATAGAGGGGTAGGACGGCAGAGCGGCTGAGGGTTGGAGCCACCCACTGCCAAAAAATGCCCCCTGCGAGCTGGAGAAAGGTGGGAGAGGAAGGAGAGAGGCCAACCCCAGAAGCTTAGCAACAGACGCAATTTGGAAGTGATGCTGATCAAGAGTAGCATTCTATCACTTGGGGGATTCCCCTCCTTATGGAAATTTTTTTATCCCTTTCTAACCTGCAGCTTCCCTTTTGATTAAAAATGTTTCCAGGGCAGCTTTGCAGTCCTCAGATGCTAAAAGCACAAACATGTGTGGTCAACATAACACTAAAAATGAGCTAACTAAATGGCAGGGAGTTGGACTGGATGGCCCTTGTGGTCTCTTCCAACTCTTATGGAAACAACATCTCAGGCTCGGCCAAATTGATCACCAGCAATGGTCCGCCCTGGCCTCACATCGGGAGGCATGGAAACGCACGATCCACAATGCTGCAGCCTTATTTGAGAACTCACGCCAAACAAGTCTTGAAGAGAAACGACAGCGCAGAAAGAATCACAACCCAAAAACATCCCCCAAGGAGACCTTCTGCTGTGTTTTCTGCAACCCGACTTGTCTATCTCGGATTGGCCTTTTTAGTCATCAGCGCGCTTGCAGAAAGCGCGGGATGAGTCCTTCCTGAATCTTCGTTTACGAAGAAAAGCCAGAGAGAGAGAGAATATGCATCATTATTTTCCCCACCTTTACTTCTGCCTCCCCTGAAAGTCACCATGGCCGAGAGACACTCTATGGGGTTGCTTACTTAGGGACGGGCACACGAATGAGGGGGCCATCTGCTTCCGGGTTGAGGTTCATTCCGCTCTCTCGGATTGCCTTGATAGCTGCAGCTGTGCTCTGTGAAGAAAGGGAGAGATCAAACAGGCAGAGGGAATTAGCAAATAATTATTACCAGACGCCATCTCCATCAATGGGGAGCAATCCATCTTGACAGAACATGGAAACATTTAGTTTGGTTACCAGCGAGATCAGGAAGTTACATCGGCGCAGGGCGCTTTGATCACACTGAATTGCAAGCTGCATTCTCTCTCTTTCCCCCCCCCCAATTCTTTTCCACCACCCCCGTATCAAGGTATGGCGAAGTAGCTAGGAAGGATGGTGTGCCTGCATGAGTGTGTATGTGTGGAAGGGGAGAAAAACAGCTGGGGAGAGGAGGAAGAAAGCAAAAAATGGAAATGGAAACCATTCTGATGGTTTGAGGCAACACAGGTTTACTTTTTTTTTAAAGACAAGGCAATCTCCAGGGGGGTGGGGGGGGTGCGACAAGACTCTGGACTTTGCAAAGCGTAAGACACAAGCAGATGAAAGATTTCGGGATCCAATTCTGCGTGCCAAAGATCTCACGCAGCAGGCACTCGGCGGGGAGAGTTAAATCGCTTTAACTCATTCCACATTGCTACAGGCAAGTGTGAAACCGAAAGGGGATTAGCGGAAGGTCTGCGCTCCATAGCTGGGGATTTTCAGGCGATAGCTGAAAAACCGACAACAGCTCTGTTGGCAAGAAAATGGGGGGACGAGCCAAGAGGCAACAGAGTATATGGCCTCTTTGGTGGGCGAAATCTTCAGCGCTGTGAAGCTTTACAAAAATGAAAAGGTTTAGATCTTTTACCCAAACAGTCTGAATTCCACTCTAAGTAAAACTTCGCTTTCTGTAAAGGCAGCAACATTATTTTGCCTAATTGATTATGGTTTGGATAGCCAGAGGGAGAGATAAGAAGCACACAGGGCATTAAAATCACTGGATATTTGAACCAGCTTCAGATTTCGGTAGTCCCCAAGGGTTTTCTGGCCTATCAGCATAGCCACAATGGCTAGCAACTGCAGTACAACTGCCCAGACAACTACGGGAGAACATCTCTCTTTCTTTCTTCCTCTCGCTCACACACTTTCTGGTGTGGAGACGTTTCCATGGGAAAAATATCGCACTGGAAAGTTTTCTGCCCAAGATCACTTCACTCACCAAGGGTCCAGCCACACAGAAATTTACCAAGATGGCGGGGGATCTAACTTACTTCTGGGAAACTGCTCATGTTGACGATGATGAGCTGAGGAGACTTCATGGAGACCTGTCCCAGCTGGTTCAAAGGAAATTTCCCATCCTTGGTTGCGACAATGATGTGATCAAGAGCCCCTTGGAGGAAAAGTACAAGTGTGTCAAAACCCTTGGGAAGTTTTGTTGCTTCTAGATTTATTTATTTTTTTTAAAAAGACAAACAAAACAGCCAAATTGTTCATTCCAAAGTCAGGGAGCTCAGTACTGAAAGTTGCAAGCCAAATCTCTGAAAATTTTTTGGTTGGAAAACAAATCTAAAAAACCTTCCCAGGTGTTCTAGGGGGATTCTGGGAATTATAGTCCAGCCTTTCTGGCTGTGGAATTGTGGGAGTTGCAGTCAGGAAAACAACTTTTTCCAAGCTCTGGTCCAAGATAACTTGGAGGCCAGGAACAGATGAGAACGGCAGAGAATGCCAAAGCTCACAACACCCCTAAAACTTTAGGAGCTGACAATTCATCCCAATAATCCAGTTTCTATTTTGGAGGTGGTCTTTTCTCGATCTCTTTTCCCTCTTACATACATTTCTAAAAATGTATTTCTTACTTATTTCTTTACTCCTATCACCTTACAAGATATTCCGGGGTCAGTCCTTGGCCCAATAATGGTGAGTGATGCTAAGATGTCCAAAATATACAGATTTAAATTTTCATTGACCACTTTAAAAGGTTAACATGTGCAATCCTATACCTGTCTACCCAGAAGGAAGCCTCACAGGCATGTGCTTGAACAGAATTTACCCTCAGATCAGGGAGGATCAGATAGCAGTCTAAACGCACCTGCTGATTAATCTGATTAATCGTTTAAAAAGGCAAATGGAGAAGCTAATGACAACTGCTTAAATGCCAGCTGCTCTAGACCCATCCAGTGCCTGGTGCAAAGACAATTAACTGCTAATTGTGACTTCAAACTGTTTTTTCCTAGGAGTTCTTCAAAAGCTACCTGGGTGTTTCTTGGGGCAGACCATTATTGGATAGAAACGGCTAATGTGCGGAGGAAGGGGAGAGCAACCAGAGGCAAAAAAGGGAAACAACTGAGCAGGAAAAGCTACAATATTTGAGTTATCACAACCCAAGTTGCAAGGCTGTGTGTTTCAGGGAGGGATGAGCCACAGGGGCAAGGTGTGTGTGTGTGTGTGTGTTAATGCTGAACTTTTAGCCAATGCTTGAATATTTCACTAACTTTGGTTTGGAAAAATTGGGTCTTTTAAGCAAAGATAAATCTGCTAAACTAGCACCAAGAGGGTGGGGGAGTCTCGTGGCTGCTCCCCTCTCTTCACTCCACTGACCTTCCTACATCTTGATGGCAATTTCCAAGGGGGTTAATTTCGTGGCAATTGCCTCTTTCCTGCTGGGGCCAAGCTAGTAGCTGACAATTCCCCAGGCCATCTGCAAATGGTTGGCTTCGATGCCACTGACATCTTCCACTTGCAAGGGCCGCCTGCAGGAAGCTATTAGCAAAAAAACGGATCCTTTCTGGTCAAGCACAGAGCAGGGAAAGTTGTTGTTGTTGCTGTTGTATCAATAGTGTGCAGTTGTGGAACTGTCATAGCAGCTAATGCTTTGCTAGCACACCATCAGCCACTTAGGCCTTCAAAGTTGCTCTCCCGGTGTGTAAGTGGGCCTAGACCCTCCCTGCGCTGCCCTTCTCAGAGCATGCTTTAGAGCAACCTTGTTGCTTCAGGCTAAACAGCTGACTCATGGACAGGGTGACTGTTCCAAACAGTGTCAGACTGCAACTCCCAAGCCAACAGTGAAGAATCATGGGAGCTGCAGTGCAAGAACACCTGGAAGGCCACCCTAGTCTATCTCATCCAGTGTCCTGTTTTCTGCATTGGTCAGTGTGATGCCTCCAGGAAACCCCTAAGGAGAGCTTAAAGCCATCTACAATTTTATGTCTCCAGTAACTGGTACTCTGAGGTAGACTGCCTCTGATTATGGAGAAAATTCCATCTGGCAGCGGAAGGGGAGAGAGAGCTGTCGTAGTCCGTTGCATCAAAAACAAACAACCAAGCATGCAGCCCCCCACTGAAGGCCTCATCTTCTATTACAGCCACTGAAACCTGTAGCTGACACTTCCTGATCTTAATGTTGTCTAAACGCTTTCCCCAGCTTGGTAAGGACCAACCAGGAACGCAAAATTAAACTCTGTGCTGCTTTTTTACTTTCTGATTGACCGGGAGGACGAGCAGAGAAGTGTGTGGCCCTGGTGTTTCAGGCTGGCTTATGCTTGTTCATGCATGTAATGCTCAATTATGGCGTAGTGCCACCTACAAACTGCTCCTGTGCCTGTGAAGAGAGTCCCTGCTCCTGCCGGACAGGTAAGGAAGCGGCCATCACTACAGGACAGACCCAGCCCACTGGCAGGTAGAAACGACTCACCAGGTGATGTCCTGATGTTCAAAGTTTTGCTGAAGTCTTCCTGCAGGGCTTTAAGCACAGAGCGCATGTCCTCGTTGACCTCTTCCAAGCTGATAATGTCTTCCACTAAAGAGGCATTGATGTTTACGCGGGCCTGACCCTTCCCTTTGACTAGGAGAAAGTGCAGACAACATTAATTCCTGGCTTGCTAGCCAACAGGATCCAAGGGGAAGAAGAGCTGGGAATTTGTTTTCAAAACGTAATGTGTTACCATTTAGTCTGCCCTTTTTAAAAAAAGATAAATCCAGTTGGACCCCCAAATCTCCAAGGACTTGGTTGCCCAACTTACCATGGATACCAGAAACCATGGATAACAGTGAGGCCTATTAAAACAAAAGGCTTCCAGTACAAACATTCCATAGAGTTGTGTTGGAGGACTTAGAAGATGCTTAGAGAGGACACCTCTCTAGGCATTTTCCAGCATGACTCTATGGTAGGTTCCCTTATTTTGTGTCCCACAGATAACTGAACTTGCAGATATGGGTTTCACGGATGCAGGGGTCCAACTGTATATAAATGTAAGTTGTGGTATGCATCTAGGCTGGCATCTTCTCAGCAGCCTATGCAGTTGTAAGTTGTATTGCACATACGGCCTGGCATCCTCTTAGCGACCTATGCAGGCATAAGTTGTGTTATGCGTGCGTTCTGTTTCTATTGGATAATGCACAATGGCCATATACAGCTGACAGGGACAGAACCGGCAGTCCGCATGCAGAACACCTATCGATGTGCGTCAGGCAGGGTGTACATGGTTTGCGGCAGGCCTCTGCTCATTGCGTATTGGGGCCTGAGGCTCCACGGCAGACGGTGCCAAGACCTAAGGTGAAATAGGTAGGGTTGCACATCACAATGGGCACTGCAACTGTGCAAGGGTGTGCGTACCATGGGCATTCAGCAGCAATCCACATACGTTGCGCTGCAGTGGTATCCCTTATAGGAACTATATTATAGGGCAAACAGAATGTAACTCTGCTGATGGTTCTTTATGCTATGCTGTGGCAATAGGAATTTTGGGGGGTTAGGAATTTTTTATTGGAATAAGACCATTCTACTGAAAAACACACCCGACCGCAAAAGGCCATAACAATAACACAAAAATAATATTAATTGTTTTCCTCTTTTCTTACTAATACAAAAATAAAACTATCTATCCTAACACTAATACATTTCTCCTCTTAATCTAAACGCATAAACGTATATTTACACAATACAATTATACTTATTTTGAAAAGAAAAAAATAATAATAAAAGATTAATTTTAAAAATAATACAAAATTATACATCCACCGCCCCTGCTCTCTCAGTCCCCCCACCCTCAGCTTAGCCTTCTCTTTCCCCAGACTTAAAAGCCACAAACGCATCACCCTTTCTGCAGAGAGGAGGTCCTCTAGGCTCACTGTCCCTTTGCTGCATCTTTCCCTCTTTTACGATGATACCCCTTTCAAAAATAAGCTTGGTCAGCAGTGCAACTTTTACACTATTGGCCTACTTTTCATAGAGAGAAGTTGTGAGACCTTCCTCCACCCTTCTCATTTGGGATGGCTTAAAACAAATTAATAAAATGAAAAACAAATACATTTTTAAAAAGATATATGAGAGAATGTTCTAATCTACAAACTCCTTTTCTTACCTTTGGCTTTCTTGGTTGCAAGATGCCTTGCCTGCAGTGATGGAAGAGCCCACCTTTCTGGACAGCCATGCAGCAGGGGGGCCCGAAACTGCAGGAGGGCCAACGATGACGGCCTTGCAACACCCAAGGTGGGGCCGCGGAGCAGGAGAGGCAACTGCCAGAGGCACCTCAGGGGCCCGGCCATGGTCAGCACCTGCAGAGAAAAAGTGAGATATTCTTACTACTACTATTATTATTATTATTATTACAGTGACATCTGTCTATGTGCCACTCTACCAACTACAGGAAGGCAGGGTCCCTGCCCCAAGAGGCTAACATTTCCTGTGACCCTGACAGAGGAAAAGGGATAGGAAACACAGACAAGTATGAAATGCCTTTGTCTCTAGACTAGCCAGAATGAAACTTGGGAGTATAACAGTATCCACTCGATGTTATAATAACTAATATTAATTTGTGTATATTATATAATGTAACATTAAATTTAAAAGTGCTATACAATGTATTATAATACATTGTATAAACTTAAATGTTACATTATATAATTACATTTTTAAATGTAATGTTACATAATGTAATAGCGTATACACAAATTAATATTAGTTATTGTAACATCAAGTGGATACTATTACACTCCCAAGTTTCATTTTGGCTCCTGTAGTTAGACGCCCGCTGCTTATTTTACATCTTTATCTCTAGACTGCCCATTGCATCCTAAATTTCTCGAGTGGGTGTGAAGGGGGCAGGAATTAAACTGGCCCGGTAGCCCTGCCGTGAGACAAGGTGACGCTGGAAAAGACAGCCGCATGGTCACTGAAGTGGAAGGCAGCAGGGGAGAGGAAGACTGACCCACGGGTGGACAGGTCCCACCCAGGACGCCACGGCTGCCCTCAGAGCGCAAGACCTGCACAGGGCTGAGGAAGGGATGCCATTTCAGGGTCTAACGGGGCACGATATACAGAAGATGGGACAAGCTTGCTTTCTGCTGCTCCACAGACTAGAACATGAACCCCCCCCCCCAGATACAAAATACACGAAAAGCGAGTCCCCCTCAATACCAGACTGAACTCCCACACTGTTGCAACCTGGACGGGCACCTTTCAGGAGTGGTTTAGTTGTGGCTTCCTTGGGGTTGGACTAGATAGCCCCTGGGGTCCCTTCCAAGTCTGTGATCGCGTGTCTCTGGCTCCGGGAAATCTCTCATTTGTATTATTGCTATAAATCAAAGCCTACTTAGAAAGGCAAGAGAAGAAGGCAGGTTGGAAAGCAGAGGTCCAGCCAGTGGCTTTTTGGTGACTACAACTCCCAGAATCCCACACTGGCTGGGGAGGGGCTTCTGACAGCCCTTGTGCCAATACTTTCCCAAATCCTGCTGTAAAACGACTGAGCCTTTGCTCGTGTGGACACAGCGCTCCTGCAGCTCTGAAGCCCCCTCCATTATTAGATCTTCCCCTGCAGTGGAAACGAGCCCCGCCCACTATCCCTTCCCTCCAATCAGGGGATCACAAGCCCCGCCCACTCACCACAAGCCCCGCCTCCCGAAACTGACAGGAGTCACTGGCCCCGCCCACTGGGAATGAGAGGGTTGTTTCTAGACCACGGCCACTGCCACATGCCCCGCCCACAGGCTAAGTGGACCCAAGCCCCGCCTCCAGAAACTGTCAGGAGTCACTGGCCCCGCCCACTGGGAACGAGAGGCCCCGCCCACATGCTCACTGGCCCCGCCCACTGGAAAAGAGAGAGGTGATTCTAGACCCCGCCCCCGGGAACGAAAGAGACTCCGCCCACTACCACATGCCCCCCACTGGTAATGAAAGAGAGGTGTTTCTAGACTCCGCCCAGTACCACAGGCCCCGCCCACAACTCAATTGGACCCGCCCACTGGGGGGCGAAGCAGACTGGCGCTCGCCGGCCCCGCCCACCAGCACAGGCCCCGCCCACCACCTCGTCAAAGGAAAACTCCCCCCCCGGGGGAAAAGGACCCCCAACCCGGCCTAGAGGGCTCCCTCCTCCCCCCGCCAGAGCCCCCGCTCTCCTTGCCTCCTCCGCGCCCTTCCGGACCCACTTCTGCCGCCCCCCCAAAACCGGGGTCGAACCTCCTCCGCCTGAGGAGAACCAGCGGCGCGGCGGCGCGGCCTGATGACGTCACCGCCTCGTTCCATGCTCGCCCCGCCCCTCCGTGGGCGCAGGGGCGTGACGTCACGGGGGCGCGGAGCAGTGACGCCGCCAGAGCGAAGAGAGAGGAGAGGAAGCGGAGGCGGGGATGCCGGTGAGTGGGCGAGTGAGGGGGTCCCGGTCGGAGGCCGGGGGGGGGGGCGCTCCGCACATGCGCAGAAGGGGGCAGGGCCCCTCCCGGAAGCGAAGAGGTCGTCAAGGGCGACGGCGCGGGGGGGCTGTTTGGGGAGGGGGCGCGCTCTCTCTCGTCTCCCCACAACGGCCCTGCGAGGGAGGCCGCCGGGGCTGGAGGGGACCCCTTTCCTACCAGGGACCCCCTTTTAAAGAGCTTTTCTTGTAGAGGACCCCCGAGGCTTAACAGTAGTAGTAATAATAATACTGTAATAATAATAATAGCAACGCTAATACCTGGTAATAAGAACAATAAGACAATGACACCAGTGGCTCTTTCCCTTTCCTTTACCAGGGACCCCCTTTCAAGACCTTTTCTTGTAGAGGACCCCCGAGGCTTAACTTGAAATTTAGAACACTAATAGTAGTAATGATGATAATAATAATAATAATAATAATAGCAACGCTAATACCTGATAATAGTAACAATAATACAATGACACCAGTGGCTCCTCACCTTTCCATTACCAGGGACCCCCTTTCATGACCTTTTCTTGTAGAGGACCCCCCCAGTGCTTAACTCGAGATCTAGAACACTAATAGTAGTAATAATTATATAATTATTATTATTATAGCAATGCTAATACCTGATAATAATAACAATGATACAATTACACCAATGGCTCTTCACGTTTTCTTTACCAGGGACCCCCTTCCAAGATCTTTTCTTGTAGAGGACCCCCAAGGCTTAACTTGAGATTTAGAACCCTAATAGTAATAACAACAGCAACACTAATGCCTGATAATAATAACAATAATACAATTAAATTAGTAGCCTTGTCACCTGTTCTGTACCAGGGACCCACTTTCAAGATCTTTTGTTGCCACAGAGCCCCCAAGACTTAGGATTTAAAACCCTAATAATAATAATACATGGCAATGATGATGATGATGATGATGATGATAATGATCATTAAAGGGGTCTCAAGTGTAATAAACCAGACCTCCTTTTATTAGAGCACTGGCTCTTCACCTTTTCTTTGCCAGGGACCCCCCATTCAAGATCTTTTATTGCCAGGACCCACAAGACTTAACTCAAGATTTTAAACCGTAATAATAATAATACACCATCCATTAAACCTTCCCTCAGAGGCACTGGAGGGGAGGAAAAAATTTTCTCCTGCTTCTTGCTGCAAGTTTGTGGCTGGAGTGGATTGAATGGCAATGTGCAGGCCAAGCCAGCCAACCTTTGCCTTGGCTCCTGTCACATGGGCTGGGCAGCCTTCAAGCCTTTGTGGACCCCGTGAGGACATCATGGATCCTTGAGGTCCCCAGACCCTAGGTTAAAAACCAGTATAATACACAGTCCAGCAAGGGGCGCGAAATAGTCATAGAATCATAGGGTTGGAAGAGATCACAAAGGCCATCCAATCCAACCCCCTTCTGCCCTGCAGGAACACAATCCAAGCCCTCGCAATGACAGATGGCCACCCAGCCTCTGTTTAAAGACCTCCAAAGAAGGAGACTCCACCACACTCCCAGGCAGTTCTTACTGTCAGGAAGTTCTTCCTAACGTTTAAGTGGAATCTCTTTTCTTGTACTTTGAACCCATTGCTCTGTGTCCTAGTCTCTGGAGCTGCAGAAAACAAGCTTGCTCCATCCTCAGTATTGCACCCCTTCAAATATTTAAACATGGCTGTCATGCCCCCTCTCAACCTTCTCTTCTCTAGGCTAAACATGCCCACCTCCCTAAGCCGCTCCCCATAGGGCATCATGGCTCCCAGATTTCCCATCATTTTGGTCGCCCTCCTTTGGATACGCTCCAGCTTGTTGCTTCAGATGATGTCATAGTGTCATGCCCATATAGATGGAGGTCATGGTCATTGTAAAGAAGCCTACAATGCTTAGTATTGCTAAGACCCCTGTTAAGGGAGGAGTTAAGAGATGGTTAGCTTGCAAAGAGGGGTTGGCAAAGAAGGGATCCTGAATCCCACCTACTGGCCTGTTCCCTCGCCTGCTCTCTTGTTCCATGCCTGTGGTGACAAAACCAGTGTTTTCATAAAGCATTGTCTTTGTGCTATGCCAGTGCTTCAGCCATCCGTGTTTTCTGGATGAACTTTGGAAACTGTCCAGGCCAGGATGGAGTAGAGTGGGCCTACCATGCTGAGTTATCTTGTGGATTGAACCAGCTCTTCCTTTTCTCAGTTCCTTTTCTCTTCCCTTTCTTCCCTTTGCAGGTGCGGATGGCGGCTGCAGTGCCTCCCACACAGAGCCTGCGCCTGGAGAACGCCGCCATCTTGTCTGAAGGGGCCCTGCAAGATGGGCACCGCCTCTGGATTGGAAACCTGGACCCCAAGATTACAGAGTGAGTGAGGGGCAGTGAGGGATGGGGTGTGGGAACTGAGCCCCGAAGGGGAAACAGTAAAGAATCTATGGGCACTTTTTGAAAAATGTGCTGATGGCACAAGGCTTTGTAGACACAGCCCACTTTGTCAGGCTGATCTCTGATGGATTATGTCAGTCAGAACTTAACTGTTGCGGCTACTTTTTATTTATATTTATTTATTTATTTATTTATACCCCGCTCTTCAGCCACAAGGCTATCAGAGCGGCTTACAAATTGTTTTAAGCAACAGCTATTTACACATCTACACTGCGTTAAACAGTTTCCAATGTTCCAAAGGAAGAAGAGAGCTCACGATTGTTCCTTCATGCTCCTGGTTTTGAGTTTTTAATTGGTATCAATAGTGCACTGCAGTTGGACATGTCAATACTATCCCTCTTTATTGCATGTCTGCCCCAGAAAGGTTCTTGGCATTGAGAGACCCGAAGAGAGAAGGACGTTGGGAGAAGAACGTCCCTCCCTTTTGGTCCAGTTCTCAAGGCTGTGCCACACGGCAAATGCTGTCCCTGGGTCACCCTTAGTTTCCCCTCAGCAGGCACTTGGCTTCTTAGTCTGGGTCTCTCCCCCATCCGCTTTTGGTTTCTGTTATCGGTCCGTTTGGACTTTGCTTTGTGTTCACTGCAGTGCTCCCACTGGCTTTCATCTGTGGGTACAGCCACCATTGATCTTTATGTGTGCAGGAAAGCTGGGTGGCTTCAGAAGCCCCCTCGGCCTGAGCCCATTCTGAGCTTTCTTATTAACTGCCGATATAATAACCACAGCTGTGGGCCCCTCACTCCCATTCCTGGTGGCAGCAAACGTTAAGTGTGTGCGTTTGACATTCCCTTGGCCTTCATGCGATGAGTGCGTTTAAATTGCGTGCTAACACATTTGAGCAAGTTGAAGTGGGGCAATTAAACACCAAGGGAGGAGAGCTTGATTGCTCCCGGGGATATTAGATGCGCCGGGCCAGGGTTCTGGTGACCGTCTTTCCTTCCCCCCTCTATCCCAGCTTTACAAAACAATCTCCGATTTATGCATTCCCAAGTGGCTGCTCCCGCTTTATCACCCGGATATTGTGAGCCTCTCAGCTGTGGAAACAATTTTTGCCCGGCTTCTTGTGTTTCGGCAAGTGCTTCGAGTTTTTTGTTCCAAGTGCCGCTCCTTTCAGCCGGGCAGCGTCCTAATCGCGCCTCTAAGTGGAGTCCGTCATTAATGTAATGCCCTCTTCAGGCGACTCATTCAGTGCTGTGCGGGCTTGGCCTCTCCTTGGTTTTGCATTAATTACCATTTTTTGCCCAGTATTTATACTGCTGTGGCTTCTTGGCAGCAAGTAATTGCGAGCGCTGCTCAGCTGACAGGCTGCCTGGGCCTTTTGACAAGGGTGTATGAAGTTTTGAGGAATTTTTTTTAAAAAAATTAAAAACTCAGGTGCAGCCCTAGGTAGGAAAGACTGTCAGGCCTTGTTTTCAGTTATCACCCAGGAACCAGAGGTTCTAACCTTAGTCAAAGCATGGGCATGCCTCCTCACTTTGCATGAGGTCTAAGAAGACTCTGGCGGTCTCAGTCACCCAGCTTCTTAGACTGTGTAGAACTCTGTGCCTAAAAGTCCAGAAAGAAGTCTTATGCATAAAAGTCCAATTCTGGCATCTCTTAAAGCTGTTTCAATCAGTGGATATCATCCGATGTAGGCTGATTCTTCTTTGACATTAAATTCTGCCTTTATGTTGAAAGCTAGCATCCTAGAGATCATGCTTCAAAACTAGGCTTCTCTCTCATGTCCTAGTTTTCTCAGTGGAGAAGAGCAGCGGGGGGGGGGGGGGGGAATACTGGCCACATTCAAGCAAGCCATTTATTCCCACAGTTGTAACAATACCATTCCAGAAGGACACTCCTTCTTGCTTTTATCATTGTGCGGCCAGTATTTTGCCATTTGTAAAACAGAGGTAGCAGTGAACTATCTCCCAATGTTGTCATCAGGGCAAAGAATAAAGACCACAAAAGGCATTCTGCCTATTAAACATACCACAGGTGATAGGACCTGTTTTTTTCCTGGCAGGGGAGGGGAGGCAGGAAAAACTCAAAGTATGTAATCATAGAATCATAGGGTTGGAAGAGACCCTAAGGGCCATCTAGTCCACTTCCCACATTCTCCCTGCCTTTCCCTCTTCCTAGCTTCTTCCTGGCCTCTTAAATATTGTTTGTTCTATTCGGGAGAGACACCAGACTTGCATGGAAATTGTGGACCAAGTTGCCCCTTTCTGGGTGTGCCTCAAATGGCACACCTGCAAAGGTGTCTCTCTCACACACAGAGGAGCCCCTCTTAATCTGATTTAAAAAGAGCTCTGAATTGCTCATGGGTGTGTTTGGTGCTTCTTTGGGGACCCCACCGAAAAGCACTAGGACTCAGCTCTCTCTCTGCCTCTCACTTTTTGAAAGATACACCCTGATGCATTTTTGCTCGGCAAATGACGTCCAAGAGCAACAGCCCACTGGCTCCCAGGCGGGCTGGATTCCCGGCCGTAATAGCTTTAGCATGTGGCCGGGACCATTCCCGTATCCTTGGGACAGCATTGTTCAGAGGAAGCCTCAGCTGAGCGTTTGAATAGCACTCAGGGTGCCAGGAGGAAAGGTGGCGGAAAAGGAAATGGGACTTGGACAGGTCGTCCCACGTCTTGCCTCGGATGACAGGAAGCTGGAAGGAGGCCTGGATGCAGCTCCTGTGACCCCCGCTCCTTCTCCAGAACGCAAGGTCCCAGGTAGCCCATTGAGACCGGCCCTGGCAGTTTCCAGCCGCCTGCCGTCTCTTCCCCCTTCATGGTGTAGCTCTCCCTTTGCTCCGCAGCAATTTCTGAGCCTCTTCAAGAAGTCCTTGCAAATAGCAAAAATGCAATTAGTGGAAGCCAGAAACAGAGAGAGAGGCTGACTCTGAGGATGAATTCAGAGCAGCCTGTAAGGATCTGTCTCCTTGTAATGGAAGTGAGTTGTGGGCCAATTATTATTTATACATGCACACACACATACAAACAAAATTTTGTGCAACTGGGAGAGGGTAGCCATATTAATCTGTTGCTGCTAAAACAGTGAAGGGTGTTGGGTCAGCTTACAGATTAACAGTTTTACCTGCATTAGCTTCCGTGTTGCATTCTGAATAGACACACTTTAACACAGACAAACAGAGCCTCCACCAGCCTCCAGCATATGCCATGATTTCTGCCCCGTTGCAGCCAAGCCCTTGCGAGCATCTTGAAGCACTGGAGCAGACCCTCAAACACTTTGGTAGCAGCACTTTGGGGTTCATGTGCTCATCACATCCCAATTTAACACACACCCCCACACCATGTGAACACTCTCACACAAAATCTAGCAGGCTGTTTCAGCTCGACATCTCTGAATCTCCATTGCTCCCCAGCTGTGCTCTGTGGAGACACCACAAGGGAAATAGGCAGGTTGAATTCTAATGAAATCAAGGCTGATGCACTGCAGAGCAAAAGCAGGGCTCCGGACGTAGGGCGGGGAGGGGCTGCTTGTGTTTATCTAGTTGGATCCATCTTCACAAGGGCAGGATGAATGACAGTCCTTCAGGCCTAAGGAAAACAATCTGTCTTTGCCAAAAGCAAGAAGGCCGTGCCCAGCATTATTATGATTATTTTAAATGCTTGTAACAATAGCTAATAAATCTTGATGGTGATTCTCAGAAATAAATACCAGTAACTCAGAGTTCTCTGGCATATCTTGGAGATCCAGTATCTTCCTTGGGCCTTTGGAAGGGACTATCCCAAAGCTTGATGCGGTGTACTCCTGTTGGAGAGCTTTCCTCCTTTGTTTCATTAAAAGTCTCCTCTGGCGTTGTCCTGCTTCCCATTCCAGGAACCCATCCGCAGCAACCTGGCCTGGGATTGATGACTTGAGTTCCTGGAATGTTCTGGTTTGTGCTGAACTTTGGAGGGGATTGCCTGGCCTGTCAACGGCTCTGAGGCCTCTGGATAGTGATGACAGCCTGAAGCGGCTGTGAGAATTTGAGAGTAGAAGGCCTCAGCTACAGCCTGCATGGAGTGCCCCACAAAAACAGCCCATAATATTTGTGGGTTTCATTACTGGAACCAGCCTTTGGCTCTGATTCCACCTGGCGACAAACTTCTGTCAATCACCTGGGGGAACCTCTAAAGCCGTTTAGCAGAAGTTCAAACAGCTTCAATAGGAGCATTGTGTCCAGATTAAGGGAAGTAGTAGTCTGCATGGGAAGACTGTGTCCAGTTCTGGGTACCAGAGTTTAAGGAGGATGTTGACTAGCTTGAACATGTCCAGAGGAGGGTGACCAAAACGATAAAAGGTCTGGAAACCACACCTTATGAGGAACAACTGAGGGAGCAGAGCATGTTTAGCTTAGAAAAGACTGGTGGCCGTCTTCAAATCCCTGAAGGATTCAAATTACAAGAAAAGAGATCCCATCTGAACATTAATAAGAACTTTTTTATTGTAAGAGCTGTACAGCAGTGGAACAGATTGCCCCCGAAGGTGTTGGACTCTCCATCTTTGGAAGTCTTTTAAAGAGAAGTTGGGTGGGCATATTTCAGGAGTGCTGTAGCTGTGTCTTCCTGCATGGCAGGGATTTTGGTTTTTTCTGAATTTTTCCATTTCTTTTCTGGGCCTTCACATCTCTAGACCTGAAAGGTGTTCACCTTGCCTGCTCTTTCTTTCCTACCTTCCTCTCTGTGTGTGTGTTCATCAGAGATCTTCATTCACCCTCCTCCTTCCATCTTCTAGGTACCACCTCCTCAAGCTCCTTCAGAAGTTTGGGAAGGTGAAGCAGTTCGACTTCCTGTTCCACAAGTCAGGGGCCTTGGAGGGGCAGCCCAGGGGATATTGCTTTGTGAACTTTGAGACCAAGCAGGTAACATTTGGTGTTGTTTATTTAAAACATAGGGAATCTATCTCGGTTACTATCTCGCCCAGGATGGTCAGCACCATAGAGGGGGAATCTCAGGATGTTGAGACAAATCTGGCCTTCTTGGGGTGCCCCGGGCAGCCCCTCCCAATTTTCCATAACTTCATCACTTGATGACCTCAGGCAAAAGGGAGGGGAGACAAAAATAACATATTCTTTTAGCTTCAAACTCTTTTTGCTGGTAATTAAGCCTCAGAAGAGGCATTTCAGTCATTTAGATTGAAGAGAGAAAGCTGTTGTTGTTGTTGTGTGCTTCAAATTGACTCCAACTTCTGTCAACCCTCTCCTAAGGCTTTACTGGCAAGAGTGGGTCTGAAGCTCAGGGCCTTACTTCCCTACCCCTGAGTGGTCCTCAGATCTCACCATTGTCGGGGGGCCCTTGGAAAGGGGTTCATCCTATCACCGTCCTTCTTTTTTCTCACGCAGGAAGCTGAGCAAGCGATTCAGTGTCTCAACGGCAAGCTGGCCCTCTCCAAGAAGCTGGTGGTGCGGTGGGCACATGCCCAGGTAAAGGTGAGCTGAGCTTGCAGAGCGAGCTCTGTTCCTTTGGGGCAGAACAAGTAGAAGGAGCCGCTCCTATTTTCTCTTCTGAACCAGCTGCTTCCCTTGGCTTGTTTTTGTCAATGAAATAGTTCATAACCTTCTCCTTTGATCTCTCTTGTCACTCCCCTTCCCCAGAGATATGAACAGAATAAGAATGAAAAGATCCTCCCCATCAGCCTGGAGCCATCGTCCAGCACGGAGCCGACCCAGTCCAACCTGAGGTAAGGCAGCCTGCGCTTCGTTCGAATGGCGCCAGAACGTGACCTGTGCGAGGGAAGGGAGGCCCTATAAGGACACAGCAGATGCCTCACTGGGGGGCACCAACCTCCACGGATCCTGACATGCCTGGCAGAATAAAAGTTGTTTCCCCTCTCTGCTGGGAGGAGGCCCGGGAAGAATACGCAAGTGGGAGGTTTAGGGTCAGCTTTGACTCCCTAGACCTGCTGGTCTCACGCTGCTTTCTGGAGAGTAAACCCCATCAGACACAGTGGCATTTTTGTCCAATTGGCATGCATAAGGGCGTGGCGTAAAGCAGGGGTGGGCAACTGGAAGGCTAGGCGGCTGCATTAGCTCCACCCCACACTGCCCCTGCAAAAAAATAATTTAAAAATCTGCCCCATGGCTGCCCATTGCTTGTCACATGGTCACTACAGGTCTGGGCCCCAGTGCGGATCGCTTTGCCATTTTCCGGTAGGGCCCGGAACAGGCTGCTGTGTGTGAAGCATCCTTCTTTTCTTTCCTCCCCAGTGTTAGTACAAAGATCAAAGCCATCGAAGCCAAGCTGAAAATGATGGCAGAGAACCCGGACGCTGAGTTCCCACCGGCAGCACCATACACCTACTTCAAGCCCCCCGACAAAAAGCGGACTGCCCCATACTCCCGAGCAGCCTGGAAGTCAAAGAGATGATTCCGTGGCCCGGGACAATGTCGCCGGCCTTCAGCGAGTGTCAAGTCAACCGGGAAGAGCAAGAGACTGTTTTGGATTGAACTTTTATCCCCTTCCTCTTGGCTGCTACATCTTGGCATTTTAAATGATCTCGTCTCTCCTCTCTGTTTCCACTTGGAAGCGAATCCTCCTCAGTGGAAATAAAATGGCGACATCATCCCCAAACCTGCAAAGAACTCTCTTGCAAACTCAAGTTGGTTTTGGTAGTCAGATCAGAAATCTCTGTCCATGGCTAATTCTGTCTCTGAATGACCAAGGGGTGGTTAGCAGTGTGTTTTCACTGCCTAAATTGTTCTCCCTTCTAACCTGAAGATACAGGGGTTAGTTGTCTACCTGGGGCAGGGGGAGTGTATTGTGATTTTAACAACCCAACCTGCCAGCAAACGGATGTCTTTGGTACCTTTGAGAAACAAACCTGAGCCTTGAATTGGGAGGGATGACAGAGCTGTTTTTTCTGTGTTGCTTCTTTGACACAATTGAACGCACTAGAGCATAATGTACCAATACTTTTTTTTTAATGGTTGTACAGAAATAAACTTTATGCAGGCTTTCAAAGTGGATCTTTGATAGACGGGAGTGCGGTGTTTTCTAAAACGAGGCAACGCTGAGTGTGTCCTCTTCCTTTCAAACTGGAAAGTCAAAATGCTGCAAATTGCTCGCAGAATTGTACGAGGGGGAGAGACAGCAAGAAGCTGCAAAAGATATTTAAATCTTCCCACCCTGTCCCCCCTTCCCACAGGAAATCTTCTTCAGCTGTGAGATTAAGCTGCTGGGGCTTACCTGGCATTGCCAAGGCATTTTGAGGTTTCCTTTGCCGCTCCTAACCTTCAGTGATTTTAGAAGCTGGGGGAATTAGGGGGTGCCCCACTTGCTTCAGGGGCAACATAGGGGAAGAGTTAAAGTACACACCTTATGTGCCTCTGTGATAAATCAGTTGATTAACTGACCCAAACTGGTGTCTAGGGATTTGAAATTTATGTTTATATGGTCAGACCTCTGTATCTGTGGAACCAATATCTGCGGTTTCAGTTATCCGTGGGACGCAAATTAGGCTTCTCAGGAGAGTTCAGGCTTGATTTGCTCTCAGACCCATTTATTTGTGTTTTTGGCACACAACCCCCCCCCCCCGGTATCCGTAGAGCTCTCCTCTGGCGCCACCTTTCAAATGAGTTCATTTTCCTCCTGCCTTTTGCACCTATCCAGCGAAATCAGAAATGGACAGTCCTGACTCTCAGACTCAATGATATCTCTGTGCAGCTTTGCCCGAGGAAAAGCATTTTGTGCTGCCCCTTAAAGGACTAAGTTCTCAGTCTGCCAGACTTGCTCCCCTTGCCTTGGCCACAACTGCTGCCAGGCGTGCCAACCCAATCAAGGGAGGGCCAGCTAAATGGGGATTGGCACCAGCCAAGGCAGTCTTCTCAGGAGTAGTGTTGGGCCCCCTTCTGGCCAGTGGAAGGACAGCTAAGGAGTCCTCCTGAGGCAGGGTTGGTGCTGTCACAGGAAGGAGTTGTGGGGGAAACACAAACGCTGCAGATTCACCCAGGGACCACAATGTACACCCTTGGGTGATCCTGGGCAGACATCAGAAGCTAGCATCCAGCCCTGCATCCTGCAAACCTCAGCAGTGGTTTAAAATGTGTTTATCTGTTTGTTACCTTGATCTCTAAGGTCAAAGTGAACATAAGTGGCTCTCCTTTTCCCCTACTTTATCCTCACTGCAACCCTGTGAGGTAGGTCAGGTTGATTGTGAGCAAGAAAGAGACTGAACCAAAATTGCCCAGTGAGTTTCATAGATGATGGAGTGGACTAAAATCTGGATCTGCCAAGTCCCAATTAGCTATGTCAGTCTCTTTTTTAAAAAGAGGTTCTAGTTCCCAGTGCCCGATTAAGAAACTTTGGGACTCGTGGCTGGTGGCATTTTTTAAAGTTGGTAAAGTATGTTTTTCCCCCCCGAAAGCAAGCAGGTTACCATCCCAAGTTTCCATATGGAGGGGGATGTACTTTATTTGGTATGGAAGGAGGAGGCAATTCACAAGCACACGTAGTGGTTAGATGGATATCAATTATGTGTACACTGAGTTGTGTGCACACCAACACTTAACACATTTTGGTGGTTTTTGTGTGAACAGTTTATTTTATTTTAAAAGCAGAGGAAAAACTTTGAGGGTTCTTCTCAGTAAATGGATATAGCAGTTTTGTCTGCTTAACGGAAGGTAACTTTAGCAAGGTTCCCTTTTGGACTACAACTCCTAGCATCCCCCTATTGAAGGGGTTACAGTCTTGTAGTTAAATCTCTTCCAAGCTCTGCTTCCCTCTAGGGAAAACATTAAATAGTATGGCAGGGCAGTGGGGAGCCTAGTATACTGGGAGCCTAATTTAAAGGTGAATTGCTGATCTTGGAGTTTTATAAAAAAAAAATGCTATTCACCTTTTGCGGAGCAGAAAAAGTACAGTCGAGGGTAACAGCCTTGAGGGCCACAGGGTGCCTACCTGCTGTGAGCAAGCATTTGGATGCCTGGACGGGCACACCCACCCACCGGGCACTTCATGGACTCCGAGGTGGTCATTCCCCTGCTAAGGTGGGAGGCCAATATAGGACCCGATATTGCAAGGCCAGTGTGATGTAGCCGCCTGAGTGTTGGACTCAGGTTCAAATCCCTGCTCAGTCGTGAGAATCCCCTGGGTGGCTTTGAGCAAGTCACACTCTCTCAGCCTCAGAGGAAGGCACCGACAGGCCTCCTCTGAAAACATCTTGCCATGAAAACCCCAGGATACAAGTGTGGTACATTGAAGTCAACATTTGATGATGATGGTGGTGGTGATATTTATGTATTTCTTACCCACTTCTCCCTACGGCTCGGGGCAGGGAGCAACAGGTTAAAATGCAGCAACAAACAAACACACAGCACAGTTAAAAACCATGAACACCCATTCAAAATACATGATCTGTTCAGAGAGCATTAACACAAACAATGCATTCACAATTTTAAAACTCCTCTAACAACTGCAATTGCGAGGAGGGCTTTGCGGACAAGAAGAAAAGAGGTGTGTTTGTGTGTTGGGGGGGGGCTCAGTTGCCCAGGAATCTCCCCCTCCCCTGGACCTGTCAGAGGGAAGAGAGTGGCATTGCATCCTTTCCTCCAGGGGAATTGGGGGGAAGCACTCTGCACGCCCTCAGAGGAACTCTCGGCCTTATGACTTCTCATGGTGAGAAAGGGGATTTTTTGGGGGGGGGAGAATGGGTCCCACTCTGGATGGTGTTCGCACTGCCTGCTGGCTTGTACTCTCTCTCTGCTCTGGCTGGCGGGCTTTTTCTCTGCACGTCTAGGGAGGGAAGGAGGGAAGGAAGGAGGGAAGGAGGGTCTTGGGGTGGGAGGAGGAGAGCCGGACCGGGTGGGGGGGGGTCCTCCTCCTCAGCCCCAGAGAAAGCGGGAGGGGCAGGGGAGCCTTTAAAGTCCTCGCCCACCGCCGCCTCGGGTGAGTCACAGTCTGGGCGGCCGCGGCCGAGGGGAGCTCCCACGCCCCCCCAAAAAAGCCCCACCCGCCCGCCCCCTCCATGTTCTGGAAGAATGAGACCTCCGCCCCGCCGCCCGAGGGCGAGCAGCCCAGGACCACCGAGGTGAGACGGGGGGGGGGGGGAGGAAGAGGGGGAGCAGAGGGACCCCCCCCCGGCTGGCGGAGAGAGGGGTGCGTGGCATACCCCCCTCAAAATCCTCCCGGGGCTCTCCGAAGAGGAGGGAAGGGGGTTTGGGAGGGAGAGGGTGGGGGAGAGCCGGGCCCGATCCCCAAAGCGGGAGGGGGGTGCCCACCCCCATTGGAAGGGAGGGGGCCGGGAAGGGGAGGAAGGGGGGCTTAAGGTCCTGCAGCGGGGCGTCCAGCCCATCGAGGGGGCGCCCCCCAAAATGGAAAGGGAGAGGCCGACCCCGTCTCTGCCCCCCTTTTTTTCCGGGGGGGGGGAGATTAGAGCGACCCCCGTCTCTCCCCTGGTCTCCACGGGGGGGATCCCTCTCCGCCTGTCTTGGGGGACCCTCCGTCAATTTTATTGGGGGGGGGGTCCTCTCGACCCCGCCTCCCCAGGAAAGCCGGTTTCTTTGCATGCTCACTGGGGCCTGCGGGGACTTTTTAACTGGGGGGGGGGAGGCCAGAGTCTTCCTTCTAACCGATTTTTCTTGGGGGGTGGTCTTGAAATGCTGCCTTCCCTCTTGCTACTCCCCCCGGGGGACTTCTGGGGGGCCGAGAAACCCAAGAGACACGTCTAACAATTTTTTTGGCGGCAGGGGGGGGGGTAAAAGGCTCCCTTCCTCTCTCTCTCTTTTCGCGGGGGGGGGGGGCTCCAGGTATTTGGAGATGGAGGGGGGCTTCACCCTAATTGCCCACCCGACGGCTGGCGGCGGAGGCTGACGGACAGCCGCGCATCTTCCGCGCCCCCCCCCCCCGCCCGGTAGCGCCCATTGCAGGTGCTTCGGGGCGGCGACTTCGGGGAAGGAAAGGGAAACGGAGGGCCAGGCGGTTTCTCCGAGCTGGGGGGGGGGCGCAGAGACCCTTCGCTTCGCAAAGCCCCCCGTCTCCTCCTCCTCCTCCGCCCCCCCGTCGCAAACTGCCCCATTCGCAAGCCCCCCCCCCGCCCGCCTTCCTCTCCTCCTCCTCCTCTTCCTCTCTCTTCGCCTTCCCCATTTCCACGGCGGCGCCGGCTGCGGCTCCTTCCCCGTCGGCCGGGCGGCGTCGCTTGGGGGGCTTCTCGAGGGAGGGAGGGAGGGAGGGAGACCCCCGACACAGGCAGCAGGTCTAAGCGAACTGCCCCCCATCGCCAGCGAGGAAAGCTCCCCGTCTCCCTCCCGCGGATGGTAAGGCTTCGACGGGGCGGACGGGGGGAAGGGAGGCGGGGGGCAAAGGGGGGTCCCTGGTGCTCGCCCCCCACCTCCACCCCCACCCGGGGGGTTCCTCGCCTCCCCTTTGCTCTCTTGTCGGGATGGTTAGGCTTCGACGGGGCGGACGGCGGGTCCAATGGGGCCCGCCTCGCTTCCCCCCCCCGTGCAGGGGGTTTTGGGGTCTCCTTCGCTCCCTCTTGCCTGACCCCCTCCTCTCCCCCCCCCCGCAGGACCAGCCCGAGGGGGAGGCGCTGCCGCCGCCGTTGCCGTTGCCGCCGCCGGGCGCCCTGGAGAAAGAGGAGCCCCGCTCGGGGGGCAGCAGCAGCCGCGGGACCCCCTCCTCCGCCTCCGCCTCCTCGGCCTCCTCCTCGGCCGCCTCCTCGCCGGCGCCCTCCGCCTGCTCGCCCCCCTCCTCGGCCGCCGGGCCCAAGCCCCTCTGCGCCAGCTGCGGCCGGGAGATCCTCGACAGGTACCTGCTCAAGGTGAGAGCCCCGGGAAGGAAGGGAGGGAGGGAGGAAGAAGGGAGAGGGAGAGGGGAAGAGAAGGGAAGAAGGGAAGGGAAGAAGGGAAGGGAAAAGGGAAGGGAAAGGAAGGGAAGAAGGGAAGGGAAGAAGGGAAGAGGGAAGGGAAAGGAAGGGAAGAAGAGACGGGAAGAGGGGAAGAGAAGGGAAGAAGGGAAGAGGAAAGGGAAAGGAAGGGAGGAAGAGAAGGGAAGGGGAAAGGGAAGGGAAAGGAAGGGAAGAGGAGACGGGAAGAAGGGAGAGGAAGAGGGGAAGAGAAGGGAAGAAGGGAAGGGAAGAAGAGGGGAAAGGAAAAAGGGAAGTGAATGGAAGGGAAGAAGGGAAGGAAAGAAAAGGAGAAGGAAAGAAGAGAAGGGAAGAAGAGAAGGGAAGAAAAGCAGGGAAAAGGGAAGGGAAAGGAAGGGAAGAAGGGAGAGGAAGAGGGGAAGAGAAGGGAAGAAGGGAAGGAAAGAGGAGAAGAAGGGAAGGGAAGAAGAGGGGAAAGGAAAGAAGGGCAGGGCAGGGCAGGGCAGGGCAGGGCAGGGTGGGTGTCTGTTGGCCGTCTGGCCGGCCGTCTGGCCCGCCCGCCCGCCGCCGCCCCGAGGCCTGACCTGGGGGTCCTCTTGCCCGCAGGTGAACAACCTGACCTGGCACGTGCGCTGCCTGGAGTGCTCGGTGTGCCGGGCCCCCCTCCGCCAGCAGAGCAGCTGCTACGTCAAGAACAAGGAGATCTTCTGCAAGATGGACTACTTCAGGTAGGGGGGCAGACACGCCCACATAAAAGAAAGGAACAAGACAAGGGGGGCCTGCCACCCCCTGCCCTGCGACCCCAGGCCCTTCCTTGGCCGCAGCCGGAAGACACCCCCCCCCCAAGAAAACAAAGGCCGCCCCTTCCAAAGGCGCCTCCCCGGGTTTGCTCTTTTCCTCCAAAAAGAGGGATGGACGTGCATGGCGATGTCACAGTGGGGGGGGGGGTCCCTGGGTCAGATTTTTACGCGCCCCCCCCACCCGTGTCGGCCACTTGGTTCCCGGGAGGCTCCAGGGTTTGGCCCTCCAGGGCTGGGCCGGGCGTGCGAAGGGGGCTTTTGGGGGGCAGCGGAGGGCTTAGGGCGCCTCAGCCCCGTCTTGGCGGCTCTCGAGCCTGAGCCCAGACGTCAGCCGAGGTCCATTGGGGCTGCCACTGCCAGAACCGCCCCTGCCGGGGATTCTGGGATTGCTAGTCCCAGAGAGGAGATGGGGGGGACTCACCCCTCAAACTCCAGGCGCTCCTGCCCGGAAAGGCGGTGTAAACCCGACTTTCATGCGGATCCGTCCCCGATGCGGGACTTTTCCTTCCCTGCGGCTCCTCCTGGTTGTCTGGGGGGGGGCGCCCTGGGCCAGGAAGACCCCCCTCCTCTCCCCTCCCCTCAGTGTTTGGACCCCCACATCGGTGGGGCTTGTGGGGGGAGAGAGAAGCTCAGAGCCTCCGCGCCTCCCTGGCTTTCCTGCGCGTAAAACCGTCGGAAGGGAAGAAACGGAGTGAGGGACCCCCACACACACACCAAAAAGGGGGCTTCGGATCCTAGGCAAGCATAGTTGCCCCATGCTTCTTCCGAGGGCTGCTCAGGAAGGGGGGCGCCTTCTTGCGGGGGGGGTGACCCAGTCAAAGGAGGAAAGGCAGAGGTATAGGACCACCTCGGGGGGGGGGGGAGGCCGCGCAAGGCTTCCCAAGGATCGCCCGATTCAAGGATTCAAGGCGGGCAATGGCAGTAAAGAAAGTAATAATGACTTTTGGGGCGATTATGTCGTCTCCTCTAGATGTGCACCTGGTGGACTGCAAAAGCCATCCTGTGGTTGTTGCTGTTATTATTATTATTGTTGAAATATTAAGTAAAATAATTATTGCTGCCAAAAAATACTACTAGCACTAATATAAAATAATAACAGGATATATGATTGCTGCTTCTATTCCTATGGCTGCCACGGGACGAAGGCCGGCTGCTGCTCGCCTGGGGGGGGGGAGAAAGTAACTTGAAGGCGGTGGTAGGGGGGCTTTGGCTTCGTGGACCCTTGTCTCCCCCATCCTTCCCAGTCCGGGACCAGGGAGGGAAATGGGGCCTGACCCGTCCTTGGAAGGTCTCCTCGGGGGTCGGGACCCTCGCCTCGTCCGCGCCACTCGATTCAGAAAGTCTGAGAGTCTCACAGGGCGGGTGGAATATTATTATTATTATTATTATTATTATTATTATTTAAATGCATAGGACGATGATGATGGGAGTAGTAATTGTAGTTAGTAATCCGGGGCTTTTTTTCCCCGCGGAGTCCGTGCGCTCCCTTGCGCGGGATCGCTGCAGCCAGACCTGCCTTTTTTCAGTTTTTCGTATTTTAATCATCACTGCAATTTTCCTCCGTTTCTTTTTAATTCGCATTTATTTCTAAACGTGTTTGTTCCTTGCGAGGGGGAGAGTCGAGACTGATGAGCTTCAAAATGAGGATCGGATCCCCCTCGCCCTCCGGGATCTGGAAGGGATCCTAACTGGCAAAACGGGGGGGGGGGGGGAGGCAGCCGGGCGGGGGAGAGAGGGAGACCTTTTTCGATCCAGTAGATCTCTCCGATCGCCTGGCCCGGGCCCGCCTTCTCCCCATCCCCACCCCTTCCTGGGAACCCCGAAGATGCGGATTTGAGGCCCTTCTGCCGCTGGGGTTCCTTCTCCTCCTTCCATCAGTAATAATAATTTTAAAAATCGCGGATAGCTTAATAAGCTGGTTTTATTTGAAAGGCCGGGGGAAGAAGTGGGGGAAAGGGGGCGAACGGGGTGGTCCCAACGGGGACGGCCCCGAGGGGCGCCGCCTTCTCACGACCGCGTGTCCGACTCGCGTGCTCCGAGGCCCTCTCCTTCCTTCCTTCCTTCCTTCCTTTTCCAAACGAGAAATCAAAATCTCTCAGCGGCCCTCCCCCGTTGCAATCCTCCCTCTCCGGTGCCCGTGCCCCTTCCCCACGCCAGCTCCGTGACACGTGTGCTGCTGACCCGTGTCCTTCGGCCCGTCGGAAGGGCCTGCTTTAGCCGCTGCCCGGTCGCTGCAGAGCTGGCAGGCCAAATTTGAACAAGTCCTGGCCGGCGGGGAGGCGTTCCCTTTTTCTTTATTTGAATGCAACGCTCAGGAGTCCCCAGGGTGGGGATGCTGGGCGTTGTAGTCCAAAAAATATCTCTGGATCGGGGCGAGAGCCTGTAGATTTTAGAGCCTTTTGGGGCGGGAGGGTGCGAGGCGGCATATTCACCGGATTTCCTTGACGGTTTACCCCCGAGGAACGGGATTGGGACGGCGTTCCCCGCGTTAGCATTTTTTGGGGGGGGAAAACCCGTGGCAAAAAAGACGAAGAAAAGGAGAAGAATTTTTGGACGGGAATTGGCTCCATTCCTGCTTCCCACCCTCCTCCCTTCAAATATTTTTTCCTCTCCCTAAAAGAACCCCACTATTAATTTATTGAAATAATAATAATAATAATAATAATAATGGGAATTAATTGTAAGAATACTCATGGGAATTAATTGTAAGAATACGAATACAGGAATGCAATCTTCGTGGTGTCAATCATGATTTCGATTCACGATCCGCACAAACGCCGAAGAGGTAAGGAGGAATCCGTTGCGGATCCCGCCTGGGTTTCCCCGAGGCAAAGTGGATCCCGTTTTGTAAAAGAGGGAAAGCCAACCCGCTCCGGACAGCTTGGGTGGGATGGGGGGCAGTCGGCGCGCAAGAGGGGCCTGAATGATCCGGCTCTTGCGTACTCTTGGTCTTTAAGCGTAAATGCGCACCGTTGGAAAGGTGTCTCTTTCGTCGCATTCTCCATCTATTGTAAGCCGCCTGGGAGAAAGGCGGGAGGGAAAGAAAGGCAGGGACGGGGTGCCTCTAAACCAGAGGGGGGCAAGAGGTGTCCCGCCTGCCACTTACAACCCCCCCCCCATCGCTCTCCTCCTCCTCCCTTTTCTGGCCCCAAATGACCAGGTCGGGGTGGGCTTTTCTCGGAGGGGAAAAGAGGTGGGCCGCCCGCCTTTCACCTCCGAAAGGGTCCAGTTCTGGGCACCACCATTCAGGAGCTGGAACTGTCCAGAGGAGGGCGGCCAAAATGGTGGGAGGTCTGGGAGCCATGATGCCCCATGAAGAGAGGCTTAGAAAGCTTTTAGCTTGGAGAAGGTGAAAAGAGGGGACATGATAGCCATGTTTAAATATTTGGAGGGATGTCATGCTGAGGATGGTGGAGCAAGCTTGTTTTCTGCTGCTCCAGAGACAAGGACACGGAGCAATGGGTTCAAACTACAGGAAAAACTATTCCACTTAAACATTAGGAAGAACTTCCTGGAAGTAAGAGCTGTTTGGAAGTGGAATACATTGCCTGGAAGTATGGTGGAGTCTCCTTCTTTGGAGGTTTTTAAGCAGAGGCTGGATGGCCATCTGTCATTGGGGATGCTTTCATTGGGTATTCCTGCATGGCAGAATGGGGTTGGACTGGATGGCCCTTGGTGCCTCTCCCAACTCTAGGATTCTAAGGAGAGGGGCGCATTTGGAAGCCCCACCTCTCTCTTCCCCCCACCGGCCGCCAGTTGCCCCCCTGCCTGCTAGGGCGACCCCGGCCTCCCCTTCCCTGGGAGGGGGGTCTGAAAGGGGGAACCCCTCCGCACCCCACAGCTCCGGGAGCCCCTCCTGGGCCTTTCCGCGGAGTGTATGTGGATGTGGAGGGGAAGGAAAGTCGCGAAGGAGAGAGTGGGAAGGCACAAAAGGCGCTCCTGTTCCGTCCCGGCCCAACTCCGGGTCTGGGGGTCGGGAGAAGAGGGGGGCCCTTGCCAGGATGGCCGGGGTGGTGGGCCCTTTCCCCTCGCTGCCCTTCTTGTCCTGGGCAGGCATGGGAAGCCATCCCCCGAGAACGTCCACCGGCGGTGGGATGGATGCCCACAACTCCCATCACCCTGAGCCTGGCGCACCATCCGCCTGAGCCGACCCGGAGGGGGCAGGCAGGAGGGGGCGACGAGGCCCCCGGGCGGCGGCTCTGGGGGGCTGGCCGCCTCCCTCGGGGGTCCCACCCTCGGCTTCCGAGCCCCTCTCCCTACGACTCCGTGGCCGCTTTCTAGAAAAGAGGGGCTGGCATGGGGGGGGGGTGTCTCTTCCCCTAGCCCAGATTTGGGGAGGTCGGGGAGGGGTCTTCATGGCTGCAGCCGAGGATGCTTCCAGCCCCCTCGGAGAAAGTGACCGGCTCAGCCCGGCGGAAGAAGCCTCAGGCGGCCCGGAGAAAACGGGGCGCCCGCTTTGCCCCATTTAGAGCCAGGGCGCAAAAGGGGACCCCAAACCCCCCAACCTCTCCCGCGCTTGGCTGGAGATCCGGGGGGGAGAGAGAAGGGGGTCGGGGTTTGGATGGGGCCAGGCGGACTGGGGAGGGGGCCTGCTGAGCTTTTTGCGCTCAAGCTAACGTGGACATTGATTGCTTGTATTCCTATTTTTGGGGTGGGTGGGAAATCTTGCTTTTTCGGCCTAATGGAGCTAATAAGGCTGGATGTTTGGGGGCAGGAAACCCCCGTGAATTCGCTAGAGGTGGCTTTCTGGATCAAGGGTGGGGGGCGAGGATCCTTGCGAGGATCCCCTTTGCCTGCCTTCCCTTTGCACCGACATCCATCCCTGCGGGCGCTGCATCCTATCCCTATGGTGGGCTGAGGTAGGGCTTAATCTCTGCAACCATCCCTGGCTCTCCAAGGCAAGACAACTGCTGCTACAAAAGGCAGTTGTTATAAAAAGAGAACAACCCAAACCCCTTAGGAAGAATTGTGTGATACCTGAAGAGGAACCGCGGGGCTGTTTGCAAAATAACAATTCTGCCCCACCGTGAATTCACCCCCCCTTCTCCATCTTCTAGCCTTGTGGCCACTTAAAACTTCAGCTGAGCATTCGAGGCATCCAAAGGGGCTGAGCAACCGAGGGAAGGCGAAAAACAGCAAACAGAAGAGCTACGGGTGTGAATGATTTGCAATCTCTGCCTACAAGGCTAGGAGCTTGGGGACTGAAGGGAAATTTCATTTTGGGGAGCACGATTCTTCCTCCTTGGAGGCAAAGCCCTCATGTTGCCCACTCCCCATAGATAGCTACACCTTTGGAAACCCTATGCTGGGCCTGCACGTTCCAGATTCAAGGCATGCTTATTAGGTTTGTCTCCCTGTCTGACCTTCCACGCATCAATCCTTGCAAATATATGTTCATCCATCGACATACATTTCCATCCATCTGGTGTTACAAACACACACCAGTTACTACCCCACAACATCCATATATTAATGAAGCAAATAACAACAACAAAAAACCATAAAATGAGCAAACTGCTTCGGCTTCCACCTTCCTCAGTGGCTAAAGATGAAAATGAGCTGCAACCAAATAGGACAAATAAGGGCGGGTGTGTGCATTTGTGCATGTGTGTACACACAGATAGAAAGAGAGAGACTACCCATAGCTTTAAATTTCCAAATCAGAGCAGCAACTCCACAATGTGCAACCCAATGTGTAACAGTAACATTCATTCATTTGTACAGCTCTCCAAACCCCTGGATGCTTTTAGTCAGGCTGTTTAAATCTTTATTTCTAGGACCTCCCCAGAAGTAGCCCAAAAAGCTCCGGGTTTGCTCAAACCCTTTCCACAAGCTCACGGCTAATTTAGAAACAATTTAATTTTGCTGCTTCCCTGTCTGGATGGGATCTTAAATAGAAGGGCATGACTCCCAATAATGTGTCGCCACCTCTACCTCCTCTACATCTCTGAATTGCCTCTACACTCCTTTTCCAAATTGTTAAAAGCAATAGTAACTGGCTAGGCACAGTTCTATAGTAGTAAAAGATTATCCTGTTTCATGCAGAGTTTAGCCTAATTGTGAGATGGTATGGATCTTCAGACTTTTTTGTATGTATAGTCTGTGCTGTCTTCTGCTCACAACCTCCAACCCCCAAAATGTTTTTATTTTCCATTGATTTCTCTCAAGACTTTGTAAGGTATCCAGATGATTAATTTGCTCCTGTCCTTTCAGGGTTTTATTCACCTATCTCTTAATTAACAATACAATAAAATTGCAAGGAATAAATACAAGTCAGGAGGATAGTTGTGGTGGTAATGGAAAAAGATTTACCCCCGGTCTGTAAAATGGGAATAAAGAACATGCAAGTCAGGATTCCTATTTTAAAATGCATCATTCTGTGGTTCTTTTTTGAAACAGTTTGACGTGTACCTTTTGTTGGTGGCGTACAAAGCGTTGTGAAAAAACCTTAATGTTTCTGTGTTGACAGGGGTTGATTAAAGTGAGGATTGTCACTTGTGATGAGTAGTGCAAGTTTTCCAGTGACACAGAACCCTTCATCAAGTTAGAATCAAGAAAGGTGGTTGGTTTCTAGGCATATTGGAGCAGAGTGGATACAGCCCACCGGTTGTTTGAGAAGTACGTTTCAGATAGAACCAAAGGCCTGTTGATTTTTGTGGCGCTTGAGAGTTTATAATCTGAAAACGAGTAGAGTATATGATTAAGTAACCTTGAGAGTGGAGAAATGTCTTGAGAGTTCCCCGGAGTTTGCCGTTGCATTGCCTAGACAGCTTCAACAATATTTCTGTCTGGAACAGGTCTGGTTTCTGAAAGTAAGATACTAGATCCTTGGAATTTAAAACATTTCTCCGGTTTTCTGTATTTTGTGCACCTATTAGGGCTGTCAACCAATGACAGATGTACACCCCTCGGATTTTTTTTTTTTAAACCCACCTTTGTGCAAGTAATTGGATTTTTATGTGTCACCCTTCCGGCCTTGTAAGGTAGGCTGGCATGGCTTGGTTTCCGAAAAGTCAGGGTTGCTGATCATGAGAATGGCTTAGAGGCTCTTTGTACTCAGTTCAATAAGCTTTTTCTTTGGCCACAGCAAGGCGTGGGTCAGTGGTTGTTTGTTCCTTAGCAAAGGAGGGAGAAAGTGTCCACAGAGCAGAGTTATTTAAACCTATCCCCTGGGAGCTCTTGACACTGACTTGACTTAAATCACCATTGTTTAACTGAAACACATCCTGGTTTACTGGGTGCGAAGCTCTAATGCAAACTGTAATTTAAACCTGCCAGCAGAGATGCCTTGCCATTGTTGTCTAGATAAATCCGTAAGGCGAACACAGCAGGAGTATTTTTGGGGTGGTGGGGTTGGTGTTGATTTGGCCTCAGTGTGGCCTACTGCCTCAGTTTTCCCGCTGTGCAAGTGTTTACTGGAATTATATTTTGGTCCAGAGAGGCTAATCACACTCAGAGAGTTCAAAGAAAAGGAAAATTTGTATGTAAAAAAAAAAATCCAGTGGCTCCACCTCTGATTTGGTTACCTTGATAATTCTGGTTTTAACTGATTTGCTTCTATAGCATTCACCAAATCAGTCCTGTTGCTATTTAATGACAACTCAAATTGGAAATAAATTTAAAGAGCGAGACAGAGAGAATTGCTTCTCTTCTGAAACATGGCATATTACTTCTTTTAAAAAATGCAACTCTGACATAAATACTAATTCACTCTATTACAAATATTTTTAATTGTTAGGAGGAAAACTCATTTTAAACCCAAAGTTCTGGGCCTGGTGTGTTACTGAAAAAGAGATTGTAAAATGGCAGCATTAAACCGCTTGTGTCCTTAAAAGGTTTTTAAAAACTGCTCTCTCAAATTCAAATTGTGTACCTTCAAGTTGCCTGCCCAGTTATGGTGACCCCATGAATTTTTCATAAAGTTTTCTTAGGCAAGGAATACTCAGAGGTTAGCCCTCACTAATTACTCAATTGAAGTTGATTAATCTACCTCTAAACTGAGAAATGCTTTCAATGGGTTGTGAAAGGGTTTGTGAAAGGGTCAGAGTGGAAGAAAGAAAAAAAAAATCCCAGGTTTAACTGAAAATTCTTCCTCTCATTTTGATGCTGCCTTTCAGAGCACGGGGAGCGTTCTCTTCTCAGGGACCTGAGCTTTTCTGAAATCTGTTGCAGGAATGAAAAATCAATTAACACGTCTCTTTTGTTTGCGCAGTCATGTAAACTTCACTCTCCATATGCAAGAGATTACAAAAACCTCAGTTGCACCGTTGCTTTCCTGCTTCCCGCCTTTGCATTGGCATTGGTTTGGCTCAAGAATTTTTTTTTTTTTAACTTGCATTTTAAAAATTAAGTGGTTCACTCCTGATTCTGTTACTATGATCATTTGGGTTTTTAACTATTTTGCTGCGGTTGCGCCCACCAATTCAGTCCTGTTGACATTTAGTGTCAACTCAAAAAAGATGGATGGATGGATGTTGTGCGTCTTCAAGTCATTTCCAACTTATGATGACCCTAAGGCACACCTATCGTGGGTTTTTCTTGGGCAGATTTGTTCAAGAGGGGGTTTGCCCCCATTCCTTCCTCTGAGGCTGAGTGTGCCTTGCCCAAGGTCACTCAGTGGGTTTCCATGGCTGAGTGGACATTCGAACTCTGGTCTCACAGAGTCCTCGTCCAACACTCAAACCAGTACACCATGCTGGTTCTTCAGACAGTTAGTCAGTCAGTCAGTTAGTTACAAGCTTCTCTACTGAAACAGGGCTAATAACGCCTTGCCCTCGTCATGGCAGGCTTTGTCAGAGGTGCCCTAGGACAAGGTCCGTGCCAACTCAAACGAAAGGTTCCAGGCCCACTCAGGTTGCTTTGTTCCTGCCAGTGGTTTTTGGAGCAAGGGCTTCTGAAAGAGGCCTGACTCTCATGTTATTACGCACAATGGATGAGTGAGCGGCCAGAGAGGGATGGACTTGCCAAAAGCTGGCTCTAAAATTCTTGGTGTCAGTTCCAAGGAGCCTGTTCCTGCTGACTCCCCCCTCCTCATCCCCCACTTTTGGTCCAAATCCAGTGGAAATTCTTCAAAAGAGCTGGGATCTAATTTCCTGGAGATGCTGAACACGTCAACCTGCCTTGCTCTAAACAGATGAGGCAGTGGGAATCTTGAGGTTGTCTAGATGCCCTCCGCCCTCAGCCAGCATAAACAATGGAGAGGAATGCTGGGAGTTGCAATCCAACCACATCTGGACACTCTCACGATTCCCAGCCCACCCTCCTCAGCTAGCTCGCCAGAGATGGCTGGGACCAAAAAGGCAGTTCATTCCCAAAGCCCCTCCTTTTCCAGGGCTTGTAGCTACAAGGGGTCAAATGACAACCTTGTCCCTCCAAATGAGAATTATGCCCCCCTCCTAAGAACTTTCCCTTCAGTCCTCACATTTCTAGCAGTCTCCAGCTCTGGCTGGGGGATTCTGGGAGTGTCAGTCCAAAAAAAAAAGAACCTTCCCCAAGCTCAGGATTGCCAAGGAATCCCAGGTGTTGTAGGCTCTATTTCAGAGGAAGAAACTGGCAAAACCACCTCTGAGGATTCCTTGCCTAAGGAAACCCTCTGAAAAAATTAATGGGGTCACCCTCAGTCGGGCAGGCGACTGGAAGGCACAAACACACGCCCCTTTCTGTTTGGGAAAAGCTTCATGGCAGACTTGGTTCCTGACAGGAATCTACATTTCAGCCAGGCAAATCCCATTCTCTAGTAGTCAGAGAGCAGGGGTGAAGATGGGGCAGCGGTGAGGAACAGCAGGCATCACCTCCAAGTAAGAATTCTGCCGCCATCCCAAAATGAATGTTTCCTTCAGTCCCCAAAATTTCTAGCATCCCAGAGAATGAGATCTTGAAAACTGTGCATACTTGGAACGCCTCTGTCTGCTGCGTTTGCATTTCCTCGGACAGTTTGCCTGCTTCTTTTCTTTGGATCCCTAAACTGTGTATGTAAATGCTCCAATGAAGTTTTAGATTACAGCCGGGCTAGAAAGTTCATTTGGGGGAGTAGAATTCTTTTTTGGGGGGGGGCAGTGCCCCATAGCCACACCCTCAGAAGGCCATGTCGCTGGAAAATAACATACTACAGACTTGACTCTTGAATGCCAACAGGTTAAAATGAATGCTCAAACACCCTTGCGTGCTGATGTTTCTTTCCTTTTCTCCCCAGCCGTTTTGGTACAAAATGTGCCCGCTGCGGCAGACAGATTTTTGCCAGTGACTGGGTCAGGAGAGCCCGGGGCAATGCCTACCACCTGGCGTGCTTTGCTTGCTTCTCCTGCAAGAGGCAGCTTTCTACCGGAGAGGAGTTTGGCTTGGTGGAAGAGAAGGTCCTCTGCCGGATCCACTACGACACCATGATAGAAAACCTCAAGCGGGCGGCGGAGAATGGTACGTGGATGCTTGCAGATAACCCCCTTTCCCTTTGTGTGAAGAGAAGGTTTCTGCCACCCCTTCTCTCCCCAAATCTCCTGTCTAGTTTTGTCCTTTGGTTACAAAGCATCAGCACGCAAGGCCTTGTTGCAGCTCAGGAAGGGGAACAAAAGGAGCGTCTACACTACAGTACGTATCAGATTTGTACCGCTTCAGTTTTTATGGCTTCTTCCTATGTAATCTCGGGATTTGTAGTTTTGTGAGATACTTAGAATTCTCTGGCAGAAAGTTCAACTGCTGTAGTTTAAGGGAGCGTCGTAGAGAATTCTAAGTCCCTCATCAGACTATAAATCCCAGGATTCCATAGGATGGAGCCACGGCTGTTAAAGTGGAATTAAAGTGCTATAATTACCTGCAGTGTGGATGCGCACAAAGAAAGAGCTGGGAAGTGCTGACTTTTGGAAATTCACCTCTTGTGTACACGGTTCTTATGCCATTATTTCAGAGTATTACAATTATTTCTCAGCCTCAGAGGAAGGCAACCCCCCTCTGAACAAATCTTGCCAAGAAAACCCCGTGATAGGGTTGCCAAAAGTTGGAAACCACTTGAAGGTGTGTAGAAAGCACAACTGTGATTAGTCCTTTATGTGACAAACTTAATAGTGCCACAGACACCACACTCTGTTGTTGCTTACGAAGAGCCCTGGCGGTGGATCAGACTAAAGACCTCTAGAGTCCAGCTTCTTACTAGCACAGGGGCTGGTATAACTAATAGCAGGGGTGCAGGTACGGGGCGGGGGGCATCAAAATGAGAGCAATGTACACACACCCCCAATAAAAATCCCCCCCATGGAATTTTCCTTTGGTCTCCAAATGTCTAGCATTGTAGAGAGTGAAGCACTCGAAATCATCCACACCTAGGACTCCTTACTTCCTTTGGTTGCTTTGCCTGATACTTTTCTTTAGATGCCTAAACTGTACTGTATTTCTAAATGTTCAGCTGAAATTTGAACTGTTAAGTTCTTGCAATGCTAGCAATCTGGGGATTTAAGGGAAAAATCATTTTTGAATGGGGCAGAATTCTTATTTGGGGAGAATGCTATCATTCCCTCTTCTGGCTCTAGCTACATCCCAGAATAGCAGCCATTTATAGTCCCATTCTATTGGAATTTTTTCCACATTTAAAGCTACGTGAGTGCTGGCCGTCACTAACTTGGCCTAGTCCACTGTCCACTTCCTCAGCAGGGACCATCTAGATGCCTCTGGGAGACCTAGCAGCAGAGCACCAAGGTGGATTTATACCAAAGCATTTACTTCTCTCTCCAAAAAGACCAACCCATAACTTTCTAAAAATGTGATTCTAATTTAAATACTGTAGTTATAACCTTTCTTTCTTTCTTTCTTTCTTTCTTTCTTCCCTTTTCTGAAAAGCTGCTCTGGGTCTGGTATATTCTTGTCGGAGATTCTGCTCCAAGACTTCCATTTTTTTTTAAAAGAAAGCCTTCATGCCATTCATACTTTTCTGGAATCTGCTCCTTAAACCATGCTGGCATCTCTTTAGACTTTAACTGCTTGGCATGCATTTTGTCTGAGCATCTGTTACTATGATTTTAAATAACTCCCAAACTGAACCCTCCTCTGAAATTCCCAGAATTTGGAAATATTACTTTTGGGGGGGGGCTATACATCCCAGACTTTTCCGGCCTCTGGAACATCCTTTGAACTGATTCCCACACTTATCTGATTGGATAGCCATGTCTTTCAAGAACATATCTTGCACCAGGTCCTGACCACCTCTCAGGATTGTCACAGGGACCTCTGAGCAAGTTCCAAATTTTCCTTTACAGAATTAAAACTGAGAAGACGTATTTGGTTCTGGCACAGACCAGCTTGTGAAGCCACAGCCAAGCTGAACCTGATCCAGTGTAGTTACTTCCAGTTTTAGAGCCTGTGTTGTTACAGTAGGAAGGTCTGGGCCACATACTGGATTCTGTGCTCTTCTGCTAGAACAACAGTTATTTGGGATATGTAGAGCTGGCGGCTTAGGGTGCCTTTGTTTGCTGTTTCTCCTCTGAAGAATGTAGATTTTCTGGTCTTCTCCCTAGGTGATCCGTCTCCAGCTCTGGTGCTTTCCTTCTCCTCTGAATTAATGCGCCTGCAATTCCTGAGAGATAAAACTTTTGCCCAAGTGTTAAGAAGTTGCCTGATTTTTCTTTTCATTTCATTTTTCTGAGCCTGTACAAGAGGCGGGCATATGGCAGGCCCTTTTGCACAGCAGATGGAAACGATTTCGAAGGAGAAGACGACGACGATGACGGAGGGGGGAATCTGAAAATGAAAATAATCAGTGTTTCTGTTTACAAGATTTAAGCAAGGAGATGAAAACAAAATCAAAACAAGATGCCGGCGTGGGCAAGGGAAGGGGCCGTCTGTCTGCGTCGTGCAGTTGCGGTGCACCCAGGCTGCTGTGGCCCGACGGCTTGAACTTGGACCTGGGTTTGGATGCTCTCTGGGCTGCGGAAACTTACTGGGTGGCCTTGAATCCAGTCGATGGGAGTTTCCCCTTGACCTCAGACCTCCATCTGTAAAAGGGGCGTGTGAGGGATCTCGCTGGCAGGCTGAGACACAAAGAACGAGTAAGAAGAACAGCAGTAGCATGCTCTTGCCGTTAGGGGGATCGGATCTAGACCAACGGCGGATGGATCTGATGGCAAGTCCACTCTGGGTTTTAGCTGTCCAAGATGCTGAACTCTTCACCCCAAAATAGACCTGGAACCTTGGATAGGGCCTTTAAATTTTGGACTAAAACCTGGAGCGGGTTGATCACTCCACTGATATGGGGGCCACCAACCTTTGCTGGTCCAGATCCAGTGGGGGTTCCTGTGTTTTTCCTAAGAGCCACAGACAGGAGGCAAGAAGCAGTGTCACGCAATCCTTTTTAACAGCAGGGAATGGTCAATCGTTGGTTTTAGTTCAATATTTTCACACCCTGGAGCGCCATGCATGTGGTCTTTTGATTTTTTTAAAAAAAATCTTTTTCACCTCCGCCAACATTGCTGCCATTTGGGGGCCAAATCTTCTCGGCCTGCCTCTGGATGCAGAGGAAATAGGGAGTTTTGCTAGGCATACCTTTCCTCCAGTCTCAGCAAACTCCCTCTGCATGGACCCCAACAACTGATGGGATTTGCATGCCTTAAATAAATGTTTTGGGGAGAGTGGGGTTGTTGTTGTTTTACCCCCACTCAGGGTCTTACTGATCACTAAGCAGCTTTTCCAAGTTCTGACCCATGTTTTAAGGCAATAAAAAAATTCACAAGGGGCAACTGTCAACTGTTATTCTTGATGGTGGCTAGACGGAACCTCCATGCGCAAATGCAGTACACCACTAATAATGGATATTTATGGTGATTAAAACCTCTGCGATCACAAGCAGCATGCCTCTGAACACCAGTTGCTACAGAGCTACAGTAGCCAAGGACAGCTGATTTCCTGACCAGCTTATGTACTTCCTGGAGGCATCTGGTCAACCACTGTAGGAAGCCAGATGGTGAATCAGGCAGACCTTTGCCCTGATCCAACAGGCCTCCCTTTACATTTGGCTAAACCTGCAGGGAGCCTTGGATCCCACAGCAAAGGACAGCAGGAGCACCTGAGCCCCCAGTAAGACTTGTCAAGTGGGGGAAGCCCCCTAAAATCATCTGTGAAAACTGGGCCACCAAGACTCCAACAAAGTTGAGGCTCCTCAGGCATTATCAACCAGAAAGGAACTAAATGATGAAGCACTAGGAAATATTAAGACAATTGCCATTGCGCTCTTCCAGGAGTAATGAATGCTGCCTACAATTGATCCTATGTACGCTTACTTGGGAGTAAGCTGCACTGCAAAACCATTAACGGATTAAGGGGACCCGTCACAAAAAATCCTCCCTCCTAGATCTAGTTCTGCAGAAATTCTGCAAGAAAACATGGTTCTTGTAGGCCAACGACCTCCTATCTGCCTGGATGGGGGTAAGGCAGAGGTGACAGCTGATCCCAGGGCTTGTACAGAAGCACCCCCTTCTTGACCGACCGTCTCCCATTTCCTGGATTGCACAACTGAACGCTTACGGCTCAAAGGAAGCCCGACCTGCGAGCATTTGGATGCAACAGGAGTCCGAATCTCTCTCTCTCTCTCTCTCTCTGCTGGCTGAGACAATCAGGCGTGACCCAAAGCAGGGCAAGTCACTGATCTGGTATCTGCCTCTCTGCATGGGAAGCCAAAGCCATCCCAGTTTGGAAATGTTGGCCATGTCTCCTCCACCCCCATCTGCCACCAGAGAGGCCCAGCCCAAACCCGTTTGTCTCAGCCCTTCCTCTGGCTCTAGATGCCAACTCCCCAGGCAAGGAGGGGTGTCAGCTCAGAGGGCAAGGGGTGGCCAGAGGCCAGGTGGCAGCTGGCTAGGGTGGGGCCCGTGCCCTTTCCTTTTGGCTCCTGGCAGGGGATGCAAAGGTGAAGGATTTATTTTTTAAAAAAAACAAACACCCAATGGCAATGCTATTTAGCGCATTATGTTTCCTCTGGGAATTTACAAAGCGGTTTCGCCTGAGCACAAGGATTTTCAGAGAGAAGGGAAAATAAACAGATGGTACTGAAGCTGAATCTCATTAATCATCCTAAAGCAATGAGTTGAACTGCTAAACAATACATATATATATAAATAAAAAAGGGGGAAGGAAATTCCTTCAACTTGGGCCAAGATAATCACTTCCCAAATCTTGCCTCCAAACTGAAACATCTTGCAGGGCAAGGGAATGCCTGAGCCAAGCGGCTGATCAATTCCCACAGCGTCTGGAGCCCCTTGCAATGGGACCCAGTTGCTATGACTTTGCAGTGTTTATTTCTATCAGCACACTTGATCCCTCCCACTTTTAATGTGCTGTTGGTAGCAAATGTTTGTGAAATTCTATGTCTGGAAGGATCAGTTGTGGAATCTTGACCAGCAATGCAGCTTCTGTGAGGAGAGTGAAAGGTCAGTTTGGCCAAGGATGTAGTAAAAGGATCTAGAAAAGACTGTGAGCCTTTGGAAAGAAAAGAGACAGCGCCTGCAAAGCTACATGGGTAGAAAGACTCTCATGGAGCCATATTGTTGAGGAGCGATTGTGTTTGCATCAGATGCTGTAGCATTGTGTCCTCAGTAACCCACCATCTTCTCCTGAATATTAGTCAATGGTTCAATGGTAAGCTGGATTTGTCTTTCATTAGCAAATTGAATGGGAGTGGAGCAAGATCACTCTGTGAGCCTGCACAGTACTAATAGTCTGTCCCTACTTCTGCTTTCCCCATTAAAGTCCTTGTAGCACCGGATGCTGATGGAAAAAATACTGGGAGGGAGCACCTCCCACTCCCCAAAATGACTAGAGAATGACAGGTGGGTAGGAGGAAGGAACTTGATGATCTAATAATATCCTTGGTCTTTGGCCCACTGATGACTTTTTTATGAGCTTCCCCCTCCAGGATCTACAGGGCTTCCTGTACCTAGGGAAGAAGGAGATTGGATGGGCAGAAGAAGGTCCAGAAATATGGAGGGCGGAGTCATATCCTTCAACTGTCCCGATCTGGCAGGGACGGTGCTCATTACTCCTATGCTGGGCTGGACAGAGAGGCCTTTCTTTTGATCCAGTAGGGCTCTTTGTGATTTATGGTGACCCCATGAATTTCACAGGGTTTTCTTAGGCAAGGAATACTCAGATGGTTTTGTCGACCCATGGCAACCCCACAAATTTCATAGGGTTTTGCTACTCAATGAATACACAGAGATGGTTTTGCCAGTTCCTTCCTTTGAAATAGAGCCTCCAGCACCTGGGATTCCTTGGCAGTCCTTCTGGTCTCGGGGAAGGTTCTTCTTTTTGGATTGCCACTCCCAGAATCCCCCATCCAGCTGGCTGGAGGATTCTGGGAGTGACAGTCCAAAAAGGTACCTTTTCCCATGCTCTGGAAGTTATAGCCTGCAGCATTTGGGGAAACAGGACCAAGGTCAGATTTTGTGTATGAATGTGCGTTCAAATTGCCTGCCGGATGATGGCAACCCCATGAATTCCATAGGATTTTCTTAGGCAAGGACTCCTCAGAGGTGGCTTTGCCCATTCCTTCCTCTGAAATTGAGCCTACAGCATTCATTGGTCCAAACTGTTCTAAAGCTTAGGAACTGGCGCTCTGAGTGTTTAAGTTAATCCAGGCCGGTGCTTTTAGCCCCAACCCTTTTGGGTTTGGCCCCACCCACCACTGGAATGTGCCCCTCTCCCCAGAATTTCTCTGAAGCTGAGCCTGGCTCTGGGGCTGAAAGCGTCATCACCCCATCCTTGCTCTACAGCGTGCCACAACCTAGGAGGCCTTGCCAGGGTCAACAGCTACCTAACTCAGGTTTGTTGTCCAACAGACATCCAGACTGCCTCGGTGGTGGTGCTGGGCTCTCCTTCTTTGGAGGACTTTAAACAGAGGTTGGATAGGCACCCTTCAGGAGTACTTTAGTTCTGCCTGGCAGAATGGGGCGGGACTAATGGCTCTTGTGATCCCTTCCAGCTCTAGGTTCTGTGACCCCAGACAGGTATCTCAGCTTCTGAAACAGGGGCGAGGGTCATCCTTCCTTCTTTTGCAGGGAACGGCATCACGTTGGAAGGGGCGGTCCCTTCTGAGCAAGACAGCCAGCCCAAGCCAGCGAAAAGAGCCCGGACGTCCTTCACGGCAGAGCAGCTACAGGTAGAGCGCCTGGGTGGGTGAGGCATCAACAGGGCTCTCGCCAGTGCGCAAATGGGAGGCAAGAGATGGGTGATGGGCCCCGGATTACTCTGCGTTTATCGTTCTTCTCCCAGGTCATGCAAGCACAGTTCGCTCAGGATAACAACCCAGATGCGCAGACCCTACAGAAGCTGGCAGACATGACGGGGCTGAGCAGGAGAGTTATTCAGGTGAGGCTTGAGCTCAGCGACAAGGGCAACCAACGCGAACTCACAAGGAAGTGTTGAATCCTACTGCTGCTGATGTTGTTGTTTCCAGTTATAGGATGTCTATGAACATTCTAGATGTGGAGGTAAAGGTTGCAGAATGCTGCCCAAGAGTCTACCTCCTGTGAGAGAAGAGAAGAGGCAGTCTGATAGAGAGGAAAGGATGTATACAAAGTATAGGGGACTGCTGGAAGAAAAAAGGAAAGAGTGACATGGAATAGGGTGTGAGGCACAAAGAAGCGATGGTTCAAACATTCAGGGGTGGGAAAGAATGAAGTACCTTCTCAGTCATAAAATCCCAGGCGCACACAGGAATTTAATGCGTCTTAAAAAGCAAAAAACTACCTGCACATAGAACGCTATCATGGTCAGGGCTTTCTACACGAGCTAGCTTTTTCATAGATGTTTGTTTAAAAAGGGGACTGCCTTTTGCACAGAGAGATGGATATATACGTTGTTGAGAGGTTGTCTTCAAGTCAACTCCAAGTTACGGCGACCCTCTCCTAGGGTTTACTTTACTCAGAGGAGGTTTGCCAAGGCCTTCCTCTGAGGCTAAGAGAGTGGCGACTTCCCCGAGGTCTCCCTGTGGGTTTCCATGGCTGAGTAGGGATTTGAACCCTGGTTTCCTAGAGGGCTAGTCCAGCCGCCTTGAATCCCATCTTGGGAGAAAGGCGGGGTATAAATCCAATAAAGTAAACAAACACTGAAACCACTACACCATTCTGGCTCCTTATGAATATACATACATACACATGCACGAGGATAATTAATTCAGAACTGCACTCTTACTATGGCTGAAGCGATGTTGGCATGTCTGGTCTGGTCATCCTTTCCAAAGGGAAAAGGGTACCAACAATATATACCAGAAAAAAGCGAAGGTTTGTGCTGCTATCACTATTCTTCTGCAGATTTCTTCTCAATTGACCTGTCCTTGCTTGCCCCACCTTTACCCTTTCCCCCTTGTTTCTCCCTGGCTGCTCTCCCGTTCCTCTTCTGTTCAAAGAAAGAGGATTTTGTGTGTTTTGGGTGAATCATGTTGCTTCGGCTTTTGCTACCTCACGGCAAGTTTTCAGTACAAGAGTAAAACCGTCCCTATTAGTTCTTTATTAACTTTAAAACCATGGTTCCTTTCTCACAGCAGTCCTCTGGGGTGGGGACTTTATGTTCCAGGTTTGGTTTCAGAACTGCCGAGCACGGCATAAAAAGCACACGCCCCAACACCCGGTGCCCGCCTCTGGAGGGTCCCAGTCTCGTATCCCCTCAGTGCTGCCTGACGACCTCCACTACTCTCCCTTCAGCAGTCCTGAGAGGGCCAGGATGGTGACACTCCACAGCTACATAGAAAGTAAGCATTGCCCCCTCCCCACTTAAAGCAGGCTTTGGGCCATTTCTTGGCCCCTGGGGCCATTCCAGATCAACAAAAAACAAGAAGGGGATGTGACTAGAAGTCCACTTTGCGTTTGTGAACAAAAAGCATTTTTAATAGGGGTGTCCATGGCCTATTTAAAAGGTGAATTTGCTGCTTATGGAGGCTTTGAAGGTGATATACTGTATATTCTCCATATAGGAGAATATGGTTTGTCAGATAACCTGAGCCTGAGCCATATAGGGCTTTGAATTGTACCCATAAAGAGACCAGCTACCAGTGCAACTCTTGCCACAAGGGAGCTGTGGGCTCTCTGTAGCCAGCCTTGGCTAACAATCTGGCTGCAGCTCTTTGGACCAGCTGACGTTTCCAAACGCTCTTCAAAGACAGGCCTCCATAGAATGCATTACAGTACAGTACTGTAATCCACACGGGGTATAAGCAAGGCATGTACCACTAGCTTAAAGTATAGCTTCAGGTGACAGAGTATGAGAAACTGAGATCTGAGTAAGGGCTGAACCTCATTTCAGAGTGAACAGCCAGGCAAAGTGCCTTTCCCCCTCTTCGTCGGCCTCAGCTCTGCAGTCTACCTTGGGAGGATCCTAGTGACCTCCTGACGGGGGACCTGACAGGATTATAACAAGATAGCAGGCACACGTTTCTTACATGTCTTGGATGGCCTCTCTCTGCACATCCATCCTTCTGGCTCAGCACATAATGCATCATGCGCTTGCTCTCCTAGGCACTGTCCAGAGCTGATGGTTTGTTGGTCTGGGGCACGAAAGAGTGAGGGCTAAAGCTGCCTTCTCGTTTGCAGGTCAGGTCCAGTGTGGGCAAATGCACTGCCGCCTCCCCTACGCTGCCCCCCCTGTGCACCTCAAAGCCGACATGGAAGGACCCCTAGCGAGTCGGGGGGAGAAGGTAAACCCCGCTTGGCTTCTGCCGTCGCCACTGCTGCTTCTGCAGCCCCAAGGCCTCCCGCATCCTGGTTCCACCACACTTTCCCCGTCCGGACCAGAATCCAAGACGTTTGAACGCAGTTGCCTGGAGCGTGTGAGCAGGAGGGGGCTAGTGCCCTCTCGGGCTGTGTGGAATAGAGAGGCTGTGGGGACCTCCACTTAGCCCATGGCCCTGGAACCAAGGTTACCACCAGCCTTGAGTCCCTGTTGGCACCACAGAGCCTGTGTGTCTGAATTCATCTACGCCAGTAGCAACACTGCAGCATTCTCAGAGGCACACGTGTCTATTACGAGAATAATTTATCAAACAGAAGCTCAGCATGCAGTTAAAGATTGCTTGGTGTACAGAAGCTGGTGGTTAAGGAAGTTGAAGGTTTAGTTTGTTACCGTTACTTATTTTATTCATGTAAACCCTAAATGACTCTAAGTCTAACTGGATGGCTCAACCTAAAGCGAGGAGAAGGACCAGGGATGGGCGAGAGGAGGGTCCAGCTTCACTATCTTCTGAAGGGATGCATATTTCATCCATGTAGGTGAGGATGAATAAACAAAATAGTTTTCCCTCCACCGCAGGAGAAAATGAATATTCCTCTATAATACTCTTCCGGTATTTGAACATATTCGAACATGTGTCTTCTTGAGCAAAAAAAAAAAACCTTTTCTGTGTAAAAAAACCAGAGTTTGCACAAAAACCATGCTTTTCTCTGCAGAATAATTCCTGTGTTAACACTTTGGGATATTGAATTTTGTGCAGTTTTCTCCCTGGCCTATTACTCTTCCCAGTGGAGGTTCTCAATTATCAGGAAATCTGTTTTTCAACCAGGGAATAAATAATTGCGCATACTGCGGAGGTTGCTAAGTCCCCGTCTCACTTTCCTTTCCTTCTTGACAGGTCATCCTTTTCCAGTACTGACTATCTGTCCTCCTCTTAATCTCCGAGGGATTTTGTTTGCTGTGGTGCTGCTGAGTCACACGCCATGCAACCCGTGGCAACCCACCACTGTAGGATGGCCACTGTCCAGGCTGCCAGAAGAACCCACCTGCAGTATTCCTGGTCCCTTCTTCTGACCTGGCGCCTGAACCTCGCAGCCAGTCTCTGGCATCACCACCACGGTCTCTAAGTACCTGGTTGTGTTCTCCACCTGGTCCTCCTTTGGAGTGGCAAAGATTCCAAGGCAGCGGAGTCCTTTCTGACAGTGACAAGCCCCTGTGCTGTTCTCAGCAGGGAAGGAAGAGGGGAGGAACTCATGAAGGTCAAGCCGAGGAGGGGTTGGCCTCTGACCCATTGACCACATCAAGAAGAGAAACTGAGCCGCCTGTGGCTAAAATGTTCACAGTCTTAAATCTGTGCAAGGATCAAGCCCACTGACTAGTCTGTTTGGCCTTCGTATAGAGACCTGGAAACTAAACCCTTTCTTCTTCCACACCAACCAATAATGTTGATAGCGGAGACCGTGGGCTTTGATTTTTCAAATGCTTTTCAACGTTGAGGGTCTCTTGACTCTCTTCTGTCATGGAAACACCTGTCTATTCCTATAACAGGCAAAGGTTTGCAGCTCTGAAATGCCGGCAACTTGTAATTGGAAGAAGCCTTGCGAGGTTGTTCTCAAACAATCACGTATACTTTTTAACCCAACCACACAGTAGAGGGAAGGAGGGACTATGGGGAGATACAGAAATCTTTTCTCACTCTTAGGAGCAAGATTCAAATCAGCAGGCCCCAGGTCACTACTGAAGAGGCAAGAAAATCTTTAAATATATCTTGGTGTCAAGCATGAAAGTTTTGTTTAGGAGGCAGGAACGATGGGGTGCATGGGATTTTTATGGAGCTGCAAAGCTTGTTGGCAAAACTGGAACTTCTCTATTCTGTCATTTATTTTAAATGTGGTGTTTGGTGCACTTAGAAAGAGATTCTGCTGAACAGAGCTCTTAGGGGAGAGTTTTGTGGGCTCTGACTGGCACCTCCCCTCCCAAAATTTCTGTCAGCCTTTAGATCCAACACCCCTAGCCCCTGAGTGGGCAACAGCCCCTGCCCCAAATCTGTGCTGTGCCAGTGGCATTAGGTGGGGAACGGCAGGGGATCTTTCCTGGGATCTCAGGGAACACACACAGAGTGAGACCTTTGGCCCCTTCACCAGGAGGTCCCTTGCCCTCTGAAAAGAGTTCCTGTGCTTTGGAAGGCAGCACGTGAAGGCAGCGAAACCCCACTTTGTGCTGTTGAGCTGCAGCATTAGTCAGCAGAGGCTAGATGGATGGAGGCAAAAGAAAAAGACAGATATGCCACTCGGTCCTAATTACTGTATGTGGATTTTAAAGTCTCACCTGAGTTCTGCTCTCCCCAGGAATTGAGCCAAGGGGTAATTCGGGTGGTGGCCACTGATCTTGGGCCTGGATTAGGGACAGAATGTGGGCCAAGCTAGCTGTGGCTTTGGGGTGGATTGCTCATGTTTCCTCTTTAACAAAAGAGCAGTCACATGGGGGCCTCATCTGGATTGGGGCACAGTTAAAAAAAAAAATCCTTACTCCACTTATTTTTTTTCCTGATTTAAACTAGCACCTAGTCTCCCACACCTGCATTTCACCACATCAAAGAAGTACTTAGAAAAGCAACCTGTTTTGAGCACTCATTCTAGCCAACATGGTTGCCAGCTAGCCTAACTAGGGGACTCTGGGAGTTGTAGTCCAAAAAGTAATTTTACCAAACATGGGGTGGGCAGGGGGACATACAGGCAGCCTGTGTGCATGAACACTGATTAACTGAGCTGCCCAGAGGTGAGAGTAAGGACACTGTGGAATGAACAGATACAGCCAGCTGAGGCAAGTGGCATCGATGTTGGTTGACCCGCTCTGGGATTTAGTCTGAACTTTAAAGGAGCTATCCGAGATGCTGGGCCCTCTCATCCCATTGGCTAGTGAATGACCCAAACCTATGGCTAAGATGTTTGCACCAGCAAATAATGGCTTAGACTGGGCCATACTGCAATCCATGAAAATGCATACTGTAGTTTGATATGAGGTGAAGAATTCTGCTTCTTTTTAAAAAAAAAGTTCTATTTTGATTTATTTATTTTTTTGTTTAGTTGAAAAAGCTCAGGTTACTAGCCCTTAAGGTTAAGGAAAAAGTGAAATTTGGTGGAAGCTCAGAAGCTACAGATATTAAGAATGATTTCCAGTCCTTAGAAGAGCAAAGCTTGAGTTGCATGAGTAGATCCCTGCTACTGTGTGGTCCCAGCGAAATGAATCATGCAAAGATATGCAAATTGGTTTGAGGTCCACAATGGATGGCTTGATGGAGTTGTGGAAGGTAGTGTTCTGTTCCCCTCCTCTCCTCTACCTTATCCTTAAAAAAAAAGGTCGGTTTGGTGTTATACTCCAGAACAAAGAGGGCTTAAGAATCATGGAATAAACTGGATTACAGGGCTGCAAACTTCAGAGATGCCAGATGATGGCTAGGCCTTGCAAGGCAATGCCAGCCAACTGCAGGTAACTTGGCCAAACTTCTTTTTTCAGAAAGAACAGATTGTTTTGTTTGTAGCGTGTTGCAATTGTGCATGTCTTAGCTACAACAGCTAAAAAAAAAGTACCCTTCTGAAGAGCGGGCAGTCTCAAGATGGCTATTTATTTAAAAAAGAAAAAAGAGACAGAGAGAGATTGAGAGGGGGGGGGTGTTGGTGGTGGCTGGGTGCGAAATGTAAAGCACTTTTTAAATTGTAAAACCAATGTCTGTTTTTGTTACTTTTACTGTTGTGCTTTGTAAACGTCTTATTTGTGTAATAAATAAAGTTAACGCAAGTTGAAAGTGCTGGCACTTACATTGAGGGGGGGAAAACACCCGGGTGCGATGCCATTCTTCTTTTGTTTGAGAAATGCCTGCGCTGTTTTGTTGTGATCCACTTGCCTTTTATGAGACTACACGCACTCAGAGTGGCAAAACGGCTTTTTTGTTTGTTCTCTCCCTGGCAAAGCGGTTATTAAAAGCAACAACACCCAAACTTGAAGCTCCTGAACTCACCGTTACAACAACCAATTAATATACCCAAGCACGGGAAGTATCAGCTGTGGCTTGTGGGTGTTCTGTGTGGCATGCGTATAATATGGCGCTAAGAGAGGGTGCGAGGCTGCCTTTTGAACTAATTCTTTTGTGCTTGGAACGCAGGTATAAAAAGCCCCTAGTCAGCTGCATACCTCGTGGGAATTTATTACAGTAAAGTGCAGGGTGATTAGCCGCACAATTTCCTCTTAATGCAGCTGATGAAGTGTGGCTTTACATTTTATTTTGTTAGCAAAGGTAACAAAAAGTACCTTAATGGAGAAATTATAGGTGCGGAGTCCTTGCGAAGGGAAAAGGCTTCAAGGGAGAGTCTCCTTCTCTCCCTTTTTCTCCTCGCCTCCTTGATACGGAGCTCCCTCTTTGGCCCTAAAACCGATGAACTCATCCCAACCCTTCCGACAGGTCCGGACAATCCAGTCGTGTTCATCATCATCTAAATGGGGCCGGGGGAGAGGAAGTGAGACAAGAGAAAGGAAGTGTCAGACTGGGCTTTTCTTTCTATTGCTCTCCTTGCCTCTTTAGATTCTGGGGTACAGTTCTTGCCAGATGTCGCCAAAGAGCAAATGAGCGAAGATTAGAGGGAGAAAATTCTTTTTAAATGCCGTGGGGGAACAGGATGAAACAAAAGAAACTGGGGAAATCAAAACACCTCTGTGGCTTCGTTACATTAAAAACTAGCCTCAATTTTGGGTAGCATGTAAAAGCTTAATTTAGTAATCTTTTAAAAACAGTGCATATGCAAGGAAACGTGGGAGAAAAACTTAGGATTTAAGAACTGAAAGGTATTATCCATGCATTATTATACAACAAGGTCAGTCTTACTATTTTTATTCAAACGCACTGAACATGAGAGCCCCCTCCCAAATGAGCATGCCTTTAGTTGACACTTGCCCCCAATAAAATTAGCTTTGGTTGATTCATCTCACCATTTGTAAGCCACTCTGATAGCCTTTGTGGCTGAAGAGCGGAGTATAAATAAATAAATAAATAAATATATTACACCAATTAATGGCTGAAGCCCTCCCTTGATTGTAGGCACATAATATCTCACTGCAATTCTGGATTTATGGCCACTTGAATCTTGCTGAAATCAACAAAGTCTGATGCTTCTTGCCTTGGGGTCATGGGTTCACTTTGTAGTTCACCAATGGTACAAATCCGACTTTACGCTTGGTATGGTACACGGGGTAGCTGAATGCCAACATGCCAATCCTAAAATGTCTTCACTGGGAAATTATGTTCTGCTCATTTCAACTAGATGACTTTTCAAAGGCATTTTGGCCCCACGGCCTAATTTTGAATCAAAATCCTCAAAAATGGGACAGTATGCACAACTGTGTTACCCAGTTCTCTTGCTCAAGATGCAATGAAGTGAATAAGAATAGGAATCCTTTTACCCAATGCCTGTTTGTTTTAGGAGGATTGGGGCTGGACACTCTCCTAGTGGAACATACTTTGAAGAAGCTAGCAATATATTAGGGGGAAGAGAATCCCACCGCATCCCCAACACCCTAAGGAGCCATGGCTTTTGAAACACCGGTTTCCACACACCCCTGTTCTTCCTGGCAAAACTGTTCAGCTCTATGGATATGGCGCTTCCCCATTTTACCCTCACAACAACCTTGTACAGGAGGACAGGCTGAGAAAGGTGACTGGTCAAGGGTTAACCAGTGAACTTCACGGATGAGTAGGGACTTGATTCTGGGTCTTTGAGGGCCCAGTACTCAATCTGCTGAACCATATTGGTTCTAAAGCAAAAATGCAATAAAATAATGATGCAACAATGAGATTTAGGGGGAGGGCGGCTCTAATTCAGGTGAGTTCTTGCATCCTTGTGCAAATGAAAAGGCTCCCAGCTCACGCCAAGGGATGTCCACATGGGGGACCACCCTACAGCTGCTATTTTTAAGTGGCGTTAAGAACTGTCTCCCAACCTCTTTCTGGAAATAATACTATTAATATGATTAGTGTGCAAAGGTGCATTTGCACAGAACACCCAGCAAGTTGTTTCAGTTGCTTATGAAGGGGCATCACTTCCCTTTGCTCTGGACAATGAGAGAGCATCACCTTTCCTATCTGTAAGGTTAACAGGATGATCTGTACCATCCACAGTACCAGGCCCTTCTCTATGCCCCACCATCCTCACAGCTACATCTCTTGGAAACATGGCAGGGTCTACCGGGTGGCTGCTCCCAGGCTCTGGAACACCCTTCCTGGAGAGGTTATAGACTGGCACCTTCCCTGCTATCCTTTTAAAGGCAGGTGAAGATTTTATTTTTTAAAAAAGCAAGGCTTTGAGGACTGATTGCTCAAGTGGAAAAGGGCCTTTCAAAATATGTGGTACTGTTTATTTGTTGTTTCCTTTTTAATGGTTGTGCTTTTAATTCTGCTGTTAGTTTGATTATATTTTTAATTTTTGTATGATATGGATTAGCTAACACACATTGGAAACTGCTTAATGCAGTGTAGATGTGTAAATGGCTATTGCTTAAAACAATTTGTAAGCCACTCTGATAGCCTTGTGGCTGAAGAGCGGGGTATGTATAAATAAATAAATAAATAAATAGCGGTATTTGTTTTAGATTTTGTAAGCTGCTTTGAGCCTCACATTGGGGAGAAAGGTGAGATATAAATAAATAAAGAACCAGTTGTTGAGCGAGGTGACAACAAAGGTGACAGCAAAGGACGATTACAGAGTTCACTCCCGACTTGTGAACTTCACAGAGGAACTGGGGCAGCTGCTCACTCCTGGAAGCAGGAACCACAGCTTAGAAAAGTTAACTTGTAATCCCCCCAAATAACCTTTACAAGCCCTGTGGGATGCTGGCTGGGCTCTGGAGCTGTTCTCACATATGTGCCACCTGCAGCTTTGAAGGAAACAGAGTGGCTGAAACCGAACAGATCAGCCAAAGTGGGCAAGGCCTCAGGTCTTCCAGGACCTGGAGAACAGGAGAGTCCAGGCCCTGTGTGGAGCTAAAGAGTTAATGGAAGAGCGGCACACTCTGTGTATGCTTGTGTGTGCGTGCAGCACTTGCATCCTAGTCCACTTTTGCCACCCTGAAGGAGGAGGAGGAGGCCTGGTAATCGCCCCCATAGTTGTTGCCGGGTGTTTGAATCAGTGCAGCTGCAGCCTCTTCAGCGGTAACCCCTGAAACAAGACAAACTGGGTTTATTGTACTGAACGAGTTTGCAGGCTCCTCCTTGATTGTTTGTAATTGGCGGCCAGGGACTTAACAGCCTCTCGACCACCCTTTTTACACTCTACCTGACTGTGCAGCTAACAATTTAAATCACAGATGCCGATTCAACACCGAGGCAGCTGCTTGTTAGCCACCACGTCCCTTTCTCGCCCTCTCTCTTGTGTGCCATCATCACTGGAGGCTTCCGTCACCCGGCCACACCAGGGTGAGTGTGGAGGGATGTGTGTTTCATCCATATTTAAAACGGAATTAAAGCCCAGAGTCTGATTAACACTCCCAGGCAGCAAGTTGTAATTACTTGTTTTTCTTTTTTGGCAAAGGCAATTGTTGGGTTATATTAATATGAGCATCAAAGCACATCTTCATCTTCAGATGTGATTTCCTCTTTTTTTAAAATAATAATAATAATATAACACACAAAAACGAAATGGTAGCAGGACGAGGGGGGTTAGAGACACAGAGAAGCAGAGAGAATACAAATTCCTTTTAATCAACTGGAAATTATCACTCCGGTGCAATTAGGCAGCTCTCCACATTACGGGTGAGAATCCCACGTTGGAGCTCGTTCAGTCTTTTAAAAAAGTTCATTCTTTTTCCATTGCTTCCTTTCTGGGGGGCCCAATTCATGCCGAAGCAGGAGCTGGTGAGCTGGAGGGCTTTGTGAAACAAAATGAAACGAAACAAAAAACCCAAAAATCCTGCCAAACAAAAGAGCAACCAAGGTGCTCTCAGCGGAAAAGAAAAATGGACTGCAGACAACTCCTGTCAGCTCACAAAAAGAGCCAGTTTTTAATTCGGCCTTTAACTGGCTGGCATCAGAACTGCAAGGGAAGGCATCTCGGCACCAGAACAGCGGCTGGAGGTTTTCTGTCTTCCTTGCACGCTGTACCCCAGAAGGCTTGTCAAGCTCTAGAAGCAAAAGATGCCATCCAATCCACGGTGGTTCAAGTGTAGCCCTGAAACCATCCCTTGCTTGAACACCAGTACCCTGGCAATCTGGGAAGAGGCCACAACCCTCAGGAGCTGGCCTGTGAGGTGCTGTTGAGAGGGCTCTGCTTTTACCTGTTTTCTGCTTTGCCACCAACACAGGGGTACCAACAGCAATCCTGGTACCCAAAGGTGTCAACCAGGACATGAGATGTGTTTCCTTGGCTGAGTAGCCAAGGAGGCCGGCCTCCCTGAGCCTTCTAGATATTCTGGACTGCAACATCCATCATGTCCCATGATATGATGGTGATTGTTATGAATCCCTGGATGCTAATGAAAACAGGGGCACTGCTGAAGATTGTTCTCATCGCTCCTCTGCCCTCCAGCACTACAAAGCTGGCAAGTGGAAATGTAGATATATAAAACCTGTATAAACCGTCACAAGTGGACTTTTAATTTCCCATTTCCATTTCTCTCATGTAATTACAAACTGCCCACCAAGGGGAAATTTTCCAGCCTAGATGATGATGATGATTTTATTTTTTGTATGTTTGTTAGTGTTAGGCGACACAGTTGAGCACAAGTTCTGAGGCAGCTCATATCTCAATCCTCTAAGTATCCACAGTGGAGAGCTAAAACCCAAACACTCTGTGTTATTCTTGGCAAGCAAAAGATTTGGAATTTGAACCTTCACAGGTTTTATTGCGGTAATTATTTATAGGGCTCAGAAACTTTTGGGAATTTCAGACTTCGGCCAGGGGACTGTGGCTTCCCACAGACGTGAGGCTGACTTATATAGCGATGGGCCATTGGTCCCTCTCCTCCAGTATCATCTGCTCTGATTGGCAGCAGCTTCTCAAGGGCACAGGCTGAGCCTGTTCCTGGTCAGTTGTTGCCAAGATCTTTCAAGTGGAAAAGCTGTGGACCAAACCAAGGTTGCTTCTGTGCCCAAACCCTGCCTGAACGGCCACTCAAACTGGCTTTGTCCAAGAGTGTCTGGGAGTGAGGGGGCATCCACTCTACTCAAGGATTGTACCCAGGAAGAGAATGGCCTAGAAATATTAAGACGTTCTGGGTCCAAGGAGGGGTTTTGTTTTTCAGGGGTGGTCTTACAAGTCAGCTCTTTCAGAACGCTGGGAACAGGTCCTTTTTGTAGAGGTATTCATCTCTTCTCTGACCCTGTTCTCACCCTGTCAGTTTTAATAAGCTGTGAGGGGCAAGGATCCACCGCACAAGTGTCACCAGGGCCTGTTGGCACATCCAGAGCTGTAGCAACTGAAACTCAGGCAAGAAAACCTGTTGGCTAGATTAGTTGTTCTTCAGGCTTTGGTCCTCCAGGTGTTTTGGCATCCAGATCCCAGACGGCTTGGCTAATGTCCGGGGATTCTGCAAGATGGATTCCAAAACATCTGGAAGACCAAAGATGGAAAACCACTGGGCTAGAAGGACAAATGGATTGACCTGGTGTAAGGAAGATTCCTATGCTCTGGTGTTTTCTTGGGGAAATGGCTGGATGCTTATGTGCTGAGCTGTACAATCGTCTTTTTTACCCATCATCCCCTGGAATGCCCAGCCAGAAAACAATCAATGAATTGATAACAAACTATTTTGTCTTGTTGTTTAAAAAAATTCCACATCCCATCTCCTCTGCTTATGCAGCTCCATGATGGAAACCAGCAAAACAATTGGCACAATTTGTTTTGTTCTGTGCCCAAGAGCAGAGACTAAAAGTGCTCACCATTAATTTCTGCAAAAGCCGAACATTCTTGCAAACAGGTCTGGCGCCTGTTTCCTTGAAGAATACACTGATTACCAACAATGGCTCGGGGCTTGCCACAAACATTATGTCTTTTGTTGTGCAGAAAAAAAATGCGAAATCAACCATCTGGCAAATGCCCCAGAGCTGAAATCTTTCACACGGCTTATAATTTACAATGATTAAATATACAAAAAGAGAGAGAGAAAGAGAGAGAGAGAGAAAGTTATAGCATTATAGCGTAGCACGTTGAAAAATAAAAATAAGCAGCAAGGGACTTTCACTGCTTGATCAAAACCCTGTGCCTTTGGTTTAAAACGTATCTAAAGAACCACATTTATTCGCCCTCCCCACTTTTCTTTTCTGGAGAGCAGTTAATCGTTTCAATTTGTGGGAAGGTGGACCCTCCACAGAATTTGGAACAGCAACGAAGAAAAAGGCAACTGGCGCCTCAATGACTAAATTGTCCTGTGTTTCGAGGGCCGCTTTCAGCTCTGGTTTCTAAAGACCCAGGTGTGCTCTCAGGAGCTGCTGAAAAGAGCCAAGGCACATGCCAGCCCAGGCAAGGAAAGAACCAGGACTCAGCCCTGGCATGGCATGGGCGCAAGCAAAAGGAGGTTGCTCCTGCCTGGGGAAGCAGCAGACAAAAGCTACCAGCCCCCCAAATTCAGACAGTGTGTGTGGGAGAGAAAGAGAGAGGAAGAAGTGAGGAGGAAAGGGTAGGAAACCCCAGCCCTTCAGCCTGAACCTGGCCCTCCAGGCTTCCCCAAATGGAAGCCATGCCCCTTCTGCATGACACCATCACACCTCTACAAGGCTCCTGTACCTTCAGTGGTGGTGAAGAGGGCATCTCAGCTAAGATTCCTTCTTCTATACAAGTATTAAAGGTACAGAAGCCTTGCCCCTTATTTCATGTGGCAACCTTAACACTAAGGTCTGTAATACAGGATCTTGGCCTCTGTTCCCATCAGACATGGAGGTCCCTGTCTAAAGTCCCCTTTCCTTTAATCTCATTGATTCTTCAGCCCAACAATATTGGGAGGGGATCGTTACCAGTTGCAATAAGTGCCTCCCTTACTCAGCCTTGCAAGCAGCTCTGCCGTGTCAAGTGGGTGGGAGAGAAGAGAAGAGGAGGGAGGGAGGGAGGGTTAGGGTTAGGACTAAGAAACCAAACAGTCTCTCCTCGAACCCAGCTCTTGAGGAAGGCGGTCTCGCTTGGCGCAGTCCTATGGTGGGGCTTTTGCCAGAGGTTTCTGATATGCTTCCTGCCATCTGCTTTTGATGCTTCCAAGTTCTGGCCACCCGCCTGATGGGGTTTTCCTCCTCTTCCTGTAAAGGAGCAGCCCTGGATCTGCTTGCTTGCTCCTGACCCCTTCCTCGGCTTCTTTCAAGCACGGCCCTGCTCCTTCCCTGCCTATTCTGTCACCTCAGTGGCCTTGAGCCTCCCAACGACTTCTCCTGGGGCTGCAGGAGTTCCTCTGATGTCAGGCAAGCCCTGGCCTCTTTCAATTGTTGTCGGTGCCCTTGTTGGTGCCCTTAGCGGAAGGGACGGAAGGGATGGACTCTCTCTACAGCTACATCCCTGCTTCACACCCATGTCCCCAAAGGAGAGAAGGGGACCTGGGGGCCCCTCCTGGTTTCTCAGCTGATGACAACTGCAGTTCTTTTGCAAAAACAGAATTCGCACATGCACAGACACACACACACAGACATGCAGGGTCATTTCTGCAGGCCCGATACCAGTTGATAAGTATACAGTAATAAAATGTAGCAAAGGAAGATTTCAAAGTGGTGGAGATTAAAAAAGAAGAGGATATATTACATATATGTATATATATATATATATATATATGACTGGAGGAATTCCTAGGCGTTCCTGCCTGGGCTGATGGGCCTGGGTTCCTGTGTTTTGCCAAAGTGGCCTGCTTATCGTACTTCATCAGTAGAACTCTGGTATTCGAGTATTTTGGACCAGTGCCACCAGCAAGCTGTTAAGATCCATTTTTGGAAGGTGGGGGCTTACAAGGAGAAACCAATATACCACAAATCCAATTTGGGAGAGGACGGTGACAGATAGCAACTAGTGCAAGAAACACCAATCTTCTCCTTTTTTTAAAAAAAGGGGTTTCTTTTTCTTTGTTAGATGGCAGGCGGTGGAGGGATTAGGGGGGAGAAACTGGAATCTTACTGTCCTTGGAAGAAAGAGTTTCCTTTTTCTGCTTACAAAGGGAGGCAGTGGAGGGGGAGAAAGAAACTGGAACCTTGAGAGTTTGGATGTGGCTGGAAGGGGTGTGTGTGAGAAAGCAACTGTGAGATGCAGGGAAGCAACTGGAAGGGCAGGGCTTCTCTAGGCTGGAAGAGGTAAGCTCTGGTGTTTATGCTTTAAACATGTTTAAAACTGACAGCAAATAGAACAAAATCACTAACCTTATGGCGATTTCTGCTCTGATGGTATCCAATGCCTGCCCCCACCTTTACTCCAGTCTCTATAGCACAAGTCCAGGAACGCAATTCTGACATAAATTGAGACTTGCCCGGAATGCTATGCCTCGTGACATTTCAAATCATATTATACTGGGTACAACTCAGACTCCCACAGATATCATCAGAGGGACTTCCCATAGAGCAGAAGATTAGAACTACAAAGTAAGCTGTGCTGTACAATGTTGCAGATCAAATCAATGGTATACCTGCATTCCTCAAAAAACGGTGCTTGTAATCGGTCACCACTCTTGTTTTGGGATTATAGAAACCTTCGCCACAGTCATAGCAGCCCGCAGGGATGACGCGAGGAGGATCCAGGTTCGTAAGCTGGGAAATGCCTAACAAATGAGAACAGAGACAGATCAAGATTGTGAAAACCTAACGTGGTGGTGGGGGGATATATCCAGGCCTTAAAAGCAGAATAAGCAACACATGTTATGAAGTCCCTGTGATGGGATGTGGAGCAAGGTGCCATCAGTACGCTGATGACACCCAACTCTCTTTTTCTGTAACTTTTGAATGAGGGGAGGCAGTACAAGTCTTGGACCATGTTGAGATGGATTAGTGAGCCAAATGAGGGGCACTGAACTGAACTGGAATCCTAGAAAGATGGAGGCTGTGTGGAAGATTAGTCTCCATGCCTGAGAAGTGGAGCAAGGCAGCATGTGAGAGGGATCCTGATCGAAAGCTCTGAGGAGATCTAAGGATTTCATCATTAGTCCTAATCGATTTCATTCACATGTGCGTGGTTTTAAATTGTCTTGAGCTATTTTAGTTGGTGCTAAACTATCTCATTTTTGAACTATCAAATTGTTTAATATGCTTTCGGACAAGTTACATTTATTTTTTACTGTTTTGAATTGTTGTAAATGGGTTAAATGGGTTTTACTATACATCTCCCTGAGACCCTATGATTTATTCCAATAAAATGAAGAGATAAAAAATAATATGCATCTGGAACTCCTTGAGAATGCAGGTGTCCTCATTCAAGCCCTTCCTGAGGAAAAGTTCTCTGGGATCCACATAGATACTATAACTAGTAGTTATGGACTCCAAAGAAAACAGTACCATAGGGACTGAGTGCCAAATGCTGCCATGGGCAAGAGAAAGACAAATCTGGGAGCAAAGCCTGACTACCATGAAGAAGAAAGAGGTTTATCAACAGGGATAAATGTAAGGTTGGATGGCCACCTTTTGAGTGTGCCTTAGTTGTACATTCCCACATGCAGGGGATTGGATTAGATGGCCCTTCTCACAGAGTGACTTCTCTTAACATGCACACAGCCGGCCCATTTCATTGACAAACATAATCAAGGTAAGTACCTGCCGGCTTCAGGCCCTTGCAGATTTCAGTATAAAACCTTCTGTCATAGCCGTCACAATAGTGCCAGTTCTTTTCTTGATATTCCAGCCCATCTGCGAAGGTGTATTTCCCCTGCAAAGGCATGTTTGAGGTCAAGAGTGTAAGAAGACCACTGCTGGACCAGGCCAAAGCATTCTGCTTCCCACAGTGGCTAACCAGAACCCACAAGAAAGTCCACAAGCCAGACGCGAAGGTAACAACTCTGAGATTCTTAGTTGCATTCCACTTTAAAGGCAACCCTGTTTCCCCAAGGGTCAATGGAGTAATTTCTGTCTTCTTGGGATATGAACAAAGGTTGTGAGTTAGACGGTTTGGAGCAGAGAGGTTATAAAACAACATAATCAAACTGCAGAGAAAAGCCAATGGGATTGTTGGGAAAAAGAAGAAAAAAACCAACAACAGACTTTCTGTTAAAAATGGTCTGCTATCTAGTTGTGGAAGTTGGAGAAAATAGGATGGACTTTGTCCTGATGCTTAAAGGATAATAGAGAAGGCTTGAGATGAAGATGCCCAGGGAGACAAATATGTAGGACCAGAGGAAGCTGTCTTATACTGAGTCAAACCTTGGCCTGTCTAGATCAGTACTACCCATTCTGACTAGACCAACAGGTGTAACCCAGCTCAGATGAATCAGGGGCCAAATCCACACTAAACAAATAATCCAGTTTGAAACCTAGATTACTTACCATAGTTGGAATCCTGGGATTTGTAGTTTGGTGAGACACCAGTATTCTTTAGCAGAGGAGGCTAAAGACATCGTAAAACGACGAATCCCAAGATTCCATAGGAAGGAGCCATAGCAAATAATCCAGTTTCAAACTGAATTATTTGTGTAGTGTGGATTTGGCCAGGGTTTAATTTGGATGCCACCACAGAAAAAAAAGTCCTCTCTCCAGCCACTCCCCACAAGGTGAGGACACCCCCAAGTGACAAGTTCACTCGGGGGAAGATGATTCGTAAGATATACTGTGAGGTGGTAATACCTCTATGGATATTCCATTCTCCCACGTCCCTTCGTATTTGCTTCCACTGGGGAAGTACAGAGTTCCTTTGCCATGGAACATCCCGTCTTTCATCTGACCCACGTATTTGGTTTCCGTCGGGAGGGTGTAGGTACCTGTGCCTTCCAACCTGCAGAAAGACCACAAGGAGAATGTGGAGAAAAAGGTTTAATTCACACCACCACCAAAGGATTCAGAGAGTTTAAACTAAAACTTGCCCGGAAGAGAGCAAAGGGATCTCGTAGCACCTTTGAGACTAACTGAGGGAGAGAAAATTGTAGCATAAGCTTTCATAAACTTAATCTACTTCCTTAGTTGAAAGACCCCCAAGGGCCATCATTGGAGAAAATTTTGGTCATGGTTTAATGAGACAACCCCAGCAATAACTTAAGGGCTATCTTTAAATAAATAAATAAATATTTTTATTGTTATTATTGCTTATTATTATTATTATTATATCATTATAAACAACCAGGCTTGTTTATCTCGGATTGGCCTTTTTAGTCATCAGCGCGCTTGCAGAAAGCATGGGATGAGTCCTTCCTGAATCTTCGTTTGCAAAGAAAAGCCAGAGATTTTGTATTATTATTTTTATTTTTTTTATTAACTTTTTTCTTTTCCAAATATGTATACTGTAATTGTAATGTGTAACTTCTAATATTAGTATAAAGGCGTAAATACAATGTTCATTGGAAAAGAAAAAAGAGTGATTATAGTGTGCTTAGATTAAGAGGGGAAATGTATTAGTGTTAGGATAGATAGTTTTATTTTTGTATTACAGCTGTCCCTCAGTGTCCACAGATTTGGTATCCACGGATTTAAGTATTCACAGCTTGAAAATATTCTTTAAAAAATAATAATCCCAAGAGCAAACCTTGATTTTGCCATCTTATATAAGGGACACCATGTTGATCTGCCATTGCACATAATGGAACTTGAGTATTCATGGATTTTGGTATCCATGGGGGGTCCTGGAACCAAACCCCAATGGATACCAAGGGACAACTGTAGTAAGAAAAGAGGAAAACAAATTTTGTGTGTGTTATTGTCACGGCCTTTTGCAATTGGGTGTATTCTTCAGTAGAATGGTCTTATTTCAATTTTAAAAATCCTAATAAAAAAAAAATTCCCAAGGGCCATCCAGTCCAACCCCATTTTGCCATGCAGGAATACGCAATCAAAGCACTCCCAACAGCAGCCTCTGCTTGAAAACCTCGGATAACTGAATCAGTGGATAATGAATCCGTGGATACGGGAGGATATTATAATAAATTAGCCCCCCCCCTCTCTCTCTCCCTCCCCACCTGCCGTTGACCCGCTGCCCGCGGTAGGAGCTGCCCGTGTACTGCATGGTGGCCACTGGCGACTAGGCTTGGTGAGTAGGCCTCTCTTCGTGGTACCTGGGGCGACCGTCACCATGGCAACAAGCCTCTCCGCAAGCAGCCAGGATGAGAGGAATATGGAAGAAGAGGGGCGGGGCCAACAAGGTGTGACAGGCAAAGCCACGCCTTTCTTGACCACGCCCTCTTTTCCGCTGAGGGACCAGAAAGGGGATTTAAGCCAAGGGGAACTAGGAGAGAGACGGAGACGCATGCGCGTAGAGTGTAGCGCATGCGCGTAGATGCCGGGCGCGCGCGGCTCACCTAGTCCATGAAGGAGATCAAGGGTTGAGCCAAGTGGAAGAGGCGCATGTGCAGCTTCTCGGCGGCGAAGAAAGAAGCGGGCGCATGCGCATCAGTGCCGGGCTTGCGGCCTAGTCGGTGAGGGAGGGCGGCGAAGGCGAGGCCGTGCTTTTGGGGGGAGGTCGCCTCGCCCCCTCCCCGAAAAAGGTCGCGAATATGCCGGCCAAGATCGAATTGCCCACGCTGGAGGAGCTCCAAGTGCAGGAGGTGAGGGGGGCGCATCAAGGGGGGAGGGGAGGGTCTCCATGGAAACCCCCTCCCCCCAAAACTCCCCCTCCCCCCAATGTATGGAGAACGCCCCCCTTTTTGGGGGGGTCTTGGTCCTGCAAAGAGTTTGTTCCCCAATATGTCAGTTCAAGGTCAGGGTCTCTGCTGTTTCTCCCCGCCGACCTTTAAGCTTCTCTTCTCTTCTTCTTTTCTTCTTCCCTTTTTCCTTCTTCCTTAATTGATTGAATTAATTAATTGATAGAAACCCCCAAGTGTTTAGCATGAGCTCCCAGGGAAACCTCCCTGGGCTGCTTCCACTAGAAACAAAATGGAAACATTGCTGGCATGGCTTCTTCTTCCAGGGAAACCCAACATTATAGAAAAACCAAGGAAAATCTATTGTAGAAATTGTTAATGGGTGACACCTGGCTTGATGGCTGTACATGCAAAAGGGATCCAGGAGTCTTAATGGACCACAAGCTGAACATGAGTCACCAGTGTGATGCAGCAGCTAAAAAAGCCAATGCGATTCTAGGCTGCCTCAATAGGAGTATAGTGTCTAGATCAGTGTTTCCCAAACTGTGGTCTTCCAAGTGTTTTGGACTTCAGCTCCCAGAATCCCTGATCACTAGCCAACGTGGCTGAGGCTTCTGGGAGATGAAGTCCAAAGCACCTGGCAAACTAGAGTTTGGGAATCATTGGTCTTGATCAAGGGAAGCAATAGCGCCACTCTAGTCTGCTTTGGTCAGACCTCACCGAGAATACTGTGTCCAGTTTTGGGTGCCACAATTCAGGAACAATATTTAGAAGCTGGAATGTATCCAGAGGAGGGCAACCAAAATGGTGGGAGGACCGGAAGCCATTATGCCCCATGAGGAGCGGCTTAGGGAGCTGGGTATGATGAGAGCTTTGTTTAAATATTTGAAGGGATGACATATTGAGGATGGGGCAAGCTTGTTTTCTGCTGCTCCAGAGACTGGGACACGGAGCAATGGGTTCAAACTACAAGAAAAGATATTCCACCTAAACATGAGGAAGGACTTGGGTAAGAGCTGTTCAGCAGTGGAAGATGCTGCCTTGTAGTGTGGTGGAGTCTCCTTCTTTGGAGGTTTTTAAACAGAGGCTCAGGGTCAGGGAGTGTATGCTCTCTCTTGTTTTTGGCAGCCTTGCAAAGTGTTTTCAGGGATCTTGCCAATCCTTTCTCCAGTCCCACCAATTGTTAACCCTTGTCTTTTGCTGATTTGTAGGTGAATGTGAGCTCAGCAGTACTGAAAGCAGCCGCCCACCATTATGGCTCCCAGTGTGACAAGCCCAACAAGGAGTTCATGCTTTGTCGCTGGGAGGAGAAGGACCCGCGGAAATGTTTAAAGGAAGGCAAGGAGGTGAACCAGTGTGCACTGGATTTCTTCAGGTATGTTCCCAGAAAAAGCCTGCTGGAACCCAAAGGTCAAAGGAGTCCAGCCTTCTGTTTGCCAGCAGTGGTGGAAGATACCCTTGGATATCCTTTGTCCACTGCAGAAAATAAGTGTATCCCTTTTTAAGTTCCTTTCTCTGCAACGGCCCGTTTGGGAAGCCCAGAAGTAGGGCATGAAGGTAGCTGTGATCCTCTCTTTCTGCTCCCTTCCTCACCCAGCAGCTGGTGTTCAGAAATCTACTGCTCCTTAAGATGGAGTCTACTTGATTAATGTTGCTGTTGCAATAAAGGAAGACCTGAAGTTTCCCTCCATTGTTGCTTATTGCTATTGCTTATTGCAGTGGAGGGAAACCCAAAGCCCCGTGGCTGAATTTAGTTCTCTTGGGTCTCAACCTGGGCTTTCCCAGATGGCCATGCCTTGTTTCCTTTGATGTCATCATAGTGTGGTTTCCTTGCTTCTGCATAGAGTTTTTGTCCCCATCCAGAAAGGTTGAAATGCCTCTCCTAGAGTTTAGTTACTGAGAGAAGGAGCTTTAAGCTAAAATACGCTGGTGTCTTTTGGTCAGACACCTCTCCTGCCTGTCCCACCGTTGGAATGAGGTTCCTGAGAATGTCTCTGAAAGTGAATTTTGGCCCTGAGGATGGAAGAGATTCCTCACCCTTGTTCTGGGGAACAAGAATACGCCTACGAGGGAAAAGGTTATCTAGAGCTTTTTATTAATGTAAGAAGCCACATAAGTCTGTAGTTCTCCTTGAGAGTCAGTCAAGGTGAGAGTACATGACCTTGTAATCCAGAGGGAATGTGGTTTGAAAACAGAGGAGGGGCCTTGCTGAATTAGACCCAAAGGCCAGCATCTTGTCCAGCATCCTGTTTCCCACATAGGCTGGCCAGAAATCTGAGTTTCTCATCATGGGGAATTTTTGAATTGAAGTTTCAAAAGGAATGCTAGTTAATTTGCTTCAGTCACTTTTGTGTTTTTTTCTTTTAAGCGCTGGGTTTTTTTTTTTCTCTCACAAGAGCAAAATGTCCTTGCTAGTTTGTGTTGCAAGAAATACTGAATTTCTTCCTCTATTCTCTTTCCCCCCTTCTCTTTTAAAAATATCTTCAAATTTGAATAGGAAAGTCTCAAATTATTTTCTAGATTCCCTTGTGAAACTTGTTCATTGATAGTTTTCCTTTTGTTGCTGTTCATTGCTGCCAAGCTGACTTTGACTTATGGTAACGGCATGGATGAGTTACCTCCAAGTTCCCTGGTCCTCAGCAGATCTGCTCAGGTCTTGCGAACTCAGGGCAGCCGTGGCTTCCTTGCTTGAACCCACCTGTAGTGCTGCCTTCCTCTTTTCCTACCGCTGCTCACTTTATCAGGCATTGTTGTCTTTTCCCACAAGTCACATGGTTTCGTGATATGTCCAAAGTACACCCTCAGTTTAGTCATTCTCTCTTGTATGAGAGATTAGGCTTAATTTGGTTTTGGATCCATTCATCTTTTTGACCGTTCATGGTATCCAAAGAACTCCCCTCCAGCATCGCATTTTGAAGGATTTGATTTTCTCCTGTCAGCTTTCTTCACAGTCCAGCTTTCTCACGTGTAGACAGAAGGGTCTTTGTCTTTTCCTACTGCCTTCCACTTTTCTCAGCAGTATTGTCACCACCTTTATCTTTTTGCAATCCCATCTCCTCCTCCTCCTCCTAATTTCAGGATGACATACACGGTGTCCCTTTTCTTATATCTTACAGCCATCTTGAACCTTGAAGCCATTTGCACCAAACTGCAGAAGTTTTGTTTCCATGGTTAGTAAAAACATGTAGAATTCAGATATTCGTCCTGTACATGGGGAACTTTTATGTAGGAATGAAAAGTCTCTCTCTCTCTCTGACACACACACACACACACACACACTTTTAAACCTGTTTGTTCTGATCACGTCAAAGTAAGCCAGTGATCCCAGATGGGGTATTTGTTTCAGCCTCTACACTGGGATTTTAAGATATTTCTGTCTGTAATATGGTTATTCCCTAGGCTGCCTTGTGGAGGCAGTTGCCCTGAAAGGTGGTTTATAAATCTCCTAATAAATTGTGAAAAGAAATAAACACAGCCTCTTCCTCTTTAAAGGCAAATCAAGCTGCACTGTGCTGAGCCATTTACCCAGTATTGGACCTGCATCGACTACAACGGCCTGCTAGAGCTCCGCCACTGCCGAAAGCAGCAGAAGGTCTTTGACGACTGCGTGCTGGACAAACTGGGCTGGGTGAGACCGGACCTGGGTCAACTGTCGAAGGTAAACAGGAAATCTCTTGGGCTTTTCTTTTCTCTCATGTTCTGGGTTTTGTTGAATCAAACCTGTTGAATCTCTTTCCACCTGGAGCCTGAAATTCCAAGGGTGGGTGGGGCCAAAGGCAAAAGGAGGAGTAAAATATGGGCATCATTTAACTTAAAGCTCTTACTTCCAGTAATTAAGCCTTAGGACAGGCATTCCAGCCTTTCAGAATGGGAAAATTTGGTATACGAGTCTTTGGTTGTGTAGTGTCTGAAAGATCCTACCTTCCAATGTGAACCTGATGGAGCCTTAAGATCCTCAGCGAGAGAGAGGGCTTTCTCTCTACCCCACCACCATCACAGACCCTTCTGGTGAGGACATGGGAAACAGGGCCTTCTCAGTGGCTTCTCCTAGGCTGTGGAATGGCCTTCCGAGGGAGGCTCCTATGATCTCCTCTCTGCTCTCCTTTCGCTGGCAGCCAAAGACCTGTTCTATTCAAACAGGCATTTAGTGATAATTGGCTTCAAGGAGTCATGTTTCATGGGCTGTGTGTGTTGTGTTTTTAACTTTATGATTAAATGGTTTTACACTTTTTTAGGATTTAATGGGATTTTAATATGATAACTTGCTTACTTGTGCCTTTTTTTATTATCAGAGTTTAAGCTTTTTCTTGTTTTAGTATTTTTTATAAGCCACTTTGAGTCCCTAGGTGGGAAATAAATAAATGCAAAATTCCTATTTTCTGGTGTTGGAGACTTATATGTACACATGAGTGACACTTAGACATGCCCACACCCATATCTATATTTCGGTATCTGTCTGAGTGTGTACGTGCGTGCTTGCATGTGTGCATATATATATATATATTCTGTCTCTCTTTCTCTTATGTGCATGTGATTTTTGGTTAAGACTACTGCTTTAGCATGGCATAAATGTATGCTACCATAGTTACTTATTCCACTATTGGGCAGTGAACTCCACAGCGTGTTCCGTGGCATTGAGCTTACCTGTTCTTCATTGGCTGATTAATCCCTCACCCACCCACCAAGGTCAACAGTGTGAGAGAGGGCTAAATATGTGCTTGTGAAGGATTGGCTTGACTAGGGACTAAGACTGCTCCTATGCATCCTTTGGGAAACTGCGGCTACTTTTGCGTTAGTTTTTACACTAGTCTAGCACCCAACAGGTTTCTAGCCATTCTCTGTGTCCCCCTTTCTTGCTGAGGAAATGAATGTGTCCTTATTTCTTTCTTCCAATTAATTGCTGATTGACTTACGGCATGGGATAGGCAAACTCTACAGGACTAGAGGCCTTTTTGCTGCTTGTGTGGCACACCATGGGCTGCACTGGCCCCTAAAATGAAACCAGAGCATCACTTTTTGATTTTGTTTTAAAACGAAAGAAGAACAGGGGGCATGTTGGGAGTAAATAAGTGATGGGGGAAGACTTGTACCTTGCTCTGAAGGTAATTTGCCATGCTGGGAGGCTTCTAGGGGCAATAGGTCTCCTTTTTTAGGCAGTGGGTGGTATCTGGGGGGAAATGGGAGGGGTCTTGTGGCCACAAAAATGTCCCTGGGACCTTATGAGGCTGTGTGATTCCCATCCTGATTTAAGTGCTTTGGCCTGGTGGTTGAGCCCAAGTGTTGCAAACTTACAGAACACAGTTCAGTCTTAGACGTCTTCAGATAATATAACTTTGTGTAGAACAATGCCTTGAAGAGCCACTGCTAGTCAGATTACACAGTACATTTCCCCCATGCTGGTTGGGGCCAGGGGATTTTGGGAACCATCGTCTAAAAAACAGTGTTGCTCAGGTTATCTGATATGGAGCAATAGCAGACTTTTTCCTTCTCTCAACGTGCCATGGACCTGGCATCATATTTGTGCCCACAGGCTATAACTGTTTCTTTCTGTCAGAGAAATTTCCTGCCAGCCAGAAGCCAGTGGCTCACAGGCCAGCACGAATCCACCGACTATCACCATGCTATCCGTCTACCTCCCTACTTAGAGTAATACTGATCTGCAGACCATCTCTTTGACTAGTGCTGGCCTAACACATCCAGAGGGCACCAGGTTCAGGAAGGCTGGCATAAGCCAGCTTCATGCATTGAGACTCTCCTTGCGGTTGGGTTTGGTTTCTCACTTACACCACTTGAGGGTGGCTTAGCTTGCTTTCTGTTTCTGTTCCTCCCTGTTTCTTTGCCTCCTGTGAACCAAAAAGAAATTTGAGTGTGGTTCTTTCCCTTTCAGGTCACCAAAGTGAAGACTGAGCGGCCAATCCCCGAGAACCCTTATCATTCTCGGGAAAGACCGCCACCAAACCTGCCTGTCGAAGGCGAGTTGAAGCCTGCTAAATATGGTAGTCGGCTGTTTTTCTGGAACTGGTAAAAGTATGTGTGTGTGTATGTGTGTGTGTGCAGCAGACACCTTGGCTGCCTCAAAACAAGAAATTATCTCTTGCGGAATGTAAATTACTCTTTACTGGTGTGTATCAGATGCCATCTAGATTTGGTGGTAATTAAATATATATTCTTTAAACTGTATGGGTTGTTCTGTAATGTGTTTATTTCTACAATGTGAAAATCTGTGTGTGGGGTGGGTGTGGATTTATAGTCTGAAATTCAAGAGCAATCTTCCTTCCTTGTGAAGAAAAGAAGACTTTTTCATGACACATTTGGCTAGACTAATGGCAAATAACTGTACAGTCTTTCTGAAACTACAGTTTTTGAGGCCCATCTAGAATTTCAACCTCTGCAGCTTCCTCATAGCTGTAGTGGAGCAACTCTAATATCTTCCAGAACCTTGAGCTTTGCTCTTTAGCATTGTTAGTACAAAGATTAATCCTAGCCTAGGATGCAGGTTTTCCTCCCTTGCTCTGTTTTCATTCTGGCCTTATGATGTACTGTGGCTGTGAAGCTTTCTGTATCATCTCTTGTGATTTAGGGAATCTCACCAATGCCAGGAGGTCTTCTGTGGCTATTCTCAGGCACCATCTTCTTTTCTGTCTCTCTTTAGACCTCAGAAGCGCAACACCCAGTTTCTGTGACTCTATCCATCCCTCACCAGTATTGGATTTTTTCCTAATGGCCAGTGTGTATTTCTTTGGTTACTGTAAATCATCAGGTACAGGTGTCTTGGAGAGTGGCGAAGTTTCTCTTTTGCTGCTGCGATGCTTTGTACCAGCAGCTTGTAAGATTCAGAGCTAGTGAGATAGTTAGAACTGGCATAGGTTTGTCTCCATCCAAGCTTCATGTCAAAAGCCTTTACAACTTTTTGTCCATCTTGCATATGAATGTTTCAGTATTGTTGCCATGAAACCCAAGAGTCTTGGTGTATGGTCCTTCTCGGCCCCCCCCACCCTGCCCCAGTTTTGCTACTCTTATTGCAACCGTGAGTATCTCCTTGTCTGTGAGATTTTATTTTTTTATATTAGGAAGGGGAGTATTTGGGAGCTAAATTGTGCACATCTGAATTGTGGACATTGCATGGTAGAGCCAGATTTGGGGAGCTGGGCGGTGGCGCTTTGCATGCGACCTCTTCTGCTTCGAGAATGTCATTTGTCACCGGTTTCCCCAGAGGTGGGCAATTGGATATGAGGACCGACGAGACGTTAATTCCGTCCGTTGGCAAAGGGATGTTGGCCAGAGGCGTGCGTGCAGGACTGGATGGAGGCACATCTGCACTTCATTAAGCCAAGGTGGGTACTTTTTTTGCAGCATGCCTGAATTGTAATTTTGCAATGGAACTCAGTTGCCTTCTTCCTCTCATTTTCCAAAAGGACTATTCCGAGGAGTGTGTGTCTTTAAACTCACTAATCTGCTTCTTTTATAAAATGTGGACGGTAAGACTTCATTTATTTGTCTTCTTTTGGCCCTGTACTTCATGGTTCTCCATGCTGCCCTTCTAGTTTAACATCACAACATCCTTGTGTGTGAGGTTAGGCTGAGAGATGGTTTCTAAATCCAATTCAGAGTCCTGGTCGTGACCTTTAAAGCCCTATACAGCTGAGGTCCAGGCTTTCTGCCAGACTGCATCACCCTGTATGGGCTTGCCCAGACCCTAAGATTCTCAGGAGAGGTCCCTCGCTGGGTCTTGCCATCTTCGCAGGTACAGTTGGAGGGTACAGGAGACAGGGCCTTCTCATTGGCTGCCCCAAGGGAGGCTAGAATGGCCCCCTCCTTGCCGTCAAAGACCTTTTTATTCCGACCAGGCTTCAAAGAGGGTGCTGTTTAAAATGGTGCTGCTTTGAACTACTTTGTATCATTTTAAGTGCATGCTTTAAATGTTGTGAATAATTGTTACTTTAATGTTGACTTTTTGTATGTTTTTAACTATATTGTAATTGTTTTAATTTGCAAACCTCCTTGAGTCCCAGTTTTGAGGGAAAGGCAGGGTATGAATGAAGATGACAAAAAGCCCTGGTGGCGCAGTGGTTAAATGCCAGTACTGCAAGCCACCACGTTGCAAGTTCGATTCCAGCCGGCTCCAAGGTTCACTCAGCCTTCCATCCTTTCATAGGTCATTAAATTGAGTACCTGGCTTGTGGGGGCAATTAGCTAACACACATTGGAAACTGTAATGTAAAATGCAGTTAGATGTGTAAATAGCTATTGCTTAAAACAATTTGTAAGCCACTCTGATAGCCTTGTGGCTGAAGAGCGGGGTATAAACAACTAAATGAATTAAAAAAAGTGGGGGCTGATCCAAAGTCACCCCATGGCCTTTATGGCCAGCCTTTGTAGGGTGGATTTTTAATAGACAGGAACTGAATGTGAGTTTCTCTAGTCAGATACTAGATAAAGCAGACCTTGGAAACAGTCTCCTGTTTTGGGACCAGAACTCCACAAATTCCCCAGCCAGCATGACTATTGGCTTCTTGCAGTCCAAAGAAGTTAACTTTCCTAAGCTGTTCATTAAAAACTGCATCACATTGGCACCAAGATAGAGCCATGATTGTCTTGTGGCCTGGTCCATGCACACAGTGAATGAGGGGGTAAACTGGACTCTACCTCTACAGACTGAGGGAGGGAGATAAGGTGAATGCTTCCTCATACAACTACTCCCTGTAAATGAAATACTAATTGAACATTTTGTCAATTGGTAGCAGTACAAACAGCCCAGACAACTATGGGTAAATGTAGCTTATGGTGTGGAAAATTTTCTGCAGAAAAATAAAGGATTGGAAATTTTTCTGCATAAAGTTTCCCGCCCAAATCTCTGACCACAGTTTGTGGCAGTGAATTCGACATTTTTTTAAAGTGCACCCTTTCCTCTTTAAAATCTGTTCTGCATCTTCCACCATTCAGAGAGTATTGATCCTGCCATGAATCCGTCTCTTTCTCAATCTTTCTTCCGAACAGCCTCTGCTGAAGTGCACACTCAGATCCAAGCCAAAGACTTTCCCCAAACAGGAGTTGGCTTGCGGCTGAGGGCATTCTGGCTTTTGTGTGACTGTGGCTGGCAGGGGCTGTGCTTAACCCAGGCAGACTCTTGTCTTGCCAGAGTTAAGCTGTACAATTTGGGGAAAGTTGCGAGTATTTATTTGCTCACAAAATTTCACCCGAAGCTTGTGGGGAGAGAGATCTTGTCCTCATTCTCCTAGAAGCTGCCTCTAGGGGTCGGCGGTTGGTTTGGAGCCGTGTCTGTTCAGCATTACCCTTAATGCTTTTGTCAATCATCAGCCGTTCCTTCCAGACCCCCACCCTCCCCAGAACCCTAATGGTTTCTTGGAAACCTTAGAGCAATCAAACGTCAAGGCTTGAGTTAAGAATTCAAAGCCATCTTGGAGGAATTTACCAAGACAGTTCCTTGGCAGATAGAGAGCAGACACAGTTAAATTCGTCATGGGGGTCTCTCTCTTTCCCCCACTCCCTTGTTACCTGCAGTATGGAAAAACATCGCTTGCACTCGGGTGTAGGCCGTAACCTTTGCCAGAGCTCATCACAGCATGCCTGAAACTAATGGGTTATGTCGGAAGAGCTTTGGGTTGGCCTAGTGCTACTGTGTTCCACAGAGTGGGTGTCCACACGGAGACCTGGCACGTTCCTGTGGATGCCTACAGAAAACGGCACCCAAAAGTGCAAGAAAACAAGAGTTACCAAAGAGCATCTTTTTTTCTTTTCCCCAGCTGTATCAGGGGGAGGGGTGCAATTTCTTTTAGCAGATATTTTTAAACATATTTCAACAGACATCTTGTATCCTGGCTGTTTTCCTGCCCCTTGTCTGCTCTTAGAATTGAAAGCAATCTTAAAATTCTTATAGTACACACTTCCACTGATTTGGCAGTCTGGGTCAAAGAATGCCTTTTCTCTCCTTAAAAAACACAAGTTTCTGGCTGTTTGAGAACACAGTGTTAAACTGGCCTCTTTCTGGGTTTTTTTCCTTTGTCTGCATCCTGTGCCAGAATTTCTTCATGCCACCAGCCAGGAGAACACTCTTACATTGGACCAATCAGTCCATTTTGTGTAGGTTTACACAAATGCTGTGAAGCAGAGAGTTGGAGGGTTCCTCAAGGATCCAGGTTTGGACAAATTCTTGGCCCCAAGATCTTATTTTGCGGCACCCTAGTTCTCAGACTTTTCTTAAAAATTAATGTTGCAAGTTGCCATTGAATTTGGTAGAAAACTGTTAAATGCATTGCAGCCAATGAGAAAAGAACCAAATACTCTGTAGTCAATATCCTATGTTGATTTAGTTCCTTTTTGTTCAATATCAATAAGATAGTAGGAGTTAATTTCAGTGCATTTTAAGTTCATTTATAGCTCAATGTCCATTTTATACCCAATGTCCAAGGAATCCTCTAGCCACACTATGCAGGTGTAACTCCTGTATAGACACTTGCATAAGGAGGTATCCAGTACCCTCTTAGGGAACCTATTTCCTCATTTACCTTCGGCACAGAGTGCGTGGGCACAGTTCTGCCTCTCCATGAATGGAACAATCTCTGAAACTTCCCTGGAGCAAAATGGCTCAGAAGTCATGCTGCCCCTCAGTCTAATCCAGTAGCATTAAACTGGACCTCAGCCTGTCTGTCCTTAATAGTGCAGATCAGTTTCTTTGCTTTAATCCTTCTGCTCCAACTTATGTCCAGGATGTTAATAATAATAATAATAAAATGTATTTATATACCGCCCTTTGGTAATCCAATCAGGGCGGTTCACAACATTAAAAAACCATACAGTAAAACAATATACTCCCTTCCCCCCCTTAAAAAGTTATTAAATCAATTACAAATTAAAACAACAATTAAAACATTTGATAAAAACACATGTTCCGCCGTTGAGAAAAACAAGCCGTTTAGGTGGGCTGCAGGATTTTCATTAACAATTTCAACTGTTAGTGGGATTACTGTTTTTGCTTATTAAGCATTTGCTTGGAGGAATACTACTGTACTACGGTTTTGTTATGTCTTTAAGATTTAACCCATAAATGAGAAATATAACTGCTGAAGACATGTAAACATGTAAATGTCCCTCTCAGAAAAAGTGAGCCTGTTTGTTTCCTGTCATGGTGGAACCCAGGTTCTTTGGCACAGAAATAGGTGGGACCTAATATAGAAGAAGTTGAGAAATGCCATTTTACAGAACCCCATGGGATTTTGGATGAGCCACAAGGCCCGGTTGGCTGTAAGACTCTTCCTTAGATGCTTCCCCCCCCCCGAACTTGCTTCCCGAGTGTGCGCTGGAAGAGGCGGCCAATGAACTGCAAGCAATTTACTCAAGAGACCCAGCTGCCACTCTCCTCCCCTCTTGTCGGTTTTGTTTTTAAGCAGAGCCAAGATACACACAGGGCTGCAAAATTGCTGCCATGTGTGTGCTGAGCGCCAACCCTGTACCTGCAAGAGAGAATCGATGTGCTCGTTTGATGTCCTGGGCTCAGAGATGCTCTTGGTTGTTTAGCATTAGTAGGCCACATTTTGGTGCAGTGAGGAAGCATGCTTTATAACAAGAGAGGTGATGGTGGGTGGAATGAATGAACAGGGAAGTTCTTTCGCAGTTTGGTGAAGTGGGTGGTGGGACAGTGCGGGAGGGGGAGAAAACAACGCAGCAGGCAAGAGGAGGGATGGTCTCCAGTCCTTTTTAATGTATTTATTTATTTTAAAAAATCTGTTTCCCAGAATAGCAGGCCCGGCTGTACAATTAAGCAGCCACCCACATCTCTCGCCATCTCAGAGAACTGATCGGAATTAACAAATTAAGCCAGGCCACTGCTGTGGTTTCTGCTGTTTCTCTCCCCTACCCCACCCTGGTGAAACTTCACCCTGACAGTGTGGAAAGTTGAAGGCTGCCTCCACAAGGTCAGCATCCCTTGGAGGAAAGCAGTAAGCTTACAATGTCCTTGTGCATTTTGAAAAAGAGTTTTTCCAGTGCTAAAGACGGAGTGCTACAACCACGAGGGCATACTCGCAACTTAGTTCCAGTTGACTTTTGTTAATCTGCTGCTCATCTTAGAGGATGAGAAAGAGCCAATGTGGTGTAGTGATTTGGGTATTTTGTACTGTGACTCGAGACCAGGGTTCAAATCCCTGCTCTGCCACAGAAACCCACTGGGTGACCTTTAGCAAGTCACACTCTCTTAGCCTCATAGGAAGGCAAAGGCAAACCCCCTCTGAACAAATCTTGCCAAGAAATGTGATTGGTTCTACCTGTTTTAAATACAAAGGTCTTTAGTTGCCCACAAAAAGAGAGCAGAGAGGGGGCAAATCACGCTTCTCTCAGAAAAGAGTTTCATAAGAGGAGCAGCCACTGAGAAGGCCCTGTGTCCTCACCAGATGTACCTGTGATGGCTGTGGGACCCAGAGAAAACCCTCCCCCAAAGATCCTAAAGCTTAGGCAGGCTCATATTGGGAGATACAACCTTTCAGATATTGAGGTTCAGCTCTGAATATTTGGAAACATTCACACCTTTCCATGCCAAAGCTTTATTATTTTGTTTGTGTCTTTAAAAAGGTTTGCAAGTTGCCTTAGAACTGGCCGGCACACTATTGGAAGGCATAAAACTCAACAGAGGCACAGCACACCATTTCCATTTGTAAAGCAAAGCAGGAGAGCTATAGAAATGCAGAATGTAGGCTAGCCATAAGAAGCCACCAGTGCTGGGGCAAATTATTAAAAAGTCCCAATTGCCTAAAACCAAAAAGACATCCTGGGTCACCTCGCGTGAAAAAGACACCATGACAAGCAGCCCTGGGCATAGGGTTCCACAGAATGGGGGGCCACCACCATAGAGGCCACAAGGTGGAACTCAAAACTCCTCTCCACACATACTGTGTCATGTTCAAGCCAGACCAGGATGAATCCTTTAGTCATAGAGAGATCCTGAGCCTACAGAACCAGAACCCAGCCCAGATTGTAACACCCATGCAGAGAGAGAAGGAGGGAGGGAGGACGCTGAAGACTTTGCCGCTGCTGCGTTGTGCTTCCCTCCCTGCCTGTCGCCTTTCTTTCCTTTGCCAAATCCTGACTTCCTGAGGCTTGGATCTGGGTTGGCCTCTGCCGACCCTTCCCTTCCTGTGTTTAGCCAAGAGGGCGGGCCAGCCACGAGCCCTCTGCTCGGGCGCAGGGCCTCAGCAAGGGCACGCACGGCCGGGGTCAGGGTGCTGCCTCTCAGCAGCTTCCGGGCAGACAAACACTAGAGCACACCACACCCGGCTGTGTCCTCGGGGACCCTCCGGCTGAACGATGGAGGGGAGCAGAGCGGAGGAAGGAGTTGTGCTCGATCACACCAAGGGGCCAGATTTGTTCATTTGTTTCATTTATACCCCACCTTTCTTTTTTGCTTGGGACCCAAGGTGGCTTATATCTAATTTAAAAAAACAACAGAGCACAGCTAAAAACAAAATTATTGGAACAGAAGTTAACAAACAATTGGGCAATAGTTCTGTTAATCACAATTACAACAATAAAAAAAACACTGCCCCATTAAGATAAAAGCCCTTTCAGCTACATAAATGATAAACCAAAGGCCTGCGTAACTAAATAGTCTTTCAGGTATCCTGGCCCCCAAGGACCAGTGTGAGAGCAACTGGTCTCAGGTGAATGTCAGTTTGAACCCAGATATCCCTAGTCTGATGTATTTGAATTACCAGATTTTGGGGGCAGCTCCAAGAGACAGTACGTATGAGCTGTAAAGCTCTTCAGGAGATCATCCTTAGTAGTTGTTATATATATATACTGTATATGCTTTAGTGGACCTGTGGCACCAATCTGTGGCTGCCTTATTTAGAAAAGCATTTTGGCCTAGTTTCTGAGTGATGGTGGACCTCTTCTTCCGCAGCTTCATCCTATGAGAGGTGCAGAGCATCACTAAGAATGCAAATCTTGACCCTTGGGGGTGGGGGCTGAGATTTTTTTGGTGGTGGTGGGGTGGGGAAGCCCTGCACAATGTGAGCTGTAATTCATGTAGTAACTATGGCAACTACCATGTACATTTACATATTCTTCCACTTAATCACAGGGCCATCAAAGACAACTCTTCGCCAGTTCCTTTGACATAATTTGCTGTTTGCGTTTGCTAAAACCAAGAGCTGCAATCTACAGGGCTTTTATCATTATTTTAAAGAAATTTGTCTGCATTTTTGTTTTGTTTTTTGGAGGTGTTTTTTTTTTAACTTATCTAAAAATTGCTGGATGGTGTCCCCCCACCCCAACAACCACACCTCCCCACCGTTCCCTACCTAAATCAAACATGTCTGGTCAACACATGTTTGACTTTCCTTGTCCACAACTCAAAAATCCATGCCTAAAAACTCACTATGGGCCAGAGATATTGTTAATGTTTAGACCAAGAGCAGCCAGACTACTTTTTGGCTACTGGCTTGCAGCTCTTGATTCCAGGCATGCAGAGACAGATTCCAGTTAGTCTTTGGGGAAAAGCACAAAGGTACTCCATGCATGCTCAGAGGCACTCACTGTTGCTGCCTGTGACCTTGGGCACAGGTTGATCTTGTTCCATAAGCAACCAAAACAATTCTGCCCCCTGACCATGTCTGTCTGTCTACCTACCAGTCTATCTATCTGAGGAGAGATGGGATGGTCTAGTGGTCTGAGTGTCGGACTAGGACACTGGGAGACTGGGGTTCGAATCCCGGCTCTCAGCTATGGAAATTCACTGGATGACCTTGGGCAAGTAACCCCCCGCCCTCAGTCTTGGAGAAAGGCAATGGCAAGCCACCTCTGGACAAATCTTGTTAAGAAAACCCTAGGATAGCGTTGTCGTATAGTCAGTTGGTTTGAAGGCACATAACAGGAAAGGCAGCATGGGATGGATGGATGGAGCGAGCTAGATCTAGACTGCCTTATGAAATCCTGTGCTTTTGCACAAGGATGATGATTGCTGGCCCAGGACCCGAGTGACACTGTCAGGAGCTGATTTTATAGTCCGAATTTAAATCTGGGTTTCCCCAGTTTGACCCTAAAACAGGTGGCGGGTAGCTCTCATGCCAGTGAGGCAGTGAATCCATGCCAGGTTTTGGGCTAGCTTTAAAGCAGCTGTGCAAGGTGTCGAACCTATTTAGGAACAGATTTCAGCACCAAGGAGAGTTCTTCTGAAGCCTGGAGTGTATTCCCCATCCTACTGAGATGGGAGCCACCAGCCACGATTGCCCTAAAACAGAGCTTGGAAATGTTCCTTTCTTTGGATTAGGCCTCCTTGAATCCTCCAACCAGCATGATTACTGGTTTCTGGGAGCTCTAAATCCTCCCCGCAAATAACAGTCCCATCTCCCAAGTGAGAAGCCGCTACTGCGACGCGATAGCCCCTCTCCCCAACATGGCAACCTGTCCTGTCGCCCTTCTAGCCTGGAAAGCTACAGTCACCTGGCAACACGGGCTGTTATGAGCAAAATCTTTGCTAGCCTGGCTCTGAAGCTGCATTTGAAATATGTACAGCTGTGATGAACGTCAACTCATAAAAGCCAGGGAAGGGTCTCTGGCGGTGGTGGTTGGTGGGACAGGCCTCCATCGAGGATTAGTAGAGAATAAACAGCCTCCGAGAGAGAGAGAGAGAGAGAGAGAGGAGGCAAGCATGCAAATTCTCCCAGCCAAAACCAGGGTGAGGGAAATACCATGATGTGTTACAACAGATAGGAATTTGCAAAAAATTAAAATGCCGCCAAGCTGTGGCGGGTGAGCCAAGATCCGTCCAGGGCCTTCAGCATTCCTTAATGTGCAGAATGCAAACCCTGGGAGATGGAGTTTGAATAATGAAGTTGTTGTCAGCAGACGGTTAGCAGCCACCCTCTCTGCCTGCCCAGTGTAAGCTTTCGTAAAGAAAGAAAGCTTTCTTGGTAACCCCAGATGTGCAGTGATTTGATTGGGATGATCTGGGTGGGTTTCCCTCCCTTGCTGTCTCCTTTGTTGCTCATTCGCTTGCTTCCCTCCTCCGGCCTCCACCTCTCGGAGCAGTGGGGAGAAGATGTGCGGGGTGATCACACATAGAGAAAGCCTGCTCTCACCCAGTGAGCAGAGGACTCGCTTTGCTTGCAGGAAGGTCCCTGTTTCCATCCCCAGCAGGGACGCTGGTCAGAAGAGTCTTTGGTGGCATCCAGTTCCGCAGCGCTGAACTAATTGGGGCAGGGGGAAGGAAAGAAGGGTGGATGCAGAAGAGGCTTTTCCCTCTAGCAGTTGGCCATCCATTCATTGACTCACTTCATATCTCATCTCTTCCTCCCTCCTTCAAAATCAAAAACTGGGACTCAAGGTGGCTTATCATTCCAAACAAATGCAATGTAGGTTTTTAAAAGAAAAATGCAAAATATTATCATTAAAAATTAATTTAACATTATAGAGCCAGTGTTGTATAGTGATTTGAGTGTTGGACTTGGACTTCAGGAGACCATGGTTCGAATTCTCCCTCAGCCCGCTGGGTGACCATGGGCAAGGCACACTCTCTCAGCCTCAGAGGAAGGCAATGGCAAGCCCCCTCTGAACAAATCTTCCCAAGAAAACCCTGTGATAAGATTGCCTTACGTGGGTCACCATAAGTCAGCAGTGACTTGAAGGCACACAGCAATGGGTATGTAACTTTAAAAACCATACAAAACATTAAGTACAGTTTTTAAAAATGTGAAAAGCAGTTTAAAGCAGCAACCACACAGCATCTTGTTAAAAGCCTCTTTTTTAAAAACCGTTCACGAAAGCCTGTTGGAGCAGCTGAAAAAAGGAGTTTGGAGAATAAGCTTTTGTACATTCAGTCTAGACTGACTATAAGAGCTTATGGTGCAAATGTCTTTCTAGCTGTTAGAACCAAAGGTGCTATAAGATGCCTTTGTACAACAATGCATATTTCACCTTGACTTCTGCAGTTTTGACTTCTGTTCTGATGCACAGAGTACATGCAACAGAACTCAAAATCAGGTCAAGCAGCAGATTCATTTGTTGTTAACTGCAGACGTGCCTTGAGATTGCCCAACGCTGGAAAATCTTAAGAGGATCTAGCAATAGAGAGAACTGGGTAAATAGAATGTGGACTTTTAGAGATACAGTACTTGCCTCTAGCAAAAAAAAAAAAAGAGAGAGAGAATCAGGTTCAAACTATACGATAGCACATTTCCCACATCAATAGTGAACAATCTAGTGTCCTTTGCGGACTTCAGCATTTTGGAAAGACACATTTAATGTTACACTTGCTTTGTCTCCTTGGTTTCTCAGAGATTAATACAGCATATGAAAGTAAAAAAGCAATTAAACTACCCTAAAAGTAAAACCTGTTTAAAACAAATTAAAACAACAGATTGAAGTCCAGTATATTGTACAGGGCTTCCCCCCCCCCTGGAAAATCCATTCTCAAAGGCTTGCCAGAATAAAAAAGCTTTTACCTGCTAGCAGAAAGATGGTTACGAGTGTGCCAGTCTAGCTGTTTTGGGATGGCAATTTGAGAGGCTGGGTACAGTGACTGAAAATGCCCTGTGTTCCTAGAAAATATAGCTGTGAGGGTTGTGGGACAGAAAGAAGGGCCTCCCTAGGAGATCTCAAAGCATGGGCAGGGTCATATGGGAAGAGGGTATAGGGAAATCACCATGCTTTAAAAGGGCCAACTGGGATTCTGCAAAGGGAAAGTGGCTAGAAACTCCAGGCAACTTAGCTGGTGAGTGTATTTAAGCATCTCCTGGTCTTAGAGGCCTCCAGAGATGCTCATCACCCATCAGGTTCTGTCCCATGCCCCCAAGGAAAATTGGAAGAGGGATGAAGTCACAGCACAAGACTGTCCTGTTGTTGGATTATCCCTTCTTTTTCTTTTTTGCCAAGGGGGCCAAAGGCCCCCATCTCAAATTTGGAAATTGCCGGGTTGCATGTCTGGGCCCGGGAGTGTGATTTCCTCATAGTTTAAAAAGCCTTTTCCTCACATTAATCTCTTTTATTTTTATTTTGACAAATGTATGTTTCCAGGAAGTTGCAAAGGTCAAAGCCGCATCTGGTGCTGGTTACTGGCGAGGAGTGCCGGGTGGGTGGGTGGAGAAGGCCCCCTTTGCAACAGCTTCCAAAGCAACAGGGAACAGAGTCATTTTTAAAAGAGAGGCTTTTATTTTTTAAAAAATGGTGGAGGGGGGGAAAGAATTGGGTTGGGGAAGGAGAGGCAGTTGGCTGACTCTGGGTCCGCTAATGACGACAGTGATGAAAATCAGATTGCTTGTAATTTTATCGGGGGAAATTAGATCAATTTTTCATGCACAGATATATCGGTTTGTATATAGAATAGTTGGCCGGCGGGCAGGTCATCCATTTTCCCTCTTGTGGGAGCCCGTTTGGTCTGCCCGGCGCGTCTTTTCTTTGGCGGCAGCACCATGGTTTTGTATCAGTCTGCTAGCCCTGCCAAGCGATAGGAGACAGACCGCCCTTTGCATTGCTGCCTAGTCCCCACACAAGCGTTGCATGACAAAATTCCCTCCCGAACCACCCCGCTGATTTTGGGGCGGGGACATGGCTTCCTACTTCAGGCAGTTGAATATCTTGGGCCGGCTTTCCTGGGAGCCCAGGGTCTCTGGTGGAGACACACGGACCAGACGCACGAGCAGTTCTCTGCTGCCCCTTGCATTGGATCCTGGCATTGAAGCCACTTCGGGCAGAGCCAGGCCAGGGCCAGCATGGACCGGTTTCTTGTCTCCAGTCCTCCATGACCCAGGAAGCACCCTTTCCCCACTCACCTACCCAAAACTGTGAGAGAGAAGTGGAGGGGATGGTCACCAGTCCCCCTTTCCAAAAAGTGTCCAGAAGAATCAGCTGGCAGGATGGGGGGGGACGTGATGCTGCCAGGACATGAGAGGCCTTGAGCAGCGCCTGGCATGGGGAGACCCCCTCACGTGCTCAGGACCACCCTCCCCCTGCCTTGCTAGATGCAGCCTTGCTCTGGCTGGGCCTCCCCTGTCTTCCCTCCTATGAACCCCTTCACACCTAAGGAAAGCCTGTGGAGCATCCTGCTTTTGGTCTCTCCTTCTCTACAGGGAAAGGGAGAGATCACTTTTTTGCACCCCTTCATTGCCTGCACCCGCGGCAGATTGCTCCCCTGGGTACGCCACTGGGGAGACGGCCTTCGTGGTGGCTGCTCCCAAACTTTGGATCGCCTTCCCTCGGGAGGCCAGGATGGCCCCGTCCTTAGTCTCTACTATTCCATCCGGCTTTTAAAGGTGTGCTGTTGTGTTGATTTTTTAAAAATTAGTCTGCCTTTTAATGATATTTGAGTAGTTGTAACTGTATAGATTGTTTAAATGTTTAATACACATACCACACGGATATAGATCAGATGTTTTTGTATTTTTAAAAATCTGTTGTTGTGTGCTATTTCCGACTTAAGGTGACCCCAAGGTGAACCTGTCACTGGGTTTTCTTGGAAAGATTTGTCCAGAGGCACTCTGCCCTTGCTTTCCTTTGAGGCTGAGAGAATGTGACTTGACTAAGATCACCCAGTGGGTTTCCGTGGCTGAGCAGAGACTTGAACCCTGATCTACAGAGTCGTGGTCCAAGATTTAAACCACCACACCATGTTGGCTCTAAAAATAGGATCTTCTTGGCAAGACTGATTCAGAGGGGGCTTACCTTGGCCTTCCTGTCAGGCTGAGACAGTGTGACTTGCCCAAGGTCACCCACTGGGTTTCCATGGCTGAGAACAGGTGTTTGAACCCTGGTCCAGCACTCAAAGGACTACACCATGGCTGGCTCTCTTTTCTCCCTGGCTGCCCTTTCTCATCCATACCTTCAGATCTCTCTTCCTTGGCTCCCTTATAATACCAGTGGGTCAACAATGCTCAGGAATAATTAATTAAAATTAAATCCGTAATTAAATTGAGCTCATTAAATTTCCCAGCAACAAGTTTAAGTTTCACTGTTTTATCTATCATTAAAATGGCAAACTGCCCTATTCCAGTGTTTTTTCTTCCTATTCAATAACTTGTTCTGGTCATTTTCTGCCATTCTAAGTGACATTTTAAAGTTTATTGCTTTAATGAATTACTCCATGAATCATTTAAATGATTAGAGCCCCTCAATGATACAATGTCAACACATTAGTGCCACTGCCAATGTTTCTAATGCTCTGCAGTTGGCTATCAGTTTCCAGCACCCCTGGCCATAAGTCCTGATTGAGGCTTCATTCCAAATTAACCTTGCCTTTCCCTTGCAGAAACAACACTGTCTGTCAACAGTTTTCCACTGAGAAGTCAGACAACACTGTCTGTCTGACAGTTTTCCACTGGAGAAGTGCTTGCTTTAACATGTCATGCCGTGACTTCATAGCAGCTCAGTTAATGAATTTGAGAGGCCTGGGAGAAAAGGAGAAGAACTGACAGGTAAAAGCATTTAGCTCATATATGTACATGTTTGTGCGTCGTTTCGCAAAGAGTCTTCTAACAAAAAAAGATAATTTTTTTTTTTGAAAACAAGACAAGGAGGACCTGGTGCCAAGATAAAGAACTCGGGAGATTTATAACCGAGGAAATACTTTCTCCAGCTCTGTGGACAGTTCCAGCAGGAACAATAGCTGCCTCCCAGCGTGAGCTGAGCTGACGGGGGTTTCTGGATTGGGGTGGTTATCAATGCCTCTTCCTTGCGTTCCCCTCCCTTCCTGGAAGTGGGAGATACAGAATCCCCCCCTTGGGCCCGCTGGCGTGTAATCAGCAGGAATCGGAATATCCGGGCTCGGAAAAAGTTGTGAAGAGGGTGTTGTTGGCTGGTGATTGATGGGTCCGGACCGGGCAAGCCACGGGGCGGCGGTGGCTTGGTTGACTCCGTGGCAGCGTGCCAGCTTTCAAGCGATATCCACGTATTCTTTCGGAGTCTTTTGTAAGCCCTTTGGGAACTCTCTGGAGGAAGTTAATGGGTTCTCGCTTTCTCACTGACAGACACACACACACATACATCCTTCCACCTACCTAAGTTTGTTTTTATTATCAGACACCTCCAGCAGGGTGTGGCTGTGGCAGAATGTTGCAGCGTGGCTCTGCTTTGTACAACGGCACAGCGAGGCAGTCACCTCCCAGATCTGAGTGTATAAAGAGCGGGTGGGAGGGACGGAAACACATAAGAACTTTGAAAGACCCCTGCCTGCTGACTTAAACCAGTGGTTAATCTAGCCTTTTGTTCCCACACTGGCCAGCTGGTTGCCTGTAGGAAGCCCACCAGGAAGACATGAGTGGAACTATGGTATGACCCCCATATGTGCAGAACCAATGTGTGCGGTTTCACTTGGGTCTGAAAAAATATGTTCTCTAGGCATTTCTAGGTCCTCCAGTGCAATTCTCTGGTCAGTGTCTGGCCAAAGCATACCATAGAGTTTATACCGTAGGACCTAGAAATGCCTAGAGAGGTGTTTTCTCTCATCACTTCCAGGTTCTCCTATGGTATGCTTGGGCTACAATTCATTCATTTCACTAGAGTTTGCTATTATCCACGGTTTCACACTTCCACAATACATCCAGGAATGTTTCCCCAACAGGTACAGGGGTCATACTGAATGCCCTCCATCTTGTTGTGTTGGCTAGTGAGTGAGAGACAGAGGAACTCTGCTTCTGAGACTGATTGTGGAGGTGACACACACTAGCAGCCATGGATGGCCGTTTCCTCCATGATCTGGGTCAATTGCCTTCTAAAGCCACAGGTGTTGCCAGCCATCAGTGCATCTTGTGGCAGTGAGTTCCACCGTTTGACTGTGCACCGTGAGACAATATCTGTCCTTTTATGCACCATGCAAGCGAGGAGAGGCTACAGCAGTTTGCTTTTGCCTGACCCTTCTTGGAAGGACAAAACTCTGTCCTCCGCTACTGGGTTAATTGAGTGCAAACACATTAGCAATTTGAACTCAATTTGCAGCAGTTGAAATAAGCTGAGGACAAAGGGGGGGGGAGTGGGAAGAGGCAAGAGCAACCAGGACATTTTAAAAGCAGCTGGAAAAGTGGATTGATCTGGACTGTCCCTGCCAAATCGGGGCAGTTGGAGGTTGAAAGAGAGGGTGGCCTTTCAGATATGAAGGCCCCAAAACATTTAGGGTTTCTTTCCCCACTCTTGCAGAATTTGAGGAGAGGTAGGGGGTGTAGCCGCGGGGCAGGTGTGGGCATTCAGGGACCTGTACTCCTGTCCCAACATTTCCCTTAAATCTCCACCCATCTTAATGTGAACCCACGTTTGTTCTCCTTATCCTCTTTGTAGGTGCTCGGCTCTTCATCAGTCCCTTTTGCCTGGTGAAGTCAGTCCACAAGGGCTGGGCTGTAGCCAACATTTCTGTGGAAAGAAACCACAGTCCACCCCAGCACCTTAAGTGTTCCTTATTGTTCGAAAAACGCAAAACGCCTTTTCTCGCTTTCTCTCTCTGGATGACGGACAGCGCGCTTACCGCTCCTTGGTGCGCCTTTTCATTCCTCTGCATTATGCACCCTTACCCAATACTTAGGATATGAAATAATTATCCTAAGTGATCAGATTTTAATTAGGCGGCGCAGCGGATGATTATTGTATTCCAAATTGGTGCGGAGTGCTTTGCTATGCACCAGGCAAACTTGGTCTCTGCTATTATACCCAGTGGGTGGCCATAAGACAATCAGGAAGTAATTAGTTGGGCTGGGGGACAGGAGGGGGGTTGCATTGCTGGGCCCACTGGGGAGCGTCTTGCTGCGTTCCACGACTGCGCCAGCACTGGGGGAGTTCGAGACTGGGGTGGTGTTCATCTTCCACCCCCTTCCCTCCCTTTTCTGTATGCGTGCATCACACTAACAAGCCTTCTTTGTTGAGGCAGTCCGCAATTAGAGATGTCGATATTCATTTGGAAACCAAGACTACAGCAAGGGCTTGGCAGATCCTGACAGCCATCATGCAGCAGCTTCTCAGGTTAGGAAGAAGAGTGTTTCATGGTGCTCAGATGGTCCCGGAAAGTCCGGCGTCTCCCAGTAGAGTGGGCAGTAGGTCTGGGGGTAGTAAGACAAAGCATATGAGTGGATGCAATGGGCTGAAGTGGACACGTGCCCTACACCCATGTTCTTTCACCAACAAGGGCCGGACAGATTCCTCTGACAGCAATGAAGCAGAGACCATGGTTTGAGGGCTGGACTGGGACAATGAGGGATGTGAAATTTTCTCAGTCTTGAGGAGGGGTGGGCAACTGCATGGGAGACGGGGGCCTGTTTCCTTCCCCCAGGCCTACCCGTAGCCCACATGCCACCACAGGCAGCCCAAATACCTCTGTTTTCCTCTGCAGTCCTTCTTCAAAATGGTGGCAGGAAGTGATGTCACACAAGAGGCAGCATGGCTAGAGTGGACCCAACTCCTCGACCATCACAAAAGGCCACACTTATGGAGCACTTCTCAAGTTGTGCAATGGTTTACATTGGTGTCACGGGGCTTGTGTAACCCTGAAGAGGATGCCATCCTTGCACAACCTCTGAGAAAGTGCACATCTTGCATTGTGGCCATTGATCACAGCATGAAGCCATGGTACAGATGGTTGTGGCCAAAATCCCCTTGCTAGTGTGGCCACTGGCTGGCAGTGATGGCTGGGGGAAAAGGAGGCAGTGAGAGTTGTAAACCAGAAAGGTAACTTTTCCAGGCTCTGACTATAGGCTGAGGTCTGTCCCAGTTTGAAAATGTGGATCTGTTTATCTGTTGACTTAGGCTTCATGCAGGTGGTGTTGTGTCAAGTTATGTAGTAGGTCTGTTTAGCAGGGATGTAGAATCATAGAGTTGGAAGAAACCACAAGGGCCATCCGGTCCAACCCCTTTCTGCCATGCAGGAATACACAATCAAAGCACTCCCGACAGATAGCCACCCAACCCCTGTTTAAAAACCTCCAAATAAGGAGACTCCATCACACGCCCAGGCAGCAGTGTATTCCACTCCCGAACAGTTCCTACAGTCAGGAAGTTGTTCCTAAGGTTGAGGTGGAATCTCTTTTCCTGTAGTTTGAGCCCATTGCTCCGTGTCCTAGTCTCTGGAGCCGCAGAAAATAAGCTTGCTCCATCCTCACTATGACATCCCTTCAAATATTTAAACAAGGCTATCATGTCCCCTCTCAACCTTCTCTTCCCCAGGCTAAACATGCCCAGTTCCCTAAACCGCTCCTCATAGAGCATGGCTTCCAAACCTTCCACTATTTTGGTCAAGTTATGTGCGGCTCTCAGGCAGGACTCTTCATGCAGCTCTGCAGCGGGCTCCTCCTATGTCAAAAGAAGAGAAGGAGGTTGGGCTGCAACAAATGGGGACCACAAAGGGAGCACCACAGATTGCTTGTGCCTGAATTCAACATTGGACCTGAGCCTCATAGTGCTGCATAATCAGCTGAAGGTTGGAGCTGAAGGCTGGGATAGAAACCACTCTTGGGAATTATCATAATTTCCCAAATTTCCAACACCACTCACTGAACTATGATGACTCCCGGTTCTTTCTGGACTTTTGTAAAACATGTCAAAAACATAATTCTTGGTGGTGCACTGCCTTGGAGGCTCTGACAGAAAGGCAGAATGCAGTCACTCCTATTAAGTAAAATATTTTTTCCAAGTATAAACTGAACTTCAGTGAACTCAGAGCTACTCTGTTTGGAACAGTGTGTACTCAGGAGCGCCACCCTAATGACGTTTATTCTGTTGCATTTGTAAGCCACTTTGGCTGCTTTTGCTGAAAAGCGAGACATCTATGTTTCCAGACAGAAGAGCTGGAAAGGATAGGAGCTGGTATTCATGGCTTTCCCTCATACCAAAAATTTACCCAGTTCTTCCAACCTGGATGAAGGAAAAACCAACCCTTTAAAACAATTGGACTCTCTCTGTTTTTCTCCCCACTCCCTTCATCTTTTTCTTTATCGTAAGTTGCCGGCAACTTTTACCTCTCTTGAACACAAAGGAAACTTTCCCTTCTTTTTTCTTTCTTTCTTTCTTTTTTTTTAAATAGCAGAGATGCTCACTCCATTGAAATGATTGGCAGACTGGAGAGCTGAGAAAAACCAAATTGTTTATACCCTAATGAATAGGATCTTGATTGCAAGATCCTGTTTGGAAAATTACAGTGCCTGAATGGAAGCCGTACAATTACATCCCTCAAACGCTGCATATTCATTTCATCTGCTTTGCATAGAGATTAACAAGCGTGCCCCTGATGCAGACTCTGAAATTAAAGCCAACGCCGATTTTAGTCACAGGTTACAAACTAAGTGGCATTGTTGGATGGGTAGGAATCTTTACCACCTGCGCGCCAGATGATTGCCGAGCCGCTCCATCCCAACTGCAAAAGAGAGGGAAGACGTGGTTCGTCTTTCTGTCGCAAGCTGGCATCGGAAAATTTTGTACATGTATTCTCTACATTAGTGTTGAAAGACTAGTCCCTGAACTACATGGGCTAAGGGATGCAGGCTTTCTGTAAGAATGAGACCAAAACTAACTCTCTTTTTCGTAGAAGGGATATTGCAAGACAGAAAAAAAAAGGAGAGAAAGAAAGGGCATAATCCAATATGATGCAAATGGTGGCCAGTCTCCAAATTTAGACCTACTGTACTCAGAACTGGGTTAAAATCATGTTTTTTCCTGGAAGCTGGAATCCTCTTCCTTCCTGATGCTGATGTAAAACTCCTTGTGCAAGTGGTTGTGGTTTTTTACGTGATTGTGCAAGGGCAATATTAGAATAGCACAACCAGTGTTACACCTGTGTAAATGCCCGTGAGTTGGCCTCTGCCACCAGGCAAATGGGTTTTGCAGTCCTTGTTAGTATCCCAGCCAGATAGCAACAGATGCCTAGTGGTACAAAAAGGGCCAGTTTGTATTAGTGACTTTTTAAGATGCTTTTTTGCATTAACATGCTTGCTTTGTTTGTTTGTTTGTTTTTTGGCATTATTTTTTCATTAGCTTGCAGTTTGAGGCTGGGAAAAGACGTGAAGGCTGAGGATGGACCGGGGGAGTGAGTTTTCCTCTGTCACTAACCTGCTTGCAGAGTTTTCATGGCCATAAGTTGGGAGATGAGTGGCACTTGCACACTTCAGTTTTCTTTCTTTGTTCTGTACTACAAGACCCTTGAGACCCCCTCTTCCATCAGCCTTGGCCAGGGCCCTGGAGGGTGGCGGGGGAGTGCACGCCAGCCTAGGTGCCCCATAAGTCCTGCAAAGGGACTGATTGCCAACTAAGGATAGCCTGGGTAGAATTAGGTACCAAGGGCCCCGATTCTTGGGTGGGTGCTGGATCCCATCAGCAAAAGGGCTAGAATGCTTCTCTGCTGGAAACTCAGCTGCTAGATCATTGATCACCAATAAAGTGGTAATGTAAAGCCTTGGGGAGGCTTGGAACTAACGCCAGCTCTGGGACAGAGGAAGACAGTTGTGCCATTAAAGGTATTGACAGCATGTAGAATATGACACTGGATGTATGAAGGTAGATGCATGCATTGCCACCTTTTTCTTTGTCCTTTTGGGGGACCTCTAGGTTGTCATTGAAATAGATTTCCTATACCTTGGCCCACTCATTAACCAAAATGGAGACTCTTGTCAAGAAATCAGAAGAAGACAAAGACTTGGAAGAAACTAGTTAACATCCTCATGTGTAAAAATGCTCCATCAAATCGCAATTCTGGGAGTGGCAGTCCAAAAAGACACCTTTTCCCATACTTATGGTGACCCCGTGAATTTCATAGGGTTTCTTAGGCAAGGAATACTCAGAGGTGGTTTTGCCAGTCCCTTCAAGGCTTACAGCACTTGGGATTCATCCAGACCGTTGTATTTCCAGTTTCTACATATGGTTTTGAAAGCTGGCCAGTGAAGAAAGCTGAAAGGCAAGGCTGTTGATGCCAGGATGTCTTGGAAGTGTCTCATTCATAGGTCACCATGGGTCGAAACCTACTTGACAGCAAATAACAACAATAGGTGTCACCAATCTCTGTCACTTCTTCACAGTGATAATCAAGTTATTCCACCACCATCCCGCCATAAGAGCTGCTGTCAGTCTCCGTAGACAATCCAAGGCTACATGGACACAATCCAGGAACAGAGAGGCAGCTTCCTGTGTTGTTCATAGGAATTGCTTAGTTCTCTCTGTGAACATTAGTAAAACTAGCTCCTTCACACAACGGCACTTCCCAGAGTTTGGTGCTTGGGGAACAGGGCAGTGCAGGCCTGAAGCTCATTTAAAGCTGTTGCATTCACATGAGAAAGAGAGACTGAGAGGGTTATGGGCTTGTGGTCGGTAGTGGCCAGCAGCTCCACCGAATGCGCTCTTGGTTTTAGTCTGCACCTTAAAAGAATTGTCGGAGGTGCTGCACCTATTTTGCAGATAGAGTTTGGCACTTTGTGGAGCTCCCTTAAAATTCAGACTGAAATTCAGATTGGGCGCACTGACCTCAGTCACAACTGCCACGGATCTTTCTCTTTTTCAGCACTCCTAGTGTGTTGGACTACAACCTCCACCATTCCCAGCTGGGAGTGATAGCGTTGTAGTCCAACACATGAAGAGGCTGCTGGGGTGGAGGAGGCTGGAATAGATGGCCTCTATCTGCCTGCCTCTCCCTCCCCACACCTGTTTCATACATGCCTCCTGGTGGGCATCCTTCCGGGCTTCTGCTGCATGTGAAAGGCATCCTGGAACTCAAGGCATTGGCTTCCAAAACCACCAAACTGGAGAAAAGTGGAGCAGCATTGCCCTCTTCTGGCCTGATTGTAGAAGAACAAGAGGCATTTTCTAAGATGTATCATAGAATCCTAAGAGTTGGAAGAGACCACAAGAGTCATCTAGTCCAACCCCCTTCAGCTATGCAGGAAAACAAAATCAAAGCACTCCTGACAGATGGCCATCCAGCCTCTGTTTGAAGTCCCTGCAAAGAAAGAGATCTCACCACACTCCCAGGGAGCAGCAGATTCCTCTTCCAAACAGCTCTTACTGTCAGGAGGTCTTCCTAATAAGGTTTAGGTGGAATCTCTTTTCCTGTCATTTGAACCCATTGCTCCGTGTCCTAGTCTCTGGAGCAGCAGAAAACAAGCTTGCCCCATCCTCAGTATGACATCCCTTTGAATATTCAAACATGGCTATCATGTCCCCTCTCAACCTTCTCTCCTCCAGACTAAACATGCCCAGCTCCCTCAGCCGCTCCTCATAGGGCATCATGGCTTCCAAACCTCCCACCATCCTGATCACCCTTCTCTGGACACACTCCAGCTTCTCAATATCCTTCCTGAACTATGGTGCCCAGAACTGGACACAGTATTCCAGGTGAGGTCTGACCAAAGCAGAATAGAGTGGCACTATCACTTCCCACTATACTCCTATTAATGCAGCCTAGAATCGCATTGCCTTTTTTAGCTGCTGCATCACACTGCTGACTCATGTTCAGCTTGTGGTCCACTAAGACTCCTAGATCCCTTTCACATGTACTGCCATCAAGCTAGGTGTCGTCCATCCTAGATCTGTGCATTTCATTTCTGCTCAAGTGTAGTATCCTACATTTCTCCCTGCTGAAATTCATTTTATTAGTTTTGGCCCAGCTTTCTAATCTGTTAAGGTCTCAAAAACGGAGAAAATGTTGACACTGCTCAAATTATTGTGTGTAGGGACAGGCCCTCAACGAAAACATAAAGCCCAACTCTTGATTGCCCCATCCCAAATTTTAGCCAGACGGGGTTCCCAGGGCCTGGATGAGAGTCTCACAGCCTAGACCCCCTGCTCTGGTCCTTGAGGCAAGGAGGAAGAACCTTAAGGTGAGGGCACTGCCTTGAAAACTGTCTTTATATACTTTGTCTGCATTTTTAGACCTGTTTTTATTTGAATGGCACACTCTGCACAGCTGTGGTGGGTGCTTAATGCATGATGTTCAATGACCTCACAAGGGCCCACCGCCTCTGTAATCACAAAGGACCCTCCCTAGGTCTCAGGTTTTCACCCTGAAATCTCAGGGGCCTGGCAAACCTATAGACAACCCCTCTGCCACCTTTATTCTACTAAAAAAACAGAAGCCATTTTGAAAACCTGGTAATGCTGTCCCAGGGCCAATCCCCAGCATCTTTGGGTAGGACTGCAAAAATGACTACTTGAAATTCTGGAGAGCCAATGCTTCTGGCCAGAGGTCATCAAGCAGGACCAGATGACCAAGTATTGGGCCTCGCCCTCCGTCCCTGCCGCCAGAGGGCAGAGCAAGACCATACTAAGCAGGGACGGAGTAAATCTTAACATTTCATCCCAAAATGTTTGGTGTAGATAAAGTGGTATTAATTTCAAGTCACAGGAAGGGACAATGGCATCAAGTGGCATTCAAGTTTTCTACAATGTATATGGGGGAATATTGCATCTGAAGAAGTGGATTGGTATCCACAAAGCCTGTGCTAAAATATAAATCAGTGTTTAAAGTACTGCTAGATTTCCCACACACACACACACACACACACACACTTCCTTTTTTATGGGAGCAGGAAAAGTTACTGACTGAACAATCCCAATCTATTTCAGGCTAACAAGCCCTATGGGGAAATTTAAGGCAGTCATGCTAAGCTAATTTTTCTTTTTAAAAGTAGTTACCTTTAACATGCATTATTTTGCCCAAAGGGTTTTTTGGCCTCTGCTGTTCAGAAATGTGGTTAAGCATTACCTTGGTCCAATCCACTTCTTGATATTCTTCCTACAATGTTAAAAAGATTTTGTTTGCCCTGGAACATTTGATGAGGGCATTTGACAAAAGTGGGAAAAGAAATAGCACACTAGATTTTATCATGTGGAATGATCATGTGGAACCACACTAGGGTAAAAAAACCAAAAACACAACCCATATGTCAAAATGTGGTGCAAGGTGGGGAAAGAGAAATCAATGTATTTATACGCCCGTTATAAAGAGAGAATTAAAATGTCAATGGATTTATTAAGCTGAACCAATTCTCCCTCCAGCCCCAAAGAGGCTCACCCCCTTTTCCAGAAAAAGCCGAGCACCTTAGAAAAACCAGACGACAGACCAAGGAGGAATGAAATCTGTAATTACACTTATGGTCCCAACAACACAATGCTTTATATAATAAATTCAGGGTGGGGTTTTGTTTTGTTTTGTTTTGTTTGTCTCTTTTACAGTCTTTGATGACAAATTAGAGAATACACTTGGAACGCAACCCTACTCCAACTCCTATTCCTCCAGGAAGCCTTCATTATATATGTTTTTCTCTCCTTCTGTAGGATCAACCATTGAGAGCAATATTGGTTGTATATTTTAGGCAGTGTTTAGTATTCCTAGAAGGAAAAACCTAAGAAATATAGTAGGCATTTTATGGGCTTTGGCTGTGGAACAGTCTGTATAGATTTCTGTGATTTCCCCTGCAAACAGAAGGATGTTCATTTTTGACCAGACGTTTGGCTGCTTGAAAGAGTGATAATTCCAATGAAAAACTGGGAAACTCATAAAAAGCACTGAGTGGATGTAGTATACACTCCTGATTTTGTAAAAAGTGTGAATGCATGAAACAATCCCAATCAAGTATATAGGGAGATTTGTAAAAATTTCAATTTCCCCTGTGTTTTCCAACTCTAGTGAAGTTTTTGGTTAACATGAAAAAAGCTTTGAGAGGCTGGCCAACAGAGAGAGGGGTGTTGAAACCATGTTGGCAGTAATAGTTTTTTTGTTTGGAAACACTCATAAAGAAAGGGAACTGTAACATCTGCCTCACATCTGGTTGTGTTGGGTATCATAATGTGTATCATAATGTGACAAATTCGAGTTTCCCAGTGCTGCGATGGAAGAAACAGTACTGGTGGGACTTCAGCCTGTCTTGGTTCAAACACTCTGTGTGAGAATTTGGCATAGAAATCTTAGGCCAGATCCCACCACACAAACAATTCAGTTTGGAACTGGATTATTTGCCATGGCTCATTCCTATGGAATTTTGGGATTTGTAGTTTGGTGAGGCACCAGCACTCTGGCAGAGATGACTAAAGACCTTGTAAAAACTACAAATCCCAGGATTCCATAGGAAAGTGCCATGGCAAATAATCCAGTTTGAAACTGGATTATCTGCGTAGTGTGGATTAGGCCTAAGTGTGAAAACATACTGCCGCCTGTCAGGGTAGTTTCTTTCCAAACCATCTGACGCTGTCTTGTTTGCAGAGTTCAGGTATTTTAAAGAGGAATGTGGGTATTTTATTTCTGCACATGCTCTTCCCAACTGAGAAAGGCCTTTGTTGTTTTACACTTCTCCCACCTATAACCATTACTTTTTACATGTAGTCGTATGGGCCAACATTAGCCGGTGCTCGTGTTCATTTCTGTGCTCTCAAAAAGCTACACCTGCTCATTCAAGTGCATCCAATGATGGTTTTAAGGCACAAGAGACGGCCACGCCATTAGGATGCGCAGTCCTCCTGGTCTACTGTGAGCCAGGCCTGGTAGGCCTCTTTTAGCGACGGTTGCTAAGCAACACCCAGAGTCTCCTAGGTCTAGCAACAGTGGCCACTCTAGCCCACCCAAACTCTGTGGCATTTCCTCTACCTCGACAGGGAGTTGCTAGGCAACCCAGCCACTGCAAGTCTCTGTTGCGCACTCTCTCCCCCATTGCTACTGATATCACATCCCTCACACTCAACCTTTCACACATTCCTAACCCTCACGGTTCAACTGGCACAAAGAGAACCCAACACCTCGCCAAAAGGAGCCAGTGCAGCCACATGTGGAAGCAGATGTTTGCGCGGCATCCTGCGAAAAGGCCACTGGGCACCTCCCACAGAACCACATCCACTAATTTCCGACATCGTTTTATCCTGTTCTTGCCATTCGGCCTCCCAAGAGGGTGTTTGTACGACACACACACACAATATAAAATAAAAAACGGGAGGCTTTGTTTATAGGCCTCTGCCTACTCTTTGTTGCCATCCTGGTTCAAAGAGGATAAAAGCTTGTTTTGGCCTCTACCTGGCAGATCTGTGGCGTACGCAGTTGAGGATGCCCTGGACAACTTGCACACACGATAAATCTTATGGCTGCACTGTCAAAATCATATCGTTCAGACCTACAAGACCATTCTTACGCTTAATTTTGGAAACAGATACGAGACCATAATTATCCTTATAATTGTGACGTGCTTCCTGTTACTGTAACTTCCCCATCTGTAAACTTCCCTTTTGACAACTTGACTCCGCTCTCAGCAATGACGAAGAACCACATGTAGTGCGACTTCCATCCTCTTTTGCCTCGCTTTACGTAGTGTTGGTTTTTAGAGACCTTTTGCTACCCCCTGTGCAGGTCTAGCATTATTGCCCACTGCACCTGTGGCTGGAAAGATTTTCTGCTCACTACCTTCTCCCTGTTCATTAAGGATTGATCCGTACAGTTAAATCTGGGATGAATTTGGACAGTTTACAAAATGTTGTTTTGCTTGCAGCTCGTATCACATTTTGTACCATGAAGACTTCCTTGACAGGTGGCCAACCATCACAGGCTGTTTGTCCTCAATTTTCAGTCTCACAACCAAGCTGCCACCATTTTATGTCCAAAAATTCTGGTACTTCAGGCTGGATGAACCTGAGTGTGTATGGAGCACTTTGTCTAGGAAACAGGCAAATTTTACATATTAAAAAGTCCTAATGATAAATTAATTTTGAGTATCTGCAGCAAAGGTTTGGAAAATATGATTCTCCAGATGTTGTTAGATGCCAATCCCAAGACTGGGGATTGATAGGATCTCAAGTCCAACAAAATCTATGGGGTTACAGACTTTCTACCCTTGAACTTCAGAGGAAAGCAGTTCACAGATCTATCCTCTTCCAACAGATAATATCTTTCTGTTTTTCTAAAGTGCATCTCAGAAACAATGAAGAAAAGAAATATTGAACTCATGGACTTCTGGCTTCTACCCTTCTGCCAGGGTAACCTGCATATAGTAGCTGAGCCAAGAAAATTGTGCATTACTGTACCTTCAGTCCTAGTCTGTTTTACCTAAGTTTCCAGGGAGTGTGTGAATTGACAATTTCAGACTGACCTACTTCAGAACCCACCCCCCCAACTGGCATTTGGAGTTTACTGAGCAAATTTTAAAAGTAGAACAGAAAAGGGGACATGGTTATCCTGGAACACCAGGTTTGCTTATTTCTTCTGTTTCGGAAATAAAAATAAAGACTGTTATAGGAAGAAAAGATGAGAATTCTCCTAAATGTATTTTCCACCAAATCAACCTATAGTCTGTATGGATCCCTCCAATGTCAATGACGTGAGCATGTTCAGCGAAGCGATGAAAAGAGGGGGAAAAGATGGAAAGGAATGGACCCAGCGCTCTTCCTGATCAGGAAATTCCCACCCATGGCAATGAAACGGCAGGAGTTTTGATGGCAGCAATGTTTTTCTCCATAAAGTTTTGGCCCATGGAGATGGGGAGGGAACCGTTGCATGGCACACCGGTGACTTATGGGCAGGGTTAGGGTTAGGGGGACAGGGTTCAACCAGTAGACCCTGGCCATGTTCCAGGAGGTGCCTGGTAATCATCAGTAGACTGGAAATAACTCACTGGATGCTGTTCTCTGGAGGCTGCTCAGTTCAGAGGCTCCCCTTCTCCCCATCTCTTCCACATCAGGGCTTAAACTGCGCCCTCCTATTCTTGGACCCTCATTTATGAGAAGAGTCTCCCACCCGGTCCTACGGCCAGCAGGCTGAGATCCTTGCTGTTAAGGCTGAGAACCACACGCCTCTTGTGGCCTTTACTTCTTGGCCTTCTACCCTGGCCCCATGAATAGAAGGTTTCCCATCAGAGGCAACAACTTTGGGTTCCTTCAGACTATTTGCAGAAGACATGAGCTTGTGTGGAAGACTGCCTCCGGGAAATCTGGAGCCCTCCGCATGGTCTTCTTCGTCTTCATCTGGAGAGGCGGATGTTTCTTGGTTTGACTCCTCCCAATTGCATAAGGCCTTGTGAAGCCAGCTGGCCACAGCCTTTTCAGGACCCTCCCCATGAGGACAGCACTATCCTATCAACCATTTCTAGCCCCTAACCCATGAGGTACATCCAGTACACAGGGCTTCACCCCCAAGCGCGTTTTACGCACGAGCAATCCCCGTCTTGTCCAGCTCGTCCTCTGATAGGCTGATGTGCAAGCAGGTATCATCGCCTCCACCCGAGGAGAAGGGCCAACTGAACTCCAGGCTGCCAGCTGAGTCCCTTGTCGGGCACGTATCCAGGTGACCCAAAATGCTCTTTGCCAGCAGCCCCCGCACACCCCCTCTGGCTCGCTCCTGGCTCAGATGTCCCCGGTTCTTGGCACAGCTGCTAGCGTGCCTGCCTCCCGCTGCCTTGGCCTCGGGTTCTGAGTTCGAGAGGGAGATGACAGCAATGCTGGTGAGTGTGGAGGCGCTAGGGTTTGCTACGGCGCTGGCAGTAGTTACTATCTCCGCTTCCAGGCAGGGGGAGGTGGTTTTGCTTGACCTCCTCCGCAGGGTTGGAGGGGGTGGGTTCAGCTTGGGGATGAAAGGCTTCACCCTGTGGAGAGAAGGCAGGACTCAGGATTAGTGATGAGACACTCTGAGCCACCATTTCCATGAGGTTGTGAGAAAGGCGGTGGGCATTGGAAGCTGCCTTGTACTAACTTCATTTGCCTCTCTAGCTCAGGGATGGGGAAAGTGTGTTTTTGTGGCCCCCCCCGGAGTGTGTGTCAGTTTTTTTGCCTCCCAACGTCCTCTGGCAGGAATGGGGGGCGGGATTTGCCACATTTTTGCCTCTCCTCATTTCCTGTTGTTAAAAAGATCTTTTCTTGCCCTAAAATGGCCCAGGGTGGTCTAAAACGTGGCAAAAATGTCCCCTCCCTTAAAGGGCATTTGAGGGGATTTGTAGGCAAAAAATAAAAATAAAAAAAAATGATTTATTTTTTTTTTACAAGGAGTTGTGATGGAAGTGTGGCCCTCCAAGATCTCCTGGGGGCTAAGTTGGCTCCCTACTCTTCTACGGTTGCCCACCCCTAATCTAGTTGATAGCTTCAGGTTATCTGAAGGACTATACTCTCCCACATGAGCCTACGGTACCTGTATTTTGAGAAAAATATCCATAGTTTTTATGAGGTGCTTGCTTGGGAATTTTTCATTATGGCTTAATGAATGCTGTTTCATGATTGGCTCACACATCTCCAATATTCTCCTACGGTCTGTTGTATGATGTTGCATGCTTTTCCTAGGTAGATTTTCCACAACTGCTATAAATGGGTAAGCTGTATGTTTGTTTCAGTGAGAGGTTGCTCAGTGGGAATGCTGACATCTAGATCGGCACTGTGTCATTAAATAAACTGCTACCTTCAAATCACTATGCCACCATTCTTGAACCCCAAACGGGGCATGTAGAAGGAGGCACCCATTCAGTGCCAACACTTAAACCAGGCAACTTTGGCCGATGATGGCTCAGGTTGGAACAGTCACGAAGTGTTGGTGAAGCAGAGCTTGGAGCTGTCATCTTGTTTGGACAGCAACTCCCCAAATCCTGCCAGCCAGCTATGAGAGTTGTACTCAAAAAAAGGGACATTTTTCCAAGCCCTGCACTGAACTGGAATCCCCTACCTCTCCTCCTGCGCTGGAGCACTTGGCTCGTTGCCCTTCGGCTGGCCAGTCATGCTGCCATCGGTGGCCTCTGACCCTTCGACGCTTCGGAGGCCATCGGGCCCTTCCAGGGCCACAAGAAGGCGCTCCTCGCTTGCCGTGCCGTTGGGTAACCCGCTGCCCTTGTCCAGGTTCACCAGGTTCAGGTAGGAGCCACAGGTGTTACGCAAGGCCACAGGACTGCCCAGGACGCTGGCTGGCGTCGAGGTGGACGGCAGGTTGATTTCGAGGCTGTAGTGGTTTTTCAAGTTGAGGGAGAGGGACTGAGCCAGGGTCAGATTCTGTAGCGAACGGTCAACTGGAGAAAAGAGAGAAAAGAGGTGGAGTGGAGTATCCAGCACCATGGATACAGGCGAGACTTTATTCAAGGTGTCAATCTGTCACTGGACATGATGAGGTTCAAATCTGATCTGTCCTTGGAAAGACTGCCCTCAGCGCTAAACTAATAGCATTGAAATTAAAAGAAGGCTAATGCGCTAATATGAAAGCATGGAGAAAATTTGCTAAGAAGTAACTTCTTCTTTCAATAGTTGTGTAACCTGATCAACTGGGAAATTGCTGTTTTTAAAAACAGCATTTAGAAAGCAGCAAAATGCAAGGGGTTGGTGTTAGTGCATTGTTCAAAAGATAAACATACATTGTTGAAAAGAAACCTAACCCACTTAATACGCAAACACTGAGAAAGTTTAATGTGAATTGATTTCTAGTCATTTAATTAATTGTTACATTGTAAAAATCATCAGTCTTTAAAAAACAATATTCAAAAAACCATCAAAGTAGCCAGCAATGAATTAGGGCAGCAAGAACTGTTAAATGGATGTCCTTGTCATTTCCATAATTAGTTTCCAATCTGAAAATTAAGGCCGGCAACTAGTTAACAAGTTATTTCCCAAGCTCTGAGCCTGATCCACCATTTCTGGCTAATGCAGGATGGCAGGCAAGGAGAAGAGTTTGGTGCATCAGGCAGATGTGCATCGGAAGATGTGGGTCACTCCCTTTACACAGCTCTCCTGTCCCCCCCCCCAAATCCTTCCCAACTGCTTACCTGGATGCCGCAGCTGCACCTTGATCTCCAGCTCTTTGAGCTGCTTGACCAGCAAGGAGACATGTTGAAGGAGGTCACGGTTGGTCAAGAGCAGCTGGCGGACGCGGGCTTGAGCCTCAATTCTGGCCGTGGTCTCAGCTGACAGCTGGTCTTTCAGCAGCTGCACCTGTTGGACAACCAGGTCAAGAGAAGTCATGGACAAAGGTGGAGGAACCTCATTCAGCCCCTGCGAGAGCTGAACTCACTTTAAGGCAAGTTCTCAGTGGTGTCATTCCAGATGGTATCCAAAAAATACCAGCGTATTTTAGTTTATTGAAACTCTTAGTGCTGGTAAACTCAGCCTTGTAGAATAGGAGGAGAGCCCTGTACGAAGCTGGGAAATCACCAAACGATGGTGTTGTCATGTGGAAGGGGGGGCGTGGCCATCCAGTGAACCCAGAGGGCTGGATTTGGGCCAGGTCCAGCCTGACTCAGACCCGGGGCTTATGGTTCACCCCCTCTGATATAGGAAGAGTGCTGTTGGGTTGGCAACAAAATGATTACCTAGCCCAGCCTCCTCTTTCCAGCAGTGGGCAGATGGACACCTGATATACAGGTCGTGGTGCTGGCTTTCAGAGTCTTTTGTTCAGAGGTATGCTGCCTCCGAACATGGAGGCTCTGATAAGCTCATGTCATCATCAACGGAACTCCACTCTGATTTTACTAGATTCCCCCCAAATTTTGTTTTGCTTTGTTTAGGGCCGTGGCTCTCAACCTTTTGGCTCTCCAAATAGTTTGGTCCCCAGAATCCTTGCCCATGAGCCATGCTGGCTGGGAGCTTCTGTGAATTGGAAGTCCAGTACCTCTGGAGGGACAGAACCATGGGACTAAGCTGTTTTGTTTTGAACAGGACCAGGAAAGATGTCACTCTCCAGATATTGCTGAACTCCCAACTCCTATCAGCCTGAGCCAGCACAGGACAGTGGCCAAGGATGATGGGAGCTGTAGTCCATCAATGCTGGGAGGATTACATGTTCTCCAGCCTTCCTTCAGAAAAACCACACCGGAGTAAGACTCATGTGGTCTCCAGATAGGAGTCAGGGTATATACAATGGTGGTCATTACATAGCAGTCATGCTGCCTTCCAGATGTTTTTTTAACTGCAACTCCCAGCATCCCTCACTATTGGCTATGTTGGCCCGGAGCTGCTGGAAATTGCAGTCCAAAAACATCTGGAAGGCAGCATGACTGCTGGTCCTGACCTATGGACTGCCTGCAAGACATGCTACAATGTGAGTCGGCAGCTTCTGCTATCGCCTGGTGGTAGGGAGTTGCCCTTGGTAGCCTGGCTGCTAACCCTCCCCACCACGTGCGATGGCATGAGAAGGGGCGACGATAAGCTCCGTGCCCTCCCAACGCGGAGGCAGTGTACGAGCAGAGCGAGAAAGGCCGGCTCGGCCGGCAGAGTGGCGCTTACCTGGGCTACGGCCACCTGGGTCTGTTGTTGCTGCTGCAGGAGCTGGTGCTGGAGGAGTTGGAGGCAGTGCTGGGAGGCAAGCGGGGTCGCTGAAGCCGAGGAGCAGGGGCTGCCGGGGCTGCCCAGGGGCTGCGCGGCGGAAGGGCGGAGGAGGGAGCCGTTCTCGTTCTCCTGAGACCCAAAATTGCAGTTACTGGAAGGAAGGGGCTATATTCCACCCCCAGCACCTGCTACACCCAACTCCCTTTCCCCATGCATTTCTCTTTTTTAAAAAATTGGGAAAATGCTTCACAGTTTTAGAATTGAGAACAACCACCCTGCAAGGCACCATGGGACAGTCACTTCACAAGAGACCTTATGTGGCCAGTGGTCCCTGGAACACCCGCAGACTCCCAACTCCAAAATTTCAGAAGAAAATTTGCCTGAAGAAAATAGATTTTTCTCATCAAGAAATGGACTGCACAGGTGATAGAACTGTAGAAACTTAGAGTGGAAAGGGGCCTCAAGGGCCATCTAGTCCAACCCCATTCTGCCATGCAAGCATTCCTGAACGATGCCCATCCAGCTTCTGTTTAAAGACTTCCAAAGAAGGAAGGAGAGTCCACCACCCTCGGAGGCAGCCCATCCTACTGGCGAATAGCTCTGACAGTCAAGACTTCCTTCCTAATCAAAGAGTTGGAAGAGAACACAAGGGCCATCTAGTACTTGCCATGCAAGAATCCACAACTAAAACGCTCCCCAAAAATGGCCTTCCAACTGTTGTTTAAAGACCTCCAAAAAGGGAGAGTTCATCAGGGAGGTTGTCTCTTCTACCATCACAAATTGCAGTGGGTTTGTGAGAATAAAACACGGGACCACCACCACCACCCACCTCCCTATATTTCCAAACTCCTCAGAGTGAGAGATCCACATGTGATAAAAATTCCGAAGGATTTCCCTCCTGGTCTTGAGCCACCTCTTACCTGGTTGATCCTGTCCTTCAGGTTTGGCCCAGATGGCGGGACCCCCAGGTCGGGCACTGCCAAAGGTAGCTCAGAGGCCCTGCCGTCAGGTACACCAGTCCCCTCAGAACTAGCAAGGGCACTTTCTCCATCAGCCATTGCTGGCCCAGCCAGCTGGAGGCCTTCAAAGGAGGGAAACAGAGAAAAGAAGCTTTAATAAAAAACAAGCGGTCTGTTTGGAGGAGCTGATAAACCCACCCTGGTCATTCAGGGGCTCTTTTGAGACGCTTTTAGAGTTCCTAGCATCGTAGAGTTGGAAGAGACCCCAAGGGCCATCCAGTCCAACCCCATTCTGCCATGCAGGAAGAAACAATCAAATAATTCCCAACAGACGGCCATCCAGCCTCTGTTTAAAAACCTCCAAAGAAGGAGACTCCACCACACTATGAGCCAGCAGCCTATTCCACTGTCTTACCATCAGGAATGTCTTCCTCATGTTTAGGTGGAATCTCTCTTTTCCTAGTTTGAACCCATTGCTCCGTGTCCTAGTCTCTGGAGCAGCAGAAAACAAGCCTGCTCCATCCTCAGTATGACATCCAGAAGAAACTGGGGGTTTACTGTGCAGTTCTGGGTGCTGTGGTGGTATTCTTGTGTGTTTTCACATTTTTGTGGGGCTTTTACTTTTGGTGGAAGAACAGGACGTAACCAAGTTACATTTCAAAAGCAAGGCAATGAATCGGAAGAATGTAGCTATGAAAGTCACAGTGAGGGTAATCTGTGTGTGTGCATACGTGCCTTCAAATCACCTGTCGACCTATCCTCTTTGTGATCCAAATACCGAGATACTTTGGGGGTTTTTTTTCACTATCTTAAAAGGGAACCAAGTCAGATCTTGTGTGTGTATGTGCTTTCAAGTTGCCTGTTGAATTTTTCATATGGTTTTCTTAGGCAATGAATCCTCAGAAGTGGTTTTGCCATTTCCTTCCTCTGAAATATCGCCTACAGCATAACTAGTAATGCTTTTTTGGTTAGTTTTAAACATTACCTTTGAAAGGGCATCTTGGCAAGAACTTAGCAAGTTTAATAACATTCCCATACCAATCTGAAGGATTTTTTTTTTTGGAGTGAAAATATTTTTTAAGAAAAAATAATAAGCTATGGAAAGAATAAAGCAACGATATCTTTTCTTTAAAGAAAAAACACCACCACCTTGTAATCAGAAGCAGAAATTATTTTAGCATGCTATAAAGATAACAGCAACAAGTTCCTTTTTTTGAAAAACGAATCTTTGTAAGCTCCGTCCCAGTTCCCTCACCTTCCAGCTGTGGCTCCTCAGATGAATTGTTGCTCGCCCCGTCGGCCTGCCCGTCGGCATTCTGGAGAGCGTGCTGGAGGCTGAGTTTGTGGCAGACCTCGAAGGCTTGGCCTACTGTCCGCACCACACGCATGGCCTGAGTCTGCAGGAAGAGAAGCCGCCATTTCATCATGAGCCAGAACGGGAGGGATCTGAGGATGGATGGAAGGAGGAGGACATGGGGCAGGGTAGGCCCCGAAGAAGTAGCCTCACCTTTTTTTTGGATTTGAAGACATTGCACCGGAAGGAATTGTTGGTGCCATCCCTGGCGATGTAGCTGAAGATTTTCAGGTCTTGGGAGTCGTGCGAAACGTAGAAGATCCTAAAAGCAAGGAGGAGAAAAGTTGAAAACAAAAGAAAGGCGCACACAGAAAACAAGGCATAATACAAAAATGCTCTCCTAAGGTTGCAGTGGTCTGAAGGACAGCACACAGCTCAGGGGAAGCCTGTTGATCCCCTCCTCAGTTCAGGTTCTCAGAAGCCCCCCCATTCCCCTTGGAGGCTGGACAGAAATGGCCCCAGCTTTGCTGTACGGGGGAAGATGCAATTACCAGCTTAGGCAGTCGAACCACCTGGACCAAATTAGCGGCTTTGCCAATCTGGTTTTACAGATTACAAGCGCCTGATGCAAGTTGCACGCAGGGTAGGGAGACATCCAGGCATTTCACACACTGGTTGGCCACTTCATGCTCAAGCCGGGAGAGGGCAGGGCAGACTGGGGTGTGCTGGCCTTCTCTGAGGCCCAGAATGTCCCATGTGCTGGGGGGCGGGTGGGTCTGGAATATGCGGCCCAGTGATGAGGCAGGAGTCAGCGCTGTCCTACACTGTCTTTGGGAAGTCCCAGTCATTTGAGAGGAAAGAAGCCACTTTAGGGCTAGAGAAGGTGGGCAACCGTTTCAGGCTTTGGAAATGAGAGGGACCACAGAGTTTGCATCTGGCAAAACATACCCCACCAAGTGTGCAACACGTCCAGACTGGGGCATTGCAGTGATGCTTTTACAACACTTGTAGCTTGGGATGAGCCCTGTGTGTGTGTGTGTGTGCGCGCGTGCATGCGTGTGCACACGCCTGTGTGTGTATGACCAGATCCTCTTCTAAGCTATGATTTCATTTCCCCCAATAGTGTGTTTTACAATGCTCATGTAATAATAATAATAATAATAATAATAATTTTTCACAAACAGAGCTGCATATGTAGTGCCATTGTGCATGCAGAGGTACATGTGTACAAGACCACATTAGATGTGCACATGCACAAGGTGTACATTGGACTGCACACTGAAGTGTGCATTCAGCTGTGCAATGTGGCCATCCAACACAAGGACTAAGCACAATGCATTGTCCACATGTAGAGATTTACCCACGAAAGATCTCTGCCATTATCCACAAGGCCACATGGGAGATCTCTATCAGGTGGACAGGTGTCTCCTTGCCAAACCAAAGGCATGTTTCTGAAAGCCAGGTGAGTCCCTCTTTTCAGCCTGAACTCTCCCCCTTTCCTCCTGTGGGGAGGGGAGAACTATAACGACTCACCTGTAGACAGGGTCATGCATCACCAGCATCTTTCCCTCATCCCAGGTCCATTCTTTTCTCTAGGACAGGAATAAAAGGTTTAAGGGAGGGGGGAAGTTGATGTCAAAATTTCCTTGAGTTTTAACAGCTATACCAGGTTCCAGAAGAGTGGACAGATGTTGATTGTGGCTACCTTGTGAAGAAGGGTGGTCAAACAGGCTGGGGAGAAGGCCCAAGAAGTGGGGGTTTATAACTGGTATTAGGTATTTCTCTGGAGGGTCTCCTTGCTTCAAACATTTGAATGTTTTACTGACAAGGACTAGGAAATGGGCAGGATTTATAAACCAGAGTGGCCAAAATACAACCTCCAAAGCCCTTGTGTACCTGACAACGGAGGTCAAGACTTTTACCCAAAGAGGCCACTCACCAATTTCAGGGCTGAAGTGGATTGACACATCTCTCCCAGGACCACTCTGGCTGAAGGTTCTGCTTACAAACCAAGTGAGCCATGCTTTTAATTGCAAAAAATCAATGTCCAGAGTGAAATGGAAGCATTTTGGCCTGGGTGAGATGGAACGGCAAGTGGAAATTAATTCTCCATTTCTCTCTCGCTTTCACCCTGTGACAAAAATTCCCCTTGGAAGCGGCTGTTTAATTTCCAGCGCCCAGCCCTGGCCTCCCCGCAATCTTTCTCAGCTTCCCTTTGGCTGCTATTTAAAGAACTAGCAGGGGAGTCAGCTGCAGCCATACAACTGACCTCAAACCCAGCATACTGGCCCTGCATAGCTCTGCTTCAATGCAACCAGTAACAGCCCACCTTCTGTTTCTTCCGGAGGATGACTTTCACCCCGTCCACAGAGACAACTATGTTAACCTTCTTCTTCTTGATATTCTTGGCCTTGAATTCATACTGGGGGAAGAAAGAGGAGGGTGGAGAGAGAAAATCAGGCTGGCCAGCTGCCCTCCTACTCCTAAAAAGTTGACCCATACCTAAAAATGGTGGCCTTGTGAAAAAGGACAGGAAGGAGCGGGCCATTCTAACTTTCCTAAAAATGGAGTTCCAGAGCATAGGAGCTGCCACCAAGAAGGCCCCGAGAAGACTGTGACTACTTCGGGAGAGTTCCTCCAGAGAGTACAGTTTGTGAAAACTCCCCTTTTTGGATAACAACTCCCAGAATCCCCAAAACCCATGGGCTGGCTGGGGGGTTCTGTGTGTAGTTGTTCCCCAAAAGAGACTTTCCCCACATGGTGCTCTGGAGGTTGCAAGCCATTCCATTTCTGCTCCACTTGCCCACAGGGTTGATGGAGGATTTTGGTGCTTCCCTTGCCTATCTCTCTCTTTTCTACCTTGTAATTAGGTTCTTAATATATATATATATATATATAGAGAGAGAGAGAGAGAGAGAGAGAGAGAGAGAGAGAGAGCGAGCTCCTAGGCTCTGGACCTCCCATGTTTAGAAAAATTAGAAAATAATAATAATAATAATAATTTATTTATATCCCACCCCTCTACGAAATGCAATCAGGGCAGCTTGCAACAATGAAAATATACATCCATATATGCATTTATATTTTATATTAAAATATAAAAGTCTTTCCTTCCTGTCCTTTCTCACAAGACCCCAGCCTGGTTTCAAATCTGCTGTGTACTCACTGGGCCCCAATCCCCAGGGCATCACCCTTTCCGCAAACATGCATGGCTACAGCTGCCTCTTCTGCAAAATCATTATAATAATATAGTTTCTTTCTTTCCTTCCTTTTATTTATTTATTTCCTTCCTTTATTGCATACTGGGACTTAAGGTGGCTTGTTACTGTTAAAGCAAACATTGCTAAAAAAACCAACAACCCTCATTTAAAAATGTAACTGAACTATCAATAAAACTAAAACTAGCTAAAGACATAACCATTAAAAAGAAACAGTGAATAGATGATACAGCACATTAAACGAGGCCCCTTCTCCTTGAGCAAAATGGGAAAGGAGGGCTCTTTCTCCAACCAGGCACTTTCTAGTGGTTAGACTACAACTCCCACCATCCCCAGCCAACACAGGCTTGCTTGCAGTGGGTGTGTGTGCGTGAGTGAGTGAGCAGTAGCCCCAAACCCAGGAGAGCTGGCTATGGGGAATGGGAGGCCTGCCAAGGCCTGGGAAGAGGAAGCCACCTTGGAAAGCCGGGTGGGAAGGGCCCATGGCCAGCTGGCAAGGGGAGCCTCTTCCGTCCTCAGCTCTCACGTAGGGAATTGCTTGTTGCTTCAAAATCTGGACTGGAGCGGTTGGAAGGTGGGTGGTTGCGGGGGACAACAGTGTCATTTTGGTTCCTGCATCATTATTCCTGGCAGCAGGGGTGGGAACATGCGAAGGGTGCATGGAAAAATCTCAAGTGCTGGATGTCACTCCCCTGTACCTTAAGCCAGTCTCTGCCAACATCCATCTGGTTTTGGGCAAGGGACCTGAAATCCCTGAATCTGATACCAGGTGTGCACTATTTATTTATTTATTATATTTATTTATTTATTTATATCCTGCCTTTCTCCCAATATAGGGACTCAAGGCGGCTACCTATTTAACTTTGTGCTTTCAACAGAACAGTTGTTTGGGTATTTAAAAACTTTTTGTACTGATAGGGTGTGGTGTTTTTTTTAAAAAGCAGTGCTTTATTTTAATTTGTTGTGAGCCATCAAGGGTCTCAGTTTGGGATAAAGGCGGGATATAAATTAAACCAACCAACTGATCAATAATAAATTGTCGGCTGCTGCAAAGCTAGGCTTGAGAAAGTAAGTTGGCAGGGCCTCATGAAATCTTTGGAGCCAAAAAGGACATTTCGGTAGGGTTTTCCGTGCTTAGGGCTGGACAGCTGTTTAAATTGTTGAGTGTGTTTTGTTTCCTATTATGGACAGCCAGCAACAATTTTGGCATCCTATATGTATCCTCCCCCCCCCCCCCGCAGAGTTTATCACTGTTTTGGTTTGGAAAGGGCGACACACAGACCGCAACGCACTCCTGTGTCGTTCCGGTTCACTTTTACCTTGTTCCCTGTCCTGACACCTGGTTCCCCTTCTGCTATGGAAGAAGCTGAACTGCAGAAGCCACGCAGCGTTTGCATAGCAGCTCCAACCCCTTTCCACAGGCCTTTCCTCTCCAACTAGGGTAGGGGGATTCTGGGAGTTGTCTTCCCCCCAGAAGTAACTTTTCCAAGCTGGATGCCTGGCCAGTGCTGGCAGCACCGTAAGAGAGGAGGGGTGTTTCTGCATCTTCTGCAGAGGCACTGCGGACACAGGCAGAATCCCTAATGCTGCTGCCTCCCTCCCGGCTACTAAATAATGCAAGGACCCTTTCTCCCTTCTCCCACTAATTGCGGAGGTAAAGCTATTTTGGGCCCTATGGTTCCCCAAGTGACAAATGATCCCAATCCTTTCTGCAGAAAAACTTTTCCCCTTTGTTAGGCTGCTGTTGCAAAACTCCAACACACACACACACACACACACAAGAAAGATAAACCACAATTTACATCCCTTAGCCAGCCAACCTTGCTTTCTCTCCATAAGCTTCTGAGCCAAAAGCCGGCCTACAATAGCACTGAACAGGGGCAGTGAGTTGTAAATGCACAGCTGGGGAGCCAGCCAAGTCTGCAGAGGGACCTGCGCTGCATCAAGTTGGGGGGGGGGTCTGTTGCCAGGCCAAAGAAGGACCCCCTGCCATTCTGCCATGGGGCAGTTTGCAAACTCAGCACCGGCTCCTCAAGGTCAATGCTCCTCTGATGTCGCTGCAGGGATGTATCTATGGAGGGGCACAAAATGAGGACACTGCCCCCTTCAAATAAAATTCTGCCTCCCTGAAATATTTCCCTACAACCCTCTCCTCCCAATTTTCTGTGTTTGCATTCCCTTGGTAACTCAGCCTGCCTCTCTCTTTGGATGCCTGGACTGAATCTCTGAATGCTCTGCTGAAGTTTTAAGTGGCAGCAATGCTAGACATTTGGGGGACGAAAGGAAAATATCTCTAGGGGGAAGGATTCTAATTTGGAGAGGCAATGCCTTCATTTTGCCTCATAGCTACAACCCTGTGTGGCTGTGGACAGGGAGCAGCAGAAAATCTCACCCCACCTTTAAGTTTACGGAAGAGTAGTCAACTGCCCCCCTGGAAAGAAGAGGGGATCCAGCATTGCATCACACTCTCCCTCTCTGGAAGTTGAGGTGCTGTCTGTCTGCAGCTGGTACTGAGAGGAAGACTACTGTTGTATATGGATGTTCTTTTTAGATACTGACAGAGCTGCTCTTCTCCTTGCCTGTTGTAAGCAATTGCCCACAGCTAGAGAGCCAGCGTGATCTAGTGATTTGAGCATTGGACTACAAGCCTGAATCCCTGCTCAACCATGGAAAAACCCACTGGGTGGCCTGGGGCAAGTCACATTCTCTCAGCCTCAGAGGAAGGTGAAGGCAAACGCCCTCTGAACAAATCTTGCCAAGGAAAACTTACGACACGTTTGGCTTAGGGTCTCCATAAGTCGGGAATGACTTGAAGACACACAACAACACACAGTGACAGTAGGATCTGCTAGAAGGGAACCCCACTCTTTCCCACACAGTCTTTATTGCGCTGTCTACCTCGGACAACTGAGAGTCTGTGTTTCTTCGGCCTTCCTTCACCATGCTCCAAATACAGGTGCTGCTTAAAATCCTTCCAGCTAGATGGGGGATGAGGAGGAAAAGGCACAAGACGTAGAAAGGAGCTTCTTTGCCAGAGGCTTTATTAACTGAGGCACAACCCTTTGAGGTTGGTGAACTGCTTAAAAAAATTTCGCATCTTTCGATGCAGCTTGTTTGCTTTTTATTCCAAGGTTGTGTCCTTCCTTGGCATGGATTTGTGTGTCTCAGAAGAAACAACTTCTGCTCCAGGCAGGAAATAAAGGCAGAGCTGGAGAAAAGTTACTTTTTGGACTACAGCTCCCCGAATCTCCTAGCAAACTACAACACTTTTATTTATACACCACCTCTTTTCCATAATTGAGACTAAAGGTGGTTTGTAAATTTAAAAGATTACAATATAGGTACACACACACACAAGGGGAACATTAAAACAGAATTAAGCTATATGGTCCTTATCATCTTTAAAAATATATAACGTGCCCCAAATCTGTTATTAGCTATTTATTTTAAACACCAAAACATTAAGGACTGAATTCAAACGATCCGCTTCTCATCATGCCTGCTTTGGCTTTTGCAACACCATTTCTGCAATGGCAGCGGAGGCAGCAGCTGTATCGGCCTGTGGGGACACCCACCCCTGCCCGGGGCTGCTGGGAATCCAGTTCCAGCAATGCATTAAAAGGTCACCATTGCTTAGAGATTACGCATTCCCCGGCTGATCTGTCCATCCATCTGCTATCAATCATCCCCTCCCAGAACGTGATTGCATAGCTGTGGCTTTTTCTTCTTAACCAGCAAAATACTCGGTATTACTAACTGGGGTTAATGCAGCACAAAAGGAGAGAGATCCCATGGGGGATGCACCATGTCCCTGCGCTCTTCTATTACTATTATTATTACTACTATGAAAAAGCAAGGTGGCATTTGCCCTCATGGCTGCAAAAGATAAGGCTAAAAACCTTGGAGGCTAAGCCGATTTCTGCTACGGGTATCCCCATCTTCTGCGCGATCAGCTCTAGAATTATGTAAAACATATGCAAATCTCCATGGTTTAAATAACTCAAGTAACTGAGCTCAGGTCATCTTGGCAAAGAAGTGTTTCTTTTTAAAAGGAGATTGGTGACAGTGCCACAAATACCCAAGTGTGCGCTCTCTTGCTCCCCCTCAAATGCACAGCAAAAGGAAGAGCTTAGAGACACACTCCAAGTACTGTGTGTCTCTGTGCCTTCAAGTCGCCTGCCCCGAGTTATGGTGACCCCATGAATTTTTCATAGGGTTTTCTTCGGCAAGGAATACTCAAAGGTGGCTTTGGCAGTTCCTCCCTCTGAAATGGAGCCTCCAGCACCTGGGATTTGTTGGCAGTCCTTCTGAGCTTGGGGAAAGGTCTTCTTTTTGGACTGCCACTCCCAGAATCCCCCAGCCAGCATTGCTTTCTTCGCTCTGCCTGTCTCGCTGTACACCTTCCTTCCACCACCCAGCATCTCCTGGACCTCACTATACTGCAACACCCATCACCCCCAGCCATACCAGCTGAGGAAGATGGTATCGATAGTCGGCAATGTCTGATGGAGGGCATGCACCAGGTTAAGGAAGTCTGCTATAGCCTGTGAGGAGCTCCCACTCTAACCACTAAGGGTGAAAAACACACATACACACGCTGCTTTAGGAGACTGGATTCATGGCTCAGTTGCTCATGGCTAAACCTCATTTTGGAGAATCTGTCTATTTATCTCTTAGAAAGGTCGCTGCACGCTTGGTCTCTCAGGCATCAGCCACCAACCGCATCAGCAACCTTTCCAGCAACATGAAGTTCCCTTCATTCTGCATACAAAGGCAACCCCCCCCCCGCCATTCTGTCCTCTGTTGGGCCCCGTTGATTCATTAGCTAGAACGCTGCAGGTAGATGGAGTGGCGGCGCGGGAATTCTGAGCTAAAAATATCCCCTTGTTTCTGTGACCAGAAATCAGAATATTCCACCACTAAGCAAACCCCACAACTGCACACAGGATTCCTCCGATCTGGAAGGGATTTCACTCCAGAAGGACCAGGTGGTCTTGTTAAGATACTTTGGAGCAAGGCTGGAAACCAGCGAGCATCTCCCTGATGTCTTTGGACTCTGACTCCTATCAGCCACAGCAAGCATTTCCAAGGTTCATAGATGAGAGGGGCTGTCGTCCAAAAAACATCTGGACGAGACCCTGGTCCCCAAACTGACATGGCAAAGGCCCAAGACTTATAGGGAACATCGTGCATGACCAGGTATGGTACAAAGGGCATGATTTGTTCCACTAAAATATTTGTATCCCATCCTATATCCAATGATCTCAGGGCGAGGCACAATAAAATCAACTTTAAATGATTTAAAATTAAAATAGTAAAAGACAAAAGTGTCCAAAAACATATCCAACAATTTATTGCAAGTAACACCAGTTTAAAAAAAACTGAACAAGTTGACTAAAGTGATTAGATATTTACAGGTTTTAATCAGAAGCCGTGTTTTAACTTGGTCCCCAGTGAAGCCAATGTTGATGCTTCCAAGAGTCAAACTGGGCTTCTAAGAAATCAAGAAGTCTCTGCATCCTCACTCAGGACTAGCAGCGTGCAAAGCCTTCACAGTTCCTTCTCTCAGGTACTTTCAGCTTGCTAGAGGCTGGCATTAACACGAAGATAAGATTTCCCTGTGCCTACTTAGCATAACAGCATAACGCAAACCAACAAACTTCAAAGTGTGGATTGAAGAAGATGCTCTTGGGAGAGTCCTCCTGTATTATCGTTTCCACTCCACAGCCTGCGGCAAAACCTAGTCTTGCTGTGTCTGTGTGTGTGTGTGGGTACACTGCATTGTTGCCATGCCCTTGCTATGAACAAATGCTGCACGCATACCTTTGGACCGGGCTCACTCAGGAGCCGACTTGCCCGCAGAAGAATTAGCCCATGTGACCCTCCGGGGCTCCAGGACCAATCACGCCTGCCCAGCGATTAGCAATTAAAGGGCATGAGAAGAGCGCACATTAATTTGCAGGCAGCCAAGCAAAGAAGGCGAAAGGACACTTCTCAATGCTGCTCCTTTGTCCTTGACTCAAAAATAAACCCCTCCTGCAAACTCTGCAGGCAGGGCAGGGCGCTGGTAAATTGGGGGCAACGAAATGCCAACCTAAGCAGCCTGTATTAAGCGCAGTGGCAGAACCAGTCTCTTATATGGCCTGATCTATTCCCGTTTGCTAGTTGTTTATGTTGAGAGCATGGGGTGGAACTCATGCACTTAAAAAACCATTTCCTCAGCCATAAGGACTAGAAACTTGCCCATGTGTGTGCACATGTGTATGAATAAGGCCATGGCTGGAACCCTGTTGGTGGCTTACGTGTGTCTAAGTTCCTCTACAGAAGCAGTTGGACATTTTTGTCTGATGCAGACCAGCTGCTTCAGTTCAGGGCCGTGGAAGCAGAATTTTGCATGCAGGTGTCATTGCGCATTGGTGGCCATTATGTGTTGCACTTGGATGTGCACAATGCTTGGACACACATTGCACATTGACTCACATGTTGGTTCTGAATTCAGTTGCACTTTGGGTGTCTTTGCTCGGTCATGCAACACTTGTGAAATAGCTCGGCTCCAGGCTATATAAAGGACTGTGCCTACAAGAGCCTACTTGGGCCCTATGATTTTCAGGGGAGGCCCTTTACTCGGTCCCACCACCTTCCCAAATAAGTCTGGTGGGGAGAAGGGAGAGGGCCTGCTATGTGTATGGTTTCTCGTGATTACAGATATTTTTGATACTTGTGATTTTAGCTATTTGGCATTTTACACAATAGTGATCTGTATTTTTAAATGTCTGTGATCTGTAGTTATTTATAATTTTAGATACTTGTGGGCTTAGATATTTGTGATTCATTGTTTTCAGATACAGTAGAATCCCCTGTATCCAAGGGAATTTGGTTCCCAGACTTACCATAAATATCGGCAACCAAGGATAACAGCAAATGCCATTGCAAATAATGCGACTTCCGGTTTAAAATACCATAGAGTTGCCACAGAGGACCTAGAAAATGTCTAGAGAGGATGCCTCTCTAGGCATGTTCTAGGAAGACTCTATGGCATGTGTTCTGTTTTGTGTCCCATGGATAACTGAAACTGTGGATATTGGTTCCACGGATACGGGGGTCTTACTGTATTTTTGATTTTAGATATTTGTGATCTTAACTGAGCATTTTTATATAGACTGTTAGCCACCCTGAATTCTTATGAGGAAGGTTGTGGTATACACATAAATCGCCAATATTCTACATTGCTTACTTAGTTATTAATGCATAACGAATGCACCCCCTGCCCCTCCCCAAATCCACCTTATGAGCCAGCAGGTACTGCGTTGAGCGAAGGAGGAGGTCCATCCAGCTGCTGATCAGGAGCTCAAAGTGGCTGCTAGTTGTTAAGGTGGGTTTCAGGGGCCATTTATGATCATGGCAATATTGGCACAATCGTGACTATGTAGTGTTAGATCGTAACTCTAGGCCACATATCTCATAACTGAAATACAGAATGCCAATTGATGATAATACTAATAATAGGTGCTCTGGGAGCAATCCCAAACAGACTGATGAAACATCTGAATGAAATCACCATAGGCAGGATCATATGACCACAATTGCCAAAAGCATAATTGCAGGAACAAGTTACATTATCCAAGGATATTGCACGGATATCTATATTGCTGGACAGAATCCGAATTGCTGGTAGGCAGAAAAGTACAGTCAGGAGCACCTTGTAGACTATAAAAATGAGGTAATAACACCACCATGCCAGTTGGGGGAAGCTGCCAGACACACACACACACACCCCTTGGGCAATGCAGAAGAGTGTGGCAGGACCATCCGGACAAAGGCTGTCCTCCCTTTTTAGGAAGATCTCCAAGGGGGCTGCCTTCTTCTCCCTGGGACAAAGCACAGGACCCAAACAGGGGTGACAAAGGGGTGGGTGACTGCACTGGAGGGATTCCTGGCCGCACACCACATCTGCACACCAGAACTGACACTGTGTCACATCTGGTTTCATCTCTGCCCCAAAAGTGGCTATTTTTATCCCAAGGGTGCAAAACAAGGCAGCCCACTGCATTTTGAAGCCACTTCTTGCGCCAGCTTTTAAAAAGCATTGGGAGGGGGGGCTGGGGGAAAAATCAGAAACTTTGGGGATGGTGTCCTTCCCCCTTTCCTTCCACAACAACGAGGCTACATGCCCACCCCCGTTGTCACATTGAAAACCATACAGGAAATGGGTGCCAGGATACACCCCCGCCCCACATAGCACAGCACTGGCGCTCTGCTTAATATTCAAGTGGCAGGAAGAAACGGCGGCATCGCTGTCAAAGTCAGGAAAGGGGGGAGCTCAGACGGAGGGCGAGGATTAATTCTGACTCTGATCAGAGCAAAATCTGGGCAGCTAATAATAATAATGATCATGATGATCCAATGGGAGGACTTGCCATTAAAAAAAAAGTAGTAGTAATTAAATTCAGGCTTAGCTTTTGCCTTAATGACAAGCCGGTTCCAGCAAGAATGTCTCCAGCCTGCCTCGCAACGAAATTGACATTCTGCTCCACACACTCAGTGCGCTTTCTCCCCCTCTCTTTCTCTCTCGATTTGTTCTTTAAGAGGACATTTCAGGAAGAAACACCCCAAGGGAGCAATGGCTAAGTTTCTTTGCCATTTTCCAGCTTCTCTCCCTTGCTGAGATCTGTGAGGCCACAGCTTTTGTATTCCATGCCACAAAAAGCCACCAACCCTGGGAGGAAGGGAGTGTTGAGATGCAGACTATGCTTTTTAAAGGAGGGTGAAAATTAATTATTTTGCTGAGGTCTTGCCAAGGGACTGGCCCAAATGAAGGGTCAATGAATGCACGCAGGCAGTTTGGAAGTGCAGAGTGATCTCCTTGCCTCCAAATGCTTTTACAGCTGTGCTTGTAGCTGAGCTTCTCAGCATCTGGTCCATGCCTTTGGCTGCAGGAATTGCAGTTTTGTGAGGTCCAGCCCTGGTCTAGATGGTCCCAGCAGACCCACTGGAGAGAGTGTGCATTGATATGCATGACTCTGCTATCCTACTCACCAGCAGGTTGGATCTTGGTGGTTTTTCTCGATTGGCTCCTGTATGGCTTTCCCACCATACTTCAGACTGCATTTTTAAAGAATGCCTTTAATAAGCCACTTTAAAAATTAGAAATATAGGAATTACATAAAACCAGCCAACTGTCACCTGCTGTTTCTAGCATAATACTTAAGAGAGGTAGACTGCCTCTATATATGGAGGATTCATTAATCATGCTGTCAAAGCAGACAGGACTAGACTAGCTGGACAAAGAGGCTGACCTCACATAAAGCAGCCTTGGCATGTCATTTCAGTGTGGGCTGGTAACTGATTATAAAACTGGCACGGCTTGGGGAAAAACCACGAAAAACTGGCACATTAATCCTGCAAATCTGGAGCCTTTGTGGATGTCGCTTCTCCCAAAGCACTCTGGAGAGGGCAGGTTTTTTTGAGGATGCAGAGAAATCTTTGAGAGATGCTCCTCCCAAGATATCCTGTTTGGGAAACCATGACCCTTGATATCATACCTGAAACAGGACTGAAACTGATTTCAGATTTGCAGTGTAACTTCTTAAGTTACCTATGTGGCAGAAAGGCAGGTTTTCTCCCCACACTGTGCTAGGGACTGGCATCATCTTTGCGCCCACCGGCTACAATGGTTTCTTTCTTTCCAGGAAACTTGCTGTGGACCGTGGCCAATATCTTGAGGACCAGCATCAATCTGCAGACCACCACTTTTGAGTAGCACTAGTGTAGAACAAAGATTGTGGAATACCCCCCCCCCACTCTTTTTGGACAGAAACTCCAAAAATTGTCATGCAAAAAAAAAAAGCAAGCCGACATTTCCCACCCTGTGTCATAGGTGTAGATATTTGCCTGACTTTCCTCAGCTGTGTCCCCTCTTTCCATTAATACAGCTGCTCAGGTCTTCCCTGCTAAAGGGCAATCGGCAATTAAAGTTTGCAAGGGGCCAACAATCATGTCTAGTTCCACTTGGCTGGGAAATGTAAAACAGGGGAAGTCCTTCTCCTTGTTCTATCTGGGAAGGCCCTTTGATAAAAGGGAGGGAAGGCGGGAGGAAGGAAGGAAGGAGAGGGGGAGAGCTGGCCCTCAACACAAGATGAGGCTGATTCACAAAGCTCAGAGACACAGTCATTAGAGGATTAAGGGGAGGGAAGTGACAGCAGAGCCCTTAGAAAAGGCAGGAAGCTTGGGGTGGGCAGGTGGGGAAGAGGGAGAAAGCCCCCTCGGGAGCAGCGGCCCTTTCCCACAAGACACACATGGAGGTCTCATAGAGTTGGAAGAGACCTCAAAGGCCATCTAGTCCAACCCCCTTCTGCCCTGCAGGAAGACACGTTCAAAGCACTCCTGGCAGATGGCCATCCAGCCTCTATTTAAAATCCTCCAAAGGAGACTCCACCACAATCCTGTGAAATTCATGGGGTTGCCATACATATGGGGAAAGGTGCCTTTTTGGACTGCCTCTCCCAGAATCCCTTAGCCAGTGATGCTGGCTGGGGGATTCTGGGAGTGTCAGTCCAAAAAGAAAGACCTTCCTCAAGCCTAGAAGGACAGCCAAGGAATCCCAGGTGTTGAAAGGCTTTATTTCAGAGGAAGGAACTGGAGAAACCACCTCTTGAATATTCCTTGCCTAAGAAAACCCTCTGAAAAATTCATGGGGTCACCATAAGTCAACGGGCAACTTGAAGGCACACGAAATTCTTCTTCAGCACTGCCGTGACTTGAAACTTCATTTGAGCATTTAGACATCCCCAAGGAAAGGGGCTGGTAGAGAGACCGAGGGAAGGCGGAAAAACAGCCATTAGAAGAGCTACGGGTGTGAATGATTTGCAGTCTCTAACTGCCTGCAAGGCTAGGAGTTTGAGGGCTGAAGGGAAATTTCATTTTGGGGAACAGTACATATTTTTACTGGGGTATTACAATGCCCTCATCACCCACCCCATAGCTACTCCCCTGCCATCTCTCCTGCTTCCTACCAAAGCTTACCACTCTCCGGCCCCAGAAGAGGCGGTGCACCTCATTTCTACAAAAGCAATGTTTTTCATCCCGGCTCCAAATAAAATAAAATAGTGTGCGTGCTCCTGTACCCAGCCACTCAGTGCTGAGAAGGATGAAGCGAACTCATCACTTCCGTCATCATGTCCCCTGCTTACACCACCCACAAGGCACGGGGAAAGTAGGGACACTGAAGTACCCGAGGTGGAGAGAGCCACCCCCCCCATCCCTGTGGTCTTGCAATTGCCCCTCAAACCCTCTGCCCACATGCAGTAGGTTCCTTGCCCCATGCTTTCATTCACAGCCGGCTTCTGTTCTGGACGGCGCTTTGCCAACAGGCCTTCTGGAGCAAAGGATGCTTGGAAAAGGAGAGGGGGTGGTATTCTGGGGCCGGAGGCAGGGAGAACAGGAACAAGGGAACATCTTGTCATCCGCCCCAGCTCCCTTTCCAACAAATCTCTCAAACCGAGCAGAAGACACTTCCAGGCAAAGGGGGAGCGATGGGGGAAGGAAGGCAGGAGACCGTGCACATGCAGGCTGACTCACCCGGATCCTTCTCATCGCCGCCACGATCTCCACGCGGCTGTTGGGCCTTGGCACGTCCAAACTACCAATATACTAAAGGAAGCAAGAAAGGAAAAAGAGAGACAGAGACATTAGGAGCAACTGTCAGTACAATGAGAGATACAGCTGGACTCCTCAGCTCCAAAGCGCGGAGAGGAGGCATCAGCGCACACATGAGGCTCTGCAGGTGCTGCGCTGTTTCCTTCCAGACCTGGGGATGCTCTGTGCGTTCATGCAGGGTGCAACATGTAAGGTTGCACGCATGGCCTGAATCCCGCACACCACGGAAGCTAACAGGGCAACTTTGGCCGGCAGGCAGCCATTGTTTTATTTGGCTGCTTCACTTTTCAAAGTCCCAACATGGGACTATGATTCCGAGGTGGAAGGGATCGCAAGAGACACCTAGCCCAAGGCTCTGCCGGGCAAGAATCACACAGCTAAAGTGTTCCTGAAAGAAGGCAATCTTTGTCGTGGCCGGAGCATTAGGCCAAGGCTCAGGGAACCCGGCTTCTGAGTTAATTAAACTCTCTGGTTGACTCTCTTGGCCCAGCTACCCTTTCTCAGCCTGGCCTGCCTCAGAGGGTTGGTGTGCCGTGGGGAGGGAGAACCACATTCTCTACCTTGAGCTGATGGGAGGAAAAGTGGTCTAACCAATGAAGAAATCACCATTAATAGCCCACCAGCTGCCCACATCTGTAAAGAAGAATATTGCAGCTTTCCCCAAGTGCATGCATGTGTGTGTTGGATTTCAAGGTGTGCTGGAAAACAAGTCCCATCACTTCAAAACCATATGACCCCCCACACTGGCTGCAGATGATGGGAGTTGTAGTCCATCATACCAGGAGTTCCCCTCTCCCTGCTGAGAAAGAATGTCATAAGGAGCCTCTTTTGCAGCATCTCACATAAAAGGTTTATTTATTTTATTCATAGCACACCTTAGATATAAATTAAAACCAATGTGAGGCAGCTTCACAGACTTGGCTAAAAGAAAATACATCTAAAACAATGTATAATAGAAAAGTAGAATAGCAAAAAGAGCCAGCGTGGCGCAGTGGTTTGAACGATGAATTAGGACTCTAGAGGCCAGGGTTCGAATCCCCACTCAGCCTTGGAAACCCAATGGGTGACTCTGGTCAAGTCACACTCTCAACTTCAGAGGAAGGCCATGGGAAACCTTCTCTAAAGAAATCCGGACAAAAAAGCCCTAGGAAAGAGTCGCCATATTGAAGCCAGGATAGTGTAGCTGAGTGCTGGACAAGGACTCCGGGAGAGCAGGATTTGAATTCCTACTTGGCCACAGAAAAGCCCACTGGGTTGGGCAAGTCCCACTCTCTCAGCCTCAGAGGAAGGCAAAGGCAAACCTCTCTGAACAAACCTTGCCAAGAAAATCTTGCGACAGGTTCGCTTTAGGGTCTCTCCATAAGCCAGAAACGTGAAGGAACACAACAACAACAACAACACAACAGCAACGATAATTAAAGGAGGAATCAAAATTGGCTAGGACACCCGCTCTTCCTCCACCCCCTCCCTGGCCACCAGGCTGCGTTTACAACCTCCTCAAGATCACTTAGCACAGATTAGTTGCTTAAGGGCTCTTTAAACCCTCCACTCAGGGTGATGAAAATGGGAAGGGGAGCCTGGTCCTTAAAGAGGTGAAGTGAGGATGCTAATCCAGTTGGATGATGGGAGGGGAGGGGTTAGGATTTATTTTATTTTTTTATTTGGGGGGGGGGTAGGAATTTTTTTTATTGAAACACGGTAAGACCATTTTACTGAAAAATACACCAGGGATCACCAGCATTGAGGCCATGCTATTGAGAACACAGCTGCGCTGGGCAGGGCACGTTTCTAGGATGGAGGACCATCACCTCCCCAAAATAGTACTCTACGGTGAACTCACCACGGGTCAGCGTAAGAGGAGCGCTCCAAAAAAGCGATACAAGGACTCCCTGAAACAACATCTCAGTCTCGGCCAAATTGATCACCAACAGTGGTCCGCCCTGGCCTCACATCGGGAGGCATGGAGACGCACTATCCACAATGCTGCCTTATTTGAGACCTCATGCCGAACACATCTTGAAGAGAAACAATAACGCAGGAAGAATCACAACCCGGAAACATCACCCAAGGAGACCCTCTGCTGTGCTTTCTGCAACTGGACTTGTCTATCTCGGATTGGCCTTTTTAGTCATCAGCGCGCTTGCAGAAAGCGCGGGATGAGTCCTTCCTGAATCTTCGTTTGCAAAGAAAAGCCAGAGAGAGAGACATCTTCAGGAGGGCACCCAGGTGACACAACTGCCAGGTGATATTTCTATGCAGGAGGGCTGCTTGGTTCTAGGCTGAGCACTTGAGGCTGGGATGGACTGTACCACCCCTCCAACACTGGCCCCTCAGTCACCTGTGCAAAGCTCCTGGTCGCTGAAGGTGAGCGCTAACATACAAGGTCCATTTCCAGGTAGAATTATTATCTGGAAAACCTTATAGGGCTTGGATCTAGACTACTGTATCTGAAAGACCGTATCTCCCTATATGAGCCTGGCTGAGCTGCAAGACCTTCGAGGGAAGGCTTTCTCTTGGTCCCACCACTGTCACTCAAGGTTTGTTCACGGAGGACACAGGAGAGGGTTTTGGTGGCTGCTCCAGAATCCCCCACACACAGGAGGCTTGGATGGCCTGCTCTTTATTCACCAGACGGCAATGACCTTCTCATTTGGACAAGGCTTTTGACTTTTAATAGATCATGCAGAGGCTTTTATCATGCTGGTCTTCATATTTCTAAATGTGTCTAAATGAATTTTTAATAGCATTGTCTATTTAATGGTGAGAGCCATTTTTAGCAGTTTTGCAGTCTACCTGGGGCTAGTGACGGGAGTTTTGGACCATCAGCGATGCGGATTCTATCCAAGAATCGAGGCATCGGTGAGGTATTTGGATAATGTGACAAGTTCCAAGCAGTGTTGCTTTGTGTAATTGCACTATTATGATTCCATCTATGGCTACAGCATTCAGGAGTTTCATCAGTCCTTTTGGACTACAGGTATACAACTCCATCAACAAAGCAGATGTGTTTCTGGATGTTAACTTCTTTAAGAGAAAATGTGGTATTGGAAATAGAAATAACATGGGGGAAAACAGGAATAGGTTCCTGTACAAAGAAAAAGAAAAGTACTGTAGTTCAACATGTGTCAGCAAACTTTGTATCCAAAACTAACAATATGCACTTGTGAAATGAAGCAATCCTGGCATAAATAAACATTTCGAACTTTCCAGAGACCACTTGAAGGCTTCCTCCAAAATGTATCAAGGGATGGTTTGATTTTTCCTTGCACCAGACTTTACTTTCATTATGATTTCCATTTTGGTGGCCAAACTTACAGGTCTATGCTGGGGGTTGTTGGTGAGGCAGGGTAATCTGTTTTCCTCTTTCCCCTCTAGTTTGCTCCTCGCGCATGCTCAGTAAAGGATTCTGGAGGCAGCTGCTATTTATTTATTTATATTTATTTATTTATTTATTCCCCGCTCTTCAGCCACAAGGCTATCAGAGCAGCTTACAAATTGTTTTAAGCAATAGCAAATTTACACATCTACACTGCATTAAGCAGTTTCCAATGTGTGTTAGCTAATTGCCTTGCCACTTGTAGGCAGGCACGCATGGCTGCAGTATGATTGTCTAGAGTAGGTCCCAGCTCAAACTTTATTGCATTGTTTGCTGTAGAAACACGACTGCAACTTGATATCAAACGTTTGTATATCTCCAGCCCTCCTTCACCATCTTCCCAATGTTGATACCACTAAAAAAGGTCCAGCTAGACAAAGGATGAGGAGGCAGGAAGGGACTACGCGGGCATTGAAAGACTTTGTAAAAAGGCGTTTCTCTGTCAGGGACTTTGTAAACGGAGGTATGCCTGTATTATTATCAGTTTCACAGTCTATCAGTTGGAGTTGGGGACACTGGACTCTATCCAAGAATCTAGGAACCAGTGGCGTTGTCAGATAATGTGTCATGTTCCAAGTCATGTCGCTTGGTGCTGCCATTGTTGTTTTGAGGCACAATAACTTGTCTTCACAACAGGTGCTTTTGTGGTTCCATCCCTAGAAATTTAAAAGAGAATTTACTATTCCTCCCACCCCGACCCCAGGTATGTGCTGCTCATCCCTCCAGGAAAGATTCCTTCCAAGGAGGTTTGTGCCTGCGCATGATTGCTCAGGTGCAAGTCCTGCACAGCTCCATGGGGACCTAGCTTCCCCCTAAGTGGGCTTAAGGCTGCAGCCTATGGCTTTATTGCTTGCGGTCAAGGATTAGGAGCATCATTACGCAGCTGTATCAGTCCCACTGTTAAATACTGTGACTCCATCCTAAGGGATCCTGGGATGCGTCCTTTAGAGAGGCGCTTTAGCACACTCACCTGAAGTACATTTCCCAAGCGACCCTGATTCAGTCTCTCCTTTCTCAGGGTACCTTGGGAACTGTAGTTAAGGGCGATGGAGCAAAGCTCCCTATCAGAAAATTCTAAGGGCCTCAGGAAACTACAAACCCCAGGGTTCAGCAGGAACCTTGCCCATTCTTTGGCTTGGCTCACCTGTGTTTGAAGCCAGATTTCAAGATCCATAGAGCTAGTGTGTGGCCACATACTACTCAAGTGCTGGTGTTATTAAATATTTTCACTAACATATGAGTCTCTTAAAATTAAATATATGCATGTACATACACTGTGTCTGCCTCTGCATTCAGGAGACCTTTCACATGGCAAATACCCCAAAATGAACTCTAATTCGGCCTGCCCCCCTGCAGTCTAAACTTCTAATTAATCCCATGGGAAAATGTCCAACTCAGAAAACCAAAGAAGATTAAAATAATAATTAAAAAAAATAAAATAAAAGACTACTCAACAGGACAAACCAGTTTACGCTAGGGAGGAAAAACCCCATGCAGCCGTTATGACCTTTTGAAGGCCTGGTGCCCTTCTCTCTCTGTCCACCCCTCCATCTTGAAACTTACTTGGCTCCCTCCCCATTCAAACATAATAAAAATTGGCCACAATGCTTTATGGCTCCTTGGCTGTGTGTTTTTCCCCCCTCTCTGTAAATCACATTTACAGACCTTTTGAGATAAACCTGTTTTGACTGCTAAGCCCCGGGAACAGCGTGGGAACCGCCAATTTACTTGGAAAATCCGCAAGAAGAAAGCAGCCAACACCCCAACACAAGAGCACCCCGAGTTCAAGCTTTGCCACAAGAGGCTTTGCTTGATCTGCAGGCCAACTGCGTCTGGGAATTATTTGAGAGTTGCATTATTAGCCAATTCATTTTGAGAGTCATGTTTGCATTCTGGCCCTTTTGATGGTCTTGCTTTTAATTCTATTGTTGGGTAGCTAATATTTTTAAATTTTGTATGATATGCATTTGAAAAGCCATGCCTCTTTTAACCCTTGTAAGCTGCCTTGAGTCTTAGATGGAGGAAAGGGAGGATATAAATACAAATATAACAACAACAATTCCACCAATGAGTTCAAGGCTTTACTCTTGCCCACTCTATCATCACAAGAACAACCCTGTGAGGTAGGACAGAGAGAGAGGATCAAGGTCATCCAGTGAGTTTCATACCTCAATGGGGACCAAAACTTGGATCTTCCAAGTCCTGGTCCAAATTCCAACCACTACACCACGCTGCCTCTCGATTGGAAAGATCACTGCCTCCTTAATGCCCCGATTAGATAATCCAGCCAAATATCCATCTAGTCAGCATCTTGTTTGGCTGGGAAGAGGCCTCTAGGAAGCCAGAAAGCAAAGCAGGAAGGCAGCAGCTGGCATTCAGAGCAACTGCTCCTACACAGGGAGGCTCTGTCTCAAGAAAAACCCTTGACTTACCAGACCCAGGGCCCTTAATAGTCTAGCACCCCATTTAGAAACGTTGGCTGTCAGATGGTCCCAAGCATCTCGTATGCAAGATCTATGCTTGTGCCGGGTGCCAGAAGGTATATACTGCCCCTGTATGTGGAAGTTCTGTTTAGCAACTGCTTGAAAATATGTCCTCTACATGGCAAAATCATTTCCCCCCGTAATTCCTAAAAAAGAAAGATGTCTCCTGCATGGACATCTTGTGTCTACAAGGGTCATTAAACTTTTACGTGCCTCACTGATGGACCGAATTGAACAAGGGTAACTCCAACCCATTTCCCCCCCCAGCAGATGACAATGCTGAGCAGATTGCAGGGAGGGGGTGTTGGGGAAGCTGCACCAGTGGAATTCCTGCCATCTGATGCATCAAAGGAAGATGTGAGCTCAAGCCCACAAGCCAGAGCAGGCTGAGTGGGAGGCCTGGGTTTTGCCCAAGGAATTCAATGTGGCAAGCTGTTCCACTGGCACATGCTGCAGGTGGGGGGAAGAGAGAGGAAAATGACCCCCCCCTCTAACTCCTAGACATGCTGGTTTGACCAACCTTTTCCCCTGGGGAGGGTGTAAGCTCCCCCCCCCATGAATTCGGGGAGCACAAAACCCGACACACACAAAAACTGCACATGCTCTGGAGACCTCTCTTCCTTCAGCACCCGCAAAATCCACAATTCCTCAGGACAAACTTTTTTTAAAGTCAAATCCCACAAAAATCAATGAGGCTTCCTCCTCAGTAAACGTACTCCGAGAATGCGTGTGCTCTCTCCCTTTGGCAACCCCAACATAGGCAGGGCTAGGAGACCCCCCCACAACTTTGGGGGGAAGGAGGTTTGCTTGAGAGTCAAGTTCCTCTGAAATCAGCAGGGCCACCCCTCCCAAGTCCAGGAGAGGGGGCAGAAAAGAGAGGGTGCCCCAAAATCAGCGGGGCCATCCCTTCCAAGTCCAGGAGAGGGGCAAGAAGAAAGGGTACCCCAAAATCAGTGGGGCCACCCTTTCCAAGTCCAGGAGAGGGGGCAGAAAAGGGAGGGTGCCCTGAAATCAGCGGGGCCACCCCTTCCAAGTCCAGGAGAAGGGTAGGAAGAAAGGGTACCCTGAAATCAGCAGGGCCACCCCTTCCAAGTCCAGAAGAGGGGGCAGAAAAGGGAGGGAACCCCGAAATCAGCGGGGCCACCCCTTCCAAGTCCAGAAGAGGGGGCAGAAAAGGGAGGGTACCCCGAAATCAGCGGGGCCACCCCTTCCAAGTCCAGAAGAGGGGGCAGAAAAGAGGGTACCCCGAAATCAGCGGGGCCACCCCTTCCAAGTCCAGAAGAGGGGGCAGAAAAGAAAGGGTACCCCAAAAATCAGCAGGGCCACCCCTCCTTCCAAGTCCAGGAGAGGGTCGGGAAGAGAGGGTGCCCCTGAGCCAGGGCGACGAGAGGGGCCGGCATGGGACTCCGTCTCGGGGGGAGCCGCCCCTCTTTCCCCCCTCTGGTGGGCCCGGCTGATGCGGGGGCCTTTGGGCCCGGGGGAGGAGGGGCGGCGAGGGTGGGGGTCCCTTCCCTCCCTCCCTCCCTGGGTGGGGGTCTCCCTGCCTGCCCGCCCGGCTGCCCACCTTGGCCTGGAAGAGGATGCCGTGCTGGAAGGCTTCCTCGTTGTGGAGGGGCACCCGGGAGTCGCCCGCGTCGTCCACCAGGTTGTAGCGGTTCTTCAGCTGGACCGGCATGGTGCGGGGGGCGGCGGCGGCGGCGGCGGCGGCGGCGGGAGGGACCCCCAGGCCAGGCCGGCCAGCGCATCGCCCGGAGCCTCCGCCGCCACCAGCAGCAAGAAGGGAGCCGGGGAGGCGCCGCTCGGCTTGCCCGCCCGCCCCCGCCTCTGATGCGCCACGGAGGGCGGAGCCGGAGGGAGGGAGGGAGGGAGGGAGGGGGAGAGGAGGGGCGCTCTGCACATGCCCAGGGGTCGGCCTCCCGGCGCCAGGGGGGCGGGCTCCCTCCCAGGCAGGGGCGGCCCTTCGCCTGCCCTTCTCCAGGGAGCCCCTCTCCAGAGCTTTCCCTGCCCGGGTCCCCCCTTCCCCAAGACTTAAAACCTGGATGAGGATGAGGAGGGTGAGACCTGATCATCATACCAATCATACAATGAAATCAGGGGCTCTTCGCCTGCCCTTCACCAGGGAGCCCCTCTCCAGAGCTTTCCTTGCCCAGGTCCCCCCCAAGACTTAACTCAAGATTTAACCCCCCCCCCAAATAATGCCTAATAATAATAATAATCGTTTGCACTCAACTCAGCAGTGGGGAGAGAAGAGGAGGAGCCCTTCGCAGTTGGCTCAGGCAAAAGCAAACTGCTGCCACTTCTTTTGGCTGATGTGTTCTTCCTTATTTTTTTTTCTTTCCTCATTAATAACTTCTTCCATTTCAACCACGCGCTCTCATGTTGCTTGGCCATATGGTGCCCTATTTCCATCTGTGCCCATTGGGCTAGTGGGCATTTTGGAGGTGGTCTGTCCTCCTTCCCTGACCAGCAACAGTTGCCCCCTGCCCACCACTGCTGCCACTGCCTCCTCCTTCACGGCTGGCCAGTTCCCCCATTCTTTTGCAAGAGGCCTTGGGACCGAGGAAATGTCACCCCCAATTACGCCTGGTCCCATCACCCTCAGTCACACAGGCATCCCTTCCAAAGAGAAAGGCCCTTTGCGTGGAACATGTAGGTCGCCCCTGTCTGCCTCCAAAAAGCGCAAACAGCCGCTTTGTCGAAAATAATTTGAACATCTTCCGGCCCTCGCAGGGACACGCCATTTACACAGCAAGCCCATGTTTAAACCCCACCAGTGCCAAAGCATTTTTGGACTCGGTTGAGAGCTTCTGGTTTGTTCACTGACTGCGGGGAGGGGAGGGGAAGACCTGCCTATAAATTAAGGCATATTAAATTGTGCTGAGAAGGACTAGGAGCTCCAGGGGGCCCTTAAACCGTGGATCAAAATAATCGAGAAACAGCTTTAACCTCTGCACCCTTCCAGGTGTTGGGTGTCAATGCCTGCTTGCTTAGGGTGGCCCCACAAATTTTGCAGGGTTTTCGTAAGCAAGGAATGCTCAGAAGTGGTTTTGCCTGTTTCTTCCTAGAATTCCTTGGCAGTCCTTCTGGGCTTGGGGAAGGGTCTTCTTTTTGTACTGCCACATCGCTGGCTGGGGGATTCTGTGAGTGACAGTCCAAAAAGGCACCTTTTCCATGCTTATGGCAACCTCATGAATTCTGTAGGATTTCTTAGGCAGGGAATACGCAATACTCAGAGGTGGCTTTGCCAATTCCTTCTTCTGAAATGGAGCCAACAGCATCTTGACAGTCCTACTGGCCTTGGGGAAGGATCTTCTTTTTGGACTGCCACTCCCAGAATCCCCCAGCCCTGATTTGGCAGGGACAGTCCCAATGAATCCTCTGTCGTCCCACTTTTTCAGCCACTTTTAAAATGGACCCGTTTCTCCTCCACACTTTCCTCCTTTGTCTTCAGCTTACTTCATTCAGTTGCTGCAAAGTGGCCAAGTAGCTTGCCCTCCATTTAACCGAGGAGGGGCAGGATTTTGCCCTTCCCAAGCAGGTTCGGGCAAAAGCAAACTGCTGGTTCCTCTCCTAGCTTGCCTGTTCTTCCTGATTAATCCCTTCTGCTGTCTTGACCCCACTTTGAAGTTAGTTGGCCACAGCTTTCATCTGTGCAATGTTGGAGGGTATGTTCTCTATAGTTGAGCGACATGCCTGTGACCTCTCCAGAGAGTTGAAATTCAACTGTGGTTGTTGTTCCTTCCCTTGATTGCCCGGCAGCTTCCTTCCTCCCCTTCTCAGCATATGAGTGGTAGGTACAGCCAAGGGCTCATGTGGCGCAGCGCATAATGCCCACCATTTATCCCACCAGGATAAATGGAAGATTTTTTATTCATGCAATTCCTCCATTGCACGGAGCCTCTGACCGCATCTGGTCTCTCCTTAATCCAGGGGAAGGGGAAGGACAGCTAGGGGGAAATCAGGAGAGAGGTTTTTCCTTGCTTTGTCTGGCATTTCAGAGGCTGACGGTTGCTGGTGTAGGAGCATTTAGTACCACCTGGTTGGGCTCATCACCCACAAACCCCCAGGTCAGAGCTTGGAAAAGTTTCTTTTTTTGGATGACATTGGGAGGGGGACTAGGGGGAAGCAAGGAACTTTTTGCAGATGGAGGAGGGATTCCAGCAGGCCCAGCATGTTCTGTGCAGAAAAGAGAATATTATTTTCATTGAGAGGTATTATTTTCTACTCAGAAAAATGCTACATCCCGCTCAGAAAAGCCACATGTGCATTTTGCACAGAGTAAGTGTGGCACTGTGAATCATTTTGGAAAACTGCTTTTTTAAAAGACTGTCTTGCTGTGGGAAGAAAACAGCTAAAATTACTTGTTGCTGCCTTCAAGATGCGACTTGCCCAAGGTCACCTAGTGGATTTCCATAACCGAATGGGAATTCGAACCCTGTTCTCCAGAGCCCTAGTCCAACGCTCAAACCATTACACCACACTGGCCCCCTTTTAATCCTGGTGTTTTTTTTAATTAACAACAACTCTACAATGGTATAGCGGGGTGGGGGGAATGAATTATGTCTAGATATTACTTCTGTCCCCACGCCCATTACATTTTCTTTCATTTCCGAAGTTTCTAGCATTACAGAGAGTGAGACATTGAAAATTATTCATGCCTAAAATGCTCATATTTGCTGTGTTTACGTTCCCTTGATCACCTTGTTTACCCCTTTTCTTGGGGGGCCTCAACTGTACCTCTAAATGCTCAGCTGCCATTTTAAGTTAATGCAATGCTAGAAATGTGCCCCTCCCCATAGTTAACATTCCTGGTTCTCTGCAATATGAACAATAATGAATTAGATTCTTGGTGTGTGTGTGTTTTCAATGGCTAGATAATAAATTACTTTTAAAAACATTGTTTAGTAAGCTAGGATGCTGGTTTCACAGATCCTAAGCACTGAGTGTTGCATGAACTGCAGTTTCAAAACTGATGCCAAGGGCAGCCCCACACCTCTCTGTTTTTTGACCCCAACCTGACTCTTTTCCAATTTAAAAATGAAACCACAGCAAAATGTGGTTCTTGGTACAGCAGACGTGCATTCTGAAGAGAAAGAGGAGATGGTGGCTCCCTTATTATTTATTTGAGGGGGCAAATTGCTGGGGTAGGAGAGAGCCAGCATGGGGGAAGGGTTTTTTTCTTCTTTTCCCCCCCTTTATTTTCTTTTCTTCTTCCTTTTGCAATAACAGCAGCACCACCTGCAGGCCCCATGGCTCATTTTCACCCTCAGATTTTAGGAGGAAGACAAATGGGTCATTTCTTGCCTCTCTTCTAAGGGCTTCTCCAGTTGGAGCAAACATGCCAGGGGGTTGAAGTATTTGTTGCTGTAGTTCTTGGGATTGTTTAAAAATACTGTATCCAAATGACATCTCTGCTTATCTGGACTGTTTTCTAGCCATTCCTGCCACCAACTGCAGCAAATTATTCCCACTCTTGAGTGGGTTTTCTTTTTATCCCAAGACAGGTCAGAACAATATGTTCCCTTCTCCTCTTTTTAAAAATTAGAGTTATAATGCCATAGTGCATACGTGAAATGGCCATTTTGTGCTATAGTATTATACCATATAGCAGCTACGCTATATTGGCTCTTCCTCATTGTCTTCTGCAAGGCTTGGAGAAAGTAACTTTGGGAGACTACAACCTCCAGAATTCTTCAGCTACAGGTTGGGGGCCGCATTTCCGGTTTGCCAGGGACTCAAGGGCCACACTTCCTTTGTTTTTGCTTGGTTTTCAAAAGGTTTTTTTAAGTTAAAACACATGCAAACAGCTACACACAAGGAAACGTGAGTTAAAATTGAGTTAAAAGTGAGTCTAAAATTAAAACAATTCTTCCTCCAGTATTATTAAATTCCAGCACTTGCTGAAAAACAAAACCTCCACACTTGCGCTTGTCTAATTATACACACACACACACACACAAATGAACCTTAAATATACTTAAATTGAATTTTAATAATATGAGATTGACTGTTAAAATATAAAGCAACAAAACTGGCCATGATACCGACCATAGTACCCTCATGCGAAGCCACACGGTGTAGTGGTTTGAGTGCTGGAGACTTGGGGTGCATCTACACTGTAGAAACAGCACAGTTTGACACCACTTTAAGTGCTGGAGCTCCATCTGATGGGAATCCTGGGATGTGTAGTTTTACAAGGCCTTTAGCCTTCTCTGCCAAAGAGTGCTGGTGCCTCACAAAACTACACATCCCAGGATTCTGTAGGATGGAGCCATGGCAGTAAAAGTGGTGCCAAACTGCATTATTTATACAGTGTAGACACAGCCTGGAGGGTTCAAGTCTCTATTCAGCCACAGAAACCCCACAGGGTGACCTTGGGGGAAATCAGACTATTTCAGCCTCAGAGGCAAACTGGTAAAACCTCTTCTGAAGGCATCTCTCCAGTGGCGCTCTATGAGAGGCAGCGTGGTGTAGTTAGTGGTTTGGAAGCGTCAGGAGAGCAGGGTTCGAATCCCCGTTTAGCCATGGAAACTCTTGGCAAGTCCCACCCTCTCAGCCTCCAAGCAAATCTTCTCTGAATAATAAATCTGCTTAGGAGAATCCCAGAGTCAATTTGAAGGCTGCATAACAATAGCATTATATGTTTAGTCCAGGGCTTTCTTTCCAAACTTTGGTCCTCCAGGTGTTTTGGACTTCAACTCCCAGACACCCCAGCCGGCTTGAGCAACAGTCAGGAATTCTGGGAGCTGTAGTCAAAAACATCTGGAGGACCACTGATGGCAATGCACTTAGTCGTTTGCTCCTGAATTTTGGAATCAAACTGCAATGCCATTTAAAACAAAAATTAAAATGCTGGGGATACAGAGTGTGTGTATGCAGAGTCGGGCTTGGGGTGGGCACAAGCAGTTTGCATTAAAGGACCACCTCTGGCTTTTTGCCTCCCTCCCCTCCAATTGTGACATGCACAGAGCCTGCCTGTGATGATTGGTCAAGCTCGTCCCATGTGACCAGAGGGTGAGACAGAGTGGACATGGCCTTCAAACAGGAAATGGGGATGAATGACAGCCGAACAGCCAAAGAGGATGAAGGAGAGGCCAAGGAGGGCTGATCCGGGAGAAAGCAACAGCCATTGGCCCTCGGCTGGTTATGGGCCTTCCAGTTGATTCCAGCTTGCACCAAGGGTCTTCTTGGCAAGGTTTCTTCAGAGGAGGTCTGGCCACCATAGCTTTCCTCTGAGGCTGAGAGAGTGGGACTTGCCACCCAGGGGATTTCTATGGTTAAGCCAGGATTCGAACTGTGGACTCGCAGAGTCCCTGTCCGACACCCAGACCACTGAACCACACTGTCTCTCAACACCATGCTGGCTCCTATGGCAGCCCTTTCCAGGGTGGTGGCACAGGGGTGTTTCTAGTTGCACACCCACTGTACTGGCACAAGGAGGGGGCCACTAGCATGACCACATAAACACACACACACACCCTCTTTGTGACATATTGTGGGCACTGAGTTGTCCTAATAAAGCTGTTTGTTTTAAAAAATAAATAAATCCAGCACACAACCTTATCCAACCATAACCATAATATAAGCCCCTTATGTCCACCAGCATTAAAAGAAAGAAAAAAGTTAGGTGATGTTGATTATAATGGAGCAACAACCTGCTAGCTTAATAATAATTAATTTACATAAGTATTTATAAATGTACATGAATTACATATAATGTATACGTGACGGATTATACAGCGTCTAAATATGATGTGGTGGCGGTGGGGGCTTTGGAGGAAGAGGGGCATCCAGATGTTCAGGGGTCTTCATTTCCCCAAACAGTGGTTCTTAACCTGTGCTCTGGGGACCCCCAGGGGTCTGCAATGTCCTCACAGGGGCCCATGAAGGCTGCTCAGCCCACATGATGGGAGCCAAGGCAAAGGCTGGCTGGCTTGGCCTGCGCATTGCCATTCAATCTGCTCCAGCCACAAACTTTCAGGAAGAAGCAGGAGAGAAGCCTTCCCTCCCCCTCCAGTGCCTATGAGGGAAGGGTTAATGGATTGTATATTATTATTGTTGTTGTTGTTGTTTTAAATCTTGAGTTAAGTCTTGGGAGGACCTTGGCAACAAAAGATATGGTAACAAAAAGGTGAAGAGCCACTGGTGTGATTGTATTATTGCCGATATTATCAGATATTATTATTGTTGTTGTTATTATTGTTATTACTATTAGGGTTTTAAATCTTAAGTCTTGGGGGTCCATTATTATTAGGGTCCACAGCAACAAATGATATGGTAAAGAAAAGGTGAAGAGCCACTGGTGTGATTGTATTATTGCTGATATTATCAGATATTATTGTTGTTGCTATTATTATTATTATTATTATTATTATTAAATCTTGGAGTTGAGTCTTGGGGGAACTTTGGCAACAAAAGCTATTGATAGGGGGTCCCTGGTAAAGCAAAGGTGATTGTATTATTGCTATCATCCTCATCATCATCTTCTTCTTCAGGGTTTTAACTCCGGAGTTAAGTCTCGGGGGTCCTTGGCAAGGGAAGCTATTGAAAGGGGGGGGGGTCCCTGCTAAAGGAAAGGTCCAGAGCCCCTGGGCTAAGACCCCCTTCCTAGCCGGGGGCAACGCTTGGTGGGAGCTGTAGTTCCCCCAGACCTTGTGCTGGGGGGGGGGGATAGAGGGGCTCCCCAAGCCCCCCCACGGGGAAAGGGAGAAGGGCGGGATGGGGATGCTGGAGGCGCGGGGCGCGTCCCCGCTGCTGCTGCTGCTCTCCAGTTGCGCGCCGGCCGCGTGCCTGCGCCTCTCCCGGGCAACCGGCCCAGGCTCCGGGGCGCAGCCTCAGTCCCTGGCCCGGCCCGGCAGGAGCGGCTCCGCCGAAGCGGCTGCAGCAGGACGGCCCCGGCGCGGGCGCCTCTCCCTCTTGCCCGGGCCCGTGCGCGCCATGGCGGCTGCCCTTTGCGCCCCGGCAGGAGAAGGCGAGGCCAAGGAGGCGGCGGCGGCGGGCGAGGCCAGGCTCCGGCCGCAGCAGCCCCGGAGGGTGTCCGGGGGGTCGCCGGGGGCGTCCCCACGGAGGAGGGTGGGGGTCGGGGGCCCCCTCCTCTCCAAAGAGGCCTCGGGGCTGCTGCTGCTGCCTCCCGCCCCCAGCCTGCCTCCCAGGAGGAGGGGGAGGAGGAGGAAGGCCGGGCTGGGGGGCGCCCCGGGGGTCTCGCAGCCCCCTCCTGCGCCCGGGGGTCGCCGCCTCCTCCTCCGCCCGCGCCCGGTGACGGTGGACAGCTCCAAGGCGCGCACCTCGCTCGAGGCCCTCCAGCTCAGCCTCCGGCAGCTCCGCTGGAAAGAGGTCAGCAGCCCGCGGTTTGGGGGGGGGGGCTTGGGGATGGGGGGGGCAGGGCACGGACTACACCTCCCATCCTCCCCAGGCAGCCCCCTCCCAAGCCACCCACCCCTGGAAGGGAGGGAGGAAGGAAGGGGAGGGTGGATTTCAGGGTGGAAAGGTCTTTCTATGTGTGTAGGCACTGGCTGGGGACGATGGGTGTTGCAGTCGGACGCTGGCCCCCGGAGGGACGGCCAGGGCCCTCCATGGGGAAGGTTTGGGCAGTCTGTGGGCAATGGGAGTTGTAGGCAGACTCCCCATATCTGGAAGGAAGGCGTCTGGTGGTAGGGTGTAGGGGCCAACCAGGGTGGAAGGGTGGATGTGGATGATGGAAGTTGCAAGAGAATACTTAGGCCAAAGGGGCCTGGTGGTCAATGGGGAAGGCAGGGGTGGAGGTGTGGCTGTGGGCGATGGGAGTTGCGTTGAAGACTTACACCGAAGGGGCCTGGTCGTCAGTGAAGGGTGGGTGTGGATGATGGAAGTTGCAAGAGAATACTTAGGCCAAAGGGGCCTGGTGGTCAATGGGGAAGGCTGGGTCAGAAGGGTGGGTGTGGGTGATGGAAGCTGCAGTAGAATACTTAAGCCAAAGGGGCCTGATTGTAAGTGGGGAAAACTGGGGTGGAAGGGTGGCTGTGGATAATGGAAGCTGCAGGAGAATACATATGTGGGAGGAGCCTGGGGATCAATGGGGAAGGTTGGGATTAAGACGTGGCTGTGGGCGATGGGAGTTGTAGTCCAGCTCCCCATCTGGGAGGAGCTTGGTTCTGGCTGGGAAAGGCTGGGATGGAAGGGTGGTTGTGGACAATAAGAGTTGCAGTATGATACTTATTTAAGAATCAAGCAATCCAGACAACAGTTAAGTTGTGACCAAAAACAAGTTGTAAGACCACAGGCTTTCTCTTGAATGCCCATCAGCCACAAACACCTGAAAATCGTAGGAGAAGCCCCCAGTCCCAGACCCCAGGGACTCCCCAGTTTGAGAGTTTCTGGAAGGAGTTAGGTGGGGAAATTTGGGGGAGGAATAACTGCGCCTGGACCAGAGCTCGGGAAAGTTACTTCTTTGTTTTGGAAAGTTACTTCATCCCCGCCACCTCCAACAAGTTAACTTTCCCAAACAGGAGGTCATATTGACAGCACATATGCAAGTTTAATTTCTGCTCCAACAGGCCTCTTCGGCAGTGAGTTTTCAGCCATTCTGGTCCCTATGTTGAGAGATCAATGAACCAAATCAATAAAGAAATAATGTTTGCAGCCTTTTGAGAACGGTGGCGGCTGGGCAGTTGAAATATAATTGAAACATACAGGAGAACAAGACGGCACACCTAGTCTGCCAAGATGATTAGAAATTGATCAGAGGGCCTGCCTGAATAAAAAGGACTTGGCCTGCTGGTGGAAAGAGAGCAGGGCAGGGTCCAACCAGGCCTCCAGTGGAAGGGAGTTCCACAGCCCGGGAGCAGCCACACAGAAGGCATTCACCAAACACGCCTGTGTTGGTGGTGGGGCCAAGAGAAAGGCCTCCCCACCCAAGGATCTTAGAACTCAGGCCTGCTTGTGGAGGAAGATATAGTTTCTTAAAATAGCCTGGTCCCAATCCATGGAGGGCTTTAAAGGTCATCACCAGCACTTTGCATTCTGCCCAGAAACGGACTGGTAACCAGTGAAGATGTTTCAACAGGGCAGTTGCACGATCCCCGAAGCCAGCCCCAGTCGGCGGCCTAGCCATTCCAGTACATTTCGGAGCTGCTGAAGCCCCTGAACAGTTTCCAAAGGCAGCCCCACACAGTCTGCCCAGAGGTAGGCTGCTCCTGATCCTGGAGGCTCAGTCTAGAAAGCCTCATGCAAATAGTGTTAGATCAGGCCAAAATATCCATCCAGTCTAGGGTCCAGTTTTCCCACAGTGGCTGGAGTGTCGATGGTCCCTCTAGGTCTGTGTTTCCCAAACTCTGGTCTTCCAGTTGTTTTGGACTTCAGCTCCCAGAATCCCTGATTGCTAGCCAAGGTGACTGAGGCTTCTGGGAGTTGAAGTCCAAAACACCTGGAGGACTAGAGTTTGGGAATCACTGCTCTAGGTCCCCACCAACAGTGTGGCCTTGCCTCATTTGCCCCGAACCCTTGGCAGCTTGCACCCGGTGGGGAGCTGCCTCTACTCTTCATGGCCATGCTGGGGATGTGGATAATGGGAGTTGGAGTCCAACACGTCTAGAGCAGAGTTAGATGCCATGAGCCACTGAATCTTTTCCTCCTTCCCTCTCTCTTTTTTTGATAACAATGTCATAACAAGTCACATTTCAAAACCAAAATTAACAAGTGGAATGGACGTTGATATTTTGGCAGTGTGTGCAACTAGGAGCAATTTCCAGTTACTTTTAACTAGTTATTTGCGGGGGATCATTTCTTATCCTTCTCCAAGGCACTTTGAATGGACTTTTACACTGATATAGATATTGTTTTGTTTTTAACAAACAAGCAACCGTAAAACTGCTCTGAGGTTTAGTCAGAATTTTAGGGCGGCTCTCCAAGGTGATGGACCCGACCCACCTCTAGAAATAGGTCCAGCACCTGGGATGATGGCTGCTTTAAAGTTTGTACTAAACGTCTGGAAGTGGATTATGGACGGGCTCATGTCAGCCATCATTTCAGTGGCAATGGGTGGCAGCTCATTAAACCATCCACCACTGGCTAGGTCCTTCCAGCCTGGGGAACAACAGTTTTTTTGTGCAGTGGGGACGGGGGGGACGGGACGCTGAACTAGATATTACGAGAGGAATCTGCAGCTGCTGCAACTCTAAGTCACATCACCCAGCCTTGGTCCCACAGCATCTGGTAGGAGACAATGGCTTTTGTGATGTCGTTTCATCCCCATGGTCCTCCCTCCCTCTCTTCTCTCCCCTCTCACACATACCCCCCCCCATGATGTATATGGTACCACTCAAGCCAGGCAGGGCTGGGGGAATTACAACAGTAAAACCACAGAATCCACGAACTGGAAATGACTCCAAGGGTCATCTAGCCTGACCCCTGCAAGAATATACAATGAAAGCCTTCCTGAGAGATGAACCAGAAAGCCTCCTATCTATAAAACTGAATGGTGACTCTACTCTTTCTTATCTCCATTTATAGCTCAGCTTTCCCTGCTTGTCAATCCCAGTTGTGACATCTCCCATTAGCCACAACAGTGGGAGGCGGGACCAAGTTCTTTTCTTCACTAGACGATTGGACAGAGTGCTGCCTGCACAATTTGCCTTGTTATCTCTAGAGCTATAAACAGTAGAGCATCCTTCCTCAAGTTGACACCCTCCAGATATGTTGGACTATATCCTCCATTATCTTTGGCCAGCATGCCTGTTGGCCTTATTGACAAAAGAGGCAGTCTGTTGCCTCATCACCTGAAAATACTTCATGATCCTTTGTGTATACCAAGCTATCCTAATAAATACTAATATTTTTTTCATATGTTTATTTCAGGGGGTTGGTCTAGATGACCTTTGTGGTCTCTTCCAACTCTAGGATACTATGCTTTTCCAATGGGGATGCTTTCACTGGGTATTCCTGCATGGAAGAATGGGGTTGGACTAGATGGCCCTTGGGGGTCTCTTCCAGTTCTATGATTCTATGATTTGTAAAGGTGCCACCAAGAGTCTAGATGAGAATTATGCAAGTCGGTGTTCATCAGCTTCTGAAAAAGTCTGCTGAACAAATCTTTTCAGAACAAGATGACACCTTCGTCCACCGTGTTATTTGCATAATATTAAGGAATTAGCATAATTAGCTCCGAAGGCAGAAAGCTGCCTATTAAGAGCGGAGTTGGGAGCAAGGCTTCATTGAGACAGTTGTGGACTGCAGGAGGCGCCCACGTCACATGAAAAACAGTTTAACTGAATTAAAGAACCTCAAGAATTCAGTTTCATCACATCGCCACTGATCCGGAACATCTTTTAGTTTGGTTAGGGATGTGTGTGCTCATTTCTATATTCCTGGTTGCAGCTTCATGCATCCCACACATTTCATGCCGAAATGTCACAAAAGGGTAGGAACTGTGAGAAGACCAGCTATCGTTTCTTAAGAGACCAAAAGAAATAATAATAATAGGTATCTAGTCCTCATGGCTTAGAGAGGTCCAGAGATAACAGCTGAATAATTCATTCCTTTAATATTATTATATTCCATTTCAAGGCAAAGTCCCCTCAAGGTGAGTCTCACGGTAAAATGGACCAAAATAGCACTTTAAAACATTTTTGCAAGCAGATCTATATATATAAAACCCTTGGGTATGCACAATGGCCTTAGGTATGTTGCCTCTTTCTTATTGGGGTGCAAGGTCCTCCTTGTGCCCCCCCCCACGTAGCTACATCCCTGTATGAAGGCAAGGGGAGTCTTTGGACACCTGGTTGCAGTTTTAGGTACGCTTGATGTTAAATCCACGGGATTTAAGTTTGACATAAGTATACATAGGACTGTGCTGCTAGCAAAGCAGACTGGCTTGTGGGAACCTGTCCTGCCATCAACCCCCTTGTTCTGTTGGAAAGGTCTTTCTGGCATCTCACTCAAATCAGCTTCCATGCAATTTCTACACAGTGTTTGTCTCTGGAACAGAAAAAATCGAGTTTGCTGCATTTTCTTGATCGCAAGCCCTCATGTTGTTTGGAAACCAAAATCTTCACCTCCTCTTCCCTTGGCTGATGCAGATCTTCTTATCCATCCTTTTATAAACCTCTGTCATTGTTTCTCCCAATCCTGCAATAGTTCTCTCCCCAACCTAAAGGATTCGGATGCTCCTGATTTCCTAAAACACTTTCTGCTCTACCTTTGTGGATTACTTTAGCAAACATCATAGATGAGACATGCTATAGCAACATGGATTTCATTTCAACTTGAATAGAAACATTGATTATTATTACAGTTGTCCTTTCATATTCACTGGAGTTTGGTTCCAGGACACCCACCCACCCCGCCATGGATACCAAAATCCATGAATACTCAAGCCCCATTATATGCAATGGCATAGCAAAATGGTGTCCCTTATATAAGATGGCAAACAGCAAGGTTGGCTTTTTGGATTAATATTTTTTAAGAATATTTTCAAACCGTGAATATTTAAATCCGTGGATACCAAATCTGTGGATATGGAGGGACAACTATATTTTTAAAAAGAGGGAACAGTACCCACCTTTTCATCTGTTTTCCAGATGTCTTGGGTGAAAAATGGGCAGGAGAGGAAATGACACCCCTTCTTGTTTTCTCACCTGTTAAATGTTTTCCACACATTCCCATACACCGTTTTTTTTTGCCTTCCCCCTCCTTTCCTCTCCCAGAATAAAACAATAATGAGATGAATCACCAATTCCCCATTCTCAGTTCCTCTCTGTTGTGGGTACCACCCTCCTTCATTAATCAGGGGAGAAATAAAACATTTCTTCAATTAGCCTGTTAATTAATCTCCCCCTTTCCACCGCTCCCAGAGTGGTTGCTGACAAAATGGGGGGTTTGGTGCATTTTGAAAATAAAGGAACCAATGGAGGGGAAAGCTAGCAAGGCGTCCCCTTTATGTCTCTCTCCATCCTGGTTTTTCACATGATCCTTCCACGCTAAGAACTAAAAGAATATGTGTGTGTGTGTGTGTGTGGTGGAAATCCACAAAACTTGGCTGGCAAAGAAAATAAACTGTCAACAGCCAGAGGGTATTTCTGCTTTGGAAAGGATGCTTCTCTAGAGGTGGAAATGTTTCAGAGCAGTGGGAGTTGAGGATGTTCAAAGACGAGAGGGCTGGAGACATGCCCGCTGCTGCTTTTGCCTGGAAGCCATTCTGGTGTGGTACGGCCGGCCTCCTTTCCTCAGTGTCTTCTAGTTAATTTGGGAGCGGGTGGCGGTGGTAGATATGGTTTGATTTGACCCAACAGGGGCTAAATAATTTGGAGCAGGTGCAAACTGCAGGGTCAGGGGCTTGAGCTTTGATTGATTTGATCAGCGGTCAACTTGTGCTTAAGCAAAGCAGATGGTACGAGGGCGGCTTTAATTGGCAGGCGGCAATCTGGGGGAACCAAAGTTCATTTTCCAAAGAAAGCTGCGCTTCTAGGGTGTTGCTCCTTTATGAGGGATTTAATGTGGAAATATTAAAAGGTAAATTTCCTTCCCAGTGGCAAAAGATCACTCTTCACTTACTATCCATCTATCTAATCTTTCCTTTTTTCCAATGAGTGTAGGGTACAGTATGTCTTTCCTCCACCCCCCTTACAACAACCGTGTGAGGTAGTTTGGGTGAGGATGTGACAGATCCAGTTACCCAAAAGGTTGTATTGCTCAATAAAGAATTGAACCTTGGTCTATCAAGGATCAAAATCTGGTGCTCTAACCACTGCTCCACACGACTTGCCAGATATCTCTTGCAGCTCTCAATAGCGGGGAATTCTGCAGCACAGCTAATCACAGTTCTGTAAGCTATATTCTGCAAACTGGGCCATACTAAAGTAAAGGACATGCATATTATGTCCTTTACTTTTCTTAATTTCTTTCATGAGACTGAAAAACACTGTGACTTACACCCGAGTTAACAAGCTCAAGCTGTAAAAAAGTATATGTAGGGACTTATAGTGTGATTGTTTGCCTCTTTATTTGATGACAAATCTCATTGCATTTAGGAGACTTTTCCCCAAACAGAGCTTAGAAAAGTTATTTTGGGAGCAGCAGCTCGTAAATCTCACTAACCAACCCCCCTCCAGACATTTTGGGGATTATGCCTGTTGTTTTCCAAAAAGGTCACTTTTCCAAGTTTCCATGCAGAACTGCAGTTCTCAAAGAGTTCTTTTTCTGATAAGATTGCTCTCTTTCTTCCCCAAACACAGCAACCCATCCTTTTAAAAGCGGAAAGCTTTCTAATTTGTGCATGATCTGGCTTAAGCTGTCTAACTCTTGCATTTCCTCCCCTGTTTTCAGTTTCCCTTTGGTCGACGGTTGCCCTGCGACATCTACTGGCACGCCGTGTCATTTCACGATAATGCCATCTATTCAGGCCTAGTTAACAAATTTCCAGGTAATTGAATGCAGTGTTGCAAATTAAAACACTGTGATTGTTTGGAGAGGTTAATTATTGCATGGCTGACCCCTTCAATATGACTCCTGCCCCCCAACCCACCCACCCCAAATCTCTCACTTCCTTGTTTTTGTTGTGATGAGCCTTTGAGTTGGCTTCGGCTTTTGATGGTCCTCTCCTTAGATTTTCTTCTCCAGATTTCTACAGAGGGGATATGCCACGGCCTTCCTCCGAGGCTGAGAGAGTGTGATTCATCTGGGGTCACCCAGTGGGCTTCCATGGCTGAGCAGGGACTCAAACCCTGGTCTTCAGAGTCATAGTGCAATGCTCAAACCACTATACCACCCTGCCTGTAAAGATCTATTCAGAAGAGGGTGGGCGTTGCCTTCCTCAGAGGCTGAGAGAGTGTGACTTGCCAAGGTCACCCAGTGGGTTTCCCTGCTTGAGTGGGGATTCGATCCCTGTCTCCTGGAGTACCAATCCAACATTCAAGCCACAATAATTTGGCAGCTGATTCCCCTTTTAGTATTGGCCTTTGGTTTGGTCTTGCCGTCCATTCTTTGCTTTCTTGGCTTGGGGAAGGAAGAGCGGTCGGCGCCTCCAGGGTCCCCAGCCGATGACTCCGCCTTCTCTCCCTCCAGGCATGACCGAAATGGTGCGCAAGATCACGCTGAGCCGCGCCATGCGGACGATGCAGGAGCTCTTCCCCGAGGAGTACGACTTCTACCCTCGCTCTTGGATCCTGCCGGAGGAGTTTGCCATCTTCCTGGCCGAGGTTGGTAGCCGTGTTTTTCTCCTTGGCTTACTTTTTCTCTCCTCTTCCCCCTCACCGGGGGTCCCAGTTCAGCAAGGGTGGTGACTTCACTCTGGATTTTAGTCCGAACTTTAAAGGAACAATATTGAAAGAGCTGATCTTTCTAACAGTTTTAGCAGCGGTTGATGATAGGTTGACTTGGTGGTCTCTCATTCATGGGGTCGCCATAAGTCGAAGTCAACTTAGGGACAGTTAGCAACAAAAAGTTCCAATCAGTAACTGCAACTATTTACATTCAGAATTCTTTCCATGTTCTGACCAAAGAGGGCAATTTTGGCTTCTGCCCACCCCAGGTATTTTAGCCACTAGAGACCCCAACCCACCCCCAAAAGGCAAGCTCCTCTCCTCCTCCCCTTCCCAACGACATTCCTGTTGGAAGCCTGGATGAGTCGTTTCTGAGGAAAAGAAACAGATGGACGATAAAACAGCCCTGCAGATGGTCCTCCATCTGTGTTTTAAGGGGAAAGTGCCAGTTTTGTTACCAAACATCGCATTTCACGCCACTTCTGTGAACATCAAGAGGATGCAAAATTCCGTCTCACAAAGTTTCATAAAGTGGGAGATGATGGGGAAGAAACTTTTTTGCTTTTGTTTTTTTCTGGGAGTTCACTGGGAGATAGATGGAGGAAGAGTTTATTTTTTAATTTGCAGCCATTTTTTAAAGGAAGTAAACAGGAAGTGGCTTTTGGTCACTAGACCACAAACTAATACATGGAAATGACAAGAAAAGAGACTCCACCTAAAAATTGGGAAGAACTTCTTGATGGTTAAGAGCTATTCAGCAGCGGAACAGAACTACCTGAGAGGGTGGCGGCCTCTCCAGCTTTGGAGGTCTTTAAGCAGAGGCTGGGTGGGCATTTTTCAGTAATGCGTATTATTATTGTGTATTCCAGCCTGGCAGGGGGTTGGACTAGATGGCCCTTGTGGTCCCTTCCGCTCTAAGATTCTGTGGTTCTGTGATTATTGCAAATATGTATTGTAGTCTGCAGAGCCAGGAGAAATATTGTTCTCATAGTTCCTTGCATCTCCACCATGAAAAATTCTAGCTCTGCTGCTGAGACGCAGTGTGGCATAACAGGGTATAAATTCAATAAATGAACAAAAATAAATAAATAGAGCCTCTGGTGGTGATCTGTAATCTCTTCTTAGAAATGAAGGTCCCTGGGTGAGTGTCGCCAGTCTCCCAACTTGAATTTTCTGGCCGTCGTGAGGAGACAGTAGGAAACTCTGATCCCCTAGGACGGAAGTGAGAAACGATGGATGAGAATTCACCTTCTGGTTTCTGGTTTTAGGTTCACATGATCAAGGACACCAACCCAAGGTGGAGGCCCACCTTTATCGTGAAACCCGACGGTGGTTGTCAGGGGGATGGGATATACCTCATTAAAGACCCTGGCGATGTCCGGATGACCAGCAATCTCCAGACGAGGCCAGCGGTGGTCCAAGAGTACATGTCCAAACCTTTCCTGATCGACAAGCTCAAGTTTGACATCCGTCTGTACGTCCTGCTGAAATCTTTAGATCCTCTGGAAGTTTATGTGGCCAAGGATGGACTGTGCCGCTTCTGTACGGAGCCCTACCAGGAGCCGCACCCGAAGAACCTCCACCAGGTGTTCATGCACTTGACCAATTACTCCCTCAACGTCCACAGTGGGAATTTTGTCCACTCGGACAGCGCCAACACGGGCAGCAAACGGACGTTTTCCAGCATCCTGGACAGGCTCTCGTCCAACGGCGTTGATGTCCGGAAGGTCTGGTCTGATATCATTTCACTGGTCATCAAGACGGTGATTGCCATGGTCCCCGAGCTGAAGGTGTATCACCAGTCTGATATTCCCACGGGGAAACCAGGGCCATCTTGTTTCCAGGTAAGTCCAGAATTTGACACAGCTTTGAGACTGTTTCCCCTCTGCTCTTTCCACCTGTCTATCCATACCTTTATTAGTATACTTATATCTGATTTGTACTAAATGCTTCTTTTCAAACTACAAATTCCAGGATTCCTTAGGAAGAAGCTATGGCAAATAATCCAGTTTGAAACTGGATTATTTTTGTAGTGTGGATGCACCCTTGATCTTTTTTGTTTTCATGTGTAAGAACAAAATACACAAGCATTGCTTTCCTGTCTGTCACACCTCAGACTAAGAAAGGTTGGAGGTTATTTCCTTATTTGATTTGAAGGTGGAGGTAGAAAGGCAGCTGTTGATGTCTTTTCTTTTTTAAAGATTTTAGGGTTTGACATTCTCCTGATGAAGAACCTGAAGCCGATACTGCTGGAGGTGAATGCTAACCCCAGCATGAAAATTGAACATGAGAAAGAGGTAAGCCTCATTTCATGCTGGTGCAACACTCTTGTGATGGTGGCAAGGCTGTTCTATAGATCACACTACTTTCCTCTGCAGTTGTGTTGGACTGTTGTTATGAGCCTTCTAGTTGTCTCTGATTTATGGCAACCCTAAGGCGGCAAACCTATCACAGGGTTTTCTTGGCAAGATTTGTGCAGAGGGAGGCTTGCCTTTGCCTTCCTCTGAGGCTGAGAGCGTGCAACTTGCCCAAGGTCACCCAGTGGGTGTCCATGGCTGAGTGGGGATTCGAACCCCGGTCTCCAGAGCCCTAGTCCAACGCTCCGGAGTTGTAGCCCAATGCTCAAACCACTACACCATGCAGGCAACCTGTAATGGACACTAAGGTTCATAGCTGATCCTCCTGTTCCATCATCACATACAGATATACTGCCCCTGTCCGGGGAGGTTCCATTCAGTTGTCTTAGCTTAAACCCCTGTGTGACTGACCTGCTTGGGAGCGAAGGGCAAGTGGAGTGGATGAATGCCTATCACAATGCACGCTGAAGCTCTGTCACTTACCAGGGTATCTTCTTGTGGGCTGGATTCCCAGGTTTCTCCAGGCGTTATTGAATATGTCCCAAGCCCTGTCGATGAAGAAGTGAAGGTCGCCGTCATCCGGGACACCCTCCGCTTAGTAGATCCCCACAAGAAAAAGAAGCAGGAAGGAATGGGGTGAGTATCTCTTTGATTTCATTTTTCGGATGTCATGGAGGAGAAAGGCTAACATCACTCTCAGGGCTGCTAAAGGTACTGTTAAGTTACCCTGTGGTTCTGAATTTGAAAACCTGTGGCGTCTGTGAGGCCGCCTGACCTTTAATACTGGCCATTCCCCCCTCCACCCCTGTATCTGCAGTAGATACGTTCCTAGATTTACCGTTTATGAGTGAAACCGCAGATAATAGCAACCGCTATTAAAATAAAGGACATCCGGTACAAACATACCATAGAGATGCGTTGGAGCGATTCCTAGAGAGGACACCTTTTTAGGCATTTTCTAGCATGTCTCTATGGTACGTGTCCTGGTTTTTTTCAGCCGTGGATAACTGAATCCGCAGATTTTGGTTCTGCAGATACAGGGGGTGACACGTCTCTTTTGGGGAAGAATTTGCTCTTTTTATTTCGCCAGGCCTTTGGCCCTCCACTTATTGTGGCGCCAGCACCTTTTGATGGAGTGTGTTATGCCTTGATCCTTTTTTTCAAAACCTATGTTTTAATGTGTCTCCATACTCTTTTAATTTAGTGTTTGAATATATTTAATAGTTTAATGTTTTTTTTTAAAAAAAACCTTCTGTATCAAATGGGTTTTAGCTGTTTGGTATAAGCTTTGGGTCCCATATCAAGAGAGAGGTGGGGTAATTAAAGAAATAAATTTATCTAGCCCAGGGCTTCTTAATTTTTTTCCACTCACGACCCCTTTTCGACTGAGAAATTTTTATGCAATCCCGGGTATATAAGGTATATAAAATAGGTTTTATAAATATGCCACATTTTTCGCGATCCCCACATTCAGTTATGCGACCCTATATGGGGTCGCAACCCACAGTTTAAGAAGCTTTGATCTAGCCCCTCTCTTTAAAGAAATCCATATCACTACATCTTGTGGCAGTGAGTTCCATAGTTTAACTATTCACCATGTCCTTTGTTATCTGTCTCAAATGCCCTAGTATTCATGAGTAAAGAAGAGTAAACTCACTACCAATGGTCAGTGGGGCTTTTGCAGGAGGGAATGTCCTGGTGGATTGGGCCCACTTTGCAACGGGGAGCCTTGCTCTCTGGGGTTAGTCTCAGCGTAGAGGATTTAATTACCCGCCGGCTTCATTCCTTCCCTGACATCCCCTCTTCCGCCTCTCATGCACACCCCCGCGCTGTGTTTTCATTTTAATAGCTTTCTCTAATATTAGTTCCAAGAGGCCTTCGTAATTTGCACTTTCTGTTCTACATATTTTTGATTCCCGGGCATCATCTCCAACTCTTGAAATCCCGCAGTAGCAGATTTGCATATCTATTCAGTCTGAAAGCCGCACAAAGACGGAGTCCGGGTGATGAATTGCTTATCTCATCCCGGCTGAAATGTATGGAAATTGCATGGTTTTTTTAAAAAAAAATTGCATGTTTTTTTAAAAAAATAAATAAATAAATAAAAATTGTTCCCTTGTTTGGAGAAAATAAACACGGCCTTTCAAAATAACCCCCCTCCTGCCCCCCAACCTCTCTCTGTGTCTCTGCAACTCAGCATAGCACCAAAGCGCTATATGGGGTGGAAGCCAAACCCATCCAAAGTGAAATGTCATCTTTCCCGGAGAGAAATGCAGAGGTGTATCTCTTTCTTGGAACGTTGCTGAGATGAAAAGGAGGCAGGGAAAAAAAGCCGTTTACTTCTTGCCATTTCTCCGGTGTTGTTTTTCATAAGCACACAGCTAAAAGACAAGAGGACTTTTAAATTAGACATTAAGAGTATGATGGTGGGAAAACGCTGCCCTTGGTTGCTTGTTTCCCCACCCAATAACTAGCAGCAGAACTTGGAGAAGATACTTTATTGGACTACAACTCCCAGAGTCCCTACTTGCTATGCAATGGCTAAGTAGTTCTGGGAGTAGTCATCCAAAAAAAAAAGTATATTTTCCTCACGCCCCATCCTCATTACTATTTATAAGAAGAGCCCTTCTGGATTCTTTGCTGGGGGGATGGACTAGATGACCCTTGGGGTACCTTCTATGATTCCTTGGATCAGTGACCAAAGAGCCCACAGCGGCCACAGAATATTAACTGGAAGAGGAAAAGTGGGCTAGGAGTGACATAGATTGGTTGAAATGCAATGGAAGCACTGCATGCTGCAACATTTCGTTGTATGCTTCTCCTTTGTTGGTTTTAGTTGCTCATTTCCTTGATCCAATAATGTTTAGTGTTCTCTGTTTTTTGCTGTGAGAGTTGACAAAGTGAAGCTTTCTTTGGCTTAACGGGGATGGATTTGATCTGCTGCTAATTATCCCCTCAATTAAAACAAATGAAGTGTCTAAACGAAACTAAGTCTTTTTAAAGACAGTGTCCTAAAGCTTTTCACCGTCTGGAAAAATTAACAGCTCAGAGAAATCTCCTGCTGCCCTTTATGGAGGTGTGATATCTTTCCCCAGTGATGTTTATCTTTTACAAGGAGTTAATGATGTCCCACTTCGACTCCCCCCCCCCCCACAATATGTCTCCCATTTCCCAATCTACAGGGCTCCAATTTTCTCTTAAAACACTCCCTGTCGAGGATTTTCAAATTGCCACATTGTCATCTCAGAAAAAACACACACACATTTCAAAAACAGGGAAAAAATAATTGCAGAAAAGAACCAACAGAACAATTAAAGGTTTGGATCAGAAGTGGAGATTGTGTGCATCAGTTGTCATTGGAACTCCAGCTCCCATCAGCCAGTGATGCAGAATGTTGGGCATTGCAGTCCAGCGTCTGGAGGGCTGCATGATTCCCATCCTTGATTTAGAGCATTTTCCTAAACAGAGAAGACTAAAACCTAGGAGGAACAGGTATGGTAGAGAGGGCGTTGTCCCCACAATAAAAAATTTGCCTCCCAATGAATTTTGTTCATTCCCCAAATTTCTAGCAGTGCAGAGAGTGAGATACTGAAAACCGTTCACATCCAAAACTCTTCTATTTGTATTATTTTCATTCCCTTGGTCACTCTGTCTTCCCTTTTTCTTTGGATGCTTAAACTGTATTTCTGAAATGCTCACCTGAAGTTTTAAGTTACCGCAATGGTAGAAATTTGGAGACTGAAAGAACATTTCATGGAGGGAACAGAATTCTTATTTTCTGGTGATAATGCCCTCATTTTGCTCCCTTCTGCTAAAACCTTAGCAATGTCTTAGTTCGTGGAGGGAACTCGCAGGGAGATGCTTGGCTGGTGAGGCGGCGGCGGCGTTTCCAACGGGGATCCACTGCCTTCCCTGCACTGCTCAGCGCAGGGGAAGGGAGATGGTGCTACATTCGCATGTGGACGACTGGATCAGGCCAAACCGAACCAGATCCAACTGTCCAGACAGCAAAAGTACTCGAGATCACTCCGGAGTTTCCGGGAAACATGAGTTTTCCCCAACTTAGTTCAGAGCAAAGTCAGGTTAAAGGCAAAAAAATGTGATTCTTCCCTGGAAGCAGCCATATATCATTTGGACTGCCAGCACCAGGTTTGGGGTGAGTCCACATTTGTTTTTATTTTTATTTTTTGCTGATGTAGACAAGTCCATAGTCTTCCTCTTTTCCCATTTCCTTCCACTTCTCCCAGCATCACCCTCTTTCTCCAACAAGTCATGTTTTCTCTTGATCTGTCCAAAGTATGATAGCCTCAGGTCAGTTATTTTGGCTTCTAGGGAGAGTTCAGGGCAGATTTGCATTCAGACCCAGTGTGTGTGTGTGTGTGTGTGCGCACACACCTTAGGCTTCCCCAAAAGAAGGCTGGGAATTGTAATTGGTAGAGGATGGTGGAGGTTTTTCCTTCGAAGATATCTCCACCATGTCTAAGAGTACGGTCATTCCCACGTCTCTCTCCGGGAAAGCAGATGAGGATTAGACTGCCTTACTTCTGTGATGGAGGACGCACCTACCATGGATTCCTCTGGACGGTGTCGCAATTCTTGTTTCTCCTTTTGCGACTGTGTGTGACTTTCTTCTCCATCTCCCATCATCACTATTTTCTTGAAGCAATTTGAGCTGCACAATTAAAATTGGGTGGGGGGGAAGGGGGCAACACAAACATCCATGTGTTGTTTGGGGTTTTTTAAAAAACACACAAACCCCCATGAAACGTAAGACCATCATTCATGGTGATCGTAGTTTGGATTTATGCTCAAAAAAATAAATCTGCTCCCGAAAAGCTTTGCTTGCGGGGGTGGCAGTGTGTGTGTGTGTGTGTGTGTGTAAACGGCGAAGGAGTCTGTGATGGGTGGGTGCGCTGCCACCTCCGTAGTCACAACAGTCAAATTAAAATCTTGCAAGCAGCAGACTTAATTGCTGACAGTTATTCAGAATTGTTAATGTTATCTGTGGTGGTGTGGTGTGTGTACAGGATTGAATGTATGATCTTTCAAACAAGGCTTGAAGACGTAAATTGGGCTGGGGGATGGGGAAAGTTCGTGCACTTTTGTGCATATATATATATATATATATATAATTGCCATCAGGCATGTGCCTGTCTGCCTGGTGTTTAATTGGAAGCCTTGCACATCGCTTTCTCCTGTGCATGCTCCAAATGGCTTTTGAAGATCCTTTTCTCCCCACATCATCCCCGCAGCTCTTAATGGTTCTCCTTCCCTGTTGTGCCGAAAGGAAATATTTGAATCCTGCTTTATTAGCGCTAATTAGCCTGGAGAAAAATTGGGAGAGAGTTCCTTCCTCCCTCCCTTCCTTCTTTCTCTTTTCTTTTCTTTTTCTCCAAGCAAATAATATGTGTTGTGGCTTTAGTAACCCATTTCTGTCCTTGTTTTTGTTTGGAAAAAAAACCCGAAAATGTTGCCGTTTCAGGAGCCTTGTGAGGAGCTTTCATTCCTTAGGAGCTGACCTGCATAAATTCAGAGAGAGGTGGGAGTGGATGGGTGGGTGGGTGGGTGAGGCAGGGCGTGCATGCGTGCGTGCGTTTGTAGGCTGTATGGGTTGGGTTTGACCCCTTTCCAGTTCTCCATGGCCAGGCCCTTTAGCCCAGCGGTGGGGAAAGTGTGGGGAAACCCCAGGAAACCCCAGTTGCCCTAAGTCAAAGTCGGCTTTCAGGCCCATCACATGGGACCCAGTGTGGGATGGTGGTTTGAGAGGTGGACTGGGACTCTGTGGACTAGGGTTCGAATCTCAGTTCAGCCTAGGAAATCCACTGAATGCCCTTGGGCAAGTCCCACTCTTTCAGCCTCAGAGGAAAGCAGTGGTAGCAACCATCTTCCAGATAGACGTGGCCAAGAAGATCCCATGAAAGGGTCACCACAAGTCAGCTGTGACATGAAGGAACATAACAACACATTGATTTAAGTGGGAATCATGCAGCCAAGAAAATTCAATGCTAGATTCACCTTAGTGTCACCGTAAATCAGAGATGACTTGAAGACACACAACATCCTTTAAAGTTTGGACTAAAACCCAGAGTGGACTCATCTCTTTCTTCCCCCACCCAACATGGAAGTCAATTCCACTGCGCTTCATACTTGATGCCAACACAGGCTGCTGTGTACCAGTAGGTCCTGACAATTTGTCTTATTCACACACACACACACACACACGTATATATTTGGTACTTCTAGCTTTTGTTAAAGCACGGTGTTGTCATTTAGGCCGAGGGAGGGAAGAACGAGGGAAGGCAGGAGGGAAATTAATCTTGGGACCATCTTCTCTGATCACAGCGGCCACTGGCGCGTCTTTCGCGGAGGGAGCGGCAGTCGCCACCTGAAGCTGTCAGGGGCTGTCTATAGAGCCATCACTCGAGATGGAAATTAATTCGCGGGGGGGGCAATGATTAGTGGAGACGCAGGAACAGCAGAAATCTCCCACCTCCAACGCTAAACAAATGCTCGGTTGTCAAGTCACCAAGGTAGAGCGGCTTTTGTTCCAACCTGGAAAACCCAGATGAAGCACAAAGCTTTGCTGAGTTGTTGTCCTCACCCAGATCTGTAGAAACCTACACAGAATTTGGGGCAAAAATACGACTGGGTGGGGTTTTGGGGACTACAACTCCCAAGTTAAGGAACAACCCTATTATTCTGATAGAACTTAGAATAAGCCTTCTCTAATCTGGTGCCTTCTGTCCCTCTGTCCCAGTTCTGTTTAATTGTATTGTTGTGTTGTTGTTACCCTACCTTTTTCCTAGTTTGGAATGCAAGGCAGCTTGCAACACAGTTAAAAATTCACGGCGTACACAGCAATTGAATCATCATAAAATTAAAACTATTTGGAAGCACAAACCGTTAAAGGATGATGACAAAAATAAAAAATTCAGCACATTATACAAGGCCTGCTTCCTCTTTAAAAAAAAAAAACCCACCAATTCTCAAAGGCCTGCCTGAGAAAAAACGATTTTTATCTGTGGAAAGACAATAGGGAGGGTCCCAGTTGGGCCTTTCTGGGGAGGGGGTTCCGGAGCCAGGGAGCAGCCACCGAAAAGGCCCTCTCCCGATGTGCTCCCACCAAACGCCCCTGCGAGGGGTGTGGGAAAGATGATTGTTCCTGCTGTCCCAATGGCAATGCTGCCTGACAGTGATGGATTTTGTAGTCCACCACATCTGGAGAGCACCAGTTTGGGGGACTTCAATTCTAGAACACTGTGATGTGAGAACTTTGCTCATGATAATTGGAGAATTGATGTCAGTTTCAGCAATTTCATTTCCTTGGTGCTTTGGTTTCAGCCCCCACAAACCGTACCAGATTATTGCAATAACTGGCAGATTCTGGATTGCCTTTCACTTCGTTTTACCCTCCACTTTAAAAAAAACACACGCACGCACACAAATACAGTCATTTCTTCAGGTTGGCCAATTAGAGTTGGCTTCTCTTTCTGAGAAGCAGCTAAGTTTTTCGTTCAGTGTCAGCCACCTAGATTTTGGAGACATTTTTGCTTGGGTTATTTTTAAAACTCTCTTGCTGTCTTTTTCTCTCTCTGGCACAAAAATGAGGTCCTTTTGGAAATAGGTTAGAAATGATCTGGAGGGATAAGGAGCAGACACTGTTCTTTGCTCAGTTGCCTCCAAAGGTTTTTAATCTTGGTAGAGGAAGAAGCCAGTGGGGTGTAGGAATCCATGGGACTAAGTCTGAATCCCTATTTATCCATGCAAAACTACTGGGTGACCTTAAGCAAGTCACACACTCTCAGCCGTAGAGGAAGGCAAAGGCAGACCCACTTTGAATAATAAATTTTGCCAAGAGAACCCTAGAAAGGGTCGCCATAAGCCGGAGATAAGAGAGCTCTCGATTCCCAGCAGCAGAACTCTTTAGAACGATCGCTGCAGCCAAACCGAATTTTCATGCAGGGCCAGGTAAATGCAGGCTGCGCAAGGACTCACCGGCCTTGGGCGGCAAAGAGATTGCTGGAGGCACAATCCTCCCGTTTGCTCATGCCTTTAATATCTGCAGATTGGATAATTGTACTGCAAGGGTTCCTGGTTCACCGAGCGGAATGATTGGCAACTTGTGGCTCATTCGATGTGCCGTCATTAAAGAGCGCCTGCTCACACAAATAACAAGGTTTAAAAACTGGCACGCCTGGAGACACAGCACTCCGGGGATGCCGCACAGCAGAACACGAGAAGACACTTTTGCAAAAACAATTTGATCCAATTATAATTCCACGGGCCTCTCCCTAAGTAGGCAGTTACTGTTAAAGTTGCCAATCTGCATAGCCCCTCCCCTTAATCTGAAAAACTCCGCCCTCTTTCCTGGTCACATGCAAGATGACCTTATATTCAGTTATTAGTTGCTATTACAGTAGGACCCCTGTATCTGCGGAACTGATACCCACGGTTTCAGTTATCCACGGGACACAAAACCACACACCTACCATAGAGTCTTCCTAGAAAATGTGTCCTCTCTAGCCATTTTCTAGGTCCTCCAAGGCATCTCAGTGGTATTTTAAACCGAAAGTTCCATTATTTTCAATGGCGTTCACTGTTATCTGCGCTTTCCGGTATCCGTGGTAAGTCCAGGAACCGACTTATATCATATATATCATGTAAGGCTTTATATCACAACCAGCACAACAGTATGGGAACAGATTGAGTATTGTAACATGGGGTGGAGCTTGCATATTACTTTTAATATCACCTGCATTTGTAAAGAAATTTAAAAAAAATAAAAAATAAAAACCACCACTCACAGCAGTAGTGATTATGAAAATTAACAGCAATTCAACGATGTCCGTTCACGATGGAGCAAGCCAGTTCTTGCCCAAAGGAAAGGAGTCAAGTTGCTGGAGATCCATTCCAAGCTCTGTTCCGAACCCCAAGTGGACGGTTTCCATTTCGTAGGAAAAGGAACAACCCCCTGATTAAGAATTGCAGAATAAATCTCCCTCTCTTTTGCTCCACCTTCTCCTGGTACAAAACACCCTATAAGGGAAAGATTTTGTTTTTCTTTTTAACAAATTTGTCTGCTTGGCGACAGCCAGGTCTCCCTTCGACTTTGAACTTGACAGCTGCCATTTGGGCCGCCGTTGTAAATCTCCGAGCCTTTAATTAGCTGTTGGAAATGGAGCTGAGGGACACCCGTACCAAAGTGTATTAGCATAAAGATTAAGGCCACAGAGAATGAAGAGGAGATGGTGCAGACAGGGGGAAGAAATGTTAATAAATTAGTTATCATGTTTAAAAGATAAGCAGTCTCTTGGATTTTTCATAAGCTTTGTTCAAATTGAAATTCCTTCTCTCTCCCCGCCAACCCTCCGCCACCTCCCAATTCCACAACTTCCTTCTTCTTCCTCCAAACATCATTAATACATTTTTCCACTGGTGATCCCTTCAGAAGGAAGGTCCATCTCGAGTCGCCAAATTAGAGGAATGAATGTATTGGGGTCAGACATTAGTATGTAAATGAAACATTGCTTTTTATTAAAAAGAAGAAGAATCTGCGTGGCAATGCACACCCCTCACCTCCTGGCTGGCCATTTCTTCACTTAATTTGATTCCATTGGCCAGTTCAACCGTTTTGTCCTGTAGAAGAACTTTTAAAAGAGTTTGGACTCAGTTATTGCTCCCATTTTCCAGCTTTTGGGCAGATCTCTTCTTCATGAATCTGCTCTCCAATCCCTTCCACCCTGTTTTCTCCTCCTTTATTTTTATTCCACACAGCAACAAAAATGGTTCCCTCCAAACCCAAATAAAAGTTTGCACCCAGTTTCTTTCCCAAACATCCTTGAAAATGACTTATGCCAACACCCAACTCTGACAGTCTGTTAATGGACAAACAACACAGTGGCTTCTCCTAAGGGAAGCGGCTCAGGGAAGCACCGGGCACGTTAATGCAGTTTTTGTGTTGTCACTGTTTGAACAGCAAAGCTGAGCCGGTGCCTCCAGAAGAAGAGGAGGAAGAGGAGGAAGAGGAGGAGGACTTTCTTGATGAAGAATCGATAGGAAAACTGGATCTGGATGGCAGCCAGAGCCCGGAGGTGAAGGTGCCAGCCCTGTGCCTGAAGCAAGTCTTCCCGAAATACGCCAAGCAATTCAACTACCTGCGACTGGTGGAACGGATCGCGGCTCTCTTCATCCGTTTCCTGGGTGTAAAAGGGACGACCAAGTTGGGACCCACAGCCTTCCGGACATTTATAAGGTGAAAGGTTAGGGTTCCCCCACCCCTGAAAAGATATACCCGTGGAGCTTGGAGAGTTGCTTCATCAAAGCATTGTTGAGATGTCTGATGAGTACCTCACTGTCAATACAGCGGACCCTCCGTATCCACTGGGGTTTGGTTCCAGGACCCCCCGTGGATACCAAAATCCGTGGATGCTCAAGTCCCGTTATATACAGTGGCGTAGTAAAACAGTGTTCCTTATATAACTGGGCAAAATCAAGGCTTACTTTTTGAGTATATATATATATATATATATATTTGGAATATTTTAAATATTTTAAATCCGGGATAGTGGAATCCTCACCATAGTGTTGAAGAAGTTAACTTCTTGCATTGGTTGCCATGATGACTGGCTGTTTCTGTGTCTCTAAAACCTATTTCAGGGCAGGGGAGGCAGTACCTTGGAAAGCCCTTTTAAAGTTCAGACAAAAACCCAGAGTGCCACTGTTTTTTTTGTTCTGATGCTTGTTGCTTTTATGTCACTTCTTGTTATTATTTCAAGAGACAACCCCTCCCCTGCAGAGAATGGCATGAAATCGGGGAATTCCTATCAAAATGCTTCTTTAAAAGTACAGTAGGACCCCCTTATCCACTGGGGATTGGTTCTGGGAGGGGCGTGGATACCGAAAACCATGGATAATAGCTAACACCATTGAAAATAATGGGACTTCCAGTTTAAAATACCATAGAGTTGCCTTGGATGACCTAGAAAATGGCTAGAGAGGACACATTTTCTAGGAAGACTCTAAGGTGGGTGTGCTGTTTTGTTTCCCGTGGATAATTGAATCAGTGGATAATGAATCAGTGGATACAGGGGTCCTACTGTAAGTCCTGAAAATAAGCAGAAACTATTACTAGAAAATTCTGCTCGAAATGCCTCACCAAATAAAATAACGTCATTCTCAGTCCTTGCCTTCCCTGTTGCATGGATCCCAGACTGGAGGGAGTCTATAGCTGTGGGGGTGAAATGAAACCCCCCGAAATGATCTGGCAAAATTGGATCCCCCAAACTCCTATGTGGTCGAGCCTCTTCAGTCAGAAGGGTACTAAATGATCAAGCACTGAGAAATATTAAGACTGCAAGTTTTGTGTAGGCCTCCGGGGAATAGCACCGCCTGCCTGCGATCTGTCCTATGTAGGGGCGTAATTCTTCACTAATTTCATGCTGAAAGGAAGCAATGAATAATTCTAGCAATTTTCTTCCCACCTGCGAGAAAGCCTTCAAAAACTGTTCGTGGTTTGGGACTTAATCTGTGCAAAATTCACTTGTTGTTTTGCACAGAGAACAATTTTTTTTCTGTACAGGAAACAGGATTCTCTGTGCAGAGTGTGGTATTTCTGCACATAAAATGTCCTTCCCTGTGCAGAATATGTCATTTCCTGTGACAATGCCCCCACCCCCAGTATGTGCGAATTTTGTGCAGAATGACTCCCAAACTGCGAAGATTCTTATCCATCCAGGATTCTCCTCACCAGGGTTTCCCAAAACTTGAGAAACAGCGGGGGTTGACCACTTTTTTGAATTTTTCCCAATATTCTTTTCATCCCTAATGTTTGACTTGTGGTGCATTACTTCTGGAAACATATTCCGGGGTAGCCATGTTGGCCATCCAGCAAAATATAACAAAATCCACAAAAGGGCGATACCTTTATTGGCCAACCAAAATGCGGAAAATGCACTTTGCGTTGCTTCTGAACTCTGATTGTGTCCAATTAGGATGACTTTTTTCTTAATTATAATTGTCTCCTCCTCCACCGCCTCTTCCTCCCTTTCTTTCTTCCGCCTGTGCCAGAAATAGCAACATATGCAACAGTAGCTTCAGCATGGCCGCCGTGGATATTCTCTACATCGACATCACTCGAAGGGGCAGCAGCTTTACAATGGACCAGAGAGATGCAGGTAAGTTTTCTATTTTTAAACAAAATCCTGGAAGGATTTCAGGATGGAGAACCCTTCTGCAGAATCCGCTCTCCATTGCTAAGAGGAGAGGGCACGGTTTCACTTACCCACGCCTGAAAATATATGTTCTCTCTAGGCATTTCTAGGTCCTCCAATGTGATTCTATGGTAAACTTCCAGTATTCTTTTCATTGAAAATAATAGGGTTCCCTATTATCCACAGTTTCAGCTATCCACGGTGGTGCGGTTGGGGAGTCTTAGAACGTATCCCCTGCGGATACAGGAGTCGACCCGTATCCCACCTTTTTCTCAGCCTGGGTCTCAAGGCAGCTTATAAAAAGTGAAAGAGATGCAAAAGTTAGAAATATAGTAAGACCCCCATATCTGCTGATCCTCGCTAGACGTTTTCCAGGTCCTCCAAGGCAACTCTATGGTATTTTAAACCGGAAGTTCCATTATTTTCAGTGGTGTTCACTGTTATCCACGGTTTTTGGTATCCACGGGGTATTTGGTGGGGCAAATTCTTTCTCCTTTCTTTCCTTTTTTTGGGCAGGAGGCTGCCTCCAAGGTCTCCTGGGGGGGGGGGAACCAGTGTGGTCCTCTCACCTCTGACTGGTGCCCAGTTCGGCTTTACTGCGTGGAGGTCACCCTCCTCTGGAGGGTAAAGGATCCCAGATTAAATTTCATTTTAGGCAGTGAGGTTTTCAAGCAGTGACAAATTCCATATAGCTGATGGCTTTTAATGTCAGTGTAGGTTATATGTGTGTGTGTGAGAGAGAGAATCCATTCTGGGCTTTAGTCTGAACTTTAAAGTAGCTATCACAGGCGATGAGACATAACATCCCCCTAGATTAATCACTTTGGATAGCTCCTTTAGTTCAGAGTAAAACTGAGAGCAGATTCACTGCTCAACCTCCACTGGCAGAGAAATAGAGATGTTAAACCCATCTCCAAATGTTTGCTGAGGCCCCGGAAGATCTAGGAGAGGCGGCAGGAGGGTGGGCAGCCGGCCCGGAAGTGAAGAATAGGAGTACTTGGTCTTTGTTTGAAACAAAGTTAGTGGAAATGTCCAACTTTTTGAGTTCTATTAGTAAGTACCAAAATTGATGGGCAATCAGAAGCAGGAAGAAGCTTATTTTTCATGTTTATCGCTTGAAACGAGCGTTGCCATCTGGCCCATTGTTAATTCTGGATTAGCGCTTGGTTGGGGGGTTTTTGGGAGGGGGGCTGGTTTGCATCTTAAATGGCGGCAGATAAGCAGAATCTGTCGTTTGTGAGATGTCACTGGCAACAGATTTGTGCATGTGCCTTTTTTTTGCTGTTGTGTTTTGTTTTTTAATCGGCGCTGCATCTTTTGTTTTGCTGACCAGAATGGGGTGATAAGACTAATATTTATTGATGCTGCATTGAAGGTAATATAGTTCTCCCCCCAGCCTCCACTCTGACAGCTTCTGTGCTTTCCTTTGAGCCATTCAAAATACAGCTGCTCTGCAAATTTCCTGGATTTTTTCCCTCGGGCAAAATTGCACCTTTCATAGCCCTGGCTGCAAGCCACTTTGCCCAAGTGCCAAAGGGTTTGTGAGTCTCCTGAGTTGGCCACACCACCGGTGAGTGCCTGCAATGCCCCATCCCAGTGGGTTTCCATGGCTCCGAGTGTGTTGAACCCGGGCTCCCAGACTCAAAGAGTCCAGCATTCAAACCAGCACAGCATGCTGGCTGGCTATGGGCACCCCATAATAGGGTTTTCTTGGCAGGATTTGTTCAGAGAGGGTTCGCCTTTGCTTTCCGCTATAAAAGTTCACTCTGGAGATGGAACCTAAATGGCAACACTTTTGAAGGCCGATAAAAATCAAAGGCCTGCGTGGAAAGGCAAGATTTAAAACCCAAATTTGAGGGAAACAATGGCTTCTCTTTTACAGGTGGCTCAATTCTTTCTCTCCCTCTCCACCTCTTTCTTTCCTGCGTGTATGTCTTTCCTATCTAGTTTTTAATATCCACTGTTTCCCAATGAACCTTGGCAACAGGAAGCCTTAAATGCTCGTTTTGCGTCTCTTACTCCCGTTTAATTGCCAAGTTTTATTAAAAATGGTAATGGAGAAGTCTTATTTTAATATCCGTAAAGTAGGCTCATAGTAGGAAACTGGGAAGAGAAATTGGAGCGTTTATCAACAGGAGGAATTTGGGAGACCCCCCCCCCCACAATACCCCCACAAGAGGAAAGGATAGGGAACAGGTTTTATTACCTCAAATGTGGAGGAGACTTTTGGATGGCAGAATTGTCTTGTATGCCCCCGCCCTGCCTCCCCGCAAACTCACCATTTGCTATTGTTGTTGTTGTGTGCCTTCAGCTCATTTCAGGCAACCCTATCACAGGGTTTTCTTGGCAAGATTGTTCAGAGGGGGGTTGCCATTGCCTTCCTCTGAGGCTGAGAGAGTGTGACTTTCCCAGGGTCACCCAGTGGGTGTCCATGGCTGAGCAGGGATTTGAACCCCTTGTCTCGAGAATCATAGTCCAACGCTCAAACCACTGCACCATGCTGCTTCCCATTTTTGGATAAGGAGTGAGATATAAATATTGTAATAAATAAATCAATTAGTTAATTTCAGGACTTTGCTTTTTTTTTTTAACAGATAATTCATTCAGTATTTTTGCACAGAAAGCAGCATATATTTGTGTAAAACAGATGGTTTTCTGGGTTGGGGGTTTTGCACAGAAATAAAGGATCTTCCCAATTCAAGCTTTTTAATGAATTGTTTTGTTTGTTGTTGCTTTTTTGCAAATGCAAACAAACAAACAAACCCAAACCCAGTTATGAAAACGGCACAAAAACTCTTGCATCTCACCCTGTGGGAGGAGACTGTTGGCATTATTCATCCTCACATGGGAAGATGAGGTAAGACCAGAGATCTGCATCCCTGCTCCTTTCAATTCTCCCCTGCCTTTGCCTTCCAGGGATGGGCCTGCAAGCTTTTGTGGAAGCCCTCTGTTTCCTGGCTCAGCGGCGGTACAGATCCCTCTGCCTTCACGAACAAGTGGAACTGCTGGTCGACTTCTGCGAGTACAACTTGTCTGCCCTGGATGACAAGCGCCAGGCCTGTGGCCGACCCATCCCTGAACGCCGGACCACCCTGGTCACCTGCCACCACGACAAGCTGCAGCTCAGCCCCGCCGCTCACACCCCACCACCATGCCAGGGCCCCGCAGCCCATAAACTGGTCGATTGCAGACGCCCTCGGCCCTGAAGAGGCCACGATTCCTGGGGAGGCACGTGAAACAAAGATCTGAGGAGTTGGAAGCTGCTCTGCGCACCGCCAGAGGTGGAAGTGGAGTTCTCCTCCTACCTTCAGGGTCCTATTTTTTATTTATTGCTCTCTGCCCTGGATTGGGGCTCCTCCAGCAAAATCCTTGCAGTTGGTGCAAGACCGGGTGACTTACAGCATCCCGTCAGAGCTTCGAATGCCGGGTGGTGGACGCTCTCCCTTGTGTCTCAGGTTGATAAAAGCCATCTCTTCCAAGTCAGGGAGCATGGCCGGAGACATCAAGCATGGCTGAACCGAGGACATCAGAGATGGAAAAAAGCCTTGCTAAAGGGCGTCCAGCTTGTGATGTAGGTTGCCGAAGAGGGCTGGGAGGAAGCAGGCTCTGGTTGTGGGGTTTGCATTGCAGGAAAATGGAGGGATTGTGATTCGGAGGGAGCTCCATATGAGCGGGAGGAATGGTAGGAGATGTTGGTTATGGAGAACTAAAATCCTATTTATGTATTGCAGACATTTTGTGAGGGCTTGTTTCATCCAGATGGAGCAGAGGGTGGGCAGAAGCAGGCATGCTGTCTAGTCCTGTAACTGGGCACCTTCTCTGCCTGCCGAGGTTTCCAGGTTCTTGGCAAAGTATCTTATTCCGAGGAGGAATAAGGAGACTTATGGCAACTATATCTCAGGGTTTTCTTGGCAAGGTTTATTCAAAGGGAGCTTGCCTATGCCTTCCTCTGAGGCTGAGAGAGTGGGACTTAACCCAAGGTCACTGGTTGGGTTTTCATGACCAAGCAGGGATTCGAACCCCGTTCTCCAGAGTCCAACACTCAAACCACGGCACCACCTACTCACCAATAGGAAAACCAGGACACGTGTGGCCAAGCAAAAGCAGAGCGTGGTCAAGATGGATGGCAAACGTTACTAGTGAGGAAAAACATGCCAGCGAGGAGGGGCAGAAGCCATTTGCTTCCGCCTGAACCTCCCTTGCCTCCCTCCCTGGGACGGGCCAGATTCTGTCCCCCTCCTCTCCCACCTGTTGCGTTACGTAATTGGGTGCAAACTACTGTTGCCTTTTGAACTCAGCTTGCAGCAGTTAAGGTAAGTTGCAGACAAAGGGGGAAAGCAGGAGAGAGAAATGGGGACATTTTAAACGCAGCTAAAAAAGTGAGATGACAGAGGATTCATTGTGACCATTCCCATCAAATCCGGACAGCTGGAGGGTCTGTAAGTCATACCACCAGAGCCTCTTTTCATGTCTTCACTCAGGCCTCTGAATAATGCCCCATGTTCCAGGTCTAAGCCCCGAGGAGTGGGTCCTAATTCAGAAGGAAAGCACCGCAGGCTAAAAAAGCCTTTGCAGGATTTCAGGGTCCATCTGAACCGGAGTCCGCTGCCAGCAATAATCTCAGCCTCGAAACTGCGTACAAAACGCCCTGCGCTGCAGCTTCTCTCCACTTTGGAGGGCTCCTTGCATCAGCATATTCTTAATTGAAATTCTTTTAACGCTCTGTTCCTTTGTAGCTGGATTAAGACGCCACTGATCCTTACATAATTAGACTTCAAACCATGGTGTATTTTTTAGGAACATTTCTTTTTTTAAAGGAGCATTGACATATTTTGCCCTCCGCCTCCCTCCAAAAGTTGCAGGTTATGCCAGATGATACCTGATTATCTAATAATAATAATAATAATAATAATAATAATGGTCTCCATAATAGTAAGAAAGGGGTTATTTTGTCCAATATTTCCTCAGCTCTCCCCAGCTCTGTCCTTGTATGTTTAACAGCCGTGTGACTTGGAAAAAAATCCAAATGGTTGAAGCCTTTCTCATGACTGCTGTCTCCCTGTTAGGGCAGAAAAGCATCTTCCTACAGGCCAAGTTACTGTTAAGACACAGGAGTAGGGCCAGGAAATAAATTTGGTCTCTCCCTCCCTTCCCTTATTATTACTCTTTTTTTAACTTGGGAAGAGATTTCCTGTTTCTCAATTGGAAAAAAAATAATAATCATGCAAGCAATAGCTGCTGAGCTTGCCAAGAAATTAGCTAAGCATGTGTGCAGAGTAGGATGTATAATATGTATTGGCAATTACTGTAATTAGATCAGGTAGCTAATTGGTACCTCTGAGTAGGAGGAGGAGAAGAAGGAGCCCCCTTTTATCATGTCAGAGAGAGCGTGTGCGTGGGGAATACAAAACCGAGTTGCCGGATCCAAGACGGGGGTTCCTAGGCCACAGAAAAGTGCAAGGAAGGGAGAATTTTAGCAGATTCAATTTTTCCTGTTATAGGAAGGCCGCCAAAGGAGAAGTTACATCTGCAAGTCTTCTCTAGTCCAATAGTTTCACTGCAGATGAACCCCAATTTCTCCGAGTCTCAATTTAAAAAAGGAGCATCTTTCTAGACAGCTGTGTTGCTTTACCTCTCAAGCCCTTTCCCAAAGTGCCGAAAGATTGGCCGTCAACACACAGTGATTATCCAGGTAGAACCAGAGTTGGGACAAGCTTTCTTTTTTTCCCCCAGGACTATAGCTCCCAGAACCCTCTGGGAGTTGCAGTTTTGAAAAGAAAAAGGAATCTTTTCCAACTTCTGGGTAGAACATCTGTGGCCACAGGCACAATATTTTCCACAACCGACTGTTTGCGGCATATGAACACTATGGTTATATCTTATCTAAAGCTATTAAGCAAGCAGAGAGTGTGGGTGAGATTCACACTCGGGACAGGCCAATTTGTATGTTTAGCCAAGGTGCATTGTGGAGTTGCCAGGTCAGGATCATCCAAGCTCTCAGATTTTGGAGCCAAAACTTAAGGATGATCCTCTCTGGTGATGTCCCAGGGGAGAAAGGAGGAAACTCAGCTAGCGAGGCCAACTTTCTGAGAGGTTTTGCAAGTTGCAACAACTTGATTGAAATCAATGAAGCTTTGCCAATTAAAGCAAACTGTGTAGAAGAGCACATCGTGGAGAAGGGGGAAAGGAACGATAAATGCAGGCGCACGGCTGACGGAGACCTCTCAACCAAAGGTCGGCCTCTCGTGTGGATCTGACTGCGCAAATGCTGGAGAATTTGCGCTCATGCTTGGAGCTGAGCCACAAAATCTGGGAGACTTCATTTGGCACCTTGAGATCTGGTAGTCTTTGTGCTCGCTGTCTGTTCTCCATCCTTCAATTCCTTGGGTTCATTTTTCATGGGGTTGCCATAAGCATGGGAAAAGGTGCCTTTTGGACTGTCACTCCCAGTGGCAGTCCAAAAGGAAAAACCTTCCCCAAGCGCAGAAGGACTGCCAATGAATCCCAGGTGCTGGAGACTCCTCCTGCCTTCTCCCTTTGCCCTCTGTTTATTTCAGTGGCTGCAAATTTACTTTACAAATTTACTTTAAAGTGCAAAAGTAGTTTGCATTCAATTAACTCGGCGGTGGGAATTGGGGGAGCAAAGGAGAGGCTTGAACCGTGGCCTTCCCTGTCGGCTCTGCCAAAAGCATACTGCTGCTGCCTCTGCCTGCTTGCACATGCTTCCTTTTGCCACCTTGCTTGGCCACACGTGTCCTGGCTTTTGTGTGCCGCGTGTTGGGAGGGTCTGGCCACTGAACACAGGGCTAGGAGACCCATCCTGGCTTGGTCTGTTGTAGGGGTGAAGAAAAAAACTCCATCTCCCAGAAGCCTTTGCAAGGGTGCTGCTTGCAAAATTGGTGGGGAAGCCAATTACCTTGATGAGGGACACCTGTTGGGTTTCACCTCAGTCTCCTCAGGTGTGCAGACCTCTCCCTGCTGAAGGAAGGCTTTCCAGAAAAAGCCAGGCTGGTTTCTCCTCAGGAGAAAGACAAACTCGCCACTCGACCGCAGTCCAGTTAAGCAGGGGACCCCCAGCACATACACCCCCCAAAAAGAAGTAAGTAAACCTTTTTTGTTTTTATCTTCCACTCTTCCTTTTGCATGGGCTTCCTTCACAGCCAAGGGCCTGACTATGAGGCCAGGGTGAAGGGAGCGTTTGTCTCAGGGCTTCTGGTTAGCAAAGTCAGGAGTGGAACCTCCTTGTAGAAGAGCAGTCTATCTCCTAAGTACTAGAGGCAAGGAACACAGCAGCCTGGGAGAGCCATGGCCTCGGTGGTGCCTGTTCTTGTAGCCTCCCGGACGGGCCCAGTCTTTGGCTTAGCCTAGCATAGCCTCTTTCTTTCCCCACCTAGATACGCCCACATACAGTTCTCTCTTCATATTTGCTGGGGTTTGGTTCCAGGACCCCCTTTCATGGATACCAAAATCCGTGGATACTCAAGTCCCGTGATATGCAATGCCCTTATATATGATGGCAAAGTCAAGGTTTGGTTTTTTGGATTATGATTTTTTAAATAATATTTTCAAGCCATGAATACAGTTGTCCCTTCATATTTGCTGGGGTCTGGTTCTTTCTCAGGTGTAGCCTTACCTGCCGGGATGGAGCAAAACCACCATGCTTGGCAGAAGGAGTAGGAAATGGGCAACACAGTTCTTGCAGGGTGGTTTTGAATTCAGGACAGGACATACATGTTCATTTTAAGTGTGTGTGTGTGTGTGTGTGTGTGTGTGTGTATATATATATAATTAAAATATTTACATCCTGGCCTCTAATGAGAGATCTCAGGGAGAAGTGCAGGCAGCAAAAATAGCTGCTTTGGGTCCTATATTGGGAGAAAAGAGGACGTTTTGTCCAATGGATAGATTAGTATAGAAGGCTTAAGCACCTGTAAAGTGGTTCAGCAGGTAAACCAGGACTCCCCAACCCACTCGGTCTGGCTCAAGCTGTGGATGCTGGGCTCCCAACTGTTCAGGTGAAGAGCTGGGAGACAGATAGCCTTGCTTTTCCCCGACTTGTGTGCAGATTGGCTTACTTGTGCGAGCCACCTGGAACTATACCCTCTGGAAGGGGGTCTGCTTTTGTGTCCCTTGATTCAACGGACCACCCTTTTCCTGACACCCCGTCCCAAAAGGCCACTCACCTCTCTTCAAAGCCTCCAGGGGCAGCAAATCTCCTTTTAAACAGGTTGCAGCTGCATGGTTTAACATAAAAATGAATAAATACTGGTTTTGCAAAGCCAGAAATGGACATTTGCCTTATTCGGTTCTGTTCTGTTTTTCATTGCTTGGGTGGGTGGGTGGGTGTCCTCCCTCTACAAGTGACCTGGCGTAGTGATTTGAGTGCTGGGCTAGGACAGTGTGAGACCAGGGTTCGAATCACTCACTCGGTGATTTTGGGCAAGTCATGCCCAGTCACCTTCAAAGGAAAGCAATGAGAAATTTCTGAATAATTCTGTTCAATAAAACCTGAGGAGAGAGCTGCCATACATCAGAGTCAAGGTGAAGACATGTAACATGGGACGGAGTCAGTTTGAATGCTAGACCAGGGGTTGAATCCTTGCTCAGCTATAGAAATCCCCCAGTGAACTTGGGCAGGTCACACTTTCTCAGCCTTACAGCAAGGCAATGGTAAACCTCCTCAATAAATTCTGCCAAGAAAACGCTGGGAGGGGGTCACCATTTAGTCAGTGTTGACTCGAAAACATTGAACAACAACAGCAACACTGTGTTTGAAAGCCAGCGTAGTCCAATGGTTTGAGTGTTGAGCTAGGGCTCTGGGACTAGGATTCGAATCCTGCTCCAACATGGAAACCCACCGGGTGACCCCTTGGGCAAGTCTCACTTTCTCAGCCTCAGAGGAAGGCCATGGGAAACGTCTTCTGCAGAAATTTTGCTAAGAAAGCTCTCTCAGAGGGTTGCCATAGGTCTGCGCAGAACAGCCGCACGTGACAACCAGTTTGTTCCAGCCGCCGGCTACTAGCCGGCTGCGCTTGCTTTAGGGGAGAAATTAGGTGGATTACAGGTTTTAGTTTCTTACTAACTTTTTGCAGCCATCACTTACATTGGAGAACACTGTATTATCTGGACGCTGCTCTTTTGGGGTGGAGGGGAGGTATCTTAGTTTTTAAGCCTGCAACCACCTTTTTCTAGGAGAAAGGAAAAAGGGTCAAGTAAAGGCATTTTCATACCTAAGGCTTTAACTTAAAAAAAAAATCCAGTTGGTATGTGACCAGATCCAGGTGTGCCACAAATACACAACAACCCACAAATTTAGTAGTCGTAGGTGCCAGATTTTAAGAGGTCCTTGGCCTTTGTTTTAGTTTTTAAAAAGTAAGTTTCTAGTCCTTACAAATGCAAAGATTTGCTTGAAAGGGTGGCGAGCAGGGACTGCTAAAGCTGTAGGCATTGCAGAGGATTTCTAGTGGTTCAGGATACGCCTCATTTCGGTGATTACTGTTCCCTCCTGTTTTTGCTACTTTGCATAATTTGTTCTGGAAAAACTGTTGGTTTTGTAAAATCCAACTTTTCCTTTGTGTGGAATTTGAGTTTACCTGGGTACCGATTTAAATTTAATTCCACTTTTTTAAAAACGCAGCAGAGTACACCCAATTCTGCATGTAATGTGAATGTAAAAACTACACTGTCTCTCGGGAATGTTATGTTCGATTCCATGGTCTAATCTATATCAACAGCATGAAGGAGTTTGGGACTCCTTAGAGTTACATGTGAAACCACGGTTCTCTCAAACAATACGTTCACACAATGTTTCCTTAAATGATTCACTCAGTTTTTAAAAAATCTGTATGTTGGCACTTGATTTCAGGATTTGAAACAATTTGACAGTGGTTGGCGGTATTTTGACATGCAATGGTGTTAATATCTGGTAGATGACATGCAATGGTGATGGAATACATTAAGACATTTGACACTTGGCAAAAGCAATGAAGTAGCCAGGGGGTGATGTTTCTAAGTCTGAAGGGCTCAGCCTTTGAGGTAAAATTTCACATTTCAAGGCAGCCATTTAAGTTGACCACATTTTGAATTGGAATGTCCAAAGTGACCACTTTTGCAAGGCAGAATCCAGAATATCTGCAAATATTTGCTTCCGTTCTAGCAGCATTGGTCCAAGGCCCAAAGTTAGTGGGATTACTTGCAGTGTCAGCGGGTGGCTATTGTAGGGGCTCAACTTTATCCTCAAAACAGGTTCAGAACCCTGGATAGCTGTTTTAAAGTTTGGACTAAAACCCAGACCCGATTGGCCAGCCCATTAACTTGGGAGCCACCAGACGCCACTGTCTAGTTGTTCCACCTGTGGGCCGAGCATGGAATAAAATTATTTGTCTTTGAAACAGCAACATGGAAGTGAATGTATCTTCAAAACACACATGCGCACAACCACAGAATGCATTAAATTTTGGTTTTTTTTGCTCACCTGTGAACTGTTTCTGTGGTGGTCTGCCTTCTTTTCCTCCCCAAAATATGTTGTATGATTAAAGATGAGGCTGGGATTGTGAGGGGGGGGTCCTGTTCTCTCAAAAAAATGTGTTTCTAGACATGTTGTAAACACTCAAAATTAGGTGTGACTTTATGGGGACAGGTTTATGCACTGGGTTCTGATTAATTTGAAAGTGATGTTTAAACAGCATTAATTAATTGGGGTGCCTAAATTCTACAGGGAAGCTTGGCTGTGCTCTGATGACCTTTTGTGGGGGCAGATTTTTCAGCAAAGGAGAGATTTCTATTTTGAAGAGAGGGAAAATGTTGGCGTGTCCCCGTCCTCTGGCATCTCACTGGTTTTCCAAATTTCTCAAAAACCGTTGGCAGGTGGTGGTACAAATATGGCGGCAAGTTCCTTCATTGCTCTGAGCTGCATTTCCTCTGGCCCTGCAGAGTCTGGACAAACTCCCGATCAACCTTGATTTGCAATCCAGATTCCTTGCCAAAGTCTCTGCTGATGCATGGAAGAACACGGTCCAGAAACTGAAGCAAAGCAGGTATTGAGCAGTTCTGCTTTGTCATTGTGGTCTGCTAACAAAGATGTTAAAATACTAACAGATCATAACAAAAAGGCAGCACTCCCTAATACCTATTTCGCTTTCCCCCAAAAGAAGACTGTGAGCTTCCATGCAAGGGTGGAACAGAGAAGCAAGCAAGGTTGTTCAAGAGGCCTGTTTCTGGGATATGCACAAAAGGTGTGAGATGGGAGATGCAGTAGTTATCGTTGGTGCAGTTATAGATTTTGCAGCCTGGTGTCGCTCCTTCTGCCAGCCAAGTCCAACACGGAGTGTTCTCTAGGTTTTCTGTGGGGTTTTTCTGGGCTGTGAGGAAACCCATATGGATGCCATCCGTGAAAGCCTTCGACTTCACATGAAGTGTCCTCTGTTTAGAGCAGGGGTGGGAATGTGGAGGCCCTCCAAACACGGTTGGACTGCAACTCCCAGCATCCTACTGGTGGGGCTGAAGGGAGCTGCAGTCCAGGAACCTCTGCAGGGACACACATGAATTACCTCCCTGGCTGACACACACACTCTTCCCCCGACAGTCTTTGCAAGCTGCAGCAACAAATCCACGAGTCCAGTGGTAGCAAGCAGCTGCTTTTAAGCTGGAGGGTTGCACTCAGGTCTGTCTTCTTGCCAGGACCAGAGGCCACAAAAACTGGAGACTCAAAGCCAGGCCCTGAGATAAGGCAACCCTCTCCTTCCCCGCCTTGGTGTCTCTTCCAGTATGGACCAGCGTCAGCCACAATGGGGGAGCAATCTGGAGCTAGCATGGGAAATGTCACCGCCATAAATCAAAGTCAGTTGCAGCCCAACCTTTTCTCTCCCCTTCCTTGCAGAGGCTGGGCAATTTCGTCTCCTGCCAGCACCAGGGGGGATGTCAGAAAGGTGGGAAATGTGCAAAAAGGGGAGAGGTTGCCCCCCACTGTCTTTCTGCCCCTTTCCTGGGAAAGCAGGGAGACCACCCGCCGCCTTTCTAATGGACAGGTAATGCCACCTGTGCCCAGGTGGGCCTGCTCCATCCTGGCATCCCCAGGTCCCCTGCCTGCGATCAGTAATTAAGGAGGGCTTATAAAGGCAGACGGAGAGACTTTTCCCTCTCCCGGCCAAACTGGGGGAGTATGGCCAGTGTGTTTTTGATGGGGATTGAGTCAGAGGTTGGCTACAGGGGGGCTGGGGATGCTGGGAGAAGCCATCCTTTTCACTGCTGTATTTTTCCTCCCTCTAATTTACTTTTGGGCCTGGGGCTTAGAGACTTTATGTATGTGCCGTCAAATCTCCTGTTGACTTATGGCAGCCCCATTAATTTCCTAGGGTTTTCTTAGGTAAGGAATCCTCAGAGGAGGTTTTTCTAGTTCCTTTCTCTGAAATATAGCCTACAACACCTGGGATTCTTTGGTGGTCCTTCTGAGCTTGGGTAAGGTTCTTCTTTTTGGACTGCCACTCCCAGAATCCCCCAGCCAGCTATGCTGGCTGGGGGATTCTGGGAATGGCAGTCCAAAAGGAAGAACCTTACCCAAGCTCTGGAAGCATTTGGGGAAAAGGGACCAAGCTCAGACCTTATGTGTGTCTGTGCCTTCAAGTTGCCTTATGGTGACCCCATGAATTTCGGCAAGGAATCCTCAGAAGAGGTTTTGCCAGTTCCTTCCTCCAAAATATAGCCTACAGCACCTGGTATTAGTTGGATGTCTCCCATCCAAGTACTCACCAGGGCTGACCCTGTTTTAGCCAACTGGGTTGATTTCCATCAATGGCCTTTCTACTTCTGGTGGCCCCAGGACTGAACTACTCCTGGGTGTGCCAAGGACTACTGTAGTATTGTGCTATTGTGACGTGCTCTCTGTAGGGCTGCCCTTGAAAAGTGTTTGGCAGCTTGTGCAAAATGGCTTTGGTGGTGTCTTTCTGCATGGCAGAATGGGGTTGGACTGGATGGCCTTTGGGGTCTCTTCCAACTCTAGGGTTGTATAGGCCTGTTTTCTGTCTGAGATGTTGTCAGTAGAGATTGTACTGTGGGATATCTATGCAGGCAGAGACGGATCCCCTTCTTGGCCATGTGGGGACCTGGAACAAAGAGCAATAAAAGAGAGGTACAGTTGTCCCTTCATATTTGCTGGGGTTTGGCTCCAGGACCCCCTTTCGTGGATACCAAAATCCATGGATACTCAAGTCCCATGATATGCAATGGCATAGCAAAATGGTGTCCCTTATATAAGATGGCAAAATCAAGGTTTCCTTTTTGGATTATTATTTCTTAAAGAATATTTTCAAACCATGAATACTGTTGTCCCTTCATATTTGCTGGGGTTTGGTTCCAGGACCCCCTTTCGTGGATACCAAAATCCATGGATACTCAAGTCCCATGATATGCAGTGGCCTAGCAAAATGGTGTCCCTTATATAAAATGGCAAAATCAAGGTTTCCTTTTTGGATTATTATTTCTTAAAGAATATTTTCAAGCCATGAATACAGTTATCCCTTCATATTCGCTGGGGTTTGGTTCCAGGACCCTTCATGGATACCAAAATCCATGAATGCTCAAGTCCCATTCTATGCAATGGCATAGCAAAATGGTGTCCCTTATATAAGACGGCAAAGTCAAGGTTTGCTTTTTGGATTATTATTTTTTAAGACTATTTTCAAGCCGTGAATTCTTAAATCCGTGGATACTAAATCTGTGGATAGAGAGGGACAACTGTAATACAATTTCAGCTCCATTAGCAACAGTGGAGGAAGAGGGAAGCAGGGCACCTCCCTCCACGGGGCAAGAAGAGAAGGCCCCCCATGGTGGGAGCTTGGAGGGCCAGCCTGCCCCACAAGCCTCCTTAATGGTGGTGACTCTGTCTCTTCCTCCTCCCTCGCTCTTATGCATCCTTGAACACCAGACAAGGACAGGCAGGGAGGGAGAAGGCATGCGTGGCGTGTGGCGCCAGGTTGCGTTTGTTCCAGACGTTTCAGTGCAGACTCCCTTGCATATGAAGTGGGTTAACAAATCCTAAATGAGTGGAATTAGCACAACATTATTAACACTGACTAAGTGGGACTTGGGGGTCCAATGCTGCTGCTGCTGCCACCTCCCTTCCCCAACATCCCCACATCTCTCCTCTCCTTCCCTGGTTGTGTCAAAATGATGATGATTTGCAATTCCAAGCCTCTTTTCTCCCTGCTGACAACTCCTGTCCCTCTGACAAGCGAAAAAAGCATCAGGCCGGGAGAGAAAGCCAGAGAGCTGGGAGGAAGAAGGATGGAGGAGAGGCAGGCAGCAAGCAAGGAGGCCTCCTCAGCTGTCAGGAAAAGCTCCGGAGCTGGGCAAGGTTTTTATTTTGCATCAGCTGCTGCTTTGGCTCTAATGAAGCTGTAAGGGAGGAGAGGGAAAGAGAGAGAGTTTATTCAAATGGAGGGGCTTTTGACAATCCCTGCTGCTGCAGACAGACAATACGGATGCCCTGGATTCTCTTCTGGAATAAATACATATACAGGAGAAAAATAAATAAATTCCCACCCCCATCACCTGTCAAGTCTCTGCCCCCCTCCACTCCATCTCTTCTTTCTCTCCCTCCCTCTTTTGTCTTGCAAAATGCTCCAAAATTTCCTCTGTTTTTGAGTTTTCCCAGATTCACACCCTCCCAACATTAGACAGATGTAGTAGCCGAGCAAAGTCAGGCTGTGGTCAAGATGGGGTTCATAGTACAGTTGTTCCTCCATGTTCATGGATTTAAGTATTCACAGCTTGAAAATATGGGGAACGGCTTAGGGAGTTGGACATCTTTAGCCTGGAGAAGAGAAGGCTGAGAGGAGACATGATAGCCATGTTTAAATATTTGAAGGGATGTCATACTGAGGATGGAGCAAGCTTGTTTTCTGCTGCTCCAGAGACGAGGACATGGGGCAATGGGTTCAAACGACAGGAAAAGAGATTCCACCTAAACATTAGGAAGAACTTCCTGACAGTAAGAGCTGTTTGGAAGTGGAATATACTACTGCTTGGGAGTTTGGTGTAGTCTCCTTCTTTGGTAGTTATTAAACAGAGGCTGGATGGCCACTTATCGGGAGTGTTTCAATTGGGTATTCCTGCATGGCAGGGGGTTGGACTAGATGGCCTTTGGGGTCTCTTCCAATTCTATGGCTTTACAATTCTATAGTTTAATATTATTTTTTATCTTAACTTTTATATCTCCTATTTTCTTGTTAAGCTGCTTGAGTTCCACTCTTGGGGGAAAGCCAGGATATAAATAAAGCGATTGATTGTCGGGGGGATGGAATGGGGCGTATAGGAGGGATCAACCCTCCCACCTTGGGCTGCTAGTCTCACTTTGTCCCATCTGTTTCTAGTCTTCACAATGTGGGTACTGTTGCTCCTGCAGCCAAAATGGTTGCGCCCACAGACAAGAGGGGTCCGGTCTCAGGTTTGGGAGTTGCATGTCCTAACATCCACGGGACCCACCCACATGTTGAATACAGGAGACCAGGCCTTCTTGGAAGCGGCTGCTTTGTTTTCTGGAGGAATGTGTGTGGACTAGTATGTTTTGGGAAAGGGCATGGCACGACGGAGGAGCACGAGTGCTTCACAACCACAGTGCTTTGTCTCAGCTCCCACTTGTTGGTCTGGAAGAGTAAAAAGGGACAGGAGGCCATTCCTCCAAGTGTCAGGACCGGTCAGGTCAGCCCCTGTTGTCCTGTGCTGACCAAGGCCAGGACCGGGGCCTCCTCGGCCACTGACCCTCCTTTGCCAGCAGTCTCTGTCCTTTGCTTTCTTCCTTTTATTTTTTAAAAAGTTGCAAGCAACCTTGGAAGAGGCTCATTAAATGCTAGGAAGAATTAGCACCTGTGCCTCATTAACGGGGACATAATTAGCTCCTGGGAGGGTTGAAGGAGACAGGCTGCCGAGATCAAAATAAGCCAAGACGCAGAGTGCCCGAGGGCGAAGACGTGGCAATGCCAGGAACTGGGGGACCCGAGAGGCGCCGATGACTCCTCAGCCGGTGGCAGGACGGCGGTTTATTTGGCACCGGCGCCCCTTGTTTGGCCGATTTCTGGGGGGGAAAGCAGAGACCATCTGGGGCTGCCCAGGGACTGGCACGCTCTCCTCCCCACCTGCGCCTTGGTTGGCGTCAAAGGATGAGGCCTGAGTTGGTGCCATGGCTTCTTCATGGTTGTGCCTGCTAAGATGTCCAAAGCTGAATTCTGCAATCTCTACCAATCAATGTGTGCAAATATGAAAACCGGGGTTGTCAGGGCCTGGCCCCAAGATTCCAGTTTTTATGGCCATCTCCAGGCAGGGAACAAGGGTACAAATCTCCAGTTCATCTGGTAGAGCAGCAGCATGCAATTTCCAAGCCTTAATTGGTTGGCTGCTGCAACTTCCAAAGGTTTGCCAGGGGGATCTATGTATTTAGTTAGCTTCCTACGTCCCTCCTGCTCACTGTGGTTCCAGGGCTCACCCTCCACTCTGCTCTGCATCCACCAAAGGTATATCGGGCTAGATTAAATGTTCCTTACCTTGTCTCCCTAAATCACTTAACAAAGAATAATCCCTCCTCTCATCTTGATCTGAGAACAGCTAAGACTTCTTGCTTAATTTCAAAACAGGAAAATATAGTCTTTGTGATCAGAAGTCCCTTCCCATTTTAGAAAAAGGTTTCTCCTGGGCCTAACTTGGCAAAAATGCCCCCGTGTCCCTAAGAGGGGGGCAAAAAAATGGCCTGGTGGGCTTCACTTTGCCCACCCTTGAGCTTGAGGCAGGTTTTGGTTTGGCTCTGCTTTCAGAATACAGTTGTCCCTTCCTATCCGCTGGGGTTTGGTTCCAGGACCCCCTTTTGTGGATACCAAAATCCGTGAATACTCAAGTCCCATTATATGCACTGGCATAGCAAAATGGCGTCCCTTATATAAGATGCCAAAATCAAGGTTTGCTTTTTGGATTATTATTTTTAAAGAATATTTTCAAGCTGTGAATACTTAAATCCGTGGATACCAAATCCATGGATATGGAGGGACAATTGTACAGCTCAGCCTGGGTGGCTTCATAACTGTCAATGGAAGTTTGAAAAGTGGTGTTTTTTTTTTTGTCCTGTTTTGTGCGTGTGTGTGCGCACACGCATACCCTGGTGCTCATTTGTATGTAACACAGCTGCTCCATATAATTCTTCTCCCAGCCCTTCCTTTCTTCCCCCATTAGCTGCTGCAGATATCTGAAAAGCCATCTGTGTCACAGAGTACCTTTTTGTTGAATTTTCTCTCTTTTTCCTGCTGCCAGGGAAGATCAATGTGGCGGAGGTGGTGGTGCATGGGGTGGTTGGGGGGCAGAAGCCAAAAGCTGGGTCCCCCTCCCTCCCCACCTTGCACCCCACCTTGCTCAGACACCAGCCTTGTGCTTTGCACGAAACCTAATGTCTTGACTCTCTTGAGAAAATATTAATGTATTACCTTCATGTGTAAATGGCCTTTCTTATTTAAAGAGAGACCCTTTTTAGAATGCAGGAAGCCACCAGGTTCTTGCTGCAAGTGCGTTGCAGGCTTTCTTATTTCCTGCCTTTAGCAAAATAATTGCATGTGAGACGTCGCCAGTTACTTTTGCTGAGAATCTTGACCTAGAGAGAGGGCAGCGAAAAGCAAGTTGGCAGACCACTGGAGGAGGGAAACGGGTGCGATGGGGCAAAAGTACCTTTTTTGGACTACAGCTCCCAGAATCTGTGCTGGCTGGGGGATTCTGGGAGCTGTAGTTCCCCAAAGGGAACTTTTCCCAAAGCTCTCCTTACCCATGATAGAGAGCAAGAAAGAACAGGGGCTTCAGATCTCAGAGTCTGGTTCTCATGGGTCATCTCTGGGTGGGAGACAAGAGTGCAAATTCTCTGGCTTTGGGGGGCTCTGCTCTAGGCAAGAGGAAAACGGGGTGCACACCCCCAGCTTCAGCTAGGAAAACAGCGTGCAAAGCTTAACTGATTTTTTGTTGCAACTTTCAGCGGTTAGCTTCCTACTTCCTTCCCAGTTCTAGTGCCAGGGCTCACCTTCCATTCTGCTCTACATCCACCTTCTGGCCAGAAGCAAATAGGCTAGATTAAATATTCCCTATCCCATCTCCTAAGTAGGCGAGAAGGAATGATCCCCTCATTTCACCTAGCATGGGAGTGAAGACATATCTATCCCAAAGAGAGAAGCATGAATAAAATAGCTAAATAAATTTTTAATATTTTCTAATTGCAAATGTACATAAATTGCACAGCCACATATTTTTTCCCATCTTGACACTGACTAGTTTCTCTGTACATTATTACATTGTTGGTTTGTTTTTAAAAGAGGCTGAAGGGGATTCAGCAAGTCCTGCCACACAGCTTCATATTATTAATAATATCATAATTATTACCATTATTATTTTAAACATAATTACAAAAAATTATTTCATTTTTTTGCTCAGATTTTCCTTTATAAGAGGGTATAAAACATGTGTTTATTTGTTTTTAAACTGCTGTAACAGGAACAAAGATTGGCCAAAGCAGATATACAGAGAGAAAGAGAGGGAGGTATATATATAGATATATATATATATTTAAGACACAGTGATGCAAATGAGGGGAGGGGGACCCAAATTGGGAGACATAAAGTCAGACACCTATCCGATGCCAAACTTTGGAACATATACAGCATATGTTGACTTGGAAGAGTCCTGTTTTTGATGGCACTGAAAAAGTCCTTCCCTGCACCCATTTTCTTGCATTTGGCTCAGAGAAAAAGCCCACACCCAGTAGGAATAAATACCCTGCTCTTCCTGCCCTGTGGCTTGTTTTCTTCTTGCAAAGGCAAAGAGCACTCGGGCTCTCAAACTCGATGCTGGAGGCCGACTGTGTGTGGAAACAGACGTGGCCGTGCCTTTTCCCAAGTGGCACACGAGGCAGCCTTGCAAGGAGATGAGCGGCTCTTCGGTGGCACTTTGAAGGAGCAATGGCAGAGAGAAGAAACTCTGCAGAGAAGAGGTGAGGTGAGGGCCGGGGAACAACATTGGGTTTCCTTCTGCACCCGGGACATGGCCATGGGGTAGTTCTCCCTGGTAGGGCAACTTGGAGTTTCCCCCCTGTAAGGCGGAGGGGGAAATGTTTTATGGCAACTACTAAGGCATTGCTGTTTTGCCTGGAATCTGATTAGCAGCTTTCTCCAAGTTAGATGGAACTGGAGTTGGAGTAGCCATAAGCCCTTGGATTAGGTAGAAAAAGGAAACCAACCATCCATTAAAGACACCCAAGGGTGCTTATGGGTTTCCCGGTTGGGCCGGGGAGGGAGCGCTGTGTGCATACAACTCTTGTCACCAGAGGCTGGGAAGAACCCCTCAAAGCGCGCCGAGGTGTCCCATCAAAACTCCAGCATCCTTTACCAGACCAGCTCGGGTCTTGGCTCAAAACAAGCCGATGGCATTTGAGTACATGCCTGTTTTGTGGATTTTTGTGAGTGCTTGGGGTGTGTGTGAATATTTGGGCTGTTTAGAGGAATACCACCCACTCACACAAATCCAAACCTAGTCAAGCTCTTTGTGCGTGGCGTAGCGGAGTGAGGCATGGGGCAGGGTGGGGATGCCTGGAAAGGGGAAAGGCCATTGCACCAGAAAAGACCGCATCCACACTCACATCTACGTTTGGATACTCCTTTGGTTTTCAACTGTGGGCCCTCCTTCAGTAAGTCATAATACTTTTTGGGGAGTAGGATGGAGATGGCTCAGAGCAGTAGGTTTTGCGCATGACCTCTAGATGACTTGTTTCCCCGCCATATCCCCCATTAATGCACAGAACAGAGGGGGACAAGGGTATGGCTTGTGTTGTTGTTCCTGGTGTTTCTGCCACCTCTTGAAGCCATGTGCTGTCTCTCTTGAGCCTTCCCGGTCATTAAATACTCTCTTGTTATTTGAAATAAAAGGCTATACCAGAAACAACCGTCTGTTAGGATGCACTGGATTGCAGCAATTGTCCATCCCAGAAAACTTTGCAGATCTGAACTTTGCATATCCACTTTGCAGATGTGAACTTTGCATATCCATGGCTCTGAAACCCAGCACCCTCCCGCCCTCGGCATGATATAGCAGTAAACACCAAAGCATCAGTACCGTCAGAACCAAAGTAACTTTTGTACGGTTGTTAGTTGAAAATGGCACGTTACAGTCATACATTCGAGAACATTTTTTGTTTGCTTTACAAAAGAAAGAGAAATTCTATGACTTCTGTTCATAATGATCTGTGTATCATCACCACCATCATATTTTTTTTTTAATTGTAACAGACTGTTTGAATTATAGAACATATTCTTATGGCAAAATATCTTGAAAATGGCAAAAGGCCCGGTTGCAGAAAAGGAACCCTTTGAACTGCTAGGAGGGCGCATCACTTTCTAGTAGGGGAACACAAACCATTTGGGGAGGTGTGTGTTGGGGAGAGGAATCCGGTCGGTTGGGCACCTGCCCCTGTCCACACGTGCCTGTGTGCGTCTTTAGAAATAGCAAACTGAGGCACCAGGGAGTGAAAAAAGTACCGGGGGCTTCTTTGCAAAAGAATCTTTGCTTGCAAAGAAACAACCATACTTGAAAAGCGCTCTGCAATTAGATGCAGCAGGGGGTCATTGCCTCTCTGGGTGCACAGACCTTCTTCCTTCCCCTCAAGGCTGGACAGAGGGTTGCCCAAAGATGGGATCTCCTGCAGGCCCTGATTTCTGGTTACCATGCAATGAGATCTGTCAACCTGAATTTGGCAAACAACCCACAAGTGTGTGGGTTGTGCAACTTCTGTGTGCAAATGGTGAGTGGGGGAGGTACCCATCCCCATATGAGAACCCCAACATACCCCCAGGATTCTACCGCAGCAGACCCCAGGTCAATGGGGGCCTTGCTGTGGCCCAAACACCCAATGAAACCCTCCTCCCTTCCTTCCCAAATGGCTTTTTTAAGGCAGCTGTTGAGGGAATGCAGGTTCGAAAGATCCAAATTGGCCTTTTGCAGGATGGCGCTTGCGGAGGGCTTCCTGCAAGAGATGGCGTCCTGCGTGTGAGATACCGCGTTTGCGTGGCATTCTGGCTGGCCTGGCTTTCACTTGGGGACACGGGCATGGCCTGGGATTGGGTCTGTGGATGCTGGCGCGTCCTCCTTCCTTGGCCTTGTGTACTTAGGATAGCCCACCCTATACCTGGTTGGGTGGTATTTTGGGGTGGTGGCAGGTTGGGGAAAAGGCAAGTATTAGCAAAGTGTGTGTGTGTGGGGTGCTTAGCTTTGTTGTTTTTTTAAGAAAAGACTTCCATGGTTCACCCCTCGGGTTCCTTGGCCCTCTTTGTGTGCAGCAAAGTAACATGATTGTCTGACAGGTCCAGAACGTTTCAGTCCCGTGTGCAATGGCGGCACATAACGTGGGCTTCAGGGTTCTGTTTTTTAAAAAATTAATTCTGAAACCACCTGTCCATGGGAAGGGGGGAAATGTTCATTCTTGTAACAGCCCACATTTTTGGGGTGGGGGGAGGGCACTGGGTGCGAACTCTGCGCTGGGCCAACGTGGGCGGCTGGTTTGTGCTAAGCACCAGGCAACTTAAAAGACAACAGGCACACACCGACAGACACGCGCACCGAAAAGCTTTTTAGAGCCACGTGGAGGATGTCCCGGTTTCTTTCCAACGTTTTGTTCTGCGTGCCAGCAGCGTGTGGCTACGTGGGCCCGCTGCGTTCTCTTAAGGCGCAGAGAACCGACTGCCTTGCCTCCTACTCCCTGCACACACACCCCGGTCTTGGGATGGAGGACCGGCAAGCCGTGCGACTGCTTTCACAAAGACACACACAGCACCATCCACCCGCCCGCCGTGGGGAGGTTAGTAGCGCGCAGCACCCTGTCACGCCGCTGAGCCCTCAGCTAGCCGAGAGTGGGGGAAGGAGAGGAGGGGACGGCTAGCAGTGGCTAACGGTGGCTTACGGCTGCCCAGCGATTCTGATAAGGGGAGACACTTTTCGGAGGCTGCTGTCCTTGCTGGTTAGTCCCTTTTGAGGCCTTCGAGGTGGTTAACTTCCCACGCAGCACCCACTCCCCCTTAAAAGAGGATAGTACTCCAGAAAGTGGACTGCTTTTGATTTTTGACTGTTTTTATTCCTAACGCATACTGTGAAAGAAAAGAGATAGGAGTTACCGATCTTCATGCTTCCGGGTAGGCCACAAGTTTTCTTTTTCCCCCTTTTTCCTCTCCTCCTAGTTTAGCAGCAACATCACGGACTGCGCATTTCCCCCAAAACAGCCCTTCTGATAAACAACAGGAAAAGTGTGCCTGGTTATTTGGGATGGGGTTGGGGGGTGGTGGCTGCTAGGGTTAATTTCCCCCCCCCAAACAATTTGGACTGATTGGTCTAGGTCACTCAATGTGGGATGGCGTTGTGAACCACTCTTATGTGGTACAACTGCATAAGGGACCATGCGGGGAGGATGGGATATACAATGCAGACCCCACCTTGACTTCCCCACTGGCCCAAAGCCCAGGCCAAGGAGCTGACGGCGTCTGCCTGCCTCTGGTTTCTATTGCACTAGGCCCCTGGGACTTTGCACGCCTGTGAGTGCACACTTGTGCTTCTAATGTGTTTTATCCAGTTAGCCCAAGTGGTAGCCAAAGAAGTGAGGCCTCAGCTGTGTGGATCGTGACCAACCTTTCCGAACATCTGTCCTCATCGGCAGAAGCTCCCTTGCGCCAAATCAGATTGGTTTAGCTTAGCCGAATTACTGCGTCTCCCGCCGCCTGGTCTGTGTGTGTGTGTCTCCATTTATCCTCTGGCTTCCTTCCCTAGTAAGTCTAAGGCAGCCAGCAAGATGGGTTAGATGTGTGCTCCCGGGTACCTACTGAGGGCAAAGCAAATGGCGGGAGTGGGAGACACACAGAATATGGCTCAGTGAAGCTTCCAGCCCAACGTAGTGGGGATGAAGAGCCAGCCATCTTCTCTGGAGCTGGGCTGCTGGGGGTAGGAATCATGCAGCCTTCCAGATGTTGTTGATCTAGACCTCACAGCATCCTTTGCCATTGGGCTATGGTAGCTAGGGCTGCTGGGTGTTGCAGTCCAACGATACCTGGAGGGTTGCACAATTCCCACCCGTGCTACCTCGTAAGTGGGAGGAGATGAATGTGGGGAGAATGACCCCCCCCCAGTTACCCAGCGCTGTCTCTGCCCTTAGTGAAACCTGACAACCTGGGACCCACGGCTGTGAGAGAGGACAAACTCCCAAGCAAGGGATGCCTCAATAAGGTTGGCGTAAAATAATACATCGCCAGAGAATGACCTGGAGGGGGGCATGGCGGGTGGGGGGGATCCCTGGTGGTGCATCTATACCAGGCCATGAGCGGGGGGGGGGGGGTTTGAAGGGTGCAGAGGAGGGGCCCGTCCTGCCATCTTGTTTTCTTTTTTTGGCAGCAGTAGTCCCGTTTACGCGTCTCTCGGCCCACATCCTTCCCCCTCAAGCCCTTCTCGAAGCGGCAAGGCTGGGGGGACTTGCACGACGGCGTGTCTCTTGAAGCAGGAAAAAAAAGAGGTTCTCCTCCTCTTTTAGAAATCCTTCTCTGTGGGAAAGGCTTCTTGTCATCGTTTTAATGGCGCAGCTACGGATGGCAACGTTCCACTCCGCCCGTCGCTTGCTGCCTTCCCTTGAAGGTACGGGAGTCGGGGCCACCTCAGTGTTTCCGGTTACGTGAGCCATCATCTTTGGTGATGAAGAGGACTGTGGGATCTAGATCTTCCCACCACACCCGGGGGGCGGTGAGGGGGGCCACCAAGCACCCGCGCAGTGTGGTTCGCCCCTCCTGCCGCCGCTGCGTTTGCGCTCCCTCCCTCTCTCTCTCTCTCTCTGGGCCAGGGTCTTTCCTCTCTCCCCCTCTCTCTCTCTCTCATCCTCTCTCTCAAAATCTCATTCTCCGGCAGCGGGGTTAACAATTGCTGCTGTTTCGGAATTCGCCGTTCTCTGTAATCTGCAATTTAGTTGGGTTTGTGGGGGAGATCCCGTTACGGGTCTGTGTGCTGTACCTCTCTTTAAGCTGCGTGAGGGCGCTCATGAGGCGAGCGTTGGCGGCGTCCAGGGAGGCAATGCGCTTTTCCTGGGGGGAGGAAAGAAAGAAGACGGGTCAGACCACTCCGTGTTTCTCTTGCGCAGGGAGGTAAACAGTACCTGCAAATTTTCTCATCCTTGATGAGAAAGGTTATCTTGGCACAGCAAGAAAGCAAGTAGAAAAAAGGTCTACTGCCATGAAATTTACTATACTAGTCTTTGGAGAACGAAAATGGCATTTGTGTAAAATATAGCCCCTTGGGCTTTGACCAATATCCCAATGATTTTAACAAAAAACAGTGTGTTTGGCACAAAAGGTACTGTGTTCGCTGCAAAGCCACTATTTTTTTGACAAAAAACAAATCCCCCCCAAAATGCGTTCTTTACCCCAACCTCCTCCCAATGTAAACAAATTATTGCAAATGTGTAAAAACAGTTCTGAGTTTTCCAGTGGGGACAACGTGTTTGAAATTATTAGTTTCTGCACATAAGAAATAAGTGAATACGTACATCCTTACTCCAGAGCAGAACACAAAAAAGGTTTTATTGGAGGAGAGTAATTTCCTCCCATTAATTTCTGCATGGTGTCAAAAGTAATGTATTGTTAGGATTCATGAGGCTGTTTATAAAAATAACTTCTTGTTTTTATCTTAAAAAAAAAAAAAACTCTCCCAGCATTGCTAAGAAAAAACTCTTCCCACGAGGTCTCACCTAAGCTTCCCACTTCAACAATGAATTATGAGGCCTCTACCAAAATTTAAAGGATGCTAATGTTGCTGAATCAGACGCCTGATCCCTCAGGGACGGAGGAGGCTTCCTGATGTGTTGGATTACAACCCCCACCCTTTGTGAGGACGGTGGGATTTGTAGTTCTACACATGTGGAAAGGTCAGGGTTGGCTGGCATAGGTACTCTTCTCCATCCGAGGCATTGCCCTTGGCCTGCCTTCCCCGCCGCTCCTCCTCCACAAGTAAGAAAGTGCTGCAGCGCAAGGATGGCGGCCAACCAATTGCGGAAAGGACCCCGGCTTCTTTGGGGCCCAGTTTGCCTTGGCTGTGGCCTGGATTTGCCCTGGGAGGGGGTCTCCGTGCCCCCCTCTGTGTCGCATGTGGCTAAAATGCCCCCCTCCCCTCCTCCAGAAGCGCTTTCGCCGCGAGCTGATTAAGATCTCCTGGTGATGGCTCTGATTTCCGATATTGAATACTGCCCAGAGACTAATTAACAGATCAGCCAAGCGGTGTCTTTGCATAGGCCAGCAGCTTCTCTGATTGCCTGCTAATGACGGAAGAGCCGCAGAGGAGGGCCACATCTTCGAAATTAGAAGCTGCGCAAATCCCTGGGGCTGCTCGGATAACTCTCACTCTTTCTGTCCTCTCCCCGCCCCGAGCGTTCGCTTCCCCCCTCTACGGAGAAGGCTGCAACCTTCAAACGGGCCTCTCCTCTGCAGCCCAGTGTGTATGAATGGCACTGAGCAAGGCTCTTCTGTCACTTGATCATGGGACCGGGCAGAACTATATTTCTCCTGTCCAAGGGCAGAGGCGCAGGGACAAATTTAAGGCGCTAGCCACCAGGGTGACAGCTCTGGAGCCAACAAGGGGTCACAGCGAGGCGAGATTTGCTGAATTGTGCAGGAGCGCTTTAGAGCTTGGACAGGTGACATTTTTGGAACTAAAAGTCCCCCAAGCCCTCAACCAACATCACCAGTGGCTGGGCCTTGTGTGGGATTCTGGGAGTTGTAGTCCAAAAGGTATTGCATTTACAAGCTTTGATGCATTTTGTACCCTTAACATTCCTTCATTTAGGAATTTTCTGTGCAAGAGGTTGAAGAGCAAGTGCAGATGAACTGAAAGCCTTTTGGATCCAGAATGGGCAACACGGAGCCTTCCAGATTTGGCTAAACTGCAACCTCCCATCCCTCAATACTGACTAAGTTGGCTGAGGCTGATGGAAGCTGTAGTTCAGCAACAGCATCGGGGAGGGTGGCGGTGGCGGCAGCGGCACATTCTCCCAAACTCAGTTTTGGATGGTTATGAAGCCGTTTCCCTTCCCTCTCCACTGTTTTTCAGACTTGGAAGACTTGTTTGGGGGTTCCCATTTGTACTGAGTTGGGCTTCTGCCTCTAGGCAGATGGGCTCTGGAGTCCTTGTTAGCATCATGGGCCATATTAACAGCTGTTTGGTGCTACAGAAGGAGCTGAGTTATATTAGGGGCCTTGTTGGATATTTTTCTGGTTTAGCTTGGCAGTTTGAGGCTGGGAAAAGATATGAAAGCTAAGAATAGACTAAGGAATGAGTTTTCCTGTGTTACTAACCTGCCTGCATGAGTGCGGGAGAGACGGGACATGCTTGTGCACCTTTATTTTCTTGGTTTGCTCCTAAACTGTATGACCCCCGGGAGTCCACCCGGTGCATTTAGCCAGCCCTGGGGAATTAGAGTGCTGGCTGGGAGGCGTCTGGGTAGAATTATTTGTTTAGGGGCCCAATGCTACCACTGGCTGTCAGGGGATGCTGGGCCCCATCAGCCAAAGGGCTGCGATGTGTCTCTGACGGAGACGACCTGCTGCAGCATTTATCACCAACAGAGCTTATCTTTATTGTCAACGTGTTTTGAAAGTTGGTAATGAAGGTCTTGGGGAGACCCGTGTTTGGGAAGGCGAGCGCAGGCCTGTTCTGGCACGAAGGCCTGAGGGTTCACAAGGGCCCTCACCTGTGCATCAATAATCTTCTGCTTGGAATCCACGGCCGCCTGCATTTCTGCGTGGTCTTTCTTCAGCTCCTCCTCCACCGACATCAGCCTGGGGGTGGGAAACCAGCCAGCGCGTGAAGGTTAAAGATTGGGGTGTTTTGCTTTTTTAATGTTATGCACTGATTTACAACGACCAGTGTGCTTCCTTCCCCCTTTCCTCCACCACATGCCCTCCCCCAAATGATATTTCTGGCTCCCGGCTTGGAAGAAGTCAAGTCAAACGCAGCAAGGTTGGGAAAGATCTTTGGATAAAAAATCCAGTAACACTGGTGAACCACGGTGGGTGTTTGGCCCCCATTTCAGGGAGGCGGTAAATTCACTCCAGGTATTAGTTCAAGCTTTAAAAGAATTATCCAGGTGCTGAATCCTTTTCCCTCCCCTCCACAGCTTCAGGACCCTGGACAGCTGCTTTAAGGCCCCCCAAAATTCAGAGCAGGTTTACCGCCTCACTCACATGACGGTCAACAGCTGCCATTGCTAGCGAAACTCCTTCAGGGCCCTGGGAGCCAAGCTCAATTCTCAGGGGCCACCAGGAGGTAGCGCGTGAATAGAAACTTTGATACCAGAAATAACATGGCAAGAATAGGGATGGGATCTTACACCACAACAACCTTTTTATCCAACACTAATAAATAAAGCAACCAGATTAGGCAAGCCTTGCACAGGTAAAACAAAAACACCCACTCAGCCAGCCTAGCCAATGGGGAGGGGATGATGGGAGTGAAAGTCCAGAATAGGAATGGAAAGAATATTCAGTTAGTCATTTCCAGATGAAAAACCAGTTTCCTGACAGTTGGAAACACCGTGGAGGAGAACGTTAGCAATACGTTTGCGCAGTTCCCCCAGTATTTGAACAATCCAAAACGTTGCAGAGGAATTATTCCGATGGGAAATACATGTGGCTTTCCTATGCACAACACAATTTTCCGTGCGGAAAACAGGTTTCCTGTGCAGGACACAACTCTTCTGTGCAAATCCCACATGTATTTCTCTGCTGTACAATTCCTCCGCAATGTTTCGGGACATTCCAATATGGGGAGAATACTGTGGAAAAACATTTGTTTCCTCCTACAACGGGGAGAAAAACCACAGTCCTTATTGGCTCTTGCACACGTGAGGGTGAACTAATAGAAGATTGACCTCCCTAGCCCACAATAAATAGGGGGCCCTGGTTGCCTGCCCTTAGCTGTGCTTGGGAGCTGGAGGAGCCCACCCACAATGGTGGCCAGTAGTCGTGCAATGAATCCACCTGGCAGTTGAGATGGATAAAGGTTTTGTGGGGTGCTTTCAAAAAGGGGGGAAGAGGACCAAACCATGGTCGCAAACTGTTTTGAAAGGCAGTAAAACTGGGCGCCAAGCCCGAGTTTGGATTGCTGGGGTAACACATTAGCCAAGTGGCCATGAAACCAAGAGGAGAGCGGTCTTACCTCCTGGATGACAGACCTTAATAAAAAAATATCTGTTTTCTTTTTCAGGACTTAAATGCAATAATAGGTGGGCTGTTTTTTCTGAAACGCTTGTGCTTCTGTGTCGCAGGGCACCGGACGGGTGTTGCGGGCGGTGGCCGGGCGGCTCCTACCTGCTGATGATGCCCTTCATCTGGATCTCCTTGTCCTCTTGCTGCCTCCGCAGCCGCTCCTCGCTCTCCTCCAGCCGCGCCTGATACTCCAGCATCAGCTTCTGGGTGGTCTCCTCCTGGCACTTGAACCGGGCCTCGTACTCTTCCAGCTTCTTGTTGGAGATGCGCAGCTTGTCCTGGAGCACCACCACGTCCTGCTGATACTGCTGCAAGGAAGAGGGAGGCAAGCGAAGGGCAAGCGTTGGCGTCTGTGCCATCACTTCCTGCCGCCTTCGCTGACCGCCCTGGGGAAGCCGCCAAACCCACCCTGGCTGGCCACGAGGAGCGCCTTTCGCCTCCAGCTGATCTGCCCCCTGGGCCATGTGGGAAGCCACGCCACCCATCGGGAAAGGTAGGCCACGCTCCATGGGGAGAACCGGTGATTGGCAGAGAGGGAGGGAGGGAGGGAGGGCATGTTTCCAGTGGGATTGCTAATGACGTGGGAATCGCAGCCATGAGAAAGTCAGCTTGGGGGTGTTTGGGACCTGCATGTTTGTTCGCGGGGAGATCTACAGGCCCGGGGTTTGATCCTTCAGAACATACCCTGAGTGTTGACTGTCGGCAGCAGTGATATCCAAACACCCAGCACAATGGTGGTGTGTCAAACTGGGTATTCTGGGAAGAGGACAAAGGAGACCTGGAGCAGCACTTTCTCTCCAGTAACAGTCACCTGCAGTGCAATTTATGCAGATGCAAGTCCTTGTGAGTAGAGACTGAAACGACTCTCGGGTAAGTGAGACACTCTCAAGTTTCCAGGATGGGCTGAGTTATCCTGACTTTTAAAATTGAGCTTGGAAATAATTAGTGAAAAAATTAATTTTGCACCCGAATTTGCTGGTTTTTAAAATTTCAGCAACATTTGCTGAATTGCTCAATTGTTAGAACAGTAAAGATCTTTGTCTGAATGTTTCTTGTTACATTCACCTGTTACGGTCATTTCCTGCAGTTCTGAGTAGCGCTGCTGACTGGAATCTTCTATCACGGTGTGCATTATGTAATTTTACGTGTCCTTAGCTACGTAGCAGAGGTGCTACGAAACCCTGTGAGTGAATTGGGAAGATGCATAACAGGACATTGGCAAGAGTGTCCAGAGGTGCATTGGCACTCTCTAGTTGGTGTCCCGTTGTGCGCCGGTGACTTTGCTGGCTCCCCGATATAGTATCGCAGCAGGAGACTTTTCCTGGATACGGACATTACAAAAGTGCCCAACCCTAATTCCCACAGATGTCATTCCACTTACAAAGACTTAAGTCCCCAACAGGATTCAGGCTGTACAGTTTAATGATTTAATGAAATAACGAACCAATTAAATTCCTTGATGTTTTACATTCCATGAATTAGAATCCTTTGGCAAATTAGCATTAACACGTTAATGCGCCTGCTAACGTTCCCAGGCGCTGGCAAAGTCTACCGTGGCATTGATCCAAACGTTGAAGACAAGCAATGATTCTGAGAAACTGTTGTGATTTTATTTTTAAACCTGAAGTTACAGAAAGGGCAGTCATTCTGAGAAACTGTTGTTATTTTATTTTTAAACCTGAAATATGGCTAGGGGAGGTGGAGGGGGAGAGGAAGCACTTTACAAATCTAACTGGGGTTTGAGCATCTGATTTTTATTCAAAAGCCATCTTGACAGTTTATATTAAACACCAAAGTTGGTTCCCAGGATTGTCAACACTCCAGCATGATCTATCTATAGTATGACCCCCTTATCCGCAGGGGGGCTGTTCCTGGAGTTCCTGTGGATAACAGCAAGCCCCATCATCCCCAGCCAGCATGTTGGCTGTTTAGAAACCCTTGGTGATCTACTGAAATCCACCTGTAAATCCTGAAGTGCTTTCTGCCAGCCGCCGGACTAGGAGAAATCAAAGCTTTGAATAGCTATAAGGGAGCTTCTTATGTTCAGGTTACTGTAGATGTAAGCAGACCGAGCTTGGAAATGTTCCTTTTTTGGATGATAACCCAGTCGGATTTTGGGACTTGTAGTCCAAAAGAAGGAAGGTTTCCAAGCTCTGTGAAGAACAATTTTCACCTGGATTGGGCCCGCTGTATTTAAAGGCCCGGGGAGTAGTAAGGGGACACATTGGCTGGCATCCTATGAGTGACATGCACAGGTATTAAGTTACGTGCGCAGAGTGTTTTTTGGACAATGTGCAACAGTCATATCGAGCTGATGGTGATGTAAGTGGAATGGTGGATGTGGCAGCACACTGATGTACATGGAGTAGCACGTGGGTGCGCACTGCCTCTATGCATTGCTTTGCGCACTGAGTATTACAACGGCACCATGGGCTGTCAGTCATGTGCACTAGCCACTGATCCACATCCATGGTGCTACATTGGGATTCAGAACAGGGGCCGTGTAATGTAACTTTGCTGGTGGCAATGCAGGAACTCGGCCAGTGTGGGTCTTGTGTTCCATCAGAACAGTCCTACTTTTTAGGCAAAAAAGGGGTGCCCGTGGAGCATGTCCCAGCTCCTCCTGGGTAATGGCGCACCCTGAAAGCTCCTGAGGCTCAAGCCAGGAGGGAGAGTGGAGGGGTTTCTGACGGGCCGCCGCCCTTCGCTCTTCCTCCCTCTCCCTTCCTGGCTTCCTTTCATGGCTTGTTTGCTCCGGAGACGCTGCCTTTGCGTCGCCGTCCGGCTTTACCTTTTCCCCTTGGCTGAACTCCTCTTTACTCCGGATCTTATCCCTGTGCTTGGGCTCTGGGTCACTGTTCTCCTCTTCTAAAAATTGCACGTTCATATTCAAAAGCCAAGCGGCTGTGCGGTCCAGGGCATTGGGATGCACAGGTGAAGGGGCCTAAAATGAAACATACAACCATAGCGGAAAAGAGGGAGGGGGAGAAAAAGAAAAAAAAGGGGGGGGAGGGAGGGAGGGAGGGAGTGGAAACCGAAATGGACATGAAGCGAACGAGAGAGAGAAGAGACCACACAGCCCAAAGGCCCAACGCTTGGGGCTTTGGAGTCCACTGCCATTTTGAGGTTGACCTTCAAACCCCAATCTTTCCCAGACCAGAGCGGCCCTCCCACACTTTTTTTTGGGGGGGGGTGTTTAATAATTTTCCCAGAGCTTGGAAAAGTTACTTTATTGGACTACAACTCTCTGGATCCCCCAGCCAGCACTGCCAATTCTGGGAGCTGCCGTCTAAGAAAATAATATTTTCTGGTTCAGATCTTGCCTGAGATCTGAAGATTATGAAAGACTTTTAACAGGTGTGTATGGCGTGTGTGTGTGTGTGAAACTTTGGGTTGGCCTCATAAAGTTACTGACCTAATACGGATTTGGGGATGCTTCCCATGGCAAAACATGTCCCCCTTTTGCATTTAAAGTTAAAAGTTAAAAAGTACTTAGACCTTAAAATTTGCCTTCTGAACGTCCAAAATATATTATTAATCTCTTGAGCTCAACCCAAATGGTCCCCTCTTCAATGCAGAGCCTATTTGGAGATGGTGATTTTAAAGGCAATTTTTCTTTTGTGGGTTTGACACATAAAAAAATCTGAAGTGGTTCTGAGGTGGGAGGAACAGTTCTGTATAGTTTGATTTTGGCTGATGCTGTAAGCCAGTGTTGGCATTCTCCATAAAATGCCAATTTCTCCCCTGGCCTGCCCTAGATGTAATGTTTGGGATGGGACATTTTGGGAACAAGAAACGGGCTTCAGATGCCAGCAGAGGAAGCCTACAATTGCTGCAATTTTGCCATGAGGGATGTAAATTTTTGCTAGTTTTGTTCTCGCCTGTCACAACAAAGAGCTTCCAAACCTTTCTCCCTGCTGGATAAGATTAAGAGAGTTTTGGCACATTTGGGGGGTTATTTTTGTATTTAGAGCCTTTTGGGCAATTATTTTTAAAATTTGCATGAAAAACATTGCTTTTGAGCAGAAAAACCCCCAGTGTATTTTGCATAAAAACAGTGTTCTCTGCATGAAAGTATGTGGGGTTTTTTGGCACAAAATCAGTCTTTTTCATGCCAGTGATTTTTTTATTAAAATTTCTTAAAAGGAGAAAAAAGCCTCATGGTAGTTTGCTGTTTTTAAAAAAACAACCACAATGTACTGTTATGTTGTGGCTACCTTTCTCACTGAGGAGAAGAAAATCTGCTAAAAAGTTCTTTACCCCCTTGGGTGGCAGCAACGTAGCCATTTTTATAAAATATAGAGAGGCCCACCACTGCCTGTCCTCCATCAAGTTCTTGAATGCTTATGTAGCCGTGCTTCATGCCCCCCCTTGCATCTGCCTTCCCAAATTCTTGAGCTGAAAGTTCCTTTTAAAAAGAACTTTACGCCTCCCTGGGCTCGCAGGGGAAGGAAAACCCCGCCTGGGAAAAGCGCACCCTCATTTCTTCCCCCTTGATTTGAGTCCAGCGGTTAATTCATGATCTAAAACTGACTCCTTCTCTCTCATCTCCCCACAGCAGGCCAGGAGGGTGCACAGACAACATTATTTTGTGAGTAGAAGCTCCAAATTGTGAATAGCCCTCAAAAGTGTGCATTCTTCAAAGACTTTCACAAATCAGGGAGAAAACTCTTTTAAATTGTTTGTTCTTGCCTATGGGAATGGCACTTGCAAAGATTTACATCCCTAGCCTGGTGCACCAAGAGGTTGGCACCCTGAGGCGGAAGGATCATGGCTTCCCCATGGTTTCCTCATCTCTTTAAGGCTGAGATGAGGTTTGGATGGGAGACACTCTGTAAACAGTGATTCAACCCACCCGCTAAACCGGTGTTTCTCAACCAGGGTTCCCCAGAAGCCTAGGGTTCCCCAATAGATTGTGATTGTGGGGGGAAAGCAATACTAGTACAGTTGTCCCTTCACATTCACGGATTTGGCATTCATGGTTTTAAGGATTCACGGCTTGAAAATATTCTTAAAAAAATAATAATCCAAAAAGCAAACCTTGATTTTGCCGTCTTATATAAGGGAGACCATTTTGCTATGCCATTGCATAGAATGGGACTTGAGTATCCACAGATTTGGTATCCATGGATTTAAGGATTCACGGCTTGAAAATATTCTTTAAAAAATAATGATCCAAAAAGCAAGCCTTGATTTTGCCATCTTATATAAGGGGCACCATTTTGCTATGCCATTGCATATCATGGGACTTGAGTATTCATGGATGTGGGTATTCACGGGGGGTCCTGGAACCAAACCCCAGCAAATGTGAAGGGATAACTGTATATAGAAGAATGCTTATGCAGGGGTTCCCTGAGACCTGAAAATTATTTCAAGGGTTCCTCCAGGATAAAAAGTCTGAGAAAGGCTGTGCTAAACCATTGCCCCCCCCCCAGATGTTTAGGGCTGCAACTCCTACTAGCCCCAGCCAGCAAAACCGGTGGTCCGGGGCCTTCCGAGCCATAGTCCAAAGCACCTGGTGGGTGCCATGTTGAAGGAAGGCTGAGCTAAGCAGTCAGGGCAGCCGCTTTGGCACAAGAGAAGCTGCGTCACGTTTCCAACCAACGTCTGTGGCGGTGAGGGCATAATTGGCTCTCAAACAACAATTAGCATGGTTGGAAATGAACAAGCTGCTTCATTATTTTATCATGTTAGCTGCTAATAGTTGGAAAGGATGCTGATGAACATCAAAAGGGGCTGCAGCATCAGCCACCAATGCAGAGAGAAAAACCTGCCTAATGCTGCTATTGCTGTCTCCCGTCTCCACCGCCTTCCCCTGCTCTGGTCTTCAGTCAAATGGGCCTGGCAGGTGGGTTTAAAAAAATTACTAAGAGAAAACCTGCAAGGCCTATTTGAATAAGACAAGAAAGGGACAGCCCAAATGGGCAAGGAACTGCCAGTGTGATAGCAGAGCCTGGAGGGAGCGAAGGCCAAGCAGCCTCGCCACCTGCAATGCCTCATGATCCTTCTGCAATGAGGGCGTGAAGAAAGCTGATTTTCAAAAGCAGAGTAAGTAAGAAGGAAATCACGCAATGGGTGAAGTCATGCCTGCAGATTACTTTGATAAGTTACCTTTAAAGGGTATTTCAAGTTTTTTTAGAAGCAGCTGAAAGGAATATCCCCCAATTTTATAAATGCAGTTGTCCCTTCAAATTTGCTGGAGTTTGGATCCAGGACACACACACACACACCCCGTGGATACCAAATCCATGAATAATCAAGTCCCATTATATGCAATGGCAGAGCAAAATGGCGTCCCTTCTATAAGATGGCAAAATCAAGGTTTGCTTCTTGGATTATTATTTTTTTAAGAATATTTTCAAGCCATGAATACTTAAATCCATGGATACAGAGGGACAACTGTAGTCTCTGATCAATCCTAATCAGTAACACCACAAGTTACCGGTAGTCTTTTAGCCTTCCAACACAGTAATGAACCTAAGTTCTTTTATTAGTCCTGACTAGAGTAGATCCAGTGAATCAACTGGATTTGCCTATGTGTGGACTTATCATTCAACAACTGATTCCATCCGTCAACCCCTGGCTGGCACTAAGCAAGAGATTTCTAGCCAAGGAACAAAAGCAAAAGACCATAACCAGTAAGAGGAGTAGATTATTTCCAAGGAGTAACTTTTCCAAGCTCTGTGCTACAGCATTACTTGAGTTGGCGTTCCCCCGCCCACCGTTATTGAGGCAGTGAATCGGCCCAGAGTTTTAGACTGAACTTTAAGGGAACTGTCCAAGGTGTGACCATTATCCCCACAGGCGATTCCGTACCTTGGATTGCTCCTATAAAATTCTGACTAAAACCCAGAGAGGATTCAGCATCCCACTGACACTGGCACCCCCAGCCCCTGTTGGCTGGCAGGTCAGATCCCCTGGGGCCCCGGCCTCAGTCGCCCGAAGCAGTGCCCCACAGGAACCATTGGCCCGGTCCAATTACCCTGAGCCTAACTGTGGACAGATGTAGATGGAGGAAGCAGCCACTTTAAAAGGTTCTGGCGCCCAGCAACGGGCCCTGTGAGATGGCACTGGATTCAGCGTGGCATGGGATGGGCAAGCGGCACATGTATGGGCAAAGCAGCAAGCCGGATGGCACAGAGGGATGCGCAACGGAGGGACCGCCAGCTGCTGCCGTGGAGTGAAGAGCTGAGATGGCCTCACGGGGCAGCGAGATTCTGGGATCAGAGGTTGCGGGGGGGGGACCCCACATGCTGACTCGGTCGGCTGGGGGTTCCCTTCTCCGGGTGCCCTCCCTCCCTGCCTACCCCAGGCCTTCCTTCTGCCCGTCTGTCTGTCCCAAAGGCCAACCTCTTCCCCCTCACTGACCTGCTTGTGCATCGTGCGCTGCTTCATCTCCGGACTGTCGCCCTTGGAAGAGGAGGACTGTTGCCGGAGTCGGGCCCCGCTGCCCGGCCAGTCGGGCGAGGAGGAGAGCATGCCCCCGCTGGAGGGCCGTGGGTACTGCATGGTGTTGAGCAAGGAGGGAGGGGTCCTGCCCCGTGTGATGGGAGGGGGCGGGGGCGGGGGCGGGGGCTGGTCTATCCGCCGCTGGGGACCCCCACTGTTCTGCCGGGGCATGGTCGGTTGACCTGCCTTGTCCGTCAGCGAGAGCTGCCGGCGGGCTAGTTCCCCTGCGCGCCGGTTGAAGTCCTCTGTGACGGCCACCGCGGGATTGCTGAAGCAGTGCTTTGTGGTCGTGGCCGCTGCCGCGGCCGCTGCCAAGTCCTCGCTGTTGCTGTGGGAGCTGAGCGAGCTGTGGCACTCGGAGCCAGAGTCCGCCAGGCCCCGGGGGGAGAGCGGCAGGCCCGCTGCCATCTGGTAGACCGGGTTCTGGAAGGAGAGGGGGGCCAAGAGCTGGGGCCGGCCAGGGGCACTCTCGGCGTTGGGGGTGGTCGGGGTCTGGCCCGCCCGGCGCACGGTGGCCATGGTGGCCACGTTGTTCTGCTGAGTTCGTGCACTCCAGACGCCTGGGACTTGCCCCATGGAGGACTGGCTCTCATTGAGTGTCTCAGCCGTGCTGGGGGGCCCGGTGGCCCCAGTGTCCAAAATCCGATTGTCTTGCAAGTCCACCATGGAGAGGCTCTTGCTGCCATTGGACATCTGGACTTCGGGCTCATTGGCCTCCGAATAACTGGAGCTCCGAGCAGGCGAGGGCTGGGCCCCCGCAGACCTTGTGACAAAAAACAAGTCCTTGTTTTCAGGGGTTGGAGACGGTAACCGTGTGAAATCTATCAGACTGTGGGGGAAATAAAAATGCATAAGGAGAAGAAGAAAAGGAAGAAGAAAGAAAGAAAGAAAGAGAAAGGAAGAAAGGAGTACGAAGGACTGAGAGAGCCAGAAAGAGAGAGAGAGAGAGTGATAGAGAGAGAGATTGCGCGCGCGCGATGAACGCTACACAGAGGCAGCAGCTCATGGTTACAGGAAAGCAAGGAAGCAAGCGAGCCAAACAAAAACCAAAAAGCATCGTTGATGCTCAGGCGCGGGCATGTGCCAGGTCAAGCAATGCGCGGCTGGTGGGGATGGCAGGAGCTCCCTATACCTTAAAGGAGGAGGAGGAGGAGGAAGAAGAAGAAGCCAGGGTGGTGATGGGGGAGAGGGAGGGGACGACCCTACTCTGCCCCGAGCTGACCTTCGCAGCCTCCATTTCTCTTCCCTTTCCTAGTGACCCTCCTGCCTCTGGCCTTGCCATCTCCAAACTTTGCCGTCAATCCTAACTGCCAGGTTACCCGTCAGATTCTGTGGAACTGCGCATGGGTGCATTGGCAGCATTTTAAAAAAAGAGATATGGCTCCCAGGATCATTTGGCAAGGAAGAGTTACTACCAAGTCCCATCCTGGGGTGCTGGAACACACAATGGAAAGGCACTTCCTTCGCGTCCTCACTTTGGGTTTTTTTTAAGGAAGCTGTCTCCCCTTGGGGACTTGTAGAGTTTGCAAGCAGTTTGCGGTATAACCTGTGGCCAAACCTGCTCCCCCTCCACACACACACCCCGGGTCAACTGGCTGGCTGGGCATTTGATTCAACAAACGCCAACCTCAGAGTGGCCGCCCAACAACCTCAGGTATCTGATGACACCAGCAATCATAGTAACAATATTTATTTATATCCCACTTTTCCCCTAGTCAAGGCAGCCTACAAAGATTAAAAAGACAGCTAGAAATATTCATGTAATACAAAAGTTAAACACAGAAGGGCCTCTCTTTCCCTGAGTGTGTGTGGTTTTGTTTTGGTTTTTTGTTGTTGTCAAGGGGGAGATTTAAAAAAACAAAACAAAACTCCTTACCATTGAGTTGCAAAAGGACAGAGCTTTGGGGGAAAAGTAAGATGGCGCAGGGACGTGGCATTTTACAGAGCGCTCTCTTCTCCTGCGGCAAGCGGCCAAGTGGGTGAGCCATTGATTTCCAATGAAGGAGGTGATGGGTGGGCGAGGGGGGCTTTGCAGCAACTAATGCTCTGAGTCCCGGATCAAAGCCCACTTGTTCTGACAAGGAGGGGGTGTGGGAGGCCTGTTCACAGGCATCATTCCCCCTTGCACGCCACAGCAACTTCTAACACCCCCTGCCAGGGAAGATAAAACCCTCCAATTACAAAGCAACCCCCCTCCCCTCACACCTCTCCCTCTCTCTGCTCCCTAATTAAACAATTACATAACACCCGGCTTCCCTTTGGAATTCCCGTCTCACACTCAGGGAAGGAAGGAGCCGTTTCATTCACATAAGTTTTGTTTGCTCCGCATTTTCCAAACCTTCAACTGGGAAGCTACAGGAATAGCGCAAGGCTCTCAGGGCAAGCCGTCAGGCCCTTGTGGCCGGCTCCTAGCCTCCCAACACCCTGGGTCCCTGTTCAGCTCCCCACTCCTTCCATGACAGGATCCTCCGGGGCTCCTTCTAGCAGCGCTTGTTCTCTGCGCTCCGCCCCAATTGCTCTTACCCAGATAAGTCATTCTCAATCACCATCTTCTGCAGCCCCACAGAGATGCTGTTGCCGGCGTTTGGCGTCGAGGCGGTGTGATCCGCTGTGACTGAGACTTGTACGCAGGACGGGTTGCTCAGGGCGGAGTTGACGTCCCTCAGGATGCGCGGCAAGGGTCCGAGCTTGGTTGCGGTGCTCTGTGGGGAAAAAGAGGCCTTGGGGTGTCACCACTTGGGTTGGCCGGTGCCAAGGTGTAGCCTCAAGGATGGGGGCAATTGAGGACACTGCCCCCTAAATAAGAACTCCAAATGAAAGCAATCCCCAAATTTCTAGCATTGCAATAATTTAAAACTTCAGCTGGGCATTTAGAAATAGAGTTGAGGCATCTCATGAAAAGAGACAGCAAAGCGACCAAGGGTTTGCAAAGACAGCAAACAGGAGAGGAGTTGTAAGTGGGAATGATTTTTGCTGTCTCACTCTCTGCGATGCCGGAAATTTGAGGACTGAAGGAAGATTTCATAGGGGTGGTGGGGAGAGGCAGAATTATGATTTGGTGTGAGCCAGTGCAGTGTTGTGGTTTCGCTGTTTAACTAGGACTCTAGGAGGCCAGAGTCCGAGTACCGCCCATCCCTGGAAACCCAAGCCCTGCTCTCTCAGCCCCAGAGGAAGGCAATGGTAGCAACCCGTCTCTGAACAAATCTTGTCAAAAAGAACCCCTTTTTTGATAGGTTTGCCTTCAGTGACTTGAAGGCAACAACCAGTGCTTATTTGGAGTGGCAACACCTGCATTTAGCCCCAGTCTCCCTATAGCTGCACAATCTGTAGCAGAAGTGACACACTCAGGACTAAGATTTCTCCCTAAGAAGGGGGAGTGCTGGAAATCATGCGGGGCTGGAAACACCTCACACGACAAAAAATGTTAGTTCTATGTTTTGTTTTTCCTGGTTTGCTTTTACTTTTATTCCACCTTGAGTTTTAATAGCTGTGGGTATCTGGACAGAACATGCTTGATTCTGCATAAACGTACACACACAAATGGGACCATTGGTACACACTGCCACACACTGGAATTCTCACTTGGCTCAGGAAAAAAACCCCACATCTCCCACAATGCATATTTAAAATAAACCATAGGGCATGAGGGTTATATTCCTGCGTGGTATGGGGTTAGACTAGATGGCCCTGGTGGTCCCTTCTGTCTCTATGATGCCCCTGCTTTTGAAACCAAGAGGCAGGACAGGGAGTTTCCACATTCTCCCGCGTAGATATTTTGCTGGACGGAAGCATTTTTCTGGTTTAGTCAACAGAGCTTTCTAGTTTAAAAAGTATTTAAAATGCTTTTCATTGCTTTTTTTAAGAGGAAAGAAGTGATACAAAGATTTCTCCAGACAAGAGAAGTGTGTCTGGAGATTGTGGTATTTGTTGCTGTAGTTCTCAGGGTGTTGTTGTTGTTAGTATCCAAACAACATTTCTGCTGTCCTGGCCATTTGCTAGGTCTGGCAATTCCTGGGTCCAGCTGCAGCATATTCCCATCTTTGAGTGGGTTTCTTTCCAATTCCAAGAGCAATATTGGAGCAAAAAATTCTCCTTCCCTTCTCTTCCTTTCTCCTCCCTTAGAATTATAGTGCATCAGGGAAATTCATGGGGTCAGGATAAGTCAACCGATGACTTGAAGGCACATTCTTTTCGTCAAGGTCATCCCTTGCCAAGACCTTTTCCTCTCTTCTGCCAGAGGTGCATCTAAAATCCGCTAGGTGTCCAGGGCATCTTTGGGGATGGCACCCAGTTAAGGAATGGCTTTCCCTAAAGAGTTTTGCTTGGTGAAGGGGCCAAGCAATGTTTCAACAGACCCAGGTCCAGCGACGGCTGGTGGCCTGATGTTAATGGGGTGGTTAAATCCACTCCAGGTCTTACTGTGAGCTCCGAAGGAGGTCTCCAAGGTGCTGAACCTCCTTGGGGATCAGGCGCAGTACCTATGGCCTAAAACCCCTTCAAGGTCCAGTCAGCACCAACACTGGTGTCTTTCTCCCACCAAGTAAAAAACACCCTTTTTTATTCAAGCCTCTGGGACCAAACTGATTCTATTAAGCTCTTCTAACAGGCTTCTTGTAGCTTGTCAAATCATTTAATGTGCTTTTCGTTTCTTCAAATTATTTTGTACTGTTTTATATTATTTAAATTGTTTAAACTGGTTTTATTGAAGGCTGCACTGTGATTGTACGATATAGGGAAGGGTATAAGTATTTTAACAAATAAATAAATGATAAAAACCTGGATTTTTAATTAAAAAACCTAGTGCCACTGTGCCAGATATTTCAGTGTTGCTAGTACCTTTGGAGTTTTTCATCTGTTGCTTTTCTCTGACTGAAAGGCTTAATGTTCTGCATACTATTTGGGAGCTGAACATGACAAATGGGGAGATATATGTTGTTGTTGTTGCTGTTGTTGTTAATTGCTATCAACTTTGACTTATGGAGACCTGATGAATGAGAGACCTCCAAGACTTCTTGTAACCAACTGCTCAGGTCTTGCAAACTCAGGGCAGCCGTGGCTTCCTTGGTGGAGCCGTTCCACCTGCAGTGCTCTTTTTCAATTACCTTCCACCTGACCAAGCATGATTGACTGGAATGCAATACGGGACTTAACATCAACATCAGTGGACTTACATCTGTGGGAAACAGAAGTGAGAAGCTTCACTTCATCCATATTTAGCAAGAGGCTGTGCATCGGCCCCTATGTGCTCATGATATACATTGAGACAGCCGATGTGCACCGATGGAGCTCGAGGTGCATCATCAGAATGCTTTTGCCAGAGCCAACCGATAAATGCAGGACCCCCTCCCCACTCTCTCCCCTGAGGCTTACCTGGTCCAGCTGAGCCACGACTTCCCAGAGCAGAGAGTGCAAAGTGGAGAGCTCCCGGCCCAGGTCGATGTATCCTTCAAAGCCCGCCGTGTTGGACAGCGTCTCCGGGTTGGAGATCTCCAAAAGGAAGCGCTGCATGTTGGTCCATTCGTGCTCCAAGAACTGGTTCATGAAGGACATGTACTCTTCTTTGCTGCCAAACCTGTGATGAAAAGCACAGGAGGGAGTCTTGGGTACAACTGTCAAAGGTGAGCCATCGGTGGCAAAGAGCAGAGGGAAGTGCGCACGGAGTGTGCCTGCGTGACTGGCAGAGAACTAATTAGACAGTGTGCTAATGTCCAGCAGCCGACCTGTTTCTCCCTTCAAAGCCGGCACCTGCGGACGGGAAGGTCAATGCTTCTAATGAGCATTTGATGGCTCCCTCAATGATGGATCATTAAAAGATTCCCTTGGCTGCCGTGTTCTCCCCTGCCCTCCATCCACGTTAAAGGGCAAATGGTAGAGTACTGTGCAGACGGACTTGGTTTGTGCAAACCGAACACCCCTGCTCACACCCAATCGATTCTGGAAGCACATTTGTCAAAAGTCGCTAAAGCTGACTTGAGTACATGAAAATATTGCCTTGCAGAACGCTACTGCGCTCTGTCAGACACTAACTGCATGAAGAGATGGGTACATGGAACTGCCTCCTTCTGAGTCTTTCCTGCGTCTGAATCTGGCCGTCTGGACGTCCCCATCACACCACTGTTAGGTGGTTTTGTCAGCTTTGTCCTTTCCAGGATCCAGCCTTGTAACCCTAGTGGGGAGAGAAATGGACCAACGGAAGAGTGATGGGGGACCCAGGGAAGGCAGCAGAGGGGACTAGAGAAGCAGCCTCGCACAGCGCCAAGAGGAAAGGCGGGCGGTCCGTGCAGCAGGAAGACCCCGGCAGAGGGAGGCAAGGGTTGTGTTAAGTGGGTTTTGCAGAGGGAGTCAAAGGCCACCCTGAGCGACACACCGCAACCCCACCACCACTGCTGTCCTCTTGGGTCCTCTTCTGGCCAGTGCGCCTGAGAAGAGGACAAGGTCTCTTCTACTGCAAAGACTCCTGATGCAAAGGTGTGCTGCCAAATTTATAAGCTCTTTTGTGTGTGCGCATATTTAGACTGGCAAGGGATTTGGGGGGCTGCAGCACTGGAGATGGGTGGATTCTGTCAACTTGTGAGACATGGCTGTACATCTCCCCTCGCTCAAGCAGACCCGGTCTTAAGATGATTTAGTCTGCAAACTGTCTCCCTGCATTTTGGAGATCTATGCTTATGCTGCTGCTGCTGGGGCTTCTATTTCTATTTTTTTTTAGGATAAGCAGCTCAGATCTCCTGAGCAAAGCCAATGGAGAGATTTCTCCAAATCTTTATTTTTTCCCCCGCTCCTTTGTTTCCACCAAACCTCCAGGCTTAGTTTAGAAAACTGACAGCATGGCTGTTTTTTCCTGAACTGATCCTCTTGGTTTCAGGGGCTTTAAAAATTCATAACTGTGAGATACGTGTGTTGGGAGGCAGGGGGGAGAGAAGGAAGAGGTTCGGGTACAAAGCGTTCCCTATCCTGGCAATGCCAGCGATGGGTCTCCATCACATTCTTGCCACAACCCAAAAGGTAACCACTGAAACTGAACCGCCCTCCCCTCTGAAACATGGATTCTGCCCTTAACTGGATGCCTTCCCCTCTCGCCTCACCCACCCACCCACGTTTTCAACCTTGTGGGTGATCCATTCTCTCTGCCCTTCCATAAGCCTGGCTCGCAGTGCCAAGCTCAGTCCCGCAAAGTCTCCAGTCAGATATGGCTCCAGGTTACCAGAGCTACCTGTACAAGGTCTAGTTCAGCGTTTGCGCAGTGTACGGTATTCATACACTTCACACAGTTGTGCTAAGGCTGCAATTGTGCAACAGCACCTCAAGCCATTGGTATTCATTCATTAGTTCTCTGCTTAAAGTTAGGGACATGTTCTATTTAGGGAAAGGGTAACCTTGAAACGTGCCAACACGGAAGCTTGCAAACCCTCCTGCAAGTGGCATACCACCATGTGCAAATGTGTTCCGGATACCACTTCCACCAGGACCTAGAAAGTGCAACTGCCACCACTACACCAGTTTCACCAGTGTAAAGACACAATGGAGGGTCCTGCCCATGCAATCTGACCAGTTACACTGGTGAAAGGGCAGGAGGGCAGGAGGCAGCCCCATATTAACACCCACTGCTCTGAAGAGAGAGAGAGAGGAATTCAAAGGGGAGGTTTACTTGGCGAAGTTGGCCAGGTTCTGCGTGACCTTGGCAATGAGGGTCAGCGTGCGCGCCGTGCGGTCGTCCGGGTACTCCTGGAGCAGGTTGAAGAGAGAGGGCGACATGATGGCTGGGCAGAGGAAGCGGAGGAAGAGGGAGGCGCTGATGAGTCGCTCGCTGATGTCCGGCCGTCCCCGGTTGCTGCACTCCTGGCGCCACGAGGCAAAAACCTCCTTCAGCTCCCGGGGAAAGACGCTGGAAAGAGAAACCCAGAGAGTGGATGCGGGGAGAGGAAAAGCAAAGAGAGGCATGTGCAGCGTCACTTCCCCTTTCACACTTTATATTTTTTTATTTAATCAAAACAGGGTGGGTGGGAATCATTCAGCCCTTCAGAGGTTGGAGGACTGCAATTCCCAGCAGCCCTTGCAAGCATGGCCAATTCTGAGAAAGGATCATAGAGAGGGAAGAGACCGCAAGGGCCATCCAATCCAACCCCACTCTGCCATGCGGGAAGACACAAGCAATGCACTCCCATTGTATCTATTGCATGGATGGGAACTGCAATTCAACAAGACCTGAAGGCAGGGATGTAGCTATTGGGGGACAAAAAGAAACTGGTGCCTCTCCGTGTGAGAATTCTGCACCACCACCACCCGTGACATTTTCCTTTAGTCCTCAAATTTCTAGCATCATAGAGAGTGAGACATTGAAAACTGCTCACTCCCACAATTCTTCCGTATTCCATGCCTTTGCATTCCCTTGGCTGCTCTACCTGCACCTTTGCTTTAGACTCCTAAACTGTATGTTTAAATGCTCTGCATTTCAATGCTTTTAAGTTCCTGAAATGCTTGAAATTTGGGGACTGAGTTGGGGGCTGCAAAATAATCAACCCCTCTTTTAGGACAAAGCCACCCATTCCCCCAATTCCACAGCTCCAAGGGATCGTTACCAGTTTCAACACAAAAGCTCAGAATGAGGGATTTGGAAGCAACAGACGTCCGCATAGCACCCACCCTTGTGAAAAATATTTCAATACAGGCCGAACGGGCTTTGAGCAGCTGGAAAAGAAAGGCAAAGGGAGAGAGAGACCAGGAAAACACTGCCAGGCAGGATGGGTTTAATTTTGGAGTGGAAGAGAAGCAGGATCCACTTAGCAGGGCTTTCAGCAACCGGGGCCCAATCCACCAGCTGGTTCCCTAGCAACACGCACCCACTTTAAAAAAAAATAGCCCTCCCAAAACACGCTGACGCTCGGATTCTCCAGCTGTCCAAATAATGCAACAAATCATGGCAATTTTTCTTTTCTGGCTCATTGTAAACATTTTCTTCCAGCCAAATTTGCTCTCCGGATGCTTCTGTTTTGAGTTAGGCCACAGAAGTGCCAACAAACATCTTTGGGGGGGTAGGCTGGGGGGGCTCAGTGCTCTGTGTTATTCCAAGCGCCCCTCCCCAGCCTTCAGGCTACAACTGCCAATGGCTGCACTGTGCAGGGGATGATGAGTGCTACAGTCCAACACATCTGGAAGGTGCCCACTGGAGTCTGGAGTAGTCTCACCTCAGAGGCAAATCCCCCTTGTGGCTTTAAGGAAAGGCCACTTCTTCCAGATGCTGGCACCCGTCCCTAATGAGCGAGGCCAATCTGGCCTGCCCTACAGGGCTGTTGTAAAGATGCCTGCCGGGCTTCAATTCCCAGCATCCCTCACCACTGGCTATGTTAGCTAGAGCTGACGGGACTTGTAGTCCATCATCATGGTGGGATGAGAGACTCCCACCCCAATACAGATTTGCAGTATATACACTAGGACTTGCATCCAATGAGTACTTATTTTAAGGAGGCGCTTAAGATGATATAGCTTAACTACTAAGGTTAGGAAAAGTTAGATATGGTACTTAGATTAAAAGGCGGCAGCGTCCAGGCATCTGAAAAATATTCCTTCCTGGCCTTTCTGTTCCTCCCACTCCACCCTGCAAGGTGGGAGCAGCGGGTCTGTGGTTCTGCCCTGGCTGCAGTTTCCCCCTTGGGCAAATTATTCTGGCACCACAAACCTTTCCAAAAGAAAACACACAGCCACACCGGGAGAAGTTTACCTCCTGCATTTTTAAGTAAGACCTTGTGCTGCTGTAAAAAGCACAAGAGCCAGGCCACAGTTGCTCCTTCTGATCAGGTGGCAATCTGCTTGTGGTTCTCCTACCCTCTTACGCCACACTGAGCATTCACAATCCTCCCTGTTTTTGGCCTGTCTTCTTCATCATCATCATCATCTCTAAGCAGGGTCAATTCTCTCCCACCCATCCCAAAATTGAGAAGCTCCACTTTGTCCGCATGCATACTTAAGGGGGAACGATCCCCCAGGGAAGCCCTCCCCTCTCCCCAGCACTTTCCCCTTTAGCATTGCCCCATGCTTTCTTAACAACAAAGGTTTTCATATATAACAGTAGAAACAACGATGACCACCACCCAGCCAAAAAGGATGGCTTGTAGGAGTACAGGACTAAGAAAAACGTTTTCTCAGTTTCCCTTCACCTGCAGCCCTCTAGATTTGTTTGATTACATCTCCCATTATTCCCGATAGCAGGCCAAAGGATGAGGACGGTGGGAGTTAGAGTCCAAGATATCTGGAGAACCCCAAGGCAGAGGAAAGATGAATTAGATCACAAGACAAATCTACCTGCTGAATCTTCCCAGAGGGAAAATTTTGCCATGGAGAGAAAAGCTGCCCCATTTAAAGGCATCCCCACCCCAAACCTTGCTCCAGCCCCAACAACAGCACAAGGCACTAACCAGTAGGAGTTAATGATTTTGCAGAAGGCCAGTTCGCAACACATCTTCAGGTTGCTCTGATGTTCCTGGAGGTCCGAGGATGAGCATTTGTTGGGGTCCACCTCGCAGTTTTCATCTGATTCGTACAGTGCCTTGATAAACTCACCTGAGGACAGCAGAACAACCCGCCCCCATGTGCCCATTTAGATTGTGTGAGTCTACAATGATTGTGCATGCAAAAGAAAGCACAAAATGCAGCAGCAGAATTTAGTTTCCTGAGAGGGCAAATTTAAGCTTTTAGCCCTCATGGCTGAAAAAGAAAATGGCCACAAGCCCTGAACTCCGACTGCTGGTCCCAATCGAAGCATTCCCGACAGATGTCCATCCAGCCTCTGTTTAAAAACCTCCAAAGAAGGAGACTCCACCATGCTCCCAGTCAGCAGCGTATTCCACTACCAAACAGCTCTTGCCATCAAGAAATTCTCCCTAACATTTAGGTGGGATCTCTTTCCCTGGAGTTTGAACCCATTGCTCCGTGAGAGCAGCAGAAAACAAGCTTGCCCCATCCTCAGTATGACATCCCTTCAAATAATATTTAAACATGGCTATCATGTCCCCTCTTAAACTTCTCTTCTCTAGGCTAAAGATGCCCAGCTCCCTAAGCCGCTCCTCATAGGGCATCATGGCTTCCAGACCACCCACCATTTTGGTTGCCCTCTTCTGGACACGTTCCCAAGAATATTTTTATACCATTTCTCATCTGAAACATCCCAAAGTTGCTTACAGTGGACTAACTTCGAACTGTTAATCTCAATGAGAGTAGGCCCGCTGGATCAATGAGAACTTGGTTAAGTCAACACTCACACAAGTTCCATCAGTTGAATGGGCCTCCTCTAGTCCAGGCTAGTGATGTGGATTTATCCTAGCAAAAACAAGCTACCGTACAAAAAAACCACCTGCTAACAACAATAAAACAATAAAACAGTAAGATCAGTTTTTTAAAAACCAACATTCATTATGAACCACCAGCAATCAACAATGCTAACAATCTGGAAAATGCCTGGTGGGACAAAAAGGTCTTCAGTTGATGTCGAAAATACTCTTCATTTGGTGGGGAGGGGGGCTGCCAAATCTCAATAAGGACTTCACACGGCTGGGGACACAACCTCCTCCTTCGCACAGCAACCAAAGGAGCCTCATTTGGGTCGGTCTTATAAGGAGGGAACTGCTTCTTACATTCTAAAGCTATACCTACCTAATGCATCTTGCAAGTATTTCTGCCCCACAAGCTTCAGGTATTCCTCAATTGCTTTCGTGGCAAGGGTGTTCTCTCGGAATATAAGGTGCTCATTTTCACCACAGCGGTCCACCTCTGACATCATGAGGTCCGTCAAGAAATCCTGGAGAAAGAAAAGCATGCAATGAACAGTGTCTCCAAATAAAAAAATAATAATTCTACAGCAGTGTCTCCTAAAAGGGATGCTCCCTTTTGCTTAAACATGAAATATTTACTGCATTCCTAATGTGTTGCTATTGTATTCTCACCTGCTTATTTCTGGGAATTTATGTTTTACCATCAGCCCCAGACAGCATAGCCAAGGGCCTGGAGTGAAATGGGTTTAATTTTTTAAAAAATATCTTAGATGTTGTGTAGTCAGATATAGCAAGACTGCAGCTCCCATCAGCCTCCTAGCCAGGATAGCCGAGGTGAGGGATGATGGGAGCAGTGGTCCAACCACATCTGGAAGGCCGCATGTGCCTCACCTCTGCTTTATGGCTTCACTACCAGTGGCAAAATCAGAGAAGAGTCTGACTCGAGTCAGTTGGCAACCTTAACCCTCTCACAACAATTGCATGACAGGCACAAATCCACCCGATGAAGTTTCTCCAACCGCTGTGCCCTCTCCGTGCTGGGAAACAGATACTCCTGTTGAATATGTGCCTGTCACGCTGCTATAAAGCCACTGGGATTCTAATGGTGGCAAAGCTCCCTGATGGCAAAGCTTTTTGTCTTGAAAAGGATCAAATAAACTTATACTGAAGTAACATTTTAAAATTAGGAAAAGAACACAGGGTAACACCAGAGTGAAGTACAGCAGGTCAACTTAGCAGATCAGGGTACTGGCAATTCATTTGACTGAAGAACTAGATGGAAAAGTGACATTTCATGAGTCCCAACAAAAAAAAATAAAGAAGTCTTGGCACACTGAGCAGTGGAATACCACCAGAGATTTGAAGTGCTACATTATTAGCATAGCAACAGCAAAGAAAAAGACCAGGCTACAAAGATGACCAGTCTTTGAGAAGACTCCAGAAATTCGGGGGCAAATCACATCTACCTCCTTCCTCGCCCGAAAAGCAAATGCAATTAATACACAATTATTTGTTTCTTGGACTGTCAAGCCTGCTTAGGAGGGGAAGAGCTGGTTGCATGCAAATAGTAGTGAAAAGAGGATATAGGTTACCGTGCTATAAAGGCACATAAGTCTCCCAATAGCCACTGTTGAACACAACTGCAAACGGCAACAAAATTTTGCAGTGTTTCCCCCCCTACCCATTCAGTCATTTCTTCCAAGCAATGCTTTCCCCTTCCCCCTTGCAAATGCACTCCACTTTCCCACCTTCTGTGGCTACTGAGCATGCTCAGTACGCTGAGGGCCGGTTTGGCAGGAGCCGGAGGGAAGGGTTGTTCTCTTAAATTCCTTTTTTTGTTGTTATTGCAAATATTTTTATTAGTGAAATACAAAAGAAAAAAAGAATGTGTTTTAAGAAACAACATAATGGATGGATGGCCCTCGTGGTCTATTCCAACTCTACAATTCTATGATTCTATAACATAACTAATATACAAGTATAAGAAGAAAAAAGGAACTATATGTAACCCTATAGTTAATTTACTCTTAAACTCCTTCTCAATTTCTTTTTTTTAAAAGGGGTGGGTGGATGGACTTCTGTAAACCTCACCAGCCTTTCTCCACAGCCCATTTTGGCAACAAGCCCCATTGGCAATGTGATCACAGAATTCAATATATCATTGAATACTCAAGTCAGAATTGTCCATGCCCATCGTATTTCTGATTTCTATGGGTGGTTGTGAAAGCTACGCAGTGAAGAAAGCTGACAGGGAAAAAAATAAACTCATTTGAAAGAAGGAGGAGAGGTCTGCAGATACCATGAGCTGCCAAAAAGACAAACAGATGGTTCCAAAAGCAAATCAAGTGTGAACTCTCCCTAGAAGCCAAGATGACTAAGCGGAGACTGTTGTCCTTTGGACACATAACAAGATGACATGACTCATTGGGAAAGACAATAATGCTCGGGAAGGTAGAAGGCAGAAGGAAAAGAGGAAGACCCCATTCCAGATGGAGAGACTCCATCAAGGAAGCCACAATGGCTGTTGCCCTGAATCTGCAAGACCTGAGCAGGGCTGGTGAGGACAGAGTGACTTGGAGGTCTCACAAAGCTCACAACATCAGTTGATGTTGGCAGCTAACAATAAAGCCGAGAGCAGTGAGCCAAGAGGTCGCAAAGGGTTGGGGAACGGAGCTGGCCAGGCCACACAGCTGACCTCTGCCAAGCCCACCTGACAGGCCTTCCGGTGTGGTTGTGGTGATGGCATTGGACACCCCTACCCCGCCAATGGCCTCACTGTCACGGAGCAGAGCATGACCAGGGGGTCCAAGCATCGCCTGTGCTTGCCGGTCAGTCTGCTAATTCTGCATGTGCTCCCTTCATTGCGTCTCCGCATGGCTCTTTAGGCCTGACTCTTTATCCCTTCCTTCCAACAAGAGTCTGCCAGGGAGGTAACTGAGTGTGTCCCTGCAGAGGTTCTTGGACTGCAGCTCCCTTCAGCCCCACCAGTAGAATGCTGGGAGTTGCAGTCCAACAATATCTGGAGGGCCTCCACATTCCCACCCCTGCTCTAAACAGAGAACTCAGCAGAAGCCGCTCCGTGTTGGACTTGGCTGGTAGGAGTGACATTTGACTGCGCAATCTATAACTGTGCCAACAATAACTGCTGCATGTTTCCATCTCACACCTTTTATGCATATCCCAGAAACAGATCTCTTGAACAACCTTGCTCGCTTCTCTATCAGTCGTGTTTAACAGCCTTCTCCCTTGCATGCACATATACAAAGAAGAAGGGATGGAAAGAATATTTGAAAATATTCCAGAAATAATAGAAAAATTATTGTTTCAGTGTCTGGAAAAATCTGATAAAAAGACTCCTGGACTGATGTGAATTCCATACACTTACTGTGCACAACATTCACATGTGGTTGTTTTGTGCAGAAAACAGCATTTTCAGAGCAGAAAATAATATTCCTGATCATTTGAAAAAAGCCGTTTCCTGCAAAAAGAATGCTCTTTTCTGCAGAAAACAATCACGTACGAATTTTGTGTAGAATAACTCCTGAATTGCGAACAGTCTTCAAAAAGTACACAAAATTGCGAGAACTTGCTGCTTCCTGTGAGGAGAAGACCAGTGAACCATTACTTCCCCAAAAGCAAAGACTTTGTTCCTCGAATATCTCCAGCCATAGCAGCCTTTTGCCGTCTCAACGACGTTATGTCAACTCAGAGGAGGACGCTGCCACAGGGACCCCCACGGCTTTTCTCCGGGCCCCTCACCCTGCCCCAATGCGCAGAGTCAGCCTCATCCTTTCGCCTGGCCAAACTACCCTCCACCTGACAAGTCCGGCCAAACCCCAGGTTCGAGGAGATGCTATGAAACTTATTTTCTCGAGATAAGTAGTCTGTTGGGGAAGTGACAGGAGAGTCTCCGTGGGCAATGATGCCAAGGTCGGGCACTGCTAATTAAGAATCTTCACCTTTCATCGCTCCGAGCTGCGGATCAGAATGGAAACGCACACGGGGCACAGGCAGCGGGAAAGGGGGGAACAAGAAGGCAATGGCGTTGCAGAGAAAAGGGCTGGCGGGCATCTGAGAGAGGCTGGCTGTGCGCAACTGCCAATTGGCTCTCTTTACCCATGACATCATCAAGCACCCTCCCTCTCCACTAATAAGCCGGCTGCGCTCAGTGCTGATTGGTGCTTGGGCTCCTATGACGTCACCAAGAAACCGCCCCCTCTGCCAATCCCTGGAGCAGCTCAGGACTTAATTTTTCTTCTCCTCTCTCCATCCATCCATCAGTCAATCATGTGGTGATCAATAAGCAGATAAATGCAAAAAACATTTTGATGGCATTTTAAAAAGTGTTAACGCTAGTTAACTATGAATAATGTTTTAATTATTACCCCCCAAAAGGCAGGCAGGCTACTGGAAATATGGGAGACAAGCTGACTTGACAGCTGAGCCTAATAGTTTGAACATGTTTTTATTGGAATTATCTTTCTTTCTCTTGTAAGCTGCCTTGCCTCCTCCTCTGGAGAAAAGGTGGGGTATCAATAAAGGGATGGGTGATGGATGGAGAGATGGATACTGCTGGGGGAAATTAGCTGCTCTAGAGCAGAGCTTGGCAAAGTTACTCGTTTGAACTACACCTCCCAAGATCTCCCAGTGAACATAGACACTGGATGTGAAGAAACTGGTCTATGCTGGGTTGGGGGATTCTGGGAGATGTGGTCAAAAATGGGGAACTTTTTCCAATTTCTGGTCTAGACGGACTTCCTGGCCCAATCTTAGATGCTGCTTCTTGCCTTTTAAAGCAAAAATGCAGGCTCTGGGTGGCTCAACATGGCAACGGAGAGATGTTACGCTAAACAAAGAGACAGCGAAAGAGGAGGGGACCACCACTGCAGAGACATGCCGTCCCCACCCGAGCGGTATAACTGACATGGGAGCAGATTGACTTTGAAATAATCAGGTCCCGTCTCATCGGCAATCCCGATTAACAGGCTTGACCTAACCTTAAGAGGCTTTCACTGATAAAAGTAATGAGATTAATGCATCTTTCAAAGATCACCGGGAGCCCCATGGGTGGGGAGGGGGCGCACCCTTGGGCTGTGGGGAGGAAGCAGAGGCGGAGAGGGGCCGCGAGAGACCCCAAAGGGGCGGTGAGGATGCCGTGGCCAGAGAGCGGGCCAGCTGTCGCCTCCCTCGGTAACACCCCCCTCCGGACCAATGTCCATAAAAGATTTATCAAGAGTGGCGGAGGCAAAGGCAACAGTTACGGTGACCGTTACGTTAGAGGCAAGAGCTCTGAATTCGAGAGCTTGAAGGGGTCCTTCTCAAACCAGGAAAGTTTCTTTTTGCTGGACGAAAACTCCAGAATGCCACGGCCCAAATGGCTGGTTGGGTGAGACAAGTATGCTGAGGAGGAGCGGATCTGTCACGAGGACCGCCTGCCTAACTTCTAGCTCTTGGAGGGAAGGCTTTCCCTCCATCCTGCCACCATCACAGGTGTGTTTGGCGAGGACACAGGAGAGGGCCTTTTCGGTGGCTGCTCCAAAGTTGTGGGGCTCCCCCCACAGGAGGCTTAGTCGGCCCCTTCTCAGCCCAAAGACCCTTTTATTCAGGCAAGCCTTTGGCTCTTCGCTTACTTTGGCAGAAGGGCCTTCGAACAGGGAGTGTTATGCTTTTATCCTTTCTGCTGTGCTTCAATGTCCTTTCAAACTCTTTTAATTTAGTGTTTTCAATAAAATTGTTTATTGAATGGTTTTTTAACTTTTGAATCAAGTAGATTTTGGCTGTATGTGGTTTTAATTTGTGGTATCCCACCTTGGGTCTCCTACTGGGAGAAAGGTGAGCTATAAATCAAATCAGTCAGTCAATCATTGGTAACCAGGTGCTGCCGGCTGCCTCTGAGCTATGGACAACGAGAACAGTGACAAGAAGGGAGGGTGTTGCTGCCTCATTGGGGTGTCAGGTGGACCACCGTGGGGCACAGGATGCTGAAGGATATGAGTATAGTCGTGATATCTAGGGCTGGGCCCCCCTATTCAGGAGTAGTCTACCTTTTGAGTTCCAGCCTGCTGGAGAAGGCTACTGGCATTTGAAATGGAGCCTCCCCATTCAGAGGCAGCCTAGCTCAGAGTACCAATATTTGCTGCAACTACAGGAAAGAGATGCTGCTCTTTCTCACACCCTACTATCGGGATTCCTGGAACACACTTGAACTGTGCTTCAAGATGGAAGGTCTCCTCCTGGCATTATCAGATGAAAGACATCACGGGGCTGTTCTGTCTTTCCCTCCTTAGCTGGCTTTTGTTGCTGTTATAAAAAGGTACCAAGAAGGATCCCAGCATTTTTGTCTGTTACTTGAGTAACTGAGTAAAAGAAAATTGAAGGCATTCAGGCTGCTGATCTCAGCAAAGTTGCCATGCTGAAAATGGGTTTGCACATGAAGACTGTCATGCTGCTGTCTATTGTACTTTGCAATTTATTCCTTCTTTTATTCATCCATTTATTTAGTTTGTTACTGGTGGAACTCACACATGTGCATATATGGAGGTCCTGTTTTTGAAACTGCTCCACTTTTTAAACCTGGCCTTGTGATATCTCAGTTCCCTGCAAAATTCACCATTTGAGCCAGGGAGATTACTTGAATCTTTAAAAAATCTAGAGGTAGAGCTGTTTCCGATTTGGTGTGATAGATTCTTATTTACATCTAATGTGGCTGGGAAACGGCAAATGAGACGGGATGCGAAGAGACCGACTGACCGCAAGTGGACCGCAAGTTCCCCAAGGGGAGCAGGCGGCCCCTTCAAACTGAAGAGAAGTTTGGCGGCTCCTTTAATACAAATGCCTGATAAAGAGACAAAATGGATCTGCCAGGGACGCTCAGAAATGCCTCCTTGTGTACAAGACAACACTGTTGTGGCAGCGAGGGGGAATGAAGAAGAGAAGACGCACACTTATCTCTGGAGCTGCCACTCACCGTATCGCACCCTCTTCAAACAACATAATTACTGCCGAGAGGAGGGGAGAGCGCGCTTGTGTGTGTGCTGCTCATAAAATTGATTAAAGTCATAATTAGCTGGACCAACGGCTCTTATAAAAAATATTATCAGATAGCTTGCCTCTTTCTCTCTCTCTCTGGGTGGAGAGAGGGGGAGGGAGTGGAAGCACATGGTTGCCTCGACTAATCCTCCGGCTAGCAAATGCACAAATCCCAAACCAGCCTTGAGCTCATGAATTGGGAGACGGGGAAGGATGGACAGCTCACCAATTGACCCAACCTGTGGTGGACACGGCTCCACACAGGGGTGCAGCTACAGGAAAATTGGGCCGTGCCCCCTCCATATGAAATTGTCTTTGAGTCTCCAAATTTCTAGCCTTGAAGAGGGCGAGACGCTAGAAATCGCTCCTACCTAGAGCTCCTTTTCTACTTGCTGTGCTCACCTTCCCTTGGAAACTCGGCCTGGCCCTTTTCTTTGGGCACCCAAACTGAGCACCTTCAGCTGCAGGAAAATTTCATTTAGGAGGCAGAATTCTTATTTAGCGGGGCAATGCCCTAATTTCTGCCTCCCCACCCATATCTACACCCCTGGTTCCACCCAGTGCTGACATTTCTGAGACAGCCACAGTGATTTGTAGAGCTTGAGATGGGGTGTGTGTGTGATGCCTGAGGAGAGTTTGGCCCCAAAGCCACCCAATGGGCCCACTCCCCTGGCTGCTCTCCCCTCTCCCTTGCAGTTGTTCTTTGCCATGATGTGTACGGCTACGATGCTTCAGGACACCCATGCTGCATCACATCCACACCGACTCCACAGACAAGGGAGTTCAACCTTCAATCATTTTTGTTCTTCTACACAACACTGAGAAATTTCAAATTTTTTCTCCCTGCTGGGTAGGAAAGTGAGAGGGTTTTGTGCATCCTTCAGTGATTTGAAGTTTTGCTTGTACAAAAAAATTGTATTTGGTAAAAAAAAGACTAATCTGGGATAGAAAGTACACATGCATTTTGCACAAGATCTTGGATGAGATCCTGTGTGAGAGGCATTGCTATGATGGTGTAGCTATGCTCTGTCTCCAGATCCAGCCCACCTTAAAAGCCAGGCAGCCACACCAACCAATGCACACCACACCAATGCAACCACACCAACCAATGCACTGGTGAATGGGCACTGAAGGGTAAGAGGGACCCCTGTGGGATTCTGCCACAACTGCCTGGACACATCACAGCAGGACGGGGCTGGACACATCATTCTTCTCAGCCCTGCTCACTAGTGCCACAGAAGTCCTTTGGCTGATGCTGCTGCCTGGCTTTTACAATAGGTTGTAGGGTGGGTGGTTGTAATTGTAGCAAAAGTGTCATCTGTGAATGGTAAAATACTCCAGGTTGGATCCCTAGTACTTTCCTCCAGAAATCAAGCCACTCCCGTCAACTCTGTTCTATTAACATCCATGATGCATGAAGTTAAAATAATCTGCCAGGACTCAGGTTTGCCTTTGAACTGGGGACTCCAGGGCTCAGCCATCCCCCCACCCCGTACCCCATAGGAGAGCCTATCTTTCTTGCTCTGCAGCGCCACCACAACGGCAGCTGTCCAGAGGGTGGCGCTGCAGCTTCCGCCTATCAGGTGACACGTGGGGGCCAATCGGGTTCTTCTCTGAGACCATAAAGCTTCTAGCTGGGGCTTCATCCCACAGTCTGAATAGCCCGTTGCTCAAGTGGTGCCGACTTGGCTGCCTTGGCTGCTGCCTATTCACCTCTCACCCGCCATCCCTAAACAAAAACGCAATTCTTCTGTCCCTGGGGGGAAAGACCACTTCGCAGCGAGGATCAATTAGCAACGACGCAGGTTGCGTAGACAGTCAATAACAGAATGGCTAATGGCTCGCGTCTCCTCCCTCCGCCACACAACTACTTTTCTCTAATTGATGCCTTAATGGGCAATGTGTTTCATCACTGAGACTGAACAAAGCAGACCAGACAGGCCAAGCGATGCCCACACCACCAAAGCACCAAGCAGAAACCCATTGCCTTCAGTGGGACTCCCAGGGCATCTCCGTGGGGGTTCAGCCATGTTCCTTACCCACAAGGGAAGCAAAGACCGCTAAAACAACAACAGACTTTGCCCCCAGACTTACAACCTCACTGACAAAATGCAAAAAGGAACAAGCAATGCGGAGGGAAATTGTTTGTAAGCAGTCACCTGTTTGGTGAGGCGCATATTTCGCCTCTAGATGACCAGCAAGGGAACTCTGGTCAAATTCAGGGATTTTTTTAAAGGGCACACTAGTGTGCCTGGATAATTATCTTTTTAAATATGTATGTATGTATTAATAAACCTTACAGTATAACAGTATGGGAACTGTTGTCGGGCAATTATTATTTTTATACTGTGCTAGGGATTGGCACTATGTGTGTGCTCATTGGCTACAACTGTTTTTTCCGTCTTTCCTAGAAACCCTCCAGGGGCTGCAGCTGGTGGCGTGGGGATTGGGACCAGGGACCACCACTTTGAGTAGCGCTGGTCTAGAATAAGCAAGGGAACGCTGAGACTCACAAACCCGAGGGGAGGAGGTTGAACTGAGAGACAGCATCAGAGCCCGTTCCTGGAGGCGAGAGACTCTTACCTTGGCCTTTCCAGTGCTCTGCAGGATGTGGATCAGGGCCGAGGCCATCTCCTCCTTGTTTTTCACACTCAGGACCGGCTCCAGCACCGAGCAGAGGACCATGTAGTTGTTGGTGATGTACTCGGCAAACTCCTTGTACATCTCCATGGGCAGGATGCTCATGCTTTGGTAGCGGGACTTGATGCGGATCATGGGCCCCCCCGACTTGCCCTTGCTGGGGTTGGGCGTCACCACGGGGTACCACTTCTCCACAAACTGCCGCCCTGTGACGGAGCCTGCTGGGATGCTGACCAAGCCAATGAAGTTGGTCTTGTCCTTCTTCTTCTTCTTGTCTGTCTCCTTGTACAGGTGGACGGTGATGCTCCGGAGGGAGGGGAGGTTGTTGAACTCAAAGTGCTCCCCCCAGAAGACATTGTCTGTTTTCAATTTGCATGTCGTCCGCGCATAAAGGACCTCGTCCAAGCAGAGCTCGCATAAGTACTTCTTCTTCGCCGGGAGGTCTTTGGCTTCGATAATCCATAGCTTGAGCATGTTCTCCACTCGCCGGCTGTTGTCCTGGGCAAAAGACACGCAGACAAAACAACAAAAAGGTCAAGAAGCGGAGGGGTTGGGGAGAAGGAAGCAATTAGCCGGCGCAAAAGCGGAAGAATGGATGGCTTCATTATTGGGATGCGCTAGAACAGAAACCGATTCTTAATTACATTTTTACTTTAAGGAAAATTACTGGCTCTCGGGAATTTGCATAATAACCCCTGCTTATGTTCGTTTTCCAAATATCACTGTACTTTCTTGTCTCGCTGGCACCAATTACAAGAAGAAAGGAAGATAATCACACACATGCACACACACAAAACAGCTTCACTTTAAAAAAAATTGCACCGTTTCCAATTTGGCTGCCAGACGAGTTGCAAAATAAAAGGGGGGAAGAACGGTTATAGAGTGGTGGGCGATTTGTACACAAAGAGAGCTGCTTTAACAGGTCTTTTCTTCTGAATTTCTTCTTCCTCCACACCGAGCCTGAGCGGTGGGGGAGAACTCTGCTTTTTCCCCCATCATGCACCAGAGAAGGAAGGGATCCCTACTGAGCAGGAAAGCTAGATGAAGACATCTAGGCACAAGAACCCTTCAAGGCCAATTCACCCTGTAAAAACTGGGTGCCTGGCTAATCACCCTTGTAAATTCAGGAGAGGGTCTGCTTTAGATTTGCAAGAGCCAAAAGGGCCCAATCCAATCCAATCCAATAAGCTGAAATCTGCCCAGAGGAGGACAACCAACATGCTCAAAGGTCTGGAAACCACCAAGCCCTATAAAGAACAACTTAAGAGAGCTGGGTATGTTTTGCTTGGAGAAGGGAAGCCTCAAAGGTGATATGACTTCCATTTTTAAATATCTGGAGGGATGTCATGTAGATGGAGTGAGCTTGTTTGCTGTTGCTCCAGAGAGACTAGAACATGAACCAAAGGGCTCAAGGTTCGAGAGATGAGCTTCCACCTAAACGTTAGGAAGAACCTGACTGTAAGAGCTGTTCAACAGTGGAACAGATTACCTCAAAAAGATGGTGCACTCTTCATCTTTGGAGGTCTTTAAGCAGAGGATGGATGGCCATCTCTCAGGACTGCTTTAGTTCTATGTTCCTGTGTGGCAAGGGGGTCAGACTAGATGGCCCTTGCAGTCCCTTTGAACTCTACAATTCTATGAAAAAAGCCACTCTGATAGCCTTTGTGGCTGAAGAGCGGGGTATAAATAAATAAATAAATAAACCCAGAGGCATCTTTGAGACTAATAGGTAAAAAGAAATTTCTAGCATAAGCTTTCATGAACTTTATCAGATAGTCAATGTAACTTCCAATCTGGATTAAATGGATTAAATGATCATGTGTCCCTTTGCTCCTCCTGGTGTCTAAAAGCTAGGGCAAGGTGTCCATTTGCCACAAGAACGGTTACCTTAAAAACGCCTTGCTGGATGTATTTGTCATGTGGAAGATGAACTTCTATGATTTTATCTGAAAGGGACATGCCTACCCTCTCCTCATCATGGCAGTCCCTCCAGTCCTGCAAAAATGCTACGCAAAAGGTTGTGGACTCTGTTGATTGCAGTGAGGGAGTAGTGTGGAGGTAAGATTCCTGAAAAGAGAGCTGGGAAGCTGGTTGTGGATTCTGGGAGCGGTCGTTAAAAAATAGTAATTTTTCCCAGCTCTTTCAGAAAATTTGGCAGATGCATCTTCCATCAGTGGAGCCCTTACACACTCACTTGGGAAGAAGTCCCATTCAACTCAGTGGGGCTGGCTTCAGAGTGAACCTGTAGATGTTCACACTGTTTGCCTAAGTCTTGTGTGCTTTACTTTGGAGCAAGTTCGTATGAACTCTACGTAATACCGACTGAAGAACCAATAAAATCAGGCCTGTTGTTCCATTATGAGTTTTGTTTTTATGTTATAATATCTACATTGTTTACTTTGTGATTTTTACATTCAGTATTTATCTTCTCTTTTTTTATGACACACCTAGGTGTCTTTTTTTAAAGCTATGAGGTTCTTTTTAAAAGCAACGGGCTCATTAATGAATTGTTAATGGATTCTCCATAAATTTTGTTGTTATAGTTGCCCTGGATAAATTGGCTGCTGTGTATGTTTTTGTGCCTCCTCTCGTGTCTGTGTGTGTGTGTATTTCCATTCAGTGTCCTCCCAATTTTCCTGCAAAAAATGACAAGAGATCAGCAGGCTTAGAAAATGCAGGAAAAAGACAGAGCTTGGCGAAGTCCCTCTGTTGGGATATGGCCTGAGGGATTCCTGCACAAGAGGAATTTCCCCAGGCTCTGGAAGAGAGCAATGGCACACGTGCCACTGAGAGAACTTTTGCCAGGCTGTTCCTACCTTGTTTGGGTGCACGGCTCGCCGCAGGTTCTCCATCCATTTGTCGCGCTCCGCTGCTGATCGACAAGAAAAGCATTTACTGCCGGACGAAGTTGTCACCTGGAGGGAAGACAATCAAGGAAGAGCCCCTCGCAAACTGAGCTGGCCCAAGGTTTTACGAATCCCTGTTCCACCTCAGGCAGCAAGGTGGAAGCCTTTCCATGGAGGACTAAGCTCGAGCTCGCTCTACAGGAAGGGCGGGGGGCTTTTTAAGGCCCCCAAGTGCCAAATTCCACTTCAGATACGCTTTCGTTGGCCACGTTCTAGTAGTGGGACGGGATCAACAATACCAGCTTAAAGCTCAGGAACTCAGAAGTGAGGTGGGACTGCTGGCTGGGGGATTCTGGGAGTGACAGTCCAAAAAGGTACCTTTTCCATGCTTATGGCAACCTCATGAATTCTATAGGGTGGGTTTGGAGCTGGCTTTGAGCCAGTACTCAGCTCAGCTGGGAGAAGTTCTTCTCTGGAAATCAATGGAGTCATTTCTTCTCCTGCAAGCTGGGCTGAGAAATTTCACTTGGCAGTACCCGCTGGGCCCTCCGAGGCACCAGGCTGAAGGTTGTTCCTCTCCTCACTCCTACCACAACCGTCCGCCGCCCACCCCCGGTGCTGGGCTGCCAGAGGACATAGGTTGTTGAAGAAGCAGAAGCTGGGTGTCTCTTCCAGTATGTCTCAAACTGGGAATACTGCACACAGACTCACAGACAGAGACATGCCCTGGAGTTTGGAAAAGTTCCCTTTTTGGACTGCAATTCCTCATGCTGGCTGGGGGATTCAGGGAACTCTAGTCCAAAAAGCGAACCTGTGGTGTACATACACAACTCCTGCGTGTGTCGCCCCATGGGGAATGACCCCCAGCTTGTTGCAAGCAGTAGAAAGAGGCAGCTCTCTCCCAGCCAGGTTCAACAGAAGAAACTGGAGCCATAACCCTGCGTGCCCGGTGGCACCGGGAAGGGAATGGCTTTTCATAAGCATGCATTTGTTCTCTTCTTTCCTGCAAGTTTATCTATCTATCTATCTATTTTAAAAAGAAGTCTGTTTATTTATATGTGTTTTCAAACCATCCATTTTGGATTCATATGCATTTTAAACTCACTTTCTGCTGCCAATAACACACATTTTAAACCTCATCTATGTCATTTATTCTCCCATTTAAAATACGAAGAGCAAAGGAATAGATAAGTAAATGCATGAAGAATCTTTTTTTAAAAAAATTTGGCACACGGTAAGAGCCAATGAAGGAGTAGCCCAGCTGTAGTAAGAGGGAGACGGGGACCATTAAGGCAAAACACCTCCTTAACGTGGGAGAAGGGAGACCCCCAACCCCACCCTGCAGGGAACAGCTTTGTGCTAAAGCTGCAACATCTCAGGTGCTTTGAGGAACCTGTGTGTGTGTGTCTGTGTGTGTCTGTGTGTGGCAGGGAAATCTTTACACATATACCCTGACACTTTCTGCAACCAATAAGGCAACATTGGTAACTGGAACACAGGAATCAAACCTGGCCATTCTCTCTCTCTCTGGCTTTGGATCTAGGGATATCTATCTGTCTGTCTGTCTCTCTATTAATTTACTGGGGTAAAATTCATTTAGTGGGGGGAAATCATTAGTTTTTCAAATCTAGCTCATTTTCCCTCATTATCCTCATTCTATGGATGGGTGGCCTCCTCCATCAGGCAAAATTATCCTGCAATTTTCAGCTCGCTGCAAAAACAGAGTGCCTGCCGGGGCGAGGCTCAGGGGACAGAGAAGGTGCACCAACGTGGTCATGGCTGCTGCAATCCGACCTACTTATTGATACGCAGAGCCAAACCCTCCTCCCAAGGACAGCCATGGACGGCACTAGACGGTGGTGGGAGGAGATGGAGGGAAAGGCATGGACGTCCCTGTGGTGGCAACATTCCTGTGCGCATGGGGACAGAGCAATGCACTCTCGCCTCTAAGCGGGTGAGCAAGACTCACCTTCCTGGGAATCTTGTCTTTCCTAGCCTAGAAAGATCAAATTTCTAGCCATTATGGATGCAATAGGCTTGCTGAAGATGCTGAAGTGACATTTGGGGAGGAGAGGTGGAAGAAGCTACCTTGTGGTTGGGTTTCAGCACCTTCTCTATTCCCGTGCGCACACACACAAAAAGATTATAAGCACAATACAAATTATGCCAGAAAGGAGACAGCATGAATAATTCATCATTTATATACTGGACACAGGAATTCAAGCTTTCCTTGGATTAACGTGACATAGAATTTTAATTATTTTCCAGAAGAGAACACTCAGCCCCTGAACTGTGTCACCTTGCAACCAAGGGAAAGCGTCTAGATGGAAAAGAGGGGGATGGCGATTCTGCACCCACATTTGGCAACCCAGGTAATTTATGCAAATTGGGACATTTGCGTCAACTTGTTTTGCATCATCCCTAGAACCCCAGGAGACACAACATAGAGGGACAGAGCGCTGTTTACTGAACTTTTTGGGGTGGGAACTGCTCAGCTCTCCGGCCCCTCAGCACTTGGCTTCTAGCACCCAGAGGTACGGTTTAGCCACCCAAGAGTCCAGACGTGAAGAAGTCCGAATGGGCCACCCCGAGCCTGGCTGTTGCCATCCTGTCTGTGAGGGCAGGGATTGTGGGCAACCCAAGGGGGCTAAGCCCCTGCTCTCAGCCCTCGCCCCTTCCTCCCTTCCGCCCCCCACATCAACCAGGAAACACGAATTGCCCCTTCCTGGTGTTACATGCAAGGCCCACGACCTGGAATCTCTTCCCCCAAAGGAGGGAATCTCATCTAAGGTTGCCAGATTGCAGGGTCTGGCACTGAATTTCCAGTATTCATGGGCCATCTTCTTGTGGGAGTTGTAGTTGTTACTGTTGTTCTGTGCCTTCAAGTTATTTCCGACTTATGGCAATTCTATCACGGGGTCTTCTTGGCAAGATTTGTTCAGAGGGGGTTTGCCATTGCCCTCCTCTGAGACTGAGATACGAGTGTGGGTTTCCATGGCTGAACGTGGATTTGAACTCAGAGCCGTAGTCCAATGCTCAAACCACAACACCACACTAGCTCTGCTTGGTGGGAGATGAGGGTTCAAACTCTAGGAAAGCACCAGCTTGCTACAGTTTGCAAGGCGCCATTGATTGCTGCAACTTGCAAAGCCCCTCGGGACGGGGGCGGGTATGTATATACTTAGCTAGTTTACTCCTTTCCTCCCAATCATTGCTGGGCCAGGGCTTACCCTCCATTCTGCTCTACATCTACCTTCTGACTGGAATCAAGTAGGCTAGATTACATGTTCCTTATCCCATCTCCCTAAATCAGTGAGAAGGAATAATCCCCTCATTTCATCTTGAACTGGGAACAGCCCATTTAGCTAGGATTTCTGTCTTAATTTCCAAACAGGAATGTACATTTTCTTTCTCTGTCTCTGTGTGTGTGTCTCTGAATGACAAGCTACGAGGAACTATGGTTGTTGCTTAATGTTTAATGATTCATGACATGACCAGGGGCTATTTCTAGCGCTCAGGTTTTGGCTGAGAAACTTCAGGGCCTGGGATGATCTTGAACTGGCAACCCCAATCTCATTGCATTTATTAGACCCAGGCTGGCATCCTCTTAAGGACATACATGCATATACGTTTCCCTTACAGGTCTGTATGTCCTTTTCTGGGCACTGTGGGGATGGTATCCCATTCTTTCCTCTACAGCACACAAGACTGAACAGACCCTGAAGCCCCCCACGTGGCCATTCCCTGCTTTATGAGGGGGGAATGGGCAGGATCTTGGAAGCGTCTGGTTATGTGCCTGTAGTCAGACGTGAAAAGATGGCATCAGCGCCAAGATCCTCTGCACTGGCTGTGAGGACGTCGCCAGATGCTTTTGTGACCTTGCCTGTTCCCCCCAAAGCAGGGAAGGGCCATTGTGTTGGTGGTGGGGGGCTTCAGAGGCTGTTCAATACGTTGGCAGACGTGGTCACGCACACTTTGAGCACTGGACTAAAGCTCTGGAGACTACGGTCCAAATCCTCACTTGGCCATGAAAACCTACTGTATGACCTTGGGCAAACCACACTCTCTCAGCCTCAGGCAACACTCCTCTGAACAAATCTTGCCAAGAAAATCCCATCATAGGCTCACCTGAGTGTCGCCATAAGTCAGGAATGACTTGAAGGCGTGCAACAACAACAACAAAGTGCATGTGGACATACTATGCTACTCTTGATTCATACAGGATGGCAGTCTGTCCGTATTAGAGGTGTAGGAAAACTGTGTTCCAGTGTGGCATTCCTATGTTTTTAATATTTTATATTAACATGCTTTAAATATTTTATCTTCTGCAGTTATTTTGGTTACATTGTGCTGCAATTTTCTGTGATGTTGTTCCCCCATCCTTCCTTCTCCTGAAATCAAGTATGATGAAGGGTAGCATATAAATATTTAAAATAAATAGAAAGAAGTACATGCTCTGAGATTGTAGCAGGCACAATGCCCACTTAAACTACCTCTGACATCTCACTGCAAGCACCACCACTATCATTAATAATTAACCGTAATTATTAGTATTGTTATTTTAATATTACCAAGACTGTTATTTAGCAATACTTGCTGTGATTATTCTTATTCAACTCTGTTATTGTTCTATTACTGTGCAGGTTGCTAAATTTGCTCTTGTTGCTAGAAAAAAGAATCAAACACCAAAATAAACAAATAAATAATATTCAGTGCGGTAAACTGAATGCTGCCTTGCCTTTTAAAGCTTTTCGTACCTATGTTTTAAGCCGACAGGTTAGGGGCTCTAGAAACCAAATTCCACTGTGAGGTGAGAATGGCAAATTTGTGCCCTCCAGGCAGGGAAGGGGCACCGAAGCAAGGGGTTTCTAAGCAGCTCCTGGCTGCTTCCCAGCACAAATACTGCCTTCCCCACCCTCCGTCTCCATACTTGGATGGGGCAGGCTAGCAACATTCTCCTGCCTGAGCTTGTTTTCCGGGACGTCAACTCAATTTTCTCGCTTTCTGGTGTGTTTTCCTGAGCAGAAGATTGTCGCAGTCCTTGGCTAACATCTCGTCTGCCTGCTGCCTTTTAGCCTCCGTTCTAGCCGGGCTCTCTCAGTCCTACCTGTGGCAAGGTGTGGGGCCTTTCCCCCTTCAGGCTGAGCAAGACTGGCACCCCTCTGCCGACTTTCAGCTCTGCCTGCTAACAGGAGGACAACGTGCAAGGTGGGGAATCTCGAGGACTCCTCTCTGTTCTTCCAGAAATGCCACAATGCCAACAACCCAGCTACAAAACAATGCCACAGCTGGAACACAGCGGCTCCAGATACACCCTTGGGGAATCGCAGCATCCTAGAGCTGGAAGGGACCAGAGGGGCCATCCAGTCCACTCCCCTGCTGTGCCAATGCTTTTCAATATATTACTTCACCTTGGAACCACACAGTGGGTGCCCGTGCAGCTGGCAAAAGCAAGGTGTCATGGGATTAGACCCACCCAGCACCGAGCTGAAGGAGTTTGCAGAGCAGAATTCTAATTTCGAGGGACAACGTCCTCGTTTTGCTCTCCTCCGTAGCAACACACCTGGGGACGACAACTCCCATTCCCATGCAGACAAAGTGGCGAATTGGTGCTAGTGGCTGGAGATGATGGGAATTCTCATCCCAACACATATGGAGGGTACCAGAGAGGCTTTGCTCTTTATTTACTTTTTAACCCCCTTCCTTTCCCTAAAAAATACTACTCAAGGTAGTCTGACAGGGACACAAACTGATTCTGAGAGGGGGGATGATGCTGGGTGTAATAGTTCCAACTAATCTAATTAGAATGGTCCATCTAATTGGCAGCTTGCCTCCAGGTAAGGCAAGAAACCAGCAGCCCTCCCCAGTTCCATGTCTCCACCACCTGGTGCTGAGGCAGACTGGCACTGAACATGGAGGCTCCACAGTAGCCGCCTCCAGGCTGCCCAAACAGAGGATGCTGGAGAGGAGCGCCTTCCCGCTCTGCCCTGCCCCACAACCTGGCCTCCTCCTCCTCCTCCTCCTCAGGCCTTGCTCCCTTACCTCGAAGCAGAAATCCTGCCCCAAGATGCTGCTGTGCACGGGCTTGATGACCACTTCCTCCTCCATGCTGAGGTCCAGGGCTTCTACCGCGCTACTGGGACTGAGCAGGGACTCGTGGGAGCGCGACTCTTTCAGCCTCGGCATTAGATGGGATCTGGAGGGAGAGAAGAAGGGAGGGAAGGAAGGAGGGTCAGCCAGCCCCCAGCCATGTGGGCGTGAGGCTCCCAGCAATCAGAAAAGGCAGCCGTGATCCTATTCACCGGTGGGATTGCACAAATGCAGCCATGCGGACCCCCATTTTGTGCCAGTCCATCCAACTCCACCCTCACCAAGGGGGGCACCTGTGGAACCTCCTTGGCAGCCCAACTGGTTGTGAAAACCCATACGTTGGCTTCTGTTCTCCAAGCTAAACATCCTTACCTCCCAAAACTGTTTCTCACAGGGCTTGGTTTCCAGTTTATCCTTTTGAAAACCACTGAAGTTATCAGCCCTTCCCACCTCTTGTGGCAGTGAATTCCACAGGATAACAACACGACTTCTGAACAGGAACGTCCTTTTTTATCCCTTCTGAACCTCCAGATGATTTTATAAACCTCCATCATATCTCCCATTCCTTATAGCCTGAATACAGCAAACCAAGAACACTTTCTCCTCCCAGGTTCTGCCATACCTATAAGTGCTGCAGTCTGTGTGCGCTCAGAGTCACTCTCATCCATAGGATGATTACGAGCTCCCACCAGTATATTTTCATATATTGATTTTCTACAGAAGTACTCAAAAGTGCTGCCCAGCACAACTGAAATTGCTGTAAACAGCAACTTAACCAAATGAAACCAATAATTATGTTATAATGTATTATTGTACAAACCTACTCCAGAAAAATTAATGGAAATTTCAAACAAGCCAACAAATAATAAGAAGACAAGATCAATAATGCAAATATGCAGGCAACTGCAGCCAATGTTTACTTTTTAATTATTTGTCTGATAAATTTAAGAATCATTCCTCCACCTGCCTGAGCGAAGTACAATAAAGCTGCAATCAGAACTAACTAAAAAAAAGATTGCACCGACGGGGCTAAGTGAAGAGTTTTTAAGTGCAATTTTTATAAACAGCATTCCAAGTTTCACATAATTGTCGGAGTAATACACACGAGTGTGTGTGTGTTTAACTCTCTGGGTGCCCTGAAAGCCAACAGAGCTGAGGGCTTCAGCATATCTTAATGCAGGCCAGCCCACTGAATACAATGTGGTTGCCATTCTGTGCCATCAAGTTGGCTTTGACTTATGAAGACCCATTGAATAAGACACACAAACACACCCAAAAAAGCCCCAGCAGTCAACTGCTCTGCTCAGGTCTAGCAAACTCAGGGCAGCAGCCATTGTGGCTTCCTTGATGGAGTCAACCCAAGTCTAATGCAGACCTCCTGTTTCCCTACTGCCTTCCACTTTACTCAGCATTACAACACCAGATATTTTCTAAGTCTAGGAAAAAGCAGGGCAGCCAACAACCTGCTGGGGGGAAATAGGTCTGTGTTGAACTACAGCCCTATGGCTCCTACAGGTTCAGAGAGTCCAGAGAGAAAAGGAAGCAGTTTGCAGGTAAAAACAAAGCTAGGGCGGGGATAGCCAAAACACAGAACACAATGGACAGAGATGGAACAATGGCTTCTGCAAAAGGGTGTGCAGACCTCTGCCAGAGGCAATTTGTTCCTTCACAAGCAGCCCATTGCATGGAGAGAGGGAAAAGGAGAGCAGAAAGGGAGAGGAAGAGGGAAGGAAGGAGGTAATAGTGGCAGAGAAAGAGAAAAGGGAGAGGGCTGCCCACTTTTGGCTGGCTATGCACAAGTACCCCACTACCACTAGGCCATAACTAGGAGAAAGAAGGTAGAAAACCCAAGGAAAATCTATCCCATTTCTGTTGAAGGGATCAACGCCTGCTTAGAGTTCAAGGTGCCCTCAGTTCAAGTCCTGGAAAGTCCTGTTTAGGAGAATAAAAGGGGACATAAGCTCAAAGGTAGGGCACAGACGTTACATGCAGAAAGTCCGGGATTCATTTCTCAGCACCTCCGGGCCAGGGGGAAGACAATTGGGGGGGGGGGAGGACCTTTTTCTCTCTTCCTTTTTTCTTCTTTTTATGATTTAAGTTTTTATTAATTTTTAATAGTGCAGAGAGATAAAGTTACATTAAGTTGCAAAACTGAAGCAACTTAAATCTTTTTGATTTTTATTTTTCTCTCTTCCTGAGATTTGGGAAAGCCACTGCTATTTAAGGCAACACAGTACAGAAAATAAGACATCTGCACAGAAAATATTGTTTCCTGTGGCGGGGCGGGGGAGGAAACAGTAGTGAAAATTTTGCACAGAAGAAGTCCCGAACTGCAAATAATCTTTGAAAGCTGCATAGTTTTCAAAGACTTTCTTGCAGCGGAGAGAAAATTGCTAAAATTGCTTGTTGCTTCTTTGAGAACAAAACTAGCAAAGGACTGCATTCCTAGTCTGTAAAGCAGGTAAGCCCCCAATCCAATCCTGTTTAGTAGCATTACCATCTTCAAACTGAATTATGATTTCAAAACAAAGGTCCACATGGGGTACCCCTGGGGTTTTTGGGGGTTTCGCTGACTGCTTGGTGAGATAATTCAGCTTAGATCTGGAGGGCTGGAGGTCACCCCCCAGCTCCTTTTCCTTCTACATATGGGGAAAGGAAAATGCCTCCCCTCTCTCGCTTGTTCAGGACAATGCTGGGAACCAGGAACAGTCCAGCTGCAACAATGCGGCAGAGAAAAAGCAGACACCACCGAGGTTCCCAGATCTGCTTTATAGAAAAAAATAGCAAAACACCCGGGTGAATGTGGGCTTAGGAGGAAAATCGGAGGAAGGGAAGGAAAGGCACACCCCCAGACACACCAGCCAGGCAAGAAGCAACGCTGGGGCTGGCTCAGAGGACTACCTGTTCCCTCTCCGCCACCTCCATCCTGCCCAACTGCAGCCAAAGACCCATCTCAATGGCTTGCAAGTTTGGAAGGCACCACATCACTGATCCCAACGGTGTTGGGGAAAATTGGGAAATACAACAACGAAGGACATGAAGTGGAGACCTGAGCAAGGGGGCCTGGAGATGTAGAAGAAAACTGCCTTCCCACAAAACCAGGTTGCTGCTGGCCCATCTAGCTCAGTACCTCCTACTCAAAAGTTTCAAGGCCTTTCCCCGGCACTACTCAGGTATGGCAGGGACTCAACTGGAGCATTTCAAAGAACCAGAGGCCTCTGAAGAGCTGAGTTCAAAGCAGGCATGGCTACCACTGAACTACAGTCCTAGCCCTCATGGTTTTGAACAAAGAGCGGGTTTAAAGAAATATTTGGGAAGCTGCTTTATAAAACTAGTAACACTGATTTGTATTATTTGTAATTGTAGGTTTTAAATTGTTTTAATATCCTACTTTAATTCTACTTTCAAATTGATCGTCTGCATGTTTTTAGCAATCTGCAGGCAGTCTTGAGTCCCAATTTTGGAGGGAGAAGCAGGGTATAAATAAAGGTAACAACAACCAAAATACAACAACAGTGCTTTCGTTGTGTATTCCTGCATGGCGAAAGGGTGGACTAGATGGCCCTGGTGACCCCTTCCAACACTAACATTCTAACAAAACAACAACAGGAGCAGTCCGAACATTTGTCCATCCAGTTTAGTAATCTCAGCATTGATTTGGGAAGTGTGTTGGACTACAACTCCCCCCACCAGCATAGGGTTGGAGAAGATGGGGATGGTAGTCCAGCACATCTGGGTGAACTCCATGCTAGGGAAGCCTGGTTTACACTGACTGGCAGTATCTTGCCAGGGTTTCAGGTGGAGGTCATTCCCAGACTTTGCTGGAGATGGCGCTGGGGACGGAAACCAGGACTTTCTGCAAGGCTGTGGAGTTGGCGTCGGAAGCAATTTGGGGTGGAATCCAAGTTGGAGCTGTTAGAAATGCACTGATTCCAACCCCAGTTTAAAAATAAAAAATAAAAATATAACATTAAAATGCCTAGTTAGTTGCATAGTTACAGTGATACCTTTATTGGCCAACTGAAATGCACAAAACACATCATGCAAGCATTCAAAGCTCAACTTTCTTCATCAGTCCAAAGATATTTAAAAATCATACAGGCAAAAGAAAAAAGAAACTCTTTGTCTGAGACCAAGAATCATAGAATCCGAGCGTTGGAAGGGGCCTCACAGGCCATCCAGTCCAACTGCCCACACAAGGCAGGAACTCCAGCTAAAGGATTTTAGCCAGTGGCTGCCCAGTCTCTTTCTGAAGACGTCCAGGGAAAGAGACCCCCCCCACCACCTCTTGGAAGTCACAGCAGTGCTGCCGGTCAGAGCACACCCAACAGAGGCTGGAGCCTGACAATAGCCTGGAGAAAGGAATGGCTGGGCTACTTGTGGCCCTCCAGACACTGTGGACTGCTGTTCCCATCAGCCCCCTGCCCAGGCAGTTCAGCCACATCTGGAGTTGCTGCCTGCCTCTTCCAGGAAGGGAAGCTTCCTGTGTTCCCAGCTCCCAAGGCGAGGGGGCCAAGGGGTTAAGCTTTTGTCTCCTCCTCCTCCTCTCCTGCCCCAGTTTCCCCTCCTTCTTCACCCTCCTCTTCCTCCTCCTCCCCAGCCTGGCCCCCCAGGACTCACCAAAGGGGGAGGCCAGTGTAGCCACCACTGCATCCTCTGGGCTGTGTCACCGGCCACCGTGCCTCTCCTGCTGCTGCTGCTGCACAAGGCCGCTCCGTGCCCAGCTCAGAACCAAAGTGAGCCAAACCCGGCTGTTGCTGCCTCCTCTTCCTCCTCCTCCTCCTCCTCTTCCTCCCCTACCCATCCACCTGGCTTGCCCCTGCTCCTTGTCCGGCCCATCCTGCCTTTCCTCTCTGCTGCCCTCCACTCCCTCTTTCGCCCTCCTCTCTCAGCATTGCCAAGCCACCAGAGGCAGGCACACAAGCATTGTGTGTGTGAGAGAACCTACGTACATCTGTCCGCCATCTCCCAGGGCCGCCGTGGATGCCGATTGGCTGGCTCTGTAGCTGGGGAAAGGGAGCCACATCTGCTGGAAATGTCAACAGCTCTGTGCGCTGGGCAGATGAGGCGCACACACACACCAACTCTGCTCACAGATCCCACCCACCCCCAAAGCAACACACTTTCTGCCCCTTTCACCAGGAGTCACAGAATCAGCAGCCTGAAGTCTGGCAAAACAGAGCCAAGCCCAGTGGCCAAACTGTGCAGAGAGGGGTGTGTGTGAAAGGGACTGCAACATGTCCCAACAGGATCACTCCAAATTGGGAGAAGAGGCAACCAAATGGCAAATGAAATTTAACATCAGACAAGTGCTCACAAGCAGGGACACCTTGGAGCCAAAAACCTTAACCACATATGTTGTGGGTTTGCGGTTGCTGTTGTTGCTTTGGTTGTTGCTGTTAATTGCAGTCCGGTTGGCTTTGGCCCTCTGACTGAGAGACCTCCAAGTCACTCTGTTATTAGCAGAACTCTCCTGCACATCACCTTTCACAACGGCTGGGATGTTTTGTTTCAAAGACAGAGGAATATACAATTATTACCAGCGGGAAGAGAAAAGTTTGTCCTTCTTTTGCAACAATAGACAAGGAAACACCGTATCCCATTCACCACAGAGTTAAGCTCGTAAAACTTACGCTGCCATATGTAAGTAATGAAGTGGATGGCTTAGAAGAGAGTTTTCCAAAATGGGATTAGACAACATAAATGAAAGAAGGAATATCAGAGGCTATTAACCATGACAGCTAAAAATGGATTTGTTGTTGACAGCTCCTGTTTTGCTTTCTAGAGACAATCTATATGGTTTAGGCTACCTTGCCAAACAAGAACACCACGCTCTCCGAAAGCCCTGTTTGCAATTCTCCAAAGCATGGGCGTCGTCATTTCAGACTCTCTGAGGATGTCAGTCCCCTTGGAACCCTCCCATTTCCTTGCTAAATTTGAGGGCCTTTTCATGCAACTATAACTGGAAACTACAAGTGGAGAGTGGTTTAAAAGGAGATTATGGAGAGGGACACAACTCTCTGGCCAACTGAAGGGCTGATGGGGTGAGTAGTGGTTTCTCTCGCCCCACTCCAGGTCTCTAATTTTGTTGGCGGCATCCACTTTGTAGGTCTGTAGGCCACCGCCTGACCCCATCCCTTTGACCAGCTGTACCAACCCTGTCCCCTGCCATCGACACTGTCAATTTCCCAGGATGTAATGAGAGACTCAGATTCTTCTGAAAAGAATGACCCCGCCTGAACAATTCTGGCCACAGAAAGGCGGGGGGGGGGGGGAAGACCCAAAATAAAAAGCAGTGTGATAGTGTAATCCTATCCATTTTTAGCCAGGAGACAGACCCAGTAGATTAGCAAATGCATTCGGGGCTGCGTCACTCTCATCATTTGTAGGGCACTTCCAGCAATTCAAAGACGCTTTCACACAGTATTGCAACACCTATCACAATAGAAAAGACCTGTACATGTCTACACAGATGTAAGCTCTATAGGGTTCAATAGGACTTACTTCCAGGTAACACAGCTTGTAAACTGCAGGTTGTAAACAATTCGGACTTGTTTAACAGTGTAAAAAAGTTCCTTTTTCCCCCCCGGAATAACGGTTTCCAGTTCCCCAGCCTGCCTATTAGCCAGCCTGGCCATTTGTAAACTTGTGAGTCAATGGATTCAGCCCATTAAATCACAAATTTAAAATATCTCTTAAAGTGTGAGCCTTTTTAGCTGAAGGGTGGGGGGTATAAATACTCTAAATACACACACACACACACACACACATATACAAGCAATATAAACAGACAGTTCTAAAAGACAAAATACACACCTGCCTATTCCCTTAAAGCTTGCACAAATAGATCCCTTTTTAAAAATTAGTGCTGGATGTGTGTGGGGGGGGGAATCAGATTTCTATGGAAAGGGATTTCACAATTGGAGTGTCACCACCAATAAAGCCCTGCAATACGCGAGCATACCATATCCTTTCACATGCTAAAAATAATTCATTTCTTTAAACGTGGGGGAAAAAACACCCACCCCTAAATCTCTGCACCTGTAATGTGTGTACACTTGTTTGCAAACGATTCTCCCTCTCCCCCAAAGAATCACACCACTGTCATTGTTTTTGCCTTGCCAGCTGGCCAAACTCCAACACCACATTCACGTTCAACACAGCACCTGGCAAGCATTTTGGGATATTTAAATAGCAGCAACACATCCAGAGATGGGGAAATTCCAGGCTTTCAGGAGACAGACTTTCAACCGACATGCCTGCAACATGAAGTTTGGAGCTGCAGCCCTGTAATTATGCACTTTTATAGAGCTTTCACCATCAAAGTGGAGCCTGTTGGAAGAGGCCTCATGCAAGATAAGAAGCTGCTCTACATTGGAGCTGAGTCAACTCCAGCCTTGCGGGATTCGCTTTGCTTTTGGCTGGAAACCCCTGGAGTCCACTAACCAAAGCCAGGTGCAACAGAGTGACTCAGCCAGGTGGACAGATGCTGAGAATTAAGACACAGAGGGCCCCTGGAATTTAGGATCAATACCAGAACCAAATCTCACATGTTCTTTCTCCAAAAAATTCTACTCCCGATTCTGCCACGCAACGTTTTCTTTATTAGCAACCTCATTTGGGAGAGCTATATAGTTGCTGCTAATCGTTAAGACAACTGGGTGTTGGAAAACCTTGGTGATCTATTGAAAACCTCCCAAAGATCTACCAGTAGATCTGGACCCAGCTTCTCTCCATCCCTGCTCTACATCATAGAATCATATGGGATCACAAAGGCCACCTAGTCCAACCCCCTGCCATGCAGGAAGCTACAACGAAAGCACCCCTGAAAGATACCCATCCAACCGCTGTTTAAAGAACTCCAAAGAAGGTGAGTGTCTCATCCTTCGAAACAATCTGTTTCTCTGCCAAGCAGCAATTGTAGTCAAAACATTCTTCCTAATGTTTAGGCAGAACCTCTTTTCTTGTAATATGAATCCATTGGTTCATATTCTAGTCTCTGGAGCAGCAGAAAACAAGCTCAGTCCGTTTTCTGCATGACATCCCTTCAGGTATTTAAATATGGTGACCATCACCTCTCAATCTTCTCTTCTTCAGGCTAAACATACCCAGCTCCCTAAGCCGCTCCTCATGGGATATCATGGTTACTGGGACTACTTTAACCCAGCCTCAAAAGGGCACCCTCCAGATGTGGCCAAATCAGCTGGGGGGAGGCATAAAACAGCACAGCTGGAGGGCACCAGGTTGGGAAAGGCTGCTTTACCTAACAACATGTGTGTCTCCCTTTGGGTTGCAGTCCTTCCTGAACTGTGATTTTGGCATAACAGCTCTGAAAGTTCACACTCTCTCACACACACACTTCCTTCCTCAATAAATCAATCACCCAGCTCCCTCCTGACACATCTTTTCTTCTCCCTGGTTTCAATCAAAAACGCTCCCTCTTGATGGATGGCTCTACCTATGGAGGCCACCTGGGAGACCAAAGTGCAACATCCAAGAGGCATCCTGTCCTGATCTCTTTGAAAGCCGGCTTAGCAGTGACCTCTTTGGCTTCCCGAGGAATGCTCCATTCTGCACCCTCTCTCCATTTCTGGGTCTTGTAACAGATCCCAGAAAAATGCTCAGACTTCAGAAGATGGCCATAGAGATCTCTCATTGGCGAGACAGTCTGGGGCTCAAAGAGCCAAATATAACTTCTGCAAGCCGTGCCCTGGAGGAAAAGGCTTAACTTTAGACTTCTTCCTAATGTGAGAGTTTTCTACATGCAGGGAGAGTTTAAAAGGGGAGGAGGAGGTGATTCAAAGGGAAAGATTTTCAAAAGTCCAGCGTCCAGATGCCCTTTCACACTATAGAGTTATAGTGCCATGATTCTATTTCAGTTCCTCCTCTGGCAACATCCTGAGAATCCTGGGATTTATAGCCTCCTCAGCGAGGAATAAAACTATAATTCCTAGGATTCCAGAGGGTGCAGCCACAGCACTTAAAAAGTAGCAGCTTAGTGCTATAATCGTACCTAAGAATGGACTGTGTCATGTCTGACTGCAAGGGGGATTTATGTATATTTCTACACTGTCTCCATTGTTTCTAAGACTTCCTGTATGTAAGAATTTAAAGTAGAAAGCTGAACCAGAGCCATTCTCCTGCTATTCTAGTTTTATTGGGGGGGGGGTCCCCAAGGATTTATTTATTTAACCCTGTGGAGGAGTATTCAAAAACATCCCCTGAAGAGGTGTATAGTCTGTTCTCTCACCCCAGGAGTCTTAATTTTCCTACGTGCTTAGATGGAGCAGCAGCTTTGAGCATAGGTGGAATGCTTAGAAAGGAGAGGAAAAGTCACACATTCTTCAACACCCTCAAACCGGTGCTTGTGCGCATGTGTTGCAAAGATAAACAGAGCAGGCAGCTGTCTAGCCTCCTGAAAATGTGGTTATTTCCCCCCACCACCATGCCTTTGGGGCAAGGAATTTCTAGTGCACCAACCTGTTTGACAAGTCTGTGGCTGGGAAGCCCTTCTGCTGGAAACTAGAAGCAGAACGCTCTAGACTCAGGGATGCATACATTTCACAAATGAAAACCAGGATGTGGAGCCAAGCAACATCAGAGTGGGGTCAAGATGGCAAACGTTATGCATGAGGAAGAAGAGAGAAGCTAGGAGAGGCTGCAGCCGTCTGCTTTTGCTTGTGCCTACTGGGAAAAGCAAAACTCTGCCCAATTCTCTCCTCTCTCGCCCGACTTGAGTGCAATTGCTACTTCTGTAGTTTGCAGCAATTGCAATAAGTTGAAGACAAAAGGGGAAACGCAGGAAGAGGAGAGAGAAACTGGGACGTTTTAAAAGCAGCTGGAAAGTGGTGGGACAAAGGGTTAATTGAACCTGAACTCATGTCTTCTGAGACCCACTGCCATACTCTGCCCACTACACCACGCTGCCACTGCTTCCAGAGGTAGCAAGTCTCCGTCTTCCCAAGACCAAAGGCCATTTCCTGTGGGTTGAACAGGATGAAAAAGTGGCACTGGTGGTTATTTTTAGCTCCCTGCTTATTTCCCACACAGGGCAAAAGCCCCCACGGTTGATGTTTCAGCTCCAACAGGCCTCAGAGAATGCAGCTGGGAGGCCAAAAAAATGGGGGAAGAAAGGGATTTAAGAAAAACAACCAAGGCATGTTGGTAAGACAAAATAAAAAATGTAACTGGGGTACAGGGGCTGTTTTCTCCATTCCCCAGCACCACCACCCAACGTTGCAGAATTTATGCCAAAAAGAGAGGCTGGACTTTTAAAATACAAAACGGAAAATTTGGGAGGGGGAGTTTTCATTTGGGCAGAAATAAATAAGTAAATAATATATGCAAACACACATCATTATGTCGAATATATGCACTTTTTGCTAGCTAAATGTACTGCTAAAACACTCTTCTGTGTGTCTTTACCATTAATATATGCATCCCCCCCTAAACTTACTAGGATCTATATGTATGTTTCTGTCTGGAGACCTACGTCTCAAAATTTGGAGAACTGCAAGTACTGACGGATAACTTTGTTCACGCATTAACTCAGGAAGCAGTTCTCCCCCAAATGCAAAAACCGAATGAGCTCCCTTGCCATCCCTATTAACAACTGGGCAAGGACTAGGGACATCCCAGTTTGAATCTGCACTCAGCCATGAAACGCCCTGCGAGACCTTTGGCCAGTTGTGCTCTTGCAACCTGACCTACCTACCAGGGTTGTTGTGAATGCAAGCAATGCAAAAGGGAAGAAAAACTGTTCGTGCTGGAGGCAGAGTGGGATTTAAAAAGAAGCCAATCACAATAATCTGGCCTTAATCTCAAAGACAACCACAACAACTTAGAGGTAACATTGCATCCTTGGCAATTAATTTAGCCTGACTTTGGAAATACATACTGAGCTTTGAAGCATCTCTGAAGATGAGATGAGGATCAAGAAGAGTATTTTTAGAACATCTCCTTTGGGTTTATTTTGGGTGGCGGTCAAATGAAGGGACACCAGAGGGGCGGGGCTCCCAAGAAAGGAGGCGGAGCTCTGACGATACGGAGGCGGAGCTTGCAAGTTTCCCTGCTTGGGCAGCTCTGTCAGCCCTTCCCGCATGCGAGGCTAGAAACGGCCCTCCTCAAAGGGATGGCGCGCAAGCGAGTTAACTTCCTCTTGTCTCCAAACATGAAAGCATCTTGGAGAGAAAGTTGAAGAAGGAAAATGTTGGAAGCTTCACTAGGGATGGTCTTGCCTGCTGATCACACACATACACATAAAGCACTCCGACTCCTGAACACACGCGCTGCTAGGTAGCCCACTAGGCTTGTTCTGCCAGCCTATGGTGTGGGATTCAAGTTGTGGGCAACACACAACCGATGGATCACATCTGCCTCTGGTCCAAAGAACCCCATAAGATAAGACGGAAGAATGATGCCTCCCAAAGTCTCTGGAGGATTCTTCTCTAAAACCACGCATTACATTGCAACGCTTTGTTTCAGAAATTACAGTTTTGCTTTTTTTTTTTTTTTTTACTTAAATGGACTTTCCAGTTGGTCCCACTTTGTCTTCCAGGAGGTGTGGGTCACAGAGGAAAATGACCCCCAGCCCCTCTGAAGGGGCCCATCCTGAGCCTAGGCAATAGGGTGCCCCATGAGCTGGAAGAGGCACTCAGACATCCGCTCTTTCCAGAGTGAGTTTTCCAGATGTCTCTTGGATCAAACATCTCTCAGCATTGTGCTACAGGAGGTGCCATAAATTATGCAAATTTGCTTGATTTGCATACTGTAATCAAGTTGCAGGGCTTTTAAAAATGTTTATTATTATATGCAGAAGTGGTTATTTGTGGGCGGATGGGGGGAGAATGCAAAAGAGGTGGATGAAGATGCGGGCGGGGAAGAGATCCCTTGCAACCGATTTGGCACAGCGCTGCGTCAGTCTGCGTCCCTGGCACAGCGCTCTGAGCCATTCCTCTCTCCTCAGAGCTAAAACACTCTGTCATTATTGTTATTATTAGTAGTAGTATTTAAACTATATAAATACAAACAGTCCTGATTAAGGAATCAGCAGATTTTGACAAGATCTCTCCGAGAGCCCAAAACATGGCGTTCATTTTGACTGCCCCTCAAATTTGTGTATGTGTTTGGTTTTTTTTGGGGGGGGGGCATGGAAATTGGGACTTCAACCAAGGCCTCTGGGGCTGTGTGTGAGGTGTATCGTATGGGAGTGGATTCCACTGGCAGCCTGGCAGAGGTATGGCCAGAGCGCAGCTCAGCCTCCTTGGGAGACGGCTTAATTAACCGTGTTGGCGGCCTGCAGCCAAAGATCTGGTTGGTTAATTCCAATCAATATGTGGGATTCGGCTTTCCTCACCTCAGCAGCTCCTGGCCGTGAGAACTTCTCTGCCTCAGCGCACCTTCACGCCCAGGTTTCTTTCTTTCCTGCCCCATCTGCTTTCTCATTTCTTTGGGCTGCTTTGGAGCTGGGAGTGTGGTGGTGAAGTGGTTAGACGGGGACTTACTTGGGAGATCCAGGTTCTAGTCTCCAGTGAGTCCAAGATACTATTCAATAGGGAGTCCCAAATTCTAGTCCCCAATGAGCCCAGCTTTCTAGTCCCCAATAAGTCCAAGGTTCCCTGTTGTTGCTGTTGTGTGCCTTCAAGTTGTTCCATGTTGCCGGACCTGAAATCCATAGGGAGAGGAAGAGAGATTTATGAAAAGCTATTCGCTGTTGTTGTTGTGTACCTTCAAGTCATTTCGGACTCACAGGTGAGCCTATCACAGGGTTTCCTTGACAAGATTTGCTCAGAGGGGATTTGCCTTTGCCCTCCTCTGGGACTGAGAGAGTGGAACTTGCCCAAAGTCACCCAGTAGGTTTCCAAGGCCTAACTGGAATTTGAACCCAGGTCTCCAGAGTCATAGTCCAATGCTCAAACCATGATACCACCTCTCTCAGTTATTTGCTACTGGTGGCTAAATGGAACAGCTCTGTTCAATGGCAGTCTACCCTTGAAAGCTGGAGAGCAAAACAAGAGAAGGCCCTGGCCTTCCCACCCTACTTATAGGCTCTGTGGAGGCATCCAGGTACCCACTGTGGGAAGCAGGATGCTGGCCCAGATGAATTTATTTGGTTTCTATTCTCCCTTTCCTCCCAAACACTGGCAGCTCCCAAAAAGATTAAAGAAGAGGCAAATAGAAACAGAAAGTTAAAATATTCACACCATAATTAAACAAATCACTGCATTTGAAAACACAGTGAAACCAATGATATTACTTGAATGCAATTAAGTTAAAAGCTATTTAAAAGCAGATCAGCTTCTTTCGGAAAAAAAATAAAAAATAAAATCCAGCACCCAGCCAGTTCAAAGCCCCCTGCTCAGCTAGCCAGTCTATTGCCCAAAGCCCAGCCTCTGTAAAAAGGTGGCCGCATGGAAGCGTAAGCCGTGTGGGGTGGGAGAATGAACTCCATGGGCCCTGGGGAGCAAACAGCAAGCCATCAGCAGGGCTTTCCCTCCGTGTCCTTTTGAGCCATGTGAGGTCAGAATCGAGCCTCCATTGTCTAAGGCAGTCTGCCTCGGAGTACCAGGCGCAGGCGACCTAAGCCTTCCTTCCCAAACTGGCAGCTGTGCTAGATAGGGAAGCCTTTGGTCTGACCCAGCATAGTTGTGTGGTTGTTTTTACACACTCAGCACAGTGACTTTAGGGTTTGGGGAGGGGGGAAATATTTCCAGACAACCACTCCCCAAATATCCTTGTGGCCATACTCTCTGTGTGGATTCTGGGAGCTGTAATCCTCTCCTGCAAAGGAACTTTCCTGAGCTCTGGGAACAGATTTTCCCTTTCCCATTCTAAAAATAAAAATCTGCAGGCATGGAAAGGAAAATATTTTGATTTAGGGAGCTAGGAAGCGCAGCTTCTCCCTGGCACTAACAGAAGTTGGGGGGTGGGAATCCATTTATCAGAGTCCATCCGGTGAGACTTGCGACAGATGTCTGAACGTCAGCGGTTGTCTGCCCATCCCAGGCAAAGGATTCTGCAAAAGGAGAGGCGAGGAAGCTCAGCCCGTGGCCTACACCGCAGGGCAGGACGGCCGCAGCGGCCAAGGCACGAGCCATCTGGGTGAACTCGCCTTGCTTGCTCACTCGCTTGCCAGAAGGGAGACGCCTTTTAGCAATTCCCGGCTTCCTGTTCCTCCCTCTTTTTAAACATCCATTTGTTCTCTTGCAGAAAAGAGCAGCAGCCCTAAAGCTGTTCATGGCCATCTCTTCTCCTCGCTCCCTAGATTTAGGGCTGCAATGCACAGGTTTAGAGATGACCCACAGCTCAGTGATCGACCCCCATACCCATCTCCAAAGTGTTGACATGTAGGAGATCCCTGGACTCTCTGGTTTCAGAAAGGATCTGGTAGAAGCTGATGAAGGAAGAGAAAAATCCCCTTTCTTTGCTTGGAGTGAAAGTGCCTGTCAGAGTTGGCTACACTGGGCTGGATGGAGAAACAGACTTAGAATGAAGCTGTTCCCATGGGTCGGGAGCAATTCCCCAGGGCCAAATTAAATTAGAAAGAAGTTCTTTAGGGGCCACATCCCAGTGATAAGTGGGTCCACAAAACAGTAGAGCCAAAAATGTTGTCGTTGTGACATGCCTACAAGTTGATTCCTATCAACTTTTGCCAAGGATTTTCTTGGCAAGGTTTATCAGAAGTTTGCCCTTGCCTTCCTCTGAGGCTAAGAGAGTATGACTTGCCCAAGGTCCCCCAGTGGGTTTCCAGTGCTAAACAGGGATTCAGTCTCTCAAGAGTCCAAGTCCAACATGCAAACCACTACACCACACTGACGCTTACAAAAAATAAATAAAATAAAATGGGGTTTTCTGGGCCCAGTTTGTTTAGAGGAGCTTTACCCTTGCCTTCTTCTTGACTAAGAGGATGACTTCCCCCTCTTACTGCTGTTTAAGCATCAATTTTAGTCTCCGTAATCCTCTTGGGCAAAAGCCAACCAAGAACAGAGATTCATGCAGGGATGCAACAGATAGCCTTACTTGGCCATGCTGGATCTTGGGTTTTTCAAGTGCTCTGACGCAGCAAAAGGCAGGAGAGGACGGCTGGAATTAGAAGCGGTTGAAGGAAGAGCAGATTGTACAGCGATTCAAGAAGCAAACTCTTTGTGAGTGCATGGTTAAAGGCTCCCGGAAGATCAAAGCAACTCACCAAAGCCGTGAGCCTTACAACATCCCTGCAATGCAGGCCACTACAAGACCAGGGGTATGAACAGAGGGCTCTTGAGGCTGTGATTCTGCTGAAGCCAAGTAGTCTTGCTGTGTTCATACTGTATCGGCTGCTGGGAGTTCTATGATGGAAGAATGATGGGCTAGTAAGTGTCGTTACAGAGGGCCCTTGGTATCCGCTGGAGTTTGGTGCCAGGGCCCCCGTGGATACTCAAGTCCCAGTATATACAAAGGCATAGTAAAATGGCGTCCCTTGTATAAAATGGAAAAATCAAGGTTTGCTTTAAGGAATTTTTTCTTTTTGGGAATATTTTCAAGCTGTAGATGGCTGAATCCGTGGATGCAGAATCCGTGGATACGGAGGGCCAACTGTAACTACATACCATTAGATCCGTAAGACAGACGCAGGCACTGAGGGCGAGAGACTGTGGCTAGCTCACTCGCTGGCTGAGATTTCGGCCAGGGGCATCCTTCCGTCTCTGACCTGGTTTCCACTCCTCCTTGCCAGGGTTTGTGATAACCAAAACTGCAAGGTCCAGATTAAACCAACATGCTGTCCTGAAGTGGCAACCTAGCCCATGGTTTGAAAAGGGGGGGGGGTTGCAAGCTGTAGCTTGCAGGCAACATCTGGTTGGGTGTTGACTGCCATTTGGTCAATGCGGACATAAGCTAGTGGCTCTTTACCCAGAAAGGAGGAAGGGTGGATTTTGCAAGAAGAGAGACGAGGGGGAGGCGAAGAGCATGCAAACTGTTGGCATATTCCCAATTTTGGAGATTGACTCCCCCCCCCTCGTATCTAAATTGAGCTCAGTTTAATCCACTGTCTCTACGCTGAAGCCACAGACCACTCGATTGGCCCCCTGAAATCCCCCCATGATCAATGGCAGCCTTCCTTCTGCATTAAGAACACAAGTGCCCACTGGTGTGAGGCAGGAGGCCCAAACCCACCGACCGATTTATCTGGGAAGCCCACAGCAACTGACCTTCACTGGCATTCACTGCCAATGGCTTTATCCTTCATGCTGCCAAAAGCTCTGCTGAGAAGCAGCAATCCCCTTGTGAAAGGGAGTTCCATAGGTTAATTAGGCAGAAAGTGAGGCGCAACTACTGTTTCTTTGTCCTGACTCTCCCTACTGAGACCCAACGAACTGTAGTACTATTGGGGTGAGGGAAGCAACCTGTCTTTATCCATACACAGCAGCCTACCCCACGCCTGTGCCCTCCAGGTACGTGGGACTGCAACTCCCATTGCCCCCAGCCAGTCTGGAGACAGACTCACACAGAGCTTAGCCTTGCCTTGGGTGAGCGGAAGGAACTCCTAGGTGAGCACTTGAGTGACAAGATCCCCTTCTAGGCTTTTCCGGTATTCCTTCCCCACCTCTTCCTCCTCTTCACAAGAAGCCCCTCGCCTGCCAAATATTCATTTCAGTTTAATTTCACAGTCATAATGGATTTTTCAGAAAGAATTTCAAGAACATATTTACTTTCCAACCATTTACTCCCTTCTCCTAGTTGGAATAATTCCCCCTCTCCCATCTCCATACATGTTCACTCACACACACACTCCATCTAATTCCCCGAGGCATCCTCAATCTTGAATAATTTCAGTAGGGTGTTTTTTTTTAATCAATAGCTGACAGACTTGTCAAATTACTTCAGGGACCAACCGAGCAATTTTTAAACATTCATAAACCCTCACAGAACCCTTAAAAGCACACTGAATTTTAAGAGCAAAGGAGAGGGCTGAATAGAACACGGATCAAACAGGATTACGGTTCTGTAAATGAGAAATTAATTTATCGTTAATGAATTATGTTAGAAAGACAGGAATGGTTTCTTGAGAGTCCTTAAAAAAAAAAAAAGGCAAGAGAATCACCCAGGAAATGCGAGGAAAGGAGGCAACCCCTCACGTTCCCCCAAACGTAGAACCAGGGGAGAAGGCCACAGACCACAGGCCTGGATGGATTGTTTTCTGGAAAGACCAAAAGTCTGGTGGACATATATGAAATTCTGAAAATCAAGGCTAAAGTAGCAGTCTAAAACTCTCTGGCTCATGACAACCTCACACAGATCTAGCCAGCAACTAGAGGAATTCTTTGTAAAGGAAGCAAAGGACAGAGAGCACGCTTAATTCCAACATCAAAAGAAGCCAAACTGATGCTACTTTGGCCTTCCAGGCAGGTATTTTGTCCAGGTATCTGGCCTTCCAGGTACTTTGGACTTCAACTCCCAGGATTACACTAGCTGGCCCTTCTGGGAGTTAATCCAAAATATCTGGACCAGAGCTTCTTAAGCTTTGTGTTGTGGTCTACTGGCAGAGTTTTTCCCCACAACATGCCAGGCATGGGCACTATTTTTGTGCCCACGGGATGACCCTACTTAGTCTCCAAGATTTTTAGGGCATTTTGGTGGTCCTCTAAACTATTCTTATTGTTAGATTTTCCTTGGGGTTTTTTTCCAGGCTGTGAGGCCGTGTTCTGGAATAGTTTCTTTCTGACATTTTGCCTGCATTGTGGCTGGCATCCTCAGGGAATGGTTGGGTAGGTGTGTGTGTGGAGTTTATATGCTGTGAACCCCTGTTGGGGAGGATATGTAAATTTGTGTAATTGAATGGTTAGTTTCTGAGTATAGACATGCAAGGCTGTTTGGCTAATGGTTGGTTGGTGGGCCATTAACTGCTTGTTCTTGTTGTCAGTCATGGCCACCCCATGGCTGAGACCTCTCCAAGACCCCCTGTCTTCAACCACCCTACTCAGGTCCTGCAGGTTCAGGCCTGTGCCTTCCTTCATCGAGCCTATTCACCTAGTGTGTGGTCTTCCTCTCTTTCTTTTTCCCTCCACCTTTCCAAGCATTATTGACTTTTCTAGTACTGAACCTCAAAATAGGGCAGTGGCAATGTGGCATTATATTTTTGCTTCCTTTCTTCATACGTCTTTTCTGCAGAAACAGATTGTCTGGTTTCCGTTTTTTAAAAAATAGATTGCCACACTCTGTAATGTCTTCCAAATGGTGAGCAATAAAGGGCCATGAATGCCCACACCTTGAGCTCTCTGGGGGAAAGATGGATATAAATGGAACTAATAGAGAAAATAAACAGTAGCTCATTAGTGCATCGTCAGGAGCCATTTTGCCAGTTTGCTTAAGAAAAACCGCATGGCTTGTGATGTTTATTAATTTTGCAAAGTTGCAGTTTTGTTGCAATCCATTATACCTGTTCCTGGAGCACAAAGAAGACCAAGAAAAACAGTAATAACTGTGTGTCACACCAGCAGCAGTGTGGACAAAACACAGAAGCCCCCCAGGCCTGGGCTCCGTAACTTCCTTCCTGCTCAGCTGTTCACACACAGCTGTTGAATAAGTAATGAATGCCACACTAGCAAATCACACACATCCTAGTAGCTAAGATGGGGGTCTGATAGATTTGTGTCTCAGCCCTCCTCCATGGGACTCAAGGTGGCCAATGCAGGACTAATGCCATGACTGTGCTCACAACAGCCCTATGAGGTAGGCTATACATCAGGGATAGCCATTTTGGGTTTGCAATGGAAATATGCATCCAAACAGCTTGGAAAAACGTGCTCATTCAGGCTACAATTCCCAGAAACTCCCAGCGAAGGGATTCTGGAATCTGCAGTTCCAAAGAACTAACTTTTCCAAAGCTGTGAATTTGAACTATCAGTCTATGCTCCACTGGCTCCCAAGTTTTGTCTTCAGACGTTGTGGAGGACAGGGCAGGGCAGGGTGGTGCTTGTCCCACCAACATTGCCAGAATTCACCCTCCTGGTACAGAAGAGCCCACGAGGCCTGACATCATCTCCTCAAACATGAGGAAGGACTTCTTTATTGTAAGAGATGCTTGCCGGTGGAACAGACCGCCTAGGATGGCCATGGACTCCCTATCTTTGGAGGCCTTTAAACAGAGGTTGGAAGGGTGTCTCTCAGGAGTGCTTTAATTGTGCATTCCTACATGGCAGAATGGGGTTGGACTAGATGGCCCTTTGAGGTCGCTTCCAACTCTATGATTCTGTGGGGTCCCTGTTGCTCTTGGGATACTTGGGGGGAGCGGAGGCAAACCCCAAAGCCTTTGCAATAGGGAGTGCAATTCCCTTTGGCTTTCCAGCCGTTAGCTTTGTGGAGTTTGATTCATTGATTTGACAAGAGAATCAATGAGAAGGCAGGCAAGGAGGCAGCATGGGTTGATGAGGGCGCAGTTTGGCGACCGGGGCTAAGTAGTACCAATGCACCCACCCACCCACGCTGAATGCAGCTGCCTCCACCTTCTTGTCTGACCCAAGGAGGCCTGGGGGCAGGGCAGGCAGGAGAGAAGCCCCCACTGGGCTGGAAGCCCTGGGCCGATGCCCGTCCCTGTCCCATGGCCGCTATGCCCCTGTGGGCTGGCAATGGGGCAACAGGGGAGGGGGCACAAAGGGGAATGCCCCTCTTGCTCCCTGCAATTCTCACTCCTCTCTCTCATTCTTTCTTCAACTTGACAACTTTGGACAGCTGTCTACTTGCATGAAATAGAAACCGCTCCAGACACTACACCCTTTCTTCCAAAAATTTAGTTCCCCCCTCCCCACACCCTGCCTCAAAACGACCTAGTTTTGCAAAGATCTCATCCCATCCCATCCCATCCCATCCCAACTGCCTCCCCTCCACCTCTCCCTTTTCTTCCCTCCCTCCCTCCTTCCTCCCCCAGCTTGGGAAAGAAGGCTCCAAGCCAACATCTGCCTCAATTCTTTCCTTGGGCTGCAATGGGGACTTTATCTGGAAATAATTAATGCAAACAGCTTCAGCCCACAGAACGGCTTAAATAAATAAATAAATAAATATTAGGCACAGGCGGCAAGCGAAACAGACAAGCCGTTGGCTTGAGTACTTGACATTTTTGGAGCAATGAGGCTTGTTTTCAAAAACAAACCTGAATGACCGTGGCATTAGGAAGCAAAAAGGGAGGGAAAAGAATTGCATATCCTCAAACTCTGACGCCTCATTGGAGCTGCCAGAGAGTAGGGATTTCTTCGCCCCCTGACCTATTTTCAACACTTGGCCTGGAAGGGGAAGGATGGAATAAGGAGACAGTGCCTCTGAGTAGGTGCAAAGTGCTGCTTCTCTCTTCTCCTACACAGTTCCAACCCCGTATGACTTGAGAGAAGAAAACGCCAATCAGGTCTGATCTTAGCACCTCTTTATTTATTTTTTAATGTCCCCAATTAGTAACAGCTTAGTTTGATGCACTGCATTAAGAGAGTCATCAGAGTGAGCAATTATATTCCAGAAATTAACAGGTTGTGTTCCAGATTATCATACATGCAGAATATGACCCTGTTAAACCCACGTCACTCCCTGCATCTGTCTAAACCCTAACCCTAACCCTAAACCTTGCCCTGCTTCTTGCAAGGAATTGGTGGTGTTGTTGTGTGCCTTCAAGTTGTTTCTGATTTATGGTGATGCTAAGGCAAACCTATCAGGGGGTTTTCTTGGCCAGATTTCTTCAGAGGAGGTTCGCCTTCTTCAGAGGAGGTTCGCCTTTGCCTTCCTCTGAGGCAAGAGGGGCCCGACATGTTCAAAAGTCACAATAGCACTCTCTTTCCACAGCTATGCTTTGCTCTTTACAGTTCCAGCAACTAACCAATCCATACTGAAAATAACCCAGGTGTCACCTTTAAGGTCAACACATTCATTCTAGCGTGACATTTCATGGATTATAATCCACATCCTCAGATACTTCAGTTATAACTTGCGGGCATAAGGCACATGAAATGTGAACAAAATGCAGATGTAGGAAGTGGCCTTAAAACCACTGGACATCAACAAAAAACGCTGTAGGTAACACACATCATCCAAATCATCTAAATCATCAATCAAATCAAATCAAATCATCATCAATCAAATCCACATCATCATCCAAATCACCCTAGAAGTATGCAAGTTAACAGGTGCAGCAGGACAGGCATCTGTTACACCTCATACGATACTAATATTAATGAGATAATGCTGCTACAGCGTATAGTACTATGCAACCATTAGTCCGCACTACGGATCCATGATGACCAAAAGTCCCCAAGGTCTTCTACTGCCCAAGGTGTGGCTCCTCAAAACCTCTTTCCCTCTTGCATGTTCCCTGGCATCAAGCTTGGTATCAACGCATGATCACCGTCATTGCCACCAAGACCACCAATAGCTTCAGCAGCTCCTGAACATCATTCATCATGATACGCCAGCTGTGCCCTTTCCTGGAAGTAAGGGACCTTGAGACTGTGGTGCACGCGCTGGTAACCTCTTGTCTAGATTTCTGCAATGCGCTCTACATGGGGCTACCCTCGTGCTTGGTCCGGAAACTTCAGTTGGTACAAAATATGGCAGCCAGAGTGGTCTCAGGAACATCTCGGAGAGATCATATAACTCCAATACTAAAATCTCTCCACTGGCTGCCTATCAGTTTCCGGGCCCAGTATAAGGTGTTGGTTATTACCTTTAAAGCCCTAAATGGCTTGGGTCCAACTTATCTCCGGAACCGCCTCCTCCCATACAATCCTCCCCGCACACTCCGGTCCTCTGGGAGGAATCTGCTTCAGCCACAAAAATCTAGGCTGTCTGCAACCTCCCAGAGGGCCTTTTCGGTAATCGCCCCCAAATTGTGGAATGGCCTGCCGAATGAGATCCGTCAGCTGATGAGCTTGAGTAGCTTTAAAAAAGCACTAAAGACGGATCTCTTTCGGCAGGCCTTTCCTGATTAGATCCCGGCCTCAGGAACTCAGTCTCCTGGCTTTTTAAAAATTATGTATATATTTGTTTTAATGTGTTTTTTAGCTAGAAGGTTTTAATCTTATTGTGTTTAATGTCTTTTTATGTGGGAGGGTGGGGGTGGGTGGTGTTTTTAGTCATTATTATAATGTTTTAATTGTTGGAAGCCGCCCCGATTGTTTTTAGCAGAGGGGCGGGGTATAAATAATTTTTATTATTATTATTATTATTATTATTTATTTATATACTTAATTTTAAAATTGATTTTATAGTATGACATCATCCCTGACTCTCCTCCTCTTCCTCCTCCTCCTGACACACAGACAGAGCAGCGGTATACAAAATGACTTTCCAACGAAGCTACACTGCCCTAATACCAAAATAAAAGATGGCAGAAGTGTCTCCTTAAGCAGTCAGCCAAAAAGACTGGAATGCCTTTGGAAGTCCAAGCTTACATTCCCACCCATCCCCGGCAATATGTTCAATAAAACAATTCCAAATCACAGTAAAATTGTGTCTTTTTTCCCCTTAAGCGATTTGAAGTTTACTAACTTTCCAACACAACTAGTTGCCCTACCTTGTCGTCACAGATATCCCTTTTAAATCTTTCCAACCGTTATTTGTCTATTTATTTATTTATTCAATCAATTCTATACCTTGCCTTTCTCCCAATATGAGACCCAAAGCAGCTTATAATATAAGTTAAAACAAAATAGCCAAACAAATATATGGTGAAAAACTTATTAAAAAGCATTAAACCACCAATCTTATTAAAACATGAATTTAAAACAATTAAAAATAAACTCAACACATATCATCACATATTTTAAAAAAGACACCCCACCCACTGAACCTCCTTCTGCTCCAACCAGTTAAAGGCTGAAGTCCTGTTGAAACAAGAAGGTCTTTGCCTGCCAGAAAAAAGAAAGCCTCCTGTGGGAGGGAGTTCCATAGACTAGGAGCAGCCACCGAAAAGGCCCTCTCCGGTACCCTCACCAGGTGAGCCTTGGAAGATGGGGGGACAGAGAGAAAGCCTTCCCCAAAGAGCATAATAAAGTCGAGGCAGGCTCCCATAGGGAGATGGGGCCTTTCAAATAGCAGGGGTGGGAAGGACACCAGTATTGCAGCCTTCCTGCTCCATGCAGAGAGGTACCCGGAAGTCCTAAAGGGCAAAGAGGTTGTTCTATGCACGGGGCATGCCAGCAACGGGGCACCCCCGGCATCTCTGAGCATGAAAACTACATGGCAGGACAGGAGACGACAGGGCCGCCTGCCCTGTTGCCAAGTGGCGGGGGCTCTTTCCCACTGTCTCATTAACCTCGTGAATTACAGGCACAGCATGCATCAGATGAGCAGGCAAGGAGGACCGATCTCTCCTTAGCACATGATGTGAATGCAACCAGGCCAGCTCAAAAGACATCCTGTTTTTGACTCCTGATCCCAGATGTTTGGGCTGATATTTGCAAACGTGTGTGTGTGTGTGTGTGTGTGTGTGTGGTTTGTTTAATCATTAAAAGGAGGACGAGGGCAGCGGTGGGGTGAGGGGAGTCTGAAGCGCCACATCAGAAAGCTTCAAAACAAGAAGGGAAAAAAGGCGGGGAACAGGCCGAGAGGGCAAAGGCATGCATGCGTGGGCCCGGCACTGTTTTGCACAACTCCGGAGAATGTTTTCTTCTGAGCAATCCAAACTCCAGACAGCAAAGTCCCAAAGCTCCTACTTACCATGGTGAGCTTCCCTTCCTAGTCAGCCCCAGGACAACTGACCCACGAGGAAGATAGCTGGGGAGGAGGCCCGCCAGGAAAGCAGGAAGTCAGCCTGGGAATAATCCTCCTCCTCCTCCTCCTCCTCCTCCTCCTCCTCCTCGGACCTCCTTCTATGGTGCGAGCAGTTGGGCTCTTGGCCCCAAGCCCGGCTCCTTCAGTCCTCAGGAAGCTGTTCCTGCATGCGGTCCGTCCGGAGAGAGGGAACTGTTCCTGTCCAGTTCAAACAAAGCCAGTGCTCTTAACTCCTTGTGCCGTGGTGGTGCGTGTGAGGGGGCCCCCCCGCTGCTCAGCTTCACTCAGCTTTGTGGAACACAATGTGTACCAAGCCAAGTGCAAAGATATGGGGCAGGGGAGACCTGGGACAATTTGGCCTGGTCCCCTACGACTCTGGAGACCAGGGCTCAAACTCCTGGTTAGCCATGAAGACCCCCTGAAGACCTCACCATTCACACCTGGTGGGAGGAAGAGGCCAGGTGGAGTTCAGGCTCACCTCTTCCTGCAGGAGTTTCCTGGAAGGACAGGGAGGGGAGGAATCCCCTTGGATTTTGCCACCCAAGGCCACCCAGTCCCTCCTGCCTCTCCCACTAAGACGGGCCAAAGTATTCCAAAGTCCAGGAACTGTGCATTCCTCCGAGGCCTTTGAAGATTTTTATTGTTATTATTTTTAGCAAGTGCTTATCTCTCTGCTTCCCTCCCAGGAGGCAGAAACCTTTCACATATGGAATTTGTCACTGGAGATAAAAAATCTCCTTTGCTGAAGAGAGAGGAAGGAAGGAGGAAAAATCACTGGCAGGGCAGAGACTGTGAAAGGACTGAGAGGCTTCCAACTCTCCACCACAAAGGACAGGTGAGCGGCAGCGTGGGGCAGCAGTTAGAGCACAGCCTTCATATCTGGGGGACCCATGGGGTAATCTTAGGCATCTCACTTTCTCTCTTGGCCTGGCCTACCTCAGAGGGAGGAAAGAATAAACAACAGATGCTGAGTGAAGAAGAGAGAGACAGCATGGTGTAGCAGAGTGTTGGACTAGGACTCTGGGAAACCCGGGTTCAAATCCCAGCGCCGTATTGGAAACGCTTTGGGTGACCTTGGGCAAATCACTCTCTCTCAGCCTTAGAGGAAGGCCACGGCAAAACCCCTTTGAACAAATCTGATAGGTTCCCCATGTGTGTGTACATATGTGCCTTCAAGTCGCCTGTCGGCTTATGATGACCCCACGAATTTCACAGGGTTCTGTCGCATTATTTTTGAGTAGTAACTGCTGCCTTTTCATTTCCCTCATTACGGGCAAAAAAAATGTAACTTGTTACTAGCAAACCGTTTTGCCTGGAACTGGTCATTTCCTAGTTCTGTCTCTAGGCAACTGTCAATTTCTATCCACTCCTCCTGTAGGCAAGCACACAAAACCGTGTGTGTGTGTGTGTGTGCCTTCAAGTTGCCTTCGTGAAAGATGCCCGAGCAAACACTCCTCAAAGACTTCAAAGAAGGAGGGTCCATCACTCTCCCAGGCAATCCATTCCACTGCCAAACAGCAATTACAGTCAGGACGTTCTTGCTAAGGTTTAGGTGGAATCTCCTTTCTTATCATTTGAACCCACTGGTTTGTGTTCTAGTCTCTGGAGCAGATAAAAACAAGCTGGCTCCATCTTCTGCACGATATCCCTTCTGATACGTTTTTAAAGATGTCCGACATATCACCTCTCAGTCTTGCAAAGTCTTAATACAAAGAAAAGAGGACATAAACTCAGCTCACTTCCCACACAGGCACGGACCGCCGACATACATGTGCCCGCAGCCTGGCTCCTTGGCCGGAGAGCAGCAGCAGTCGCAGAAAAGATGAAAATTGATGAGCTCTGCCAGAAGAAGCACAGAAAGGCGCCCGCGACAAATTAATCACCGGCTGCCACGCTGACTGGGCACTTTCCCTGCCCGCCGCTCTCTCGTCAGGCGATGCCAGCTTGCTCGGCAGCAGGCCGAGGACAGATAAGAAAGGGGGGCACCCTCCCCGTGCCATAATTTGTGTTCCCCACTGTTATCTGACAGAGCCCAATAAACCTGCCGGATGCTCGCCTGCCTTCTGCCACGGGTCCCCTGAGCCTCGCAGGTATGTGTTCACAGGCGTCTCTTCTCCCTCCTGATTGACTTGACGGCAGGTGCCACAGAGGAGAATGAAGACTGGTTGGTGATGGGTGGAAAAACCATCCCTGCGAGGAAGAGGAGGAGAGGGAAACACAACCGCACTTCCAATCCCTGAGGAGAAGCTGCAGGGAGGGCAGAGATTATTTTTCTCTCTCTCCCCTTTCTCAGTGAGCAGGATTAGATTTTATAGGTTTAAGTTACAGGAAGGAAGATTTTGGATGGATGTTAGGAGAAACTCTTTAACAGGAAGACCATGCCCTGACCTTTGAATATTTTCAGACAACTGGAATTCCTCAGCTACCAGGCCCATTGGCCATGCTGGCTTGAAGATGCTGGAAGTTGTCATCCAAAAAAGAGGAACTTTTCCACCGTGTTGCTGGTGGCCCAGTGGATGGTGGAGGCATTCAAGGAAAAAGATGGAAAAGCTACTTGGAGGAGGGAAGTTCCATCTCTGGACTTCTGGCATCCATTAGACGGCTTGCAAGCCCCCTTTGGACACTCAATCTAAAGCGGCACCAAACAGGGATGCAGTTCTGCAGAATATGAACTGCCCAAATGGATGGATCACCACAATGAGGAAAGAGGATGACTTGAGTATAGGGTATCCAAGAGGAGAGAAGAGGGGTAAAAGCTCACCCCACACAAACTCACTCCGGTTTCTCCATCTGCAAAGCCCACCCAGATGAGACCAGCCAGTTATTGGCAGGAGTACGTCAGCCCTGGCTGCACAATGAGGCAATGGGCTTTTTAAAGGCTGCTGCACAAGTCATTTGCTTTATTACTTTGGTGCTGCTCCTCCAGCCCCCATTCTCTGCCATAAATCTGTTGGCAGCCACCTCCTTCTCTGGGTTCCTTCCCTCCCACCCTCTACAACCTACTGCTCTGCTAGGGAAAGTTATACTCTTTTGGATGACAACTCCTAGAGTTCTCCAGACAACATGGCCAGTCGTTGTTCACAAAAGTAACTTTTCCAAGCTCTGCCACAATCTCACCAAAAGACATCCGTATTCTTTCCACCACTGCCTGACCCCAAGCTACAGCTCCATTTAAAATTTCATGCCAGAGCCAAACTCCGCAAGAGCTGGACATTTGTTTTACACTTGGAGAGAAACCAAAACCACAATCCAACTTATAGGGTTGTTTTAAAGAAAAACATTACTGGGACCATGCTTTGATGGCCATTTGTTGGACAAGAAGACCCACCTTACAGAGCTGTTGTAAAAAATACAAAAACAATGTAATTGGAGCATGCTTTGATTTCAGTTTGGACAACAAGCCCCGTCATTACTGAAACAATGCAATGTGAGTATGCTTTGATTTTGGTTTGCCTCTGAGCCTCAGCAGGCCAGTCTGTCAATGCAGCAACCCAAAATGGATACCTGGTGCTATTGCTACATGCTGCAAAGGCTGATGGGAAAGCAACTTTAAGAGCACCTCTGCAATTAAGTAATTTGCAAACAACAAAATGCAAAACTCACTTTCCCTGCCAAGCGGGCCATGTTGTGGATGAGTCTACTCTGAGCAACTAATTGCATGCAGCAATTTGCCAAGGACGAGGTGGCCACTGAGAACTTGATGTAATGAACAATGGAGATTTAAAGGGGATCAATCACCCTCTGCAGGCACTCCTGTGTAGTGGTGCATGCGTGCGCACACACACACCAGTTGCTTTGTTCATACTGGGGAAAAACACGCTGATAACTCAGGGCCAACTTTATGCCAGACTTGCTGCTGTTTCATAGACAGGGACTGCCCAGCTGTAGAAATTCAACTGGTGAAGATTTCTCCTCCATACCAATGGGAAAAGCTTTATCTGTGGAACTGCTGTCTGTCACTGCTATCTGTGAAATGGGAAAGGAGCCCTGCTGAAAACAAAAGGGGCAAATCTAGAATGTGTCCCTTGTTGTTGTTACTGTGTGCCTTGGAATCATTTCTGATTTTTGGAGTCTCCGAGGCAAACCTATCATGGGAATGGCAAGATTTGTTCAGAAGGGTTTTTGCTTTTGTCTTCCTCCGAGGCTGAGAGAGTATCACTTGCCCAAGGTCAGCCATTGGGTTTTCATGGCTGATCTCGAGATCTCCAGCAACATAGTCCAATGCTCAAAGCACTACACCATGCTCTCAGGAATGTGTTCCTGCCCCCCTTTAAAATCCACACAGACCCACTGCTCCGCTCCCCTGCTGTGGCTGCCTAATGCACTTGTAACCTGACTGGGGCAGAGACCTTTCTGTACTGCTTCGCTGTCTAAGGCGGAACCTCCGTCCACCCAGCCCGTGCCCACGTAGCAGTAGGACCCGAAGGGGAAAACCACGTCCTGTACGCCAGTTTATGCTTGCAGGATATGCATGACCCTTGGCTTCAGAAGGGCTGCTATTTATAAAGATTTATCGCCCTTCATTTCTAACTCAACATTCCATGCGAGAGATTCAAAGCAGCTTATGAGCACAGCACGATGGTATAAATAAAACATGCCCTATAAAATAGCCATCAAATGAATTGTTTTGCAAATGTTAAAACAAAAAGAATATATTATGAGCTATATATATATCTATATATCTATAATACAGTCCTCTCGTTTTAGTGTTTGGAAACCAAGGAAAACTTCTCTGGCCCTCCCCTCCTCTCCCCAAAAAGAGGCAGGAAAAATCCCTTTGGACACACATGGATTGTTCTGGAACAAAACAGAGTCAGCAGGCTGGAGGGGGAAGGACAGGAGAAGGCCCCAAGGGGTGGTCTATTTAGATCAGGGGTGGTGGGGAGATGCTGTGGGACTGCCACTCCCATTGCCCACCACCACTGGGGTTGATGGGAGCTGTGGTCCTACAATGCACAGGAAGGGGATCGGAGTGGGTAGGGAGAAGCTAAGCCCCTGGAACGAGAATGGCTGCGGAGAGTGCCAAGGGGGCTGGAAAGGAAGGGCTTCCAGCAGGGACCACAAGGGTGTGGGGGCCCAAGGGGTCCAGCCGCCAGTTGGGGGAGGAAGGGTCTTGCAGGGCTGATCAGACACCCCCTCCCCAATAAGGCCCCTGAGAGGTGGAGGTCTTTGGGGGTCCGGCCCTTGGGGGTCCGGCAGAAGGCCACTCCCTGGCATGCCCCCCCTGCTTGGTGCCCCCCAGTCCCTCCACAAAGGGCCCTGCCCGGGGTCTCCTCCAGGGCAAAACCACACACACACACACACACACACACCCTGGGCATGCCTGCCCTCCGCCGCCCCTGGAAGGGGGGGCTCCTCTCCAACCCCCCCCCAAAAAAAGACCGCCCGGGTCTTGCCCCCCCCCCGGCCAAGGAGGGTCTGCAGCATCCGCGCCCCCTGCCAGCCCCGGATTGTGGGGGGTCGCTCCAGACTCTGACTCCCCCACACACACCGCCGGGCTCAGTCCGCGGCGGTAGGGGATGCTGGGATCTGTCCTCCCCAACCGGGACCGCGTGGCAAAGCGGGGAAGGGGCCAGCCTCGACCCCCGCCCGCCAGGCATGGCTGGCAACCCTCCCCCGGGCCGGGGGGCCTACCTGGGCCGGAGGAGGAGAAAGAAGAAGGGGCGCCCCCCCGCCGGCGGACCCCATGGCTGGCCTGGGCCCGGGAGGAGGAAGGGGGTCTCCGGCGGGTGGGCTCCCGAGCCAGCGCAGCCGCCCCGGAGGAAGAGGAGGCGGAGGAGGAAGGCTGGCTTCCGCGGGAAGGAGGGGAGGAGGAGGAGGAGGAGGAGACCACGGCCGGACCGCCCCCCGCCCAGCAGCAGGAGGAGGAGGAGGAGGAAGCGCAGCCCGATTGGATGGCCTCGCGGGGACCCCGCCCGGTCGCCCCTTCCCTGCAATTCATCGGCGGGGGGAAGGCTTTGGGTCCAAGGCGGCTCCCGCCCGTTGGCCATGGCCCTGCCTCTCGGGGGGACCTGGCGGGGAAAAGGGGGGCACAGAGGAAGACACCCCCCCCCGGGCCAGGGCCACCCCGAAGCCTGGGATGGTACCCAAGGATGCCTCATGCTCCGGTGGAAGTATCATGCCCATGGGAAGAGGGGGGGAAAGAGCGACTGTACTGTGTTTAGACGAAGAGGGAAAACACATTCCTCTTAGCAGGAAGAGCTTTATCTTTGTATCAGGAAGAAAAGAGGAAAACAAATATTTTGCATTATTGTTACAGCCTTCTCCGGCGGGGTGTATTTTTCAGTAGAATGGGCTTATTCCAATAAAAAAAAAACTTTCCCCCCCAATTTTTCCCCCCCAAAGCCTGGGAGCATCCAGGCTGCTTCTGAGGACCCCAGGGCTGCAAAGACCCTCCTCACTCCCACCTCAAAAGCCTGGGAAGGGGTCCTGCTCAATACCATTCCTTACATTAAGCATGGCAGCCACCCCGCCCTTAGAGAAAAGCAAAAAGAGAGCCCGACGCCCCCCCACAACAAGAATCGGGGGACCCATGGGCCTCCTGTCCTGCCCCTGGCAGCACACTCTGCAGATGCTCAGAGGAACTCGCTCCCCTCTGCATTTCAGACTTCGCAGCCACGCCAGCACCTCTGACCTCTGTGGGGCCCATTCACACAACTGCGGCACAATCATTCCGATCTAACCACAATGGTTCCATCCGGTGGGACCCAGGGAGTGGCAGCACAGCGGTGGTTACGTATTCGACTTCTCTGCCAGAGAACGCTGGTGCTTTGGAAAACTACAAATCCCAGGAACGCTGGTGCTTTGGAAAACTACACATCCCAGGATGCCCTAAGACAGAACCAGAGCGCTCTGTGGTGCAAAGTCCCCCCTTCTCTCTCCACCCCCAGCCTGGAAACCCTGAGATGGGAGCTCTCCCCTTTGGGTCTCAAAACACTTTGGACTTCAGCTCCCAGAATCCCTGGCCATTCACCAAGCTGGCTGGGGCTTCTGGGCTTTGAAGTCCAGCTTCTGGAGGAACCTGCACCCATCTCTCTCTCTCTGTGCTGGAGATCAGGAGTTGGAAAAGCTCCTTTCTTTGGACCTGCAACTCCCAGAACCACCACCACCCTGTGGCTTGGGAGTTCTGGGAGTTGCAGTCCAAAGAAAGGAATTGTTCTGAGTTCTCCTGAAGAAGAATGGAAAGCTGATGGACAAAGGGATGTGGGTGCTGTAGCCCCCAAAGGCTGAACCAGGGTGGTGTAGTGGTTTGCCCGCTGCATTATTAGGGCTCCAGGAGGTCAGGGTCAGAATCCCCGCTCAGCCTGGAAATTCCCTGGGAAATTCCCAGACAAGTCACACTCTCTCAGCCTCAGAGGAAGGCAATGGTGGGAAACCTCTTCTGAAGAAATCTGGCCAAGAAAACCCATGATACATTTGCCTTAGGGCCACCATAAGTCAGAAACAGCTTGAAGGCACACAACAACAACAACAACAACAACAACAACAACAACAGAGGCCTAAGAGGAAAGTTTCTGAGTTCTCCTGGAGAACATAGGAAGCAGGGGGATTCTGGGACTTGCAGTCCAAAACCTGGGACATTTCTGAGCTTTGCTGCAGAAGATAGGGGACAGGCGGTTGGGGATTTTGGAGACGGTAGTCCCAACAAGAAGCCCTTCCTAGCACTGCTCTATACTGTTTACTCGGACTGGCAGCTGCTGTCCTGGATGCTCAGCCCCTCTTGCACACCACACACACTCCACACACATACACACACACACCCAGGCACGGCAACCCAGAGTCTGCTTGGAGAGCCTGTTGAAGGGGAGATGCCGGCTAATCTCCCTGCGGGCGGCCCACAAGGCCTGACCAAAGCCACCGCTTTCCTGTTTGGGTTGAGCTGTGATTGCGTGGGCCTGGTTTGTGGTCTCTCCAAACCCAGCCGGCAAAAGTACTCCGCTGAGGGCTGAGAGAGAGAGAAACAGAGTTTCATCAGACGGAAAGAAACAACGCACAAGAAAAGAGCAACACCAGGAGCGTGGCAATGAGAAATGTGCAAGAACGGGTAATGGAGAGAGCTTACTTCTCTCATCATCCTGATTTAATGGCCATGTTTAAATACTTGAAGGGAGGTCATACTGAGGATGGAGCAAGCTTGTTTTCTGCAGCAGCAGAGACTAGGACACGGAGCAATGGGTTCAAACTACAGGAAAAGAGATTCCACCTAAACATTACGGAGAAATTCCTGACGGTCAGAGCTGTTCGAAAGTGGAATCCGCTGCCTGGAGTCTCCTTCTTTGGAGGTCTTTAAACAGGCTGGATGGCTATCGATCATTGGGAGTTCTTGGATTGTGTCTTCCTACATGGTTGAATGGGGTTGGACTAGATGGCCCTTAGGGTCTCTTCCAACTCTATGATTCTAGGATCACCACCATCATCTGTATTTTTATCCCACCTTTTCCTGACTGTGCAAAAGTTAATTCATGGTATCCCAAAGTGAAAAAGGAATTGAACTATCAAAGTTTAAGTGAAAGAGTAATTGAACTATCCAAGTATTAAAATCAGTTAAACCATTTTAAAAAAACAACACACAGATAACAACAGTCCAGCACATTATACAAGGCCTGTTTCCCCTACAACATCAATTCTCAAAGGCCTGCCAGGATAGAAAAGGTCTTCTCTGTTTCTGGAATGAGGGTGCCAGTCTTTCGTCTCTGGGGAGGGGGTCCCAGAGCCTGGGGGCACCCACCCAAAAGGCCCGGCCTGCCTTTAAAAAGTAACTTTCCAGGCCCTGGGAGGGCAACCTCTCCACAAAAGCCCCAACCCAAGGAACCTCACCTTCAGAGGTGAGGAAGAGGAGAAGGAGGCAATGGCTGCCGATGGGAGTTTCCACATCAGGCGCTCTTTTGGGTATCGGCTGCTTCCTTTTTAAGGCACACGCTTCTAACTGGTTTTAATTGCATTGATAGTTTAATTGCATCTTAACTTTTGTATGTTGTGAATTTTTAGCTAAGTTTGTTTTAAAGTGTTGTAAGCCACCCTGCTTCCCAAAGTGGGGAAAAGGTGAGGAATAAGTAAATATATTTTTAAACAAATTGTCAGTGAGTGAGGCTGCAGTGAACCCACTTTGGCTTTTTAGTCTGAATTTCAAAGGAACTATCCAAGGTACTGAACCTATTTGGGAGGATGGGGTCTAAGATTGTGGATAGAAAAATATAGAAACCTATTATAGAATTCTGTAAAAATAGATGTACATCTTGATCTAGAAACTGAATTAGTTACTTCTTAATAACTACTATTAGAATCACAATAGAGGGAAGTAATAGTGGGGGAGATGTACAGAATTATCTTAGAAGGAATATTAATTAAGAATTGAAAATGTTATCTTTGGGTCAGTAATATTGATATCACTATGAGGCCATTACAAAGTGACAAGGGTCTATATTTTTTATAGTTGGGCAATACTTTATATATTGCAAAGTCGGTTAATGGATTCAATCTGAAATATTTTCAAGACTGGATGTACCAAAGGAAGTCAGTTAGATGTGAGGTACAATGATACAACTACTTTTTAACATACAAGAGAAAATATGGGCATGTATCCTATGAAATCTTGTTTATTCTGTTTTATAAATCTTTGCTGTTTGATTTTGTTTGAACAATTATGATGATAATGAGACATGGAGTTGGAAGGGACCCAAAGGCCATCTAGTCCAACCCCTTGGCATGCAAAAATACACAACTAAAGGATGGGTCCCTTAGAGTTTGGACTAATGTCCGCCCAATGGAAACGGCAGCTGCCAGCACCCATCTCAGAAGGGCAATCAGGTGATCAGGGCCTTGGGCTGAACATTTGAAAGGAAAGGGCTGCCAAGGGTTGATGGGAACCCCAGACCCCCTGCCTCAACACCCGTGCCATCGTCAGCATCCTGGACCAACAAGGATGCTCTGTAGGCCAACTCAGCCCTGGGTTTGAAAGATGCTTCTGCAGCAGAGGAGGGGCCCCCTTCCGGCCGCCATCAGAGGAGTTTCTGCTGCCTTCCTCGTACGGTATTTATCCAGACTGCTGGAAGAGAGCAGACACCAATCTGCACTTAATTGGCAACCGGCGGGAGGGAGCAGACTGCCGGAAGGGAAACAGAGGAAGGGAAACAGAGTGGGTGAGCGTCAAGGCGGTGGCAGCTGGGAAGTGGCGGAGGCTGGCAGAGGGGGTAGGCCACTCCCTCTCCCCCCACACACCTTTAAAAAGGGGGGGCTTGTTATGGTTGTGGTTGTTGTGGTTCAGGGAGCATTCCTGATAGAGAAAAATCCACACTCGGTTCTGTTTGATCCTTCCCTTCTGGATCTTTCAGCCTTCTGAGGGTTTGCTTTCCCTTCTCCCCAGCTCTTTCTCCTTTCACCAGCCTGCTGAAGTCAGGCCTTGTCTTTTGGAAAGTACTCCCACAAACTGAGAGGCCACGGACTCCTCCACTGGGAGCTGGGTTTTAATTTTAAAATATGGCAGCAGTTGGACCAATACCTTGGTCCAGTCAAAGAATCAGAAGGCTTAGATTTGGATGGGCAGCTAGGAAGGAACCAGACAAGATACCTGCAGGATCCTTAAACTCAGCATTTCCAAACCAGCATCCCATCCTAAACGTTGCTGGACTTCCCTTCCCATCATCCCTGGCCAACAAGACCGGTAGTCAGGCATTGATTGTCTATTCACAAAGTGGACATTCTGCCCCTTGACCTACAGACACACGTGAGGGATTCCTCTATCTTGGGTTAGAATTTTGTTCGACCTAGTTTATTTTTGTATTATTGTTATGGCCTTTTGCGGTCAGGTGTATTTTTTAGTAGAATGGTCTTACTCCAATAAAAAATTCTCTATAAAAATTCCCTATAACTATCTACTCTGATAACAGCACTCCAAGATCTCAGAAAGAGAAGGGTCTTTATTTTAAGATTTGCACCCCGTCTTTCTCCCCACACACGCACAAGGCTTGTGGGTCTCTGCTCGGACCTTAAAAGGATTCTAGCAAGCCATTGATTTCCCCCTCCCAAAGAGAGCAAGGTCTTGGCCCCAGATGCAATGAAAAGACTCTCACTAGCTGCGACTCCGGCTTCATTTGCTGACCTTTACAACAAGCAAAATGGATGCAAAATGCCCATTGTGTTATTATTATCTTGTCTTGTGATCACTGGCGTGTTTGGCATGAAGGAGGATATTACTCGGCATCTACTCCTTGATTACAGGCTGCTTTCTGTGCCCGGCCTCCTCTGAGTTACTCAGATTTCCAGCAAGAAGGGCAACATCTATGCCTGAGACTGGACGCAGAGGGCAGATGGGAGAAAAGACAGAGAGCTGGGTGAGTTGGGCATCCCTTCCCCTTCACTGTTGGACTTATCTTTTTTTAAAAGTATCTCAAGCTCAGAACTAACTGCCGGTAGTGTTCAGTTTGCCTGGTTTCTGACCCTGGTAGTGACTTGGAGGCCAAAGAGCAAGTACCTGGGGCAACAGAGAGATGGAACAGCCCCTTTCAAGTCTGCAGAGACAAGTAAACATGGATTTTCCTCTTTGGCGCTAATTAATCACTGGAAAACAAATAAAATCCAGGGAGCCTCCTGGGTCTGCACTCACAACAATAAGAACTCGGTTGCTTATTTTCTAAAACAAAACACACAGCAGGGAGGGACTGGCTGGGCTGAGGTCAACTTGGAAGTCGTTCCCTTAATCCCAGAATTCTGGTTGGAGAAACACACTGGTGATTGGAGATATGAGCTTTGCATATGCTCAAAGGCACTCATCTCCATAGCCCAAACCCCAGGGGGAACGAAGCGCAGAAAAGTGGCTTCTCCCCAATTGGACTATCTAGTCATTGTAAGAGCCGAGGGCTCAGTGGCTGAGTTCATGCTCAGCATGATGGAAGTTCAATCCCCACCATCTTAAGGCCCCACAGCTTTCCAGAACTATATTTTACTCTCCCTTCCTCCCTTTCACACACTCTTCTGAATGTGAAGAGGCTGCCACTTCTAACTTATTCCTACTGTCTTTAAAAAAAAAAAAGGCTGGGAGTGTGGGAAAACAATGAGCAATACATCTACCTAACATAGTGGGCAAGTAGAAGGCCCTGAAGACACCAGATCCCATCTGATCTTGGACGCTAAGCAGGGTCAGCTGTGTTTAGTACTTGGACTGAAGACCGCCAAAGAATCCCAGGTGCTATAGGCTATATTTCAGAGGAAGGAATTGGCAAAACCATCTCTGAGGATTTCTTGCATAAGAAAACCCTGTAAAATTCATGGGGTTGTCATAAGCATGGGAAAAGGTGCTTTTTTGGACTGTCACTCCCAGAATCCCCCAGCCAGCGATCGCTGGCTGGGGGATTCTGGGAGTGGCAGTCCAAAAAGAAGACCCTTCCCCAAGCCCAGAAGGATTCCCAGGTGCTGTTAGCTCTATTTCAAAGGAAGGAATTGGCAAAACCATCTCTGAGGATTCCTTGCCGAAGAAAATCCTTGCAAATTCATGGGGTCGCCATAAGTCGACAGGCAACTTGGAAGGCACTGGCGCACACGCAGAAGGCGGCGGGGAAAGCGACCAAACCCCCTGCGCCCTGTGTGTGCCGTGCGGCTTCTGTCAAGTTGCTGGTGGAAGTGTGTGCTTTGAATAATTCAGGTACTGAGCTGCAGCCGCCACCAGCACACAAGGCACAAGCAGGCAAAAATGCCCTTTGGAGCCAAAGGCGCTGCGAAAACCAGCATCTCTGCCAAGTGCTGATAACCAGAGAGAGCAGCCCCCTCTTCTCCCAGCCCTTCCCCTCTCACACACAACAATAAGGACAAAAAGAAAAAGACCGGGATATTTGGACTCTGCTAATTCCTTACAAGCTGGCGTGGTGTAGTGGTTTGAATAATTGGACTAGGACTCTGGGAGAGCCAGGGTTGGGTCCCTACTCAGTCCTGGAAACTGCTGGGTGACCATGGACATATCACACTCTCTCAGCCTCAAAGGAAGGTCATGGTGGTTATCCCCCTCTGGCAAAGAAAACCTTAGGAGAGAGTCTCCAATATTGGAGTTACAATATTGAAGCATCGTAACTCAAATTACATATATATATATATATATATATATATACACGTTCTTCGCAAACCAAGATTCAGGAAGGACGCATCCCGCGTTTTCTGCAAGCGCGCTGATGACTGAAAAGGCCAATCCGAGATGAACAAATCCGGTTGCAGAAAGCACAGTAGAAGGTCTCCTTGGGTGATGTTGTGATTCTTTCTGCGTTGTCGTTTCTCTTCAAGACTTGTTCGGCGTGAATTCTCAAATAAGGCTGCAGCATTGTGGATAGTGCGTCTCCATGCCTCCTGATGTGAGGCCAGGGTTGACCATTGTTGGGGATCAATTTGGCCAAGCCTGAGATGTTGTTTCAGGGAGTCCTTGTGTCGCTTTTTTGGAGCGCCCCTATAAAGCAGTCTTTGAGTGTTTATGTTCATAGATGTAGTGACTCTGCATAGGACCTGGGAAGCCATCCTCTTTGCAAACCATCTCTCTCCATCAGCGTCCCACTTGAACAACCCACCCCTTGCATGGTGAAAGAAGACCATAAATGGCACCCAAGGGAATGAGTGGGCGAGCGGAAGGAAGCAGGTTATACATGGCGTATATGCACAAAGTCACACATATAGAGATGTAGAGCCATGCCCTGATCTCCACTTCACACTCTCTGGAGGCTGTCAAATCAGTTTTTTGGGTTTTTTTTTTGTTTTGTTTTTTTGTTTTTGGCAACGATCCCTCAAAAGGCGCTTGGCACAAGGTCTGGCGAAGACTCAGCATCTACCCAAAGAACAGGGTGTCCTGTATTCATGCCCTGGGCTGGCCCTTGAGGGGAAAATTCAGATTTGTACAAATTGCAGCGTCAGCTCTGTTTCATCTCAGAGAAAAGAGTGGGATGGGATTTTCACGGACGGATGGAAATTATAAGGCCTGCCCCGCGGTCCGAGTGATGTGGGAGGTGCAGCTCTTCGGCTGAGGCTAAATCTGGCCCGTGGGGAGGTTTGGGTTGTTATGGGAGTTCTCCAGGCAGGAAATGTCCTAACAGCAGGGTAGGGAGTTGTCTAGGGCAGGGCCAGCGCTGGCCGGCCAGAAAGAGCTGTGGGTGACCACGGTCCAGAGTGCAGCAGAAACTGCCCACGGGCTGAATCTTCAGGGATGGGACTGGGACAGATCCCACTGACCAGCGTCACAGGAGCGATTTGGCCGTGGCTTGGAAATAGCACGCTGAAAATAATGACAGTGGTACTTTTAAAGGCTGTAACAAAAGGGACAGATGTTAGGGTTTGGGTTTTCTGCCCAACTGGCAATTTTACTTGCTATTGCAGAAATGATGGGGAGTGGCCGTTTGAGGCCGTTTTATTCCTTTTGGTTAATTTTTTTTTTAAAATAAAGAACTGAAAAGCATGTAATCAGAGTGAAAGAATGAAAGGAGACAGAGCTCCACATGCTATGTGAATTGTTTATGTGTTGTCTCAGATGTTATATACATAGTATAACTTTATTATATTTAATTACCTGTACTGATTATTTTGTTTTATTTTGAATTATCTGTATGTTTTTTTCTTCTCCTATAAAATTCCTATAAAATTTTAGTATTTTATATTATTGGAATAGTGATAATTGTTTTATTCTGTAACCTTTTGTAAAGCACCAAATACATTGATGGTGCTATATAAATAAACAATAATAATATATAATAATAGCAAATGTGATTCTATTGATATTTAGAAGAGCCCCTGTAAAAAGCCAGTTGGTATTAAGGCCTAAACACTTTTAAGAAATAAAAGTTTTTGACCATTGCATAGCATATGCAGCTCTGTCTCCTTTCATTTTTTCACTAAAAATGAAAAATGAAAAACGTAGCCAGTAACACGTTAATAACATGCTACGTTACTCCACACTCATGAATTCCAAACAATGGTTTATTCCTGGGAACTACAGTTTAATGAGTTATGTGTTCCTTTTTAAAATAATGGTTCTAAGCTCGGCAATTTACTATGGTACAAAGACAGTTTTTATTCTAAGGCTGACCCATTTATGGTTGTAGGTATAAGATAGCTCTGTGTGTGTGTGTTTATATCTACATCTGTACTATCCATCTGCTTGGCTATATGCGATCTCTACAGCCAGCATGGCATTGTGGTTTGGGCTACGACTCTGGAAACCAAGGTTTGAATCCCTGCTTGGCCATGGAAACCCGTTGGGTGACCTTTGGCAAGTCACACTCTCTCTAGATGTGCCACTCTATTCCGGCAACCTTAAACTGCACGTGGACGTTCCACATCGGATGAAAATGTCCAACTACTTTTGCAGGGGAACTTACTCCGACACCAAGAGAAGTTTGGCCTCTGTGTTTTTATGTATACAAATTTCATGTTCTTTAAGGCATTCTGTTGCTTTCTGATAAAGAGAGCGATACATTAATAAACCAAATCAACATGATTAATTCAACACAACTGGAGGGCATCAGGTTGCTGGGATTCTGGAATAAAGGGTGAGACTAGGAACCATCCTTTCATCTCCACCTATCATGAGGCACAGTGAAGCAGCCGCCTCCAGGAACAGACCTAATGTAGTGCCATGAAAGGATAAGGCAAATGCATTCATTAGTTACTCGTTGTTTCATTTTTAACCTGCCAGAAATTGCAAGGGGTGTAATGTGGGATTTCCTTTCTCCTGAGTCAAAATAATTTGCCTTTGAACTGGCAGGAGGGTGCACGCTGCCCTGCCCTCAGGAGGCAAAAGAGGGGCCACAGAGTGGATGCTGGGCCACGAAGTCCGAGGCCCACGGCTGGTGGCTTCCACCCCAGAGAGGCAGTGAATCCGCTCAGTTTCAAAGGATGCCTTCATGGTGCTGCACCTGTTTGGGCAAGTCTTTTAAAGTTCAGCCTAAAACCTGGAGTGGATTCACGGCCCTCTGACCTGGACCTGCCAAGGACTGTGCCACGGCCTGGTACCTGGGGGTCTCTTTGCCCAGAGAGGCTCCCTGGTTCCCACAGGTGTTACAAGCCTGTCTGTAACGCTCGTGGCGCGGCACGCTACTGCTCTTGCTGCGCGGGATAATTAATCTCCCTGACAGTCAGATCGAGGCATGATCTTCCTCATAATGCCAGACCGCGTGCAATTTTTCCTTCCTGTCTGTCACAATGATAGAAACCCACGTCACAACAACAGAAGCAAACACAGGGCAGGGAAAGTGCAGCCACACCAATTTGGGTTCCTTTTTATTCAAAGCTCCTGGTGTGAAGGTGTGAAAAGAGCAGAGACTCTATTAGGCGGCCTCCATGGCTCCAGACCCAGAGCTCAGCAAATTGGGTGTGTGTGTGTGTGTGTGTGTGTGTGGTAGTGGTGGTCGACTGCAACACCCCAAATCCCCAAGGCAGCACAGCCAGTGGACATACTGGCTGGAGAGTTCTTGGAACGGTAGTCCAAAAAAGGAACTTGTCAAGCCCTGCCAGTGAAGGAAAGAACTTCTTGCAGTAGGAGTGGTTTGGCCATGGCACAATGCCCTAGAAAGGTGGTGGGGGTCTCTTTCTCTGGATACCCTGAAAAAAAAGCTAGACAGCTCCCTACTGGGCATTCTTTAGCTGGAGTTCCTGTGTTGAGCAGGGGGTTGGACTTGATGGCCTCTGGGGTCCCCTTCCAACTCTATGATCCCATGATTCTATGACGTTCACTTGAAAACCTCAAGCTTGTCATTCTCTCTGTTGATTTAACCAGCCTCACAGGGATGTTGTGAGGATAACCATTTTGGCAGAAAAAGGAGAAGAGAATTATGCAGGTCTGTTCATGCTTCCTTGGAAGAAAGGCAGCATTTTTTAATTGGAACAGCCGCAGAGTATGTGTATAGCAGCTCCCATTTGGCTCACCGCTCTAGATGGCCACTAAACCTGGCGCTTGGCTTCCAAGGTCTGTCTCTAGCCCTCTTGGGCTCCTGGGTTTTTTAACTGTCAGGGCTGATTGCTACTTTGCTCAAATCTCACATCCGCATTCCAGGTTTCCATGTGAGGGTGATGTTCTTTTTCAAGCACAGTCACGCCTCCAGATGGAGGCCGATTGGCAAGGAGTCATCAGCAATTCAGAAAATCCTGGATGGCCTTCAAGCGCCACCTTCCCTGCACTTTCCAGAGGCATGAGGCAACTTCTCCTTGCCTTGAACTAAAACTCTGGATATGGCCCCGGTGCTGCCCTTCTAATAATGCCTGTGCTGGTGGTGAGAAAGAAGGATGAATCCAGAAAAAGCCCAAGGTCTCCTCTTCCAAGCAGAGAGACCTGAGAGTCCCCCAACTCTCTTTAAGAAAGGTAGAGGGAGGAACCCTCCACTATTTTCCAAGGTCAGGGAGAGTTTGCATGAAACAGATTTCTTTTCACTTTTTTTTTTTTAATGTGTGACTTTGACTTCCGAAAACACAGGCACTTGTTAACCAAGAACAGCTGCTTGCAACTGAATATAATTAGCAAGGGAGAGAGAGAGAGAGAGAATGCAGGTAGAGTGAGGAGAAGAAAAAAGCAGGGAGTGGAGACACCTTTCTGCGAATACAGGTTGGAAGCGTTGGCATGCTTTGAATGCAAGAGAACCGGAGGGTAACTCAGCTGCTCCTCTTAATCCCAGGAGGTTCCTCCTGCCTTTTAAAACATTCAACTTTGCATTTATTCTGTGTGTGGTGTGTTTTTTTTAATCGCTTTCAGGTTGCCGTCCAGACTTTTGCAGAATGCTGGGGTTGCAAGATGGGAGAGACAGGGTTGCCAATTGAAAACTGGGGAGGGCCCCCATACCTGTGATTTCAGCAGGTGTTTCCTCTTGTTGTTGGTGTTGTGTGCCTTCATGTCCTTTCTGATCCTAAGGCGAACCTATCACAGCGTTTTCTGATGGATGACAGTGTCTGACTTGCCCAAGGTCACCCAGTGGGGCAAGCAACATCTTCTGAAATTTCCCCCCTTTTCGCAGCCATTAAAACTATAGGAGCCACTCCAGTTTTTACTCTACTGGCAGACACTTGGAAATCTCAACATCAGCGTTCGATTTCAAAGTCACTGGCCCTCAAGGCACGAGATCCTGCCTGCTCTTGGAAGCTAAGCAGGGGTAGCCCTGTTTAGTACTTGGATGGGAGACTGTCAACAAATACCAGGTGCTGTAGGATAACAATGAGGGAGGGCGATAAAAAACGGTAGTCTAACCGGTTTTTATTTTAGCATCCCTCTGGCTTTTCTTTGCAAACGAAGATTCAGGAAGGACGCATCCCACGCTTTCTGCAAGCGTGCTGATGACTAAAAAGGCCAACCCGAGATAAACAAGTCCGGTTGCAAAAAGCACAGCAGAGGGTCTCCTTGGGAGATGTTTCCGGGTTGTGATTCTTTCTGCGTTGTCGTTTCTCTTCAAGACTTGTTTGGCGTGAGTTCTCAAATAAGGCTGCAGCATTGTGGATAGTGCGTCTCCATGCCTCCCGATGTGAGGCCAGGAAGGACCATTGTTGGTGATCAATTTGGCCAAGCCTGAGATGTTGTTTCAGGGAGTCTTTGTATTTTTTTTTGGAGCGCCCCTCTTACGCTGACCCGTGGCGAGTTCACCGTAGAGTAGTATTTTGGGGAGGCGATGGTCCTCCATCCTAGAAACATGCCCCGCCCAGCGCAGCAGCATTCTCAACATCATGGCCTCAATACTGGTGATCCCTGCTTGCTCAAGGACAGCAACATTCGTCACATTTTAGCATGCACTTTTGTGGAAATAACTCACTTCTTCAGATGTGGTCCTGTAAGTTATATTTCAGAGGAAGGAACTGGCCAAACCACCTCTGAGCATTCCTTGCCTTAGAAAATACTATGGAATTCACGGGGTTGCCATAAGTCAACAGGTGACTTGAACGCGTGCGCGCGCACACACACACACAGTCTTCTGGGTGGAACTAAGGTGCGTTACTGCACGGGTATCTGATGTGTTTCCAAGCTCCATAGCAATAGCATTTATATTTCTATACTGCTTATCAGTGCAAAGCACTCCCTAAGTGGTTTACAATGTATTTTAGCTAATTGCCCCCAATAAACAGAGTACTCATTTTACTGACCAACAGAAGGATGGAAGGCATGGAGCCCTTGGGATTGAATTCACAACGTTGTGGCTTGCAGTACCAGCATTTAACCACTGCACCTGCATGCTCCTTTATAATGTGTTAGTTTTTCAGCCTGAAGAACTTAACCGACTTGGGGCCAAGTTACGAGAAGACCATGAGAGCCAGCGTGGTGTAGTGGTTTGAGCACTGGACTCTGGAGACCAGGGTTCAAATCCCCACTTGGTCATGGAGGTGACCTTGGGCGAGTCACACTCTCTCAGCCTCTGAGGAAGACAATGTTGGCAAACCCCCTCTGAACAAATCTTGCTAAGAAAACCCTACGATACATTTGCCTTCGGTTTGCCATAAATCGGAAACGACTTGAAGGCCCGCACCAACAAAAACACACACGCACACTAGAAGAAGGGTCCTTTTGTAAAGTGGCCCTTGGCCTTTAGTATGGGTTGAATTCATCATTGTAAGCTTTTAGGAAAGTTCTGAGGACTGTTCTGTTTCCTTAGGCCTTTTCCTGACTGCGCAGGACTTTCACATTATACAACTATAGTGCCACGGTTGCATCCTATGGAATCCTGGGATTTATAGTTTAGGGAAGTGTGTTTAGAATTCACAGCCAGAGAGCTCTAGTACCTCACCAGATAACAAGCCACAGGATGTTGCCGTGGCAGTTACAGTGGAATCATGGCGCTATAACTGTGTAGTCTGAATGGGCCTGCAGTGTGTCTTATTGGGCCAACTTTGTTTCTGTTTTCTTCTTCTTAAGCTGCAATTGCCTGTTAGATTTTAGTGCTACCAAGGCGGGATGTTTGTTATGATTCCTGGTGCCTGTTGATTTTATTAATTTAACGCCATTTTATTACTGCTTGGAGTTTTACTATGTAAGCTGCCTCCGGGAGTGCTTTTATCCTTACAGGCAACCCAGGAATATTTCCAATATATAAAACAATAAATGTTCTTTCGGCCCCCTTGGAGCTGACTTCTTGGCTAAGCCTCCTGGCTGGAGATGGCTCTGCTGCCAATTCTCCTGCCAAATCTCCATCCAATTCTGGGCCCAGGCCTGCCAGGATTTGCCCTTCCACCCCTACACTGATGTGGGCAAGTCCCACGGATCCAAGCACCAACTATCTCCCCCCAGGGCCCACTGTGGGTGACCCCAGCCCTGAAAAGAAGGGAAGGGAAAAACTAAAATCAGAAGTGAATCCATTGTGGTTGGGGGGAGCTGCCATCCCACTGTTTCAGCTGATTTTAAAATGTCCCCGTTTCTCTCTTCTCCTTCTGTTTCCCCCCTTTGTTCTCAGATTTATTTATTTATTTATTTATTTATACCCCGCTCTTCAGCCACAAGGCTATCAGAGCGGCTTACAAATTGTTTTAAGCAATAGCTATTTACACAGCTACACTGCATTAAACAATTTCCAATGTGTGTTAGCTAATTCTCAGCTTACTTTAACTGCTGTAGACTGAATTCAGTGTGGAAAAGTAATTTACTCTCAGTTTACTCAGCAGGTGGAAGATGAGAGGAGGGGGCAAAAATCTTGCCCTTCCCTGTAGACTCATGCAAAAGCAAACCGCTGCAGCCTCTCCTAGCGGGTGTGTTTTTCCTCATTAATCACGTGTGTCATTTTGATCACACTCTGATGTTTCTTGGCCACCGTTGTCCTGGTTTTCACTTGTGAAATGCTGGAGGGTATGGGAATGGGGCCATGTCACCACACCAGAGCTCAGTAGGTTACTTTAGGAAGTGCAGGGGAAGCCGTGGGCTCCGAAGGCTCTGTTTCCCAAGGGAAAGGAATGGCTGTGGGGTTCAAGAGAAATGATGGGCCAGCTGCAGCCGCTGCTGCCCCCCAACATCTGCCGTCTGAGCCAGCTGCCCCACTCTGCCTAATGACGGGGCTGATAATGTCACACAAGAGAACAGCACATGAAATGCTTTTGTTTAAATTAAAAGCTACACAATTTGCACAGGAATAAACAAGAGAGCTAGACTTTTCATCTGATGCAACAGGACACTATTCCCAGATTTTTTTTTCTTTCACAGAACTCTCATCAGGAGGTTTGAAGCATCTGAAAAATCAATAATTTAAAGGAAAGCCAACTGTCACACCAAGCCAGGCCTTCCACCACTGAGTAGGATTCAAAGTCCCCATGGCGAGAATGCCATTCACTTCTAGCCAGAGCTTGTAAAAGTAACTTTTCTGGACTACAAGTACTGGATTCTCATGCTGGCTGGGAAATTCTGGCAGCTATAGTCCATAAAATAGCTTTCCAAACTCTGCAGAGAGCTAAGATTAACACCACCACCCCATACACACACCCAATTCAGTGCTACTGTTGTTGAAGCAAACAGGGAATTTCTCTAAGGAAAAGAGGATTTTCTGCCCAGTGCATTGGGGTCTGGACACCCTTTTCAAAAGTACCAGCAGGTCCAAATAGTGCAAGCAAATGCCACAGGCCTTAAAGCACAACAAGCAAAGCAGCCATATCAAAGATCCCAAGTTTGCAACCATCCTGTGGATACACATTCCCTAAACGTAGAGCCTGTTTGACAGAGCAGGACTTACTTCCAAGTAAACACACTGAAGGATCAGGGCACAACCTGCCTTTCAAGCAAAGCCACAGCACTAAGGTTGGGAAAAGCATTTGAGATCCATGTCGCCAACTGCAAAGAGACAATTAGAAAGGTAAAGAGAAAGCACCTGGCGGGCAGGTGGACCTTCCGGCCCGTGAAGGAATGTCCTCTCCAGCACATTCCTCAAGCTGTCTTCCTCTCCAGGGAAAGAAAAGGGCAGGAACGCCTTGCCTCCTTCCTCCAGGTTTATCTTCCACCAATCTGTTAGGCAGAGCACCGGGGAGACCTTCACAAGCATCCAGGATTCATTTCTCCTCAGTCTAACACCTGTACAACTGCACATACGCACACCGTGTGCTGCCGATTCTGGGTCATGTATCACTCCACAACCCGCCCACAAAAACTATTCCACCTCCTTCTCATTGTTGACAGGCTCGGAGAGAGTGGTGACGAAACTGTCCTTCTGTGCCTTATCTTACCACGGTCACATAAGACATCAAAAGCGCCAAAGGCTGGCCTGACTTCTTGCAGGGCTTGGCGACCCAGAAGTGCCTTGGGCCGCCTGTCTCTGGCCCATGGGGGGGTGTTTTCCGATCTGGCCCTTCTGGCCCACCCCTTGCGGCTTCTGCTCCGCACCTCAAGGTCTTCTCCTCCCCACCCCCTGCTGGTCCCCCCATCCCCATCCTTCCTCCACCCCACAGCTCACCTGGGCTGGGTGGCAGAACCTGTTTGCAAATCCAAGGGCAGTTTCTCTCTGCCCTGGAGCGTGTGCAGTGATCACAACAAACATTCTGCTATGATGTTGTAGACAGTGCTGTCACCAGACAAGGGTGCTTTAAACAGAATGCCCGCGCCCAGATGGGGTGCATGTGTGTATCTGTGCAATTAAATGGCCGTCAATCTTGTACTGGTCTGGGTGATGGGCACTGTAGTCCAACATGTCTGGGGAAGGATGCTCCAAAATTAGAAGGGGGGACATTGGGGGTCGGAGAGGTCAAAGAGCATGATTTCAAGCGGAAGTGAGACAGGATAACTCTATTTTCGCAAATTCTAGCTGCCTTCTCTCTCTAGTTCTTGGGCCAGCTCTCCCCAGATGCATATACTACCAATCTGTATTGCTTCCAGGGCTGTCCCTAGATATTTTGCTACCTGAGGCACCTGATCCCATTCCACAGGGAAAAGAAAACCCAGTTGGACTGGTGGTTGGCTCTTCCTTGCAACACCGGCAATTGGGTCTGCATCCTGCCCCACCTATGAAGGCAGCAGACTCGCTTAGGGGGCAACGGGATGGATGTGAGGCACAAGAGTCTCTGTTTGTTCCCCTTACTGCTGCCTCCTCCCAGCACCTGCTGCTTGAGGCAACTGCCTCACACTGCCTTGTGGCCAGGTAGCCAAGGTTACTTCTGCACTTTAAGCAATGCTGTGGATCACAGTGGAGCAACGCTGGGTATAAACGCATCACGTGGTCCATTGCAATGTGAGGTTCCAAGCTGGAGTCTATGAAAGCTGATGCCAAATAAAACTTGTTAGTCTTTAAGCTTCCCTGAGACTCTTTTGGTTTTCCTCCACAACAGACCAACCTGGCTAGCTCCCATCACTTCACAATCAGAACAAACGTTTCCGATCAGGGTTTCAGGTTTGCTTACCTCCGTGCTCCACGTCTGCCTTGTTTCATAAAAGCAATGCCTCTAGCACAGAATAATGCCCTCCTCACTCACTCCCAACCCCTCGCTTTTTCACTGTTTCTTTTCTTGTACAATTATGATCTCACTTAAACAAAATATATATCTCCATGCATCAGTGTGAAGTTTCCCACCGGCATATCAACTCCCGGATAAGAATTATCCAAAGACACATTTCACAGGCTTCACAGCCAGTTCTTTCAGAGTATGTGTGAAGCTATATTACAAAAACGGACCTGCTACTGCACCCCTGCCAAGCTACACGATACATTTAGGCTTCCTGGATACTGCGCTGAAAAACCTCATAGCAATCCAGAGTTCGGTATTTGAAGCAGTAATGTAATGGGAGAGGGGAGCAAGACAGGTGGCCAAGGATGGAAAAAGAAAATTTAATTTACCTGTGCATTGAAACTTACCCATCTATCGACACAGGAGCTGCTTCTGTCTCTAATATCTGTCTCATATATCAACAGGACTTTCTGAATCTTTCCTACATAATAATAACCATGGGATCTCTCCCCCTGGCAGCACATTGCTGCTGTTGCTGTGTGCCTTCCACTTATGGTGACCCACAGACAAAGCTATCCTGGGGTTTTCTTGGCAACATTTCCTCCGAGGGGGGTTTCCTTTGCCTTCCCCATTCACATCTAGACCTCTTCTATTTGCTATGTTTGCATCTTGCTTTGCCAGCCCCTTTTCTTTGGAGGCTTACATTGCATTTCTAAATGCTCAGCTGAAGTTTTAAGTTAACTGCAATGCTAGAAATTGGGATACTGAAGGATTATTTCGTGGGGAGGGAGCGAAGCAAAATTCTTATTTGGGGAGACAATTCCCTCATTCCCCCCACCCACTCTGTAGCGACAGCCCTGCCTACTTCTTTAACTCTCTTCCAAGCAGCAATTCACTTTATTATTTTATTTTATTTAAATTTACATCCTGCCTTTCTCTTGGTATGGGAGCCTGCGAAGAAGCTAAAAAAGAGCTTTCTATCATCTCTTCCTCCTCTTTGACCCAGCAGTTTATTGTCCCTCTTTTCTGGGAGGATCAAAATCCCTTTGTGTTTTGAACCTGGAAGTGACAGAACATGCCTGGAATGGGGCACGGGGGTCTGTCTCTCCCGCCTGACCATCGGCCAGCTGGCAAAGAAGCAGCTCTGAGTTGGATATATGGATTTATGAAAACAGATGGTTGGTGGAACCGGCAGCTGGGCCTCCTGAAAGGCCAAAAAGCCCACGGAGGGGACGCCATCCACCACCTCTGCGACTGATCTCCATACCCTTTGTCCAGCCAAAAGGAACTTTCCTACATGATTTTGTGGAAGAAAAAAGAATGAGACAGAGTGACTCATTTACATTTGAACAAAGAGACAAATCAAAGGGAAAGAGCTAAAGAAAAGACCCTTAAAGAGAAATAGGAAAGAAAAGGAACATCTTGCTTCTTAAGAAAATAAAAGAAAGGCACATCTTGTCAAAGAAAAGGCAACCCACTGGCTTCCTACTCCTTCCCAGCTCTTGGCATGCAAGGATAGTGATGCCATCTCAAAAAGAATTGCAAATAGAAGGGGAACAGGGGAAGAGAAAAACTATGGGCTCCTTCTTGACAAAACTATCCTGCCCAGGCAAAAATGACAGCATTCTAGAATTTGGAGTTGGAATGGGCCCCACTGGACATCTAGTCCACCCCCAACCGTGCAAGAAAACACAGCTAAAGCCCTCCTGAAAGATACTCATCCAACCTCTGTTTAAAGATCTCCAAAGAGAGCAAGTCCACCACCCTCTTGAGCACTCTATTTCCACTGCCAAAGACCTCTTCCAGTAAAAAGGTTCTTCCTGATATTTAGGTGGAATCCCTTTTCTTGTCATTTGAATCCATTCCTTTGTGTTCCAGTCTCTGAAGCAGGAGAAAACATCCTCGCTCCATTTTCTACATGACATCCCTTCAGGTATTTAAAGATGGCTCTCCTGCCACCTCTCCATCTTCTCTTCTCCAAGCTAAACCTAGCCAGTCCCTTAGGTCATTCCTCATAAGGCTTGGTTTCCAAGAGAGACACCTGGACATGGTTTTGCAAGAGAATTCATGGTCAGCCCCCCAAACCTCTATAAGCTGACATCAGAGCCCAGAATAGTTACTGCCTTCAAACTAACTTTTCCAAACTCTGGCCAAGATCTCCCACCACCTGGCATTCTGACCCAGGTAGACTGTCTCCAAACACAGAAGTTGTATCTGTTCTTTCCCAAGGACTATACTTCTTGCTAGACGAATGTGCCGGAACTGTGGACCTTACTTTCCACCCTATTCCCTGTAAGGAAGAAAATAAATGATGCAAAGCCTAGTTAAAAGCTGATGGGTCAAGAACGTGCAATTTGCTGGATTTGCATAATTCCTGCGGGCCGTCAAAGTTCCCCTTTCCTCGGCACAGCATTGGCGCGACCTCGGTGCCATGTGCTGATTGGGACGCGCTTCCGTACATCCCCGGCACAGCCTTGGTTACACGATAGGGCCATGCCCCCAGCATCTCCAGTAATGAGAAAGCTCTTAACACACTCGAGGGCTCTTTGCAGGGCACATGGGAAGTGTGGGCGCATGCGGAGACCACTGCATTTAGACCTGTGGTGCATGCATTGAGAGCCAGGCATCTGGCTGCTCCAAGGAGCCCCCAAAGAAGGGACCAGGGGAGTGCATCCCTCCCCCTTCGAAGATTTTTCCCTGTTGAAACGCTCCCCCTAAAGACCTTTTCACTCCCAGGTGCCCATGTGTGCTTCTGTACAGAATAATTTCCCCAAACAATTCAGGATTTTTCATCCTGCAAAAACTTTTCCAGCAAAAACTGTGCAAAATTCTCCCCCCTGTTCTTAACCCAACTGGGTTTTGAATAGTGGCGAAGCTTCTCTCCTTCCCTATCTGTGCCCTTCTCTCTCTCTCATTCTCTCCCCAGTTGCCCCACGGGGCTCTGAGCATTGCCTGCCCACCCACCAGCACCCCCTGCCAATGAGCCCTGGGTCTTTGGGGTGCATCTTCCTTCTCCACCCCCCCTTGTTCTCCCCATTTCCAAAGAGTGCCTCCCTTCCCCCCAACTGCATTTTCCAGTACACTTCATTGTTGGTGTTGTTGTCATTGTAGGTTCTGCAAATTACAGGCTATAAAGAATTAACGGCTGATTATAAATCAATTTACTTTGCTGGGGGGGGGGAGAGGAGTGCTTTGTGTGGATGAAGCTTTTTCAAAGAAAAGTAATTAGTTTGGCTCACATTTTAATCTTCAGAGAATTAGAGGAGCACCAGGGTTTTTTGTGTTTTTGTTTTCTATAAGGATAGGTTGAAAATGCACGCAGTGTGCACATGCACACACAAATACATGCTCAGTATGTTGCAATACAACTGCACAAAATTATTCAGAGGTAACACATCAGGCTAAGACTCTAGTTCTCAGTGATTCAGTAAATCATGGCAAAGCTTCTTCCTGGCACACTAGCTTTCTAACTGCAGGAAAAGATATTAGATGTATTTCAAATTTAGATGTGGAGAATTCTCCACATCTGATAATGCCAAATTACTTGGTTTTGTTCCTGAAGTAGAAAACAGATGAATTAAAAATTCTTCCCATTGTCCAACTAAACAACAACAACAATTTATTTCTTTATTTAATGGATACCCCACATTTCTCCCAGCAAGAGACTCAAGGCAGCTTACAAAAGATATTGCAAAGAATTTTTTTTTAATGGGGAAACTAAGCACAGTGCAACAGCATTTGCTGCACATTTCAGTCCAGCCATCTCTCCCGCTTCCTCAGTGAGAAAACATGCCAAAATCTGTCTCCAAAATAATCTCACTATGTTGTACGCACGACAGCACCAGCATTTATTTTTGTGTGGGGAGATTTTATCACTGCCTGCTTCAGTTAGTGTGCAGTGATAAAACTCCGCATGGACACAAAAGGACACTCAAATTAATGGTACACACAGTTGTATTAAGATTCTTTTGTGCATGTGGCGTTCCTCCAAGCTGCAGGCTTGCACCATGTGCAGCATCACAGCTTTGCAAAAACGAATATCAGTGCATTACATTCACTTTGCTTTTTGCAACACATGGTCAATGTACAAGTGTATATATTGAAATGGAAGATGAACTGAGACCAGTGGCAAAATTCACCATCCCCTGGTTAACTGTCCCCCTTGTTATGCAACAATTGATGAAGAGGAATGTGGGGCAAAGCAGAAACAGGGGAAAATGAAATAATGGAGCAAATAATGAGCACATACTTTGCCGCCTGAAGTGGTCAAGTCCAAATCTGGGTGTACACCCAAGGAGCACAAGTGCTATCTTCCTCAGTGGAAAGAAGAGCCATTTCACTGATGTGTAACAACAAACCACAACATTTTGATATTTTGCATGGATGCCTTCAAGTTGGACCAGAGGAGGTAGGAACAAAATTTGCTCCCTCCAAATTCTTGGGTCCTTCATGCAAAGCGAGGCACCTTTTAAATAACAGTTGTATGTCAAAATGGACACCCAGTTCTGGCTTTTGAACATCCAGTGGAAAGAAATGGACACATAGGCAATATGTGACCTGCTACCCACCCCTGTTTCAATGCCTTCTGCAACTTAATGGAAAACCAATTTAAAAAATGTTATCTTTTGTAGTCCTGGATCAGTTGTGTATTTTAACCAATGTTTCTAACCTTTAATAAAAAATATAGGGATTTTTCTTCTTTGCATTCAAGTATTATCTGGTGACAGGCAGAATAATAACAATACAAATGACTGGGATATTGATGTATGTTTAAAAAGGAATCACTTTCAGCCCAATCGGAATGTCAGGTAGTGGAGAATCTTCAATTCATGAACCCTTTGAAGGGGAGAATGGATTTGCAGTAAACATTTATTTAAAAAATAGTCCTGTTGCAAAATGAAAATGGCCATGCTTTTGCATGAGGATGTGTGTGTGTGTGCGGAGGGGGGTGTTTTTCCAGTCCAGATCTGAACTCACAATCCTCTAGTTGTGAGCTTGAGTTCTCCTAGGATCCTTTTCTTCCTTTCCTTCCTGAAGGGCTTTTATTGAACAATGCTCCACATTCAGGTCACTGTTTTTAGTGCCAGGCCTGTCTGGATGGGGACTGAACAATACTCCATGCTGGACGTTTGCTCAGCCATCTGTGTAAATTTAATTGGTCTCCATCTTATTCTGGTCTGAGAGGAAGGGTGCCCACTAGCCGTCTCCGTCCTCCTCTTCCCAGAACCCACAAGGTTCTTAGGCCTCCGTACGCAGCGAATTTTGCTCCCAGCCAACCCTGGCGCTGGGACGTCTGACCATTCTCCCATATTCACAGAGAAAGTTTAAAATGCCATTTCTTACCAGCTGCTGAAGGTTGCCTCCCACTGCTGTAGCTCCTCGTCCTTTCCTTTTCATACCCGCCAACATTTCACAAAAGGTGGTCAAGATTGCAACAGTTACGTTATTCAAGAACATGCATGTTAGGAGGGATGCAACAGTTTGCTTTTGCCTGAGACTCCTGGGAAGGGCAAGAGTCCTCCCCTTCATCCCTTCCCCCTGCAGAGGGTCACCTGGGTGCAAATGACTTTTGACCTTTGAACTCTGTTTGCATCAACTGAAGTAAGCTGAGGACAAAGGAGGAGGAAACAGAAACTGTCCCTGGCAAATCAGGACAGTCGGATTTGCTGTTTCCCACCAAGTGAGACAAGGAGTCTTCCAGGGCAGCCCTGTGTATACAGACCATTACAGTAATCCAGCCTAGATATTACCACAGCATAGATTAGCACAACCAGGCTTTCCCGATCTAGGAAAGGCTGCAGCTGCAAAGGCAGCCCTCTCATCGTGTCTCATCCCCGATTGCGAGGCTCTGGCTCAAAACTTAGAGAAGTCCCTTTGGGAGCTGCAACTCCCAGAATCCTCCCGCTGACTGCTTTTAATGCAGAATAGGAAACAGACCAGGGCCAGAGAGGAGGGCCAAGTCCTGGGGAAGACAGCCAGAGAGAAAACGAATGACAAACAAAGCCATGTCCGCACTGCGGGCTTTCCACTCTCTCCTCACTTCCCACCAGTACTGCGCCAGGGTGCTTTCACATTGCACAAGGTTTGCACAAGGATGCTCATGCAAAGAAGAAACACAAGTGCCCTGGTGCCGGAGGGGAGAGGAAGAGGAGGAGGAGCTCATCCAATCACAAGAAATCCAAACACCTGTCGGCAGTCTCCCATCCAAGCACTAATCAGGGCTGATCCTGCTTAGCTTTCAAGCCCAAAGGATCCGTAGCTAAAACTCACAATCTACTGTATAGCAAATCAAACTCTCTCTTCCCTCTTTGTACAGGGGCTTGTGCTTAGAAAAGAAAACAGAGGTGCACGATGTGGCTATTCTGTATGAAGATCTGGGTGGTAAAGAATATTCACAAATATTCTCGTCCTTGAAAAAAATGGTCAGCCACTGTGAGATATTTGTTCACCCATGTATGAGAGAAGAAACCACCATCACATTCTCAGCAGCAGCAGAAGCAAAACAATGTTGCATCTTGTGCAAAATATATATATATATTTTTTTTGAACCTCAATTTTTAGAAAGTGTTTGCAAAATGTTTGCAAACTCTTGTAACGCCAAAAACAAAACAAAGCTAAAAAAAAAAACACAAAACATTAGAAGCTCAGAAACCCTTGAAATCTCACCCAGGAGTGGGGTGTGTGTGGAGGGAAACATTTGAAATGGTGTGAATTAAATAAAGATATAGTGAGAGAGGAGATGTGCACAGGGTTGACTTTTCCAGTTTTTCTGGGATTATTTCAGAGGGAAAATTCTTCTCTCTAGCCCAGGTTTATCCAAAGGGAATGAATGGCCTTGGTGCAATCTTTGGGCACCATGCCTCCTCATCACTTGCCACCCCAGTGCCCTCCGGTGGGTGTGTGGGCCTCGGTTGGCTAATGGTCCATCCGGCCCTGCTCCTTGCCCTCTGCATTATAAATTTCGCATCATCATCATCGTTGCCTTCTGGGGATGCCCTGTTCCAGTTCAGGAGGCAACTGGCCGCCTGATAAAAGCAGCACCATTCCGCTAGCCCTGAAGCCGCCCCCTTTGTTTGGAAATGTCAGCATCCATTATGAAAAACAATGCTCTCCAGCTCAGCACACCTGCGCCTTCCTGCCTCTCGGCTCTGAGCAGCCATAGAGTTGTAAGGCAGCTGTATTTCCTAGAGCATCTGATCCAGAGATGGCAACCCTTGGACAACCAGCTTTCTTTTCTACCCGCCACCCCACACACACACACGCCTTGGGCACCTCCTTTTATTTTATAGCCTACCTTTCCATGTCAAACCTGGCATGCACTCACACTCCATTTTAATGGCAACCGATGTGCCACTCTGCTTGGGAACAGACAGGATTCCCTGAGATGGAAATCCAGCAGGTAGAGTCATCATGCCTTCCCCGTCCCATTGCTTTTTCGGAGCCCTGTGAAACTGGCCAAGATGTGAAATGCCCCAGGATGCAGGAAGCCCAAGACTTTCCTTGCTGGGCTTGGAAATAAGGCATCACAATTAAGTACCTTCCCAGCACAGGTTTCCTTTTGGAGCTAACCAGGGAGCAACAATGTTGTTTTTCCAAAATAGTGGAACTGGTATCTTTGTTACTTTCTTGTAAGGGAAGAATGAGCAAGATTTACTCATTATTCCTAAAACATTGCTTTTGGGATGAACACATGGGAGAGATTTGTATTTTTTAAGTATATTTTTAAAAAACAAGTTCTTTCTTTGTATTTATTTAATGGATACTCTGTCTTTCTCCCAATAGGGGACTCCAAGTAGAAAACAATTTTAGTAATGAGTTCCCCTTTTAATAAAAAGTATTATTAATGAGTTACTAGTGCTTGGGTAATGAGTTTTTTTAAAATAGTGTTGCAAAACTCTGCACCCTTGAGTCATCCAAGGAAGACTGGTCATCAGTTGTTGATCTTGTTGGGTGCTTTCAAGTTACGTCTGACTTACAGTGACCCAATCACATTTCTTGGCAAGATTTGGTCAGAGGAGGTTTGCCTTTGCCTTCCTCTGAGGCTGAGAGAGTGCGACTTGCCCAAAGGTTTCCAAGGCTGAGCAAGGAACGCTAGCTCTCATGGTCATCAGAAATGGAGACAAGCATGGGCTGACATTCAGTTAGGGACCTACTAAGATGCATACAGGGCAAAGAATTCACCACAGAGCAAAAAGCATCATCTGTTGACAGCAACGCAAGTTGCACATACAACAACACTGCACATTGCATTTACACACTGCACATTGTGGTTGCTCACTACGCATTGCAGCTGTGCATTGCACAATGGCACCCAGTCACTGACAAGTGTCACTCACTGTTGCTATTCTGCATGGGGGTTGTGTAGTGTTGTTGCACCATGTGTCCACATGTGGAGATTCATGCTATGCTGAGAGGATGTTGGGCTGCAACCATGGAGGGCATAAACTGAATGGATAATTTGAAAGAAGAGAAATAAATGGTTTTCCTCCCTGCCAACTGCAGGAAAGAGTCTGGGATGGAGACACAGAAAGGGATGGCAAGGAGAAATGGGTGGAGAGCCCCCAGACTGAGCTGCATGGGGGGTGGGGGGGTATCAGTGAGGTCCATGTCCTGATTTAGGAAAGCTGTTCGGTTTTGGAAACCTCACTGTGATAAGTGGCTCTGGAGAGGCATCAGACCATGGCTACAAGAGTGTCCCTTGCAGAGAGGGAGCTGGCAGCGGCTGCACAGCCATTGCACTGAGCGCCAAAGTGTTCTGCAGAGTGCTTGATAACAGCCACACAAGAGCGAGTGTCTTGCAGAAGAGGCTCCCCTGGGGGTCCACGGCGGGGAGGGGGGGAGAAAAGACACTGAAAGGCATACGAAGCAGGGAGGCATGTAATCTCTTATGTACAGCAAGGGGGTTGCTGCCACTCAGCCACACCGCGGCGCCTCGCATCTTCGTGGTGCTTCATGAAAACTGACACGGAAGGGGAATGCGAGCGAGATAGAGGGGATGACACTGAAACCAACAACTCTTTCCTGTGGGCCCAGAAATTAAGGCGGGAATTGCAGCCCTTGGCATAAGCTGGGGAGTTGGAAAGGGAGGCAAAACAGAGAACAGTCTGTGTGTGTGTGTGTGTGTGTGTGCGTGCGTGCGTGCAGGGGATGGAAAGAGCATTCAACAATATTTGAAAAATGGTTGAAAAATGTGTGTCAAAAAACCCTGAAGAGGAGAACCCTGAACTGCTGAGAATCTTTGCAATTTGAGGTTTCTTCTATGCAACATTCATGCATGGTTATTTTGCACAGAAAAGAGCATTTTCTCTGCAGAAAATAGCATGTCTGCACAATAAATATTATTTTCTGCACAGAAAATGCTGTTCCATGCACAGAAAATGTTATAGTTGGAAGCTACACTGTCTGCCTGTCTATGCAGAAACAGAAACAGCATTGCCTGCCTTTCTCTGCAGAGATAATGCTGTTTTCCATACAAAAACACTATATGTAAAATTTGCACAGAATACAGTAGATCCCAAATTGTTAATAGTCTTTGAAAACTACACAGTTTTCAAAGAGTGTATTACAGAGAACATTGCAAAAACTACTTTTTGCTTCCTTTGGGAAGAAAATTCGTGAAGAATTCTGTCCCTAGTGTGTGCATGTGTTTGGTGCGAGCTTTTGACCAAAGCCAGTCTGTATGGCTCAGGCTGAAATGATATTTGATCCCAATAATCTTTGACAAATCATATCATTCTGTACAGATCATGTCATTCTCAAAAGCAACAGCCCACCAGTCGCTTTTTAAAAAAGAAGATCCTTGTCCTCATAGCTGAGAAAATACATGTTTACATCAGAGCATGGAAAAGGTAGTGGTTTTTGAACTACAGCCGTGCTAGGCCACGCTGAGTTAGAGGATTCTGGGAGCTGTAGTCCAAAAGAAGTAACGTTTCTAGCTCTGAATCAGACACATGGTGAGCTGAGTTCTATAACTCCCCCAGGATGTCAGTGCCTCTGGCACTCTTTTAGAGTGGTTTAACCCTAAAGGCACCAGATCCCATGCAATCTTGGAAGCTAAGCAGGGCCAGCCCGTACTTGGATGAGAAACTGCCAATGAATACCAGGTGCAATATGCTGTGTTTCAGAACTGGCAAAACCACCTCCGAAGTTTCCTTGCCTAAGAAAACCCAGTGAAATGCATGGGGTCGCCAAAAGGAGACAAGCCACTTGAAGGTGCGCACACACTGTTCATGCTGTGTATTTGTCAATGAATGTGCAAATGTTACAAAACGCGAATGAGTCTCCAGCAACCTCCTCCCAGAGGGAGCCAAACCTGAGTGTTCATTTATGACTGTTTATTTTAATAGTTCCTATCCCATCTATTCCCCTGGAAAGGAACTCAAGGTGACAAAACACAAAATCAGCAATACTGAAAACTCTCTTAAATCAGCGCCTGCAGCCCTCGGGCTTCTTGGATCAAGGCGAGGGCTGAATCCACCCATCTGTCCCAGGCTGGAGTCAAATGCTGCCAACCTGGGAGTCCCTTTGCTACCTAATGGGATGGGTTGAGTGCACAGGAGGAAAGACAGGAGAAGGCACAGTTTTGCTCTGCAGGCTTCATCTGCAAACAGATGTGGTTGCAACAGAGAGTTACTCACTCTGGCAGGATCCAGAGAGAGTCTGTGGATGGTGTGGGTCTGTCCCGAGAAAGCAGATGCCACCACAATCTAAGCATGCCCTCCTATGTGCTCCTCTGCCTCCAAAACAAAGCCAAACACAACCAGACAGATATAGAATCATACACTCTTAGAGCTGGAAGGATCTGGAAGGGCCATCTAGTCCAGTCCCCTGCCATGCAGGAAGACACACCGAAGCACTCCCAAGATATATATATATATATATATATATATATATATATATATATATATCACCAAAGTGGGAGATATTGGGTGGGGAGTTATCCCAGACTCAAATGTTAATTTTGAGGAAATGAACTGTTTTGTGGCTCACTGCAAGCCCAACAGAACCACTTGTTAACATTAATGGGAGGAGGAATGAGGGGGTGTTTCAAAGCAACCATAAACAGACTGCACCATAAACAGACTGGTATTGTCGCTCCATTAACACATAAGTAACCATTTTACTTTCAGTGGGTTATTTCCAAACTCTGGTGGTTATGTCAAATGTGCATAAAAACTGAGTTGTTTCTGGCTATTAGCCACCCTGGCTAAATGGAAGCCCCGCCTGCAGAAACAGATAACACTGACTATGAATTGTGGAGGGGTAAGACCACAGGGGCAAGACCACAGGGGTACTTCTACCAAACATTGTTCGTATTGTGGTTTTATCACGAACCTGTTGAAATCCACCTTGAGTAATGCATACACACTGGAAGTGTGGAATATATGTTATCAAATAAATAAAATTAAAAACCGGAGATAAGAAATGATTGGTTACAAACAAGTTAGCTGTAATTAACTCCTTTCCTCAATTAACTAAAGCATAATGAAGCTCCACATTTATGGCAACTTCAAAAGGAATCACGTCACCTTCTTTGTACTGGGACAGGAAGCTTTTAGTAGTTACTTTTGCAGTTATGGGATGTGGCTTCACGAAACACTGAATATCACAAGGTTCATGCGCTGGTTCATGCTGTATCATCCGTTGCAACTGCAACTAATTATATGTTAAACATAACTCCCCAATCCCTATTTAAAATGTGGTTGAATGTGGATAGAACCAGGGCAAAACAGGTTGGGAGGGGAAATATTTTGCAGAAATGGATATTTGTCCTGTCTCTATCCATAGTCCAACATATACCCCCTAAATCCCCTAAGTTCTGCCCCTTTTGCCTGAGCTCCATCCCCACCCGTCCTTCTACTGGCTCTTTCTTCAGCACCAAAGTATTAGTTCTCTGGATGTCCAAAGCTGCAGCTGCCCTTGCAAGAATCTCAAGTGGCAAAATTCTCCAAAAGAACAGAGCTGCCCCAAACTACCAAGAGGAATCTATGGTGATGAATGTCAGAACCAGGAGGCATGAAATTAGAGCTCACCCCCCCTCTAATTTTCCATGGGTACCCAGAAAAGAGGACAATGCATACCTCTGTAGATCTGCAGGCCTTGGTAGGAAAAAACACACAGACACAAACAGCTAGCTACCTCCCCAATCCCGTCCCAGACCTCTGCCCCACTCAGCACTGCAACATCCTGTCAAATTACAGCCGACAACACCGGGCGTCCTCCACATTGGACATAGCCATGCTAGGTTTTTGCAATTAAGCAGGACATCTAAACAATGGCCTTGCTTGCGCACAGAAAGGTCAGGGATGGCGGCTGTCTGTTTTGCAGCTAATTGCAAGAGGGACAGAGCCAATTATGGCAATGGGCTGCTCTGGACAGAGATGTACGCAGTTGTTTTCCTGGAAAGGTTTATCCTGAGAAGGCCTTTCTCTGAGGCTGAGAGAGTGGGACTTGCCCAAGGTCAGCTAGTGGGTTTCCATGGCCGAGTGGGAATTCAAACCCTGGTCTCCCAGAATCACAGTCCAACATTCAAACCACTACACCATGCTGGTCCTCAAGGTTTCTTCAGAGGAGGGTCCCACTTTGCCTTGCTCTGAGGCTGAGAGAGTGTGACTTGCCCAAGCTCACCCAGCAAGCTTCTATGGCCGGTCTCCACGAATCCTAGTCCAGTGCTCAAGCCACTGCACCACAATGGCTCTCCAACCTATGGAGACCCAACCTTAGGCTTTTCTTGGTAAGATTTATTTAGAGGCAGTTTGCCATTGCCTTCCTCTGCAATACAGCGTACATACCACCTGATCTTCACCGGAGGTCTTTCTTCCAAGTACCAACCAGGCCTGACCCTGCTTAATGTCTGAGTTCAGACGGGATTTTCTGGTGCTTTCGGGGAATTTAGGCAGATCCAAAGAGTCCCCCTCTCAGGTAAATTGGTAACAGACTGCAACCGAACTTCCCTTTAATGCAGGGGTGGAGACCATGCAGCCTCCAGATATTGCTGGACTGTAGTTCTCATCAACCTTGGGCAGCATCACCATGGGTGAGGATGGCTGGGAATTGCAGACCATCAACATTTGGAGCACTGCAGGATTCCCAGCCTTGCCATCTAAGGGTATATCTTACAATATGCAATTATAGTACTTAGATCCTATGTCAACTGCCATGGCTCCATTAGGTGTTACTGGAAGGAGTTTGTTCTGTTTCAACTCAGCAAATATTGTTGCCACAGTATTTCTTCCCAGTAGCTATGTTTAAAATAACATCACTCCTTGTTTTATGGTAACCCAGATGTGTGTGTGTGTGTGTGCATGTGTGTGCATGCATACACACACTCGCCTTGTCCCTCCTCATTCCTGCAGGCCTCCTCTGTACAGACAGCTGCCTTTTGTTCATGCGGACGCAGATCCCGCAGACTCGGTTGTGCTTACAAATGAGACTGACTCCTGGCTGGCTGTGTTTTGCTTCCAGCTCTGTCCTGGTTTCTCTCCTTGGCACACGCGCAACAACGCTAGCAGAGGGGGGCTGTGTAATGCCAGAGGGGGGCCTTGTTAAAATCTGCCTCCGACTCGGAGTTGACAATAGGGACAATCTGTGCTCCCAGAAGCCTACGCTTCTGTGCCTTGAAATGGTCCAACAGAAAACGAGAGAGAATATCCAAGGCAATTGGCGCTTTGCTTCTCCAAATACTTCAAGAAAAAGTAGGCATGGCTATTTTATGTCAAGGACAGTGTGGAAAAAGTTGGGTGCTGCTTATGAGCTACAAATTGTGACCTGTAGTGCAGAGCTCAGGAGCTTTACTTTTTGGACTACACCTCCCAGAACCCCCCTGTCTCCATGCTGCATAGGAGATTAGCAGTTGTTATGTGCCTTTGAGTCATTTCGATTTGCAGCAACCCTAAAGCAAATCTATCACTGGGTTTTCTTGGCCAGATTTGGAAACTCTGTAGTGAAGTAATAAAAAATGTCCATAGTATGCCGTTTCTAATGTGCCTCTTTCTGAAATGGGGCACCCAGAATTGCCCCGTTGCAGAAAAATTACTACACCATGCTGGGGATAAAAAGGCAACTCTACGTGAAGCTATACTGTACAGTTATACTAGTCTGATACCACTTTAACTGTCACAGCTCTATCCTATGGAATATGGGCTTTGTAGTTTGATGAGGAATTTGAAATGCTGTGCACAATAGAATCGACGGGGGGGGAATGTTGTTTTCTACACAGAAAACAATATTTCTGGCACAGGAGCATTAATTTCTACACAGAAAAACACTGGTTTTGTGCAAAGCAACTGCATGCACATTCTGTGTAGAATAAAGTCTCAATCTGTGAAGATTCTCATCAGTCCAGGATACTTCTTGAAAGACAGTTTTTCTGATCACTATATATATATATATATATATATATATATATAACATTCCTTCTCATCTCCAGCCTTTATATTCCCAGGATTTGTATTCCCAACAGTTCCCAGGAGTCTTTGTAGGCAGCCATGACAGTTATGCCAGAATGACAAAATCTATATAAAAGTGTGTTGCAAATATACTCCACTTACGATAAATTGTGCCCCTCCTTCAAGAGCCTCAAAAAGAGAAAGAGAGACAGAGAGGCTTTTAAGTGAAATTCTGAAACGTATTTAATATTTTAGCATTTCAGGGGCTGGGCAATGAATGGATTTATTTTTTTAATGGGACCCGATGCCACCCTTTGGCATGTGCTGAAATGGTAGAAAGGTAGAAAGGCAGAAATAGAAATGACTATTCCTTCATACCAAGGCGCCCTTTTTCCTCACCTTGCTTGACAATCACCTTTTAAGACCGCCATTAATTAGAGGCCAGTAATTAACTCTCTGGTTGAAGAAGTGTCACGCCAACGAGTTCCATTAAAGCAGCAGATTTGCAGATGCCACAAAATGGGGGGGGGGGAAGACGAAAGAAGGCGCAGGTGTTACGGGAAAGTAAGCAACCTTCAGGTTGCCCTTGAATCTTCTTCCACACACTTAGCCCTCCTCCTTGCTTTGGCAATGCAAGAAATGATCAGAATTCCTTCCCCAGAGGGACAATTTTATTAATTTTTGCCTCAGGTCAGCAACGGGGTGGATGTGGCTCTTGCTTCTGTGTCCCTCCTGGCCCCCATTATCAAAACTGCAGCTCCTAAGAACCCTCCAGTTTTTAAAAAGGATCCCAAGAGGAGTGTAATCCTTCACTAAGGTGTTGTTTAGAAGGTGATAAAAATCCTTAAAGAATGCGAGCCGAATACCTTTTGTCCAGATGAGCTCCTGCCGGAATTTGCCATATTGGGAAGGAGTGGGGCTGAAAACTCCAAGTAGTTCGTGATCACAGCTTTCTCTGTTTCTTGTGATCTTTTTTAAAAAGTACGTGAAAATGCAAATACCAGGCCATCTGAACCACCCATTCAAATTGGGGCACATCCAGTGATTGGTGGGATGTGTGCCGGGGTGGGTTTGTCAGCAATGAAGTGGCTGGAGCCACCATTGTTGTTTTGGGGGACACGATTGAGCGCATGATCGAGCGCTATTTTCAAGCAAATAAATATATATTGGTAAGCAGAAGATCGCTCCTCCGCATCTGCCATTTAACAGCAAAAAAGGGGAGGGGATGGAGGGAGCTTTTTGGGAGAGAATAAAGCAGGTAACTCACTCGCGACCACCATCTTTTCTCCCGGGCATGTTCCGTGTGAACTGCAAACTCAGATAGCTTTCCATGCCAGTGATCTTGCGAATGGATCATGGGGACAAATGAACACTGCAGCGATAAGGAGGCAATGCGCTAATTTTTGCAATTAATTCTCCCATTTAGCTGAGCCCTAATTCATTCTCAAAGGCAGGAAGAAGAAATTTTAATAATTTCCTCCCCCTTGCAAGAAAGTCTTTGCCTTGGCCTCCCTCTGAGGCTGAGAGAGTGTGAGTTGCCTAAGGTCATCAAATGGCTTTCCATGGCCAAGCGTGGATTCTCCAGGGCTGTAGTCCAACACTCACACTACAACACCACACTGGCTCCCTAAAGAATGACTACTGGTTGGAAAAAAAAATAGCATACAGATAATTTTGTGAGATTATTTGTCACTGAAGATTTCAACACCGGATACATGTTTGATAGAATGAGCCACTGCATGCCTGGTTGGTTCACGCCTCTGCGCGCATAACTTGATTACCTGATAAAATCTCAGCTGATTCTATGAATTTATAACTCAACAAATGCATCAGTTCAGGCATGGCAGTGATGGTGAGGGGGGGGAGGCCATTTTCATGCTAGGGATTGGTAGGGAAAGAGCTTGGAAAAGTTTGGGGTTTTGGACAGAATAGCCACAGGGATCCCGGGGAATTTTTGTCCACAAAGTAACTTTTTAAAATATCTGGGTAGGAAAGGACTGGAAATAAAATTGCCAGGGCTTATAATCAATGCTATATCTATTTATGGTATAGAAACATTAGTCATACTGGAATCAATGGGACAAGTCAATTGTGATGAAGTCAAGTCCCACTAATTTCAACAGAGCAACTCCAAGTAGGATGGAATTTGGAGGCAACCCAATTGTAACCCTGGGTGTGTAACTTCTGGTTCACTACAGAGTTATGGGACAGCCAGCATGGTGTAGTGGTCTGAGCATTGGACTATAAACTCTGGAGACCAGGGTTCAAATCCCCACTCGGCCATGGAAACCCACTGGGTCACCTTGAGCAAGGCACACTCTCTCAACCTCACAAGAAGGCAAAGGCAACCCCCCCCCCTGAACAAACCTTGCCAAGAAAACCCTGTGGTAGGGCCATCTTAGGGTTGGCCTAAATTGGAAACAACAACAACAACAACAACAACAGAGTTATGCCTTGCTTCATATCTCCAAGTCCTGTTGTAATCAACTCAAGAGAGAGCCAGTCTGGTGTAATGGTTTGGACTAGGGCTCTGGGAGAACAGGGTTCGAATTCCCACTCATCTACAGAAAGCCACTGGGTGATGTTTGGGCAAGCTCCACTCTCTCAGCCTCAGAGGAAGTTAAAGGCAGCAAATCTCCTCTGAATATAAATCTGACCAAGAAAAGCCTAGGAGAAGGCCACCCGAAGTCTGAGTCAGCTTGAAGGCACGTAGCAAGAGAGCCAGTGCAATGGAGTGGTTTGAGTGTCGGACTAGGAAGGACTGGGAGAGTCTGAATCCCTGCTCAGTCATGGAAATCAGTGATCTTTCCATTCTCTCAGCCTCAGAAGAAAACCAGGATGGCAGACCTCTTTGGAATAGGACTTGCCAAGAAAACCCTAGGAGAGGGTCGCCATAAGTTGGAGCAAACGCAAAGGCACGTAACAACATCATCATCATCAAAAACAACAGAAATGGTAAAGATTTGGGAAAAGGAAACCAAAAAAGTGTGTGTGGGGGAGTGTTCAGGCACTTTTCCAATGTGTGGTGGCCAAAGATTTTGTAGCTTTGTTGTTTGGGCAGTGGATCATGGTTCCATGCATGGCATGGCGACAGTGAAGTACTTTTCTCTTTCATAGAAGGACCAAGTGGGAAGGGACCCAAGGCCCACCTGGCGGATTCGCCTTCGTTGAAGGTCTTTAAACAGAGACCACAAGGTCACCACTCCAGGGTACTTTAGCTGAAAGTTCTTGCAGCAGCAGCAAGTTGGACTAGATGGCCACTTGGTGTCCCTTCCAACTCTATCATCCTATGACTGACCATAGGTGAGCTTCTATAGCTTGCCCTCCCTTTCCATTTTAAGGAGAAAGGAAGGGGATTGCAGAGAAGAGATTGCTCGGAAGACATGCGAGCAAGCCCTGGCTTAGTACTCTCTTCCGCTCTGGGTGTTAGAAATGAATGTTTGCTAGAGGAGGGGAAAGGTTAGAGGCCTGGGGAAAGGCAACCTGTTCAGGGAAAGCATTTGCGGCAATTAATTAATTCGCTGCTGTATTCTTTCCAAGATCCATTTAACTATCAGCTGTGAGCTCAGAGGACATTTGTCACGCCTAGAATGCTATCTGCAAAAAACTAAAAAGGTGGGGAAGGGGGAACCAACCTTGAAGAGGGCTGCAATTGAGGAGGGGGAGGAGGAATGGGAGATCGGCACAGCTTCGTAATAATTAGGAATCACTTCCTTCCAAATTAGATCTCGGCACGCACAGAAGAGAAGTCTCTGAAAATGGGATCAATACAGTAAATTAAACCATTCGGGGCATAAAAAAAGAAAAGAAACTGAAGAGAAATTAGTTCTGGAGAAGTGTCGATGAGACAGAAATGTGAGCAGGGGGGAAAGTAAAGGGTAGACGACTCAGCTTTCCCCAATCTGTTACCGCTCCAGATGTGTCTGACTATAACTCCCACCATCCCCTGGTAGAGGGTGAAAGTTGTAGTTAGACACATGGAGGGGTGCTAGGTTTGGGAAGGAGGCTGGGCTAGTGGTGGATAAACTGAGTAGTTTGGAGCAAAAACACCCCCCCAAAAAAGAGTACCAACCTCAGTTGCTCACAGCTTATCATTCAAACACACACATACACTCACACAGAGGACATGTTTTCCTGTTAGGAAATTAGGACAGAAATCACACCTCAAGGAGAAATGAAAGGATTTTGTTCTTTCTCACCAACTTAGGGAGACATAATAAGGAACCTTTAACCTAGCCTACTTGCTTCGAACCAGAAGGTGGATGCAAAGCAGAGCAGAGGGTGAGCCCTTGCACAACTGGGAAGGAGGGGGAACCTAACTGTAAATACATGGAAATGGTGGGGAAATTATTCACAGCAGGCTCTCGAGTGGCTTAAATTCTCCTTTGGGCCAGATGGAAACAGATCCCTGATCACTCAGAATAGCTCCGCTGGACGGTTGGGTGAAGATGCAATGGTGGCAGCCAAAAAACCCAAATAAATCAGAGGTCTGCTTTTTTAAAACAGAACACTTCTGGTTTCCTCTGACTTACAGGAAGCCCCTGGCCTGAGTTACTCAGCTCCCCAGCTTGGAGAAGTTACTTTTGGGGGATTACAATTCCCCAAATCCCAGTGGTACCATGCTGGCAAGGGGTTTCTGGGGGCTGGAGCCAAAATAACTTTTCCTAGCTCTCCTCAGATTAACCTCTAAAGCCCTGTTCCTTTGACATATTTATGGGACATGCGTACTGTATTTACTTATAGAATTTTTTACCCTGGGGTGGTTTGCCTAAAAAGCTTCATTTTCTTTCTTTCTAGCTGTGATGCCCTTTTTAAAAAATGCTGAAGTTTTTATAACACTTTTGAAGCTGTATTTATCTTTTGCTGGATACTGAAACACTTTTTGCCTCATGGTTAACGTTGCTGCTCTCGATGTGATTCTTGGCTAGGCTTTTATCTGCTTTATTGATGGCTATTGATTACCAGCTCCTCCTGATCAGACTTATGGGTTGCATCGGTTTCACATAAGCTGCTCAAAGGACTCTGGAGGCAGGGTGGGAGAGAAGTCAGGTTAAAAATATCTAAGATAAGGAAAGAAAGCCTGGGAACCAGAAGGGACGGCATAGCCATCTGCTTTAACAGTGATGAGGGCAATCCACTTAATAAAGCAGCACCAATTAAAAGCACGTTACTGCTTCAGTATTGACTGCGCTGCGCAGGGGCTGCAGCTGATGCTATTCGCAAACTGGACTTCTCACTCAACTCACAACAGGGTGACAAATCTCTGCAGGCTGAGTTAGGCATTAATTGTGCTACACAGCCCTTGTACCAAATGACAATGGGGTGCAACTGAACCAAGACACCAAGTGTGTGCAACTGCCAAATGCACAAATCCTCCTCCTCCTTATCATTTATATCCCGCTTTTCCTCCAAAAATGGGACTCAAAGCAGCTTACAATTTAAAAGAAGTACAATATAGCAAAAAACATACCAAGGTGAAAATGAAAACAGAAGTACAGGCATGTCTCGTTTAACAAAGCCTCTGACAAAGAAGCTCCTTTTTACAAGGTCTTATACCAGCCTATCCCCACCTTTCCTCATCCTTTGTCTAGCTGGAAGGTTTTAACCACATCGGCACAGGGAGCGTGGTGAAGGAGGGCTGGAGAAACACAGATTTTCAGTGTAGCATAGTTCTGTAAGTTATGGGTACCAGAACCAGGTACCAATGTGTGCACAGGCTCTGGGGTCCCAGTCTGCCTCCAGAGACCAGATAAATCAAAGAATCATTGAAACATCAAGTTGGAAGGGGCTGCAAGGGCCATCTAGTCCAACCCTCCTTCCTGAAGCACTCTTGAAAGATGCCCATCCAATTTCTGAAGGAGGACCCATCGCCCGCTGAGGAAATCTATTCCACCATGAGCAGCTTTTACTGTCATTAGGTAGAATCTCTTTTCTTGTCATTTGAATTCATTGGTTCTTGTCCCAATCTCTGGCGCAAAGGTCAAAAGAACCACTTTCCTTCCCCCCCGCCCCGTTTCCATCCCACCAGTGGGTTAGTTTAGCAGCAGAAGTGGTTGGAATAAACCAGTAATGAAAGCCTCCTCTCTCCTGAAAAGTCCTGAAAAATGCAGCTCCCCCACGGTAGGCCAAACCCAGGGCCAGGCTGGGGCCTGAGAGATGCAGCCTCCCTCGGGGTCTCCTCCCAATTAAGGCTGGGGGGCTTCTGCCAGAGGGGGACCTGATTTGCAGCCAATGCCAGGAGTGGCTGAGAGAGCAAAGATGAACATCCAGCGCAGCCTGATAAGAACCGTTATGCCAGCCAGCGCCATCCATCAGCGTGCCAGAGAGCTTGTTAACAAAGCAGCCGCTTTTAACAGCACCCTCGGCTCACTCTTTTAACAGTCATTTGACTGACTGGCCAACAGACTGTGGAGAGGGCGGGGAGACAGAAGGAGCGCGCCTCCCATCCTCCTGTGCCAACCCTCACCACCCCATCATTTGTGGGAAACTAGAGTTTGGAAAAGTTGGTTTTTAAAAAAATGACTGCAAAGCCCAGAATCCCAGGCAACCTGGCCATACCAGAGCCTCAGAGAGTTTGTCTTCTGGAACTACAATTCATACTAGAATGCTGGCTGAGGGATTTTGGGAGTGGCAATCCAAAAGAGGGAATTTTTGCAAGCTCTGTCAGTGGAGGCTTGCGAATCCTGTACTGGTTGTAGTTGGAGCTCCACAGGACCTGTCCAGGGTCCTGAACCCTCCCCAGGTTCAGCACATTGGAGCACTCCTGTAATGTTCAGCCTAAACCCCAGAATGGATTCGCCGCTCCGCTGACAGAAGCGCCACCAGCCTCCGTGGCTGTCCCCAAACAGGTCTGAACAGAGATGTGACACAAGGATGCATGTTTGCACCAGTGCCAGGATGGAAGGTTTCGGTTGAATGTTCGGAGAAATGTCTTAACACTCCAACACTAAGAGTAGCGGGAACCAAAATGGCCCCGAAAAGAGATGGACTCTCCCCCTCCGGAGGCCTTCAGACAGAGGCCAGGCCATTATGCTCTGCCTTAGTTAGGAATGCTCTAGCTCCCTGCTCTGAGGAATTGTTATCTGTGTATGTGTGTGTATATGTGTGTCTGTGTGCATGCACACGCACACATACGCACCCCTTCAAGTCACCTGTTGACTTAGGGAGACCCCATGAATGTCTTTTTCCCAGGGATGATATTATCTTTAGTCTCCCCGCACCCACACCTGATTTTCAAGCCAAGCCAGGTAACAATCTTGTTGAAAACCCTAATTGTCCATCAACAGGGTTATTGGCAGTTACCCTATTTTGTGTGTCTGAGTTTCATCCAACTGGATGAAGACTTCTGGAGAGCCTGAAATCTTACACAGTTGTGCCATCTGGATTGGTCATAATAAAGGCTTCGCCCAACTCTGATTGAAGACTGACTTTATAGGAAATGCAGGGTAGTGTACAAATGTTCAGAAACCTTCTTCTTTCTCTCCAAAGCAGCAGCTGCTTTACAAAGGGTCAAAAAGGACCCAACCATCTGCCCTGGACATCTATTTCCATGTGATTGCTTAAAGCATTCCTCAGCACCAACCTCAAGGCAGTCTGCATTTTTTTGTACTGGACTGGCTTCATCAGCATGAGAATTTGGAAATCTTTTAGAAACAAGTTTCTAGTCCTTAAGATTGCAAAGGTCAGTTTTGAAGTCTGCACATGGGCAATACTTGGGGATATGTCAAAAGAGCATAGGTGTACAATGGCCAAGAACTTGTAGTGGACAGAGTGGGAGCAGATTTGGGGTGATGCGCCCATTTCCTCACCCTTCTTCATTACTAGTGGATGTGGAATAAATTATGAAAAATGAGGGGGGAAATGAGCAAATCAGGTCTCATCCCCACCTGAGGAATTCTCAAAATTGAAATACATTTTTTTCAGATACATAATATTAAGAAATCCATATTTTCAAAGACATAAGCAAACAAACAAGAAAACAAACCATGAGAACCTCTTTGTTTTCTTTGCTGCAACACTCTCCATCTACCCCTCTTGAAACACACACACACAATGCTACCAGTGCACAGTACTTCAGAATGATCAATATGCAAAGCAAAAAAAGCCAGCCTAGATTCCAAAGGAGATTGTACAATAATCAACAAGATGGAGTCCACAGCCACGTTTCCAAAAGGTGAGCGCAAGACGTGTTCAGTGCAACTACAGAACAGAGCAGGGAGCTCTGTTTTTGAGTAAAGGCAGGGATCTATTTACAGGCATCTCTCTCTCTTTAACGCCAGGGATTAAAGCCCAACTATTGATAAGAGCCGAGAGAGGCTGGGGTGTGGTCAAGCCAAGGAAAGCAGGGGAAAAACCCAGTGAGATCAGTGAAGGTAAAGGGAAGGGGAAGCCATGGGGACATTTGCAGACATAGCTGGTGATCCAGGGGTTGGCAAGAAGAGCGAGAGCCTGTTAACAGGACCTGACAGGTGGGGGTGAGACCTGATTTGCTCATTAGAAAAAGAAGGGGGGGGGATGAAAAGGGGCTGAGATGAAGCCAATTAGAAACTCCAAACTGGAAGTCATGAACTTCCATTCCCAACCCCCAAATCTCTTGGGGATCTGGTCAGAAAACATGAGCCCCAGCATCTGGATTCTGTAATTTATTTGTTTTGTTTTTTTAAAATAATGGATGAAGCTGAGCAAAAGGAATTGCACTAAAAATAAGGGACAATGTATGGGGTGACATTCAGTTGCTCCCAGCAAGGTGGGAAGGGCCTCTCCGAGTGTGTGTGTGTGTGTGTGTGTGTGTGTGTGACTGCCCCAAAAGACAGAGAGAGAGAGAGAGAATATGCCCACAGTTGCAGCACTATCCTCTCCCCATCACCCACCGCTCTCTCCTTATGCTTGACATGTCTCCCCCTCCCCACAGCACACTTACAAGGCAGATATGTTTCCCCCCAAGCTGTTGCATTCGATCTGTTCTCCTGCCCCAGACACCGATAGAGAAACAGTATGCCATGTTGGCCACCACAGCCCTTTGTACCTTTGGGCTAAAAGAAACCGTGCATTCTCCTAGAGACTAACCCAGGTGGCCAATAGCCCCTTGCACACGTATCCCTATCCACGCCACACCTCAGCTACAGAAAGGCACATCAGAAGCAGGCACTGATTTTAAAACAACAATAACAACAACAATGCTGCAAGGAACACATCATGGGGAATTCCAAAACAATGCCTAGACCTGGTTTGCTTCCAAGTGCTTAGTTGGGCACGCAAGTCTCTAGGACTGGGACTGGATTTGGTGAGCAAGACCTGCCAGGTGATTGCATGATTCCTTCCACAGACATTTATATCATAATCAAACAGGTATTTGCAAGCAAGCAAGTCCAACCCCCTCCCCCTGGAAATTGGGTCACTCTTAGCAAAAAGCTCAGCTCTTACATCCCAACCCTCTTCAAGCGGAAAAGCTGCTAAGGTCACTTTAGATTTGGGTGGGTGTGGCAGCCACAGAGACCGCAAAGGCAACAATATCCAGATCTTTCCAAGAGTCTGCTGTATTCTCTTCCAACTTGCCACATTTCTCACCAGCCTTTCACTCAGCATAAACACAAATCTAGCAATGAACAACACACCCTTCTCAGGACCAGGGAAGAAAAAGGAGGGAAGGAGGGAGGGAGAGCGCTCCCAGCCGCTCTGTTTTGGTACATTAAGGGGGAAAAGAAGAAGGACCTGAGAAACCTTGACACCACACAGCAAGACCCCGGCCCAACACTCTGCACGGTTCAGAAAGGAGCATACAATTTATGATCAGCATCCTCAGTCTGGGATAATCGGCATCCTGCACCGTTCCATTTCAGTGCTTGCATCAGTACCCAAACCGGTTGCAAGCAGGGGACTTCATTTTCTCTTCCGCCACCAACCCCACAGCATAATACACGGGATTACATTGTTTGACTGTTTAAAAAATGCCAAAAACCACCTAAAGAAACCAAAGCTTTCAGGCTTCACCAGCTTGACAGGAACCACCCCCCACCCCACCCCACATTTAAACCATCAATTGGTGTAATTAAAGAGATGCCTCTTGTCCGCCCCCCTGCCTCTGATGGGCCCGAGAGCCAACGGCGGCATCAAAAATCACTATTCTCCTTCTGCCACAACAAGACACCCAACGCCAGGGCCGGGCCTCACCTCTCATTGTCCACGTTCCTGAAGCCAGGTAGAATGTGCCGGAAGCTGCCGTTCCTGTCGAGCTTGGGTTGGCTCTTTGTCCTTTTGATGGAGCCCTTGAGCCGGCGGCTGAGGAACCCCTGTGGGGTGGAAGAGGGAGACCACAATTATGAAGAAGGCAGGCACACACAGTGCACACAGTGACACAATCTCGCTCTTGCTCGCTCTCTGGCACACCCTGCACAGGGGCACAAGCGTCTGGCAGCCGAGTCCAGCACTGTGGCTTCTTCTTCCGCCACGCCAACGGCAGGGGACGTTCGCTGCCTTTCGCTCTGCTACGGCACAAAGATTTCATCCAGCATCTGCTGGAGAGAGACGTCGGCATGAGACTCCCCTAAGCCTCGGTTACCTTGGTAACCACCCGCTTGCATTTCCCCCCCAAAAAATCCCAACCAGCATCACCACCAATATACAAGACAAATACTGCATATCCCTGGCACATTGCAAGACTCGGAGGTGGGAGGGAAGCACTGTGGCCCAGCAGCGCTACAAAGGTTAACCCCTTTACCAACCTATTGCTGTCCCCCCAAAAAAACACCTTTTGCAAGGTAAGACAATCCCATGTGCACCTGGACACCAACACTAGCAGATTCCAGCAGAGCTCATCTGCACTAGAAACTTAAAAACCAGATGCATCCCTACTAGTCTGGTGCATCTAGGCAATTCTCAGTGGATCATCAAGGGCCAAAACATAAGATGAAGGAAGTGTTTCAGGGATGCACAAATAATTCATTTGGGAAGGTAGGGGGAGATTTTCAACACCTTTGCCTGATGAAGAAGCTAGTGGAGCTTCAAAAGCTTGCATGATGTGAAGTCAAAGGCTTCTCTGAAGATGCCAGCCACAGATGCAGGCGAAACGTCAGAAAGAAAATATTCCAGAACATGGCCTCACCGCCCGGAAAAAAAAACCCAAGGAAAATCTTGCATGATGTATTTTGTGCATTTTTGGTTGGCCCAATAAAGGTATCACTATTTTGTGGATTTGGGATGTTGTTGCTTTTTGCTACCCTGGGATGTCTTCTCTGAAGCCCCGGGGCTCATGATCCAGACTTGGGAAAGATTTTAGGAAGGGAAAAGAAACTATAACAAACTCTGGAGATCCCACCCACCCACCACATATTTATATATGTACGAAAAGGAAGGGAGGACGAAACATTTGGCTTCCCCTCTTATCTACCTGCCTTTCCTGACGGAGGTAAATTATACCTTCCTTATCACCATGGCTACAGAGAACCTTCGGGAATTATATACACGGGCATTGTGCCACGTGTGAGAAAAAGGAGGAAAGGGGGGAAATGTCATTTAAGAGAGAAAGAGACACAGAGAGCTTTGATCTTCACTGGGCGCCCTTCAGCCAAATAGAAACATTTTGCCAGTATAGAGTCACCACTCCTCCCACCCAGTATCTTCCCTGTATCTTTAATGGCTGCAGCCAGGCAGCAATCCAACTGGGGAAACCTTCTCTCCTCATCACATTTGACTTTTGAGAGTTTCTCAGCAGGGTAAAAGCTAGCATGAAGAGAAAAGCAGAATTTCTCTTGGTGGACTCTAGGGGTGCAGAACATGTGACCCACTAGACGTTGGCGGACTACAACTCCCATAATCCCTAATCCTGGCTTCAGGTCAGTGGGGCAGACAATCTGCTCTGGACTTTGGTCCAAACTTTAAAGGAGGTTTCCAAGAGGTCCAGCACCTTGGACGCCTCTAAGTTTGGGATGAAAAACCAGAGCGGATTCACTGACCCGCTGACATAGTGGCCTTTGGCTGCTGTTGCTTCTCTCATACTATTAGATCTTGTTGGTGTTCTAAGGACATTTAGATTCTGGAGAAAATAAAGGCTCCTTTCACATCGTGGCAAAATTAAGAGATATAGTTTGCGGCCACCAGATGCGGCTACTAGCCTAGACACAGGTTGTTATCTGTGTCAGTGTTTGTTATCACCATGATGGCTAAGTGGAACCTACAGCTTCAGAGGCAGTCTACCTCTGCGTATGAGTTTCTTCTGGTCAGGAGAGGGCTGATGCCTAGAGATGGAGAAGAATTTCAGTGATCTTTGCCAAAAAGTACCCATTTTGCTCTGGAACTTGGGTGTGTTTTTTTTTAATAATTTATATTAAAACATTTTTTGAAATGCACTAAGGATTCCAAAGATTAAAAAACTTGTTGAGAGACAAAACAACCCTCCCTTCAGAAAGTCGCATATCCATAAAATGCTTGTGATACATTTTTGCATGAAGCCATGCTCATGTTTTCAAAAACTCAAATGGTTAAAAATGCATATGGCTGAAAAATATGCACAGCCACGCATTTAGTCCATGGGGGAAATATGTTAATTAGGTAAAGTGCGTAAATAAATCTATACACGGTAGGGGGAAAAACCAGTCTCACAGGCTGGAATGGGAAATGAGAACACAAGTGGGGTTCAGAGAATTGCCACAAAACAGAGAGCGAAAGCATTTTACCCATCCTTAGTACAGGCAGTACGGAGGAGTGGTTTGGGAACATTGGATTATGACTCTGGAGACAAGGGTTCGAATCCCTAATCAGCCATGGAAACCCACTGGGTGACCTTTGGGCAAGTCACACTCTCTCAGCCTCAGAGGAAAGCAAAGACAAACCCCCTCTGACCAAATCTTGCCAAGAAAACCCCATGATAGGTTTGCCTTAGGGTGACCATAAGTCCGAAACAACTGGAAGGTCCACAACAACAATTTTTTGCTTTCCTGGCTTACTAGAAGGGGAGTGGGTGGTGAGGGCGGAAGCGAAAACCAGCTGAGTCCCTCCCACCATCCTTTGTCTGGTGAAACATCCGTGTTTTGAACGGGGAGATCCCTCCGTCACACCTTTTTCTCGGAGGATTCCAAACCAAATGCAACTTTTTTGGAAGCTTCTTTCTTCTGGTTTTATTTTTTTTAACACCCTCCAAGGACTGACTGGCGCAGACACAGCTGTTCTCCTACGCACCAAGACGGATATTAGTCACTGCTGGGGAAGACTGGCTTGGCTTAATTCCCTAAGAAGCAGGCAGACACCAGCCTTTTTTTTTGGGGGGGGGGGCAGAGATGAAGAGAGAGGCATGGCTTCCAACGGAAACCACACACCTTCCCATCATCCCCATTCCCCCCAGTCCAGGACTCAAGGTGGCTTGCAAAGGTTAAAACAGATAGCGCTTTAAAATTCACATCATACAAAAGTTACCATAGCATAGGCAGTAGATTTAGAAGCAAGGCCATTGAAAAGCACACAACAAGTAAACAACACAGCATATGCTCAAAGGGCCTTTGCCTCCGGAGCCATCAGCTATTCAAGGCCGGCCAAAACAAAACCGCCTCCACCTGCCTCCGAAAGGACAGGAAAGAGGGTGCCAGTTCAACCTCCCTAGGAAGGGCGCTGGGGCAGAGAGAAGGGCGCACAAATTAAAATGTGGATATTATCTTTTATGTGTTATCACCCAAGGAGACCTTCTGCTGTGCTTTCTGCAACCGGACTTGTCTATCTCGGATTGGCCTTTTTAGTCATCAGCGCGCTTGCAGAAAGCGCGAGATGAGTCCTTCCTGAATCTTCGTTTGCGAAGAAAAGCCAGAGAAAGAGAGAGGGTATTCCTGTGTGGCAGGGGATTGGACTTGATGGCCCTCGTGGTCTCTTCCAACTCTTGGATTCTATCTTTTGATTCTGCCCATAAATTACAATGTGAGGTGGGTGTATCTCTCTGGTCTTAATATTATCTCTTCTTCTCTCCACTTGGTAATACAAGGTGTACGGCGCCAGGGTGGAGGAGGAGAGTCCCTTTTAAGGTTACTACTCTCACCCTTAACTTGAAGATGACTTGAAGGGACATAACGACGACAAATTTAAACCCAAACTGTCCCATGGGTGACACCTGGGTTTTTTTGCCCAATTTGCAAACATTCTCCGACATCACATTAGCTCAGCCAGTGAGAAGGGGAAGGATGGGTAGCAGATCACCAGGGCATGCTTCAAACGGGTAGGTTATTTGGAGTATCTCTCTCCCTTCCTCCTTCCCCCACCCCACCAAAAAGCTGCAAGATTTCAGACGATTCAAACACGCAAAGTGTTAACCAGTTTGCGCTATTTTCAAAATCAATCTAAACAGTTTTGTGCTGAAGCATCCGGTGCATTCTGTGGAAAAGGTGGGAGAGTTATTCTCTAGTGGAGAGCACTAGATCCAAATCAGAGACACGCTTTTGAAACCCCAGACCCAGGAAGGAGAGAGGAAGAGGACGGCTGCCTTTGAGATTAAAGCAGATAATAATCGCCAGCTGACAGAAATTTATTCACATGCCTATAAATCTAAAGTTCTACAACACTTTTATTTGAGCATCATCACCACCTCTGGAGCACTTCCTATCAATGGTGAATCATTATTCCTGTCTTGGTTTTCTCCCTCTGCCTCTCCATGCCTTTAAAGGGCAGCTGTAAGTAGTCGAGGGATGAAAAAAAGAGGATTTATGGGAGAAAAGTTGGAGACATCTACTTCAGAATCAAGGGGACCATTTGACTTGCCTTGTTTCAGAGCTTCCCAAGGGCAGGTGGAAAGGTAGACTGTTTTGAAACCTGGAGGTTCCACTTCACCACCTTGACTCATCATAGCCCTCAACACATTTTCTCCTTTTCCATAAATATGCTTGATTCTTAGTATGCTTAACTCTTCTTCCCCACAAAAAAAACACTCAGGGTGCAAAAAGTGTCCTGAACGTACAGAAGTTGCCTTATGCAGGATTAGATCGCTTGTCCATTTAGCTCAGCGCTGGCGGTTCTGACTGGCAGCAATGCCTCTCAAGGGGTTCTTTCTAAGAGAGACTGGGAACCAAACCTGCATCCCGAGGCTCCACCACTGAACTATAGCAGAACAAAAGCAGGGAAACCAGACAGGACACTGTTAATAATGCCCAGCCATAATCTTTCAAGATAAAACAGCCAATTCTGTCATAATACAACAGCAGAGTCTAATGCTCCTGTGACTCTTCCAGCTTTTTTCTCTCCAAGTGCTGAAAATGGCATGCTTACCATACACTTATTTTTTACCTACTGTGTCTATTCTTGCAGTGCCCCCTCCTGGTAAGGGTGGGAAGGGCAAGCAATGGGGAGAGACACACACACAACCTTGGCCAACAGACATTTTCACTTGTACAGGGAAGACAGACAGTCAAAAGGCCGGAGAGCTTCATGGTGGCTAACACTGTACCATAATTACCTTGGATGGCCTGCCAACTCCTCTTCATTCTCTGCTCCAGTGTCCAATTTTGAATTGTAAGCTCCCAGGGCAGGGACCTGCCCATCTTGCTCCCAAGTACACAAGGGATTAGATGGAACCAACAAATTAGAAATTTAGGAATTTTTTATTGGAATAAGACCATTCTACTGAACAGAGGTGCCAGGGATGGAGGGAGCAAATTTTGCCCCAATGTCTCTGGCAGATTACATTAACACATTCCAATTTCAGTTTATTTTTGTCAATTCCAGGTTAGATTTACCCTTATTTTCAGTTGATCTTCAGCCTTTTTTTCCAGTTTGGGGCCAGTGGGAATGGGCGTTGGAGGGTAGATTAAGCCAAAGCATCATGTTGTGGTGCGTTCTGGCTGTGGTTTCTGTGACTTTGGGGTGGGTTTTGTCCCCCACATTTAAATATGGGATGGTATGGGGGCTTTGAGGGTGTTGTAGAGACTTGAATTGTTAACAGCCACAAAAAGTTGTTAGGGCTGTACTTTCCCTGCACCTGAACTAAAAAGAATGCAAGAAGCCCCAGTGTGCTGCTTAATTTTTTCCTAACCTTGAAACAGTAGATTTCCCAGAAACGTTTTTTTAAAAAGTTTATTTATCCACATTTCCACCAAGAGCTTCTGAAATTAAGTGAGACCCCAGGTCTCATCTTCACCTGCAAAATCCATCAGTCGCTCTGCAGGGCTTTTTTTTCTTTCCAATATATCTAGTCACTCCGACAATGTTTAATAACGGGCCTGTTTTCTTTTCTAATATGATAAGCAAAGTGTGGAGAAAATCCTCTGTTTCTGACAACTGCATAACTGTTGAGCCATCTTCTCTGGGAGAAGCTGGCGGAAGATGGCACGAGAGCAACATATTGTTTTCAATAATTTAATTGTTGAGTCCCCGGGGAAGGACGTATGTTCAAAACACATAACAAAAATGCGGGTATCGGTTCGACAATCCATCAATCTCCCGTGCCCCCTCTGGCTTCGCCTCCACTCGCCCACCTTCCCCTCCGCGTACAAACATTCGCGTTTTCCCATCTGAGAGCCAAGCGCATAGATTTTGTGGCAATCAACGTTCGTCATCTCCTCCTCTCCCCACCCACCATCCCACCCTTCCATGCCCACTTGTTAGTGGCAGATTTAAGGCACGGTTCAATTTTATTTCTTTTACCTCTATTCTTACCCTTCTTAACAATGCAAGAAAACCTTGGGCGGGCTTCAGGGTGACTGAGCTTTGCTTTCCATAAGTATACTCTGATCATTTGCTAATAATTCTGAAATGCATTTATATCTGTGGTGGACGAAGTCCAGCCCTGGGATCCCCAAGAATGTTCCTGTGGCCCTCGGTGCCTCCAGAATCACCAGACTGACATTTTTCCTGGCCAAAAAAGGGGGAAGGAAAGAACGAATGCTTCTGGAAGCCTCCATGTACCACCATGTACTTTTTAAATAGGTTTCAAGGCCTCCTTGTATTGTTTAACATTAAAAATAACCTGTTGTTGAGATCCAGAAGTAGACTTCTGGCCATTCTGGGACTTTTTCATTGGTTTATTTTATTTTCCAGGAGTCCATGCAGACCCCAGACAGTTTCAGGACATGCAAGTCCCTACATGGCTTGGGTCCAGACTATCTGAAAGACTGTATCTACCTGAGCCAACCTGAGTTTTAAGATCTTTGGAGGAGGGCTTCCTCTGAGTCCCGCCACCATTGTAGGCATTTCTGGTGAGGATATGGGAAACGGGGCCTTTTCGGTGGCTGCTCCCAGATTATGGGGCTCTCTTCTGAGGGAGGCTCGGTGCGCTCTTTTTGCCTGCAGGCAAAGACCTCCTTATTTAGACAGGGCTTCAGCTTTTAAGTGGCTGGGGTAATGCAATGGTGCAAGGCAAGCTACTATGGGTCCCATATGGAAGAAAAGCAGAATATAAACTAGATAAAATAAAAGGCCACCAGACCTGCTGCAGTTGCCCGCCTCTGTCTATCTAGTGCCTTCTGGATATTCATTATTCCAACACTCTTTACACCAACCATGTAAGGTAGGCCAAAATTATTGTCATTCCCACATTACAGATGGCAGAGGGCAAAGGCTTAGGGAGGCAGAGAGGGATGGAAGAGAGAAAAGCAGGTGTGGGCAAAATATAGCCCTCCAAATCTTGCTGGACTGTAAGTCCCATCAGCCCCTAGCCAGCATAACCAATGGTGCATGGTGACGGGGACTGGAACCCAACAGCTAGAAGGCCACACATTTCCCTCTTCCTGCACATCAACAGCGTCTGAACACAGAGACTGGATACAAATGGTAGCATCCCAGTTCCCAGCTCCGGACTCATTCTTTCAAACGGCACCCGAGGGGACAGAAATAATTTTTGGATTTCAGACTGGAGATGCTGAGTTTGTATTGGAACAAATGAAAAACTGAATGGAATAGAGCCCGTTGCCTCCATTCAATCTTAATTCTTCTGTGAAAGGAATGACTGGAGAGGACATGGGGGACTTCCTACTTGCACTCTTTCATACAACCAGAGCTTTAGACCTTACTGTTAAAACAGTGTTTTGTCATGCTACTCATTGCAAAGATCTCTTTCCCTCTCTCTCTCTCTCTCACACACACAAGGGGAGGGCAAGTAATTTGTTGCCATTATGGAAGGGGAAGAATTAGGGTCCCAATGCATTAATCATAATGGGAGCAGAGAAGAGAGGAACCTAAAGACTGATAATAAGAGAATGTCAGAAAGATTTAAATTCCTGTCCAGAAAAAAACAAAAGGCTAAAGATGCCTCTGACAAGTGGCTAGAAAATGTTGCTTTTTATACAGTGCCCCCAAAGGTAACAGCATTCCCACTCATCCACACTACAAAATTATACCACTTCGATACAGCTTTAACTGTTATGGTTACACCAGATAGAATCCTGGGATTTGCAGTTTGATGCGGTCTTTTTGATTATCTGCCGGCTGTTCAGAGAAACGCACCACAGAACTCTAAGTACCCCTCCACAACAACCCTGTGAGGTAAGTCAGGATGCAAGAAAAGGAGCAACTGGCCCACAGACATCAAGTGAGGTTTCATGGCTCAGATTAGGGACTTTGGAACTAGGATCTGCCAAGTCCCAATTCAGCCTTCTTGGCCAGGATGGGAATCCAAGATGTTGGATGCTGCTTTTAAAATGTCCCGGTTTCTCTCTCCTCCTCCTCCTCTCAATTTCCACTGTTGTCCCCAGTTTACATCAATTGCTGCAAACTGAGTTCAAAGTACAAAAGTAGTTTGCACTCAATTAAATCAGTAGCAGGATGAGAAGAGGAGGTAGCAGGATCTTGCCCTTCCAAGCAAACCCTTGCCTGGCTTGCTGAAGGATACCCTCCAACTGTCCCAGTCTGGCAGGAATGCTCCCAATTAATCCTTTGCCATCCCACTTTTTCCAGCTGCTTTTAAAATGTCCTGGTTTCTCTCTCCTCTTCCAACATCCCCTCTTTCTCCTCAGCTTATTTCAGTTGTTGCAAACAGAATCAACCTGCAAAAATTCTTCGCACTCAATTGACTCAGCAGGGAGGAGAGGAGGGGGCAAGAAATGTGCCCTTCCCAGGAGGCTCAGGCAAAAGCAACCTGCTGCATCCTCTCTACACTTGTGTGTTCTTGCTCATTAATAACTTTTGCCATCTTGGCTACATTCTGATGTCGCTTGGCTACCTGTCCCAGTTTTCATCTGTGAAATGTTGGATGGTATGCAGTTATATAACACTATGGTTCTACCGTGACAACATTTTCTAGAATCCTGGGATTGGCATTTTAGGGAGAGGCAAGTAGTATTCTCAGCCAGAGAGCCTTGGTGCCTCACCAAACTACAAATCCCAGGACTCCAGCAGTGGAATCACAGCACACACTGATTGTGTAGTGTGAAAGGGCCACGGGTCCAGGGCAGTCTCGTAAACCTGGCCTAGATCAAGGAATGAATCGGCTGCAAACAGTCCAGCCATGGCTATGAAAGCGGGATTCTCAGCCCTTACCAGATGGCCAGTGTTGGAGGCCAGAGAGAGACAGAGACGGCACGGCCACCAACAAGATGAATTACAAATAGAGATGGACAGCTGGCTCAGAGTCAGGGCCAAAGGCGTTCAGAGTGCCCCCTTTAAAAAAATGGAATATATCTCCAAAGAAGAGGGATTTTGTGGCTCCTTTGCTCCATCCATTTTGTCAAATTACCTTTGACATCACAGCCACCGTGTCCGCTGCTGGGAGAGCGTGAAGCTCAGGAGTGTACACATAAAGACAGGTGCGCGCACACGCAAACACACGCATGCCCCCCGCCGCCTCAGCTCCCCAAATGGCTCCTCTCTTTTCAGAATGCTCCAAACTGGAGGAAAAGGCACAGCACGGCGGAGAAACTGAATCCTGTCACCATGGAAACTGAAGTTGGAAAGAGTAGACAGAAATCAATGTCACCTCCTCAACGTAAAAAGGAAACGTGGCATGGCAGAGAGAGAAAGCGAGAAAGCAGGGAAGGGAGGCGCGACTGGAAGCGCAACGCAACACCCTTGTAGGGTTGTCCCCGGGACCAAGCCTGCCCACGCCCGCTCTCCAGACAGCGACTGTTGTGCCACATCTGGATTGCCCCCAAACAGTATTCACATGGCACGGTTGCATGCAAACATCATGGGGTTTTTTTTGCTTCCTTTGTCTCGGGGCAGGAAAAAAGACCGCCCAAATGATGTGGGGCTGAGAAGACATTTGAGCAATTATCCAATGAGAAACAGGGACAGCATGCTTTGTCCTCACAACAGCCCTGCGAGGTAGGGTTGGGCTGAGGGAGAGTGACTGGCCCAAGGTCACCCGGTGAATTTCGTGGCTCGGTGGAGACTCAAAACTGGACCTCTGGGAATCAGCCCTGCAATGGCGACGCAAAGCTGCTTGTCCCACTGGCTTGGGAAGCAGTCGTCACTGAACAGGGAACCTGGAACCACTGGAGTTTTGGACTACATCTCCCAGAATCCCCCAGCCACCATTGTGCCCAGGCTGGACGAGGGAAATTCAGAGAATTGTAGACCAAAAATGCAATGGTTCCAAGCTCTGGTGCTTAGTACATTGCCATGTGTCCACACTGAACCTGTGGGACGATGGAGAAACCCAAATGCACATACCATGCCACATAACAATATGAGGGCCTAGAGAGGGGCTTGGGGCAGGAATGAATCCCAAAAAAAGGGGAGAGAAGAGACTTGAGTTCAGGGGACAGGAGGGTGTGTGTGTGTCTCAGCTTTTCCAATCCTGTGGGGCTTCCTGCTCCACCAGACAGGCCCAGCGCTCAATTCTCCTGACAGCAATATTTAAACAACCTCGTGGCAGGCTGTCACGTTAAATCCGGGACGATCCGATCCACAGGACGCTCGTCCAACCCTCGCTGAAAGGTGCCGAGGAAATGTCAAGTGTTATTACCACAATTATGATTCCACACACACTGATCAAAACGAATAAAATGAGGATTAATATTCCTTATTAGCTCTCCTTACAGCCTGGCTTTTGAACTGCCTTTACCCGTGGGCTGTAGGAAATGAAAGATAATTTAATATTTCTGATGTGGTACCATAGGGATGGCGGGGAGGGAGGCAGGCAGGCAGGCAGGCAGGGAGGCGGCACTCTCTGGAGTGTCAACAAGATATGTAGTCCCTTCCCAGAGGGGTATTGGGGATCCCCATACTACCCTCCAAGATTTCACAAATGAAACCAGCAACTTCATACTCTGAAACAATTCGGCAGGGACGGTCCCGACTAATCCTCCGCCATCCCACTTTTTTCCGTTGCATTTAAAATGTCCCAGTTTTTCTCTCCTCCTCCTCTCACTTTTCCCCTTTGTCCTCAGCTTACTTATTACAAATTGAATTCACAGTCCAAAAGGAGTTTGCACTCAATTAGCAGTGGGGAGAGGAGAGGCGGGGCAGGATCTTGCCCTTCCCAGTCAGCTCAGGCAAAAGCAAACGGCTGCAGCCTTTCCTGGCTTGCCTGTTCTTCCTCACTAATAACTTTTGCCATTTTGACCACACTCTGATGTTGCTTGGCCACACATGTCCTGGTTTTCACTTGTGAAAATGTTGAAGGGTATGCAACATCAGAGAATAGTCAAAAGCGGTGGTTCTTTACATGGGGTCGGTGGACCCCCAGGCGTCCATGATCTCCTCACAGGGGGTCTGCAAAGGCTTGAAGGATGCTTGGCCCACCTCCTGCCTGCAGTGGAGTGGCCATGTGACAGGAGCCAAGGCAAAGGTTGGCTGGCTGGCTTGGCCTGCGCATTGCCATTCAATCCGCTCCAGCCACAAACTTGCAAGAAGAAGCAAAAGAAAAGCCTTCCCTTCCCTCCAATGCCTCTGAGGGAAGGTTTAATGGATGGTGTAATTGTATGATGATGATGGTGATGATGTATGGTGTAATTGTATTATTGTTGTTGTTGTTGTTGTTGTTATTGTGTAATTGGATGATGATGATGATGATGATGATGATTTTAAATCTTGAGTAAAGTCTTTGGGGTCTCCAGCAATAAAAAATATTTAAAGGGGCTCCCTGGTAAAGAAAGGGTTAAGAGCCACTGGTCAAAAGCATGTGGCCAGACAACAGGAGGGCAAAAATTATTCATGAAGAACACATAAAACTGTTATTTTAAGCAGAGAAGTCCCAAAATGTATGTACTTGACTTAGCCTGGAAAAAAAGAAAAGCAAAGGCCCAAATCAAACAAATACATTATACTTTGTGTGCCCATGTGCACCCAGCACGATCAACAATAAATATATTATATAAAACATTACTACTTTCGCACTTTCAACTCTGCAGCAGTTGAAAAAAGCTGAGGACAAAGGAGGAGGAGGAGGAAGAGAGAGAAACCGGCACATTTTAAAAGCAGCTGAAAATTGGGGCGGCAAAAGATTATTAAACAGGACTTGCCCTGCCGAGTCTGGACTGTTGGCGGGCGTCCTTTACGCAGGACTGCCTCAGGTGGGTATCGGCTAATACGGCCCTGGCTTGGAAACAGACGCGAGTTGTCCCGTACTGGTGTCTCAAAAGCTTGCTAACTCTAATCTCAGCTAATGTCTACACGCCCTGCCCCGAGTTATCACTGACGGATCCGGGTGAAATAACTCTATAAATAAAAAACATAGTGACTTAATAACATTACTAATATGCAGGTGAGGGAGGCCGGATGCTCAGACTCCATCTGTCTTCCATCCAACAGGCGCTTTATTGCTATAAATGGAGAAGGTGCAACTCCGGTGCCGGAAACTCCTGCTCTCTAACACGGCAGGCAGCACAGAAGAGAAATAGAGCAGAAAAAGGCACCCAAGCGATGGAATTGGGGAGGAAGAGATTCACAGCCTTCTTCTTGGATCTCCTCGGCCAGTTGCCATGACAGAAAGCCAAGGCTGCCAATGAGAAAACCCACTCCATGGCCATCCTCTCCTCCTCCTCCTCCTCCTCCTCCTCTTGGCAGCCAGACGCCCTCCTGGTGACAAGATCTCAAAGGCCCTTTCGGGGTGGGATGGGGTTTTGAGGGGAGATCTATAGCTCTGCCGAGTCCTATCCATTCAGTAAAACGGGTCAGCCGCCCCAAGCGCTGTAGCTTGTCATCCCTGTCTCCTAACCTGATACGCATGACAAACCAGTGGTGGGTTTTGCACTGAAGTCTGTCAAGCCCACATGTCTCATAACCCCCACATCTAATTCTTGCACACCCAGGCTGTTGAGGAATGCTCCATCAAAGGGGATGAAACGGTGTGCAATATACCCTAGAGCCACCAGATCCCACCTAATCTTGGAAGCACAGCAGGGTCAGCCCTGGTGAGTACTTGGATGGGAGACCACCAAGAAATCCCAGGTGCTGTAGGCAATATTTCAGAGGCAGGAACTGGCCAAGCCACCCCTTAGGATTCCTTGCCTAGGAAAGCCCCATGGGGTTGCCACAGGTCGATGGCGACTTGAAGGCGCATATGCACACACATACAGTGGGGTAACAGTGAATCTTCCTGGACTTCTCATCTTTATTGCTTGTGTCCAGACACGGAGTTTCTACCTGGCTACCAAGGGTCGTCTAGTCCAGTATCATTTCCCCAAGGAGTTGGAAAACATCTCTTTGGGGGGAGGACTAGAACTCCCTTTATGTCCCAGTGGCCATGCTGGTTGGGGGGTTTGAGGTTTTCTAGTCCCCAAAAAGAACATTTCCAAATTCTGCCTTTGCCAGATGGGAAGGTTCTATTCCTCATGGAGGAGTTAAATGGGAAGACTGGAATCTGCCCTACACAGGATCAGACCATGGGGGAAATTTTGGCTCTCCAGATGTCCTGCCCTGCAAATCCCATCAGCCTCATCCAGCAAGGCTAATGGAAAGGGATTTGGGGAACTGTAGTCCAAAGCATCCCGAAGGCCGGGCGTTCCTCATCCCTCACTACATTAACTGACAGCAACTCCCTGGTATTTCAGACAAGGGCTGTAACAGGAGATGACAGAGACCGAAGGTGAATTTCAGCATCTGGAGAGAAGCTGGCCTTTAAAAAGCCACCTCTGGATGCAAATCCCCTTCATGCAACAACAGCACCGACTGAACCTAAGGATAAATCCACCCAAATCATTTGCATATAATTTCTCGCTGGCACCAAGTTATCTGAATCCAGTTGCTGTTGACAGTTTAATGATAATCACTTTCTGTTTATGTATTGAGGATAATGTTCCCATTCTCCTTTAAAAAAAATTCAATCCCCCCATTTTTTTTTTCTTAAAAAAGTGGAGGAGGAGGGTGGGGGGGGGGAAGGGAGTCAACCGTAGACCAAAATTACAGTAATTTTCCCTTCTGGTTGGAGTGGTTTAGTAAACAATTAGGTTTCAATTAAAGATCGGGTGCTCATGCTGAGAGGCGCGCCGGTTCATTCCGTCTGAGCTCTCTCTTCGGAAGCCACACGAGGCAGAAATCCTCCACGAGAAATTTGCACTATTAAAATATAATTTACTCAGATGCATTTTGCAGGGAAGGGGAGAGAAGGGCAGCAATTTGAAACTAAATGGCACAAAACTTGTCTGCATATGATGTTGTGAAGAACCTACTGGAAATTGCCTTCCATCTCTCACAGGGTTTGGATCCTCCATTGTTCTAGAGGAGGACCGGAGAAGGATGCCAAACTCAATCCAGCAGGGAGGACCTTTCAAGGGGGTGGGAGATCTCATCCAGGGGGTGCCTCCAGAAAACAAGGTTGCAGGGGGAGCAAGGCAGGGCCTCACTATATGGATGCCACAGGGGTACAGAGAGAGGAAAGGCATCATAAACAGCAAATCTGGGTTGCCTTTCTGTAAAATGATTAAAACACAGGGCGACGTGGACCACAGGCTTATGGCAGCTCCCTGTGATCCTATTTAATTCTGCCCCACACATAAAATCATGAGAACTAGAGCCATACTTTATATGAAAAGACAATAGCTCAGTATCAGTGACAAAGAAAGGCCCCAAGCCAATTGCCTGCAAGGGCCAGGGAAGCATTCTACCCGAAATCCTAGCAAGCCCCTTTTTCCAGTCAGTGTAGACAATGTTGGACTAGATGGAACAACAGGCCAGATGGTTTGACTGGGGATTAGGCAGATTTCTCCATGTTGTGGAAACAAACAAACAATATAATATAATATAATATAATATAATATAATATAATAAGCTCCAAGTACCTGCAGGAAATCACAACTCAAATGATCATGAGATTGGAGCAACTTCACTACAAGGGAAGGGTACAAAGTTTGGGGCTGTTTAGTTCAGAAAGAAAAAGGCAAGTTAGGGGTGAGAGAGGTACATGATATTATACACGCCAGTCGGAAAATGGATAAGGAGAAGTTTTTATTCCACTTGTAACCCTCAAATCCAGAGGTGTGTGTGCGTGTGTGTGTGCGTGTATGTGTGTATGTGTGATCCTCTGAAGATGAATGGTGAGAGGAGACTCAAGACACATCCAAAACAAGAAAGGACTTCTTTACACGGTGCACAATCAAACTGCGGAACTCACTGCCAAAAGGCAGTGCGACAGCTGCTAATTTGCACAAATGGTGAAATTAAATCATGGCAGTTATGGCAATCCGTGGCTACTAGCTGGGATGGCTCCAGAACACTAGGCTGTTCTAAACCTAAAGCATCTCAGACCCCATAAAAAGCCACAGAGTCCCTAAATCAGTCTCCCCAAAGGGATGCTCCTGGCCCACTCATGGATGACAACCCACCAGCTCCAGGTCCATTGTAAGTTTCCTGCAAACTTCCTGACAGGAAGCAAGCTGGAATCCTCATGTCTTTGCACAACAGGTGGGACATTGCATGCAGCTGATTCCTCTCTGATTCCCTCACTTTAACCCATCCCAGTCTGCAGTTCTTAGCTTGGTTTGGTTCTTTTCAAAGTTTATAGCGCAACAGCCAACCTGTGTCACCTGCAGTCAGATCATATCAGGGCAGAGAGAGAGACTGACAGACTCACCGTGACACGGAATGGCGTCGTCCCAGCCGGCTCCATACTGGGGTTCCTCTCTGGGCCCCCGCTGGGCATACCGCGTTTCTGCCCAGTCCTTTCTGGTGGAGACTCTGTGAGGAGCAAACATGAGAAAAGGAGATTTAGAAGAAGATAAGAAAATATCACACTAGAAAGAGGTGTGTGTGTGTGTGTGTGTGTGTGCACGCACAACAGCAACAGCACATCTTTGCAACAAGTGGGCCACACTCCAGGCAGCCTGCACCCTTGGGAAAAGTCACTTGCAAATGAGTGAAAAGCAAAGTTGCTAAGCGTCTTTCTTTCAGTCTGTCGCTGAGGATGCTGAGTTTTTCTGACTACTTTCTGTGCAATGGTGTTACAGATCAGAGTCCCCCCCAAGAGGAAAGTGGAATGTGTGTGTGTGTTTGTGTCAGAGAGAGAGAGAGAGAGAGAGAGAGAAAGAGAACCCACTCTGGGCTTCAGTCCAAACTTTACAGGCGCTATCCAAAGTGCCCTAACCCTAACCCTATTCCCAATTAGTGGGTTCAGCACTTTGTAGAGCCTGTACTAAAATTAATTCACCACCTCATGGACATAGAAGCCACCATCTTTAAATCTATAAAGGGTACTAATGTTGCATTTTCCCAAAAATTTCCACTCTTTCTAGAAAAAATACATCATCATCATCATACATTTTTATTTTTAACCTGCCCCTCTGCTTGGCAACCGGGGTGGCGTACAACAGGATTAAAGCAACAGCAAATTAAAACAATCCTTCCCAATCCTAACACTCCCACCCCTTAAAACTTAAATTAAACATTCTCCCCCCACCACCCCCAGTTGCTTAAATTTTTTGATAATTTGACATCCTTAGTTCCACCCCATCCTTCTTGGTTCCAGCCTTCAATGCTCCAAATACGTGTGTGCACATGGGTGCGCATGTGTGTGTTAATGCATTTTATGCCACTCAATAACCACATTTTTCTGGCCAGCATACAATCTGTCAAAAAGTTTAAATGTTTCAAAATATAACAATAACACAGGAAACCCGTAACTGAAAAAGCTGGGTATAAAACCAGGATAAAAATGGCAGCAGAGGAAAAAACATCATGTAAAGCTCAAAGTAAGAACCACCAGAAGGCCTGAAGTGCAAAAACACGAAAGCTCTAAAACCAATCTTAAAATTCCTAGGAGAATAAAAGAGGTCTTTGGTGGGTTGGAAATCTCACACAGAGCCCAGGGAGAGAAAAGGATGTTGCGGCAATACAAAAAGCAAGGAAGATTCAAAGTCAATCTGGCAGATCACTGCCAATATTTGATGACTCACAAGTCTGTAGTTCCAAAAAAAATATGCAACCGCAACAAAAGACACACCACCAAGGAAGGGGTCCAAAATTCTCTTCCTCTGGATTTCTCCCAGATTTTGGAAAGGCAAGTTCTCTGGTCTTGTATCCACAATGGAAATGACATATTAGGATCGATCCATTATTCTGTGTTTATTTACTTTTTAAAATATATCCAAATTGTACACAATAGAAAACATGCAAGTCCATCACAGATGCTAGTTTGTTCATCTTTCCTCTTACCTCCAATCCACAACCACCCCAAGATATTAGAGGTGTGGACATGCACAAGGGCTAAACACCACCACAAGTCCAAAATCAACCAGTTTTACAGACCTCATAGCTACTGAACTTGGCAGAGGGGAACTTTGTGATATTGATTTAGTAATTTGAGACGAAATGGTTTCAGTAAATGGCTCTACTGCCAACTTTATATTGCAAATTAATTCTGCAGATTCTTCTGGATATTCACTTGGAAGAAAGTTCCGCTCAGACCCCTGAAAAATTGCTTTTTGGACTATGGCTCCCAGAATCCTGCAGCCAAGATGGCCACAGCAGAGCTTGGAAGGGTTACTTTTTGGATTACAAAGGGTGATAATCTGGAATATCAGTATGCAAAAGGATCTTGTTGCACCTTTCAGAGAAAGAAACTGTAACATGAGCTTTCATAGAGAAGGCATCCACACTAGAGAAATAATCCAGGTTGAAACTGGATTATTTGCATGGCTCCTTCCTATAGAATCTTGGGATTTGTAGTTTGGTGAGGCACCAGCACTCTTTGTCAGGGAAGGCTAAAGATGTCTATGGTGCATCTGAGGAAAAAGACTTAAGTCTATGAAAGCTCATGCTATAGCCTCCTTCTCTCAAGATCCTTTTGCATTTTTGGATTACAGTTCCCAAAATCCCCTACTGGCCATGCTTTTTCATGGAGTCCAGAAAAGTAACTTTTCGAAGCACTGGTCTCCATAGCAAACAACCTGGTCTTGAGGAACAGTAGCACCTATAAGAAGCTGCAAGGCCCCAGTAACAAGAAACAAAATAAAATTCTCACTTTGTTTTCGGAGGCCATCAGTATGCAAAAGGGGAGAGGGAGCGAGAGACACTCAGTAGGCATTACTAATCACTGCGCTTAGCTAAACATTCCCAAATATCGTTCAAGTACAATATTTCACAAGCTGGCGTGCCTGATCACAAATATTATGACATTGCTGTGACCCCCAGCCAGGGAGCGTAAAAGACTTGCTTCTGCCAACGCAGTGCGGGGGAATTTAAAATCACATCAGGGCCCAGAAGATGCATTGGGGAAAGGCAGGGAAAAGAGGGAGACATCACAAACAGGACATGGCCGGACACACACACACACACACACACACACACGCACACAGCTGAAGGACTGCAGTGGCAACTTCTGCTTCAAAGAATTAGCTAACACACATTGGAAACTGTTTAATGCAGTGTAGATGTGTAAATTGCTATCACTTAAAACAGTTTGTAAGCCACTCTGATAGCCTTGTGGCTGAAGAGCGGGGGTATAAATAAATAAATGAATAAATAAATAAAGCACTTGCCATGTGGGACAGACAAAGGGTGCTTTTTGCTGGACTATTTGCCACCTTCGCACACCTTCCATCAGCCCATTTGGCTAGGCCCTGTGTGAGCAGGTGGCGTGGGACTGGTTACTGTTCAGCTTCTGGCTTTCCAATTTGATTACTCTGCTGGAGAGATCCTTTGCTATCGCTCACATTCTCAACAGACCAGGTTGAGCGTCCAATTTTCCCATGCAAACAGGTCCTAGCCTAGCTGATCCTACTGTAGGCATGTGTGCCTGCCTCCAACAGGCAAGGTAAACAGCAGCTGCCTCCAGAATCCCTTACTGAGCATGCATGAACAAACACACAGAGAAAAGATGAGAGCACATAAGCCTGCCTTACCAGCTCTCCACACTGTTTTTTGTTTTTTTTTAAGCACAGATCTGTAAATTTCTCCACCCAAGTAGAAATCAGAAGAAAAATGAAGGCTGGTAAAAAAAAAAGAAGTCATCTCTGGATATATTTTGGAAGAAACTTTCAAGCGGTGTCTAGAAAGTTCAAGATGCATTTGTATACTTCTGCAAGGCTTACTTGGCCTAGTTGTTTCAACTTCTACATGCATATTGTTAATTTTATTTTGCTGAAACATGTTGAATGGCTCTTCTTTTTCATGGCATAGGAACCTATCAGTATTCCTTCATCATTATTTCTTCTTCTGGTACCAAATATTTTGCCAAAGCCATGCCAGGAACACATCCACTTTGTTACCTAAGGTATACCTGTATTATTGGGGAGGGGGTGCTTTGCAAAAGACTCTCCTTACAAGGCTGCTAAAATGAGACCCAGCGTTCTCCAGCACAGCCAAAGGCAGCTGACTAGTTTTAGTCATCAGCGCGCTTGCAGAAGGCGCGGGATGAGTCCTTCCTGAATCTTCGTTTGCGAAGAAAAGCCAGAGAGAGAGAGAGAGAGTTTTGGAGACACAGAGTGGGATGTGTGGCATGCCACTCTTTCCTCCAACATTTGCTGTTGCTTCCCAGCATTCACCATCTGAAGCAACTGCCTCAGTCTGCCCCGCAAGGTCCGTCTTGTTGCACAGCCCTCCTGAGCAACAAAATGTCCCAGAGCAGCAATGGCACCGTGGAGCATTCTCCTTTGGAGAGCGCCACAGAGACATCGACCGTTGTTTCTGAAATATTCCAAGTCAGGTTCACTCGCACAGAACATGAGCGCTAAGCAGACCACGAAAGTAATAAGCCCTCCATTTGTTGGCACGTGGCTTCACCGTTCTGTCATATTAGCGGCGCTCCCAAGTGACACACTCAAGTCTCAAAAGGCGTCGCTTGTAAAAACTCCCAGCTCTGAAATTACATTTTGGCAGTGCCACTTGAATGTGAGTGGAATGAATCTCCCCGAGTGAGGATTGGGCAAGTACCAGCGCTTTAATCGACGGACGGTGAGAAAAGTTGGCATCGACCTGAAGGTGGCCTTCATCACTGGCAATCCCTGTCCTGCCCAGTGGCGTTTTGGCTCTGCGCTAATAAGCCCCCCCCCCTGTTCCTGTTGGTATTATTATTACTTCCAAGAGGAATTGGCTTTCACATCCCCGACCGCTGGCATCTCTAATCCCTTCTTTACAGGCTGTTAACTTGACTGGTTTCCGAAGCCATCCGTGTCATTACTGAGAGATTTGGAGGGTTTTAAGTTAATAACACACCGTGGAACTGGCGGATGGCAAATGCCAATCCAGGCCGCTAAGCCCCCGGGAATCAGCTGTGATCTGGAGCCAGTAAGTGGACAAATGAAGGTATAATCTCTGCTCCTGCTGCAAGATGCGAGCAGGATGCCCCCTCACAAGGAAGGAGGAAAGGCGGCATCTGATAAGGCCGGGTGCCTCTGGCAATGTCGCTCACTGTCCGCTAATAACTACCCGGCTAGCTGATGGACTCTTGCTTGCGCCTGGGAGACACGCTCGCTCGCAAAGGCCATCAGAAGAAGGCGATGGGAAAGGAGGCCCAGGCGCCCACATGTGCAATTCCCAGCAGAGAAGGAGAGATGCAGCTCATCAAGGTTTTGAAAATTCATGCCAGGACCATCATGTCGTGCAAGCCTGGCGGCCTATGGCCTAAGGGCAGGGAGGAGAGGCCAAGGAGAAATCCCTCAGGGCCATATTCCAAAGCAAATGCTTGCCTTATCCACACCTCCAGACCCAAGGTGTGGAGCAGAACATGGTTTGGTGTTGAACCAGAACCTTAGCCAAATCCCACAGAGGGGCCACATAAACCTCAGATTTAAATGCTTGTTGTTACATTGTTATGTCTCCAGCTCTAGAGACCAGGGTTCGAATCGGGCCATGGAAACCCACTGGGTGACCTTCAGCAAGTCAGGGTCTCTCAGCCTCACAGAAAGGCAAGGGCAAACCTCTCCAAATAATAAATTCTACCAAGACCACCTTATTTTTAGAGCTGCTATGATGTAGTTGTTTGAGCTTTGGCTAGGACTCAGGCAGAATAGAGTTCGAATCCTGCTTGGCCATGGAAAACCACTGGGTGACCTTGGGCAAGTCACACCCTCTCAGCCTCAGAGGAAGTCAATGAAAAGCAGAAGAAAGCAAAAACGTTTTCCATCTATTGTCAGCCAGTACCTTCTGGCCTTCTAAGATACACTGCCTCTGCACATAGAGGTTGTCATGACAGCATTGTAGCAGTATTTGCACACACACACACACACACACACACACAACCTGGCTTTGTCTAATCCTTTTATAAGGAGGGTTTTAGTGTTGCCAAGTGAGTCAATCCTGCCTCCAGTGACTGTAGGTGATTCCTTTCATTACAGTGTAGGAAATTAACCTTTTGAAGTGTTGTGCTCACCCTTTCCAAAACCAAAACAGTGTTTAGGTTGTGCTAACTATTGTCATTAATCGGTGCCATCCAGAAACTTAATGGTGCCCTGCAGGGCCGTTTTTTCCCAACCTGCTACTTTTCTAGGTGCTGGGTGATAGTTTGATTGTGGGTTTTTAAAACAACAACAACAACAACAACAAAATCAGGCTGCACGTCTATATTTAAAAACAAAACAGTACAGGGGAAAGGAGCAAAATGCCAGTTTGTGCTTTTGCAACAGCGCTGTTGTTGTTGCGTGCCTTCAAGTTGTTTCCAACTAATGGCGACCTTAAGGTGAAACGATCACAAGGTTTTCTTGGCAAAGTTTGTTCAGAGGGAGGTTTTGCCATTCCCTCCCCTGTGGCTGAGAGAGTGTGCCTTGCCCAAGCTCACCCAGTGGTCTTCCATGGCCAAGTGGGGATTCGAAACCTGGCCTCCAGACTCATAGTCCAATGCTCAAACCATCAGGCCATGCTGCCTCAACAGCCCACCCAGCAACATTTCACAAATGAAAACCCGGACATGTGTGACCAAGCAACATCAGTGCGGTTAAGATGACAAAAGTTAGTAATGAGGAAGAACAAATAAAGGAGGACAGGCTGCAGCCGTTTGTTTTTGCCTCAGTCTGCTGGGAAGGACAAAGCTCTGCTTCCTCCTCTCTTCTTCTGCCTGCTGAGCTAACTGAGTGCAAAGGGCTTTTGTGTTGTGTCTTCTCATGATGCATCCAAAGAAAGACAGCCTCAGTTTCGCCAGGAAAGTTCAGAAGTGATTAGCTCTCAAACCCATTTACTGTTCTTTCCAGCAGCCCATGCTATCCACACAAGTCTCCTCCAGCAGCACGTTTCAAATGCATTTTCCTCCTGGCAGCTTTCCTCACTGTCCAGCTCTTACAGCCTCTGCACAGAAATCAGAAATACTATAGCTTGGATGCAGATATTCCTATACCTATATCTGTTGTTGCTATTGCTGTCAAGCCAGTTTAGACTTATGGCAGCCCTGTGAATGAGAGACCTGCAAGACGCCCGGTCATGGGCAGCCCAGCTCTGGTCTTGCAAACTCAAGGCAGCAGCCATTGTGGCTTCCTTGATGGAATCCATCCATACGCAAGGTGGTCCTCCTCTTTCCTTATTGCCTTTTGTGTCTTCTCGTGATAAGCCTGAAGTATGATAGCCTCTGTCATGCTGGCTTCTAGGGGGAGATCATCCAGAATATGTTATAGGCATAGATACATAGTTATATCTATAATATCAGTGTGCATAGAGCCATTGTACTGTCTATTCTCCTTTATGGATCTGAAACATGGGTCACCTATCGCCATCACTTACGACTCCTCAAACGCTTCCATCAGCACTGTTTACACACAATCCTAAATATGGACTAACTATGTGATGAAAGTTGCTGTCCTTGAGCAAGCAGGGATCACCAGCATTGAGGCCATGACACTGAGAACACAGCTGCGCTGGGCAGGGCACGTTTCTCGGATGGAGGACCATTGCCTCCCCAAAATACTACTCTACGGTGAACTCGCCACGGGAGAGCGTAAGAGGGGTGCTCCAAAAAAGCGATACAAGGACTCCCTGAAACAACATCTCAGGCTCGGCCAAATTGATCACCAACAGTGGTCCACCCTGGCCTCACATCGGGAGGCATGGAGACGCACTATCCACAATGCTGCAGCCTTATTTGAGAACTCACACCGAACAAGTGTTGAAGAGAAACGACAACGCAGAAAGAATCACAACCCGGAAACATCACCCAAGGAGACCTTCTGCTGTGCTTTCTGCAACCGGACTTGTTTATCTTGGATTGGCCTTTTTAGTCATCAGCACGCTTGCAGAAAGCGCGGGATGAGTCCTTCCTGAATCTTCGTTTGCGAAGAAAAGCCAGAGAGACAGAGAGAGAGAGAGAGATGTAATAATAGGTGAATAAAGCAACTTAACAGTAGGGATGTAATTATTCAATAATTTCATTCTCAGTGGAAGCAATGAGTAATTTTTGCAATTTTCTTCCTGCTGCAAGAAAGTCTTCGCAAACTGCCATTTTCTGAAGACTATTCGTTGTTTGCAACTTATTCTGTGCAAAATTCGCACAGCATTTTCCACACAGAAAACAACAGATACAGTGGGCCTGCTGTATCCACAGGGATTTGGTTCTAGGTTCTCCCCACGCAAATATGAAAACACACAGATGATCAAGCCCCATATTATTAAATGGCGGCGACATGAACGTAGACACTTCAGCGTCTTCCAGGAGCTTCCAGAAATGCTTGCATGGGCTGCTGATCATGCCGCTTCTTTCCCTTGCAAGTGGATGGCCGCCCACAGCTGGGAATTTGCCGGCTGCAGCAAGACTTCATTTGTGTTGGGGTGTTTATTATATTTTTTTCAATCTGTGGTGGGTTGAATCCATGGGTGCAGACAGAGCCTCCAGATATGGCAAGCCCACTGTATTCACAAACCGTGGTGGGTGTTTTCGTTTTGCTTTTGCAAAGGAAAAAGCCCTTTCTGTGCAAAAATGTTTGATAAGTCCCAAACTGTAACAATTCTCATCAGTCCAGGATTTATTTATTTACTGAATAAATAATATTGATTCTCTCCATCCATGTTTCGCAATACTTTAGAAACAATTTTTTCAACTACTTTAAAAATGTTTTCCAATATTCTTTCCATCTCTACTTAACAGCTTTGTAAACAAGCAGGACTGGGATCCGATATGGATAAAATAATCTGTAATCATTTCTTTAAATTCCTAGTTATAAATACAGATATTTATCTATATAGATATAAGTATTTATCAAGACATTTGGCTCTCAGCCTATTAGGAAGCCAGACTGGAATCCAGTCAAAATGGTAGATTTTCCTTGGGTGTTTTTCGGGCTGTGAGGCCGTGCTCCGGAAGAGTTTATTCCTGACGTTTCACCTGGAATAATCTCTTCCCAAATACGGCATCCTCACAGCCCGAAAAACACCCAAGGAAAATCTATGGATGCCGGCCGTGAAAGCCTTCGACTTCACAAACTAATCTAGGAAGTTCACAAGTTCGGGGCCCTGTCAAAACGGGGGTGGGGAAATGGGATTGCCTCGCAGAAATGGCGTCTCGCAGCAACGACTTGTCTTAATGGTGTTTTTGTGCCCATAAGCCCCCCTAAGCTTTGCATGCAAGATGGCAGCCGTGAGCGATTTACTTGCGTTTGTACTTACCTCAATTTGCCACCACCAATCTTTTTTTAGAAAGCGATATCTAAGGTGCACTAGAGCGATTTTTTAAGTAAAAAGGACAGGAAAAAAAAAAAACCTCACCCATCGCCTTAGCGATAAAGCTAAGGTGAAAATCCGACATGGTGGCAGTGGGCGCTTGCCCTGTTAGTAAGTCTCGCCCCTGTGCTCACCTGGCCAATCAGCTTTGTGCTTCCTCTCGTATGGGAAAGTGAGTCACATCAAACCACTTCTACCAACAAGCGGGAATGCGCACCACCTCGCTGCTTTTAAAAAACTACGGGAAAAGCTGCAAAGGCACCTCCTGCATTGTTTTTGCCTTTTGGGGCTCCTCCTTCCAAATACTGTGGATTGGTGCGGAATCCCATTTAGACAGGTAGGATTAGCAAATTCCGTGAGGGTTATTTTGACCATTGCGTCAATCCCCAGGTTTTGACTTCATCCTAGCTTGCACCATCACCTGACAGTTTGTCCTACTGCTGAACATGCTCCTAAAAATTCACTGAAGGAAACAAAAGTTTTTTAAAAAAGGCAAAAGGTTCTCCGTAAACCAGCCGGAATCTGTTGGGAAAAGCAGTGTGCAGAGGCCTCTCTCTCCTTCTCTCTCAATCCCTCAATGCCAGATTTTCCAACCAAGTCAGAAGGAATTTACAGCCCTGCCCCAACATCCGTTCCCTTGGAAAAACCACTCACCGGAGAGGAGCAGAGCCGGTCAGAAATGCACATGCCATGACGCCTGGGGCGACTTCGAAGCCCGTAGAGTGGCAGCGGGAAAGGGGGCTGACTTCATTGGGTGCTGGAACTGAATTCTGTGCCAAACTCTGGAACACTGCTGGACCCCCGGAAAAGTCAAGAGGGAGATGGAGTGGGCAGCTAGAGAAGGGGAAACTGTAGGCCAGTTCTTGGAGAACACCTCTGGATTTAGGTAGTCCAACCTAACGTAGACTCTAAGGCTCTTTTTATTTTTATTATTATTATTCATGAGGTTGGAAAGAAAAAGAATCACTGCCCGACTTGCTGTGCAACCTCTGCTTCGCCGCAAAAGCATGCCCAACCAATTAAAAACGGGCTCTGTCGTCATCTGACGCTTCTGTCCTCTTTGATCCACTGGGCAGGAAGATCCTGACACTTTCTGTTCTCTTTAAAAAGGGGTGGTGGAGGCGGCTGCATTGCCACGGAGCAAGGTGGAACTGGATTTACCTGTCCTTTCCTCTGCCAAAGAATGAGCCCTCCTTGCCTTTCAAGCGCTCAGGTGTTTGCCTCCCAACAGATCAGCTGTGCTGCTTAATTGCTTCTTGCTCCAAACAAAACCACATGAAGGGAGGAAAATGTTACCTATTTTTATTATTATTATTATTATTATTATTATTATTATTAAAAGAGGCACAATCCTAAATATACACTGGACTGACTATGTGACGAATGTTGCTGCCCTTGAGCAAGCAGGGATCACCAGCATGGAGGCCATGCTATTGAGAACGCAGCTGCGCTGGGCAGGGCACGTTTCTAGGATGGAGGACCATCGCCTCCCAAAAATACTACTCTACGGTGAACTCGCCATGGGTCAGCGTAAGAGGGGCGCTCCAAAAAAGCGATACAAGGACTCCCTGAAACAACATCTCAGGCTTGGCCAAATTGATCACCAACAGTGGTCCGCCCTGCCTCACATCGGGAGGCTTGGAGACGCACTATCCACAATGCTGCAGCCGTATTTGAGAACTCACACACAACAAGTGTTGAAGAGAAACGACAACACAGAAAGAATCACAACCCAAAGACATCACCCAAGGAGACCCTCTGCTGTGCTTTCTGCAACCGGACTTGTTTATCTCGGATTGGCCTTTTTAGTCATCAGTGCGATTGCAGAAAGCGCGGGATGAGTCCTTCCTGAATCTTCGTTTGCGAAGAAAAGCCAGAGAGAGAGATGAGATATTAAAAGAGGCCACAAAACCTCCTTCTTTAGCTGTGCCCCCTTCTTCCCCTCTCAGCAATTCAACCGCTTGTTCCTTGGGCCAGAGACCTATTCTCAAGACTCTAAAACAGTGCTTCTCAAACGCTGGTTTTCCAGATGTTTTGGATTTCAGCTTCCAGAAGGCCCAGCCGGTATGCCCAATGGCTGGGAGTGCTGGGAGATGAAGTCCCCCCAAAAACTGGAGGACCAACGTTTGAGAAGCACTGCTCTAAGATGCCATGAGACAACGGCTAACATCTTTTAGCTTGATTCAAATTCAAGTTCGGAGATGTTCGTGGTGGGTACGTTCCAACAGTGGGCGGGGCCAAAGCCAAAAGGGGTGTGGCCAAAGCCCCAGCGCAGAATCATAGAGAAGGACTGCTAATGAATCCCAGGCGCTGGAGGCTCTATTTCAGAGGAAGGAACTGGCAAAACCATCTCTGAGGATTTCTTGCCTACCCAGTGAAATTCATGGAGTCATCATAAGCATGGAAAAGGTGCCTTTTTGGACTGCCACTCCCAGAATTCCCCAGCCAGCATTGCTGGCTGGGGAATTCTGGGAGTGGCAGTCCAAACAAAAGAACTTTCCCCAACTCCAAAAAAGACTGCCAAGGAATCCCAGGTGCTGTTGGCTCTATTTCAGAGGAAGAAACTGGCAAAACCACCTCCAAGGACTCCTTGCCTAAGATAACCCGATGAGTCAACAGGGAATGTGAAGGCACACCCCACCCATCCACATTTAAAAGTGAAAGGTTTGGCTTTTGTTTTGCAAAAGCCAAGTTCCTTCCTGAAAACATCTGCATGGAACATCTGCGTGGCAGGGGGTTGGACTGGATGGCCCTCAGGGTCTCTTCCAACTCTGCAATTCTATGATTCTATAAATATCCCTCCCCCCCAATACACCTAGTATCACATTTAAACCAGACCCAAAATATGCATCTTTAAAAAGATCCAGGACAGACCCATTTCTGCTCTCCTTTTAGGTTGACTGTTGTGAGGACATGTCTCATATTCCCATGTATTGTTGCCGGCTCATCAGCATCCTTTATGGAATGCAGGTCATGGAATTCAGCCAATGCATGATTTTCCCATGAAATTAAGAGTTGGCCTCGCTAGAGGGCACTAATACTTCTTTAGTAACTAAGGCAAAAAGGAGGGAGGGAGAAGAGAAAGGAAAAAACCCTATTGTGTCTAGATGCACTAAGTGGTAGACCAGGGCTGCCATGATCTCATGCTAATGATGTAAATCTATTCTGTTCTTGTACGTGAGGGTGAACGTTTTAAGGAGTTTTCTCCCTACTGTATGAGATTGTGAGAGTTACATTTTCCAATCTTTTTGTAAAAAATCCACAAAGTGTATGTTTTTGCATTAAAAATAAAACATTGTATTTTGTGTGATAGACAATGTTCTTTGTGCAAAACCAGAAACAGTAACAACAAATAAATGAGATTAAAGAGCAGGTATTTTTGTTCCTGCTCTGGAGTGAAAAATCTTGCCACAGTAGACTTTTTTTTGGGGGGGGGGTCTCAAAATGCCCTTCCTTGCCAAGGATGAGAAAATGCCCCTATGAAGTGAAATTTCACAAAATGAAATTTTGCTAGCTTTGTTAGCCCTTTTTGCTAGCCTAAATTTTGCTAGCCTCACTTGCCTTATTGCATTTTGTTTTCTCCAGCATCTCCCCGACAAGGGAGCCTCCAAAGTCTGCCTTTCATTTTGCTTTATTTGAAATTTGATGGCAGCGTTGGAGGGAACCAACAGAAATGGATGGATTTGTCAATACTTTTTAACAATGCAAGGAACCTGCTGGATCAGACAGGGGATTTGACCTTCCAGGCCAATATCCTTTCCCACAATTGCCAAGTCTCCTGTTAACTTATGGTGACCACATCGATGTTTTTCATAGGCTTTTCTTAGGCAAGGAATCCTCAGAGGTGGTTTTCCCCATTCCTTTCTCTGAAATAGGGCCTACAGCACCTGAGATTCCTTGCTCAGGATGTCTCCCATCCTAGTACTAACCAGGCTGACCATGCTGAGCTTCCAAGACCAGGTGGGATCTAATGCCTTGAAGAGGTGATGTCACAATACTTCCTTTTGCCATTTTGAGAGAGACTAAAATGGAGGTATTTGGAATTTTGGAATTTTTATTGGAATAAGACCATGGGCTTCTGAGTGCTTGTGGGGGTAGTTCTTTGGAGGCTTTCTGCATGATGTTGGGGCTAAATTGCCCAAAACATAACATATATTTTTCAAATTAAAAAAGATGGGGGGGGGGGGTTGAAGTGACTGTGGGGTGCTTCAGGGACCACAGGCCACACTACACCCACCCCTAATCTAGAGAGGTACAAACACATCCTTCACTGCCCTGCAACCCCCTCCCAGGGCTTTACAGGAATATAGAAAAATAACTGTCATCTCTTAATGGTTTAGTCTATTATGCAGATGAATATGAGCTGAGATCGCACCGGTGACCTCATTCATCTCTCTAATGAAGTACCATCAATAGAACATCTGTTTTCCCTTTGCAATGGGAAGGGGGAAATATTATTTAAAAATGAAAAGAAGAAGAAGCAGCAAGGAGCAGCCTTCAAATAATCTTGCATTCCAGTGGCCTTTGCATGTTCCTCTCTCTTTCTGTCTCTGCTACATGATGCAAAGCAGAAGAACCATCTCTGCCACTGGCCTTGACAGCAAGGAAGAGGCCCGTAATTAAACAGCTCAAAAGGTTGCTGTTTGGTTCTTGCTGTTACAAAGCGGAGAGGCAGCCCTGCAATTCCACCCACATCTCTCTCCGTCTGCTTAGCATCTCAGAGGGAGAAGCTGTTTTCCTCAAAGATGATGAACCCGGGAGGCTGAGAATCAAGAGACGCTGCTCTCACCTTCTGAAGGCACCTCTGAGTCTCATCCTTCTTGTCGTACAGCCCGAACTGAGGGCGTGCACTGATTTTCAAGAACGAGACGTACAGCTGGAAGTCTAGAAGACTTTGTTCCTAAAGGCCTAGAGAGGGTTTAGGGACGAAAGCTTAAGAGCAAGACCTGCTAAATCAGGCTGAAATGGGCCAGCCAGCTCCCTCTGGGAAGCCCACAAGCAAGCCATGAGCCTCCTCCTTGCTGCCTGCCCTTGACCCAGCAACCAGCATTCAGAGGTTAGACTGCCTTGGAACTTGGAGGTTCTACTACTGACCATTGTGGCTCATCTGTCTTTTACTGTGGATAGGCAGGGAGGGTGGTGGTGGTGGTGGGGAAATGCTCTGTTATTCACTTCCTGCTCAAAAAACAATTTTTTGACTGGCAGGAAACCCTTTTGAGAAGAATTCCAGAGCAGACAGAGAGACTTCTGTGCAGTTTCCCCCCAATATGTAAATGTCCCAAAGTGTTCTGGAGGATTTTTCTGCATGGAGAAACAGGTAGCTTTTGGTGGGGGAACACTTTTTCTATACAGACTACGTGCCCTCAGCAGGAAACTACAACATCCAAAGAAGTGGGTTTATATCCACAAAACCTTTAATCTGTTCTGGTTTTAATATTCCACAAATAGCCTTGAGTTCCAGTATCCCAAGGTGGCATATAAGGTACTAATGATAATACAGTTGAACTCTTGTATCCTGGACTTACCATGGATACCAGAAACCGTGGATAATAGTGAACCCTATAAAAATAGAGGACTTTCAGTACAAACATACCATAGAGCTGCGGTGGAGGATTTAGTGATTCCTAGAGAGGACGTCTCTCTAGGCATTTCCCAGCATGACTCTACAGTATGTGTTCCTATAGATAACTGAAACCGTGGATATTGGTTCCGTGGATATAGGGGACCAACCATGTTTAAGCTATTTCTATATTGCCTCCCAACCCGCAAGAGTTCACAAAGCAACAAACAAAATCATCATCATCATCATGGAATAGCCGGCACAAGTACAAAGAAGTGCCTCCAGTTTTGGGAACTGCTCCAGGGCCCAGCCACCTCCGTTATGAATGGAGTGGCCAGAATCCTGAATAGAGAGTGCTCCATGCTGCAAAATTTTATTGCAGGACACTTTTTAAAAAAACAAGCAACCCTCTTCTATAAGCAATGCTTCCAACACTCTCCGCCTCTGAATTCCCTAGTCTCCCTGGAAGCACAAGGCAAGAAGCAAAAGCTATCCAGCAATCAGAAAGATTGCTCTCCCTCTGTCTAGATGGAAAGCACCAAGTGGGACCATTTTTAAAACCGGCACCAACCTGTTGAGAGTGATAGATGGGTCTAATTTTAAACCTCCCCAGAGCCGCCTTCCGGCTGGCCGAGCTCCACGTGGGGCAAAGGAGATGAAGTTGAGGCTTCTTCCTTCGATTCATCATCCCTCTGTGATCAACCGGGGTGCAAGATGCCCCACCGCCTTCTCCCCCCTCTGAAATCCAGCTCAATTTTTTATATCACTCTGATATATATTTCAATCTGTCTTTCTGTTTCACTCCAGAGAGAGAGAAAAGAAGAACGGAGGGGGGGACCCATGTAGGATTAAAAGAGAGTTCTTTGACAATGCACTGCCAACAAACAGCAAACCCATTCACATTGTTCTGCCTTGCAAAAAGATAAGTATCATACATATTTCATTGGTGGGGTTTAATAAATAAGTCAGTTTGGAAAGAAAAGAAACTCTCTCTTTTTTTTGTAAGAGAGAGAGAGAGAACATCTGTTTATAGCAAAGTCACAGCGAAAAGGAGATTTCGAGTGGGAAGCCTTCTCTCAAACCATCTTCTTTTAAAAATTTGAGAAAGAGCAAACACTTCATTCAAACAGAACGTGGCTCAGTCAGATGATAATGGCATGAAAAATCTCCCAGTGCTGCCCTCACTCGCCCCTCTGCCCACTCCATCAAATCGATACCTCTCCAGAGAAATCTACATTTTGCTTTGAGACTCATCTAAAGAAAGGTTGAGGAGCTTCCTTCACTCCCAGGGCTGAATGCAATTTTAGGGATGGGGTGGTGGGGATGAATTCCAGCGGTGAGTGGGGCCAAAGGCAAAAAGGGTGGTGCCTAAATGCCAGCCATATTTTAGCCTGCTGCTCCTACTGCCAGTGCCTAAGCCTTAGGAGAGGCATGCCAACCTTTTAGAACAGGCACTAAAATTACCCATCCAAAAGCTATGGGGCAACCAAAGGACGGTGCCATGCGGAAGGGGAAAGTGGACGTTTGGGTGCCCGGTGGGGAGCAGATTTGCCCACAGCTCCCTCAGTCCTAATCTAAAAGTTACAGGCATGGGTGATACTAGCCAGCTACTGACTGGGGCAAAACGGGGAGATTTTAAAGGCGGCTGAAAAAGTGGGAGAACAGTAGATTAATGGGGATTGTCCCTCCCAAATCCGGACTGTTGGAGGGTGAGAGATGAGAGACAACCCTATGAGGAATGTTTTGCCTGAAGAAGAGAAGGTGGAAAGAAGATGTGGCGGCAGTTTTCAAGGATCTGAAGGGCTTCCCACACAAGAAAATAGCAGAGGCCTTCTCTCGGTTGCTCCAGGGGGGCAGGACTGTGACCAAGGATGGGTAGGAAATGGCAAGAGAGCATATTTTGGCTAGAAATTGAGAGAAACCTCCTCACAGGGAGACTGGTTTGGCAAAAGTGAACAACAAAAGTGAAAAGTACATGACCTCCCAGTTCCCTTCCAACTCCACGAAGCTTTGGTTAAAATACCTGCATATACGGCACACACGCACACTGGCAAAAATGGTTGCCTAGCAGGGGAGTGTGATAACTTCCCATCCCACCCACTTCCCCGGCCATATTGTCCCTTTCTCCACGGTGAGGAAGGGGATGATGAAGGCTGGAGATCCTATACATCCAGTCCTATTCCTCTGAAGGCCTCTCCCACTTCAATATTTGAAGATGTATCTGTGATCATTTTCAAATTGTCAAAAATGGAAAAGGGGGGAGTAAGCGGCGGATGGGCAGGGAGAAGGAAGGAGAGGAGAGAAACCAGGTTAACTCCAAAACAGTTCATTCGGTTGCCATGGATACTGTTTAATCATCAGGGATGAATGCTACCCGTTGCCACAGCAACCCGGAGGCCCAGAGAGCATCCTGATGCAATGGTGGCAGTGGTGATGATGAAGGTGATGTTGCTACGGGCTCGGCTGTCGCCGCTGGAGGCTCGAGAACAAGACCGGGCCTGAACTTTGACGTGCCAAGGTGGCCACTCTGACAGAGGAGACCAGCATCCACACTCTCGGCGGCCAACTCCAATTCCCAGTTTGGGGCCATGGCTGGGTCATACTTTTGCAACAGCGACCAGAGTTACTGGGTTAAATGGAGCGTGTCAAGGAGTCCTGGACCTCTGGTTTTGCAGTGACTTCACTGTAAACCAGGGACATGCTCAGTATTCAAGTGACAAGGCAGCAATGGCTTTAATGGGAAGTTTACCCCCCTGGCTCTCTTGGCTCTTAACCAAACTGTGCTCCCGTCTACCTTCTCCCTGCCCATAGCTTGCCAAAACTGTGGCAAAGCTGGCCACCTCAAAGGTTCAAGCAGTGAGCGCTTATAAAGAAAGGAATTGGTCCATTTTTCATTTCCAGATTTCTCTGGTAAAGTCTGGATGGAGAAGCCACTCTGTGAGGGGGAAACATCCGGCTCTTTTCCAGATGCCTTTGCTTGTGTCAAACTCAAATGTAGCACACACACATACACACTGCATTAGTTCTACCAAATTCTCAGTTCTCCTCTTTTATCCAAGCTTCCAAACGCCACAGAATTTGAAGCTAAGCAGCAAAGCAAGAGTACGCAGACTAGGAAAATGCTCAGGCACCTTGCAGGAGCAGCACACAATCCTTCCTTGGCAGCTTCATATTGCCATTCAAAGATCTGGCTCTCCTGTCAGAAACACTGGAACAAAGGAAATAACTTTCTTTTCCAAAGTTAGCAGCCAACTTTTTCATTTTTAAGAAGGACTGCCTCTGTTCTTCATCACTTGGCAATACAGGCGGTGGCAGTCAACACTGCGTTAAACATCCCTTTGCACTCAGACTTGTGACTCCCCACGGCGCTCCGCTACATCTTTCTCTCCTACCCCCAACCCCATCTCAAAGCCCCCTGCCCTGGAAATTTCACATCCCCATCTCTGTAGCTCCTGGCCTTTGATTTCACACTGGTATCAATGCCTCAAGACCAAAGTATCCACAGGAAGGAAAGAAATGAATCCAAAAAGGGCTTAGGTTTTGTCAGGCAGAAGAACAGAGGGATGGCACCAAACTAGGTTTGCATTTAGCAGCTCAAAGGCAACGTGAATGGGTAAAGACTGAAACAGAACTCCAGCATCTCTCTCTCTTTTTAATCCCTGCACCAAACAAATCCCCAGTTTTAAACTATTTTCTCTTGCTTCACAGTCCAGACTGGATATTCTTATTCTATAGCCTCCAAGAGAACACGGTTCTTTTTTCCCCAGTCCTCCCTCCTCCTGAGGCTGCTGAGACTGGGGGAACCAGTTGGAATAGGAACCTTTATAGGCTGAGGTGGAGCCTTATTGGTTGCCATGCATCACCTGACCTGCTACAGCCCCACCTGCTAGCCAGTTGCATTGGTGGTACCTGAACACTGCCTAGAACAGGCTGAGAGCTCCCTCTCCTGGTGCAAGAGGGAACTGTTAATTTCCTCTGTGTCCACATCCCAAGTCCACCTAATCAGTGGCTAAAAATGGGAGCATGCACAGCCTGGGATATTATGCCTCCACATATTGGTGTACAACTGTGGTTCTTAACCTTTTCTTTACCAAGGACCCCCTTTAAATATCTTTTGTTCTTGAGGACCCCCACGACTTGAGATTTATAATAATAATAAATTGCACTACCCAGAGGCACTGGAGGAGGAAGGAAGACTTTTCTCCTGCTTCTTCCTACAATTTTGTAGCTGGAGTGGATTGAATGGCAATGCGCAGGCCAAGCCAGCCAGCCAGCCTTTGCCTTGGCTCCTGTCACGTGGCCACTCCACTGCAGGGAAAAAAGTGGGCCAAACAGCCTTCAAGCTTTTGCGGACCCTCTGGGGGTCCCCAGACCCCAGGTTAAGAACCACTGGTGTACAAGAAGATGCCTTAGACCATGCAAGATTATTTGTCTACCAAGAGCTATGATATCTTTTCTGATTGGCAGTAACAGCTCTCCAGGGTCTCAAGCAAAGAAAGAAAGTCAGAGAGAGATCTTTTCCAATACCTGATGTTACCTGATGCTTTTGATTTTTTAAAAAAATATCCTTTCAAAGCACATTGAAAACAAAGTGAAAGTCCAGTTTCAAAAACAAAGGCTAGTTTGAATAATACAGTTCGGACCACCTGCCAAAAGCTTGGCTAGGATGAGGCCAGCTTCTACTACAACGCTCATCTTCCCCAGACAGCATAACCATTGTCTCAGGCTGCAACCCTGAACTGCCTGCTCACAATATGATTTGAGGATGATGAGCTGTGTAGTCCAACACCCCCAAAAGGCCTGGGGGGCTTGGGAAGGAAGGCTGGGCCAGACATTTCCAGGCAAACATCCTTATATCTTGAACCCTGTCAGTGACAAGTCCATTAAGAGGCTGAGACAGGAAAGCAGAAAAGCAAAACAAAATCTGGGATCATGGAAGGGCCTGAGTGGGAAATGACTACAGCAGAGCTGAGCTGAAAAGTAATTTGTGCCAAACACTACTGAGAAAGGGGTGTTTTATCCTTTCCCATATTTGCTAGGATCGGGGTCAGTGGATAGGGTTACCAGTTCAGGATTCTCTCAAGTACCAAACACAGTTGCTCACAGCTTTTCATTCAAACACACATACACAGAAGATATTTGGGGGGTAAGAGTCTGCCCCTTCCTTTCCTCTCTCCCCAGCTGAGTTAATTGAGCTGCAAACTACTTTTGCATTCTGAACTCAGTTTGCAGCAAGGGAAGTAAGCTAAGGGCAAAGGGGAAAAAGTTGGAGGAGGAGAAAGAAACTGGGACATTTTAAAAGCATCTGAAAAAGCAGGGCGGCAGAGAATGAATTGAGATCGTTTCTGCCAAAGCAGGATAGTTGAAGAGTATGCGTCTTGGAAGCTGGGCTTTGCTAAATATCTCCTACCTAGAGTTTGGGGAAATTCCTTTTTTGGACTGCAACTCTCAGAATCCCCCAGCCATCCTAGCTGGGGGATTCTGAGAGCTGCAGTCCAAAAAAGGAACTTCTTGAATTTCTGGCCTTGCACACACTCCACCGAGAAATCTTCCTAATTAAGAAAGAGGTAGGAAGAAACACCGTCCAACGGAGCACTTGGGCTTGCAAAATTCCAGAGCACTTCTAGCTACTACCTCACCTCAATTATTTCTCCTGATTAAAACCTTGGTTTGGGCTTCTGTTCTGCCCCACAGGTCACCTCCTGTTCGGGATAAGTCACTTGCAAGGAAAGATCAGCAGGGAAAGGAAAATTCATTTCCTCATGTTGTCAAAATTTAGCAGGACTGAATCAGAGGAGAATGGCGGAAGAGGGAAACACACACACACCAGTGCTTCTCCTCCTCTTCAACAAAAGCATATGGGCTAGAGAGGTTGCTGAGAAAGTGGGTTTCCTCCCCCCCACCCCGCTCTCTTGGATTTCATTAGGCCCTCAAATTACTCTTATTATGTTTAGTCACCCGATGGCACAATTTCTGTTCAGCGAAGTGGACTCTTCTCTCTCTCTTTCAATCTCATAAAAAGCACTGTGGCATTCAAGCTAGAACAAGAGAGGGGGCCATCACCATACCCTCCAACCATCCCAAATTAGCAGGGACAGTCCCCGTTAACCCTCTGTGATCCCACTTTTCCCACTGCTTTTATAATTTCCCATCTTTTAAGACATTCTTTAAAAATGGGGATGTGCAACTTTGCTGAATCCTGGGGCCGTTTGGGGCTTCTGGACCTTGTAGGAGCCCAACGCATCTTTAAAATGCTCCCCCAAAATGTTGGTGAAATCCACTTCCAGTTTTAAGAAACAAGTACGTGGGGGTATTCAACAGACCCTGCAATACATTTCAAGGGTGAACGGCAGCTTTTGGGTGCTTCTGGGAGCAGCAGTTAACTTTTTCCTACTGGGAAATAAAAATTTGGTGGGGATCTAGGGGAACCACAGTAATGGCCCTGGGAGGCAGCATTTTGCCGCTCCCCTCCCCGTGCTGAGTAATTCAGTGCCATCCATTATTGTGCTTTGAACTCAGTTTGCAGCAACTGAAGAAAAGCTGAGGGCAAAGCAGGAAAGGTGAGGGAAACTGGGACATTTTAAAAGCAGGTGAAAATGGGAGATTGCAGAGGATTAATCAGGACTGTTCCTGCCAAAGTGGGATGGTATGGATAGTATGAAGCTACTGAGATATCTCGGTTCCATCAGCTTTAAAAGGGGGTTAAGGAAGAACTGTGTACAGAAAATGGGTGAGTAATTCTTCCTTGGGGTTGTTGTCTAAATGGCAAAAATACTCCTCATGGAATGTGAGGAGAAGACAACCTGTCCTAATGGCAATCCAACTTGTTTCGCCATATTGTGAAGGACTGGGGTCAAAAATGGCAAAAACTCCAAGGGAAATGCACAGCCCCAGCCATTAAGATCTCACCCCCACATTGGGCACCTCTCCTGCTGTGATTTGACATTATTGCAGAGCAATCCATTTTGGGGGGGCTCATATAGATGGGCCCCTGGTCTCTCAAACATCCAGGGAATGGGTGCGTGTCTGTGTGTGAGCCATTCTTCACCCACTATATGGGTCTGCGTCTTGGATAACGCCGGGGTTAACTTGAAACTGAGCTGTGAAGAGTTTGCTCATTTCCGCTTGACATATCTTCTCACAAGTTTGAAAGGGTCAAGACAACAGTTTGATGGCAGCCTCCAAAAGCCATTGAGGGCTACAACCTCTTCCAGCACTTTTGCTGTGTATCCTGACATTTGAATGTTGCAGGCTGACTAGAAAAAGCAGCATGCTGAGAGACAAAACATGCACTTTAAAAAATAAAGGGAAAGAGACTTAGTTGAATGCATAAATATATATCTATATATGCTTGCATTAATGTGCGGGCAGCAGGAGCGAGCACTTGGTGTCCTGGAAGGGAAAGTGCAAGGAGAGCATCTTATTTTTAACGCTGCAACTGGGTCAGAAGCTGCCTGGAGTCGGGCGGATGAATCGTACAAGTGAGCACATTAAAGGAGAGAAAAGGAGCCTGAGAGAGGACTAAGGCGAGGGAGAGACTGTACACACACGTGTGCACACACACACACGCCTGTCTCTTGGTGAAGCTCATTACATCCACCTCCAACAATATCCCACCACCTTCTGTTGCACCTACAAGACCCATGCAGTCAAAGCCAAAAAACCATGCGGTGGAGAGGTAAGCTACCACCAGTGGGCCTGATGTTCTCTCCAGTTGAAAACTAGCCCTCTTTCACCCCCTAAATCTACTCCCCCCGCACCACGCTCTCTCTATATTTCATACTTCAAGAGGTGGGGCTTCTTGGAGAAGCTATAAACCAGCCTGTTGGATATTATGTTTGTGTTGAAGCATGGGATTTCAGAGTTGGACGGGCTGTCAGAGGTCAGACAGTCCAACCTCAGCTCAGTACAAGGAATCTTGTCATGACTATGGCACCCCCCAACAGATGGGTGTCCAGACCCCTCTTAAATACCTCCAGCAAAGGAGCAAGTGCCCTAACCACGAGGAAGTCAGTTCCATTGTTGAACAAGCCATGCCTTTGAAAATGATCTCCTCTTTTGTCGAAATCTGCTTCCTTGCCATCTCGACCATCGATTCCAGTCTGGTTCACTGGAATGACAAAATTGTCCAAACGCGCGCACACACACACACACGTGCGAAGAATCCTAGACTGGTGGAAATCTTTGCAATTTGAAGCTTATTCTGCGCACAATTTGCACTGGAGGATTTTCTGTGCAGGAAATAATATTTCTACGCAGGCTTCCAAAAAAGCTATGGTTTTTGAAGACTTCTTCACAACAGGAAGAAATTTGCTATACGTACTCATAACTTCCTTCAAGAAGAAAATTACTGAAGTAGTATATCCCTACTAAGAAGCTCACCAGGTTACATTAGAGTAATCACACCCTTTAAACCCAAATGACTTTACAGGGATGTGGAAATAAAATGCACCCAGGAGGAGAATCACATCACACCAGCTACCCACATTGAAAGTGCCATGGCCATGCATGCTGACTGCAGTCCATTGTGCCCCCAAAACTGTAATTTGCCTCTTTTCCTAAGGCCAGCCCCCTAATTGCTCATGTGTGACCAGAACTGAGCAGTCTGTGTGTATCTGTGTGCCTTCAAGTCACCACCCAACTTATGGCTGGACAACAACTGTATTACATGTCATCACAAGAACAGGGCAATGTTTGGAAAAGTTACTTTTGGACTACAGCTCACCTGCTGGCTGGGGGTTTATAGAAGCTGTAGTCCAAAAAGTAACTTTGGGGGCCAGAGCATTACACCAATGTTTTCTCATAGGCCTACTTGTAAGTAGTTCTGTTGAGGCCAAGAAATGGGCACAGGTGGCAACAAATGTTCAGAGAAGTTAACTCCTTGACCTGAGTCTGGCATAACCGAGACAGATGCCTCCCTGCCCCACTGATGTCCTGCCATCTCTTTTGACCAATAATTTGTAAATACGGTACATAATCTCTACCAAAGCCAAGGCAGCAACAGTAGGGAGAAGGATGGTCACATTGGCTGCCTTTGCCACTTTGGGAATGCTTTGCTCTTGGGAGGCTCACCAAAGTCTGAGCCTGTGCATCTTCCAGAAAGCATACAAAATTTGTACTCTGAACTTATTAAAGCCAGGGGTTGGTTATAATCATTAGAAATAAGCTGCCTTACATCAGATCAGTCTATAACTCCTTCTAGCTAGCTCAAGCACTGTCTGTTTTGATCAGGCTGAAAGCCCAAAATAGTAACACTCCTATTCTCACAACAATACTCCCTTCTGTGTAGTTCACAAGGCTGCATATCCTTCCTCCATCAACAGAATTTTATTCCAATACAATATTTCGCCACACTTCATTTACATTTGCCATTGATTTTTAACCTTAGTTCATCTGCGCCAGCTAGGCAAGAGATTCAAAAGGCGCATAAAAGAAAAACTGACAGCATGCCAGTGGAACAAAAACTGTCTAGAAGAAAATCTTTACCCCTGCTCAGTGGCCGGTTGCGGCTCCGAGATCGGCTCCGTTGCCGGTGAAGGCGAGACCTCCGGAGAAGTCGGTAATAGTAAGAGGGTCTCCCCGAACTTCTCCTACCATTCATCGACATCTCCTTTTGGGGGTGATGGGGGTCCTCCCAGAATCCGTACCCCAATGCTTCCACTTTCTCAAGTTTACAGACTTTCTCAACTTACAGAAAATATGTTTTAAAAGAAAAAAGAACAGAAGAAGGAATGGGGAGGAAAGTGGGGAAAATAAATAGAGTCCAGAGTGGGGAGCCCTTGTAGGCAGACATGTGCAATTCCAGAAATAAAAGCCGGGAAGCCTCTCTGACTCCAGAGCCAAAATTCTCAGCAGGCAAGATAAACATAACCCAACCATTCCTTCCTGTCTCCCCCACCCCCCATGCACTTTAAAGATAAGCTCCTTTTGGTGGGGGGGGTGGAAAAAGGAAAGAGGAGTTGGAAACTGTACAAGTTAAGAAGGGAGGAAGTCCTGGAGTGGATTATGGACACTCTGTAGGGGCCCTTCCGATTCCAGCCGGTGGCTGATGCTGCAGCTGATGGCCTTCACCCATATCGGCCCTGCAGGGATGGCCCAAGACATTTTTTCTGCCTGAGGTGGAACAGAAAATGACATGCACGTGGCCTCTTAACCTTCTCTTCCTCAGGCTAAACATACCCAGCTCCCTAAGCCTCATAGCGCATGGCTTTCAAACCTCAGTAGTTTTATGCCCTCAATAGTTGCTACACTCAGGTACACCGCCCCTAAACATGGAGGTTCTCTTCTCAGCAGTTTTGGATCAAAACGAAGCTCCATTAAATTCAGCATTGTGTGGTAAGCTTTAAACCTCTGAGAAAGCTAGGTATGGGAAACTATTAGTGTTACTTTCTACCAGTTTATTTCTATCATGAATATAAAGGTATTTGCAGATTTGGGCACATTCTTTTTTTAAAATGAACTAAAATGGAGTCCTGCCTATCATCACTGGTGGTGTTTGATGGGTATTGCTGTTCCCCACATGGAAAGGATCGTGTGGTACCTGACTGCCATACGGATGTTACAGATGAAAAGCCTCTTGGATAAAAGAGCTGGCAACCCAGACAGAGCATCCGCACGGTTGAACAGGCAGACATCCAAGCCCCAACTAACCAGTCTACACCCTGGGTCTTGATGGAGGAATCTCAACAATTTCTGTTTCATACACACTCAAATCTTTTAAACTCATATTCTTTCCACCCCAGATGTGACGAAATTTGCAGACGAAATTTGCAGATTCTGGTAAACTCTCATCAAAAACAAACTGAGACTGAATTCTCCCCCATCCACTAGGAAAACTCCACTAAAGGAGGAGCCCAGAGCCATTCAATGCCTTTCTGCTGCTCACTCCTCGGTATTCAGCATCCACCCTCTTCTCCTGGGAAATCCATGTCAGGTTTTGCAGCTATCCGAGAAAAAAAAAACCTAAAGTAACTTTCCGAAGGCTCAGAATGGGCCAATCAACACATCAAGTTCAGGTCAAAGGAGCAAAAGCACAGCTGGGGGACAGATGACTCCGAGGGGCACAGATTGCAGGGAGACCCTCTGTCTCCCTCTCTCATGCTCTCTGCTACCCATTCTTCCCTGGCAGGCAAGCCCCCCCCCCCCCGAAAATGCACCACTGGCTTCCTCAGATCTATCTGACCAAGGTAGGAAGTTCTTTCTGCCAGAAAAAAACCCCCAGTTTTCTCAAAAATGTGAGAAAGAGAGAGAGAGAGATCTTTTTCCAGAAGCTGGTAAATTGGTGAGAATCAATGACCACAACTTGGATATCTCACTTTTTAAAACTCCACTTCCCAAAATCTTCCAGCCAACATATCCACTGAGCTTGCTAGCCAGGGAAATCTGGCAGTTGGATACTGGGGAGAAAAAGTAACTTTTTCAAGCACCATTCAAGACCAAGTTCACAGCTGGGGTTGCAAGAGAGAGGAGCCTCCGAGGAGGAGCCAGGGTTTAGGTGGGAGAAAGAAAACAGGAGCCCGGAAAAAGGCAGAGACACTGCAAACAAGATTCTGTATGTATTGTTTCCACACTTTGGCATTGCCATCTGATGCCCCCTGCCTCAATGTAGAGCTGCCCAGATGTGCTAGACTACAGCACCCACCACCTCCAGGGATTGGGGGGTTGTGGCCCAACACCCCTGGGCATCATCGGGTGGGGGGGAAATGCTGATTCCACAGACACCCCAGAAACAGGGTGGAGCTCGGTTAGACATCTCATCTTGTCAAGGGACAAGTCAGGGAGGATGCAGAAATAAGACAGGCCTTCACAGCTTCCCCAGTGCAAATACACTACGGCTACAGAGGACCCAATCCCAACTACTTAACACCCCTCTTTATGGCAGATCCTCACCTACAGCAAGAAGGTGCACCAGCCAAGTTGTGACAGTCTCCGGAAACGAAACAGGCAACACTCTGAACTCCAGTCTCTACCATCCAAGGCCAAAGCAAACTGTACTGCTTCCGTGTTATGTTGAACACACACATACACAAACAAACACAAACATATGCACTGATTTTGATAAAGGATGTCACCTTCTCCCCCACCCAGTGAAACAGCCGTGTGTTTTGGGGAAGAGAGAGAGAGAGAGATCCTGAATTTCACGTGTCCCTCAATGTTTTGAGATGAAAATTATTTGGAGAGAACTTTCAGCTCAGTTAACATGCATTAAATTACACATACCGGTAGTTACATATGGCCTGAGAGCCACCGTGGTGTAGTGGTTTCAGTGTTGGACTACCACTCTAGAGATCAGGGTTCAAATCCCTGCTCAGCCATGGATCCCTCCCCCTGGTTACCTTGGGCAAGTCCCACTCTCTCAGCCTCAGAGGTAGGCAAAAGCAAAAGCCCTCTGAACAAATCTTGCTAAGAAAACTGTGGGATAGGTTTGCCTTAGGGTCACCAAAAGCTGAAGGCATGCGGCAGCAACAAAAACAACAACCCTATATGGCCTTAATGTTGGACTAAATTTAGCTACGATTCTCTGACTTGCAGGACACAACTGGATATATAGCTTCCGTCTGTTCCCTGAAAAGCTTTGCTAAGAAAAAGTGAATGGGGGAAGGAGAGATGGAGGAGGGAAGGGATTTTGCTTGCAACTGGGCTTCTGGGAGCACAGATCTATTTCCCATCCTTTGGTAATTCTGCAAGAGCTCCAAAAACGCTGGGTCAGCAGCACCAAGAAGAAAGTTCTAAGATGGCTGCAGGGAGACGACTGGTTTTGGCGTCTTTGCTTCTCGAGCACAAGCAGCCTTCTGTAGCCAGAGGGCTCTGCCAGCTTCAGAAGAGCTGAGATCCATCATCCTCAAGAGCCAACAGGGGACACTCCCTACCCAGTGGCGACTGCTGGCCTGAGTGACCCGTGCCCCCTCCTTGCACAAACTCCAGTCCAACCCAAAGATCTTCCATCAACAGAAAGAAGACAGCCAAGACCCCACAGCCATACAATCTGCTTGGTTAAGCAGCCTCCATGCAGCATTGTCAGAAGCAAGGGTGTGAAGACATGTGGCCCTCCCCAAAGCTGTTTTTGCAGCCCTCAACTGCTTCAGAAACTCCAGACCAAGCTGTGTAAGTGTAAGAGTTAGATTATATGGTCACATTGTTAGATTGGCTGTTTGCAATTTTTTAAAATTTGTTCAATTACAGATTTAAAAAGAGGCTGGACAGCTACCTGCTGTTGGGAATGGACTAGCTGGAGATCCAGTATGGCGCAGGGGACTGGACCAGATGGCCTTGGGGGATCCCTTCTAACTCTATGGCCCTATGACCTATGTTTCTATGAGGGTGGGTTTTTCAGAGGGTGGTGGGAGGGGGAAAGAGGGCAGCTGCATTAGTTCTTCGGTTGCAGCAAAAGCAACACGGGGCTTATTTGATTTCTGCCCTGCCCTTGTTCCCCGAACAGGACTCCAGGCAGCTGTACGATAAAACAGTACAAATGTATCCAATGAGTATAAAAGCACACAAAAAAGTCAAAGCACCGTTTTACAACACACACATAAAAAAGGAAAAAATACAGCACCCACTCAGTTAAAAGCCTCTTCTTCAGCAAGCGAGGTCAAGCAGGCAAAAGCCCAACCGGAATAAAAAGGAATAGAAGGACAAGAAGGAGGGGGCGGCCCGGCCTCCCTTGGAAATGGGTCCCAGGGCACAGAAATGGCCACTGGGAAGACATGGCCCCCAACTCTCCCAATTTGGCAGGGACAGCCTGATCAATCCGCTCTTGTCTACCCGCACTGCTTTTAAAATGTCCCCATTTCTCTCTTCCACGTCCCCACTTTCTCTTCAGCATATTTAGTTGCTGCAAACTCAGTTCAAAGTGCAAAAGTCATTTACATATAAATGCAATAATGAGTTAAAACCGTTTAAAGATAGTTAAAAGTTTTAAATTGTGCTGGTGCCAACCAGGCCTCCAAGGGGAGGGTGTTCTACAATTGTGGTGCCACAACTGAAAAGCCCCTGCTCTCAGGTCCTCAGTATTGACGGGACACAAAGGAGCCCTCCCCATTAGGCCTCAATCCTCGGGCAGGCACATCAAGGAAGCGTTAAAGAAGGAGGAATTACTTTTTAAAAGAAACTTTCCAAACTCTGCTGACAACCAGTCAGCAACCATGCTCCCCACGAACACTTCTGAGAGTTGTGGTCCAAAATCTGGTCCTTTCTCACATGGCCTACCCATCGATTTCTGAGCACAGAAAACTTCCACAACCCTTTCCCTTTGAAAAGAGGGGAGGGGAGGGTGGTGGTAGGAACTTGCGAGACTTTCACTCTCGGCCTCCAAGACTGTCTGGCTTCCTTTTCAAAAACAAAAATATTATGCCAGGAACCTGTTACAGCCCCCTTGGGTCTCCTTCTGGCATTTGGCAGTTAACTCAATTTACAGCCTGGTGGAAATTTCCTTACTTATCCCCCGTTTTTCTAGAATAGTGCAACAATTTAAAGGGCTGAGCTGCCCAAAGAATTTAAAAATAAAAACAAAGCCGCATTCTTTGATGTACATCCCGCCCAGTTCCAAGGACTCAGAGAATCGGCAACAGTGATTCTCAGAGAGCAAAACTGTTTCCATTTTATGCCTGGTTCACAAATGCAATGTGTGATTCTGGCAGGGATCTCTACACATCATACCCACCAACATTTCACAGATGGAAACTGTGACATGTCTGGCCAAGCAACTTCAGAGAGTGTGGTCAAGGTGGCAAAAGGTATCCGTGAGGAAGAACACCCAAACTAGGGGAGGTTGCAGCAGTCTGCTTTTGCCTAAGCTGACTGGGAAGGGCCATAGTCTCCCACCTTCCCTCCCCAACAAATTAATGGAGAGCAAATAATTTCTGCATTTTAAACTAAGTTTGCAGCAACTGAAGGAAGGACAAAGGGGGGAAGTGGGAGGAAGGGAGAGAAACCGGGACATTTTAAAAGTAGTGGAAAAAGTGGGACAGCAAAGGATTAATCAAGAGTGTCTCTGCCAAATAGGGGCAGTTGGAAGCATGACACCCACTGCAGACAGAAGCAAAAAAGACAGACTTTTATTAGGTTTCAAGATCCTGAAGCTTTCCAAAGGGTGTCAGTTCACACATTCATTGTCACTCATCAAGTGTATACCGTAACTAGGTGCAGAAAAGCCAAGAAACTGCCTGTACCACGTGCTTTACCCTCTGACCATGGAGAGCCTCTTGTCATTCCAACTGGACTTAGTCCGTAGTCCTCTCCAGCCAATTTTAGAGAGGACTCAGTGAGGCTTTGGCTCTCAAGGGAAGCTACTCCTTTCCTGCACAAGAAATTGGACAAGGGGTACTTCACAGAAATTTTGAACACAAATATAAGTGATTCTCTACTTCCCGATTTTGGAGAAGCAGAGATGATGCACAACTATTTACTCACTGAAACACCCACGTTTTCATTTTGTGTGTACTGTATATGAAGCAATGCTGGTCTTAAAAGAGCTGCCAAACTGCTCCAGTGATGGAATAGGAGGGAGGTTGGTGAGGTTACAAGTACTAGCCCATTAGTGCTATGTACAACTGGTTTCTGCTGTGCAGAGTTACACAGAACCTACTCTGCCATGTATGGAGGAGAGGTGCATGGCGTTTCAAGATACAACCTCACTTGAATGAAAAAATACAAACTCACGGAGGTTCTCCATTCAAGTGGGAATTCAGTGACTAGTCTTTCAATTTCCATCAGATTCAAAACTGTTTCACCTTAAAACCATCTTCTGGGGTCATTCCCCCCTTCCTCCATTTATTCAGGGAGTTTTAATTATGGCACCATCTGCCTCAAGTCTTCAAGGCTAACACCAAATAAATAAGAAATAAGGAGAAGAAACAACATCTCTCTCTCTCCCTCTGCATGTGTGTTTTTAACACCCCCAAATCTGCAAGGATCTTTGTAAAATTTTAATGCACTAGCACTGCAGCAGGAGTGAGGACAGCAGCGTTCCTGCAGTGGTTTAATCTCACATTAGTATCTCGCAAAGAGGCTAGTAGTATTTACTAGGCTAAACAGAAGGGAAGACTATACAAACAAGACAATGTTCACATTTACTGATTAATTAACAGGCATCACCCATCTGTGTGGAAAGGCCCATAATGAGCACCCCTTTATGTAGCCATTTGTTGCTTTTGTGAGCTCCATTCAAGAGCCTTTGGTGATGCTGGCTGGGCCTGATGGAAGTTGCCATCCAACATCTGGACAGCTGTGCTTTGCATGCCACTGACATAAAGCAAAGGCGAGGAACCTCTTTGAGCCCAAGGAACAAAACTTACAAATAGATCTCTCAACCTTTTAGGGCAGGAAAACACCCCCATACAAAAGCTGGGGAAATGCCCAATGATGACCCCACTGGGAAGGAGGTATGGCTGTCTGGAGAACCCAGGGAGGTTGGTTGGAGGCCTGGGAGGGTTAGGTTTGGCCCCAGGGACTGAGTTTGTCCACATCTGGTATGAAGGAACACAACTGAGTAGGAATATTCTCACATCCTATACCCAGCAACTGTCCCAATTAATGCTCTGTTTCCCTACTTTTCAGCAGCTTTTGAAAGATTCCAGTTTGTCTTCTTCTTGGGACCATTCCCACCCTGCCCACTTCCAACCACCAGCCAGCAAAACCAGACTAAGCATCCCTTTTGAAATGCAAAAGACCCTGCGAATGAAAACTTGGAAACAACGGCATATGGTACGAATATCAAGCATGGACGTCCCTTTCCCCCTCCATCTCAAAGACCTCACAACGGCGCTCCACCAGCCCATTCCTTGCCCCACTAAGTTTTGCTCTGGCATCCCATAAAAGAAAAGGAGGGGGAAAAGAGAGAGTCATCTGTGAGCAATTAGTTTTCTGGCAGAGGCCCGGCTGGTGCAGAATGAAAGAAAGCCGTTTATGACAGAAGCGAAGGGGAGGCTGGCCCAGGCGGAGGAGAAAGAGACCCTCTCTCCCCAACCATTTATCCAAAAAAGAAAGGCCCACCAAACCAAACTGTCCTCCCAAGACATTGTAGGAAGAGAGACACCCCCATCTCTTTGCAAGGGGGGCTCTCACCCAAAGAAGGACAGCTATTCCCACCTGCTCCCAATTTTCTCAAGGATAACCTCCATTTCCTGGCTCCGGGCTTCACAGGCAAATTCTTAGGGAGAGGAGATGCCTTTTTTAAAAAAACAAAAGGCATCTTGTGGCCATTTTGTTCCTCTTTCCCTCCTTTGCTGTGACATGGATGTTATTGAGGCAGATTTTTGTTACCTCTGTTTATAAGAATTGCTTAGGGAATCACGTACAATGGTCAATACGGTTAGCATTTGGTTCTGTTAACTGACCAACTGGTCCTGTTTTGTTCTTAATTAAACTTCTGAAATGTTTTTGGTGAATTGTAAAGCAAGTGAATACTACCTTGCATTGGCACTGTAATTTGGGTGATTATTTGGAAAAGACAGGGGTAACAAGAACAACCAACAACAACAATAAATGTTTCTGAGAATTGCCACTTTGCCTGCTTTTGTTTTTTTAAGTCAAAAAGGAAAACTGCTGGTCGCAGTAGCCTCCTGAAGCATCCGTTTTGCTCTAGAACAGGGTTGGGAATCTTGCAGGTGAGCCTGGACAGAAAGTCCTTAGCCCGTAGAGCCAATGGTGAGGAATGCTGGGAGCTGCAGTACAACTTCTGAGTTAATTGAGCACAAACTACTTTTGCACTTTAAACTCAGTTTTCACAGCAACTGAAGTATGCTAAGGATGAAGGAGGAAAGGAGGAGGAGGAGAAGGAAACTAGGACATTTGAAAAACAGCTGAGGACAGAGGGTTCCTCAGGACTGTCTGTCCCTGTCAAATTGGGACAGTTGGGGGGTATGCAGGCCCACCATCACCACACACTTGAGGCAATAGCAGGGTATGAAAGTGTAAAGAGCAAAGCCCTGGAATTACAGAAATTCTTCCAAGCACCTGGAAGGGTCCTTGGCAAACATTCCTTACAGCTTTGCTACCCCCTAGAGGAACACATGTGAATCACATCTTGGGAAGAAGTGGAAAAAGAAAGTACCGGTACAGCCTTACTGTCCAGACATTCTTCCTAATGTTTAGGTGGAATCTCTTCTCCTGGAGTTTGAACCCATTGCTCCATGTCCCAGTCTCTGGAGCAGCAGAAAACAAACTTGCTCCATGCTCAGATAATATTTAAACATGGTTATCATGTCTCCTCTTCACCTTCTCTTTCCCAGGCTAACCATACCCAGCTCCCTAAACTGCTCCTCAGAGGGCATAATGGCTTCCAGACCTCCCACCATCCTGGTCGCCCTCCTCGACATGTTCCAACTTCTCAATATTCTTTGTGAATTTTGGTGCCCAGAACTGGACACAGTCTTCCCGGTGAGGTCTGACCAAAGCAGAATAGAGTGGCACTATCACTTCCCTGGATCTAGACACTACACTCCTATGGATGCAGCCCACAATCGCATTGGCTTTTTTAGCTGCTGCATCACACTGCTTACCCATGTTCAGCTTGTAGTCCACTAAGACTCCTAGATCCCTTTTGCATGTACTACCATCAAGCCAGGTGTTTACTATTTGTTTGGGGTTGGGTTGTGGGAGAAATTTATCCGGGAGATGCTTGCATGGAGGGGGGGAGAAGCCATGGAGTAGGGGAATTGTTATTCTGTTGTTCCAAGTGAAGAGATGACCATCTTGGATTTTACATTCTGCTCACTGATAAGAAGCAATCTACCTGGAGCCTGGTGATGATGCTTCTTCCTGAAGGGGAAGAAGCCGCCCCGATTGTTTTAACAGAGGGGTGGGGTATAAATCAATTTTATTATTATTATTATTTATTAGTTGCTAACTTGGTAGAGCATGTGCTTTGCATGCAGAAAGCCCCTGATTTCAGTCCTTCAAGTCTCCCAGCAGAGCTAAGACTCCCATCTGAAACCCCAAAGAGACTCTGCCAGAAGAAGCCATCATGTTCAGGAGAAGGCTGCTTTGCAATGCTTCATACCAAGATGTGAGAAAGCATTTTAAACAGAGCTTGAAAATGTTACTTTTGAGGGTGACAAGTCCCACCATCTCCCACACAGCAGGGGTTTCAATTTCTCTGAGGAGATGATGAATGTTTCCAACACAACAGGGTGGCCGAGGCTCTCAGAGATGATATACAGACATCAAAAGATGTTATGTTGTAAACACGGCCCCCGTGCATCTGCTGGTAAATGATAACTGATAACTAGGCTGGAATATTGAAAAGGGTGAAAACTCTTGGTCTGGACCAATCAATTGATCCCAAACACTGTAGATGTAGATCCAAAAGAATTTGGGGATTGGTAGTTTGGTGAGGCACTACAGATCTCTGGCAGAGAACTCTAAATACAACCGCACACCTGCCCACGCACAAAACTGCAAATGCAGTTAAAGTGGTCTCAAAGTAGCAGAGAATATGTTGTTTGAAAAGAGATTGTTAAGCTGGGGCTGTATTACTTGGCATTCTTTCTGGTACCCATTTGGTGCAACATCATTGTTTAGCCAGTGACCATAGTAGCTAGGGGATTTTGGGAATAGCAGTCCAAGAAAGTACCTTGTCCAGGTCCTGATTTTAAGAAGGCATGGTGGAGGGCTGAAAAGCAGAATAAGAGGAGAGAGGCGAACTCCCCCAACCCTCTGAGGATAGGGCTGGCCATAGTATCACCTGCTAGCCTCCTGTAGCCTTGGAGTCCCTTTTGTGGGCCCTGAAGCCCCACGCCTGTCCCCAAAAGACCCAATGGCCCCATCTTTTTTTTTAATCAGCACTATTTCATGCATCTTTTGGCCCCAAATAATCCAGAAAGCCACATACATACAACGCAATGCACGAACACACAGAGAAATACCTAAGCCCATCCTCACAAGCCCACAATAACCCTCAATACCTTCATTTTCCTCTGCAGTCCCTCACAAAATGACACCAGGAAGTGATGCACTGTCATGTCCTATCACCAATTTGAGAGGGATGGCACAAAAATGGAGGTATTTAGGCTTGACTGGCGATGGGGGTTTGTTCCCTGGCCCCCAAGCACCCTATTCTAAGCCATGGTCCCTACAGTACCTTGCAAGGAGTTGATGCTGTTGCTGTTTACAATCAGGGACAATTTCCTGCCATTTAGCTATTGTATGTTGCCAGCATCCATACTAATAATATATATATATATATATATATATATATATATATATATGGGTTCCACCTGCTGCTATTCCCTCTTTTCTCCTTAACAGGTTTTCTGCCATTTTTGACTTCTGTCCTGCAGCAGACCTACAATCTCCAAGCTCAGCAACAGCGGAAGGAAAAAAGAAACTCAAGTAGACAGGCACCTCTACAGAAGGACTTGAATGCAATCCCTTCCTTTCCAAACCCAACAGCTCCCTAAAACAGCCCAACCTTGGCTTCCCCAGGCCCTCCATGGGTTAAAGCAAGCAATCCAAATACGTACGCCAAGCAGCTACCTCAGGCCCGATCCCGCAACCTCCTGGGCCGCACAGCATCCCAATCGCCTGTCCATGGTGGGCTCTGTCTGCCCCAAAACTTTGCTCCACAATTGTTCTTCCTCATTTACAGCCGCCAAGAGCAGAGACGGAGTGGGGGGCTTGGAGATTATTTGGAGGGGGGAGGCTACAACAGTCTCGCCAACTTGGCCAGCATCGTGCGGGTGGAGGGGTGTAGGAAGAGACCCTCTGGCTCTTGGCCCAAAGACTGTACAACTCTGGCCTCCTCTTTGAAAGGGCCTGTTCTTTGTTTGCAAAGTTTTCTGTTTTATGCCAATGCAGTTTCCAGGGCAACAGTATTCCTTCCTCATCATTACACCATTTTAAAAAAATTGGTTGTTCCCCCTCCTTTCCTTTCTCTGCCCCCTCCAACCCACAAGCAGCTCCCCCCTCCTTTGCTAAGCAGAAACTAATTGTCGCTTTCCCCTGGCCATTAAATGAAGTTATTACATTTTCAGAGGAGGACAGGGAAAGGGAAGGCCTGTACAGACTGATGGGCTGTCCTCAGGGCTCCAGAAATCTGAGTAGCAAAAGAGGAATTCCTCCCCAAACAAAGCCCTCCCCTCCCACGCCCCCCATCCACCATCCACACATCCTACACAGGTTCATGCTGTAGGTGAAGAGTGAGCAGCTGCAGTGGGCCTGGGGGATGGTTTTGGGGGGCTCGGAGCCATTGGGGAACATCCAAAAATAAAACACCTGGAAGTCAACTTCTTGTTTTGCAAAATGGGTATTAAACAGGGCAGGGGGAGGACAATCTACATATGATGGGGAACTGCTATTTCGGGAGGGGGGCTCTGGAAGAGGATTAATTCATCTTTTGGAGGGCAGGAAAAGGGCAGCGCAGGGACATCTCAAGGGGTCCGGAGCCAGGAAAACAGCTCTGAGGGGCAACATGAGCCCCGGGGGCTTCAGACCCCTGGAATAATTCCCTGCAGTTCTGGAAATGTTAATAGGAACACAAGGGTCCTGCCAACTACTAACCAGAAATCCCTGGGAACATACCTTCCATATATCCCAGTCTGGAGGGGAAAGTCTCAATTAATCCCCTGTCACGCCACTTTCTCAGCTGTTCTTAAAATGTCCCGGTTTCTCTCTCCTCCTATTACTTACCCCCTTCATCGTCAGCTTATTTCAGTTGCTGCAAGCTGCATTCAGGGTGCTAAAGGAGTTTACTCTCATTTACAGTAACTCAGCAGCAGGGAGAGGGGAGGCAGGGTGGGATCGTGCCTTTTCCAGCAAGTTCAAGCAAAAGCTGGTCCTTCCCAGCTCCTCCACTTTTAAGCATCTCAGTAGCAGATAACCCAGGGGAGAGCTGGGATAGGGACAGAGTCAAGTGAAGCAGAGTGCCTTACTTTTAAAATATTGCTTTTTTAAAAAGACATCAGAATGGCATCACCATCAGTGTAAAGCAACCCTGTAAAGTGAGCCAAGAATCATGTATTGGTTTGAGTGTCGGACTAGGACCCCAGCAGACTAGAGTTCAAATCTGCCTGTTCATGGGAACTCCTAGGATGGTCTTGAGCAACTCACACTCTCTCAGCCTCAGAGGAAAGCAACAACGGCAAACCTCCTCTGAAGCAACCTTACCAAACAGCCGCATGATGTAGAGGTTTGGACTAGGAGGCCAGGGTTCGAATCCCTGCTCGGCCATGCAAGCCCATTGGGTGACCTTGGACAAGTCACGCTCTTCTCTTAGCCTTAGAGGAGGACCATGGACTAACTCCTGAGTAACAAATCTTACCAAGAAAACACTAGGAATGGTTGCCATTAGCTGGAGTCAACATGAAGCCACAACAAAAACAAAACACTGTAAAATACCTATTACACAGTGCTCAACACCACTGGCATGCTAATGTTGGAAAGTAACAATGTTGTAATCGATAGATTAAAAACAAAACACCCACCCAAAACTAACCCCCAAGTAACATTGCTATTTTTAATACATTACCTCCTAGTTGTGATAAACAGCTACTGGTAATGGTCGCTAAACAAAAACTCCATGTTCAGAGGTAGCCCATCTGTAAGTAACAGTTGCAAACAAATGCAATCAGGATAGGCTGTTGGCTTCAAACCCTGCTACCAAGGCCGTCTAGACCAAGACCCTGGAAAACTTCCTTTTTTAGCAGTACAACTCCCAGAAACTGGGGAATTCTGAGGAGTTACTCCAGAAAAGCAACCTTTCCAAACTCCACCTGAAATCAATTATCTGTGCTCAACCACTGCAGAAAATCTTGGGTTTGATCGCTCCGTTTCCCATCCAAGTCAGTTTCGCATTTATTCCATCATAAATCTGTCCCCTCCCATTTCTCCATCAGTTTGTAGTAACCCCTCCCAAAAGAGAATTGCAATACAAATTTGTATTCATTTTCCTTCACAACTCTCCCTTGTAAAGCACCCTTATATGCACCTCTAAGTAAAAGATGCAAAACCGTATCCAAGACTAGAGCAAAGAATTGCACTGCAACATTTGAAGAGGCATATGGTGTGAAGGATAAGTGTACCTTTGAATGGTATAGTCATCAAGGAAGGGCAAATTAAATTGGTTCATTTAAAGAGCCTGACCAAATTAAGCATAATTTTTGCCATCCTGACCGCACTCTGATGTTGCTTGGCCACCCATGTCCTCGTTTTCATCTGTGAAATGCTGGAGGGTATGAATTAAATCCTTCCTCTATTCCTAGTGAGGGAACTTGGATTTAGCCCAACAGAGATTTTTTAATGTTCTGCACAGGAGTGATACATATTTTAACTGTCAGTGCTCATCCATCCGTCCATCCGTCCATCCATCCGTCCACCTTTATTCATTCCAGAATTTGTTTCCAGAAGAGATTTTTTAAAACACGGCTAGCCTTGAACTTACAATATGGCATGCAAAAATCTAGCAGGTAAATTCTAGCACAGCTGGAGGACCAGTAAAAACTCCGGAATATCAAAATGATTATTTCATCTCCCCTCCCTCTTCCCACCCCTCACTTTCTCACCGCCCCTGCAAAGTAGGCCACTTTTATTTTCAGACGCCTGACAGAGAAATTCAGTTACAGCCATCAAACTGCGTGGGCGGATGTGGAGGAGTGTGTGAAACTACGGGCACCCGTCTGCTGTTCTTTTGCGTTGTGTATGTGTGTGTGTTTATAAAAAACACCAGAACTGGTTCTATGTATATAAATAAATCACACATGTCCGTACATTCATGCATCCACAGCTACATTCTCAATTAATCTCAGCGTTGGAATTGCTCTCATGAATTTCCAAGTATTTAATAAACAGTACAAACTTCAGGCGATTAATTAAGGAAATTAAAAAAAATTAAAAGAGGCTTCTCAGCACTCTATAAAGTATGACAAGTTTCTTCTCTGCAGTCAATAAAATCCCGCTGGGGTCCAAAGGGGGTACATTTGTCATACGCGCTGCCAACTGTTCCAAATTACCAGGACTGATCTGCTACCTTGTCTTGTCTCAGGTAAGCCTTCTCCCAGGTTTTCCCTTTCTTTTGGTGTGCAAGATCCTTTTGCTAGTGAGAGAAATAAGAATGGCTGTTTCTTTTGAAACTCAAGACCAGCCTCCTCGCAGCAACTGCTGCCCTGGACTATGACACCCATCATTCCCCAACCAGCATCTGAGGCCCATTCACACTGCAGAATTATAGCACTACTATTCCACTTTAACCGCCATGGTTCTGTCCTATGGGATCCTGGGATTTGCAGTTTAGGGAGGAGCATTAGGAATGGTCAGCCAGAGTCCTCCCCAAACTCCAAATCCCAGGATTCCATAGGATGCAACCATGGCAGCTGAAGCAGAATCATAGCACTATAACTCTGTTGTGTGAATGGGCCCCTGGTAGACCATCAAATGGCCCCACTTTAGGAACAGTCAGTCGGTCAGTTTATTGTGTTTCAATTACACAAATATTAAAAACACACACACAAGTAAGAACACCTCTCTCTCTCTCTGGCTTTTCTTCGCAAATGAATATTCAGGAAGGACTCATCCTGCGCTTTCTGCAAGCGTGCTGATGACTAAAAAGGCCAATGGCTCCACTTTAGGAATAGTCTGTCAGTCAGTTTATTGTGTTTCAATTACACAAATATTAAAAACACACAGACAAGTAAGAACAACTTACAATAGAAATAATTTCGCTTCAAGGGTAGGGACATTTCCCAAGCCCCTCTTAGACTGCACAGAGCATATTTTGCATAGCCTTAGCTAAAAATTTAGAAGTTCTAAAGGATACCCTTTTTGTAGCATCAGATAACAAGAAGCAAACCTTTACATAAGATGAGAAGCCCTTAAACGATTTTAACAAGGGAAAAATATAAGTATTTCTAAGGCCATCATCCACATGGAGCATTCAAGCAGAACATGGGTTAAGTCTTCAACCGAGACAGAGTTACATCCACATACTTTGTCTTTGATAGGTAGACACCTTTATCTTCCTATCTGGACTGCTAATGGGAGGACATTTACTCTTGCCTGTGTAAAGGCTAGCCTCAATTTAGCATTCATTATGCCCACCATGTATCCTGCTAAAGAGGAGTACAGTGGGGTAAGAGAAGTATAAAAGGGACTGGTTTGACAAGACTTCATCTCTGTTGCCTGAGAGGGCATCTCCGGGTTCCCTTTTCGCCCCAGGAGGAGCAGGGACTTGGTGTGCAACTGCGAAGAACGTGCTACGCTCAACTAATACAAAAGGAGAAAGTTGAGCAGGAGGTGGACCTTAGGGAAGTTGCATTAAAAGCAAACAAACACACACATGCACACACACAACTCCCAGAACCCATCAACTAACATGGACACTGGCTGTGGCCCAAAAGAAGTCACTTAGTCCTCGGTCAGCAGCAGAGGAAGGAGAGGCCTCCAACATAGCCTTCGCCACTAGTAGCCATTGTCAGAAAAACAGTTAAAGAGCTGAACATCGGAAAATACACTGCCTTTGCATTGTTTCTGACCGACCCAGGTGGGGTGACAGTGGAGGAGCAGCGTTGACTGCCAGGGAAATATTGGGGGGCAAATAAAAGCAGGGCCATCAATATGGGCCTTTCTATCCCAGCCCAAGTAACTTAGCTGCCTAAGCAGAGATTCCTCACACATACACCCCTGCCGCTGGTTTTATTTGTGAACCAATTGTTGGAGGCGCTGAATATTTCTTCCCACTACCCCGCCAGGCATAAGTAATGAGGCCTTTCGGACTGCTATTGGCCGAATACCAATAAACTTGTTTTACACAGTGGATAAGCAACCCTGGCAGGCGATAAATCGCAGAAGTAATGTTATGCTCGGGTTTTTTAAAACTGTCTGCAGAGTCACACTTTACTGCGCCCGGCATTTGTACAAAACAAGCCCGGCTTTCATTGCTAATAAAACATGGCATTAATTACGCGGCAGAAAGAAGAACATGGGGACGCCTTGAAATGGTGCCCAGGCTGGGGCCCCCTGCCGCTCTCCCGCTCGGGGCTTAAAGGCGACAGAGCAGAGGAAGGTTTCTTGGGGATGAGGCAACCCATCTGGAATAATATTCCTTCTCTTAAAGCAACTTTCCCACCTACCAACCCCAAGCCCCTGGTGCGTTTGCTGAACAGGGAGTAAGTCTGCAAATATTAAAGCAAGGTCCACTGGGGTGAAGGTGGGGGGAGCAGTGGCCAAACTGTGAATGCTGTTTAGTTCAGCTATGCATGCACACCTTATGGCGCATGCGATGCACAACTGTACAAGTCTGATTCAGAAAGAAGGCAACTGCCAGTGCTCCTGAATGAAGAACAACACACGGCGAAGGCCTTTGGTTCAGAGATCTAGCAGTGCTGCCTTTGTCTCTCCTAGTGAGGAATGCTGGCCACATTTTTGCAAGCTATTCTCTCCCCGCCTTAATGCATTTACGAACCCTATTTTCTCAAACATAGACATTCCTGTCTGCACTTCTCTCCCCCTACAACCAATTTACACATTTATGTATGTGTTGTTTGATTTCAAAAGTCTGTTGCAGAAGTCTGAGAAGTGCGAACTTTCAAAGGATGGCTGAGTTTCAGGTCCTGATTTTGCAAAACTGAGAATGCGACTTGCATGGATTTCTCCCCATCCCTACCCTTCTGATTACCAGTTGCCTGGGAACACAGGCTGGGGAGCTTAGCTGTCCTTCTGCCATGCTGGGGGGCTTCCCACTGGGGGCAACTGGTTGCCCGCTGTATGAACAGAACACTGGGCGGTAAATATGTAATTTATGTTGATAAGTATATGGACAAGATGTTAATTTCACAGAGAAACCACATGGCTAAGTTAACTTTTATTTGGTATTTACAGAGAACACACCGTGTTAATAGCCATTTCCTGATGGTCAACCCTACATGTCATGAATTTTTACTGTCCTTTTTTTTGCTAGTTCGAAATCCTGGCAACCATAGCGTTCAAGCAAGTGGGACTAGGACATTTAAAAGCAAAACATTAAACTGGTCAGATGAAAACCCAGCAGAAGTGGGGTTCTGCATGGTGCTCCTTTTGCCAACTGCTACAGCAAAATTGTTTGCACTGGTCACCAAAGCATGCAGAATAGGCTTCAGGTCCAGCTCAGGATTAATGGAGAGGCTCTGAGGAAATGAACCATGCAATGGTCGCTGGCTGCCATGTGTATGGGGTGCAAGCAGGTAATGCAGAGGGGCTGTCAGGAGAGACTGCATTATATAGCAATCCGAGAGCTGTTATCAAATGGCTTATGGTCCTGAACACCAATTACTTTCAAATGTGTGTGTGTGGGTGGGTGGGTGCCTATTCTCATTCCCACACTCACAGGATAGCTTGCAAACACACCGCCCGTGCTCTGCAAATCGGACTCCAAGACACATTCAGTCTTGTTTTTTTAATTTCATGTGTTTGTGTGTATGATTTAAAAGCAAACAGCTCAAGAGGAAGCTGTTGCAGGAAAATACAGTGTTGTTCATACCAGTGGCTGGAGTTTATTTAACAGTAACTGGGCACTGAAATTGACTCCCCAGAGGTGATACAGACCCAGCTTAGTCACTACACGTACAGCATAAAAATAAACCATCTTTCAAACCAGAGCTTAGGGGGGAAATTATTGGGTTTTTCAACAATTGCCAGAAAGATTTGGCTAGCAGGGCCATTTCCCAAACGTTATACTGTATTGTCTAGGTGTGTATCTTGCAGGACATAGTTACAGCAATTGCACACCACTTCAAGTGCCATGGCTCCGTCATAGAGAATCCTGGGATCTGTAGTTTCAGGAGCTACTTTGAATTACCTGCTATAGTTCAGGGGAAACCAACTTGAGCTCCCTAGCAGAGAATTTTAGATTTTCTGTCAGAATCCTAGAAAACTACAGAACTTTCTGTACACAGAAAAGCAAAAAAAAAAAAAAAAAAAGGCATTTCTACGAAGAAAAATGTTGTTTTCTGTGTATGAAACTTCTTTTTGGCGCAGAAGTGTAAACAATAATATTTCCAAATGGAAAATACTGTTTCCAATATAAGAATTTTCTGTAAAGTACTGTTGTTTTTCTACACAGGAAATGCTATTTTCTGTACACACAAAAAACTCCCACATGCAGCTTTCATGCAGAATAAGCTGCAAGGTCCTTGCCTGTCATCAGGATTTCCAGCCTCTCAAGAAAACTGTTTTGTTTTGTTTCAACCATCTTTTGACCATATTTTTGATCATCTTTCAAACAATCTTTCCATCCCTGGTGCTTAGCTCTTAAATCTGCCTTTGAATCGCTGTGCACTTCAGCCTTATTTGCAGTGCTAAAGCTGGCCGCCCCCTCTTTTTTCCCCTAATGGCTCCTCATCTTTAACACATATAGGGCAGGTAGGCATGGCATAATCCTCTTCATACTTAGAACAGCTGTATCTACTGAATCTGGCCAGTGCAAATTGCTAAGGAATTTTTTGGATTTGTGTTTGATAATTGCAACATTTGCATATATCTTCATAGATCTTGAAATTTTTAAAAAGTTCAGTGTGAGTGAAAGTTAAGCTGGACGATTCGTCAGCACCTAATTCAACCAAAGCTCATACCTGCTGGTGTTTAGTGATGCCCGTACATCCATGCCATACCCTGCAACTGTCCCGATTTGATAGGGACAGTCCCAATTAATCCTCCGCCATCCCAAACTTTCAGCTGCTTTTAAAATGTCTTCGTTTCTCCCTCCTCCTTCAATTTTCACCTTTCGTCCTCAGCTTACTTCAACTGCTGCAACTGAGTCCAAAAAGTGCAAAAGTCGTTTGCGCTCAATTAACTCAGCAAGGGGAGAGGAGGAGGCAGAATCCTGCCCTTCCCAGGAGGCTCAGGCGAAAGCAAACTGCTGCAGTAGCATCTCCTAGCTTGTATGGTCATCCTTGTTAATAACGTTTGACATCTTGACCACGCTCTGAGGTTGCTGTGATGAGCTGTGGCCAGCCATCATAAAACTGGCTCTCTTTATTATTTCAAGCAATACACTGCTAGCAAATTTATAAGCCTTAAGACGCAACATTCTTGAAGGACATCCCTGTGGAAAAATCCAGGCGCAGCTTAAATTTCAATCAAAGCTTTTGCTTCTCTCACACAAACACACACACACATACACATTTCCTTCTTAACTTTTTTTTTTTAAAGCAAGAAGATGAATTAAACATTAAAGATGAGTGGGAAATCCTGTATTTATTTGGTGCAAGAACATTTTGCTCTAAAAGCCTGAACAGTTTTTGACAGATTGGAAGAAGTCGCCCGGTTTGCTTGCTACCTTCCACTTCAGAAAGAAAAGGAGAAGAAACTTCAGCTGTCTTTGGAAGCAAAGATGCAAGAAGAGAATAAGAGACTCAAGTCATCATCTCATGCCGAGGGTGGGCTGGGCAATTTCTCTAAATATACACTGTCTGGCCATCCCGGAGGTCTCCTCCTACAAACACCTGTTTCCTTGGAAGAGTGCGATGTAACGCTCTCCTTGCTCACATTTTAAAGTCAGGCTGCTGCCTAGGCTTGTGCAACCCACATCTTTAATCACTCAGGCTGATAGTTCCATACCACGGGCTCTGCTGGTGTTTAGCTACGCTCATGTCCTGCTTTCCATCTGTGAAATGTTGGAGGGTACGTGGTGCAGATATAAAGGCCACTAGCAAAAAACAGGAGAGTGCTACACATGACCCAAAAGGCATACTGCCTTCTATAGCATTCAGACACAGTTCATGGGAGAAATCACTTGCCCATCTTCCATGCACGCATTTCTGAGCACACTTTTATCTCCAAGTATGCATTTCCCAGCACAGTTTTATCTCCAAATATGCCTTCTGAAAGCTCCACTTGGAGACTCCTTTGGATCTGAGACCTGCACTGCAAAAATTCAGAGATTATGCAAAATTGCTGGAGGATGGCTATGCTCTTATCTGCGTGAGGTGTGTGGATCAGCTCATGTATGGGAATGCTCAAGTATCAGATTGCTCCTGTGCCTTCTCATGCGTGCAGAAGGTTTAGGGATAGCAATGTGATGGGGAAAGAATTACGGGAATTGAAGGAGAGCTGAAGGTATCACATTCTGCATCCTCTTGGATTTGGTGGTGATTCCAGGAGGTCTCCTTGTTTAATTTAGGGGATGAGGGATCTCTGAACTGCAGCCGGGTATACATATGTGTGTGTGTGTGTGTGTGTGGAATTTGGGTTACGGATCTCCAAAACATGAGCCTCACCTGCTCCCCCTCCTCCAGAAAGCCCCTGCTGTACCTTGTTGCTCGGTAAGACATTTTCAGATCTGACAATTTCATCCCACCCACCTCTATTTAGATCTTTCTCTGCCTCTCTGTATATGTATATGTATGTATGCAGGGAGAGAGATGAATAGAGAGAGAGTTGTACAGCCTACAGACACTTGCTAAGACGGAAATGTCACAGCAACCATAATGCTTTGCAAATTTAACAAGTTCTACCCTTGGCACATCGAGCCGCGCGCTTTCTCTACAGCCCATTTCAAGCATCAGGGAACATCGCTCTTTAAATATTTAATGCCAATTACACATCTACATATTTTTAGGATGGGGGCAGGAGATGAAACATAAATTAGAAGTCAACAGATGCACACAAATATGCCCAGCTAATTAATAATAATTAATGTCCTTCTGTAGGAAGAAAACTAGCACCCTCAGTACACAAGACTTAGGGTGCTATGGTAGGCAGTTGTGTATTTATCTGGGAGCCCATTTCTTTGAAATGAAAGGAATTTAGCCCTAAGCAGACGTGCATAAGATTGCTACAATCCTGAGTACATTTGCTTGGCAGTAAAGCCAAAGTACACATTTTGTTTAAAAACACAAACTTCTGAGCAAACATGCCTAGACTTATACAGTTAGGAACATAACCTCAACGGTCCTGATTTGGCAGGGACAGTCATTAGTGATTATTAATCCTCTGTCATCCAACATTTATAACTGCTTTTAAAAAGTCCCAGTTTCTCTCTTTTTCTCCCACTTTCGTCTTACTTAACGTGCTGCAAATTGAGTCCAAGCTTCAAAAATAATTTGCACCCAGTTAGCTCAGCAAAGGGGAGGAAAAGAGGGAGCAGATTCTTGCAGAATACTGGAACTATTGCACGATCGTAGTGGAAAAGCAGCAATATTGGGAGCCATTGACAGGATTTTCCCTCCAATGAAAAGGTGCGCTCTAACAAGGATTGGAAGGCAAAATAGCAACAGGACAGACATGAAAAGCATCACCTAGACCCTGCTTTTGGATTCAACGCAACAAGACAGTGCGTCTGCTGGCTTCCTCCTCATATCAATAACAAAGGTCACATCTTGACAGCTTGAACAGGATGAGGAATTCAGCCATGGCTGGATCGGAGCCGAAATCATATTCCTTGAGGATCAAATAACAGTTTGTTCACAAAAAGGTAGAAGGTAAAACCAACTGGGAGCCAGAGCAGCTGCTAGGAAAGGATTAGGAGAAGCAATGATGCCTTGATCATAGGCGCTGTCAAGTCCGCAGTCCTATATATAATTTTAGTGTATCCTTAGCCAATTAAAGTAAGAGTCCTTTTAACTACTTTATCATAATCCGAATGCCTGGAACATCTCTGCCACTCACAGCTCAAACCTGAACCAACCTCTAGACCTGCCACATGCTGAGTTAATATGTGGAACTCTCCACCACATGATATGCAAAGACTTTTGATTTATGACATCCATTTTTCCTAGCTCAACCTCCCAAACATCTATTGCTTTCTCCAAAGCTTCTGCCAAACTATAGGTAGGATGAGATTTTTCTTCCAATAAATCCAACACTTAGCCTCACCTGAAATTTTAAGTAAGCAAACATTATGCAGCTGGGCCAGCCCCTACTTTAGACATGTTAACAGCCATATGTTGAGTAAACATGTGGCACTCTCTGCCACATGATATGCAAAGGCTTTGAATTAGGACAGACATATTTTCTGGGATCCTTGGTTCCACCTCCCAAACTGTCCTTGTTTTCTCTGGAGCTTCTACCAAATGTCAGACAGGATGCCCCAACCACAATATACCCATGCTTACTTTTAACTGAAGGTCCCTTCTTGCGTGTGAACAACATGCCACTACAATCTAAGCATTCCACAATTGGGCCACCAAATGCCAGCTCTTTTCTGTCCGACCTTAGCCTTTGTGAGCCAGATAGGATTTTGGCAGAATTTGAGGTCTGACAGAGAGAGACATTCCTAGCTGTATTTTTTAATGATTGTAAGCCGCCTTGGATCCCATTTTGGGAGAAAGGTGAGATATAAATCTAATAAATAAATAAATAAATAAATGTGGTAGAGAAAACATTCTCACAGCAAAGATTTTCTGTAGAAAGGAAAGAAGGAAGGAAGGAAAGAAGGAAGGAAGGTGCCCACTGGAGTCCTCTTTATCAAAAAGCTAGAAAAGTTATCTTGCCTTGGTTATAAATTATTTTTAAATGGTTTTAACTCTATAGATTAATTAAAACACACACACACGATATTTCTGCATTGGTTTTAACTATCTGCAAGCTGTTTTGAGACCCATTGATGGGGAAAGGGTGGGATATAAACTGATAAATGGGGGAGGAACAATTTTTGGTCCAGAGAGAGGATGTCATTCCAGCCCTCCCGAGAAACAAACCTCAGAGGATCTGTTGGGGTCAGGATTACAAACCAGGCTGTCAGGAGCAACGTTCAGAAGATAAACGATATCACCCCTGAAGCCAAAGATGTCTAGACCCACCCCAGTTTTCCTATCCTGAAGCCAGGACCCAGGTGGCCAAACATCATCAGGGTGGCAAAAATGATGGATGAGGAAGAAGACAGAAAGGAGGAGAGGCTGGCTGCAGCAGCTTGCTTTTGCCTGAGCCTCCATCCTCTATTCATTGCTTCTATGCTCGAGAGGGGAGTTGGCAGGAAGGAAGAGGAGTAGATGAAGCTGCAACAGAGCCAGGAGGCTCCAAAGGTTGCCAGAGCACCTTCCCTTTCCCTCCAGGTGTGTGGGGCTTGGTAGATGCCCAGCAAAGCCAAAAAAACCCCACGGACGCACACACACACACCACAGCCCTGAATATCTCCACAGCATTTCTGAGTCTCGGCTCCCTCCCTTCGTCTCTCTGCAAATTTTCAGTGTAAGGATAATGACCTACTTTGCAGAGCCATTCTGAGGGTTATTTATTTATTAAGCATATTTTTATACTGCCATTCAGTTATAGTCCCAGGGTGGCTTACAGAAAAGGAGACCCCAATCAGAAATGAATTCCAATAAGCTGAAAAGCCACAAAATAACGAAGACATCATTAGCAAAACCAAAACAGGCAGAGGGATCGAAAACTTAGGGAAATGTTAAATGCACAATAAAAGCCACCCAAAAGCCAGTAAGGTAGGTTCCAGGTAGATCTCTCTGGGGAAAGTACAGTATTCCCAACTGAGGCGATAATGCCAAGAAGGCCCCCTTCCCGTCCACCAACTCCTTCTCTGAGACGCTAGGTGCACCTTCCAGAAGCCTTCCTTGAAGACTATTTGACAAACTTGGGTCAATTGCCATGGTTAGGATCACAGAACCCTAGAGTGGTAGGGGACTTCAAGGGCCATCTAGTCCAACCCGTTCCAGACCAGGAATCCACTGCTAAATCACCTCTGAGATGTGGCTGTCTCGCTTCTGTTTAAAACATATTTGATGGAGAATCCACCACCTTCTGAGATGGTTGTTGTTGTTGTTGAGTGTCTTCAAGTCATTTCCAACTTAAGTTGACCCTAAGGCAAACCTATCATGGGGTTTTCTGAGTCTGAGAGTGTGTGACTTGCCCAAAGTCACCCAGTGGGTTTACATGGCCATTTGGGGATTCGAACCCTGATCTCTAGAGACATAGTCCGAGACTCAAACCACTATGCCATGCTGGCTCCCACCTTCTGAGACAGTGCAAGCTAAATCATTTTGGATAGAATGTGTGTGGGAAAAGGAGAAAATCATGAAGGATTTTGCTAGAGATGGTGCTGGGAGTTGACCCAGTGACTTTCTGCACCCAAAGCATGGATTCTACCACTAAGCTACTGTCTCACCCTACAACAGCCACGTTTCAAGCCTTGGAGTCACTACTGACAGGGTGAACTAGCTCTGGATGGAGGGGAGAAAGAGCATGAAGAAGACCACTGCAGTCTTCTTACAAAAGTCCCTTTTGTAAAAGGGGGAAACATTATGGAAGGAGCAATTGCCCCCCTGAGAGCCAGTCTGATGTCCTGGTCTGAACGTTGGACTCTGGTTGACCAGGTTTGACTCCTCACTCGGCCATGGAAGCCCACTGGATGAATTTGGACAAGTCACACACTCCCTCCACCTTAGAGGACGGCCCTGGTGGCAACCCTCCTCTGAGTAAATCTTTTAGGGAGACCAGGTGGTATAGCGGCTTGAGTGTTGGAGTAGGACTCTGAGAGGCCAGGGTTTTCATCTTTGCTTGGATATGATAGCCCTGTTTACGTATTTGAAGAGGTGTCACGTTGAGGATGGAGCAAGCTTGTTTTCTGCTGCTCCAGAGACTGGAACACGGAGCAATGGATGCAAGCTCCAGGAACAGAGATTCCACCTCAACATGAGGAGGAACTTTTTGACAGTAAGAGCTGTTCGGCAGTGGAAGGCACTCCCTCGGAGCGTGGTGGGGTCTCCTTCCTTGGAGGTCTTTAAACAGAGGCTGGATGGCCATCTGTCGGGGATGCTTTGATCAAGATTTCCTGCGTGGCAGAATGGGGTTGGACTGGATGGCCCTCGTGGTCTCTTCCAACTCTGCAATTCTATGATTCTATGATTCTATGTCACACTCAAGCCCCTCTAAGCAAATCTTGCCAAGAAAACCCCATGTGAGGGTTGCCTTAGAGCTGCCATAAGACAGAAATGACTTGAAGGCACACAACAGCAACCAAGTCCCCTCCTCTCTTGAGCCAAATTTCTCAATGCAGCCAGACCTCCCTGCCCACTGACCTCTTCACAGATACTTATTCTACCTCCTTCTCCAGCCCCCCCCATATATATATATATATATATATATATATACACACACACACACACACACACATATGGGGGGGATGTTTTCTTTTGCAATTTCTTCCATTAAAAAGTTAATAATTGAAAGTCAGGCACCAAAGGAGTAAATGAGAGCCCAGGTAAGTGGGTTGGGGGAAGAGAAGTGAGATCCACAGCTCAAGACACATGCATTTTATCGCCCACACACCCTCTGCGTGCAACTGGCTTTTTTGGAAAGAAAAAAACAACAACCAAGAGGAATGAAAAGGGAGGGGGTTTACAACATTAAGGGCTGCTGCAGTGCCTTCAGACAGGCAGCAAGAGCTTTTTGATGCTGTTGTTTTCTTTCTTAAGAAGCGGATTGTATATGGACACTTAGCAACCTACATTCACAGCTGCAAACTTCTTTTCACACAATGGTAGCCTGCAGCTGAGTTTTCATTCACAGTTAACACTATGCGGCTGCCATCAAACAAACTAAAGAGGGCAGGAGGAGAGGAGGAGAAGAGAGAAAGAAAAGAACTATATATATATATATACACACACACACACACACACACACACACACCATTTCAGCTGGCAAACAGGAAATTGACGGGGCTGTGCAAGCAACCCAGTTGGATGGGGCTGATGTTGAAAAGGGCTGTCAGGGAAGAGGGAGGCTAGAGCTGTTGCTCTGAAGCAGCCGGGCTCCTTCGTAATCTGGGTGGGCAACAGTCAAAAGTTAGGAGTCCGCATTAGCCTCCTTGGGAGATGGTGTAGAGCCATACACACACACACACACACACACACAGACACACACGCATGGCATCTGCTCCAAAATTGTGACCCCCAAATGCCTTCTAGGGACATGCAGGCATTCTCACCATCATGTTCTTGGGCCTACCTGTCAGCTGGGCAGTGAATCTGTTCTGGGTTTTAGTCTGAATTTTAAAACAGCTGTCCAAGGGGCTAAACCTATTTGGTAGGGGGGCAGCATTCAGCATCTTGGATTACTTCCATATACAGTTCAGACTAAGACCATGGAAAGCATTCAGGGCTTAGGGCAAGGACTTTGTGCTGATGAAGGCAGAAGAAAATGAAACAAGAGCTTCTAGAATGTACAGAAATCTCCCCAAACAAGCAACACTTTCTGCTAAAGTGAAATGTCATGCTTAATTCAATCCAACAAGAGCTAAGACTCTCCCTCCTCTTGGGTACCTGGGTGTGGCCCCATCATTTCTCACCTTCTTTGCTGGCAAATTAAGCCTATTCTTCCCCCCTCCCCATTATTATCCGTCATTTATCTCTTCTCAGTCCACTTTTCGATACTCCTTTGCCCATCCTGTGGCTTCAGAGATTCAAATTCATCTCTGGTTTGGCCATTCCTCTATTATTTAACACTCTGGCCTCACTTTACTTGTATGGGGACTCAGAATTCATCACTGCTGCTTAAGAGAAGGGAAGGAACTGCTTCCATTTTGTGGGGAAAGCAAGGCCCCCCGGCTTAACCAGTACTGAAGGGCAAGGAGACCTTGGGTGATTTACACAGTCTCATTGTGCAAATATATTTACTTAGTTTGATGGCCCACACTAGATATAGATCGGGCATCAAACAAATGAGGATTAATGGGGATGAGAGAGAGGTGGGGGAGACTGAAAAATAGTCTTCAGAACCAAAAAGAGTTGCCTTAGCATTGGGGTGGGCAACTCACTGTTGAAAGGTAGGAGACCACCCTTGGAGACCCACATACCTCAGCACCCCCACTCCATCCCTCCAACTGTCTTATTAGTCCTCTGCCATCCTGCTTTTTCAGCATCTTTTAAAATGTCCCACTTTCTCCCTTTGTCCTCAGCTTACTTCCGTTGCTGCAAACTGAGTCCAAAGTGCCAAACTAGTTTGCACTCAGTTAACTCAGCAGCCAGGAAAGGAGAGGGAAGAGTTATACCTCTATGAAGCAAAGAGTCCTCCCGATTTGTTATCTGGATTGGGGCTGCTGGGACTTGCAGTCTGGCAACATCTGGATTCCCATGCAGAGGATGATCCCACAATGCTACATAGACAAGCAGTTTTTCAGTCCAGCAAGAAGAGCACAGGTATGTTGCCAAGCTGGCTGCATCATTATATCATGGGGAAAATTCATAGCGAGGAAATAACGCCATGGTTTAGTCACATGGTTGAGATGTAGTCAGGGACTACACGGTAAAAGGAAGGACAACCTCACAGGGGTGCTTTGCCAGTCAGATGTGGCTACAGGAAAATTTCACTGAAGGCTAATGAGGGCAAAGGAAAGCGAAGGCAAGACAGATGAAAACAGACTTTTTTTTAACAAAGACTACAGAGGCAGAAGCGATGGTTCGCTGGACGTTTCTATAAAGCCGAATCTTTTCGGACTCAGCCCTGACTTTCAGATAGACTTATTAAAATTTTAATTAACTAAAAAAAAAGCTCAAATATAACAATCCCAACCCTCCAGCCGTCTCCTGGCTGAACTCCAGGCCTAACGTCCAAAATAAACAAGTCTAACGAAGCTTTGAAAGATGTCTCCGGAGGGAAAAAGCACAGGCTGGAATCCCCAAGTTGAGGAATAATTGCACAGAAGGCAGCCGGCTAGCACGCACGGAGAGGCAACCAGGGACTAAAGCAAACATATCAAACTAGGCCAAAAGGATCTGCTCCCTCTCCCCCCACCCCCAAATACGCCTCAGGTCTGCCTGGTAAGTGGAGTCTTCAGCAAGGAAACATCTCAGTTTAGTTTTTTCAAGTGATATAAACTCTGGAGCTCAAGGTCTGAGCCCTTGCCTGGCTTGCTGAGGGATACGCTCCAATTGTCCCAGTTCGGCAGGAACAGTCCCGATTACTCCTTTGCCGTCCCACTTTTAAAACGTCCTGGTTTCTTTCTCCTCTTCCACCTTCCCCTCTGTCTCCTTAGCTTATTTCGGTTGCTGCAAACTGAGTTCAATGTGCAAAAATTCTTCACACTCAATTAACTCAGCAGGGAGGAGAGGAGGGGGAAGAAATGGCAAAAGCAACCTGCTGCATCCTCTCTAAGCTTGTGTGTTCTTCCTCATGAATAGCTTCTGCCATCCTAATCACACTATGATATTGCTTGTGTGTCCCAGTTTTCATCTGTGAAATGTTGGAGAGTATTTTTTAACGTTAGAGTGCTGTGAGTGATCCACAAAATGGCACTTTTACACTCTAGCACTGTAACTCTAACCATTTTTAAAGAAAAGAAAGCAGAGAGAACAAAATTACCCTTTGAACCATATGACCACCTCAGCAAACCATACAACTGTGTTGGATTTTTAAACACATTTGGAAGAGCCATAATGCAGTTCCAATCCTGACCAATGTCCCCTCTCCAAAAAAGATGGAACAAGTAGTCATGGAGGCAGCAACATCCAGCAGAAGCCGACCAGCAGCCATATTGCAAGAGTTAACACTTTTGCAGAGAGTCTGGAAGAGCCCAACATTGGGCAGAGACACGCTGTTCTTCCACAGCCTTCAACATTTCACAAATGAAAACTGTGACATGTGTGGCCAAGAAGGCAAAACTTATTAAGGAGGAAGAACACATAAAGTAGGAGAGGCTGTAGCAGTTTGCTTTTGCCTGAGCTGACTGGGAAGGGCAAGATTCCTCCTCCTCCTTCTCTCTCTGCTACCGAGTTGAATGCAAACTACTCTGGCACGTTGCACTTGGTTTACAACAAAGGAACTAAGGTGAGGACAAAGGCCAAAAGTGGGAGGAGAAGAGAAACTGAAAGCGATTAATCTGGACTGTCCCTGTCTAACTGGAACAGTTGGAGGGACATCCCAATCCCAGGCTGCTTTTTGATCCCCGTGAGTACATGAGTTGGTACTTGTGCATACCGGGCACCCTAGCCTCTCTGCCAGCACGTGCATCCCAGCAATGCTGACCTCAAGGCGAAAGGTCCCAGCTTCTCAGGTGTCCCCCATCTCATCCCGTCCTTAAAAATAGCCTCCTGCTAGCTCAGCACCAGCCTTTGGGATTCTCGCTCTCTCCCTGCTTGCCTGGATCTTGAGGCTCTTGAGAGGTCCCTGGCCTGGGAATCTATAAATACAAACCTTGGAATGGCAGCACAGCTGTGGGGGGCCTTCCTTCCTCATCGCCAATTGTTTCCAAACCTGCCACTTTTATCTCATCTGGGGCTGAACACTCATGTCCAGAGACAGACACCAGGTAGCCTCATGCACTTTGCAGTGGAAGATGCTTTTATCATCCTGGACTGAATCTGCATTGTTAATTGCGGCATGCCTGCATTCAGTATATACCTTTTTGTCCTTCTACTGGTAGGGTCACCTGGAATTTGTGGAAATGTGGCTGAAGCCAGGTGGACCAGGGGATGTTTGGTCCTGTTCTAACATTTAAATATTCTTTTATTTATAACTTGGAAGAGATTAAATGGCTGGTTCCCCCTCCCCTTCCTCACCAGTTTCATATCCTAAATGCCAAATCCCATAGCCCCTGTCCTTACACGAGGTTCCTCCTTCAGTCCAGATGCTCCTCTGATTCCCTCACATCTTCTTCACCAGTTGACTCCATTCCACAACAGACCTTCTCCCTCATCAGCAATGCTTGTGCACATTTCCATGATATCTCTGGCACGTCAACCAATAGACTTTTAAAAACACAAGTATAACAGTGACTGACTTCCTGACCATTCATTCTCTCTTGGCCATGGGGTGTGCAAGGAGGCAGTTTACAAATCATGAGCCTATACCAATTTCCTCCCAAATCTCCCAGGGTTGCAGAGCGGGAAAAGCACTCTATAAATTGTTACCTAATTTCCAGCCCCTTCATGCTACTCTTGAATTGTTTTCCCCCTCAGGTCCTTTGATGCTTTCCTCCAGCTTTATTACACCTCTGCTAGTTTGGCTCCCTTTACCTCATGCAAAGACATTCAGATGAAGGAAAACATGAGATGGTTTGTAGCTGCGTTGAAATCTGTAGATTCTGTGCCAGGTAATGTTTTGGGTGGCAGAGAAAAGCAAGCGGTGGTGGGTGGGAGATTTTGTATACGACAACGCTGCTTCCTTTTATAAGTCATTTATTACTGGTCTTTGAGAATGACCCCCACCGCAGATATAATTATTTTAATTTTTAAGAGCCTACAAAAATATTGTCTGCTGTCCACTTGGCCAGCCAAAATGTCAGGTGCAACGGAGCTTTCTGTGTTCTGTTCCTTCTATTCTTTCTCTGCTTTGCTCCAGCCAGCCTTCAACGCCTACTGAATTTTTCATGTAATTGGGATAATTTCTAACATTAATGCAGGAGTGAAGCACGTACAGCTTAGTGCTAAATGGACACATCCATCCTGGGGTTACTTAACAGCAGGAAAGAGGGGAAGGACCTTGCGGAGTGGGATCCCATGGCAGAGGGTTAAATCGCCCCTTACCTGTGCACCATGGTCCCAATCCAAGTATTATTATTATTATTATTATTATTCCAAGTCAAGTGCTATTGTTAAAGCCGAGGGAGGGATGCCACGTTGATTTTGTTCTAAAATGGGAAAACCAAAGACCCTGTGGGAAAGCAGAGAGGTTGGAGGCAGCCAAGGGACGACGTGTTCAGTGGTACTTTTCTTATATTCTTATTAGAAATGGATCTAAAATCATAAAACAACACAATTCTTCTCCTCCTTCCCTCACCTCAGTTAGCCAGACTTTCCTTCTCTTATCCTTCTTTATCTCAGTACAGGGAGAAAATTTCTTTCAAACCCGCCTTCAGAATCCTCTTTCTTCTCCCCTCTCCTGCAACATTTCATAGCTGAACAATTCGCTATAGAATTTCTCCAAAGACACAGCAAAACAACAATGATCATCTTGTAGATACTTACTCTATATTTAGTCAGCTGTTATATAAGTGTGCCATGAATGATGTTATCTGGAAGTGGGAGCGAGGGGAGAAAAGCATCCAAGGCTGCAAGTTTACATTTCAAAACTGTTCCCCCCCAATCAGACTGTGGTCAAGCATAAGATTTGTCAGCCCTGCAAGGAGCACAGAGTAGAAGAGTCTCCCACAAGGCATAGTGAACGGTGGAACTCACTGCCACAGGATGGACTGCCAACTAGGAAGGCGTTAAAAAACCACTGGACAAATTCATGGAGGATGGGGTCATCAATGAATACTAGTCAAAATGCTATTAGGGTCTCAGGGCCTGGCCCCTCAGATCCAGGTTTAGGCCAAAGGGAGGAATCTCAGGGTAAGAGTACTACCCTTAAAACAAAAGGTGTATTTTCTAAAAACTATGTTCTCTTGGCCTCTGATGTTCCAGGCTATTTTGGGGTAGCTATAGTAGGTTCTCTAGAGACCTCACCCTCTCCCCTCCCTCCTTTGACTCATTTGTTGGACTTCAGTTTTTTATTTAAATGATGTATTCCAAGCAACTACAATTGAGACGTAATGCATCATATTTTACGACATGGCCAAAAACCAGGGATTGTTCCTCTGGCCACCCGGTCGCTAAAAGGAAAAGTGATCCAAAGGAAGGCAGCACTTGTAATGCAGATGGACATTCCTGCCAAAGACTGGGTTTCTTTTCAAAGATTTGCCTTAGAAACCCAACTGAGGAGAGCATACTTTGAAGCATCAAGAATCAAGAATTCCCCACAGAGGTGTCTTCTCACTGCTTGTATATCGTTATTTTTTAAAAATAGGTTACTGTTTTATAAATGTTACCGAATCCCCAACAATAAATACAACAAACAAAGCGAGAGATATAAGAAACAAGGGGAAAGTAAATAATATATCATGGGAAACCTTTTCAGAAACACAATGTCCACAGAGCTTTATCCTGGAGTATCTTTCCAGAGCAGATTTGCTCCCTCATGAAGAACCTGGTGAAGCATGAAAGCTTGTGCCTTGCTTCCCAAAGCTCATTCAGCCAGTGCTTTGAACAGCTTTTTTAAAATTAATATATTAGTGATAAGAGTTATTTTAATAACACTGTTAACTATTACAGTATAGGAGTTCCATAGCATTATTAATTCATGCTATGCGTTACTAATGGATTAGCTTATAGGGCTGTTGTTTTTTCAAACAGAAAGTAACTTGAAAATATGAAAATGGCCAAAAATCCTCTGTCAATGATCCTTCCAATCATGTATTTTTAAATATCAGTACATATTGGCTCTCACAAATACAGAGAGAGAGAGAGGTGTTTCTTAATATAAGGGATACCAACTATTTGAGGACTGGAAAACTTTTATTTGCTACTTATCTAATTTATAACCCGTCTTTCTCCTGTTATGGGATCAAAGGCAGCTTGGGTTCCAAAAAACCCTTTCTTTTATATAAACTGAACAAAATGCCCATATATATATATATATATATATATATTCCCATATTTTGGAGTGTTTGGCCTTCATAAGGACAGAAATCACATAATTTTATGACTATGGGCAATATGTTGATTTTATAAAATAATACACAGGTAGGTAAATTGAAATCATAGCCAGATTGACTGGAACGAATATGTTCACGTGGTATTTAGGCAGAATACAAACTTGTCAAAAGCTGTTTCCTGTCTGTCAACCCCGCATGTGTCCTGAATTTTTATTGTCCCTTACTGCTATTTTGAAAATCTGGCAACTGAGAGAGAAATGGTATGATTGGTCATTCTGACATTACCAAGAGAGCCAGTGTAGTGGTTTGAAAGTTAAACTGGGATTCCAGGAGACCAGGGTTCAAATCCCACTGAGCCATGAAGAACCACTAGGAGATAAGTCACATTCTCTCAACCTCAGAGGAAGGCAATGGCAAACCTCCTTTGAATAAATATTGCCAAGAACAAATGAGGAGAGGGCCACCATAAACCAGAGTCAACGTGAAGGGAAATTACAATAGCAACAACAGCATGTCAATACCAGTCATTCTATTTCAGAAGCAACAGCACTAATGTAACACAAAAAGTAATGTGCTACTGGAGTATCAGTATAAGACGTTACGGCCAAAATCTGCACTCAGGCCCAAAGCGACCCCCTTGGCCCCTTTTGTTTTCTTCTGGCCTTTGACTACACTTTGGTTAATGTCAGTTTTGGAGGCCTGCACTTACTTTTGTGCCACTCCACCGTGTTTGCAAACTGGGCTTGGGCCACTTGGCCTTGTCTAGAACAAACAAGGCTGAAGACCCTGGACAGAGTCCTCTTGGTCATTTACGTCCGCTGTAAATACTATTACACAACCAGCTGGATTTTCCCAGTGGTTGCACAATGGTGGCCTCCTATTTGGGTCTACACAAAGCCTGTTGATCACCCTCCGTTACGTCAATCTTCTTGCCCTATCCTAAAAGTTAAAAAATTGAAGGGCCAAATGTTTTGCTCCTGCAATGAATAAAGCAAAAGTCAAGAACTGCAACACAGACAATCATTTCCTAGAGCAGTGGTTCTCAACCTGTGGGTCCCCAGATGTTGTTGGACTACAGTACCCAGGAGCCCTCCGAGGTCTCACCTTGACAGTCAGGTGTCCTTCCAGACATTAGTGGGGCTCTGAGTTCAATCCTACAGCCTCATTCATGACTGGGAGGACCACCTGGCTGTCCAGGTGAGACCTCAGAGGGCTCGTGGGATCTGTAGTCCAACAACATCTGGGGACCCACAGGTTGAGAACCACTGTCTTAGATGATTCACTGAAAGTCAGAGGCCTTTCTCTCTGCTCCACCACCCACAGGACCATCAGATGGGAATGGGAGTGCAGGGCCTTCTTGGTGGCTTCTCCCAGGCTCTGGAACTCCCTTCCCAGAGAGGTGAGACTAATGCTCTTCCCAGCCTAGGCAAAGACCAGTTTGTCCCAGCAGGCCTTGGAGGGCTAATTGCTTGGGGACTGAGGCCTTTCAGGATATCTGTGTGCATGTGGCTTCAAGTCACCTATTGACTTATGATGACCCCATGAATTTCACAGGGTTTTCTTAGCCAAGGAATCCTCAGAGGTGGTTTTGCCCAGTCCTTCCTCTGAAACAGAGCCCACAGCACCTGGTATTCATTAGCAGTCTCCCATCCAAGTACTAACCAGGGCTCACCCTGCTTAGCTTCAAAGATCAGAGGGGATCTTTATTTTTTTGTTTCCTTTTCAATGGCCATGCTTTTAATTCTATTGTTAGCTTAATTACATTTTAAACTTTTGCACAGTGTGAATTTTCCGCTGTATCTGTTTTAACCTTTGTAGACCACTTTGAGCTCTGGACTGGAAAAAGGAGGGATATAGAATAAATATCATCATCATCAGAAAAGAACCAATGCCATCTGCACTGGTTCCTAAAGTATTAAAATCCTGCCAAGAAGCAATCCATATTCTGTGTCCTCCCCCACAAAAGTTCTGCTAAATGCATTCTAAATTATGCAGATTGAGGCAAAATGAATCATTTTTTCTGGATTTGCTAGTGATGGGGAGAGGCCTGAAACCAAGTCTACACCCAAATCACCAGAAGAGTTCTTCAGGTATCCTTTTAGCATGAGAAATTTCAGCCAGAACTGTCCACACTCTTTTAAACTCTTTTCCACTGCTGTAATGTCTAGAAACTTGGTTTAAATAAATGAATAAATAAATAAAAAAAGATCTGAATGCTGTAATTTTCAAGAAGTTCCCATCCTGATACTCTGCTCCTGCAGAATACAACATACAGACAACACCTGAAACACAACAGGTACATCCCTGAGAGAATTAACAGGTATGTCTCCTCTTGACAAAGACAGGACTGGTTATCTCCCTAGCTGTGGCACCACCACTTAGAAAATGTCCCCTCTGCATTAAGCCACTGAAAAAAATAGTCCATTTATTCCTCACCTTCCAGGTAAAGGAGGATTTTATACCCCCCACATCACCAACAGTTAAAAGTGCCACATACAAGCACACAATCTTGAAGTTACAAATGAATCATGCATTTGCTGTCACACTTAATCCAAACCCATGGTGCTCATCCACCCTGCCTGATGAAGAATCCAGTGAGACCTGGAAGCTGACGGCAAGCTCAGTTGCCCCAGTCAACCACTCCATTTGTTCCCCTGGCTGGTGTGTTCTGCAAACCAGTCTTGCCACAACTGATATCTAGCAAAACCAAGAGAAGGAACACATCTCCGTAGCCCCTCCCTACTACCCAGGGATGGGTCTAGCAAAAAGAAATCACATCTGGGTGGAGACTTTTTTTAAAAAAAGAAAAATCTTCAGTGATCAGTCCTTCTTACCCTGAGAGTCGTCTTCTTGGTCCGAGGGATTATCCGGCTCCATTACTTCAAAGAAAAGCACCCACCACCACTCAGTGCCTCCATGCAACTCAGGTAGAGAGAGAAGGGGGTTGTTTTTAAGAGGGGGGCTGAGAACTAAAACAAAGCAAAAGAAAGGAGAAGGAGACGGAGGAGACACCCCACGAATGGCTCACAGCTGTTGCCTAAACCGATTCACCTGATTTATGAGCTAGTGCCACATCCATAAGGGGACGCGTCTCTTCTCTGGCGTGACATGACCTGGCAGCTCTCCCGATCCGCCGGGTGACCCTTGTGGATTGCAGGCCCTTTTCCAGCATATCGGTTGGAAACACATTTCTTTCTCTCTCTTTTTTTTCTTCCAAAAACCAACTCCCCCCAGCCCCTTCCTCCCTTCGATTTGGCCCTGGCCGGGGCTCACAGGCTGGGATGAAAGTTCAAAAGCTGTCTAAAAGCAATGCTGGCAGAGACAGAAGAAAAAGAAGACGATGCTGATGCTGGTGCAGAGCAGGGGAGAGAGAAAGCAGAGAGTTGGTGAACAGGAGCCTCCAAGCCACACACTGTTGCATAACGCAAATGACTGATATAATAATAACCAAAAAAAAAGTGTGGTGGGGGGAAGACTGTGCAGCCAGGCAGGCTCAGTGCTGAGCCCAGAACAGTGGAGGTGGTCTTGGAGGCTGGAGAAAGGCTGGGGGAGCCTGGGGGTGGGAGGAAGAGAAAGCCACCTGCCTGCCCCTCACCTCAGGGGTAGGGAGATGCCCCACTACTCCCCTGAGCCTGCCTGCCTGCATCCCTCCCTTCAGCAGCCTCCTCCGCCTCAGTCCAAATGCCCGGCAGTCTCTTAAGCTTCCATGCATGTTGCAGGCAGGCTGGTAGCGTTCCCATCCATCTCCGTCACCTTGCCGGCCAACAAACGAGGCGGCCGCCCTCCAAAGTCGTGGCAGGCGAGCAGGACCTGGGTGACTCCGTTGCATCCACCTTGCTGCAGCAGCAGCAGCAGCAGCAACAGAAACCCTCTGTCCTAGATTTACCTCCTTTGGCAAGCCTTGCTCCTGCTGCTGGAATTGGCGTGTGGGCTGAGAGAGAGAGCAGCCGCATTGCCAGCACAGCCTGTGCCAGGAGCTGCACACATTGCTGTTGGCCCACAGGAACAGGGGGGGACCTGCCCAGGGATGCCAAGCAGGAGTAAGGATAGGAGGGGGTTTGCTATGGGTGGGGGGGAAGGAGAAGGGAGGGTGCCGGGCCTTATCAGGGCCTGGCCGCGGGAGCAAGAGAGGCTGAGAAGGGTCCTCCCCAGCCGTCACACCCACACTCGGGCCGGGTTGCTATGAAGCCCACGGAAGGCGTAGGAAGAGCCAGCCTGCTCAAAGGGGGACGGTTGCCAGCAACTGAACTTCCACAAACAGCACAGAGGGGGAAGGCTGGCCTGTGATGGGAGGCAAGGTGGCTGCTTTAACTGGGATGACAAGATTCTCAGAGGACGCAAGGGTGGGAAGTCTCCTTCAGCCCCCCTCCTGGGCCAAATTCAATTCTGATATGCTATGGCAGGGTGGGGGTCCAGGGGGGCTGGGGCCAAAAGCAAAAGGGTAGAGGCAAAGCAAGAGGCATATTTTAGTTCTTTAAAGCTCCCCCTGTGGGTAACTCAGCCTTAGGAGAGATGTTTTGGCCATTTTGAACAGGGAGGGCAAGTCCATACAAAAGCTGGGGAAGCAACAAATGTTGGTATCATGGGGAAGGGGACAGGGCTATCTAAGGAAGGATTTGGCCCCAAAATGTCCCATTTCCTGACAGAAGCCCACATATAAGTCATGGAGGCAACAGCCCTTCCCTGTTACTTCCCTTAAACACCTGGAATTTTAGAGGTGTGTTGCTCCTGAAGAGGGAGGTTCTATTCAGATTTCTCATTCAGAGATAAGGTCTCTTCTTCCAAAAGTGTTTCCAATCCAGTCTGCACTGGAAGCTGCCCAGACTACCAACTGTGGGAGCCATTTCCCTAATGCAAGCTTGAGTCTTCTACGAGACAATGTGAGAGTGGGCAAACTCACCTTTTCCACCACATGACAAGTTGCACTACTGAAAAAAAGAAAGAAAGAAAGAAAGCCCAAATTCCTCCTTTGGAGGATAAGAGAGAGCCCCCTGTGGCTACTGGGTGAGCCTCCTTATGCAAGGGCAGTCTACCTGCAATGAGGGAAGCAAGCTAGCATCCTTCCTGTTGTTGCATTCGAGTGAGTAGAGGGATAATCATCTACCTGAGGGCAAAGGAGGCAGGGAGGGAAGAGAGAGTGTTTTTTGGGTATGGGTGTGGGACTTCACACAGGCCCCAAAAGCAGCAGCACATGGTTGGCAAGAAAGCAAGGGCAGCAACAAGGCTGCATTGGAGAGCGTTTGGCCAAGGTGTGAACAGGGAGAAAGAGGAGAAAATGAGAGAGAAAGAGTCTCTGAATTGCACACACTGATTGGAATTAATTGGCCATATCGTTGGCTGGAGCTTTCGGGCCTGTAAAAAGAGTTGTGTGCGCAGCCATCCACGCTTCAGGCCCCGGCAGTGGGCGGACAAATGATTGGCTGGCTGGAGAGGGAGAGAAAATGAAGGCGCTTGCGAGCTCTATACAGGGGGAAAAAATAACTTGGTGGGCTGCAGTGACTGTACTGTAATTGCAGCCTGCAGAGAGAGAGAAAGAAGGAAAAATTCCAGTCTGTTCTTCTGGCCTTAAAGCTATACAAGAAGTAAATGAAGTTCACAGGTCCCAATAAGGGGGAGAAACTGTCAGGAGGTGCAGAGAATCTGAGCAGCTTCACAGCATGGAGGCAGTGTGGTATAGCGGTTAGAATTGGAATTTGGGAGATCTGGGTTCAAGTCCTCCCCACCCCACCCCACTGAACTAGCAGAACTCACTGGGGAATTTTGGGCCACTCTCACAATCCAGCCTACCTCACTGGGGTGTTGTGAGGAGTAGGAGGCCCAGGTATGCCACCCTGAGCTGAATGGCAGGATATCCACCTAATAAGTAAATAAATAAATGGCCTGGCAGTGCACCAGCTTATGGAACTTTATAAAGTGGGGAAGATGGGTTAGACAAATATGTGGAGGAGAAAAGCCCGATTAATTGAGCCTTCCTGTACAGTCACAGTGTACCTTAGAAGACCAGGCTCTGGAGGGAATCACCCAGGAAAGGTTGTTGTTTTCCGATCCTGTTCATGGGCTTCCTGACTGGTCAAACACCCACACTCCAGCATCCTACCTCCAAAAACAGAGAGTCGGGTGCTTTTCAGGACACCTGGTAGCAGGACATGGCTGGCTAACATTCTGGGACTTGTAGCATCCACCAACTTGGCGTTTGAACCTGGGGGCTTCATTTACGTACTGTGCTAAATATTGGGGTTGAGGCACCTCTGTGGGTTTTCTCCTAAGAATAAGGATGTTAATCAGAATGTAAGGGCTCACCCTACTCCTACTCCTCCAGAAAAATGTTCAAATCACCCAAGTCTTGTGTCCTCATCACACCTTGTGGCAGGGAGTTCCACGTGTTAAAGAACTTCCTTTCTCTCTGTCCCAGATCTCCTGCCAGTCAGCGCCATCGAGTTCAAGCATTACAAGAGAGGGAGACAAAGGTATTTCCCTCCCACTCCCTCCTAGTCCTTCTATAGCCCTGTGCATTTTTATAATAACAACAACAACAACAATTGTATAAAGCTTTCCTGTGGTCTCCTTTGCCCCTTTTCATCTTCTGCTTTCATAGAATCATAGAATTGCAGAGTTGGAAGAGACCACTAGGGCCATCCAGTCCAACCCCCCTGCCACGCAGGAAATCAAAGCATCCCCGACAAATCAAAGCATCCCCGATCAAAGCATCCCCGACAGATGGCAAAAAAGACGCTTCCAAACACTTTGGCCCCCTCACCTTAGAAACCCATTAAGTCACCTTGGGCAAGTCCCACTCTCTCAGCCACAGGGGAGGGCCACGGTGACAAACCACCTCTGACAAATCTTGCCAAGAAAACTCTATCATAGGTTTACCTTAGGGTTGCTATAAGTCAGAATCAACTTGAAGACACACACACACACACCCTTCCTGTGTTTTCTATAAACTATATATAGGCTTTCCCCAGGTTCAGATTTGTTTTTTTGTTTTTTTTAAGATGCTACTTTCCAATTTCTATTTTCTTTAGGAAGAAAATACATTACAAGAAAACAACAAAAAACGATTCACAATGGGAGAACAAATATTTAAACAAAAGAACAACACTGCCTACGGGAGCTCAGATACACACTTGGGAGCAGGAAAGTCACAAGAGACTTAAAACAAGGGTCGGAGCCATTAAAACGCACTTTGCAAGAACTTAATGCACTCAGCCTTGGGGTCCCTGCAGAGAGGTTCAGGCACAAAGTCCCCGAGGAAGAAGAGATTTGCAAATCACAACTTGGCTGCTGTCAAGAAGGGCAGGGATGCTTTAGTTGGGTGCATTGCAACGTATTGATTCTACCGCAGAAAAAAATGTTTGGCGTTTGTAGACACACATGTTCTTTTAAATTATATCCCTGCCTTGTGGAAATTAACTAATGGACAACATGGCTGGATCCTTAGTGTTCTTCCTGGGATTAAAAGACTTCTCCGCCAAGGTTGGAAAGATAAACACTCACCATCTATCATTCAAGGGTCAGAAGATCTTTACCTCTTCAGCTAAGTCCCAACATGTATTTTATAGATGTCAACTTCAAGAAAATGTGTTGTCAGCTTATATTAATACATATGCCTAGCCCACATCTATATTTCTTTTTCCCTCCTCTTTCTCCCTTTTAAAAACCCAAAGTTAAAAAAAGGAAAGAATAATGGGTCCAACACAGAGAGACAACTGTCCCACCTGCCTCTCGCATCCACCGCCACCACAAAGAAACACCCTGAGCTACTCCAACCAACTTCAGCATCCTCAAAGTTGCCTCCCCTTTATCGTTAAAACACACAACTCTTTGCTGCATGTAGGTAATCTCAAAAGAAGCCAACTTGTTCCACTGAACAATTAGCAAAGGGCCATACCTGAGATGATGAGGACGGCCTCGAAAGCCGGGAAGACGACAGGAGCCCCTGCCCTGGTAGGTTTTTCTTGGGCGATGCACTACTCCAGGCACTTCGGTGGCATGGCAGCAGCTGAGGAGAGATCACCACCAAGATTCCCATGGACTGACAGCTCTGCTCAGCTGAAAAGCATGATTTATGCAACTCGGTTTTGCAAAGGAAGTCTCTGTGGAGGTCCATCCCCTCTTCCTCCGATGCCTTGATCAGAATTCAAGATCCCAACATGGCTCCGTGCAAGGCAAGTCTTTCCTTTCCCTCCCACAGATCTCATGGAAGGGAGAGTCTTGGCTGTTGTAAAAAAGAAAAAGGAAAAAAAGAAAATTGTAAGCTGTTTTGCCCCGCAGGGCTCAACTTTTCAGAAAATACATGCTTAGGGGCTCAATCATGTTTTGAAGTGTCCAGCTGGAGCACAGATACCTCAATGGATCTTAATGGAACCTCCATATGAAGGGGCAGTGTACCTCTTAGGTAAGCTATTGTCTTCAATGCCAGCTTTCTGGATTTCCTGAGGGAGGTGGCTGGCTACTGGTGGCAACAGCATACTGGCCTGCTAGATCTCTGCCCTTAAAATCCCTAATACATTGGACCTAATGCAGACCTTGAATAAGTTACTTTTCAGGGACAGTAACTCCCACACTTACCTACCTCCCCTGACCCAACAAGGGTGATGAATTGGACCAGGCTGGGAGAGACTAGAAGCAAGTGCAAAGTCAAGCAGCAAGAAAGATCCTTCAAGACAAACAACTTGGACTGATCAGTTGGCTTCACTGCAAGGCTTTATAGAGCCTGGTGTATCCCAATTGGCTTGGAAAGTCAGCTGACGCTCTTTGGGTCAGTACTGCAGCCTAGAGGGCGCCCTTGTACCCAAATCCTAGGCCTAATCCACACTACACAAATAACCCAGTTTGAAACTGGATGATTTGCCATGGCTCCTTCCTATTGAATTCTGGTATTTGCAGTTTTACAAGCTCTTCAGCCTTCTCTGCTAAGGAGTGCTGGTGCTTCACCAAACTACAAATCCCATGATACCCTAGGAAGGAGCCATGGCAAATCATCCAGTTTTAAACTGGATTATTTGTGTAGTGCAGATGCACCCCTAGTCTTGCCCGGCCTCCCAAGGAGAGCTCTGGAAACCTTCCTTTTTTCCTGGACGAACATTGCTTCCTTTGGAATTCTAGAAACTGCAGTCCCCAAAAATAACTTGTCTGAGCTCTACTGCTGGAGGCCCAGGATGCTGACACCCAGACAAGACATATATAACTCACTCACCTAGATGGTTTTGAGGCTCAACTGGCTGGCTATTAGTCCAGGTGGGTTTTGGGATGGATCCAGGACAGCAGTTCCATCCTGAGACCTGCTCTAATGGGGTGGAGAGGATTGACTCATATCCGAGTACCTGCTACGATGACTGAATCAAATGGACTGAGCGGGGTGCTAATTTGGGAGGGGGGAGAGAGCTGTTTGGGTGCTCTGGTGGAACACTGCAGAGGTCGTTTTGGAAGGAAAACATGGATGGACCCAATTATATTCCTGAAATGATTGTAGTACAGAATGATGGGACTGCTTTTCTTCCCACATGCTCTCCTTCCCTCTCTTTTTAAAGGCTTTACGAGGACCTCTGTGAAGCTGAAAGGAGCAGTCAGCTGAGACAACAGAGGGAGAGTTTAATAGGGACTTTTGCATGGTTTTGTCAAAAGCTGAAAAAAGGATTGGGACCTGAGACCTGGAAGATGGAGGCCTCCCAGAGTCATGAGGAGGGTGTAGATTGCAGGGATTCTCTCCTCTCCCACCCACCTTTTCTCCTTTTTGTAGTTAATTACGAGCCACTTTATTGCTACGCTACATAGCAATGAACAGGAGGAGGCTGCATTCCTTGCTCTGTAAGGGCCGTTGCTTTATGACAGCTTGCGTAGGAGCAGATCTGTAGGGGGACAGAGCATGGGGGGAAGGAATGGAAGGACGGTGAAAAGACTGCAGAGACTAGAGTTTGCACACAGGGGATTTTGCGGTCTAAGGCACTGCTACTCAAAGTGGTGGTCCTTGGACCGATGAAGGGTGGGGGGAAACAGAGAAAAGCTAGGAAACCACAAAACGGTGGTATCACAGAGAAGAGATGCGTGGCCATCTGAGGAAGTCCAGGAGGGCCAGAATGGGACCGCACTTGGCCCCCGAGCCTGAGGTTCACCACCTCTGCCTACATACAGAGGTATGCATACATACAAGCACCTGAGCACTCAGATCCCTAGCAAACAATGGATTAAAGTTCCTGTTCTTATGTAATATCCGATACAGGCGCCATAGTTCAAGAAGAGTAAAAAAAATCTGGCTGGGATTTGTTGGGAAATATGCTTTTTCCAAATCCTCCAGCTAAACTAAGTCCTAAGGCAGAGAGTGCAAACTGGGTAAAGAAGACAAGAGTGTGAAAATATCAGTTTACACCTGGTGCTGTTTGCCAGGATGCATAATAAGCTGCTGCTTCTGAGCCCCTGGAGACAAAAGCCTAAATAGGATTGCTAGTCCTAAATAGAGCAGACCCATGAATCCGTTGCTGAGTGAAAAACATGTACATAAGGGCCCTTTCATATTGCAAACTTGTAGCTCTATGATTCTACTTTAACTGTCATGGCTACCTCCTGTAGAATCCTGGGATTTGTCGTTTGGGGAGGCACTAGAACTCTCTGGCAGAGAATTCGACATTCCCCTCCCTAAACTGCAAATCCCAGGATTCCACGGGATGGAACCCAAGCAGCTGAAGTGGGATCATAGTGCTATAACTATGTAGTGTGAAAGGGCCTCAAAACATAATTCAATGGCAAACCCTCCAACATTTCACAGGTCAGAACTGGGATATGTTTAGCCCAGCAACATCAGAGTGTGGTCAAGATTGTAAAAGTTATTAATGAGGAAGAGCAAGGAGAGGCTGCAGCAGTTAGCTTTTGCCCAAGTCTACTGGGAAAGGCAAGAGTCCTCCTTTCCCCTCTCCCCCGCCTACTTTTGCAATTTGAACTCAGTTTGCAACAAAAGCAGAGGCACAGAGGAACATGGCAACCTTTGCACCAGCAAAGCTGAAGATTCAATCCACCTTTATACAGTAACAATATTTCATAATATTATAACATATGCAAATTGGCTTCAATTGACTTAAATAAAAACACCTTAACACATCAGCCCTAAAGGAAAACCAAGCTGTGAATGTTTATTACCTAGTAATAATTAGGAATTAAGAATTAAGAATTGTTTATTAGAATAAGGGTGTGGAGAAGTAAAGCCCCGGCATGGGTTGTTCCATCCGAGGGCACTAAGGGAGGACAAGACAGGCAGTTGCTAATGAGTATGACTGAAGAGCAATCTAAGGGCTCTGGGGCCTTTCCCAGGAACCATTCTGTATTCCTGTTGATAGCATTTGGCATGAACATGCCGCAAGTTTATTCAGCTTGAGTGGACTAAAATGGATCCAAAGCTGGGTCTCTCGCTCTCTCTAGCTAAAAGTGGTGGGGAGAGGGAATGCTGAGTTGCATCTGACCTCAGGGGTTGCAAAGCATTTTGGACAAGCTTTCCTGAAGTATGGATTTAAAAAAAAAAAAAAATTAAAAAGCACATTATTTTGCTGCTTCCTAAGAGCAGAACTGTGTACAGGGGAGGAGGTTGCCCCTAAAATGTTGACCTAAACTGAACTTTGGAAGTTTTTTTTTCTTAGGGTGAAATATCTGGGTAAGTGGGAAAGAAGCAGAAAAGGCCAACAAAATGGCACTGTGAACAAGGGAAGACAAGGACCCTGCCTCTTTCTTGGGAAAGGGTTAAATATGCACAAGTTTAACCACCCCCAGCCTTCATGTTTTTAAGACAATCAGAGAGAGACAGTCCAGAAAACAACCATAGCCTTTACCTTTTACAGCATTTCTAGAGGGTGTGGCAGGTTTGGAGGGGAATTGCCAACGCTTGTTCTGCATATGCTCAAGTGCTCTTGCGGCTATTCTGGGCAGATGCATTATCTGACATTTTAGTCTTCTCCGGCACAGCTCCTGTGCAGGTAAGACTAGAGGCTGAGATAAAGCAACCACAACCTGCAGTGGAAGGGCTGTGAAGACCAACATTCAATAGGAAGGGGAAAACCCCTAATTGCTCCAGCTGAGTGAGGAGGGAAGCCTCCAAATTGCTCCAGCTGCTGGCTCTGACCCTTTTTTAGAAGGACCAGGGAGGATCATCTGAACTTTTTGGTCCTATCACTGCAAAGGGGATGGAGTGGACTCTACCACTCCAGAGACTATCTGCAGGGGACATAGATTTAATTTATTTTAGGCTCCTCCATTTTGAAACAAAGTTTGCTTTTCACAGAGGGAAGAAACAATACAGTATAAATTGCAAGAAAAAACATATTCCCTGTGGTATATGTCTCAACCAAGCTATAAAAATCCTTCCAGAGAGAATGAAGGGAAGGGCAGAGAGGTCATGGTCATGGTCAAGCTAGAACAGAGTTAGACAGCCCTTGGCCCTCCAGATGTTTTGACATACAACCTCAGCCTTCAATGGCCACTGATTAAGGATGATGGGAGTTATAGCCCAGAGCATCCGGAGGGTACCAGCTTTCCTACCCTGGCTGTAGAGTTTTTGGAACATTCTGGCCTGCAATACCAGCATGCTCGCTGCAGGGGGCAGAAGAGCACAGAGTCCCCCTTCAGGTGTTGTTGCACTGCACCTCCCAGCCTCCCTCATCATTGGCTATGCCAGCTAAGAGTGATGGGAGCTGCAGTCCTGCAACACCTGCTTATTCCCTCTACTTACTCTCTCATGGATTTTTCCAGCAATCGTATAATTCACCAAGGCGCCTCCCGCACTTCCCAAATGGCAGCCCAACTCCCCCTTTCCTAACAGTTGGGGGGGGGGCTTTGGATAGATTTAACGTGGTTGCTTTATATATTAACAGGGCCACCCCCTCAGATCCGGCACTTCAGATGAATTGGCGACAAGCAGACCTTGTTCTCTCCTTCTCTCGCGTCTCAAATCTCCCTGTTATTGTGGAGGCGGGGAGGACGCTGTTGTGATTGAGAATCCCCTTCTAAGAGATTCATGGTGCTTTCCTTCTTTTCCTATTTTCTCTCATTTTTAGCTTCAGCACCATGAAGGAGCAAATCGGAAACACGGAATGCGCAACATCACCTTTTTAAAAATATATTTCCTGCTTTTTCTCCAGAATGGGACCCAAGGTGGCTCACAACACAAATTAAAATAAGGCACGTGGCTTAGAAATTAGTCATGAAAATGTTTTCAAACCAATAAGCTATTAAAAGATCAATGATGTAAAGTCATTTAAAGCCGCGACAAGGTCAATAAGAAATGCAGCACACACACCCTGTTAAAGATCATTCCGCATATCTGCTTAGTCATCAAATACTTATTCAAACAAAATGCTCTTAATCTGTGGGTGGAAGGAAAGCAGGGCAGGGGGTGGCCTAAGTGGCCTAGTCTCTTGTGGCAGAGAGTTCCACAGCCTGGGAGCAGCCACGGAGAAAGCCCTGTCTATTGTGTCTTCACCAAAAGTCTCTGTGGGACCGAGAGAAAGCCCTCCCCGCAGACTCTTAAACCTTAGGCAGGCTCACTTACCAATCTGTCATGCCAGGGGTGGACTGCCACTCCCAGCATTCCCCACTATTGTCTTGCTGGCTAGAGTCAATGGGAGTTGCAGTCCAGCAACATTGGGAGGGCCTGCTTCTTCCCTGTCGCTGCTCTGAGGAATTTACTAGCCTTCCAGACGTTGTTGGGCTGCATCTCCCAGCAGCCCAAAGCCAGCTTTGAAGGGGATTATGGGGACTGAAGTCCAAAAACAACCAGGGGGGGGCTGTAGTTTGCCGAGCCCATAATCCTGGCTCCCCAGGGAGGGGAAGGGGCACATCTGAACTGATTTACAGGAATCTCCTCAAGTGTCCTAAGGAAATCTCTGCCAAGAGCTTGGACAAAGCATGTTAGAGCTGGCTGTGGTGGGGATGATTGGAGTTGTAGTCCAATGCATCTGGAGGGCACTAGGTTCAGGAAGGCTGCTGCAGCAAAACCACCTGGAACCAAGGGCTGAAAAATACAACTCAGTTGTAGGCTTTGTCTACTATGTAGTGGTGGTGAGGGAGAAGAACTTTGTACGAGGAGGATCAGGATGGCATGCACAAATTATCCCATTATGCTAACCTTCTTGGTCTGTTAATACCAACTTTCTTAGCTTATTTCTCCCAGAAGCCTTTGCAGCTTCAGCGGATGCTAAGTCCCAGCCTTCACTGGTGTCAGACGTGTATAACCTTGGCATCTGAGAACGCACATAGTCCAGAGTGGTTTCTGTCCATAAATACCCCAGCAGAGTTAGCCTGGAAGAGCTCACTGCAGATTAGGGATGTAATTCTACACTAAATTTCTTCTCAAAGGAAGCAAAGGGTAACTTCAGCCGTTTCCTTCCCACTCCAAGAAAGCCTTTGAAAACCACACACTTTTAAAAGGCTATTTGCAATGTGGGGGTTATTTTGTGCAAAACTCACACATGGTTGTTTTGCACAGAAAACTGCATTGTCTGCACAGAAAATGATCTACACAGGAATATTATTTACTGCACAGAAAAGGCTGTTTCCTGCATAAAACAACCATGTGCAAATTTTGCACAGAATAGGTCCAGAATGGCAAAATTTTCATCAGTTCAGGATTCTTCTCATAGTGGTTTTTTGATACTCAAAAACATGCTTTTTGACCATTAAAAAAAACACATTTTCAACTATTTTGCATCCCTAGTGCAGACTAGACGGTGCTGCACATCACTGGCTTGGAGTATCTCCGCTGTTGCTTCTCTGGACACCCAACAACTGATTGGAGATATGAGTTGCTCTGTGAGATTTGCTTTGAGAAGGAACTCATTTTAGGTAGAGCTTTGCTTTAAATAGGGACTTGGTTCAGGTAAAGATTTGTTTTAATCAACGCCTGTAATTTTTGCCTGCTCTTTAATAAATCTGTTACTCCTTTTGCCCATTGGTGTGTTCATTGCCTCCATATCCTTAAAGAAGCCGCCTTATTTGGCATTACAGACCAAGACATGGAAAGCAATTCATCCACCAGCTCTTTCCAGGGTGCAGGCTTCTTGAAACCACTGAGCTCTTAAGACATTATGAAAGGCAAGTGGGGGAAGTCAATTTCTTTAGGACTTCAGTTTCAGGTTTCTTTCCAGGGAGGGAAAAAGAGGTTTTAGCTCCCTCTGGTGACCAACGTAAGTTATTGTCAATACAACAGCAGGGTATTTTCTAAAAATAATATTTTATTTTGGGGAGGTGGGGGTCCAACCAGAACTTGGGACTACTAACAAGTTAGATATTATATGATGACCAGAAATGGGTTATGGACTTCTGTCAGGGGGTGGAATGCAACTACATGTCAAAAGTAGCACAGTGAGTGGGGAAAAAGTTACTTCTATGCTGTAACAAGCAATATTTTGTAGTTACTTTGAAAAGTTACCTTCTAAGAACATTTATTGCAATGGCAGCTGGTAGTTTCCACTCCAGTGGGGCAGTGAAACCGCTCTAGATCTTCGTCTGAACTTTAAAGGCGCTATCCAAAGTGCTGAACCATTTCCCCACCATAAGTTCAGCATCTTCGATAACTTCTTGAAAGTTCAGACTAAAACCAAGAGTGGACCTATTGCCCCACTGGCACAGGATCAACCATTGCTGCCACTGCTAAAGGCATTTTCCAACATTTACACCACTCTTTTACCAGTCCCAAAAGGAAGAGCGATGCAACTAGCAACACTAAATGTTATTTTAAAAACAACTACACCGCATTGTTTAAAACAATGGCAAATTACTTTTCTAGGTTGGGAGGCCAAGACACTTCTGCCACGTGTGCATGGCAGGAATGACTACCCAAGCAAAGCACAAAGTGTTACTACCCAGCCGGGTGCCATGGAAACGCCATCCCATCACTCCCAGTCATTTCCCCAGACCAGTCAATCTAGGCAGAGAAAGGAGATTGGGACCAGGCGGCTGGAGAGTCAAGGCCACCAACTCCCTGCCATGTTATGCACACATTCACATGGGGTTCCCCTCTTTTATTTTCAGCTTTTAGTTAGCTGCTCCCCTGCTGTAGCTCTCAGAGCAATGTACAGAATAAAAGCATAATAAAGTCAAAAATTAAACAAAACACAGTGACCAGATTAAGATAAACTCTACTCTTTGACAAGGAAATAACAACTTGGGTCATAAAGATTGATTAACAGAGCCCGGAAGTTCATTTGCAAAGGCCTCTGCACTCTCTCAGGGCTGGCAAAGGTCAGGCGAGGAGACAGCAGCGCTGCCGTCCGCACTTTAATTAATTGTGCCATGACGCCCCGGGGGTGACAAGCAAGTCTCAAATGGAGCATTCTGGCAGTGGGATCCACCCCTCTTGTCCTCTGGGTCAGAGCTGGGAGAAAGTTAATGCACGCTTCCAAATTCCTTATCCAGCATCATCAGGGGATTCTGGATGCTACAGTCCCAGAAGTAACTTCCCCAAGCTCTGTGCTACAGCATAGCTAGCCAGAGGTGGGAGATGCTCACTGGACTGCGCACCCTCACAGGCGGACAGAGGGTGGTATGAAATCAGCCAACGGGGTCCCATACTTTGGGATTCCCACCACATTCCTATAGTACAGGTGGAGGTACCATAACCTCCATCATAATAATAATAATCATTATTATTATTATTATTATTATTATTTCTAACCTGTTAAAAAAAGGTTTAAAACCTTTTTCCCAGCTTGGGACCATGGTTTAAGGCACCAGCGGCATCAACATCCGCAGGGGCCCCCATCATTGTGGGGGGCCCCATAGTAACCCTCCTCCTGCAAAAACATTATTAGTAATAATCTGAATATCCTGTCCTGTGAATAGCTTAGGTGGAGTTAGGTTACACTGACCTGAGACAAACATATGGGGCCCCCAAATAAAGCATTGCAGGGCCCCCCAAAATTCCTGAAACCGGTCCTGCCTGACACTTAAAACGGCTTACAAAAGAGGCCTCTTTTCCATTCTCCACAATACTTTGGGAACTACTTTTTTTTTAAAGGAGAGAAACAGCTTCTTAGAATAGCAAATATTCACCCTCAACAGGACAACCGAATTAGTTTTTATAAGAAAAACACAAAGACAACCACTCTATTAGAGAAGGTGGGAGGGGAGAATGGCACCCCATTTTCATAAAGACATCTAGAAGGTTTCTGCAAAAGAGTGCTAGGAAAAGAAATTGCTCAAAGCAGTGGTTTTATTCTATCCTGTGGAAGAAGAAGTGTTCTTGAAAAACCACTGTAGATTCAACCTATTATTTCTAACCGGGGCCTTTTTTCATCTCAGAGACATTTACGATTTACGAAATAGTAAAAGAGAGATACCAAAAAACAACAAACAGCCAGACATTATAAAATAGCCAAGACACAATATACCATCATAAAACCTTCACGCAACAAAGATGGAGGAGGGAGGGGTGCAGGAGAAGGCCTTATTATTGATTGATTGATCAAGCCCATTCTGCCATTAACCACTAGGTGGCAAAGTTGAAGTGAAACTGGAATCTTTCCATAGTACTGTATAATACTGTACAGTCATCCATACAACTATCTTGCTACATTTAGAATCATAGAATCATAGAATTGTAGAGTTGGAAGAGACCCCAAGGACCATCCAGTCCAACCCCATTCTGCCACGCAGGAAATCACAATCAAAGCATCCCCGACAGATGGCCATCCAGCCTCTGTTTAAAGACCTCCAAGGAAGGAGACCCCACCACACTCCGAGGGAGTGCGTTCCACTGCCAAACAGCTCTTACTGTCAAAAAGTTCCTCCTCATGTTGAGGTGGAATCTCTGTTCCTGGAGGTTGCACCCATTGCTCCGTGTTCCAGTCTCTGGAGCAGCAGAAAACAAGCTTGCTCCATCCTCAGCATGACATCCCTTCAAATACTTAAACAGGGCTATCATATCACCTCTAAACCGTCTTTTTTCCAGGCTAAACATACCCAGCTCCCTAAGTCTCTCCTCATAAGGCATCGTTTCCAGACCTTTCACCATTTTGGTTGCCCTTCTCTGGACACACTCCGATTTGTCAATATCCTTTTTGAATTGTGGTGCCCAGAACTGGACATAGGATTCCAGGTGAGGCCTGACCAAGGCAGAATGCATTAGGATGCATGCCTTAATTCACATGGGTATTGTGGAGTGAGACACTTTGCATCTCAATGAAGTTGGGTTGAAGGATACAAACAAAGAGTCAAAAGGCCTTCGTCATACAGGTGTAAATTTTTAATGCTCTGCACACATCCATATTGTGTCATAACTTGTGGGTGTGATGGGTTAGGATGGAAATAAGGCAGAATGAGTTCTTAAGACAAGTGAAAAGTGGCGAGCACTTTGCTCCTGAAGGAAAGATCAGTATGAACAAGATCGGATTAAGATGATTGGAGCCCTGGAGCAAGCCCAAAATAGGGTTGCGGTTGTGCCCACTTTCCAGGAATAGTGGCATAAAAATTGAATATTTTTTTAAAAAAATAATCAATACTAATTGATTACAGAGTGGTACCGACAGACAGATGTGTGAACCCATTTTCAAGACTGCAAACCAATCTCCCCATGCAGTTTTATGCAATTGCTCACATAGCCCTCAACATCTTTATGACAACAGAAATGCTGGGAGGTTGAAGAAGTGACTGGGGATGAAGAAACTCTAGTTGGACCAGCAACTGCATCTTGACCTGCATGATTGCCATCTTTAAATATCTGAAGGGATGTCACATAGAAGATGGAGACAGCTTGTTTTCTGCTACTCCAATGACTAGAAAATTAACCATTAGATTCAATTTACAATATAAGAACAAAGATTCTGTCTAAACATTAGAACGGTTTGACATTGGAATGGACTAACTTGGAGGGTGGTGGACTTACTTTCTTTGGAAGTCTTAAAACAGAGGTCAGGAATGCTGTAATTGTGTATTATTCCTCCATGGCAGAGGGTTGGACTAGATGGCCCTTGGCACCCCTTCCAACTCTAAGGTTGTATAATTCTATAACCCCAGAATTCCAGAATTGACATGGGTATGAATGTCAAGGTGGAAAGAAAATCTTGAAACCTGATATGAAACAAGGACATTAAAGACAGAAAGAAAAGCCAATGAAGTGAAGCCTGAGAGATTTTTATTTCCCTGAGAGCACTGCGCTCACAAGGCCTGCCTCTTATTAATTTTCATTCTTTGGTATTATTTTATTTTGCAAACACGCTAACCAAGTTTGCCCTGAACTCTCAATTATTCTCCATTATTGCTCACCTCTTCTCAGATGCCATTAAGGAACAATTCCTCTTTTGTTGGGTTAAACTGCAAAGCTGAAGCCACTTTTATGACACTAAGGGAAATCTTGATTTAATGAGGCCATTCCCATACCTCTCTGGTTTCCCTCTGGACACAATCCTCCTGCCCCCGTGGACAGGTTTTAGGGTTGAGAAAAATTCTTATGTAGGAAGCGGATAGGAAATGGCACCCCGAGACAGAGGATAACCTCCTCTGTTTTTACTGCAAGTTGGGATGCATCCCTCAGCATATATATTGGTTTCCCACCAAGCTGGCTCAGGAAGACATGAAAATGGATGCAAGGCAAGAGCAGGTTGCCAAACAAAGACAGCAATTGTATCCTGGCCATGAAGTCGCTGGCCACAAGAGGACAAGAAGCTTGGAAAAGTTACTATGCTTTCCTGCACTTGATTTGTCAGAATCCTGTGGTCCAAGAAAGGAACTTCCCTAGCTTCTGATAGTCTAGTGTCCTCCATCCCACCCTGGAAGCCTCCCCACATTCAGCATGAAGGCAAGAGACCCCAGTGTGGCTGCGATCACGTGGGATGCTAGCTCCCACCAGCCACGGGTGTCCCCCTGATCCCCCCAAAAAAGGACACGGCACATCCATGCCCTGTATTGGGTGCCTCTCATGATGATACACCAAAGGGACCAAACCGAGCAACCCAACCTCAATCTGCTTTGGGACGGTTTCAGTTGTATCAAGTACATGTTAGTTCAATTTAGAAAAGGAAGCTAATATGAGTACAGTTGTCCCTCCGTATTCATGGCTTGAAAATACAGTATTCTTAAAAAAAAATAATCCAAAAAGCAAACCTTGATTTTGGCATCTTACATAAGGGACACCATGTTGCTATACCATTGCATATAATGGGACTTGAGTATTAACGGATTTGGGTATCCACGGCGGGTCCTGGAACCAAACCCAGGAGAATATGAAGGGACAACTGTGTTGCTTTGTGCTGAACTGTAGGGTTGTTTTATACATGTCTGTTTCTTTGCAAATGTTGTAAAATGCCCAAACATCTTCATGATCGTCAGCTGAGTCAGTTGCCCTCAGCAGCATTACTGACGTTAATGAACTTTGTACAGTAGGACTCCTGTATCCACTGATTCATTATCCACTGATTCAATTATCCACGGAACACAAAACAGCACACCTACCATAGAGTCTTCCTAGAAAATGTGTCCTCTCTAACCATTTTCTAGGTCCTCCAAGGCAACTCTGTGGTATTTTAAACCAGAAGTCCCATTATTTTCAATGGCGTTCGCTATTATCCATGGTTTTCGGTATCCACGGGCCCTCCAGAACCAATCCCCAGCAGATAAGGGGGGTCCTACTGTAACTGCTTTACGGCTGTTTTATGGTTTTATTACCTAATGTTACTGTTACCTTGTGGGTTTTAATATGCAATATGGTAAAAAAAAACCACTTTGGAATTAAAAGTAGTATACAAATGTGTTAATCATGGTCGGGAATTGTGTGGCCCACCAGATGTTGGACTGCAGCTCCCATCAGCCAATGCATAGCCAATGGTGAGGAATTATTGGCGTGGCAACCCAGTAACATCTAAAGGGTGTTTAGTTCAGTTTAGAAAAGGAAGCCAATATGAGTACAGTTGTCCCTCCGTAGTCACGGATGTAAGTATTCACGAACATGATTCCCACACCTAGTTTAAATAAATGTGTTTCTGTTGTTGTGTGCCTTCAACTCAGCTCTGACTTATGGCAACCGGCTCTTACCGCTTTGTTGGCCAGATTTCTTCAAAGAACAAGGTTTGCCCCCATTGCCTTCCTCTGAGGCTGAGAGAGTATGACTTGCTCAAGGTCATCTAGTGGGATTCAAACCATGACTTCCAGAGTCCTAGGCCAACACTCAAACCACAGCCATTACAGTGGCCGTAAAAACAGGGGATTCTTCGCAAGATTAACTACTTGGAGAAAGTTTGCCGTTGCCTTCCTTTGAGGCTAAGAGAAGAGTGGGACTTGCCCACAGCCACCCAGCAGGTTTCTCCGTGGCTGAGCAGGAATTCGAACTCTGATCTCCCAGAGTCTTAGTCCAGTGCTCAGAAACACACTACCATGCTGTTTCTATAGTTTAAATAGATGACATAAATAAACAACATTACAAAGATTTGTTTATAATTTAAATAAAGACATCCTCATAATACTGTTCTCTTTATGCTAACTTTGTCTGATAATTTAAAAACTTTAAAAAAAGGAGGGGCCAACAGTATTCCAATTTCCTTCTATAAAATGCCAGTGGGTTTGCAATTCTGAAACAAAATAGGTCCCCTTTGTTTTGGAGACTCTCAGAGAAAGCCAAAAAAAAGTTACTTGCTGTACCCATTAAACCGATCATATACCAAAAATAAATGCTGGCATATTTACCTCCACAGAATTATTCCAGGAATGGCTCATGGGAAGACAGTGTGCCACTATTGGGCACAGGTTGGCTTCCTTGACCCCTGGTTCAAAAATGGATGTACGGTGCAAAACTCTTTGATCACCCTTCCATGGCTTGTTCAAATATTATTATTATTATACCTCCAAAGTACAGACAGCTCTGTTCGGCTGAGACAGGGGACTGGTTATTTCCCATTGTTAGGATAGTCACTGTTCAGGTTTTGCTTTGTTTTATGTCTGCTTTGCTTTTTTGTTTTTTCCAAGCGTGTGTTTTAGAGGTGGATATTTTAATTCTGCGTAAGTTCTTCTGGAGCTTGTGTTAAAAGGCAGTTTATAAATCTTGCAAGTCCACAGATCCCTAAAAATGCCAAGAAGCACATAATTTTGTTGTTTTTTTATTAACTTATTTTTGTTTTGCTTAATAAACCCACTACCTGTATTTCAATAACATATTTTAAAGGCAGGAGAGGATTAAATTCAAAGTGAATTCCAACTACATTAGAGTCACTGAACAAATCTTATTAATTTTGATGGGTCCCTTCAAGTTGGGACTAACATTCAGTGTTGTTGTTGTTGTTGTTCTTGTGTGCCTTAAAGTAATTTCTGACTTATGGCAATTGGAAGGTAAAACTATTACAGGGTTTTCTTGGCAAGTTTTCTTCAGAGAGGATTTGCCTTTCCCTTCCTCTGAGGCTGAGAGAAGAGTGTGACTTGCCCAAAGCTACCCAGTGGGTTTCCATGGATGAGTGGGGATTTGAACCCAGGCCTCCCAGAGACCTAGTTGAAAACTCAAACCACGACACCACACTCTGCTCTGAGCATTACATTTACATCAAAAAAAGGTATCATGGGCTCACCATAAGTTATAAATTAAACAGGCAACTTGAAGGCACATACACACCCATCCAAGAAAAATTCATCAGATCTGCCATGGAGGGTTTGGGGCAGTGGTCAATCAATACAAGAATGGAGGGGGCTGCAATTCCACGTCCACTCACCTGGAGGTAATCCCCACTTAATTAAATTAGATTTACTTCTGAGTAGACATGTATAGGATTGCACAGGAAAAGTACAATTGCATATGGACCAACCCAAAACTAAAGAGGGGGAGAGGGGTTTTTTGGAGGTAGGGTAGGAAGGGAGAAGAAAGAAAGAGCAAAAAAAGAAGACAGGGGAGGCAACGCCTCAGGGCAGGGCTAAACTTGCACAGCAAATGCTCCACCCAGGCTTAAGAGAGCCAGGACTGAACATTTCTCTCCAACCCATTCAAGTCTGCAAGACATCCAGGGCCCAGTGAGGTTTCCAAAGACCTGGAGCTTAAGCAGGAACAGCAAACATCTCCAGCAAGGTCAGTCTGGCTGCTTTTATTCCTCTCTGACCGGAATAGGGGGGAAATGTGTATATTCAAGGGATCAGGGGGTATCTTGGAGAATTTCTCCTTTGCTCTCTTCATTGCCTCTCACCTGGGCCTTGAAAGGTACATGAAAAACTGTGTTCAAGATTTTTTTCGAAGGAAGCTACTAGCTATGCACAAGGTACTCACAAGGCCAAACACACGCACAGCACAGACTATAGCACTTTTTGGATTCCTGCTTTGCACTGTTGTTCTCAGATGCATCATTGCCTTAAAAAGCCACTCTTTCTGTCAGAGAGAGGGGCGTAGGAGAAAAGTGGGGTGCCACAGGGCTTGTGTGTCCAAGCTGCAGGAACTGCCCTTTGTTTTTTACCTTCCTGGCAGCGAGGAGGGCTTCTGCAGAGAGCCAGGCAACACAAGGAAGAGGTTGCGACAATTATAATATTAAAACAATGCAAAAAGCTTTGGCTCTGAAAGGCCTTTTGCAAAAGGAAGTGAATTGATGAGCGAGACTAATAGACCAGGAACAAGGCCTACACTTGGGATTTGTGCAGCGGAGTAGCAGATTGCGTGAGCCAAGTCGTCCCAGGTTCAAATGTCGTCTCTTTTAGAAGTGCACTGAGTTGGTCATAGGTAAATGTTGCTCCTTTATTGGTCTAGGTCCTTAGGTTGATAAAGGAGCAACTTTTATCTATGGCCAACTCAGTGCATTTCTCAATGCACGGCCAACGCTGATCCATTCCATAAAATGGCCTCTCTCTGAGGATGAGGAAGCCTGACTTGCCCAAGGCCTTCCAGTGGGTTTCCACGACTGAGAGGCAATTAAAATCTTGGTCTCCTGGAGTCCTAGTCCAACACTCAAGCCACCACACCGACTTCTCTGAAATCATTTAAGTTTTAGGAGTTTTTGGCAATATGGTTCTTCAATTGTAGTCATCAAGCTGGGGGAGAAAATGTTGCATGTGGAGATGTATTCTCCCCCCCACCCAAAGCATTTAACTGTTTTTCCAGTTTTCCCAGTGGAAGATTTGGGGCAAATCTAGGGTTGTGGAGCAGCCAAACTGCACCAGCCTCAGTGACACTACAGGGAAATCCTTCTTTTTTTAAAGAAAAGAGTGTTCTGCTCTACAATCCCCACCCTTCCACCTGTTTTTCTACCTGTTCACTCACATCTCTTTAAGTTTTATGCTTGAGCCACATTTGAGTTAGGGCTTAAATACATATTTGCTATGTTTGTGACCTCATGAGGGTCTACTCTCATGATACCATAAGGATGCTTAGCAACCTGTTACCTTAGGAAATGGTTAAAAATGCAAGAAAAATTAACCCCCAATAAAGGCAGAGGCAAGGAAGGACCAAATTAGGAAATTAAAGGTAACTGGATGGAGCGGGGTATGGGGTATGAATCAGGCTCATAACATTTTGAAAGGCTAACCCCGTGGAATTGCCTCTCTTTCTCTCTTGTGGAATCACCAGGACATTTGCAAAACCTTACCAGATTGGTGGAATTTTACAAGAGATCCCTCCAGACCAGATTTTTTATTTAAGCGCCACTGTGGATCCGATCCAGCTAGCCCTTCAAAATCCTAGCCGTGTAGGAATGAAATCTTTTCCAGTATTGTTTCCGCTGTCTAATCAGAGACTTTTTGTGACTCTCTCCTTCGAGTGTTCTCAGCAAGATTTATTCAGAAGGCGGTGTTTGCCAATGCCTTGCTTTTAGGGTAAGAGAAAGTGACTTCCCCAAGTCACCCGGTGGGTTTCCATGGCTGGGCAAGGATTTTGAACCCTGGTTGTTCCAGGCTTCCCAATAAACCATGTGAAACTCAATTCGGCATGTGCTATTCATAGGAAGGAACTGACAAAACCAGAGTAGTCCTTGCTAGAGAAAATCCTATGAAAATGTAATGGGGTCACCATAGGTTGCAGGTGACTTGAAGGCAGGTGCATGCACACACATGCACATCCCTAGTCCTAGTCCAACATTCAGACCACTAGACAGTGCTGGCTCTCCATTGTCATCTGGACCCCCCTGTAAAGTTTAATCATCTCAAAGCACCTCATAGAGCAAAACTGTCATAATACTAGTGTTCTTAAAAATGCTAAACAGAATTTATTCCCTGTCTCCTCCAAACCACACCATATACACATGGACTCTCCTCTTCCTCCCGCCTCACAGAAGCATCTCTCAAAGCCATACTGACCACAACAGTGTTTTTTTGGACAGGAAGGAAAAGGCTCCACCTTCAAACTATGTTTTCCCCATCTCAATTGCACCAACAGAAACGTGATTCGCCATTTCTTTGCAAGCAAAAACAAGGAAACGTGGCAAGCAACAACAGTATGCAGAGAGAGCAGCGAAATAAGAAACGTCCCAGTGTCTTGCTTCTTTGCACTACCATAATAACCACCCGTGTTCCCAGTTTGCTTTTTTAAAAATCCGCCTCCCTCTAATTCCACAGGCTCCTGCTGGGATAGCTCAGGGTGCTGGATCCAGAAGAATCCCTCTTGGAAACAACAAAACAGGGCTTAATTTTGACCGAAAGAGCTGGAACGGTTTCCTTTCATGCAATTCCTGCCGAAATCAGCAGAATATAAGCTGTGCAGGTTACACTATATATATATATATATATATATATATAAATATTTTCCCCCTTTTCTCCTCCCTCCTGTTTTCAACTTCAGAGGAGTCAGATCTGGCCAGACGGTATGTATATTCTGGAGCTTATAAACTTCTTGTGCTTTGTAGCAAAATGTTATATGATATATACACTATAGTGTGTGTGTCTTTGTGTTTACACATGCACCCACACATATTTCTTTGTGTTTCTGCTAATTATTTTTTTTGAAATTGCTCTCTCTTCTCACTCTGCATTTAGCCACAAAATGCAATAGTTTTATCAAGTGAAATTTAGCATTTCTCAGTGTAAGTAGTTGTTAAATAGAATTTTTATTTGTTATCTCTTGGCCTATTTCGTTCTTTCCTGGGTTCCTCTCCATTTTTAATGCAAAGAGATTTCTCTTTTGTTTTAAAAAGCCTGTTAACTTGCTTATAGGAATGGGTTTGTGTTGTGGCTACTGATAAGGCATTGCAAAAAAAGAAAAGAAAGAAAGTTCCTGGGGAAAATGAATTTGAGGAAGTGGGTCAATTTCCTTAAGAATATTGAAAGCCATGGGATAAGGGGGAAAAGCTGTTCTAGACAGGAGAGAGTTATTCTTTCCCTAAGACTGCAGTCTGGAGAATGGAGGCAGTCGGGGAAGGTGAGAACAAGGAAGGTGACAAATTCATCTTCTGCTTATCTGTATCACCTCTTCCGCCAAAGGAGATCAGACCCAGCATCTTTTAGGCTCCAGACAGCCCTACAAGGTAGGCTAGCTTGAGAACTAGCAACTTGCTCCACGCACCACTACGCTTATGAGTTTTGCCCCTAAGTAGGAATTTAAGCTCTTGCTTCCCACCATCCTAAGACAATGTAGTATCGCTTTCTTTTTGCCTGTAGCAAAAGTGCTTCTTATTCAGGGGTTGTCTAAATGGCAAAAATACTCCTCAGGGAACGTGAGGAGAAGACGACCTGTCCTAATGGCATGCCGAGTTGTTTCGACGTATTGTGAAGGGGGGGCAAAAATGGCAAAAACTACGAGGGAAAAGCCTTCGTGGCTTTTCCTGGAGTTTTTAAAAACAGCAGGGGAATACGCATTCCCGCTCGTTGGGACAAGCGATTGAATATGAATCTCTTTCCCATACGAGAGGAAGCGCAAACCTGATTGGCTATGGGGGCAGGACTTGCTAACAGGGCACGCGCCCTTTGCCACCATGTTGGATTTTCACCTTTAAGGTGATAAAATGGAGTGTTGGTTTTTTTTCCCCCTTTTGGTAAAAACGAAATATAATAATAATAATAATAATAATAATAATATTTATTTATACCCCGCCCCTCCGCTAAAAACAATTGGGGCGGCTTATGCTTATTGTTTATGCGCACCGTGGAAATAGTGGGTTTTTATTTTAATTTCACTGGCAGCAGATTTTAAAATGCGAGTAATTCACTCGTGGTCGCCATCTTGCATAGAGGGCATGCAAAGTTTATGGAGGCTGTAAGACCATTAAGACAAGTCACAGCTGCTGCGACTTGTCTTTACCGTGGGTCACGTTTTTTGGGGGGGCTTGCATAGACAGGCCCTCAGTCTGTGCAGACACAGGGCTAAACGGCCCCCGTTGCAACATGACCCCAAGGTCATTTGCATTTATATCATGAAGACATATTCAAAGGCTTAGCTGTGTTAGTCTGTCTCAGCATACAAAGGGATCTTGTAGCACCTCTGGGACTACGATTGTTTGTCTCAAAGGTGCTACGATATACCTGTGTCGATACATCATGAAGAGTAAAACTGGAGCAGTCCTACTGAGGTCTTTGTCAAAAGTTGCCGTGCAAAACCGTGTGCGCAGTTCATTGCTTTTCTGTTGCCAGGATCACACACACCAAGTAGGTGAAAGGCTCAGCATCATCCTTTCCTTGGGGACTGTATGAAAAGGAAGGTGGATGACGTTCTCCATCCTTTTTCATTTTCTTTTTGCAAACAGCGTTTTGTTTGCAACACACTTGCCCCACTGCATGAAATCTCCCTCTCTCCTTTGCCGATTATTTCTCTTGCTATTAGTCAACTTATGAATCAACACTGAAATATGAAATACAGTCATACAATCAACCCTGCTCACCCCCAGTTTATTTCCTGGTTCAGTTCAATGCCCAGGGTTTGAAATTTTTTTAAGTCCAGGACCAAAGTATCGTAAGAATCACACTACCGCATGTCTAATAAACTTGTCAGGTTCTTTTGTGGTTTTGATTTGGGTACTTTCCCACTCCCAACATTACCAGAAGCACAACAGTGGATTCTGTGCACTGCATCTTTGGTGACACCAAAAAGTTGGGCTGGGCTGCCCGTTGCAGCTCATTTTCCAGAAGTCAGCCAAGGGAAAAACATGAAAATAATATCTAACAAATAACATAATTGCTTGTCATAATGTTTTGTTGTCGTTGCTTCTGCTGTAATGTTGGTTTAAATTTGTGGTGTAATGAATGGAAACAAAGTTAAGTTCTAGTATAACAAGCAACTTTTTCTAGTTAGCTTTTCCAATTAATATTTTAAAGGACGTTTTTGGAAGAGTTTCGACAGGGATTCTTCCTATTTTATGCCATATTCTTACCAAGAGAGCCAGCATGGTGTAGTGGACTGGGACTCTGGAGACCAGGGTTCGAATTCCTACTCAGTCGTGGAAACCCACTGGGTGAACTTGGGCAAGTCGCACCCTCTCAGCCTTAGAGGAAGGCAAAGTCAAACCTCCTCTGAATAAACCTTGCCAAGAAAACCCCATGATAGGGTTGCCATAAATTCAAAATGACTTGAGGACACACAACAACAACAACTCCCCTTGCTAATTGCAGGGCCTCCCTCCCGCCCCTTGCAAAAAGTACTTTAACATAGCAGATGAAGCAGTTACTTCTAAACATAATGACATGTGACAACAGCACATCATTTTTTCTAAGATCACAACAAATTTACAGGTATGCATTATTTTTGGAAAAGTAATCCTTTCTAGATGGCTGTTGGGGATCCTTCCCAACGCTACCATTCTATGATCCTAACACTGTACAGTGTCCCTCCGTATCCACGGATTTGGTATCCACGGATTTACGTATTCACGGCTTGAAAATATTCTTAAAAAAGCAATAATCCCGAAAGCAAACCTTGATTTTGGCATCTTGTATAAAGGACACCATTTTGCTATGCCATTGCATATCATGGGACTGGAGTATTCCTGGATTTTGGGGATCCTGGAACCAAACCACAGCGAGTAAGGGACAACTGTAGTAAAACTGGTGGGGGACCAAACTGGAAAGTGGGGCTTGTGTGATAGGACGGTGCCTGCCTGGTTCTCAACACACCTGATCTGTTTAATTTGACCCAATTTACACATGGCCTTTAATGCCTCCTTCCCATTTAAAAGCAGGAATGTTTTTAATGAGGAGGGATGCAAATTACAGCAGCAGCTTCTGAGCAGATAAGGCATGGGGGAGATTTAACCCTTTCCTCTCCTTCTGTGGTTCTAGAAGTGAGGAACCAACAAGGGATCCTCCTTTATTATAATATTTTCATCTCTTAATTTTTCTAGCTCTGATCTTAGAGAATTATAAAACTGACTCTTCTTCTCTAAAGGGGCGTAGCTCGCTATCAAGATTATTTTTCGATCTGTCAATACCCCTATGTAATGCCCATATTTATCATTCATAATCTCCTTTACTTCATACTTATTTTTTACTTAGATCGCGACCCTTTTTTTCTTCCGGGTAGCTGATGAGTAGAATACTTGTCGTAGTTTCTTATTATTTAATTAAGCAACAGATCACTGGTCACCCATCCACCCAAATGCCAGCTGTAGAGGTGGTCATGAGGATTGAAGAAAGAGAAGGGCAGGTTAAGCATCCTCGTCTATACCTGCTCTGAACCTCAGGTTGAACTGCAAGTTCCATCTGCAACTGATGCTACTTGCGTTCTTTTAAAAAAGACACCGGCATTCCAAATGCAAGCCAGCTCTAGTTTTACTCATAAACTCCAGGTATGAATCCCCGCTCAGCCTTGGAAACCCACTGGGTGACCTTGGGTAAGTCACACTCTCTCAGCTTCAGAGGAAGGCAAAGGCAAGTCCCCTCTGAACAAATTTGGCCAATAAAATCCCATGATAGGCTCGCCCTATGGTCACTGTAAGTTAGAAACTATTTGAAGGCACACAATAACAAGGGAGAGTTATTGTCCCTCGAGGCAGCCTATGATTCCACTGTCAAACAGCTCTTGCCGGTCTTCCTAATGTTTCGGCGGAATTTGTTTTCTTGTAATTTGAATCAGTTTGTGTTTTAGCCTCTGGAGCAGCAGAAAACAAGCTTGCTCCATCATGTACCTGACATCCCTCCAGATATTTAAAGATAGCTATCAGCCGACCCTCCCCTCTTTTCTTCTCCAAGCTAAACATTTCCAGCTCCCTAAATTGTTCCTTATAAGGCTCGGTTTCCAGACCTTTGATTATCTTGGTCACCCTTTTCTGGATAGGTTCCAGCTTGTCCATATCCTTCTTGAAGTGGACACAGGCTTCCAGCAGGTGAACTCTGACCAAAGTGGAATAATCGGGTGTTGTTAAAAGCAACCAGACAAGCCGGGACAAAGCCGGGGAAACTTCCCCAATGGCTTCTGTACACCCTTAAGATTTTCTTAATTAATTAAGGGTGATCATTCAAGTCAACCCAATTGTTAGTAACAACTGCATTTTGTTCTGCTTCTTTAACGGAGACAGTTGGATAGATGGAAGAGAGAAGGGTTACCAAGGAGCCCAGCCTTGCTGTCTCTTCACACCTAAGGCTTTGCGAAACTTCCCCCTTGTGACAAAACAGACCCTGTATGGGTAGCGCAATACAGCAAATTTCATGGGGACTGGCCTCATTTTGGTGAACTAGCAAGAACCCCTCTGGGGCGGATGTGACACCCCCAGACTATCCAGAGGCTTCTCTAATCCTATGGTTTTCAAAAGTTGCTTTATTTGAAACTTCATTGCCCACAATCATGGCTGGGGATTATGAGAGCTGAAGTTCAAAACCCTGACGTTTCTCAGCTCCATTCATAATTAGAGTTTATTAGACGAAGACCAGAGCTTGGAAGTAATTGGTTACAAGTAAATAGTTACTTGTAGTCAACTAATTTTAACAGTTACTTGTAGTCAACTCATAACTAAGACATAGCCAAGTTACATTATGACTGTGATAACAAGGAATAACTTCATCCTTTTGGAGTGTAACTATAATTGACTTAATTACTTTTATAGCTAGACTCTCGTGTGTGTGTGTGTGTGTGTGCGTGTGTGTGTGTGTGTGGCCTCACTAGCTACTTTGAGTGCTTAGCAGCTTTTGATTTCTCTTGATAACTAAACAGTGCATGTTTAAGTTCCTTTTGAATAATGAGAAAGAAAAGCATTGGTTTAAAGGGGGGAAACCCTGCAGCTATATAAGGTAACTAACTACTTTTGCTTTGAGTCTCAGACTTATAACTCAGCTAGCTGACCCAATGTAACATACATTGTTACAGTAGATTTGAAAGGTTTACGCAGCTCAGGTACATGCTATTATTTTAATTTAGCCCCCAAAACACACACTTTGCAGTAGTATAGCACCTACATTTGACTGTATTTCCCATTGGAGATTACTTTTATGATTTATCATCTTTCTAAATTTCTAAAATATTGCATGTTTTATATGTGCGTGGTGACTGGTTGAGGGAGGGAGAGGACGGAGGGGCAATATTTCCTAAATGGCCAATCAGCACACTGGGAAAGGAAACATACCCAAGAAAGATATAGATATAGATATTTATAACTCATTACTTTTTAAAAGTAACCTTCTGAGCAGGGCTAATATATTTATTTGTTTTTTAGAACAAAGAAAAGCTGGTCATTGTAGCTTGCACCTACGGATTAAGTACCTAGTTGATGTTGACAGCCCAGGGGATAAAAACCACGCACCAAAAAAGAGGTACCGTAAATGCTGGTTTATAATCTTAATAGTTTTTAAACATGACAAGAATGAGGGCTTTAAACAGTTTAAACCTGCTTAAATTTATTTTACTTATGTATCACCTTGAGATCACAGGATACAGGGTGTGGTATAAGTATTTTAATAAATAAAATAAAATAAACACATGTTTTCGTAGGTATATAAAGAATGCACCATGTTGTTGCTTTGTAAGACAATATAATTTGAACAGATTTTTATGTGTTTGTTGTTCTTGCTCGGGTATTTGGAGAGGCTCCTCCTAAGCTGAGATCCTAAACTGTAGCTAATTTAGCTTGTGCCTAAGTCGAGCCGTGCTTGCCCTCTCCTTATAAGTTGCTTTCAGATGTACTGCCTCTGCACATGGAGGTTCTGTTTAGTTGTCATAGCTTGGCATCACTTACAACCATTAAAGATATAAAGGAATCCTGTAGCGCTGTTGAAACTTACTGAAAAAATGAAATTTCTCACACAAGCTTTGATAGACTTCTCTCACACGCAGCCTGGAGTCCATGAAAGCTTATGCTAGGAATTTCTTTTTCTCAAAGGTGCTATAGGATTCCTTTATGTCTTTTTATGATGAAACAGACTTAACACAGGGATATCATTAAGTACTTATAATTACCATCAGAACTTCCCCCCGTGATTTGTCAGTCTAACTTCTTTTAAAAGTCATCTAAACTAGTAGCCAGTGTGACATCCATCAGAAATCAGAAATGATCTTTTGGGGAGGTGAAGTCCAAAGCAAAGTGCAGATCAGAAGCACCCAGCTTGTGCCTCTTATATTATTTAACAAGTACATCTCTCTTTTTCTCCGGTTCTCCTTAACACAACAAGGCTCCAGACTATTAATACCCTCAAGGCAAGGGTGACAAATTCTTCACGCATTTGAATAATTCTCTGTTTTAATCAGAGACAGACAGATAGAGACATCCTCTTAAAGAGTTTTATTCTCCTCTTCTTAAGAAGCACAATAGAATCAAGCAGCCGATTTCAATCTGGAGTGAAACCCAACAGAATTGGTCCTTGGCAATATGAGCTTGCCCTATTACAGTCCTTTTAAAATGGGAGTGATGGGAAACAACCTGTCGGTTAAAATTTAGGCCTCCCTGTTTTGTGCTAGTTGGGGGAAAAAAATCCAGTTCCAAGGTTTGTTGCCTGGCGCTGAGAACCAGTTCTGGGGGTGGCAACCTTAGCCATTGGGCTGAGATCCAATTCAGGATAAATCCGCTTTATTGTCCATGATCTCTGCTCAGTATTCACTGTCATTAACATCTGTTCTATTGGTTTCGAATTATTCTCCCCCCTCATTTTTTCCCTTTTTCTTTCTGCTAAGGATGACATTGTCCCGAGGAAAGATAATTCTGTTGTGGATTTTCTTCCTTGTGCCTTTATCGCTGTCAATTTTTGTGTACTTGGACAGGTAAGAAAAGGCTTCCTACTGTTTGGGAATTCATTGCTCTCCCTCCCTTGCAAGGACATTGCTAAACTAAAAAACCTCCACTGTTAAGAAAATCCCCTAAAGCTGGATCACTCTAAAGGCAGCCTCCTTCCACCAGTGGGATAGTGGAGTGATATTCACGACACATATCCCGTGGATGGGGAGGAAGCATGCATAGCCATCATGAGTGGCTAGTAGCTGTGGATAGTCTTTTCTTCCATTAATACATTTAATCTGCTTATTGTTATATACTTTCAAGTCGACTGACATACAGTGACCCAATCATAGGGTTTTCTTGGCAAAAATTAGTATTCAGAGGCAGTTTCCCATGGCCTTATTCTGAGTCTGAGAGCCCAAGGTCAGCTGGTGGTTTTCCATGGCTAAGCAGAGAGGATTTGAAGCCTGGTTTCCCAGAGCCTTAGTCCAACACTCAACCCACAGCGCCTTATTATTATTTTATTTTATTTTATTTATTTTTATTTTTTATCATGTTATGCACCTTCAAATGGGTGACACCTGGCTTGATGGTAGTACATGCAAAAGGGATCTAGGAGTCTTAGTAGACCACAAGCTGAACATGAGTCAGCAGTGTGATGCAGCAGCTAAAAAGGCCAATGCAATTCTAGGCTGCATCAATAGGAGTATAGTGGGAAGTGATAGTGCCACTCTATTCTGCTTTGGTCAGACCCCACCTGGAACCCTGTGTCTAGTTCTGACCACCACAATTCAAGAAGGATATGGACAAGCTGGAACGTGTCCAGAGGAAGGTGACCAAAATGGTGGGAGGACTGGAAGCCATGATGCCCTATGAGGAGTGGCTTAAGGAGCTGGGCATGTTTAGCCTGGAGAAGAGAAGGCGAAGAGGGGACACAATAGCCACGTTTAAATATTTGAAGGGAAGTCATATTGAGGATGGGGCAAGCTTGTTTTCTGCTGCTCCAGAGACTAGGACACGGAGCAGTGGGTTCAAACTACCGGAAAAGAAATTAGGAAGAACTTCCTGATAGTAAGAGTCTATGATTCTAAGTCAACTCTGACTTATAGTAACTCTCTCTGAGGGTTTTCTTTGCCAAATTGATCAGATGAGGTTCGTTCGCCATTGTCTTCCTTTTGAGTTGAGAGTGTGTGACTTTCCTAAAGTCACCTAGCAGGTTTCCATGGTCAAGTGGGGATTCAAATCCTGCTCATCCTTGTATCCTTGTCCAACATTTCAAACCACAATATTAGTCTGGCTATCCTACTTAAAAAGAAGTTGGCAACAGCAGCTCATATAGGAGTGTTCCCCAGCAGCAGGACGGTTGGGGGGGGACTATAGGTAAGGGAACCAGTTGTTTAAAGTAACTTGTCCAGGCTCTGGTGAGGAGGAGTTGGACCATTTGCAGTGCATTAGCATCATGCGGACCTTTGCACATACTAGTCAGGGTTTGCTTGGGTTTTTTCGTTTTGGATTTTTGCATTGCATCCAGTCAGTCTATATGTCACAATCCAGTCGTTAAGAAGAAATTGTAACTTCCCTGTTAAATGCCGCAGTATGGTGCTTAGAACCAGCTTGGATGTTGTGTTACACATTTATTTTCCTTTCTTTTCCTTTTTCCCTACCTGTTTTGACAGGGATGGAACATTAATGTGGATGTACAACAGCAGGTAAATGACTGATTATAATTTTGCTCACTTGCTCTGTGTGTGATAAGCAGGTAGGGGCTCTAGGGCAGAAAAGTAACTTTTACAAGCTCTGCTTTCAGGATGCCAGGGAGCCTTACCTTGAAGGCCTCTGGCATTCACACTCAGAGCTATGTAATTGGTTGTTGTTGTGTGTCTTCAAGTCATTTCTGACTTATGGCGACCCTAAGGTGAACCTATAATGGGGTTTTCTTGGCAAAATCTATTCAGAGCGGGTTTGCCGTGATGGCCTTCCTCTGAGGCTGAGAGAATGTGACTTGCCCAAGTAGGTTTCCATGGCTGAGCAGTGATTCAGATCCTCCTCTTCTGGGGACCTAGTCCAACACTCAAACCACTGCATCATGCTGGCGCTCAGACTCATGCCTGTGACCTTCGCCTAGGGCTTTTTTGGCCAGATTTCTTCATAGGGGGTTTGCCATGGCCTTCCTGTAAGGCTGAGAGAGTGTGACTCACCCAAGATCACCCAGTGGTCCATGAACTAAGCAACCCTGCTCTTCTATAATAATAATAATAATAATAATAATAATAATAAAATTTATTTCTATCCCACCCCTCTGCAACGCAATCGGGGCGGCTTACAATATAATTCTGGATTCTTCTGGATTCTTAATCCAACATTTAGATCACTACACCACACTAACTCCTTCCTTAGTATGACTTGTGGGGGAAAGCCTCGGATCACCCACAGAAAATAATATTCACAAGGGGAAACCATCCTTTTTGCATTATAGGATCACCTCCCACCACTTCTGGGAGGCCATTTCACTCAACCCCTTGCACCAGGCAAGAAACCTGCCCAAGATCACCCAGTAAGTTTCTCTACTGAGTCAAGATTTGAACCCTGGTCTCCCGAAGTCCATGTCGAACAGTCAGACCACTGCACCATCATCATCATCATCACTCCTCCTCTCTTAGCTACTACTCCAGCTGCTATCTTTATTTGGAACCCACTTTTCCTCGCAAACCTCGTATGCACTTCCTTCCCAAGAAACCAATGCAGTCTGTGTGGATTTGCACGCGTGTTGTGTTTGTTTTGTCCTATTAACGAAATACCAAGGGCAGCATGAATTTGACATTAAGCAAAGAATCCAGCAGACTTCCCCCTGCCTATGTGTCATACACAGCATGACTAGATATTTTATAACATCCTGGGAATTGGGTTTTTTTTTTTTTTTCACCCAGAGATTAAACATTTTCAGCTGACAATGGGTCACAAAACACATAAGGACAGCGGTTGCTCATCATCTGCCTGTACAATCCTGTATAGCATTGTGTGGGCCATCACCCTGTAACATACTGTTCCAGGGAGGAGTTACAACCCCAAATTAGACACAACATGAAGCCTCTTTTTCCTGGGCTCGGTTTCCCCCCACCCGGCCAAATCTCTCTTTCTCTCTCTTCCTGTGTTTCTCTTTTCAGTGGAAAACAGCCATGGAAATCTGTGTTGAGGCAAAATGCTTGTTGGGTGGTTGGTTTGTATGTTGTGATTGACTGATTTATATCATGTCTTTCTCGCAGAAGTGGGACCCAAGGTGTCTGTCGACCAAATTAAAGCAGATCGCCAATTTTGGAATAATAAATAGAAACCGATAGAAGTTAAAAAAGAAAAAAGTGTTTAAAAAGTTGTATTAAAACACAAGTAATCATTCCATAATATGAATAAGTTAATGGATTAAAAAGCAATTTAAGCAATTAAAAAGCCATTTAAGAACACATCCATTTAAAATGAAGATAAATAAATAAAAATTAGCACGACACCAGTCTATTGAGAGCTTCTTCCTAAGCAGTATGTTGCCCAGAGACACCTAAATGAAAAGGTGTTTGGTTGCTGGTGCAAAAACAACAGGAAAGGGAGTTCTGCAACCTGGGGCCAACCACTGAGAAGGCCCTATTTCACGTCTTTGGAGGTTTTTAAACAGAGGCTGGATGGCCATCTGTTGGAAATGATTTGATTCTGTATTCCTGCATGGCAGGGGGCTGGACTAGATGGCCCTTGGGATCTCTTCCAACTCTATTCTGTGATTCATAATAATGACAATCCTAGAGGACAGGAGGATTGAAGACAAAGAGAAGGAGAAGGTATAATAAGTAAGAGCTGTTCAGAAATGGAATACACTGCCTGGGAGTGTGGTGGAGTCTCCATCTTTTGAGGTTTTTAAACAGAGGCTGGATGGCCATCTGTCAGGAATGCTTTGATTGTGTATTCCTGCATGGCAGAATGGGGTTGGACTAGATGGCCCTTGGGATCTCTTCCAACCCTATGGTTCTATGTTTCTATGTCCTCACCCAGTATGCTTCTGAAGGGAGCAAGACCACTAAAGATCTCTCCCTCTTCACCCAGCCACTGTTCACTCCATGGGGGGGAAAGACAGAAATCCATCTCTCCTTTCCCCATCCTGAGTAGAAAAGACTGGGATGGGTGGATATTGAGTGAAGAAATGGAAAGGAGAGGGAAGGTGAATGTGGTCTCTCAGTTACAGCCGACCAAGGTTGCTTTTTATTTAAAAATAAATAAATAAATAAATAAATAAAATGGTGGGGTACTGAGAGTGGGAAGGCATATAACCAACCACTATCTCTACACAAGAAGGGATGCGCAGGAAGGCAGATTGCTTGCTCATGGCAACCATTGCGACATCAGTCGGGTGGCTGCTGTCTGCTGAGCTTTAAATATACCCCTAATTTGTACGTTCCGCTTCCTCCTTGGCTGGGCCGACCCAAGTACGGCGACCACAGAGAGCAGATTTTGGGTGTCATGGAAGGGCAGCCAATTGCTAATTATTATTCTCTTGTTGTTGTGATGCCAGGGTTGTGGGGAGAGGTGCTTGTGGGGTTTGTTTGTTTGTAATTCATGTGCCAAAATTGGGCACTAGGCACCTTGAACTGAGTGGCTAGCATGTGCCTGTCTGGGCACGCTATCTGCTCTTCCACTGCAGGCTGCAAAAAAACAAACTCAGTTTACCCGCAATAAGAGCTTTAAGCTAAAACAGAGCAGCGTCTTCTTTGTCCCACACCTTTATCTTTGTCCTGCCCACCTCTAGAACGTCACCCTGGAGAACGTCTCCGAAATTGAATGCAACCTTTTGGTGTGTGGGTGTGTTGAAAAATGGTTCCTCGCTCTAGGTGCAGAAGCACCACAGAATTTGGCCTCCTAGCCCTGGTCCAGTGCTACTCAAAATGATGCTCAGTGGACCAATGCCAGTCTGTGAGCCATCAGCTGTCAGCACACATTGAGTTTCCAGGAAAAACAGTCGAAGGCTTAGCCAATGAAGACACATATGGTCCCCATGCGTGGGGATTGCTGGTCCCCCACATCAGATAGCCTGAGAGGCACTGGTCTAATCTTTCTCCCCAGGCTGCTAGCCAAGTTTCTTTTTAAACTGGGGAGTTTACATTGATTGATTCTGAAACCTGCCACATGCAAAGCACAATCTGAGCCCTGCCCTAAATGTGCCCTAACCCATGTTCTTTTAACATATGTTTTCTTCTTCACTGTTTATGTGCAGGCCCCTAAGATTCATGCAGTTAGAAAATCAAACACAGCACTGGCTGTCCATCCCTGACTGGTTTAACTCAAGGTAAGAAGAAGATACTGTACAACGATTAAACCTAAGCAAAATAAAACTGAGAAACACAACCCAAGTAGACTGACCGGACCTGTGAGTACAACAGGAGGTAAAATGAAGGCCAGCCTGCACACGTTCAAGCTATTCTGTAAGGCTGGCAAACAAACACAATGTGGTCACTGCTCTCCATATGTTCAGAGGCACCCTGATCATTTCAGCTACCCTGGGGCTCAGTTCTAGAAGTGAAAATTGACTCTGGAGGAGAAAAGCCCCAGAATAAAATGAGGGTGTCAACAAACATGCTGCATAGAACAGTGAAGGATGAGAAAAGTCTGTTTTCTCACTGCCTGGAGTAATTATCTAAAATATTTTGATTCATTTTGTATTTGTTAATGGCAGCTGCAGTAGCGAAAGGGATCTAGGAGTCTTAGTGGACCACAAAATGAACATGAGTCAGCAGTGTGATGCAGCAGCTAAAAAAGCCAATGCAATTCTAGGCTGCATTAATAGGAATCTAGTGTCTAGATCAAGGGAAGTCATAGTACCACTGTATTCTGCTTTGGTCAGACCTCACCTGGAACCCTGTGTCCAGTTCTGGGCACCATAATTCAAATTCAGGAAGGATATGGACAAGCTGGAACGTGTCCAGAGGAGGGCAACCAAAATGGTGGATGGTCTGGAAGCCATGATGCCCTGTGAAGAGTGGCTTAGGGAGCTGGGCATGTTGAGCCTGGAGAAGAGAAGGTTGAGAGGGGACATGAGAGCCATGTTTAAATATTTGAAGGGATGTCATACTGAGGAGGGAGCAAGCTTGTTTTCTGCAGCTCCAGAGACTGGGACACAGAGCAATGGGTTCAAACTACAGGAAAAAAGATTCCACCTAAACATTATTAGGAAGAACTTCCTGATAGTAATTGCTGTTTGGCAGTGGAATGCTCTGCCTTGGAGTGTGGTGGAGTCTCCTTCTTTGGAGGTTTTAAAACAGAGGCTGGATGGCCATCTGTCAGGAATGATTTGATTGTGTATTCCTGCATGGCAGGGGGGTTGGACTAGATGGCCCTTGGCGTATCTTCCAACTCCAGGATTCTATAATTCTGTGATTTCCAGGCACAACTTGAAAGTGCTGATTGAGGCCCATAAATCCATGTGACTTGAGTCCTTGCCTTACAAGGGTTCCCAGGCTCTGAGATCTTTGGTGGATCCCACCTTTCCCCCCAATAACTTTGTTAATAAGGGTATAGCTATGGGAGGTGGGGTGGGATGGGATGAGGGCATTGCCCCCCCCCCAATAAGAATTCTGTCCCTTCCAATACAAATTTCCATCAGTCTCTAAATGTTTAGCATTACAGACAGGGAGATGCTGAAAATCATTCATATCTAGAACTCTTCTGTTTGAAATAACCTAAAATTCCAATTGACCATTTAGAAATATTGTTTAGGCATTCAGAGAAAGGAACCAGGCAAAGTGACCAAGGGAATTCAAATACAGTATATATTAAGGAGGAGGAAGGGAAGGGGCAAAAAAAATGGAATGTGGAGCAAGCACCTTTAAAACTAACTGGTTTTTGTTTTAGCATGAGGTTTTGGGCATATAAACCCCATTCTTCACATGCATTGCAGAGTGATACGAAAGCCTCAGGTATAAAGGATATTTATGCAGTTGTAGGAGTCAAATAGAAAGTAGTAGGATCCAGAAGGATCTAGTAAATATTAAGAGTTCTAGGTGTGATTTGTTTCCAGTGTCTCACTCTCTGAAATACTAGAAATTGGGGCACTGGGGGGAAATTTCACGGGAGGGCAGAGTTCTTATTAGGGCCAGTGCCCTCATTTTGTTAACTAACTAAAGATTAATCCTGCATCCATCCATTTGTGCAAAGAGGCCCTGATGTTAGAAGCAACCTTTAACAGCAAGTAGGATATGGTGCCAGATCTCAGTTCCCTGTCATCTCCTTTTATTACAGACAAAAATATGCTAATAAAGAACCCAAGGAGCTAGCGCTGACCGACTGGTTTGATCCCCGGTAAGGAATAAAATTTTGAGTCCTGTCGGTGATGGGGGAAATGGAGGGGAGGAGAGAGAAAGAAAGACTGTCTGACTTCTTGGCTTAACCCCACTTGTGTTGGTGAGAAGAGGTCATTTCTGTGCCGTCCATCAAGTGTCTTTGAAATCTGATGTCACGGTTAAGAGAAGGGCCCACGGTCCAATTTGCAGTGCTTCAGAATCTCCATGTCACCTATGAATTTCCACTCCCAAATCTGTTCTGGGGGAATATTTCTGTCCTAGTTTGCATGGTTGCTTTTAAGAACTGTGAAACGAATGGAGCTTTTCACCTAAGCTATGTAATATAGTTTCTGTTACTAATACTTTTCTTCCAAATGGTTTATTTTACTTCCATTTGGGGAATTTATTATTAGTGATTGAACAGAATATACTGTGCAGCCCCTAACAGTGTATGCATTCAGGCAGGTGTCTGCTGTGGAAACAGGAGTAGAATGCCCCAGCCTATGGAGGTTCCATTCCAAGCTATTGTAATTTCTAACAGCTGTGGATAGACTTGATGCAGCCAACACCGCCGGGGAAAGGTTTTTTTTTTTTTTTAAAGTAACTGGTTATAATTACATTCTTGTTGCTTCTGCCTCCATGCTAGCAATACTGTACTTCATTAGCTCCGATCTAGATCTACGTTTAGTTGCAGCTTGAGGAAGTTCAACCAGGGCACTAGCAATCCCAGCGAAAAAAATAGAGGAAGAAGGCCATGATGCATACAGAGATAAAAGTGTGTGTCATTCTGCAAGTCCAGAACAGTTTCCCCACGAGACAGTCATTCGTTTGAGGCTGCAACATCAAGGCCCCTTGCTTCAGCCTTTACAAGCAGAGATCTTCCCAATACAGAGACCAGACATTTTTGCAATATTACATTACTTAGCCAAGAGGAAGTTCTGGGGTAACAATTAGAAAAACATTTTTGGCTTGTTTGGGGTCCTCCTCTCCCTTTTACAATGTGGTTTATTCAGCCTGTTAAGAACTTCAGAAAAGTCCTGGCTGAATCCCATCAAATGTTTTCCTAGACCATCTAATATCCCACTGATATCTGACCGTTCTGTAGTCAAGTACCTCTAGGAAGAATGCGAGGCAACCTGAACACTGCTTTCCTCCTATTCCTCGTCCGCTGCACTGGGTATGCAAGAGTATATACTGCCACTGAGCATGGAGGCTCCACTTCATGATTGCTTGTTATCTGCCATCAAGTTGGCTTTGTCTTTTGGCAACCTTACAAACGAGAGACCGCCAAGAGTTCTGATCTTCAACAGCCCTGTTCAGGTCTTGCAAAATCATGGCAGCCATCCTGGCTTCCTCGATTGAGTCTATCCACCTGTAATGTGGTCTTCTTTTTCCTCTGCCTTCCACTTTCCCTGGCATTATGGCCTTTTCCAGCGAGTTACGTCATCTCACGATATGTCCAAATTACAATAGCCTCAGTTTAGTCATTTTGACTTCTTGCCGTCCATATACTTTCCCCTGTTAATAGGACACTCAGTTCTCTGAGGACCGATCCTTATTTTAAGCTTGTTGGTGTGAACCTTCTCTTGTACATATGTTATTTCTTCTGTCATTGTAACCGATGTTTGATCACTTTATTAACACATTTAATAAGCGTTTAATAAGCATATTCCATAGGCTTTCCAGTGCCCATGAAAGCTTCTCCTGTACCAAATACAGGTTTTTACGTTTACAGCGGAATCCTGTAGCACCTTTGAACTTAACTGGGAGAAAGAAGTTTGTAGCATAAGGTTTTGTAGACTCAGATATGACTGAGTTTACAAAACCTTACACTACAGATGTCTTTATCTCAGTTAGTCTCAATGGTGCGACAAGATCCATTGAGCACCATTGGCGGAAAAACGAAATGCATAGATATAGGATGGGGGAGACCTGGCTGAACGAGACTACGTGCGAAAGGGATCTAGGACTCCTAGTAGACCACAAGTTGAACATGAGCCAACAGTGTGATGCGGCAGCTAAAAAGGCCAATGCAATTTTGGGCTGTATCAATAGAAGTATAGTCTCTAGATCAAGGGAAGTAATAGTGCCGCTCTATTCTGCCTTGGTCAGACCTCACCTAGAATACTATGTCCAGTTCTGGGCACCACAATTAAAAAAGGATATTGACAAATTGGAGTGTGTCCAGAGAAGGGCAACTAAAATGGTGAAAGGTCTGGAAACGATGCCTTATGAGGAGAGACTTAGGGAGCTGGGTATGTTTAGCCTGGAAAAAAGACGGTTAAGGGGCGATATGATAGCCCTGTTTAAGTATTTGAAGGGGTGTCACGCTGAGGATGGAGCAAGCTTGTTTTCTGCTGCTCCAGAGACTGGAACACGGAGCAATGGGTGCAAGCTCCAGGAACCGAGATTCCACCTCAACATGAGGAGGAACTTTTTGACAGTAAGAGCTGTTCGGCAGTGGAACGCACTCCCTCGGAGCGTGGTGGGGTCTCCTTCCTTGGAGGTCTTTAAACAGAGGCTGGATGGCCATCTGTCGGGGATGCTTTGATCGTGATTTCCTGCGTGGCAGAATGGGGTTGGACTGGATGGCCCTCGTGGTCTCTTCCAACTCTACGATTCTATGATTCTATGAAGATCCCTTTGCATACTGGTACACACTAACACAGGTATGTCTTTGAATATGACTACAGTGGTTTTTAAGTTGTCACTAGGACTCTCTGTTGGGTTATTTTGCTGAAACAGATGAAAAACAATATCCCTGTGGAAAATATTTTTATTGTATGTCATAACTGGGATTTGGTGTGTGTGTTTTGTTTCACACATACTGTCCCTTCCATGGTGCGATTAAGGTTTTTTTATATACATATATACCACCCTTAAACAGTAAAGATTATGTTCCAAACTCTGCTAACCTGCAAACAGGTGTTTCAAAGTATGCTTTCTTATAGATGCTTGGAGTAAGCATGTACGTATTCAGAAAATCTGGGACTAAGCCCAGCTTTAAAACATTTTAATTCTCTTTCTCTCTGTGTGTGTGTGTATATATATATATATATATATGGGAGTTAGCTTTTACTGGAACTCATGGAGGCTGGATATTGCCTGCTAAAATTAAATACAGGCAAGGATAGCTGGAAATGTGTATTTTTGTTTTGTTTTTTTCAAAAAACCTTGCAGATGTTTTCAGAACATCTGGTTTCATTTACCATTCTGTCAGGCAAAAGTTCTGTGCTTCCTGACGCTCCCCAGCAAAAATGTTTTAACACGCTGTTTAGGCTGCAGTGCCTGTGTCCGAGGTCTTGATCCAGGGAAGAACTCCTAGGTGTGTGCCAGACGAAAGGCTCCATTGGAGACACATTCTTGAACATACATACACACCACCACACCCTGTGGAGGGCTGGAGATTAGTCCGTGGAGAGCAAACACCCATATTTACAAGAGAGACAAGGAACCCAAACTGATCTGGTCGCCACACCATTTTTGCTCCTGAATATTCTTAAATTTTGTCCAGATGTGGGGCTGCAGTTGTGGAAGAGCTGCAGCTCAGTGGAAGGAGAACACCGCTCTCAGCATGCGGAAAGTCCCCTGTTCAGTCTCTAGCAAGTGAGGCTAAGTCAGAATCTTTGCGCCTGAAATCCTGGGCAGCTTTCACAACAACATTAGGCTAGCATCTAGCGTTAATATTGTCAACATTGGGTGGACCCATTGAGCTGCTCCATGGATTAATGAGTTGACCTCAAAATGGAGGCTGTAGTCAAGAAGTGAAGAGATTCAGACTTGGAAGGGCAGCTGTGAAGGAACTAGCTAGGGGGAATCCACATAACACAAATAATCCAGTTTGAAACTGGATTATTTGCCATAGCTCCTTCCTATGGAATTCTGGGATTTGTAGCTTCACAAGGTCTTTAGCCTTCCCTGACAAAGAGTGCTGGTGCCTTACCAACCTACAAATCCCAGGATTCCATAGGAAGGAGCCATACAAATCATTCACTTTCAAACTGGATTATTTCTCTAGTGTGGATGACCACTAGATAAGAGCCACAGGTGTAAATAATAATAATAATAATAATAATAATAATAATATTTATTTATACCCCGCCCCTCTGTTAAAAACAATCGGGACGGCTTACAAAAATTAAAATACAAATACAGCTTAAAATCCCTAAACACCACCCACCCCCATAAAAAGATATTAAACCGATATAAATTGAAAACAACTAATCTAAAATCACATTAAAATTAAATTAATTAATCACATAATTAAAGTCAGGATCATCCAGGCCATCATGTTTCCAATTTCTGTATATGGTAGTGAATGGTGGACAGTGAACAAAGCTGACAGGAGGAAAATCAATTGGTTTGAAATGTGGTGCTAGAGGAGAGTTCTATGGATACCGTGGAATGCCCCCAAATTCAAACTGAATGGGTCTCAGAGCAAATCAGGCCTGAACTCTCACTAGAAGACAAGATGACGAAACTGAGGCTGTCATACTTTAGATATAGCATGAAACCAAAAATGAACCAGAGCTAGCCAGGGGTTCACTTAAGGGGGTTTGGGGATATGGGTGAGGTCTTGACCTCAAACAACATAAAGCCACTCCTCTGGGAAGCCTCCAAAATCGAAAACCTGCTGTTTTTATGGGGCTTTGTTTTAGGGCCGGGGGCATTGGGAGAATTATTTTGTAACTTCCTTCTCCTCACCCTCTTCGTTTGCTTTCTAAAACTGCAAGAAACACAGTAAGGATTCAACACATGCTGCCCACTGGCCTTGGGAATCAACCCAGTTTGAATCCTCTTCTGAGGAAAACAAGCACACCCCAAATATTTCTGGGAGGTGTCACAGCAGGCAGCCTAGCAAACTAAATGCGAAACATTCCCTTGGCATGGGATTTATGTTCTGGTTTAAAGTTTGCTAAAAAGTACATAAAGGCATCTTTCTTGGATCAAATGCAATAAACAGAAGTGTGTGTGTGTGTGTGTGTGTGTGAATACAGTTTGTCCAAAACATATTCCATCAGACAGGTCTACAAAAAGCGGCAGGTATGTAAAATGTAAGCCAGCACTTTTTAAAAATTAGCAAATAAAACCTAAACCAACAGCACTTCTCTAAGCAGCAGGAGCCTAGGCACTTAAGGAAGTCATAGGCCAGTGCTGAGCCGTAATGAACCTTGGCACACTCTGTCTCTTTCACTAATGGCAGGGACATCTAGATAAAACACTACTAATGAAAAGTTATCACACTTCCTGCTGATAGGACAGGCCTTACCTGTTGCAGATCCAAGCCCTGCCAACACAGGAGCATGGGTGCTTGGTGCCACCAGCCTGCAAGTGAGATTAAGAGCTGTTTAGCCAAGAGGGGAAGGTTAAGGCTGGAGCCCAGGCCTGGCTAGATGCAGGCACAGGGAGAGTTTTAAAAAGTTTGTCATTGAGCTTAGCCCAGGAGCAAGGCAGGAGGGGACCTTGGCCCTTCCATACCAAGGGTCCTCATAGCAGGTCCTGCAACCCCCTCCCATCCGGAGGAAGGTATTCTGAGAAATAACCTTGATTCCTGAAGCACTTACATTAGGTCTCCTCCTAAGGGATAGAGGAGGGAGGTGGGGAAGGCAGCCTTATGTTCTGCCTCCAGATCAGAGCTTCAAAAAAATTTTTTGGGGGGACTACAGTACATCTCCCAGGATCCAACATACTGTTGCTTCATCCTTTCCAACAAACTTCTAGTTGCTGTTAACTTATTTATTTACTATTTACAACCCATCCTCTCCACCATAAGGATATACGCCACCTACTATTTTATCTTCGTATGTGAGAATGAATAATGGTCCGCCCTGGCCTCACATCGGGAGGCATGGAGACGCACTATCCACAATGCTGCAGCCTTATTTGAGAACTCACGCCAAACAAGTCTTGAAGAGAAACGACAACACAGAAAGAATCACAACCCGGAAACATCACCCAAGGAAACCTTCTACTGTGCTTTTTGCAACTGGACTTGTCTATCTCGGATCGGCCTTTTTATTCATCAGCGCGCTTGCAGAAAGCGTGGGATGAGTCCTTCCCAAATCTTTGTTTGTGAAGAAAAGCCAGAGGGACAACCCATCCTATATCACAAGGAATCCACCATGATATACAGTAGCTGTTTGAGGGTTGGACTATCCACTGGATGACCTTAGGCAAAGTCACAGTCTCTCATCCTCAAAGGAAGGCAACGGAAACCTCCTCTAAATAAATCTTGGCACACTGATGTAATAGTTTGATTTCTGGACCGGGATTCTGTGAGACTAGGGTTTGAATCCCCTCTGAGCCCTGGAAACCCACTGGGTGACCTTGGAGATGTCACACTCTCTCAGCCTCAGAGGAAGGCCGTGTAACAAACCTCCGCAGAATAAGTCTTGCTAAGAAAACCCTAGATAGGATTGTCATATGTTGGAGGTAAAGGCACATAAGAGTCTCAGGGCAGTGTGCAAATAACAGTCTAAAATAATTTGGAACAACTTAAGAAATTGGTAACAAAAAGGAACAGCCTAAAGATACTATATTAAGCCATTTAAGAAATAAATTAAATTGTTTGACTTTGACTTGTGGCAACCCTATGAATGAGAGACCTCTGAGTCACCCTATTATTCATTCTCATATACAAAGATAAAATAGTAGGTGGCGTATATCCTTATGGTAGGGAGGCACCCCTTTTCCTCAGTGCGTTTGAAGATACGGCATTGTGCATTCATGTAGATTTGGGAATTTTTAAGGAATGTTTTTTATTGGAATAAGACCATTCTACTGAAAAATAGGGGACTCAGAGAACGCCAGGCCAGATCACTCAAAAGAGTGTTTGCTGTTGGAAGAGGATGGGTCACAGCAGTTTGCACCTTTTCTTAACCTGGTGGTGTCCGGACACATTGGGCCCCAACCCCTTTCATCCCTGGCCACTAGCCCAACACCTGAGGAGGCTGCAGGACTGGGCAGCTGTTGGAAAGAGAGGTTTTGAAGGAGGCTGGCTTGGTTTGCAGAGGCTGTTGGCACCATCTGCTGGGCATGGGGAGAAAGGCATGCAGAGTTTTAAAAGACCCATCTATAGGAGGGAAAAACCAGAGTACCTTGTAGCAATGGCATTTTGCTGCAGCAGCAACTTGTCTTGCCAGTGGTTTGGGCCCCAGAAGCACCCAGATGCTTCACACGCCAGATGTCAGCCAGGAATAACTTATTTGTGTTACAATAGTACTTTGCCACCACGAAGCTTTAAAAAAAAAGTGCAGTCTAGTGATAGAGCAATTTTCTGAGTTAAAAGGACAGCAAAATAAACCTCCGAACACCCTGTTTTATCTCCTTCGTGATCACTTGCTATGGCGAAAATTCAACATAGTGGCAGTGGGCCCATCAGCTTTGCACATCCACTTGTATGGGAAAGTGATTCAAAGCGAATCGCTTGTCCTAACAAGCAGGAATGCACACCCCCTCGCTGTTTAAAAAAAAAAAAAAAAACTATGGGAAAAGGCTTTTCCAGCGTTGTTTTGCCGTTTAGGGCCCCCCTCCTTCTGAATACTGTGGATTGATGCAAGATCCCATTGAGCAAGCAGGGATCACCAGCATGGAGGCCATGCTATTGAGAACGCAGCTGCGCTGGGCAGGGCACGTTTCTAGGATGGAGGACCATCGCCTCCCCAAAATAGTACTCCACGGTGAACTCACCATGGGTCAGCGTAAGAGGGGCGCTCCAAAAAAGCGATACAAGGACTCCCTGAAACAACATCTCAGGCTCGGCCAAATTGATCACCCACAATGGTCCGCCCTGGCCTCACATCGGGAGGCATGGAGACGCACTATCCACAATGCTGCAGCCTTATTTGAGAACTCACGCCGAAGAGTCTTGAAGTCTTGAAGAGAAATGACAACGCAGAAAGAATCACAACCTGGAAACATCACCCAAGGAGACCCTCTGCTGTGCTTTCTGCAACCGGACTTGTTTATGTCGGATTGGCCTTTTTAGTCATCAACGCACTTGCAGAAAGCACCAGATGAGTCCTTCCTGAATCTTCGTTTGCGAAGAAAAGCCGGAGAGAGAGATTCCCAGCAAATTCCATGAGGTTTATTTTCACTGTTTAGACAACCTCAAAGTCTTGGGCTAAAGGTCTTGAGTTCTCTCCCTTTTTTTCCTTCCAGCAACCAGGAGGGGGAGAGTGAACAGCAGCAGAATTAGCTTTTAATGAGCTTCACAACCAAATGGGGGATTGAGACACAGGTATCCCCAGTTTGAAGATCAACTCTCTAATGGTTAGAGTTCTAACTCTTGCACCACACTGCTCTTGCCCCTTCAGAAATGCACAACAATTGGTTGTGCTGCGGTTTGGGCTGTTATCTTCTTGGTGCATTGAAAAGATTTTCACTGGGGCCTTTAAAATTGTTTAAAACTGCTTAGTCCTCTGGCATTGATTGACCGGGAGAAAAAGATAAGAGCATACTTGCCGCTGGGGTTTCACAATTTTTCACCTGTCTTTTTTCTTGTTTCCTTGCAGGGCAGAACGTGAGACTCCCACCCTGACCTCCTGGTCAGCCCCCATCATATGGACTAAAGCATTAAATAAATCGGTCTTGGACGATTACTATAAGAAGAACCAAGTCACCATTGGCTTGACAGTCTTTGCTGTTGGGAAGTAAGTTCTGTTTACCTGAGTAAATCACACTCCGTTCAGTGGGTCTTACTTCTTGGTAAAACGATGGGCGGCCGGTTCACAGCTTTAGCCACTAACCTCAGTGACCATTGCTCTGCTCCAACTCAGAGGCAGAGGGGTTGTCCAAACGGTGAAAATACCCCTCATGGAATTTGCTGGGGATACGACCCGTCTAAATGGGATCCTGCATCAATCCACTGTATTTGGAAGGAGGGGGGCCCAAAATGGCAAAAACAATACAGGAAAAGCCTTCACAGCTTTTTCTGTAACAGCAAGGGGTGCACATTCCTGCTTGTTAGGACAAGTGATTCGCTTTGAATCGCTTCCCCATAGGAGAGGAATCACAAAGCTGATTGGCTGGGCAAGTGCAGGGGAGAGGCTTGCTAACAGGGCACGCACCCACTGCCACCATGTTGGATTTTCGCCTTAGCAAACGCTCGCTAAGGAGATAAAATGGGGTGTCTTTTTTTGCTGTCCTGTTTAATCAAAAAATTGCTCTATTGCTCTATCACACCTTGGACATCATTTTTAAAAAAATGTTTGGCGGCAGCAAAATGCAAACACAAGTAAATCACTCACAGCTGCCATCTAGCACGCGAAACTTACGGAGGCAAAAACAGCGTTAAGACAAGTCGCTGCTGCAGCAAAATGCCATTACTGCAGGGCACTCCAGTTTTTGGGGCTTGCGGACCCCCAAGATTAACTCAAGATTTAAAACAACCAATAATAATAATAATAATAATAATAATAATAATAATACAATTGCACCATCCGTGAAAACCTTCCCTCAGAGGCACTGGAGGGGGAGGGAAGAATTTTCTCCAGCTTCTTCCTGCAAGTTTGTGGCTGGAGTGGATTGAATGGCAATGTGCAGGCCAAGCTAGCCAACCAGCCTTTTTCTTGGCTCTTTTTATGTGGCTGCTCCACTTTGGGGAGGAGGTGGGCTGAGCAGCCTTTAAGCCTTTGCAGACCCCCGGTGAGGACATTGCAGCCCCCTGGGGGTCCACGGACTACCAGTTAAGAACCACTGATATAAGCAATTAAGCAGTCTATAGAGTTAGAACTATTTAAAATTCATTAAAATATACACTACAAAACCCATTAAAAGCCCATTGCAATCTGGTTCCTAACTACCTGGTGGAAGTAGAGCAAGGAGGGAACCAACCTAGCTTGCCTAGAGAAGGCGTTCCAAAATCTGGGAGCAGCTACTGAGAAGGCCCTCAAAGTAGCTTGAGATGTTAGTGGGACAGAGAGAAGGGCCTCTCCCAAAGATTTTAGAGCTGAAATAGGATTGCGTAGGGAGATACAGTCCATCCAATAGCCTGGACCCAAGTTGTTTTACTTTCTTTAAAAGTAACTTCCCCCAGCCCCGTGTGCTAGCTCCCTGCCTAAAATGGGGTCTTACCCCTGCCAGATTGGGAGAGGATCCTATCCAAAAAATACTCCTGTGTCATTTTTATTTCCTCCCCATCCCCGCTTCCCAAGGTACCTGGACAAATACTTGAAGAACTTCTTGAGTTCTGCCAATGTCTTCTTCATGGTTGGCCAACATGTGATATTCTACATCATGGTAGACGACCTTTCCAAAGTGCCGATGATCGAGCTGGGTCCCCAGCGGACGCTGAAAGCCTTCCAGGTCAAAAGGGAGCACCGGTGGCAGGACGTCAGCATGATACGGATGAAGATCATTGGAGATTTAATTGAGAGCCACATCCGCCACGAGGTGGATTTCGTTTTCTGCATGGACGTGGACCAGGTCTTTGAAAGCGACTATGGGGTGGAGGCCCTGGATGAGTCTGTGGCCCAGCTCCACGCTTGGTTTTATAAAAAGAAGAAGAAGTCTTTCACTTATGAAAGGAACCCCAAATCAGCTGCCTATATCCCCTATGCGGAAGGGGACTACTATTACCATGGGGCCGTGTTTGGGGGAACCCCAATGCATGTCTTGAACCTCACTAGGAAGTGCTACGAGGGCATCAGGAAAGACAAGCTGCGGAACTTTGAAGCGGTATGGCACGATGAAAGTCACTTAAACAAGTATTACCTGCTCAATAAACCCACCAAACTGTTATCCCCAGAGTATTGCTGGGATTATAACATTGGCTTCTCCAAGGACATTCGGTCAGTCAAGTTAGCCTGGACACCAAAAGAATATGAAGAGGTCAGGAGTTATTAATGACTTGCTAACGTTCAGGTGCTGATCAGTAGCAGAGTCTATTCCTCCACCATGGTTTGCGTGGAAAAGAAATCTGAGTTTTGCCAAAGATGACTTAATTCAATAAACTGGAATAGTATCCCGTTCTCTCTGAAAAAATGGTGGCTTCTCTTCCAGGCTTGGAAGGACTAGATAGGAATGACGTGATGTCTTCCTTGAAAGGGCCTCCAAGTCTTTACCAATGCTGGAGATGATTTTGGTTGTTTGCTCTCAGGAAATGATGTTGGCTGGAGCATTTGCGATGCAAAACCAGATGCTCAGGCCCATTTTTTTGTGGCATGGCAAACTTGGTGTAGCCTACACTGTAGCCAAAAATGGCATTCATCCTCAGTTTTCTAAGGGACAGGACTGCAAAAGATAGAAAGGAGAAGAAAGATGGAACTGCAGAAACAATGGCACTGAGGCAGTAACAACACAACTCAGCACCAGGGATACTAAATTTCCCCCATCTCAGTTTCATTGCATTTCTCTGAATCCCTACCTGAATTTTTTGCCCCACATTTGTTTCATATCCGGTTGCAAAACCTTGGGGGAGGGAGTTTGCACAAAATGTGTATATTGGTCCAGACTTTCCTTCATGTATGTCCTTTTTGCACAGTTTTGTTTTAATGTGTACAATTTTTGTAGACATTTCTCACACCGATGAAAGCAAGCCCAAATGCCCCCTTTCCCTCTGCAGTCTCTCTCAAAATGGCAATAGGAAGTGATATCGTTTCATACGCTGTTGCCATTTTGAGTGGGAATGCAGAGGAAAATAGATATATGTGGGGACTGTCATAGAGGGTGCTGGTGGCGTGGGGGTATTTGTGAGTGTTTCACACATTTTGGGTGCTTTCTGTGTGATTTTGAGGCAAAATTACCCTATTTTTTTAAAAAAGGGGAGGTTGGTAACACTATGCCCGCATTATGCTCACCCCTGGACTAAAGTCTCTTTTTTCACATTTGTTAAAGATACCAATTTTTAAAGTGTTGTGCGTTTATTTGTACAGTATATAGTTTGAAAGGGAAAATGATTCTTTAAAATATCTGCAATTTGTAGTTTCCTCCCAACAACAGGAGCCCAAAAGTGATGTACAAATTTTTGCTCAGGGTTTCACAGATCACAAATGCTGGATAAATACTGTTTAAAAAAATGGAATATAAATTTGTTTTCCATCGCTCAACAACATGATATGAGCAAGAGGAAGATTGCAAGGAATCTGGTGATGCTAATGTTTTTTTTTTAAAGCCCATGATGGGAATAATTTGGACAAACACTTCTGCTGTAGGGACTCTGAATATGGCTTTCAGTTCTGAAACAAATACTGTAATTCTGCCTGCTCAGATTGTCTGATTTCCTCTCCATCCTCACCACTGGAAAATCAAAATGCAATGCACCACATTCCTCTCAAAGCATATGTGAAAGTGTTTCTAATTTTGGAATTTGTAGTCCAGCAACACTTGAAATGCTGCATGATTCCCAAAGCTGCCTTAAAAGATAATTTTAAAAGCTAACACTGGATACAGTAGTAACTTAATTCCCATTTGCTGAGCAGCTTTTGAAATGTTGTTTTAGTTCCTCAGTTCCACAAATACGTCTGTTACAATTAATGTTCGTTTATTTACATTTTGCCTTTCCCCTCATAACCAGGATTTACTAAACCCGATACAATATAGATAAACACACACACAAAATGTTATAATTGGAAACGTCCTAAAGCTAGCAGTTAACATTAAAAAGAATTTGAAATGTACACTAAAAAGAGAGGGAAAATATACTTTGCTTGTTCACTCTTTGGTCTAAAGAAACCCATCCACACGGCACAAATAATCCAGGTTGAAACTGGATTATTTGCATGGCTCCTTCCTATGGAATCCTGGGATTTGTAGTTTTACAAGGTCTTTAGTCTGGGAAAGCGTGCTGGCGCCTCACCAAACTACAGATCCCAGGATTCCATAGGAGGGAGCCAGGGCAAGTAATCCAGTTTCAACCTGGATTATTTCTCTAGTGTGGCTGCCCCAGATTTTTGTTCTAACTAATCACATGAAGTCAAAACCTACCAAGTATTTATTCAATGTGAAGTGAGTATTCAGTATAACTTCTCTAAGACCAATCTTGTATCAATTAAGGCAATGTGAAGTGGATCCAGTGTGTCTATTTTATGAATAATTGGATTTTTAGGACCTCCCTGTCCAAGTTCTGGTGCTAATTGTACCACCTGAGGCGAGTCGTTTGGCTTTCCGGAACTTTCTTATTCTCCTGCCTCAGAGATGGGGGTTGAGCTAAAAGTGGTCAAAAAATTAAACCATTCCAGAGCTTTTTCATAGGATGGTTGAGGGTTTTTTCTTCTCCAAAAGAAGTAGCAATGTTTTGGGGTTTTTAAAAATATTATTTAGCTATGAGGGGAAGAGGTAAAATACACCATTGCTCTTCTCCCCCAATATGAAGTTTCCTCTCTGAGGGAATAATTCCTTCAGTCTCCAAATTTTTAGCATTAGAGTAGCTTAAAATTTCAGCTGAGCATTTAGAAATAATATTTTTAGTCCTCCAAAGGAAATGGGGGGGGGGACAAAAGAAAGCAAATTAGGAGAGTTCTTGGGGTGGGCGACGGTTACTTTGTGCTCTGCAATGGCAGAAATGTGAAGACTGAAGGAAAACTTTGTCTGGAGGGCAGAGTTTTTATTTGGGAGGGTCCATGGGCTCCTTTCACACATACACAAATGCACACACACACACACACATAGCTACACCTTGGGAGGAAGAGAGAAAAAGGAGTCTTGTGGCACCTGGAAGACTGGCCCATTGGTTTTAGCCTGAGCTTTCCTCAGTTTCAGTTGTTGAAAATTACTGTACACACACACACACACGTACACACACACACACACACGTGGATGGTGGTGGTTGCAACAGTAGACACTTCCTCCATTTCCCTCAGAAACTGAAGCAGGGTTAGGCAGTTGTGTGTGTATGAGTGTGTTTATGTGTGTTTCTCTCCGGCTGTGTGTTTTTCTTGTGTCTGTGTATTTCTGTGTGTTTCCCTGTGTGTGTGTGTTTCTGTGTGTGCATGTTTTGAGGGAAAAAAATTAAAATATTTGGTTTCCCCCTATGGAGAAAAAATACTACAGTACTTCTTCAGAAGCTTGAGGGAGATTTTTGTTGCCCTCAGAAACAAAACAAAAAAAAACCCTGAATTTTCCCCCTCAGAAATGGAAGGGGGACACATTTCCCCCCTCAGAAGCCCAAATTATGATAACAGACATAAGGGGACGTAGTAATCATTTAGGAAATAATATTCCTGTTTAATTTTTTAAATAAATTCCTCAGAAGAAAAAGATTAGTTTTTCTTTCTCTCAGTCCAGGAGGAAATGGCTTCTTTCCTCTCAGAAACCCTGAAGCGTTTCCAAGGGCAACAGAAGGGAAAAGAACCTTCTAGCCTTTCTGCATGGCTACAGCTTTTTTAAAAATAAAATACCCCATGAGTCTGTGAAAAAAAAATTCAAGAGTTTCCCCTAGCTTGGGTTCACTTATGTGCATCCACACTACTGAAATAATCCAGTTTGAAACTGGATTATTGGCCATGGCTCCTTCCTACAGAATCATGGGATTTGTAGTTTGGTGAGGCACCAGCACTCTGGCAGAGAAGGCTAAAGACCTTGTAAAAACTACAAATACCAGAATTCAATAGTAAGGAACCTTGGCAAATAATCCAGTTTCAGTAGTGTGGATTAGGTGTTTTTTTTTTTTTTACTACTGTGCTCATAATACTTTACCACTTGCTGTGTGGGATGGAGTTGATGGGAGTTGCAGTCTAACAATATCAAATGGGAGACAAAGGCTCCTCGTGCATCTGAAAGGTTTGGGGTTTGGAACCTTTGGCTTTCCAGATGCTTTGGACTACAACTCCCATCATCCTTTAGCACTGGCTGTTGGTAGGGGTGGGCCTGATGGGAACTGGAGTTTTTAGCAACCTCATGGGGAAGGCAAGAGTTCCTCATCAGTCAGGTGTTCTAAGTTTCCCCTCATGGGAAACCATTGGCTTTCCAGATAATTTGGATTACAATTCCCATAAACCTTTGCCTCTGGGGTAGGCTGTCTGGGGCTGATGGGAGTTGTTGAACCTCAGCTGGCAGAGCTGGATATGATTCTCCATCCTGACCCGAATGCAAGGGGGTGAGCAAAGTACGGCCCTCCAAATATTCTTGGAGTGTGGCTCTCATGATCCCTCACCAGTGATTATGCTGGCTAGGGGGCTGATGGGAGTTGCAGTACTGTGCTTTCTAGTGCCTCAGCATTTTTCTTTTCTCATTTTGTGCTACCTGGATCTTTTTTTATAGCTGGAGATACTGGGAACTAAACCTGTCCCATGCCTTTGCAAATATTCTTACTCAATGTGTGATATTTAGAGGTACACTGTCCTTGAACATGGAAGTTCTCCTTTAGTTATTACAGTTAACAGTGGCTTTTAGGTCTCTCCTCCTTTTCATTTAATGAAGCTTTAAATCCGCTTAAACCAGAGACCACCTTGAGGCAAAATGTTCTGAAAGTTCATTGCAGGGTTGGTTAAAGATGGCAGATTGCTCCCATTCTCTCTTGGCACAAGGAAGGGCAAACCCTCCCCTTGCCAGCTGTGAAGCCCTTGTGCAAATACACCTTCTTGCACACTCTTATCACAAACCTACCAGTAGACATTTGAAAAACACCTTTGTGCCTTGAGATGTGGAGAAAATGCAAAATTCACAGACCCCTTCTCCACCGCCCCCTTCCACCACAATTCCCAAGGAAAGTGGCTGTTTTTGTTAATTTATTCTGTTGCAAATGACATAAGAGAAAATAAATGGAAATACTTTATTTTATTTTATATATTGCCATGTATTTCTGCTGAGGGGAGTGAGGGGGATAAGTTGGCAGGCTGTTGAAGAAGCAGAGATGTTGCTTCGTTTCAGCTGAAGGCAGCAAATCAAAATGGCACCCCACCCTTCCAATGCTCTGGCTGGGGATGATGGGAGTTGCTAGAGCTCAAAAGCATGTCCCCCAACTTTGAGCTATTGCAAAGCTTCTTAAACGGTAGGTTGTGACCCCATATGGGATTGCATAACTGAAAAGTGGGGGTTGCAAAAAAATTGGCAACAGTAAATTTTATTTGTATACTTATTTTATATACCTGGGATCACATAAAAATTTCTCAGGCAAAAAGGGGTCGTTTGCGAAAAAAGTTTAAGAAGCCCTGATCCACTGAACCACAGAGGCAGAAAAGCTTCCCGAGACCCTTCCCCAAAAGCACAAACAACCCCCACCCCAAAGTGAGCAGACCCAGTTCAGGTTTTGGGGAAAAAAAATCTATGTTAAACAGGGTAAGGTGAGTTCTGCAACTTATTTAAAAGTTAAATTGTCACTTTCTAGGAATGTGAAGTCTTGGGGGAAACCGTGGGAAAATTCAGGAGGAAAAGTGTCCCCCCTCCTCATTTTGCCACAAAGCCTTGTTTTCCCCTTCAGGGAAAATTGAAATAATGGATTATGGGATTTATTCTTTCAGAATGACAAATAAAACATTTAGCAGAAGGTATTCCTAATACTTATCCCCCCACCTATCGCCACACATGGTTTCTAAAAACAATATAGCAGGTAGATCTAGTGTCTAGGGATGCTGAGGTTAAAAAGAAGAGGGAGGGTTTTTCTCCCCCCAAGGATGGCTTTGGGTAAAACTGGCCATCATGAAAGAGAAGCATGCACACACAAACACACACAGAGCCAGTGTGCACCTCTTCTCGAAAAACCTTTTAGCCATATATTGATTATATCCTTGAATTGGAAAAGTCTCCCTGCAATACCACCACCAGCCAGCAAGTGGAGCAAGGATGTGGGGAAATTTGCAAGCTTGGGACTTCACAGGGTTCTTTTGCTATGATCTAGAGGCCTTGGGAGGTGGGCTGGGGGCGGAAAGGGTGAAGACAAAACAAGATTATTGGTTTTGGCCCTTCTGCATATCCCAATATGCTGTTTCCAAGTGTGGTCAGCCTGGTTCTTCCACAAAACAACAGACCTCCTGTCACTGCGGTCTTTTTCTGCACGTCTCACTTTAGAGAGAAACCACGCTTGGCCACTGCAGCTACAAAGTCATAAAACGCCACCATTTTCCCCATGTATTTGCCTAATTGATCGTCACACCCCTGTCCCCCAAGAAAAGCCCCTTCTAAACCTACCAACCACCCTCTCACTCTATGGCACCGCATTTCAAGAATTAAAATTACACTTTGCAAAAACAAGTCCTTGGTTTTGTTGCTGGGGTATGGATGTATCCCAGGTAAGATGGCCAAGGTAGAGACAGAGTCAAGAGAATCCAAGCCATGACATGAATGAATGGAGGAGTGAGCAGAATACGGCAAGACCGGCCACACAAAAACGTCAGCTAGTGATCATGGAAGGCTCCCGTGCCCTTCCCGCCAGCAGCACGCGATTTGGCTCGCTAGCTAGAGCCAGCTAAAGCCTTTTGCTTGGCAGGCACTTGTCCAGGGAAGGGTTTGAATTAGTGTTTTTTTCCCCCTCTCTCTCTCCTTGAAGTACATATTGTTCTGTTGAGAATCCAAAACCAGATAAAGTAGTTTCCTGGAGGTCTTTAAGCAAAACCACACAAGGCTGAGATGGGAGGCTGGCTAGATGTGAAGCTGCTCCGTCTCTCATGAAATGATCCACCAGGTTGTTCAAGATGGGTGAGTAGAGCGAGGTGTTCTCTGTCTCCCGCACCTCTCTCACGGCTTTTGTTTTGAGATATACAAAAGTACATGTACAGTCCAGCACTCTGCCGGATGCTTCAGCCGGGAGACTGACTGTCCGTTGCGGATTCCAGCCGCTCAGCTACATCTTCCAGTTCCTCCAGGAGTTCAGAGAATGAGGGACGCTTGAATGCTTCTACCTTGAATGCAGGAAAAGAGGAGGAAATAAAGGTTGAGGAATGGATTTTCCCACTTCCACATCTTAGGGGCAAGTGCTAGAGCATCTAAGAACTGCAATTAGCCCTAACATTCTTCTAACATTAAAAGTTACTTTTAAAAAAAAAAACTTTCCCACGTAAAACACCTACCACTTCAAATTTACCAGACTCTTCTTCTGCTACCTGCAATGTTACAACCAAAAATACACACTCACCTGTTAGTTTTTATTCTCCCTTCCTCTCTAGCATTTGTTTTGGGAAAAAAATAAACTGTAATCTCTTAGGGGCAGGGGCTTCCTTTCCATTGTTTGGGAGGTTCAGTTGTAGAATTTTTATTTTATTTTACTGATCCTTTTAGACACTCTTCTTTTTTATTTTTTGTAAGCAATTTTTTAAAAAGTAAAAGGCGTGTGTTACTCACAAGTGAAGAACATCTTTTAAAAACAAACCAAAACAATACTAACATGTTTGTTTTTGCAATAATGGCCAGTCAGAGAAGCCAAGGAATTTTTAAAAGATAAAACGAAACTGGGTCAGATTAACCCAAAGGTCAAATGTTCCGTTGCTTTGATCATTTTCGGTCCTGAAACTCTGCAATTAGGCCTAAAGGCAAGGTGTGCAAAACTTTTTGTTTATGAAATGAGCAAGGTATGCTGAAAAAAAACCCACAGGACAGCAAGAGCTGCCACTAACGCTGAGTCTCAATTCTCTGCATCACTGGATGTAAGAAATTTGGAAAGAAAATGAGACAGACAGACAGAGAGAGACATACCAGAAGGACAGATAAATGGACCGACAGACAGGGTGGGTGCTTGTAATCTAGTATCTCACTCCAAAAATTGGACAGTCAGGTGTTTCTGGAATGCCCCAAAGCAGGGTGTGAAGGCAATTATCTGCCCGTGTTACATGTTGTTGTGCGCCTCATATTCAGAGGTAGACTGCATACCTCTAGAGGCTCCATTCTAGCAACCCATAAACCTGAGCAGCACGGAGCTGGATCAGAACAAAGAGGCCCATCTCCTCTAAAATCCTACTTCTGAGAAGCAAGAAAGGCAAACAGCCCTCTTGTGTTTTCTGTCTCACCCCAATTATCTGGTCCTCTGAAATAGATTGTTTCTAAATACGGAGGCTCAACACAGGCATTATGGCTAAGTGCTACTGACTGGAATCTCTGCATCCTCCCTGAATTTGTCTAATATCCTTTCAAAGCCATTCAATGCCTTGGGCCAGTTTCCCTCCCTCTCTCAGTCTCCCTCTGAGATCTACCTCATAGGGTTGTCGTGAGGAAAAAAAGTGGGAAGGAGGAGTGTGCCATTGCCTTGAACTCATTGGAGGAAAGGTGGCAATTACCAATGTAAAAAACACAATAACTGAATTTACGCTCTCTGGCCACCTCTGCTTCACAGTGAACTCTGGAAATGAATTGCACATCTCTTGAGAAAGGACCGCTTTCAATTCTCAAGCCCTGAATCTGCTGCCAGATAAGTTTCATTTGACCCTTAAGATTAATATAGACAAACCCTGTACAGACAAAACGTAGATAAGCTTACTCTACAACAGCTGGAAGCCAAATCCAAAACTTGCTTCGGACATTCCCCTACCAGGTCTTGGAAAGCAGCAACATCCAGGCCGTAGTCCTGGTGGGGAGAAGTGAGAAAGAGAATTTAGAGATATTCCCATTTTCACACCTCTGTTTCTTAGCCCAGTTCAGAAAAACACCATAGCTGAGCTCCCAGGTCCATAGCATTGAACCCATATCCTCCAACATTTCACATTTCATTTTTAATTAATTTTTAAAATTAAACAACATACAATTTATACACACAACTTAACAAACACATATAACAGTGATTCCCTCCACCCAGGGATTTTCCTTTACATTCATCTCTCTTTCCAAAATGCCATTGTTTCCAATTCAGGTTTGCTTCCTCTCCCCTTTATTAATACAAATTCTAAGAATTTACTCCGTTTTTCACCAAAAAACATTCTTATTTAGCCCTCTTTTTTTTTCTTTAACCATATTTGTTAATTTCTCATTTATAGCTATATTCCATACTTCATTATACCATTCTTCTATTTGGTATTCACCTTGTGTTTTCCATTTCTTTGCTACTATTAACCTTGCTGCTGGCAGCAGATTTGTTAATAATTCCTTAACAATTTGAGATTCTTGTATTTTTTTCACAATATGATAATAATGCTATTTCAGGACATAAAGGTATATTCATCTCCATTATCTCACTTATTTCCTTCATTACTATTTTCCAAAACCTCTGTACATATTTGCAATTCCACCACATATGAATATACGTCCCCAATTCTTGACATCCCCTCCAACACTGTGCTGAATACTTTTTATCTATTTGATTCAATCTTACTGGGGTTAAATACCATCTCCCAACATTTCACATTTCACATGAAAACCAGAACACGTGTGCCCAAGCAACGTCAGGGTGTGGTCAAGATGGCAAAGGTTATATTAGTGACAAAGCACACAGATGCTAGGAGAGGCTGAAGCAGTTTGCTTTTGCCCCAGTATCCTGGGGAGGGCAAGATTTTGCCCCCTCTCCTCTCCTCTGTCCCCTGCTGAGTTAACTGAGTGCAAATTACTTTTGCATTTTAACTCAGTTTTTCAGCAACTGAAGTAAGCTGACGACAAAGGGGAAGAGTGGGCGGAAGAGAAAGAAACGGGTATTTTAAGAGCAGTTGAAAAAGTGGGATGTTAGAGGATTAATCGGGACAGCTGAAGGGTAAGTTGGCATTGAATTGATAGCACAACCACAACAATAAATATTTTAATAACAACAATAGAAACTGCAACACGGCCATTGTCAACAAAGCAGTGACGTGCAGGCAAATCTCAAGTTTGAGATGCAAGACGGGGAGAGGGAGAATGACCTGTGTCCGGGGCAGCACTTCCGGGTCAGCGGGGATCCTCCCCAGAATCTCACAAAGGACGATGCCGAAGGAAAAGACGTCCACCTGACAGAAAAAGGAAAATTTAGCCCAGGGGAGAAAGGACAGTTTGGAAGCTGCACAGCAAGAAAAGTAAAACATGTCTTATTTCATTCTTATATACAAGAAATTATAATTGAAACATTTTTCTCCCTGGTGTGAGAGAATTCAAATGTTCCTGCACAGTTTTCCTATGATTATCCATACTTTGAGGTTTTTTTTTAAAGAAACTTTTCCCCCCCAAAATGCACAAACACACACACATGCACAATGTAATTTTTATGCACTCTAAATATTTTTTTTAATGCAAAAAGCAGCATTTCTGTGCAGGAAACAATATTATTTCTTGCAAAATACCCTGTTTCTGGTGCAAAAATGTTGCCTTTTTGCATAAAGAAGATACCGCACTTCCTGGGGGGAAAACGTTTTTTGCACCAAAAAGTTTATTTTTAAACACACATTTTGCTGGGAAAAAGGATTGTGAAATGCACAGAATCTCCCTGCAATTCCCCGCTTTCTTGGTAGATGTCTTCTTGTGTTGAGGTAACTCTTTTGTAGTTGTTGTTATTAAGGATAAGAACATTGGTGACTTCACAGCTTACGTCAAAAGGACAATCCCACCCTTCAGGTTCACATAATAAAGCAAGAAAGGACAACCGGACGATTGCTGGGAAACCTGAAATCCCACACTCCTTCCCTGCTCTGTTTTGTTCTCTGCTTACACCTGTTTGCTGGCAAGACAATTAATAAACAGCGTTTTCACCAGGGGTAAGGGCAAGTTGCCAGAATTAAAACTGGGGAGGGCCCCTGTCCCTTTAACAGTTGTGTAGCAGAGGGAATTTCAGCAGGGGTTGCTTGACACACAACCAGAGAACAAACAATGCCTGCTGAATTCCCTTGTCCACAGAAATTCAAGGGACAGGAGCCCTCTCCAGTTTTTGCTCTGGCAGCCCTCAACAAGGGCCAGCCCAGACCTCACAAGGAAAGACGGAAGAGGGAGACTGTGTACCTTCCGGTCATACGGTTCCCCCCGTAGCATTTCGGGGGCCATCCAAAAGGCCGAGCCCACCAGAGAAAGCTTCCTCTCCGGGTCCTTAGTAGAAACTTCCACCACTTCCTTGGCCAGTCCAAAGTCTGTCACCAAGGCCTCCCGTCCCCGCGGGGCCACTCGGATGAGGCAGTTCTGAAATTCAGTTTAAAGAGAGGCATACACAGGGTGGGTTGATGCATGTATAGGCATGCAGGTTCCAATATCTACATAACTGTAGCTCTTCTATCAGTCTAGCCAACATGTATTATGGATAAGATTTTTTTTACCTCTTAAAGCTAAAATAGCTAGCTTTACTTTTGGTATTATTTAGAGGTAGACTGCCTTTGACTATGGAGGCTCTATTAGCCAATTATAACTTGCAGCTCTGCAGATTCCATGACTTCCAGGAGGGCGGAGAGTAACACAGAGGCTAAAAGGAATGCCAGGCAAGCCCTCCCAAATCTTCTAAACTGGCACCCTGATGCTTCTTCCCTCAGGGGCCAACCAGATGCCTCCAAACCAGACGTAAAGGCAATAGCCCCTGCCCTGCTGCAGTTCCCCCTACAACTAGCAGAGGCAGACTGCCCCTGTCTATGGAGGATCCCCTTGGACTACCTTAGAGTTGAGGTCCCGGTGGTAGATGTTTTTGGAGTGCAGGTAGACCATCCCTCGGGTGATGTCTGAAGCCAAGTCCACTTTCTCTTTCCAGCTGAGGGAGACGTCTTTGCAGGCCAGAAGTTCCTCCAGGCAACCACCATTCACATACTGTCATTAGGCAGAGGAGGGGAAGGTGGAGATTTTGTTTTGTAAGAAGATGCACAGGGAATCCAGGATCCCACAAAGAGCTTGCACTCTGCATAACCTTTTGCATCTGGTTTTATGCGAAAAGTGCTACTCTTAGAAGCTTCCAGAAATGAACTGCCATTTCCCCCTTGATTTGGATTCTTTCGCAGAGGGGTCCAGGAAGCAGAGCCCAGGGGCTGCAAAATGGACCCTGGGGTCCAGACTGCAGGATAACCCCCACCCCTTTTCTGGACAGAGCTCTGTCGCTCTGTTTGTGGGATCATTCAGACGGAGCCGTGTTCGTCTGGGTCAGCCTGCAAAGGGATCCTTTTCTGGTTCCTCGCCAGCATCACTCTACATTCCAGTCACTCCCTCCACCATTCATAGGGTTACCTACTCACCTTGGTCTTTCCTCCTGCCTTTGTCCCCCAACGGCCATTCTTAAAACTGAACTTGTCACCTCATCACTGTACCCACAAGTTTTGCATTTCTCTTCCTATTCACACATGCCACCTGCTTATTCATAGCTGTAAAGTGTGCTCCTAGGCACTTCCCTCCCTCTGATCAAGCAGACGTAAGTCAATGTCTTTCAGTTTGTGGGTGTGAGGCTAGAGACAGCTCAGGTGGAGTTATTCAGAGGGACACATCCACCCTTCTCCCCAAACTGAAGGCTTCATCAACCAGCATTCACAGGAAAGGCAGAGAATCTTCTAAAGTCTCTGCTGCCAGGAGACAAAAATTCATTATCTGACAAACAGCAGGGTTGGAGAGGTTTGGGAAAGATCATTTATAACCTTATGCTTACTAAGGATAGATTCCTTTTTTCTAAGAGTGTGCAAGATTAAGAGCCATCAGATACAAACCATCCCTTACCTCCAGAATTGGGTACAATTTGTCATCCTTCACACAGATCCCAAGATACCTTTATTTAAAGAGAGATGGGGAGAGAGAAGAAGGGGGGGGGACACAGAAAAAATCATCATAGTCTGATACTTTCTGCCCTGCAAAATGGAGATGAAAGTTTAAAGTAAACTTCAATGAATTGCATTAGGGAAAATGTAGCTAATTTTCAGGGTCTCATTGAGAAAATCAGAGGACGTGCATCTTCTCTTCAAAAAGAGACAGGGTGGGATGCTCCGGCTGTGGATAGTTCCTGCATTTTGTAGGGGCTGGACTAGATGGCGCTGGGGTATCCCTTCTGACTCAATGTGTCTAGGTTTCCATTTGGCTTTGGGTTGGCTGGCTCTTCCAGCTCCCAGGCCGGGGGGGGGGGACAAAGGGGATATCGATCAATCCACCCACCATTCAGAATTCCCCCCTTCTACCCAGAAACCTCTCCCACCTGACAATATTTGGATGGGAGAGCTTCTGTAGCAAGCTGATCTCCCGCACAATCCCCTCCTGGTCGGCATCGTTCTTGTAGATCTTCACCACCATCGGTTTGCCACTGGAGGAGCTGGGAGCAACCTGCAGGGAGCACAAAACTAGCAGATTAAGGAAAAGACACCTCCGCAGCAGATTAAAACCAAAAGGCAACTGCCCACGGACACTAGGCACCAGCGGGATTTGCTCCCAACCACCCCACCTCTTCCAAAGGTTCGAGAAGGACACCATCTCCTTGATGGCTCCTGTTGAACCCCGAGCCGCTCTGGGTGAATTAAAACTGACTGGTACAGGTTGGGTCGCTCCCAATGAGCTATCAGGACTGGCGGAGGCCCTTTGTTTAAACTTTCCCTTCCGCATTGTAGACCTTGGCTCGGAATGATTTTTAAAATCCAGCTTAAACAAAGCTTGGGAGTCATGTCGAAGATACATGCACACAACAGCTGCCAGAGGTCTCCAAAGCATGTGCAAAGGGCATTATGCAGAAACAGACATTCAAGGCCATTAGGAGCTCAACGTCTATTTTTCTTCTGTGAGTGTAGCAAGCACAAATCTCACCCAGGCAATGAGGAACTTCCATGAACTGGAACAAATAAAGGGCAGATGAAACATCACTAGCTCCAGGGCTTGGAAAAGTTACTTTTAGGGTCTAAAATGTCCCAGACCCACCTTCCCACCACCACTGAAGACTCAGGACCAGGCCCTGAGATCTGGCAACCTTAATTCTGAGCCATCCTTCAAAGCACGCCTGGTCGCCCTTTCCTACGCCTTTTAATTGACCAATGCAGCCTGTATTTAACACTCCCCTTATCAGAGTCTGACCTTCCTATCTTGCTGGGCTTCAGCCGCTGACATGCTCCCTGCTTCGGAAAAAAAAGATTGATGGCGGCAGCCCAGCTGTTGTGGCTCCATAAAACACCCATTACTCCACATCTAATGGATGTAGAATTGCCAAGTAACCTTTGCAAAGGCTCTCAGCTCTGCCGGGTGTCTGACTGTGGGGCATCTTCTTCCCTTTCCCACTGACCCTGAATTTCAATGCCATCGCTTGCCTCCCTCCTCTTCTTCTTTCCCATCCCTGTTTTTTGTTTTTGTTTTTAAAGAATGGATTTTGTTAATTCTCCTTCCACTTTTGGGATGTGTCCGGACTGTCACATTTTGGAAAATCTGGCAACCAACCATATTATAAGTCTCATCTGCTTCAGTGGCTGTGCTTTGGGCGCCTGGCGGAACATCAATGCTTCCGGCCCGGGCATGGTGTGTCAGAAGGATGCATCAAGGATTTAAATCAAGCTGGCATGAAGATTCATAAAGTAAAAGGTTAATGAAGGAAGGCGCTCAATGAGGCACAAACATCTTGTGTTTGTATTCTTGTTCCTTGCTATGTTGGCAAACAAGCCAGAAGCTCTCAGTGTGACGAGGGGTGATGGAAACCAGTACACGAGGAGGGGCAAACCAGACTGGATTACTGGCACCAGGTTAGGCATACCTGCCAACATTTCATAGATGGAAATCAAGATAAGTGTAGCCAAGCAACCTCAGAGCGTGGTCAAGATGGCAAATGTTATTGATAAGAAAAACCTACACACACAAGCTAGGAGAGGCTGCAGCAGTTTGCTTTTGCCTGAGCCTACTGGGAAGGACCACCTTCCTCCTCTTCTCCTCGTCAACCGACTTCCGAGTTAATGCAGCACAAAGTTCTTTCGATCTCTAAACTCAACTTGCAATAACTGAAGCAAGTTGAGGAAAGAGAGGGAAAGCAGAAGGAGGGGAGAAAAAGAGGGACATTTTTAAAGCCACTGAAAAAATACAACAGAGGATTAATTGGGATCTTCCCTTCCAAATCAGGACAGTTGGAGGGTATGGCTTATGCAGGTAGGAAGATGATGATGACATTGATTTATGTACTGAGGTGTATCTCATGAGCTGCCATCTTACATCTAGGCCTGTACCTGACCACCATTTTGAACCTGTCTTTGGTTGGTCGACCACAAGTCTTTAAAAGCCACAGCACAGCCCCTAAAGCTAAAGTCTCTCCCAAGGACAGCCAGCTAAAAATAAAAAATAAAAGAAACCCAGCACACAATAATACAAAGAACCAAAAGGCTGTACAATGGCAAGGCAGCTCAGAGCATCCAACCAGCTCATCAAAGTTCTGAAGTGGATCAGCTGAGCTGCGGGCGATACTTCAATCCATTGTTTGACTCTGCTTTTAGACGATATGGAAAGATCTTTTAAGAAAAGGGAGGAAGGCAGAAGAAACTGAAAGCAAGGGTCTCTGGAGAAAACTCCAGTCCATAACACCAGGTAGTCTGTGAAACCAATTATAACAATAATAATAATAATCCAAATGGAGTAACAAAACATCTCAATTAAATCACCAGGTGTAAGATCAAAATATTAAAAAGTGACACTGCTTGGAATGCCCCACATTATCCAAAGATACTTAATGGAGTCCTAGATTCTTGGACAGAATCCGAATTATTGATTTTCCAGAATTCCAGTCTATGGAATCTGGTAAGACTGTGAAACCAAAATGGTAATGATGATGATGATCCCAAACAGAGGGACAAAATTTCTAAATGAAATTGCCACAGATAGGATCACAAGAGCACAATTACACAAAGCGACACTGCTTGGGACATATGCTGCATTATCCAATGGCACTTTATCAACAACCCCGTGCAAAGAGCTGAGCCAGAAAAAGGAAGGCGGTTCAGCCACCAAGATACTGTCTATCCTAGCGAGAAGACAAAAGGGGAAAGAAATGTGCCCAGCAAAAGGTCAAGGAGTAGCAAAAATCCCGAACAAAAGGAGAGCTGTGTCCCTTTCCGAGAAAGAACTGCCTGGTGAGTAGGAAGGGCTACAGGGCGGAAAGTTTCCTGGATGGACATCGGGCAAGAATCGGTCATTCTGCAACAAAGCCCACAGACGTGGAAATGCGCTGCCAGCCTTCTTGTTGACTTTGCAGTCTGCCTGTGATTTGTTTCAACTCTGTGATTGTTACACGGGGATCTAGGAAGTTGTTTTTGTACTGAGTCAAACCCTCAGGCATCCACTCCAAAGTCATCAACTCTGAATGGCAATGTGGGTTCTCCAGAATTAGCTAGGGATGTGTGTGTGTGCTACTTTCTTGGACTACAACTCTCCTCTTTTCCAAGATCTGAATTAGAGAAGTGTGCGTCATCAAGATCTGAATGGTTCTCTCCCTGGAGAATCTAGATAAGAGGCCAACCATCCTAACAAAAAAGAAAAAAGCCAGACCTTCAGGCCAAATCGTGCGGAATTGAGAAATATCTCCAGAGACTGCTGTTGGTTTTGTAGCAAGGCAACAGACTGAATCAATGAACTCACATTTGCTTTGGTTATTAAAGCAGGCTGGCATATTGTCTCTTACCTGTTGCTTTTAGATAAGAATAAAAGAGATTTATGCACCCACCCACGTGTCTCTCTCTCTCTCTCAATAACAGACTGCCGGAAACAGAGCAGAGAAGAACAAGACCGATAATAGAGTTGGCAGATTAGGGGGTCTGGATGCACTTGCCAATTGTGTTTGACTACTACAACCCCTGTTGCCTCCATTTAACATGGCACAGTGACTGGGGATAATGGGAGCTATAGTCTAACACACCCACAGGTTCCTACATTGAAGGAGAGTTGTCCCAGGCTGTGTTGTGTTCAGAGTTTGGGAAATATTACCTTTTGAGACCACATCTCCCAGGTTTCTGGGCGGGGGAGAATACTGGGAGTCATAAGAGACAGTATGGTGTAGTAGTTTTACCATTGGACTAAGATTCCAGGAGACCAGGGTTCGAATCCCCACTCAGCCATGTAAACCCACTGGGTGACCTTGGGCAAGTCACACTCTCTCAGCCTCAGAGGAAGGCAAAGGCAAACCCCCTCTGAATAAATCTTGCCAAGAAAACCCCATGATAGATTTCCCTTAGGGTCACTATAAGTCGGAAATGACTTGAAGGCACACAAGAGCAATAACTGGGAGTTATAGGCCAAAAAAGAAACTTTTCTGAGCACTGTTCGGGCCAAACACTGGGTGTTTCCGGCAGTTATCTCTAACGCCCGGGGCTATAAAAACCTTTGCACAGAAATGCCTCATGTTTTTACCATTTGCCAAAATCTGACAGACTTTCCCATACCACCTCAGTCTGTAGGACTCCAGCAACTGGGGGTGGGGGGAAATGGGGGGGACTATCACAACTGAGAATCTCCCCCTCCAGTTTTGTTTAGAATACCACCCAGAAGGGGGTGTAGGTGGAGAAACACAGTTATTGCCAGTTTGCAAAAGAGGGAGCCAGGAGGAGGCAGGGCGTGATGGGAATGAGGGATTGGGAACCAGCTCACGATTGCCAGGGGAGAGTGTCCGGGAAGGGAAGAATGGGCCATGAATTCAGATCTGTCAGCCTTCCCGAATGCAGAGACGCCTGGGTTGCCTTTTTTTTTTTTTACAGCTGGTCTCTCTTCAGTGTGATCAGTAACCATCTCTTCTGTTCAAGAAACCCAAGCCAAAATTCCCGAAAGCAGTGATTCTTCTGTAAGGGTTCTGTTGGGGACCCTTCTATGTGGAAAGCAAGTACTCTCCTACCATGCAGCTATCATCATCATTAACATCATCCTCTTCACCAACACCATCACTTCCCATCTTTCCTCCAGAACGCTGGAAGGACGCTTTAACAAATTAAAACAAATACAGATAAAAACACATATAACACTGCTGTGGCTTCAGGATGTATAATGACCCTAAGACCCTAGCATCATGAGGCTTTTTTGGTGAGATCTTTCTCAGAAGGAGTTTGCCACCATCGTGTTCCTCTGAGGCTGAGAGAAGCTGACTTGCCCAAGGTCACCCAATGGCTTTCCACAGACAAGCAGGGATTCAAACACCGGTATTCTAGTATCCTGATCTGATACTTAAACCACTCAACCAACTGATTGTCATTGGCAAGACTCCTTCGGATAATTTTTTGTCCTTGTCTTCCTCTGAGAAACTATGATTTGCCTTAGTTTCTGGGGCTGATCAGGATTTGAACCCTGGTCTCCCAAAGTCCTAATTCAGCACTAAACCACTACACCACCCTGGATCTAAAACCAGATTCTGCTCAGAAGCCACTGTTCCAAAAGTAATCAGCCATGAAAAGGATTTGGGTCTGAGGGCTGCATTTCGCTTCAGGCAGCTTAGATAGTTGAGCAACGTCACCTTGTACACTTTGGAGAAGAAGCCACTGCCGATCAGCTCAGCTTCAAAGTTCTCCCAGAATTCCAGCTTCCGGACCGCCGTGCGGAGCCTCTGCCAGCGGTCATCATCGTGGCAATAGGCGTCTGGGGCCTCCCCATAGTATGGCGTGAGGCTGGACAGCTCTGGGGAGACCAGACCTATTTCACACATCGTAGAGACAGGCCCTGCAAAGAGGAGAGAGAGCAAGGGATTATTCATACCTCCAACAACTGGACAAGAAGAAGAACAGCAATAATAACAACAACTGTTTTTATTTCTTATTCTTTTTTATCCTAAAAGTCACCTTGAGTCCCATCTTGAGGATATATAATAAAGTAAGAGAGAGACAGAAATAGAACAACAGCCCTGCAAAGCTGGCCACTATTACTCCCATTCCACAGGGAGCAAACCCAGCCAGTGCCAATTAAAGAGCTTCTAGCACATATTGGGTTTGAAAGTAACACCCCCATAAATAAGGCTCAAAGCACCAAAGCACCAGATGGGCTCACCCTCCCAGCTCAAGGTTTTGACATTTGTTGAAGAAAATACGTGTGTGTTTTGTTGTGTGTCTTCAAGTCCTTTCTAACTTATGGCGACCACAAGGTTTTCTTGGCAAGATTTGTCCAGAGGTGAATCTATCATGGGGTTTTCTTAGCAAAATTTGTTTGTCTTTGGCTTCCTCTGAGGCTGAGAGAGTGTGGCTTCCTCACAGTCAACCAGTGGGTTTCCATGGCTGAGTGGGGAGTCGAACGCTGGTCTCCCAATGTCCTAGTCCAACACTCAATCCACTACAGCACATTGGCTCTCTGAATATATATACAGTTGTCCCTCCACTTTCGCGAACTTAACATTCGCGGTTTTGATTATTCGCGGTTTTGGGAGAGCCCCCGCGGGCCCCCCCAAAACCGCGACAGGGGCCTCCGGAGGCCCCGGGAAAACCCTGGGAAGGGGGTGGGGAGGGCTGGGGAGGCCTTCATGGGGCCCCCGGAGGCGCTCCGGAGGCCCCATGAAGGCCTGAGGAGGGAGTGGGGAGGGCCAGGGAGGCGGGGAGTCCAGGGAAAGTGGTGAGGGGAGCGACAACGGGGCCTCCGGAGGCCTCGGGGTCGCTTGGGGAGGGCGGGGGGTGGCAGGGAGAAGCGACCGCGAGGCCTCCGGAGGCCTCGGGGGTCGCTTGGGGAGGGCGGGGGGCGGCAGGGAAAAGCGACCGCGAGGCCTCCGGAGGCCTCGGGGGTCGCTTGGGGAGGGCGGGGGGCGGCAGGGAGAAGCGACCGCGAGGCCTCCGGAGGCCTCGGGGGTCGCTTGGGGAGGGCGGGGGGCGGCAGGCAGAAGCGACCGCGAGGCCTCCGGAGGCCTCGGGGGTCGCTTGGGGAGGGCGGGGGGCGGCAGGGAGAAGCGACCGCGAGGCCTCCGGAGGCCTCGGGGGTCGCTTGGGGAGGGCGGGGGGCGGCAGGGAAAAGCGACCGCGAGGCCTCCGGAGGCCTCGGGGGTCGCTTGGGGAGGGCGGGGGGCGGCAGGGAAAAGCGACCGCGAGGCCTCCGGAGGCCTCGGGGGTCGCTTGGGGAGGGCGGGGGGCGGCAGGGAAAAGCGACCGCGAGGCCTCCGGAGGCCTCGGGGGTCGCTTGGGGAGGGCGGGAGGCGGCAGGCAGAAGCGACCGCGAGGCCTCCGGAGGCCTCAGGGTTGCTTGGGGAGGGTGGGGGCGGCAGGGAAAAGCGACTGCGAGGCCTCCGGAGGCCTCGGGGTTGCTTGGGGAGGGCGGGTGGAGGGCTGTCATTATTCGCGGAATTTTCACATTCGCGGGGGTCTGCGGAACCTAACCCCCGCGAATGTGAAGGGACAACTGTAGTATGTCTGTATCGTTCCTGATAGATCACAGCCTTTCCCACATTCAACTCCCCGCTGGCTCAATGAAAATCCTTCAATGAGCTTTTTGTATGGAGGGGAATTCATACCAGACACCCCCTCGTACCTCTTTCTTCTTCCCTGGAACTGGAGCCAAACCCATTCAGACCAGTGCATGCCAGGTCTTTATATGCCGCTCAAGTAACTGCTTATTCAAGTCCAACGAATGCAGAAGACACCCAGATTAGTTGGAGGAGAAAGAAGAGAATGCTATCCTTTTTGGAGGGGGGCGCGAAGGATTTGGTTTTATTGCATGCCTTTGAGAGCTCAATCTGGGAACCCTGACTCCTCCTTTTAAAACACATCATTCTGACTTTACAAAACCCAACAACCCAAGACTTTTGTCTGCCATTCTCCTGAATACTATAAAAAAGGACCCAAATGGTTTTTCTGGGGAAATGTACGTCAAAGAGGGCACCAGTGTTTCCCAGGCCACAGAGTCTGACATGAGAAAAATGTGCGGATTGTGTCCAAAGGGCCAAAAACAGGAGAAATGACAACCAGCAAGGGCAAATGTCAGCCACGTCAAAAGGCTGTCTGCTAATTGTGTTCCTGCCTTAGAAATTCTTTTCCTATCGACAATGAATCTCTTCTCTGGGATTTGTTTCACAGGCACACCAGGTATCATACGGGTGTTTTGATTTCTTTTGCCAATCTGTTTGACAAAGGAAATTAGAATCATAATGAGAATTTTTGTTGTTGCGGCTGTGATGTGCCTTCAGGTTGACGCCAACATATATGGCGACCCTCTCCTTAGGTTTTCTTAGCCAGATTTCTTCAAAAGAGGTTTGCCATGGCCTTCCTCTCAGGCTGAGAGAGTGTGGCTTGCCCAAGGTCACCCAGTGGGTTTCCATGTCTGAGTGCGGATTTGAAACCTGGTTTCCTGGAGTCTCAATCCAACACTCAAGCCACTATGCCGCGCTGCCTCTCAAACAGTCATAAGAACAAGAGCAGCAACAATTGCTCTTGCTACCATCAGTTTCCACCAGATGTTACTGGCTGGAATTTTGGACCACCAACGATTTGGACTCACTAGCTAAGAACCTAGGAATCAGCAAGGTATGCCTGAAGAAGGTGTCCTGTTCCAGGTAGTGTCACGTTTTGTCAGCTTCAGAAACATCATCTTTCTTAATAGCCTCTCTCTCTGGCTTTTCTTCGCAAACCAAGATTCAGGAAAGACTCATCCTGCGCTTTCTGCAAGCGCACTGATGACTGAAAAGGCCAATCCGAGATAACCAACCTTTCTCCCTAAAACTGTGACTCAGGCCAGCTTACACATTTAAAAAAACGACATTATAGCTAAAAATATACAAAAGGTTGACACTACAAGATACACTACCAGCAACACTGAAAACAATTTCAAGCATACTACTGAAGTACTGTAATAAAAAAAAATTAGTATAAAACCAGTATAATTAAAAGCAGCACAGTTAAAAGTCCTTGCTTTTTAAAATGAAATTCAATGCTCAAAACAAATGACCATATTTTCTTTACACTTGCCAGCAGAAGACCTGTGAACATCTGATGTTTTAGGCAGCATAAATCAGAGGAACAGGGTCGGTCCAGACAGACAGACAGACACACACACACTTTTCTCATTCTCCTCAACATAAGTCTTTCAAAAAGACAACCACCAGTTGAATTGCCAAATCAAATGATGCATCACCCAAAAAGAAAACTGTTCCAGAAAAAGGCATTGGCAGAAACATCACCCCCACATCCTGTGTAAACATGAGCATCCATCCTGTCATTTCAAGTGTCAGTCTGTCTGTATAGTTAGACAGATCCTCATGCTTTATTGCAAGCAACATCCCACACTTGGTGAGTTATCAAAGGGAACCAAGACAAAGATCTGGCACCTGATACATCAACAAGACTCAGGTGTCTCCCAAAGAAACACTTTGGATTTCTGCCTAGTTTTTTTCCTCCAGAATGAGCAGCAATGAACCCATTCTGACCAAGATTGGCATATCGTTCCTGAGCATCTTAGCACATGTTCAGGACTGATCAGGAACCTTAACTTGTTTTAAGGATTGTTAAGAGCTTTGTTGTTGTATACCTTTAGGTTGTTTCCAACCTATGGAGGCCCTATCAGTGGGTTTTCTTGCCAAGATTTGTTCAGAGGGGGGTTTGCCTTTGCCCTCCTCTGAGGCTGAGAGAGTGTGACTTGCCCAAGCTCACCCAGTGGGTTTCCATGGATGAGTAGTGATCTGAGTCTGGTCTCCATGCTTGCTCTATTGTAGGTGCTACCAGTCATTTTTTGTTCCATTCAAATCATAACCAAGATCTCCACCAACCTGGGCAAATGTGTGTGTGTGTGTGTGTGTGTGTGTGTGTGTATAAAGGTACATACACACACATGCAGTTTCACACACAGTGGAGGCCTGCAACAATATTGCTGCAGTGTGCAGTGCTCAGAGTTTCAGTGATTTCACCCCACTGGTTTTTGGAAGGAGATATACTTGTTCACCCCACCCCACCCTGGACCTGGGCCTAATTTCCTTGAAACAGAATGAAGGGAAAAGCATTCCCTCCCCTCCAAGCTTGGAAAAGTTACTTTCTTGGAATATAACTCCCAGAATCCTCCAGTCAGCATTAAAGTAAAAAAAATAATAATTAATTTTTCTAAACAGGTAACTTTCCCCATGCTCTTCCCCTTCTCTTGAAGACACTGTTGGTTCTCTTTTGGGCTGAAACTTCAAAGCACAAGGCACATTTCTCCAAATTAATGTCATCAGTTGCACAAACTGAGTTTTTCTTGCCACACAATGGGTAGGATTAGTGCCTCTCGCCTTTGCAGAGCAGCACCTCCAACAAGGAAAGCAGGGCGGCTTGCAGAGTTATGGAGGACTCTGCAGCAGAGGTTTGGCCGTACAAAAAAGGTGAGCTTTGCATTTTTGCCAAACCAGCTGACTTTAGAGCCCTTTGGCTCTGCTTTCCTCCCTCCTCTCTCTCTTATTCTCTCTGATGCTTACAAGAAAGCCTATAGAATTACCTGGGAGGGAAAAAACACAATCCTATTGACAGGAATCCTTTCTCCTTGAATCAGGAGAGAAGACTGAGTGGCTGGTTGCTAGGAAACAGCACTTGCATCCCTGCCAGAAAGGATCTCTAGCATGTCAGCCTGGGAAGGTAGCTCAGAGGCCATCTAGTCCACCCTCCCAAGTAGAGATGTAACATTCCCAGAAAGTTTGAAACCAGGAGAAGGGGGAAATGGGTTTGGGGGTGTGAGTGTGTGTAAACATTGTCAGAAAAATGCAAAATTAGCATGCTTCTCAGATTAAACATCACTTTGTTACTCTAGGAACATAATATAAAAATATCGTGTTTCATATGTTAAAAGCACAGCTTCTCACAAAATAATCACAACATGAATTTACTTTTTTTTATTTTTTTTGGTTACAAATGGAACTACAGAATCCTGAACTGTAAAGAACACCTGAACTGTGAAGAACCTCTTTGGCTTTTGATGTTTTATGAGGCCTAAATACCCTAAAGGCACCAGGTTCTGCCAGATCTTGGAAGCTAAGCAGGGTCAGCCCTGATTAGTACTTGGATGGAAGACCACCAAGGAATCACAGGTGCTGTAGGCTATATTTCAGAGGAAGGAAGTAGCAAAACCATCTCTGCCTAAGAAAACCATGTGAAATTCATGGGATTGCCATAAGCATGGGAAAAGGTGCCTTTTTGGACTGTCATTCCCAGAACCCCCCAGCCAGCAATGCTGGCTGGGGGGTTCTGGGAGTGGCAGTCCAAAAAGAAGACCCTTCCCCAAGCACAAAAGGACTGCCAAGCAATCCTGGGATCTGTAGGCTCTATTTCAGAGGAAGAAACTAGCAAAACAACCTCTAAGGATTCCTTGCCTAAGAAAACCCTAGGAAATTCACGGGGTTGCCATAAGTCGACAGGTGACTTGAAGGCATATACATACATTTTGTGATTTGGAGGCAGGGGGACGGGACTCCTAGGTTTGTGGAAGAGGAAGGGTTCGGCATGAAGACGTTTCAATCCCTGTCCTACCCATCTGGCATGGAGGAAAACATCTCTCGGTCTGAGACCCTGGAGAGTTGCAGCCAGTCAAAACAGATAGCTCTAGTCCAGATGGAAGAATACATAAATCCGATGTGCTTTCAACATGCTGCTTTTAGACTGGAGGCATTTAAAAAAAACACAACCCAAAACATTTTTCTGATCCAATTAAGAAGGGATAAAAAGGTTTCGTGGCATCACTTCCAGAAAATGGTATCTAAAGGAGGGGGCACAGGGACTCAAAAAGGCATTCCCGTCGATTGCACTCAGGATGCCCAAAACTTCGTTTCTGAACCCCAGCCCAAACTCTCCCCTTTATTTTCCCAGTTCAGAGCTACAAATAGGTTCCCGGGTAAAACCCTGTCTTGGTCTTGTTTGAATGTTGAAGCTGCTTCTGAAAAAGCTGGATGAGGAAAAGATGATCCCATTATGAAGCCAGAAGGATGTTCCCCTGCAAATGATCCCCTCTCTATTATGGGATGGTGGCATGGAGGCAAAATTGGTGTTTGGGGGCAGTAAAGGTTATTTCTGCCCTAAAAATGCCATTGCAGGGGTGGGATGGATGTGGAGCAGACAGAGAATATCTATCCACCCATCTAAGCCTCAGAGCGCCATTCCTAATCCAGGGATGGGTAACGGGGACAGGGGCTCATTTTCCACCCCAGGTCCCAGGGGAAGGGGTCTGCATAATCTGGAAGGGATTTCTGTTCTGCATTTGGAGAGTGGATCTCCTTTGACATTGACCAGGGCCGGAACATTTTAAAGGTGAACTGCATTTTAAAGATTTCTGCCCTTTGCAGAAGGTGGGTGGCCGAGAGCCCCAAATACAGCCTTGGTTGCTGGGGTGGGGTGGGTGGGCATCCCAGGTGGGCCAGAAAAGGACAGGTGGCTTTAGAGCAGTGCTGTCCAACCTGTGGCCCTCCAGGTGTTTTGGACGACAGCTCCCAGCATTGCCGGCCCTTGGACCAGCTTGCTCAGGCTTCTGGGAGTTGGAGTACCTGGAGGGCCAGAGGTTGGATACTGCTGCTTTGGAGTCCCTCCGTGGGGGGAGAGGCCCTCTTGGACACTGGAGGGAGGGAGGGGGGGCTTTCTCTGGACCTGTTGTAGCTCATGTTGCACCCTGCCTCCAGAGGTCCCCTTGCCCCTTGCCTCCATAGCTCATCTTGTCCCTTGCCTCCAGATCTCACTTTGCCCCTTGCCTCCCGCGCTCCCTCTTGCAGCGGGCATCCCCTGGGCGCCCTCCCGGCTTCTCCCGGCCCTGGCGACGGGGATGGGGGGCTCACCTGCGGCCGGCGGGGGCGCCTCCTCCTCCTCCTCCTCCTCCTGGCCGGCGTTGGCTTGCAGCCTCCTTCCCGGCCGGCCGGCTGGCTCTCCCAGCGCCTCTGCCTCTGCCTCTGCCTCTGCGAGGACAGCCAGGGCAGGAGGGCGGGCAGGAGGGAGGCGGAGCAGGGCTGGGGGAGGCTCAGCGCCGCCGCCCGGTGGGCCGGAGGGAGCCCCGCGGGACCGGCGCCTCCGGGGAGCCTCCCTGCGCAGAGGCAGTCTACCTTGGAGAGCCCGGCTGGGCGCAGGCAGGAGGCAGGCAGGCAGACCCGGGCGGAGGAGGAAGAGGAGGCGAACCTCTGCCAGGTTCCTTTCCTACACTGCCCGCAATTCCCAGCTGGGAGGATTTATTCCTTAATTTTTTTTAATTTAGTTTTTTTATTTAATTAAAAATTGCATAGCAAAACATACATTGCAACGCAACACTTGCAAATGAACTCCACCCAGGGACAGGGAGATTTCCAGCAGACAAGGGACCCTTAGCCTTAGCCAAACATAGAATCATAGAGTTGGGAGAGACCCCCAAGGGCCATCCAGTCCAACCCCATTCTGCCCTCCAGGAATACCCAATCAAAGCACAGAATCATAGAATCATAGAGTTGGAAGAGACCCCCAAGGGCCATCCAGTCCAACCCCATTCTGCCTTGCAGGAATACACCATCAAAGCATTCCCAATAGACGGCCATCCAGCCTCTGTTTAAAGACCTCCAAGGAAGGAGTCTCCACCACACGAATAGACACTAATCCTCCTTACACATCTCCCCCCAGAAACTAACCATTCAAATGCACAAATTCACATATCCTCCCCAACAGGGACTCACAGTACAGTATATAAATCCCACAAACACTCCCATCCCACCATTCTCTGAAGATGCCAGCCACAGATGCAGGCTAAACATCAGAAATAAACTTCCAGAACATGGCCTCACAGCCCAGAAAAAAAACCCAAGAAAAACCTATACTGTACAAAAAACAAATGTGAGCTGTTGCTACTTTGTTTTTTGTTTTAAATTAGCTACATTAATAAGGATACTCAGAGGGATATGTGTTTGCAAATTGTTACACCAATATAAGAGGTACGTAACTTGCTGAACAGAGCAACATAATAGAACATGAGAAGGATCTTCTGGACATTAAGAGTAGTTTGGCAATGAAACCATTTGCCTAAAAATGTGGTGGGTCTCCTTATATCTTCAGAAAGAGGCTGGACTGCTACCTGATGGGGATGCTGTATCCTGCATTAAGTGAGCTGGGGGGGGGGTTGGACTAGATAGCCCATGAGGCTCCTTCCAACTCCATGATTCCATGAGTCCATTTCAACTTCTTCAAAATGCAATAAACCACAATAACTGCAGGACATTTTGAATGCTAGGTAATGAATTACAGTATACTGTATATACATTTTTCTCTTCCTAGGTATATATAATGATGAATGAGAGTTTACAAAAACAAGGGGGCATCCACGGTAAAGAAATAATCCAGGTTGAAACTCAATTATTTGCATGACTCCTTCCCATGGAACCCAGGGATTTGTAGTTTGCTGAGGCACCACCACTCTCTGGCAGGGAAGGCTAAAGAGCTTGTCAAACTACAAATCCCAGGATCCCATAGCTAGGAGCCATGGCAAATAATCCAGTTTCAAACTGGATTATTTGTGTACTGTGGATTACTTCAATGTGTCTTTCCAAAGGAATAAATGGTCTCTTGGGGGCATGAGCCATCCTGACTCCTTGTTTTTTTTTTTAATATATATATATATATATATATGATGTGATGTTTTATTTTCCATTTTATTTTGAGTCTCTTCAGCTATGGAGTGGAGGGGCATTTTTGGTGGTTAGAATCATAGAATCAGAGTTGGAAGAGACCTCAAGAGCCATCCAGTCCAACCCCCTGGTGATCTAACCAGGCTAAAATCTGGTCTTCTCCTAAATAAAAACAATATATATATATATACTGTAAAGGAATCCTGTGTATCAACTCTGAGACAAACGGCTGTTTGAATGGATCACCAATCTTTTGCATCTTGTTCATATTATTTTCACTGTACAGACAGGACCTAAGTGAGAGAGCCAAAGTTCTAGCATAAGCTTTCGTGGACTCCAGTCCACTTCATCAGATGCAAAAGTCCACCACAAAAACCGTAATCCTTAGAGTTGTGGAATTAAATGCTCTTTAGCTATGGGGCCCTGCTTGTCCAACCCTGTAAGGTCAACCATCTAAGAGAAGGAAACTCTAATCAAACCTACGGCCCGAGGACCTCGCTGCTACGTCCATGCTTGCAAGGCCACAGCAGATGAACCTTTGGTTTAAAGGGTGAGGCCAGTTCTGTGCATGCTGCACTCCACCAGAAAAATCCATTGCACAGGCTCGAAGGACAAATCCAATTCTGAAATAAAGCCCTGTAGCAATAGGCGAGGGACGAAACGGCAGGTGTAAAGATGCACTGGAAGCTGCAGCCCCAACCCTGCGTGCAGGCGGGTCAGGACACTGACCTTCTGCTGTGCTTTCTGCAACCGGACTTGTTTATCTCAGATTGGCCTTTTTAGTCATCAGCGCACTTGCAGAAAGCGCGGGATGAGTCTGTCTTGAATCTTCGTTTGCGAAGAAAAGCCAGAGAGAGGAGAGAGAGATATAGACAGGACCTAAGTGAGAGAGCCAAATTTCTATCACAAGTTTTCATGGACTCCAGTCCACTTCATCAGATGCAAAAGTCCACAAAACCCATAATCCTTAGAGTTGTGGAATTAAATGCTCTTTATAATAATAATAATAATAATATTTATTTATATACCGCCCTTTTAGATATAACCTTACATGGAACAACAACTGTCTTTCCCCTTGCCTAGTTATTTTCTCGCTCACCTGGAACTGATCCTTTCTTGTGCAATAATCCGATGTTCTAAGATCTTGCCCTTAAATTGATTATTACGGCTATTTTTAGTCCTTCGAGTGGAGACTCAGCATTGCAATTATGACTTGGCTTCCGTCACCAATGAAACCGGGATCTCAGCAGCCCACGTCTGCCAGATTCTTAAGTGCATTGGAGTGGGGAACAGGGAATAAATCATTAACTTTAAAATATGTTTTATGGAAATTGGGGAGGAAGTGACAGGCTTTGCCAAGGCCTACTTGGAGGGCTATTTCACACGCTTATCTTTCTCTACACACGGGTGTTGTGTTTGCTGGGGCTAGTGGCAACAAATGGTTAGGAAACAACCCATTAAGGGTTCCTCATCATGTGCTATTCTGTTGTTTTTAGTCTGGCCCTGTGATGCAAACATTTTAAATGGCTTTGATTCTAAAGACAAGTTAATTACGCTTGAAATATTTTTGTACATTGCTTTTCCTTGATGTTTCTGGCCAGATAGAGAGATTTAACACATTCCTTTATAAAAAATGACTTTAAAAAAAAGTTCAGAGGCAGAGATTTACATTTTTTTGGCCTACACATTTCTTTTTTTTTTTAAAAAAAGATTTCTTTAGAAGTTCAGATGCATACAAACAATTAAATCTCTGCCTCTGACCTTTTTTTTAAAGTCATTTTTTAATAAGGGAATGTGTTATATGTTTTATATATATATATATATATATATATATATATACATACATATATAAGTGTGTGTGTGTGTGTGTATATATATATATATATATATATATATTCTTTTATGTATACACACAGAGTACAGGTACTGTGTATCTATCTCTAATTTTCCCCTCAGCAACCAAGAAGGCAGAGGCGCCTCGGTAACTATGGCAACAGCACCCGCCCCTCCTCCTCCTCCCGGCCCCGCCCCTTTAGAGAGGGGTCACGTGACCGCCCAGCACCCGGCCCTCTCACGTGACATGCCAGGGTTCTTCTCACGTGACCGCATCCCCGTCCCGGGCAAAATGGAGGCGCCCAGTGAGGTGGTTGGCATGGAAACGCGGCCCACGGCCTACCTGCGCCTCCTGGCCCTGTCGCTGCTGCTCCTCCGGTGCGGGGGGGCCCCCGCCGGTAAGTCCTCGAGGGGGAACTCTGCACATGCTCCAGAGAACTTCCTTGGATGCCTCCTTTCCATACTGTCCCAATCTTCTGAGATCGGGCTGTCTGGAGTTGCTCTTCACATGCTCAGAGGCACCTTTGGTCTTCAAAGCACAGGGATGGGTGTGTCTAGTCTTGCAGTTTGTGTGTATGTATGTGAGACAGGACAGTTTGGAAAACTTATTTTTGGACTACAAATCCCAGAATCCCCCAATCCAGCATGTCCACAGAGCTTGGGGAGTGTGTGTGTGTGTGTGTGTGTGTGTAAAACTTTAACTCCTAGACTGCTCCTAGCTAAGGAAAAAGTTTGGGGAAATTCACTTCTTGGGATGACAATCCCCAGAATCCTGCACCCAGCATGGCTTGGTAGGGACTTATGGGAGCTGTAGTCCAAAATGGGCATCACTACAGCAGAGATTTCAGCCTCAACTTCACAAAAAGTACAGTAGGACTCCATTATCCACTGATTCATTATCCACTGATTCAATTATCCATGGGACACAAAACAGCACACCTACCATAGAGTCTTCCTAGAAAATGTGTCCTCTCTAGCCATTTCTAGGTCCTCCAAAGCAACCCTATGGTATTTTAAACCAGAAGTCCCATTATTTTCAATGGTGTTCGCTATTATCCATGGTTTTCGGTATCCAGACGCCCCCCAGAACCAGTCCCCAGCAGATACGGGGTCCTACTATACTTCTTGCCTTTTGCAAAATGAGAAGTCTTTGCACTTTGCATATGCTCAGAGGTTTTTAGGTTCTTTCCAGATTCCTAGATCAGGGCTTCTTAAATTCTTTCAATTCGCGACCCCTTTTCAGCTGAGAAATTTTTACGTGACCCCAGGTATATATGTATATAAAATAGGTATACAAATAAAATTTACTGTTGCCAAATTTTTCTCGACCCCTTGCATTCAGTTACGGGACCCCATATGGGGTTGTGACCAACAGTTTAAGAAGCTTTGTCCTAGATAACAAGATGGGGTCACAGCAGCCAGCTGAAATTAGAATTATTAGGTAATATTTGCTTATCGTGTTCCATTTGTAGTTTCAAATAATTGTTCGCTGCTAAGGAAAGGAAGCAAAAATTATATTTTGTGGCTGATGGTTGTGAGGAAAAGAACGAAAACACAACTACTTCTGTGCAAGGAAAGTAGGGAGTTGGATTCGGCAGAGATAATAGATCTGGGCTTCTTTTCCTTTGAGGGGGGACTGGTTTCTGGTTGTTTTAAATCCAGCTCTTGCACTGAAAATTTGCTTCTTTTTCAAGTTTATAGAACACCCCAGCCAGACTTTGAAGAGAAATATTTTGAGCAGTGGTTAGATCACTTCAATTTTGAAAGCTACAGCAACAAAACCTTTCCCCAGAGATACCTCATCACAGGTACATTAACAGCTGTTTCATTTATTTATTCGGTTTATATCTCACCTATCTCCCAGTATGAAACCCAAAGCAAGTTATAATGTAAGTTAGAATAAAAATAGTTAAAACAATATGTGGTACTAACAAATTAATATTTATTAGGCCAAATTGAATGTCACCAAATAATGCATGTGAGCCTCTAAGCTCTACAGGTCTCTTTGTAAGCCAGTTGGAGTTGTGGAATTGGAGTCGGGGTCAGAAGTAATTTGGGGTTGAGTCGAAGTTGGCAGAAATATACTGACTTTGCTTCAGAATAAAAACTTACAATATTAAATCACCAACTTGTTGCATATTTACTGTCATAGGCGTTTTGGAAAGTTATCTTGTTCAGAAATTTTAATGAAATAAATATATTTTATGTTTCATCAGTCTAAGTAGCTGGATGATTCAGATTGTTGTTTCTGATTTATGGTGACCTTATTATGGGGTTTCTTGGCAAGATTTGTTCAGAGGGATTTGCCATGGCCACCTTCTGAGGCTGAGAGAGTGTGGCTTGCCCAAGGTCACACAGTGGGTTTCCACGGCTGAGCTGGGATTTGAACCCTGGTCTCTAGAGTCATAGTCCAACACTCAAACCACTATACCACCCTGGCTGATAGTGGCGATGAGATGCCTTTAAGCTTCCATTTTAGTACAGTAAATTTGTTATTACTAATTAAAGTACATTTGCCATTTGCCTTCCCCACACAGATAAATTCTGGAAAAGAGGGTCTGGACCCATCTTTTTTTACACCGGGAACGAGGGAGACGTCTGGGACTTTGCTCAGAACTGTGGCTTCATCCTAGAACTCGCTGAGCAGCAGGGTGCCCTGGTGGTCTTCGCGGAGCATGTGAGTGTCTTTGCCCGTGTCGTGCCATCGGAGCGGCGCACAGCCATGGCATCTTTGCTTTTGGTGGTCATGATAACAGCTGACACCTGAGGCATCTCTTGTGCTCCGCTCATGTTTGTTTCAGAGGTACTACGGGAAGTCCCTCCCGTTTGGAGATGCATCACTGCAAGGTGAGAATGTGGGCCTGCTGAGCGTTGAGCAAGCCCTCGCCGACTATGCCGTACTCATTACGGAAGTGAAGGAATGGTATGGAGTGAGGGAGGCACCGGTCATTGCTTTTGGAGGCAGGTGAGGTTCTTCTCTCTCTCTTACTTTGTCATTCTCCCTACAAGGCTGGGGGAATATTTTTACTTCTCTGGGCCCGTTGCAGAATATCAGGAATCTATTCTCTGCAGGAATGAGAACAAATATTTCACTGCCCATAACACCACCATCAAAATGTCTTGGGAGCTGGGGTTTTCACGCATGCACCATGTCCTGGGATGTATGTGTATTGCTCTTGAGCTGCTTCTGATGTCTGAGGTTTAACTTAGCTCCAGCAAGGCAGGTGCAGGAGGAGGAGACAGAGCTGTTCCTCTTTTACATTCCTGCAAGATTATACAATATAAAATATACATTGCAATTTGGGGGGGGCAAATCAGCCTTCTTTGGGCCAAAGATCAGAGATGGAACGGAGGAGATTCCATCGACCTGCCTTCCCTTTAAGTGAGCAAGCCATTTTGCAAAGTCTCTCACCTTCCCTGTTGTGTCACCCACCTCTTACTTTTTCTTTCCAACTCTACAGTTATGGTGGGATGCTCAGCGCGTACATGAGGATGAAGTACCCCAATGTTGTAGCCGGCGCACTGGCTGCCAGCGCCCCTGTGCTGTCTGTGGCTGGGATTGGAGACTCTAACCAATTTTTTAAGGATGTCACAGCGGTAAGAGGAGATTTGGTTAGGTTCACATTTGGGAGACTCCCTCTTCCAAATCCTCATTATAAAATGGCTTATATTCATGGGAATGAGGAATCACATCCCTGGCTTCTGTGAACCTAAAAAACTAGCAGCATGGTCTCAGCTTCCCTCAAAGACATCTTCTCTCCTGTGCTGGTTTGTATCAGAGGCAGGACCATGGTCTCTTTCTTTCAGGACTTCCAGAACTACAGCCCAGATTGTGCCCGTGCTGTCCGGAAAGCATTCCAGCAAATCAAAGAGCTGTACCTGGTTGGAGGTAAAGTGAACACACCTATCCAGCTTCTGGAAGGAGAATATTTTATGCTAGGGAACAGTTACAGGGATGAAGTTGCTGCTGTGGAGCATATATGGGAGAATAGCCTTCCCAGATGTTCACAGATCACACTGTTAGGCCAAGATCCTACATGCATGTACAGTTCCATGCATGCAGATCTGTGTTTTCTATAGCCTGGCAGCTGTCAGGCTTTAGGAATGGCTCCTGCTGCCGCCACTTACCTGTAGGGGAGGAGGGAGGGGGTTCAGACTGTGGAGAAGCAACTAGTCTCAGCTTGATCAGGGGAAGGAAAGGAAGGTGGGCTCTCAAATGGAGCGCGTCTGTGTTTTCCTTCCCCCAGGAGCCCAGAGCAGCTAGATTTCTGTGATCCAAATTGCCTCCTCCCTTGCTGTTCTGTTGACTTTTAAAAACAATTTTGTCTTTTCATTAGTTTTAAATGGGTTTAATGCCATATATTGTAAACTGTTTTTGTTAAAATAACACAGAAAGCCACACATACACACACTGATGGTTTTTGCATGGTTTTCCGTCTGTGCTGGTTTTAGTAGTATACATGCTGCCTTGGGAACCATTATTGGGAAAAGGAAAGAGGTGGGCCATAAAGGAACATAATGACAGCAACTGGCACTCTATGGGGTTTCTGTGTAAGTTAAACGCACACACACACAGAGAATATGCTGCTCCTTTTTTTTTTTCCTTCTCACTCAGCTTATGAGCAAATCAGCAGCAGGATGTCTACTTGTGAGAAGCTTTCATCTAAGGAGGATGTCTACCAGCTGTTTGAGTTTGCCCGGAATGCCTTCACCATGATGGCCATGATGGATTACCCTTACAAGACTGACTTCATAGGCCACTTCCCAGCAAACCCCGTTAAGGTGAGGGTGCTGAACTCCTAACCACCCTAAAACAACTAGCTCTTGGTTTCTCTGTGCCTCTCTCAAAACCTAACCTGGTGCGTGTCTGTGTCTGTGTGAATACAGGTTGCCTGTGAGCTGATGCTGGCAAACAAGGACCCAGTCAGAGGCTTGGCAGCTCTGAGCGGTGAGTAGCAGTGGTAAGACATCGGGTGTCCTTCTGAAGCTGATGGGAGTATGGCATTTTCGGATACCCCATTGTTAGAGCTGAACACACCAGGGTGATACTGACTGTGATCTGACAGTCCTCTGAATCAGTGGGTGTCCAGGTATTTTGGACTTCAGCTCCCAGAATCTATGGCTGGGGTTTCTTGCGGGTTGAAACCTAAAACACCTGGAGGACAAAAGTTCGTGAACCAGAGCAATAAAGATGGGAATTACATGCCCCCTCCCCAAATGTTGTTATCAAGAGCCAGTGTAGTTTAGTGGTCTGAGTGTTGGACCAGGAGTCCAGGGTCTGAACCCCACTGGGTGATCTTGGACAAGTCACCTCCTCTCAGCTTCAGAAGAAAGCCGTGGTGGCAAATAAATACATCTGGCCAAGGAAATCCCAGCAGAGGCTTCCCAGAAATCAAAGTCAATTCGAAGGCAAATAACCAGATGTTACTGGACTGCACCTCCCAAAAAGCCTCTGGCCAGCATACGCCAAAGTGAGGGATGTTGGAATTGCAGTGTAATAGTGTCTGGAGGACTGCCGGATCCCTACCTCAGGCTGAGATGATGCTTCTTTTGGGCTGGGAGCAAGCACTAGCAAGCCCTGGGCTTGGGTGTGTACCCCCCGCCACCAAATCCTGCGTATACAAGTGGAGAAGATTAGAAGTGCCTGGTTCTGGTTAGCACCGAATTATAATTTGCCTGAAAAGCAGGATTCTAAACTGGGAGAAAACCCTCTATTTCAGAGGCAGTTTCTTCACATTGCAGTGAACTTGGAAGCAGGTTTGCTGTATTTTGGATACAACAGCAAGCTGTTGCCAAAGCTACATTAGGATGTTCTGATCTCACCCCGTATTTGGAGAAAGGTGCACGTGAATCTCAAGTAACCCTCAGAACGGTAGTTTGAGAAACCCATTGAATACGACCTGGAAAAACCTGGGTTGTGTCTCCTTTTTTAATTTCAGCGGGAATTCTGCCAATGCATTCCCTCCGCATTTCCCCCAAAGTCTCTCTTCCTCTTTAAATAACAGGCCGGGCTGGGTACGTGTTGGTGATGAACAAGCTGAGGGTGGATTTCTTCTTGCCGGCGGCTGGTGGTTCCTCCTCTTCCTGCTGTTTGCTTGTAATCCAACATGGGAGGCGGATGAAACAGGAGGCATGATCTGCCAGAGCCACGGGCAAGGAGCCCAACTTCTCCCACACTTTCCTGCCTGGATTGCAGACAAAGAGACTGTCCTCTTTGGTCCTTTGGCACAGTGACCCACCACCCGTGATGTACAGTTGTTGCTGGTGGGTGGCAAGGCCAAACTGGCAGAGGTCAAAAGCAGAGAGGTCGAGCAGGGTCCACTGATCAGAAACTGGGCAGTAGGACTCCATCTTGCTGACAGGAACCCATTCCCTAGCCTGCAAAGAATCAGAAGGAGCAGACAGGTATCAGAGTGCAGGTAGGGGCAACTGGGGGGGGGCGTAGGGCCCAATTCTTCCCCAGGGCTTCCTGCAGGCTTCACGCCTCCCTCCCCTCTAGCAGGCCCAAATACCATTGTTTTCTCTGCAGTCCCTCTCAAAATTGCAACAGGAGATGACATCATGTTACTTCCTGTTGCCAATTTGAGAGGGACTCCTGATGAAAGGGGAGGTATTTGGGTGTAGTCCAGGATTCTGGGGTTCTGTGAGTGTGGGGTAGGGTACTTATGCATATTTTCACATGACTTGGAGGATTTCTCTGTGGTTTTCTGGCAAAAATTGCCCCCAAAATGGGGTATAGGATAGGTGAAAGGTTTCAGGGGCCACCAAACTAGGTTTTAGGGGCACCATGTGGTCTGCAGTGTGCCTTCCCGTGGTGTTAAACAAAAGGTGAAGGCAAAAACACAAAGAGCAGGAGAGCAAACCACTACTCTTTGGAAAATCAAATTTGGCTCACCTGTGAGCATGTCATAGAGAGCCTGAATGTTTGACTCAGGGCCACATTTTGCTTTATTTTATTTAAATCAACTTACCTTTGTCAAAGCTCGTCCTCCGATGCAGAAGATTCTGTCCTCAATGGCTGCCATACCGTGGTCGCAACGGGCAAAGGTCATTGGCCGGTTCTTAACCCACCGACGCAGCCGGGGGAGGTAGCCGTACACATCAGGTAACGTTTTCCCTCCAGCAAAGCCCCCTGGTGCAGACGGGTGAAAAGCGAGGACAGTCCCCAGTTAAGATGGGCCCAGATCCACCTGCTTTCTCTCCTCATGGGATCTTCTCCTGCCCTCTTCCTTAAGCCGAGGGGCTGAACACAGAAAAACTATTGTGCCTGCAATGAAGGCAAGGCCTCTGAAGACAAAAATATTGAAGGCCTAAAGCAGATGTTTCTCCCTGCTTACTTAACTGCCACTAAATCAAAGGTGGGGGGCATCTTTCATGTGCATGAGGACCAAATTCAATTCCAGAGGAATTCTTATTTACTTATTTAAAGTATTTCTCTATCTCCTCCCAGCCCACAAGGGCTCCCAAGGCAATGAAGAAATCAAAACCAACTGAAACAAGGCAGAGATAAAAACATTTTAAAAGCATGTTAAAATACTCTTCAAAGCCCCCTAAAAGGAATCTAAAAACAATCCCAGAATTCAGTTTCGAAACAGTTAAAACAGTCATTTCAAGCACTGAATGCCATGTGGAACAGCACTGTTTGGGCTGCCTGCCAGAATCTTAAAATAGATGGGGCCGGCCCAATTTCCTTGGGGAGGTAGTTCCACAGTTAAGATGCTGCTACAGAGAAACCCCTATTATAGGTACCCACCAACCTAACTTCACGAGGGTCTCCTCTGAAGAGGGCTGCTTTTGGGTGGTGAGTGGGGCGAAAGGCAAAAAGGAGAGGGCTCATATTTTAGCTTAAAGCTCTTATTGCTGGCAACTAAGTCTTTGTTGTTGTGTGCCTTCAAGTCACTTCTGATTTATGGTAACCCTAGGGCAACTTATCACGTGGCTTTCTTGGCAAGATTTTTCAGGGGTTTAGGGTTTTTTTTTCTTTTTCCTTCCTCAGAGGTTGAGAGAGTGTGACTTTTCCAAGGTCACCCTGGTGGTTTCCAGGGTTGGACAGGGATTCAAAGATTGATCTCCAGGAGTCCTAGTCCAAAACTCAAACCACTGCACCATGTCAACCTTTCAGGAGGTTTCAACCTTTTAGGAGGAGGGAATATCATCCATATCTAAAAGCTGGGAGACCAGCTGATGATAGCGTACTCATGGGGAAGAGGACATAGTCACCTTGGGAAGTCCAGAGGGCTGGACTGAGACCCCAGGAGGGCTGGGTTCAGCCTCAAGGGCTTGAGGTTCTCCACCCTTGCACTAAGGAAGCCTCGCTGTCAGGCGTTTTTGCTTTGTGCCTACGATGGAGTAAGGGAAGGGCCAGCTTACAAAGAGGGATTAACAGATGGAGTCTGATTTATCCCCTGGAAAACTGCTGCTGGTTCACTGCTTCAGGAATTCCACCTGTTGCAGAGAAGGAAGTAAAAAACCAATGGCCATTACTACAGATAGTGGGATGTGCCTGTGCCTGGCTCGCCTTGTAAGGCGGAAGGTGGTTTGCAAGGAACGTTTCTTCAGGGCAGCAACGCCTCAGGACCAACCAGTGTCAATTTCTTACCCGATACATAGAGGATCCCCTTGTGGGTGGCCCCTGCGTGGTCAGCCACAGGCACTGGGAAAGGCGTGATGTTTCGCCACTCGTTCTCGGCTGGCCGGTACTCCTCGGCTGTGTCGGTGAGGGTCCCTAGTAGCGTTCCTCCCCCCACAGCCACAAGGCGGTCGTTCAGTGCTCCTGCATGGAAACGAGTCCGCCGTCCTTGCATGCTGGCCACTTGGAGCCACGTGTTGTACCTGGGGTCAAACCTGAACACCTGGAGCCAGAAGGAAGGAGAAAAGGGGATTAATTAGCTCTTTCTCCTAGCCTAGGGGGACATTCAGCATTCTGTAAGAGGTGAAGTTTAAGGGCTGTCAGGTAGCAAATGTTAGCTAAATTGGAAGAAAGTGAGAAAGGCCTTCAGAAACAAAGGGTGTCTTTCTCCTTCCTTTATTACTGGAAATAATTTGGATCAATGCACGCTGCCTGTGTTAACTCCAAGCTGAGTTTGTTCTGTGTTACGGCCTGACAGGATGCAGCCGGAGGCCAACATCATCTGAACACTATGGGAGGAATGAGCAACTGTAGGCTTCTCCAGCTTTATGCTTACCTTGTTTGAAGGATGTTGTCCCGTTGGGTCAAACTTATCCTGGCCCCCCATGACAAAGACAAAATCATTGATCACAGCCACGCAGTGGTTATATGTGGGCGCTGTGAGTTTCCTGATCTTTCCCCACAAACGGCATCCCTCATCCGTGGCCCACACATCATCACGGATGGTGTTGTCTGCCGACCTGCCACCAAGAATAAGCAACCCATCGGCACCACCCCGGACCTTTGTCCACTCAGTCTGGAGGACTGGCTGTGCGTATAGCTGGGAATGATAATCCAAGGCCTCCTGAAGGTACTGGCGGCAAACAGGCTCCGTCTTCATGACAGATTCTACCTGGACGAATTTCTGCAAATCTCTGAGAGGTATAAGGGGGAACCGGATGCGCCTGAAGAGACCGGGTGCGTCTTTGAGGCGTGTGGCATCTTGGCGCAGCCAGCTGACGGCTGCGTGGAAGAGTTCCAGTTCAGTGAGACCTTTGACATCCTCTCTGTCCAGGATCTCACACAGGGTGGCCCCATCCATCTCTTTCAGCTGTGACACATCTGCCAGGATCTCCCCGCAGTGCTTGCTCACGCAGCTCATGGCTTTCTCCTTCAGCTCTTCTGGGCCGAGCCGCTTGGCGATGTTGAGGATCTGGAGGCAAGTGTGCCGACTCAGGCCCTCTTCCAGGAACCGGAAGCACAGGCCCATCACCTCACGCACCAGCAGTGCCTCGGCCGCCAGGAAGGTCTCCTCAACAGTCTGGAGGGTCAGCGCCAGCCGGTTGGAGTAGATGAAAGACAGGACGTCCTGAAGTCCCCGGGCAGTGACGCAGGGCACCTTGACGAGGGCGTTGTGCTGCGTGGCATCCCCGACAAATCGCATCTTGCAGTAGCTGCTGGCTGCGGCCAGAACAGCCTTGTGGGCAGGGAAGGAGACCCCCTCGGCCTCCAGCGTCACGTCACACAGGATGTTCTGTGAGCGCAGGGTCCCAAGCCCCTCCAAGAGTTTGGACAGGTAGATGTCCGAAGAAAGACACTGGCCCTCGAGCCAGACCTGGCTGCTGAGAGACATCTCCCCACTCAGCAGAGAAACTGTACGGTGGTAATCCAAAAGAGATGGACAGGCCCTCCTGTGCTGACAAAGCCAGACGCCTGGTCTCCCTCAACTCAGGGGTTCACTTTTGAAGTCTTGAAGCATCTCTCTTGAACTGGGGAACCCTAGTTGTCCCAGGACAGCCACCAGCAGGGCTGCCCATTCCCTTCAGCCTTGCTCCTGTTTTGCCTGCAGTGTTGTCCTATTTTGCCTCCGGGCTGCCAGGGAGAGCAGGTCAGCTGATGTGTCATTTCCAAAATACGGCCTTCCGGCCGTGCCCTCGTCTTGGCAGCCCTATTCATTTCCACAAAGGTACGGCCTCTACTCAGCTTCCCAGTCACGCCTGAGGTGGCTGTTGCAGCCGGCCAGGTAGCAAGCCCAGACTTGCCCCCAGCTTTTCAGACTCTTCACTCAGGGAAGGGCTGCTTCGGGCACGCAAGGCTCCTTTGTGGCCAGTAGCTCAAAGGCAGCACAGGCTGGGGGTAGAGTTTGGCTCCCAACATCTTTCTCTAGCATCTGAACCAGCGCTAAGCAGAGCGCAGCCCCAGGAGTTGCAAGCAAAGTCTGTGCATCCCAGCATCTTGTGTTTCCAAGCCTCTGGGAGGCTTAAATGCAAGAGGAGCAGCTGTCTCTTGTTCAGCCTCTTGTTCACGGGGCACTCCACTGGTAGACTGCTCCTTGATATGGAAGTTCCACTTATTGTGACTTTTAATAGCGTACTGTTTTACTGACTTTGACGTTTTGTGTTTTAAAGGATTTGTTTGGCAGTCGTTTTAATTCTGTGGCTGCCTTAGTTACATTTTCATAATAACTTCTTGTCCATTTTTTAGTTACTGTTTTATATGAGTTTTTGTCAGTGTTTCTTTTTAAGGCTTGTAGGCTGCCTTGAAGTCCCAGTTTCAGGGGAAAGGTGGGATTTAAGTGCAATAGCAACAACCACAATAGCTGATGTCTCCCTTCTACTATTTTTCTCCTTTTTTCAAAGCTAATCCATGGTACTTTGTGGCAGCAGCTTCACTGTGTGAAAAAAAATACGTTTGTTTCTGTTCTGAACCCACTGCCAAATAATTTCCACTGGTTGGCTCCAAGTTCTAATGTTATGAAAAGGGAAGAATTATTTTTCTGTCTCTTTTTTTCACATGATGAATAATGTTTTGATAGCCTCTCTTGATTCATTCGTGCCCCCCCCCAAAAAAACTCCAAAAGTCCCAAACACTTATCTGTGTAAGAGTGAGGATATTGCTCAGTAATAATTCTGATTCTTGAAGACCCTGTTAGGGTTGATCTATTCTGGTACACACCCCAGCCAGACTATCTTTTAGCATCTCCCACCTTCTTTGTAAGATGCTCAGAGAAGGATCAGCTCAGGAAGCCAACCAGGTCCAGACTCATCAGCCCCTTCCTCTTCCGGGTGCTTTCTGCATGTGCTGGACTGCAGCTCCCATCATGCCCACTCGGCTTCGCCCATCACACCACATCCAGAGAGCAGCAGGTTGGGAAGTGCTACCTTATGAGATGGAACTAGCCCACACACTTTTTATTCTGTTGGTTTTCTTTCTGTGGCCTTTGATTGTTCTCCAAACCTTATCCCAGAAAAGAAATGGACAGTCCCTCCCTGAAAACAACCATGTCCTCCTTTCTTTTGCTCTCTAGGATTATTCTATAACTCCACCGGGACCATTCCGTGTTTTGACATTTACAAGCAATACCGGAAATGCGCTGACCCCACCGGCTGTGGTACGGGCTCCAACGCAGATGCTTGGGACTATCAGGTAGGTTGGGGAGAGAAAAAGGAGTAATGAAATTAAATTGGAGCTTCCATCCTTGTCCTGTCCTTGCTCCATAACATCTTGTAGCAGAGGATACAGCCCCAATCCTCATTTTCTTGCTCTGCCTGGCCAACATGGCTGTTCAAGACCCTGTGCTCCCTTGTTCCAGGCCTGCACCGAGATCAACTTAACATTTGACAGCAACAACGTGACTGACATGTTCCCAGAGATCCCCTTCACTGAGGCTGCCAGGGACAAGTACTGCTCCCACCGGTGGGGGATCCATCCGAGGCCTTCGTGGCTCGAGACCAGCTTCTGGGGCAGTGGTGAGCAGTGGTCACTCCTCCTTTATTCACTCTCTTGCCAGCCAACAACCACAGAAGCCCTCTGGGCCAAACATGAAGGTTATTGGTTGCCTCCAAGCTGGGCTGAGGAGGCATCACGGAGCTCCCCGACTCCCCGTGTCTCTGAGGCTGCTGTCTGTTCCTCAGAGCTCCTCATTAGCTTTCTAGTTTGGTATTTGGTGCACTTTTCTACAATGTGCGTCAACACAATTATGTAAGCTTAATTATCTCATTTGACGTTGGTAGATCTGGCTGCTGCAAGCAATATCATCTTCTCAAATGGAGACTTGGATCCCTGGGCAGGTGGTGGAGTAAGTTTCTCAACACACACACACTCTTTCACTCCAAAATGGGTGGGTGGCTGCTGGCCTACCATTAGGATGGCCACCTTGGACATAGCTGGACTCCTCTCATTTCAAAGATTCAAAGGAATCCTGTAGCACCTTTGAGACTGACTGGGAGGAGAAATTTTCTAGCCTAATTCTGACCTTTCACTGTGGCCTTTTCAGGTCAGAAAGAACCTGAGCTCCTCATTGATCGCCATCACGATTGTGGGAGGTGCCCACCACCTGGACCTCCGGTAGGTATGGCACTAATGGGCAGGGGCTGTGTTACCAACACCCCACAGGGGCTCTTGCTAAAAGGGGTAACCAAGGCATCACTGCCCTGGCTTTGGACAGGAAAAAGCTAGTCTTCTCAGCACTGTGGGTGTACACTTCCTGGTTTTTAACCGTTCTCTTAGGCAATGAATTTTGGACTGTTTCGATGCAGGGATTTTCAGATACCTCCTTTTCCTGTTCTAAGACTGCTTGCCTCCTTTCCACTGCTAACGTTTTAGCAGTTACCTGGATGTTTACTTTTGTAAAAGAGGCAACTAATGTAACCAAGTGAGGATAGAACACCAGATAGAGAATTCTAGGGTTGCTTCCACTCCATTCCTCTCCTTCCGCACGATCCCTTGGTGCCCCATCTTCCCCTTCTGACAAAACTGCTCTTTGGAGAATTTTCCAGAGGTGCCATTGGGGCCGCAAGTGATGCGTGCCTGCTGGGGAATAGCATTTAGTAGAATTGCACTTCCAGGAGGCTTTTTGAAAACACGGCCTTCCATTTTTGCTGGTGATGGGGGTATTTGTGCAGGCAGCAGGAAATGCCTTAGCAGGCCAAATCCTCAGGCTGCAGCGTTCCTTCTTGTGTTTTAGAGCAGTGCTACTCTTAAGCGTAAATCTTAAAATCTCTTAAATCCAAAGCATGGCTCCTAAATGTGATTTCAGCAGGTAGGATTCTCTGGCTGGGGCATTTGCTCACCTATAAGCATTTCCTAAGGCTTGCTGTCTCTACAGGGGTTCCAACCCGGCTGATCCGCCATCTGTCAGAGAGGCGCGCCTTCAGGAAGCAAACGTCATCCTCGATTGGGTGAGAGCAGCTGCCGTCAGGAGAGCCGGGGAGGAAGAGGGGTCCCTGTGAGCCTTAAGTGGACAGACTCCCCGCCGCTCTCTAGCCCACGTATGACAGGAGCCAGGGACGCACATTTGGGTGCCCAAACCAGCGGGACATTGTGTTGAACATTTGGACTCTGAATGGAAGCGGAAGAAGAGTTGACGACGTGTCCAGCCGAGCCTGTGGTGCTTTTGTGCTATGAAGACTGCCAGTGCCAAAATAAAAGTGGGGAGGCCTGCTCAGGAGCTCCATCCCACTTTGCATACACGTTCCAGATGTCAGAGAAGGCATACATGTTCTTTGGCCATGGGGGTGGCCAGGGTTACAGCTCCAGCATTACAGGTCTTGTCTTTCCTACTTCTGATCTCTCTCAAGAAGCCGGGTCTATTGCTATTGACTGAGAACCTCAGCTCGTGATTAAGAACAAATGTTTAATTAGCCAAGTTGACTGCAGAGAAGCCAAGAGGAAGTCTAGAAGCAACCATTGCATGTGTCTTGCTACAATTATCTCAGTACTGTTTGAAGACGCGACAGAGCCTGGTTTTGGGGAGAAGAAAATTTCAGAGAAGGGGCAGCTCTTGAGAGCCCTCCCTTGCATGCTTCTTGTGACTCTGGCTTACTGCAAGGATAGATGCTGTACTTTGTCAAGAAACTCACCCCGGTGCCATTTAGATTCATTGGCCACAGGGTCTCGGGGGAACAGATCAAGACTTCTGTGTATCTGATCCTTTTGTAACTGGAATGCCAGGTATCAAACCTGGGACCTTCTGCATGCAAAGGAGGTGCCCCTTGAAAGCATTCCTGGCTAGCTTGAAAGGCTGTGTTGGAACACAGGTGTGGCCATAATCTCTCCCAGGTATGCTGGGCCTGGCCCAGGCAGGGGTAGTTTCTAGGGCTTGAATTGAGTGAACCGCTTCTGAGCACCCTTGTCGTAGCCTTGCTGAATTTTTAGCACAACACCAAGCCAAGTCCATGCCGGCCTCCCACCTTCCACCATGAGCAACTTAAACAGTAAAGGCCACACAAAGAACACAATGTCTCAAAATAAATTACGTTTATTAAAGTGGAATAGAATTTTGTGGATTAGCTTCTGCCTAATACAAGAGGGAATTTGATCAGATTTTTTTTTTTAAAAAAACCACTTTCTGCTACCTCTTGGAAAAGGGCGAGGTACACATCAAATCTTTTGCACATTCACAAGGGGGTGGATTCTCCTACTGGACTAGTACAGTGGACCAGTTAACACACCAGTAAGGCTTCAGTAATATGCCTTTTGAGTTTTGGGGGAAGAAGGAAGCCAGATACTTTTAAAGCCGCTCTGCAGGAAACGGAGGGGGGAGACTCAGAGCATACGTGCTGTGGAGCAAACATGGCAGCACAAAGCTGGGTGGTGGTTAGAATCTGGGCCTTCACTTCCTGTCAACATGCAGCATTGTTTCGCGTAGTCTTTTCAACACAGCAAACTCAAGAGACCTCGCCTCTTAATATGCTGCGGGAAGAATAAGCCGCGTTTACAGTCCAAATAAGACACGTTGTGGATTGCACACCTATCCCCCCCCCTACCTGCACTGAAATGCAGAAAACTCGAGGGAATGTTTGGTAGGCCTTGGAAATGCAAAAAGGAGGAAAGTGAAGTGCTGAGTGAGCTTCAGAGGGGGGAAGGAAAGCAAAGCGTTGACCTTTGTAGGAAACGCAAAAGGAAGTTTGCTCATTCAAGATGGGTTCACGAGGGGAGTGAGGATTCTGCAACACTAGCAGCCATTCTGCAACCATGGGCATTCCTTTGGCTCGTAGCCTCTGGGTGTGAGCCAGGAGTTTGAGATCTCGCTCCAGCATAGGCAGTTCCCCATTTCCAGAGAGATTTGGCCACAATTCTGCCTGTGTGCAGCTCCCTTGCCCTGCTAGCTTCCCAGCAGAAGCCATTGCTTTCTCTCCGGGCGATCCCCCTGCCCCCCTTTTCTCCCTCCTACAGAGAAGGCACCAGCTCAAAGTAAAATGCCAGCCAGGCTGCCACACGTGGGGCAACTGTCTAATTTACAGAGTATGGCTTTTAAATTCCAGAGTGCACATGTGTGGAGATCGGGCACAGCTGGGTTGCCATGTGTGTCACATGCACAAAGACCTCGGTTCAGGTGGTGCTTTATGGCCCAGTCCAGTTAGCAAAAGTAAACAGAGACCTCATTTAAAACCATTAGCATACCACATACTCCTCTGAAAGTCCGTGCTTCCATTAGGAAGAGACGGGGAATAAAAAAGTACCCTTAGAATTTATATGGCGCTTTGAGCACCCAAAGCACTTTGTGTTGTTTACCCTCTGGAAGGTAGGGGCCAATGTGATGGTTCCTGTTCTTTTTTCGGGAGGGGGGGTGAGGGTTGCTGCCACCGAGGAAATCGGTGACAGAGGCAAGACCGGAACTGGGGGCATCCTGGCTCACCAACCAGACTGGCAGCCAGTCTACCCAGTGCCAGCCACTTTAGGCGGCCTCTGAAAAACTTGCCTTCTGGACCACAAGGCCTTTTAACGGTTGCACACTTTTCTCACTCAGGACAAAGCAAGTCTCCCATGAGTTAAGTATTCACTCTCAATTTGATTTAAGACTCACAGAATACTCTGTTACAAACTATTGCCACAGTTCCCAAAATTTTTTTTTTTAAAGGACCTGCAAGGAGTAGGATCCCGCAGAAAGTCTTCCAGTTCTCCCATGCAGCTCTTGTTCTTCTCAAGAGGGCTGGCAAAGGAAAAAAAAATCTGCTAATTTGGTCCCCCCCACCCCCCGCACTGATATTCTTTTATAGGAGCTGCTCCATCTCAGTTGGCTGGGCTCCCCCAAGATACGGCCTGGGAACAACTCCATCGTAGACTGAGTGACAAGAAGGGTGGTGGTGGATGGCTTTTCCTTCCCTGCAGAACTGTGGAAACAAGGAACTGGGAAGGGGCGGGTGTGGACCTCAAAAAACCATCTGCTTGCAAGGGAAGAGTACGAAAGTGCTACGTACGTAATCTTCGTCCAAAGGGACCCCCCACCCACCCAGAGTGGACAGTCATTTCAGAACAGATCCTCTGAAATCCCCAGACCAAGCAGTAAGACAAGGGAGGAGGAGGAACACCACCCTGCAAGAGAGCCAGGCCCAGGGAAATCAATGGGGAGAAAACCCAGGCATACCCCACACTTGGCATGAGGCTGCTCTGCACTTTTTGCCCTGGGGATGTGCTTCACCCAGCAGCAATGGTAAGCAGGAGCTCCATTAACACACAGGCACACACGACACAACCGAAGCCCTGCTTCCCTCAATTAACGTCTCCCCAGGGCCTTGAAAACTCATTCGCTTCCCCCCACGTCCCGGGCTTGTTCTTTCTTGACTGCTGTTTCAAAAGCAACCAGGCACCTCTTGTGTTCGACTCACTCAACTGGATTTAAGACAACCGAGTGCACAGAGCAACCAGGGAAGGGAACAGAATCAATATGCTTCCTGCATTAATCTACCTCCTAACGAAGGCAATCGCTACCACCCACCTCCCTCTAAAGGGGCAGCTCCTTTGACCCACTGTGGAAACTGGATATTAGAAACCTCTTTCTGGCTCTCAAGGAAGGACAAGACTTCTCCTGGAAGGGCAAAGTCCTGGTTGAGCCAAGACGTTCCAAAACCACCCAGAAAGGACACCCAACTCAGTTATTTCCACCACAAGTCCTGATCTAGAGGAGGGGGACCACAGTGACCGCCAACATTTTTCAGGTCCACTGCAGCCACGAAGAAGCAGCTTTTTAGTCTAGAATACCTGAGCCAAAATATCATTTATATTAGATATATATATATATATATATATATTCCTGTGTTGATATTTCCCCCTCCCTCCCCTTTTTAAGAATGCAATTTTTCACATTATCTTCCTGCATTTCTGCAGATAAATTAAGCCGCAGCGGCAGTGGGGAGGGGAGCAGACATACCACAGTGACACACCTATTGGTCTGTACACAACTCTCCGCTCCAACCAGCAACCTCTATGCTTCTAGTGTTTCCACAATTTGCAACAGGTTACCAATTCCACAAGATGGTATATCAGAGTGCTCTGTCAAAACGAGGCCGCCGCCAGAGGTACAACACTACTGAAAAGGTAAAGCGTTGCGGTTCTGCCAAGAGCACCAGCCCCAGGGCTTGGAATGATACTGGAGAATTCTCTCCTCCTCCTCCTCGCCTCCACCATACAGACACAGTTACACAGACGTGTCCAACGGAATGATTTTGGGAAGCCGGGGACTTCTGGGGTTCTCCCAGAGGAGGGATTTCCCAAGATGACACTTAGTGGATCTCACAGGGTCAGTGTGGGCCCTGCTTTTTCCAGAAATCTCTTGTGGGCCAAGCAGGGTGTGGCCCACTCCTTGCCCATCCCTGGCTTTGTGTGCATCTCAGTCTTGGACACCAAAGAGAGGTAAGACACAAGTGCTTTTGTGTATGTGTGTGTGTGTGTGAGAGAGAGAGTCTTAACGCCAGGCTGAAAACTCCCCCTCTATAACCCAAACATCCCTTCTGACAAACCGTCTGGCAAGAAGTAAACCCGTGCCGTTCTGCACACTCCCTTCGGACCCCAGCAGGCGGGGATACAACTGAGATCTGGGGGACAGGGATAGCCCCCCGCCATTCATTTATGCTGATGGCCAGATAGGAAGAGGGTGCGCCTCTGTGTTGAAGACGTACTTGTCGAGGTTGATCAAATTCACGTCGTCCGAGAAAAGAAGGAAAAAGTACTTGAGCGTCTCCCCCAGGAAGAAGCTCTCCATCTTGTCTTTTGGCTCAGGACTGCTGGGGTTCTGGACGTTGTTGATAGAGGTGTAGCCGCCGGTAGAGACCTGGGTGAGAGAATCCCCAAGAGAAGAGTCGGGTAAGAAACAGCAAGAAAGGAAAGGAAGCCCTCCTTCCTAAAGAGGTTGATGCCAATGTAGCTGTGTGTGCCTGTCTGTAACAGGCAAGGTAAACAGCAGCTGCCCCCAGCATCCCTTGCAGAGCATCCATGAACAGGAACACAGAGAGAAAGGGGGAGAAGATAAGCCTGCCTCACCAGCTCCCACCATCATGTTAAAAAAAAAAAAAGTATAGATCTGTAAGTTTGTCCACCAAAATGGAAAACTAAAGGAAAGTGGAGGCAGGTGAAAGAAAAAAGAAATTATTCCTGGAGGCATTTTGGAAGAAGTCTTCAAGTTGTCTCTAAAAGGTCCAAAAAACTTTTTTTTTTTTTACTCATGCAAGGCCTGACCTGACCTGACTCTTTCACTTCACATTGGCATGGTTTTGTTTCAGACAGAATGTTTGCTGAAACGTGTTTACCTGGTCTTCCTTTCAGTGGTGCAGGGACCTACTTATCTCTCCCGGTTATTTCTGCCCCGGGTCCAGATTTTCTCTTAAAGAAATCCAGTCCAGGGGCACATTGACTTTGTGAAGCTGAGGGATAATGCGGCCCCTTTCCTGGCAAAGAGCCCACCTCTCTCTCCACCCACTAATGCTCTCTTTGCCAGGGAAGAAACCCTCTAGAGAGCTAGGCAGGGGCCCTGATGGAAGGTATCTTCCAGCGCAAGGAGCTCTTCCCACCGTGGGGCCCCGCATTACCCGCGTGTACTTGTTGAAGCTCTGCAGGATCTCCCAGCCCCAATCCTGGTATTTCTTGTCGCCGGTGAATCTGTACAGGTAGAAAAGGCTCTCCACCGTCTCAGGGCGCAGGAGGTTGTGTCTGTCAGCCGTCTGCGGAAGGGGAGATTGGTTGGGATTGATAAAAAGCCCCATCTGCTGACCGTGTGTGTAATACATGACTAAGAAAACCTGAGCTGTGACTTCCACCCCTGCTCTGAACTGCCTGTATCTGGCTAGGGACAATGGGAACTGCCATCCAGAACAGTCCCTGGAAAAAGAGAAGTCCTACAATAGAAGGTTCTCTGATAAAACGCCCTCTCTCAGCCACTTCTGCCTCCAACAGTGACTGGCACTGACCCCGCAAGGTCTCCCTCCTTCCACCCTGATGGTTGGAGGAAAGGTCAGGGGCTGCACCCAGGAACTGCGATGGCTTGAAATCAGTCGGCTGTTGCACCAAGGAACCCTCCCTGAAAGGAGCTTTGGGGGCCATTTTATTGCTACAGACCTCCTGGAGTGGAAGCATTGAAAGGGACACTATAAAAGTCTGGGTGGGAGGGAGAGAGAAGCCGCGATGTGTCCAGGAAGCCCTCACCTTGATTTCCACGTCCTTCCGGTCCTTCTGGGCATGCATGTTGAAGTGGACGATCTCTGGGCTCAGGCCAGTCTCCACCTGGGCATACATCTGGTAGCAAGTCTCCGCCAGCTCAACCGCCAGGGCCATGTGGTCTGCAGGGAGACCGTTGTGAGCCCCCAACGCCAGGGCCCCGGGCAAGAAGCAGACCAGGTGATCCTGCTCCGGAAATGTGAAGGGCAGCAAGTGAGGAAGAGCCAAAGGCCTCAGCAAGAGTGGGGTAACCCCACCACAGAAGTAGCTGCCTTTGAGGAACCCCTTTCCCTGTTGATGCATTTGCTGAGGAGCCCCAGCACACCTGAGGCAGAAGCAGAGGATTCTGGGAAATGTTCTTGGGCACACCCTCCAGTCCCACAGGCTGCTGGGCCTTAGAATTGACCTTGCTGCCAGTGTGCCTGAGGAAGGTTTGAACCATTTAAAATAATGGCATGTGATGCAACCAATTTGAGAAATTGAGAAGTAAACCTCATGGAATTTGATGGGCTTACTCTTAGGCGAGTGTGTATGGGATTGCAGCCTCTCTTTAACAAAAAAGGAAAAGAGGGACAGGTGTGTCATAAAGCCACAGCTTCTGACCCAGAAAGACAAGGCATACATTTTAGGCTCTGTATCCCTCCCCTTTCCTACCAGCCGGAACTGCCCCAGAACAGAGCTGTTGAGCGAAAGCAGTTTAAGGAACAGCTTCCTCCTGTTCCTCCCGTCCCCCCATAAAACCCCTTTGAACAACCTCCAAAATTAAGCCTACCATTTTGGCACTGAAGCGGCCGTGAGCGAGCTCCCCAACAAAAGTCAGTCTCCTTGGCTGGGATTTCCGGAGAAGGTGCATCTTCACCCCCTCAATGCCTTTCACGTAATCTTCCAAAAGCCTGCCATTTAAAAACACTCAAATGCGGTTAGCATATTCATCCCTTTCCTCACAGCTGCTATCAGGGGAGGAAGGGGCAGAATCCGGTTAAAAAATTTAACGAGGGCAGCAGAAGTTCTAGTACATTTCCAGTTTGCCTCATTGTCCACAGTTATCATCTGGGTAAAACTTTTGAGTCTCACACTCTGAACAAAATGACTCCTGATAGAGGGTGTCGTAGGATGATTGCTAAAGGCACATGGAAGGGGCCCGATCTCCAAAAGGCTGCTGTACTTCCACTCCGGCCCCTAATCAATAAGACAAAGGCCCAGACCCCCAATACACTTCTGGGGGAGGCTGCAGAGAAAGGCTGGCAGCAACTCCTATCAAGCCAAGGGCCATATTCCAGGGATGAGTGGGGCCAAAGGCATATTATATATTCTCAGAGCTCTTCCCAATAGAAACATGGACCTGGGAGAGGCTTTCAGTCTTTTAAAATGGGATTTACAACAAAGCTGGGACTCAACCAAAATATGGCACCATGGGGAAAAGGGGCAGGGCTTTCTAGGGAACCCCAGGGGGTCAATTAGCTCCCACGGGCTGAGGCTCCTCAATCCCGACTTAAACTGAATGAAGCTTGTGAACACTGACTTCCATCCGTATTCAGAGGCCGCATTCTAGAGGTGGCTGGGGCCAAAGGCAAGAGAGAATTCTCCCCAAGCCAGCACCTTTTAGCCAGGGTGGGAAATGTGCACTGTGGAGATGTGATTGGACTGCAGCTCCCAGCAGCCCCAGCCACTGGTGAGGAATGGCAGGACTTGCAGCTCAGCAACATCTGGAGAGCTGGCACGATTCCCACCTGACAGAACTCACTGCCAGGACAGGCAGGCATTTCAACCTTTCCAGAACTGGCGGTGGGGAGACTGTGTGTACAAAAGCTGGGAAATCCTCCAATGCAGCCATGGCAGGGAAGCCCAGAGGGCCCAAATGAGATGGCGGGAGGGCCAGGCTCAGCCCCAAAGGCTTGCGGTCCCCACCCCTTGCTACAGGAAGCCCCCAAGGTCCCCACTGACAGCAACGTTCATTCTAGGGCTCACGGAGAGGAAGTTGGGGCAGAAAGCAGCACTGACTCATTCTCCTTCTTGCCTCCCTGGATCCACTGTTTGAGTAGGTACTCATAGTAGCTGTCCGCTCGGGCACCCAGGGTGTAGACGCCCAGGTGGGTGAACTGTCCGCTGTTGGTGTTGATAAACATGGGCACCAGCCCATCGTTCTTGCCGGCAAGAGTGTGGACGTGCTTCATCACCCCGTCAACAGCTTTCTGTGAGAGCAAGGAAAGAAAGAAAGGGCTCTCGTGCATTTGCAGGCAGACACAGCAAGAAGGAAAGTATGATGCTGGTGGACTGGCTTTAAATGGGTGAGACTGCGGACACGAATACCCCACCCCTCAAAAAAGAAGATACCCTTATGCCTCAACTCTTTTCTTTTTTAGCTTCCGGCCTGAGGCAGAGAGGTGGACATGTATGATAAACTTCTAGAAAACTGGTACATGAACAGACATGCAGACTTGGGAGCCCAGAATGTGAATGAAAGGAGCAGCAGCTCAGGAAAAGACAGAGAAGAGAGTCTGGCGAATGCTCCGCCACCTGACCAGTACCTGGTATTTCTCTTCCCCGGTAAGGCGCGAGAGCTCCCTGAACTCCAGCTGGATGCTGGTGACTTCAGCCACGGTGCTGTCCGATGTCCAGCGAGGCGGGTGGGCTGTGCCCCGGCCAATGTTGACGTCCGAAAAGGGGATCTTCGAAGGGGTGTTGAAGGCCGGCATGAGCCTGCTCCCAATGTCTTTCTGAACGTGCCACATTTCGGGGAGGAAGAGAGAAGAAGAGGCCACAAACACGTTCAGCCAGGATGGGATCACGCTTACACAGACTACCTCAAATGGCTTCCTCCCAACTCATAAGTCCTGGTGCTTCATCTTATTTGTGTGTCCACAGGTTCACTTTCAAGCTTTCTGCCTCTCTGCACAAGCTTGTTGACAGAAGAAACCCCTGCACGCTGTAACTAATTGGGGGGAAGTTTTTCTGGGTCAATGCCAGTGTCAGACAGCACCCCGATCCCCTCTCTCTACTGTGTACAGTAAAATGTCCAGGAAGTGAACTGGACATTTTCTCTGCTGACTCAGCTCCTTAACTGGACAGGTTGCTTTGCTTGGTTTGCTCAGTCTTCAGTTAACCACCTAAATTATCTTGTGTATTTTATAAACATGGTATCACATAACTGAACTCATTCTATTGCTTACTGGTTTTTGTTGCATATAAAATGGTGGTTACAGGTTGGCTTCTTCCAACAGACTGTGTTCACTGATCTGCATTTTGTGAATCTAACTTTTGTTTAAGTCTTCCTCTCCTTGTGCTGTTTCTTTTGTTTCCTTTCCATACTGTACCCTAATATTGTGTGGCATTTTCTGCATATTTTAACTATTGTTTACTGACTTTTTTTGGGGGGGGCAATCTCACATTAGGGTACTGCCAATGATAAATGTGCTTAGGCTTTGAATGCTGTTGTTGTTCTTATGTGCTGTTAAGTCAGCTTCAACTTCTGGTGACCTTGGCCCTGGTCATCACCAGCCCTGCTTAGGTCTTGTAAACTCAGGCTTCCTTGAGGAAATCAATCCACCTGTAATGCCGTCCCCTTCTTTTTCTACTGCCTCCCACTTTACCAGCCAGTTTTAAACATATGACCCATTTGGTTTGATTTATAACCTATTCAGGGCATGCTCTGTGGTCTGAGGTCCCTTTTCCCTGTCTTTGACTACAACAGGGGTGGGAATCAGGAAAGTTCTTGGACTGCAAGCCCCAACATCCCTAGCCAGGATAGTGAATGGTGAGGAATGCTGGGAGCTGTGGTGCCAGAACACTTGGAGGACCTCCTGATTCCCACCCCCAGGCGACAAGATCAGAGGAGAGCTGCTCACCGCTTTTTCTAGGAAGAGGCTGTCGCCGGACAGGTGGTAGGTGCTCAGCAGGCCGCCCAGGATCCGAATGGCACTCTCAAAAAGGTTGACGTCCACGTTCTTATCGAACCTGAGTTCTGTGGCAACCCACTGCCTTGCCTCGGCAAACTCTGCACCAAAGGAAAGGAGGCCAGAGAGTGTTGGCACGACCAGGACCAAGCTGCTTAGGGGAGGCACAATGCTAGAATGCCTGCGCCATATTTCATTATTTGTTTGTACCCCATTTTTCTCACAGAAGTGTGACTCGTAGCAGCTCACAACAAGGCTAAAAACTGGTGCAAGTGAAAAGCAGATCCGGCTTTTAAGGGTGCGTCCACTTATCATCTGAGAGTCCCTTCTAAGATGTCCAGCTACCATGGAGGAAAGGGAAAGGTGGCATCAAGGGACCACTTTACGAAGTTTTCCTCCTGCTCCAGCTGTTTTAAGCTGTTTTTTTCCAACCAGGAAGTGAACTGGACTTCCAGTTTACATCCTGTTATAAAGAGGCCTTTCCTGGGCCTAAAACAGCCATGGGGGCTCACAAGTGTGGTGAAACAGCCCCCCAAGCCATGCAGGGGGGCTCTGTAATGAAAAATGCAAGAAGGAAGGAGGGAAGGAAGGAGGGACAGCTGGAACGGATATAGCCTTCCAAGGACCCAACAGTGCGGCCCAAAAACTTTCATCAGTAAGACACCCTGACTGAAACAGTGGGACTTTTTGGCCTGGGACATTTTGGCAAGAAACCTCCTGCTTCTTAGCCACCATCAAGTGGAACTGTTGAAAGACAGCAAGGCTTAGCGTTATTATTTTTTTGTGGGGAGGGGGACCCAGAATGAAAAAGCACAGACCTTCTTTTAAGCCCATGATCCACATGGTGTCCAGGGCATCGATGAGGGTCAGTCCGAGGCCAAACCACTCGTTGAAGGATTTGGAGATGGGCTTGAGCTCATCGTGGCCCCAGGCAAACTCCTTGTAGCCCTTCCAGGCGTGGCGGAAGGCCTCGATCACGGCCAGCTGGCGCTCGCTGAGAGGCACTGGAGGGAGCAGAAAGCAAGGCGGCTTTACAATTTTGGGGCGCGGCAGGTTGGCTGTTGGGATGGAGTCTGGTTCGGCTTAAGTGAGTCTTTCCCAAACACCGATCTTCTCCCCAGGTAGGAGAAGATGGTTACTGTGTATTTTTGCAACAGAGGAGAAATAGGAAGAACCAAGGCTGAGATCACCACAGCCACCAAAAGTCTTTGGACTCTGGATAATGCAGCCCTTCCAGGCTTGATCAATGGCTAGACAATGCTACCCTCTCTTTCCATAACTGTGTCCCTTCCAGAAGTTGGACTACAGGCTCCATCTTCCCTGGCATGGGCAGCTGAGGATGGGAGTTGTAGTCCAACATATCTGGAGAGCCGCAAGTGAATGTTAAGATCCCTCCCTTCTGGAGTGGGGTTAAGGGGGGAGCTCTGGGGTTTAGCCTCTGTCCTGGCTCAGTACCTGGCTCTTTTTGGTCTTCGGGTTCCACCGGGGAGGGTTTGTCTGGTTCCTTTATTTTGCTGGAAGGAGGCTCTGTGCCCAGATCTGGCTCTATCACGGCTCCTCTCCAGCTGAAGAAAAAAAAGAGGATGAACCCTGCCACCCTGGTCCTCCCTAAGACAGGCTGTCTTCTGACCTCACAGTGGTAAAACCTTAAAAAAAAAGGGGGGGGGGGAATATCATTCACTGGGATCAGAAGGAGCCGCTAACATTCCAGTCACCTACCTGATGACAGACTTCTCTGTTTTGTGTTCTCTCTTAGCCTGCTCAGGTGCCCTCTCAGCCCCGGCTGCTCCATCTGGCGCCTCCACCCTTGTCTCCCTCCGAGGTGGTCTTATCTGGAGGTTGGGAGGCCCTCGTCGGACAGGAGGCAACTTTGGAGGTTTCTAAGGGAAGGGAACAAAAAAAGACAAATGGTTTTTTATGCAAAAGCGGGGGGGGGGGGGAAATCACACTTATAAACAGCCACACCCTTTGGTGGGCAAGAAGGTGGTCTCAGATCAGAGAGGATGAGCCCAGCATTCTGAGTCGAGAACCTTTTCTGCAAAAAAGCAAGGGTAGATAAGCCACACACTTCTGAATAGCTACATGCCTGCTCATTGAAGCCATTACAATGCCCTTAAAAAGTTTTTCTAAAGTTGTCCTGGTCACCTTGTAAGTACATGGAAAGAGATGTTTCCCCCAGCACTGGGAAAATCAAAAAAGACCTGTAATGGCATGGAAACCTGCCTGGAAGACAGCTCCCCACCACCACACACACACACCTTGCCCTGGACTAGTGATCCTCCCTCACAAGGCACCGTTGTAGGGGAGGACTGGGGGTGTTCAATGTAACCTCTCAGTTCACTGGGAGAGAAGGCTAGGCCCAAGAGGCTGAGCCAATGCCTCTGAAGAACTGAACCTGCTGCTAAATTTTCAGCAAATCTTCTATGCAGGAATAGCTTTTGTGCATAACCTCGGGCCCTGTGTTCCAATCCAGCCCTCCATGACTCACAATGCCCCCTTCCCTGTAGCACCATCATTTATTTCGGATTCCCCAACCTCAAAATGGTTGAAATGTCTCCCCTAATGTTTAATTGCCAGCAGTAAAAGCTTCCAGCTAAAAAATGCTGGTATTTTGGCACTGCTCACCAATGGACTGTGGATCCATAAGTGTTTCTTTGGTCTTGAATTTGGCCCTGGGTTGAAAGAGGTTCCCCACCCTTGATCCAGGGGGAAAGCTGGAAAGATCCTGTTACAGTACTAATTGTGAGCTGGCTCCCTATTATAAGCTGTGCCTTTTGTTAATCCTGTGTTATAACAAAAGCTCGTGGGGGGGGGATTACTTGAAGCGAGAAGTCTCCAAGATTGGCGTCAGCTTTCTGGGGAATGGGGAGAATCGCTTGATTTGCTGGATTTAACCCAGGGATCTCCAGGTCAGTTTTCTGCTCTTCCAAAGATCTGCTGGTTGTACCTGTGTGGGTGAAAAACAACAACAGCAGTGACTACAGTGAAAGCTACCTGATGCAACGCCATGAAATTAGGCACCAAGGCTGCAGGCAAGGATTGCATCCCACTCTTGTGGGGTGGGGGGAATGACCAAATTGTTGTGTGTTTTTTCAGCCTATTTTGCCCTCCCAAACAAAAAACTCACAAGGTTTTCAGCATCGGCATATGCCTGGGAACTCAGGGGCAAAACAGTCTGAAACGCTGGGGCCGGATTTAACATTTTATCCTGCTCCTCGTGACAATAAACTGACCCCAGAAGCAAAGTACAGTAGTGTCAGCAAGTATCTTGTGCTGTTGATTACAATTTGCTGGTTCAGAAACTGCCACCCTCTCCCCAACCCATAATCAAGGCTTATAGGGCATAGGAGAAGTCCCTGCCCCAAAGAGCTACCAATACAAAGATTTAGGCTTCATTCCCTGAGGGTAACATCCCCCTGAGCTCAACAGGACTAACTTCAGGGCAGATAGGAGGCAGCTGTAGGTTGTTTTAAGAGCTTCCACAAACTAGCCCTCTTGACAGAGGCCAGAAAAGACGGCAGACCTACTTTTCCAGGGTTCAGCCATGTTGGCGTAAGTGATGACTCCGCAGACAGCCAGGAAGGCGAATGTGAAGAGGATCACGCTTCGTTGGAGACGGGACAGCTGCTTCCATTTCTGATAGCGAAACAACATAAGAGGAAAGGGCTTTAGCCGACCACGGAGAAAGCGCATCGACACCATGGCCCGCCAGCGTGGGCTCTGACAATCTGTAGGGAAGGCCACCCAGTTTCCTTTCTGCTCCCGTGACAGATGAGAGAGGCAAGGACGCACACACTTCCACTATGGTGATTTACACAGCGTCTACTGAACATACGTGGCACTTGACCAAGCAAGCATGAGCACACACACACACACAAATAAATGCCTGCCACAAGGAACTAACTGTCTGGGGGTAGAGGGAAAATGACAAGGATTAAGTAGCAAGCAAACACAATTACATCAACTCTGATTGTGATGCAACCGGGGAGCCGGGGAGGGCTGATGAAGGAGTGCTTAGCCTTAAAGGTATGAGATTTTGTGGGGAAAGGGCTAAAAGAAGACCTGCTGGATGACAGCAAAGGTTCTCCTCAGTCCCACTGGAGGAAGAGGTTTATGGTTCTCTGGCCTTTTGGATTAAAGTTCTCTGTATTCACAGGAGTTGCCGTCTAAGGTTAAAAACGTAACTCTGCCTAACTCTGGTCCACCATACAGCCTGGGGACCCCCTGAGTGCTCACAAGCTGACTGGGAAGACAAACCGCCCCAACTGTGGAATCACAGAATCCTAGAGATGGAAGAGACCCCAAGGGCCATCCAGTCCAACCCCCTTCTGCCATGCAGAAATATCAAATCAAAGCATTCCCACTGGAAAAGCATAGAATGCCAGAAGAGTTGGATGAGACCCCAAAGGCCATCTAATCCAACCCTCTTCTACCATGTATGAACACCCAGTCAAAGCAAAGAATCCTAGAAGAATGGGAAGAGACCCCAAGGGCCATCTAGTCCAACCCCCTTCTGCCATGCAGGAACACCCAGTCAAAGGATCCCCATTGGAAAAGCATAGCATCCCAGAAGAGTTGATGACACCCCAAGGGCCATCTAGTCCAACCCTCTTCTACCATGTATGAACACCCAGCCAAAGCACAGAATCCTAGAAGAGCTGGAAGAGACCACCAAGGGCCATCTAGTCCAACTCTCTTCTACCATGTATGAACACCCAGTCAAAACAAAGAATCCTAGAAGAGCTGGAAGAGACCCCCAAGGGCCATCTAGTCCAACACCAAAGCATCCCCATTGGAAAAGCACAGAATCCTAGAAGAGCTGGAAGAGACCCCAAGGGCCATCTAGTCCAACCCCCTTCTGCCCTGCACCAACACCCAGCCAAAGCATCCCCATTGCCAAAATCTGGAACTGGGTGCCAAACATCCACCCCCCCAAAGGGGAGACCTAGAGGCGCCTGAGCTGCAATTCCCGCCCCGGCCTGCAGAGGCCGCCACCGCCCTCTCCCGCAGGCGGGGGGGACTGCGTTGCTCCGCTGGGCCGCTCTACCCGTCCCTCCCTGCCCCGACTCTATGGCCGCCGGCTCCCTCACCCGCAGGCAGGAGCGCCGCCGCCAGGCCTTGCCGTTGTTGTAGCCTCCGCCTCCGCCTGGGCCTGCCAAGGGGCTGAGGGTCACCGAGATGAAGTCCCGCCGAGGGGGCGGCAAGGAGGAGGAGGAGGAGGCCGCCGACGGCGAGGAGGCCGCGTACATGGCGACGGTCCCTCAGGAGCCCCCGGCGGCAGCCGCCTCTCCGCCGCCTCCGCCGCCTTTCCGCCTCCCTCCGGCAGCCATGATTCCTCCCGCTTTGGCCCTGGCCACAGAGAGGAGAGCCTAGAGCGACCGCCCACAAAGGCCGCTCTCTCTCCTTTCACTCTATGGTTCCCCTTAGCAACGGCGCCACCAGCTAGGCCTCCCTTAGCAACGCGCCTAGGAACTGGCCTTTTTTAAAAAATTAGTTTTATAAGTTTTAAAAAAAACTTATAAAACTAACTTATATTTTGAGTAAGCAAAATGCAGCCAAAAACAAGGAGGAATGGTCCGTAGTGTTAGAATTCTGGATGAAAAGATGAAGTATAAAAACAGAGTTAGCTACACTGTTGGAATAATAAAATGTAATTGGATAAACAAACGGGGGAATAAAGGAAGGGCAATAGTAAATATGTAACAAAAAGGAAGGAACAAAATATCAGGCACTGTGTACTGAATGCAGAATCTAAACACGCTTTGTATGTTCATATGATACTTGATATATAAATAGGAAGAGCTGTTTGGGCTGGAAGTCAACCTGAAGAAAACAGAAGTTCTTTACCAGCCTGCACCACAGGATGAACACCACCATCCCCACATTGCCGTCGGCAAATCTGTGCTCAAGTCCGTTCAGCAGTTCACCTACCTGGGAAGCATCATCTCCTCAGATGCCAAGATTGACAAAGAGATCGATCACAGATTAGCAAAGGCATATAGCGCATTTGGAAGACTTTACAAAAGAGCCTGGAGTAATAAACACCTGAGGCGAAGCACAAAATTCAGTGTGTACAGAGCCATTGTACTGTCTATTTTCCTTTATGGGTCTGAAACATGGGTCACCTATCACCACCACTTACGACTTCTTTCATCAGCACTGTCTATGCACAATCCTAAATATACGCTGGACTGACTATGTGACGAATGTTGCTGTCCTTGAGCAAGCAGGGATCACCAGCATTGAGGCCATGATATTGAGAACACAGCTGCACTGAGCAGGGCATGTTTCTAGGATGGAGGACCATCGCCTCCTCAAAATAGTACTCTACAGTGAACTCGCCACGGGTCAGCGTAAGAGGGGCGCTCCAAAAAAGCGACACAAGGACTCCCTGAAACAACATCTCAGGCTCGGCCAAATTGCTCACCAACAATGGTCTGCCTTGGCTTCACATCGGGAGGCATGGAGACGCACTATCCACAATGCGGCAGCCTTATTTGGGAAGTCACACACAACAAGTCTTGAAGAGAAACGACAACGCAGAAAGAACCACAACCCGGAAACATCACCCAAGGAGACCTTCTGCTGTACTTTCTGCAACCGGACTTGTGTATCTCGGATTGGCCTTTTTAGTCATCAGCGCGCTTGCAGAAAACGCGGGATGAGTCCTTCCTGAATCTTCATTTGTGAAGAAAAGCCAGAGAGAGAAATAGGAAAAGCAAGTAATAGGCATGTAGATAAAGGTATGTATCTGGGAAAAATTTGTCAGAATATTATTTGTAAAAGGAGTAAAGAAGCATCATTTTAGAAGCATTCCACTTCGCGATGCAGCGATAAAGAAGTCATTGTAAGGTTGTATAGTTGTATGTTTTGTATGTTTGTACTAAAGTAAAGAAGGGGTGTAATAGAAGGGACAGCTTTGTATAGAAAATAATTTAATAGAAGGAAAAGTAAGTGGGAAGGATTTATCAAGTAGAAAAGGAGAATGAGGCTGTGGAGAGGAAACATAGTAGCAAGAGAATAGTGGATGTAAGAAAGTGAAAATAAAGCTAAAAGATAGAAATTAGTTTAAAGTTGTGTGGATTTAAAAAAATATATATTCAAGAAACTGTTAAGGGAGCAACAAAACGAGGAGAAAGAAAAGGAAGGGAGTGTGTGAAATTGTTAAGGTAAATTTCTGGTGAAAAGCAGGTGTCTATAGGACGGAATTGGGTTTATTCATTGCAAATAGAAAAGGGTAAATGAAAGAGAAGAAAATACAAAATAAGCTTATGGTAATCATCAGAATGAATGAATGATGGAAAACTGTCGGGTATTTTTGTCAAAAAAAATATTGGTGCATTGTTGATCACTAAGATGCCATTCTATACAATGATGATGGAGAAACATTTGTATATATATGTGTTTGTGTATATATCTTCTCCTACCCAACCGTTAAAAAGGTTTTTTCCTTTATTTTTATAGAATTTTTAAAAAATAACTTGTTTTAAACAGTTGGGAGCTGCCTTGAATCCCATGCAGGGAGAAAGTCAGGACAGAAATTAAATGAAAAGCGTCAAATGCCAAGCCTGTATTCAAAAAGCACTTTAATGTGTTAGAATTACAAAGACACTGTAGAAATTTCCCATGTCCCTCCAGAGCATACACAGAAGGGTTGAAAGGCACTTTGGGGGAAGAGAAAAAGGAAGGGAGATAAAAAACTACAGGTATACCCCTCTCTGACATGAGCCAACGGTTTACCAAAAGGGTATGATTTCAGCTCATGCCAAAGAGGCAGTAAAACTGTTTCAGAGCAACTTTTCATCCTGTTCCAGCTTTTTCACTGGAATCCACTTATTTGGGGGTGTCTGAAGAAGACACCCTCAATCCTTTTCCCCCTGAAGACATCAAGGGACTGAACCTGAGCCCTCCTCAAGACAAGACCACTTGGCTGCAATCCCTTTAGAACATGGATCTTCCAGAGGATGGATTACAACTCCCATCAATTCTAGTGTCCAGGCTGGTTGTGGCTGATAGGAGTCCTGTTCTTTATTGCGGCATACTCCGGGTATCCCAAACAATGACTCTGATCATCCCCAGCCAACATGCTGGAGTTGTCTGGACATACTGCCCACACATCTGGAGGCAGCTAGGTTTCGAGAGCCAGCTCTAGAGAATACAGCTCCCGCCCCGACACACAAAAGCAAGGGCCTCTTCCACACTCCACAATTAAGGCACTTTGATTCTACTTTTCACTGCCACAATGGATCCATCCTATGGCATCCTAGGATTTGTAGTTTAGGGAGGGGGTACTTAGAATTGTCTGATTGAGACACCTAATGCCTCACCAGGATTCCACAGGTCACAGCCGTGGCAGTTTAAGTGGGATCACGGTATTGTAACTGTGAAGAGTGAAACAAACAATTCCACTCCAGGGAACTGTGAAGGCTCCATCCTTCTGGCCACCATACACCCCAGCATTGTAGGCCACCTGTCTTGTCTACTGATGCTTACAAGGATCTCCTTCATTCCTGGCTCCGAGGTCAACATTACGGGCAGCAGGGAGTCTATTCTTAAACAGCAAGAATGAGTGATCCTATCTCACATAACCATCTCTCATTTTACCTGCCTGCTTTCCAGTTGTGAAGAATGTTGTCTGGATAGCCACAAGGCAAAAAAATAATCATAATGACTACTTTCTTATCACAAATCTTTGCTTCAATTTCACATACAAAGAAAGGGAGGGGTGATAGAGAAAGAAGAGGAACAAATCACGAGTTTGGCTTTATATTGTAAACATGAATCAACTCTTTCCATTCATTGTCCAAGCACCTCTCTTGGTTGTTTCCCAAAATTCTTTTGTCTTTTGTTTAAATAAACTGGGGAACATCTTCTAAAAACGTAGGATCTCCCCAATCCTTCATTCAAGCTTGTTTTAATGTTTCTGCTTTGATTTCATCCAAAAGGAAAGGCGACTGGAGCTCTTTGGATTTCAAGTACTTTTCCAGACCCTGCAAGAGGAGGAAGAGGAGAAAAGTGACAAGTCATTTCTATTTTACCTTGGTCAACAGAGGATTTGCCGTAACGGTTAGTAAAAGAGTTCTATCTAGCTGTAATTGCAAATGGTATAAATGCGGAATGGCCTTTTCTGTTCAGCATGAACTCATAGTCCTGACTTTTAAGACTGTTCAGATTCTGGGTCATACCCAAAATCTGCAGATGGCAAATTGCCAAATTGCTTATCCCCAGTCTATTTGCCCCAATTGTTTTTAGCAGAGGGGTGGGGTATAAATAAATAAATAAATAAATAAATATTATTATTTTGAATAGCAGAATTTCTGTGAGTTTCAGACATAAGGGAGGTTTCTCCCAACCTACCCGGAGATGCTGGGGATTGAACCCAGGATCTTCCAGAGGCAAAGCTATACAGCCCATTCTGGCATTTGCCACAGCTAAATGTTCATGAAATGTGAGGACTCTGCTCCGTCAATGACTGACTCTGGAGCCAATGTAAGAAAGGGGTCTTCAAAATCGTTTCCAACTTATGGCAACTCTGAGGGCAACCTATCATGGGGTTTTCTTGGCAAGATTCTTCAGAGGAAGTTTGCCTTTGCCTTCCTCTGAGGCTGAGAGAGTGTAACTTGCCCAAGGTCACCCAGTGCGATGCCATGGCCAAGTGGGAAGTCGAACCCTGGTTCCCTTTAAGGCTGACCTGAAAATCATACAGGAACTTCACATGAACGGAGATGCTTACCTCTCCAAAGTAAGAGACGAGAGGTGAAATCTCACACACAGCAGGCGGGTCTTCATCCCCTGTGAAACTGAAAGAAGAAAGCAAAATGCCTTTCAGCAGTCATCTTCTGTGCACATGTTGTGCCAGAGCATGTGCAGAGTACTTTCCCCCTTAATCACTTGAGCAACTGCTACTTGAGCAAATTGAGGGATCCTGAAGCAGAGAATACGATCCCAGTGTTTTGAACTCCAGAACCTCCATGCTATATTTGTCATTTTACGGTACTTTGAGATATGTTTGATTCCCACACTTTTGTTTCCAGGGCAGGTTTAGAGCTTAGTCACTGCATTTGAATACCATGGCACGCCACAGTTCGAAACCGCAGATCGTATGCCTAACACCACAAAAACAGACACGCACACACACAAACAGTGGCAACTGGTGGCTTCCATGGCATTAGACATTGCTTTTAAAGTTCAGACTAAAACCCAGAACAGATTCACCACCCCAATGACACGGCAGCCACCCACGGCATTGCATTTAAGAGCCGCCATCCTTCCCAAACGCCTCCTCCTAGAATTCCTTGAGGATAACAAATGACAGAGCCACCAACCCACCTCTGTTTCTCAGGTATCCTTTCCCCACAGCTATTGATAAATTTGGCCCCTGCCTTCAGGGCCCAGCGGTAGTGCTGAGAGAGGAGCGCTCGCCGGGCTGTGGAGGGCGTATCTTTCTCGGCTGTGTCGGAGTTTTTAAGAGGGGAAAACTCCTCTTCCCTTTGGACCTCAAAGGCGACGAAGTTCCTGTCAACGAGAGAGAAAGACAAAGCTGATAAAAATGACGTCCAGGGTTGGAAACACGTCTTATACCAGAGAACTTCGAGCCATGCTGGCTGACTGGGGGATGATGGGAGTTGGAGTGCAGCATCCTGTGGAAGGCTACAGATTCCCCCACCCCTGATGTGATGCCCCTCCTTCCCTCCTTTCCCCACCCACCAAAAGGACAAAGACATACAGAGAAAGGGGAAAGACAGGTTTCCACCACTAACTTAGAAAACTGGAACACATCAAAGACAAACTTCTCCAGCTTTATCCCATTGGGTTTGAGCGGCTTTACCAAATTTCCCTCTTCATCGACGAAAGGGACCTTCTTGATGGCCACGTGGGGTTTCAGCTGAGGCTCAAATTTCCTAGCAGGAGAGAAGAAGCAATCTGTAAGAAAATACAGGTTGGTACAGGCCTGTGTCTGTGGAGCGGAGAATCTACTCTTGGCTTTTAAATTCTGAAGGTCCTGATTGTTTTTCCTTGGGACTTCTACACTGTTCCCTCCCTGGTCATTTTTTCTGCCGGACAGGGAGATGTGACAACTGGCAGACATATTCAAACTGAGTGGAAAGATGTTGTATCATAAGCCAGCAAGAAGACTAAAGAAGAAAACTGCTGATGGAGAACTTTCTCCGTAGCTCTTAAAGTAAACAGAAACATATTCCTTGTGATTCCTTGAGCTGACTCGGCCTGCTATTTTTGGCACCATCGCTGGACAGTTCCTGGAAACCTTTTGAGAATGCTCTAAAATGTCGGACTTACTCTGCAACCACCTGAAGGAAGTCCAGGGTGAAGAAATGGTTGCAGATATTCCCAGCGCTATACGTCAAGCGGCCATCGGTGTTCTGCCTCTGGGCCGATTCCAAGGGGATCTCGCTATACTCCACAACCTGATACACCCCATCCACGCAACACACCACCCCAACTGGCTCAGTGGGGTAGGCTTTTTCCACCACCTGTACAAACCACAAAAATCAGGGCAAGGAAAGGGAGGCAGAGGTTAAGGTTCAGCCATTTGGATAGCTCCCCTAAAGTTCAGACTAAAACCTGGGACAGGTTCACCATTCCACGGACATGGAAGGGAATTATGAAACCCGAACCATACCCCTATACCCCACCCTGGGGTATTTCCTCCTCCACTTTACCTTCGCTCCACAATCAGCCCCTTTGGAGACACAAAAGCCGATGAACACTGGGTCAGCCATTTTCACAAGGATGTTGTCCACGCAGTAGACATGGACATACTGGACACCACGTCGCTCCATGTCCGCCAAGATTTTGTGGTCCATCAGGGCACGGTACAGACCCCCATTGCCATCTGGGGTACACAGAGCAAGACATGAATTAACCCTCTTGGTTCACATCTGACAGCAGAAAAGTGGATGCAGCATTTATAAAGTAGATTACAGCACATCGAGATGTACCTTCCCACCATTCGATAAAGACTGTAATATGACTTTCCGGGACTGGGAATGGTGGAACTGCAAAGGCAACTCACTTCTGCCACTGTGAAGCAAAAGGTAGCCATGGGTGGCTCTCATTGGCCGGCGCCTGTGAGGTTACCAACCTGCCTTTCTTCAAACCTGCCAGCAATCTCTGGTGGAATTGTACAGTGCGCTCACAAAAGGTGCCCAATTTCTTTTATTAAAAAGTACCTTGTTTGGAGGTTCACTCCCTTCCCCCTGTAACATCCCTGTCTACTTCATAACTCTTTTACTGGGTCCGGCGAGGGGGGAGGCTTAGCGCCTATGTCAGTGAGATGGCGTATCTGCTCCCAGTTTTACGCTGAATGTTAAAAGAAGCTATTCAAGGTACTGAGTGTATACTGGAGACAAGGGTTCAGCACTTTGGACAGCTACTGTAAAGTTTGGACTAAAACCCAGAGTGGATTCACCACCCCACTGCTGTGGGATCCACCAGCTGCCGCTGACCAAGGATGCATTCCTGCAATGTTGGGAGGAATCCAGACAGTTTGGACTATGATATGGGAGATCTGGGTTCAAGTCTTCACTCAGCCAGAGTGACTTTGGACCATCTGTTTTTCTCCCAGTTTGACCTACCTTTCAGGGTTGTTGTGGGGAGAGAGGGGCGAAGAGGAGGATTAAGTGCATCCTGCCGCACGCTCTTTGGTGGAAAGGCAGGACAGCAAAGTCAATAAATAACTGGAACATAACAGGTGAGCAGTGAAATACATGCCACAGGTGAAGGACTTGCTGTAGCCGCCTTTTGATGGCAATACCTGCTTGTGCTCCATTCTCCATCTTCGCAGGCAGGGAGACAAAAGTCTCCATCCCTCCTCAAAGTTCAGAAACACACGGGCCCCCGGTGTACCAAAGGGGGCCTGCCCTTCTGTTGGAATCGGGGCGCGTACCTGGTGCCATGGCCACCTTCCCTTTCTCCTCCAAGATGACCTTCCCATCAAAGCCCACGGCCGGCAGCATCTGCTGCTCAAACAGGACGACGTTCGTTTTTTCCAGGTTGAAGTAGCCGTGCTCCTGGAAGAACTTCTCCGTCGGCCCCAGGGTGAACTCGCTGGTCATGATGTACCTGCAAGGAAGGTGCAGCAACATCCAGGTGAGCCATGGCTCCGTGCAGACTTTTTGCGCCTCCACTTTTAAGGTTAAGGCGCCACGAGCTGCCACGCCACCCACCAGGGGACGGAGCACCGCGTTCCAAACTTCTCGCCCGCCAGCTGCTCCACTCTGCGGATCCTCTCCGCCTGGATCTGGTAGAGGGTCTTGCGGCTGGGGAGCCCCACGTCGTACATGCCTTTGGGGTACGGCACCCCGAGGCGCGTGCCTTGACCGCCGGCCAGAAGCAGAACGGCGACTTTGTTCTGGGAGATCTGGCGGAGACCTTGGGAGAAGACAAGAGCCACCTCCAGAAGGGCTGAAGGAAAGATGGGTGCTCTGTGCATGGCCAGGAGCACTCTTGCTTTCTGAGCCAGGCATTATTTGGGGGGGGGGCTGAGTCTGGACAGACACAGCAGAAGGGGGGGTGGCTCAATGGGCCCCACCCCAAGGCCCCTTTTTGGGGGGGGGTCCCACTGGGGCAGGGGCTGTGTCAGCAGACAGTCGGGTCTTTCGCCCTGGCAGAAGGGGGTCGGCCTCCCCGCACCCCCAAACCCGACCCGCCTACCTTCCTCCTCCCAGCCTCGCAGCGCCTCCGGGTGGCTCCTGCTGGCGCTGCCGAAGAACTCGGGCGGGACGGGCTCCATCCGTTCCCCGGCCAGCCTGGCGGGGTCCCTCTCTGCCTCCTCGGCGTGGTAGGCCCGGGTGGCCCTCCGGCAGTGCTCCCGCAGCGCCTGCCCGCCGCCCTCCCGCACCAGCGCCCGCAGCGCCTGGCCCAGCGCCGCCCGACCGGGCCCCTCCAGCTCGGGCCAGAAGCGGAGCAAGTGGGCCTGGCCCGAGCGCTCCAAGGCCGCCCGCAGCGCCGCCGCCGCCTCCATCTCTTCTTGCAACGTCGCACAGGCCGGAGAGCAGCCCCGGGCCGATGGAACGTTCCCCGGGGAAAAAAGGGTGGGAGGGGCGCGCGCCCCTGGCTGGGCTCCCCAAAGGCCAGCCAGCCAGCCCCTCGCCCTCGGCTCCGGGTGCCAGCGGGGCCTCCAGACGTCCACGCCCCTGGGAAAGACACCCGCGTCCTCTTCCGCCCGCGGGGAAAAAACACGCCCGCTTTGCAAACCGACCAGCTAGTAAAAAGCCAGGGAGGGGAGGAAGAGGAGGAGGAGGAGGAGGAGGAACCGAGGGGGGCGTGGTGGGGGAGATACTGCTGTCCCTCCATATCCGCTGGGGTTTGGATCCAGAACCCCCCCCGTGGATACCAAAATCCGTGAACACTCCAGTCCCATGATATGCAATGGCATAGCCAAATGGTGACCCTTCTATAAGATGCAAAATCAAGGTTTGCTTTTGGGATTATTATTATTATTATTTAAAGAATATATTCAAGCCGTGAATGCTTAAATCCGTGGATACCAAATCCGTGGATACAGAGGGATAACTCAGTTGTCCCTTCCGATTTGCTGGGGTTTCGATCCAGGACCCCCGTGGATACCAAAATTCATGGATACTCAAGTCCCATGATATGCAATGGCATAGGAAAATGGTATCCCTTATATAATAAGATGGCAAAATCAAGGGTTGCTTTTGGGATTATTATTTTTTAAAGAATATTTTCAAGCCATGAATACTTAAATCTGTGGATACAGAGGGACAACGTATATTTCTTTCGAGGGGGGGTGCAGTCGCCGCACGCAGCCTTGAGGAAAAAGGGCCTCCTTTCTTCCCATCCCATCCTGGAGGGCCCATCACATGCTTTGCCAGGTCAGCTTGGCCTGTTCTTGGATAGTAAACAAGCTGGAAAGGAAAATTCCTTCTGTGTGTGTGTGTGTGCATGAAGATGGTTCTCTTCCAAAGTAAACACACCACCAGCCTTTTCAAACTACACAATTGTAGCACTGTTGATCCTACTTCATCTGCCATAGCTTGCATCACCCTGTGGAATCCTGGAGCTTGTAGTTTGGGGAGGCAACAAAGGACCCCTCTGGCTCCAAATGCTAAATGGTTGCGGTTGTTGTTATTTGCAGACTTGCAGACTCAGGGCAGCCACTGAGTCTCTCCATCCAGAATGCACTTTTTTCTTACCACCTTTCGCAGCATTATTGTCTTTTCCAATGAGCCACGTCTTCCAAAGTATGACAGCCTCAGTTCAGTTCTCTTGGTTTCTAGGGTGAGTTCAGACTTGATTTGCTTTTGAACCCTTTTATTTTCAAATTGAGAGAAGCCAAAAAGAACTTGGAAGGAGCAAATAATCCGTTTTCAAACTGGATGATTGGTGTAGTGTGGATTCAGCCTTACTAACGTTGTCTAGAAAGAGAGTCACTGTTTTAGACATCTTCCTCCTACTTTTCATATATATATATTTCATACCATGCAACCAATGTACAGTACTTGCCACAGAGCTTTTGAGGATGATAAACTCTCACAATCCTCCAGCCAGCAAGCTAGCTAGGGGGTACTGGGTGCTGCAGTCCAAAAACAGAGAGAGAGAGAGGAGGAATCCTCCCCTCACTGTTATAGCGCTGTTATTCCACTTTAACTGCTCTGGCTGCCTCCTGGGGAATTCTGGGGTTTGTAGTTTAGGGAGGCCTAAGAAGTCTCTGGCCAAGAGTTCTAAATGCCCATCATCATCATCGTCATCATCCTAATTTAAATTCTGATGGCAACTTATGCGTTGCACAAATCAAGGCTCGGACAGCGAAGGACTGCTACCTGCAAGCAGTTTAAAAAACCCTCTAGGCTGTTGGAGTGCAAACTCCATCATCCCCTAACCAGCTATACACTGTTATAGTGCTATTATTCCACACTTAACCGCTATGGCTGCCTCCTCTGGAGTTCTGGGACTTGTAGTCTAGTGAGGCCCAAGAGCTCTCTGGCTGAAAATGCCAAATGCTCCTCCCTAAACTGCAAATCCCAGGATCCCACAGCAATCAGCCAGAGCAGTGGAATCATAGCGCTGTAAGAGTGCAGTGTGGTTATAGACATCTTCCTGACACTTTTATGCACAAGCCTGCTCCATCCTCAGTATGACATCCCTTCAAATAGCCATGTTTAAATATTTGAAGGGTTGTCATACTGAGGATGGAGCAGGCTGGTTTTCTGCTGCTCCAGAGACTGGGACATGGAGCAATGGGTTCAAACTACAGGAACAGAGATTCCACCTCAACATTAGGAGGAACTTCTTGGCAGTAAGAGCTGTTCAGAAGTGGAATGCACTGCATCAGAGTGTGGTGGAGTCTCCTTCTTTGGATGTTTTTAAACAGAGATGGCCATCTGTTGGGTGGGCTTTAATTGGGTATTCCTGCAGGGCAGAATGTGGTTGGACTAGATGGCCTTTGGGGTCTCTTCCAACTCTATGATTCTATGGAACGCACTGCCTGGGAGTGTGGTGGAGTCTCCTTCTTTGGAGGTTTTTAAAGAGAGGCTGGATGGCCATCTGTCATTGGGAATGCTTTAATTGTGTATTCCTGCATGGCAGAATGGGGTTGGACTGGATGGCCCTTGGAGGTCTCTTCCAATCCCACTCTATGATTCTCTGTGAGGAAAAAAGAAAAACGAGGGCGCCGGAGCCCGGAGGAGAAAGTTTAGCCGAGGGTGGAAGAAAATCAAACCAGCGGGCCGTGCGTCGGAGCCAATGGGCTGCCGGGGCTCCGAGGATTCCGTCCAATGAGCGAGGCGTTCCCGGGCGGCGCTGACGTCACAAAGGGAGCCCCATTCAAGAGTTGCGAACGTTCGGAGGGACTTCCTCGCCTCCATTCAAGATTTTCCCTCGAATTCAAGCCTCCATCCAAGGCCGGGTTTCTTCCCCGGAGGGATGGCGCCGCTGCCGCCCGGCCGCTGCTGCTCGGGTCCCGGCGAGCCCGGCCTGCCCCCGGCGTTCCTGCAGAGCCTGCGGACCCTCTTCGACATCCTGGACGACCGGCGGCGGGGCTCCGTCCACCTGCGGGAGATCGAGTCCCGCTGGCTCCTCCAGGGAGGCGACGGGGAGGCCAGGGCGGCGGAGGTGCCCCGGGGGGTCCTGGAGGGTCTTCGCCGGGCCGCCCCCCCCAGCGGCTACCTCACCTTCGAGCGCTTCGTCCTGGGCTTGCGAGCCTCCCTCCTCAGCCCGGAGAAAGGCCACCCGGCCGCCGGGACCCTCCTGCCCCAAAGCAGGGGGCCCCCCGCGGAGGAGAAGGGGCCCGGGAGGGTCTCCTCGGGAGCAGGGGGCAGAGAAGGGGCCTCTCGGAGCTTGGAGAAGACCCCCGGCTCCCAGGCGGACAAGCGAGCAGGTGGGAGCAGAAGTTGCATCGGTTGCATGCATGGGGTCGGAGGGGGGACTTGGTACCGTTTATAAAAGGAATATGCAGGACCGGTTGAAGGACCCCGCAGCCCCTGCAGCCTCAGGGGGGCCCGTCATTGTGGGGGGGGGCTTCCTAACCCTCCTCCTGCAAAAACATTATTATTAATAATCTGAATATCCTGTCCTGTGAATAGCTTAGGTTGAGTTAGGTGACATGGACCTGAGATAAACATATGCCCCACCCAAATAAAAACATTGGAGGGGGGCATCATTGTGGGAGGCCCCCGTAGTCACCCTCCTCCTGCAAAAGCATTATTAGTAATAATCTGAATATGCTGTACTGTGAGTAGGTTAGGTTAGGTTAGGTTACATTGACCTGAGATAAATATATGGGCCCCCCAAAATAAACCATTGCAGGGGCCCCCAAATTCCTTAAACCAGCCCTGGGAATATGAACTGGAAATAGTACCTCTGGCCATGTGCAGAGTGCTTTATCATCTCCCCACCACCACCTCCTCACTGGCTTTTAGCACCTGCCCTAAAAGAGGCCAATATATAACCTCTGAAGTGAGCAGTCTTAATAAGGTGTGAGATGTAGTAGTGAGAACCCTTGGCTGAATGGTTGAGGTATATTGCCTGCATAGGCCAGCCCTGTGCACTGAGCAGAAGATTTAAAACCAGTTTCTCCTTGTCTCAGGCTGGCCTACCTCACAAAGTTGTTGTTGTTGTTGTTGCTGTTGTTGGGATAAACAGTAGAGGAGGAAGAGGAGAATTATTGGAATGGTGGCGGATAATTTATTGAAGGCGCCAACTATTGGCTTTCATTGGAGAGGAGCTTCCTCTGTTCTGTGTTTTAGTCTGAACCTCAGTCTGAAAGGAGATGCCCAAGGTGCTGAACTGGTTGGGAGGAAAAGGCTCAGCACTTGGAAAGCTCTCTTGGAATTTGGACTACAGCCTGGAACGGATTCACTGCACCATGGGCAGGGAATCCACCAGGGTTACATTCTATATAGGGGGGCTTTCAAGAATGGAATTGCATTTAAAGAATAAAATGATAAGGAGAAGGAATGTTAGAAATGTATAAAATGACCTGTGATATAGAGAAAGTATGAGCCAGGCTGGCGTAAGTGGTTTGAGTGTGGGACTAGGACCCCAGGAGACCAGGGTTCAAATCCCCCTCTGCTCTGCCATGGAAACCCACTGGGTGACCCGGGACAAGTCACACTCTCTCAGCCTCAGAGGGAAGAAACAGTGAATCCCCTCTGAAGGAACGTTTAAACACCAGCATGGTGTAGCGGTTTGACTGTTGGAATAGGACAGGGATTGGATCAACCCATGGAAGCGGATGGGGCCATCTATGGCTACTAGTCCCGGTGGCTGAACATCTCTTCCAGGATCAGAAGCAGGTTGCCTTTTTGTGTCTCAGCTGCTGAGACACACAAGATGAAGTGTGTGTGCGCTTGTGTGTCTTGCTGGTGAACTTCCTACCAAGGCAATTGTTTGGCCACCGTGGCAGGAAAAAAACATACTGGAGCAGCAAAGGCCTTCAGTCTAATCCGGCGTGGCTCTTCTCATGTTCCGTCTCCAGCTGCGGAAGCCTGTGGGATCCGGAAACTGGCAGGGCCATCACAGAATGAGAGCACCTCCAAGGGAGCAATGGAGGCCCGGCGGCAGACAAGAAGCCGTGGAGAGCACAGGAGGCACACCATCACCAACGGCGTGGACTATGGCATGGTATGGGAGTCTTCTTTGCATGATACCTTGAGACAACTGGGGGTGGAGGTGGGGGGAATCTCTCAGTTTTCATTAGAGTAAAAAATGAAAACTTGCTGTTCAAGGGGGAACCACCCGAAGTTGTCGTGTCCCATATAATAGCCTAGAAAAGGACACTCCTTTTTTTTTTTGGACTGCAACTCCCAGAATCCCCTAGCCAGGGAATTGCAATCCAAAAACTTCTTCAAAATGTCTAACAAACTCTGAACTTTGGGACTCACTTTGACTAAAGATTTTGCTGAAATCTGAATCCATTTCATCATCAGATCTTGCTTGGGGCTAGCTTTTTGGTGGACCAGAATTTGCCCCCCCATAATCGTGGGGGGCATAATTGTGTGTGTGTGTGTGTGTGTGCCTCTGTGTGAGTTTTACTTAGAAGCAGGTAGCATTTTAACCCCAGTGCTATTAAGAAAGGCAAGGTAAAGGGGCAGAAAATGAAAAGAGATCGTAAACAACCTCTTTTTCTATAGCATGCCCCCCCCCCAAAAAACAGTGCATCCTACTGGTGACAACAAATCACTATCCATAGAGGGAGGGAGGGGTTTAATCCCTTCAAAAGAATATATTTCTGTTTGCTGCCTGGCACACAACCAGCCAATGTGCTCATTTCTCACTGGTCTGAATTGATCATCCTAACCCAGTCCCTTCTGTTTTTTTTTGCACCTAGGTACATGGTAGGTAGGTTTTACATTTTTATTTTTATTTTGCTAATTGCTGAATAACTAGTCCTCAATCTCTGCTCCTCCCCAACAGGATTGTAATTCAGGGCAAGAGAATGCCCTGAATAAACTCTGAATCAAAATAAACCAGTCATGGATATGTATATAAGCATATACATAATAAATAGTATCAAAATACAGTATAGTGGTATCAAAACAGCAACAGTGTCCAAGCAAGAGTGGAAACATACCCAAAAACCAGCCTACATATTATTTAGGTTGCAAAATAAAGAACATTTCTTGAAGCATCTTAGGGTTACAACATTTCTTTATGTTGCAACATAAATAACATGGTATCCGTTTTTTTGGTATATTTCTACAGTGTTTTTGACACAGCTGTTTTTTTGTGACTTCGAGTTTATTCAGGGGGCAAATTCTCTGCAAATGCCTTCGATCCACGTGGCAGCCTCCTTTGGAGCTGGCTTTCAGGGATGCTCTAGGGCTTTCCTTCCTCCTCTGGTCGTCATGGCAACAGGCCTGGCCTGGCCAGGAGAGGACCACAGAGGTCATTCTCTGGTGGATAGCCTGGCTGATAGAGCTGGATGGGGGCCCTGCTGGCCTACAACACCCTCTTTGTGCCGCTGGCTAGTAACCTCCGCAGCTCCAAAGCTTTGCATTTTTTCCTCTGGGTAGGTCTGCATCCTCCTCTTTTACTCCTTTCCCCCCCTCTTCCTCCTCATTTGTTTCCATTGGGGTGATTTTAACAGTTCTGGGAAGCTCTCCCTGCTTGGTGAGGGCCTTTTGTACTTTTAGCGTTGGTGCAGAAGAGGGAATTTCACCAGGGGTTGCTTGTTAGCTGGTTGCATGAGAATCCTCATCTGCTGAAATGCTCTCTTTTACGTAATTGTTCAAGTAGAGGAGCTGTATCCAGTTTTCCCTCTTGCAGCCCTACCCATTTGTTTCTTTTATTTATTTTATTTCGTTAGTTATTTACACCCCACTCTTCAGCCACAAGGCTATCAGAGCAGCTTACAAATTGTTTTAAGCAATAGCAATTTACACTGCATTAAGCAGCTTCCAATGTGTGTTAGCTAATTGCCCCCACAAGCTGGGTACTTGTGCAACAAACTTGCATTGTTTCTAGATTTAGGTAGGAAGGTGAAGAACTGGGGCCCTTTCACACTGCAGAATTATGACACTATGGTTACACTTTCATTTCTGTAGCTGCATCCTATGCACGTGGGGTTTATGGTTTGGTTAGGCTCTAGAGGAGGTCTCTGGCTGAGAATTGTAAGTATCCCTCCCTGAACTACAAATCCCAGGATTCCATAGAATGGAACCATGGCAGTTAAAGTGGAATTATAGTGTTATAATTTTGTAGTGTGGAAGGGTCCCAGGAATAAGAGGCAGTGGAGAACATGAGGGGGAATTGGAGGTAGGCTCAAAGGGGGAAATAAATCCTTCTGAATGTTTTGGACTGATCAACCGCATCCAACTCTGCTATTGGTAAAGGGATTGTGGGAAGCAAATTCTTTTTTATTCCAACAGGCTCTGAATCATTAATTGGTTGTGGGGAATCTTTTTTTATGGAGTGAGTATGCGCTGTATTTTTAACTTCATTGTTATGTTTTAAAATTATTTTATCCTTTAAAAAACCCAATGGTGTTTTAATATGATAATTTGTCTAATTGCATTTAAATGTTTTTACTATCAGGCTTTTAGCTTCATCGTGTTTTAGCCTGTTTGTCAACTGCCTTGGGGTCCATACCAAGAGAAAGGCAGCATATCAATAAAATAAATCTATCTATCTATCTATCTATCTATCTATATATATATATTAGCTTGGGAGAAGAGGGAAAGGCAGGGAGGGATGCTGGACTCCCCATTGTTTTTATTTTTAATGTGCAAATGCACATGAGCCCAGGCGCTGGATTGAGCACACTATGTTTTTTTGTGTCTTCTTGGCAGCTAAAGCAAATGAAGGAAATGGAGAAGGAGAAGGATTTCTTGCTCCAGGGGCTGGAGATGGTGGAGCGGGTCCGGGATTGGTACCGCCAGCAGATTCACCTCCTCCAAGAGCAGCAGAAACAGCTGGCCCAAAGCAAAGGCCACAAGGTGAGTCGCCTCGAGTCTCTTGCTCCCTCGCTTGCTCGTATCGGACAAGACTCTCATAAAACTGGCAGTGATGGTGGCCATTTATCTTTGGATGGGCATTTACTAAATCGATACCTAAATGCTTGTGTATCTTTGGCTATGAAAGAAGCACTAAAAAGTAGGAGACAGCAAAAGGCGTGGATGTCTAGCATGTCATTTTTGTGCCTCAAGACTGGAAAGTTTAGAAAAAAGTTCCTTTTGGGGGGATTACAACTTCCAGAATCCCCTAACCAATAGGGGTTTATAGGAGCCAAATTTTTCTCAGCTTTGACTACAGCTGTGAAAGCTCTGTGCAAAGATGTGGAATTCTGCAACCTCACAGAAATGGGGCACATCTTTGATTTGCCAATACTTACCGTACTGTCTTTTGTGTTCGCTGGTCACGGGGAAGAGGTGTTTTTCCACAGAATTTGCAATGTGCTTCATTACTCAGTTTAGATTTTTTTTCCTCTGCTTTTTAACCCCCTCCCTTCATTTTTCTGTCTCACTCAGGAGCTGCTCACAGAGGGGAGTCAAAGTCACCTCCATCCCCTCCTGCCCAAACTTCAGGAACTGAACCGCTGCCTGAGTGAGCTGCTGTCCCTCTCGGCAAAGGTGAGACCTCTCCTACAGGTGGATGGCGTTTTGTGGTGTGACCTCTGCAGTGGCAGAGAGTGGCATCCAAGCTTTTGTTGGGGTGGGCTGGCTGTAGGAAGGATGATGATTCCACTCTGGGCTTTAGTCTGAACTTTAAAGACACTGTTCCTGGTGCTGAACAACAAAATAGGTTGGGTGCATTGGATAGCTCCTATAGAATTCAGACTAAAACCCAGAGTGGATTTGCCATTCCCCTGAGACTTCCATAGCCTTAGACAGGAACAGGAAGGACGGTAGTCAGGATCTAGCTCAGGGTGGGGAACATTATGGTCCCCAAGCCATTTTTCCAGCCTCTGGCCCAATTTTTGGGCAAAAATAATGTCCAGTAACAGTGGGGGTGCGCTTTGGCCATTGGGGGTGCGCTAGGCCATTGGGGGTGCGCTAGTCCAGTGGGGGTGCGCTTTGGCCATTTTGGACAATGTCTCAGTGCCTTCCCTGTTCTCAGGCCTGTTTTAGGCTGAGGCATCGTTTCAAAACCATAAGGCGCTTCCATGGCCGCTTGGACCAGCCAATCCTATTATATGCTCTATATTTTGTAATGGCCAGCACGATGCAGGTAAGTAAGGGAGGCAGCTTTAACTGATTTATTTGAGACTGTCAGCAGGTTTCAAAGGGCCAGATCTCTCTTTATGCTCATAAGAACTAGAAACTTGATGTGGATGTTTTGCTTTTGTTTATAAAGCAAGCCAGGGTAAGCTTTGCAAGACCCTCCATCGGTGAGTGTTGGAGGTACACGGTACTGGAATAAACCCCACTTCTTTTCTCTCTGCAGCCTCTGAGCCCATCTTCCGTGGCCACCCACAGCCTGACTTGCATTGCCACAGCCTCCCCGCCTCTGGCTGGGCCACAACAGACTATCAATATGTTGAAGGAACAGAACTGGCTTCTCACCAAGGTGGGTGAGCAGTAGCAAGGGATGTCTTCCACCCATCTTCTCCTTAGGCCACATACAAGGCTAATGCTTGGAGAAAGTTTTTTGGGTATGTGTGGCAATAACACCCAGAATGTCTTGGCTATAATAGCCATAGTTAGTCCAAAAAAGTAATATTTCGAGCTGTGAGTTAGAGAAATTCAAAGTAGGGGAGGGGAACAGGGAGAGAGGAGGAAGAAAAGGACTCCCATCAGCTGTTTGTTATTAGAAGTAAGTGGAGCTTCCATATTTAGAAGCAGTGTGCTTCTCAGTGACACTGCTGCCCCCCGCCCCAAAGCAGCCATTTTAGCCTAAAGAGAGAGGTGGGGAGGGTTGCAGACCCATATTAGGGTAATACTTTCATTGCTTGAATGAATAAAGTCCTTCCGCCTATATTATTTATTTATTTGTGCAGTTTTGATGCCGCCTTTCTCCCAAAGTGGGACCCAAGGCAGCTCACAGAATGATTAAAACCACAATTAAAACATACAAAGTAAAAACAGATAAAAACAGCATAAAAACACACCCCAATAAAAACCACAATTATACGTCAAAGGCCTGCTTAAACAAGAAATGACAACAGGGAGGGGGCCAGGCTAGCCTCCCGTAGGAGGGAGTTCCAAAGGGTGGGAGCAGCCACAGAGAAGGCTCTTTTACTTATTTATTTATACCCTGTCTTTCTCCCTATGGCGGGACCCAAGGCGGCTCATAACATTTAAAAACATTTCCACTTATATATCAAAAAACCTGTTGAGGGGCAGAGGATGAGGCGGAGGTGGGTATTATTTACACTTCCTTTACTTTGCAGGAGGTGACAGAGAAAAGCGACCGGATCACTCAGCTGGAGCAGGAGAAATCTGCCCTGATCAAGCAGCTTTTTGAAGCTCGCGCCCAAAGCAACCGGGAGGCCAGCCTGCTGGATTCTACCTTCATCTAGCACCCACCTTTCAGGGTAGCGTGAAGGATCAGGGTAGAGCAGATAGACAGACAGACAGACAGACACACCCGCTGTGTCGGCAAACTGCATGGTAGACTCCAGGCCTGGAGTTTGCAAACGTTCGGCGGTGCATTTGCACCCTTTTTCTCCTGATACCCTTAGATCTCTTCAGTCCTTGACAAAGGCCTGAGGTCGAGATGATGTGTGTACACTCCTTTTCCAGTTGTTGGGAAAGAATATTCAAACCCAGGCCTACACATTTCTCCAGTTGGACATCTCTTGGCACCAAGTCTGATGTTGCTCTTGCTTTCTCGGGAATACACTCTCCAGGAGGAGATTCTGTTTTTAACGTCCTCTTCCCTTTGACGCCATTCCACGGAGCTCATGGATGTGGAGCATGTCCTTCACCTCACTGCTAACATCCAAAATGAGCAGCCAGGGAGAAGAAACTCCTCATTGTTTCTAGAAAACTCTTTTTTGACACAAGATAGGAACTTATTGGGTGCATTTCTCTATAGCGTTGCTGACAACACTCCAACTTTTGGGGATGTAATTTACCTCATAAAGCCTTAAAGCCACTCCAGGAGTGAGGCTGTAGCCTTAGGAATGAACATCTCTGCTTTTTCTCTCTCCATTTTTCTCTAAGAGAAGCGTACCTCTGAGCATATGTAGGGTGCTCTTTTCTCAGCACTCCTTTAATCTCAGTTGGGTTTCAAGTTGACCTCAAAATTCTTCCTGACTGTGCATCATCCTTTATGTTTTCTTTCCTGGAACTTAAGAAAAACAAAATCCTAAGAAGAGCCTTGCTGGATTGGGCCCAAAGTCCATCAAGAGCGGGATTTTGCTTCTGATGCTGGCCAGATGGATTGTCTCCAGAATGTGAGGACAAGAGTGACTGACATGCAGAAGATAGACCACCTCGAAATAATAATAATAATAATAATAATAATAATAATAAACTAGAATTAGTTTCTTACCTTGAAATAAGTGCAGAGGAAGCTAGTGGGCCCAATGCAGGCTGAAGTTTCTCCATTCTTGCTGTATAATGCAGACGGCTATTTTTCTCCAAATTTAACTCCCTGTTGCCAGCAGGAGGTGCTGTGAAATTGCCTTTAAGATGCTTGTATTTTCATTTGCAACCTCTATGGTAAGTGTGGAGAATTCTGGCTAGAGTTGATCTTAGTTATATGAGAAATATGCTTCTTGAAAGGTTATTGAGACATCCGCGCAAATGCTCCCTGATTCCTCGCTGCGGGTAAGGCCTTGTCCAGCCAGAGCGCTCCCTACCACCATGGCCGCATGGTTTAAAAACAAAAATCATGATGCAGGTATTTCCATGTATGGTTTGAGACAATGGTTGGCATGTATGTATGTATGTGTTTCTGTTCCCTTTTCCAGTTTCCTCCTGTTTGGTTTCCAGACCTGCCAACCTTCCCCAGCTCTTCCTTGCGTGAATCATAGAATCATAGAATTGTAGAGTGTTTGTTTGTTTTAGGCCTGGCAAATAGACCATTAAAAAAAAAAACTTTTGCAAGAAATCCATATTGCTCAGACAAGTTGCAATGTCTGGGAGCATTCTGTGGCATCACAGTGTGTCCATCCGTGGTAAAGTCATGGGTTCAGATACACCTACCGGTGACTGGATGTTTCTAAATGAGAGGCAGGTATTTTTCCCCCCATGGTGTCGTGGTTTGACTGTTGGACTAGGACACTGTGAGACCAGGGCTCGAATCCCTGCTCCGCCATGGAAACCCACCTTGGGCAAGTCACACTCTCTCAGCCTCAGAGGGAGGCAAAGGCAAACCCCCTCCGAACAAATTCTGCCAAGATAACCCCATGATAGGGTTGACATAAGTCAGAGATGACTTGAAGGCCCACAGCAGCAACAAATCATGGCAGCCCACCTCAGGGGTCTGCACCGACCACTGTACCTTCCTGCCACTCTTGCTTGGCAGTCACTGGTGGTGCGCTGCAGTGTTTTCACCTGTTTGGAAGCAACTCATTGGAAGCTAAATGAATTCTTCTCTGCAGTAACCGAGGCGTAACTAAGACGAATTAAGACTAAGGCAAGAAAGTATTGCCTTAGGGTCACTGTGAGTCGGAAACAACATGAAGGCGACAACAGCAAAGGATAATGTCACTCCTTTTGCAGTGTGACTGCTAACTAGTTTGTTATTTTCTTTTATAGTTACAGGGTAGAGTGTAAATGCAATTCTAAACATAAATAAAAAGCAGTTTCAGGGTAGGTGAGGGTGTATAGCAGTGCTGTGTATACCACAGGCCAGGGTTTTGTAGCATTTTGTTTTGTGGAACTATTTTAGTTACTGTTTAGTCCTGAGAAAGTGAAGAGCTACTTTTTAAAACTGTTAACAATTAACAGCTACCGTAAATATTTTTTTTTTAAATATAGCCACTTTAATAGCGTACACTCCGACATTTTACAGATGAAAATGGAGACACGTGTGTGGCCAAGCAACATCAGAGCGGGGTCAGGATGGCAAAGGTTATTAAGGACGAAGAACAGACAAGCAAGGAGAGGCTGCAGCAGTTTGCTTTTGCCTGAGCCTACTGGGAAAAGCAAAACTACCCAATTCTCTCCTCTCTCCCCCGACATGAGTGCAGTTGCTACTTCTGCAGTTTGAAATAAGTTTGCAGCAATTGCAGTAAGATGAAGGCAAAAGGGGAAAAGTGGGAGGAAGAAAGAGAAACTGGGACATTTTAAAAGCAGCTGAGAAACTGGAACAGGAGAGGATTAATTGGGACCATCCCTGCCAAATCAGGGCAGTTGGAGTGTATATAAGAAGGAACCAAAAGCAACACTAGAGAAAATCTGAGCATACGGGGCTGTTCTGGAAAGAGGGTCCATTTTTCGTGAAACCTCCTTCCCTCAACTTAGGCAATACCTGCTTGGCATGCAGGTCATTTGTACAAAGTGGTGTGTGCATATGTGTGTACTAAAATATTCAGGCACAGGACTGAATATATGTAGCGGGTACAAATATATGCAACTTCCTTCCTCCCTTTTTTGGTACGAGTTGTTTTGCTCCTGTGTTGATACCAAACCTTTGACTCTCCTTCCCCAACAGTGATGTTTGCGCCTTAATGCAAAGGTTCTTTGTCAAGGCATCTCTTCCTTTCTGTTTTATGGGCATTTTGGTCTTTAATCCCCTCCCTAGATGTGTTTTACATCTAAACTTTTGTATGTAATTTTTGGTCTTGTGTGTAGCATTTTTTTTTTTACAGAAAATGGTGGCCAGAGGTTTTCTTTTTATACTTGCTGGTAATGTTTGAAATAATGGAGGATCATTCTTTCTTCTTACAAACAAAAATAAATATTACAATGAGACTGTAAACTGCAGTTCCTGTTTATTATTATTATAATTTACAATGGCAAGAGAGGATGTAAGTCTGTCTGTCTATGCCATAGTTCCAAGATCATGAGGCCAAGAAACTTTGTGTAAGTACTAAGAGGGGCTTGGGAAAGGTAGATTATTTGTTCTTCAAATGAGTATCAATTTCGTTTTTAAAATATATTAATTAATTGTTTCTGCATTTCTGAAGCATGTATTGCTATCTTCAGTCACTAGGTGGCAGACTTTCTTAACCAATACAGAGATTTGCAGTTGGGTGTTTGAAATGAGGGAGGCTTTTATTACTATCTGCTCAGAAGTAAATCCATGCACATTCTATGGGACTTGTTCCTAGGGGTGTATAGCAGCTTCCCCCACCTGCCTGGGAGTTATGGGACTTGTACTCCAACACATCTGGAGGTTGCTGAAGGCTGCTGTAGACACATGGGAGACAGTCCCCCACTGGATATGAAGGGATTTACTCCTGAGTAGGCATGCATAGTATTGCACTGTAAGGCAGGGCAACTTGTTCCCCTCCCCCTGTGTTTGGGACTACAAAACCCATCATTCATGATGACCAGACAGGTGCTGATGGGAGTTGGAGTGAAATGAGACTGTTTTATTTTGTAAAGGAGCCGAGCTAGGCGCGGTGACTAAGTGTGAGCAACTATGGAGCAAACTGCTTGCCAACTGTCTGCCTATCTTCCTGCTTGCCTCAACAAGTACTAGGCACAGGTGGGCAGGCAGGCTGGCATGCACAACCCAGTGATTTTGCTTTACTAGGAACTGTTCTCTGTTTTCTGGTATCCAGCTCTTGGAAATCTCTGTTTTATTATGAATTTTAAGGAGTTGCTACAGGTATAGTTTACCTCATTGAGGCGATTACAAAAAAAGACACCTTCCAGTAAAATGGCTTAATCTGGGATGTTTGGGATCCCTGTGTGAATTCCATTGCATTGCATTTTTACACAAATGCTGAGTCTCTACAGGAGTGTTTGTGGATGCCGAATCAAGGGATATTTTGTCACCATACCCAAATATCCAGAGCCTGGAAACAAAGATTCGCATGAGATGGAACATTTGTTCTGAGCAGCAGGCAGCCTTCATTGTTTGCAAAATAAATTGTAACCAACACAGTATCTTTGTCTTTAAAATGCTACTATTTTTGTCTTTAAGCACACCACACACTCACACTATACATTGCATGTTAGGAGAATGCTGTGAGCATATGTGTTTCTTCTGGGGGTATCTAAAAGTTTAAGGAGGTAAGTGAGATATATCTTGTTGCCAGTATACTCCATAATAAGTTTGCTTTAGAGTTGCCATAAGTCAGAAACGACTTGAATGCACACAGCAACAACAATGAACTCTTGTGAGTCTATGCCAGCAAAGCCATCAAAGAGACTTGCACCACCTGGAAGAGTAAAAGTTTTATTTGGCATAAACTCATCAGATGTGTGGAGGTTTGCCTCACGTGGGAGGCAATGACACATTGCTTAGATGGAGAGGAATGTGCTTGGGGGGAAAGGGAATTTAAATGCCCCCCACAAAAAAAAGAGAGAGAAAGGACAGATACAAATGTCCGTGTGAACACAGTGATTGCTAACATAACGTAGATCAATGGGGGCACAAGAGATTCTGCCACAGATAAGCTAATTCTCAAATCTGGTGAGATAAAAAGCCTTTGTTTCTATTCAGATCACAGGAGATGGAATCAAACTTTGTGCTGAATTCTTGGCGCTGAATGTTGCAATTCACCTTTTGTTCCTATTCAGGCTGCAGGACGGGGAGTCAAACTTTGTGGTGAAATTCTTGCAATCCACCCTTTGTTCCTATTCAAGCTGCAGAAGAGGGAGACTGATGAATTCTTTGGACGAATTCTTTTAATTCAGCCATTTTCCACTGGAACTGATAGGGAAAATCGGAGTCTCTGAGGCCGAAACCTTTGAAGTCCCTCCAGGGCTGGTGGATCTCTCCCTCTCTTTCCCAAATCAGACTTCTGTTTTCCATCTTTATGCTCTGAACTTTCTTTTTTGAGTTTCAATTAAGGATGCCCTCTCGCCCTCCTACTTTCAGTTCCTCTGTGGGACATCCCATTTTGCTTTAACTGCAAGGAGTTCCTCTCAAAGTGACTCATGGCCTTTTCATGGAAACCGCAGAATGTGTGGCTTTCATCTTGTTTGATGCTTTGCACAAGACACAATGGCCATCCATGGCTCTGGTGAAAACACATTTGAGGAAGAACACCCACAAGCAGTGATAGCTCTCCAACCTCTTTTTGAAGACACCCCTGAGAAAGAGACCCCACAATCTCTCTGGGATCCTTACTACACTATATTGTTATGGCACTATATACCCTACTTTATATTTATTTATTTATTTATACCCCACTCTTCAGCCACAAGGCTATCAGAGCAGCTTACAAATTGTTTTAAGCAATAGCAATTTACACATCTACACTGCATTAAGCAGTTTCCAATGTGTGTTAGCTGTCTACTTTATACACAGACAGGACCACATATCTCTTTTAAATCCTAGATGCTCTTCTCTGTACCTGTTCCAATTTGTCTGTATCCTTAAAATGAGAAGCAGATGACTGCCTCTCAGGCTTGCTTTACTGGTGGATTCTTTCACTGGCAGGGGCTGGACTAGATGTCCTTTGGGGTCCCTTCCAGTTCTATGATTCCTATCATGTTAGCAGGGGGGAAAAAAGAGTCCTTATGTGAACTTTACCCATTGGTTCCCAAAGGCTGTGCCAAGTAGACCGGATTAGCAGACATGCCCTGTCAATGGCTCCTTTCAACTCTCTGGCCATTCATCTTCCTCCTTTATTCTTGACTGTGAGAATGAACATGTTTTTTGGAGGGAATTGTGTGTGGTGGTGGTGGAGAGAGAGATCTAGTGCACATTGTCTTTGCAGACCTCCCAGACTGAGCGCTGCCTTCCTTGTCACTAAAAAGTTATCTGTTAAAACACACAACAACCTCTGCCTCGGGTTCCAGGGAGCGGATCATTTTGTTCTTCCAGCAAAGCTGGGTGTGGTGCGAACAACCCTTGGTGCCCTCTTCCACTCGGTTGTGCAAGAACGCCTTGAATGTTTATAAGGTCTTTGCTAAAACAATAAGGAGGTCCCCACAGTCTTTATTTATTCATATATAGGGCTGGGCTTAGTCGTCCTAATTCTGTCCAGGAGGAATGCAAAACAAATGACAGACTTCAAGGGGAGAAGAGGAGGGAAACACATCTATGCCAGCACTGAAAGCACCGCTGGCATCCAGTTTGTTTCCAAGTATAATGCAAAGGTCCAGTTTAAAATATTTAAGGCCCTTAAGCAGGTTAATCTCTGGGGCATCCAAAGACCCACCTGCTTCTTTTAAAAGCCGAACTTTTTCCTGAGTGTTAAGATCTTTTGCAGAAGCCTTCCTCACAAGGCCTTCAGCTCCGGAGGTGAGGCGGTGAGCCACGGGGCCTTGTTGGTGAGGGCATCCTGACCCCTGCCTGCATCCTCATCTTCTCCAATGATTCCTGCTCGATTTGTATTCAATGTAACCTCTTAATACTGACCTTCCCATTTGTAGACTGCAGGGCGGTACATGGCTATGATGAAACCCAGAGAAAGTGACCTCCTCCTCCTTCTTCTTGGACTACAGCTCCCAGAATCCCCCTAGCCAGCCTGGTCAGTGGTCTTTACAGAGCTTCCTGTGTTTGTTCCCCATATGTTTTGGAGGGAATTATGCATGATGCTAACTAAGAGCATCATTTTTGAGCATGGTACATTATTTATTTATTTATTTATACCCCGCTCTTCAGCCACAAGGCTATCAGAGCGGCTTACAAATTGTTTTAAGCAATAGCAATTTACACATCCACACTGCATTAAGCAGCTTCCAATGTGTGTTAGCTACTCATGTGCAGATGAATGGATACAGGATAGAAAACAGAAAGAGAACACTCCTGGGGAAGGAAAGTCTGTGATTATGACACATGATTCCATGATGATGATGATGATGATGATGTTGTTGTTGTTGAGTTTCCTAGGGTTTTCTTAGGCAAGAAATGCTCAGAGGTGGTTTTGCTCTGAAATGTAGCCTACAGAACCTGGGATTTGTTGGCACTCTACTTCTTTCTAAATTATACTTTTGATGCCTGAATTGGCGCCTGTCTGTCTGTCAGCCTATCTACGATTATAGCCACCCATCTTTCCATTTATCTGTCCATCTGTCCTATCCTCCATCCATCCATCTGGCATATTTTGGGCAAATTTTGCACAAATTGCCCTCTTTCTTGACGAGGCCTAAGAGACTATCCAGTGTGACTTCCAAATTCTGGGTGGCAACAACCAACACGGGGTGCTGAGCCCATCCCGCCCTGGCTGGGGTGGGGGGACTTCCTTGCAGGCACCGGAAAAAAGAGATGGAGGAGGCAGATGGACGCTGGCCTGAGCCCGAAAGGCCATTCCTCTGTGCTTTCAGGGACATGCGAAGGGAGGGCAGAGAGCCGTTGGATCCTCTTCAAACAACTTGGGCTCCATGTGGACCCTGTCTTGTTCCAGATGTTCCCCCCCTTCTGTCCTGTGTGTGGCTGGACACTGATGACCATTGTCTCCCTGGCCTTGGAGGGCCTTTTGGACTTTCTGTCCAGGGCAAAATGCCAACAGAGGGGCACCAGACTGCCCCACACAATGGGGAGAGTTCTTTTGACTTCTTTCCATTAAGGCAGTTTTCAGTGGGTCAGGGAGGCCCTGCAGTTGGCAGGCTAATTATAAAAGATGCCCACAAACATGGCTATAATTAGCAATTCTATTATCTATCAGGATCCCATTCTGATGGGAGGGGAGTTATTGAGATTTTCCATAGCTCTTTTTTTGTCCTCCTTCCCTGTTGGGTGGTATCAAGCTATCAAGTAACATCCCCACCACCATCATCTTCATCATCATAATCTCCTCTTCCTTGATCTCCCACCTTTCCCTCACAACTAGGACTTGAGGAGACTTTTTTAAAAAACAAAACAGATGCAGATGTTTAAAAACAAACAGGTAGAAATATGTAAAAAGTCCTTGCTAAAAGAGGAATTAAACTACCACTTGGAAAGCTGGTTCTCACCTGACCATCCAGTGTTCAAAATCTGCTCTTTTCTTTGAGCTGTTTTTTTTTAAAGAAGAGGAGGAATCTTCCCCTCTGGCGCTGAGCTAACATTTTAGCCATCTTCCTCCTATCCACTGGTTTTATCTCTTTTCAATTCTCATGGATTGGGCACTGTGGGTGTTTTTTGAGTTAGTGTTGTGAGCCGCCTTGGGTCCCACACCATAGGGGAGAAAAGGCAGGGTTTAAAAGAACGAAAGAAAGATGTGCATTTAATTCTTGATGCATTTGCGTGGGCTGCCTTGGGTCCCACCATAGGGGAGGAAAGGAGGGGTATAAAAGGAAGGAAGAAAGAAAGGAAGGAAGGTAGGTAGGTAGGTAGGTAGATAGATAGGTGTGCATTTAATTCTTGGTGCATTTGCATGGGCTGCCTTGGGTCCCACCATAGGGGAGAAAAGGAGGGATATAAAAGAAAGGAAGCCTTCCATCCTTGTGGGGGCAATTAGCTAACACACACTGGAAACTGCCTAACGCACTGCAGATGTGTACAGTAAATTGCTTATTGCTTAAAAACAATGTGTAAGCCGCTCTGATAGCCTTGTGGCTGAAGAGCGGGGTATAAATAAATAAATAAAATAAAAAAGGGAGGAAGGAAGATGTACATTTAATTCTTGGTGTATTTGCATGGGCTGCCTTGGGTCCCACCATAGGGGAGAAAAGGAGGAGTATAAAAGGAAGAAAGGAAGGAAGGAAGGAAGGAAGGTGTGCATTTAATTCTTGGTGCATTTGGACGGGTGTGAGATTTCCAAGGAGGAGAGCAGATCTCCAGCCTTCCCAGTCCCGCTCTGGAGCTGACTCTGCAACTTTGCTCCAAAGAGGAGGAGGAGGAGGCGGCTCACCTGCTTCTTCTGGGCGGTGGGTCGTCCCCCTTTGGCTCAGCCGGGCCAGGAAGGAGGCGGAGCCCTTTGCCTCCTTGCCTTGTGCCTTTTGCATCGCCTTGCATTGTGCCTTGTGCCTTTTGCAACGCCTTGCCTGGTGCTGAGGAGGCAGCCTTTCGGCCGCGCGGCGGGATGGGGGCCGGGAGCAAGAAGGCGTCGGCGGCGGTGCTGGCCTCCCTGGGCCTGGCCGGGCTGGCCGGCCTCCTCCTGCTCTGCCTGCCGGCCAAGGACCTCCGGGAGCCGCCCGCCTTCAAGGTAAGCCCCCTCCCGCCGGTGGCCAACTCTGCAGGGCTGGCGTGCAAAGGATGCATGGGGCGCCAGGCAAGAGCCGGGGAGGCTGGGGTGGGAGGACTCGAATCGGGCTCCCTCTCCATCCCCATCTTCCTCCATCCCCCCTGGCTTTGGATCGCCAACCCCTGGCAGGGAGGCAGTGCGCCAGAGTGGTTAGAGCCCCCCCCCCCGGACCAAAGCCACCCTCCACAAACCATCCAGCTTTGGTCATTTGCTCTGGCTCCTGGGACCGAAGCACCCCCAGCCAGCCCTCTTTGGCAGAGGAGGAGAAAGAAGACCTTGCAAAACTACACATCCCAGGACTCCATAGGAAGGAACCCCTGTGGCAAGTCATCCCCTTTTCAACCTGGGTTGTTGGTGTCCTGTGGATTTTGCCCAGCAGAGAGCCATGCTTCTAGTTCGCACTAAAATCAGGGGGAATCCTTTGGTCCTGTTTTTCCCTCTCTCTGGGTGTGTTTAGCTCTCTCTTTCTTTCATCCTGGTCTACATTGCAAGGTTGTTGTGAGGATGAAAAATGGTTGGCGGTGCAGGGAGAGACCCATGCACAAGCAGCTTTGAGCCTACTGGGAGGAAAAGTGGGACTGAACTGTAATCAGTAGATTATTGTTTCTTTTAAAATAAAAGGATGATCCAGAGCATCACCGGGCATGTGCAGAGTGTGCCTCGCACGTACAGGTTGCTGAGTTTGGGAGCGAACAGGGCTGGGCTTGGTTTAAAATTCACATCTCAGCTTCTTTCACAACCTTTCCTCTTCTTAGCTTGGCTCTCTTTTTGGAAAGGGAAGCAATCCCTCTGACACCTGCAGAGAATAAATCAGAATTTGCTTTGCTGGGATCCCCTTCCATCTGGAAATCTTAACCCATCCTCTTTTCCCAGGAGAGCATTTTTCAGTTCTCGAAAAGAAAAGAAGGATACTCCAAAGACGTTTCCCTCTCCCCCCCTTACTCCTTCCTTGTTGTCTATTCACAGGTAGACTACCCCTTGGTTGGGAGGCTCTGTTGTGCTCAGGTGTAGCAGCTGCCAAGCTCACCTACCTTGAAGACTAGGCACATGGCTGCTGCTGCTTCTTCATTTTCTTCTTGCTATTATTATTTTTAAAAAGAAGGAAGGAAAAGGGAGGATGTGAACTTAAGACCCCACAGCGGTTAAAAATAGATTCCTCCCTTTTCCAGAGACTGGGAAAGGAAGAAGAAAAACAGGGGGAGCGAAAAGGGGGTGGCGGCAGAGACAAGACTTTGGCCCTTAACCTTTACTTTTTGGGGGGCAGAAGGGAAGTAGATCTCGCACCCACTCCTCCCTCCAGTTCCCTGGCAGACTCATTTCACAAGCGGAAGCAGCATGGGAGCGCTTAATTTTTTTAAAAAAGGAATACATTGGAAATCATGCTGAAGTTTGTTCAGGTATTATCAAAGAGACTTGATGCGATGCTGACCTCAGTATCCCGCCTGGGGCAAAATCCCAATTTCTTGGGTTCCCAAGTTGGTCTATGGAGCCGGTGTGGTGTAAATAGTTAAAGTGTTGGACTATAACTCCGGAGACCAGGATTCAGATCCCCACTCGGCCACAGAAACCCAGTGGGTGACCTTGGGCAAGTCACACTCTCTCAGCTTCAGAAAACCCTGTGATAGGTTCTCCTTAGGGTTGCCATAAGTCAGAAACGACTTGAAGGCACACAGCAACAACAAAGTTGGTCAGCTCAGGCTGTGTATCTTCCTCCTTGTTCAGGAAAACCTTCTTTAAAGGGGACCACAAAGTAGAATAAAAAGACACAATAAGAGTGGGACTTAGTTTGTTTTGGCAGCAAGCTTTCAAGTCACACTGCACTCTTTGTTAAGGGCAGAGGCAGAAGAGATGTGCCAAAATACCCCAGCATGGAGACGCTGAGAGAGGAGTTGTGGCATGCATTTTTCTCTCTTTTTTAAAAACGACTCTGACCTTAGGGTCCAGTTACACAACCTGCATGAAACAAGATAGTGAGGTGGAAAACAGTAGGATGTACAGTACTTTTCTCTTTCACCACCCTCAGTGTTTCCTGGGGGAAACGGCAGCATTTGGGGGGAAGACACATGCAACATATTTCAAGTGTTGGCTAATTTCTATCCTTGGAGCAAAGAAAAACCAGACTGATAAAGGTAATGATTTAGGCACTGGCTGGATGTACTTTATGTTAAAATATGCAGGGTTTTTTGTTTTGTGTTACTCAATCCCTTTTGTGTTTCTTGGACCCATCACTATTGGAATGCAGCTGTGATGTTCTGGATGTATGTAGAAAATGTTGTGCATTTATTAGATAAAAGTATACAGTTGTCCCTCCACATTCATGGATTTGACATTCACGGATTTGAGTATTCATGGCTTGAAAATATTCTTAAAAAATAATAATCCTAATAGCAAGCCTTGATTTTGCCATCTTATATAAGGGACACCATTTTGCTATGCCATTGCATATAATGGGACTTGAGTATTCACGGATTTGGGTATTCACGGGGGGTCCTGGAACCAAACCCCAGCGAATGTGAAGGGACAACTGTAGTTATGTATGCACTGTGTAGTAAATGGAATAACCTGAGGATCTGGAGTGAATGGCAATTGGAGGAATATTATCTGTGGATGAGAGCGGAGTCTGCCAAGGTTAGGAATTAGTGGGGTTTGAGTGATTAGGAGAATAATTAGGTGGGTGGGCTAGGGTATTGTAATTATGGACTTTTTATATTGTAAGCCACCCCGATTGCGTTGCAGAGGGGCGGGATAGAAATAAAATTTTATTATTATATTATATTAATTAGTCAGAGAGAGAAGAGCGTTAGAGTCAGGGTTAGTTATTGAGGAGAGTGAGAGGTATGACTTAGAGTTAGAGTCAGTCAAGATTTGTTGTTGTGTGCCTTCAAGTTGTTTTCAAATCTAGCATGGGGGTTTCTTGGGAAATTTCTTCAGAGGAGGTTTGAGGCTGAGAGAGTGTGACTTGCCCAAGGTTCCCGAGTGGATTTTCCTTGGTTTTTTTCCAGGCTGTGAGGCCATGTTCTGGAAGAGCTATTTCTGACGTTTCACCTGCATCTGTGGCTGGCATCTTCCAGAACATGGCCTCACAGCCTGGAAAAAAACCAAGGAAAATCTGTGGATGCCGGCCGTGAAAGCCTTCGACATCACATTCCCTAGTGGGTTTCCATGGCTGATTTTGGATTCAGACCCTGGTCTCCAGAGTCGTAGTCCAACTTTTAAACCACTACGCCACGTTGGCTCCACAGTCAGGATTTAGATGTATTAAATAAGCAATCTCTGATGCTATGTTCAATTTCAGTTTAATAAATCATTATTTTTGCATCGTACACTTGAACCTCTGAGAATGCGACACATTGGAAAGTTGAAATCCAGGCAATTGGTATCCGTGGTGGCGGCGGTTAATAGGGAGGGGGTGGCAGCATTAAGATGAATAACGTCTGGCACAGGAACCATGAAAGCCCCCCAATTTGGTGTCGGGGTGGGATTAGTGGAAGACCCCTCAGACACCCAACCAATTGCCAGTCACTCCCAACATTATATTTTCTCACCCCTTCTGGATAGATCCTGACCTTATCACATCTACTGCGCAATGCATACCTACGTAAGTATCCTTCACCTTACTTTATCTAATAAATGCAAAGCAATGTCTAGAACATCACAGAGACGCCTGAGAACATCTGCATTTGGCCCTGAGGCTGAGAGAGCGTTATTACCCTTGAGTAACACAGCAGTTCAGGTGAACCTTGTTTTATGTAAATAGATAAAATAGATCCTTTCCTCCAAGGAGATTCCCATCTCAGTTGTCGGAAACTCCCGACACAGAAACAGCCACCCTCCTTAGTGTCTCCAAAATCCTCTCATTTTGGGAGGAGGGGAGAGACTTCTAATTAGCAAAACCTTTGGCTAATTTTGTGTCGTCCTTGATCCAGATCTGTCTGTGCGTCTCCATGAAGGGTGTGGGAAGCAGGTAGGCACAGTCATCCAAAAGGTGAAGCCTGACTTTCTAAGGGAAGCCCCGTGAGTCATTCAGAGGAAGTCTTGCCCAACGCAGTGATCCACGCCTGCTTTTCCTGCCATAAATGCGCCCAGAGGATTGTGGGAGTTCAAGGCCTGCCCTTTGGTTCCCAAATTTTCACGTGGGGCGAGGGATTAATATATGGAATGAATACCCCCATGCAAGAATTGGAAATGGGTGCTTAGTTGGTTGGTATTTTAAATCTGCTGCTGCCTAGGAGTGTGGTGGAGTCTCCTTCTTTGGAGGTTTTTTAAACAGAGGATGGATGGGCATCCGTCGGGAATGATTTGAGTGTTTATTCCTGCCTGACAGGGGGTTGGACTAGATGGCCTTTGGGGTCTCTTCCAACACTGTAATTGGTACCAACTGGTGGAATGCATCATCTCCCTTGGCTTGCAAAACTACTTATGGAATTAGAAACTCGTTTGATTAATGAACTTCCGTCTCATTTAGTTCCATCTCATTTAGTGTTTGCATATTAAGCCTTATTTTCCTAGTTTACAAGCTCTGTATGGCTGCTGAGATGTCGGAAAGGTGGCAGCTTCACACTTTTGAGCCCTGTCGCCACGAGGACCAGAAACTTGTCTGCGTTTCTAAAAAGAGACATGAATGGGATTTTCCAACACAGGATATGCAGTAAGGGTGGGAATGTTTTTTTCAATCTGAGGGCTATATTCAATTCCAGGGAAGATCTCAAGGGCCACGTGCCAGTCAGTAGTGGGCAAGCCAAAGGCAGAAGGGGCAGCCCCCCAAAATGCTAGCATGCATTATTTTATTAATGTTCTTGTTGACAGCAACAAAGCCTTAGGAGAGGTATCAAAACCTTATCAATCAACTTGTACCAAAGCTGGAAAGCTATCAGACGCTGGTGTCGTAGGGAAGGGAGCGTGGCCATTTGGGGAATGGGTGGATCGGGGCTCCAAGGCAGAGGTGGGCATCCAGAGGTTCTCTGTCCTGGCCATAGAAAGATGCCAAATTGGGGGTCATTTGGAGTCTTAAATGAATGGCCTGCTTGGAGGGATCAGGTGTTTCCTGCTGGGGTTTTCTTGTGAGTTTGAAGACGTCTCCGTTTCCCATCCTCTGGATTAGGATTCAAGTCATTTGGGATGAGTTGCATAAATCCTGCTCTCTCTTTCCCTCTTCTCCCTCTTGCTGATTTTCTTTCCTCTGAGCTGGAACTCTCCCCACCAGCCGGCGGCCGTGCAAACAAGCCAAGTTTGACCTCATGCGCTTCCCTCCCAGGGGACTCTTGAACCGAGACAAAAATGTTCTCTTTCCATTGTTATCCCAGAGGAAGAGAGCACAGGAGAAAGTTGGACTGGGATGGAATGGGATGCCCCCAGATGATGACCTTGAAATCCCTTTTGACAAGGTCAGGGGGGAAGGAGAAGGAGGAAAATTAAAACGCTCAGCATATATTAGCCACAATTAACGTTTTGGGCTTTCCGCTCACAGAGCTATGAATAGGGGTAGCAGTGATCTGGAAAATGGGATTTGATAAAAGCAGTTGCCAGCCCTCGGTATTCAGGCAATATTCCTCCAGTGGGAATTCTGAAGCCCTCCGGATGTTTTTTGGACTGCAGCTCCCATTGTCTTCCCAGGCACCCTAGCAAATGGTGAGGATGCTGGGATCTATGGTTCCAATAACATCTGGAGGAGTGCAAATGAATCATAGGATCATAGAGTTGGAAGGGACCCCAAGGGCCATCTGTTCCAACCACATTCAGCCATGCAGGAATATCTGATCAAAGCCCTCCCGGCAGATGGTCATCCAGCCTCCAAACCTCCAAAGAAGAAGAAGATTTGCAACCTTGGCCTCGTTGCATGTCAGCAAAACAAACACACATTCTTCCCTCATTATTTCATAGAATCATGGAAAGTTAGAGTTGGAAGGGGCTTCAAGGGCCATCTAGTCCAACCCCCTGACATGCAGGAATACATAACTAAAACATTGCATGCAGAGAGATACGTCAGACAACCCTGAAGTAGGATCCTGACTCATAAGAATTTGCCAGTCTTCCATGGCCTCCAGAATTTGTTGCCTGAGGTAGCTGTCCCACTCTGTAGGGTTGGCACTGAGGCCTTTTCTTTCTTTCTTTCTTTTGTTCTGTCTTCTGGTGATGAGTCCTCATGGCTTTGATCAACAAGGAACAGCACAGGGATGGGAGCTTTTTCCAGCTGTGTCTTTCACTTCCTTCCTTCCATATTCTTTTGAAACCAGATGGAAAGCTCTTCTCGGAAGTGCAAAGCCACGGTCAAAACAAGTTGGGGTTTCCTTGCATGGGCTTTTTGTTAATGCAAACGTCTGTCTTTTCTCAGGGAGTCTCCAAGACTTCTCTGCTGCAGCCAGCATTGTGTGTACTGGTTAGAAGGTTGCATTATGGAGACTTCCAGAGATCCAGGTTCAAGTCTCCCACTGAGCTGTGAAAACTCACTAGGTGACCTGGGGCAAATCCCTGTCTCTCAGCCTGACCCTACCTCACAGGGCTGTTGTGATGAAAATAAAGTGGGGAATGACAAGAGCTGTATGCAACTGTGTTCATTGCAGAAGAAGTGAGATAAAATTAAAACATAAAGAATCAACTTTGTTTTTAAACTGAGGCTAGATGGCCATCTTGTCGGGAGTGCTTTGATTGTGTATTCCCGCAGGGCAGAATGGGGTTGGACTGGATGGCCCTTGGAGGTCCCTTCAAACTCTATGATTGTATGACTGGCACTGATTTAGAACAAAGGGGGGAAAACTACCAAAACGTAGAAACCCAATGATGGTGTCATGGGAAGAGGTGTGTGCTTTTCTGGGAAACCCAGAAGGCCAGCTTGGGGAGGGTCAAATTCATCTCCAGGGCTTGAAGTTTCCCTCACTCAAGGTTAAAGCATTTGCATCTTTTGAGAAAAAGGAAATCAGGGGTTTCCTTGGAAGTTGATGGAAACGTGAGTGAGATGCTCAGAATCCTGGGAGGGGGAAAACAATGACCCCGTCTTCGTGTGCGTGTGTACATGTGTGCTGGTTTCTCTGCACGTGTGTCTGTTCCAGATGTGAGCGTTGAAAAAGCGGCCTCCGCTGCGCTCCTTTTAAAGGTCCCAAGACTCTGTTTATGGAAAGAGAATTGGCTATGTCGGTATGTTAGTTGCTAAGTATCTCCAGGGTAACCAAAGTTAAAAAAGAAAAGGGAAGGCAGGAGGGAGGTTGGGACGCAAAGATTAATATCAGATGCACAAGGAAAACAAGCAAAGAACAAGGCCCTTTGGGGGTAGCAATTGGCCGTGGGTTGTGGGAAAGGATTGTACTGTATAGCGGAGGGCTGGAGATTCTGGAAATGGCGCGATGGTGGGCTTTGAAAGAATAGCCTTTTCTGCTAGTGTTAGATCTGTGTGGGATATATATATATATATCCATGAAGCTGAACCATGGGAGATTTTTGACTGGTAGCAAAGAAGGTGTTAAGTAGTTCTGTGTCCCCTGTTAGCCCTGGAGAGACATGATTTCATTCCTTTGTGCTCCTCTGGCAACCAATGGCCAACTTCTGGTTCCTGTTTGAACTTGTGCTGCGGAGAGCCTTCCTGCTCCAAAACTGGGAGGGGTGAAGTTGGTGGCGGGGGTGTTTTAAACCAGAAGTCCCATTATTTGCATGGCATTTGCTATTATCCATGGTTTTCAGTATCCATGGGTGTTCCCCCCCCCCAACCAATCCCCAGCGGATACGGGGGTCCTACTGTACTCTCAGGGAGAAGAGAAACGGAACAGTTTTTCAGGGATGGCTCTCTGGTTACCGCTTGACTCCTAGTCCCATCAGCCCCGCCGTGGGTAGCCCATGATCAGGGATAATGGGAAGCAAAGTCCAGTCACGTGTAGAGCAGCCACTGGTTTCCTCTGCCATGTTTAAAATCCCAGGGCTTGGGAAAGTTACCTTTGCTGGAGCAGAGTTCACAGAATTCCTCAGCCAGCATTTGGAAGAATCTTGGAGTTGTACTCCAAGAAAAAAGTAACTACCAAACTGCTGATTCTACATGTGGCAGCCTTACACCCTGTGTTTTCAGCCTCTTTTGGGGACAGCTATGCATTTAAAAAAAAAAAAGTAAAGTGAAATTGTCAAAACTTTACGTGGATGATAAAGCTATGAGCAAACCCTCCTAGCTTTCTGAAAACTTTGTGCAAAGTTGGAGCTTGGCAATGTAAAACAAAAACCTCGTGGGAACTTGGGTGTTCCCTGTTCTGTTCCTGTGATGCTGCGATTCACAGGTGATCCCTTCTTAGGAAAAAGCTGTTTTGAGTTGGGCTTTCTTTGCCTGCCCAAAACCTTGGCAAAGCCAGGGCTTTGGGGAGGAGGGCAGAGCAAGGAGATCTATTTATAGCAGGGGGTTGTTAAATCCATAGATGGTCAAAAGGACAGGAGTGTTTGAGAATCTGCTCCTCCGTTCTGCTTGGGCAACGATCCCACGCTCTCTTCCATCGCCCAGGTGACGGCCTCAGCTGAGCTCCTTTTACACCTCACCTGGAAGACGGTGTCCAGTTCTGGGCACCACAATTCAGGAGGGATATGGACAAGCTGGAACGTGTCCAGAGGAGGGCGACCAAAATGGTGGGAGGTCTGGAAGCCTTTATGCCCTATGAAAAGCAGCTTAGGGAGCTGGGCATGTTTAGCCTGGAGAAGAGAAGGTTAAGAGGGACATGATAGCCTTGTTTAAATATTTGAACGGATGTTATAATGAGGATGGGGCAAGCTTGTTTTCTGCTGCTTCAGAGACTAGGACACGGAGCAATGGGTTCAAACTACAGGAAAAGAGATTCCACCTAAATGTTAGGAAGAACTCCCTGACAGTAAGAGCTGTTCAGACGTGGAATAAACTGCCTGGGAGTGTGGTGGAGTCTCCTTCTTTGGAGGCCTTTAAACAGAGGCTGGGTGGCCGTCTGTCTTGAAGGCTTTGATTGTGTGCTCCTACATGGTAGGGTGGGGTTGGGTTGGATGACCTTTGGGGACTCTTCCAACTTTATGATTCTATACCAAAGGTGCCTGGGAAGGAGAGCCAATATGGTACACTTCTTAAAGCATTGGCCTACGGCTCTGGGAGAGTGGGGTTTGAACCAGCCCTTGAAACCCACAGGATGACTTTGGACAAGTCATACTCTCTCTGCCTCCTCTGAAGAAATCTGGCCAAGAAAACCCCTGGAGAGTAGCACCTCTCTCTCTAGCTAATTTTCAGCATCCTCCCCTTCCCCCAATGGGGTCCTTCCGCCCCCAGTTTCCTCCTGTCTCTGTAGACGCAGGTTGGGTCCATGCCTCTGCCAAGATCGCGTTAAGATTATGCACAGCCTATGCATGTTGGCATTTTTTTAAAAAAGTTTTTTGCAAACAGCAACTGTGTGTGCTAGATATGAAAAAGAATAATGATTTAAAATTCACATGCACACACACACACACACACACACACGCACAGGCACAATCTGATCTGAAGTGCAGACAGGGAGGTTGGTTCATGAACCAAGGCAGATTGCTTTATGTGATAAGACAGGAAGTGTGTGGTGGGTTTCTTTTTTCAAAAATACCGTACCCACCCTTTCTGTTTCTGGTTCCCCTGGGTTTGTTTGGCAGTCAGGTCTTGGAGGGGGAGACCTTGCTTATGGTCAGTTCCCAAACCTCCTTGCAAGCTTAATGACTCACTTGCCAAATAATCCTGGGCAAATGTGTCCCCTGCAACCTGGGGCACCCTTTCGGAGAGGCCAGACTACATACCCCATCATCCTCAACCCACAACAGTGGTTCTGTTTCGATTTTCATCAATCAAATGTTGGAGAGTAGGAAACCCTGCTTGGGGAAAGATGGGATGTATAGTCTGGTGCTTTTGGAGGGCCACCCCAGGCTGAAGGGGAGGCTGAGTTGACCAACCTAGACTTCTTTTCAAAACTAACCCTCTTTTTCTTTTGCGCACCCCTGCCCATTTTTCCCTCCCTGTCCGTAGTACGGGATCGTCCTGGACGCAGGATCCTCCCACACGGCCCTGTTTGTGTACAAATGGCCGGCAGACAAGGAGAACGACACGGGCATTGTCAGTCAGCACAGCATGTGTGACGTGGAAGGTAAGAGGCCACCGGGTCCAAAGTTTGTCCCTGTTCCCAAAGGCTGGAAAATCCTTGCAAGTGGAGACCAGGGGGTGATGCATTTATGTACAGGGTAGCAGGTTGGAAAGCGGGGGGAAGACTGCCACCCCCCTCAAAACTCAGCAAAATCAACTTCCCAAATGACCTTCAGGAGATCCAGTTACACCCAAGAAATGCCCACTCCACCCCAAGATCAAAGCCAAGGCTAACCCACGTCATGGAATGCACATAAAAGGGCAAGAAGGGAAAAAATACAACGGGGTACAGTAATAAAAAGAGAGTAAAATGTGATTCTTTCCACCCCAGGCTAAAGCCCCAAGGGGAGGGGAAAATGAGGGTTTGACACCAAAGGGGGGCACTGGCAGCGGAGCAGTGGATGTTGTGTGTCAACAACACAAGGCTAGACACTAGAGTGATGTGCATTTTCAAACCCACGTAGATTGGAGCAGGGGAATAGTTACAAGGGAGCAAAATGAGGAAAATTTTAAAAGGGCTTATTTGCAATTAGAGGTCATGGCTCAAATGTTCTCAGTTTCCTTGCAAATTTGGTGGTTTCTGTGGCCAGTTTGAAAGAGCTCAGACTTTAGGTTTTGCAGGTTGCAAAGCCGAACTATGCGAGACCTCAGATCTGAGCTGATCAGGGGCTCCCAGGGGACTGTTTCTGTCAACCGCACAGAGAGTTTTGGAAATCTACTTTTCCAAAATCCTACCTCCCAGAAATCCCTCCAGCTTTTGAAATTTGGGTTGTTGCTTTTTTTTTTCCCTTGGTTTTTAGCTGTATTAATTAACCCCTGTCGTGAGCTGCCTTTGGTTCCCAGATTGGAAGAAAGGTGACTTATTAGAGAATTAAATGGATACATTTCTCCCAGAATTTCAATCTGGAATCTTATGCATTAAATGCACCATGGAGCAAAGTAGGATTTTGCCAGTCCCATGGACTTTTTCTTTATATTTTCTTCCTCTACCACTGGTTCAGACAAAGAATTGTCCTTTCCCCTGGCTTGATCCTCCAGTTTAGAACTGGCAGTGCCATCCTTTTATTAAAAAAAGTATTATTATGATGATTATTGTCATGACCATTTATTTATATAGCACCATCGATATGCATGGTTACTGTACAAGTAAAAGAATAACAAAAACCAGCCAGCTTTGCCAAAGGCATGCAGATTTTTAAAAGAAAGGCCCGTGTGCCCTCCCTGAGAGCGCTTGGCACCAGCTGGGCAATGGAGCACAATGGTGCCAGGTGTGCTTGTTTTGGCAAATGCAGAAGAACGGGGGAACCAGAGAAAAAGAGGGAGAAAGCGAGAGAGAATGGGAGGCTGAGCAGCCATGCCCCACGGTTGGGTGCCCATCCCAAATGGGCAAATACCTCCAGGATCCCAGGGATGCTCCACTTGGGTGTGTCACGGGCGACGTGATGGGCGCAACTTAATTCTGGCTGTTTCGTTCGATTGCTGCTGTTGGCACAGCTGGGAGGGATCCTATCTATAGGGTGCTGGCCCTTGTCCACCGCCTAAAAAGGCCTTTACCTTGAAGGCACCACCTGGGAAGCTAAGCAGGGTCAGGCCTGGTTAGTACTTGGATGGGAGACTTCCAGGGAATAGTAGGCTGAGGAAGGCAACAGCAAACCACCTCTGAGGAGGAAGAGGAGGATCATTTCAGTGAGGACTAAAAACCTGGATTTTCCAGGTCTTTATCCAAGACTAACCACTATACCACACTGTCTTTTAGTGCTTAAAAACCTTGTGTTCATCCTCCCCTCTCCCTGACCAGCCCAAAAGTGGCTGATGGTTTTCATGTCATTGGAGCAGTGACTCCGTTCTGAGTTTCAGTCCAGACTTTCAAGGAGATGTCCAAGGTGGAGAACCTTCTCTCCCTCCCAGCACCTTATATAAGCCCTTTAAAGTACAGACTAAAGCCCGGAGCGGATGAACTGCCTGACAGATTTGGGAGGTACCAGCTGCCTCCAGACTGGTCCGAAATCACCATTTGGGTATCTTGGCTTCAGGGGTGGTGGTGGAAATTGAACCTGGTTCCCCCACAGCCCCAATTCAACACCCCAACTCCCACCTTGTATTTTACCATTAGGGGATGATGGGAAGTATAGTCCAAACACTGGGATGGTGCCAGTCAGTCGGTTTTGATTTCACCCAAATCTGTGCATGTTTTTAAATGGTCTTAAGTGGTTTTTAACTTCCTTTTTAAAAATGAGTCCCAAAGGCTTTTAGTGTGTTTAAATCATTCTGTTTTTAAGGGTCTATTATAAATTGTTTGGGGCTTTTGAGGAACTGAGTTTGTTGTCTGGTGTCCTGAGAGCTTTGCATATCGGGTGGGATAGAAATACTACATGCATTCATAGATACATTCCCCCCACCCAGGTGGTTATAGGTTCAAAGATTGGGAAAACAGAGAACCTGCCAAGACCTGGCCCCATATATATGTATATATGTATTAAAACCCACCCTACTGGTCTCTTTGGTGTGATATTTGGAGAAGGGGATGGAAGATGCTTTGGGGGCAGGGGGTGCAACCCGTGTGGCCTACTGTTTCCACCTGGGGCGTCTAGCACCCCGTTAACCTTTGCGTACCCCTTTGGCTCCGGGACTGACGGCCCCTTCTCTCTCCTTGGACGCACAGGGGGAGGAATCTCCAGCTATGCCGAAGACCCCCCAGCGGCGGGTGTCAGCTTGAAGACGTGTCTCAACCAAGCGCTGGCCGCTGTCCCGAAGGAGAGGCACGCCGCCACCCCGCTCTACCTCGGCGCCACAGCCGGCATGCGGCTACTTAAGTGAGCCTCGCCTGGGGGTCTCCAAGGCTGCCAAAGCAGGACCCTTTCCTCTTACTTCTATTATTGTTATTATTAGTATTGGTTCTATGATTCTATATATTTTTCCTATATAAGTTTTTCCCCGATGTAGCAGTACATAGACTTCTTGAGAAATTCAATGTTCTCTGCCTAAGCAAGGGGGCTTGTGGCTTCACAAAAGACAGAGACAGCCCAGATCCTGGCTGCATATGAATCACCACTTGGCCATGGAAACCCCTGTGAGATTTTGGGCAAGTCACACTTTCTCAGCCTCAGAGGATGATACGGTGGCAAAACCTCTTCCGAATAATACATCTTGCAGAAGGTGCCATAAGTCAGAGTTGACTTGAAGGCACGTACCAAGAGAGCCAATATGCTGTAGTATTTTGAGTATTGGACGAGGACTCTAGGAGACCAGGGTTCGAATCACCTCTGCTCATCCCTAGGTGACTTTGGGCAAGTCACACTCTCTCAGCCTCAGAGGAAGGCAATGGCAAACCTCCTCCGAGTAAACACACAGCTCCGAGTAAATCCAGTCCTTAGCTCAATGGCACCACGTGCCCGGCTCTGTTTTTGCACCCTCGAAGCAAACATGGATGTTCCTCTACATTGGCCAACAATATCCAACTGCTTCTGAAGAGAAGCTTACACATGAGTAAGACATCCACTGGATTCTGTCCCTTAAAGCCATCCAATGCCCCTCAGCTGCTTCTTTGCTGATCCCAGGCACGGCCCTGATCCAAATCATCCCATTTATTTAATTTCCTTTTATTTGCACAGCCTCACTAATCCCCAGGGGTCAGACCGCGTCCTAGAGGCCGTGACCGCCACGCTGAAGCAGTACCCTTTCGACTTTCGGGGGGCACGGATCCTGAGCGGAGAAGACGAAGGGGTCTTCGGCTGGGTCACTGCAAACTACCTGCTAGAGAACTTCATTAAGGTAAGACCAATCCATGCTTCCATCAGTCCAATTTCTTTAGCAGGGCAGGGAGTAATTATTGGAAAAAATATACAGTGCAAGCCACCCCCAAGTGGTTTCTTTTTAAAATTTCTACCAGCTGAGTTGTTTAAACATAAGGTTGTGCATCTTCTAAATTTTTGCAAATTTAAAACTGGACACCAGTGTCCTGTTTCTGCAGAGACATGGTTTTGTTCCTTTTCTCTTCCCCAGTGTATCCTCACAACAAACCTGCAAGGTAGGCCAGGCAGGAAGCAAAAGAGAGAGGAAAAAAGAGAGATAGAGATTGGTCCAAAGCCACCTGCTGAGTTTTCAAGCCTTATTGTGGTCTAGAAACCTGGATTATCCACATCCCAATAGGTACACCACCCTGGCTCTCCCTATGTTGTGACACGGAGGCCTCTAAACTCAGCTCTTAATCCCAACTAGAGCAGAGCCAAGATCAGTTCATGGGTGAGGAGACCAAGTGGATTTGGGGGACTGGACTTGAGAAAGTAACTTAAATAGGGGACACAAGAAGACCCACCCTCTCCAAAGCTGGATCAGACCAGCTCTTGGTGGTTGTGGATGATGGGAATTGTAGTCCAAGCACTTGCTAGGAGCCCTCTGGCTGGGGAAAGCTGGGGGGTACCCCATTTCCTTCTGAGAAACCAGTCCCCACACATAGACAAGGAGACGTGTGAGCAGAAACATCAGCCGGTCTCTTTTGCTTAGGGGCCAAACGGCATGGGGGAAACTGAGTCAAGCCCCATCGCAGCTCCATTTGACCTTAGCTACCACAGACAGTGTTGAGGGATAATGGGAGTTGTTGTAGTCCAGCAACACATGGATGGATCATTTTCTCCTTCCCTTGTTTTTCCTTCCTTGGCTTTTGCCTCCTCCAGTACGGATGGATCGGGCAGTGGGTCCGTCCCAAGAAGCAGACCCTGGGGGCCATGGACCTAGGAGGGGCCTCCACCCAGATCACCTTCGAAACCCCCGAGGAGATCGAGAGCCAGCCGGCCAATGCGGTCACCCTGCGGCTCTACGGCCAGACCTACAAGGTCTACACGCACAGTTTCCTCTGCTACGGCCGGGACCAGATTCTCAAAAGGATTATCTCCCAGGTCCTGAAGGTAAGGGGGGCTGCCTGTCACCAGAGACAAATGGCTCAGAAGGAGGCTGCGGGCTCCGAGGTTCGGGTTTTAAAAGGCCCCGTGGGGCGACAGCTGACAGAATGATCAGAAAGGCTGCTGGGACTGACAGTAAGAGCTGTTCGGCCGTGAAACGCGCTGCTTCAGAGTTTGATGGAGTCTCCTTCTTTGGAGGTTTTTAAATAGAGGCTGGATGGCCATCTGTCGGGAATGCTTTGATTGGGTATTCCTGCATGGCAGAATGGGGTTGGACTAGATGACCCTTGGGGGTCTCTTCCAACTGCAACCCAGGCGCACTCAGAGTTCTTCCTGCCACTCTTGCAGGGAAAGGAGGAGCCAGTGGGCTGGGATTTAAAGCGCTGGAGTGGGACCACAGGAATGCTTTGTATCAAACGGACACTACTATCACCACCATGTACCACATTCCCTGGCATCTTTCAGGGCATCTTTCTGGCCACAAAACAGAAGACAGTGGACAAGTTTATTTTTAACAGATCGATGCTCTTTTTAGTTTCTTTCTTTCTTTTTAAAAAAAGGATTAAAATTCCAAAATGTAATTAAACTTTAATTGTGATCTCCGCCTGCCGTAGGCTGCCTCGTTCACGCTGAGGGTGGACAACCCTTGCTGGCCGAAGGGCTACAGCAGAACCTTCAGCATGGACAGCGTCTACAACTCCCCTTGCACCGCCAGTGAGAAGCCAACCAACTATTTCCCCATGGCCACGGTGAACATGACCGGCTCCGGGGACGTGGCCAAGTGCCGGGCGCATGCCGCCGGCCTCTTCAGTTTCAAGGACTGTCCATACTCCCGTTGCTCCTTCAACAAAATCTTCCAGCCGAGCATCACCGGAAACTTTATTGTGAGTATTTGCTTTGTGAGAGCCAATGCATTGTCATGGTTTGAGTGTGGGATTTCTCTGGGAGGCCTGGGTTCGAATCCCCTTTGCTCAGCCATGGAAACCCACTGGGTGTCACATCCTCTCAGCCATAGGGCCTGTCTATATGAGAGGGGAAAAATATGAATTGATGTGCACTAACGCCAACTCAAAGCAGCGTCTCAATTTGTCTTAGAAGAAATGTCCTCCAGTTATGGCTAAGCAGCTTGGGATCAGGACAGTTGGAAGGCTTCATATTAGCTTGCCCAGTATTTGAGATTCCCCAAAGAGTCCCTGTTGCACCCCAAGAGGCTATATTGGTGTGCCAGCAAGACACGGCCTTCTCTGTGGTGGCTTTCAGTTGTCTAATTTCCTCCCAAGGAAAGTCGGGCTGGCTCCACTCCTTTTGAGCTTCCAGTGGGCAGCTAAAACTGCGTTATATTGACTTGGTTTTTCAAAATGGACTTTAGAAAAATAAAAAATTCAATTTCATTGTGCAATTCTTTGGGAGGCCGGGTGGGTAGGAATGCAATTTAAAATGCTTGTAATAAATCAATCATAAATAAAACCATCCCGCATCCTCTTCAATCACTTTAGTATGTTATTGAAGCGCTTCATTCATTCATTCATTCTTCAAATGCTCCATCTCTGTGGATTAGGATTATGAGAGCTACTGCCCCCTTGTGAACAGTGTCAGAATAACACTCTATTTTTCTGACTCCTTTTAGAAAATTACAGTACAGTTGTCCCTCAATATCCACGGATTTGGTATCCACAGGTTTAAGTATTCATGGCTTGAAAATATTCTTTAAAAAATAAGAATCCAAAAAGCAAACCTTGATTTTGCCATCTTATATCAGGGACACCATGTTGCTATGCCATTGTATATAATGGGACTTCAGTATTCATGGATTTTGGTATCCACGGCGGGGTCCTGGAACCAAACCCCAGCGAATGTGAAGGGAGAACTGTACTGTAATTCTTTCACCATTAGAAGCTTCTTTCTCAGACAAAGAAATTTCTTTCTCAGACTGAGCTTTGTTAACTGAGCTACACCTGTATTTTGAAGAAAATACAGTTTATTGAACAAAAGCATTGCACAAAAGTGTGCAAAATCCAAGGTGTTTTTGCATCATTAAAGAAAAACTGAATTCCATCCCTGCCTCACCTTCCTTTTCCTCCTTTTCATGTTTCTCCTCTTTGAAAGGCATTTTCAGCTTTTTTCTACACGGTGGACTTCATCCAGACGGTGACGAAGAGGCGTGTGGCCACACCGCGTGACCTTGAAGAGGCGACGGCGGAAATTTGCAACATGACGTGGTCGGAGGTAGGTCTCGTCCTCCATCAAACTTTCTGGATGCAACCAGGGCAGAAGTCAAGTTTTGAAAATATTGGTATTCTCTCTCTTTGCCTCTGCGAATCCGAACCTGAGATCTCAAATTAACTGAATATAGGAGATAAATTAATCAAGTGTAGAATTTCCCCCCTCCTTTTTCTCTTTAAAAAACCTTTCAAGTTCAGATTTATAAAATGCAGAGCAGATTTTCGTTCGCCTCCCCTTACACATGCAAATGTCTAGTCCACCAGCCACCATTGGAAATAAAACATGTAGCAGTTTGAATTGAAGTTGAATTAATGAAGTTGAATTCCAGTGCCTTCTTTCCCCTCTTTCTCTCGGTTGCCTTCTGCAAACCCAGCTCTACAAGCAAGAACCAAAGATGGAGAAGTTCTTGGCTGACTACTGTCCGATGGCCAACTTTGTCTACCTGATCCTCACCGAGGGCTACAAGTTTAACGACACCACTTTCCCGGACATCGCCTTCCAGAAAAAGGTCGGGCTGTCGTGAGCCAGCGAAGGCCGGGGCAATTTATTATTATTATTTAAAAAGAAAAGTTTAAGGCCAGTTAAAACCAGTTTTAAGGCAATTTAAAATGATGCATATGTGCAGCGTGGGACAAAATTAGTCTCCCATATATTGTTGGAGTGTGATTCATAATATCCCTCATTACTATCAAAATGACAAATCAAAATTCTATGATGATAAAAATTGAAATTGGGACTCTATGTTTTGCCAGTTCATCCCATTCACGCCATGATTTCTTCTGCTTCATTGAGGGTTTTTTCCCCCATTGTTTGTGGGAGTTTTCTACAATTCACTCCCCTTTCCCTGTGTTTGGGAAGTTAGGGGGTGATTAAAACATCCCTCCGACCCTCTCTCCCTGTGGAAATTTTCATCCATCACCCTGGCATCTTGGCTTTTCAACCAATATGCCGCTGCTATGATTTATTATTATTATTATTATTATTATTATTATTATTACAGTTGTCCCTCTGTATCCACGGATTTGGCATTCACAGATTTAAGTATTCACGGCTTGAAAATATAATCCAAAAAGCAAACCTTGATTTTGCCATCTTATATAAGGGACACCATTTTGCAATGCCTTTGCACATCATGGGACTTGAGTATTCATGGATTTTGGTATCCACGGGGGGTCCTGAAACCAAACCCCAACAAATATGAAGGGACAACTGTATTATTGTTGCTGCTATTACTATTACTATTACTATTACTATTGATTTTCCTTGGTTTTTTTCTGGGCTGTGAGGCCGTGTTCTGGAATAGTGGAACACGATCTCACAGCCCAAGGAAAATCTATGGATGCTGGCCGTGAAAGCCTTCAACATCACTATTACTATTATTATTATTTGTAGCCCAGTTTTCTCCTAAGTCTGGGACCTAAAGTGGCTCACAGTTTTAAAAAGTCAGAATTAAAATGCACATTATAACCCCCATAGGGGCTAGGAACTTGCTTTTTTCACAAAACAGTTTTGCTTCAGCCGAATTCTGCACAAAGAAAGAATTTCGGTACATTCACAGTATAGTCTAAGAGTCTCTTGAATGCCATGGAGAGTCCTGATGGCTAAACCAATTTTCAGCCACTGATTTGAAACTGTGGCATTGCTTTGGGAACAAAAGCCAAAGAGCTGGGAGAAATTGTAGCCCAAACAAGTAACGTCCCCAAGCCTTCAAAAGCCACAACATTGCTGGGTGAACAAGGGGAGAAAAGGGAGAATTTCGGTCTTGCTTCTTGAAGAGGATCACTTTTTACAAAATGCTTCTTTTTTACTTGTCAGGCTGGGGACACGTCCATCGGGTGGGCCCTCGGCTACATGCTCAACCTGACCAACATGATCCCGGCTGAAGAGACCGGCTTCTGGAAAGGCACGGAGTACGGCCCCTGGGTAGGCCTGGTCCTCCTCTTGGTGTCCATCATCCTGGTCTCTTTGGTGACCACCTTCTGCCTGCTGAGATCCTCCAAGGGACGTGGGGCCATGTAGAGGCAGCGCAGAGCGGAGTGGAGCCAAAACGTGCCAGGACGCAGTGGCAGGGAGTCTCCCACTATCCTTGACGGCGTGGCTTGGCTCACTCGCTCGACTCTCGTGTATGTGTCGGATAATCCCAGCCCGCCCTGAGTTTCTGGGTGGTCTTTCTCCCTATCACAAGAAGCTGGGAGTATTGGGGAGCTGTGGAAGGAGATGAACTCCAGACCCTGGAAGGGCTGTGAAGAACAAAACTGGGGTGGGTGGGTCATTTTTTACCTTTCCACCTCCCTAAAATCATCAGTGAAGACCAGAGCTTCCAGCAAAAGAAAGGCGCAAGGTCTCCGCAAGTCCATGGACTTTGTTCGCTCTGCTTGCTTGTATCAGTTCGTTTTTTAAAGACTCAGGGATCCCTAGTTCAATGTATGTTACCCACAACAGACCTACCAATAAATCCCCCCTGCCAAGGGGGTAGACCCTATTGAGGGAATTGGAGAAGGGTCTGGGAGGGGTAGGAAGGGTGCTGCCATTCTCTTCTGGCTTTGACTGCATTTCGATTCAGCGGGTTGGAAGGTGGACGCGACGGACTGCAAAGTGCACCTGCGTTGCTGCCAACCTTTCGTCAAAAAATTGGGTGCCTTACAAAGCAATTGTGGGAAATTGTGTGTGTGTGTCTGGACCACAGTGGATCTGAGACACAGCTGGGAAAGACAATTGTGTCCTTGGGGTGTTGGAATGGGGTGATCGAGCTTGTCCCCTTGAGATCACCTCCTGCATTTGTAAATATATTTTGCTATCCCTCCTTGAAGAAAGTCCGCATAGAAGACCTTGTTGGCATCATGAGCCCATTGTCACAGAATCATATTTTGGAACAACAGGGTTCAGCATCTCAGATATATTGCTCCTTTGAAGTTTGAACTAAAACACAGAGCTGATGTACCCCCTGCACTGCCAAGGAGGCCATCAAGGAGGTTCTTTGCTTCCCCATCAGGCAGCAAAATAACTTGGGCGGCCTCCCCTGCCCTCTCCGCTTTTATTTAACATTTAGCTAACACACTTGGAAACTGCTTAATGCAGTGTAGATGTGTAAATTGCTATTGCTTAAAAACAAAATTACTGTATAAGCTGCTCTGATAGCCTTTGTGGCTGAAGAGCGGGGTATAAATACCTAATTAAATTAAATTATTTGCTAGTACTGGAGGAAAGGCTTCTGTTTTGGCCGTACGGTGGCATTGTTTCGCTCTGGGAGAGGCTGAGCTGTGTATGATTCACGCTGTCGCTTGCTCATCGCGGCCCGTAAATCCCAACTGGGTTCATTTATGAGGTTTTCTTCTTTCCTGGGGGTGGCTGGTTCGGGTGTCGCTTGGCATCCCTGAACGGCTGCCGGGTGCGCCTACAGGCTCTCCATGCCTGTAACCATGGAGAGCGTGCAGGGGTGCGCATGTGCGTGTGAGCATGATTGTACCATCACCGTTATGTACCTTAACCCAGCTAAATCCTCATTCCTTCTCTTCCTATTCATCCCATCTTCTTTACATCTCCAAGGAGAGAAAAGTGGTGTGTCCACTTTGCAATTTTTAAAAATAAGCTCTCCCAACAACCTTGCAAGGTAGGTCAGACTTTGGTTACCAGCCCACCCCTCGTAAGCGATGAGGCTGAGTGGAGGTTTTGGACCTCAGATCCCCTTTTTTGAAAAATCTCAACCAAATATTCTCAGCTCAGCCTTTGCCTTGATTAATCAGTTCGATTAAATCGAAATATGCTCAGTTTAATAAAAGGATCATCATGGTATACAGTTGTCCCTCAGTATCCATGGACTTCAAGGATTCACGGCTTGGAAATATAATTATCCATAAAGCAAACCTTGATTTTGCCATCTGCTATAAGGGACATCGTTGTCCTGAATCTTCCTTTGCGAAGAAAAACCAGAGATAAGGGACACCATTTTGCTATGCCATTGCATATCATAGGACTTGAGTATTCACGGATTTTGGTATCCACAGGGATCCTGGAACCAAACCCCAACAAATATGAAGGGACAAATATGTATGTGTGTGTGTGTGTGTACAGTATGTATATATATATATGTAAATATATTTCATTATTGCAATTGCTCTCTTAGGATGTTTTTGGGGGAGAAAGATGTGGATTTATTTAACTCCTGAGTCACTGACAATAAAAAGAATAAAAGCTTTGATTGTTTATTATATACACCGTTCTTGTTTAGCTCACATTTAGCTCCTGAGTGACGAATTAATGACACAATGCTAATGCAACCATGCTATTAAAGTCTCAGGGGTTAATGTTACAGTCCTGCCGCCACCATTACTATTACTAAGATTAATAATAATGGATTGATAATGATAACAACAGCAATTATTGTTCACTTTCTTCTTATCACGTTATTATTATTAATTATAATTAATCTTATCGCAATCTGCCAACAATATAAAATGCAACAAGGACAACGTTTAGATAAAAATTACAAGTCATTTTATGACCATTATTCCCATTTATTGCTACTTAGGAATAAAGATTCTCTTCTCTTCTACTCTGGAGGAGAACCATGCAGAATTAAGGCAGCAGCTGAAAGGAATGATACAAGGATGAAATGATAGGGATGGTTTATCATAATTGGAACTACAGTTGTCCTTTCGTATCTGCTGGGGTTTGGTTCCAGGACCCCCGTGGATACCCAAACCCATGGATACTTAAGTCCTATGATATGCAATGGCATCGCGTAATTGTGTCCCTGATATAAGAGTGCAAAATCAAGGATTGCTTTTGGGGTTATTATTTTTAAAGAATATTTTCAAGCTGCGAATGCTTAAATCCGTGGATACCCAAATCCGTGGATACTGAAGTCCTATTATATGCAATGGCATAGCCAAATGAGGTCCCTGATATAAGAGGGCAAAATCAAGGATTGCTTTTTTGGATTATTTTTTAAGAATACTTCCAAGCTGTGAATGCTTAAATCCGTGGATACCCAAATCCGTGGATACTCGAGTCCCATTATATGCAATGGCATAGCCAAATGAGGTCCCTGATATAAAAGTGCAAAATCAAGGCTTGCTTTTGGGGCTATTAATTTTTTAAGAATATTTTCAAGCTGTGAATGCTTTAATCCGTGGATACGGAGGGACAAGTGTACTATGAAAAACCAAAATCAGCAAAGGCCGCTTGGTTTTTCAAAAGGTCCCAAACCTTGCCAGCTGGGCTGAGTTGGGATGGGGGGGGGTGTTGCTGTTTGCGCATGCGCAGCTGCCCAACTGGGAGCGCACCTGCTGCCTCCGCCGGCCAGGTGTGGGATGCGCGAGGGGCGGGGCAACGAGGCGTGGGCGGAGCCTGGCCTTGCAGGAGGCGTCGCCATTGGCCGGCCCCTTCCCTCCCTGGCCACGCCCCTCCCCGGCCTCTGCGCTGCAGCATCTCCTCCTCCTCTTGCAGTGCGGACGGAGCGAGGCAGAAGCGGCTTCGTCCCCTTCCTCCTCCTCCTCTTCCCGGCGATGATGCTGCTCTGAAGGATGAGCCCGGCTCCCTTCCTCCTCGGTCGCCCTCCCTCTCCGGCGCCGCTCCTTCTCCTGCTGCCCTTGGCCGGGGCTTTCCTGGGCAGCCCCTCCGGTAAGTCCCGGGACCCCCCTGCAGGGTAGGACGCCTCTGCTCACACCCCTCCCCAAACCCCAAAAGGCTCCCCTCCCTCCCTCCTCATATGGGCCATGGGACCCCCCATTGCAAACCCTCCTCCCTCTCAGCCCCCTCCCCAAAACCCAAAAGGCTCCCCTCCCTCCCTTCCTCCTCATATGGGCCATGGGACCCCCCATTGCAAACCCTCCTCCCTCTCAGCCCCCTCCCCAAAGCCCAAATGGCTTCCCTTCCTCCCTCCCTCCCTCCCTCCCTCCTCATATGGGCCATGGGACCCCCCCATTGCAAACCCTCCTCCTTCTCAACCCCCTCCCCAAAATCCTGATTTCTTCCCTTCCTCCAATATAGGCCACTCAACCTTCCCTTCTCCGCCTTGCAAACCCCCTTTTTATCCCCCTCCAGCTTTGTCCTGGCTCCCCCCGCGCACCCCCTGCAATGCAAACTGCCTTAAATCCAAACTGCCCCCCACCCAAAACCCTGGCTTCTTTCACCCCAATGATGCCCCCTCCCCTGTTTCCTTTCCAACCAATCCACCCCCCCCCTTTTCCATTGTTTTCCTGGTCAGCCCCTTGGGTAAGACCCCCCTTCAGTGTAGGACGCCTCTGGTCCTCAGCTTACACCCCTGCGGTGTAGGACAGCTCTGCTTCCCTCTCTCAACCCCCTCCCCAAAATCCTAATTTCTTCCCTTCCTCCAATATAGGCCACTCAACCTTTCCTTCTCCACCTTGCAAATCCCCTTTTTATCCCCCCCCAGCTTTGTCCTGGCTCCCCCGCACCCGCTCTCCCCCCAGCCAAGATGCCTTGCCCCCCATCTTTCCAAAATCTTCCTCCCCCACCATGGATACATATTTTCTTTGGCCTTATTCCAACTCCCCCCCCCCCAACAATCCAAATAGCCTTCCTGTCTCCAATCTTGGTTCTCTCTGACTGTGGCTTGTTTTATGGAAACTAGGAAGGGGGGGCATCATTGGGGTGGGAGATGCCAGCATTTAAGGGGCTGTGCCCCCCTCCAATATATGCACACTGGCCCTCCCTGCAATGCAAACTGCCTTAAATGCAAACTCCCTTATATGCACACTGCCCCCCCCCCGAAATGCTGGCATTTTTCACCCCAGTTATGCCCCCCCTCGGTTTCCTTTAAATCAGTTAATTTTAATTAGATCAATCCAGCCCTCCCCATCCATTGTTTTCCTGGTCATCCTCTTCCAAGGTCTCAAATATCTCCTCTGCCCCCCCATCTCGAAATCGGTTGGGTCTCCATTTGCTCCATGGCGTTGGTTCTCGGCCCAGAGTCCGGCTGTCTGTCTTTTTCTGATCCGCTTGGAAGTCATGACACTTTATATGACCCCCCCCCACTCTTTTTGGGGGATGTAAAACAAATTAATTATAAAAACAGAACTATTCTTATTACTGTTATTGAGAGGTTGCACGTAGTAAAAAAGAAAATTGGAAGAATAGAGGTACTATTATTACAGCATTGAGTGGTGCGTGTAATAATACTACTACTACTTCTGTTCTTCTGAGTTTTTGTTGAGAGGGAGGTGTACATAATGTAATAAAAATCATAAGAATAGAACTATTAATATTATTATTCTACCCCACATAATTATAATTATGGTCCTGTTTAGTCTCATTGCCTGCTTGCAGCTGTGCTTTTGTTCATGGCTCCATCTCTCATTTTCTTTTTATATTTCTCCTTTTTCTTCTTTCCATGAGCATGTCCCCCCCCCTCCTGAAAGAATCCCCTATTCAGTCCATCTTCCATCTTTTTATCTGCCCCCCTTTTTCTTCAGACTTGGATCTCTTTCCCCCCCAACAATGACATCATGTCTTGGAGGCGCTGAGCATGCTACTTACAAACCCCTTCCTTCCTTTCTTCCTTCTTTCTTTCCTTCCTTCCTTCCTCCAATTCCCCCTGAAAAAACACCCCAAATAGTGATCACGAAGGACAATAACTGGGGGTCGGCGGGTGGGGGCAGAGAACCATCTTTTGGTCCGGCTGGAATTTTATTTGAAACCAAAAATATCCACACTGATTGCTAGCACCCAGAATAGACCCATTGAATCAAGGAGGTTTACATAGATAATCCCTTGCTAAGTTTGATGCCCCCCCCTAAGAATTGGGGTTCTTGCATCTGCCCTTCCTTCCCGTCCCTCTCGCCTCCATTGTGGTCATTTCTAGCACTTCTTGAAATTTCGTAAATGAAATCTCATAAACCGAAATATGGTTTTTTTTAAAAAAAAATCCAGGTTTCTGCCTTGGAAAGCTTGCAGTTTTTAATCATGGATGGGGAGGAAGCCAGAAGGCTATATGTGTGTGAAAGAGTAAGCCATGGGTCTGACCAAGTGCAAATGAGGCAGAAGGTCCCACAAGCATCCTTCTTGCCTCTCTCTGGCAGCAAAAGTACCATAATGTGTGTTGATTGACTAACAAAATCTGCTGGCCTTTCATGATGACTCAAATCTGCAGCCCCACTCTGCCTAATGGGAGGACTGGACCCATTCAGGAACACAAAATACCTGCTGATTTGGAGAATATTTTGCCCGAATTTGAGGTGGATTCCCTCCCCTCCTGCAGTTAGAAAGGGCGAGCCAGACTCTGAGCAAATGAAATTTTTTAATGCTCTGGGACATAAATTGGCGTGTTTTCATCCTTAGCTCCAGGGCGTTGGTGTCTTTAGTCCGGCATTGTCAGAGGAAATCTGTCTTTTCCTATCCAGTTTGATTCCTCTTTGCAGTCTGTGCTGATGAAGCAGGACGGCAGAAGTGTGTGGGGTTTCTTGCTTGGTTACACCTCCATGTCTGAATGGGTTTCGGTCCTTTCTCCGTCTCAAGATTGTTCCAGATTTGCACCAACCTAATAGGCTCCAAGGTTGGTTTCTAAAGTTTTGTAGAATCATAGAGGTGGAAGAGACCCCAAGGGCCATCTAGTCCAACCCCGTTCTGCCATGCAGGAATACACAATCAAAACATTCCCAACAGATGGCCATACAGCCTCTGTTTAAAAACCTCCAAAGAAGGAGACACCACCAGACTCCCAGGCAGTGTGTTCCATAGAATCATAGAGTTGGAAGAGACCTCAAAGGTCATCTAGTCCAACCCCCTTCTGCCCTGCAGGAATACACAACCAAAGCACTCCCAACAGATGGCCATCCAGCCTCTGTTTAAAAACCTTTATATTATCCGGGCAGCCTTGCAACAGAGCTTGAAAAAGTTCCTTTTTCGGGACTGGGGAAAGACAACAACTCCTAGAATCTGGCCCTGAAGGCATTTTGCAAAAAGGGAGTGGTATCAAGGTGAATATGTCTCTTTTGGGCGTGTGTGTGTTTGTGTCCGTGTGGGTGACACAGTTCATTGATCTGAGAAGCCATAGCTAGGGGTGTGGGTGGCTTTTGTAGCCGTTGTGACCGCTGGAATGTCTGACCAAAAGCAGAGACTGGTTTTAGAACCGGCTGCCTTTGAACATTTCACCCACGGATCAGGACGGGCTGCTCCATCTTGGGGATTCTTTAGAGTAGAAGGAGAAAAAAGGATTATTGAGGAACATAAAGTCACTGGTTGGTTTATGGTGATCCCATGAATTGCAGACATTTTTTAAGGCAAGGAATGTTCAGAAGTGGATTACCAATTTTTTAATTTTTGGAGTAAAAATGGAAAGGTTACAAATGGAATATGATGATGGAAGCAAAAATGATATTATAACATTATAATTAAGTATGTCAAAGAGAAAAATTTCTTACGGTAAAATGAAGATATCAATGCATAAGTGTACAATTGTAACTTATTATTAATAATAATAATAATAATGAAGTGGATTGCCAATTCCTTCCTCTGAAATGGAGCCTACAGCACCTGGGATTCCTTAGCAATCCTTCTGAGCTTGGGGAAGGTTCTTATTTTAGGACTGGCACTCCCAGAATCCTGGCTGGGGGATTCTGGGAATGGTAGTTCAAAAAGGCACATTTTCATGTGTTTATGGTGACTCCATGAATTTTGTTGGGTTTTCTTAGTCAAGGAACCCTCAGAGGTGGTTTTGCCAGTTCCTTTCTCTAATACAGAGCCTACGGCACCTGGCATTCCCTGGTTGTGTCCCATCCAAGTACCAACCAGGCCTGATCCTGCTTAGCTTCCAAGATCAGGTGGGATCTAGTGCCTTGGATGAGTGAATAGCAGAACTATTAGTGGTCATTCCTACTGACTTTAGTGGGGATGTAGCCTTAGGTAAGTGCGTGCAGGACTGAAACATTATTATTACCGCCTTTAGTTATATACTGTCTTTTCTTCAAAATTGGATCTTGGTGGCTGGGTGGGGGGCACTTTCAAAAGACCCGTGACCCTGATGTTGTGGACAGAGTGAAGGGACAACCATTGTACCCTGAACAATAGATTGAGATGCTAAATTTTCTGCTAAAGAAGCCGCCTTGCTCAGGACCACTTTTGCTCCGTTAACTGAGGTCTACCTGTAGCCTCCAAATCTCCATATAAAAGTGTTGCTGAGTTGGTTGGTTTGGTTTAATCTGACCGGCTGTTGCTGGAGGCGGTGGGAATAAAAGTAGCCAGGGAGAAAATGAAAGTCCTCATGTATAAGGAAACAGGGACAGATGTGTGTCTGTGTTTCGCTGCTTTTTGAACGCTGAGCGTTGCTGAACCTGATTTTCCGGAAAACACCTTTCCGGAGGCCAAAGGTCTGCAGCTGATAGGCCACCAGTTTGTATGACATGGACAGGGAGAAGATGGATTATTATTTTGTTTTTAAGGCCCATAGTTCATCCTGCAAAACTCTGTTTCCCTGGCAAGGACGTATTGTTGTCAGTCCGAAAACAAGAAAGCAGCACTAAACCCACTGAAAAAATGGAAGGAAAACATACACAGGTGTTTGGAAAGTGGGTAATTTTTCCCCTCCAGAAAAAAAGAAAACCCATCCTGCTGGTTTCAGTCTGCAACCTGCATGTATTTTTCCACTCTTTATACTAGAGACAGATTCATTTCTCTTTAAAGCAGAATGGGATTCAGGTGTGTTTATTAGGAAGTCAACCAGGCTGAACTCAATGGGATTTGCACCCATGGAAGCATGCATCGGTTAGAGAGAGCCAGAGTAGTGTAGTGCTTAGGAACTTGGGAGATCTAGGTTTCTAGTCCTCATGGAGGCTGGGTAATCTTCTTTTGGCCTTTCTCTCAGCCAGACTTACCTTGCAGGGTCGTGCTTTTTTAAAGCTAAAGTGGGGAAGAGGAGAGCCATGCCTGCTGCGTTGGTGTCGTAAAGGCCACCCAAGGATCTATGCTGCCTGAGTCCAAAGTTGGCCTTATGTTTTTAAATCCTAAAAACCTAAGAAATGCTCTTCGATGCCACCACCCAACAAGAGTTAAAATGGGGTATAAATGGCAATGTGTCTAGTAAACAGTAATGCAGTTTTAATGCAAGAAATCCACCACTAAAGAACGGTTTGGTCGTGCATTTCTGACTGTCTAGAATTGTATTAAATAATAATAATAATAATAATAATAAATGTATTTATATCCCACCCCTCTATAAAATGCAATTGGGGCAACTTATTATTATTATTATTATTATTAAATGAAACCAGTGCTGTCCTCTTGAATTAGGGGCAATTTTCCTAAGAGCTGGGTACCCCTGTGATTAATAGCCAAGGGCCAGGTTTTGGTTTAATATCTTTTTATGGGGGAGGGTGGGGGTGGGTGGTATTTAGGGATTTTACTCAATATTGGTATTTTAATTTTTGTAAGCCGTCCCGATTGTTTTTAACAGAGGGGCGGGATAATAATAATAATAATAATTATTATTATTACCTGCTCACATAGGATCCTACCAGCCCTTCAAGGTAGGCCCTTGAGATCTTTCCAGTGGTGGCACTGTGTTTGTGGGACACATTTTTGCTAATCAGCTGGGATATTAATTCCTCGGATATTACAGTTTTGTATCGACTTCCTCCTCTGTGCTTTTTTAAAAATCACTTTCCATGCAATTTGGACTGTCAGGATTGTATGTACAATAGTGGGGAAGCTGCCATTTATTTTGGAAGGGAAAACAGACACCCTGGAACAATTTATTTTAAAATGCCCTGCAACCATGCCAAGCTAGATAGAAATAGGGAGCTCCTGTTTCAAACTTCTCTCCTTCATTTTCTCTCTCTTACTCAGCCATCTCTACAGGCTCCATAGGTTGCCAGGTGCTTTGTGATAATCCCTTAAGCAGGCTCAAACATTGTCTTTCCCTCGGAGATATTCCCATTTCTGCCTCGCAAACTGGTTCTAATCTGGAGCCGAGCGTTATCCTGTAAATCCGCGCATCCTGTTCCCTTCAAGAGGAGGGCGAGCTGTGGTTTTCTAGGGCAGGTCCCTGAGCCGGGGAAACGAAAGGAACGCAGCCCTTGTGAGATGCCATTTTTGCATCTGGCAGGAGTAACCCATTAATAGAATGGCTACTAAATCTCTTTAAAATAACCCAACTATGATAACGTACAGAACACCCAAATATTAAGATGAAATCTTTGGATACTCTCTCTCTCTGGCTTTTCTTTGCAAACGAAGATTCAGGAAGGACTCATCCCGCGCTTTCTGCAAGCGCACTAATGACTAAAAAGGCCAATCGGATAGAGGGCGGGATATAAATATGTTAACAAAATAATAAAGACATGCTTTAATCAAATAAATAATAAATCTGCAGTGCTTTCTCTCCTGCCAACCTACCCTTTTAACGGGTTTAGCAAGGCTGGTTTAAGGCACCAGCGGCGTCGGCATCCGCAGGGGCCCCCATCATTTTGGGGGTCCCCCTTCCTAACCCTCTTCCTGCAAAAACATTATTAGTAATAATCTGAATATCCTGTACTGTGAATAGCTTAGGTGTAGTTAGGTTACACTGACCTGAGATGAACATATGGGGCCCCCAAAATAAAGCATTGCAGGGGCCCCCATCATTGTGGGGTCCCCATTCCTAACCCTCCTCCTGCAAAAACATTATTAGTAATAATCTGAATATCCTGTCCTGTGAATAGCTTAGGTTGAGTTAGATTACATTGACCTGAGATAAACATATGGGCCCCCCAAAATAAAGCATTGCAGGGGGCCCCATCATTGTGGGGGCCCCCGTAGTTACCCTCCTCCTGCAAAAGCAATATTAGTAATAATCTGAATATCCTGTACTGTGAATAGCTTAGGTGGAGTTAGGTTACACTGACCTGAGATGAACATATGGGCCCCCCAAAATAAAGCATTGCAAGGGACCCCGTCATTGTGGGGGCCCCTGTAGTAACCCTCCTCCTGCAAAAGCATTATTAGTAATAATCTGAATATCCTGTCCTGTGAATAGCTTAGCGTGAGTTAGGTGACATTGACCTGAGATAAACATTTGGGCCCCCCAAAATAAATCATTGCAGGGCCCCCCAAAATTCCTTAAACCGGTCCTGGGGTTTAGGGTCATAAACTATGAAAGGTATTTCCCTGCCAGCTGGATCCTGCAAGATATAACAACAACAACAACAACAACAACAACAACTTTATTTTTGTATACCGCCTTTTGCCTATTAGGCAATCAAGGCGACTCACAACAATTGGATATAAAAGAAACCAATCCATAACAATGGTAATGTGTGTGAGGTTTGTCGAAATGGGACTCGAAGTCGGGTCTCCCTCTTCTGGTGTGACCCTCTTTGCTCTACAGGTCGACCCCTGTAGCCACGGATTTGGTATTCATGGTTTCGCTTATCCACATCCAAAAGAATATAGTTCTCTCTAGGCATTTCTAGGTCTTCCAATGTAATTCTATGGTCCACTTCCGGCATTCATCTCATTGAAAATAATAGGGTTCTCTATTATCCATGGTTTCAGGTATCCACGGGGGTGTGTCTTGCTATGTATCCCCCGTGGATATGGGGGTCAACCTGTAGGTCTGTTTCTCTGGTTTGTTGCTGTGTCCAAAAGTAGGCCCCTCTAAAGATAACTAAGATAAAAACAGTTGGAATGGATAATGGGTTTGGTAGCATTAAATTATAAAACCCAACTCATAAAACATAGCTAAATAACAAACTGGGTAGAAGAACCTTTTATTTTCTTTTTTGGTAATAAATGCATGAAAAATTATATTTAAAAAGTGGAAAGATGGTAAAAATTCAATGCAGATTCAGAGTTAACAGAGGCCAGAGAGGAGATAAATAAAGATAGAGACCCAGACTCAGGAAGAAAGAGACAAGGAATGAAGAGTTGTGTGTTTTAGTTAAATGACGTTTTTGTAAGGTAAAGCAGCACAAGATTAAGGTCAGAGTTGTTGGAATAAGCAATGAGGTGCTTATTAGTACTGATCTGTCTTGAGGGTAAAAGGAGAAGATGTCTTGGAAGACGGGGAACTTTTGGTTGCGTTTATAAGATGATTTATTTGCAGTTATAAAGAACAATACGCATAAATGTATTCATTGGTATTTCAATTTTATTTATATGTAAACAAAAACTTTAATAAAATATTATTGAAAAATAAAATGAAATAAAATAGGCCCCTCTGTGAACAGACTGTGAGAGCAATTCAAGGCACAGATGGCAGTCCGTGCGAAAAGGATCTAGGAGTCTTAGTGGACCACAAGCTGAATGTGAGTCAGTGGTGTGATGCAGCAGCTAAAAAAGCCAATGCGATTTTAGGATGCATCAATAAGATTATAGTGTCTAGATCATAGTGCCACTCTATTCTGCTTTGGTCAGACCTCACCTGGAAGACTGTGTCCAGTTCTGGGCACCACAATTCAAAAAGGATATTGAGAAGCTGAAACGTGTCCAGAGGAGGGCGACCAAAATGGTGGGTTGTCTGGAAGCCATGATGCCCTATGAGGGGCGGCTTAGGGAGCTGGGCATGTTTAGCCTGGAGAAGAGAAGCTTGAGAGGGGACATGATAGCCATGTTTAAATATTTGAAGGGATGTCATATTGAGGGTGGAGCAAGCTTGTTTTCTGCTGCTCCAGAGACTAGGACACGGAGCAATGGGTTCAAACTACAGGAAAAGAGATTCCACCTAAACATTAGGAAGAACGTCCTGACAGTAAGAGCTGTTCAGCAGTGGATTGCCTTGGATTGTGGTGGAGTCTCCTTCTTTGGAGGATTTTAAACAGAGGCTGGATGGCCACCTGCTGAGAATGCTTTGATTGTGTATTGCTGCAAGGCAGGGGATTGGACATGATGGGCCTTGAGGTCTCTTCCAACTCTATGTGTCTATAAGTCCACAATATAATGGAATAAACTGCTTTGGAGTGTGGTAGAGTCTCCTTCTTTGGAGGATTTTAAACAGAGGCTGGATGGCCATCTCTCAGGAGTGCTTTGATTGTGTGTGTATTCCTGCATGGCAGAATGGGGTTGGACTAGATGGCCTTTGGGGTCTCTTCCAACTCAAGGATTCTAGATTCCTGGCCTTTCCCTCTCTTTGGCTCTAAGGACCCCCCAGCCTCTTCTTGCTCCATTGCTCCTGGTCTTGCATTTTTTGCCTCCTCCTCCTTCTAGCTCTCTGCTGGCCATATGGGAGGGAAACTTACCCAGTGTGGCAGCAATGGTGGGTGGTGGAGCATTTGCTGGATGGGAGGCAGGCTAGATGGCAACGGAGGGTGTGGGTGGCAAGCCAAGCGCCATTGCCACCGCGTGTGGGAGAGCCGGGTTTTGTCATTGGGTGAGTCACACGAAAACAGCTCAACCTGTGTGGAAGGCGAGCATCTGGGATCTGGTTCCTTGGCAGGATTTGTCACTTGCAGAGCTGGCTGGGGGATGGTGGGAGTGACAGTCCAAAAAGACACCTTTTCCCATGCGTATGGCAACCCCATGAATTGCATTGAGTTTTCTTAGGTAAGGAATCCTCAGAGATGGTTTTGCCAGTTCCTTCCTCTGAAATGGAGCCTCCAGTACCTGGGATTCCTTGGCAGTCCTTCTGGGCTTGGGGAAGGGTCTTCTTTTTGGACTGCCACTCCCAGAATCCCCCAGCCAGCGATGCTGGCTGGGGGATTCTGGGAGTGGCAGTCCAAAAAGGCACCTTTCCCCTTGCTTATGGCATGCATTTCATAGGATTTTCTTAGGCAAGGAATCCTCAGAGATAGTTTTGCCAGTTCCATCCTCTGAAATGGACCCTCCAGTACCTGGGATTTGCTGGTGGTCTCCCATCCCTCTGCTATATAGATCAGGTCTACATTGCACAGCACCAGTTTTCTTCCCCACCTCTCCTTTCGGGTTGCAAACTAGTGTGAGTGTGTACCTGCTTTGTTTGTGTGTGTTCATTCCAGGTTGTTGTGTGTAAAAGAGGCATCATTTGGAAAGGACCTGTCCATTAATACCAGTATCACCATCATCATAGCATCCATGGATAGCCAATGCCTTTGAACATGGAGGTTTCATTTAGCCATCTTCTTCTGAATGGATATTCAGAGGAATACTGCTTTTGAACATGGAGGTTCCATTTAGCCATCTTCTCCTGAATGGATATTCAGTGGAATACTGCTTTTGAACATGGAGGTTCTATGTTCAGCCCAACCTCCTCTTCTCCTTTGATTTTATATCTACCTTCTCCACCGATTTGAGACTCCAGGAGTTTTACAAAACTTTAGAATCCTAGAATTGGAAGAGACCCCCAAGGGCCATCTAGTCCAACCCCATTCTGCCATGCAGGAAGACACAATCAAAGCACTCCCAACAGATGTCCATCCAGTCTCTGTTTAAAAACCTCCAAAGAAGGAGACTCCATTTAAAACAGCTACAGAGAAATCTACACATCCCTAAGTTTGCAAAGATCTGTTGCTAATATCAATAAATATTTTGGAATATCTGTATCAGTAGAAACATATAAACCATTGTTGTTAAAATAATAATAATAATAAAAGTTTGCACAGCAGCTGCTGCTGTGGTGCTGACTGTTAATGGGAGGTGATTAGCAATTTTGCTCCATCTTTTCCCCATAATGATATAATAATAATAAATTTTTATTTGTAACCCGCCCCTCTGCTCGGCAACAGGGGCAGCATACAGCAAGATTAAAACAACAGCAAGTTAAAACATAACAAAGGGGTACATAAGCCAGTGCATAAAACCTCAGAAGATGTTGTCTTGAGTGCCGTTGGAGAGGAATATTGTGTGTGCTAGCATATATGTGCATGCATTTGCTCACAAGCTGGAGACCCAGCTGTGTGTTGGACGTACGCAAATATTGAACCAGCTGAGTCAAAGGCGGCGCAGGGAGGCAAAAGCTTCAACCGTCACCGCAGTGCAGCTGTGTACCATTCCACGCATCCAGCTTTTTATTTTTTAAAGAAAACCACTTGACTGTTTTTGTTATTTCAGGGACCAGAACTTATAAGTAGTTGGAGGGAAAAATGGAGCTTCTGTGTTCTGGAGCAGTATACCCCTGCACTGGGAAGCAAATGGAGGAGGCGCTTGGGAAGTGGTTAAGATTCATAAAAAATATGCATTGCTGCAAAGACAATGCCAAGAGGTTGAGGGTGGGGGAAGAGAGCCCTTAAACTCCCCTATAAATGATTTTTTCCACAATTACTGGGGCTATTTTCCCTTATCAAAACTCAAGGCATTCATATCTGAGCATGTGTACCCATGCGCACAAATGCACACTGCAATTCCCTTGAACTTCTCAGTCGCTCCTTTCTGTTTGAACAGCTCACCCTACTGATATCTCTCAAGGTTACCATTGTTTTTCTTCTGTTTTTTATCCCCCCCTCCTTCCTGCTCCCTTTTGTGGCTGCAAAGAATTGTGGAGAATCCCATCAATAATTCAAGGCCATTTAACCTGACTGGCAGTGATGCTTCATCGTTTTTCAGCTGGAGCCGGAGGTCACAGACGCCTTTGAGAATGGGTTGAAAGCAATGAGGCTTCATTGCATGTAGGAAATATATATATATATACAATTAACCACAATTTTCATAGCAGTAGTATTTAGGGTAAATACCCTAAAGGCACATATCCCACAAACGCACTGTATTCAGAGATAGTAGCTATACTAGGGTTGCAATAGGTCCTCCATTTCCCAGATATGTCTTCCTCTTTTGTAGAAATAAAATTTAAATGTGTGTATGTTTGTCACCTGTTGACTATGAATTTCCATGAATTTTGCAGGGTTTTCTTAGGCAAAGAATTGCTCAGAGGTGGTTTTGCCAGTTCCTTCCTCTGGAGATGATGGCTGTTGTAGTCCAAAAAAATGAAACTTTCCCAAGCTCTGGTGGTTTTCTTAAATTTATTTTTAAGTGTCATGTGAGTGTCCTTTTTGTTCTCCTTGGTGAACATCATATCATTAAAAACAAGATACAAATCAATCAAATGGGAGCAGCATTGGCATTATGCAATAAATAGCAACTGCCTACGCAACAGCGGTTGCAAAGTGATTTTGGAGAGGAAGTGGAAACCATTGCAAAGCCAGGGAGAATAAAATAAGGGGGCTGAAAAGATGCCCGTGGGGCTAAGTAGACCTTTCCACAGCCTAGAGAGCATCCCATGAAGGGGCAACCATTGATAAGGCTCCGTCTCATTTTCCCACCTGTCTCACCTCAATGGCGCTGGGGCTCTGAGGGAGACCATAAAGTGTGGACAGGCAAATTTGGGGGTTGTTTTCTTGGCCTTCGTTGTGCCCATTCTCTGCATGCCTTGGCCCAAATAAGCCGCAGTCCTTCAGGGATCCGAATTTCAGCTCAGGCAGAGGGAATGTCCAGCATAGGAATTCAGTGCAACTGTGTTAATTTAAAAAACACTTTTTGAAGGGATTGCAACTCCCAGAATCCTTCCTCCAACCTGGGAGTTGTTGTCCCACGAAAATGCAATTTCTTTCAAGCTCTGGCCAGATTGCAGGCTAGCAAATTGAATCAACACACCAACGCCCCGAATGCAGCTTTGCTTTGTCACAGTTCTGACTTCCAATGTGAAAGCAAACACCAGCTCAGGGCATGATGACCAGGGCAGCTTTGTTGCCGTATCCCACCTTTCCAGCTCACCCTCCCATTAAGGCAGGGGTGGGAAGGCAGCCCTCCTGGTATGGTTGGACTACAGCTCCCAGTAGCCCTGGCCAGCATGCTGGGAGTTACAGTTTGCCCATAACTGGACAGGTGGCAGGATTCTTGTGCTGCTTCTCTTCAAAGATCCGTCTGCTTTTGGTGGGTGGCAATGCTGTGCAACAGATTGGGCCGAGGCTTAGCAAACCACTCTTTAATTCCTCGACTCCTTGAAAACGTGGGATTTGAACCACCCACCTTCTTGGTATCAGCAGAGAGGAGTAACACTTTGTTTTCTGCCAGAGGTGTGTGTTTGTGTATGTGAGTATGCACACACCTATGCATGTGCTAGTGAAGCAATTAGCAAACAGCACTTCAACAATTTAGCAAAACATTCTGGCTTTGGCATTATTCAGTTGTTGAAAACAAAAATTGCATCCAAGATCATCCAACTTTGGTTGCCACTCATTTCTGTTTCTAGTGGCTGAAGAAAGCAGAAGCTGAAATGTTTTGCTGATTCAATTATTAAGTTCTGTTTGTTAATCACTCTAGTGTGTGTGTGTGTAGTGTGTAGTGATTAACTGCATCCTTCTGGGATCCAAAACAAACTTGTTGGAAGTACTGTTTGTTTTTAAACCACCTGTATATATATCTGTGTCTTACTGGAAACAGGCGATGCTTGCAAGGCTGTTTCCACATGTTTGCAAGGTTGGCGCTAGCAGGGCTGCCCCCCCCCTCCGTGCCAATACACAGGTGGAATGGTGTGGCTTTTCCCTTTGTCTTTCTGCCCTGACGTGGCACTGCTGACATGGCACTTGGAAGGGGCACCTGCCCTCTGCGGAGCAGGGCTGCGTTCTCCAACGTCCGCATTGCCACATGGAGGCTCTCTGGTCTGTCCCATTTGGCACAAGGTGAGCTGGGCCTTTTCTCAGCCTCTGCTGCCGCCTGCCTTTCTCCATATGCATGCATACACTCCCCATCCACCTGTGTGTGTGTGTGCATGCATGCACATAACACATGCACACATGTGCAGAAAGGGTGGAGGCATCTGGGATGGAGAACTTAACAAAATGCGAGCATCATTTGTTGCTGGAGTAACATCCACACCAGCCACTTATACACCATCTCCTGTTTGCACCAGACTTCTTTGGATCAAATGGATGAGCGTAAAAAGTTGTGTTCCTACCGTGCCGAAATCCAGTCCATTCTCCTGTTACGATGTTGTTTTCCTCTGCGCGGTTTGGAGCTTATTCAGTAGAAATCTGTTATAGGCTTTTGACTCTATGTCCAGGAGGGTAGTTGGTGTATAGTTTTTAGGGTCAAATCTCTCACCTTTTCAATACAAAAAAGCAATAATACTTGACCACCACCCAGGAGGGATAATTCCTCTCTGGTTGGAATGAGAAAACAACTTGGCCAGGATAAGCATCATTTGTTACTGTTTGTTTAATCTAGGTAGGAAATGAGGCCGGGACAGCATGGTATACAAATGTTGTACCTGAAAACAGTAAACACAGGAGCACAGCCGCAGATAGATTCAATCCCTGGACAACAATGCAAATTTTGAGAACGAGAGCCAGTTCAGCAACTGATGTTGCTGCGACTCACAAGTCCCTGTTTGTGATAACCACCAAAATAGCCTCTTTAGGAAGCGGGGCTTAGAAATGTTAGAATGGTAGTAAGTTATGGCAAGGGATATATATGACGGAGTCAGCGTCAAGGCACGTTACAAATAAGCTATTATGAGATTCAATTCCAAACCTCCTAAAGGACCAAAGTTTCCCCCATACCTAAATGGTGCCCTGAGACAGACTGGAAGCCATGGACCAACATAGTGTGGCATCAAAAGCAATGTTCAGAAGAGATGCGAACATACACATCTATATATTTTATTGTGAGTATATATTTACACTTGCAGTATCCAAGTAGCCTGGCCCATCCTTCATTGCTAGCCCATGAGAAGGTAGAGGACTCTTTATCCCTGGAGGCTTTTTAAAAACTGGATGGCTGAACTATCAGGGATGTCTTCTGATGTCAGAAGGGGGTTGGATTGGATGACCTTTGGGGATCCTTCCAAAATTCTGTGATCTCAGCTGGATTTGCACAGCTCTGCCTTTCACATTCAGTCTTGTCCAACTGGCCCAGAGATTTTGCAGCTTAAAGAGGGTACAGCTTGTTGGAGGTGCAAACCAGAAAGCTCATTGTGTGTGTGTGTGTGTGTGTGTGTGTGTGTTTTCCCTTGGACTTCCCTAGGAACAATGGAAGGATGGGTGGACCGGTACTGCTCTCCCTCCTGGCCAACTGCAACGTAAGAGAGCTTTTCCAGACAGCTCTAAAGCTCTTAGTGATTCTCTGTCTCTCCTCCCCCAGTGTGCGGACATGTTCGGGTTTATCTGAGCTATGTGATTATATAAGGTCTTGTGGAAGGCGGGCAGACCGTTCAGGGCACTGTCTTTTTTATGAAGGATATGTAGTGCATTTTACAATTACCTTCCAACATTTCATAAATGAAAACTGGTACACCTCTGGCCAGACGACATTGGAATGTGGTCAAGAGGGGAAAAATAACCAATTGAGGAAGAACAGGCAAGCCAGGAAATGTTGCAGCGGTTTGTTTTTGCCTGAGTCTCCTGGGAAGGGCCAGATTCCTGCTGAATTGACTGAATGCAAATTACTTTTGCACTTTGAACTCAGTTTGCAACCCCTGACGTAAGCTGAAGACAAAGGTGGGAGGAAAAGAAAGAAACTGGGATATGTTAAAACAGTGATTCCCAAACTTTGGTTGTCCAGATGTTTTGGACTTCACCCCCCAGAATTCCTGATGTTGGCCAAGGTGGTACCCAGGGGCTTCTGGGAGATGAAGTCCAAAATACCTGGAAGACCAAAGTTTGGGAATCACTGCTTCAAAAGTAGGATGGCAGAGCATTAACTGGGACTGTCCTTGCCAAATTGGAGGGCATGGGAGGGTTTGGGTTTTTGTTTTTTTGAGTCCCTATTGTGAAGCTGCCCCAAACCCAATCCTGCTGGGTTGGCCATGTGTCCTATTTTGGAAAGGACAATCCTCTCTTTCAAAGGTGGAAAATGCTCTTCCAGTTTGCAAGGGCCACGTGCCATTTCAGAGAAATCTCTAGTGGGTCACATTCCAGGGATGGGATGGGCAAAAAGGATTGGGGTCCAAAATAACCAGCATATTTTAGCTTATTGAAGCATTAGATTGCCAGTATTTGCATCTTTGGAGACCATTCCAAATTGTTCGGATTTGGGGAGGGAGGAAAATAAAACAGGAGAACCACCAAATGGAGATGGCATAGGAAGGAGCATTGCCCAAGCAGACTGCAACACCCATAATTCTTGGCCAGTAGAGATGTAATTCTTTGCTAATTTGATTTTAGTCTCATACCATCCCTGTGAGGTAGGTCAGGCTGAGAGGGAGACAAGATGTTTTTCACGGTGAGAACTTGAATTTGGATCTCCCAGGTTGCAGTGTGCCATGAAACTCTTGCCAATATGGGGGTTTCCCAGATGGCCTTGCATCCCAATTCTGGGTTGTATCCGGAGCAGCTTCGCTTCAGCAAAATTGCTGCATCATATCCTTGCAGACCGGCAACCTCTGCTTTTCTGGACTATGAGCAGTGGGGAATTCCATGCATTTGCCACCGTTGGCTCATGTCCCATTTGCAAGGACATAAAAAAATACTTTGCATTTACCAAGTCTAAAGAGGCCCATAAATAAGGTCTCTTTCCCTTGCCATTGAGGAGACTCGGTGTTGTTAATCGCCAGCAAACTGATGGAGGTTTAATTGCTTGATGAAGGAGCCAGCCTTGCCACGGTCTCTGTTGCAATATTAGGAGAGCTGCGCAGATGGCGATTGCTAACCTTATTGGAACTGTAATTAGGTCTGATGAGTATCTCCGTTTGCTGCCAAGTCCTTCTTAGGGGCAACGTGGGAGGGAGGACAGAAGGGAAGAAGGAATGGCGCAGCAGAGCTGGTGGTGGTGGGACTTCCCAGAATCCTTCAGTATAGAGGAAATGTATGCCATTTACAGGAAGTGAGGGTGTGTATTGAGTGTGGGGGGAGAGGCTGACTTTGTTGGCAGGCCCGACTTAAGGGATGCTCTAAGACTTGGACACACATACACAATGTAAGTCTAGAAATGGAACTTGAGGGTCTATCATCCCTGGCCTTCTTAGGTGTTCCACGCAACAGGAGAAGGATGGCAATGGATCCATTATCCAGTATTTCATACCTCCCAACATTTTATGGATGGAAACGGGGACATGTGGGTCCAAGCAACATCAGTGTGTGCGGTCAAAACAGCAAAAGCTATGAAAGAGGAAGGGCAGAGAACTGAATTAATTAAAAAAAATCCATTCCAACCCTCCAGCAAAGTGGACAGGTGTTGCAATTTGTGTCCAAGCTCTTTCTTTTGAGAAGGCTCAGAGCTGTAATGGTAAACTGATTTGTAAGTCATGGAAACCTAGAGTTGAAATGGGGCCCATGGGACATCCAGTCCAACCCCCTGCTCATTGCAGGATCTCCAGGTAGAGCATCCTTAGCAGGGGGCTGTCCAGCCTCTTTTGGAAGACATCCAGAAAAAGAGACCCCTCCACCTCTCCAGAGAATTGGTACTATTGCTGAATTGCTTTTAATGTTCAATCAAAGTCTATCCTCCTGCAACGTATTAGACCTGGGCCTGCCGCCTCCTCTTTGGGGCAGCCCTGGAAGGATTTAAAGAGTGCGATCATGTCATCCCTCCATCTTTTCTTTGCCAAACGGAAGCTGCCCAGCTCAGTAGGTAGCTCAGTTCCTCTAGGAATTGCAGCCAGACTTTAAGGTCCTCTTTCACCCCCTTTGTGAGCTGTATGTGGTGATGCGGAGACCGGACTCCCTTCATGATCCCCGCCAGTCTAGCACAAAACGCCCTGCCTGATGCCACGACCCTGCATGCAAAATTGAGATGACCCAAAAGCCACTGCCCCTTCTTTAGTGTTGCCTTATCCTTAGTGAGGAGGTGACCCAGCTGGTCCCTGATCCCTTCCAGACCCTCTGCCGCTACTGTTGGTGCAGCGCCAATTCTAAAAGAGTGTCCGCCATATTCGTCCTCTGGCAAGCCCAGCCTTTGGCGTACTTAAAGGGTGCGGTCATATGGCCCCTCAATCTTTTCTTCACCAAGCTGAACATGCCCACTTCCTTCAAACTCTCCTTGTATGGTTTGTTCTCCATCCCTCTTTATCTTCCTCATTGCCTTTCTCCAAACATGCTCCACCTTGTTTCTGTCCTTCTGAAAATGAGGCGCCCAGAACTGAACACAGGACTCCAGAATATATGGGGGATGATTACATCCCTTGACTTTAAGTGTAGCTTTCCCATCTCTCCTTATTAGGGGTTGTACTATAGCTCCCATCCATGGCCACACTCACTATGGATAGAATCAGACAGTCGGAAGGGACTCTAAGGGCCATCTAGTCCATCCCTGCCACGCAGGAGCCTAGCACATCCAAACAATGCCCGTTTCCAGGTGGAGGAAGTCTGCTCTTGCTTCAGCCATCCAGGGTCCCCCATTGAAGCCTTTCTGGCTCCCCCTTCCCAGTCGTTTGAAATGGAGACCCCAGGGATTGTACTGGGGAGTCTTCCTCCTATTAGCTAACACACATTAGAAACTGCTTAATGCAGTGTAGATGGGTAAATTGCTGTTGCTTAAAACAATTTGTAAGCCACTCTGTTAGCCTTGTGGCTGAAGAGCAGGGTAATAACAATAATAATAATAATTGAGCAGCAGTCCTTTCCTCATATAGAGATGCACTTCTATTGATGATTTCATCTGTCGGGTTCTATTAGCCCTCCTTTAGAGGGTAGTAATTCGGCACTTCGTAATGCCCTGACGTAAAAGAAATGTGGCAAATGTTCAGTCCGTCATTGCCTCCCACTCCTGTCCCTGGGCTGTTTGGCAGATTGTTTTCCATCCTCTCTCCAGCCATGCGGAGACGGCCAGGCAGCCTCCCTTCCTCAGCTTTCCTCCTCTCTTTCCTCCACCCTCCTGGTTTTCCTGTTTCGATCTCAGAGGTCCAATGTTCTCTTGGATGGGCATCTGGCAACAACCCCCTCCAAATAATTCCAATTTGGTTTTGCAAAAGCAATTAACTCCCTCTCTAACAGGCCATCTCAGGGGTGAGCTGCAAGATAGCAAAATTGAATTTAAACGGTGGATGCAAGGGCAGCACTGTGGGTACATTTGCTTGCATATTGCCAGGGGATTGAGCTTAGGAGAGCCAGTGGGGTCAATGGTTTGCAGGCTGGACTTCAGGGGAACAGGGTTTGAAACCCTGGAAACCTCCTGGGTGACCTTGGGCAAGTCACACTCTCTCAGCCTCAGAGGAAAGCCAGTGCAAACCACCCCTGGATAATAAATCTTGCCAGGAAGACCCTATGAGAGGGTTGCTATCATTTGGAGTCAACTCATATGTGTACAACAACAACAAAACTGAGCTGGTAGGGGTAGATAACTTGGAATCTGTCTGACTCCATTTTGGTTGAGAATCCTAGCTATGCAACAGAGAAGGAATTTTTAAAGTTGCACGTGGGTTAAATTGTTAACAAGCCCCTTTAAGACTAAAGCGTATCACTGCCTAAGCTTTTGAGGATGATGATCCCTATCAGAGAGCTGGGAGGGAATCTAGTGGCCATCTAGTCCTTCCCCCAGGCAGTGCAAGCATCCTCAAATTTATCCTAAGAGGTTTGGATCTATATGCAGAGTATATATGAACAAGCATGGGATCAGAGCAAAACTGGGTGTAACAATGTCAATTATATCATTATAATTTTAATTATTGTATATAAAATGATTCATGATGATCATTGTAAGAGGAAGGGCAGCAGAAAGGCAAGGAATGCATGTTTGGAGCACGAGGGTAATCTTTTAATAAAGTAGCCACATCTTTAGCTTCAGCTCTTTAGGAGTAATTTAAGCCTCCAAAATGCTGGATAGGAATTTGGTCCAGAAACAGCAGAGGGGTCGGGGATGCTTTGATCGTGATTTCCTGCATGGCAGGGGGTTGGACTGGATGGCCCTCGTGGTCTCTTCCAACTCTGCAATTCTATGATTCTATGATTCTATGACTAGCACTGGCAATTATATTATTAATTCTGGTCTTTTGTGTTTAATTGGTGATAACACAAACATACTGGTGTTAAATAAGACAATTAAGCATGCAGTGTGATAAGCATCTCTTCTCCCATGCAAATGGTACCATTAAAGACTAGTTCCCTGCCCCAGGGTGTCTGCAATCTCAGGTGGTATAATTTCTCCGAAAATATTATTTCATGCATAGAAAGTGTTGTGATTCTGGATTCTTTCTCTGCATAAAATTTGCACGTGATTGATTTGCTGAGAAAACAACATTTCCTTTGCAGGAAATAATAATTCTGCAGAAAAAAAAAGAAACTGTTTTCGGCACAAAAGGTGAATTTTGCACAGAATAAAGCTGGAATTGCGAATAGGATTCGAAAACAGTGTGGTTTTCGAAGACCTTTTTGCAATGAGAAGAAAATTGGTACAATGACTCATATGCTTCCTTTGGGAAGAAACTTAATGCAGAATTACATCCCTACCTCTGAAGCACAATAGAGAGAGAAACCAGTCACTGAGCTCTTTTTGGCTCTTCCGGCAAGATGAACTATTAAACGTTTCCTCGGCGAGACCCTGTTTTTCCCTACAGTTAGTTGGCTCTGCGGATGGATCACTCAATCGGTTTCTCTCTGTTTGAACGCACCGTGCCGGAAATCCAATTACCGTGTTTATTCTGTGCCAATCTTGTGCCCGTTGTGGGTGGAAGCTGCTGTTCCACCCCACTCCTTTTGTCTCAGCCTTGATGAAAGCTGCCTCTGCTAATTTCATGTAATGAGCAAGTTATCAAGGCCTGGAAACCATCAAGCCAAAGGCTTTGTTTCCCCCCACCCTACCCCGCCACCAATTTTCTCTCCAACCTTCTTGATATTCTTACTCAATGCTTTCCGGTAAATTATTTAGACCACTAAAGGCATCAAATCCCACCTGCTTTTGGACACTAAGCAGGGTCAACCTGGGTTAGTACTTGGATGGAACTGGCAAAGCCACCCGTGAGGATTCATTGCTTAAGAAAACCCTGTGAAATTCATGGGGTCGCCATAAGCACAGGAAAAGGTGCCTTTTTGGACTGTCACTCCCAGAATCCCCCAGCCAGCGATGCTGGCTGGGGGATTCTGGGAGTGGCAGTCCAAAAAGAAGACCCTTCCCCAAGCCCAGAAGGAGTGCCAAGGAATCCCAGGTGCCGTAGGCTCTGTTTCAGAGGAAGGAACTGGCAAAACCACCTCTGAAGGTTTCCTTGCTCAAGAAAATCCTATGAAATTCAAGGGGGTTGCCACAAATCGACAGGCAACTTGAAGTTACAGACACACACGAGATCTGACCTTGGTCCCTTTTTACGAATGCTGCAGGCTAGACCTTCCAGTGCATGGGAAAGGGTGCCTTTTGGGACTGTCACTCCCTGTAGGAGATTCTGGGAGTGGCAGTCCAAAAAGAAGACCCTTCCCCATGCCCAGAAGGACTTCCAAAAAATCCCAGGTGCTGTAGGTGATATTTCGGAGGGAGGAACTGGCAAAACTACCTCTGAAGATTCCTTGCTTAAGAAAACCTTATGAAATTCATGGGGTTGCAATAAATTGACAGGCAACTTGAACGCACACACACACACACAACTCCCTGATTCCTCCAAATGCTGGTTGGGGAATTCTGGGAACAATACTCAAACTAAGGTAAGTTTCCAAGCTCTGGGTTTTAAAATTTATTTATTTATTTTAGGTATTTATACCCTGCTTTTCAGCCACAATGGCTATCAGAGTGGCTTACAAATTGTTTTAAGCAATAGCAATTTACACGTCTACACTGCATTAAACCGTTTCCAATGTGTGTTAGCTAATTGTGGGGCATAGTGGTCTTTATGTGTGGCTGGACTCTACCTCCCATCATCCCTGATCATGGGCCACCCTGGCTGGGTCTGATGGGAATGTGAGTCAAGCAGCAACCAGAGAGCCATCTCTGAGTTGAAAACACTTCCAGTTTAATTCCTGCTGAGAGTACAGTCTCTCTTCATACCAAGGACGTGTGTGTGTATTTGTGTGTGTGAATCCACACCGGGTTCTAGCCCCAATTTTTTAGGCTTTATTTGTGATGCTGAACTAATTCAGCACCTTGAGTAGTTCCTTCAAGCTAGTTCAGCCCAACTTTGGATAGCTGCTCCTTTGAACCAACTCAGCATCTTGAACAAGCGACTTGAAGGGACGCGGTTTTCGTGTGCCTTCAAGGCGTTTCCGACTTATGGTGAACCCGTCACGGGTTTTTCTTGGCAAGATTTGTTCAGAGGGGGTTTGCCTTTGGCCTTCCTCTGAAGTTGCGCACGTGCGCGCACCCACCCCTGTTCTACCTTGGCTGCTTCGTTCGCTATATATAACAATATTACAAAAACCAACTTGGTCAGGTTAAATTTGGCCTGGATTGGGCAAGGCATCGGAGTCAGATCTCCGGCCTGTTTGTTTTCTGGGTGGGGACAATTCCGCCTCTGCCACGTGGCCCCGAGTCTGAAATTAGCAAACCTTTCCTGGAAAAAAGCAGGAAGGGGGAGAATCGTAGGCCTCCCTTTGAAGAACTTGTTCTGCTGGGCTAATATTGTGCTTTGTATGGGGAGCGTTTCTGCCGGCTGCATCTCTTTAGGCCAGATTTGCGCATGGCTACGAGAGGCAGAGATGGGCTGGTAGCTTAGCGACCGCTGGAAAGAAGAGGACAAGAAGGATGGGTATCATATTCAGGGATTGCTATGTTGGCCATACTGCAAAATACAATAGCATCCAAAATTCCCCCTAAAAGCAATACAGTTGTCCTTCTGTATCCACGGATTTGGTATCCATGGATTTAAGTATTCGCGGCTTGAAAATATTCTTTAAAAATAATAATCCAAAAAGCAAACCTTGATTTTGTCACCTTATAGAAGGGACACCATTTTGCGATGCCATTGCATATCATGGGGGTTGAGTATTCACGGATTTTGGTATCCACGGGTGGGGTGGGGTCCTGGAACCAAACCCCAGCAAATATGAAGGGACAACTGTACCTTTATTGGCTGACCAAAATGCAGAAAATGTAACATGAGCCTTTGTTTCCTGCTTGTGAGTTTCTGGGTTCAGTGTAGGAAAGGGGATAAAAAAATGGGATAGAATCCTAGAGTTGGATGGGATCTCCAAAGATCATCCAGCCTGACCCCTCCCAGCACAGTTACAGCATCCCTGACAGGTAGGGCAACCAACCTCCAATGAAGCTGGGTGCTGAACCTGGTGGTCTTGGGGGTCCGGTGAGCTACAGCAGTGGAAATAACCATTTGGATTTTGCTAAAAAAAGAGGCGGGGGGGACAATAACTCACCTCTAATGTTTTTCTTCCTTTCTGGCTTTGGGTAGATTCCTGCCCCCGGAGTTTGGATTGCACTCTGCAGCGGAGAGAGTTCTGCCCTCCCGGATCACATGCTTGCGGCCCCTGCCTCCCCCAGTTTGTGGAAGATGGCGAAGGCAAATGCATCTTCAAGACGCGAGTGGCTGGCGGTATTTATTGATTATTCCTTTCTGATTTTTATTGACAGTTTCCCCAAGAGAGTTATCAAAGCAATGAACACTATATGAACTGCACCACTAAAATCTGTGTGTGTGTGTGTACATGAAATGGGAGAGAATCTTAGATTTGGACAGGATATCTAGTGATAATCCAGCCTGACCCAAAAAGAAGTCAGTTCTGCTGATCAATATTAAAACCTCTTATGAGGATGGGGGAAAATTTGCCATGTTTTTACTCTTCTCCTGGCTGTTTTGACCCCAGGAGAGGCCTTTTGAAAACCAGAAAGTCAACCAGAAGTCAATTTTTGTTACCCCTGGGAGGGCATTTTTATAGATAGATAGATAGTTAGATAGATAGAATTGGAAGAGACCTCAAGGGCCATCTAGTCCAACCCCCTGCCATGCAGGAATACACAATCAAATCATTCCCGACAGATGGCCATCCCACCTCTGTTAAAAATCATGTTGTTAGGAGTTCATTTTTTGTTTCCTTCATGAAAATTTGTGCTTTTTTGGTATGCATTCTGTACATGCATAGATTGTTATACAAATTTTTAGCTATGTACACAGTTTTATTATTTTTTTCCTATTCAATAAAGGGTGCTTTCTGCACATTTTTCTTTGCCAAAATGCATAAAAATCCCTGAAAATGTGATGGTTTGCAAGAAAAAAAACACAGACTTAGACCTATTGCCAATTTTGGTAGGCGTGTAACTGATATTTTCTAGGAAAATGTGAACTCAACAAATTCCTTTTAATTGCAAAGTACAATATCAATAAAGTTGTAATAAAGGCAAAAATTAACCAGCCAACTTGTAGCAGAAAACTTACAGCAGATAGATAAATTCTATCCCGTCTTTTCTACAGCTTGGGACTCAAAGCAGCTTACAACAAATCAAAAACACAATGTACTTTAGTACTTCTATTATTATTTTTGGGGGGCAGCTTTTTTTTTTGGAAGAGATGAGGGGGCTCCTGTACTCTTAAAAAATGACCCGGGTGGGGCAGCCTGCATGCAGCTTGCAGGACCCTGCTTTGCAAAAAAAACCCCATAAACCCACCACTACTTTCGGCAACTCGGAGAACTCCTTATCACAACAGATGGGAGGTTACGTAAGGCCCGAGTTGTGGAAGGGATTGGCGCTTGCGTTTCAGCCGCTGGGAGATTATCTGCAGCTTGTGGTCTGTCCTTTTGGCTTCTCAATGGGATGGGAGGTGCTCGGCTCCCACGCTGGGGAGATCCACGCAGCGGTTTGTGGTGAGCGTCCAGGAGTGTCATTTTGGGGCCAAAATGCAACTCATAACCTGCAACCTCAAGGGAGGTAACCTGGGACAAGGTTTGCTGCCTTCTTGTTCCTTCTCCTATGAGCCGCATTAGTGCATCCCAGACCACCACATCAATCCCTTTATTCTTTTCAGACACTTCTGGCTAAAATCAAGAGATTTGCGGGGAGCGAAGGGGAATTTCAAAAAATAAAACTGCCATGTTTGCAAGTGGTTTTCTTTCATTTGGGGTTCGAAATATCAACCCCATCCCACACCCCAAAAGGACCATATTACAGTTTTCCCTCCACATTCATGGATTTTGCATTCACGGATTTAAGTATTCACGGCTTGAAAATATTCTTTTAAAAATAAAAATCCAAAAAACAAACCTTGATTTTGCCATCTTCTATAAGGGACACAATTTTGGTATGCCATTGCATATTATGGGATTTGAGTATTCATGGATTTTGGAATCCATGAAAGGGAGTCCTGGAACCAAACCCCAGCAAATATGAAGGGACAACTGTATGGAAACTGTTTCAATGGAAACCTGCCTGGAGGTTGCGGTCTTCCGGCGAGAGCGCTTTCTCCTGCGTTGCTCCCACGTTTGGGAACGGATCAGCATTGCAAAAGAGACCAGGGCCAAATCTACACTACACAAATAATCCAGTTTGAACCTGGATTATTTGTCATGGCTCCTTCCTATTGAATCCTGGGGTTTGTAGTTTTACAAGCTCTTCAGCCTTCTCTGCCAAAGAGTGCTGGTGCCTCACCAAACTACAAATCCCAGAATTCCATAGGAAGGAGCCATAGCGATTAATCCAGGTTCAAACTGGATTATTAGTGTAGTGTGGATTTGGCCCAGTTTTCCAAGCTCTGTCCTTAAGCCAGTTAAAGGGTGGGAAAAGAACTGCTTGGAAGACAAAGGAATGAATGCCTCTTGGGTTCACTAGTCCACCTTTTATTTTATTTTATTCAGAAGAGGGGAAACTGTTTTATTTTGCAAAGGAGGAGAGTTAGCTGTGCAGAGAGAAAAAGAGGAGGGAAATTATGAGTCTGCACTGCATCACACCTTGCATTATTAAAGACCATTTTCATGTCCTGGGCAATAAAACACTAAGAAATTTGGCAGGGTCATGAAATATTCAGATTAAAAGATTGTTTAGACTGCAGGGATGTGCCTAAATAAAGCTGTAACTGTGTGCCTAGTATGGATTATTTTTGAGCAGGGAACCTGGGCAGGTGAGAGGGGCGTCAATGTCGAGGGATCAATACTTGGTTGATCCTGGTTTCTAGTCCGCACTGGGTGACCTTGGCACCTCTCAGCTGGCCTGCCTCGCAGGGTTGTAATCAGGGGAAGAGAAACCTATTCCATCTTGAGCTCATTGGAGAAATAGAATTAATTAAGTAAAATATATAAGGAAGGCAAGTGAGCGGATACTCACTGGATTTCCCTCCGCATCTAACCCATGGGCTGCTGGTTCCTCCTGTGTCCGTGGGGTGGTGAGTGTTTTGGGTTTTAGTCAGAACTTTAATGGGACTATCTGATGTGCTGGACCTACTTGGGAGGGTCAGAGGGATGCTGAATCCGCCCTGGTTTTCAGGCTGAAATTCAAAGGAGCTGACCCAGGTGCTGGAGTCTCTTGACCCCAAATGGATCCAGACAAGAGATGTAAAATTTCCAGAAATTTTGAAGCCATGGAGGGGCGGACAGTTTCCCCTTGGTTTTTTTCCAGAAAAATTTGAAATTTTTGGAAACATTGAAAAAATGCAACATTAGCCGTTTTTACAATTTGAAAGTCACTCTGTTACTTTAGGAACAAAATAGGACTATGTACAATTTGATTTGGCATAGCATTATCACAATTGGTATATTAAAGATTTTATTGTCTTAAAGATTTTATTCATCATGCTAAAATAAAACATTCCATAATTGATGTTTTTCCTTTTTAAAAATTTTTTGGAAAAAAAACAAAAAAGGTTTCAGGGAAAAAATGAAAAAAACACAACACATTTTTTTCTGGGTTTTTTCTGGGTTTCTTTCCAGGCCTTCACATCTCTAGTTCAGACCCTTCCAACTTGTAATAGCTCCTTTAAAGTTCAGACTTAAACCCAGAGTGGATTCACCATACTACTGGTATGGGGACCACCAACTGCCACTGACAATGAGTCATAGAAATGAATCACTTAAAAAAAAAAATAACTTCACAAGTTAAAATTTTTACTTCTGGCTTGGCTTGGTTGATGCAATTTGCTGCTGCCTTTATCTAATCACATACAATGCAAATTGAAATATTGCAATTGCCTCTTAAGAGGAAAAGATAATGGTATGGAAGTAATAATAAGAATATTATATATATATATATGTAAATGTAAAATGTAAGTAATACCACAATAAGAGTTGTAATGTAAGGTTTTTATTTTTAAAACATGCAAAGTTTTTAATAATAATGATAATGAAATATTGCAATTGAATTTTCAGCTACCAGTATCTGTGTCCTGATCGGTGTGTGTGTGTTTACTTGACCTAAAATTGTCAGTTGTAATATGATGCAATGCTGGTTGCAAACTCCACAAATTACTCTCTGCCTCCCTAACACAATTCACACTATGTGAGGAAGTGTGACATTCCAGGGATTAATTGGAAAATGTTTTCCGTAGAAGAAAGAGAATGTGAGGCTAGATCTTGTAATAGTCACAGATTTAACAGCGTTTTAAATAGTTGTTTTATAGCCAGTGCACCATTGGTACACATCAGGTACGAGACTCCTGCAACCCTCCAGATATGGTTGGATTGCAACTCCCATCAGCCACTAGTTGACATATCCCATGGTGAGGAATGCTTGGAATTGTAGCCCAACCACATCTGGAGGTCCTCCTCATGACTCCCATCCCTGGCGTACATGGTACCTTTGCTTACATACAGATCTATGTAGACAGGTCCCTGCCTGCAAGGAGCTTACAAGTTTATGCTCTGATGGTAGAATCCCAAGTCCTTCTCCAAACTACAAATCCCAGGATTCCTTAGGATGAAACCATAGCAGTTGCAGTGGGACCAAACTATTGACTATATACAGTTGTCCCTCCATATCCACGGATTTGGTATCCATGGATTTAAGTATTCATGGCTTGAAAATATTCTTTAAAAAATAAATAATCCAAAAAGCAAACCTTGGTTTTGCCATCTGATATAAGGGACACCATTTTGTGATGCCATTGCATATCATGGGACTTGAGATTTTGGTATCCATGGGGGTCCTGGAACCAAACCCCAGTGAATATGAAGGGACAACTGTAGTTCAGATCGTCTTTACTGCAGGGCAGTAATGAATTACTTTTAAAAAGTAACTTCACAAACAGTGTCCTTTAACCATGGGTCAGCGCCACTTGCCCCTGTGTTTCTATAACCACACACAACGAATTAGTATATGCAGCTGGACATGTATGCATAAGAGTTTCATAGCGCATGTACCAATTTCAAATATATTTTTGTGTTTTGCCAGAATTTTGAAAGAGACTTTTGGTAGATAGTTACAAACATCTCTTTACCTCCCTTGCTTAGATTCCTGTCTCTGAACTCCCTTTCCTTCTACGTCTTGTATTTTAGGGCAAACTGCTCTTCCCAACTTAGACGAAGAAATCGATTTTGTGGCTGATGCGCTGTCCAGGCACAATGATGTCAACCCGCTACGGATGCGCCAAAATGGTAAGCAAATGGAGGCATTTATTTGGATTGATGCTTACTGAATTTTAAATAGGATTAGGAACCTTTTCCAGAGGGAAAGAGGTGCATTTCTCCAGACATAGGTGGAGGCTTTGTGCTAAACTAAGATTTACAGCTGTATTCTCTTCCAAATATTGCATTATTCCAACAGAAAGGGTAGTTAAAACACACATATCCGTAACAATGCTTTACATTTACAGGTACGCTATGGAGAAGTGAAGGTGAATCTCATGGCATCCCACGTGTTTTTTGTCAGCTTATAGACCCCTTGGCCTCGTGAAATACTGTTTTATGGGTTCTACCTTACTGCCCAAATTTTATAATTACAAGGACCTCAATTCTGCTGGCTTGTTCCAACTAGCATAGACCCGTTGGATAAATGGGGTTTGCTTTATTTTATTTTATTTATTTTATTTTCTGGGTGCTGTTGATTCAGCAGTTCGGTCCAATCCAAAATATTTATTGCTACTAACCATGGTCCATTGCAAACAAGAGAGACCATGGGATACAGTCCAGTAAAAGCCCTTTGGCATAGGCATAATATAAAAAGGATTTAAAACATTATAGCCCATTTGTAAACCATTTTAGAACATATAATTTAACATTGTATATAAACTTTCCCAGGCTTAGCCTTTTTAAGCAAAGCAATTTTTCACTCATTCTAAGTGTCCTTTTGAATTTTCTTGGCTTCTATAGCAAAATAGTTTTAAATTTGATGGCCTCAATCCTGTAATAACTCCCAGGCAGAGTAGAGCCATTGAATTAATTGGATTTATCTGTGTGTAGAGTCTACATTCAACAATTGAGTCAGTGGGCCTGTTCTGGCTTGGGACTAATATCACAGATAATTGAATAGCCATTCCGGATTTTTGGTATGAGAATATTCATATTTATTTTAGCCTCTCTTACATCTCCTTCCTCTTGAGACCAACTGAGAGAAAGAAGTTGGTATGTAGCATCAGCTTTCATAAACTTAAGTCAGATGCAAGTAGACTTAAGACTACAAAAGCATGTGCTACCTACTTCTTAAAAGGCTGTTTTAATGCTTTAATGGCCTGCTGGTTGTAAATAAATATTGATTGTTTGGTATTATGTAAATAAATAGGCAAGCAAAGAAATAAATCATCCAGTGCCCTGAACACTCTACCTTAATTGGATTGTGTGCAATTCTGGTATCACTTCTGCCTGTCCCAAGTCTTTTCTTGCTTCTCTTTTCCATCTCTCTTGCAATTGCTTTCCCATTGCACAGAAACGGCTGCTTCTACAGGCCTGCACTCCAGGGGTGGCGTGCCGAAGTCCGAGTCCACACAGAAGAGCCGGGCGGGACACCCAGCCTCGACACCTCGCTCTCCCACAGGAGGGGTTGAAAGTTCTCCGATGGAGTCGCCACACATGTCTTCAAACGATGCCCTCATACTCGGTGGGTGATTTGGCTGGGTCCAAAACATGACTTTATATTCGCCTTGGACAACCGGAGATTCTAGGCTGGCAAAAGCCTCCAGTTGCTAGATCTTAATATGGAGAACCCTGCTCTCTCCATCACAAGGGCATGGAATGGTTTCCCTCCATTTCTTGTTCACTAGAAGATAGGTGGACATTTTCTGGCCAGACCTTGGAACTTCTAAGGGGCCACGTTACAGTTGTGGGAAGGGCACAAGCCCCAAAATCAGAGCCCAAAACTCACCAAAATGATGACGTCATGAAGAAGGGAACGTGGCCAGGTTGTGAACCCAGGAGGGCAGATCCAGCCCCAAAGAACTGAGATTCTTTACTCTTGAAGTTTAATCCCTTTGATTGGAGGATTCTAGCTTCTAGGATTCTGACTGCAGGATTCTAGCTGATCTAGAATTGCAGAGTTCTAGCTGATCTAGAATTGCAGGATTCTAGCTCCTAGGATTCTGATTGCAGGATTCTAGCTGATCTAGAATTGCAGGATTCTAGTTGATCTAGAATTGCAGGATTCTAGCTCCTAGGATTCTGATTCTAGCTTCTAGGATTCTGATTGCAGGATTCTAGCTGATCTAGAATTGTGGGATTTTAGCTTCTAGGATTCTAGCTTCTAGGATTCTGCTTCTAGGATTCTGATTGCAGGATTTTAGCTGATCTAGCATTGCAGGATTCTAGCTTCTGGGATTCTGATTCTAGGATTCTAGCTTCTAGGATTCTGATTGCAGGATTCTAGCTGATCTAGAACGTCAGCCATGGTTCTTTAAACTCTCGATCTCTCTGCTTGAACAGGGAGGAATGCAGTCTGTAACGGGCACGTCACTTGGTTTCTTGGCATGCATGGCACACACTGGGCATTTTCTGCTGCGAGGAAAGTGGCGTGGTCATTGAACCCAACTCTCAGCCTATGGAAGCAGAGCTGATGGTCCCTTTGTCCAACTCAGGTTGTTTCCAGGTTGCCTCCACTCTCTCATTCCTTAATGTCCTTGTCTTTGTCGTTGCCTGTCTTGCAGGGATGATTGTGGTTTGCACTGCTGCAGGGATTGCAGCTCTTGTGGTGGCGGCCGTGTGCTGGTGCAGGTAAGTTCACGGGGAGACCTTTGGTACAGGTGGGTGGAAGGCTCAGGGTGGCTCGTGGCTTCTGTGGGCACCACCTAGAGATCTGAGGCCTAGAGAAAAAGAAGAAATTGACTTTCCAAAAAGTAGGATCAACACTCTGAATGGCAAAAGCCAAGGAGCAGGACTGACCACAGAGTCATGTTGGAGGACCTAGAAATGCCTAGAGAGGATGCCTCTCTAGGCATTTCTGTGTCCTCCAGTGTGAGTCTATGGTCAGCTTCCAGCAGAGGTTGACCATAGAATTGAGCTGAAGGACCTAGAAATGCCTAGAGGGCTGTTCTCTCAGGTAGAAAAAAAATTAGCGGGCCTATATTCATAGTTTTCCCACTTTTGTGGGGATCCTGAGTCCCTAACCCCCCTGAAAGACTGTATATCCTTATTACTTTATTTAAATATTTGTATCCCTCCCTGTGTGTAAGGATCTCAGCTTCTCCTGTGATAATATCAATTTGACCAGTTTAAAATAGTGAAAAGTAATATTAATAGACGAGAAGCACATTTAACAACTGGACATGTTAAGACAAGACCAGTTAAAACAACGTTAAGACCACTTAAAACCGCACTAGACTCTTGTCTTCATGCTTCTGGGCTTTCCAAAGGTGGCCAGCTGAACACTGTTGGAAACAGGGTGGTGGGTTACGTCTCCCCTGAGTGTGATCCAGAACACTTTTTAATTTTTTCTATATTTCTTTTTCTTCTTCTTGAAGGCTTCAGAAGGAGATACGGCTTGCTCAGAAAGCAGACTACCCTACTCACAAGCTCCCTGGCCCTCCATCCTACGACAAGATTTCGGTATGACACCTCTTCATGCTCGCCTGTTTTGCTGGACTTCCATGCTCGTCGGAGTTGAGTTTTTCCTGACCTTGAGCTGTGAAAAAACTACTCCTATGCCTAAACGTAAACCATGAGTGAGCAACCATGAGTGAGCAAAAAATAGATATTTTTTGAAATGGAAGTGTTAAGGTTGCAATTATTGGGCCTTGGAGAGGAATCTGGCCCATTGAGCCCCAAATTTGGCACTCTGGACTTCCATAGATAGCCACATCCTCTTTCACAACACCTTCATAGGGTCATATTACAGCTTTAATTAGAGGCTTCCTTCCAGGCAGTAAGTACTTTAATATGCTAAAATATACTTGCAGTTCTGTCCCCGCCCCTTTTGCCATTGGCTCCACCCACTACTGAAATGTGGCTTCCAAAAAAAACTCTGGAATCCACTTTGGCCCCCCAGGGGACTGAAAGACCCCCTGGTCTGAAAGACCCCTGGAAGTCCACGGCAGAGTCTCCCTGCCACGTCTCTGAAGGAGTTGCTGCTCTAACCAGTCCACCTCCCACTGGGTTCCTGCCATAGCGTTGATCCTGTCTGGTTTATTTGAATTGGATGCATGAGACTTACCTGTCCAGAGAAGGTGGCTTCCCAGCATCTCTAATTGCAAGGAAATTGTGACTTTTGTATGCAGGTTGTCTGCTGTATCCACAGGGAATACGGTATGTTCCCAGACTTACCACAAATACTTGAAACCACAGGTAATAGTGAACCCCATAGAATAGTGCTGGAGGACCTAGGAAATACCTAGAGAGGCTGCCTCTCTAGGCATATCTAGTGTGACTCTATGGTAACCTCCAGCAGATGTTACCATAGAGTCACATTGGAGGACCTAGGAAATGCATAGGGAGGATGCTTTTCTAGGCGTCTCCAGCATGACTCTATGGTAACCTCCAGCAGATGTTACCATAGAGTCATGTTGGAGGGCCTAGGAATTGCATAGGAAGGATGCCTTTCTAGGCATCTCCAGCGTGACTCTATGGTAACTTCCAGCAAATGTTATCATAGAGTCACATTGGAGGACCTAGGAAATACCTAGGGAGGATGCCTTTCTAGGCATCTCCAGTGTGACTATGGTAACCTCTAGCAGATGTTACCATAGAGTCACGTTGGAGGACCTAGGAAATGCCTTGGGAGGCTGCCTCTCTAGGCAAATCCAGTGTGACTCTATGGTAACCTCTAGCAGATGTTACCATAGAGTCACGTTGGAGGGCCTAGGAAATGCATAGGGAGGATGCTTTTCTAGGCGTCTCCAGTGTGACTCTATGGTAACCTCCAGCAGATGTTACCATAGAGTCACATTGGAGGACCTACGAAATACCTAGGGAGGATGCCTTTCTAGGCATCTCCAGTGTGACTATGGTAACCTATAGCAGATGTTACCATAGAGTCACGTTGGAGGACCTAGGAAATGCCTTGGGAGGCTGCCTCTCTAGGCAAATCCAGTGTGACTCTATGGTAACCTCTAGCAGATGTTACCATAGAGTCACGTTGGAGGACCTAGGAAATGCATAGGGAGGATGCTTTTCTAGGCGTCTCCAGCATGACTCTATGGTAACCTCCAGCAGATGTTACCATAGAGTCATGTTGGAGGGCCTAGGAATTGCATAGGAAGGATGCCTTTCTAGGCATCTCCAGCGTGACTCTATGGTAACTTCCAGCAAATGTTATCATAGAGTCACATTGGAGGACCTAGGAAATACCTAGGGAGGATGCCTTTCTAGGCATCTCCAGTGTGACTATGGTAACCTCTAGCAGATGTTACCATAGAGTCACGTTGGAGGACCTAGGAAATGCCTTGGGAGGCTGCCTCTCTAGGCAAATCCAGTGTGACTCTATGGTAACCTCTAGCAGATGTTACCATAGAGTCACGTTGGAGGGCCTAGGAAATGCATAGGGAGGATGCTTTTCTAGGCGTCTCCAGTGTGACTCTATGGTAACCTCCAGCAGATGTTACCATAGAGTCACATTGGAGGACCTAGGAAATGCCTAGGGAGGATGCCTTTCTAGGCATCGCCAGCGTGACTCTATGGTAACTTCCAGCAGAGGTTACCATAGAGTCATGTTGGAGGACCTAGGAAATGTCTAGATAGGATACCTCTCTAGGCAGCTCAAGTGTGACTCTATGGTAACTTCCTCGTGCTGGAGGACTGAGGAAATGTCTAGAGAGACCACATTTTTTGAACAATGGATAATTGAAACTGCAGCTGCCATTCCTGTGCATAAAGGAAGCCACCTGTAATTAAAAAACAGATTTTTTTTGAAACGGGAGTGTTAAGGTTGCAATTATTTTGCATGTTCTTTGCTTCTGAGCTTTGGGCATTTATACTTCACATCATGTAGTGATTTCTCTCTTTTCCCTCCAAGCCTGGCGATAAAAAGTTGGCACAGAGTGCGCAGATGTACCACTATCAACACCAGAAGCAACAGATGCTCTCGATTGAGAAGTGAGTAGCTCTGCTTTCTCTGTTGTAAGCATCTTATTAGGATTTATTTTCCTTCGGTCCTCCCCTTCCTCCATTGTGGAAACCACAATCCACGTGTAACCTGGTGTTCAGGTTACTGGCAGTAAGAGCTTAAAGCTAAAACAGGCTAATATTTTTGGAGGAAGCAGTCCTTCACTGAGAGCCAGTATGGTGTCATGGTGTGAGTGTTGGATTCGGATTTTGGGAGACCAGGGTTCGAATCCCCATTCAGCTATGGAAACCCCCGGGTGACCTGGGGTGAGCCCCACTCTCTCAGCCCCAGGGGAAGGCCATGGCAACCTCTTCTGAATAGTAAACCTGGCCAAGAAAGTCCCGTGGTAGGGTTGCCATAAGCCAGAGATGACTGGTGGTCACACGGCTACAATAAAATCCCTTCCTTCAATTGTTGCCTTGCATTTCTCCCAATATGGGGCCCAGGGCAACCTAACGCAAGGGGGCTTTTCTTTTGGCTTTGTCCACATCTGAAAGTGGTCACTGAGAAACCTCTCTGAAACTGTGAAACGGTTCCCCACCTTTGCGCAAAGGCGAGTTGCGTAGGGAGAGGGAGGAAGTGGCTCAGCTCACGCAATAACCTTCTATCATCTTGGTCTCCACGTTTCTCCTCCCTGCCTCCTTGGTCCCAATTATAGACATAAAGAAGAGGCCAAAGTCCCCGAATCGGCTTCGTCGGACGAAGAGAACGAAGATGGAGACTTCACGGTGTACGAGTGCCCTGGATTGGCTCCTGTAAGTATCTCTGCACCCCTATGTCACCCCCCCCCAAATTTTTTTTGTCACACTTCCTCTGCAGTTCTTGCTAATTAGCCTTTGCTCGTTTAATGGGTAGCGGTGCATCCTCTGATATCTTTCGTTCGCCCTCTTGATCTCCTTGGAGGGAGGCATACATATCTGTCGTTTTATAGGGTGGCAGTTTTGATTGTTAGACTATGACTCTGGAAACCAGGGTTCAAATCAACCATGGAAACCCACTGGCCGACCTTGACCAAGTCACACTCTCTCAGCCTCAGAGGAAGGCAAAGGCAACCCCCCACGCTGAACAAATCATGCCCAGAAAATTCCTTAAGAGGGCTGCCTTAAGTTGGAAGTGACTTGAAGGACACAACAACAACAACAACCATATTCCAGGAAGGAGATGTGATAAAATAGGCGAGAGGGTCTCCTCTATGGCAATTTCATCCAGATGTTTTCTCAGTCCATTTGGGTCGTCCTCCTCTTCCACAGTTTCACAGTCTACCCGGTGTTGCTGCCTGGAGTTTGTGGCCATCGATTTGGCTTCTATTAAAACATCTAGGAACCTACGAAGACTCGCTGGATAGTGCAACACGTTCCAAGCAGTGTCGCTTTTTGCAATTGTGCCATTGTGATGCTGTCTGTGGTTATGCCATCCAGATGTTTTCTCAGTCTGTTTGGAATCATCATCACCATCATCATCCACGTGAACATCTCCTCATTTCACACGCTACCAGATGTTACTGACTGGAGTTTTCAACCATCAGGGATTCAGATTTTAAAGAACCTAGGGATCGGTGTGTGTGTGTGTTTGTGCGTCATCAGATAACCTGGCACAGTCTGAACAGTGCCATTTTTTTTGCAGTCCTGCAATTGTGACCCTTTCTATAGCAATTTAATTCAGTTTTTTTTTTAATGTCTGTCCCTTTGGGATTGTTTGCAGAGTAACTCTTGCTCCTAGAACCACCATGGTTTCCTTGGTCCCAAAGGTTCTGAATTGTAGGTTTCAGTATTTCCTAATATTTCTCCTCTCTTGATCATTATTGCTACTACTTATTGCTATTACTAATGATGCTGAAAGAAGAGCAGGCTACTAATTCTGCCTATTGTACATGCATGATTTGCATGCTGCCCTGAGACCCTGCAATGATTGAGCAAGATATTAATATTTTAATAAATAAAACTAACCATGTTTTTGTCCCTCTCGCCTCTGCCCCTTGCAATCCCCCCTTCCCATGACACCCCGTGCTACTTGAACCCCTGCAGACTGGCGAAATGGAGGTGAAGAACCCGCTTTTTGACGACTCCTCATTACACCCTCCGCCCCCCAAGTTGCACCCGTGACCTCCGGCCAAGAGCATTCGGTGGACTTGTCTCTTCGTCTAGGAAGACACCCCAAAATGCAGACCTCGTCCCCCTCCAGAGGGAGCACCCCCCCTCCAACGGCAGCAGCATGTCCAGGCTCCTGACTATGAATCCCACCCCGCCTGTGAACAAATCTTGGAAAATAAACACCTTTTCTGGCCTCAGGAGACATTTCCTTCCCACCTCAAGTTCTTCACTGCTGTCACCTCCTTGCTCTTTGGATGGCTGGAGAAAAAATGGAATTGGGGTGGGTGGGAGGATAAAATTTGGTATTCTGGAGACGGTGTGGGATGAAAGGGACGTGTCTCTTATTTTGCTTCCCTTCCATCCCAGTCTCCTTCCTTTCCCAACTTTATCTCAACAATGGACCTCCTGTCAAAGGAAACGTTGAGACATCATGGGAGCCGGTCAGCTTAAAACATGCATGAAGGGATACACTTAGCAGAAATCTGTCTTAAATCCACTGGTGTTTTTCAGTCCCCCACTCCACTTCCCCAGTTTGTTGAACAAGCTTCACAGCTGATGTCTTGCAAACCTCAGATTGGAACAATTAAATTATTAAATTACGGTGGGGTGGGAATGCTCACAATCCTCCCTCACGTGAGCGTTTGCTGGACTTGTATCCTTTTCCCTTGAAAGAAAAGAGAAGTTGTTCATGATTTGGACACGTTGCCTCTGTTCATTGAGCATTGCAATTGCACCATGGGTTGTCAGCCATGCTCTTTGACTTGCATACTTTGCACAACGTTGGCATTTGGTATAAGGATTGCGTAATGGAAGCTTAACGGATGGTTGCGCTACTCTGATGCAATGTGGCATCTTGACCGGTGATTCCTACTTAATCTAGGAGGGTGGGGAGTGAGCGCGCACACACACAAACACACACACAACCCTGTCCTGAGCATGCACCTTACCACCTCTTTGTTCCAAATATCCCAGTATTGGGATAGCCTTGACCCAGCCTTGTTTGGGCTAACACCGGACTGTTCCTGGGGTGCAGCGGGTGGGGAGATGGTGTGGAAGGAAGAAAACACCATGCTTAATTCTTGATTTTTATTTCTCTCTTTTTCTGTTACACGTGGTTTTCTTTCTCTTTCTCTCACTTTAACTCCAAACTGATTCTTGTATGGACTATGTTTAGTATGACTTTAAGAAGGGCAAACTTTTATTAAATGACCAAATTTCAAACTGATTCCTGCTTGCTTTTTTTTTTAATTAAAAAAAATCCATTCTGGTGTATGTAAGACAAATTGATTTCTTCACCTTTGGGTTGAAGGGGCATTTTTAAGACATGCTCTCTGCTACTCTCTCTGTGTCCCCTTTACTATCCGATAGTTGGGAACTCTTTTTGGCGTGACACAATCCAATCTTTGGGTGACTTAACATTGGTGCAAATACAGTTATGTGATGGGATGCTCTTTTCTGGAGTCTGGGTTGTGAATATGCGATGTGACGCGGGTGCAGCCATTGGAGTTTACTAGACGTTTCTGGGTTCCTTCATTTCACTTGGTGGCCAGTGGCTTCCAAGGCAGTAAACACATAAATCCGCTTCAGGTCTTATTATTCCAGGCTTTAATGGAGGTCTCCAAGGTGCTGAATATACTTTTTGGGGGGACTCTTGTTCAGCACCTGTTTTTCAAAACCAGAAGTGGACTTTCCAGCCATTTCTGGATTGCTGTTATTATCTCTAGCATTTTTGACAGCCCCATGGAGTTCCCCCAAAATCGCCCACCTGTGTTATAAGGCCTGGAGAGAAAGCGTATATGGGACTGAAGGGGAAGAGTGGCTGTTTTCAGAGAGTTTAAGCCTCTCCAAGGGATGAATTGTGAGCAGAGGTTGGGAAAGTGCCATTCGTTGGACTCCAAATCCCAGAATCCCCCAGCTGCTGTGCTTTACAGTGTACAAGAGGCCATATTCCCTGCCCCCAAGGAGCTTGCAATTAATTCAACGCACATTTCCGACCCTCAAACTCAGATGCTGTGCAACACAATGTCGATCTTTTAAAAACACTTTCAAAATATTATAATAATTCCTCTCTCTCTCTCTCTCTGGCTTTTCTTCGCAAACGAAGATTCAGGAAGGACTCATCCCGCGCTTTCTGCAAGCGTGCTGATGACTAAAAAGGCCAATCCGAGATAAACAAGTCCAGTTACAGAATTCCAATAATAATTACAATAACAATAATAATAATAATTCCAAGGCTTTCCTAAATGACTCCGTTTATTTAAAAAAAAACACCTTTGCTTGGGCTGTCATTTTAACAGCAATTAGCAAGTGTAACTGAGGTTTATTTAGAACTTATTCTTCCTCTAATATAGTCCTGACGGCAGCCGATCATCCCCTTCCTCTCCCATTTTATCTTCACAACAGCCCTGCAAGGTAGGTTTGGCTGAGATTCCCCATGGTCACCCAGGGAACAGGATTTGAACTATGCTCAGCGGGGTTTTAATCAAATACTCTTTTTAAAAAATGGGTGAGGAAGGAGCGCCTGGTTTTCTAGAGGCTGATGGATTGCAACAACTCCCAACATTTCACCGATGAAAACTGAGATACCGGTGGCCAAGCAACACCAGAGCATGGTCAAGATGGTAAAGGTTATTAATAAGGAAGAACAGACAAGCTATGGAAAGCTGCAGCTGTTTGCTTTTGCCTGACTCCACTGGGAAGGACAGGATTCCCCTCTCTCCTCCCTGCTGAAGGAAAAATTCATTGCAAGGGCAGAATTTTATTTTGGGGGGTTCACTGTCTTCATTTTGCTCCCCACCCTCCATAGCTACACCCCTGAGTGTGTCCAATTTTTAAAATATTTCTGGTGAGGTTGGAGAAATCTGTTTCAAACCAGCAGATGGCAGGAAAGAGCCAAAACTCAGTCCTCATCTGTAGGCCTGTTCAGACAAAAGAAAAATACAAATTGTCCCTCCGTATCCACGGATTTAAGCATTCACAGCTTGAAAATATTCTTTAAAAATAATAATCCAAAATGCAAACCTTGCTTTTGCCATCTTATATAAGGAACACCATTTTGCTATGCCATTGCTTGAGTATTTGCTATGCCAATACTTGAGTATTCATGGATTTTGGTATCCACAGGGGGTCCTGAGTCCAAACTCCAACAAATATGAAGGGAAATGTATTTCTCTCTACCCAGAGAAAAATGAAAATTTATGGTGATTGTGCCCAGATGATGCTGGGAGTCAGGGCTGGTTTAAGCACCCACAGCATCCGCAAGGGGCCCCATATTGTGGGGCCCCCCTTCCTAACCCGCCTCCTGCAAAAACATTATTAGTAATAATCTGAATATCCTATCCTGTGAATAGCTTAGGTTGAGTTAGCTTACATTGACCTGAGATAAACATATGGGCCCCCCAAAATAAAGCACTGCAGGGGGGGCATTATTGTGGGGGGGGGCTTCCTAACCCTCCTCCTGCAAAAACATTATTAGTAATAATCTAAATCTCCTGTCCTGTGAATAGCTTAGGTTGAGTTAGGTTACATTGACCTGAGACAAACATATGGGCCCCCCAAAATGAAGCATTGCAGGGGGGCCCATCATTGTGGGGACCCCCATAGTAACCCTCCTCCTGCAAAAACATTATTAGTAATAATCTGAATATCCTGTACTGTGGATAGCTTAGGTTACATTAGGTTCTGAGATAAACATATGGGGCCCCCAAAATAAAGCATTGCAGGGGGCCCCAAAATTCCTTAAACCGGCCCTGCTGGGAGCCATAGTCCAACACATCAGGAGTGGGTCACCAACCTGGAGAAGATTATTCCCAAGCAGGGGTGAGGGGATGCTGGGAGTTGTAGTCCAATGTCCAAAGTGTGTGTGAGCCTGCCCCAAATACAGATGGGAAGGCAGATAGTGGGGGGTTCATCTTTCCCTTCTCTCTCACACTTTCCGATTAAAGGAGGGCAGCAGAGATAAGAGGACATCAAGGAGGCAAATCAGCTCTGAAGATCTGCCGTTAGCCGTGGCTTCTGAGAATCATACTGCAGATTTTCCATCGCCACACCTTTGAGCCCTGGTGAATTTTTCCAGTAAGCAACCTCAGGCCTCCCAGTTTCAATGTGATGAAGAGGTGGCACCACAGAGCGATGCTGAAGGCGGAGGGTGGGATTTCCCCTGGCTGGCTGAACCGGGTCAGGACCCTTTCATGAGGAAGGTAGAAGTGGGGAGAAGAGACAAAAACCTCACTCTTGGACAGCAATGGCAGGAGGAGGTTTCCATGCTGAATCTGTGCTGGATTTTAGAAATCTGCACTGGGTTTTAGTCCGAACTTTAAAGGAGCTATCTGTGGAACTCCCTGCCCATGGATGTTAAGATGGCTCCATCGCTTCTGAGCTCCTGGTGGGCAGCTAAGACAGCCGTGTCCTGCATGGTTTTTGTCCTTAAAATTTCTGTACTGTTTTAACGTTAAATTATTCTAAAGGAATGTTTTAGTTTGTTTTAAAAGGTTTTCTCTGTGTCAGGTTGAGGGCTCAGCATCTTGGTTACAGCTTCTTAAAAGTTCAGACTAGGAGCCAACACGGTGTAGCGGTTTTAGCGCTGGGCTAGCACGCTGGGAGAGCAGGGTTCAAATCCCTACTGCTTGGTCCTGGAAACCCACTGGGTCAGTCACACACTCTCGACCTCAGATGAATGTCATGATGGCAAACTCCTTGGAATACATCTGGCCAAGAAAACCCAGGAGAAAATTGCCATAAAAGCCAGACTTGACTTGAAAAGGGGAGCTGGAGTGATTGAGTGGCTGGAGAGCTGGGCTTACAGGAGGCCAGGGTTCAAATCCCACCTCAGCCATGGAAACCCCCTGAATGATCTCGGCATATCACACTCTCTTGGCCTTGGAGGAAGTATTATTTTTATTTATTCAATTTAGACCCCACCTTTCTCCCAACAATGAGTCTTAAAGATGCGCCTCGGTCCATTATTTTTCTTCTCCCCTTCCCTTCCTCCTTGGTAAGACCTAAGGAGACTCTCACCCTACATCAAAATGTGGGGTTGAGCCAAGAATTGTTGCCCACAAAGGACCCAGGCGCAAGACGGAGGTGTTTCTAACTGACGGGATGGGGCAAAGACTGGCCGTGACTCAAAACTCACCACAAAGGAGCATCAGCGCGTCGCCCTACGGTTAATTCCGGAACCATTCCTCCAAACTCGGGTAGACTTTGCCCTTAGGCAAGCTGGGATAGCGCTGACAGATGGCGCAGAACCGTTCCCGCCAGTCATCGTAAACCTTCACTGCATATCTTTGCTTCCATCTGAAGAAACTCTGATAGTGGCTCTCATTCATGTTGGCCAAGAGGTCTGCCAGTTCCTTCATGGAGCCAAAATCGTCCACATGGATGAAGGCTTCAGCTGGCAGGAACTGCTGGTAGTTCGCCCTGGGCGGGCCCATAACCACGGGCACGGTGCCCGCCAGAAGTGCGTTCCTCCACAGCTTCTCGGTGATATAGTCTCGGTGGATGGAGTTCTCAAAAGCCAGGTAGAACTTGTATTTTGAGATGGTCGGCAACAGGCAGCTCGGGCAGAGCGGTCTCCGGCTCGCTTTCCCGTACACGTCAATCTTAATGTGCCGGGAGAGGCGGTGATAGAGCTGTACTCTCTCCTGGTTGTGGTGGAAGTGACTGACCACCCAGGCCACCAAGCCGGTCTTCTGGGGGATGTCCACCTCCTTCTCCGACAGCTGGGGCACAAGCTTTCCATAGGGGATGAAAATATCGGAGTCCTGCCGGTACGTCATGACCCAGTTCCACTCCGTTCCCTCCCAGCCGCTCAGGGCTTTGGTGTGGTTGGGGGACTCCAGGGAAACCCACACCCATTGTTGCCCGGGGTGGGGTTTTGACCTTGGGAGACTTGACCTGCTTCGCCGGAGCTCCCAATGATGAAAGACCACCACGTCCGCTCGGTCATAGAGGCTCCGATTTCCAGTCAAGTGGCAGCCCTCAATCTGGTAGAAGATGGCACAGACATCGCCGGAGAGGTTCAAAGCTTGTCCGTACGGCCAGTCCCAAATCAGGACCATCAGGGGTCTCCTGAAGGGCTCAGAAAAGAAACTCCAAAACACACCGCACAAGATGGCCAGGCCAAAGAACCACTTGATGGCCAGCACGGGGCAGAATGCCATTGTTGGGAGAGATACGGCTGCCAACCCTTCCCTCTTTCCTTGTTCTGGCCCTTTTCTTCTCTAAGTTTGAGAGTCAGGAGTTTTTTCTGAGGCTATTGCTCCATTTTTCCTGCCTCAACCAGGGTGGGAACTGCAAGAGAAAAGAGGAGGCACAACAGCGAGGTCAGCTCCCAGCCAGAAGAAGAAAACAGGATTGTGAAAGGACTTTTCTGGTTTGCTAAATCCCGCTTGCGTAGCATGTTACAGAAATCCACCTTACACCACAGGCTTGTCTATATGAGGCGAAACAATAAATAAATGGAGCGCCTTGCGGTGATGGCATTTTGCAGCAGCTGCACATACCTGAAATCAAGATGGCGGCTACGAGCAATTTACTCGTGTTTGTACTTACCTCAATTTGCCGCCACCAACTTAAAAAAAAAGGATGTCCAAGGTACAATAGAGCAATTATTCAATTTAACAGGAAAGCAACCCCCCCCCCCACAACATCCTATTGCATATAATGGGACTAGAGTATTCATGGATTTGGGTATCCACGAAAGGGGGTCCTGGAACCAAACCTCAGCCAATATGAAGGGACAACTGTACATTGTAATCATTTTCATTTGTAAGCAGCTGCCTTTAATCCCAATCCTGTGGGAAAAGGAGAGGTACATATAAAGATGATGATGCTCTGGCTGGCAGCTGCTTTCTAGGATTCAGGACAGAAAAGGGTTATTCCTAAAAAAAACCCAAACCTAAATCTGGGGATGGTCTGATGTAGAAATGAGCTTTTGCTTATTTTCTTTTCCTGTCTTCTGTTATCTTCTTCCTCTGTTCTGTTCTCCAAGCACAGTGTTGAAATGCTGCTCTCTCTTTCTGTATTTGTTACGCTTGAATTGCACAAGTTTTGTCCCGTTTTGTTGAGTCACAAAGGAGAAAACTTTATTTTTCCCTCCACCCCCAATGACTCCTTCACTGGCTGGCTGGTGGGTCTCTGGACCTCAGTGGCCAAGGGTCCAAACTTAGCACCACATTGGCCAAGTTGGCTTGCCATGTGGGCAACCAGATTGCAGAAGGCTACCTGTCAGGAATGATTTGATTGTGTATTCCTGCATGGCAGGGGGTTGGACTAGATGGCCCTTGGGGGTCTCTTCCAATTCTATGATTCTACCGGAGGAACCCTTGGAACAATCTTCAGGTCTCTGTGAACTCCTGCATAAAAATTATTATATCTATAGGTGAAAAATAAAATGTTTATTCCTTTCCTCCCTAATCACGACCTCTTGCAGAATTCTAGGATTCAAGGTTGAGAACCTTGGCTCTGAGTTACAGGACTTTGGAAAAGCTGTATTTTTGACCACAACTCCCAACATCCTCCATCCAGCATAGATACTTGATGGATCATGGGAGCTATAGTCCAAAAGAATATTTTTTTTTCAACCCCGTAGTGGTGGAAGGACCTGGGGCAATGAGCAAAACCTTCACACTCCAAATTACCTCCCAATCCTTTGAACTTCTTTCAGTTTTCAACCATAGTCTGTGCAGGAGGAAACATCCCTTTTGCCCTTAACAACAACCTTGTAAGGTAGGTTAGTCCAAGAGAAACTCTGTGAAAAGTCCATGGTTGCCCACCTAACTAGCTTCAATGCCCTGAACTCCTTCAATCCAGGATGCTGCCTGGCTTTTAAGGTGGGTTTTGGGGATGTCTTGGCAATGGTTGGTTGTTCTTAAATAAATAAAATTAAATTATTTATTTATACCCCGCTCTTCAGCCACAAGGCTATCAGAGTGGCTTACAAATTGTTTTAAGCAATAGCAATTTACACATCTATGTTGCATTAAGTAAATTGTGTGCCGCCTTTGAGTCATTTCCAATTTATGGAGACCTTAAGATAAATCTATCATGGGGTTTTCTTGACAAGATTTCTTCAGAGGAGATTTCCTTTGCCTTCCTCTGGACCCACAAATTAATGAACCTCCCTGCTTTAAAAGAATCACAGAAAAATATACAGCAGCCAAAGGCAGCAGAAATCTCAGCCACCTCTTCAATCAAACTGTGTTTAAAATCTGAAACAGAAATTACAGATTATTAATTTTTTTAGAAACTGAACTGAGGAATTAAGGCAAAACAAGTTCTCTTGGTTCTTCAAGACTTTTAACGTCATAAAGCGGTCAATGCTTCTCAGAGATTTTTTTTTTTAGGAAGGTCAAATTTTAAAAATTAAATTAGAAATGCATAAATTGCAAGCCTTTTTAACAACACTCACAAACATGCAGTAAACCGATTCAGCCGAATCCCCAAATCTCAGCCTCTTGGCATTGTTTTAATCGATTTATTTTTTAAAAAAATCCTTGCAAATTATTTTGTTTTAACTAATTTTTAAAAGTTTGTTTTGCCTTGGTTTCTGGAGGCGCTTCAAACCCCAAATCTCAGAAGAGCATTAACACCTTTACAATGCCCAAACCTCCACCTTTATTAATAAAATTACCTCCTTTTTCCTCTTGAAATGGCGAGGAGGATCTTTATGGAGTCTGTCTTTTGGAAAGTCTTTATTTGGGAGCCAGGAGAATGCAACAGTACGGAAAATGGCAGCTCTATGACTCTCCCGCCTCCGTTCTTCTTCTTTTGGCTAAGATTAAATCATTACCATATACATCTATTTTTCCACACCTTGGTTATACAGCTGTTTCCTGGCAGGGTAGGTTTTCTCTAGTGTGGTTTCACACCCTCTCTTAAAACTCAAGGTACTTTCTGAAACCTTTGCCACCATTCTCATTAAGATAATTGGAAAGTGTGTGTTTGTGAGGGGGCAGAAATAAGTAGGTAAGATGATGCAAGTGGAGAGGAAGGGGAGAAGAAGAGAGGATGATGTTGGTTCCGGTATTTTGCAATGCTAGTACAAAAGGAACTTCTTCAGAAGCTGATTCTATACAAAAGGAAGCAATTTTTTTCAGGGAAAAAAATGGCAATTCTCTTTGCCGCTGTCCATCTTTGTCATTGAAGGAACAGGTAGATTCCATCTCTCGGAGCAGCTTCAGCTCCACCATTCAGTAATGGATTTGACAGATCTACTCCGTACCCTCCAACATTTCATAGATAAAAATATGTGGCCATGCAACATCGGAGTGGGGTGACGATGGCAAAAGTGAAGAAAAACACACAAGGAGAGGCTGCCACTGTTTGCTTTTGCCTGGGCCTACTGGGAAGGGCAACGCTCTTTCCGCACTCTCCTCTTCTGCGGAAGTTATGGAATCATAGAGTCGGAAGAGACCCCCAAGGGCCATCCAGTCCAACCCCCTGCCTTGCAGCAATACACAATCAAAGTATCCCCAACAGATGGCCATCCAGCCTCTGTTTAAAAACCTCCAAAGAAGGAGACTGTACCACACTCCAAAGCAGTGTATTCCATTATATTCTAGACTTATAGACCCATAGAGTTGGAAGAGACCTCAACTCAAGGGCCATCTAGTCCCACCCCCTGCATTGCAGCAATACACAATCAAAGCATTCCCAACAGATGGCCATCCAGCCTCTGTTTAAAAACCTCCAAAGAAGGAGACTGTACCACACTCCAAAGCAGTGTATTCCATTATATTCTAGACTTATAGACCCATAGAGTTGGAAGAGACCTCAACTCAAGGGCCATCTAGTCCCACCCCCTGCATTGCAGCAATACACAATCAAAGCATTCCCAACAGATGGCCATCCAGCCTCTGTTTAAAAACCTCCAAAGAAGGGGACTCTACCACACTCCAAAGCAGTGTATTCCATTATATTCTAGACTTATAGACCCGTAGAGTTGGAAGAGACCTCAAGGGCCATCTAGTCCAACCCCGTTCTGCCATCAAAGCCATCCCAACAGATGGCCATCCAGCCTCTGTTTAATAACCTCCAAAGAAGGAGACTCCATCACACTTTGAGGTAGTATATTCCACTTCTGAACAGCTCATACTGTCAGGATGTTCTTAATATTTAGGTGGAATCTCTTTTCCTGCATTTCCTAGATATTGCCCCTAGAGGGAGCTCTAGGACCTAAGTTGGTCCCACCCCCAGAATTTCATTCATAGAATCATAGAGTTGGAAGAGATCCCAAAGGCCATCTAGTCCAACCCCATTCTGCCTTGCAGGAATAAACAATCAAAGCATTCCTGACAGATGGCCATCCATCCTCTGTTTAAAAACCTCCAAAGAAGGAGACTCCACCACACTACGAGGCAGCGTATTCCACTTCCAAACAGCTATTATTATTATTATTATTATTAATTAGTTATTTATACCCCGCTCTTCAGCCACAAGGCTATCAGAGCGGCTTACAAACTATTTTAAGCAATAGCAATTTACACATCTACACTGCATTAATTTTCTCTACCTCCAATGTTTCCAATGTGTGTTAGCTAATTGCCCCCACAATCTGGGTATTCAGTGTGCAATGTGTTAATTACTGACCAGTGTGCAATGTGTTAATTACATGCGTATGAAAGGAGACGGGATTAGGAAACAATTAATTGTTATGAATATTAGATCTTAAAATACTGCATGCTTTTTGCTTGATGGATAGCTTTAAGTAAAATGCCTTAATTGTTGCTACACTGCACATCTTTTGCATTAAAAGGCATGGTTTACTGTCAGGAAGTTCTTCCTAATGTTGAGGTGGAATCTCTTTTCCTGTAATTTGAACCCATTGCTCCGTGTCCTAGGCTCTGGAGCAGCAGAAAACAGACTTGCTCCATGTTCCTTGATTTCATACAAAAGGAAAAGAAAGCAATGTCCCCCCACGCCACTCCGCCACTCGGTGTTCTAATTTTCCACATTTCCAAAGTACAGGTCAAACTGGAAAATCATCTCCTGCCCACTGTTTTGGACCAATTATGCATCCCAGTTAAGAAGGCAGTGTCCATTCCTCCATAACAACCCCCTCCAATGCTTTTGAAGCAGACAAGGGGTGGATTTTTGCCACAGGTACTTTCTCCCTTTACCTATCTCCCATCAGGAGAAAAGTTGCAATTTTGCCAAACACACAAGCAGCCGTTTTGCAAAAAATGGGAACGGTGAAAGGAACATGGCCCCCTCATCCTGAAATGGGGTCCCTCCCTGGCCAGGTTCTTTGTTGGGGGTCCCCTTATCTACTGTTAAGGTTACGGGCAGCAAGACGCTCTACAGGATTTAGGATAAAAATTAAAAGAAATCAGTTGGAATGATGACACCAAAGTATTTTTTTTTAAATGAAATGGATTTACATAATGAAAACGTACAATAATATCATGCTGGCCCCCCTGCCTAATTTTGGGTGCCCGGGCCCCCAGGCTAGAGCCCCGTCAGCCCCCCATTCTCGCGGCAGCCATAGAAAGGTGGCTGCAGATTTTGGCTGGAAGTGTTTGGAGATCCTTTGTGACCACCCTAGGGGTGCATCCACACTACACAAATAATCCAGTTTGAAACTGGATTATTGCCATGGCTCCTTCATATGGAATCCTGGGATTTGTAGTTTGGTGATGCACCAGCACTCTACGGCAGAGAAGGCCAAAGACCTTGTACAACTACAAATCCCAGGATTCAGTAGGAAGGAACCATGGTAAATAATCCAGTTTCAAACTGGATTATTTGTGTAGTGTGGATTAGGCCCTAGGAAAATGGCTCCATCCAAAGGTCAGAGGGGAGCAAAAGGCAAAAATAATGCAGTTTGACACTGCTTTAACTGCCATGGCTCAATGCTATGGCATTCTGGGATTTGTAGTTTTATGAGATATTTAGGCTTCTCTGTAAAAGAGCTCTGGTGCCACAACAAAAGTGACCTTGAGCAAGTCACACGCTCTCAGCCTCAGAAAACCCAGTGATAGATTCTCCGTAAGTCGGAAATGACTTGAAGGCATACAACAAGAAGAAACAAATAAACCTTTATAATTCAGTGGGCTTACTCTGGGACATTTGGTTGAGGCTTAAGCCTGAAGTGGGAACCACACAGCCCTCCAGAGAGGTACTTGGACTGCAGGTCCCATCATCCCCTAGCAAGATTAGCCCAATGGTGAGGAATGCTGGGAACTGCAATTCCACAACCTTTAGAGGGTTGCATGCAGTTCCCAGCCTGGCCTAAAACAATTGACTCAAGCGGATTGCGGCCTGGAGTCCTCTGGAAAGAAAACAGGATTTTAAGACATATTGCTTCAAGCTAGGCTTTAAAAATATAATATTCAGCTGATGATTATTGACAAAGCTTTCAACAGCTCGATTACTCAATTGTGTTCATTGCTTTATTTATATATAAAGCAAAGATGATTTCAAAGGTTTTGTTGCCTCCTTTTAGTGATACATTTGGCAACTTTGGACATTTTTTTTTCCTTTTTAGCAGAAATGCAATAACAAAGAGAATGGAAACACTCATCTGGTTATTGTTACTGTTGCCAAAATTGTAAAATATGTGTCCTAATTAGGGTCAGGTCTTAAATGTTTGATGATCCTGAGCCTTTGGAGGGATTGGTTGGGCCTGACAAGTTTTAGTTGGTATTTTCTGTTGTAAATCGTAAATAAAGATGCTGCACCCAGAAGACAAACACAGAAATCTGTGGCAAAGTGGAAGAGATGAAGGTTTGCAGAGAGTTTTATGGCAGCCTTCTTTTTTAAAAAAAGAAAGGAAGACAGGTATTTCGAATAAATGGCTTTGTTTTTGCTGTGTGCCTTCAAGTCCTTTCTATGGTGACCCAAAGGCAACCCTATCAAAAAGTTATCTTGGCGTGATTTGTTCAGAGCGGGTTGGCCTTTGCTTTCCTCTGAGGCTGAGACAGTGTGACTTGCCCAGTAGGCTTCCATGGCCCAGAAGGGATTGAGACCTTGGTCTCCAAGTGTCTTAACCTTTTCTTTACCAGGGATCCCCCTTTAGTATCATTTGTTGCCATGCACCCAAGACTAATTCAAGATTTAAAACAACAACAACAATAATAATAATTCCTGATGATAATAATAATGCAATTACACTCCCCATTAAACCTTTCCTCAGTGGCACTGGAAGGAAAGAAAGACTTTTCTCCTGCTTCTTCCTGCAAGTTTGTGGCTGGAGTGGATTGAAAGGCGAGGAGACAGAGAGGGGAGCAAAGGGCGATCCTCCAGTGGCAGGAGCAGTGTACCTCTCCCCCCCCCAATTAATCCATCCCCCCCCCCTTGGAGACAGGGCTAAATGCGAGCTTCCCCTTTAAGAGTCCGGGGCCTGCCTGGGCTTTGTGGGCGGGCGAATGGAGTTGGGGGGGCATTGCATTGCATTGCATTGCAGCAAGAAAGAGAGACTGGGGAAAAACGCTGGTGAAACAGGCAGTCGTCCACCTGGAGGGGAGGGTGACGATAGTGGTAGAAACCCCTCCCACCCTTTTAAAATATTTGCATTTATTTATTTTGCACAGGACAGTTTTCTCAATTGCACCTTTGTGGCTTTTTAAAATTTAATTTGCAAGAGATTATTGACATTATTTTTAAAATTGCATCGGATTTTGGACGCCTAGCTTTCCCCTCCTTTAAAAAAATTTTTTTGGGGGTGGCTGCTGCCAAACTTCTCCCCCCTCCGGGGTCTTTTAAGCCACCCCCCCTCCAGATCTGCTGCAGACAAAGAGACTGAAGCCCAAGCCGGCTTTGCTTTTTAGGAGAGAGGCAGAGCTTTGCTTTGTAGGCCAGCCGGGTCTCCTCCCTGCCTGTCCCCCCCCCACCTCAATTGCATTTCATTTTCCTTGCTAACCCCCCCCTCCAAAAAAATAAAAATAAACCCCATGCCTTGCAGCTGATGCATTGCAAAATTCGCCAAGATGGGATTCGTGCACCAACTCTACCTCCTCCTATGGAAGAATGTAACCCTCAAACGACGGAGTCCGGTCAGTAATTTTTTTTTGGGGGGGGGATTTTTTTTCTCTTGGGGGGGAGGAAAAGAGAGATTTGGAGGAAGGGATTGGTATGTGTTATCTGGGGGAGGGGGTGACTTCTTTAGGTAAATAGATATATAAATGCATTCAGAGATCTTGCAAAATTGTTCCAAGAAAAAAGGAAGGAGGATTTTAATGGGGAAGGGATTAAGCAGTGTGGGGGGGCATTTTTTGTGGAGGGGGGTTGTAGGCCTGAGCCATGTTTGTGTGTCCCCCCCACCCCAGTTCTCTACCTGTTCTTAAAATTCTTGCAAAGGAAAAAGGAATGGTGATTTTTAATGGGTGGAAAGACTCTTGTAGTGTATGTGTGTGGGGTTTTTGGAGAGGGGGGGGGTCGTAGGATTGATCCAGACTCCTTTTATGCCCCCCTTCTCCACCAACAGGAATGCAAGGCCTCCAGACAGCAGAGCTGATTTGATTGTTTAAAAAATGACTTTTCCATTAAAAAAAGGAAGCCTTTCCTATATGGGGGGGGGGAGAGAAGACCAAGCTCCCCAATTAGGCTGCATTTGGGGTAGATTCCCCCCCTCTTTGGTTAGGAGAGAAAAGAAGGATTAAGACTGTTTCTTTATACACACACTGTTTGATTGCAAAAAAAGAGAGGCCCTTTTAAAAATTAGATGAGAAAGGGGGTTACTAGGAGGAATTAGGGGGGAAACTCCCCTCTTAATTTGAAGGAGGGATTTGAGTTGGTTTCTGGTGGGATGCTGTGCCTTGTTTGGATGTTGTGGTGTGTTGTTGGTGGGTGAGATGGGGGGGGGTCTTGTCAGCATCTCCCCCTTCCATCAACATCACTGCTCCCCAACTGCACCCCCCCAAAAAAGCATCCAGTTTAAGTAATTTATTGATTGCATTCAGCTTGGAAGCAGCAAATCTGCAAAAGGGGATTATCCAAAGTTAACCAATCTGCCCAGCCATTATTATTTTTTTTGCAATAATAGTAATTGCCCCAACTGTTGGCATTACTTTTCCACAGGGGTGGGATTGCATGTCTGTGAAACAAAATTGCAAAAGGGGATTAGCCAAAATTAATCAATCTGGCTACCATCATCATCATTGCATTTAAGACCCTACACAGGGACCACCCCCCCCAACCCCAACCTGGGTTCTGCCCCCACTATGAGGGCTAGAGCAGCAGATGGCAAAAGGCAACAGGTTCACAAAGGAAGGTTTTCAATAATAATACGAAAAACCTTTGCAGGGTAGGGTGTTGACCTGCGGAACTGCCCGCCCTGTGATGCTGTAGTGGAATCTCCCTTCCAAAGTGCCAGAGAAGGAGCAGGTCAGGGGTTGGCAACCGTGCCAGGCTTGGAGGTCACTCGTCCATCCCTGGGACCTCTCTGGGGCCACATGGACAGCCAGCCTCCCCCTCCCCACCATACACCATAAGGGTCTAGGGGTCTACTCCTGTTTCGGCAAGGTCCTGCCCCATTTCTTTTACGCCCCTAACTCCCTTCCTCCTTTTTATCCTAGCTTTGAAGAATGGTTAGGGTGGTGGTTTTCTTTTTGCTATTAAATAATGCAAGCAAATTTGAAAGGTGCTCAAACAATGCAAGCAAATTTGAAAGGTGCTCCCAGGCAAACCATCATTTTTGGGGAGGAAAAAGGAGCGTGGAGAAGCCAAGGGCCCCACAAACAACACCCTTGAGGCCCACTTGTTGCGTAGCTGTGGATTAGGGATGGATATTGGGGGGGCAGTAGGTCTGTTGCAGTTGTTTGCTACTCATCTTCCAATCTTTTCTTAATGGATTTCATCCAAACAAACCAAAAGCCACCCTTGGAGGGTAGTGCATTTCTTCATCCCATTTCCATTTATTGGAATGTCTTATACCGAAGATTTACTGCAGCTCTTAAGGAGACCAGGGTCTGATTTATTTCAGACTTACTGTCTTGCATGTGTGTGTTTGTGTCGTTCTTGATTTGCAGGGGTGTGCGGGGCGGTCCAGAGAGTTGGGTTGCGTTGCAGCCAAGGTGGGCATTCAGAAGTATAAGCTACAGGTGGTCAAAATGGGGGCCTTGACCCTCCAAGGAAGAATTCTCTTCCCCTTGCATGAAATTTTTCCTTTAGTCCCCAGATGTTAGCCTTGCAGAGAAGGAAGCATTGGAAACTCTCCCCACCTAGAGCTCTTCCACAGAAATTAGTATGCTTGGAAATTATCTTTGCCATTTCAATTCTCTATGGAACTGAAACGGTAAAGATCATTTCGGACGCCTTATATTTACTGTGTTTTGCCTTCCCTTGGTCGCTCTGCCGGTCCCTTTTCTTTGGAGGCCTCAACTCTCTTCCTTAATGCTTAACTGAAATATTATGTTTGCAATGCTAGAAATTGGAGCGCTGGAGGGAAATTTCATGGAGGGAGAAGAATTCCTATTCATTTGCCCCCTTCCTTGTATCCTTACTCCCCGGAATACATTTTAGGAGCCAGCATGGCATTGTGGTTTGAGTATTGGACTACAACTCTGGAGATTAGGGTTCGAATCCCTGCTCGGCCATGAAAAGCCACTGGTTACCTTGGGCAGGTCACACACTCTCAGCCTCATAGGTTCTCTGTAGCGTCACCATACGTTGGAAGGCACACAACAACGTTCCCTCGGCACCCATTTACCAATCCAACTGGTGTAGCTTTGAGAAGCCTCATTCAGGCATCTTTGAACTGTATCTAATTCTCCCTCCATCCCCAAAAAACAAAATCAAGGGTGGGTCAGATCTGCCTTCTTGTCTTTTTCCTCCTTCTATAGTGTAAGGTCCCTTTTTCTTTGCTTGTCAGTCAAATCTGCAAGGTGGCAGCAATTGCATCATCTCATCATAATCTTCATCATCATTATTAAATTTCTTACCTATTTTTCCATGCAGGACTCTACCTTTGCCTGTCTCTCAGCCTCAACTGTAAAATAGACAACTATGTCTCCCAGCTCTGTCTGGGGAGATCTCTCTCTCCCCCTCCTTACCTCATTGTTTGGGGTGATTAATTTTGATAAAAGGGGAGAAGGCCCCCTTGGTTGGCAGCTGGGTTTGCTGTGGGGTAGGAACCCACCCTGAAAAAGTCTGTTGGAGAAACTCCTCTTAGACCCTCTATTTCACCTTCTAGGCTTGCAATTGATTGTGAGGATTTGGGTTGATGAAGGAAGCCAGGTACTTTTTGGCAACAGTGAGTCGAGGCATATAAATAGAGCCTCCCTGTGCAGCAGCAGTCTATCTCAGAATCCTGTAAGGGGCAGATGACAAAGGAGCTGAGCATGGGAATGACCCTGTTTTGAACTGTAGGCCCCATAATCTGATTCCTCCTTTCCTAACAAGGATGTGTGACTCTCTAGGTGTTGCTGGATTGAAATCCCATCATCCACCTGGCTAGCACAACCAATGGCAAGGAGAGGATGATGGGAGTTGCAGTCTGGCAGCATCTGGGAGGAATATATAGGAGCTGGCTGTGGTTTTCCAATGGATAGGGACGAATGCTCTGCACATGCTCAGGGTCATTCTTGTGATGGGGTAAAACTAAGCCTGGGGAGTTTAAAACCAGACTCTAAGGCTCAGTTCCCATGTCTAAAGTTCAAGTGCTGGGTTTTTCCACCCAATTTCTATTCTCATCTTGTCTGAACTTGAAATGTTTTTCACCTTCCCAGAAATGGCATTTTCATCCACTGCCCTGGATTTCTCTGCCTCAGGGAGCCTGCAAGCAGCATTGATTTTTCTTCTGTTCTTTTATTTTTCTATTTCCCCCCCCACTTCTCCTTTTACTTAATTTATGTGCATGGTAATGAAGGAATTTTGCAGGATTTTTTCCCCCTTCCAAAGACTTCAGCTTCTGGGAAGATTAACTCTGCAGAAGGGATTGGGGTTTGGGTTTTTCTTGGCTGCTGAGCATGAAAAGAGAATTTTATATTTTGAGGCTGGGCCTGGATTTAGGCCTGGAAATGGAAAAAGAGAGATGTTGCTCTCCAAATAAGAATTCTGCCCCTTCAGTGAAATTTCTCTTCATCCCCAAATTTCTATCCTTGAGGAGAGGGCGATATGGAAAATAATAATTCCCACCTTGGAGTTTTCTGTTTGCTGTATTTGTCTTTCCTTAGTCACCTGTCTGCCTCTTTGCTTTCAGTGCCTAAACTCTGTTTCTAAATTTCTAAATTTCTGCAGTGCTGGAAATTTGGAGACGGAATAAAAATGTCTTTGGAGAGTCAATGCCTTCATTTCCTTCCTCATGGCCACTTTCTTGTGGAGAGATTACCTCTGAGCATGCACAGTGTTTTTCTCTTGTGTGTGAATAACTTCACACTCTCTAGGAGGAGGAAACTGGATATCTCTCCCATGCTTACAGATGGATGCTGGGTGTTTTTATGCTATTCTGTCTTCCATGTAGGTGTAACCAGGGTGTGTTTCAAGGACAATTAATAATGAAACCCTTTTTTGCAATGACCAGTCAGACATGCATGAAGAGTCTCCTTTTTTGGAGGCTTTTAAACAGAGGCTGGGTGTCCATCTGTTGGGAATGCTTTGATTGTGTATTCCTGCAGGGCAGGGGGTTGGACTAGATGGCCCTTGGGGTCTCTTCCAACTCTATGATTCTATATAAGCATATATCAATTTAAACCAGTTATGAGGTGGCTTTAAGCAAGCAAGGACATTTTTGCTGGTCTTTCTTGAAGGCTCAGGTCCTTGCCTTAAGTGATGGCTTTAAAAAAATCAATTCTTTCCTATTCATTTTAATTTTAATTGTGACTTTATTATAAAGGCCTAGGGCTTGATACAGATTGATACAGGTTGACTATAGCTGTCTGTTGATATTCTCTATCAGGGCTAAATGGAAGAGCCTCCAGGTTGAGGGGAAGTCTACCATCAAAGTGGCAAATCTTGGAGAGAATCTGTGTGTGTGTGTGTGTGTGTGTGTGTGTGATATTGCTCATCATGCCCTGCTTTCAAGTTTCGTAAGAACACGGAGGCCAGTCAGCATCAAACTTTGTAGCTTGAGGGCACATTCTTCCTGAATTTTGGCAAGTTCAGTGGGTTTCCTTTGCTTTGTGTGTGTGTGTGCATGGAATTCCTTGCCTTTTTTTTTTGTTTCTGCCTGAGAAATTTGGCTTCTTGCCCCATGAAGACCCAGGGTTGGCATTGCAAAGTGAGGGCACCCGTGCCAGGATATCCCCTACAGGTAGCGTGACAGGTGAACTCTTAGCACCGGCTCTCCGAGCGGCCAGAAATCCAAGTTTCAGCCAGGGGTGCCTTCCCTGCTCCTCAGCATGACCAGTAATGCTCTGCCGATCATGCTCATTCATGCCCGGTTTCTCGGTTTCTTCGCCATGACCTTGCTGCCGCCTCACTTTATTTGGAGCTGGCCTCATCCAGCACTGGTGCGGCGACTGATCCGGCTGAGTCCTCCCTCTCAATCCCCCGCAGCATTGGGGTGCAGCCCTGAATGCATTAAGAGGAGCGTGACTGCAGCAGGACCAGGAAGTTCTGCCTGGTTGGGTGCTGGTATTTTAATACACTGATTTATTTACAGTATTTCATAGAATCCTAGAGTTGGAAGAGACCCCAAGGGCCATCTAGTCCAACCCCATTCTGCCCTGCAGGAACACACAATCAAAGCATCCCCAACAGATGCCCATCCAAGCTCTGTTTAAAAACCTCCAAAGAAGAAGACTTTATTTATTTATTTGGGAGTTTGGAAAGGGGTGAGTTAGTTTCGTTCAGTGCACTGAAGGATGCAGTGCTTACATCTTCAAGAACTAAGATGTGTGTATGTGTCAAATCCAGAGCATGGGAAATGGGGTGGCTTTTTTGCCCATGTGCTGGCAGGGGGGAGTTACATTCCAAAAAAGTCACCCCCACCTCTCAAAGCTTTGGTCTGATCAAAGTCAAAGCTTTGGCACCATCCTCTGTAATAGGGATGTAATTCTTCGCAAAGTTTCTTCTTGAAGGTCGCAACAAATCATTTCATCAATTTTCTTCCCACTGCAAGAAAGTCTTTGAAAACTATGCAGTTTTTGGAAAGCTGTTCACAATTTGTGACTTATTCTGTGCAAAATTTGCATGGGGTTGTTTTTTGCAAAACCCCACAAAACAACATGGGGTTGTTTTATGCAAAAAACCCACTATTGCATGGAAAACAATAGTGCAATACAGCAATATTAATTCCAGCACAGAAAACACTGCTTTCTGTGCAAATTGACCATATATGAATTTTACCCAGAACAAATCCCCAGTTACAACTTTTTTTTTCTGTGCAGAAAACATTGTTTTCAAGCATTCTTCCCATCCCTAGTTTGGTAGCTTCTATTTTGGTGTGTGTGTATGTGTGTGTACAGTTGTCTCTTCATATTTGCTGGGATTTGGTTCCAGGACCCTTTTTCGTGGATACCAAAATCCGTGAATACTCAAGTCCCATTGTATGCAATGGCATAGCAAAATGGTGTCCCTTATATAAGATGGCCAAATCAAGGTTTGCTTTTTGGATTATTATTTTTTGAAGAATATTTTCAAGCTGTGAATACTTAAATCCGTGAATACCAAATCCGTGGATACGGAGGGACAGCTGTAATCTGTTCTGGGTTTTGGTTGGAATTTTTTTCCAGAAAAAGCTATCCAGTGTGCTGAACTGTATCTCCTCAGCACCTTGGACAGCCTTCAAAGTTTGAACCAAACCCCAGGGTGAATTCTCACTGCCCCTACGAACATGGGAGCCAACGGCAGGATCCACATGTACTCCGAACTACCGCCTCTAAGCAATTCCAGTCTCATAACAAATGGAAATAGCAGCCAAGGTTGAAGGATGGTCAAATGTCTCCTGCCTTCCTCTCTATACTTTGTCTTCTAGTGAGATCCCTTCCTGTCTCTGATGTCCGCAGTCAGAACTTGAATCCCTCCTTTGACCTGAAGCTCCTATGAGGTGCTCTGCACATCTGGACAGCGCAGCCCGTTTGGACTGTGTCAGTTGCCAGCTCTGTTTCTTGCACGAGTCGCTACTCCGAGCATGTCACCTGAGATGCTTAGGACAATGGCTCATGCAGAGATGCAACATGCAGACTCCCCACGGGATGGGTGGCTATCTTTCCTGGATTGTGCCTTGCATTGAGGCTGTTGGAGTAACCTTGACGCACCTCAGGATGTGTCCTTGCAGGGCCCCCTTCATGCCCTGCCTCTATGTGAGGAGTCCATTTGTCACCTCTCTCCATGAGTATGTGCTCTCCTATATGTGTATTCCTGCATGGTAAGGGGTTGGACTGGATGGCCTTTGAGGTCTCTTCCAACTCTATGATTCTCTTCTCTCCTCCTTACATGCTCACAGTATCCTGGGGATGAGCTTTTGAAGGTAGTGCAGATTTACAAAACAAACCCACAAATCCATGCACACTGTCGAAGGACAGCTGGAGAAACAGAAAGCAGCATTAGCTCAAGTTTCAAACACCCACCTACCCAGATGCTCAATCTGAGTCTCCTCCACACATGCACACATTGTTGCTTTTCTTCTGGTAAGGAGAAGGATTTTGTTCAATTTGCTAAAAGTTGACTCTTTGGCAGCAGTACGGAACAAAGGCCGGGATTGTCTACCGGACAGCAAAAGCTACAATCCCCAATTCCTGCCCAGTGGAGTTGGCGTGGGCAGTTAAGGCACAGTGTGTGTTTGTTCTGTGTGTGTTGTGTATCTCTTTCTCTCTGCGTGCATGCATATCTATCTATATATCTCTCTATATATATTCCCTTTCACCTCCTTGTTCTTTGCCACCCCTGCCAGAAAGCAGAGCAAGCAAACAAGCTTTTAAAAAATCACCCCTGAGTTCCTTGTTCTAGTTGCAGCCTGGTTAATTGTTATTTTCTGTGCTGCCACCAAAGTACACATGGTGCCTTTAATAACAAACAGGAAAATAAATTGCCTTTTAATTTTGGGCTTATCTTGCACTCTGAGATTTGGCTTGTGGGGGCGAGAGCAGGAGGAAGGGGAAACGCACAACGGGGATATCTGGTCGCCAAGGCGAGCAGGGTCAAAATATTCCCACAGCCGAATATGCTGTCTGTGGGGACACACACACACACAGAGTACAGGGCCTTCTCTGCTTTGGCATCCCATTTATAGCATTCCCTCCCCTTGTATGCCCAAAGGGTGCCAACACTGCTAAACGTGGCTGTTCACTAAAACCTTTGAGGTCTAATTGGTTCACAACCCCTTGCCTTTACATGGTTTCAAACTATTGCAATTGGTCTTAAATCTGTCTTTTGAATATATTTTTAGCTTTTTAAAGTCATTATTTTATTTTTACACTCTTTTAAACTAGATAGGTTGGTTTTGTCATACATTGCCCTGAGGTCTTTAGATAGCAGGTGGGGTATAAATATTTTAATATATCATAGATTGATAAAATAGCAATACAGAGAACATCTTTTCCTCCCCAGCTAGCCTTTCAGCTTTGCTCAGGGGTGGGTGACTGGGTTGGGTCTGGGGGTGAAGATTATAGCTGTCCCTTCCTATTTGCTGGGGTTTGGTTCCAGGATGCCCCGTGGATACCAAAATCCATGAATACTCAAGTCCTATTATATGCAATGGCCGTGCAAAATGGTGTCCCTTAATATATAAGATGGCAAAATCAAGGTTTGCTTTTTGGATTATTATTTTTTAAAGAATATTTTCAAGCCGTGAATACTTAAATCCGTGGATACCATATCTGTGGATACAGAGGGACAACTGTATTTCTGGCCTCAGGGACCCTCTGGCAGGTGCATAGACTGCTGAAAATCAGGAGCAAACAAACAGATCCAGAAGTGGACAGGAATCTATTTCCAAAACAACAAATACGTAGGGTGTTTTTGGGGGGATGTTAAATGGTGCATGGGAAACCTTCAATAGGGATGGAAAAATAGTTCAAAAATGTATTTTTCAAATGTTGAGTTATGCTGATGAGAATAATTGTCATCATCACCCCTGAATGTAGAAAATGAGCATTTCAGGGAAAAAGGCTTTGCTCCCCTTGACATGCTAGCTGGCTATGTGCAGGGATTTATATTAAAATAATTTTTTGAGAGGGGATATGATGTGTTCATCCCCCATGTGTTGAATCTGGAGCAGTGCAATCCATGTTCAGTGTGCACCTTGGACCTGGGGTGGTGTGCCCTTGGTTTTGTTTCTGTTTTTTTAATTCCTCCTTTTGCACAAAAGGAGGATCAGGGTTTGTTTTTAAGTGCATGTGTACTTGCAAAATCTCTCTTCTCTTTTCCTCCAGACTTGCAAAAGGCAGCAACACTTGTCTTGCTCTGGGAGGGAACTGGTGGCACTGGGTGGGCACAGCTTTTTGCCCGCACGCAGTTCCCATGGGGACTCGGGAGAGGCAGAGGAGATGTAGCAGAGCCCAGTGCGTTTGGCACGGTAATGCCACATATCCTTTCCTCCCTCCCTCCCTGTGTGTGAGAGAGTTTTGGAGGCAGCTTGGGTTTCACATGACCAAGAATAGTGTAACGGGGAAGGATTGAAACCAGGTGCCCAGCTGGCAAGAGGAAACTTGAACTCTTGATTCTGGAGGAAAGGAGGCAGCAGGTCATGGTGTTGTACGTAGGAGAGTTTTTGCAGAAGGGAATGCTCCAGCTTGCAAAGGGAAAGAGATGCAAACCTGCCAATGAACAAGCAGGCACACTGGGTTGTTCTTGTTCAAGAAGCTGGAAGGTGTCCAGAGGAGGACAACCAGGATGGTGGGAGTTCAGGAAGCCATGATGCCCTTTGAGTATAGTGTCTAGATCAAGGGAAGAAATAGTGCCGCTCTATTCTGCCTTGGTCAGAGCTCACCTAGAATACTGTGTCCAGTTCTGGGCACCACAATTCAAAAAGGATATTGACCAATTGGAGCATGTCCAGAGAAGGGCAACTAAAATGGTGAAAGGTCTGGAAGCCATGCCTTATGAGGAAAGACTTAGGGAGATGGGTATGTTTAGCCTGGAAAAAAGATGGTTAAGAGGCGATATGATTGCCCTGTTTAAGTATTTGAAGGGGTGTCACGTTGAGGATGGAGCAGGCTTGTTTTCGGCTGCTCCAGAGAGTAGGACATGGAGCAATGGGTTCAAACTACGGGAAAAGAGATTCCACCTAAACATTAGGAAGACCTTCTTGATGGTAAGACCTGTTTGCAAGTGGAATACGTTGCTGCCTGGGAGTGTGGTGGAGTCTCCTTCTTTGGAGGGTTTTAAGCAAAGGCTGGCTGTCTATCAGTCAGGAATGATTTGATTGTTTATTCCTGCATGGCAGGGGGTTGGACTAGATAGCCCTTGAGGTCTCTTCCAACTCTAAGATTCTATGATTCATAATAATGACAATCCTGGAGGACAGGAGGTTTGAAGACAAAGAGAAGGAGAAGGTGAGGAAACAGCAAGGCCTACAAATGGAGATTCAAGGTCTCTGAGAAAAGAAAACCACTCTTGTTTCCAGTTGTGATCCATGCTTTGGGAGCTGTCCCAAAGGACTGACAAAACATTGGAAAGAAAAGAAGAGTTATGCAAAGCGACAGTGCTTGGAATGGGCCCCGTTGTCCAACGAGATCTCCCTGATGCTTAGATTCTTGGATCAAATCTGAATCATTGATAGTCCAAAACGCTGATCAGGAACATTTGGTAGACTTGTGAGACTGATACACAAGCATCACCACAAGCTGATGTGTTCCTGGGCTTTATTTCCTTAACAGAAACGTTGGTACCAGAGGTAGAAATCACATGGAGGGAAGAGGGGTAGCTTCCTATGTCTGAGCATATTTCAGAAGACTTTTTAATCAGAACGAAGGGCAGGTACATGTGAAATGAAGCAGCCGGGTCAGGTCAGACCTTGCATGAGAAAAGAAAAACATTCAGCATCTTCTAGAGCCAAACTCTAGGCTTCTTCCAAATTGCGTCCAGGGATGATGTATTTTTATTCACCAGCCTCCACTTTTCTAATAACTCCCATTTTGGTGGCCAAATGTTATACATCTGTGCAGTTTTAACACGCTGGGGAGATCTGCTGAGGCTTCTCTTCTTCCCCTTTCTCTCTCTGTTTTGCTCTTTGCGCATGCTCAGTAAGGAGGCAGACATGGATACGTGTTTTCCCTGCTCAAATCCTGCACTTTCCCTGCTCAAATTTTATTGCCTTGGTTACTACAGACATGTTTCTGCAACCCAACACCAAAGGTTTGCATTTCCCCGGTCTTTTCCCCCCCATCTTCCCTATGCCGATGCTGCTAAAAAATCTTCTAGCTAGACAGAGGACAAGGAAGAAAATGGCAGGTATAAAAAGACTTTGTAAAAACAAAACTTCTTTCTCAGACTGGGTTTTGTTAACTGAACTGTGCCTGCAATTGTCTAAAACGTCATCTAAATGGACTGACAAAAAGCAACAATACTCGATAGGATCACAATGGCACAGCTATTAAAATGCGAGGCTGCTGGGAACGTGCCCTGTTATCTGATGAGACTTCACCAATTCCTAGATGCTTGGATACAATCTGCTTTATTGATGGTTCAAAAATGCCAGTTGATGGTATCAGGTAGGCTGTGAAAATGATAATGGCATAATCTGCCCTTTCCCCAAGTGCTCTGGGTGCAAATAAAATCTCATGGTGCTAAAAAAAAAACACAGAGAGGGTACAAATATAATTAAGAGGCAAGTGGTCCTCTCTTGACCCATGAGAGGAAAATAGGGTCTGGGACACTGTTTTCAAGAAGCAGAGGGCTAATAAATTATAATTATATTTAAATTGTTTTTATAATTAATTCAATATGAAATATAATTAAACCTATCAGTAGAACCGAGAGCAGTTTAATTAGGCATTGCAACTCTCAACCTTAATCTTTTATCCTCATCACGGGGATCTCGTCCCAGAGCCAGAGGGGACATGGAAAGCAAATTTTCCTGCCTGTGAAGCATTGCTGGATTGACCTCCTAGGTTTACTGTCTGCTGCCTTCTGCTTGCCCCCATTTATCAACCAGAGCTTGGAAAAGATTCCTTCTGGGTGACTCTAGCTCCCAGAATCCCCTCAGACAATCATGGGAGTTGTAGTCCCCAAAGCAAAGGTCTCAACCTCTGCAGGTCGTGAAGTGAGAGTATTGTTGGTTGCTGAAGCGCATACGTGTTGTGTACCCAAAAGCAATGCTGGCTAGGGGATTCTGGGAGAGATAGTCCCTGAAAGTAACTTGATACAAGCTTGGATTATACACTGGGAGGCCCATGTGCATATCCAGAACTTTCTTTGTAGTCATCCGATAGGTTATTGATAAGAGACCTCCCCACCTTCTGGACCTCCCCATTTTTGCAAAAATCTTTTGTAAAAGCTATCCTAATGCGCTGCCATCATCATCGCTTGAGGCAGCGAGGTATTCGTTGTAAAGCAAAACCTTGCCTTTTTCTCCTGGGGTTTACTGAAAGCTGATCCACACTACACAAATAATCCAGTTTGAAACTGGATTATTTGCCATGGCTCCTTCCTATTGAATCCTGGGACGTGTAGTTTTACAAGGATTTTAGCCTTCTCTGCAAAAGAGCGCTGGTACCTCACCAGACTTCAAATCCCAGGAAGGAGCCATGGCAAGTAATCCAGTTTCGAACTGGATTATTTGTGTAGTGTGGATTCACTGCAAATTTGCCAGAGAAAAACCTCTCCCATTGCCTTCTCCATATGTCGGCATTGTTTTTATAAACCATACACTCCCCTATAAAATCTTTTTCTGACCATAAAAACCTGGCCACCTAACCTCTGCTTAAAATCCTCCAAAGAAGGAGACTCAGTTAGTGATTAAAGGCACCCTTCTGGGATCCAGAAGAAACTTGTCCTAAGTATGTTTATTTGTTTATATGGTTTATAGCTATGTCTATACAAATATGGATCTATCTATAGATACAGATAGCAGCTGGCATCCTGTTGGGTTAAGTCCCTACTAAAGCAGACCATGGTTGCAATTGTTGCATGGTGAGTGATCAGAAAGGTAGCGTGTGCTTGCTTTTCCTTGTAGGGAAAGTGCTCTTCAACAACTCCATGAGAGGGGTTTGCTTGGGACACTGTTTGTAGGAAGCAGAAGGGCAAATAAACCGAACCTTAAAATCCGGAAATATCTCATTCCCTCCCATCCACCCCCTTGAGCATCTGTCTCGCTGCTATACTGGAGCCGAACTTTGCTCCCCTTCAGTTGAGTCATTGCAAAACGAAAAAGCTGGCTTACATGCACAACCACCACTGCCTAAAAGCCCTGCTGGAATGCAACGAGGAACAAATAAAATAAGATTTAATAAGGACTCTGAGAAATCACTTTAATTTTACTGTTGCAAGTGGATCACTTGCAAAAGCCTACCCAAAAAGGAATATGCACATTTCGCTCTCTCTGTGTGTGCGTGTTTGTGTATGTGTGCATGTATACACATACATACTCCTGGTTGCCAATGTTTTAAAGGAACTCTGCTCCTGTGCTTTTAAGAGAGCTTGGGCTGCAAGGGAAGGTGGCAATCCTTTCTCTTTTTGCCAAGGAATGTGGTCCAGAAACTTCCATCAGCCCCAAACAAGGCATGGATGTCTTCCTTAGAAAAACATCTTTTTTAAAAAAAACACTGCAAATCCCAGAATCCTCCAACTACAGCATTGACCATGGACATGCTTGGCTGGAGGATTCTAGGAGTAGTATTCCTAAAAACAGATTTTTTTCTAAGTTCTGTTGGGACGGCTTGTTTGGTTGGTGTCTGTGTTTTGGAAGGTGCCATGCAAATAATCCAGTTTTAAACTGGATTATTTGTGTAGTGTGGATTTGGCTGTGGTTTTACCCTGTGTCATTTTGATACCTGTGCATTGCTGTTGTCGTTGTTTGGAAAGGTTGGTTGTTCCTCATTTATTTCGGGCCAATTTTATTTTTATTTTTTAATTAAAATGGTGAGGTTGCTGCTTGCAATTCTCAACCTCTTTCTGTCGCTATGGAAACGTGGCGAAGAAATATCTCCGTTAGAAGGCCAGGGTTGCATTGCTCAGTGGGAGAAACGGCAAGGCGAACAGAGGCAGGGGAGACGGCACTGTTGCAGAGGTGGAGGAAAGAGCAAACAGGGTTCAAACGGGCTCCTTTCTATCCCCACGCTGGGTAATTTGGGGGTACGTGGCCCGAGGTGGCCGTGTTTTCCAAAGAAGGAATGCATGGATGGGGCCACCAGTAACAAGGCACTTTCAATACAGACGAGGAACCAGCGCTGGCTACGTTAGCCAGATGCTGGGAAGATTATGTAAGAATCTTAAAATACATAAAATACATAGGGTTACCATATTTTGGAAAGCCAAAAAAATAGGACACATGTACTGACCAGCTGCTTCAAACCACCCATCGCTGTGATGATTCTAAATACCCCCACTATCGAAGCTGTGATAATTGCTACCAGAAATATTCCTAACCTGGATAGTCCAAAACATTAAACAGCATGGAGGTGCCTTGCAAGCTATTTAAAAAGTGAATTATCAACTTTTGGAGGCTTCTAAGAGAGGCAGTTTTTGGAGGGGAGTTCATCAGGAACCCCAAAATAATCTTGGGTGCTGCGCTTGCTCGCCACACGGCTGCGTGCTATCAGCGACTACGTAGGTGCGCACACCCATGTGGCAAGATATTTCTGGGTCAAGGTGGTTTGTTTGACTGCCATCGGCGGCCCCCGAAAATGGAGCTTGTCAGTGGTTTTCTCTGTGCTTCCAAAATTGGCCAAATGGGTGAGATGCTAAAGCCAGATTTGGACTTTGACTCCCTTGTCTTATTAGCAAAGCAATGATGGATTTTATTTTATTTTTAATGTTTTGTTTGGCTGCTATGAGTGGCCGTGATATTCAGAGCACCACATCCAAGTCTTAATCCAGGTAGCATACCTGTAAAAGACTGGCCTACCTTACAAGGGTGTTGTGGGGACCAAAATAAGCCAGGTTTCTACCTCAACATGGGAAAGGCTTAAAAACAATAACAAAACCGTTTAACTCTTTGGAAAGGAGTGGCTCAAAATGCAAGTGATGTCTCCGGAATCTCAAAACAAAAACCACGCGTTTGCTCCACCCCGAACTTGGCACCGCCTGGTAGGAACTGGCAAAGAGAAGGGGGTGTTAGTGTTTCACTGTGACAAAGTGGCAATTGTTGTTGAGTGGAGGGGAAGAATCCTCTTGCACGAGTAAACAAGAAGGATGAAGGATAAATTCCCCGTGACACCTAAGAAAGGAAAGTGGGGGTGATAAAAGGGAGAGGAAGGGACTCAATAAGATCAGGGCCTCCCCAGGAGAAGATGACACAGAGGAACGTGTGAATTGTCATAGTGAGGGTTGGGTTAAGGTTGGTGCTAACCAAACTGCAGAACGGGGAATGCGTAATTTATGTGTAGAGTGGCTAATGTAAGTGCACGCTTTGTGGATTGCAAGGATTGCAAAGGCCATCTAGTCCAACCCCTGGCCTTGCAAGAATACACAACTACAGTTGTCCTTTCATATTCGCTGGGGTTTGGTTCCAGGACCCCCTTTCGTGGATACCCAAATCTGTGAATACTCAAGTCCCATGATATGCAATGGCAAAGCAAAATGGTGTCCTTTATATAAGATGCCAAAATCAAGGTTTGCTTTTGGGATTATTGTTTTTTTAAGAATATTTTCAAGCCGTGAATACTTAAATCTGTGGATACCAAATCCGTGGATATGGAGGGACAACTCAGTTGTCCCTTCATATTTGCTGGAGTTTGGTTCCAGGCCCCCCCGTCGATACCCAAATCCGTGAATACTCAAGTCCCATGATATGCAATGGCAAAGCAAAATGGTGTCCTTTATATAAGATGCCAAAATCAAGGTTTGCTTTTTTTGATTATTATTTTTTTAAAGAATACAGTATTTTCATATTTATACCTGCTGAAGTTCATGATGTTTTGTTTTTTTTAGTTTGGAAGGAGGTCTTCCTAATGTTTTGGTGGAATCTTTTTTCTTATCATTTGACTCCATTGGTTCATGTCCTGTCTTCTGAAGCTGCAGAAAACAAGCTCTGTCTTCTACATGATGCCATTTCAGATATTTGAAGAAGCCTGTTATCATATAACCTCACTCTTCTCTTTTTGGGCTAAACATACCCAGCACCCTAACTGCATTCAACATTTCTGTAGGCCCCCAAATGTTTCTTCCCCAGGGGGTGAACAAAAGCTGTGACACATCTGAGGGCCCCCCAGTCTCTTTATAGACACATCCAGATGTTAAAGGATCATTCAGAAAATCTCTCTTGAGTGGATGACCCCCAGCAGAGACCCATGGGGTGGGTATGTGGGAGACCCCTTTCTCCCATGTTGTGCAATGCTTTCCCATCAGCCTTGTGAGCCATTATCACCTCATTATATTTTTTGGAAGGATGTGATGACATCTCCCTAAACTAGCCATGGAAACTGTTTTGATGAGTACTTAGCATCGTGATGATTTGGACGGCTTTTATTGCTTAATTTGGTCTTAATGATGTTTCTTAGCTGCCCCCTGATTGTTTTTCTTTAGTGGAAAGGATTAAAATAAATGCAATAAAGTAGATCTAATTTGATCCTGCTGAATGGAAAAAGTCCAATTGCATACTTATGTGTGGAGGCTGATGGTTGCTTCATTTTCCCTGGCTGTGTGTTGAGGAGCAATTCACGTGTCCAACTATGGACTGGAGGGTGGCAGGTGGCAAAGCTGTCTAGCTAATGCAGAGCGGAGGGTGAGTCCTGGCATTGCAATGACCGGGAGGGAAGAAGGAAGCTAACTAACTAAATATATGTATAGCCTCCTGGGAGAGTCGTTGCAAGCTGCAGCAACCAATCCTTTAAGCTTTGCATGTTGTCACAAGGTTGTACTTTCCTAGCTGAGCTAGAGATTCGCACCCAGTCCTTTCCTCTTGCCTGGAGGTGAACTCAACAAAACTTCCACTTGGAGTTGCACAGCCAGGGAAAGACATTTCACAAGGAGGTAACAGCTGATTTCCGACACAATACTCCCCAAAGCCCAGACACTGGCATAACTTCTGGTGCTTAGTGAAGCACTGGCTTCACGAAGAGGATTCCTCCCACCTTGTTCCCTAGACTCTGCAGATGCACGGGGCTTTCTGGTGCGTAGGGCACCTTGCGCATGGCGTCGGAGTGGAAAGATGAGTGGGTGCGTCTTTTCCAGCCTGGAGAGCAGGCTTTTGATGTGCTTGTTGTATATGCATGAAAAGCCCCGTGTTGTGGGCGATACATGAGTTCCCCAGGTGAGATCCCATCCTCTCTTTCAAATAAACAAGTGTGCGAAGGATGTTTCAAAAACCAAGCTTGCAAAGACTTCCTACAGGTTCCAGTTACTTTATCTTTTCTGTTTGGGGCAAGGCCTGTGAAGATGAAAGCTTTGCCGTGCTTGTCAGGGCTCCTTCTAGGGCAGAGGGATGCTTTGCACTGCCACTGACGGAAAAGCAAGATAAATTGTGGTTTCCTGGCCTGCGTTTGTTGATGCTGGGCTCCCAAGATGGTGGAAGGGGTTGTCTCCAAACCAGAAACACAAGTACCCTGCTTATCAGCCATTTCCTCCACTATCTTATCCATCTTGCACTACTTCTTGGGTTGCAACATGGGACCCTGGGTTGTATAAAAAGAGGAAAAGCATCTCTTGGTGTTTTAGGAGGAACAGGCCTTGTGTGATATGCTGGACTTTTATTTGTTATTGTTGTTGTTTTTAATGGTTTGCATTTTAACAGATTTTAATTTTATGGTAGTTTAATTCTTTGTTAACATTTGTCTCCTGTGAATTTTTAACTATCTTTGTTTAACTGGATGCTTTGTCAGGTTCATGCGCACGTCGCCACCATTTTATGTATGGGGCGTGATGATCTGTGGATCTGGAGGGTGGATCTCTATACGAATACCCACAGTTTTAAATGGGTGTACCTTTTAAATTAGATTTTAACTCTTGCTTTGATTTGTATGTTTTTATCTTGCTGAACTAATTTATGATTTTATTCTAGAAGTGTTTTTGTATAGGCCGACCCCCTGTATGCACGGTGCCGGTTCCCACAGTTTCAATTATCTGTTGTCAGAAAAAATATGGTTTCTCTAGACATTTCCTAGGCCCTCCAGCATGAATCTATGGTAACTTTTGCTGGAAATTACCATAGAATCGTGCTTGAGCTGCCTAGAGAGATGTCCTCTCTAGGCATTTCCTAGGCCATCCAGTGCAACTCTATGGTAATTTCCCCATCAATTTTCTGTTTTTTGGGGATTTTTTTTTTTGAAAGAAATACTCAGAAGTGGTTTTGCCAGTTGGTATTCCTTGGCAATCTCCCTTCCAAGTCCTAACCAGGGCTAATCCTGCTTAGCTTCCAAGGCCAGACATGATCAGGTGCTTTTAGAGTATTTAGGCCATCTTTGGATGTCTTTAAACAGAGGTTGGCTGGGCATCTTCTAAGAGTGCTGCAGTTTTGTGTTCTTGCATTACAGGGGGTTGGACTAGATGGCCCTTGGGATCCCTCCCAGCTCTTAAGATTCGATGACTCTTGTCTTGTTTTATCTGTCCTCTGATACTTTGTCATCCAAATTTTTGCATCCCTTCCTCTCATGCACATGCTGTTTTTGGGCTAGGAATTGCGCTCTCTGTGTCTTTGTGTGTGTGTGTTGGCTGAGTCACTGCAATACCAGTAGGTGTCTGGGAGGGAACGGCGCCTCTGGAAAAGAAAGCAATCCTTCAAAGTTAAGCCAACAAGCCTGGCAGATCCTCCTTTGATACCTCTTCCCTCTCTTCCCCCAGTTTTAAGAAGAGCATCTCCAAATTCCACATCTCTGTGGGGAGAGAACCCACAATTAGTTATCTTAATCATTGATTTAATTGTGTGGTCAGGGCCAGTGCATTTCTACGGCACAGACCTCAGAGGGGCAAAGTACTGACCCTTGTTGTCGTTGTGCCTTCAAGTTATTTCTGACTTATGGCGACCTAAGGCAAACCTATCATGGGGTTTTCTTGGCAAGATTTGTTCAGAGGGGGTTGCCTTTGCCTTCCTCTGAGGCTGAGAGAGTGTAACTTGCCCAGGGTCATGCAGTGGGTTTCCATGGCCGGGCAGGGATTCAAGCCTTGATTTTGTGGAGACCTCAGCCAACACTCAAACCACTTGCACCACACTGGGTCTCTACTGACCTTTGAGGAATACAAAAAATTGCAAAGGCCAAAAATTTGCAAAAGTATGCAAAGGCATGCAAAATGAGATTTTGATGTGCCTGAAGTTGAAACGTTGAAGACTTGAAAATTTAACATCAAGTTGGAGCAGGTTCAGAGAAAGGCAACCAAGATGATAAGAGGTGTGGAGAAAAAAAACATGAGGAGAGGTTGAAGTTGCTGGGCATCTTCATCTTGGTGAAGAAAAGACGGAGAGGCGATATGATTGCTCTCTTTAAATACCTCAAGGGCTGTCCCAGAGAAGAGGGGGCAGGTTTGTCCTCTGCTGCCCCAGAGGGGAGGACCGGGCCTAATAGTTCTACATTACCGGAAGGCAGATTTCGATGGAACATTAGAAGGAACTTCTTGACGGTAAGAGGGATTCAGCAATGGAACCGATTGCCTGGAAAGGTGGTAGGGTCTCCTTCACATGATGTCTTCAAAAAGATGTTGGACAGCTCCCTGCTGGGGATGCTTTGGCTGGAGATCCTGCATTGAATCATAGAATCATAGAATTGTAGAGTTGGAAGAGACCACGAGGGCCATCCAGTCCAACCCCATTCTACCACGCAGGAAATCATGATCAAAGCATCCCCGACGGATGGCCATCCAGCCTCTGTTTAAAGACCTCCAAGGAAGGAGACCCCACCACGCTCCGAGGGAGTGCGTTCCACTGCCGAACAGCTCTTACTGTCAAAAAGTTCTTCCTCATGTTGAGGTGGAATCTCTGTTCCTGGAGCTTGCATCCATTGCTCCATGTTCCAGTCTCTGGAGCAGCAGAAAACAAGCCTGCTCCATCCTCAGCGTGACATCCCTTCAAATACTTAAACAGGGCTATCATATTGCCCCTTAACCGTCTTTTTTCCAGGCTAAACATACCCAGCTCCCTAAGTCTGTCCTCATAAGGCATGGTTTCCAGACCTTTCACCATTTTAGTTGCCCTTCTCTGGACACGCTCCAATTTGTCCATATCCTTTTTGAACTGTGGTGCCCAGAACTGGACACAGTATTCTAGGTGAGGTCTGACCAAGGCAGAATAGAGTGGCACTATGACTTCCCTTGATCTAGACTCTATACTTCTATTGATGCAGCCCAAAATCATATTGGCCTTTTTAGCAGCCGCATCACACTGTTGACTCATGTTCAATAACAGGGAGTTAGACTCCATAGCCCGTACAGCCCCTTCCAAGGCCATGGTTCTATAATTTTATTGGGGTGCGAGGCCTGTGTCACTTCTTTCTTGGAGATGTTTGAGGGGCAAAACATTTACCCAGCCACGCACACTCTTCCTAGCCTGCTAGATGGTTATTGACTCCCTTTGTTTGTATACCTTGTGAAGAAAAAGAGAGACTTCAGATTCCAAGCAAGGCTCTTGAGCTGTATTGGGCTTGGTAAGAGGCAAAAAATACTTAATTTATTCCACTGGATTCAGAAGGACTCTTTTAAGGGGTGCACAGTCTGCAAACTTGACGTCAGGGGGGCAAAATGCATCGCTGCACTTAGACATCAAAATCTTGGCTCCTTGGTAACAACAACAATAACAATAACAATAACAATAACAATAACAATAATAATTTATACCCCACCCCTCTGCTAAAAACAATCGGGGTAGCTTCTAACAATTAAAACACTACAATGCTGACTAAAAGCACCACCTACCTCCACCCATCCCCATAAAAAAACAGTATACAATTAAAATCACCTAACTAAAATCACATTAAAAAAAAACAAATATAAACAAGACTAAAAAAAATGGTAGAATCTAATATAAAAGTACTCAGCAGGGAACACAGGCTGGGACTGAGATACCCATATTTTCCATGTTGTGATTTGCTAAACCAAACTGCAGGATGTAATAAGAGTGTTGGGAAGTGGATTTTGCATTACACACATGCACAGAGAGAGAAATACACGCACAAAAACAGTGTGGTGTAGTGGTTTGAGTCTTGCACTATGACTCTGGAGACCAGGGTTCAAATCCTCCCTTGTCCATGAAAACCCACTGGGTGGCCTTGGGCAAGTCACACTTTCTCAGCCTCAAAAGAAGGCAAAGGCAAACCCCCTTCTCAACAAATCTTGCCAAGAAGACTCTCAGGGTCACCATAAGTTGGAAAGGACTTGAAGGCACCCAAACAACAATACGTAGAGAGAAAAAGCAAATTATTTATTTAAAGGTGGCCATCCGTCAACGCAGCATAAAGTGGCCTAGGCAACTGTATGCCCTCATTGTAGCCAAAGAGCATTGTCTGAGTTGTGGTACTACATCTCCCTCATCCATCTTTATCCGCAGAAGAGGTGCCAGAATAATTTGGCCCCTAGGAGAGGAAAGAAGGCCGGGGTTTCTTCATAAAAAGCTTCCTTTTCTTAGCCGCTGTGCTCCTTACTTCGCTTCTGTGGCTGAGCCCGGCCCGGAAATGTGTCTGTGCATGATGACTGACCCATTTTAAATGGGTAGCAGTGTGTTATAGTTGTTGCTGTTGTGATGTATAATTTAGAAAGCACCTGAGATGTTTAAAAAGCCATCGTAGGGTGTGGCAAACATCTGGCTGCCTTTCTTTCCTCCAGCATGGTTTTTACACGATAGATAACCAAGGAGGAGGAGGTGGAGATGGGAGTTTTATCCCAGATGGTTTTGGTATTCCTTCTTTCCCCCGTCTAACCCGGGGAGGATGTCACTGTGGTCCAATGGTTGAACATTGGCTTAACACACTGAGGGTGCCAGGTTCAATTCCTACCACCTCCAGTTAAAAGGAACCAGGTAGCAGGAATTGCCTCCCCCCACCCAGTTATTCTCTATTTCTCAGTCTTTGAGACCCCCTGCAAAAGAAATTGCCAGTCAGAGACAGCAATATTGTCCTAGATGGGCAAAGCATAGGACTCTGCATAAAATAAATTCCTGCATTTCTCCCAGTAGCAGAAAGTAGCTTCAATGTTGGGGCCTCATTGAACTGCCTGGTTTTTTTATCTGGATTTCATAGCATCATAGAGTTGGAAGAGACCCCAAAGGCCATCTAGTCCAACCCCCTGTCATGCAGGAACACAGAATCAAAGCATTCCTGACAGATGGCCATCCAGCTTCTGTTTAAAGACCTCCAAAGAAGGAGACTCCATCACACTCCCAGGCAGCTCTTTCTTTCTTTCTTTCTTTCTTTCTTTCTTTCTTTCTTTATACCCGGCTCTTCAGCCACAAGGCTATCAGAGCGGCTTACACATTGTTTTAATCAATAGCAATTTATGCATCTATACAGTATTAAGCAGTTTCCAATGTGTGTTAGCTAATTGACCCCCACTTCCTGACTTACTGTCAGGCAGTCCTTCCTAATGTTTAGGTGGAATCGCTTTTCCTGTAGTTTGAACCCATTGCTCCGTCTCCTAGTCTCTGGAGCCGCAGAAAACAAGCTTGCTCCATCCTCAGTATGACATCCCTTCCAATATTTAAACATGGCTCTCATGTCCCCTCTTCACCTTTTCTTCTCCAGACTAAACATCCCCAGCTCACTAAGCTACTCCTCATTTGATTTGGGGATAAGGCTCAGAACCCTGGGATAACTCCTTTGCAGTTTGGACTAACATCCAGAACAGATTCACCGCTTCACTGTCCTGGGAGTCAGCCACACTGATAATGAGTCTTAGGAATTAATAACTTTTAAAATAGTGGTTATACACAATTTTTAGATTTTCCTTGGGTTTTTTCCAGGCTGTGAGGCCATGTTCTGGAATAGTTTCTTTCTTATAGAATTTGTTTGGCTGCTTGGAAAGTGCTCTGTTATTGTTACTTATTACAATGTTTAAAAAGTAATTCAGTGCTTGTTGCTGACATTAAATTTATTGGTACTTAAAAAAAAATCACTTTAAACGTGATGGGTGAATGGTGTAAAATCTGAAAAACTCTGGAGGAAATGCTTCCAACCACCAGTAGTTTGTTCAGGACTCCCTGGGTGACCTTCTGAATTATCTAATAGTATTTTAAGGGGTGGGTGGAATGGAGGGGTTTGGATGTATATTTTAAATTAGCTAATTTAAAATATTAATTATTTATTAGCTAACACACATTGGAAATTGCTTAATGTAGTGTAGATGTGTAAATTGCTATTGCTTAAAACAATTTGTAAGCCGCTCTGATAGCCTTGTGGCTAAAGAGCGGGGTATAAATAAATAAATAAATAAATAAATGTTGCAAGCTACCCCAATTGTGTTTCGTAGAGGAGTGGGATATATTATTGTTGTTATTATTATTATTATTATTATTATTGAGCTGGTCACTGTCTCTCTTTCTGAGCCTGGCCTACCTGTGTGTCCGGGTTTTATGGGTTTGTATCAATGGGAGTTGCTGACCGCAGTTGACCGTGTCCTTCTCGACTTCTCGGTCCCTCTGACACCTTTCTGTCCCCTTTCCTCTTTTCATGATCCCTCCAGTGGGTGCTGGCTTTTGAAATCTTCATCCCGTTGGTCCTCTTCTTCATCCTGTTGGGTCTACGGCAGAAGAAACCCACCATCCCCGTCAAAGAAGGTAAGCGGAGTCTCTTGGAGGCCCGGAAAGCCGTCCGAGCTGCCAAGGTTGCCGTTTCCTCATTTGTGTGGATACCAGAATGGGGAATGGTCTCGATTTCACCTTGTAAGTACCCAAGAGGGCCTTGAAAGCAGGGACACAGGCAGACACTCAACAGGTAGAGAGCCTTTTGCAATGCCATGCCCATGTCAATATCAGGGAAAGCTTCAGACGCTGAACATCTCCCTTTCATTCAGTGGTGAAATTTAGGGGAATGCTGGTCACGCTGGGTTGGGGAGAGAAAAGCTTGGAAAAGTTGCTTTTTTTGGAACCAGGGATGCTGGGAATTGTCTAGAAATTTTTAAAAAGTAACATTTCAACTCCCTTCCCCTCTTTTGGAGAAAGCTCTAGCTTGACTCGGTACAAAAAAGAGCTATAGAAGAATGAAAGGCTTTGCAGATATCTAAGCCAATGTTGCTGTTGTGTGAGTGAGAGGTGGGCACAGCCAGTCAGCTCTGGGTTTTAGTCTAAACTTTAAGGATGCAAAAAGAAAAAAAGAGGTGCTGAATCCTGCCCTTCCCTCCCCTCCGAAATAGGTTCAGCATTTTAAAAAAGTTCAGACTAAAACCAAGAGCGGATTCAACATGCCCTTTCTACCACACCGATGTGGGTGCCACCAGCCCCCCTTGGTTTCGCGGTAACGGGACCAAATGATGGTGTTTCCTCCCAAAGGGGTTTAAAATCCAACCCCCAGGCGCACGGATGGCTCAGTTTGATAAGTCTCTTCATTTGGCTTGCTGTATTGTTATACATTGATTATTTGGGTGCCTGGATTGAGCTGGATTACCAGGAAGCCAGCCATGGTAACTTTTTGGGTTCAACCCCTCTGTTGTCGCCGCTTGAGTTGTCTCTCCATTGTTTGACATTGATGCTTTGAGTTGTATTTTTATTTTATCTCTTATGCATTATTTTTTTTTGTCTTCTCTCCTCCCCATCCTTATGTGTGTTTTTTCTTTTCCCTTCTTTTTTCTCTCTCTCCCAACAAACCTTCATACTTTTCTTTCTGTTCTTTGCAATTTCTCTCCTGCAGTCTGTAAGTTGAGCCTGCTTCTAGCTCCATTATTGCCTCTTGCAATGCATTCTGGGAAAAGGGCAGCCATCTTGACCTAATCTTTTAGACTAATAAATAGATATATGCCTCCTAAGAAATTTAACTGGTGTTGCCCTGGCTGATGTTGACAATTTCACTTATAATATGAATGAAACAAATGTTTGATTGGTAGCCGCTGCAATTGTTCAAACTTATTTCATACCATGTTCCATGCTAAATGGACCGAAACCAGCAATTTCCCTGGAGAATGATGGAAATTTGCTGATTGGTCATGAATTTCATGGAAATATTAAAAATATCAACCTAAATCTAGATGTCAAGGTTGGTCAAAATCTTATTTATCGATGTGCATTGTAGACAAAAGATACCTCCCAATCTGAAGTCTTTGTTCACATGGTGCTCAAAGTAGTATACGCATCCGGTCCAAAATTTTATTACACTCAGTGGGGTAACTCTTTGATCAAGCATGTGGATTTGTACCTTATAACAGCCAAACAGGCAAATGCTTTTAACTCTTGCTTTTCTCACTCTTAGAGAGCAGAAATACTGGTTTTAACCCGTACCTTTTCTGCCCTTCATATTGCATTTGTGTTCTTGGGTTCCATCAAAATCATGGGGATGTTGAAATGGTTTGTGTGGGCTATACTTTTGCAAATTTTTTTAATGAGCAGCTGAGCCCCAATCTAGTCCTTCTTATACATCCTTTGCAAAGATTTGATCTTAAAGCACCTTACAAATGCAGTCTTTGGGGTGCACAAATCATTGGGGTGACCATGCCCCCACATTTTTCTGATCTTTCTGTGGCTTATATCTTTCCCTCGATTTCTCCTCCGCCTCCTCATTGTCTTTCCTGGCTTGCTGCAGCTTGAGAAGTCAAGGAAGAATATATCTGAGAGTACAAGCTGTGGAAAGCTGGTTGTGTTGTTACTAATAGTCTCGTAGAGTTCCTAATCCCTTTATTATCCTTCTATTTCTGCCTTTATAAACTTGCCTTGCCTGGCCAGAACAAGGCTATGGTCAGCCAGGGCTGAACGGTCAGTGGTCACCTGGACACGTTGCTTGGAAAGAATTCCTTCTTTTGGACTACCGCTAGAGATAGAAAGAATATTTGAAAAGAAAGTTGGACCCCCGTATCCACAGAACTAATATTGGCGGTTTCGGTTATCTGCATTGTATGTTTTTAATCCTTTTTAATTTAATATTATTTTAAGGGGTGGGTGGGCTAGGGTATTGTGATTATGGAGTTATTATATTGTAAGCCGCCCTGATTGTGTTGCAGAGGGGCGGGACAGAAATAAAATTTTATTATTATTATTTCTAGGAAATGCCTAGAGAAGCACCCTCTCTAGACATTTTCTAGGTCCTCCAAGGCAACTCTATAGTATCTTAAACTAGAAGTCCCATTATTTTCAATGGTGTTTACTGTTACCTGGGGTTTCCAGTATCCGTGGTAAGTCAGGGAACCGACTGTTTCATACCAATGCAATCTGACTGTATTTGAAAAATTGTCAAGATGTTCTTTAAATGTCATGAAACCGAATGAGAAGAATCCTAGACTTATGAGAATCTTCGCAGTTCAGGATTTATTCTGCGCAAAATTTGCACATGGTTGTTTTGTGCAGAAAACAACATTTTCTTCACAGGAAACAGCATGTTCTAAGGAGAAAATAATATTTCAATGCAGGGATATTATTTCCTTTGCAAAAAATTCTGTTTCATGCACAGAAAATGCTGTATTCTATGCAAAACAACTATGTGCGAATTTTGCATGGAATAACTCTTTAATTGCAAAATAGGCTTTGACAATGTTGTGGGGTTTTTTTTGAGACTTTCTCACAGCAGAAAAAACATTGCTAAAATTACTCATTGGTTTCTTTGGGAAGAAACCTAATGAAGAATTACCTCCATAACAACAACTTGCAGAACCCGGTGGCCGTACTGGCTGGAACTGGTGTTTCTGGAAATTTGTAGCCAAAGAAAGTACAGTAATTGATCCACACTCTGCATGGAAGTGAATACTAATATGCACAATGTCTTGAATCTCAAGCTTTCAGTTCTGGAGTTATAAAAGTAAATTAGATTTCTTCTCCGGAGCAAGTTTGCTTGATATGGCGTTTTCGTGAATATTTGTATAAAGTAGCCTCCTCCAAACCTCAGAAAGTGTTGAACTAGAAACCTCACCTCCATGCTGGTTGTGGATGATGGGACTCGAAGTCCAACATGCCTCAAACGTGTTGAGTTGGGGAAAGCAGCCAAGAGACAGGATGACCTCTGACCTTTCAACCCTTAACCCAACCCTCTGTCTGGCTTTGCAGACCGGACTTAACGCGCCAGTAATGGTACTGATCCGACATTTGTGTTACTCTCTGGTTGTGTGTCTCCTCCGGACCCCGCGCTCTCTATCAATCTCTCTCCCCCAACTTCTCCTCTAGCTTACTACACCGCCTCCCCTCTTACCTCCGCTGGGATCCTGCCGGTGATGCAGTCGCTATGTCCCGACGGACAGCGAGATGAATTTGGGTTCTTGCAGTACTCCAACTCCACGTGAGTCCCACCCGGTTTCTTTCCTGACCTGCTTATCATTTCCATGACTGGGGCAAACCCCCGGGGTAACCTTGGGCAAGTCACATACTCTCAGGTTGCACCAGTGGTTCTTAACTGGTGGTCCGCAGACCCCCAGGGGTCCATGATGTCTTCACAGGGGGTCCACGAAGGCTCGAAGACTTCTTGGTCCACCTCTTCCCTGTGGTGGAGTGGCCACGTGACAGGAGCCAAGGCAAAGACTGGCTGGCTTGGCCTGCGCATTGCCATTCAATTTGCTCCAGCCACAAACTTGCAGGAAGAAGCAGGAGAAAAGTCTTCCTTCCCCTCCAGTGCCTCTGAAGAAAAAATTAATGCATGGTGTAATTGTATTATCATTATTAACATGATCAGGTATTATTATTATTATTATTATTATTAGGGTTTTAAATCTTGAGTTAAGTCTTGGGGGTCCATGGCAAAGAAACGGTTAAGAGCCACTGGTGTAATTGTATTATTATTATTATCAGGTATTATTATTATTATTATTAGGGTTTTAAATCTTAAGTCTTGGGGGACCATAGCAACAAAAGATACTTAAAGGGGGTCCCTGGTAAAAGAAAGGGTTAAGAGCCACTGATCTACACTGCAGAAATAATGCAGTTTGACACCACTTTAAAACTGCCATGGCTCAATGCTATGGCATTCTGGGATTTGTAGTTTTGTGAGACATTTAGCCTTCTCTGTCAAGAGAGCTCTGGTACCTCAACAAACTACAAATCCCAGGATTCCATAGGATGGAGCCATGATAGTTAAAGGGGCGTCAAACTGGATTATTTCTGTCGTGTCGTAGCAGCCTATGAACCTCCTTGGCTTTGAGATATCTTGGAACCAGCACAGTTTCTCACCGTTATAGCGCTATTCTGCCATTTTAATTGCTACGGCTGTCTCGTGGGGAATTCTGGGATTTGTAGTTTAGTGAGGCCTAAGAGCTCTCTGGCTGAGCATGCTCAATGCTCCTCCCTAAACTACAAATCCCAGGATCCCACAGGAAGCAGCCAGGCCAGTTAAAGTGGAATAATAGCGCTATAACGGTATCGTGTGATATTCTGTTTACGGGCTTCCAAGGGAGACTTGAGTGACTTCCCTCCTCTTTGCTCTCTTTCCATTAGCAAGCAAAAGGGATTTTTGTTCCTACCGCTATTTTTAAAGAAATAGGGTGCCGTTTGGCTTTTAATTGCCCGGCTTTTAAAGAGTGGCTTATTATTTTTGCTTGCATGTTTCAAATTGTTGTGAAGGTGAATCGACAGTTTAATTACGTTTTAATGTCAGCTTTTGGTGTTGTTTTAGCTCCAGTGTATCTGTTTTAATTTGTAAGGCAATTCGAGTCCTTGGTTGATGGTAATGTAACAAAGGCAACATTTGTTTTAACAAAATTATTACAAGTAGGAAAGCATTTTTCCACCTAGAAAGGAACGGTTGCTTGCTTTGCAAATTGAAAGCTTACAAGGATGTTAGATATAGGATGTGACTTTTCTGGAAGTCCATGCATGGAGATTTTGGGGCTTGTTTTGGGTATTTAAAAAAAATGGCAAGAGAGGCTTCCAAGGGAGTGATGACAGAGCTCAGAAACATTAATGGTATTGCTGGCATGACAGTTTAATTAACCAGCCAAGTTAATTAGCACCCATAGTGAGGCAGGGCACTACTGTCTCTACTTGGGTCCAAATGTATAGATTCACACTTTGGTACTGGGGAGAAACCCAGCTTTTTCACATGACTAATCCCTTTTTTTGTCTGATATGGGCAACCTTGCAACCTTGCCTGCTCCAAATCAAGTTTATTTGCTGGGTTTGCAAATTTGCAAACCAGGGGATTTTCTGTTGCTTATTTGTAGACCTGCTCATTTACTCCAGGTGAGCTCCAAGTGTGACTATTGATTTATTTCATTTATCTCCTGCCTTTGTCTCAATGTGGGACCTGGGGCGGCTCACAACATAGATTAAAACAAAATCCAGCTTTTTTAAAAAAAGCCTTTTAGTCTCACTATTAAAGCATAATTTTAATTGTTGTTTTTGTAATTGTGTTTTGTTTTAATCTGTGTTGTGAACCACCTGGGGTCCCATCTTGAGAGGAAGGTGAGATAATTAATTAATTATGATTATATTAGTAAGTTAATCACTAATTATTCAAAAGCCCCACCCCATTCCCAAACTCACTGCTTTTGAAAAAATAATGCTCACCTACTTCCTTCCTGCAGAGTAACACAGCTTCTAGAGCGGCTCAATGAGGTGGTGGAGAAAAGTAACTTATTCGATCCAGATCATGCGGGGCTGGAAGAGGAGCTGGAATCCTTACGGCACCATTTGGAGTCTCTCGGTAGTAACGAACCCACCGCTATGGAGACGCACTTCAGCAACCGGGCTGGTAGGTCCTGAAGCTGGAAATCTCATTGTTGGGGGAGAAGGACCATGTGGCTCAGTGGTTAAGGCTGAGCCTGCAGGAAGTCCCCAGTGCAAAGGATTTGGTAACGGATGGTGCAAAAGACCCATCTTTCCCTGAGACCATAGGCAGGGGTAGGAAGCATTGGGATAGATCAATGGAAACTTGGGTACATCAACATTTGCAAAAGTTCTGTTGATGAATCCAATGGCCATGCTCTAGCTGGGGCCAACCACTGACTTTTGGCCAGGGTTGGGAATCATGTGACCCTCCAGATATTGTTGGACTGCAGCTCCCAGCTTTCCTCACCATTGGCTAAATGCTAAGGCTGCTGGGAGTTGCAATCTAGCAACATTGGAGGGCCACATGATCCCCACTCTTGAACTGAATAGATGCATGGGATGGTTGGCCTTCCAGATGCAGTTGGACTTCATCTCCTAGAAGGACGACCAGTCAGTCCTATTGTTAGTTCCAACTAAAGTCATTAATGGAAAGCCCTCCAACTGAAGTAGACCCACTGAATCAATGGTAGGTTTGTAAATCAATGCCTAGGAAATTCCATTGATTCAGGGGTTTTACTTTAGTGGAGAACCACTAAAAGTAGGATTCAGAGATGGATTATGGGAGTTGAAGCCCAAAACATCTGGAGGGCCAAAGGCAAAGGACTGCTGAACTGACTGAGAATAAGCCAAGGTCACATGTCGTTTCTGTGCTGGCTGGCATGCATTGTTAGTTGGCTTCTATAATTTCCCTGCCCATTGGTAGGACTTTGCTATGATATCAGAGAATATTTATCTTCTGAAAAGGGGAAAGATTGCTCACAGAATGTGGCCAATTTTGCACAATTGCTTTGAGGCTGAAGAGGTTACTGTTTTGGACTACAATTCCTCCTCTCCAAATCTGGAATTCTGGGAGTTTGAGTCCAAAGAAGGAACTTTCCAAAAGCCTACCGTTGTTTATTGCAAAGCAAAAAGTAGACGTGGCTGGGAGGTTTATATGTTGAAACGTCCCACCCAAGAAACACCTCCAGCCTTCTGACTGACTGAGGGCAGCTCTCCAAGGACTTGGATAGGGGAATGAGAATGGCTTGTCTTATGATAGACAGTTGATGCCATCCTGTTAGTGGTTTACATGTGCATCAGAGCAGCTTATGCACGCCCAAGTCCCTTTCTGGATGGGATGGCGAGAGCTAATTTCTTCCCCTTGCAATTCTTCTGATTGTCACTCTTTTCCCACCTATGTTTCCTTCCCCATCCTGGACCTGATAGCTCCTGGGTTCACTCTGGACTCGGCAGCCAAAGACAAGCTGGAGTTCCACCGGTTTCTCAGGCAGAACCTGTCCCTGTCCAACGAGACCACCGAGCTCTTGACAGGCTCCAAGGTGAACCTCAAAGAGGTGCGTGGAAACGTTGAACGGTATCTCAATATAGAGACAAGGATGCAGAGAACGGGGAATGTTGCTCCAATGGGGAAACTGTCTTCCTATTTACAAGATAACGAAAAATAAACAGAACCCAAATTCTGTATACCATGGTCTGCTTTGGTTGATGGTGTCAATCGCACAACCGGTCTTGTCACTCTTCCAAAATATCCCTGCAAATATTTGAGGTGATGTTATTAACAGAAGGTATCCAGAGCCTAATATACAGTCTTCTGGAATTGCATACTGCTGAGCAGTGTCATCTGAAAATGGCCCACCGCCTTGCATACTGTTAAGCTACTTTTAAATTGTCAATACAAGGATTTTTAAAAAATTAAAAAGAGGTGCCTGAGAGGTGGAGTGAGATAAGGAGGGGAGGCCATGAGCAGAGACTGTAGGGTTTTCTCAAGGTCACTGGGTGGGGGTTTCCATGGCAAGAGCAGAGATTCGGAGCCTGGTTTTCCAGAGTCCAGCACTCAGACCACGGTGCCACATTGACTCCATCCTTTGCTTTAGGAATGAAAAACAAAAGGTCCTGAGCAACCCATTAAGTGCAATCAAACTGATTCTTTTTTTCAGGTGTATCGGCTGTTCTTTGGCACCTCTCCGGATGGATTCCATGAGCCTTGGGACCGATTCAGCACTGCAGAGAAGCTCCTCCATTTGGAGGTGAGATGAGCCCCATTCCTTGCTCTTGGTTACTCCAGGGGGTTACTGTGGGTAGATAATGGGGTGTGTGTGTGTCTTCTGGTTGCTCAGATTCTTCCAGCAAGTTGTACATTGCATTGACCTTGTTTTGTTACTCCACTGCTTTTCCCAATCTCCTTAAATCCAGGCAGATTAAAATGACAGATTTTCACTGAGTACCTTAAACATGAGTTTGAAGGACTTGAGAAAGGCAGCTGATGAGAGGATGGCTTGGAGGTTTCCCATTCATTGGGTGGCCATACGTTAAGCCAACCTGACGGCAATCTACATTAGGTTTACATCCTCAGATAATCGAGTTCTCTTTCTAAAACCCACTTCCCCCCTCTTTCAGGAAAGCCTTCTGGGAAACTTGAGGAACACAGAAGACGGGCTCGTCCGCCAGGCACTGCGCTACCCTCAGAAGGGCTCGCACAAGAAGGCCCTGCTCCACCTCCTCTCCCAGGCTTTAGGTCTCCCCAGCCCTGCAGCGGAGTCCACCAGTTCCTATGGCCCCCAGGCCTTTGTGAAGGACATGGAGGTGAGGAACCAAAGAGGGAAGCAAGGCTCTGGGTTGGAGCAGGGGGCAAAATGATGAGGAAGCTGCTAGCACCTTCTGGGAGGGTCTCTTGAGACCCTGCTTCGGGCTGGAACTGATGACAGACAACGCAAGTGACAATAACATCATCAGCGCCAACTTAAGATGGACTCAAGCATATCATTTTTGGGAGTTCCCATGTTCAAGGGGACTTCTCCCACTCCAAGGGTGCTCTTGGTTTATAAGAAGTGTAGCTAACTTTAAGCCCTGGAGTTGAACCCGGTCCTCCTGGGGTTTCCCAGATGGCCATGCCTCCTTCCCTATGGCATTGTTGTTTGGTAGCTTCCTAGGTTTTGCTCTCGGGTTTTCAGTCCTCGCTGTAAAAGATTGCCTCTCTAAATATTACTGGCTGTCAGGATCCGTAGCATGGGCAGCAGGGTCTAGGAGCAGAGATGCTGGGCTGGGTCAGGAATGCAAGAGACAAAGTCCAAAGTCCAGGCAGGGTCAAAGATTAGCCAAAGCCAAAAACAGTCCAGGGTTAGAGCATGTACTAAGGAAGAGGGCCAGAGGCAAGGTGAGGTCTGGGAAGGGAGTGGAACACAGGAATTAGAGGTCAAGCAAGCCAAAGTCCAAAAACAGTCCAAGATCAGAGCACGTACCAGATATCCAGGGGCCAGAGACAGGTCCAAGAGGCAAGCGAAGGTCCAAACACAAGTGGCAGGTCAAGGTATCAAGCTCTGAAACCGAATCCATCCCTCAAGGGATTGGAAAAGGTTTGCTTGGTTTATACCACAACTTTTCTGCTTCCCATTTGGGAGGGTCTGTGGCAACCCTAAGGTGAACCTATCATGGGGTTTGTTCAGAGGAGGTTTTCCTCTTGCTTTCCTCTGTATGGAGCTCTGTATGGACCTCCTTTTTAAAAAATAAAAAAAGGGAGTGAAAGTGTTGTGTGTGTTTTTTAAAGGGGGGAGCTCTGTATGGACCTCACCCCATTTTTTTTAAAAATCATTTTCAACACAGTCTGAGTGTCAGGATTGTATGTAAGGGGAAAACGTCCACTCCTGAACCTTTCAAATGGGAATATGGACACCCAGGAACCATTTCTTTTAAAATGCCCTGGGAAACGGGCAACTAGGGAGGCACAAAATGGTGGCCCAGGAGATGGGGGCAAGATCTGTATCCTCTGTTTGTTTCCTCCATTCCACAGAATATCCTTTTCACGCCTGCTGTGCTAGAGAGCCTCACGTGCCACCAGAGCCACAACGAACTCAAACGCCTCCTGATGGTTCCGGAAAGCCAGCGCCCGCTCCTGCGAGCGTACCAAGTGGCCGTTTGCAACCGGAGCGCCACTCTGCGCAAAGACTATTTTGGGCAGCTGGCTGCGGAGTTGAAGGAGCAGTTGGATGCGCCCAAGGTCATCAGTCAGGTAAGTATACGGGAAGTTGTCAGAAGGAAGAGGGGACCTTGCAAGCCGGTCGTCCCAGGGTTCTGGCAGCGTCGCCTTGCTCGCTTGGGCTCCGTGCCAGGCGTTTGGCATCCGATGCCAAGCTGTGGAGCTTTGCAGCAGACAGGGATGGTTGCCAACTGGCCAGGTGGGTTTGCCTGTTGAGCAGAATTGTAAATTGCTGGGAAAGCATTGGAGCTGGTGAAGGCAGCACTCCAGCTCCTCAGGTTTTGCACCTGTGCACTGATGCCCAATTAAACGTTGCAAATGCATACGTGCTTATGAAGCATGGCCATATTTGTTTAAGGCAGAGCTGAGCAAATTGCATGCTGTGAGACACATGTGGGCCCTGACACTCTCTTTCAGGGCCTCTGAAGCCCCCCACCATTCCTCCAAGGCCCTCAAAAACTATTTTAATTCTTTTTCATGATATTCTTGGGCAACTTGAGGGTCAGATTAAATCTCTGAATAGTGTAGGATTCTGGACAATCAGAATCATGGCCATTAAGAGCAGAAGGCAAGCCCTCCCTCTGATCCAGGGGTGGAGAGCTTGTGGTCCTAGGAAAGTCCTTAGACTCCATTACTCATCAGTCTCATACAGTATGGCCAGTAATGATGGGAGTTGTAGCCCACCAACATCACTGTGCTTCCTCAGAGTGTCAGGACCACAAGGGCCATTCAGTCTAACTCCCTGTCCTGCAGGAATAAACAACCAAAGTAATATTTATTTATTTATTTATTTATACCCCGCTCTTCAGCCACAAGGCTATCAGAGCGGCTTACAAATTGTTTTAAGCAATAGCCATTTACACATCTACACTGCATTAAGCAGTTTCCAATGTGTGTTAGCTAATTGCCCCCACAAGCTGGGTCCTCACTTTACCGACCTACGAAAGGATGGAAAGCTGAGTGAATCTTGGAGCCCGCTGGAATCGAACTTGCGACTTGGTGGCTTGCAGTCCTGGCATTTAACCACTGCGCCACCAGGGCTCCTTTTCCCAACTGACGGCCATCCAGCCTCTGCTTAAAAACCTCCAAAGAAGGCGACTTGGCACACTCGTATTCCACTGCTGAACAGCTCCTACCATCAGGAAGTTCTTCCTAATCTTTAGGTGGAATCTCTTTTCTTGGCGTTCAAGTCCATTGCTCCGTGTCCTAGTCTCAGGAGCAGCAGAAAGCAAGCTTGCTTCATCACTTCATGTCTGGGAATGGGGACATAGCTAGACACTTCTGGTGATACTCCCACTTTCCTCCAGGCATGAATGGTTGGGAGAGGAGGCTTCTACAGTAGGTCTGGGATTTTGGTCACTGTGGAGGAGGAAGGGAATACTACTAAGTCCTGCTGAGATTGGTGGGGTCAGAATTGGGGAGCAGGCAACAGTTCATCTGTGAAGTTAGTGTCATGTAGCGGATGAAGAAGTTGACCAAGACGTGGGAGATCTGGATTCTGCTCCCCAAATGAGCCATGAAAACTCTCTGGGTGACCTTGGGTCAGTCCCTCTCTTGGTCCCTTCCCTGTCTGACCTACCTCACAGGGTTGTACTGATGATGAAATTGAGGGAGAAAAGAGCCACACATGCAAATTTGAGCTCATTGACAGAAAGGCAGGAGAATAAATAGATAACAATAAATAAGGACAAGAAATAGAGAATGAAGTTCCCCTACGGAAAGGTCGGGAGGCCTCGGTGCTACTGACGGCTCCCGTCTCTTTGTCACGGCAGATGAAACTCGATGAGGTGAACAGCACGGTAGCCCGGAGCCGCCTCCACGCCCTCCTGGAGGACCTGATGGAGATGCAGAATGTCCTCAAGGAGGTGGACATCCTCTCCGCCCTGGCCAAGCTGCTCCCTAAGGGGGCGTGTGCCGCCAAAGTGCCCCCCAGCGCTTCCAATGCCACCAGCCCCACCGGAGGGAACTTCACCTCGGGCACCAACTCCAGCTCCGAGGACGGCAAGGAGGAGGGCGAGACCCCCACGGAGAACCCCCAGGGCCAGTGCTCAGCGTTTGTCCAGCTGTGGGCTGGCCTGCAGCCCATCCTCTGTGGCAACAACCGGTAAGGCTTTTATTCCTCACCGGCCACATGCCGGGAGGTGGGAGTGGAGAGTTTGGTTCTAAGTTTGCTTTGAAAAGCTGGCATGTAATTTTTTAAAGCTCTGAAGGTAGATTTATCTCACTTTTATAGCAAGGGGAGATTCGAATTCACGCATGAGCCCTGAATTCAGGTTCAGAAAAGTCATCATCATAATTTTATTGCAATCCAAAGATCCAAAATTTACAAGTAGAAACAGTAGAATCAATCAACAATAAAACTTTCATATGAAATCCTAAATTGCACTCTGGCCATTTCTTTTTACATAAAGGGTTTTAATCTTGGCAACTTCAGAAAGGAATTTGGCCACAGCTAAGGTAATTTTGGGGCATTTGTCTTCCATCAAAATTTTTTACATAGATTATTTCTGATCTTCCCTTCATCATCCTGACCAAAGGGTAGATTGTATCTTGACGAATTTGGGTATAGAGCTTACAATGTAAAAGAATATGATTCAAGGTCTATACTTCCTCTCTCAGAATATGGGGTGCCAGTGAATCTACCATGCAATATTTCATTGGAATAGACATTACATCTGGCCCTAGAGAGACAGTTACAATACTTGAACGAGGCCCGAGTTCAAATTCAGAGAAGTTCCAAGAGTGGGTGGAGCCAAAGGCAAAAAGGGGTGTGGCCAAAAAGACAAAGCTGATTTGTCTTGGTAACTGAGCCTTACGAGAGACATTTGGAGCTTGCAGAATGGGAGGAAAACCCATACAAAATGCTGGGAAACTTCCAAATCCAAGTGTCATGGGGTGTGGGCAACTGGAGAAACACCGGAGGGCCAGCTTCCAGCCTGGGACCTGATGTCCCCTATCCCTTACAGCAGGTACAGATTTCATTGCAAACAGATAGCAGGTGAGAGTAGGTCTGAGTGGTGCGTTTCCTGGGGAAACTTGGAACGGAGAATTTGGTTCCAGGTTTAGCCTACACATCTCCCCTCGCTCCTTTCTCTCCGCCTTGCAGGACCATTGAGCCGGAGGCCCTGAAACAGGGAAACATGAGCTCCTTAGGCTTCACCAGCAAAGAGCAGCGAAACCTGGGGCTCCTCGTTCACCTGATGACCAGTAACCCCAAGATCCTGTACGCCCCCGTTGGCACCGAAGTGGACAAAGTCATCTTGAAGGTGAGAGTCCCCCCAAAAAAGAGAGAGAAGAGGTTGACTGCAGACTCTATCCTCCCTGACTGCCAGCATTCTCCTTCTTGGTCATGCTGGATGGGGAATTCTGGGAGTTGCAATCCAAAATTCTCTTAGCAACTGCAGCTTAACATGGTCCTCTTGATTTGGGGCATCATTCTTACACAGGCCTACCTCAGTTAACAAAGATGTTTTACCAAGTTTTTCTATATCTGCCCGATCTCCCTTTTCCTCTTTGTCTTGGTAGTCCAATTCTGACTCTGTGATCCTTTGTCATTCTGCTCTTGCACCCCAGGCCAACGAGACCTTTGCTTTTGTGGGGAATGTGACTCGCTACGCCCAGGTGTGGCTGAACGTTTCGGCGGAGATCCGCAGTTTCCTGGAGGAGGGCAGGTTGCAGCAACGGATCCGGTGGCTGCGGCAGGTATACTGGCCTGGGGGTGGGATGACCCGCCCCTCCCAGTAACAGGGGAACAAATAGCCAGTGCTCCCATTCCACAGCAAGAACTGGGGGGTGGAAATAACGTGTTAACAATTACATTGCAACCTCTGTATCTGCAATACCTGTGGTTTCACTTACTTGTGTCTGAAAAATAGCTTCTCTCTAGGCCTTTTCTAGGTCCCCCAGCACGATTCTATAGTATGCTTCTGCCAGAAATTGACCATAGAGTTGCACTGGAGGACCTAGAAAATGCCTAGAGGTGTTCTCCCTATGAATCTCTCGGATCTTCAGCACGACTCTATGGTTCTTTTCAATAGGCTTTGCTATATTCTATGGTTTTGCATTTCCACAGTAATGTCTGCCCAGTGGAAATGGGGATTGTACTGTAATGTGTACAATCATAGAATCATAGAATTGCAGAGTTGGAAGAGACCACGAGGGCCATCCAGTCCAACCCCCCTGCCACGCAGGAAATCTTGATCAAAGCATCCCCGACAGATGGCCATCCAGCCTGTTTAAAGACCTCCAAGGAAGGAGACCCCACCACGCTCCGAGGGAGTGTGTTCCACTGCCGAACAGCTCTTACTGTCAAAAAGTTCCTCCTCATGTTGAGGTGGAATCTCTGTTCCTGGAGCTTGCACCCATTGCTCCGTGTTCCAGTCACTGGAGCAGCAGAAAACAAGCCTGATCCATCCTCAGCGTGACATCCCTTCTTAATCTTAATCTTAATCTTCTCCCTGTTTTGGAAAAAAAGGCCAAAGCAAAGTTAAATTTTGAAAGCAATGCAATGAGTGGGAACAATGTTACTTCACTGGTGTGATTAGCAGTGTTTTCTTTGTTGCTTGTTGCATTTTAAAGGTAATTTTGACAGGCATTGATCAAGATGTATGCCTTTCTTTTTCTCAGTCTTAGAGTTTTTATTTTTTTTTAAAGAGGTAACCAGAAAAGAAAAAAAGGAAAAACATTGCGAAAATATTGTAATGAGAACCAACAACAAATTAAAGTCACTTGGGATGCAGGGTCTTTTTTGCAACAGCCCCCAAAGCTGAAATGATGTCGTCTGGGCATCACACATGGAGGGGTGTGTTTGTGTAGAGAGAGGACCTGCTTGCTGACCTTCTTCCTGTGTTTGTGGTCTACTTGTAGATTGCTGCAGATCTTCAGAAGCACCCTGAGATCCTCAACGGTTCCGACAGTGACTTGCTCAACAACTTCATGGAAAGTAACTTCTCCTTGCCCAATACCAGCACTCTCTTGTCCCAGTTGGACACCATTGACAATGCCGCGTGCGGGTGGATCCAGTTCATGTTCAAGGTAGGTTTTCTCTTTGTCCACCTCTGTCTCAGAGTTAGTTGGATCGGTTGGTTTTGCCCCATCGATGCTTCCAGCAGTGCTTAGAAAGGTTCCTTTTTCAGGGATTACAGCTCCACAAATTTTCCCAAGATGTGCTGGGTGGAGGATTTTGGAACTTGCAGTTCTAAAAAGGAACAGTTTCAAGCATTGGTTGTTTCGTCATTGCTGTGTCTCCTCAGTTTTGCTCATTTGAAAGAGACGACTGTTGTCCCTTCACATTTGCTGGGGTTTGGTTCCAGGACCCCCCGTGAATACCCAAATCCGTGGATACTCAAGTCCCATGATATGCAATGGCATAGCAAAATGGTGTCCCTTATAGAAGATGGCAAAATCAAGGTTTGCTTTTTGGATTATGATTTTTTAAAGAATATTTTCAAGCCGTGAATACTCAAACCTGTGATTGCCAAATCCATGAATGTGGAGGGACAACTGTATGTGTCTGTGGTTACACTCACTGTAATCATTTTCAATAGCAAATAAATAATTCTTTCTAAACCCTTGTGATGAGAAGCTATGTTTTGGTTTTCTTAAAAGGTAGGAAGGACATTTTTCCAAAAGATACTTCAGTTTGTTTTGTTCTTTTTTTAAAAAAAAGCTAGTTTTGAGCAACAATGTAGATGTCATGGTTTTAAATGAAGAATACTTTTTGAAACTTTAAAGCAATAACAATGCATTGCATCTTTTTGTTGTTGTTGCTGCTGTGATGGTGTTCTGATAAATGTATTCCATAAATTGGAACCTTGCCAGAATTGAAAGAATTTCTCCAAGCTCTGATTTCCCCCCCCTCCTCCCATAAGAATCCCCAGTTCCCTTTGCAAGTTCTGGGTTTCTTGATGGCAAGGAAAACTAATGTCACAAAAAATCTTCTTTTCTCTCCTCCCAGGTCAGCGTGGACATCTTCAAGGGTTTTCCAGATGAGGAGAGCATCGTGAACTACACCCTGAACCAAGCCTACCAAGACAACGTCACCGTGTTTGCCAGTATGGCTCTGGCTTGGCATTCTTTGTCCCGCTCTTCCCACTTGCATGCATTAGTTTAAGTGGTGGCCTTCTTCCACGTCGGACTATGGGTCCTACCTGCTTCCAGCACAACCAGATGAAAGGGTTTTTTCACAGCTTTGCTTCATCCTGGTGCCCTCCAAATGTCTTAGACACCAACTTCTACCATTCTCAACCCCCATGGACATTAAGATCCATTGCTGAGACACTTATAACCATGGTTGAAATTCTTCAGCCTAGTGACTTTGAGATCAGTGGTTGAGATACTGCAACCATGGTTTGATGTAGTGCCTTTAAGATCCATGGTTGAGATCTTTCAACCGTGGTTGAGGTTTTTCATCCATAGCTGAGATCTTTCATGCATAGTTGTAATCCTTTGTGACATGGTGCCATTGAGAACCATGGTTGGCATCTTTCAGCCATGGTTGTGATCCTTTGTGACAATGGCACTATTGAGACCCATGGTTCAGATCTGTCAACTATGGTTGTCATTCTTTGTGACCTGGCACCAGTGAAATCCATGGTTGAGATCTTTCAATCACTGTTGAGGTCATTTGGTTGCAATCTTATGACCTGGCTTCATTGAGATCTGTGGCTGGAATCCTTCAACCACGGTTGAGATCCTTCACCCTTATACGACTAAGAGGTGTGGTTGTGATCCTTCAACCTGGACACTTCATTGGCTTCCAGCTCTCTTTCTTCATGGCATTCATTGTGTTTTCTCTCTGTTCCTGCCCCCCTCCCAAAGGTGTGATCTTCCAGACCAACAAGGATGGCACCCTCCCTCCCCACGTCATGTACAAAATCCGTCAAAATTCCAGCTTCACAGAGAAGACCAATGAGATCCGCCGGGCATATTGGAGGCCTGGGCCAAATACAGGGGGTCGTTTCTACTTCCTGTATGGCTTTGTCTGGATCCAAGGTGAGCACCTTCTTGGGTGTCCTCCTCTTGCTAGCCACACACTTGGGTCAAAAGTATCTCCTCTTCTCCATCCTTCAAGAAGAGGTTGTTAGCTGTAAATAAGACTATCCTTTCATTATTTCCTGTCTGTATAGCCAAATCCTCCAATTACAGGTGAGTTCAAATCCCTGTTAAGGGTGTCACATCCTGCTTTATGCTTGGCATGCTGAAGAGGCAATCCACATCTGTTTTCAGATGAAAGACAGCTTGCCTCTTCTGCAGTGCAAATTACGAAAGAGAGAGGCATGCACAGAATTTCAGTTGTGTTTATATGCTTGCACCATGTGTTTCGATCATACCTTCAAAGGGCAAATTCAGCAAGCTGGGTAGGGCTGAGCAACGATGTGCTAAGAGCTCTGAGTCCAAAGATTTTTAGGATGCTCTGGTGCCATATCTTGATGTCACCTGATCTTGGGAGACTTGGTAACTGTAGCTCTACCTGTTGTACAACTGCAATGGCGACGCTATAGAGCAACAGAGACCAGTCCAACAGCATTCATCTTGACATGAAAGGAGACTTTTTGTCATGGCTTTCCTTTCTTTCTCTGTTTCTCAAAAGATATGATGGAAAGAGCAATCATCAATACCTTCGTAGGCCACGATGTTGTTGAACCTGGCAACTACGTGCAGATGTTTCCGTATCCGTGTTACACCCGTGACGAGTGAGTACTTACGGAATTACTTCAGAGCCGGTGCAAAGCCTCTTTTCTGTGGGCTGCCCAATCTGTACTCGTTCCTAATTCTCCAAACTCCGTGGCTAGGATGAAGGTTGAGTGTCTCTTTTCCAGGCCACGTTGGCCTTTGTGTATGAGCTTGCAAGCATTATTGGTGGCGTGAAAGCATAAACATGAAATGGTTGAAGAAAAATTATTGGATAATATTATACCATTAAGAAAGATGACGTGAAAAGCTGTCTCTGGGAGGAAAGCTGCGATGTCAAATAAAATAAACGAATAACTAGTATCATCAGACTAATTCATTAATTAATTTTTTAACACTTTCCACTGCTTTCAGGAGAAACATTCTGACTAGAAATGGCCAGGGACTAGTTTAAGCAGTTGAAAAACATCAATTGTTCATTGGTTTTAAAAGATGATGAAATGAATAAACAAACCGATATGAAAAGCTTTAAGGAATGAGGGGTAATTTATGAGATTTTAATGGATTGTTTTCAAGCTCTGGGATACAGTGGCAAGCTTTTGCTTGCTACTTTAGCTGTTGATTCGACCTACTGCTTTGGCCAGTTGGCTCTCTCTGAGGACTCTTGTGCCGCCAGGGGGTTGGACTGGATGGCCTTCGTGGTCTCTTCCAACTCTGCAATTCTGTGATTCTATGACTGTAGGTGATGCCTTGGTTTTTCCTCTCCCCAGCTTCCTATTTGTCATAGAGCACATGATGCCCCTTTGTATGGTCATCTCCTGGGTCTACTCGGTGGCCATGATGATCCAGCACATTGTTGCTGAGAAGGAGCACCGCTTGAAAGAGGTAGGATTCCTCTAACAGCAACGATAGCCACGGTGGCTCTATGGAACCTCCATGTTACGAAGCAGTCTACCTTTGAACACCAATGGCTAGAAGGTTGTTGCCTCCTTATCTTCCTTATGGAGGTTTCAGAACAAAGAAACCTGTTTGTCCAGAGACAGAACTAGAGCAAAACAGATAAGGAGAAAGAAAACTTACCTTTGATGCTGTTTAAGAGTGATTTAAGTGGAGCATCCAAGCAGGGTCTTTGCAGCCAGTGGCAAAAACTGTCTCCTGTGCATTATTATTGTTATTTTGGGTGTCCTAATTTTTCTGCCGAGTGCCAGCTCAGCTGGACAGCAGCTCTGCTTTGTCTCCAGTTAGCCGTCTGCTGACCTCAGCTGCTGGGAGACAGAATTGGGTGAGATTGGGGAGAGATGGGGGCCGAAGCGGCTGGGGGTGCAGGTGGGTCGATAGAACAAATGGGTTGTCTACTGGCCTAGATTTGGATTTTTAGGTTGCATTCCCCCGCCGCCCCCCAGGGGACAGCAAAAGTATTGCTGAGTTGTGAACTAAACACTTCTGCTTGCAATTCTAGCTTTCTTTTGACCCAGAATGGAAGGTGGCATTAACCTCACGTGGTGCTTCATTCATAGGATCATAAGAAATGGTGTTAAACCCAGCATGATTAAAAAGCTCAGAAGATTAAAATAACCACAAAGCTCAGTCTCACCAAGTCTTGGGCTGTCCTACCTCACAAGGTTGTGGTGAGGACACAAAAAAGGGGGTGCTCATCATGCCCCCTTTACATGCAGTCAAGAGGGCAAGACTGGGGAGGAAGTGGATGTGTGTGTACCTTTATTTTTATTTGCTCTTCTGCTGGAGAGCTATTATTTGAGCATAGATTATGCACAAAAACTCAGCATGTTGCTTCTGTCATTTCCCACAATGTGTGAAAAGAAGCATCAGAGTATAGGAGTGTTCTTTGCAACAGGCAGTGGTGGATGACGACTTCCATGTCATTCAGGGTGGTGAGTCTGCTCCCTGGTTCTAGTCCGAACTGTAAGGAACCGCCTATGTCTCTTCCGCACAGGTGATGAAGATGATGGGTCTGAACAACGCTGTCCACTGGGTAGCCTGGTTCATCACAGGTTTTGTCCAGCTGTCCATCTCGGTCACAGCTCTGACCGCCATCCTCAAGTACGGGAAAGTGCTGATGCACAGCGATGTCTTCATCATCTGGCTCTTCCTGGCCATCTATGCTGTGGCCACCATCATGTTCTGGTGAGCACAAGGAAGCATGAGAGACCACACGGACAGCTGTGGAGGGCAGGGAAGCTGTCAGCACACTGTCATCATAATATGCATACGGTTGCCTCTTGAGTACTGCAGTATTCTCTATGTGGGGCTGCCCTTGAACACTGTCTGGGAGCTTCTGTTGGTGCATTAGAAATTTTAATGCAATATTTCTAGCCGATTAGGATGGGAAGGCAGCTCTGAGCTTGAGCAAGGTTCCATTTGTGCCACCCAAACTCCCACCCCTATTGGCCCCACCAAGCCAATCGAAGACGGTGGGTTTGTGTGACGTGTGTTTCTCTTTCTTTGCACCTTGCAGTTTCCTTATCTCTGTGCTCTACTCTAAAGCCAAGCTGGCCTCAGCGTGCGGAGGCATCATCTACTTCCTCAGCTACGTCCCTTACATGTATGTCGCCATCCGGGAGGAAGTGGCCCATGATAAGATCACCGCCTTTGAGAAGTGCATTGCTGTGAGTTAAACAATCTCTTTGGTTTTCTGCAAGGCTTTGATTCAAATCCAGATGCCCAAGCCTCTGTCTGTGTGATCTGCCTCTTTCTTTCCCTTGCCAGCCTTGGTCTCAAAAAGGATGCTGTGCATTAAGTCTTGTGTCTATGACAGGATGTTTGCTAACTAGGAGAAAGGAGAAGATGGCTTGTCTTAACTTGCACATGCCTCATTATGATGTACCAACAGGGCTGCCAAGTTTGTAAAATACCAATAAAGGGCAACCAATCTGTTGGACTGTGATTCTGGAGGCCAGGGTTCGAATCCTTGTTCCGCCATGAAACCCCACTGGGTGACCTTGGGCAAGTCACACCCTTTCAGCCTCAGAAAACCCCATGATAGGTTCACCTTAGGGTTGCCATAAGTCAGAAACAACTTGAAGACACACAACAACAATGAAAACCTGTCCTCGGTTTCTTTTTTTGGTATGCATCAATGGCCTTGATTCTGTGATGCCATAATTATTTTCATTGGCAATGAGCATCAGAAAGTCTCAGTTGATCCTGCAACTTGGCCTCATCATTATGTGAAATCCCCAGCACCCCAAATACTGGATTTTTGGCATTTTATCCAGTCTCTAGAAAAAGAAAAGCTTTCTAACCCTCAAATAGGAGTGTGTGTGTGTGTGTGCCTTCAAGTTCACCTATTGAATTATGGTGACCCCATGAATTTCAGAGGGTTTTCTTTAGCAACAGTCCCTCAGAGATGGTTTTGCCAGTTCCTTCCTCTGAAACAGAGCCAACAGCACCTGGGATTATTTGGTGGTCTCCCATCCAAGTACTAACCATAGCTGACCCTGCTTAGCTTCCAATATCAGAAGTGATCTAGTGCCTTGAGGGTCTTTAAGGGACACCTCCCAGTCCTATAAGGAACAGCCTCTCCAGCCCAAGAGACACCCCTTATAACACAGGATACCTGGCAACCTAGGTACCACTAATTCCAGCATTCTGGATTTTTAGACAGCACCATGGTGACTCTTGTGGCTTCCTTCCTAGTCCCTGATGTCCACCACGGCCTTTGGGCTGGGCTCTAAGTACTTTGCCCTCTACGAGGTGGCCGGCGTGGGCATCCAGTGGCACACGTTCAGCCAGTCGCCAGTGGAAGGGGACGACTTCAACCTCCTCCTGTCCATGATGATGCTCATCATTGATGCGGTGGTCTATGGGGTCTTGACCTGGTACATCGAGGCTGTGCACCCAGGTAGGTTCGGAGAGGGTGGTGGGGATGGAGGCCTTCCTAGTTTGCCCAGAAGCCTACAGACTACAACTGGGGTCTTGATGACCGCATGCTCAGTGCATGGGGCTGGTCTGCCCACATCCTGACGCCACTGACAGTAGTCAGCTACTGGATGTGCTCACTTGTTTTATTGGCATCCAAAGTGTACTCATGCAATCATAGAGTTGGAAGAGACCCCAAGGGCCATCTAGTCCAACCCCCTGCCCTGCAGGAATATACATACAATCAAAGCATTCCCAACAGATGACCACCCAGCCTCTATTTAAAACCCCCCAGAGAAGGAGACTCCACCACGTTCCCAGGCAGCAGCGGATTCCGTTGTCCAATTACCATCAGGAACTTCTTCCTAATGTTTAGGTGGAATCTCTTTTCTGTAGCTTTAAAGAGATGGCAATGGGGTTCCCAGGTCTCTTGTCTTGTAGGGGACAGCTGGTATTTGAAGGTCCTAAAGCCTGGTGATAATGGGAACCCCCAAATCCTGTATTTGAGACCCTCTTCTTCTGAGATTAGATCTACATAACAATATGGGAACTTGTACATCCTGTATTGATCTGCAGAAAGCCTCCCAACTCTAGATGTAGATTTCCCTCCTCCTACATCACTGCCTGAATGATCTGTATCCCATCCTTAAAAGCAAAGGTGGAGAACTGTAGGCTTTGGGGTTGAATCCAGCCTTCCTTGGGGGTCCAGTCTGGAATAACCAGTTGGACACATCCTCTTCCCTATGGTGCTGTGACCCATATCTTACCTTTTATAAGGATTATAATTTTTTTCCCCATTCTAAAATGTTGAATTGCTTCTCCTAAGTCTTGGTGACTGGCAGTCACTGCCTTGTGGTTAAAAATAGACAGGGATTTTTTTAGCCCTGCCTTTTATAATGCCTTTGGCTCTGCCCATCCCTGGAATGGAGCCTTTGAGAAAATCTCTTGCATTGAACATGGGCTGCTTAAAAATTAGGGCTGGAAGCAAGGAAATAAGTCACAGTCCAAAATTGTGAAAATGTGGGGACTCGGCCATGTCTCCACATGATTCTCCTAGTGCAAACTTTTTGTCTGACTCTCAGCTGTGTTTGTGGATTTTGGCTGATGCTGTGTTCCCTTCCCCTAGGCATGTATGGTCTTCCCCGACCCTGGTACTTCCCGCTGCAGAAATCCTACTGGTTGGGCAATGGGCGCACCGAGACCTGGGAGTGGACATGGCCCTGGTCGAGAACCACCCGCCTGAGCGTCATGGAGGAAGACCAAGCATGCGCCATGGAGAACCGGAGGCTGGGTGAGGCTGGCTGGCTAGGAATTGTGGGCTCCATGAGCTACATGTGGCCCTCAGCTTACTCACTGACCCCTGACCCAGCCTGAAAAATAAATTTCAACCTAAAAAGTTTTTTTCTGCAAAAAAGCAAAAACAAACCCACGCTTCTAGAACTAGCCAAAAAAGAAATGTTTGCACAAAACTTGGGACAAAAATGTTGGGGGAAAACAGTAGTTAACATACACAAAGAAAAGTATAATACAAACCACTGGGGAGAAAACATTTGAAATTTTTCACCACTTTTGAAAATGAAAAGAGAATAAGTGGAGATTTACATACTCACACCGTGGTTTTTGTCTTTCCTGCAGAGGAGACCCGGGGCATTGAAGAGGAGCCCACCCACCTCCCGTTGGTGGTTTGCGTGGACAAATTGACCAAGATCTACAAGACGGACAAGAAGATGGCTCTGAACAAACTGAGCCTTAACCTCTACGAGAACCAAGTTGTGTCCTTCTTGGGTCACAACGGAGCTGGCAAGACCACCACCATGTGAGTGATTCATTTCTTGGTAGGCAAGAAGTGGACCTAACGTTCCTTAACATTGCCATCTCTCACTTCCGCCCTTCTTCACCACGCAGGTCCATTTTGACGGGCCTCTTCCCTCCAACCTCTGGCTCTGCCACCATTTATGGCCATGACATCCGGACAGAGATGGATGAGATCCGGAAGAACCTGGGCATGTGCCCCCAACACAACGTGCTCTTCGACAAGCTGACGGTGGATGAGCACCTGTGGTTCTACTCACAACTAAAGGGCATGGCCGAAGAGGAGATCCGCAAAGAGATGGACAAGTAGGCCTAAGTCTTTTTCCTTCTCACTCTCTTTCTGCCTCTGCTTCTCCATAACTCTGGAGTAGTGGGGGCTCAGGAACTGGGGTCAAATCCTGTGGTCCCAGATTTGGCGCTCTGATCTTCCCCAGATAGCTACACCACCTTCTCCATGAAGCCATCGTTTGGTGGTCTCCCAGTTTTTCTACAGCATTCAACCCCCTTTTCTCTCTTAGTTCCTCACAGTGAGAGGTTGAATGAACTAAAATATGTTTGTGGGTTTTAAAGTCCTGTTTGGATTACCGTAACATGCTCTGTGTTAGAGCTTCTTTTGGAGAATGTTTGGAAACTTTGGCTGCTTCCAAAGACCTGCAGCCCAGTTGCCAACTGGGACTGGCTACACGGAGCAAACAACTCCCTTGTTGCAAGAACTCCGTTGTTGGATGGTCTTGTTTCTGGGTTCAGTTCCCAGCTAGGAGTTGCACTGAGGGCAGAATCTGGTTAATGCCCAAGCAATGGATTTACATCCTGGCCAGCATGCCACAGGGAAGGGTTATTTGCCCCCTTTTCCTCCTATGCCTTGCCACAGGGTGGCGCCTGAACACAAACTAGGAGAAGGCAGCTCTCAAATTCAAGTTAGACGCCAAGACTATCATAGAGTCATAGAGTTGGAAGAGACCACAAGGGCCATCTAGTCCAACCTTGCAGGAATACACAATCAAAGCACCCCCAAAGTTCTTCTTGATCCTTAGAGCTAAGGATTTGGGAGAGGGGTGGAGATTCAAGTCCTGGTCACCTCGAAATACACCAGCACCCCCTTCTCTCTCCTTAACCTCCCCCCCCCCCAGGATGATTGAAGACCTGGAGCTGACCCACAAGTGCCACTCCTTGGTGCACACACTGTCTGGGGGGATGAAAAGGAAGCTGTCGGTAGCCATTGCCTTCGTCGGGGGATCCCGGGCCGTCATCCTGGACGAACCCACTGCTGGCGTGGACCCCTACGCGCGGAGGGCTATTTGGGACCTCATCCTCAAATATAAGCAAGGTAGGGAATACAGAGAGAGAAGAGAGATTGAAGTCAGAAAGTGACCATGCTGCTTAAATATGATGGAGTCATATTAAAGAAAATGTATTTGAAATTAAGGAAAAATGAGAATAACTGGAGAATTATTAAACTCAATTCTATGATTCTATGATTGGTTCGGGGCCAGATTGTTGAGAAAAATACCTGGCCCAGCACTGTTTCATTAAATAAACTCCTTTCTTCATTTCACGGATGCCTCCATACTTGAACCCAGGTTTCCCCTTCAGGATTATGACCAGGTTCCAGACTGGGGGGAAATGGGATCTGTATTAGATAAATGACCTGCCCTTTAGATAGGGATCACTGGCTCCTTTTACCCTCCCCTGTTCCCAGTGGCAGCTGGTGGCCCCATGTCAATGGGGTTGGTTGATCCACTCTGGGTTCTAGTCCAAACTTGAAAGGACTCTCTATTCAAGGTGCTCACCTCCCCACCTTTCCCTTCTTCTCCACCACCCCCCCACAACAGGAAGGACCATCCTTCTCTCAACCCACCACATGGACGAGGCTGACCTTCTTGGCGACCGTATTGCCATCATCTCCCATGGAAAGCTGAAGTGTTGCGGCTCCCCGCTTTTTCTCAAGGGCACCTACGGAGATGGCTACAAGCTGACCGTGGTCAAGAAGCAGTCGGACTCTCGGGCAAACGTGGGTCAGTGTGGACTGTCCAGATCTCCGTCCAAGCACAACTTTTAGGATACACAGGGGAAAAAAAACGAGTTTATGGTCAAAGCCACACTATACAGATAATCCAGTTTGGAACTGGATTATTTGTTATGGCTCCTTCCTATGGAATCCTGGGATTTGTAGTTTTACAAGGTCTTTCGCCTTCTCTGCCAAAGAGTGCTGGTGCCTCAACAAACTACAAACCCAGGATTCCATAGGAAGGAGCCGTGGCCAATAATCCAGTTTCAAAGTGAATTATTTGTGTAATGTGGATTTGGCCTATATTGTTCAAAGCAGAACTTAAGTTGCAAGGTGGAGGTTGCTTTCAGTAATCTCTCCTCCTGTCCTTCCTTCCTTCCTTCATTTCCTTTAGACTCTGGACAGACCCACAGCCCACCCTGCCACTCTTCCGTCAGCCCCTGTTCCGAAGTGCGAGTCACCCAGTTCATCAAGAAATACGTGGCGTCGTGCCTCCTCATCTCCAACACCAACACTGAGCTCTCCTACATCCTCCCCAGTGAGGCCGTCAAGAAAGGCTGCTTTGAAAGGCTCTTCCAGGTATCCTTGCATTTGATCAGCCTACAAAAGTCACAACTTGGAAATTTTACCTTTGGGGGATGACAACTCCCAAAGTTGCCCAACGACCAAGCTGGCTTGGAAATCCTGAAGGTAATGTAGATTTTGCTAGAAGCGGCTGAAATGGCTCTCCCCTGTCTTTTTTCTTGTTCTCTTCCATGCTGTTTGGTAGCACTTGGAGCACAGCCTGGACGAACTCGACTTGACCAGTTTTGGCCTGATGGACACCACCCTGGAAGAGGTTTTCCTCAAGGTCTCAGAGGAAGACCAGTCACTTGAGAACAGTGATGCGGGTAAGAAACAGGTTGCTTTCCCCTTCTGTGGCTTTCCTGTGGAACCCTCTGGTTTTCCCATGGACCTTCCTGGTGTTCCCATGTACCCCTCTGGCTTTCTCATGGACTTCTGTGTCTTTCTCATGGACTTCTGTGGTCCACTCTGTTTTCCCATGGACCCCTGTGGTTTTCCCATGGATTTTGTAGCCTTCCCATAGCCCCCTCTGGTTTTCCCATGGATCTTTGTAGCTTTCCCATGGACCTTGTGATGTTCCAGCATACCCCACTGGCTTTCTCCTGGAAATATGTGGCTTTTCTGTGGTCCACTGTTTTCCCATGGACCCCTGTGGTTTTCCCATGGATTTTGCAGCCTTTCCATGACCCCCTCTGGTTTTCCCATGGATCTTTGTAGCTTTCCCATGGACCTTGTGATGATCCAACATACCCCTCTGGCTTTCTCCTGGACATATGTGGCTTTTCCGTGGTCCACTCTGTTTTCCCATGGACCCCAGTGGTTTTCCCATGAGCCTCCAGCAGGCTTCACTTTCTCCTCTTTCTCTGCCCCTTACAGATGTGAAGGAGTCCAAAAAGGATGCCCTGCCTCTCCCCAACCCTCAGCTAGGCCCCAAACCCGAAGCCAATGGGGAACCCCTTCTGGTCTCAGAGACGCTTGAGAAACCAGAGGCAGCTCCGGGCAACCTGGTGGCCTGTTCCCAACTCAACCAGTCTCAGACATCGCTGCGCTCCTCGTCTTCGGCTGGCTCCGTGCGAGGCGATGAAGGTGGGGCTTATTCGGAGTTCTATGGGGATTACTCTCCGTTGTTTGATAACCCGCAAGACCCTGATAACATCAGTCTGCAAGGTTGGTAACACGTGAGAAGCCTCGCGTGTTCCCTGGGAGGGGGCCGCGGCGGGGAGGGAAGACATCCGCTCTGGCTGTCGCCTCAGGGGAGCAAGCGGGTGTGCGTGGAGTGAATCCCGAAACCAGAACACTTTGCAGCCTGAGTCCTATTGGTACTTGCAGCTAAAGTAGACCTATTGAGTCAATAGGACTTGGGCAATTGTTGACCCACCCTTGATTTAATGGGTTGAGTTCGAACTAACAGGCAAGGTTGAGGGCTATGACTTTTGCTGCCATAATTACTCCTGACCTCTGGGTAAAAATCTTTTTTAATTGGGAAGGTCTTCCAACTGGAGGAAACTTCGTTGACTGGATTGATTTGCATGTGTAATTAAATGGCATAGATTGGGAGCAGGAGGTAGATTGCTGGTGCCTCCAGAGAGAGTCTTTGCAACCCTGATCCTATCTTTGCTCTTTTGCCGTAATGATACAGGGTATTTTGCTCTGTTCTGTCCATATTATCCTTAACAGCCCTTGAAAGGAACAAGCCTTAAAAGCCTCTTCCATCCTTCCTCAAAGGCACATAATTTTCATAAAAGTCTCAGTATTTATATGTGGTTGGACTTAAGCGGGCATGATCCCTCTCCATTGGCTGGTTTAGGGCTGGCAAGAGTTGTATTTATTTATGTATTTATTTGATTTATACCATGCTTTTTCTCCCAACACAGGTTCCGAAGCAACTTACAATATAAGTTAGAACAAAGTTAACTAAAACAGTATGTGGCACAAAAGTCTTTAAAAAGCATTAAACAATAAATCCAATCGGAACGTTACTTTTAAAACATTAATTTAAAGCCATTTAAAAAGGCATAAAAGAGAGCCAGCGTAGTGTAGTGGTTTGAGCGTTGGAATCAGGAGACCAGAATTCGAATCTCCGCTCCGCCATGACAATCCCCCTGGGTGGCCTTGGGCAAGTCACACACTCTCAGCCTCACAGGAAGGCAAGGAACAAATCTTGTCAAGAAAAACCCATGTTAGGGTTGCCTTAAGGTCACCCAAGTCAGAAATAGCTTGAAGACACACAACAGCAACAAAAATATAAAGCTCACATTATATATTAGAGTTGCATTCCAAAAATATCTAGTGCAGAGACAGATGACTGTGGCCCTCTAGATCTTGCAGGGCTGCAGCTTCCAGCATCCCCAGAGCTAATGGTGAAGCACCATGGGAGTTGTAGTCCAACAAAACCTGGACGTGGGGAGACGTCTTCCGTTCTGCTGACTGGCGAAATGGCCACAGAATGGGGTAGAGAAATACTCTTTCGACTGCTTAATGTTCACATGTTCACACCAACAATCAAGGTCCTGAGCTCCTCCCCACTGTCCAACATGGCTTTAAAAGGAAACACTCAACCCGATTGGAGCTGAAATCCTTTTTCTTTCGCCGTGTCTCCCCCTTTGCTCTTCTCCTGCTGTAGACCAAGAGGCTGACCCGGAGGAAGAGGAGCATGCGTTGGCCGGTCAGGGGAGCTTCAAGCTGGAGGGCTCATGGCTCAAACTGCGCCAGTTCCATGGGCTGATTGTCAAACGGTTCCATTGCGCCAAGCGCAACACGAAAGCCCTCTTCTCCCAGATCCTACTGCCCGCCTTCTTCGTCTGCGTGGCCATGACCGTAGCCCTCTCCGTGCCGGAGATCGGTATGTGTATCTCCTTTGTCCTGGGGAAGAAGGCTTGCCCCAGAGCGAATGCTAGGTTTTGCATCCTAGAGCTGTGGATCTCAAAGCTTTTCCCCTCTGGACTTCAGTTCCCAGAATTCTGGGCCATTGGTTATGGGGTTTTTGGAAATTGAAGTCTTTAGCCTTTGGAGGTCTGAGAGCTAGACAGGTTTAGTCTAGGCCAGTGGTTCTTAACCTGTGGTCCCCGGACCCCTAGGGGGTTGCAATGTCCTCATGGGGGGTCCACAAAGGCTTGAAAGCTCCTTGGCCCACCTCCTCCCTGCATGGAGCGGCCACATGATAGGAGCCAAGTCAAAGGCTGGCTGGCTTGGCCTGTGCATTGCCATTCAATCCTCTTCAGCCACAGTCTTGCAGGAAGAAGCAGGAGAAAAGTCTTCCCTCCCTCTCCAGTGCCTCTGATGAAGGGGTTATTGGATGATGTAATAATAAGAGTAAATAACACTCTTATTATCAGGTGTTATTATTATTAAGGTTAAGTCTTGGGGGACCATGACAACAAAAGAAATTTAAAGGGAAAGAAAAGCTTAAGAGCCATTGGACTAGGACAATGGGAGACCAGAGTTTGACTGACAAGGTGACTTTGGGCAAGTCACACTCTCTCAGCCTCAGAGGAAGGCAAAGGCGAAAACCCTTCTGAGTGAATCTTGCCAAGAAAACCCCGTGATATTGCTGCCACGCGAGAGGAAAACAGCAAGGGGAAAAGAGACAAGCAGATGTGTCCAAACGGCAATCCTCCAAAGCCCCCAACCCTCCCCAAAACCCAAGGGGAAAAAGGGGGGAAATGTGTGAAAATTAACCATACTGGTGGCTGGAAGTGAAGTCTATTCATGCTGCTGTATTCACCCATCCGTCTTACTCCACAGGAGACCTGCCGCCCCTCACCCTCTCGCCCTCGCAGTATCACAACTACACACAACCCAAAGGCAACTTCATCCCTTACGCCAATGAGGAACGTCACGAATACCGGTGAGCGGAAATTTTTTCATTCTTTTCTTCATTACGCCAAGATCCGATGACATCTCAGGGCTGTAGGCGCAAGAAGGAGAATTTTACCCGGTTCATGTTCTTCTCCTTCATGGGACAAGATGTTCCGAGTAAGATTCTGCCTCTGAGCAGGAAAGTAAAGATACTGTCAAATTTTCTCACTGAGAAAATGGTTAATTCCTGCAAGATTTCTCACATTTCAGAACTTTGTTTGCAAAAATATTCGCAGAAAGAAATAGGTTTTGAGGTTTGTTTGTTTTTTGCAAAGCCCTGCATTGTTTGCACAAAATACATTATTTTCTATGCAAAACTGTTGGGGTTAGTAGAAAAAAAAATGAAATACAGGCTGATCCCGTACCCACGGGTTCAGTATCCATAGTTTCACTTATCCACAAATAATAAGGTTCCCGATTATGCACAGTTTCAGGTATCCATGGGGGAGGTGTCTTGGAACATATCCCCTGCGGATACAGGGGTCGACCTGTATTTTTATTTTACTTTTTTGCAAAAACAAGTTTTTCCCAAAGAAAGTCGCAAAGGGTGAAAAAGTGCAGTTGTTGTGTTTGACTGCCAATCCAATCTACCTTGTCATCATGGCCAATGGGAATTGTAGTCCAAAGTATTGGGGGGATGCCTTCTTGGCAAAAGTGTGTTTTAATGGAGCCCCCATGTTCAGGAGCAGTGTAGCTGTTGAGTGCTAGATTAACAAGGCAAAACAGGTAATGGCCATCTTGCATCTTCTGGATTCTTCTGATATTCTTCCTTTTGATACAAATGAATATTCCCAAAATCTTTACAGGCTTAAGCTGTCGCCGGATGCCAGCCCCCAGCAGCTAGTGGGGACCTTCCACCTGCCTTCCGGGGTGGGAGCCACCTGCGTGCTGAAGACGGCGTTCAACAGCACCTTGGACCAGCTGGTCCAGTCCCTGAACCTCAACAGCAACGAGTCCAAGATGCTGGCGGCCAAGTACTTTGACGCCATGTGCGTGGACTCCTTCACACAGGGCCTCCCGCTCTCCAACTTCGTGCCGCCCCCTCCCTCCCCTGCCCCCTCCGATTACCCCTTCTCCTTGGACGAGGACTTACTGCGCGCCTGGAACTCCACTCCTTACCCCTCCACCGTCAAAGGTAAGGGCCGGGAAACAGCCGAGTTGACATCTAATCTAGAGGTTGTTTGGGGGCAGAATCAGCTGAGAATTCCAGTCCAAACAGTAATATCGTTGCGCTAGATACATTGGTTTGGAAGCCATGATGCCCTATGAGGAGTGGCTTAGGGAGCTGGGTATGTTTAGCCTGGAGAAGAAAAGGTGGAGAGGGGACATGATAGCCATGTTTAAATATTTGAAGATATATCATACTGAGGATGGAGCAAGCTTGTTTTCTGCTGCTCCAGAGACTAGGACACAGGGCAATGGGTTCAAACCACAGGAAAAGAGATTCCATCTAACCATTAGGAAGAACTTCCTGATGGTAAGAGCTGTTCGGATGTGGAAAACACTGCCTCAGAGTGTGGTGGAGTCTCCTTCTTGGAGGTTTTTAAACAGAGGCTGGATGGCCATCTGTCGGGAATGCTTTGATTGCATGGCAGGGGGTTGGACTAGATGGCCCTTGGAGTCTCTTCCAACTCTAGGATTCTATGATTCTAAGAATATAACTTGGGGACAGATTGGACAGCTGTGGCTAAAATGACTGTTACAGTTTTGTAGGGTGTAGTCAGGGACCTGTTCCTTTTTCAGAGCTTGAAAAAGTTGCTTCTCTCTCTCTCTATCACACACACACACACTTTCATGGGGCGCAATTGGTACCACAAAAATAAGGTGAGATTTCTAACCCTAATCTTACCCCAACTCTCTCTTTCAAATTACTCGAGCCCCTCCAAAGTCTGAAGCTCACACTCAATCTATAGGTATGGTCATAATGGTGACTGTTTTAATTGATTTTCTCTCTAAAATCACAGTGCAGGAAAGCTCACAGCTGAGTTAGCTGTTCCCCAGTGATTTCATACTTCTAAAGTTAAGGACACTTAAAGACATGAGCTTGTTGAATGGTGTTGTGTTTTTATTTTTTATCATTAGAGTTTTAGCTCTGTTTTGCTTTGTCCTTTTTCTAAGCTCATGTCAGGAAGGAGGTGGGATGTAAATTAAATAAATGAACAAATGAATCATCTGTGATGCTGGAAGTCCTTCCGGTTTGCTCTTCTCTTTCCAGAGACGGTCACTTCTGCCCCCTCTTTGCCCAGCATCGTCCACGAACCCATCAAGTGCACTTGTTCCATGCAAGGCACTGGGTTTTCCTGCCCCAGTGGGGTTGGCGGACACCCACCCCAGATGAAAGTGGTGACTGGAGACATCTTGGTGGACATCACGGGTCGCAACGTCTCTGAGTACTTGCTCTACACGTCGGACCGTTTTCGGCTGCACAGGTGTGCATTTGTGTGTCTGGCAGGAGTGGTCAAAGTCGGGCTTGCAGATTGCGTGTGGGCCTCCCCCATGGCCATTTTTTGTCATGCTAGGGGTCAAAAAGGAGGCATGGGGGTATTTTTTGCCATGCTTTGCAGCACTCCTGGGCCATTTTAACCCAGAAAAAGGACTTTGTTAAAACTAGAAGTAAACCACTAGTGACTGTTCTGGGGGGCATTTGATGGCAAATTATTTTGTGGAGGCGTCTTGTACTGGGGGATGTGAGGGAAGTATTTAGCCCCCAAGGTCTCCTAGTGGACCGGTGGGGACTGCTGGTGCCCCATAGTTCCCCACCCTGGTGTAGGAGGGAGGCTGCCCTTTTTACCTGTTCCCAGTTTGTTTTGGGCTGCCCAACTTGAAGAGAACCAGAGGCGTCCCTGTGCACCCGAATTTTGCAAATTTGCAAGCTTTTGCAAACATAGGTGTGAATCCAGTGTTTCCATTTTGCCCACGTTTTGCTGACAGGTATGGAGCGGTGACCTTTGGCAATGTCCAGAAAGCAATCCCAGCATCCTTTGGGGTCAAAGCTCCTCCCATGGTGCGGAAAATTGCCGTCCGGAGAACCGCCCAGGTAGGAAACCATCAACTATTTTCATGCCTTTCTGTGAGCCTGCAGACGGTTATATACAGAGGAGAAAAACCAGTGCAGAGGAGAAAAGCCAGTGCAGTACAGTAGAGATGCTGTTAGTCCCAAGAAGAACTGGGTTCGAGTCATTTCCCCCCCAAAGTATCAAGATATTTTTCTCATTGAGAATGAGACAGACTTCTCCTAGACCTTGGGCATGAAGCTTGTTTGGCAACTGTGGGCCAGTAGTGGCCTTCTAGCCTACCTTTCTTTGCAGGGTTGTTGTGTTAACACAAGGTGGTCATATATTCCACCCAAAGGCCCTTGAACAGTTTTCTTTTAGGATGTTGATTATAGAAGTAGCAAGAGCTGGGTTCAAGTGCCATCTTGGCCATGAAGTTTTGGGGCTATTACAGGCCAGTATAGCACCAGATCCCATCTGATTTTGGAAGCTAAGCAGGGTCAGCCCTGGATAGTACTTGGATAGGAGACCACCAATGGATACCTGGTGCTGTAAGCAATAGGCCAGAAGAAGGAACTGGCAAAATCATCTCTGAATATTCCTAAGAAGGGCCGAAGAAAACCTTGTTAAATGCATAGAGTTGACACCAGTCACCAGGCAACTTGAACGTGCATACAAACACACACATGTTCAGCAATCTAACCTGCCTCATAGGACTGTTGTGCAAATACATAGTCTATCTAACATGATGCCTCTTCAACACAGATCTCTATGAGTTGAAGAACAGGTTTTTTCCTAAGGTGTTTGTCTCCTTCTTTCCCTGCAGGTATACTACAACAACAAGGGCTACCATAGTATGCCAACTTACCTTAACACCCTCAACAATGCCATCCTCCGTGCCAACCTACCTAAGAGCAGGGGGAACCCCGCTGCCTACGGTAAGTCAGACAACCCCCCCTAATTCTGGGGACATAAGGAGTGAACATAGCAGAGAAGCCCTGGCTGGGGATTCGTAGTTCACCCTCCCTGGAGCACAAAACAGCTCAGCTAGAGAGATCTTCTTCTCTTCCACTCCAGGTATCACTTTGACCAACCATCCCATGAACAAAACCAGCGCAAGTCTCTCTCTGGATTACCTGTATGTACCCCTTTTTCATTTTGCTTTACAATCTTCCTCTTCTTCTTTTTGCAAAAGGGAAGGGGCACAGTTCCAGCATAGAATAAAAGATTTTCATTTTTTTTTTAAAAAAAGATGAATGTTCAACAATAACAGAAATATTGTCTTCCATGCAGAAAAAGCTGGTTTCCGGTGAAGAAAATGCTATAACTGGATACTTATTCTGTACAAAATTCACATGGAGTTTGATTTGCACAGAAAACAGCATTTTCTGCACAGCGAATGGCTTTTTCTGCATAGAAAACTATTTCCCCCCCACAGAGTTATTATTTTCGCTGCAGGAAATTCTGTTTTCTCCATAAAACAACCTCATGTGAATTTTGCATGGAATAAGTCTCACATTGCGAATGAGCTTCAAAAACAGTGTATTTTTCAAAGTTCTGGGCACCACAATTCAAGAAGGATGTTGATAGGCTGGAGCGTGTCCAGAGGAGGGTGACCAAAATGGTGGGAGGTCTGGAAGCCATGCCCTATGTGGACTGGCTTAAGGAGCTGGGCATGTTTAGCCTGGAGAAGAGAAGGTGAAGAGGGGACATGATAGCCATGTTTAAATAGTTGAAGGGACGTCATACTGAGGATGGAGCCAGCTTGTTTTCTGCTGCTCCAGAGACTAGGATACGGAGCAATGGGTTCAAACTACAGGGAAAAAAAGATTCCACCTAAACTTTAGGAAGAACTTCCTGGCAGTAAGAGCTGTTCAACAATGGAATATACTACCATGGATTGCAGGGAAGTCTCCTTCTTTGGAGGATTTTTCAACAGAGGTTGAATGGCCATCTGTCCTGCATACTTTGATTGTGTATTCCTGCATGGCAGTGGGTTGGACTAGATGGCCCTTGTGGTCTTTTCCAACTCTGATTCTATGATTCAAAGACTTTCTTACAGCAAGGAAAAAAATTGCTAAAATTCCTTATTGCCTCCTTTGCGAAGAATGTTAGCAAAGAATTACATCCCTGTAGTATTATTGTAGGAGTATGGATTGTTGGTGGTGTCTAATGGTAGAAGGCAGCAGTCCTGGTTTCGGAAATGCCTCCATCGGTTGTGTCGATTCCTGCGAATTGGGCCCGGCTGCCCGTCCCTGTCTGATCCTCGTCTCTCTTTCTCTCTGCTCCGTAGCCTTCAAGGGACCGACGTGGTCATTGCCATCTTCATCATTGTGGCCATGTCCTTTGTACCGGCTAGTTTTGTGGTCTTTCTGGTGGCCGAGAAGTCCACCAAAGCCAAGCACCTCCAGTTTGTCAGTGGCTGTGACCCCGTCATCTATTGGCTGGCCAACTACGTCTGGGACATGGTACGGTTGCACCCCGGGTCTTTTTGGAAGTTGCTTTGGGTCTACAAAAACATTTAATTTTGTTGTCAGACAGGCAGGTCCTCCCCCTCCTTTTTTTTACAGACTGCAATTCCCATAATCTCAGAACTTGGCCTGGGCAAGGTGCCATGAGAGCTCAGAGCTTGGAATAAGTCTTCCTCTTTGTTTTGGACTGCATCTCCCAGAATCCCCCAACTGAGGATGGGTAAAGCCTTTGAGAGCCCAGAGTTTGGAATACTTCCTCCCTTTTTTTTGGACTACAGCCCCCCAAATCCCCAGCTGTAGATGAGAAAAAGACTATGGGAGTGTAAATCTAGGGAACCTTCCTTTTGTGGGGAAGACTACAATTTCCAAAATCCCCCACTGTTGTTGTTATTATTGTCTAATTTATATAGCTCCATCCATGTACATGGCACTTTAGAATAAAGTTTAGCTTGGAGAAGCCATCCTTAAGTATCTGAAGGGATTTCATGTAGAAGATGGACCCAGATTGTTTTCTGCTACTCCAGAGACTCGAACACAAGCCAGTGGGTTCAAATTACAAGAAAAGAGATTCCATTCAAGTATTAGGAGGAACGTCTTGACTGTTTAAGAGCTGTTGGTCAGTGGAACCGACTGCTTTGGACGGTGGTGGACCTTCCTTCTTTGGAGGTCTTTGAATAGGCATCATTCAAGAGTCCTGTAGTTAATTATTCATGCATGGCAGCGGGTTGGACTAGATGGCCTTTGGACGATCTCTTCCAACTCTATGATTTCACCTTGATTTTTTGATTCCCAGAGTCTTTGAACTGGACTGAGCCTCACAAGCTTAGGGCATGGACAGAGCCTCACTGAGCTTAGGGCATGGAAAAGTTCCCCCCTCTTTTTTTTGGACTGCAACTCCCAGAATCCCCCGGATGGAGGATTCTGGGAGTTGCAGTCCAAAAAAGGAGGGGAAACTTTTCCAAACACTGACGGGGACATGAAAGTCTGGGTCTGATTTTGGGAAGGCGCAAGGCAGTTGTATCGTCCACCTTCTGTTCTCACATTTTCCTTCCATTGTGTGCGTGTGTATGGTTGTGTTTCGTTAATCTTTCTTGCAGCTCAACTACCTGGTCCCGGCCACCTGCTGCATCATCATCCTCTTCGTCTTTGACCTGCCGGCCTATACGTCACCCACCAACTTCCCGGCGGTGCTCTCCCTCTTCCTGCTCTACGGGTAGGTTGGCCGCGATGGCGGAATCGGAACCAAAAGAGCTAAGAAATGGTTGCAACCTCCCAGGGTCTGCAAAACCTTATTCCAGGGAATGGGGATTGGGATTGAGGGTGTGTGGGTATGACCAGCCTCTCCCTGGAAAATTAGAAATAAATGTCTTTTCTGGTTCGGGAAAATAATTGCACCCAAGAAAACTGGATTTTCTGCTCAAATAGGGCGGGTAGGAAGAGAGAGAGAGCTCCTCATTTTGGATGAAAATTGTGCCACCCCAGGGGGAGTTTTTGGGGGAGAGGAGAGGACAGACCTTCTGGGGCTGGAAAAATTACCCTTGGGGGGTCCCACATGTAGTAACCCCAAACTCACCCAGGATATCGAATGCAAAGCCATCCCATCAGAAGCCAAATCCATGTTTTGAAAACCCACTTTTGGAAGCTGGGTTGGATGGACCTGATCCAGCAGGATGTTCCTAATGCTCTTACCTGGACTTCAAGGTAGAGTTGCATCCAGTAATGGGAGCTTGGAAGAATTCCTTCCCCACTTTTTGGACTAAAAAGCTGGCTGTGGGAGCAAATGTTGGGATTTGTAGTTCCCCAAAAGGGAACTCCTTCCTCCCGCTTTGGATCTTATGCCTTCTGACTACAGTTATTAAGATCAAAAGATCAGCTTGGAAAGGTCCTTTTTTTGGACTACAGTGGTGGCCATGGGATTTGTAGTTCCCCTAAAAGGAAACTCCCCACTCATACCCACCCCTGCTATAGCTCTGGTTTGTATGTCTTCCAGCTTCTAAGATCAGAGCTTGGAAAGGTTTTCTCTCTCTCAGTCTTTTTCTTTTTCTGGATTGCACTGGTGACTGGGGAAGGAGATGCTGGGAGTTGCAGTTCATGCCCCTGGGGTAGGGGTGATGATCTGTTTTTTGATGGATATAAATATACAGTTGTCCCTTTGTATTTGCTGGGGTTTGGTTCCAGGATCCCCCCCGTGAATACCCAAATCCGTGAATACTCAAATCCCGTTATATGAAATGGCAAAGCAAAATGGTGTCCCTGATATCAGATGGCAAAATCAAGGTTTGCTTTTTGGATTATTATTTTTTAAAGACTATTTTCAAACTGTGAATACTTAAAACCGTGAATACCAAATCCGTGAATGTGGAGGGACAACTGTATATATATTTGCATCCAGACAAATATGGAACTTGGAAGAATTCCTGTCTCTTTCTCTTTTTTGGACTATAGTGACAGCTGTGGGAGAAGGAGGATGGGAGTTATAGTCCTCCGAAAACAACAACAGCACACTTTGCCCCAAGCTCTGGTTCATGTCCCTTCTGGCTACCGCTTTTGGCCCTGACTGTCTCTTTCTTTCCTCCTTTTTCCTCGGTGTCCGCTCACCAGTTGGTCCATCACTCCCATCATGTACCCGGCTTCCTTCTGGTTCGAGGTGCCCAGTTCCGCCTATGTCTTCCTGATCGTCATCAACCTCTTCATTGGCATCACTGCCACTGTGGCCACCTTTCTCCTCCAGCTCTTTGAGCATGACAAGGTGACGGGACGGGGGGAACATGGTGGGGTTGGCGAAAACGGTGGGTGGGCGGACGGGTGGGGGAGAATGACCCCACTCCTTTCCCGCTGGCTGAGAGATCCAAGACAGAGAGACCCAAGTGGTGGAGGCTTATAAAACAGCAAAGGGCTTCTTTGTACGGGAAGCAGCGGGCTGACGGAACTCCCTGCCACATGATGTGGTGACAGGCACTGGCTTAGACTGCTTTAGAAGATAAAAAATCAGTAAGAATTTTTTTTAAATGGAGATGTCATCAGTTCAGGATAGGGAAACTTCAGCTCCTGTCAACCCTACACTAGCATGGTCACTAGTTGGGGATGATGGGATCTGAAGCCCAGCTACATTTGGAGGGCCCAAAGTTCAGCATCCATACACTGAGTCATGGCTAATTTCGGCGATTGGCTGCTGTTGCTGTGATATGCCTTTGAGATTAATTTTGAGGAGGTTGACCATTGCCTCCCTCTCAGGCCGAGAGAGTGTGACTTGCCCAAAGTCACCCATGGGGTTTCCATGGCTGAACAAGGATTTGAAGCCTGGTCTCCTGGAGTCCTAGTCCAACACTCTAACCGCAACACCACACTGCCTCCAATATGGCAATTCTCTCATAGGGTTGTCTTGGCAAGATTTCTTTAGAGGAGGTTTGCCATTGCCACCTTCTGAGGCTGAGAGAGTGTGACTTGGCCAAGGTCACCCAATGGGTTTCCATGCCTGAGCGGGATTGGAATGCTGCTTTCCCATAGTCCTCGTCCATCCAGCATGGTGGCGCTCAGATAACTGGTGCCGGCAGATATTTTGGAAGCCTCCAAGTTGAGGGACAGTGTACCTCTGAATACCGGACGCGGAACAACGGAAGGTTTTCCACGTCCTGCTTGCGAGAGTCCCTGAAACATCTGGGTTGTCCCATAGGAAGCAAGATGGATGCTGGTGGTGGATGCTGGGATCCCATTGGCCACCTCCAGCCCTAGAACTCACCTTAGGACCTCTTTCTATAGGACCTGAAAGTGGTGAACAGCTATTTGAAGAGCTGCTTCTTGATTTTCCCAAACTACAACCTGGGCCACGGGCTGATGGAGATGGCCTACAACGAGTACATCAACGAATATTACGCCAAGATTGGTAGGTTGCCCAACATATTCTGGATCCCTTGTGGGCACCTCTGCCCTCCCTCTTCTTCCTCCTCCTCTTCTTCCTTTAGAGTCAAGTAGGGGTGGTAAATCTTGGATTTTTCTGATTTCCAACAGATGTCGAGAATAGTAAAACAACTTTTCATCCCATAGCTGTGGTGGGAAACTCTGGATTCCCCCCCCCTCCCCGCTATGGCAGGGAACTGCGCAGGTTGCTACGAAGTCTGCGCAGCTGAACCAGAAAACAGGATAGTTTTCTGGAAACCATGTAGCTGCTTCTGAGAACTGCACAGATTTTCGCACAAAAAAAAGAAAACTGTGCAAGAATCAGACTGACAGCATTTGCCACGGCGGTCAGCCTGAGATTCTTGTCTTGCTGCGTAACGTTTGGGTTGTGCCATATTCAAACTAGCAAAGGCTGCAGCCATGTTGCTGAACCCTTCACCATGCTGACTGTATAAGGCTATAAAGTACAATTTAGTTTTGCATTTTGTACACTTTTCCCAAGTACATTGCAAAAACAATATATGTGAGTGTGTGTATTTTTTCTCAGAAAGCCGTGTAGTTTTCTGGTGCATATTGAAGAGACCGTGAGTTTAGGAGTTTAGCCAAGCTGTGATGTTTCTCAAAGACTTGGGCAATTTCCACAAATTGTGCAGTTAATGTTGTACCAGGAGCAAAGAAAAAGCTCCCACAAAGTTGCAGGGACTTTTGATTGTTGCTGTTTTTCTTCCCGTACCAGTTTCTCAAGGGTTCAGGAACTTCAAATTCAACCCTAGTGAGGAAATGGATGAAAGCAGCCCCGATTGTTTTAACAGAGGGGCGGGATATAAATAAATTTTATTATTGTTATTATTAATTCCTATTCCTGCTTTAGAGCCAAAGTTGTGGGACATTTTGATGAGCTGGTCCTATGGCATCTGCCATGCCCCCACCTTGGGCTCCCCATATCCCACTCTAAGTTCAGCTGCATTCTCCCAGGAACTGGGAAAAAAATGGATTTTCCTAGCAACAATGCACCATTACAAGCAATCCTTGTTATAATCCCCAGTATTTGGGAATGCATTGGCCTTGAATCAGCAAAGCCCATTATCTTTACAAAAGATCTGCTCCTAGTGTAGATGAAAATGTTAATTTGTTTTCAACACAACTCCCTGAATTTCTGGACTTTCTTTGGAAGTGTCCCTATAGAGCCTATCAGGTTGAATTCAAAGTTTTAACATCTATTGGCTCTTTCTTCCATTCTTTCTTCCTTTCCTTTCTTTTCAGGGCAATTTGACAAGATGAAGTCACCGTTCGAGTGGGACATTGTGACCCGGGGCCTGGTCGCCATGACCATCGAAGGCTTTGTGGGTTTCTTCATCACCATCATGTGCCAGTATAATTTCCTCCGGAAGCCACAGTGAGTTTCCTGAGAGAAGGCAAAGACCCCTTTGTGTGAGGAAAGGGGGTGGCCAACTGGGGACCCCCAGAGGGCTGGATGGGCTTCCAGGGCCAGAGGTTCCCCACCCCTGATGGAATGAAAATGGCACTAGATGGAGAAGGAGAATTTGAATGATAGTTCTGTTCCCAAATTCCTTTGGGGATGATGATGGTGAACACAAGGGGAGATCTATTCCAGTGGATCTTAAACTGTGGTCCGTGGACCCCGAGGGGGCTGCAGTGTCCTCACAGGGGGTCCACAAAGGATTGAAGGCTGCTCAGCCCATGTGACAAGAGTCAAGGCAATGGCTGGCTAGCTTGGCCTGCACATTGCCATTCAATCCACTCTAGCAACGAACTTGCAGGAGAAAAGAAAAGGTTAAGAGCCACTGGTCTATTCTTTCTCTGAGTGCAAGGGGCCACTCTGGCCTCTCTTCACACCCCCTAAATCCAGAAACCTTTAGATAGAGGGTGGGAGATAAATATTCCAATTAAGTAGGCACATATGTAAATCCTCATCCCATGCCCACGCTTGCCTCCTTGCTTTCCAATCCAGGCGCCTCCCGGTGTCCACCAAACCCATCGAAGACGACATAGACGTGGCGAACGAGCGGCATCGTGTCTTGCGAGGAGACGCTGACAATGATATACTCAAGATTGAGAACCTCACCAAGGTGAGAAGCCCCTCTCCCCCTCCCCTCTTGTCCTTTATCCATGCTCCGGCCAAGAGTGGGCAGTACTGCGCACATGTTGAGACTCCATGCTGAGAAACATGGGGGCAACCGGATGTCCTGGCTGCGAGGCCTGGGTTCGAGAGGTGCACTGACATCCTTCCCAGTGCCTTAACATAGAATCTTAGAATCTTAAGAGTTGGCAGGGACTCCAAGGGCTATCTAGTCCAACCCTCTACCACACTGGAATACACAACTATAGCATTCCTGAAAGATGCCCATCCAATCTCTCTTTAAACATCTGCAGAAAGTCCACCTCCCATGCCCCCCAGGGTGTCTATTCCACTCTCAAACATTTCTTACAGGAAAAGAGTTCTTCCTAATATTTATCGGTCTGTCTTTGAAAGGAGGTGGTGGTAGGGGCTTAGGGTGGAATTTGGGAAGCAGGAGTGGAAAAACAGGGAGTCCTTCCGGCTGTGTCCACCTGTCAGCTGGGATTGTGGCATCTTGTTGTTTGCTGTCAAGTCAACTTTGATTTATAGGGGATGTTATGAATGAAAGACTTCTGAGATTTGCAATCATCAGCTGCCTGCTCAGGTCTTGCAACCCCAAGGCTGCATCAGCTGCCTGCTCAGGTCTTGCAACCCCAAGGCTGCATCAGCTGCCTGCTCAGGTCTTGCAACCCCAAGGCTGCCGTGGCTTCCCTGATGGAGTCTTTTCCTACTGCTTTCTATTTTACTGAGTTTTATCATCTTTCCCACTGAGTCCTGTTGTCTCATGATCTGTCCAAAGTACGACAGTCTCGGTTAGCTTGGCTTCTAGGGAAAGTCCAGGCTTGGTTTATTTGCATTGTGCCCATTTATTTGTCTTTTTGGCAATCTACGGCATCCGTAGAACTCTCCTCCATCACCACATTTCCAAATGAGCTGATTTTCATCCTGTCGCCTTTCCTCACTGTCCAGTTTTCATGACCATACATTGTTGTTGCTGTGAGCCTTCAAGTCGTTTCTGACTTATGACGGCACTAAGGCGAATCTATCACAAGTTTATTTTGACAAGATTTATTCAGGGAGGTGCTCCCTGATGCGCACCTAGGCATCAGCTAGCAAGTGTCCATGTGCAAATGTTTGCAATTCCCAAGCATAGTTTTTTTTTGCATTTCTGTAGCACAGTTACAGATCTGTAAAGTTACGACACACAGACTATGGATGGAGGATTTTTGCCAATATTAGTAGTTAGGAAAGTGTTTGAGTGTGCCACCAGCACATTGAAGAATGTGCGTGACACACAGTGAGTAAGAATCTTAATTAATTGCCACGGTCTTTGTTCCCTTTCACTGCTGGGTGCCAGGTGTACAAATCCCGCAAGATTGGTCGGATCCTGGCCGTGGACCGGCTGTGCGTAGGCGTCCGGCCAGGAGAATGCTTTGGGTTGCTGGGAGTCAATGGGGCCGGGAAGACGACCACCTTCAAGATGCTGACAGGGGACGAGAGCACGACTGGCGGCGAGGCCTTCGTCAACGGACACAGGTATGTTGGGGGGGGGGATGGCAAAGATGCTGGTTCTGTCCCACCCTGTTTCTGTGGGGAAATCAGGCCAGATGTTGTTATGGTTCCTCATGAACCTGATTGCTTTGTGCCTCCTTTTTTTGTCACCGAATGCAATTTACTTGGGGAACTCCCTGACACAAGATAGGATAACAATCACTAAAACAGAGTTGGACACGTGCTTTGTTCTTTTTATTAAATGTATTCCCGGCTTTCCACCAAATATTTGCTCTAAGGGGGAAATGATGGCAAAAATATAGGTGAAAAACAATGTCTTGATTAGAAACCTCTGCTGGAAAACAAATAAATTAAAAACACAAGTGTGGAAGATGTAGCCAGCATCCAACCAGGTGGAAACCCTCCAGTAGCACACACCCCAAAGGGACCCCTGAGGAAAAACATATTTGAAAAGGGCCATCCATTAGTAGACACTACATGTACAGCAGTGGAGAGGGTTTTCATCAGGGGGCACCTTGAAATCCCCCTATGGCTATGCATTCATCCATAATTGGATGGGTTTCTTCAGATTTTTGTAGGGTCTTTCTTCCATTCTAAAAGGCTAGGACACATCTCCTAAGACTCAGTTACTGGCAGATTGAGCTTTAGGAAGCTAAAATAGGCCTGTGGTTTTGGTGCTGCCCACCTCTAGAAGGTGGTCCTGGGAACTTGATTTTGGTCCTCAGGGGGGATGAAGGACGTCCCATGCTTTCATGGTCTGCTTATAAGATGCCCCAAGACGTCTGATTGTCTACTTCTGTGAGATGCAGGAGGCTGGGTGGTCTTGTATCCAGCAGGTCTCTCCTGTTTTGGTCCCTCTTAGAGGGGTTTCAGCCTTAATTTGGTAGTGATCTTCTGAAAGTGGCACAGAAGGTCTGGGAGACAAATTCTGCCAAGAAAACCCTGTGATAGGATCACCTTAGAGTCACCATGTGGCACACAACGACAATAAAGGAACTGGTGTTGGCTTGCGTCCTGGGAATGTTCTGAGCATCTCTGTCTTGGTAGCATCTTGAAGGACCTTCTCCAAGTGCAGCAGAGCTTGGGTTACTGTCCGCAGTTCGATGCCCTCTTTGACGAGTTGACCGCACAAGAACACTTGGAGCTCTACACCCGGCTACGCGGCATTCCCTGGAAGGATGAGGAACGGGTAAGGAAGAGCTGCTTGGAGGGTTTATTTTGGGATGTATCTAGTCTGTATTGCCCAGAGCTGAAAGAGCTAGGGTCCACCTAGAATTTTGAGGAAGATCTGGAGGCTAGAAATGGCCTGTTTACAAGTTTGAGGATGCCCTAGAGCATCCGATCCAAAACTCATCCATTTAAGGAAGACCTGGAATGAAATAGAGCCTCCAAATTTGGTGGCAGTGTATCTCTGAATAACTATTGCCAGGGTGGGCTGCTGTTGTAAGCTTCCTAGAAGCACCTGGTTGGCCACAGTGGGCATTTGGATCCTGAGCATGGCTGCTCTTGTGTTCTGCTTGTGCAGTGGTGCGTGCATAACATCTGGCTGACCTTTTGGTTTTTCTCCCTTCAGGTTGTGAAATGGGCACTGAAAAAGCTAGAATTAAGCAAATATGCTAACAAACCTGCCAGTACCTATAGTGGGGGCAACAAGAGGAAACTCTCCACAGCGATCGCCCTTATTGGCTACCCAGCCTTCATTTTCTTGGTGAGGAACGAAGATGGGAGGGTGGTGAAGTGCATGGAGCCATCATTTATGGTACCCAGGAATGATCAGGGCTGCAATACTTCATTCTTTCACTTGGTGGTCATGCTGGATCTTGGCACAAATTGAATTCAACAGCTCTCTAGCAACATCTAGTGGCAGAACTGTGGCATTACAGTACCTGATGAGGTTTTTCTCATCTACAGAGGAAGCATATTTGAAAACCAGAGGTTCTGAAGCCAAATAATAACCGTGTTGATTGTAGTAAATGTAAATATTTATATATTATAAATTGGAGGGTGGCTGTGCCCATCCATCACTAGTGATTTATTTGCAGGATATATAGCAAGTAGGTATGAAAAGACTATTCAAAGATATTTGAAAAATGGTTGAAAGACATGTTTTTCTTTCTTTTTAAATTTTTTTTATTAAGTTACATAACATATTTGTTTTTCTTTCGAAGATTTCACTTTTATATATAATCTTATAGTACATGCAACTTAGAAAATTACATAACTGAAAGAAAAATACATCCATTTCGCAGTCAGTGAAATATTACAAATAGTATTAGTTATTGAAATACATTAACATATCATTGTTTAGCCAAGTTCCACTTCAAATTGGAACTTGTTTTTCAAGTATTAGAAATCCTGGTGAGAAGAATCCTGGGCTGATGAGAATCTTCACAGTTCAGGACTTATTCTGCGGTTGTTTTGCTCAAAAAACAGCATTTTCTCTCCAGAACATAATATTTCAATGCAGAAATATTAAGTCCTATGCAGAAAATGCTACAGTTGGGGATTTATTCTGTGTAAAATTTGCACATGGTTGATTTGCATAGAAAACAGTATTTTCTGTGCAGGAATTAATATTTCTATTTTTAATATTGCTGTCAGGATGAGCCAACGACTGGGATGGACCCCAAGGCTCGGCGTTTCCTGTGGAACCTCATCTTGGACATCATCAAAACAGGCCGCTCGGTGGTTCTGACGTCACACAGGTGAGCGACGCCTACGCCACACACACCATGGTCTGTTCTTGAAGACCCAAAGCAGAATTGTGAGGTTGGATCAGTCAAAGTAACTAAACCACCAGTGGGTTTGCTGAATAAAAATTTGCCATTGGCTTGTCCCGCTTTGCAGGTCTGGTGCTAAACATGGCACCACTCCCAGGCCAACTCCTGTCTCCTCATTCATGTCTCCAACCCATTTCCATTTTAAAACTGGTTTCTTGTACACTGTATTAGTGATGGCAGCTTGGGTTCTCTCTGGCATTTCTCATCTCACACCTCCATGACAGCAAACTAGCATAGCTGGCGATGGCGTTTGTTGCCAGTGTATCAAAATGGTGGACACCCAGGGGCTTTTCCAGGAATGAGGTCTTTCTGCCCACAATGACGTGGTTTCACAGAGAGCTCCTTCCATGGAACAAGGCCTGGGAGCAATTGTTGTAAGCCGCCCCGATTGCGTTTCGTAGAGGGGTGGGATATAAATAAATTTTATTAATATTTGCAATGCGGGCGAATACTGTTGAGATGGTTATGTCCCCTTAAAGAGGAAATGCCCTTAAATAAGAGGCACATTGACTTTGGGCAGGTGGGCAGAAGCGGCAAATAGTTTATGTCTCGTTGCAAGGAACAATCGTTTTTTTCACGCAAAATTCCATGTTGTAAAAGTTTCCATGTTGTGAAATACTGTTGAGATGGTTATGTCCCCTTAAAGAGGAAATGCCCTTAAATAAGAGGCACATTGACTTTGGGCAGGTGGGCCGAAGCAGTGAATAGTTTATGTCTCATTGCAAGGAGCAATGGTTGTTTTTTCACGCAAAATTCCATGTTGTGAAATTTTCGGCAGATGCAAAAAATCAGTTGAAAAAAAGAGGTGAGAAAGTCAAGTGGAGAGGAAACTTGCTAAGTTTTTTTTCTTTTCTTATTTTGCACAAAATATGTGAAGATAGACACCCATCCCTTAGCAATGCCCATTCTGGCTAGTTCCTTCTGAGCTAACCCCCTGAAAAACCACAAGTCACAAGCCCACCCTTTTTTTTTTCTGATCTCCCACAGCATGGAAGAATGTGAGGCTCTCTGCACACGCTTGGCCATCATGGTCAACGGCCGGCTCAAGTGTCTGGGAAGCATCCAGCATCTCAAGAACAGGTGAGAGAGAGGACCAGATAGTTAATAGACCAGCGAGAATCTTGTACATTTCCCCCCATACTCAAATATCCTGAAAGGTTGTGGGAGAATTATCTTGCATAGAAGGCATATGGTTTTTAAACAAAAGATGTTTTCTGTGAGAAAACACTTTTTCTGTGCAAAAATCCCATGTTTTCTGTACAGAAAACAATTGTTTCTTGCATAGGACGCCTTTTTGCTGCACAGAAAAGAAAGCTTTGCACACATCATGATTTTCTGCAGAGAATAATTCCTCCATAACACTTGAGGATATTCAAATATGCAGAGTATACTGTGGAGGAGTATTAATTTCCTCTTGCAAGTGGGAGAAAACTACTGTAATTATTCCTCTCCGGGTGAGAGGCCAAAAATGTTGGTAAGCTTTATTTTCCATCCTGGAACACACAAAAGTTTTGCATGTAAAGAAAACAGTTCTGACTTTTCCCCTTCTTGACCTCCTCCCGCTGTCTTTGGTCCTGGCCAGGTTTGGGGATGGTTACATGATCACAGTCCGGACCAAATCCAGCCTGAATGTCAAAGAGGTGGTGCGGTTCTTCAACCGGAACTTTCCGGAAGCCATCCTCAAGGTGAGGCTCATTTGGAGCAAAGGAAGCCCAAAAGGCTTTGCTTCCTGTGGGACTCTGGAAGGGGGGAAACTGAGGACAGAACCCTGCTGGTGGATGTAGGTGGTGCATGATGGGAGTTGTAGTCTAACACAACTAGTGGGTACCAGGTAGGGGAAAGCTGGTTTCCTCTCTTCCTTCTGGAGATACTTCATCCACCACAGAGAGAACAAGGGAACATTTGCAGAAGATGAGTGGGTCAGGTACGGACTGGTTGGCTAGTCACTCTTTTCAGTCCCTGATCCACCTCACAGGGTGGTTGTTTTGAGGGCAAAAGGAATGTAGAAGAGATGACCAACAGGGGTGGACAACTGTGGTGGGTCCAAGGGCCAGTTATCTGACCATTAGACTGGCTGGGGGAGGGCTACACCAACTGGCAAAAATTCCAACAACGAAAACCCCCAAGTGGCCAGAAACCCATTTGTTGCTTGGAAAAATTGTTTTTCTTTTAAAAAATCATAAGCAGTGTTGAGAAGATGATTTGTCACCCTTGGGGGGGGGGGCTTCTAGGAGGTTTTTAAACAGGTGTTGAATGTCCACCTGTCAGGGATGGTGTACCTGTAGAGTCCTACGTGGCAGGGGGTGGACCAGATGGCCCTTGGGGGTCCCATCTGAGTCGACAACTCTATGAGCTGGAGAATCAAAGGCTGAGAATCCCAGATTCTTCTCTGCCTTTGTTGGCATGAATCCACCTCTTAATGGCAAATTTACCTCTCAATGGCAAGGTAGACTGAGCAGTCGAATTTGGACAGGATTTAGGACAGGAAGCCAGCTTGAGTGAGACCCTTCCTGAAGCCGATGTTTGCTTTTCTCCCCATTGACACCTCCTCCCGGGGTCCTTCTGTCCCCCTCCTCAATTCAGGAGAGGCACCATACGAAGGTCCAGTACCAGCTGAAGTCCGAGCAGATATCGCTGGCCCAGGTCTTCAGCAAGATGGAGCAAGTGGTGGACGTCTTGGGCATCGAGGACTATTCCGTCAGCCAAACCACGTTGGATAATGTGAGTGTAGCATTCAGGTCTCCTCTCTGAAATCAGCTCTGGTGTCAATGGAATGGAGAATCCACTACAGGTTTTAGCCTGAACATAATATTTCTACACAGAAATATTTCTCTGTAGAAAATTGTATTTTTACACAAAAATACAAATTGTATTTTACGCACAGGAAATGCTGTTCCCTGCATGAAAAATGCTATTTTATTTCATGCAAATCAAATTTTCTGCAAATCAACCACATGCAAATTTTGCAGAAAAGCCTGTTTTCTATGGGAAACAACCACAATTTTTGCAATTTTTGTGCAAAGTAAGTCCTGAATTGCGAGCAGGCTTTGAAAACTGCATGGTCCTACAGTTTGTCTTGAGAAATGAAACTTTTTTGGTTATGCAGTTCCCATAATCCCCACCACCACCACCACCATGGCCACACAGCTGACCCTGCATCAAATCTGTTGAAATCTGATGGGGGCAGAGCCTTTACCCAAGGCCCTGATGAAGAATTCGGGGTGAGTGGGAATATCAGGAAAACCATTTCTGATTCACTTTACTCCCCAACCCAGGTCTTTGTGAACTTTGCTAAGAAACAGAGCGACAACTTGGAGCAGCAGGAGGCCAGCAGCCCAGCCTGTTCGATGGAGTCCCCTCTTCAGCGCCTCTTGAACCTCCTGCGGCCTCGGGCGGCCCCGACGGAGCTGCGCGCCTTGGTGGTGGAGGAGCCGGAGGACTTGGAAACGGACGACGAGGGACTGATCAGCTTTGAGGAAGAGCGGGTGAGGAGCGGAAAGGAAAACGGGGAGAAAGACAGCCAGCATTGCCTTGGAGGTGGCTGCGCTGCCTTTAGGAGTCCTGACAGCCCAACTAGGCAGGCCGGGTAGCCCGTAAACAGCGGACAGTTGGGTTTTGCTGTCTAGGGGGTGGGGGAGATTATGCTGGGCCTCCAACGTCAGGAAAGGTGGAGAAATAAAAGAGGCAGGAGTGGAAATGGAGATAGAATCATAAGAGTTGGAAGAGACCCCCAAGGGCCATCTAGTCCAACCCCCTGCCCTGCAGGAATACCCAATCAAAGCATTCCCGACAGATGGCCATCCAGCCTCTGCTTAAAAACCTCCAAAGGATGAGACTCTACCACATTCCCAGGCAGTGCATTTCAGTGCCCAAACAGGAGAACAATGTAAGCCAGAGACTGACAACATACAGCTCCCCAAAATTGGATTTCCTGGCCCTCCACCTCTCTAAACGCCACCAGCCACCTTCATAGTGCGATAATTCTGGGATGTGGAAGGGCCCATGGTTATAGGGGAGAAAAAGAAGAAGAAGGAAGTGATGTCGCCAGTCAAGTGGGTCCTTGGGGCAACATGCTGAATTCTGGACAGGGTGTAGACAAGCGAAACAGCAGGGCAAGAGGTGGGGGAGTGGGGCAGAGGAAAGGGGCCGATTCTCCAAGGGGGTTTTGGGGAGGGGCTGGATGGGAAATGAAGATGTTCTGCTCTGCTTTCGACTGGCCCCAGTCACAACATTAACACTTGGCTTCCTCTTCTTACTCTTTCTCTTCTCCCTCTTTCTTCTCCTCTTTCCTGATTCCTCTGCTTCCTCCTCATTCTCTTCTCCTCCTCCTTCTCTTCCTCTCATTCCTAAATTCCTTTTCCTCCTCCCCTTCCTCCTCTTCCTGTCTTCTTCCTCCTCCCCCCCCTTCTGTGTTATCTTCCTGCTCTATTTCCTGTGTCTTCTCCTCTTCCCATCTTCTGGTTCCTGCTTTTCTTTCTTTCTTCTCTTCTTCCTTTTCCTCCTCCTCTTCCTGCCTTCTTCTTCCTCCTCCTCCTCTTCTTTATTCTCTTCTTCCTTCCTGTTTCCCTCTTCTTCCTCTTCCTCTTCTCCTCTTTGTTCTCTTCCTCCTCTATTTCCTGTGTCTTATCCTCTTCCCATCTTCTGGTTCCTGTTTCTCTTTCTTTCTTCTCTTCTTCCTTTTCCTCCTCCTCTTCCTGCCTTCTTCTTCCTCCTCCTCCTCTTCTTTATTCTCTTCTTCCTTCCTGTTTCCCTCTTCTTCCTCTTCCTCTTCCTCTCTTTGTTCTCTTCCTCCTCTATTTCCTGTGTCTTATCCTCTTCCCATCTTCTGGTTCCTGTTTCTCTTTCTTTCTTCTCTTCTTCCTTTTCCTCCTCCTGTTCTTTATTCTCTTTTTCCTCCTCTTCCTCTTCCTCTTTGTTCTCTTCCTCTTCTATTTCTTGTGTCTTCTCCTCTTCCCATCTTCTGGTTCCTGCTTCTCTTTCTTCTCTTCTTCCTTTTCCTCCTCTTCCTTCCTCCTCTTCCTCTTCCTCTCTTTGTTCTCTTCCTCCTCTATTTCTTGTGTCTTCTCCTCTTCCCATCTTCTGGTTCCTGCTTCTTTCTTCTCTTCTTCCTTTTCCTCCTCCTCTTCTTTATTCTCTTCTTCTTCCTCTTCCTCTTCCTCTCTTTGTTCTCTTCCTCCTCTATTTCCTGTGTCTTCTCCTCTTCCTATCTTCTGGTTCCTGCTTCTCTTTCTTCTTTTCTTCCTCTTCCTTTTCCTCCTCTTCTTTATCCCCCCAACAGGCTCAGCTCTCCTTCAACACCGACACCCTCTGCTGAGGACCGGAGGGGGACAAGGCCCCTCTCTTGGCTTTGGAAGTGCGGACTCCTTCCTCTCTTGGTGCCCTCGGCCTTCCTCGGACCCTCCCCACCGCTCACCGCCAAAACCTCCATTAAGCGGCGCTTGGCAGGAGGTGGGGGGTATGAGCAGAGGAGGGGCAGACCGGCCCCCTCAGTGCCCGACCTTGGCAGTTTTGCCCTGGAGGGCTAAGACATTTGTTTGTGGGCCGGCCAGCCCCGTAAACAAGGACCCAGCTTAGAGCGCAGCGGCCTTCCTCCGTTACGTGATTCTGCGTTGGTGGGGAAATGGAGCCGCCTGTTTAATGGGCATTTTCCCAAAGTGGCCGAAGGAAGGAATGGTTTGGGGAAGGACCACCTCGTAACTCTGTTCCCCAGCCGCTCGGGGACAACGTTGGCTGTGATTTGTCCACACGGAAGACGACTGCGCGGGAACACGCACCCCCTTTGTTGGGCTCCACAGTTTTCCATCAGAGAGAGCGATGCATTTCCAGTGCCCATTTCCTGTTCATCATCCTTGGGGTGGTTTTGCGAAGGAGATGCTGCTGGGGGCTACGCCAAAAGGGCCCTCAAAGTGTCAGAACATCCTTGAAGGAATGCGTGTCTTTTGTGACGCCATGGACATTTCTGGCTCGCCGGCCATGTGGGGCTGTTGCACACTTTCATTTGGAGCTCAGCGGGGGAAGAGCTGGCTCCTGGAATAATTTGCATTTATGGATTTGGGGGAAGACCCAGGAGTGGGGAATGAGGGGTGAACTCAAAGGTGGAAGAGAGGCTAAACCGTAACAAGATGCCGACAAGAGAGGCAAAAATCTGACAGCCCTCCCTGCAGGGTAGGCCTTTGGGGGGTTGACCTCCTTCCCTCTCACTTCTCCCTCTTTTTCTGTCACTCGACACAGAGCCAAGAGAGATCCGTGTGGTTGTCTGCTCTTTGCAGAGTTTTGCAAATGGCTCCTCTACCCACTTGGACCTCCTTGCTCAAAATGAAATGGTGATGGATTTCGGCATTGTTGGGTCACCTCTCCACCTCTCACCCAGCCCTGGTTTCCCTCCCCACCACCTTGCGGGACGGGGAAGGAATGGACTGAACGTGGAATACTGCTTACCTTCCATCTTCAACCGGTTCATTTTTTCTTTTCCCAAAAATGAAAGAAGAAAAAAAAACACAGCTTTAATGCTTCTAGTCCTCATGGCTGAGAACATGGGCAACGTACCTGCTTTAAAATGGCTCCGGAGGCAGAAATGCCCAGAGAAGGGTGTTTCAACTGGACAAGACTGGGAGGAGGAAGAGCATTTCTCCTCTGGATCCTTTCCTTCCAAGGACCCCCTGCCTGCATCCCACCTCGGAGACCCTAGCAAGCATCCGGTCGACTTTTCCACTTCTGAAAACTCGGAGCAACATGTGACACCAATACAACATGACCGTGGCGGGCAAGAGACATTGCACCAGCAGTTTTTATTTATATATATATTTAGGGGGGGATAGGGGGGATCCTGCTTCTTGAACTCCAAGCCAGCCAGTGGGCATTTATCTTGGTTCTCCAAGCAACTTCAAGCGTCCAGAGGACTTCCTCACAGGGGAGGCATGGGTCTCTTGTTTTTCTAGCCTCACCTTTTTATTTCCAGTAGCAACTGGCTCAGAAGCACGCAAGCAAAAAATAAAATAAAATAATGGAGGGGCATGATAAGAGAAAGGTGTACTGCCTCTGGCCATGGAGGCTCGCTTGAGCTGCTGGCAAATTAATGGCTGTTGGGAGATCTCAGAGAATTGCTTTGCACCCATGGCCGCTGGGATACCTCATGTGCTGGAGTGGGTGGTTGTGTGTGTCCCAGGTGTGGGGAAGCCGCCTTCTTTTGCAATTTTGGAGGAATTCAACTCTAGCAAAAGGGTCTCTCCAATACTATTGATTATGAACATGTGTGCATGTGTGAATGGCAATAAATGCAAGAGGGAGAACTGAGTGAGGCCACGTCGGCTTTGACTGTTAATCTCTGCTAGGGTAGACTCTTTGAACCAGTGGTAAGTCAACCCCTTGATTCAATGGGTCTACTCTAGTTAGGGCTAACAGGAGAATTCGGGCCGTCATCCTTTGCTGCTTTACATCAGCTTTGGGTTTTCCCTGCAATAAAACATGGAAACCGGGGTCCAATCTCTTCCGTTCTCAATCCTCTGGTTGTCCTGCGTTAATTCCAGGGGAAAATGTCTATACACTTTTGGACTGCAACTCCCAGAATTCCCCAATCCAGCTAGGGGAATATGGTTCAGTATGAGGCGGCTTCCCACGTTCCTTCTATAAACTGAATCCACACCGTGCCAAATTGGGGCTGCTTTCCCCCCAAAACACATTGAATATGAATTGTATTTTGAGAATTTGCAATGGGGGAGACACATGCAGGATAGGCATTTATGTGTAGTTTTTGACCTTAGCCATTATAAGTTTCTTTTTTAATTTATTTATTCTGTGGAGGAGTGTTTTGTATGTGTGTGTGTGAGAGAGAGAGAGAGAGAAACCTTCATTAAGACAAGGATGGGACTCATGTGCCTCTCCAGCTATTGTTGGACTGTAGCTCCCAGCAGCCCCAACAAGTGGTGAAGAACCCTGGGAACTGGAGTCCACCAACACACAATTCCCATTCCTGCTTTAGACCAAGGTAGGAAGCAAGAGCTTAGAAAAATTTCTCCCTTTTTTGGATTGCAACTTCCAGAATCCCCCAGGTGGGGATTTGGGGAGTTTTAGTAAAAATGGGGAGGTTAGCCACCCAACTCTAAGGACGATCAGTAGGAAATGGCCAGTGGCATGCACTGGGGGAATATTTTTATTGTTGTTATTATTCAACAAGGTTCTCCCTTAGTGTGCTTTGGACTCTGGAGCTTGATGGCTCTAACTTATAAGCAAGTCTGCAACCCACTGCTCGGACTCCAGTTCTCCCTGGTCTCCCCACCCCAAAAAACTCTGCAGCACCATGGGGGTCTTTCTGTTACATCCAGCCTTGTGCGCGGAGGGGAGGCTGTTTTTCTCCGGTTCTTGACTCCCCTCCACGCTCTGCCTTAACACCTCCCAGCTTTCTTCGATTCCGAGTTTCCCTCCACCCTTGAATTTCCCGACTTGTGTGCGAAACACCAGCCCTGTTGTACAGGACCATCTGACAGCCTGTATATTGCTAGCAAAAAAAGAAAAAGACAACAAGAAGAAACATGGGTGGCGTGGGGTGGGTGGGTGGGTGGGTGGGAATCCAGGCAGACAAACTAAATATAATTATTGTTTTAATAAAAATGTCATAACCAGCCTGTGATGACTGAGTTCTTCTGAGCAGCCGTCTCACAAAGGGGGGAAACTGGAACACATTTGCAAGGATGCAACACCAATGGTTTGGTTTTATTTTATTCTGGAAAGGGGAAAGTAACATGCTAACCTTCATCACTTGGAATCATTGTTGGGTTTATTACTTTGAGCAAATCCAGAGTGGTTTGACTACTCAATGGTTCTGTTACCTGGGTATTTATTTGCAAAATCTGCATCCACCCTGTTTTCTATAAAACCAGTCTCTAAACCTTGGCAGACCAGGGACCCAACTCTGGGAATTGCTCCTGGTTTAGTCCAAGGTGTAGAGGGTAAGCTTGGAAATGTTTCTCTTGGGGTTTTGTGGACTGCAACTCCCAGTATCCCCTGACTGAGGGTTTCTGGGAGTTGTAGTCCCCAAATCCTGAATCTTCATTTGCGAAGAAAAGCCAGAGAGAGTCCCAAAATGATTTCCCCGCCCCCCAGTTTAAGGGGTATCAGTAAAAGAAAAAGCAAGCTTGCCAAAAATGCATCCTTGGAGGTTTCTAGAAGAAGCAATTCATACCAGCTTTTTGGCATGGAAAGGAAAATAGAATAGATATCTGGGCAACCTCTGACTGTGGATATTAATATCCAGATATTATTATCTGTCTGTGGATATTATTATCCACAGTGCTGCGTTCGTCTCTGCCTGCCTTTGAAAGGTCAATTGATTCATGTAATCCAGCACAGAAATATTACGACTATTTTTATGTTCCTGGAGGTGCGGATCTCGCCCTTTTGGTTTCAGGGGAGGCGAAAGTCAAGAAAAGGTAGGGCAAAGGAGTATGTCTATATATAGGATGAAGGCGTGGCAGGGCTGCGTTTCCGCAAGGCGTATTGTTCAATTGATGCCATGAAGTCGCATCGCTCACGATGGATTCTCTGAGCATGGACAAGGCAGTGAGGAATGTGGACAGTGCAGGTGGAGTCTGGTCTGAAAGCATAGCGCCAGGCGATGGTCATGTCGGCTGCTGCAGAATTTTGACCAAGAAACTTAAAAAATAAATGCAAAAACCTACACAGTTATAATGCCCCCCCAAAAGAGGTAAAATGCAGACTAGCAAAATAAAAGTTACCCTTCAAAATTCTGTTGAGATCTTTTGAGGCAGGAATATTCATAGAATCATAGCATTGCAGAGTTGGAAGAGACCACATCCAGCCCTACCCCCTGCCACACAGGAAATCACGATCAAAGCATAATTTTGCTTGTTTCTCTTTTTCATGCTTTTTGCATTGTGAGTATAATTTTCATTGCATTTTTAATGCATTTTACTTTGGATTAGAAAAGTGATGCATAAATATCATCTGAGGCAAAATAATATTTAGAGTTGAAAGCATTTTAGACACACAGTACAAACACACACACACATATATATCATTTAAATGTTGGAAAGGAAGAAACAAATGAAGGGGTGGTGTTGGCAGAGATTCCTTCAGTGTTGATTGGAAGTTGTGTTTAGAAGTACCGGAGTTTCACCCAAAACTCTTTGCTGTCTTGAGTCAAAGGACACCTCAGTCCCTGGCACTGAATGTACAGAAAGCAGTGGGTGTGAGTTGAGGAACTGAAAGGAACACAAAACTAGACCCACAGCACCAACTTAGACATCCATTTTCTCTCTGCTGATACAGGTCAACCCCCATATCCACAGACTTGGTATGCACGGTTTCATTTCTCCACATCTGAAAATATATGTTCTCTCTAGGCATTTCTAGGTCCTCCAATGTGATTCGATGGTCAACTTCTGGCATTTGTCTCATTGAAAATAATAGGGTTCCCTATTATCCACAGTTTCAGGTATCCACAGGGGGTCTTGGAATGTATCCTCTTGGATATGGGGGTCGGCCTGCATGAACTGTTAAATTGACCATTTGTAAGCTGCTCTGAGCGCCTTTGTGGCTGAAGAGCGGGGTATAAATACAATAAATAAATAAATAATAAAACAACCAGTTCTGAGCCAAGTCAAGGTGGTCAGGACCAGAGGAGAGTTTTAGGGGTTGCCCGAGGCCCTCACGCCATGGCCAGCTCTGCAGGGGCAAAAATTCATGCGTACCTCTTCCTTTTCCAAAATCTGAGAGGAGAGCTGGGCTTGGAGCCAGGTGAGCAGATGGTACGGCATCATGCCCATCATTGCAACTGGCAGGCTTTCTAGCAAAGGTTTGAAGTGTCTTCCTTAAAACTGATAGTCCAGTTCCCACACTGTGCCCTCCAGGCATGGAATTGGTCCAAAGTATGAGTTTCCCCTCCAGTTTTTATCCAGACAGAGCTTTTTAAGAGGCGAGGGACGATGGAAGGATGTCTCCATGTTTTCCCTACCCTCAACATTTCTGGAGTCAAGGTTGGGTGTTCCAAGGCATTGGAAATAAATGTTTCTGGATTTGTGTGTGCAAAGAGACTGTCTGGGATCCTACATCAGGGTTGTGTGGCATCAATCTTTTGCAGGTGGAATCGTGCATTGGTTGCAGTACACAACCCTTGTTGAATGGCAACACTGGAACTGAATCAAGCCACCCCTTGTGTTGAGAGGCAACGTCGTGGAACCAAATGTGCCATCAGATGCAGAAAGGTGTGCATCGTGTAATTTATGAATTACATAATGCACACACTATGGACAATGTGTTAATTTTGCAGTGAAATACATGGTTGGGTTTAATTGAAACCAATACTTCCATTTGGTGTTTAAGCAGCAGGCAAACCTGTTAATAGCTAGTTCCTGATAGTTAGCCCTGGCGTGTTGTGGATTTTGGCTGTCCCTTGTGGCTATTTTGACCAGTGCTCAGTACTAGCAGCTGCTGTTGCTGACTGATGGGGAAAGCAGGGAGGTGGTTCAAGGAAGCAAAAGCCATGGAGAAACTAATAAACTTCGCAGAAGAAATCAGAGACGCACCTCAAAGGGCTCAGTTGATGGCTGTTTTGATTGGTCAAAAAGCACTGCGCATTTGGGGCCTTTATGAGCTCTCGAAGACCTTTTTCCGGAGCTGTATAAAATCATAGAAACAACAACAACAACACATAAATACAGAATAAAAAATAGACATAATAGTCTATGAAATTGTTATTCCATTTTTACACTGCCTATCGCCCATACATGCCTCCTTGAAATTTAACTGCACAGATTTCTGGTGCTGAAACTCTCACATCATTATATTGTAAGCCGCCCCGATTGCATTGCAGAGGGGCGGGATATAAATAAAATTTTATTATTATTATTATTATTATTATTATTATTATTATATTATTATTATTTACTGGACAAAAAGAAACACATGAATGAAGGGTAAAAGTTTTATGTATTTGTCAGCGGAAGTAGTGTGTGTGTGTTTATTTGTAGCTATGCCTGCACAGTCCCACATCATGTCACCATTGTATGGGCCCTTGTTGCTTACCAGTGGAGAATTATAGAATCATAGCATTGGAAGAGACTCCAAAGGCCATCTAGTCCAACCCAACCAAAGCATTCCCGACAGGTGGCCATCAGCCTCTGTTTAAAAACCTCCAAAGAAGGAAGAGACTCCACCACACACAACAGAGGATTAGTCAGGACTGTCCCTACCAGATCAGGAGAGTTGGAGAGAGTTTGGTGTCAGTTGACATAGTAGGAACTTGCAGGCTTTGGGGGTTACACAGCACTCTTCCTCTACTTCTCTCTGCTGCCAGGGCAGAAGCGAGAGAAGTTGTTTCTCCAGTCAGGTAGCAGCAGAAACAGGGCGTTGAGACAAGAGCTGGAATGTTGTTGGTGGAGCTTTGGGGAGGGTGTGTATAAAAACAGATGGAGACAGAGGTGCCCAGAGCTCTGCCTTGGTTTTTGCAGGCGGGACAGGCCACAGGATGGCGGAGAGCTCCAAACTCCAGCTGTTTGTCAAGGTGAGAGCAGAATTGGGTGGTGGGGTTCCTACAGGTTGTAGGATGCAGAGATGTCACGATGGACAGTAAGGGGCCATTAGTTCCTTCCAAATTGCTGGTACAGAGTTTGGTTTTGCATTAAGCATGGGTTGTTGTTGTGGAGGGAAATATTGCTATTGTAATTTCATGCAGCAATATTTTTTTTTAAAACAGAGGGGCCGTTGGAGGGATGACCCTATGATTTGAGCAGGTGAGGGTCCATCCACCTAATTCCAAACATCCCTCCAGTATGGGATGAGAGCATTGCCTCCAAAAAAAAAAAAAAAAGCTTTCTGCCCATGCAAAGGAATGTTCCTTTGGCCCCCAAATTTCTAGTAACTTAAAATTTTACTTGAGCATTTAGGAATACAATTAAGGCATCCAAAGAAAAGAGGCATCCAAAGGGAATACCAGGGAATAGGAGGAAATAGGAGAGGAGTTCTAGGTGTCAACTATTCTCAATGTCTGGCCCTCTGCAAGGCTAGAAACTTGGGGAAGGAAGGAAATGTCAATTTGAGAGGCAGATTTTTTATTTAGGGGCTATATTCTCATTCTCCCCTATCAATACATCTATAACGCTGCACCTCTCCCAACCAACTGGGGCAGGGGGGAAGTTTTCTTAGACTTTGCACAGAAGGAAGGTGGGTTGAAAAATGAGATGCTAGTTGTGCAAGATGGCATTTGGTGACCTCTTTATTTCTCCGGACACCCCAGCAGTCAGGGTCCATCATTTTAATCATCCAAGGATGGAGAATGTGTAGTCCACTAGCTACCCTCTGGCTCTGACACTTACAATCTGTGTAAATCTGCCCTGGTTTGTAGTCTGAACTTTATATTTCAAATATTTTATTTTTAGTCCCACAAATTAATTATGAATATTATAAAGAAGAGCACATGGGTCAGGGGTGGGATGTACTCAGGAAAGGCCTTGATCCCCCCCCTTCCTAGGCATGTTTACAGAATGTCCAAGAAGTGACCTGGATCTGGCTCTCTTCTTCAGCACCTTTCTATGTATTTCATCCAAATCTTGCTCACGACTTTAGTTCCCTTCTTCCAGAAGAAATGGGGGTCTTATTCTGAGCTTCTCCTCCCCTCACTATAGCTAAGCCACAGAACCTGTTTTGAATCTCAGCTCTGGACTTTGTGATAATATGACAAAAAGCCTCTGAGCATGAGCAGAGTGCTATTGTGCGCGGTGTCACATCAACCTTGCCATTCCTTGTGGTTAAAGAGGAATAAATCAAAACCTGGGAGAGAAGCTGTAAGGGTCCCCTTAAAAATGGATACCCCCCCTCCCAATGAGAGCTATTAATTGCTTTCCTCAGATTTAATGTAAGACTGAAGGTGCAAAATGACAGCTAAGAAGGTGAGTCACAAAAATCATGCATCCAAGTCACAAGTTTTTTCCCCTTTTTGTCCATACTAGGAACCATGGTTAATCTCAACTGTGGTTTATGCAGAAAAGCCGTGACTGAAAAACCATGGTTTGATATTGGCTTTTGGGTTGTTGTTTTTTTTCTTTTGGCAAACCATAGTTTAAACTATGGCCCTCGTGGTCTCTTCCAACTCTGCAATTCTATAATTCTATAATTCTAATTCTATAATTTTTGTCCTCCTCCTGAGAAAATGGCAAGTTGTGGTCAGTGTAAAATGAAGGCATGCCTTCCACTGGCCTCCTTTTAGGGCTGTGTGTGTATCATTTGGTTCCTCCCCGGCTTAGATTTTCATCTCATCTTCCCTTTAGCATCTGGTCCAACTTTAATTACAGCCTTTTAGTTTGTTTGTTTGTTTGTTTGGGCTTTAATTTACTGTGAAACGCCGGATCAATTTGATGAACGTCCTTTACAACTGCAACAATAACAACAATTATTATAATTTCCCCTAATCTGAGACTCTGAGACGTGTCCCTCCTCTTGAATGTATGGCTTTCGTATTTTTAATTTGAGAGAGAAAGAAAGATAGGAGATTAGCCCTGGCCTGGGGCAAACTCACTCTGAGAAAATAACCAACCGACCATGCGCAGCGCATGGCATTCTCTGCAAACCCTCCCTTCCCCACACCATCGGATGCGCACAGGAAAAGACCTCGCCCAAACCGGTTTTCCCCAAATCAGCTTCTCCAATGTGGGTAGGATCGCCTACAGAACATCTTTTTCAGAGGTTGTCTAAATGGCAAAAATACGTCTCATGGAATGCGAGGAGAATACAACTTGTCCTAATGGCATCCTGCATCATATTGCCGTATTCGGAAGGACGAGGGCTAGATATGCCATATACTCCGCAGGAAAAGCCTTTGCCTGGAGTTTTTAAACAATAGCAGGGGGAAATGCACATTCCTGCTTGTTGCGACAAGTGATTCGATTCGCTTTGCCGTAGGAGCAGAAGCTGAAAGCTGATTGGCTGGGTGAGCGCAGGGGGCGTGGCTTGCTAACAAGGCAAGTGCCTGAAACCGCCATTTTTTTTCACCTTAGCGAGCAATCTGAATCATAATATCATAGATCCTAAATATACACTGGACTGATTATGTGACGAATGTTGCTGTCCTTGAGCAAGCAGGGATCACCAACATTGAGGCCATGATCTTGAGAACACAGCTGCGCTGGGCAGGTCATGTTTCTAGGATGGAGGACCATTGCCTCCCAAAATAGTCCTCTACGGTGAACTCGCCACAGGTCAGCGTAAGAGGGGCGCTCCCAAAAAGTGATACAAGGACTCCCTGAAACAACAGCTCAGGCTCGGCCAAATTTGTCACCAACAATGGTCCGCCCTGGCCTCACATCGGGAGGCATGGAGACGCACTATCCACAATGCTGCAGCCTTGTTTGAGAACTCACGCCGAACAAGTCTTGAAGAGAAACGGCAACGCAGAAAGAATCACAACCCGGAAACATCACCCAAGGAGACCTTCTGCTGTGCTTTCTGCAACAGGACACGTTTATCTCGGATTGGCCTTTTTAGTCATCAGTGCACTTGCAGAAAGCGTGGGATGAGTCCTTCCTGAATCTTGGTTTGTGAAGAAAAGCCAGAGGAGAGTTGGAAGAGACCACAAGGGCCATCCAGTCCAACCCTACAAATGCATGGAGTGTGGAAAAAGCTTCAGAGTGGGATCTGTGTTCCCATCAAAGGACCCACACCGGTAGAGCGGTACACCACATTCCCTATAAATGATCCGCACCGGTAGAGCGGTCAACACATTCCCATCAAAGGACCCACACCGGTAGAGTGGAGCACTGTATTCCCATTCAAAGACCTACACAGGAGAGAAGCGCACACACGCACACACACACACAGAACATGCATACTACACTACAGTTTTGTAGACTCCTCTCCTGCCAACAGGAACAGGGTTGGTTTTATTCCTTCAAAAGAGCCTGAGCCCCCCCTCCCATGCCTCCCCTTCTGGCCACCCCATAATACTCACTCTTGCCTCTGGCTGGCCTGCTCCTCTTGCATGGCCAGCCTGAGATCCCCAATTTTCACCTGCATGCTCTTTGTGATAAAGAAGTGACTCAGTTTGAGGTCTGGTGCAATCCATGGCCAGAGAGGCTCTGAGCATGTGCAGAGTGCCATTTCCCCTCATTCCCCAGTTGTTGTTGTTGTTGTTGTTATTATTATTATGTGATAATTTGGGAGTGGCCAGGGCTTCTCTCATATCAAAGGTTTGGGTGTGGGAGCTGCCCCATTATCAAGGGGTTTCAGAGACCGTTCTGGCTCCTTGAATAATAATACCTAATAATAATAATAATAATAATAATAATAATACCTGCATGGCAGGGGGTTGGACTGGATGTCCCTTGTGGTCTCTTCCAACTCTATGATTCTATGATTCTCTTTCTCCTTAGGCGAGCGACGACGGAGAGACCATCGGCCACTGTCCCTTCTGCCAACGCCTCTTCATGATCTTGCTCCTTAAAGGAGTCCCCTTTACGCTGACCACGGTGGACACCAAGAGGTGAGAGACCCCCCACCATGCACCCCAAGGGCAAGAATACCTACTGACCTAGGCATTCATAGACTCCTAGAGTTGGAAGGGTCCCTCAGAGGCCATCCAGTCAACCCCCCTGCTCAATGCAGGCTCTCCAGCTAGACAGAATGATTTCCAAACTGTGGTCCTCCAGGTGTTTTGTACTTAATCTCCCAGAAGCCCTTGCCACCTTGGCCAACAGTAAATAATGATGGGATATGAAGTCCAAAACATCTGGAGGACCAAAGTTTGGGAAACACTGCTAGAGCACCCCCAGCAGGGAGGTGTCCAGCCAAATCCACACTACACAAATAATGCGGTTTGAAACTGGATGATTTGCCATGGCTCCTTCCTATAGAGTCCTGGGATTTGTAGTTTGGTGAGGTGCCAGCACTCTTTGGCAGAGAAGGCTAAAGGCCTGGTAAAACTAGGAATCCCAGGATTCAGTAGGAAGGATCCATGGCAAATCATCCATTTTCAAACTGCATTATTTGTGTAGTGTGGATTTGGCGCTAGAAGACATTCCCGTGTATGCTGAATGAAGCTCTTGCCAGGAAAGCCCCTTTGAGGATATACAGAGTCCCTGTCATCAGTGAATAATCATAGGCAATGCTCACCATTGGACTGAGGTTGCATGACCCATGCTGGTTGTGGGATTCTGGGGTTTGTAGTCCAAAATATAGCTGGTCCAAGCTCTGGTGCTAGCTGCAAGTACTGAAAATGCTAAAACACAAGACAAAGCAGTGGAAATCCTTGCATCCCATATCCAGCAGTGGACATGGGCTAGGATTACTCATGGAGGACAGGCACTCTGTATGTTCTCAGGGGTGCTCTTTCCTTGGCTGTTGTACATTTCAGGATTGGTGCCAAAACTCTGGGAGCTACACCGAGGTCTGGGTGGCGGCCCAGCTTTTCAGCTCTCCCCTCTGTTTTTTCCTCCCTGGAGCTAAGTACACAGGAGGTCTCCTTGCGGTCTCAGCCAAGGGCCAGCCTCCAAAGCCAGTCACTCACCCCAGCTTGCCCATTCCTCCTCCTTGCCCTCCATTTGCAGGTCGCTGGATGTGCTGAAGGATTTTGCGCCAGGAGCTCAGCTCCCTGTGTTGCTGTACGACGGAGAGCCCAAAACGGACACGCTCAAAATCGAAGAGTTTCTGGAAGAGACCCTGGGGCCACCAAAGTAAGTGCCCAGGTGAAGGTGTGTCGCAAATGTGTGTGTGTGTGTGTGTGTGTGTGTGTGTGTGTGCATGCACACACATGGGAGAGCAAGAGCGAGAGAGAATGTGAGATTGGAAGGGAACCAGAATGTAGCCAGATGCTTCTTGCTGAGGAAATTAAGAGGAGACAGGCAGGCCCGGTTTAAGGCACCGGCGGTGTCAGCATCCGCAGGGGGGCCCATCATTGTGGCGGGCCCTTCCTAACCCTCCTCCTGCAAAAACATTATTAGTAATAATCTGAATATCCTGTACTGTGAATAGGTTAGGTTAGGTTACATTGAACTGAGATAAACATATGGGGCCCCCTAAATAAAAATGTTGCAGGGGCTCCCTAAATTCCTTAAACCGGTCCTGGAGACAGGGTAGGAAAGAGGAGAGATTGAGAATAATACCTAGAAAAATTGCACTTAGGAAAATTCAAAGCATTCAATACAATCCTAGAATCATAAAGGGACCACAAGGGCCATCTAGTCCCACCACCTGCCGTGAACGAAGGCATCATTACAGCACTCCCAAAATACGCCCACTTGACCTCTGGTTATTGTGGTGGTGGTGTGCTTTAAAGTTGCTTCCCACTTGTGGCAACGCTAAAGCGACCCTGTTATGGGGTTTCATTGGCATCACTTGTTCAGAGGGGGTTTGCCTTTGCCTTCCTCTGAGGCTGAGAGAGTGGGACTTGATCAAGGTCACCCAGTGGGGATTCGAACCCCGGTCTCCAGAGTCATAGTCCAATGTGCAAACCACTTTGCCACACTGGCCTCTCAGCCACAACGCTGCACCATCTTTCTCGGTATCTTCCCTGTTTTCTCTCCCGCCTTGCAGTTTTCCGAGTCTGGTACCCAGGTACAAAGAGTCAACCATAGCCGGCAATGACGTCTTCCACCGATTTTCTGCCTACATCAAGAACCCGATACCTGCGCAGGATGAAGGTGAGGGGAGGCAACGCAGGGGGGGGGGGAGAGGCAGGTGGTGGTGGGGGGTTCACAGGTTGGGGAAGGGAGGGAAGAATTTGGACAGTCTTGGATGACTTTCTAAAATTACTTGCTGGTCACTCTTGGATGTTGGACCAGAGCAGAGACCAAATTGGATGTTGGATCAATTTCACCCTAGATGCACCCCCCAACAAATGCCCCCCAGCAAACTCAACTACCTCTGTCTTCCTCTGCCGTCCCTCTCGAAATATCAACTGGATGAAACATATCTTTCCATCACCATTTTGAGAGGAATTGCAGATGCAAATGGAGATTTGGGGGGTGCTTGTGGAGTGGGGTATTTCATGTAGTATTTTTGCGGTGGGAGTAGGACAGGCTTTCTTTGGGTGCAGCAATTGACCCAAAAGATCAATTAAAATTGCAACTCTTGAGTTATGAGAAAGCAAAGAATGGGTTTCTTAAAATGATCAATTTTACAATAGCTAGCACTTTGCTTTGGCTTTGGAATTTTAATGGTAACTCTTTTTCCCCAAAAAAGTAACATCCCCAAATCTGGTTCCTTGGATGCTTGGAGAACTGACCCCATGCTGTGTCTTTCTTCCCCTCCAGTCTTGCAGAAGAACCTCCTGAAGGCCCTCCTCAAGTTGGATGGGTACTTGAACACCCCCATGGACTACGAGTTGGTGCGGGACCCCACCCTCACCGTCTCCCGGCGGCGGTTCCTAGACGGAGACCAGATGACCCTGGCTGACTGCGGCCTTTTGCCCAAACTCAACATCGTTCAAGTAAGACAGCGTCAAATGGGGCCTGTGGGCTGCCAGTCTTTCCCCCCCACACCTTTGATAGAATCATAGAACCATAGAATTGGAAGGGACCTCCAAGGGCCATCTAGTCCAACCCCATTCTGCCATGCAGAATGCAGAAATAGTTCCCAACAGATGGCCATCCAGCCTCTGTTTAAAAACCTCCAAAGATGGAGACTCCACCAACACACTCCTAGGCACTGTATTCCACTTCTGAACAGCGTCTGAACTGGACCACAGGTTAAGAACCACTGTGCTAGAAGTTTCTGGGCATGTACTTGACTGGTTTTTATGGACATTGGTCTATGGCTGGGTATCCTGACAGGTTAAGACACACAAGAAAAGAAAAATGATAAATGTTCTTCACACACACCCCTGCTGTGTAGGCTCAAAGACTTAGTGGTTGTCACTCCCGCCGTTGACGTTGGTTCACCTCTTCTCTCTGTCTCCCTGCAGGTCGTGTGCCAGCATTACCGGCAAACTGGCATCCCCAAGGACCTCCGTGGCGTCTGGCGTTACCTGGACAGCGCTGCCGAGGTGAAGGAGTTCAAGTACACCTGCCCTAACAGCGAGGAGATCATCCAGGCCTACCGCGGGGTGGTCCGGCCACTGAAATAGCCCCTGGCCGTGGGCGTTCCGTAACCTTCTGTAACGCGCCATGTACATGGATGGTGCAATAACAACAACAACAATAATAATGCAGTAGGACCTCTATATCCACTGATTCATTATCCACTGATTCAATTATCCACAGGACACAAAACAGCACACCTACCATAGAGTCTTCCTAGAAAATGTGTCCTCTCTAGCCATTATCTAGGTCCTCCAAAGCAACTCTATGGTATTTTAAACCGGAAATCCCATTATTTTCGATGGTATTTGCTATTATCCATGGTTTTCAGTATCCACGTGCCCCCCAGAACCAATCTGCAGTGGATATGGGAGTCCTACTGTATCTCAGCCTCAAACCAAAGCCTTCATTTCAGTTGCCTGAGGCTTGTGTTTCTCTGTAAAATTAACATATTGTCCACATTCAAAAATCACAAAGCACACACACTTCCATCTTTTAGAAGGGTCCACACCCCAAAATATGGGATTTTTTATTTTATTTTTATTTTTGGCATCTTGTTCAGTTGACATAAAAGGAAATACTTCACATCCTTCAAATAAGGGACATACTATAATAACAGATATTTGGCAATGCTATGGCTCCCCCCACCCTAAATTTTCAAACTGTGAAGTGTTTCAGGGATCTCCTCTTTTTACCCATTTTCTTGGAAGTCCTGGGAGATTTATAGTACTTTAGGGAGTCAACGTTTCTTCTCACACAGGTGCAACCTGAGCAGAAGATGAGGATTCACAATTGTAAGAGTTTTCCGTGACCAGATTGCTTTAAGAACTGGCTGTTTTGGGGTGCAAAAACCCAGCCCAGTGGTGTAAGGGGCATTTAATATATATATATATATAAAATTTTGACAGTTAGCCTTGCGTGTGATTCCAGTTAGAGAGGGATTGTGGCTGAGAAGAGCAAGTTCAGATTGCAAAGAAGGAGACCCAGACAGTTTGTATATTAAGGAAGAAAACTAGATAAAGAATTGCTATAATCTTACCATTTGCTGGATTTTTCTGAACTTGAAGAGAACTTGTATATGATACCTTATTTCTGTTGGTTCTTAAATAAATGTTACCATTTCTTTATAGCTGCTGACTCTGGATTGGTTTGAGCCACTAAACGGAAGACAGAAAACGCTACCCAAAATACTTAAAAACTGGTTTTGAAGGCACGTTTGTGACCCAAGCCTTTACACCCATAAATATGGGGTAAAAGGGTAGAAATCAGGCAATGTGTTAGTGATGGGGAAAATAAGACTGGAAGTGTGGAATCAACCTAGGTGTGAAAGGGGGTCCATCACATTTTATTTTCCACATCAAATCATCTAAGGTTGTGCTTCCCAGGCATGAGGGACCAGCGGTTATTTTTTACCCGTGTGCCAGGGGATGGTATCCAATTTATGCCCCATTTATACAGGGTTCCCCCCCCCCCATTTTGTTCACTCTGTATAAACGGAACAGCTTCCCAACATTCAAATAAGTGACACCCTTTCTAAAAAGGGACACCTGTGAGTCCTATAAGGGAGAAGTTTCCAACTGTAGAAGGAAAATATATTTTATAGAGACTCAGTTGTCCCTTCATATTGGCTGGGGTTTGGTTCCAGGCCCCCCCATGGATACCAAAATCCATGAATACTCAAGAGCTATTATTTGTAACGGCATAGCAAAATGGTGCCCCCTATATAAGATGGCAAAATCAAGGCTTGCTTTTTGGATTATTATTTTTAATGAATATTTTCAAGCCGTAAATACTTAAATCCGTGGATACTAAATCTGTGGATACAGAGGGACAACTGTAAATCCATGACTCACCATTCAACAGTTGATTCACTTTGACTATTCCAGATTTCATGAAGATAGAAAATACTCCCAAAGCTCATCTAGTCCACCCCCTAGAGATGTGGATTCCTGCAGTGCTGACCAGTGGAATGACAGGGAAAACAGCATCGGTTGAATTTCTATCTGCTAGGTAGCTAGTTGAAGACAGAGTAGTGGCGAAAGAGGAAGGGGACCTTAGAGAGAGGAGGGGACAATAAATCCCAGTAATCTCAAAGATGGAGGATGAACAAAGGCACCGCAGTGGGGAGCAGTCACGTTTTAGGATGCCCAAATTTATGTTTTTAAAAAGAGCAGAAGAGAGGGTAGAAGCAGATGAGAGTTGAGTGTTCCCAGCTGCTCAATTTGACTTTTAAGAGATCAAGACTTAATCCGTGGAATTTCCTACTAGCTCTCTTGAATTCATCAGCTCTCTTTGGAGGGATTACCAGCAAGGCTGGACAAAATGGGGGTCTGCCTTGCGACTAGGTGGGAAGACCCGGGAGGAAAAATTGCTTGGGGGAAGCAATGTTTAAGGGTGTGGGGGAGTCTGCCGTGATGATGTTGAATGGCTGGGAAGGGATTGTTGAGAAGTTTGAGTGCTCAACACAGGCTATGGCAGCCTTTTCCGTCCATACCCACAAGCCACATTTCTTGGGGGATAATCCAGGAGTGGGGAAAACAGGCCCACAAACTATATGTGAGCAACCCATGTCTGTGACATCTTCCCCATTTTTTACATCAAAAGGGGCATATATAGGAGGTTTTCAGGTCTGGAAGAATAGGAGACAGGTCGGCAACTTGCAGCCACCGAGCCTCATGCAGTTATCAGACAAATGTCAAGAACATTTCCAGAGAAAGTGATCTTCTCTTGAGAATGCTGTAAGAAGTGTTTTTAAAAGGGGGAAAAAAGGAAGTGCATGCCATTTGTAAGGCTGCTTTCATGATCAAACACAGCCTGATGTTTGTTTTGGCCCCTTCTTTTGGGCAGATTAAAGAATTTATTACCTGGAAATCATACTGTGTGAAGGGCCTGCCCTCCCATCCGAGGAGAGGTATGTGTAAGGGAGATCCAAGCCTCCACAACTCAAGGCTGGCTACTCAAGGTTTGCAAACAGGCCCCGCTGATACTAGAGAGCAAGTCCACAAACCACAAATTTCCATGTCTTAGGTATGCAATATCTTCTCCTACACACAGGGGCCTCAGGACTGTTTTTAAAATGGGGGGGACTTTTGCCTCCTTGTAGGTACTTGTAGGAAGAGGACAAATGACTCAAGCATTGAAATGTGAAGACACTTACAAGCACGGTGTGTACGGATTTTGGAAGCTACCGCCTCCATGTATTCAGCGTAGCTCACTCCCATGTAACTCTGCCTCGGATAGAGGAGAGTAGGGGTGTAGCTACAGAAAGAGCAAAATAAAGGCCTCCAAATGAGAATTCCACACCCCCCCAAAACGAAATGTTCATTCAGACCCACAATTTCTAGTGTTGCAAAGAGGGAGACATTGCCAATCGTTCCTGCCTAGAACTCTTCTATTTGCTGTGTTTGGTCACTTTTTCTGCCCCGGTTCTTCAGGTGCCCAAAAGGTACTACGTCCCCTCTTCCCATCTTCAGGGCCCCCAGATGTAGGACTACCAGAGGAGAAGGAGTGGCTGGTGGCTCCTAAGCTAGCAGGGCTGTGAATTCATTCCAGGTTTTGGCTAGCTTGAAATAAGCCATCCAAGGTGCTGAACCTGTTCAGGAATTGACCTCACCACCTTGGAGAGCTCTCCTGAAGCCCTGGTTTAAAACCTGGAGTGGATTTACTGCCCCCATGATTTCGGGACCACCAGCCACTGCTGAAAGGGAGTGGGGAGGCGCAGGCCTTGGGCCCCGATGCATTCCTCCTGGGGTGCCAGTCTGGTCCTCTAGGGCTTCCCCCAATGGCCAGGACACCTTTTCCTTGAAACCTTATTATTAGTTTTAAAGAATATTTTCAAGCCATGAATACTTAGATCCGTGGATACCAAATCCGTGGATACGGAGGGACAAATGTATTCACGGCTTGAAAATATTCTTTAAAAAATAATAATCCATAAAGCTAACCTTGATCTTGCCATCTTATATCAGGGACACCATTTTGCTAGGCCATTGCATATGATGGGACTTGAGTATTCACGGATTTTGGTATTCACGAAAGGGGGTCCTGGAACGAAATCCCAGCGAATATGAAGGGACAGCTGTATTCACAGCTTGAAAATATTCTTTTAAAAAAATAATAATCCATAAAGCAACCCTTGATCTTGCCATCTTATATCAGGGACACCATTTTGCTAGGCCATTGCATATAATGGGACTTGGGTATTCACGGAAATTTGGGAAAACCCAGCGAATATGAAAGGACAACTGTACTGTACTTGAACTGATCTATCAGTTTGCTGGGTTTTGTTTTGTCTGCATTGTTAAAAGGTTGCAAAAGTATTTTTTTAAAGAACTGCCTGGCTGAGGATTCTAAATATGCCCCCCTCCCTAAACTACAAATCCCAGTATTCCATAGGAGAGAACCATGGAATAATAGCACTATAATAGCATCGTGTGAATGAGCTCCAGAGCATGGATGGAGTCCTTTCCTTTTGTGTTCCAAAAAGAGAAGCCAAAATCATCATCTTGTTTTTACCACCATAGCTACTGTTTGGATGCTGCCCTAGGATACAGTTGAGCAGAGCCTAAGTTAACCCTGGAGTTACACAACAGACCTTATATCTGGCGGTATAGCGGAGAGATACGTGCAAGAAATTTGAGCGCGACTCTATTTTTTTATCGCTTGAACAGCTTGATAGTGATAGCAGATAAAACCGGAAACCTTGAGCATGTTCTAATCTTTCTAGCTAAAAGGGTGTAAGCAGGAAAAAGTGTGGCCTTTCTAGAGAAGTCCAGGCATTCACCCACACCCACACAAACATCCAAGAGAAAGCAACAGAAAAGGAACCTAAAATATAGAAAGCAAAACTGGGTGCCACACATTGTATTGTTACCATCTCTGCTACCACTCGGGATTCATGCATGGGTTTGGGGAGTCACGTCAACCTTCAGGGAATCTGAGATACTCTCCAATTGCCCTGATTTAGCAGCAACAGTACTAGCTAACCCTTTGCCATCGTACTTTCTCAACTGCTTTTAAAATGTCCTAGTTTCTCTCTCCTCCAATTTCTTCAATTGCTGCAACCTGAATTCAAAGTGCAAAAGCAGTTTGCACTCCATTGACTCTCTGGGGAGCGGAGGGTTGGGATCTTTTCCTTCCCAGTTGGCTCAGTCAAAAGCAACCTGCTGCAGCCTCTCCTAGATTGTGTATTAATAGCTTTAGCCATCTTGACCACACTCTGATGTTGCTTAGCCACATGTTTCCTGGTCTTCCTCTATGAAATGTTGGAGGATATGGTCAGCATTTTAAGCCGCCCTGATTGCATGGCAGAGGGGTGGGATAGAAATAAATATTATTATTATTATTATTATTATTATTAACTGACATTTGCCTATCCATAACGCCTGCTGTACATTATTACGGTTGCAATCGCGGGGACCCTATCTAATGGAAGTTAAGTGCAGATGTGAGGGCGATTTGGCTGTGACATAGTTAAGTACACCCTCACAAAATCTGTGATGCCTTAAGAGCATTGCAAACAAGGGAATACTATGCCAAGATAGCAAAGCCAGCTCATAAAATGTGTAGAAATGCCACCATTGCAAAACATGCAGTTTGATGCTTTCCAAATGCCACACACTCATGTCCAAATAATGTTATCTCACAGCAAACAGTCATTCATGAGTGTAAGGACATTTGGACTGGATTAGACGGCAGCTTCATTTATCCCAGCTTCCCACAGTGGCTGACAACATGCCTCCCGAAAGCCTCCTCCATAGCAGGACAGAAAAGCTATAGTCTTTCTCCTGTCCAGTTTTATGTCACCAGCACTTGGTACTCTCAGATAGATTGCCTTTGCAAATGGAGGCTCCATCTGCATCTATCCTGGGGAATAAAAATATAAGCAAGGCACACCTAATGCAGACAACAGCCCACTAGTCAGGAAAATAACTTTCCTTTTCTCCTATTCGCCTTCCCAGCAGCTGGTTTCCCAAGATAGACTACCATAGAGCCTGGAGGCTCCATTCTATTAATCCTCTCTCTATTCCCCTTGAAGGCCTGTGTACAAAGGCATTCAGGCATATCGGAAGTGAGCTTCAAATATATACAAGCTGCCAGCGGCTACTTTTGTAACCACATTTTCTCACAAAAATACACTCTACTGAGTCAACAGTTTTGCTCTTAATAGCTCAGTTGGTTCTCTGTACACATTCCCAGTTGCTTGAAAAAGAAAAGTAGAAAGTGCATTGTGTTTTCTTTAAAAAGAAGCAACCATTTTCAAAAGGGAAGCACCACCCATTGCTCCAAAACATTTGGATAGCTTAAAGAACTCCTTAAAATCTTAATATTATAACCTCCCCGATGGAGAGTTCCTTAGATTAAAATACAAATGTTCCATTGAAAATGATTTCAGAAATGAAGCTTGTGTATTTACAAGCAACTGCTGGACATTACATGGGAAGTCATGTCTTGGGACCTATAGAAGGCGTTTCAAACACCACATCCCATGTGTGAAGTCGAAGGCTTTCATGGCCGGCATCCATGGGTTTTTCGTGGGTTTTTTTCCGGGCTGTGAGGCCGTGTTCTGGAAGAGTTTATTCCTGATGTTTCGCCTGCATCTGTGGCTGGCAATGTCAGAAAATGGTGGCGTAGGTGGTGTGTAGGGTTTATATACTGTGAGTCCTTGTTGGAGAGGATATATAAATTTGTGTATTTGAATGGCTAGTTCCTTGGGTGGCTGGATATGCTGCAAAATGCCATTACTATGGAATATTCTATCCCCATTCCCATTGTGTAGATGGGTCCTGGGACAGTTGTAGAAAATGTGTTGAATTTTTGTATTATTTATGATGTTTGTTGCATTCAAAAGCTTGCATGCTTTCTCACCAATATTTGCTATAATTATAGATACTGATGCCGTTTAAAAAACAGTATTATTATTATTGTTGTTGTTGTTGTTGTTTAGCAGGTAGAAGCGGAAATATTTATCTGCACAGCTAACACACATTGCAGACTGTTTAATGAAGTATAGGTGTATAAATTGCTATTGCTTAAAAGCAATTTCTATGCCGCTCTGATAGCCTTGTGGCTGAAAAGTGGGGTATAAATAACTAATAAATGAATAAATAAATAGGAGAGCCAAGATCTGAGATCAAGCCGGCATCCTCCTTGAAAAAAACCCCATACCCCTCCCCACCCATTTGGGTATTAATCGCCCAAGAGGTTATGCGCTTTCCGAGTGTGCTTTTGTTTCAACAGCTTTGGTCCAAAGCAGATAAGCAGGCCTTCCTCTGCTTGCAGGCATTTCCCGGAGGATAAAGAAGAATTGCAAAAAATAAAATCAGGCTTGTAGGGTTGCATGAAAGGCCCAGGGAGGGATCTGAGAGGAGGAGTTGACAGTACAAACAACCCCCTGGTAGGGTTGCCAGATCTCAAGACCTGGCCTTGAATCTCCGGTTTTTGTGGGACTCTCCAATTCCAGGCAGCTCAGTTCCAGCCAAGAGGAAAGTGTTGTGTGTTCAAAGCTCTAGCTCAGCTAAGTGAGCAGCAGCTGGCTACCATTTGCAAGGCTTGATTTGTTTTTTCCAACTTGCAACAACTCTCCCCAGGATCTATGTATTTATGTAGTTAGCGTCTTTCTTCCCTCCCAGGTGTTGTGGTGCCAGGGCTCACCCTCCAATCTGCTCTGCAGCCAGCATCTGCCTAGAAGCAAAGAGGCAAAGGTTCCTCATCCTGTCTCCTCAATTAGGCAAGCAATTGCAGTCCGTCCTTTACACACAATACTTAATAACATCACCAGGAGCCATCTCCTGGCTCTGAAAACTCAGGCCCTGGGACAGTCGTGAACTGGCAACCATATACTCCTTTGCAACAGTGGCGCTTTTAGCAACTTCCATTTGCAGTGGCTTTCTCTAACATTTCTCTAGTATCATCCTCTCTGGTGGGCTAGAAATTTGAAACTGGAGGAAAATGTCAGGGGGGGGGCAGAATTCTTATTTGGGGAGGTCAGTGCCTTCATTTCACCCACTCCACCCCATAGCTACACCTCTGCTTCCTGGCCTCTCCTATCGGCTGCCCCAAACTTAAGTCATCTTCAGGTACCAACAGAAATCCTAAGTGGCATGTTAAGACTCAGAGAGAGCAACATGAGAAGGAGGGGTGGTTTTTCCCACAATTGTCTTTATTTTAACTCTTTTTTAAAAAAAGTCTTTCCTTCCCCAGGGCATTGCAATTATCTTGAATTATGGGGTGGGACAGACTTCATACAAGGCCAAGGGCTCTGAAGCAGAAGACTCAGACATACCTGCTCTGGGAGATCATGTAACTCATTCTCTTTTCGTCTTTGGGGCAGCCACATTTATAGTGCAACCCTACACAGCTCTATTCCAGAAGTAAACCTCTTTGGATTTCAATAGCAACTCACTCCAGAAGTGTTTTCATCATCAGCTGATCTAAAAATGGTGCAATCTCACCCAGTCGGGTCTTCCCCCTGCTTCCAGGAAAAGTATGGCGTGTTCATTAGAAAAAGAGACTTTAAGAGTGAATAAAGCATTGGAATTGGTGCAAACGTGTGTGTTCCAGACACGCCTTTCTGCCAAAATAACATCTATTTTACCGCTGATGGTTGGCTTTACATGCAACAAGATTGGGCGGAGGGAATAATTCAAATTCCTAAGCTGGCTTCTGGGCTAAGATAAGAAACTACCTGGCCTCAAGTCAGATTGTTGTCTGTCTAGCCCAGTATTGTACTCTTTGTCTGGGAGTTGGGAGGGACCTCAAAGGCCATCTAGTCCACCCCCTTTCCAAGGCCCCTTCCAAGGCAACTCTAGCTTAACATACCTTGCAGGGTTGTTGTGAAGATAAAGTGAAAAGGAGGAAAGCCATGTACTCATCCCTGGAGGAAAGATGGGATATAACTGTAACTAACAAATAAATACATTTCCTATCCTATTAACTACTGGCAAGAAGAAGCAGATGAAGTAGAACCAGAAAACACAATCTGTACAGGTTGTTAGAAGCTGTGTTTCTTGTCAAGCACTTTGCCACAGAATTTTAAATATTGCCTAAATACCCAGAAGGCAGCAGATCCTATCTGGTCTTGGAAGCTAAGCCCTGGTTAGTACTTAGATGGGAGACCGCCATTGAACAGCCGGGTGCCGTAGGCTAGATTTCAGAGGAAGGAACTGGCAAAACCACCTCTGAATATTCCTTGCCTAAGAAAACCCTATGAAATTCATGGTGTCTCCATAAGATGACAGGAAACTTGAAGGCACAAACGACAAACACACACTGCATTGCAGAATAAAGCCCAAGATGGTGAAATGTTACCCGGGAACTGAGGAGCTAGAAGCTATTTACAGCACAGTCCTTTGGCATAGTGCTTCTAGTATGGTTCTCAGGAATTTTAAATATTTTCCTGGGCTTGTTAAAAAAGTGACACCGGCAAGGTTTTTAATCAGTTCCATCCTTCCTTCCTGGAATTCTCCTCTGGGTAAATAGGAGAATTGGAGAAGATGGAAAAGGACGGAATTTTTATGTCCCTTTTGAGGTGGAAGGAGGGGGTACATTTGTCAGAAAGTAGCAAGGACATGAGAGAGAAAGAGGCAAAGTTTCAGATTTTGGAAAAGAGAAGAGACAGCAATAGTTTTAAAAGCTGCAAACATTTTTTGCTTGAGTTCCCCCCCCCCAAATGCTCTTTTTCTGCTTTTTGGGGTATTTTTGTTTGTTTTTGCAAGAGGATTTGCTTGAATAAGCTATAAAGAAAGAAAAAATGCTAGACAAATGACCAGTCCAGCTGCAAAGAAACAGATTAAAAGTGAGCAAATAAACAAAAGGCGTTGGTTCCTATCCAGGCAGCAGCCGGATTGAATCCATCATGGCTTTTAAGAGCCTATCTCAAAAACAGCTGTCGGTCTGAAGACAGGACTGTCTTTTTGGAAAAGAAATTGCTTTTGAATCATCCAAAAGTCCGTGCTACATGCAAAGGGAGACTCGTGTAACTCTAACAATTTTATTTTATGCTGCAGAAATTGAATGAGGAAGGCAAGAAGGCCCTTTAAGAAATGTGCCATGGCATCACACTTGGGGCTTAATTTAGAATTCCTTCAAAACACAACTTTGGAGCGGAAACTGAGGATGCTATGCCCCTCACAGCTTCCTCTGTGCCCCTGGCCGTCCATCCGGAATTGGCATGTCAACATAAGTGAGAAACTTGGCCAGGGCTTTCATGCAATTTGTGGTCTAATGGGCTCATACATACACACACATATAGAGAGAAAGAGAGAATCTTCCCAAGGTGTTTGCAAACTTTCATGAAGCCGGGTGCCATGAAATCCAAAAACCTGGTGTGATCCTTTAGCAAAGGTTCTAGAGAATGGTGATGAAGAATGCTGTGCAAGTCAGAAGCTTGCATTATCTGAAGCAGATTTGATAGAAAGCATTGTCTGACTCGTTCATTTTTTTCCCCACCACCTGTTCTAGCAACGAATCCATCATCTTCTAAATAATCTCCCTAACAATGATCTAACAGGCTGAAGGGGGAAAGTGCTTGGACGAAAGAGGGCTGAAATATGTCCAGGGCAAGATACTCTAAGACGGTCCCTACACTACACAGTGATATCAGTTTGACCACACTTTAACTGACATGGCTGCATACAAGGGCAACCATGGGATTTGTAGTTTGGTGGAGGGACTTAGACTTATCAGCTGGGTAGTTCCATTCCCACTCCCCCTGAACTATAGCTCTTTAGCAGAGAATTCTAAGTCCCACCCCAAACTACAAATCCCATGGTTGCCTAGGGCCAAACTGCTTTCAATAATAATAATAATAATAATAATAATAATTATTATTATTATTTATATACCGCCCTTTGGTAATCCAATCAATGGACAGTATAGATGCACTCTTACAATTTCAGGCCAGGGTGAGCCAAGGCAAGATCAGGTGGGGGTATCTGTGCAAGCGTGCAATACGGAGGCAAAATCTGTCACCTGCTACCATTTTGGGCAGGTGGAGGTGAGTGGATCATAGAATCATAGAGTTGGAAGAGACCCTAAGGGCCATCTAATCCAACCCCATTCTGCCATACAGGAATACACAATCAAAGCATTCCCAAAAGATGGCCATCCAGCCTCTGTTTAAAAACCTCCAAAGAAGGAATAATAAAATCCTAGAGTTGGAAGGGACCCCCAAGGGCCATCCAGTCCAACCTGATTCTGCCATGCAGGAAGACACAATCAAAGCACTCCCAACAGATGGCCATCCAGCCTCTGTTTAAAAACCTCCAAAGATGGAGACTCCACCACACTCTGCGGCTGCAACGCATTTCACTGCTGAAAAGCTCTTATTGTCAAGAAGTTCTTCCTAATGTTTAGGTGGAATCTCATTTCCTGTAGTTTGAGTCCATTGCTCCATGTCCTAGTCTCTGGAGCAGCAGAAAACAAGTTTGCTCCATCCTCAGTATGACATCCCTTCAAATATTGAAAAATAGTTATGTCCCCTCTTCGGCTTCTCTTCTCCAGGCTGAACTTACCCGGCTCCCTAAGCCACTCCTCATAGGGCATCATGACTTCCAGACCTCCTACCATTTTGGTCACCCTCCTCTGGACACCTTCCAGCTTGTCCATATCCTTCTTGAATTGTGGTGCCCAGAACTGGACAGTCTTCCAGGTGAGGTCTGACCAAAGCAGAATAGAGTGGCACTATGACTTCCCTTGATCTCGGCACTAGACTCCTATTGATGCAGCCTAGAATCGCATTGGCTTTTTTAGCCCTTTCCTCTTTGAAGAGACCCCCAAAGAGTCCAAGGGAGCATCTGGTAGAAAGGATCGATTTGCAGAGCTGGCTTTTGCCTTATATAAGGTGACCCATGAGGGTGGCTTGTATTGAGGAGTGTTTCTTCCTCTGACATGCACACAAACTCCAGAGCCCACCAACACCATGTGTGCAAATGCAAGCAAAGAGAGGAGGGGAAGGAAGGAGGAGTGTGTTGCTTGAGGGTGGAGACTGGTTTGAGCCTGGCTGCCTTTTGACTGAAGGAAGAGCAGCAAAGAGCCATAGCTGCTGCTGCATAGTGGATCCAGTGTGCCGGAGAGGGTCTCACCCTTCCTTTCCTTCCTGCCATGTGCTGTAAGTCCTGGCTAAAAGATGCCTTCCTGCTCCCTTTCTCTCTCTTTCCTCCTCTACCACCACCATTGTCCAGCCAAATATGTATTTATTTTTTTGGGCTTTGCAGGGTTGTTTCGTGCCTTTCCTTTGGTGATGCTGCTGTATGTGAATGCCAGCCTAGGAAACTCCAGCCCAGGTAAGAAACCACCGGCAAAACACCCATGAAACTTTTTCAGCTTGTGTGTGTTTGTTTATTTAAAGAAAAAAATTGCTGGATATCTCCAAAGTTGCAAGGCTGGCTCTACTATAAAGCAGAAGAAGGAGGTTTATTGGAGGGTGGTCACCAAAGGGCAGCAAATTGCGAGGGTTTTCTCTTTTTTGCTTTTGTTATTCTACTTTTGTTTTTATATACTGTCAGAGATGGGGAGAGGCACTTGTGGAATTTTTCAGTCTCGTGTGCCAAAATATTCTGGCTGGTTTTGCATAGGGTGCACAGTGTTGGGGTGGGTGGATGGGCACCGTTTGCTGCTCGGGCTCAGGCGGCGAAATGTCCTGGGACATCCCTGCAAGGCAGAGGTTGTACGGAGAGTATACAAGGTGGAATTTCTTGACCGTAAGAGCTGTTCGAGAGTGGAATAGGCTACCTGTGAGAGTGATGGGCTTTTCATCTTTGGAGATCTTTAAAGAAAGGTTGGATGGGCATCTTTCACGAGTGCTGTAGTTGTGTTTTCCTGCATGGCAGAAGAGAGTTGGACTAGATGGCCATTGAGGTCCCTTTCAACTCCGTGATGCTGTGGTTCTAAGTGGGCCTAGGACAAATTGCAGCAAACGCCTTTATTCTCAGGAGAACTCAACGACAATTGCTGGCTTAGGGCCTGATCATTTAGGACACTCCTGACTGATAATTCCTGAGTAGACTCGACTATATACGTAAGAATCTTGGAGGTCCAATTTTGCCAGATCATTTCCAGTGGGAGCTCAGTCCTCCCAGGTTAGCCTTGGAGGGCTTGAACCTGCCCCACTCACCCCCATTTCAGGGTCTGTGGTAGGGGTAATCACAAAGCGTGTGTGTGTGTGTGTGTTATGATGATGGTTGTGGTGATTACATTGTCTTGAGTTCTGGTAGCTACCTTGAATCCCTGTTTTTGGGGAAAAGAAAAATGCAAGGTATACAAATAGACTTCTACCATTGCAACGTTATGGTTTTATAGGACTGAACTTCTTTTTCATTTAAAAAATGCTAATGAGAAGATCAGTGTGGAAAAGAATTAAAGGGGTTGTATAAAATTTGCAATGAATTAGGTGAGGTGTGAGAGGCACGGGCGACATCCATGTCCATTGGATTGTGTCTCCACCTTGGGTTTTAGTCCAAGCTTTAAAGGGAGCTATCCAAGGTGCTGAACCTATTTGGGGTGCAAAGATAGGTTTGAGCCCCTTAGAAAGTCTTTTAACACTGAGAATAAAACCTGGAGCTGACAGGGAAACCACCAGCAAACTAGTGGTGGTAGATTGATTTTCCTGATAGGTTGTTGGCTATGTCTTAGACCTCACCTTCTTATTTTTAAAAAGCAAAGCTTTAAAGGCATCTCTGCTCCTCTTTCTTTTAATGAAAGGAAGACAGACTTTTTGTGGTCCAAGGAAAGGTGGAAGAAATGCAGGGAAAATAAGGAATGGTGAGAATTCGATGATGGTGTTGCATGGATGCCCTGTGAGGGATACATGTATTGAAGAAACATGTCCGTTCCATGCTAAGCGCCTCGCCTCTTTGCTTGAGCATGTGGACCCATGTGGCAAAGGGGCAACTCCCATCTCTGGGGGGCATGTTGTATCTGCTCCGGTTTTAGTCCGAACTTCAAAGGACCTACCAAGCTGGTGAACCCTAACTCCATCCCCTCTCAAAAGGAACCAAACAGTTTCAAGCACTTTGGGTAGCTTCTTTATAGTTCAGGCTAAAACCCAGAATGGACTCACTGCTCTGTTGACAATGTGGCCGCTGAACCTGGTTAAAAGACCCCCAGCTTATGGGGAATTTCCAAGCCAGCCGCCTACGTTCACAGAATTCAAGAGAACCAGTTGGGTATTGATTTAGAGGCAAAAGGTGAGAGAGTCTATTAAGAATATCATGGACTACAACTCCCAGAATCCCCCAGGTGGTATGGCCAATGGCTTGGAGATTCTAGGAGCTGTAGTCTCAAAAAGTAACTTTTCCCAAACTTAAGACTTGGGAGCAGAGGGTCTACTCCTGGTAGGGGCAGCGGCAGCACTGTGACTGCTACCGTAAGCTGCCCGCCATTTTAATTTCCCACAATTCCCTGAAGGGACGCCACACCCGAGGCATTGTGGGCAAACAACTCCCAGACTCAGCTGGCCTGAGTGCATGATCCTTGCTAGCTTTCACCAAGGCCTTGAGCCTGGGGATGTTGGGTATTCTAATATCAGCCCGTGGATGCTAGGTTCTGTAGTTTTGTCTTGATTTTTTGTTCTGTTATTTCAAGATGAGAACCCCTTCATATGAAAAACAGCCTTCCTTTTACAGAAGGACCACACAGATGCACACCTGAGCCTGGAAAAGTTAACTTTGTGGACTGTAATTCCCAGAATCCTCCAGATGGTGGTGCCACCTGGTGGATTCTGGGAGCTGCAGTCCAAAAAAAAAATTTAACCGTACCAAACTCTGCACCCTGCCAAAAGAGGCCCACTCTTTCCTTAACCACCCCACCCATTCAACCATGGGTGAGATTGCACACCCTTCCCTCCGATAAGCAAAGATCCAAATCTTCACATAAGTACCGCAAAGGCCTCCGAGTGGCTCCACCCAAAGAGAAGGAAGCCAGCTGCAAAGAAAAAGGAAAATAATACATTCTGTGCATTTCTCCTTCCCAGATACAGCTTTGAGGTTCTCCATTGTTTCCAAATCTGGCCCTAGGAAAATAGCTTGGAATAACTAGTTCACTATCGGTGTTCCAAGATGTTAGTTTGTTTCAGCTAGGGTCGCCGGATTGATCTCAAGGCCCGGCCCCGTGTCTCCGGTTTTCATGGGTCATCTCCAGGCTGGAGACAAGGGTGCGAATTCTCCAGTCCAACTGCTTGCCACAATTTGCAAGGCTTCATTGATTGGCTGCTGCAAGTTGCAAAGACTCTCCGGGGAGTCTATGGATTGATTTATTTAGTTTCCTCTTTCCAGTTGTGGTGCCAGGGCTTACCTTCCACTCTGCTCTGCATCCACCTTCTTTCTACAAGCAAGGAGCCTATATTGCAGGCTTCTTATCTCTTCTCCCTGAGTAGATAAGAAGGAACAATCCCTTCATTTTACAGTTGCTGTGAGCAACTGCAATTGGTACTTAATGCATCATGCTTAAGGACATCATGGGGGGCTGTCTCCAGTTTTGGCTTGGAAACCTCAGCGTCTGGGATGATCCTAACTGGTAAACCTTGTTTCAGCAAAAAAAAAAGATATTGGGGAAACCTTTCTCACCTTTGAGACTGGCTGAAAGAAATTAGATTACATGGATTCCAGTCCTTTCATCTGATGGAACCCATAAAAACATATGCTAGGGGTATCTTTTTCTCAGTGAGTTTCAAGGGTGAGACAGCTTTGCTTTAAATATTTTAGTTAAATAACAAGTTACAGGTCGGCCCCTGTATCCGCAGATTCGGTATGCATGGTTTCACTTATCCACACCACCCAAAATATGTTCTCTCTAGGGATTTCTAGGTCCTCCAATGCAATTTATCTCATTGAAAATAATAGGGTTCCCTATTATCCATGGTTTCAGGTATCCACGGTGTGTGTGTGTGTAAAACTTGGATGTATCCCCCGCAGATACAAGGGTCAACCTGTACTTGTTAAATCTTTCCTTTGCTTTAAAGAAATAAATAGCATATAGCTAAAGCAATGTTGCCCTGTAATTGCAACTTAATGAGAGATGACATCAGTTCTTTTCCAGGGTCCTGGTAACTGTGTTTTTAGTTGCCTTCCTAATTACAGGCAGTGTTTTGCGTCACTAGCTAGGTGTATTTTATACCCTCGGAGAAAGGCAAAGGCAATTCCCCCTCTGAAGAAATCTTGCCAAGAAAACCCAATAATAGCTTTGCCTACTTTGGGGTCACCGTATGTCAGGAATGACTTGAAGGCACACAAGCAACAAACCAGTGGGTTGTAATGTTATGGTTCTTGTTGTTTTTTAAAGTTGGTTAAAAGAAAATGCAATTTCTTAATTTTGAATAATGAATAAAACTTGGACTATGATGGTGACTCACTCCTTTTTGCTGTGGGGCCTTGGATCAATAAATTAAAAATTACTTCTCAGGACCACCTTTCTAAACGCTGCAAAATGCAATTGCAATTGCAATTGAAATAAGCTGAGGACAAAGGGGGAAAGTGTGAGGAGCACAGAGAAACTGGGATATTTTAAAAGCAGCTAAAAAAGTGGGATGCTAGAGGAGTAATTGGGATTGTCCCAAATCAGGATAGATAAGGAGTCTTCCTGGCTGGAAAGAAGGGTGTTGCTGGGATTGTGAAGAGTATCTATATTTCTTCCTCTGCGATGTCTCATTACTCGCTAATCTTCCTCAGTTAGGAAGCTGGACGGAAGGAGATTCCATGAAAATTTGTGTCCTGGCTTTTCTCATTTTGCAAACTAAACAGACAGCCTTTTCTCTTGCCTCCAAATGGTTTCCAGACATTAGTTTATGCAAAGGAGAAGGGCTGGAGCCTGCTATTCAGAGTATTTATTTATTTTATGCATTTTTCTCTAGCACCTTAGCCAAAAAAAAAAAAAAAAAAAAAAGAAGACAAAAAAATGTTCCCAGAGCAGCTTAGCAAAGACCAATAATGAACCAAGAATATCCTTGCAAATACATTTTTTTCCCCAAAAGGACATGGCACAAAAGGAAAAGGCGACGAGGAAGGAAGAGGAAAAAACAAGCAAACTCTAGCGTTTGTTCAGTTCTTATCAAAGCAGTTTGAATGGAAATAAACCAAGGAGAAGAATGAAATGGGGCTGGTTTCTCAGCAGAGCTGATGGGGTGGAAACTTTCCCTCCCATTTCTCCAGTGTTATGATTGTTCAAGACTTATCCTGTAACTTTCTCATGAAGAGTGCAGCTTGGGTCGGTACGGTCAAAGCAGAGCTTGGGAAAGTTCCTTTTTTGGGGATTACAACTCACAGAATCCCCCACCAGCATATCCAGTTGTGCTCCAAAATTAGTAACATATTCAAGCCCTGAGCCTGAGGATCATTCATGGCCTAGATCAGGGGTAGGAATTGTGTATCCCTCCAGAGGTTATTCAATTTTAGTTTCCAATGTGTTTCACCATTGGCTATGTTGACTAGGGCTGCTGGGAGTTGCAGTCTAACAAGTGATGGGAAGTCCACTCCCTGTGGCCATTTCAGAAGTTTCAGAACCACCATTGCCTTCCTCTGAGGTTGAGAGAGTGTGACTTACCCAAGGTCAGCCCATGGGTTTTCATGGCTGAGGGAGGATTCGAACCCTGGCCTCCGGAGTCATAATCCAAGGCTCAAACCATTACAAACCACATTACAAACCACATAATCCAAGGCTCAAACCATTACAAACCACATCAAAAACATTAGCTCATTCATAAGTGAAGCTTTCAAAGACCCTTCACCTTTGGGCCAGGGAGGGAGTTTATTTTTTTAGTATTTATTAAGTATGTTTTTTTTTTAATTATTTAATTGCATTTTAAGAGGTGGGTGGGATGGAGGGTCTTGAATGTATATTTTAATTGTTGTAAGCCGCCCCGATTGCATTTTGTAGAGGGACGGGATACAAATACATCTATTATGATTATCATTAGTAGTAGTAGTATTTAGGGTGGAAAGGAAAAACAACTACACACTGGCTTTGCCAAACTGAAATAAGAGCTGCTCTCCACTCACCACCAGTTGCCACCTCAATTTCTGAACTGGTGGGTTTATTAATAAGTCAGCGTCTTGATTTCACATCCTCTGCTTAACCATAAGGGGAAAAAATCCCACCCATCAGAAATACAAAAACCCAAGAAAACAGTCGCATGCTGCCAATGGCTTGCCCTCCACCTCCGCATTGTTTTGGAAGAGATTGCCCTACTTTCCTTCTTTGAAACTGAGTCAAGTCACCAATTTTCCAGGACGTTATGAGACATTTCTGGAAAGACGCAAGTAAACCCATAATAATGTCCCCTAATCTAAATGCAGCTAGCTCCTAAGACTTGGAAATGTTGTGGTGTTGTTCTTGTAAACTTTGACAAGAGGCATGCAATTTCTCTTCCTCCTTCCAGCCAGCTTCAAATGAGAACTTCTGGATCCAGATGTCCAGATGTGGATGTGTGTGTGTGCCCAGGGCCGAAGTGACTTAGCTCTACAATGTTGTTGCATGTCACAATCCAGCATAGATCAGCACCCTGTCTTCCACTTTCCCGGGGTCACCTTGCTCTGTAAGTGCAAGGAAACATGTTCACAACAGCATGTTGTGAACATGTTTCCTTGCACTTACAGGGCAATTATCCCAATTATCCTGCTCACTATCCCAATTTGGCAATGCTGTCTTCCCACTTTCTCCGCTGCTTTTAAAATGTCCCAGTTTCTCTCTCCAACTTTCCCCCTTTGTCCTCAGCTTAATTGCTGCAAACTGAGTTCAAAGTGCAAAAATAATTTGCACTCCATTATCTCAGCAAGGAGGAGAGGAGAGGATGGATCCCTGCCCTTCCCAGTAGGCCCAGGCAAAAGCAAACTTCTGCAGCCTTCCTAGCTGGTCTGTTGTTTCTCATTAATAACTTTTACCATCTTGACCACACTCTGGTGTTGCTTGGCCACACACGTCCCAGGTTTCATCTGTGCACCCAGGTTTCATCTATGCAACAGACACTGTGAGAACTGGGTTTGGCATGACTCTTCAGAAATACCATAGCTTGTGAGGGTTGGAGCTCCCAGAATCCCCTAGCAGGCATAGCCAGTGGTCATCCTGTCTAGGTGATTCTGGGAGTTGCCCCCCCTTGCAAAAAAAAAAGAGGGAAATTTTGCAAGCTCTGGAAATTGCAGTCTCCCTTTTCAAAAATATATCTTTCTTCCCCCTTCTGGATACCTCAAGGGGGACAACTGGGTGCATTTTAACCAGAGAGATTATTGCCACTAATTATGCTTAAGGCAGTTGGGTTTGAAAAGGAAATTTGGCAAATTAAAGGAAGAGGAGGTATTTTAATTAGCTTTGTAGAGCCTCCAAATTCCAAGGCAGTCTACCTTTGAAGGACCCTTGCCAGGGAACAGCAATGCAAAGGACTGTTCCCATCAGTAGGCTTCCCAGAGATATGTGACTGACTTCTGAAGCATGATGGATCAGCCAGTTCTTTGGTCTGATTTGGAAAAGCTCTCCATATGTTAAGCCTTCTCTCTCCCATCCACGGCTATTTATTCCAAGTGGAAGATGGTTTTTGTTGGGTTGGTTCCTCCACACACACACCCAAAATGAGCAGGCATGTCGATTCATGCCCCCTATTTCCCCACCTTGTGTTGCCAGGGAGGTCATCAAAACAGAAGGTAAGCCAGGAGTCTGGTAAACCAGTATCCCCATTCAGCCTGGTGCTAGGTAGCCCAGTGCCTTAGCTGGTGGAGGAATATGACCCAGTCCAGTCCAGTACAAATACAAATGGAAACCATGACTAAAACAGAACATTCTTGTTCCCCACATTGAGCAATGGATGTGGATATATGAATTGCCTACTTGTAAAGAGAGCCTGGAAAAGCTGCTTTTTGACAACAATCATTGCTCAAACCTCCTGTCTCCAAAAAAACAAATCCCGTTTTACATGCAGGGCCCAATAGAAGTCCAGGTCTCACCTGGGTTTTTTCCCCCCATCCTGGGAACCTCCTAGCAAAAGTACCAGGATCCGGCACCCTTCTCTAGTTTTGTTTCCCCTGCGTGTACTTTAGTTTCGTGTTGCCCTATAAACACTTTGCTCTCCTGCGTCATTTAAATCCGCGCTTATAAATTGCAGCTGCGGCACGCTAGCGAAGAGGCAATCCACAACAGCTGTTCCACAGCTGGAAATGTTGCCATGGTCTGGGTAGGGGCCAAGATGGGGCTCCTCCAACAAGGACCAGGAAGAAACAAAAGTTTATGGCTCTGAAACACGAACCATGGATCCAGGAGATATACCATGGGAAGCCGGATGATGTTGGAAGGTAAAAGTCTGTTCAGATATTTTAATAAGGACAGTGAGGTGAGGAACATAGAATCATAGCATTGGAAGGGACCCTAAGGGTCATCTAGTCCAACCCCATTCTGCCATGCAGGAATAATCAAAGTACTCCTGACAGATGGCCACCCAACCTCTGTTTAAAGATCTCCAAACATGGAGAGTTCAGCCCTTCCAGCTGGCAGTTTATTTCACTGTGAAACAGCTCTTGCAGTAATAAAAGTCCATCATAATGTTTAGATGGAATCTTTTTCCTTGTCATTTGAAACTGTTGGTTCATGTTATGGTCTCTGGAGCAGCAGAAAGCAAGCTTGCGCCATCATTTATATAAGAACCCTCCAGATATTTAAAGATGGCTATCATGTCACCTCTGCCTAAATAACCTAAAGGCATGAGATCCTGTCTGATCTTGGAAGCTAAGCAGAGTCAGCCACACTATTATGCTTTGGTCAGACCTCACCTGGAAGACGGTGTCCGATTCTGGGCACCACAATTCAAGAAGGATATGGACAAGCTGAAATGTGTCCAGAGGAGAGCGACCAAAATGGTGGGAGGTCTGGGAGCCATGATGCCCTATGAGGAGCGGCTTAGGGAGCTGGACATGTTTACCCTGGGAAAGAGAAGGTGAAGAGGGGACATGATAGCCATGTTTAAATATTTGAAGGGATGTCATACTGAGGATGGAGCAAGCTTGTTTTCTGCTGCTCCAGAGACTAGGACACGGAGCAGTGGGTTCAAACTCCAGGAAAAGAGTTTCCACCTAAACATTATTAGGAAGAATTTCTTGAGGGTAAGAGCTGTTTGAAAGTTAAATGTGTTTCTGCCTGGGAGTCTGGTAGCATCTCCTTCTTTGGAGGTTTTTAGAGAGAGGCTGCATGGCCATCTGTTGAGAATACTTTGATTTTGTATTCCTGCATGGCAGAATGGGGTTGGACTGGATGAACCTTGAAGTTTCTTCCAACCCTAGGATTTCTATGGTTACATTTATTACTACAAGAGTCCCTGCTACTGCACATATAAGAAAAGGCATCTTCTCAGAGAAGGTTTTGAACCCAATCCATGGGCTCACCAAAGGAAACTGGTTTTTGCTAAGCAGATGTATCGCTTTCCCACATCAACACTAACAGACCTGCTGTAAAGACCTGAAAGACCTTTATCACCTTATGCAGCCCTTTGAAAATTTAGGGCAAGGGACATGATTTGCATCTTTCTGGATCCTATTGCATTCTGTCCTACTCCTGCAAACTGTATAAATATGCTTTATGCCCGAGGCCTTAAAACCACTCACTACTGCACTGTAGAAGTAGGTTGATATCCACGAAAGCTCATGCTAAAATAAAATTTAAAAGGTAGTCTTAAAGGTGCTGCTCATGCTAAAATAAAATAAAAAGCTAGTCTTAAAGGTGCTGCCACATTCCTTCTCCCCGCTCACATCCTTCTTTTCTTTTTATGCAGACAGAATTATTATGTTCGGGATGGTATGAATATGAGTCAGTATAAACTGATAAAAGCTAAATGAATAAGTGATATAAATATACCCCTTCTGGAAAGCAGACAGACTCAGGAGAAAAGGAGCTATCCAAGTCTTCTAGGCCTGAAGAATGGTGTCTGTTTGTTCAAAGTGTCTGCTATCTTGTGCTGCCTGAAGATGGACCAAAATGCTTGCTTGCAGAAAAGGAGATTATCAGCCGGTCAGCAACTGGAGCTTTTGACCTTTTGCCTTTTGCACATTGATAAGCTGAGCTACCTGGCCTGATTTTTGTTGTTTTGATGTTAAAATTCTCTGGAACATTAAAAACAAAAGTGTATGTATGGGAGGGAGGGGTTTGCATCTTATTCCACCCACTCCTTCCTGAAAATGCTCATTTGCAATGGAAACCCAACGTCAGTTATCCTTTGAAAGGAGATCCGACTGGCTTCTTACAAAACCTCCCCTTTGAGTTGAGTTTGCATCAGTGACGGGTGGCCCAGAGAAGGACAAGTCCGGCATTGTGCTGACCGTGTCCTCATTTGCTTAACTTGTCAGGTGTGCCCCCCGCCCAGGTGACGTTGGAGCGCAACAGGTACAGATGGGATTTGCAGCTCAATTAGAACTGGGAAAATGAGTTCATTGCAATGCAACTCCCACAAACCCCTGATTCTAGAAGCTGTAGTAAAACAAGTCTCCAGTAATCACTTTAATTTCCTTTCCTACCTTCAGAGGAATGACTCTCCACGCTTCTGCATGAGTCACCAATCTGACCTGGTCATCCCCAGAGCTTCCATTCATTCAGAGACACAGGAAGCAACCTCTTCCAAAGAGAGTGATATATATATATATATATATATATATATATATATATATATTTTTCCTGGGTCTCTGTATGAAGCATTCTTGAATAATCTGAACATGCCTAATGTTGCCGAGACATGCTAGAGTGTCACCACCCATTGAGTGAAGAACACAAGGCAGGAACTGTGGCAGAGACTAGATTCCCTGATTGGAAATAAGTGCAGAAAAATTATGAAATTATAAATATTCATTATGCCAGCAATGCAATAAATATGGGCTATGTCTCAAGGTCTCAAGGAAAAATCAGTGGCCGAGACACTACATTATGCTTGTGTAGCGCATATCTATATTCATGTATAGATTTTCCTTTGGGGGTTTTTGGGGCTGTTAGGCCGTGTTCTGGAATAGTTTCTTTCTGACGCTTTGCCTGCATCTGTGGCTGGCATCTTCAGGGAATGGTTGGGTAGGAGTGCGTGGAGTTTATATGCTGTTAACCCCTGTTGGAGAGTATATGTAAATTTGTGTAATTGAATGGTTAGTTTCTGGGTATAGAAATGCAAGGCTTGTTAGCGTCTGTTTGGCTAATGGTTGGTTGATGGGCCATTATCTGCTGGGAATAATACATATTCATGTAGTCTATATGATGGTTCTGCTTTACCTCCTTTCCGCTGAATACGAACACTGTGCAACCAACTGTGTCTCTGACAAAGTTCCTGTTGCCTGCTGTCCCCTTGTGCCGTTCAGAGTGCTGGTTATGATCTATAAATCCCTTTACGGCTCAAGCCCAGGTTATTTGAAGGACCGTATCAGAGGAAGGAACTGGCAAAATCACCTCTGAGGGTTCCTTGCCTAAGAAAACCAATGAAATCCATGGGCTCACCATCAGTGGACAGGTCACATAAAGTACACACCGCCTGGTTTAGTTAGCACAAAGGGCCTCCCAAGGCTTTATCCTAGCTTGACTTTTTTATGGGGCTATAAAAGCAATCAGCCAAAGGCGCTGGGCTTCCCCTCGGCTCTCCCACAGTGCTAGCAGCTGCATGCATCTGATGCAAGATGGAAAGTTACCAGCTGCCTTGGGGACCAAATGGGCTACCAAGAGCCCAGCCAAAGAGCCAGGACATGGGAGCAAAAGAGAGGCTTCCCTGAGTGATGGATCACAGGGAGCAAGTTTGCTGCAACCTGGAGTGAAATCCAGTCTAGAGTCTCCCCAAGAAGTGTCCTGGAGGGGCCAGGCTTCCATCACCCCAATTCCAGGTGTTGGCAGCTACAGCTCTGATTTTATTTTATTTTATTTTATTTTATTTTATTTTATTTTATTTTATTTTATTTATACTCCACTCTTCAGCCACAAGGCTATCAGAGCGGCTTACAAACTGTTTTAAGCAATAGCAGTTTACACATCTACACTGCATTAAGCAGCTTCCAATGTGTATTAGCTACGGTAATTCATTCAGCAGTGATTCTGCTGCGGATTTTATTCCAAGCTGTGACAGAGCTCTTCAGGGTGCCAGAGCTATTTTGGAGATGGGATTTGGCACCTTGGTTATCATCTCTTGTAAAGTTAGGACTAAAACCTAGAGCAGGTTCACCACGCCACTGGCCCCATAACCACAAGCCATTACTGCTAAAGTTATGTTTCAATTGTATATTTATTTGTGCACTTCGTTCCCCTCCACATTTATTTATTAAAGTATTAAATTGCATCCAATAATCATAAGAGTTCTGGGTGGCTTAGAATAAAACCAGTGTAAGATTTAAAAAGATAAAAAATAATTTCAACATACTAAAAGCAGGTTGAACCAGGGAGAGTTTAACTTTCTGTTGAGTTTGGTTTTTAAGATTTCTAGTGGTCCTTTATTTTAATCTAGGCTGTAAACCGCCTTGGGTCATGTGCCAATAGAAAGATGGAATATTAATTACAGTCCCTTCATATTCACTGGGGTTTGGTTCCAGGACCCCCTTTTGTGGCTACCAGAATCCGTGAATACTCAAGTCTCATTATATGCAATGGCATAGCAAAGTGGTGTCCCTTATATAAGACGGCAAAATCAAGGTTTGCTTTTTGGATTAGTATTTTTTTAAGAATATTTTCAAGCCATGAATACTTAAATCCGTGGATACCAAATCCGTGGATATGGAGGGACAACTGTATATAAATAAATATTCCAGCAGCTGTCTTGGTTGCTGTTCTGAGCTGTGCAGCTCATTTGCTGTAATGTCTGTTCTTTCTTCTCTCTTTTTCTGTTTCTCTGCAGTGAATCCATGCTGCTATTTCCCCTGCCAACATAAGGGCGTGTGTGTCCGAGTCGGTACGTCAGGCTACGAATGCGACTGTACCAGAACTGGTTTTTATGGCACTAACTGTACCGTGCGTGAGTATCCGCCAGCCCTTCTGCAATATGTTGTTGGGTGGAAGAGCTCAAAAACAGAATAATTTTGGATGGGTCAGGGAGCCAATGTTGTAACATGTTACATCAACAAGACAAACTATGGTTATTGGAACCACTTTACCCAGTGCCACATAAAACAAGTAACCCTGAAGGACTTAATTTCCAAGCTCTGGTTTTTCCTCTTCCCTCCTCATTCTTTTTCCTTTTATGTCATGCCTTCTTGTAGGGAAACTCTCATCAGCGCTGCTTTCCATAGGTTTCCCTGGGAGCATTTAATTTACCTTGCTGAAGAGCAGGATTGAAATGATGTAAACAAACATACAAACATCTTGGGAAAGCTAAGAATGGAACTTCCATGTTCAGAAGCAATCTACCTCTGAGGACTTGGGCAGGCAGTTGATTTTCCACTCCATTTCCTTGTCCCTTAGCCACTCTAGGAAACAGGGTGTTGAATTAGCAGAGTTTTTCTTATCTTTTTATGTTCTTTTCCAGCGGAATTCTGGACGCGTATCCGCGAAGCCGTGAGACCTTCGCCAACTTTCTACCACTTTATCTTGACTCACTTCAAGTGGTTCTGGGACATCATCAACAATACCTTCATCCGGGACACGTTGATGAGGCTAGTGTTGACACGTGAGTCAGAAAGAATAAATTGGAGAGGATAGAAGACCTTGGGAAATGTACCTCCTTTGTACTTCAACTCCCAGAATCCCCTAGCTGGGGGATGCTGGGAGTTGTAGTCCACAATTGTGAAATATCCAAGCTCTGGGCAGTAGCATGATTGGGCAGCAAACTACGAAGCCATTTGAAAATGCCTATCTCCCCCAAAGTGAGATTTTGAGCAGGATCACATGGGAGGTGAACGATGCAGGTCTTAGCGAGGAAAAATGCAAAGACTTTTGATATTTGGAAGTAAAACATCAACGTCTCCCACAAACGGACATGCAGTAGAAGTCACTGAGAAGCTATCCGGCAGAAATTGCAATGAAAATGTACCAGCTAGAGAAGGCATCGGTGTCTTTCGTCACCAGAAAAAGCAGAATTACTTTTCACTCCCATTACCTCACTGGGAAAAGTAGAGGAGTGAGTAGAGTTTTGCTTTTCCCAGTAGGTTCAGGCAAAAGCAAACTGCAGAAGCCTCTCCTAGCTTCTCTGTCCTTGCTTGCTAATAATTTTTTTGCCATCTTGACCACACGCTGATATTGCTTGACCACATGTCACTTGCAAAATGTTGGAGGGTAGGTAGTTTAACCTCGCTGGGAAAAGAGTTTCAGAGCCCGGGAGCAACCACTGAGAAGGCCCTGTCTCTCGTGTTGGGACAGAGAAAAGCATCTCCCAGAAGGTCACAAAGCATGTGCACATTTATATGGGAGAGTGTAGTCCTTCAAATAACCTAGACCCGAGCCATTTAGGGCTTTATAGGTCATCGCCAGCGTTTTGCATTGAAGCTTACTGTGTTTCATTTCTCCATCTCTCTCTGTCTCTCTCCTTCCAGTCCGAGCCAACCTCATTCCCAGTCCGCCCACCTACAATTCCGACTACGGGTACATCAGCTGGGAGGCCTACGCCAACGTGAGCTATTTCACTCGCATCCTCCCACCAGTGTCCAGGGATTGCCCCACACCCATGGGAACCAAAGGTACAAATGCTTTTGAACAAGATAAATGAGTCCCAAGAATCCGCTGTTGAATGCGTATATTTTTGGTTTTGTGGAAACATCACAACTATGTATTTTGCCCCTGTAAGTACTTTGTGCCGAAGCATCAGACTGGAGGAGCACTGGATTAATGGAAACAAAACTGGGTACTTTTTACCACATGTGGTGGTCATGCAAAGCCGCGAAGGAATTCTGGATAAATATCCATAATCTGATAAGAAAAATAATCAAGACAAATTTTAGACTAAAACCAGAATTATATCTATTAAACATGTTTGATAGAGACTTTCCGAACAAATTTAAAAATATGATACTTTGCATGGTCACCACAGCACGAATTGTGTATGCGAGGTATTGGAAATCAAAAATAATACCAAATTGTGATGAGTGGATGAGGAAATTATGGGAAGTCGCTCAAATGGAGCAACTCTCTTGCTGGATTAAACACCAATCTATAAATGAGTTTAGAAAAGAATGGAGAAGCTTAATTGAGTATTGGAAAGCTGAGAGCAATGGGATAAGAGAAATTTGGTTTATAGATTAATGAAACTTATTAAATCTGTAGTAACCGGTATTAATAATTGTACGTATGTAAACTCTCTGTTGGGAGAATACAGGAGAAATGATGTATATAAATGTATATAGTGGAAAAGGGAAAAGGGATTCCTGTTTCTATGACTTAGAGGTATAAAAACATTTGAAAAGGGGTAAGATAGAAAGCCAATGTTAGAAAGGAGTCAAATTCAGACAACAGTGTAAAGGAAGTAAATGGGTTTTATTTTGTGGAATAAAACCGAAAATATAATAAATAAAAAATAAACAAATCAAGACTTAGTCCTGCGTACTTGTGGAACTCCTTGCTACTGGAAACAGCCAGTGTACTGATTGGAGCTGAGGGAAGTATTAAGCCACTGGTAACAGACATGAATAGCCCTTGAGGCCTGTGAGAATCAGGATGATATCTGAAATCGGTAAATAAATAAATAATAAATAGGCAAGCCACACAATCTGGAGACCTTTGTTAGATTGTAAGCCTGAGGGCAGGGAACTGTTAAATTGACCATTTGTAAGCCGCTCTGATAGCCTTTGTGGCTGAAGAGTGGGGTATAAATACAATAAATAAAATAAATAATACATTTTGCATGGCCCAAGTCTGTAATGATGCTTCAGGGTGATTCCTTTTGGAAGATCAGCTAGTAAGTTCCAATAATAATAATAATAATAATAATAATAATAATAATAATAATTTATTTCTGTCCCGCCCCTCTGCAATGCAATCGGAGTGGCTTCCAGTATAAAAACTCCATAATTACCTGAATACCCTAACCCACCCTCCCCTTAAAAGGTTCAATGAGGACTAGAACCTGAACCTCCCAAGCCCCACGTCCAAATTTAACCACAATAGTGCACTAACAATCCCAGCTTGCAGTTCTGATCAAAGGTTGGAACAGGAGAGGTGAGTGGCTCTGATGTCAATGGGTTGGAAGATCCAGTTCACCTTGTACTTTAAAGGACCTGTCCAGGTGCTGAACTCCCTATTCTGGGAATAGCATTCAGGACCCTGGACAGATCCTTTAAGCTGTGTGGGATTCACTGCTCCATTGACATTAGAGCCAACACCTTGTCTACATTGCAAAAGTTACTTTTTAGGATTGCAGCTCCCATTACTGTACAGCCAGCATGGTTACCTTGTAGTCAAAAGAAGGGGAACTTTTCTAAACTCTGGTTCTAACATTAATGGTGGGGGTCTTAAATTAGTGTAGATTTTTAGATGCACTCCTATGCAGCAAGCTTGAGGTGGCTTCTTCAGCCTTGGCTCCACCATCCAAGGAGATGGTTGTTGGATTTGGGTTTTCCGTCCCTCCCTCGCAGGGCCGTCGCAGCTCCCTGACTCACGGCTGGTGGCCGAGCGTCTTCTTCTGCGTAGAACCTTCCACCCAGATCCACAGAGGACGAACTTGATGTTTGCCTTCTTCGCCCAGCATTTCACGCACCAGTTCTTCAAGACGTCTGGCAAGATGGGGCACGGCTTCACCAGGGCTCTGGGCCACGGGGTGAGGAGGCGGCCGGCTGACGCAGAAAGCGTGTTCAGTCTTTGGTGTGCTAAGTTTTCTGCAAGAGGCAGGGTTTTAAATGTTTAATTTTTTTTGAAAATTGAAAATATTTTAACACTAAAAAAATATTAATTTTTTTATGCCCAGTAAAATAAAAGTAAAAAGTAAAAAGTATTTTTTTAAATATATATATATATTTATTATAATTTTCAAGATTACAAAGTATGGGTGTCTTCTTCCACATCAAACTGAATAAGCTTATAAAAGTTGCATTTTATATTTCCCCCCATCATCAAAGTGTACAATTATGTTTTGTTTTCTATTGAAAAAATAAAATCTGGACCTCCTTTGTAAAAACCCCTCAAAGAGTTTTTTTTTTAATTCCCTTAATCTATATTTCTTCTTCATGTTAAACTAGTCTTAAATGTATTCATTGTTATGAATTCCTTTTAAGCAGGGTCCTCTAATCATAGACCATCTTGCACATTTATTTTTATTGTTTATTCACTCTTCCCCCCCTTTTTTTTATTTAAATTTTCTTCATATCTTCATATCTCCATATTGGTATCCCATCGTTTTTTTACAAAAGTCAATTACTGGAGACCATTCTCCTTTTATTTTTTCTGGATCTTTCTTGTTCAATATGTGTGTTAAAATGTCATTATCCCTCATTTCAAGAATTTTAAATATCCAATCTTCTATTTGAGGTTGCTCTTTAATCTTCCATTTGGCTGCCAAAATCATCCTTGCTGCTGTACACAAGTATACAAGAATGATTATTTTTAATTAAAAAAAAAAATAAAAAAAGTAAAAAAAAAATTATGCCAAGGACCAGTATCTTATCTTAACTTTCTTGAAGGGGTTGGAGAAAATGTGAAAGAAAGAAAAAGGCACACAGCTCTTTCCAGCGTGCATTAGAAGGAGGAGAAGTTGGCATGGAGAACTCCTTGCAGCCTTGGCGTGCCAAATTTGAGTTGGGCACAGGATTTCCAGTTTCAAATGTTACATGCTTGGGAGGAAAGGGGGCATAGCTTGCCCCCAAACTGGTTTGAACCTCCTCAGGGGAAAAGGAGAAATTAATCTCGGAGGTTCACACCAGCCCTTTTTTTTTTTCTGCAGGTGGATCTCGGACACATCTACGGGGACAACCTTGAACGCCAGCACAAACTCAGACTTTTCCGGGATGGCAAGCTGAAGTACCAGGTACTGTACAAAGGTGGGATTTTTCTGCTTTGGTGGAGGGACCAACCAGAGAAGTGTAAATATAGCATAAAGAGCAGAGCGTTTGAGGCTACAACTTCCAAAGGCTACACCTGCCAGCAGGACTCGAGTCCATGAAACTCAGTATTCCCAAGTGCTAGAGAAGAGCATCAACAGGTGGAAACCATGCAACCTTCTGAGATTCTGTTGGACTGAAACTCCCAGCATAGCCAGCAGTAGGGATGATGGGAGTTGGAGTCCAGGAACATCTGGAGGGCCATGCTTTCCCCATCTCTGAACTGAGAGTGAAAAGGCCTAGGGTGCTAGAAAGACCTTTTGGTTGTGCCAGAAGGAATTCAGAGATGGCGCAGGGGGAGATCCCAAAGGGGCTGGTGGCCAAGAGTGTTTTCATGCATGCAAAGGACCTGCAGAATAAACAGGTGGGTAACACAGTCGTCCTCCTCCCTTGCAGATCTTGAAGGGGGAGATGTATCCCCCAACAGTGGCAGAGGCTCCAATCCACATGATCTACCCCAAGCACGTGCGGCCTGAGGAACAGCTAGCCGTGGGCCAGGAGGTGTTTGGGCTTCTCCCAGGCCTGATGATGTATGCCACCCTCTGGCTGCGGGAGCACAACCGGGTCTGTGATCTACTGAAGCAAGAACACCCCACCTGGGACGATGAGCAACTCTTCCAAACTGCCCGGCTGATCCTCATCGGTGCGTGTATTCTGGTGTAGAACGTTCCTCATCCCAGAGCTGAGGAAAGGTCCTCTTTTGGGGACTACAAATCCCAGAATCCCCCAGCCAGCATGGCCCAGTCATGACCTGGATGGGGCACAGCCATGAAATATCCAGCGTTGTAGGATCTATTCTAGAGAAAGGTCATAGTAAACCCCCTCTTAGTATTCCTTGCCTAAGAAAAACCCTGTGAAATCCATGAAGTCACCATAAGTCAACAGGCAACTTGAAGGTGCAAACACACACACACAACCACAACAACCATTTGAGTGTTGACCAAACAGCAACATAGAGGCCATTCCCACTGACCTGCTCTAACAGGACTACAAAGTTCAGGCCCCTATTTCGTAACCCTCAGCACCATGTCTGGCATCCTGTTGGTTACTCCCAAGTGGAGCAGACCCATTCCATCCATTGCTGAATGGTGGGACAACACATAGATAAATCCCACTGATTCAGTGGGTCTACTCTAGCCAGGACTGACAACAGGGTTGAAGCCAAAATGTGCCACCATACTCTTGCTGAAATATCTTCCTGATTTTCTTTGGGACTCAGGAGGGGCCATGTTTCACTGGGCAAAATCCCAAACTCTGTGCTTGCACAATCATGGTTGCACTCAAGACTCTATCCATCAATCCGTCCATCCATCCTTCCCTCCCTACCTCTTGTTCTCTTCCCAGGTGAGACCATCAAAATTGTCATTGAAGACTATGTCCAGCACCTCAGCGGCTATTACCTGAAGCTCAAGTTTGATCCAGAACTTCTCTTTGGCGTACAGTTCCAATACCGGAACCGCATTGCTGTGGAGTTCAATCAGCTCTACCATTGGCATCCGCTGATGCCAGACTCCTTCAAAATCCAGAACAAAGAGTTCAGCTATGATCAGTTTATCTACAACACCACCATGCTGACGGACTATGGCGTGGAGGCCTTGGTAGACGCCTTCTCCAAGCAACAAGCTGGGCAGGTGAGCGCTTTGCAACAGCCAACCTCAAGCGTTGGTTCTAGGTCCACAGGCATGAAAATTGGCACGCTCCCTATTGTCTAGTGTGGACAGGTAAAGCACTATAGAAGCTTTTAAGGATTATTGTGCTATTTTCCTCCTGGGAGATTGTGCACATTTTACTGTTTCCTGTTCAGTGCAGTTCAATTCATGATGGGTTGCCCCAGAAATAAAAGAAAGGAGGTGTTTAGCTCTAGAAAGAAAAAGGGGAATGAAACAATGAAAATAAATTAAAGCCTGCCCTCTCTTCGCAGGAAACATAACCTGGCTAAACTGGAGACAATTCATCATAAATCCCTCTCCATGCTGAATGGGAATGGAGGGGAAAAGCCATTTGCATTGGAGTCTTTTTCATTCTGTTTGGTTGGACTTCATATTGTATCCCCTTACTGTTTTTGCTACATCTCCCCTCGCTATTAATGCCACCCTATTTCTTCTTTGATTATCATTTCCAGTGTGTTTAATTATATGGTTGACAGTGTCTCATTCCTGTACACTTTAACTTGCCCACTCCAACACTGCCTCTTGGCTCACAGGAGTAAATAATTCCACCACCATGTAAAACGGAGTGCCATGGTGGGATTTAAGGACTACCAAACAAGTGTCACCATGCAACTTACTTGCAGGGAAACATCATAGAAGGATTGTGGCTACAGACCTTGTTAGAGCGTAGAGCATTAAACAAAGTGTTGTATGGAGCCACCATTTTAATTCCACTTCTGGCTAATTGTGCCCACTATCCACTTTTCAGATTGGTGGGGTGCCAAATATCCATGAGAACCTTCTGAAAATAGCCATTGGGGTGATAGAGGAATCGAGATTGCTGCGCCTCCAGCCGTTCAACGAATACCGGAAGAGGTTTAACATGAAACCCTACACATCCTTCCAGGAACTGACAGGTAAGTCATGGATTTTCTTTAGGCCAGTTGAGGTGCTACCACCAAGCAAGAATGTGCCCCAAATCATTTTTGCTGCAAGGTGATGCTCCTTAGAAAAGGAAACATTTGATAGTTTCTGACGTTTTGCAACAAGGGAAAGTTAAACTATTTGTTAAGGTGGGATGTAGTTGCAGAAATGAATCATACAGGTTTCTAGAATAATGCACAAGGTGGAAAAAGTAGTCAGAGAGAACTTTGCTCCTTCCACTTTCATAGTATGACATTTTAGAATTGCCGGCTAATGGTCAAACCCAAGGGAGTCATTCTTTATGGGATTCATCATTGGCTTGTGGAACACACCGCCACATGAAGTGATGCAGTCATCTCTGGCTTAAATGGCTCTAAAAGGGCATTCAGCAAATTTGACACAGAAGAGGAGGAAAGGTCTACCTATCTCTTTTCCAGGACCAAAGTTTTGGAAATGTTACTTTTTTGTACAACGCTTCCCAGAATGCTCCCAGGCAGCAAGGCTACTGGCTATACTGGTTGGAGCATTTTAGGAGTTGTATTTAAAAAAAAAAAAAAAAGCTTCAAAGTTTTGGCTAGGGCAGCTAAATGGAACCCACATGTCCCAAAGCAGACAGACCGACAGACAGAAGTTACATTTCAAAAGTAACATGATGAATGGGAATGAAATCACTTTCTTGGTGTAATGAATGACATTTCCTAGAATAGCCTCAGAGGAAGGCAACAGTAAACCTCCTCTGAATAAATCTTGCCAATGAGAACCTGCATGGTGTAGTAGTTTTAATCCTGGACTAGGACTCAGCAAGGCCAGTGTTTGAATCCCTGCTCAGCCCTGGAAACCCACTGGGTGACCCTGGACAAGTCACACTCTCTCAGCCTCAGAGGAAGGCAATGGCAAACTCCCTCTGATGATGATGATGATTTTGCCACAAAAACCTTAAGATAGGGTTGCCATAAGTCTGAGTCAACTTGAAGGCACATCCAACAACTAGGAAGTTACTTCTGGAAGTTACATTTTGGGCACTTTTAGAGCTCTAGACAGAGACTGCAAGTGTGGGAGGTGGCATCAGGCATCGTCCATTGGCTGGAGGTCCAACGGGAACGCCTGCCCCACCCTGGCCCAATGGTGTCAATCCTCCAAAAGAGGGGACACATTCGGACTACGTCCCGATCTTCTCACTCACTGGCTGTGATTCTCTCATGTACAGGGGACGAAAAGAAGGCAGCTGAGCTGGAAGAACTCTACGGAGACATCGATGCCTTGGAATTCTACCCAGGTCTGTTGGTGGAGAAGACCCATCCCAACTCCATCTTTGGGGAAAGCATGGTGGAGATCGGTGCCCCCTTCTCTTTGAAGGGCCTCCTGGGGAACCCCATTTGCTCCCCCGAATACTGGAAGGCCAGCACCTTCGGTGGGGCCATGGGCTTCGAGCTGGTGAACACAGCCTCGCTGCAGAAACTCGTGTGCCTCAATGTCAAGAAGTGTCCCTACGTGGATTTCCGGGTGCCTGACGACATTGGAGAGGAAGCCATGGAGGCAGCTCCTGGTGATGGATCTGGGAGGAAGGAACCGTCCACCGAACTCTAGCCGCAGCCCTCGAGGGAGCAGGAGGGCACTTCGAGTTGGCCACAATCCAGTTGGCGAGTCTCCTCTCAGGGAGGCAAGGAGACTCTTCCTAGGGACTGTAGCTGGCTGGTTGTCAGAGCAAAAAAAAGACCATTTGCAGCACAGTACGGCATCCCTCAAAGACCTTGGGGAAGCTCCTCCCTTGGGGACTACAACTCCCAGGAGCCCCTGGTGAGGGGGCATTGGATCCATGAAGGGGGGACTGGGTCAAGAGGGACCCAACGTTGAGTTACGGTGTGGTGGGGAAGTGTTGATTTTTCTAATAAAAAAGGGATGGTTTTTATTCTTTTGCTTATGACGTCACTAATTTTTTTAGAAAAAGGGAAACAGGGTGGGAGAGTACAATTTTGCACCATTACCCAACAGATCTAAGCAGGTACTCAAGGGCTCCAGGTGTTTATTGTGGGTTTTTTCTGGGCTGTGAGGCCATATTCTGGAAGGGTTTATTCCTGACGTTTTGCCTGCATCTGTGGCTGGCATCTTCTCTGAAATGTCAGGAATAAACTCTTCCAGAACACAGCCTCAGCCAGGAAAAAACACGAAAAACCTATGGATGCTGGCCATGAAAGCCTTTGACTTCGTGCTCCAGGTACGACTTTGAGGACCTCTAGACCCAAGGTTGCTTTGGGTAGCCTTCTGAATGAGACGTATTGATGGGAATGTCCATTTAAGACAGATCGCCTTCCATGTGATTGCCATTTGGATTATTTTCACTGTTTGGACGGGACCTTACTGTATTCCTTTCTTCAAACTGTATTCACTTGATACTTTATGCATTAAGGACTTGGTCTAGCCAGGAGAGGAATCCTCATAGCTGTTCTATTTGAAAAGAACTGTTATTCTGTGGGCTGTGTGTGTTATCAATAAATTGTCACCAATTGTAGCTCAGGAAATGCATTTCAAACCTCTAGGACCTCCCTGCGGCAGCCACTTATTTCTGCATCCAAAATGAAGAGATCATAGTGTGTTGGTGAGTTTCCTTGCATCCTCCACCCCATCTGATGATGCTGGAAAGGATGCTTTTGCCTCAAAAAGTGTTAAAAAAAAAAAACATCACTGGCCGGGAGACTTGATGGTTTATGTTTTATTGCATTAATTTACGAAAATGTTAGGAATCACAGATAGTAAAAGAGTTTAGCAAAATAGATCTGCACAGGAAGACAATGAGGGACAGCAACACAGGACAGACATACCAAAAAGAACAATAAAACAAGATGGTGAGGAGGCCATCTTACACACCGTATAAAGGGATAAACCAAGGTTAGGAATGGCCAGGATCCAAAGGCCTTAACAAACAAACACTTTGATTGAACGACTGTTTGCACCAATTGCTACCACAATTATTTTCAAGTCCCTTAGAGGATTTTTTTACTGGATATCTTGGGGTTCACAAGTACACCAACACCACCACTACGTTTCTATTCCTGAGTGATGTCAATACCTAACTCTTGGCCAAAACACCTACTTATGATTCTATGCACGCACAACGCAGATTAGCAACATGGCCGTTGCAACCGGGGTTTCATGAGCCACCGGGAGTGGCAGAGAAAAGCTGGGGTACCACAAAGTGGAGAAAAGACACCCAGAAGGCTTGCTGGAGAAGTTCAAAGAATCCAGCTTGCAGCTCCACAGGTAGGAACAAGTGAATGGTCCTCTACAAACTAGCCAAGAACTGACTACACACCTTGAGACTGTTATTTTGGGGCTCCCAATCCAGTTCAAAAACCAGAGCTTGGAAAAGTTCCTTTTATTTTAATTTTTTGGATTAGGGCATCTTTCACATGGCACAGTTACACCCCTTTGATACCTTTTTAACTGCCTTGACTCCATCCCATGGAATCTTGGGATATGTAGTCTGCAATCCTCTGCCAGGGAGTGTTAATGCCTTGCCAAACTACAAATCCCAGGATTCCAAAGGGCGTAGTCAAAAGTGGGACCAAAGTGTTATAAATGTGCAACTTGAAAGCGGTCTATGCCTTCTAGGACAGGGACTTGGCGATTCTCAGAAAGGGGAACTTTTCCAAGCTCTGCTCCCAATGCATCCTGCCCCTCTTCTGGGCCGTCTCAATCTATCTCCAAGTCACTGTCTTCTTCGCTGTAGCAGGAGGTGGCAGCATTGCAGATGGAGGTGAGGAGCACCAGGTCCTTCTCGGGCAGCAACCCGCACTCCTGCAGGAAGGCCTCCAAGTCCCCTGCAAAGAAGTCCTCACCCAGCTGGTCGGTGATGCGGACGAAGTTGCCCACCAGCTCCCCACCCTTGTAGACCAGCAATGCCGGCAGGGCATTGGTGGCGAAGTGGGTGCTGGTGCCGATCAGGGAGCTCCGGACGCGGCAGAATTTGACCGTGGGGTACTCGGCGGCCAGGCAGATCATGCAGCCGTCCAGGGCCTCGGAGCCGGGGATCTCATCCTCGTAGATGTGGATCATGACCAGGGTGTTCTTGGGGCCCTTGTCCACGGCGTCCAAGAAGGCCTCCCCGCTCTGGATCTCAAAGACCTGTTTGAACTGCTGGCCGCTATGCAGCTGCTGCCGCATTTCCTCCATCCGCTGCCGGCGGTACTGCTGCAAGAATTCCTCGTCGTCTGCACTCTCGTGCAACATACTGTACTCCTGCAGCGTCAGCTGGGGAGGGAAGAAAACAGGCCACCTTTTAACATGCGCAATACCAAAAGGGGAATATGCCTACACTATGCCAAGCTGAAGCCTGATGATGTCTACCAGCCAGGATGGCTATTTATCACTTCCCGTATCAGAGGCAGCGTAGGCCTGCGAATCACTGAAGAGGGGACACAGGAGAGGTCCTTCTTGGTGGCTGCTCTCAGGCTTTCGGACCCCCTCTCACAGTTCTCTCCCTCCATGCTGTCCTTACGCTAACAAGTGAACACTTTCCCATTCTGAGCAGTTTTTGAGAACAGGATGACAAGGGCGTAGTTTTACTGACTTTTTTGTCTTTGATGGATTTAATAGGTCTTAATTTTATGGATCAGTCAGCATGGCATAGTGGTTTGAGTGTTGGACTAGGATTCTGGGAGAATAAAGTCTGAATCCCCCCTTGGCCATGGAAACCCACTATCCTTGGGGGATAGATGGACAGTGAAGCAAGCTGACAGGCAGTGAACCAACTTACAAGTATTTGAAATATGGTGCTGTGGGAGAGCTCTACAGATACTAGGGACAGCCAAAAAAGATAAATAAATGGGCCCAAGAACAAATCAAGTCTTAATAATATCTAGAAGCCTGACTTGTACTTTGGACATGTCATGAGAAAAGATGATAACAGTCAGTAAAGTGGAAGGCGGTAGGGAAAAGAGAAAACAATCCAGCAGATGGATTGACTCAGTCAAGGAAGCCACAGCTATCCTGAGTTTGCAAGACCAAAGTGCAGCAGCGGAGGTCTTGGAGGTCTCTCATTTGTAGGGTCACCATAAGCCCAAGCCAACTTGATGGCGATTTAGAACAGGAACCATCGGGGGGGGGGGGTTAGGGCAGCAGAAGAAGGGGGGACCCCCCCCCAGGAGGTCTACCTTGCTGTTCAGTTTCTCTCGAAGCTCTTTCTGTTTTCGCTGGTCCTCCTCGTCATCCAGGTGGGACCGGCAGGTCATGGAGAGCTTCTTGATGAGCCGCTCCATCTCCCGGCACTGTTCTTCCCGCTGCTCCGTCTCCAGCTGTTTGAATCTCCTCCAGTCGTTGATCACGCCTTTAGGGCCTGGGAGTGAGAGGGGAGAAAGAGAGGAATAAAAGAAGCAAGAGGGAAGGCAGAGAGAGAGAGAGAAAAGTCTGCCATCGTGGGAAGCGTGCCAGCCATCCTTGTACAAATCTCAGTTGCGCACAAGCATTTTACAGGTAACACCAGATGCACCATTAAAGCGTGAAACTGACCATGCTTAGGAGAGTATACTAGGCTCTGGGAATGTTCCTCAGCACCTCCTTTTGAAATATTACTAGTGAGAAATCATGGAGTTTCCAATCTACCTTTACACCCTTCAGAACTAGAACCTTGCATATTTTTTTTCTTTAAAGAAAAGAGCTAAGTATACTGGGTAGAACAAGTGTGGGGAACCACGTTGGAAATGAGGAGGGGGCAATGGCAAATCTTCTTCTCCCCCCTTTTTCTTATTCATTTTGCCCCAAATATAATAATATTTATTTCTTACCCACCTCTCCCTATGGACTGAGAAAGGGAACAACACATCAACATATTATTAGTTAAAAAAACATATCAGTTAAACGCATCAATTTAAAAACAAGTACATCTAAGTCATTTTAATACGATCAGTACACAATTTAAAATCCAGAGTTTAAAACCATCTGGATAGGCCTAGGAGGAATTAATGTCCCCTAGGAAGCATTAATGCCACATTTGAGTCATAGGCCTACATTGTCAGGAGGGATATCAATGCAGGCAAAGGGAACAGCTTTCTTTGGCCATGTGGGAACTAGGAAACAAAAAGCCATACAATCCAGGCAAGACAATCGGAAGTCCATTAGCAACAGAAAAATAAAATAACTTCCCTTGAGATCCAGGCTGTTTCTGTACTATATGAGGCAACCCACCCCTTTCTTAGGCAGGAAACATTGAATTTCTCATGAAGTCCCTGTACAGTTGCATATAGAAAGATGTTTAGGTGCTAGAATTCAAAGACACGGCCGTGTTAGTCTGGAATATCAGTCTGCAAAGGGATCTTGTAGTACCTTTGAGATTCACTGAGACTAAATCCACACTACCAGTTTGAAACTGGATTATTTTCCATGGCTCCTTGCTATGGAAACCTGGGATTTGTAGTTTGTTGAGGCACCAGCACTCTTTGGCAGAGAAGGCTCTCTTTCTCTGGCTTTTCTTCGCAAACGAAGATTCAGGAAGGACTCATCCCGCGCTTTCTGCAAGTGCGCTGATGACTAAAAAGGCCAATCCGAGATAGAGAAGTCCGGCTGCAGAAAGCACAGCAGAAGGTCTCCTTGGGTGCTGTTTCCGGGTTGTGATTCTTTCTGCGTTGTCGTTTCTCTTCAAGACTTGTTCGGCGTGATTCTCAAATAAGGCTGCAGCATTGTGGATCGTGCGTCTCCATGCCTCCCGATGTGAGGCCAGGGTGGACCATTGCTGGTGATCAATTTGGCTGAGCCTGAGGTGTTGTTTCAAGGAGAAGGCTAAAGACCTTGTAAAACTACAAACCCTAGGATTCAATAGGAAGGAGCCATGGCAAATAATCCAGTTTCAAACTGGATTATTTGTGTCGTGTAGATTAGGGAGAAAGAAGTTGGTAGCATAAGCTTTTGTAGACTTAAAGTCTACTTCATCTGCTGTGTAGGTAAAACCTGAGTAGAGGAACTGAAAAGGTTCACTGCACACCTGTGTTGATTGCGCTGCCGTCGCTGCTTAGCGCCATCTCCATGGGCATGGTGGCATCGTGGATGGAGCGGGGTTCCTCCTCTTTTTCCTCCTTCTCGCTGTCTTCATCCTCACTGCTACTGTAGTAATACTGGAGTTTCTCTCCCAGAAGTTTGTCATCCAGGGTCGTCATGGCCAAGGCTGCAAAGGGAACGGACAAGGCAAGTGGGAACTAAATCCTGACACCCTGCTCTCGCACAAGGGCTGCTGTGGAAATGGAGGTAAACTTGGAGTCTTTCCCCCAAGCACTCAGAAAATGAGGGTTCGTGAGCCAAAATTGAGACTGGCAAACTCAGTGTGGATGCTAAGAAGAGGGTCACAGGGCCATCATATTAGGAGGAATTCTGCATGTTTAAAATTTATTTCATTTGTATCTCACCTTGCTCCCAAAACTGGGACTTAAGTCAGCTTGCAAAAAAGTTAAAAAAAAAAAGATTAAAAACCCATATAAAGACATTAAGTAAAAAGCATACAAAAAGTTATTATGAAACTAAACTATGCATAGAATTACTGTACAGTTGTCCCTCCGTATCCACAATTTGGTATCCACAGATTTAAGTATTCATGGCTTGAAAATATTCTTTAAAAAATAATAATCCCAAAAGCAAACCTTGATTTTGCCATCTTATATAAGGGACACCATTTTGCTATGCCATTGCATATAATGGGACTTGAGTATTCATGAATTTTGGTATCCACGGGGGTCCTGGAACCAAACCCCAGTGAATATGAAGGGACAATTATATAAAGATTTAAAACAAGTCTATGGCTGGAAACACAACAGGTACTCTGTCCGAATTACAGCAGACCCACTGAATTGTTGAATGGCAAGTCAACACATAGGTAATTTCAACTGATTCAATGGCTCTGTGTGTGTGTGTGTGTGTGTGTGTGTCTTCAAGCTGCCTGTCGACTTATGGCAACCCCATGAATTTTACAGGGTTTTCTTAGGCAAAGAATATTCAAGAGGTGGTTTCTCCAGTTCCTTCCTCTGAAATACAGCCTATAGCACCTGGGATTCTTTGGCAGTCATTCTGGGTTTGGGGAAAATTCTTCTTTTTGGACTGCCACTCCCAGAATCCCCCAGCCAGCTATGATTCTGAGAGTGACAGTCCAAAAAGGCACCTTTTCCCATGCTTGTGGCAACCCCATGAATTTCATAGGATTTTCTTAGGCAGGAATAATCAAGAAGTGGTTTTGCCAGTTCCTTCCTCTGAAATCTAGCCTCCAGTACTTGGGATTGGTTGGATGTCTCCCATCCAAGTATTAACTAGGGCTGACCCTACTTAGCTTCTAAGATCAGACAGGATCTGGTACCTTTAAGACTAGGGAAAGGAAGGGATTTAAATCAATATAAATAGTGATGGTGTTTGCCCTCCACCAACCTGGTATATTTGTGCCACTGAAGGTCAGACTCTGAGGATTAGAGGCTTGAGTCCAGATGGTTCAAACGAAATCCGAATTACTCAAGTTGTGCTGGTTCAAGCTTTATTTTGCTGCTGAAACCGAGCAACTGGAAGTTTGTACCTTCGCCGCCCTCCAAATGCTGTGGGGAAAAAACTTTCAATTAGGCAGAGGACAAGAAGGGGGGTAAAAGGAAAATCTGGGTAGGCAGAAAAAGACTTTACAAAAATGAGCTTTTCATAGAATCATAGAGTTGGAAGAGACCACATGGGACATCTAGTCCAACCCCCTGCCTTGCAGGAATACACAATCAAAGCACTATTTCAGAGGTTTTATTAACCGACCAAAGTATTTAAGCACTGCATCAATGAGGACAAAGATGCAAATAGTAATGGTTGCCGCTTTGCATAGCTCTTATTGCAAATTATTAAGGTCACAGCTGCGGGTTTTTAAAAAATGAGATTAGTGGCATGTGATTAAAATGTATTTGCCGTCAAGCTAAACAGCTGTGGCTCTGGGCACTTCTGGTTTTGTTCCTCTCTCAGGCTTGGCTCTGAGATAATTTTTATGTCCTAGATAATCTGCAGGGGAAAATGCTGGCCCCGAATGAAGAAAAAGAGCTGAGTAGGAAAGCAAACATTCCTATTCAGGACAGAAAAAGCAAAAAGATGCAAGGTGGAACAGTGGACAGAAATGCCCATCCCTTGAACCCCAAATTATCTTCCATCATACAAGAACCCCAAGTTCTCCTGCATTATATAAAAACCCCAAGTTCTCCTACATTATATAAAAACCCTAAGTTCTCCCCCATCATACAAGAACCCCAAATTTTCCCCCATCTCTTCCTTCCAGGAGCATTAACCCTTCCCTTGCCCCTTTGGCACCCCCTGAACCCACAGCTCACCCCCCCCCAAATAAACCACACTTCACCCCTCCTTCACCCCAGGAGGCATTAACCCTTTCCTTCCATGCTGGTAGTCCTCTGCACTCCCAAACCAAAGCCCCACTATGGTGCAAGATGCCCCCCACCCCCAAATATCATCCACCCCAAACCCTCAATTTGGATCCCACTCCACTGGGAACTCTCAATGGGTGGGAGGTGGAGCGGAAAGGCGGGCTTGTCCCTTGAAATCCCAAATTCTCCCACATCATACAAGAACCCCAAATTCTCCCCCATCTCTTCCTTCCAGGACCATGAATCCTTCCCGTGGCCTTTTGGTACCCCGCTGTACCCACAGCTGACCCCCTTAAAAACTATGCTTCACCCATCCCTCACCCCCCAAAAAAGACCCCAGGAGACATTAACCCTTTCCTTTCATGCTGGTAGTCCTCTACACCCCCCAAACCAAAGCCCCACTATGGTGCAAGACCCCCACCCCAAATACCATCCACACCAAACCCTCAAATTCTCCCCCATCATACAAGAACCCCAAATTCTCCCCATCTCTTCCTTCTAGGAGTGTTAACCCTTTCCTTGGGACCCCCTGGACCCACAGCTGACTCCCCCTTAAAAACCATGCTTCCCCCATTCCCCATCCCCCCCCAAAAAAGACCCCAGGGGGCATTAACCCTTTCCTTCCATGTTGCCAATTTTCTGCACCCCCCAAAAAGCCCCATTATGGTGCAAGACCCCCACCCCAAATATCACCTGCAGGGTAGTTCCCACCCACTCTGAATTCCTTCCCACCCCATTGGGGGACCCCTAAGTCTCCTGGCAAGTGGTGCCACCCCAATCCACCCCTGCAAAGGGCAACCCCATTTCCTTACCTTTTGGGGGGGATCTGTCCTTCTCTGCTAAACAGAAGGCAAAAAAAGAGAGGAAGCGCAAAGGATGCTGGGAAAACGGGGAGGGGAGGGGAAGAGGAGGAGGAGCAGCTTGTGGTATAGAGATAGGAAAACATTGCTGAGTCTAGCAGCGAAAACTTCCGGTTTCCATTCGACCTGCTCAGATTTGGGGGAGAGAAAAATTCACTTTTTCTTCCACTCCAAACTTTTAGGCAGGCTGGTCGTTTTTAAAAACATTCTTCTTTCCCAGTTAAATCATACTTACCTAGCTTGCAAATATTCACAAGCTTTGACCATGCTTCCTCCTTAAACAACATCCACCTCTTTGTTGTTGGAGTTGTTAATTCTTAGGTTACATTTTTAAACCAGTTTTAAAAACAATAAAAAAATGCATTAATGTATCATTTTATTTTTTAGAGGAAACATGTTTTGTCTTCAATGAACTGTTGATGCACATGTTCAATGAAAGTGTTGATGCATGATGTGTACTAATGCAAGAATTCTTTGCAAATAGAATAATTTAATTAAGAATACATATGAAAAATTTGCTCTAGGACCCATTTATTTCTCTTTTTAGCACTCCACTGTATTCTCTTCTGCAAATATTCACAAGCTTTGACCACACTTCCCCCTTTAAAGATAACAACATCCACCTCTTTGTTGTTGGAGTTGTTAATTCTTAGGTTACCATTTTAAATCAGTTTTAAAAACAATCAAAAAAATGCATTAATGTGTCATTTTATTTTTTAGAGGAAACATGTTTTGTCTTCAATGAACGGTTGATGCACATGTTCAATCAAAGCTTTGATGCATGATGTGTACTAATGCAAGAATTCTTTGCAAATAAAATAATTTAATTAAAAATACATATGAAAAATTTGCTCTAGGACCCATTTATTTCTCTTTTTAGCACTCCACTGTATTCTCTTCTGCAAATATTCACAAGCTTTGACCGCTCTTCCCCCTTAAAGATAACAACATCCACCTCTTTGTTGTTGGGGTTGTTAATTCTTAGGTTACAATTTTAAACCAGTTTTAAAAACAATTAAAAATGCATTAATGTATCATTTTAGTTTTTAGAGGAAACATGTTTTGTCTTCAATGAACTGTTGATGCACATGTTCAATGAAAGTGTTGATGCATCATGTGTACTAACACAAGAATTCTTTGCAAATAAAATAATTTAATTAAAATATATATATGAAAAATTTGCTCTAGGACCCATTTATTTCTCTTTTTAGCAGTCTGTTGTATTTTCAGAACTCTTCTTCAGGACCACATTTGGATCTTCTCCATCTTCTGCTTCCAATTATGTAATCTATAATAATAACAACAACAACAACAATGTATTTACACCCCACTCTTCAGCCACAAAGACTATCAGAGCGGCTTGCAATTTGTTTTAAGCAATAGCAATTTACACATCTACACTGCATTAAGTAGTTTCCAATGTCTATTTGATTTCTATATTGGCCATCAAGGGATGTCTATATATAACAGTCAACTTCTTGGGTTGCTTGAAGAATGTGTGATTAAGAGACCTTGCAAAATTTGGTCAGTCGCTCTCCTGTTTCATTTCCTGATCCTGGGCCAAACTTTCTTACAATCTTTGATTCTGCTCCGTTTTCCACTTTTGGATCCCAATTGCCTATGATTAACAAGAAGTCCTGTTTTGGTGTGTGATCCATTTCCTCCGATCATAGAATCTTTCCGTTTCTTCTTCTGCCTCTGTAGTTGGAGCATAAACTTGGATTATAGTTATACTGATGGGTTTTCCCTGAAGTCTTATTGACCTGTTTTGGTCAGACTTTACATTATACCCTTTGACTGCTTTTGTTACATCTCTCCTCACTAGAAATGCCACCCTATTTCTAATTAAGATTTTCATTTCCTGAGTAAAACACCGCTTAGTTACCTAACTCAAAATGTCCCATTCCTGTCCACTTTACCTCTCTCACCCCAAGTATTGCAATTTTTATACATCTCATTTCTTGTTTTACTATGTCTAGCTTCCCCTTATTTATGCATCTCACATTTCATCTTCCTATAATATGTGTTGTGTAGTTTCAGACTTTCTTTTCACCTCTGACCACGTCAACAGCCGAACGTCCTTTTGGCTTGAGTCCCGTTGCATCATTAACCACAATGCTATTTGTAGTTTTCTGCTGTATCCCAGTAGATTGTTGAGTGCCATCAGATCTGGGAGTTTCATCTTCTGGCACTATCTCTTTTTTCATTTCAGATCGTCTCATTATAGGGTTTTCGCAGTAATAAAAGATCTTCAAAAGTGAGTATTGCTGACTGAATGCCTTCTTTTTGTATGCTGATTTCTCAAATAAAGATGAGCTTTATATTTATTTATATTTATATGAGTTATTTATACCCCATGTCAATGCTGCAGCCTTATTTGAGAACTCACGCCGAACAAGTCTTGAAGAGAAACGACAACGCAGAAAGAATCACAACCCAAAAACATCACCCAAGGAGACCTTCTGCTGTGCTTTCTGCAACTGGACTTGTTTATCTCGGACTGGCCTTTTTAGTCATCAGCACGCTTGCAGAAAGTGCGGGATGAGTCCTTCCTGAATCTTCGTTTGTGAAGAAAAGCCAGAGAAAAAAAATATACCCCACTCTTCAGCCACAAGGCTATCAGAGCGGCTTACAAATGGTTTTTTAAGCAATAGCAATTTACACATCTACACTTCATTAAGTACTTTCCAATGTGTGTTAGCTAATTGGAGATCTTTTGTTACTTAACTGGAGTTTTGACAACCGTACTGGTATACATAGGGGGGAAAAGTCCCGCAAGTTACTCAACCTAGAGCTGCCAATTATTTGAGTTAATAAATTCCCCTAATTAAGATCTGACTAACAGCATTTTGGGTAGCAAACTGACCTTGCCTCAGTCGCTGCACAGATAAGGAGTCCCTTCGTTTGTCTCACTTTTTCGCCCCTTGTCTTTGTTTGGGAATCTGAAGTTTAGATGATATTTTATTGACTTTTGAAGCTGGACAGAGCAGTGATGGTGAGTGTGAATGCGTAAAGGTAGCTTAGGTAGCATCCCTTGGAGACTTCGGCTCTCTGCTGGCAAAGAAAGGGTGAAAACCTTTGTATGTGTGGTTACTGTGGTTACCTATTGGTCCAAAACTAACCCTTTCTTTTCAAAGAGTCAAACAAATTCCAAATAAAACTCACAGAATGGGGATTATTTTTAATTTTTTTGGGAAGTATTTCCTGTCATTCTTATCCAGCTTTTCTAGATCAAAACACAATGAAAATGTGTTGTTGTTTTTTAACTTAAATTTTCCTAGGAAAGAAAGGAAGTCAATTCTACACCCAACTATGATGGGACTTGGGTGGCAACTTTACATATCATCTGTCCTCGCCCTCAAAAAAAAGAGCATATTAATTGCATATACAGGTTTTGTATTCCTTACCCAAATGATTGGGACCAGAAGTGTTCTGTATATCGGATATTTTTTCCAAGTTTTGGAATACTTGGCATATACATAATGAGATCTTAGAAATGAGACCCAAGTCTAAACAACAAAAATCATTTCTGTTTCTGTTACATATACACGTAGCCTGAAGGTAAAAAGTGGTTCAACAGAGGATTAATTAGGACTGTACCATTCGTATCAGGACAGTCAGAAGGTTTGAATTAACTCCCTCCCATCAGTATCCTAATAAAGATCTCTTCCCCACCCCATCAAACTATGTTTAGAAACGGAAGCAAAACAAGTTTAGGTGGACATTTTTTTTTATTTTATGGCATGCAAATACATGTCAAGTACTGCAAACTTTTTTTTTTCCTATTAACTCTCTCCCAAACACTGGAAAAAACCAAACAAACCACAATTCGCTAAAGTCTGTGACCAGCCCAAAAGCTAATTAATTATCTCTTCACTTCAGTGCTACAGCAAACACACACACAGAATTTCACTCGGCTATTCAGGCTAAATCACAAAGCCAACCCCCATCGTTCAAATTGTCCCACCCCGAAAATACAGACCGTACGGTCTAAAGCTTTCTCGTTTAAAATCCTATTCCTATAACACAAAAGGGAAAAAAGTTACAATTTGGAAATTTTTAAACAGAACTAAATGGAATAGAATTCATTACCCCCCACAAATATATCCCCCATTTCATTTTACAGATTTTTTTAAATTATATTTTTAAATAGAAGCTGAGAATGCACCATTAAAAATGAGCATTAAATCCATCGTAGCGATGGTGTCTGCTTTATTATACATGATGGGTGTACACCATCGTTTATCTCATTTACATTTCAATCGAACAATAGATTTGCAAAGAAAATGTCTAATACAGACGTAAAAATATTCACACTTGAGCTTCACAACCGGTTGTACAATTGACAAACAGGCCTCTTTTCCCAAACTTTCTAGGCTAAGCAAGTTTATAAAATGTTAATCAACTCAACAAGAAAAAAAAATGTGGTTTTTTTTCCTTTTTAACTTCCAGGGAAAAGAATATGCAGGTATATAGTATAAATGCAGACAGCAGATACTGCAAGCTAAACCACGATACTCCAGAGTGGCGGGTACAGTGGGTATGTGCAGTACAAAGAAAAGCCACGCATGTTGTATCACAACTACAGTATAATGTATTTTGTCTGCCCAAAAAAGGAAAATGCATGCATTCCCATGCCTTGGACTAAATAACTGAGGACTCCTCTGTGTATGTGGATCGGGGTCTGTGCAAATATATGTTGCTCTGTTCTCTGGCATTCCCAAACTCTGCCAGAATTCATTTAATTTCAAAACTCTGTCAAGTATATAAAGTGTCAATTAAAAAGCTTCACAAAAGCATGTGTCTCTGTGTGTGGATAGATGTTTTATTTTTTGCTTGTTCACTGGGTGGGTGGGTGAGATGTTTAGCAATTTCACCTCGTCCCCCTTCAAGCCCTTCCCTTATCATAAGGAGTCAACAAGTCCTGCATGTACCACTTTGCCAGCAAAGCACTGTACTGCAACTATTCCTCCGTCAGGGAAAGGGTTGGGTGTTCAGAGCAGGGGAAATCTAGCCTGACCCTCTTTCTCCTCCTCCACCACCACCACTACGTCATGCCATGTTTCTGTCTTTATCATGTTCTTTACATTGCAAGTCCAGGCTGTAAACATGGAGGAACGTCCTAAAGACAAGGGGCTTAAAAATAAGAGCATGCCACACAAAAAGTGGATGGCTTTCTATTTGTTTTCTACAGGGATGGGGTGGGGAATAGGCTTTTCGGATTCAAACTTTGCAAAGCAGAACAGGGTAATAAATACTGGGAAAAGATATCAGCCCACAAAATAGGACCACAAATCGGCCAGCAACCTCTACGCTCCCTCAGGTTGCCAAAAATCCTGTCCATCCTGAACGGCAGCAACCGTGTTAAATTTTGTTTGCTTTTCTTTTCAAATTAAAAGCAGGTTGTGTTCTAGCTACTGTGCAATTGCCATGCACACCTTAGAGTCAAGAACAGTCTTCCATGCTTCGCCACAGTTGTTGGTTGCCCTTCTAACTGAGGGACACCTGCAGCAAAGAGGACAACTGCCCAGTGTGGGTCAAGTGTGTTCAGCTGGGATTTGCGTGGCTGATAGATAACGCAGAAAGAATGGCACACTGGGTAAATCCACGGCAGGGCAGGTCCCACAAGGTTGATGTACACACCTTGACACAGGCCACTGTTGTGCTCCTGGGTTTGCTGCAGACAGCTTCGAGCAAAGGTGGCATCTATCGCAATGCTCACCCACTCCTTCTCCCATTGCAAACCTGGCTATGAGGCACTGAGTCTAAAGAAAGGCGAGAGAAGAACTCACGTCTCAAAGAAGCCTAACCTGAACATTCCCTGACGCTGCAGTCTTCCTTTTCAATGTGCCCGTCTGGTATGCAGAATTTTTTTTATAATAAATACCACCTCCTTGCTAAAAACAAGAGGTAACTCCTATTCTACCAATGCCTGATTCCGCCTTTTATTTTATTTTTGGCTGACCTGATTTCCTAAAGGCAGAGCCCTAAAACAGGCTAGTGTACTGCTCAAGCCCAGCACCCATCTCGCTAGCCACCCTAAGCAAAACTGTACACCCTTGCAACCAGACGCAGTGGCCAAGCGGCTTGCGTTATCTTCCAGAAGGTGCAATTTTCGTCCCACGCAACATCGAACCAGAACAGACAACCGTTTCGTGGCAAGATCATGACAGTTGATGGCTAAAGCGCAGAGAGAAAGATGGCACGTGGTTTTAAAAGTTTGGCTGGTTGCTTGGGTCCTGCAATTGCTCCCTAATGAAGAGCCGAGCAGAGCTCTGCAACTGACCCTTCCCATGAAGTCTCCCTGCCACCGCCAAACAAATGTAAACAGAGCTGGTGAAAAGATAGCAGAAGCAGGTTTCTGAACACAATGCCGCCAGAAAAGCGGGCAAAGATCTGTAAACAATTTATTCCGACCCCCTTCCTCCAGCAAGAACACAGTAAAAGGTGGGAAGGATCACATATTTTTTTAAAAAAACTTAGACATTAAAAAAGGTAAAATGCACAAGATTTGTTCGGCTGTTATATATTCACCCTCAGATTGTGCTGAAGATGCCCGGTGGCGTTCTGGTTTAACAGAGGGGCGATTTCCCTGAGGGTAAGAATAAGGATCTCTCAAACCTTTATATGGTTCTATTTTTGTAACAAAATAGCAATTAAGATTTGTTTTCTTCCTTTTTAGAAAAAAATTACATCACCTTCAACATGGAAGATCTTATTGTTTAAACACCCATGTAAGAGAGAGCTTGTTTTGAATATACAGCTATATTTATGTTTAGCTACCTATAGTTTAAGTTACACATACTGCAAAAGAAATTTTCTGGAAGCATTTCAAATGTAATAATATAAATTCCTATATACAGAAGAATTGCCCCACTAGACTGAGAGCACAAGAGCTGCAGAGAGACAGCTGACATTTCACATCGACGTTAATAGTCACACGTGAAAAGTGAATGGTGAACTTCAAACAAAAATGTTTGATTTCCAGTGGCTTTGTTTGTCTTGCTGCAAAAGCAAGGCAGCAAAAAAAAAAAAGCTTTAGAAAGTGCCCACTGGAGATCTAAACAAAAAAAAGGAGAGAGATTTGGCTGCTGTATTACAAATAGCTCTTTACACCTTTGTAGTATTAAATACATGGGCAACACTTTTCACAACGTCAATTGAATTCTCCAAAAACCAAACCCCACAACCAAATAGCCCTGGGATTTTTCAGTTAATATTTACAACATAATTTTTTTTTCCTCATGACCTTACAAGACAGGAGAGAGATTTAAAAACAAACAAAAGATCTGTAACCCTCAGAGAAATGCCATTCTTCTCCCCACATCTGCCCCAGATGTGTGTACCTGATCCTGCACACAGAACTGCAAGCTGACACCTCTGTTTTGCCAGTAACATGATCGTCTTTGTACTTTGTTTTTTTTTTTTAAGCCATTTGCTAGCAGGATGAGCCCTTGCATACAGTACACCCTGGTGAAAATTGCCATTTGGCTAAAATATTCCAGTACAATTTTCAGAGTAAACAACTTCACAGAAGTTAATCAACAAACATTAAAAAATAAAGCAGAGAGAGAAACATAAATGAGAAGAGAGAAAAAAGAAATCCCAAAAAGAATGCCAAAAGAGGACAAAAGCTAATAAGGTAATCAGGTTAGAAAATAGAGAGATTCTTCTTCCTCTTCTACTTTCAAGGTTAGCCTGAATTTTTTAAAAGCAAGGGAAAGGAACAAAAAGTATGGCTAAGATGCTAGCTTACAGGGAAAGATGTTCCTATTTTAGCTGATGGTTGTCTATTGTGTGGTGTATGTCTTAAACCGTATCTTCAAGAGGACATATGTATTCATTGTTCTGTACAAGCTCAGCTAAAGCTATATTACTAGTAAGCATTCAAGGCCTTGTCAGAATTAATTAGTAATAAACCTAGATACTAACATTCTCGGTAATACTATAACCAACACCACGTCATTTCGAGTGTCTAATGGACTGCTATTCTATTATTATTGTTAATTTTTTTTTAAGTACAGCAACAGCAATACTGTGTTGTTAGTCAGTGCAAACACGACAGACAAGAAATGGTTTTGTTTCGCAGGGAAAACTCTGTGAGGCCCTGGATGCCAAAGCGATCTGGGGGCGTCTGTCAAGGGACAACTTAACTCTGCACTCTCGAAACAAGTGCAGTGTGTTGCCGGAATGGAACATAGCACTTCTGTTTACTACTTGGAGCAGTGAAAGACCGAGTACTAAGCGGAAAGATGCAGGCACTTGGATTTGCAACCTATCATTCGTACATAGGCAAATCACTCGATATATGGAAATATCAAGTTCTAAAGTGGAAGAGGATGGGAAGGAGGGGGAAAAAACAGGTGGGAAGGCGACAGGAAGATGCAAAGTGGCACGCCGCTACATATAATGCAGCGGGGCAAAGCTAGGAGAGAGAGAAAGTATTATCAACCCTGAATTAAAAGTCTTTATATGTCAAGAAGATCCCCAACCTCTCTCGCTTCCTCACACGCGCAATTTCATGCAAAGTTCCATAGCTGAAAAACAAGCAATTGCAACCAGATGCAAAGTCCTCTCTCAAACAAACAAACAAAAAGAAACAAGGCAAAAGAAGTTACTTTTACTTCCCATGAGTCATATCCCTTGAGGATCTGCTGGCTTCACAACGAGTAACTTGCACATTTTTCCTAGAGACGCCATTGCAAAGCAAGTATGGCTCAGTTGGTGCCCCGGAACTTCCACACACTGATTAAAAAGCGGCCGTTCAGCGTTCAGTAAAACAATGTCCAGATTCTAAATCGCTTACGGAAAGTGAACACCTGAACCTAGCAAAGCTGGTGGCTGTGGTGGGGGTGTTTTCCTTTCCTTATCCAGAATGCTAACGTGATAGGGGCTTGATTTATCAAAGAGTCCACAGGAAACAAACAACCCCAATAGTATTTTCTTCAAAAAATATACATTATGTAATATATATTATATATATTATATATATATAAATCAAAAGCAAGTGTAATTGCTTCCTTAAGCATAGTCACAAGCTTGAAAGCAGAACACCTCTCAGCTGTTCACCATCTTGCCGTTTGTAACTGGCCTTAAAAAGTCACTCTTCCCTTCCACCCTGATATGGGCTGTCTTCAGAACCAGGCTGCCCAAGCTCACAGATGTTGTGGCGGGCATGCTGTCGTCCACGCTGCTCATGGAGGAAACCACGGGTTGGCTGAAGCAGGAAGTCACCGGCAAGACTACTGTCTGTTTGTCCCTGATTTTGGAAAAAGAGAAAACAAAAGGTGGGGTGGAGAGAAGAGAAGTCCAGGTCACAGATCAGAAATAAGAATACTGGATTCTCGGTCATTTCACAGAGAGTCTTCAAGACTGCAGGGCTAAATCCACTCCATAATTGTTTCCAAGGCAAACCCCAGTGGGACTGACGGCATACCCTCCCTCATTTCACTCAGGACACAGGTGGCTGAAAGTGGTCAAGTCACCAAAGGTTATTAGTGAAGAAGAAGGCACAAGCCAGGAGAGGTTGCAGCAGTTTGCTTTTGCCTGAACCTACTGGGAAGAGCAAGACTCCGCCCCTCTTCTCATCTCCCCCTTGCTCAGGGAGGCATTCCCTGGCTTTGTCTGATATACATTTATTTTTTCTGTCACTTGGGTTTACTGTGGATGTTGTTATTAACTGTTGTAATTATCCTTGTTTTAATTGATTTTATTATTTTGCCTATTGTTTTACTTAATTATACGCCTTCGGCAGGTTTCATTATGTTTTATCCTTGATTGTTTTTGTACAGCGCTGTGTACATTGACAGCGCTCTAGAAATAAACTTTAATAATAATAACAACAACAACAACAACAACAACAACAACAAAGTGGTAGGAGCAGAGAGAAACTGGAACATGTTGAAAGCAGCTGAACAGTGGGATGATGGGATTAATCAGGACAGATGGAGGGCCTTGTCTAAGTAGTGACCTAAAAGTCCAATTCATTCAGTTCAGGAGCGAGGAAAGTATGGCCTGTGGACATACATGATTCTCAAGGCCCTCCAATGTTTGGCCCCTAAAAATCTCTGAATGGCACCAGGCAATTTCTCCATGTTTTTGGCCTTCCTGGGCTATTTCAGGCCTAGAAGAGACTTTTTCTCAACAAGAAGTGAGCTGGAAATTGACTTCTGGGTCACTTCCTTTTGAGAAAAAAACACTTCCAGGAGCAGATATGAGAACTTCAGCACAAAGCAAGAAATTTCCAAGAGGCCAGAGGGGAAAGGACAGAAGCTCCTGGTGAAGGACGTCTCAAGGCAAGGAGAGCTCTAAAGGGAGCAGAGGCTGCCATTTTTGTCTAACACTCACAGAATAGCAAGGTTTTCACCTAAGCTGGGTTGGTTCTGCTGCCTGGACTCCTTCGGCTCCCGCGTGTGGCCATTCTCCAGAGCTGAACCATTGAACAGATGGTCGTCTCGATCGCTGATCCCAAGCTGCAGGCCAAGAATCTCCTGAAAGAGGGGAAGAGGAGGAACAGAAATGATGGCCTCGCTGACCGGTCAGGGTCACCGTCTAGGATCAGAGGCCACATGTCTTTATGTATCAGCTGCAGGGGAGCAAAAAATAAAAAAATGGAAGGTGCACTTTGGATTCATGTCCTGCAGATGGCTTTCTCAGTCTGGCCTCTTTGGGTGCATAGTGTTGGACCAGAGAGGCCTTCGCCTCATGGCTCCTTTTAAGTTCTTATCTTACCGAGACACTGCAAACAGTAGGAAATGATGCAGTATCGAGAACACTGCTGAAAAGATGCTTGATTGATGTTGGGGTTTGGGATTTCCAGAAAGCTGGCAAGGAGGGATTATTCCACTGCTGAATACTGTCAGGAAGTTCTTCCTAATGGTTAGCTCTCACATTGAACCTATAAACAGCCGGCCCTCCACATCTACGGATTCTGCATCCATGGATTCTACCATCCATGGCTTGAAAATATTCCAAAAATAAAAATTCCAAACAGCAAACTTTGATTTTGCCATTTTATATAAGGGGCACCATGTTACTACACCATTGTATGTGATGGGACTTGAGCATCCAGGGATTTTGGTATCCACAGGGGGTCCTGGTACCAACCCCCAGTGGCTACCAAGAGCCCACTATATGTGTTTATAAGCTAAGGGATACATAGCATAGTAACTGGTCATTTGCTAGCAACCATTTAACAAATCATCATCATCATGTGTTTTTCTTCTTATCTATCCTTATAGCATGAGCTGAATTTGTGCAGCCTGCTAGAGTAATTAATCACAGGCTGCACAAGTTCAGCTCACACTATAAGGGTAGATAAGAAAGTTTCCATCTTAGAATGCCTGAGAAACTGTTCCTTTGTTAGGATGGGGTGATCTTCTCTCCCTTCACCTAGAGAAGTGCCAGCAGTTTTCAAACCAAAGAAGAAAGGATACTTAAGAGATTAGGAAAAATTAGATTATTGGTCTTGTCCAGAGGGGGTACATTTGTCTGTAGTCCAGTCCACGAATCTGGTCTATTGAGGCGGCGCCTAGCTCATTATGGGGACCCTGGAGAACAGCAGATGTGACTAAGGCCTGCTTCAATCAGTTGAAGGGATGTGAGCTAACTTTGCCTTTAGGTTTTATGCCATTTTTTAAAATCAACCTAAGGAGTATTCAAAGTAACAGCAGCACAACAAGCAATGCAACAAGGTACTTATAAAATGCGACAATGACAAATAGTTTTTTCCTAAACTCTATTACAAGTAGCAGAACAAATTGCTTTTAAACCTTCTGTTATTTCATCCTTCTCAGGGCAACTTAATAGCACTGTCAACCACTATGGAAGATCTGGAGGGAGGGGAGAAAACAAATTATACCCACAAACCCTCACTCCCACCCACCACACAAGCCAAGTGTCCAACAAATCAAATGAACGGTTGCCTTTCCGTACTTCAATTTGCTCTCCCTGTCCGTCGGGCTCGTCTGCGTCAAGGGCTGAAAGTTCCAATTCAATGTCTCGGTCCGGCTTTGTGTCCGCACCATCCTCGGGATAGTCCACCTGGCGGGCAGGAAATATATAGATGGTTACAGGAAGTAACAGGAAATCACTTCCTGTTGCCATTTTGAGAGGGATTGCAGAGGAAAACAGAGGTATTTGGGCTTGCTGTGGGGGCAAGGACAGCTCTGAAGGAGAACTGGTCCCTGGCTTTTACACAGCTGCCCATCATTGATTTAAATAATATATACACATTTAATTGTACTTATTAATATGTACATAAGTATTACATGTAAATTTAAATATATAAATTACTGCTTTAGCAGAAATGGCACAGGCCTTCTATATCACCTCCTCTGGATACATAAATGCCAGTACATTTATTATTATTTTTGATTTTACCTCGCCATTCCTCAGATCAATGTCCTTGCTCAGAAGGTTTAAGGTGAGGTGGCTGCCTTCATTTAAGGAGCTCCACTTCTGCTGCGTGGCTAGCGCATTCGCCTCTCTCTGAAGCAGCAAGGAGTTACTTTTGGCCTGCAAAGCAGTCCAGAGAGAGAAAGAGAAGCAAAGGGTAAAGCCAGCCACCACTCTCAGCAGCGTCCTCCGAATACATGGAAGATGCAGCAGCACAGAGCAGCAACAAATGTTGTGTCCCTTCACTCTGTGCTTCTCAAAGTACCCTAAATTAGGCAGAGAACGTTTTGCAGCCCATATGGCTCTCTGGAAACTTCCAAGCAAAGCTACCCAATCCTGGAAATATTTTTTTAAAAAAACCACAAGGCTGATTTTCCAGCCCAAGTATGTTCCCTAAACTTGCAAACCACCACAAAAACACAGAACTTTGGGTCCCATTTCCCTCACTGCTCTGCCACCCAAATCCCCATACATTCCCCAAGGCAGCTCAAAACAGCCACCAGAAGTGATGTCATGTCACACTTCTACCTGTGCCAGGAGCAACACTGCCGCCTGGGTGGGAGCATGAGGGAGGAGAAATAGTCTGTACCCTCGCAATGCAGTTGTCAGCCCATGCACTAAGCAGATTAACTGCTGCTCTGAAACTCTTCTGCCCTCAAAAGTTCCCAGATAAAGTTGCCACAAAAGCTCTACCTGCTGCAGTTCTATGCTCAGTAGATCTCCAGTGCTAGAGTGCTTTCTCGGGGCAGAGACATCAGTAACGATGAACCGATCCCTTTAAAGAAAGGAAAGTTTATCAGGTCACTCCTTGAACGGTGTAGAGAACACTATAAAGCACCCCACCTCCTTGCCCTCCCACAAAAAACTTATGAAAAGAAGCCGGTTTTGTACAATCTCACAGGGGCCAGAACACCTGCGTATTATCAGAACAGAGTCACGCATACGGCTGGCTGAAGCATCTACAGTATTTCCTGCAGGATATGTTGGTGGAAAGTTCCCTTGTGGGATGAAATTGGGAACGTATCCCAGAGCAAACTCTACTTTAGGGATGGGGAGGATGTGGCCCTTCTGATGTGGCTGGACTGCAAATCCCATCGCCCCTCTCAATTCTGTGTGGTGAATGGGGCTGATGGGAACTGCAGCCCAAAAATATGTCAGGGCGACACACTCCAGATCTTCGTTCTAGGTCCAAGGATTTGCTCCCATACTGAGCCAGGCTAGGCGGTGCTTGCTTGACACATAATCATCACTCAGTGAAACCCAGAGAATAAGGAAGTTTCCTTCTGAGGGTGGGAGGAGAGGCAAGGAGGGAGCCATGAGATTCAGGAGGGTGAGTGGATGTGCCTTGGGGCTCCTGTACAAACTTCCAAACCTCCCTTCCTTTCAAATATCTGGGGGTTACTGAGATGATCTGGTACCCAGAATACTGCTTGCTTACCGTTCTATGAAAGATGCCGATGAAGTAGAATCTGATGTGTAGGAACTCCATCTTGTATCAACAGTGCTGACGTATGGAATATAATCTGGGATGGACCAAAAAGAGGAGGTCAGCTCCTGTCAGAGAGAATCCTCTTCCCCTGCCTCCCATAACCCTTCTATACCCAGTTCAAGGCTCCAAACCCAGAGTTTGGGAATGCTTTGTGGACTACAAATCCCCAAATCCCCACCCTGCCATGCTGACTAGGGGAGTCTGAGATTTGTAGTCCAAAAAGGTAGCAGAACAGCAACAACAAGAGTAGTAAGTGTAGCAGTAGTATCATCATCACCCCAAATCTGCCAAAAAACAACCCCAGGCCAGACCTGACATGCTGATTGGCTTCGTAGCACTTCCTTGGGAAGCAGTGGCTTGGATCGGGTCTGTCGTGTGGTAACCCGTGCGTGATGACCGGGAGATTGCACCCCATTTGGAGATGATGGGCCCGTCACCGAAAGGAATGATGGGGTCTTCCTCCTTCGCCCGCCGCTGGGTTTCAAAGAGGTGCACCCGCCGCTTCATGTCGCCGCTGTCTAGATCCTTGGGTGAGCCAGAGAGAAAAAGGAGAGCTCATGCAACTGGCCGACGTGGCAACTGGGAAAGGAAAGCTCATGTGCAAGCCCCACTCCGCTAGAACTTTTTGGACTCTCAGGGACACAGTTTCAGGGGTTCCTCCTTATTGCATGGATTGAAAACCCCAGGTTTCAGGGGTTAGATCTTACTCTCCTGGGGCCTCAACTTATCCCTGTGGGAGACACCAAATGGCCATGTCCCCATCCCTCATGATATCATCATTTGATGTTTCCCCAGCTTTTGTATGGTGTCTTCCCCTCATTCTCCAAAGCTGAAATGCCTCTCCTAAGGCCTAGTTACTACTGGTAGTAAGGGCATTTAGCTAAAATAGGCTGGTATTTAGGCCTCGCCCACCCCTGAAATGCCTTTCCCCGAGGACTTGACTGAAACTGTATTTGGCCCATGGGCTGAAAGTGGTTTCCCACCCAAGCCTGAGTGTGTTGAAACCATCCACACATGCATTCTCTTTGTAGTTCTTAGAACAACCTTTGAAGGTAGGCAGGCCACTGCCATTAACCTCATTTTCCAGAGTTTTCTCCAGTTTGCGCACTGAGATTAAAACATTTGTTTTGTGCAAAACTGGTTTAGGGGCATTGTCAATGATGCAAATTCCTCTTTTTGGTGTCCTCTTGCCTAAGAAATCTTAAAATCCCAAACACTTGCACACACGTTGTGCCCCTTCGATAGGCCTAACAAAAAAGTGTCACCTTAACACAGAATTGGGGCTTTGTATACAGAGTGGTTCTAAGAAACCCTCCTTCTCTTCTCTAGAGACTGGCCATCAAACAGAGAAGGCTGATGAAGACACGGTGCCTTACCAAGAGTACTGTGCCTGAGTTGGCAATGACATCCTTGGGCTCCGACTCGATGGCGTCAATACAGGAGCTGATGGTGCCACAGGACCAGGGCGAGTAGTGGGAGAGCCGGTCGTCCTCATATTTGGTGCTGCTCATATCACTGGAGCTCTCGCAGAACTGCAGGAAGCAGAAAGATCCTGACCTACTCGTTACCTTCTCTGCCCAATCCCCCGGGGGCTACCTCAATACAGGTCAACTTCCATATCCACACAGGATATATTCCAAGACCTCGTCCTATGGATACCTGAAACTTTGGATAATAAGGAACCCTAACATTTTCAATGAGACGAACACTTGTAGTTGACCATAGAATTGCATTGGAAGACCAAGAAATGCCTAGAGAGAACATTTTTTTGGATGTGGATAAGTGAAACTGTGGATACTGAATCCATGGATACAGGGGTTGACCTGTACATTATTAAGGACACGGTGCTTGAAACAAACAAACAAACAAACAAACAAACCAGAAGCCAACCTGGCTCCCAGCCTTGCTGAGCCAACAGTGGGAGAAACAATAGAGAAAGAAGAGAAAGGTGTAAACAAGGGATGAAGGTGAGCAAAACCAGACACATTTACTAAAGAATGAGTGGGCAAACTCCTGCCATGATTAGCTTTGCCAAGGCAGGGCTGGTGGGAGCTGTAGTCCTACAACATCCAAAGGGCTGCAGCTCTCTATTCCTGGATTAAAGTGTTGCTTCCATGAGGAAAGGGGTGAGGATATGGCCAACTATGAGCTCAAAGCAGGCCTGATGTGAGAGAATTCATTTTACTAAACAGCAAGTGGCAGCTTTGAAAACTGGGACCACCAACACCAAGAAACACCCAATGAAATTAATAGGAGGTATGACAGAGTAAGAAAGAGATGTAAGGGCAAGGAAAGGGCATGAAATAAAAGATTATGTCCTTGGTTTTCATGGTAGCAAAAGGGGCAACTCTAAGTTACAGATTGCTTGCACTAGACCCTCCTTAAAAGCCCCTGGCTTTGCAGGAAGGGTAGATTTTGAGGAAGAGCACACAGAGAAAGTCCATCAAGTTCTAGGAAGAGGGGAATCACCTTCTTCCTACACCCAGGGGCTCTGGAGCCTTACCTCTGCGCTGAAGTCCACACTGAAGAGAGGGGAAGGTGGCGGCGGCGACTGCGTAGCTGCAGGAAGGACAGAGGACGACACAAGAGGGGTTTTCTGTGCATGGCACGGGGCCCACTGCTCCGGCTTCCTTCTGAGTGGGTCATCATAAGCAGGCTTCAAGTGGTTGCAAGGCTCCTGAAAGGAAGGAGCCGGAGATGGTTGTTTTAAGGACAGTTTGTAACAAAGAAATGCAGCTCATATCAAAAGGCAAACTGTGAACTGCTCAAAGGGTTTGTATGTTGAGCTACCAGTGTTGGAAAGAAGATAAATCTCTTCCCAATATGAACCAGGAGGGAACCAACATGATTCTATGAGCACTCATTCCCCATGGATGGATACCCACCTTCCCCTCATTTAGTGGGGCTCCCTATGGATACTTCAGCAGGTCCAAAATGCTGCAGCTAGATTGCTAACTGGGGCTAGAGAGAGGGAATATATAACTCCCTTGTTGAGCCAGCTTTATTAACTACTGGTCTGTTTCCAGACACAATTCAAAGTGCTGGTTATGGTCTATAAAGCCCTATAAAGCTTAGGTCCAGACTACCTGAAAGTTCTTGTCTCTCCTATAAGCCTGCCTGGTTTTATGATTTCCAGGTTTTAAACTCTCACTAGAAGCAAAGATAACTAAACTGAGGATGTCATACTTTGGACGCATCATGAGATGTCTGTTGCTGTGTGCCTTCAAGTGGTTTCCAGCTTATGGCAGCCCTAAGGTGACCCAATCACAGGGGTTTCTTGGGAAGATTTGTTCAGAGGGGCTTTGCCATTGCCACCCTTTGAGGCTGAGAGAGTGTGCCCTGCCCAAGGTTACCCAGTGGGTTTTCATAGCCAAACAGGGATTTGAAAGAGTTGTGGTCCAAGGATCAAACCACTACACCATGAGAGGATAATGCTCAATATAGCAGAAGGCAGTAGGAAAAGTGGAAGAAGACTGAATTACAGGCGGATTGATCTGATCAAGGCAGCCACAGACTGCAAGACCTGAGCAGGGCAGGGGATGACTCACGAAGCCCTCACTCACAGGGTCACCATAAGGGTCGAAGTTGACTTGATAGCAAATCACAACAACAAAACCCAGTGTGACCGAACCTAAGTTCCAAAGAGCCACCGCAGCACCTACCCGTGACAAAGGCACCGTCCTCTGTTCGGGCGGCAGCGGGCAAGCTACAGAGTAGTAGCTGTCCAGTGAGTTGTATCTTTCCCGCAGAAAGGTCTGGTAGACAGAGGGGTGGACAACATCCATGGCGGGTAAGGAGTTGCTCCTGATAATATCGTCCCTGGGGTACATCTGCGGCCGCCAGATACGCCGGCTGTCATAGACTGGGGCGTACATCCCAGAGGGAACTGGAGGCACTGGCCCATATGGCTGTGGTGGGGGTTGCTGGTAAGGGGAGCTCAGCCTGTCCCGAGGGGGGAAGGCGCTGTAATGGTCACCGTAGGGCACAGAAGCAGGCGGGAGCGGCGGCTCTGGGACGTTTCCGGACCTCACAAAGCGAGGGAGGCAAGGAGCCACACCAGCTGGGACCGTCGGTGGTGGTGGCGGAGGCGGCGGGTAGTAACCTATGGAATGAGAAACACTGGCCAAAGTCAGCTGGTTGTCTATGGTGTCACACTGTTCTCAGCCTGGGCGCCACATGCCCAAGAACGATGCGGCGCAGTGGGCTGTACAAATTCACCTCCATTACAAGTGTCTTCCCTAAATCAGGGGCTGCCAACTGCAACAAGTCCAGGGATTAACTTTCAGTTTCTGGGACCCTCACAGATTACCCAATTCCTCTCCTTCCTTCCAAAAAGTACAAGGACTGATCAAAAACACATTTTGTAGGTTTTGAAAATTAGATATTTTTAAAATGTTAAAGAGGGCAGGGGGTGGAAGTGCCCCCAACCCACTTATTAAACCTTGAATTATCACTCCCAGGGCTTTCTAGGAAAGGCAACTAATCATCGGTGAGGGGGGAGATAATGGGCAGTCTTGGGAATCTGGGGATGTTGAGGGCTGTAAGGACCACATCTGGCCTAAATGAAATAAAAGAAAAAAACCCCACTTCCCTGCAAGCAGAAGAGAAGCAGGTTGAGCCAAAACTTCGGGCTGCTAGTTGTCTATTTGCATGGATATTTTTTAAAAATACAGCATGTGTAAGGGAGTAGTAAAAATGACACCTGCCCCACCTTACAAGCTAAAATGATAGAGGCCAAGCAAGCACCTTTTTTGGCTGCTTCCCTTCTCAGCATCAGCCGCTCACCTGCTTGTGGGTACTGCGGGGCCTCATAGGAGAGATGGGCTCTGGGATCCTGGAAGTACTGCAGGTTTTCCGAGTGTGGTGGGTAGATAGGCACCCTGGCAGCAAAAGGGCTGGATTTGGGGGTGATGGGGCTCATCTCTGTTCCGACAGGGGGTGGCGGAGGGGGAGGCGGAGGGCCTGCTGAGGTAGCTGCTGCCTGGCTGACCGGAGTCTTTGGAGGCGAACCAATTTTACTGGAATAAAAAAGAAGTTAGTTAATCTTGGCATGGATTTTGATTAAACCAGTTCACTGAATCTCCCTACAGACAGAACGTCTTACGAGGACAAAGGGAGCATTCACTCTTTTTAGGTCAGGTACACATATGTCACAGCAGGGCATTCTGTGAAGAGGGCTTTCCATCCTGTGTGAAGGTGTGCATGTGTGTGTGTCTGAGGAGGACGGCTCTTCTAAAATGGCCCTAAAGCCGCCCTCCTGCAACTCATCTCTGTTGGAACAAACAGCAGGCTCCAGCAAGGGAAGTACTCTCCAGCCAAGGCACATACTGTTCCGGCAGATGATCCGTTGGGGACCTGGAGATGCTCTGCCCATTGGTTCCAGCCTTCCCTGCTTTCTTTGCATTCTCCAGGGTCCTTAAGGAAGAGGCGTCGGAGCAGCGGGGAACCAGCTGGGGGATGCCACTCTCCAGGCTCCCAATCCCATTGGTGCTTGGCGTGAGCTTCCCAGCCGTCTCTGGGCTTCCGATAATGGAAATGACATTTCCTGCAGATGTGGAGACGGGGCTTGTGACGGCGGCTTTGCCTAGTAAAGGGAAGGTCCGTACTGTGGCAGTGATTTTCTTGTTCCTAAGCCGATACCTGTAGAAAAGCAGAGAAGTTTTCCCAGGGCAAGTGGGTTGGAGAAAATGGTTTGCCACTGGAGCAAAGCAATAAGAACAGGGGCTGCCCCCTCCAGCGTCCGAAGAGGTCCCAAAAACAGAGGTATGGGTGCCACCAGACATGGCCGGCGGTCTCCATATTGGTGTGTTGTGAACCCACACCAGGTTTTATTCCTCAGATGTTAAAAGAGCTCTTCAAGGTGCTGAACCATTTTGTGGACAGGGTTCAGTACCTTGGAGACCTCCATGAAAACAGGACCCCTGTTCCCAATTACCCCTCTGTTACCCTCTCCTCCATTCTGCCCCACAGTGCCCTGGGTTCAGCTTTGTCAACTTCACATGTTGGGAGCAACTTTTTCCATATGGGAGAATGTCATTTTTGAGGGAGTGTATGTGTTCCTTTAGCACTTAAAAAAATTACATAAGTACTTGTATCTTGTTGTTGTGTGCCTTTGAGTCATTTCTGACTCATGGCTACCCTAAGGTGAACCTATTACAGGGTTTTCTTGGCAAGATTTGTTCAGGGGGGGTGTCTACCTTTGCCTTCTTCTGAGGCTGAGAGAGTGTGACTTGCCCCAGGTCAACCAGTGAGTTTCCATGGCGAAGTGGAGATCTGAACCCTACTCTCCAGATTTGAAGAGTAGTCCAGTGCTCAAACCACTTTGCCACACTGGCACTGATCCACAAATCTAGGAGCAGTTTTTAAAGGTCTGAAAAGCTAACCTTTTGGACTACAGCTTCCATAACCCCCAGCCAGCCAGTCTTTTCCAGATTCTGTTAACAGGTCTTTATTCCACCAGGCTTAGCAATGCATGGTCTAGGAGAAAACTTGTAACCCAAACTGAGAGGGTCCACAGCTGACAAAAGGGAATGCTCTGCACTGAGAATCTGTAGCAGCATTTTCCCATTCTCCAATCTGGTACTTACTTCTCCAGTTCCTCCTGAGAGTGAGCAAAAGTGCAGTTAGTCCCTCGCGGGCACCCGCCTTGCTGGCGCAGGTCGCGGCACATGCTCGTTTTGTATTTGCTGTTCGGTTGTGGCTTTTGGGGACAAGAAGGGGAAAGGGAGTCAGTAATGCCTTTTGTTGCAGCAGTCCAGAGTACAGCCCAAACTGCTCCTCGTCCTTCCCTGTCCCTGTAAGAAACTTTCTGCCTCATCAACCGGCTGCAGCTGCTTTCTGCATTCAGAACATCTTGAAACAGGTTAAGGAACCCCTGGGTGGTGTAACGACAACGCAGAAAGAATCACAACCCAAAAACATCACCCAAGGAGACCTTCTGCTGCACTTTTTGCAACCGGACTTGTTTATCTCGGATTGGCCTTTTTAGTCATCAGCGCACTTGCAGAAGGCGCGGGATGAGTCCTTCCTGAATCTTCGTTTGCGAAGAAAAGCCAGAGAGAGGGTGGTGTAACAAGAAGGGAGAAGATAGACGGAAGCTCGCCAATTGCTTCTGATTCCACTTACCTGTGGAGTTTCGTGGCCTTTCCTACTGTAGTTCTGGATGAAGTCCACCAGGCCATGGACAACCGTCTTCACAGCCACCATGGCATTTTCCAGCTGTTCCCACGTTGGAGATGCAGCATCTACACAAGTGGCAAAAGGGAACAGAGGAAATCACGAAAAAGTGAGAGCTGGCTGGAACATGTTGCATTTCTATGCATTTTTGTTCAAATGTCCTGAGCAAGGAATAGCACACATACCTGGATTAGGGTCTATGTTGGCCAAAAGCTCCAAATGAGGCCGAAGCCTGTTTAAATTTGCAGGGTCACCTGTTCGCTGCAGAACGATTGTCAATTCCTGCACACTTTTGGCAAAGGATTCTGGCGACTGAAGCTAAAGGGAAGAAGGAATGCTTTGCTTCAGATGCATTACATTATCCCTGGTTTTTTATTGTCACGGAGAGATACAGTTCTACATTACAGACATATTCTTTTAATTTCTAAATTTCTGCACATTTTAATTGTTGCAGGATGCCTTCAAGTCTTTTTTTCTTTAAGCATTTACTGTAATAAATTTTAACTACAACATGAAAAAGTCTATTGTGGCTCTTGAAGCATTAAATCCAATTACATCTTTATTTTTAGTGTATGTTTTAAAAGAATTATTACTTTTTGAAATGAGCCTGAGGTGCACATTGGGCAAGATATGCACCAGGATACCTGAAAGACCACATCCTCCCATATCAGCCTGTATGGGATTAGAGATTCTCAATGGATCTCAATGTTTGTCTCTCCAGCCCAAGAGGCTAGGCTGGTGAGTACATAAGACAGGATTGTCTGTAGGGGCACCTCAATCATGTAATTCCCTCCCAAGAGAAGCCACACTGGCCCCGTCCCTGTTGAGCTTTTGGCATCTGGTTAAAAATGATCCAATTCCACCCAGCTTTTAACTTTTAAAATAATTTTAATCTGTTTTTTTAATTGATGTTTTGCTCCTGCTGCATTCTAATATTTTCGTGCACATTGCTTTGGGCGGGCATAAAATGTGGCTAATAAACATCATAAAAGAAATAAATAAGGAAGGAAGGAGAAAATGGTTTGTTAATAAAAGGGAAACGTCTTCAGGCAGCATAAACTGAGGATCAGCGCTGGAAGGCTGCGCCTCTCAGCTCAGAATCTGCCCTATGCAGCTTCATCATCAGACGTCCCACGCCAGGCAAATAAAAACAGAGAAAGGGAAAGGGCAGACAGTTCGGAAGCGGTGGCTTACCTTGTCGATGATGGACTGCATGTGTGACTTGTGGGCCAGATCACCATAAAGGAGGGAAGACCACTGCTCTGGAGAGATCCGAAGCCCGGCTTCCATGGCAATGTGGACAATCTGAGCATCATGTTCCCTCCGCAGTGCCTCGTAGCTGCGGAATTCTTCTTTCAGTTGCATCAGGGAAGAATCCTCATCCCTTTTGGTGACCTATGTGTTTGAATTAGCAAGACATAATTAATCTGGGTGCAGTCCAGTCAAATATTTGGTTCTGACCACGTCAGGGATGTGAGTATGCACCCAAGTGTAAATACTGTCTGCCTGAACTTCATTTAAAAAATGTGTGCTCTGAGATACTGTTTGCTCCATCCATGGACATGGGAGTGTGCTTCCCATTAGGCTGGGCAAAGAAGCAGAGAGAAAGAGAAATGTGTGTGATGGAGAAGGGTTTTTAAAAAAGAGAGAGAGAAAGGGAAAAGAATGCTCCTTTTCTCGTCAACTCCTCTTTTTTGGATGTGAGAAATAACATGCCCAGCCTAACCAAGGAACCCAGCATTGCTTTTAACAGAATGCACCCTATGGCAGGAATAAAATTCAAACACTGCAACTATTTTTCATGGGTTGGCAACTCTTCCTAAATCTCTTTTAAGGTTCCACAACAAATATTTTGCAAGAGATGGGAGCCGCCAAGTGACAGAGTAACAGAAAACACATTTTCCCTTTTTTAAAAAGAAGGAAAAAGCACAGAGGTGTCGCACCTTGAAGCATGAAGCTCTATAAAGCAGCTGCACCACGTGGCCGATGCTGGTTTTTGATGCCTGAGGGAACCTTGGCTCCAGTCTCTGGACGACAAAAAGCACCAATACTTTCCGGGAGAGGGCTGAGCCATCTTCCAAGGCCAGGAGCACCAGCTTCAAGGCTTCTTCCTGCATAGCTAGAAACCCAAAGGCAGAAGTCATGGCCTTGAAAGTCCAAGAACACAATGGAAAGAAAAGAGGCTAACGCAGTAGAGTGGGAACGGCAGCATCCCTCAGCCTGTGAGACGCCATCCTCTTTCCACTCAGAGCTTACCTGGCCCGAGGAACTGGCAGCCTCGTGCCCGGACGGCAGCCCAGAGGTTGGCAGACAGCTGCTGAGGATTCTGGTGCTGCAAGATCAGCTCGGTCACAGTTCGCTCCCCGAGAGAGCGGGCCGCCCGCATGGCCCTGACCCGACCCTCCTCTTCGACCAGCTGACAATTCACCAGGGTGACCAGCTTCCTTTGCATTGGCCGGCTCAGTGCACTCTGGTTCAAACTGGCAACACCTTTAAAGCGGGCGGGGGGGGGGGGAGTGGAGAGGGAATAGTTGGCAGACAGGGGTGTTAAAGCATTGAACAAGAGAAAGGCTTCAGGATTTAGGGCATTTGGCTGCATGGCATACAAAATATCCAGGTCCCAAGAGAGCTAAACTGACAGGCCTTGGGGCTAGAATATTTGAAAGACCTGCTGTATGAGCCTGCCCAAAATTTAAGATCACCATCAGAGGCCCTGTGACACTTCCCACCACTCCATGAAGCTGGCCTGGTGGGTACAGGTGACAGGGCTTACTCTGCAGCAGCACCCCAATTCTAGACGTTCCTGCCAAGGGTGGTCGGGCTGGTTCCGTCTCTCTGGAGTGAAAACTGTGCTGCTTGGTGTCACCTTTGACTCTTAAAACTGTGTCTGCTCTAGCTGTTTTTTGAAACTGGTTTTAGAACTATTTCTTAAAAAGGACTGTTTTTAATTGGTCTCCCATTATTTCACTTCTCAAAGTGTTTCTGTTGATTGTGCATTGACTCACAGGGCCTGATGGGTGAAGAGGTAATAAATGCCTTAAAAATACATTTCCTAAATGTATAAATTGCATAAATAAATAAATTTCATTCCATGTGGCGTCTGCCTGAGGCTTTCTGTATGGGACCATTTCTGGTCTGAGCTCCTTTTCATAGCGCCAGGAGGTAGCTATAATGATTGGGATATATATGGCATCTACTGATGATCCTGAGTTCAATACCCTATTGTCTCCCATTTAAAAAGGATCAGGTATCAGACGACACCTGGAGAGCTACTGACAATCAATCACATTTTTAAATTTTATTTATTGCACTTAAAAAGGACCCACCCACCAAAGCTTTCCAGGTGGCCAGCACTTTAAAATACAAAACCAATACCATTTAAAAAGCTGACTATAAAACCAGGTTAAAACCAGAAAGAGAGAATAAAACAATAAAACCAAAACCAGTGGACAATACTGTGATAGACAGACCAAGAGCCTGACCTGATTGAAAGCAGTGTCTTGTGTTTACATCTTATTTAAAGCCTGTCATCTGAACAGGATATATCAACGTTCCTGCTGGGTTCTGAAGGAACTAGGGTTCCTTCCATCAGTTTGCATGGGAAAAACTTACCCTTGCCTCCGCTTAGCGGCTTTAAATAGAGCGCCAGATCTTCGACACACTTCTTTGCCACCTCATAGTGTTTGTTCTCTCCTAGATTACTTAGTTTGATGGTCTGGTGATCAGGGACCTACAAAGGTCACAAAAGTGGAGATGACAGCTGTTACCAGCATGCACTGCTTAATGAGGAGCCAAATGTGGCCCAGTGGTGATGCTGCAAGAAATTATTTACAGTTTCTATACACAGACCCTAACTTTGGAATTATAGGAGATCAGACAGTTGTTTTAAAATCTGCCTGGCCCAAAAGCAGCAATCCTTGTTTATTTAAATAACCTGTGACTTGGCTGGACAGATAATCTAGCAGGGGTGTCTTAGATGGCTTTAAAGAGACACAAAATAAGCAAATTCTTGAATACAGTGCCTTGGAGGCAGCCACATCATTGTGCAGTTTGAGACAAACCGTGCTGTTTTCTTGTAACAAGCTAAAAAGAGGGATAGTGGAAAACTGGAGAAGGAACTTGTGGCCTTCCAGAAACTGCTGGACAGCAACTCCCAGAATTCCTCACTATTGGCTAGGCTGGCTAGAGGTGCTGGGAATTGCAGTCCAACAACATCTGGAGGATAGCAAACTCCTCACAGATTAGATTACAAACCTCCCATGGGCACAGACATCTCCAAGGTACCACCTAAGTTGATGGCACATGGCATACATAAATAAGGTCTACATAGATTTATTCCATAGAGCAAAATGTACACATTATCGATATAAACTATGGAATTTGCTAGTGGTAGAGGCAGCAATGGCTGCTCATTTCAAAGGGATTAGACAAGTTTGCAGAGGAACAGGCTACCAATGGCTATTTGCTTGGTACAGTTGACCCACCACATTCAACACTTTACCTTTCATGGATTTGACTATTCATGGATTTTTTTGCCACCTCCTCCGCTGCTGCCCTACACCATTTTTAATGGTGTACAAGGGACTTTTAAGTCTCACCTGGCATTTGCAGCCTCTCTACAAGCCTCGTGAGGTGACAAGATACTGTGAATGTGTGGCAAGGCTTGTAAGTCCCTATTAAAAATGGTGTAGGGTAGTAGCGGAGGAGGTGGTGAGTTCCACCAGCTGCTCACTTCTGCCTTGCAAAGGAACCCCGCTGCCTCAAAGACACCAACAGTGGGTTGATTCCACAGATCGTACTTGCTTTCGCCCAGGATTCATTTCCCATTTGTTGATCCAAACACACAAGCAGCTTTTGATTGATCCCTGCATGAACATAAGTACACCCAGACCCACAGGGAAGCCCCTTTGCCTCTCTACCTGGGCTCCAACTAACTGGAGAAGTGCAAAGTTGACAGGAAGCACGTCGATGTCAGTGTTGATGGCTGTCTGGTCGAAAGGGCAGGCCTTGCGGTGCAGCTTATTTAGGCAGGTCTTGCAGACTGTGTGTGAGCAGCCTAAGCTGATGGGCTTGTGCACGTTTTCGTCGAACTCGTTGTAGCAGATTGGGCAGGAGAGGAACTCCGTCCACTGCGCCGCCTGCACAGGCATTGTGGAAGCTGGGCGCTCGCTCAGGCGGCTAGCAGACCATCTCGACACTGTCCAGGGTTTGGCAGCTGTCAAAGCAAACAGGTGAGCATCAGTTATCGATGTACGGACATTTATAAACCACTTATTCCTCAAGATTTGGAAATGGTACTTTTTTTTTAAAAAAAAGTCCAAAATAAAATAATGTGTAAAATCAATATATAATACATATGTGACCCACAAAATGGATAACACTATTCTATCAGGAAGGCTTTTTGGGGGGACACCTCAGTTCTCTTCTTTCCCCAAGCTTTCCAACAAAGGTTTTCCATTGGGAAGAGTCAGAGCTGTGTACAAGCCATCACCCTTGAAACAACTTGAAAGTGTAATTTGTAATTTGTTTTACCCCTTGTCTTGTTCGTTCATTTTAATTAGTCTAGTTGTATACTTTTTCTTTTATACTGCTGGTCATATATCATAAAAAAAAGAATGACTGAGTGGTTGCACAGAGCGTAGTATTAAGCACAGCTTCCCAAGAACTTAAAGTTAAGCTTCTACTCCTTATGATCACAAAGAAACACTTAAAAGTGTGGCCAGTGTTGGCTGAATCACACAAACCCAAAGGATGGCTGAATAAAGTTTCCAGTGATTTGTCCAAGGGAGGAAGAATCAGTGCCACTCCCTCCAAACAGAGCAAGACAAATTATTTTATTCATTAAATTTATACCCCACCCTTCCTTGTAAGAAGGATGGCTGAGTTAGAAAAAATGTGCATGGTTTATGCAGCTTCTGTAGATTGGCTTCAGAATTTTAATTTTCTCCGCACAGGGGAATAGGCACACCAAACTGAGCAAACACAAAATGGAGAACAAAACAAACCTGAGCAAAGCTGACACCTGGTATGTGAGAGGGAGCTATTTCAACATTTGCACATGGCGAGTTCCTGGCTGCCCAACTGACAGGTTGCCCACTAAAATGCAGAAGAGAAGCAGTCACACCCACGGCTGAAATGCTGCGTGGTGATCAAACAGGTCTTGGCTTTTGGATACCATAAACAAGAGAACCAGATGGTTGGCTTGTGAAGAGAGCAAATCTTTTGCCTCAGCCATTCTGCTGACCAGTTAACACATAGGTAGCCACCTCAGAAGACCTCTGCTTTCATTCATTGAGTGGGAGGGGGGACCACATTGCCCACAGGATCCCCTCCATCATGCAGCCCACAACCCTTCCTAATCCTATCCCACTTAATGTTCTTCCATCAAAAAAAGGACACCTGCCACTTTTGGAAGTCTCTAAGACAGGCCTGCACAATCTGCGGCCCTCCAGATGTTTTGGCCTCCAACTCCCAGAATTCCTGATCATTGGACCAGCTGGTTCAGGCTTCTGGGAGTTGGAGGCCAGAACACCTGGAGGGCCTCATGTTGTCCAGGCCATTTTCCTTAGAGAAACGGGCCAGAAGAAAAGCTAGGGCTTTCCCCAGGAGAAAAAAAATCTCTCAGAGAAAAGAGGCTCAGGTAATTGTTTTCATTGGCTTCTTCCTCCAATTCAGCCCCCACAGCCAGATAGCCAAAAGGGAGACAGAGAAGTAAAGGAAGTCTTCTCCTTCAATCAATCAATCAATCAATCAATCAATATTAATATCCCACCTTTGTTGCTCACACAGAAAGGGAAGATGACCAAGGAGAGTTAGAAAGAAGTAGTGGCCGTCAGTGCTAGAGGGCTCTGTAGTTCACAGTGGCCCCTGGCCAGTTGCCCAGTGGTGTCAACTCCCTGATCCTGGCCCTGCCAAGAATGAATGAGTTTCTGTTCCTCTCGCCAGTAAGATTCAGGGTGGATCTAAAGCGCCAAAGCTTGGACTGGGATGGGAATGAAAACAGGCAACCACAGGGTGCTCTTGTGGGGGATGAACAAGGAAGACAATGAAGGATGCTGCCCACCTTAAGAAACAGGGCACACTTGAATGCAACCACAGCACCCAATTCCATATTTTGGTCAGGTTTTGGCCGGAGGACAATTTGATTAGTAGCAACACACTGAAATGCTTACTAGAACACTGGTGATTTTAAGGCTCGCTTTTCTGCACACATTTTTAATTACAGCCATCTGTTTAAATATTCTGTTTAAAACCTTGGTTATCTAATGCCTGGAAGCAACAGGAAATACTTGATACAAAGTGTTCTTCTTCCCTGGTTTGTTCAGGCAATAGTATTTGTGGGGCTTCTGTTCATGTCACATTTTAACAATTTAGTTCAGCTTTCCAGAGCATGACACCCGCCAGGTGGGCTGGACTGCAACTCCCATCATTCCCTGGCCAGTATGAATTCTGCCCCTGCTGGCAGTGGATGATGCAACATGTAGTCCAACACACAATGGCTGGGGGGATTTGGGGAGGTGTAGTCTAGTTATGTACATTCCACCAAGATTCCGCACAACAAGCAGTTCTTAACCTTTGACCTTCCAAAAGTTTTGGACTTTAGCTCTCCGAACCTCTGGCAATTGGGTGTGAATGCTGGGAGTTTCCGGGAGGAAGAGTCCAAAGTGTCTAGAAGGGAACCATCGGTGTACAACAGAGGTGGACATAGTGGAACTCTCCAGATGTTGTTGTTTGACTACAGCTCCCAGCACATCTTACCAATGAATATACTGGCTGCTGGGAATTGTAGTCCAACAACATCTGGAGGGCCAAACAATCCCCACCCTGGTCTAGGAGATGTATCTACCATTATTGAGCTTTTCATTTAGCAATTCCTGATAAGCAACGAAGGAAATCCACAGTTGGGAAGCTAAGATCAAAGATAGCAGACTTGGCATCACAGACTTGGCATTTCAGCTCTGTGTGTGTATTTTAATTCCAGTTGTGTGTTTTTACCAGAAGGCATTCCATTTTGCCCATGGCATCTGGCATCAAAATTAATACTGTCTATGCATGTAGAGATTTTCTTCCTAGCTAAGATGAGCAATGTTGCTTGATAAGTCTATCATATGCAATAGGAAATATTAATAAGCATTATTAATTATGATAAGGACATAGAACCTCCATTTTCAGGGGCAATAGATCTTTGATCAGCCAGTGCTTAGGCAAATAAAGAAAGATGTTAAGAACAACATGTGATTTGTAATGATTCAACTGAACAGACCGTGCAATTAAATAAATCAGTAAGCGACACTCAGAAGCATTCTAAACTGAATGTCTTCCATGCCAATCTTAACCAAGATCAAATCCCATTTACATTAGTGATGCTTATTTCCAATTAATCATGGTTTGGATGCTGCAGTTATGCTGCAATTGTAAGCCAGTTTCTCTGAAACTAAACTACCGTACCACGGTTCCCTTTCAAATAAACATTATGACATCGTTATAAGCTGCATTTTAATCTTGTACACACCCCCATGCCGTTATTTCAGTGACACTAGGGTCCCACGGTAATGCTGGTGAACAAGCATGGAGAATTTAATTGCCGGATTTGGGGAGGGGTGGATCCTCTAGTTTTCCCCTTCTCCAAGTCAAATAAGAGCCCTACGGAAAGGGGAAGATCCTAAAACTATCCTGAGCTTCAGTTCACTACTACGCTCACGAAGGGATTCATACACACTTACTTCCAGAGAGGGCTTCCACTTTTCACACTCCACTTTTCATCTAGCGCAGCCAGAGTGGGGAAGAGAGAGAGGCCTGAATCATAGTCAAAGCCCAATGAGGAACAGCAGTCATAATAATAGTACCCCACATCGTTGAGATGTGATGCCTTGGAGTTTAAATAGTCCTCCTCTAGACAGAACAGACTCACTTATTTCTGTACAGTGCATGGTGTCTGTCACAAGCCAGGGCTCAATCTGAGTCAGGGCAAGTTTCTGGAAAGCATGAAGAAATAATGAAGGCGTGTCCCTGACCATGTGCAAAACACCATTCTTGCATGACTGCCAGACCTGTATATCTGGAGCACAGTCTTACAGGTTGCAGGGTCTGGATCCTTGAGTTCTGAGGCTCATCTTTAGAAATGAACAAATGAAGTAATCATCTTTACGTAGCAGTGTCTTATTCAGCCAAATGACTGCTGCAATATTAAACACAGCCTGGGCACAATCCTTTTCGCCCCACCCACAAAGAAGAGTGGAGGGCAGAAAAAGAAGAGCCTTCAAACATAAAAATTGGCAGTTTATGGAAAGCCAAAACATCACCCCAATTTCTCCATTTGTCATATCTCTTTAAAAGGGTGGGGAGGGGAGAAGAGAACAGGCTCATTAATATTAATATGAAAAGGTTAGTTACGCATTTGACATAGCTTTGGGGGGATGTTTGTGTGAAGTTGAGAGTGGGTCGGTTAAGATTTTTAATTGTACGTTACAGTGACTGACTTTTACAGTGCGTTTTAAAAGATTTTTCTTCTGTTTACATTTTGATAAAATGGTGACTTGATTCTAAAAGTGGAAGGCATGTTTAAAATGCAAAAGAACAAAATGAAGGAAACCTCAAATAAAAGCATGCAGAGAAATTATTAGCTATAAAGGAACCTGCCTTACACCAATTAAGTCCACTTGAAGATTTACCTCAATATTGTATTGTCTGAATGTTAGCATCTCTACAAGGTGTCAGACACATCTCCCATCGCCTGCTACTTGATAATCTAACGGACGATACCAGAGACTAAACATGAGACCCTCAACACACAAAGCAGGGTTTCACTAGTAAGTTATGGCACCAATATCTCACTCGGGGCTACATCTCCTTGAGGCTAAATCTAAATAAATGGATGCAATTATTATTATTTTTTATTTGTCCAGCTTTGCTCCCTACACCAGCCCATTCGGTGCTGTGGCTAGGATGTGAAGCTCGTTGGCCCTCATCTGGTGTTGGAAATCACAAGGGTCTGAATGATGCAGAACTCTATATGCCACTTCTACCAGCATTTTTTCTTCCAATTTTCCACAAGATGTTAACAGTGAAGGAAATTCTTCTACCTTTGTATAGCACGGCACCCAAATTTCAGCACCAAACCAGCTAGAGTTGCTATTTTCAAGCATTTTGTTTTTAACAAATATATTGGGTTCTCACTAGAAAGAAGATAAATCAGCTCAAAGCTATAATTAGAATAACTGCATAATAAGAGAAAAAAATTGTCAGGATCCTGCTTGAAACACTCTCCTTAAATGCAGAATGTAATGTGGGATTAAACTTTGAATGGATTTGCCTCTTGTCTAGCATGAAAGGGCACACCCCAACACAATAAACACTTCCCCATAGAAAACAACATGAAACATATATGTGCCATATAACATCACATGTGTCAGCAGCAGACAGACTGACTGGGCTGTGTGTAGAAAGCGTGTGTCTTTGCTGGGAAACAGAACCAGGCCTATGCAGCTCTCACAGTTCCACATAATTCCACTGCAAGTCACATGCTGTTTCTTAAATAAGTGCTTTCTACATATTAAAGTGAGATTTTAGCAATCTGGCTTATCACTCTATGTCTGTGAATCAACTCAGTATGTAATTGACCCAGGCACAGTAGAAGTCTGGGTGTGCAACTTCACATTTTCAAAGTCTGTGCCTGGAAAAAAAAAACACACATTCTTCTTTCTCTGAACCTTTGGCCCTCCAGACCTCTTTTGACTTTGTCTCCCAGAAGTCCCACCCAGAAAGACAAATGGTAAGGGGCTGTGGGCACTGTAGTTCAAAACATCTGGAGGGCAAGTAAATTCTTACTTCTCCAGAACAGGATGGAGAAAGATAAGATAGAGACTGTAGAGAAAGAGAAAGAGATGGATGGAGAAAGGGATAAGGTGAGCACTTTGTGGTCCTCCAGGTATTGCTGGACAGCAAGTCCTAGTATTAACTCTGTGTGTGTGTGTATGAGAAAGTTACCATACATCAGTGGGCAAAGGGCCACAGGTTGCCCCCCTCCTATGCCACTTGTAAGAGGGAGCAACACAGCCGACACTGAGGGAGGATGAGAGCTGTAGTCCAAGAACATCTGGAGGCCCACACAACCTACTTTTTCACCTAAACATTAGGAAGAACTTCCTGACAGTAAGAGCTATTCGGCAATTGAATCTGCTGCTGCCTGGGAGTGTGGTGGTCTTTGGAGGTTTTTAAACAGAGGCTGGATGGCCATCTGTCCGGAGGGCTTTGATTGTACATTCCTGCAGGGCAGGGGGTTGGATTGGATGGCCCTTGGAGGTCCCTTCAAACTCTATGATTCTCTCTTGGGGCAGGAATGGTGCAGGAAGAGGGGCAGAAGAACAAACAGCACCCTATCTACGATGCCATCTCTCATGGTGGCAGTGGTGGAGAAAAAGTACAGGGTCCATTATTCAGAGGTTATGCCTTTTTCCCCTCAAGCACCCGTATCTCCCAATACTGGGGAAGGGGGAGGTGGAAGCAGAGGATCCTAGCAACCCTGCCACCTCCTCCTGTTTTAATGGAACTGGGGTGTGTGGGGCTGAGGGGGTAGGAGGGAAAGGGGGAGGTTGAGGACAGCTCTACTTCCCTCGGAGAGGGGTATGGGCGAGGAGTTGGATGCAAGGACCCTTCCCTCTCTAGCAGTGGGTGGGTGGGAAGAAAGGAAGGAAGGAAGGAAAGGGGGTGACAACAGCCAGGAAAGCCCCTCTCTACTTCCCTCGGAGAGGGAAATGGGTGAGGAGTTGGGGGTCTTGTCCTGGGAGCAAGGACTTCTCCCTCTCTGGCAGTGGATGGGACTGAAGGAAGGAAGGAAAAGGGGGTGACGGCAGCATGGGAAGCCCCTCCCTGTTAGAGGGGTATGTGTGAGAAGTTGGGAGGATCATGGGGGAGCAAGGACCCCTCCCTCTCTGGCAGTGGGTGGGAGGGAAGGAAAGGGGGGTGACGGCAGCATAGGAAGCCCCTTCCTCCCCCCTCCCTGTTAGAGGGGTGTGTGTGAGGAGTTGGGGGGGATCATCTGGGGAGCAAAGACCCCTCCGTCTCTGGGGGTGGGTGGGTGGGAGGGGTTCCCTTCCTGGCTGCTACCACCCCCTCCCTTTCAGGGGACCTCTCACCTGGCAAGAATGTGGGGGGTGTTGGACCCCCCTGGAGCCCCTCCCTCTCCCCTAACCCTCCCCCTGGAGGACCCTAGGAGCAGAGGACCCTTGCAACCCTGCCTCCTCCTCCTCAATTTTAATAGAACTGGGGTGTGGGTGGGAAGGTGGGTGGAAGCCCCTCCCTCCCTGAAAGAGGGGGTGTGAGGATTAGGGGGGGCTCGTATTGGGAGCAAGGACACCTCCGTCTCTGGGGGTGGGAGGTAAAGGGGGGGTCGACGACAGCAGCCAGGGAAGCCCCTCCCTCCCTGAAAGAGGGGGTGTGAGGAGTGGGGGGGCTCCTATGGGGAGCAAAGACCCCTCCCTCTCTGGGGGTGGGTGAGATGTAAAGGGGAGTTGAGGAAAGCAGCCAGGGAAGCCCCTCCCTGGAAAAGGGGGGCATGTGTGAGGAGTTTGGGGGGGCTCGTCCTAGGACCCCTCCCTGGGTTGGAGGTAGGGAGCGGGCCCCCTTCCTAGCTGCTCCCGCCCCTCCTCCCTTCCAAGGGTCCCCTCACCTGGCGAGGTTGTGGGGGGTGTTGGACCCCCCTGGAGCCCCTCCCCTCCCACCCCCTCCCCCTGGAGGACCCTGGGAGCAGGGGACCCTTGCAACCCTGCCTCCTCCTCCTCCTCAGTTTTAATAGAACTGGAGGGGGGAGAGTGAGTGAGTGGGAGGGCAGTCCGTGTGTGAGGAGTGGGGGGGATTCGTATGGGGAGCAAGGACCCCTCCGTCTCCGGGAGTGGGAGGTAAAGGGGGGTCGACGATAGCAGCCAGGGAAGCCCCTCCCTGGAAAAGGGGGGTATGTGCGAGGAGTCGGGGGGGCGTATGGGGAGCAAGAACCCCTCCCACTCTGGGGGTGGGGGGTTGACGACAGCCAGGGAAGCCCCCCTCCCTCCCTGGAAAAGGGGGGCATGTGTGGTGAGTTTGGGGGGGCTCATCCTAGGACCCCTCCCTGGGTTGGAGGGAGGGAGGGCTCCCCCTCCCCCCTTCCTGGCTGCTACCACCCCACCCTCCCTTTCAGGGGTCCCCCCTCCTGCCCCGCCCCTCCCCCTCCCTCCAGGCCCCCGGGGTGGGGGAGGGGAGAGGGGCGGGGCCACCCACCTCCTCCTCCTCGGCCGTCGTCGCCGTCGTCGCCTCAGCGCCAGCAGCAAGAGGAGGGCGGGGAGCCTCCAGCGGCCAGGCCAGGCCCGACCCCGCCTCCGCTCGGGGCCTCGCCGCTTTGGGAAGGGAGGGCCCGGCGCCTCTCCTCACACCCCCTGAGGGGCGAACCCCGGAGCGGCCCGGCGTCGGCGTCGGCGTCGGCGGCGTCTCCTCATCGCGGTGACAGCCCGGAGCCCCGCCCACACCCCGCTGGCCCCGCCTCCGCTCTCGCGAGACTCGCCCTGTAGCTCCGCCCCCTGTTGCCCCGACAACCCCCCCTAAAGCCCCGCCCTTCCTCCCTCGCCCAGGAGAAAGGGGCGAGGCCTGGCCGGAGTTCTCGCGAGACTCTCGGAGCTCCGCCCCGTGTTCGCCCAGCCACGCCCTCCTCCCGCCCCCAGAAGGGAGGGAGGGGCGTGGTCGGCAACCTGTGTCACGTGGACTGAGGCGTGAGAATTCCCCCCAATGAAGGGAAAGGAGCCATAGAGAGCGAGCGCGCAGAGGGGACCACGAGAGCGGATCATAGAGTTGAGGGCGACCGCCTCTCCTCAGGCCCCTTTTCAATTGGTCTATCTGTCTGGATGGGCGTGGTCTCCCTGAGTCTTATTTGCATAGCCGGCGTGCCGTGTGCAAAGGCAGGGATTGGGGAGGCCGCCGCCTCCTCTCTCCGAAAGGGGGCGTTGTGAGGGAAAAAAAAGAGCCTCCCCTGCTCTTGGGCGCCAATTATTCAAATTTATGCAAATATGTAATTTATGCAAATTAGATTATTGAATTGGTTGCTCTTGTTTACAAAGACACCCCATGAGCTCTGCAGGGTTTACTTGGTTCGCTTCCTCCTCCCTTCCCAGTTGTTTGTGGTGGGTGCCAGGACTCACCCTCCACTCTGCTCTGCACCCACCTTCTGGCTACAAGCAAGCAAACTAGATTTAAATCAGTGGTGTCCAACCTCCAGGTGTTTTTCTGGACTCCAGCTCCCAGAAGCCTGAGCCAGCTGGTCCAAGGGTCAGGAATTCTGGGCGCTGTAGTCCAACAAACCACCTATGGAGAGCCACAGGTTGGACACCACTGATCTAAATGTTCCTTATCCCAAGTGGATGAGCAACTGTGGTTGGTACTTAATGATACTTAATTATTAATCATTAAACTTAATGAGCCATTTTCCCCCCTTTAGAAATTAGGTGGAAAGGATTGAGGGGCACAAAAACTACAACAGTTATTTCCACGCAAAGCATCACTTTTACATTCTGGAAGGGAATTTCTAATATTATTTATTTATTTATTTATTTTATTGGAGAAACTGGCTTCACCTCACAAAGTGAGCTGCAGCGTAAAAAGGTTTCGTCAAAGAAATTTGTTACTCTTTTACGAGGCTGCTTGATTCTTTCTCGTTGGTTAAATCGGTGTAAAAGTGGATCTTTCTCTCTGTCTCTCCTTCAGTGTAACCCTTTCAATTGACTCAAGAGGATCAAAAAGAATTCCACCAACCATGAGCAAATTTTATTTTTCCACCACACGTCACAGAGAAGAAAAAACACACATCAAAACAATAAACCAGATACCAAAGCAGCCATTCCCAAAAGATACATTAGTGCTTGGGAAACAAAAGCAGCTAATCAATGATCTATTGCAAAAAAATAAAAATAAAAAATGAACAGGCCTGTCTGAGTAAACACACACACACACACACACACACAACTCTTACAAAGAAATGGAGATGGATAAACCTTTAAAACGGCAGTAGGGTGGGACACCATTCAAATGTAGCTGCCTTCCTCCAGCGGATGCCCTCCCGTTCTGGATGGGATGGACTACAATATTTTTTTTAATTGTTGTATGTTTTGATTTTTTTTTCTAATTTAATATACTTTTAAATATTGTATGTTTTTTATCCTTTTAAATTTAATATTATTTTAAGGGGTGGGTGGGCGGGCTAGGGTATTGCAATTATGGAGTTTTTATATTGTAAGCCGCCCCGATTGCGTTGCAGAGGGGCGGGATAGAAATAATTTATTATTATTATTATTATTATTATTACAATCCCCATGCTGACTGGGGATGGTGGGAATTGTCATCCAGCCCTTCCAATATAGCACCAGTTTGGGGAAAATAAATACAGGGGGTTCTTCTAAGCGAGAACTTGCAAGTTGGACCATTAGCACACCAAATGGTTTACATTCACTTTTAACAGGAAGAGCCGACAGATCTTAACAATTGATAGCCTAGGATGAGTTATCATGTTCTGATACAGAAAGCACATGTGCATATATTGATATATAGATATATTTCCAGGGAAGACAGAGTACAACAAAGATGGTTGTGAAATGGAAACCAGCAGGAAAAAAGAAGGCGTGGGATTTGGCAAGCCACAAAAATTGGCATGGAGGATCAGGGTTGAAAAATCATGGCGGAAACGGGTCCCGGGTGGCCAACAGCCGTCGCTGTTACACCAGGTATGAAGGTGCCATAGTTCTGACACAAGTGCATCAGACATTTTCTAGTCTTTTTCACTCTTCCTCCACCAGAGGAGTTAATATCAAGGGATCCAACAGCACGTAGGAAACAGGGGAAAACAAACGTACCATAGAGGTGACCCCGTTTGTTTAGTGAACACAGATCACACCCATATTAAACCCATTACAAAGGCCCCAGACGTTTTGGTTTGGAAGGAACGGAATCAGTATTTTCCAATCCAATCTGGCTGAGCCAGAAAATAAATTCAATTCCAGCTGAAAGTAAGACTTAGGTCTCAGTTTGGTCCTCTTGACCATAGGCAGTATTCCATGACAGAAGAGGGAAGTTCAGAGAGGAGGTTTTGAAGACAAATACGAGGTTGCTCTTTTCCTTAAAAGAACAATATAGAAAACTATTTGAGATACAGGCCGCTTCCTTGTCACTGTGAGGTTTAATTTCCACAAGAGAAAGTCACCATTACTGACAGACTTCACAGCCATCTAAATCACAAACACCAAGAGCTTCTCTGTTTGAAGATCAAGGCCTCAGAAGCCTTATAAATAAGGAATTGCTCTTCATAAAGCACCCAGAAACCCAAGTTCTGTACCAAAAGAAGCCCCCCAAAGTTATGTTCTTCCCACATACTCTATGTACAGTTGTCCCTCCGCATTCACGGATTTGGCATTCACGGATTTAAGTATTCACGGCTTTAAAATACTCTTAAAAAAATAATAATCCAAAAAGCAAACCTTGATTTTGCCATCTTATATAAGGGACTCCCTCACATCGGGAGGCATGGAGACGCACTCTCCACAATGCTGCAGCCTTATTTGAGAACTCACGCCGAACAAGTCTTGAAGAGAAACGACAACGCAGAAAGAACTGCAACCCGGAAACATCACCCAAGGAGACCTTCTGCTGTGCTTTCTGCAACCGGACTTGTTTATCTCGGATTGGCCTTTTTAGTCATCAGCACACTTGCAGAAAGTGCGGGATGAGTCCTTCCTGAATCTTCGTTTGCGAAGAAAATCAGAGATAAGGGACCCCATTTTGCTATGCCATTGCATATAATGGGAGCTGAGTATTCACGGATTTGGGTATTCACAGCGGGTCCTGGAACCAAACCCCAGCGAATATGAAGGGACAACTGTAGTTATATTAAAGTTAACTTGTGATTGGGAAGGAGCTCCACTTTTTGTTCTGCTGTTTTCTGGAGTGTATCCACACTGTATAGTTATAGCAGTTTAATACTCCTTGATCTACCATGACTCACTGCTATAAAATCCTGGGATTTGGTCAGATGTACTTGTCCGTTCAAGAGTACTAGTTCATGGGAGTGGGCTGGAGCACTCTAGCAGAATATTCCAAGTATTCCACCACACTATAGATCCCACAAGAGGGAGCTATGACCGTTACAAGTGGTATTAAAGCGCTACAGCTGTGCAATGTGGATACACCCCTGGTTGCTTGGATAAAGTTCTCACCTGCCATCATCAAGCTGCTGTTCACATGCCCCCATGAGTGGAAATATTGGGGTGCATTGGCGAGCTGTATGTGCAGGATCAGGACCTTAAAAGTCAGGGCTAAATACAGTGCTTTGCAAGGACCCTCACCTAACCTATACACCCCCCACCCCACATCCAAAGGACTACACTAGTCGTAGTCTATTCTGACTTCAGTAATGGAGTCAAACGTGGCTTTGTCCACACTGCCCCGTCCATGCACAGACGTCAGGTGCTTTTTGAGGGCAGACTTGTGCTTGAAGTCCATGTCGCAGCAGTGGCATTTGTAGGGCCGGTCCCCGCTGTGGATATTCAAGTGGTCCTGGAGGGTGCTCTTGGCTGTGAAGGTCTTTAGACACACCATGCACTGGAAGGGGCGGATCCCCATGTGCCCCCGGATATGTCGGTTCAGGTTCTTCTTCTGCGTGAAGGTTTTCCCACACTGCAAGCACAGAAAGAGCTTATGCATCTTCAGGTGGCGCAGGTAGTTCTCAAGGTGAAGGAACCCGCGGGGGCATTTCGGGCACTGGTGGCGCCAGGAGTAGCTGGAATCCTCTGGGTTTTGGAACCCTGGCACAGCAGCGCCTTCCGGATTCTCGCTCCCGAAGCTCTGAAAAGACGCCCCAGGCACTTCTCCTGTCATTCTGCTCTCCACTGTCGAGTTGATCAAGGAGTGCTGAGTCTCAGGGAAATACAGGTTGGTTTTAGAAGAGGCGGATGGCTGTGAAAACTGTTCCTCGTCCACAGTGGGCGAGTTGATGGACTCCATTTGGAAGATGCAGATTTCCTCGTCCTTGTAGCCAATCTCGACGGTTGAGATCTCGGGGCTTTTGAGGTCCTTCCGTTCTGGGATCAACCTCTGCCTGTGCGGCAACTCCCCCTTTTCCTGTTTGATGTGATCCTCTGAGTGGACAGGGATGTCTTCCGAAATCTCAATGATCTCGCAGTCTCTATCTGTGTTGCTCTCTTTGCTTCCCAGCTCCATGTCAGAGGAGTGACATTTCTCCGTCTGCCCTTCATTGCCTTCCACGGAGGCGTCGATTTCCAGGTACCTGGAAAGGGCCTCTGTGCACTTCTCCACAATGTGTACCATCTGCAGGTAACTGGCGGCCGTCAGATATTTCAAAAGCTCTTTCCTCTTCACCTCCAAAGCCCCCGTGTAGCAAGAGAGGAGCAGCTTCCGGCCCACCTCGGCGCTCTGCAAGATGGTGATCCGCACCTGCTGGGACTGCGTGAGGAGGAATTGATCCCGCATGAAGGTGGAGCAGGCAGCAAAGATCACCTTGTGCCCAGGGAACTCGGTGTCGTTGATGTAGATGGAAACATCGCAGAAGAGGTTCTGCTGCCTCAGGAGGTTCATTTTCTGCAGTACGGCATCGCCTTGCTGGTCAAACTGGAAATGGAGGACATCCGAGTCCACAGCCATGGCTGCGAGTCCTGCATGTGTGATGGGGAACCAAATGAGAAACTCAACAAGCCAAGAGCAAGGAAACAGCAGGTTGGTTAGAGCAGGGATGGAAGCATTTAACTCTCTTTAAATTAATGTTTTTAAGTCGATTGTTTAATGCTTTCTTTTTAAAAAATGCATTACAGATTGCTTTAGCTATATTGTTTTAACCATCAGTGTAAGCCAGTGGTTCTTAACTTGTGGTCTGGGAACCCCCTGGGGGCTGCAATGTCTTCACAGGATGTCCGCAAGGGCTTGAAGGCTGCTTTGCCCACTTCCTCCCTGCAGTGAAGTGGAGCCAAGGCAAAAGTGGGCTGGCTGGCTTGGCCTGCACATTGCCATTCAATCTGCTCCAACACAAATATGCAGAAAGATGCAGGAGAAAAGTCTTCCCTCCTCTCCAGTGCCTTTGAAGGAAGGTTCCATGGATGGTGTAATTGTATTATTATTATCACCACCACCACTAGGTATTATCGCTATTGTTATTATTAGGGTTTTAAGTCTTGCAGGTCCTCAGCTACAGAGGATATTTAAAGGGGGGCCCTGGTATAGAAAAGGTTAAGAGCCATTAAAGGGGGGGGGCTGGTAAAGAAAAGATTAAGAGCCACTGGTTTAATGGATGGTGCAATTGTATTATTATTATAATCAGGTATTATTATTATTATTAGGGTTTTAAATCTTGAGTTAAATCTTGGGCAAGAAAAGATATTGAAAGGGGGCCCCTGGTAAAGAAAAGTTTCTGAACCACGGGTTTAATGGATGGTGTAATTGTATTATTATCATCAGGCACGGGATGAGTCCTTCCTGAATCTTTGTTTGCAAGAAAAGCCAGAGAGATTATCATCAGGTATTATTATTATTATTATTATTACAGCTTTAAATCTTGAGCTAAATCTTGGGCAGCAAAAGATATTAATGGATGGTGTAACTGCATTATTATTATTATTATTATTATTAAGGTTTTAAATCTTGGTCAAGAAAAGATATTGAAAGGGGGGGCCCCTGGTAAAGAAAAGGTCCAGAGCCCCTGGTTTAAACCATCAGTGCCAGCCACTTTTTGTCTCCCACGGGGGAGAAGAGCAGGCTATCAATCCAGTGACCACATTTCTATGGAGGTCCCCCCTCCCCAAGACCCCAACCTGCTCCTCCCCTCTCTGCCCCCTGGCCTTCCTCCCCCTCCACCTGCATCTTCTCCCTCCTTACCTGGAGGCCTTCTGCGGCGGCGGCAGGTGCTGCAGGTATCTGTCTGGAGGGAGCCCAGGCTTGGCTGCTTGGAGCCTCAGGAATCAACTTCCGGAGCAGCCTCCTCTGAGCATCACTGCTCACCCTTTGACCCGGAAAAGCATCTCCCCCAGGCACAGCAGAAGGCTCGCCTCCTCATTGGCTGCCTCGCCAACGCTCCCAGCCAATCAGGAAGCCAAGGAGGACCAAACACAAACACACACACACACCCTGGAGAGCAATTTGTTGACTGGACTGGTGGCTCTTCACCTTTTCTTTACCTGGGACCCCCTTTAATTATCTTTTTTTTTTTTTTGCAAAGGACCCCCAAGATTTTAAACAATAATAATAACAATTCCTAATAACAATCAATAATAATAATAATGGTAATACAATTACACCATCCATTGAACCAGTGGCTCTAAACCTTTTCTTTACCAGGGACCCCCTTTAACTATCTTTTTTTTTTTTTGCAAAGAATCCCCAAGATTTTAAACAATAATAAAAATTTCTAATAATAATAATAATAATAATAATAATACAATTACACCATCCATTAAACCAGTGATTCTTAACCTTTTCTTTACCAGGGACTCCCTTTAACTATCTTTTTTTTTTTTTGCAAAGGACCCCCAAGGTTTTAAACAACAATAATAATTCCTAATAACAATCCCTAATAATAATAATAATAGTAATAATAATAATACAATTACAGCATCCATTAAACCAGTGGTTCTTCACCTTTTCTTTACCTGGGACCCCCTTTAGCTATCTTTCTTTTTGCAAAGGACCCCCAAGACTGAACTCAAGATCTAAAACCCTAATAATAATAATAATAATAATGATGATGATGATAATAATAATAATAGGTTTGGGAACCCTGGTGAGTAGCTAAGCAATTTAGAATAAATAAATAACAGCAAAAACAGCACTGACTTCAAAAGTGAATAACTTTTTTAAAATGTTCATTTACGTGACCTACCTCTTACTCTCTTAATGATTTTATATCAGTGGCTCTTCACCTTTACTTTACCAGGGACACCCTTTAAATATATTTTGTTGCTGTGGTCCCCCCAAGACTTAACTCAAGATTTAAAACCCTGATGATGATAGCAATAACACCAATGATCATGAAGATGATACAATTACACCATCCATGAAACCTTCCTTCAGAGACACTGGGGAGGAGGGAAGACTTTTCTCCTGTTTCTTTCTGCAAGTTTATGGCTGGAGTGGATTTAAAGGCAATGTGCAGGCCAAGCCAGCCAGCCCGCCAGCCCCTTGCTTCCTATTATGTCTACTCCACTGTAGGGAGGAGGTGGGCCAAGCAGTCTTCAAACCTTTGTGGACCCCCTGTGAGGACATCGTGGACCCCTGGGGCTCTCCGGACCACAGGTGAAAAACCACTTGTTATACTGAATTGCAGCAAGGAAGAGCAAACTTCCTTGTTGCTACTATCACAAATCCACAATTTTGGGTGTCTTGTTTTGTTTTGGTCTCTCAAAATGGGTGGGAATTATGTGGCTCTCCAGACATGGTTGGACTATAATTCCCAGCAGTCCTCACCATCAGCTACACTGGCTGAGGACTGATGGTAGTTGCATTTCAGCTACACCTGGAGGTGTGCATGATCTCCACCTGCCAGGAGGTATTCCCACTGTAAGGATTTAAGAATTGCACTTATGGACAATTTCCTTTTTCTCAATCCAAAGCTGGAACACTACGGATCCCAAGAACTCTGTAGGCTGCTATCCTTAAGTGATGCTTCGGTGTTGGTGGTTCCCTTTAAGTAATTTCTGACTTATGACAACCCCAAGGAAAACCTCTAATATGCTAGGTATTATGGTTGCCAAAAGTTGGAAACAACTTGAAAGTACGCAACACACATTTATATATATCACCTCCCAGCCCACAAAGGTTCCTGAAATGAAGAACAAAATCAGTTTAAACAGTTCATATATACAATGTACTGTATTTAAGTATGGGCACTGAGTGTGATAGTGCAATCAGGTCAGGTTGGAGCCCATGTAGTGGTTTGAGTGCTGGACTCTGGAGATCAGGGTTCAAATCCTCACTCAGCTGATTCCTCAGCAAGGAGGGAAGTGCTCTGCACATGTGTAAATACGCTCTTGTTCACCAGGACATAAGGTTGTCTAATACTGGGCCAATAAAACAGCTGTGTGTGTTCTTCAGACAGGAATCAGTTAATATTGCACCATCAGTATGAATTAAGTTTTGGCAGGGGCTGCTCCCAAGCCCTGGGACTTCCTGAGAGAGGCCAGATTAATCCCATCCCTGTTGTCCTTCCACCTGCAGGCAAAAACATTTCTTATTCAGAGTGCCTTGTGTGTGTGATATTTTCTTCAAGGTATGGATTTGTCCTTATGTTTTCGTTATAATGTTGTGTTTCACCAGTATTTTACTATTTGCTAGTTGCCTTGAGCACTCTTTACTGTGAACAGGTAGAATATAAATTTAATACACTTCTACGAATCTGTGTTTGCAAGACATGTGAGTCTAATACAGACAGTAGGGAAAAACAGGCTGGAGGGAAATTCACTTTTGTTCTTGATGTGTTTTCCACTATCTGTTGGAAACCTCTTGTCCTGTCCCAATGATGGGATACCCAAACTTTACTTTGTGAGGCCTTTCTCTTTCCAAACCTCATGATGTTCCCTCTAGTGAACCTGGGCAATGACATAGGTGTTAAAGCAGGAACACATCCCAGACTCACCTTTGCAAAAAGCCTGCCCAGGACTCAGGGAGGTCTCTTATTCAGAGGTGCCATTAAACTGAAGAAGACTTGATGAAAAATAACAAGAAAGAAGTGAGGTTTCATCCTGAATACACCCTTATTTTTTGCTACTCATTATGATGCCCTGCCAGCTCAAAATGATTGGAAGGGGATCCAAGTGGGAGTTACCATGTAATACAGCGGTCTCTACTTGTTTGAAATGGGCAATTTTTTTATATGGTAAGAAAAGGGGCAGTTCTCCAGCAGCCATGGGTAGGCTTGCCTCAATAAAAATCTCCCAAGAGCAGAGGAGGGAATTTTGCAGGCCTCCAGATGTCAGTGGATTGCAACTCACAGCATTCCTCAACACTTGGCATGTTGGCTAGCATTGTTGGGAGCTGCAGTCTAACAACATCTAGAAGGTCACACCTTATCCTTGCACAAAATCTGGACTTTCCTTCTGATGCTCGCCAAGTATTGAAGAGGTCAGTTCTTAGCAAGATGACTTTCTGAAGGCCGTCAAGAACAATGGCAGCAAGTTGCAGATCTTGGAGAAATCACTTTTTGGGGTTGGAAACCTGTTGGTGACTTGTTTTAGACCTTGCACAAGGCGATATTTAGTAACTTCTTCTGTAGTGGTCTTCCCCAGGCTGTGCAACAGCTGCCAGATGGAGCTCTGTGCCGCCAACACAGTCACAGATTGACGGGGATAGTGATGAATATACTGGAGGAACTCTGTGCTTCTCCAGCATCAAAGGAGAACTCAACCTTGGACTACATTTCCCAGAATCCTCTAACTAGCATGGCCAGTAGCTATGCTGGATGGGGAAATTATGGAACTGCAGTCTCCCAAAGTAACATTTCCAAGCAGTGCTATCGGAAATTGTTTCTGTCTTATGGATGAAGCATTGTTGAGAGGCACAACTGAAAATGTCCTATGTTTTGCTTCTGGCTCTCTTCCTCATCCCAGGAAAAGTCTAAACACACAAGCTGTGTGCAGCAGAGAGCCACTTTAGCCAAGCTGAGCCTGAAAACAGACAGTGATTTCCCAACACTGGCTAGAAGAGGGAGGGAAGGATTCAGAAGTGACATACTGATGATACATCACAATTTCACAATAAAATGTTTAATCATTCATTGGCTGCTCCAGAATTTCCATCCACCAAATGTGTTATGTACACAAGTACCACAAAGGTTAGCTTGGCTGAAAACAAGGTCACAACCTGCTCAATGTCATGGAGCTTTGGTACCTTAAAAAAGAAAGAAAGAGCACAAATCATGCTCAAGGGGGGGGCATGGTGTAACCTTCCCTTCCTTGAGTAATGCCTTCCCCCTCTAATATTGCTTCTAACTATTTTCTTGAGTGCTGACAACAGATTCTAAGTACCACACACGCACATACACCACAGAAATGACATGGCCCCAGGCATGAATATTTATGGGTGGGGGTACCAAGAACTGGGTAAGAGTGACAATTGGAAAGGGGAGACATAGGTGAAAACAGAGAAAGAAGTAAGGTGAGGCCGCAGTAGCTAACTCTCGGAGTCTGGATGTCACACACTTTGGAGCCTACAGAGCCACAAGACAAAGGGGAACATGCAACTTCAACCTTTCTAGTCTAAGCACATACAGTTTAGACTAGATCTAACTGTAGTCTAAACTAGTCTGAGTGGGAGTGGACAAGACATAACCGGGAGAAGAGAGGCGGAGGTAAATGCCACCCTCAGGAGCACTATCTCTCAACCTCTGCCCTTCCACATGGTATTGGCTTTCAACTTCCAGAAGCCCCAGACAGCACGGTCAGGCATTCTGGAAGTCAAGGTCCAAGACATCTGGAGGACCAAAAGTTCTAGAGAAAAGGAGAAAAGGCAGCTCAGCCAAAGTGTAGATCACAACATCAGCCTCTCCCAGGTTCTGAAAGCAAGAGCTTTTGCCTGTCTTAATTGGGAAAGGGACTCCGCTCACAAAGGGTCAAAAAGGGTGGGGGAATGCTGTCACTTTAAGGCTGGGTGGGCAACTATGATGGGTTTGTGGGGGATGACCCTCCAATGGCTGCAGAGACTGCCAAAAACACACCTTATAAAACCTGGCCAGACGTTGACTCCTGTTTTTGAAAATGAGTGTTTTTTTTAATGTTAAACAAGCAGGGGAAAGCCCTGCAACTGACTTACAAGGTGAAGTCTCACAGCTGGAGACTTCCAGGTAATTCACTCTTACTTTTTTGTGAGATAAAGGGCTGTCTTAGGGGGTCTTGGGGGTCACCAAAGCAGCCTGGAGGAGCACCCACACTTTGCCCAACCCCTGCTTTAAGGTAAAAGGAACAAGACAGCTAGTACCCAATGTTTTTTAAACAGACAGTACAAAATTAAAAAGTTGCATAAAGACTATCAAATATCAAGAGCTTATAATGATCCAGTGCTTTCTTCCTTTTTCTTTCAAGAAGTACAGTTTTTTTTTAAAAAAAATTAGCTTAAAAACTGAGGTGGTGGGCTGGATGTGTTCCCCATATTTACCCCCTTGACCCCTTGAAGAGAACTGCTTCTTGGAGAGACGGACCAACCACTCTTCAACATCTGGGTTTGGCCCATGCCACCTATTATCGAAGGGGGGCCCACACCCACAGGGTTCTTTTCCACAACGGTGGGGGGGGGGGAATGCTTGAGAATCTCCAAACACAGTACATCCGTCCCAGGCTGGAGCTGGAAACCTGCCACCCTTTGGGATCCAACCCTCCTTGCTCATCCAGTGGAGTTTTTGGGACTGGCCCCACATTCAATGCTCAAAGCATCTCTCTGCAGTCTTTTTTTTTTTTGCCCCAGGACCTGTAAAAGGAGAGAGCCAGGAAGCTCCCCTTGGAACCTGTTTTAATTCACACAAGCGTTTTCATTCCGTAAACTCAGCACAGCCTGGGCCAGCTTCCCCGCATCCAGCACCTGGCTGCCATCAGCTTGCGGGCAGCCTTTCGAGTCCGTCCCTGAGCTGCAGCTGAAGGAATCGTAATCCACCGCAATGTCCTGAACGTTCCGCTCGTTGGCATTGTCGAAGCTGTTCTTGCCGTGGAGCTGCTTGAGGTGTTTGCGCAGGACAGGCTTGTGGGCAAAGACCATGTCACAGTAGTTACACCGGTGGGGCTTGTCCCCACTGTGGAGGTTGAGGTGGTCCTGCAAGGAGCACTTCTGCGAGAAGGTCTTCCCACAGATCTTGCACTGGAAGGGCTTGATGCCAGCGTGCACCCGCATGTGCCGGTGGAGGTTGCCCTTCTGCGTGAAGGTCTTGCCACACAGGAGGCACATGAAGAGCTTGTGCATCTTCAAGTGGTTGGCGTAGTTCTCCAGGTGCCTGAACACCCGGGTGCACTTTGGGCACTGGTGGTGCCACTGGAGACCTTTGTCCATGCCCCGGTTGTTGGGACCAAACATGTCTTTGGAAGCCACCAGGTAGTTCTCGCCCCCGGCGTACGAGAGTGCATAATTGTGAAGCTGGCTCTGCTCCATCTCTCCAACCCGGTTCTCCACCGTAGAGTTGATGAGGGAGTGCTGGGGCTCTGAGGAATGGAGGGTGTTTTGCTGGTCCTTCTTGCTTCTGACCTCCGAGGCCTCTCCGATGGACTCCACCTTCACAATCTGGATGTCACTGTCGTCCATGTCCATGCTGTCCTCAGAAGGCTGGATACAAGGGGAATCCGGATGCAAGGAATCCTCTTCTTCCTCCTCCCCGTCCACCTTTGTTTCTGAGGAGTCCGTCTGCTGCTCATTCTGTTCTTTGTTTTCAAGCTGCTGCTGCTGTTGCTTTGGCCTGATGAACTTCCACAGGGCCTGAGTGCATCGCTCCACAATGTGGCTCATCTGAAGGAAGCTGGCCGCCGTTAAGTAGTTCACCAGCTCCATCTCGGGAAACTCCAGGACACCACTATAGCAGGAGAGGAGCAGCTGCCTCCCGACTTCTGAGCTCTGCAAGATGGAGATTTTAACCTCCTTGGAGTCGTTCAGCAGGAACTGGTCTCTTAAGAAGGGAGAGCCAGCAGCAAAGACAATCTTGTGGCCATGGACTTTGAGGTCGTCAATGCAGACGGTGACATCACAAAACTTGTTCTCCTCTCTCAGCTTGTCCATTTTTTGCAGCATTGCGTCCCCATAGTTGTCAAATTGGAAGTGGAGGCTATCAGCTCTGTCCGTCATGTTGACAAACCTGATGGGTATGCGTGGACAGAGAGATGGAATTACGGGAGCAAGAAGAATTTCAAGGCTATACCACCCCCAAAACAAAACAAGCCTGAGATGAGGGCATTCAACACCACAACTGAACACTTTCCACTCTCTTCATATCTAGGGATTTTTTGAAATTGTCTTGTCAAGATCGTTCCTGCGTTCATGCTCTCAAAAGCAATGAGGTATCCCAGTGGTTCTTAACCTGGGGTCTGGGGACCCCCAGGGGTCTGTGAAGGCTTGAAGGCTACTTAGCCCACCTCCTCCCTGCAGTGAAGCGGCCACACGACAGGAGCCAAGGTAAAGCCGGTCTAGCTGGCTGGCTTGACCTGCACATTGCCATTCAATCTGATCCAGCCACAAACTTGAAGGAAGAAGGAGGAGAAAAGTCTTCTCTCCTTCTCTAGTGCCTCTGAGGGAAGGTTTAATGCATGGTGTAACTGTCTTATTATTATTAGGTATTATTAGTATCATTATTAGGTATCGTTGTTCTGGTTTTAAATCTTGAGTTAAGTCTTGCGAGTCTGTGGTAACAAAAGATATTTAAGGGGGGGTCACTGGTAAAGAAAAGGTTAAGAACCACTGGTCTCTTTGATGCATGGTACAATTGTATTATTATTATTTTTATCATCAGGTCTTATTATTAATATTATTATTAGAGTTTAAAATTTGAGTTAAATCTTGGGGGGACCTCAGCAACAAAAGATATTTAAGGGGGGTTGTAAGTTTGGAAGCCGGTCTGAGAGCCTTTGTGGCTGGAGGGTGGGGTATAAATGCCCTAAGCAAACAAACCCAGCAACAAATCAACAAGCAAGTCTTTCTTCCCCTTCCTTTCCCCTCTTTGTGAATGATTGCGAAGGAAAAGCTTCTCCTCAGGCAAGGTAACTCAGCCTTCTTCCCTCGCCAGACGCTGCTCCTCCCCAGCCAAGAGAGAGTCCTGTGGCCGCGAGTTCCACAGGACAGGAGAGGGACCCGGTCAAGGGATTATATTATTATTATTATTATTATCATTATTAGGGGCTTGGGGTGGGGGGTAATCCTTCTTGAAAAGGGGATGGACCCCTCCCCAAATAAACCACCAGCTGCCCCCCCCAAAACGTCCCCCCATCCCGGCCGCTCACCTCCGCTCCGCCTCCCCCGGGGAAGGAGAAAGCGACGGACCGCCTCCTCCGCTACCGGAAGTGCTGCTCCACCATCGTCCCGCCCCTTCCGGTGCCGCTTTTTTTCTCCCCCTCCTTTCCATCAAGGGAGGGGGGGGGAAAATACTGTAAAATAAAATGCCAGAGCGGAAGCGGAAGCGTTTGTCCCCCTACTTCATTTCCGCCGGAAGTGGTTCCTTTGCGCGGCTTCCGGCCAGGCCCCTGGTCACGTGACGGAGGGGCTGGGAGCCAGCCGTGGGGCGGCGGGGAGGGGGGGGAGAGGAGGGAGCCGGACTTGGGGGTCGCCCCCACTGAGGCCCGGCCGGAGGAAGAGGAAGAGGAGGAGGAAGAGGAGGGTGAGTCCGGCCCCAGGTTCCCTGAGGGGAGAAGGAGAGGCGGAGGGGGTCGTCCTGTGGGGGGCCTCGGGGAGGGGGCCGGTGGGCGAAGGGGTTGGGTTGGGGTCCGCTGAGGGGAATTACTCCCCAAATGGCCTGGGTCGTTACTTCGGGGAGCGTTGCCCTGGTTTCCCTTCTCTTTAACCCCCCTCCTTTTGGGCACACGGGTTATTATGAGTACGGTAACGTCCTCGTTATCACTACCTCGCCTCGTTACTTCTGGGAGCGTTGCCCTGGTTTCCCTTCTCTTTAACCCCCCCCTCCTTTTGGGCAAAGGGATATTGGGATTGCTGTAACCTCCTCGTTAGCACTACTTCGTCTCGTTACTTCTGGGACCCTTGCCATGATTTCCCTTCTCTTTAACCCCCCCTCTCCTTTTGGGCACACGGGTTATTATGAGTACTGTAACGTCCTCGTTATCACTACCTCGTCTCGTTACTTCTGGGAGCGTTGCCCTGGTTTCCCTTCTGTTTAACTCCCCCCCCTCTTTGGGCACACGGGTTATTATGAGTACTGTAACGTCCTCGTTAGCACTACTTCGTCTCGTTACTTTTGGGAGCGTTGCCATTGTTTCCCTTCTCTTTAACTCCCCCCCCTCCTTTTGAGCAAAGGGTTATTGGGATTGCTGTAACGTCCTCGTTATCACAAGCTCGTCTTATTACTTCTGGGAGCGTTGGTTTCCCTTCTCTTTAAACCCCCCCTCCCTCTCTTTGGGCACACAGGTTATTATGAGTACTGTAACGTCCTCATTAGCACTACCTCGTCTCGTTACTTCTGGGACCCTTGCCATTGTTTCCCTTCTCTTTACCCCCTCCTCTCTCTTTGGGCAAAGGGTTATTGGGAGTATTGTAACCTCATCACCTCATTACTTCTGGGAGCGTTGTTGTTGTTTCCCTTCTCTTTACCCCCCTCCTCTCTCTTTGGGCAAAGGGTTATTGGGAGTATTGTAACCTCATCACCTCGTTACTTCTGGGAGCGTTGTTGTTGTTTCCCTTCTCTTTAACCCCCCTCCCTCTTTGGGCACACAGGTTATTGTGAGTATTGTAAGGCTGTGTGTGTGTTTGCAGGAGTGTGTGCCATGGGGAGTCCCCCTCTGTTTTGAGGAGTTACTTCTGAAATGGGGAGGACAACAGCTGCTGTCTGTGTTATCATTATCAGTAGGATACCTCAGTGGCTCTTCATGTTTTCTTTACCAGGGACCCCTTTTCAATATCTGTTGTTGCTGTGGACCCCCAAGACTGAGCTCAAGATTTAAAACCCTAATAATAATAATAATAATAATGCATGATCCATTAAACCTTCTCTCAGAGACACTGGAGGTGGAGGGAAGACTTTTCTCCTGCTTCTTCCTTCAAGTTTGTAGCTCGATCAGATTGAATGGCAATGTGCAGGCCAAGCCAGCTGGCTAGACCGGCTTTACCTTGGCTCCTGTCATGTGGCTGCTCCATTGCAGGGAGGAGGTGGGCTAAGTAGCCTTCAAGCCTTTACGGACCCCTGGGGGTCCCTAGACCCCAGGTTAAGAACCACTGGGATACCTCATTTGCTTTTGAGACAGCACAACAGAGAGGAACAGGACAGAAGGGAACCGCTTAATTGTTTTTATTTAGTTAGTTAGTTATACCCCGCTCTTCAGCCACAAGGCTATCAGAGCGGCTTACAAATTGTTTTAAGCAATAGCTATTTACACATCTACACTGCATTAAACAGTTTCCAATGTGTGTTAGCTAATTGTAGTTTTCCATTATTACTTGGGGGGGGTGCAGACAGTGTGGGTAACGTTGTGTGTGTGTGTGTGTGTAGGAGGGGAATGTTCTTCTCTGGGAAACTACTTTTGAGAGAAAGTGGTATTGGTGCAATTCACATTGTTATTGTTATCCCTGTCATTTTACTTCCCTCTTTAAGGGGTAATTAATGTCATTATTATTAAACTTAACTGTATCATTTAACCTATTTTTGCAGTCACCTGTGAAAGGAACTTGTGTATGCCTAGCCATGGTTGTTATTATCATATTGTCGTTGTGTTTACTTGTTAGAGGGAATGATATGGAAAGCTATCATTGTTACCAGTATCCCTTTTTTATTTACTTATTTGATGACTTCTGAGAGGGAATAAGAAGGTAACATATATTTACTATCAGCACTGATATTGTTTTATTTATATATTTTGTTACTTCAGAGCAGAAATGGTGAGGTTAATTGCTGTTGCGGTTGTTACCCATCTGGTTTACAGTATTTAGTTGTATACTTGGTTGGTTGGTTTCCCCTTGGAGGAAGTGGTGAGGATAATAATTGTTATCTTTATAATCACTGGCAGTATCATTTTGTTTTCATTTTTTTGTCATTTCCGAGAGGAAGTGGTTGGGATAACTTTTTGTTATCTTTAACGTTATCAGTATAGGTTTATGTAGTTGGCTTACTTGTGAGAGGAAATCAGGGAGTGAACTAATGTCAGAATTGCATTGTTTCTATAATGTGAGATGCTGCCATTATCATCAGAGAGACAGTGTGGTGTAGTGGTTTGAGTTTTGGGGCTCTAGAGACCTGGGTTTGAACCCTTCAGTTGTGGAAACCCACAGTGGAAGACAAATGCAACCTACTTTTGAACAAATTTTGCCAAGAAAACCTCATGATAGGACACAACTTGAAGGCACACAACGACGACAATTATTATAATCATTGTTGGAATCAGGATCATCATATGTATTTATTTATTTTAGAACCTCACTTAGATCTAAATCTTAAATGTCAACGTCAGGATGATTTTATTTATTTAAATCTGTCCTGGTGAGGTCAGTGTGAGCAAAAAGATGTGTTCAGCTTTGGGGCCTTATTAAAGTATATATGTCTGGTCGCTTCATTTTGCTCTCTGTTTCTCTCATTGCAAAAAGCATTTAAAGGGTGTGTATTTTTGCGGCTTTTGAAGGTGAACAAAAGAACAAGGAAACTGTAGAATGTTTAGATACTTGCACAATGGCCCCAAGAAGTTTCAAAATACTGTTGCGCAAATGAAACCAGAAGGGATTTCGGGTGGTCTTTTGCTGGTGCAGGATCCTGATAGACACATATTTGTTGATGCATCTCTGGAACCAGTGTATAGCTCCCAACAGGTATTTAAACTCCATCCTTTTGGAAGCTCCTGCAGGGGAAAGATTTTGTTATTTGTAAAAGTAATCTAATAATCATTGATTCCTTCTAGCTTTCCCATATTTGGTGGATGGAAGACTGCACAGAAAGTCATTGGCGTGTAGAGAATATTTCTGCTTTCTAGTTCTATTTGTTTGCTTATTTATTTAATCCAGCCATTAGCTGTGCAGATCAAATCAAACTCTGGCATGCGTGTTTTGAAGTGCTGCAGATAATTGGATGCCTCTGTTAGGCTGATAAATACTTTCAGTTTGAATTCCTGGAAGCTTTGAAGTACCGTATTTTCACATATGAATGCCAAAGGATCTCTTTTTAAATGACCTTCTCCGAAGCAGAGCCTTAATGTGATGCCCCAATCTTATTGAGTTGGCCTTGCATTGTAGCTCTCAGTAGTTGCCATAGGGGAAGAGAAACTATGTGCAAGTGAGCGAGATGACTGGCAGAGAAAATATTTTATCTCTTCCACACCCAGTGTAGAAATCCTCTTCTGTCCTCCTCTGTTAGCCCCCAGTAGGCTGGTAGACATTTTTGCAGGCTGGTCCAGCTCATAGGCTTACTTGACACGCCTGGTTTGAGTGATTCTGATATCTCTCCTGGAAGTTTGGAGTTTCTCATTTCCCCTTTCAAAGTGACTTTGCAAAGGGCCTGGGGATGCACTTCTCAGTAGGGAATATTGTGTTTTTCCCCCCTGGCTTCTCAAACTGATTAGTCAGTCCTCCTCCTTGTCTGGCAAGAAATGTTTATTCTTCAATTGAAATGATTGGGCAATCCTAAAAGCAAGCTTTAAGCAGCTTAGAAGCCAGGGAAAGACAGGCCCCTGGGGATTTCATTGATTCTTGACCCTCCTGTACTTGCTCTTCCTGATGAGAGCTAGCACAGTGACAGTTACAATACAGATTTATAGACAGTTGAAGCTGACCGGAGCCACTTTGGGGCTGACCTTAATGCTGTGTTGGCGAAGCATTGTATTTCTAACTTGCAAGCAAAAAGGTCACAATTATTGTTTGAACTGAAGAGTCGGGTGCTTTAATGTCGGCACAGAAGAGATGCCTCTGCCAGTTGACATTTCCTCCTCCTTTCTGACAACCATCTGTGAAAACAACAGCATAATAAGCCAATAGTTGAGAGACCGAGAGAAAGAGATTTGTACACGGGAAGAGCTTTGGTGAGCCCAATATTACCTGTGTTTATGTCCTCTCCTAAATGGAAGAGTCAAATGTCTCTCAATTAGAGGTCAAGAGTTTGGCTCTGGGTTCTTTTAGTTGCAGAACTCTTATTAGAGAAGGAATGTAATCAAGCTTTCACAATTTGCAGTCAACGTTGTGTTTTAGTGACTAATCATTTGCTTTCATTATGTTGAACTTCTCTTTTTTTGGAAGGATCGTCCTCTAATTCATTGCTACTAAAAATGATGTTCTGTGGACCCATGCAGGCCCATGAGCCATTGGCTACCAGTCCACAGTAAATTTCCAGGAAAGAAAGAAATAGTTGTAACTAATGGGCATAAATATGGTGCTAGTCCCTGGCACAGTGGGCAGGTGGGCAGAGGCAGCCCTGCCATTGCCTCACATCAGATAGCTGAAGAAGCACTGCTCTAATTTGTCTTGGTGTTTCTCTGTCTAGTGGAACTGAGGCTGAGAAAAGTACGTGTATGTGTATGTTTTAAAAGAAGCACATCCTCCCCTTCCTTCCCTGCTCCTTTCATTTATACTGTACACAGTTTCAGACAACCTCAGATTGCCCACAGGTTTTCCACTGGCAAGTGTACTTCAAAAGTACCCTCTTCCAAAGTCATTGGGTAAACTAAAGTTCCCATTTCTCACATGGGATCAAGCTGCCAGGGCAACACCTGCCTGCCAGCATGGCATGTCTCCAACAGGTATGGCGTTGCTTTGTATCTCCGCCCCATTCTGTAGTTTCTGAAATGGGAAGATCTATGGTGGAAAAGGCGAGGGTGGAATGAAAGCCTGGGGCTCATCTGCTTCTTGTCTAGCCGCCTGTCTGCCCATTTTGCCTGGTTGATTTTGTTGGCTGTAAATCACCCGGCAACTGAGTGGTTTCTGGGAGGCTTGGGTGGAATCCCAAGCTTCAGAGGGTGTAAAAATATATTGGGCTTCCTCGGCTTGCAGTGGGCAGTGGTGGGAAGCCTCCCTCTGCTTTGTATATTTACTTTGCAAGTGTGTTATTTTTAAACAGACTTTGGGAAACAGGGCAGAGTCTCCCTCCTTTAAGGTGTAGTTATTTGGGTGTGTGCTATTCACCTAGCCTTGAACTTAAGTCAGCCATTGGAAATTATCTTAAGGTGCAATTTGTTGGTTTAACTCTTGGCTTGGTTGCAAGTCCAGATTCAGTAAGAAGGAGAACATAACTGTTCCCCATAGCAAGCAGTAGCAAAATAAACTGTATAAATACACTGCTGGATCCTCTTGGGGCCTGTTGTGCCAGCTCACGGAATGGTGCCTCCTTCACTTTTTTCACATGAGATGGAAAGACAGCAAGAAAGGAGCCATCCTAGGCTCTCTGAGGAGTATCCATCCTTGAGTTGTAGCACTGTAAATCTAATAGAGAAAATAAGTTGTAGGGCATTAGAAGTTGTAGGGTCTAGCTGGAGTGTGCTTTTAATATGTTTTTAATTTTTTTTCTTCTAATTTATATATATTTTAATTAATGCATGTTTTTAATCCTTTGCAATTTAATATTATTTTAAGGGGTGGGTGGGCTAGGGTATTGTGAGTATGGGGTTTTTATATTGTAAGCCGCCCCGATTGCGTTGCAGAGGGGCGGGATATAAATAAAATTTTATTATTATATTATTATTATTTTCTCTTGTTTGCGGGCTTGCCACTGTAACATCTGGTTGGTCATGGCATGAACAGATCAGCTCTGTCTGATCCATTTTCAGTTGTCCTCTTACATTCTTAACCTATGGGCAGGAGACTTCAGGCAAACAGAAGTACCGCTTCTTCATACATGCAGATTTTTTTTTTAATTTGCAGCCCCAAAATGTGGCTTAAATGGCTCTAAAAGGGGATTCACATATTCATGTAACAGAAGGCTGTTGATGACTACTACTCACAATGGCTGTTAGATTACCTCCAGCATTACAAGCAGTCTACCTATGAATTCCCATTTGCTGGGAACACAAGGAGGAAGCTAATATCCTACTTGTAAGCTTTCAAGAAATGTCCTGGTCAACCATTGTGCAAGCAAAATGCTGATTTATTCTTCTTACGTTAGCAAGTGTCTTGAAAGCTTGAAGGGGTGAAGTGTTGTTTCCCCCAGCCTTTGGGACTCTCTAGCAATATTTTCTTCTAATTCTGTTCCTGAGTTGCAAAATCCTTTGCAGAGCAGCACTCGGGCTCAGGCATTTTGGCTGTGGTTCAGGGAGGAATCCAGGAACACCCCAGAACCTGACTGTGTGGATGCAGTTTAATTATAAATATTACATGTTATTATTTTATTTTATTTTTCTGTTTTTCAGGCACTTATAACCCAAGCCCATTCATGAATCAAGTATTCCTTTTTTTAAGTCATGGATGACAAAGCCTCTGTTGGAAAAATCAGTGTGTCTTCAGATTCGGTATCTACCCTTAACAGCGAAGATTTTGTCTTGATTTCCAGGCAAGGGGACGAAACGCCGTCCACCAACAACGGTAGTGACGATGAAAAGCCGGGACTGAAGGTAAGATTCTGCAGCATAATGTGTGTGATGGAACCAGATGGGTAGGTGGGTGGGTTTTGGGGTTGTGGAAATCGGAACAGAGGTGAGTTTCCCTCTGGAGAGAATCACCGCCTTGTTCACTTTACAAGAGGTTACAATACACTCTCAGTACTTCTGTGGTCTGAGTTCAGGGTGCCGGTGTAACATTTAAAGCCCTAGTGTGAGTGGGTGTATGTTTTCCAGGGTCATATAGTAGTAATAAGGGAAGACAAACAACCTTTGTAGGCTCCTAGCAGCCTTTTCCTCATTTGCCTTACTTCCTTCATGGCCGCTGCACCTGAAGCCCTTTCCCTCCTGCTTTTACTTGTACTGGTTTAGCTATGGCCCCATAGTGGCCCAAAAGGTTCCAGTTATTGCTCGTGCTGGCCAAGCCAGAAAACTGTAGTTGCAGGAGTTAGATCTGAGGCTCTGGTGGAACATACCATTGGCTGTAGCTTAAATATTCCATACAGTCCAGACTCCCAAGCTGCTCAGAAGCCATTAAGAGCTGCTTTTTCCTCCTTCCATCTACACTTACGAAAAGCACACTGTGAAATGGACTATTTTGTGGTTGATACTTGATGTCAAGAGGGCTTTGGTTCATGACAAAGCTATGAAAGAGACCACTGTGAGCCCCGAATCATCCACAGCCTTGCTTAAGTCTTGCAAACTCAGGGCAACTGTGGAGTCTATCTACCTGTCATGCCGTCTTCCTTTCACACGGCACAGTTACAGCATTAGTTCCACTTTAACTGCCATGGTAACATTCTCTGGAATCTGGGGTTTTGCAGCTTAGGGAAGAGTATTTAGAATTCTTTGCCAGAGAGCTCTAGTACCTCCCCAAACTACAAATCCCAGGATTCCATAGGATGTAGCCACTGGCAGTTAAAGTGAAATCATAGCACAATATAAATGTGTAGTGTGAAAGGGCCCAAGGAAGCTTTTTGTGGCTTTGGGGCACTTAGAAGGTACTCTTCATCCCCCCAGAGAATGGAGTGAAGGTAGGACTGGAGACTCAATTTACTTTTCCTGTTTTCAAACTGCAAAGCCCCCACCAAATCACTGGCCTGTCCAGTGATCAGGGGTTCCACCTAATGCCAATACATTCCCCCTCCCCCTCCACACAACAGCCTTGTGAAACTAGTTAGGCTGAGTGGTGGTGACTGGTCCAAGGTCATCCAAGCATTGGTGGTGGAAGGTGCATTGGACCTTGGCCTGGGTTGGGCATGAGAGCCCCTAACGCTGCCTTGAGCAGCAGGGCCGGGCAGACCTCTGAGCCAGTTCCTCATTGCGTGCTTACATACTCCTTAGTGGCTTATATATAATTCCACTATTTTTGGCACCGAAGAATTCAAGATTCTCAGAAGTCACTTGACGTAGGCGTAACCGCACGGGCTGGGACTTGTTGGTGGGCATTTTCCTTCAGGCAGATCCAGCAGAGGCTCAGAAAGCTGTGGCATGAAGCGGAACAGGTACAGTAGTGGCTGCGAGGTCATTAGAGACGCCTTGGAAACCTGAGAAGACTTGCCTCTGTTGAACGTGTCAGCGCGCCTCCTCCTTCTTCCCAGCTCACTTCAGCCCCTGTGGGGTGCTCAGCATGGTTTCTGATCCACTTCCCTCTGGGCCATCAAGAGCCCATGGAATTCTGCTGTTGTCCTCAACCTTTGGCTTTTGTCTCTGCTGTGCGTCTGACACATACTTCTGTACGCGTGAGCTCTTCTTCCTCTCCAAACTGGTTGTACCTTTAGGAGATGGAGACATTAACATACCTGCGTCCAGTTTCCATGAATGCTGGTTGACACCAAAGGACAGTTTCTGGAGATAGCTGAGTTTTAAACCCCATTGTTCATCCCAACTGGAGTAGACTGATTGAATCCATGGGTGCTTGGTAAGTTAGTACTTACACCAGTTCTATAGATCAAATGATTCTCCTCTAGTTGAGACTAACAATTGGACAGGGCTGAGCTATTGTGGAAGGTTCCAGAAAGGATCACGTTAGCGGGGCGGGGGCAGGAAACTTTGGAGAGCACACTTCCTCCCGTTGCACTCCCCAGCCAAAAAATCATATATTTTTTTGTTGCTGTCAAACACCCTCTAGGTGATGTGAGGGGCATTTTTGCCATGTTTTTAGGACCAGTCCTCTTGCCATTTGGGGCTCAGGAGATGCCTTTTTTAAACAGGAAGTGAGTGTAAATCACTTCCTGTTTCCAAAAAATTCCTTTCGTGAGCCTAAATTAGGCAGGGGGACCAAAAACATTGCAAAAATGCCCTCCCACACACACATTAGAGGGAATTTGGGGGCAATTTTTTTATTCTGGGGAATCCAAGGGCCACAGAATTGGCCCTGGGGCAGCATGTGACCCATAGCCCACATTTTGTCCTCTTTGGATTGGGGTCTTAGTGTTAGATCTGTGTGGCAGAGATAACTGTGTGGCAGTTTCTTAACACTGCAGCTGGCTGCCTGGGGCATTCTGGGAATTGTAGCCAAAGAAGAAGAAGAAAGGGACCATTTCTAAACTCTGCCTCCTTACCTCCTACTTCTGCTACGAGGCTGATCTCGGCCAGGCCTCCATTGTTTGTCTGTCCTCCTTTTACTGAACAGGTACCACTTCTTTTCTGCAGATCATAGGGAATGGGAGTGAGCAGCAGCTACAGAAGGAGCTTGAGGACGTCCTAATGGATCCCCCTGTGGAAGACACATCCAATGACCGGGAACATGAGGAGGAGGAGGAAGAGGAAGAAGAGGAGAACTCCCCCGATACAGAGGGAGATGAACCGGTTCTCCTCGAGGCCTCAGCCTCCTCAACCATTAACCCCGTGTCTGTGTCGGGCCCCCAGAAACCTGACATGATCCTGCCGGTGAAACCAGCGCAGGGAGGTGCGGTGATATTGTTGTTGGCATGGAGTGGGGTTGGGATGAGATGTGAAGCCAGAAGGCAAAACTGAATTGCAAAGAGCTTCCAAGAAGAAGGGAACATAGATGAAGGTCAAAGACAAGTGGACTTTTGATACACTTTTCTTTAAAAGCCAAAATCTTGCCTTTCCATCAAATGGCCCTCACAGCGCAGAACAAATACCACTTTTAGCAGTAACGAAAAAGGAAGCTGATCAATACAGAAAGAGAGGGGAAAAAACAACAGATTGGTGGAAAGGGAGAATCCTAATGTCACCAACTCACTGTTGAAATATCTTGAGATAAGGCCTTTTTGGTTTTCAAGTTCTCCAATTTGTTGAATTCCCTCTTTAAAAGATAATTGACTTAGGAGCAAAATGGTGTAGTATCATAACATAAAACCCTTTGTTTAATTGGTTAGTACATAAATTATTTGCAAAAAGTGTTTACTTTTAACAACAAACTTTTCTATGATGATGTCAGTTTTAGAGAAATGTCAAATTTAGCTCTGTGAAGTTTTGTAAAACCCTGATACATATCTATATTTTTATATAACTGTAGTATGTTCAGTCAGTTTATATAGAAGTTCCCTGAGATAACTGTGCAGGAAATCAAGAATTAGCACCCGGAAGTTTATTAAAAGTGTTGAATATTGTTTGTACAAAAAAATTATAGTGTATAGACAGTTTCTGCACTGTTTGCCTCATCTGGCAGTAATTTGGCTCTATTTATTAAATAAACAATTGTGCATCTTGAAAAAAAAAAATTATTTTACAAAATCCCCACCCCTCATGGCATCCAGATTGTGTTTTCTCTGGCTCTCTGCTTCATTGGGAGTGTTTTGAGACGGCAAATCAAAATAGCCAGAATTTGCTTTCTGTAAAATTGTTGGCTGATCAAAGTCCCTCCTGGTTTAGCTTTGCTGAGGATAGTATTCCAGAATCATGTGCTGTAGGGATGAAAGGTTTATATGCTCCAATTCTCTGCAATGCAAGAAATGCACAGTTGGAGCATCCTTCACAGCTGGCCATCCAACCTGGGTTTTAAAAACTCCCAACGAAGGTCATCCAAGACTCCAAAGGAATCCATTCCACTGTCAAGGAGATCTTACCATCAGAAATTACTCCTAATGTTCAGTTCTGATCTGCTTCCTTTTAATTTTAGACTATTTGTTCAGATCCTACTCTCTGGAGTAGCAAAAGACAATCATGGCCATTCTGCCTTGGGGTATGAGAGTATTTTTCTTTTAAGATTTTTATGTGTTTTGATAGTAAAGTTCCCTGAGGATCCCATGGAAATTGGAGGTGTGAATGTGCATGCTTTTCATAAATAATCTAAAATGCTCTCAAAGAGGCAGGTTGGGTTTTCTGCTTGTTGGAATGAAAGCCAATGAGATGAACTGGCAAGTGGGCATTGTTTGTATAGTTTTGACCTTAATCTTTGCAATTTTAAGGGCTAGAAACATGCTTTTTATTCAAATAGAAGTTGAAGTTCTTGACTGAAAAACTAAAAATGTGCCATCAAATAGAGTGTAAATGCTCATATTTAGTAATTATGATCCCAATTGTGCTTCATTTGTATAGAAAAGCACTGGTTAATCACTGTATGTAGTAGAGGCTGTCGATTCAGTTTAGAGTTTAACATGTATACACCTGGATTATTTAATATGAACCAGGCTATTCCTGGAGGGAAGTTGGGTATTTATCCCCCCAATTCTCCCTCTCTCTTTCTCCTTCAATCCTGCTCACCTGTGTTTTGACACTCACTCCCTGCTGCCTTGCAGATTCTGAGGACTCAAGCCCATTTACTCCAGTGGCTGATGAGGACAGTGTTGTCTTCAGCAAGCTCACTTACTTGGGCTGTGCCTCAGTCAACGCCCCCAGGAGTGAGGTAGAAGCCTTGAGGATGATGGCCATCTTACGAAGCCAGTGTCAGATCTCCGTAGACGTGACTCTTTCGGTGCCTAATGTCTCTGAGGGAACTGTGAGGTATTTGCCTGCATGTCTACGTGTTGTGCGATGGAGGGAGTGCTGTTTGGGAGGCTGTGTGGGTGTGTGGCATCAACAGTGGCTACTCCCATGTTTATATCAGTTAAGTCTCCAACAGCCCTTTTGCAATGCATCGTTAGAGCACCATGTTTGCACCTTAAGTGCCATGGCAACATCTTTTGCAATCCAGGGGCTTGTATTCCAGCTGAGAGTTCTAAATACCGTTCTCCAAACGACAAACCCCAGGCTTTCACAAGATGCAGCCATGGCAGTTGAACTGGAATTATAGTGCTATAATTAAGAACCACTGCCTTATATGATTTAATAAACAAATGAATCGATTCAAGATGACATCTCTAGTTGTTTCTGCAGAAAGCTGAAGGCTTGTGTCTTTCCTCCACTTAACCTTCTCCCATTTCTTTCACAGGCTGTTAGACCCACCGACAAACACTGAAATCGCCAACTACCCCATTTATAAAATCCTCTTCTGTGTGCGAGGGCATGACGGGACTCCGGAAAGTGACTGCTTTGCTTTCACTGAAAGCCATTTCAACTCTGAACTCTTCAGAATCCACGTCTTTCGATGTGAAATCCAGGAAGCTGTAAGTTCAGCGTTTGGGCCCAAACAGGAAGACAGTTCCTTCTTTTCTTAACACATTGCCCCATGAGCAAGAACTGAATAGGCTTTTCTTTTGGGGGAACCACCACCTGTGCCTAGTAGCCACGTGTCTGAGATGGCAACTGGTGGGCCTCTCCAATAGCACGTGCACAGGGAGAGATGCACACAAGAGAAAACCCCCCATTTCTGCCACTTGAGGACCCTCCTTTGTGCTTTGTCCGTTCTGTTCTACTTTCTTTCCTGCTTCCTCCGTGTTTCCTGCAAACCGTGTTCTTTGTATCCTCAGGTGAGTCGAATCCTGTACAGTTTTGCCACCGCCTTCCGACGTTCTGCCAAACAAACCCCGCTTGCGGCCCCTGCAGCCCCCCAGACGCCCGACAGTGACATCTTCACGTTCTCTGTCTCTCTGGAGATAAAGGAAGATGATGGGAAGGGCTACTTCAGGTAGCGTTTCTCTCTTTTTATTCTCTGTCACTGGTGTGCCAATGCTGCATTTGACTTTATAAAGATGTGTAAGGCAAGTTATCCAAAATCAGGTTTGTGTAGTTCCAGTGTGCTATTTTCAGTCTGGATTTTATGCTCTGGATGGGGGCTTTGTTAGATATGTAGCTCATGCAGCAAAGGTGGGCAAAGCGCAGCCCGGAGGTAAAAGACAGTGCTTCATGCCATGTGTGGCCCTTTGGGCTCCAAAGTGTAGTCTCTGTGGCCCCAAAGGCCCCCAGATGTCAAGGGTTTTTTTTTCTTGGGGGGGAAATTCAAGGGTTTTTTTGTTGTTGTTTTTTTTGTCCAAAACCTCACTCAAAATTGGTCAAAGGAACTACAAAACACAGCAGTTTTGCTCCCTCCAGTCCCACGCATATATCCTTAAACCTTTTTAACAATGCAAAAAAATCAGCCCAAAATTCGCTGAAAAGGAAACCAGTAGTAGTGGCATGATCTCATTTCTGGTTGTGTCAGGCACGTCAGCACAGGCTGCTAGTGGGGCACAGGGGTGAAAAATACCCCCCCCCAGCTACTCACCCCTGTGTTTCTGTTTGGATCCTTAGCCCTTTCCCCAGTTAGAAAGGCTTTGCTTCAGATTCAAATAGATTCTGACTTGTAAAGCTCTGGAGACTGGAATTGTCGTAACCCTGTCGGCGGAGGACTTCTGGTGTCTGTGTGAAAGTTAAAACTGGGAACCTCATAAACACTCCCTGATTTATCAGCAATCACCTATCTAGTGAGGGATAAAAATGCAGAGAGTTTTCCCATGATTTTTTTTGTGTGTGTTCTCATGATATTTTTGTGTTCAGTGTCCAAGATGAGGACACCTGGATCTTCTCCCCCCCCTGCAAAAAAAGTGGTGTGTGTGTGTGTATCAGTTTTAACTGGAAATATATTGGAGATCTTTGTCTGTGTTGCTTTGAATTCTTCTGAGTCTCGGTCCAGAAAACATTGCATCCTTGTGCTTCATCCAGTGACCTTGTTTTCTGCTCATGTCTCCTCATTGCTGGAGTCCTAGTGTTGTGCTGCCACCTGCTGTCTAGTTTTGCCATAACAACCTAGTGTGAGCTAAACAGCCAGCATGGTTCACTAGAGCTACAAAATCTTAAATGTGGTGTCTCTTCTTAAAATAAACCAGGTGCCAATGGTAGGAAGGTATGTTCTAGTGCTGCCTAGAGTGATGCTAATACTGTTAGCTCTCCCAGGGTTCCTTGCAGTGTCCTGGGGAATCTTTTTGTCCTTGAAACATTGGCCACCTCTTCAAGCTCTCTGGGTACAACTGGCTGTAAAAAGCTCTCCTTCACCAGCTTGATTCTCTTCTATAGATGGCTTCTCAGGAAAAACTGAATCTTTTTCTCTGGTTTCAGCGCCGTCCCCAAAGACAAAGACAGGCAATGCTTCAAACTGCGCCAGGGTGTTGACAAGAAGATTGTCATCTACGTCCAGCAGACAACCAATAAAGAGCTGGCCATCGAAAGGTAATTTCGCATCTGCCTTGGCTCCCCCCTCTCTTTCGTTCACTCTAGCTCTTTTTCCACTTCTTTCCAACTTTTTGGAAAGAGGTTATTGGGCTACTGAAAGATAGTTACAGTAACACACACACCCCGGCCAAACTCGCCATGTTTTTTTTTTCCTCCAAAGCTTTATGAGCATGCTAAAAACAGTGTTAAGGAAATCTTGGTACCTTTTCCAGGTACTATCTCAGGTGTTCTTTAGATTGTCAGGTCAGTTATAAAGCTGAGAAACCATAGCATTTTTCTTTTTCGTTGTTCATTGGCTGAGATCCAGCAGAAGTATGGAATGACTAATAGAGGTATTGGGTGTAATTGCAGGTGCTTTGGCCTCCTCCTTAGCCCTGGGAAGGATGTGCAGAGCGGCGATATGCATTTGCTGGACCTGGTATGGACTGCTTTGGTTAAGAAACTTTGTCATGAGATAAATATATGCATGTATGCAATTTATGAGTATTTAAATACATCCAAAAATGTCAAAGCGGTGTACATCAATAAAATTTGATATATGCACAATATCCAAAACACCAACGTTTTATTGCCCATGAAATATAGGTTGCCCTTTCTATCCGTAAGGGATATGTTCCTGGATTTATCATTTATAAGTGAAACTGCAGATAATAGCGAACCCTATTACAATAAAGGGCTTCCGGTACAAACATACCATAGAGTTATGTTGGAAGATCTAGCAGTTCCTAGAGAGGACACTTTTCTAGGCAATCTCCAGCACAGCTCTATGTTATGTGACCCTGTTTTTTCAGCCGTGGATAATTGAAGCTGTAGATATTGCTTCCACGGGTACCAGGGGCAACCTGTAGTCGTTAGGCTGGGCTAAATGTGGAAAGCTTGCATAAATAAATGTATCTTTAACATACATCTAGAAATAAGAACAGTTGGAGCATGTCAGAGTTCTAAGGGAAAAATATTCCACAGCGTAGGTGCCACCACACTAAATGCCCTGCTCTGGGCACACTTCAGGAGCATGTGGAATGACCAAGGGAGCCTCTTCAGGTGACATCAAGGACCGAGTGGGTCTGTAAGGGAGAAGGCAGTCTTTTTGGTAATGAGGTCCCAAGTTGTTTGTGGCTTACTGAACTTAAAACCTTAGTCAGCCTATTTATTGGTGCCCCGGTATGTACGCTTTCCAGATGGGTGTGAGTTTATGCTCCCTTGTGGAAGTGCGCACAGGCTTGGTTTCCTCATGCTCCGTTTCTGTCTTTTAGGAGTCTATGGGCAAAAGCTCTGATGGAAAGTCTTATGTCATCACTGGGAGCTGGAACACAAAGTCGCCACACTTCCAGATAGTGAACGAAGAAACGCCGAAAGGTTTGTGATGAAGTGCTGTTGGATTGGGACTGGATGGCTTGAGATCTCTTGGCTGTTGGCTCTGCTTCAGGGGATTCTGGGAGGTATAGTCCCAAAAAGGAGGTTTTCCAAGCTCTGGAATTAGTGTATTGTGACCAGTTGCCAATCCGGGCAAGAAGTTGTGTTGCTTGGTGAGAGGGATGCATATATATGTGCGTGTGAGGGAAGTGCGAACAGAAACAAAACCGGATTGTGGCTCAAGAATACGACAGCTATCCTCTGGGACTGGGTGTCCTGATCCTCTAGGTCAGCTTCAGGAAGGTTGTCCAGGGAGGAAGGAAATAACCTGGACCCAAGCCATGTAGGGCTTAGGTCTCATAGGGGTTCATTCCTGGCAGCAAGAGCTTTAAACTAAAATATGCTGTGATTTCTGGCCTCAGCCCTTTTGACCTGGATTGCAACCTCTGGAGAGTTTTCTAAAATCAAATTCAGCTCTTAGGTTGGAAGGGGTTCCTCACTGTTGTTGTTCGACCTCCTTTCCTAAACTGGCATCTTCCTGTAGTCCCTGATGAGCACTGGGGAAATAATGACTCCTAGCAGCTCCAGCCAGCCTGGTCCAGGGTCCAGGGCTATTGGAGCTGTAACCCAAAACATCTGGAGGGTACCTGATGGCCTATCCCAGTGAAACATCATGATTTGGGAGGTAAAAAGTGAAATAGTATCATCTCAAACACTGCTTCCAGTCTGCTTGGCCTGCAGTTCTGGGGAAATTTATTTGGGAGCTCAGCCCACTGAACATAACGGGACTTAATTTTGAGTAAAAATGCCTAGGCTTGAGTTGCTCGCTTGTCAGACTTGATGACGCTACTGTAGAGCCTGGAGCACGAACTGATGGATTCAAATTACGAAAAAGACAATTCCATCTAAATAAGGTGGCCATCTTGGAGCACCATAGCTGTGGGTTCCTGCATGGGAGGGGGCTGGACTAGATGGCCCTTGTGGTGCCTTCCAGCTCTAGGATTCCACGATGCAATCAGTTAGATATGAATGCAGCTTTAACTGGCCCAAAGGGGAGGCATCTTCTTACTCACTTGCTCTTTTGTTTCCTCTCCCAAGACAAGGTGCTGTTCCTGACCACAGCGGTGGATTTGGTGATCACTGAGGTGCAGGAACCTGTCCGGTTCCTCCTGGAGACCAAAGTCCGTGTCTGTCCCCCGAACGAGAGGCTCTTCTGGCCTTTCAGCAAACGAAGCTCCACGGAGAACTTCTTCCTGAAGCTGAAACAGGTGAGAGCGCTGCCGGCTGTGTCTGTGCCTTCACTCTTGGGGGGCGTGGGGGATGCTTGGTTTCTCTCTGCTCTCTGTTGCTCTTACATTGTGCTGAGACTCGAGCCTGGAGCAGAGGAGATGGCTGATTTGGGGACCTCGCCTTGAGCTGCTGTGTGACCCTGGTATGGGTGGTTCTTCCCATCTGTTGCTTGAAGGATCATGGGAGACTGGTTAGGCCCAGTGCTGAGGCAGGCAGAACTGCTTCCTCTCTGTGGTTGCTTGTTGGTACTACAGCCTTTATCCAGCATTCATCAGTAGTTCCATACCTCAGCAGCAGAACACCCACCTAGCATGCGAAAGATCCCCAGTTCAGTCTCAGGCTTCTCCAGGTGGATCTAAGAAGGACCTTGCGTGACCCCTGAAGACCTGCTTCCAATCAGTGTAGACCAGCCATCTCAAATTGGACTCCAAATGCCAGGAGCCGCCAACTAGTTCTGCTTGTGGGCTTCCTGGAAGCTACCTCTGCTGGCTGCGGTATCTAGAATCGCCCAGTCCAACTGAGGAAGGCTGGTGTAGACCAATGCTACTTAAGCTGTCTAACGTGAGGGACTGGCATGATTTTTTTCCAGTGCACATAAGGGACAGGTGCCAACTCTTTCTTTCTCTTCTGGAAACTCAGCCATGGACCAGGAGCCAATAGCTCCAGCATCAGGGCAACTCCGTGACCACTTCTTTGAGTGGCAGTGCTGTGGACAACACCCAGCTAGATAAACCAATGGTCTGACTCAGCCTATGGCAGCTTCCAGTGAGCAGCTCTGCTACAAGTCCAGAGCTGGTGGCTGCTGAGGCATGTTGCTTTAAAGAACCTGTCCTTCCAGCATGGGTTTCCTCCACTTCCTAATCCAGCCTGCAGTGCCTTATGTTTGCTGTGTTCCTTGTCTTCAGCTTTTACTGTTAATATCCCACCGTGACATTCCCAAGGGATATCAAGTTGGAACAATAGTGGAAGGGGGTTATTGCCCTCTTGTCCTGCTTGTGGCCTCCCAGAAACACTTGGCTGGCTAATGAGTGGGAGAAAGATGATGGCTAGGCACAGGTCTAGTTTAGCTGCAAGGCTAACCCTAAGACCAACGTTCCTTTTTGAATGACAACTCCCAGAATTCCCCTGCCAGCTGGCTGGGCAAAATCTAGGCACCGCAACAAACTTTCCAAATCTCTAGATAGTTCCCCATAGAAACCTCCCCATAGCACTGGCAGCTGGGATAATGTGCAAGGTGAAATTCTACTTTTTGAGAGGTAAACCATGGAGAGGCCGAAACAATGGATTCTGTTCTCTATAAATATTTCTTCGCTCTTAAAAGCCTACATTTGTTGGTTTAAGGAAGTTTATCTTACTGAGCTAATTCCGTTGCCTTTTGTCTTGCGAGACGGGCTTGCATTGTGTCTTTAAAAAAAAGAACTAGCTCGCTTTTGGCTTGTTCTCAGGTCCCGGTTTGGCTTTTCCAAGGGTTGGGCTCTTTTTGTTGGTTTTCTCCCTTTCGAAAGTCTGTTTTGGAGGCTTTGTTTGATAAAGCTCTAAAGGGAAATGGGTTTCTGCAGACACACAAGTAGTTAAAAATGAAACCAAGCAAACAAACCAAAATAACAACAATATAAAATCCCACCATGGTATCCGTGATTAGGGTAGGCTTGCCTTGGTTTTAATAGTGTGTGTTGGAAATATTTTGCTGCTGGGGCAACCTGGAGGAAATTGAGAACCTGATACAAAACAACCCTTCAGGGCAACTTTAATATTTCTAGTTTTGAGCTGGCTGTTTAGAGGTGTAAACAGTAATTAGGAAAGGCCTCCAGGAACCTTCCTAGCATCTTGTAGCCTGTGGGGCTGCAAACCCTTCCTTCATTTCCTCCCTGCGCTGAGACACAGTTAGGTCAACTGCTCTGGTGTTATGAAACATTTTGGAATACTCTTGTGTGCTTAAGGAGCATCAGCCACAGAATGTTGACTGGTGGAGCAGCTTTTGTAAAAGGGGACAAAATTTTAGTCTGGCTGCGAAGGCAGGAGTCACACAGGGCCCAGGAACAGGAAGAGAAATGAGGAGAAATCAGAGTTGTGGGGGAAGGAGCCTAGAGGCAATCAGGAAGTGAAGAAACAGAGCAGGTTACTGATTTCAAAAGTGATGGCCTGGAGGACTTTTCAGAAAGGAAACCAAAGAACAAGGAAATGACAGGAGAACAGCTGTGTGCTTCTGGTAGGAAGGAAGGAAGCGAAATCTGGAACTTTGGAGGAAGAAGGGGCCTGGAAGCACGTGGACCAAGGCATGGCGGGGGTGTGTGTGGAATTGATGCCGTAGGGATTGGGAGGGAAAGCGCTAGCTCTTTAGACTAGCCAAAACCTTCTACCCTCTTTATTGGAAGAGATGGTAGGATCCTGTTTGAAGGCAAAACGGACTTGTTAGGAGATCTCCAGAGGTTGCTGGGTTTCATTTCTTTCCTCCTGTCTGTTGACCTTTGGATGTGTGATTAATAGGCATGTGGGGAGGGGGTTTTCTCTTCCATTTCTTATCAGGGCCACAGTCCCTTCTCACTGTCACTGCTTTGGGAACACATGTGAAGATACTTCTCTTCAGTTCAACTTTTTAAATGGTCGACATGTTTATTGATTATTGAGATTTGAATAGTCTTTATTGTTTAAGGTTGTTTAGGATGATGTTTGGTAGCCATCCCAAGTGCTATTTTTCAGAGTAGAAAGGTGGGATAAAAAATAAATAAGTAAAAAGAGACTTGGTTTGATGACAATGGGTCCCATGCTGTGAGCCTGTGTTGGTTTCTGATGCCATTCTGTCTTCAGCAAATTGGAAGCTGCACTGAAAAGATTAACTTGGTTCCCCTTCTTGTATATCCTTCCCATCGCAAGCAAGGTCCCAGAGATATTCCCTTACAGCTATCCTTCTCTTCTTCTTGGAGGAGGAATATCAAGAGGGCTGTATGTATGCAGAAGATTTCCAGTTGAGACCTCTGGCAAGAGAAATTTCTCTCTCTGCTGCCAAGAGAGGAAAGGCAAGGAGAAGAGCTTAGCGGCAGAGAAAAGAAAAGGAGGTAGAGAAAAGAATGGGTTTCAGCCAGTTTCCCTCTGATCCTGCACACTCCTGGTTTGTAACCCTTAGTCAAAAATATAGCTGCCACTTCTGTGCAAAGAGTATGTGATTTGATCCAGCCCTTTCTGTTTGAAGCTTTCCTCCAAACACAGAAACTTAACAGGCACTGTCTCCTTCTAGATAAAGCAGAAGGACCGAAAGAACAGCACGGACACCCTCTACGAAGTTGTATGCCTGGAGAGTGAGTCAGAAAGGGAGAGGCGGAAAACCACTGCCAGTCCAGCACTCCGCCTGCCCCGGTCTGGGTCCCAAGGCTCTATGATCCCTTCCCCACCAGAGGATGATGAAGAGGAAGGTGAGAAGGGGCTTGATAGTCTTAGATGCAGGGAAGGAGTATGGCGGTTTTTTCAGGACTGTCTCCTGCTAGTCTTTGCAGGCAGGCCGAAAGATAACTCAAGGTTGGCTGCAGGGACCTTTTAACTAGTGGTTCTCCAACTTTAGGTATCTACCTGTTTTGGACTTCAGACCCCAGAAACGTCAACTGGCATGCCCTGTGGTCAGGGATTTGGGGGGTTGAAGTCCAAAACAGCTGAAGGACCAAAGGTGAAGAACCGCTTGTCTAAACGGTGCCCTGAAGTCAACTGAGCACAGGGCAGAGCTTGGGACAGTTCCTTTTTTGGACTACAACTCCCAGAATGTTCCTGCCAGCATGGCTACAGGGACATTCTAGGAGATGTTGTCCAAAAATAAAAAAGGAACTTTCTCAAGCTTTGAACGGGCGCAGCTGATCAGAACAAGACAAAGCACCCAGTTCCCCCTTTTGTTTCAACAGCTCCGTTTAAAACAACTTGCAGTTGCCTGATTATTTCTAGGGCTGCCTCATGTACACTGCAGTGGAGCAGTCATAGTAGGTTGCAAGGGCTGAGGCCTTACCTTTGGACCAGCAGTTGTGGGGACCAGGTAGGAAGTGGGTGAGGGTCTTTGATCTCAGGCTGCCCCTTTCTTCAGAGATAAATCTGACCTCAGTAAATGCAACAAATGATCAGCTAGCCACTCACCTAAATTAAGACTATCACACCTCCCTTGACCTGTTTTTATGCCTTTTGCAGACAATGATGAACCGCTTCTGAGTGGCTCAGGGGATGTCTCCAAAGAGTGTGCAGAAAAAATCCTCGAGACGTGGGGAGACCTTTTGTCTAAGTGGTAAGCAACTTTTCCTGCATTTTCTCTCTCTCTCTCTTTCTATCTGTCCTTTTCTCCTGGCTCAAGAACCAAGATACCTTACAACATCAATTCAAGCAAAGTGCAGCTAATAATAAAAAAGTTTTTTAAACCCACTGAATAACTCCTGTTAACAACACTAAAACAGTTTAAAACTCATTTAACACATAGTAGAGAGTACAACATCCTCCTCCCATTAAAGGAACCTTCTGTCACACGTAGTTGACAGCCAAAGGCCTGTCTAAATAAAACGGTCTTTGTCTGCTAGCGGAAAGAGACCAGAATCTGTTAGAGATGCTTTCTGGTGAACTTACCAGTGGAGCTTCTCTTGTGGTTGCTGAATACACAAAATGCAAAATACACAAAACGGCAAAAAAGAGAAAAAGACCCCTCATGCCCTCAGCCCTTTCAGCTCGCTCTTACCACCCCCTTTCTCTTTGACAGCTGCTGTGCTGTCAGTTTCTTTTACCATGGTGCCCCTCCCTTAATTTGGTGCCTTCCAAGTGCGTTGGGCTACATATCCCATCATCCTCCATGCTCCTCGTTTCTGTTCTGTGCAGGGACATAGTCTCAGCCCCACATAAATCCACAAGCGGGCAAGGGACAGCGCCGTGTCTCTTCCTTCCCCTGGCCCAGCCTGTGGTTGCTGTCCCGCCTGCCCCTGCTTGATGGGTGTCTGGCTCCCTCTTTTCCAGGCACTTGAACCTGAGCGTGCGGCCCAAAACCTTGTCGGCGTTGGTGAGGAGTGGCGTCCCTGAAGCCCTGCGAGGGGAGGTCTGGCAGCTGCTTGCGGGATGTCACAACAATGACCATCTGGTGGAGAAGTACCGGATCCTCATCACAAAGGTAGGCCCATGAGCGAAGGGCGGGCTTGCGGGTGCACCTCTTGCAAAACGTAGCCGAATCCCCCGTGCCCCAGAATCCTTTGCAGAAGGATGAGGCTCTGTGGTAGCCCCATGAATCAATGTGGAGAATGTTCTTTTAAGTGCAGAACAATTTTTTATGGAAGCTCCCAGTCTGAAATGCCATTCATTCCTCTGATAAAGGATCTCCTTTTAGGACTTCTATTGTTTTCCTCTTTGGTAAGCAGTTTTGTTGTGTTCCTTACCAGTGTTTGGCAACACCCATTATTGAACATTTGGTTCCTGCAAACTGTGTGGTTCCTGCTCCCCAACTCTGATTCTCTCACCCCAGAACCAGAGGGTAAAATCAGTGCCGAATATCTAGCGTACTACCCAACAGCAATGTTCTCATTACAGTGTTTGTTTTGTAAAACCACCGGAAAATTGCTTTCCTTGGACTGCATTTCCCACAACTCCTGTTGCCAGTGTATTCAACAGTAGCCAATGTCGGGATGAGAGTTTGGGGTTGCTGTAATCCAAAAAAAGTAATGTTTCAAAGCTATGTGTGTGTCAGGTTGTCTTTGCCATTTAATGTTGCCCTGTGGGGAAAGTTGTTCTTGTACCAAAGCATGCTCTACTTTACCAATCTGTTATGTTGTTGTTGATGATGATGATAATAGTTGTTTGCAGAAGGGGTTTTGTTTGTTTGGGTTAAAGAATTCTGTGAAAGTCAAAAGCTTGCTTGTGTATCCTCTCAACAGTTGAGGCAGGCAGTGTTATTTAGTCTGTTGGTCCATTCCAAAGCAATGAAGTCCTCTTACATCCCCTGTAGATGGGTGATCAATTTGCCATTGTGGCATCTTGGACCAGAAGTGGATAATTTTTTTTTACCTGTAAAACATTTTTTTCTGTGTGGGTTGAAATGGTGAAATGCCTTCAGAATGAATTCAGTCCTGGGGGCACATAGCTTGTTTCTATGGTAACAGAGCAACTGGCAAAAGGATGCAGTCGCTCATTTATGCACACACGGATCAATAAAAGGAGTCTTTACTTTAAATCCATAAAAGATCTGCCCAAGTATAGAACGGGCAGCATTAAACTTCTCTGTCTGGTGGCTAGAAAACCATTTTGGCTGCAGTTGTGCCAGAGAAAGATCAGAATAGATGACTCTTCGGTGGAGCAAAGTTCCTCTTAATTCATGATTGTCTTGGCTCGTTCTCTTTCTTTGAAAAGCCATGGTTCCAGTCCTCATGGTTGGTTACAAGTTTATGTTTCCCAGATTCTCTCTTTGTGGTGGATAATCTAGAACACGGGTGGGCAAAGTGGCCAAAATGGAGGGCATGGGATATATTCTCATCATGTCCATCCACCAAGCCATTTTAAGCACATGAAAAATCTTTTTAAAAACAAAATAAGCTGGAAGTGACTTCCTGTCTCTTCCTATTTTGAATAAAGGCCTTTCCTGGGCCTAATGTGGCCCAGTGGGGGCCTAAAGACATGGCAAATATGCCCCCCAAGGGTGTTGAGTAAATTTGGGGGGCCAAAAAAATTAGTTTTTTTGCAGTGGGATAGTGCAGCCCCTCACGGTCTTCCAGGGGGCTAATTCATTCCCCCAAGTTGTCCACCCACAGTCTAGAACTTGGCAGAAGAAGGTAAAACACCAGTGTGTTTAAATTGGGTGTTTCCATTTCTAGGTGGAGAAAGCATGAGAGTTTTGAGAGGTTTTGTTGGAATTAATTTGAAGGCGAAATGGAGCAAGAAACTTGGCTTGGGTTTCACTCACATCTGAAGAATGAAATGTGCTACTTACCTTATACATATTTACCTGTGAACTCTATTCAAAGGTGCAGGATGTTTGCATCTTATAAAAGCTACTTAGACCATGTGTCTGGTTTGGAGGCTTTTTGTTGTTGTTGGTTTGGAGGCTTGTTGTTGTTGAAGTGTATAAAAGACTAAGTAACAAATATTGTCATTTGTTTGCCTAATTTAAAACTTATTAACTAGCCTTCCCAGTTACTGGTGCTCTCCAGATGTGATGGGGTACAACTCACAATGTCCATAAACCAGTATGGGCAATAGGCAGGGATGATAGGAGTTGTATTCCAGGATACCTGGAGAGTGTTAACATGGGAACAACTGCTGAAAGAATTGATGGCTACCAATGGTAACGTCACCCTTCTGGGGGAAGTGCTATGGTTTTCAGTGTTTAGTTATAAAATATGTCTTTTGGGTGAGGCCCTTAAAAAGGAGAACTGCTCAGGTGATTCACAGCAATAAAATTCTCAAGACAATTAAAAAGTGAAGTTAGCCATTTGTTCCCTAAGCAAAAATATCCCCAAGTCTCTATTGGTGTAATTGCTTTATTAGATCAGCTGTATTTTTCATGCTCATTTGGTTTGTTTATAATACATTTAGTTCCATAACATGGATTTGACAAATAAAAAGGGCAAAGTTAAAATGAAACTAGTAAAGTTAAGGGCTCATTAAAAGCTAGCCAAAACTAAAGTAGTTCTCACTGAAATATGAAAGTGATGCAACCCTTGAAGGGCAAGTTCTAAGGCGCTGCTGCCAAAAAGCCCCTGTTTTGTGTTCCCCCCAGCACGCATGCCTTCTTGGTGTTGCAGTGTAAAGGTGGCTGTGGGAGAGAGGCATGTTCATGTGGGCAGAGGTGGCCCTTTCCATCTTCTCTGGCTTGCCGCTACGCCGCCCCAGTCTTCCATGCCAAACTTGGAAAGTACTTGAGTGGCATTAAACAAACTCCAGGTTGCTTCGTGTGCCAAGCTTTTTCTGCTTTCATGCCTCCGCTGTGGTTCTGTGCGTGCCTGTTGGCCGTGAATCATCTTCCCTCGCTGGGTGCTTGATGATCGGGTCATCTTGGGTGGCTCCCCCACACACACACACGTAACTGCCAAACAGGACACCCCCAGAGCTGGGCACACGAGTGCCAGCCAGCCTGGATCAGGTTCAAAAAATGCTCGAGGAACCTGGTGAGCTGCGATCCCTGTAACACGGCAAAGCCAAGGTCTTAAAATAAAGCGGGCATGAGATTTGTGCTGAGCACCTGAGGTCGGGAACAGAGGGGTGGGCAGAGGTGTTCGGCTGTGGAAACCTGTAGGCTTGGAGACATGGGGGGGGTGCATGGTATTAAGGGAGGAAGGGACTGGGCAGTGTGTGTGTGCATGCCTTCCAGTTGACTTATGGTAACCCTGTGAATATTTTGTAGGGTTTTCTTAGGCAAGGGATCCTCAGAGGTGGTTTTGCCAGTTCCTCCCTCTGAAAAAGAGCCTACGACACCTGGGATTCCTTGGCAGTCTTTCTTGGCTTGGGGGAGGCTCTTCTTTTTGGACTGCCACTCCCAGAATCCCCCAGCCAGTATCACCGACTAGGGGATTTGGGGAGTAACTATCCAGAATGGCACCTTTTCCCATGCTTAGAGCAACCTCATGAATTTCATAGTGCTTTCTTAGGCAGGGAATCCTCAGAGGTGGTTTTGCCAGTTCTCCCTCTGAAATATAGCCTGTGGCACCTAGCTGTTCATTGGTGGGCAAGTGCGAACCAGGGCTGACCCTGCTTAGATTCCAAGATCAGGTGGGATCTGGTACCTTATTAGTGGCTAAGAAGTGGAAAGCCATGAGCACCCATAGAATCTTCCTTCAAAGTGCTTCACTCTTCCAGTAATGCAAAGGAAGAGAAGACAAAGAGAGACAGGTGCCTCTGAGCTTAGGCTCACACGGGCACATCCCCACCCCAATCTTTCCAGGAGCTCTCAGGCTGCCCATGCGGGCAGGGCCGAGTTGGAGACCCCCTTCTGTGGGAGCCTGAAGGAGGAGCTCTTTGCATGAGGAGTCCTCCCGCCTCTTGCTGCGGCTCTGGGGTGGAGGGGGAGGCGCTTGGCAGGGCCCTCCCTTCCTCGCCCCCCCACCCTTAGCACCTGGGGTCCCCCCCCTCCCTCCCTTGGCACAGGGCTCTTTTCCTGCAGCTGCTCCAAGACAGCCGAGAGCATCTGCCTCCCTTCTCTGTCTGTCTGTCTCTCTTTCCCAGCAGGCGCTGGGCACTCACTGGCCTTTGTGTCTCTTTGGCTGCAGGTAGGAAGGAAGGATAGAGGAAAGCTGAGCCTAGCTGGGGAGGGAGGGAGAGCTGGGGGGCAGCCTTTCTTTGCCCCCCCCCAGCCCTTCTGGCGAGCTGCCTCGCTCTCTCCAGCGGCTGAGGAAGGAGTTTGGCTAGCCGGAACCCTGCAGTGTTGGGGGTGGGGAGCAATGGCTAGCTAGCGCATCCTTGGAGGGCGGGGAGGGATGCTATAAAACACTCCTCCCTCCCTCCCTCCATCTCTCCCCCTTCTCTCCTCCTCTCTTCTCTTTCTTTTCTTCCAGGGCCCGCCCCCCGCCTGGCTATTGCTAGAGCTCCTCTTCTCCCTCCTCCCCTGCCTCTCCCCCCCCCCTTTCACAAGCAGGCCAGCCTCTTTTCTCTTTTGCTTGCTGGCTGCCTTCCTTCCTCCTCTTTCTTCTGTCCACCTCTCTCTCCTCCCCAAACAGCTGTGTGGTGGCTGTTGCAGAGGTGGTGGTGGAGCAGGAGGAGGGAGGGGTGTCACTGATTGCCCAAAAACTGGTGGTGGCAGCAGCAGAGGCGACTGGGGGGGGGGGGAGCCCTGCGGACAATGCCCGGCAGGAGCTCTGAGAAGCCCCCACGATCCTTCTTTTCCTCCTCCTCCTCTCCTCCAGCGGGGTGGCACATGCGGCAGCCGCAATGACAGCAGCAGCAGCAGCAGCTGGGCCAGTGGAATGAGCGAGGGGCTTGCCGCAAGATGAACGCCTCCCTGGACAGCGGGGGTGGGGGGGGTGGGGGGGGTGGGGGCAACCACAGCAATGGCGGGGGCAAGCCCTTCTGCCTCTTGGCGGCTGGCTACCCCGAGGCCCTGGACGTCTGTCTGCTGGAGGCGGTCATCATCGTCTTCCTCACCGTCTTGATCATCTCGGGCAACGTGGTGGTCATCTTCGTCTTCCACTGCGCCCCGCTGCTCAACCACCACACCACCAGCTACTTCATCCAGACCATGGCCTACGCTGACCTGCTGGTGGGCGTCAGCTGCCTGGTGCCTTCCCTCTCGCTGCTGCGCTACCGCCTGGCCTTCCTGCCCGAGTCCTTGGTCTGCCAGGCTTTTGGCTACGCCGTCTCAGTGCTCAAGAGTGTCTCCATGGCCTCCCTGGCCTGCATCAGTGTGGACCGCTACCTGGCCATCACCCAGCCCCTCACCTACAACACCCTGGTCACCCCTTGCCGCCTCCGCCTCTGCATCCTCCTCATCTGGCTCTACTCGAGCGCCGTCTTCCTGCCCGCCTTCTTCGGCTGGGGCAAGCCCGGCTACCACGGGGACGTCTTCCGCTGGTGCGCCGACGCCTGGGAGACCCGGGCTGCCTTCACCCTCTTCATCGTGGTCACCCTCTACGCCCCGGCCGCCTTTGTGGTTTGCTTCACCTACTTCAGCATCTTCCGGATCTGCCAGCAACACACCAAGGAGATCAATGAGCGACGGGTGCGCTTCAGCTCACAGGAGGGTGGGGAGGCCGCCGAGGCCCAGCCCTGCCCAGACAAGCGCTACGCCATGGTCCTCTTGCGTATCACCAGTGTCTTCTACATCCTCTGGCTCCCCTACATCATCTACTTCCTCCTGGAGAGCTCCTCGGTCTACCGCAGCCGCGTGGCCTCCTTCCTGACCACCTGGCTGGCCATCAGCAATAGCTTTTGCAACTGTGTCATCTACAGCCTCTCCAACAGCGTCTTTCAGAAGGGCTTGAAGCGCCTCTCCGGCGCCGTCTGCGCCTCTTGTGCCCGGCACCGGGCCGCCCGGGACTCCTCGGCCTCCAGGAGCAAAAGGCCGTCAAACGGGTGCCAGGCCTGAGGAGCCAATTAAAACAAAAACAAAAAAACAAGGCGGATAATACCACTTGGACCGCAAAACAAGTTTTTAAAAACATGTCCAGGTTTGCAAAAAAAAAAGGGGGGGAACGTGTGACACATGTGTAAGCATGCATGTGCATTCCCACACATGAAACCTTCTCTGAGAAATGCTGCTGATTGAGAAGTGAGGATTTCCACAAACATGTGCAGTCTGTTTTGGTGTTTCACTTTAAAGATGTCCTGGGGTGGGGTGGGGGGGGAGGAGTTGGGGGAATGCCCACCACCTGAGTTTTGAAGCATGGCAGAGTTGTCTTTGCCTTCCCTCTGCTCCTCACCTGGAGCAACTGGTCATCTGTGGGCCTGGGAAGAGGGAGGCTGACTAAAGAGAGAGCGAGAGAAAGAGACCCTCATAATTCTTCCTCACTGCTTCATTTCCAGGTGTTTGGAGACCTCTGCTCTGCGCATCAGTGTGGGAATGTGTCAGTGGTCTGTAATGGTGTTATTCCCTGGTTTGTTTGTTTGTTTGTCTGTGCATATGCCAAAGTATATTTCCAAATCTCAAGGGGCCAAATGATATTGTCCTCCCCCCGCACTTTGTCCCTCTCTTCCAACCCCATTTTAAACCCCTTATAGGCATATAGCAAAAAATGTAAACACTTGAACATTTGATTTCGGTGTGTGATGAGGCAGTGATGCACCCACTTTATCGATTGCACTCTCTCTAACTCTCTTTGTGCTTTTTTAAAATGAGATGTTCTTGTCCTAGGTGCCCTGTTTTACCACCTCAACACCCCCCCAAAAAAATTAGGATGTTCATTTGTGATTTAGAGTCCAGTATTTGCATTTGAAAACAACAACAATGTCTGTGTAGTGAATGGGATGACTTTTGGAGCAGACCAAATTTAGCAGTTGAATAAAGTGTTTTCCTTTTCTTTTTCTAAAAAAGAAAAAAAAAACTGAGCGGAGAAAATGATTTTGTCCTTGCCTTGGTTTGGATTTGCGGGCGGCAGCTTTTGAGCACAGAACAAAGCTGCATGGGGTTGTTTTGGAAACAGCGGAGGGCGTGCAGTTTTTGTTTGGAGGATGCTTGTCAAGGTAAACTTTTCTCTGTAACAACACTTTCCTTTTATAAGAAGAATCCAAACGCTGTTTAAAAATCTGGGTGCCTCTCACACATATGGCACACTGACTGCTTTGCCGGAGGGAAAAAGAGAAATCCTATACAGCTGTGGCAATTTAGACTACAGTTTAAAAAATAAGGCACCTAGGATTCCAATGGTGAGATTGTAAACTTGGAAGACCCTCACCAACACCATTCCCAGTTTAGAGTAGGTGAGCTTGTTCAAAAACAGCTTTCCTTTTGGGAAATACGAAATGCAAAGAGCAAAAAAGAGGATAAATCTAACCATTGCAATACTTGCTGGATGTGTATTGGGAGGGTGGTACCTCTCCCCCAGCAGGTGGGACCAAAATGAGAGGCTAGAGAGGCCTTTGTTCTGATCTAAAAACTGCTCTTCTGCTGTTCTTAGGAGTGTTTTTGATTAATTTTGAAGGTGGGTTGTACCCACGCTTTGAGAAAACAGCGTGGTCTCAAAGCTGACTCATGTTCTGCCCAGGAGAGTCGTTGGGGAGCCGGGGGTGGGGGAAAGAAACTCTGGATGCTGTCTTGGCAGGAGAAAGCCCTTGTGAGAGATGCATTTGTGCGCAAAACACGGCTTGTGTGATGCTCTGGAGGGAATGTCTTCTGGTGGGTGGCCACAGTGTATTTGCATACAGTAGAGCTCAGGGGAAGAAATGGCCAGGCTGGGTTGGGCATGCTGGGAGTTGATGTCCAAAAAAGGGTGACCTTTCCCCAAGCCCCTCGTATCTTCACAAAAATCCCACACTGTCATGGAAAGCCCAGATTTTGTGACTGACAGAATGGTGGAAGTTAATGCACTGGGGTGTTTCTACACAAGCACGATTAGAACCGTTCGATACTGCTTTATCTGCCATGACTCCATCACAGTCCTAGTTTAAAATCCTCTGCTCGAGAACTCTAGTACACTGCCCTGAACTAAAGTTCTCTAGCAGAGAATTCTAACTCTTTCTCACCAAACTACAAATCCCAGGAGTCCATGGGATGGGACCATGGCAGTGTGCTATAATTGTGCAGTGTGGATACACTCAAGATGAGAAGACTGGCAGCTTTAAGGCGTGGTTAAGAGAAATTTACGAAGGATAACTGGTCTGTTATTGATTACCAGTTCTGATGGCTATATGGAACCTCCAGTCTCAGAGCAGCCTTCTTCTCTGAACTACAGATTCTTGGAGGAAAACAACCGTGGAAGAGGGCTATTGCCCCCATGTCCTTCCTGTGGGCTTCTCAAGAAGCAGAGGGTTGTCATTTCGTAATAGCAGGATGCTGGGCTAGTGTCGGTGTGCTCCAACCCAAAGCAACCAACTTGCTTTGATTGCACGCCAGGGGGTTGGACTAGATGGCCCTTGTGGTCTCTTCCAACTCTGTGATTCTATGATTTGTACTTGGTACACCTTTGGAAGTGGCAAATGGTTTTTTGTTGATTTGTGCTCTGTTTGATGGGTTATCGCCTGTCTTATTTCTAACCTCCTCCAAGATGTTTGAAAGAAGTACACATTTTTGCATTCACATACACGTGCAATGCTTATTTATTTCTACTGAGGCGCTCTGTAAAATCTTGGTCCTGCATTATTATTTTTTTCCAAGTTAAAGAAAATAAACCTTCTGCTCTAGGGAATCCAAATTCTACGCTAGCAGTAGGCAAATTCTGTTGTGTGTATATAGCTCATATATTTTTCAGGTTTGAACAAATGAGTGTGCATTTAATTTTTGTTGTAGTGTCTCCTGCATTATTTAAAACTTTGAGTGAGTTTGGCTGAGTTTGCTGGTCATGGGAGGGGGAGGATGGAAAAGGAGTCATGTGAGGCCATGTTTTAGTTTAAAGCAGGGGTTGGCCATGGCAGGGGGTCCAGGGTCCAGTCGTCTGTCCCTAAGAGCCTCTGGGGGTTGCATAGACAGCCTAAAATGGCTGGAAGTCCATTTCTGGTTTTGAAAAATGGGTGTTTAAAAAGTAATGTTGAATAATGCAGCAAGGAGTCCTTGTGACCTAGGGAATCAGGGGCCACAGAAACAACTTTGGGGGCTGTATGCAGCTCTAGGGTTGCATGTTGCCCACCCACGCTTTAAACCTTTTGAAAAACCTGCCATTCAAGTCGTGGGTTTGATCTACCTTTTAGGGTCAATATTAAGTATTTTTTAAAAAAATTGTCATAATGCAATAGGCCAAGAATTGGAGGCCCTCCCAAAGGTTGTTGGACTGCAACTCCCATCATCCCTTAACTGAGGAATGATGGGAGTTGCAGGCCAGCAATTTCTGGAGGGCCACAATTCACCTTCCCCTGCAGCAGAATGAATACTGGTCTGCCCAAGTGTTACTGCTGAGCCCTGGGAATGATTGAACCCATTTCACGGATGAGCCCCATACAGAGTCAATGTGTTTTGAAAGAGAGGCTCCAAGCTTGCTCCTGTTTCCGAGGCCACAGTCTGATGTTTATGTGGTGATGAGGCCACCGTAACATGGGATTGGCCTTTTGTGCCGCATCGAATTCAGCTGTGTGGGTTTTTTTAACCATGTGGCTTTTTTTTTTTTTTGAAAGTGCATAAATGAGTTTTCTCTTGGCTCACTCTCCAGTCTGAGGGCTCGCATTCCACAGCGGGAGGCTTTTTAAACATACCAGTTATGAACTATGCGCTCACGGCCTCATTGGGCCTTTTCTGGAGGGAGATGCGCTGGCAGAGACAGTAAACTGGGACTCGTTGGTCAAGGATTGGGCTGAATCCAGTCTGGCCCTCTGGGATTCTCCAGCAGGCTGTGTCTCCTTCCCCATAATACCAACTGGTGGCTTCCCAGTGCTTGTACAATCGTTGACTCTCTTCTAAAAGGTAGAAACCTCTCTCTCCTAAGGCTTAGTTACTGGCAGTAAGATGCTTAAGTCAAGATCTGTGCCAGTGTTTTAGGCCTTACCCCTTTCGCCTTTGGCATTCCTGCAGGGGGTTGGACTAGATGGCCCTTGGGGGTCCCTTCCAACTCTATGATTCTATCACTAGAAAGCTGCCACCACCTAAGAATCTGAAATTGAATGGGACCTCAGGATGAAAGAGGTTCCCCACCCTTGCTTTAGAGGGCCTAAACATGCCACCAAAGCAGTGTGCCAAGGTGGAATAAGGGTTAGGCTGTTGAGGCTTGGATTCGGATCCCCACTTAGCCATAGAGCTCACTGGCTGATCTTTCTTTCTGTGTGGCTTCAAAGAGGTGAAGCCAGTGTGTGTGGCGCTTTTGTAGGCAGCGTAGATAAAGCCCTTGCTTGTAGTGAGACTAGAGACTCAGGACAGAATCACCACCTGGGACTGTGGAGGATAGGCGTCGTAGTACAGTACACCTGAAGAGCACAACTTTGCTGAAGGCTGCCCTGGATCTTCCTGGCAATAAACGTTTTGAAAGTAAATCATGATACAAATGAATAATGAAAATATAAACTTAAAAACAGGGGTACAATGAGTCAGGTTAATTGGTTTGATGAGTAGAAAATTGGCTGAGTGTTCCCTGTTGATCCAGACTGCAAATCCACATCTGTTAAAACAAGGCTGGAGAAGTCGTATCTTGTGGACCACATTCAGCCCCCAGGGCTAAATTGCAGTGCTCCCCCCAGCTCATTTTGGAAAAACATTTTAAACTATATCTAAGGGTGGGGGACAGTTTGCCTCGCTGTAGGCCCCCAAAGACCACCAGTTGCCCACTCCTGTCTTAAAGGCTGGCAACACACGTACCAAGGTAAGAGCCTTTGCCACTTTCGTGATGCAGAAAGGAATGCCTCTTCTCTGGCGTTGGCGTTGCGTCTCTTGTGTGCGTCATCTGAAGAACCATCTCTGCTTTGTCATTTTGGGCATACGTATTTGTTTACTTATTTGCTGATGTTAATAGGTAGATTCATTGACTTAAGATTTCTATCAACGGGTAACAGAACGCCTCCCTCCAGCCAGAAGATCTTGAATGCTTGGGCACTTCTCACCACTTTGTAAAGGGGACCCTGAGCATGGCTGGATTGAGATTGTAGTAGAGTGAGGAGAGCTCTCGCCTGTCACCTCTGCCCTTGCTGGTGCACAAGAAACCCCTGAGCGCATGGGAGCAACGTGGCTTTGGCCAGAGAGAAATCCAGTAGGGCTCTGCAACCCTTAGTAAGGGACGCTTTGGGAAGGTTGGAGGGGAAGAATTCGCCACCCATGCTCCCCATGGCCCAGCCCATGAAGGGCTCCTAGCCCCAGAGGGGGAACAGAGAGACTGCTCCTTTTCATCTTTCTTCTTCTTGTAGTTCTGCTCCTGACAACTCAACTCAACTCAACGCCTGAGATCTGTGGGTTGTTATTGGGGTAGCCGTCCCCTTGCTCCCATTCCATGTGATCTGTGGCTTGATCCAGCCTGACAGAGGATCTCGGAAGTGGAAGAGCTTGGCAGAGGGGGTGTACTGGAGTTGTATTTTCTCCCCCTCGCTGCCGCTGCCAAAAAAAAAAAAAGGAATCTCCCCACAGCACTGGGGAGAGGTTGCACTGGGAATGCGTCAGATCCAAATTCTCCATAGCTCTGGATCTCCAGGCTGACTTTTTGCACGGTAAAGAGCAGCGTCGTTCGTAGTTGCAGAATGAGGAGGAACAACAGAAAAAGAGTGTTACAGTGTCTTGAGATGGAACAAGCATTCAGTCGTGTAAAGGGATGACAAATGCAACCAGGTAGCATCTTTATCCAGCATATATATATATATATATATATATATAGAGAGAGAGAGAGAGAGAGAGAGAGAGAGAGAGAAATTTCTGAGTTTATTTATTCTAAGGAAAAATAGAAAGCAGAAGTACTCTTCTGGGAGGAGGAGAGAAGAGATTTAGGATGTCCGAAATAGCTTATGGAACCAAGAAAGTCCAAAATTTCCAAGAGGCAAATCTCCTTGGGGTGTTGGCAGGAGCATAAAGGCAATTGGGGAGAAGACTGTAAAAACAAACTTGCTCAGTATATTTATCCTGGCAGTCATATTTTTGTGTGGAAACTTTTCAGCACTGGATAACAGTTAGAAGACTTTGATCTTTTGCTGCGTATCATTCTCCAGTTTCTAGAAACTGGATGGGGTTTTTAAGTGTTTGTGATCTCGTTCGGTCTTCAGTTGGCCGCGATCTTAAAATACAAGTCTGTCTAAAACAGCACCTGTAAAATGGAAGAAAAGCAACAGACATGGATTTGAAAAGTCCTGTTTTCAGGTTACAGCTCCCATAATCTGCATGGGCACTTTTTCAGATTACAGCTTTCAGACTCCCCTGGGGGATTTGGGGGGCTGTAATTTGAAAAGGTAACTTTCCCAAGCTCTGGGAATAGGCAGCTTGCTCACAAAAAGACCTGTGTTTATTTGCAGGCATCAACAGGAGTATAGTGTCTAGATCAAGGGAAGTAATAGTGCCATTCTATTCTGCTTTGGTCAAACTTTGGTCATGGCCACATAATTTTATTTTTATTTTTTGCCTCTGGCATGCTAACAGTGACCAGGTGTTTTGGGATGACACTCTGTTCCATCTGCATGTATGATGGAGGTCAGTTTTGATTGTTGTTTTATTATATATTTTTTAAAACCAAGTGCCTCTCTTTATGATTTTCCTGTGGGAAACTTGAGCCCTAAAAGGAAACAAGCACAGCTGAAGAGGCCGGGTATCGCTCTTGGGGATTCACTCTTATTTTTAGAATCAGATTTATTGCCATATTTGGCCTGAAACCATCTCACATGGGAGCTTATATTTGTATCAAATAGCCAACCGGGCCGGTCATTTTCACCTGGTCTCAGTCGACATGGGTTCAAGATAATCAGCAGAACTCGGCCGTAAAGAGTGGTGATAGCAAACATTTTCTTTGAATGGGGCTTAATGCTGTGTACCTTCCACATCTCTTGATTTCTAACTCTCAGTAGGGCATAAGGTGGGTGTGATACTTGGTGAGATGAAACCTTTCGATTCCCAGGGGTAGTTCTTAGCTCAGCTGCTTGTTCCAAGTCAAAATGAAGAAATACCCATTTTGATCAATGTGGCCTCTTTCTATGCCTCCCCGCCTCCCCAGGGTAAATGGAATTAAATCAAAGGAAATAATAGCATCTTGTGAAAATATATCAGATGCAAATGGACCCCAGGATCAAACCACTCTGTGTGTGTATGTGTGGTTGTGTGTGTCTTGTTTCTGCTGGCATAATCTTGGCCCCATTTTTAACAGCATCCTAACCCTTTTGAAAGATGACCACAGGTACCAGTGAATGGAAAAATCTCCAAAGAATCCTGTGTCTACAGAAAAGCTTGCCTGCTGTTTCTTTCCATTTCAGCAAGATCTGCCCTGGAAACCTTTCTTTTGGTTTGTACCTAGCGTCCCTGGAGGAAGGGAGAAAAAGAAGTCAAGCATAGCTGTTCTATTTGGGGATGGTGTAGTTATCAATCCACAAACAGCCCCTTTTGGCCCATGGATAGCAAACCCAAAGGAATGCCTGTAGGTGGTGGGTATGCCTGCTGGAAGAAATAAACCGTTTTAAGCCTCTGAAAACTGCCTTACCAGATCAGACCAAGCTCTGTAAGAGAACACAAAAGAGGTGTGTTGGATCAAACCAAACCAGGCCTCTCTAGCCCAGCCTTCTCTTCCCACTGTAGCCAAACGGTTGCCTCGGGGAAGGAAGCTTACAGCAGGACAGGAGCACAATATTCAACATCACCTTTCCTCATGTTGCCCAGGCCCTGATAGCCATAAGTAACCACCATGACATGCCTTATTTTGCAAGAATGCAGAATCCCCTTTTGAAATAGTCCCAGTGAGTGTCTGTCATCACATCTTGTGGCAGGGAGTTCGACAGGTTAAAACTACATGCTGTGAAAAGATCTGTCCTCAGTCTGGGATCTGTCCTCAATCTCCCACCCTTCAACTTCCATTAACATGTCTAGCTGGTGGTGGGGACCTTCACTCTAGCTGCTTTCTCCATTTTTATGTATATATGTACATACGTACACACACACATACGTACCTCAGTACACCTCATTTAACAAAATAGATGTGTTCCTGGGGGTGACTACTTAAAACAGAAAATTTGGTACCACCTGCAAAAATAACATGGAAGGAGTAGGGATAGAACATAAAAAGGAAGAGCGGTTCGGGCTCATCCAGCAAACTTTTTATTCAAACCTAACAATATGCATGTGTGAAATGAAACATCCAGGTCAGGGAAACCTCATATAAATAAAGAAAAACATTTTGAACTTTCCAGATACTGCTTGAAGGCTTCTTCCAAAGTGCATCCGGGGTAACTTTTTCTTTCACCAGTGTCCACTTGTCTAATGGTTTCCGGATTGGTGCCCAAATTTATATAGAGACCTGTACTTTCTTAAACATGCTTGGGGAAGCTGGTGAGGTAGGCTTATCTACTCTGCCTTTTCTCCTCTTTTGTTGTTCATGCTTGCTCAGTAAAGGACTCTGGAGGCAGCTGCCGTTTACCTTGCCTGTTGTAGGTAGGCACACGCAACTACAGTAGAATTAAAGTAGAGTGGAATCCCATTTTTTCTTAGCTCCAGTTTTATCATGTCATTTTACTTCATACACACTGTGCAGTCCAGTACCAAAAGTCTTGGCTCCTCCAGCCTTCTTTCACCACCTTCCCAATGATGATGCTAATTAAAAACAACAACAACAACCCCTGGCTAGCTGAAGGATGAGGCAGAAAGAAGAGTCTGGACAAGCATAGAAAGTCTGTCTTAAAAGGAGCTTCGCTTTCAGAGGTTTTGTTAAATGAGATGTGCCAGTACATCATTTCCATTTGTCTAAACTAGGAAAGCCCAATTTCCCCGTAGCAGAAGTGCTTCCAGCCCTTGGGTCATTTCGGTAGTCTTTTTACCCCTACCCCCCAAACCTTTCTCCAGCTCTGTAATCTCCTTTTTGAACTGTGGTTGCCCCCCTGCCCCATATCCATGGAACCAATATCTGTGGTTTCAGTAATCCATGGCTGAAAAAAAAGGGACACATACCATAGACTTATGCTGGAAAATGCCTAGCGAGGTCTTCTCTCCAGGAATTGCTAGGTCCTCCAACACAATTCTATGGTATGTTTGTACCAGAAGTCCTTTATCTTAATAGGGTTTGCTGTTATCTGCAGTTTCACTTATAAACGGTAAGTCCACAAATGTATCCCCTGTTGATATGGGGGGTATTCCACTAACCGTGATGGCTGGAGGACTGGATACTATAATCTCAAAGCGTAACCTTTCCAGACACTGGTTTCCCAGTGTGTTGCTCCTGTAGGATTAATGGGAATCTAGGAGGTAGTCCCCTTCGCACCTGATAACCCACAGGTAGACTGCCACTGAACTTGGAGTTTCCATTTAGGCAGGAGCTTTTCTAAGCTCTGGCTCTGAGAAGGTTTGAGGAACCTGTCCCTTCCAAAAAAATTTGAGGAAAAAGGGGAAGAGAGATTTTCTTATATAGGAAAAGACCCTGGAGGTCTGTAGCTTGCCTTGCATTGTGCTCTGCTAATCCTCAGTCACACCAGGCATTTTTCTTTTGAAGGTTTGCAGTACTGCCTTCTTAGCAAGCTGCAACGCTGCTTTTCTTTGCTACTTTCTTTTCCTTTTTCCTTTACCTTCCTGCCATTTATTGTTGTTCCCTGCCTTTTTTTTTTCTATTTGCAACCCGAGATAGCCCAGGGCGGGTGCTCCTGAGGGTTTCCTTTCTGCCTCTCCTCCCCCCTTGCCCCTGGAAGCCTGAGAAAGAGCCTGGGCAGCCAATTCTCACAGCAGGGTATAAAAATAGGAGTTTGGGGGCTCAGGACACAATGGCCAGGCTGCTCTCAGTTTGTACCGACCAAGGGCTGGCTGAAGAATATTAAAGAGGAAAAAACATTTAGCATTTCCGTACATTTTCCCCTTCTCCGTCTAGCTGCAGACGAACCTTTGGAAAGTGGTACCAACGCCTCTGCTCTGGCCAGTGACCTTGTGAGCTGCATTACAAGCCAACTAGCCTCTGTGCCCTTCCTGCAGGCCATCTGCAAGGTTGCCATTTGCAGAGCTTGGAAACATTAATTCTTTGGGCGCACTGTTCCCAGAATCTCACACACACTCCACACTGGTCGAGGTAATCTGGGAGTTTGGGTCTAGAGAAGTAACTGCCAGGCGAGGAACAGATGAACTGCAGTCCCATTGAACAGTTACGTTCCAGGTGCTTCTAAAATTTATAGATTGTAGGAGGGTATTTTACAGCTGGTCCCGTCACCCTCTGCCAAATTCAGTGCCCGTTACATGCCCCCAAGTGAACTTTGGGCTAGCAGGGCTTTAGATGGTTGAGATAAGGTGGTTACATGGTCAGGGTGCTAATTAGGTGCAGGCCATTAAAACCCCAGAAATTTCTCTGCTTTTGATTTGGTGCCACTGCCAGTGGGAGGGGATATGGTTTCATGCTTGAAGTTACAAGGGGGGGGGGAGCCTACACCCTTTTCAAATCACCCTAAAAGCAGGACTGCTATAACCCTACTCTTTAGCCCATTTTGAATGTGCCCCTTCCTACCTCCACCCATATGTGCACACCCTTATAAGCCAGCCTGTAGCCTTCAATGCAAGTCCCACAGGTAGGATCTGGCTCCCACTATTCCCTTGCAAGGCCTGTGGGGGGGGGGGCAATTCTTTAATCTGCTCATGTGCATCTTTTGCTATTGATGGAGACAGGCCTCTTCCTCCTCCAAGACCACCAGTTGCCCTTTAAGTAGCCCCTGAGTTACAGCCAGATTGGGGCTCAGGGAGGGAGGAAAATCCAAAGTCTTACGGTCCAGTGTGTTGGACTTTTGACTCCTGGTCATTGGCCATACTGGCTAGGGATGATAGCAGTGGCCATCGACCAACGCATTTGAAGGATACCAGGTTGCCAGAGACTGGCTTAGCTCAGAGATTTCCACAGAATCTCCCATATCGGATCTGCAAATAGGAAGCAAGGGTGTGAAGAAAAGCATGACTTGCCCAGAGTTTCTAAAAGTTACTTGTTCCAACAACAGCTGCTGGTAGAGGATTCTGGGAGTTGTCATCCAAACAAAGTAACTTTTCCACACCCTGAAACTGGCGCCATCTTGCTGCTTTCTCTCTCTCTTCTTTTTGACGGAATAGGAGCAAGCCCATGTGGGTTGGCGCTTGGAAGAACCTGTCTCCCACCATCTTCACAGCCTCTCAGGCCTTTAATGGGCTCCCCTCTTTTTTTCCTTCTCCATGGCTTTGCAGGAATCCCCCCAAGACAGTGCCATCACCCGGGACATCAACCGGACGTTCCCCGCCCACGATTACTTCAAGGATACCGGGGGAGATGGCCAAGACTCATTGTACAAGATCTGCAAGGTACTGGGATGTGTGGTACTCTCTGCTTCTCGGGGCTCTGGCAGTGGGGGACTCCCATCTTTTAAGACCAGCTTGAGTGATTTCTTTTCCCTGAACTCAGGACCCAAGATATAACTGGGTGGCCACGTGCCCACTGACCTTCTCCAGGGGCTGAGCTCGACTCAGTGTTGCCTCTGTCTGCAGTGAACCATAAACAGCCCCCTGGGAGTTGTAGTCTGAAACAGCTAGATTACCTAGGGACCTCACCCCTGCACAAAAGAGCCTTGACTTCAACAGTCATTCCCAACAGAGCAGGGGTGGGGGTACTTTTGGCCCTAGAGACTTAAGACTTCAGCTCCCAGGTGCCCCAGCCAATACAGTAAGGTATGGTGGGAGCTGTAGTCCAAAACAGCTGGAGGGACAATGGTTGCCCACTTTTGCAGTAGAGAGTTAGTTTGACCTTGTGAGCTGCTTGCACCAGCAAGGAATTAGGGATTGTCTGCAGAGCAAAGGAAACCTAGCCAAGTATCTTTGAGCGTCTCTAGCATTCAGACTAATTAATTTAGTCCTTCATTTGCATTATAAGGCAACCAGAAACATGCTGGAGCTGCTCATTAAAATTCAAGAGGCAATTAGCAGTTAAAAAAAGAAAAGAAAATGGGTAAAAAAAAAAAAATCTGTTTTGATCCCCTTACCTTGTTTGACCAGAGGATCCGGCTCTTTGAATTCTGGTGTTTTAAAAGCTTCCTTGTCCTTCTCTGGAGTTTGTTTGGCAGGGGGACCCAGCGTTGGCTTCCTGGCCCCCTCCAAAGCGCCCTGTCAAAAAAGCACCATTAAAAAGGATGAGCTCTGCATGAGAGGCGACCCAGGGACCGGAGGAACCCCTGTGCTGCTCCCCTCCCCTGCCAGTTGCTTATGCATAATTGATATTCTGATCAAAGACAGAGCACCCTAGCTTGAAAGCCTTGTTTTTAATGTGAATATCCTAGCATGAAACAGTAGGAGGAAAGGGCAAATGTGGAATACTTATGCCTGTCTGGCTTAATTTGGGACCTGGCAGTGGACACCTGGACTTCCTCCTGTCCCTGTATTTTGAATTTGAGGCCTGGGGTTGTCTCCTATCCCCCGGCTACATGGGATAACTAGAACTGAATTAGAACCCTAGCCCAGGATTTTGCTTTCTGAGAATCTCTTTTTCTCCCAAGGCAAGGCAAGTGCTGATCCCTCATGTCCAACAGCCTCTCTGCAGAAGAATGGGAGACCAGAGGGTCTATGCTGGGGTGGGTGTGGCTAAGCAGGTGACTCCGTTGGGGTGTTCTTGACCCCAACAAGTTCTTCAACAAGTTCTGCTTTTCTCCCCAGGCCTATTCTGTCTACGACGAAGAGATTGGCTACTGCCAGGGCCAGTCGTTCCTTGCTGCTGTGCTGCTTCTACACGTGAGTTTCTGTAGAGAGGAGGGGCTGCTGTATGACGGGTGGACAACGGTTGGGGGTCAGGATGGGGGCCGTTTTCCCTCCCAGACCCTCTCATAGGCCATGCCTCTCCACACACATGGCATGCCCCAAGCCCCTCCCAAAATGGCAACGGGAAGTGATGTCAGATGCCTCTCTCTCCTCCTTCCAATAGTTCAAAGAGCACAAGGAAAGGATACAGCTTGATTTCCTCCAGTTGAGTCTCTAGGTCTGAAATGAGTTGTATGGCATGACCCTTTCAGTGCTAGTAGTATATTTTATCCTCAGCTCAGAAGAAGCTGACCCCAAATTGCTAGTGGCTGTTGTTAATTGTCCTTGAGTTGGCCTTGATCTCTGGTGACCCTATGAATGGAGGCCTCCAAGCCACCCTGTTATCAACAGCCCTGGTCAGGTCATGTAGATTTGGGACAGCCATGTCTCTCTGTCTGTAATGGGGCCTTCCTCTTTTCTAATTATCTCCTGCCTTAACAAGCATTATTGCCTTTTCTCATGTCATCTCATGATATGTCCAAAGTACGAAAGCCTCAGTTTTGTCATCTTGGCTTCTAGGGAGAGTTTGGACTTGATTTGCACTAAGACCCACTTGTTTTTCTTTTTGGTAGTCCATGGTATCCGCAGAACTCTGCTCTAGCACCATATTTCCAGTGAGTTAATTCCCTTCCTGTCAGTTTTCTTTACGGTCCAGGTATCCCATCTCAGCCTCACCTAGATGCCAAGCCTTTTGTGCTGTTTCCCCCTCTGAACTTTAATTCCTCTTTTCAGCTGTAAAAAGCTATTGTAAACCCCCATTTCATGTTGCTGTGCTTCTTCCCCCGCACAAGATATCTCTGCTGTCAGTTGTTGAATGACATTGCACAGAGTTTCCGGCTCATTTGTCACTTCGTTTCTTTTTTTAAAAAAATCCTTTCAATTCCTTTGAATGATGACTGTACCATCCTCTGGAACTAACTATAAAGAGACCCAGTACTTTTCTGTAAAACCAGACTTCCTGTCAGGTTGACAGAAAAAAACATTTTTCCCCTCCGTGACTTGAGGAGGATGGTTAGGAGTATTCCAAACATGAGTCAGAAGTTAAAATGCAGCTGCCTAATCTGGGGAAACTGGAAGGTTTGAGGGATAATGGGTATTGGAGTGCTCTTCGTAGCCATAGGGAAATCTCTGGAATCCACAAGAAAGAAAGAGAGAAAAGATGAAGTCCACTCAGGTCTTGGGACTGTTTCTAATTTTGCTCTCAAAAAGATATCTTTTTCTTAAGAGCCGAATCTTAACCTGAACATCTGACCTTTTGAGTTGTCATGACTTTTTATTCCTCAAGGGGAAATATGGGGATAGGCTCATGAAAGATCTTCTCCAGGGAAGTTCAGGTTTATTATGATTCAAACAAATGATTTTCCTGTTGTTGTTTTTTGACAAGCTGCAATGAAGAGCAATCCTTGATTTATGGTACATTGTTTTTTAAACACACACACACAACCATGATTCCCCACTTCAGGACAAAACAACAAATGTCGTGGGGCATCTGAAAAATGAACACATTGATTTGGAGCTCAGAAAAGTTCTCTTTTGGGGGGTTATGGCTCCCAGAACTTCCCAGCTGTGTGTCTTGGTGTTCGCTGGGAAGAGTGGAGGTCTTAGGGCAGGCAACTAAGGCTGTCTGGGAGGCGCTTGTATACTCTGAAACCCTCCAGGGTGCTGTATGGTGATGAAAAATAAAACACACACGCACCCTGCAGTGGCCAGGACTCCACATCTGATTCTCAAAAATGGGTAATTTGGGGGAGGCCTTGTCACCTATATCAAAGATAAGTTGTGCTAGGAACAGCCCTTTACCCTCTTGCTTCTAGCCAGAAAAGGGGTGCTCTGGAGGTGTCAAGGGCCACAGAAACATCCTTGGGGGACCACACCTTGCCTATTCCTCTCTTAGGGGATGATGGGCATAGGGGTGCTTGACCTTGCCACAGGCAAAGCTGTGAAAACTGCAAGAGGTAAAGAGGAAATGCTATCAACATAGGCCTTTACAGCTGCTTCTGAGGTTGCTCTTGAAAGATACCCCTCCTGAAGGCTGAGGTGAGACCACCGGTGAGTGGTCTTGCTGGCTGGGACACTCAGGGGGCATCCAAAACAGCAACCTGTCTGTTCTCTTGTGACTTCTCCAGCAGCGACTGGTGTTCACCAACAGCAGGAAGAATGAACAACCAACTCCCTCCTCCTATTTCAGGTGGTCCTGTTCTGAGCGGATGTTTTTGGGAGCATGGTGTCTTCTCTGGTCACGCTACTGGGGAAAGAATGAAGGAAGAAGTCCCAGATTAATGTTTAGATTAGATTTGATTTTTTAAAACAAAGACCCAAACCATATGACAGCCAGTTTTGTTGTTTGTCTTCTGACAGATGCCTGAAGAACAGGCGTTTAGTGTTCTGGTCAAAATCATGTTTGACTACGGACTCAGGGAGCTTTTCAAACAAAACTTTGAAGATTTACACTGCAAGTTTTACCAGTTGGAGCGCCTCATGCAGGTAAGGCTTGGCCCGCCGCCCTCTACAAAGCATCCCTGAAACAGTGTGGGATTTTGTCAGAGAGATGCTCCTAGGCAAGAGCCTTCATCTCTCTCTCGCCTGTGGGATATGGCCTCTCTCAGGATTGGCGGACCTCAGCCTAGGAACCAGGTCGGACCTTGCTGGGTCCCCCATCCTGTTCTCCACATGCCTCCCCCTTGCATCCGGTGATTTCCCAGCATTTGTATAGGGTTTCCTCCATTCCTGAAGGCTTAGTTGCTGGCAGTTGCCTAAGAATTTTAAGGCAAAATAGCCTAACATAACGGGCCTAGGATCCTCCGTGGATACCAAAATCTGTGGGTGCTCAAGTCTCATTATACAGTAGGACCCCCGTATCCGCAGGGGATTGGTTTCAGCCAGCCCTGTGGATAATGAAATCCGCGGATAATAGCGAACGCCCTGTCACCATTCTCACCATGGGGGCAATCCCGGGGGAGAAAGGAGGCAAAATCTCCTCCTCCCCTCCCTTCCCCCCCCCCATCACCATTCCTGCCACAGGAGCGTTCCTGCAGATAATTGAGTCGAGAGGCAAATCAGCAGATACAGGGGTGCTACTGTACACAATGGTGTAGTAAAATGGCATCCCTTATATAAAATGGCGAACAATAGGGTTTGCTTTTTGGATTATTATTATTTTAAACATTTTCAAACTGTGATTGGTTGAATCCGTGGATGCAGAATACACGGATAGGGCGGGCTGGCTTTCTTCTCAATGGCTGCTCCCCGACCCCTTTCCCATCATTCTCACTATCTGTCCTCTGGCAAATAAAGGCTTTTTGGTCTTGCCAGGCTTTGGAAGAAAGGCAGGCAGAGCGGAGAAAGGTCTTGCATACTGTGCCGGATTTTCTAGTTGCTGTTTTCCTTTTCATGGTTTATATTTTTCATTGATTTTAATTTTGTTGATAGTTTAAATCCCATTTTGAGCATTAGTATGGTGTGAAGTTTTGGCTACGTTTGTTTTAACTGTTGTAAGCTTCGGGATATAAATAAATAGAATTGTAGTAGTAGTATACCGACAACCAGCGCAGTGCAGTGATTTGAGTGTTGGACTAGGAGTCTGGAGACCAGGGCTCAAATCTTCGCTCAGCCATGGAACCCACTTGGCCTCAGAGGAAATCTTGCCAAGAAAACTCCATGATCAGTTTGCCTTGGGGTTGCCATAAGTCAGAAATGACTTGAAGGCACATCACACACACAGAGTAGTAGTAATAGTAGTAGTAGTAATTAGTAGTAGCAGCGCCATTTTGGCGCCTCACCTTTTGCATCAATGGAAGGCAGCTCTCGAGAGACCCCTCTGAAGTGAAAGTGATTCCCCACCCTCAGTTTAAAGTTTCCATCCTTCTTGTGTTCTTGTAGATAGGAGAATGTTTAAGCCCTGTGTTAAACGGTTGCTCTTTAGGAGAAACTATTGAAGGTTTCCTTCCTTCCTTTCTGCAGGAGTACATTCCTGACCTCTACAACCACTTCCTGGATATCAGTCTTGAAGCCCACATGTACGCGTCGCAGTGGTTCCTCACGCTTTTCACAGCAAAATTCCCCCTTTACATGGTCTTCCACATCATCGACCTGCTGTTGTGTGAGGTGAGTGTGGCACCGTCATGTTTGGGGCCTACGGGCTGCCTTTTTGACAAAATCTAGTAACTCCACACCTCACTCTCGGGTTATACTCTCAATTAAAAACTCGACACATTCATTTCCCTTTTCCATGAAAGAATTCCAAGCTGTGTCACAAACAGGTTTGCTTTCATGGGTTTTGTTTTTCTTCCCCCTTCAGCGTTCTGTAGGAATGGCGTCATGGCTTCCGTCCATTTTAAAAATTTCATTTCATTTTATTTTCATGTTAGATCTTAATCTCCCATTTCTCAGAAACCACTTATTGTCTGCCCGTGTGACCTGAACATTCAGTCACTGGCACGGGAGGTCAGCTCTGTGCCCCCTTTATCTCTCAATGGCTCTGTGTGGAGGAATTGGTGTTGCAGGAAGGAAATGACTCAGCAGCCCCAGAAAGTCTTTGGGCGTAAATAACTGGGTAGCCGCCAGCACAAATTTGGGTGCCATTTCCAAAGGCCACATCACAAAATGAGTATGAATGCCAGCTTCCGGCCATGGTTTTTCTGGTAGCTTTGAGACTAGAGTAACCATGGGGAGGGGCAGAGCTAGGAGAAGTACCTTTTATTTATTTATTTTGGACTACATCTCCCAGTGACCTGGCTGGCTGAGGGATTCTGGGAATTGTATTCCAGAAAGGGGAGTTTCCTAAACTCTGGAGAAGGAGCCCTCCCATGGATGAGGTCAGTTCATCTCAGATCTTGGAAGGTTGCTTTTTAAAAGCAATTCACTCCCGTTACTCATTGTCATGTCTGAAGATTAACTCACTGGCGTTAATCATTACAGGATTGGGAAAATGTCTGTTAACTTCCTTTTTTGAGGGAAAACTGGTTAGACTTGATACGAGAAGGGCATAGAAATTGCAAAATTCCTGTCAAAAGGCCACAAATGCCCTCTGAAAGTAACTAAAAAGGATTACTCATTGGATCAGCAGCGACTTCACTCAGTATGACCTATACATGCAAGTGTAAGTCCATCTTTTTGCGGAGGTTGGTATTCTTTTCCACCCTCCACAGTAACCAACTCCTCCAGAACTCAGTTTTTTGCTGCGATAGCCCCCATGAAGGGCCCTTCTGTGGCTGGTGGAGCGCATGGGGCAGATCGAAAAAGTGTCTGGCTGTGACCCCATAGCAAGACGCAGCCTGATTGCCTCATCCGCCAAGATTTCTACACCAGCCACATAATGGCTCTTCAAGGGGGCGCTCACAGCGAAAATATAAGTCCTCTTACGCTGTGCTGGGCATTATAAGATCTTTGCTTATGTCTCTTTTGGAATGTAACTTGTACCTTTGGCATGTAACTCTAGAACAGAGGTCCTCAGCCTTTGGTGCCATAGGTACTGAACAGCAGCTTTCAGGACCCTCAGCCACATGGCCAATGGTCAGCTGAAGTCCGAACATCTGGAGGACCAACGGTTGAGAACTGCTGCTCTAGACTATCTGGCCGTGCTTCTAGCTCCTTCCTGAAACCCGTCAGCTTCTGCCACAAACAAGCAGCACCCCCAAAAAATCTAGAATTGGTCAGTGGAGGCTAAAGGAGTCTGAGTTTGAAAGCCATGGTTTCTGTTCCTGCAACTTCCCAGGCCTGGTTGTCTGGTTCTTGGCTCACCTTTAGGTTACCTCCTCTTCATTCCTTTCCCTGGATATTTGAGGGAGCAAAATGTGTCTGCCTGGGAGCGCCAGAGGTTTCCCTCCAAACCTTACAACGAAATGCCTTGCTAAACATATGTCTGAATCACGCTTGCAAGAGAACAAAGCATGCTGAAGCCTGGCAGCCACCACAACAACAGCACCCTGGGAGGCAGTTTTAATAATTTGTTTACTCACTTGCTAATTAGCAACATTCATTAATTCTCAGCAGACTTTCCCCTTGCTAGCATGAAATGGCACAGCTCTGTCCCCCGTCTCTTACTGAAAGAGCATTCTGTTTTCGCCATTCCCCAGCTGGGGCTATACTCCCCAGGGAGTTGGGGTGTGGGGGGGACCCCACATTTATTGCTGATGATGGTGCTGGAGAGAGCAGCTGATGTTACTGCCTGGGCCTTCTTTGCCCACATGGTTCCATATTGTTGTTCCACAACAATGAGGGCTAGAAATCTCAACCTTAAAAATCAAACATGAAGCCAGAGGGAGGCCTTGCGCTGTGTCCTCCAGCATAATATTTAGCTGGATAGAGGTCTGGACCATCCCTCCTGGGGTGCCAAAATGGGCTGTGGAATTGCTAGAGTGTTTATTAACACCGCTGCTGTTGGGTTTTGTGGGTACACAGCCTTACATGTAGATTTCCCTCCTGTTAAATGAGTCACCTTTTTAAAACCATCGTGAGGGCATGAAAGCAGAGAGAGAAGGCGGGAGTGGTAACAAATATTAAATGTGCATTTTGGCTCTTGTTTCCCTCTTCTTTTGTTTCTTTTTCCTGTGCAGGGCATCAGTATTATATTTAATGTCGCACTCGGATTGTTAAAAGTAAGTCCTCCCCTTTTCATTCTCTTTTGCATAAGGTGGCAGAGGGGTCATGTTCTGTCCCCACAGCCCACTCTGACTTCAACTCCCTTGTTTTTCTGATGTCCGGCTCTGTGGTTGTTGTTGTATGCCTTCAAGTCATTTCTGACTTATGGCAACCCTAAGGTGACCCTATCATGGGGTTTTCTTAGCAAGAGTTGTTCAGAGGCGGCTTCCCATTGTCTCCCTCTGAGGCTGAGAGAATGTGACTTGCCCAAGATCATCCAGTGGGTTTCCATGACTGAGCAGGGATTCAAACCCTGGTCTACAGAGCCATAGTCCAACACTCAAACCACTACAACATGTTGGCTCTCCTTGTGAGATCCACCACTTAAAATGTCTGCGGCCTTCCCCACATCCCACTTCTAACTGGGAAAGGGCTATCAGCACCTTAGCCATCCCAGTTTGCCATGCCCTCGGCCTCTTGTAGCGATCATTGGGAAACTCCAGTCAGAGGGAAGAAGTTTGGGATATGTGTGTGTGTGGGGGGGGGTTAATAAAGCGAAATTAAGTAATTTTTTGAATTCTCTTCCCTAAGGAATAAATAAATATTCTGGGACTTTTTGAAAGCTCCCATTTTTCTGGCCTCTGTTCTGACCCAGTTGACCAAAGGCAGATTCCCACCCTCCCTGCTCACCCTAGCCAACCGAAAACTATTTGGCCCCAGAGAACTTTGGAAAGGGCCACTTTCTATCAAACATACCAGTTGCTCCTAGTTGGAACGCTCCAGCCTTTTCCTGATCAAGTTCTTGTGGGGGGGTGGTGTTGCAGAATCTGCCTGCAAAATATATTTTTTAAAAATGCAACCTCTTCGCTCTGCATTTTCTCAGACGACGAAGGACGACCTGCTGCTGACAGACTTTGAGGGGGCCCTGAAGTTCTTCCGCGTGCAGCTGCCCAAGCGGTACCGCTCGGAGGAGAATGCCAAGAAGTTGATGGAGTTGGCGTGTAGCATGAAGGTAAAGGAGCAGAACCGGCCGGACGCTCATCACAGGGGCCTGGAACGCACCTTGTCACAAAGTGCCTTTTGGCAACCTTGGTGGTATCACAGCTTCTCTCATGGTGCAGCTGGCCTTCCAATGCGTGACTCTCCTGGTCTCCTCTAGCCCGTAGTGGGGCTTTGGGGCTTCTCTCCCAGAATCCCTTTCTTCCCTCCAGCCCTTCTCTTTTCCCCTTGACTGGACAACAGAGTGTGCTGGATTGACTGCGCACGCCAGACAAGATGGGTGGAGAGGAGCCTTGTGCTTTCAGGCCCTTACGATCATTAAACATTTAAAGGGAGCTTGGGTGTGAAATACTCAGCAGGCCGAGAGGCCGACTCTCTTGCAAGTCCAGCTACCAGCAGTGACAGAAGTGCTGTCTTGGTAGCCGTTATCCAAATAATTAAATAGCTGTCATAAAGAGGGGAGATGTTGGCTGGCTTATGGGCTATTCACTGGCCGAAGGAGAGGCAGCGAGTTCGAGTCTTCCACAGAGTAAGGAAACACCTGGTCACCCCCAAGGTTTCCTTCTGGTGGCGGCTGGCACTTCTCTCATCTCATCCCATATAAGCACTGAGCTTGGGAAGACTTAACTTTTGGGAACTGCGCTTCCCAGAATCCCCTACCCAGCATGGCCATTGGTCCAGATAGTCTGGGAAAGACTGCCAGCCAGTGTCAACAGTGTTAGAATAGATTTGCTTTTTTGTGCCTTCAAGTCATTTTCGACTTGCGAAACGCTAAGGCAGGAACCTGTCATGGGGTTTTCTTGGCAAGATTTGTTCACAGGGGGTTTGCCATTGCCCTCCTTCTATGGGACTTGGCCAGGGCCAGCCAGTGGGTTTCTAGGGCTGAGCGAGGATTTGAATCCTGGTCTCCAGAGTTATAGTCCAACGCTCAAACCACTGCACCACACTGTCTCTACTTGATTGGGGTAGATTTGGTGTGGGAATGTCTGGTCCACGGGCTTCACGCAGACTCCCAAAACCATTTTTCTGACCCGTAAGAGCTCCTCAGCTCACCAAATTCTTGCTTTTTAATATCCTCCCTTTTAAACCAAAAATGCCCCTACACCCCCTGGGTCAATTTTGCCACATTTTCAGACAATTTTGGGCCCCGGAGAGACCTTTACAAAACCTAGGAGTAAACTAGAGGGGGAGCAATTTTAGCTTTTATAAAAGTGAGGGGGAAAGTTTTACATTTTTTAAAAAAATGACATGGTGGGTGGGGGAGGCCTTCCAAGGGTCCCACATGGGGCTGATGGGACCCCCGCCCCAACCTCTGGGCTTCATGGAACAAGGCATAAGATACTTTCCTCCTTTGTTCAACTTCCATATGTACAAAAATATATACATACACATTGCGGGGTGATCATGCTGCTGGAGGATTTTGGGAGTTGCAGTCCAAAACTCTCTAATGTTTCTAAGCTTTGCTGTTTTGTATATAGAGAAAGGGCCAACTCATTCTTGATCTTCCAAAGGTTTAGGGTCTCTGAGTGGGTCTTTCGAGAGCTGTTCTCTGGGCTTTGATGGCTGAGCCACCACCACCCCAACCCCACACACTTTCCTCCATCCTCTGTTTCTCTCAGAACCAGACATACTGCCGCTGCCTTCCCTGGGGAGGCCCTCATCTTGCAGATAATTCAGTGGGAGCCCTTCACAGACTGTAAAAACTGCTTAACAAGGCCTTAATTTCCTCCCTGGGAGTTGGCTGGCTTTCCCAGCCGTCCCCCTGGGGCACCCGGCACTGTCTGTCCCCTTTGGACTGGCATTGTGCTGGAGCAGAGAGACCAGCCCAGGGGAACCAAGAGGAACCTTGATTCTCACACACACACACACACATACACACACACACTCATGTGCGCTAGCAGCATTTCTCCACAAGCATCACCAGGGGGAGCCCGAGGGCAACACCGCTCCCGACTCCATTAGAAAAGCTGCAGAGCTCAGCAAAGTTACCCTTCTGAATTACTTTCGGCATGGCTGCCTGGGATTTGGGGAGTTGTAGTCTGAAAAAGCAACTCTTCCCAGCCTCCAGGTAGGGGCCCCTTCCCAAACCTTAATATGTTAAGCCAATGTTCACATCAACCCCAGCTGTTGCTGGTGGGAGATGTCCATGGCTGATGGGAGCTGTCTTCCAAGCTGGCTTGGGTATGATGGCAGTTGTAGTCCAACACGCCATGAGACTGCACCGCTTTAGGAGCGTGGTGGAGAAGGGGGAAAGGTGAGCCATAGGTGTTACTGGTTTTGGAGAAGCTTCTGTATGACTCCTTGGCTGTGGCTCCTTAGAAACTTCCACAATGATTGCTCCCCAGTCTCACCCACCTTGAATTAGTATGCATTCATGCTTGCTGTGATGTGTTTCCATTTATTTTCACACGTCCTAGTCTGCTAATATTTGGTACAAACTAAATGTGTCTGTGCATGCCTTCAAGTCACCTGTCAACTGATGGCGATCCCGTGACTTTTTCATAGGGTTTTCTTAGGTAATGAATCCTCAGAGTTGGTTTTGCCAATCCTTCCTCTGAAATAGAGCCAACAGCACCTAGGAATCCTTCTGGGCTTGAGGAAGGGTCTTCTTTTTGGACTGCCACTCCCAGAATCCCCCAGCCAGCATCGCTGGCTGGGGGGTTCTGGGAGTGACAGTCCAAAAAAGCACCTTTTCCCATGCTTATGACCACCCTATGAATTTCACAGGGTTTTCTTAGGCAAGAAATCCTCAGAGATGGTTTTGCCAGTTCCTTCCTCTGAAATAAAACCTACAGCACCTGGGTAGCCCTTCAGGGCTTGGGAATGGGTCTTCTTTTTGGACTGCCACTCCCAGAATCCCTCAGCCAGTATCACCAGCTGAGGGATTTTGGGAGGGACAGTCCAAAAAGGCACCTTTCCCCATACTTATAGTGACTCCGTGAATTTCATAGGGTTTTCTTGGGCAAAGAATCTTCAGAAGTGGTTTTGCCAGTTCCTTCCTCTGAAGTATAGCCCATTGTGCCTGGTATTCATTGACAGTCTCCCATCCAAGTACTAACCAGAGCTGACCCTGCTTAGCTTTCAAGATCAGCTGGGATCTGGTGCCTTTAGGGTATTTAGGCAGCTACAGACCAAATGCCTCGGTTTAAAAGAAGCGAAGTGTGTCTCTCTTTCCTGCGTTTTCACTTTTTAACCAAGATACTCTATTATGTTTTTTTAATATATAGATTAGCCAAAAGAAACTGAAGAAGTATGAACGGGAATACCACACCATGAGAGAACAGCAAGCTCAGCAGGAAGACCCCATAGAAAGATTTGAGGTAAACACATTTCTTTTTAGCGGGGCAAGTCTTAGATTTTTTTATATTGCTGTTGCATATAATAAGCTTTCCCCAATTTGGAGCCCTCCAGAGGTTGCTGACTACGTCCCCCATCATTCCTAGCCATCTTCCTGGGGATGATGGGAATGGTAGCTCAAAAGCTCTGAAGCATGCCGGGTTGTGGAGCGTTGTCACATCGAGACGACATAAGAGCAGGCTGCCAAGATGGGATGTGACAATGTTATGAAGGCAAGTCGTGACTTCATGACAGAGAACACCCCCGCTTTAACTCAAAATAAATGTGGAATAAATGCGGACGTTTCTCACTGGCGTCTTCAAAGCATCTGCCTGTGTTTGCTTGTTGGTGCTTCCCCTTTCCTCTCTCTGGTTGATGCTCCCTTGAATCCAGCCTCCATGCAATTCAACCTTCAGAGGTTGCTTTTAAACAATTTTTTTTACAGGAAAGTGCAGTAGGAGGTGTGCCCCCCCCCCAAGTCTCCAGGGGGGTAATGAAGTCCCCTAACCTCCCCTCATTTATAGTCACTGTAAGAGTCAATTTGGCAAGTTAACCCACCTGCCTGTGTGTACATACACCCGGAGCTTGGGAAGGTTCCTTTTTGGACTATATCTCCCAAAATCTCCCATGCTGGCTGAGGATCCTGGAAGCTGTAGTCCAAAAAGACACTTCCCCAAGCTCTGTGTGTATATTTGGAAGTATTTATTCCTCCATGTATAGGGAGAGCTAGGGAAGAGGCAAGCTGACACTGCCTTGCGCTTTGGCCCATCTAGGCCAGTATGGCCAGCTCTGGCTGGCAGCACTGACTCTGGGGGATGCTTTTCCCGGCCCACCCTGCTGAGCATTGAAACTGGGGACCTTCTGCCTCCGGCACGACAGGTAGTCAGCTCCTAAGCCACCAGCCCCGGCATTGGTTGTGTGGCAGGACCAAGGGGCTTTTGCCAAGCCTGACTTTGCTGCCAAGAAATGGGGAAGGTTCCTGGTTTAATTCTGTTTTTTTTTTTTTCACCCTTCCCCTTCTCTGCCTTTGCTCAGCGAGAGAACCGGCGCTTGCAGGAGGCGAACATGAGGCTGGAGCAGGAGAATGACGACCTAGCCCACGAATTGGTGACCAGCAAGATCGCCCTGAGGAAGGACTTGGACAACGTATGAGCAGAGAAGTCTTTTGCCCTATTGACGTTGTGTTTGTCGTTCAAAGGAGAGCTTCTCTTGAAAACAAAGACCTTGGGGAAAGTAAGTCTTTTGGACTACAGCTCCCAGAATCCTCCCTTCACTGGCTGGTGGATTCTGGGCGCTGTGATCCAAAATGTTCACTTTCCCCAAGCTCTTCTTCAGAAACCACGTTTTCCAACCTCTGTTCTGACCACAGTTGACCAAAGGCCAATTCCCACCCTCCTTGTGCAACCCTGGCCAGTAGAAAACGGTTGGCCCCAAAGAACCTTGGGTAGGGTCACTTTCTATCAAACATTACTGGGAACACTCCAATTCTTTCCAGAAAACCCCCCCAAAAACAAACCCAACAAAAATGATTCCTTGCATTGTTGGAAGCCATGACCACAAAATGGGCTTGCAGAAAGTTTACATGCGTGATGCAGCTGTGAACCCTGACATTGCTCATTGTGGCAAAAGTGTCTTCCTTTCCTTTCTGCCCAGGGAATTCTCCTTTCTGGTGGCTCTTAAAACCAATTTTCGCAGCATGTACCTCTCGTGTTGGTGCAGAGATGTTCCCATTTTGTGTCAAAGGACTGGCCTTTGAGGCAGAGCCTGCTTGCTATGAATGTCCCTATTTCTGTTCCTTTAAAAAAGGGGTTGTACCAATTTCACAGTGAGCCTTCAGAGGCTGTTCAGCATCCTTCTGCTGCCTCATCATAAATAGTAGTGTACTTGCTCCTGGCCTGCATAAATCACAGCAGCTGGCTTAGTTCAGCCAGATCCTCAAGCCAGGACAGGGCAGGAGCAGCCTTCTCGCCCAGATCTAGCTTTCTCCAAGTGAGCAAGCAAGAAGAATTGAGGCGGGAAGGGTTGGAGACACTCACTCCTCCCTGCTCCTTCTCACCGCCCCTCTTTTTCTGTAGAAATGCAGAGAGCACCTTACAACTAACCCCAAGAGGCTACAAAGCCGACTTGCTGGATCAGGCCAAACTCTCTTATTGGGAGACAGATCCTAAACGTAGCACCCTGCTCTTGGCATCCTCATTCACTGCCCATAGAACACTGGCTCCTTAGGATTTGGGGTCGTTTGAAACCCTGTGACTCTGTGCCTCAGGTGGGCTTACTTGAGCTGGAAAACTCCACTGAATATCAGCTGTGCCCAAGCAAGGAACAACATGCAGAATGCAAAGATGTGGGGTCTTATTTGGGCAGGGGGTAGGTAACCTCTTTTCTGAGAAAACCATGAGCATTCTCAGCTTTTTTCCTTTTAAAAAAATCATTTAATTCTGCTCCTAAAATTTCATTCTCTCACCCACTCACCCATCACACTTCAGTGTCTCAGGAGCTATATGTTGGATAGCATTCCATGTTGGATCTCTTCTCAGTATGCCTGGAACATGTCCCAGAAATACCTGGAGAGATGGATGATGGAAACAAAAGCCCAATTGTTTGTGAGGCAAACAGGCATTCTAATTATCTTTTTGCATTAGCATGCCGAAGACCTTGCAACAATGCCACTGGAGTGTCACTGTTCTTCCTCGTTCACACAGCTTGGACCCGCAGCTTTCTGAAACAAGACAGATCCCTTGATATTACAATCCTGTTCCTAAACGCGGGGGGGCATGAAACCCAACCTTGACTCCCAGACTACTCTGGCCTGCTCTCCTTGTAGTCTCCCCCAGGGTAGAGCCACCATAGCAATGGGATTCACAAAAATGTTGACTCAGTGTTTCAGTAACTGATTGTGTGGGTCATCTCTACTTGGGACTTGGATCGAGGCCTCGGTTGACTTCCTCCACCCCCTGCTTTGTCCACTTCTGGGGTGGCTGTGGCGTATGGCTTGGTGTTCGAAGTGCCCTTTCTCTCTGGGAGGAATGGCTGACAGACCCCAGCTTGTCTCTGAGAGTCATTGTCTCTTGCATGTTTCGGGTTCCAGGCAGAGGAAAAGGCCGATGCCCTGAACAAGGAGCTGCTGATGACCAAGCAGAAGCTGATTGACGCTGAAGACGAAAAGAGGCGTCTGGAGGAGGAGTCGGCGCAGGTTTGGGCAGAGCCGTGGCCAGGCAGTGGCGTGGTGGGGTGGGCAGGCAGCAGGCGAGCTAAGCATTGCCCTAAGAGGGACGGGGTCTCCTTTTCCATGTTGGTCCCAAATCGATCGCGAAGGCCTCTGTGCCGGACGCCTCTCTCCTTCATGTCCAAGCCGAGATATAACAGCTGAGCTTCCTTTGGGGGATCTGCCAGCTTGCCCTCAAGTAGTAGGGAGAAAGACATGATGGGAGGGGGCTTTTCAGAGTTTATGCAAGTGTGAATCTGTAATAGGTTTCCTTTAGGGTCACCATAAGTCAGAGAAATAACTTGATAGCACACAATAGCAACACCGATATCTGGATTCTGAGAGGTGAACATGGCAAGGTTTTTACCGGGGTCATGGGGCTTGGCTTTTCCCTGCCCTTCAAAGTGCTGCCATCCCTCCGGCCCAGGGGCCAACACTCTTGCCGTTACATTTCTCCCTTCATCCCCCTATATTCACCCCCTGATAAAATAGTTTCATGAAAAAAACCAATGGACATATATAGGGAGAGAGCTTCTGTGTTCTGAGAAATGCCCCCTAAACCCCAGCCCGTCTGCCATTTCCCCAAGCAGATCAAGAAGGGGGCACAAAGCCTCCACCCCCCCGTGAATTGGCCCTCGGTACAGCTGCCAGGGCCTCCCTTCTTGCTCATCTGCATGACCACAGCCCCTTCCATTAGTCTGGAGGGAAGGGAAGCCCACCTGGGTCAGTTCATGGAAGGCAGGGCTTTCATTGATTAAGGGAAGGTGTTTCTCTCTTAGCCATCCCTTAACTTGCCAATCCCTGCCTTCTGTTCCAGCTGAAAGAGATGTGCCGCCGGGAACTGGACAAGGCGGAGTCTGAGATTAAGAAGAACAGCTCCATCATCGGCGACTACAAGCAGGTGAGTGAAGCCAGCTTCTGGGTCCTTTGACAGGGAGGTTGTAGCTCAGTGGCAGAGCCCCTGCCTCGCACACGGGAGGTCCCAGGTTCAATTCCTAGCACGTGAAGCCAGGCTGAGAAAAACCTCTGTGAGGAAACGAGAGAGAGCCTTGTCAGCGGCAGTTCCTAGACTGTGGAACTCCCTCCCACAGGAGGTCCTGTTAGTCCCCTTCCTGCTCTCTTTTTGCTGGCAGGTTAAGACCTTTTTATTTAGCCAGACATTTTTGACTGAGCTTAATCAAGTGGCACAATATTGTTTAAAATGGTGTGCTTTGTTGTTGTTTTTTAGCATTGTACGTTTTTAATTAAGTTCTAAATGTATTCTAAAACTGTTTTTTTAATTTGAACAGAATTGATATTTAACTGTTTCTTTTTAAAACTTTGCTATAATTCATTTTTTAAGCTAAACTTTTATTTTAAATTTTGTAAGCTGCTTTGGGTCCCTTGGCAGGAGAAAGGTGGGACAGAAATTGAATAAATAAAAAATAAATCCAGTGCGTATGAAACTCTGGAAAACCACAACTGCTGGTCAGGGGTAGAAATTACCAAGCAAGATGGGGTAACAGTTTGATTCAGGACAGGGCAGGTTTCTTTATTATGTTGTTAGCCGTGTAATGCTGGCCATGGTGCAGTCTTTACAGTACATTCTGGCTGCTCCCATCTTGGAAAAAAATGCATTTTAGAGATGGGAAGGGAGCAGAGGAAGCCAACCAAACTGAAACAGGGTGGGTAGGATAGAGCACTCTCGCATCAGTGGTAGAAAAGGTTAATAACTGGAGAGAGGAGACTTAAAGTTAGGTAACGGGGAGAGAAAGAGGGTGGGTGGATAGATGTATTTCTTCCCTTTGTCATAATACCAGAATTTGAGTCCTTCCAAGTAAATTGAGATTCAGGAAAGGCCAGAAGAAGTTTTTGAAACTCCTTGCAACAAAATGTAGTGGTGGCCACTGGCATAGATCTCTTTTGCAGGAGATTAGGGAAACTGGTGGTGGAGTTGGAGCGCCCCTCTTCGGAGGCAGACCACCACTTTGTACCAGTTGCTGGACATAGCCCAGTTGCCTTCAGGTTCTGCCCGTAGGCTCCCTGAAGGGGGATCTAGTTGCTCACCAAGGGACGCAGGAAAATGGACTGGATGAACAGTTGATGCTTTAGATCATAAATGTGTTGCACTGCAACCCACGTCATCCCCAAACAGTATGGCCATGCCGGAGGGGGTCATGCCAGAGAAGGTGTGCCTAGATGGGTCCAAGCAGCAGGTTTTACTGATGTTTTCTACCTGACTTTGACAGATCTGCTCCCAACTGAGCGAAAGGCTGGAGAAGCAGCAGGTGGCAAATAAGGCTGAGATCGAGAAGATCCGGGTGAGTGTTGGTTGGGAGGGGTATTGCAGCCACAACATTGCGAGGCAGTTAGCTAAAACACATTGCAAACTGCTTAGGGAGTGCTTTGGCACTGATAAGCAGTATAGAAATAGAAATGCTATTGCTATTGATCTCTTGGCCCTGGAGGAGTAATTCCAGGGAGTTTCTGACACATTCGCTTGTCAGACTTTTCCCACAGCCCTCCTGTTAGTCTGGAAAGACCCTTTCTTTGGGGTGATTAAAGAAAGGCAGGGCCATGGTTTTATTACATCAAATAAAAGTTTCAGTGGTTATCTTGCTGTTGCTTCCATGATTGCTCATCCTGGCATACAAGGGGGGGCAGGAATTGGGACCCGCTGCTCTCACAACTTTTGATTTTGCATTATCCTCTGAATAATTCCCTCACCTCCCACCCTGCCCATCTTGAATGTGGGAGGAAAGTCAGACGTTGAGGCAGGATAAACAAGTGTGTAAACACCAGTGTAAGGAGAAGGCAAGTGAGGAGCCTGGATGGATTTTGACTTGGGAAGGTGGGCTGAATTTGAGGAGGGGGCGAGGGGTTCTGGTCCAGTGGGCAGGTGAAAAAAGGGACATCAGCCCCCACCCTACCCTGTGGGTATGGATAAAAAGAGAAAAGTAATATTCCAGGAAGTGATCAAACTTGTAGATGTTTGGTGATCAGGTCAGCTTGGCAGTGTGTTGGCAACAGAAGGTTGTCCCTGGACAAAGCAGCTCCTTTTGGCACTGAGGGTCCAGGTGGGCAGCGCCAGGTTCTTGCAGCTGGCCTGACAGGTGAAGTACAGGTATGCCAAGCAAGTTCTGTGCCTCTTCTGCTACTACCACCATCCTAGGCTGCTGTGTGTGTGTATGTGCTTTCAAGTCGCCTGTTGACTTATGGTGACCCCATGAATTTCCTGGGGTTAACTTAGGCAAGGAATCCTCAGAGGTGGTTTCACCAGTTCCTTCCTCTGAAATACAGCTTACAGCACCTGGTATTTGTTGGCAGTCCCCCATCCAAGTACTATCCAGGGTTGAGCTTGCTTAGCTTCCAAGATCAAACGGATCTGTTGCCTTTAGGGCATTTAGGCCTACAGGGCATATCTTTCCCATTAAGAGGTGGGGAGGAAAGATGCTCACGCTGGGGCATTCTTTGCTTCAGCAAAAAGTTGACGATTGCGAACGCTGCCGGGAGTTTTTCAACAAAGAAGGGCGGGTGAAGGCGGCCAGCGTTGCCCGAGAGGGCTCGGATGAGGACACGGACGAGGAGAAAGAGGCCCTTAAGAACCAGCTGAGAGAAATGGAGCTCGAACTGGCCCAGACCAAACTGCAGCTGGTGGAGGCAGAGTGCAAGATCCAGGTAGGCTTATTCACTGGCTTTGCACATGGTTTGTCGTTGTTGTTGTTTTGCTGTGTGTCTCGAAAAGGAAACCCAGACTTGAGTCCTGCAGTAGTGAATGGCAATGTTTTCTGGAGAACGTCAGTAAAGTGCACCAATAGGATGCTCTCTAGGGCTTTCCTGCTTGATTAATTTTACAGGTGTGTCCATTTTGAAATTGTCCTTTGAGGAGAAAGGCAGAGAGCAGGAATCAGGAGGGAGGCTGTAGGCGAAGACGAAACAAGCCTGAAGGTCATTCTGCCCTCTTAAATGCCTGTGAAAGATAACTCTCCATCTTTTGTGTGTTTTCCCTGGGAGCAATGGTGGAGATATTTGCCCACTCTAACACCAAATGATTGGATTTGCCTCTCATCTGTAGCTTTAGAAAGATGCCAGATGTGTCTTTCTCACTGAAGTAAATTAGGATGTTTCTGGCATGTCCAACGGTGCTATCAAGGCAGGATATGGGGGGCAGAGCACCCACTCAGCAGGAGACCAGTCCCAAAACATTGCCCTATGTGGGAATCCTCTTAAAACCATTAAGTCCAGAGTAGAAGGTTGCCTGACATGTACCATTGGATGTGTCCTAACTAGGTTCCTTGTACCTGGCAAGCGGGACCATTGCCAATTTGCAGGTGGCCACTCCCACACCTCCCTCACTGTTGTCGTTTTCCAGGATCTCGAGCATGACTTGGGGCAAGCGCTGAACGAAGTGCAGGCATCGCGAAAGACTTGGTTCAACCGGACGCTGAGCTCTATAAAGACGGTGACGGGAGTGCAAGGGAAGGAGACCTGCTGAAGGGACAGCGCCCACCCCAGAGGCAGCACGTTGGGGCCATCCCCTGTTGGGACGCCGCCCTTCTGCCTTCCGGTGCCGGCCTAGGCCGGACGCCACATGGGAGAGAGGACCAGAATGTACATAAGACTCTAGGGGGGGAATTTACCACACAGCGCATGTCAGGGCTTTTCCACAGGTCAGTGATCCAAGCTGGACGTGCGGCTTGGCTCACCAGGCGCGGTCTCTTCATACTACTGATTATTTAACCCGGGGATGTAGCTGTAGGCCGAGGCTCTTTTCGGAGAAGGCTAAAGAAAACAAAACTCTCCATTCTACAGTCTGGTTGGGGGCATTTCACTGGCCTAGGTACGAAAACAAAACCACAAACACTTACCAAAACCTCTAACTTATTAAGTTTACAGGCGAGAGCTTTTATTTTTTTTAACCATTATAACTTTTTTAAAAAAAATTATTTGAAAGGAACAACAAAATTCTTTAACAAGAAGTTATATCAGTGCCAGAGACCAGATTCCTCCTCCTCCTCCTCACATTTCCCTCCCTCATCTGACGTACCAGGTGGGGATGTTTTGCATGGCCACCTTTTGGAGCAAGGTCCGAACCCCCAGAAGTGTCTGTGCGCACCTCCCGTGGCTCTCCGTGTCGAATATTTAGTTTCCTGTCACTAACCAATTCTATGCAATTCTTGAGGGGGAAGCGTCACTTTGCTTGTTTTCTCTTTCCTCTCCAAAGCCCCTCTCTCAACACGGGAGCCCTCTCAGCTCCAGACGAAAGGTGAGAACAATCCATTTCCGTTTCGCACACACTGCGTGTGCAACCGTACGCTCCGAACCATATAAAAGCACCTTTTATTTGTTTCAGTGGGCTGGGTCCAGGCTCAACTGAGCTCCGTGTGGTTCTCATTGAAGTCAGTGGAACAGAAGTTAAGCCAAGACTAGCTTGTCCCATTGATTTCAGGAGTCTGGATCCAACCCAGCGTCTGTTCTTTAACTTACAGTGGCTTTGTACTTTAATTTAACAAGAATTAAGAACTTTAAATTATTGTTCACATATGTCCGTTTTTGTCTTTTTTTTTTCTTTTGTGGGGGTTTTCCCAGGGTGCTTTTCTAGTTTTCCACATAGATAGGAATAGGAGAAGAAAAGGCACAGCTGAGATTGGGAAAGAGAGGAGACTCCGTTTTCACTAGCGCTGCTTTATCCCTGCCAGGGGTCTTCAGACGTTATGGCAGTTCCAGTGGCAGGATTATCTTCTGTTCCTCGCGGTCCTCTCTCTCCATACCGCACCCCAATGCTTCTTGTAACTACACCGGTAGGTACTAACGCTGCTTGGATTTCTGAGCGCTTAAGAGCATCCAGAACTTCTCACCAGAAAAGCTGTAGAATGGAGGTTTTTGCACCTTTGTATTTTTTTTAATTTATAATGGTTTGTGCTATGCTGAAATAGCTATTGTATCAGCAGATAAAACTTCTGTTGTGTGCGGCGTGTGAGTTATAAGCTGGTTACAATAAGAGGCACTGGTTTGTATATAAAGATAATTTGTACTTCTACGTTATTTTTCTTGTTGACCAGACTAATGCTAGCTAATGCCACTCGAGATTATCGATAAAGAGGTGAGGCCGTGTGATGCCCAAGGATTCATGATTTCTCTTCCCCCTTAACTGTGTACATGAATATCTTCATTGTTTAACAATACCAAAAAGCAAACAAAAAAAACACCTTACTGTTAACTCCATCAATAATAGATGTGTGGACATTGTAGTAGAGTAGGTGCAGTGTGTAGACCTTTGGATTGATATATAAACTAGTAAAATTGTATTACTAAATTTGGTTGTCTTTATTTCACTTCTAGTGGCAATATTTCCTCCTCAATATTTCAGTGTTTAAAGCAGGAGAAAATCCGTAATGTAACTCCTTGCCCTGAGACAAGACTCTTGGTCCATTTAACTCAGTATTTTCTGCATTGACTCATAGCATCTGTGCAGGATTTCAGAGACAGGGGTCTTTCTGAGTCCAACGTGGAGATGCTGAGCATTGAACTGAGCTTCATTCCCCCACACCTTGTTGCTTGCAAAGCAGGTAACTCTCTTCTCAGCTTGTCTTTTTGAACAGAGCCAAATGTATTACTACCATCTCCCATAATTAGCCCCCTCGCCACCATCTCATTGCCTTGCTTGTGCTGTATCCCCCTCGCGTTTTGCATAGGAGGTGGAAAAGACCCCCAGCATATGTCTAAAATGACCTCAGACTCTCAGCAGCTCGTACAGTGGCAGTTGTCTAGTATTTAGGCTTCAGGCTTTTTTTTTTAACCCTGGGGAAACAAACCTTGGATGCACCAGTAGGCGTTCGCACTACAGAGACTGATAATTCTCTTCCCCCTTTTGTACTTGCGAACATCCCTGTGGTGGGACTGTTGAAGGACTAGTGCTTTGGCCCAGCCGGAAACTTGGGGGCTAAATGGACATTTGAATGTGCCTCTCCAATGTACACAAGCCTGGTCCTTTGTATGTCATTTAAATATTTTGCAGAGAGAGAGAGAAATGGAGAACTCCCACCAAGAGAGTGCCTTAACAAGGGCACCCTGTGAATACTAGTTGTGACAAAATAGTAGACCTCCCAGGAGGATGTGGCAAACAGGTTTGCTGTGATCTAGGATGCCCGATGCTTACTGTGGACTGCTAACCCTCATCATGCTGCACATGTCTTTGTGGGCAAGTAGAAACAAAGACAGTTGCCTTACAGCGAGTCAGACTGTTGGTCGTGCTAGCCCTCGATTTTCTGCACCTGAGCTGAACAATGTAAGGCACACCAGATGTTGTTGGGGTACATCTCCCTTCACTCGGCATGATTACCAGTGGTAAGGGAGTTGCAATCCAACAACATGGGAAGGACCAATGCAAGGCCAATGCGATGTTGGGCTGCATCAATAGTAGTGTCTAGATCAAGGGAAGTCATAGTGCCGCTCTATTCTGCCTTGGTCAGACCTCATCTAGAATACTGTGTCCAGTTCTGGGCACCACCATTCAAAAAGGATATGGACAAATTGGAGTGTGTTCCGAGTAGGGCGACTAAAATGGCGAAAGGTCTGGAAACCATACCTTATGAGGAAAGACTCAGGGAGCTGGGTATGTTTAGCCTGGAAAAAAGACGGTTAAGAGGCGATATGATAGCCCTGTTTAAGTATTTGAAGGGATGTCACGCTGAGGATGGAGCAGGCTTGTTTTCTGCTGCTCCAGAGACTGGAACATGGAGCAATGGATGCAAGCTCCAGGAACAGAGATTCCACCTCAACATGAGGAGGAACTTTCTGACAGTCAGAGCTGTTCGGCAGTGGAACGCACTCCCTCGGAGCGTGGTGGGGTCTCCTTCCTTGGAGGTCTTTGAACAGAGGCTGGATGGCCATCTGTCGGGGATGCTTTGATTGTGATTTCCTGCGTGGCAGAATGGGGTTGGACTGGATGGCCCTCGTGGTCTCTTCCAACTCTACGATTCTATGATTCTATGACTAGAGGTAACTCTCCAGGATTTCAGATGGGGGGCAGATCTGTCCAGGATTGGGACTTTGATCTTTCACAGGCACTCTGTGCTGTGCCCCCCAACCCACTTTATTGTGTGCTGAAGGATGGCTGGGTCTGTCTCCATAGATTAGTGACCCCCCCCCCAATTTATGGCTACTTGAGGAGCTACCTTGCTTGGCAGTGGGATAATTTTCCCCATGGGAAAGACACCACAACCGTAATTAAGTGCCTGGGTCAGCCTTCATCCTAGGAGACCAGCTAAACTCATTTGAGGCGTCAGCGACTGAGGAATTGAACCTGTGCTCTGTGTGCGTGTGTGAGAGAGAGAAGGGACTCATGTGGCCTCCCTTCTTAATGCTCGGCCCCCTTGCTTGCTAAACTTGGCAGCTTCTAAAAGGGCGCTTGAGAGCACTGCTGAACGAGCTCCCCAGCTCTTAAGGCAAGAGCTGCTGCGGTTCTCTGTTGGGCTGCTAATTGCTCAGCAGCCCTTGTCGCCCACCTCTTTTCGGAGTGAGGGTTCCTAAGAATAGCTCAGGGGCCAACCTGGGGCAGGCAGGTGGCAGCATTGTCAGGAGGCAGCAGGGAGCAGTAAGGAGACGCCTGGCTTCCATGTTGAGTCTCCAGAGGCTGTGCTTTGCAGGGTTTTCCTGCTGCTGACCCAGCATCCATTTTGATGTGGAGAGGCCAGGCACAGAGAGGAATAGGAGCTCAACATCAGCCAAGTTGGCTTGCAGATGCTACGTTTTTTTATTGATTAATAAGATATAGACAGAAACACACTGGCATCCTGTTTTTGACATAGCCACACTATGCATGGAGGGTGAATTATTTGCTACAACACAGTAGATCTATTCTGCTAGCAGTTGCACATTCAGCAATGTTGCGTGTAGTGGTTACGGTGCACAATGACACCATCACGGACGTATTGCCCAATGTTGCATAGCGGGGTTGTATAACGCTGACATGGAGTATCGTCGCATGTGGATATTTATGCTATGCTGAGGGGAGTGTTGGATTGCAGCTAGTGTGTGTATATAACTTGGACACCTGCAAGCAAACCTGGTTGAGGTTCAGCTTGTTCAAAAATTTAAGGCATGCCATAACACCAAAAGGGAAGGGGCAGGGAACATGTGACCATCCCAGATGTTGGATTTCAGCTTCCTTAGCTTTGGCCACTACGGCTAATGCGTGTGACGAGTTGTGTAGTTGAGCATCAGGTGGCACACAGACTTTCTTACACCAACACTAGACTCCTCAATAAGCATGCTTACAGCCCTTTGTTTGGGAGCTGATCGGACATGATGGGAGGGAACAGTAGTTTTTGGTATCCACCTTAACCTTGTACTCCAGTTATCAAACTTTTTGTGTATGAACAGAGGCTCCTAAACCAGTGTGTTGCAGCTTAAATTCTAGGCCAGGTGAGCTTACCTTGTCAGGGGCTGCTTCTGCAGTTGGTATCAATTCCTTTAAGGTGTTCTCTGTGTCATTTGTCCAGTTTGTGACGTTTGCAAACATAAGTCCGCTGTACATCTGTGTATGTCTTTTTTTGGCTCGTCTTCTACCCTCTGTAACGACCACCACCCACCCACCTAGGACTCACAGTGGGTGGCAGTTTCCCTGTAGCCAGAAGGACCTCCGCAGGTCTTGGTGGAAGATGCCTTTGCTCTACCTCTGCTTCCTTGACCCCCTCGTCCACCAGTCATGGAGGCTATCACAGCAAAACCGTGAGTCCTGGTGGTGTTGAGTGGGGAATTAAAGTGGAATTCTCTCTGGAAGACTCTTATACTGGTGCCTCGGCCATGGTGTGTTCCAGGTGGCATTGGCACCAGTGCAGGCAGGAAGGAGTGGAAGAAAAGACAAAGCTGGAGAGCAGGCGGGAGAGACTCCGTGGTCGTGGCATGGCCATGGACCAGACTGGGGCGTCTTAAAGTGGTTTTCTAAAGTGCCAACACTGCCAGCCAGTTCAACCTTCAGAAAAGTCTTCCAGAAGCAAACTAGGATGGCAGGGAGCTACCAAGAGCCACTGGCCAAACATTACAGTGTAATGGAGCCTTTCCAAGCTGGTGCCCTCCAGATGGGTAAGACTGCAGTTCCCATTGTCCTCAGCAATTAGCCACTGGATGAGGGAGTAGTTGTGGGAGATGTAATCCAAAAGCTCTGGAGGGCACCAGGTTGGGAGAGGCTGGTTTAATGGTATAAATGAAGAGAATAATTTAATCAAGTGTGCCTGGTTAATCAGCAGAAATGTTTAAAATTTTCCTTCCACTTTTAAAAAAGCATCGCCTAATAATTTAATGCTTTTCCATTTAAGCTATATATGTGTAGCATGCGTGTGTATGTCCCTCTCGCCTGGAAATGCCTGTTTTGAGTTATGAGCTGGAGCGCTCACGGGACATGTTTCAACATTGTGGAATCCAGTGGAAAAAGTCAACTTTTGTTATGACTTCACCTTGTGTGAAAATTGGCCCATGACAATTATCAACATGGCTCGTTTTCAGAACAGACATTTGAGCAATGTGTTCCTTCAAATACAACTTTTTAGAATCGCTTGTGTTGGGCAAGGCGGGCTGTGAACCGGTCAGGACGCCTGATTTTGTTGCTGAAACAAGGAATGAATTACTCAGGAACACTGCCATTCTCTTTCATAGGATTTCTTGACCTCTGAAAGACCCAAAGCTAGCTTGTGTCACCCTAAAAAGAAGGGAGACAACACGCAGCACTCGGATCTTGTTGATGTGGTTCTGTCCCTTCCTGTAGCAACCCAAATGGACAATTCAAAAGCCCTCCCTTTTGGTTTTTAATTGATTAATCATTTATTGATCGCAGAGGTCCTCACACTTCATCTCAAGGCCATTCTTGGACAGAGTTTTTGGCGATTTCCAGAGCCAGCTGGTTGCTTGGTTATGTTATACCCATATTATCTACAACACCCCAGGCCTCTTTATGACCTGTGGCGGGGGCTTTCAACCCGTATTTTTAGCAGGTGGAATAGGCTTGCACTTTCTCATTCTCACACCCTCCCATTCATTTGTGGATTCCCTCCAGTGCATGTTTGTACCCGCTCAGCTCCTGTGTGAATGAAACGGTGAATCTGAAAGAATCAAAACTTTCAGCTGTGAAAATTGTAATTGCTAAACTTGTCTTATTCTACATGTTTTGGGGATTTCAACTCTCACAAGCCTGGCAAACAAGTTTTGGGAGTCCAAAATGTCTGGAGGGCCAAATATTGAGAAGTGCTGCTTTATACAACCATGAGGCAATGACTAAAAAAAGAGACATTTAACTGTTTTTTTCCCCCCTCTGCTCTGTCCAGCTTTTCTGTCTACAAAGAGCTGCTGTTCAGCTCATGGAGGCTTTCCGCTTCCCAGCCTGTCTCCCTTCCAGCTTCTCTCACTTGCAAAGCCTAGCTTCGTGTGCTAAATAATAAAAATGTTTCCTCCTTGACTTTTAGAAGTAAAAGTGGTAGTGGGAGAGCAGCAGAGCCAAGTACACACGCCCTAGAAACAGACACGTGGACTTTTACTGGAAGTCACGGGAGAAAATGAAATATGGACATTTTCCCAGCCTAGGGTGCCTGGCGTAGCTGAGGCTGGCCGGCATAAGATTACAGTACGGCTCAGATCTCGACAAGGGCAGAGAGAGGCTTCATTTCAAAGCAGCTGGATGAAATAGGCCAATGTGGGAAGGTGGACCAACTGAACATCATTCACACCTAAAACCCTTCTATTTGCTGCGTCCACATTCCCTTGGTCACTTGGCCTGCTGCCCCTTTCCTTTGGATACTTATATTTCTGAATGCTTAACTAAAGTTTGAAATTTCAATGCTAGAAATTTGGGGGTTGGAATGAAATTTTAATTTGGTAGGATATAATTCCTTTGGTGTGGGGTTTCAATGCCCTCGCTTTGTAGCTACTTCACAGGAGGGATGAGTGTGTTATTCTCCAGATTTGGACTGCAGCTCCCATCAGCCCTTTCCTTGCCGATGTGCTATGCAGAGTTGATGGCAGTTGTAGTCCAGGGCGACCCATTCCTCTCCCCGATTATGGTTTCCTTTATCAAACATGCACTTCTATAAAATAAGCTTCCTCACCTCCAGGTGGGCAGGTCATTTACCCATGTTGGCTGGGGATGATTGGAGTTGCAGTTAACTTATCTGCAGAGCACTGCCTAGGGGCAGTCTTCTTCGCTTGTGAACTGCTGATTGGGGCAGGTTGGTTGTGCCTGTAGGAACAGAATACTGAACGAGAGCGTTGGCAGTAGCCTATGGCTAATAAATGGATCCAGCCCATGAACGTATATGGTCCACCTGAGGGCTGGAACAGGTTGTGGGATCCTTTCCCTGTGTCTCCTCCTCTTCCTCCAAAAGACAGAGCCCATTTCCTTGCTCCCCAAAACGGTTCCAGAAGAGGTGGGCCTTCACAAACCTGTTTCCGCTTTCTGTTCATTTGCTACCGCAACGGCATTACGCATCCAGGCCCTGAGGCCAGAAACTGCCCGCTAAAGACTTCTCATAATCTCTGTCGCTAACTAGAACAAGAAGAGAACTTCCTTCCACTTTTAAACAAATTCCACAACCCCTCCTGCCCAGATGTTGTTGGGCTGGAGCTCCCAGCAGCCTAGTCCATGGTGAAGCATGCTGGGAATTGCAGTCCAATAGCTACAGAGCCCTGACTCCCACCTACTTTATTGGCGCTTTGTGGAAAACGAAACCCGGTGGAGCTGTAATCTCTCGACTTCCAGAGCCTCCTCTTGTGAGATTAAAAACACTTTATTAAAGGCTCCCCTTCCAGTAGCAACGGATTAATGTGAAGTTAAACGCGAATTCCCCCATCCACTCTCTCAAGCACCCGTCAGAGTCAATTTCTTGTAGTTATAATCCACTCCCTCTAGATTTTTTAAAAGCTTTAATATATTTTTTTCATTAATTTAAAAAAAACCCAGAGCATCAGATGAGGGAGCGTCGTTAATTATTGATAAGGAAAACATTAATTTCTTATTTGTTAAGGTTATCACAGGACACTTCTGCCCATTCTACCAACAGCAAAGCTCTGCTGCTTTCACCCCACAAGTAACAGGGGAGTGAGGGTTTATACACTACCAGCACAGGTGGGCTTTAGAAGGGGGTTATACACACATTTATGGAAAGAGAGAACTAATCAGTGGCCATGAGACCCTGAAAACTCTCTACAGAGTGGACTGCAACACCCATTATCCTTCAGCATCACATGCTGACTAGGTCTAATAGGAGATGCAGTTCAAGAACAACTGGAGAACCCAAGGTTGCCTATGTTAGAGAATATGTTACCAAAATATCTGGTTGCAGCAAGGCAGGAACAGCAATTGTCTGCCTTCTTTCACTGATTTGGCCTCCATCTGTTTACAGGACAAAATTTGTGGTAGTCCATCTAGTACCCTCCAGATGTTTTGGACTACAATGCCCATGGTCTGTGCCCCTTGGCAATGAATGCCAGTGTGCCTGGCTTCCCCGGCCTAAGCAATTCTCCAGGGAATCCAGCTGTGTTTTGCGCTATCATGATATACTAGAGACATGAAATTAAAAGAGAGAGCAAAAATGAAACTCCAGAGGATGTTAAAAGAGTTGTCGTTTTATTATTATAACAATTCTGGGAGGAGGGCTTCTCAAATAGGGTCGCTAGGAATTTTTCCAGGTGCAACCATCCAGAATTGAACCTATAGGCCCACCCCACCTAAAGCATGTTACTGCCATACAGTCCTCTTATGATTCAAGCTGCTGCTTGTGGAACAAAAGACACATTTTTCATTCGTTGGCTTTTGCAGAAGGTTCGTTTCTTGAGCATGAAACTTAAAAAGGCAACATCTTTGGTTTTTAACCAAAAATAAATATGTAAAAAAAAAAAAAGCAGCTGAATAAAGAATAACCCTTCTTGGAATCAAATAATGTTTTTTTTAATGTCTGTCTACCTATTTACACTACATCTGATAGTTAAAAGGCATGAAGGGGAGACAAGTCTTACGCTAAAGTGCGGTAAGTACAGTACGTGGCTGAAAAGAAAGCAACAGAAAGAGTCTCCTGGCTGAAACCAGACATGGCTTACCTCTTTCCAGCACCCACAGCCTTGGTCTGTAGCCAATACAGTTTGAGAGGGGTGTTAATTTTTAAAATACAAAGATGCCCTTGGGACCCTCAAGTCCCAAGTGAAGGGGGAACGACCGGCATTTGCCATATGGAAGCCCTGCTTCCACGGGTGATTAAAGGCACGATCCACAGGGGGGGACGACTGAAAGGGAGCTTTGCACAAATCCGGTTGCATTCTTCTCTTTTGGATCATAGATAAAGGATACAGCTGCCCTAGCAACAAACAAACAAACTACCACCACCCTGTGAGGTAGGTCTATTGCTCCCGTTTCACAGGCCAAGGCTAACGATAGGGAACGTGTGGCCATCCTGAGGTTGTCCCCAAGAGCCGTAAGCCAGCGTAGCCAATGGCGAGGGCTGTTGTGGCCCAATTCCCTTTTGGAAGGCCACGTAGCACTACTGCTCCTGTAGGACTCTGATAGGAAACATTACCGATAGGAAAGGTAGGCAAGCTCCAGAGGCCAACTGTCTACCCCAGGACCTGGCGAGGACCACACTGACTGAAAAATGGAAGAGGGCGGGGACCTGGGGGGAAAAAAGCAGCCCAGAATTATAGAATCCTAGGGTTGGAAGAGACCACAAGGCCATCTAGTCCAACCCCCTTCTGCCATGCAGGAAGATGCAATCAAATCATTCCTGACAGATGGCCATCTAGCCTCTCTTTAAAACCCTCCAAAGGAGGAGACTCCACCACACTCAAAAATAAAAAATAAATATATATATATATATTGTAGTAAGAAAGAAATGCAACTTGTTTAGGAGTGTCGCCATTCCTGAAGGACTCTAGAAATATTGACTCTCCTCCCCGGGTTTTGCCTAAAATATTTTTGTCCATGGGTTACATAAGGCCTATACAGCGACAAAATCCTTCCAGAGCATGCTCCGGATCATAACCGTTCTAGGGCAGCTCTCTTAGCAAGTGACACGAAAACACCGGAAGCAGAAAGAGCTGCCAAGTTCTCACAACATTGCACAGCTAGACTGAAACTGAAAAGCAGTGTTTGCAAGCACAAAATTGTGCAAATAAATGGAGGGGAGCCACAAAATGCCTCCCACCACCATGTCACTCTAAAATGGGAAAGGGGAGAACATTTTCTTCCTCTGCTTAAAAAGGGGAGAGTGTTTCAGCTAGCTAATTTGACAGAGCGGCAGGCCCATGCTCAACATTAAAAAGAGAAGTTTAAAAACCTGTTTTCTTTCTTAATGCAAAGCACGAACGGCAGTCCTATGTACATCTATTGCTGTCGTTTTGAGAGCCGGGCCGGAAGAGCATATTGCTTTTTCTGCAGTCCAGGAAAGTCAAAGATTAAAAAAATAGAAAGAAACTTTCTCCCACCCTCCCCAGGTAAAATCTGATATTTTAAGTTCCCTCCCCTCCCTCTCAGTCCTGGTGAGTTCTCGCTTTTTAAAAAGTCATTTGTGGAGAAAGCACCTGTTTTTGCTCTAGAAGTCAGAGAAGAAATCTTGAGGGCCCAAGTGAATGATAAAAGGAGCGATGTCGATTGGTTGGCAATAAGGATTGTCAATGAAAAAGCCACCTACAGCAGAGAGAAGAGCAGAGAAGGCAAGGAGGAAGAGAAGAAGAAAAGTTGGAGGTTAATTTTAATCAAAAAAGGAGAAGAGTCGTTTGAGCGCCGTTTAAATTTCTCTGCTCTTTCAAGCTGTAAGTGCAGTTTTCATTGCACAATGGGAATGTTTTGGATGCCTTTAAAAAAACAGTAACGGTAACGAAAACAAAACAAAAAAATTGAATACTATACTAGAAACCTCCAAGAACTGGTTCACCCTTTAAACATTTACAAGTATTAAAAAAAAAAAAAACACAAGGAACTAACAGCGTATTAAAGTTTTCAGTAAAGCAGAGAAATGTAAAATATGCAGCAACAGGGCAAGGTTACAACGTGGTTAGTAACTCCCGACATGACAAAAATAAATGGAAAGAGGGGGGAAGATGACATCGTATCAATTACTGGAAATGATTGCCATCGCATTGGAAAAGACATAGCGCCCAGCGAAGGGCCTTTGTGGCCAGCGGTTCGGAAGATCTCTCTAGCGAGCAAATCCGTGACAGAACTTCAGCCGTGGGTTTGAAGAATTTCACTGTTATTAACAAAAACCCATCCACGCTCACTTTTGCAAAGATGCCAATTGCAGAGAAGAAATTCTTATTTGATTTGGATTGCTTTTTTGCCCCAATTTCTTTTAAAAATCAGCCATGCTTTTCCAAGTTGAATGATGGCTTCCTTTCATCCATAGGCCAGCAAAATGGTAAAGGATTTATCAATACTGTTCTCGATTTGAAGGCTTCTTTCTCAATCCTCAGTTCTGTTCCCAGCCCTGACTCTTCTTCCCACCCCTTGCCGGCCAAAAAAAAAAACCCCAGGAGGTCCAACAATGGACTTGTGGTTGCCCATCCGTATTTCATTAAAGGATCACCACCACTGAACTGAAAGGGAGAGCTGTAGAAACCATGAAAGACTGAAAAACCACAGACCAAAACCCACAAATATTTGGGTGTTTCCTACTGCTGTTTGCTTCTTTTTTATATATCCATGTATTCGCCTCATTTCCAAAACTGCAACCAGTTCCAAAGAAAGCTGAGTGGTTATATACTCTGCCTCTCAAGATGACACCTCACGGACAGATGTTGGTTAACTTGGAGGTTTTAATGCCCAGAGATTCACAATACCCCATTCAAAGTCAAATCGAGGGGAGCAGAGTATATGAAGGCCTCCGTGGCATTACAGTTGTCCCGTCATATTCGGTGGGGTTTGGTTCCAGGACCCCCTTTCGTGGATACCCAAATCCGTGAATACTCAAGTCCCATGATATGCAATGGCATAGCAAAATGGTGTCCCTTATATAAGATGCCAAAATAGCATAGCAAAATGGTGTCCCATATATAAGATGCCAAAATCAAGGTTTGCTTTTTGGATTATATTTTCAAGCCGTGAATACTTAAATCCGTGAATGCCAAATCCATAAATGTGGAAGGACAACTGTACGTACATACATACAAAAAAAAAAAAAAAGGAACCACAAATGGGGAACTTTTGAAGAGAAATGAGCAACAGAAGTGCTTGGTGGGGTTCTGTGGAGGTGATGCTTTAATGGTGGCCAGATGTCCCCTAACCCAAGCTCCCCTTGTGTTCAAGAGAGTTAAAGCCCCTCCCGGAGAACAGCAGACACCCCCTCTCCTGGATCTCAAAGCGGAGAAGATGTGCACACACGCATATACCTCACACAGCCACAACCACCACTTTTTGCTTTATGCGCACATGTGCACCACACACACACACACACGCATGAAATTAAAAAAGAAGAGTAGTTACTGGCCTATGGCTGAAAACAGCTCCATTTTCACAGCAGCACTGGACAAGACCAGGACAATTAAGGTAGCAAGTTTTCATGGGGGACTGTGTTGCTGCTTTAGATTCTGAGAATTGTACAACGTTTTGGGGGGCATCACAGGGGCGGGAAATAGCAGGGATGGGACAGAAACGGAGATTTTTTCACCCTAAACCAGACAGGCTGGGAGGGGGGGAAGGAACCACCCACACCCATATGCTACAAAAATCCAGGAATGAGTGAAGGAGGCCACAAGAAGATGTGTCGAGTTTGGTGCATTTATTTGAGGCTGTTTTTTTTTTTTTTAAATATATAAAAAAAGGGAAAGGAAAACACTTTGGAATTTAAAAAGATCTAGATCATTACAGCGTCTGTTGCACTTTTGCAGAGCTGTACCAGGTTGGCTGCGGAAATCTGCTACATGATAAAGCTCTTGTTTGTGGCGTGGGAATAGTCTTAAATTTGGAGAACCTGTTTCACAAAGCACTGAGAGACTGCAAAGATGCAGGGTTTGTTTCTGTGGGTGCAAAAGGAAATCCTTCCTAGGCAAAGACATCCCAAGCCCAGTTACAGCCTTCTTTGCCTGTTCCTAAATAAAGTGTGATGGCAGAAAAAGATGTGCCAGTTTCAGAGTGTCCGGGGTAAGAATCCAAAAAGGCATCACACATATCTACCCTGTAAGAAAGACGTGGGCACCTGTGACTCCAGACACACACATTTCTCACAAGAAGACAGACCCCACAGCATCTTTGCAAGAGCACATGAGCTATGGGAATCTCTGGCGATCTGGGGAGAAACAGCTTCCCAAAGTCTGCATGAAAATAATGCAAAGCTATAGATCTTTGAAATTATTAGCTAGACCCACACAAAAACCCAGGTTTTGCTACATTTACAAAACTTAAGCAGATGTTGGGAGTTTGGGGAGGGGGGATTCTTGCTTTTTTTTAAGACAGAAAGGTTATACTTGGTGCTCCAGTTCCTTTTTTTAAAAAAGAAAATAAGTATACCATATGTCCAAATTAAGCTCACAATAGGAAACAGGCAAATACTCTCCTTTACAACAAAAACTGGTTTTATTTTGTGATCAGCGTTTTTATACTCTATACATCCTTCACAATTTTTTTTTTTAAGTTTTACATAATCTGGGTACTTCACTTAAAAACAAAGATTTTAAGCATCTAAGTTTCTTCCCTATAACAGAAGGCTGGTATAAGTTATTTTGGAAAACGGGGAGAGGGAGAAGAGAAAAATGAGGTAACCATTTTCACAGACCATTTGTGTATTTGTGTGTATTCAAGTTTTTTAGAGAACTGAATTTGCATTTTTGTTAAAAATAAAAAATAAAAAGTAGGAAAAGATGTTTCTTTACAAATGGTTTTTGCTCAAGTATGCGTTCAAAGAAAAACCGGGCTCATAAGGCAGACAGACTGGCTGTGTGTCCGCCTTCTCTTGCCATTCTTCTAACATTCTGTACTGTATTTGTGGTGGTCAGTCAGTGGGAACTGGTTTCTGCCATTGGCTAAAAGAATGAATAAGGGGGCATTGGGTAGGTGGGCAGTTTCATAACAGGCAATAGAAGCATTCTCTTGGGCAAACCTACAGAGAGAAGAAACCAAAAGGACTCCAGGTAAGTCTAACAACTCAAGAAAGGCAAACTAAAATGGAAAAGAAAAGAAAAACGGGGGGAAAGAGAAGCAGCTTGTTGGATTTTGCCCCCTAATTGTTTCTCCCAAGGTCAAATGGTGTGTTCAAACTAGAAAGTAGGGCCCTGTTGAATCAATGGAGGCTGGATTATGTCTCGTTGGGAGCAACCACTGGAATTCAGCCAGTACGTTCAGGAGCCAAAACTACCTCCACCCCACCAAAAGGCAATCTCTTTCCTTGCCTCAACCTGACCACACTGGCTACAAGAATGGGAAGAGCCTTGTGGCTATTTTGTGATTTAGAAGGAGATATAGAGCTTCAGTCCAGAAGACCAAGCCGGGTCTGAGTGTTGAAAGCTTGCTTTGGGTGGGGAGGTATGGGATGGACGTGACGTTGCATGACAAGAGGCCACACAAAAGAGCCTGGCCATTCAGCCCTCTGAATAAACCCTCCAAGGAGACAAGAGGGAGGAAATTCCTGGATATTTGTCCTTCAGGGGCCAGAAAGCAGGGGTGTAGCTCCATGTGGAGCAAATTGAGGGCAGGTCTTGCCCCTTCCAAATAAGAATGATGCCCCTCCAGAGGAAATGTCCCTTCAGTCCTCAAATTTCTAGCACCGCCGTAATGTTTAGAAACAGTTTAGGCATCCAAAGAAAAGGGGCAGGTGACGTTTCCAAAGGAAAGTGAAACAGCAGAAGAGTTCTGTCGCAATGATATTCAGTGTTTTGCTCTCTGTGATGCTAGAAATTTGGGGACTGAGTGAAAATTTCACCTTGAGGAGGCTGAATTCTTATTCGAAGAGGCGGTTGCCTCATTTCGCCCACCCTGGAACTACACCTCTGCCAGAAAGGCAGCAGGGAGATGCGACAGTCTTTCTCTGCCTACTTTTTTGGGGTTATTTTAAAATTCTTGTGGCCTCACACAAAACATAAGAGTCTGTTGTAGATGCTTATTTTCGTTTTTTGGGGATGGGTGGGGGTTGTTTTAAAATCAAAAGCATTTCCTGTTCGAAGGCCTCTGAAATTATTTCGCTTACATATCCGTTTTAGAAATCAGAAAGCAGCAACAGCAGGTATTTTCTAAGAGGATCGAGATGATCAGAGTGAAACTTTCCCAACATGCAAACAGCTTCACAGAGGCAGAGAGAAAGAGAGGAAAATCGGGTGGGGGGGAAACCTTACAGCCAGGTGCAGCATTTTTGTCCCAAAACGTAGCACCACAACCAACCAACCAACCAGACGTTTCCAAAAAAATCCAAAACGAAACAGTGAGAATCCTTTATGCAGAGAACGAGGGCAGCATTCCTTTCTTTGCAAAAGCCCTTGGAGTCAGTGATGGGCCACAGGCATTGGAAGCAGAACCAAGAAGGGGTGGTGGTAAAGTTAGCCCTAAATTTAGGTGTGCCCAATTCCCTTTCTGCCTAAATGTCCAGAATGATAATCAGAGACTTAGAGAAGGAGAATCTTTCCATTAGAGACGTGAAAAAGCGACTTTTTTGCCTTGAAATTATCCTAAAGCAGCTCTCTCCCCAAATCTGTCTTCTTATCAACATGTGCTTGAGACTGTGAAATGCCTTTGTCAGATGGATTAGGCTGGATTCCTCCCTGTTGTCCTCTTGCCATCAAGTAAAGACTTTTTAATTCAGGCAGGCTTTAAAATAATTAACTTGGTCTAAATGGACATTATGGACTTGCATTGTTTTTGTCAGAGTGGTGTCGTAAGATGCTTTAATAAACAGTCAAATACAATACACATACAAATATACAAGTAATGTATATTTGTAGATTTATAATTTAAGCTGCTTTGTATCCCAATTTTGAGAGAAAGGCAGGATACAAATAAAAAATGCAGAACATTGACCATGCCAGGGATGTTCACCTTTGCATCCTTCCAATATTTGAATTGTGTTTGGCTTGTAAGCACAGCACATTTTTTCTGAGCAATGTGACGGGGTCTGAATGCGAATGTGTGTGTGTTACAATCCTATGAGACGACACTAGCCCTCGTGAGGTTCTCCACCAGTGCAGTGTTCCGATAGCAGGGGCCAGCTCTCGTCCCCTCCAAATTAAAATTAAATGTTCATATTTCTCTCCCCCTTGGAAAAGCTTTTAACTTTTAGTGGGTGCCAAAGTGGAAGAGCTGACACCCTCTCTAACACACACCGTCAATCTCTCTCTCTCCTTCACAAACACAGTTTTTGTGTGAGTCTCTCACCCAAGAATCCTCCCTCACCATGACCTTGGAGCAGCAACCCGAGCAAAGGGAAGCTGCTTCATGAAACTGTCCACCTATCTAGCCTGCAGATTTTCAATGTTGACTGACAACTGATCAGGGAGTAGTTAGGCACACATTTTCCCAATCCTACCTGAAGATGGTGAGCACTAAAACCTGGGACCTTCAGGTGTTCTCCCTCCAAACTGCCAACGCTGAGTGGGCAGCTTGCTCCGAGCACAGGCAAAAGGCTTCTACATCTCAGCCTCTGAGTAAACCCCATGGCCCAATCATGCCCAGTGCGAAGACATTTTGGCATGATGGAATCGCCCTGCTTCCCTCTTCCAGTGGAGGCTGCAAGGAAGACGGGAAGACCAAAGCGGGAGCAAATCATGCAGAGAGATGGCAAACAACCTCCTGCCCAAGGGATGCCTCTGGGCTCGCCAAAGCCTCCCGCTGTTTCAATGTGGCCGTTTTGCCCGTGGAGAGGATGCCGTGGGGCACTGGGCCACATTCACTGACTCCAAAGTGCTTTGCCCTCATTGCTGCATAAAACTACATTCAAAGTAATCCAAAGAGCCATTTTTTCCCCAACTGAACAAGATGAATGGGGCATATATATATATATTTGGGGGGGGGGGGTAGGAGGGGAGATGACAAAAGGAGGTGGGGAATTCTTCAATTGCACATATCAGGAGGAATGAGGGTCTTTGGCTCAGCACTCAGTTTGTCTGCCTACATTTCGACTGAGACGGGAGGAAGCGGAGCAAAAGGGAGGCGCTCCGTCATTCTGGTAGACCTGCCCCTTTGGAGTAAGCATTCACACATGTGCTAGCAGCTGCAGATGTGCATATGCGGAGTTGACCCCAGAGCTCGGAAATGTTTCCCTTGGAAGGGAACTACAACTCCTTGGCTGGAGGGTTCTGGGAGCTGCAGTTCCCTCCCAAAGGAAACTTTTCCAGCTTCTAACCACAGACTCTACCAGCAACGAACCACGGTCTTTTACCCCAAGTCAACACAGCTGCAAGGTCACAAGCTGTGGAGGATAGGAGGCAAGACACACAGCCTTGTGGGAATTCTGTCCCCTTCTGTACCCCCGCTCCAGTAACTTCACCAGGTTGGGACCGCTGGGTTTGAGATAAACCAAAGGAACAACCTGGCTGTGGGGATACGGTATGTACCTCTGAGCCCCATGGAAAAAAACACAAACCAAAGAGGAGCTGGTTTATAGGAGACTTCAACAAGAGGAAAGGTGAGGTGAGGTGGAGTAGGAACCAAAGAAATTTAAAATATAAAGGGCAAAGTTATGGCCACCCACGAGCAGGCTGGCATTCAAACGGAATGGGAGATGACGGTGAGGAGGGTGGCTCAGGATTCGGAGTTCTGGCCCTTCGGGGTGCTTTGAATGGAGCACAAGATGGCTGTAAGAAGGGAGAAGAACTACTCAGGCGGGAGGTGGTGGGAGAGGGAGAAATACCCACTTTCGGAATGAAAAGAGTGGGTGGGAGCAGGCAGTTAGAACAAGCAGCTTTTCCACAGTCAGGCAAAAGCAGAAGAGAAGCTACTTCCAACCAGAACGAGAGAGAGAGAGAGAGAGAGCCATGAGGCCAACAGCTTTCCAGACACAAAAAAGAAAAAAACATGGAGGTACTGTGGTCGGTCGTCCCGTCAGAGGGGATGGGCTGGTTCCCCTTTTCTTACCCTGCCACCCAATCCCAGTTGCTTATGCACAAGCTCTGAGCTGCATATCTTCCCTCCCCACCAACCTGGAATTAAAGATACATACGTCTGGTTGTGCACAAAATAAGGAACAGGCCAGTACGTACCGTAGGCTGGTGCAGCGGCGGCGGCACTGTACCCATAGGGAGTGGCGTAGCCTGCAAGAGAAACAGACAGACGGGCTGATGCCAGCTGGGAAAAGGGGCAGAGTTTGTGGGTGAGCAGAGATTGAGGATACAGGACTCTGACATTGCCGGTACAGTTGGCTCTCTGTACCCACGGACTTAACCATCCATGGCTTGAAAATGTTCCCCCAATTTCCCCATCACCACCACCACCAAAAAAGGAAACCTCGATTTCACCATTTTATATAAGGTTTGCCATTTTACTATGTCATTGTGTATACCGGGACTTGAGCAGCCATGGATTTTGGTATCCATGGGGGGTTCTGGAACCAAATCTCAGCAGATACCAAGGCCCCACTATAGTATGGTCCAGGAAATGGCAAGTCTTCAGTCTTTCTCACACTACTAAAGGCCCTGGAATTTGTAGTGTCATGAAATACTTATAACCCTCCACCCCAGGGAGCGCTCGTGTTGTAGTTACAATGAGCACCCAACAAATTCTTCATACTTTCTTAAAGAAAGGTCCCCAAATAAACACATGGCACAGACTGGGGAAATAGTGCTCCCTGCATGTAGGGAGGTTTGAAAGCAACCTAAGATAAAAACTGTCCCCATCCTGTCACTGTGGCCCAAGTTACTGAAAGTGGGGATGATAGGAACAGAACTGAATTCTCGAACACAGAACCACAACGTGTTCCCGTGCATTGTCATAACTGTGGGATAGGCCCAGATGAGCCCTACCTGGTGCCAGGTAACCCGTAGCAGCTGCGGCTGCTGCCCCAACGAAAGCACCTCGCGTGAGGGCTCCTCTCCCCCGGCCTCGAGCAGCCTGGACCGCCGCTGACATGGCTGTGTTCACAATCCCTTTCGTCTGCAGAGGTAGAAAACGAGAGATGGATGGAAGGAGAAAACCCTACCAGTGGATAATTGTGAAAGAACAAGTGAATGGAGGATAGATCCTGGGTGCTTGCTCATGAGTCATGTGTTAGTTTTTATATCCTCAAAAGGAGGAGAAATCTGCACTTAAGACATGCCACCAAGGAAAAGGAGAACAAGGTGCAATACATTTTGTACTTCAGGACTTCATCCAGGAAAACATGCAGATAAAAGTACATAAGGATCTTTTTTTGGGGTATAGAATAGCAACAGCAACAGCTGAAGCACTATCTAAACAGTTTACATTGCTTTTTAGCCAATTTCCCCCAACAAGCTGGGTACTCATTTTACCGACCTATGGAAAGATGGAAGGCTGAGACAACCTTGGAGCCTTCTGGGATCAAACTCATAACCTTGTGGCTTGCAGTACTGGCATTTAAACACTGTGCCACCAGGGCTCCTCACAGGGTTTCCTGGGCAAACATCAGCATTTTTAATGCAGGGAAGAACATATTTTGTGCAAAATATACTATAGCCTGTAATAAAATATTGTTTTTTTCAAACAGAAAACACACACACTTTCCCAGTCATTAACTGTCCCTGCTGATCACCAAGTTGCATTAATCTGATTCCCGTGTCCTCTGGCTACTCTACAGATGCCTGGACAGGGCCTCCCTGTGGGTCCAAGCTCCAGACACTTCACTGGAGAAGACAAAGGGAACATTGTCTTGCTTCTCCTTTTCCTGAAACAGGGAGTCCTGACTATCCTTTGCTGCAAAGGCAGTTAGTTGCAAGCAGGGATGCTCAGAACTGAACATGCCACCAGGGGTCAAAGCCAACTTGGCTCCTCTGCTGAGCCTCTGTTCACACTGAACTATAAAAAAATGGCTGGTTAACACTTCCCACTCCATCCCCAACCCCACTTCCCCACACCCATCTTCACACTTAAGTGTAAGTGAAGGAGAGAAGGCGTACACCCATGCCATCTTTGCAAGCGACTTTGGAGAAGAAGAGCAAAGAAGCCTTGATTTTAATTAAACCTGCCTGTCAAAAAGGGGAAGCTTTTATTGTCAGAGCTCACTCCCCAGCCCTGCATCCCAAAGGAGGTTGGCTGAGCATTCTTTCCGTTCCTAGCATTGATCTCGGACAGCTTGAAGGACAGTAAAGGCTTTCCGCAAAACACAGCATTGTCTTGGGAATGTCAAAAATGCAAGGGGAAGATGACTTTTCAAGACTTAAGCCTGTCTACGTGTCTCATCACGGTCAGGATTTCAAGCTGGACACACAACACATCAGAAACCACAGGTATCTGAGTGAGCAATTGCTCACAAAAGACCACACTAGCCATGCATGTGCCCCTCCCGTCATTTGACAGCCCAATTATAAAGTAAAGTACCAATTTTTTTCTCGGGTGTTTTAAACCCAATATACAACTATCCTTGTTTGGGGGGGTGGCAGAGATTTGTCAGGTGCCAGGTTTACAAGAGGGAGATGGGAGCCCATGGCCCTTCAGGTGTTATTGGACTTTAACTCCCATCATCCCTCACACACTGGCTACAGCAGCTAGAGGGCCAACAGGAGTTGAAGTCGGACAACATCTGGAGGGCCACATGTTCCCATTGCCCTGCTCTTCAGAGGGCACATGAAGCTCTTCCACAGCTGGGAGGCAGGCTCCTGGAGCCAGCCAGATGGCCCTGAAATCCACCATTCATTCCGCAACAGTCTTTGGAGGTGTTAGCTTGTGGGACCACTTGGGAGGGGAGTCTAACCCCCCCACACCAGAAAGTGAAGGTACCAGCTTGGAAACAGCTGCATTTGTCAATTTTAATTACTCCCTCTTGGAGTCATGCCTCTTGATTTGGTTTCTGATAGTCCTAACCCAACTGCCCTTTTTCCTGGTTTGGGGTCTTCCCCAATGGCAGCCCACCTTATGCATGCCTCACCTGTGGGAGAATTTTCTTCTTCTTGTTGGCAGCGGCATTAGGGCCGGAGAAGAGCTTGTCAAGAGCAGCCAGGGCAGCGCTGGCCTTGGCCACCTTCTTGTTGGGGCCAGCCCCTCGGAACTTCTGCCCGTCTACTTCTACCTGGAAAAGAGAGAGGCAGCAATTTACAGTGCTGGAGGAACTGTGTGTGCTCACTGCCAGGCCCAGCTGCATCAAAGTGCTGGTATAATGAACCTTTAATGCCTGAAATGGTTTGGGACCCATGTCATCTTGGAGGACGGCGTGCACAGCCATGAGTCACTACGTAAGTTAACTGCCCTCCCCCAAATTAACTGCCCTCCATAGCTGCCCCAGCAAGTTTTGCCCTCTGTAGCATCAGCAAGATGCTACTAGCAAGTACCAGATAGAAGGCCTTCTCTGTCATGGGCATTCCCCCTCGCTTAGCTGGGGACTAAACTCGCAGGGAAAGTAAGCATGTCTCTGCTGGATTTGAGAAGCTCGGTGTCCAGCTTTGGAAGTGTGAATACTCTAAAAGTGGGAAGATCATGACAATACTACTACCACACCAGCACCACCAGCAGCATTCAAGTAGCATTTGAACACTTATAAGGAGAAAGCCCACAGCCAGCCCTAAATCCAATTGTCAGTTCCACCAAAAGTAGACCTTCCGAATCAATGGGATTTTCTTAAGTATTAACTTACCATTCAGCAGTTGACTCACCAGGTCTGTTCTAGCTGGAACAAGCAATTAGATTAAGAGCATTATCTTCTCCGAAGGTTTTTAAACAGAGGCTGGATGGCCATCTGTCGGGAATGCTTTGATTGGGTATCCCTGCAGGGCAGAATGGGGTTGGACTAGATGGCCCTTGGGGTCTCTTCCAACTCTATGAGTCTAGATCTTCTGTCTCGCTCCCCTGCAAAGCCTGACAGGAGCCAAGAGGCAAAACCAAGGCCAGGAACTGTGTGTGTGTGTCCCCTTCCTCACCTCCATCACAAAACGTTTGTCGTGGCTTCCGCCCGTCTCGGAAATGAGCTCATACTTGAGGCCCCTCCGTTTCTCGTTGAGTTCCATCACCGGATTCTTGCCGCTAGCTGTGAGGATGGGACCCTGAGTTCTTACCTAGGAAAGGGGAAATATACGTTATGAGCCTGTCCAGAATCTGAGCTCTTCAGCAGAGGCCCTGTTGTATGAAACCTCTCACCCCACTCCATCATGAGAGGCTAGGCTGGTGAGAAGAGAAGACAGGAGTTTCTCTGTGGTGGCATCTCAACAGTCAAAACACAACCCCCTTCCAAAGGGAAGGCAGGCAGGCAGGCAGGCTTCATTATTGTTGAATTTCTGACATTTGGTCAAGACTTAATCCTTTGGGTTTTAAAACTGGCCTTTTAACTCCCCCCCCCATCTGTTTTTAAAGAACATTTTCTATTATTTTATTGTGCATCACTTTGGAGGCCTCTGCATAGCCGAAAAGCCATTAATAAATACTTTAAAAAACAAATGATAATCAATAGCTGAATATACTTTTGGACAAAGCTGGGAAGCTTGCAAATTTCCACCTGCAGTTGTTGTTGTAGTTGCTGTACAGCTTCGAATCATTTACAACTTCCAGAGACCCTAAGGCGAACCTATTCTGGCGTTTTCTTGGCAAGATTTGCTCAAAGGGGGTTTGCCCTTGCCTTCCTCTGAGGCTGAGGGAGTGGAACTTAACCAAAGTCACCCAGTGGGATTTCCATGGCCGAGCGGGAATTTGAACTCTGTTCTTCAGAGTCGTAGTCCAACTGCTCAAACTATTACACCACACTGAGCACGCAGCTTGGCGTCTTCCCTGACGCTCCTTCACCTTCTACTCTGCCTAAAACAGGAATACGTTGTTCGAAAGGCCAGCTCTGGGAAAGCTATTACGAGCCAAAGTTTCTAGTTACTAACGGGGCATCTGCTCCGATGCTGAACTGAGAGTATCACCTTACTCTGTGCCCTGTCCCACAACTCTTTGACCCACAAGGGCTTGTGTTTTTAAGGTAGATGCAGCTTTAGCCACATCAGAGCCCCTGAAAGGCAGTTCAAGCAAGCCACCAAACCAACTCAGGTTACACATAGACATCTTTGTTTTAGTGACATTTCTTGTAAAATAAGACCAGGGACCCAAGAGAGAAAAAGAAAAAGAGATTGAAACAGGCAGGCAAGCAAGCAGACAGGGAGATATGTGGAGGGACTGTTTCTAAATTTCTAGAAGAGCCAGAATAGTGTAGTGGTTGTACTAGGAATTAGAAGATCTAATCCCCATGGTCATCATGAAACCCACGAGGTGGCTTTGAGCCAGTTGCTCTCTCTTACACAGTCTGGCTTATCTCACAGGGTTACTATTGTGAGTTAAAAAGCAGAGGAGAAAACCACACAGGCTACCTTGAGCTCATCGGAAGAAAGGCTAGCTATAAATGTAACTAATGCATTAAAAGAAAAGAAGGTATATAGAAGTCAGCCTCTACAAAGCTGAAGAAATGTTTAAAAACTTTCTTTATGGCCAGCAAATATGTTGTTCAGGCAACCAGAAGCTGTGGGTTTGCAACACAATAACAACAACAACAATAGTAGTAGTAGCAGTAGCAGTATTTCTGGAGCCAAAACTCATACCATTTACTAGATAAAAAAAATGTGAACTAAAGATAAAGATTTTTTAATGTCAGGAGATGGTCAGAAGCAGTTAAATTGCAGGTCATATGCACCACACAAATGTAATCATGATTTCATATATTGCAAAATTACACATAGTTTTATTGTATATTTATGCATTATCTCTTTGTATTATTTTATATAGCCCCTGAAGAAGGCCAAAATGCATCGGGCTTTTTAATCAGTAAATCATCAATAATAATAATAATAATAATAAAATTTATTTATACCCCACCCCTCTGCTAAAAACAATCGGGGCAGCTTCCAACAATTAAAACATTATAATAAAGACTAAAAACACCACTCACCCCCACCCTCCCCCATAAAAAGACATTAAACACTATGAAATTAAAACCTTCTAACTAAAAACACATTAAAACAAATATATACATAAATTTTAAAAAGCCAAGAGACTGAGCTCCTGAGGCCGGGATCTAATCAGGAAAGGCCTGGCGAAAGAGATCTGTCTTTAGTGCTTTTTTAAAGCTTTTTTTAAGCTTTATTTATTTAAGCTCCATTTATTGGGCACCTTGAGACATGCATCCAATTTCTTTTGTGGGTTTTATTGGGCACCTCCCAATCTCTGCTCCCACTCCAATCAAGATCTTACAGAGAAAAGGTGAAGGAAACAAAGCAAATGTTTGAAGGCTCTTTGAGCCAAGAAGAGGCCTAGACAGGATTTTTGGTGGCTAAGTGGCTGGGTGAAATTCATTATTTGTAAAAAGGAATCAACAACACACAAAAGGAAAGAGAAAGACGATGGATGGATGTCAGAATACTCACCTCCAAGGTAGCAGAGGTGTCGATTGTAGAGTTGCCAGTATTATTGCTTGAGTTTGAAGAGACGGTCTCGTTTTTCCCTTCTGTGTCTGATTTCTCATCAGAACTTGTACATTCCATGTCGGCATCGAAACCAGTGGGGTAACCCATTGCTTGCAAAACCTGATTACAAACACACATGCACATACTGGTATAGGAATGTATAACTAGAACCCTTAAAAAAAAGAAATCTAATAATGATGACCAGGTGACTTGAACATTTTCATCTGATCTGATGGAAAATATCACCCTGCTATGCTCACAACCCCTTCTGCCGCTGCAACTTAAAAGCTCTCCATTTTGATGTTGAAACAGACTAACGCAGCTATTTCCTTCAAAATTTTATTGCAAGGGTTGTTCATGTCCCAACAGTATTTGTCTTATATATTGTGTAGCATTTCTATACCACTTTTCTTCTCTGTTTTTAAAAATCTCAAAGCAGTTTACAATAAATAGAAATACAATCAAACTAGTATCTAACATTAGTAAGATAACAAAACAACAAAATCTATTTAAAAAACAATTCATTAGCAAGCCAGGAGTAACTGATAATGTTAGCTATCAGGAAAACTGTCTAGGTAAAAAAAGAGCAGGGAATAAACTTTGCTCTAACAGATGTTTTGGGATATTAGATGCCCAAAAACTTTAGCTAGCATGGGAGTTGCAGTTCAAAACATGGAGGGCCCAAGAGTCTTTGTAATACAGTTGTCCCTTCATATTCGGTGGGGTTTGGTTCCAGGACTCCCCGTGTATACCAAAATCCGTGAATACTCAAGTCCCATGATATGCAATGGCATAGTAAAATGGGGTCCCTCAAGCAGTCAAATGCTACTTGAATGCTGCTGGTGGTGCTGGTGTGGTAGAAGTATCGTATATAAGATGGCAAAATCAAGGTTTGCTTTTTGGATTATTACTATATTTTTTTAAGGAATATTTTCAAGTCGTGAATATTTAGTTTCATTCTATTTTAATGTGGACTTTTTGTATGTTTTTTAACCGTACTTTAATATGTAGGCTGTGTTGAATCCCAGTTTTTTTAGGAAAGAGGGGTATAAATAAAGATGAGTTTATGATGATCCATTATACAGTGGGGTTGGGTGGAAGTCATGTTAGACTTTGCCAAGGAAGGTCAGAAATAAACACACACACAGAGAACCCAAGACAAGGCAAAGTTAGAACAGGCAATGTTTCTCAAGATAAAATATTAAAACACTTTTAAAAGTGGAATGGGGAGAAAGAGGAGAGAAGGAATTTTAACAACCAGATGGGAAGGGACACTGTCTTGAGAGACAGAAGGAAGAAAGAAAGAAAGGCTGCCATCAAATATTCTGGGGCACTTTCATGTTCAAAGTGACTGAAACAAAAAAGGAGGGAAAGTTTCTCTCTGTTCCAAAATCGAGAAGAATGAGAGCTGAATGTTGCCAGATGAACTTTCTGGGATAAAAAAAGGGACACGGACACACACACACACACACAAAGGCCATATTTAAAACACATGAAACGAGATTTTTAAAAGAAAATGATAGATGGAGCTGTGGCTAGGCCCCCCATGACTGCAGATCTGCAAACGCTAAGAAAAATTGTTTTTTCCTCCTTCCTTCTGTAGGTGAATGCATCCCTGCAGCCCTACTCCAACGCAGCAAGCCACGGAGCAAGCCCCAACCTACCTCACATCTAGCTGGAAGTGGGTAATTCTTGACTGGGGTGGATGGGGGAAAAAGAGACTGGAAATTTGGACAAAAAGAACACTTCCTAATTTTGCAAACGAAAAAAACACACACATTTGCAACAGAAACTTATTATTCCTGCAAAGTAAATCTGACATACAGGCACTACCATTGGTTGTTGTGATGTGGTTTCTAGTCAGCTCCAACGTCTGGTGAACCTGTCTTAGGGTTTCCTTGGCCAGATTTCTTCGGAGGAGTTTTGGCCATTGGCTTCCTCTTGGGCTGAGAGAATGAGAGTTGCCCAAGGCCACCCAAAACAGGTTGCTATGGCTGAGTGGGAATTCGAACTCTAGTCTCCAAGAGGCCCTATCCAGCACTCAACCCATTGCACTACACTGGCTCTTACTATGACATTACTTCCAATATTTGTCTCATTCTGTCAACAACTGTACTATTAGGCCATTATTCCCATTACACAGATGATGGACCTGAGGTGCCCCCCTTGGCGCAACACTCTCTAATATGCTGCATTAGACAGGATGGAAAAAGCCGGTTCTGAGAGAGGAAACTCAAAGCCTGAGCTGCTAAGTCCAAATGTATCTATCAGCACCCAAAAGAGTATACAGCTGGGGAAAGAGGGAAGAAATGTTCATCATGGACTTCCACATTTAGGTTTAAACTATTGTTTACTACCCAGCTGCCCTTTCTATAATGTATGTAATTAAGCTCTATTTCATTGCCTATAGGCTTTGGTTGATCTATGTTCTTTGGATCAAGTTGTCCTTCTCATTCACATTTACACACACACACACACACACAGAGTGCTTAGTTATAATGTTTGGTATTATTCTGCTTCACATGATTATGAAGTCTGCTAGTATTTGTATTATTTTATTTTATTTTATTTTATTTATTTATATCCCACTCTTCAGCCACAAGGCTATCAGAGCAGCTTACAAATTGTTTTTAAGCAATAGCTATTTACACATCTACACTGCATTAAACAGTTTCCAATGTGTGTTAGCTAATTATTCTATATTGTATTATATGGTTGGCTATTGGTCATATTTAATTGCCTTGAGGCTTTGGTTTTTCTGTGCTCTGTATATTTTTCATAATATCATTTATTATCATATTCACTTTTTTTGTTTGATTGTTTGGATTTCCCTCCTCCTCTCCTGTTGATTTAAAGCTAGTATTTTATTCATATTGAGAGCTTCCCATGTTAGCGCATTCAGCACTGACTCCGCCACACAGTCTTACCTTCACTGCGACGTGAAGCTTGGCCGTCTTCTTCGAAGGCCCTGAAGCTTCGTACGTCGTGCCATCCACATCGACGGACATCGTGAAGACTGGGGCGTGGACGGGGCCTGACTGAGAAAGGAGTTTGTACTGCAAGCCGGGCCGTATCTGATTCAGACGCATCAAGGCATTCATAAGATCTATTGCTTTGCTGTCAAGGACTGAAGAAAGAGAGAAGACAGAGAAAGAGACTTGAGGATCTTTTAAGAAGGAACTCCAGAACTGTTTTTAAAGTGCAGAGGCTCAATATTGGCAGACAGGTTGTTACTTATTTTGCCTCCTTGCAAGGGGAGGGAAAATGAGTTTTCCCATCCATTATCACTGAAACATCCTTACATAGGAAGACTCTTCCAAGCATAGTATCTACTTAGAAATGCCCTCCTTGTACTCTGTATCAGTTACTTCCAAGTAACCAGATAGATTTCAAGCAGGTTTAATCCCGGGAAGCCTTGATAACAATTGTTGCTTAATATTCCATAGGGTTTAATCACTTATTACACTTCTGATCAATATTTCCGGAGGAGCCTTGGCAGTCCAATTTAGGCCGATCGCTTTGGTGGCGGTGATGGGGGCTCAGCCTCCTAGCTCCGTCTTGGGAGGCGGTGTCCTCAAGCGCTCCTGGTTCCAGGGTCCATAGTTTTGAGTTACTATCTTTGAACAGTTTTTGAATTCATCTACAAGTCCTCTGACAACTCCTCCAAATTGGAAGTGAAAGGGAGGGAGAGGAAACACTATTTTTAACAAGAGAGAAAGAAAGATAAAGAGAGAGAGAGTTGAAAGAGAGACTTACTTTTTCTCAAGTTCCGCTTCATCTTCTTATTGGGGTCTTTCTCATCCCCCAACCCATCTTCAAAAGGCCTCTTCAAAGCAGAGGAACCAGCACCTAAAAAAAAACACATAAAAGAAAGAAATAGAACTTTCTATACACAATGGCCTTTAGACAACATTCTATAGATATGGAACATTCTTCCAGCAGATGTTGACCATAGTTGCCCTGGAGGACTTCCAAATGCCTAGTGAGAACATCTGGTCTATCAGAATTATTGTTGTTGCTATTGTGTGCCTTCAAGTTTTGTTTCTGAGTTATGGAGATCCTAAGGCAAACCTATCACGGAGTTTTCTTGGCAAAATTTCTTCAGAGGGTTTGCCTTTGCCTTCCTCTAAGGCTAAAAGAGTGGGACTTTCCTAAAGTCACCCAATGGGTTTTCAGGGCTGGGATTCATACCTTGGTCTCAGTCCAACACTCCAACCACTACACTACACTGGCTCTCCTCTTTCAGGATGCTGCAAGCTAATAACTCTTCCCAAATCATCCCGGATTCAACACCTTTCAAGAGCTTTGAGCGGAACAGAGAAGAATAAAGGCCTATCTGTCCACATCCATCATTTAGCTTCATAGCAATGCATTCCCCTCTAATAGAGAGTGTCACACGATCAATGCTCTCCCTTTAAAAATAAATGACTGCTCTTGTCTCCACCATTTCTGAAGTGTCAAGAAGCCATTATATGTTTGACAGAACAGGGTGTTGAAAGAGGTGATACCTTAATTGCCAGAAAGCTCAGTACAAAGCATCTGATGGGGGGGGGGCACGTTGGACAGAGTTCCCGCAGGAAGAGGAGAGCTGAAGAGGGTCACAGTGGACAATTAAGTTGTGGATGCGGCTCCTACAAAGCTGTTGTTGCTGCTGCTAATCTTATTTATATCCCACCTTTTCTCCAATATTGGAACTGAAGGTGGGTTACAAATTAAAATGTTTCCAATGTACTTAAAAACATACCCCAAAAATCCACATTAAAGCCAGATTAAGCTACTTTGATTGGCTATTTCTACATGGTAGGGCTTCATTCTGAAGGATGGCATGCTCAGTTGGCAGCAAGGTTCTTGCTCTGGTTCATTTTGTCCCCTGTCACTCACCTTCTTTGTCGGTCCCCGACCATGAGTATTTCTGGAAGGACTTATTGGAAGGGAGGGGATCCATTTCCAGCACTTTATAGATCTGCCCAAAAGCTGACAGTCTCAACGCATGCTGCAAGAGGGGAAAAAGAAGAAGAATTATGCATAACATTGGTGCCTTTCACAATGGCCTTCTTCATCCCAGGCCCTCACATACAGCTAACTCCTTTCCGTCTAGCCAAAGATGGAGACACGGCAGCCTTCCAGACGCTGTTGGACCCTTACCAGTGGCAACATCAGCTGTGGTTGATGGAGTCCAACAAAATTTGGAGAGGCTACAGGTTGCTCCCTCTGCCACAGACTGATCCATACCACCCAGGTAACAGCAGCCAAGAGCAGAGAGCAGGAGATGAAAAGAACCTTCGGCACTCCTAAGCAACCCATCAGCAAGGAATATCCAAGTTGCAGGTCAAGATGGAAAACCAGCTACCATTTCTTGTCTTGCAGAATTGCTGGGGTGGGAACCACTCTCTTTTCCACTTGACTAACATCTCTACAAAGAAACTAAAGGGAAGAATAGCCAAGCCTGGAAGGAGTAGAAATTTGTGTTGGTATGCACCCACTCCAGCCTGCTTTTTCTTCCAAAGAAAGGAGAGAGAGGTGCTTGCTTGAGATAAAGCAGGAATGAGCAAGTGTGGTGAGTCAGGGGGCAAATTTTTGCAGTCCAAACCCCCAGTAGGCTGCACACGCCTCCAAAGGCATGAAAAAACGCCTTCTACTTTGGCCGTATTTTGGTGAAACTGATGATCACCAATGACACTGAGTAACTTTTTGGCTGGGATATGGCAGCAGATGATGATACTGGGGGTTTCAAGGGGCTTTGCCAGGGGGGTTCTGTTGGAGGTGTGCTTTTTCGCACACCTGTGGTGGATTTGGCATAGGGTTGGGGCAGAAATCACCCGAAATGTATATAAAACTGGAGGAGGTTCAGTGGGGTTGGCAGCAGCCACAAAAGAGACACACACACCCAGCCTGCATGTGATCCATGGGACACACTTTCCCACCCTGTTTCTGAGATATGCAATGGGAGGCCCAGTGCCAACTCCGGAGCTTGGTTTCTGGACTACAACAGGGCACCCTAGAGACAAGAACAACACAACCACTGTTGCTTCCACCATGAGGGGATGGATGGAGGTCCTCCAAACACTCCTCAGTCCAGGTAGCCAGAAGATTTTACCTGGGCACTATGGGTAATGGCTTCTCTTTGTTGAACAGTCAAATTGGACAAGGCATCCGTCGGCTCCCGTTCACAGGGGTCGTGCAAGCCAGGCCCACCTATGGGGCAAGCAAGTAGGAAAACACAAGTCAACATGGAGACCTTAATCATGCCTCCCTCCTTCCTTCCCGTTGTGGGGATGGCATAATTTGCAAAATCCCATTCGTTCAGCCACTCTTTCACCACCCTTCTACGGAGACCTAGCGGGGCCCAATTCTCCCTTGGTCTTTAGGACTTTCACTTTGGTAGGCTTTTACGCCTGGTCCTTTGATGATGCTTGATCAGTCACACAACTTGATAGATTTTTTTTTTTTACATGATTTGACCATCAGTACATTTTGAAAACAGTGTAAAACATCACCCAAGGAGACCTTCTGCTGCACTTTTTGCAACCGGACTTGTTTATCTCGGATTGGCCTTTTTAGTCATCAGCGCGCTTGCAGAAGGCGCGGGATGAGTCCTTCCTGAATCTTCGTTTGCGAAGAAAAGCCAGAGAGTATGGTGCTTTTATTAGGACCAATTAAAATGTCTCCAAAACCTGAAATACTTTGCATTATCCAAAATTCTTTGCTAGTCTATGAGCAGGTATTTACCAAAGCCCTAAACAGCTTAGGGACGCATCATCTGAAACAATGCTACTTCCCATAGGAGGCTGCCTGAATAACTTCAATAGGGACCCTGTTGCCTGTGCCACTGCCCAAGGGTTTTCTTTGCAAGATTTGCCCTTGCCTTTCTCTGAGGCTGAGAGAGTGTGACTTGCCCAAGGTTTCCCAGTGGGTTTGAACCCTGGTTTCCAGAGTTGTAGTCCAACATTCAAACATTATACCACTCTGGCTCTCAGGAAACCAATTAGCAAATACCAAAAATAAATAAGTGCGTGCGTGTATATAAATAATTGGGATACACAGAAAACAGTCTTGTGTGGCAAAAAGTAACTATGTTTTCAAGCAAAGCTTGGAAAAGTTCCTTTTTTAGGGCCACAGACTCCCAGAATCTTCCAGCCAACATGGAAAATGGTCATGCTAGTTGGTTCTGGGAGTTGCAGTAAAAAAAAGTAACATTCCCAAGCTTTGTTGTCCTTCATAGATCCTCACAACAGTGCATGCTGGCCTCTCCTAAAAGGGCCCAAAACAAAAGAGCACTCAATTCATTCACCTACTTACACAACACCTACGAATGCAATACTGCTTAAATGGGAGTGTCAGGAAAGAGAGCCAGTACGGTGTAGTGGTCTGAGTGTTGGACTATGATTCTGGAGACCAGGTTTCAAATCCCCACTGGACCACAGAAACCCACTGGGTAAGTCACACCCTCTCAGCCTCAGAGAAAGACAAGGACAACCCCCCTCTGACTAAATCTTGCCAAGAAAACCCCATGATAGTTTAGCCTCGTGGTCGCCATAAGTCAGAAACAACTTGAAGGCACACAACAACAAGGGAGGAAGCAACAACTGGCACACAACAACTGCCATGCATACAAGGAAAACAGTGCCCAGAAGACCAGCTTTGGGCTTACCAGGCAGTAGGATTCCTGACGCCAAACACTCCATCACTCGCCGCAGGGCTTCTCCCGCACCCAGGGGTCTATTGCATGTACCAATCGCTTTCTCACATATCAGTTCCAAGGGCTAGAAGAGAGGAGACCGCCATCAGTATGGACAAACCGCCAATGGGAAATGGGGAGGGTTTATTTGAAGCCCCTGTGGCGGGTGAGTGAGACTGTGGAGGGTAACAAGACAGCGCTCAAGCCACCCTCAAAATCAGGTGGCTCCTTCCTCCTGTGATGCTCAAGAGAAGGTGGAATAAGCCCACAGGTACACTGGCCAGGGAGATGGAGCTGTGCCCCACCTGTTCCCTGGCTAGTGCTACACAACAAGGAGGAATCCTCGCAGAAGTTGCCACTGGCATCTCCTTTTGCATGGACTGAAAAACTCGGCTGTCCTTTCTGAGCTGCAATCAGATTTTTTTAACTATTGTATGTTTTAATTTTTTTCTTTCTAATTTATATATTTTTAATTACTGTATGTTTTAATCTTTTATAATTTAATATTATTTTAAGGGGTGAGTGGGCTAGGGTACTGTGCCTATGGAGTTTTTATATTGTAAGCCGCCCCGATTGCGTTGCAGAGGGGCGGGATAGAAATAAAATATTATTATTATTATTATTATTATTATATACATGAGCATTACCCCGTTACACCTATGCATATATATCTCTAGCATGATGCCGGCCACTATGACCTTGGGGGCTATGCAATGTGCTACACACCAAAAATGTGTTTTGGTTACTACATTCAATTACTTGTGTGTTTTTGGGGGGGGGGTCTAGCTGGGTTGCATATTTGAGGGCTTAAGGATAAAGCTTGAATCTACTGCCTGAACGTATATAAAAATATGTACACAAACTGAACTTCTGTACTTTCACAAACGCACAAATAGTAGGACCCCTGTATCCACTGGGGATATTTCGTGGATACTGAAAACCATGGATAATGGTGAACACTATTGAAAATAGTGGGACTTCTGGTTTAAAATACCATAGAGTTGCCTTGGAGGACCTAGAAAATGATAGAGAGGACACATTTTCTAGGAAGACTCTATGGTAGGTGTGCTGTTTGGTGTCCCGTGGATAACTGAACCAGTGGATATGGGGGTACTACTGTACATTCCCCAACTGCCCTTGACAATGATGTTAATTATCTTCTATGCCTTGCGCTGTTATTAGGTAGGCCAGAGAGTACAGCTTCTACACACCACTGCTCCTGTTACTGTAAAGTGTAAAGTGTCTTCCTCCACACAACTCCATCCCTTTGACCAGGAGATTTTGCAACCATTTCCTAATTTTGGGGGGGATGGTGGTGGTTGTTTCCATGCCGCCCAAATACTTACCCATCCTTTCAGCGGTGCCCAGGTGGGAACTCTGTTGCACAAATCTCGCAGAACACGCAGCACAATGACACAGGACTTTAGTCCATTTGCCCTGGCCTAAGACAAAGAGAACAGTTTCCAATCCACCTGACTAAACGCCTGACCTAAACAGCTACTTCTTTAAGCAATAGCAACCACTGCAAATTTATTTTTAAGACGTTAAGACCTTTGCCAAGCACATTCATTTAAAGCAAGATAACTGTATTTGTATATTTGTGCAAGGTTTTTTTAAGAAAAAAATCAAGCACATGCAAAAGGAAGAAATAATTCAATTGGAAAAAAAAAGTTCACACCCAATCACCCCAGGGCAAAATAAAAGGAAGGAGCAATAGGGATTTTTTCTTCTTGATTTTTTACAGATTAAGGAACAGTGAAAGAAAGAAAAGAAGGAAAGTGCTGTGATGTAACTTCACAACCACACTCTACCAGCTGGCTTAGTCTCAACCACCAACATTGGAGAAACCAGTGCTCATAATTCTGTAATAACGCAAGGTCTTGAGTACAGGAAATACTTTAAAAACTAAACTAAAAAACAGGGGAATGAAGGAGGAAATGTTTCAGATTGGTCTCAAAAAATAAAAATAAAGTAACTTTTTTTTATACAGGCTACAATAAGGGAAAAGAATGAAAAGCCCAACCTGGAACCATTTGGCGTGTCGCAGAGACGCCAAAGCATCAAGGCATTTTTGCCTGTCGAGAATGTCCGGAGGGTCTTTCATCGGAACACTGTCTACTGGGAAAATGGGAATATAAGAAAAACAAACACACAAAAAGAAAGACAGACACAATTTGACCAAGGGGTTTCTGTCACACAAGTACACAGAACAGTCGCAGCATGACAGGGGGTGTTAATAAGACTCCCAGAATTACTTTTTTTTCTCCACGTTCCCCGCAAATTTCCACCCCTTCCAACAGGAAAATTACTTTTAAAAAGTAAACAAGCCATTTTTTAAAAAAACTTGGTAATAAATATGGGTCAATGTAACAGAGGCTGTTTTTCAAACAGCTGCAGTCAATCTGGGATCTTATTAATTCCTTTTATTTTAAAAAAATAACATAACATGTTTTGGGGACAGACGATACAAAGTGTGGTGCTTTTCTGCCTTGTTCTTGCCAGTTTAAAAAAAAGAACACGTTTTGGAACCGGAACCAAATAAATAAGTAAATAAACAAGCTGCCGACAGAGAGAGACTTCCAAATTTTCAGCGAAGGTTTGTTGCCAGGGGAAATCTTGGTGTGATGAGGATGGTGAATTTGAAATGGTGAATTTCAGCCAGGGCTATGTCCAATTCCAAAGGCTGTCTCAATTTGGCTAGATGGCCACAGGCATCTTTGAAGTTTGCACTCTATAGTTTTGAAAAAGAAACCTTTTTTCTTTTCTTTTTTAAACAGATCCCCTTTCTCTCTTTTTGTTCTTGCAGTAATTAAAACACAAGTCTTTTTGCCCAGAGCAAATTGGGGAAAAACTAGCTAACCTGGACAATTACCAAAATTTTCAATACTGTTTGCTGGTTAACAGAGCAAAATCTGAAAGAATAACAAGGGGAAACCGAGGCAGAGTTGGCAGTTCCTTTTTCTGGACTACAACTCCCAGAATTCTCCAATTACCAGGGCCATGTTGCAGTGCTGGCTGGTGGATTCTGGGGGTTGCAAGCCCAAAAGTAACTTCTTTCTCCAGCTCGCCATCCCGAGTACATGTTTGACACACACAGGCTCTCCAGTTCATCAGTCTAACACATCCAGTTAATAAGGATTTCTTTGGGTGGAGGGAATTGGAACCTACATTTTTACTGAGACCATGGACAGCTGCTTTCAGTTAGAATCTATTTATGTATTTATCTGTTACAGTACAAATCTGTCTCCTCCAACTTGGTTTTCACCAGAAGTGGTAGACAACATCCCACTGTCTCCAGGCCACAGAGATAGACCAGAGTCAAGAGTGCTGGGCAAAGCTTTTATCCAGGTCTTTCATAGAATCATAGAGTTTGGAAAGACCCCCAAGGGCCATCTAGTCCAACCCCCTGCCATGCAGGGAGACACAATCAAAGCATTCCCGATAGATGAACATCCAGCCTCTGTTTAAAAACCTCCAAAGAAGGAGACCCCACCACACTCCCAGGTAGTGAATTCCACTGCCGAACTGCTCTTACTGTCAGGACGTTCTTCCTAATATTTAGGTGGAATCTCTTTCCCCTTCGTTTGAACTCATTACTCCATGTCCTCATCTCTGGAGTAGCAGAAAACAAACTTGCTCCATCCTGTCAAAGAACCTGTCAAAATATTTTGATAATAATGAAATGCAACATAACACACTGCAACTAAAAGACGTGTTGCAAAACTGTCTGTTGCAACACGTCTTTTAGTTGGAGTGTGTTATGTTGCATTTCATTATTATCAAAATATTTTGACAGTTTTTTTAAAAAAAAAGTCTTTAGTTTCATGTTTTTAATATGACTGTTTCTTAACTTTTGTACTATTCATAGTTTTAGCTGTCCTTTGTTATAAGCCCTTATTGTGAGCCATCTTGGAGCTCATATAGGGAGAAAGGTGACATATTAATTAATTAAATGAGCCCGTGGTTCGTTGGGGTTATTGCTTTCTGGGGAAAGAGGAATTACGCAGCCTGTTGTTTGAATGTAACACAGCTCTGGGGATAAATGGAAACAAGCAGAGGGGATTTGAATACAAAAAGAGCGTAAACCTCAAAAGGAAATCCAAAGATGCCTTGAGCCCCAATCCACTTTGGCTCTGACCAAATAAATAAATAAAGGAACAGCAAAGCACCACACAGTTATGGTCTCCCCTGCCCCATGAACTTTGCAGCAGATATTTGCACTGATTTAACCCTCCATCAACAGGATTGTAAAAGAAGTAATCTCTGCTGTTCCCAATAAAAGCTGCGAAGTCATAAATGAGATTAGCGGCTGGGGTGGTTTTATAAGCACACACACACACATAAGAGCAATCCTGTTTTAGTCGCTGTTAGAAGTTTTGTGTGGGTTGTTTTCTCCCCAACTTTTGCCAGCTCCATTTTTTTAACCCCCCCTCCACCCGTTAAAGGAGGAAATACTGTTCAATTTGCACCATTCAGTAATGAACCACCATCTTTTATTGAGTAAACCAAAACATCTTTTTTTACATCATGCATTGCACAATGCAGTATGTGCACAAGGCGTGAATGAAAATCTCTTTTTAAGACGTTGGGGGGGGGGCAACAATTGGAGACTGACCGGCTGCAAGGCCATTCCTGCAAGGCCGCACAGAGACGCTGTGGCCCGCCTTGCAAGGGAAGTGTGTAATAAACCGGGCAACGGTGAAAGCAGCCGAGGCAAGTCCAACCCTCCGGGCAGTTGCAGGAGAAAAATTTTTGCTTAAGTGAAACCTTGACAGATTAACCAGGGAAAAGTTAACTAGTCAGCCAAAACGCAGGTGCCGGACTTGCACGGTGCTCTGGTTCAATGTTAATTGAAGGGGCCACGCCAAAGACAGACAGGAGGGCCTTCCAAAGCCACAAATGTGGCCCCTCTGTGTGTTTTCACAAAGCTGCGCTCCCCTGTTGTTGCAGGCAATCAATGTGTGAGAATTAAATCCTAGAGGGGAGGGATAGAAAGATGGAAAGGGAAGAGAGGCAGAATGGAAAGGTGGCGGATGGGTGGCTCATAGTGTTGAGACCAATATGGTGAGAGAAAGCCCTGTTGTTTCATGCTCTGACTGTAGAAAGAGGTAAAACATATTTATTTATTTATAAAGGGGCACCTGAAGAATTTGGATAGATGGAGGGTACACAACTTGTTTCTCTCAGGTAGTCTCAAAAGTGCTACAAGATCCCTTTGCAACTGATCTATTCCAGACTCACACAGTTGTGTCTTTGAATTCTCTCAACCTTAGAGGGAGGCAACAGCAAACCTCTTCTGAAGAAATCTTGCCCGGAAAACCCTATCGTAGGGTAGACACCATGAGTGGGAGCTGACTTGAAGGCACACAACACCATGCATAATAGACAGGAGAGAACCACAATATTTAAAGGGTGGCGGAAATGGTGGATGGAATTACCAGCCATTCTCCGAGGAGAAGGAAGGCAATAAAGAAAAGGGATTAAATCTAGCAGGGGACACATGGAGACATATGTCAGAGTAAATTTTAAAAAATCCATTTATTACAGTTAAAACAGAAGTGGCTGGTAAATGGCAAGATCATAGATGTCTCTACATTTTAGAATTTTAGAAAGGAAAAGGATGGTCTTGAATACCAAAACCAATTCATATTGCTAATGGTTCATAAAAGGAATGGAGTCATCTGACAAACCGCCCAAAGTTTCATTGCCAAATTGAGTATGTCTGTTATCTTTTGGCTCTATAAATCAGAATGTTTATCTTGCAGTATTTTACAATGCATACTGCTCTCCCAACAGTTTACTGTGGTCTTGGGTCAATCTCTTCATGTTAAGTAATATTTTATTATTTTTTAAAGAACATCCTAGAAACTGACAGTCATAGCATGAATTTGAAATACGGCAATTCCCAATACACTGAGAGCCATGCCAGTACGCACACCCCTCGGCTTATTCGGTTAGAAGAGAGATTAGTTGACTAACCAAACCAGACTGCAAGAAACCTTGGTCAGCTCCGCTTGTCTGTTCCAGAGCAGTGGTCAAGATGAGCCGCTACCAAATCCAAGGAACTCAGATCTCTAACAACACATCAAGACAATTATCTGATGCTGGTAAAGATGTCTGCTGGGACAGCAAACCTCTTTCTCTCTCCATTGCTTATATGTTCACATTTTCTCCCTGCTTGATTTTGCCTTGTCTTAGTAGAAACTACTGTACTCCTCGGTTTAATAATGACACATATTCCCTCTTCTTTCCATTCACAGTCCTGCTACTCATCTGCTTTCATTTTCCTCCAATTCTGTTTAAAAATAAAATGGAGAGTGTGATTTGTTGCCTCCTGGATAAACTAAGAAGGCAACCTATATGCAAGGAAAACAAATCAAAGTATGCTATTTCCAATGCATTCTGAGTGCTCTGAGCAGATTCTGACTGCCTTGATTTATTAGTGGGGTTTACCATTCAACCTTGGTGTATCTGTGGAGTATATCATTCATCCTTGAGAAAAGGGAATTAAGCTTGAAATGTTGGGAGTTAAGCAGGTATCTTTTTCAGATACTCTCATTTTGCAAGGTCTTCTGGATGTTTCCCTTTAATTCTCTTACACATCATTGTGAGCAAACAGAGGATTTGAACAAAACACCAGTAGCAAGTCAGGGGATAGTATTTATTCTGGATAAACCAATGCTAAGTACAGAAGTGCAGTTAAGCTGAGCTTTGTAGGTAACCAACGAAGCCTGACCTCCTCACTTTCTGCTCCACAGAGGTACAGTAAACACTTCAAAGCTTAGCAGGGCTGGGGACGGTTAATACCTGAACAGAGACCACCAGAGCTAGGAAACAACTCTGTTATAAGATTATACTGTCATTTTCACACAACTAACTCTAGGCCAAGATACTACAAAATGGCCAAGAGCGGAAAAAGCTATTTAACAGGTTGTACATAACTGACGTTCATATTATTCACAGGTTACAAGGGGGAACTGGAATAAAATGTTGTAGTACATTTCCACACACTAACAGTTTGTTTTGTTTTATGAAATTATGTTTTTATGTGGCATTAAGTTCAGTGAGTTTCCCATTAATTATTCTGTGCAAACCTGACTGATTTTAGCAGATGTCCTCCAACCTGGTCCATGACACTTACCATCCTCAGGTCTGATGGGAATTTTAGTCTTACACATATGGAAGGTGCAAGGGTTAGGATAGGAAGTCTGGACTAGAATCTTGTATCTCCTATATCTGTGCTACTCAAAATGGTGTCTGTGTCCAAGAAATAATAATAATAATAATACCGCTGACTGAATGGTGTCTTACAAATGGCCGCATCAGATAGCTTGATGTCCTGTGTAACTACCCATTCCTCTTATTCTTCCAGGTGTGGACATCAAATGGTCCTCCACAAGTTGTGGGGACTGCAACTCCCAGCATCTCTCACCATGGGCCATGACCTCTAGGACTGCTGGGAGTTGCAATCCTACATGGTCTGGAAGGTCTCCTCCTTCCTACCTGTTTTAAGAAGTGCCTTAAAACACTGCTGGGGGAAAAGGCACTGCTCTCCTCAATCAATGCTATTCCTGAAGAAAATAAATGAAAGAAAAGGAAAACTGACCAATGCTTCTTGCAGTGATGGTGGCTCAATGTGGGGTGGGGGAAAAGGGGCGACAAGGGGGAGAGCTTGTGTGATATATCCAGAAATGGGAGAAGACAGCAACCAGAAGAGATTTGTCAAAGGGAGGGTGGGTGGGGGGTCCAGCTTCCTTGACTGTCATGACAGAAAAACACCAGTTGGTCAAAAGTCTGACATCATTCAATGGCTAAATTTTAGGCAGGGAGAAATACTCATCAGAAACAGGCAGAAATTACCAATACAGAGGTTAACAGGTATTCAGAGTGGAGTTCCACTGTGTTCAATGGGTGCTTACACCCAGGTAAGATGGTATAGGATTGCAGCCCAAATTACTGGGATGGAAGAGGAGGTGAAGGAGATGGAGGTAGGAGACCTCTGAACATTATATCTGGTTTTAAGGATGGCTTCTCTTTAAAGCCGAGGAGGCAAATCCTCCATCAATACCTTTTCTTGCAACTGAATAGCAAACTCCAAGCAAGTAACAGGAGATGGGACGCAGGGAGGAATTAGGGAGGTAGAGTTTCAAAAGAGATAGAGTGTACCCCCAGAGAACGTTATGTGCAATGATACTGAGTGCGACATTTTAGCCGTAACATCAGCTCTGCTAGGCTTATGGGCATTCTATGCTTTAAAAAAATGCATCAATTAATCAGAAAGGTAGGTAAGAGAGAGACCAATCTTCTGAAAGAGGTACAATGCTGGCCCGCTTTGTTGCTATCCTATTGGGAGAGAATCCGGTGGACTGCATGCGTCCGTGAGAGGAGTCTCCATTTCCAGTAAGACCATCCACCAAGAAAGACTAAGCCATGCGTTATTCAAGACTGGATTTAATCAAAAAGCAAAGTGACCTAGTATTTATTGTTAAAACAAAAGCAAGGTTGAAAGAAAGCCTACACAAGATCTCCTTCGGGTCCCAAAGCCCAAACTGATTCACAGCAAAAAGGATCTCACCCTCTCCAAAAAATCCCAACACCCCTCCTCCCTTGAAGCACGACTCTCTGAACTGGTTTAAAAACAGGGCCTGAACTAGAAGCGCAGGTCCTTGCTCAGCCTCCAGTGAAAGGAGACAGAAGGCACACAAGCGCACAGCTTTTCACAGCATCACAGAGTTCGAAGGGAACTTAAAAGGTCCCCTAGTCCAACCCCTCGCCTTGCAGAAAGCATCTCCAATGACCCTTCAGTGGAGGCTGTCTACTTCTGCCTAAATACCTCCGCTGAAGGAGACACCCCTTGCGAGCACTCTGTTCCATTTTTGGACAGCTCTAACTTCTAGAAAGTTTCTTCTAAGGATTCATGAAAATCTTACTTTTAAACAAAACTGGGAGGAATCCAAATTCTCTTAGATCAGAGGAACAAACATCCAGGCACCAGCCTCTCTGATCCAAAATATAGACCACCACAGAATATCCGAAGAACGAGGAGCCCTGAAGACTGGGAGGTTCTGTTCCATCTACCCATCCCGTCTCCTAGTCTGGGCTGAAATATTGAACTTGACACTCACGTATAGATTGGGATCAAATCATTATCACAATCTCCCCTACACTCTTGTATGAACCAGACTGGTATTTAACATCAGCATCTGAGGTACAGCCAGGGATGCAGCTATTGGTGATGGTGGGGAGATAAGAATTCTGCCTCCTCCCCACCATTAAATTTTCCTTCAGTCTACAAGTTGCTGCCAATGCATTAACTTAAAACTTTTGTCAAGCATTTAGAAATACAGTTTAGGCATCCGTTAGTTACACAGAAGGCTTCTAGGTATGAATGATTTTCAACCTCTAACTCTCTGCAAAGCTAGAAATTTGGGGACTGAAGGAAAATTTCATTTTGGGGGTGAGGGTAGAATTCTTATTTCAGGGAGCAATGCCTTCATTTTGCCTTCGCTAAAGCCCTGGATAGTTCTCTAGAAAACCAGGTGTTAGCAATAAATTGGGCTGAACTATGCCACATGCTACAGGAGGCAGTTTCCTGATGTCTCTTAACCTCAAATGGCAGTAAAGGGAGGTCCATAGTTCCAGTGCTAATGATGCATGCAAATGGACCCAGGTTCAGCACTCAGCATCTCTAGGAATGGTTGGGAAAGAGTCCAAATTAGAAACGCCAGACAACTGCTGCCAGTCACTGTAGATAACACCGAATTGGGAGAAAGATCTGAAACAGTAGCACACGTCAGCTTCCTACATTCTTAGGAACGTGGCGTATCGCAGTCTTATACACTCCCTGACTGACTGTGGCAGGTAGGAAAAGTCCTCAGATCAACCAACCAGGCAGTGAAACCATTCAAAATACTGAAAAAAAATCAACTCTCTTTCTTTCAGTATATCAACATGCCACAGAAAACTCAACTAAGATTTGCAGGTGGGCAGATCCTGAGCAAAAGTCATAGACTCTCTCGTCCCAAAACAATCTATTTACTGGGCACAAGCACCGTGCAACTCAATAACCGATATCTAGTTGTGTCAGCATGTCATAATCCAGAGGAAATGTAAAAAAGAAGGGGGAAACACACACACCCCTCGTTATTATTATAATACACAAAGTAGGAATGGATAAAGAGCAAAAATCTTTTTTGGCCTGGACCAGTTCTGGACAAAGACATCTGATCCAACCCAAGGAAACATTTCCTAGATATTAATATATACAGTATTTGTATTTAAATTTCACAATCTTCTTTTCCTCCCCAGATTGTGTCATAGGAGACTATTCCAGAACTGTATGATCTTAGAAATTAAAATGACCTCTCTGATGAAAAGAGGAGGATCAGTAAACATGGGAGAGAGTTAAACTGAAGCTGCTCTGTTCAACTAACTAGCAAGTTACACAAGAGGAAGACAGCAGCTATGCTCTTACATAGTACACAGCTTCAAGACAGCAGCCGGGTTCTTGTACAGCTCATTTCCAATGGGGAAAGAGGGATCAGGTACATTTTTGCACACACACCCTTAATAGGATAGTAAAAATTTGCTGGTGACACAACTAGGAAAGAACCTCATGTACTTGTTCTGCAAAAGTAGAAAAATATTATAAAAAACAGAGGAGTGGGGAAAAACAGAAGAAGAGTAACTCCTCTCAGTACCTCCATCCTTCTTCTCGACTTCATCCCGGATAAGAGGGGAGGTTAGGGTCACCTTGAGCGTTAGCGGAAGCTCCTTTGTGCTACGGATGACGATGGCTGCTTCATCAACATGATGTTCAACATGGTACTTCTCTTCCGTGAGTTTCTGAAACCGTTCAAAATTGCTTGAGTCACCAGAGGTAAGAAAACCACAATCTCAGCACAGAAATGCACCGTTTGATGTTTTTTTTGTTTTTTTTTTTTTGCAAGCAGAGAAACACTGTCAGAGAGCCTAAATAATAGATCATTTCATAGAAAATGCTGCTTTGGAAAGGTATCAGAACACTTAAATAATATTTTTTTAAAAATTCTTGCTTTAATTTTCCTTCTGGGAGGGAAGGTCAGTCCAAGATAATCATCTGCCTCAGAGCCAAGCTGCCAATCAAGAAGTCCCAGTTATTTATGGACAGCTTAGGAATACTCATAGAAGACAGCGCCAGCCAGCATCGGAGGGCTGTTGGAGAAATCCTTGCAGGAAGGCCAAGGCTAAAGGTGTGCAGAACTAAGAACAGTTGCAGGGCAGGCAGTTCACTTCCGTCCCCTGAACTGCCCACTAAGAGGCCTTTCTTCTAATCACCTTATGCTCAGCCTGATGAGACTGTTGGGCAGAAAGCCCAACAGTCTCATCTGTTGTGGGGGGGGGGGTGTCCTTCCCTCCCTTTCCCCCCCCCCGCCTCTCTTTTGAACAGAAACACAGCCAAAGAGGCCAGATCAAAAACACAGGCTCAGCACCAAGCAAGCGCACCTCCTGTGGAATGTGCCGTTTTTCGATTTTGCTTATTCAGACTTTTGCAAGAGCAAACTCTCCTTCCAGCGACAGCTCAACTTGAGATGCTGAAGTGGATGAAGATTCAAAGGCTAGCATGAACCAAAGGGCTCTTTATGATTGTGTTTCTTCTGACCTCTCTTTTCCTTAAAAAAAAAAGGGGGGGGGAGGGAATCCTATCTATTCTCTTTTACAGTAGAAGTAGAATTTTTATTATGGTCATAGACCAGCACAGGTAAAAATACAGAATAAAAAGAAGGTAAAAACACAGGTTAAAAATAGTATTTAAAACATCCCTTCAGATGGCATGGCTTCAGTATATCAAGGCAAGGTTCTCTTTTATAGTGTTTTTATTTGTATCTGTTTTTAATTACACTATGAGCCACCTAGGCTTCCTCAGTATGTCCACACTGCACAATTATACCACAATGATATCATTTTCGCCGCCACGGTTCAATGCTATAGAAACCTAGGATCTGTAGTTTGGTGAGTGTTTTGCCATTCTCTTGTGCACTTTGTGAGGATTCGATAGCATACTACAGCAGCGTGCTTAGGGCAGTCTAGTGTAGCGCAGCATGAGAGCTTTTCAAAGAGAATCCAAAGTACCTGACCAAACTACAAATTCCATGATTCCTTAGGATGGAACCAAGGAACATTAAAGTGATATTAAAGCACTATAACTGTGTAGTGTGGATACACCTCCAGTTCTTGGTGGGATGGAGCGAGGAGGTGGGGAAGAATAATCAAATTAAAATCCCATTACGGCCTCACTATGTGGGCAAAATAAGTTTTCTGGGTCTGGAGAGACAGAGAGCAACCAGCCACAACTATACTGTTTTGTGACTTCGAGTCATCTCCGACTTATAGCAAACCTAAGGTGAACCTATCCCAGGGTTTTCTGGGGCTGAGAGTATGTGACTTGTCCAAGGTCACCCAGTTGGTTTCCATGGATGAGCAGGGATTTGAACCCTTTCTCCACAATTGTAGTCCAATGCTCAAACCACCACACCACACTGGTTCTCAACTATATACTGGATGGAAAAAGAGACATGAACAGCACTTGTGCACTAACTTTGGTTTTTCTCCTGAAAACCTGCAAAAATCTGACTCCTTTTCACTTTTCGGCTTTTGAATTGCAATCCCCCCACCGCAATCCCTGGCTCGCCATTGCAAAGTGGGGGCCGGGGGAGGAAACATTGCAAAGAAAAATGTGCTCCCAAGCTGCTACCCCCAAGAAGCAAGCAGATAAAACAAGGCTAGAGAAGGGATGTTTGTCACTACATCTCCTCTTCTACTTCTTTGGAGAGAAGCCTAGATGTTGTTTTTATTTTATTATTTTTTTTAAAAAAGACTTAAAACCAATGATGCAACTTCAAAACCAGGAGTGAGAATCGTACAGCCCTCCAGAAGTTGTTGAATTGCAACCCTCAGCATCCCACATCAATAGCTATGCTGGCTAGAAGCTGCTGGGAATTTCAGTCCAACAACATCCATCATCATCACCACCACCACCATCATTTTCTGCATTTATACCTCGCTACTCTAAAACTAGTACAATACAGCTAAAAACATCATCATCATCATCTTTATCCCCTCTATCTTTATTTATAACCTGCATTTCCCCCCAAGTCTGGGACTCTAGGAGGCAGCTTACACATTAAAAGAACATACAAAAGTCGACAATAAAATAGAATTAAACTAGTCCCAATATTAAAACATACACTTAAAAAGCTGTTTAAAACAATTCACTCTCATCCCAGTCCTGGTTTAAAACATTTTTATTTTTTAATTTGGTATGGGATAAAAGAAATAAAGCTTCCTTTTTGTCTACAACAGCATCAAAAACAGAAGAAAACCAAACCAAACCAGAGCAGGCCTTTAAGCCGTGCCATTAATCACAGGTAGAAGGTGCCCCATTTTTGCTCACCTGGATTTGGATGGGGAGATTGTCTTTGACAAGTGCTAATAAGGTCTCCGTGGGCTTCTCTTTGCACATAAGAACCAGTTCCAAGTCCATGTCGTCTTTTATCAACAGGCCTTTGGCCACCAAGCCAATCCTCATCACCCCACATAAGACCCGGCCACCTTGGTCCCTGGAGGCAGAAAGATGCTTATTTTTCTATTGGCAGAACACCAATATTGCCCCCTTGGGCATGGGTGAGATAATACATTCAGCTCCACATCCATAGCACATGGCAACACTTTTGAGAAATTAAGGAGACAATGCTCCCGACCCTGGAACCCCCTCTATAGAGAAGTTGGAATGGCAGGCTTTTAGAACTAAGGGTTTTTAAGAAAAGGGCTCTTAAGAGTTCAAACTGTACTATTTTAAAGTAGCTTTTTATCCTTTTTGAGTATAGGTTTTAAAATATTTTAATATTGTTAATAGTTTAACCTCATTTTTATGTTGACCTTTCCTGTTTTTTTTTTGTTTTTTTTTTAAATATTCACCACCTTCTAAGACTGTTTCTGCACTAGAAACATCTGGGAGACAAGAAACATCTGGAAAGGGAGGCCTACTCCTCCTCAAAGGCAAGAGGTCAGCAGGCAACAGCTGGCAGACAATCCCACTAATTTCTCAGCTTCATTTAACTCATCCTCCTGCTAGAAGGGCACATGCAAAAGTGGTCTGATTTTATATCCATTCATCCCAACCCATTCAAATGGCCATGGGTAACTGTGAGATGTAAGCCGCTGCACAATGACTGGCGGGGAGGGGGGGAAGAAGGGGGAAAGGGTATTTGGGAAAAAGGTCACCCTTAGAAAGGGGGAGATGTAAAGTTTGCAAAAATAATACACGGGGGGTGGTGAGAAATGAGAACGTGGGGAGACTATATCTGTACCTATCTATAAACCAAATAGATCCGCACAGAGCAATTCCCCCATTGATTTCTTCCCATGGAAAATTTGGGTCAAGCGGAAGAAAAACATCTGTTGCCTCCCAAGAGGGAAGAGACACACAGCCAGTCATCGGGAAGGATCTGTCATCTCACTGGTTTTTGCAACCAGACGAAAACTTGCTGCATCCTGCTTTTGCTACTCAAAGGGCTTCTTTCAATCACGCCACATTTTCTGCTCGGCAGAAGCCAGGATGTGAATTGTCCCTGTCCTTGCAGGAGGGGAAGCAAAGCTTGGGGGTGTAGGGAAAGAGGTTTTAAAAATGGAGTATTGGAGGAAATGAAATAGAGTCTTCTTTCCCATTCCCTCGGAGCGTGGTGGGGTCTACTTCCTTGGAGGTCTTTAAACAGAGGCTGGATGGCCATCTGTCAGGCATGCTTTGCTTTGATTGTGTATTCCTGCGTGGCAGTGGGTTGGACTGGATGGCCCTCGGGGTCTCTTCCAACTCTACAATTCTATGATTGAACAAACCTTTTACAATAATGCTGGGCAGGAAAAGAAGAGCAGAGGGCAAAGTGAGAGATGGTGAGAAGAGCTGAAGTAGGGCAGGTCCAAAAAGAGAAGAAACACTGATATACACCCAAGCAGGGTGAAGGATAGGGAAGGATCCCTCACCCAACTCACCACCACCCCCTGGCCTCCATACAAGCAATTCTTCAGCAGCTCCACCAGCTCTTTGTGGGAACATCTGGACACAGATGTGTGTGCTGCATACACATGTACACGCACGCACACAAAATGGGCCCTAAATTTAGAATGAGCTCATGAAAAAGCAATCCGGAATAGAAAAACCGGCAAGAAAAGAGACACCAGGCTGCGGCTGGAGTATCTCACACGGCACGTCTTGCCAGCCAAGTGAGTGCAACAGAAGCACTTGTTTTAAAAAAGGCAATCAGGGTCTCATTTATTCCCAATCAAAGAGAGGAGAGAATTTTTAAAAAGCAAGCCTGCCAATGCCACTCAAGCGAGTCTGATGCATCGCCATGGGCAAGAAGGCAGCAGAAGGGACTCGCCCAGGACTGTCATGACTAGAAATGTGGGCCCCACATGCTTAGAGAGATTTGGGTTTCACCTACCTATTTTTATTTTTATTTGTATTTATTTTTATTTTTTTTGGACCAGTGAGGCCTAGGTAGTCATGCCCAATCAAAGCAATTTGCTGCTTAATTTCATGCTAAAGTATCCATGGATTTACATTATCCTTGCGTAATTTCAACAGCTCTCTCTATTGCATATGAAAACCACTGTGTTAGTGAGTTTACTCAGGAGAACTCTTGGTGTTTCCAGATGGAAAGGCAGAGGGATACATTGCGTGGGATAAACATATGCTTAGTAACACTGGGGTTCCAATTAATATAGGGGTATTTACTCTGGTTGTTTTGTACCTTAAATTTTTTTCTGACTTGTGGTGGTCCTAAGGTGAACCTATCATGGGGTTTTCTCAAAGAGATTTGTTCGGGGGCAGGGGGTTGCCATCATTGCCCTCCTCTGAGGCTGAGAGAGTGTGACTTGCCCAAGGTCACTCCGGGGGTTTCCATGGCTAAGTGGAGATTCAAATTCTGGCTTTATGGAGTCCTAGTCCAAAACTCAACTGACTACACTAGGCTGTCTCTCACTTCTCTGAGGGTTTTCTGCAGAATGACGACTGCAGGAAACCAGAGGCACGAAACATAGAAAACTGCCTTTTGCTGACTAAGACCAACAATTCATCTTGCCCAGTACTGCTGTCTCTAACTGGCAGCCATCACTCTGTAGATGTGTAGCAGGGTCTTTCCTTTCCTCAACAGGAGGGGATCATCAGTATTCATTCCCGGTCTCACACACCAACCAGGCCTGACCTTCCTTAGCAGCCAAAGTCAGACACAATCAGGGATGTTCCAAGTTGTGTGACAGTATATTAGAGTGTGCAAAGCAGAAGATGTTGTGGGACATTATCCTATAAACATCCACTGGTTTACATTCAAGCTGCTAGACTCAGTCCTATGGGAATGCATTCAGAATACCTTACACACATGCTATATTAAAGTGGCAGTGCTTAATCTCATAAATGGAAGATGGTGTCTCAAACTTAACTCAGACCCCGAGACCCAAAAGGGACATAGCTTTCCACAGAGAAGGTTTCAGGTTGGATCCCTGCCACGTCCAGGTTGCAGGTTCTATTTCCTGGCATCTCCAGTTACCTGGGGGCAGGAGAGCCCTTCGTTAAAGCTAGAATTTACCGGTTTCCTAAACAACAGGAAGATTTTCTTGACTGTAAGAATGGACTGCCTCACAAGGCAGTGGACTCTTCATCTTTGGAGGTCTTTAAGCAGAGGATGGATGGGCATCTTTCAGGGATGCTTTAGTGGTATCTTCGTGCATGGCAGGGGGCTGGACTAGATGGACCCTTGTGGTACCTTTGCAGCTCTAAGATTCTATGATTCTATGCTCATGTGGCACAATTCTACCAAAAGAGAGAAAGGAAGTAAGCATTGTGCAGGACTGCAGCCACAAAATGTGTTGTGTTACCAACTGCAGATACTGCAGGGTGCCCATTGACACTCATCAAATTCCAAGCGCTTTGTGCTGCCAAGGAGGGAAAATGCATTCTAAAATATTAATACATGAACACATCTGCTTTGGCCTGTTTAACACAAGTGTCATTAATTACAAGTTGAGCAGGCTGGAGGGAAGGAAGGAAGGAAGAGGCAGAAGAGAAAATGGAAAGGAAGTGAAGGAATGTTTGAAGACCACTTAGCATTTACTGAACCAACTGTACCTTAAACACAGATAAATTTCTTTTGCACAGTTGCCCTTTTCTCCTTATGTTTTTTGAGCACACACACGTGTGGCTTTACTCTAATGCTCACACCAGCCCCCGAAGTCCATTTGTGAGTTTAAAACAACAACAACAACCCAGAGGGAAATGGAAAAGCAGGCAGTTCTTCCAGCTGTTTCCCAAACAGCGGAAATGAAGAATTAGAAACTGGTATAGGCACAGGGAGCAGATGTAGACACCTGGCAAACAGATGTTTCATACAATCTGTTGTCATGCGGGCTTTCCCCCTCAGTGGAGCTCTCTCTCCTGGCTGAGGAAGACACTGAGGCTGCACATGTCCATGGCCCTTAACCTGGCATGGAAGTGATGCTACATCTCTCTCCTTCTCTTGCTTCCTCCCCCTTCCCTTAAGGGTGTTTAATTGTGCCTGCTCCAGTCTTTTGCTAGCAGGGAGCTCCAACCACAGAGCTGTAAATGCCACTGAGTGACCCTTGTTGACCCAGCTCCCTTGAGGCATGTGTGTGTTGCCTTATTTAACCCCAGCACATATTCCCTGCTTGGCAGCTGCAAGGCTCTCATTGCAAGAGGTGAGACAGGCAGGTGCCTTCCAAAGGAGGGGAAAAGGCCCTCTGGGCCAAGCTGTCTCCATGAGATGCCGGTCAAGTGACTAAAAGGAGATCAACCACTGAAGTTCTCCTGTCCCCACATCCCTGAAGCTTTAAGCAATCTGGGCAAGACCTATACAGTAAACTCACATGTTATTCTTTTGGCTTAAAAAAACCAAAAGCCTTGAAGGTGAATATCTCACGAGTACCAAGAGAGGCCTTTCCATCTGTAGACTTCTGACCCAAAGAGAAGTCTGCACATTACCTTTTAAAAAAAAATCTAAAATTGGTTTTCTGGTTTGGAAGCCAATCAATGGATTTGATGATTTCACCAGCAATTCTCTTTTTGATGGACTATCTTCTAGTTTTTCTAGATCCTTCTCCATCCATTAAAACTGAAGCTAAGAGATGGTGTATGTAAGTTTGGGGGCTCCCAGAAACAGGGCCTTTCCCCCCAAAAGTGCACACTTTCCTTGAATTTCCAAATTATTAAAATTAGGCACTTTCACATAGCCCACAGGTTTCTGACTGGCAAACAGAAAAAAAATACAACAGGAAAACAAATTGCCCTTCAGGGAATGAAATGTTCATCTGGAGAATGGAGAGGTGAAGGGAAATGCCGGTTGTGACCTATGAAGCCCTTGAGTCCAGAAGGTAGATATACTGGTGGGTCAGCAAGAATTTCTGATCCCCAATGGTTTAGTAGCAGCAGCAACATGATGACTTGCCTGACCCTGGAATGAAGAAACCTGGAATAATCTGGGGCCCTTTCACATTACACCAGTAGAGTCCCACAATTCCACTTTAACTGCCATGGTAACATCCTACAGATTTTATCATTTAGGAGAGGGATATTCTCAGCTGGAGAACTCTAGTGCCTTGCCAAACCCCAGGATTCCTTAGGATGAAGCCATGGGCAATCAAAGAGGAATCACAGTACTATAGTGGTCTAGTGTGAAAGCAGATGAGAAACAGATTTTCATGTAGGACTATGAGGTCTGTTCAGTTCTAGCACGGAAGCAAGTTCTCAGGTTCAGAATTCTTTTAGCTCTAACTTTAGGTCTTTTACATCAGGCTCCTGTTGGTGGAATGCAGTGATTTTGTAAGAAAACAAAGTAAACCTCAAAAGCCTGAAGCCAGGTATAAAGGGATAGGCAAGAATCAAACCTTTCCAGCACCCACCGTCACCCCAAAAGTACAGCTCCCCAAAACGGTGAATGGCATTGAAGCAACACTATCTAGCACTCCCAAGACATGATAGGAAATTCATTACCCTTTGTGGCTTCATTGCATACACCACAAAGTTTAATCCACTCACTTGCTGCTGTTGGTACCGCTGTCTGCTGATTCCTCTTTGCTGTCTGTGCTGCTTTCTGCCCGGGCGGATTTGCTGGTTTCGTCCATCCAATCCGAGACCTGCTTCAGGGCACACTCAACTGTGGAGACCATATTCTGGACGGCTTCGAGTTCCTCTGGAGACGGGTAAATGGTCGAGTGTTTCATCATTACGTGCCGGTCATCATTCGCAAACGATCGAATCGATCTCTGTTGGGAACCAGAAGGAAGAAGAAGGAGAAAAGATTATCGAAGGGAGAGGCGAAGACAATGGTATTAAAGGAAGAAGGGGATGAATGGTGTTACTGTTCCTTGCCTTGCCTTAAAGTCATGTCCAGAATGCCTTCTTCCTGTTCTCCCCCTCCCCTTATTCTATGGCCAAATCCACACTACACAAATAAGCCACTATGAAACTGGATTATTTGCCATGGCTTCTTCCTATAAAATCCTGGGATTTGTAGTTTTTACAAGGTCTTTAGCCCTCTCTGCCAAAGAGTGCTCATGCTCCAGACTACAAATCCCAGGATTCCATAGGAAGGAGCCATGGCAAATCCAGACCTCCCACCATTTTGGTTGCCCTCCTCTGGACATTATGGTCTTTTAGAAAGTCTGGACCCAAGCCATATAGGGCTTTAAAGGTCATAAGCAAAACTTTGAAGTCTGTTCAGAAATAGACTGGTAGCCAGTGAAGCTGTTTCACTAGCCTTATATCAACCCTGTAACCAGCCCCAGCCAGCAGTCTGGCTGCAGCACTTATAAAAGATGGTACAAAGGTTCAGGTGTGCTATCCAGCATTAAATCCCATTGGAAAACTTCACTGCATCTGACCTACCAGTTGTTCCTCCCCCAAAAAAATTTCCCCGCTGCCTCTCAGCAATAACATTTGGAGGACCAAGGAAATCAATACACTCGGGAGTCTCTTCCATCCACGGGATGGCTGGCTGGCATTCATTAACTGCCTGTGCCAGCAAGCCTGCCCTCCCCTGTGGCCAGCTCTTCAACCCCTCTCCAAATATATTTTACAGGAACAGCAGAGCGCTGCAAGAGCTCAAGTCCATGGAGGCATGATCCACCTCTCTGCACTCTATGTTCAAAATGGAAAATGAGGTTGCAGGGGGACAGAGGATGGATGCAGAGTCTTTGGCTGGCTGGAAGTAAATATACTGTACCAATGAGATTTGGCAGGTGAGTCTGAACCATCCACTAGCCAAAACCACAAGAGTGACTTCACCTTGTAGAAGGGTAAGTAAAGGAGGAGAAGGAAGGAAGGAAGATCCTCAGCCTTCAGTTACGCAACCTGGTGGAGTTCAAGGTTGCCAAAGTCACTCTCAAAACAAATCACTAATGCCACTTTTATTATTGGGGGTGGGGGGGATGTTATTTATGAGCATCCCCTGCATTCCAACTTAATAATTCATGCACTGCAGCCTCCCCTGGCACGAGCTCTGTGGTTTTGACACTGCCCCAGCAATAAATCAAACCCAGTTTTACTCAGCTGAAACAGCAGTGCCAAAGCACCCTTTAAATCCCCACCAGTTCACAGTCTTTTTCCTTCCCATGCTAGGTAGCTGTTTTAGGGAGTTTGTTACCATGCTAGGAAGTTGGGCAGAGAAGGGGGAGAAAGAGAGAGAGAGAAAAAGAGAAAGAGATTCTCATTTCCACATGTTTATTCCACGAGGGGTGTCTGGGACCCTACCATGGCTGGCTAGAGTAGGTTTCAGCTCTGGTGCCTGTCCCCTTTCTCCTTCTCCCTCCTCCTGGGTGTCTTTGCTAGGCACTGTTTCGTCCGCCAGAAGCTCCTCATAAGCCTCTCAGTCTCTTGACGGCTTAGGAGGTCACACAGCTGCAAGGATGCTCCAGGAGTCGGACTCTGCAACACACCTGCAAGGCAGAGAGAGAAGACAAGAACACACACGCTTTACAAGTTGAAGAACAGGAAAGGAGTCAAAGAAAGACAGACAGAGAGAGAGAGAACAGACACAATGCCAAATGTGCAATTTCCAAGAAAGAAATATTTGGAGCAGATACACAATGGGGACCATGCTATTTTCTGTGAAAAGCAAAAAGCTTCACAGAAGGAGTTGATGATATATAGTGGGGGACCCAAATAGGCCACACGGAAGGTTTGGGGGTCTTGTCCTTTCTCAACCAGACAGTGATGTGGGGTTTTTTTGGGGGGGGGGGTCCAATGTGAAAGTTCTCCCACACCCATGTTTTTTTGTTGTTAACAGCCATCAAAGTGACTCCAACGTATGGCAACCCTATGAACAACAGACTTCCAAGTCAACCTGTTATCAACAGAGCTGCTCAGATCTTGCTAACTTATGGCTGTCATGTCTTCCTCGGTGGAGTCTATCCACCTTCCTCTTTTCCTATTGCCTCCCACTTTACCAAGCATTAATATGTTTTTCAAATAAGTCATGTCTTCCTATAATACAGTATATCCAAAATACAGCTGTCTCAAAAACCTATGATGAAACAATCCTCATGGTTTTTGCTGCCCTAAATCAATGGGGATCAGATTTGACATGTGCATTTGACTGCTATGTATGACACAAAGCCTGAACAACTGTTTCATTTTAATCCTGTGTGCTATATATCTGTTCTTGCAACAGACAAAAGTAGTTGAATTGAAATACTCGAATTTGGGGTAGAAATCAATAAAGTGCACTTAGTGTGGTTTGAGTGTCATAGCCAAACAAATCTCATGGTCAATTTGAAACTTACTTTTTGTTAAACCCTTGAAAATATATTATAAACAGCACCTTAATAGCATGCACTTCCTTTATATTATTTAAATTTTGCAAAGGGAAATGAAGGCACTGGAAATTGTTATCATACTAATTTTAGCACACCTGAAGTGCTGTTCATATAAAAATAAGTGCTCTCTACAAAGTCAACCGGGGGAGAAAAAAAGCTTAATTACAACTTTGATTTTTAGATTTGTCTGGCATGCCATCCATTCCAGTCACCCAATATGACTTATGCTGTATTCATTATGTTACTATTAATTTCATAAAACAATGAGCTCAGAACACATTAAATTTCCTGCAGAAAAGAGTACAGCAATGGAAAGTTTTGTATCGACATTGCTACCAGCCTAAAAGGATGTGGACAAAAGACAATACAAATTGCTAGCACAGTATTTTTGCTATATCATACCACTGCCGCTATCCTCTTGAAGGAAAACCTCTTGGAATCCATTCCTGTTAAGTAGATTCCAAGATGGGTTCACTCACTGCAAAACATGGACGACAAGACAAATTTAAGGAAACTGAGAGCTGTTTTCCTTAGTAGTTTGAGTATTGGAGAGGATTCTGGCAGACTAGGGTTTGAATCCCAACTCAGCCTTGGAAACTCACCGGGTGATCTTCAGCAAGCCACACATTTAGAAGACGACAATGGCAAACCTTCTCTGAATAATAAATCTAGCCAAGAAAACCCAAGAGACAGTTGCCTTAAGTCAGAATCAACTTGAAGGTACCGTACTTTAAAAAAAGGGCTTTCAGCAGTTACTAGTCTAGATGGCTATACATCTTTGGCTTTTCTTCACAAACAAAAATTCAGGAAGGACGCATCCCGCGCTTTCTGCAAGCGTGCTGATGACTAAAAAGGCCAATCCGAGATAGACAAGTCCGGTTGCAGAAAGCACAGCAGAGGGTCTCCTTGGGTGATGTTTCCGGGTTGTGATTCTTCCTGCGTTATTGTTTCTCTTCAAGACGTGTTCGGCATGAGGTCTCAAATAAGGCTGCAGCATTGTGGATAGTGCGTCTCCATGCCTCCCGATGTGAGGCCAGGGTGGACCATTGTTGGTGATTAATTTGGCCGAGCCTGAGATGTTGTTTCAGGGAGTCCTTGTGTCGCTTTTTTGGAGCACCCCTCCTACGCTGACCCGTGGCGAGTTCACCGTTGAGTACTATTTTTGGGAGGCGATGGTCCTCCATCCTAGAAACGTGCCCTGCCCAGCGCAGCTGCATTCTCAATATCATGGCCTCAATGCTGGTGATCCCTGCTTGCTCAAGGACAGCAACATTTGTCATACAGTCAATCCAGTGTATATTTAGGATTGTGCACTCTCATAACAAAGGCCACAGACCTCTATGTTGCTGAGGAGTGTGAGATAATGGGTTGCCGATGCCTTCAGGTCCTACTGGTGGACTTCCCAAAGGCAACTATCTGGCCATTGTGTGAACAGAATGATGGACCAGATAGGCTTTTGGTTTGACCCAACAAGGTTACTCTTATGTTTGGGTCACCATTACTACCATTTTACATTTGGAAGAACTGAGACACCGACACCTAGGGCAACATATGTTCTGCTAAGAATCTCAGCCTCCATAAAACAGCTATCAAACAAAAATGCCATACCATTTAAGCCCTCAGTGTTATGAAGAGAAATGGGCCTCTTATTTCTAGGTCGAGTCCAGCACAAGCTTTACGACTTTTAAGAAGCAGAAAAAAGGTTGTTGCAACAGGGCATCAAAAAATGTTGTCCTCCTCATCCTTCCATTGCTTCAGTATGCATGACCTCCCCTTCTCTTCTTAGCACTCCCCCACCATAACATTTTCTGAATTCTTTAAATACCCTCAATTTAAAAGAAGTCGAACCAAGGCACTCAGTGTATGCAACATATAATCTCTGCCTGAGCATTTATACTTCCCCATAGGCATAAGAAAGTCGGAGTCTGTCAAACAAGTGGAGACTTCAATAAGAGTAGAGGAAAATGAAAGATGAAACAGAGAATACATTCTACTCCTGGGCTGAAAAGAGACTTCAGGTGGGCAGGATATACCATGGATTTGGGGACATAGGCCCAGAAACTCTATGATGCAAAGTATCAAGAGAACAGTAAAATTTTGAACCAAATGAATACAATCTCCCTTCAGATGTTTATTTTCAGAAGCAGAACTAAGAGTACATGTGATTGCTACTTCCTTTGACTTGTAAACTATGGTGTTATTAACGCAGGCTAAAACATTGTTTGGTTTCTTTGCTGCAGCATCATACTGCTGGGTCATGTTCAATTTGTGACCAACAATAATCCCAAGATCCTTTTCACATGTACTGCTGCTAAGCCAAGTTTCCCCCCATCCTATTCCTGTGCTTTTGTATACAGAATTTTGCATCTTCACTGTCGCTTCCTTGACTGGATCTTTGCACCTATAACACACCCTCCCTCTTTCCCTACTGCCTTCCACCTTCCCAAGCACTGGTGTCTTTTCTAATGAATCATGTCTTCTCATGATATACCCAAAGTACAATAGCCTCAGTTTAGTCATTTTGCCTTCTAGGCTTGATTTGCTCTTGATCCATTTATCTTACCCTTTTTTAAATGCTGTCCAAGTTGGCAGCCTTCACTACTCCTTGTGACAGGGAGTCCCACAGTTTAACTATGCACCGTGTGACAAAATACAGTTTGACCCCCGTGTCCACAGGGGATACATTCCCAGACTTACCGCGGATAGTGGAAACCGTGGATAACAGTGAACCCCTTTAAAATGAATGACTTCCACCCCAAGCATACTGGAGGAGCTAGAAGATGCTTAAAGAGAACACCTCTCTAGGCATCTTCTAGGTCCTCCAGCATATCTCTATGGTCAGTTTCCAATGAAAGCATACCATAGATCTCACTGGAGGACCTAGAAGATGCCTAGAGAGACCATATTTTTTTGGATGCGGTTAAGTGAATCTGCAGATATGATGCCTAGCATCATAGAATTGGAAGAGACCACAAGGGCCATCCAGTCTAACCCCCTGCCATGCAGGAATACACAATCAAATCATTCCCGACAGATACCCATCAAGCCTCTACTTAAAAACCTCCTTATACTATATTTCCTTTTACCTGTCTTGATTCTCCCTTCATTCCGCTTTGGCAGATTACCCTTTTGGCTTCTAGTATTGAGAGAGAGAGAGAGAGAAGGAAGCCTGTCTACTTTTTTTCACACTATGCACATTGGGAAAACATCCTCTATCACATCAGAGTGCAGTAGGCCAACTCCTGAGTCCTCCACCATTCAGCTGCACTGGATGACCCCAGTGCATTCTCCTGTTATGATAGGATTCTTTTTCAGACAAACAGAGAATTCCACCGCCACCCTGTCCCAAAAAGGCATCTACAGTTGTCCCTTCACATTCGCTGGGGTCTGGTTCCAGGACCCCCCATGGATACTAAAATCCATGAATACTCAAGTCCCATGATATGCAATGGCATAGCAAAATGGTGTCCCTTATATAAGTTGGCAAAATCAAGGTTTGCTTTTTGGATTATTTTTTAAAGAATATTTTCAAGCTGTGAATACTTAAATCCGTGGATACGAAATCCGTGGATATGGAGAGACAACTGCACTATACAATACTACCCCCAAATCACCTCCCACAAAGTAATCATCTTGCAGCCTGGAATTATCTGAAATAACCCACTGGGAGTGTTGTTGGATGAGCAAACTGAACTTTCCTTTGTCGAGGCATTACACTTCAGTTTGTCCACAAAGCTGTGGGCCTGAAGAAATGATGGGATAGCATGCTTGGTGGCAGGCCTGCAGCAACAGGGAATAATTAAACCCTTGTTCCCCAGAGAGGGAGGCAGACATGCCTGGAGAGCACACAGAGGATTCCAACAGGCTCATCCTCCAATTAAGAGGCGCTGGAAGGAACGAGGGGGGAGAGAGGAATGAACAACAGATTTACACAAAACGAAATGGGATTTGGCAAGCATGGGAGAGTAATTGCTGTTTGCAGGCACAACCTCCCCAACCAAATTAAGCTCTGACGGGTGACAGTGTTGAGAACAATTACATGGGAGGAAGGAGAGAAAAAGATAAATAAATAAATAGCGAAAGGAAGAAACTGAGGAAAGATGGAAATGTGGCTTCCCAAAACACACACTTTGGATGCTCACAGAAGGCAAATGATGGCACATCAAAATAATCTCGCAAGAATCCATGTTTGCTTCCACTCCCCCCATGTTCTCAGGGCATTGCTTTGTCACATGAATCCTCGGTTTGAGAGCCCCAGAGAAAGCACGTACTGGTTTCAGTGTAGGAGTAGGCCTTCAAGAGAGGAGGGTTCAAATCCCTGCTCAGCTATGGAAACTCACTGGGTGACCCTAAGCAAGTCAATCTCACCCTCAGAGGAAGGCCGGGGAAAACTTCCTTTGAAAAAGAAATCTTGTCAAGAAATCCTTAGGAGAGGGTTGTCATAAATTGGTGTTGACCTGAAGGGACAGAACAACAATTGTGCAAAGCACCATCTGCATGATGGGTGGAGTTATTTGGATATTTAACTTTTAAAAGTTTAGTTTAGTTTACTAGATACAAAAGTAAGATAAATGTTATGAATCAGATGATACTCTGTTTCATGCACTGGAAATTTCTCCTCCTTTCCCCTGCCAAATCTCAACTCTCACATCTCTGCCCTTAAGTCATGCCTTTACAACACAATGCAATGGAAAAACAAGGTCCTTCACATGCAAAAGCATTCACAGCTTCATATAATAATTACAAGGTACTCAGAAGAAAAGGAAGATTGGACTGCACCTACATTGATTCAATCAAGGAAGCCCTGAGCTGCCCTGACTTTGCAAGACCTGAGCAAGGCAGCTAAGGAACCAGGGTGGGCTGAGGGGCTCATAAAGGTTTCTCATTCATAGGGTTGCCGTGAGTCAAAATCTGACAGCAAATAACAGCAAATAAACCTGACAGCAAATAACAGCAAGATATCAGCGGATCAGCCAACAGGCCATATTTAACTGATTTGGTAACCCAGTACTCAAATATAGAAGCTTTCACATGCCTGTATACAGAAATAAACCTACACAAAAGGTATAGGGCAGTGGTTCTTAACCTGTGGTCCATGGACCCCCAGGGGTCCACAATGTCCTCACAGGTGGTCCGCAAAGGCTTGAAGACTGCTCAGCCCAGGTGATGGAAACCAAGGCAAAGGCTGGCTTGGCCTGCGCATTGCCATTCAATCCACTCCAGCCACAAATTTGCAGTAAGAAGCAGGAGAAAACTCTTCCCTTCTCTCCAGTGCCTCTGAGAGAAGGTTTAATGGATGGTACAATATTATTACTATCATTATCATCATCATTAGGTATTATTATCAGGTATTATTGTGTTTTTGTTGTTGTTAGGGTTTTAAATCTTGAGGTAAGTCTTGGGGGTCCACAGCAACAAAAGATATTTAAAGGGGGTCCCTGGTAAAGAAAAGGTTAAGAGCCACTGGTACAGGGCATTCCCTTCCCACCTGGCCAAAAATCCCCGCATTTAAGCTTCCCAAACACAACTCTATCCTATTTAGGTTGAGAACACTTAAAACTGCATAAAGGTATTTCAAAAGAAAGGTCATTCCTGTCCTTCCAGCAGACCTCTTGACTCCCCAGACAGACTTACATAGCATCTGGGTTCAATTCTCTTGCCTGATCTCTCAGCAATCACAAAATCAAGCTCAAGGTCATTCTTCCTTTGCCCTGTTCCTGCTTCGAAACTCTTCTGAATCGAACAAGACATTATTTTATTATTTCCGTTGGGATTCCCCCCTCTCCTGCTTCGAAACTCCTCTGAGCAGAATCCAACAAGACATTATTTTATTATTTCCATTGGGATTCCCCCCTCTCCCATATTCTAAGACTCTGAATCTTGCCCCTCTGCCACCTCCTGATGGCTGCATGCCAAAGACAAAACCGGGAAACCCCATGGCTAGGCTAGGCTGATTCTAGGATGTTGCAAAAATCCACAGGAGAAGAGTTGCACCTGTGGGTTCGAAACATACCTCCATTGGGGTTCGGGGACAGAACAGGTTTCCAATGACCTCTTCGGAAAACTCTCGGAGGAGCTTCTGAGCAAATCACAGATAAACACCTCACACCATCAGATGTTCGCAAACACCTTGAAAACTGTGCTCAGCAACCTGTGACTAATTTTGGAGAGGTAGCAAGAATGCTGCTCTTCAGCACCACTGCGCCTTGCTAGCAAGGAAGACAAGTCTGACAGGTATCATTGTCAAAGCCTGCTCAACCAGCTTTTTCACTCAGCAGAAAGAAGGGAGGAAACCAATTTTTTTAAAAAAAAGTCTCAGGGCAGAGATTGTGCATTTGAACCAGCACACAGAAAGTGTCACTGGATCAGCCCATGATTTATTTATTTTTTCAATTTCCCTCAAAATGCCTCTAGGGTGCAGAAGCCAGCCCTGTTCTTGAACCCATGTGGAAACACTTAGGGGGAAATAAGGATTGCTTTAAGAAACTTCCAGGCAGAAGAGTTCAGAAGAAAGAGGGTGTTGGAACAGGGGTGTAGCTACTGGCAAGGAGGGCAAAATGAGGGCACTGCCCCCCAAGTAGGAATTCTGCCCCTCCCCAATGTAATTTCCTTTTAGTCCTCAAATTTCTAGCACTGCAGTAATTTAAAACTTCAGTTGAGTGGTACACGTGGAGTTCATGCTCTCTGTGCCTCTTTTTTTCTTGCTCAGCCTTGCTTTTCTCTTAAGTGCAAAAATACACAAGGTCAATGAAAAGAGAAGATGGAGCATTTTCTGTTTAATTCAAGATTAATGTGAAAACAATTCAGAGTAATAGTTTCGTGTATACCTACCCTTGTGGAGCAGTGGTTTGAGTGTTGGACTACGACTCTGGAAACCAGGGTCTGAATCCCTGCTCAGCTATGAAAAGCCATTGGGCGACCTTGGACAAGTCATACACTCTGAGTCTCAAAAAATCCCATGATAGGTTTGCCTTAGGGTTGCTGTAAGTTGGAAATGAAGTCACACAGCAACAAATCCTAAAGGCACCAGATCCTGTCTGATCTTGGAAGCTAAGGAGGATCAACTCTGGTTAGTACATAGATGGGAGACCACCAACAAATACTAGGTGCTGTAGCTATATTTCAGAGGAAAGAACTGGCCTCCTGAGCATTCTTTGCCTAAGAAAACCCAATGAAATGCATGGGGGTCACCATACATTGACAGGCAACTGAAAGGCACGCAAACACAAACACCTTCTCATGAAACCTACATCTCTGAATATACATTAAGGTTATTTTCAGCAACAGTGTGCTACTACTTAAAAAATAACAATTAGAGTCCTACTTCCGAGTGATTTAATCTAAGATTTAAAATCAATGAGGGGGTTCTTCAGAGAAAAAATTTAAATCACCATTTAAATCAACTTGATTTAGATCAGTGCTGCTCAAAATGGTGGTCCATGTACCAATGCTGCTCTGCCAGTCATGGGCTGCCAGTGTGCAGAGAGTTTCCAGGAAAGAAAAACAAAACCAATTGGGCACAAATATGGTGCCAGTCCCTGGCACATTGGGGGAAAACCCTGCTGGTCCTAGACACCAGATAACCTGTCCATCACTGAGAACAGAGTCCAAAGTCTGCCAGCTTCCATCTCTCAATGAGTAAAGAGGTTACTTACTGGACTACTTCAATCCCTTGAACTTTATGAGTCAAAAAAGACTTCCAGGCTTCACCCCTGGGATTAGCTAGAAATTATCTACCTCTGAGATAAGTCTGACAAATTAAAAAAAAAAAAAAGGTGGGGGACCAACCAATACTGACCACACAGATTGAATTTTTTAAAAAGTAGATAGTATCAACTGGGTTGCTTATCTTTCTTGTATCATCTACCTGTATCACCTACCATCACCTTTAAAGGTTGCTGCCCTTTCCTGCTTTTTGCAGGTAGCTTTTCCCACCACATATATATAGAGAGGGAGAGCTGGGGGGGAAATTAGAAAGCGCACCATGTTCCTTCTGCGGTATAATTTTAATTCCTGGCCTGCTTCCAAAGTTCTCTCCAGCAGCATCCATCACAGTAGGGAAACTGTGTATCTGGGTCACAGAAGAGAAAAAAGCTGTTCGGAGAAGCCCTGCATTGGGGAGGGGGGGCACGTTGGCACTGGACTTTGACATTATAATTGAACTCTTCTTTTAGGGTGCATTTGGGCAGAAACCAGTACTAGGTCCATAGATCGGACTGAAGAAGGAGAAAATAATCTTCCCCAGAGGGAGAGAGATACAAGACTTTCAAATAAAACAGAACAAAAAACAGTGCATAGGAAGATTAAAGAGCCAGGGTGCTGTCATGGTTTGAGTGTTGGAGTAAGACTTTGGGAGATCAGGGTTTAAATCCCTGCATTGGGTAACCCTGAGCAAGTCACTCTCTCTCAGCCTCAGAGGAAGGCAAAGGCAAACTTCTCAGAACAAATCTTGCCAAGAAAACACCATGATAGGTTCATTTTAGGGTCATCAAAAGATGGAAATGAGTTGAAGGCACACAAGAACAATGCTAAAATTAAGCTGCTATAGGAGATATAAGAAGTTGGAAATGAACTGAAGTCACACAACGACAAACCTTAAAGACACCAGATCCTGTCTGATCTTGGAAACTAAGGATCAAACCAGTGGACCATATATACGATTTCACAGGGACAGAGCTTTGGAATTTTAGGGGCTTTTTGGACTACAGCTAAGAGATCTGTGACATCCTCAACACTGATCCTTTCTACGTAACATTTTCCATCCTCCTCTCCCTTTGTCCACTGGGAAGGCAACAGCTATGTAGAGAAGGGACAGCTATGGCTGAAAGTTGGGGTGTGGAAGGTGAGGGAGAACAAGGTACCTTCGCCCCACTTGATGGTGCTTTACAGTGCCTCATCCTGCTCCACAATCTATTAAGGATTAAAGTTACAGGTGCCAAAGAGACCTCTCTAGGCATTTTCTAGTGTGACTCTTCTTGTATGTGTCCCTATTTTTTTTCAGCTGTGGATAACTGAAACCGTAGCTATTGGCTCCGTGGATACAGGGGTCTGACTGTACTGATTTATTTAACTTGCAGTCTGTCTTTCTTCCTAAGATAACACAACGGTTTCTTAAAAAGAGGCAGAACTCTCCACCCAGACACTGTGCAAAAGGCACCAATGAAATAGTAAAGTCCTGCAATAAAAACAATGCAAAAGGAGCAGTAGAGTGGAACAAACCAACCAGCATAATACTTTAAAATGCCTGGGGCCAATGAGTATGTTTTCATGCAGCACCAAAGGACAGCAGCAATGCTGGTGCCCAGCAGAATTTCAAAAGGTGGCACATGCTGGAGAAATGGCCATCATCCTAGTATATATTCCTTATCCCGACACAACGTAATTCCCTTGGGAAAGGAATTCGTGGAAGAGCACCGAGTTAATCCCTCAACACACACTCCACTACAACAAGAAGGCATTTCTGATAGTACCATACTGAATCTGGATTTATTGTGAATCCCCCAAAAAACTTTCTGACAGAGGTGAGGAACAACAGGCTTTTTGGGGTCCACCCCCAAACCCAACCCTCCTGGCTTCCCCAGATATCCATGCTCCATTCATCAAGTTATGGTACCCATACTTTTTGTACACCTCCCCAATGACATTCCAGACAGTTTAAATGCCTCTTCTAATGCTTCTGTTACAGGCAGTAAGAGCTGGCTTTAAGTTAGAGCATACTGGTATTTTGGGGTCCACCCTTTTTGCGTGTGGCCCCATGCACCATTTGAACTGTTGCAACCTACTTTCAAGTCAACTCAGATTTACAGTGACCCTCTGCTAGGCAAGATTCCTTGGCAAGATTTATCATTCAGAGGAGGTATGCCTTCCTCTGAGGCTGAGAGGGTGTGATTTGCCTAAAGTAATCCAATGAGTTTTTATGACTGAGCAGGGATTCAAATGCTGGTCTCCTGGAGTTCTAGTCCAATATGCAAACCATGACACTACACTGGCCCCAAGTTATGTCCCTTAAAGTTAACTTTGGCTTATGATGACCCTCTCATAGAATTGTCTTGGCAAGATTTCTGCAAAGAAGGTCTGACATTTTCTTCTCCTGAGTCTGAGAGAGGGTCCAAGGGCTCCCAGTGGATTTCCATGACTGAGCAGGGATTCGAACCATGGTCTTCTGGTATCCTAGTCCAATACTCAAGCAATTACACCATGCTGGTTTCACCACTGGAATATGCACCCCTTAAACTTACTCAAAATTGCATTCAGCCCTTAGAGTACAAGACGTTCCCTATCCTTGCTTTATGTTTCAAGGGTGGGAATTATGTGACCCTCCAAATGTTGCTGAGACTGCAAGTCCAAGGACTTCTCACCATGGTGGTTAGGGCTGCTGGGAGCTACAGTCTCAACAACATCTGGAAGATTACATGACTCCCACCAATGTTGTGTGCTGATGTGTAAATATTGTTAACAAGATATACAATGAACAAACCTAATGGAAAAAGATCCAAATCTGGATGACTCTTTACTAGAAGTGGTTTGGGAGACTGTGAATACATGCAATTTCTTTTGGCCCAAACAGCCTCTGGAAACAATGCAAAACACTCTTTATCATAGGCTAAAAAGTTAAGAGAGGGGAAGCAAGTGTACATATTGAATTTAGCAAGCCCTCTTTAAGTGCACTTTAACAAGCTGGGAGGCCAGACTGGTCCACATCCAGCCAAATACATTAAAATAGTTAACGAAAGAGCATGCAATATAACATTACTTCTGTGTATTGTTGTGTTTTGGAACTTCTGAACCATCTTCCCTCAAAAAGTATTTCAGAGGTGAAAAACGGCACCCCACTTTGAGCATGATGTCCACAAACCCTTTTACCAATTGCTTTTTTTTCTTCATTTTTTGAGTTCCTGGCTTTCCTTCCGTTTGCATCCCTTTTTAAAAATGCATAAAACTATTGAGGCAGCGACTGACAAGCTAGCAGTGCATTTAAGTGAAGGGCTCATTAATCTTTAAACCAGCTAAGAGAGGCAAAGAGAAGGCCACGGTGTAAGTGCAGATTTGCAATATGAAAAGGGAAAAGAGACAAGAGGGAAGAGAGAGAGAGAGAGGAAGAGAGAGAGAGGAAACTTGTTCAAAATACTGTCAATAGGGAACAATCTACAGAGGCAGTTGAAGAAGAAAAATAGCTGCTGTTGACTATTGTGTTATGTTCAGGTAAAGAAGAAAAGACATGTTTGGAATAAACATTGCTTTTTCTTAAAAAAAGCCTTTCAGAATATAATGCTGTTCCCACGTCCAAATATGCTTCCTTAACAAAAAGCAGAGATCTGAGGCGCTTTTTAAATTTCTAAATGGTGCAGACAAGATAAACAGTGCTCCTTTACCCAGCAACAGTATAATATTTTTATCTCTAGTGCCAAGCAAGCTATTAGGTCCCTTCCACGGCACACAACTAAAGCACTTTGATAGTACTTTAACTGCCATGGTTTCACCCTATGGAATCCTGTTGTGGGAGTTGCAGTTTTCTGAGGTATTTAGAATTCTCTGCTAGGACACTCTAGTCTAGTACCTCCCCAAACTACAAATCCCAGGATTCCACAGGACATAGTCATGGTAATTTAAGTGGAATCAAACTGCATACCTACCATGGAATCTTTCTAGAAAATGCCTAGAGAGCCATGCATCCTCTATAGACATTTTCTAGGTCCTTTAAGACAACTCTATGGTATTTGTAGCCAGAAGCCCCATTATTCCAATGGCGTTCACTGTTATTTGCGGTTTCCGTTATCCAAGGTAAATCCGGGAACCGAATCCCCGCAGACATGGGAGGTCTGTCTGTATTATTCTTTTTTATGCTACAGGAACCTATCCCTATTCTTTCCAATTATTTCTGCCTCAGTACCATATTATCTGTTAAAGACATTAATGCCTAGGAAGACATCTGCTTTAATTGAGGTATACCTGTGTTGCATTTGGCTCAACTGGAGGTTAACTTGCAATTGCATAAATAAGTAAAGGGCAACTCTATTCCAAAAAGCAGTGCTTTTATCACTGGAAGGAGGGTTGAGGAGCTGCTGTCCACATCACTTGTGAAAAACCCAGTACTCCCGTGGAAATGTCTTGCCATGTTTTTCAAGAGTGGGATAAAACACAGCTGTAACCCTACAATACAATGGGATCTGTTTAAAAAAAAAACATACTGCAGAGCTAAAAATAGTTATACTCTGCAGGACTCTTGCATATCCAGGAATAATTCCTGAGGGACCCAATGCTGAGAAAACAAATCAGGTTTGTGGGGGCGGGTTGAGGAGGGGGAGAAAGAAAAGAAACAAGCAAAGGTGAATAATGGGAGGAAAGAGGGAAGGAGAGCTTAAAATTTTGCAATGCTCAGTATTCCACTCCCAGAAGCAAGCCAATTGAGGAAGAGAAGAGGGGAAGAGACTGCATGCAGTTTTTTAAATACACAAAATGCAGCATTGAGCGTACAGTGAAACTGAGAAGAGTTCAAATACATTCCCAAGTAAAGCAAAATGAAAGAAAAGCACAGACTGAGAAAAGGGGGATTATCCTTCTGCTTCCCATAATCTGCATTGCTGCCTACCCAATTAGAACACTTTTTTTCTATGGAAAATGGCATGCTTTTTTCTTTCTTTTAAAGACTAGGAGTCTTGGAGCACATAATGCTCCAAGGTATGTGTCAAAGGAGCCGGCAGGGAATAGTGGTTTTGAGTGTTGGGACTACAACCCTGGAGACCAGAGTCTGAATTCCTGCTCAGCCATGAAAACCCACTTGGGTGACCTTGGACAAGTCACACGCCCTCAGCCCACAGAAAACCCTGTGATAGGTTCACCATTAAGTCATCGTAAGTCGGAAATTATTTGAAGGCACACAATGACACATATATGCTAAGAAAGCTGACAGGAAGAAGATCAGCTCCTTGAAATGTAGTGCTGGAAGGGGGCTCTACAGATACTGAAGACTGCTAAAAAGACAAAATGAACGGGTCCTAGAGCAAATCAGGCCTGAACTCTCCCTAGAAACCAAGCTGTCTAAACTGAGGCTGTCATACTTCGGACATATCATGAGAAGACATGGCTCATTAGAAAATGACAACAACGCTCAATGAAGTGGAAGGCAGTAGGGAAAGAGGAAGACCACACTACAGGTGGATCCATTCACTCAATGAAGCCATGGCTGGCTTGATGGATGACGCTCTTGGAGGTCTCTCATTCACAAGGTTGATCATAGATTCATAGAGTTATAAGAGACCCCAAGGGCCATCTAGTCCAACCCCATTCTGCCATGCAGGAATACACAATCAAAGAATTCCTGACAGATGTCCATCCAGCCTCTGTTTAAAAACCTCCAAAGAAGGAGACTCCACCACACTCTGAGGCAGTGTATTCCACTGCTAAACAGCTCTTACTGTCAGGAAGTTCTCCCTAATGTTGAGGTGGAATCTCTTTTCTTGTAGTTTGAGTCCATTGCTCCGTGTCCCAGTCTGTGAGCAGCAGAAAACAAGCTTGCTCCATCCTCAGTATGACATCCCTTCAAATATTTAAACATGGCTATCATGTCCCCTCTTCACTTTCTCTTCTCCAAGTTAAAAGCTCCCTAAGCCACTCTTCATAGGGTATAATGGCTTCCAGACCTCCCACCATTTCGGTCGCCCTCCTCTGGACACGTTCCAGCTTGTCCATATGCTTCTTGAATTGTGGCGACCAGAACTGGACACAGTCTTCCAGGTGAGGTCTGACCAAAGCAGAATAGAGTGGCACTATTACTTCCCTCGATCTAGACACTATACTACTACTGTATTGGTGCAGCCTAGAATCACATTGGCTTTTTTTGCGGCTACATCACACTGCTGACTCATGTTCACCAAGACGCCTAGATCCCTTTCACATGTACTGCGATCAAGCCAGGTGCCAGGTGAAATATATCTGTACATTTCATTTTTACTGCCCTAGTGTAGTATCCAATGATGTAACTCAAGGTCAATTTGACAGCAGATAACAACAACAAAATATATGCCAAGGTGTTGTAAGCATTAAAAAAAACAACCACCATGCAGTGTGGATGCAAAAAGCACAGACGCCAGACAGGTATGCTCAACATAGCCAGTGTTGTACATCATAGCTAGCCCAAGGTTTGTCATGTGCAATGCGCAAAATGACTCCCCAAGGGGTTCCTCAAACTCTTGGCTAGAGCAAACTATCCACACAGCAAGAAGGAGTTCAGGTTTTCCTTCTGTGTTGGAAAGACAATCTCCCTCTTATCCATACCCACAAAACACAGAAGTCTGAGTCACCGGAATTCAAGGAAGAGGGTAGATGGAAGCTCAAGATCACAAACAAACCAGTTCTTTCCAGGAACCAATCCAGTTGCCTGTTACACGTGCTGGGACATATCAGGCTTCAACAGCCACATGGTTGCAAGGAGAAGAGGACTTTCTTTTACACAACATGCAAAACAACTCTGGATTATCCTAATATCTTCATCATTTATTATTTCAACCTTGCAAAAAAAAAAAAAGGGGGGGGGTGAGTGAATTCCCAAGAAGCTCTGTTGGCAGCGAAAGGAGATATTTCGGAAACCAGAACTGGTCATGCTTCAGCGCTTCCTAATCAGCACATAAAACCCCAGTAACAAATATCACAGGCATTCAAATAGGTTTCCTAAAAATGTCATGATTAAAATTGAAAGGGGGGGGGGTCTCAGCTGTGACCTGGAGAAAGATGAACAGCATCTCCCATTAGCCTTCTAATTAGCTCCACACAGATCACTGGCCTTTGCTCACACAGTGCAGCAAGGACTCCTCCATGAGACACCAGGCTTGTATTTGGCCAGTTCTGCAGGGTTGGTTTCAGACAGGGAAAGAAGTCATCCCCAGGTGATGTTTGCCTCTTTATTTTCAAGAGAAGCATGTTTCTTGCAGCAGACATGCCCGGGGAGAGGACTGCCAGCCACTGTTCTCATGCCTGTAAGCAGGCAGGGGGCAAAACCCAGAACATGACATCAAAAACCAGAACATGACGTTGCAACGTGAAACTGATTCGTGGTGTTTAATGTCATAACTTTCAACATACAAAACTGGCACAGCATGAAAAAGAGCTTTGTAAGAATACAGGTACATCTATCTATCTATAAAAAAACTCTTGGGTATGTTGTCTTTCCCAGTGTGCTGATTGGCTGCTCAGGAAACGCACCCAACCAATAATCACCACCCATGTGCAAATTCCCTCTCCACCTCACAATCCACTCCTGCCACTCAATCTGTGGCCCAGATTGGGATCCAGATACTCAACTAGTGGTGGCAGTAAGCCGCCTGCGATGGGACCCAGGCAGTCAAGTGACAGTGCAGCAGCCACAGCAGGGCAACAGAGCTAGTCAACCTCAGCAATTTTGGGAAAAGTGTGGAACACTGAGAAGGGGGAGGAGGAATTTAAAAATCCACCAGCCTACCTTACAGGGTTGCCGTGAGGTCTAACATGCATTTTTTAGGGAGTTTTTTAAATTGTGTATGTTACAGCTAGTAGAACCATAGAACCGTAAGAGTTGGAAGAGAAGGCACTCCAAGGGTCAACTAGTCCAAACCCCTGCCAGTGGTGGGCTACACAGCTAAAGCACCCCTGAGATGTCTCCTACCTTCCAAGGGAAATTACTCCACTGCTGAACAGCTGTTACCATCAGGGCATGCTTCTTAATTTTTATGAAGAAGCGTCATCCTGGATCAGAGCAAAGGCTTGCCTAGATCTGTTCAGACTGTGGCCAACTGAATGCCTGCGGAAAGCCAACGCAGAAAAGGACATGCTAGCCATGGAGTTCTCCTTGGCTGAAGGGAATGTGGTGTAGTGGTTAGAAGGTCAGACCAAGACTCTGGGATGGGGGCATAGCTTCAGTGATAAAAAAAGAGGAAAAGAGGTTCCACCGAAGCATCAGGAAGAAATTCCTGACAGTAAGAGCTGTTTGGCAGTGGAATTTGCTGCTGCCTAGGAGTGTGGTGGAGTCTCCTTCTTTGGAGGCTTTTAAGCAGAGGCTGGATGGCCATCTGTCAGGAATGCTTTGATTGTGTCTTCCTGCATGGCAGAATGGGGTTGGACTAGATGGCCCTTGTGGTACCTTCCAATGCTAGGATTTTATGATTCCCTCCTTTGAAGCAGAAACATCCCACCTACAGCTGGAAAAGACCTCTTGCCTGAAATCCTGGAGGGCCGTTTCCAGTTGGCGTAGAAAGTACTGAGCTAGATGGATCAATAGTCTGACTCAGTCTAAGGTGACTTCCCATATACCTATTTAAATCATGCCTTTATTCAGAAGCATGTGGACTAGAATCTTACTTTGGCACAGCTCAGTGGTAGAGAGCATATGCTCTGCATGCAGCTCGTATGTTTAACCCATAGTGGGTTCAAATAACCCCTGAAAAGCTCAAGTCACTCACTCTCAGCTCTTTACCTCCCTCACATTGTCTCTTTTCAAAAGCATGTGTTCTACGCATACCTGTTGACTCTCAGCAAGACATCCAGCCTTCCATGCACCCAAAATTAATCAGGGCAACACCAACTGGCCCTGCCATATGTTTACTGAGTGCATAGCCTTGCTGACGTTCCATCCAATGCGCAGCCAACGGGCATGGTCCAAACACTGGATATAGGCATTGAATGGTACCTGCAAATGTTCCCACAGTAGTATTTGTTTCTATGCACCAACCAATGGTTCTTTGAGAGTTTCATGTTGCTTTGTCAGGTGATCCTGCTAAGCCCTGGATTTGATCACTCCTAAGTGTCCACTCCCACAGATTGGAGCCAGGGAACCTCTCTGCTTTACAAAGAAGCTGATGGTAATGAAATTACAGAACAAGAATCACAAAAAACGAGAACTCGCATTTACATTCCCTTATGGAAGGGGTGCAAGCAGATGTGAAGATCTACCTCTACACACACACACAAAATAATTGTGGTTAAACAGTCACGCAGAATATTTTTTTACTTGGAAACATTAAGTATTACAGCTGCAAGCTGGAACAGAGGCTAGGGCACTTCCAACCATTCTATTTTAAGCAGATGAGGTTGGGGATTCACACTTTTTCAGAAAACATGTGGGAGATTTTTTTTAAAAAAAGAACACCAGCTTCCAACAAGCCAAACCTAGTGGCTGGAACCAATTACCATTCCAGCCAAGTGCAATGGAAGCTACATTTGCAGCCCAGCAAGCCGAGAAAAATAGTCCAATGCTGATGAGGAATAAATTGAATGAGACATCCTCAAAAATGACAGACAGAGATGAACGTCTAGAAAATAATTGCTCCATCTGTTGGTAAGGAGACAGAATGACTTAAAAGGACAGATTTTCCCAGGGTGAGTTTGGGAAGGGGGTGGGTATACAGTGGAAAAGAGGAGAGCAGTTATGTCCTCCTAAAGTCAACTGAACCCTTACACACACATGATGAATGTTAGAAGCACATTTCTCTGCATTAATATCTGTACACATCTTGGATTCTTCTATTCAAAGTTGTACTTCAAACAGGATCTTTCATGCGCATTACAGATGTTATCCTATGCTGGTGGTGCTACCTTTGAGCAGTACTGCATTAGTGCATCAGAGCAAAGATCAGGTGTGGGGGGGGAGGCAATGCAACTTTGCTTCAAGCAAAGCATTGCAGCCAGGGTATGAGTGGGCATTTAAGGAATTATATAAATGGGTGCAGGAGGGGGACAGTTAGCACACACTGGCCTTGCTTGATCTGCAGAAGGAGTTCTAGCTCAGCAAGAAAACTGCACACTTGGCAAGAGAAATCCTGTGTGACCTGAAGGATGCTTCCAAGAGAGATTTTACAAATGCAAGCACCTATTTGGGCTGCAGAGTTCACATGACTAGACGGGGACTTGGGAGACTCTTGGGGTGACTTTGATCTAGTCACTCTCTCTCAGCTTGACCTACCTCACAGGGTGGTTGTGAAAACAAAATGGAGAGAAGGAGAGTCATACATCACCTCAATTTCACTGGAAGAAAGGTGGGATAGAAATGTAACTTCTGTTTCTAGGGTGTGTTTGCTGGGGAGTGGGATTTTTTGGGGGGGGGGGGAGCAGCCAGGAATAGCATGCACCAGAACAAGTGACTGCAAAGGCTTTTAATGGCATGGTGTTTATGGTTTGTTCTGTCGATTTTTAACTTTTGTCTTTTAACAAATCCGTTTTAATGGGTTTAAATCCTAGACATTGTTTAACTGTACTTTATAATAACTTTCAATATGTTTTTCGTTCTCTTTCAGTAACTATTTTTTATTGTATTTGTTTTAACTTTTGTAAGTTTGCTTGGGGAACAAGAGGTGATATAAACAAAATAATAATCATCATCATAATAATAGAGAACTGGTGCATCTAGGAAAAGGAGGGAAACAAATGAATGAAATTGCCATAGATTGTGGCACACAATCACAAGAGCACAATTACAGAAGGTGAAACTGCTTGGAACGTGCCACATTATCCGATGATACCTCCATGATTCCTAGATTTTGGGACAAAATCCAAAATCATGGATGGCCGAAAAATCCAGTTGGGAACACCGGGTAGACTGTGAAACCAATGATGATGATGTTACAGTTGAGGGAATCATGCAAATCCAATAAGGTCTGGAGGGATACATCTCCCAGTGGTGTCTAGCCAGGAATGCTGGGATTGGTAATCCAACAATATCTGGGAGGCAGCATAATTCTCCACCCCAGCATAGAATTTATGCCCACATTTCCCAAGGACCTAACACAGAAAGAAGAAAAAAATCCAGAACCGGGACCAAATTTCTAGTGCCTGGAGAAAACACCCTCTGAATCTCTCTCACCACCTCCGTTGACCCACTTTAAGAACATAACTCCTAAGGAGGTCTAAGTACTTACTGGGAAGGCTCTGGTCTCGATTCCCAAAGATATGAAGTTCCTCCTGTATTATTTCCACTCAAAAGTGACTGAATAAAGCCTGTGTCCTTGGGTTTTTAGCACTCTTTCTTCAAGGAAGCTTTTTATCAATAACCAACAGGTACTGTAGAGTTGAGCACCAAGAAGTAGAACTGTTTCAGGGCTACCAGTTGCTGTAAGAAGATAAGAAATAGGCACACCCATGGACCACAGAACTATTTGGGGAGGAGGGGTTCAATGCAGGCAGGCAGGTTATTACTAATTTTGCCTCCTTGCAGGTATTTGCTGGGAAATGGAAGACTAATTTTCCCATATAGTATTACTGAAATATCCTTAAATAAGACTTCTTACGAGAACCATGTGTACTTAGAAGTCTTCCCACCATGTGTTCAGCATTGTTTACTCCCAAGTAAGTGTGCCTAGATCAGATTGCAGGCAGCTTTGACTATTCCTGGGAAGGCTCAATGACAAACGCTATCTTACTATTTCTTAGTGCTTGATCACTGAGAACCCTTCTGGCTGATAATTTCTGAGGAGGCACAACCACATGGGAGCCTTGGTGGCAGTTTTGCCAGATAATAATTTCAATGGTCTTAAAACTGCCATTTTAAGACCATTTAAGAACCATCTCATATACCAAGGGTAAGCTAATTCCAGGATGAAGATGTAGTCAAAGCTTTGATTTTAATAATGTCAAAGCTCACTAAACAGAATGGGCTGGGGCAAGAAATGTTCTATACACTTAGGGTATAAATTAGTTTTTAGTACCAGAACTGAGCTCACAATCCTCCCCTTACAATGCCTGGCTCCTTTCAACCACACCCCAAATGCTCTTTGTAAAAATACTTTAATTTGGAGGGGGTGGGAATCTTTTAGCAGGAATTTAGCAGCATACGGCTTGCCGGGACAATTAGCTAACACACATTGGAAACTGCTTAATGCAGTGTACATGTGTAAATTGTTATTGCTTAAAACCATTTGTAAACCGCTCTGATAGCCTTGTGGCTGAAGAGTGGGGTATAAATAACAATAATATTTTTTTTCCCAGCAAGATTTAGCAGGAATCTTAAACCATAGATCTTGAGTTGAGTAATAACTTAGGACTAACCAAAATACCGCAAAAGTGGGGAAGTTTTTCGGTTCCATGGAACCCTACATCAGGTTAGATGGTATTTCCCTCTCCCCTCCCAAAATAAGATGGGGAAGAAATCAAAAAGTCCTGAAGCATTGGCGATGGCATTCATCCTGCAATCTATCAGCAGATTCCAGTCTACATCCTGCCAACCACAGTGGTACACTAGGCTTAAGATTCAAAATAATAAACATTTCAGCCAGTTGTAAGTGCTGATGCCACAGACTATGGATCCCGACACACACGAAAAGGCCTATTCACGAAAGAAGGGGGCTTCAAGTAGGCCAAATACAGCTTCCAATTCAACCTAAAGATTCCCCCTGACCTACAGGACTCCACAACTTACTGGTCGAAAGAAAAAAGTTCACTCAGCTTTCTTGCATTTGAGTGGACCTGCCCAACATCCCATCTCCCCTGCCCTAGAAGAAATGAAATAAAATGAAGAAATAAACAGATGATTAACGGAGCAGCCAAACACTCTCTTAGCCCACTAAGCTCTAAATGAGAGGTATCCAATGACAAACCGTAAACAAAATATCCTTCCTAAATATACCCAAGTTTCTATTTCAAGCTGTTTACCCCCAATGACAGTCCTGGAAAAAGGGTACTCCAGAATTTCTCTTTTAACCAGAGAGATGGATGATCTCGCGGCCATGCAATTAGATGGGCTTCACAAAACAAACCATGTACTACAAACCCACTTTCAAAATACTGGAAATAGCCTGGCTTATTTTCTGAAGCAGACTCAGCTTTAGAAATCACACAAACACACACAGCCCCCAGAATTTCTGGAATATGGGAAATTGGCTTTTACCAACTCAGACCACTGCTGTACCTTAGTATTCTAAATCATAAGGGTTCAAGCATTGGAAACTGCTTAATGCAGTGTAGATGTGTAAATAGCTATTGCTTAAAACAATTTGTAAGCCGCTCTGATAGCCTTGTGGCTGAAGAGCGGGGTATAAATAAATAAATAATTCTTTCTGCCAAGCATATCCAGATAGAAGAGCCGAACTGGGTCTGACTGTAGGCTTATCCAGTCCAGGAGTCTGTTCCCAAAGGGGCCAACCAGTTACCTCAATGGGAAACCCACTAGCACAACTTAAATACATCAGCACCCTCCATCTTATATTCCTCAGAGATTGATAGACAAGATGTATGCCTTCCTCTTGCACTAGAGGATATATGCATAGCCATCCTGACTAATAGGCACCGATTGCCCTAACCTCCATGAATACATCAAGTTGCCAAACATCACTGTATCTTGCATTGGTGGCTTCCACAGTATAATTATGCAGCACCGTAGGAAGAAATCCTTGCCTGTCCTAAATGGCTGTCCAGCCGTCACTACCTCTTGTGGCACTGAATGCCACACTTCTACTAGGCGCAATGTGAAGAAGGGCTTTTCATTTCCCTTTTCCAGTTTTTGTATAATCAGGGACAGAAAAGCAGTTTCTCCTAAGCCATCAACTGGGCTAATTGTTTTGTTCTTCCTTCCAGCCCCCCCCCACTAAAAAAAAATAATAATCTGGCAGAGCCTTCACGAAATGAAGATATTGCTTTGCAACAGATGGAAACCTTCAGAAAAAGAACAAAAACAGCAAAAAATAACCTCTCTCTTTCTGTTTTCGAAGAGGCTCTCACAATTTCAGAAGGATGTGCCTGAATGGGATCCTCTTTGGCATTTAACATGCAGCTGAGCAGATCAGGGAATAATAATATCTGGATGCTGATGAAGAAAGATCTCTCTCTCTCTCTGGTTTTTCTTCGCAAACGAAGATTCAGGAAGGACTCATCCCGCACTTTCTGCAAGCGCGCTGATGACTAAAAAGGCCAATCTGAGATAAACAAGTCCAGTTGCAGAAAGCACACCAGAAGGTCTCCTTAGGAAGAAAGATACTAAGCATTTAAAAGCAGGACTTCAACTTGCCCTCTACTAGGAAAAAGATAAATTGCACAGGAGCGTCAACACAAGTATCAGAAAAAGTAGAATCGGAACTTGGATTGAAGGAATTGAATATTATCTTCTAGGTCTAGGGATCTGCTCCAAAGAAGCTTTGGAAGAATCTACAATTGTCCCAGAGCCTAGAAAAATTACAGTGGGCCCTTGGTATCCACTGGGGTTTGGTTCAAGGACACCCCGTGGATACCAAAATCTGTGGATGCTCAAGTCTCATTATATACAATGGTGTAGCAAAATGGTGTCTCTTATCTAAAATGGCAAAATCAAGGTTTGCTTCCTGGGATTTATTTTTTTGGAGAAATTTTTCAGTGGAATCTGTGGATGCCAAATCCGTGGATACAGAGGGCCGACTGTACTTTTTGGGAATACAACTCTCCTGATCCTGCAGCCATCATGTCTAAATAGAAGAATTTTTGCAAGCTTTGGACTGGCTATTGTCTATGTGGGAACTCCTAACCAATCAGTGTAATCCTTCCTCTAGCGGGTGCTTTCCAGATAAGTTAAACTAGAACCCCATCATCCTCTGCCAGCATGATCATTCAATCATGCAGAATGGAAGAGTCTAAAGTTCAGAGGAGCTGCTGGCTCAAAGGCAATTTCACTGACAGAAGCTCTTCATAAACACTCTGGGAGAAAAGCACCATCACTGCCACACATGCCTGAACATGTATACGCCCATGGATCGTGAATGTGGGTGGCCTTCGCCATTTCTAAAGCAGCAGCAACAAAATCCAGAGGCCACGGACCTCTGTTAACCATCTGCAGATGTGACCCAGAAAAAGGGAGGGGAGTTGGAAGAAAGTGATGCTGTAAGCAGCTGACACCAGAGCACCTGATGAGAGCTCTGGGTATACCTGCTTTTGCAGATGAGAAGGAGATCTGGGCGATCGGATTTCTGATTTCTGGTGCATACGCATGGCAAAGGAGAGAAAGGAGGGCTGGTGGCAAGACAAGGCCAATGCACTGCTAGCAGAGAGTCAGAGGAAGAACGTTGGTCTTACCTGTGATACGTTCTTTTCCAGTGTAGAGGCGAAGGTACCACCTATAACTGGCTGATCTGTGCTATTCAAGATGAACTTTCACAGCTGAAAATTCATTCCAAGACCTATAGAAGGGGCAAGCACGCCTCCATTTTGCAAAGCTCTCCTTCTATTCACACCATGAAGGGATCCCACACAACACAGGTGTGCCTAGCAAGCAAGCCCTGCAGCCCTTCTCCCCTTCAAAATCCTCCTTAGCTCTTCACCTTATTTATTTATTTGAGTATTTATACCCCGTTCTTCAGCCACAATGGCTCTCAGCACTTACACATCTACACTGCTTTATAGTGCACTAGGCACTCTCTAAGTGGTTTACAATGTGTTCGCTAATTGTCCCCACAAGCTGGGTACTCATTAACCTCCAAAAGGATGGAAGGCCTACGTTGTGGCTGCAGTACCAGCACCTTTTTGCACAGAAGGCGAGAGGAAAGGAAAAAAGCAAGAGTGACAAAGTAGAATAATTTATTTCTAGCACCACAGTCATGTTAAAATGGCACAAGGAGCAGCACTGAACATTCAACTCCCACCCTCATCACCGAAACCAAGTGATTTCAGCAGCATCATGTTCCAAAAGGGCACAGAAAAGGGGGGTAAAAACCTCTCCCCAGAATCCAAATGCCAACTTCTGTGCATGGCTTGTGGCAGGGTGCTTTGTCCGCTGCCAAGATGGAGCAGTTCCAGATGTATTTACAAAGCCTGACATTCCTTAACGGAAAGAGGCTTTCTCTCCTAAATCCACAATGCAGAGAGCTCCCGCTATGGATGGAGCCTATCCTGTGATATGGAGAAAGGAAGAGAGACCCAAACAAAAAGGAACCAGCCAACTTCCAGAGATGACTTTAACAACTTTTCTCGGCAGCTGTTTAAAAGGCACAGATACTCTTTGGACCAGAGGTTTGCTGCATGGATTCTGTAAGAGCGTTTGCCATGGATAAGGAAGAGATAATATACAGTAATCACAGTGTAAGGAAGGTGAGTACTAATGGTAACAAGAAAACAGAACACACCTTGCAAGGGCTATAGCACTAAACAGGGATACAATAAAGTAATTTCTAGAGGTGTAACCTCTGCAAAAGTCAAAGAATGAGCTCCAGGTTTACCGTCCGGTGTCCTCAAATCACCTAGCTGCACACACACGGTGCCCAATCTAGTTGATCTCTTTCACCTTCATCAGATATAAAGTAAACAGAAGCAGGGGAGATCTCACCTATGAAAAGATCCATAACCAGTTTAAGAACTCAGTCTTAAATGCACATTGTAAGCCAGCATGGTGTAGAAGTTGAGTGTTGGATTAAGACTCCAGGAGACCAGGGTCTGAAGCTATAATCACCCATGGAAACCCACTGGGTGATCCTGGGCAGGTCACACTCTCTCAGTCTCAGAGGAAGGCAATCGCTAAGCCCTTCTGAAGAAATATTGCCCAGAAAATCCCATTAGAGGGTTACTTTCAGGTTGCCTTGCATCAGAAACAATTTGAAAGCACACAACAACAACTTAAATGCACACACACTTTACGAAGGGACAAATCCTACCCATCCAAACAAGCAAAACAAGCATTTCTGTCTACTCAAGGCTACAAAAGACTTTCCTGATCTCGCTATTTCTCTTTAAGGAACCACAATGAAAGAAAGTAGAGGCAGGTTTGGGCAGCCAGGAAAGTAGAGCTGTTTTGTGCCTTCACAGTCTGGGGCATGCAAACCTCTTGGAGGGACTCACTTGAGACCAGGTGTCTTCAGGGAGACAAAAACAGCATGGGGGGGGGGACTTGTGCTTTGCATTAGACCTTCCACATCAGAGGATGAGGGCCACCAAAAAGTAATAATCATTTCATTTGGCTTCAAAAAGGAGTTTCATTGCTCCTGATGCCTCCAAGGAGCTGCACTTTCCCTCTAAAGCAGTGGTGCTTAACCTTTTCTTTATTGGGGACCCCCTTTAAGTATCTTTTGTTGCCATGGTCCCCCCACCACCACCCCCGCCAAGACTTAACTCAACACTTAAAACCCTAACAACAGTAAGACCTGATAAAAATAATACAATTACACCTTCCCTCAGAGGCACTGGAGGAGGAGGGAAGACTTCTCTCCTACTTCTTCCTGCAAGTTTGTGGCTGAAGCGGATTGAATGGCAATGTGCAGGCCAAGCCAGCCTCTGCCTTGCCTCTTATCATATGGCCACTCCATTGCAAGGAGGAGGTGAGCCAAACATCCTTCAAGCCTTTGTGGAACCCCTGTGAAGACATCATGGCTCCCTGGGGGTCCCTGGACCGCAGGTTGAGAACCACTGCTCTAAAGCAATGAGCAGGGCCTTGCTTTAGTGCACACGTGAGGGTCTCTTTTGGTCTTTTTCTCCCCTCAATTCCAAAAGTAAACCTCTGGTCACTTACACCCAAAACCAATTTTCAAAAAAACCCACACATTTTTGGTAAGGGTACTGCAGGCAACAAATCTCACGGGGCTAAAATTAGACCTGTCAAAGTCCTCCCCCAACCATGGCCCTACATGCTCCAAGAGGAAGACTGATTCTTGATTAAGGTTGTCAGGTTCTCAAGCAAATAGCAAACTGTCGGCAGAAAAAAAAGGTTGGACAAGAAATTGCCTGCAGCAAATTCTCTTTCTTCCCTTCCACACCTGTAGTCCAGTTTTAGGAAAAATAGACTATCAAGTGTCACTAAAACTCTGTTAGCAAGGATGCCGGGTAAGGCCAATCCCTCTTTCCGCAGAGGGCTGGTAGCTCAGCGATATGGCATATGTTTTGCATGTGGAACCTCCCAGCACAATGATTGAAAAAATTCAGTCCCTGACATTCATTTATACTACCCACTAATTCCAGAGTACCCAAGGTGGTATACAATCTGTTAAGGGCATGAAATACTTTGAAATGCAACAATAAAATACAATAAAACCATGGCGGAAAAAAGCAGAACATAAAACCAAGATAAAAATGGATAGCAGAGAATAAAATATTTCAGCAAGTGAACCTAAATTAAAAACAACGCAAAGGTATGGAAGGCGCTAAAGGTAAGGAAAAGAACAAAAGTATGCAAGCACTAGGTTCTTAAAATTCCCAGGAGCATAAAAAGGTTTTCACCTGTCACTGAAAACATTGTTCTATAGGTGCCCGGTGAGGCTCCTTGCAGAGAACACAATACAGAAGGAGTACCACCCTTGAAAAGGATTGTGTCTTATTGCCACCTAGCTCACCTTATTCAACCCAAGGAGAGTTTCAGAACATGATGTCAGGGTGGGTAAGGAAGAGAGGAGACAGCGTGAATGGCAATATGCAGACCAAGTCAGCCAGCCTTTACCTTGGATCCTGTAATGTGGCCGCTCACTAAAGGGAGGTGGGCCAAGCAGCCTTCAAGCCTTCATGGACCCCCTATGAGGACATTGCGGCCCTCTGGGGGTCCCTGGACCACAGGTTAAAAACCACTGCCCTAGGATATTTTCCTGGTCCTTCTAGAAGAACGCTTCTATAGTTGCCAGGCAATACAACGATGCAACTCCAGTACTCCCAAATAAGAAAAATCCAACAAACCCTGCGCTTAAAATCATACAATGTATAAGGCCAAATGGGATGACTTAAGAATAACTTCTATCCATCCCTGATGCATGTAGGAGACTCAAGGGACCACTTGAGCATGGCATAAGCCGAAGAGTGTCCACTTTCTCCCACATCGACCTTACACAAGCCAAGGCCAGTAATTAACCGACAGTTATTGTTCTGTTTGGCAGCAAAGAATTGCCAAAAACAAGGCTTCACGTCAGAGCCATCGTTGGCGGCTGGCAATAAACAGAATGGAGAAAGCAGATGTTTAATACAGTTGCTTGGCCAAGTTGGCCTCCTTGGACCACCTATAAATCCAGAAACTCACTGGGAAATGCTAATCCCACGTTAATTTATTATAGTTCTGTAAACGTGGCTTGTTTGCTTTTTAAAACATGGGGCCAAATATAATAACGACACTCAGAGAATTCAATACACTACACATCAATTATCCACCACACTTACAACTATCCAGTAAAGTAGGCTAGAATTATTGCCATGTGATAGTGGGCTGAGAAAGTGTGCACTTTCCTGCCCCTTGGTGACAACCTGTTAAACTAGATGAACCCATGGTCCTATTCAGCAAGCTAAGTCTATATGTGGAACACTCTACCACAAAGGATTAGGTTATTTCCCTCTATCTGTGCTCCAACCAGCAATTACACTTTTTTTAAAAAAATTCTGTCATCAAATGTAATTTATCACTAGCACTGACTCTTTGGATTTTTGTCTTTTTGTTCAGTAATTGTGTTTTATTGATGGACTGCTGATATTTGTGTCTGGTTCTATATTTTGCAAACCACTTGGAGTGAATCTGTTTTTTTTCCCCAGAGAGAAACAGAGGTGTGTGTATATTTTTGTATTAATAAATAAATGGACCTTGCATCCAATCCAAATATATTCTTAAGTTCCCTAACAGTTTCCAAGTTAACAGTCCTAATGTAGGAAAACAGCCCAAAGCTCTTTTGAACTGACATTTGGAAAATGCACACATACAGGAACAAAACCTCACAATGGAAAATATCTTAATAGTTAGTTTCCTCTCTGCTCCCCACTCCCTAAAAGAATAACACAATTTAACACAAATATTTCTTCTGCACAAAGTGACACAACAGGGAAAGAAGCCACTGTAATGAGCAGTGCTGTGCTTTCCTGCCATATAAAACTCAAGTCGGATGAATTAGTGCCTAGTAAAACAGCATATAATTTACATTTTGTTATGTCAATCAGGATAATGTTTTGAGGCTCTTTATGACTAAGCAAGCCAAAACCGCAACATACAAGAAGAACAGCTCTAAATCATTCCCCACACAGAGACAAGAGTTAGCAGTCAACAACCAGGAGGAAGCAGGATGGCAGAGAGAAATTCTCTCAAAATGAACAAGCCACTGGATTTTGTAAGAGGTGGATTTTCAACAGAGCATCTTGGAAAGAAATCCCTCTCTTCAAGAATAGTGTGCAAAGGAATGTGTGCACACACACAAGTATCTGACAAGTAACAAAAGAACAACAACAAAAAGACATACCGTAATGAGAGCCATAAACCGACTGGGATGTCTGCACATAACAAGTTGTGACCACCACTGGTCTTTATGAGTACAAGCAAAGAAGCCAGCAGGCACCTGATGATTTTGACAAATACCAACCCAATCAATTTAGGAACTAGGGTGAGAATTTCAACTCAACCAGGAATATCAACAGGCGATGAAATGACAACACCAAGGCCCACATGCTTCAGAGGAAGAGCTTGGCTTTGAGTAAAGGATTCAACCCCAGCCGTCATGGTGGAAAAGTGAGTGTTTTCAAATCCCTCGTTTGTTAATATGCACTAGGTATTGTTTTCCGCTCCGGCTTGTAACTTGTGGAATTATAGCATAAAGTTACTACCAGCTAGGGAAGGAAAGAACATCTGCCATTTTTCATTTCTAGTTTGAAAGACAGGTTTACAAACAGTTAGGAAACTTCATCAAGAAGAATATTAGAGTAGTAGTAGTGAGCCTTTTCTGCAGTTTTTCCCAAAATGCTGTGGGGTAATTATTCTGCAGAGAAATACATATGGTTTTATATGCAAAAAACACATTTCCTCAACTGAAAACAGGTTTCCTACACAGAAAACACTGTTTTCTTTGCAAGAAACTCTTTGTGCAACAAAGTGTATTTCTCCACAGAATAATTTATCGGCAACACTTTGGGATGTTTGTATTGCACTTGCATTTAACACACACGTAGGTTCCCTTATGCACAGTTGTAGTTTTTTGACATGGCATAACATCTGTATTGAGTTCACAGTTGTATGAACAGAGTTTTGTAAGTGTAACCATTTCATATGCATTTGAGCATTCCTAGATGGTGTGGGATTATCACCAGAGCTTTCACCATACCACTTGATTTCCTGGGATGGTGGAAACTTGCTATTGCAAACTGGCAGCAATGGAACTGGTTGCATAACATTGGTGTTCTACAAAAGAGTGGCGTAGTACAACCACTAGTTAACTACATTTGTGTAGGTTTCTGCTAAGCCAGCGTAACGCAGTACAGTAGGACTTCCATAGCCACTGATTCATTATCCACTGATTCAATTATCCACGGGACACAAAACAGCACACCTACCATAGAGTCTTCCTAGAAAATGTGTCCTCTCTAGCCATTTTCTAGGTCCTCCAAGGCAACTCTATGGTATTTTAAACCAGAATTCCCATTATTTTAAGTGGTGTTCACTATTATCTGTAATTTTGGGTATCTATGCCCCCCCCCATAGAACCAATCCCCAGCAGATACGGGTGTCCTACTGTATCTCAGCTCGTCTTACGACAGCCCTCTAAAGTAGGCCAGCATTGCTATTCCCCATATTACATTTTTTGTTGCGAGAGGGTAGTGTAGGAAAACATACTTTGACAAAAGAGAGGGTTGTTTAACATCACATAGAGATTTCATAGCAGTTCTGCACCAGGGCCATGTCCCATGCCTTCATTTTCACCCATTAGTAGTGACAGTAGGCTAAAGATTAATATGACAAGGAAACACTTTTTGCTGTCAAGTAAGTGTGAAGGGCTCACTAGGCCTCAGAAGAAATTATTTCGTTAATCATAGAACTTATTGATCCTTTCTTTCCCTGCCCACCAGGGTCCCCAAAGTGGCATATAATAAAAATCTATATATTTATTAAATCTCTTAAAAACAGTTTTTAAAAGGCACTTTAAAAACAGCAAACAAAACCCAAGCAGAATAATACAGTTTTGTCCACCTGCTGGAAGCTCAGCACGGATGGAGAAAGCCAGCCCAACTTCCCTTGGAAGGCAATTCCACAACTGAGTTACTGAGACTATAGAGTAAACCCAACACACAGGGAATCACTGACTTTTGCAAGGATGGGCGGGAAGCCCCGCATTGGTTTAGCAAGTGTGCCCCTCTTCCTTGCTTCTTTCCCCAACATTAGCTGGCCTTTGCAGGCAAGAGAGCGCAGGGAGAGGCAGCAGACAGGTGCCTGGCCTTCTGATCTTCTCTGTGCAAGAATCCTTTGGCTGAGGCAGCTCAAATCCCAGACAAACTGGGGAGGAGGGGTTGGGAAATACATACAGGGAAAGTGCTGTCTGTAAGCCCCTCTAAGTACCTTACCAGATGCCCTGCTAGGGCTAAGCAGCATCTCAAGTGACTCCCACTTCGGCTCAAGCCAAGTTCAGCAATGGGGGCTTTTTCTCTCCTGCCTCATTTCCCTCTGTCTTTCCCACCTCCAGAAAGCCAAGCCCTCAAGCACAGTTGGTTCTGCAGCAGTGTGGAAAAATGTGTGGGTGCTTTCGGAGGATGGGGGGAGTGCTATTTTCTATAAAAAGAATTAAGTTTTTCAAATCTTGCATAAAGTGGCTCAGAGACTCAATAGAAAAGGAAGGAGGGAAAAATCCCCAACACCCACCTGGACAAGAGCTTCTCAAAATTAATTTCACCTTCAAGTTAGGAAGGGATCAAGGTCTTCCAAGCAGCCATGGAAATAAGGATGAGATAGATAAAGAGGAAGAGGTACCGACTGGTTACATCAACAGCAAGGTTTATTTTTAAAAAAACTACAGATCAAGGAGAAAGGGGGGGGTCCGTTTCCATTAAAAGATACAAATTCCCCCAAAGTACTGTATAGCGATTCAGACCCATTCCACTACAGTATATTAAGCAAGTGGAAATCCACACCCACCTCTCTGCCGGGCAGCATTTCAGGCATTTAATGCCCTTATCTGAGCACCCGAGGAGATCTGTGGTCTTTATTTAGACATCTACAGAACAACCAACTTCCACGAGCAGTAAGAGGCAAAAGGTAACACCATCCCTTAAAGGATACAACAACGTTGTTCTGTTAGTGTCCTGGCAGGAGGTCAGAGAGTCAGTAGGGTAGCAGGTTTCCAACTTACACAGCATCTTTCTTCCAGCCCAAAGGAATGGAAGAAAATTCCTGTGCAATTGAGAGGCCTGCCACTTTAGCCTGAAAACACCATTTGTCCAATGGAAGGCAACACTTCAACACATGGAAGGACTACTTTGAAGAGCGGTTGTCAGCAGTAAAAAACGTCATAGAGCAATCTGAATATTCAAAACATATTTTGCTTTGGAAACAACTCCTAGTCCCAATATGCTAATTGAAGCAAAGCCAAAGTGTGTCTAACTAAAATAACTGCATATTTGTCTGTTTCGCCCTCACCTTCGCTTTCTTCCTCTCCTTCTGCTCTCTCTCCTAGGACTATTTTTAGACTAGAAGTTCCATGAGGTGGGACCTGACAATCCAAACTAAACCAAAAAAAAACACACACACACACACACACACACACACACCGAAACCCTGATTTATACTGAAATCATCAGTCTGTCTAGAGTATTGAGCTAGTGTAGTATTGTAAGCAGCAGCCCAGGATTTCGGATGGGGTGTCTTTCCCAGCCCTTCCCGGAGATACCAGGAATTGAACCTGCAATTCATGCAAAGCAGGTGTTCTACTGCTCATCTATAGCTCTTCCCAATTATTACTAACTTCAGACGCTGCCTTATATTGAGTCAGGCCAATGGGTCCTCTAGCTCTGTACTGTTTAAACAAGTGATGGTCAAAGTGCATCTCTTTGAGGATTTTTATACTGCAATTCCCAGCATTCTCCAACACTGGCTTCACCTGGTTAGGGCTGGTGGGAGCTGCAGTCGAATAATATCTGGAGGGCAGCATTTCGCTCAACACTGACATCTCACAGGCCTTAGGTGGCAGGACTTGAGCAGCTTACAAGAGCTCTGTTCTCATGGCTTCCTTATTTGAATCAAGCCATCTGTAATGGTGTCTTCATTTTTTCGTACTGCCCTCCACTTTCCCTCAGCATTATCACCTTTCCCAATGAGTCAACTGGTTCATGGTATGTCTAAAGTACAATAGACTTGGTTTAGTAATTTTGTCTTTAGCTGTCTCTTTCTCAATGGAAAGCCTTAGTATTATTCCTGCAGGTCACGGGATCCTTAATGCATTAAAATATTCCATATCATTTATGATTCCAAATCATTTATGATATTTATAGGACAATTAAAAACATGCAATGCAGTCAATGCAACACTGCTACTTCATAAATGGATATGATTGCAGGCTGTGTGTGTGTTTTATAGATGGAAGCAAAGTTCTCCACTTTTATTTTAAATAATCATTTATTTAAAATGATTAAATTTTAGTCCCAGCCAGCAAGGGATTCTGTGTAACACAAAAACATGTGAACTCAATAGCGACAGAAAGCCTTTTCAGTCACTCACAACCACTAACATGTATGCCAGAATCAATGGCAATACAGCTAGGAGTTTTCAAAGGTAACCATGAAGACAAGCCAAAAAAACTACCCCCTGCCTGCTCTTTTTATCCTTTCATCCTGGCAAAAAGCCACTAAGGTTTTAGTGCTTACAGAAAGCCTCCCTTTTTTTTCAGTGAACACACACTGAAACTGGATATTTCACTATTTGGGGGGGGGGCGGCAGAATAAATGCCTTTTTGTTGTTTCTACAGTGAGTCCTCTAGGCAACCCTGAAATGGACCCAGGTAAAGATCTTTCTCTTTAAAAAAACAATTTCCAGAGAGAAAGCTACTCTGTCCAAGTCATGTAGCTTTACCTCTTCTCTTAACAAGCAGCTGCCTCCCTCTATCTACCAGCCACTCCATGCACAAAACAAGCACTCCATCTTGTCCTTTGGATCCCTCTTAAAGAGACATGCCTCTTACCTTGAAAGACACCAGGTGGTGCAAGGAGCCATGTCTACACCACTATGAGTTTCTTAAGATTGCTCACAGCAATCCTGATTGCATGGCTCTTGACAAATGTTTCAATTTCAGGAGAAAAGAAAAAAAATTTACAGGGCAGGAGGCAGAAAGGAAGAGAGGCCACTGGCTATTTTTATTCAATTTGTTCTATTTCTCTCGCCTCCATCAATCTTCCAGGCAATCAGAAAGTGTGTGTGAAGTGTGTGTGTGTATTGAAGCCACCGTAACATCAAACCCAGGCATTGAAGCCCAAGATTCAAATGGTGACTCTACCACAAATTTTATCGAGAGATCTTGGGCTTGCACTCTCTCTAAGCCAAACTCACTTTGCAATGTTGCTGCAAGGATAAAACTGGGGATCCCCCTCATGCATAACACCCTGAACTCCACAGAAACAGAGTGGATTCTCAACGCAACAAAATAAGTTAAAAATAATAGTGAGCCTTAAAGACGTCATTGTTTTCTTTGGCCTAAGCTTATGTTGACTGCAGTCCACTTCATCAGATGCAAAGGTGGGCTGCAGTCCACAAAAGCATATGCTGAGTAAAACATACTGGCCTTTTAAGGTGGCAAGAGATGCCTCGTTGCTTCATTGCAACAGACTAACATGGTTAATCACCTCTAAGAATGTATAAAAACTTGAATCTGTAGTCCCACCAAATAGAATTGTGCACACAATGAACATTGCTACGCCTACTGATAATGCAATTGTAAACACACCTACTCAAAAGTAAGTACCACTGAAACCAGCAGCGCAAGAAGAAATGTGCAAGGTTTGGCTTATGCCTCCCCTGTTCATTTCTGCCAGGCCTACTAAATTATGTGGATTAACCACTTGTGGTCTATGGACAACTCACTTCCTATCTATCAGGCGCCCTGATTTAATAAATAAATGAACTGGGGAAGCTGTCTTGATACGAATGAAATGATCACCACCAGTGGTTTTCTTAGAAAATAAAAATGGCAGGTAGGTTCAGCTAAGCAATGTATTTTGAAGTATGCCCACAAGCAGAAAGGTATTTGGGGAGTGGGAAAGAAGCATTTGAAAGGGCTAAGAGAGCCAAGCAGTAAAATAGACCATTTCTGCTGGGTTTTCTATGTGGGTAGGTGTTTTATTGGCACTTTGGTTGTGCTTTATGGGATGAGGGGGCAATTAAGGGATATGGCATTTGGAGGCTCTAACCACCAACTGCCTTTCCCTTGTACTTGGTTTCTTCACCAAGTTACTCCTTGTCTCTGTGCTTCATCTGTTTGCTTCCTGTGAAGTGGACGCTGAAACAGGGAACTGAGCTCATAGAACATTTTGTTTTTTCTTACTTGGCCTAATAAAAGGTATTACCCCAATAAGGACTTTGGAACTTGAATTCAAAAACAGTGGTTTTTGTGTTTTGCAACTCAGCACACACCTCTGCCTTGTTACTAAGGGCCTCAGGCAAATTACTTTTCTATCAAGCTCATCACAGTTTGTCTTCTGGAATATCACCTCTAGTTAGTGACCACAGTCATCATGGCAGCCATGATGTGAGACCCTCAAAATTCCTGCTGGGCCCACCAGATTAAAGTAGGGGGACCTGATAGTGTGAAAGGATACCATCTGAACTGAGGATCAGCACAGTGGATTCCTGGATCCAATCCACTTCATCCACCCCATGCCAAAATCTCTGAGCATCTCTCAAAAGAACAGTCACAAATCCAAACATTAGGGATTCCGTGCTTCCAAGTCAGAGATGAAGACAAGATTGGAAAATTCAAAACTCAGTGCTCAGGGATATTTGGGGTGAGGGAAGAGAGGAATAGCTGGAACAGCAATATTTAGCTATACTGGCTAGGGATGTTAGATCTGTAGTCTTGAAACATCTGATTGGGGAATGCCATTCTAGAGGATTGCTGTTCCAAAAAACATAGTAGCATTTCATAGATAAAGAGTTACAGAACGAAGAATATTTTTAAATAATGGTGGGAGAAAATGAATGCTACTATTTCTAAACAAAAACAAATGCAAACCTGTCTTTTTCTGCAATAGTGAGTGAAACTATGCATGTTCATGTTAATAGGCAACTTTAATAAATTAAATTGTATTATATCCTGCCCCCCACAACAGCAAAATTCTAGGAGACAGGTGGGAAATCATGGGCCACTCCAGATGTTGTTTGTCTGCAGGTCCTAGTTTTAGCCCGCATAGCCCACGGCGAGGAATGCAGGGAGTTGTAGCCCAAAAACATCTAGCTCCCATCCTTGTTCTAGGAGGACAGTTTTAGATTTCTGTTTAGCTAAAACTAGAAAGCATTGACAATTTAACTCAGCCAAACAGCCAGAGAGATAAATATTAAACAAAATTAGACCCGCCAAATCTTTGTCAGAAGTCTAAAGACAACTTTGGTTTGACTGTAAGCTCTTTGGGGCAGATCATCCCAAGACAGCCAGAGAAAACAACAGACACACAGTCCTGCAAAGCTGGGGAAAGGTAGCAAATTTCCTATCTATTTCAATATATTCTGCATTCCCATTTCCCATCAATGTTTCTCATCCTCCCCTTCCACGTTCTTCCCCAATATCTACTTAAAATCTTGGATATAATGATTAACAACAATATGAGGACAGCAAATCCAGAAAGAGAAGTGAAGCAAAAAACAAAACATGAACACTTGCAATTAAGGACTGCGTAAAGAACTGCCACCAAATTTGGAATTGTTGCTCATGCACAGCACAGAGTGTTCAGAAACCACCACCAGGAAGTGCAGAAGCTTCATTTTTGGAAAAATCAGGTCAGCCAAAGAGACAATATGATGCACCATGCCAGCTGCACAGAAGCTGAATTCTGATAGCAAGGGATGAGGGCAGCAAGGAATCTTTCTTTCCAAATTCTACACCTTCTCTCTTATTTAAACAGAGAGCTTCTGAAGGTAACCAAACACCTTTCTGAAAGGTATCGCCATTCTTCTCGCCTTCATTATCCTCACTGGAAATAAGGTGACAAATTCACATCCTCACCAAAGGAGGCACACCTGACCCAGCTGTGTGCGGAGAATTGGGCAATTGCTTTAACCACAGATGGAGGTTGCCAGTGCTTCACAAAGACCTCCAACCTTGTCCTTCAGCAACATCAGCAGTAGTTTTTCTTGCCTAGAAGCTTGTACATGTCCACAAAGGCAACCATCCCGATGCAAATCTGTCCTACAAAACCACAATAAGCCACAGGCCTCTCCTTAAAGATCAAGATCCATAATCCCAAAACCGTGGGACAGTAAGACAGCACCTCCATAAAAAGAAAAGAAACTCAGTACTTTTTTCTGAAATGGACAGAATTTAAATGCTACATGTAAACTTGCAATTTATGTTATACTAGATTCCTTCACATGCCCGGACGTACTATTCTATCCCGGTTTTTAAAAAAAGATAATGGAAGCTTTTAAATAAAAAACAGGTGGAAGGTACTGCATGTCACAACTCCGCAAGAAGGGATGGGCATGTTTCTGTGGCCCGGCTAATGCTTGAGGAAGAGTCCTGTGTTATATAAAAGAATGTATGCTATAGCTATTCAGTGAAATTTATACTGAGCCCACCCCCAGTTCTATATCCACTGATTAAAAGAGTTAGACAAATAAATAAAACAATAAATAAAGGAAGCTGTGTTGGTTTACTAGAAAAAAATGCAGAGCAGCAGTTGCCAAACTCTGGCAATAAACACTAACTTTAAAAACAGGAGGGAGATCACCTTTTTCACTACCCCGATTTTGGAACCAACGCGTTGCACCATTACTTACGGTGCAAATGATCCATGTTTTAAATTAGTTTTCATGGGTATCCTATTTTACTCACTATGGCCCCTGACACAGCCCAGGAACCACCCATTCTGTTTAGAGCACTGGCCACAATATCCCAAGCTTTTCCCAGTGGCACCCATACCCCCCCCCCAACTTCACTGAAGCCAACTTCCCACCTGGCCTCCCATCCCCGACTGCTTCCAGATGCCCCCAAATCTCCTCCTGTTATCTTTGATCTCCCGGGGTGTACAATCAGCACTTTATGCCCAGCTTGACAATGTGCACACCCACCCAAACCTCCCTTTGCTCCTGCCCATGCAATCAATTAGCTCTCTTTTCCTGGCCCTGACAGCAATCCTCTCCCCTTCCTTCTCCTGGGCCCAGAACCCTATAGCACCAGTCACCTGTCTCTCGCTCCATAGCCCTTTTCCTATCCCATATTTAAAAGTGGACCCCATTTCGCCAATCTCAGCTGTCAGCCCAATGGCACCGATCACTCAGTCTTGCCTGGCAGCCAACATCCCGAGACCTTTTGCATCACCCTCCCTCCAGCTCCTGGGGCTTTCTTTTTATTTTACTCCTGGAGAAACACAAGAGGCACACTCCCCTTGACAATTTCATCCATACTCAGGGCCATGCAGGCCCCAGCCTCCCACAGCAACCTCTCCTCCAGTTTTTCTTCACAGCTACTCCCCACATCTAGACACCCTACAACAAGGTGTTCCCTCTTAACTCTTCCAAAGCTCCAACCCTACCCCACCCACCTGCCTTTCTGTCAGTTCCCAAGGCCTCCCCCCTTGCTGCTCCTCCAACAGCTTCAACAGCACCCCTTTCTCCTCCTGCACCCTGATATTACCCTGCTGGCTGCTGTAGCCCCTTCACCCTTTAGACCAGTGGTGTCCAACCTTTGGCCCTCCAGATGTTTTGGACTACAGCTCCCAGAATTCCTAACCAACTGGCTCAGGCTTGGAGTCCAACACACCTGGAGGGTCAAAGGCTGGACACCACTGCAAGTTTAGACCTCCCTTCCCAATGGCAGGTCCGCTTACACCAATGGAGAACACCCCCTCAGCATGTTCTCACCTTTGCACGAGCTTTGCACAGCGCAACCCTATGCATATTGACTAGCAACTTACCCACAGTGTTCAAGGGGAGGTTAGTCCCGTGTGTGTGTGAGAGAGAGAGGAAAAAAAGCATTTTAGGCTCGAGCCCTTGGTGAAAACCCACCGCACCGCCTCATTCCGTGTGCCCCTCCCCTTCCCCAATTGCAGCCCCTGAATTCCCCCCTCCACACACACATACACACATGCAGGTAATTCCAGCATGGGGTTGGACTGGATGGCCCTTGTGGTCTCTTCCCACTCTATGATTCTATGCTCCTCCTCTCATGGATCGAGCCCCTCTTTGCATTGCATTGCATTGCATTGCACCGCCCCCCCTTTTTTCCCACCCTCTTCTTTCCAAAAATGCATGGCCGCCTCCTCCTCCTCCTCCAGACCCCTTTTCCCTTCCCTAGGCCTTGCATCCCCCGCATCCTCACCGGGGGAGGGGTCCTTACCCGCCGCCTCCGCACAGCCCCCCGTCCCGGCTCAGGTCCGGCTCTTGCAAGCGCCGCAGCAGAGGCAGCAGCGTTCGTTCGAAGGGGCTCCGGGGCCACGTGACAGCGCCCAGCGCCCCCATAGGCTGGGCCCGGACCAGGGCTGCCGGGCAACGGTGAGCCCGCCCCCTCCCTCCTTCCCTGCACCTGAGAGACGGGGAGGCGAAGCTCGCCTTACGCCAGCGGCGCAGAACGCTAAGCCAGCAGCATAGCGGAGAGGCTTCATCCCTGCCCCTGCGCCGCCTCCAGCTACGGCTACGCAGTTGGCGTAAATACCCTCCCCATCGGTCTTTTCTACTACCTGTGTTTCTCCGTACGCAGATTGCGTAGCTCGGCTTTTTTTTTTTCTTTCCTGGTGGAACGCCTCCTCCGTAGGCTTTGCGGAGGTGGCCCTGTGTCCTTGCGCAAAGTGCGTAAGGCTGAGGAGAGCCTCTTTTTTTTCCTCCTCACAGCTTAATGGGAGACGGGGAAGGGATGAGGGATTTTAAAATGGACTTTAAAAAAAATGGAGTTAAAAAATTGGCGGGGCGGGAAAAAGGCTGAGGGGAAAGGGAGTTGGGCAAACAGGTGTGTGGAGAGAAAAAGGATGGGGGCGGTTGAGGTAAAGAAAGTGGTGGTGTGGAGCAAAAAAGGGAGGGTTGAAATAAAATTTAATGGTCGAGTACCTGGAGGTAGTTTCTAGTGGGAGAAAAGACTGGAGAGACTGGAGTAGTAATAAAAAAAGAAGTGGAAAAGAGAGCGAAGGGTTTAAAAGGAGGAAATCTGAGGTAAAAGGGAGTTGGGCATACAGGTGTGTTGAGGAAAAAAGGGAGGGTTGAGGTAAAATTTAATGAGTGAGTAGGTACCTCGAAGTAGTTTGAGGGGAGAAAAGACTGGAGTAGTAGTAAAAGAGTAAGTGGGAAAAGGAGCAAAGGGCTTAAAAGGAGGAAATCTGAGGTAAAAGGGAGTTGGGCATACAAGTGTGTTGAGGAAAAAAGGGAGGGTTGAGGTAAAATTTAATGAGTGAGTAGGTACCTCGAAGTAGTTTGAGGGGAGAAAAGACTGGAGTAGTAGTAAAAGAGTAAGTGGGAAAAGGAGCAAAGGGCTTAAAAGGAGGAAATCTGAGGTAAAAGGGAGTTGGGCATACAGGTGTGTTAAGGAAAAGGAGGGTTGAAGTAAAATTTAATGAGTAGGTACCTGGAGGTAGTTTCTGAGGGAAGAAAAGATTGGAGAGACTGGAGTTGTAGTAAAAGAAGTGGGAAAGGAAGCAAAGGATTTAAAAGGGAAATCTGAGGTAAAATTGACATGGGCATAGGGGTGTAGAGGAAAAGGAGGGTTGAGGTAAAATGTAATGAGTGAGTAGGTATCTAGAGGTAGTTTCTGAGGGGAGAAAAGATTGAAGAGGCTGGAGTAGTAGTAAAAGAATATGTGGGAAAGGGAGCAAAGGGTTTAAAAGGGGGAAATCTGAGGTAAAATGGAGTTGGGCAATTATTCTAGTTATTTTTGTCCTGCCTTTCTCCCACCAATGGGACTCAAGGCATCTGGCAACATCATTATAAAAACACTAGAAGCTCAAAACAAATACAAAGTTAGAACTGCATTATAAATAAAAATAAACAATTTAAAAAAGAGTTAAACTGTTTACAAATTAAAACATTACAGTAAAAATTAAAATACCTTTTTCTAAAAAAAACTTTAAAAAAATTTTTAAACCACACACCACGCAGACGCACTAGCTCAGCCCTTGTTGGTTCATAAAAACCTGGGGGCATAAAAATGTCTTAACCTGCTGCTGGAAGTAAAGCAAAGATGGGGCGTTACAGGTGTGTGGAAAAAAAGAGAGGGTTGAGGTAAAAAGTTGGTGGTGTGAGGGAAATTTAAAATTTAATGGCCAAGTAGGTACCTGGAGGTAGTTTCTGAATGAGGGAAACATTAGGGAGGCTGGAGTAGCAGTAAAAGAGTAAGTGGGAAGGGAGCAAAGGGCTTAAAAGGGGGAAGGCTGAGGTAAAATGGAGTTAAAAGAGGTTGCTAGGGACTGTTGGGAGAGAGTGAATGGAGTGGGAGGCAGTTTAATAAGCTGTGGTGAAAAGTAAGGGAAAGCCGGTGGGTATAAATTAAAGGGCTGTTTTTAAAAAGGGCAAGTTGGAGTCATCTGGAGTTTGGAGACTAGGCTGAGGTAAAAAGTAAAGGAAGAAAGTGCAAGGATATTTGAAAATAAAAAGAGCCTGAGGTAAAATATATAGGTGCTGAGGTTTAAAAAAAAAAAAGGAGAATGAAAACTATTCAGGGAGGGTGGAGTGGTGAGGTTAAAAAAATTGAGGTGGCACATTTGCAGTGACAAGGAAGGGCTGGCTGAGGTAAAAGTGGCAAATATGAGTCTTGTAACAAGGCACAGAGGTTTAAAAGAAAAGATAAAAGTGAGTGACCAAGTGAGAGCCAGTCTCTCTAGTGGTTTGAGTGGTGGACCAGGACTCTGGGAGCTCAGCCACAGAAAATTACTGGGTGACTTTGAGCAAGTCATATGGAAAGAGAACAAAAAAGAGAGGACAGGAACCAACAATGTATGTACAAATAGCGTAATACTATAAAATAACAAAACTAGTAGTTAACTCAAAAGTATGAACAATTCCCAACAGTACAAAGATCTATAAGTCACATGGAAAGCCATGGCATACCTCCTCAGAATATATATATATATATATATATGAGTCAGGGTGATTTAGTGGTTTAAATGTTGGAACTAGGACATCAGAAAACCATGGTTCAAATCCCTGTTCAACCATGGAAAACCACCAGGATGATGTTTTTCACAACAGTATCTGAAATGTGAATAAACTCACAGCTGTTCCCCTTTTTCTCAACACCTCGTTTTATCCAGCATGTCAAAATTAATGAGAATTCTTGACATCCCTACCCATTAGCAGTGTGGATAATTTATTTTATTGGATTATAGTCTTCCCCATCCTCCAGCCATCGCAGAGCCAATAACCTCAGCCGTTCTGCCTTAAGGGACTCTAGGAGAGGCTAGTCCAAAAATTAACCTTTCCAAGCTGTCCTTGCACACATGTCTCTATTCCTAAGCAGGCAATTGTTGCACTTTTGGTTAAGGGATTGCTTCCAGGCTGTGGTACCTATTGTGACATTTGCATTTGCTTTCCTTCTTTTTTACCACCTTTCAGGGTGGAGCTGCTGTTGGCTTTGTGATAGAGTTGGTTTTTCTTCTCCTTTGCCCTCTTTTCTCAGCATGGACCTTGTCCCTGGACTCTGTAGCTTCAGCACTTGTGGATTGCCTGGAAACACAACAGCAAATTCACTGTACATTCTCTCAACTGTATCCACACACACCCCTCCAGGGTATGCTACGTGTCCTACTGTGGTGTAGATACAGTAATAATTTCATTTGGCTTGGGTGTTTTATAAGAATTTCCCCAAATTTACTAATTTATTCATAAGCAAGACAGATGGAACATGAGATTAATAAGAATTCAAATGTGGAGGAAAGCAGAACTGACAGATTTGCCCAGCCAGTGTGCTTTGGGTACGTACCTTTTTAAAACCTGACTTTGGCGCCTATGAAATAAAGTCGTGTTTGTGATGCTGAGAATGGTTTTGATACCTGTTTTTCCTGATAGGCTGCTCATCTTTAAGAGCTGTGCAACATAATTCCCAAGCAGGAATAGGTGCACCTAACTAGTGCAGATAGCTGAGCATTTCCTTTAGTTAATTTTTATTCCAGATTTTCCATTTTCTTAATAAATTTCTCAGAAGCAGTTTGGGATTTTAAAGAAATACATAGGAGAAACAGTGCTTGGCAGATTTGCCCATCCTTTGCCAGAAAAATAATATGCTACATTATTCACTTGGCTCACACAGGATTGATGGCTTCTCCCAGTCAGAGCAAAACATGGCCTGAGAAGTTTGACATTTCCATTTCCAGCTGTACCTGCCATTGCAGCCCCCTTTTTTGCTATTTATAACTAATACAATGAATCAATAACAGGAAAGAATGATACGTAAACACTGTACTGCATGTGTTGAGTTTGGTAAGAATTGACATAGGAAGTTTTGCCTTTAATCACTGAAACCCTTCAGAAGTTATTTAAGAATATAGATGTCAACAGCTTCCTCCATCTTTCATTCCAACCTGTCTGATGAAATTTTGGGGTGTGTTTGAGCTTGCACATATCTGAAAGCAACCCATTGCTTTGGCTACTACCAAAGTATTTTAGAATGCCATCAAGTGGATTCAGATGAAGAGTTGTATAGGAGGGACAGTTGTGGCTAAACTTGTCAAGTTCAGGAACAATGGAGGATTTGTTTTCCCAGCGTGCATACTGTGGACAACACAGAGAGGTATTTATCCCTCTCTCCTTATACCATTTATTTTGAATCAGGAGGCAGAAAGTCATTGTGCAATGGTTTTATCTAGCATGGCTCTTCTAAGGTCCTTATGTAAACACTGTTGTCAAATTGAAGGAAAATGCAGCTGCAAATCTCATTTTTTACCTTGAGCATTGGACTATAACCTTGGAAACCAGGGTTCGAATCTCCACCTGGTCATGGAAACCTACTGAATGACCTTGGGCAAATCACACACTCTCAGCCTCAGAGGAGGGCAAAGAGAAACCCCTTCTGAACAAATCCTGCCAAGAAACCCTCACAATAGTTTCACTTCAGGTTGGCCATAAATTGGAAAGGACTTCAAGGCACACAATAACACTAATAATGGTACTTTATATTGGAAGTGCAGCAGCCATTAAGTTTCAAGGCAGTGACCTGTGAGGGCATGATAATAAGTAATTTAGGGCATAATGAGCTGTGATTTCAGCACTTGTCTATGCCATGGGTGAATAGAAACCTGATCAGGATCTACTGATAGATGCTTAATTCTCTCTAGCTGATTCTAAGTAGGTTAGCAAGGGTTTGCTTTTCAACCGTTTAATAATAGAAAATGAAAGTGCAAGTAAAATTGCTGTAGCTGTTCATGTGCTTATAATTTCTCTCACAGCCTCAAGTGTTTCTGATGCAACAAATGGTATTAATTGCTGGGCAGATCTAGAGTTTTGCATTAAAATCTTTGTAATAACCTAAACATAGATCTTTGCTTGTTTATGCAAGTCATCCTGATGGTTTACCATATGGTTCATGATGTGCAGTAAGTAATTTTGTAAAGGAAACATGATTTAGGTTTGCTCTCCCTGCCGCTGTAGCAATTTGCACCATTCTTTGGTTGGTGGAGTTGGAATTTCTAGTTTCCAACACACTAATAAAAACCTATCTGTCTGTGTATCTCTCTTTCTGTCTTGACTCTAGCATAATTCCAAGACCATGAAACTTAGCCATCTGAAACTTGGCATGTATATTAACAGGATCACAGTGATGTTCTTGGGATTATTTTGTAAAATGTACAGTAAATAATTTTAGTGAAAACCTGTCTGTAGCCTGCACGATCATCTTTAGACAGTAGGTTTCCCTAATTTTCCCTAGAGACCATAATGAAGGCAGGCCTGGGAGATTAATTTCTTCACAGGGCCTGTAAACAACTCCACACACCACTTCTCTCTGCTGGGTCCAGAATTCTTCAAACACTTAAGAGAGCAGGAGATCAGGAGAAAACTCCTGTTCTCTGGTATGTGGAAAGAGGAAAGGAAAAGTCTGAAAAAGCATGAGATGGGGAGAGAGGGGGGAAAAAAATCAGTGAGTGGGGGGAAATAGTGGGACGGGGTGAAGTCAGATGGGAAAGTAAGAGAGCATGGTGGAGAAGAAGAAGAGATCTAAGGAGTTTCTAACCTAGGCAAAGCTTGTACTGCTAATTAAAAACACACACACATAGATTTAATAATAATAAAAAATAATAATAAAATTGATTTATACCCCGCCCCTCTGTTAAAACAATCGGGGCGGCTTACAAAAATTAAAATACAATACAGATAAAAATCCCTAAACACCCCCCATAAAAAAATATTAAACAAATATAAATTAAAAGCAACTGTCTAAAATCACATTTAAAAACAATAAATACAATAAATAGCCAGCGGACTAAAAGAGGCCAGGATCCCCTGAGGCCGGGATCTAATTAGGAAAGGCCTGCCGAAAGAGATCCGTCTTTAGTGCTTTTTAAAAGCTACTCAGGCTTGTCATCTGAGGGATCTCGTTCGTTGGATTTAACAGATCTGGAATGTGCTCCCCCTCTGGTCTATGATGTGCTGGAGCTTTTAACCAAATGACTGTTGTACCAGAAATATCACCTTGATGACTTCATTGCTTCAGTCAACCTAAGGATATTTGCATATATGCACACTAGTGGTTCAAATGACCTTGGAGTGTAATGTATGAGAAGGATTTGCTGGCTGGAAACTGGAGTGTAACTGAGGAAGGAGAGACCCAAGGAAAACCAAGATCAGCAATGCAGTTGGCTGCTCACCTGCTTGCCGGAGGCAAATAACAAAATTCCTTTGGGAGGGCTGCTTAATAGTCAAAAAATGCCCCTCCTTCCCACAGTCTGTATTCTTCTGTTGTTGCTGTTATGGTTGCTGTGCTCTAGCCCTCTTGGTTCCCTTTCTGGCCTCAGGAAATGCAGCTCCTTGCTATAGCCCATGGCAGTCTTTCCCTGGATCTTCCCTGACAAAGGAAGAGAAGATGAGCAGAGTAGGGTGTGAGTGGCTATTCCCTAACTAGCTATTTACAGAGCTAATCAAGATAATGTTGGAGACAGATGTTTAGGACTGTAAATGAGTGTCTCTGTCTGGATTAAAGACTTTAATGCAGTTTGTGTTTCTGCTATGTTGTAAGTGGAGGTGGGGAAGGGAACCAGTTCAATATCATAGGTTTTTAGGAAAAGACAGACACCCTTCCTGCTTTAAAAATTTGAAATGTTTAAAAGCAGTGAGTACAGTATGTATTAAATCTCCCACATTGTTTCATAGCACTCAGTTCAGGTCTATTTAAATTTTGTTTTTAATTTGATGGACAGGAGAATACCTGGTAGATAATTGAGGAATTTATGTGCGACAATATGCTTTTCATGCCTTGGAGAAATTAAGATAACATTGCAACAAGGTTGTCTATCTCTTATTGGTACATCTGAGCAAACAGAGAAGGATATTATGATTTTTCACTTGGAACTGATGGCGTTATAAATATTCTGCTTCTGCTCTTTTTGCCAAGCCATTCTATAGCTGACTTTATAAAATGGAGAAAAAGTAGTAGCTTTATAAAATGGAGAAAAAGTAGTAGCTTTTATCATAGAAAATCAATGGAACTGCCTAAGGATTTTTCTGAACTAAGTTTGGCTCTTTTTCTGCAGAAGTGCATAGTGGCCACTACCAAGTCTTGCAAAAACATTTTATAAGTTGTCCTATCTGAATCTGCTGACTATCTCAAATCTGAAATTACTGTGAAGCAAATGGGAAAGGAGTCTATCAAATTGGTACCTGACGCTCAACAAATAAAGGAAGAGAAGGTAACAGAAACTTGCTCTAAAACTGAGACAATGTAATGGAAAGTATTAGTTCTTTCTGGATAAACAAAATGTATCTTTACAGTAATTCAGTACATTAGATTATGAACATGTCCTTTTGCAAAATAATGCTCTTATAACCAATATATTAGCAAGTATCAGCAAATTACAGTCAAGAACCTCAAAATAACATGTTACTTTGGCTGGAGAGTCGCACCAAAATTAATTCTATTGGTTAAAGTTCTGGTAAAGTATACGTAAAGTAATAATAAATATTTTATCCTGGTATCAGAAACAGTAAAATATGAGGGGAGCAGTTTCCTATTATGGTGCTTACAGGACCCAGTGAGAGAGTTGTTTTATTGTGACTGGTTTTATATTTGGAGGCAATGAACCAAAGTGAAATCTGCAGCTAGGATGCCTCCAGGGACAACATGCTTGGATGATATAATAAAAGCATTCTGGCCACAGCGAATCCTAAATGGCTATTAGCTATAATAAAAGGGAAAAAAACAGATCTAAGTGAGCAAGAATGAAATGTAAGCTATCAGAAATCAAGTGGTTAGTACTATTTATTGACAAACAGATACTCAAAGGAACCTGTGTTCCTGTGAGCAGATACTTTTTTGTTTGTTTGCTTGGTATGCATTTACTAAACAAAAGTACTTCAGATTTATACTATGTTCTTAAACTAAGTTCTTCTCAGATTCTGAAGGTTGCCTTTAGGAGCTTATTCACCATTCCCTTTTAAAGTTAATGGGGTTTTTGTCACCTGTATCTGGAACCTGAATTTAAATGCCACAAGGGATTCTCTTTCAAGCAGGCACACAGCATGTACAGTGTTGAACACCTGACCAATTTCACTGAGATCAATAACACTTTACAGGTGGTTTGGTATAAAATGGAGCTGCTGAAGTGCATATGGTTGGATATGTAGGCTAATAGCTTCTTCAGCTTTAAAAAAGGAGAAACCTGTATTTAGATAACCACATCAATGTGTGGTGGAAGCTCCTAGAAGCTTTGAGCTGACTTTTAAAGAGGTAAATAAAACATGGTTCTCTTTCCAAAAAGTCTTCATGCTGTGTTATTTAAGTGCAAGTGTAGCTGTGCTACTGTAGATTGTTGTGCACATATTTTTGTGTCCGCGGTTTCTCTTTTGACTGCAAAAAGGTCCATAACCATTTAAGTGTTTATTATCTTCAACTCCTATCTTTAAAGTGGAGAGGAGCATGATTACAGAAACTGCCATGCATGGTGTTTTAAGCTACAACAGACAGAGAAAATATAATTTGTCTCTCCATAGAATTATTTGTACTGCCCATGTTGATATTTTTAAAAGAGTGGCAATGATAAGAGATTCTAGAATAATCAGAATTGATCACTGTATAACGCTATGGGAGTACTCTGGATTTCCTCAGAAATGAGCGCCTCAGCAATAAGACTTACAAAGTAAGTTCAAATTTGGTTTCCAGTGACCTGTCAAAAAACAAAGTACAGTGTGGCTAAATATGTGTTACAGTTGTGAAAAGAAGCACAGACTTTGACAACAGATGACTTTCACCACTTGAGGGAGCATTGCTTCTACATGCTAACCCTATTTTCTAGTTAGCCTCCTATTTATACATGTACAGATACATAGAGACCATTTAGCTCCGGAAATTTTAAAGTGGTTAAAGTGAGTGATGTGATTGTGCAGATAGCTGACCATGTAAGGAGACCTGACAAGGAAGGCAGAAATGTAACATAAGGGTCTCAAACTATGGAGGGCTTACCTCTGGCCCAGAATGGTACCCCCCTCTGCACACATGAGGAGCAGTGCTGTCTAGTACCATTTTATAGACTACTTCTGTTAACTACTTTTAACGTGTATACACATTACAAGAATTATGATATTTATTCATTCCTTTTACTGTTGAACGGCTGAAATATTTCCAGATGTTCAAATTTGTTTATTTAAGATGTTTCTTTCCTGCAGGTTTCTGCCAGGATAGAAGGCTTTATGGAATCGGGTACTGACCAGATGGCATCAGTAGTTGCCTGTAAGCACTGGTGAGTTGGCAGAATGCTATAGCTTCATCATAATAACCAGGAAAAAATACTTATTTTGGTTCATGTGCTTTGTCAAATATTCATGCAGTAGATTTTAATACTTGATGAACTGGTTCCAAGACAACAAGGAAATAGCAACATTCTCATCATCAGATTTAGGGAGGCTATATACACCCAGGATTAGAATTAATTGGGGCATGAGGTGGTTAAAAAAAGTTGCAGTGCTTCTGGCTGCAGCCAGATGTTCTTTTAAAAACCTTCCCCTGTGTTAAAAAAATAAACCCTGCAAGCAGAAAACTAGCTCACCAGGGAAAGGGCTAGGCTAAAATCTTTCCCATATGCTACTATCTTTGGGGCTTTTTGTGATGGAGTCATAGATTGAAAGACAGGGAGAGTTTTCCTAGGCTGTCTAATTCAGTCTCATATTCAGTACAAGACGTCCAGGGCTAGGATGTTCCCACTAGTTGCCTGCCTAGTTACTATTAGAAGACCTCCAAGGTAAGAGAAAGCCCACTTACCTTACCAGATAATGAGTTCTTTTATGTAATTTCTCTTACTGTCAGTTTGTTTTAATGTTCAGGTAAAACTGACATTCCTGTGATTTAACCTGATTTGATCTCATCTTGCTCTCTTGGGCAGCAAAAGCTAACTCAAGGTAGGTAACAGGAGTTTTTATGGGAACAGCGATGCCCTTGTAGAGATCTTGACTTAGCTGGCAAGGAAGTTGTGATGCTGAAAATGCTGTTTTTACCATCTTGGGAAGCCAGGGGCATGCAATCAACCCAGCTAGTCAGAATGATGCTCATGAAAGGACAGGTTTAAGCTTTGTGGCTAATTCAAGATTCTGTATCCTGTTTCTTAATTCTAATTGCAAATGTTCATAGTAATATACAATAAAAACACAGAGTTAACACGTCCCATAATAAAGGCAAAATGGAATTGGGGGGGGGACCCCACAAGCTGTAAAATAATAAAACACTAGATAAAGCAGAAAATAGCTTCTAGAAGACTTCTCAAGAGAGTAAAAAAATAGTAACAAAGTAATAGGTTTTGGTCCAATGCATAAAGGACAAGCTTTTGTGGATGCATCTTAGCTGGATTAGGCAGAAGAAGTTTAGGCCAATAAAGTTTTGTGTGTGCCCATAGTGTGTTGAACACCACTTGCAACCTGGGTTTGCAGCAGTAAATGGACCATATAATCTGCTAGTATTGTGGACCAGACAGAAGAACAGGGAAAAAAACAAATTGCATCATTTTGTCAGTGGTTAATGCATTGCCACTTTATACCGATTTATCCCCATGCAATGAAAACAAAACCTCCACACAGGATGGAGCCCCAAGTGTTGGCCTATAGTTTATACCCCAGTCACACAGCTTTAAAATGCTTTTGTATTGAAAGTATAATGATCATAGAATCATAGCGTTGGAAGAGACCACAAGGGCCATCTAGTCCAACCCCCTGCCCTGGAGGAATATACAATCAAAGCATGCCCGACCGATGGCCATCCAACCTCTGTTTAAAAACCTCAGAAGAAGGAGACTCCATTATACTCTGAGGCAGCACATTCCACTGTCCAAAAGCTCTTACTGTCAGGAAGTTCTTCCGAATGTTTAGGTGGAATCTCTTTTCCTGGAGTTTGAACCCATTGCTCCGCATCCTCGTCTCTGGAGCCACAGAAAACAAGCTTGCCCCATCCTCAGTATGACATTCCTTCAAATATTTAAACACGGCCATCATGTCCCCTCATCACCTTCTCTTCTCCAGGCTAAACATGCCCAGCTCCTTAAGCCAGTCCACATAGGGCATGGCTTCCAGACCTCCCACCATTTTGGTTGCCTTCCTTGTCACGTAAAAGGCAAACACACGCACGAAAAGAACAAGACAGCACGTATCCATCTAAAAGCAAGGTCTGTTGCCAAAGCACTCCCTGAATTAAGAATGTCTTTGCTTGCCAGCAGGGAGGGAACCACCATAGTCTTCCTTGGTAGGGAATTCCAGAGTCTGGGAGCAGCAGTCCAAAAAGCCCTCTCTTGTGAGTACACTAGATGTGTCTCAGAAGATGGTGGTAACCTAAAGATGGCATCCCCCAAAGTTCTCAGATCTTGCAAAACTATGTAATCTCATTTTGTCTTTTCAACAAAATCCTGAGTGGGATAAGTGCACAAGCATTGGCACATGTTTGAAAATGACCTGTGGCCAAACCGAGGAGGCCCTGGTGGATGGTTGTATTCCTTGCTGAGTATTGTTCTTAATAGCGATACTGGTTAAACCTGGATTTGTGGTTAGTGCTAAATGTGTGCTTTGAGTTGTGGACAAAATCAGTAATGTCAGGAGACCAGCAGCCATGTTTTAAATGAGGCTGCTTGGCCTGCCTGCTTTGAGGTGGAAGCAATCAATGGGAGCAAATCAAATTATAAAGGAGATGGATTTTCGGGTGGATTGAATACTTTTCAGAGGGCAGCGAGGCCTTCATCTGCAGATTCTTCCATGAGTGATGCTGAAGAGATTGCTGCAGGTTAGTACAGTGAATCAAAAGTGTGCCTAGTTCAGTAAAGCAACATTTTTTAATTTTAAAAAAAAAAAAATTATTTTTTTTTTAAATGTAATGGTTATGGAAACAATGTCCAGTATGTCATCCTTTCCCATTTGCTCCGCTGAGATTATCAAGAATGTTGTGAAGGGGAGGGGGGAGTTTTTGGGAGTTCTTCCTGTACGTACAAAGTATCTTTTGATAGAGATCCATTTTAATTAGGGATTAGGACAATCCATGTTGAGAATATCTCATAAGCTTCAGTGAAGTACCTGTCTGAGAGAGACATGTTTCTACAGCTCTCAAATTCCAGCTCTTTAGGTAGAATACCTTGGGGTGAGGTGTACAGCCATGACTGTAACTTTTCAAAATCCTCTTTTTAAAATGTGCTCGTTTTAATCACAGTGTTCTTGTTTTGACATTCCTTACTCTGCGTACATTGCACAGATTTTCATTTAATAAACGCTTGTTTAATGAAAACTGGTTCCTCAGTAAGAGATTATGTTTTGCCAGGATGTTTCACAACCCCCCACATCCGATATTAGGAGCAGCATTTTAAATTCTTATTAATTCCTTTAATGAAGGGGAGATAGTCCCCTCTTTTACACTGCACTAGTGATACTTGCAACAAGAAATGAACCTCCCTCGGCTAGCTGAAAGATATTGGTATTAATATTTCTAAGTGTCCTTCAGAAGACATTTACAGACCTGGCTTCCAAAGTCCTATTTCTAGCAAACTGAACAGGAAGACAGATGAAGTTACAGTGCTAGCAATCATACTGGCGCCTTATTATTCAGGCCATCAAATAATCTATATGGCAGTGTATACTAGAGAGCTGTTAACCCCTGATAAACTCCCTCCACCACAACTGCTTTGTTTTTATAATTTGGAGAAATAGTAAGACAACCAGAACTCCTTTGTTGCACAACATGTAGAAACAGTAAGACAACCCAACAAGGCCCATTGTGTGAGCATACAAAAACATACAAAAGCAGAGGGTATTTAAGTCTTCTGCAGCCCTGCAGTCTTCTGCAGATCCTTTGTGTAGTTGCTTACACACTGAATAACAAATGATCTTTAATGTACAAATGATGTCTTTATTTGTTATGTACAAAGAGAAGTTTCAGTGTATGTCAGTGTAATGTTCCAAGAATTGAAGAGGCTGCAGTGAGTGATGACTGCCTGTATCAATACTCATGGGATACATATTTCTATTTAACCTTCATTAGTATATAAATCAATACTTTAAAACAGGATTCGTTACTAGGATATTGGTCACTAAAGTTAGCAATTCAACAGCTGTTAATAACCTGATAAAGTGCCAAAAGCAACAGAAAATAAAATAAACACAATTTAATAAAAAGAAACCTTTTAATAAAATGATTTGTCACATGGTGCATACACAACAATCACACATTTGTGGTAGCAATGATTCACAGACAGAGTACTCTTTCACCAGCTGGTCCTACCTAACCTCCAAAGGACGGGACACTTAGAGCAGGGCTTTTGTCCAGAGCTTGAAAAAGTCACACATTTGGACTACAACTCCTCAGTCAATATTGTTTTGCCTGAGTGAAATGTGCATACCATTTATAACAGAGATTTATCTGTTCAAGAAACTGTCTAACAAATTCCCATATGTATTTCCAGAGAGCAAACTGATTTCTGAACAGTCTTTTTCTCTCTGGGGGGCATTTATGTATGGGTATACTTTATGTGTCTGAAACATGGGTCACCTATCACCACCACCTACGACTCCTCGACTGCTTTCATCAGCGCTGTCTACGCACAAGCCTAAATATACACTGGACTGACTATGTGACAGATGTTGCTGTCCTTGAGCAAGCAGGGATCACCAGCATTGAGGCCATGATATTGAGAACACAGCTGCGCTAGGCAGGACATGTTTCTAGGATGGAGGACCATCGCCTCCCCAAAATGGTATTCTACGGTGAACTCACCGTGGGTCAGCGTAAGAGGGGCGCTCCAAAAAAGCGATACAAAGACTCCCTGAAACAACATCTCAGGCTCAGCCAAATTGATCACCAACAATGGTCCTTCCTGGCCTCACATCGGGAGGCATGGAGACGCACTATCCACAATGCTGCAGCCTGATTTGAGAACTCACGACGAACAAGTCTTGAAGAGAAACGACAACGCAGAAAGAATCACAACCTGGAAACATCACCCAAGGAGACCTTCTGCTGTGCTTTCTGCAACCGGACTTGTTTATCTCGGATTGGCCTTTTTAGTCATCAGCGCGCTTGCAGAAAGCGTGGGATGAGTCCTTTCTGAATCTTCGTTTGTGAAGAAAAGCCAGAGAGAGAGAGAGAGAGAGAGAGAGAGAGAGAGAGAGAGAGAGAGAGGGAGAGACTATGTAATTGTGACTGAGCCTGATGTGGAAGGCTGTTCCTTACTGATGATGGTGAGGCTTAAAGATACTGCAAACTCTCTAAAGAAGGGAGAAATAAGAGCTTCTTTCCAATTCTCTTGCCAAAGTTGCTGTATTTTCTGTCTTGCAGACTGTAGCTAACCTGCGCACAGTTATGCAGAATGACAGTCTTCCAGGTCTGAATCGCTTGCTTGTATCTTCAAACACATCTGTTTTTTTCTCCTCTGAGCAATTGCTAATTGATGTCTGGCTTTGTGACCTTCCAGCAAGGTCATTGGAATGGTATCTAAATGCAAAGCAAGGGAACATACAAGGATAGCGTGAAATTGTGTCATCCCATTTTCCTCCCCTTCTATGATACTGTGTTTGTCCAGGTTACAGGGTCTTGTTTTGATTGCAATTTACAATTTCTCTGCTTCATTAGAAAGGAAGCAGGAAGAAGGTTTTAGGAAAAAGTGGAAACCAGCAGCACACAGCCCTGCAGTGTGTGCAATGAGTGCTCTTCTGTGTGCTAAACAAGGCATCAGTACTGGAATTAGTGTTCAAAATTTCTGAAGGTAAAATTATTTTTAAGGAAGTGTAATTTAACCTTTTCAAACTCTACACAGTCCAAGGCCCCACTTTGCAGATGACTTGTCTCTCTGCTTTGTGTCTGAAGACACTCTCATGGTTTCTTTTGTGGTGGGCATGTAGTTCACATATTTCTGATACTCTGGTCCATTCAGGAGCTCATCAGAACACTGACTTAAATGACACAAACCTAAACTATCAATCTCAAAATGCCAACCTTGTCTAGGAAAGAACATTGAGGATATGCCATTAGGAAACACCATTTGCATATCTTTTAATGTCACTTTAATTAAATGCCCTGTTAAACCAAATGCTTTCCCTACTTCCTACACCTCTGCAGCAAAAACCTGAATGGGGTAGCACTGCAAAGAGAATGCCTGTACAGCATAGCTGTGTGGCTTAATAGGAATAATAAAAAAAATCGTGCACTTGTGATGTGAGCTGTTTGAAAGCTATTAACATTATTTCATATTGCTAGTATATTATTTTCATCTTTCATGTAGAACAGGACACAGAGAGCTTAGCATCGTAAGGCTGGCAAATCTTCAGACTGTGCTTCAAGGGCACTTTTTACCTTATCCTGCTAGGACTCATGCATGGAGATTTGAGCCTGGTTCTTGAATCTACTGTAAGCTGGTTCAGGCATAGCACTAAGGCGTAGTTTAGCATTATGAGACTAAGCCTTGGCTCCCCTGAGGCTTCCATGATGCATGAATTTGGAAATGTTCATCTCCATTTTTGATTAACCACAGCTTGCCCTGTCATCCAAACACAGGCAATCTGTGGCTAGTCTATGATTCTATAGTTACTAGAAATAAGCCAACTTCAAATTTTAGCTTATGGCTATGGCTTGTTGAGAGTAAATAATATTTGCCATAGTTCAAGGTTTGGAGGATGCCCTAAACTGTGATTGATCTGTAGTGGAAGTTTGTGTTCTCTTCCTGACAGGTGTGCTGTACAAGGGAAGGGGTGAGGTTGGCAGGGGATAGGTTTAGTTCATTCTCATAATACTAAGCCATAGCTTAGTGTGGCATTCAGTGCAGCCCATGTCTGTTACTGTTGTGAAATGTGGAATGGTGCTGATGGAACTAGACCAGACACCATTAGGCAATACAGCACCACAGTGGTGCATATGGCTCGTATGTCTCAAACAGATGTGCCAGGGTAGGAAAAGATGCAAATACCTCCCAGCTCCTTGTACTTCTGGCAACCAGAGAGCTGGCAGTTATTATTTGGGGCAGCAGGGAATTTGGAGCAATCTACTCTCAGTTCCCTTTGAATTGCAAAGAGCTGTATTGTGCCCTACCTTCATCCTTGCCATGATTTGAATTCAGATGCACCAGATGGCCCTAACAGGTACTATCATCTCTGCTACAGGTACATTCTTGCTGAGACTAAAATAAAGCAGAGCAAAAGACCATTCTCTCAGGACATTAAAGATTCAAACAGGATTTCCTTTTGCAGAAGTATGGGAAGAAGGTTAGAATCCTTCTTCTCTTGAGAAATGCTAGGCGTTCAGGTGTATTGTTGCAGCCAGAGTTGTGCTTTTTATGGATAATCCCAGTGAGCATGAAGGGCTCACTGCCCTTCTGAAGATCTGTCTTCTAAGTCTACAGCATTGAACAAAAAAGGGGGAAATGCTGTTGCAAGCAGCAGAATGGTGGTAGTGGGGGAACCACATTGCATTGGATGAAAGAGAAGCTAAAAGTCTCCATTCTGCTAGTTGAACAAGAAGCAGTTCTGCCTTTTAAAATTTTAATGAAAAAGAAGATGTTGTAGCAAGAGATTTCAGATGGGAGCTGGCCTTGCCTCCTCTTCTTTCAGTAGGCATGTTTAACTCCTTGACTGCTAGGATTTTAAAAGCAAAAGGCTTTTGCTACCTGGTACTTATATATCAGGGAATAGTCTGCAAGAATCAGTAGTCATCTTAGCAGTGCAAACTTTTATGTTCCTGCTACATTTTACAGCAGAGGGTTTTTTAAAGGTCATTTTTGCTCTCTCTTTTTTCCCATGCAAGGAGTAAAAGATCAAAGGATGCCTAATAACATTTTAGCTAACCTTGGCTTAGAACCTCAGTGCCCAGCATCCCAAGTTCCATACTCCATCTATAGACGGACTCTAATTTCTGTCAAACACTTGTTGTGTCTGTTGAATAGGAAAGTCATATATGCTGCTTGGAGTTCATTGGAGGAAAGGTGTGTTATAAATTTAATAAATAATTAAATGGGGATGGACAATCTATATTCCATGTGCTCACTCATAAGTGAATTCCACCCCATTTTTATATGTATCTGTACATTTTACAAATGTCTGTAGAAAAACTTGTACAGTATTTAGTTACAAAACAAATGCCCTTCTTCCTTGGACTTAAGAACCCCTGGTGATCTCATTTCTATCTTATCTAAGTTATGTTTCAGCTTGTTAACGACATCAACGTCTGATGTGATCAGACACTACAGTTTCTTACCTTTGCTGCCTCTTGGTAGCAGAAGATCGAAACTGGAGGCAGAGTTGCATGTCATCAGCATGCTGAAACCTCCAAATGACCTCTTCCAAAGGCTTACAGTAATGTGATTATATTATAAATGTCTTCATGACATCAGAGTTGAGTTGTGTATCACCCTTCACGTTAAGCAGAAGATAATACTGGCAAAATATGCACTCGGCAGTATGTGTCAATGAAAATTATTTTGAGATAGATGAGTCATCCATGTAGTGCAGGGAGACAATAGTGGAAAGCACAAATGTCCCAAGGAATACCATATGATTCAAAGGGGTTGGTGACTGTTGACTACAAAGTGGAGGTATATTAGTATGAAGAGAGCAACCTCCTCACATTTGTAAGCAATGCATCGATTCCCTTTGTGAAAGCTGCACACAGTATGAATGAAATGATCTCCCAAACAGAACAGAGGCAGTTTCTGAATGTTCAGTGATGAGTGAAAAGCTGTCAAGTTGATAGTCCTCTAACACTAATAAGGGTGCGTACTGTGTTTCTACTTCACCCATAAATGGGGGAAGAAGCTTTGCTGCATATCGTGAAGTGTTTAGTAAGGGCAAGGACACTTCCATTTCACCTCACTGCTGAGCTAAGCAATTGAGTAGGAAGTGGTCCAGAGCCTCTTTAGAGGGTGGCTTTCCATATTTCACCATTCCACAATTTTACATTTGTTGTGAAGTCCTGAAAAGACAACATTCCCCTCCCCTGGAAGCAGTGAGTGTCTTGTAGACTTCCTAGCTTGTACTGTTGCAGTGCCAGTGGGCCAGTAGGAGCTAGGATGAGGTACTTAATTCCATGCTGCTGAAATGCAGTGTGTTAGGGTCTTAGCATTTTCCAATCTGTATGCTCATCCCTGAAGACACGCAGAGAGAGGTGGTTTCTGTGGGGGGTGGGATAGTGGAGGAGACATTACACATCTTCTCTACTCCAAGTCCCATTTGTTGCAGCCACAGCCACCTACAGCTTTACTAAAGGTACAGCAACTCCATTAACAGTTTTTATAGATGTTAACAGAACTCTACCATCAACAAGTCACACACTAATGTGTGGTTTCCTGGGCCCTTACTTTAAACTAGACATTACGGGGAATCTAGATTCCCTGACGTTCCCGCTCACAAGAGGATTCACAGTGGATTTTTCTTAGATGCATGCTTCAGAAATCAGATTTGGAAATTAAGTGTGTGTTTTGTTTAGCTTTCAGTGATCAGTCACAAAATTATACATGTTCCCTTGTTAGAACAGCACTGGTTTCTGGTATCTTGCTGGGTGCAGTTTGCATTGTTTACTGTATTAGGAACTGTGAGGTCTTACACAACCCAGCATCAGTTTGTTTGAAAGACAGCATTGTTGATTTGTAATAAATCAACAAATATGAACATACCCAGAAATTCAGACGGTTCTGGTTTGGAATGGGAGGCAAAATGGATGTGTGTATGTGTTCTGTTTTTATCATAAATACTGCAGAATCTGGCTTGGCTGTGTTGTTAGGTGGCTGATTTCTGATTAAAGAGCTCTCCCTGGTTAGTTTATCTGGCCTCTCATTAGAAAGCAGTACTTGTGCAACAAGATTTTCTGTTTGGAAAAGGATTTTCGTGGAGGATTTTATTCTGTTGATTTGTGTTCAAATGGTGCTGCAATAAACGTTAATCATTAATTAAAGCAATTGATAAACTGAGGCCTTGTCGTGGACTGCTGTAGGCCTATCTTTTGCTGTCAAGACTAGTGTGAATATTTTATATGAAGTGAATTTCATAGTTACGTACTGTCCACTGTTTCTCCAGGAACTGACTCCCTCGTAACTCCATAGGAGACACTGATGTGAAGATACAGAGGTGAGTAAACCTTAGTTGCCCAAGCCACCCCTGTGGGAAATGCTGTGGAAAGAGACCTGTTCTTAGCTCTGTCTTCTGCGCTGATAAGCAGACAGGCATGCTCCATTAGAACAATGGCAATTGTCCATCTGAATCAAGACACATGTTATGGCTGTTTCTTTTCTTGAAGCATGATAGCCCTGGAGAGGCAGGTTGTGCGGTGTGGCTGTTTTCCTCAGTGAATTAAGATGTGTATATTACTTCTGGAGTTCAAGAGTGGTTGCATGCTTATGTCAGACCACTAGTGGTGATTCTGCTGATGTCTTCTGTGTGTGTAGCTACATATCCAAGCAGAATTGCTAAAGACTTTGGACCCTAATTCATGTAGTCTGAATCTGCATCATGCCTGAAATGGCTTCTTTGCCACTTGTGCTCTTGGGACCAATGGACAATTTTTGCACATGTTGTCTATTTTAATCTGTGCACCACAGATTTTACTAAAGAGACATTCCAGAGATTCATAGAGCAGAACATTGTCTATTTGCACTTAGTGGAGTATGTCATGTGTTCTTCATGCCTTATCTATACAAATTCATTACACTGAAAAGCAATTTGTGTTGACCTGCAAAAAATCCCCAGGGTTTATCCTGCTGCCTTTGTAGAATGGAGACCAAAGGTATATTGTGGGGGGGGGGGGACCGGGTTGACTGATTTGTGATAGCAGTGGTTCTGCTTCTGCCCAGCTTGGCAGCCCAAGCAATTTGCTTTTAACAGATTAAATGGTCTTGTTATACTGGTCTTGGTGAGAAAATGCTTGGGGGAGGGAACGGTGACTTAACCCTTGGGTGAGATGGAGCTTGCTGGCAGAAAGCAAATGCATGACACTGCCTTGAACCACAATGATAATTGCTTGATCGGATGCTGTTTATTCTCCTCACTCTCCAAGTGAGTAATTGAATGAATAGGCATTTCAAGCCTAAATCTGTAACTTGCTTATAAATATGTATACTAATTAGAACTGAAGAAGAAGTTCTTGAGAGTCACCTTGAGCAGAGAATAAGAGTATATTATTATGGTATGCCTTGGAAATAGAAAATGTAATTGCAGTATCTAACCTCTGCCACCAAGTGGTGGCTTGCTCTCATTGCCTGTTGGCACAGCCTCTGCCTGGCAGAAGCTCCTCTGCATTAATCAGGAAACAGATGCTGCTGCTGGTGGTTCTGGTGAAGAAGGTCGCTGCTCCCAAAGGCAGAAGAACTGTTTTAGGAAAATGAGAAATGGGCCTTCAGAAGGGTTTTCCCCCAATGCAAAACAATTATCTGTGGAGGCCAGAGGTTCAGCACACAGAGTTTGAAGACATAATATTCTGATTTCAGTTCTTCCCCCACTCCTCCTTTCTTCCTTCCTTTAAAAAAAAAAAACAACAACTCCTCAAAACAGTTTGTTCAGGAAAATAGAGAGAGTAGAAGATGTCAGTTCTGGGAGAGAGAGAGAAAATTCTCTAAACTGGAGTATGTTAGGGGGACAAGGGATTGTAAATATAGTATGTAGTTTGCTACAGCTAGACCTGTGTAATATCTGGTCTTAGGAATGGGTGATTCTTCTTCTAGAGACCTCCAGATCTTTAGGTGTAGAGCTTCAAGGAGGCTGGCCCAGGTAGGCCAAAGGAACGATATGTTCAGGTCTGTCAGCATGCATCTCCTCTTTCTTGCCTTGCCTGTCTCAGATGCATCATAGGCTCTTCCTCTATGGTATTTCATTGCTGTTGGTTTTCTCTGCCCTCATCAATGATAGTAAAAGTCAAAGGGAGATCTGGGGTTTAAGTACAAGTGGGCATGCCCCACTTTTGAAGGGGACCTGGACAACATGTCTTATGTCACTGGGTGGCTGTGTCCACCCTAATATTAATTTCCTACGGTGCACCAGAGCATTGTTCTCAAGTCAGATTTAGAACTGAGCCTGGATGATCTAATTTTCTATATAGTGTAGCAGCAGTGAGGTATACCTTCAGAGGCTTGCTGCTTCTGTATGACTAATGTAGCCTTGAAGAAAAGTACGTAACCTGCTGAAGCAATGGGAGCAAATGTATATTTATGGTGCAAAAGAATCTCAGCATACAGAAAAGCCTAATGTTTGTAGAACTAGTATTACATTTTACTCTCTTTTCCTGGGAATTGTTCAGGTAGAGTTGAGTTTCTCAAATACTGTGGGACTTTTTGCCACTTGAATGAATCCTTGAGCAGTGACATATCCACAGTCTCTACTGAGTCAACAAATATTATTATGCAGTGTTCTTCCCTCCTTCAGAGTTCCTGCATGCCCCTGACTATTGTATAATTCAAGAACAATAAATAATTAAAGCATTCCAAAGCCATGCAGACTTTCATGTTTCCATTCTTCATCAGGCAAGGGAGAGCTTGTCCTTTGGTCTGTGGCAACATATAGCCTTTCCCTGTGGCTCACTGCTGAATACTTTGGACTTCCAAGTGAACTTTCATCTCAAAATGTAAAATAAAGGCCATTGATCTTAAATTATGGACACAGTTTTCTAGATTGTAGGCTCAGGAGAGTGGTGGTGCTAGAAAAGGCCTCAGTTACCCTTAGGTACATATTAAACTGGCATAACACCTCTCTGGCTTTTCTTCACAAATGAAGATTCAGGAAGGACTCATCCCGTGCTTTCTGCATAACACCACCGTTAAGACATTTGTACAGTACTCATCTCCCACACCTTGGCACCTCAGGAATTCACAAGCAGTTTTGAAATAGCAACATCTTACTAATTATAAAGGTTTTCTTTGTCCCATGACTTTGTGTTGCTTTTTGGAGGGGGATGAGCATGACTCTATTAACATACTTCCATTACAAATACAATTTTCCATGTTCTGGGTCATAGCCAGTTGTTTTTCACTGTCACTGTTCATTTCTGTGTTCTTCATACCAGTGTATTTTCTTTTACGCCTTGCGTGTACAGGCTTCCTGATCTTTACTCGTTCAGTCCCAATCTATTATGATAATTCTTTCGCTTTCTTTAAACCCTTCCTCAGAGCCTTATCTTCCACAGAGCCCTATGTGGGCTACTACATATGTTTACATGGTGTGTTCCCAGTGAGCATCTCTGCTACTGTCTCTGTGAAACACTGAACACTCTTTCAGCCTTGTTGGGAGCTTTTAACCAAGATAATAAATCCTCTGGTGAGTCAACACATCATATCTGGGTTGTACGTAGCACCTAGTGCTTTGTTAAATTCATGTTAAAGAATATCAGCAGTGAATACCACTCCTCTGAATCCAGTGGTTACCATGACATTTCTTTCTTTTTAATTTTATTTTATGGAAGGATGTTGGGGAATTTAAAGTCAGCATGTAGTCAGCTTGCTCATATTGTTTGGTGTTATGATGGCCATGTTTCCTACTCTAACAAGAGCAATCTGCTAATTGAAAGTATTATCTGTGTTGTGATGGGCTTTGTAGCCTGTGTCTGGTTTAAAGATAAAAGAACTGTAAGTAAGGAGAGCAGCAGCCTTGAAACTGCCCTCTGCAGTTCTCACACAGACACCAGATGGAGACAGAGTTTTCCCCACTAGATTATATATTGAAATACTGTATTTCAGTTTCTATTCTAATAATATGTATCTATGAGTCCATGTGGAATGGCTGCTTTGAGTGTTGGACTAGGGCTCTGGGAAACCAGGGTTCAAATCTCTGCTTGCTCATGGAAGCCCACTGGGTGATCTTGGGTAAGTCACACTCTCTTAGCCTCAGAGGAAGGCAAACCTCCTCTGATGAAATCTTACCAAGAAGACTGTAGGATATGGTAATCATAAGTTGAAGTTTACTTGAAAAGACACGACAGAAACAATAAATGTGCCTCTTTAAGTTTTGAATGTCTGGTGCAAGTTTTCTGCAGGTCTCTGTATCACCATCCTTTCATGGTATGGTCTTTCTTTTTTGGAATGTGCAAGTGTTCCCCTATTTTGTGTTCTTCTTGTATGTTGTTGACTTTGCCATTTGGACAAGGAAATCTGCTGGGATGTTTACTAGCCTGTAGAATGTACAGGCAATTATATCCTATGTAACATGGTTGAGAATGTTATTTTCAATAGTGGTACAGACACTTTGAAGCTGGCTCTATGTCTGTCTGAAGTCAATGTGAAAAGGTGACTGTACTTGCACCAAAAGAGGCCTTTCTAGTCTAGTTAGCACTGCTTACAGTCACCCAGTCTCAATGTGAAATATTTAACACTTCATTTGCATCTATTCTGAGCCATCGCTTTCACTGCCTGATCTTCCCTTGCAATTGAAGTAAATAAGTACATTTCAGCAAATCACACTTGGTTGGAGATTGGTTCTCTGTTTTATGTTGGGCAACACACTCTGATTCCCCATTGTGGCTTCTATTGGTGGTCAGGGTTTGGTGTTTGTTTGTTTTTTAAATAACCATGCATAGTATAAACAAGGAGATATCTATCCTTAATTATGTATTGAACCCTAATGTGCTCAGAATGCCCTCTTGTACCACAGTGGATATTTATTTATAGATTTGGACCTTCTGACTTTGAAAATGACAACTGGATGCTGTAGCTCTAGTTTTATCTTTTAAAACAAAGATAACAGAACTAGTTCAGTCTCCTACATCACACTTAGCTCTCTCCCCTATAACGAATGTAGTCTCTGCTTTTGCTTCTACTTCTTTCTAAGCTTTAAAAGCTAAAGCTAAACAGCTTACAGTTTTTTCCTACACTGGATGATGTGTGGAGGTAATGGAGTAATTTTTCATACCCGCTCATGTCCATGTTCCCTTTGGAGATTCCTTTAAGGGAAATCCCAGTGATTCTTACAGTGGGTGGTGAATCTCTGCTGCTGAGAATTAATGAGACCTGTTAATGACAACTGAAGGCTTGGCTCCTCCAGCAAAACATAGTCCTTCATAACAAATGAAGCTTCCAGTTCACATCCCTGTGAGGTTGTTGTGATCCATTCTGAGGCGTATGCCACCTCCAGGAAGAAGATCTGCTATCCAATTAGTGCTAAATAATCTTGCTGGTTAACGAAATTCTACAGGCATTAACAGGCTGCTTTAGCTATGTGTGTTTTTATCCCATGAGTTTTTATGCCTTTTAACATAGCTTGTAGTTTGACTCTTAATATTCATATTCAGAGGTGTTAAGTCTGGACAGAGACCTGTAACAATAGGTACTGATTTAAAAAGTTGTTTGCATTATTTTTATTTTAGAATGACACAAGTAAGGTTTGCAACAAAATGTTACAGTGTGGAGTTCTGATCGGTATGCCAGCCAGCCACCACGTCTTCCAGGATACGTTTTCTAGAATATCTCATCACACTGCCTCTGGTTGTCTGCTCACAAAACAGAAGCTCAGCATTTTCTGGCCACCAAACATGCTTAATTCACATCTAACTTATGGGGATGAGGTTGTTTTTTAAAAAATGAATTTCCTGAAAGTTGCCAAGCATCCCTTTTTTGTGTGTGCTATTTGACTGCATAACAATTTACATTTAGATATTTGAATTAATTGTTAGTATATATAAAATAATAATACTTCCCATCTCATACACACTACTTCATCACAGAATAATCTAGATACGGGATTTATTCAGCAACTTTAAGTACTGATACCAGTGTTGGTATCAGAACACCATATTGGAATTATCAAAACAGAATTGGAAAGATGGAAAGATGAAGAGAAAGCAGACAAGGTTTTCTGATTTCAAGAGATAGCATTAAGAATGTGAAAAAGGAAACTTGAAATTGTCAGGGAACCTGAGAACTTGCCTCTCTCTAGGCTTGCGATTGTTCCCTCACCCGCTTGGTACTTCTTCTGTTTCTAATGTATTTAATAGAATTAGGGCAAGACCAGAATAGAAATCGCTCTTGGATGTATCAGCTGTGATCAATAGCTTATGAAGAATACCTTCTTAAAACCTTTTAATGCAGAAAATATATTCCTCATTGGGATTGTGTGTCCCTTCCTCCATTTCATAATAGCCATAATACATTTCAAGTAATTCCAGAGAAGATGTTGTGGCTGTTGCATTTCTGTTATTACCTGGGATTGCTTTCTGTTAAATTTGCTGCTCTTGCTTTTCCACAAGTGAAAGAGCAAGTTGTGAATTCAGTCCTGGGCATGGGTGCACAAATATTGAAATTTCTTCCTCTTACTCTCCTGTCAGTTGCAGACAATCACACTTATGATGTGCTCTTTACAGAGTCTGGCAAGGTTGCTTTTTTGGATTGCAACATCTGTAATTCTCGTCAGTGGTCATGATGGCTGCAAGATTCTAGGCATTGTAGTCCACAACAGTTAACGTTTCCGTAGTTGATTCCTTCATTTCCCTCCCCTCGGCCATTACCCTCACAACAAGCCTATGGCATAAGTAAGGCTCGGCGAGATTGACTGACCCAGCATCATTCAGTATGTTTCGTGACTCAGTAAAAGCCTTGAACACAGATCTCCCCAAAATTCTGTCCAACATTCTCACCTCTATACTGTACAGTACTAGCTCTGTCCTATAGCTGTTACTGATGACATATCTGTTTATATTGCATCCCTGTAGATCTTTTTGGGATTCCTATCCAACTTCTAACTCTGCTTTGTGCTGCCCAGCTTCCTGTGCTTAGTCAGGAATGGATAGATGCTGTTTGTCAGCATCTCCCCCTGTGTTTAATTGCCAAGGAGCTATTTATAATTTGCCACAGGAGCTGACAGCTGTGGCTTCTGTTCTCTTCATGCTGTGTGAGTTTGAGCAGCTTGTCACCAATGGATGCTTGTGGCTTGGCTTGAGTTCGATACAAAGCCAGCTTCACAGACGCCAAGGGTATTGTTGGAATCCAGGGGCTGTTTGCAGGGTCCAAGATAAGGAAAATGGAGCCAAGTCTGTTAGGTGGACTGAGAAGACAAGATCTGGAACAGAAATCTGAAAGAGACTTAGAAACTCAGTGCCAGATGGACAAATCAGAATGAGGGAAGAACGTAATTGAAATGATTTAGGATCCTAGAGCCATGGCGAAAGTGAGCCAGGTCGGATGAAACAGAACCAGACGCTTGAGACCATATCAAGAGATGGAACTAAATTGGATCCAAGTGGCTAGAGTGAAGAGCAGACTTAGCAAGATCAAAGATTAGATAGTCTGTGTCAGGATTGTAGAAACAAACTGTCAGAGCCAAGAGATGGTCTCACTAAACTACTGCATGTTTTAGTTACTTTAGGCAGCAATAAGTGAGTGACCAATGATCAACCAGTGAGAATTGCTGCCACTGTATCTGCTCATTGTCAATGGAATGAGATATTATTTTCTAGAAGAAATTGAACAAGCTGACATTCCCCTGCCCCCTCTGGATAGCACTGTACGCCTCCCCAACTTTAGAACAAACCCCTTTCCCATTATATAAACTTAAAAAGAAAGCATGGGAAAGCACAGAAATTATTTGGGGAAGAAGGGAAAAAATATGGATTGGAGGAATTGTCTTTTGTTCAGTTCAAGATTTCAGTTCAAATCTTTTGAACTGAAGAAGGCGAATATGATTAAGGTTTTGTGATGTTGTCGGATATAATCAATAAAGAATATATGGTGAAAAAAAAGGAAAAAAAGAAATTTGAACAGGATCCTGATAATTGGGAATATTAGGCTGTTTTGATAGGACAGAAATAACATCTTGTAAAAGAGACAAGTCAGGTATGCTCCTCGTATGCAGCATGACAGTGCAAACTTAAATGCATCACAGCTGAACCAATCATGACTTCTATTATTTGTTATTAGTTGGGAACCCTTTTCAATAAACATCCAGATGGATCCTGTCCCTTGGAGTTAGGGGGGCGGGGAGTTCAGCAGCTGCAAGGCATGTTTTTGCTGTACCATGGGTAAAGGAATGTGAACAGAATAAAATACAGTGTTGCAGGTGGAGTTGGATTAAGTATAGATTTAAGTATGGATGTCCATATCCTACTGTGATCCTTGGGAGTTTGTTTTCATGTTTTGCCTCTTTTCAAGATGCAGTGTCCTAGAATGAGGCTGCTGCAGCTACTTGGAATTGATTAAAGTAATCAATTAGTCATTAATGACTATTTGCTGCCCTCTGGTGGAAATGTTCAAGAGCTGAAGAAGTCTAGTTATATTGTTACATGCCTTAAAATGGACTCAGATTTATGGTAACCCTTATCATGGGGTTTTCTTGACAAGTTTCCTCTTTTATTCAGAGGAGGGTTTTTTTTTATGTCCTCCTCTAGGGCTGGGGGGGGGAATCTTGTCAAGGTCACGCAGTAGGTTTCCATGGCTGATCAGGGACTTGAATCTTGGTCTCCCAAAGTCCCAATTCAAACCATAACACCATGCTGGCTATTCTAGCTACATGACTTAGACCAATAAGGGAGAGGGCTTAACATAGTGCTTGCCACTGCTTCATAAAACAGAGTGGACATTAAAACTTGATCCACAATTCCTAGCTGTGGGTAGGTTAATTCTTTTAATGTATTTAATGTAAATAATGAAGGACCTAGAATTGAGCCTGGAGAAGTTAGATAGAATAATGGTGGGGAGCACTGTTACCCATTACAAGAAAAGAATGCTCACACGGCAAAGACAGAATAGAAAAATAGCAAGAGAGAAGAGAAGAATAAACAGCTGCAAAAGCTCAAGAAATGGGGCATCAGAATATTTACCTTGGTCTCTAGAAAGTAAATAAAAAGAGATGATAAAATACTCTCAACTGAATGATGTGAACAGGAAGCCAGACTAAAATGATCAAAATATGAATGTACAGAATAATGAGCAAGACATCAAAGAAAATATGGTCTAAAATGTATTAGAATAAAGGAAGACAGGATGATAAATGAGGTAGAAGAAAAGTTTTTTTTTCAAGAGAAGAGGCTACATAGCCCATTTAAACTCGTAATGAAGAATTGCAGAAGACAAGAGGTTGAAAATCTGAAGAATAGATGATTAAACAGAGAAGCTTGCTCAAAGAAATGTGTAACTATACAGTCAAAAGGGCAAATTGTAGCCTTAATGAAACTAGGAGGAGAGAGTGGTCATTCAGAGAGACTCAAGAAGATGACATGTTTGAAGATGGAACAACATTCAGAGATTGCATATCTAGCAAGCCAGAGCAATGTTGGTCAGGCTCTTCAACATTATTTCCAGCACCACTGATAGTGACCAGTGTGTGTAAATAATGGTCACAGCTGGAAAAGATTTAACACAGTGGCAATAGCAACTGTGAGAAACAAAAGAGTTTCAGACAAGTATCATCACAGCATTATTCTGTATCTTTCAGTTAATTCTATGGGACATGTGTGTTATGTCACAACAACCTAGCTTGTTTCTCCACTGCTACTTCAAACTTTTTTCTTACTCAGATAATCTTTGAAGGATAAGAGATGCAGTAGTTGCCAAGTGACTTCTGTTAATGTGATAAAAGTAATTTGTAGAATTGCCTAAAGTCCCTGAGTGAGATGGAAAAATCAGTATGGGGATGGGCCATAGGGGGCACCTCCAGATAACACTATGGAAGACCCCATCTGACCAACTCTGGATTGTTGATGGCAGCCAGTTTGCGTGGTACTGAGCTAGAAAGTTTAATGATCTAAGTTAGTAAAAAGCAGCTTCCAATGTTCCCTAAGAAACAGTTGTGGGTGGGCTTCTTCATTCCCTCATCTTTTCCTGGCAGCCTCAACAAATGGATGTGGTATCTCTCCCACCCAGGAAGAATAACACTTCCCTACATGATGTTTTAAGGAATAAGATCATCTTTTGGGAGCCCAAGCATATCAAATATATGTTACAGTAAGCATCAATGATCCAGCATAATGGTTCAATTCTCAAGTGGCTTGTCCTGTGCTTGAGTTAGTCACTTTGTAATCATGGTCCTCTGATTAATTTGCAGTGCCTTGGTTACTTCTCTTACAAACTGAGCCAGGAAAAGCTTTGCAAAGCTCTGCAGGAATTATAATCCAGACATGCTTTTGGAAGACCAAGCATCCCTGTATTATTTATACACCATTAACAATGGGTTTGAATGATGGTGGCTTGCTAAAGCTGGTTCTGCCAAGTACAGAGCAAGGAAAAAATATTGTTAATGTATATTCAGGACTTTTTTTTCTGGACATCGATTCTGGCAAACACAGTTTAATGTTTTAACTGTTCAAATGCAGAGCAATCTATTTGATAAGTGGTCTCTAAAGGAAAAGCTTGATTCTACAAGATTTACATTCATGGATAACATTGCATCAGCCTTAGCTATTAAGTATAGTTTGTAGTGCTGAATTATTCCCAATTTTAATGATGACTTAACAGGATAGAGTAGATTAACAATCATCAGCACCAGTCTAACAGTGTAATACTAGTAAGCAAGGGGATCTTGTACCACCTTTGAGACTGAGAGAGAAAATTGTAGCATAAGCTTTCATATACTTAGTCTACTTCCTCAGTGCAATACTATGCATGTCTTTTCAGGAGTAAGTCTGTTTACGATAAATGGGACTTATTCCAGGTCAGTGTAGGATTGCAACCTAATTGAAATTAGAACACAATCAAGTCTCTGCAGAAGTTGGACTCCTAGGCTAAGTTCCTATATCTTGCTGATGGAGCATAAGTCTCCACAACCATACTTACAGGAGACAGTGGGTGCTGCTTCCTCTACCCACCTTCTTCTGCTGGTACATGGCAATAGCTGAGAGGCTACTACTGACTGCAGTTTTGTCTCCCTAGCCATGAGATTGCTCCGGAGCTTTTTCCAGCTGCTCTTGAGCAGAGGGGGGTGGGTGGAGAAAGAGTCCCCTTTGCCTCCATTAGATGCAGTGATCAGTTTAAGTCTTCCCCTTGTGAAGGTATGTGCAGATCACGAGTACAACTGCAAGTTATGTCTGTGTACAAGCAAAATACACAGTATGAAAGCAGCTTCTTGAAACCTCCTGATCTGCATTTTGAAAAGGCAATTGCTTTTTCTCCTCCCCACATGCACCTTGTTAGAAATACTGGTGCTTCAGGCAGTTGGATTTGTAATAAATAGTTCCAGGGTTACCTTGGATATGCTTCAGCTGGGGCTGAATCTGAAGCAGGGATTATGGGGGTATTTAACCCCCAAACCGATTCTCAGCCTTGAAGCCCCAGATGAGATTTTTCCGTATCTTGGTCAAATCCAGTTACCCATTTTTTTGTTCATGTGCCAGGAGATGAAAGCTCAGTGCTGGAAAGTGTGTAAGCTTCCTTTAATGAATGTCATACCCAGAGGCAGCTGCGTCCTCTTGCCACTAATTTTAGTCCTGTGTTAAGGAGCGGCTTAGTCCTCTGTGATGCGGAGGTGGCACAAATGATGACCGGTCCAAGGAGGTTTTAGTAAGGATGACTCAGGGCTCACAGCTTATGCTGCAAAAACCCTCCCAGTGCACCAAGGCTGGCCAATTTGGGGCCTTAACGTCTTATATTAAGGTCCCTTAATTGGACTAAGCCATTTAATTCACCATATGGGGTTTGTGTGCTCTGCTGACTGGCTGGGTTAGAGAGGAATGGCTGGTAAAGCTCTGTTCCTTCCCATTACCATCCCAAATGCTGGAAAGTCAGCTGAGAGTTGGGCAACTGGATTAAAGAGGTTTTGATTGTTACTGTCTAACAAAGGGAGCAGATGGCCTGACCTACACAAGGCTCATTAGCTTTAGTCCAAAGGAAACTCTGAACTGGCTGCCCATCCCGGAAGGCAAGGAGGAGGCACAGCTATAATTTGCCTACCCTCACCCTGCCCTCCAGCAGCCTTGCTTATCTTTAGGGGATTGTTATTTCCAACCAACCAGTCAGACATCAGAGTCAGCCACTGAGCATACCTGAGCTGTTTTGTTGACTCTTTTTCTTTCTTATTCTATGCTTTAGCTAGTCTGGACATCTACTCTTCACTCACCACTGAATGTCCATATTATAAAGCGGGCATCAACTGATCTCCCACTTTGGGGCATTTGAGATTTGCCAACCCCAATAAGCAGAGCTTACTGTCTTGCTGTAATCAAGATAGACCTTTAATTAGTCCAGAAGGACCCCGGAGTTCAAAATGCCATGTTTATATGGGGGTTTGCATAATGGCAGTTACTCTGTGACTTTGTATGTTACAGTAATTTTTTATGTTAGTGGATGGAAGAATTGCTTGTGCATCTTTATGACACATACATACTGCCCTGTAGGGCTCAGTTGCGGTCAGATTAAATCAAATCAATAAATCAATAAATGTACTGGAGGAGAAATGGGTGAGATTATTTTTTTTTCAGTCAAGCATTTTATTTATATCCTGATTTTTCCACAAGAGTGGGATTCAAGGCAGTTTACAGGATAAAAAGAAACATGAGTAAAACCACATATATAGCTAAAAACATCCAAAACATTAAGATTAAACTGTCTATATAATTAAAATGGTGCAAGACATTAATTTAAAAGCACTGATTAAAAACAGTATATTGCAGTGGGATTTAGCAATGTCTTCATGGATAATTCCACTGCTGTACCACTACTTTACCTACCTTCTTCCTAGAGAAATCAATGGGACCAAGGTTGGAATGCAATTTCTTGTTTTACTTTAGTCTATAGTTTCATTTTATGTTTGCTTTACTTACGAATATTCAAAATTATAAATTGATTCAGTTAGTTACCTACACATCTGGACAGTTATCTTTTAAATTCATTCTTTCTTTAGACATATTGTTCCCTTCCACTCCCCAAATCAAAAACACATCTTCCCCTGGATTGCCATTTGCTGTCCCATGTTAGCTCTGCCTCAGAATGAGCAACTAAATTTGGAATTCTACTTTAAAAAGAGCCTGTATGATTTGGTCTCTGTCTTCTGTAACAAATAAGTTATTTTAAACATATTTACTATTTTATGTAGCCACACCTTTCCTGTGGGATGCAATTAGTTCTCCCATCTTTATGCTACTAAAACCTAAATTGAAGTAAACAGATTATATCCATTTAATTTGTTACTACTTGGCCAGAGTTTCCATATAAGCCAGTGATAATCACCACCGGAACCAGTGATACTTCCCTATTATGCCCTTAATCCCTGTTACATAGGCTGCACATACAGAAACGGAAGCTTGTGGAGGCTAATTCAACTGTTCCTTTTTCTTATTCACATCACAGTAACAGTGTGCTATATCACACACATTTTAAAAAATTGGTGTGGATACCTATCATTTAATGACTTTTCCACTATCCTCTATTCCCCAAATATCTTTCTTGCTGCCATCTCTTGGGAGCATTGTTCACACATGATGGGAAGTTGAAGAAAGCCAGGTTTAAATTCATTGTGTATACATTCCAGATAATAAAGACCATTCTCTTGGATTGCTTTCTTCTCCTAACTGTGTTCTGCCCTGAGAGCTTATACAGAAAGTCAAATTGTGAATTTGCTAAACAAACAAACAGGGAATTGCCCAAACCACTTGTGAACAACAGGCTAGTATGCCAACAATGCTAAAGATACAAGGAGAGTGTATCTGCCCGAGAGCTTTAGACCTATGGGTACAAAAGCTTCTGTTTTGCTATCAAAGAAGCTGTTAACTCAGTTTATCTTCAAGACCCTGGTTTATCTCATCCCATTTATCTAGCTACGTGAGGCCCCCAATCTATTCTTCGATTGCACCCCAGGCACCAGGTGCCAGACAGGATCACTGGTGAAGTTGAGGAGACTAAGAGCTTGAAACTTCAAAAGAGAGTTGATTTCTTAAAGTATCCATTCTCTATAGGTTGCATGTGTTCTCCACAACCACATTCCTTGGTGCATTCACCAGCACAGTAGGTGTCCATATAGGGACAGAGCTGTGATTTCCCTGAGCTGCCTGATTAGCATTTTGGTTACTCAGAAGCTGTGCTCCCCTAGCCTCTCTTACCCACCCCCCATACACACACTGGAGGTTCTTGCTGGGGAATATTATCTGGAACACACCCAGCAAAGTAGTATCCACTGCACAAAAATCACTTAGTCTGGAATGGCCATGTCACATCTAATATCTGGGCTTTTCAGCCTGCCTTTGTTTTCTCCCCGAGCACTGTGAGCCAGCATTGTTTAGTGGTTTGAGTATTGGACTAGGATCCTAGGAAACCAGAGTTCAGATGCCACTTGGCCATGGAAATTCACTGGGTGATCTTGGACATGTCACACACTCTCAGCCACAGAGGGAGGCAATGACAAACCCCCTCTAAACAAATGTTGCCAAGAAAATCTCATGATAGGGTCACCTTAGGGTCCCCATAGGTTGGAAATGACTCTAAGGCACATAACTACAACAGCAACATACACAACAGCAACAATAACAAACATAAATGGCATAATACTATTGACAGAGACCTCAGAAGGTTGTTCTAGGGATTACTTGAATGAATTTAAAGAGCTGTGTGTATGCTTATGGTTTTTACTAATAATTTGTATTGGTGGCATGATCCATGATAGAACCTTGAAAGCTGCCAGGAAAACGGATCCCAACTTTATTCCACTAGAGCAGATCTGAATGTTTTGCTTGGGAGGTTGATCTCCTTAGGATGGCCCAAGACATCTAGAAGGAAGGACTCCAAAAAGAGTTTAGGAAGGAGTGGACTACTGGGCTATCTCTCAGTCTTTGTCTGGGAGAGTGTATGTGGAGGGCAGTGGTTCTTGGCTCCTGTCAAGATCTACTATATTCCTCAGATTTTCTTTCTATCCTCTTCATCAATCAATCTACTGCTCTTGCAGGCATCAGAGGAATCCCTGTTACCCTAAATCTGAACATTGGAAAATAAGGAATGGATTCGTAGTATATGGAAGGACAGTTTCTCTTTGATCATGTGTTGTTTCCATTTGGTTGCTTGATAAAGCCCTGCATTCCCGGTTACCATTCTGGCTGTATTGAATTCCACGTCCAAAGGATGTCTCAGCCAATTTATTGGGCCAGAAACGTTTCAGAGATTAATATCTCTGCAGATATGGGAAGAGTAGTCAGTTGGAAGATGGAGGCAGGTTTGGAAACATACTTTTAATTACATTATGCCAGAACTTCAGAAGGTTTTTTATAAATTACGATATAGATACCTGACTCGATGAAGGTTGAATAAGATCTGCCCAAGAGTAAGAGTAATAGCTGGAGGTAAAAAGACATGTATGTTTGCCATGTTGCTCATGGTTATTGATAAGTAAGTTTTGGCTTTTTTGAGAAACTGAAAATATGATAGCTTATGTTTTGCTGTTGGATCAATTAATATTATTATTTTGCTATGTTAAAGGTATAGTGGGATTAGATGAGGTAGAACTAGTTATACACTTACTAACACCTGCACAAATATGCATTGCTAATAATGGGAAATATTTTTTTTGTCCAATGAAGACAGAATGGATGTACAGTATACAGTATGGCATATACCTTATAGGTAGAGTTAAGAAATTTATTAGAGAAGGTGGACAACAACTAGATAGCTGTTTTATAGAAAAAGGGTCTTCAGCTATACACTCTTGGAATAGGAAGGTTCAAGATAAATTTAATTCATATATGTTTTGGAGAATAATACAGTATAAACTATTGGGAATACTGTTTAAAGTTTGACTGCTTGTACAGCAATATCAGTAAAAATGTATTTTTAAAAAATATGGGAAGAATAATACAGTACTGGGGCTGTGAAGCCTGCCCAAGAAAACAAAGTTTACTTGTGGTCAGGGCTGTGTATAAGCAATGTATTTTCAATGGAGCAATGAAATGAAGTGTTTGCAAAATTGTTAGGAAGTTTTCTCTTTCTCCACCATTTCTGAACTCTTTAAATTCTGTCATCTTGTTCATTTTATTGTTCAAACAATAGTATATTCTATTCTGCCTTGCCACACCAGATTTTCGTTTGTTTGTTATTGTTCTCGAAACTCCTGAACCCAACAGTATCCCTACCAATGAATAATGTAAGATGTTCATGTCCAAATAAGCAATAAATATGGTGTGTTTTTGTTAGAAGTAACACAATCTAGACTTTTGTGTAAATAAAACATGGCCACAAAGGGGCAGGCTTGCACCCTGTATCTTTATAGGGCAGTATAACAAACACATCTTTCCACAATTGTTTCCCTCCTTTAAATCCTCGGTTCCTCAGAAAAAACTTTTTGAAACATTGACCAGGATACATGACATAATAGATGCATGTGACATTTTTTTTTATAAGCATCATAATTTTTGCCAGTCACAGTATTCACTTTTTAAAACATTCATTCATAGGGCTAAAATCCAATTTTAGTGCCAACTGGACTTAACTCATGGAAATTAATGGGACTCATGAAAGCAGGGGCTAGAAGCTCCCATTCATTTCAGTGGGTCTTTTCTTGGTAGAATTCAGATTGGCTCTAACTTATAATAATTATGTTTTTCATGCCTCTTAAGCATGATGTATGTGTAATGTTAACAGGCTGCTTCAATGGAATGGGAAGAAGGAGCTCTAGATTGCTGTGGTGTGCCTTCTTCCCACCCTCCCTCCCACTTAGCTTGAGCCTTTGACTGGCTTTTCCTAATCATTGTTTTTTTAACATGGTAAAGGCAGCTTTGGCTGCAACAAGGCCTCACAGTGGAACAAAGCAATGCTGTTTGTTTCCACCAGTTTCTGTTTGCAAAGAGTTTATCTTAACTTTTTAATCCTCTTGATTTAGTGTACTAACTATGTCACCTTCTTCTGCTGCTGCTGCTGCTGCCTCTTGGATTTGAGCTGTCCAGAGCTTATAGACAACAATGGCCAGTTTCTAGTGCATCTTGCGCATAGGATACACCTCCATAAGTAAGCCAGGAAGAGAGTCCTATATATACATAACTCCCATTAGAGTTAATTTAATCCCATCACTGTTTAGATTGGATGCTGCAATGAGGTCACAGGTGAACTTGAATTCCTCAGAGGCTTCTGATCTCTGCCATGTGACTCTTCCCACCTCTGGGATGCAGGAGAACCTTTCAGACATTGGAGAAACCACTCAAATGTGGGCCAGATCAGCACAGTATCTGCTGTTCTTGCCTATTACACATGGTGTTACCAGTTAGAGATTTTACTAATCATGCAAAATTTTGACATTTAATGGATTGCCAATAAAACTAAGGTAATTATTTAATGTTTACTGATTCCAGTGAGGAAAAGCAAGCCTAGTTGTGGATCAGCCATGGTTTGTGCTTCTCATAGTGTCCATAGTCAGTGGAAGCCCCTTGGATGCTCTGCTGGTCCATGGCATTCCTAGAGACCATGAGAAGTGATTTTAATAGCAATGACAGGCTTCCGGCATAAAACACCGGAGTCTCCTGGAGCAAAGCATGCATATAAGAAACTGGCTTGGTATTGTCAGTAGTGAATGGTGAATAGCTTAGCTTTAGCTGGAAATGACACCATGAAGATGACATTTTGCATGAAAATTTATGTCTACCCATACTTTTTACTAAGCTAGACATTGGTCCAGCTGACCCAGTATGTTCTACTGTTCTGGCTGCCTGTAGTACTCTGGAGTTTTAGGCAGGGGTCTTCTCCTTTCTGTCTGGAGATCCTGGGTATTGAATCTGGAATCTTCTGCATGCACAGTGAGTGTTACATCAGTGATCTATTGCCCATTGTAACATGAGTCACCTTATAACAAATCAGGCCTTTGGTCTGTCTAGCTTAGTATTGTCTACACTGATTGGCAGTATCTCTTCACCATTTCAGATAGGAGACTTTCCCAGCTTGAACTGGGGATGGAGAGGATTGAATCTAAGACCTGCTGAAGACAAAGCATGGGTTCTAACACTAAGGTTATAGCTCTGCCCTTGAGTGGGAAAGGCCTTGCCTTCTTCCCTTTCAGTACTCTTATTGAGCTGCCATTGTGGAAATACCACAAGATATCCACATAGAAAGCAGCCTTATACCTGGTCTGAGTATTTGTCTATGTAGCTTTGTATGGTCCACTCCACTGACTGGCAACAAGTGAGGCAAGACCAGACCACATTGAGTCTTAACAGTAGCATTACTGCCAGTAAATAAACCGTAAGAAACAAATAGGTGGACCTTCATTTTACATATTTGAGTGTGTCCCAGATCTGAAAATATTGAAGCTTACAGGTAACTTTTGAGTGGCAGTACATTATCCTCAGGTCTTAGCCAGAGGGAGGTCTTCCTATCACCACCTACTTGATCCTTTTAACTGGAGATGTGGGTGGTTGGGTGGAAACTAGGACCTTCTATATACAGAGCAGATGCTTTTACATAGTAGGTGTGCTGTGTAAAACTAAGAGGCTTTTCAGATAGCCAAAGTATATCCAAGCCACATCTTTGCTGCTCTGTTTCTGCAACTTTGTTTTGAACAACAGCAATAAGCAATACTTCCCCATCTCTATATAATGCTGTGGGGACAACCCCACAATGTGAGCCAGTTTGATTTCAAGGGAGAGGCACAGCCTTGAAGCTCACTGGTAGGAATTTGGCAACTCAAGCTTTGGGGGTGAGAGAAAAGAAATTGGAATTGTATATTCAGAAGAAAAAAATGTTGTTGTATATGAGCCAAGGAATTTTCTTCAGGCCTAACAAGTATCTAAAGCACTGGTGGTTAGTAGACTGTTGCTGCTCCACAACCTGTTGGTTGCTTGTCCCCGGCAAGTTTCCAGGGGGGAAAGAAACAGTTATAGTCAATGGGCATACAGATATGTTGCCAGTCTCTAGCACTTTGGGAAAAGACCCTGCCAGTCCTGCACATAAAGATAGCCTGAGAAGCACTGATCTAGATGATATTATTATTGATATTATCATTATATGTTGGTTTCACAGTCTACTAGGTGTTACCGAGTAGGGGCTTGAACCATCAATGATTCTACTTCTATCCAAGAACCTAAGAGTCCATGAAATATTGTCACATAATGTAGCACATTCTTGGCAGTGTTGCTTTTTCGTAATTGTGCTATTCTGATCTTATCTATGGTGATTTCATTCAGATGTTTCCTCAGTCCATTTGGAATTGCTCCTGGAGCATCTAGCACCACTGGAGCTGCAGTTGCTTTATTTTCCCAGAGATACTTAATGTCAGTTTATAGGTCTTGATATTTCATCTTCATGGTCATCATAATCATCATTTATCATTCTTGTGATTACTACTGTTGCTGTTGACCTCCTCCCTGTGGGGTCTGTCTCTCCTTGCCATCGAAGGCTGCAGTCATAGGCAAACCCTCCCTTGGAATAAGTGCAATTGAACTGTCAGTGGGACTTAGTTCTGTTTAAACAGGTCTGTGAATGTGCTGTTAAATTATTTAGAGATGCTTTCTTTGCAATACTGATGTGCGCTCTCTGTTTGTGTTGATCTGGTGTTCTGTGCAGATGCCTCTGAGATGCTATTCATACTGCCTTGATTTTATTGTGTGCATTGGTGGCAGGGATGGGCAACAGAAATGGACTTTCTCCCCTCTCCTTCTCCTTTGGATATCTTCCTGCTTTGTTCCACCCAGGAAGGGTTAGAGTCTTCTTCTTCTTCTTTTTTGTGTGGAGACATCGGGCTATTCTGGTAGCAGCTTCCCAGGCAAAAATTATCCAGAACACCTTTTTCTAGGATGGAAAAATAATATCCACTTCTTTTATTTTGTTCTGTTTTTTAGAGAGCCAATAAAGGCAGAAAGCCTCTCCCCAGTTTTGTGGGTGTTAATGAGAAAGTGAGCCTAATTGTGCAATGCTCTCAAGCCTGGCACATGGCTACAGTTCCTCCAGTCCAGAGATCCAGGCCATGTTTTCCCTTCGCTTCAGCATTGTGGTGAGTGGACAGCAAGTCTGTCCAGCTTGTTAGTGCAAAGCATGGAGTCAGCCAGCCTCTCAGCAGCAGCAGTAGCATCCTCGAGAGTGGTGGCGGCTGTAGCCGCTGGTGGTCTTCTGAGCCTGGGATGTGGGGAGAGCCAGCAACCCTGACCAGGATTCAGCCCTGATGCTGTTTTTGACAGGGGGTAGATAACACGCTGTCCTGTAATAGCTTGCCATGGACTTCAGGGTCATTATCCTTCTGCCTCTCTCTCTTTGGCTTTGGGGTAAGTAGTTCTAGAACCAGATTTTATTCCCCGGTTAACTGGATCTGACTCTGGATTCTGTGGGTTTGGTAGCAAGAAAACCCAAAGTAATTATTTCAGAGCAGCCATTGCCACCCTGGTCTCTTCTTAGCTTGAAACTTTAGCTTAGCTTGAACTTCTGAGGCACGTGTGCGTGTGCGTGTGTAGACTGGTGTAGATCTGCCCTTCGCTGTAGATGTTCAAATAACAGCATTGGAACTGATGTTTTGGGGAGGGGGCAAGTGTTATGTCCTCCCATGAGGAATGAAGGTGGTGGGGGTGGAGAGGTGCCTATGGAGGTTATTGCAGTGGTGTCATCAGCAAGTGGCTTCTTGCACAAAATACATCAGTCATGCTTCACTCCTCAAGGCAGTTCATAGTCTTTTTGAATGTGATGGGTAAGGACTGAACTCAGGCAAAAGCATGATCCCTTTAAGGATGGCAAGGCAATCATGTCCTTTTCAGTTAAAAAAAGAGGCCAAGCAGGGAAGATGGGAAGGGAACTGGCTGTCTTTGCCTGCCCAAAATTTGCCAGGCTAACACCCAGAGCCAAAAGGAGCTGTCCTACCCCAGGGAAAATCACTTTTTAAGTTGTACTCTCATCCTCCCTCTCACGTTTCTCTCTTTCCTCCTACTGGAGTTGCCTTCCTTCCTTCATCCCTTCCTTCTCTTAGCCAGTGCCTTACTATCCTTTTCTCTGACTATAGAAAGCATTAGCTGTGCCTCAACATTTCTCCCTCTTTCTCCTGTACCCACTTCTTTGTCTGGCTCCTGGAATTCCTCTGGTTACTGGGACGCAGCAGGGCTGCTTTTGTGTCAAGTAACCATGGCTACTGAAGGGCATGTGAAGTGATGATGGGGGCTTTTGTTTGGTGGCAGAAAGCAGGCCCATGGTGTGCAGTTGAATGGACCAGGGGGCTGTGAGTCTCTTGTTAGCGACCATCATTCTTTGAGAAAAAAGCTAAGAAAATGTTGTTCTTTCTTCCTTTTTTCTCTTAGCTTTACAGTTTGGAAACATAGCTGCATCATAAAATAACAGATAGACTAGCTATTTCAGCACCAGGTAACTCAACAGGTACAGTTTGCGGAGGGGAGGCTCCCTGCCAGTGTGTTTGGCTGCTTGAACTGTTCATTCTTCCCTGAGGAAGGATGTAATTACACGTAGGCATTTGTCACCATCCCCATTCTGCAGAACAGAAGAACTGAGGCACACCTAAGCTAAAGGCTAGGCTGAAAGCTGCAGTGGGTCAGTAGCTAATCATTGTCTCTAGAATCACCTCCAAGCCCCAAGCTAGGTTTACTTACTTATTTGTCCCTTGGCGACTCTTAAGACTGCCAGTCTAGGATCTCCACCTGGGTGAAAATATGATGTATGAGTTGGCGGGTGTACTTCAGCCCATCAACTGGCATCAGAGAGCATGGTCTTTAACCCACTTCCATTGGTCACATGATCTGCAGGTACCAGATAGACAATTTTTTTTCAGTAATGCCACTGCAGTTCTGTCTGATGAGATCTAGTAAGCCTTTTATGTTCCCATCTTGGACACAGTGTTAACAAGATGTTTATTCAGTCATTAGTAGGTTTTTTTTTGAATTGTGTGTTTATTGTGTTGCTCCTTCACAAATTTGTTGTAGTGGTTTAAAAAAAACAGTTTTTTTAATATGTGTGTGTAGAAAAATGGTTTATAAATGGCATTAAATAAATTAATGCCAAATGAATGGATTAAAAAAAAAACAGTCTTGTGGCACTTTAAGGAAAAATAGTGTTGTTGCTAAAGAGTAATGAGGCTACTCCTCTGGCAACTAATAGATTGTTTGTTGCACACTGATGACAAGTCAGTTTAATGATTAGTACTGTGAGTTAAAGACTCTTATATATTTTAGTGTTATTAGCAGTTTTTTATTCTTTATATGAGTTGGATTGTGTTTCATTGTAGATTTTTAAAACCTGTAGTTTTTGCTTTGTTTTTAAAGTGCTTATATAGCGATGCTTGTATGGATGGGTTAAGGGTGGGAGCGTGTGTGTGTGGTTGTGTTAGAGGGAGAGAGAAAGAGCAAAGGTGTTCTGGTGTGTTAGTTCAGATTCTCTGATGTCTGATAAGCTGCAGGATGGAGACTGCACAGTGACTATGTAGTCTATCTGGCCCTTGAGAAAAATGGTGTGAGAGTAGAGGGAGAGTGACCCTTTTTGGAGTAGCACCAAAGTAATCTGCTTTGCTGCTGCTGCTCAAAGACAGAATTTGGAAACAGGTCCACATGGTACCAACAGGACACAGCTTAAGTAGGTACCCTCATAGGTTCAACCAGCAGACCAAGAAAATGGCAGGGTCAACTAAGGTGGCCGAGTTCACATGGTAGGAAGACATGCCAAGACACTCTTAGTTTGGCATTGTCTAGTCACAGCTTGATATTTGTGCTTCTTATTCTGCAACAAACTGGGCAGATGGAAATTCCCTGTGTGACTGTCTCTCCTCTTCCTCGTTGCCAGCCATCATTTTAATTTGCATGCAGCTTTCCTGCGCAAATGGGAACAACACTACAAAAACAAGAAGAGATATCAGTACTTGAGTGTGGAAACAGTTCTATTTCCATTCAAAAGGAAATACAATAACTCAGAGAGACAGTAATGCTAACATCATAACACCTTTAATTCATTATGAAATGGACAATGCTAACCACAATATTAATTGCTATTATTTATCAGTATTGCTCCTTCTCCCTGTACTGTGAGTGTGTGTTAGAGAGAATCTTGCATTTGCCTGACCTGCTGCCATAGAGACACCTTGAGTGGAGCTCAGACGTGCCCCAGCCACAGTGTTCCTTCCCCTCCTAAGTGGCTGATTTGCCTGCGTTAGTTGCAAGCGTATTTAGATTGGATTTAGAATTAAAGCTTGAGAGCCGGTATGGCTAACCACAGTACACAAGATCCCATTTCCCTGTTTGATGTGTAGCTGCGGCTGGGAGATCAGAGGAGGGGGATGGTGGTGATGGAAGGCATGAAGGTCACTGTGGAGTAGTATTGGGTTGGGGGGAGAGTCTGCTGGCAGGAACAGGGCCCTCAATGAAAGAGGGAGATCAAAGAGAGTTTCTTGGGTAGTGCAGGGAAGACAACCATAAAACCAGCATAGATTTATGGACCTTGCTTCACCTCTTTCTGGAAACCTGATAATGGGAACAGTTTCATCTCCAAGTCTGCATGAGAGCAGTCCGTGGGTGATCAAATGCACACCTGGCCAGCTCTCTTTTCATGGGGAGCGTGCTTCATACTTCACACTGCTCTCATGATGCAATGAATATTCACTGCTTAAATTTTGGCCTTAGAGTGGAAATGGGAACTCAAAAAGGCATGATTCTTCCAGGCAGACTATTTTGGAGGGGAGGCAGTTTAGGGTTGGCATCTCCTAAGTGTCAGGTGTGCTCTGCTAGTCCCCTGACATTAGCAGCCCTGTTAGGAATATTCCAGTCCCCATGAGTTCCACAGACAAATAGGGAGTTCAGCAAGAGAACATTATGTGGCATGCACTAACACATCAGGCTATTTTATTTTATTACCTTTTTTTCTTTGTTATTATTATGATACTGGTTTAAGCTCATGACTAAGTCACACAAAAGAAAGAGCGAAGGCAGTGAGCCCAACCACATCCACATTGCAGGAGAACATTGTCCTATTTGGTATTGCTTTTATGAATCAGTAGAAATGCCTAAGGAATGTGTGACAGCCTGTGCCCACATCTGATACCTGCAAAATGTCCGTCCCCTTAGATTTACACTGCTTTTTTGTTGGTAATGTTCCATGTCTAACTTGAGGATAACCCCATTCAGTGTTGTATTTGTTCAGTTGCCCAGACCAAAAAGGAGAGGAAAGCAAAACCCCATGGTGAAAATGACACGGTGAATGGTTTTAGATGACCATTCAAGGCTGAATTGAAACAAAGTGGAAGAAGAAAACTGTGGTCTCGCCTTCCTTCTTGATACTACGTTGATGTTTGTTGTGTGCCTTCAAGTTGTTTCTGACTTATGGTGACCCTAAGGCGAATCTATCACAGGGTTTTCTTGTCTAGATTTGTTCAGAGGGGGTTTACCTTTGCCTTCCTCTGAGGCTGAGAGAGTATGACTTGCCCAAGGTCATCCAGTGTGTTTCCATGGCTGAGCGGAGATTTGAAGCAGGGCTCCAACTACTGCACCATGTACTTACAGAATAAAGATATCCTTATTCTGCACAGACACCTGATGCATTGTTGTGAGTACAGATGATACCAGCTGAAGGATTTAGAAGGTGAGGTGCTCTAAAGGCATGCATCTCCCTGAGGTGATCCCAAATGAAGTAGGTCAGGGAGGTATCTTGTCCTGCTAGAAATGAAATGAAAGCAGCACCAACTCAGGGTCACATTCATGCAGTTTCAGAGAAGAATCTGTAGTACTGTTCACTCTTTTCCAAAAACTCTTCGCCATACCAAAACGCTCACTGAATGAATGTATGAATCAGTGTAAATTGTCCGTGAACACATTATCTCTTTGGCTACTTCCAGTATAAAGACATTGTGCAATTATGGAGCTATTCCATCTTTCCCTGATCACCAGATTTTCTGTAGCAAGACAAAAGCCAAGGAATGGGGCAGCAGAGAAGAGGTTTACAAATAGAAGAGTTATTTATTTAATTTTAGAGCATTTGTATATTGCTTCTCAACTTCCACCTTGATAGCATCCCTTGGTAAAGTTACATGAATGGGGCAGAGCAATTTCATAATAAAAACTTGTCTGGAAATACCTTTGTCCTTCTTATCCTTGGTGAGATTCCAGGGGAGGAATTGAACAATGTTGTAGTTGTTAAAGTGAAACAGCATGCCCCATAAATGCAGGAGATTTTTGCAGGGAGGGGTTCCCCCTCTCAAGTCCTTGCTGAGCTGTTCAGCTTCCTGATTCCTTCCTTCCTGGGAGCCATCTAGAGAGAATGCCCTTCTGCTAATCCCTTCTGCTGACCAGGAGAAGAGGAGGTCATCAGAGGTCATCCAGGATTTACTAATATAAGCACATGCCTTTCTATTGCCATGGAAACATAACTCTTTCCATCACTTCTTCAAAGTTGCCCCCTCAATTGTTGTTTCACTCTGAGTGTCATTCAGGAGGCCAAAAACGCTCCCCCTCAAACACACTTCATGCCATGGACTTGAAAGGGCAAGCGCTTGGCAACTCTACAGAAAGACCATGCCAAGTTGCCTGCTGGGAAATCATCCTTTAGAAATTGGCTCTAAAACCCCATAAAACAGCACAGCTATAGTGTAGTGTATATGGTGTATTGCCAAAAGAGTTGAATTTTGAACCCAGGCAAATGGCTTCTGATTCAAAACTTTGTTTCAGCTAGGACTCATCACAGCTCAAGTAATGAGACTCTGGCAGTATGCAGGTTGCTTTTCTCTCACAAGCCCCAAAACATTTGGGTGTAGGTGAAAGAATTCTAATTCAGTAGCAAACTCCTGACAAGCTATGAATCACACCACAACAGGTCCTCTTGTTTTTAGAAACTGTATTACTTGTATCAACTCCACTGTTCCTGGACTGTGGCATCAAAGAGTTGAGCTGAAACTCCTTGTATATGTGTGTGTGTCCACGTCCCCCCCCCTCCATCCACTCCAGTGACTTTTTGTATCTCTTTGCGCAAAGATTTAAGATTGTTCACAAGAGTCATCCTACAGTCCCCCATTCTCCCATTGGGCCATGGTTGCCAGTGCTTTGCTCCCTTGCCTATACCTGCTTGCATGTAGCTGAATTGTTGGAATGGATGGAGAATGGGAAAGCATGACCAAATGTGTATCCTCCTAAAAATAATACCCAGTAGGAGTTCTGAATGTACATCCCCAACTAGAGCTGAATGGAGGTGAAAGTCTTCATGGCAGGAGTTGAAGATGCCAGGTTCCCAGCATGAAGCTTCAGCCTAGTTTCTTGGTCTGTTGACGCTCCAAGTGAGGCCAGTAGAACATGTTTGTTTGCTCCCAGTGATATCCCATAACCATGTCCGAATGGCTAAACAGTGCTACTGTGTCCTCATGTCCATGTTGTAGTCCATGAGCATTGGAGATCATGCAGCGGAGAAATCCCTCTGTGTGCATGTGTGTGTGAGAGAGAAAGCAGCAGAAGAGTGAAGAAACTGGCTGCAAACAAGCATGATGGTGTGTAAGGAAGGGTTTTGTTGGTTTGTTTTGTGAGCCCATGCACTTCTTGTGCAGTGGTAGGTGTTGGACTGGTAACTGAATTACTAAAATAACGGAATTACTAAAATAACAAAGATGGGGGACATAGAATTAATTGCAGATCTGAGCATAGTGTGAAAGCCTTTTCCCTGCCCCTCTTTTCTGCACAGTAGCAAACAATACCATATAATATTGTGCCATGAAAGGGCAAGTGCACCATGCACCACCAAGGTACATCTTAAAGGTGTAGCTTCAATTCTCAGTCCTCATCCAGCCCCATGCAGAGCATTTGCTCTAGCTGTAAAAGAAGCAAAATAAAATAAAAAAATGTTTAAGCCAGGCAGGAAGCAGGCTGATAACTTTGGTGCTTTTGCCTTTTTCACTGGAATTTTAAGTGGGGGGACTGGGTCAGCCTGGAGGTTGCTTATCAGTTAGAGCTGTCTGGAAGAGTCTGAAGAAGCAGGTATGGTGTGCATGGCTAACCTTAGCATGACATTTAAGGTGCCAACAGTGCATGGGAGGTCAGAACCTTTGAATGGCCTGGTCAAGGCACAGCAAGGATGCTGTGAGGCCTCAAAGGGGCATGTGTTTGGGAAAATGTACATATGTCCTCAGAAACATAAAAATTCTAAGTGCATTAAAGAGAAATTTTAATGTTTGTTCCATTGTTTCTACTGGATTTGAAAGAAGCTCTCGGATAAAAAGATGCTGAAACCAGATGTTGCTGTGAAAGTGGTAAATCTATATTTAGCTATAAAATCTCAATAGATTTCTGCTTGTGACAATCATTTGTAGACATTTTTGTATTCTGATCAATGAAATCTAGTCTTTGGCTATTAATGGTCTGACTCAAAATAAGGCACCTAGTCAGATTCCTGTCAACACCTAGGAGCTGTGTATGGGAAAAGGCTGTGCTAGAGCAGTTATTGCTTTGAAAGAACAAATGCTTTTCATTGGACACAGACATGGACTTGTTGCAATGGCATTTTCTTTAAGTCCTAGTGAGATAAATCAGTACTAATAGCCTCTAAGATGTATTCTGAAACAGGACTGATGCTCTAGATCAGCCTTTCTCAATCTTTTTGTCCTGGAGGAACCCTTGAAATAATTTTCAGGTCTCAGGGAACCCCTGCATAAACATTATTCTATATGCTGCTAGTGCTTTTCCCTTACGGTCACAATCTCTTGAGGAACCCCACAGAACCCTGGTTGAGAAACACTGCTCTAGAAAGATGAAATGAAGTTTTCTGTTCTACTCACGCTCAGAGACAATGGTCTGGTGCCATTCTGGCAGCTCAGTGAACTTGGTCCATGGGCTTCTGGAACCTGGTACAACAGCCATTCTGAAGACTTTGTGGTATTTGCTTGTGTGCCAAGCTAGAGATTTACTGTTGTGCAAAGTCACTTTTCCATGCCAGAAACAAAGACATCTTTTTTGGTAGCTCAAATGAAGGTTAGTCTGAATACTTCCTAACATTGACTCTTGCATGTAGTGGCCTGAGAGATTATCGGACTGAACTTGCAGGGTGGCTTTTGAATTGTTTTTGGAAACAGAAGCTGGTTCACGATGCAGAAGCCAGATTGCTTTCTGACACTTTTCAGATTGCATTGTGTGTGTATGTACCTGCAAGTTGCCTGTCGACTTATAGCAACCCCATGAATCTCATATAGTTTTCTTAGGCAAGAAATACTCAGAGGTGGTTTTGTAAGTTTCTTCCTCTGAAATATAGCCTACAGCACCTGGATTCATTTGTGGTCTCCCATCCAAGTACTAACCAGGGCTGAGCCTGCTTTAGCATCAAAGACCAGACAGACAGAATCCAGTGCCTTTAGGGTACCTTAGGTCTTGTATCAACCGCATTGACTTTCATTCCTCCCAGGTCCAATGCTGTGTGCTGATGCTTACCTAAAGTAGTTTGGGCATCATGATTCCTCCCTATAAAAATCCATAAAGTTTGGGGACCACCTCCTTCCATATGAAGCTCCATATAACTTGTGTTGGGAAGCCTCGTTACATTTCCCATTACCAAAATAAATTTGGTTTGTAGGAATGTGAGATAGGAACATGAGAATGAGGTGTGGTAGCATCCCAGTGGTTGAATTCCCTCTCAAAAGTGGGAGACTAGTCCCATTCTTCATGGGGCTCAGGCAGCCAGTAAAAACAACATTATTTCAAATGCAGTATGGCCTGTGCAGAAGTTACAATACTGAGTGGGCCCTTCGCAGCATCAGTCTAAAAGTTTGTGGACACAGGGGGGTGAGGCATTAACACGTGTTTAGAGTTTAGTGTTGCATATCAAAGTAATTTTATTTACTAAGAAATCTGTAAATGCAAACTCCAGGCTTGCCATGCAGGTGGGGAAAAGGGGGGTGGGATAGCCAGAGGGAAAGAAAGAAAGAAAGACATGTTCAGCTAATGCTTGTTGTTGGTGGCAGCCTTTGAAGTTCATCCTAATCTATTCTCCATTCTCAAAATGTGTGTAGTCTCCTACTTAAAAGGCTAGTGGGATTGTCTACTGCCATTAGTGCTTTGGGACACAGAGCCAAAGGTGAAGGTATGAAAATAAAAGAAGAGGGAAAGGAGAGGACTGTATTAGCACCTTTAAGACTAACTGATTTATGTATTTTAGCATGAGCTTTGTGGATTAAAATCCACTTCCTTAGATAACTGATGGGGCTCAAAGGTAAAGTGTTGTGTTTAGGTCAAGGACAAGTAGCATCTCTTGAAGAAAACTCCCCATTCCTATGGCATAAAGGACATGGCATTGTTGTCATGCATCCTAATATATAAAGCCATCTTTATATGTGTCTTAAAATGTTTGAACATTATCACTCTTGCAAATATATGAGTAGTTATTATGGTTCACAATAAGAAAAAAATAAACAATAAAATTATTTTAAAATCAAAGTGATTAAAAATAAGAAATCCCTATAAAAAGCAACTATATAATTAAATTACTTTTAAAAGGTACATTCCAAACTCACCACAGTCTCAGGACCATTTCACACAAAAGAATATGTGATTCATCTTCCTTCTGTATCAAGTCTAACCACCTCCCTCAACACCTACTTTCATTTTCAAAGCCTGAGAGCCTTAAAATGTCTTAACTTGATTCCAAAGACAACCGTATAGATGTTAGATAAACCATACCCTCTACCATTTTACAAATGAAAACTGGGACATATGTATCCAGGCAACATCAGCGGGTGGTTAAGATGGCAAAAGTAATCAATGAGGAAGAAGAACACTCAAGCTAGGAGTGGCTGCAGCAGTTTGCTTTTGCATGTGCAGACTGAGAAGGACAAGATTCCGTCTCCCCCTCTTCTCTTCTTTCCTCTCCTCTCCATTAACTGAGTGCAAAATACTTTTGCACTTTAAACTAAATTTGCAGCAATTCAAGTAAGCAGAAAGGAGGACATAGAAACTGGGTCATTTTAAAAGCAGCTGAAACATGGGAGGACAGTGGATTAATAAGGACCATCCCGCCTAAATGAGGACTGTGAAGAGGGTATAGATAAACTTTCCTGGGGCATCAATTTCTGTGGGACACCACCAATGGAGAAAGCTCCCCCCTTTTATCACCTGCCTAATTTGCTAATTGATACAGGAGAAAGTGATTTCACATCCCATAATTCATCTTAGTGCTGCAATTTTCTGTGCCTGAGTCATTTGGGAGCAAAGGCTAATTGTGGCATTATGCTCAATATGCCTTGTGCATATTGATTATGTTCATTAATCAAATAATTGTCTGTGCCGATGGACCCTTACCAGTGAAGAGAACGAAAGCAGCGATTACAACGGGTACTGCTTGACCTGGCTCTCAGTAATGAAGCAGCGCCTCAATCACCCAGCGCTAGGGCACTGTTGTGTCCTGATGTGAGTGACTCCACCAGGATAACTCTGGCTATCCTGACCAGCTTCCATCTATGCTGGGGAAGGGGATGTAGTCATGACAGAGGGATGCTGAGCCTATTTTGAGATCTGGAGCCAACCCTCCTTTGGTCTCTGGTACTGAGACAAGAGATTTCAGCATAACTTGGCAAGTCGTTGTCCTGTGACTTTTAGGTAGTAGTTGGGTGGGTCTCAGAAAAAGAGGAGCTTCAAAATGTGAATCTGTGCATTTGAACATAAGCATGCCTTGAGCCTACACAGAGTTCAGTGCAGACCTCCTTTGATGTTCAGGCTAAGCATCCTGCTCTGCTCCTGCAAGCCCTTTACTGAAGGTGGTTTAAATAGTTTTGTGATAATGCACAAACTACCATGACAGGTAACATTTTTTGTTTGCTATAAGGTGGCGTCCATGAAATAAACAGCAGGAGTTTACTGGTTGCTGAATGTTTGAAAGGGAGGGAGGGTAAATGAAGGAGTGATGTATGTCAGTATATTTGCATTTATTACTGTAAGTCTCTAAGGGCTTTGTCATGTATTTTAGCTGATTTATCTTTTATGGATTTTTATTATACAGTTATTTACTGTTGTTGGGATGAGGTAATCTAGCTGTATGTTTCATTTCTTCCTCTGATTATTTCTCTTTCTACTTAAAAAAAGAGATGTGCATTAAAAAAAAAACAGAATGGTACAAATTCAATCCTATTTGTCCAGAACAACAAAATGCCATATTTTACCCAGGGGTCAGAACAAAACCTGTTTTAAATAGCTAGAACTCAAGAGTGGAATATATGAAAGGATAGTGAAGTGTCTCTGAGCATGTACAGAATACAGAGATTAATTCATTCAGGGCATTAACTTTGTTCTGGGTAATATAGGAAGCCCTAGAATATGTGGAGAAGAAATGAAAAGCATATATTTACACACATGAGTGTTCACCACCAGGTCACAGTGAGCTGGCATTAGAGCTTTTGGTTCAGCAACATTTTTAAAGATAAAATTAAATATGAGCAGTTCAGCTATGAATGATGCATCTGTACCCTAGAATCATATAGGTGGAAGAGAGCACAAGGGCCATCCAGTCCAACTCCTGCCTTGCAGGAATACACAGTCAAAGCACCTGGCAGGCTCAAACCTCTGCTGTCTTACTGGGCCATCCAGGGGTTGTGTCACCTCCTCCATAGCTGCAGCTTCCAGGTCCCACTCTTTTGAGCATCAGCTGGTGAAGCTCTTCTTGCTTCTGCCTATCCACAACTGAGAGTCTTTTTTATTCACACTTGTGCCAGCTGCTTATGCTGCCAGGGGACTGTTGTGCGCTGGGGCAACCTTGCGCTTCATGCCTGCTGACAGTACCAGCTCCTTGTTCAAAGAGGCTTGCTGGAAAGCAGCAGCCAGGGCTCCCTCTACTAATTGCTGCCATGGATTCCAGCCCCATTCCGTCATCTCTGTTCTCTGCCTGAGTGAGAATTTGAGAATAAAGGGGCCTGAGTGGAGGATAAAAGGTGCACTGGACAGTGCAAAGCGCAGCACATTCCCCACTGTCACATGGAGAGGGGAGGAGTGGAGCAGGGAGGGATGAGACTGCAGCCTGTAGTGCATCCTGCAAATCCTTCCTGTCCCAGAAAGGTAGATTATGAAGGGAGGCAGCCGAAAAACTGCAAGACGGAGGTCAGGGAAGGGCCAAATTCTTGGGAAGGGAAGCTGGCTGTGGCACCCTGACTGGCCAAAGGCCTCAGATTTGATGTACAGCCAACAGGGTTGCAGCTACTGACAGGTACAACACAAGGTTGCTGGTGCAAAGCATAGTGGCAGTGCGGAGGGAGGAGGGGCCAGAAAAGAATTGAACAGGAGAACGCAAAGTCTCATCTTGTTGGGAAGAGAAGCTGCAGGCATGGGTGCCAAGTCCCAGCAGAAACCAGTGAATCCATGTGGCTTGGACAACATCTAAAGGCATGTTGTGGTTGTGGTAGTATCCCCTCTTGTGAAGGATTCCATATGCATTCCGATATCTTGCACCCCACCTTCCTAAGCACCAATTCACTGACCCCCCCCCCAAATAGGCACAAACCCACCCTAGTCTGCGTAGAAACCCCCCACCCCCACCAATCTCTTCACCAAAATGGAGAATTGATTCCTGGATGGGGATCAGCATGGAGATGCCACCTAAACAGAATGGTGGAAGGATTGTTATTGTACAGAATGCATCCAAAATGCTGGACAGAAACTGCTGTCCCTGAACCAGATTAAGATGAAGGCCTAAACCCCATTGTTAGTTCCAATTACAACAGATCTACTGACTCAGTGGTAGCTTGGTCAAGCAACATTTTTGTAAGTTCCATAGATTCAATGGGTCTACTCTGGCTGGGACTAACAATAGGATTCAGGTCCTTGACTGAACTAGCAGGGCAGAGTTGCAACCAACAACAGGCGTTCAAAGTGTATCTTTGTCATAGAAGGACTGGAAATGGCAGAAGGCTTACAACTAGCGTCAAGAATATGTCATTGCATACAGATCTTGTTGGATTTTTTGCTACCTTTTGCCTTTACCGTCCCCCCCCCCTACTTTCTCTTCTTCTACTTTTACCTAACCTCACCACCCTGAACTCAACACTGCTTGGGGAGAGTTCTTCCCCCCTCCATCTTAAGCCACTGCCACCGGTGTTCTCAACATTGGCCAGTTGTGTGTGTGCGCTTTCGAATGTCACTGTTGCAATTAGCAACAGGCCTGTGATGGCCAGGGGCCAGGCTGCCATTCCAGACAAAGGCTTCATGCCAACACAAAGCAGTGTAGCTTATCCTGCTTTCACAGTGGCACGTAGGGACACCTGTCGTCAAGCTGACCCATGAACTTGTACTCATGCCAGCCTTAAGCAGACTGCTCTTCTCTCTGCAGGACCCACCTCTTCCGAACTGGTCAGTTTCTGTTCCTCATCTCCATGTACGAATGGAGGGACCTGCCATGACCTGGAAAGTGGCTACAGGTGTGCCTGTCCTCAGAGTCCCTTAGCCTATGTGGGAAAAGACTGTGAGTTCCTCTATGATGCATGTGCTGGACATGCCTGTCCACCCGAGTGGAGCTGCAGCAGGACACCTGGGTACTTGAACTACTCTTGCCACTGTAGGCCAGACTCACTGGGTATCTATTGCAGCATTCGTGGTGATGAGTGCGAGCACAGCCCTTGTCTAGAGCCTCATCTGGAGTGCGTGCAGCTGTCCAGTGGCTATGGCTGCCAATGCCAGAGTGGAGAGAGCTGCCAAACTGAGCCGTCCGTTTGCTCCAGCCAGCCCTGCCACAACAATGGGACCTGCACCGAGAATGCTGAGGACTACACCTGTGAATGCCAGCCTGGCTATAGCGGACCCCACTGTGAGGAGGATGTGGATGAATGTGCCTCCACCCCATGCCAGAATGGGGCCATCTGCCTCGACAGAGTCAATGAGTACAGTTGCTTCTGTGTGCCAGGCTTTCAAGGGTACCACTGTGAGATAGACATCAATGAATGTGCCTCCCGGCCTTGCCAACACAACAGCACCTGCCTCAACCTGATGGACCACTATGTTTGCCAGTGCCTGCCCGGCTACACAGGTACGATTTTCCTTTGCCACTTTTCAGAATCCGCTGAGCTGAATAAGCCACTTGCTGTAAACCACTTCCCCAACACTGGCTGAGTCTAGTGATTTCTCTGTTTGTGACTGAGGCAATGTTCCTAGACTATCTGGATTGGCACTCATTTCTCCCACACCTGCCAGCTCTCTCTTGATGCAGCCGCCTTGAGGGTCTTCTCTGCATTCTCCCCCAAGCCCTAGCAACAGGCTGGAATTCAGCCCGTACTAGACCCTCCCCCACCTGGTACCAGCCAGCACGCAGACACTCTCTCTGGCCTCGCTCATCCTTGTGAGAGGGCCTTACAGTAGTTACATTGCTGCAAAGGAATGTCAGGGTGGGTGGCTAAAGATTACCAGCGGGGTGGTGAGGGGTTTGCAACATCAGGTGCCCCTTCGTGGGCTCTTAGTCACCACATTGACTTGTGTGGGAGGCCAGGCCTGCTTGGCAATGGAATTTCTGCTCTGCTGAAGGAGAATGACTGAGGAGGAACTAATAGTCAGCAAGTCAGACTTGCTCACTAAGAGGGAGCCCAAAGGGAGAAAAAAAAAATGCCTTGCACCAAAAGAAGTGAGGGTGTAAGATCAGCCTCCAAGAATGCTTCTCATTGTGCTCTTGTTGCCTGGAGCTGTTAACCCAAAGGGCAACAGACATGTGCCTTCATACAACTTAAGTTACAGGAGGGCAGGTTTAGGTTCAACTTTAGGGGGAAAAGAGCAGTTCAGCAAGGGAACCAATTAAGTGGGATATGGCTCTCCCTTGCTGGAGAGTTTCAAGCAAAGGCAACCTAGTTATGGATTTCCTGTATGCAGCAGGAGGTTGGACTAGATGGCATTCCAGCATCCCACCAACTGTATGAGGGAGGTAGAGAGCATGGAGGAAGGAGAGAGAAGGTTTGGAAATTCATAATCATGTTCTTTCATGTGGCTCTGTTGCCGCTTTTTAAACATACTGTGAAAGCCTTTGACTTTGCATACTGAAAAGTCTGAAAATAGAGCTGAAATGTGACAGTAATCAGACACTGGAAAAGTTAATGGTGGAGAGGGGAGGGGTAAAACTCAGAGAATCCTCCAGCCAGCATGGCTAGCTAGTGGATTCTGGGAGCTGAAGTTTAAAAAGTATGTTCTCCAAGCTCTGACAAGAACATTATTTACAAACCCAACAGCTAAAGTGGAACAGCCCTGCTTGGATGGTAGGGGGATGATATTCTCAAATGAATGCATTCAAACATCACTTACAGCAGTTCAAGCTCATGAGCTTAAGTTTGGCTGAAACATAGCTCACTCTCAAAGTGGCAAAGAATGTGCCCCTTCCTTGGGTCACATCTTCCAGGCATCTTCCTTGCTAACTGAAGCATCTGGTGTGTTAACTTCCAGCCATTGCCTCCCTCTGAGCAGCCTCTCATTCATTCTGAGCCCAGCACTCACTCGTACCCCCAGGAGACTTGGGTTGTGGTCACCGGCCCTTGGCCAGCATAGACTGAGCATTCTGTAGCGGGAAGGGATGCAAGAAAGTTTGCTGATCGCTTGACAGCTCTTGATCCACCAGATTAGGGGGCCTGCATTCCTTGTGGATTAGTGTAGCCATGACTGCTGCAAAGCATAACTTTGCCAGAAAATGGGATTAGGTGGAGTGGCAGGTGCCACTCCTGGACTATGTGTACTGGGGTGGTGCTAAAACCACAGCAGCTCATCAGGCCAGACAGTGTCAGAGAAGCCTGTATTGGCATCCATTATGAGTCCTAAGAATTATTTTGAGGAACATGTCCATAGCTCGCAGGCAGAAAGAGGCTGAAAAGGTCTCCTCTGCTCGTGACTGATGTAGGCAGTGGCATCTTTCACACCCGGCTGCTTGGATTCACTGGATCCTGCCTTCATGGGGCCTTGTCTGGAGACCTGGGGAAACACTCAACTAGTAGCAGCCATACAGTAGATAACTGGGAAGCAATTTGAGAAAAGACCGGGACCTCTTTCCTCTGAGGCACCCTCCTGCAGAGAGTCCATGGTGTGACTCCCCTGCAGGATACATGTACCCTTTTGGCAGTTGAGGCAAGTGAGCAGCAGATGAGTGCTGGGACTTCCAGCCTATATGGCCTTTGTGGGCATCAGGTAGCATCACCTTAATGCATCCACTAGGTTAGGGATGGGCAACTGGTGGCCCTCCGGATGTTATTGGACTGCAATTCCCAACACCTCTCTCCACATTAGACTGGCTTGCCCTGAAAGGAGTTGCAGTCCCACAACATCTGGTGGGTTGCATGTTACCCATCCCTGAACTATACAAACTAATTGCTGTGTAGTTATGATGCCAGGTCTTCACCGCAGCTTCAACCTGAACAAGGCCACTTTCTCTTAGCCTTGGTTCTCCATCTTTGAAGAGGAGCGCAAGGACACAGCAGGCAACTGATTGTGTTCCATTCAAGGGCCATAGTACTCAGGACTGGGAGACTTGCGTACCTCAGATATGCCCCGTGGTGGTTAGCATCAATCCCTCATCTGTAGAATGGGAATAATGATAAACCAACTTTCCAGGAATATTATGAGAATAAAGTAATAACCACAAAGCACTTTGCTGTGTAAAAGTGGTGTATAAGAACCAATATTAACGAGTCTCTTTTTCTCCCATAACCAAGGTATGAACTGTGATGTGGAGATTGATGAGTGTGAATCAGGTCCCTGCTGGCATGGTGGCACCTGCAGTGACCACATTGGGTATTTCACCTGTTCCTGTATGCCAGGGTATGAGGGGGACCAGTGTGAAGTAGATATCGATGAGTGCCAGAGCCAACCCTGTCTCAACGGAGGCACATGCCATGACCTCGTAAACGGGTGAGTGGAGAGCTACTAGGAAAAGAATGCCATTCGTTATTTCTCAGAAACGTAGATATTTATGGTTCATACGCAGAGTGAAAAATTAGTCCTGCAACCAAGTATTACAGCATGGGTGGAGAGGGGGTTCCTGTTCAGGAATCCAACTACTTTGTCACCAGGACCAGATACGTTTATCCAAGGATGCTTAAAAACTGAAATGTGAAATTACTTCCTGATATCACATGATTCTACTGCAGAGAGATTCAGTGGAGAAACAGTGGCGTAAGAAATTAAAGCTTGCTGCTGCTTTTTCTCTCCAGCTATCAATGTGACTGCCTCAATACGGGCTTTGAAGGGCAGAGCTGTGAGCTGGATATCTTGGAATGTGCCTCTCAGCCTTGCCAAAATGGAGCTTCCTGCCTAGAAGGAGTGGGACTGTACAGCTGTGCTTGCTGGCCAGGTGGGTGAAGGCCTCAGGTTGTTCTTCCAGAGCCCACGAGCCATTTCCCCCTTGCTTAAGTGAATCCAACACATTCTGGCTTTTTCTGTCATTTTCAGCACAGCCCTGATACAGCAAGGAGAACATGGGGTTTGGGTTTTCCATTGTTTCCCAGACTTTATCAAGAAGCAGAGAGGACCACACATTCAGGTTTCTGCCCCTCATTTTCTGCTTGTGCGCAGGAATTGATTTTGAGGGGGTGGTATACACCACAAATCCCACATTCCTTGTCAAGTGCTTTCAGTCACTGGTTATCTCTTCCTACATCTGACAGCTCCATTTTTGTTACACTTGGGAAGTGGAAGGGGAGGAGAGGTCCACTGGGAGGGAAAAAAGGAAAATTGTTCGCAGGAGGGAGATAGAAGAGACTTGGGTTTATTGTTTTTAAAAATAATTCCCTAGGAAATTGGTGGGGAATGAATATATTCCAACTGATGTTGAGGGGAGCCTGCTCATTAATAGTTTTTATTCATAAACCACATGTTCGTACACGTGCTGCCCTTGTGCTTCTTCCTTTCCTTTTGACAACACTCCAGTTCAGGGCATTCTGCTTTGGTCCCTTATGAGAATACTGGCAGCAGCACATATGGCAAAGGAAAGAAAGAACTCACCCGTTTGCCCCTGGTGGCACGTCCTTGTTTCCAGCCTGTGTGTTTCCAGCAGAAAACAAAGCCCCAAACAGTTCAGCCTGGTAGCCGGTCCCTTATTCAAGGTGAAGCCATCTTTCCCGTTCAGCCGCTCTCATCTAACCCACTGCTTTGTACTGTATGAAGCATGTGCCAGTTCCCCCAGGAGGCTCTCTTTGCTCTTTGCCACCAGGATACGTGGGAGATCACTGTGAAGAAGATGTGGACGAGTGTGCTGGGGAGCCCTGTCTGAACGGTGGCCAGTGCTTTGAACGGTCCAATCAGAGCTACTACGGGGAACACGAAGACTTTCCTGTGGAGTTCAGCTACCAGGAGGCTGCTGGATTCATCTGCAGGTGCCAATCTGGCTTTGATGGTGAGTAAGACCAAGTAGAGCACAGCTTTCTCTGTGAGCTCTCCAGAAGAGACATTTGGCTATGTATCACTTCTGGATCCAATTAGGTATATATTTTCAAATCAACAAGAAAAGTGCTCAAGGTCTAACATGATTGTTTCCGATGCCTTGAAGGAGAGACATGCTCCATCAACATCGATGAATGCGCATCTCAACCATGCCAGAATGGAGGAAGCTGTGTAGATCTGGTGAATAGCTATGAGTGTCATTGCCTACCAGGATACTCAGGTAAGAGTGAAACTAGATTACCAATCTTTATGACTGATAAACTACAGAATACGTTTCTGACCAAACTAGGGAGGGGACCTTTTGGGGTATCACATTCTTGGAATTTCCTAAACCATTGGAAAGGATGGCACTTGACCCCTTTCATGTAGTCTTTTATGTTGCTGGCTGCCTCTGAAAATGAACAACTCTGAATGCTAAATCTCTGAGAAAACTAAAGCTAAAATTCTGCATGCCAGACAAAGTCTAAATGCTGAAGATGTGCAGACTTTGCTCTGGAGATTTTTCTTTCTGGAATTCTTTGCACGCGTCAGTCTTGAGTTAAGCGAAGAAACTTTATGCTTGCTGGTGTTTCTGCGATTGCTGCGTTCAGGACATGAGTGAGCAGCTCTGTACAGCAAAGCCAGAGTTGTCTCCACTGTACAGTTGTAAGCTATAATGTAACTAAAATGGCATTTTGTGCCATTTTATCAGCAGGTAAACGCAGCTGCTGTGCTTTGGCTTAAAAATTCCAGCAGGCTGTCAAGGGCTACAGCCATCCTTGCAGTTCTATCTGGTCCTCTGGCACTAAACACTTCTCCATCTCGCTCCTTCATTCTTCTGTTGCCCCAAACTTTTTCTTTTCTTGCTTTAGCTATAAAGGAGCTTCTGTCATTCTCTGCCCAGTAGTGAGCCATTGCAAGTGAAACTCTCTTGTTGTTGTTGTTGTTTTAACTTTTTGATTGCCTAACAATATTTGCGATATTGTGCAGCATGGGATGCAGTGCCTTCTGTCACAGAATAGTGTTGTGAGGTTGCCATCTTGTGGATGAAAGAGAAATCTGAAAGTCTGAGGTTTCTTTCACACGATATAATTCTAGCACTTTGGTGCCACTTTAACTTGCCATGGCGGCATGCTGTGGAATCCTGGGATTTGTAGTTTGGTAAGGTAGTCAGAGTCTTCTGCCATAGAGCTCTAATGCCTCACCAAACTACAAATTCCAAGGTTTCATAGGGTGCAGCCATGGCAATGACGTGGGTTTCCAGAACAAGTAGAACTGGAAAATGATTTGAAATTTTTTTCCAATGCTCTATGTAGTTATCTAGTTTAGCACATTTAGTTTGAATGTTCTGTTCAAACACGTTCTAAGCTTTATGTGGAAATTGTTTTATTGGAATATTTGTAATAATGTAAAGAGAATAGCATATACTTCCCTTATATATAATAGAACAATGACTACACCTGAAAGAACACTATTTTTAAAATGATCACATACCTAAAGGAGAGCTACACTGATAGATCTTATATCAACAGTTTAGCTTTCTTTTCCTGAGATATAACCGCAGTACCTTTGGCTGAATTCAGTCACCCTGTGTACTACTTTTCAGTTCATTTCAAGTTGAGAAAAATCGATTCGGTACAACTAATTGAACATTTTATTTCACTAATGGATGTGCTGTATGTGGGTTTGTGGGCACAGCCAACTTATCCCATTTTGGCTGGCATCCTGTTAGTGCCATACTCAGGCATAGGTTGTGCTCCACATGGAGAGTGGTGGGTTTTTTTTGGGGGGGGGGACAATGCGCCATGGCCATATCCAGATGATAGCAGTATAAGCAGAGTTGCACGTGGAAGACAGAACTCATTAAAACACACAGACTATATTATGTGAATGCACATTATCTCTGTGCATTGTCATTGTGAATTGCAATTGCACAGTAGGTTGTCAGCCATCTGCATTGGCAACCGATCCACATACTTTGTGCTACATTGGTATGCAGTGTAGGGATTGATTAACATAAATCTGCCAATGGGTATGTATGGTACCCTGAAGTGATGTGGGATCTTTGCCTTTGTCTTGATTATTTATACTTGTGACTGATTGAGAAGCAAAAGATTTTGTGAAATAGAAAAAAGCTTAGCAGTGTGTTCATTTGTTAATCTGAGCACTAGGGCTTGTCAATGCGTGTCTCCTTAGAAGAATAACTAGAACTCCTTCAAAGAGTAACTGTAGTTAGTCCATGTAACATGCCTGATTGCAGTACAGCAGCCCAGACAATTATGGATAAGACACACGCACGCACACATACGATATATATGGATGATGCAGAAAAATTTCCATGGAAAAATACAGCACATAGGAAGTATATTCCACCCCTATCCCTGGGCCATGGCAGTTGCATACCAACCCCTAAATCCAAATGTGAGTCCCAACGAGTGTAGACAGACCCATTGAATCAAGGATAACTTGGCTTATCTAGGGTCTATTGATTCCGTGGGTCTGTTCCAGTTGGAATTAACAATAGGATTCAGGCCCATATAATTCTGGGAAGTGTGAAATAGAAAGGGTCAAAACAAAGACTTGGCGAATCCCCTTTATTTGTAGCATAGAAAACTGCTGTGGATACTTCTTCCTTAGTCATAATTTTGAACCAAGACTGTACTTAGGCATGGTTTTCCTATTGTGTATGCTTTTTGGAAGATCAGAATTCAGTGGCTGATCTCATTGGTCCTCATGGAGCCCTGAATCTTTTATGGAATTAGGGTGGAGAGCCTTTACTGCTGGGTCCTGGTGCAAACAGCAAGTGGGAGAGTCCGTTTTTGCATCTCCACAAGCTTAGTGAGAAGTGTGAGAATCTGCGGAGGAGTGAAGCTGACAGGGAAATAATAGCAATTAATCTCTCCTGCTTTGTCAATTAATCCCTGTCCAGTCCTGCTGGGTAAACAGCTTATTACTTCACATTAGGATCACAGAGCTACTTCATGGAGCTTCCCATAATGTTCCTGTTACACATTTCTGTGGCAGCTCTGATCTGCTTGAGTTGGGGGTTTTAAGGCGCTCCTGTGATGAAAGGCAACCTGCCACTCTGATCTAGGCAGAGTTCTTTCCTTGTGAAACCCTCACCCTGTTCTCAGCAGCGCCAGGAGGAAGATTGAGGTAAACCCTGCCGTCAGTGGAAGTCTGATTTGCCTGCCGTCTTAACCACTGTGCTCTGCTTGCCCGCGGAATGGACTTGTGCAGAACAGGCAGGAGGCAGAGGAGCCATTTTGGTTTCCTTTGGCTTTCCAGAATGCCAGGAGGCCAGTTTGGAGGGAGATGTAGTAAAGCACATTCCGGAGAACTCTGGCTGCAATCCATCTGCTTTCTCCAACTGGGAATTGTTCATGCATCCAATATGCTTAGTGTGGTGGCTGCCCTTGCAGCGCATGTCTTGACTCACCTGGAGCTAGTTACTCTTTGCTTGTGATGTGTGCTGTGGTCTTGATTTTTTAGGATGATCTGTGACAGGGCTGATGGGTAAATTAGCCTCTTTGTGTTTAGGGGTTTTAGTCCTTTTCAGCCAGGAAATAAGCATGCGGTGTGTTGCCAAGGTGTGTATTAGATTCTTCCTCTGGCAGGAAGAGGTTGTAGGACATGAAATTTTAAAAAAATGATGGTGGAAGTCCTATAAAAATAAGAGGTGGCAGCCCAGAGCCATGTGTTCAGTTGGGCTTGGTGTTTGAAAACCAAAGGGCTGTGTATTTTCTAGCATTTGTTTCTTTAAAGGTCAGTCTTATCCACTTGTATTTTTGAAGCCAGGATGCTCATGGGGTTCTCTTGTGCAGGTGGGTGTTGTTTTTAAAGCAAAGGTCTGGCATAAACAGGTACCTTAGCAGAAGCGGAACCCACTTCTCTTCTGGCTATTTGTGAAGTTTGATGCCAAATACTTGGGCAAACCTGCTTCGGCTGCTATCCTTCCTAATTTCCAGCGTGTTTCTCAACAGCCAGAATCCTTCAATAGCTCCTGAGCTTGTTGAAGAAGGGAGCTGCCCCAGCCACTTCTGTGGGGACAAAGTGATGAGCACCCGTTGCTTTTTGAGAGGAAGGCCCATTTCCAGGACCAACTCACGTGGCACATACATTGCATGAACTCTCCTTGAAGTGTCTTGTGTGGCCAACCACACATATATCCCAAAGCCCATTGCTTTCCCAGCCAGCCGGCCAGCTAGCTTCAGGGGGACCCACAAATCCCATCCACAAAAAAACACGGCCTTGGGGCTCCCAGCAATAAGATTAAACGAGGACAAGCTTGCTGTGGAGAAGGGAGGGGGAACAGCACTGATGTTCTTCTGCCTGCTACCATCTCCCCCCAGCGCACACACCCTGCAGGGGAGGTGGTAGGCAAACATTCTTGTCCGCAGTGATAGGAGCCAGCTGGGGAGGTTTAGAGCTGAGATGGATTAGATCTTGCTGCTGCTGCGCCACTCACTCACTCACGCGCTTTATATTGGCTGGTTTGATCTCCAATCCCCTTTTGCCTGCCCGGCACCCAGGAGCACACACATGCTGCTGTTCCAGTCCAGCTGAGCGTGGGCCCCACAGCTTTTCTTGCTGGGACCCTCACCCATGTTTTCAGGGGAGCAGCCATGAACGCCATGCTGGTTGGCATCTTCATGAGTGGAATCTATCTCCTAGCAGGTAACTACAGAGGCTGCCGAAGCAGCAGGTCTTATTCTGTTTGTGGTGGGTGGGGGTGGAAATGGTTAAGTAAGTGGAGGAGACTCCCCGTTGAAAGCGGAGTGGGTGGGTGCCCAGGACCTTCCGGTCAATCAGTTGCTCTTGCTTTGGGAATGTTTTGCTCTGATCCTGCTGTGGGTGTGGCGGCGCCCCCCCCCCCTTGGGCATTAAAGATCTTTAAGCATCACGCTCAAGTGCACTTTTGCCTCCCTCGTGATGTTTCCATACCAGCTCTGGGGAAACTTCACTCTTTCTGGGGAGTGGAAGCTGTTGAAATCAGTACACACAACATGGACCGAGAGGAGCACTTGCCTCTCTGGTTGGAGCCCTGAAATTGCTGCTTCTCTCCTGAGGCCTGTCAGAAGAGGTTTGGGTACAAGGGGAGAGGTGGGTACTTCTTGGCTTAGAGAAGGGCAGAGTGGTGCTACTGCTCATTCCCCTGGTTTGTATCCCACTGGCAGAAATACGAACCCCAATTAGGCTTTATGTAGATAACCCTGAGCCTTTCCGTCAGAGTGCGAGTGGGGCAGAAAGGGATGGAGGGCCAGCTTCTGATGCGTTTGTGAATCCAGACCTTTAACACTGTGTGTGTGTTTTAGGTGTGGCACGGTAGTCTTCCATTTTTTGTTCAGCGTTGGGACCCCTGCCTTTAACCCAAATATGCACTGGGACTCACTCTTTTTTTCTTTTCTTTTTTTAAACGATGTTGACAGCGCTGAGGCTGAAACCCAGTGGCTTAGAAAATGGGGCACACAGAAGGGGGTATGTCTTACTGCTCAAAAATACTAGCCACCTAAGGATCAAAGGGTGATTTTTGCCAAGGAGCTCCCTGGCATCTCTGACAAAAGCTGGCTACCAAAAGCCACAGAAAGGGTTGCTTCCCTCCCGACCAGGGGACTGCTGGGATTCACAAGAAAGGGCTGCAGGAGGCCATCTTGCTTACTGCGCAAGGGTGGATGTGTTGAGAGGGTGTGAGCCCTCCGTGATGATCCACGAACTGTAGCCTTCTAAGAGCAACTTCCTTGGGACTCCCAAGGGGCAAAGAACGTTCCCTCGGGAAAGGGCCAGACTTTATGATCTTTGTTTCTCCAACCTGCTATAGTATAAGGTTTTGGCTGGTATGTTACTTCTCTCTAGAGGTAGAACTGGTGCCAAGTTCTCCTTTTCCTGTAAAGTCTGGGGTGAAGTAGGCTTTTACTGGTACAAAGCGGGAGACACAAGCATGGCTGTTATGGTACAAATATACAGTATTGTTGTTTTTTAACAAGAGGACATATACTCAACAGAGTCTTCCTGCCTCTTCTTTTGCATCGAGCTTCTAACCCCACCCCGCCCCCCTCAAAAACCTGCCTCCCGCCAAAGGAGGGAAGTGTAGGTTATTTCCTGGCACATACCAGCCTACCTCATCCTAGCTGACTGCAAAATCTTGTTATTTCCGGATTTGGGGGGCGGAGGGGGGGAGAGAGTGCTGTCCAGAGGCTTTGTACAATAAATGAATATTTAAATGCAGGCAAGTCAACCAAGACCTCCCCCTCATCTCCCCACTGAAACATTCAAAAAATGAAGTGACCCGAGGCCTCTGCAAGATGATGTTTATTTCTTGCAGTAGCTACTCAGCTGTTGCTTAGGGCTCCCTCCTCTTAGGGCAGCAGTGGGCAACTGCAGTGGGTCCAGGGCAAATTCTCTGCCCCTCGGACTTCTGAGGGCTGCATAGTCTGCCAAAAATCGAAAGAACAGAAGTGGCCAGGTGTTTACGTCTGGTTTTGGAAAATGTTTTATTTTTTAAAAATGTATTTTAAATTGTTCAAGTGGGGTTTGCAACCAGTTTAAAAGGTGAATTTCTGCTCTTGGGGCACTTCCAGGAGAGGCAATTAATCTTATTTTTGCCAGAGAAAGGGCAGCTTGAGCAGTCTGAAGGAATCAGGGGTCATAAAAACAGTTTGCTCTTCCTTGTTTTAGGGGTTTTTGTATATTCCCAGAATTCAAATATTGTTTTTTTACTTGGAACCCCCCCCCCTCCCCATACACACTTTGGCCTAATTCCAGTTAGTCCCTACTAGAATAGATTCACTGAATCAATGGAATGTCCAGAAATGCTGACCTACCCACTTCCCATTGATTGAATGGATCTATTCTACCTGGGATTAACAGTAGGGTTTAGGCCTTAATGTATGTGTCTGTTGCAGTGTTTATAGTGCAGAGTCTGGTTGTGGAAGACAGGCACTTGTTGGATTGTGTTCATGGCACACACATCATTAGAGAGGCTACAGAACCACCACCCCATCCCGAGGCCTGTGGAGTTTTGTTGCTTTAAAAAGAAAGGATAGAAGCCAGGTTCTACCTAGCTGCCCCTGCAAATGTAAGAATGCTCATTTGTTGGACAACATAGAACATATTTTACTAAGAAGCTGTCTTATGCAAACCTGTTGAAATTAATAAGGAGTTCTGCGAAAACACAGCCACGGTCTTGCTTTTCCAAGGGTGGTTCTTCTTTCCAGGTTCATGTATTGACCATATTCATGTTTCAGTTTTAACAGGATGTGAAACATGTGTCAGCTCTTGAGTGCATCATGGAAGAAAAACCTGCCCTCTTATTATACATGTGGGAATGAGAGGGAGTCTATGGCTCTGTTAGAAAAAGCAGATTTATTGTCTGTATATATACCTAACCCTCCATGCATCTGAAGGGGTGGGTGGATGTCCGCAAAAGCTCATGCTGTAGTAAATCTGTTGGTCTTGAAGGTGTCATGTGATCCTTTGCTGATTTAACTAAACAGACTAGGAATGTGACTCTTTGCTTAATTCATTCTTGCATGCAAAACTGAATAATTTCAAAAGTTTTCTCTCTGCTGAGTAAGGTTACAACAGTTTTTAAACCTATTTATTTTTCAGATTTCAGGACTTTTTTGGTGAAAATTTTATGTAAGACCTTGTGTGTGTGTGTGTGTGTGTGAGAGAGAGAGAGAGAGAGAGAGAGAGAGAGAAGCCATAAAATCATATGTTCTACAAAATACAACATTATACAAAAATGTTTTCTGTGCAAATTTTTAAAAAGTGCCCAGGTGCAAAAATGTCATAGCAGTTCACCATTTTCATAATGTGGCATCAAGACACCCTTTCTAGACAAGAACAAGAAACGTTAAGAGTGTTTTACATCACTTCAAGAGATGAATAGAAAATAATAATTTCCAGAGCTTTAGCTGTGTAGGGTCATTTCTGGGTGTAATGATCCTGTCTATCAATCTATCTATCTCCCAATAAGGTCCCAAGGCAACTCAAAATTTGAGTTCAGCCATAATGGAAAACTGATTTTCTGATTCTTGGAAAAAGAGTAGCTCTTATAATTCACTTATTTGTTGCAGGTGAAGGTACATGCACTCAGCTGGGATGGCCATGCAGTAATGGCAGATGCAGCCTGCAGATATGGTGGCAACTTATGTCTTCTCTATCATACCAAACAAACAAGGCAGGAATCAAAACAGGTCCCCTCCCTTGGGGAAGCTCTGTCCTTAATTAGCTATCAACATGAAATTGCATGATCACTGTGAGGATTAATTTGCTGCTTGGCACACTATGCATTTCCCAGAGGCATCATCATGCCAGAACCCAAGCAGTAGCAGGGAGACAGACAGCTTAGTCCTGACAGGAGCTTGGAGGGAGAAAGCTTCGGGATGAGGAGCATTTCATTCTTCCCTCCTGACCCTTGGCCAGGTCCCCCTGCTCTCCATCCTGATGTTGAGACCACTGGGCTTTAAAGAAGTTGCATGTTATTTGCAAGTATACCTCCTCTCCACTATGGCTTTGCACCCCCACTAAGGCACTAGCAAATTATCTTGTGCCGCTCTGGATGTCCACAAATTGAGTAATACCCTAAAGGTTTGTTCCTGACACAGGAACTTACATATAGCCATCAGATGATATGTCAGCCATGGTTATACAACAATTCCACCCTGAACATGGCTGATCTTGGCTGATTCAGATGCTAAGCAGGGTTGGGGCTGGTTTGTACTTGGCTGGAAGATCATCAGAGAATTCCAGGGAATACCAGAGAATCCCAGTATGGCTAGGAAAGCCCCCTGCCTGAAACCCTGGGGAGTCAGTGCTTGAGTCAGAGTTGACAATGTTGGACTGGATGGATGGGTTTTTTGACTCAGTATAAGGTGGCTTCCAAAAATAACTGGGCTGTTGCACTCTGAAGTTGTTGAGTAGGTGGTTTTAAGTTGGTTAAAGAAGACTCTCTTCCCTCATACTGTTTTGAGTGAACTTACCATCCTATAATAATAGAAGGAGCTCAATTTGTACATTGCTTCTTCCAGTCATGCATCCATGCCTGACTGCAATGGAGAAGGAACAAATGCCACATTCTCTTTGCACTCTGTTTCCTGCCAGACCTGCAGACTGGGTTTAATGCTATTAAACTGAATAATCCAGACTTTGTTTATCTGTGCAGCTGTCTTGGAGATTAGTGGGAACCTGTTTTAGGGGCTTGGAGGGGCAACAGGCTTCTTAATCAGGGGCTTGGTCTCTTTATCAGTCCTCAAGTACTTAAGGACACACACTCCTCTCCTTAGCAAGGCCTCCTTGACATTCCTGTGCCCATGAAGCCCAGGGCAGCAGAAAGTACGACTCCTTTGCGGCAACGAGATCACAAAGCATTCAGTGATGGGGGAATGCCCCACTGTGTACAGTCTTTGCGGTCTAAGTAACTGATTCCCACTGTATCTTGCCTGCCCCCCTTCTCTGTTCACTAGGTGTGGAATGTGCCACTGACATTGACGAGTGCGAAGGCCACCCATGTGAAAATGGGGGTGCCTGTGAAGATGGCATTGCTGACTACATCTGCCATTGCATCCCGGGTCCAGGCGGCATTGCCTGGGGTGGGAAGAACTGCTCTGTGGAGCTCACGGGGTGCCAAAGCCACCGCTGCCAAAACGAGGCCTTGTGCCTCCCCACCTACCAATCTGGGGCCCATGGACATCTGTGTCAGTGTCGCCCTGGATTCTATGGCCCTACGTGCTCCACACCAACCACCTTCTCCTTCACGTCACGAGTCTATCTCTTCATCAACCTGTCTGCAAGCAACGAGAGCAAAAGTAATGCAGCAGGAAGTCACCGAACCAGTGTGTCTCTCCGATTCCGGACCACCTTGCCTGATGCCATCCTCTTCTATCGAGGCCACCGAACTGAATACTTGTATCTAGACCTCTGTGGTGGTCTTCTGCGAGTGACACTTTCAATACAGGAAGCCACATCCTCTTTCACCCTGGCAGCCCCGCAGGTAGATGATGGCCACTGGCATAAAGCTGAAGTCCTTCTGCAAGACTCTCTTGAGCTCAGGCTCTGGCATGAATCTTGTGATGCCGGAGTCTGTTTGATTAGTCATCCCCTTGAAAAGACAGCCCCTGCTTCCTTCCTGCCCTCCCTTTTGCAGATATATATTGGGGGCGTTGAAGAGAAATTAATGGCCAACCCTATTAAGAATTTCATTGGTTGCCTAGAAGACCTGTGGATTGACTCAAGGATTGTCCTACCACAGGAAGTGGCTGGGCTGCAATCCTCTGGCTTCCAGCTGGGCTGTGAGAGGACAGAGTGGTGTCGTTCTGATCCTTGTTTATATGGCGGCCGGTGCATTGACCTCTGGGCAGACTTCCGCTGTCACTGTCCTCGGCCTTATGAGGGCCGCACATGCTCCTATGGTGAGTAACAAAGACAGTTCTCCTTGGGAAAGGTGATACTGTCTTGGAAGTGCTAGAGAGGAAATGCTCTTGGTCCTCAACAGGATCATCAAGCGACCAGTAAACACCGTGGGGTTCAGCAGGCCCAGGTATTAGGTGCTGCCACTCACGACAGGCAGGCAATAGCCTGCATACTAGAAGTTATAGCCCCTGAGGTTGAGACAGCCCCAGACGCTGCCAGAACCCAAATGCCATGATGGTCTTTCAAGGGTCTGGTCCCTTTGTCCAACAGAACCATCATCATCATCATCATCATCATCATCATCATCTTTTATTTCTATAGCACCATCAATGTACATGGTGCTTTACATGAAAAAGAACAACAAATTTCCTGCCCTGGCATTCTCTTCTCTCCCTCCTTGGCCAGGGCAGTTGGGATGGAGGGAGGGCCATCACCATTCCCAAAGCTTCCTGGGGGGTGAGAGGATCAAGGCCAGCCTAGTGTGCGCAGAGGAGTTTGGTCCCTTCAGGTTAGATTTGGCTTTTCTTTTCTCTTCCAGAGTCTCCAGCAGCCACATTTGGGCAAGACAACTCCTCAAGCTTTGCTACTTTTGCAATTAGCAATAGTCCTGGAGCAAACTTTAACCTTTCCTTTTTCATCCGAACCCTGAAGCCCAGTGGTCTGGTGCTACAAATCAGCAACGGGAGTCACACTTTCCTAACAGTATGCCTAAAGGATGGGAAGCTCCAGGTAGAGGCGCCAACAGTTGCCCCCATTGGGCCATCTGGACATCTGGCTGATGGCATGAGACACTTTGTGATGCTTTCCTTCCATGATGGTCTTGTGCATGCCACCATGTTAAACAAAGAGGAGGAGCTGGGACCTCTGGTGATAACCCCTCTCACCGCTGGCTCTGAGATTCGTGTTGGTGGACTTCAGGACCAAGACAGCATGGCCCCCTGGGGAGGGCATTTTAAAGGCTGCCTTCAAGATATCCAGCTCAATCACCACCAAATGGAGTTCTTCCCTCATCTTGCACATAACAGGAGTGTTTCACAAGAGGTGTACGTGGGACAAATTACCAACGTTGGCTCAGGCTGCATCTCAGACGATACCTGCAAGGTAAGGGGTGTTCTGAAGGTTGACCAGCTGTGCCTAAATTCAGTTTTGTATGAATAAAATACCTCAGTGAGTTAAGAGTGGGAGGGATTGCCATGCTGGATCCAATCTATCTAGCTCAGCACTGAGGGCCGGTCACATTTCCTCAAGAGGATTCAAAAGAATTCCAGACAGAAAGAGCCTCCTTGCCTTCCCCAGGGGCAAGCAATTGGCGGTACACTGCTGATACTTCACTTTGCCCAAAAGTTCCATGGGATGAGCCTGAGCTTTGTGTATTCTCTCCATATTCACTTTGTCTACTTTAGCTAGGGTTTGGCTTGGTATTTCTGCACTCTGTGATGTTACGCCTGTCTTCTTGGGAACAGAGTTGCTGTGAGGGGTGCCAAAGGGTTGACAGTTGAATTCAGATGGGGAGCCCAGCAGAATCCCTAGACACCCACTCTGCCACTTGCCGAGAACTTAGCTACCTAAGTGAGGTTGTGACAACAAATCTCAATTCAACAGACAGAAGTGCTGTGCCATGGCTAATGGGTGGTTGGTCTCCGTTGCCATGTTTAGGTGCCCCAGAACCTCCAAAAGCTCCCCAATAGGAAGTTCAGTGGGACTTGTGGGGGTTGGCAACCTCCGCCTTAGTATTGTCCTCTGGTACGGGATATGGCTAATGCTGTGGGATTAATGGGATTAGCCTAGAAGCTCACGTTGCCAGCATTTCCTTGCTGTGTTCTTCTCCCCACGCTACCGAAGGAGCAGGCATCAGGCGGGAAGAACTAACACCTGCAAGGTGGGGTATGGATTGTCATTTGCCTCTCTTGTGTCTTCAGCATGTACAGTATTCCCAGGCTCTGCTTTCATTCAGCATCCGGCCTCCCTGCCTTGCCTGCACAAGAGCCTCTGCGGCAGAATCCCATAAGCCCCAGCATGCATTGCCATTTTTCTCTCCTGTCATGGGCTTGGCCCTCTGGGTTCGGGACACCTCTGTCACCAGGTCTTCTTGAAAGAGTCTGGAAACACATTTGGTGCCTTTCTAGAGTCTTCCACCTGCACACAGGCGCAGGGACCATGCTCCCCTCCAGCTGGTTCTTCTCCTGGCAGCACATAACCGTGAAAGGGAGCTCCATCAGCTGTGCACTCTGCCTGACCAGCTTTCTTGTTCAATAGAAACATGTGAGGAGGAACAACATTCCTTTTTTTAGAGATATTCTTTCTGTGTGCTTTCTCTACTCACAGTTGAGGGAAGTGAAGGTGATAGTTGTCGCAGTTATGAGTACAAAGGAAGCGCTCCCTAAACTAGATCAATTTCCCACATCCCCTCAATAATAACAGTTTGGCATCAATCAGACCACACCAAAGCACTTAGTCCAAAAGAGATTCTGTGCTAAGGCTGGGTAAGCTCCGAGAGACCAATTTTGTACTGCAGGGACCCTTCTGTGGCCTGCATCCCCTCCCCAATTGTTTTTGGGGTTCTTTCCTCCACCCAAACTGGAAATCCCCCAGATCCTGTGCCTTCCTCTAGAAGAGAGTAACCACTCCTGAAAGTTTGGTGCAGGTGATGTGAAAGAGAAAATAGCAAGAAAAGCCAGCCAGGGAAGCAAAGACAAGGAGGGCCTTACGTAAGGTTGGAGGTTCAGTTGTTCCTAGCTATGCAGGCCACCATTCCTTATCTCATGGCAAGTCCTGGACCCAGTTATCCATCATCATTTAAACTGACCGGCCTCTCGCCCCTCAGACCTTCAGCAATTGCATGTCCCTCCATTTCACCTCCGCAGTGAGGATAGCGGCACCTCCTTCCTTGATCACTGTTCTGTCTTTCAGTCTGGGCCCTGCCTGAATGGTGGCCACTGTGCCGTCACCTGGAATGACTTTAACTGCAGCTGCCCTGCCAACTTCACTGGGAAACACTGTGGAGAGAGAATCTGGTGCAAAAGCGAGCCATGTCCACAAGACACCACTTGCGTCGATGTTACCTCTGGCTATGTCTGTAAGTCCTACTTCAGGACCTTTAGGCCATCACAAGCCTGGCCTTTAATATAGGGGGTTAAATTGGATCTAAAGTAATATAGGTAAGGTCTTGCCCATTTGCTTGCCACCTAGCACAAGCTCTAATGCAGAGCTGGGTCCTTCTTCCACCCGTACACAGCACACCTTTTAAATACTGACACAGTACAAAAGAGAGTTGGCATGTGTTGGGTTGACTTGCCCATGGCAAGTGGCACATACCTTGAACATTCTTCATGGTTTCTGTGCCATTCCACATACAGGACCTGCACTTGTACAGAAACCTGTTTGGGAATCCTCTGTAGGCTAGGGTTCTGGTGGGTGCCCTGCTTCCACCCCCAAGTCTCATCCTGAAGGGCATGACTCCTACCTTCCCACGTAGCAGCCTTTTGACAGCCACAGAAGACTCTTCAGACAATCAAACAAAGAAATCTGGAGAGACTCCTAAGAGAGGTGGAAGATTTCCCTTCCATCCTCAGTACGAAGTGAGCAAGTGCTGTTTCCTGTTGAATTCCTGGGGAGTTCCCTCAGATCCAGCTTGTGGCGGGGGGGGGGGGGGAATTTGTCTGTTTTCACTGGAGTCTGGCATGGGGCATCACCTCAGTGGAGTTTTCTGGCTGTCCTTTTCACACACACATCCCTCTTTGCAGGCCTGACCAGTGTCACCTTCTATGAGCACAACACTGCTGAGTTCACCACCAACACATCCATTGCCAGAGCTCTCCACAGCCTCCGCCTAGACTTCAGAACTCGGGATGAAGATGCCATCTTGCTGCGGGCTGTAGAGGAGGTGGATTCTCTCCTGGTGGCTGTCCAGAATTCCTCCCTGTTGGTGGAAATCAGGAGTGGGAATGGCGTTGAAGGAGTGAATTTCCTTAGCCTGATGTCTGTTTCAGATGGTTACTGGCACACGCTCACACTGTCCATGGAAGAGCCCTTGGCTCTTTCGTCAAGATGGCACCTCCATTTGGACAAGTCTGTAAATGCCACCCTTGAGGGGAATGCTGGGAATCTGGACTTCCTACGAAGCAAGACAGTGCTTGTCCTGGGTGAAAACTTCACCGGCTGCCTCGGGCACGTAGACATAGGTGGTGTGCTTTTGCCGCTGGCTGTCCCCATCAGCTACCCACAGCCGGAGCAGTTCCTGCTGGTGAACGGTGGGCCTGCCCTCCTTGGCTGCAAGGGCACAGATGTCTGTTCCTCCAGCCCATGCCACCACGGGGGCTCATGCCAGGACCTCTTCAACGCCTTCCACTGTGACTGCAGTCCTGGGTGGGAGGGGCCGCTTTGTGAGGCCAACATTGATGACTGCAAACCCAATCCCTGCATCCACGGGGAGTGTATGGATGAGGTGGGGGATTTCCAGTGCGACTGCCACAAGGGCTATATTGGGAAGCGATGCCAGATCAATGTGGACGACTGCATTAGACACAAGTGCCAGAACGGGGCGACCTGTGTCGATGAAGTCTACAGCTACTCCTGCAAGTGTCCACCACAGTTCACAGGCCCTTTCTGCGAGTAAGTACCAGCCAGATGGAGGAAAGAGGGTGTTCAGGGATGGCCTCTCTGGTGCTGGAAACCTCTCCTTTGTGTCCAGCTGACCCTGACTTTCTCTCTTCGGGTGGGCCGATGTGGAGCTCTGCAGTCCTGGCTTCACGTCCCACTCCTCTGCCGCCCCCAAGACACCTGAACGTAACAAGGCAGTGTTAAGGATGCTGCTGTCTTGGCCTCAGCACCCTGCTGCAGAAGAGTGTGCTAACGCTAAGCTTCCTTTTCAGTGTGGTGCCAGAGACCCTGTGCAAATGGTGTGAGTGGCTCAAATGCACCGCCTTACAATACTGCTCTGACCGTCACACCAGCACTAGCACATAGGACTGAGGGCCATGCACAGCACTCTGCTTTTGAACAGCAGCCTTTATGGCTTCAGAGGAGCTCAAAAGTGTGTGTGTGTGTGTGTATACACAGATGCATATACACATGCATGCAAAAGAGAGACTAAACATACCTGCTGAGCTGGACTGCTGGCGATGAGCATGGTCTCATGTCCTCTGTGCCAGAGAAATGTCTCTGCCAGCATTCCCCTGGAGGGGACCATCTCATGCCCCTGCCTCAGCCTGGCTGGGACCACGTGCTCTTTGGCGCCTCACCTCCCAGAAGGGCCTCTGCCTCTGCCTCCATCCACCCTCCACGGGGCCATTATGCCAGCGGAAAGAAACAGCTCCTGGATTTGCTTAAGTTCCCTCTTCCCATCCCCTTTCCCCTTTTGTATTGTGTCTGCTGAACTGGAAACCTGCGTACGGTACCAATGTTTTAAAAATTTCTGTACACAAACAATGTCCTTACCATTCCATTTCACTCTTTGTTTTTATCAGGTGGCCGTTCCCGCCTGAAGAATGTGGCAAGAACTTCACCTGTCTCAATGGTGGCAAATGCATAAGTGGGCCCTGGGGAGCCAACTGCACCTGCAAGCCGGGCTATGCGGGGAGAAAGTACGTCTGGAGCTCCGTGGTCCCCCGCCTGGCTCTCCAAAGGGCCAGGGGCTTTGTTCTTTACTTTCAAGCAGGCACTCAGGGATTGTTTAAGAGTTCCTTCCCCGAGGTGCCGGCGCTTGGCCTGCTGGTGTTGCTTCCAAGAGAATGTGCACATTAAGAAATTCAGTTAATTCCTAAGCCAGCCAGAGCCATCACACAGAGGGGAGCAGGATTTAGGCAACTGACTTACAGCGGGGGATCCTTTTTGTCTTCCGGTGCCTTTCTGCAGCAGAGCCCTCTGGCTGTTTCTGAGCAGGCATGTTCTCCAGCTCGGAGAGCAAAGCCTTCCCCAAGGCCTCCTGGTGACAGACAGTCTTCTCCTGGGCACTGAAGTGGCAAAGCAAAAGCCCACCTCCAGCCGCAGCCTGTGGAGAGGATCCCCACCCCGCTTCACAACCCCCATTTCTTTAGGGCTGGGGCTGACTGTGGCTCTTCTTTCCTTTCCAGGTGCCAGATCAACATCAATGACTGTGACCCCAATCCCTGCCAGAACGGAGGGACCTGCCAAGATTCAGTAAACCGGTACCGATGCGTGTGCAGTGCCAGCTATACTGGAGAGCGTTGTGACGTTGATGTAAGCAGGCCATTCACCTTTCCTAGCCTTAAGTAGTGGCATCGGGCTTATTGTTCTGAGGGAGGGAGAGCCAGGCTTGGCTGGGACACTGAGACATTTGGTGGGTGTTTTTTGGGTAAAATTCAGAAACTGTTTTATTCAAGAATCATGGGGGCATTTGTCAAAAGAGTAAGTGTGAGGGAGAAGAGGCCAAGAGTCTAAAAAAAACGACTTTGGAGCAGAGAGACACCCACTTGCCAGGTCAAGTTATCTGGATTGTGACTTGGGTGGGCCCTTTACCCACCCTCTCTTTTCGGTAGACTGCATGTGGGTGCTGGTGTTGGGAGCATACTAACCGTAGATGCATGAACCCCTCCTCTCCACCCAAGCCTCACTGCATGTAGGGATGGGAGACAGGCTCGCCGCTGTTGCTGTTGCATGGGGGCCTCTTGGAGGACACGTCTAAACAACTCCTTTGCATGCTTGAGCCCAAGGCAGTGCCCACGGCGGGTGCTCCTTGGTGCTGGTCCTTTCCCACGGGCGTCCTTTGTTAGCGCTTGTCCCACTGCCTCTTCTCTTTCATTCCTCCATCGCTAGCAGGGCCTGGTTCTCAGCAGGGCTGCCTCCGCCTCTTCAATAAGCTAGCTCCATCTGCACCTCTTTCCGGATGGGACATCCTGAAATCGGATGGGCACGCCTGCCAGAAGCTGCCAAACCCTTGTCCTGCTCTCTGAAGGACACGCATGCTGATGGCATGGCTCATGCGCCAACTGCAGCTCTCTTTCCAAATACTCCAATCAACAGGGAAGAGTTAAGCACGCCTCTGCTTGGCCCATCATGCCACTGTGATGCAGGCTCTGGCTTAGAGCTGCTTTCTGAGCAAACCTTGCTCCAGTTAAACGCCACCTCTAAGACATCCAATTGCAAGGATTTAGAGCTCAGATTCTACCCAATTACCTGCTTATTAACCCCCCCCCATTTCTCTCTGGGAAGGTAACAGTGCTTGGCTGGCAGGCATCTTAACTGCTGAGCCTGCGCATATAGTTGTTTTTAGTAAGGCTTACATTAATCTCGTGTCCCCAATAAGGCTCTGTAAGTAAGCTCCGAGCTTCAGCCACTGCCTTTCTTGTCCCGTTGTGGAAAGAGAGCTCCTGCAGGCAAGTCCCCCCAGCTGGGGGTACAGTAACGGAGTCCTCTCCTTGGTGGGCACCAGACAGGGTACACATGTTGGGAGATTCGATTCTTCCTACTGGTCAGGGAGAAGTCTAGATTGGGCATTTGGTGCTTCTGGCATCATTTCTTGGGGGAAAGTGTCTTCATGTGGCAGAACCACCTTCAGGACACACTCATAGTTCAACCCTGTTGCCCCACTAGGGCACAGAGGACCCCATCCTCACTCCCTGTGCTTAGGCCCATGGCGTGTATTTAGGAGTGCATTTCAGTTACAGCCATCTGTACTCCCGTGGGCTCAGGCTCCATGTTGCTCACCTTCTTGTGAGCCGCTGATGTAGCTTGGCCCATGCCTTTCGTAAGGGAGAACACAGCGCGGCTCCCCAGCGCCCGCTTTTTTGCAGACGGAAGTTCAGCCTCTTGCCCTGCCTTCTTTAGAAGGAAGTGCTGTCCAACCTTTTGCTCCTCATCCTCTGCCTGCTTTTAACACCACACTGGGGGCAGCATGCAGCCCCTCTTTCCCTTTCCAATGCAGCTGAGCTGCCAAGCAGCTCTCCAACTGGGACTCATTGTTTCTCCGTTAATTTCTCTTGCAGAGAGGGACTCCTCCGGGTGCTCTCTTCCCGTTCCCATTAATTGAAGTAGCCGTGCCTGTAGCCTGCGGTTGCTTGCTGCTACTCATTATTATCCTCGTTCTTATGATTCTCACGGCCCGGAAGAGGCGCCAGTCAGAGGGGACCTACAGCCCAAGCCAGCAGGAGGTGGCAGGAGCCCGCCTGGAGATGGACAGTGTATTAAAGGTGCCACCGGAGGAGCGTTTGATATAGGCACTGCCTGAGGGAGGCAAAGAAGTGCCTTTGCAATGCCTGCACTGACACACTGGGCTTAGGTCTCAGGCCGTGCGCTCCTCTCTCTCACCTCGCCAAGCTCCTTCAAGGCCTGGGAGAGCAGTGGGGTCACCAGCACAGTTGAGTGGCTGGACCACACGTGCCGCTGGATGCCGCTTCAGCCCTTCCTCTCCCACCCTCCTTGGTCCCCCTCCAGAGGCAGGCAGTGAGTTAGGGCACCCTCCACCCCACCCCACCCACCCCTCCGCATCCCCCTGGTGCAGAGCAGGAGAGCCTTGCCTCAAAATGTCTTTGGAAATGTTGCTCTACCAGGCAGAACGTCAGGCTGCCTCTGCTTGATTAGAGAGGCAGGCAGAGTTTCCCCAAGACCACCTTCCAACAGCAACAGCATGCCTCCCCTGTTAGACATGGCCCAGGATGATCAGAATCCGCTGAAAGCGTTACACAAACACTCTGTTGTTGGGGGGGGGGGTTGTTCTCATTCAGATATAGTGGCAAAGGGGGAGAGGGACGATGGCTGCAGGGGGCTTCACCCACCAGCTGGCTGGTCCTGGTCCCTTGGGGAGGTGGATCAAAAAGCAGCAGCCGTGTCTGGCGACCAATACGCGACAGGCTTGTGCCCGTCTGCTCTTGCTTGCTTTCACCACTTGAGCAGATGAGATGTTAACAGCCAGTGTGTTGCGCTGCCACCGCCAGTCCCAAGTGGCATCCTTAAGACTGTTTGGCTGGCTTTCTGCCTGCGGGTACTCACTTGTAGTTTACCAGGTTGTGGACAAAACTGCAGGGATGGAAGAGTTTCTAGTTGTCTGAAATGCTGTGGCGAGAGGCCGGTAACCTATTGTTCCATCACAGCGGCCAGCATGGGCCCAAGTCAGCAGCTCCACACTGGTGGGGGCTGTGGGAGCGGCTGGAGCGGCTGTGCTCATCACCATCTTCGGCATCTCTGTTCTTGCCATGAAGAAGAGGAGGGCCACGCAAGGAACCTACAGCCCCAGCCGCCAGGAGAAGGATGGGGCCCGAGTGGAGATGTGGAATGTGATCAAGTTGCCACCGCTGGAGCGGCTGATCTGAACGTTGCGGAGGACCTGCAGGCCCAAACGGCAGAGGCTCACACTCCCTCCAGCAGGCCTCGAGGAGGCCATTTCATCAGGTCCGCACTTGCGGTGCAGCCGACAGGCAAGAGGCTCAGAATAGCCGTGGCTCCATTGGGCCTTTTGTGCTGTCACGACACACATGCAGGAAATGTTGAGCCAGCAACGGAGGGACACAAAAGGGAGCGTTCCAGGGGTGGAGGTTCTGTGCTCTGCTTGCACAGACGTGCGTCCAGGTGCCTGTACGCTGCCTGTCTGTTCACAGGAAGAGGCTGAGCACAGAGCCAGGAACTCACCACAAGCAGGGCTTTGGCCATTAGACATTATGCATCAGACAGCAGCTGGGAGGCAGAACAAGGCTGGATGATGCAGGCTGGAGTAAGCACTGCTGTGCTTGACCGAATTAATGCAGCCCACATCTCCAAAGCAGACTGATGGGCAGTCTTCCTGGCTTTCCCCCTTATTTCTGAACAGAAGAGTTGTGGGTCTCCCTTCCCACTGGGACACAGTTGAGCATTAGCCACCAAGGAAGAACTGCAGTTCAGTGCCCTACAGTGCCTTGGAAACAAGTAACTTCGGTTAGTAGTCACTCTTTAATCATGAACAAGACCACTTGGTGACGGCTGCAGCTCTTGGTACACGCATCAAGAGCCACTGAACAAGAAAACTTCCCCACACACCACCAATCGTGCTGCGGCCACTTGTGAAACCCTCCTCTGCCAGTGAGTTTTCAAGCTGTCAACACAAAAATACAACTCTTACTAGTTTGGTTCATTTTCTGCTTTTTCTTGGGGTCTTGCTTCTGCTAGAGTCATATAGGAGCAGGACTCACCACCCGCCACCGACCATGAGAATGTGGTGGCATGAAGGGACTAGATATGCTGGGCAGAGGGCAAGGGATCCTTGTATTAAGAAAGAAGGGAAAGAGGGCAGTCAGGCTGAGGAGCACTACTGTGAGCATACACTTCCTCCCTTCCACACCCGCAAGCCATAGCAGGGAGGGCTCAACTTGCAGCATCAGCCATTCACAAGGATGTCCTAAGAGTCAGGAGCCAGAAGAAGGACAAGCTCACCCTGTGTGGTAAGTGGGCTCTGCTTCCTTCGCCCTGGACCAACCACAGCACAAACACCGGCGTGCATGTGGCTTAAACTTGGGCCTAAAATAATCAGCATGTCAGTGTGATTATGACTAACAGCAGTGAGAAATATTTTAGCAAAACACTGTCTGCTCTAAAAGCCAAAGCCCAACTTAACAAGGGGAGGTGTGAACTCCCACAGACTGTTGCAGGAAGAGAATCCCAGGCTGCTTTGCTGCTGCTTAGAAATACAAATGTTGGGGTGGGTGGCTGTGGGGGGGGGGGAAACACACATTGACAATATTTTGGAAATGCCAAAGGGGTTAGATTCTATGACAGAAAGCTGACCCGTGCAGCAACAGTAACTCTGCAGAATGATGCGTAACCTGACTCTCACACCACCCGGGAAGGTCCACACACTTTCTCTTTCCAAAGCAGGCTGGCAGCTAGGCCTGGATTCCTAGGAAGCAAATGAGCAAGGCCTAGCAAAAGGTACACCAGCCAGATACCGAGAGGACCAGTTGTGTCTGTTAGGTGCCCCCTGCAGCATTTAGATTGTAGAACATGCGCTGGGCATCATAAGAGCAGCTGCAAACTCAGGTCTCTTTCAAACTACACAATTATACCACTTTGATACCACTTTAACTGCCATTAAGACTTTATCCAGTGGGGTTGATAGTTTAGTGAGGAATTTACAATTCTCTGACAGGCTACTTTAAATGCCTTATGGAAGTACAAATCCCAGGATTCCATACAATGGCATCATGGCAATTAAAAACAGTATCCAAGTACTATAATTGTAATGTGAAAGGGACCTAAGAATGTGCCCTGACCAAGAAGCTGGCAAGAAAGAGTTTAATCTGGAGTCGGTAAGCCCAGCCACATGCTAGGGTAGAACCCCTTCTCTTCCTCTGGCCAAAACCCCCAGTCCTGAGAAAGCAAACGTTGCCAACCCCAATTCCAAATCCGATGGTAAACCACTCCTCGAACATAGATCTCCATACAGCCTGTGCCCCAGAAACAGTGTTTTCACATGCACTCCCTGAGGCCTCAGAGAAGAAGTAAGCGAGTGGAGAAAAGCTTTGTCAATCCCAGATCCTAATGGATTACAATGAAGGAACCAGATTAACAATCACAGCTTCGTTCATTGCTCTTCTGGCTATCATCAAAGCGCTTTCTGTGCGGGGCTTGTGGAGACCCTCCTACTTTGCACGACTGCTGCCTATACCACCTAAGGGAGACCTACCCCTTATTAGGATGAAAGCGGACTGAACAAGACCTCTCACCCAAGAATCAGCACCAGCAATTCCCTACTATTGGATTCAACAGCCTTACTCCTACCATCATCTGGCTCAATTCACATTTGTAGAAGTTGCGAGGTGATGGCAACAAGCTGCCATCTTGTGCCAGGCATGAGTCTTCAAAGTTGGTCCTCACATCAAAGGAGATCAATTGTACTTCACACCACACCACCACAATGGGGCTGTAAAGCAAAATCCTATTGTCGGATGTCCCTCCCTGTGCCTCTGAATTCTTTCCAAGACTTGCCTCACTCTCCCAGTTCTGAGCCACACAAAGGCCCTGCGCCCTGCTGTGGATACCAACCAGTGTTTTTAGTCATTCTGCTGTTTAATTTATGGATGCTTTGTTTTCCACTGTGAACTTAACTTACTTTTGATATTTAATTTTGGATATATTTTTTCACAAAAATGATTTGCTACAGATCATGACACTCTTAAAAAAGACTGGTGAACATTGTTGTGATTAAAATTTGCATCAATGTGTACAGATGACATTGTTGATAGAGAAGTTTATTTTTAATTAAAAAGGTAAAGGAAGAACTGAGTGGGAGGTTTGAGGAAGCTCTTGAAACTCATCCAGGAACAATATTGACTCCTTAATTACTTGATAATTGGTTACAACTAAGGAAACGCTAATGGAAGTGGAAGGGCTGGCAGCAAAGATTGTCACTGCCTCTCACAGTTCAACAGGTTGCACTGATTTTTATTTCTGACAGTTTCTCCTTAAACAATTAAGAGTATAGACACAGCTTCCATATATTATCCCCTGTCTTTTGAGGTGGGTGACAGTCCATCGTCCTAGACCAGAAATTAGGACCAAAGCAGTTCCAGATTACCAAGACACTGGTAGCAAAAGAACTATTTCTGACAATAGGAAGAGAGAGAGGTGTTCTCTTATTTCTAGTGCAGCGAGGGCATCAACACTCTTCCCTGAATGATCATGAAGTAACGCTTACACTCCCAAGTTGTTGCACTATCTATCAGTACTGCTCCCCCACACACTGCCATCAATATAGCTGGACCTGCTTGCTCAGTGCAACTGATGGTGGTGAAAAAAGTGAATATTTATGAAGAAAAGCTAGTTCCGATTTTAAAAAGTTTTGCATTGGGGTTACACATTGTAATGGAGAGAAAATGGGTATATGCTGTTCTGGCAGGATGAAGACACGCACACACTTTGTCCAGGAAGCAACTCCCTGCTTAGAAGAGACTTTGCCTGGAGATTCAGGCTGGGCTCTAAAAAGTCTCACATAATTTATCAAAATGATCAATTAGTATTTCTCTCACTGTGGTCTGAGGCTAGACACCACAGAAATGCTTTCCTTCCCAGCCAACATCATCTACTTCTTTTAGACCACTGTGTCCCCTGGAATGTTCCACTGAGCAGTTTCTTGAAACTGGTTTCCTTGAATCTTTCACGCCCTAAGAGAGTGGCTTTATTTCAGTTAATAGATAAAGTTATCTATCATGCTTGGAATGCAAAATATGTGGAGGCTCCCCTTTCTTTCCCCTTTTCCTAGGAATGTGCCATGGTAAGCAGGAACACAAGAAAACGTGGTACCCCCCAACAGAGTGGTACAGTACGTATTTTACCGGGGGGAGGGAGGGACACTTTCAATAAGTGCCTCTAGGGCCCTGGACGCCCCGGGGTTTCATTACAGCAGTTGAATTGCCTCAAAGGAAAAGGGACAGTAGATTGTATTCTATTATTTTACAACAGCAGTTCATTCTGTAAGCGGGAGGATGGATGACCTGAATGTGGGGCCGGGGGAGACACAGCAGAGAGGAAATTCTTTCCTGCAGTTAAACAGCATTCCACCCAACTGCTCTCACAGGCACAACCTACCTTTGGGTTCTTCGCCTACCTTAGAGGCTGGGCTAATCGGTGCCTGCTCGGACTTAAATGTGGAGCCTACACTATTTGTACAGGTAAGAGAAAACACATGGCTTAGAGTTACTGCAAGTTGGCTTCCAATTCCACGGGGTACGCCTGACAGCCTCAGTTCCTTCTCCTTGTCCGTAACGGATGAAATGGGTCTGGGATGAAGCAGGGATCCAGCTGTGCTTTACAAACAGGACGCAAATGCTTTGTCGGACCAGATCTAAAGGTCCACCTCGGCCAGGATCCTGTTTCAAGCAGTGTCCTTGGAGCACTCACAAAAAAGACACTGTCACCCCCATTCCCAAACCTCTGTGAAGCAAACTAACACTCTCTTGGTGGACTTTAAATATTTTACTATTCAGAACTAGGCAATATCAAAAAACATCTCCCCCCCCAGCAAAAAAGAGATAATACAAAACAGAGAATGCCTTGTAAAAGCAACAGTACTTGACAGTAGTGTGATGATGTGAACACAATGTCAAGAGATGCCCCCTGACAGTCAGCATCCAAAGGAATCAAATATGCCCTTGCACTGTACAGGCTCAAGCATGGAGACGGCAGCCTAAAGAACACTTCAGCAGCAGGAAGAAAACGTCAAGGTCACGGAAGCAAAACCCAAAACTCAGTGGAAAGAAAAGGAGGTAGCAAGGAGGACTGGCTTCCCATGAGGTGCAGAGTGATGCCTTGAGTATACAGACCAACAATAAGCCCGATCACCACCCAACAGTAATTTCAAAACAAAACAAAACCCAAACCTAGCCAACTTTTAAAATCCCCTAAACATGAGTGACCAAATAAAAGAGACTGTCGACCTACATATTCCCAGGGCTGTAGAAAGCGAGACGCAACTCTACCACCAGGTGGCTTGAATCATTTGAGGCTTTCATGGAATGATCTATCTCATTTCATTGATACTCTGTGCCCTCACTCAGTGCTGCCTGGCCAGATCCGTTCTGCTTTGAGCAGAGGAAAGAAGGAAGGAGCCAGGCTGGCTTCTTTAAGCTCTTAAGTGGCAAATACGGCTGCCAGCCCATACCAGGCTTAAAATTCCCTATGAAAAATCTACACCTGTCACCATGCCCTGTGCTCTTACCATTCTGCCAGCCTGACTTTTTGCTGCATCTCATCACTTTTAGAAATTCTAGATCGTAAGACTATTAACATCCACCATTGCCAACGGGTTGTGTGTGATGGGGATTAAAGAGGGCACCAGTTGGAGAAGGCTGTGTTATGCCTTGGTCCGCTATCATTTTTGGTAATAAAATAAGGTACGATTACGTCTAGTTGTTGTACTGTGACCTATTAACACATATTATATGTAATTGTATTAACCATTGTAGGAGAGTTAAGGGAACCATGAGAAGGGCGTTGTGGGTCTTCCTCTTAAAAAGGACCACTGCTGGTGATTCCAGTTCTCTGACAGATACGAAAGGACGCTTTGCCCTGTCTCTACAAAGGTGTAGTGCTCTAGCACACATACTGAGCCTGGGGCGTGACTGGTTTCCTTAGTAAGAGAGGTCTCCCACTGGGTGAAAAGTCCAGAAGGACAAGGCAGGGAGTTCAGAAGGACTGCATATCCAATAAGATCAATAATTCACCTGCATGACATAAGAAGCTATGTAACAAAAAGTTGCCGTTCAAAAGCCCAACAGCAGGGCCTGTGTGCGCATTTCCATGAGAAAGCAAAAACATAATTTGCAGCCTGTGAAAACAAGAGAAACACACTTAAATTCAATACTGATCCTACTGGCGAAGAAGGGAGTCCTCACCTTGGAAAGGGGTGGGGTTGGAGAAATGGATCACGACTGCCAAAATAAAAAGGGGCAAGGAGCAAGTGGGCACGCTCCAATTCAGTCGTCCTCTTTAAGGGAATTTGGAAGAGTAGGGAAAATGCCTTATGCCCCTTGTCTCCACACCCAAAGAATCTTTTTGGCTACTAGGTAGGCTTGAAAGGTGATGGGCTACTATGGGAAGGGGACCAGTGAGGATCCCACTGGGATATGCTCTTAACTGGGACATTGTGCTAACAGCACTGTAGCTGTGGTGGGCAACAGCTCCTCGCTGGCTAAGCCTTATGTCCCCATGGAACATGGTGGCTTTGCACTGGCTCGACACGCAACCTAGGAAGGAATTCTGACCACTGTCCGCCAGGTGAGTCACTCAAATGTCTCCCACTGCCTTCTCAGCTGTTCGACTTTCCCTGGTGTGACTGAAACCTCCTGCTTTGTCTTCTTTAACAAGTCTTCAAAGGGGTCCTTGATCTGGGGTTTAGCCTGAGGTTTGGAAGGGTGCAACACTGACTCTGCCCCTCTGGCCTTGGGGGGAGCCAGTGGGAGGTCAATGGGTCGTGCAGCCAGTCTGGCCTTGGCCTCTGTCTTGGAGGCTGAATCAGCCAGGGGTAAAGTCCGGATTTTAGAAGGGACAGGAAGCTGCGCTGACTGCGGGGCGCTGTTTTGGGCAGGGGGTGGCGCCACTGGAGACTGGGCAAAGAGATTGGGCATGGAAAGCGTCAGAGGATTTGGAGGAGGCCTCTGGGGTTGGTAGAAGGTCGAATTGGAAGTAATGATGCTGGAGCTGTAAGCATGGCCCAGGGAAGGAGCAAAAGGACTACTGGGGGGCCTGACCAGAGACAACGGCAGGGGCGCTGGTGCTGCCTGCATAAATGGGTTGAGAGAGGGCTGGGCGAAGGTGGTTGCAGCAAGCGGGTATCCCATAGGCCGGCCAAAAAGTGTGGACGCCGGTGGCATGAGGTCACCTGCTGTTGAGGGGAGGCCCATCACAGGGCTGGGAGACACAGAGCCCAGGAGGCTTCTAGTACTTGACTGGACATTAGCATCCGGACAGCTCCCTCCCTTCAAGGGATCTAGGAGGGCAAGGAGGAAGTCGCTGTCACTGTTGGCACCCTCCACGTTGACTCTGACTGGCTGGAGCATTTCTGTTGCACTGCCTGTGTTGCCTAAAAGCTGGGAGTGGTGAGCAGCAAAGCTGGCGTGCTGCCTGAATTCGGGGTCAAGAGGGACATTTCTGGCTGCAAAAGTCTCCTGTATGAACTCCGAGGCCAGGTCATTGCGTCCCAAAAGAGAGACGGTGGTGTCGGGTGCTGCTAGCTGCTTGGAAGGTCGGGGTGCAGGCGGTGGGGGGACGATGCCCAGCTCTGGTGTCTTCCTGCCCTGTGGTCGCGGGATGGTAATGCTCCCCTGAGGGGAAGAGGAGCTGCCAGCGTTCTTCTCAGCGAGGTCCAGGATGCTGTCTCTGCTCCGGGGCCTCCGGGGGACTGGGGGTGCATTCCCCAGAGGAGTGAAGGGCCTCTCTGGGGAGCTTTGGGCATACTTGGTGGGAATGGCCATGTCGTCATGGCCCAAGCCCCACAGCTGCTTGTAGGGGTGGGGAGGTTTCATCCCTGGGGCCACCCAGCTTTTTTCAGAGATGCTAGGATCCATTCTCTGCCAGAAAGCACATAAGAGTGTCAGTGCATCCCCCGTGAGCCCGCCACTGTGCTTCTCCAGTCCTGCATCCCCTCCTCCTGCAATGCTCCCTCTGACCAAGGTCTTGCTCTGGATCAGTCAGCGCCCACCCCACACCCCACTACCCCCTTAGGCAAAGTCTTTCCCTCTACACCTTACCTTTTTCAACCAGGAAACTGTCCCCCCACCCCCACTAAACCTTCCTCTTTCATTCTGCACTTCTTACCCTACCCGCTTCGCTCCTTCCATACCCGGAAACTTTATCGGCCAGATTCAACCCCCCACCCTCCATACCGTGTTTCTCTTTTTGCATTAAACTAAGCCCTGTTGTACCTGGTAGTCAAAGGTAGAGTGCTGACCCCCTTCCTCCTTGGGAATCCTCAAGTCTTCTAAGCTTTTGGCTTGGCTGAGCGGCTGGGGCTGTGATTCTACATCTAGGCCTGTAAAAATGCTTTCCAAGAGGTTGATTTCCGCAGGGCTGTCTGGCGTGGGTGGGTCAGCATGGACTGAGCCTTGGGGCCTCTCCAGGCCTGTACCTTCCTCTCCGTCGGCACTGTCAGACTCCTTCAGAGTGCGGTAAGGCTGTGGCCTGACAGAGAGAAAGGACTGATTAAATCTCAGTCAGAGATGCACCACTTCTGAAGAATCCAACACCACACTTCACAAGGCGAGGCCAGCAGGAATTCATGTCACTTCCATGGGTCCACAAGCGCAATCAGTATCTGCCAGGAAAGAGTTTGTGCTCTTACTTTTAAATCTAAGGGGAGCTGAAAGCATGGCCACATTGCCTGGGTTTGCGTCCACTCACAAACTGTATTTGGACTTGGTGGGGTGGGAAGAATACATAAATTGACTTGTGCCAGTGAGTAATTCTGAATGTTGTTACAAAATGGTTGGTACTTCAATGTGACCAGCCCTGGCTTTCAGAATTAGATTGTAAATGAACAGGTTTACATTTTATATTCCTCCAAAGAAAGGAAAAAATGTCACAGAGACTGTGGGACCTTGGACCAAACTGCTATAACCCCACTTTATGACATGAACTATATGCTTAGGGCAGGAAAACCAACAGAAACTGGAAAATGTGCTGGGGTTGGTATCACGGGGAAAGCAAGCCGTGCTTAGTGCTTGTCCTTGAATTTAGAGGGGGAAAGAGGGAGGCACAGGGGTGGTCAGGTTGAGACCTGTACTGGTCCTAATGTGGGAGAACATTGAAATTTTGAGGACACATTTAGACAATGGGCACAACCTCAGTGATGCAGCTGACATGCAAAATCAACTTGAACAGGGATTCAGACAACAGAGACATACTGCACTAGGAAAAGGGGCTCTCTAAAGGTGGGCACGCCATGATCCCAAACAGGAAGATTTAGCTGGTTCCAAAGTCCCTGCACAAGGTCCACAACACAAAAGCGACAGTGTTTGGGATTGTCTTCACACACACTCCGCTACACAGGGTCATTGCCTCTGCTGTCCCAGGCATAGCTCCATTCGCTTCACTCGGGCTGACTCAGCACAAGCCATGCCTGGTGCTTCCTTGAAGTAACTATCAATGATTAAACTGGTGTCACCTTATCAAGAAACACCAGAGTCCATTATGAAGGAGAGGGAATCTATTGTAGGGCTTATTGAGAAATGAGTGCCAAGCAGCCCTGCTCCTGTGTGCCTCGACAAATGGGCCTTGAACACCCTGCGATTTGCATGTCGGCTCTGCATGCGAGGGAACGAAGACAGTGCAGTGCGCATCCAATTAACACCACAAACTGACATGCATTTCCACGGTGATTGGCATTTGACTGGCAGCCAGTCTCACCGTGCCCTTTAAACAAGGCTTTAGATTGAGGAAAACATTGGAGAGACACCAGGAAACAGCAGTAATATGAGGGAGCCCTTCTCTCTCTCTCTCTCTCTGTCTCTCTCTCTGCTGCCTTGATAAACTGCACCCTGCAAACTCATTAGCAAAGGGTGGCTCTCTCCATCCCCCATTAGAGAAGGAGCAGCAGTTGACTCAGAAGCGCTGGCTGCCTCATTACCAATGGATGCAACCTGAAGCTGTTTGGTGGGGGACTGAAGGCTTTGGCCAGCAGCTATTTTCAGGAGGGGAATTCGCACATGTACGTATTAAGAGGGAAACCAGATCCTATGAGGGGACCAGAGGCAACTCCAGTGGAGTCACTTTCAGTCGACTTGGCCTTGAGTACTACGGTATGTCTTCTGCGAACACCAGCTGGCTAGTCTTCATCCCTTCCATATCTTTTCTCTTCTTGCACTCATGCCTCCCCCTCATTGCAGTGGGGTTCATTCCCTTCTTGTGACCCCTATTTCCTCACTTGACTCCCCAAACCCAGCCCTAAGCCTATTTTTCTCTAGCATCTGTATCTAACATCCTGTTCACTCCAACAAATGACTGCAGATGGGATCTCAAACACTGCCCAGCACTCTTGTAGGCTCCAAGCATTCGGTACAGTGTCCTCGGGTCTTATGTCTAGCCATGCTTTTGGCCATGCCTTTGCTTAGTGCTCCTTGTGTAGCTGGCAATCCAGAGTGGAGAAAATGTGAATAGAACAATGGGATCAGAGAGTGCAGAAAATGGAGGAATGGCTTGGCTGGAAGCTCACAAGATGCAGCAATAAGCACATGTTAGCACAGAGACAGAATAGAAGGAAAGCAAAAAATCCATGACAGAGCAGTGGCAGAGCCTGTCTATCTCCACTCTCACCATGTTATGGATAAAACAGTTTTACATGGATGCACATGGGCTATGTACATGTGTGCATGCGCGCGCACACTCCCACCCACTCACACAACAGAATCACTCAAGCAAGGGAAAGACTAATACATCAGCAGGGTGTTCATGCTCCACGCATAGAAGGGGAGCAGCGCTGGCTAGTGTAGCAAAGAGTCAAGTTATAGACCATTCAAAAGGAGCAGAGAAGAGGAAGCTGTCAGAGAAGGCAGAGCCAGGGTCATCTTCCTGAGGAAACTCATCGCCGGAAGAGTCCTCCGAGAGAAAGACCGTGTAATGGCGCGTGGGCTTTACCAAGCTGAAGGAGACAGGGAGAGGAGAAAGAGAGAAAGCAGGTTACTGAGCCAGACCTACAGAGGGAAAGGAAACCTTTTTTTAAAAAATGCCAGATCTTCCCAGGTTCTGAAATGACTGGCCTTCCCTCAGGGGGAAAAGGGACATAGATTATAAAGAGAGGACAGTCTGTGAAAGAAAAACAGTTTTTTTCTAGAAGCACCTGATGAGATGGGCTCCTGGACAAGGACTGAGGAGGAGGGGCTCCAAGGATGCTGCATCAGACCCAGCCTCACCTGGGTCCAGCAGCCTGGGTCCAGCAGAGGTTGCTACCCAGGCCAGTTCTGCATTGACTTCTGAGATATGGCAGAATCTCAAAAGCAACCTTATTAGAATAAAAGGATGACAATTCCTCAGCAGCCAAGAGACAAAACCTCCCCTCTCCAAAGGGACAAGATCCCAGTACCACAAGGAGCTCTGTGGCAGAGTGCAGGATCCCAGCTTCGGAGCCACTGGTATGTCAGTGCTCGTGTCAGAGTGCAGGACATACCTGGAGCCTTTCTGCAGAATCAAATTCTCTTTAATTCAACTGAGAGACTGCCTACCCATCGGATCCATGTACAACTTGAAAGGCAGTGGTTACTCAAGGGAGAGATGAGCAAAACATAAAAATCACTTTCCCTTTTTAGATACGGGGCTCTTTGCTACACCCTTTTATTTATTTAAACAATCTAAAAGAGAGTTGGGGGCACACACGTCTTCATTGAAGAGTATGAACTTGTATTTCCCTGCAATCACTATGCATGACTTTGAAGGCTGTACACCACAGCAGTGGAGGTGGGTGCAGGCTATGTCCATATACAGTCTGGTTCACACAATGAGGTTCTGTCACATAAAAACACGGAAGAAAAACACAACAAAAGCAGTCCATTGGTTTACACAAACTGGCTCACAAGCGTCCCATAAACAGTCTGCTGCAGGTGGTGGCTGAAAGTTCCCTCCTTGAAGGCAAGTTGAGTTGTCTGTTCTGTTCAGCTGTGACGTGTCACTAAAATATTTATTATTATAAAAAATACATCTGCCTTGTCAGTGGATGCTCTGAGGTCTGTCTACACACAAACAAATATTACAACCCACATGCATGGATGTTTCCAGAGACTACATAATAATCTTTCTGTCTGTGTCTCCCTTGCTCTCTTCCTTGTGTGTGTCCAAGACAGCAATTACATACAACATAATCTCTCCTCAGTTAGGTCTCCATCAAGCAGGTGACAATGATGAATGTGTCCAGGAGGAGGTGTTTTACAAGGGGGCTGGGTGTGCGTGAGGCACATCTTGGCAACTCTCACTCATTTCCAGCCCCTCGTTTGGGGTGTGGGGAAGAAAAGGTTCCCAAGGGGACAGGACTCCATTTTGCATGAAGCTTCTTCAGGAGATAATGCTTAAATCAGAGTTGATGTAATCTTGTGTTACGGTGACCAACCCTTAATGAAACTTCTTAGTGTGTAAAACAATAATGAATTGTCAATTTTTATACTTTTAAGTCTGATTTATTATTTTAGATTTGGCGGAAAAATGAAATGCATAAATATAGGATGGGAGAGACCTGGCTGAATGAGACTATGTGCGAAAGGGATCTAGGAGTCCTAGTAGACCACAAGTTGAACATGAGCCAACAGTGTGATGCGGCAGCTAAAAAGGCCAATGCAATTTTGGGCTGTATCAATAGAAGTATAGTGTCTAGATCAAGGGAAGTAATAGTGCCACTCTATTCTGCCTTGGTCAGACCTCACTTAGAATACTGTGTCCAGTTCTGGGCACCACAATTCAGAAAGGATATTGACAAATTGGAGCGTGTCCAGAGAAGGGCAACTAAAATGGTGAAAGGTCTGGAAACAATGCCTTATGAGGAGAGACTTAGGGAGCTGGGTATGTTTAGCCTGGAAAAAAGACGGTTTAGAGGCGATATGATAGCCCTGTTTAAGTATTTGAAGGGATGTCACGCTGAGGATGGAGCAGGCTTGTTTTCTGCTGCTCCAGAGACTGGAACACGGAGCAATGGGTGCAAGCTCCAGGAACAGAGATTCCACCTCAACATGAGGAGGAACTTTTTGACAGTCAGAGCTGTTCGGCAGTGGAACACACTCCCTCGGAGCGTGGTGGGGTCTCCTTCCTTGGAGGTCTTTAAACAGAGGCTGGATGGCCATCTGTCGGGGATGCTTTGATTGTGATTTCCTGCGTGGCAGGGGGTTGGACTGGATGGCCCTCGTGGTCTCTTCCAACTCTGCAGTTCTATGACTGATCTTCAGTCTGCTTAACAGGATGTCTAGGTAAAATGTTAGAAGTTGATTTAAATTTGCAGGTGGGGGGGGCACAATTTACTGTCCTCAGATTAAACTCTTGGGTTTGGAATTTCTTCCTGTTATCAGAAATTGTGAATTTTATAATTGTGTAACGATTCATCACCTTAGCTTCTGAGTTCTATGGAGAACAGAAATTATAGAAAGCTGCATTGGTATATACTGTGCCAGATTACTGGTCTATATAGACTGCTATTGCTTATACTGTACACTGAGTGGCAGGTGCTTCCCATCTCTACCTGGAGATGCCACAGATTGAAACTGGAACTTTCTACATACAAAGCAGGTGCTTTACCACTAAGCCATGCCCCTTCTCCTAATCTATAACAAGATCCTATTCAGTTTTGGCAGAGTATAATGGTCTGCCAGAATCCATATTCTAGATCATACGATTGCCCCTCCCAGCACAATCTGGCTATCTCCGTGGCCACTGCTTTCTTCATTAGGGTCTTTAGAGCCAAGATGATATGTGAAGGGTGGCTTGGAAAACCGCCTGTGCTTTTTTTTTGTGGATGGATGGACACTTTCTCAAGCCATCTTCAACGATGCCTTGTCTCCAAAGACCCTGCAAGACCAGGCACTGTGGTCAGATGCAGCCTTCTGCCTGTGTTGGAAGGTGCATGTTGGGTGGCTGCCTCCTTCTCAGGCAGAGGCATTCAAGAGTAGCACATGGCCAAAGATGGCCACTGCCACTCAATGCCACTGCTAACATCAGCTACTGCTCTTCCACGTAGATATCTCCCTGTGCAAGGGTTTGAAACAAATTACATTTGTCTCATTACAAATATTTCTTAATGTATAAGAAATGCATAAACTTATCTACCCAGCTTACACCCTCCTCTTTGTGGCAGCCCTTGAGATATTTAAAGAGGGCAGTCATGTCACCCCTGTCTTCTCTTCACCAAGCGACCACTACGGCCTTAGATAATCCTTTCCATCTTTCTCCTAATTCAGGATGTACACTCAAGACATGACTGGACTTAATCCTCTCCCACTCCTGGCTCCCCAATTCTTATGGGTCTCTGAAGATACAGAATGTCTTCAGCAACTTGGGCTACAGTTCCCAGAGTTCCTTGGGAAGCCAAAAATGAACAAAAAACACACTTCTGTGCCCACCAGTGACAGTTTAGGAGCTGCTGGTTCTACTTTGGAAGGTGGAGGAGGGATCTGATGGACTTCCAGGGTCCTTGGGGGCAGAGGTTTAAGGCCTCAATATTCTCAGAGGCCTGATAAGATCACTCCAAAGCCATCTTTCTGCCCAAAACCACTTGATTTCCTTTAAGTAAAGATCAATTCAAGCAGCATCCTCTGCCACCTCTTGTGACAAAGTGGGACGTCACTGACAACCTGCTCAAATTTCAGCACCAAACACGATTTTGGTTAAAAGCGTTAAGGGACAACTGCTTGAAAATGTCCAGGTGTAAATTTTTTATTAGCTTGAGGCAGTCAAATCCAGTGCAAGCCTCTTCCCTCATTAACCCAATTCGGCTCTTCTCTCCTGCCGGCTGCCACCCACCACTCGCTCGCGTCTCACACACAAAGAGCTGTCTCTGGAAAGGCGGGTCGCAGCAAGCCAGCTATGAGGCAAGCGCGGCAGCGGAGACTTTGCAGGAAAAAGCGACCTGTCCGTCACAGCGCCAGTCCTTGGCGTCTCTACATGACTGCTCGGGCTCCTGCCTCCCTAATCTTTTCACCGAGTTCCCATGCAGATGGCTTGCTGATCTCCTTCTAATGTTTAGTTTAACATGTCTCCGGTTAGCGCCAGCATATGACAGTGCTGACAGTTGTGGCTGTTCCTTTTTAAATATCATGTCAGAAACACGGTGCAATAAAGCCAAGGATGCGCTCCACGGCTCTGCCTACCATTAGGCGAGTTGGCGCTTCGGTTTTAATGAGGACAATCTGCATTTCGGGGGCTTTCTCCCTCCCCATGTGTCAGGATGCCTGGACAAATCAGCAGCACATCACGCTGGCCAAAAACCAAGTGCTGACAAATGTAGATATTTCAAATTTAATTGACACCTAAATGTACTTAAGACAGATAAAGGAAAAGGAAACAAAAAATGAAAAATAGCAGGGGAAAGTGACTGAATAGTGGGGATGGGCATTAAATGACAGGAGTTCTGTCATCAGGAAGAGTTTGCCTATGGGAAAGGGGGCCAGTTTTATTCCATAGGTGAGGCTTTAGTAGGTTTGGTTAAAATGTTGAAGCTCCTTTACAGATTGATTTGAACAATCCTGACCAACACCAGGTGCAGTGAGGCACAGAAGATGCTGCCTGGGCTGCCAACTTCAAACAAGCAAGCCAGTCTGCCTACTGAAGGGACAGGCATGCTTTCCCACAGAAACCAGTGGCCATCCTACATGGTGGCAGTGAATGACCTCAGGTATGGTTACTGGAACATGGAATCATCCAAAATGGACCCTGGGAAAATGCAATGGATCAGTTTCCCCTGACCCAATGTCCTGCCCCTTGTGAAAAAAGCACACTCAGGCAACAGTTCTTGGAGCTGTTAGGAGAGAAGAAAGTCATTCTATCTCCACAGATGATGTTTTCTTGTTCCCCCAAAGGCTGTTCCCTTGGCCCAGAGAAAGGTGGAAAGACAAGAGAAGCCCCAGATTCCATCTGTGGGATCAGTTTTACTTGCATAAAACTGATAAACAAATGCCAATTGAACTGCCTTCCCCAGCAGTTATAGGTATGAATTTTTTAAAAAATTAACAATGAAACATTTAAATCTTCAGTTTGGACACTGGCTATAACTTTCCAGTGGAAATTCCCCATCTCATTTAATCCAGATATGTTTCAGGAACTTGGTCCAATGCATGGAAAAGCAGCAGGCCATTGGATGGCGTTAAAACTGTGAATACTATATATTGTTTATAGGATGTGCTACCAGGACAAACAGAACTCTTTATGGAGCTTGATTTCTGGTGGAAGTGTGTATGAGTCTGTGTGCGCGTGTGTGTTTGCCTTCAAGTTGCCTGTCAACTTAGGGTGACCCCATGGATTTCATGGGGTCTTCTCAGGCAATGAATACTCACGAGGTGGTTTTGCCAGTCCCTTTCTCTGAAATACCTTTGTTGGTGGTTTCCTATCCAAGTACTAACCAGGTCTGACTCTGTTTAGCTTCCAAAATCAGATAGGACCTACTATTACAGGATATACACTGATTAACATATAACACTGCAGTCACCCTGAAACATGGTACTTTTGCAACCCAAAGGAATCTGGAGAGTCTCCCTTCATTTTTTCATTTCCTTGAAGGAGCAAGAAGATCCAGGCCTTTACTGTACAACTGTGCCAGTGTTCTCAGAATAACTGGAGGTGGTTTGCCAGTTCCTTCCTCTGAAATATAGCCTACAGCACCTGGTATTCCTTGGTGGAAGAGTACCGGTTTCCTTTATCTGCCCTCCAAACAGCTGAAAGCAAGGATGGTCTCCAACCCTCTTCCACAAGAGGGCGATCCTGTTCCACCAACCAAAGGCTCCAACTCTGGTTCAGATGCAGCTTTCCATTGTACAATCCAAAACAACACTCCCATCTCCCTGCCTAGCCCACAGATCCTCAGCAAACACGTGAGATAGCGCTGCAAACATTGAGCAGTAGGTTCTTCTTTTCAAAATGACTGCAGCCAAAGAGATGAACACCAGGACTCTCCTCCCCTCCCCACTTTGCCTTTAAAAAAAAAAAAACTTAAAAGGGAAATGCAGAGGCATAGATACTCACTGCTCTGGACTGGAGACGGATGTCCTTCGCCCATCAGCGGCAACATTGCTCTTGGGCCTCCTGGCCACATGGGGTCTGGGAGGCCGGACCTATTTGACAGGAAGCGGAGATGTTCCAGTAGTTCTTTTCATGAGCCCTAGGAGCCATGCAAACCTCCCTCACCCACCCCAGCTTCGACATGAATCCCATTCCAACGTGTCTGCAAATTGTAGTCTTTTACTAACCCCAACATATGGCTCTGTAAGCAAGACACCTGATCCTAGAGGCTCAGTGGAACACCAAGGATGGTGGATACACAGAGAGAACAATTAAACTTTTCTTTTTTCTCCAAGCAAAACTGCCAACCAGCACATCTGTCTTTGGAAACATTCCCAGAGAAGATATGGATCAAGGAAGCGGGTGCTTGCTTTGCCCTGTGCGTGAGGCAGAGGGAGCAGGAGCAGCAGGTGGCTTTGTTGGATTGTGAAATTTGGGGCATGATCTTCTCAAAGCGAAGCCTGCAGCTCACAGAGGTTTTTCAGATGCCTATATGCCAGAATCAATTTCTAGGAGCCACCTTTGAAATAGTGAAGTGCTAGCCCCATGACAGAATGAACTCAGGGGGAAGAGGGGGAGTTCAACATTCTTCACCATCAGTAGGCCCAAGGACTTACCCAGGCCTGATGGAACATATTTATGCATTATAAACAGAGGACACTTGAATCCATCACGGAACAATCCCCACCACGATCCTCCATTTATATGGCATGTTTTGTTTTAATAGGGCTTACTTTCAAATAAAAGCATGTTTTGGCAGCCTCAGTTTTACTATGATTTTTAAAAGGTTAACACAATAATGGCTTCTAAGTGAGGTGCGCAACAGAATTAAAAACTGAACAGAAGATGACACACAGAAGGACAAAATAAATTTGGTGCCTTTCATCAGGCTAATGGAGCACGTTGCCAGATTCCATTAACTTCTCTGAGGCAGACTTGTGTATTTTATTCAGTTCGATTCAATATCACACTTTCTAGTAGCTGAATATTATGATTCAGAAATAATACCTGAAACTTGTTTCCCATCCAAATTTCTGGATGCCACACTCATTGTGCAACATTTCAGTTAGCATGCCACAAAAAGGCAAGAGAGAAAACAGGAAAAAAGTTCCACCCTAAAGCAAGGACTGGATGCAGAGCTCATCACATCTCTAACTTAGGCAAGGTGAGAGAACTGTGCTGCCATACCAGACGTTACAAAGACAGGCTTCAGAGATCTTTGAGGGACACTGCCAACAGAAAGCCCAGGTCAGGTCTCCCTTGTTTGAAGGAGGCTGCCCTAAAGAGAAAGGGAGCCACAATCTATACAGTCCCCTCATACTGGCAGCTGTGCATCCTCTCTTTTTGCTCTCCCCACTACAAGAGACCCATAGACTAGCCTGGGAGGTCTACTTCCAAGAGCCTTCAGTTGCGGCTTGTCTCCATTCTCCTGCTCTGCAGTATGGTCTATGGACAGATCAATGGCATTTTCAACACTGACTTGGGAATTGTAGAACTATCAGATGCCGTTTCAAGGCAGGGCTCCATTAATCAGCCTGAAAGGCAAAGAGCAAGGACAGGCATTTCTCACCATGTGGCCAGGGTTCCACAGACAAACCCATAAGTACACCCTAAAGGAGGACACACACAGCCTCCCCAAACAACGCCACCACCACTGATGCAGGCTTAAGCCAGCCACAAAGCTTTTGTAAAAGGAAGAAAGATGCTGAGAAAATCCAAGCTTCTAAGATTTTGGTTCTCAGAGCATATAAGGCTGCAGATGGATCTCTTTCCAGCAAGGAAGTGCTGTTTTACAAGTGGCAAGAAGTTGATTCCTACCCTTAATTCTGCTTCTGTGCTTGGGGGCTAGGGATGCAGAGAATATTTGAAAATATTCCAAAAAAATAGTCAAGAGCAGGTTTCTTAAGTGTCCGAAAACTGTTAAAACTGGTAAAGAGAATCCTGCATGAGCTAGAATCTGCCGTTCAGGATTTACTCTGTGTGAAAAATGCACATGTTCTTTCAGAGAAAATTATATTCACTGAATAGAATGTACCATTGTCCTGTATTTAAAATGGCATTTTCTATACAGAAAACAACACGACCCCAGGAAAAACTTGGCAACCAGCAAGATTCATAGAATCATAGAATTGCAGAGTTGGAAGAGACCACGAGGGCCATCCAGTCCAACCCCCTGCCACGCAGGAAATCACAATCAAAGCATCCCCGACAGATGGATTGATGGTGAAGACAAATACAATTTCCACCCAGAGAATGCTGTTTTCTGTGTAGGAAACCTATTTTCTGTATAGAAAATGCCATTTTCTTTGCACAAACACCCCCATTTTTTGCACACAGTAAGTCCTGAATTGCAGATGATCTTTGAAAAACTGCAGTTTTTTGATGACTTTTTCACAGTGAGGAAGAAAATGGTAAAATCGCTCATTCTTGCCTACAGGAATAATATTTATGAAGATTTACCTCCCTATCTGGGCTGGGGGATTCTGCTGGACTTCAAAGCCAGCTGCTAGAGAGAACCCTAGGAAGGACTCCTCTGCTCACTCTCCCTGAAGGAGATATGGCCACCAAAATCCAGGTTATCATGGCATCCTCTTCTCCTCCTCCTATCAGGGGCACCAGCACCAGCTGGAGGAGGGGGGGAAGGCAGCCCCCCCTGTCCCCAGAGAGACTGAATGCCACTGCCCCATGGGAAGAAAGGAGGTCAGATGCCAGAGGCCTTGCAGACTGGCCTGCACACAAGACTGACTCCCTCTGCAATCAAGACAGCTTAAGGCAGCGAATTTATGGCAGGAATGGAAGGATTAAGTTTGCGGCAACTTCGAGTGAACTTGCAAGGCGGAGAAACATGGGGGAAAAGAACAACAGAGCTAATTAGAGGAGCTGAGCTGTCAGAGCACGGCTGCATGGCTCAGCGCCAGCAAACAAAAGGAATGGCTTGGCAATCAGCAGGATCGATGGAGGAGACTGCTTCATTAGGGATGATAAAACACAGAGAGAGGGGAAGGCAAGAGGGAAAGGGAGAGAGAGGGAGAAAGAGAGAGAGGGAAAACTGTTTAATTAAGCCTAAAGCTGGCTTGTCACTGTGCTGCGAACACCTTCACCTTAGGGGCGGCTCTCTTGGGGTGGAGATGGCCCCGCCAGTTATGGCAACTCCATGGCATCAGGGGAGGGATGCTAAAGCGGGTGGTGTGCCAGATCCTGAGAGAGGACTCTGGCTGGGAGGGGGCTGGGTTGGGAAAAAGGGCAAATCCCAGCAGGATTTCAAATGCTACCAGAGAGGCAGGGTTAAAACACACACTGAATACAAAAGCACTGTGTGTGCACAACAATGCAGAGGGCAAATGCCAAACTCATGAGGGCTGAATGGGCAGTTAGCCAGAGTCTCTCCTACCTGGGGATGCTGGCTGACCTTTGTGGCACAGGTGTAATCCGCAAAATTCCTTTGCAAAGTGAACAGAAATTTTACTTTTGACCACTACGTGTCAAGGAGAGCAATATCAGAAACACAAAATGGATCCTGATTCTGGAGTCACAGTATTATCCTAAGATCACCAGGACAAATAACAACAGGGTTGAAGAGTGTGCTGGCTTGAAGAGATGCCGGATGGTGGCCACTGCTCCCTATCTTGGCAGTGAGGTATAAATCCAGTGGTTAGTCCCAATTAGAGTAGCCTCATTCAATCAATGGCAACTTGATGGTCAACATTTATGTACTTTCCACTGATTGGAACTAACAACTGCATTTAGGCCTCAGGTATTCAGGGTCATCCCACAGTGACGCTGTGCAAATGCCAGCATCCTACTGAGCTTTACTGCTGCAGTCCAAAAAGTAACACTCCCAAGCTCCCAATAAATTTATTGCAATGTGTTCTATGCATGGCTGCCTTTGAAGCATGCTAGGAGGCTTAACTTGGTGTAGCATGCTGAGAACATAGAATGTAGAATGGATGTAGAAAGTAGAGAGCCAGCACGGTGCAGTGGTTTGAATGCTGAACTAGGGTTACGAGAGAGCAGGATTTGAATACCTACTGGGCCATGGAAGCCTAGTAGGTGACTCTTGGAGGTCACACTGTCTCAGCCTCAGACAAAGCAGTGACAAACCCCCTCTGAACAAATCTTGCCAAGAAAACCCTGTTGCTCTAGGGTCACCATAAATCAGACATTACTTGAAGGCACACAATAACATTCTGCAGCTCAGGCACTAAGTAAAGTTTGCTGGCCTGATGCCACACCACCAGTATTGCATCACCTTCACCAGCTATTGATTCACTTCCTAATTTTATTCATAGTGCTGGCAGCAGACACAAGCCTGGATATCTTAAGCAACACTTTCTCTCCTATGAGCTCACCCATACCTCTTCACAGGTGATGGCACATGGAGAAAGCCCTCCAGGGGATAGATAAGACAGGTGGGTATACAGGACAAGTATACCTTGAGTGGTGCTGCCTATCTTCTGGAACTCTTGGCTTTGGAGTATCTGTTTTGCTCTCTCCTTAATTTTAGTCTCTTCGTGGAATCTGACAGCTAGTGTAGCAATTGTTCAGTTTTGCTGCTCCTTTTCCTGTTGAAGTGCCCTGGATTTTGCTTATTGCTGCTTTTATTTGTATATAAAATAGAGGTATTTTAACTCATTCTTTTGACTGATCGCAAACAACCTTGATGGTGCAGAAGCAGGGTAAAAACATTGGTTAAAAAATTAAACAATCAGTTGGCGGGGTGGAGATGCAGCTAGTCCGGTGCCAGGTCCAAAAATAAGCACCTGACCCTTTTATGGAGTTTGTGGGAATATACCAACTACTACAATAACAGCACTCAGTAGAATTTCTACTGAGTCAAAACACTCAGATTTGTTCCGAATGGGGATCTTGATGTATCTTTAGCAAATGTCCATTGCTGATTTGATTTTCAAAAACTACAGAGAGGGCGAAAGGCTTGGTAGACAATCAAAGAACAGTGTTTTCAGAACAGGAAGCCAAGATAACCTAGGGCTTACACTCCTAGGTCTGTTTTCGAAACAAGTTCCATTTTTACCAAGAGCTCTAGTCTTCTCACTCCTGCATGTGTTCATGGGAACTGAGAGGCTTTGATTGCATAGAACTACCAGCAATACTACCAAGAACTGCTTGGCAGTACCAGTTTTTCCCCATGAAGTTGCAGCTGTGTGGTCAAATTCTCCCCTTTCCTCTTTTGAGAAATCAGAATACCTTGCGTGGATGTCCTCTTCAGCAATTCCCTTAATAAAGCCACCCTTCCAAAAGGCCTTATTAACACAGGACCACACCCTCTGAGGTTAGAGTGCTCGTTCCCAACCTTTTTATCCATCATGTTGAGCACAAGGACAGGTGACACAACACATCAGAGATTTACTAATGCACTGCAGCCGAGAGATTAAACAAACTTGATAAAATGGTCTTTGATGGCAAGAACAAGCCAGAGTTGGAACACAATGGATCAGTAGCATTTTGTCTGGAAAAAATTCACCGAGAAAGCCCACTGGGAGGAGTAAAAGAAGAATGTGACCCAGAGGTTTTGGCAAATAGGGGGATGAAGCACATGGAGAAAGTTTGCTTTCTGGGTAATGAATCTCAACAAATCCTCAAGGGTCTTCAGTGTCAAGGGCGCTGAACAACAGAGACAGAGGCAATCAGCACCACCTTTGACACATGTAGGAAGGGAAATTATCAATGCATAAATCCATAACAATGACTCATGGAACTAAACACCCACTGTTAAGACATGCACACTCAATCTAAATTCAGGAAGCATGCACTGGAAGTTAAGAGCACAAGGCACACCCAACCCAGCTGCTAACAAATAGGAGGAGGAATCCAAAGCAGCAGCAAAACTTCCCAAGTTAGTTTTAGCAGAACACTTTGAAAACTTGTCCTTCGTTTCTTTGATCTCACTTTCAGATAAGAAATCAGATTAAAGGAAGCTGCATATTCATTCACCTAAGGTTTGGGTTGCCAGGTCAAAAAATCCCAAAACCTAAAAGAAGGGCCAGCAAGTACTAAACTGACACTAACTTCCTTCTATGGGAAAAAGAGGTGAAGTCATGAATCCGAGCCATCTATAAAGCAAATGCAGAAGAAAATGCACCCGGGATTGGGGGTGGTGGGTTGTAAATCTGCTGTTTGCCCAATGCAGATCTTGCACCCAATCAAATTATATTGCAATGTCCTTTGTTTGAAGATAAAATTTGTTTTCAGCTACATGCTGATTACTGATAGGGAAAATTAATACAATCTTCCTCTAGCAGTTTCAGTATTGCTTCTATTACTTGGTATGTTCACATTTGCACACCAGAGGTGTCTCTGTGGAATGGAATTTAGTAGATGGCATGCAACAGAAAGTGCAAGCCAGCTCTATGGGACTTCAGTTCTAATTTTCTGACTGTCATTCATTTCTCCAAGAACTGTTCATATATAGGCAGCTGTAGAAACAAAAAGAAAAGAAAAACAAGACAGAAAAGCCAGGGGGCATTATTTTCTTAAGAGGTCTGGCAACTCCCTAGAGGCATCCCTACCATTAGACAAGGTAGCAACCTATTTTGGGTGCATTAATGACAGCAGAGTGGGAAACGGACAGAGAGGTTCCCTTGCAGAAGCCCCAGTGAAACAAATGATAGCTGGACAAGAGTACGGTGATGGGTAACATCACAGTTGGTGCCCTCGGTGGAAGTGCTCTTGTGCAGCCTCTGTTCAGTTCAATGAGGCTTCTGCAGGAAATGTCCCAGTGGATTGTGCCCAAAGTTGATTACCACAAGAGGAACACAGACTGCCTCATGCCATATCAGGCCACTGGTCCAGCGAGCTAAATAAACATTTTCTAAGCTGACTGGCAGGCTATCTCTAAAGTTTTCCGGTTGGGCAGTTGTGGGGGAGGGGGCTTTCCACAACTGACAAACTTGGGACTTTTGAATTAAAAATATATGCTTGATCACTGAGCTATGGCTGTTCCCCTAGGAAATAAACTGAATTTATCCCTTAGGTACCAAAATGTTTGGTACCAATCTCAGCCCTCAGCCTTGTTTCTCTCATGGGGTAACAGCAGGCAGGAGCTGTGCCTGAGTTCCAAAGCTAACATCTAGTGCCTTTGCTATTCCTTAAGGTGAGACGCAAGAGGAGACATGAGAGGCCGAGGAGTTGCTATTAGAACTTCCTAATCTAACAATAATTGCTGAAAGACTGTGTTCGTTTCTAAATAAAAATGAAAGCAGATGAAAATACTTCTGAAGCAGACATTTTTGACTTTAGCATTCTGAACCAGGCTGAATGCCCCACCCCCCTCAAAATCACATCTATTCCAATGTTCCAACAAAATTTCATTCTTTGATAAACGAGACCTCATTTTAGAATCTGGGGTGTGGATAAAATGCCAGGCTAAAGTGGTCAACACTGGCAACAACCTGGCAATGGTAAGATTCCTTTGTATCAGCTTGCCCTCTTGGAGGATAAATGGAGGGAACAAATCCAAATTGATGAAGATGTTCTAAAAAGCCAGTATCTTGAGTTTGAAGATTGGTCTTCAAAAGCCCACTCACTAAAACTTTCTGTTGACCTTGGACAAACCTAATCTTAAAAGAATCACCTGAAGAGTAAGAGAAAGATGTCACAAGAGCAATGGTGGAGGTAAGAGACCCTGCTGAAGACAAACAGTCCAAAGGGCAGGCCTTTGGACCAAGCTAGACCAAAGAAAGGACAACAGTTCCTGATGAGCTTCATACGAGGTTGGCAAGGCCCAACTAGCAGTATTTAGTAATGCTATGGAGCACGCAGGGTTAAAGATGGCAGCAAAGAGTCAGAGTGGCCAGTTACTCACGGGCCTGGAGGAGCGGTGGATCTTGGGTGGAGGTGGTCTTTCCGGCCGGGTGCCTTGCTGCAGCATCAAAGTGGAAACTTCAGTCATCAGTATGGTAAGCAACCCACCACCACCCAAACACAGCACGCACTGCATCTTTCTAGCATGGCTCCCACCTGGTACATTAAACCCTCCACAAGAGAGGTGATTCCGAGCTTTCTACAGTTTTCAGTCCTAACGGAACTATGGGAGCAGCTAGGGAGGAACTTGGGTAGGGACTCATTGGTCATCTTCTGTGAACTCCATCTCTTCTTGGGATGATCTATTGATGGCTGAGAAGACAGGTTCTCTGTCCCTGAAAGGTTGCTATGGGGGTGGGGGTTGCAGCTTCCCTCCTCCCTTGCTTGCAGGCATCTTGGAAGCTACTGCAAGAGATAGGATGCTCAACAAAATTGGAATCATCCAGCAATGCTATTAATTTCCCCAATCAGTTGGGTCTATCAGCACCCATGCTAGTTAAAAAGAACTGAAGCAGACCTATGCATATTACTGTTTGGAGAACACAAGCCTTCACATACTACTTATGATCTTCTCAAAGGCATCTAGCTGGACACTGGGAAGCAGGAGGTGAGATTAGATGAAGTTCTGGCGTGACCCACTAGGGTTGCTCTTGCATTTTAGGAAGATTATACCCATTATTGTGGGTGGGAGGGTGAGAAGGTGCCTTCAAGATCCCCTGTCCATTTATGGAGACCCATGAACTTCATAGGCTACTCTTAGGAAAGGAACACTCAGAGGTGGTTTTGCCAGTCCTTTCTTCTGAAATATAGTCTACAGCACCTGGTATTTGTTTGCGGTCTCCCATCCAAATACTAACCAGAGCTGACTCTGCTTAGTTTCCAAGATCAGTCAGGATCTAAATTACAGGACACACACTGATTAACATGTAACACAGTAGTCACCCTCAAGTGTGGTGCTTTTGCAACCCAAAGGAATTTAGACAATCTCCCTTCATTTCTTCATTTCCTTAAAGGAGCAAGAAGATTCAGACCTTCATGCTACATCTGTACCAGTGTTCTGTACTGTAGTCTGTGCAAGGAGGGGTACACCACAGTAAATAAATAAGTATATAAACACACACACACGCACACACACATACATACACAGTACTGGAATCCAAAATGCTGTATCTAAGAAAGTCTGTTTGTATACTTCCCTTTCTCATTTCTGTTTGTTCTGAGGGAGTAGAAAGAACTATACAAGATGACCCTGGGAAATGCATAACCCCTAAGTAATGCCCATTCAAACATCTTTGTACAGCTTTAGGGACTAAAAGCTTGCTTGTATTTTGTTTTGGTTTTAATTAAAAGACGAAACCTGAGATCCTGTGGGCACCTGACGCCATGCTGAACGTGTAACTGTGCAGCAAGACAACCCTGACTACACAGAGCCTAGACGTGAGTGCACAAGTTGTATCTGGAGATTCCCAGATTTGCACTTTGTGTGAACGGCCAATGCTAGAACTCAAGACATTTTAGTAAATAGTCAAGCAAAAGAACTATATTTATCTGGCATGACAAGTAATGAGTGAACGCTGAAGGCACGACAATTAGAACTACCACAGTGTTTCCCTTTTTGAGTTCTAGAGCCCTTCTCCCTGTCATGCTCCAAAAACATATTTGTAGGACATGAAGATTATATTTACTAAAACCAGCATCTGATTTGCAGTTAATTTGTTGATGTAGCAAAACACATTGTTTCGAAAAGGTCAGGAGGGGAAGCTGTGGTGGAATATCAGCTTAATTACCTGCACTGCACAGACGAGGCAGTGGATGTCCATGTTGGTGCTGCTGAAGGCAGCTAAATTACAGTTGCAGGCCCTCTCTCGAAGGAAGAGGGGGGAGAAAATTGGGAAAGGAGGGGAGGGGAGTGCAGTTTTTATTTGCAGGTTTTCTATACCAAACCATTCCCTCCTTCATCACCTCTAGGCTATGTTACTGCAACTTCGCTCTAGATCGGCCTGTGCAGGACAATGCACGGGACTGCCTAGAGCCAAGGTGGGCAAAGTGCAGCCCTCCAGACTTTGTTGGACTTCAACCTGCAGCATTTTCTACTTTTGGTTATGACGGTAAAGGCTGGTAGGGGATGCAGTCCAGCAATGTCACTTTGCCACCCCTGGGCAAGAGGCACCAGCTTGTACAGAGCACAGATGGAGAAGGTGTCACTGAATTCCACACCTCTTCTCCAAGTGATTGAACTGGTTTGGGATTTGGCTGCCAAAGCATTTGAAATGGTTTCTGTGCTTTAAAAGCCCTGAATGGTATGATGGCCCCTTGGGACCACCACCTGCCTTCTCTTGTGTCATGGTCCCTATAGTAAGTCAAGGACAGCTGTACCCACCCCAACCGACAAAGTTGTGCACCAAAGGCAAGCAGGACAGAGCCATAGTTAGCTGTATCTTTGCTTTCATGATTAATAAGCCACCCCCTCAGAAGTTCAAAGGGAGAACGTCTTCCAAACGCACTGCAGGAATACTAACGCATCACCTCCACATCACCATCTCTCATAAGTGAGGGAATTCCTTTTTGATTCAAGAACAGGTGAACAGGAATGACTTCATACCACCACTAACCATGGAAATCAAGTATGTTCAAAACAGTGTTTAGTGGAGAGGTTGAGGACCAGGTGTCAAATTTTAACTCGATTCTACAATCAGGAAGTGATGAAGATGAGTGTTTGAATGTACTCAAACGTGCCATGTAGAGCGAATGCAGATATACTTTCAAAAAACACCAGCAAAATCTGAACATCAGATCCAGGACCCGAGATGAATCTCACAACAAGAGCCCTGTTTAGTGACCAAACACTGGATTCTGAATCTCAAACTAACAGGCAAGCCAGGGAATGGGTTGGTTCCTGAGCACTTTAGTACTTTCATCATTTGTGTTATGGTCACTTGCTCCCCACATCCGAATGCAGTGCACAGCTTTATGCTTCCTGCTAACCACATGGGATCCCCACGCCAAACCAAGCTTCGATCTTAACCTCTTTGGTGTTCTTGTGCCCAAAGTCTTCTGGGGTGCCACTGAAGTAAGAAGAGTGGAGGCTCCCTTGAGACAGCCTCAGAGTTGCATTACACCCCCTGGAAATCCAGTTTATTATGACTTATAACTTCAACTTTTTCTGCACCTTATGTTCTGCCTGTGTACACCATGGCATAAGGCTGGAAGCAATGTGACACCTGCTGGACCAATTCAGGAGTTCAACTGACTGGCAGGAGAAAACAGAGGGCAAGACTGCTCAGAAAAGTGCCCACCAGTTCCCCAGGGTGTCAGTGCTGAAATGCAATGGAGATGAAGAAGGAGCTCATGAAAGTGTCTCTTTGCAGGCTCCCCCAAACACAAAAAAAGGAGGCTGGCTTCTCAAACCCATGGGTTCCAGGGCTGTGTTCATCCCAGCACGCACAGAAAACCTGTCCATCCCTGGCTTCAGCGGAGTTAAAAATCACAGCTAATAGGTTAACAACTGTTTTTCTTCTGCTTCAAATGAAGAATATCAGAAAGCCGGGGGAATATTCGGCTTTCCAATTTGTATGACTGCTCAGTGCTCCCTGCAATGTGTGTCTGACAGGGCTGACATTTTGTACTGCTGTGAGATGGGGAGAGTGCGTGTGACATTTTTATTCATGGTGGCGTACGCCCTTGTAATGATCAGCCCCGGTCGATGTGCTTACTGCAGCAGCCCCCAAGCCCTCCGAGAACAAACAGGAGTCGAAGGTACCAGCAGTTCGGCTGCCTTGTTAGACACCACCAGGATCCTAACGAAGAGCAACTGCTGGAAAATTTCACTGTCAAATCCTCAAGGACATTGTCAGCAGAGAGCTAACTGCAGATATTTCTCATTTAAAACACAGAAAATTCACCCATCGTGTATTAAGCAAAAGACAAAAAGCCAGGCCAGGTTTTTAAACTCTGTTATCCTTTCTTTTTAAAACAAACAAACAAAACAAACAAACAAACAAAAAGCCCTGGTCATTCTCACAGCTTCTCATGGGGCTGGTTGCTGGGGAATTCACATCCACAAAATCGGAGCAGATCAGCTGATTTAAGATGAATACCAATAGACAATGTATTTGATTATCAGGGTGGAGGGGTAAACGGGTGGGAGAACAGTCTTCTCTTGCAGATGGAGCCTAAAACTAGATTTCAGAAAGACAAATGTCTACAGCCATCATTCGAGACATATTTTAGCATGTTGAGATTCTGGCAGTAACAGGCTGGCAATTTAGAGTGGCTGTGTGGGAACCTTGCTACTGGTCTGCCCATATAGTTTAGCCAAATTATTGGAGGCAGCAAAATGTTGTGTTACTCACTGGCCAACTTGGGAATATGAAATGTAGGATCAGACATGAGAAATAAGGCTGGAGAAAGGCAAACTGGATCATTTGGGGGCAGCAACTGGGCCCCTTATGGCTTTCACTGGGCATGGGAGACACTCAATCTGACAATCGGGATGGTTGGTAGTGAGGTAGAGAAATCTTATAGTTCTCAAGGTTGCAGACTTTGCCCAAGTTGCCAAGCTGACATGGATTTTAAATGATTAATCAATTTAAGACTTTCAGAAAGATTGGAAACCAAACCATTTATGGATGTATTTATTTTTAGCAATAAAATATCTAATGATAAATAATTTGCAGTTAAGATTATTACTCAATCTAGCTAGTTGATTTAACAAGATCTGGAATGGTGGAATACTATATTTTTATTAATTGGTTTTCTTTCTCATTACAGTTTGTGCAGGCAGGGTTAGAGTTCTTTTGTGTTTCAGTTAGTTTGTTACCAGTTACGTTGTGCTTATCGTAATAGAATCGGTGTTTTAGTAAGGTGTTATATATAGTGTTAGTACTTTTGTGTAGTTTTATCTTTAACTATATTATGCAGCCAGTGTAGCATAGTGGTTTGAGTGTTGGACTATGACTCTAGAGACCAGGGTTCAAATCCCTGCTTGGCCTTGAAAACCAACTGAGTGATCTTGGGCAAGTCACACACTCTCAGCCTCAGAAAACCCAGTGATAGATTTGCCTTAGAGCCGCCATAAGTCGGAAACAACTTGAAGGCACACAACAACAACACACATTACGTTATGTAATAGTTCTTTATGTACATACATTATGTATTACATATGTATAGCTTTTCCCCTTTTCCTTCTTTTCTTTTTATTGAATGTTGACTATTTGTTGTGAATTAGTCTTTATGTTTTAGAATGAATAAATATGAATTTAAGAAAAAGAAGAAGGTGCAACTTCAGAACCAGTATGAGCCTCGGACCTAGCTCCTTGAGCTTAAACCAAGGAGGAGGATGTCCATAAACAGGCAAGAAAAAAGTAGGATTTTCCAAGGTTGACTACATCAGATTTGACACACTGACAGTCTAAACATCATCCAGCCTTCTTCCTATTACTACTGAATCACGTAGCTTTTGCTAAATGTCCCACTCTGTGGCTGCACAGCCAGGGAGAAACACAAAGGGAGGAAGGGTCTTGGGCATGGAATGAGCAACATGGATTGCATGAGCCAACAGCGACCTGTAAAATGTACATACTCAACCATATTTTACTCATGCAGGCAATGGAGCAAGCAGCTCTTGGAAAGCACCAGGGAGCTCTTAAAGCCCTAAAGTTTAAAGAATTTTCTCCATACTGTCCAATGAGGGCAACTGAAAGCTATGCTTGTTGCAAAAGGACTCAATACACTCATCCTGTTTTTTGTGGGGAAAGAAGTGCTGTGATGATAATATTTTGTCACTAAAAAAAACAGCTTCAGAATGTAAGAATCTTCATTCCTACGCCCCTTAGAAGAAAAGCTCCAACAGGATGGAGAGTAAGGAACCAGCTAGTTTACTGTTTCGCTGCCTGGTTCTTTAGCTGGATTCAACTCCTTTGCCACCAGATGAACAACTTCTACCAGTGGTGCATGAGATGTCCACGGCTGAGTGCCAACTACAGTTGGGTGAGCTCTAATGAGTTAAAACTAAACGTTGCACTGGGTTTGCATGCCCATTTCCCCCTCCCCCTCCAGCTAATCTGTCACTTAATGAAGAAAAGCTAGGACTGCAAGAACGAGCTGCCAGCTCACTTTCAGTGAGCTGATTAAGGATTTCAACCAACAGCAGCCAGCAGACCTCTCCGACAAAAACAAATAGACTGTATGCAAATGTGTTTGTCACTCTGACAGCACATCTCAATTAAGGCGTCCTGCCAGGGCTGGTGGGCTGCAGAGCTGCCGCAGATACAGCAAGCCACCCTGCATTACTGATACAGGGGGCTTGACCCTCATCGACATGCATGCATTTTTTTGAAAAGAAATGTTCTTTCCCCTTTGCTGCAGACATGGAAAGCAAGAAATAAGTTATGAAGGACCAGGAGGGAGGGAGGGAGGGAGGACCTCTGCTTCATCCTCCTCTCTGTGGATGTGCTAACTGTTCTTATTTCACCTGGATTTTCATTTCCTTTTAATTATCCACATGAAGATGTTTAAGGGAGATATGAATTCCTTAACACCCCCCCACACACACCCTTTATTCTTTATTATTAAAGAGAGGTGGCAGGGGGAAAGCAGGCTTCTGCTCATGTATCTGCACTATCCTTTCTCACAACAGTGCTTTGAGAGCTTTTAGTCTAGATATTGCTAAAGTAAAGAAAAGATCGCCATAGTTTTAGTGTAATATGACATCTGTGATGTGAAGGACAACCTTTATATCTTTACTCAGCAGCTTATGAGGCTCTTACACTCAGGCCAGAACTGGCCATGGCAAAAAGAGGTGGTGAAGGTGGGGACTGAGCACTTTAAAAAAGCACATGACTTCAAACAACACCCTTCTACCATATCAACCCACCTTTGTGGCATCAAATAGACTTCTGGCATTTTGTACTCAGGTAGAGCTTCAATGGGAAAGGTCCCGAACAAAAATTACCTTTCCTTGGTTCTCCATTAAAAAAAAAAAAGTCTTCTGCTGATAAATGGAAAAGGGGAATTTAAGAATTGCTATTGGCATTACCCTAAAGTGTGTAAATGGTAAATGAGTAATAAACTAGGGTGGAGGAGATTCTAGTTCTGCAACAGAAGAGTAATTGATCTTGAACCCGTTCATCCATGCAAAGGAAATACACAAGTGGCTGGAAAAATGCACAAATCTTATTAGGAATTCTTAAACCCCTCCCCAAAAACTAGGGAAAAGATAGTTTAGACAGAAGTAGCTACCATAAAGATATGGGGGGGGGTTTTTAAACAATTTTGATACAAAGGTGAGATATCAAACCTGTATGTGCATTTAAATCAATACATTTGGTGTTTTAACATTGCTTTAGAAACCAGCTTTGTTTTTAAAAGTTTGCGTACTTTTAAAATATTTACAGCAGTGTCTTTTCACTATAATCCTCTATTTGAATCATGACTGTCTTGCATACACACTTGAAGAAATCCAGTGTTAGTTTTCCTCTTACTGCTTAATATTTATTCTGCAGACTAAAAGGTAAGACTAAGAAATGTGATTAAAAATCAGTGCTGACAAATCTAGTGATGACAATAAGGAGGATCTCACACTCCACTCCCTTACCCCAGGCATGGCAAACGCAGCAGCTGGAAACTTGATTTTGTTAGTTTAGCCGAACACTGTTGTTGTTTTTAATTATTAGTCACTCCAATCCTGGGTGGTTTTCACAGATATATTGCCAGAGCCATCATAAAAATAACCAGCCTGCAGAGCACCAGAGTCAATACAGAAATATGGAGCATGCTATTAAAGAGCCATTAATTGATTTTTTAACCTCAGTTCATTGCTTTTTCTGTTCAAAGTGTGTCGAGGTGATTATTATAATAAGGTTATCCCATCTGACACCAATGATTGGGCTACATAAGAAAAGTCGCCTTAAACAGATGCGTGGGTAAGGAGGGAGCTATCTCTTGTATGATGGAGCCAACAGGATGTATCCCACATTTGGGATAATACGTGCCTCTCAGAAGATACAAAAAGGTTCTCCAAAAGACTTTATGACCAAAAGAAACAAAAGCCTTGTGTGACTTGTAAGGAAATGATCGGAGATGAACCGACTGCAATCTCCAATTCTGCAAGCCATTTAAAATGCCCAGCTCCAAAGTCAAGTGTTTTTGTGGTGGCATGCACAGAATCCAATTGTGTGCACAAAAACCTCTTCATACAACACAGATTGCTCATGAAATGTTCCCAGGGAGCCAACAGGACTCCACTTTGTTTCAAATGACCCTCCTGGTTTATGTGTGAGCCTGCCCAGGGTGGAAAACTGAAAATGCAAATCCAGAAACAGTGCACTTCAAACGCTAACACTCTTGTCAGAGACACAAAAATCCTCTCTCAGAAACAGTGTCCCGAAGCACTTCTGCTACATACCTGTCCAAAGTGCACAGTGATTGGTCGCCTGTCCTCTCGGAGCTTAGGGTCCCTCTTTTCCTCCAGTGGGGAAGGAGCTGTCCGTGGTAGCGACTCCTCTGGCACTGTGGCACAGCCATTCTCAGCAATGTCCTGTATGGTAGGAAAAGGTGAATTGCATGGCCAGGAACACTCTCGATTAAGAGGGAGGGACAGAAAGGTGATACTCGGGGATAAAGCTGACTGAACAGTTTTGAGGTTAGGAATGACAAAAACAACAGAAAGCACAGATAAAAAAAACAACGATTAGCATACAAATGGCTGGCATACTCTGTTCTATCACAAGTTACAAACTGATGAATCCTGAACTTAGGAACAGAGAGAGCTATATTGTGGAGGACAGCCCACAGTTTGGAGCCATCAATCTTTTTGAACTAAGGTTCCAGAATCCGCCATCCAGCATTGCCACTGGCCATGTAGGATAGGGGATTCTGGGAGCTGCAGTCCAATAAAGTAACTTTTTTCAAGCTCTGGTCACACCACCAGTCTATTTAGCCCAGTATTGCCTACTCTAACTAGTAGTGGCTCTCTAAAGCTTCAGAGTGGGGCCTTTCCCATGATACATTCTCTGGCTGCTTATTGAAAAAGTCAGGGGTCTACCAGAGAGCTAAGGTCTACCCAGCAATTATGGTCCTTATTATTTATTTGGGAAACCGTTTTGGTTCTGGTGTTTGATATTAATAGGAAACAGTCCATGCTTCCAAATTTGATTCAACATAGCCTATTCAGGATGGTCATTACCATTCTTGTTCCTCTCCATATATTCCCACTGTTCTTGCAATCTCTAAATCTAAATATGACCAAGCTGAATGGCTGATGGACAAATTGAAAAGATTCTTTAATTGGTTACCAGTAAGGAACTGTGTGACCTGAGAAGCCATCAGTGCTTGACCTTTGAGAAAACTGAAGTGATCCAGTAGCTTCAGGAGAGGGCTGAGTGTGTGTAGGCACGCGTGTATGTGCGTGAACCATGTAATGAAAACATGTTGGATGAGACAAAATTGGGAGGCCAGACACAGCAGAGACAGGCAGGCAGGATCTCCTAGAAGATCAGAGAAGATGGAAAGACTTGGACAATCAGAATTGTGGAACAAAGCCTCCAGCACTGTGCGCCTCAGCCTTAAACCTCTTTGCAACAATGTCAAGGAAAGAATGCTTGGTAAATATAGAGAGAGCGCTGCACGCACATGTGACCCCGAGGCCAACCGCTTTGATGGACCGACCTTTGACATGCCCCCTCAAGTTCTACCCTTGCTCAAACACTATAATGAGACATGTAAGCTGATAGCCAATTAGAAATGATTCTTTTGGACACAGGATGACCTAACACACTCAGGTCAAATGAAACAAAGGATGGATGGACCTTATGAACAGCTTTGTCTGCTCCAGACAGAAAAATGAGAGACCTTTTCAGATCCAGCTGGTGGAGCCGTGGTCTGCCAAGATGGGCAAGAAGTGTGGAAGACAAAATTAAACACTTGTTATAGAGAAGCCCCTAGACAGAAACTTTGTATGAATTCTTCAATGCCACCTTGTCTTTGTAGAACACAACAAAGCACAACATTAAAGCAACAAGAGTCACAGATGTGAGGAATACAACTTTGTTATATATTTGGAGGCCACATCTCATGGAAGCAAGTTAGGAAAAGAGGGTCAACACCAGTGCTGCAGAAGCACGTCAGCAGGTGGATGCATCAGCCCTTCTAACTGTGCACACAAACACAGGATATAAAACAAAGGAGACAGACACAGAGGCCTGGTGACAGAGGTGATGAATTCTGAGGGGCCCTTTTTCAAATCCCAAAGCCATTTTTACACAGATTGGTAAGGCATGAGAGAGCCAAGGGGAAAGAACAGCAATACAGCAATCTCCTTCTTAATTTTGAAAATCATAATGGGCTTTCTTCTTTGGTCTTCATGCCTAAGGAATGGCAAATCCGTTCCTCAGATAACTTGAAGGGAGATCCCCATCCACAGAGGAGCTATAAGGAACTAAAGAACTTGTGTTTCCACATAGATTAAAAAGCTGCCTTTCACAACAAGAGACTGAGATAGATAGTAGGTATTTCCTCCTGCAAAAAATGAAACCCTTTCCAAAAATGTTTGGTGCTGTATTTAGGATTTGGGGAGCAGGAGGAAGTGTCCAACACTCATTTCCAGTTCTGTGTCCTGAGAATCCTGTCAACAAGGATGGATTGTGATTTATGCATTACACCACGAGACCTGGAACATGAGATAGCAAAAAGGGGCACTGAGTGCTGGATTTACACACAAGCAAAGTAAACTACAGCTTGGGGTTCAGATTATGAGGAGCCTTTAAGTATTTTGTATTTATCTATATAGTAAAACAATACACTTCTTGTTGGAGGGTAATGCTATGTGGTCTCTTAAACCTGACACAGCTAACGTCCTCAGATGTCTTTATCTGGCCCTAAAAGCCATAACTAAAAAGGAGAAAATGGTACAGGAACAGCGGCATTCAACTGAACTGGCTGAAATTCTTTGTGCTATGGCATCTAAGGGACCTGGTTGGTGTACCCGAATTTCATCCACAGCAATTTATTTCATCCAGTGCTAGAGGGACGGTCAGTTAGCAGTAATCTACTCTCTTAAAATGCGCAAAACTTTGGCATACTTGACAGTGTCCAGTTTCCTATCAACTGATGCTCTTCTTCTTCAACTTGATAACATAAGACTCACCAAAACAGGTTATACACTCATCCCTGAAACATTTATGCAGGGACCTCACACTAGGAAAAACTAATCAGGCAGGAGATGTATGGAAAACAGAAACTATTCAGAATTGTTGTTTTTGTGTGGAATTTTTGTTGTGACATTCCCATGTAAGATGTACAACAAGAACAACTTCCTAATCACCAAGTGCATACAGGAATGGGACTGGCCACCTGTAAATACTGTAGAGCTGCCCTCTACAAAAATGCCAAAAGCAGTGGGTATTTCTCTCCATCCTCATCCTGGCCTCAGAAGATCAGAATCAACGGCTCAGTGAGATTTCTACCACTCGATCAGTTTCTATTTGTCTCCATCAGATCTATCAGAGAAGACATGACTCATTAGAAAATACAGTGATGCTTGATAAGGTAGAAGGCAGTAGAGGAAAAAAGAAGACTGCCTTACATGTGGATAGACAATCAAGGAAACCACAATCCTGAGTTTCCAAGACTTGAGCAGGTCTGTTGATAAAAGGGTGATCTGGATTTCTACTAAGAAGAAGCGGACTACATGGCAATTAACAACCAACATCAGATCCTCGGCTTAGATGTACTGAGTCTCTCTGTGCCTGGTATCCCAGTCCTGTAGTGGGTCATGTGGTAAACACAGGAGCCCTCTTTTCCTGAGAGGATCCTGGTCAGGATTGCTCCATGGGTTATTACAAACCGTGCACGCAGGCCTCATATGTGCTCAGCCACCCCACCCATCTTTACCTACACATTTCCTTGAGGAATGTCCATCTCACAACTTGAAACATCCCTTTCATCAACACATTGATCCAATGTAGAATAAGTCCCTCTCCTCTGCACTGTGTCATTGTAGCCCCCTTGAAACTGGCACTGAAGGTACTACGCAGGGACTGAATGATAAGGTCATGGTTGGAAGTAGCAGATAAATTAGCAACCTCATTTACAACTGGCCACTGATTGTTTTACCTTTTAGAACTCGGATTGCCACCATTTGTGGGTCTGAAAAGAAAACAGTACCCTCCCTCTCCTCCCCCTGCCCTTGTGCTGCTGCCCAATTCTACAGCATTGGGTTTCAAAGGAGTCAGAGTAAGGGAATGCCTTGACACAAGCCTCCTCCTTCCATTTGTGAAATGGGGCAAGCAGGCTGCTTTTACTTTTATTTTCTTTAGAAAGTGTCATCGGGCATAAAATGAAGCTGCCATACCGTTCTCTGTTAACAATCATTTGCTCTCAGTCATAAGGAGGCTGTGCAAATGATCGCAGATGCTTTAAAAAACCCAGACCACAAATGAAGAAGGGATGGGAAGGGAGCCCCATTCAATCTCCGAGATCGTATTAGAAGAGGACCTTACATACACCAAGCTGACCTCTCCAGAGGTCAACCTGGCATTTCCCCATTTGCAATTCAAACCCAGCGCTGGAGCAGACCAAGGGCAAAAACGGGCTCTTGATTATATTTGAGAGGTCATCATTGCTATGCACAGTCGGAAAAGGCCGCTTTCCTGTCTTCAGCGCATTTTAAAATTTTCTCCTATTGTCGTACAAAAAAAGGCACTCCTATTTGGCAACCGAGACCACAAAGGTGAGGCTTAAGGTTTGGCTCTTCTTTGCCAAAAGCTGGGGCACTTTTCATGTTAATGCTGGGAAATATACAGCGGAGCAGCAAGGTCAGATCTAGAGCAGCCTCAAATTAGTCAGCCAGAAGGATGGGGGAACATCACCCAGACTTGGGGCTTGGAGGAAAGAGGCTCCCCTTCCTATTCTCTCTCTCTCTCTCTCTCTCTCATGCAGGCACGTACGCATGCACGCGTGCGCACACACACACACAGACGGGAAGACTTCCACTTATAAAAGTAAAATCTGTCATTAGCAAATGAAACCAAAGGCAATACGGCTAAAGGCAAATGGAAAACGGGCTCAGGCTTGGCTAATGGATCTGTCAACAGCCTTGGTTCAAAGGTGTGCCTAGAAAATAGAGGGCCATTACTGAAGGAGTTCTTGCTATTCATCTCACCTCAAATATGGTGAAACCTCCCACTCTAACATTACTTCTTCAGCATGTTGTGCTTGTCAGAGTGAAAAGGAGGAGAGGAAAAGGACATGCAAATCGAAAAGGAGCAAAGATTCCGGCCCAGAGTACTCAAGAAGAGATGTTGAGGGTTTTCTTCCCCCTTTCAATAAAGAAGGCGCAAGGATGAGAAGTAGTTTCAACCATGGATGAAGAGGCTTAGAAAAATACCAGGTGAGGTAAGAGAGTAGGAGCTGTGGACATTTTAGACACACAGGACTGGAATCCTTGCTTGAGGTTCAAAAGAACTGAAATAATGGAAATCCAATTTTAAGGTGAGAGGAAGAAAGACTAAATAAATATCCTTGGGGTGCTTACACCAATATTGAAATGGTGGGGGTAGAGACTAGGACAACTGGGTCATAATGCCACATTAGGTGTATGTGGTACTGGCAAGTCCATGTACTGAACAGGTGCGATATCTGTCACAGGTACCAGTCTTAAAGGCAGAAAGACCAGAGATGCAGGGGACATGATGCAGGGGACATGATGTCATCTCAAAGGGATGCAAATAACTTGCCATGCATTTCTGGGGGGAGGGAAGCTCACTTGTTTTGCATTTGGAGGTTGCGCTGCAAGTCTACACTTTCAAATTACTCTTTGGCCCATTTCTAGGGCCATTTCCTGTTTTCCTCTGAACATCCATTTACTCACACACACTGAAGTAACAAGAGACAGGATGCATGTTTAGGTCTGAGCTTGATTCACCCCTTTTCCTCCCTTTTCCTCCTTTTCTTCCTCCCTCCCTCCCTCCCTCTTTCCCCTTCAGTTCCTTGTCTTTTAGGCTAAAAATCTGAGAGCAGAGGCTACACTATTGCAGATTACTGCAAACTACCCTGGGAGCATTTTTGGTCAAAAAGTAGGGTAAAAATCCATTAAATAAATGATATTTCCCCCTTGACTTAACAATTGCTTTGGACATATATTAGTTTCTTTTGTTGCTATTAATCTCCTCTTATAATTATTATTATTAATCTCCTCCAGCAAACACTGTGTTCTGTGTAACTCCGAAGTTTGCTTCCAACAAGGAAAAAATTAATCTGGTTCAACATGAGGGATAGTCTCACTTGCTGCAAATCACCACAAATGCTAAAGTCTATTTCGGCCTTTGCTAACTTTTAACCATGAAGGTCTTTCCATAGAGAAAAATGCACACGTCTGTATGTCGTATTTAAGTTGGGCCATCACACGTGTGCATATTTTGCAGAAGGGACACACAGCTGAACAGATACCCCATGTGCAATCTTTACACAGTACAATTTGCATGAGATGTGCGTAGTTTTTCCCCACACAGTACTACTCTTTCTAAGCAGTGAATCTGAAGAAACTGAATTGGGCCAGAGACTCTTGACTTTCCACATAGGAGAGAAAGCAAAAATGGAACAGTTCTGTGGCTCCCCCATGAGTAAGAGGCAGGCCACCTCCCTTGCCTTTGCTTTCTGCCATTCCGCCCCCCCCCTTTTTGGAACAAGGGGAACAAATCCCACGTCAGACCTTAATGTATTTGGTTTTTGTCTGTGAATATTTATAATAGTAGGGAAAAATCCAGGACAGCTGGTAATGCATTTTGAAGTGTGTTAACAACACAGCACCAAACAGCTCTCTATTGATCACATAATGCCTTTTTTCCCCTGGCCAAGTATTCCTTATACTTAAAAAAAGAACACCACAAACTTCAAGTACCTTTTGCTTCAAGCGGTTTTTCACCTCCTTTATTCCCATTTTTGCATGATCTTTTGCCTGCATGAAAAAAGGAGGGGGAGTGAAATTAGTTCAAGTCAGAAATCCCTCTCTGGCTCCTGAGGAAATTGGTTCTCAGTTTTGGCCTACCAAGACCCACCTCTTCTGATTACTGAGAATAGGAAAAAGAGGGAGGAATTGGGCCATCAAGCTGAAGACATAATGGATATAAAAACAAATACAGAGACAAGAGGTTGAAAAAACAATCTTTAATGAGGGAAAAAGAGATTTTGTTTGCTGAGAATATCCCCTTTATAAAGCTTAGGCTGCTTGTTCTATCCTCTAATTATTTTTTTTATCTCTGCTCTGCAGTTAGAAGGGTGAGAAGACCAGCTGCTTCACCCCAAGGCAGGATCCAACCTTGAGCATCTCAGGCAAATACAGGAGGAAGTGCATAAGCGTACTTCCTAGATGGATGGCTATATCACAGTGGGGGAGAGGGGAAGGGGAGAGACAATACCAATTTTGGAATCTATTTCAAGTCAACTAGCTTTCTACAAAACATCTCACTAGTATGGAGTTGAAGACAGATGGGAAGTGTGAGTGAGTTGTAACAAAGCTCCTACTAACCATATCTTGTACATGGTATCCTGTCCCGCAAACGGAGAAACAGGAGCACCAAAGAAGGAGGTGCTCCTCCTTCTTTGGTGCTCAAATGTTTAGAGGTTAGATTCTGTTGTCTTTAGGATTTAATGAATCTACGAGCGCTAGAGTTGGAAGGGGCCTTATAGGCCATCGGGTCCAACCCCTTTCTCAACGCTGGATCTCCAGCTAGAACATCCCCAGCAGGGAGCTGTCCAGCCTCTTTTTGAAGACATCCATTTCTCTAAAGAAGACTAAAATCCTGGAAATGTTTGTTAATATCAATGAAATGCAATTAAACAAAACAGAAACAACATTCCATGCGTGAATGCCCTGCTCCTTAGCTCTCTCTGGTTTAAGTGACTGTGGGTTTGGTCAATTTGCGCATCCAGGACAGAGTTTAGAAATGTTTATTTTATTTTATTTTTAACCACAACTCCCAACTTTCCTTGGACAAGCTAGGGTAACTTTGCCAACCATGTTGTCAGAAGCATGCAGATTACCCACTAAGTTTCAAAACATTCCACAACCTTCCCATATACATGGTTATGTAACTTTGTGGCACTTACAAATTTATAAACAGTTTTCATGGCAGGGTTTGCCTTGGTCTTGACTGTATTCAAAATGGCACCACTTCCTTTCTGCAAAGGAAAAGAAAGAATGCTGCAAACTGTTGTTGAAACAGGAGTGCCACTATTACTCTTAGCCCTACATACAAAGGAGAAAAAATGCTGGAAACATAGTCTCCCCAGTAGTACTATAAGACCACAGGCAACATACTGAGCAATAATACCATGGGCTTCAGGTACTTTCATTCTAATATCTGATTTCTGTAAGGAAGTCACAGACTGAAAAATCTTCAGATACCAGTATCTACATTTTTCTTAATAACCACATTTGTTTCTCTCTCCATTTTTTCACAGCTGACACCTTAATTTCACCAAGTAGAAGGCTTTATGTACAACACTACACAATATTGGTAAACACGGAAGAACTCTTGGGTTTTGAAAGCTCAGCCATGAGGGGGGAAAGTCTCTGTTTGAATTAGATCTCTAAACAGATTTGCACTACATGGAAATATTTGGTTTCTTGAATTTGCAAAAGCCCTTTCATCCTCCTCAGTCTGAAGCTTCTTGTGGCTGTCCTCCTCCTCCCCGCTTTGCCACGGAGAACACGATGAAGGTAGGCAAAACCCGTCTGCAGATAATTCCAGAAGGGCTGAACTTCACATACAGGAAGCACAACCAGAGAAGTGTGCAAGACTCTGATATGTCAGACGGAATAATCCAGCATCCCAGTTAGTGTTTTATTTATTTTGCAGCACATTTTGGCTTGTGCTGCATAATGCATTATTTTGATAAATAAAATCTGGTCTGCACAAAAAGATGGATAACACCCCTGTCTGAATATACTGACCTAAGGGCAATAAATCTTTCAAAAGTAGTAATTGGCACTGCCTTGTTGTACTGGTTAATTAACATTTAACAGATATAGAAGCCAACAAATCTCATTACAAATGATTGTGCACTGGAATTTTTTTTATTAAGTCAAAGAATTTCTCTTTCTGCAGCTCTTGAAACCATATTTGACATTCTGTGGGAACATTACAGAAGTTGGACAGAAATTTTCAGAGGAGTATGTTTGTCAGAAGCCTCCATAATCAAGGATACCTGATCATCATTCTCTACTGTCTGCTTCCAGTAAGCCTGGGCTCCGAACACACAGTGTTAGCTTCTGCTAATGATTTCTTTTTCTATCACTGTCTTAAATGTGAGTAGCATTGGAGACGGGAAGATCATGTAACATCTATTCTGGGTCTGCTCTTCATCTTTATTGGAGGGCACAGTTAATCTGAGTCAATTAAGAATGGCAGTACAGATTCCAAAAAGGAATACACCCCATCCCCACGTTGCGGCAGAAAGAGAGAAAAAGAAAGAACTGTAGTAACCAACCATTTGGAGGACCAACTGAATTCCCAATCTGGGGATGCAGCGGTGCCCTTAAGCAAAGCTAGCTTCTGCCAAGAGCTGGGATGTGTACCCCAGACACAAAGGCCACAAGAAGGAACAATCATGCTACAGGAGACACTTACCCTAACTGTTGACAGCCACTGGTGGTACAGCTTGTCACTACCTGACCCAAAGAGACAGGACAGAGGTGAGAAGGAAAGCAGGTATTCTGTCGATCAGCAGAACCCCCCTTCCACAAACATACAATGCTGAAAGCAACTATGCCAGCCTCTCCCCCCGCGCCCCCCCCCCGCCAAACTAAGCAGACTCTTAAGACAATTAGTGGAACAACATTTCTTTCTGAATGTGACTTTAAAAAGGGCTGGGGGAGATACTTCTTACATTTGTCTAAACGCAGCAAGCAAGTTTGTTTAAATATATAAAGCTCCTTGGGATGTTTGTGCTATCTTTTCCCCTCTCTCCTGTTAAGCTTTAAATGCTGTTTTCTCCCCTTGTTGCTGGCTTAGCTATAGAATTCTAGTTTGATTCCAGATGCAAAGTGGGATGAGGGGAAAATGCCACCACCTCAGGATCAAAGAGCCGCTTGTCACCGCCTTTAAGAAGTACCAAAGCTGCCACATCAGACAGCCCACAAGCCCTGCAAAATATGGGATTCCCCAAGAGACAAAACCATTCATCCTGCAAACATTAGGTCCAAGCTGGGCAAAGTCTCAGCCTCCAGCTATTGTTCAACTACTACTCCCATCAGCCTGAGCCACCTTAGCCAATGGTGAAGGAGGATGGGGGAATGGGTGTGGCAGTCAAAAACTGCCCACTGCTGCACCTGCCAACATTATTCATTCTGACTCCAACTGAATCTGCAACTAACATATTTTCAATATATATTTTCCCTCCTATTTCTTGCCTTCCAAGGCATCTGTGAGGCCCAATAATATTAGAGACAAAGGTATAGATATGTTTAATTCTGGATGGTTCTGCCCGCCATCTTTTTTCATCTCTTGCTTTGTCCCCCATACCTGAATGTAACCTAAATTTCACCAGCACAGCCAATTTGCCATGGATTTCATTGTTTGCTACATTTCAAGACTCAGCAAAAGCAGTCACAGACCAGTCATGTAGCACATCATGCCCTGGAACATGACCTTCCATTGTTTCCTTGTTTATCTTTTAAAATGTCTAGGACAAGAATCAGGAATGTGTGGTCCTCCTGACATTGCTGGACTCCAAGTGCTATCATACCTCATCACTGGCTTAGTTGCCATAGGGTGATGGGAGTTGCAGTACAACATTGAGAATGTAGGAAGCACCATGTTGGATCAGCGCAAAGGACTCTGGTTGGTTCATGCAGTGGCCAACCAGTTGCCTATGGGAATCCCACAAGTGGTACCAACATCTAGGCCAGCTGTAATCTCTGGTTAAGTTGCCCTGCTATTTTGTCTTTGATCCCTTTACCCTTTGCTCTGCATTTCTAAATAAAATCCACAAACTCAAGCAAAGATTCCTCTTTACCGGCATATTCGCTCATGTTGATCTCTTCTTCAAAGACATCGCTGAAGCCTTCTCCAGAGTTGAGAAGATCAAGGCGGCCATCAATAAACTTCAGAAGTTAAGAAAACAAAAGACACAAAGAGGTGATCTCTCAAGGCCACCCAAAAGAACTGAAGGGAACCTTCTTGGGAGCTAAATCTTATTCCAGCAAAGAAAGGGCCCAGAGTAGCTATGCTTCATTGCACTTGTGGTAGGACCACTGGTCAAGAACCAAGTTTTCTTACTTGATGGTACTTGCTCCCCACACATTTTAGTTGAGACTTGAAGGAGGAGGAAGAAGGGAAGGGAAGGGAAGGGAAGGGAAGGGAGGAAGCTTTTGTCAAGTTTTCCTATTATAGAATACAGGAGGGGTGGGGACTCACAATGCTCTTGAAAATGGATCATCAGCTAGACCAGGAAAAAAATAATGTAGAAGACATTTCATTTTGACCCATAAATTACACTAATTAGGGAACAAAGTGGCCAGCCGTATTTCATGGCACATAGCCCAGTATAGATCACAGTCCACAAAGGCAGAGTGCAGGCGGGCGTTTTCCTTTTATTTAACAAGTGAGAGTACCTGCTTGAAGAGCTGCAGCTGGATGGCATTCTGCAAGAACTGTCGCATGGTGGCGGATCGGTGGGAGACAAATGTTTCTTCACAGAATGTGATTGGCTCCCCCTGGGGAGAAAAAGAAGTTCGGTGGAGGGGGTGAATGTAAACGATGCCAGATGCTCTCAAGAGAACTCAATCACTACCAGTCTCTTAGGACATCCTGAATTAACCGTTGTGCCAAATACATTAAGGAACAAGCATATAAGAAGCCAGGCTGTGCCACTGGCTTCCCCTCCACCAGCTGCCAAAGGCCTAAACTCTAGCTGTTGTATTAGAATTGGACTGGGATGAAATGACTCCCTTTTCTCAAAGACAGCCAAGCAGAAGCCTGATATTCCAGGGGTTCAGATCCTTTTGAGGTCCATGAAAGTGAAAACATTTGTGTCCGTACCCCTCACAGCAGACTGAGTCTTTTGTTTGTTTGCTTGTTGCTGCTGCTGCTATTATTAGTGTACAGTAGGACCCCTGTATCCACTGATTAATTATTCACTGATTCAATTATCCACGGGACACACAACAGCACACCTGCCATAGAGTCTCCCTTGTTCTCACCAAAGGAGCCTGGAAACATGGTGGGACAGAGAGAAGGACCTCTCCAGATGATCTTGAGGCTCTAATGGGCTCATAAAGGGAGATCCGGTCCTTCAAGCAGTTTCCATGAACACCAGTGCAACAAACACCCACTGTTATTTTCCAATGGGACAAAACAAACTGAAATGTCCACTTGGAACGACATCTTAATCTCTTCAAAGCAGCGGACACACATACCTCTCTTTTTAAATCTTTGTTCAGGGATATGGATAAGAAAGTGTTACCTCCAGAAATTAGTTTTGCGTGAATGCTGAAGTTGGCTACACAGACACCAAAGGAGCACCAGCCAGTCTACCTCCCATCCCATGCCTTTAAGTACTAAAGCTTTAAATTTGCAGCAGAGCACGCAAACTTATTTATGGCATTTGAAAAGTGGCAGGAATAAAGAAGAATGTGGTTATATTGAAGTAAAATTAATGCATGTAGCCTAAATACTCTGGTTAATACTTTCCTGAGGGACCACCATGGACTACCAGGTGCTATAGGCTATATTTCAGAGGAAATCAACAGCAAACTAACTCAGATTATTGTTTGCAAAAGAAAACCCTATGAAATTCATGGTCAACAGGCAATCTGAAGTCACATATGCACATACAAAATTAATGCAAAGGCCTTTTCATGTTATTAAAACAACAACTATGATGACGATATCATCCAGCACTTTTCATACAAAGAGGTGCGTGGGTGGTCTAAACAAGAACAGAAGGAAGAACAGAAGGAAGGCCAACAGGTTTTCTCTTATTTTGACTTTTAGATGTGATGGAGAGCCACTGTGGTATCGTGGTCTGAGTATTACCTTGGTCAAGTCACATTCTCTCAGCCACAGAGGAAGGCAAAGGCAACCCCCCCCCCCGATCTCAGTGGTCTTCCCTACCCAAACACAACATGGTATTTCCTACTACTTGATCCCCCCACCTCCAGTTCCTAAGCGGCAGCACCATAGGTAAGGTAATACTCTAGGAAAGATTCTGGCACTGAAGATTTCCTCAACTAAGAAGAGGCAGGTGGGGGGGGGTAGATGGTACCACACACAGGGTGATGAACGGAGACAGGGTGGTAGAAGGGAGGTGTCTTAAGAAGCAAAGGTTGGCCTCACACCTGTGGCAAAAACCTCTACCATGGTTTTAATTTGTACCAACACAAAATAGCCTCCATTCATCATCGAGGTGAACAGCTGTGTGAGTAATGTCTAGGAAGCCGAGTACAGGCATCAAATGTTTAAGCTATTAAATTTTTAAGGGCTTGGCCATACAGTTCAGCCTGGTTCTAAATAAAACGTTAAAAGTATATATAGAAAGACATGGCACCTGCAGTCTGGGATTTATAAACTGACTGGGGAGAGGGGCAGAACTGGATCATACCATATGGCCATTGTTTGGTACGAGAGTGCCCCTTACTTAGCCTTATCCTCCAAGTGGAACCACAGAGGGTAAGACAGATCTCCAAAAGCAAATCTACAATGGAGGCCTGGCCAAAAAACAGCAACAGTGAAATCTATTCTGCACCTCTCAACATGGAGATGGGAATGGGGAAGGGGTTTTAACCTGGCCTTAACCATGACAAGTAGATCTGGAGTACGGGCAAATCTAAAAGCAACCGCAGCCTTTTAGAAACAAATGAAAAATAGAGAAAGAATGGGATGATGCAGTTTCCTTGTTTCTAAGGTTGCTGCCAGTTACAACAATAAAGAAATAGCAGAACAAGACATTTGTTACTTCACATCTGGTGAAAAATAATGGGATCTGCAGTGCAATTTGCATAGGCAACCATTTTCTATGTTACGTCTGTGACAACATGAGAAGATGCCCACCGTTAATATTCCCCCTGCCACCCATTCCAAGGCTGAATTTGACAAACATTTCTAAATGCTCCACGCTCATAAAGCACCTAGAGGTGCAATAAAGCCACAGTGGAACTTTTTACGTGTGTATAGGAAGAATATCTGTGGCACTTATAGGACACAACAGGGTATAAAGGCAGGAATGACACAGCAGCGATTTATGGTGCTATGTCTCCTCATCTTAGACTGGATTATAAATTTTGCATATAAACTCTATTAGGAGGAAGAAAATGAATCTGCAGAGGAGTTTTGACTAGAAGGATTTCTGTTACACAAAGAGCTATGAGTACTGGAGGCCAGAGGAGCAGCCCATCAAGAATAAATGGCCCATACTTAATTAGACCCAATGGGCTCCACGTTCCTTTATGCCTCAACTTTTTTTTAAAGTAAGTACTTTCTTTAAAATTTTATGCTCCAACTTGTGACTGAGTTTTGAAATTTAGGTCCAGTAACTAGCCAGTGTGGTGTAGTGGTTTGAGCACAGGACTACAATTCTGAAGACCAGGGTTCGAATCCTAGTCCAGCCACAGAAACCCACTTGGGCAAGTCACACATTCTTGGCCTCAGAGTTAGGCAAAGGGAAATCTTGCCAAGAAACCCCTGTTATATTTTTGCCTTAGGGTCACTATAAGTTAGAAGTGACTCGAAGGCACACAACAATTACTGCTACAATAACTTCTTCGTATATTTGTAACTATTCCAATGAGCATCAAAATGGAGGAGCACATGGGACATCCAGACCAACCACACCTTGCTAGGCTTGCAGCATATCTGATTACTCTTATGAACCATGACCAGTGGATATCACCCAACAAAGAGGATTTCATGCTATTTATTGGTCTGTTCCTTCTCTGCTGAACAGTGCTTACACTGAGGGTTTCAGCTAAGACAACTCTTTCCCATCTACCCCTGACTTGTCCTTGTAAAATGAAGTGACTGAACCTAGGACCTTCTGCCTGTAACTCATATACCTGATCCACCACAGCTGAGCTATTATCTTCCCCAGACAATCTGGTGTCCCTTCTCTCCATGGGCAACATGACACTGCAGCAGGCGGACAAGATTCTTGGCTCCCCCTTGCCCCAGTGACCATGCTCAGACATGAAAATGCCATCTGCTAATTGACTATGCAAAGGGCTTCACAGCTACCCCAGAGAAGATGGGCTGGGAGAGATGGGAGCCTTAGAAGCTGGAGCTGTAGGAAGGTTAATCAAAGGTGGTGACGGAAGAGAGTTGGAAAAGGTCACATTTCTCTGCTCTTGTTGTGTAATGGTCTCCAAGGAAACCTAATTATCCAATGAAATGCAACATATTTATGATGGGTTATCTTATCCATACAAGATCTGTTGAGGTCACTGGACGAGAGTCAAAAGAACATCATCCTTTTGTGACAGGAATTCTCACTTTGTTGGGAGGCAAAAGCTCTTTGAGCATTTCTGGAGGGTGAACAGGTAGGAGACCTGGCTGAGGGAGAGAATAAATGGCTGGGTGACCTAAACCATGGAAGCTCAGACAAAGAAAGAGCCATTAGCGGATAAAGAAAACAACAAAATAAACAGAGAATTGTGAGAGGGCACCAAATAGAAGGTTTTAAAAACAAAACCCTCTCCCATCCTCACAGCCACCCAAAGTGAGAGTTTTTTGGGAAATGACTTTTGTTGAGATTTACTTCATTAATTTGTTTTATTTATATCCCATCTTTTCCCCCTATATGGGACCCAAGGCAGCTTATGAACATCTAAAAAAAGAGGGTACTGTTTTTAAAAAAATATACAAAAGTTAGAAAACAAATGACAATTCAGTTAAAAAACAAGATTAAAACAATGTAATACACAATTAAAACACAGTAAAAAATAAAAGATAAAAACAGATAAAAAGATAAAAACACCAACCCCCAATAAAAGCTTTTTTTGCCACTTAAATTAATAATCCAAAGGCATGCTTGAATAAAAAGGTCTTTGCCTGCTGGTCAAAATAAAGGACGTGGTGGGGGGTCCACCGAATTTCCTGCAGGAGGGAATTCCACAACATGGGAGCAACTCGGGCCTGCTTATACAGGGGGAGTGAACAAACCAACACAGAAAAAAGAAGGGGATGAAGTTTGTGCCTCTGTTCTTGCTCTTGGGAGAATACCACAGCTACCAAAAGTTCTCTCTTCAGCTTTTCTTCTGAATCATACAGTATGTTTGATTATAAAGAAAAACTGTAAACATTGTACTCTAAAGTAATTTTCCTCACCACACATCCCAAAGGAGGAAAAGAGCACCAAATGAATTCCAGCCCCTCTCCCAAGTTCTTAAGTCTGCTTCCTGGATGCTTCTGCTTTCTTCTCTCCCTCACCCCCAGCCCCACAACTTGGCATGGTGGTGGGCATTTTGGAGTTCAAAAAGGAGTGAACGCTTGCTTATGCCCTTGACAGGGGATGCTTTTTTTGCAAGAATATTAATACTGTATAGAGCCCGGCTACATGACCACTGCCAATCCCCATTACAGCTTCGTTTCACACCTCGGCTGCAAAAACAGGGCAACATCAATGAGTTTCACGTGGGGGGCGGAGGGGGGGGACTCCCCTCTAATTAGATCACAGAGCAGAGAAGCATCTGGCTCAGAGCATGGCAGTTTACACATCTCCTTGAGTTGTCGTGGAGACAAGCACATGACCAGCTCAGTGCTGAAACTCTGGGGCACAACTCCAGGCACGCTCCTAACACGTTCTGACAGAGAGCAGATGGGCAGCTAGTTGGAGGGTCAAAAGACACCAAGGCATCCAGTGAAGTCACACTTTTAAGCGCCCAGGAATAAGATGTAATTTTCGCTAGAGTACTTGTGCTAAAGTTGCCCTCGCACATGCACTTTCAGAGGCCCCAGTGAACTCCAGAGCTTCTACTCAGCGTGCCCAAACCATGCACCACAACACAATACATTGTAGAGAAGAAAACTCTCCCAAACAACAAGCATATTTCCTGATGTGTTCCTCTCAACACCTACATCTCTGGCTTGTTTGATTATGTTTTGGTCACGTCTGTGAGAGTGCCCTCCTCATCACACCATCCATGTGCCAAGTTTAGAGAACAAATACATGCAATAATTTTTTTTCTCTTGTCAACAATAACCCACAGCTGTGGAATTCCCTTTCCTTGGAGCTGTGCCATATATATATATATATATATATATATATATATATATATATGGGGGGGTGGGGGAATCCAGCATCTTTCAGAAAGGTTGATAGTAAACATTTTTATTTTGCATGGAGTTCTCAGTATTTGATTTTTCACAGCGTTCAAAAAAGGAATTCCCCCCACCGCCTTCTTGTGATGTAATGTCCCGTCTTTGTGAGATCAGGTAAGCTAGGAATTGAAAAGCTAGGAACTGATGTAAGAAACATATTAAAGCCACATGATGGCCTACTTGAAACAGTAGGAACAGGGATGCTGGGTGAAATGCCTACACCTGCCCTGAGTTAGCCTTTATAGCTTTTAATTATCACACAAACTGTTTTTAAACACAATAAAGTAAGCATGATCGTTAATATTTCTTTTTCTTTGACAATCTAGCCTGGCTTTGTAAGGAAATTCAGTTTTCAGCTGGAGTCTTTTCTGACAAGCAAGTCACCGTAACCACAGTATGGATGTTTATCTGAACAGCATGATCACAGATCATCCAGGTTCATCTAATTTCTGTTTAACAGACTGAAACTGAAACAATATCATAGCATTAACATGTGCTACAGTTGCAACTTCTTTAAAAAAAATCCCAGAGTTTGTTTGGAAATGTACAGCAAGCCATCCGATACAGCGTGACAAGATCTCGTTCAACTGCACTTTTGATGTTTACTTTCAAGGGGGGCATTCATTCTCTGTCTCCATACACCCACCCACCATGTTTTGTTTTTAAGCAGCATAATCTCAGGGTTTTATGCTTTAATGCCATACTTTCTTTTAAAGCAGGAAATTCAAGAGTTAACCGTCTCACGTAATGGACACTGTAAACAAGCACAATTCCGGTTAAACATCCTCACCCATCCATCACCTCCGTCAAGAATCAGATGTGGACCATAATTAAGGGTTTCAACACATCTACCTGGGAGAGGTATTTTTGTCTGCTATTCCAGGGAGGACACCCTCTCTATGGAGAGCAGAGGAGCTCATTAATGAGGCTAATTAGGTGCAAAGGGGGAAGGGCCTGGCATCAGCTGCAGCTTAGAAGAGCTCATCATTAAGCTCTGTAATCTCTACACTAGAACAGCAGCTGATCTGGCTCCTCCGTGACTGACTGACTGTGGCTGAGAAGGCTTGCAAGTTAACACCTGAGTACATGACCATGAGCACACCTTCTGGGAAGCGGGGTGGGGGGAGAGGAGGAGAGCTTAGCCCCACAAATTCCACACACAACATGATTGGAACAAAGACAGCATCAAGGTGGGCCTCAAATCTTCGTAGGATGATCATGCATCCAAGATTGTCTCTAGGGGCCCAGCCCTGGAACACACCCTCTCTTGTGCTGCCTTAAAAATGTAATCTTGGAGAGGTACGAAAAACACACCTCTTTCAAAGGGAAGGTGCATGAGCAGCTTCCCAAAATGAAAAATCAAAATCTCAGCCTCAGGTCTCCAACCTAAGGCCTGCCTCATAAGCCCATGTAGGCAGCCACATGCAACATGCCGACGGTTGGACAAACTTTCATGCGATTAAGGATTCAATCCAGTCACAGGGGAAGATATGCACACAAATGGCAATGACCTACCTTCAATTGTTAATTCCAATGACAGCAGAGCCATTGAATCAAATATCGAATGGCACTAGTTAGGTAAATCCCATTGATTCAACAGCTGGGACTGGTTGGGCCATGCAACAGGATTTAGGACCTGTGTGCATACAATTTCCAATGGCTGGAGCAGATTTTCACAAGGCATTGCAGCGGGTAGGTTAAAATCTTAACATGACCTATACTGTCTGAATTCTCTCGACATTTAAACCAGCCTGATCCAATTATTCCTCCAATCAGTTTTAATAGGTAAATACTGCTATGAGATGCTTCTCTAATCAATCAAACTGCTTATTCTACAGTTTCGCAGCAGAGAGACAGTTTTATAGTGGAGTTTCATTGAGCTTGGTTTGTGTTTGGGGCAGCTAGTGGGAGGACACTATTTTAGGACATATTTTTGGAGTGTGTGTGTGTTTGTCTGTGTGTGTGTGATATGCGCATTTTTTGTGACCTCTTCCCATCTCACTAAAGTTCATTAACCAGTACTGGTAGGACTGGTATTGGACTTTTTGTTTCGAGGGCCAATCCCAATGATTGCTCTATCCAGAGTCAGCTAGATCTATTCTCCTCCTGATAGTTTAACATCAAGCAATCAACCAACCCACTTTCATGCCCATCCTGCATACGTGTAACATGAAATTTTTGTTGTCTTCAGTCCATTAAAAAAACAGCCATGATTTTGGCTTTGGGAACAGAAAGAAAATTTTGACTTCCTCCTGGGTTTTTAGGACCCAAGCAAGGAAGAGAGTAATTTGTGACCGTAAGGATAGCTCCAGCCTTTCTCTTTCCCTCCAACACTTCTGCATAAAGCAACAGAAATAGTTACAGCACTACAGGGAGCTGAACCTTGTTAACACTTATGCAAGAATATACGCTATACTGTATTCATCTAATTCAGACGGAGAGAAGAAGGACATCAGCTCCATGGAGACCAGAATACTTGATGGCAAAACTCACTCTGTAGCTAATGTTCCAAAAAGAACTACAGCAAGTGCAGGCGACTTGAGAAACAGATCAAGAATTAAGACTTCAAAAAGGTCAGGCTTTTTTTTCTGGTTGTGTGTGCGCTTGCTCTTGGATCTTCTGCCCTATCTAGACACTTTACAAAGTCTACAGCAATCTGACTAGCCTGAAATATTCTGCATGCATCACTATGCTACTAACACACACAAAGCCTTGTGTAATGTTTAAATTTTGTTGTCATTGCTCTGATTCTAGCTACCCAGTTGGTTTTCCAAGTTTAGGTAGCATTGAAAATAACCCCAGATGGCATTTACTATAATAGATTACAGCACAAGTCAATAAAGAGCTTATCTAGGCTCATTTAGTGCTGTCGGAAAGCAGCTTTTGATAAATAAATGGTTTCTAGACATCTTCTGCACAGGGGCTATGGAAACTTGTGAGAAAGAAGTTGACGTGCTGAAGATCAAGAACTCCATGAAGGACTTGAGCTGAGTTTGTCAGGGCCACTTTCAATATAATAATAATAAAAAAAACCACTCCATTCAGAAAAATTAAAATACTCCATTCAGAAATGTAATAGAGCAGTGTTATTTCCTACCTGTTCAACCAAAGCACATGAGGTCTACTGTGGCTCCCTGAATTTGCTGTTGGCCCTCAAAACCAGTAATTCTAGAGGAGACCTTCAGGAGACAAGTGCCAGAGTGTGCAACACAGTGCGGCCAATTCAGTAGCATTGCCACAGAGACACTTTTCTACCTGTGACTCAACCTCAGATCAAAATAAATGATTCCAAAAGATGCTCCAAGATGAAATTTGGCCTTGGAAACATTTGTGGAGGTGCTGGCTGCTCATTTTTGTTCAGATGGCAAGCCACACAACTTGAACCAAACATTTGCATATACAAACGTCAACCCCCATATCCACAGATTCAGTATCCATACCTTCACCTATCCACATCCGAAAAAATATGTTCTCTCTAGGCGTTTCTAGGTCCTCCCATGCAATTCTATGCAGGGAAATAATGTCTCATTTGGCAGAGATGCTTTTTTGAATATTGTCATCCAAGGCCCTCCAATGATTTCAGCTTTGTGACAAGCCGTTTAGCCTCAGGGAACTATGTGTTTTTGCCTGCATACATAGCCACAACTTTTCACAAGGATCTCTTAAGAGATTCAACCATATTTACGAATCATAAAGCATGCTGACTGAGACAGTGAAATTTCGAGGTAGGTTGAGCACATAGCCAACAGACAATGGCACTAGACATTGCTAAAAATACCTTAACACTAAGAATTTTAAAAACTCATTCAGAGCTCCTTCTACAGTCCTTGATCAAACACATAGATCTGCCACTTAATCTCAAAATTATGGCATTTCAAAACAAAGAAGGCTATCTGCATCTTTATAGCACAGAAACACAGGGGGTGGGTAAGAATGCAGCTACGGATACAGAATCATGGCCAAAGCAACAAAAAGAGCAGCCATTGCTTCGAGTTATCCTGGAAAGGAAATATGGAATTTAGGCACAAGCAGCCATCAATAAGATTCAGAGGGTAAAGATTTGGTTGGACAGGGGGAGAGGTTTAGTGTATGACTTATGAAGCTAAAGGGAACCAGACTTGGCATCTCCCTGAACCAAGTCTCCAGAGGCTGTAGTAGTATCAAGAACAAAATACAACCGAGAGCTCTTGGTATCCCCCAGAACAAGCTATGGAGCCCTAGATCACAATTATAAACCAGAGGATGGTGGCAATGGGACAGCTGGGATGGGAGAGGATAATGAAATAGGACTTTTCCATTAATTGAACAGAACTCTCTTAAAGGAAGCAATATGTCCCTTTTCTGTTAGAAGAGAGAGAAAGAAAATACATGCTTTAATTGGGGATGTTCAGGGCCTTCTAAGAGTTTGTTTCTTAGCCCTTTGCTTTGTGCTAGCCAAACCTATACTTAAAAACATCCTATCGAATACTTAAGTTTTCTAAGCCCCTGCTCTACAGATCTCTTTTGTACTTGAAGTTCTTATAAATGTGGAGTTTCTGGAACCAAAAGTACGAGAGATTAGCCAGCCAGCAATTCTGTAATAAAGGATGACCTCACTATAGGAGTCATGGGTTCAAGACATGTCCAGAGTCACATTTCACTCGCTGCCAATCAAAAAAGGCAGGCATTTATGGCACTCAGCTTTATATAATTGCTTCAAGAAGAAAGATGGAGTGTGTGATTGCAGATGTTTAACAATGTGTGTCTGCTGTCCACACTATACTGTTTGCCACAGAAAACATAATTGTCATATAAAGTGAAGAACAAAATCTGGTTCCCTCTTACTCCCCCCACACCCTCCCCCAGTTCCAACCCTGATGGCACGGATGTCAAAACCGCTGTACCAGCCAGACTAGAAAGCTTAAACAAGCCCCTGGTTTTGTGTCTTATATTCCTGCTGCCTTACAGGAAACAAAACCACTTCAAATTACATGCATTATTTATGCATTTTTTAGAGTTGTCATCTTTTTATATAAAGCTTCTTTTCACATCTTCTCTGAACTGTTCCCTTTCCAAGAACTGCTTTTCATTGGATATTGACTCCAAAATCCTTACACGATTCTTGCCATGATCATCTGAACAATCAGTAAAAGACTTAAACTCAGTTCAATATGTATATAGTTTTTCTAACAATGCACACTAATTGTATCTCTTTAATAAGAAATATGTTTATTAAAAAAAACCCTGCTCATCTTTATTACCAACAATGAGAGTTCAAAGCAGAGAAACAAACAAGCATCTAAACTTCAAGGAGGTGTCAGAGGTAAACGAAGAGAGACCAGGTAACGCTTGCATGATGTGCTAATTGTATTCCAAAAAATAATAACAATAATGGAGGAAAGACAGAAATGGGGCTTCCAATTATCATAAAGTTGTCTACTTCACAATGCACTTTCAGTGACTTAAGACATTTTTGCACCCATTGGAATTCTAAGGGAAGCTGCTTCCCAGCTGTTACGTGCATAAATTTCTTACACTGTACATACACGGCTGATTTAAATAGCAAGGAAAGTTACAATTTACAAAATGCATATTTCAGTCACAGCAAAAATCTGTCGGTTCATCACAGAAAGCACAGAAGAGAAAGCAATTCAATTAGGACTTCATCCCATCCGCATTCCTAGATTAATGCAGTTCCTTTGATGAGCAAGATTCAGCCAACCCTTCAACAACAAAGCTCACACCCTCCACCCTCAGTCACTAAAATTCAGGGGCATGGCAGCTCTCGATGATTTCATCCATCATTAAGCAACCAGGTAGGCCTAGCATTTTGGCTTGGGGTGAGGGGAGGGAGATGGGGAGAGTTCTTTTTACACTTGTGGTGCAATTCACTTGTTGCTTATTTCCTTTGTTCCTCTTGAGAGAGATTTACTGAGCCTGAATCAAAAACTCCTTTCTTTCTGGCCATATTATTTCAATCTTTCTTTCCTTCTTTCCTGACAATGTTCCTGATTTTACAAATTCCGACAGCTAAATGGTTACTTAATGCCATAAGCAGTTTCAACTGAAGCAATCTGCGCAGAATCTAACTGATATAGGGTCTGTGCAATCATCAACCCAAAAGAGTTGAGCTCAAAAAGAAACAAGGTTCTACCTCAGTTCCCAAAGCTCACTCCAGGTAATAGAATTGTCCTTGTCATTTGGTGTAGCACAGATACTAAAAGCAAGATCTGAGAAGCCCCAGTTTAAATTTTGCCTCTCCCATCAGCTAACTAGATGGCCTAATAGAAGCCATGGCCTCTGAGCTTCAGCTTCCACTTCTTCAAAAAAAAAAAAAGGGGGGGGGTTAATAATACTGACCTATTTAACTGGGCTGCTGTGTCAGAATTATTGTGATAAGGTACATGAAGCGCTTTTAACACTTGAAATGATGCATAAATGCTTAGTATGACAATGACAATTACATTACCTGCATTAATCGTAGCACTTTTATTCCTGGCACACCAAATATTCCCACACTGCCTGCCCCCTCCCCTCAGTTCTGCTGCCTATTTGCGCATTTTAGCACATGTTCCTCCCAAGAGGAAAAATGCATCTCACCTCCTTTCTAAAGTATTGACTGAATTTAAAGCATATATATATATTTTATAGACAGCTATAGATAAACAGATCTAGAGTTATTGTTTATTTATATTTAAAGGAAGAAATAATTGCCCTAGCGCTTTTTCGCAGAAAGCCGTTCATCTGCTTGTGTCATTTGACATGGAGTATGTGTTCTATCCCTTAGCATGTCCCTTGTGCGTTATTAGTTGAGCCAATGTCTTAAACTTCTCCTACACAGCATCTTCCAGAAAGTGTGGCGCTGCTTGCTGAGGCTGCACACAGTCTCAATTACAAGTAAAACGTAAGAGAGTGGGGTGGAGGGAGCAAGGCAGGCTATGAGTGTGTCAAAATGCAGAAATAAAATGAAAGCTTAAGAGACAGCGGAACAACAAGAGCTGAGTGTAAAATAAAAGGCAAAGACACACAAAGCCAGGTGAGGGAGTCACAGCAGAATAATTTATCAGCAGAACACTTCAGTTCCCGCTTCACCATTGCTAGAATATTATACCGTTACTTCACACTATCCAAATCCTTTTCTAGTAAAGGGGAAATTTAAAGAGGGGTCTGAACAGTTATTGAGATAATTATTTTTACTTTTAAAACCACCTGCCCAGAAGGCAAATGTAATCACCCTGAAAAAGCTTTGGGATTTTTTCAGCATCGTCAAATAAAATTGAGAGGATATCCGTGAACTTCTTCTGTGCCCATTAAGCAGTAGATATCACATTACATTTATTTTATGGTTGATACTAACTGACCCAGAGTTAGTATCATAGCCTAATGCCAAATGCCAAATGCAAAGTCACTGCCATGACCCAAAAACTCACCAAAGGAAAAGTAGAAAAGAATCAGGACAGGTTATCAAGACAGCAGACAATATCTCCTGGGGCTGAAAGGGAACTTCCAATTGAGACAAGAAATCTAGAAAGTTTAAATTCACTTTGACATCTCAAAGGCCGCTGACACTCCACCACAGCCCGGTGGTTGTGAGAATTCAATATTCCAGGAGATGTTTCCTTGCAGTAAGGACTCATGAGAAGAAGCCTTCTATCTCCTGCCCTCCCAGAAGCTTGAATTAGGCTGCATTAATCCACCAATGGCATGAAGGACATCTTGGCAGATCCTGTCTTGTTGAATAAGTAATTTATTCAGACCTAAAACTTGATTCATTCTAAGGACTTTGAGACAGTAACAATAAAGAAGCAATTCTCCCCTTTAATGCTCTAATTTGGGCCCTTACAAAATGAACTTCAACAGGGAGGAATGTAGGATGCTACACTTGGGCAGTAAAAATGAAATGCACAGATATAGGATGGGTGACACTTCACTTCATGGCACTACATGCAAAAGGGATCTAGGAGTCTTAGTGGACCACAAGCTGAACATGAATCAGCAGTGTGATGTGGCAGCTAAAAAAGCCAATGCGATTCTAGGCTGCCTCAATAGGAGAATAGTGTCTACTCCAAATCAAGGGAAGTGATAGCACCACTCTATTCTGCTTTGATCAGACCTCACCTGGAATAGCGTGCCCAGTTCTGACCACCACAATTCAAGAAGGATATGGACAAGCTGGAACATGTCTAGAGGAGGGCAACCAAAATGGTAGGAGGTGTGGAAGTCATGACGCCCTATGAGGAGCACCTTAGGGAGCTGGGCATGTTTAGCCTGGAGAAGAGAAGGTTAAGAGGTGACGTGATAGCCATGTTTAAATCTTCGAAGGGATGTCATACTGAGGATAGAGCAAGCTTGTTTTCTGCTGCTCCAGAGACTAGGACACGGAGCAATGGGTTCAAATTACAGGAAAAGAGATTCCACCTAAACATTAGGAAGAACTCCTAACAGTAAGATCTATTCAACAGTGGAAAACAGTGCCTCAGAGTGTGGTGGAGTCTCGTTCTTGGAGGTTTTTAAACAGAGGCTGGGTGGCCATCTCTCAGCAGTGCTTTGATTGGGTATTCCTGCATGGCAGGGGGTTGGACTAGATGGCCCTTGTGGTCTCTTCCAACTCTATGATTCTATGATTCCACACCAACAAGTCCCATATTTGGTGAAAGCACCTACTAAAAAAAGACCTCGGAGCATATAAAGCTAACTTCTGCCAAGTCAGACCATTGGTTCATCCTTACTAGTCCTGTAGTCTTCAGGCCAACAGAGCAGAATACAGGCAGAGGGTGGGTTCTCAGTTCTGCTGTCTGAGATTCTTGTACTGGAGATGCTGGGTACTGAAGCTGGGACTCTCCCAGACATCAGTCGAACCCATCAGGCTTTCTTGCCACCAGTATTCTCCTGCATTCTACAAGGCTGGATAAGGAGGAGAATACTGCATACTAGCTCTCCCACCTTTTAACAAAGGCTCTCCTTGGCATCAGCAGAGCCCATCAGGCTTTCTTGCCACCAGCAACCTTACCTAGGTTTCCAATTGAGAACCTTAAAACAAGATGAAAAGCTGCATGCTCAGCTACAGTCACCAGCTCCCTCAACCTCATCCAACCCACCAACTTTGCTCGGCATTGGCATTGCTCCTACAGTGCAATCAGAGTTACTGGGCACAACAAGATTTCTGTAAAGCATTAACCATGCTGGTAGTGAATAGGTTCTGCTTCTCTCTGCAGAAATTAGAAAACACCAAGCTAAGGCAAGAGTCAGTACTTTCAGGGTGGGCAACACACATTCAGATGAGTGTATTTGGGAAGCCAAGTCATCAATACAGTGCCTGCAAGTAGGTGGTCATTGGCCAGGGGAGCAATTATAAGGAGTAGGAAGCAAAGCAATTCTTTGCTGCCCTATTCAACTGCTTCAAGAAATTTCACCACGGCAACCACAACAGGACAGTGGACTCAAGAGGGAGAAATGAAAAACCTCTTCAAGGAAGAATCTGGCAAGAACATAATGTGTGTGTGTCCAATTCTGCACAAATAATTAACCATGCTTTCTGTCAGTCAATCTCTTGTGCACCTTAGACTTTTCCATCCACTATTTTGTGTCTTACTGACAACTGCTCAGATTTGACTGCTAACAAGGAAAGCCTGAGACTACTCCCACTGTAAAGCTCTGCTATTGCTTGTGCACCATGAGTGCCAAGGCCCTCCCAAACCCTCATCAGACTTCTCTGACCAGCCCTCCATGTCCCCCTGCAATTCCACACATTTCCTCTATCCTGGAACTCTAGTCTTTATTGCCATACTCAAACACAGAGGGTGGACTTCAATGCATGTTTATTTTGTGATGGTGAGAGGCTAGGAAGTGAGAAAGACAGAGGGAGAGGTTCCAGGCTATGGAAGGAAGTAGCCCTCATAGCAACAACTATTAATGGTCAGAAAGCAAGACAGAAAACAAAACTCTTATTTGGAAAATCCTTCCTCCTATGTTTTTTTTTTTAATGGGGTGAAGATATTATAATTTCTTAACACAGTAAAAGTATCCCAAATTACGGAAGTCTGTGGGATGACCAAAACAAAACAAAAAAGTTAAGAAAAAGCAGAAAATTTGAGAATGGCTTTGGTGCTAAGGCTACTTGCACAGCAGCGATTGTGTCTCAAGGGCTCAGATCTCCAGATAATGTGAAACCCCAGGGAGCCATTGTTGAGAAATGGATCTCCAGAGCACCCACCCACATGGAAATTTCAAGAGCCTTTTCCCACATCTATTTCTTTCACCTTGCTTCCCTATTCTCAAGAAGCACAGGGGACACAAGCTGGTGGACTCTAGTTTGAAAAGGATTGTTCACAGCCTGCCAATATTATAGCAAGCCGCAGCAGAGAGAGATGAGATGGGAGGCAGATCTGAGGCAAGATTTCATGATCCCAGCTGAAAGGACTACAGCAGGATCCCCATATTTGCTGGGGATTGGTTCTGGGTGTGTGTGTGGATACCGAAAACCGTGGATAATAGTGAGCAGCATTGAAAATAATGGGACTTCTGGTTTAAAATACCATAGAGTTGCCTTGGATGACCTAGAAAATGGCTAGAGAGGATACCTTTTCTAGGAAGACTCTATAGTAGGTGTGCTGTTTTGTGTCCCATGGATAACTGAATTAGTGGATAATGAATCAGTGGATACAGGAGTACGACTGTACTGTACTTGCTTTCCTTCTAGTTCCTCCACATCCTCTTTCTCCCTATTTGGCACATTTTTTGAGATTCTGAATCTGTGGGCAGGGAATTTATTGTCTGTATGTAACCTTTTCTGAAGAGCAAGCTAAACACAAACTGGAGGGAACGCTTTTGAATTGTTCATCTATTTGTCCGTTTCTCTACAGCTCATGTTTTGTAGAGCAAATTCTAAAGTAGCCAGACGCTGGAACAACAGCTGACATTTTCTCTGCACCTGGAAAATGATATTTGCCCACTCTCCTGAAGTAATGTTATATTCAGGCTAAAAATAAGCATCCAGCCTTTCTATTGGGCCTTAGCAAATCAGCAATTAAACTCATCAAGGGAAAAGCATAGTGTGTGTGCAAGTGGAAAGGGCCATCCACTTCCATGCTCTGAGATTTTGTCTTCATTTCAACCAGAATAAATTTCAGCTAAATTCCAAACTTAATAGAATTCAGAACTGTCCATGAGACAGCCTTAAACTGTGTGCTTAAATGACACATTGTTCTTCTAAATCAACAAAAATCCTCATCATTATCATCCAGAGATTTCACTGAAGATTTTTTATTTGTTAGCTAGACTCAGGCTGCATTCTTTAATGTTGTTATCATTTGTTGTCAAGTTCACATCAACTCATAGAGACACCATGAATGAGAGACCTCCAAGCACCGCAGTCATCAATGGCTCTACACCAGATCTTGCACGCTTGCGGACATGACTTTCCTGATTGAGTCAATCCATCTGCAATGTGGCCTTCCTCTTTCCATACTGACTTCCACTTTCTCCAACATTATCTCCTTTTCCAATAAATCATCTCGTCTCATGATATGTACAATAGCCTCGGTTTAGTCATTTTGGGTTCAAGTGAGAGTTCAGGCTTTTTGATCTCTGACCCATTTATTTTTCTTTTTGGCAGTCCATGGTAATGAAGAATTCTCCTCCAACATGACATTTCAAATGAGTTGATTTTCTTCCTGTCAGCTTTCTTCACTGCCCAGATTTCACAACCTTACACATAAATTATAAATACTATGGTATGGATGATCCTGACTTTGCTATTCTTTAAGGGCATTATCAGAACTCATGCAGGCAGGCTGATTTTTTTTTACAAAGATTATGCTTGGCTCCAAAGGTAAGGAAGAACCCGACTTCTCTGAAAAACCAGATACTGCACTGTTGCCTCTGGCCACTAGGTGTCAGTGTAGAACGAAGGATTTTGCAGGTTTTCAGCAGGGAAAATCTTTTAAAGCTGCCCACTGTCTTTTTCTCCAGCATGCAATCTAGCTATAAATATTTAAAATGCCACTATATTAAGCAATTAAAATGACTATTTGTAAGGAAGAATGCTTGAAAGATCTTCTTAACCTTTAGCATTTCAGTTTAAAAAGAGAAATGTGCAAAGCTGTATTTACAGAGTGGCATTCCCTTGTCTTGCCTCCAACAGCAAGGCCAAAAGAAGTTCCATACTATTTTAGCAAAGTCCAACCATGATTGCTGCCTTCACTGATCACAAGACAATCAAACACTCTGTTTCCTCAAAGTATCATTAAAACCCAACGTAGTTTTGTCACACAAACTAAGGGCACAATCTAGTAGAGAGGTCTTCAGCACAACTCACTTATGCTGGAATCCACTTCTCTTGTTACTTCCTGCCACAACTATACCCAACAAGAAAGCCACTAAGTCCTTCATCACAATGAAGATATAAGCAATTCAGGGATCAAGACTTGAAAGAGAGGTTCTGCCACCTTGCTATCAACAGATACTGCTCAGGAGCATTTTTTTTTTAAAACAGAAGACCGAAAAAAAAGTTGTTTCCAGTCCATGTTCCAGAACGTTCAGCCTACTAGCAATGAGTCTTTCAAGCCACTGGTATCTTTATTTTATTGTGCATAAACCAAGCTGGCTGGCTAATCCTTGTGCACCTCAAGCAATATGAGCACCCATATTTCCAAGTTGCCAGGCAACCCACAGGTGGAGCATCGGAGAATACGGACAGCCTCCAGGAATGAAAAAGAAATGAAATGATGCCTCCCGTGGATCCAAAAGGCTTAAGAGCTGGGCAGCCTCAGTGCACCTAGAGCTCTTATTTACGTGGCTGGGAATTAAAGCTACAGCTGGGACTTGAGGAGCATAATGCTCACACCTGACATTTTAATGAGCCATATAGAAACACACACACGCACACACATCTGCTCTTATATTTGGTGTCAGAGGTACACCCCACTAGATGCAGGAGGAAAATAAACCCACAACATCCTGCTGATTCAACAGCATTTTATTCAATTAAAAGCGATGGTGAGAGCGACATGTTCTCCCAGGAGGAGTCAGACAAACTGTTTCCTTTTTGATTTCAGAAGCATAAATAAATTTGTTACATGCCAGTGGAGAATCACAGGTGGACCCGAGTTCTTACTCTGTTCCTTTAAATACAGTTTTGGGTGACAGACCCTCTGAGAAATCTATGCGGCCTTGTTTATCTTGCAGTTATTCCACCTGGACCTTTGATTGACTGCACTGTAGTCCAGGTGGAGAAAACACTTCCTACTGCCACCCTTAGCAAGAATCTCTCTCCCTCTCTCTCTCTCTCTCTCTCTCTCTCACACACACACACACACACACACACGTACACTGTTCTTCTGTTCTGGCATTCCTCTGTGGCTGCTTGTTTGTCTACATCAAGTGCAGTCTTGAGATGCCTGTCTTTCCCATCTTCTGGAAGCTGGTTTTGAAATTTCCCCTCTCTTGTCTTTCTCTATGAGGTCCAATACTTGTGCTCTCTTGTTACATAGTACTGCAGCCACACAGTAGGCACATATTCACTCTCAAGGAAAAGCTGATAATTCACCATAGCGACACCAGGTGACTGAACACAAGCATTCAGCATAAACCAAATAGATGCAACAGAGCTGTACAGAACAGAGCTGGATTTAAACAAGGGCAGGCTACTTACAGGTTCAATCTTCAAAGCACTTCTGTAGCTCCCAAAGAAAGCAGCTTGGGCCTTTAGGAATGCTCTTGCCACACCGTCTCCTGTGGTCATGGAGACCTTCTTCAACCTACTCTTCAGTGCAGATACCTAGAAACACACAATAACAACAAGAAGAATTTAGTACCAAAGAATATAAGCTAGAACATTCCATGCACTAGGAAGCAACTGATGTGATGGGAGTCATCAGAGGGAAAAAGATGATGCTTTAAGGGAAGGATGTTCTAGAGAAAGCAGGGATATACACCCAATTAAAAGTAATAAAAATATTATAATCATTATTGTTTAGCTTTGCTCTGAATCCTGAAGAAAAGAGAAGGACTTATATTAGAAGGTAATGTAAACAGTAACAGCAGCAACTATTATTAACAATAACAGCAGCAGTTATTATTAACAAACATGAATAGTTTTCATTGCTGGCACTGCTAAGAAGCATTAGCAAGGAATACATCCTACTGAACGCAGTGAGACTTACATGTGTGTAAGCATGTGCATGACTTCACTCTTAGCCTGTAATGGAAGGATGTTACATTGGCTTGGTTTCAAAACAGGATTTTTATCTTGATATTGCTCATTTTATGTTTTATGCATTCAGTGTTTTGTTTTAGATTTTAACTGCAAATGATTTTAAAGTAAGTGAATATTTCAACTAAGTGAATACAGTACATTTAAGAAATAAAGTGTCCCATTTCAGTGGAAAAAGTATTTAACAATTCTTAACTCACTGATCCCCAGTACAACTCTGTAAGCTAAGTTAAGCAAAGGAAAGAGAAATTTGTCCAAAGCAAGTTGTGTGGAAGAACTCAAGGTCCACACATGTGCCTTCAAAACCCAGAAAAATGGAACAATAGTCAAGTTCAATCATTACGATATCAATGGCAGCAACAATAAGGGGCACTGAATGAAGTGAAGGCTTCTGAGTTAACATTTCCAACTGCATTCCCATCAGACATTTCCACAGTGTAAACTTGAATTCTGAAGGAAAGTGTTTCATTCAAGGGAGGGGATTTAACATGCCATATCCTGAAAGTAATGGTGGTGATGGTGGGGAAAGCACTGTGCCTGTCGACAACACTGACAACCGCATCTTCATCCTGGCAACAGTTCTTTCCTTCCTGGCTTCTCAAAGGCTCTCACCACCTGTGCATCAGATTATTCCTCACTTAACCTTCACTGCCCTTTCCCTTTCATCCTGGAGGTGTTTAATTGCCTCCGATTCACAGAGCTGCACTTCAGGTGAACACAGACCTAACAGTCTCATTACCATTTACACAAAGAAGTACTCCACAACGGTAACTGAGCAAATATCAACCCCACATACCTTCCTACGCTGACAAATTCTCAAAACCAATGAAAGCATTCAAGGTTACCTGGACCTCATGCCTTTTGGTCTTCCAGGCACACTATGGGGGCGCCTGATCACTCATTACTATGTTCAATGCTCTAGAAAAAATAGGCCAGGTGATTGTGATACCTCTTTGGGCATTTCTTTTAGATACCTGCATAGCATCCTTCAGTGAGAGCATTCCTCCTTTCCAACAGAACGAAGGAGATACTGCAAAACATCTTTTGTATATTGATAGTTAATTTGTAATTGTCTAATTGGGCCACAGTCTTCTGACTCAGCCCCCCACCTAATGTCATTGCCCCTTCACAGCATTTTGTGTTGCTTTTAACATGTCTGTTTTCATGAGAAGATGCCCTCCCCAAATACACTGTGCATGTGCTATACTGTAACAAATGATGGCAGATGAAATTGCACAATGCACAGAACAACAGAGGTATTGGACAAAATGATTCTCTTCTTCTCAGGCGAGGGAGTAGACCAGGCTATTTGATCACAGAATATTGCAACAACTGAAAACAAATCATTCCTATCACCAAAAAGGAAGGAAGGAAGGAAGGAAGGAAGGAAGGAAGGAAGGAAGGAAGGAGCCAGAGCAACACTACGCCATGAAAATTTTTGTTTTATGATCAATTTTTACTAGAAGAGAACAGCAGGGGAGGGTGGGTGTTTCAAAAATAAGAGCCTCAAATCCTCGTGTGCCACCCAGCTACTGAAACCATTTTTTTCCAGGTGGCAACAGCTTATTCCGAATCTTATAGCTCAAGACGGAGTATTTTGGGTACAACAGAACAAATTGTTCTTACCCCTGCTCGGATGCACATAGTTCAGCAGCTCAGGCGTAGCATGGGGTGAAAGAAAGGCTAGAGGACCCAGAGGCACCAAAGAAGGAAAGAAGCTCTGACTACTTTGCGAAGAGAGAGCATATGTTTTTCAGCAGCTGGAGTAATCTTGCCTCTAAGGTTCTGCTTCTTGCAGCTTTTAAGACAGTAGCTAAGGAAGAAAGGGCTTTTGACATACTAGTTTTCTGATCTAAACCGTGGATTCCCACTTGAATGGAAAGAATCTGGATATTTTTCTCCCAAAAGAAAAATATTATCTTAGATCCAACATTTGCTTCTGTGGGGACAGAATACTTTTGGTCCACCACACCTCAAAAAGGAAATGATTAAAACAAAAAGGAAACCAAAACAAAGAATGAATTAGGATAATTGTCCCATGAGGAAAAATTACAATGTTGAGACTCTAGCTTGTTTGGTTGAGGAGGGGGAGGACAAAGGCAGACACAACAGAGGTATACCAAATCATGCATAGTTTGAAGGAAGGAGACAGGGAGAAGCAAAATCAGAGGAAGCATTATTTTACCCTATTTACTAATGACAAAAGTGGCAAAGAACAGCAGTAAATCTGTGTCAGAAACGCTATTTGTATCTCATTTCCTAATACATGTCTCCCATAGAAAGATTTAGATTTTCCTCTTAAATGAAAACAAGGTGCTAAAATGCAAATCCCAATGTCCAACAGTGCTCACCCATGGCTGAAAAAAACTCAAGACTCCAGAAAGCTGATGGCAGGAATTCAAGAAACTGGAATATAATATAGTACACACAGACACACTGTATCTGTAGAACTGGTACCCATGGTTTCACTTACATGAGCCAGAAAACATGTGTTCTCTCTAGGCATTTTCTAGGTCCTCCAGTGTGATTCTATGGCAGTTGACCACAGAGTCAAGCTGGAGGACCTCCAAATGCCTAGAGAGAACACCTCTCTAGGCATCTGGAGGTCTTCAGCATGATTCTATGGCATGATTCCACCAGAAATACAGAGTTTGCTGCTATCTGCAATTTTCACTATCCACAGTAATTCTGTGAACATATCCCCTGCAGGGTTGTATTGTTCTCTCCCCAAAACTGTACTGGTCTGAGGAGTCGGGACGGACATTGCCACCAGCTCTTGTCCACACCTGTGAGTGACACAGCCTGGAGGACAGCTCAGAGTCAGAAGTTCATCCCAAGTGTCAAAGTCTCATCCCAGAGGTTGCCATCAGCTCCAGGTCTGGTGCTCACACAACTTGGGAACATCTCTTCCCTACTAACTCCCTCTTGTGGTGGTTAGTGTATGGAAAGAACTGGGCTTCACCCCTGGACAACTCTCAGATGTGTGGCAATAACTAGCTGTGGTAGCCTAGCAATTGGAAAGAGACACCCTGCATGTGCTGAGAGACATTATCTCTTTTGCTGCCACTTTATATACTGTAGGACTGAAATTGGGTTGTGTGGAAATGTAAGCCCTTCAGCCTGGAAGCAACCAGGTGGCTGCTTAAAGTGTTTTCCCCTCTACATTCGGGTGGGGGGTAAGCTGTGTACATGCTGAGACAGGCACACAATGCTCAGCCACTCTGCTTAAGAGACAGAAGCATATTTTCCCAACTCGGACAGTAGCCACTCCACAAAGAGGCTGCTTCTTACTAGGAGGCACAGAAACGCACAGCCAATCCTGGAAGTGTTTTTAAAGAAGATTTTTATACTCTTGGCAGCTCAGGATTAAAGGTCAGATTTAAGCTATCACCATGTTTCGAAATGCAATCTGTGCAGTACAGCATAATGAAATGGTTCAGTAGAGGTGCGAGCAGAAATTCTTTTAATTAGATCCAAGACTTTCTGGTTGTCAACATGAATAAAGCCAGAAAAACATATTCTCTTGAAAAACAAAGTATCAGGAAGAATAACACCTTTAAATGCAAGTTATCTCTTTTTTTAAAGGTAGTAGAGGGATTATAACCAAGAAAACAAAAACTTTACTTTCATGTGACTCACTCAGCAGGTTTAAGTGCCCACAACATGCAAAAGCAATTATTAATGTGTGTATCATTTTGTCGTTTTAAGACCATGCAAACCAATGGAAAGAGAAAGGATGAGAAAATAAAACAATTAGCCTGTCCACAAGGTTTGATTCCTGAGTATTGTGATGGGCTGAAAAAAAGCTATATTAAAAGTCCTTTTAATTTCTGGACTCTGTCTACCAAGAAACCTTGACATTTGTCCATCTCCTGTATAAAGCTCACTCTTGTTACCAAAAACCTGAGAGGTGTTTTCCTGCTAAGAATGATAAATTACAATACTCTTAGATACTGATCAAATCTTTAACGATGTAGAAAGTATAGTTGTCAGTGATAGCATTTCCAATACAGCCATTTCTCTCAAATATACACTAGAAAGCAATTGGAGACAGGTCCTTTTTGATTATGGCACCTCAACTGTGGAATTTTCTTTGTAGGGTTATCTAGCTGTGGCTTGCGTTAGTCACTTGCTTTTCTGTAGCAAGTGAGTGTATTCCACTCTCGGGAGCTTTCAATGGAGAGCATGTTAACATCACTCTTACTGTCCTCTGATGCACCGCTGATGACTATGCTTATTACAGGGGCTGGTTTTGTTTTTATCCATTGTTTTCATTTATTTAGTTTACATATGGTTTAATCATAGGGTTGTCACTTTTTAAATTAGCTGCATTTGAAAGTAGGCTACGAATGTTTTAATCAGACACATTTCACAATGCTCTTCTTCAGTGCATCGGATACACAGTTGTAAAGAATTCTTTGGAACCAGAAGGTCCAAAGTTGCTATGAAGAGAGAGTTAGTCAAAGAAAAGACCCACGTATGAAGAAGCACCACCACATAAGGACTTCTACGACTGCCCGGTTCTAATACTCTGACAATATAATAGGATATCTTAACAGTCTTAAAGAAATCCCCCTTTGGTATGAGTCCAACAGAATTAAACAGATAATAAATGGAGGCACATCAACCCAGCTCAGGATAGGTAAGGCCAAGCAGGACCTGAGACAGTTCCCAGTGCAAAACCCAAGAGCAATTAAAGTTGCTTTTACACAGCCTGGTTGCAACTCCGCACCAAGAGTGAAAAAACCCTGAGTTATCAGCCCTGCCCTTGAAGTTTAAGCTCAGCAAGAATTATATGTTACTCAGTGGTCTCAACCTGTATCTTTTGAGGAGCAACTAAAGTGTAGGGGGTGACAAAACTGTGACTTCTAGTTCCTCACTAGAGAAAACTTGCGACTCCAAGCTCAGGCACATGAATGGTCATACATTAAACCCACTTTCTCCAGCTGATCTGCAGAGTACTCTGCCTCAAGGTTCAGAATGAGGAACAATTTGCCTGGGCCACCTCAGAAAAAGTAGCTTTTCTCAGCATTAGAATCATTATCCAAGAGATTGAGTCTGGGACATGACATCCTGCTGAACCAGAAGATAAAAGCTAGTCCCCTGCTCCACCTGCACTGCCAGCAAATAGCTCACCCTTGCCAAAAACAACAAGGCACAAATTCTGCCAAGTGCATGTTGCAAATTTTGGGGGTTAACAAAAAACACCTCAGCATTTCCATTAGGTGACAGCATGTTTAGTCTTAATTGGGATTTGTTCCTATGGAACCTCCTATGCAATCATGGGCAATTCCTTATGTGCAGCTCTCAACACATTACAGCAGCTGATGGAGATTCTTCAGATTCCCTTCTTGTCCTACCATCCAAGGGAGAAAAAACAGAAAGATTCCAGCAGCCACAAAGTGTGGGACCTATGCAGAGTCCCCAACACATGACGTATGAAAAAACTTCACATAAATCCTGTTGCAAACAAAGCAGGACATCTGCTCTCTAGTGGTCAAAAGCATAATGGAGAACTATCGTAAGCGAGCAGCAGAGAAAGCTTTCCTATCCAGGTACCTGAAGTAAGAGAAGTGGGGTGAGACCAAGTTGGAAGCTATTACTCTCTGGCTTTTCTTCGCAAACGAAGATTCAGGAAGGACTCATCCCGCGCTTTCTGCAAGCGCGCTGATGACTAAAAAGGCCAATCCGAGATAAACAAGTCCGGTTGCAAAAAGCACAGCAGAAGGTCTCCTTGGGTGATGTTTTTGGGTTGTGATTCTTTCTGCGTTGTCGTTTCTCTTCAAGACTTGTTCGTCGTGAGTTCTCAAATAAGGCTGCAGCATTGTGGATAGTGCGTCTCCATGCCTCCCGATGTGAGGCCAGGGCGGACCACTGTTGGTGATCAATTTGGCCAAGCCTGAGATGTTGTTTCAGGGAGTCTTTGTATCGCTTTTTTGGAGCGCCCCTCTTACGCTGACCCGTGGCGAGTTCACCGTAGAGTAGTATTTTTGGGAGGCGATGGTCCTCCATCCTAGAAACGTGCCCTGCCCAGCGCAGCTGTGTTCTCAATATCATGGCCTCAATGCTGGTGATCCCTGCTTGCTCAAGGACAGCAACATTCGTCACATAGTCAGTCCAGTGTATATTTAGGATTGTGCGTAGACAGCGCTGATGAAAGCGCTCGAGGAGTCGTAGGTGGTGGCGATAGGTGACCCATGTTTCAGATCCATAAAGGAGGATAGACAGTACGATGGCTCTATACACACTGATTTTTGTGCTTTGCCTCAGGTGTTTATTGCTCCAGACTCTTTTGTGAAGTCTTCCAAATGCACTATATGCCTTTGCTAATCTGTGATCGATCTCTTTGTCAATCTTGGCATCTGAGGAGATGATGCTTCCCAGGTAGGTGAACTGCTGAACGGACTTGAGCACAGATTTGCCGACGGCAATGTGGGGATGGTGGTGTTCGTCCTGTGGTGCAGGCTGGTAAAGAACTTCTGTTTTCTTCAGGTTGACTTCTAGCCCAAACAGCTCTGCAGCTGTTGCAAAGCAGGATGTTAGGCGCTGCAGAGCTCCTTCTGTGTGGGCAACAAGGGCAGCATCATCGGCGAAGAGCAGCTCACGGACTAGATAGTTTAGAGTCTTAGTGTGAGCCCTCAGACGGCTTAAGTTAAACAAGCTACCATCAGTACGGTAGCGTATATAGATGCCGTCGTCTTCTTCAAGCTCTGCCATAGCCCTTTGGAGCATCATGCTAAAGAAGATTGTAAATAAAGTTGGTGCAAGAACACAACCTTGCTTCACTCCATTAGTTATTAGAAAGGGCTCTGAAAGAGCATCGCCATATCTGACTTGACCACGCTGTCCCTCGTGTAGCAAGATAATCATTTTAAGGAATTTGGGGGGGCATCCTAGTCTTTCCAGGATCTGCCACAGACCTTTTCTACTTACAGTGTCAAAGGCTTTGGTGAGGTCGACAAATGTTACATAGAGACCCTTGTTCTGCTCCCTACATTTTTCTTGCAGTTGCCTAAGGGCAAATACCATGTCTGTAGTACTCCTATTGGCTCTGAAGCCACATTGGCTTTCAGGGAGAAGTTCTTCTGCAATAGCAGGAACTAACCTGTTCAGGAGTATCCTTGCAAGGATTTTTCCAGCAATAGAGAGCAGTGTTATGCCTCGATAGTTTGAGCAGTCGGATTTTGCTCCTTTTTTCTTGTACAGGGTGATGATGACTGCATCTCGGAGGTCTGATGGCAGTTCCCCTTTTTCCCAGCAATTCACAAGGAATTCGTGGAATTTTTCGTGGAGTGCATGACCTCCGTGTTTCCAAACTTCAGGTGGGATTCCATCAATCCCAGCTGCCTTGCCGTTTTTCATCTGCTGTATGGCCTTAAAGGTCTCTTCCAAAGTGGGAGCTATGTCCAATTCATTTTTCATTGGTTTTTGTATCATATCTTGGATAGCTGAGGCTTGGACTACTCGGTTGGCGCTAAAGAGACTTTGAAAATGTTCAGCCCAACGATTTAGGATGGAGGCTTTATCAGTAATTAATGTTTGACCATCTGTACTGTATAAGGAGCTTTGGACCTGATAAGTAGGTCCAAACACTGCTTTAAGAGCTTCATAAAATCCTCTATGATCACCCAGATCTGCACAGCGTTGTGTCTTTTCTGCTATACTGATCCACCACTTGTTCTGCATGTCTCGGAGTTTTTGTTGTAGTTTGCTACATGTGAGGCGGAAAGCTGCTTTTCTTACATGACAGGTTGGCTGGGCGAGGTATGCCTGGTGAGCAGCTCTCTTCCTTGCCAACAGTTCCTGGATCTCTTGGTTGTTTTCATCAAACCAGTCTTGATTTTTCTTGTGGGAGAAGCCAAGGGATTCTTCTGCAGACTGGAGGATACTGTTTTTGATATGTTGCCAAAGCACTGTAGGAGAAGGATCTGTAGGGTGGTCTTCAAGTTTCGTTTGTAGATTTGCCTGGAAGTTGTCTCTCATGGTAGCTTGTTGAAGATTGTTGACTTGGAGTCTCTTCTTTAAGATGCCACCCCTCTTAGGTTTGAACTTAAGATGAAGATTTAGTTTACATCTGACAAGGCGATGATCTGTTTGGCATTCTGCACTGGGCATCACTCGGGTATGACGGACATCACGAATGTCTCTCTGACGGACTAGAACGTAGTCAATGAGGTGCCAATGTTTGGATCGGGGATGCATCCAGGTTGTCTTCAAGCTATCTTTCTGCTGAAAGATTGTGTTTGTAATAGTCAGCTGTTGTTCTGCACAGAACTCTAGCAGGAGGCGTCCGTTATCATTGCAATTTCCAACACCATGCTTGCCTAAGACACCTTTCCAGGCTTCGGAGTTCTTTCCTACTCTGGCGTTGAAGTCACCAAGGATAATAATTTTATCTTCTACAGGGACTTTTTGTATGAGTTGGCGTAGGTCTGTGTAGAATTTGTCTTTCTCTACAGGGTCAGTTTGCATAGTTGGGGCATATATACTAAAGAGAACAACATGTGGGAGGCGTAAGGAAATAATGCGATCAGAGTGTCCTGTTGGCAAGGTTTCGAGTTTGGAGGCAATGGAGTTTTTAATCATAAAGCCTACTCCTGACAGATGTTTTTCAGTTTTGGGTTTGCCAGACCAGTAAAGTGTGTAGCCGGCGCCATGTTCTTTAAGGCTGCCTTCCTCATGGAAGCGAACTTCACTAAGAGCAGCGATGTCAATATTAAGCCGTGATAGTTCAAGGGCTATTAGGGCAGAACGACGCTCAGGCCGTCCACTATCTTCAGAGTCTTGCATGGTTCTGATGTTCCAGCATGCAAGTGTCAGTTTATTTACACCTTTGGAGGCCGGTGTGTGCCTTTGTTTCTTTGCCTTGGTTTGACCGCATCAGAAGATTCCCGTTGGCCGCGGCTAGCCAACCAGGTAGTTGGGGATGAGCTTTCTTTAGGCCACCTTTTCTAGGCCCCTCTCCATGTGGAGCAAGCAGTGCTCTCCTTAAAAAAGGCTGCTTGGTCGTTCAGAATGCTGCCGAACAAGACTGTCATCTCCCGGGTCAGGCTTGAGCGACCAATGTCCTGAACCGCCTGCATGCAGGGTTGGGGCTGCGGCTTCCAGTGCATCTTTACACCTGCCGGTTTCGTCCCTCGCCAGTCGCTACAGGGCTTTTTTGGAAATGGATTTGTCCTTCGAGCCTGTGCAATGGATTTTTCTGGTGGAGCGCAGCGTGCACAGAACTGGCCTCACCCTTTAAACCAGAGATTCATCTGCCGTGGCCTTGCAAGCATGGACGTGGCAGTGAGGTCCTCGGGCCGTAGGTTTGATTAGAGTTTCCTTCTCTTAGATGGTTGACCTTACAGGGTTGGACGAGCACCATCTGCCCGGGTTTGGGATTGGAGTTTTCCTTCTCCTAGGACGGTTGCCACAAGGCTGGAGAGCCCATCCTGCCCTTTGACGCTCTTTGTCAGACCCTTCGGTTTTGACCTGTCTGGCATGGGAGACCCTACCAGTGGCTATTATGCCACCGCCAGCATAGCTCAAAACATCATTAGGGTACGCAAGCCTCTCTCCCACGACAAGGGGGCGTCAATGGAGAGGCGAAGCTATTAATTACTATAACTAAAAGTATGCTCTTTAAAGCTTTTTTCCACCCTTCAGCCACCAATAAACCCAGCTATAGTTAAGTAACAGCTTGGAGCATGGGATGGGGAAGCGGAGAAAACACCCCAAACCATGTACATTTTTTGTTGCAAGCTAAGCTGGTTAATTGAATTTGCTGTCAGCACTTCCTCTGTGATGCTCCAAACATCCTTCAAAATAAATAATAGTAACAACAGTAACAATAATAATAATGAAGTCAGAGCTTTTAAGCAGATCTGTGGAAAATTGTATTGAAAATTTAACTAGTGAAATGTAGCTCTCTTCTGCTGTAAAATAAAATAAAAAAGGGAAGGAAGTCTCTTAAAGTTTATGACATTCCAAAGCTTTCAGTTTTGGGTTTATTTGGCGACGTTTGCGACGTCTCTTCTGATGTTCCAGTATACTCTCACAATGGCTCCTTTCATGAAGACCCATAAAAATCAAATATTATACTTGATTATTAACAAATCATATCCCCCCCATATGTATGGGGGGGGGGCAAGACCCCAAGACCCAACCCATATTTGCATTCCATGAATTACATAAGTCTGCTCTTTTCCAAGGCTGCAGAAAATCCTACAAAGGGAGGAGAGAAGGGTGACAACAGCAGAAACCTTTGTGACACAAAAGGAAGCTACCGGTAAGAAATTAGCTTCTCTGGGCTGAGAGTTTCAATGGACCCAAACGCTAACTGAAAAGACCAGGAACCTCCATGGCTCCATGCCTATTCACTGTGGCTTCCCTCCAAAATTTTGGTGACATACTGAGTGTGTTGCAGTGGCCAGAACACTGGGCTGGGACCAAGAAGTCCCAGGTTCAAATTCCCACTGGGCCATCCATTGCAGAATTATCACCATCCTAGCTTATTCCACAAACTTGCCGTAAGGACAAACTAGGGTAAGAATTTCCAAGCAGGAACTAGAACTGATTCAGGGTAGGTTCCAAGTCAAAGCTCAACCTAGCTGGAAGGAGACTAGCCTTAGGTAAACATCAACTACCCCCCATAGGAGGAACATTCCTCAGTTAACAAAGCCTCTGACAGTGAAGATGCTTTTTACAAAGGCTTTTATGTCCTCCCAGCTCCACACTTTTCTTCTCATTTTCTGTCTACCTGGAAGTTGTTTTAGCAACATCAACCCTGGGAGAATGGTGAAGGAGAGCTGGAGAGTTTGGTATCAGGCTGCACTCGTGTGTCTACAGCAAACAATGCAGTACAATTTGAGCTAGGGTCTACTCTAGATGATCCTTCTGCAGCCGTATGTGCCTGCCTACAACAGGCAAGGTAAACAGCAACTGCCTCCAGAATCCTTTACTGAGCATGGGTGAACAAAAGAAAAGAAAAGTGGAGAGCAGATAAGCCTGCTTTGTCAGCTTTGCTGTTGTTGTGTGCCTTCAAGCAATTTCCAACTTATGGTGACCCTAATACAGGGGTTTCTTAGCACGATTTGTTTGCCATTGCTTTTCACAGAGGCTGAAAGAGTGTGAATTACCCAGGGTCACTCAGTGAGATTCCATGGTCAAGAGGAGATTTGAACTCTGGTCTTCCAGAGTTCTAGTCCAACACTCAAACCATTATACCACACTGGCTCTCCCTCAGCATATTAAAAAGGCATAGAGCTATATAACTCTGGCCACCAAAATGGAGATACACTTTTGTTACAAGTGGGGCTGCTGAGTTTTCAGTCTAAGAAATGAATGTTAAATTACTACATCTGAAACAAATGTATTTTGAATTCACAAATAAGCCTGGGAAGTAAATCTCTTACAAGCTGAGACGGGAAAGGATAAAGACATTTGTCACAAAGATTAAGAAAGGAGACCAATACGTAATGGAGAATGTGAAAATATTAAAAGCTTTTGAGGAATTTTACAGAGGTTTATATGGGAAAGGCAAGGAAAAAGTCACAGACATGGCAGAATATTTAGATAGACTCCAACTAGATAAACTGCATAGGGAACAAAAGCAAAGCTTGAATGGGTCTGTGACTATTAGAGAGCTTGCTGAGGCAATCAAAAGGTCTAAAGTGAGAAAAGCTCCATACCCAGATGTACTACCTGAAGTATATTTTGAAAAATTTCAAGATTAGTTAATTCAACCCCTCAAGACTGTGTGATAGATTCAAAGACATTAAAAAAGAACTAGAAGAGGGGAGCAGCAGTGGCAGCAACCTCATTAACCACCTGGAAAAATTGCCAAATGAACCTCACAAGTGCCAATGCTTCCCAAAACAATAGAAAACACAAAGAAAGAAAGAGTTGGTATATCCTTCCTCATCAGTGCACAGGGTTTATGGGTCAAAAATGCAGGTGCCAAATGATGCTTCAGTTTAAGGGCCTTTCCTTACCCTTCAATCCAGCCCCTCTCCAGCTCTGGCCAGGACTGAAACATTTCTAATTTGCAACACAAGATTTGAAGGCTAAGCATCAAATCACAGGGTGCAAGCTGTGCACAGGGTTGAATGATTACTTCAAGACCTCAAAATCTAAGACTTATTGTAGCTATAACCAAATGAGATACTCCTGGCCTTAAAATTGGTACTAAACTATCACAAGAATCTTTAAAAAAAATCAGAAGAAAGGGAGGTGTTATGTGAACAGAAGGATCAACTTTTTGGCATAGTGAGAAAGATTACAACAATTAAACTCACCACATCATTTGGAAGGCTCTGAAGATCATCAAAAGGTGTTTCCAGTGTGTTAGTGTCAACATTAAGGATGACCACATCTTCCAGGGTCATATTTCTAACTTTCTGAAAATGAAGAGTTGGAAGGAAATGAAAAAGGTCACTGTTTAAGTATAAAACATGTCAGCTTCTGTGTAGTATCCAAGTGTCACTCAGTTTTTGCCAACGATTAGGACAAAACAGATTCTGGCCAAAGTTTCTTACCACCGCTAAGATTCATAACATTAAACCATAAAAAATGTCTCCAGTCACACGATACCTGCAGCTTCGTGGCTTCAGCCAATGATAACTGGGAATGAGGGAGCAGCCCACAGTCCTCATATTTGTGTTCGCTATGGCTCAGTGTTGAGCCACCTAATACCCTAAAGGCCCCAGATCCCATCTGATCTTGGAAGCTAAAGATCAGCTCTGGTTAGTACTTGGATGGGAAGCCACCAACAAATACCAGGTGTTGGAGGCTATATTTCAGAGGAAGGAACTGGCAAAACCTCCTCCGAGTACTCTTTGCCTAAGAAAACCCATATACACATATGGCTCAGTGTTGGAAACCTAAGGCCCCAGGCCACTAAATCCCTCTTCCCTTTTGCTCCTAGTAAAGATGAACAGTACAAAGAAAAGCAAGCACAGAGAATCACAGAATTGTAGGGTTGGAAGGTACTACAAGGTACCATTAGACTAGCTCTCTGCCTATGGATCAGCCCCCAGAAGTAAGGACAGTGGCTTGAGGCACGCTAGACATATTCAGAATGTGTTGTTGGCTCCCCCTGCAGTATTACAAGTTCAATACGCCCCATGAATTTAATGCTTAATATATTTGTTGAATTACACACAGAAAACAGACCATCAGGGGCCAAAGATTACTGTAGGCTGCCTGCCTAAGCCTCCATCTGTGCAAAACCAACAGGATCAGCTATCATCATTAATGAACTCCTCTCTCTGAAATCACTACAGAAAGAAATTGGGAAAAGTGCAGCCTGGAACTCCTCTCTTCTCAAAACAAACTAAGTAGAGAAACTCAAGAGAACACAGACAATACTAGAAGGATCCCAAGTTCTAATTTTCTTTAATTTCACAAACCCAGATTTGCAACGTAATCTAGTAGCTGATATCTAACAGGATGTTTTCAGTCAATCTTTTGCAACTGTATAAAAGGGTATCTTAAAGTTTTTCCCCCCATTTCAAAACTTTTGTATTTGAAAGGAGGATTCCTTGTTTTATGAAGAGAGCAGTAGTCCTTTGAAAAATGGGAAGGACCTCCACCCCCCAGCTTCAAGGAACTCAAAGGTCACTTGGCTGCTGTATATCTGATAGACCCAAACACAGCATAGGAGACTTGTTTCTTCGGGGAGCCAGGAAGCAGCAGAGCAACTGGCTGCCTCCTTCATTCATTAGAAACTTAAGCAAAAGAAAAAGAAAAAAAAATCTGTTACACCCAGAGGACTCTTGAAAGGCACAACAAAAAGGTCTTCAGCTAACAGCTTAACTGAAGCCAGAAGTTTGGTCTACAGGGCTTAGTGGGCTGGACAGAAGCCTCCTTTCTGTCCTGGCAGCAGGACATGACCTGGCTTGGTCTCAAAGGATCAGCTGAGGAGGAAGAGGACGGAGTCAGAATTTCAGCTGGCTGCGACACAAAGCTGATGCTGGAGACCCTGTAGATGAAATCCCCCTCCGATTACTCATAACAGGATGCCCATCTTTAGGAGCTGCCCAAGATTGCCCCAGTATGATGTCTGTGTGTGTGTGCACGCGCATGAAGAAAACATGCAACATAATCCACCAGGAAAGCTCTCCTGTGCAAGAAACTGCACGGCACCACTATTGTGCTCTTGGGGATCACTCTTGTTTTAGTTTTATGTGTGCAGGAGAACTTACTGCAGATCTTGTCCACAGAGTACACTCACTTGTCTCCTGCACTATTGCCTTTCATGGCATCCCAAATCTTTCCCCTGCCAGGCTCTTCCCCATTTTTGGTCTCCTTCTGCTATTCATGTGATGTCTGTACTACACAGGAGCCAAGACAACATGCCAGTGGGGGACAATGGGCTGTACAGTTGAGCTGACATGGAGAATCTGCCAGAGAGTACTAAGATAAAATAAAATAACCAACCACATCAGAGTGTTTAGGTTACTTGGGCTAACATCTCCATCTGCCTTTTATTCTAACTGTTTTTTTTTATTTATTTAAGACGAGAAGAATGTCACAGAAAGCACACTTTAACAAGTGCCTTGAATCCATAGTTTATGGTCCCACATAAAAATGTGGCATACAAGAGAATTTACTAACTTAAAGTAGTGCCTCCTGGAGCGGGTAGGGAGGAAAAGCACACTTTAAAATTTAGAAACAGCACCTTGACTTATGAAAACCTCTTCACTTTTTGAGCAAACTCCAGCAGGGGTCTTAAATGCTGTGCCTATAAACAATCAGCAGGTGCTGCATGCTGTAGCATTCAACAGCAGTAGCGCCACTATTTCTTCTTCAGTAAAACTTTGTGAGATTTCACACTCATGTTAAGCTTCACAAAAATTCAAAGGGGTTACTTTGTACTTGCATAAGCTGCAAGGAGTTAAATGATCAAGACATAAGGCATTAAGTACTGTGTCCTTTCCTGCAACAAAAAAACCCACCACACCTCATCCTAAGCAAATGCAACTGACAAAGTAAAGGAACAATTATTCCTTTACTTATTATTAAAGGAACAAAAACCATTCTGGTTTTTGCAATCCCAGCCCCCACTTCCACAAGAATGAAATTCTTGCTGTAATGGCATACCCAATCCGAGTTACTTTCAGGGGTCTTACAAATGTCTGAGCCCCTACTCCTATTTAGTGCTACAACTCCAAAAGTTAAAGAATGACCTCACAGAGTCAAGTAAAAACATTGCCTATTGACAAAAGCAAACCCAGGTGACATATCTTCACTTACTTGGACTTGTCTGAAATCCAGATTGTTACATGTACTCTGATAGCCCGATGTGCATAAATACAGGTGGCAAACTGGGCCTTGTGGGCTGCCAGATCTACTACAGGTTGAGCCTCCCTTATTTGGAATTCCGAAATCCAAAATATTCCAAAATTGTCCACGTGCATAGTTGAGATAGTGATACCTTTGCTTTCTGACAGTTCAGTGTACACAAACTTTGCTTCATGCACAAAATTATTTAAAATATTGTGTATAAAATTACCTTCAAGCTCTGTGTATAAGGTATATATGAAACATAAATGAATTTCGTGTTTAGATTTGGGTCCCATCTCCAAAATATCTCATTATGTATATGCAAGTATTCCAAAATCTGAAATATTCCAAAATCCAAAATACCTCTGGTCCCAAGCATTTTGCAGAAGGGAGACTCAACCTGTAGTACAAGGATTAGTGTCAAGAAAAAACTATCCCTACCCCTCCGAGACAGTCCTTGCTGAAGGAAGGGCATGGCTTCTATAAGCACACGTAACCCCGACTGAATGCAAATAAACATGCTTATTAGCAAACATTAATTCAGGCACCTTTTTGCCACTTGAGTCACTGTTGTCATCATCATTGCCATCACCATCATCATCACAGCACACCTTTAACTCACCCTCATTAACAGAAATTGGCACCCACACATTAATCATGAAAATTCACTAGTGTCTTTCACACAAGCAAGCATAGATAGCACTGTAAGGCATACAAGAGACAAGCATAAGGAAAGTTTCCCAGCTATTATGCAGCACTGTCGGACTCCTTGGCAACTGTAAGTTTGGGGCAAAAGCCCATTTATATTTTCATAGTCATCACAACAGAGCAAAGTACAGGTATATCTGCCTCTATATGTTTAAGATTTGAGGCCTTATTTAAATAGGAACTGTTGACAGGCCACTGCTGCATTGCAGACAAAAATATGTGAATCTGGTGGCTGGAGTAGTAGTGGTTGTGGGAAGGAGCGGATATCTCATTTTATTATTCTGTGGCCTGACGGAGCACCAGAGAGGTCTTAATGAAAATCACCATCAGATTTACAATCTGAAGTAGCTACTCTACAGACTTATATGGTTAGGCTCCAAATGCTCTTTGACCTCTGAACCCTTTGATCCACACCCAGCAGGTGGCCTCTGACCCCCTCCTGCCTTCTTTCCCCTCTTCCGCCAGTCAGCTAACCTTGATGTGCAAACCCCCTTCTGATCCTACACAGGTGATGCCCGAAATCCAAAATCCTTATCACTGGCAGCTGCCCTTCACTAGCAGAGTGACAAACTCCTCTAGAGCCAAAGGCCACAAAGACAAGAGAGGAAAAGGTGGTAGCAGGAGGGACTCCTTCCGCTGCTGAACTGTCAAAGGAGTGTCAAGACAAAGAAACCCTCATTTAAAACAAAAAAAGTGCCTGCTCCCATCCACTGGCTCCTTTGTATTAAATAAACCAACTGTGTTAAATCTCACTGCATTTCTAAGAGAATATTTATTCACTTTATTTATTTAACCAACTTATCTACACATTGCCATCTCTAAACAGTACATTGAAGTGGAATGTGTAGAATAACTTAAGGTACATGTAGCAGAAGACTTATGTAGCCCTTTCAGGTTGTTACAGAGCTTTACAGATCTCTGATATTGTTTATTAAAAATGTTTTAACGACTGCTTTATCGATGGTTTCATGTTGGTGATTCAGATTGGTGTTGGTTTTTTACAAAAAGGTGGCACTTAAAATAAATAAAACTAATTTCTAGAATTAAATGTCTGTTATTGTCAAGGTGCTGGCTTCTAACTCCAAATGACTTGAGTCCTGTATACCTTCCGCAACACCATCATAACTTTGAAGAACAGTAACTATCTGTTCTCTGCTACCCCTAAAGCATAATTTTTTTTCCTGAGGACTGCCCCACAGAGAAGGACTCTTGAGTCAGAGCCAGTCACAAACACCAATAAATAAATAAATAAATAAATATACTATGTTTCATGACACTCAAATAGAACCATTCCAGCCATTCTTGAAGCATTATGTTGTCAGTCAATTTCTCCATTAGGTTCATGGAAGGCCTGGAGGCAACTGAAATACGTCCATCTCTAAACCTTAATGGTTGTAGTCGAAAGGAACCACACTGGAGCCTCCGAATGCTGCTCTGAGTCCCTTCAAGGAAGGGCAAGATATATACAGCGTAACAATTTCATTAAAAATGGCTGCTATGCAAACACCTTACTTGTTGCAGCCAAGAAAGAAAGGATGCTGTGCCAGTGGTGTTGGGTAGTGCTCCAATACCAACACTAGGACCATGAATTTTAAAAGATCCCATTTCGGCCAACAAAAACTGCAAACGGGCAGCTACAGTGTGAGATGATTGTCTTATCTAGTGGCTATTTATCAGTGCTAAACACTTATTTTTCCCTAATATGAATTCAATTAGTGGGAATAGTGTTCCATTATTCATGCAACAGAACCCAGCCTTGCTTATGTACTGGCTTATATACTTTCCTCTTCCTTTGAAGTTGCTTTATGGATGGCTAAATAGGAGTCTTATATAGAATGACTGACTAGGTGATGATAGAAATCCTGGAAAATAAGGAGTTGTGCAAAGCTCCATAGATTTGGCTCTGGGAGGGAAGGGGGACTGTAAATCAGAAACAGGCCTTCAGACTAAAAACAGAGATTACTTTATCTCACTGGAGAGTGTTTCAGTCACAGCAAATTAAACGTAACAACCTATGGATATGTTTGATATTTTAACCCTCAAATATATTCTGTCTATTTGCATTACCAGGCTAACTGCTATTTCTGTTATAGTCCCAAACACTTTTTAAACAACTACACCCAGGTCTACCCATTTCCAACACAGATTGGGAAATCTTAGGAACTAGCAAAGAGTCCACAACAAAGTGAGCCAAGGAATTCTTCTTTCAAGAGGAAATGGGGGAGGACTGGAGCAAGAGACTTCAATGAGCAGCACTACAGAGGAAACACAGTTTAACCCAGTAAGCAAAACATCTCAACTGTGGGGTAGAGAAACTTTTAAATTCAGGAGAGACAAATATCACAGTGGCTTAAAAATTGTCAACAGCATGGAGAGAATGAAGATAGAGGAACTAATTCAACACAGGAAAATATCTGAATTCCTTTGAAACAGAAGGAGGGAATGTAGAAAATGCAACTTATCATTTAGGCCAGTTGCCAAAGAATGCTGCAATAGAAAGCTATACCAGGTCAAACCCTCTAGCCCAGCACTGTCAGATCCAAATGGCAGCACCTCTCTAGTGTCTCAGGCAAAAAGAGGTCTTTCCATTACCTGCCCTTGATCCATGGCACTGGATATGGGAAGGAATGAACTTGGGAATCTCCTACATGGGGCTCTGCCACTGACCTATGGCACCTCATTTAATACTCTACCCCAAGTGGCTTAAAAAAAAAAAAAAGAATAGATGAACATACAGATGTGAGACCCACTACAGTGATTACTAAGAATGTGAGTCCCTGTTCAGAAGCCCCTTTTCTCTCTCTAGTCTCAGATTTCAAAATGATGCAAACAGGTGGAGGGCAGCAGTTTCCAGTTTATCTTGCTGGTGAACTCTTTCGGGGAAATCCTGGACACAGTTTGTGACAAATGGAACATGATCATCCCTTGGAGCAGCTCTTCAGCTTTAGGGTTCATGTAAGGAGAAATATCACATGGTCATAGTTCCCCTTCTCTTAAAAGAGCAGGTTATGACACCACCAGCCTAAGTGCAAATTTAAGGAAAAATAGGGAGGTAATCTGGGAAGACCATGAACACTCCTCTGAATACTGTGAAGAAAGGGCAGGATAACAACAAAGCTGTTGAAATGGAGATGCCCCAACAAAACATTCATTCACAACAGCAAATTCTGGGGAGGTTTAAAGAAGCATATTGCACTTAACTCCAGCACTTGGGTAATGCAACATTTTGAGCCCGCTATAAACTAACTCAAGGATAGAACAGCTAGTATTCAATACAGACACAAAGAACAGGCAAGATTGCAGCTCCTCTTATCTAGATCTACTACAGCAACCTATCTACTTAGGACAGTGTGCTCAAGCACTGTACAGTGGAGCTAGAAAAGCAGATGACTAACTGTCCTTGCCTAAAACATGGGGGAGCAGGGACTATGCGCTAAAAGAAAAATGCAGCTTTTACCAGCATTTGTAAAGAGACTCACAAACGCAGCTTGGGAGAGGCGATTTCCATCACTGAAAATGGGGAAAGAATCACAAATGAGTACTGTGAACTGCAAGATCAGGGGCCGGGGGGGGGGCAGGGGAAGTTGTGGAGCTGGTATAGCACTCTGCTTTTAATTCATCCCTGCTGAATAGAAAAAGGGCATTTAAGTAAGCCTCCACAGCTCCATGTCATTAATGTTAAGAACAGAAAAGAGTTGCCCATTTTCCAATTTGTTTTGCCTTGTGTTTATTTTTTTCTTCTATCCCAGGTAAAACCTGAACTTTTTAATGGTTTAAAGAAAGACGTTTTAAGCAAGCAACAGAAACATTAAGAAAACATAGCATTCTTCTGATTGTTTTTTGTTTGCCCTTCTGTTTCTGATGTATTTATTACTGTTTATTTATTGTTTAATCATATATTTTACCTTGCTATTTCACATTTTTATTCTTAAGGGCATTGTAAGCCACTTTGGGAGGGCATTCTGACTAGCAAGTGAATTTTAATATAAGTGAAGAACTGAAATGATAAAAAAAAAGGTGATCTCAGACATGGTTTATGCATGGAACAGAACAATGTGGGAAGGAAATTGGAGAATTCTAATATGCTTGAATAGACTGTCTTCTTCAGCTGCAGGTGAGGGTGCAATAATACACATTTTTAGTGTTATTTATAAGGTGCTGCTGTATCCAAAATAGCAAAGGGGGTTCCAACCCAAATAATCAATGCAAAGAAAACAAGAAAACAGCAGGAGGAAATTGGAGGCAAGAACAAACAGAGAAGAACACATGGTGTTTCACTTACACATACTTTAGAGTATTTACATTAGAGTTGTTACATTGGGGCAAAGGTACCCAATCTGAGGTCTCCAGATTTTACTGGACTTCCAACTCCCAGAAGCTCCAAACAGCCAATCCTGGGAGTTGTTGTCCAACAACATCTGTATGACTGCTGCTCAAGAACTATGCATCAGGATATAGGACTGGTGTGTGTGTACTTAAAAATGTTATTCTCCACTTGCAGGGTGGGTAAAGGCCACTCTACCATTTCACTCTGCTGTCTGTGTAGAGTAGGCTCTAAGGTGTGAAGACGGATAGGATGTCAATCAAAGGGGTGGTTATTGTAGCGGTAATGATCTTTTAACAAAGAAAGGTATCTGATGAATCTGTACAGTCTGAAGTCACTGTTCAGCCATGTCTAATTTCAACTGGAATTGGAAGCTCCAGTTTCTACAACGAAGTATCAATGAAGTGTTCATATTTATTTAGCAATTGTGGCTAGAATGTTACCTGAATGTTCTTTGCATAGGACATAGGATTAAAGATTAAATTTCAACAGCACACTAACACTTTCACAAGGAAAAGTGATCTTTATAGTTCCCAAAACACATCCGTCATTCACGAAAACTAACTCCACTCTGATTACCCCACTGACTCTCTTGCAATAAAGATCATGAGAACCCAGCCCCACGGTGCAAGAAATCAAGGATACACAGAAGGAACTTACCTCCATTAGGCTTAAATGTATTCCTATGAGGTAGGGCATTGGAGCACTGCAACAAAATAGAAAGAGTTGGTTTAATCTGAGGGAGAAGGAAATCAGAAAGGCGTTTAGGATTATCACTGCAAGAAATTTAAGTAACACAAGAGGACAAAGTCAGTTCTATACCTTTCTCTGCGTATGAGTCACCTGATAATCAGATCTCACTGTAGAAACCAACATGAAATAAAACTTTACTCAGGGTTTTTGTTTTGTTTTGTTTTTTGCATAGGCACCACAGTTTTCAACTTCTTTCATCTACTCAATGCACTGCAAGCAACAGCAACTGACAAAAGAAGCCACGAACACAGGACCAGCAGAGCAGAACTCAGGAAGAAGATCTGTGGTTCAAGCTTTGTAGAAATGGCAGCACTTCTGTGCCAGCACCCATTCAGGGCCCTTGCAGAGATGCCTCCATTGCAGCAAAACAGAGAAATCAAAATCCATCCAAAGAATCACACAAATGAAGGGCGGGGGAAATCACTATACCAGTACAGATGTAGGATTTCTTGTTTGGAAACAGCTACACAGACAGGAATCTGCTCTGGACTTGGTATCACGGAATAGGACTTTGGCCTGGTCATCTTTTGGCAGAATTTTTTAAAGCCATTGGCAAAGTTTATGGAGCTCTGCATGGGGGTGAGGGAAGCAGCTGTCTCTGAAGCTTTCCCCCAACTTTCTTTGTAATGCCCTGAAGTGCACATTGAGTCACTAAGAGTGCAGGCTGAGCAAAGCAAACAAGCAGCCACCCACGGTCAAAACTACACAGAATCCCTTTCACACCCTAGGATATTTTTGTTTGCCTTTTCCCTCCCTAATGTTTTAACGATCAGAACAAGACAGCACCTCTAAATGTGCTGCATTCTGAGGGTAAAGCCATGCCAGACCATTCTCAACTCAAAGCTGTAAGCCATTTGTTTAGCTGCAAAAAAAAACCTTAAAAAAAACAAAAACACAAAACTCCGGGCTTCCCTGGGCAAATGTCTGACTGGGCTGCCAGCCCTCCTCCAGAAGCAGACGTGGAGCCGAACGTGTTCCTAATTAAGTAGATTCAGCAACACGACAGCTTCAATGTCAAGAATACGAAGTCTAAAACTCGGCAGGAAGTCTTAAGGCTGCAAATGTCTCATCTCGGAAACCTCGGCAAGCAGAATGAAAAAGAGCAGGAAGGGTTCACAATTCCATAAAACTGGGCCTGTGCTATGGTGTCCAGAACAACAGCCTGTCATAAGGAAGCAGAGGGGAAGGCAGATCTGTAAAACTTAATTAACTGCTTTGTGTTGATCTGTCAGTCTTCCTCAATTAATCAAGAAATGCAAGGGGGACCACAAAATATTTAACAGGGATGTCAGAATCAAAGGCACCTAAGATATTGCAAAAGAACCCACAGGGGCCCAATGATATGAGGGAAGAATTGAAGCACAACGAAAAGAACCCGTGCAGTAACCTGAGGCTTCCCACCTTGGGATCTCCTGCACATTCTCACATAATGTCCATCCACAATGACAGCAGCCTCAAGAGGTGACTTGGGGCATAAATGAAGCATCACAGATCGAAGCCACAGCTGTTTTCAAAAACAGGGTGTTCACACACTCAATGGTGAGTAAACAAGGCATGAAAAATGAAGTAGTGTATGAGAATGCTAGATAGGCTTTGTAGAGAAAGAGATTCTTGGAAATTGAAAGGCATTCCTCAAAATGTCCTGCCTGGAAGAGCGACCTAGGGCAAATCACTCTTTGCGAAGAAGCAGCAAACAGCCATGTGTCACCTAAATAAATTAACCCATCTGGTATGGCATAAGCTTCTGTGGACTTGAGTCCATGAAAACTTATGCCATAATAAATGTGTTAATCACTAATGTGCCACACAGCTCTTTGTAATTTCTTCATTAAGGTGCCAAATGTCTTTTTACAGGGCTTAGCTCTGAAAAGTAAATAATAAAACTATTTGGGATTAATAACTAACCAAAAGACTCCGTTTTTTGAGACCTTGGTGCTAAGTCTGGAGTACCACTACTAGATTTGATGGAAAACAGTCTAAGCCAGGCTTCTCTTTATGATGCACAATAGAGTGGGAGAGGGGAAACCATGCTCTGTCATTCTTGCCACATTCACATTTAATGTTTGATGTAGTTAGAACCTCAGCTACAAGTTACATAATGTAAATGTGCAACACTTCAGCACTTTCCATATTCTCCTATAGAGCTTCTTGTAGGTGGTGATGACCTGAAACTGCCAGGTGCTTCAGCAGTAACCAAAATCTATTCAGGGCTAAGTGTAAAAAAGCACAATTTTTACTGAACACGTAACACAAACAGCGTGTAAGCAAAAACGCTGCTTGCGCCTTTGGAAATGGAGAAGGAGCTATTAATACCTTGTATTCTGCCATCTCCCAATGAGAACACCATAATGAGAGAATGCTGATTAAATGTTGAAGAACCCAAGGAGCCAGTAAGCATGAATATGGATACTATGGACTTAATGGCAACATATTGCCCCATTCATTATAGACCACCTTTTTACAATTAGTTTAATTCTTCTCCTCAGGCTAACTAGAGACCTCCTTAACTATTCTCCCTAGAGCTGGGCAGCTACTAATTGGAAAACTGGCAGGTGAAATTAAGGGAGAGTTTAAGCTCAAGTACAACAAAGAAAAAATATTGTTTGGGACCAAAGTCATTTTAAAAACTGGTGTTAAGGGAAAAGAGAAAGTGCCATTTCCACCTTTATTAAAAGGAAACAGCGTAACCAAAAACCACCAAGTATGGATTCTACAGTGTACTTCCTCATCTCTGGTAGCCCTGTGCAGCCACCCACTGTGAGAATTCTTTCATATATGATCCACCAGTGTAAGTGATACATGTTCTAGGTAAAAAAGCTGAACTAATGGGCACCCTTCTAAACAATCACCATCACCACCACCTTCTAAGGTTTTCCTTGGGTCATACACTGAGGGACTGAGTAAGGACAGACACCCTTAGATACCAATGCAAATTCTCCTTTGCATGTCCCTAAAGTCACCCCAAAGCAGTTTTCTATGGGGTGGGAGAAGTACATAGATCAGGGCTGCAATGACATGGGCTCTGGTTAGATATGCTTTGCTCATAAGCCTCTTTAACTTCTAGAGAGACAAAAGGAACTTTTGTTTGTCCATGCTTGTACCATGCTTGTATATATTGTGCATGCTTGCTTATATATCTACAGTAGGATCCCTATATCCACTGGGGATTGGTATCTGGGGGGCCCGTGGATATAAAAACCCCCCACAGATAATAGCAAACACCATTGAAAATAATGGGACTTTTTGTTTAAAAAACATAGAGTTGCCTTGGAGGACCTAGAAAATGGCTAGAGAGGATGTATTTTCTAGGAAGACTCTATGGTAGGTGTGCTGTTTTGTGTCCCTCGGATAACTGAATCAGTGGATAATGAATCAGCAGATGTGGGGGTCCTACTGTGTGTGTGTGTGTGTGTGTGTGTGTGCAGGTGCATGCGCGCATGTGCTGGTGAGGTGAAAGAAGCACAAATCTACCAGGAAAACTCTCGATCATTTAAAATTTTCCTCTACCATCTGCTTTTGTTTTGGCCTTTTCTTTCTGGTGTTACATCTGCAAAGAAAACCAAACAACAACTAAAGTTTTAAAATTTAAACTTGATTCAAAGGCAAAGACGGGGGGGGGACCTGCTGGAACACAGCCCTCCACCACCCCACCTCACCCCCAGCTATAGGCCTGTTAAGAAGCAGGAGATGAGAGTAGAGAGGAAGTGGCATGCAGATCTCTGTTTTGTGGCCAAAAGCATCTTTCCTTTGTTCACACTCTCAAAAATAGATGGGAGCTATTTTTGGGGAGAAATGTATTTATGGCACACAAATGAGTGCTAAATTGATTTATTCAGACAAGTATAGTGTGCGATTACCACCCTAATTAAAGTTCACATCAGCCTACAGTAATCAGTTGTTGTGTTTGCAAAAGTGCAATTAGATTCTTCCTGGTAATTACAGGGTTTTTCTAGCTCTGTTTCTAAGCCTGCTACTTGGGCTCATTCATCTCCCCTCCCTACTCCATCCCCAAGCATTCCCCTTTTCATGGAAGCTTTTCTAGGGCATAGGGCACTCACAAGTGGTTCCTGGTTCCTGCATGCTCCATTTGCACCTACACTCCCAAATGCTGAGCCTATGCGTAACCCTTTTTTAACGAGCCCTTTGTTGGGAATTTCAGCATGGCCCTAATCTTCCGGTCCAGCCGTGCAGCCCCTGCGTGGCATGCACTGCTGTCCTGACAACTGCTAGGAGTGAGCACCTGAACGCAAACCTGGCAGTAGCGGCCTCCCTCTGCGTGTTAATTATGGGCGCGCAGCCCATTATGCAGAGAAAGGGCACCCACTGCTCCTGCAAATGACTGGGAACTGGCCCTTCCTGCGCAGCAAGTAAAATGGAGGGTTCATTTCTCCAGGAGATAATAGTTTTTAGATTCCATTCCGTGTCTCTTCGACACAGGGATGTACTTAACATTTAAATCATCTGCAGAGGAACAAACCTCCTTGAAATTTACATGTTTCAGGCTCCTAGTACTTCACTTAGAATGCTAGTTATCCCTGCTGGTTCCTTACTTAGAAGGCACTGGGGAGATTCTCTACTCCAGCTGACTCCACCCGCCCTCAACACCCTTTCCTTTAAAAAAAAAAAATTACAAGCACAAACCAGATAATGAAGTTATCTGTCAGATGCCAATTTTGTGGCCTTTGTGGATAATGATGGAAGACACAGAAGTGTAGTTCAGGTGATAAAGTTAAAGCCTAGTTAGGTTATTATAGGTCTTTCTCAAATGTGGAATTTCTGCATAAACGACCACTGGGTTTGTCCCCATTCCTTCAAAAACAAAACAAAACAAAACAGTGAGATGAAATACACACTCCTAGGATTTTTTTTTCCTCCTAGAGGCTTAATTGTTCAAAAACAAGAGGAAAATATTTTGCAGAGAAGCCAAATAATAATAATAATAATAATATTCAATGGTATTTTGCTTTAGATTATATGTGGGTAGTCCGCCCTGGCTTCACATCGGGAGGCATGGAGACACACTATCCACAATGCTGCAGCCTCATTTGTGAACTCACGCAAAACAAATCTTGAAGAGAAACGACAACGCAGAAAGAATCACAACCTGGAAACATGACCCAAGGAGACCGTCTGCTGTGCTTTCTGCAACCGGACTTGTTTATCTCGGATTGGCCTTTTTAGTCATCAGCACGTTTGCAAAAAGCATGGGATGAGTCCTTCCTGAATCTTTGTTTGCGAAGAAAAGCCAGAGAGAATGTGGCATTATTTAGAAAGGACCGGGGAGCACCTGAAGAGGGTCTTCAGAGCACAGGCAGTAACCATTGTGCAAGGGGAGCACAAACAGCTCTTTTGGGATTCTGACACTCCCCAGAGGCAGCCAAAGAGGCAGGGGGAAAAAAGACCCTCAAAACACCAACAACTGCCAGCAAGGCAAAGTATCATATCCTGCATTTCCCCCAGTTTGAGATGCAAGGCAGCTTACAACAGTTAAAATAGACACAGTTAAAAATTCACAGTATACAAAAAAGTTAAAAAGTAATTAAACTATCAGAAAATTGAAACCAGTTAAAAAACATTTTTAGGAACTTAGGATGTGGAGTACAATATCATAGGAATAGCTCAGGCTAGCTTCCTGTTTGGTAACCTCTAGATGTTTTGCACTGCAAGTGCTATTACCCTCAACCTGCAAACCTAATAGTCAAGGATTATATATCTAAACCACCTGGACTGCGCTAGGGTGGGGGAAGGCTGTTTCAGGCATTCACTGGGGTGAGGACATGATGAAAAAACTGACACAACCAGAGAACCATATAATTAAAATGTCCTGATGTGTACAATCTCGTGCACTGCCACCCAACTCTTACTTTTGGGAGGCAGAACTGGGCGTCATCAGTTGTTTTTTTTTAAAACATACACAACCAACCTTTCCAAGGTTCAAGGCAGCTTCCAAGGGAGAACACCACTATAACACAAGTAGTCTGTATTGTGCACATATACATGTGTGCTGGGGCAAGAGGGAGCATGACATCTGCCTGGTGGGGAGGACTCCACCAGCACAATCAAACTAGTCCACCTTGGGTAAGCGGCTGAACCAGTTGCCAGTGAAGTGGCCTTTCGTGCACTATTCTAAAACTGCAAGGTGCTCCTTGTAACATTGTTCACAGTAATTTTTTGAGCTAACATATTTCCTTCAAACATATCCAGCAAGAAAACGAGGCTCCTTTCTCCCCCTCTTGGTTCCAAAACCCCCAGAGGTCCATGCAGAGTCCCGGCTGGATGCCAGCCTCCAGGTCAATCAGGTGCTCTTCAGAATCAGGGCGTTTTCTCTTTGCAAAGCCCTCTATTCCTGCCCCTGTCACTCAGTTCTTCTGTATGAAATTAACAAGGAGCAGTACAAAGCTAACTAGGGTTGAGAGAAATGGGAGCAGCATGAGCCTAGCTTGCAAATTGTAGGGATGTTGCCAATGGAGGTGAGGGGAGCTGCACTTCAAAAGCTATTCTTAAAAATGTGGCAGGTGTTTATTGGTAAATTTTAGTTGCTGCCAAACCTTGAAGCTTTATAAGCTGAATAATGCAGGCAAGAGGAGGGAAGCAAGAAACTATTATTTATTCTCTGCTGAGTAAATGTATGTAACTAACCAATATTTTTGCCAACGGGATACTACAATCAAGGGGGAAAATAGCTGGGTCCTCTGGCATAATTATATTTTGCTGCAAGTCATTTTCTCTTGGAGGCCTGAAGCGGCAAGCAGCAACTTCCTCCAAGCGCTTGGCATGGCTGTCCCCAAACACACCACAATGGTAATGATCACAGCAGCAGAGCACTTTGGCCAGACTCAAGCGTATCCATTTTGGCAGGGTGGGGGAATCTGCAGTGGCTGCCTTCAAAAGGAGCCTGAAGAAGAAATGAACATTTCCCTCACAAATAATACATCTGCATGCTAGAATATTTGCGACTGTAGCCTTGTTAACATTTGCTATGTTTGTAGAGGTAAGGAGGAGAAGAAATAGCCCCACAAAACAACCCACATATGCATTCTCTGGAAAGGAAGCCATGATTGATGTCTTGGTGCCAAAGGGTTTGTAGATGGGTCCAAACCATTTCCCCCCACGTCGTTTCCTGGTAGTGAGCTTTGTTTCCATGGAATGGTTGCCTCTGGAACATTATCACTTTATGGTACTGATATCTTACGTATAGTAAACAAGGTATAGATTTATGTAGCACTTCTGGAGAGGTTACAGAGGGCTTTTCATTTACATGATGAATGTTTGTGCTACATATGTATATCCCAGCTACATTGCAGGCCAGCCATTCACTGACTAGAACATAGTTGGTCAAGGAAGAAACAAGTTTTACCATAAGTTACCAACAGGCATCCAGAGCAACAGCAGAGGAGTGGAGGGTGGGGCAGGGATAGGACACCTAGAATTGCAGCAAAATACATTTCTGGCAAAAGGGGTTGATCCCTCTCACTCGTTATCCCTCGGCAGGTATCTGAATTGTATTTACTGCAATACTCTTACAAGTCAACATAATGGCAGTCACAACAAGAACAGGTGGGAAACCACAGAGCAAAGCACCTTCTTGGTTCAGGAAAGAAACTCAAACTTAAAAACAATCCTTTATTTCCTTTTTTATTCAAAAATAAGAAAGAATTACCCTATCTGAGCAAATTACCTTATGCAAATATTCAACAGGTACACAAGTAACAGAAACTTACAAATTCTTTACCATTAAATCAAGGCACAAAAAATGTTCTCTTTGGGTTTTGTTCTTAACATTTACAAACACACACACATAATATGTGAAAGATCTGAACACCCTGTATTGCTTCTTTTTTTAAAAAATTGAAACATTTACATTCAGACTATAGTGCAAATTTAAAGGAACAAAAGATGACACCTTACCAGCAGTAGTCCAAGAGGTGTGGAGGCAGAACAGGGATGTAAACATGTTGCCAAAACATTGGGTAAAGCATAGCTGCAGAGCCATGGATACAGGCAGTTAACTGAAAGGCACAAAACCAATAACATCAGTACACTCCTGTCTAAGAAACAAGACCATCCCTCATACCTCATTGCCACCTCTGAGATGAAGAGTGTATCCTCCATCCACACCATCCTTGAGCTCTCCTTCAGTGCAAGAAGGCACCGACAGTACTTACTCTGGATACCTTTCCCTAATTAAATCCTGTAAGACCCAGAGCTTAAAAAAGTTACTTTGAATAGTAACTTGTTACACATTTAATTGTGAAATGTAAGCAACAGCAGCCCCAGTGATTTTCATTATCACTGAAAAAATGTAACAATACATTTTAAAGGCCCTATTTAAAAAAAGAAATCCACCCAAAATGTTGCCAAAATCTAATAATAAAAACTGACATATAACTTGTTACATGCAGCGTTGCAATGTTATCAATTGTTATATTATTTATTGACCAAAGCTCTACTATTATTGCCTCCTTACCCAAAGAGTAATAATGTGTTACAAGCAAGATAGTTACTTGCAATGTTTTCCATCTATCTCTGATAAAATGTTATTGAAAGGGGTGTGATCAACACAGATGCTATTCAAGTTAGAGGCTTTGAAACCACTTGCAAGTTTTGCTTTATTTTCTAAGCTAGCTGGCAGGATATAAATGGCAATAAATGAAAGAAAGACAGCTTCTAAAGTGTGAAGACTGATGCATGCATTCAGAAATGTTATCTAAAATTGGACAGCCGTCACAAAATATGCAAGCAAGCACAGCAAAAAAAGTTAACACATCCATTTCCAATAACTGCTTACATCCTACTTGTTCAACAGCACAATTCTGTTAACCGTTAAAAGAGTCACTAAATAGTGGTCACAGATTGCCAGTGTTGCTGAATCATGGCCATTTGCAATTTGTGAGTTAAGCCAAAGATTTCAGAATGCTTTAGAGAAATGGGATGGGGGAATGAATCGTGAAGAAGGAAAGCAGACATTAGGAAGAAAGAGAAAAAAGAATAAAAATAGATTCTACCATTTGCTACTTGAAAAACAGATGGATTTTCCCCCCCTTTTCCCGTCTTCCCCCACAATCACACCAAGGGAAAGGCCGTACATACATGCCAAGTGTAATCCCTCAGTGGGTTTTTAGTGACTGAGATACAAACTTCTTAATGCAAAAGCCAGAACATTATGCTTTGTCAAAGCCTGAGAAACATTATACAGTATACTTACAGTGGGCAAAATACAATACAAAGTAGATCACTGTACAATTCATTGTACAATTTTGGTACTATACTTTCACACAACACAACTTTCACAACTGCATTCTTGGATAAAATCTTTATGTTTTTCCTCTATTCTTCCTGACCTTCCCACAGAAGAATTAAGGTTTACCCGAACCACTAATGTTTCTCATACACACCCAAAGTGATCCAACTTTTGCCTTTCATAGTTTTCAAATGGCATTTGTCAAGGCTTATTTTATGCCATTGTGCACAGAAAGGAACCTGTTAACAACAGTTCACCCCAAGGGATGTGGTCTTCACCTTAATCACAAGAGATTGTGGCAATGCAGATCTCCTGCTAGGAGAAATGCAGTGGGGGCAGAGAATGAGAAAAGGGGATCAAGTAGCTAATGGCCCCTGCGCTGAATATGTTGTTTAATTCACTACTTTCCCCTACACTCCTTTGTGGCTATAAATGCTGGCTTTCCTACTATAGTGGAAAATTAATTCATTTGAATAATAAAAGCTTATTGTTGATTTATTCCTCACCCTGTACAGCAGGTTGGTAAAATCAGCAGAAGGCTATGTTGGAATTTAACTCCAAATGAGCAGGTGTGTAGAAATCATGATTTTGGGTCATACAAAGGGCAGAGCTATTACCTTAGACTGACATGAAGACACCAAGGTGCCCACAAAGCTTCTAATGTAGTACTGTGAGGCAGCAGCTAAGCCACTCTTGTGGAAGTTGAAACTGAAAGGGCATGTTCTATCAGCAGCTGCCCACTAGGAAACAAAGTATGGTATTACATTTCCTAAAGGATGGAGTACGGGTTGGGGAGATGAAATTCTGCACCAGCCACAAAATGCATCCTTAATTTCAGCCATTTTTCAATGGAAGGGCTGCAAACAGGGTTTGAAAAATCGTTACAGGACAGTTCCCTCCCCAATTCACATTTCAAGCGAAAGAAGATGAACTGGACTTGTTTTGTATTGCTTTATATCTGGTTAGATGACAACCTGACAAAACCTATTCAGAGGGGAGGCAAGGCTTTGTGGTCTCCCTCTGAATTTGTGCAGTGATAGTATCATGCTTATAGACTAGATCTGGACAGGATAATGGTGGGATGGAGGAGGCTGCCTGAAACAGCAGCAGCAGATATCACACAACTGCAATGCACTACAATGAAGGGTGTTTTTTGCAGGGGAGGTTTCAAGTGCTTCTAACCTGCCATCCCCCCCCAAAAAAATCACATGGCTACATTCAATAGAAATCTGCTTTCACATACAATTCACATATGTATAGTGTTTTTCCACATGCATACAAGTTTCAAACCAAAGTGCGCTTTTCAAAACAACTCAATATAAATTCAAGTTTAATTGTTCTTGAAAGTCAAACAAAGGATGAAAATGATGGCTAAGGATGTGCCATAGAATAACCCTTACCTAGGTTGTCTTTGGATAGCTGCTATGCTGAATCAGGCTTTGACTTCCTATTTTTAACAGATGGATGGAGTATCTCTGGCATCGTCAACCTGCCCCTCTTCCTCCCTCCCACATCTTCACTGAAGTGAGCTGATTTCCTATCTGATGAACGAATACCTAGATTAAAGTAGCTGGGGATACCTGATTGTAACATTTGAGAAAGATCCATTTCTTGATGCAGGCAGGGTTAGTCAGAATACCATGGACTAAATACAGATAGTCCACCCTAGGTTTTCCTATTGGATGTCTGAGAAGGCAAAGACACTTGTTGGCTTGTAGTTTTTGACAAGGAAGGAACTGTGAACCAATGAGGCCTGTGGCATCTGAGCTTGTGGTGAATCTAAATTCTTACTTCGGGGAACCTTTAAACACAACATAGATAAGATAGCAAATCTAGAAAAGATTCCCCCTTCTCCCTGAACTTCCCTTGAGTTTTGCATTTTAATCAAAACTCTGCAGGAGGATGAATTTGAAAGAGCAACAATTAATTGGCCAGAACCTAAATGTGTTTAAGAAATGTAAAGCTATAAGCTACCAGGCAATGCCTGGGATTGGCTAGACCAATGCCATGGAGATGTGTTTCTTCTCCCTCCCTCCAGCACTCTGTATATTTAAAGGCATAATCATCAGTACCACCCACTAGAGTGAGCATCAGACCTCTGTCACATTTTAACATCTTACTCTATCCCATTTGGCAACATTTCAGAGATGCAGAACTATTATTAAATATTTATCCTAGAAAAGGATAAAAACAACAGCAGCAGCAAGAACAAGCACAACAACAATAACAAGCCTCTTGGCTTCAGCAAATGAACTTCCTGGAATTTCACAAAACTGGAAGATTTCAGCAGGCTGGGAATGAAATTGGCCCTATGGTGCAGACATCTGTGGCTGCTAAGGGTGGCAATTGTGGAATGAATTAATCGCCAGCAGCCTCTACCCAACACTCACTATCCTCTTAAAGTCTCCAATGGCTTAGCTTTCATGCATGTTTAAGCAAGTTACTCTTTCCCTAAATCCTACTATGACCAGTGGAGAAGATACTGGTTGCACTGTCTTCCTTACGTTTCCGGGGACTTTTGCTGAGTTACCATATGTTGATAGGGAACATCACCAGAGGAAAACTGCAAAGTTAAGAGTCTAGCCTGCAAATATGTAGCCCTGCTCCAGACAGTTGGATTTTGAGTGACTATTAAGAGCAAATAATGCTACTTGCAGAGAAAATTAAAGGAAAAACCAACAGCAGCCTCCTCCTCAAGGTTTGGTGACACTCATTAATTACCTGTTAAGTGTTAATTGGTCACTCTCTGTTCTGAGCAATTCAAAGTCCTTGATTAGTTTCCCCACACTGATAGACAACTTCAGTGCACCACAAAACACAGACATCCCAATTGGTCCTTTGCCCTGCTCATTTCCAGAAATTTTGCCTAAAAGAACAGCCTCAACTCAGGGAAGGTGCTTATTTCTGTCAATGAAGAAACAATGGCAGCTCATGATAAAAAATCCTGATATGGTTTCAATCCATGCACACATATGAAATATGCACAGTTCTACTCAGGTAAGCTACAGAGTACACAACCATGCCTAAAGCCTTTCTACCGATTTCTTGTACCTGCTTAGTAGAACTTGTTAGAAATTAAGCACAATATGCATAAAGATTGTTGGCGATGAGTTTTAGCAAAGACCTCTTCCCTCCATCTTTTCTATCAACAGGTGTTGTCTTTCTTCTTTACTGTTTTCAACGTGGTTTGTTCCCTTTCCCCCCACACAACCTGCTTTTCTGGACTTTTAAAATTCAGCTGCAATATCATACAATCAAGACCAGACCAAAAGACTACAGAATCACTTAGAAACCAGATAATAAGAGTATGGCCAGGACTTCAGAAAAACTCCTTTTAACTATTTAAGTCAATGACATTAGGAAACACACATTTTATTCACAATTTACCAAGGAAAACAATTTTTTCTTTAAAAAAAAAACAAACCCTCACCCAATCAATATACATTTACAGAGCAAAAAAAAAAAAAGTTGTATTTTATTTTTTAAAGGAAGCAGAAGCTTATTGACTACTAAAAACCTTGAAATACACAGATCTAAATCTTGAACTAAACCAAGCGGGGATGTTGTGCTGTTGTATGTGTGTGTTTTAAAGTAATGAGGCAGGGCCATTTTTAGAGCAGACTGTTCTTTGAGTGCACAGCAGCTTTCATCTCCAAGGTACTTGATGGACCCTAAGTAGCATTAAGCCTGCATCCTTATCAGACAAAATTACGAAAAATGCGGTTCTTATCATCTGCCATCAGAGTTCATCAAGAGGAGGTCACAAGGAGATCCATCTGAAAGCATCGTTTATCAATTTTTTTATAAAAAAATATCTGTCTATATGTGGCACAAAACAGGCCATTGCCAACGCCACATAAATGTTATTATAAAGCTCCTTTATCAAGAGGAAAAACTTTGTACTTCAAAGGCCAAGAAGCCTCACTGAAGCCCCCTATATCCTGGAAGAGTTTTGTCAAGCCCCTGTATGTTGCTGAGGCTGCTATTAAACCTTACACAAATCTATGCATCTATCTCCAGGTGGTCTTGGCAGCAAGGAGGTCTGCGCCTAAGGCCGAAAGCACACTGGGAGCAACAAAGCAGGCGGAGAGCGCAAGAATCTTGGCCCCATACCCTAGTTTTGAGACAGAGGCAATTACTAAGCTTCATCTGGGTTTTTAAAACTCTCACTTGTATTTCATGCTCCTCTAAAGCAGAATGAAATGGGAGTTATCCCATTCCTCCTAAATACCCTGTGAGGTAGGCTTATTTTATACTCATTTTTCATGTATCCCATTATTCTCTCAAGGAACTCAGAGTGGCATACATGATCCACCCCCACCCTATTTTCCCCTCACGAAAATGGCATCAGATAGAGGCTAGGCTGAGAGAAAATGAATGACCCACGGTCAGCCAGCGAGCTTTGTGGTGAGTGTGTACTTGGACCCAGCTTTCCCTCGTGGTGGAGCAACACTGATCTTTATACCGCAGGGGTTCTTTTGAAAATGTAGTGTTAGTCCAAACATGTGTAGCCTACCCAAGGGCACTGAAAGTAAAATTCATCTAGTATTCTTATCTGCTACACTATCCAGCCTCACCAGTTGGCTCTGGGTCTGGAGAGGATGACTACTGGGTTGCTTCTGGCTCCTCCGGTAGGCCTCAGACAGACTTCCCACACAGACCTGAAGGGAGCAAGTAACCTCTCATCAACTTACAGTGCTCAGCTTACTGCAGCAAATGAGGATGCGGCGTTCATACAGCATACTGGCATAGAGATGCAGCATGTTATTCACATCGACAGCAACAAAGTACTCAGTCAGATTTCTCTAGGAAGGAAGGAAGGAAGACAAAACTTTAATAAACTATTCTGTTGGTTTTTTTTAAGGACAGTGTTTAAGTTTCCCATGTTCTCCATGGCTATTGTCATACTGTTGCATAAGGTGGGACATGCACAGATGCTAACAAAGCAGTGTGAGATTTGTGGCAGAGAATTAGGGGGTTATTTAGACTACCCATACAGACCCAACAGGGATCCCCACTTGTTTCAAGTAACACCCTTTAAATACCTAGTAAGGCATACTATACTTGGCTGGGGGAATCTGCTCCCCTCCAACTCCCCAGATAGCACATAAAGCTAGAGGAAACGGGTCTAGAAAAGCCAGAGAACAAAAATATAATGTCACATTTGAAAGAATTTGGTTTCCTTTCATTGAGTATATGAACGGTACAGAAAATATCCAAAGGTGCATATCAGTAACACATGGAGCCTTACAGATTGGATTATTAGATAATCTATAATGGAAACTGATAATAACTATCTCTCAAATTATATACAGTACTTCATTCTTGAATATGACTGTTAACTGAATGTATATCCCAAATAATGACAATTATTTTCAGTATGTTGTTTCAAACAAGAAAGAAACATGGAAACCTGAAGCGGGTGGCAGATGACATTATCACTCCCACTAATCAAAAAGCCCTGGTCCTTTGTCCCAATGAAGCCTATCTCCACTACACTTCCAGGCCTAAGGTGCTTCTTCTACAGACCCGCCAGCTCTCTTGCTGCAGGCTTTCTAGCTCAAACATGGAGTGCAGACAGACACCAGGCGCTAGTCCATGGATTTAGCAGCTAAGTCTTAGCAAAACTGGGCTACTGTTAGATTTCAAAGAATGAGCTTCGTAATACAATGATCAGGAATGAGAGCTGAGCGGATGGCCACCAAGCCAATATGAACTGCATTTTTGGGAAGTCTTCCTCTTATATATTGCTATATGTTGGTAAAGAGCAATCACAAGCAAGTATGCTAATAAAAAACACATTTAGGCTCATTATTAATGTACCTACGACCACAAACGTTTAGAAAATTAAGTAAACAAAACAAACATGTGCAAATATGAACATGTGCACCACCACCACCTGCCACACCCCATACCCCCACCCCTTAAAAAGATTACCAAGAGCAAACAGGATTTAGAATCCTGCAGGAGCTCAGACAGCCTATTAGCACTTTTGACAGATCCAGAAATAACTCTAAAAAACCCTAATACTTGGCCCGACAAGTTTGCCAAGAAGCTTCATACTGTGCAGAAATATGTTCCACAGCTTGCTGTCCAAATACAAAGGGAAAGCTACTGACCAAGAAATTAAGCATGGCCTTTGTAAAGCTCTGCTGTGTTTCCTGGTTTTTTTTTTTTTTTTTAAGAAATTAAACACAACAATGAATACGCATTGGTTAATAAAGGCTGTGTCAGTGTATTGATGCCATTCCGGTCTTATTAGACAGCTTGAGGTAGAAAGGGTGCTAACACATCCAGGTAGAAAAGGAAGTGGGGGAGATGGGGGGGGGGGAAAGAAGGGAACAGATTTTATCAAAACCCCTCAACTGGCATGTATTCTTTTTCTCTTGCAGTTCTTATCCCATCTGTGCTGATTAGCAAGATGTTTGTGTCTAAACAGAAGCCATTTGGAAGCTGTAGCTGTTTCATGGAACAGTAGTGGTAAAAAAAGCAGGAGAGGAAGCAGGACATTGTAGCACTCTGGTTTTGGCGACAGGAAACCCAAACACAGCTCCATCAACTCCCACTAAACAGTAGGGGTTACAATCTACTAGGGAGACTTTCCTGCATAAGCCCAACAAGGTGGGATCTTTACAATGAAACTTATTCCAACAGTAGTACAGGAGAACCCTCTCAATGGATTGTGACATACTGAGTCTTTCCTGGCCACTCCGAATCCTCAACCAGAAGTGGCTACTTTGCTTCAACTCACTGCTGAACCTCCTCCACTCCATTACTGCACACAACTGAAAGACAAGAAGGTGGCAGGCAAGAGAGGATGCGAGAGAAAGAGTGAGAGAGTGTGCACTAGTTGTGTGCCTTCAAATCATTTCTGACTTATGGTGATCCTAAGGTGAACCCATGACAGGCTTTTCTTGGAAAGATTTGTTTGGAGGAGTTTTGCCTTTCCCTTCCTCTGAGGCTGGGAGAATGTGACTTGCCCAAAGTCACCCACCAGTGGGTTTCTACAGCTGAGTGGGAATTCGAACCCTGGGCTCCAGGGTCATAATCCAACACGGAAACCACTACATGCTGGTTCTAGAGCACACCAGACAGGCACAAAAATCTACATAGGATACCTATGAGGGGGAATACCCAAAGGCAGAGTATGGCAATAGGTTAAACAGAAAGCTAAATCAGTATGAGAGAAGATAAGTCTCCCCTGTTTATTTTGAATGCTAAATGAAAGATGTGAAGCTTGAAGCCAGTGCTGTAGGCTTACTCCAAGGACCCAGGAGTGGGGGGGGGGCTTACCCCTCAATGATCAAGCAAAATTGGGCCACTGAGAGTACTATGTAGTTGAACCCCATCAGGAATTATCAATCAGAAGTATTGCTAAATGATCTAGAAAACACACACACACACAATTGAAGACAACTATTGTAGTTGAACCATCCCACGAATACCAAACGCTGCAGAGAGTCTATCCTATTCTACACTTTGTTCTATACATTTATCTGTCATGAAGCTCCCACCCATTCCATATCAGCAGATTGACCTTGGATTCTAGGATTATGAGAGATGCATAATTTTATACAGCTCTATCATATCTCCCTTTATTTGCCTTTTTCCTATGCTGAACAGCCCTAAACAATGCAACCCCAGTTCCGGGGTCCCTGGCTTACTCTGTAGCAATTTTCTGACCTTTACTCAACAGGAATTAAATCTGATGAACTGTATTTCCACCCAGTATAACTAAGATGTAGATCTAGATCCCAGCTAAAGGGGAAGGTTGGTAGTCACTGTAAATTTGATCCATACACAAGTCTAGCCAATAATAAGGGCTGAAAGGAGCTACAATCTAAATTTTGCTCAAAAGGATTATGGTGGCACAATTTAGTCTTCCTGATCTTTTCAAGCTGTTTGTACAGCATCCTAGAAATATTATGTAAGATTTACTGGTGTAAAATATTTCTGCTGCAACTGATCATTTTCACAACAGTGTGCTAGGTGCTGTCCATGTTCCAGGATGCTTAAATTAGATAGATAAGACAAGAGAGATTCCAGGTTGTGAAAGTGATAGATATGGAGGAGGAAGTGAAAGCAAAGCAAGAATGTAGGGGCTAACGCCTGCATTTGTTTTGCATTTGCTTCTCTTTGCTCCAAGAGTCACACATGCAAAGCCAAATCAAAATTTAAAGAGCTATGTTTTTATCACATCCATTGTTCTGTTATTCTTCCCTAGCGGGCCTTCAGCATCTTTAAAGCAACTCTTTTGGACACCCCCACTCAATGACAGCATCGCAGACACCACCCTACTCTGTGGTGCTCATCCACTCCCTCCCTCCTTCCCTCACATACATTTTAAATGCAGACTATCTTCAAGTACTACAAGTCACACCCACTTCACAGACTGAATGTGCAACTTTAAAATCTTTTCCAAGCATTTCTGGCCCAAAGCCTTCCATTTTTATAGCATCCTTTGATTCACAAGCATTCAGAATGTCTACTGCTTGAATGTTATGAGAAGTTGACTCATATATTGAGATTTCTGCCAACAAACACTGGCAGACAGAGAAGACACCAGTGTAGAAGAAGGCAATGGGGGGTGGGTTTACTGTATGTCTAAAGCCAATGTGTTGTGCATGAACATGCATTACTGAGCACAACCAGCCAGAAGAACCAAATGAATGGTTCTGTACTACCTACCTTGCCATTGTTTCTTTAATGTGCATCTCATTTTGCCACCTGCAGCCTGAACCATGCACACACTCAAAAGATGTTTCTCTCCATGGAAAGAAGAACTTACTTGCAACAGATGGTTTCTGAGTGGTTAGTTGTGCAATCACACCCATGGGGTTCATTATTACACAAGGCACATTTCCAGGAAATAATAGAAATGTACAAGGTGGGCTGATTTTTATCACGGGGATTTAAATTAATGATTTAAGTCAGCAAGGAGGCAGGAGGCCAATTCAAACCAAAAATTTAAATCAAGATTTCTGAAATCTTGTGTCGTGTATTTTAAATCACCTGAGCTAAGAGATATTTTGATAAATAACACAGGAGGAGTTACTCACATTTTCAGGTATACTGGGAAGTTCTCTGATGTCAGGCACAGTAAAGTAAGAGTGCTAGAAAGAGTAGGAAGGAAAGAGAAAATATTATGGCTTTTTTTACACCACCAATCATTTTGCATTTATTTAAAACAGTTCTGTTCTGCCACCTCTACTACTTGACCTGAAACTTAAAACATATACTGTTTGTATAATTACCGTAAAAGAAAAACCCAACAATACCAACACAATGCAAAATACGGCAGCATCCAAAAGCATCTTTAGGTACCAGCAGCTGCACAGACAGCAATTCACTGCTAGCCAAAATTCCTTCCACACAAGACAGCTGGAAATTATTTATTTAAAGCACTGTTTTTCAACATTTGCATCATGGACAAACATGAATATTGTTCACTGCTGCAAAACTGGTGTAGAGCAATGGAGAAGATAAAATGAGCCCTCATACAGGACCCAATTTCAACTGGTGTGGAAATTTCAATTGTGCTTTGGGGCTTTACAAGAATTCTTTGTCAGGAAGATGGAGAAAGAGGAGCAAAAGGCCAGATTTATACAGCAAACAAGTTGAGTGGGTGGCGAGCAGGAGAGTGCTATTATCTTCATGTTCTGCTTGGTATCCCATAGGCATCTGGTTGGCCCCTCTGAGTACAGAATACTGGGCCAGAGAGATCTTCAGTCTGAACCAGCATGGTTCCTGTTCTTTTTCTTCTTCTTAAAAGTCTGAAAACTTCTGTATTATTCAGATGAAAGCTGCAAAGCTAAGCGACACCTGAGAATTTGGAAGTTCTTAAAGTGGAAGTGAAAGTCGAGACACCTGAAAATGTGTGAGCAGAATCTGGTGGAAACATGAGAGCTGGGGGAGATTCCATACCAGAGTTTCAGAGCTTTTCACATCTCCTAAAATTATACATAAGGAACAAATAGATGGGAGATTTGCATTATTTATAGTGGTCACAGAATTTAGCTCTTCTGTGTGTGGGACTGTGATCCCATGCACTGATGTTATTTTAATTCAGTGTTGCGCTTTTATGAGGCTTCTCAGAATCTGTCCTATATCTGTTGTTTATCTGACATTTCAGCACCTTGCAAACAGCATATGGGCTGAAATACCCAGCAGCTGAAGCAGCTTTGCTCATGAGAGATGATGAAACAGGTACAATGCAGCTCTCAAATTCCGAACCTGTCGGTGTTTTCATTTGGTTAGAAAGGGGCAGTATGCCAGGAAAAGGGGAAGCATACTGAGAAATGAACGGTGTGGTGAAGAAACGGCAGAGCAGGTGGGGTCACAACAGTGAATAAATACAATTTGGTATGGAAGCAGGCAGGCTAAGGCAGACAGAGCCTGAAAGCAGTACAACCTCTCAGCTCCTCTTTGATAGCCTTCTCCTAATCCACTGCCCATGAAATGTCCATAGCAAAGGGAGGTAAAGAGCATTCCTTCAGTGCATTAGAATATGATGACCAAAACATCTGTCTCTCTAGCCCCTGCCTGAGAAACACACTGTCCTCAGGAAGAGACAGGTGTGCTATCGGGAGAATGTCTTGCCTTGATACAACTGAGGTCTCTCCCATATAAGCTAGCAACTTTACCAGCCTAAACAGTTCCTACTTGTTGATGGACATTAAAGAGCAAACCAACCAGAGGAAACCTTTTGAGCCAGTGCTTGGTATGGAACTGCAACAAGATCAAAAGTAGATCTAAACTGAGCTGCAAAGTTTTCAAACTCTGTCTTAATAACTGCTGCCAAGAAAACAGACACACTCTGTTAAAAGTGCTACTAAAGTCACCTGATCCTTCAGATGTTGCTGGACTGCAAATCCCAGCAGCCCTAGCTAAATAGTGGGAGGTGAAGTCCAACAACATCTGAAGGCTGCACCATCTTCACCCCTACGTTAAGCAATCACACAGCTTTTAAAAGCATTTAGCATCTCTCCTTCTCTTCAGGACGCCCTCAGGTACCAGTTTAGTCACATTTTACTGCAGAATCCGTACAGCGCTAGATAGGAACACTGATTACTTAATGAGAAGGTTCTTTTTCAGGAGAGAAGGGTGAGCATTGTAGCGTATGAAGGATTAACTCAGACTAGGACGCCCTGCATACAATGTAGGAATTCTGAGGCACTGCCACCTGAACGAGAGCAAGAATTGCTCTGATTTTCGCCACTTGCCATGTACACCTTTTAAAAACAAACAAACGAAAACAATCAAGACAAAAACAATATTCTGTTACAACAAATCCGCTGCTTTTTGCCACTGTTTTTGGTTTGTTTGTTTGCTTGCTTGCTCCAGCTGAGATCATACTGACCATGACCCTGTTGGTTAGTACAGGCAGTGATACCGTGATTGCCGAAGGGCGTAGGCAGGCAAAGAAAACCACCTCTGTCAGAAGAGAAAGCTGCTCTACTGGCACCTTGGGATATGGCAGGACAGCTTTCTCTGACAACCAGGATGGCTTTCTCTGCTGATTCCCCCTGCCCCTGGCTCCAAAAAGCACCTTACGCCAGTGTAATATACCAACAGCCAGAAATGTGGGGGGAAGTTCCATGCGACTTTTTGGCGAAGTGTGATGCAGCCTAGCAAATGTGATGTGTTTTAATTGTCAGCAGGTTGGCTCCATTTGAGGGGACACTGGAATGCTCGTTGCGATCAGCAAATACAAGAAGTGTATGCTGAAAACTGATCACAGCCCCAATCCTGACCATCAATAAATCTGGAATTCTCATTGGGGTCAAAAAATACAACACCACTCACTCAATCCAAGGTGTTTTTGTTTTGTTTTTAAATAATCATGGAGCATGAGGGTTAAGACAGTAGAGCATGGAAGAATTTTAATAGCCGCCTCTATTTTAAACTTTCCACTACGTATGTCTTTTTGTTATGTTAACAGCAGTGCTTCTTGAATATGGGTGGGCTATTTGTTAGGAAAAAAAGCTTTTTAAAAGTTACTGCGTTGGACTGGATATATGTGTGTGCATCCACATGCACACACATCACATTTTGAATATATCCATTCAATATACACTATAATCCAACACAATCTCCTTTGAAATAAATCCCACTGAATTTAAGGGAGTTTAAGCCCAGGTAAGTGGGTATAGGATTGCAGCTTTAGCAAAGAAAGTGGTCCCCCCATTCCTGGATATTAGGTTTCCTACTTACCACGCTGAGATGAACAGAAGTGGCAGGCTCAGGGATGGGCAGTTTATAAAGAGTTTCTAGAAGTTCATACCACTGACTGTCCTGAAACAAGTAAAAAGGGGGAGGGAGTAGACGGTATCTTCTAAAAGTGATGGTTTCAGTAGCATTACTGTGAATCATAGGACAGAACAGTTTCTCTTCCTCCCTCCTATGACTTAAGAGCAAAAAGCCCTCCTGAGGTCACAATCCATCATTCTGGGCTTCCCCAGAAGGTCACACCCCTTTCCCTATAACATATGCATCTGAAGGTTTCCAAACTTTTGTACTTTGTTTTCCCCACTTAAAAGATTGAAATGCTTCTCTAAAGGCTTAGTTACTTATAACTTGGCTATATAATTCAGTAAGAGCTATAAGCTAAAATGTTAGTGTTTTTAGTTCCACACTTTTACCTTTGGTCCCACCCATCCCTGGAAATGTGGTTTCTGCAAACCCCTATGAAATTCAACCCTTGGGCTGAAAGAGGTTCACCAAACTTGACCTAGGATAAACGTGTTCCGATAGGAACAGGCTTAGATCCTCAGTTCTGGAGATCTAGCTTCCATTCCAGCTGAATTTCCAGGTACACCTGTAAAATTTTGCTCTTTGGAACAAAGGATACTCATCAATCCCTTTGGGCACACGGCAAGGACCAACCTTTCCATTCCTGAGTGAACTGAGTGTCACAATTTGTCTCAAAATCCCCAGAGACACACCAGCCCCAGGAGTTTTTGCAATATACAAGCTCAACCTACCTCCACACAAACCCTCCTGTGGTGTGGTAGGTAGTTTCTGGTGACTGGAATATGCTTTTTAGAATGAGGAGCTAAGTTATAGAAATACGGGGAAGGATGGCTTGCAAATACAAAGGGCCTGTCTGAGGAAAGCTCAATACTGGAAATGTAGGAAACTACTCCTTTTCAGTGTAAAAAACAGGATAAAGTAAGTTGGCTTCTTCTAATCGGCATCCAACTTTGAGATGTTACATGCTATGTCAATTAAACATACTGGAGCTTCCTCTTATTTGACAGTTTAGGGCCAATACAAAAGTGAAGCTCCCATGAGCAATTACCATGTCTATATTTAAACTGCAAAAGGACAAGGCGATGTCAACGAACTGGATAAAGTTATATTCTGCTGTGCTGGGGAAGGAAGTTCAATTACCAACCCAATGTACATTAAAAAAAATGTTCTTTATATGTACAAACAGTTTTGTAAGTCTCATCCTGAATGCCACTGAAGGCAGACTGTCTCCTTCATATGATATCATATGGCACATGATAATTTCACAGGTATCTGGTTTGAGGATTTGTGTGTTAATCCCGAATGGATTATGTCATATCTGAACCAAGCCTCAGATTTGGCTACTGATGCAATTTTTACAGACGCGCGCGCACACACACACACACACACACACACACACATGCATATTTGCCCAGCCAGACACTTAAGAGACAATAGCAGAGCTCTGGAAGGTTACCTGGCCTTTTGCTGTATAGTCTGCCAAGATGTTGAGCAGTTTATAAAAGACTTCAAACCAAGGGAGGTAACTTTAAGAAAAAGAAAAATGAAAAGCACAGGTTAATTTAAAAAGTAATAATAAAACACTGTTTCACTTCACATTACATCCTAAAAAGCTGTTTTAATTGAAGCGTAATGCAGACAAGACAAATATTCCCACTGGAAATTATTCTCCCCACATGACCCAAACCTTTCACAACCAACTACTTCCAGGTTCATCCCTTTCTATATGCCATTCTTTGCTCAACATGATATTCAGAATAATGTTGCTGCTATCTTTGGTATCTCTACATTTCACAGGCACACAAAATAATACAATTTTATATGCTTAGTAACTTATGAATGAAGCATTTTATGTTCCTAAACCCTTTAAGTTTGATATGAAAATACATCCCCCTTATATTTCAATTTTCCTGAAATTTTCTGGGTTTCTTTAACCAGGAAAAAAACTCAGGGAAAATGTTTTTCCCCACCTCACATCTCCAAAGTTTCTGAAAACATTTAATCTCTAGCTGCAGTCTCTGGATTTGTGGATGTCACAAAGAAAACTGTCAGTGTTCTACAGGGAATCAATGTGTTTAGTATGTTTTTTTTTCTCTGAAGGTGGCATTGATGCAACACAGGGCCTTTAGGCACCTTTTCTACCTGGGGAATAGAACTGAATCTTCCACAGACAAGGGACAATAAACTTCCAGAAAAATGGAAACTTAGCCATTTCAAACAGGAGGTTTATTAACAAAACAGCCAACAGAAATATTGGTGCATATGGAGGGACTAAAGTCAGCACATCTGACAAAAGGTTTAGATGCTCTGCTTATGATTTTCTCTAAGGTGTAAGTATCAAAACATACCAGAGTGTGCCTTTGGGGAACTGAGCTCACTTTGCTAAGCAACCATGTACCAGCTCCCTTTTCTCTAAATAAGCGTTTGCAACCGTCAGAGCATTCCCAGAGGGGCTGTGCTGCCCTTTCATCTAGGGAAAGAATGCAACAGACGTTCTGCCTTGAGCAGTTATCTAGAGACATGGGCCAATTTCAATGCACCAAGAAGCACCACAGGGAATAGGGAGAAACATCCTTCTGCCAGCTTCTTCATGCCCAACCAAAATTCAGGGTTAAAAAAACAAGAACTTCAAATTGTCCCCACAAAGGAACTCTTGTCAGTCTCAACAGACAGATATATTTGTCCCTCAATTAATGTGGTGGTTGTTCTGAGTGTGATCAACTGTACAGCAGGACAATGCCTCTGAAAAACAACAACAGATCAACTGTCTAATTCAGGAAAAGGCAAATAAAAACAAATCGAGGGGTTTACAGATGCAACCATAAGGGTTGTAGCAACCAGCTGCAGCACAGAGGGCAAGCTGAAGGTGTACTGAATAGTGAACCAAAGGCTTTATCCAGCAATCCAAAATATTCTTGCAAGATGCTTCACCACAGAAAAGCATTGATCAATTTTGTATCTTGCCCTTGTTCCCAGAGCTGAAGGCAGTATACTGAGCTCACAGTAGACAGTTCATGACAAAGTACTTGAACCCAAGCCAATCATTCCTCCTCTATATCAGGTTAGTACCCAAAAACAGTTATCAAAGTATTTCCCCTAACATTTCTTCAACAATATAAAGGTCTCTGTTCTGACAAGGCTCTATAGCACCACAGCCTGACAGGAGGAGAGAGAAAAATGCAGAATGCAGAAATGGGTGTAGAATTCACTCCCGTGGACCTCTCTCTTTCCCAAAAGTAAGTTCATATTTTTTATGTCTGCCAATATGTGCTTGACAAAATATGGGCAATGTCTGTTGAAGTTATGAAGCCAGAATGAGTGGCAGAACAAGATTTCAAGTGACCAAGGAGACACTTTGTTCCTTGCTATCCCTACAAAGTCAGAACAGTGGAGAGCACACTAAAAACTGAAGAATGAAGTCATGTCAAGCATAAGAAATGTTGCAAATCTATTTCATTTGCACAAATCAGTGCAGATCACATAAAGCAGTTCTTCTAGGTACAGAATTTGGAAAGCCAGTGAGAGAAATTTAACCATTTTAGTGTAAAGTGCTGAAGAGCCTTGGTCTTGGAGTCACAGAGGTCAGTCAGTTGGCTTCACATTTGGAGGCACACACAAAACATTTCCCATTTCTTTATGCCAACCTCCTTGGACATTTAACTGGGAATACAGACACCTCAGCTTTGATCCTGAAGCAGTTTATCTACACACCCAGTGTAATGTCAGCATTAACATCACTTCCAGATGTATTGCAGCAGCCTCATCTACCAGGCCAAGAGGACAGGGAAAAGGCCTCCCCCTTCTCCATCCCCTGTGAAGACACCTCTTCTGGACCTTTGTTCTTTGTTAAAATGAAAGCTGAAGTACATCATCCAACAATCACCATCAGTTTGAGTTTTTGTTTGTTCAAATGTCATCTCTAGTCATATACAATGAAACAAACAAGGCATTTTGTGTCTTTTTTAAAAAAATCCTAAAGATAAGGAAATTTTTAGCAGCTGTTCTTGGAGAAGTGCTTCATGAAAAACCACAGCACAGTAAGAAGCTGTTCTTTCTTGCTGCAAGCACCTTTCAAGTTTGGTAGCAGGTATTTCCACGCCCACACTGAAGAACCTTTGATATCTTCTTGGTTGCAGCCAGCATGCTAAGCTATAGGAACCAATAGCATGAGCTTTCTTGCCTTGCTCCCATTCAGACATTGCCTAACAAACCTTTAAAAGTTGCTTTAACTTCTGCCAGCTGACCAGGGAGAAGCAGAGGGAGGAGGAATTTATCTTGGGAAAATCTGCCTGTCAGACTTACTTTGCATTTTTCTTTTTCAGAACACAGAGGCTGGATTTATAACCCCAACACCCTGCTCCACATGGAACTGAAGTACCAAAAAACTAGTAGCTCCATCAGGGATTTATGGCGCATGGCTTGCTCATATTTAATTTGTAACCAAACACTTCCTCTTCCTCTTAGCTACCTCAGAACTTTTGATTAACTCTTGTTTTCACAGGTCAGAGGTTAAACAAAGGAAGGGAAGTACTCCATGCTGAAATTGCCCAGAGCTCTGCCACAAAAATAGGGCCAGGGGGCTGGAAGAACAATCTTGTTCAAGAAACATTAATGTAAGTGATCGGCTAGAGACTGGGCCAGACAACTGGAGTTCAAACACTCCAGTGATCATGAATCAGTGCATCACTAGGGGACAAGCATGCTGCCTATCTACAGATGACATAGCTTCTTCTGCACTGACTACAGTGTCTCTTGCCCAAATTGGACAATACTGCCCAGAAATTAGGAGACTCCAACGCAGCCACACAGCCAGCTTGTGCTCTGTCCATCAGAAATGCCTCTCTCTCTCTCTCTTTTTGAACAAACCAGCCACAAGCCTGGAGCCAGGCCTGTCTGAAGGAAGCATGCTTGTTTGTCTTTAAAAAGAGTAGGCACAAAAAAAAACCCACTGGATTTTTATGATCAAGCTAGGTCTGCCTTCACTCTGCTGTATGCATCTCACACTACTTCATTCAGTAGCTTGTGTACTGCTACTGGATTTTACGACTTCCAGGAGAGTAGCTATGTTTGTTGAGTCATGTTAGGGGATGTTGTTGGTGTTGTTTTTGTGTGTGTTTTGTTATTTTTGCTACAAGAGTTTGAAGATCCCTATAGACCACAAAGGCTAGCAAACTTATGAGGGCATGAGCTTTTCTGGGCAAAAGCCATATTCTTTCAGAAACCCTGAGCAGACAATGAATCTGGCAGGGTATGGTTTTGCCCATAAAAATTCCAAGCCATAACAAATTTTCCAGTGTAAACTGCCAGATGATTTTGTTTTGTTTTGTTTTACCTTCTTTGAGCCTGTTGCAGAGAAAAACATAGAGGAAACAGGGAAGGCTGGGGGAGAATGTTATCCATTCAATGAGAACTAAGATTAAGCTACCTTTGGTGAGCTCACTGCTGCTTCCCAGATGAAAATCCTGTACTGTAGCCAAGTGAGTTTCCTGCTATTCTCTCACTACCCACCATCTGCCTTCACAGTTCACCAGCCATGCTTTCCACATGGAAAGGAAGGATTCCCCACTTCATCAAGGCCACACATTTTTCTGACTACCAAAAAGGTGAGGCAAGTCTTCCTTCCTTCCTACCTTCCTTCCTTCCTTCCTTCCTTTCTTTCTTTTGAATTCAGGCACAGAAAATACTGAAATAGTTTGGATTACGAAAGCATGACGTTTTGCCAGTGTGGTGTTGCAGTTTGAGTGTTGGACTATGTCTCTGGAGAACAGGGTTCAAATCCCCATGGAAGACCACCAGGTGACCTTGGGTAAGTCAGCCTCAGAGGATGGCAGAGGCAAACCCCCTCTAAACACATCTTGCCAAGAAAACATCACCATCAGTTGGAAATGACTTAAAGGCCCAGACGACAACAACAAGAAAAGGGAAAGACAGAAACAGTGAGTTAGCAATGGTGAGCTTCATCAGGATGACCAGACCAAAACTATGACGCTCATCCCTTGGGAAGACTTCCCAATTACCCTGAACTTTTCAGTTCACCGAAATGAACAGGGAATGCAAAGCCTAATACTGGAGTCCATACCAGAGTTCCAGCTCTCGTACACACATATGTACAGCACTTGTGCCAGTTAAGTCTCCCCTCCTCACATTAATTACGTGTCAAATATCACATCTAGTTTGAACACAAAAGTACCCAGAAACATTTTAAGAATCAGGAAAAAGTATGGTTTGCTACTACAAAAGGGTGTAAACTTAACAATTATGTTTAGAATTATTCCAGCCGCATATAATAGCCCAGAGGGGTTAATAGAAATGTCCTTTATAATTATCCACACAGACTTTATCAGGAAAGCTCTGTGTGTGTGTGTGTGTGTGTGTGTGTGAGAGAGAGAGAGAGAGAGAGAGAGAGAGAGAGAGAGAGAGACTGACTCCATTTCAAGGAACAAACTGAGAGCAAAAAAACCAAAACAAAACCCATGGATCATAAATGTGTCAGCAGCATTTTAAGCTGTTCCTCCATGAATGACCCTTTCAAGCTCAAAACAGCAAATAATTCCATATGCTTTTCTGGTGGAAGGTATGTGATCCATTGTTCTTCATTAACTAATTGGACCACACTTAATCCAAAGATTTTGTAAATACTACTAATAAAAAAGATAGCCCATACTAGTAAGAATCTAAAAATCTGTCATTAGGTAAACACATTGGGGTTGTAACATTATCTGTTACAAATGCCTGAACTTAAATGTTATTGGTATAAAGTGCAATAGCTCCTACCAGCAATAGCTCCTACTAGAAATTAAAAGCTTTTAGTGTTCACAAAGCAAACAAAGAACTTCACAAGCCTCATAGATCAGCTGCTGTACATGAAGCATGTGGAGATAGGAGTCAGAAAGCTACAGAGATTGCCTTCTTCTTGGGCAGCAAACTTTACAATCATCCCAAAGGAGATAAACCAAGAATTGGAAATCCATTTCTCAGGGGGAAATATGGCTTAGAATGGCACACCTGAAAGGACAATATGGCTGGTTCCATTTACTCCCAGGAATCACTGTTGCCTAAGCATGACATGGTCTGGTGGAGGATTCCTCTGTCCCTTGGCTGCCATAGATGCTCACTATCTGCCAGATTTAGACGTCTCTAAATAATTATCTGACTGCCAGAAACTGAAGACAAACAACAACAGGAAAGGCAACCCTTGCTTGTCACACTCATGAGATCCCTGAGGTGTCTGAATCACCACTACTGCAGGCCGGAAGCTAGAGGAAATGGGGCTCTGGTCTGATCCACCAACAGGTCATTATACCCAGTATTTAATCTGAGCTAGAGTTCAATGCGGGTGGTGATGGTGGTGGACATTTCAATATGAAATAAACCAGCTGCTTTGGGTTTGCTGCAGGGGAGGGTGAGTAGGAGAGAATGTGAGAAAAATGTTTCTTTTCTTTTTCCTTCCTCCCCTTCAAAGATAAGGGAGAGATTCACTCATATTTGAATTTGGTTTTGCTTTACAGCAGAGTGGAAGACTTCAAGCAGTTTTGCTTCTAATGATGCTCAACAGCCTCTCTTGCTGAAAAAGCCCATCTAGTTTGAAAAGGATTTATGGTCACCCTGACAAAGCAACACACATCTCTGCAATACATTATGCATCAAGCTTATTATGATTATTTCTCAAACATTTGAAATCTGCTCAACATGCAGATTCAAGCACAGCAATTCTGGTGGTGGTAACGGTACTGCTGGCTGCTAGCCCTTCACACATGAGCATGGACAGCATTTCCAAGGGAACAGGGCAGCTGGAAATAGAGCAAGGAGACACACCATCAGGAGACTCTGAGACAGCTTGACAACCATCCGTGACTAGACACTCAATCCTTAGAGCTCTCTTCAGTTACAGAAGGAAATGAGGGTGTGAAACATTGGGGCCATGTAATCAACAAGAGACATGAGGCAGCAAACTAGTTTATATTATTTTAATTGTACATTTTAAACTGTTTTTAATGCAGTTGATATTTAAGTTCATTGTAATGTTGATATTCTCTACATTTTGTACAATTAAATAAATTTTTCATGCTGCCTTGTGTCAAGGTTTTTGGGGAAAAGGAAAGGTAAAAATAAAGAGGAGGAAGAGGACGACAACTTGGTAGTCAATATGGCAGGCACTAACTTTCTAGAACTTGGGTTACTACAACTCCCAGAATCCCATAGGCAATGTGCCACTGGTCATGGAGGATTCTGAGACTACAGTCTGCAAAAGTAACTTTTCTGAGCTCTGCAGCTTCCTGCTTGTGTCCACTGCTGAGATCTAGATTCGAAGACATCTACCTTGGGCTCCATCTAGACACTGAACACAGCAGAATGGGTTACCTCCTTGCTGCCATTAAATGAACTGGAAACTTAGGAGGGACCCAACTCAGTGGAAGCACACCTGCATTATATGCAGAAGGTTCCAGGCCCAGTCTTTGGTGGCCTGCCCTGCCCCACCCCCATATATAAGGACCTCAGGTAGCAGAGCTGTAAGAAAGGACACAATAATCAACTGCATTATAGGGGCAGTGGTACTGTCAATCAAATTTTTATTTCTGGAAATTTTACAGTAGTTTTTTCATTTCAGCATCTAAACATTTGATTTGCCAATGCCACTGATGATCCTCTCTTTGAAGACCTGCTCTCTAATCTGTCCTTTGATTTATGCATAGTTAAAATTAGCCAACTTCAGGAGCATACACCCATTTTTTGACTGAGTGTAAATAAAATATGGCAGAAAAATGCATCTCACGAAATTTTCATTTGATGAATGGGTTGACCAACGGGGTCAGGGGAAGCCAGGGCAACCACAGGGATGGACAATGTTCTGACAACAGGAACAGTGGGGGGGCATATGTTTATCCAGAATCAACGTGTATTATGGGAGGAGTGCTGCATGACAACACATTCTAAGAAGAAACACAAATATTTCTGAGTATTTTTTTAATGAACATGAGAAACAGAACATGAGAAAATATGCTGAAGGATTTGCTATACAGTTCAATGAGAAACAAAATTTAAATATTAGCTGATCTCTGCCAATCTTTTAAAGAGGGAGGTTGGGGTGGGAAAGAATCCCCCCCCCCAAGCTGAAGCAGCTGTTTCTTCTCACATTGAGACATTCCTAATGAGTTGGAGGTTTGTATAATAAATATCCTTCCCTTTGAAATGTGAAGATTCCACCATTAACATCCCTTTGATTTTTTTCTTTTTAAAGAGCTCATTAGAATGGCAGAGAGGTAGGCACTGAGATCTTTTAAATCGCAGAGGCTATCTCCCCGTACCAAGCATTCCCAAGGTCAGGTGTAACGAAGAGCAGGGTGCAAAAATGCCTCATGGGTGGGAGACAGTGGCGGCTTCACAAGTGGGCTGGCAGCAGGGCAGGGGGCGGTGGAGAACGTTGCTCACCTGGGAATCAAGGGCCAACAACTCAATACCTGACAAGCTTGTGTACAAGGCAGATTTGCACAATCACAGAACATGTCATTTTGCCATGAGGCAGAAAAACCAAAACCCACTCATTTATTGTGCCCCCTCCCAGGATGATATGGCAAGAATGCTCACTAAAAGGCTCACTGTAACTTGGACGTGCAGCAGCATTTTTATTCATGAAAAATTACTCATCAGAGATTAAATAGTTTCACAGATCAACTTCTTCTGCCCATCCCCAAATAAACCAAATTTCACACACAGGACAGAACAATGATGTTTTTGTTGACGGGCGTGAAAAGACGCAGTTGCAATTGCCATACAGAGAATTCTACCTTTTTTCAGGATAGCACAACATTCCCTGTTCCCTCAACACCCCCCCCCAAATGAAAAGTGAAACTATTTGATATAGAACTAGACTAAAAACATAACCAGTAGGTTTAGAACCACAGAGCCAGAAGAGACTTCGGAGATCATCTAGCCAACCCCCAGTTCAACGCAGCACCTGCAGTTCAAGACAGTTACAATATCCCTGACAGATGGCTAGCCAGACTCTGCTTAAATATCCCCAGTGAAGAAGATAGAAGGGAGACTTCCATCATCTTCATTCCATCCACTGTTCATTTTGGCATAAGCACAACACTGTGCTTGAATGGAGTCCATAAGCACCTACTTTATCTATATAAATCTGTTATGCCTTATGCCAGAAAGACAGCAATGAAGTCTCAAAAAAGCTAGGTTAAACAGCAACTTCTCCGACACCGGAGGTATTGCTGTTTTTATTAACAAATTGGCCATGGAAGGGAAGGGAAGGGACGAATTCTCCTCCATCCTTTTTGGAACTTGCTGGAAAGTACATCTACGGTACAAGTGCTAAATGCCAAGCTAGCCACTTGTAATAAGTCCCTTTTCTTTGCCAACTCTCTTGCCTACTCCAAATGTGCATACACATCTTCTATGGCCCTGCCCATTGTTAATTCTCCATTCTACACTTACAGATATTCAGTCCACCATAGTGACAGATGCCCACACTTGCAAGCTTAAGAAATACTCATGCAAGGGGTGTGTGCACTCACACTGCAACAACTACACATGCTGATGGGCTGCTGGCTCACCTACCTCAGAACAAACCAACAGGATTCCTTAAAACACAAGCCCTAATTGTTCAATTTCTACAATGCAGGGAATTCAACCTCAGTCTCACAACAATCAGAACCAGATTCGTTGGGGAGGTGGGGGTGGCTCTATGTGCAGCCTTGTCTGTCCTCCTTTGAAGAAAGACCCCCCCAACCCCTGCCTCCTAGCTTTCATGGCCTCTGCCAATTCTCTTCACCAAGGCCCTTTTGAGGAATGCCCAGTTGATCTTTCCGTGCAGTGCAGTTTGTTTAGTTTCCAGGTCCCAAGAGACTTCCCTTAAACTTCTGTAGTCAGAGCATGTAGCCCCAAAGGCTGCATCAAAGACAAGACATGACCCCAAATTTTAAAAGAACGTGGCCCAGAACAAGCGCTTGCACATATCAATTTATGTGTTTTTCTTAACATATGCAGAACCCCCTCCCCACCTGTCTGTAAGAATTATAAATCTGAAATAGATACTGAGGATTTTAGTGACAAGATTGGGATGTAAAGAACAATATCTATACTATGCAAGGCAACACTAATAGAAAGAAGTCTCACTGCACAAAACGGGGGGAGGGGGAGAGGCCAGGTATTATCAGACAATGTGCAATCAATCCACTTTGTACCCAGGTGCTAAAGAAATGTGAATTTAAAGAAGAATATTAAAATGACTCTCCCCTTCCTTCACTGTTGTATTCACAGTTAAATGGGGACAAGGGATTAATGTTCAGAAGGCAAAGGAGGTGGGGATAGCAGTCCCCCAGCATCCCCAAATCCTCCCAGAAGCATAAATGCAAGATAATACAGCACTTTTCCAAGGATAATTGTGGGGAAAGTCAGTGGCAAAAGGGGAGGGGGTTTTATCCCCCAACTTCCCCCTCCCTGAACTCAAGCTAAACATCCTCATAAGAAAATAGAAAAGAGCCCTGCACCAAGTGAGACCAATGGTCCATCCAGTTTAGCATTGTCTACATCAGGGGTAGAAATCGTGTGTCCCTCCAAACATTGTTGCACTGCTATTCTTAGCATTTCTCACTATTGGCTAGGAAGGGCTGCTGGCATTTGGAGCCCAACCACATCTGGAAGGGCTGCATGATTCCCACTGCTGGTCTATACTGACTGGCAGCAACTCCCCTGGTGCCCTGGTGATGCAGTGGTTAAGTGCTGGTACTGCAGCCACAACATTGTGAGTTCGATCATACAGGGCTCCAAGGTTGACTCAGCCTTCTAGCCTTCCATAGGTTGGTAAAACGAATACCCAGCTTGTTGGAGGCAATTAGCTAACACGCTGTAAACCGCTTAGGGAGTGCTTTGGCACTGATAAGATGTATAGAAACAGAAGTGCTATTGCTATCCTTAGGTTGGGATTTTTTCCCCAAGCCAACCTGGAGATGGCAAGGATCAAACCAGAGACCTTCTGCATTCAAAGCATGTGGTCTGCCACTGAGCTGGAGCACTTCCCTCAGAGAACTGAAAGGGAACTCCAGATAAAAACTTTGGCTAAAGCTTCATTATGATTCTCATAACTGATACTAGGGTACAAATAGCAACCACAGGCAGCAGAAAAGAAAAGAGGCACGATCACAATAAGCAGAGAGACAAAATGTTCTGTAGCCCCAGTGTGGCCTGCTAGCTCCTCCTAAGAAAGGGAACTTTTCATAAAAGAGAAATAAAGAGAGGCGAGCACTTCTGTAGAGACAATAACATACAAACAAACAAAAGCCCTAGTCACACAGGGTTGGGAGGCAGAGGGGACACTCTACTTACATACACCAAACCCCAGATGAATAGCACAAAGCAACAGTAACAATCCAGTCAGGGGTATTGTTAGCAAGTAGCTATCTAATTGGGAGAAAAGTTGTCTCACCACCCTGTTTCCTGGGTTATATGCTGACAAATGGATCTCCTGAAAACAAAAGCATGTGCAGCTCACATTGGCAATTCCATCTAAATATTAAATATTTGAAGGGATGTCATATTGAAGATGGAGAAAGCTTGTTTTCTGAGACTCCAGACACTAGGACACAGAACAGTGGGTTCAAACTACAGGAAAAGAGATTCCATTAGGAAGAATTTCCTGACGGTAAGAGCTGTTCAGGAGTGGAATGTGCTGCCTTGGACTGCGGTGGAGTCTCCTTCTTTGGAGGTTTTTAAACAGAGGCTGGACTGCCATCATCTGTCAGGAATGCTTTGATTGTGTATTCCTGCATGGCAGAATGGGGTTGGACTAGATGGCCCTTGTGGTCTCTTCCAACTCTGTGGTTCTATGTATTGGTGGAGAGGACACAAAGCTATCAATATATATCAGTGATCAAGTCTGTGCATAAAACTATTTAATTCTGACACCCCTCTCCCACAAATCTCCTTCAGTCTTTCTTCAGAGGAAATAACTGCTCAGACTTATTCAAAATCCCTGTAAAGTTTCTCTTTTTGCAGACTTAAAAACCAATGATCTATAGGATTCTTTCCCCAACTCTTCATTTCAAATAAAAGTTCAAAGTCCCAGCTTGGCACACCCATCAGTCTTGACAGCTGGCTATCATCTGAATCTCCCTCTGTGCAGTTCTGCAAGCAGATAAAGGAAGGAACAGAGAGAAGGAAGAGACTAGAAATGTCCTTCTGCACTTTGGAAGATTCCACTGCAGTCTATCCATAACTGCAAACACAGTCTCAAGATGGACCTCCGTGGCAGCCAAATGCTTCTTGAAAATGGGAGGCTGAAGCTCTCTGTATAGCAATACAGATCCCTCATGACTGCAAGAGACTTTTGAAGTTTAAGTCATTCCTTTCCATGCTGTGACTCAGCAGGTAGGAAGGTTCCTTTTGGTGTACCTTGAGGCAACACTTAGGAAAAAGGAGCTCTGAACAAGTTTGCCCATTAGCCTGCAAAGCATTTCGGTTGTGGGGTTTAGGGGAGACGGAGCAGTTTTACAGTTCCTCCAAGCTACATTAATGTCCATGAAAATAGGTTGGAGCCCCAATAAACTCCAAAAAACAGTGGCGCTGCCTCCCTGCCCTCCCCCGTATCCACAGCTGTAAAAGTTCTTTTAATTTTCTTGCCCTGAAAGTAAAAGGAGGCTGTTCTGAGGCAAACATGGTGGAGAACAAAGATGGGGGGGGGGAGTGTGACACCTAATAAAGGTAGAGACAGAGGACTCAAAATGAAAGTCTGTTTGCATTTACCAAGCAAACACTGACTATTAAGAGTACAAAGACGTCTCTAATAAAAACAATGAAGGGCAGCCCTCTGGCAAAGGAGGGGAGCTGGGTGCACATTTGGCAAGAAGATGGAGATACTGATGTTCACGCAATGTGGTTGACAGAGGAGAAGATGCTAGATCTATCCATGGCAAACAGACTGTCTTGAAATTTGGAAGATGAAAGTGGTATTAATCCCTCCTGTTTATAAGCATGAAAGCTTTGAACCATTTTAATGACCACACTAAGATGAAAAGAGTAGGAAGTGTATACTGAGAAGCTCCTAGAAGCCCCACATTCCCATTCCTCAACAGGTAGCCTGCCTTATATGACCTTTCTACTGCCAGCTGCTCCCTACTGCCACAAACATTCCCCTTTTCTTAGCAATAGCAGAAAAAAAAATCTCCAATGCAGCTGACATATTTTATTATAACTCTGTACACAAATCCATGGAGACACACTATCCACAATGCTGCAGCCTTATTTGAGAACTCACGCCGAACAAGTCTTGAAGAGAAACGACAACGCAGAAAGTATCACAACCCAGAAACATCACCCAAGGAGACCTTCTGCTGTGCTTTCTGCAACCGGACTTGTCTATCTCAGATTGGCCTTTTTAGTCATCAGCGTGAATCTTCATTTGCGAAGAAAAGCCAGAGAGGTACACAAATCCAATGCATTAAATGTGACAATGAATGGGGACTGCTCATCCTCAAGTGTGATTCCTTGCGTAGCTCCCTATGCCTCCCTTCATCAATCCCACCAAAGGTATCAACCTGCTTGTTTGTTTGTTTGTTTTGGCCAGTATAAGAGTTTATCATATTAGGTAGCCTCAGCTCAGTGTCCCCCCCCCTTCTACTTCCCTCATGGCAGCCAAACTCAAGGTATTTATCCCCCCCCCATCTGATCAAACAGCAAGGACTTTCAAATATCCATAAAAATTCCAGGAAGAAAATATGATAACTGCTGCTGCAGTAAGAAACCCTAGCTATTAAAACACAAAACACACAGCAAATCTGTCACCAGGCTGTTTTATTTACTGTATTTTTATACAGCTGCCCATAACGCAAGTTCTCAGGACAGCTCACAGAACAAACACAGCATCAAAAATGCAACATAAAACAATAAAAATGCACAACTGAAACAGTGATTTCAAACTGAAAGATCCAGCTATATGTTACTTAACATTATTTTTGTATCACTGAGACTTTTGCAGAACTGTGGTTTGAACTAGGCAGACAAAGAGGTAGTTAAGGATTAACAAATAATAAGAGCGGGAGTGATTTCCAGACTTGGTGAAAAGAAGCATGAGGATGTGTGAAAAGGTGTCTTAAGGACAAAGTGGATTTAAGGTCTGGGGTGATGATGATGCCATCTTCAAAAGTCTAAGTTTACAGCAAAGTCCAGAATGACTGACAAGTGGCTTATGCTTCCATGTGGAATATTTTATGCCAGTCCACCAAGCAGTTAGGAAACCTGCCTGCTGTCAGTTTCACTGTGATGGGCAGGTGTTCACAACTAGACACCATGATGCTGCTATCGTTCTTAGAAACAACAATTTTTTATGTCACTGTGTTCCATTTCTTCGTTCATACAGATTCCACCTAGTTGGCATGGCGGGGGTGTTGGGTCTTTTTCTCCTCCTCCTCCTCCTCCTCATGTAATTAGTGTACCAAGAGCTTTCAGCTGTGTTCTTCTACAGTATGGGATGTGTCCTTCCTGAATCTTCGTTTGCGAAGAAAAGCCAGAGAATACACACACACACACACACACATATTATTTAAAACTTAACATTTAATTTTTTAAACCTAAAAATCCAACCTATCCGACAGACTGTATCACCCCATATGAGCCTATCCAGGCCATAGATCCTCAGAAGAGGCCCTTCTTTCAGTCCCACCCATTTCACAGGTACAGTGTGTGGGGACACAAGATAGGACCTTTTAGGCAACTCCCTCTAGACCCTGCAACTTCCCTTCTAGAGAGGCTAGGATGGCCATCCTCATGTTATCCTTCTGTTGGTAGACAAAGGCTTTGTTTTATTCCTACAGGCTGGAAGGTTTTTATGGAAAGGAAGAGGATGCTGTATTGTTTTAAATTATATGATTTTAATTTATTTTTCTCCTTTTCAAGCTGAAGAGGAGGAGGAGGAGGAGGAGGAGGTCTGGTTACAATTGGGAAGGAAGATTAAGGGGCACTGGCCCTTTTGGCTGAGAATGGCAAGAATCATAATCTATCACACCAAGAAGACACAAGGTTAGGGAAAACTAAGCTAAAGGCTCTGCAGAAAAACTGGAATTTAAAGGAGCAGATGGAGAAGGGCCTGGGGGCAGGAAGAGAAGTTCATGATAGGAGTTCCTTGAAAAGAAGCAGCAATCTATACTTTGAATTCTGTTTTCACTCTTCTTCCCCAGAAGTAGCACAACAGTATCAAACTTGTAAGATAGCACAATCCTACACAAGGAAGAATAGCTCCGTTTCTTATTGAACACGGTGGAGTCTTTGCTTCTTCCCTTTTAGGAACTACATCTCAATGGCTTTACAAACTTCCTGCAGAGCCATTCCAATCTAACCTGTTCTGAGTTCCAGAGAAAACGCTTCTCTTTCCAACCTCCCTCACCTCCTCTTTAGCTGATGGAGCCTGGCTTCCCGTCCTTTGACAGCTGTGAGAATGTCTGAAAGGAAGACCTTTTTCTAAGATGCTCAGGGAACTCCAATATAGCAGGCAAAGCGCCTCATGGAGAGAGGGGCCCTTGCTGTTCTCTCACATGTGGCTCTCCTCCTCTCACACCTCCTCCTTTTCCCTCCGCCTTCTCTAATTATCAGCATGGGTCCCAGGGGCTCTAGCTAGCTCTTGTTTTCGGAAGGAGGAAGTTGCCGTCTAATCTCCCCGCCTGGATGTTGTGTGCATCTGTCAGCAGTCAAATGAAGCCTTACCCCCTGACAGCTGCCTTCTGGACCCCCTCAAGCAAGCCCAAATTGAAGAAGTGACCAGCTCCTGCAAGAAATCTTCCAGCCTGATTCTTCAGCCACAGGCCCCTTTCCCCCTCTTTGATGCTGTGGATTTGGGTTTCCCCAAGGTGATGTGCTAATGTATTTTGCATTAGTGCTAAAAGAGGAGCTCCCAACCCACCAGGGGCCAAAGGGTTAATAAAAAGTGGCAGGCTTTAACAACTACTGTTACAGTTGCTTGGCAACTAGAGAAGGTGCCTTAGGAAGGCCTAATTAATGAATGGGAGGAGAAGGAGTTCCTGGTAAATAAACCATGGTACCATGCTCACTAGTGCTTTTGTTTGTGCAGCTCCTAGAACTTTGGTTTTCTAATTCCATCCTGAGGCTGATATATACACACTTACGTACTGTCAGCACATAGTTCAGTAACATTTTAGGAGCATCTCTGAAGACTGTTCTCAAGTCACTTTTTGCTCCAGTCTGTAATTTTTTTAAAAAAAAAAATGTTGATGCATTTTACATGCATTTCTCCTCAAACAAAATTTTAGGATGTTAATTTGCCTAATATACTCATTCCTGTACACATTTTAATTGGAGAAGTGCAACACAAATTTTGGGGAACGGGGAAATAAAAATAATTAAATAAATACATGCCAAAGGATAAATGTATTTCAATTCATGTTTTTGTTTGAAAAGGGCAAATTAGGTAGGTTCACATAAAAACACAAACTGAACATGCATCTTTCCCAATACTTTCTATACCTGAAGGTAGTCCTTGAGTTCTAAACCCACCTCACTCACAGTAGTTCCCTCGGTTCAGCCCTCAAGGCTCCTACTTCATGTCCAACAGCCCCTGACAAGCAGTTTACTGAAAAAGCAACAATCATTTCGGTTGTATTTGAACAACAACAACAACAAATCCTTTTTCTCTCCAGTGCTGAATGGCATCCATCCACCCTGTAGGTTCTAGAGTGAGACTTGGAAGCAGTTTTTCCATCACAGTCCTCATAATCTAAACCCTATTTCGTGTTTCCCTTTAGAGGTCATTGCTGGCCAGATGGAAAACATTAAGAAAAACGGATTGCAGCTAAATCAATCGGCTGCAGAGCACTGCCAAGAAGCCCCCCAGGCTAACTACAAGCAGATTTGCAGGCAGGCCTTGCTCTTGTTACAATTGGAGATTTGGCACATCCTTTGCTCTGCCAAACAGCAGGAGGGCAAGGGGCCAGCTGAGAGTGGCTACTGTGCCAAACAGACTGTGTAGGTCTTGCTGCTTGAATGCTTCAGCAGAAAGAGCGAATCGATGGGCTCCTTCTGTAAACAACTCCCTGTCCTTTTGGCTGCAAGAGGATTTTTTTTAAAAAAAGCAGTGGCATAACTTAATCCCAGGGCAAAAAGTATGGCTGCCTCAAGCAAGTCCCCCCCACTCACTGTGAACACTGAAGGAAAAAATAAATGCCTGCTGGTGACCACTTTAAAAAAGGAGGGAGGGGTTTGATACAGGCACTCATTGAGGCAAGAATAAAATGAAAGCAATGCAACTTAGTCTGGTTGTCAAAAGGGCTGGCTGGAAGCCACACAGAACAGGGTACCATGAAGCCAACGGCAAGCTCAGAGTTGATCATTTTCATAAATGCAAAACATTCCCAAGGAAAGCTTCAATCATATTTCCCCCATATGCATGCAGCAGGGGCAGAGGAGAAAGTGAACAAGGTCTCCATGTTCATGAGGATTCCAGCAGCATGATTAACATGATGCCCTTTCCAAAGTTCAGCTGAGCTTGAGCTCGGTTACCATGGCATCTTCCTGGTGTGTCTTGTGTTTCCTTGGTTGCTGTGCCAGCTTGCAGTATGTTCAAGCCCCATTGCATAAGGAAGGGCTGATGGGTAGTCTGGTCCATCTCCTGTGCACAGCTGGGCAACGTTCCAGCTCAGACTGGCGAGCCGGAGCAAATGCAATGTCTCAAAGGGACAACAGAAAAGAAGACTGCTAGGAACTGCCTTCCAAATGCATCTTTGGCCCCTTGGTGGGCAAAACAGTTGTCACTCTATCACCTTTCCTCCAAAGCAAACCAGAAATGAGGAAAAAGGAGATGCCATTTTTTGGTGATCATGAAAAGATAAAGATATAGCAACTGCATTAAGTACTGCAGCATGCTGTCAATCTTCCCCCTCATCCTCTATTAAAGTAGGTGTGCTTCTCATAGGTCACATTGTGGAAAAAAGCTAGTCAAGAAGAACCAAGCTTCACTCCTGTACAAAGTACCTTTCTTCTGGGCAGGATGGGGGAAAGTGAGACCTTGACCTCAAAAGGAAGAACTTAATCACGGTTGTCCTTCAACCAGGTCATTGTAGTGTTCTGCTTCCTCACTTTGTGGAATTTCATTGCTATTTAAGAGAGTTGTGCTCCCAATCATAAATGTTTCCTTACAGTGCTGCACAAATGTTCAAAATCAGTAGTTAGGACTGGACTGAGAAGCTGGCATTTAGATCTAAGCAACAAGTTCTGGGGATGTTCATCATAATATGCTTTCCCCAAAAAACTTACATCTTGAAATTTATCCTTGACAAACCCTCAAAACTGCTTAGAGACTCATGCTACATGGAAAAAACTGCAGCTTTCGAGAAGAGCAGGATATGGCATACAGCAGCATTCCAACCCATTTACCTATGGGCTGTTTTAAACAAAAATGGTATAATTTATTTATTTAGCATCCCAAATTTGTCTGAAGGTTTAATAAAATATATAAAGAAAAGCCTCTGATTTAAAATTCAGCATGTGGCAGACAACAAGGCCTGTGTGGCACAATGGAGAGCAGTCAGACAAGGATTGAAAAGACGTGGGTTCCATCACCACAAACCTTTAAAGCCTAGAAATTTCTTAGGTGACCCTGGGCCAGTCATCATCTCTTTGGACTACTTACCACTGACAAGACTATGGTGATAATTTAAAAAAAAAAACAGTTAGAGGGAAGCTCTGTATGCTTGGAAGAAGTACAGGATTTAAAAAGTTGCAATAATAACACTAGTAAAGACAGAGGAAGGGAGAAAAAGATGGTCAGGAAGGAACTAGGTGAGAGACAATAAACTGTCCATCATAATAGATATTCATTAAAAGAAACTAAGAACAGATTATCTTGGGAGCATAGCTGCTGCATTCTCACCCTAAACTGTATAGTTTTCATTTTAGTTGGATATCCTTTGGCTATTGTGTTTTCAATTGTTTTAAAACAATAATTTAACAATAAAATAACAGGCCTGGAAGAGCCTGTTCAGGCTAAACTGGCAGGGAACAAATCCGAATAAATAAATAAAAATTAAAACCAGTTGTAGCTTGCTTTTAAAACATGCATTTTAATACCAAAAAGAGGTCTACAACCTGTTGTATTCTCTCCCCTTTCAAGCTTAATTGTCTTTCTTTTGCCCATTTGCTAAACCAATAAATATTAGTGGCTCTCACTTGGCAGCACACTCTTCATCTGATCTGCACCAAGCAACAGGGAGACCCAGGAGAGAGAACAGGAGGGAAAAATCAGTGCACTGAAGTGGATGCACACTCAAACATTATCCTCCTTTGTGAATGAGCCTCATTCCAACACAGGTATACACCTCAAACCACAGTCCATATATTAAGAAAGAAAGAAGTGAAAAGGGGCAACATAAGATGACAAGAATGGAAGACCATAGGAAGCTCAGTACTCAGCAGTATTTAGCCTTCAGATGTCCCATGGCAACTATTTTCCCAGCTATCAAAATGGCCTACCCAGTGGCCCAATCCCTCAGCTGAATCCCTACTCTACTTCAGCATGCAACAGCAAGAAAGACTATTAAATTGAATGCAGTGGTGATCGTCTAACATAAGACAAACTAGAGCTTTTCTTACTTCAAATCCTCTCTTTTTGGGGAGAGGAGAATACAAAGGGAAAAGTATTGGAGGATGCCATCAGTCTGCTGCTTCTTCAACAATTAAAAACACCTACCAGTATGATAAAATTCACAACTGTAAAAATAAATAAATAAAAGGCTTACAAATCTGAACACAGGTTTTTCTCCCCATCTTTGAGTGAAGATATGGTGATACTGGCAAACTGCACTCCTTCTGTGTGCATGCGTGCACACACACACACAAATGCATAGACATTATGGTCCCCCAAAGCTGTTTGTTCCCCTGTGCCTCGGTGCCCAGCCAGTTGGCAAGCCTGAGCCAGGAAGCTGTCAATTCTGATCGTGTTTGGGCCATGGAGTCCTATTAAAATAGTCTTGCTGGTGAAGGGGAGCCCAGTGTTTCCAAAGCATGGGAAAAAAGGGGGGCTCTGCTTTCCTTGCCTTTGAGCTGGCAACTTGCACTGACTGGGAGTTTTCAAGGAGCCATGAATGCACTGAACAAAGGAGTTCTGTGGCTAGTTTTTGGCTGAAATCCATGTCAACAGATCTGAAGGTCACAGGTCACACTAACTAACATTTATTCCCAGCAGAACCTGCTCCAAGTACAAGCTGTAAGAAGTACAAACTTGGAATTTTTTCCCTGCAGTTCCTCAAGAGATTCCTGATCCTTCCACATGTTTCTGCTCAATTAAAGAGAGCTCTCTGTTTGCCCTCAGAAGAGAGAGCGTTCCTTCTCCACATTCACTCCCCCCCCCCATTCTTAATTCTCTCCCTGAGATTAATGGTCAAAAGGTGGGGACTGAGACAGAGAAACAGGATCACAATGTATCAGGCTAAAAAGCTTTAGATAACTCTACAAGGAACTAAGTTCAGGTAGTTAAGTTGTCTTCCATCTGTTAGGTACTACTGCAGGCCTGTTCCTTTTCAAGTCAGAAAGATGCTAAATTCAGCTAGGAAAGAATTTGTAGCACCACTGCATTCTCAGTCTGCCCTTTCCAACCCTTTCTACTACAACAGAGGCAGGCCACTAGGGCAGATAATCTTGGGAAAACAGCACCACTGTGAAAGAAGCAGTAGTAGGACATCTCTTTCCACCAGCTTAAGTGCTCACTCCCACAAGGGTTGCATGGTCATAGTTATCTTGATGAGCAGTAAGAAGAACTCTGTTTTGTGTTCAAAACTGTGTTGTGCTTGCAATGATTTTGTATTAATTAAACAAATCCAAAATTCAGTCTACAAAAGCACATCTTTCCAATCCTTCTCTAAGTATTTCTACAACAGGAAATAAATAAAAGCTCAGCTTTTAGCTGAGGTGACTTCCAACATATTTTTTCAATGTCTGATAGACAACCCATCAGTCTGTCAGTTTCCGCTATTTCAAAAACTTTGATCTATTTCAAGAACTTTGATCAGCTCTTCCTTTAGTTGTGGGAACAGAAGTGATTTGGCAGCTTCAGGCCCATACAACTCTTGTTGGAATGAATACATTCTGTCGTAATGAAGCTGCTGCTATGGAGAGTCTCTGTCATAACACCCAACAGAACATTTCTCATTCAGGTATTTGTTCTTGCCCTAGTTGTGTGAGAGATAACTCCTGCTCTTGAGGTCCAGTGCTCCTGAATAGCAGGACAGCACGTTTAGGAAACATTGTCCCTCCCTCCTCTCACTCCCTCAGCCAATCACACCCACATGCAAATTCCCTCTCCACCTCACAATCCACTCCTGCCACTCAATCTGCATCTACACCCCCAGCCTCACAAGAGCCCCATTGCTGGCCACTCGCTTGAGCGCATAGTGATCCCAGGCTGGAGGCAGCGGCAGCGAGACCATGGCAAGGACTCCAGGAGCCTAAACGGAGCCCCCCCTCCACCTCCACTATATGTCTCTCTGTGGGAATGCAAGAGGAGAAGCTGCCGCACCACAGAGACCTGCGAGTCCAGGGTGGGAGAGCCAGCCAGCTAGGTGGTTGCTCAGTTGTTGTATAGATTTTGGTGGTATTTTTCCCCCACAAGAGTAGCATGTAGCTGAACCGTGTGAACCTTTCAAATCTACTATAACAGTGTATGTTATGCTGGGTACAGCTAGTGTGTGTGTGTGTGTAAGTAATCCAGGTCTTTGATTAACTGGCCATTTCAGAGGTCTTTTAACTGGGGTGTAAGCTACCTGTCCATGGGATTACACGCTCCTGTGAGGCAACAGGCTATGCTGCTGGTAGCACTGAGGCTGGTAGAGGCCCCCGTTGCAGAAAGGTTTTTCTGAGGAGCCAGACTAAATGCGCCAGCAGTCGTGGGGGATGACACTGGTGGGGGATGACACGGTTGAAGGACTCCTAAAAGACAATGCCAGTGGCATTATAGATAACATGTGTTAGTACCATGCAGGAGTAAACCACTGAAATCCCTGCAAAGAGACAATCCAAAAGAAGATGGGACTCCCAGGTTAGAAGGCATTCAATCAGCAAATCTGGCTGGACATTTCCACTTTGTTGCTTTTGCAAAAGATCAGTGCTGAAGGCACAGTACAAATTTACAAAGAAAAAGCAATACAGACGTGTTAGCTAATGTGAAAGACCAGTTGTAATTCTGTGTGCGTCCATTAGGCTAAAAGACGAGCAGGGAATGGGGCAGAACATTACCCGTATATACTGGTATTATGGAGTGTACATTGCCATTGAGGGAGAAAAGCAACACTCTCATGTAAGCAAACTAGGCATACAGACTCTTACAGAATTTTATATCATCAACGACCACAAATAAGCTTTACAGTTTGCACTGGGAGATGCTAAAACTGCACATGTAACATAGAAAATAAAGCTCTGCCATCTTTGGCGAGAGAGTTTAATGTAAAGACTTCTCCTTTGTAAATGAAATTCAAAGAAAGCTTGGTTTATTTTAACCAAAAATGAAACAGGTTCACAAACAGGCTTCATATTTTCTCTTTCATCCTTCCCCAACAAAATAAACCAGACCTGTGGGGGTATATTCAGTGCTTTCTTTCTAGCTAGTTATTGGAAATAAATAAGACACCATTAAAAATGCTGGGATGAATAAATGGGCTGCAGAATAATTCAGAGCACACACAGAATTCCGAGAAGTTGACTTCAGAGGTGTTCGCTCACAAACAGCATGGATTAAAACACATAAATTATCCCTTGAACTTTGAATTGGTTAACAAATATTCCTTTTGCACTGATAACAGCAACAGATTTTAAATCAAACCACAAATGGCTCAGAGGGCATTTTCTGCAACTGGTGAATAAAATCAAGAAATGTCCTCTTTCTCTCTCCCACACAGATTTAAAATTCAGCTTTGCTCATTCTACCCTTGCCATTTTTTAAAGACTGCCTTTGATTTCTCTTCACAGATCAAGCAAATACAAATCCAAGGCCAAGATTACAGAATATTTACAACCTCAAATACCTGTTTTAGAAAGTTTACTTCCTTCATTTACATTATGCATTATTGTATATTTTCAAAGTCTGCATCAACATTTAAATATAGCGCTCCAAATACCCTTCGTGGTTTCATGCCTCAAAACATTTCAGAGCTGTGAATTTCACAAACACATCTCTTCAAGGAATAATCAAAACAAAACGGCCATAGTTTGAAGTTCACTTGTTAGGCTCCTCTTCTGTTTAACAAAGGGTTTTCCCCACTGCTATCAATGGCTGATCAGGGCTTTGCAGCAAACAGTGGAAATATTTCCAAAGAAAAAATGAAAACTCTGCAGCTGGGGCTTTTTTTTTTGGTGGTGGGGGACTGGTAGAAGAGGTGCTGGTTTCATTATATAGATTGCAAAAGGCATTTAAAGACGTCTGAGACCAAGGGAAACATTGTTTATGTCCTCAACCGACAGATTGTTCCACCTTCATGAATTAAAATTGTCCAAGCTGGTTTTGAAAGGATGAAGAGATAGATGAATCCAACCCAAAGCAAACAAAAGGAAATAAGCACCTCCATGTGAGACAACATTACTTATGCGTGTCATAGAAACAAAAGGGCTGTTGGTTATTATTTTATGCATTACTGCATATTGGATTTATTTGTAAGTACTGTATTTATAAACTGCTTACATCTAAAGATTTCAAAGCAGAGTACAACTATCACAAAAGACACACTACAGAAAGCTGATTTACAATATCCGCATTCTTCACAGGAGTAAAATATATGGCAGGCTGAACTACACTAGAATGGCTTGTGGAGGCAGATGTTATCTTCTAGTGCACCTAAAAATAGGAGCTGTCATGGTACTTGTGACATCAAGCAGAAGTGTATTCCACATGGTGGGTACTACCACACTAAATGTCATGTTCTGGACACTGTGGAAGAACATGTGTAGCACCAGCAGGAGAGAGCCTCCAGATGGCTATAAGGGAGAAGGCAATCTTTTGGGTAAACAGGTCCCAATTTATTATGGGGCACAGTCAATACAATATATATTTATCCATCTAGTAATAAAAGGTTTCCTCTTAAGTAAATTGCAGCCCTACTATTCTACCATGTATTCAATAAGGCAACTTGAACACCACTCACATATGTCAGCGGTTCTCACTTTTCTGCAGGCCAAATGAACGAACACATGCTTGCCAAATGCCCTTATATAACCCTGACCTCCAGGGCTAGAAAACTTCTTAGCAGTTCCAGAACCACTAGACACCTGCAGTCTCTCCATCCTGGTTGCAGTCTCTTTCTGCCTCTCCACACAACCCCTATATACATTCACTTCTCATAAGAACACATACACCAAAGACCCCAAGACCCCAGCCTTTTTCAATATCTTCCTGTCACTCTCCCAATCTTATTGTGAGGGGTGGGGCAGGACACTTTGCACCCTAGCCAAGCTGAATGGACATCACCCACCACAGTTTCAGCAGAGGCTAAAACAGCCCTATTCTTCTTGTGGGGAAAGGGAAAGAAAAGGTTTCAATACAAAAGCAACAGGGCAGAGTCTGAATTATTATTATTTGCTCTCACATGTTTATGAGTCTTCACCTTGAAGGTCAAATGCACAACTATGTGATGAGAGAGCTTTACCCCAAACACCTCCAGGAAATAGGTGGCTTGCATCTGGGTTTTATTTAAAAATGTGGTGCACCACAGAAGCCACTTTTTAACTCTGTTTCTCACTGTCTCCATATCAGCAGCAATCTAGAATAGCACACATTTGTGTACACACACACATACAAAATAGTATATGGCTTCTGCTAAAACATAATGCCTCAAGCTGTATCTGCAAGTATTGGTTTATTGTTTGAAAATGTATATTCTATCCTTCCATGCCAAGAGGCAACTTATACTCCCCCTCCCATGTTAGAGAATTGCAAAATCAGTAGAGTAAAACAGCATTTTGAAATGACAGCACACTAAGACAGCTAGGAACGTTCACACTGAAAATCACAATACAGGGGGTATCACACATAACATTTCATCTAGGATCTAGGATCACCTAAGGAATTCCAAAACTGAGCTCTTTCAATTTCTTATTATGAGGAGAGGCTGGTCTTGATTATTATATCAGCTGACCAGAAATTAGCTAAGAACATAAGAGCTGTGCTGGATCAGACCAAATGTCTACTGAGTCCACCATTCCGTCCCCACTGGGGCTAACCCACCAGTAAGCTCACAAGCAGGACATGAGAATAATACTGTATTAGCCTCATGGTCCTGTTTCCCAGCAACTGGTATTCAGAGGCATATTGCCTCTGATAGTGTATATAATATACAGTCCTCTTCATTAGTAGCCACTGATAGCTAGAACACCTTCCCTAAAAAAGAAAGAGAAAAAAGTAATTAGGAGGTCAGGGATTTTTGTTTGGTTTGGTTGTGGGGGTGAGAGGGGAGTGCTAAGGAGAAAGATATCATGGAAGTTCATAAGTGCAGAGATACCAGACAGGGGAAAAACATTTCTTTTTCCAAACACAAGAACCTGAGATGGGGTAGTGAGAGGACAAAAGGGAGTATTTCTTTACACAACATATAATTAACTTGAGGAATCCTTTGCCACAACATAGACAGAAACACTGCCACAGACTACTTTGGAAGAAATAAAGACAGGACCAAAGAACACTTCAGTGGCTATTTTATCCATTTAATTTCTAAATATAGAACCTTACAATTCAGATGCAGCCTCCCTCCAAATACTGGATGTTGAGATAAACAACAAAACACATGTATGTTGCAACATGTTCAAGAAGCATGAATGCTGCAGCTTCCAAAGTTGTCTACTGACCACTACTGACTACTTTGCTGGGACTCTTGATCTGTTTGAGCAAAGTGATTATGGACAGAGAAGATGGGATTTTTTTCAACCTTTCCAAAAAATAAGCAAGGCAGAATAGGACAGACAGAGAAGCTACCTTCTTATGCACTTTTTAAAAAACCTGATATTTATTCCTTACATTAGCAGAGACATTATGTCTCTATACACTTGTTGCTGGGATGCAGTAGAAAGGATGCTGCTACATCCATATCAGGCTTCTGGGCCGCTTCTTTGGACAACTGGTTGGCCAGTTTGCAACAAAGAATGCAAAGGGGGTGATGGATGGAAAAGGAATGGATAAAAGTGTTATTCTGTAGTGGTATGTCTTCAGTACAAATAAAGCATAAAGTATAAGGACCTTCTTTTGAGAATTAACCTATTCCAGAAAGATAGGGAGAAAGAAGTTCCAATTTAAGAGTGCCAACGTGCTTTTAAATTTCAGGGGCACACTTGCTTCAATGTCTATTTCTCTACATTCTCACAAAAATGTTAGAGGTTTTATTGCAGGTTTTCAGAAAGCAGTATTTCATCTAAATCAGGAGCTTGAAATCACAAGAGACAAGATGAATATGAAGAAGTCATAAGGCAAGAACATGTTCTGTGCTCTTTTGTGCCCTCTGCTGACAGAAAAGCAGATTGAACATCCTTCCCAAACACATAAGGAAGATGTCAGTAATTCATGCACCTCTGATTCAAGTGAAGCCTGGAAGTCACAAGTAATATCATTACCTGCTACTAGACATTTTTGGGTAACAAACTCATATTTCAAAAATAATATAGCAAGGAAGAGAGAAGTTTATCTGTTATAACAAGTAATAATTTCTAGTTATTTTTAAAGGGCATCTTTAGACTATTTTTGGCAGGAATTTTTGAAACTGTTAGGCTATTCTCATACCAGTCCTAAGGTTTTTAAGAAGTAATGCAAAGCAAAAGAAAAGGAACAAGTTGCAAAAGAAGAAACGTAACAAGCTATTTTTTTCTACAGTAAAACAAGCAAGGGGTTATTTTCTAAGCACTCTAACAAGCAATGGGAACAAATTATGTTTGAAGACTAGCTCTCCAAACTGTGGATTCAAGCCAAGTCCCAAAATGAGTTTCAAGACTCATTAGAAGTAGCCCTTGAGGAAGACTGCTTTGCAAAAGAGGCTATGGCTGCCTTTGGTTATTTAGCCACAGTTACAAATGATTTAACTTGATCTTTAGTATTAGCTGAGCTATGAACAATGATGACCAAGACTGGTGGGTCCCACACTTTTACGGGATTCCATTCCCTTGGAGTCTCAACAGAGCACTGCCCATTTGAAGGACATGATGGCATTCTATTACGTCTGTTTGATTTCCTCCTATCAGGAAGAGAGGCTAAACGGAGGTGGAAACCACTGTCCCTAACTTCTTTGGCATTATGTCTGAACTGGGATCCCTGCTGCATTGCCCTCCCAGCAAGTTGGAATCATAAGCCAAAAAGCACAGCCAATGTCAACGTCACCAATGTATCCCAAAGAACGGCCCTCCCCTTCAAGTCAGACTTCCTTCACAAAACTTATCTATTGCAAGCAATGTTTTTTTAAACAAAAGATAAAAGTGGCAGCTACAACTCTATTGCCCCACCTCCCTGTCAGTTCATCACAGGACAATGATCCTCATATCAGCTTAGAAAGCACTGAGTCAACTCTTCTTGCCCTAGAGTGCAACAAGAATTCTGGCACAGGGAGCCTCAAGGAGTGCAGTGACTTCTCAGGAAAAAGATAGGAAAGTGATTGTCTCAACAGCTGGAAAGTATTAATTAAAAGCAGCAGAAGCAGAATGTCAACATTGCTTCCCAGAGCAAGAAGGCGATGGAAGCAGGAGAGGTTTCACTCTGACTTACCTTAAGATACAGAAGCAGGTCTTGGCCCCAGAAGATAAGCGGCAGAACCCAAACCTCTGCTTGCTGTCAATGTCTGTGAGCACAAAAGTGAAGTTCTGGCCAACTTGGCCAACTGTGATGCTGTCAATGGGGAGAACAAAGGAATCTATTAGCAGGCTGTTCATTTCAACCATGCCAAGGATCTTAAACAGATTTAAGTCATTGAACCAGCAGCAACTTCCTCTCTCATCACAGACTATTCTAGAAATTTTAACTTGGGATATACAAGTGAAGCCAAGTCAGGGTGGAAACAAATTGCTCATTCTTCTCAAAAAGGGCCACTTCATCCCACTGCAATAAGCACAGTACCTTCTAAAAGTAAATCTACACCACCTAGAACTTTTAACAGCAACCAGGAACCTTTATTTCACTGTAAATTTTATGAGTCTAATATTAAACTAAAGCCACTTACTTGAATTTGTTGGATGCGCCCCTATCAAGGGCCTCTTACAGTTCACTTCTATTAATAAAGTATTAATTGTTGTTCTCTGGAATAACTGCAATAGTTCTAGCTGTAGCAGGCCGAATCCACACTACACAAATAATCCACTTTGAAACTGGATTATTTGCCACAGTTTCTTCCTATGGAATGCTGGGGTTTATAGTTTTACAAGGTCCTTAGCCTTTTCTGCCAAAGAGTGATGAAAACTACAAATCCTAGAATTCCATAGGAAGGAGCCATGGCAAATAATCCAGTTTCAAAGTGGATTGTTTGCGTAGTGTGGATGCACCCCCTGTCAACATTATCAGCATTAATAGTAGGAGCCATATTAATCTCAATCAACATTCACTGCACTTTATAGATTATAAAAGGATACATCCCTGCACTGGGGGTGGGGGGCTTACAATCTAAAATGAAACACATCAAAGGAAGAAGGGGAAGGAAAGAGAGTCAGGGCTGTTCCAATGATGCATGTTCCAATGACTTGAAGTTAAGGGAGAGTATAAAGAAGGAGTAGGGATGGAGTATTAAAAATCATAGTCTTTTGAATCATGGCTGAATGTCAAACTCTCTAGAGTACACCTGCAAGGGGTGCTGGTGTAACAGCAAGGGCGTTCTTTGCTCTTCTGTCAGTACAATTACTCTGAAGCGTCAATCCCACTACACCACCAAGAGTGATCTTGATAACAAGGTTCAAATCTGGGATTTTTGTGAAAGTCATTATCATGTTGCACTCTGTTGCCAACGTGCTCATTTGCCTCTCCTACAAAAATGCAAACAATACAACAATATTGTTTAAGAATGATGTGGGGGGAGCACCTATATTGGCAAAGGAGCTCACTTCTATAGCAGCGAACTTCTCAAAATTCTGCAAAAACTATAGTTCTGGTTCAGGAAGCAGAGCAGAAAAAGGGGAAGAAAGGCATCAGAAGCTAGAATCAGGGTATAAAGCCTTCTTTCCCAACACTGTAATTAGTAAAGGATATTACTGCTAGCAGCTTGATACCTCTTCTCATAAATAACAGCTTGCTTTATCCCATGTGTGAAACCTATTACTTAAAGCATGAATTTCCAGAATGGGGTGCAGGAGAAGAAATGTATAATGTGCATTTTAATTTCTTTACACTTTGCCAGGTTTTTGTGAATGCTACATCACACACAGGCAAATTGTAGGTTTAAGTTACCCCTGGGAGATCTTGAACGTACTCCCACAGAACAATCAAATTCGACTCACAGACAATGCACCACTGTGGTGGACTGTGTCGCTCTTCCAAAAGGCCAAAGGCTAACAACACTTAGCATCAATACAGTGCTTTCAACAATCAAACCGCTTCACATTCATTATCCTGTAAATTCTCAACAAAACTCTGTAAGGTAGGTTGGAAATATTCTTTCTCCATATTTCAGGGGGTCTGAGGCTGAGTATGTGGTTGCTCTGCAGTCACCTAGAGGGTTTGTGGCTAAAGCAATATTTGAACCAGTGACTTCCCAGACAACAGTTCATCTTCTCAGCCATTATGCTACAGCAGCTTTAGGGACACCTGAGGTCCCTTCTATTAATTCAAGTGAATCATACAGTGTACCTGAGGGGACGGGGAGGAATCAAATGGTTAATTTCTAACAGAAAGAGATGCTGGACTGTATCTCAAGTTGGATATGGAAGTCCAGTGGGGAAGAGTGTCAAACTGTCACCCACAGGAGACTCTGCACATGGTAAGAGATGCTACGTTCTTCATTAATTTTCCTGTCCCAGGGACTGAATCTACTGTTTAGGATAGATTTTGGGGGCAGAACCTAATTGCAACTTTTTAAAAACATAAACACAGTCACACAGATATACATAAAATTATCTATGTGAGTTATGCAAACAGCAGAAAATACACTAACAGTATTAAATTACTCAACTCATACATTTACCCTCACGTCAGGAGTTTCACTTTATTTTTGGGACTTCTCTTAGTATATAAAGGACATATTGATTTATCTCCTGCATGCATATTCAGTTTGGCCTGTAGGCTAAAAATGATAGGTGAACAAATGCTCAGAGGAAAATACAGGTATGAATTGCAAATAAATATGATTTATTTGGGAGGGTGGGACTCCTTACTGCAGATGCCATGCAAATTCCACAGGAATGAGGAAAACATGTTTCTGGAGTGATTGTGATTAAGATCAGATTTAGCTTACAGTCAAAAATAGTTCTTGACGTTAACTTCTGCAAGCTTGAGCAGCTGATACAAATGGGTATCTTGGAACAGCAGGGTATCGCTTCATACAATGTGAATATTTACCACGGAGCCAGAAATGAAATACTGGTCTTCAAAAGTCAAAGGTAAGAACGTCTCCTTACTTTTAATGTGGCATGATCAGATACTTAATACTTCAAGACTGGCTAGGAGATTTAAGATCAAGCCAGAGCATGTTTCTTGACCACACTTGTTTTATTTATTTATCTTATCTCTCATCTTTCTCCCAGTATGGGACCCAAGGAGGCTCACTTCTCCATCCACTGTGGGGGCAGGAAATGTGTAGTCTGGGGCTGCATGTATCTCCCCCCACACACACACACCCAAATACTTTGGTAGCTCTTGATCACTCCAGACCTGTGTTGCTGCCAAAAAAGGTATACGGGGCTCTCTGCAATACATATTTCATAACCAGAATCAGACTTCTGATCACTTCCTGTTTTGCTTTTTGACAGTCTGAGTGGTTCCTGGAGGGCTCCAAGGGCAGAAAAATGGCCCCCAGAACCACCTCAGTTGCCCACTCCTGATCACATCTGCACAGGGCATGTGAGGAAAGAGTGTCTTGGTGGCTTCCTTAGGTTGAAGAATCACCAAGTCCCTGTTTGGTATGGATGCGTGAGAATTTAATTTGCTTAATTATTTTAATAAGAATATTTCAAAATTTCCACATTTCTTCATATATTCAACAAAAAGCAATAGAGTTTTTTAAAATTGGAAATAAAACGGACAGATTTGGCACTCTAAATGTTGGAAAATCTTCTACTGCCATTACAACCTACTTGCCTGGACAAGCTGCTAACATTCAGGGTTGAGAAGATGTGAGAACATTTGAATATACTCTTGAAATTTTATATTTTGGTGGATGTTCATTACTGCTTGTTTTATTGCTTACTTAACCTGAGTCCTTAGGATGAGGCAAGTTAGGAAGCAAAATGCATTAATAAAATCATAATTAATGCCACTGTGTCTTTCGGGAAAATTTCAAATAGGAACAAGGGCACAGGCAAACTAGTCAGCAAGTACTGTAGGCTGGCTCACAATCACACTGGGGTGGCACACTGGGGTGGCTCACCCAATATAAGTCACTTTACACGGAATAAGGTGATTGGTTCATCTAGCCCAGAACAATCTACTTTATGTAGAAGCAGCTTTCCAAGTTCTTAGGCAGAAAGAGACTTTCCCATCATCTGCCCCTGTCATCTTTCTAACTCCAAGATATCAGCATCTGAATGTAGGAGTCTGCATGCAAAATGTCTGTGCTCTACCACTGGGCTATAGCTGAGCAGTGTGGAACCTCAAGCCCTAGGGTTCAATTCTACTGTCTGAGTTTTCCCAATTGGACATGCCTATGTCTCCACGACACCATCATTTAGTACTCTGTATGTTTTCCTTCCTATTCTAATGGTTAGTCAATGGCAGTGAGTGCTTTAAGCTATTATTTTTGTTCCCGACCCTTTGCCTTTGGCCCTGTCCACCCTTGGAATATGGCCCCTGAAAATGTATCTAAGCTGAATCTGGCACTCTCACTGGCACTACAGTTCCTTCCTAAACAAATATCTACATCAGACCACAAATTAGCACATTTGACTGTTAAGGTGCCATTTTCCCTCCTTCCTTGCCCTGTCTCATCAATCCAGGCTACTATTTAATCTTAATGGTTGTGGCACATATAGATATAGATATATGTAGGTGCCCCTGGTGTCATCTCATTAAACACAGCATTGCAATGTCACCCAAGCCACAAAGCAGTACAAATAAACCAAAAGGAAAGTCACACCAAGAAGAACAGAATGTAACCAATGCAACTAAGTGCTGGAAACCACCAATTATGGGGTGGGCTTTTCAACACACATAAAAATGAAGCAAAAAGGCTTTTACCCTGTCCAAAATCCAGATATCTAACAAATGGAGGCACAGGAGCAAACAGGAGCAGGGTGAGACACATACACACACTCATTTTTACTACCCTAATCAAAACTTTTGACACTCTGGAACATGTCATTCCAATATTATATAATCACACCAACTCACACTTAATTTGCAGGATACCTTATAAAGAACTATGGTTGTAAATACTGGGTATTGTCAGCTGCAGGAGTGTAACTATTAAATCAACAAAAGTTTAACTTTGGCATTAAAAGCTTCACTGGAAACAAGAAGAAAACTGATTCGACTGCTGCCGGTACATGGTAAAATTAAAACTTTTTTTTGATGGTGCCTATAAAAATCCTTAGGAAAAAGGATATTGCCACTATAATTTACACTTGGGTACTTTAAATCAGGTTCAGGTAGACAGAGCATTAAGAATGGTATGGTTTTTATTTTCTGCAACTGTTTTATTGACAGAGAGTTGTTTGTGTTTTTTGCCTTCTTGTAAAATTCAGAAATCTAACACTACCTGTCCACATAGAAGGGGAAGCAGAACTTGGTCAGAGTCTGTAGAATTTCCTGTGGAGAGAGGGGGAGAAAAAAAAAGAGAAAGAGATAATTTATACATCTAATGGGACCAATAAATCTAACATTAACCACAGAACACAATCTTGCAACTCTGCCCTGAAGAAACAAGAGACAGATGAAGAGAAATGTGCTTTATCAATTACATGGAAGGAGTACCAAGCAGTCAATCATGTGAAATAATAAACATGATCAAACTTCATTAAAAATGAAAAATTAATCAAGATTCACACATGGGCAAGCAGCAGGAGCCCTCCAGCAGACCTCCAAAGGGAAGCAGGCGGCTGGGCCAGCGTGCGTTAACTCGCCTCTGGGGAGACGCTCCAACCTGACCATATGGACACCAGCGAACACCACCAAGCCAAGCCGCCTCTTTGGCCTGGCAGCATTTCCCCTTCCTGGCACAGCACTTGCTTGTATCCTAGGAACAAGAGTTGTAAGGAGTGGGAAAGGCTGCCCAGCAAACTGTAACACAAAATAAAGCCAACCAGGGCTCTTGAGAGCCATTCTCACCATGTTGTCCCTCTCACCACACTGTGTGGAAGGGCAAATAGCATGTTGATTTTAAGCAAGTGTTTAGAAAAGTTATCTTGCAAAGGAAAACCCCAAGTCAATGCAAGCTGGACTGTGTTCTGAATATTACAATGCATCAAAAAAAAAAAGGATCTGAAGGTTTTAAGACCCTTACATATATTTATGCCGCTTAAAGCTCTAAGATAATCTACGCTGTTCTTGTTTTTCTCCTAATATCACTTTTTAAAGAATTGCTGAAATTAAGATCAAAGAGGTACAGTCAGCCCTCATGAGAAAAAAGAAAAATCTCCAAAACAGTAGTAGATGTGGGAAAGTGCAATGTTTAGAATTTAAAATGTTCAACATTGTCCCTATATATAGAAACAACACTGTATTGCCCATTTCCTACATACAGTACTTACTACATTTTCAGCTATCAGAAGGAAGTCACTTTTTTTAAGCTGAAGTACATTAAACAAACCTTAACACACTTGATAAAATTAATGATTGATTTACAAAATGGGGCACTTTCCAGGCCAGTAATAATAAATTATCTGTGCTAGTAGAATTGATGCTTCATGGTTCATTTATTTTTAAAACCACTTCCATCATTTAACAAATAAACCACATCAATCTAATCACTCATTCAATGAAGCAGAAAACATATTGACTCTCCTGGCAAGAACATGGTCCTCCTACACAATTCAATTGAACATGTACCATTCCTTCATACACTTCCAAGCTCAATTGCTCAACACTGGACAACTTTTTTTTTCCTTTTTAAAGAGAGGGAGAGGGACATTTGCCAAATTAAAGGTTATGGGCTACAAAGAAACAGCCAAGCAAAAAAGCAAGGGAAAGGAGGAAGAGGCATGTTTCCCTGGTGACATAATCTAGGCTTGGTTGCTTTATATTTGTCTTCCTTGCAAATTCTTCCGTGCTTTTAAAGATAACGCAATACTAAGGTACTTGGTTCACACACACACACCCCGAGTCTGCACAAGTTATGGGATCCAGCAATCTAGATGCAATTCTCTGCCTACATATTGAGCCCAGCCTGGACTTGACAATCAGCCTGGTTCTGCCATCTCAAGAAACCATTTTTTTTAAAAAAAAAATTATTTTAGTCATTTCAAGAAACTAAACACATCTATGTTCAAGTTGTTTTCTTTGGGAGTGGGGGCAGCAGGTATAACTTGGGCAGAGCTTTTGGGTCTAAGTAGGATAACAAAATGGAAATTTCTTACAATGAGACAAGCCATCCATTGTGCTAAGAGAGCATCTTCAACCATCATGACAAGTAGCTTCAGTAGCTTATGTCTCCCAAGACTGGAATGGAAACTCTACTTGTACCTTCTTCAATGAATGTGGATGCTGAACACTGTGAAGACCTGTAGGATCCAGCACAATTGTCACCACTTCCCACAGCATCCGGGTAAGATATAGTGCTCTAACAAAGCTTAAATCTCTCCATGCCTGCACAACAATAACTTAACTCCCTGGATCTGCACACTACCCCTTCAACACACCAACTGTGTGCTTCACAGGGCCATTAGACAGAAAGAGGCACACAACTGAGGCTGTAGATTTGGGGTATCATAAAAAGACAAGACATTGCTAAATACTGTATTATTTTTCTATTTTTACTGGCAGGGATGGGATAGTAAAAATACACAGAGATTTTCTGTCCGTGTCCGAACTTCCAGTATTATGGACCTTGACGTGGGTGGAAGATGCCATCCGCTGCTCTGCCCCAGGCAACAGTATCTTGGGCCTGCTCTTGGTGCTTCATAACACAATCTCTCTCCCAATAGAAGTCCCTGCTTAAAAAAAAATGCCAGCATATTTATGCAGGAGCCACCATGGCATAGTAGTTTGAGTGTTGGACTACAACTCTGGAGACCAAGGTTCAAATCCCCACTCAGCCATCAAAACCCACTGGGTGACCTTGGACAAGTCACACTCTCTCAGCCTCAGAACCCACATGATAGGTTCAACCTTAGGGTCACTGTAAGTCAGAAACAACTTGAAGGCACACCACCACCACAACAATCCTTATGCAGCAGAGAGAATGTGTCCCCCCAACCCAAACACAATGATATGGGGAGGGAGAATGTGTTTTATAATGCACAATGGCCTGGCTCAAAACCCTTTACTGACTGCAATATTAATGCCATTCTTACTACTACCTATAGTAACTAGGTTTTGGTAACCTAAGACCATCACCAATAAATAAATAAATAAATAACCTTAATTTTGCCTCAATTTCCTTCTGTCTGCATTAGACAAAAAAATGTACATGCTTTCTTCAACCCATCCTCTCCTTTTCCACCACCCCCCCCAAAAAAAACTCACAAAAGAATGAAGGGAGGGATTAATACACAAAGCCCAGGAACCAAGATGGTGGGAGGACGCAGCTGAGAAGATACAAATCACCTCAATAGCTGCTGCCAAGGGTCCCAAGGGCAGCGTGTGCCTGTCTTCTGGATCAATCCCCAAGTTTATGTTTTCAAAAATCACAGTTTCATTTTTAACATTTTAATGAGCATTAAAAAAAGAAAGAGAGTGAATCCATATCAGCCAGTCAGTGCAGTTAAAGTGCAGGGCATGAACTACATCCCATGAGGGTTCAAGCAGAGCTGCCTCACCGCTGGCTCTAGGACATTTGCCACCTGGCTCTGACGTCTCCCCCGTTCTCATTCTTTTTATAATCAAAACACTGCTGACATTATAAACCCCACGTGGATTTTCTGAAATCCCTCTTCATCGATCTAGCAAACACATAAACGTATTGGAGACAACACAGCACTCATTGATTAAGTTTGGCTTCTGCACCAAAGTTTTCGAAATAAATGAGCCACAAGGACAGTAATGCAGCTCCCTTGTGTCACCAAACAACCAAGGAAGGAAGAAACCTTGAAGAGGAACTGCCCCCACCCCAGCCAGCTGCCCCAGGCCCTGCCTATGGTTAAGATGAGAAGGAAGGTTTACCAACAATTCACTCTTTACGCCCAGTTAGAGCCCAATGAGTTTGGGATCTTATTTTATTTTATTCAGAAGGGAGGCACAGAATCATACTCCCCTTGCCCAGTGGCATAGAGGTTAGGCTGAGAGAGGGGCATGTTACTTAAAGGGTAACATGGGAGGGGAAGTGAAACCAAATTTGCTATTTTCAAATCTTGACCAGAATCCCACAGCCTCTTTCTTTATATGAAGAGGCATGGGCTGTATGTACATGTGCCTAGCTGTCTCATTGTCTCTTACACACACAGTTTACTCTGGACTATAATGCCTGGGGGTAGTTTAGCTCTTGCCCCATAGACTTAGAATTTGACATTTATAGCTTAGTTTTATAGTTAAAGAAAAACCCCAGGTGGTGGGTGCCAGTGGAGTCAAAAGCAAAGCAAGGCCAGACTAAAGCTTAACCCTCCACATCACATATCCTCCTTTCCTCTGTTTCCCCCACTTCCATTTCCTTTGTGTCATTTCTCTAGAATGTAAACACCTTGGGGCAGGGGCTAGTCCTTACATCCTTTGGAAAAGTAGTGTGTACAGGTGTGTTTCTCTTTCTCTCCCTCAGCCAAGCCTTCTTCTCAAGACTTGGCATTTGCTCTCAAGTCATTTACACATCACCTCCTCTGGGCTTACAAATGGAGTACCTCAGAGGAGTTCAGTCAAACTAGCCTGCCTCCAAGAACTCTCTTCTACTTACTTAAAGGAACCCTAACCCAACCATCCCCTTTCCCAGCCCTGCAGAGTTCTACTGTCAGATAAACTTCTTTCAGCTTATACCTAACTCAAGTCAAATCTCCCAAACGTGGATTTAGTGTGTGGTCTAGTTGTTTGAGTGTTGGACTAGGACTCCAGGAAACCAGGGTTGAAATCCCTGCTCAGTCAAATTTGAACCATGGGTAATATTAGGCAAGTCACACTCCCTAGGCCTTAAAGGAATGGCAAACCTCCTCTGAATAAATTTTGCAAAGAAAACCTTAGGAAAGGGTTGCCATAAGTCAGAGTCAACTTGAAGGCACACAACAACAACAAATTAAACTCTGGAAGTAGCCCAAGATTATATTGGGTTTAAAACCAGAAGCAGTTTTCAGTTCTGGAGTTTCACTGTGCAAAATGCACAGTGAGTGCCCTTCCAAGGGAAAGTATGTTATTTCTTTCCTCTGTGTGGCCATAATCATTTACCAAATATCAGGGTGGGGAGGTTTCTACATTTGTGTGTGCAACATCATACATTCCCTTGATATCATTCATTCCATGGACTAAGAAGCTATTTATTTTTAAGCCCAAAGCTTCCCTCGTCACATAGCTCTTTGTGCAAGGAAATCCCAGAAGAGGGCATTTAATAGGTCTTAATTGTTAACATGGATATCCAGAGATAGAACAAGGTGGAAAGGAAAGGAGAGGGAACAAGAACTTAGAGGAAGAGCACACCCTTTGTGCGTGAAAGGTCCTAGATTTAGTCTACAACATCTCCAGTTTTAAAAGGAATCAGGTAGCAGAGCTAAAACAAAACAACACCTCTGCCTGAGGCCTTAGACAGCCACCAGCAGTCAGCAGAGAGCAACCAATACTGGGATGTGTTTCTTCATTGCATGAAAGACTGTTTTTCTTTGGGGGTGGGGAGATGTTCTCTTCCAATTATTTATTTATAGTTTGGAATTATGATTCCAGTGTGGTTTACAGCACTGCAACACAATTCTCCTCTCCTGTTAACTTCAGATGTGCCACCACAAACTGGCCGAAAAGTACACCTTTTAAGCACTTGTATTCACCTACACAACTGTACTACTATTTAAGGATGGCCTCTAAACCGACTTCTAAGCTAACTACAGACACATACCATTGATAAAGAATTGCCTGGGAGGACTAAGAGTATCACACTGTCTTTGTAGTGGCTAGTATCTCAAAACTTACATGAGCCCCCCCACCAAGTTTACATAATGTACCAATTGACTCAGAGAAAACCTCTGTTTCATTGCCTCAATGGCAGAAATTGTCAATGGGAAGAAAACTCTCCACCCCATGTGGGCCATCTAAATCCACTCTTCTGAACCTTAAGCATGAATTCCACAGCATGAAGATGCAATAGGACTGGCATGGCAGTGAACAGCAAAAGTCATTCCAAAAGAAGACTGAGAGAAAACTGCTAAAACCCTCTTTCTCTGCACACTGACCACCAGCTCTAGGGTGAAACTGGACACTTTCGCAACTTGTGTCTTCTCTGAAGACCTCCAGCCTAATTCTAGGCAAAAAGTCAATTCAGTCATGAGTGACATACAAAAAGAAGGCTTAGCTGTGACACATACAAAAATTGTATAGAATCTATAGGAAACAGATTGCGCTTGAGCAGGGGCAGGCAACTTACAGCCCTGAAGATCTTATTAGGCTACAGCTGCCATTAACTGTTAAAATCATAGAGTTGGTAGAGACCACAAGGGCCATCTAGTCCAACTCACTTCTATGCGGGAATACCCAATCAAAGCCCTCCCGACAGATGGCTCTCTCTCTCTGGCTTTTCTTCGCAAATGAAGATTCAGGAAGGACTCATCCCGCGCTTTCTGCAAGCGCACTGATGACTAAAAAGGCCAATCTGAGATAAACAAGTCCGGTTGCAGAAAGCACAGTAGAAGGTCTCCTTGGGTGATGGCTATCTAGCCTCTGTTTAAAAACCTCCAAAGAAGGAGACTCCACCACACTCCCAGACAGTAGCATGTTCCACTGCCGAACAGCTCTTACTGTCAGGAAGTTCTTCCTAATGTTTAGGTAGAATCTCTTTTCCTGTAATTTGCCTAGGGTTGATAGGAACTGCAATTCATCAACAGTTGGATAGCCACACATTACCACTCTAAGCTGAAGTGTTGACCTGGTGCTTGGAAAGTCCAGGTTCTAGTCTCCACTGAGCCATGAAACTCACTGGTGACTTCATTCAAGACACAGACATATTCTCTCTCTCTCTCTCTCTCTCTCTCTCACACACACACACACACACACAATCAGATCTACTTCATAGTGTTGCTGTGAGGATAAGGAGGGAGGATGATAGCCATGCACGCTGCCTTGGGTTCACTAGAAAAATGGCAGGATATAAATGTGACAAATAAATACAATGCTACACGAAGAATTCTTTGAGCTGCCTCACTATTTTAAAAGATTTTTTTATGAAAGCAAGCATCCATTCTCTCTTGGTGGTTATCTCTAGAGTTATGTAAAATAATGTTTTAAAATACACAACAAAGAAGGGGTTTTTTTACAAACACTTCTAAAATAGCCACTTAATTGCTTCCTCAAAATCACCACCACCACCAAAATGAAGCAGCTTTTTAACTGTTGTGCACAGCTGGAGAAGACTGTACAGAGAACATTTGCACCCGTTTTTCTCTTGCAAGTAGCATAGGCAAGAAGAAAAAGTTAACTGCAGTAAGGAAAAAAATCTACTTTTAATGGAAAGGACCACTTGCCCTTAGTGAGAAAAAGAGTCTCAAAACCTTGGAAGCAAGTTTTTTAAGGAAGGCAAGAGACATTTGGATTTAAAAATTTAAATTCACGAGTAGTACCCAGATGGGCAACTTTTCACCGTGCATATTGGGGGTGGGGTTCATTATTAATTTTGACAACTCTTGAATTTTTTAAACTTAATTGCGCCTCTTTCTTCAAATTTACCCCCCAAGGCCACCAGTCCTTCAAATCTGGCTCGGACATTACACAGGAGGAAGCTCCCAGCCTCCCTGAGGTCCCACTCCTTATACAACACACGCAGAAGCAGGAGATAATGGGCTTGTGTTGAATTCACTGTTCTACATGACTCCTCCTGGGACACAAACCTAGCAGATGTGATTTTAAAAAACTGCGCAAGAGAAGGTAGCTCTGGTTTGCTCCTTAATGGCATTCACATGCAAAGAAAGGAGAAATGGAAAAGGGAACAGCCCCTATCCCTCTCTCTCAGCAGTGCAAAATACAGCACACATAAAATATTAAGCCAACATAACCCTCCCAACTAAACATAGCTTTTAAAAACCATTTAGCCCCTCTCTGAAGTATAGAATAAAAATTAAGATCTGACTCACGCTACATTGAAAATTAGGAAAAACAACAGTCTTGCAACAACTTGAATACTAACAATTTGTATTATAAAAGCTTATGCCATAATTAGTGTCTTAGTTTTTAAAAACATTGTTGTTTTTCCTGGAACACACACACACACAGATAGTGGTTGTTCCTTCGGAAGTTGTTTTTGTAAACTGCCCTGGAAGTTCTGAATGGCCATATATACCTGTAACTCTTTTAAATTAATGCCCCCAAATCAAGGAAGAATTAATGTTATACTCTTCCTGATTACCCTTTTGTATCTTAAATTAGTGGAAAAGAGTAACTGAAAGCATTATGTTTAAAATGAGTTCATTCTTGCCTTGTTCAATGGTTCAGTAGATGCAAAGGTAAGTTACATATTTGTGGAAGCATGCATATAAATACACACATATATAGCACACATATAATATGTAGAGGACTGTTTAATGAGCTGGCCAAGTTCAAGTTCATCTGCATAGTATATCCAACAAGGCAACCATACTGCAGGTAAAATAAAAGGATGTTCAGAACCCAGACTTCGGTCCTGTTATTTTACAATTCCCATAAAGAGAGTTTGGGAATATTTTTTAAGGGTATTTGGATTGTTTCTGGAAACTACAGTTTTCTAAAGTCTACAGTTGGAGAAAGTTCTTATGGATAATATTCCCAGATACCACTGTTCAGCCTGCTAGACATCACTAAATATCACTCTTAAGTCAACAATCACTTCTTTCCTCAGGTAGGGCTTAGTTAATAAAGAGCAACATTTAAAACAATGTTCCTCTCCTTTAAAAAATTTGAATATGAAAAAAAGTGTTCTTTCTCAAATAAAAGCCAAATCCTATGCAAATCTTTTTATAAACATCCACAAACATTTATTTAAGCTTTTGAAATGTTGGCCTCATTTGAAAGCATGAAAATTGGAAGTGGGGGGAGGAAGATGCAAAGGACAGCTTAGAGGCTGGCTCCCTGCATAAATATTCAGTAGGAAGATTATAGGATCCGTGTTCGGCTGTCTTAGGTTTCTCCAAAGTCCACATAGAATAGCAAAGAACAAAACTAACGAGAAGGAGAGCAGATGTTAGACAATGCAGCAACCCTCTCTTTTCCTCTCTCACCAAGTCCCCCCCTCCCACCCACCTCCCTTGGCTGTGCTAAGGCGCTTTCATTCTCTCCCTCCTCCTTCAATATGCTTAGGTCATTCAAGGATTCTCCTATAGACTCCGCATTGTGGCTGAGAGCTATAAGCTGGACCTCTGTCAGGCTTCCAAAAGTTCCCAATAAAAAGGCATTATGCAAATTCTACCTCTCTCTTACCCTCTCTCAGAAAAAGCAGAAATGGGCTCCAATAGGCAGCCATTGGAGTATTGGAAGTCCCAGCCTTCATTTCTGTATGGCTGTGTTTGCCTTAGGGCCATGCTGCTTGTTTTGACAGTGGATCCCCCTAGATAGTTGGGATTAGTCGAGCTTGTTTAGATAAACTCGAAAATCAAGGCCTTCTCGAGGTAGACAGCTAGATGTAGCTACCGAGTTTCCAGCTGCTGCCTTCTTTCATCCCCAAACAACTGCAGATCCACAGTAGATATCACAGCCACAGGCTATCTCCCATACATAAGTACAAAATTAAAGGCTGCTAAAAGAAGCCTTTTTAAGTCTTAGTGCTAAAATAAGGAATCTGTACAGTACAGTTTAGACATGTTATTCAAGTGAAACGCTGGCATGGCTGTACAAAGGGCAGCTAAACATGCACTGGGGGGGGGGAACTCGCCATCCATTTCCACACAAACAGGTAAGGTAGTGTGTATATGTTTTATATAGATAACCAATGTTTGTTGCTATTGATTGCAAAATGTTCATCTGTTAAATGTTTCAAATTTGTATCGCACATAACCATGACAATCATATTAGGATGACAGTAAGGAACACAGAAAACTGCCAGTTCATTATTTGTCCATGTGGCCTACTATTATTTACTCAATTGGCAGCCACTCTCCAGAAACTCAGAGGTCTTGGCCATAATCTGTGACATGAGAACCTTTTAACTAAATAGAAAATGCCAAGGACTAAACCATGTACTTTCCGCATGCAAAACATATGCATTATCAACTATGAGCTAAAATTTGGTATATCATTACTTTCTCTATGACATTTGATTTGCATTTTAAGGCAACTTTCTACAGCAAATAATTTAAACTGGTAAAATTTCAGTCTATAGTACTTTCTGAATTCGACACACATAGTCCCAAAAACCATCCAGAATTTTCTGGGAGATATTTAAATACAAAACTCGGATCCTTAACGTCCAATTACTTCCCATACAGAATGTTGTCCCAGTTCTGGCATTTATTTAATGTTTACCTGGTTTTGTTTTTTTTACTTTCACAGTAAAACAAGCCTTGATGAGGCAGTCCAAGTATGCAAGGATGCATGTAGTACATACAAAATCCAGCACTGAGAGACTCCAGTTTGAGGAATTACTGAAATGTAAACACTAAGTAATTGCTGGAGCAACAAAAGCTGGGGCAAACAGAAAAAGGAAGCCCAGCATCTGGTCAAAGGAGAATAAATATCTTAATTCTTCCTTTGCACTCAGGGTAGTTGATTCAATTAGTGAAGAGGACTGAAAGGAGGAATAGCATAACTTGAGGGAACTGACATGCAGGGGATACAGAGCTTACAGAACCAGTGTGTAAGTGATGAAAGGGCTTTTCTCTCTAAGAAGACATCAGGCCCACAATATAGGAAGCATAGCTTCCATGTCTGGATTAAGGCAGCCAGCATAAACTGTTGAAAAAGTCTCCTCTGTGCACATTCTATATATAGCACTTCAGGTCTGACGAAGTAAAATGGTTATTTATCATGAGCTGAGCTTGGTCAGTACTGGGAAAACCCATTACCTTAAGCAGGGGTTCCACAAATTTCACACCAGGAATATGCCTCGCTCACATCTACCAAATGAACAGCCACATGTTACGAAATTAGAAAGATTAGCCTTCTTAGACATTATTGGTGGAATTTTTATCCAACAGAAAAGAATAACCATCTCTGAACAGTCATGTGTGTATTAAAAGTTACTAGGATGAAAGGACTGGTAGCTCTCTGCCAATTATCTCAGCACTTCTGCTGATATGGAAACTTCTCCTTGTACACTGCACCAATTGCAACTGGTTCTTAAACACAGTGTGGACTTGGACTGTATAATTACTACACCAAACTACAGGAACTGTTGTTTGATTGTATTACAATATTGTTTTATTCATTTGGAGTTTTTAAATTTAAATGCCACAATTTATAAAAAGAAGTGGAGTATACTTTTGGATAATTAATAATAATGATGATGATAATTAAATGTAATATGTATTTAATAACAATGACAGAACACCAAATTTCCAATACTAATTTCTGTCAGAAAGGTGTTGTGTTACATGAGCCCTCAAAACAAAGGCATACAACAGTAATCAACAATAAAACACTAAAGATATTCATAAAACAGTATTGTACAAAGTTCAAAGGGAAACTTTGTTCAAGAAACTTTGACTTCAGGGAGACCTAGTAGTTTGACAATGTGGGCACGTAATAATAAAAGTTAGAAATATAACGTAAGTGTTGTTGATAAATTTATTCTTCTGTCAACAAGGATAATGAAATCCTATGCATAATCAATAACATTTTGGTTTACATGTAACAACCTTGTTCTATTTATTTTATTATCTTCTGTATTATTTAACTGCAATATAAGATCTAAGTATTGTGCATAATTTTTTTGTCATCCTGCACACTTGTATTTTAAGTCTTATGCTGAAGTTGCAATGGTTACAGTGACTAGTCAATAAAAACCATGCATTCGTTATCATATGATGATAGTTTTGAAAGAAAAGGCATACTTTGTTTTTAGAAGATGCACGTGTATGCTGCAGCATTTGCTGATTCAGAAAAAGACATTCCCTTCCTTGTGAGAGTGAAGGAGGAATGCCTCTGCTAAGATGATGCCTTTTGCCATCTGTAGTTCTTACAAGTACTTCTATTAAAAATAAAAATGTACTTGTTTGTTTACTTACATAATTTATATCCTGTGACTTCAGCATACTTACATATATTCCCAGGGTAGCTAACAAAGTAGCAAGATGTCAAGAAGAAGAAAAAGAAAATACAAACTAATACAACAAATTAAAACAGCAACATTCAATTTATACACAAAATAAACAGTAAAAACTGCTCAAGTTTAAAATGCTAACATTAGCAGTTCCTAAAAGCCTAGAAAACATTTTTGTCTAGCACCTGAATGATAGTAACAATGGTGCCAGGCAGGACATTTGGGGGAGGGCATTTCAAAGGCAAATAATTACTTTTTAATGACAATTATAATAAGGAGAGGTACTAGCTGTAATAGCAGTAATAGTAACAAGGTACTGTGTTTGCTGCAGCATACTAACAACTATCCTCAGAATTAATCTTTTTTAGTTTTGCTCAGTGAAGGATGCCTTTATAATAGATTTTTTAAAAGTGTATAATCCATTAATCTAACTGATTAACATCCTAGAGGCTGCAATTCTACTAGACATGGTGATGGGCCAGTCAAAACCATGGAAAGAGGTAAACACTTTTCTTTCTCCTTTCTGGCCACTGCCTAGGCACTCCTAGCAGGCTGGGACAAATACTAGTACCTACAGGTTACTACTACTACTACTGACTTCTTGTTGCAAAAATATTGCCAAGCTACTACAAGATTCTTCACACTTTAACCTCATTCATTCTGATAACAAATAATCAATTAGCCCACACACCCAATTTGCATAAAGCGAGGAACTGGACTCGAGGACCTACCAGTCCAACACCATCCAAAGCCTCTGCTTAAACTGGCACTTGGCATTTCTTTGGCCTGGCATTCCAATCACAATACTTATGCCAGCTCATTATGCTTTGCTCCTGAGCTCTTTTGTGTAAACAAATGCAAAGATGTGCTTGAGTAGCCATACTCTCTTGACACCTACTTTGCATCAGTCCATTGCCAAAAATGGGTTGCTCATTGCCATCACCTATCCAACAACATTTTTTTAAAAAAAATGTCAGTTCTCAAAATACAACGAAACATCACTACCAGCACTTTCCGTTCTATTAATCTGAGTGACCTTCTATGTGGCTGGAGATATGCACTACACAAAATAGTGTAGAAGATAGGCACTACAAATTAAAACAACATTCCATTCATACATATATGCATTACACAAAATAAGCACAATATATTGCTACTGACAGCACCAAGGCATAAAAGCAAAAGCCTTTAAAAATCCCTGCTTTTAAGACAGTATGTGCAGGTTTCCTCCCCCTGACCCCATCTCATAAAATAAGCTTCAGACTCTGGGGCTCATCCTCAGAAAGCCATGTAAGAATCACAATGTCTGACTACCACGTATTTATACGTCTTGATTTTCTGCACCTGCCAAGGGAATTTTTAAAAATATTATATCAATAATATGAATGCTGCTTCATTATGGTCCAGTCAAGAACACCCAGGCCTATGATTAGATCAATATTGTGGCTCTTGTCATACTGAACATATACCAAGTATGAACAGTTACAGCAGTATAATGCCCATACGGAACACCAGAGACATAAAGCTACTGGAAACAAAGGTGTGATATGTATCAGTCCTAAGGAAAATAAATCAATTAAACGTTATTCTAAAATAGTAGCTTCTTTTGCTCAAAACGAGCTTACCTAGTTTGATTGAATGAGAAAAAGTACCCAGGTAACTTAATGTCACGCTGGCCAACAGAATAACTTTCAGGCATTTCAGTTTCATTCTCATTTGTAAGAGAGGAGGCAATATAGAAACTTTAAAGAGAAATTATAAGATGTTATAGGACAAATAGCAGAACAGGCAAAATTCCAGGAGTGGGCCTTTTTGGAAAGGAACTAATAACATCTATTTATAACATTTATTTATAACGCCCTTTTCACCAAAGGGTAGAACCATCAACATATATCATCAAGGACAGAGACAATAGAAGCACTATAAATATACATGAAATAAAATCCCCAACACCCCACTAGTCTCTACCCATCTCAGCAATCTTAGGCACAGCAGCTTAATCCGGTGAATCAAAAGGTCTTCAACTCTTTATGAAAATGGGTAAAATCCTCCTCCAGCCGGACGTCCAAAGAAAGACAGTTCCACAAATACGGAGCCAGGTCTTGAAAAGCTTGCAGCCTTGACAGAGCCTTGCGTGTTGGTGGAACAGCCAATAATCTTTTGCTTGTACATCTTAAATTCCTAGATGGTACATACCATACCAGCCAAGCTGCCAGATACTGGGGGAGGTTAGAGCGCAGAGCCTTAAATAACAGAACCAAAAGTCTGAAATGGGTCCTGGCCCAAACTGGTAGCCAGTGAACTGCCCCCACTAGGAAGGGGAGTGCTATCAAAAGGGGCAAGGGCAAGCAGATCTTTCCTACAAACAGTAGGATGCAAAATCAAGGAGCATCAGTACCCCAAAATTCTTAGGGGATGAGCTGAATGCTAGGAAAGGTTTTTGGATTTTGAGAGGACTGGCAAGTATCTCCAAGTATCTTTTCCCAAAAGAAACTGTGAAGACAACGTCATGATGTACAGCAGTGTGGAATGTATAACATTAGATTAAATATTAAATGAGTAATTAGGCTTTTAACTGGCTAGATTTACACTGCAGTCTATTGTTTTGCAGCACCAAATGCCAGTTCTAAATGGATAGTTTCTTTTCAGAGTGCAAAATTTCAATTAATAAAGTGACTAACACTTTGTTAGAAGGAAATGTTATATCTAGTATTTTCTTATTTGGGATCTAGAATCTGTATTGTTGTCTGCCTCTGTAAGAAAGACAAAATGGCTTTTTAAAAAATGAACCAGTTCAAGTCCCCTTAGTATTATAGAACACCAAGGTTTGGAAGATGAAACATTTATTTCATCAGATTTCTGGCAGTTTCAGATTTCTCCCATAAGGAAAACCCACTGTACTCCCACCCTGATAGACAAATAATCTGCTGACTTTAAATACACACTGGAAAGAATGGCCATATAAAGTTTTTCACTTGCCAGATCTGGGGCAACCAAGGGCAAGCTGAGATTTCTGTGTAGCCTATGTAGCAAGAAGCCCTTCCATATTCACCATTCCAAATGTACAAGCAAGTGGTTTTAAAATTAGCAAGTAGTGGATTAATCCGCCGCTCCATTAAAATTTGCAGACTTATTATAAACTAGATGCTGTAGAAGGAAATCAAGGAAGTCACAACTTTTCCTTAAAACTCAGAACTCATCAAAAAAATAATAATTTTGGGGAATTGCCAGAAGTGCCCTTTTATTTGGCAGCCTTGTGGTGATGGAATTATACAGCATTTATTCACAGCCTATTTAAAATTCCTTAATTATGCCAATTACAACTTTAAACCGGATTTTATTTTTGAATAATTTAATTAGCCTTTTGAGATGCAAATAACCTTTTCCTATGTATATATGAAATGCAACTGCTTGGCTGTGTGCACTTGTAGCGTACATATTGGGAGGCTGTGAATAACAGCCTCAAAGCTGTATAAAATATACACTTATATACACATACATAAACACACACACACATGCTCCTCCCTTCCAGATACAAAATCCACTATAAATTGTAGCCTTGGCCACTGCTGTTGACGGTCACCAGAGTTTCCCTGATGCTGTGCTGAGATGTTTGGGAGGAGGAAACCCACACTTTTTAACAGCATGGAGGGCGGGCGCATACAGAAGTTATTCCCTCTCCAAAGAGAAGCTGACTAAACATATGAATCCAACTGGTTTGTCTGAAGGCCACATGGTGTGACAGACATTGACATATGTGGCTTATTTAAAAAATAAAATTTGGAGAGTAATGAAAAATCAGCAAGGTAACCTAATTGCCCATTGGCAGGCGAAGCTAGAAGAGTTTGAATATGACTTAAATCCAGAAAAGAAATGTACCATGGAATGGGCCCTCAGATATCTATCTATTCAGCAAGACAAAGATCTCTGGTCATGAAAAGGAACCAGACTTTTAGAGGGTCATATGAATGCCAGAGCAGGAAGAGGAAGAGGAGGAGGAGGAAGAGGTAGCCATTCCACCTCAAAATTATGTAAAACTGATAGAAAGGCAGTTTTTATACTGTGGACTGACAATCAAAACAGAATTAAACTTTCAAAAATACAAATGTATCCTGTGTTAAAACACACACAACCTGACAAGAGAGAATAGGAATTTTACTCTTTTCTCTGTCAACAGAAAGGTAATAAAAACTCAGGATCTCTCCCCTCTTTTTTCGTAGGAGAAAAGGACTGTGAAGAATAGATGGCAGATACAGGCCTTTGGCAAAGTCAAGAGAGAAGACTTGTCTCTGCCCCATTTTGCAAGTGGTTTCACAGAGGGCAAGGTCACACAGGATAGCTAACACACCAGTTATCTTGTTATCTTCAAGTTCCTTGAAGAAAAGATTAAGGAAGACAAACAACCTTGATAGATGCTCCCTGCAGAACAGGAACCAGTGAAGTTCTTTAGACATATTATAATGAGGGGCAACTTTTCCAAAAGGAAATAAAGGGAAGAAACACATACTGTTTTCCTATTTTCTTCCTTTATGCACTTGGATAATAATGGTTAGAGCTTTCAAGGCAGAAATCTAGCACTTACGCATGATTACCCTCATCTGCCTTGAGTCTCTGGAATGGGACAGGAGTGAGGGATAACATGAAAAATTAACTATATATAAGTTCTGCAGAGCTTTAATTAGCTCTCCCTCTGCTACATCTCAAGTTCCAGAGCATCTGTTTTGGGTTCTGAACTGCTTGATGATCCATACCAGTTTCTTTAGTGAAAGACCAATGGTATATACCAACAAAGTCCAGCTGTTGCATGGCTTGACACTTTCAGAATCTACCATCATAAGGTAGTGGCGGAAAAGACAAAACTCTGTCCCTTCTTCACTATATTCTTCCTTACCTTGTCCCAACAACCATCTACAGATAAACCTCATTACTAAAAGGGATACCCAGTTTTATCCATTCATAAAGCTGCTTCATCCACTTCTTTTCAAGGTAGGGTTTAGAGGGACAGGTAGGATCACCATCCACAATTGGAGCTATACTGACCAGCAATTAAATCTTAAAAGCTCCATGTACCTTACTTTCTATCCTCACTGCTCTTTTTACTCTAATACAGGTAAAGACTGAACAATATTTAATTTTGTCAAGACTTCCAACATTCTTCAAGTACTATCTATAGCACTACAATGGACAATTTATTGTTCCCAGTTTGAAGATGATTGGATCAGGAATAGTGAATTATTCTTTGTAAAAGTGATGTGTCCACACACAAAGGGGGGGGGGAAGGAAGCATTTCAAAGCTCGGGTGTACAGAGGCAAAAGAAAGAGAAAGAGAGAGGTACATGGAGTGAATTAACAGCTACACATTTCCAAATATTAATACCTACAAGTTTTCAGTTCCAATCATTTCTGGCCGCAAGACATTATTGTAATGGGGGAAGTTCACAACAGCTCTTCATGCTAATTATAGAGGGTGCTATCTTCCAGAAAGTTCTGAACAAATCCAGTTGGAATGAAATGGCCCATGCACTTCAATGGAGATTGTATAACAGACCTTCTCAACAAATTGTACCCCTTGCGTAAGATCTGTATCCTCACTCTGCCACCTCCAACAGCACCCACGTCCAACAACTCACCTTCACTTGTGGTAAGCCTGCAGTTCACTCCAACCCTCTCTATTTAAGGGCAGTTTTTCAACACACATGGCTGTCCAGATGCAAGTTTTACACTGTGCATTTACGACCAACATGGCACAAATATTTTCCAAATCCTAGTTTGTAATGAGGTAACAAAGAGAGCACCCCACCCCCATTCCACCTCTAATTCCAAAGTGCCATGCTTCTTACATGGCTTATAGACTTTGTACAAGAAAGAGTCTTAGTTTCTATATAAAGTTGGTCATAAAATATTTACTGTTTCAATATAAATGTAAAAAGATGGCGGAATTCATTATGGCCCCTGTTTCTGGGGCTGTGGAGGGGGGGGGCAAATACCTGCAGACAGCACAGAAGTACCAAATTTGTAGTATTGGCCCATTCCTCACACAATATGCACATTATATAAAGGCAGGTTGTCATATTGCTTCTAGGCAGATGGAACATAGAGGTCAATGCTCTGAATACAAAAAAGGATGTCCAATAAAGATTTTGTAGGGGAAGAACAGAAAACTAATGCTAGATGCTATTCTAGAGACTTACTGTAAGAGAGTATGGTGTCTCTATAGTTTCTGTTTTCTACCACAATTATCGCATAGTTGATACTGAAACACTGCTCTCACTTTGCTCCCATTTACAACTTTCTTTCTTTTTTGTGGCTATATAAGTTTTCCCAGCACTATCGATGAATCACAGTGGAACACACTTTAACTCCCAAGGCCCAAATATATAAATGACCAAAACAAAAGTACTTTTAAGTAATACCGATTTCAAACTGGAAAGATTTAAAAATACACCAATGAATTAAACCAGACATTCAGTGTGATTAAAGTTGGCTGGATTGTGTCCACAGGATTAGAAAAAGAGAGAGTCTATAGTCTCTAAGTGTGAATCTTTGTTGATTATCTTCTTCATAAATAGACATAGTATGCACAAGGTCATTAAGCCTCAAATTACAGCCATAGGAGGAAAATTGAGAGAATTAATTTGATACTCTCAAGGCATGTTCTTTGTTAACCACCCATATTTGCGTTATATTTTTTCTTGCTGGGAGTGGGGGAGTAGCCTATGGGAATTACTGTTATAATATTCCTCGTGATTGGAGAGGCTGAAAATAATTTTCAACCTTTCACCTGCTTGAGAATCTGAAGGCAGAAATACAAAAAGAACTTGCATGGTTACACAATTGTCACTGCAATTATTTCAACACTTTTAACTCATATATTACAAGACAATGCTATAGTAAACCCTGACTATAATCATAATACAGTACTGTATAACATTCACAGAAACTAGTGTGTAGGTGTACACTTAAATACATGCATATTTATACACATCTTTTTTAAAAATACACATAAAAATGAGGCGAGGAGAGAGAGAGAGAGAGAGAGAGAGTTGGAGACTAGCAGAACTTGTAACAAATATACTCTTAATTTTCAATATGGTAAAAAAATAAATCGTCAGCATTAAAGCAAGTTCATCTAAACAGACCATTCCTATTACTAAACTTTTGGAGAAATCATCAATACTCTCTATACTGCTCATCAGTGCCCCCCTCCAATATTTTCCCCATGTCTTTCTAAAGTAAAACCGTAGTTGTCTTCTTCACGTTAAAGCTACTTCCTTCTCTCATTGTGGACTGACTGCTCCAAAGACAACTTTGCAGCGAGGGTGGGGGAAGAGAATAGGGGTGCAGGGATGCCTACCTTGGTGGGTAATTACAATCAAGATTCCAGCAATGTGGCTAGCTGGCTCATTACTTTCTCCCTTTGTACCAAACTCCTTATTTACATTTCAGATTACATTTTTCATGAAACAGCAAGATCTATCAGAGCTGAGAGGGCTAAAATAATGAGGGAGAAATATTTTAATAAAAATGTGTTGGGGTCCTGCATTTCCGCCCGTGTCGGAAAAGAAAGGAGTTCTCTCTGTAGTGATGGATCATTTATTCTGCCTCTAAATGAGAAGGGGGGGAGAGTGGATGTGGGGGGAGAGAAAAAAGGAAAAAAAGATGAAACTGATGAACTTTTACTGCCCATTTGTCTTTAGCAGACAATTAAGACAGGAGATCAAAACGGATTATCATGCCACGCAGACAACTGGCCCAACAGTAATACATCTCCGGGACCGCAGATTTGTAACCCTCCTTTTATCCCTCCCCCCTTTCTTCTTAGTCCTTTTTCCTCTCTAAAGGCAATGCTAGCTTTGTGGCTCAAGGGGAGCCAAAAGGCTGCCCATCATTATTCAGCCACAGATGTCAGTCTAACCTCCCTTTTTTCTCAGGTTTCTAAAGCTGGGAGCCACAATAATTTGTGACAGATTCTTTTACTGTAAGGTACAAAGAACACACAGAATAAAACATCCAGCGGCAGCGAGGGCTCTGATCAGATGCACTGCCTACATGGGAAACACACTGTATGTAAAAACAAGCGCCAAGAATTTAGACTGGGGAAGGGTGGGAGATCAGGCAGGAGGGGGGGAGAACTTGAGGGCTTTCGTACTAATGAGTGAATTGCCTTGTATTGACTTAACTCACAATATTCCTCATGGAATTGGGTTGTCAGCAAAGAAACGTTTGCCAAGGCCCACACCCAAGGCTCATGAGCAACATGCACATCGTACATATATAAACACTACAAAAGGAACAGCCTTTGTTTTTAATGGATTGCTTTCCCCCATCTTGTATCATATTTTAATTTTATTTCAAGTCCATGTGCCCAAAGGCTAAGAAATCAGCCTCCTTCTCCAACTTGAGCCCCAACATAAATCCAGAAAATCTCCCTGTAAAGTGGATTTTACACTCTGACATACTAGTAATACGTTCTTGAAATCTCTTGACTATTTGGAGTTTTTTTACTATTTTGTGCTGGGACATTAGTAAACTGATTGAAAGAAGAAACTGATTTGGACCATTTGATCCCAAACATGGCTGCCACTCACTTTTTTTTTTAATCTCATGAACAATTTCCAAAACGAACCCTGGCTGTTAGCCATCGTTTGCTTTGCTCACAAAAGTGGCTGGCATCTCTTTATGGCTTAAATGCACAGCTGACATCCTGGCATCGAAGGGAAGAGTATACCCATCTCAAATCTGAGTGTGTTTTAAGTTTGAGAAGTTTGCTTCTCTCTCCACCCTAAAATTGATTGTTCACCATTTTCGTTTATTGTAATTACTTTAAGAACAAGGTGAATAAAAGGATCAGGAAGGTTCTGTAGCAGCACATGAGCCTTGCCTCTGTGGCTTTTGTAGAGTTGATCTGTTCTAAGGTGGTTTACAGCATGCTTAAATTTCTTCCTTTCTCTTTCTCTCGCTCCCACTCTCTTTTCGTGGTTTTACAAAAGGAAAAATATTTTATGTATGAGACAGCCCTATAATCCATAGATCACAAGCGCAAGAGACAGCAACAGCTCGGAGGGACCCTTAATCCAACTACATTTCACATGATAGACTAGCAGCTCTTTCAGCAGACATTGTGGCCCAACGCTGCAGAGTGTACTTAGGGAGCTATTTATTAACAGATTATTGGCACGAGATGGCAACAAGGACTCGTGCGTTTACAAAAGGATGCTTTGTTGCACAACCCCTATGCCATAAGTACTGAAAAGGGGGCTACTATAAAACTGTAGCTAAAACCAGTCAAGCAGCACACTGCTTATTTTAAAAAAAAATTAATATTAATACTACAGAAGCTCTCCAGGAGTGCAGGCATCAGGGCAACCATTGTCCCAGATAGTGTATACACTGCTACAAGACAAGGTCTGTGCACCCTGAGGGGCCCACGTTGAGACATGCTCAGCAGGCAGGAGACACTGCTGCGCCTTCTACAGAACAGAAACATTTTTAAAAGGTGGGGGGGGGAGGTGGAAGGTAAAAGGATCAAAATCAAAACCTTCTGTAAGAAAATGTAATTAAAACCCGGCACAGATGATTACTGGAGTTTTCTCTCTCCTAGCACTACTGCACAAAAGTCCTCCAGCTGAATGGAGATTTTCATGGATATAACAATTAAGAAAAAAATTGCTACATAGATCAAGTTTCAGGCCAAGCTTTACTACTTGCCATGGCTGACCAAAAGAAAAAAAAAGGGGGGGGAAAGCTAGTCCAAAAGCTGGAGCTTCCTTGGTGAAACAGCAAGAGTGTACTAACTACACAAACAGCGCAAAAATAAAACTTCCCTCCTTCCTTCCCTCCCTCTGCCACTCTCTAATGAGATGCATTCAAAGGAGGAAGCAGCCATCAAGATCAGCAGTAGCTTTCGGTTATTCCAATCGTCCCCACAAACTATCACGTAGCAGGATGTGTTCCCTTTCCCCTCTGCTCTGAGCACTAATTGCAAAATTCCCACGGCATTCTAAAGGCACAGTCACTCCCCCCTCCTTTTTTTTATTCCATCAGGCTACAAGTTTTGATGTGACCCTGGATTTCTCCCCCCTTCAAAAAAGGGGAAAAAATGTGTCATGATGCCAAGTAAATTCAAAAACCTTGTAACAACAAGATGAAAATTCTGCAACTCACAGCAGCCTGCAGCATTTCCAAGACAACACAATGGGTGTGTTTTTAAAGTAAAATTTATGAATCTGCTTCCTCAAAACAGATCCTTAAATTGTGAAACCATTACCAGGAGTCAAAACTCCTTCTAATCAAGCTTTTTTTCCATGCAAGCTTTGAAAATTTATATATTTTAAACCATTCAGGTTTCTAATTACAGTTCCCTTTTCTTCTAAAAAATATTTCTCTGGTGTGTGTGTGTGTGTGTGTGTGTTTGAAAAAGAACAGCAATAATATGTTGAACAACCCTGAAATGAATTTTGTCATGTAAAAAATTAATTACACATTCCAAACCTGGTCACTGTAGTCCTCTGGGAATTGCCTCCGCACCTCAGGATCTGTAAATAATTGACAGATAATATTAATTGGCTTTGGATTAGTGAGCAAGCAGAGAATCACACATTAATATTTGATCAGAAGATGATAGCAGCCCTGGCAGGGGATCCAAGAAGGGCGGCTGAGGCTGAGGCACTGATAAGAGGAAGTAAGGACTCCTCAAGGCTCTCCTTTTACCCTCTTTCCAGAAAGACAAAAAAGAAATTAAAGAGACCTGATGCTACTGTTAACTTTAACCTGTTATCTAATGCACGAACCTAACCAGGTGCAAATTGCCAGCAACATATATTGCAAAGGAACAGTGTTCCTATCCTGCTGTAACTCTTTTTTATTAATCAGACACCTCATTTAGTCAACTATAGAAATGGCGTTTATAATTTGGAAAAACAACCCAGCAATAATAGTATTCAGTGGAAGGTGACTGCAGCTCTTTCAAATCTGACTTGAATACATAGATCAGACAGGATATTGCTTTAAAATGCTGATAAACCAGAGAGAAGAAAAGAAAGATGTACCATGAGTAAAGACCTAATTAAACTGACCCTGAACTACTTCAACCCTAGTAAGCCCTAATATTAAGTCTTCTTTATTCCAGTAACCACCACCTCTGAAAACCAGGTTCTTTCATTTTCATTTCTCACAATAAAACAACATGGTGGTTTCAACATAAGAAGCAGCAGCTCTGAGTAAGTTTAATTGTATTAAATAGAACAGAAGCACCAAAAAAGAAAAAAAAAAGAAAAAACACCAAACCCAGACAGAAATAATTTCTATGACAAACCATCTCAAAACAACTCTGTTGCGACCATCTGCTTTTCCTAACAGCATTTCCAAGATTGCCAGGTTCCGTATTATCTGTGTAATTTTTAATTACAACAATAATAGATTAAAAACTAGATGCCTTGGATTTTTAAAAAAGAATTTGTCATTTATTCAAGGAGCCTGTTGTTAGACCAACATTTGGGTACAACTGTGAGCATGTTTAGTTCTATGGCCTTGCTGTGCAAGATGCATTGTTAACCAGATGCTTTCCATTTTTGTGGAAAAAAATTGTTTCCACAAGTTTTGATCATTATGGAAGGAGCAGGGATTTGTAAACAATCTTTACTGCTCAATTACTGCTCTCCTCTGCTGGAGTTAAGGCTTGTGGGGCAAAGAATAATTTTATGATGTATACATCATATACTTTTATTTTTTAAGAAAAAAAAATGTCCCACCCTAGATCCCTCACAGGCAAAGTTTGTTTTGCTAATAAATTGGTTAATTGGCAGGTTCAATTGTTAGCAGATGCAGAATTTCCACTAAAATATACTTGCTTTCAACAAAGTATTTAAAATGTACAGTAAGTGCACTTTTTAAAAAAGCTAACTGAGGGAAATGGCTATTAAATTTTCCATGTGGATACAAGTTTGATCATAATCTTCCAATTGTACATTTGGAGGGGAGCACTTTAGAAAATGAGCAAAAATTGAGATCCATATAGAAGATAAAGAAATTTATCCAGAAGATGACAGAGTATTAGATTCCTTGCACATCCATCACTAGTTTAGCCTTCATCAAGATTTATACCCAGTCTTCCACTCTATTCCTAAAATTGGTAAGGATTGTTCTGAAGAGTTATGAAGAGTGCGACTCTATACATCTCTACCCAAAAGCTGCTCTTGGACACAGTCAGGCTTATTCTCATATGAACAAGCACAGGACTGTCATTAAAACTCTATGCTGTAGCAGCACTCTGTGTAGGACCTTATCAGAGTTGCATTTAATGCTGGTTTCAGAAAACATGCAATGCAAACTATTTCTGCTTTGTTTAGCCACTTGCAATGGTAGGAAGAGCCAAGCAGAAATGAGCAAGCTGTGTGCACTTGGCTTACAATGATTCACCACAATCCTCATTTATCAATCTGTATAAATACGGTCAGCAACAGGAGCAGAAAAAGCAAATGGGATACCAATAGCTTAGGCCTATGAGAGTGAGATACACTCGTACATCTACTGAAATCAACAGGTTTAGACAAAGCGAATTCTAGACTCCCACTCAGAACCATACATTTGTCCTGACGGCTGAGATGAAGACAGAAACCTGCTTTAGATATGCACACATCACAGATGTGTGGGAAGATAACAGAGCTTCAGGCTAAGAGACCTACACAGCATCCCTACTGTTCTAATATGGGATTCTCCCTACCTTCAAACTGTCGTTAGTAATTCTAAAATGTGTTATACATCCACATGATATAAAATGCATTTTTCAACATAGTTCAGACAAGATAATTCTTCTTTTGGATATTTTGAAGTCACTTATATGGATGACTGACACATCAATCCCAAGCCTGTCTACCCTGACTGACTGGGAGCAGCTCACCAGAGTCCCAGGCAAAAGAGGGCCTTTCCCCAGCCGCGCTACCCAAGTTCCTTCCTGTTGGGGATGCTGAGAAGTGAACCTCGGCTCTTCTGGACACAAAGCAAGCACTCTACCTTTGAGCTATGGCCACTTCCGTTCCCCATCCCTCTCTAAACAACACCTTGACCAACTTATATGTGCAAAAAGCCAGTTCATGAGTTGTTTCTCCTATTCCTTAAGATACCATGTTTGAAACCCCCAGAACAATCCAGCTTGAAGTAGTTATTCTGCATCCACAGTGCCTCTCCACCAAAGTGGATGCTCCTGGTCAAACATGTCTCCAGCACAGATCACACCTGTTTGGCATATTAAAAGCAAAGGAAGACCTGTCAGCTACAATGATGCCAAATTCCCAGTTTGAAAAATAACTCATTAGGGCAACTAGGAGTCACAAAAAATCAAAAATAAAAACTGTGCAAGCTTTTAACTTTTCCATCAGGCAAGATGGCAAACAAAATAAAGAGGGGAAGAAGAGCGGTTAATATTCAAGCCATGGAGTCTGGATCTAGTTACAAAGTTGAGATGGAACACAGGAGAAGGTTGCTGACATGCCATGGTGTGGCTAAGAGCCTAAGGGCATACTCTCAGCATTTCCAGTTAAACAGAAGTCTTTATTAAATACCTCCTGTTCAAAATGAGACAGCGAACTGGAGAAACTGCAAAGAAAACATGTTTCTCGGGAGGGAAATCCTTTGTTTAAATACTGCAATGCTTTAAAGGCTACTATTTATAAGTAGGGAGGACATGTGAAGTAAACATGCACTACATGTGTGACTCTCCCAGATGTTGCTGGACTGCAACTCCCATCAACCTTAGCCAATACAGTCAACAGTGAGGAATGATGGAACAAATAATCCAGCATCACCTGGAGAGTCACACTTTAAAACAATAACAATAATTGAAACAGGCCAAAATATATTGAACACATTAGCAATTTCCAACAGGTTTAAAATGTTACAACAGTTTAAAACCACACACACACACACACACACACACACACGTGTGATATAAATCAGTTAGGCTCAAGGGCTTTAATAAAAAGCCATGTTTTTATCTGGTGCCTAAATTAAGCCAGTGTTGGCACCAATTGGGCCTTGACAGGGAGGTCATTTCACAACTGGAATGTGTCACAGCTGAGAAGGCCTTCTCCCATGTCCTCACACAGTGTATTGACCTCACTGGTGGGACACGGAGGCGCTCCCCCACCCTCCATTGCACCTCAATCCTCAGGCAAGCACATACAGGGAGAGGTGCTCCCTCAAACATCAAGGTCCCAAGCCATTTAGGGCTTTAAAGGTCATTTTCAAGCATCTTGTATTCAAACCAAAATCTTGTATTCAAACCACCTCCAAAATATGCCTCATAATACTCTAAGGGCTCACTAGTTGGGAGAATTAATTGAGGAAAATAGCACATTTCCTCACTATTGCAGCAGTGTTCATTTGTCCCCATGATGCATTTGCACGATCACTGGCATGGGAAGCTACCTGAGTATGAAGTACACTCAGAGCATGCCCGTGAGAAAAGATGACGGCCGCAAGTGAATTACCTACATTATTTTCCCCCAAAAGCTCCCTCCATTTTCTCCCCCCCCCCCATTGTTAAATGAGAGATGTGGAAGAGCGATCTTATGCTTAAAAAACTTTTTTTTTTTGCTCTGCCACTTGAAAATAGCACACGATCACTTCTGTAAAAGACAGCAATGGTGGCTTCAGCCACTTCATCACCAGTGAGCCCGCCCCTGCACACGTCTAATCAATCATGTTTTGACTTCTAGGATGTGCCCCAATTCAAATTGGTTGTTCAAATAGGCTGCAGTGTGCCTTTTTATGTATTTTTAAAAAAAGATTGCAAGAAACAGCGAAAGCTGTTATCGCAAAGGACTTGTAGTTTTTGGTCACCCTCCTTCCAAATATGGAGAATCCCAGCAGGAGCTCATCTGGACAAAAGGTATTCCGCCTGCATTCCCTGAGTATTTTTTTCACCATCTGGACAACACCTAAGTTATGTCCTAAAATTATATACCCAGTGGAACAGTCCATATGCATTTTAGGTTCCCGTCAGTGTTCAGCTAAGCAGATTACCAACAGAAAAGTCAGGAGCACTCAGGGTGCCTTACCTTTTATATGTCTCCTTATAATGTATCTATTGGCTACTGCTTTTACACACACACACACACACACACTGCGAACTGCTGTTTGGGTTTCCACAGCCATACACCTTCTTCAGACTCTGAAGGACTAAACTGGGAAATTCAAGAAGCCAAATAAAAACAAGTCTCTGTGTTGTTTGCAAACAGTTGCTTTGTTTTTCTAGAAAGACAGATCTGTCATGCATGTGTGGTTTCAAACGTATACAAAGATGGATGCTCACCTCAAAGATAAAACAGAATTTTTAAAATGCCAAATATGAAAGAATGTTGTGCTTCTAAGTATCCTAGACTTTTCCAGCACCACAATAGATAGCAGTAAGAATGGCATCATCCATGCCAGTACTGCTCAAAATGGTGGTCAATGGACCAGTGCTGGTCCACCAGCTTTTCCCGGCGAGTTTCTGGGAAAGAAAGTAACAGATGTAGGCAAAGGGAACAAATATGGTGGTGGTCCCTGACACACTGGAGGGGGGAAAACATGCCAGTCACCCCACACTCAAATAGCTTAAAAAGCATTGCCCTATGCACTGTAATTCTGGGGTGTGCTTTGGAGCAAATACAGCCTATCAGACATTCAAAGGCTTACAGCAATTTGAACTCCTGCAAAGTAAGAATTAATTTACACTTTGTTCAGAATCAAACATTGGGCTGGTGGCTATCAGCCTGGAACTGCTACAGGCTCACTGTCATCACACATCTCAGCAAGGGAGATGCTAAAAACACATTGCCATATTGTTCCCAGCATCTCCAGGGTATAATGTTAGCACACTACTAAAAACTGAACAGGCTGCATAATCCTGTATCACAACAAGCTTCCTGCAGGCCAAATCAACTCATCCAGGCTTTTTGACCAAAAATCTAGCAGCACTAAGATCTGGGCAATACAAAATGACCAGCAGGTCTGTGGGAAAGGTTATGATCCTTTAGTCAGCCAGGTTAGGTGAATGATCAGCAGTCCAACCTACAACACATCTGAGTAATGTTCCTACATAAATTCCATGTTTCCAAGTACCCTAATTTTTATCAGCAGCGGCAGCAGCATGGCATACGGACACATCCTGGCACCCTGCAGTTTGCAAAATGCCTTTAAATTCTCCATCTGGCATCAATCCACTTGAATACCTGTACATTTTCCCCACTACTCCATGGGAAATGTTGCATCAGCTGTAGTCCTTCAAGTATTAAATTGTCTGGAGGCATTTTCTGAAACATTAAATACAACTATATGGGAGTGGGGAGAGCAGCATATTAACGGAATGACTGGGTATCAGTGTTTATACACTTTACTTAATATGCATTAAACCTGTATTCTGCCTCTGCGCCATGAAAGAGAACTAAACATAGCTAATCATGTTCAAAAAGCCCAGAACAAAATAAGACAATTGTAACATAGGCTTAAAGGCAACCACTTCTCCTGCTGTTAATACCCAGCAGCTGGTATTCAACAGATAGACAGCTTCTGAACATGGAGATTCATTGAACTATTGTAGCTAATGGTACCGAAAAAGCTTGTCTCCTCCTTTGTGAACCTGTCTGATCCTGCTTAAAATAATAAAAACTGGTAGCTGCCATTATATCTTGTTGTCACAAATTCCATATGTTAACTGAATACTGTTTTAAAATCCTACCTTTTTGTCTATCATAATCTTCAAAAATTTGTGAGGTAAGGTGAATCCTAGCAATATGAGAAAATTGTCTCAACCAATTTGTCTTGCCGACTCCTAAAGTAGAGATATTAAAAGACCCAAGTTTGAGGTGGGATTTTTTTAGACAACATGACATTGGATGAATAGGGATCATGATTTTAAAAAACTGCATCCTGTCAAATCTTACAAATACGTTCCAAAGTCACTTCAAAAGCATTAAAATAAAATAAAAATGAACACACACGGGGGGGGGGGAGTCGAGGACAGACACAGACAACTAAAAACAAGTAAGTATTAAAAATAAAAAGATAGAAATCTACTGTATACACTCAACCCTAGCCCCAAAACACCACACGAGAAATTTCCAACTTTCACATCCCTAATAGGTGAATGAGGAAAGAAAAGTACCTATGCTGTCCAGCTTTTGAGCAAGAAAAAGTCCCTTCAAAGTATAAACCCTGACAAAAGTGACAGATAAGTTTTTGTTTTGTTTTGTTTTGTTTTGTTTTTAAAGGGAAATGAGATTTAAGTATTAGCAAGGTGGTCTGGTTTGCCTCACCAAAATGGCAGACTTTAAAGCTGTGTTGAGGACTGACTCACTGGAGGAGCCAGTTAAAAGTTTCCCGCCTTTTTTCCTTTCAGGAGGCAATGCAGCCAGTTCTGGCCATCTCTCTGCCTCCAAAGCAGGAAACTTTGGAGGCAGACCTCAAGCTTCCCAGTATATTCCAGTTTGGATGTTGAGTTTCTGTCAATTTGGAGGTGGAGAAGAGGTTCAGGTGGGGAAATATTCCTCATCCATCCAACTGCCCACGTTTCAGGAGATGTCATGAGGAAAAAAACATGGCTGCTTCACCTGAGGCAAAGAAGCCACCTCAATCCCTGCTTAATGGGCCTTAACTGCTGAGATTCTTCACAGCTCCAAGGACAGCCTAAACCTCCTTCCTCAACCCAAAACTTGGTGTCTCCTTCCCTGACAACTCTTCCCTACTTCAGCATTTGTAGATTTTATTCCATTAAATTTCTCCCTCCACCTGCTACATTCCATGACAAAACAAAGTTTCCCCTCAGAACAAAACATCCCATGATAGAACAAAGATTCCTGCCAGTCTTTGTAGTAAGTCAATGGAAACAAGTTTTGTGTGGTAAAAAATAAATAAAACAAAAAAGTAGTATGTTTAAAAATAAAAGATACCATGAAACAAGCCTCTTGAAACAGCAGAAAGCAAAGAGGTCACGCCTCAAAACAGCACTATGATATAAGAAATTTTAGTCTGTTATGAAATGCCCAGCGTGTTTTTAAGTTTACATCAGATTTTAAAACTCTTATTACAAAAATATTCTTCTTGGCACTATTTTGAGGCTTTGGGTTCTTTCTCCCCCCCCCCCCCCCCGCTTTTCCCTCCAACCTTTCTTTTTCTTTCTCTCAGGTTCTGCCCCACATTTTCCTCACACAAATGGTAACCTTCACCTCACAGGTCAGCAACTAAGTACATCTGCCAGCTCACCCTTACAAAAGGACTATCTCAATTTTGGGCAAGAAGCAGACAGCCCGAATATAACACAGTGGGAACAGAAATGAGGGAGATTTTTGACATAAAATAACAAGAGATGCAGTTAGTCTGAAGCTGGCAAAACTATCAGACAGTTTTCCTAACAAACTTGCCTTCCTGCCTCTGGGCATTTTTTTAAAAACCCACTCTTCCTCTCTTTCCTTCATTAACAGGTTTCCTTGCTGAGAGAAGATTAACCTAATTTATAGCCACTGTTCAGGAAAAGGGATCCTTCTAAAAACTGAGCAGGCTGCATAATCCAGAAAGATGCAAATCATGTCCTTTGCCCTAAATGTTCAATTTCAACAGTAAAGAATCACCTCAGCCAGTCGTTTGAAAAATTAGGGCACGGGACATGATTTGCATCTTTCTGGAACCTTTTATGTTCTATTCCACTCCCACAACTGTATAAATATGCTTTATACCTGAGGCTTTAATATCACTCTGTACTGTGTGTGAAGAAGTGGGTTTATATCCATAAAACCTCAGGCTAAAACAAAAACCAGTTACTCTTAAAGATGCTGCCACCTTAAAATCAGTGTTACTTTTTGCAATTGTGCTATTATGAAATCTGTCTGTGGCAATTTCATTCAGATGTTTGGTTAGCCCATCTACAATTTCTCCCATAGCACCTATCGCTATTGGAGTTGTTTTCTGTGGATATGGAAATATCCAGGAAAGATGGGGAAACAAACCACTTATTCCATATGGAGGATTTAAAACTATATTGAAAGTCACCATCAGAAACTGAATCCTTACTCAATGTTGTAAGAATATTTCTCACAATATTTGACAGCCAGAATGGTAAAGTGGTTTGAGTGTTGCACTAGGATTGTAGGAGACTGGGGTTCAAATCTCTGTTCAAACATGGAGCCCAAATGAGTGACCCTGGGCAAATCACACACTCTCAACCTCCGAGGAAGGCGAACTCAAACCTACTCTGAACAAATCTTGCCTGAGAAACCCTCATGATAGGTTCACCTTTCTGTCACCATAAGTCAGACACAACTTGAACACACACAACAACAAGAATTTGGAATTTAGAAATGATAAACGGGCTACCCTATCAATAAACATAGGTAAAACTGCTGAATCAGAAAAAATAAAATTCCCAGTAGGACATATCATTAAATGCTTCAACCATGATGAAAGCTGCAAGTATTTGGGAATATTACAAGCAGAGGATTGCCAAGATAAGAAAGTGAAAGCAATGACCAGCACCAAGTATACCAAAAGAGTACTGTATATAAAGTCAGAATAAAATCAGAACTTAACAGTAAGAAATATAATTCAGGCCATTAACTCCTGGGCCATATCAGTCATTCAGTATAATGGTGGAATTTTTGATTGGACTCAAGCAGAACTAGATGCACTATATAGAAACCCCCAGAAGATTATGATAGCAAACCACACTTTACATCCTCAAAGTGATATTAATCAATTACATCTAACATTGACTATTGGTGGCTGGAGCTACTACAGGTGAAACAAACTGTTGAAGAAGAGAAAAGATCCTTGAGAGAATACATCAAGAAAAAAACAAAGAAGAAAATGTTGATAGATATAGAGAGAGACCAGAGAATCCTACGTAGGGTGGGAGATAATGACATTGCCTTCACTAATCAAATACGGTAGTTTGAATCCTTCAACTCTAGAACCCGGTTCCACTCCTATAACACTGCAGAGGAAGCAGAGGCAAATGGAAGTACGCAGGTTAAACAGAGAGAATGTGTGTTATTTTAGCTACTTCTGCCTAAGTGTGGCCACATTATGGTATGGGAGATAAAGGGTTGAGCCAACACATTTCTCCACTTCTGGAAAGTCAAATTCACCTGTAAGGTTCCTTTGGCATGCATTTCTTGACCGAGGCTGTTACCAGCCCCTTTTTCCAAGTAAGAAAGGAGTCTCAGAGACTGCTGCACATGGGCAATAAATCAACAAGATGTCTGAGCACAGTGTCTCCTGCCAACATATCCTGAGCAGTCACTCCTGCCAGTGGATACTTGACCAGGAGTGGGATGGGGGATAGCAACAGACTAGATTCCAGTAAGTTTCATGAGAGATTGCAGCTGAGCCTCCAAACAGCAAGTGAAAAAAAACTTAATGCACTCTCAAGTAAAGTTGTGTGCACAGCAGCACTCAGACAACTCAACTGGCAAGAAACGCAAGGAAAGATGACACAGCCAAGCCAGACAGAGGTTGGAAAACAATCCACAGAAAAGCTCTGGGGGCACTCCACAAGCAAGCACACAAAAATCTTTCTAAAGCCCGTGAAAAAGGCTCTCTTAAAAGCCTGGTAGATTAATGAAGTTTGGGTCTCAAACTGCTGCATTTAATCTTGACGCCAGGTAGGTGCAAAATGGCATGGATCCCTTTTAACTATACTTTTAACTATACTTAACATCCTGAGGATAATTTAGAAAGCATTTTGCAAATTACAGTTGTCCCTGCATATTCGCTGGGGTTTGGTTCCAGGACCACCACCCCCATGGATACCAAAATCTGTGAATACTCAAGAACCATTATATGCAATGGCATAGCAAAATGGTGTCCCTTACATAAGATGGCAAAATCAAGGTTTGCTTTTTGGGTTATTATTTTTTAAAGGATATTTTCAACTTGTGAATACTTAAATCCATGGACACCAAAACCATGGATACAGAGGGACAACTGTATAAGGAGTTGGAAATCAGCAACTAAACACACTACCAAACCAATGGCCAACTTATTATTAAAAACCTTCTTTTGTATTTACAACCTTTTTCTTTTCTTTTTTTTTACTCACTTATACTTACAAATATAAAAACATCCCTAAACACCCCAAATGCACCAGATCCTGTCTGATCTTGGGAGCTAAGCAGGATGCGCCCTGGTTAGTACTTGGATGGGAGACTGCCAACAAATCTCACGTGCTGTAGGCTATATTTCAGAGGAAGGAATTAGAAAAACTACCTCTGGATATTCCTTGCCTAAGAAAACCATATGAAATTCATGGGGTTTCCATAAGTCGACAGGCAACTTGAAGGCACATGCAAACACATACAAATATAAACATATATTTATAGCAAATCTAGGTAGATTTTAAAGCAATGTTTAATGAATGAAAAAAAAAAAAAACAGGATACAGGGATGGCTGGGTCATTCCCCCAGACTAGAAAAGGAGTTTTAGATGTGTTTCAGAATAAAACTACTCTCTAGAATCTAATCTTTACATCACACACATGAATAACTATGAAAAGTTAAAAGAACAGCATTCGAAATTATGACATTTAGAAATGCTTTGGGAAAAACCATAAAGAGATCATTCTGAAATGCAGGGCTTTGCACCAATAAAACATTTACAAATTAGTTAAGAAGGCTGCCTATGTTTTAAACACAATTTATGTCTGCCATTAAAGCCTTTGTTTTCTTATGCTGTAAAATGTGAATTAGCTCCTTTATTCAGATAAGCTCACTACCCCAGTGGGAATTCAAAAATGACACGTCCCTTCAGTTTTATGGCATGGGGAGGGGGAAAGAGAGAAAGAATGCTTCTTGCATTATAAAAATATGCTGGCACACAGTATTCAGCTGGCCAAGGCAAGAACTGATGGCTAGTTTTCTTTACTGGGGAAAAAAACTACTGTACTCTTGAAAGTAACTGGTCATTTTCTGAAACAATTATTTTCCATTTCTTCTTTCATAAAGAAGGTTAAAGCTAAGTCTGCCACCCAAAGATGCCAAACTCCTTGATGGTGTACAGGAAAAAGACTTTTATAAATCATTATTATTTGCTTTTGTGCTTCTTGTTTCTTTTTTAGTAGCCAACTTGTGGTATTAAATGAAGACATTCTAGTAAGAACCAGTGGTTTGGACAGCAATTTGCTTCTTCGCTTTCTTGGTATCCATGATAAGTTCCAGTTTTGTATAGTATATGCCACAATCGCATGCATATTTAGTAAGCCAGTCCCTCTAAATGTATTCAATGTCTACATAACACGCTTATCTGGTGTTTTCTTTGTTATTTTTAAAAGCTTATCTACAGATATTTTGAAATATATTGTAGTCTACCCTGAGCATTCAAGATACAGCCAAAAACAAAAAACCAGGCCAGTTTGTGAATGGTATTTCACCTCCGATGGAACTTTTATTCCTTCACAGTGTACCCGTGCTCAAACTGAAGTCAGGAAAATGGCAGAACAGTATATTCATATTCATATAATACCTTCTCACAACAATCCATTTGGTGTAGATGGATGACCCAGTGCCTTCTACTATTTATCATATATCCAACAGAGTTTAATTCGTAAAGTGAAATTAATGTATTTGTTAATGCAGAACATTATTAATGCCCAGTGGCAGCGTAATTGCCTTAACAAAGACCTGAAAGCAAGGCTTTTTTAAAGAAAGGGGGGGGGACCTCATTCTGCAATTTCATGCTGTTTAAGACACTACCTGCCCTTCCCTGCGAACTTCAGTGTTAATCCCATGCTGGAACCTGATTTAATTTTCCAGCTGACAGGGTGGGAATCTGCTATATGTTATGGCTGCTCTTTTCTTTGACCATTTCAATGTCACTTGAATACCAAAACGCAGCAAATGAAAAGAAGTTCAGCTTCTTTTGGTTTACTCATTATTCACACAGCCATAGATTCAGAAATGATATTTAAAGAACTGCCATGCAAGAAAGGTAGTAGGTGACTAGTGCTTATCTTTCACATATAAACAACAGCCTTCCAGCCCCTTGCCAAGGTATACCATGCCAACCAAGTAAGATGGCATACTTAAAACTAAACATTTTTAGGGAAATAAACCTCCATCTGAATTTGCTGGGAATTAGAGAAGCAGTAAACAATTGGCTGTTCCCAGCTGGATTTTTATAACACGTATATATTTCGTCGTCTTATTGCCACACATCCTGAGCCTTCAGGATACAGCTGGCTATGTTAAAAAGAACACTCTCAGCATACAACAGAATATCATTTTCCAAACCATTCTGATTTTTTCCACATCTCTAGAGGATATATACCTATTCTCAATCCCTTCCTGTTTCAAAAATGCAGAAATCAGCAGAGAACCTATAACACTTCTACACAAAATTCCAAGACATGCTGCAAATTCTAGTACTTACTGAAACAAAATGAAACTGCTTTTCCTTCCAACCATTTGATATAGCTGTAGGCTGCAAGCCAGTTCTACAAGACTATAGCTTAAGCCTAATGAGGAAGGGGGAAAGCCTGCTAAACAGCAAGAAAAAGTAAAAGTAAACACTTAAACAGCTGAACTTAACAAGTAATTACTTAATTTTCTTACATTCCATTAGGCGTCCCATGAAACAGAAATTCAAGAATTAGCACTAAGACAACACACTTTATAGCCCATCGTTCAAGCATATTTTAAAGTAGCATCAGATCATGACAGGAAATGCTAACCCGTTCCTTGCACATGGGCTTAATTGGTGCAAACACAAGCCCCTGAATCAGCCAGATGCAAGACTAGGAAAAGCACAACCCACCTTCCACCGAGTGCCCAAGTCTCCATTCACAGGAAAGATTCCTACTCCACAGGAACAACGAATCCTGCCCTTCAGATACACCCGACATGTCTCCAACTAGTTATGCATAAAGAGTAGACACTGACCTATTGTCTTCACTTGCTGGAGCTGCTCTGAAAGTAGTACAGTCACCAATTAAGGAAATCCACAAGTACTAAATGCATCAGCTGTTGTAGAATAATCTATTGTAGTTAAAGCAAAGCTGAGGGAGTGGATTTACTTTTGCAATTTCTCCCCCCCTCCTCCACACCCGTCAATGTTTCAAAAACATGACTCAAGTGCCAAAAAAGTATACCCATAACTTGGAAAATGTTTTTTTTCCCCACAACCACTATAATTAACCTATAAACAGACTCAAGAGAGTATAGTTTGCATCCAGCAGAAGCAAATTCCATGGGAAGCTTTTGTTGTTCATTCAGTCTTTTCTTTAAAAGCCTGTCGTTTCTCCACAGAGGTCAGGGGGTATACATTACCATCCGCCAACCCACCCAATTTTATTTTACCCTAAAAAACAAACAACATTTAAGTTATGTGTTTGGTTCTAACAAGAATGATGAGCAGAAATGTGATGAAAACAATAGAGCTGGCAACAAAATGGGAAACGTAGTTATCAAAAATAGGTTTAAAAGTTACCAGCAGACATTTTGGGTGGGTATTTATTTATTGTAAGATTTATCATCTTAGAAACTGGCCACAGAAACACAGAACACCTTTTGTGGTCATGACTATTAGGCTTTCAAAGAAGGGCTACAGACATTCACAGAGGTGAGATCCAAAAACAGCTATGAGCCTCAGTTGCTGAATCGAGCCTCCATGGCAAGAGGCAGTAAACAGGACTCTCCCCTTGCCATTATGCCCATTTGGTGAATTATCGCTTGAAACAGGTTGATGCACTGCATACTCTTACATTTTGATAATCTGAGATCAGTATGTCCTCAAAAAGATGCATCAATATGTCCATTTCGGTATACATCTAAGCCTACAAGCTGCTGCTTCAGCAAATCAATCTTCGGTATATCCTGCTACTTCCAAAAATGGAGAAAAGGAAAACCTTTCTTTCCAGAAGCCCCACATACATTTCAACAATCCTGCTAACTTCAATAGTGTTTTATCTTAAATAGCATTACGAGATACAGGTGGCTAGCAAGCTTGTCATTTTTAAACAATTTGAGCATGCTGAAAAGTTTTGACTTTCCTTTTACAGTATTTCTCTTTTAACTCCTCTCTAGTTTGTGGAAATTTACTGAAATTACATGCAATTGTGTTGGACTTCCTAGTCAGCCCTTCTCTTGTATTCATGGCAGATGCAATTGCTGTTCCCAAGTATTTCCTCAGTACCTATATCTCATAACAAATCTTGGGACCCAAAGAGGACACTGTCCATTCTAGTCAGCACTATTATTAATTCTCCCATAGAAAGGTCACAAGTGCAATGAATTAATTGCAAACATGCTCCCTTTAAAAAGGTGTGCAAAAGTTGCTATAAAAGTTTGAGAAAACTTAAACCCTATCTTACATGTTCTGTCCATGGGCTGTGGTTGTTTCCCCTGACTCACTCTCTCTCTCACACACACACACACACTTCTATAACTTATAGTAGCCCAAGACTGATGGAAAACTTAGCAGAAGTCTCACAAACTGAAAGGAATTCCAGCGTATGTTCATAAGTCAGCTGTTGAAATTGAGACAGGAGAAACATCCAGAGCACAGCATATAGAAAAGCAACCCAAACAGAAATCCCTAGCGCATGTATTCTATCCCTGCATTTAAAAAAAAAACAAACCAAATCAAAACAGAGAAAATCTGCAACACGAAACACAACAAACTTGAATTGTTTTATATCGATTGTGTTCCCAGTTAAAACACCCTCAAGAGTTAGGAATCCAAAAGGGAAAGAGATACAGAATAAATGCCAAAAAGCAACAAGCTTGGCTAAAGCTGGAATTTTAATTGTTTTAAAAGCTCCAACTGTTCCCTTTACACTGAATCCTTGATCCCAGAATACCTTTAAAATGCCACTCCAAATAAATCTAGCATTTGAAACATTACTTTTGCTCTGATTTTTTTTTAAATCACAAAGTCTAAGAAGTGTTATATAATACTCTTAAGTCACCAAACAATCCAATACATGGATGGTCACATGAACAGTTATGGGAAATCATCATATAAGGAGTTATTTCTTTGCAATGGTGTCAAGAACCATAATGACCCATGCTACTTTACTGTCTTCCAAGGATACTTGAGGAATTCACTCTTTACAAATTCCAACAGAAATTGATCCAATCCACCCCTACCAGACAAATACCCAGATAAAGAAATCACCCACCAGCTTTCACTCTTAGTGTTCTAATGAGATTATCAACTTGATTTTAAAAAGTTAAAATAACTTTTTAAAATGTGTATTTAGAGAACAGACACACTAAGAACTTTATAGTTAAATACCTTTTTGGTGACTTTTTAAAGCAAATTGCAGATGAATGCAGAACTGATCCAATCCTTATGTACAGGCAGAGATGAATGCATGAAAAAAATGGCTCTGACCAAAACAGATTCATTAATGTAGTGCGGGGGTTCAAGTGTCGGACTAGGTCTCTGCCAGACCAGGGTTTGAATCCTGACTTAGCCATGGAAACATGCTGGGTGATCTTCAGCAAGTCACATGCTCTCTCAACTTCAGACGAAAGCCATGGCAAACCTACTCTGAATCAATCTTGCCAAGAGAACCCTAGGATAGAGTCACCACCAGTCAGAGTCAACTTGAAGGTACCTATCAACAATTAAAAAAAAAACCCTGCCATCTTCTACATCTACCAAAACAGTGAAGCTTGGCACAAATATCATTTGTATATATAGTATGTATTGAGAGAGAGCCAGCATGTTGTAGTGGTTTGAGTGCTGGACTAGGATAGTGGGAGACCAGAATTTGAATCCCTGCTCGGCCATGGAAACCCACCGGGTGACCTTGGGCAAATCCTACTCTCTCAGCCTCAGAGGAAGGCAAAGACAACCCCCCTCTGAACAAATTCTGCCAAAAAAATCCTGAGATAGCTTCGCCTTAGGCTTCACAAAGTCATCCAGTGGTTGAGCAGGGATTTGAACCCTGACCTCCCGGAGTCCTGGCCCAGTGCTCAAACCACAACACCACACCAGCTCTCTCCATCTCCATACTATTCTCTTAATAAAGCAGTGTCCTCTCACTCTCAAAACACAGTAGGTATACAAAAAGAGTATTTTAAAAGCTATGACTTGTTCCTGTTCTAAACTGGATAGAAAAACTTGCCCACTGTAATAAGTTAGGTATCAAGAAGTATTAACGTTTCCATTCTGTACACATGTCTCAGTACATGTGAATGTGTGTGTGTGTGTGTGTGTGTTATGTTGAAGATTTTATCTGCCAACAGTGCATCACAAAGAACAGATCCAGAAGAACTGGAAAAGGTACCCCATAACCTGAACCCACTTGCAGGGAAAGAAAAGGAGCTTTTGAAAATATTTGCACCCTCCTAGTATAACAACAGCCATATGGTTAAGGACAGTTCATGGCTTGTGTGGATTTGCAGGAGAACCCTGGAAAAAAAAACCTTTGCCAAAAGCTCTCAGGAAGCTAAATAGGAGACACAGGATAAGAAAGGAGAGTCTTTTCATGGATCAGCAACTGGTAAAAAGATACGGAAACAAAGGGGAGGAATAAATGCCCAATTTTCTCAATGGAGAGAAGAAAGCAGCAGGGTGCCCCAAAGATCTGCTCTGGACCTGCGTGTTCTTTTACAGACTCATTAATGATCTTGGAAAGGGAGTGAACTCTGAAGTGGCCAAATTGGCAGAAACACAACAATGTTGTTCAACCACAAAGCATGGAAAGATATTCCCAAACCAGGCAGCTGGGTGTGTGTGTGTGTGCGCGACAGAGAGTGTGTGTGTGTGGGGGGGGTGAATCAACTGGGGAGAGGGGTAAGAATCTACTGAGATCCAAGGTATCAGTTCCCCCCCCCCAGTGGAAGTCTCAAAATTGCTGCAACACTATGTATGCATGTACATGCAAATACAAAAACAAGTTCAGTGGTTTGCAACCTTCAACCAACAGAATTTTAGCCACCAATCCAAACAAGAAGAAGAAATAATGGAAAATAACCCAAAGTCTCTATAGAAATTCATTGTACCTTGATGTTTCTGCAGACCTCATGTATCTTGTCTTGTCATTACATGCCATTCCTTGGTGTGGTTGTCCCTCAGATGGTAATACACTCACATTGGCCAGTGGAATATTCCCAGCCAACTGCTTTGTTACTCATTTGCTTTCCATCTATTTCTGGGTTCTGAAGTATTACACTGTTACTAGTATTTTAAGTTGTAAACCTAATGTAAAAGATACGTTTTTAGGCCTCAACAGTATATTAAATGTATAATCATTGAGGGAAAAGACACAACCACGATCAATTCATGTCTGATTTTCAGATGCAATGTGTGATCTACCTGATATCCCAACTCAACCAGGAAAATCTTTCATATTTGGAACAAGAAGGACTAGGCAACCCATCAGAAAATAGGATTATTTAAAACTATAACAGACCAACAGCTCAGCATTTCCCACCAGTTATCTCTCTCGGATAAGGTCTATCCACTTGACAACATCAAGGAGGTTCTGTCCAAGTTGGTATTTTGGGCCTGTCTTATACAATTGTATAAACATAGCATTGGAAGGGATACCAAAGGCCACCGTGTTCACCTTGCCAGTGTAAGAGCCCACAGCTAAACCATCCCTGAAAAGTAGTCATCCAACTTCTGCTTAAAAACTTCCATTGAAACAGAGTCTACCACCCTCCAAGACACCCTATTCAACTGTCACTTTATTTCCTTTGGAAGTTTTTCCTAATATTTAGTAAGACTCTCCTATCTTGTTATTTGAATCCACTGGTTTGGATCTTATAGTCTGAAGCAGTAAAAAACAATCCCCATCTTCCAAATGACAGATATTCAAAGAAGACTATCATATTACCTCTCATTCCCAGGTAAAACATGTTCAGCTTCCCCAACCATTTTTCACAAAGCTTGGTTTCTAAGCAAGTTCAGAGGGAAGTGACCAAGACCATCTTCTCTTACCTTCTTTCTTGAGCATGTTCAGATCACACCTTCCTCTGGACATGCTCCAGTGTGGCAAATTCATTCTTAAACAGAACTGGATGCAGGACTCCAGTTGGTCTGACCAAAGCAGAACAGAACGGTACTATTACATGCCTTGACTGGGATGCTATAGTTCTGCTGATGCAACCCAGGACTGCATTGTTTGTTTTTTGTTTGTTTGTTTTGCCACCACATCCTACCACCAATTCATGTTTAGTTTGGATGTGTATATGTCATAAGTTAAAACAAAGTAGGTTTTAAACTTGCCCAATGGGGTTCCTCTCAGAAAGTGAAGTCAGCACAAATGGTGGCTGTACCACGAATCCAAAATGAAAATGCTACATCTGTTTTGTTTTCAATGAGGTTTGGTCTCTGTTTTGTTTTGCTTCCCCCCGCCCCCCAGAAAGCATCCCAGTGACACTCAACAGAAGAAAGTAGAAGGTATTCATAGCACAAGGTCTTTTTGGCACAGATACAGTAAGGGCACACCACATCAAATATTGCAGCAGTTGCTTTGAACTCTCAGCCATAACACTGCACTCCACTGAGTTCAGAGTTTGGACTACTGTACCTACAGAACTGTCTAGTTACAAATAACGAGTTAACTTGTAGTGAACCTCACTCCTGCTCTACGCCATATCAAAATATATAAAACTATGGTTGCAATTTAACAAGAGATAACTTTATAGTGCTTCTATTTTCTAGTTATGAGAGTACAGTCTCATTAAATGATAGAGGAAGAACATCACATGGTTTGGGTGCTCACTTGAGCTGTTGCCTCATGCCTCGACTGCTGTGGATGTCGAGGAGACAATGAGGAGGATGGGAGGAGAGCATGTTATGTACCACAGGCCAGCAGCTCTTTGAATTTATTGTTAGAGTAACTTTTAGTTACGTTTGAGAAATGGAAAAGTTTTTAAAATCATAGCCATGATGTGTCTTTCCTACTTTGGAACTTTAACCTCTGATTTCATTATGCCCAAGGAGGCAGGACGTTATGCCCAAGGAGGGGCCGCAAATTCTTTTGAGAATCTGATAACAGGTCTGGATCCTGCTGCTCATAAGATGCACTTAAATACAACTGTCAAATTAACAAGGAGGAAACGGAAGGAAAAGAAAAAAAATCCTTCACCCAGTTCACAGACGACTTATAGGCCTATGGAGCCTATATTACGAATCCCTGTTTCAAGGTAAATAAGCCTCCATTCACTGTCATGCCAACAAGGATTTGCAATCCCTGACCAAACACAACCAGCTTCTTCCCATTCCATCCTAAAAGATTTTCAACTGGCAGGATTTTGCAGCATCTATCCTAGATCTTACCTGCTCCTGCTAACAGGATACTTATCTTTCTAGCTCCTCAGTTCAAAGCTGCCCTTTGCAGAAATGTTTGGAACCTGTCTATGACATTTGTTCTCAACCCTCTTCCTCTCCCCATCTCATCCACACTTCTAGGCCTCCTTATGATGTGTTGCCTAACACCTGCTGCAACGGATGAACTTCTGAGCCAATCCTTATTGAAGGACAACTGGAAATGTGGTGCTCCTTCAGATCTCACTCCCCTCCAACCCTCCAACCCATGACTTTGAGATCAGTCCAGAGTCTTGTTGCAACTCAGTTCTCTTGGGTGCATCAATGGCCCATGCTGTTGGTCAATGAAAGGTCACAAGCATAGCTTCTGCCTGCCATCTTCTAAATTAGTGCAACCTATTACAATTGCCCCTTGTGCGTGCTTTCTCTCTTTCTCTCTCACTCTCACTCATATGCACATATTAAATGCAAACAGGGGGGAGTTGTATTTAAGAACTTTAAAGAGTTTTAGATTCTTCCAGGAAGAACAGCATGCATCCTACGAGCCAGCTATTTCCTCACTTTGTAGAGCTCCTTCTCCAAAGGTAATCTGGGCAAAAAGTCTCAAAGATTCTTTCAGCTCCACAGGAGCCACTGAACACCTGCTTGGATGCATGTTCTCACTTCGCAATCAATATTTAATGACATTGATCAAATCCAAGAAGTGCCATTCACCTCTAAGAAATGAGCATGTGAAAGGAAAAAATGAAGAAAGAGAAGAAAAATAAATAAGTTGCACAAATTCACAGGAAGACAATGATGAGGAAGGCAGATCTGTTCATGACGGGCTTTCGTAATTGAAGCCGACAACTTCGCTCAAGGCACATTTATAACTGCTACTCCTGTGCAGCCAACATAACCATCCAACACATGCTGGATGTATTTGCTATCTTGCACATAACCAATAGGACTGACAGATTTTGAGAAGGAGAAAAATCAGGAAGCAGCTTGAAGAGGGCAATTTTAAAAGGAACACCAGCCAAGAAAAATCATGAATAGAATGCAGATTAGGAAGATGCTTCTCAGTTAAGTTCCACCTTTTCATTAGCCATGGATGTTTTATGATATATGTAAAAAACACCCCAACCCTAATTTGGGATTCTCCTTTGCTGCATCAGGTATCCTTTTACTGAAATACTGGCAAATAGCATATGAATACCACCATTTTCTTCACCTTATCCCTTGATATTCATAGCACACTACATTGTTGACAGCCACTTCTCAATCAATTTTGTTCCTACAATACATGCCATTCTAAAGTATGCATTATATTCTTTCAAACTATGTTACCCACAACCAAATGAGATGGGACGTCTCTCACTCTGGGAAACACCCAGCTTTTTCGCAAGCTACTCCACAGAGTGAGCATTTAACTGAATAAGTTATGGTGAGCCACTCCAGGGAATGCCTCAACCAACCTCTAGATGTCAGAGCCATGCGCTTACTAGTTATTTTACACCTAAAGAGCCTATTGACACTGAGTCCTCTTTGCATTTGGAGGAGGACAGTATGGTACACAGTGGCGCAAAGAGGCAACAAGGCCACAGCAGGAAGACTGAATTCCAAAATGGATGACCACCTGTGCAAACTCTTTAAAGAACAGGGGCAGGTTTTAAGAAAGAAATGAACAATACCTTAGATCTCAAAAAAAAAAGGAAAAAAAAAGTAAAGTTCCTCTCCAACGGATGCTTATCCCTAACATCAACTAAATGGTAAGAGGAGACCACCCCAAAGAGATCAAACTGCTGTTTAACTCACATGGAACATGTTGCCATTCTGTCTCAGCTAGTGTCCATCACGATATTTGAGTGACCCCCCCCCCAATAACTGTTCCCCCTCAGCAAAGTCTGCTAACTTGGAGGACATGAGTGAAAAAACATTTTTGACCCCGCATGGGAGCATAATAAGAGCAAATTGTGAGCATCTTGCCTGCCAGGGTGCCCTTTGCATATATAAATCACCCGTCTGGGTCTCAAAGGATTAAACACAAGTACCGTATTCTCTTTCAAAAATTAAACAAGACAGCTTTAAGCAGAATAGGGAATCCCTTTCTAAAAGATACCCTGGTGAGCAAAATATTTGACAGGCCAACCATCTCCAGTGTTTTCTTTTTATCCCCTGTTCCCTCATAACTTCACATATAACCAGCTGAGGGCCCTTAGAAAATCCAGTTTTTTGGACAATTAATGACTTCATTCACAATGGCGAGCCCATGTGTCTCAATGATACTTGAACTAAGTTAAAAGATTTACAACTTTCATGACTACAATGACTTCAAATAAGCTTGTTTGCCAGCACATGGGTTAGGCATTATGGGCCTCCACATAGCCATTCTCCCAGTTTCAACTGATTTGTGTTAAATATGGTGGTCGTATTAAGGGCATAGCTTCTCATGGATGTAAAGTTTGGCAACCCAACTGGTGCAAAATATGCCTGGGAAATGGATCTTGATATAGAAATCACAAATGAACAATGGTCTAAAATCTGGTCTTTGCTCCCCTACCTCTCCATCTCCTCCTGCAGCAGTGACTGAACACTGAACTCCAGACAAGCTTACTAAGATCACTCCTGATGTCTCTCCTTTGTACTAGAGGGGATGTGGCAGCAGAGATACCCTAAAACATTTTTGGCTGGAGTGCCTGAAGGCTAGCAAATTTTGGAATGAGGTCATGCAGGTAACTGCTAATGTAACCAATCAAAATGTCAACCGATGTAGCGCTTTACTCCTATTATCCATCTTTCAGGGTGAAAATGCAAACTTGCACCAACGGGAGCTATATCCTTTTTGCTTTTGGCAGCACACTGGAAGACACTCAACAACTTATCCATGCGTTTCTGGTTCTGGATGATCACACTGGCCGAGAAAGTTACATGCAATCTGAGACGAGCCAGAGGCATGAAGACAAAGGACAATTTTGAACATATTTGGTTTAGTGGTATTGTATATGCTAACAAAGAAGTCTCTCCATGGAGTCCCTCATATTCCCTGATGAAATTTTAGAGGAATTCTGTTTGAATGGCACATGTAGTGCTTTGTTGTTGTAATATGAGATTGGGCTACAAACCCCAAAACTAGACTTGTAACCCCAAAACTAGACTTCCAACAAAATAACAAACACCAACTCCAGTGGGGCTGCATACAGGATGAAATGAGAGGTGTAAACAGAGTATATAATAATATGATATATTAGGAAAAAACAAGACTCTGGTAAAACTTGCTTCATAAAAACACCTCCTTCGGATTCCATGGTAACGTCTTTGCTCTTGACACTAAGAAAACAAACTGAAATTTAAAAAAAAAAAAAAAACACCAAAAAACATTCAGCCCAGAATCTGAATAAACCTTCAGAATACAAACATAAACTGGGCATTTTGCAAATGCTGAACAATTCAGTCCTATAAAATTGTATTATTTGGTTTAAGATTATAGAGAGAATCTTGCTGGATAGTTATGATGGCATAACTTGGTTAGTCCCAGCAGAAGGACAGCACCCTCAAGAATAACTATGTCTCAAAAGCTATATTTTGAGCCCGTTTCCCTTCCTTCCTTCCTTCCTTCCCTTCTTTTAAAAGGTGTAGGACCTTCACTTAGCTCTCCTTACTCTTACTCTTTGGGACCATCCATTTATTCTGGGAGCTACAGTCCAAGAACACCTTGAGGGCTGCATGGTTCCCACCTGATTTCAAATACAGAACCCAAGATTTCAAGTTCACCACCCAAAGCCTTCATGGTAGGCTCCAGCTGAAGGGGGCATAGATAAACTACATACACATTTTTGTGTAATGGTTCATTACCTTTAAATCTGCAACATGCTGGCTATGATGCAAAAACTGCATATACAGAGAGAAAGCAGGAGTGGGAGGTTTATGACAAACTGGTAAAAAAAATGCATTCACGTCTTCTAGCACTCATTTTTCTATCACAGCCTTCCTAGCAGCCCAGCTTTGCTCTGAACACACAGTGGAGCTCTCAAGTGATAGAAACTCAGGCCCTACAACCTAGTCTACAAAGAATTGACTGGATTAATTAGCAAGGGATTTGAGGCACAGTTTGGTACTAGGAAACCAAAACACTAAATTGTTTAAATACTTTGGCATGAGATCAAGGTTTCCAGGCAGCCCTGACATTGCATTAGCTTCTTTCTTACTCAATATTTTAACACATTTAACCTGATGGAGGTACTTTATCATGAGACATGAATGGCACTGTCAAAATACCCCCCCACACAAAAAAGGCAAGAAGAAGAAGAAGATGCAGCAGCAATTTTTTAAAAAATGCCACAAGCTGTTAGCAATTTTGCCAATATGTACAGAGCCCAGACAACATTAATTAAAAACCAATTGCTTAGGACATAATAGCTCTCATCTAATTCATCAAAAATAACTTCCATGGAGAGAAATGGAGGGGGGGAATAGAGAGAACAATGCAAAATATCTTTGCTATTATGCTAAGAAGACTGACCAAAACAAAGGCTTCAGAAATAAAGTAAAGGAGAAGAGAAAGAGAGCATGTCACTTTGTAAATGTTCGAAAAGGAACCCAGGCACATGAACGCAAAGAATGTTTCTTTCATGTACCATCATTAACCCGGAGCTGGGTGGAAATAGCCAGACCAGGAGCACTTGGTGACTGAGTCTCCAAGAAGTACATTCCTTGGGGTTTTTTTTATTACTAATTGCATGCCAGGAAAGCCAGGAAACGACGAATTCTCAATGTGTTTTCCCCCCGCTTTCAAGTAGACCTCATCATTATTTCAGGCTACACATGTGGCTTTGTATAGTGGAATGCAAAATATATATGCCCTCTACAATAAGGCATTCACAATACAGAATAAAATGGATGAAACAGGTCCAGAAAGGAGGGGCGGAGGGTGAATTACCAACCTAAAGAATGGGAAAATGAGCACAAACTATGAGGGAACAGAATGCCTAAAAGCAGACCCAGGCACACATAAGTAGGCTACCAACCAGCTGTTGTTGTTATGTACCTTCAAGTCAACTCTGACTTATGGTGATCCTCTCCTATGGTTTTCTTGGAAAGATTAATTCAGAGGAGGTTTGCCATTGCCTTCATTTTAGGCTGAGAGTATGTGACTTGCCCAAGGTCACCCAGCGAGGGTTTCTATGGCTGAGCAGTGGGGACCTGAACCCTGGTCTCCTGGAATCCTAGTCTGATGCTCAAACCACTGCACCATGCTGGCCCTCTCTACCAACCAATATGAGAAGAAAATCAGGTGGGGCAGAATAGAACTTAATAAATCTTTTTTTAAAACCCTACAACTTCCTGACTAGCCCCCAGCCAGTATGAGCAATGGGAGCTGTGTTATTTTTAAAGAATGCTTCAAGATTGCAGCAGAAAATTGCTTCCATTTAGCATTGCTCCTCTTGTGGGAAAGACAAAATCTCATCCCACCAATATGGGCATGCCAGGTAATCTCACAATAAGGATTTGAGCTTGGACTAGTCACCCATGGGAGAAGGGGAGGTCAGGAGGTGGAAGTCTTTGACCTTCCTGGCCTACAACAACCCTCCATATAAGCATGCAAAACACTTATTAACACAAAAAACAAAAACTCATAGAATCATAGACTTGGAAGGGGCCCTATGGCCGATCAGGTCCAACCCCCTGCTCAATGCAAGATCTCCAGCCAGAGCATCCCCAGCAGGGAGCTGTCCAGCCTTTTTCTGAAGACATTCAGAGAAGGAGACACCACCATTTCTCTATGCAGTTGGTTCCATTGCTCAACCACTCTCAGTGACAAGAAGTTCCTTATAATGTTCAAGCGAAACCTAACCTCCTGTAACTTAAAACATTAGACCTAGTTCTACCTTCTGAGGCAGCAGAAAAGAAGCCTGCATGCTACGATACCAAAAAAGCCACTGACAGCATGAAAAGTAACCAATGCACCATAATTCAGCAGTACTAAAGGAAAAAAAAAGTTAAAGAAGTGGGGAACAACAATACGAGAATGATATTTGTGTTATCCTTTGTCACTATAAATTGATAAATGGGGGGGGGGGTAGATATAATTTGTAAACATTTTTAATGAATATCATTCCAGTAGCTGCATCTACAAAAAGTTAAGACCCACTGAATATTACAATTATGTTAAAATTAGGATGAAAGATAACAGAAATAAATAAATGGCTGTATATATTCATATTCTACAGAATGCCATTTAGGCATTTTTGTTTTAATTGTGGCCTGTCACTATTTATAATAATATTGAGGTAAAGGCAACTTTCCAATAAAGCAATAAACGTTAAAGAGGTGTCCTTTAAGCTTCCCTTTAAGCCATCTACCATAATGGCATGATTTGCTCTGGACATCATTAAAATGTAAAGTTAATGAGGATTCAACGGCAAACAGAAGAAATGTAACCTATTTTCAGGCAGGGAGTTCTAACGCTACAATCAGAGGGAGAGCCTCTTTGATGTCTCTTTGTCTCTTCTCATTAATTTCCTTTTGCTTTTTTTAAAAAAAACAAAGGATGTTTAAACTAAAAAAATGCACAGAAGTTTAAACATGGTAATTACAGTGAAGCTGCAATGAGGTCATTAGGTTTTTTAAAAGTTTGAAATAAACAAGACCAAGATATAACTGTTTTTAAAAGATGTCAACTCTCCCTTTTAATGTGTCTTTGGGAAGCCTGCTCTTGTCTTCCCAGCTCTGCCCTCCAGGTGTCAAAAATCTCTGGCCAAATAAATAAAAGAAATCATATCCCAAATACAATGATATCAGGAATTTTGATTACAACACATCAGCAACAACTCCAACAACAAACATCAACACACTCAAACTCAGTGTCTGCAGCTAAACAGCCCACTGCTGTACTTACATGGCTGGGATATAAGCTTCCATCTGCTTAAGAAAAATCAATATCAATGCCAAAATAACTGCACATTTATTTCCTGTGTGTATGTGTGTCTTCAAGTCACCTGTCAACTTAGAGTTTTCATTGGGTTTTCATAGTCAAGAAAGATGGTTTTGCCAGTTCCTTCTTCTGAAATACAGCCTACGACACCTGTTATTCGTTGGTGGCTTCCCTTCGAAATACAAACCAGAGCTGACCCTGCTTAGCTTCCAAGATCAGATGGGATCTGGTGTCTTTGGGGTATTTAAGTCGGCATTTATACTCTCCTATTATAGTCTTAGAAACAAAGCCGCTTAGAAACAAGAAAGAACATGGGAACATAAGGAGAACCATGCTGGATAAGACCACAAGCCCATCTAATCCCGCGTTCTGTTCACAGTGGCCTGAATCCTAGTTAGTCCCCACCACAGTAGATCCACAGAATCAATGGAATTTACCTACCGGTATGTGTTGACTCACCAGTCAATTCAGTGGGTCTGGTCTCATTAAGACGCTTGTTGTATGCCTTCAAGTTGTTTTTGACTCATGGCGACACTAAGGTGGATTCTATTGTGGGGTTTTCTTGACAAGATTTGTTCAGAGGGGGGGGTTGCCCTTGCTGTCCTCTGAGGCTGAGAGAGTGTGACTTGCCCAAGGTCACCCAGTGGGTTTCCATGGCTGAGTGGGATTCAGACTGTGGTCTCCCAGCATCCTAGGCCAACACTCAATCACGACACCACCTGGCTCTTCTAGGCAAGACTAACTGATAGAACTCAGACCACTACGGTCAAGCTGTATATGGGAAGCCCAAAGATTTATTTATTTAATTTATATCCTGTCTTTCACCCAACATGGGACCCAAAGTGGCTCATAGCAGAGACTAAAACAAAGTACCACTTTAAAATAATAATAAAAAGTCTTTAAACAATTAAATAAAACATCCTATTAAAATACCACTAATGTACAACACTAATACAAAAACTTTTTTTTAAATACAATAAAAATACAGCACAAACTTTAAAAGATCTTTCTGCACATCCAGTTACTTGTCAAAAACCTGTTTAAATAAGGTCTTTACCCACTAAGTGAAGGAGACCAGAGAGGGGCCACCCTAGCTTTCTAGGGAAGGAAATTCCATAGCCTGGGAGCAACCACCAAGACATGTCTGATGTCTCTTCATCAGACAGGGCTGTGATGGGTGGGACCAAGAGAAAGCCTTCACCCAAAGATCTCAAAGCTTGGGCAGGCTCACGTGGGGAGATACAGTCCTTCTGGACCCAAGTTGTATTGGGCTTTAGAGGCCATGACCAGCATTTTGAATTGTGACTAGAAACAAAACCATAGCCATGAAGCTGTTTCTACAAGGACGTTAAATGTTCCCTGTAACGCACTTCAGTCAGCAGTATGGCCACAGCATTTTGGACCTGCTGTAACTTCTGAACAGTTTCCAGAGGCATATAGAGTGCATTACAGTAGTCCAAACAGGATGTAATCAAGGCATGCGCCACCGTAGCCAAAGAGCATTGATGCAACAGTGCCCTGAATGCAGACAAGCACACATATAAACACTGACTTGTTCCCTCATGACTCCTAAGATGGAAACAATGTGATGGTCTTAACAGAAATGGGAAGAGAGAATGTAGCAGCTTTGGCTCCACCGGTACTTGGTTCTGGCTAAGCTCTCAACTGCACCATGTCAGGCTGCACTGTAAAATTTAAAGTAGTGTACTGCTGCGTTCAGGAGATCTCTTTGGCTCACTGTTTGATAGGTCCATAACTCACAAGAGCCCACCATGAGGGATCAAAATAGCTCTTTTGAATAACTAGATCAATTTCCTCCATGCAGTCATATTAAATTATATACAAAAGGCCTACAAGCTTGCATCTTACAAAGGAAACACACATGAACGTGGGTTAATCTACTCTGTTAAGTCCTCTGTGTAGAGTTACATTAAACAAACAGTCCATTCAATGAAGTGACTGGTACAGTCTCACCCTATAATCAGGATTCATGCTGTCAGCTACAACTCTCCAATATAGTCGGAGCTCCGTATCCACGAGTTCTGCATCCAGGGATTTAACCAATCACGGCTTGATAACATTCTAGGGGTCAGAATTATCCTGTTCCTTAATACTAACTGTATGCCAGGCCTAAACCCACTGAAATCAGTGAGATGTACACAAGTGATGACCAACAAGCTTCATTCATTTCAATGGGTCTATTGTCGCTGAGACTAAAATTGAATCAGTCAAGTCTACAGAACCTTTGTAAGGCCAAATCTTAGTAAAAGGCAATACCGTAACTGACCCAAATTCTCTCTGTCTATGAAAGATGTACTAACCCTATAAGTATGAAAAAATAAGCCCGTAAGTATGAAAAACTAAACTAAACTTCCTCTAATTTTGCTGTGGAGACACTATCAAGTCACCCACAGGCTAGCCAGTAATGGAAGATGTGGGTAAGATTTGCTATATGTGGTGACTCAAAAGCACACAAACTTTCATGTAGCAAAAATAAAAGCCAAAATGTTGGGGAGGAAGGAAAAGCTGCTTTGGTCCCCCTAAACCCAATGGGAAACACTTCCTTAAGGCACAGATTTTTAAAGCCCCAATTATGGTAAAAGTAAGCTAAACAGCTGAAAACCAGAATTCTGACCGAGGCAATTCCTATGTTCAGTAAGAGCATCTCCTCTCTCTGTAACATTTTTCTTCTTCTTTTCATAATCATCTCAACAAACTGGTTAATGCTTTGGTTACGTAGGAAAGAAGTGGGGGGGAGAGAAGATTTTCAACCTATTTTCACGTTATCACAAATACCCAGTTAAAGACTACCCACAGGGCACTCAGCACAGCTCACGGCCCTCTCCATTAGGCATGAAAGGAAGATGTTTCGTTTCAAACAATACTTTAGGGTAAGATTTCCTAATTGGAAACAGCTGAGTGATCTAGGCTTCCAAGCTCCTTGCACATGGCAACTTGATTTCAGGATATTCCTCTCGCAAGTTGGGCAGGCGAGTGGGGAGGATGGAAGAGAAAAGAAGAGGCAGAGTACAGTTCATGGGTGGATCCTGAACTATGTGAAGGGCTGACATATTCTAATTTTAGAAAGCACTGCACAGCTCTGATGGCTGCTTTGGGTTCAACTGCTGAAAAACAAACAACGCTAAATGGGGCCATGCCCTTTGCTTCAGTAGACTTTCAGGGAAGTGATTTGCATGTCTAAAAGATACACCAACACTCACACTGCTGCTATAGTCTACCTTGAGTCCCCTGAAGCAAGGACACAGAATGTTTTGTATGCCTTTAGGAACTATGGGTGTTGAATTCTGTAGTTTTGTACAGAGATGCTTCAGAAATACAGACTGTGCAGCATCCAGCAACAATCGGTGGGGCAAAGCACACACCTTATACTGACTCAAGACTATTGACTCCTCTAATGGGGAGGAACCATGGGGCCCTCCAGAGGTTGTGGATTGCAACTTCTACCACCACTAGGGAGCACAGGATGAGGAATCATAAAATCTTAAGAGTTAAAAGAGACAACAAGGGCCATCTGGTCCAGCTCTCTGCCATGCAGGAATACACACAACTAAAGCACTCTTGAAAGATGCTCATCCAACCTCTGTTTAAGACTTCCAAAGATGGAAAATCCACAACCCTCCAAGACAGTCCATTTCACTGTCACAGCTCTTACAGTCAAGATGTTCTTCCTAAGGTATAGGTGGAATGTCCTTTCTTGTCATTTGAATCCACTGGTGTGTGGTCTAGTCTCTAGAGCAGCAGAAAACAAATCTGCTCTATCTTTTATATGATGCCCCTTTGGATATTTAAAAGATGACAATCATATCACCTCACAGTCTTCTCTTCTCCAAGCTAAACATACCCAGCATCCTAAGTTATTGCTTATAAGGTTTGGCTTCCAGATCTCTGATAAACTTGGTCACCCTCCTCTGGACACAGGAGTCACAGGAAAAATGCCGGGGGTCACAGTCCAATAATATCTGGAAGGCTGCACAATTCCCAAACCTGCTCTAGTTTAACACTGTTGACCAGAGCTAGCCCTAGGCCAAAGAAGACAGTTGCCTCTGGTAACAAGGAACAGGTGCTGGGAAAGCACTGGAGAATGCAGATGGGCACACCCCATAGCCTGCCCGCAGTCCCCTGAGGAGGATGCTGTCCTGTCAATATCATGTTCTTCACTGAAGAAAGATTCAATAGCCATTGCAGTTGGCATCTGCACATAGAATTGTGGACAGGAAGACATCTTTGAGAATGGGATCACATATCTCCATTCAGCTGTAATGGAAGTCTTCCATTAGGGTGCAGCGAGGAAGAAATGGGTAGCAGAGGCACTACCCTTTGCAGCAGTCATACCATGTGGCTGAGGAAAAGAAGGAAGCAGGGACTGTTCCATCAGACATTTCCCTCCATCAGCCACCTCATGGCAGCTACCATACTATCAAGCTGAGGAGAAGGAAAAATAGGAAGCAGGAGCCCCTCCACTGACTCTGCTGGGAGACCAACCACTTTGGACTCCTCCACTTCTTGAACTCTTTCTATTCCAGCTAGCCACAGTTAGAACTTTGTCACTAATAACCAGTACATAGGTTTGCCTTTCCTGCTACCTTCCTCCTGATACGCTTTCATTATGTATTGCCTTTTTGAGATTAAACACCTAAGAAGAGGGATCATCCTCCCTGATCTTTGTCAACTACTTTGGGAGATCTCTTCATAGAACCATAGAATCATAGATTTGGAAGGAGTCCTATGGCCCATCAGGTCCAACCCCCTGCTCAGTGCAGAATCTCAAGCCAGAACATCGCCAGCAGGGAGCTGTCCAGCCTTTTTCTGAAGACATCCAGAGAAGGAGACACCACCACTTCTCCAGGCAATTGCTTCCACTGCCCAACCACTCTCACTCTCAAGAAGTTCCTTCTAATGTTCAGTCGAAACCTACCCTCCTGTAACTTAAAACCATTAGACCTAGTCCTGCCCTCTGAGGCAGCAGAGAACAAGCCTGCCCCCTCTGCTTTGTGTCAGCGCTTGAGGTATTTAAAGAGAGCAATCATGCCACCTTTCAGTCTTCTCTTTACCAAGCTGAAGATGCCCAGCTCCTTCAACCTCTCCTCATATAATGTTTTGTTCTCCATACTTCTTATCATCCTTGTTGCCCTTCTCTGAACCTGCTTCAACTTGTCTCTATCCTGAAAAGCAGGGTTAAAATAAATAGATATATAGATAGATCCATCTGAAGAAATGGTCCAGGAAAAGATATTTAAGATTGCAACTTGGTGAGTTAATGACAATACTAGAGACTATTCCAAGTCTAATTCACACAGAAGAACAGAAGAAAGGGTGACCCCTCAAGTGCCTGAAGCTTCCACCATTTAGGGTGAGGATGGGCAAAGAGTGGCCGATCGGCCGTATGCAGCACCCCCGGGGCTGTTTTTGTGGGGCCCCAGGTGTCTAATATGATGCAAAATGCCCTCTGGAAACACAGGGGGGGGCATTTTTATCACATTCCTTCCAGTGCATTGTAGGGCCAGGAGACGATTTGTAACAAAGAACTTCTCCTGGGTTTTAAATGGCCCGAGGGACCCAAAAATATACCCAAAATGCCCCCCGGAAGGTTTTTTGCGGTGGGCTTCTGGGGGCAAAATATTTTTGCAGGGGGAAGGGTGTGGCCTTCCAAGGTGGGGGGGCTAATGTGGGCTTTCACCACCCTGATTTAGGATTACACCAATGCAACTTGACTGCATCCCAAAGGCAAGAAGAAACTGCAAAAGGTGTCAGAGAAATTATACCTCTGGGAGCTAATCCGGACAGTATAAGCACCCAAACTGTATGTAGTTGAGGGCAGTCTCCCCCAAAAGAGCATATCACAGCGGTTCAGCCTTGAAGTCAAGATGAAATCTAAATATATCATTTAAAGCAGTCTGTGAACTTGCAGCTATCAAGTGTTAAAACACTGCAAAACCGTACAGCAGCCTGTTTCCAATTAACTTTTTCATAACAAAAGAAAGTGACGCTGGGTACCTTTTGCCCAAACTGTATTCACTGCCTCTTTTAAAAACCTGTGCACTTTTATAGACTATAGTGTTATTCATTCAAGTAAGGCATTTTAAAGACATTAACTAGCACTGGTTGGTATTTCTTCCTCTGTACCTGAGTAAAAAAAATGCCACATGGATTTTGCTGAGCTCCAGGAATATCCATAATGCAGCATCCCTGAGCAACTGAGCTCCAAGCGGTTGGACAGACACATGAGTCAACAACAGAATATGGTTGTATAACGTGAAGTTAAACATCTTAATCATTGTCCTTGTTAATCTATGGGGAGTCTGCTTTAAAGTCATTAGTTCATTGTTTCTTTTTAATCTCAATGACTCTCTAATTAAAGTTCTTCCCCTGTCACAGAATTCTCTACAGTGAGATATAACAGCTAACTTCAGATGCATTAAGCTTAAAGCAAAAAAATTAGCACTCATTAACAAGATTACCTGTTGTGATTAAATAAGCACAAACAAGTAAAACTGTTTGCAAATTTTGTGAATGAGCAAGAGGCAAGAGTTTAAAACCCGTACTTTTAAATTAAACCTTTCTTCCACTACCAAAAGCCTGCAAATCTATCCTCTCTATTCAAAAGCTAAAAGGGTGGGGAGGGAATCCTGTTTGCATCTAGTTATTTCAATGCAACTCCCAAATCTTAAAGGAACCCTGTTAACAAGCACTTAATTGCAAAAAAGTGCTTCACGGGCAGATCCTTAATGCTTTCTTTAGCTTTCCCAAATACAAGAGTGGAATCTCTCTTCATTCTGTTTGGGGAGGCAAGCATGGGAAACGCTTTTCTAAAAACAAAAACAAAAATCAAACACAAAAGACCTGGGGGGGGGGGTGTTAATAACTTTTTTAAAAAATTAAAAAGTAAATTTCACCCTGCTAAGAATTTTCGAAGCTTACTGGGTGAAATTTCAACATGCTGCTAAGGAGGCTGTAGCTGTCAAATTTCTTGCTCATCTCCATCATGAAAAGAAAAACTGACAGATCACAGGAGTTTCCCTTTGTAAACCAATTCAGAAACTTTCATGCTTCTTATTTGTTAGGTCAAAGGTTAAATTGCTGACCTCTGACCTCCTGCTTAGCCGCCTTTCCCTTTTTCTGTAAAGCTTTATTTCTGGCTGGTATTTACATGGATTAGTCTCTTTTCACGCTAAGAAGGAATCTGTTCAAAGCCAAAGCCTCCCGTTCTGCTTGTACAAAAAAAAAAAAAAAAGCAGCCACAATTATTCAGCAACAGACAATGACCATATTGTAGGTTTACCCCCAAAAGGATGGATGGGGAGAGGGAAGCAAAGAAAAGAAAACCACCTCAGCCATGGCGAGTCTTGTTCTTCTGCAGGAAACAATGGACAGAGAGAGGAAAAAGGGTCTTATCCGGCATTCAGCAGAAAGCAAACAAAGCCAGCCTACTGTGAACTTGATGAAGATGTCAAGCTCTCTTAAAAAATATAAAAATCAACAAAAGGAGTTTTCCACCACCCCCTTTGCCAAAAAAAAAAAGGGGGGGGTCTTGTGACCAAGACTACTTTGGCATGGAAATTCCCCTCCTCCAGCCCTTTCTGGTTAAACAGCAGCAGGAGTAGCAATAACGCTGCTCTGACTTCTAGAACTCCATCAAGGGTAGGTGGGGGGGAATTGTTATAATACAAAATGACAACCCACAACATGTTACTTGTTATTAGCAAGGAAATTAAGCATGCAAACTATGAGTGGCTGCCTATTTTTCCCTCCTGGACACACACACACACACACACACACAGGATTTAATATTAACCACACATTTGTGATTTCTGAATGGGGTGGGTTGGGGATCTTTCGAAATTCTGTTTCTTTGCCACCTTGGGTCAGCGTCAAGAGCCCCTGCCTCTCCCAGAGGGAAGAACAAGTGGCACAGAAGTTACAAAGTGGCCACCAAGCAGGAAGTGGTCAGCATACGATTAAAATACTTGGCATTTCTCAGGCACTTGGAGCCTCTGGACACTTGGCATTTTTCTCTCTGCAAAACTGGAAATACGGTAATTGTGTAAGGCACCTGCAAGTCACAGACAGGAGGGAAAAGGGCCTGGCTCCATGGCGTAATTTCACGCAACACTTGGCGCCCAGGCCACTCTTGACTGCCTCACTGAGAAACCATTTTGCTTGAGAGAACAACTGAGAATAAAGAGGAATCCAGTCCTGCAATGCTGCAAATACTGACCACTTTTGGTTACTGGTTCCACCTGCCATCAGCCGTGTCTCCCCCACTTGTCCAGTGATTTTTTCCCAAATGAACTTCATAAAGTAAAGCCTCTTGACCCCACATTAACATTGCCAAGTGAGTTTGAAAGTGAGTTTACCGAACAGTAGCTCTGGAAACCAGAGGCCTGCCTAGTTCTGACATCATGTTTCCAGTCTATTCTGCTTTGGTCAGACCTTACCTGGAACCCTGTGTCCAGCTCTGGGCACCACAGTTCAAGAAGGATATTGACCAGCTGGAACGTGTCCATAGAAGGGCAACCAAGATAATCAAAGGTCTGGATACCAAGCCTTATAAGGAATAACTTAGGGAGCTGGGTATGTTCGGCCTGAAGAAAAGAAGGCTGAAAGGTGACATGAAGGGATGTCATGTAGAAGAAGGATTGTTTTCTGCTTCTCCAGAGACTAGAACACAAACCAAGGGATTCAAATTGCAAGAAAATAAATCCATCCACGGTTTAGGAAGAACTTTTTTTTTACTGTAAGGGCTATTCTACAGTGGAATAGACTGCTTTGGAGGCTGATGGACTCTCCATCGAAAAATTAGCTGGTATTTTTAAGCCCACCCGTAAGTGTTCGACTCTGTCTACACCTGGAACAAGGTCCATGAAACGTCTCAGAAAAGGATGCGACCTTTGAGCTTCTCTGTCTTTGTGTCCCACTAGTGGAGTTTCTGTGTGCTAAGCACTATGAGGGCACATGGTGAGAAGGTTGCTCCAGATGAACCCTTGGTCCACTCTAACAGAGCTCTCATACTCCTAATCTGAGATCTGTGGGCACCACATCCAATTTCCCAGCCAAAGAAACTGCTGAACGCTCGCTCCTTTCTCACCTGTGGAAGCCCTACCACTGGAAAAGCGATTCTTACGGCCCACATACACAGCAGTACCTGCCAACTGAGGCTGGGACTTTGATAATTTTAAGGCAGAGGCTCCTGTGATCTGCCAAGAAAATAAAAAATGTTACTCTGCAGAGGTCAGAGCGCAAAGTAGGAAGTTCTTAGTTCCACCAACTACTCTGCCATCTTCCAGCAGGAACCAGATTACGGTAAATGCTACACCGGGAGCCAGTTCAAATGCAAATGTACCCATTCTCTCAAACAATGATAAACTCCCTCAGAGTTAATAATTTCCCAGGGAAGATTCATCTCCCTTTTCAAACCAGTGGTATGTTTAGGAGAAGAGAAAAGAAACACACAGTGAGACTTAGCAGTCGGGCCCTTTTAAATGTCTTTGTTGTATTTAAAAAAAGAAGCAGCAGCAGCCGAACTGCCATTTCGTCTACTAATCCCAGGAACATTTGTCAAAAACCTGTTAACATACTCATCACTTCATCCCCTGTGCTAGATAACACATTTAGGTTTCTAACTTAAACCATGATGCCTGAGTGTGTTTTTTTAAAGTGGGGGGTGAATGAAAAGAAGGGCTTAAGCTCTCTACTAAACCATTTTAGCTTTTTCATTGAACACATGGCGAGATTTTTACCCAGGCTCGCACAAAAAGATGAAAGAGGAGGTCCTTAGAGAGAGAAAGGCCTTCTAGCTCACTGCATGGCAAAGCTAAGGAGCCAAGGCTCTCCTTTCTGATGTCTCCTTTGGCAAGCGCACAAACGCACGCACACAAACCGACACAAAAGCCTCCTAGAGACAGGGAGATGGTTTTTCTTTCTCTCCCCCACTTTTGTGAGCTTTTTACTTTCAAATGTTCCAGCTTTGGTGACTTATTTTGATCAGTTACTTTAGACTAACAAATGCACTTTTTCCCCCTATGCTATTAGCGGCAGAGTTGTCCCCAAATCCTCTGCACTCCTTCTTCTAACAAGGAAGGTCCTTCAGCACAGGTCTCCGAGATCGCTGGATTCCGGTTAACGGCTCATTTTGTGGCATGTGGTAGCTTTCTTCAAGAAAACAAAATAGGCAGTTTGAAGATGGAGGGAAATAAAAGGAGGAACAGACAATCGCTCTGATTTTTCTCCATTCTCGTTGCAGCATTCAACTTTTTTATATATATAAGGTTACTTTTAGTCTAAATGTATAACAATCATTCTATTTATTATGAGGATATAGGTGATAACACATTCAGGGGTATTCATATCAAACCTTCCAAGGGCAAAGTAGGGGCTCCCCCCCCTTCCCTTTCCTTGTTGTAAAATCTTACAGGAAATTTAAAATTAAAGGAACAGTTTCCAGTATCTGAGATCTGAGACAGGGAACCAGCCCTGAAAGCTGCTTTCGTTAATCACATAGCTTCTCAACTGATGGACCAGTTCCTTTGCTTTATGCAAGAAGTTCAGTGCAACCAAAATATGGGCTTAAAAATCAATAGTGCTGCCTCTGTGAGGCAGCACTCCACATATTCCAACACCACAGCACAGGGTGGGGGGAAATATTCCTTCGGGGACAGCATGGAGAGAACAGTAAGAAGCTCCCAGTATGACCCTGGCAGAGGACACATACTGCTTTAGCATCAAATGGGCCTCTTGACACTCCAAAAACAAACATGTTCCAAAAAAGCAGAATCATTCAATCCAACTGTTAGGGGTACCCAGCATTAACCCACAAACTGCCTTCCCTTTTTGCACTGATGCCAAAAGAAAAGTATGTGTGTGAAAACACAGAAACACAAGCATTCCCCAGTTAACAAAGCCTCTGACACAGAAGCTCCTTTCTACAGAATCTTGTTATAGCCCCCAGTCCCCACTTTTCCTTAGTCGAGCTTGAAATTTTGAGCATCATCACCACTGGGAGGATGTTTTGGTGTTGGGATGCAGGAACTCTCTGCAGTAAACAATATGATAAAGCTTGAGCTAGGAAAGAATATATTTCTAACTTATAGGGACCCTAGGGTGAACCCATTGCGGGGTTTTCTTGGCACGATCCGTTCAGAGGGAGTTTGCCTTTGCCTTCCTCTGAGGCTGAGGGAGTGGGACTTGCCCAAGGTCACCCACTAGGTTTCCATGGCCAAGTGGGAATTCGAACCCTGGTCTCCAGAGCTGTAGCCCAATGCTCAAACCACTACACTACACTGGCTTCATTTTGCATAAGTTAAACAAAGCAAGAAAACATTTTAAAGACACTTTAAAGGTTGCACAAAGAATCACTTTGCCTTTATGGAATAAAATGTCTTCTAAATCCTCCAATTAAAACCCATAAAAAAGTTTCTGCATTTTTAAAACCCATTTTTGTTGGTGGGGAAGTAACCCTTCTAGGGATGTCCAAAGATACTACCTGGGAGAGATGGGTGTTGCAGTCAAACATATATGGGGAGAGAGGCATCCAGCTATGCCAGACAACAGCACACAGTTTGTACTAAATCATTTTCCTAATCACCCCTCCCCAAAGCAGGGTTGGGATTGTGGGGGATGCGGCAGAGTTACTCTGTTTGCAACAAAGATTTGAGCTAAATTATGAGCTTTGAGCTATAACCCATCATCAGAACCCACATACACTACCTGTGTCTGCTGTCACCGGATAGGTCACTTCAGCATAGACTTCAAATGTTGTCTCCGGGTTTTGCCTGAAAGACAGCAAACCCATATTAAAGACAGTCAACACTCTTCATTAAGGTCCATTTAATAAAGCTCAGTTCTGCTTGCCTTTTTAAAGAATGTGAAGTAAAATAGAGCATATAAATCGAGTTGTCCACCATGCCCAGGATATGGGACTCAAAATTATGTACCGTAGCTTACTATTTTGGATTGTGTGCTAATAGCCGGTGAAGGACAGCACAGCCTGCTACCATCAGCTTAACACTTAGTCCAAGTCTCAGATGCTTATTTATGTATTTGATTTATATCCTACTTTTCTCCCCAATGGGAATCATGAGATTTTGCTTCATTTCCCTCATTTATATCCTGTCTTTTCCCCACCACTAGGACAAATTAAAATGAGTCAATATAGTTAAAAACATACAAAAGGTCAACAGAAGTCATAAGTAAGTTAGAGCCAAAGACTACAGAACACTATACAAACAAAAATAAAAGATATAATACGCACAATACACAAACACACAAATTACAGTACAGCCCCCATATCCATGGGACTGGTAATCACAGATTCACTTATGCCTGAAAAAATATGGTCTCTCTAAGACTTCCAGCACAACTCTATGGTATGCTTCTGCTGGAAACTAACCACAAAGTCACTCTGAAAGACCTAGAAGTTCTCTCTAGGCATCTTCAAGGTCCTCCAGTACAACTCTATGATATGATTGGGCCGGAAGTTCTCCATTTTAATAGGGTTTGTTATTATCCGTGGTTTCTGGTATGTATGGTAAGCCCAGGAATGTATCCTCCACAGATACGGGAATCATACTGTTAACACACCATATTTAAGTGGGCCAAAAAACAGAGAAGAGTTTGAGCTATAGAGAGAAGGCATATATAAACAGGTAGATTTTCAATGTGCATTAAAACTAAGCAATTGTTGGAGTATGTTGAATTCTAATGGCAGGTCAAGTGCTCCAAGCCTAAATATCCTGCTATAAATGATTGCAGAATGGGCCTTGGGATGATGTGGTGCCCCCAAGATAATCTCTCCAGATGACCAAAAGGACCAGATGGGCCTACAAAGAAGAAAGTAATCTCTCGCATGAACAGCATCCTACAGCCTGGATCCTGTTGTTCAATGCCAACTGAAGTAGACTAACTGAATCAACTGTTAAATGGTGAGTTAACATGTAGGTAAATACCACGGCTGCTCTTCTTTCCCTATAAGCAGACTTGATGATTAATTATTGCAACACATAATTTATCAGTAGCTATAATTAGACCAAGGCAGCCTTTCAACACCTCCTGGAGTAGTTTTAAAAATGGGCCCACAGTTTGCTCATTCTGTTTTCATTTTAGCTAAATGTGTGCTTTAATATTCCAAATGTGTTGTCCAAGATGGCTGGGGAGCACATGCAACCGGCTACTCAAAAGTAAAACCAGACTGCGGGCAGCCAGACCTTTCCAATCCCACCAGTTATAAATTAACTTTCTTACCCATAATTTTGGAGGAACAAGAATTATAATAAGGCTACATTTTTCAAAGCAATGTAACAAGTATGACTGATGCTCCTTTACTAGTGCAACAAGTAACAGTTTTAATGCTCTCAAAAAGGGCTTTCAAGGGCCTTTTAAATAACATTTTGACAAGCATTTTTCAAGTTTAATGACACATTGCCACCACCACCCCAGCCAGGAGACTTCAGAAAGCTACACACCCCACCATACCTGGTGCCACCAAAAAAAAAATCATAATTTTTGCTCCCAAATGTCCTTTAGGGGATATGGGAGCATTCTTAACATGTTAGGGGGGGCTTCTTTTTTTGAGGTGAAGAGTTTTTTAAAAACATTTTTGCCCTCCACATCCCCTAGAGATCATTTGGGGGCATTTTGGAGCCAGTTTTGTTTAATCCCTAGGGGTCCCTGGCAGCCACAAAAACAGCCCTGGGTGCCACATGCAGAACACGGTGGCCACATTGCTCAACCCGGCCCTAGACAGTCAGTCATCAGCCTAAATACCCCTGAAAGCACCAGATCTTATCTGATCTTGGGATCTAAGCAAGATAGGTCCTGGTTAGTACTTGAATGGGAGAATGTCAATGAATACCAGGCACAATGGGCTATACATCAGAGGAAGGAATTGGCAAAACCACTTCTTAGGATTGCTTGCCTAAGAAAACCCTATAAAAATCATGGGGTTGCCACAAGTCAACAGGCAACTTGAAGGAACATTCACATGCAGACAGTGGATCACTCAAGTGTCCTAACTCTTATGCACTCACACGTTTTATTCTATGCACTGGTTCAGTTGTATGTTTTCTTCTTTCATGGCTTTTTTAGCAGTCTTGTCGCTCTCCCAAACTCTTTGCCCCTGTCCCATGGACCCTTTTCTGAATGTGAACTCCACAGAACTAGCTGTTGCTGCATTGCAGACCAGGGTTAAATCACATCCCAAAAGCAAGTTGACAAACAGGCACCTTGATACATTTGAGGTGGCGCTACCTGTGGCACGAATGGGTTCCCCCAAAATAAGCCACCATTTGTTTCAGTAAGTACCGAAGTAAAAAGAAGGAGCTTTCAAAAGTTTATTTAAAAAACACACTGGCACCAAAGAATACATTCTTACCATCGACAAGCTAACACTTCAGCAGAGAATTTGTTAAATCCTGTTGAAACATCTTGTAACATTGGGAAGGGAGAGGAAGGAAAGGAAGAAACAGAATTCTGAAGTTTCACAGATGCATTTACACAGAGAAATGGGGAGGACACGCAATTGCCCAAACTTTATCTTTTTCATTGAATTATGAGAGTTCCCCTAGGATTGATGCATGTCCCGCACCTGCAACTATATCCAGGACCCCAGATTGAAGGTGCATGGAGAGAACCATCCTATAATTGCAAGAACCATCAAAAGGCTAGAAAGGCCATGAGTCTGAAAGACTTTTACAAATATTTCAAGATGTATTTCAAAATCCCAGCTTCATTTTCACCTTGCACATTAACAACAACAATAACAATAGTTGTTGTTCAACACCTTTGGGGAAAAAACAACTGTGGTTCTGACTGATTGTTTTGAAGTTTTGCAAAGCCACTCCTGGCTCCTATGTACTCATGGACGCACAAGCTTCTGCCTCGCTATGACTCTTCCTTTGTCCACCTGGCTCCCAGGCCCTGCAAAATGTTCCACACTCTTTCCACTAACCAAACTGACTTTCTGCTTCTCTCTCTTGCACAAACTCCCAAAACAACAGTCTGTGGGTCACCGGCCAACATTCTCCTTGGATTATCAGAACATTCTACCACATCACAGCCCTGCCAAGCACTGTGAAAGGCTTACAGGCAAAATGTAGTAACAAGCAATCTGCCAGTACAGTATATTTGGGGTAGGGAAGCTCTGGTACTAGAGGCTGAATATGGCCATTGTGAGGACTGCCTAAATGGCCACACCCTCTTCCTTGTGGCACTATCTTTGAGTGGCTTCCCAGATTCTCCACAAATTTTTCACCATTCTGAAAGCCTGAAATGCTTCTCCTTTGGCTTGCTTACTAGCAGGAAGAGCTCTAAGGTCAAATACTGTGGTATGGCTGAACCCATTCTTTTGACTTACCAACCACCAGAATGCACCTCCCAATTGAGAACTTCGCTTGAAACTGAATGCAGCCCTTGGGCTAAAAGAGGTCCCCACACCTTGCTGTATAACAGGGATGTGAAAGGTGTTTCCCTCCAGATGGTATTGGACTACAACTCCCAGAAGCCTTAGCCAGCTTGCACTTTGGTGAGGAATGCTGGAAGCTGCCATTCAACAACAACTGAAGGAAGCATCCTTCTGTGCTATATAAGAACAATAAATGATAAAACAATGATTTTTAAAAGCACCAGGAGAAATGCATGGACCTAAAACAGGCAAATCAGATATTACAGAATGTTGGATAGAGTATTTTCTGGCCTTGCTATGTGCACTGATCACAATGCTTATCAGGGCTAAAGCAGGGAGCTGAAAAGGGTGCTCTACAATACAGGGGAGAGTATTTTCCACGTGATGTATGCAAGACAATCCCACAGGAGAGCAAAGAATCAGGTGCAGGGCATCTCTGTGTAACAGAAAACCCAAAAGTAGGCTGAAGTCAGCACCGGAGAAGGGAGATATTGTTTCCACCTCCTTTACTACAAGGAGAGCATTTGCGTTCATGGCAGCCCACACAAAAGAGGGAGCTAGCTAAGTTCATCTTTAGGATAATGCATTTCTGCATCTTTCAAAACCAAATCTCCTTGCTAAGCAAAGTCACATGCAAATAAGAGCAGATGATATTCTTCCCACTTAAAGTTACAGAGATCTGGAACACACACCTCTGCCTTCCACATGAAACATGAAAGGCCCACAGTGAAAGCTACAACAAGCTTGTTTTAAAATAACAGGGTTTCTTTTTTTCTAAAAAGAGGCACACAAAAGCATGCAACATTTCATACTCCTGGCATAAAATAGAAGACTGTGTGGGGATGATGTACACGTAGGTCATCACCATAGGCACGATCGTAGAAGACTCATACCTGTATGTTAGAGGGGAAAAAATGTTAAAAGTTGAAATGGTGGTTTTTAATATTATAGTCAGCCCTCCATATCCACCGAATCATCCACTGATTCAACCAACCATGGCTCGAAAATATTTGTGGGGGGGGATTCCAAAAGGCAAGCCTTTCTGTTTGCCATTTTATATAAGGGACGACATTTTACTACAACATTGTATACAATGGGACTTGAGCATCCATGGATTTTGGTATCCACGGGGGGCAGGGGGGGCTGGAACCAAATCCCAGCAGATACTGAGGGTCCATTGTAAATCTGCTATCCAATTAGGGTAAATTGGGGGGGCATCTTTTTAATCTATTAATTCAGCGCTTTTCCAACATGACCCCATCCCAGATATTTGGACTAGAACTCCCATCAGTCCCACCCAGCACAGCCAGTGATTGGGGCTTATGGGTGCTATAGCCTGGTTTTCTAAGCTGACCACTGCATCCTAGAATCCAGAGAGTTGCAGGATCTTGAAGGGTAACTGTGCTTCAATCTGCCCTTTTAGTCCAGGAAGCATTGGTTTGCTTTTTTTTTTTTAAAGGCAGACCTAATGACACTCTCTAGCATCCTCAGGAGAGACAGAAAGAGAGAGCAAAGAGATGCCATCTCTCCAGTGAACGCAGCAAGTCTTGACTCTCCTTTTATCTCCTTTGTTAGCACACAAAATCCAAGACAGCAAATTCTCTTATATGTCTCTTGTGCCAGTTCTTATGCATTCTTATTTTTAGAGAAGCCAATATGAGAAGGTCAGTGTCCAGTCCAACTTTCATCTTAGCGATGAGCTTCTCTAAGGTAGGCCATTCTCTTAGCCTCGGCCCTCAAATTTTTAATACCTATGCCAGCCTGCTGTGAAGATAACAAAAGGTATGAAATAATTTAAGCCAAACCCACACTACACAAATAATCCAGTTTGAAACTGGATTATTTGCTGTGGCTCCTTCCTGTTGAATCCTGGTATTTGTAAATTTACAAGATCTTTAGCCTTTTCTGCCAAAGAGTGCTGGTGCCTCACCCAAACTACAAACCCCAGGATTTCACAAGAAGGAGCCATGGCAAATTATCCAGTTTCAAACTGGATTATTGGTGTAGTGTGAATTTGGCCTTAAGAGTATTTAAAAATGAACACTGGGCAGGACCCCACACTAAAACAGCAAAAATCAAATGGAAACAGAAGTCAATCTCTTCTTCCTATAACATCCTGCCCCATATGCACCCCAAAATCCTAACCCAGAGGGCAGGAAAACCCTCTGGAGCTGGTTTCTGTGCAGCTCCAAGGGCTTGAGATGAAGGAAAGGAAGTTCCATTGTGCTGGATTTAGGTCACTGTTCCCAGAAATTCCAAACCCACACCTGCATAGGACTGGATAATTTTTGGTATCCACAAAATAGCATGCATTTATCTATGGGAGGAAAGAAGAAGAGTTCTACATATTCATTTTTAGGAGATGTTCCCATAGCTAAAACAAAGCTCTTCTGATGTTGGACATAATAAAATTGCATTATGTTGCTCTGTACCCTTACAGCAGGAGAGATGTTAAAGACACACACATCACTACTCTCAACTCTTGAACTCCATGGTATTCCATTTTGTTTACTTAGTCTTTTCTTGGAAGCCAGCAACTGAATTTCCCCGATTACCTTCAGCAAGCCCCGTTTCAACTCTGCAGCTAAAGAAGACAGCATCCTTCTATTTTCTAGCTCAAATACAAGTACACATGGTTTAACAGAACTTCCAAGAGGTTTACAAAGCAGCACAGTCTACCTGCCATACCCAGGAATGTAGCGTCTTTCAACTTAATTCAAGAAAGGAAGCATAGCACTAACACCCTAGTGTACACAAATAAGGAAAAGTCCCGTGAGGAATGTCAGACTGGAACTTTGCCTGGGAAACCACAGTCTTCCTTTGCTCAGTCACCTTGCTAGGACTCCTGACTTAACTGTGATTATAAGGCTCAGCTCTGACACACTCTGTTCCAGAGTGGGGTAAAATACTGCCAGTCCACAAAGCACGCACGGATAGGGAAAGAGAAAAGACACGACTCTCAGAGATGCATCCAAAGCCAGGTACTTTGGCCCAATGGGATATAGCGCAACGTATGTCTTTCTGTAGCTTCATTTTTATTAACTCTGGTTATGTGCAGCTCTGTTTTTAATACAGAAGACACAGGAGATTGGACCAACACAGCTAACCATCTGGATTTCCAAATGGATGTTTTTTCCCTCCTAAAACATATCCTGAATAGAAATTAAAGGTAACACTGTTAGAGGAACCAAATACCAACTCTCACAACACACAAATATGAATTTAGCCCAGTGCTCTCTCTTGGCACACAAACATATTCACACCAAATAGAGGTGAGAGGGGGACAATAACATTCTTAAGCACAAGACACCATACATACCGAAGTGTGTAAATTGCTTTTAAGAGAAAGTGTGGAGGTAGGTGCTAAGAGTCACCTGGCAATTGGAATTTCTCCAGTCCTAACTGGAGAGGGGTGTCATAGCTCTGATTTCACAGTCTTCCTCAGTTGTACGTTTATGCAATGTTTTAGAACCGGAATCCAAATAAGACAGATTCCTCTGCAATAACCATCTTGGGCCAGTGTCTGTTCCAGCCCTGTTTATCACTTTCTGTTGAGAAGCTATTTAGAACCTTCCTGGGTGACAGTTGGAGCGAAAAAATTAGGTCAGTTTCACTCTGCTGCTGCCACCATCGCCTGAAAAGGAAACAGACTCCAGTTACTCAGCAAGAAGACAGAGATGGCAAGTGTTTCAGGGAGGAAGGAATGGAGGGAGGGAGGGAAGAAAGGAAGGAAGGATGGATCCACTCTCCCAGTTAGGGAAAGAGAAGATACCCATATTTTTATTCCACTAAGTATGATCAGGGAGAAGCATCAGTTCAAAAAGCAAAGATCAGGCTATCTCAAAGCAGGAGTTTAAGGACAAGACTGGGGGAAAAAATATTTCATGTTCCTAGGTAGCTGGCTCCAGGTTGTTGTTTTTTATTATGGGCAGCTGGCTTTAGGTTGTTGTGTTTGGGGCAAAACCAAACTTCCACAAACTTGTGTGGAGGCCTCACACAGTCCCGTAGGCACCCACTGGCTGGAATTTTAGCACTTCCGCTAATACCACAAGCCCAAAATAAGCCACTTTCTCCATTACACGCACCGAGGACAAACAGTTTAGCTGCAGCACACCATCACCCATGCCCAGCTGCCATTGATTTTTAATGCACTTTGACCCTGTGTGGCTAGGCTCTCAGAGATGCATGAAAACTGCTGAGTTTACTATCTATCTATTTTTAATAGTCTTTTTGACAGTGAACCTTCTTCAGCTTCTGGATTTCAACTGCACTTGTGTCTACTACGTGCAATTTCAAATCTCAATTTTGAGCATCCAAGACCATTCTAGGATTGTCAAGAGCAGACTGCTATTACAAATCATCTCAAATCACACCTGTTAATACAGAGTCTATGTGTAAGCTTGGCTGGCTTTCCAAGACCCCACTGACCATTTCAACATTTTCTTTATGAGCCCAATGACCCTCTCTCTCTGGCTTTTCTTCGCAAACGAAGATTCAGGAAGGACTCATCCCGCGCTTTCTGCAAGCGCGCTGATGACTAAAAAGGCCAATCCGAGATAAACAAGTCCGGTTGCAAAAAGCACAGCAGAAGGTCTCCTTGGGTGATGTTTTTGGGTTGTGATTCTTTCTGCGTTGTCGTTTCTCTTCAAGACTTGTTCGGCGTGAGTTCTCAAATAAGGCTGCAGCATTGTGGATAGTGCGTCTCCATGCCTCCCGATGTGAGGCCAGGGCGGACCACTGTTGGTGATCAATTTGGCCAAGCCTGAGATGTTGTTTCAGGGAGTCTTTGTATCGCTTTTTTGGAGCGCCCCTCTTACGCTGACCCGTGGCGAGTTCACCGTAGAGTAGTATTTTTGGGAGGCGATGGTCCTCCATCCTAGAAACGTGCCCTGCCCAGCGCAGCTGTGTTCTCAATATCATGGCCTCAATGCTGGTGATCCCTGCTTGCTCAAGGACAGCAACATTCGTCACATAGTCAGTCCAGTGTATATTTAGGATTGTGCGTAGACAGCGCTGATGAAAGCGCTCGAGGAGTCGTAGGTGGTGGCGATAGGTGACCCATGTTTCAGATCCATAAAGGAGGATAGACAGTACGATGGCTCTATACACACTGATTTTTGTGCTTTGCCTCAGGTGTTTATTGCTCCAGACTCTTTTGTGAAGTCTTCCAAATGCACTATATGCCTTTGCTAATCTGTGATCGATCTCTTTGTCAATCTTGGCATCTGAGGAGATGATGCTTCCCAGGTAGGTGAACTGCTGAACGGACTTGAGCACAGATTTGCCGACGGCAATGTGGGGATGGTGGTGTTCGTCCTGTGGTGCAGGCTGGTAAAGAACTTCTGTTTTCTTCAGGTTGACTTCTAGCCCAAACAGCTCTGCAGCTGTTGCAAAGCAGGATGTTAGGCGCTGCAGAGCTCCTTCTGTGTGGGCAACAAGGGCAGCATCATCGGCGAAGAGCAGCTCACGGACTAGATAGTTTAGAGTCTTAGTGTGAGCCCTCAGACGGCTTAAGTTAAACAAGCTACCATCAGTACGGTAGCGTATATAGATGCCGTTGTCTTCTTCAAGCTCTGCCATAGCCCTTTGGAGCATCATGCTAAAGAAGATTGTAAATAAAGTTGGTGCAAGAACACAACCTTGCTTCATTCCATTAGTTATTAGAAAGGGCTCTGAAAGAGCATCGCCATATCTGACTTGACCACGCTGTCCCTCGTGTAGCAAGTAGCCCAATGACCACTCCTGTCTGAAAAACCCATATATACCTCTACTATCCAGACCTAGTAAAACCTCTGTCTTGCCACCTTATCCAGGCTGGGGCCCAGATGTATCTGTGCCAGTCACCACTCCCCTGCCTCCCCGCCCCCAAAGCGATGGGAAATTAGTTTCCATCCTATGGATTAGCATCCCCACTGATGTTAAACCACATTGTGGGGACATGGCTGCCAAGACTCCAGCTGTTTTCAATCTTACTGTGGTGCTTTTGGAGACACTGAAAGCAGAAAAGCTAAGGAATGGGGAACCTCTGACCCTCTGGATGTTTTTAAGACCATAGCTCCAGCAATGCCTTTCAGGGGCATCTGTGAGCTGAGGGCCAAAGATTCTCCACCACTGCATTAACCCCTTGTGGCAGCCTAATGTAGGAGGAAGGGTCATAGTATTCACTCATTTATCAATTAAAATGCTTTGACCCAGCCTTGTATCCACAGACTACAAAACAGGACACAACAAATAAACAACACTTTAGAACCTGTGGCCCTGAAGTCTGAGCCAGCTTGTCCAATGGTCAAGAATTCTGGGAGCTGTAGTCCAAAACACCTGGAGGGCCACAGGCTGGACATCACTGCTTTAAAGCAATATATATGCCATTATGAACAGCTCGGTAAGACTAAGACAAAAAAGAGCAAACAGGACACAACCCACAACAAGCAAAATACAAGACAAAAGCAACAACCTAACAGACCAAAACCAAGCCACGATCATTTCTCCACCACCATCACCAAGCCAAACTTTAACTTAGTGTCTACACTAATCGGATATCCAAAGAGAGGGCTTTCCAAAACTGAGGTGCCATGACAGAAAAGGCCTTGTATCCTTTGAAAAGCAGAAGGGAGAGTTGCACAGGATCATGACAGCAACATGACTGCTCCCTGTTGGGTGTTTCTGGCATAAAAATAAACCTCCCATTTAGACCAGGGTTTCTCAACAAAGATGCCCTGGAATCCTAGAGAGCCATGAGAGATTTGGCAGAGATCCTGACTGGGTAAAAAATGCTTTTTCTAGCTGTAGATATAATAATGTTTATGCAAGGACTCCTTGAAACCTGAAAATTACTTCAAGGGTTTGCCAGGGTAAAAAGGGTTGAGAAAGGATGGTTTAGACTATGGAAAATGCACTTGAAAGGTGAAAAGGGACAGATAGCAGAACAACCTTTGGTCTGGAAGCATGACATCCATTTCAATTTTCTCACTAGTTTTGTGTCATTTCTGTAGTGTCATAAATCAAGGGGAAACTGTTGGCTACCATTGTGACAAGAATGGTATGTAATAAATTACTGGCAAGCTTTCCTTACCGTCATCACCTCCACCAACATGTAGCAGCATCATTCTGAGGGTCCAACCATCAGAATCCTGCTCCACCATCTATCCCAGAGGCCTAACGGAAGTCACCTTCTCCATTGAACACGTTGGAAGGGATCTTTTAGTTGCAGTCAAGAGGCTAACCAGCTGCCACTGACATTGTGGCCAGGCTTTCAGAGAGTTTACTAGCCATTGTTAACAGCCTTCTGAGCAATGACCCTTCCCTGACCGCCAGCTTGTGGATTTCAACTATACTTACGTCTTATATACGCAATTTCAACTTCATGTCTTGATTCCAAGCACCTGAGGCCCTCCTAGAATCAAGCACAATGTGCTGTCAAGAGAAGACTCACACTACGAGCAAACTCAAGTCATACCTGTTAATAAAGATTCTATTTACAACCTTGTTTGGCTTTCCTGGTTGTCTTTTAAAGGCACTGCTGGCCATTTCCACACCTTCCGGAGCCAAGCGCAACCTTATTAAACAACTTTACTGCCTACAAGCATTCCTAGCTTGTCTCCAACTCCTCTTTTATACAAGGCCAATATTTTATGGTGAAAAACATCAGAAACAACTGAAGGCCTGCAAAGTGTAAATATTTGCTAGGATTCAAGTAAGCAGAATCAGCTAACTTTGTGATTCTGCAGTTTTCAGACCTGCTGTTAACAGCCTTCCCCAGGCTAGAACACTCCACACAGGTTTGGACTACAATACCCTTTAACCCCAGCATGCTGGTTGAGAATGATAGGCATTGTAGTCCAAGCACCTTCATAGGGCTCCAGGTTAGGAAAGACTTTTGTAGTGAAGAACTCTCTTCTGTCTCAGTAGATATTTCGAAGTGTGTGTGCTTCCAGATTCCTATATCTTATCCTTTCAGCAAAAATTCTCATTTCAAAGGCACAAACTTAAACCTATCAGCATTGAAGCTACATTGAAAATCAATGTGACTTACTTTGAAACGTGCTCTGGCTATGGCGTTCCTGATCTGTGTTTATTTTCAGTGTCACACACCCCACTTAGAGGCTTCCTGTCTCCTAGCAATTTCACATCCTGAAGATAACTAGGAGGGGAAATCCTAAGCATCTCATACCAGTATCCTTGTGTTGCCAAACTACTCTTGTTTCCATTAGTGAAGAATCCACTCTTTCAGTTGCTAACCAACATTCTTTCCACTTACAACACTCCGGCAGAAGTTCCTTCTCTTCCCCATCCCAGATTATTTCTTATTATTATTTCTACAAGATACACACTCACTTTTTACCTTTAAAAAGAGTTGCTCAATGCAGCTTACAAATACAAAAACTAGATCAAGATTTTAAAAAAAAAGAAGGGGAGAAATCTAGTTGCACCTTTAAAATTGATATATCTTAGCATGATCTTTGGTGGATTTCAATGGATTCATGCAGTCCAAGAAAGTTCATGCTAAAATCAGTTAGTCTTAAAGGTGCCACTCCTTCCATCACTCGTTTTCCTTCTTGTAGTGAAACAGATTATCACAACTATTTCTTTAAAGAAGGAAAGGGAACAGGAGAGGAGGAAGAAGAGAATGCAACCCATCATTTAAATGCTATTACAGTAGAACCCCCATATCCACTGGGGATTGGTTTTTGGGGGGGGGGCGTGGATACCAAAAACCATGGATAATAGCAAAGACCATTGAAAATAATGGGACTTCTGGTTTAAAATACTATAGAGTTGCCTTGGAGGACCTAGAAAATGGCTAGAGGGGACACATTTTCTAGGAAGATTCTATGGTAGGTGTGCTGTTTTGTGTCCCGTGGATAATTGAATCAATGGATAATGAATCAGTGGATACAGTGGCCCTACTGTACTGTACTAAAGCTACCAGAACCAGCATGGTATAGTAATAAGAGTGCTGGACAGGAATATCCAGGTTCAAATTTCCACTGAGCCACAAAACTCACTGGATGACTTTGGCTACTACTTAGTCCCCTCTACACATATACTTGTAGTATGTATAAGAGGGGGATAGATGGAGAACCTAGTACACTAGCTTGAGGCAGGATAGAAATACATTTAATAAAGAAATAAATAAAAGATCGGGAAGAGACAAAACAAGCAATCAACAAATTGCTTGCTTAAGGATCAACAAATTGCTTGCTTAAAGAGAAAAATCTTCTCTCTGCCACGGAACACAAACAGAGTGAGACAACCTACTCTCTTGGGGCAGAGAGTTCTACACTATTATGCAATTTTCAAGAAACTAGGCAGCCCATCCCTGTTTTTTGCAGAAGTCTAAAGAGGCCATCTTCATCATCCTTGCTTAATCATAGACTCTGTGCTTCCTACTGGACTACTGAGGGCAGGCGGAGGTGGGGGGGAATCAGTTAACACAGACCTCAGAGGGCCTTCACACACATTATCAAAACCATTACCGTATCAGTTCACCACTCCAACCTGTAAGCACCTCCTCTCTTCAAGCATCCACACAGAAATTAACTCTTCTAACATCAACAATGAAGTTACCTAACTGCTGACACACAATGAAACCACAAGAAACTACAAGCCAGTTCACAAGTGGCCAAAAAGAGTACGAAATATGAATCCATAAGCTATTAAATTTTTTAAAAGCCTTGGGCCCACACAGGTAATTCTCTTATATGCATTAGAAAAAGAACACTCAAAAGGCACTCTTAACATTAGGTGTGAAAGTGAAAGAATCTTCAAAGTTTGCTTTCCAAGGAATGCCAAAGGACTAATTTCCTTCCCTCTTTGAGTCAGCACCCAGGACTTAGCCAGAAGAACATTATCTCTGAAACTCAGCAAACTCAAATCTGAATCCACATCAGTTTTAGAGAAAGGTTGCAAGTTCAGCAGTAGAACACATGCTTTGTAGGCAAAACGTCCAGGTTCAGCACCTCCAGGTAAGGTTATGAAAGGAGAGCTGCCTGAAACTTTTTCTTAGAGGGATTGATTCTCCACTATATCCACCTCCCCAACAAAGGCTAAATGACAGCTAAGGCATTAACCTCAGAAACTAGCAATGGAAGACAAGCACAGGCCCAACCCCAGTTCTTCAAAGCAACGCAGAGCAGGTTTGTTCCTACAACCAGCCAAATTTAATCTGCTCACCAGCTGGCTATTCCACCTTCTAGCTTAGCCAACTCAAAGCCTTGTTCGAGAATTAAAACTCTACGCAGGAGGGAGATTTTCCTTTTCTCCCACTCTGCCCCATCTCAATATCTCAAAAGCAATTTCTGAAAGCCAGGATTACGGTGGTGGCTCCCCTCAAACGCCAAGGAAGGAATGCCAATATGTTACGTGCCCTTGGGAGAGTCCTAAGGAGCATGAAGGACTGAGCACCAGCAAACTCCATGGAATTTTTGGAAAGAAAAATAAGAATTTATCCAAGGAAAAGCTCTGGATAGGAAAAAGCAGCAGGGAAACAGGGCAACTCCTGCTAATGCAGCCACTTCATCCACTCTCTGGCCCAGAGGGGATGCCTGTGCCACCTGAAATTTGGCAGAACCCATTTCTGATGCCACCTTCTTTCTTCCTCAAAACCATCAGCTTGTGCAAATAATGGGAAAGTGACAGGAGCCTTGCCCTCAAGGTAGTGGAGCTTCTTGATCAGCTAACCAGAACTGCTTGTGCCTCTGTATGCATGGCTTATTTGGTATGAAAGATGGAAAATAAATAAATAAACAAGACTCCATCCACCCATGACCCACTCAGGTGTACCACATACACACTGAGTTCATTTTGTCAGAGGGGAATGGGAGCAATATACACCACGTACAGATTTCCCACTTACCAATAAATAAATAGAAAGTGCAGGCACAGCTGTTCTCATACTCAGCTATCATTCCCTTGCACAAATCTCCCTTACATTCATTCTCTCCCACCCACATCTGTGCATGAGAGCACCCAAACTGTCTCACCACCAAACATCCCAGGCCTACTGCTTCCAGGCAATCGCATTCTTTTCACCCACCCACCTCAAACACCCACACAGAAAGAAATACTGAGGCAACAGAACAGCCCAGCTCTTCCTTCCCACCATCTTCAGGCAACCCAATGGGAGAAAACTTTGAGTATCTCTAATTTACCTACACATTCCTATAGCTGCTAATAGGTTCTTGCTCACTCACTCACCAGCTCACCACATATATATATACACACACACACATACATACACACCATATATATATACATACAGATATATATACACACACATGTGTATATATATATATATATATACACACACACACATATACACACACATATATAGATACACACATGTATATATATATACACACACACATACATAACACACACACATATACACACACATATAGATACACACACACTTATAGATACACACACACACATATATATATACACACACATATACACACATACATACACACCACATATATACACACACATATACACACACATACATAAACACCACATATATATACACACACATATACATAACAAACACAAATAAACACACACATATAGATACACACACGCGCATACACACACATGTATATACACACACACATATACACACATACATACACACCACATATATATATATGCATACACAGACACATACACAAACATATATAGATACACACATGTATATATATATATACACACACACACATATATAGATACACACACACGCATACACACACATATAGATACACAGACGTATATATATATACACACATATATACATACATACATACACACCACATATATATTATATACACACACATACATAACACACACACACACATACACACACATATAGATACGCATACACACACACACACACACACATGCATACACACACGTGTATATGGAACAGACACGCATCCCCACCCACCCTCTTGCTCGTGTGAAGGCACCCCTCCCCCTCCCACAGGGACACACTCCCGGGGGGAGGGGCAGCTCCCTCCCCTCACTCACTTAATGCGCGACCCCATGGTCTCTGGGGGGCCCTCATGGGACCCCGGGCGGGCAGGCGGCGGGGTCTGGCCAGAGGCGACTTCCGGGCTCTCGGTCGCTCACTCCATCCCGTCCGGGCAGCCAGGCAAGAAGAGCGACCGACGGGCAAGGCGGTCGGGGAGTGGACAGCGGCGGGCCGGAAGTGGCTCCGCGGGGGCTTGTGGGAAATGTAGTCCATGTCGCCACAGACGGGCAAACCGGAAGCCGCTCTCTCCCTCTCTCCCTCCCTCTCTCTCGCCACCGCCTCTTGTGGTTGCCACGGCAACGCGGCGAGGAGGGCCCGCCTAGTAAACAAGGCCGCTTTTTTGTTTCCTATCAAAGCTGGCAAGCTTTTTTATGTATTTATTTTTTAAAAAACATTTTGATTTATGTTACCATACTTGTAAATACAAACCATACAATTACATAACTGTCTTCTTGTCAGATGTAACTTTTTCCCTCTCTTAAAATAAAAAATAATAAAAAAAAACACACAGACAAACATGTAGCAGGATACAAATATAAATCATACCCATATCCATCACATATATAACCTATATAACATATACAGTTGTCCCTTCATATTCTCTGGGGTTTGGTTCCAGGACCCCCATGGATACCAAAATCCGTGAATACTCAAGTCCCATTATATGCAATAGCATAGCAAAATGGGGTCCCTGATATAAGATGGCAAAATCAAGGTGTGCTTTTTGGATTATTATGTTTTTAAAGAATATTTTCAAGCTGTGAATCCTTAAATCTGTGGATACCAAATGTGTGGATACAGAGGGACCAATTAAAACACCGGTCCTTCAGTAGAAGTAGGTCTGAGTTATTGCATTCAGCTTCAGTAACTATTTCTAGCTGAAAATATGAGTTCTGCAAGTTTTGCAACAGAAGCTAGTCCTAAACTTGTCTCCTAATCCTTGGTGCGTTTTTTTAAAAAAACCTTTCCAAATAACATTTCCATTTCTTAAGGCAACAAATGAATCAATAAACATGCATGAGGCACTTATAAAATTTTTGAAACTGCAGACAGCCTGCTTGGAGTATTAGGGGAAAGGGAAGATTGACAGCTGAACCTGGTGTTCACTTTGCTGATCTGTCTGTCTGTCTGTCATTCAGACTGTGAAACTGGTAGAAAGCCCGGCTCTCCCTGCTGCTGAAATATCTGCTGCTAGTCCTTTCTCTACTGCCTTTGTCTTCATGCTCTGTTTTTGCCACTGACACCCAGGAATAAGAGTTGCATTATTCAATGCCGAACATTTCCCCCCCTCCTTTGCTAGATGTACCATCTGCCTCTTTTGAAGAAAGGATCACCCGGATCCTCCTCTTCTTGAAGTCTGGGAAGTGCCCAGGCATCTTGTCTATTTTGAATGACAGACACTCCGCCGTGTTGCAAAGAACTATATTCTGGAAGGGGTTATTGTTTGGGTTTTTGCTTCTCCAAACATGGAAATACTGGTTTTGACAGTTGGATAGTCACAGCTGTTGGTTATGCGGGGTCCTGGTTGCACAGCTATTTGCTGAACAGAGGCATCACGTCTAGGCAACCCACTAAATGCTGTATATACTATAGATTTTCCTTGGGTTTTTCCCGGGTTGTGAGGCCGTGTTCTGAACCCAAGGAAAATCTATGGATGCTGGCCATGAAAGCCTTCGACTTCACACTATATATATACTCTTGGGGATTCCAAACTTCTGTGTGTGTGTGTGTGTATCAGACTGTGCTTTGTCTTTGTTTTTGGCAACAGAGACAAATAAAGCTATCCTGCCAAGCAAGTTCTTTACAACAATATCCCCATGGGTGGTACAGGGCAAAGCTGTCAAAGTCTAGCTTGTAACTGGCCCATTAAAAACCCATACTTTCAGCTTCAGCCATCCCCTCCCAACACAGCTATGGTGTCACCACTGGAAGCAGGAGAGAAACATGCAAAGTGTGACAAGAAGAGAGCTGGGCACTCCATTTGGAAGGTGAGGGAGAACAGGGACCTTCATCCTGCTTAATGAAACTTTACTGTACTTTGTTTGCTCCATAATATGTTAAAGCAGCATTTCTCAACCAGGGTTTCCTAGAACCCTAGGGTTCCCTGAGGGGTCACTAGGGGGTTCCCTGAGAGATGTGATTTTTAAACATTTTTCTAGCTGTAGATAGGCAAGATATGAACATTATTTCAAGGGTTCTTCCAGAGCAAAAAGGTTGAGAAAGGCTGTGTTAAAGTGACAGAAGTATTATCCCAGATCCAGTCTACCAACCCTAATTTTTAACTACTCTTTACAACCATTGTTGAGACTGAACTTGGCACCATCACCATGATTTTTCATTTCTTTTACAATTCACACTCCTCTTCCCAACATCATCCATCGGCCCATAGAGGTCTCTTCCCATGTATCTGATGAAGCATACTGGAACCCACAAAAACTGATGCTAGAAATTTATTTCAGTTTGTTAGTCTCAAAGGTGAGACAGGATTCCTTTATATCTTTTTATCCTGCCACCTGTGTACAGCCAAATGATGGTGCATTCCATAGAGTGAGCAACAGATGCTCATAAGGCTTAGTTTCCAGAGTTTTTACCATCTTGGTTGCCCTCCTCTGAACACACTCCACCTTGTCAGTATCCTTTGTGAACTGTAGGCCCCAGACCTGGACACAGTATTCCAGGTGAGGTCTGAGCAGAGCCAGATAGAGTGATACTATCACTTCCCTTGGACACGGTATTACTTGTGATGCAGCCTAGAATCACACTGGCTTATTTATCTGCTGCATCACACATTTGACTCATTTTTAACTTGTCATCTACTAAGACCCTAGAACCTTCTCATATGTACTGTTATCAAGCTAGGTGTTACCCAATTGTGCATTTCATTTGTCCTGCCTAAATGTAGTATCCTACATTTCTCCCTGCTGAAATTTATTTTGTTAGTTTTGCCCCAGCTCTCTAATCTGCTAAGGTCATTTTGAATCCTGATCCAACCCTTTGGGGTATTAGCTATCCCTCCTAATTTAGTGTCATTTGTAAATTTGGTAAACATGCCCTCTGTTCCATCATCCAAGTCATTGATAAAGATGTTTAATAACACAGAGCCCATGACAGAACCCTGTGGCACCCCGCTAGTAATTTTTTCTCCAGGATGAAGAGAAACCATTAGTGAGTACTCTTTGGGTTTGGTCCATCAACCAGCAAACAGGAAATAACTTTGTAGATGTGAGACAAAGTACAGCAACTCCTACTCCAGCCACATGCTCAGAAATACCCTTATCCTTGAGTCGAAGGAGGCTTTTTTGTTTTTGGCAATCATCAGCCAAGTGGCACAGGGCAAAGGCAACAGCTTTAACCATGCCAACTGCCCTGTCCTTGGGGTGCCAGTGCTTAAGCATTAAGGCAAAGAAGCCTATTAGCAGGAGATCTCTCACTCTCTTAATGGAGTTGAGCCCTTGAGCACTAAACAAAAGGAGGCTCTCAGGGACCTTCCAAGCAGAAAAGCATAATGCAGGGATTAAGGATGGGCTGAAACTTTGGGAGGGGTGAGCAGTCAGGACAACTCAGCCAGGCGGCTGGGAGAGGATTCGCATCTTGAGTGCCTGAAGCAACCTCATTGACAGAGAAAGAAAGAGAGAAAGAAGAAAGAAAAAATTACAAAATAATTTCTATTGTGCAGTTTCTCCTATGCACATTCTTATCCAGAATCAGAGGCGGAGAATAGCTGTGCTTTGTTTCAGGCAACAGCAAATCGACAAAGTGAACATTTACATTGCAGATTCCCTCCTTTTCATGCTGGATTGTGGAGGTGGAAAGAACCAGTAAAGGCCATGCAGTCCAACTAGCAGAGCTTGGAAACATTACTTCAGAACAGGGGACTACAACTCCCAGCAACCCCCCCCCAACTTGCAAGGCCGCTGTTCGGAAAATCTCCATGCTCTGTTTCTATTATTGTAATTTTATTATTGCTGTTGTTTATTAGAAGTATCTCAGAGCGATGTCCAATAAAATGGATTGAAAAGCATAGATTAAAAACCTTTTCTTTAAAAACAACAACACAACTTAAAAAAAAAAAACAAATTTAAAAACCAAATGCCATGCAGAATAATTCTGTTTTGGCTGGCTGCATGGTGACATGGGGATTCTAGAAACTGTAGTCCAAAAATATAACTTTTCCAGGCTGTAGTCCAACCTGATGTCCTTCATGCCACCTAATGGTAGGGTTGCCCTGCTTCTTCACTCCACCTAATGGTAGGGCCATTCCGACACCTCCTTTAACCTGCCTGACAGTAGGGCTTCTCCCTGACTTCTCCCTCACTCTGCCTAACAATAGGGCCAGCTTGGCTTTTCCCTCACCCTGCTTAATGATAGGGCTATCCCAGCATCTCCTGCAGCCTGCCTGACAGCACAGCCAGCCTGGCTTCTAACTCCCTCTGCCTAATGGTAGGGCCATTCCTGCTTCTCCTTCACTTTGCCCAACAGCAGGACCAGCGTGGCTCTTCCTTCACTCTGCCTAACAGCAGGGCTTTCCCGACTTCTCCCTCTCTCCACCCATTCTTGCTTCTTCCTTCTGCATAACCACAATGTCCTTTCTCCCTCTTTATGTATGTGGAGCTGCAATTCCCCATTGCTGATGCTTAATTTGTCCCTCTTATAGCCAAACAAAATGTCCATGTTCACGTGCATCGGAAACGGCCTTTCCCTCCAGCCCCAGCCTCAAGACGACCAACAACAACAACAGTAACAGCAGCTTTCTGCCTGGCGATAGGGTATCATTATGCACACTGTTTTTTTCCTTCCCATCACTAATAAGCCTCCCGCTGTAAGTGATATAATATATTTCCCTTGAAGCATTTGAAGCACTGCTCGCCGCGTGACCTTTGCATGCCCCATTCACAAAGGAATAAGAAATAACCATTCTTATTTCTCAGGTCTGTGATTATACCGATAGCTATAACTCAGGCCCCATAAAAACCCCTTCCACCAAGCAGGAGACTCATCCCAGCCCCCCTGAAAGAAAAAGTGTACATGATGATTGACCTGAAATGAACCCTCTGCTTTATGGTGGAGGAAGATTTAAATATAGGAGAAGATATTCAAGGGTTACTGCCTCTCTGCAGACCACTTCTGCTTGTCTGCTGAGCCCTTTATGATTAACAAGAGGCCTTGATTTATCAGCACATGGAGACACCAAACTGCCTTCCTCTTGGCTAGCTCTCCCATACTCTAAATGCTTCCTAACTTCTCAGTGATGGAATACGTTCGTGCCTCTTCCCCTCTCCACGTCCCCCCACCCCAGACAACACCTCTATATTTCTTTTCTTTCTGTACTTTGCATCATCATTTGCTTCAAAATATTATGGCAAGCCGACCCTCAATAAATCAGCCAGCCTGGAGAAGACCTCCTAGGACTGCCGTAGGAAAAGCTTTAACAACACAGCAAGCAGATACACACAGTGGAAGAAACTCTTAAGACAAGGAGAGAAAGGCATAAATCAGGCCTGGTTCTCCCAAGAAATGTGGGCTTATCTCCCAACCAAAATTATGAGAATTTAAGTGTCTGCCTTCCCTCCCACCTGCTCAGAAAATCAGGAGCAGAAGAGATGAGCTGGTATGTTCCATATTCCTTAATGGTCGAAGCCCACTTTATATAAAAAATGAGCGACATCATGTGGCATTTGAGTTATTATCTGAGACAGTGACAACGATGATGATAATAAAACAAAAATATACACCAGTGCTTCTGGGAAAAGAAAATCAATGTGGTTCTAGTGGTACAATTCAAAGACGTAGCCGTGTCAGTCTGGGTCAGTATATAAAGGCAGCAAATGTTCAACTGAAGTTTTAAATTCATTCGTAATGGCTAGAAATTGGGGAATTGAAAGAAAATTTCATTTGGGGGACAGAATTCTTATTTGGGAGGGGGCTGTGCCCTCATTTTACTTCCCTGTAAGTCACATACTCTCAGCCTCAGAGGAAGCTAAAGGCTCTCAACAAATCTTGTCAAGAAAAATTTGCCTTAGGGTCGCCATAAGTCAGAAGTGACTTGAAGGCAGATGACAACAAGAAGCAAAACCACTGACGTTATGTCACTTCCAATCACACAAGCAGTTGTGATGTGATGTGTGGATGGGTGAAAATGGTCACTCCCCCACCACCCCTGCCCTCTCCTACGCCAATTTTGGGAGGCCCCATGATAATATTAGCAGAAATGTTTTATTCTAGCAGTGCCCGAAACAGAAAATGTAATATATCTGAGGTTGTTAATTACAGTTTGTTAAGCCAACATGGTTCAGTGATTTGAGTGTTGGATTAGGATTCTGGGAGACTGAGGTTTGATTCCTCGTTTAGCTGTGGAAGCCCACTGGGTGACCTTGGATCAGTCACACTCTCTCAGCCTTGGAGGAAGCCTCCTCTGAATAAATTTTGCTAAGAAACCCCCAGGAATGCATTGCTATAAGAGTCAACTTGAAGACAAGACCCAACTTGGTGTAGTGGTTTGAGTGCTGAACTAGAAGTCTAGGAGGCCAAGGTTCAAATCCCTGCTCAGCCCTAGATACCCACTAGGTAATCCTGGGCAAAGTACTCTTTCTCAGCCTCAGAAGAATGCAATGGCAACCCCCTATTGGACAAATCTGGCCAAGAATACCCCATGATAGATTCACCTTAGGGTCACCACAAGTCAGAAATAACTTGAAGGTACATAACCACAGCCACAAACTACAGCTTGCTTAGCTTGTGCATAAATCAGCACTACCTTCTAACTCTATGCTTTTAGGATTCAAAACTCAACCCTGCCCAGCCCTTGTGATTTACGGGATCTCTATTCTCGAGGCTATTTATTCCTACTGCTGTGCCCTGTGTTTGCCTTTCCAAACCTCCCATCTTTAAATCCTCATCCCTCAACTTTTAACTTCTCCTGAGTTTTCTGCTTCTAATATCACGGCCTGCTCTGGAGGAACCCCAAAGAAGAGTTTGTTCTTAGGCTCCAGCATTGCTTTCCTGGCCATAGCATGATGGCATTGCTTAGCAACATTATGCGTGGCATTCCCCTACTCTACAGAATCTCCTAATGAGACTGTTTCCTCCCAGAGCACAATTAAGCGAGACCTTTATACAGTAACACTCCAGTGCCACCGAGCATCTCCCAACTGAAGGCATTTCTCATTTCTTGTTTGATATCTCCAAAGTTTAGACTCGGGCTAGTTTCTTCCTCTCTGAGAGATGTGAAAGGAGCATTTTGTTTTCAATGAAAGAGTCACCTTCCCCACAGCCAAATAATGGCAGTAGACAGACATTTCTCTTCTTTCCATCAGAATCCAAGCAGTGCTGGCTTCTGAACCCTTCCGATGTCTAAAGAGATGACTAGTACAATGCAGGGAGGCTTCCCTAAAGGAAACATTCAGGTGCATGAGTAGAGAGGCATGGAGCAGATTGGGCCGATGCCTCTGCATTAATCTAATCTGTCATTCCGGCCAACATCTTCTGAAAATTTTGTTGTTACTCTGTGTCTTCAGGTCAACTCTACTATGGTAAGATTTATTCAGAAGAGACTTGCTGTTACCTCATCTACAGCTGAGAGGGTGTGACTTGTCCAAGGTGGGTTTCCATGGCTGAGCAGGGATTTGAACCCCGTCTCCCCAAAGTCCTAGTCGAACAGTCAAACCACTACACCACACTCTTCTCCTTAAGATAAAACATGCAAATGATCGCATGCTTGAATAATGCCAGCTCATACCCTAAAAAGGTTCAAAACAAGGGTTGTGGAACCTTGTGCCTTCCAGATCTCTTTGCACTATACTGGGGGATTCTGGGAGATATAAGTCTCAAAGTCAGTTTTGCAAACTCTCAATAAATAACTCCATACAGGTGGACAACAGAACTCAAGTTAGTCTAAAATTAAGGAGACTGTGTTATAGGAGTTTCTACAATTATTTTAACTTATCTACCAATTTTCTAGGTTGCTTTGGACTTCAACTGCCAGCTATTGGCTAGGCAGGTGAGAGTCCCTGGGAGTTACAATATCTGGAGAGTCACCTGATTCTCAAGCCTGCCTTAGACCAAGACCTGGGATCATAACAGCATCTAGATTTGCAAGGTTATCCTAAAGTCACAGCTCCATCAGGCCTGGGCCCAGAAGCAGATGAAAGGCCCTCTGTCCATCCCAACTGCCATTGCCCTGGCCCCAGAGGGAGAGGAGAAAAGGCAGTATTTGCTGGGCTTAATCCCATCCCACACTGCCATCCCTTTTCCTTTTGTATCCTATCTTAATTAGATTGTAAGCCTGAGGGTAGGGAATGGTTTTGTTGTTCTTTTCCTTGTAAAGCGCCATGGACAGCTATGGTACTATATTAATAAATGATGATGATGATGATAAATGTGGGAAGTGTTTCACCTTCCCAAAGGAGCCACTGATGTCTACATCTTAGACAGCAGGTTCTGGAAAAGTTATTGTTTTGGATCCTAATTCTCAGAATCCTCTAGGCTAGGAACTGACTTTTCCAAGCTCTCTTTCAGCTTTACAGATCATTTTATGTTGTGCTTGTCCTCATCCTAGGCTATACCTTTTACACACTCACTCCAGTTTATCTACCGGGTGCAGTCCAACGGTTAGTGAATTGGAGCTGGTGTGGGAGGCTCAAGTTAAAAACCTCATGGAGCCATGCAACTTCATGGGGTAACTTTGGCCCAGTATATCTCTCTCTCTTCTCCCTCTGCACAGCCTGCTTCACAGGGTTGTTGTGATGCAAACATAAGAGGAAGGCGGAGGAGACCCTTGAGCTAATTAGGATTTAAATATAAATATAACCAATAAAGAGATACCTGTGAACTTATCCTTCACCCACCTCTGTCTTCCATCCTCCATCTCTATTCTGTCCCCATTTATTCTGCCTTTAAAATAAATGGGAAGCCCTTTGATTGCTTGAAATGTGCCACTTTGGTTGGGATCCTGTTGGCTCATAAAAATTACAGCCTTGGAATTAACTGTTGAATGTGGACTCCAAAGGGTGTATCTATGGTGGGGAGAAAGAAAATCAGGTTAAAATGAGGCTGGCCCCTTATTATTTTCATATGTATGTATACTTATGAATACTGTATATCCATAAACACCTATAACTCTACAAAACCATATATGTATATACACACACACACATAGGGTGCATCCACACTACACAAATAATCCAGTTTGAAACTGGATTATTTGCCTTGGCTCCTTCCTATGGAATCCTGAGATTTGTAGCTTGGTGAGGCACCAGCACTCTTTGGCAGAGAAGGTGAAAAGACCTTGTAAAACTACAAATCCCAGAATCCACTAAGAAGGAGCCATGGCAAATCATCCAGTTTCAAGCTGCATTATTTGTGTAGTGTGGCTCAGGCCCAGAGGATATTAATTGCAATTTAGAGTCTCAATTTTTTTTTTCTAATCCTTCCCCCCCCCCTTGTTCTTTCTTTTTGCTTCTTTTGTCATTCCTCTTGCAAAGCTGGGTAGCACCAAACCAACAACCTTTTTAACAAAAATTAGCAATGAGGCATCACTCAAACCTTGCTTTTGGTCTTGGCCAGAGATGTATTCAGATTGCCTTGCTGGCCAGGGGCTACCAGTCCCTCTGGGGGGGGGGGTCCCCTTTTTTCTTGGCAATGAAGCAGCACATTTTTGGGGTGGGGAGGTTGGTTGTATGTGTCTGTCATAGAAGGTTGAGCGAGGGGGGCCCTGAGACCCCCCCCCAAAGTCAACCTGGCTCCCTTTAATGAGTGCGTCTTTCCTGACAGATTCATTATTTGTGTTCGGTTGCTTCCAGTCAAAACTGATTAGTTACACTTACGGGCTGCAAAGATTTAATGATTTTATTGTTTATCTTCAATTTATTTTGATTAACATCTCCGTTTGTTTCGTCGCCAGCGCAATTAGGTGCAGCCTAAACCACGACGACTTTAATTTGGTTGAAAATTAAGATGAATAAGTGACGGATTATGGCACTTTGTTGAACAAATAAATCACAGTTAAGAGGATTGTATTAGTAATAAATGGGAAAGAGAGAGAGAGAGACTAATTTTAAGTACAAGGATCTCTTCCCTCCAAATGTGCAAAAAAAAAGGGGGGGGAGAGAAAAAGAGAGTTTGGTGTTTGCTTACTTTAAAAAAGGATATCGGTTCTCTGGCCGGGTTTTTGGCCAGGAGATGAAAGGAGGAAATGGTTGCATTGAAAAGAAATCACATTAAAAATCCACAACTTGGGCAAAGGAAAAAGGAAAAGAGGTCCAAAGGAATTTTGACATTTGTATTGGTTGGAAAGGATAGTGCTAAAAATTGGGGAGAATATTGTATATATGTGTGTGTGTAATCCTTTTAGTCAAACTGTCTTAATTCTATGGGATCCCAAACCTACCTGAAAAGAGTTGGTCTATATGTGCGTATGTGCGAGTGCTTATTTATAGGTATATACGTGTGTACATATATAAATACATATGTGTGTGTGTTCAAGTCGCCTGTTGACTTATCGGAACCCCAAGAATTTCATTGGGGTTTTCTTAGGCAAGGAATCCTCAGAGGTGGTTTTGCCAGTCCCTTCCTCTGAAATACCAGTACCTGGTATTTCTGGTGGATGTCCATCCAAGTCCTAACCAGGGCTGCCCCTCCTTAGCTTCCAAGATCAGGTAGGTTCTGGTGCCTTTAGATACATACATATATCACACATACACATACATACAAACACACACACACACTTATATAAGTACATGTTGTTATTCGAATCATAGAATCTTAGCACTGGAAGGGACCACAAGGGCCATCTAGTCCAACCCCCTCCTATGCACAAATTGTGTGATTTCAAGCTGTTTCTGACTTATGTGACCTTATCATTGCCTTCAGAATTAGGCAACACTCCCCAAATTATTTGTGTTAACCCCACCCACTCAAACTTGATATTCTCTCCCTTCCTCCCCTCCAGCTAATCTCCCTTCCTCCCCGTGCTAAGTGAACACCAAAAATGAGCAGGCAAGAGGTATTTTCTTCCTCCCTTGAGAGGAGAGAGCCAAACAAAGTGAGGGAGCCATTCCATTGCACCCCCAAATCACAAAGGAGTTTGAGGACACCGGTTCCTAAGGTGTGGAGGTGATCCATGTCTATGTGTGATCATCTGAACTATAGGAGAAAGCATGCTGGGTTAGACCCAGGTTCCTCTCTAGCCCAGTCTAAGAGAAAACTACAAGCAAGAGAAGATGCTAGACTTAATTTTGTGGTGGTGGTTTATTTGTAGGCATCATGCCCCGTCTTTCTCAAGGCAATCTCAATAAGATGATCTCCTGTTGTCTCCAACATTTGCAAACTGGGAGTATGCTTACTTCTGAACATGACGTTTCCACTCTCAGGCTGCGATCCCATACCCACTTACCTGGGTGGAAGTGAACAGTACTTACTCCACAGTAGACAGTGCCTTCTTCTAGATCCATCTGTCTCCCATTTATTTATTTCAGTCCTTATGTAAAAACAATGAGCTGCTGGCAGAGGGGAATGCCTGGAGAATGAACCTTTCCAAACCAAAGATGTGTCACAAGAATAGGGCATTGTTTATTAGTTACATATCTCCTGCCTTTCCTCCAATAAATCCAAAGTGGTGCATATGGCTCTCGTCCTCCTCTGTATTCACCACAACAATCCTGTGAGGTAGGACAGCCTGACAAGATCCTTTACCAATGCAGTGGAACTTTTTTGGGCCATTGTGTCATGTCACTATTCAGTTCACAGCTGTGTAGGCCTAATTCTGCAAGTGTAACTATCGCCCACTCAGTGGCACATTCTTGGATGGCGCATAACTCTTTGTTAGCGCCTTAAACACACCAGTCTATTCATTGGGATTGTGGAGGGAGCCATTTCACATCCCCTTTTGTACAATGGAGCAATAAAACAGGCAGTTGGTTGCACAACATCAGCATACAACAGAAAGGTGGTGTCACATCCCCATAGCTTATCTACGCAAGTGTAAATTTACCTGTGCAAGCATATGGTAGGGTCTCAGCTACTGTTGGTCTTTGAGCTCCTTATGGACTCTTTCTTTCTTTAAAATCAGACACACAGATGTGTGTTTGGATTTGCAGAGTACAGTCCACCAATAAATTATTTTGCACAAAACTCTTACCAAAATGAATGAAGCTTCCATGCCCCTCAATGCCTGGCTCAGCCCACAGGATTAATATATTTGCTAAGTGCTAACTTTCAACTGCACCAGCCCATCATTCACTTAATATAATTGTATGACTGTATTTATTATACTTTCTCATCTTCTCCCATCCCAGCATGATTTAGGACTCAGAAGTCTGTGATTTCTTTAAAGTTATTTCTGTTCTAGAACATATTCTGTAACAGAGAATTCAAGCTAACACCCCAAAAGTGTCTTTTTCATTTGCAACAAGGATTGTCATCCTCTCAGTGTTTCTCTTCCTTCTGTTATCCTCCAATATCTTTTTTTTAAATAGCTATATCAAGGTTTTACTAATAGGCATATGCATTTAAATTGAACTACTTATGTAAAACAGAGGTGGACCGAAAGTGTAGTCAGGATCTACTGGGAAATCTCCAGGGGATTTGCAGTAGATCAGCAAAAGTTTCTGACTCCCAATTATCCAACAATAGCAACTGTTCAAAAGCTGACCCCCAACCACCCAAAATGAGGTTACTTAAAAAGCACAATGCAGGGAGGGGGGAGTGAGGATCCAGGTATTGATTTTTCTGTGAAAGTACCTGTGGTTCTGGTATCATTCACACATTCCTGGGCTCTACATATGCTCAGACAAAATCTTGTTCCTTAATTCTTAGGCTTTATCCACCTGGCCAAATCACTATATTGTACCCAATTCCAGTGAGTGGATTCTAGTTAAAAACCCAGATTGGACCCACAGGCCTGGTGTCTCCCACCTCTGGTGTAATTTTTTAAAAAATCCAAAGTAAAAGTTGGTAAACAGATCTTACACTTGTCAGAATTCTGTCATATACTCTTCAGTTCCAACTTGATTTCCAGTTTGAGGTTTTGGGTGACTTTGTCTCCTGATAGGCAATCTATCAAAATGGCAGCAGATGTAAGTCTCGATTGGCCACATGTGCAAAATCATCTGGAGGACAGAAAGAAAGGAAGTCTTTTTCATACTACACAAATAGAGCACGATTCCACTTTAATTGCCAACGGAGCATCCTTTGGAATCCTAAGATCTGTAGTTTGTTGAAGTACTAGAGCTTTCTGGCAGAGATTCTACATCTCCCTTCCTAAACAACAAACCCCAGGATTCCATCAATGCAGCCATGCCAGTTAAAGTGGCGTCATAGTGCCATAATTATGGAGTGTAAAAGGACCCCAGGTAGTATCATCCCTAGCCAGGATGGAAGCAGTGTATCCATACTACACAATTTATAGCACTTTCATACCATTTCAACTGCCACAGCTCCCTTGTATGGAATCCTGGGATTTGTAGTTTGGGCAGGTACTTAGAATTCTCTGCTGGACCACTGTAGTTCAGTGGCATGCATTAAAGAATTCTTGGTTCCTCGCCACCAAATTACAAATCCCAGGGTTCCACCGGATGGAAACATGGGTGTTAAAGACCTCGGAGGGCTCCTGGGAACTGTAGTCCAACAACATCTGGGGACCCACAGGTTGAGAACCACTGGTCTAAAGGAACTTACTAGGACCCTGGCTGGGGGTTTCTGAGAGTTGCAGTCCAAGAAAAATCACTTTCCCAATTTTGACACCAGAGCCACAGATGGAATGGACTCTCTTGAACATAAAGAACAGGAATGAGGAGGACCTCAACAGAGAGGCAAAGATCAGCCAGAACCAATCACACAGAGCAAAAGTGAAGCAGGATGGGGGCATTCTCAGAGCTTCTCGGGAGCAAAGCAACATCTAAAGGTGCAACCTTCCTCCACGGGAAGACCCAGCTTCAAGTCTGGTTAGAAGTTCTGTTCTCTTGGTTTAGCCACCCAAAGAATTGTGTTAATTGGCCTCCTTATGCAAGTAGTATAACCAAATAAAATAATCAGAGCCTACTATATCTCTTAGTTAATTAGAGGCTGTGTGAAGATCAAACCCAGTAGCAGCCTGGGGAGTGAACTGCTCATGGATGTCTTCTTGTCTTATTCCAAAAATAATGTGGCTTCATCATTTTGACCCAGAACATTCCTGGAGATTTGAATGAACACTGGCTGGCTGCCTTTGGGGATTCCATATTGTGGTGGCTAGGATGTCCCATAAAGTGGTTTTGGGTTAGGTTTAAAGATGCTATCCAAGGCACTTAAGGCTGGAACCGTGTTGGGGACTTATGTCTTCTTAAGTGGACTGGCATCTACAGGAATTAGAATTGGGCAATTCCGTAATGTCCATTTCTGGTGAAGGGCTGTTGTTATGTTACTACCCAGGGGAGCCAGAAAAGGGACCAATGCACATGCAAAATGAGACCAATGTGCCATGGGACCTAGGTACATCAGTCTTGTTATGCACCAGCACACTGGCTAGGGAGTGCCATATATAATATACATTGTGATACTTTTGCCGGTGTCCCGTTACACACCTTCACAATTCTCTAACAGGATTTCTTAACACCCCTGCTATGTAGCTAAATATATGTAAAGTTATGTAAAGAAGATTCCGGCCCAACTCATATGAAATGTGGTGTTGGAGGAGAATTCTAAGAATACCATAATGGCTAAAAAGACAAATGAATGGGTCCAACCATAAATCAAGTCTGATCTTTCACTAGAAGCCAAGATGACTAAACTGAAGCTACAGTACTTTGGACATATCAAGAGATGGCATCATTTGTAGGAAAACTGAGCTTGCAAGGTTTGAGCAAGACAGTTGATGACCGGAGCGCTTGAAGATCTCTCATTCAAGGTTGCCATACCTTGAGTCTACTTAATGGCAAATAACAATAAAGCACCAAGGTGCTGAACTGATTTTGAGCACACGTTTCAGCACCTTGGATAGTTCCTTCAAAACTCAAAGTGAATTCACATTCCACCCTTACAGAATTCCACTGGAGGATATCAAATCTAACCCTATGTCATGTTAATTGAAATCTGAACAGGATTGCCTTCTCATAAATCAAAACCAAAGAATACCCAGTGCCCAGTTTTCTGCTTTTCCACATCACTTTTATCCACCCGACTCTCCTTGTGGGGGTGGAGGCAGAGAGTTGTGTGAGTTTTGTTGTTGTGTATTAGTGTTCTGCACTTTATATATTTTGTTTTTGAGGCTTTTGAGTAAGTGTCTGCTAGATTGAATCATGAAGTAGGTGAGAATGTAAAAGATTTGACTTGTTAACTTTTTTTGTCTGTGTGTTGTTGTGTTTCTTGGTTTTAATAGTGAAAAGATCATAAAGATGACTTAAAAAAAACACCTTAGCGGTAGGTGGGGGGGGGACCAAAGATCCTGGCCTGGGAGGGGCCCTTAAGGAGGGGGGGCATGCCAGGGGTGTAAGGGGGTGTGTGAAGGAAGGGGGCAGGGAGCAGGGCTTCCCCTAACCCGGGACCACCACCCCCTGAGATCCTTGTGGGGGGCGGCATTGGCGGGGGGGGGGCTCCAGCCTCGGGCAGCTTTGGGAGGGGAGGCGGTGGGCCAGCTGTTCCGGCAGGCATCGCCTCCTCCCCGTCCCCTCCCTGCTTGCTGCCTTCCTCCTCCTCGGAAAGGCACCCGGTGCAGCCGCCTCCCCCTGGCTGGAGCTGGCGGGTGGGGCATGGGCCCTGGCCTCGAGGGACCCCCGGGACCGCCGCACGCCCCCCTTCTGCGCCCGGTAGGTCTGGCTCCAGGGCCGCTGCTTTGGGAACAAATCATTCCTGCCGGTTCCTTCCTCCCTCCTTCCCTTCCTGGCTCTTTCTCGCTTCCCAGTTCTTTTCCTTTTCTCCCTCCGCCAGGCTTTGCTCAGTCCTCCCCTCTTTCTTTCTCTCCCTTCCCCTTGCTTCCGATACTTGCTATGCTATGTTTTCCTTCCTTTCTTTTCCTTCCTTCCTTTCCTTCTTCCCTTCCTTCCTTTTTCTTCCCTTCTTCCTTCCCTTCTTTCCTTCCTTTTTCTTCCTTCTTTCTTTCTTTCTTTCCTTCCTTCCTTCCTTTCCTTCTTTACTTCCTTCCTTTTTCTTCCTTCCTTCCTTTCCTTCCTTTCTCTTTCTGTCTTTCTTTCTTCCTTTCTTCCTTTCCTTCTTTCCTTCCTTCCTTCCTTTTCCTTCTTTCCTTCCTTCCTCTTCCTTCCTTCCTTTCCTTCTTTCCTCTTCCTTCCTTCCTTCCTTTCCTCTTCCTTCCTTCCTTTCCTTCTTTCCTTCCTTCCTCTTCCTTCCTTCCTTTCCTTCTTTCCTCTTCCTTCCTTCCTTCCTTCCTTTCCTCTTCCTTCCTTCCTTTTCCTTCTTTCCTTCCTTCCTCTTCCTTCCTTCCTTTCCTTCTTTCCTCTTCCTTCCTTCTTTCCTTCCTTCCTCTTCCTTCCTTCCTTTCCTTCTTTCCTCTTCCTTCCTTCCTTCCTTCCTTTCCTCTTCCTTCCTTCCTTTCCTTCCTTCCTTCTTTCCTTCCTTCCCTTCTTTCCTTCCTTCCTCTATCTTTCTTTGTGTCTTCCTTCCTTTCTTTTTTCTTCCTTCCTTCTTTCCTTCCTCTTCCTTCCTTTCTCTTTCTCTCTTCCTTTTTCTTCCTTCCTTCCCTCCTCTCCTCTCCTTTCTTTTGGGCCCTCCGCTCTTTCTCCTTCGCCCTCCGTCGGCTTCCAGCAGATTAGAAAGAAGAAAATGAATGCCTTTCTCCCATTCTACAGTCCCTATTACTCTGGCTACCGCTTGTTGTGCTTGTTGTTGTGGTTGTGTGCCTTCAAGTCGTTTGTGACTCAGAACGACCCTATCATGGGGGTTTCTTGTCAAGATTTGTTCAGAGGCGTTTTTGTTTGCCTTTGCCTTCCTCTGAGGCTGAGAGAGAGTGACTTGCCCAAGGTCATCCAGTGGGCTTCGAAGCCAGGTCTCCAGAGTCCAATGCTCAAACCACTAGGCCATGCTATCTCTCCCTAGTAGCGCTGCTCCCTGGGGAAGACCGAGGAGGGGGTAGAGATGGGTCAACCATTTCCTTGGCGAAAGGGAAGGAAGGAAGGAAGGAAGGAAGGAAGGAAGGAAGGAAGGAAGGGGTCCTGCAATGGCAGTTGTGGGGCGAGTTGTTAGGGGGGAGAACAAAGCTCCTCAAAACTTTCCCACTGTGCAAAAAAAAGGGGAGTACACATCTCATTCCCCCCAAAGAAGACCGGGGGGGCGACAACTCCAGCAACCCATTGAAAGGAATGGGACCCCTGAGTCACCAACGCCCGGGAATCTGTAGTTTCCATGGGCGCGGATCCTATTGGGGGGGAGGGGTCCCCCATTACAGTAGACCTATTTGAATCAAGGAGGTTTAAAAAATCTGCAAGTTGGCTTCACTTCCAGGCCTTTTACATAAATTCGCTCCCAGCTCCTATCGCTTTTTCTCCCCCCTCCTGCAGCCCCCCAATCTTTTTGGGGTGCTTCTTGTCTTCTAAAGAAGGCTTTTTAAAAAACGGAGCCCTCCATGAGCTGCAGTGGGAGTCTATTTTGGGGGGCGAGAGGAAGGCACTATCGAAAACTCCCTTTTCCAGATACAAAACTGCTTTAAACGGCCTTTGGAGGGGGGGGACCCTCTAATCCGCCTCCTCCCTCCGCCCCCCCCCTTTGTCTGGGAGCTGGATGAGTTTTGTTTTGGGGGGTCCCTTCAGTAGCTCCCCCTCCCTATGGTGGACTCCTCTCCCCAACTTGCCTTCTTTTTGGAGTTGACTCCCGACGTGTCTGCCTACCAGGAGGGTTTCTGTTGGAGGGAGGGTGGGATTTTTTAGGGGGGGCGAGGCAAGGAAGCCCACCCCTCCGTCTCCCCTTGCAGGGAACCTGAGTTGCTTCCTCGCTTTCAGGCCAAGGCTTCTCTGTGGAAGAGATGGAGCTGTTCCTTGCTGGGGGCCGGAAACTGGAGGGGGGGGAATAAAAACCAGTCCCAATATCCCCCCAATATACCCCCCAGGCCCGTCCTGACCAAGATGGGAAAAAAAAGCTGGGCTTCCCCTCTTCCTTGGTTGGACCTCCGCCTGTCAGAGCGGTTTCAGCTGTGGAGTGGGAGGGTGTGGACTAGATGACCTTCAGGGACCCTTCCAACTCTGAGAGCCAACTCTTTCTCCACCCAAGTCTCGACTTTTCTGTCTGGCTGCTGGGGTGGAGGGAGAATAGCTATTGGGGGGAAGGAGTTGGCTTGGCCCTCTCGTCGCCAAATGGGGCAATAAAATGGGTCGCCAAATTGGGGGGCTAGGACTCCTTGTGTCTCCCTCCCTCCAAGCCAAAATCTGCCCATAACACGGCTCGCTACAGAGGGAGAGCTTTTAGGGTGTAGTGGGGGGGGGGTGACACGGGAACCCCACCTTTTCCCCTTGTGGATCCTGACTCGGAAAACTCCCCCGCCCTTGAACCCAGTCCGGAAAAGTTGCGTGTCTTCTCTCCCTCTCTTTTCAATCAGTCCGGATGCGACCTCTCCCTCTCCCTTTTATAGCGCTATGATTCCACTTTCACTGCTCGGGCTGCCTCCTGTGGAATCCTGGGATTTGTAGTTTAGGAAGGGGCATTGAGCATTCTCAGACAGAGCGTCCTCCCTAAACTACAAACCCCAGAATTCCACAGGAGGCAGCAATAGCAGTGAAAGTGGAATCATAGCGCTGTAACATTGTACAGTTGTCCCTCCGTATCCACGGATTTAAGTATTCACGGCTTGAAAATATTCTTTAAAAATTAAATAATCCAAAAAGCAAAGCTTGATTTTTGCCATCTTATATAAAGGACACCATTTTGCTCTGCCATTGTATATCATGGGACTTGAGTATTCACGGATTTGGGTATCCACGGGGGGTCCTGGAACCAAACCCCAGCAAATATGAAGGGACAACTGTATTCATGGCTTGAAAATATTCATTAAAAAATAATCCAAAAAGCAAACCTTGATCTTGCCATTTTATAGAAGGGACACCATTTTGCTCTGCCATTGCATATCATGGGACTTGAGTATTCACGGATGTGCGTATCCACGGGGTGTCCTGGAACCAAACCCCAGTGAATATGAAGGGACAACTGTAGTGTGATAAAGTCCTCCCTCTCCCTGTTATAGCGCTATGATTCCACTTTCACTGCTCTGGCTGCCTCCTGTGGAATCCTGGGATTTGTAGTTTAGGGCGGGGCATTGAGCCTTCTCAGCCAGAGAGCAGTTAGGCTTCACTAAACTACAAATCCCCGGATTCCACAGGAGGCAGCCCGCGCAGTAAAAGTGGAATCATAGCGCTATAACACTGTAGTTGTGATGGTCTCCAAATGGCGCAAAGGCCTTGGGTGCAGAGTCTAAACCCAGCCAGGGCACTTAAAAACCTGCCTGGCCCGGAGTCCGTCCCCGCTGCACCGGATCCCTCCCCTCCTGACTTCCCCCCCTTGGATACATTCCCCACGCGTGTCGAGCTCCCCACGCGTGGGTGGCCTCCCCACGCGTGTCGAGCTCGTTCCTTCCGCCTTCTCTCTGCGCCTCCTTCTTCCACGGGATGCTGTGTGGACACTTCCCTGGCCAAGGAGGAGGCGGTTGCCTGGGCAGTTTCCCTTGCAGAGAAGAGGAAGGCTCATTAATTATCGGAGCTGCTAATTGCTCCTGGAAAGGAAACGGCGGGTGGGGAGAAAGAAGAGGGAGAGCAGTCTTGCTGCCCGGCCAGAGCTCGGACAGAAAAGGGAATGGGAAAGAAGAAGCCACAGAAAAGCCGGCTCAGGCAGCAAAGAATTTGCGGTGGCCCTGTGCAAAGAATTGCAGAGCCTCTCCTTCCCACGAGCAGAACGTCTGAGTCGTCCAGGAGAAAATGGAAAGGCCTGCTGCCTCATCCTAGCAGAAGATATACAGGAAAGGAGATTCCACCTAAATATTAGGAAGGATTTTCTGATGGTAAAAGCTGTTCGGAAGTGGAATGCGCTGCTTTGGATTGTGGTGGAGTCTCCTTCTTTGGAGGTTTTTAAACAGAGGCTGGATGGCCATCTGTCATTGGGGATGCTTTGATTGGGTATTCCTGCATGGCAGAATGGGGTTGGACTGGATGGCCCTTGGGGTCCCTTTCAACTCTAGGATTCCATGATTTTATGAAATATTTGAAGGGATATCTACTGAGGATGGAGCAAACTTGTTTTCTGCTGCTTCAGAGACTAGAACACGAAGCCATGGACTCAAGCTACAGGAAAAGAAATTAGGAAGAACTTCCTAATAGTAAAACCTGTTGGGCAATGGAATCCGCTGCTGCCTCGGAGTGTGGTGGAGTCTCCTTCTTTGCAGGTTTTTAAGCAGATAACACACCTGTCGGGAGAGCTTTGATTGGGTATTCTTGCAGCGCAGAATGGGGTTGGACTAGATGGCCCTTGGGGGTCTCTTCCAACTCTCACAAGGCAAGGAAGCAACCGCCTCTTGGCTCGGCTTTTCGAAGGCCGAGAGGGCGGGGGAAAGAGTTGGGGAGGCGACCTGGTCCTTGAAAGTCCAAGTGGGGTCGACTCTCAAATAAAGACGCCCGAGCTTCACCCTTCAAAATTATGGGCCCGCTTTCCCACGTTCACCTCTTTGTTCTCTGAAATCTTCAGGCTCTAGGATCTTCATTGTAATAAATACTATTTTCTCTCTCTCTTAAATCGTTGCTTACAAGGGGAGAGGAAAGTAATGAAAAGACTGTTATAACGGGGAAGCGGTGAAGCAAACGTTTCCACGCTCAAAATGCCCCGGGACTCTTACTACCTGTCGTATTCTTTACCGCTACTCGTTAAGTTGGCGTTTATATTTGGCGTTACTTAAGGCGTTTGTACTTGGCGGCTGTAACGACTCCGCAGCAAACGAAAACGGAGCAAAGAAAGAAATGGTAACCAAATATACATCCTCACCCGTTCCAGCCCCACCAGTTGGGATTTCATCCGTGCAGAAAGCGTCCACAAAATGGCAGGATTTGCACACTCACATACGTTTTAAATAGAGGGAGTTTTTGGGGGTGGGAGGGGGAAACAACGCGTTTTTAACGTGTTTCCTCGTTTGCTCATCATTTTCTTCTCCTGAAAACGAATTATTTTAAAGAAACCGATAGGATGGGGGGGAGCAAAGGAAGCTTGTCTTCGGAGGCATGCGGAATACAGGTATTCCCCCCCCCCAAAAAAAAGAGAGGCCGCAGGGGATATCGGAATACCATAGCAGAAGGATACACACGTGTGTGTGTGTGTGTAGAGGTCTTGGGGTGTCTCTCCCCTCCTCTCCAGTGGGGCGGCCTCCCCAAGGGGAGGCAGGAAAGGCAAAGAGGAACCCCAGCATCAATGTTCGCCCCCCCCACCCCGGTCATCCCCTGCTCTCTCGTTCCTGCACGTCGGAAACCGGCCCTTCGGATGCGTGTCGCCGTGTGGCCCGCCTCGCCTTCTTCCTCGGGAGACCCATGGAGAAGCCCACAACACACCACCTCGGAGGAGGGCTCCCGGCAGAGCCAGGGGGGCTGAGTTTTGTGCCTGCACTTTAGGATGAGACCCCTGCCTGGATTTGCCCACCAGACTCAAGGAGGTGTAGCTCCCTCTCTCATCTCTCCTTATCATATGTCTCTCTCTCGACCTACAGTATCTATCATCTGTCACCCCGTCCCTCTCTCTCACACACACACTTTAGCATCCTCCATCTATATCTATCACTTCCCTCTCTCCTATCTATCATATCTACCCATCCTTATCTGTCATCTCTCCCTCTTTTGCTATATCTATCGTTATCTATCTCATCTATCTTTTGCTGTATCTACCATATCTATCGATCATAAATATCCATCCATAGCTCTGTCGATCTGTACATCCATCTATCCTTTGGCATATCTTTCTATCATATCTAGTATCAATCTATCTAATGGATCATTTTTCCTATCTTTCTTTATCATATACCTTTCATATCATTCTGTTTCCATATCTATGTCTACCTACCATAGTTTTCCAACTCTGTATCTATCTGTCCACCCATCCATTCATCTTTTGGTATATCTATACCCATAATATATTTCTCTTATCATACTTAACTACTATATCTTTCCATCCCAATTATCTCTCTGCCTGTCTATATCTGCCTATCCACCCACCTTTTGGTATATCTATCTACCCATAAAAACCCATAATATCTTTCTCTTACCATACTTACCTGCCACTGTATCTTCCCACCCCTAATATCTCTCTGCCTGTCTATGGCTCTCTACCCAACCATCCCTCCTTTGCTATCTCTGCCTCTGTGGCTGCTGTGCGCCTTCCATTCCTTTCCAACTTGTGGCGACCCTCAGGCGCCCCATGTTGTATCTCCCACCTACCATGGGTCCCATCCTATTTATCTACCTACCTGTCTTTCTCCATCTCTCTCTCTTCCGTATCTATAGCGAACATGTCTTTCTCTCTCTAGGTCGAACTAGCTAGTCAGACCTCGGTCCCTCTCTCTTTCATCCATCCCTCCATCCCCTGTCTGCCCCCCTCCCTCGCCCCCCAGCCCAGCCCCCCAGCCCCCCTCTTCTTCCCGGTGCCACAATATTTAGCCAACCCACCAGACCCCCCCCTGCCCGAGCCTCTCCGGTTGGCTCCGGGGAGAGGGGCCGGCTGGTCCTCCTTGGTCCTGGCGGAGGGCGAGGGCAAGCGAGACCAGCCCGCAGCCGGCAGCCAGCGAAATCCGGGCGCCCCCCTGCCGGGCTGGAGCTACTGAGAAGATGGGGGACGGAGGGGAGGGGAGGGGAGGAAGGCAGCCCCCCCTCCAGCCCCCCACGGGCCCTTGGGGGGGGGCAAGAAGGCGAACCCAGCCCCCAAGCCCAGAGCCTCCCCTTCCCCTCTCCTTTGGGGGCTTACTCGCGAGTCAGCCTCCCTGGCGCCCAGCCTCCCAGCCGCAGCCCCCGCAGCCTTGCTCGGGAATCAAGCCCCCCACCCGTGTGCGGGCTCGGCCCCTGTGGCTCCCTCCCGGGCAAACCAGCCGAGTTTGGACTCGCTGCAAAAAAGGATAAAACCCGGCCCTCCTCGCTTCTTCCGATCCTAGCTGGCCGCCTCTTCTCTAGGCTCTGGATGGCGCAGGATCCTGAGGGTGGACCACGTTGAGCACAGAGAGGCTACACCCCGAATTTAAGTTAAGGTTTAAATGCTTTTAAGTGGTCGGTCACCTTTCAAGAGCTCCCTTTCTCGCAGACCTAAGGATTCACTTTCGCTTTCCCTTTCTTCTGAGAATGCGAACCTCCGCAAAGTCTCTTCTTCTCGAAAATCCAGTTTCTTATGAGTTTCGCTTTCGATCCGAACTCCTCCAATCCCCTGCAGCAATAATAACAGCAATACCAACAAAACATTTTTTTCTTCTCCTTGGTAAACGGTGTGCCTGGAAATTTAAAGTCCCTTCCACACCCCACAGATGGTCTTACTCCAATAAAAAATCCCCTAAATTCCCTTCCTTCTCACCTGGGAGGGACCGATGAGGGCATACATTTGGAGCATCACCTGGGTGGGAAAGCGTACAAAGAGGAAAGTCGAGTTTCTCTTTCCTGTAGCGCTTTCCCTTTCCCCTTTCCTTTCCTCCCCTCTTTCTCCACCCCTTTCTCTCCTTCGGTTGCATTTTATACAATATTCATACCCTTTCTTTAAAAAAAAAGAGAGAGAAAAAGAGAGATTGAGATCCAACCTTTTCCGGCCTCCGGCCTCTTCTTTCTCCGGTGCATTTAACAGGGCCCTGGAGAGGATCCCGAGGTGGAGGATTTCTCGCCCCTCTTTTTGACACCGAGAGAGAAATTGAGAAAGGGCAGAGAGAGAAAGTAAGTCAGAGGAAGCATTTTAAGCCCTGGTCTTTGAATGTCTGGGATCCCTGAACCAGACATCCCCTAAATTCTAATGAGACCCCAAACCTTCCTCCACCCATTCTCCCCCCTGGGTCCTTATCCTAGCTCGCGGGGGCGTGTTTAGACACCCCCTTTTTTTCTTTAACAACCTCCCTCTTGCAAATATCCACTAATTAATTCTTCCTGCATCTCATTATCTCATTTTCCTGGCCTGTGAGGAGGAGGGGAAGGAGGAGAGAGGTGATCCAATCTGAGCGCCTTCTCTTCCCCCTCCATCCCACAAATCGTCCTAAAACCTCTCCCCATCTTAAAGTAGTTCACTCCCCTTTTTGGCTGGGGCGGGCATTGGGGCTGATGCTCCAGGAACCGGCTAAGCAGTGTGTGTGTGTGTGTGTGAAGCCGGGGGGGGGGGTTTAACAAAAAAGAGACCCCCATTGCCCCCCACCTCCTGCTCCAGACATTGTCCAGATTTGGGGGGAGAGAGGCTGGCTCAACTCCTCTTAGTGTAGTGATTGCCGCTTCCTCTAGAACCAGGATCCGACCATGTACTGGTCGTAAACATTCCTGAGACCATGGCATGCAAAAATAAATAAACATTATTATTATTATTATTATTATTATTATTTTTCTCTTTAATAACCCGGTTTGCAATTAATGAATGGCAGGCTGGCACTATCTCGGCTGGCTCCATTCAGGGCGCGGTTGGATGCCATCCAATTCAAAGGCAAAAGAGTGACCAATGCCTCTCTTCTCCCAGGAAGAGGACGAACCCGACCTAGGCCTAGTATGCGTGTGTGGACACAGGTCCACGGTCCACCTCCTGATCTCCCTTTGCCGGTTTCCAAGGAGTACTGAGGAGCCCTCAAAAATGGCCCCGGGGGTCTCATGCGTGTTCCCCCCCAGGCCACACTTTCCGCAAATGAATCTTCTGCTTCATGGATGTGGGGAGTCCCCACACTTTTCGCCTCCCCGAAAGTCAAACCTCACCTCAGGGGGAAGAAAGAGAAAACTTGGCACAGGGCAGAGAGAAAGCTGGAGGGAGGATGCAGCAAAGGAATCGGGGCCAAATATTTGGTTTTTTTAAAATAAACCTGCGACCCCTTCTCCCTTTTTATCGGCCTTTCCAAAACCTCCTTCCTCCCCATCAACCTGATTAATACTCTCTCCTTATTTCGTCGGGGGACAGACACATCTCGCCCTCTCCATCCGAGCTAGAAACCAGAGAAAGGCCTAAAACCGGGGGTGGGGGGGAAGCCCAGCACGATTTCGCTCTGGAGCCTCAAAAAGGCCTCTCTCCTTGCAGGAGAAAAGCACTATTTACTTATTTGAGTATTTATACCCCCGCTCTCCAGCCACAAAGGCTCTCAGGGCAGCTTGGAATGGTTTAGCAATTGCACTTTACGCATCTACACCGCTTTTATAGCGCGCTAGGCACCTCCTAAGCGGTTTGCTAATCAAAGGGACCCCCTCCCGGAACCAAACGAGGCCGGCCGGAGTCCCGGGGTCTCCCCTTGAGTGGCCAAAGGAGAGGGACCCCATTCACACACCAGAAGACAAGCCAAGGGTCTTCTCCCCACATTGCCAGCCTGGGCGCTTCCAGACCCAACAGAAAGCAAACAGGAGGAATGGAAATTCGGTTTGAATCCAGAGCTTTTTTTGGGGGGGGGGTCTGCAAACTCCCCCTCCCCACAAGGCTTCTGTTGAGGCCTGGAAGGGGGGACCCCTCCCTCCCTCCCGAAGCCCACGGGGGTCCCTGGCTCCCTGTGGCAGCCCAGGCAGACGGCGGGACCACCTGAAACCCGGCAATTAGCCCGGCCAGCGCCTCCCTCGCCTTTGTCGGGTGGGCGTCTGGGGAGGGGGTCCCTCGGTTGGGGGCTGCCAGGCGGCAGATGGAGGGGTCGGGCAGACGCTCACCTGTCGCCTCCCCTCCGGAGCAGGTGGGTGGGTCGGTGGGCAGGAGGAGGGGGCTGAAGGAAAGTGGGGGGGGAGAGAAGCCACAGGAAAGTGGGGCTGATTATTCCTATTTTATTAATCCACGTGTCCACACTTCCGCGGAGCTCTCCAAAGTACTGAACTCCAGCTGGGAGCCAGGAATCAGCACCTTTGAAAAGCGCCTTTCCAGTTCGAACTAAAACCCGGAGTGGATCCACCCCCTTCCCCCCTAACATGGAGGTGGCACCAGTCCTCATTTGCCCTGTGCTAACCAACCCCGGGATTTAAGGCTGAGATTTGTCTGTTTAAACGGATGGGATTTCTCCATACCTTGACTCTCCCTTTGGCGACGGATTCAGTGGGTCGGCTCTCGTGGGCCAGAGACTGGAGGCCATTCAGGAGGTCCCACTTATGGGGCTCCTGTAGGGAGGCCAGACATGGCAGAGACTTTTCGGGGGTGGCCCCATGCCTTTGGCATCCCCTCCTGGTGTTTCATAACAGGATGTTTAGCTTTTTGGGGGACAGGCAAGTCCTGTCTCTGCCTTATTAAAATGTATCTCCCCTTTTCCGTGTGATGGTTTCAATAGGGTCTGTGCGTCGTCCTGCGTTTTGCCGTCAGTTGTGATCGTCTGAACGAAGTCACTGCGTGTCTCAGCCATCCTGGGGCACGCATTCCAGCTTTGCTTGCCCCTCCTCTCTAGCCGAGCATCTTGGTGGATTTGCAGATCAGGAGTGTGGTTTTGTATCTGGCCTTGTGTGTGTGTGTGTGTGTGTAGGGGGAGAGCCCTTGAAATCGTGGCCAGAGAGTGGCAGAGGGCCAGGGAGCGAAGGAGGATTCACACTCAGGACCTCTTAAATTATAGCCTTGGTGCCTCTGTTTCCAGGCATTAAATCAACCTAATTGCCTCAAATATAGACCCCAGCCCCCCTCTCAGCTCATTAGTGGGAAGGGGAGCTTCGCCACCACCGCTGGGAGTGGAGAAGCCAAAGGGAAGGAAGGGTCTGAAGCCTCCAACCCTCCTCTTCCCCGAAACACGAGGCGGGTTCAGACAAGCACACACGTGGGAGAGCGAGTTGGGTTTTCCATCCATGACATGCCACCAGGTCAAAGTTAAAAGGGAAATGGGTAGGCTGGGGATTTGGAGAATCAGGATGATGGAAAAGCTGTCCCTCCCCTTCCAGCGCAGGTGGTCCAGGGAAAAATGTAGGTAAGTCTTGATGACCTCGCCTCCTCCCTTTTAGACCTCCTCTCCCGCATCCATGGCTCGGTCTGTAACCGCTTGGAGGCAAGATTTCTCTATCCGTCTCACTGGAACCAAGGAAAGAGGGTAGTTTTGCGCTTTTGAAAAGCCCCACGCGTTTCGGCCTCTTTTTATTCACTGGAGGCCTTTTCTGGGGTTTTAAAAGAAGAGTGGGAGGACATTTCCAACCAACGTTTGACCAATTTTTACAGCGGAGGCCTGGTTCAGCTCTGGGTTTTGCTCCAGATTTCCAAAGAACTCTCCAAGGTGCTGAACCTAAGTTGACCGAGCAATTGTGAGTCCCTCTGATTCAGGTGGTTTCCATGTCAAGGGAGCAGTGAATCCACGCATGGGTTTTGAGTGGATCCACTGCTCCCCTGACATGCAAGCCACCAGAATGAGGGACTCACAATTGCTTGGTCACTGAGGACCTGTATATATGTGTGTGTGAGAGCGTGTGACCAGGAACATGGCAGGAGCCACAGAACTGTGTGGAGCTGCGGAGAGGGTGCCCACTTTCACCAGGCCCAGGAGAAATGGCTAGGTTGCCTCTCCCTCATTGGGGTGTGGGGGGGGGTTGGTTGCAATCTCCCCCAGCCTTGCCAGGCCTTCCCCTCTCCGCGTTTCCCCTGCGCCGGATCCTGTCCTTAGAATCAGACAGTTGGAAGAGACCACAAGGGCTATCTAGTCCAACCCCCTGCCCTGTAGGAATACCCAATCAAAGGGGAAAAGGGAGTCGCTCCATCAGCTCCCATCAGCCGTACTGGGAGGAATGGGATTGCCTATATGGGACCATGTGACCTCCTTCCCCCCATTCATTCCATCCACCTCTGCCTTCTCTTCCCTTTCTCCTTCCTAGTTCAAAATCTCTTTCTTTTTTTCTGGCAACTGAAGCTCCTCCCCGCCAGCGGATGGGGGGGGAGGGGAGATGGAGGCCATGTTTGGGCTTCCTCGGAGGGCTGAGAGTGGCGCCCCCTCCCCAATAACCCCACCCCTCCCCTTCCTTGAAGACTGGGCTGCCTTGGCCGGGCGCCTCCAAGTAGTAGCCCTTCCTGCGCTTGGACCATGGGACTGACCCCTGGAGAAGAAGACCGTGGCCGCAGGAGGGGACATTTCCATACCTCCCCCCTTTTGTGAACCCCAATCCCCCCCAAGACACCAGCAGCAAGGAAATGCAAGCTTAGTTTGGTCCACTACATGTTGGAGTGAGTAGCATTTGGCTTAAAATGCTGCTTTTCTTTTTCTGCTAAATTGACTTGCTGTTTAAAGTTAGCATTTCTGGATTCAAACTTGTCATTTTGCATCAGATTTTGCCTATGTTGACATTCTCTTATTTGAATATAGGATTCTGGTGGAGTTAAATCATTCTTTAATTACAAGGTATTTATTATGGGATGCCAAGCGGCGAGTAAGGAGCCTTTCCTCCTCCCCCCTTTCCAGGAGGGGCTTCTTCCAAGGGGGGCGGCTCCGGGAAGCTTGACTCCGGAGTACTTCCAACGGGGAGGACCAACCCCTCGCCCGGCCAGCCCCCTCCGGACCCCCCCTCCTCCTTCCCCCCCCTCCCGGGCTTGCAACCTCCCTCCACGAAAGGGTGGCCCGGTCCCTCCTCGCCGCTGTCTTGGCGACGGGACAGAGCCCCCCTTTCCGCCGTGGGAGATCGGGGCCACCCCACCCACCCAGACCCCAGAGGGGGCCGGAGAAGGCGCCCATCCCGGGACACCGGCGCTGCTGGATCTCCCCCCCCCCGAGGCCTCCTGGGGCTGCCTTCCTCCCGTCGGGGTCGGGGCCAGGAGGGCCGGTCTTGGGGGGCCCGTCGGTGGGGACTGGGAGAGGGCCTTTCCGGGGAGGAAGGAGCCAGGCGCGCTGGGGGTGAGTGGGTGGGTGGGGTGGGGGGTGTCCTCGCCCTCTCCTCCCCCGAGGGGGCGCCCGGCCAGTGTCCCCCTTCGGCCCAAGAGCGGAGCCGCCTCCTGCCGTCGGAGCACATGGTGGCCCCCGGGCCAGGAGGAGGAGGAGGAGGAGGAAGAGGAGGAGGAGGAGGGGGCAGCCAATGGGCGCCGCGCCCCGACGTGATGTCAGCGCGGCGCTAGAAAAGGCGCGGAGCCTTGCGCGGGGCCGGGACTAGAGCGGCTGCGGGTTCGGGGCGCGCCTCCTCCTCCTCCTCCTCCACCTTCGTCGTCTCCGTCCCCTCCGGGATCCCCCCGCCTCCGCCTCCCCCCCGTCCCGGAGCAGCAGCAGCAGGCAAGGAGGAAGGCAGGCAGGCAGGAAGGCAGGAAGGAAGGGGGCGCCTGGAGGAGCCCCGGAGCCCCCCCCCAGCCCAGGCCGGCCCAGGGTCCAGGAGAGGCCGGACCCCTGACGGAGCCCGCCTGGGCCCCCACCCGAGCCCTGGCCATGCTTTGAGGGGGGCCCTCGGGGAGGAAGAGCCTCCAGCAGCCGAGGAGGAGGAAGAGGAGGAAGAAGAGGAGGAAGAGGAGGAGGAAGGAGAGGGAGGCGTCCAGACTGACGGGGAGGGAAGGAGGGATGGCGCCGCCACAGCCGCCGCATCGCCATCATCGCGGGTAGCCGCCGCCACCGGAGCTCCTGGAGGCCGAGGAAGAGGAGGAGGAGGAGGAGGAGGAAGGCTCCCGGGACCCCTGCCGCCGCCCCCTCACCCGGCCCGGCCATGCTCTTCCACAGCCTGGCCGGCTCCGAAATGCACGGGGTCATCGACGAGATGGACCGGCGAGGCAAAGGCGAGGCGCCCGCCATCAGCTCGGCCATCGACCGCGGCGAAACCGAAACGGTAGGGCCCGCAGGAGGAAGAGGAGGAGGAGGAGGAGGAAGGCCTGGAGCCTCAGCTTTGGGGAGGGGAGGAGGCCGAAGAAGAAGGAGACACCTCCCCCGAGCCGATCCCACCTCAGAGTGTGCATTTTTCATTTTTAAAAAATCATAATAATCAAATTATTATTATTATTATTATTATTAATTATCGCTTTGCCATGGAGACGGGAACCCCCAGGGAAGGGATCGCGGTTAAACCCGAACGAAGTGGAGCTTTTAGGGGAACACTACAATAATAGCTCAGAAACAGGCCTTTATTGAAGAAGGAATCTTTGGGAAGGGAAACGGGAGCTGGAGAGGTTTCCTGAAACCCAGGTTTCAGTTACGGGTGAAAAATGGGGCGGGAAAAAAACAAACCAGAGAGAGGAATAGATTTAGGGTGAGGCTCGTCTTACGTTATTTCCCCGATTTTTGATTTCCAAGCGAGAGAGAGTTCCCGGTTCCTATTACGAAGCAAAAAAAAAAATCTGCTTTTTTCCTTCTTTTCTTTCTGTTGTTTCTGAGTGTGTGAAAGAGAAAGTTCTCTCTTTCGCCCCTTACTGTATTTCTTTTTTTAAAGTTAAGTCTTGAGTGAGTCCTCTTCACTCCTCCCCGGGAAGATGTTCAAATGGACACTGTTTTTAAACCGGGACTGATTTTCGTTTTTCTCCCCAAAAGATTTTGGGGAAAGATTTTCCATTTTGTGTTGAAAAGAAACTGCACATGTGTGTGTGTGTGTGTGTGTGTGTGTGTATATATATATATATATGCATGTATACTTCGAAAACCAACCAGCCTTTTTGAGCGAAGTTCTGGTCGAGGGATTAATATCTAGGATTCCTTTTGAGGGGTGTCTTTTTTCCAAAATTCCCCCCCTTTTAATTTTCCCTCAACTGGCCAGAAACTGGACCAAAGGCCCAGAATTCCTACCCGTAGCCTTTTTCTTTTAGAATTTAACATTTACTTTTCCCAGCCGCCTGGACTTGAAAAAAATAAAGAATTCTTTTTTTAAAAAAGCTCTTCAAAATGACCTTTCAGAATCCGATTTATTTTATCTTTGCGTACGAACGGAACGGAAAACTGTATCGAAATGTTTTTTTTAAATAAGAACCGGAGGTTGTAGGAGTTACGATTTATTTATTTTTTTAAAATTAAAGTCGCATCCTCCCGTTTTAAGTTAAGATATTCCTGGTTGGCCACGGAAGAGAAGAGGAGAAAAATCTAACTTCTGGGAGGGTGGTGTGCCGGATTTTTTTCCCTTTAAAAAGAAATAAAATCGGCCTGCTGTCTATTCTACACATATATGTATGTATGTATGTACAGTACATATATGTATATGTATATATATATATATATATATATAGGATTGCGTTACAACTTTTTGAGAGTTACAACTCAAAAATCGAACTCCTTGGCTTCCAGATATCATGATTCTCACCTCCCCAATCCAAATATTTTTTGGGATGGATCTTTGGGGCCTTGGGCACTCCAGATTTATTTAGTGGATTTGCTGCCCTTTTCGTTTTTGCGCATGATTCAATATTAGAGGGGGGGGAAGCAAAGTCTCCCGGAATAAAACCTAGTTGCTTTCTATTTTGCAAAAGTCGCTTTCTGTTTTTCAAGAAAACAATATTTTTTTCACCCTCCCAATTCCAACCAAGGTCTCATTTTTTCCCCCAGGCGAGAAAGAGGTCCCGCACCTCTTTTACAAAACGATTCGTTTTGTAAAACCGTTTCATTTTTTCTCTCTTTATTTTAAAGGAAGAAAAAGGGACTCAGATCCGCGTCTACTCCGGAGTCAAATCGCTTTCCTCTTTTAGCAAAGGCGGCTGAGGATTTATACGCCGGTTTTGGAGGAAAGAAAGACTGCTCACTCTTTCCTGGAAGTACTTCCCATTGATTTCTTTGGGTCTACTTCTGAGTAGCCATTGCTACTCCCATCCATACGCTCTCTGCTGAAAACCAAAGCGGGTCCCTCCTTTTAGAAATAAGTATTTGTCCTGGTTGTTTGGCTTCAAGTCGTCTCCGACTTATGGTGACCCTAAAGCGAACCTATCACGGGTTTGTGTTTTTTTGAGGCTGAGAGTGTGTGACTTACCCAAGGTCACCCAGTGAGTTTTCATGGCCGAGCGGGGATATCTTTCCAACCATTTAACTCCCTTTAGGGTCAATGGGACTTACAGCATTTGGCAGACCTATTAGAAATCCAACCATTTTACTAAGCCGTGTGTGTGTGTGTGTGTGTGTGAGAGAGAGAGAGAGAGAGAGAGAGAGAGAGAGAGAGTGAAAAGATTTGGGTCTTTTTTCCCCCCCTGCCAAAAAATGCTTCCAAAATCACATTCACTGTTTCTCTTTTCTTCTCCCCCCTTTCTTCTGAATTAGAAATCCCGAAATTTCTATTTATGTTGAATGTTGTTGCAGGGATTTTTTTTTTGTTTATTTGTTTAAAATTGTGTATTGCATTTAACACCCCTCCCAAAAAGTAACTTGCAGCTGTTTCCATTCTAACAAGAGCTAGGCTTGCAGGCCAAGGAAATAAAGAAAAAAAGATATATACCCCCCTCCCCGTTTTCTTAAAACTTGCACCCTCATTCGCCCCCAACGCTGCCTCCCCTCCATTGCCTGCGTCGGTTTTAACGTCGTTTTCTCCCAATCCAGATTGAGATTTGGGGGGGGGGGTGTCAGATAGAGAAAGAGAAAGCCTCCCCCCTCGGCCCCCTCCTCTCATCCTTCCTTGGCGATAGATTTTAGGGGTCTGGATTTAGTGTTTTTTTTGGGGGGGGGTGGAATAGAGAAGAGACCTTGGCTGCCTCGATGGGTCAGTTCAACAGCCCCCCCTTTCCAAGGCCTCCCCTTCCCCCAAAGTCCTTCTGGCCTACAGATTTGGGCTTCCCCAAATCCTTTCCACCCCCCTGGAAAGGGTGGGATCCTTCCCAGAATGGGGGGGGGTAGTTTGGAAGGCTTTCCCCCTCCCCTTCCTTCCCCCCACTTTCATGGTCAGGGGGCGGTGGCAGAGGGGTGTCCAGGACCGGTTTAAGGAATTTTGGGCTCCCTTGCAATGCTTTATTTTGGGGGGCCCATCTGTTTATCTCAGGTCAATGTAACCTAACTCAACCTAAGCTATTCACAGGACAGGATATTCAGATTATTACTAATAATGTTTTTGCAGGAGGAAGGTTAGGAAGGGCCCCCCACAATGATGGGCCCGCTGCAATGCTTTATTTTGAGGGACTCCAAATGTTTATCTCAGGTCAATGTAACCTAACTCAACCTAAGCTATTCACAGAACAGGATATTCAGATTATTACTAATAATGTTTTTGCAGGAGGAAGGTTAGAAAGGGGGAGCCCACAATGATGGGCCCCCTGCAATGCTTTATTTTGGGGGTGGGCATCTGTTTATCTCAGGTCAATGTAACCTAATTCGACCTAAGCTATTCACAGGACAGGATATTCAGATTGTTACTAATAATGTTTTTGCAGGAGGAAGGTTAGGAAGGGGACCCCACAATAATGGGGCCCCCTGAGGATGCTGACGCCGCTGGTGCCTTAAACCGACCCTGGGGGTGTCCGGGCGAGCGCCGGACATCTGGCAGCCGCCCTCCTTCCTCCTCCTCCTCCTCCTCCTCCTCCTCCTCTTGCGCGGTGGGGTCTTCTTGGGGGGGGGTTGCTTCCCTTGCTGACCCCCTCTTTCTCCCCCCCCTCCAACAGCACGCCATGCCGTCCATCAGCAGCGAGCGGGCCGCCCTGTGCGCCGGCTGCGGGGGCAAGATTTCGGACCGCTACTACCTCCTGGCGGTGGACAAGCAGTGGCACATGCGGTGCCTCAAATGCTGCGAGTGCAAACTCAACCTGGAGTCGGAGCTGACCTGCTTCAGCAAGGACGGGAGCATCTACTGCAAGGAGGACTACTACCGGTGGGCAGGGCTGGATTGGGCCCCTCCAAGGGCAGGGGCTGAGGGGGGGGGCAGGTTGAGGGAGAGACCCAGAGGCCCCCAGGATGGGAGTGGGATGGGAGTGGGGGCCAAGAAATCACCTCTTCCCATTTCCACCTGCCTAGTCGGATCCTAAAGCAAGCCGCTTTGGGAAGGATTGCGCCTTTGAGGGGACGGGACCGGGTAGGGAGGGGGAAATAGGCCTGCCCTGGATGCCTTTGGGATGGGGAGGGGAGAGGGGATTTACCCCTTTTAGCAAAGAAATCGCCTCCTCCACCGTCCACCTGCCTAGCCGGATCCTAAACTAGGCCTCTTTGGGGTGTGTGTGGATTCCCAAGGGAGAGCGCAGCTACCTTCCCCTCTGCCCCATTCATTCCCCTGGTTTAGGTACCCTTAGGTGCCAATTCTGTCCTGGGGATACAGGGCAGGTTGGCTCTTGCGCGCATTTTGCGCTTGCGCTCCTCTTCCTGGAGCAACATCAGGCGCTGAGTAACCTTGTTTGCGCTCGAGAGAGGAAGGGGAGGTTTCTCCTTTAATTCGTCTTCATCTTTATTTTGACAATTAAATGGAGGCACTCAAACAAAAACGCCCAAGCGCAAAAGGGCCGGTTTTTTTCGTTGGAGGATTGTATATTTATTTTTTGCAGGATTTTTTTCCCATTTGGCCTTGGGCTCCTTTCCCTTCCAAATGCAACCTCTTCCTCCTCAAATAACGGGTTCTTTCCAGAAGTCATTTAGTGGAGTTCAGGAAAGTTACTCCATCATTACCGCCTTTCCCCGGGTCAGAAATGTTAAATTTCCCAATAAATCATCCCTCGCAAGTTTAATATTCCCCAAAATGAAAGATGTAAGAGAAGTGGTGGGTTTTTTTGGGGGGGGGGAGAGTCTTGCTGTGATGGGGGAAGGGGTTGGGTAGTCTTTGCTACAGCCTGGGCCCCCCTCTTCTGACTCCGCACCTGCCCAATGCGGTTTGATCCCGGGACAGGCCCACAGTGAGCGACCTTGAGTTTCCCCATCGCGATGGTGGGTGGGTGGGTGGCTGGATGAGCCAGAAGAAGCGCAACTTCCAGGAAGGCGCCTAGCACGTGCTGTTATAAAGATGCACAACTTCCAGGAAGGAGGCTAGCACGTGCTGTTGTAAAGAGGGGCAACTTCCCGGAAGAAGCCTAGCTCCTGCTATATAAAGATACACAACTTCCAGGAAGGAAGGAGCCTGGCTGGTGCTACGCAACTTCCAGGAAGGCAACTAACACGTGCTCTCTCTCTCTCTCTCTCTTTCTATTTCTATATATATATATATATAGAAAGACGGGCAATGTCCAGGAAGGAGCCTAGCACGTGCTGTTGTAAAGGTGTGAAACTTCCAGGAAGGAGGCTAGCTCGTGCTATTTAAAGATGCGCAACCTCTAAGGAAGGAGCCTACCTCCTGCTATATATAAAGACAGGCAACTTCCAGGAAGGCGACTCGCACAGTGCTGGTGTAAAGATGCGCAAAGTCCAGGAAGGCAGCTAGCACGTGCTATATATATATATATATATATAGATGTGCAACGTCCAGGAAGGAGGCTAGCACGTGCGATATATATATATATGGGTGTGTGTGTGTATATAAAAAGATGTGCAACGTCCAGGCTAGCACGTGCTATATATATAAATTTGTGCAACGTCCAGGAAGGAGGCTAGCATGTGCGCTATATATATATATATATATATATATTCACATATACACACACATATGTGTGTGTGTGTATAAAAAGATGTGCAACGTCCAGGAAGGCGCCTTGCACGTGCTGTTGTAAAGGTACCCAAAGTTTAGGAAGGAGGCTAGCACGTGCTATATATATATATATATATATATATGTATACATATACACACATATAGCTAGCCTCCTTCCTGGAAGTTGTGCATCTATCTATCTATATCTATCTATCTATAACACGTGCTAGCCTCCTTCCTGGACATTGAGCATCTCTCTCTCTTGCTCGCTCTAGCACGTGCTTGCCTCTTTCCAAACAGCACAGCGCTAGGCGCCTTCCTGGACTTTGCGCATCTTTATATACCGCACGTGCTAGCTGCCTTCCTGGAAGCTGCATCTTTACAACAGCAGGTGCTAGGCACCTTCCTGGACATTGCACATCTATCTATCTACTTATCTATCTATAGCACGTGCTAGCCTTCTTCCTGGACATTGTGCATGTATATGTATATATAAAAAGATGTGCAACGTCCAGGAAGGAGGCTAGCACGTGCTATGTATGTCTATCTAAAGATGCGCAAGGTCCAGGTAGGGGGCTAGCTGGTGCCATCTAGGTCTCTCTCTAGCAGGGAGAGAGGGAGAGACAGAAAGAGATGGGCAAAGTCCAGGAAGGGGGCTAGGGGGCTAGCCCCCTGCCTGGACCTTGCGCATCGAGAGAGAGAGAGCAGGTGCTAGCCTCCTTCCTGGACCGTTGCGCAAATGCGCAACGGTCCAGGAAGGAGGCTAGCACCTGCTCTCTCTCTCTCGATGCGCAAGGTCCAAGCAGGGGTCTAGCAGTTGCCATCTAGGTCTCTCTCTAGCTGGGCAGGGGGCTATCTCCAGCTGTTGGGGTAAAGCAGGGGTGTAAAGAAGCGGGGTTCTGGGTTCGAATTCTGATGGTTGTCTTCTTCTCCCCCCCCCATCCCGGGCAGGCGGTTCTCGGTGCAGCGCTGCGCCCGTTGCCACCTGGGCATCTCGGCCTCGGAGATGGTGATGCGTGCCCGGGAGCTGGTCTACCACCTGAACTGCTTCACCTGCTCGACCTGCGCCAAGATGCTGACTACGGGCGACCACTTTGGCATGAAGGACCACCTGGTCTACTGCCGGCTCCACTTCGAGGCGTTGCTCCAGGGCGAGTTCCAATCGCAGCAGCAGCAGCAGCTCCACTTCGGGGGCGAGGGGGGCAAGGGACCCCCTGCCCTGGGCACGGCCACCCCACTCGGACTGCCCTACTACAACGGGGTGGGCACCGTCCAGAAGGGGCGGCCCAGGAAGAGGAAAAGCCCCGGGCCCGGCGCAGACCTGGCCGCCTACAACGCCGGTAAGCCCCTCGGGGGTCTCTGCTTGGGGGGCGGCTTAGGGGGGTCAAGGGGGTCCCTGATGCGGACGGAGGGCGCTTCCTATATTGGACTGCAAACTATACTTTCCAACACTTCCCTCCCTGGGTCCTTTGCAGAGGAGGAGGAGGAGAAATCTAGAGCAGCCAACCCGACGGCCTCTTGTCCTGTCCAGCTTTGGCTCGGGGTTCAAAACCGGCGCCTTTTCGCGGAGCCTCCGCTTTGTGGGGTGGGTTTCCTGGCTCCCACTGCGGCACCCAGAGCGCTTCGATACCGGGGAATCCACACGACGCAACAAATCCAGTTCGGAACGGTTTTCTTGGCATGGCTCCTCCCTAGGGAATTTGGGATTTGCAGTTTGCTGAGGCACCCCATCGCCCTTTGTCAGAGAAGGCGAAAGACCCAGAGGAGAATCCACACCACATCAATATTCCACTTTCAAACTGGATTATTTGCCTAGCCCCTTCCTAGGGAATCCTAGGAATTTGTAGTTGCTACAAGGTCTTATTAGCCTATTATTATTATTAATTAGCCCAGTGCCTCACCAAGCTACAAATCCCAGGAAGGAGGAGTCAGGGCAAATAATCCAGTTTCAACCTGGATTATTTATTTAGTGTGGAGGGTAGCATCCAGAGGCTCCGGGTTTCTGGTGGAGGCCCGGGGGAGGGGGCTTCTTTCTTCCCTTGCCTTGTGTGTGTGGCCCGTCGGAGAAGTCGTCTTGGGTTGTTGTGGGCGCCGGAATTATTATTATTATTATTACCCGACTTTTTTTTAATTACGGTACAGTTATTACATATTGTACTTTCTCTTCTTTCCTTTTCTTTTTATTACGTCCTCTACATCTGACTTCCTCTGATTTATTATTATTATTATTATTACCGTATTATTATTATTAGTGCAGAAAATGGCAGAAGGAAAACGTCGGGCGTTTGTAACGCGTTGGCTCTGGCTGGGGTGGTCGAGGGGGGTCCGAGGGGAGGAGTGGGAAAGGGGTTAGGGGGTTCACCCCAAGAAGGAGTGGAGGGGTCCCCAATAGCTATGGAGGGTCGACGAAACGAAATTCTCCCGCGTTTGGAACGATTTCAACGGGCATCGTTACCCGAGGGGGAAAAAAAACTCGTTTATTTTGGGTAGAAGGAGGGGAAAAGTGGGGGAAGAGCCCCCCTAAGATGAGTCGCCCTATGGGTAGGTCTGGGGGGGAGACTCAGCCCACCTTTACTCGCGAGTAGACCGCGTTTCGTTGGACGGCGTTGGTTTTTCCCTCGTTATCCGCCCGTTAACGCGTTCTGAGCGCCGTTGGTTGGCGTTTTTCGGTGCAGAAACCGTTGGCGTTTTTCGGTGGAGAATCAAACCCGCGGCCAGAATTCGTGGGTGGGAAGCCCACGAACAAGAAAGGCAGAAAGACCCAACTTTGGCCGGGAAAGGTGTAAGAAGAAGCCTTTTTTTTTTCTTTTGGTTAAAAAGCCCTGTCGTTGTTGCATCAATGCAAGTAACTTAAAAAAGAAACCCAAAACGATTGGAAATAATTCGTTTCTTCCCATCGCGGAAGAAAAGGAGGAAGGAAAAGAAAAGAGGAAGATATATTCGAAAATATTTTTCTTTTTATTCTCTTTCCCTCCCGATGGAATGATCATTTGAGATAATTTAAAATCTAAATTTTAAATCTGAGAGCATTAAAAACTATTTAAACAAAAACAAAGCCCGAAATGCAAAAGTCCTAAATCTTTAACGAGTTGGAAAGGTTTATTCCCCTCCCTGCAAAAAATTAAAATAGAAGGAATGCTTTTGCAAACGGGGTGTTCCAACATTCCCGGTTTTTGCCGCCGCGGCTTTCCTTCTCTCCCCGCCTCACCAGTTATATTCTGATTTTCGGTCTATTTTTTAAGCGGTTGTGTTGTTGTTGGGGGGGATGCGGGGCTGGCCGGGCTGGGAGATGGGGATGAAGTCTGACAAGTGGAAAAAGGCTCTGGAGGGGGCCGGAACTTCAAACAGATCCCCTCTTTTCTAACCCCCTCGCCTCCCCTCATCCCAGCTTTTAAACGAGGGTGCTTTGTGATCTTTCTTTCTTTCTTTCTGGAAGGAATTTTGATGGCGACAGAGTGGGAAGGCTCTATTTTATTTTATTTTTTGGAGCTGTGATTCAATGGCTAGGGGGGGCAGAATAGGATTAATTTTCCCCCCTCTCCTCCCCTTATTGAATTATGTATTTTTTAAAAAATAAATCAGTCATCTTTCACCTCCCTTTTCCTCCTGGGGTGGGGGAGACACCCCCTCTACTGCAACCCCACTGCCTAATTTCAGGCCCTGCGCCTGCAAAATATTTTCCAATTTGAAAAGAAATTAAACTTAAAAAAAAAGTGGTCTGACAGCTCTTGGAGATTCTCTCCCCCTGAACTACAGCTCCCTAGATATTGTGATTTAATCCCTAAAGAATTATGCCTTTATTTAAAAATGTTCTCTTCTGGGGTACTTTGGGAATTTTAGCTCAGGAGAGTGTGCTAAAGCTCTCTAGTGGAGAATTGGAAGGACCTTGGCAAACTGTAAATCCCAAGGTGCTAGAGAATGGAGGCAATGGCAGTCACAGTGGTATCAAACCGCTATAAGAGGGTGGTGTGGTCTCCAAAGGGTGGTCATTTTTAGCAGAACTGAGCAGAAGGAGGCCCATCCTTTCTGGCCTCTATGGCTAAATCTGGGGTGGACTCCAGCTCCTATCATCCCTTGACTATGGGCTGTGTTGGCCACATGACTGATAGGGGAAATTAGCTAACACACATTGGAAACTGCTTAATGCAGTTAGATGCTATTGCTTAAAAAAACAATTAATAGCTATTTCTTAAAAAAACAATTTGTAAACTGCTCTGATAGCCTTGTGGCTGAAGAGCGGGGTATAAATAAATAAATAAATAAATAAATACAATAAATAAATAAATAAATAGGAAGGTTAGGATATATAGTTGTAATCCAATATGCATACTCCTCATTAAGGAGTTCAGGTTCTGTACCAGTCCCTGGACTGAAGCAAGATTGGGTGTGATGGAGAGGTGTTGCAATGAGTTCCCATGTTCCTTTTTGGGGTGAGCTCAGTTGGTGGCCAAGCAGCCCTGGAAGGGGGTAAGCCGGCCACCTCTGCGCAGCTGGGCCTGAGCTCCTGGTGGCGGTGGCGGCCGGAGAGGAGTGGCTGGCGTGACTCTGTGAAGAACTTCTCTAGAAGCTAAGCCAAGCTGTGCAGATCACTTTTTCCAAACCATTCCAGATGTTGCTGATGCAGCAGCTGTTGCAGTGTGTGTGTGTGTGTGTGTGTGTGTCTATGTGTGAGACATGCACACACAGAGAGAAAATTGGGGTGGTTTCTAGACTCCTTCTAAGACCCTAGGGGCAGGGTGCTAGACAAAGTGCTTGACTGCAACTCCCAGCAGACTAACCACATCTGGAGGGCTGTGCAGGTTCCACATCTGGAGGGCTATGCAGAATAGCAATGAGGGACAGAGGCAGCCTTGAACAGGATTGTGTTCTACCAAAATGCCAAATGAAAATATAGATTTCTGTTAACCTAGGAATGTATTTCTCGGTGAAATTAATGCATTGTCTACATTCATAAATTACACAATGCACAGATTTCTGTCTTTATAACATACAGAGACATGCCCTCTGAGGAGTGGTTTAGGGAGCTGGGTATGTTTAGCCTGGAAAAGAGAAGGTTGAAAGGCGACATGATAGCTGTGTTTAAATATTTGAAGGGATGTCGTACTGAGGATGGAGCAAACTTGTTTTCTGCTGCTCCAGAGACTAGGACATAGAGCAATGGGTTCAAACTACAGGAAAAGAGATTCCACCTAAACATTAGGAAGAACTTCCTGACAGTCCTAAGAGCTGTTCGGCAATTGAATCCACTGCCTGGTTGTGTGGTGGAGTCTCCTTTGGAGGCCATCTGTTAGGAATGCTCTGATTGTTTATTCCTGCAAGGCAGGGGGTTGGACTAGATGGCCCTGTGGTCTCTTCCAACTCTATGATTCTATGATTTTTGGCATCTTATACAGTCTCTGCAAAAGGAAAAGCTTTCCTGGCCTCCGAAAGAGGACACCTCTTGTCATAAGGGACCCCTGGCAAACTTGTTCCCATTCCTGTGGTTACGCCATGCGAGACTCCACAGCCTTTCCAAAATATTCTGACCCCCGCTGCTGCACAATTCGCCCCCCCCTTCCATGTATAGTCTCTGGAGAAATGCAAATCCTTTGATCCCAGTGAATGATGGTGCTCCCTGTGTAGAATCAGGCAGTAAAGGCCACCTGAACAGAGAGGGAGTCCTCCAAGCTGATCATTTATTTGGTAGCTATTTACTTATTCCATTAATATCGCCTGTTTTTTCTCCATGAGTTCAAGGTGACACACATGGTGCTCTCTCCTCCCCACCTTATCCAACAGTGGCAACAATAACCACAACAGTCACCCCACATTGTAGGCCAGGCCAAGAAAGCATGCCTAGATTCAAGGTTACTCAGAGCCTTCTCATGATGGGATCTCTCAGCTCCCAGTCCAACACATTGGCTGCTCCATTGCCCTGCATCTGCCTTGGGTTGACTCCAGTTTCTCCCTACCCCAGACCTGAACCACACCACACCCACACCCTTGTGTTACTTTTGGTGTAGTAGGAGAGAACAGCTGGGAACCAGAAAGGGGACACAGTGTACATGGAAACAAATCAATCTGCAAGCTTCCAGATTACACCGAACTGTTTATTAAGTAGTCCAACACTTTGGCCGCTACACTGCACTGCCTCTGCCTTGGGTTGGCCCCAGTTTTCCCCCTTCCCCAACCCTTTACCACACTCCCCTCTGTGTCAGTTTTACTAGTAGGAGAGAACAGAAAGGGGACACAACATACATGAAAACAAATCTGCAAGCTTCCATATTACACTGGAATGCTTATTCTTCAGGACAGAGGCTATAGCTGCCTAGATACATGTAGTGTTTTCTCTTTCACGTTCTACGGTGCTTAGCAAACATCCTACTAGCAATGCTCTCTCTCTCTCTTTTTTTTAAATGCTTATTTATTTAGCTTTTTCTAATCTTTTGGGGGGGGTGCAAAATACCCTAAAGGCACGAGGTTCTGTCTGATCTTGGATGCTAAGCAGGGTCAGCCCTGGTTAGTACTTGGATGGGAGACCATCAATGAATACTAGGTGCGGTAGGCTCTATTTCAGAGGAGGGAACTGGCAAAAACACCTCTAAGTATTTCTTGCCTAAGACAACCCTATGATGTTGACAGGCAACTTGAAAACATACACACACAAACACACATAATCTTTGGGGAGGTGTTGCCAGTGGGGGCCCTATGATGTTTTCCCTTGGGAAATCCCCTCTCCGAAACTGGCTCAGACTGGCTCCAATTCTCCTCCCCCCTCCCCAAATTCCCGCTAGGAGGAGCGCCCATTTGGACCCATTCACAGGGCATGGGGTTAGACAAAGACTTCATTCACTCTTTGTCTGGGCAGACTGGAGATGTTTTGGACAGGAAAGAGACCAGTTTAGTCCAGCCGTTGCAGTGGATCTGGTGGCAAATTCTTAGCCTCTTTGATTCCTGTTTGGTGAGCATGTATGGAGGGGGTTGGTTGGAGGGGGGACATCGCTTGGGGGAAAATTGCAGGGCATCTGGCCTTGCAGGGGAGCAAGATGTAGGCCATCCAGGCCAGAAATTGGAAAAGTTACTTCTTTCATTGGGGGAAAAAATAATTTATCTCCCTCCTCCCTTAAGGTGTGAGCCAAGTACAGGAGAAACTTTGAAGCCACCATGCTCATTGATGGTGTAGCAAGCTGTGATGTGAAACGGCAGGCCATGCTGCCTCCTCACGGTTTCAATGCTCAGAAAGGCAAGGGGAGATGGCCACCTGAGGACCTGCTGGTGTGAAACTCCTGGGGTGGGAGAGCTTCTCACTCTCCATCCGTGATGCTTTGTGCCTTGTTGACAATTAAATGCTGAAGGTAGAATTGATTGGATCCTGGGAGGACACAACTGATGCAAGGATGTAGGACGTATAATCCTTGCAGTCTGAGATGGAATTTTTGTGCGCATTCTGTGACTGCCTTCCAATTTGAGTAAGAGCTTCAGAGAGGGGTGTGGATTTTGGTAGTGGCCTATTGCCTTGTGGAGGACCTGTAGCACTGTGGTAGAACCCATGCTTTACATGCAGAAAGCCCCAGGTTCAATCCCTGGCTTTGCTAGGTCCGCTGGGGAAAATTGCTTGACATTGCTCGAAACAACTGGTGCCAACCAGCATTACAGACAGTGCTGAGCTGCTTGGACCAAAGGTCTGATCCAGTATCAGGCAGGCGTGTATCTCCCCTATGTGTCAACACCTACATTGACAGACTGCCATCTTCTCCCATGGAAGCCTGCCTGGAATTTGAGTTCTTCAGCCGAGGTCCAGTTTTATGTTCAAAACTGATGAGTGCATGAGACACATTTCTCTATAGCGCCTCCCCTGGCTGCCAATGGAAATCAGGTTGGCTGTGTTCCCCTTTGAGCTTTTGGCTAAAAACTGTTTTGTATACCCTTTGGTCCTAAAACTAATGTAGCTTTTCTTTCTGTTTGTTTTAGGCTGTTATTTTAGTCTGTCGACTCCTCTCCCCCTTACTAAGGCCATACCCACACTATACAAATAATCCACTTTGAAACTGGATGATTTACCATGGCACCTTCCTTATGGTATCCTGGGATTTGTAGTTGTACAAGGTCTCTAGCCTTCTCTGACAAAGAGGGCTGGTGCCTCACCAAAGTACAAATCCCAGGTTTCCATAGGAAGGAGGAGCCATGGCAAATCATCCAGTTTCAAAGTGGATTATTTGTGCAGTGTGGATTTGGCCTAAGTTAACTGAGTGCAAACCACTTTTGAACTTTGAATTTAGTTTGCAGCAGCTTAGGGCAAAGGGGAAAAGTGGAAGGGGGAGACAAAAACTGGGACATTTTAAAAGCCGCTGTAAAACTGGGAAGTCAAAGGATTAATTGGGACAGTTGATGGATGTGTAAATGCCAAATTTATGGAGGCTTCCAGGTGAAGCAATTTGTCTTTTCTTTGGCCAGGAGAAAGGTGGTCTGTGGAGTCTGGCAGGGACTGATGGCCACCAAGACATTATTGGAGGGCTGCATACACCCCCAGGGTTGTGCTTTGACCACCCCTGCTCTAGGCCCTATCCAAGAAAAATGACATCTTTCCTTGCCAGTAGCAAGGTAATTCTTCAATCTTACTGGTGTGGCCCAAAAAATGAAAAGGAAATGTTTCTCTTCCCGGTTGGAAGCAACGGCTGTATTTTGTCCCTGGTGACTGTGCTGGACTCACACATCTCTTTCCCACACTGGAATTTCCTTTATGGAAGCCAGCATCGTGTATGCCGTCTGTGGATCGCAGAACCTTTCTTTTTGTTGGCTGCAAAATAACAAAAAGTGATTTCTCTCTTGTGACTGTCCCTTGGTATTTATACAAGACCAATAGGGCACTAGGTATGCGCCGAACATACTAGGGATTTATTTGCAAAGGGCTTCCAGTCCTTTACTACCCTAAGAGTAGAGATACAGCTGCAGGATGTGTGTGTAAATCAGGGCATTGCCTTCCCAAATAAGTATTTTGCCCTCCCAATGAAATTTCCCCCCAGTTCCCGAATGTGTAGCATTGCAGGGAGTCAGAGACTGAAAACCCGGAGTTCTTCCATATGTGCTGTGTTCATATGCTCTTGGTCACGTTGCCTGCTCCTTTGCTTTGAATGCCTAAAATGTATTTCTAAATGTTTGTCTGAAGTTTTAAGTTAATGCAATGCTAGAATTTTGGGGACTGGAGTAAACTTTCATTGGAGGAGCAGAATTCTTATTTGGGGGTAGTCAATGCCCTTGTTTTGCCCCCTTCCTTGTAAATATACTCTGGCTCAACAGCTGTAGGAAATGGTCACATGTTTCCATGCAGGAGGCAGAGCATCTTGTTTGGTGGGCGCCATCCCAGTGTTGCAAGAAATCTGAAGTTTGCATCCTGAACCATACATGACTTTATTCCCACTTGCCCCGTTCAATAGTAGCCTAAATCAGGGATGAGACTCATGTGGCCTTTCAGAAGTTGTCGGACTGCAACTCCCAACAGCCCCTCACTAGCAAAATCAATGGTAGGGAATGCTGGGAGTTGTAGTTCGGCAACATCTAGAGGGCTGCATGATTCCCATCTCTGGCCTACATCCCATTACTAGCCCTAATTAGAGTAGGTCCATTGATTCGACAGAACTTATATCAGTTTTGATTTGTTTCCATTGATTCTATGGGTCTATTGCAGTTGGGTCAGTGTGGTATAATGGTTTGAGCTTTGGACTAGGACTCTGGAGACCATGGTTCAAATTCCTACTCAGTCATAGAATCCCACTTGGTGGCCTTGGACAAGTCACACTTTCTCAGCCTCAGAAGAAGGCAATGGCAAACCCATCTGAGCAGATCTTGCCAAGAAAAAACGTGTGATAGAGTCACCTTAGGGTCACCAAAAGTCTTGAAGACACACAGCAATGATTGCAGTTGGGATTATCAATTGGATTTACACAGAGGCAGGATTTGTGTAGATGCCCAAGTGTTGCTGGACTACATTGCCCAGCAGCCCTAGCTAGCAAAGCCAAGAATGAAGAAAGGTGGGAGTTGCATTCCAACAATATCAGGAGCGTTGCATGATTCCCACCTCCATTTTAGGCCAGTATTTTTGCCGTAAGGTTTACTCCAGTGTTTAAGTGTGTTGTTGGTTAGTACTGAACAAGCTTTTGAGCTACATAGGATAGTTCTGCGTGACTCAGAATTTCTGTGTGACTCAAAACTTTATATCCTAATGCTAGTTAAGACTTCTTCCAGTAACTCCTGCCATCTTAGATCATTCATATCATGTATTGTTAGAGATCATGTTTGTGGCACCAGGAAGAAAGAGCGAGCATCGAGGAGAGCTCTGTGTGTGGCTTTCAGGAACGACAGCTGGGAATGTAACCTCCATGTTTAGAGGCAGTATATCTTTTCATGGGTGCTGATGGCAAGGAAAAAAAGTGTTGCTATCTTGATCTCCCATGAATTTTCTGAAGGCATGTCAGTGACTGGTCAATGAATTCCAGCATTTGACTACACACGTCCGACCATATACTGCATGTCAGTAATCTGCCCATTAATTCCATGAGATCAGTCCATTAATTCCAGCATTTGACTTTCTTGTAGTCCTCTATTTACTCGGTAAATTTTCAATGCAGTAAATAATCTGCATTTAGAATAAAGCCATGTCAATGCAGGTCAGGAGTCAGGAGTATATTGGCTCTGTGATAATGGACAATTGTAAAAGCCTGTGCAGATGTGTTTAGACAACTGGATCAATTATTCACATTTTAATATTCCCACAGCAGATATTTATCTGATTTTCCTCCTCCTCCTCCTTTTTTTTTTTTTTTTAAGTCATTTTGGTAGAATAGATAAGTAATTACCAAGGGAAGGCATAAAATTAAGCTTACTCAGAATCCTCCTCATTTCTACATATAACATGTTTTAACATTTGCAAATAATAATAATAATAATAATAAACAATGTGAGAGGAGTTTGTGGGGAAAGGAGCACAGATAAATCAAACTGGTGAGAGAATATCCAAGCAGACAGGATGCATTGCTGAATTTTCTCTATGGATTTCTTATTTTAAGAGGAATTTTGTTTCTCTCGTTTTGGAAGGGGTGTGTGTGTGTGTGTGTGTGTGTTCTGCCTTTCTTCTAAAAAATCTGTAGGAGAATTATGCCCAGTGTGCAAATTGAGGTTCCTTTTCTTCATTAGTGTATGGTTCCTTTGTTTCCTCATGCAAGCTTCATTAGTGGGTGTTTTTTTTTTTAATAGCCATGTGAGAGAATCTTGATCTAAACTGTCTCTAGTAAACACATGGAAAATATGACTCCTCCAAACAGATTTCTCCAAGGCAATTTGATTTTTAATAGGATGCAAATATGCAGGGTTACTTTAAACATCTTTTCTGGTGCTGGGTGCAGCTCAAACACCCTTGCAAACTATTCCTATACCTCCCATCCATCAACTTCAGTCAAATTATAGTAAGATTTTTTTTTGTCTAGTATAAATAATTTTTCTCTATCTCCCTCCCTGCCCCCCACCCGATCCCATAAAGACAATTTTATTTAATGGGCTTTCTTGTGTGCTTTATAGTTGGATTTGATGGAAAGAAGGCTGAGGTTTTGAATGAGATTCTCCTTTTGAGGTTTTGAGTGGACTTTGACGGTCGTAGGGTCATAGCTGCACAAAATGGACTTTGGCACTCCAAAGGGTTTTTAAACGTTTTGCAAAGTTGTTTTCTTACCCCATGGTCTGGCAATGCAGGGAAGAGGGAGATATACAAGGAAATAACATTTTCCTTCAGTCCCCAAATGTATAGTATTGCAGAGTGAGAGAATTATCGTCTGTACCTCTAACTCTTCTATTTGCTGCTTTTATCTTCCCGTGCTCACTTTACCCTTTGCTTTGGAGGCCCACACTCTATTCCTAAATGTTCTACTAACATTTTAAGTTACTGCAATGCTAGAAATGTGTGTACTGAAGGGAAATTTCATTGGGGACCAGAATTTTTGTTTTGCTCCCCCCCACCTCTCACAACTACACCCCTGGCTTAACCCAATGAAGAAGGTAAAGACTCAAGTGAGGTCTCTTGCTGGCCTATTGTTATAAAGCAGGGATGGGTCACTTTAGTGGCTCTGGCCAGGCATTTAAAAAGAAATTCCTACTGAGTGTCTATCTTCTCATTCAAACATGAATGGAGGCTTCTCTGCTACATACAGTCCTGACAATTTAGATTGTGGAGTGATTTTTTAAAAGAAAAAGAAATGGGGGAGTAAATTTAGAGATAGAAACGTACATACCCATATTATAGGCTAGCTTTAGGGAGTATAGCTTCGAATCTGAACCTATTGGCTCATTGATTAAATTGTCTGTGTCCATTTGTCTCTGCTGGTTGTTCAATAGCGAGGACTGGGTTTCCATTTGGACACAGAACTCGAACTCAATAATAATAACAACAACAACAAATGCCTTGCTCTTTGTACGTGGGTCAGTGGTGGTGGTCTATGTCCCTGTGTGTGTTGAGGGTCTCTGTTAACTTGTTCTTTCCCTCCTCTCCCCATCAGCTCTGAGTTGCAATGAAAATGACGGCGACCACCTGGACCGCGACCAGCAATACCCCAGCAATCAGAAAACGAAGCGCATGAGGACGTCATTCAAACATCACCAGTTGCGGACAATGAAGTCTTATTTTGCTATTAACCACAACCCGGATGCCAAGGACTTGAAACAGCTTGCTCAGAAAACGGGCTTGACCAAGAGGGTGCTCCAGGTAAGAAAAGCCCACCTGGGGAAAAAAAGGAGGGGGTCTCCTCTCATGTCAGGCAAGTTGGCAACCCTCTTGCTGCAGCGCCAGACCAAAGGACCTCCTCCAACACCCACAACCATGGCTCCCACTGCTTTCTTCCACACCTGTATGGAGATGCAACAGAGGTTTCGAAGTTGTCTTGGTGTGCAAATTGAATAGCTTGCTTTGCAACTGCACATGAGTTTGCAAAAAAAAAAAAGGGGGGGGGGCGGAATCAATGCAGTCTGGGCAAAAGTTCCCACAGGGCTCTTTTTCTGAAAATGCCAACAAATCTAACCCTTTCCCCATCTTTTCCCTGTTTGGCAGAAAGCAAACCACTGCTGCATATATTTGGAAATGTTGGTTCCCAAACCCTAGAAGGTCCTGCAAACACAACCGGGAGAATTCTGTGCTCAGGGACACACTTCCTATAGTTGATGGGCATTGAAAGAAAGGCTAAATCATTGTTTGCATCTGGTAACGTTGTGACCTGCAAGTAGTTATTTTGGAGGTAATGAGGGGGCAACAAAGTTGTACCAGTATTTTCAAAATCCATCCTGTGGTGATACATTTATTGGGCCAACCCAAAGATGTAAAATACATCCACTGAGGTCCTAGATCAGCTACTTAGTTAAGAATACAGATGGACCCCCATATCTGCAGGGGTTTGGTTCCAGGATTTACCGCAGATGCTGGAAACCGTGGATAATCACAAACCCTATTAAAATAAAGGACTTCCAGTAGGAACATACCATAGAGTTGCATTCAAGAACCTAGAAGATGCACACCTCTCTGGACATTTTCCAGCATAACTCTATGATATGTGTCCCTGTTTTTTTCAGCCATGGATGACTGAAACCTCAGGTATTAGTTCTCCACATATGGGAATCTGACTGTACATATAATGCAGTTACGTATACTTAATTAAATAGCATCTCCTGGCCCAACTCACCTAATCCTGCTTTACTGGGTATCAGCTGCTGTGAGTGATGGAAGTCTGCAGTATACCGACTTTTCCATGGAGTTTTCAGACACTTTGGAGGTCCAGAGGGCCACAGCATGTTGTTATAGACCACCATTTTGGGTGACCAGAAGTGATGTTTTGTCATTCCTAATTACATTTGGGGGATGTTTGACAGAGGGGAAGGGTTGCTTGACTTTTTTGCACTTTGGAATATCACAAAGCTGACTTTTTTTTCAGCTGAAAAATTATGTGCGTGATGCGCCGAGGTTTGGATGTGGGGATGTTTGGGGTGTCGTAGGAATCTTTGGGTCCACACCAGACCCCAGCAAAGGTGCATATGGCTCATGGGTCATGCGTTTCTCGCCCCTGTTGTTGTTCTTGTGCCTTCAAGTCATTTTTGACTTAAGGTGATCTTAAACCTATCACAGGATTTTCTCAGTGAGATTTATTCAGAGGGATTTATTTATTGTCTCCCTATGAGGCTGAGAGAGAATGGCTTGCCCAAGGTCATTCAGTGGATTTGTATGGCCGAGTGGAGATTCGAACCCTGCTGTGCCAGAGTCTTAGGAGATTTTCAGACAGGCAAAAATCTCCCCTTGCCGCGCGAGCAGCCTCCCGAAACTGCTGCGCGGCAAGGGTCTTTTTCGGACCGCGCTGTGCCTGTGGCGAAACCGTCCGTGTCACTTCCGTGAAGCTTGGGACGGCTCCGCGTCATATTTCAAGCACGGGCAGCCTCCGTGATTGAAATATGGCGCGGAGCCGTCCCAAGCTTCACGGAAGTGACACGGACGGTTTCGCCACAGGCACAGCGCGGTCCGAAAAAGACCCTTGCCGCGCAGCAGTTTCGGGAGGCTGCTCGCGCGGCAAGGGGAGATTTTTGCCTGTCTGAAAATCTCCTTAGTCCAATGTCCAAACCACTCCACCACAGTGGCTTTGAATTTTCATTTACCTTCAAGTCAATTGTTCTGTGTCTTCAAGTTGTTTTCATTGTTGACCCTTTCTTGGGGTTTTCTTAACAAAATTTGTTCAGAGGTTTGTCATGGCTTCCTTCTGAGGCAGAAAAAGTAGGACTTGCCCAAGGTAACCTAGTGTGTTTCCACAGATTAACGGGGATTCAAACCTGGATCTCCTGGAGTACTAGTCCAACATTCAAACCAAGGCTACATGTTGGCTCTCCCCCCTGGCGTAGTGAGTAAGAATTATAGCTCTTTTCAGAAGTTTATTTTCAAAGGACATTTTGGCTAGGAAAAGTTTTTCAGTTTTTTTTAAAGCTTTTCAAACTTTGAAGAAAACATTTATTGAAAGTAATGTTAAAATTGACAAGCCCTGCAGCAAGTAACATAGTAGCCTGGATCCTCTAAGCAGTCCCCATGAGAATAGACTCTAGCTGGGACCAAGTGAGTAGATTCAGGACTACAAGTTTTCTCATTGTCGGAAGGAGTAACAACTGGTAATGAGTAATGGAACAGATTACTTTTGAAAAGGAATTGTCCAAGCTCTGACCTCCACACTAGTAGTGCTTGTGAGTGTGGCAAGAAAAATGGAGGGTCACTGTTGGTGGAAACTCGGAGGAGAAAGATGTTCTGGCAGTACTAAGCCATTGTGTCTTTGGTGTGCCATCATGGACTCGTGCCACAGTAACGGTTGTTGTCCCCAAGGGCGGCTGGTGTACACGGCTGGGTAAATATTCCCCAAGGCAAGTCAGACTCTCTCTGATGTGTGGGTGAGGCGGCACATTCTCTGGGGTGGAGACAGAGGAGGCATCTTTTTAATGAGGCATTTGCCAGCTGGGTCTGTGTGGTGTTGAAAGGGACCATGAGATCATCTGCTCATCCCTTAAAATTTCCCTTTTCCCTCTGAATCTAATGCACTCAGGAGCCATTGGCCTTGCAAAAGACCTGCTCCTAGCAGAGACGGAAACGATGACCATAGAATCCTTGAAGGGGCCACAAGGACCATCTAGTCCAACCCCATTCTGCCATGTAGGAATACACAACTACAGCAATCCTGAAAGATGCCCATCCAACCTCTGCTTTAAAACCTCCAGAGAAATAAAATCCAGCCCCCCTCCCCAAATGCAGTCCATTCCACTCTCAAACAGTTCTTCTAGTCAGTCATTCAACCTTTATTGTGGTCCACAGACCCAAAGTTTACACATACAAACAATAAAAACAATCACAATAGAGTCCACATGTGACGGAAACATATAAAATTCCTAAATTACACTCTGGCTATTTCTTTGTACATAAAGGGTTTTAATTTTGGCAGCTTCTAAGAGAATTTGGTTATAGTGAGAGTAACCTTTGGGCATCAAGAATTTTACAAAGAAAATTTCTGATCTTCCCTTCATCATACTAACCAGGGGATGGATTATATCTTGACGAATTTGGGTATAGAATTTGCAATGCAAGAGGATATGGTTCAAGGACTCTACTTCCATCTTACCAGAAGAACAACATCTTTTAGAATACAGGGCTCTTACAGTCAATATTTTCTTCCTAATTTAAAGTGGAATCTCTTTTCTTGCCATTTGATTCTGTTGTGCATTGTGCGCATTGAGCATTGCACAATCATGTTTATTTGCTGAATTTAATTGCATACAATGTCACAATTAATTCAGTAGTGGGGCAGCATTGTGAGATTGCAAGGTAACTTGGAGAGTGTAAAGCTTTGTGAGTGCAAAGTTACGTTCCGTCTCCTTGACCTCAACCTATGTTTGCAAGTTTGGGGGAATCTCAGCTTCCCAAGTGGTTAGTTCACACCAGCTCTGGTATTTGTTATGCATTATTTCTCAATCAAGAGGCGTATATTTCAACACTCTCAGCTCTTCTGTTGAAAGATACGAGAAAATTTGCCCCTGCGTTGTTTCCACTTCAAACAGAAGCAACTTTGCTAGACTGTGCACAGGAATGAGGTGCCATGTGTGTGACAAAGCTTAGGGGGCATGTCGGTGTTCCTCATGGATCTTTTGGATATCTGGATCAGATACTCCCATGTCATCAATCCACTTCTGAGATCTGTATGAGGTTTCCTCTGAAATCTGACCAAGATGACTCTGGTCAGTGGTGGCCCCCATGAAACCCAGCAGAGCCGGCCTTATCATTAAACAGGGGGAGGCAACTGCCACAAGCTGCGTATTTCTGGTTGGGGAGCACTAACTCTGATCCATTCTTTGCAAGTCTTCGTTTGTTGCGGAACAGATCTGTTTGCATCACATGGCCTGTCCAGTTCAGTGCTGGGAAAGGTCGCATTTCCAGAAAACTGTGCAGAATGCCAACTGTGGGATGCTGGGAGTCATAGTTCCAAAAAAAGGACTTTTCCCCAGCTGTTTTACGCATTCTCCAAATTAACCTGCTAAACTGGGATCTTGAAGAAAAGAATGGGAGGCTGACTGTACAGAATAATGGGTACTTTTCTTGGAGAGAATTTTATTTTTATTTTATTTTTAAATTTCATTTCTATTCCACCCTTTCCTAGAACAGGACCAAAGGCAGGTTATAACATTGAAACAGAATACGTAGAGATCAGAAATGGTTATCTGAGATCCTGTATCAAGGAAATGGAGCATAACTTTATGCTCTCGGAGTTATGTGGCCATTGCTCAATACCACCTTCTTAGTGAATTGTGATGTTGCACATGAATGCACAGCCCAGTGCACATGTGCACCTGCATGCCCAATGTGCAATGCAAATCATGTGCAACCATGGATGTATCCACGTGCAACCGTGCAATGACACAACTGTACATACCCAACTCTGCTTCCTGCAACTTGAACTGAATGTGGGCCTTCCACATTGGGCAAAAATGTCCAACCACTTTTGTAGAGGGATGTCCGCATGCATAAGACACCAACATCTGTAACTGCAGTAGTGATTTCCAGCCATTGCCATTAAAGGGGGAATAACCAGTTTTATGGAGCAGATGACATGGGTATTAGTTATGATTAGTTCAGCCAGGGTTGAATCACCAGAGCTTTTCATTAGGAGGGATCATGAGATCATCTGCTCATCCCTTAAAATTTCCCTGTTCCCTCTGCATCTAATGCACTCGGGAGCCACTGGCCTTGCAAAAGACCTGCTCCCAACAGAGACGGAAACAACGAGGACACGTTTGTTGATATGGCTCAGCACAGCTTTCTGCATTTTCTGACTCTCCTCCAGGACGTGCTATGGGGACTGTCACAATAAGCACCTGAACATCCAAGCCTGGCACCATGCCATTCGTCATGATGGCTATGTGCAACCACTGTGTTTACAGGAAGCCTGATTTTTGTATGTCAAGGAGCTAGTTGAAAAGTAAAGTTGGCAGCTTTCCCTCTTGGTTCTGCTCCTGTGCAGTTCTAATAGGCCTAATAAATATGTGGTCAACACATTTTTTTTAAAATGGTCCTGCAATGCAGATAAATAATTGGAACAGCTTAACTCAGTGAAGCTCTGTGTAGGTCAGGATGCTGTTAAAAAGTTGGTACCAGTAGTTGTCAAATGCCAGATTCACAAGGGAGTTCCTCCAGTGATGTACTTTAAGGACTTCTTTCTAAAAAATGATGTTAGTAAAGTGGTAGCACCTTGATGACTCTTGTAAGTGAACATATAGCAATGATATTCTACCAGTGTGGGGTAGAGGTTAGCATTTCGGACTAGGAGCTACGAAACTCGCAGGGTGACTTTCTCTCTTTCTCTCCCCACCTATCTCACAGAGTTGTTGTGGACAACAGTGAGCTTTACCTGTGTGTGAACATAGAAGAGATACTGGCAGCTGATGGGTTTTGTTGTATGATATACTTTGGATGCCTGGCAGATTTTGCAGGGGCTGTGTCTTGGTGAAAACAAACACAAATGCAGAATTGTGGTTTCTGCCATTTGGTTTTTTCCTCCCTCTGCACTTTTCTTTTTCCATTACAGTTTTGATTCTTGGGTTTCATCTTCCTGCTTTGCATTCTCACCTAAGAAAAAAAAAAGTCATGAGATGCAAAGGAAATAATAAAGCAACTGCATCTTTGATCTTCCATCAAGGGGAAATGTTGTTGTTGTTGTTGTTGCTTGCTGTCAAGTCGGCTTTGATTTATGGCAACCCTTTGAATTAGAAATCTCCAAGAGCCCAGGTCATCAACAGCCCTGCTCAGGCCATGGTTTCCTTGTTTGAACCAATCCATCCGAAATGCGGCCTTCCTTTTTTCCTATTGCCTTCCATTTTGCTGAGCATTAGTGTCTTTCCCAATGAGTCATGTCTCATGATGTGTCCAAAGTATGATAGCCTTAGTTTAGTCATTTTGGCTTCTAGGGAGAGTTCAGGCTTAATTTGCTGTCAGACCCATTTATTTGTCTTTTTAGCAGCCCGTGGGATCCACAGAACTCTTCCTCCTCCATCCCCATATTTCAAATTAGATTGATTCTCTTCCTGTCATTTTGCTTCACTCTCGAGCTTTCATAACCATACGTAGAAACTGAACATACAACGGCATGGATGATTCTGACATTGGTATTAAGGAAGTTCTATTTTTTTACGGGAGCTGAAGATCTTTTGAAAACCAACATGGTGTAGTGGTTTGAGTATTGGACTAGGGCACTAGGAGACCAGGGTTTGAATCCCAGCTCAGCCATGGAAACCCACTGGGTGACCTTGGGCAAGTCACACTCTCTCAGCCTCAGAGGAAGGCAAGGGCAAACCAGCTCTCAACAAATTCTGTCAAGAAAACCCAGTCTTCGCTTTAAGGGTGTCATAAGTCATAAATGACTTGAAAGCACACACCAACAATGAAGCTCTTTTGGATCTAGGCCAGCCAGCTGCCCCTAATGGAAATTTATGCGCATCCCTTAAATTAGAGATGGGAGACATGAAGACCCCTAGAGATTGTCAGACTTCCCCCAGCTCTCACCATTAAATACAGTGGTTGAGTCCTCAATGGAGACTGGTTGCTTTGGTATTAATGGGGCACTGGGTTTTAGGATGAGCTTTAAAAGAGGTGTCCAAATTCCTGAACCCTGCACCTTGGGTGATTCCTTTAAAGTTTGTACTAAAATCCAGAGTGGATTCAGTGTCCTGCTGACATGGAAGACATTGGGAGCAACCACTGGGAGTCACAGTCCAACAACATCTGGAAGGCCAGATGTTCCCCCCATGCCGGCTGTAAATGTTCCATGATCTAGATTGGACTTGTCTATGTGTTGAGACTACATTTCACATCACCCCAGTCAGCAAATGGTCATGCTGGCTGGCTGTGATGGGAGTTGTATTCCTGCAGATCTGGAAGGTGCCTGGTTTGCTAGATGTTTTTTTTTTTTTTTAGAAAAAGTGTATTATTTTATTGCAATTTTAAATGTATGATAGAAGTACACAAGAAAAACAACTGTTGTGACTACTAGATCTTCTACCCCTCCATTGAAAAGAGGTTCAGTTGGCAATTTTGAGATGTCCAAAGGTGTATTCCTCATTGGTTAGACTTGCTATGTTTCAACACAGATGTAGAGCATTGCTTTTACTCTTTCATGGCTTTTAAAAGAAAGCAACTTGACCCAAGTAGTTTGAACCTCTCTGTCATTTGAATTGATAAATTGTTATGTTATTATGTTGCTGAGTGCCTTCAAGTTGTTTCTGACTTATGATGACCCTAAGGCAACCCTTTCATGAGGTTTTCTTGGCAAGATTTGTTCAAAGGGGTTTGCCGTTGCCTTCCTATGAGGCTCAGATTATGATTTGCCCAGTATCACCCAGTGGATTGCCATGGCTGAATGGGGATTCATACCCTGGTCTCCTAGTCCAACACTTAAAAACCATTATACCATGTTGGCTCACAGCAATGGTTATCCAAGTTCCAAAATGGGCTGATGAATCCTTACTTGCTTGGGAATCCTTGTCTGTCTTTTCTATGGAGAAAGAAGCTAGAATCCTGTTGGTGTTTTACACATGCTTGTATTCCCTCAAGGAAATGGCTGCCCATCTTGGTCCATGTGCAATGGCCACATGCCGTTCCAGGTTGCAAAATCACAGTCAGGCAAATTCAGTTCTGCTTTCTGCTGAACACGCCATGGTGTGTTTGCTTGCATGTGTTCGGCTCACTGAAAGGCCCACAAGTCACTTAAAGTGCAAGCGTGCTTCCAGATTATAGCAGAGCTCCTACATCAAGGAGACACAATGTCATTTTATACTCACAAAGGGCACACTCCCCACCTTATTAAAGCATTGGGATGTTACCAATCAAGTCTGTAATGTGCAATGATGTCCAGTGCACAATGAGGTAGAAATCACAATGTGCATCAGTGCACCAATGTGCAATACACAAGGGAACCACCTACATAACATTGCTTTCATAACCTTGAACAGAAAATGGTCATTCTGAGGCTGGTTAGTGGGGGAAATGGTGGCTTCACTGATGGGTTGGAGCCCTGTTTGGACTCTGACGTGAGCTTTTTGGCCACTGTGGTTTTGGTTTCACAATGGAACTGAAAAAAGAAATATTTTAAAGCCCTGTGTGTATTGTTGCCCTCAGGCAGTCTTCACTCAGTTGGGTGCAACTTTGAGAATTTCTATTATTAATAAGAACGTATAGTTGCATTTTGTCTCATACTTTTCTCCCAAGGAATTCATGGAGGTGAAAATCATTCCTAACATTTCCTCCTCCTCCTTGTGTTATTTCATGGAAAGATTACAATATATTCTAAGATGTATGATATAAATCTGGTAACGTGGCTAATAAATATGAATATCTATTGTATACTAATTAAAATGTATATATTACATAGTTAATATTACATATTACATGATATCAGGTGTGGGCAAACTGTTTGCTCCTTAAGGGAAACAGTCGCTGTCAATAATTGTGACCAGTCCACCAAAACTCTGTAGCAGGTTGGCATTTGGCTATAAATTTAGATTTCTGCTGCCTGGCCGTCTCCCAGTCCTGAAGATTTCATTTTAAGCCCTTTCACATTACACAACAATAGCACTACGAGTCCACTTTAACTGCCACGGCAACCTCGAATGGCATCTTGGGATTTGCAGAGTAGGGTGAGGTATTTAGAATTCTCAGCCAGAGAACTGTAGTTCCTCATCAAACTACAAATCCCTGTCACTGTCAACGGAATGACAGCACTGTAATTGTGTAGTGTGAAGGGGCCCTTAGTTTGCTGAAGCCAAACGTAGTTCGAGCAGCCAATTTTTTTTACTTATTCTTTCCTTATAAACTGGACTATTCCCAGTTCTTGTGCCAATTTTTGCAGCTGTCAGTACATTAGAAACCCACTCACCATTTCATTTTTTTTCCTGCCATTCCATCCTCGCAACCATCTTGTGAAGTGCATTAAACTACAAGAGAAAGTGCTTGGCTCAAGGTCAACCCAGAAACCATACGGGCAAACTCAGCTTCAAACCAAGATCACTTGGTCCTGATCCAACACTCTCCCATGGCAGAAACCCTGGCTCCAACAGAGCCGCTAAAAGGTTAGATTTTTCTCTGTCAGCTGAACTTTGAGTTATTGTCCCATAAGCTCCCATTGGCAGGCATTATGGGAGTTGTAGTACAATACATCTGGAGGAGGAGGGACAGGTTGGGGAAGGCCAGGCAGGAAATGTCTTCAGCACCTCGCTTTGTATGTAAAGAATAAGGAGGTACACTTACACTCCCATAAATTCACAATCAAACGCAGACATTTCTGAACTGTCTGGGATGATGGTTTTCAACCTCCAGTCTTCCATATGTTGTGGACTTCAACTTTCAGAAGCCCCATCCAATGGCCAGGGGGTTGGACTGGATGGCCCTTGAGGTCTCGTCCAACTCTATGATTCTGGGTGCTGAAGTTCAAAATATTTAGCAGCCAAAGATTGAAAACTTGTAGGCAGTTGAAGAAAAATATATATGCAGCTCTACAAAAGTCCAGAAGGAGCAGAAAATCAGTCCATCTACTGAACACCTAGAGTACTTTGCTTCATAATTCTTATTTTTCTCTTACCAACAACAAAAATTGTAGATTGGATGTCATGCTAATGTGGGGTTGACACTAAGTAATCTGATTTACCTTGATTTATTTTTATGTAATCAATAAGATCTGCAACCAGGCCAGTCAGAATCCTGTTGGGGTCTTAACACAGGCATACATTTCCCTACGGAAGTGGTTGGACATTTTTAATCTGATGTGGAATATCTGTATTTGGTGATCGTGGAATCATCGAGGAAGGTTGCGGACGGACTTGCGCCTGCGGTGCCTTTGTGCGCATACATTTGGATTTGGGTTCATTTGCCATTTGACACAAGCATTGTGTAGCGCAATTAGAGTCGAACTCCACTTGTGTTCGTGCTATAGATCCCCAGCGAAAGATCTTGCCTGTTGTGTCTTTGAAGGGGTGCTGATGTTGTTAGAATTTCTCACAAATTAAAAGAAAATATAAGAAAATGCAAAGAACGTAAATGTGATGCTGGCTGTTTCGGTTAACATTACCAGTGTACCAAGAAAGGAGCCAATTGTAGCCTCTGCTGCTGGCCATTTTGTAGACACAAAAATTATTCTTTCAAACATTTTAGGGAGAGCAAATTGGGAGTGCAGGATGAGTGTAGCCCTCTGGGATCTTGGGGGGCAGATATGATCCCCCCTCAACTCCCAGAAGTTGTCCATCTCTGTTTTTAATATGAATGTGATAGTGCAATGGGTAGGTTTTCATGTGCTTTTAACATTTTTGTATTTTGGAACGTTTTTAGCTGTATTGTCTTAATGTAGGGTGTGAGCTCCTTTGAGAGAAAAGCAGGATATAAATTAAATAAATAATAAATAAGTAAGTACAGTACGACCCCCGTATCTGTGGGGGATTGGTTCTGGGCAGCCCTGTGGATACCAAAAACTGCAGATAACAGCGAATGCCATTGAAAATAATGGACCTTCTGGTTTAAAATACTATAGAGTTGCTGTGGAGGACCTAGAAAATGTCTAGAAAGGATGCCTCTCTAGGCATTTTCTATGAAGACTCTATGGTAGGTGTGATGTTTTGTGTCCTGCAGAAAACTGAATTAGGGGATAATGAATCAGTGGATACGGGGTCCAACTGTATGTAAGGTGGGGAAGCTTGTTCAGTCCGAGGGCCAAATTCGATTTCAGGGATGTTTTCAGGAGGGCGAGGAGTTGTATTCTCATGGTGGGCAGAGCCAAGGTAGAAGCGGGGAACGAAAAATTGCCATCTTGCTTAAAGCTCTTAACTGCCAGTAACTAACCCTTGGGAGGGCCCCCCACCCTGTTTGAAAAGGGCAACAAAACCCATCATTCTTTCTTATGCTTCTTCTTCGTCTTCTTCTGTGTCTTGGATGGTTTTTAGGTCTGGTTTCAAAACGCTCGCGCCAAATTCAGACGGAACCTTTTACGTCAGGAGAACACGGGGGTAGACAAGACCTCGGACTCCACCCTCCAAGCCGGCACCCCCTCAGGCCCAGCCTCGGAGATCTCCAACACCTCCATGAGCCCGTCCAGCACTCCCACCACCTTAACGGACTTAACGAACCCCAGTATGCCGTCGGTCACTTCGGTCTTGACCTCAGTGCCCGGGAGCTTAGAAGTCCACGAATCCCGGAGCCCTCCTCAGACGACGCTGACGAATCTTTTCTGATGACTCTCGTTTTCCTTTCCTTTCCTTGTTTCTTTTTTAATAAAGGAAAAAAAATATTCTTAGTTGAATTCCAAGTGTATTTTACTAGAGACTTTCTCACATCGGGGCTAGCCACAGCGTAGGGGGAGTCTTCGTTCTGGTCTGAGATTCGCAGTGGACTGAAAATGAACTTGGAAGAAAAACTTGCCACACAACATTTGTGTTCATGTACAGTTTTGTGGACTGGGGCAAGGGAAACAGTGATTAATTTAAGTTGGCGAAAGCTTCTGTGATTTTTCAGAGACTGTCATGTGCCTTATATACTGTTCTCCCCCCTTCACCCCAACTTTGGATCACACGCGGTTCCTTCCCACCTCCCTTGTTCCTTTCTGTATATTTATGACCAGGGCAAAGAACAAACAAAGGAGAGGGGGAAAAAAGAAAATGTTGATAAGAGTTTTGTTACTTTGAATTAGTCCTAAGCCCTTCATTGGTTGTTCTGATGTTTTAGAATTTTAAAAAAAAGTGGGATTAAAAAGTCTGTTCAGCTATCAGAATTTGTAAAAACCTAACCAGTAATAAAACCACTTACGGAAACTACCTCCATGTTGGTTGGCCACATGAAGACCAAAGATGTGGGGGAGAAATTAATTTTGTTTTGCATTATAAGGAGAATTCACCAAGATTTCCTCTTGGGAGCCAAGAAGCCAACTGAAACTCACCTGACTTTAAAAGTTTGCATTTTTCCAAATTTTGCAACAGAGTTTTGTAATTTTTTTTTAAAAAAATTCCATGCAGAAATGCATATATTAGGGCAAATGTGCATACACATATAAAAGAAAACAATATTCAAAATGTGTAATATTGGGAAAATTGCTTGCCAAAAAATAGTGTATACAGGTCATCCCCCTGTATCCACTGAACCAATATCCACAGTTTCAGTTATCTACAGCTGAAAAAATAAGGACACTTACCATAGAGTTGTGCTGGAAAATGCCTAGAGAGGTGTCCTCTCTAGGAATTGCTAGGTCCTCCAATGCAACTCTATGGTATGTTCGTACCAGAAGTCCTTTACTGTGATAGAGTTTGCTATTATCTGTGGTTTCATTTATAAATGGTAAGTCTGGGAACATATCGCCTCCAGTCTGCGGGGCGGGGGGAGGCAACCTATATTTGGTAGAATGGCATACAAAAATGCAAGAATTAGGAGAAATGGGCACCAAAAAATATGTTAATTTTCATGTGAATGTAAGGGTGGAGAGAATCTCCCCATTCAAGACAAACTACACAGAAGAATAGAAAAAGAAATGTTCAGGGAGAAACAAATTTCATGACTTTTCTCTCGGCTTCTCTTGCACTGTTTAATGCGGGGATTTTAAATTGTTTTTAAAATTTCATTGTTAAGTTTTTTTAATTTACTTTCTTTGGGAGCTGCCTTGGGTTCCACTGTAGGAGAAAGGCAGCATACCGCTGAAGTAAATAAATAACATTAGTAAAGACCGGGATTTTGGAAAAGTGACTTTTGGGGACTACATCTCCCAGAATCCTCCAGTTGAGGGTTATGGAAGTTGTAGTCCCCAAAAGAGACTCCGTCTTCATGATAATGAAAACGCCATCCCAGAAAGATATTTTGCCGGAAGCAAAGCAGCAATAGTACCCCCACCACCTTCCCCCCAAAAATTCATTTGGACTTGGGGTACCCAAAGCCAACCCAATTATTTGGGTTCAGGAAGTAGAGAAGTCCTAACGCCTCTCCTTCCTCTTGACAAACCTACAAGGCTCATGGTTTGTAAGGTTCATTGCCTTCGGACCACGATAGGCAGTCTGAGAAAGGATACAAACCCCTAATTCTTTTTGTAGCCTCAGCCGCAAAGATGGGAAGAGGTACTTTCCATTCTCATGAAGAGGAAGAGATGCTAGTGGGACTTTTCTGCCTCCTGCACCCAAATTATTGGGTTAATAATAATAACTTTATTTTTGTACCCTGCCTTTTGCCTATTAGGCAATCAATTAGGGTTGGCTTTGGGTATCATGAGTCCAAATGAATTTGGGGGAGTAGGTGGCGGCAGTGCTATTGGCTGCTTTGCTTCAGGCAGCTAAATATCTTGGGCTGCATCAGGTAGGCAAAGTAAGCCCTGCACTTTTGTGTTTCTCTGTGATTTTCCTTGAAGAGACCCCTGCTTGCATTTTAATGCCTAGTGGTTATAGCAAGAGGCCAGACTCCTGGGCTCTCATGACCAGTGACAGCTTCTGGCTTCTAAGTCAGTCATTCCAAGAATCTGCTTTGGGTTTCAGTCTGAACATTAAACGAGCTATCCCGGGAGCTGGACCTGTTTCAGAAGGAGTAGTGCTCCGCACCATGGAGAGTTCGGACTAAAACCCAAAGTGGATGTCTCACCCAGCCGACATGGAAGCCACATTGGCTGTCATTATCTTTCACCCTCTTCTTCCCTGCTTTGACTCTGGCCTTGCAGGAATGTCACAAGCCTCAGCTTAATTTTATATTCACACTTCTCTCTTTGAAATCCTCTGTTGACATGAAGCATTAACGTACCTTGGAGGCAATTTGTGCGTTTCCAGGCAAACAGCTGCTCCGAAAAGCTGAGGGAGGCTCCAGGACATGGTGGCACATTCAGCGCTTCCTCATTGGGCAAGTTTACGATGGCGTTCTCTCCAAAATATGTGCCAGCCCTCACCCTGTACAAGCTGGTTGCCAAGCCTGTGCCATGGTCCCTGTGGTATTTCTTCCCTCCCAATCCCATGAGAAGCAGCAGAGGTGGTTTTCTATGGGTAAATGGGTGGAAGGGAAAGGATTACACATATGCACACATACACATACTGGCTCTTCTGCAAGTGTCCAATGCTTTTTAAAAAAATTCGTGTGTGTACACACACAGACACGCATGCACAGGGTGGCAGCTGGCGGCTACCATACCAATGGGCTGCTGAATTGCCCTCTGGGTTATAGTATGACTCTTAAAGGAGTTGTGAAAAGTGCTGAAGCTATCTGAGAGCATGGGATAAGATTTCAGCACCGGAGAGCTCTGTTAAAGGGGAAGTTTCTGGGACTTGTAGTTCCCCCCAAAGTCATTTCCCCAACCCCAAACTCTGGTCCTATTTGCAATCCCTGCCTGTGCTTTCATTTCCAGCCTCTCTTGCTTCTGAATCTTCTCTGGGTGTTTGCATTATCCATCCCTCCTCCCTTCCACCCTCTGCCACAGCTATCTCCCTTTACCACCACCTGCTCTCCACTTCATGGTGTGTTTCCCTGGCTTCTTTCCATCTTGCTTTCCTCCCTGGAGGCAAAGAGCGCCAGAAATACACTGGTATGGCTGCTCCCCACCCCCAGCCTCCCTCCCCCAAGTCCCTAAGGTTTCCCCAGCCGGCTGACGGCTGCAACAACAGCCTTGGCTTGCATCAGAGGGAGACCACCAACCCCCTCTCCCTGCCTGGCTCCTATGCAACATTTCAGAAACAAGAGCAAAAAATACTGCTGCTGAAGCCCTTGAAATTCCTCCCTCCCTTATGCAAACACACACACACACAAATGCTTATGCAAAGACACACACAAATGGGGAACTCCACAAGATGGGGCTGGAATGGTAACCTGTTAGAGTCCCATCGCTCCCATAAATATGCAACCATCCTCCCCAGATCTAGATATGGAGGTAGGTAAGTACCTTTAGAGGTGAAGGGCAAGAGGTGGAAGGAAACATCAGGGGTGGCTAAATATGGCCTATTGACTGCATGTGGCACTTGGGACTCTTAAGTGTGTCCCCCAAAGATCCCCCCAACCCCCCAGATTAAAGATTTTTTCTCAGGTGGACTTTTGGGCTATTTCTTTTGGCCTAAACCCCTCTCAAAATGTGCCAAAGCATAAGATATCTTATGTATGATATGCATTTTTACAATATTTTTTTTAAAAAATGTGCCAAAACGACAGTGGTGTGTTTCCCCTGACCTTTGAAACCCTCCCCACACACACCTCCCCAAAATATAAAAGACATTGACAAAAATTACCCCCCAAAATGGCCAAAATGGCAACCTGAAGTGACTTTGTGTCACTTTGGGCAGGCCAAAATATGCTAGCATGGAGTGGGTGCAGGGTGGAAAAATGGCCCTTGCCCCCTGCAAAGTTGTTCACACACACACACACACACACACACACACATTTTATTTGTTCTCTTCCCACCCTCCAACACATATTCAATATTTTCTCTAGTTCAAAGATAGGCAACAGACCTCACTTAGCTTCCAGGATCAGATGGGATTTGGGGGCATCAGGGTATAGGCAATAGGTTCAAACGATTTTGGGGTGACCTGGAGCTAAAACCCGGAGTGGATTCATAGCTCCACTGACATGGAAGCCACTAGGACAGGACTTTCCCACAAAAATAAACATGTTGCTCTGCCATCCCCAAGGCATCTCTGGCAGAGAATAAGAGGCTGGGCTATCCAGTACATAGCCAGAATTATTGGGACGGGGTATCTCTCTTCAGAGAGAGAGCTGAGACCCTTTATAATTGCCAGATCAAAGGGGCTCTGCATTCTTCTCACCCTCTATACCTGCCATTCGATAATTGATTTTGCCTATGATTTCTTTGGGGGAAAGCAAGAAGGAGTCTGGCTGCATGTAATTTAGGTTAACAAGACACATTATATACACTGCTTCATTTTTGTAAAAAACTTTCCGAGGGGTGGGGTGGGAAATCACAGAACTTGGAAGAGGGGAGGAAAGTTTTTTTGGCTTCTGCAGAGCTGCTTCTAAGGGGGAAATCAAGCTTTTGCTGGTGGCCAGTGAGATGGAGAGTGGGGTGAGTGAAGGGGGTTGGCAATCTAGGGCCTTCGGAAGCCCTCAGCCTGACCCTACATGGTCCTCAGAACTCATTTTGAAAGCCCTCTGCAAAGTGATTGCTTCAGGCCTTTGCAAGAGGGGCCAGCCTCCTTCCATGAAGCCTCTGAGAAGAATCGTGAAGAGACCTCCAAGGGCCATCTAGTCCAACCCCCTACCATGCAGGAATACACAATCAAAGCACTCCAAACAGATGGCCATCCAGCCTCTGTTTAAAAACCTCCAAAGAAAGAGACTCTACCACACTCCCAGACAGCGCATTCCACTGCCAAGTAGCTCTTATTGTCAGGAAGTTCTTCCTAATGTTTAGGTGGAATCTCCCTTCCTGTACTTTGAACCCATTGCTCCGTGTCCTAGTCTCTGGAGCAACAGAAAGCAAGCTTGCTCCATCCTCAGTATGACATCCCATCAAATAGTTAAACATGGCTATCATGTCCCCTCTTAACCTTCTCTTCTCCAGGCTAAACATACCCAGCTCCCTAAGCTGGTCCTTGGCTTCCAGACTTCCCACCATTTTGGTTGCCCACCTCTGGACACGGTCCAAGATGGGGTGGCACAGTTGGGGGGGGGGGAGAAGGAGAGAGAGGAGGGGGGTAAAAAAGGAGGAAGGGAAAAAACCAGGGAAGAGGGAGGAAAACTGTGGGTCAGTGGCTAAGAGAAAAAGAAGGAGGAAAGGAGTTTGGGAGAGGAAAGAGGGAAAAGGCAGGGTGGCAGAAAGGGAGAAAGAGAAAAAAGATAGCAGGAGGGGGCAGAAAAAGGAGGCTGCAGAAAAAAAGAAGAAGAGAGATGCAGTGGAAGAGAAGGAAGAGGCCCTGATGTGACTGCATTTCAACTCCCAGCGCACCTCACTAAGGCTGCTGGGAGTTGCAGTCTCATAACATCTAGGGGGCGGAACGATGCCCACCTCTCTTGTAAGGTCCCCTAGGCAGAATGTTGCTGGAGTTTGGCTGCTTCTCCTTGGGGAGGGAGAGGTGATGATGGTGGCATTTCCAGCTGAGCCCTACGGCCCTTTTCCGGCAGCAACACTCAAGCCTCCAGGTCACGTTGAGAGGCTTTTGTGCTCAGCCGAGCTGCTAATCCACCGCTTTGCTGCTGTCTCCTTCCCTCGTCTTCTTTGATGGTACAGCCTGGAATTCCCAGGTAGACTAAGCAGAGCTGGGCTTAGCAGGGCATGGAGACCTAGATGAACCTACCTCGGGTGATAACAGGAGACAGGCTGGTCCAAGCCCTATGGGGCCCAACCTGGAGGGGAATTCTCCGGCATGCCACAAAGCCCAACCAGACCTAGTTTGGAGTAGCTGTAATGTCTTCCTCTGAAAACAAAACAGTCTGGCTGTACTCGGCTCTTTGCAGGTTTTAAAGAAGGTAGCTAAGGCCAGAGTTTGGAGAACTTACTTTTGGGGGATGCAGTTCCCAGAATCCCCCAGCCAAGAGGCTGGGAGATGCTGAGAGTTTTAGTCTAAAAAGAGTACCTGTTCCTAGCTTTTTCTCAGTGGTGACTCGTAGCTCCATGTCAGTGGGACAAGGAATTGATGCCAGTTTTTTCATGTATAGGAGCTTTCCAAGGTGCCAAACTGGATTCTCTAAATAGGTTCAGCATCTTTAAAGCCTGGAGTGGATTCATCACCCCATTGACACGGGAACCACCAGCCACTACTGCTCTAAATCCATGTTTTCTCTAGTACCTGGAGTTGCTTCTCAAAGATACACTCCCCAATTATTTTATTTTTCATCGTGGTTTGGGTCCAACTTATCTTCAGAACCGCCTCCTCCCATACAATCCTCCCTGCGCACTCTGGTCCTCTGGGAGGAATTTGCTTCAGCCACAAAAATCTAGGCTGTCTGCAACCTCCCAGAGGGCCTTTTTGGTAATTGCCCCCAATTTATGGAATGGCCTGCCGAACGAGATCCGTCAGATGATGAGCTTAAGTAGCTTCAAAAAAGCACTAAAGACGGATCTCTTTCGGCAGGCCTTTCCTGATTAGATCCCGGCCTCAGGAGCTGCATCTCCTGGTCTTTTTTAGTCTTGTGTATATTTGTTTTTAATGGGATTTTAGTTAGATGGTTTTAATTTTATATTGTTTAATGTCTTTTTATGGGGGAGGGTGAGTGTGGGTGATGCTTTTAGTTGGTATTGTAAAGTTTTAATTGTTGCAAGCCACCCCAATTGTTTTTAGCAGAGGGGTGGGGTATAAATAATAATAATAATAATAATAATAATAGTAATAATGATGTCCTGTTTCAGGGTGGCAAGTGCCCAGGTGAGTGCACCTCTAGTTTAAGAAAAAATAAAGCTAACACACATTGGAAACTGTTTAATGCAGTGTAGATGTGTAAATAGCTATTGCTTAAAACAATTTGTAAGCTGCTCTGATAGCCTTGTGGCTGAAGAGCGGGGTATAACTAACTAACTAACTAACTAAATAAATAAAAATAAATAAAAAAGCAATGAAGAAACCAAGCCAGTCCAAGGTCATACACAGAGGGGCCATAAGAGCAGGACTGCAAGTCAAAGCAGGTTGTGATTCAAGCACAAAAAGTAACCCATGCCGTCCAATACCAGTCAGAGAGTTTTTGAAGCTGAGTCTAAGGAGCACACCAAATGTCAGGAAACAAGAGAGAAGGACTTTAGACAGCCCCAAAAGGAGAGAAGGGAGGTGTTATTTGGCAGCCCAGAAATGGCTTTGGCTGGGCTAAATTACAGCCAGCTGTAACTCAGCACAGCTGGACTAATTACCCCAGCATTTCCCTTTTTAAGGCAGGCCAGGGCTCTGCCTCTGTTTTTCCTGCTGTTGCAGAGGATGGAGAGAGTCGGCTTCCAGCTCTCTTCTACATGGGATGGAGCAAGCCTTGCTTTCAGGGCAGGGCTGCTGGCTTCCTCTGGCTCTAACTAGAACCTGAACTTTGACATCTTCCCTTTGAGGAGGCCTTCTCCAGGTAGGACATGGCATGTATACTCTTTCATCTTTGTGGTAGTTAGCTACTGCTTCCATGTCTTTCCCCACCTCCTGGCCCATCCTGGTGTTGAGAACAGATTTTTGAAATCAAATATTAGTTGTGGCAATTACAAATCAGAAAATTGCATTCTGTCCTATGCTGCTATTTGCTATTCATGGGGGCAAATAAAGCTCCCTTAAACATAGAAGGCTGATTGGCTTTCTGCAGCAAGGAGTCAGATCATGCATTGCCACTGCATGGAAGATGGGGCAAGTGGATATGAATACTTGGTGGGAAAGAATAGGGGATTCCCTGGCTTAGTGAAAAACTAGCAGATAAAATGAGAAAGACACAAATGAATGGGAAAACACAATCATTTATTGAGAAATGGTATTCTCTTATTGAATATGTTAACATCCACACTGATATGATATCGCCTCCCTCGACTCATATGAACCAATGGGCAGATGTTTTGAGTTGACCCCATCCTAGGCATAGAGCTATAACTTGATTAACTGAATTACTTCATGAAATGGAATTTGGTTGATATGTCTTGAACCGTCTAGTTTGTTGACTGTTCTTGTTCTGTTCTCTTGTCAAAAAAGAAAACTTTAATCAATATTTTTTTAACAATTGAATTTTTTATTTTTTATTTATTTATTTAGTTAGTTATACCCCGCTCTTCAGCCACAAGGCTATCAGGGCGGCTTACAAATTGTTTTAAGCAATAGCTATTTACACATCTACAGTGCATTAAACAGTTTCCAATGTATATTAGCTAATTAGTTAGTTAGTTGCATGTGTGAGACTTTATCACACTACACTGTTATAGTGCTATTATTCCACTTTAACTGCTAATGGCTGCCTCCTGTGGAATTCTGGGGTTTGTAGTTTAGTGAAGCCTAAGAGCTCTCTGGCTGAGAAGGCTCAATGCCCCTCCTTAAACTACAAATCCCAGGATTCCCCAGGAGGCAGCCAGAGCAGTTAAAGTGGAATAATAGCACTATAACAGTGTAGCATGATGTGCCAACTGGGTCCTGGTGCACTGGGAAGATCTCCCACTGGTCAAAAAATAAGGGCTACATAAGGGCATAGTGGTCCATTTTGGTGGTGAGCGCAAGACATTTTACCAGCAAATGGGGGTCTTTGCATTCCTTGGTGGAGGCTGTATGTTGTTTTTAAAGCCAAGGTATGAGCTTTAAGGGAAAATGAGCTGGAAAGCTAAACATAGACTGCCACCCTTGGGGGGAAAACCCCCCAACCCAAACCCAACTCTTCTGAGATGTGCTTCCTTCAGTCGGCCACATGGCATTGCATTAGTAAACAATGCTAAAGGGAGGGGTGGGGAAGAATGTACATTTTTGTCACCCTGTTTTCTGGAATTATTCCAAACCTGTGCATAAACCGAGTGCTTAGTGTCTCTGGAGCTGTTTTTGAAGTCTCTTGCTTGCTTCCCATAAATATTGCATTTGCCTCCAGTGAGGGATTCTGACATGTATTTAAAATATATACATTAGTACAGGATAGAAAATGGAAAATTCTGAATGCCTGTTATTGTTCCTTTGTTTTTAAATTCAAAATAACAGCTTATTGAAACAAGTCAGGCTCTGCTTCAGCTCGTCAAACTCCTTTCTAAAAAAACAAAAATGGTTTGTATGCCTTCGTTGTTCTTTGAACTTTCCACATTTAAGCCGGTGGCTTGTTGCTTTTTTTGATGTTGAACATCCTGGCTGAAGATGTCAGCTGGCTGTTGGCAAAAAAATGTTTTTGAAGTGGGGCCCAAGGATTCGGTGCTACTAACACCACCCTGGGCTATTTTGTGGCTTTAGATGTTTCCTCTTCACCCCACCAGATCCCACAGGCATGTCATCATGCCACCCTCCAAATATTGTTTGAACTGTAATTCCCAGCATCCCCACCCTAGCTGTGTTGGCTAAGGCTGCTGGGAGTTGTTGCCAAACCCAACCCGGGGACCTCCCATTCTCATCTGCGTTCTAGCACAGTGGTTCTTAAGCTGGGGTCCAGGGACCCCCAGAGGTCTGCAATGTCCTCATAGGGCCCCCGCGAAGGCTTGAAATTTAGTTGGCCCACCTCCTCTCTGCAGTGGAGTGGCCACCTGATAAGAACTTCAGGAGAGCAGGGTTCGAATCCCTACTTGGCCATGGAAACCTACTGGGTGGCCTGAGGCAAGCCCCACTCTCTCTCAGCCTCAGAGGAAGGTAAACCTCTGAGTCTTTCTGCCCAAGAAAACCCTAGAAGAGTTCAGGGCAGGGGTTTTCTCTAGTTCTTCTTGGAGATTTCCTGGGATTTTTCCTTCCAGCTGGTCCCCATGAATTAGCCTAACCTCACTTAGCTTGAGAAATGGGATGAGCTCAAGTGGGTTTGGAGTGGTATGTGATGGTTTAAGCTTATTCAATGGGTATGAATGTTTGCCTCAAGGACTGAGGCCTGTTAGCGGGTGGCTCTTTCCACAAACCTGCCTGGTTGAGTTAGTGTTGCTTGTGGGATCCAGGCAGCCTTCCAGATATTGTTTGATTGCCACTCCCATCAGGCTTTGCCATCATAGACTCTGGTGAAGCATGATGGGAGTTGCAGTCCATTAGCCTCTAGAGGTGCACACATTTCCCTGTTCCTGAGCTGGTGAGAAAGGCGAGAGTTAGCGAGACAGGAGGACTTCTCTTTCCATGCTTGCATCTCACTGGCCTCTTTCCGCTCAGATGGTCACCGAGTTTGCAAGTTGCGCTCCTGAGTGACACCTGTCAGTCTGTTTCCAGACACAAGGATCACAGCAGGTGCAATGTGGACGAAAGGGCTTGGATGGAAGGCCGGTTTTCGAAAGAGCTGTAACCCCCTCTTTGTTTCTGCCTGCCTTCCCCCTCTCCTCCTTGCTTTGCCATCTGCATACAATGCAGTGTAGCAGCAACCCGGGAGAGCTGTTACCCAACCAAGAGAGGCAATAACAGTTAAAGTGATGGGCCAGGATTGCCGGCAAGAGAATCTATTAGTTGCAACGCTTAGGCCGGCAAAAGAGCGTATGTTCCCCAGGTGGAAGGGCTGCCATGGTGGGGGGGTTTTTGGTGGCACGGAGCTACATGTCTGCGTGAGGAAGGGGGTCCCTATGCAAGAGCGGAGGGCAGCTTGATTTTCTCAACTGCCGGGAGAAGGAGAAATCAGAAATGCAGACAAACCAGCTGCTCTAAGCACCACCGCCCTGCCCCAAACACCCTGACACACAGCATGTCAACAAGTGAGTCGGCTGCTGAGCATCTTGACAGGTTGAAGGTCCTGGCTGGGGAGCAGGGGAGCCACATCTGGCACATTTCCAGGCATGCACATCTGTCCCTTCCACACTGCAGGGAGGATACCACAAATGGGAGGCGAGAGAGAGAGCGAGGAAGGCAGAAGGTTTGAGGCAGGTTGTTTGGATGGCCAAAGAGCCTACTGGGGAGGTGACCTCGAGGCCACCAGAAGAAGTCTGGCCTCTTGGCCAGCCCAGGCATGCAGAGTCCTAACTTTGAATTACTAGCTCAGCCCTGGGATCGAAGAGGAATGAAAAATACCAGTCCACACAGGGACACATACAGACTCATCAATTGGTCTCTCTGAAACTCACCGTTTCATAGCCGGCTGTACGAAGGTGGAGCTAATGCTTGGAAATGTGGCGGGGGGGGGGAAGACTACCACTCCCAAATTACCACTCTTCCTCCTTTTCCTACTGCCTTCTACCTTACCAAGCACTGTTGTCTTTTCTAGTGAGTCGTGTCTTCTCACCATATATCCAAAGTGCAACAATCTCAGTTTAGTCATCTTGGCTTCTTGGAGAATTTGGCCTTGATTTGCTTTTGGACCCATTTGTTTGTCATTTTGGTAGTCCTTGGTATCTGCACAACTGGTGTGTGTGTGAGAGAGAGTTCCTTTGAAATTATCTGCCAAAATTGTATCACCAAGATTCCTGCATACTTGAACCGGTTGCCAGTGATCAATGAGAAGGGTATTAAATGCTCAAGCACTAGGACACATTAAGAAAGCGATTTCCATTAAGGCCCCTTAGGGATAGTCAAGGCTGCTTGCGATCTATCCTAGGCAGAGTTACTTTGGAGTAAGCTACACCCAACAAGAGGATGGAATTTCTAAGTACCCGTTGTGCTTCTAAGAACCTTTATATTTAAGGGTGTTTTAGTGCTAACAGATGGGAAAAATAATTCCTTCCCCCTGCAAATTCCTGCAAGCAGGCGAAATTTAGGGTAACCTGAAGTTGAGCCCAGAAGTGTAGCTCCAATAAAGGGGGGGTAGGTGGGCTAAATGAGGGCATACCCCCTCCCAAATAAGCATCCTGCTCCCCTCCAATGACATTTTCCTTCCAGTCCCACGTTTCTAGCATTGCAGTAACTTGCAACTTCAGTTTTGAGCATTTAGAAATAGAGTTTAGGTCTCCAAACAAAAGGCAAAGTGACCAGAGAGCCAGTGTGGTGTAACAGCTTGAGAGGTGTACTACAGCTCTGGAGACCATAGTTCAAATCCCTACTTAGCCATGGAAGACTACTGGGTGACCTTGGGCAAAGTCACACACTCTCAGCCTCAGAGGGAGGCCATGGCAAACCTCCCTCTGAACAAGGTCATTAGCTAAGGTTGCTATTTCTTGCTAAGAAAACCCCATGATAGGTTTGCCTTAGGGGTGCCATAAGTCGGAAACAAAATCACACAACAACAAAGTGACCAAGGGAACTGCAGACACAGCAAATAGAAGAATTCTAGGTACAAACTCACTCTCAAAGTCTCTCTCTCTCTCTCTCTCTCTCTCTCTTGTGCTAGAAATACAGTTGTCCCTTCACATTCGCTGGGGTTTGATTCCAGGACCCCCCATGAATACCAAAATCCATGAATACTCAAGTCCTGTTATATGCAATGGCAGAGCAAAATGGTGTCCCTTATATAAGATGGCAAAATCAAGGTTTGCTTTTTGGCTTACTATTTTTTAAAGAATATTTTCAAGCCGTGAATGCTTAAAACCGTGAATGCCAAATCTGTGAATGTGGAGGGACAACTGTACAGAGACTGAAGAAAATGTCATTGGGGGTGGGTGGGCAGACTTTTTATCTGGAGGGGCTCCTATTTGGGGAACATTTCCCTCTTCTCCCTCCCATAGTTACAACTCTAGAAGGCTTTGGGTTAGAGCTGAGCTCCCTCCACCTTAAAAACTGGTTCTGGGCTCCCAGCATTTATGCAGATGCAGTGGTGCGTGATATGAACATTTCTCAATGGCGTTGGTTAACTTGCAAACTTTGTTTCATTAACTGAGTGTTATATTCAAAAATATGATTGTTTTTTTAAAAAAGAAAAGAAATGCAATGTACTTTAAATAGCATTTGCATGAGTGCTGCCAGTCCTCTCTCCCCAACCACTGCACCCCCTTCCTAGTGCGGCTGATCCACAAAGTCACTCAAGTGGCAGCTGTCATTGGTGAGGTGGCATTTTTCTTCACTGGGACTGACAGCAGCTGTCTGGGAGGAGTATGAATGGAACGGGAATGACATCATGTTTATTCAGAAATGACATTCCCAGCTACGGATCAGTGTCAGCAGTATTTTTGAAACGTTTGAGAAAGAGAAAAACACTTCCTGAGATGCATCCCTGATTTATCCTTTGTACAGTGCACAACACAAACACGTTATGTATATATGTGTCTGCGTGTGTGTGTGTGCATACGCACACATAATTGATGAAACTTGGCCAGGCAAAACAAAACCGGATTGGGAAGGCGAGGGTTGAATATTGCTCCCTGACATGCTAGTTTTCTCAGAGCAGGAAGTCAGTTTCTAGAGCTAGGAGAGCATTAAAGTAGGCTATTTTCTACAAGGCAGGTGCTAGAGATGTAGATATATATATATATATTTTGAAATTGTGAAGATATGGGAACTTGGGTTTGTTTGTTTGTTTGAGGGGGGAGCAGAAATTTTTGGTGTTTTTTTTTTAAAAAGTGATGTTAGAATCCTTTACACATTGAAAGGAACTTTGTTACTTGAGGAACATCTCTCTGGCTTTTCTTTGCAAACGAAGATTCAGGAAGGACTCATCCTGCGCTTTCTGCAAGCGCACTGATGACTAAAAAGGCCAATCTAAGATAAACAAGTCCGGTTGCAGAAAGCACAGTAGAAGGTCTCCTTGGGTGATGTTTTTGGGTTGTGATTCTTTCTGCGTTGTCGTTTCTCTTCAAGACTTGTTTGGCGTGAGTTCTCAAAGAAGGCTGCAGCATTGTGGATAGTGCGTCTCCATGCCTCCCGATGTGAGGCCAGGGCGGACCATTGTTGGTGATCAATTTGGCCGAGCTTGAGGTGTTGTTTCAGGGAGTCCTTGTATCGTTTTTTTGGAGTGCCCCTCTTAACGCTGACCTGTGGCGAGTTCACCATAGAGTACTATTTGGGGAGGCAATGGTCCTCCATCCTAGGAACATGCAATGAATGATATACATAATATAATATGATAACATAATTTCATTTTGCAAAAGATTATCATGTTTGATATACAAAAACTATAGTTTACTCAGGCAAGATTTTAAAATGAAATACCCATTTTAAAAGGAAAAAATTAAACAAACTGAGCTACAAGGTCCTGAACTGTAAAGAATCTATTTGGTTTTGCCACTTTAAAACAATAAAAACAAAAGCAACATTAGGCAAACAGAGGCAGTTATTGCGCTCCTCTGCCCAATCAGGTTTGTGCTTCCTCTTGTATGAGAATATGATTCAAATCGAATCGAATCACTTGTCCTAACAAGCAGGAATGTGCATTCCTCACGGAGCTTTTTAAAAACCCTGGGAAAAGCCACAAAGGTTTTCCTGATGTAGTTTTTAGAGTTTTTTGCTGCTCCTCTTTTGGGTAGGGCACATTGATGAGGGTTCCCATTAAGACTAATCATATTCCCAGTGAATTCCATTTGGAGTATTTTGACCATTTGGAAGTCCATAAAGACAATCCTGCTCTTCTGTTATGGTTTCCCCTCCCTCTGACATTTAGTGGTAGGCTTCAACTAAACCTGCAGGGTCTATTCAACCATACCATAAGTCAAAGAGAAGGCAATCCTACCCCATGGGCTATTGCAAATCCCATAAATTAATGACACATTCTGGTGTGTGTGTGTGGAATTGCTTCAGTCTTTCCTGAATCTGTTCTTTATCTGTTCATGCTCCTTCTCCTTGGTTGTTCTCTCCACTTCTATTCCATAAAATATAACCAAGGCTTAATCCATGGTGAGCTCAAGACCATCACCAAAGGCTCCGAGTTGAAAGAGGTGCAGGTCCTAGCCTCCTTCCATCTCTCCTTCCCTTCCCACCTCTTTTCTCTCCTTGGTTTCCTCTTAGGAGATCAGAGAAGAGTGAGTGATATTTATATTTCAGTTCAAGTTCAACAGAAGGGCTGCTTTAAATATAAACTCTCTGACTGCTGACCCCATGGCTCAAATTGCAGCTGGCTTGACAAGGGGGAAGTGGTAGGTGGTGTCCGGAGGAGAGAAGATGACCAAGAAGCGATTCAAATTTTGCACCAAGGGAAAAAGAGCGTCCCTGGCTGGGGGTAGGCCTTGGCATGGCTTGACCGGAAACTTCATTTCCTGCCAGGCTGTGATGTTCTTCCCCATTTCTTCACCCCATTGTGAGGCCAAGGCGGCAGCACTGGGCTCTGAGCGCCCGGGAAGGCGGGCTGGGGTGGGGGCTTGGGTTGAGGGTCCCGGCAGGGCAGGGCAGGGCAGGATGGGGTGGGACTGGATGGCCCCTGAGGGACCTTTCCAGGTGTAGGATGATTCCATGAAAAGGAGGAGGAGGAGGGGGGTTCCCTTTACATGTATGTGGCAATTATAAAGTCCAGGAAGGTGGAGGCGACTCTGCTTTGGACTGAGCATCATCAGGAAAGGCTGCTGGGACTGGGTATCCCTGCAGGGCAGAGTGGGGTTGGACTAGATGGCCCCTGGGGGTCTCTTCCAACTCTATCATTCTATGAATCTATCCTGCAATTCAATGTGGATTTATCGCTCCCAAGGGCTGGTGCTGAGCCTGCTGCCGGATCCTCCATGAGGATTTCTCTAAGTTTTGACATGTCGTTTTCTCAGCTGACGATGCCAGCATCTGTCATTGCTGGAGCAACGCAGAATCAAGCTTTGACATTTCCCCCCCACATTTACAATATTTCCGTGCAGTGTGTGGTGTGTGCTTATGTGTGGGGTTTCCCCATTTTGAGGAACTGAAACTTAAACAGGATGTCATTTTGGAAAACAGGAGGAGAGGAAGGAGAAGGAAAAGCAGAGTTAGTTTTTGGCTTTGGAGATGCTTGTCTTCAGTGAACAAGTCTAGGCTCAGACCAGATTAAGCCAAGGCCTTAAAGTATGTTGAGTTTAAGAGGTCTCATAGCGTAACATACCCTCCAACTGTCACAGTTTGGTAGAGACAGTCCTGATTCATCTTTTGTCATCCCGCTGTTTTGGCTGCTTTTAAAATGTTGCACTTTCTCTCTCCTTCTTTTGCTTTTGCCTTCCACTTAGGTCAGTTGCCCCAAACTAAGTCCAAGTGACAATGTTGTAAAATGTTTACACTGTAAATCTAGTTCTGTGTAGACGTGGAGGGGGGGGGGGAATAAAATGTTTTATCCTAGTGAATGAGGGCCAATACTCACCTCCACCATTCTGAGAGGGAGGGAAAGAATCCTTTCTTAAACTGAACAACCTATGGAAATCCTTGGCAGAACCTCCATATGCAGAGAAAGTATACCTTAGATGACTAAATCACAAAGAGGAAGGCCATAATCTTTAGATCCTCTTGGGAACTCTGGCTGGTTGCATGGCCTGAGTATTGAAAGTTACTTTTCTAAATCTGTCTCCCAAAATTGCCAGCCAACATGTCAGGTATAGAATAATAGAAATATAGAGCTGGAAGAGACCACAAGGGCCATCTAGTCCAACCCCCTGCCATGCATCCCCATCAAAGCATTCCCAACAGATGGCCAACCAGCCTCTGTTTCAAAACCACCAAAAAAGGAGATTCCACCACACTCTGAGGCAGTGTATGCCACTTCCAAACAGCTCTTATTGTCAGGAAGTTCTTCCTAATGTTTAGGTGGAATCTCTTTTCCTGTAGTTTGAACCCATTGCACCATCTAGATGGACCTTAGTTTAATCCCACATGGCACTTCTTATATTCTTACAAGATGGCTGTTCGTAATGTGCATTTCATTGCAACTTTACACATCTGAAGAGCAAACTGTTGTCCTCTCTCTGACCCACCTTGGATGTTTCTTTCAAACAGACAAAAGCTGACTTCACACTTCAATGCTAAACATTTTATACATTTCAGTTGGAAGCCCTTGCAATGCGTTCCTGTCCCTACAGCTCACTATGAGCTGCAAAATTCTGCAGATCTTGTTTATAACACCTTGGTCTAAAATTATCTCTTGAGATGCACAGCACCCTCCGAAAGAACAGATGCTCCATAATGCTCCAGTTCTGTTTTGATCTCAAATCGGCATGTTTAAGCCCCTTGTGTGAACTATAAATTGAAACCGAGTGGAAGAAACAAAAAATGTTATGATGTTTGCCACGGCACTACTGCAGCTTGATTTGGAGGTTGGTTCTTGTTGGAGGCAAAATGGTGCAGTCTGTGTTTAACGGCCAGAGGTTTCAGCATCTGTTTGGGTTAAGATTTTTGGGTCAGGACAATCTCAGGCCTTGAGATTTCAGGGCCGAAACCTGGCATCTAGGGATAACCTAGATGCCACAGGAGGTAATGTTATGAGAGTGATGTATGAAGGGTGTCCCTTGTTGAGGTCATTAAACATGATACACACACACTTTTCAAGGCAATGCTCTCACCCTGAGTTTCCTCCTGTTCACCCAAGGATCAGGGGACTTGAAGGCACATAGGCCCACGGTCCTGTGTGAATCTCCCCCTTGTGGTATATCGGCAGGCAACTGCCTCCTCAGTAATGACTGAATCATAGACTTGGAAGAGACCACAAAGGCCATCTAGTCCAACCCCCTACCATGCAGGAATACCCAATCACCCAATACCCGAGATCAAGGTTGGGGAAAGAAAAGTTGCACATGCATTGCCATTGCAAGTGAACATGTGGTTGCTACTCCGCTTTGCTGGCAGGGGAAGACCTTTTTATTCAAAGAGGCATTTAATAACAACTTGATTGCAGGGAGTCTTTTTTGAGGGGGGGATATATCAACTGTATTCTTAATTTTATTATGATTTTACACCTTTGAAAATGTAATGGTGTCCTAATTAAACAGTGTAAAGTTTTATTATCAGGGTATTTTTTAGCTTAGCTTGCTTAGTCTTTCATTAATTTGCCTTTGGTCCCTCACTTGGAGAAAGGTGACATATAAAATAAATAATGCAGAGATGTACATTAAACAACTCAGATGTAGAGTGCCAGCCTCTGTTTATCAACTAAGAGGAGGGTAAAACATATATGGCAACATAACCTCCACACACAAATCTACAACTAATCCTAGACATGCCCTCCAACTATCCTGGCTTGGCAGGGACAGTCCCGGTTAATTCTCTGTTGTCCCAATTTCTTGGCTTTTAAAAAGTCCCAATTTTAGCCATGGCTCATTCAACTTCTGCTGAAAATACAAATGGAGTTTGCTTCCACTTAACAGGAGGGAGAGAAGAGGAAGGTGTGTAGTTTTGGCCTTCCCAGAAGGCTCATGTTGGCTGTGAAGTTGAAGGCTTTCACGGCCGGCATCCATAGATTTTCCTTGGGGGTTTTTGAGCTGGAACACGGCCTCACAGCCCAGAAAAAAACCAAGGAAAATCTACTTATGTTGGCTGTTTTTCAGGGTTTCTCTGCTTAAAACAGTAACTTTGCATGTTCTTCCCTATTTATAAGTTTTGCTCTCTTGTTGCCTGACCACTTATTTTTAACCATATTCTAATGTTGCCTGGTTTCTGGTTTTCATCTGTGAAATCATAGAATCATAGAGTTGGAAGAGACCTCAAAGGCCATCCAGTCCAACCCCATTCTGCCATGCAGGAATACACAATCAAATCCTTCCCAGAGGGCATGTGGCAAGCTCCGGCCCATGGAGCCCAAACAAAACTACACATGTGTCTAAGGGGAGAGTGGACTTTTCCATTATGGTCCTTTTGAGGACTCACACCTTGAGCGGCCACCTTTCCCAGCTTGGCTATCTCCCTGGTGCCCCCAGATGCTTTTCTTAGCCCTGATGGCTGATGATGCTGAACCACAGAACTGGCCCTGTTATACCCAGGCGGCAACAACAACACGCCATGAAACAAAGGCACGCACTCGGGAGCTTTATCCTGTTGGTTTCCTAGTCTCTAGGGCTCCTGGGTGTCACCATCTCTTGGGGGTCAGCAAAGGTTTGCTCTTCCTTCTGCGGGGTTGTGTGTAATTAGGGCTTGGCCGAAGCTTGACGGGTTTGGTTCAGACAACGTCCCTGGGTCCCTCGCGCCATCTCTTCTTCTCCTCCTCCTTTATTATTTCCTCCTTCAGTTTTGATGTTGTTGGTATATAAAATTTAAAGAGCTCTAAATTTTTTTTAAAAGGCCCTAAAGGGACCTGTGCTTTTTTGTGTTAAAGTCATTACAGCAAACACCTGCGCACGGTTGGGTTTAATTGGGCTACAGCTGTTGGGGAAGAGAATTGGGGAGGGGGGAGAAATAGATGCCACCTTGATTGGCTGTCCCTTTGATGCACCTCACCAGGACCCACCACTCTGGGGTTTTTTGGCTACTGGGGGAGAGGATTGTGGAGGGGAACAGCAAATTATGGAAGCCAGTAGGAACAACAGGAGGGGAAATCTGGGAGGGGGGTATCTATCTTCATGGGTATGTATGGAGGCAACTGGTTGAGAAAAGCATGAGAAACCCCATCTCAGTCAAGTGAGATGAGCAATCAAAAGCACTTTTTTCCTGCAAGTTTGTGGCTGGAGCAAATTGAATGGCAATGCGTTGGCCAAGCCAGCCAGCCTGCCTTTGCCTTGGCTCCTGTCATGTGGCCAATCCACTGCAGGGAAGAGGTGGGCCAAGTACGCGTCAAGCCTTTGCAGACCCCCTGTGAGGATTTTCCTTGGTTTTTTTCCGGGCTGTGAGGCCATGTTCTGGAAAAGTTTACTTCTGACGTTTCCAGAGGGCTCCAGATGCTGGCAATATTGGCTTGGAGGTGGCGGGGAAGCCAAGCTCAGAGAGATGTTTTAAAGCAATGGTTCTCAACCTGTGGTCCGGGGATCCCCAGGGATCCGCAATGTCCTCACAGAGGTTGAAGGCTTACTATTATCCATAGATTTTCCTTGGTTTTTTTCCGGGCTGTGAGGCCGTGTTCTGGAAGAGTTTACTTCTGACGTTTCGTCTGCATCTCTGGAAAAAAACCCCAAGGAAAATCATCACAGGGGGTCCACAAAGGCTTGAAGCGTACTTGGCCCAGCTCCTCCCTGCAATGGTGTGGCCATGTGGCAGGAGCCAAGGCAAAGTCTGGATGGATGGCTTGGCCTGCGCATTGCCATTCAATCTGCTCCAGCCACAAACTTGCAGGAAGAAGCAGGAGAAAAGTCTTCCCTACTCCTCCAGTGCCTCTGAGCAAAGATTTAATGGATGGTGTAATTGTACTACTATTACTATTATCACCAGGTATTATTGTTACTATTGGGGTTTTAAATCTTGAGTTAAATCTTGGGTGTCCACAGCAACAAAAGATATTTAAAGGGGGTCCTTGGTAAAGAAAAGCTTAAGAACCACTGTTTTAAAGAAATGATGGGCAGGTCCATTGTGTGTGTATGTGTGTGGAAGGACTTGGGAAAGAGAGACAGACACTACTATCTATCTTTTTGGGGCTACAGCTCCTTGGCTCTCCGATGGTTTTCGATAAGGTTGGCCAGGAGGATTCTGAGGGATTGTAGCTGAAAATGTTACTTTTCTAAACTTCTGAGTCCAGGCAAAACAAAAATGGGAAAGAGAATAATCTAGCTAAGAGGGTGGGATACAGACATCCCATATTCCTGGTGATCTGTCTTGGATCAGAATTGGTTGACTGAGACCAACAGCAGCCACACTTTTCTTCTCAGTTCTGGAAAAATTATGCCACCAGGACTATTGTGGAAGGGGAGCTAGCGGTGTGGCTGTTGTGCAAAATGCCCTGATGCACAATGTGTCTTGTTGTGCAATGGGAGTCCCTGTTGTGAAGTAGGATTATCTTGCCCCATGCCCCATTATGCAGCCTCACAATTCACTAGCGTGGGTGCGCATCATGTTAGTGACATAGCTCCACATCATAAAGCTGCCCATTGTAGCCTCTTATGCAGGATCTCAGCCCTTTTGAAAAATAATAATCATAAAGACATTTGTACGTGGGGATCTTCTCATAGTATCATGCTAACATGGCTAATGGTAATGCAGGTGGGCCTTCTTTTTCAGTGTTGCATCAAAAGATATCCAGTACCTCCTTATGCAATGGTTTTCTGCTATGCCAGAGAGCAATCCAACATAACTCAGTCCCCAACCCGTGATAAAAGCCACTGAACACTCCGCGCCATGTGAAAAGACCCTCTGGGAGAAGTTGCTTCTTGTATGCATTTGAACAAAAAAGCTTTCCGAAATCTGGGCAATCTTTTTTCCTCCTTCTCTTCCACGCCAGGCTTAAATTATGCAGTGGCTACAGCCTGAGATGCTTAATATGCAGATGAGCAGATTTCTCGTTGCCTCTTTTCTCTTGTAGCTCCTAAAAACAGATTGGAGCAGTCGTCCCCTTTCAGAGGAGTCAAAACAAATCAACACCCCCACTGCCAGGGAGGGAGGGAGGGAGGGAGGGAGGGATTGCCAAACCAAGGCAATTGGATGCTCAGATATACCTTCTCCGGCCCAATTCATCCTCAGCCTGAATCCAATTTGTATTCCCATCTAGACTGATTGATTAATTGATTTAGAATCTGAGTTCTCTCCTGATATGGGACCTCAGGCAACTTACGATGTAGATTTAAATAAAATACAGCTGGAAAACCTCCATTATACAAAAAGGGTAAAAACAAATAAACTATCCTGCTCTGATCTTGGAAGCTAAGCAGGGTCAGCCCTGGTTAGTACTTGGATGGTGACCGCCAAGGAATACTAGGTGCTGTAGGCTATATTTCAGAAGAAGGAACTGGCAAAACCATTTCTAAGTTTGCCTTGCCTTTTTATTTTTACATTTCCAATCTGGGTCACAGGATCATGACTTCTAGGTGGGGAAGGGACCATTCCTACAGCTGTGAGTCTGGCATCTAGTGGTGGCTGCTATTTATTGTGGGCTTTTTCCTCATGCCCTTTGGTTCACTGGTTTTCTGGTCCAAGGGCTTCCCTCCACAACAGAAACAACATTTTCATATTTATGCCATGGTGCATTCCAGGAAGGAACTGCTAGAGTGGAATGTGAGCAGCAAAGAGAAGCACCTGCCCCAAGGAGCTTACAATATGAAGCAGAAATGGACAGTTTGTGGCTCTCCAGATGTTAACGGACTGCAACTCCCATCAGATAACACTTGCATCTGGTGGCCTCCATATCAGTGGAAACGCTGTTGCTGGCAGCATCCAGGAGTGGAAAAGCCTTGGCACAGGGAGCATGTGATGGAGCCAGGAGAAATTCTTGGGTCACTTTGCTCAGCCTGATCTAATAGTATAGATTTTCCTTGGGGTTTTTCCAGGCTGTGAGGCCATGTTCTGGAAGAGTTTATTTCTGACATTTTGCCTGCATCTGTGGCTGGCATCTCCAGATGCAGGCGAAACGTCAGGAATAAACTCTTCCAGAACACAGCCTCACAGCCTGGAAAAAAACCACAAAAAAACCCTACTGATCTAATCCAACCACCTCCTGAATCAGGTTAGTCCCAACTAGAGTAGACCTATTCAAACAATTGGATTTACTTAGGTGTGGGCTCAACATTCAAGAATTGATTCAACGGGTCTATTCCAATTGGGTCTCAGCATCAGGACTTGGAGCTTTGTTTCTCTCCGCAAACTTAAGTTAAGAGCTTACATGCATATTGAACTTCCTCTGTGTTCAGAAATCTGTGTTTTGGACTCAGCTTTTGCAAGGCTCTTGGGTTTATCTTTTTTTTTAAAAAAGACAACCCTCCTTTTCTCTCCCTGAACACAAGAGTCGGGTTGGGGGCTGTGGGCTGCCGTCCTGCCAACTTTCGTCCCCGCCTCGAAAGGCCTGCCCCAGCCCTCCCCGATTCTCCATCTTCGGCTATGAAATGAAGTGGTCCGGGTCAGACCAAGTCCAAGAAGCTTCTATACTTTTGAGGGCTTTTTTCTCTTTTGCCCACAAACATTTCCATTCATCTGGCCTGTGCCGGTCAGCAATGGAGGTCTGTGAAGGTTGGTGGCATGGAGGGAAAGGGAAGCCCAATGTACGTACTTGTGTCTGTGTGTGCGCGCACTTTATGTGGGGTGTGTGTGTGAAGTAGACAGAGCTTTCTTCTCTGGGCAAGACAATGCCAAGACCTCCCGGCAGCCGCAGCTGTGTTGGGGTCTCTGAATGCAAGGGGGGCCCGAGGTGGGGAGAGACACACAGAGAGACCCACTCTTGGCAAAAGCGGCCAAGGAGACCCGGGGCCCTTGGGGAGCAGGGCTACAATTCAGCTGTCACTCTGCCTCGGCCCAAGGCGGCTTTGTCCAGGCTCCTCGTGGGACGACAAGCGGCTTCCTAGGGCCCCTTCTCCATCGCTGTGGGGTGAATAAGGGGGCACTGGCCCATTGTTCCTCCTCTCCTGTGTATGTTCCTTTGGCAAGGGAACAATCGGCCTGGGTCAAAGGGGCCAGGCTGAACAGGCCCCGGCTGGAGAGAATGGGGGGCCTCAGCCCCTCCGAGCTCAACCACAGTCACCAGGGATACATTCTTTGCACAGAGGCGGCTTGCTTGCTCTGCCTGGAGTACCTCCACTTAATGCCCCCCTCCATCCTGAGGGTTGTACTTTTTTGCCTTTTTTCTAGGCCTCTCCAGCACTTTATGGAAGTTCCCCTGTGGGTGCTGAAGCCATTGGTTGCAAAACACCCATCGCATCTCTCTGGAGAGGACAGTCCAAAAAAGCACCTTTTTGCCTGCTTATGGCGACCCCATGAATTTTGCAGGGTTTTCTTAGGCAAGGAATGCTCAGAGGTTGTTTAGCCAGTTCTTTCCTCTGAAATAGAGCCTACAGAACCTGGAATTCCTTGGCAGTCCTTCTGGGCTTAGGGAAGGGTCTTCTTTTTGGACTGCTATTCCCAGAATCCCCCAGCCAGCATTGCTGGCTGGGGGATTCTGGGAGTGACAGTCCAAAAAGGAACTTTTCCCATGCTTATGGCAACCTCATGAATTTTGCAGGGTTTTCTTAGGCAAGGAATGCTCAGAGGTGGTTTTGTTAGTACCTTCCTTTGAAATAGTACCTCCACCATTTGGCATTCATTGGTGGTCACTCACCCAAGTACTAACCAGAGCTGACCCTACTTAGGTTCCAAGATCATACAGGATCTAGTGCCTTTGGAGTATTTAGTTGCACAAGGCTTCACTCACTGGGTTGTTTCATTTCACATGTACATATTTATTTTTTAACTTTTGGATAAAATACATTTTCTGGACACAATGAACTGTTCTTTTTTTATGGTGTAGGAACCAATCCCTATTCTTTCCATGTTGTTTTTTGCCTCTGGTATACCAAATTTTCCATTAAAGAACAAATGCCCAGGAACACATCTGCTTTGTTAACTGAGGTATAACCTGTAATGACAAACTTTTCTTGGTGGCCACATATTTCTAAATAGTTACGATGTAGAACTGACTTGGTACAATATCTCAGTCTAACAACTTGCTGTACCTGAAATGACAAAAAGATGAACATAATTCAGAATAACCATAAAGGAAATCGATTTCTAGGTTGCTAGAGATGATTTAGCACCATTGAGGAAGGAGGAGATTAAAAAGAGTTCTGACCTTCTTCAGACCCATTTGCTGTACATATTTCTTCATTAAACTGATGGGCTCTGTTTAATGGTTCAGTACAACCAAACTGCACTGCTTCATGCATCAGATTTTCTCAGGTTTGCAAGCTGTTTCAGCTTTAAATGCTTTGCTTGGTAGTTCTTTAGGGCCACCATGGTGTAGTGGTTTGAGTGATGGGTTATAAATCAAGGAAACCAGGGTTCAAATCCCCACTCAGCCATGGGGATCCACTTGGGTGACCCTGGATAAGTCATACTCTCTCAGCTTTAGAGGAAAACAATGGTGGCAAACTTCCCCTGAATAAATCTTGCCACAATTTAGCAGAGAGTTGCCATAATTTAGAGTCAACTTGAATAGCGACCACAAATAATTCTTACCATCACATTCCTACGGAAAAGTATTGTCCTTTTGAGTCTTAGGAATGGGGTTGTTAAACAAGATGGATAGGAACATTTTGGGATTCAAGGAAACTTTGCATTCAAAATCTTATCAGCAGTCTCTCATATCTGTAACATTTCACAAACTTGATAAAAGATGCACTCATCTGCTCTATTTTTTTAAAAAATTGTGGCCAACTTTCGTTGCCTCCTTTCTCCCACCCACCTCCCATGCTGGTAAACCGAAGTCTTCTGGGCCTGCCGAATGACCCAGATTGTGCCCAGGCTGTGGCATCCATCAAGACTGCTGGGAAATTGAATTAAAATCGCCCTCCACTCACCCTGCAGGTCCAAAGAGGCTTGGCCTCTCATTCTGTCCGTGAAGGAAATCTCTTTGGAAGTTTTGTACCCAGCTCGTCTCCACTTATCGAAACTAAATTTCAAGAAGTTAATCGGGCAGAGAACGCAAAGCACGAAGACATTACAGAATCAAATTAGTGCCGTCGACTCACCGTTTCTCTGACCTAGAAGACCATTAAGGATGGTCAGAATTAATTAGCTCTCCCTTAGCGGAACTCCGGAGGGGGTCGGGGATTCGGGCAGGAGAGCTTGTCAGAGAGGGATGTGATGTGACTCTCCGGAGACATGTGGCGGGAAGACCCCATTCCAGGCAGAATCCTGGATTCCAAGCCATATTTATGGACCTGGAAAATTGGAGGGCCAAAGGCCGAAAGGGAGCGAGCAGCCCCAAAGCACTCATTAAGCAGGGCTCAGGAAGTGACTTGTTAAAATGGAACTGCTGCCATTTTCCATTGCAAATATTTTAAAAGTAACTCTTGGACTGGGATCCTATTGGTGTCTTGCGCATGCATAAGTTCTGCGGAAGCTGGTGGACTTTTTCTTTATCCCATGAGGAACTGCCGCATTCAGTTCAAGGCATCGGAAGTAGATGTGCTGTTCTGCAGGGATCATATCATGCGCTGCACATGGAGGCACATTGTGGTGCATCTACCATTGCTCATTGTGTATCAGCACATTTGGTATGTGGGCTCAGTTGCACAGCATTGCCATTCAAAACAAGGGGTACATAAAACAATAAAATCATGACTCCACATAGAGAGACTTATGCCATTCAAAACAAGGGGTACATAACACAATAAAATCACAACTCCACATAGACTTAATGCTACACAACCATATAATTGTAAGATCTTGGCCATCACGTTCTTTCTTATGTTCTCCTATACTATGGTTTTTGTTACATATTAAGAGCCTTGGGGTTTGGGGATCGTTCATATGGTCACCATATGTCAAAGTTGACTTGATGGCAAATAATAACAAAAACAAATCTGTTTTAGCCTTTGTAAATCACCTTGAGTCTCATACTGGGGAAAGGAGAGGAGAAGGAAGATGCAGAATGATGTTTGAATCTTTTCTGGGTAGGACTTGGTAATTATAGAGAGTGAAGTTTTCTGCGGATTCCTACTGACATTCTTTTGAAATCTACTTTTTGGCTCAGTTGCTGATGTGATAAAACTCTGAGCATGGGCTCTTTCTTATTCATGGGGACTCTGCTTTGGGTTTTAGTCTGAACTTTCAAGGAGAGATCCAAGGTGCTGAACCCATCTCCAAGCTAGTTCTTTTCAAATTCAGAGTAAAGCATTATAAGGAGCTCATTTTCAAACTAGAAGAAGCTCTGAAACCTGCCTGTGTCTGCATAAAGACTTTCTCTTTAAAATATACTCTGCTGGTCAAACAAAGACCAACACCAACGGGCATTCCTCATGTTTACTGTCATTTGAACAGTGTGTAACTGAAAGGGAGTGGGTACTGTGTATTTATATCAAACGGCACCCATCACAAAACATAATAGCATATACAGCTCTTGTTCAAAGGTTCCAGCCAGCTAGCTAGCCAGCCATGCCCTCTCATTGTATACTCTATTCCATTTCATTCACCTTCTTCCAGCTGTCTGACCCCCTCCCCAAATATCAGCCAGTGTTTTATGCCCACTTAAGATGCTTAGTCCTCTTTCAGCCACTGTGGGGGCCATTTTCTCCCCCATTAGGGTTTATTTTGCTCTAAAGAAATTATACTTGTCCCTGCTATATTACCTGGCCATACTCAAATGCTTTTCTTGGCCACGCTGGTTGTGGAGGGATTCTAGCTGCTGTGATCTAAAACACAAACTTTTCCAAGGTCTGTTTTGAGTCAACAGGGGAAAAAATCTTTTATTTCTATCTGAGCACTGGCATTTCAGAGACGAAAGTGTATTTGTGTGAGTCAGTTCCCAACCTTTGCTTGATCAGGTCTCCTCATGCCATGGTTGTCTGTTCCAACTGTGCACAGGGCCGGTTTAAGGCATCAGCGGCGTCAGCATCTGCAGGGGGCCCCATCATTGTGGGGGGCCCTGCAGTAACCCTCCTCCTGCAAAAACATTATTAGTAATAATCTGAATATCTTGTACTGTGAATAGCTTAGGCTGAGTTAGGTTACATTGACCTGTGACAAACACATGGGGCCCCCAAAATAAAGCATTGCAGGGGGGGCCATCATTGTGGATGCCCCCGGTCCTAATCTCCTTCTGCAAAAATGTTATTAGTAATAATCTGAATATCCTATACTGTGAATAGCTTAGGTTGAGTTAGGTTACACTGACCTGAGACAAACATATGGGCCTCCCCAAAATAAAGCATTGCAGGGCCCCCCAAAATTCCTAAAACCGGTCCTGACTGTGCATGTCCCAATCCTTGGATATTTCTGTCGGTCATGCCAACGTAGTCCTCACCTACAGCCAAATGGAGGGAGTTCCTTTCGCTTTTTGGCTCAGCTCGGCGGCATCTTAATGCACAAAGACACTGCTATTATCAGGGGACCCATGAACGCTATTTTATACTAAGTAGCATTTTGGCTTTTCTTTTTCCCCTCCTTCCTCTTGACTGAACAAAGATCTCTGTAGGTTTCTCTTTCTTTTCTTCTTTTTAAATAAGGCTTGGGTTCATGTCCTGGCTAATGCATTGTTTAGCCAATTGACTGTCTGGTTGGGCAAACCGCCCACTATGGGAAGATCAGGGCAGACATCTCCTGTAGCTGGACAACTTTACGTGGGGGCATTTCTCTCCTCTGAAATTAATGTGATTGGACCACTCTCTCTGATCCTTTGCTGAAGGCTAAATAAACACAATTAAAACCTTAGTTTCCAATCTGCTTTGTTCACTTCATTAAGTGGGGCTTCGAGGGGGCCCCCCTCCTCACACATAGTTAAGGAAGAAAGGAATAGAGAGTGGGGGAAAGAAAGAAAGAAGGAGAGGGGTATATTTTTAGAGAAATGGGCAATGCTTTGTCACTAATTACACCTGGGGGGGAAATCTCATTAGATATTCATTTGCTTTCTGGAGTTTAAAACAAATCTAATGAGCCCCATTAGCTCCACTAACATCTTGCCTTGTCCGTTTGTCTTTCTGCTGAACTGGAGGGAAGTTGCACAGCCCAAAACACACACACACCATTTTGAGAGAGTCGGAGGGTCAGTTTTGACCTGGGTAGTTGTAGCATCATGCAAGACCCAAACGCAGTCTTGAAGGTCCAACTCACCCTGGTAAAAACAGAAGGTGTATGTAATGCTGATGTTGGCCTAACTACAGGAAACCCATTGAGGAAACGCCATTGGTTCAATGGGCCTACTCTAGTTGGGCTAACAAGAGGATCCGGGCCATTATTTAGGGTGGGGATAATCATCATGTCCTCTGTAGGTCTCATGCTACCCCTGGACCTCACTTTTGTGGCTGCTGAAGCCCTTCCCCAGTTCCCCAAAGTAGTATGGTCCCCAATTTTTTCAACAAAATTAGTGTGATTTTTCAGGCAATTTTTGTCCCAAAACCATGCATAACCTCACCAATGCCTGAAAACATGAGAAGAAAAATCCCACAAGCATCCCAAACCCCATCTTATCTCAGTTTTCCTCTGCAGCCCCTCTCAAAATGGCAACCCAATGCAACATGATGTCACTTCCTGTTGCCATTTGGAGAGGAACTACAGAGGAAAAGGGAGGTATTTGGGTTGCTCTGAGGACTGCAGCCCATAGAGGGACCTGGGGGAGAGACATTGGCCCATGGCTCTCATTCAGTTGCCCACCCATGACGTAGGGGATACAATTTCACCTGTCCTGTAATCCCTCAACTAGCCTTCTGTGTTCAGATTACAAATGCAATGGAGGAGGAGTAGTTCCTGTATCCATAATGGAGAGATGAATGGATTCCTCACATTTTCTTATTTCTGCTTGCACAGACTATTTCAGAGGTGCCTTGTGCTTTCTAGTCGGCAAAGCAGCTGTTGTTATGTTGTGTACATTTATGCCAGCAGTTGTACTCAGTAGTGGCTGGTGTTCCCCCTTTCAGTGGCACAGTCTCTACTCTAGGTCTTAGGACATTTTCAGACACGTCTTACCGCTCTAGAAGCTTTTGGGAGAGCTTCGGCGCTGCTGTGCGGTAGGGACTTCGTTTCAGATGACGCCGTCCCTCTGGCGAAATTGTCCGTGTCACTTCCGTGTAGGATTGGAGGCGGCCGCGCCATATTTTATTCACGGACAACTTCCATGAATAAAATCTGGTGAAATATGGCGTGACCACCTCCAATCCTACACAGAAGTGACATGGATGATTTCACCAGAGGGACGTCGTCGTCCAAAATGGAGTCCCTGCCACGCAGCAGTGCCGAAGCTCTCCTGAAAGCTTCTAGCACGGTAAGACGTGTCTGAAAATGTCCTTAGTTCACACATTAAAGGATCTATCCATGGTGCTGAGCCCTATCCCAAACCAGATTCAGCACCTTGGACACTGCCTTTAAAGCTATCCAACCCCCAGGGTGGATTCACCATCCCAATGACATTGGAGATCCCAGCTGCCACTAATTGTACTGAACGGATCATTCAGATGATCTCATGCTCACCCATTGTACAATGCCTACAGCACTAGTGCAAATGTTAATTAGAATTCGACCCTAGCGCAATCTCCTAAAAGCACAACCAGCTTAAGTCACCAACAGGATTCTATCTTGCATCTTTAACCTGGCTCAGTTTTAACTTCCTCCTCTTTCTTTACTAGATATTTAGCTTTACCTTCCATTTAAAAAGATTTAGCCATTTTAAAAGTTCACGTTAGCATTCAGTCCAGAAAAAGAAGAGGACAGAAACCTCTGGTGCCAAATGAAAATGAATAGAATAGCTGTTTATCAATTACTGATGTGTTTCAGAGTGAATGGCTCCTTCTTCCCACATGGAGACTTTTGAGAAATGCAGCATCCAGCATGGACGGCTTTCCCGCTATTGGCTCATTTAACAGCCAAGACAATTCTCTCTCCAGCTCTCTTATCTGACGCTGAATTTCTCAAACAAAAAGTAATTTTTGCTAAAACTGAATTTTTATTCCCTGTCTTTTATTGCTCTTTGTCCCTGGTCCCCACATGGCCAAGAAGGAGACTGGCTTCTGCCTGCATTGATATCCTCCAGGCCTGTAATTCTACCCTTGTCACTTTTCTTCTCCTATATGGTTTTAACATCTTTGCCTGATGAAGAAGCCAGTGAAGCTTCGGAGGCTGGCACGATGTATTTTGTGCATTTTGGTTGGCCAAACAAAGGTGTCACTGTTTTGTGGGTTTTGTGGCATGCAAAAGTTTCAGAAGGAGCATTTCCCTTGAAGAAGTGGCCAGTTATTTATGAACAGTCTATTACGCTTATTTCATTTGACTTTGGGTGCCCTTCTTCTTTTTGCTGACTTGTGGGCTCTTTACCTCCTGGCTTATCGGTCAAGCAAGCAAGGACATGCTGGCCCTTGTTTCCCAGCTATCCAAACCCTTTCCTTGGGGATCAAGTTTCTTCCTATTTTCATTTCTCTCTGGTTTTTCTTTGCAAACGAAGATTCAGGAAGGACTCGTCCCATGCTTTCTGCAAGCGTGCTGATGACTGAAAAGGCCAATCCAAGATAAACAAGTCCGGTTGCAGAAAGCACAGCAGAAGGTCTCCTTGGGTGATGTTTCCGGGTTGCGATTCTTTCTGCATTGTCGTTTCTCTTCAAGACTTGTTCAGCGTGAGAGCATGTAGAAATAGACTTTAGGCATCTAAAGAAAAGGGGTAGGCAATTGTGCCCAAGGAAATGCAAAGAGAGAATGTCTAGGCAGGAAAGATTGTCAATGTTTCCCTCTCTGCTATGCTAGAAATTTGGGGACTGAAGGCAAATTTCATGGGGGGGGGTTTACAGAATTCTTATTTGTGGGGGCATGGTTTCTTTTTGCTCTTCCCCCCTTGCTACATCCTCTGTCCATGTGGCTTTTTTATTGCTCCAGCCTGCTCTTTGCTATAATGTGGCACCATGTTGGAAGGCCAGATAAAGTACCAAGGAGGGCTGTGTGATTGTTTGAGATGTCTACCTCCCCATGGAGCATGCAAGAACCATCGCTACAGGGGGCTGGGGGCTTATTTCCTTCCTAATAATCCCCCCACTACCAACAATGCAAACAGTACGGAAGAGAAAAATATTGGAGGTTGAAGTTCACCCTTCTCCTCTGGAGATTGCCAAGCACCAACAGGTGTATGTAAACCGCCACGCTCAAGACAGCTTTACGGCTGTTCCTTGGTGGATGCCATGAATCCAGTGGCAGAATAATGCAGCCGGAATGATCACAGGTAGACAGAATATATGGGAGTCCTTGATAATTAGGTACAACCTGGGCAACAGAGTGCCAGGAGGGAGCCGATTGAGTTTGGGGGTAAGGTTTTTTTAAGCCACAATTTAATTTTTCTTCAAAAATTTCCAACCCACCAGGTGCAAAGGGAAGGGGAAATGCTGACAAAGCAGAGAAGAATGGCCAGGTTATGTCTGTCGGCAGGAAGAATCCAGAATCACAGCCGAGCCGCTTGAACCAAAGTCGTAAGTAGAAAGGCGTAATCTCGACTTTCTTCCTCTCAAAAAAGGCAAGGCGGGGAAAACAGAGCTGGCAGGGGGGCAAAGCTGGAGGGCATGAAGTGGAAGACTGGTGCCTACTTCCTTACCCCTCCATCTCTCTTATTATATAAGGTTAAAGGAATGGCAGCTACAAATGAGAAAGGCAGCCTTCACAAAAGCTGCCGTGTTTTTTTGCCGAAGATTCCTCAAAGGTGGAAATGGGCCCACCTCCCTCGCATTATGTGAAGGAACGACCTCGATGCATACTGGGGTCTGGCGGGCAAGTTCGTTTCCCTTCAGGTGAAGGGAACTGTTAGAAAATGTTCTTAAATAGATTAAAGATGGCATGTTGAGAAAAGCACAGCTTGACCAAAGGTAGCCAGTGTGCTTTCCGGAAAGGACTTTTTCTGCCTCAGTAACTTTTGGAAATCTCTTTTTCCTTTCCTTTCCTTTTTTTTACCCCGTTTCCACAAGCCACCCACCCCACACTCTGCTTTCTGCCTCTCCAGAACATGAATTCCTTGGCAACCTAGGCAAGGGGCAAAGTGGATCTTCAAGAGGGTGGTGGACGGGGGTCCTGTCTCAGAGGTTAATGTCTCCAAGTGGGGAGCTGGGGATGGGGGGAAGAATTAGCGGGCGGACTGGAAAGTGGCTAGAAGGCAGGAGCCGAGGAAGGGAAGAAGAGGGGGCATGAAGAGCATTTGTCTGAGATGAAAGGAGAAATTATAAAGGAAAGTGGGCTGTGAAAGTGTGGGACCGGGGAAGGAATGCTCAAGATTTCCTTTGCAAGGTTTTCTCATGATAGATTGGGAACTACAGTATACCTGTTCTGTCGCTGCCTTCTTCTTTGCTTGTGAAGAATTTCTACCACTTTTAATAATAATAATAATAATAATAATAATAATAATAATAATAATAAATTATTTTTACCCTGCCCCTCTGTTAAAAACAATCGGGGCGACTTACAACAATTAAAATACAAATGCAGATTAAAATCCCTAAATACCACTCACCCCCACCCTCCCCCATAAAAAGATATTAAACCAGTATAAAATTAAAAAGCCAGCTAATCAAAACCATGTCATCCCCCTCAAAACCCCACCAAAACCTTTGGCACTGCAGAAAATGCTTACAGAGATTTAACACCTGCCCCGCATTTTTCTAAGGCCTAGACTTTAGACAGTTTGTACATGTTCAAGGGTTCTGTTGTTTCTCTTCTTGCCAGCCATCACGCCTTGTGAGCTCTGGCACGTGTGTTCCCTTCTGTAGGCCACCTTTCCCCAGTGGCTCTGCTGCCTGAGGATAATGGGTGTTGTAGTCCAAGACATGTGGGAAGGCTTCTGTAGCAAAGACCACACATGCGCCTGATCTCTGTGCCTAGAATTCCTGGCAGTGATGAATTCCTACTTTTATTTCTTTCCTCCACTCCCATCTCTCTCTCTCCATTTCTTTCTTCTTGGTAGCTAATTAATGATGCTATGGAAATTATGTTTTACAACTGATAACGAGCGAGCCTTCTGATTCCGCCGTTCAGCAACCGAACCTTGGTGAAAGCATAATTAGCTCAGCACTTGGTACAATCGTATTCTGCGCTCAGCGTGTCACCCTCGGCTTGCCATCCCGCCTCCCTGAGCAAAGTGGCCATGTGTCCTCTTTCATAGAGGACACTCCTCTTTTGGCAGGTGTCCTCTGTTTGAAGATCTGTCCTGTACAAATCTGATTCAAAAAGAAAGATGCATAAGGAGAGAGATGGGAGAAGGGTAGCTGGAAATTGCCCATCATCCACAGTTAGCAGCACTGGAGACAGTAAACTCAACAAGAGCATAGGTCAGCTGGTCAATACCTACTGCATTTGGGTGAGAGATAATTCTGCTTAAATTATTTTTTAAAAAGCATTTCTGATTTTGCATTTTCACTTTCTGAACTGCAATTTCATGCAAACCAATGTCCTTTTGGGGGGTTCATTTTTGTAGTGCTCTCTCTCTTCTTTGAGTGGTGATATGTTGGTAGCCACTGTATCTTTCAGTCAAGGCATGGAGAAAAGGAGTGATGGTATTGATAGGTGCTCTGGGAGCAATCCAAAACAGTTTGGCAAAACATCTGAATAAAATTGCCATAGATAGGATCACAGTTGTACAATTACCAAAATTGACACTGCTAGAAACATTCACATTCTCTGATGGTACATCACTGCTCCCTACATTCTTGGATAGCATCTTCATCATTGATGATCCAAACCTCTAGTCAGTAATGCCTGCTAGACTGTAAAACTAGGAAGGCAATGAATTGTTAGGATGACCCAGTGCAATGAGGAACCTGTAGCCCTCCAAAGGTCAGACTACAACTCCCAGTAGCTTCAGCCAGCGTGGCCATTTGTTAGGGATTATCGGAGTTGCAGAGCACCATCTTCTGCATGGCCCAAATTCCCCACTCATGCTATATGTTGAGTTTCTCAGCAGATAGGCATAGGATTATACTGTAAGAGGACTGTGCTCAGCAAGTGTACCAAACAGTTTAAAAATATGTCTAGCTAGTATATGGTTGTAGCTCCATATTTTCTCACTTTAAAATATCTATTGTCCATTGAAATTATTTATTTATTCACTTAATTTAAAAAGTCTTCTGGAATTATTGGAAGTAAGTGTTATCCTGTTATGGTGGTATCTGCCGACAGGTTGTGTCTCATAAGATCCGGTGAAAAGAAGCTTGGGAGACTCTTGGGGTGGGAGAGGCCAGAAATTTTGTTTGTTTACTTGCTGATAATTTCCCAAATGAAAGTCGGATTAATCATGGGACCTGGCATGTTGCAGAGAAGAGACCCGGCCTAGCCAAGCCTTTCTCCTTGCATGGAGATGACCAAGGTAGGTTGGCTTCCTGAATGGACAACTGCATCTCTCCAGATCATCGCCAAGCCCTGCTCTCTCAGGCCAATGCTGTCTTTGGGGGTCTTTTGCCATCTTTGAAACTTCTCCCTCTGCCACTACCCTGTCCCTCCTCCCCACTGCCTTCCCGACTGCAGAGCTGGCTTATTGCAGTCATAAAAATAACAAGGTCCCTGCAGACCCTTTTATAAAGAACAATTTAGAGCCAGGAGTAAGTGTTGGGGGATCGAGATGAAAATAGGAAGCAGGAGTGCTAATGTGATATACAAGTGTGATTCAAGTATTATATCGATGCAGGCAGGTTGTGAGTCCCGAGAGAGCATCCACTCTGGCTAGAGGCAGATGGAATTTGTTGTCGCAGCTTCCAAATAGCCTTGGCTCTTGATAACGGGGCCACCGAGAGATGCCAGGGTACCTGAGCGGCTGCAGTGGCCCGGCTGCAACTGCAGCGGGTCAAATGCACTTTCCCCTCGTAATTGCAGGCCTGGAAATAAAGGAGACTTAAAGCCATCCGCAGACAGTTGGTGCTTGATAGATCAGACCAGAGAGAATTCTTCCTGCATGGAAGCAGAGCTGGGGTGGGGGGAGTTGATTTCGAGGGACTACAGTTCCCACATTCCCCTAGGGATTGCCACTATGGATTCAGGGAGTTGTAGTCCGGAAAAGTAATATTTCTGAGCTCTGCATAGGAGGCAGAGCTCCCCAGAGGTCATGGGAGGGAGAGGCTGAATTTCCCCATGACCTCTCCATGTGACATTCTTATGGATTGCCAGTCTCTTACCAAATCAATGGGATGGACAGATGGATTAGAAATATTTCTTAAGCCATCTTTTATGGCACACCCTCTCAAGGCAGTGTAGAGCCCCAGTTAAAGCCTAAGATACAATAAAACTCAAAAGAGAAATTAAAAACTAAAAACACATCCCTTCCTTCATTCCTTTGGTAAGTAGGTAGGTAGGCAGGTATGTGAATATTTCTATCTCATCTTAAGAATGGGAAACAACCAACTTTTAACACAATGATTTAAACATTTTAAACCAATAGCTATGGAAGGCCAGCTATGAAGAAACTAGATAAAATCCTCAAGTATAAAAATATATCAGCTAATATCATAATCAGGCTTGTCCAAGCCGTAGTATTCCCAGGTCCAAGCAACCTATTTCTCCGATGCCTTGATTTGCTTCCCAACAGTGGCTGGTGGTGGGTCCCACATCAACAGGGCTCTGCATCCATTCCAGGTTTTATTCTAGGCTTTAAGGAATTGCCCAGGATGCTGGACCCTATATTCAAATCAGTTTCAGCACCTTGGAGAGTTCATTTAGTACTACGCAAACCCTGGAAGGGATTCACCAGCCAATTGACATGGGCCCCACCAACGGCCATGGCTTCACAGCAGCTTTGCCCACAATCTTTCCCCTCCTGCTGCCTCTCCGTACACTGGCATAGGATGCCAACAGGATTCTGGCCAATTTATAACACCTCTCCCAAACCTTATGCCTTCTTGATGATCTGGACTTCAACTCCTGTCTCTGCAGCCAAAAATAAAGAAAAGGTGTGGGGATATCTCACCTCTTCTCAGCTGGGAGATGGAGCAGACCTTCTGGGGGTACCGAGGACACATTTGGTGGTTGTTGCGCATGCTTGCCTCAAAGGCATGGCACAGCACAGCCAAAGAAAACTATGTGCATTTGTGTGTCTGTGTATCCTTGGCCAGGCCTTAGAAAAATTAATTTAATGGGCTTAAATCAGGAATTTTTTGGGGGGGTAGGAATTTTTTATTGGAATAAGACCATTCTACTGAAAAATACACCCGACCGCAAAAGGCCGTAACAATAATGCAAAAATAATAATAATTGTTTTCCTCTTTTCTTACTAATACAAAAATAAAACTATCTATCCTAACACTAATATATTTTTCCCCTTAATCTAAACACACTGTAATCACATTATGTTTACACATTATAATTATACCTATTCGGAAAAGAAAAAAATCAATAAAAGATTAATAAAAAATAATACAAAATAATGCAAACATACAATAATAATAATAACAACAACATAAATCAGGGGTAGAAATCAGGCAACCTTCCAGATGTTGATGGACTACAACTCTCAGCCAGCATGGCCAGTGAGGGGGGATTTGTGGTTATAGTCCAACATCTATAGGCCACATGATTTCCAACAACACCCTCCAGCCTAAATCCAATTACTAGCCCCAGCTATAGTAGACCCATGGAAACAATTGCCAAATAGTAAGTGAACTATTATGTAAATGCCATTGAGTCCATGAGTCTACTAATGCTGGCTAGGGGATTCTGGGAGTGCCAGTCCAAAAAGAAGACCCTTCCCCAATCCCAGAAAGACTGCCAAGGAATACCAGGTGCTATAGGCTCTATTTCAGAGGAAGGAACTTACAAAACCACCTCTGAGGCTTCCTTGCCTAAGAAAACCCTATGAAATTCATGGGGTTGCCATAAGTTGTCTGGCAACTTGAAGGCACATATGCACAAATATGAGCTATGCTGCCTTCTACCCACCCTCTCTGCCATACTGGTTGTTCTCTTCCATGGTTAGAGGAAATGCTCTCTCCCAATCTAATAGCACAGCCCACTGCAAGGGCGGGCGATGGGATTGCTCAGGAATTTGGGTTTTTCTGCCAGCTTCCACTGAGGTGTGCTAGATTGCAAGATTTCGAATGCTCTGCTAACTCAAGCTTGTAGCTGAAAAGAATGTACTGGTTGCAGCTACAAAACACATACTGAGTTACTGTTTCTCTGCCTCGGTCTCCATTCCCATCACTTTATTTATACCCCACCTTTTCCTCAAGCTGAGACTTTAAATACAGTTGCCTGTTTCGTTGTTTTTATGCCTTTTGCAGAATCATAGAGTTGGAAGAGACCATGAGGGCCATCCAGTCCAACCCCCTGCCATACACAATCAAAGCTATAAAATAAGCTCTTTAGCCAGACTTTGTTTTAAATTTTTGTAACCCAGCTTGAGTCACTTGTCCAGAGAAACATAGAATATAAATTAAATAATTGAAAAACATTAGGGTCATGTGGTTAAGGGCAGATGGGATCCTAACTCTATAGCGGATCGCGACCCTCGCCTTGCTCAACCAACTTTGGGACTCCAATCTAGGCATCCTCTCTTAATCAAATGTCATTTAATCTGTTCCCAGATCACTGTCTCCCATTAATTGTCCTAAACAAGCCCCTAACTTCATATTCCTTCTTGTTCCCAGGTGGCCTCAGTGGGGTTTAATTAACCATAGGTGGCTGGCGCCTTGTAAAAACAGCACAGCGCCTTCGTTAAAGATTGCGGCGTTATGTTCATCTAATCGGTTTCCCATTAAAAGCCAGTGGGTGCCCATCAAAATGACTTATGGTGTGTGGTAGAGGGTGGAGTGGCGTGGGGTGGCGTGGAAAGAAACGTGACAACCCAACAAGAGCAAATGCAACATAACAAACTTTGATTACGGAGGGCTCGGAACTAATGGGGGAGATCTGGTTGGGTTTCTTTAAGGAAAGTAATCTGTTTGCTGATAGATCAGTCAAGCAAAAAATGAATTTAAAAGTGTCGGTATTAAATTGTTTAGTGCAGCGTTCATCAGGTATTTCAAACCACAACTTCCTCCCCAATATCCCCAGGCATCAGCCCACGCTGAGTGGGGCTGATAGGAGTTGTAGTCCAAAACATCTAGAAGGACCCAGGCGGCAGAAATTTGGTTCAGCCTTGCAAGGATGTTATGGCATAGCTTGCCTTATAAAAGTCCACAAAAATTGAAGAGTCTCGACAGAAGAGTCCACATGGCCCATGGCCACATTTTGCCCCACTAGGGTCTTCTAGTGAAGCTGAAGGAAACAGATTATTTCAGAAATACAACCGAGTGGGCAAAGGACTTTATCAGATGCGAGCGTGTGAAACTGCGCCTCGTTCTGCTGGTGCAATTCCAGCGTCAATGGGCGATGCCAGCCAAAACATTTCCAGGTGAGACCATGAAAACTAGCCATGGGATACTCTTTTTATGTACCTCCCCATTTTGCAGGCAAGTTTTTAAGTGTGTTTCAGTGCTTGTGTGTATGTTTTGTTTGTTAATTTAGCTGTTTTTATGCTTCTAAGCGTGCTTACATCTTCTCGCCAGAACCGCCAAAATCTTGCCCATGCTAAATCATGGAAGCAAACTCCCATTCTTAAAGTGCTCGTGTTTGTTGTGTGAAAATTCTGTGGCATTTCTTTCACATGATTACAGCTACACGTGGTAATAAGTGTTACAATGCCATGATGTTCCCGCAATCTACATTCACAAAATTACAGCATTTTTAGACACTAGTCTGATAATGTCCTTGTGGCAGAAGCCCCCCGTTAGTCCCTGATCGGCTTTGCATTTCAGCCCGGTTTCATTTCTCTCTCTCTTTCCTTTGCAATCTCTTTTCCTATCCTCACCCTTTGCTCCACCACAATTGTGAGATGAACAGAAAAGCTGTACAGGGGGAGGAGGGGAAAACCTCTCATAAATGCCTGTTAGGCAAACTGTGACTATTCATGGCCGCGGCCCATTAGTGGCCCAGTGTTTGCCATCTCCTTCCTCTGGCCTGTCCCCAGATTACCAACACGATCATTACAGGCCCCATACGGCCCATGGAGTCATGATGGGAATCTAGAGAGGCGCATTAATGCAGTGGCTTTGTTCATGTCACAAACGTTCAGCATTGCTTCATGCTTCTGCCTGGCTGCTGCTATGGGCTGCGGAGGTATGTTGCTTTCTCAAGCTAGAACTCCATATATATATATATATATATATATATATATATATATGGTGTGTTGCCTTTCCCAGTGTGCTGATTGGCTGCTCAGGAAACACACCCAACCAATCACCACCCATATGGAAATTCTCTCTCCATCTCACAACCCACTCCTGCCACTCAATCTGCATCCACACCCCCAGCCTCACAAGGGCCCCTCCCTCCTCTCCCTCCCTCAGCCAATCACCATCCACATGCACATTCCCTCTCCACCTCACAATCCACTCCTGCCACTCAACCTGCATCTACACACCCAGCTTCACAAGGGCCCCTCCATCTTCTCACTGCCTCAGCCAATCACCACCCACATGCAAATTCCCTCTCCACCTCACAATCCACTCCTGCCACTCCATCTGCATCTACAGTCCCAGCCTCACAAGGGCCCCTCCCTTTTCTCACTCCCTCAGCCAATCACCACCCACATGCAAATTCCCTCTCCACCTCACAATCCACTCCTGCCACTCCATCTGCATCTACAGTCCCAGCCTCACAAGGGCCCCTCCCTCCTCTCACTCCCTCAGCCACTCACCAGTCACCATCTGCAATGGGACCCTGGCAGTCAACTGGTGACGGCTGTGGCCGTAGCAGCAGAAGGACAACAGAGCGAGTCACCCTCAGCAATTCTGAGAAAAGTGTGGAACGCTAAGAAGGGGGAGGAGGAATTTACAAATCCACTCGCCTACCTTATAGGTTTGTTGTGAGGCCTACTGGGCATTTTGGGGGGACTTTTTAAACAGTGTATGTTATGCCAGTTACAGCTAGTGTGTGTGTGTATTGGCTAGCATTTTGCTTGGGACTTACATCTTCACAAATAGCCTTACGTTTGTGCAAAATTAAATAATTCTATAATAGCCCTATTCACCTTGGGACTGCCATGATGTTACAGAGAATAAGCATCCATTGTGCAATGATGGAATGACACCATGGCCCAATGAAACATTCTTGGTAGTGCCCAGAGGTACACCTTCACAATTCACTCATAGGGTTTCATTGCATTTCTGCCACGGAGCTATGGATTTGTAACGTTATGACAACACAGCCTGTGATATCGGATCTCGGCTGTTATTTTTAAATATAAGCCATGTGTGGCAGGCCAAGCCAAGGCCACATTTATGGCCAGAGAATTGAGGCTTCAGCGTGGAAGGCCAACAGGCTATCCTTTTTGGCAAGGATGGGGAACCTCGGGCCCTAGGGCCAAATCTGGCCCACCTACAGGCCCGATATGGCCCTCTAGGCTTTCAAAAGGATCACACCTTCTTCCCCTTGGCATCATTATTTGCACTTTTGTATGAGTTTTTTTCTGACCATCCTAAAAGGATTAAATGCCTTTTAGGCTCAGTTCTTGACCTTGAGAACTTTAGGCTGGTATACGTTGTTATTATGGGGCCCACCCCATTTTGCCACTGGCTTTGCTCATCACTGGAATGTACCCCCCTCCACCGAATTTCCATGAAATTGAATTTGGGCCTCCCTGGAGGAAAGAGTTTCCCCACCTTGGCTATTTCGGCTCCATCACGGCTCCACCTCCCAGGAAGCCCATGAGCTCTTCCAGAACGGGACTCACCTGAGTCGCTCCGTACAGCAGCTATCACCAGAGATTATGGGTGGGCGCTGTCTCCTTTGCCAAGGTGCCCTTACCAGGGGGTAGCCACGCAGGCATCTGAGAAAGGGTTGGCAGGAGGAAACTGGGAACACAATTGTTCTTGCAGCTGCTTTGTCAGCTCCATTTGTGGTGTTTAGGAACAGCAGAGGGCAACAGTGAGACGAGAGGCCCAGAATAAATCCAGCACTGGACATTTTCCCAGAAATGACATGAAAATATTGCACTAAATTCATGAGGACAATGAGTGACTGTTCAGCACCCTCAGTGTTTTGGGCAGAGCTTGGATAAGTTACTTTTTTTTTTTTGCACTGCAACTCCTCTAGTTCCTCTCCCCAACATTATCAGCCAGAGGAGTCTAGGAAATGTAGTCTGAAAAAGGTAACTTTTTAAAACTATAGTTTAGTTTAGGGGACTCTTTTCAAATTAGGGACCTGAGACGCTGTTTTGGCATGGAGGAGCAGCTAATAAATGCACCTCCCTACCTTTTTCCCCCCTCCTCCTTCTTCAGGTTATACATATTTCACTTTCATTCCTGCTGTCTTGCTTTTCTTCTGGTCAGATTCCTGCTTGTCTGGCCTTTTATTTGATTCCCACCCCACTTTTAATTCTTTACAGAGTAAGATTATTTCCAGAAACTGCACGTGCTTTGCTTTGTCTCCAATTCTGTCACTTCTTATTAACTCAAACAGAATTTCAGGCAAACGAACACCCTCTTTGAAAATACTTCTAGGGTAACCTAATAGGAGACTGTCTGAAAAGTGCTGAGCCCATTCCAGGATTCCACAGCAAACGGCAGACTGCGGCTGCGACCGAAGGAAAGTCTACAGCTTGCGCGGCTGGATGGAATGGGTGGTGTTGCTTTTCCCATTATGGAGGAGACGGGTGAAGATGAGATGAGTTTCCCCTCACTGTCTGATGCATGAGGTGGCCTCATCCTTGGTTGTCGGCCTGCAAAAGTGTGGCTTTGGGTATCATTTACTTGAACTAAACTCCATTGCAAACTTATCGTACCAGTTCAACCCATTCTTTCAATACAAGACCATAGAATGAAGGTGGGAAATCTCTCTCTCTCTCTGGCTTTTCTTCGCAAACGATGATTCAGGAAGGACTCATCCCGCGCTTTCTGCAAGCGCGCTGATGACTAAAAAGGCCAATCCGAGAGAAACAAGTCCAGTTGCAGAAAGCACAGCAGAAGGTCTCCTTGGGTGATGTTTCCGGGTTGTGATTCTTTCTGCGTTGTCGTTTCTCTTCAAGACTTGTTTAGCGTGAGTTCTCAAATAAGGCTGCAGCATTGTGGATAATGTGTCTCCATGCCTCCCGATGTGAGGCCAGGGCGGACCACTGTTGGTGACCAATTTGGCCGAGCCTGAGCTGTTGTTTCAGGGAGTCCTTGTATCGCTTTTTGGGAGCGCCCCTCTTACGCTGACCTGTGGCGAGTTCACCGTAGAGGACTATTTTGGGGAGGCGATGGTTCTCTATCCTAGAAATGTGCCCCAAATAAATACACTTTTAGGGGGGTATTGAAAACCATCACCTTTCTGAACCAGTGTCGAGTGATTTCAGTGCAATCAAGAATGTCCGTTTCTGCTCCATTTCTGAGTCACTTTGAATGCCAATAATGGAGAAAGCTTATTCAGGCCCCTACACAATTCAACGTTAATGTTTTATTTATAACTGTCAAAGCTCAGAAACCCCCTCCCAAAAAGTATCGTAATACTTTTAATAATTGAAGGCAGAAGTATTAAAAGTAGCCCAGCAGTTACAATTGTTGGGGAAATGCCTCCCCATAGACCTGACGGTGCACACACCGGCTTCATTTTTAATTTTTAAAACATATTTCTTTCGGAATTATCCAGTGATACAAGAGAGCTGCATTTATGGGGTGATAAATTACTGTAATAAACTGCCTGGTGTCCAAAGGCAGAGGCAGCCGAACCACGGCAGCAAGCAAAGCAAATGGCTCGGCCCCAGGAGACCTGGGACATGTAACCAGAAGAGGGACATGCCGATACCTTGCTCTTCACTCTAATTATTGGGGTGGGGGGCATTTTCCTTTAAAACCCTTAGGCTTTTTTGCTTCTGCTTAGGAAACCTGTTTTGCTGCTGGTCTTGTGTCTGTTGTGGGCCGCACTAGATGTCCCTATGTAGGAAGCACCCGGAGGGTGAATCCACACAACACAATTCCAGCCATCTGATAAGCCCTTTAGCTGTTCCTATCTCCCTCCTGAGAAATCCCAGGATTTGTAGTTTGGTGAGGGACTTAGAAATTGTATGCACTCCTCTGAACTGCTTCTGGCAGAGAATTCTAAGTAACTCACCAAACTACAAATCCTAGGGCTCCGTAAGATGGAGCCATGGCTGTTAAACCAATATGGAAGTGCTATAATTTTGTAGTATGGATACATCCAGAGGGAGAGAAATTTGCTACAGAATTGGGAACGGCAAAGAGGGAGAAGCCAAAGACTCTACTGAACCATAAGGCCGGCTCTGCCATCAGGCGGGGTGAGGTGACCTCAGACAGCAAATGCTGGGAGGTGGCAACAAAGTGGTGGGATATATAGACCTGTGTGCTCACCAGGCTTTCCTCCTGCAAACTGGTCTGCTATTTTCCAGTGGGGTGAAGGACATTAACCTATTACCAGCGCTGAAGAAAAATTCAGCTTATTGTCTGGTTGGCTTTTGTACATGGAATGGAAGGAGGGCATTGCCTGGTTCTTCATGTCAGGCAGCAAAATGTCTTGGGAATAGCTTTTTTTTTTTAGCATATGTTCTCTGGCATCCTGTTATATGTGTTAGTGGTGCGTACACACACACACACACTTTCCCCTTATGTCTGTGTCATATGGCCAGTGCAAAGCAAGGCAATGAGGGCAAGAATGTAAATTTCATTTCATTTTTAAGGATTTGCCAGCATTTAAAAAAGCTGTCAAGACGGATCTTTTCCAGCAGGCCTTTCCTGAATAACTATCCCGGCCCAAGACTCGGCTGTCCTTTCTGAGCTGCAATCAGATTTTTTAAACTATTGTATGTTTTAATTTTTTTCTTTCTATTTTATATATTTTTATTACTGTATGTTTTAATCTTTTATAATTTAATATTATTTTAAGGGGTGGGTGGGCTAGGGCACTGTGTCTATGCAGTTTTTATATTGTAAGCCACCCTGATTGCGTTGCAGAGGGGCGGGATAGAAATAAAATTTTATTTATTATTATTATTATTATTATTTGCTCATTTCATCCCATTTGGAATGAGAGAAAAATCTGAATGTTGTGGGAGAAAACCAAATTGATGGATCTCCCCACCACTATTCAAACCATTCTCTATGGTTAGTACTGAGCTGATGAATCAATTTTTGATTCATCAGCTTCTCTCTCTCTCTCTCTCTCTCTCTCTCTCTCTCTCTCTCTCTCTCTCTGTGTATGTGTGACAGAGAGAGATTTTTGATAATATATATTTATTAAACAACAGAGAGAGATTTTTAGTGAAGGGGGATAAGCAGCTACAAATTTCCTTTTATTTCTCTCCTGCTGCTAGATGTCTGATTTTGCTCTGATTTGGTTTGATTTCTCCATCTCTTTCTCTGTAATCAAGGGACAGGGTCTTACATTTTGAATTTCATTTTCCATCCTCTTGAGCAGCTATGGAAAGATAGGCAATAAATATGTTCTTTGTAGCTTTAAAATATATATAAATAAATTGAAATGAATGCACCACCTCTTCAAAGCCTGGTATGGAGTGTGTGGGGGGGGGGGGCGGACGGGAAATCACACATCCTTTTTGGGACAGATTAGCAAAGTGAATACTATCTTCTTTTTCTAAGAAGTAACCTCAAGGCTCAGCCTGAAAGAAAAAGTGAGTCATGCCTTCATGAGTGGTGAGATAACCACTGGGAAGTTCTGTTGGGGCAAAAACCTCAAAGGGGGATTTTGCCACTGCTGTCTGTTGAAGATGCCGTCAATCGTAGATCTCAGGGCAGAATTGGACCATAGGGGTGGCAAAGGGAAGCCACACTGCCAAACCTGCCCAGTGAAAGGGGTGAAGTCTGTTATCACAGAAAACTAGAAAAACTACTGAAGGCACAACGCAGAAGGTTTTGTGGGCAGCAAGCTTGCCGCTTTGTGGAGAATTGTTCAGTCATTTCTCCAACTCACGCAACGGGGTCCTGTGAGTTGGAGATCCATCTTATTACCACCTTAGACAGGTTCAAAAAAGCGGTCACGATGGATCTTTTCCGGCAGGCCTTTCCCGAATAGCGATCCTGGCCTGAAGATTTGGCTGCCTTTTCCCTTAAGCAGCCACTGGATTATTCTATTTTTTATCTTTTTAATTATTGTATGTTGTTAATCTTTTTAATTTAATATTGTTTTAAGGGGTGGGTGGGTTAGGGTACTTATGTAATTATGGGATTTTTATGCTGTAAGCCACCCCGATTGCATTGCAGAGGGGCGGGATACAAATAAATTTAATTATTATTATTACTGTGACGTAGGATGGCAGCTGTGTGGAAAAGCACCCTATCTTCCAATTTTTCACCAGTGAAAACTGGGATGCATGTAGCCAAACATCCTCAGAGCATGGCCAAGATGACAAAAGCAATTAACGAAAACGGACACACAGGCTAGCAAAGGCTGCCGCAGTTTGCTTTTGCCTGAGCCTTCTGGGAAGGGCAAAATTCCACGTGTTCCTTTCCCGTCCTTCCTGCTGAGTTAACTGAATGCAAAACTATTTTTGCACTTTGAACTCAGTTTGCAGTAATTGAAGTAAGATGAGGGCTTGGGACAGTTGAAAGGTATGGAACTCATCAGTGTTAGGATCTCCAACAGTGGTGCAGTGATCGTGTTTGAAGTGAAAAAGTCTGGAAATACTTTCAATATTGTGGCAGTATCGGATAAGGCAGGCTTATTTGCTTTTCCTTTTTCCGCTCTGTTTTGCTGTTCAAACATGCTCAATAAAGGATTCTGGGGCTGTTTAGCTTGCCTATATTAGGCAAGCACAGAGGGCAACAGTAGGATCAGCTAGGGTTGCAATCCCATTCTTTCCCAGCTCAACCTTTATTGCATTGTTTATGGGAAACACGCCACTGCAACCTGACGCTGAAAATCAGTGTTTCTCCAGCCGACCTTCACCATCCACTCAATGCTGATGCTGCCACAAAAAAAGAAAAATTCAAGCAGAAAGAGGGAAAGTAGGCTGGGAGGGGCGGGAAAGGACTTTGTAAAAAGAAACTTCTTTGTCAGAGGCTTTGTTAACTGAGGTATGCATATATAGGGATGCAGTGGGGTCAGTAATAGGCTCTTGCTAGGATGGAGAATACTAGCTCTCCCTTGTGGGGAGAAGTTGACTGTTGCAGAACTAGCAATGTAAAATTTCTGGAAGCCATGGAAAAAACCCATTTCCCCCATTTTTTAAATAAAAAAAATAGATTTTTTTAAAAAAAATTGATCTAGAAAATCGGTAAGTGCCTTGACATGGTGCTGGAGATTTCCCTAAAGACCTCACTGCTAGGCAGCCTGCCACTCAACACAACTCCCTGGAGGGTCTTCCAGGTCTTCTCTCAGTTTTCAATTCTGGAAAAACTGAAAAAATGCACCATTAGTGCAGTTTACAGATTGAAAGTCAATCTGTTACTTTAGGAACATAAACCATGCCTATGTACAGTCTGAGTTGGCATAAAATTACCACAATTAGTATATTAAAAATACAATGTATTCAAACAATTATTAAAATTATTACAAATGGAATTCACTTTTTAAAAAAAAATAATATTTGTAACAAATGGAGCAACAATCTCCTGAACTGTATGGAACCTCTTCTTTTTTTCAATTTTTTGGAAAAAAAACAAAACAGCTTCAGGAAAAAAAATGAAAATAACCTAAATTTTTCCAGGTTTTTTTTCCAGGCCTTTACAACTTCATGCAGAATTGAGCAGCAAAGGACAGAGCGATCCGGACATGCTCAGGTCCAGCTTTGCTCCGGAGGCAGTCCGTTGGTGTAAATCCAACCGGCCAGATCAGGCTGCCTGAGGGCTGGTCCTCTGTCCTTGAGCTTCATTTGGTTTTCAGCATCCGCTTTGTGAGCCCAACCCAACCTACTTTGGGTGCTAGAAACAGGGACGAGGGTGCACAGGGGTGGTGGCGAGAGGACGTTGCCCCTCTGTTTTTTTGGTGTGTGTTTTTTTGAACTTCACAGAATAAACAAAAATACATTTAATTGGGACCATTACGTCCCTTTGACGGGGAAGCCTTTAAGATCAGACAGCAGCTTCTCTGCACCGGTGGAAATAACCAGGGCCTAATTAGTCCTGTTTTCTAAAGAACCTCAAAGGCAGCTGATGAAAGGAGCATGTGGCCAGCGGAGAGAGCTCACCTAATGCATAGGCAGGGAAGGGGGGCTGAGAGAGAGGAAGGCCTCTTCCCACCAGAGATGGGGGTTTGGGGCGTCTTTGTCTTGCCCACCCTTTTAGGTGTATGGAAAGGAGGGAAGAGAGGCCAAAGGCATGGGATGCAGGGCTTGTGGCTTTTCCAAGGGGCAGGTGATGATACGCACTGGGTGGGATTCATGCTCCAACTAGTTCAGCATCCTCTGGCCCACAAGGAATAGGAAGCGCCTCTGGGAAGTTCAGAGACAAGGGTGTAGCTATGGGGTGGAGGGGAGATGGACAATATGCAGCCATTGCCTCCCTAGATATGATTTCTGCCCCACCCCCACAATGAATTTTTCCTTCTCTTCCCAAATTTCTAGCACTGCATGACTTTAAACTTCACTTGAGCATTAGGACTTTATCAGACGAGCCCCTTTAAATGTTCTTTTGCTGGAATAAAAAAAATATCCATTTTTATGCCAGCAAAAGAATGCCTCCCGCTGCACTTACTTTGCTTTCCCGCCAAAGGCTTCCCCGGCAATGAAAGAGGAAATGAACGGAGCTCCGTTCTCTTCCTCCTTTGAAATCCCACGGATTATTGCGAGACCTCATTGTGCAACTTCAAAAAAGAAATCAAAAATAAGACAGATATTTTTTTAAAAAAAGCACAGGGACACATGTTAAAGGTCCCACGTAACTTGGGGAGGGTCATAAAAAGTGCGTCACTTACCTGGCTGTCGCAATCTCACTGGGAAGTGTTCGCATCAGACTGGCCATTCTCGCTACATTCACGTAAGTACAATGGTGCAAGGTTTCACACACCGGCAATGCTGGCACAAAAGCGCCATGGGGGGTCAATTCACGGTTTCAGCCATCAATTAAAAAGTACAGGTTGTGGCGGGGACATAAACGCAAAAGGGAGACATCGTGTGATATATGTGTCCTTTCACATTTACTGGGCATCGTTATGTGTCTGATAAAGTCCTTAGAAATACAGTTTAGGCATCCGAAGAAAAGGGGTTCTGAGGAGGGCAAATACGTGAGTTCTAGGTGTGAATGATTTTCAGGGTCCCAGTTTCTGCAGTGCTAGAGATTTGGGGCCTAATGAAAAATTCCATGGGGATCTGTTGATCTCTCTCCTTTGGTGGTGCCCATCAGAGCAGAGATTGGGGAAGAAAGTTAACTTTGAGGGATGTAAGCTATCCGGAATCCTTCAACTTGGAGCCTGGAGATTCAAGCAGTTGTCGTCCCAAAAAAGTAACTTTTCCAGGCTTTGGTTTAGAGGGCAGCCTATGGGCTCATGTGGAAGCCTTGTTTAGACTGTTGCTGGATATGGGAGTCTCATTGAGGTCTCTGGACAGGGCTAGCATCTTTTGTTAATTTGTTGAATCCCAGGGTGGGCCAAATTCAACCCTACAGTTGTTTTTTTTCATTTTGTCCACCCCTGGATGAGCAGTAGGATTATAATGGACTCTAATGAGGAAAAGGGGGAACAAATTACTGGTTTAAAAAAGTCACTTTCCCAAGCTTTGCGGAAAGGATAAAACACCAGATGCCCACCGGAGCTGTTGGGCAGGAACAATGGATCCATGGCCAGCGAGCCATTGATGTGATGTCCTGGGGCAGCTCAGTTACTGGTCAGTGATCTAGAAAATCTGTAAGTGCCTTGACATGATGCTGGAGATTTCCCCAAAGACTTTACTGCTGGGCAGCCTGCCGTTCAACCCAACACCCTGGAGGGTCTTCCAGGTCTCCTCTCAGTTTTCAATTCGCCTGGTTTGGGCTTGTTATGTTTATCGTCTCCGCAATGCTTGGGAATATCACTTCACGGTAAATCCTTGCTCTGCTTAGTTTAAAGAACAAAAATAAATCCAGGACAAAATGACATCAAACTGAAAACAGGAAAGAAAGGCAAATAGAAGCCTATTTTAAAGCTAATTTCTGACTGGCGTCTCCCAGAATGCAGAATTTCCTCCCAAGGGTTGCTGGGTTGCTCCCTTCCTTGTTGCCAGCAGGCAAGGAGCTAATTATTTAGATGAGCTTTTCACCATCAAGGAAGGGCTTTTAAAGGGTGAGGGTTCTTTGTAGTGAGCAAGGCTTCCACCACCAGGCAGATGGGTTTTGGAGTCCCTTGTTAACATCATGGCCAACAGCTGTCCAGTGGCGTGAACGAATTAACTTGTATGTGTGAGCCCATAAGATACTTTTTTTTGCATTCTCTTTGCCATTTGAGGCTGGAAAAGGTACGAATGCTGGGAATGGATTGGGTGAGTGAATTTTTCTCTTTGTATGGTTCGCATAACTATGGCGGGAGATGGGTCATGCTTTTCACACTTCATTTTTCTTTGTTTGCTTCCATGCTATACAACCCTCGGGAGTCCATCTTCGGTCAGCCTTGGCCTGAGAAGGGTGAGTGGACCCCAACCCAAATTCCCCATGGGTTTGGTTCCAGTCCTCCACCCCTTGTGGATACCAAAATCTGTGGGTGCTCAAGTCCCATTATATACAATGGCATAGTACAATTGAGGCCTTTACGTGGAATGGTTGAATCCATGGATACAGAATCTGTGGATAAGGAGGTCCAACTATACTCCCAGTTCTGGAACAAGACACTCTCCTTTTGAATTGGTGTTTTTTAAAAATTCCTTTTCAGTTTCTCTAGTCTTTCAATATTCAATTGCGTTTTAACATTACAACGTTTTGTGGTTCGGTGCATACCTGTTTTTAACCTCACTGAGTCCCAGTTTGTGGAGAACAGTAGGCTGGAAATGCAATGCATTAATTGAATGAGGGGTGGGCCACTGTGTGGATCGGGAGCATTTTCCCCCAACTCCTCCTATGGGCCATAATATTCCCCCATGGTACCCAAAGAGACCTCCCTTTTCAGCTGCATCCCAGCCAAAAGGGAAAGCATCACCTCGTGTCGCCATTTTGCCTGAGATGTGGCCAAAATGGAGATATTTAGGAGATGCAGGTTCTATAGGAGCTGGGATGTGGGAGAGTGTAGGTGCTTATTTTTGCATGTTTGGGGGGACTGGTGAGATTTGGGAGCAAAAATTGCCCCCAAATCATTCCCCTTAAAAATTAAATAGGAAATTTTTGGAGGGGGAAAGCTTTGGAAGACTGGCCTTTGGGGGCCACATGGAGCCTGTGGAGTGCCCTTTTCCCACCCCTGACTTAAATTAAATTATGGTAACTCATTTTTGCAGCGCTCTGAAAAAACCACTTTCCAACCCATTTTATTCTCATGCTTTCCTGGGGTTGTTTTTAACCTGTCGCCTATTGTTTTGGGTTTTGTTCTTTTTAAAGAGGAACAATCATTTAGAAATGCAAATGGAAATGCAGAGCCTACACTTAAGATATTTAAAGCTGAGAAAAACACAGGCAGACGTCAGCTTAAAGGCTGGCCACAGGAAAATTTGCTGAAATAGAGTAGGTGTGATACACACTCCATTCCCCCAAGAGGTGAGAAGTAAAAGTTCACCCTGGTTTTGTTGCCTTTGGAACAGATCTTAAAGGCATATTGGGTTTTTTAAATGTATATTTATTTACCAATATGCAGAGGCAGTGAGCAGCAGAATAAACACTCCACCAGAGAGATGTAGTCCACCATTCCCTCATTAGATCTCTAGGAGCATATCCTATAATGCTTTAGACTAGAGCCGAAGAACTCAGCCCTTGGCATCTCTCCCTCTCTGTTTGACTCAAAACAGTAACCTGTCTTTTCCTTGGGTTTTTTCCTTCGACTTCACATAAAACCTGTCTTTTTGTTCGTTTCAACTTCATTACAGTTTCTTGAACTAAGAACAGAACAGGGCTGACCCGGAGGCATAGCAAAAGGCTTTGCTTGCCACTAAGAGCTCTGCCTCCCACCATGAAATTTTGCTTCCATGCCCGAAGTATAGTAACTTAAAACCTTAGTTGAGCATTTAGAAATAGCATTTAAACACCCAAAGAAAAGGGTCAGGCAAAGTGACCCAAGGAACGCAAACACAGCAAATAGAATAGGTCTAGTTATGAATGACTTTCAATGTCTCACTCTCTGAAATGCTAGAAATTTGGGGAAATACACAAATCCCCTATTCCTCTTTCTGTCTCTAGCCCAAACTTGGCTCTAATGATGGGCTCCTGGCCCTGTTTGCAGGTCTCTACCCCACAGCCAGCTTAAGGAGCAAACCCCATCCAATCCTCTCTGGCTGCCATTTCGTGGGCTTAATGACTCCAACCTCTCCCATCCCTTTAAGGCATAAGGTATGGAGCAGACAGCACAGGGGGTTCACTTAATTACCTCCGATTGTATATGACGTTGTCATGTTGATTTACTAAATATACGCAGGAAATCTCTTTATTTTGCCAGCCGATAGAGGATATAATCCAGAGTTCCCGAGAGCGGCTCTGACACCAATTCCCTCTGGTTATGTTACCTGTCTTTTCCACCTGCAATTGCATCGATGAAGCCCGCGAGGGATGTCAATAACTAATTTATTCATATTTTTGTGGCTTCTGATTTATTATATTTAAAAAAGGAGAAGATGTCAGGACAACTTGTCTCGAGTGACAGTGAAGCTTGCCGAACACTCAAAAAAATCCAAATCTCAATGAGTAGGATGTGGCGTACGCTTGCCAGGGGGACTGTCAGGCTTACCAGGCACACGAATGCAGGACATCGGAGATCCTGAAACTATCCTGTCCTTTGCCAAGCCTTAACTAAGGGTTAGGGAAATTTTTGTCTTTACAAGTAAATGGCCAGCAATGATTGGTACAGTAGAACCCCGCATCTGCTGGGGATTGGTTCGGGGGGCGGGCGTGGATACTGAAAATCATGGATAATAGCCATTGAAAATAATGGGACTTCTGGTTTAAAATACCATAGAGTTGCCTTGGAGGACCTAGAAAATGGCTAGAGAGAAGACATTTTCTAGGAAGATTCTATGGTAGGTGTGCTGTTTTGTGTTTCATGGATAATTGAATCAGTGGATAATGAATCAGTGGATACTGGGGTCCTACTGTACTCAGTTAACTCAGTAGGGAGGAGAGGAGAGGTGTGGTATGATCTTGCCCTTCCCAGTCCACTTCGGCAAAAGCAAACCGCTGCTGGGAGACCTCAAGTTGAGAACCACTGGTTTAGATCATGCTACCAGACTCTCATACCTTCTAAATAGCCTGGCTTGGCAGGGAAAGTCCCAATTAATCCTCCGTTCTCTGATTCTCTCAGCTACTTTTAAAATATCCTGGTTTATCTCTCCTTTTCCCACTTCTCTCCTTTGCCATTTTCTCCAATTGCTGCAAAAGTAGTCTGCACTCAGTTAAATTATCAGAATGGAAAGAATTGGCGTGGGGGAGTTTTGCCCTTCCCAGAAGGATCTTTCCCTCCAAGGTTTTCCTAAACTCACTACATAAATCCCATGATTTAAAATAATAGGTTTGTGTGGTCTTCCTCATTGATAACTTTGGCCCTCTTGTTGCCCGGCCATACCCTTTTGGCCAGGCTCAGATGTTGCTTTGCCTTGTGCATCCCAGTTTGTGAAATGTTGTTGGAGGATGTAGGACAGCCAATGTCACCTTTTTCCTGGTTTGCAAGGGGGAAAGGCTGGTTTGGGGTGCTCAAGGGCCATCCATCATAAAACTTAGCCACACTTAAATCAGCCCTGGGTTTAGGATACGGATGGGGTGTCGGTTGAGCCTCTTGCTGAATCACACTTTTTTGATGGTGGTGGGAAGGAAATGTCTGTGGCTGCCCCCCTGCCAGGCCTCACATTGCAGCAGGCCATTTTGTCCCTTGCCTCGAATGATTTTCTGCCACTGTTTATCAAATCGTGCTTGAAAGGATTTCCTGTTGACATTTTAAGAGTCTTAAATAATGCCATTGCAGCAAAGCAGAAATTCTCTTTGCCACCAGAAAACTGGGGAACTGACAACCCCCCCCTGTCTCCTCCTCCCCCTCTGTCTCTTTCTCTCAGGCCATGGGGACCAATTTACTCCTTGGGCCTTCCCTTGGTCCACCAGCAATGCCACACTGGCCCCGGCTGCTCGGATGCTGCCTTTGTCAGAGACCCATATGGCAGAGTGTAATTACCGGTTTATTCTGCTGCTGAATCAGCAAGAACAACTGAGTCCACCACACAGCTCCGAAAGGCCCTCTTCATAAACACTGGGTCATTGTTGAAATTCATGCAAAGATTAATGCAATTGCCAGCAGGGGGGAAGGGCCATTTGCATCCAGAGAAAGGGGGACGTGTGAGGCAAGTAATTTCTATATGGCAGGATTCCAGAGATGGAGAGTTTTGGGAAGCAAGGACAAGAAGACGTTGGAGACGCAGGGAGCGGGAAGGGGCGTGAAGGCTCCGTCCTAGCAAAGAATCCTCCATCCTAAAACCATGTCCTCCAACATTTCACAGATGGAAACTGTGTGGCCAAGCAACATCAGACAGTGGTCAAGCTGGCCAAAATTATTAAGGAGAAAGAACATGGCTGCAGCAGTTTGCTTTTGTCTGAGCTTTCTGGGAAAGGCAAGATTCTTACCCCTTCTCTTCTTGCTTCAAGGTTTCTTCTCTCTCTGCAGCCAAGATTCATTAAAAAAAGTTTCAAACATTTTAATGACACAGGATCTACCTGTACGGCTTGGCAATGCTACTTTTTTGGAACTATAGCACCCATATTCCTTGGCCACCTTGGCTGGGGGATCCTAGGATTACCCCAAAAAAGTAACTTTACTTTCTCAGTCTCTGTATCCCAGAGAACTTGTGTTATTTGATCTTCCTCTCTCCCCTGGGCGTGGGTTGCTAGGGTGAGTTTCGGCAGAACTGGACAGGGCAGGATTTCAGCTTCTCTGCTGTACCTGTTGAGCCTGGACTGGTGATGTTTCAACCTGGTTGGCCTTTTGCTATTTTCATTTCTCCCGGCAGAGGAGTGAGCTTGACAGGTTAAGTGTGCACCGGGTGGATCTGGTTGCACAAGAAAACAGCCTACGCGGCATTTACCATGGATATGGGTCAAACCCAGACTTTAGACACAAAGGTCATTTGTGGGTTGGTTGACTGTCTAGCTCAAAATGTTTGGGCTAACCACAAGAAGTCACTGCTGTGGGAAAACCAGGAGATGGCCATGAGATTGTGACATTTACGAAATTGCAACAAGTGCAAGAGAGATGATGATGGATTTCTTTATTTACATCCCACCTTTTCATCAATACTGTGATTTGAAGCAGCATACAAAAATGAAAACAAATACAGGCTGGCATCTCATGCATATTGGGTGGGGGGCAACCTGTATTTTTTATTTTAAAAACATAATCCCTCCCCACAAAAAATCGCAGACACCAAAACAGAAGCATGTTGCAGGGAGCAAATACCTTGCCATGCATGACTTCTAAGATCAGGGCCATCATCTTCTTTGACTCAGAAAGCACCTAAATGTCTTGGGCCAGATCTGAAAAGCAATTACTGTTATCAGAAGTTCAGCAATGGACACCGACAGGAAAAGCTTGCAAATGTGCACACAGAAAGTGCCAGGACATGTATCTTTCAAGTTCCTGTAGAGCAAGTGCCATCGTCATCCTTGCTGCAACTTCTTTGAGGTTGACCTTTGGGATAGAATTTTGCCTCCAAGCATTTCCTCTGTATGCAGTTAAGCAATGTTGAGCTCACCTTCTGAGCACTTTAATGTTGGGAAATGAAGACTAAGCACAGATTTCCCTTGCTTTGACGCTTGGGTGTAATGCCTTAAAACTATACTTCTAGCATTGGAAGAACTTAAAACTTCAGCTGAACATTTAGAGAGAACAGTTTAGGCTTTCAAAGACAAAGGGTAGGCAAAGCAACCAAGGGAATGCAAACACAGCAAATAGGCCCAAGTCTAGGTGTGAATTATTTTTGGTGTCTCCCTCTCTGCAATGCTAGGCATTTGGGGTTGTGGTTTTTGTGTGCATTCAAGTCATTTCCAAGTTAAAGTGACCTTGTCATGGGTTTTTTTTGGCAAGATTTGTTTGGGGAGGGGGTTGCCTTTGCCTTCCTCTGAGGCTGAGAGAATGGAACTAGCCCAAGATCACTCAGTGAGTTTCCATGGCTGAGCAGGGATTTGAACCCCAGTCTCCCAGTGTCCTGGTCAAACACTCAAACCACCATACCATACTGAATGAAGGAATATTTCACAAGGTGATGGGAGAGACAGAATTCTTATTTGGAGGGGCAATGCCCTCCTTTTACCTTCCCTGGTCAGCATTTTTGTCTTTCTCATAAGTTGCAGGGTAAACAATTCATTTCATGGCAGCAATTTGAGAGGTGTCCTGTTTCTGGCTGCCCGCTGCCCATTCGAGATGGCCTGTTCAATTAAAACCATGTGGCATCTAATGCCACCGGAGTTTTTTTATTTCCAGACTGTCATTAGAAAGTCTGGCTGTGTTTCCTTCCTTTCTTCCTTCCTCTCTCTCTGGTTTCATCCTAACAACTCTGGCAGTGCCCAGCTGTGTGTGTTTCCCCCCTTCCTGTTGAACCTCACATCTACCCTGCCTTTTTTTTTTAATCAATGGCACTGAGTAATTTCTGGACAGTTTTGGGTGGTTTATTTATAACAAAAAGACACAGGCTGTTCTGGGAAGTGAAAAAACACCATGATAATGCAAGAGCATTGTGTCAGCTTTTGGTATTTCCAAGTTAATGGACTTGCAAACAAAGTCACCAAAGCACTTTTATTATGAAGGATTTTACAGAGACTGGCTTTCATTCTTATTTTTCAAGTTTCTAGATCTTAATGCATGAAAGAGGGACGTGTGCCATTTCAAAACTCTCCATCCTTACTGTGGCCTTCTTCTCCACCCTCCCTGGTTCGATATCTCATGAATGCTGTAGATTTGTCGGAACAAATATATATTATGCTTTAATCCACCCCAATAGCCTGCTGCAAGCAAGAGACAACCATCTGTACCAGCTCATGGTCCAAAGCACAAGCTGTGACAAATGGTCACAATGTGTATGTGGCTCCAGAGGACTTATGCAAGTGTGCCAAGGTATATGGTGGCAATCACACTATCTTGTTATAGTGCTATTATTCCACTTTAACTGCTGTGGCTGCCTCCTGTGGAATTCTGGGGTTTGTAGTTTAGTGAGGCCTAAGAGCGCTCTGGCTAAGAATGCTAAATGCCCAACCCTAAACTGTAAATCCCAGGATTCCAGAAGAGGCAGCTGTAGCAGTTTGATACATCTGGTATTTCTAGCCCCACCATTTTGCCTTAGGCTCCACCCATTGCTACCCTCCCACCCAATTTCTCAAAAATGGAGCTTGGCCCTCCAGCTCACCTGTGACCTACCTGCTCTGAGTGGCAGCAAGTCTCCAAGGAAGACATTCCCAGTCCTACCAACCCAGATCTTTCTTGGAAAATGGAAGTTCTGTGTGCATGAAAAACATGGGTTCCTCTCCCTAGAGGAAAAAAAAAAAACTACCCAATGTTGTGTCATCCCAAGAGTCCTACCCTACATTGTCTCCAGTTCTGATGCCCAAGATTTGGAGGGGAATCTTTGAAAGGATGTGGTCTTGGTCTTCCAAACCCTGAATCTGACTGCAGCCCTGAAACCATGCAGTCTGGCTAAGAAGAGTACCTGATCTTGGCTTCTGCTGCACACATCCAGCCCCCAACCAGCCATGCTTTGCACAATTAGTCTAGGGACTTTATCAGACGACCCAGTTTAAGATGTTCTTTTGCTGGCATAGAAAAACCCATTTCTGTGTCAACAAAAGAATGCTCCCTCCCCACACTCACCTTCTTCTCCCGGCAACAAAGAGCCCCGTTCACTTCCTTGCTCGAAATCCCACGAGACTGTCACATGGGAAATTTAAAAACAAAAACAAAATATACACATAAAAAAATAACACCAAGCACCTAGGTACACTTTAAAAGTCCCAAGTAACCTTGGGCGGGGGTCATAAAAACAGCAAAATCTACCTGGGTGTTCCAATCTCACCCAGAAGTGTTTGCACTGGACGGGATGCTCTCACTACAGTGAGGAGAGTTAAATGGCCCAAGGTTTCCCACGGTGGCAATGCTGGCACAGAAGCAGCAGGGGGATCTATTGAAGGCTTAAGCCGTCAATTAAAAACGATGGGATTTTGACAGGGCATAACCACAAAAGGGCAACATTGTCTGATATGCACATCCTTTTGCAGTTATGTGGCATCATTATGACGCTGTATTTTGTCCGTCTGATAAAGTCCTGGGATGCCGTACAAGGATTGCCCGTGTTTGCTTCACAGATTCCAAATGGTGCATGAAAAACAGCTGTTCCAAAAACTTCAAAATTGTCTCCAGCATTTGTAAGCTTGGAGGGCATTGTATTGCAAACATTGCAAAGGGTTGCAAACATTTAACAATGCAAAAATAATTTCAGTGAGAGGCAGCTGCTGTTTCCCATTCCTTCTCTCTCAGATTTTGGAAAGTAAGTTTTTACAAGGAATTTATTGTATAACTGGGTCATTGCACAGCGGGCCATCCCCGTGCCGATATTTCATTACTGCTAATGTTGCAGGTGTGTGTATGGGTTTTAAGTAACTCATTAGATCACTTGTTACTTCTTGCTATTTTAGCTGCTGTTTGAAAACACACATACCGTCTGAAAGAATAAAAACATGGCCTAAGATGCCTCATAAGCATTGTTAGCCCCTGCCTCCAATAGTGACCAAAAGTAACAAATAAAAGTAACACAGAAAAAAAGTAATTATGTTATCAGTCATCATATTTTTTGCAAAAGGACTATAAGATGTTACTTCCAAGATTGGTCCTCTTTCAGTTTCTTCTTTCCTAGGTTTCCGTCTATACCTGATTGGTATAGCAATGCTGTGGTAGTACTTCTATGGCATCCAAGAGTCTATTTCATGGTTGTTCTATCTTCCTTGGATTTAGCCACCTCTTGCCCATGGCTTCGCGTTATGGCACCTTTAGAAAACCTGTTTACTGTCAAAATTAAGGAATAGGAAGAGGGTGCATTTAGACAGATGACTTGGAGCACCATCATTGTGCAGCTATTCCATCTTTTCCTCTTTATCAGGCTTTGTTTTGTGTATATGTGTCTTTGGGTTGCCTGGTGATTTATAGTGACACCATGAATTTCATAGGGGTTTCTTAGGCAAGGAATATTGAAAGGTGGTTTGTCATGGCCTTCCTCTGAAAATAGCCTCCAGCACCTGGTATGCCATACCTGTCGCCTTCCAAGTACTAACCAGGCCTGACTCTGCTTAGCTTTAAAAAGATGAAAAAAGCTATGGGAAAATGCATGTGTGAATGTCACAAATGGAAGCTGTTGTGGACTGGACTTCTTATAAAATTCCATGAATAGGACACAGTTACTGCCTAATAATAATAAAAAGTATTATATAGAGGCACACAGGATTTTCCCAAAGGGAAACAGGCCAAGTTATGTGGGTGCCTGAGGCAGAAAATCCAAATGATCGATGTCTCTCTCTCCAGTTTCAGGAGAGAGGAGAGGAGAGAAATGATATAGATATAGATGTCTATACAGGTATAACAATGACTATTACAACTAACAACGTTGCAGATGTGAGCTCCTTCACAACCAGTCTTTGTACCTCATGATAGCAGGCTGAACCCTTAAAAAGCCATTAAAAAAGCACAACCCTCCACCAAGCACCACTACACAATGCATCTGGCTAAGCAGACCCACAATGAGCGGATGTTGCAAGTGAGATGTTAAATCTGAACAGTGCTACAACAGCAGGATTCTGCGTGCGTGAGTGTGAGCCGTGTTGTTTTCACTACAACAGGCTGTTATCACGTGGCCATCCCTCTGGAATTCGACAGTGCCAAGACTTGTCTTCCCACCATTAACACAGCCAGAACCAACCACACACACACACACATCCACGCCTCGAATTTCATGCTGAGATTATGGATTCCGGAAAATCTTGACTTTAATTAACTTTTCAGATGGGGGTGGGGAAACAAAACAAAAAATATAACCAAACTAAACCCCAACCCACGGCACTCAGCTCTGAATATTGACAGTAAACAAAGTCCATTTTTGTGCCAGTGCCGAGGAGAGCTAAAGAGCTTGTGCAGACTTGGTGTTGTTCTCCACACAAACTTTTTTGCTCTGTTCTCCATTCCACCCCCACCCCCACCTCCCTGCTTCACTGAGTGCCAATTCAAACCATTTTTTTAAAAAAACGCTCTGGTTTCCACATAATCAGCCCTCTTTTCCTTACCATTATGCATGCCAGGCCAAATGAAGCTGGGCTCTGGTGCCCTTCACCCTCCCTCTCTTCTGCCTGCCTGCATCTGTTGCTAATGAACTGCAAACATCCCTGTTCTTTGCCTTCACCTGGTGCCCTGCCCTACGCATGTATAATCTAAATAGAGGCCATAATGATGCTCCGACAGTCTCCAGCCCCACTGACAAGGACTGCCAGTGACAGGGGTCAGGAAGGCCTTTGCACCTTTAATATTTTCCCCTTAACCCCTTCTCTGCCATGGGGAGAGGGGTGTCTGTCTGTATATATACTACATAGCTCCCTAGAACAAGCTAGCATTTTATTCTGTGATTTTTCAGAACACATATGTTTCTAGCATTACCTTGGCTGGACTCACTGAGCTGCCGGGTGAAGCTGCACAGTTCACCGTCAGCCAAATGTGCAGAAGAGTGACTTTCCTGTGTTGACTTTGCTCCAGTTCTGGAAGCGAAGCTCTTGTTGTGCTGCCAAGGTTGGTGCCAGGAAGGGTAAGCCATTGTACTTTCTCAATCAAAGCACCTTCACTCCTAGGAGTACCAAAAACTTGGCATTCCTAATATTGGCCTTGAGCCCAAATAATGTGCAAAGAGTATTTGTCACGAATGAAGACATAGTAGCTACCCTTTGACACCTAGCAAAAGGCAAGGGTAGGCAGGGGCCAGTTTTCACTGCTGTGTACCCAACCGCATTACAGGTCAACCTCTGTATCCATGGATTCAGTATCCATGGTTGCACTTATCCATATCAGAAAAAAATATGTTCTCTCTAGGCATTTCTTGGTCCTCCAATGAGATTCTATGGTTAACTTCCTGCATTCATCTAACTGAAAATAACAGGGTTCCCTATTATCCACGGTTTCAGGTATCCATGGGGGGGGGAGCTTGGAACGTATCCCCTGCAGATATGGGGGTCGACCATTTTGGGTTGAAAAATCACAATCCAAGTCACCTTTGGTCACAACTTCTTGATTGCTCAGGGTGTGTTGGGTGGTTGAGGTATTCTGAACAAATCTGCTATGCTCCTCCGAATAAATATTCCATCCCCCAATGAAATTTTCTTTTGATCCCAAATTTCTAGCATTCCAGAGTGTGAAACATAGAAAATAATTCGCATTTAGACTTATTCTATTGGCTGTGTTGGCATTCCCTTGGTCACTTTCATGGGAAAGAGAAAAATGGGCAAAATGAAGCCAATTAGGAACTCTCCCCCCACCCTGTATGAAATTTTTCCCTCATTCCCCAAATTTCTAGCACTGCAGAGAGAGGAAGACACTGAAAATCATGCACACCAAGAACTGTTAATACTTCCTGCCTTTGCATTTGTTTGGTAACTTTGACCAGTTTCTTTTTTAAAACTAGCCAGAACAAAATACATTTGTGATATTTCAGAGTGGAGAAAGCATTATTCCCATGCAAAACTTTGCAGCTTGGAACGAGAAGGTGGGCACATTGCAGCTTCTGACTGGGTCACATTTGTAACATCTGGCTGTGAATACTGGAAGCCCCAGCCAACTCGCTCCAAAAAACAGCAGACAGCAGCATACAAGACACTGGAGCCAATCTGTGCGTACCAGAAAACCTTGCCTCAAAAATACTTGGAACGGGAGGAAGAATGATCCGGTGGGGGAGAAAATAAGGGGAGAGCTCTGCATTGTTAAAATCATAACGGGTGAATCTGGCTTCAATTTAAGTGGGGAAAAGGGACAAAATAAAACAAAAGAATGGCTGCAGCTGCCAAAACCCAGGCCTGCGTTTCTAACAAAATACAAGAATGAACTGCAGAATGTGGGGGGAATGTGAGGCTCCAAGGAGCTGAAACAAAGAGAAATGTGGGATATCTTTGGTGCACAAAGGCCACAGTTGTCGAGAGGCAGGGAGAGAAGCAGCAATTGAAGGCACAGAGCAGACCCATTGTCTGATAAGATATCTGAACATCTGAAAGGGGTTGATTGGGGCCCCTGAATCCTGATCTTCAGGGCCTCGGAGAGAAATTTCATCTTCTCTTTTGGGTGATGCATTCCTTCTTCTTTTGTTGATGTGTAAATGGGGCAGAGGAGCACATACCGTAATTTAGGTCAAGGGACTTTCCTCAACAGTTAGGGAGAAGCCAGATACTGGCAACACAACAACAGGTATTTCAAAACCAGAGGGTGGTGTGGTGAGAGGAACAAAGAATGACTTCTGCTTACTCTCCCTCTTACATGGTAAGTCTCCTTCCTTATGCGGTTTTTTGGCTTCTTGTCTAAAAGGAATCAAGACTTCTCTCTGAGCACTTAAGCAACCTCCAGACATTCACACCATCCTTCCATCAGGTTCTCTCGTCTCTCTTTTTTTGCATGGCAATGTTCAATTTCACATCCCGTGCTGGGGAGAATATCCCCCCCTTCTTTTCTTTTCAGTTTGCCATCAGTTATATGTTTCCCTGATGAGATCTACAGGCAGCTGGTCCAGATTTCTTTTCTAGATCACATGACCCGTCTAGGCCTCTATATCATCCCGGATGCCAATCTGTCCAGAATCCTGAGGCTTGTGCCTCCTCTCCCCTCCTCTTCCTCGCAAGTATTTTTTATCTATTGAAAAAAACACTTAGACGATCAAGCCGCCAATCTTAAGCCGAGCACAGCTTCCCACAATGATCCCGAGGAGCCTATTTGAGTTTTCTTTTCCCAACTTCCTTTCACAGAAGTCACATGCTGGCATGCATTCCTTTAGCATTAATGCTTCCTCTGGGACTCAGACTTTACAGAAATATGAGAACAGGGCTTGCATGTGGCAGACATTCTGGGGAAGCCAGCTGTGAGTTTGCTTTACATGCATGGAAAGAAGGCGCTGCAATGAAGCAAAGGGAGAAAATATAATGAGAACTTAAAGTCCCTCTTCACAGGATACAGCTGATACATCGATGCCTCTGAGCTACTTTTCGGGAAGTGAGTTTTCACTTATTCCTGGTTCTGTGTGTTCACACTCAATGTGTGGTTAAGGGTGCAAGGAACCAGTAAGCACCCAAATATGTAGAACTAATTGGGTGGACCTGAGATGCTCATCTCTGAGCCTAGATTGTGGTAAATATATAAAATTTACACAAAACGTCAGAAACACATTTTCAGTTTATACCATGATGAATGTTTAAGCAGAAACAAGTTCAGATAGCCATGTTTTATCTACATGGGGGAATGGGGTCCATATAGGGTTTGCTCTTGATATACAGTTGGCTCTCCGTATCTGCATCCACATATTCTACCATCCATGACTTGAATTTTTTTTTTATTAAATCCAAAAAAACAAGCCTTGATTTTGCAGGCTTGGTCACCATTTTACTACGCCATTGTATATAATGGGACTTGAACATCCGTGGATTTTGGTATCCACGGGGTGTCCTGGAACCAGATACCAAGGGCCCACTGTACTATGATTAGAAGAACTAAACAGTTCCTTTTCATGGAGTAACAGGATAATTCGGTATGTTGTTTGCAAGTGCTAATTATGTAATTTGTTTCTTATGTTTCTCAATCAATCAGTTCTTATTTTTCTCTCTGAAGTATGTTAGGGTCAAAAGTGTACACAACCCTTTGCTCGTGCAGGCATCAAAGCAGAAGATAACTTTTTATAGAGTTTTAAATGTTTCAGGTTTAAGGTTTCACGTTCCTCACCCACTGTGGAAACCCATGTTAATTTCCTAACTTTTCTGCTGCCTTATCGCTTGACATCAGCATTCTTTCATTCTGGCCCCATGGGGGACTGAGGTAAAACCATGTCTTTTTGCTAATCAGAAAAATCCATTTGCAAAAAGATGCAGTTTTAGCTCAGTCCCCCATGGGACCAGAACAAAAGAACGCTGGAAGAATGCTGACGCCATGCGGTAAAGCAGCAGGAAAGACGCTTTGCCACTTTTCTTCGGAGTGCGGTAAGGCCCAATATTAACTCAACAGTGTGGAAAGGAGAGGAGGGGATGGAGTCTTGCCCTTCCCAGTTGGTTCAGGCAAAAGCAAACAGTAGCAGCTTTTCTTAGTCTGTTCTTTCTTGTTAATAACTTTTGCCATCTTGAAGAACAGCCTCAGAGAACTTGAAATGCCTCATTTAATGAGTATGTGTCTATTGCCATCTTTAAACATGTCATTTAACTCTAGAAATCCATCTGGTAGCTTTACAGGAGAGTGAACTTCCCAGTTTTTCTATGCTCCAAGTCATTCAGTATGGCTGAATCTAAAATCAGAAAGAGATCAATTGGTACACACAAATTACAGGCTTCTCATTTTGAAGAACACTGAGTTAATAATAACTTGTTGACTGCTTTAGCTAGAAAGCTTAATGCAGTTCCTTCCTACAGTCAGATGCCAATGCCAACCAGTATCCATTGTGAGCTGCTAGGACTCCACCCAAATTGCCCTCTCCAGAAGAAGCTGACTCCGAAAATACTGCTGATTCTCCAATGGTTTTATTGTTGGAAGTCCCTGCAACACTAAAAACAAGCAAAGAAAACCCCAAGAAAACAGATACGATGAATTTATAAGGGTTTAAATACTCTGTTTCCCCCGCCCCTAAAATAATGACTTTTTGTCCAACTTCTTTGCAAAAGATAAATTAACAAGAATGCTCCCCCCATTTCTGTTGCTGTTTGGCCTGGTTGCTTATAGCTTCAAGCATTCTGATAAAACATGGAAGGTATTAAAACTGGCAACTGGGAACGCAAAAATCAGCTTTATGCTGTTAATGTGCTTCTCTACTTCCCAACCTAGTTACCTCAATAATCAAATCACTTTAGATGGTTCCTTTGGGTGGCTATAAATGGGATTAAATCTGGAATATCAGTACTGGATCTAACTATTCACAAGCTAACTCCCCTTAGGACCTAAATAGAAAATAAATGTCTCCAGATTTCAGGAATATTATCTGGCAGCTTTGAGAATTCAGTTGGTTATTTTAGTGGTAGAGTTAAATGAATGCTTTTGTGAGGAGATATTGAAAGGCAGGATATAAATATATATACAGTATGTTCTTTTCAAAGTAGGTTACGGTATTTCCCAGTTTTACAGCTCAAAAATGTTTTTGTTTAACACAATACACATTTTAAAAAAAAACCAACAATTTTATGACACAATGAAGAGGGCAATCCTAAAAGTATGTTTACTAAACAGTAATACTAAGTTGGAAAGGCTTGAAGCCAGGTAACTTTGCAAGAACGCAACCTAAAAAATACATATTACTATATTAGTATCATTATTAGTAGTGTTGATAAGTAGGAAAAGTTTGAAAACGAACTCTTCCTCAGTAGGGCTCTGAACGTCCTTAAGTTCTGCTTTAATTTTGTAGGTCAAACCTAATTATTGTTTTAACAAATCTGTGGAAATGGTTGTTTAATAAAGTGTATTTTAAAAAACCCCACCTATACAACTCCTAACACACCTGAAGGACTATATTAAAAGACAGTGTTGGGTTGGGCCCTGATATCAGCCACAGCAGAAATTGCATAAAATAAATGAGGATGCTACTCATATATTTTGTGTTTTAAGTCAGGGTTGTACTTTTTTGGCTCATTGGACACCAAGTAGCTTGATTCTTGTGCTAGAAGTTTTAATTAGAAAGGAGGTTGTGGGGATATTTCTATGTGTGTATGCCTATGTGGAAGAGGCATAAAATATGCCACACTATGCTGTTATAGCGCTATTGTTTCAGTTTAACTGCTCTTTTAGGTTGCTTCCTAGAGAATCCTGGGACTTGTAGTTCAGGGAGGGGCATTGAGCATTCTCAGCCAGAAAGCTCTTAGGCCTCACTGAACTACAAATCCCAGAATTCCCCAGAAGGCAGCCATTAACCGTTAAAGTGGCATAATAGCATAACAAAGGAGGCCAGGAGGAGATGCCTGTGACCTCCACCAACCACTTCAGCCAGGCAAGGATAAGCAAGAAATGGAGGAAAACTTTGACTCTGTGAAGTTAAAAAAGAAAGAAAATAAGAAGAATTGAGGTGGTTCTGAGGTAAAAAGAAAAACAGGAGATATTGAGAGAGAGATGTGATTATCACACACACACTGTTATAGCGCTATTATTCCACTTTAACTGCTCTGGCTGCCTCCTGTAGAATCATGGGATTTATAGTTTAGGGAATGGTATTTAGCATTCTCAGCCAGAGAGCTCTTAGGCCTCCCTAAACTACAAACCCCACAATTCCACAGGAGGCAGCCATTAGCAGTTAAAGTGGAATAATAGCACTATAACAATGTAGTGTTATGGTTATAGCGCTATTGTTCTACTTTAAGGGCTCTGGCTGCCTCCTGTAGACTCGTGGGATTTGTAGTTTAGGGAGGGGCATTGAGCCTTCTCAGCCAGAGAGCTCTTAGGCTTCACTAAACTGCAAACCCCACAATTCCACAGGAGGCAGCCATTAGCAGTTAAAGTGGAATAATAGCACTACAACAGTGTAGTGTGCTTATAAATGGTTATAGTGCTATATTATTCCTCTTTAACTGCTCTGGCTGCCTCCTGTAGACTTGTGGGATTTGTAGTTTAGGGAGGGGCATTGAGCCTTCTCAGCCAGAGACAGCTAAACTACAAACCCCACAATTCCATAGGAAGAGGCAGCCAGAGCCGTTAAAAGTGGAATAATAGCGCTGAGAGAGAGAAAGAGAGAGAGAGAATTGCCTCGCGATGCCCCATCCCCCTCTCTCTCGAGCCAACGGCCGCCGCGCGCGCGCGCGCCTCCCCCACCCGCCTCCGAGGCAGAGCGCGAGCCGCGTCGTTGGCCACGCCCCCTTTCCCGCCCGTCATTCCTCCTCCTGGTTTGTGGCGGCAGTAGTAGTAATAGTAGTAGTATGCGCTCGCTCTCGAGCCTTAGCGGGAGCGAGCGTGCGCACGCGCGTAAGGGAGGGGGGGAAGAAAAGAGGGGGGAAAGGGGGCGTGGCCAACGAGCGGCCTGCGTGGCAGCTTGAGAGGACGGGAGTGAGGGAGGGAGCGAGCGAAGGCGCGTGCCTGTAGCGCGCACGCGCAGGCTCTTTCCCTCCCTCGTGCCCGCGCGCCCTCCCGCTTGGCCTCTCTGCCTGCCTGCGAGGGGGAAGCGTCGCGGGGTCCGTGCTCGTGAGCGCGCTCGGGAGCGCGCGCGCTCTTTCCTCCTTCTCCTCCTCACAGGAGTGGGTCGAAGTTGTGTCCCAGAGTCGCTGCCCGCCTCGACGGAGCCGAGAGGGGAGAAGAGCCGCCCCTGGCTGGCCGGTGGCTGAGGGGGGGAGAAGGGCCTGCCGAGCCTCCTCTGTCTTTCCTCAGGTAAGGCTCGGCGGGGGGGGCGGCTCCGAGGAGTAGGGTGGTTGTCGTTGGGGGGGGAGAAGGAGGAGGGAATGAGGGGGGGAGGGCCTCTTCCCCTTGGCAGCCCCCTCCCCACCACTTTGGGCCAGGGTGGGTGGGTGGGGGGTCGTCTGGGTCACCCCCACAGGGTTTCTAGGTCCCCCTCTTTGGCCTCGCAACACCCCCCCTTCCCCTTGGCAGCCACTTTTGGGTGGGTGGGTCACGCCCCCTCTCTTCGCCCCCCCCCCCAGGAGGAAGGCCTCTTCCCCTTGGCAGCCCCCTCCCCACTATTTTGGGCAGGGGTGGGTGGGCGTCTGGGTCACCCCCACAGGGTTTCTAGGTCCCCCTCTTTTGCCTCGCAACACCCCCCCTTCCCCTTGGCAGCCCCCTCCCCACTCTTTTGGGTGGGTGGGTGGGTCACGCCCCCTCTCTTCGCCCCCCCCCCAGGAGGGAGGAAGGCCTCTTCCCCATGGCAGCCCCCTCCCCACTATTTTGGGTGGGTGGGTGGGCGTCTGGGTCACGCCCACTCTCTTTGCCCCCCAAACTGGGTTTCTGGGACTCCCTCTCTTGTTTAACACACACACCCCGCACTCTGTCAGTCTTTTTTGGGGGGAGTCTTCCTTCACATACAGCCCTCCTTCAAGCTCCTCTTTTCTGCCCCATTTCAAAAATGCCTCTTCCTCTTGGCAGCCCCCTCCCCACTCTTGGGTGAGAGTGGGTGGGAGGTCGTTTGGGTCTGGCTCCCTCTCCTTCGCCTCCTTTTTGGGACCCCCCCTTGCTTCACAACCCTTCCTCTTTATCAATCTCTGGGAGGGGGGGTCTTCCTTCACATCTACAGCCCACCCACAAGCCCTTCTTTTCTGCCCTTTTCCCCTTTGGCAGCCCCCTCCCAACTATTTTGGGTGAGGGTGGGTGGGATGGCGTATGGGCCACCCCAGGTTTCTGAGGGCCCTTCTCTTGCATTGCAACACCCCCCATCCCACCCAACTGCACTATTTATAAATTTCTGTGGAATCTGGGGAGTTTCCAATAATAATAATAATAATAATTAATAATTTATTTCTTACCCACCTCTCTCCAAGATTCCAGGCAGGGTACAGTATGAATTAAAACATGATGTCTAATATAAAATCACTAAAACACAGATAAGATTAAAATAAACTTTACAAACAACCCCGCAACAAGCCCCTCTTTTCTGCTCCCTTTCAAAAATGTCATCACCCCACCCTAAGAATACTCGTCTTCCACTGCACTTTATTATTTTGTTTTAATGAATGTAGTAAAGGGTGAAAAACTTCTTTTTTTATTTGGCACCCGTCCCTTCTAATTCATAAGCGTGGACCACCTCTCAACAATCCTCCCACTGCTATTCCTAGTATCCTCATTGTCCCCTCCGCATCCCCCTCTTCCTTATTGTTATTGCTGCTATTATTATTAGACTTGGTAATACATCAAGCCTGTGGCTGGCTTTATGGCCCAGGCTTCTTGCGCCCACGCACGCACACCCACCTGTGCCACCTGACTTGTTGGATCACTAGCATTGCTCTTCCTTTTCCTGGCTCCATCCTGGTCTCCTCTACCCTCCCCATGTATCCTGCCTTTCTGTGGGGGGGGGGCGTTATATGCTGTATATTTTTTGCTTCCTGGGTTTTTGCATTCTTATGCAAGCCCCACTTCTGCATCCAGGTCTTATAATATAGTTGTGTGTGTGGCTGTTGAGATCCTTTCCAACTGCTTTCTATAATTTGGTTGCTCCCCCTCCAGGTGTTTTTGACTGTTGCTGTTGTAGTTATCTTTATTTTATAGCCTGCTCTCCCCTCACCAACTTTAAAAAACACAATTAAAACCTGCAAAAAGTGTACATTAACTCAGAATTAAATCAATTACATCATTAAAACAACATCAAAATATTACGCTTTTAAAAACAGCCCAACAAAGCCACACAGCACACCCCCAGCCTGTCTTTAAAAGGCCTGCCTGAATAAAAAGGTTTTGGCCTGCTTCCGGAAGGATAACAAGGAGGGGACCAATCTGGCCTCCCTGGGGAGGGAGTTCCAGAGTCTAGGGACAACCACTGAAAAGGACGTCTCTCGTGTCCCCACCAACTGTACAGTTCCCATTCTCCCTGGCTAGCATTGCCTGTAGGGGCTATGAGAGTTGTAGGCCACCTGGAGGTGCAGTTTTGGGAGGCAGCTGCTCATCCAGGTTATGTGGAGAGAGCTGTGGTTGTGTTTGGGGCATAGCTGGGTGATCTGGCAGAGTCTGCCTTATGGATTGCTAGTGGGGTTGCATTGGCTTTAGGGCGACACATATGGCTCAAGGTGATTGTCACTCTTGCTTTCTGCTTGTGTAAAGTGGGTGAACTTGTCCGATGGCTGAGTCATGGGCTTGGAGTAAAGCATGGTGAGGTTCTGGCAAGAGATGTATACCTGCTGCGGTTGTCTTATAATTCTTTCTCCCGCTTTGGAACTATGTCCCATAGACTTTCAGTATGTCTTAATCAGAGGGCCTCTTCAGTACAGTACTTTTGCCACCTCCTTTTGCAGCAAGTTTCTCTTCATTCCAAGGAAGAACAAGGAGCATGCTTTAAGAATCCTGGCTAGTAATTTTTTTGAACCTTGATTTATGGCTGTAAGGCAGAAGTGTCTGTGTGGGTATGAAAACACACACCCATATCATTTTGTGGGGAGGTGCTTGTAGCAGAAATGCAAGGTGGTTTCAGATCTCATCTTTCATTACTGTAAATAGGACTTTTAAGTAAAAAACATTTTCCCTGTTGTGTACCCACTAAGTGCCTTTATAGGAATCTTAAATATGAACATCCAGGTGCCTAAATATGTGAATGTCTGTGGCAGCCTTTTGCATCGCCAGACCACTGACTCAGTATTATCTGTTCTAAATGGCAGACACTCTCCAACTTTGCTTCTTCTCGACTGCTACCTGAGATCTTTGCAATCTGCATTGCTGAGGAGTGACCTGGGGACCTTCTGCTCACCAAGCATATTGCATGTGCTGTGCTGATGAGCCCTGGCTTATGCGCTGGGGTGCAGGCCTCATCTGGTCGAGAAAGGCTTGCTTGGCATGTGAACCTTTGCCCTCTCCCAGGGAATCATATGGCCTTCCGGACACTGTTGAACTCTACACCCCAGCATTTCTCACCATTGATATTGCTGGCTAGGGCTGCTGGTAGTTGCAGTCCAGCAGTGTCAAGAGCAACAAGACTGAGTCCCAACTAAAGCGGTATGCAGTATAAGCCTGAGGAACATGGTTAACTACAGTCAAAAGTTATATAGGCTAGCTTTAGATTTCCTCATATGGTTTTATATGGTGAGAATCAAGTAATCACCCGCCTGACTCCCAACTAAGAGTTGTGCCAGGTTGAGAGATGTGATTATCCATAGTAGAACTTTATGTAGACTCGTTAGGGCTTTTCTTGTATGGTATTTACATGGGTTGAGTTTATTACTTGCAATCAGTACTTATCAGAGTAAAATATACAGAGAATTGGAGAAAATGGCAGAGGAAAGGGAAACAGTTTTGGCTTTGTTTACCCATATATCTCTAAAGAGTTACAGGCATTTAAAATGAACACAAAACAAAAATGCCCTGCGAAAATAACCTTCTGCTCATTCCACCTGTTCTTCTGCTGAAGGACAGGCAAGTAAATACTGTAACTTCATTTCTCTATAGTGTTTGTCCTTGTTTTCTACCTTGTTCATTTCTTGCTTAGCTACTGTTAGTGAGTAACAACATAACTAATGTTTCTACTGTGAAAGTACTGTCTCTTATGTTTTGTTTGTTTTTAGCTCAGACACAGTTTGGTTTTCTTTCTAATCCTAGGCCTCAAATGTGTATACATACAATATAATTTGTGAGATACTTTACATACTGGAAGAGCAGGGGCTACAGTGTTGTGCTATTTTGGAAGAATGCCTTTTTATCCTGAAGAAGTCTCTAGGAGGAGGGGGTTACACTTCCTATTGGTCAAGGTCAGTGGCTAAAGTGATAGGTTTGGAGGCAAGAGATTTGTGTTCAGATTCTTCCTGATTTTTGGACCTTGCTGTGTGGTCTTAAGGAAATTCCTGTATCTCAGCCTAATCTACTTCCCAGGGGTGTTGTGAAAATAAACACATGACATGAATGCTGGAAAGCATTTTGTAAATCAAAGTGGTGTGGAAACTTTCAATAATAAATGGAAACTTCGTAGTAGGTATATGGACTGCCAATTCTTTTAGGGAGAATTAGTTTGGAGCACAATGATCCAGGAGAAGTAGCACAGTGTAGGCAATGCAGACAACCAGTTTTGCAGGATGCTTTTTTTTTTTTTTCTGGAACTGAGGTAACACTAATTAAACTCCAGTCCAGTGGTTCAGGGAGTAGAGTGAATGCTATTATAGGTGCAAATTTTCATTTGAGTTTCCTCATATCAAGGAAACTTTTCCAGGAAAACAATCTTTTTTGTTGCTTTTTTTTTTTTTAATATGGAGTCAGAAACACTTGCCAATTTAGTGGTGATTATCTGGTGTTCTGCCAGTAGATTCCAATGTACCTTTTGGCTTAGTGAACTAAAATAAGCCACCCTGAGTTGAGGGTGTATATCTGAAAGAATGTAAACACAGGATAAGGAGGTACTGAAGTCTCAAAGATTATAAAAAGTAGCAAGTCCCATTATTGTCTCTCATTCTTTGGTTAACGTGATTAGAGGAAGAACTTTGCTGTGACAGACTTTTCTTTCTTTTCATATTTTCTGCAGTTACAGGCTAATCTATGTTCTTGTTTTCTGTTCTTTCTGGAACCATACATGCCTGAAATTTTGCTAAAAATAGGGTTATTTGTGTGGTTTGGTATCAGGTTGCAATTTTTTTTCAAGTTAGGATTGCTGCTGCTGTGACCTCCACAGCAAAAGACATGCTTTAAAACAGTTGTTCTCATATAGCTTCTTTTTAGAGATGACTTGGAGAGGGAAAAGTCACCTTATGAAGTCAACTTAGGCTCTTCCTTGCATGCTTTTTTTTTTAGTCTGCCTTAACTTGTTGCAACCAGGACTGTGCAGCAACTATAGATGTCCATGAACAGTGCCTAAAATTTGTGTTTTGGGATTCTGGCACTTGGAAATTGAGAGGGGTACAAGGTACCTGGACATGACCTGCTCTGTGCCTCTGCTCTTCCATGTTGCAAAAGGGGGTTTGTGTTTTTTGGGGGGCAGACACATTGGGAAATAATGTTAGTGTAGGGCAGTGCTTCTCTGGTTATTTGATGTGGGAAACTGGTGATTCCCCCTGCCCCAGTGTGCCAGGGACTGGTAGCGTATTTGTGCAGATTGGCTACAGGTGTTTGTTTCTTTCCTGCTAGCTTGCCACGGACCAGCAGCTGAAGGCTTGTGAACAGGCACTGGTCCATAGACCACCACTTTGAGTAGGAATTCTGTACTAATTTAGACAGCTTTTTTCATGGCATTGGTTCTTCCTGCGTTAATAGAGATGTGATGAAATATTTAGGCAGGGATCCTTTTCTTTGGCATGTTCACTGAGCAACCTTCAAAGGCTTTACCTGCATGTTGGTTAATCGTGGAGCTGTTGTTTTCAAATAAGGGAAAACCCTCCAAAATCTGAAGGGGTATATTAGGCCTGTGTGCCCAGAAACTTTTTACTTCTTCTCCTTACACCGTTTTTTCCCTAAAATAGGGCAAACTGCTGTGAATCTGTAGCAATATACTTAACATATGTTCAGCTTATCCTCCAGTAACTTTCTTATGAACTTTGTCAACTTAGACTGGACTCATTAAACCTTTCTTACTTCCATAGTAACACATTTGTATATTGCCACCGAAGTAGATTAGAATAGGAAATGGTATCTTGTTCTGTTGTAATCTGCCTGGTTTCAACTGAAGCAAAGCTTCTTTGGAAAGAAAATCTGAAATGCAATAATTAGCAAAAAAAATATGAGATTTTCAAGTGATTGTCAGGCAATTACTAATTGCCCAGAAAGGAATTGGGACAGTAACTGTAAATGACTAAAATCTGCCCTGTTTCTAAATAATGGCTGCTGGGGACATTTGAGAGGGAGATTCCTGTCTCTTGTCCCTAAATTTATGAGAAATGAGGTACTGTGATGATGACAAATGCTCTGTCTGTACCCATATAATGTAATCTGCACCTGAGATAATAATACTGAGATAAAAGTGTTTGTATGGTGCTATTTGTAACATTTGAAATTTTCTGAGTAGCAATAGTGGCAAAGGAAAAGCAAAATTGTGGCTTTTAATGTAAACAAAAGAAAGAGAGAAGTAGAAAAACACTGAGCAGACAGGCCATCTGAGACACAAACTTCCAAAGAAGTGAGCCTAGTATTATTACTATGATTAGCATTTAATCTTCTTTGATTATGAAGTGTCTTCTACATGAAATGGCTGTCATATTAATACAGAATTTAAAGGGGGGGGGGAAGGAATGTGGCAGCACCTTTAAGACTAACTGGTTCTTATGTTTGCATGAACTTTCATGAATATAAACCCACTTCTTTGGATGCAGTACCACATAGTAATAAGGCCTCAGGCTTAATTATATTTATACATTTGTGGGAGTGGGATGGAATGTAATAGGATCCAGAAAGATGGAAATCATGTCACTTGCTCTAAATTTGACATGATACCCATGTTACTATGTGCATCAATTTGAAATAATGAAAATAAGACCTCATGCTGAAAGTTGGATGAAGAAGTGTTGTTGGGGTGGGTTGGTAGATGTTGAATCTTCATAAGGTCAAGTAGACTTTTAAAACTTCTTTAAATAAAAATATTTTTTTAAAAAAACTTCTTTACATGATGCTTAGTAATAGGTAGTCAGAATATTCTTGTGATCCAATGACTCATCCACTGAATCCATACTCAGGATTGATTACTCTTACAAGCCTAATAACTGAGCAGAGGGCTACTCTATCCCTTTGTGTGCAAAGTAAACTTGTCTTATAGCTATTTAAGCAAAGGCTAACTATCTTTTTCTGTGTGTATTTTAGTCTAGGTGCCCAATGTTCTCTTTATAAAGTTCATGGTTTCATAGCTTAATATCTATGCACATCAAAACATCATGGTTTTCAATGGTTCATGTCAGCTGAAGCCACTGTGAAGAAGTAGCTCTGCAAAAACTACAGCCTTCAAAGTAGTTACTACCTATTTGCTTGGCCTTGTTAATATTGGTGTGTTTTCTAAGTTTTGCCTCTGTTTACAGAGCTTGTGGGGTGATCACACAGTGATAGTTACCACTGATGTGTGTATACCTGCCTCCAGGTTGACTTATGGCGACCCCATGAATTTCACAAGGTTTTCTTAGGCAGGGAATACTCAGAGATGGTTTTGTCAGTTCCTTCTTCTGAAATACAGCCTGTAGCAGTATACAGTCTGACCCCCATATCTGTGGTGGTTTGGTTCCTGGATTTACTACGGATACTGGAAACCACAGATAACAGCAAACCCTATTAAAATACAGGCCCTCCAGTTAAAACATATCATAGAGTTGCATTGGAGGACCTCTCTAAGCATTTCCCAACACGATTCTATGGTATGTGTCCCTATTTTGTGTCCCATGGATAACTGAAACTGTGGATATTGGTTCTGCAGATACAGGGGTCCAGCTGTACTGCAGAAAGTCTTTAATTCTGACTGTTTAAGTAAATGCATGCTCAAGTGATAATGTCTTGTCTTCAAAGATAGATTGAAGTTAAAATACAACAAAAGCTATTGCAACAGAAAGATCTGTATTGATGTTTCAATTGGAGATCTCAGCATGCCATGTCCTCTGCGTTATCCTTCCTCTGTTAGTGAACATTTGGATCACAACATTGCTGACAGGTTTGTAGGAGCCATGGAAAAGGTGCCTGTCAGTACAGTAACCAGAGCATCCCTTCCCTCGACATGAAACAGGTTGTTGCCCTCTTCCCCTCATAAACCCATTGGGAGAGAATGAAAAATATTTGCCTTTTAGGCAAAGGTGTTTCACTTCAGTTCAGTGCACCCCCTTGAAAAAATTCCTTTAAAAGGAATCTTTCCGCCATTCTTGGCTTTGGTATGCTCATGCCAGGTCCTGATGCCGAACTTGTTTGCCACTAGCACTGAGGGATCCTGGTGTCTTTAGGATATTTAGGCCATTTGGTTAGCATTTATCTATCACATTTCAAACATTTAAAAGATATGCAGGCATCAGTGCCCACATTAAATGGAGTAAAGAATATGTACTGGACTAGTAATTCCAGAGTCAATGGCTGAATGGAAAAGAAGCAGTTTCTGATATGTCCTATCTGCCATTTTCACTTTCCTTCGACACTCTCAAAATAGCCTCTTAAGAGTGTACTTGCTCCATTTCTTTGATGCGGAATTTAAATTGTTCTTCATGTGTTACGTTCCTTGTTAAACTAAAAAATGTTCAGTGCCTGGAAATAGGATGGTGGTTTATAGTTATTTCTCAGACTTCCAACTTCAGCTTTGACGCTAATATTAAATTTTTCACATTCTTACAGAGGACAGAGCTCAACAAATATGTTTCAAGCATCTTGTTGCTAAAAGGTCAAATTGAGCAGATTATTGTTAGGAAGGGAAGCTAACTTGCATAGAGGAGTCAGAATTTTTCCTGGTTGCTTATCTCAAAGGGAGGATATATATCTTGGTCAAAACAGCTGGCAATATGGCAGGCTTCTTTCCCTTCTCTGGTGAAAAATTGCTCTGATTTAGGCCACTCAGTTTGTGCCAACAAATAACTGCCTGCAATCCTTGGATGACTTCCTTCAGCCAAGTCTTAAAGTACTGCTTGAGGTTTTCCAGCCACATCTTACTAGAGATCATCTTATGCAGACTCATACAAAAATGAAGAGAAACTTTAGAGGTGTGTAATAGAATGCAAGACATGGAATGTAGTATTTTTGAGTAAAATGTTTTAGACTCAAGAGGCTGAGCACGTTGCTTTATAGATCCTTCTTTAAAGAGCAGATTTAGAAAGTGCAGATAACTTTGCTTAATATTGATTTTGACACACTGCCCAGAGCTGCTTTGAAATAGTAATTCTCCCCTGGAACTCAACTAGTGTCCCCGCAGCGACTCTCTTGTAACTGCATGTATTTAATGTCTTCCCTCTATGCTTTTTAAAAAAAGACTTCTTAGAATTTTTAAAATACTTTATCAAGATAAACATGATGATTTTCTATTCTTGCTTTCACACAACAAGGTCGGGGTGCCTGGAGAATTCTTTAATAATAGCAAGGCCATTCCCCGCTCATAATTACCTGTGCTGTAGAGATTCAAAGGGAACAGATGTAAGATTCTTGTCATAAAAGTGGAGCCTTTTGCACTCTTCAGCATTTTGACACTGAATGAAATCCCATAGTTAGCAAATCGTGTGTGTATGTATATATATCTTGTAGTTAAAGGCAAGATAGACTCACATTGCTTAAACTTTAAATCAGTTCTTGGCAGTATATTAATTCATGCTGCTTTAAGGTTGAGCTAATAGTTTTCTCTAATGAAACAACTGTGAACTGTTAAAGTTTATAAACTGGCTGTTTTTCCAGATCTGTGAAATTTGGGAAGGAGCTCCCTATTGGTTATTGAAAATAGTGATGGGAATAATTGGCTCCTGGGTTGTGTGCGTGTGCATTTCTTTTGTCTTTCTCCTCTTGAACTCTTTGTCTGAAATAAGTAAAGTACTGTGGTTGAGTGCCCTCGTATTGCAGAGGTGAAGGATAAATTGATAGACCCCATGAACTCTTGCCCCAGCCTAGAAATGCTCTTGGAACAGGTGGTGGCCCACACCCTCTGAAAGGGCTTGCGGGCTTTCCATTTTGAAGAGTGGGGTGTTTACTGTTCTCTAATTACTTTTGTTGCTTCATCTGAGCACTTGGAGAACTCTGTTCAATGAAAAATACCCATCAGTCTTTTGAAAAAACTTCACGAAAATGAAACTGAACCTCAGTTCTGTGTTGACAAGGAGGGAAAAAAGACCAAGTGTTGGGTAGCTGGGATTGTTTTTTCAGGCTGTGTGCACAAGCAGATTTGTCAAGTGACGTGCTGGGTACTGGAACCTGGGCTTCTGCTTGTCACTGCCTGCCTCTGAGTCAGCAGTCTGCTCCTGGCTCAAGTGGGTGGGTGTAGGACTGCTCAAGTTCCAAATTTTCCCCTTTCCTGTGAGCCAACTGCTGTCCTCCTTACTACTGGAGAGCATGCTGTGCGTCTGAATGTGTGTCAGGGAGGAAGGGGAGGGAATCTTTAAAGATAGGTTGTTGTTTTTTTAAAGCGGAAAACATGTGCTTCGCCAAATTACTGTTCTTCTTTGGCTATGAAAAATGGCAACATCGTACAGCCATTTCAGAGCCAAGCATAGGAAAAGCTGGTTTGCAGAGAACTTTGATGAAATATAGATTGTAAAACACATTTTCTCTCGTTTGCTTATTCAGAAATCATCCCTGAGCATCCCCCCACCCAAGCACTGGGGAGGGGTTCCCCTGAAGTTTGTGAACAGGTTGGATGAGTTATTGAATGGGTGGGCTGTTGGCATCTGTAAATATTTTTCTCGAAAGCACATACGCAATGTCTAAGCAGTTAGGCATAAAGAGCTGCCTGTGTCTCTGGGTGTGGAATAAGATTTGTAAAATGGCACAGCTTTGCTTTCTTCTTCTTGTCCTTTGTCTTTTTCATTGTTTGCCAACTTCATCAAATGAATTACTCCAGACTTAGATCAGTTTTGAGTTTTAAATTAAAAATTACTCATACAGTTAGATAGGATATGAAGTTCTTCCAAGTCAACCCAAGTAACAGTTTGAGCAATTTTCTGAATACTTTTCAGAAGCAGATACATGTGTTTGGGAAGCCCATTAGCAGAGGTTGAAGACAGTCGTCTATAATATTACAAATAAACAAAAAATGGACCTAATATTAAGCATCCACGGAAGTTTCATCTAATTACCACAACTCATGCTTTTTGGTAGAACTGAGTTCCATGAATGCAGGTGATTCTCTTTTAAACATTGTCTAGCCAGTGAAAATCATCACGTCTTGTGGCAGTGAATTTTACATATTAGTTATTTATAGTGTGAAGAATTCTGGCTCCATCACCTATATAAGTGAAGGAGGCGTTGCCCTAGTGTGCATTATGTTATGTTTTCTTATCTAGAGCCTTGTTTGCCATTTTGTTCCCCACTTAACCAGTCTGGAGAGAATTTCACAGTACACTTGAGTTTTCATCATCCTGAATAATTTGATGTCATCTCCAAATTGGGTCTTGGCCATCTCACTGATCACCACAGACTCTAATAAAAAATGGACAAATTAAAGACCTTTGGTCCCAGTATTGATCCTTAAGGGATTCAACTGCTTATTTTACGAAGAGGTATGTTGACATCACTCCAGCATCTGACAAAGAATTCATTCAGATTCTTTGTAGTCTCTGCGTCCTCCTTCAGTAATCCTGTCATTGCTTTGTCATCCAACAGACTTGATCACCATTCTGGCTTGTTTCCTACTTCTGATGTTTTTAAATAGAATTTATTTTTACCAGACAGTTCCTCTAAGTATTTTTGTACTCTTGTTTGTGATCTCATTGTGGCAGAGATCTGCCATGTTTGCTTATAGGACATTATAAAGCTTCAGCTGCATTAGTGCCATTGTATGTATATTATTAATTACATTGACAACTGTTACCCCCCTCCCCAATATTGGGCATATTGTTTGATGCTCCAAGCTCTTAAGCTGTAGGATACAAGTAATAAAATTTTTTGGTTCCTTTCCAATATGACTTGTGGGGGAACTGCTCATTAACTCCAAATAGGGCAATTAGTAAGACACTGAGAATGCAGGAAAAACTCTTGGCTTCAGTCTTGGTTTTTGCCACTCAAGGTCCTGTGGTTAATGTCTATTGCCAGAGAAGAAGGGATCATTGTATAAAAAATCTTGGGTCTTTTGGAATCCCAGTTGGGCCAGGCTGGCCTTTATACAGTGAAACATTTATATAGAGTTCTTCATACATCAGAAAGCTGTACAGATACTGTAGACATTGGTGGGCTTCCCCCACCCCTCTTAGCAGACCATAGTTAATCAGTTTGGAAAATCTAAGTGATGATTTTCAGCTCTTAGAGGATTAAGAATCAGTGCTGCTTTTTGTGGCAAGCTGTATATATTAAAGTCATTCCTAGGCAGTAAATATTCTCTGTTACCATAATCATTGTACTTAGTGTAAGTGCTTCTTGGGTGGATATTAAAGATCTGTTAATCTTTATGGTATTTATAGGATAATTTTTTAACTCGCTTGAGCTTCTTACTGCTTTCACAGGTCAATTACTCCAATTTATAATGTCTTGTCAACAGTAGCAACATTACTATCCAGTAATATACAGTGTGGTGTACATTTTTTGCCCACTTGATTTGATTCTCCAGAGTTGCTTTTTCCTCAACAAAGGTTTAATTTTGCTTGTTTGATGTTCTTCACTGTATCTATGAGTCCCACGTATGAGGATCTGCATTTACAGAAAGTTAGGTTTGGAATATTCTAGGGCTTTAGCCAGCAAACTTAAGCGGATTCCTCCCTCTTCATTTGGGATGATTACCTTCATGTACGTCTGACCTTTTCCAGCCTGTAGTCTCAACACAAAATTAGCAGCGGCTAGTAGAACATACTCCATGTCATATATCTTCCATGACATTTGCCGCCTTTTCTCCTGTGTGAGCTTTCCAATTTTCTTGTTATTTGCTTTGAATTATATTCCTAATTTTATTTTTCCTGGTTTCTTCTTCACTCAGCCGTATGTCTGTAGCATAGCAGAACTAGTTTTAAAAGAGACAGATTTCTGGAATAAACTTGCCATCACTGCAAGGTGTAATGGCTGCTACCTTTAACTGTTAGAGCAATGCAAGATGTTGCCTCAGGTTCATGAAGAAGACTTCCTGTAACAGGATGATCTACCTTGAGATATTCCAGTAGGAAAATTGCTTGCAGCTACAACATCTGCTTCTACTGATGGTACAGTAGTGTTATCTCTATAAGTCTAGGTGCTTTCTGTCTTAATCTCAATGCTTTGCCATCTTCCAGGGACGTATTAATAAGCCAGATCCTGAGATCAGAACCACAGTGGGCCTGCAAGAGTGCTAAGGAACCAAGACGACATACATTCCTTCCTCCCATGAAAGACATGCAGCCAGAGAAAGAGGCATCTACCTTGCCTGAGGTTCATATGCTGAAACTCCACACACAAACACAATAGGATCTGAAGCTTCACCATAATTTAAGGCCTGATGTGGATGGTCGACACAGGCAATCCATAACTCTCACCCTCTGTGGTGCCAATATAGTGAAATTGCCAAGGAAGGAAAAACCTAGAAGAAAAGGAAAAAGAAAAATCTAGAAGAGTCATATATTATTTTTTATTGTGAGAAAATGAAATAGGTGAATTCAATTTTGAGTTAGGGAATAATGTTCTTGCTGACACTTTCATTGTTTCTGTGGCCTTCTTAAGTACAAATGAATGCAGAAGTCTCAGTGAAACAGTTTATTATGTGGGAGTATGATCATCTGTGGTGATGGCTGGAATCTCTACTGTCCTCCCATGGGGAAGGTTGTTGATCTCTTCCACATACATCCTGTTTGACTAAAGATAGCTTTTAAAAAACTAAGGACTTTCTGTAGTTTTATAGTCTCCCTTTATGTTTGTTTCTTAGTTTCCAGTTTGTGAGATCACATTTTCAGTTAAAGGTGGCTATTCAGTTAAAAAGTTGTCACCTTCCTCTGAATGCTAAAGAAACCCAAAACTCACCTTTACCCCCTAATATTTAGGTCCCAGAGAAGGCAAGCAGAAAGCTTGATTCAGTGGTCAAATTGTGAGTGTTTGCCCCGCACCTCGCCTGAATACTAATTTTTACATTCATGCAGTGCTTGGAAATTTTAAGAAAAAAGCCTAGTACAGCGGGGGTAAGCAGGCTAAGCTACCAAGTTGCATTTGTTCAATTATCTGAGAATGTTGAAGTGTAGTCTTCAGGGTTTTCCTCTCTCTTATGCTTTTCCCTTGTATACATGTAAGATGAAGCTTGTGCTGGCAAAAGCAGGTTTCAGCAATCACAGTGGCTCTTTGAGGATCTAATAAGTCCCCCAAGGAGTTAGCGTTTTAGTTACTTTCCTTTCTTTGCAGTGGAAAAACTGATTCTTTTGCATGGAGGACAGCAATTTCTGTAATATTCTTGTGTACAGAGATGCTTATGTTGTTTACAACTCAAAAATACATCTGGCCCTTTTGCACCCAGTGGTGGTATAAGCAGATTTCAGTAAAAGGGCTGCCTTTTGTGTTCACCTTGTTTTCTCACAAACCTTTGTATTTAGATATGCCAAAATGACAAATGCAGTGTTTCAGTGTTTTCTTTCATGGTTACAAGCAGCCAGTGAAGACGGGAATCTCTTCTTCTGTGTCACATGCTTTTGCATAAATAAACTTAAGGATCGTGCATGCTACCAGGTGTTTCTGTCCTACATTGAAAATGTACTGTAGTCTAAACGTGCATACATTGTATATAGATAGAGCCCTACACTGGGCCACAGTTGACATCTTGCAAGCTTCCTTTGTGGTATAATAGTGCACAAAACCTACTTTGTATCATTTTGTTGTAGTAATCTCTCATTAAAAAAAAAAGCATTTCATGACTGCAGAAGCTGGATTCCAGGGCAACTAGCCCAGCCCCCTGAAGTCCAGAATCAGAAAAGTCTTTTTTTAACTGGTGTTCTTGGGATAAAATGTTATGGCTCTACCTTGTGCGACTTTCCCTTCTAAGATAGAGAAAACCCAAGCCTCCAGCCAAGCATGATGAAGTCTGTTTGATTCATGGCATGATTTGCATTGTGGGGAAGTGAACCTGAGGAATGTTTTTCAAAATCCTAAATGGGTTCAGGAAATTGTTTTGCTTTTTGAAAGGAACTTCCTTGATGTCTGGGTGTAAACTGCTTTGTGTTAAGGATACCAGTGTGAGATTTGCAGAACATCTATTCGTTGGATCGGTGTAGTTCAGGGGTGTCAGCTTTTGGATGTTGTTGGACTACAGTTGCCATCATCTGTCATCATTGGCTATGCTGGGTAGAGCCACAGCTGAATGCAAGGTTTAGCTATAACATAAAGCTTGCAGATTCATTTAATCTCTGTTCAAAGATGAACTCTGTTGTTTACAACCTGCCTGGAAAAGAGTTGAATTGTGTATTTGAGCAGTTAGCCCACTAAAAGTAGACTGAGTCCTCAAGCTTCTTTTCAGATGTTTGGGTTCCCTTTAAGCTGCTTCTTTGTCACTGGCCGTGAAGCAGAAACTGTCTAGTTTTCAGAGCTGCTGTCTTCTCAACTTGGATTTACTTTGGAGGTCCCTTGTAGTCTCCTATTTATTTCGATGACTCATGCTCCGTATAAAGCCAGGTTTATAAAACTTTCTCAATCCCTGCTTGTAAAATTACTTAATTAAGATATATAGCCAACTGCTTCAGCATATAGATTCAAAGCAGAGAGCATTGCTTATGATTATTTCATTATTTTATATACACATTTTAATCTCATTAAAAAAAAGAAAAGAAAAGGCATTTTGGTGTTTAAATTTCCCCATCCCATTCACCCACTAAAAGAGAATGTGAGATAAAAAGAAATGCACACAGGAAAGATGTTGTTCCCTAGAAGATGCCTTAAAATTACATTGAATTTTGTTTAGAAAGAAGGTACCTCATGATTGGTTTAAGATTTTTTTAAAATGCAATTAATATAATTTCAACACAATGGTTCTTTGGATAAAATTAATGGATCAGATGGACTAAAAAACAAGTATTGGCTAGGCAATGGAAAGTAAAAAGAGAGGAGACCAAATGTGGGGAGATGAGAAGGGTCTCCTTAGATCCCAAGCAAATCCTTAGGAGATCTTAGGAGGAGGTAGGTTGGTGTGGGAGAGACCCCTTAAGCATTCTGAGCCTAGGCCATTTAGGGCTTTAGAGGTAATCACAGCATTTGGAATTGTGCCTGGAAAGGAACTGGCAACCAAATGGTTCTACTATGCACTTGTGCACAACTACTGCATAACACCTCATTTTAGCTTTAATGCTTTAACATTGCATACCTTAAAGAGCAGTGTTTCTCAAGCTACTGATATGGGGCACTGGCAATCTTTTTCTGATATGACAGAGGCCGGTGCCATATATTGACTACAATTGCAACTTTAAAGAAAGGAAGGTTTATTCTCAAAATAAATCAGTCCCAAATGTAATTGGTTAAAACCATAGGTTATCACAATATGAAACAGAGAAGTTATACAAATATTACGTATACAAAATAAAAAATATACTATAAGACATAAAAAAAATCTACATTTCCAACTCAATTTATAGTATTGCTAATATTACTGGTATAAATTAATGTATAAGATAAAACCATAGGAACATTAAAACTTCAAACTTTTGGGAAATGCAAGTTACAATACGTTTTATAACAAGTTTTAGCTAATGCCATTAAAAAAAGTTGTAACTCTTCTATTAATACTAGAATCTTTATTAAAAATCAATCTGTTGTACTTTTAGCAACAAAACCATGTATTGCTTCCATACCTTGGTAGATTAAAATGGTAACAGGGAAGGTTAGAACAATTAAGCACCTCCTCAGGAAGACATGTTCATTGGCACTTTTTTGTGAATGAATACAGTGTACAGAACATCTTACTGTATTTCTGTTGAAAGATTAATCTTGCTGACTAAAGACAGGAACGTAAACATGAGCTGGGTGGAGAATTTATTTCAAACAGGATGGGAAGCTTGCCACAAATATTTAAATATAGGCTAGTAGCATTTGTTTTATTGACATCTACAGTGAGCCAGCTTTGATGAAGTTTACATTTGTTGACTTATAAGTGGGCTTCAAGGTATACGACAGTGAATTGCAAAGGCTGCTGTATAACTATTTTAATTAATATCTGTTGTTGACATAAACATTGAGAAATTGGCCCTGGGATTCCCCCCCCCCTTTTTTTTTAGTAAAATTGATTTTGGTGTTGGGTGGAAAGTGAGGTTTAGCAATGCACCTCTCTTGATAGTATGTTAAAGCTTACACATAGCTTTAATAAGGCCCCAGTGGTATCTCTCACCCCTTCCCCAAATTATGCTAACCCTTGTAAAATTGTATATGACTAAACTACTAACAAGACTTTAGTTCTTATTTTTAAATTATAGTTTTTTTGAGGGCGATGAGGAAAAGAGTCTTATGGCTAACAGATTTATGGCATAGTGAATGCATGTTTGTGCGCGCCCACAAAGTCCAAAGGTGATTTCTTTAGAAATGGTTGTGCAATTCAAAGGGTAGCAATAGCCATTGCTCACTTCTGTGAAAAGTCCAAATGTATACCAGTTCAGGACAAAATGAACCAGGTAAACAACTTTGTGAGGTTTCCCCTTGTAGTCTCACCTTCCTGTTTTAAGCATGATATATCTCTGCTGAACGTTTTTTTCTTCTTCTTTGGATCTTTTGTCTCATGGCATGGTATACTTTAAAAAAATTAGGGAAGATCTGAGGTCATTGTCGTGGTCACTGTCTAGTCTCATATGTGTAATGAACAACTTGTAACAAACAGCTCAAGAGATACATGGAATTTTGTATGCATCTCCTTCCCACCCATTTGTAACTACTTGCTCAATCTTTTAGGGATAGAGTGTTACCCTTCCTGTTCAGATCTTAGGGTCTTGAGTATAAAAGCCAAGGCCAAACAGTCTGTCATGTGCCACAGGATGCTCTCTTGATTTTTTGTGTATCTCAAGAGCTATATAAATAACAGCATCTCCTGTTTAAAATCCTTAGATATTTTTGCCAACCACTTTGCATTTTCTGTAAGATGAAACTTGAATTTTAAAAAGTAGTGTTAGGCATTAGTTTTTTAGGTTTTAAATATTACCTGGAAATGTGCTATTCCAAGGGGTTTCCTTCTTGTAGCTGTATTACCTACCCCCTCTGTCTCCCTCCCTCCCTTGCAGAGAGAGATAGAAATAGACAGATAAAGAGTTGGGTGGGAAGAGTGGACAGTGTTCATAGAATCATAGAATTGTAGAGTTGGAAGAGACCACGAGGGCCGTCCAGTCCTACCCCCTGCCACGCAGGAAATCTCAATCAAAGCATCCCCGACAGATGGCAATCCAGCCTCTTTTCTTCAGGGAGCCCTTAGAGCACTTGGAATCCCAAACCTTATGGGATTCCATAAGGTGAAAAGCTGCGGTAAGGGCATCCAGTTGGAGCAGAGTCAATAGAAGGTCATTTGTCATTTTGGGAAGGTCATAGGTCAGTTTCTTAATGAAAGGAAATTTATTGCAAAGTGACAGCCCCCCCCCATCTCTTTTAACAGTGCTTAAGTTCCAAAAGGTGCATGTTACACGCTGTCATATTTTTGTGTGTCTTTTCATGTTACGCTGTTTTGCTTTATGGTAATTTTGAGTCATCTTGAACTGACTCCTGAAAAAGGCAAGCAGTGGAGTTAAACTTGTCAGGGATTTACCGTAAATACTTCTTGCTTTTGGAAGTGCTGTCAGAAGCTTAATTGTTAGGTTCAAGTATATTTGTCATGTGCCAGACAGTGTCAGTCTGCTCACCGTGAACCAGTGATGTACTTCCAACCAAGAAGTGAGAGAGTGAGAACCTAGAGGCTGCCCCTGTAATTTCAGTTTGCTTGTGTTATGGGAGGGAAGAGGTGCTGCTGTTTAACGTAGCTGGTAATTAGGTTGTACAAGGAAGCATATATTACTGTTGGTTGCTTTGCCAAAGCTCTTCAGCATGATGGATGAGATTTAAAGGTTGATCTGAGTAAATTGCAGTGAGAATACTAACGACAAAGATATTTCTGTTGTGAAATATTCCTACAAGACATCATGGCTCTGGCATAAATGCTGTAAGATAATGGACAATAAAAGTCACTCGGAAATAAGGCTCTCCCAAGATAGGGCTGTTGCCTTGTCACACACATACAGAGTCAGGAGGTAATGTAATCACAAGCCAGAGCCATCATTTAAATATATTGGTAATCTTGTATAGCATCTTGACAGATTTATTTTATGAGCCAGCAAGAGAGAGAACATTATCGGGTAGCAGAGAGAGGAGGAAAGCAGTATCGTTTTGGTGCTTAGTTTTAAAAATAGTATGAATCACTGCATTCTTTCCTGGGGCCTTACTAAGTGGTGTTCTATGCTTCTTTACTTCATTCCTAAACGTGTTTTGTGAGTAAATGAATGCATTTGTGGAAACAGAAATGATAGATTTCAGTGGACCATACATACAGGGGTGTGTTGTGTACTTCTGCAAAACTTTCACTTTAAGTGGAGTCTGTCTCCTGCCTTGACATGAGGAAGGAAGTACTTTTTCCCCATGAGCTGCTCTTTATTTGTCGCTGACACAGCATAATAATGAAACTCTCTTGTTAATGTCACAATTTATATGCATACTTTTGTTGACAGTAATTTTCCTTATTGCTAACCTATCCCTGAAAAAGAGTGGGCTGCAACATGTTCTCAGTGTTGGTCATAAGCCATTCTTGCCAGTCGAAGTTGAGATGTCACTTGCCCACCTTCTGCTCTACTCACTGGCAACACTTTGCCTTAGACCAGCAGCCCGGTGTTGCAGGCAGTTGATGGTAGCAAGAAAACGGTGAAGAAATGGTTCCTTTGCGCATCACTGATGTGTCAGCTGCATTGCATTCTGTCAGTTGCGGCTTCTGGAGGTGACCAGATGACATTTGCTAGAGCCACATACTGTTTATATGTAGTCTTTATAGAGGCCCTCCCTCATGTAGACCTTGAATAATAGCCTTTGGGTTGTACAGCCAAATTGGAAAAGTCTGTGGTAACAGCCTGTGCTGAATGTGATTCTTCCTTTTCCTTTCAACCTTTAAGGAACCCTGAAGGACAAGGAGGAACTTAATTTCACATTCATACATGAGTTCTAGAAACTAAGTAGTCCTTGACATTGGAGGTAGTTTGGGTGATCTCTACTTTCATCAGTATTCAGGATCACAGTCGTATTAAAATGTCAGCTCTTTTTATACAAGAGCCTGCTCACTGGATATGAAGGACCTGTTTTTATTCTCTTGTTTCTCTTGTCTCCTGCATCTTGCCTGGCATAATGAGTAAGAGTCCGCTGATTTGGAGTTTGGTATCATACATACAGATCTCAGAAAGATTTGCTAGTGAACTGCTTTGATATAGATGAAGCTAGTCTTCCTCCTCCTTTCCTGCAAATAGACTCCGTGTGTGTGTGGGGGGGGATGGGGCAGAATCAGTTGTTGTGTACCTCCAAGTCTTTTCCAACTTATGACAACCCTAAGGCAAGGGGGTTTGCCTTTGCCTTCCTCTGGGGCTGAGAGAGTGTGACTTGCCCAAGATCATCCAGTGGGTTTCCATGGCTGTAACAGTGATCTAAACCCTGGGCTCAGACCACTACACCATGCTGGCTCTCTTGTGCACAAGTACATGCCTATTGGTAATACTTTGCTCCTTCCCCATTTTATTTTCTGAATACTCCAGAAGTGTTGCACTTGTCAGCTTTTTGAAACTGTGTTGCTTGTGTTGGCAGAGAAATAGAGATGCGGAGTAGCTGTATTTTTGTAGTTTGGATTCAGTGTTGGAAGAATGGACTACCCCAGCCGAGCAGCCTCTAGATGTTTTAGACTACATCATTTCCAGTAAGCACAGGCAATGGCCATAGTGACTTGGCATAATTGGAGTTTCAGTCCAGCACAATTGGAGGACTTCAGGTTGGCATTTCATTTTCTTAGGAACAGAGATCAGATTCAGTAGTGCCAAGGCATTTGTGCATCCCCTCCCCTACTGAAGTTTGTATGTGGCCCTTTCCCACAAGAATAGAAGTTTTTTTTTTAAGCTTATAATGATGTTATGTAGGTTTTTTTGTAATCTTTGCATCCCAGTTCGCCTCTTGGGTGTTTAAAAGAACCCTTTCAAGAAGGAGCTGGTTAAGGACAGTTTCCATTTGAAAGGCAGCTGCTTAATGAGACGTAGAGGCGGAAGCATTCTCTGTCCCTTTGCCTTTTAGATTGCCTGAGATGTCTGTTAAATCTGGGCACTTGGCTTTTCTACTGCTGAGTGGCATGGGTGGCTATCGAGAAGGCTGAGTGCCAACCGTATGGAAAACAGCTGGATATACACAGCAAGAAGAGAGGTTTGTTGGCACCGGCAGAGAGACATGTGGTGGGCACAACTCCTGCTGCTGTGCTTTCTGCTTCGGAGGTATTCCTTGCTACTCGTGCTGTTTGCTCATCAGGGAGAATAATTTGGCCCGTGGATGTGATCTAGGCGTCCAAAGATACATGCTTATACCTGATTAAGCTGATCACAGCTGTTACTGAGCCCTATTTGGAAAGGGAGTACACCTTGGGCATCCATCAGGGTGCATCAAATATGAATAGAGGCGGCTGTAGCGGCTGCTGCTGAAGTTTGTTTCCTTAATGGGGATCCTGTAACTAATGATCTCGGGCTTTGGTACCAAGCGCCTTGGGCATTTCTGCCTTCCTGAGTGCACCTGTCAGATTCCTGTAGGGGGGTGGCAAAAGCTTTTGTTTTCCTAGCTTGCTGAAATATTTGATATGAGAGGAAGTCTCTGTGCATGTATGTGCATTAGTCAGACTTCACAGAAAAATCCCAGCACTTGTACTTGCATAGAGCATTCAAACAGAGAGGTGTCTCTTTAAATGCTTAAGAGTCTTGGTTCTCCACATGCTACAGGTTAGATAGGCTTTAACAGAACAAACTAATATATGGGCAATTCTTTCTGTGAGAGATACTTCCTTTCCTGATTCAGGAGCAAGTAAATTGGAAACTAGAAACTTGCCCACAGCTGCTCAAGAAAGCAGAAGGAGAACATCCGGTACTGGGAAGAAGGGTTGTTTGGTTGAACCAGTTTTGCTATTGATAAGAGTTAAGTGCTCAACTGAAGGAAACTGCCATGGCTTTCTTTTCCTTCACTGAGAACAAAATAAGGAAGAATTGAATTCTGACTTGGATTATGATCAGCGTATTCTGATTGATGAGCAGAGTTAGAAAATCCCCTGATGTCTTATCACTGAAGCACTTCTAAAGAATGATTCCTGTACCTGAACATTTCAGAGATTGTTCCAGCCTTATCAAAGACCATTGACTAATGAGATATACTTCCCAATCCTATCCAGATTTACACAGTTGTAAATCCAGTTGATGCCAATATTGCTTACAGTTTTCTGTGATTTAGTGTAACAAAATTGTATCATGTGTAACAATGTAATAAATGCATACTTGCTAGGTTTGATTTGTGTGTGTATTTTTGCAAACTTGTGGTTATGATGGACTTTTAATTAGCAGATACGGCTTTATGGTCGTCTGCTTACCTGGCCAGACTTAGTTCTAAAATTTAACTCCAGACATTTGGTTGGTAGAAGGTTGGGAGTAACTCTGAGACAATACTGTCTGTAGAGATTTTGCTCATGAGCCTCTCCCAAGAAGAAAGAATTATCAGTGTGTATGCATTTTATCAAAGGAACTTTATGCATTTGGTTTGAAATCCATTGTACTTAAATGGTGCATCAATCTCAGTCAATGGGAAATTTTTCTCCACAGAGTTATATCAGAATTTCTTCTGCCAAATCCTTGAATACAGTATTGCTAGCACAAATGCATTTTGATGTATGAGGTGGTGGAAGGAATTTGGGGGAGCGGCATCAAGATAAATGCTCTGTTTCTGTCCTGCATAGAGTCTCCAGTTCTCATTGTCTCTTACAGAAGGGATAGCATCAAGTGGGGAAGTGCACAGTTCTCTTCCTGAGTTTTCCCATAATTCCGTTCACTCATCAATTTGATGCAACTGCCATAAAAAGCTTTCTGTGTTAGTGGCTAGAGTTCCCCTCAAGAAAGCAGGTGTAGAGAAGCCCTGCTTTTTCACACATATACTTTAACAGTGACATTGGAACATTCTGTTAAGCCTCTTTCTGAGGGTAACTTTGTTACCTATGGAGGTACGTATACGCCGCCCACAAAGGATGCATCTACCACTTGTCCTTCCTCTCTTGTGAGTCATCTACCTATAGCATGTTTGTCCCCAGCATCCCAGAATAGCTACCAGTTTTGAGCAGCACAGCGTGTCCCTTAGGTGTCAGTCAGGATCAGTGCTGGTGTCATGTGAGTTATGCATATCGCTTTTCAAAACTGATATTTCATCGTTACTCCTAAAGCTGTGCAAGCAAAGATGCTTTGAAACAAATACTAGCCAAGTGAAAATACTTTTGCTGGCTATACTGTCCAGAACTGCTAATGCCCCCTCATAGTCAGCAAGCATACCCTCTCTTCTCTGCGGCACCCAAAAGAAACATGCTTCTGTATGTGTGGCTCACAGACAAGGCATCTCCGTTTTGAAGTGAGTTTGTTTTTGTCTGGCCACAGAGTTAATTCATGGCTCAGTGGCTCAAAGTGGATTAGTCTTAAACTGGGAAAACTGGAACATGGCATTTGGCATTGAACAGTTTCTTGTATTTTACCATAAATTGTTGGAATACATGAATGATAAAGTCTGGTCTGAATAACAACAAACACTTCCACCTTATCATCTTTTTAGCCTTCATGAAATAATTATGTATTTGTTTTATTCCAGAAACATCACATTTTAAAGAACAGTAGTTAAACAGACAAAAGCCACAGGCCAATGTAGTATCTAAAGTAAACCACAGACCTTCCATCTGTGCCTTGTTTCTGACATGCTGACCTGGCACACTGGCTTGTACAGGGTTCAAACATTACAATAAACAAGCCACAGACAGACATCTAATAATCTACAATTCTAAAGAATTTATCTGAACATAGGATCCAAATGGCAACCTTTGGCTGTAGTGTGGGAGGAAGGGAGCTTTTGGCCTAAATTCAGTCACTTGTTCTAGCTAGACTCAACCATTGAATGAATTGCTGAATGATAAGTCACCCTTTGTATAAATCCAGTTAACTCCATGGATCCATTCTGTTTAGGACTAGTAGCTGCATTTAGGCCACTGATTGTTATACCTACTCGCATTCTCTTACCAGAGGGGAAAAACACTGCATGATTTTTTCCAGTGGTTTTCTTGCGCAGGCACCTTTCCTTAAACACATTTGTGTTCTTGTTCCAGCAGAGCTTAAAGGCAGAATTTGGCATGCTACCATGGAAGGTCAACACAATCATCCACATCATCTAGGGGACCAGAACAACCCTCTCTGCAAAGTGACAAGCCAAGACTACCAGCATGATGCACAAGTAAGCAGTCATCTCTCTCCCTCCCTCCCTCCCTCACACTTGGCCTTCTGCCTTTAATATTTGTAGTAGCACTTTTTCAAAGGTGTAATACCAACATTTAAGATCTAAGCACCCCGACCTCTGTCTCTGACCCACCCCACCCCCCAGCAGTAAAAATGTATCTGGAAAAATAGCCAGCCTTCTGAACTGTATTTTAAGTAAGAGTTACTCAATCAAATTTGGCTGTAATTCTCTTAAGAGGGAAGTGTGATTATAGTTTGGACTAGAGCTAGTGGAGACCCCTAGTTCAAATCTCCACTAAGCCGTGAAGCTTACAATTTGGGGCGGCTACTCTCTCAGACTAACCTCTCTCACAGGATTGTCGTGGGGATAAAATTGAAACATACTTGCCCTCCTGTACTTTCTGGAAGAAAGGAGGATTATAAATATAATAAAATAAAGACAATTGGTCAAAGGAATAATTATCTTAATGAACGATTACCATAATAAAATTAATTAATGAAACTGTTACAATGTAAATATTATTGGTATAATTATTGTAACTGTGATAATCAGTCATTTCAATACTTGTACTTTTATACTGCACAAACCAGCTAGATTCTGCAGCACTTGGAAGACATGTACCAGATACATCAACTCAGTAACTTGGCCCAGACTATCCAGACCTTCTTGGTCTCAGGGTGGTCTTCACCCTTTTTTCTCTGCCATAGTTATTAATATCCATGGAAAATGGGTTGATTATTATCCTGGCAGGACTGGGCTGGAGTCATAGAACTGTAAAATTGCCGAGCTGGAAGGTATCTTAAAGTTGTTCTTGTCCAGTGCTTCTCAAAATGGTGATTCTTGGATCAGTGCTGGTCCCCAAAACCCTTGGCTGCCAACCCCTGCTGAGTTTCCAGGAAATAAAAAAAAATGGTTGTAGCCAGTGGGTACAAATATGGTACCTGTCCTTGCGGGGGGTGGGGGGAGGGATGCTGACTTGGCACATTGGGTAGCTTGGGATGCACTGATCTAGTCCAACCCTTAGCTGAACTTTGGGATACCTTCTAGTTCTCCAGTTCTGTAATTCAGTGAATTTCCAAGTATGTGCACACACAAATATCTGAATGATGCCTTGTCTCAGACCAAACTTGAATGTCTTTAAAAATAAGTAAAACCCAAGTCCACCTCAAAAGAAACTGCCTCTTTTATGTTCACTATTGCTGCTTTCTAAATTTTCCATACAGCTGCTCTCTCTAGCTGCCATCCATCTTTTCTACTGCTTGGCATTTGCTTTTCTTCCCATATTTCTTCACTGCCCTTGAGTTAGATCAATTTCTTCTCTCAGCTTCAGTTGCAGCTATTGACAACTGAGGTAATAAAATGTTTAATCTCTCTGTCTTTGGCTAAGAGCCATGCCGTATTTCCTTACATGTAGTGAGAGAGTAGCCATGCATGCTGCAGAGCCTTAAACAAAAAGAGCAATAACTACTTCCCTTCAAAAGTGATCTGTTGCTGTTGCCTGCCTATTCTGTGAATTTCTGAATTGACTAAGGCTGTTCTTGGGGTTGTGGGAGGTGGGGAAACAACAGTATTTGGACAGAGAGCCCCACCATTCTTTGCTGAGCTAATTCATTAAGGGAGAAAAGCAAAGCACAGCTATGAGGTTTACAAAAACAATAAGTTGCCTGTAAACACAGTGCGCTCAGTGCTGTGTTGAAATACCCTGTGTGGAGCACCACCCCCCTTCCCTAATGCAGCAATTTGTCATATTAAGTCATTTAGTAGTAATTGATCTCCTTGAATTAGCCAAGTTACATTTTGAGCAATTAGGGTTAATTACAGTCTCATTTGGCAGGATGGAGCCCATGTAATTATTCCATGAACAAGATTAGGAAGTGTTCTTATACAGCAGATACATTCATGGCATCTTAGAGCACATGCTGGAATTTACAATGGCATAGTTAAAGGTAATCAGTAGCTAATAATTCTGATTTCTTCTCTTGGCCTGACACTAGGATGCCTCATTGTCATGTGGGGTCATGCACTGAGTGTGTTTTTGGCCACACCTCATCTCTGCACTCTCAGACTAAAGACTGGAAACGCAAGAGGAGGAGTGAGAGATTACGAATATGGATAGCACATCCTGAAAAGGGGTTTAAAGAACCGGGACTTTCCAAGACACTACTGGAAGGCAGGGACATGATTGTAGTTTCTGAATCTCTTCAAGTATTATTGAAGAGCCGAAAATATTGGGCAGGGTTTCTGTGAGAGAAAAAGTAGAAAGTATATTTAAGGTATTGTAAAATGGATTTAGATTAGCTATTAATAAACATTCTTGGCTGTACCATGAATTGGGCAATGGAGCAGATTACATTTGAGATCTTTGGAATTTCCTTCCCTGGATTTTTGAGAGGGATCTGCCAGGGCTAATTCAGTCCTTTCCATGATTTTCTGTTTAAAAACAGAGAACATTTCTGATCTTACTATTCCTGATTTACTGACCATGTTGAGTGTATTATTATATGTATTGATTGCAGTAGCTTATTGCTGACTTATTGTGATTTGACAAAGCTTGTTGTCAAATGCTTTTCTAAAACGTCCTGTTTACATAATTGATTGTAGTTGTTCCCATCTCCATATTGGTAAGATTAAGTCTATAGTAACAACTGTTAAGTGATTCACTATCCTTTATCAGATTGAGTTTAACATAGAATTATTTTGGACCTGTTGGTAGTTTCAAAGATGTTGAATCTTGATCATATGATAGGTGTTTTCTAAATTTAGTCTCTGTGTGTGGTAAAGGGGAGAAAATACTGTCTTATTCTCCGCCCCCCCCCACCCTGAAAGATAATTATTTTACTGAAGTGGCTAAAAAAGTGTGGGAAGAAGAGATTAGTTTTATAGCAGTAGTTGCTATGGTGGATTCCTGAAATAGCCTTCCCCAACCTACTGCCTTCCAGATGGACTCAAATCTCCATCAGCCCCAGCCAACATGGGCATTGATCAGAGGTGGCTGGCGTTGTAGTATCTAGAGGATGGCGGAATGTAGTATTTTCTAGAAATTCAAAATGGAATTGCCTTGGCAGAATGGAGAAGCTTCGAACAACATGTACTTCACAAAATGGAACTGAAGAATTTTAAAATATTGGGAGGTACATTATTAAATATCAGGAGGCAAGCTGTTAGAAAAAAATGAATTGTTACTTAAATTAGCAGAGAAAAAGCCTCTTGTGACCAACTTTAATCTGCATGGAGTCCCTGAAGGGTCAGAAGATAACCCTTTTAAATTACACCAGTATTGTTGACCAAAATATTCAAGAAGCCACAGCGTGGAAAGTCTTCCTCAGCAAAAAGTGTTTCAGTATCTTCAGTGGATGGCGGGTTCTTAAAGTAGCTGCTTATCTTGGTGGCTTCTCTTACTTTCTTGATTTAACTCAAATAAACCATCATTACTGATGGGCCTCCCTCTAAACCACTCAGGAGCAGTTCTTTGTAGTTGCCATATCTTTCATTCACTGAGTTTGGGGATGACGTAACTCACACATATAAGAACAGAAGAGGAGCTGTGCAGTATAGTCCAGCATTCTGTCCCACTGTGGCCTTACCAGGTCTGTGTTAAGACCACAAGCAGGGCATAAGCACAGTAGCACCTTCCTGCTCATATCCCTCAGGAAACTAGCATTTAGAACCCTCTATACCATGAAGTATAGATGAAGTAATATATAGTCTTTATGGTTAGCCTGCCACAGGCTTATTCTCCCCCAATCTTAATAGCTTGCATTCTAAAGGACTGCAGAATTAGAAAGTAATAGTTCTTTTATGGCCTTTTTTGCCTGTGGATGGGGGAAGAACACTTTTGGGAAAGGGTATAAAGTTACAGCTTTGACAGATAAATTGGTTGCATGTCACCATTTCTTGAAAACCTGTCCCAAAAGGCTTGAAGAGGTGGTTTAGAACTATCCCTTGTTGCTCATCTGTTGTATTTATATTTAGTGTTCTAGTTAACCTTTTCCTTATGACACACAACAGAACTTTCTGTTTTGGTGTTTTTTAATTAGACTAAGTGAATATGAAATTATAGATTGGGTTCTGTAGAATCACTGCCAGTGGTGTTAGAACAATAATGCAGGGTGGAAAAGAGTGAATCTTCTTGGTTCAAATTGGCATTGGCAGTAATTCATAATAGAAAATCTTGTTTAAAATCTTCATTTTGTTATCCTTTTTTCTCTGGCCATTACTTTCATCGTGGTGTTTGTTAGATGCTTGGAACTAATGCAACACATTCATTTGCATTAGTATTGGCATAAGAGAGATATAATAAAATTGTCTTGTTATGGAACCCTCACAATCTTTTATTTCTGTTCCAAAGTGTGTGTGTTGCAGGTTCTTTTGTGTATGATTGACATGGAGGACAATATCTTACACTCGATCAGACTATTGGCTCATCTAGCCCAGTACTGCCCACTTGCCAGGATCTCTGGCCAAAAAAGAAACTTTCCAAGCGATTTCCTGATCCTTTTTATAACTGCATTCCTAGGGATTCTGTCTAGAAACTTCTGTGTACAAGGCATGTGTCCAAGGGTTTGTACTGTTATTGTGTTCTTGTGTCTCCTTTTGTTAAACAGCAGAAGGACTGTTCCTAAGGAAATGTCAGGTTATGTTTCTTGACATATTAATGTCTTAGAGTTAGTTGTGACATATGTGGCATCTATAGATAGTAACAGAGTTTTAATTTTGTGCACTTGCATGAAATTAAAAATTAATGCACACACCTCATATTATAAACAAAGATGGTGAGCAAAGACAACATCCATGCAACTCAATAAATGGAATTTCCATCTATATGTTGTTCCCCAAGACTGATACATTTAAAACTTTGTTTCCCTATTCAGAGCAAATGCATTGCAATATTCAGTGTGTTAACGCCATTCTACGTTATGGGTCTATCAATTCCCGTGTGGTTTCAGTGCAGATGGTGCAGGTTGGAGGCACATTACAAGGCTGACAAGACAGGTCAGGTGCATCTTGTAGATGCCTTTAATTGGCTCTCTACCATAGTGTAAATTATTCAGACAAGCCATCTCCTTTCTTCATCTTTGAAATAGATATTTTTCTTTCTTACCAATATGATACTGAAAAATATTTTGCCAATTTGTGATCATGTATGTAATGTCTGGATGTCACAATACAAAATGAGAAAGCTGCATTCCCATTGCCACTGGAGATCTAGCTCCACTGGTTTCTAGTTACTTTCTTGATCTAATTCAGAGCATTGGTACTTACTTTTAAAGCCCTGTGTGGCTTAAGAATAAAAGACCTGTTGGATCACCTTGATCTGTATCAATCTAAACATAGATGCCCTGCAATTTTCAAAGTTTAGGAGTCCCCAACCGTCACAGAGACAGCTTCTCACGTTTACTCTTTTTATTACTTTTTAGTTATATGGTTGTGTTTTTTAATACACACACATGCATGTACATACACTTCATAAGTTGCCCTGTGTAGGATATTTATTTTCATTTATTAGACTTATAAAGCAGTACCTCTAGGCAGCATACAAATTGTTAAAGCAAATAAAAAACAATACAAAATAATGTACTGTATATACTTTAAAAAATCCAGCACACCAGTTGCACACATCCAGTAGTCAATCCGCAAACAAATACCTCTGGTTTCACATCATTCAAAACGATGGAGTTTAGATTTAGGGATACATGAAATTCGTTATGTGGACAAAGATTTGGAAAACAGTAACCATGGACATCTGTACTGTATAGGCTCCACAAATTTTGATGCTTTGGAATTGTTTAGGCAATTAAAATGTAACTGGTATATTTTACAAGACCTGGTTAGAAGATGAGTGTTCAATATGTTGTTCATGAATTCACAGTTGAGTAATTACTGCCAGACCTCCAAGAATTCAATAGTAGATCTCCTTTAGAGTGAAGAATGAACATAAAATACAGTAAATAGAGAGTCTGTGAAGTACACAGAAAGGGTAAGCATTCAGGGGAAGGGAAAAAGATTTTTTTTAAAAAATGCCTATCTCTAAAATTGCTAATTCAGGTTCTTTCTTCACACCCGCACCCACAGTGGTTGTTGGGAGAAGGGGGAAGGATCTAGGTGAAGAAATCAGCACCAATGGGGTGAGATAAATTTAATTCTACCCGCTACCCCCCCCCATCTACATATACACATACATATAAACTTGAGAGAAGAAAAAGAGGGCTTTTTCTTTCTTAGCCCCTGAAGGTGACTGTTAGCAGGCAGAATTTGCAGCTCCGCTATGTGCCACCTGAGGTGTGCTTAGCCAACACCAGAAGTACCTCTCCTATCTTCCTATCCCCATTCAGGCAAGTGTGTGCATATGGCTCTCTGCTCCCCGGGATAGTTCTTGGCATGAAAACACAAGTGTACAGCCACATTGTACAGCTGTAGACAGTTTTGATGGCAGGCAGTGGGTTCTTTTGCACCCAGTGTTTGGTTGGTTGGTTTCTTTCTTTCATTCTGCTAGCAGTGGCACCCCAACCCACTCTCCATTTTAGGCTTTAAGCACATTCACTGTGAATATCATATTTTAGTAGTATTTCTCTACAAATAGCAGGGAAATGGCCTGCCCTAATCAATAGGGAGGTTTGTGGTATGTTTTGGTTTGACCTGGGTTTGCTCCTTTGTTCATGTTGTAATTTAGCACCCTCTCTTTGGCTCTGTTGCTTTAATTAGGTCTGATAGGTTGTGATAGTAAATGCAAATCTAGGTCATTGCATATGTAAATGTGCAGCTGTAGTCTTGGCGGATGCCAGAGTATATCAGCTAAGGTGTCCAGTCGTCACCCAGTATTAATGGTGCTTGGCAAGCCAACTTCCTTGGTTGAGCCATATTGCAAGGAGTTAGAACTGACATGCAGAAAACTGTGCAACTCTACTGCTGTGACTTGTTTTTTTCAGGCAAAGGAGCCACTAAACTAAGAGATGTCTTAGCAGTCATTTAAAATACTGATTTGCCTCCGACTATTAGCATTATTCATTACATATTTCACGCTTTTCATCTTAACCACAATAGCTTACCATGTCCACTGTGTGCTAGATTGCATGATAGAATTTCAAAAAAGTAAATGTTTGTGGCAGCTGTTGTTCTTCGTTTTTCCTATAGAGCAGACTTCTCCAACCTTCCACCTGGGATGTGGAGAATTGGCATTCTCATCATTCACAGACAACTTGGTCATTGGCTTGTTAGCAGTACTGGGTTTCCACATTACAACAAGCCAGATTTGCCAGAGTTAAATGATATTATGGCTTGTTGTGACATGCAGCCATGCTCTGTGTGATTTTTGGGCACTGGGTTTATTGTAGCAATACAAGAAACAGTTACCCAGTTTTCTCTCCCAGCTGTAGGCCTCCGTTGTGCTGTGTGTGATCTGCTTTAGATTATAATCCTTTCAGGCCCTCTCAATTTTGGCAGTAGCCTGTCCAGTTGTAGATTCATACAGAATAATAGAATCTTAGGCAGCCATTTTGAAACCCATAATGTGGTTGGGAAAAGTGTGCTACAGTGATGTAGAAGATTGGTTCCGTTAAATATGCTTACAAGAGCTAACTATATTTTGGAGAGCAGCAGATGAGCTGTAGTATCTCTTCTGCTGTCCTGTGAAAATGGTACCAAACTATTGTAACACGTTAAAATTTCCACATGTTTTGCAGAAACACTCGTTTTCATAATGGGAGCAAAAGTGGCAGACTTGATACTATTTTACAGTTAAAACTTCCCCCTTCCTACTTCATGTGAAACATTTAATAGTGAAGAAGTTTAATGTAGTTGAGAGGATGTGGGGAAATGTTTTTTCCCCCAGTGGGTGATTAAAGGGGGAAAAATCTTCCAATGAATCAAAAGTACTGTGGTGGGGTGGTTGGGTTGGCCATCGGCATGTTTCCTTGCTCACTCACTTGCACGGGCAGGAAGGGGATGGGATGGGGGACTGAGTGGGAGGAGGGAGAAAGGGGACATCCATCCCATTCTCCTCTCCTACCCACGCAAGTGAGTGAACGCACACACCCTTTCTCCTCGTGCTCCCCGTCTCACCCACTCTGCCCACACAAGTGAGCAAAGGAACCAATGCACCCTATCTCCTCATGCTCCCCCTTCCCCCCTCCCACCGCAGAGCCACCACACCCATTTAATATCCTCCCAGCAACGCCAGTGTTCTCATAGCCCCTGTTAAAAATGGCATAGGGCCGCAGCAGTGGCAAATACTGTACAGCAATCTCCAAATAATTAAATTCATGCATGGCTTAACTTGAAAATGGGGCAGGATGACTGTATATTCATTTCAGAGGAAGGAAAATCACCTCCGACTATTCCTTGCCTTCAGAAACCCTATGAAATGTATGGGGTCACCATAAGTCAACAGGCTACTTGAAGGTGTACACACACTCATATATTCATTCAATCCAGTTTTCTTACTAACTCTCTCTTCCTTAAGCAGAGACACCTGACAACATACCCATATCGTTGCACCTTGGCAGACTTTCAGATAGAAAAGAAGATTGGAAGAGGACAATTCAGTGAAGTCTACAAGGCCACTTGCCTTCTGGACAGAAAACCAGTGGCGTTAAAGAAAGTGCAGGTGAGACTTGAATAGCCTAGATTCTATCAAATAAGATGGGCTGAGTGTCCCTCGCTAGCACAAATGGACAGAGGTATTCCTTTCCCTTTAGGAACTTCTTGACCTCTGGGCATTAATGAAGGATCTAACTGGGCATTTTTTAAACATCATTTAGTCACTATGTATTTCAGGGCATTTTCATTGGCATACTCTCATAAGGTGGCCTGAAACACACATTGACTGAATGATTGAATGTTTAAAAAATAACATATAAAAAACCCAAATTTTGAACCCTCGAAAAGCTTTCGAAATTATCACCATACCAACAATAGAAGTCCATGGCAATAAAATGGCAAAAAGGTTCACAATAACAGTAGAATTATGTAAGATTTCAACTGGATTAAATTCTGTTATCATTTTTTTGAGAGCCAGCATGGTGTAGTGGTTTGGGTGTTGGACTAGGATTCTGGAGACCAGGGTTCAAATCCCTGCTCAGCCATGGAAACACACTTGGTGACCTTAGGCAAGTCACATTCTCTTGATCTCAGAGGAAGGCCATGACAAGCCCTCTCTGAAGCAATCTTGCCAAGAAAACCCCATGTGATAGGTTTGTCATAAGTCTGAAACAACTTGTAGGCACACAACAACAACACCACTTTTGCATGTGATTTTGGAGGTTTTTTTTTAAAAAAGTCAAGACTTTGATAACCAAAAATCTGAAATTCATTCTCTCCCCTCCACCCCCCATTTTTGTTTGTCTGTTAAATGATGTTGCTGTATTTTCTGCATTGTTTATAAATATTTGTTAGATTTGAAGAATCATATATATGGTGATGATGGACAGATAAATCATGGTGACACAGATAGGAGAGATAGCAAGTTTGGGCTGATTTAGAATTTTAATGATCTAGGATCTTCCACATTTCCTGCTTGGCTTTGAACTTCTTACTTTTTTTCCTCCTTCAAGATATTTGAAATGATGGATGCCAAGGCTAGACAAGATTGTATTAAAGAAATAGACCTTTTGAAGGTAAGAATTTTTCCAAGTCTTTGATATTTTGTGAATGGGGTCAGACTGTTGTTTTCCATTGTAACATAAAGGGAGATCGTGTTCTTGCAGTCTCTCTCAGAATTAGTCTTTTTCTGTTTGTATTGCATCTGAAACAATGTAGTGTATCTTTATTGTGAAAATGTAGTAGCTAATCATTTTAAAGATATGTGTGGCATCTCCCCCCTTGCCTTGCGCATTTCTCCATTTGAGTAACACTGTGATAAAGGTTAAACAAAAGGAAGAAACTAGTTACAGTTGGATAGAATTTGTGTGTGTGATTTGAGAGATAAATAGGCTGGTGAACCAGGATTATGTATGAGTGCTGTACTAATGGAGACACTTAAACTTCTGTTTAAGTAAGAAAAAGGTACAGTAGGACCCCTGTATCCACTGGGTATTGGTTCGGGGTGGGGGCGTAGATACCGAAAACCGTCGATAATAGCAAACACCATTGAAAATAATAGGACTTCTGGTTTAAAATACCATAGAGTTGCCTTGGAGGACCTAGAAAATGGCTAGAGAGGACACATTTTCTAGGAAGACTCTATGGTAGGTGTGCTGTTTTGTGTCCCGTGGATAATAGAATCAGTGGATAATGAAACAGTGGATACTGGGGTCCTACTGTATAGGGTATGATGTGGCAGCTGTCCTAATGTTGCAGAAATTTGAGGTGCTTTCAGGCTGAAAGGTTTGTGAAACTATCCCTTAGATTTCTAGTTCTTTTCCAGTTGCCACGTAGGCTCCAGTTTGGCTTTAAAATGTTGGAATCATAGAAATCTCAGAAGACCTCTCACAAGCATCCTGGCTCTGAAGCACATCCAGATGTGCTAACCCACCTAGCAGGCATGTAGCAGACTCCATTGAGGTGTATCTCAAAGGACCACACCACTTCAGCTCACAGATTCTTTCACCCTAGAGAACATATGCCTTTTCTTTATTTGACGCTTAAAGAGTTCCTTTTCTACATTGACAATAGAGAGCTGAGCAGGTATACTTTCTCCTTCCCTGCTTACTCCCCCAGATATATGGCCTGACTTGTATCATAACCCTACACAAGTATTAGGACTCGATGCGGCTGTGTTGCTAGGTTAGCCGTAAGACGAGGTTACGTCAGAGCTGCTAAGTGTTCACTGCTAAGCAGATAGTGAAGAAGAAGCAAGGAATGCCAAACCAAACAAGGTGAAGATGGTCTGCAATGCCGTTGGGTGATGTTGATTCCCATGCAAAATAAGGCGTGTGGAAACGGGGGGGGGGGGCAGGGAGACTCGCCCATACGGTACTGGATGTATTCAGGCCATTCTGTCCACACGAGTTAGAATCAAGGGTGAGTGAAATCAAAACATTCAAGGAGACAGGAGGATCAGGACAATCAATTATAATCTCTCCCATAGAAGATGTCCAGAGGCAATTGCAGATCTTCCCATATCAAGCTCACCAAGGAGCCAGATGTTATGTTGTGAACATTGTATTAGCTGGGCTGTGAAGAGACAAATGAGAGGAGATGATATGCTGGGATAATTAGCACTTCACTCTCCTTTGCCCTTTGCATTTTCTGAAGGCCTTTTCTTTCCCTCTCTGACTTAGTTGTTTCTCTTATATAGTCTCATGTCCTTGGGAGCTAAGTTTAGATGAAGGTGCTACAAAAGGTTCTACAAAGCACACACATACTTCTTGTTGGTTCTGGTCCAGAACTGTCGGCTTTAATGTATGGTGATTGAAAAAAAGTGAGAAAACCCAAACATATCACCTCTATAAATTACATAGGTCTTGCTTTCCTTGCAGATATGTTTAAGGCAACTTGAGGGGGCTCATGGACAGGTGGTGAAAACCTAGTTGCTGGGGCACTGCCAGGTTTGGCTAGGCTAGAGTCAGCTCTGAGAGAGGTTAAAAGGCAGTGTTTACTTTGGGAATGTGACTTAAATCCAATTGTTTGTCCCAACCAGAGTAAACCCACTTAGATTTAGGTACGTTCCACTGGTTCAGTGGATCTACTTTAGTTGAGACTAACATTTATGCCTGAGTCGGTGGCCTCTGTATTCTAGGCAGAGGTGGAATCTAAGAAACCAGGCTGTGAAGGAAGTTGGATGTGGTCAAGTGGTGAATATGGGAGAGATGAGTATGTTTGGGGAGTCAGAGGAATTCAGGTTGGGGTAAGATGGCAAGCAGCGGATGTGGATCAATATCCATGGAAACAGTGAGCCTGTGTAGACCAAACGGTTGTACTGAGCTAGGACTAGCAAGGAGGCCACTTTATTGCTTTCCTCTCCTGGTTCAAAATTAATTGAGGTGAGGTCAGATTTGCCTAGAGATGGCAGCCACCAAGTTAAGTCTGACTTGCACTACAGTATCTCATTGTTCAACAAACAAAATTCCTGGTCCAAAATCTGAGAGTCCTCTTTTATAAGAATTCTGCCAAGGAATTAATCCTGTATTCCCAGCGTTGTGATACTTTTCCTCACAAGACCTTTTGTGGATTTGGAACCTGTCTACAAGCCCATTTCACTGCATCATACACTTTGTTGGAAAGCATTATGAAAAATTGCTGAAAACAGTCCCTGCTGGTCAAATGTTTGCATGGCTGCTGCTCAAAGCATGGTAGAAAGTCAGTTTGATAAATCATATTGTGTTGCAAATGCACAAGGGATCTATTAGTAAATGCTGCCCATCGGGCATTCCTTTCAAATATATCCAAGTTTTTGAATGAAAGAGCCAACCAAATATGACAGATTTTGCCCAAGATGTATATAATTCAGCTCCAAAAAGCCAAACATATCACAGCAAAGATCTTAATGTCAACTTGAGAAGCAGTTTTTAATGCCATGATGTAGGTCAGCATTTTCTGATAATTTGGTGCAGGTGCCAGAGTTTTCCCACAGAGTCTAGAAGGGCAAAGTTGTTCAAGGTTTTGTTCAGATGCAAGGGGGGATTCTGTGAGGACTGCTTCAGTCTGTCTGTCAACACCAGCAAGCGGAATGCTCTCCATTCAGTCCTACGCAGCTAATAACTTGTCAAATCAATATCTGCAACTCATCTCTTGTTAATTGATAGCCCCCCTGACAATTGCTCTTTCATATGTAGACTGATTGCTTTTACAACTATATGCAAATGCTTTGCTCTGCTGTGCAAAATCAGAGGTAGGGGAAGTATCTAACTTCACTTTTGCATAATCTGTGTAGTCAAGAGCAGTGCTGGGTGTGACCTGTAGACCACACGACTACTACCACCCTGCAGCCCTAGTGTAACACACACACCCCAGCACTTCGCCCTTCATGGGCCATGAGAGCAATTTCACAAGCCCCCTTCTAAGTAATTTTTGGCCAAGGGAGTCTTTTTTCAAAACTTCTTTAGAGAGGAAAAAAAAACCTATGTCAGATTTAAAACATGGTGGCCAACCCATCCAACCTAATCAAGTCCCTGGGTGATGGGGGGGCTTGTTACATTTTTTAAATGAGGCGTGGGCAGCCTAGAGTCAGGTGTAGCCCTCCAAGGCCTGGCAGGGATGTGTACAGCCCACAGACTGGGAGGCATTGACCACTCCTGGTAAATATGGACAATTTAGATTATGCTTTGAGCCTTGTGTGTTGTTGTGTGCCTTCAAGTCATTTCCAACTTATAGTGACCCCAACCTATCACGGGGTTTTCTTAGCAAGATTTGTTCAGCGGGGGGTTGCCCTTGCCTTCCTCTGGGGCTGAGAGAGTGGGACTTCCCCAAGGTCACCTAGTTTGTTTCCATGGCCAAGCGGGTATTTGCACCCTGGTCTTCAGAGTCATAGCCCAGCACCCAAACCACTACACCATGCTGGCGCTCTCTGTTATATTTTGTTCTATTATTCTAGGGCAGTTTTAGAGAAAAAAGTAAAGTTCCATTATATAGGACGTTGTCTTTTTGTGGTACAGGAACCTATCGCTATTCTTTCCATCTTGTTTCTGCCTCTGGTACCAAATTGTCTGTTTAAGAAGTCATGCCCACAAACATATCTGCTTTGTTAACTGCAGTATACACTTACCTTATATGTCCTGAGATCTGTATTTGTGGAGGAAAGGAACAAGATAGATGCACACGAGGCTTCATATCAAACGTAGTGTAAAATAAAAACTACATACAGTAGTACCCAAATTTGTTTCACAGAAAGGATGGATACCTTAGGTTACAAATGCTTAAGCAGAACTATAGTAACTTATATTATGCAAAATCAAGCTGTACTGTTTTAAGTCGTGAGTAAGAATGAAGACCAGAGTGATTCTTCTTGCTTTAAATCACAAAGTGAACGCCTGTTCTCAGCAAGGGAATAAAAGTGTGGTTAAGTCCTGGGTATTTTACTTTCTTGGGGTTAGTATAGAAAGACCTATGTGTGCTTTACTCAGTCTGTAAGCTTTCCAGGCAGCCATCTTGCCTTCTGGTAATTTTGTTTCTCTACAAGACCTGGGTGTCTGGATTCAGCCCTCACTCCTATAGCCTCTACATAAATTTTATGTAAAATGTATTTTGAATGAAAGCATCCAGTTCTATCCTTTTCCAAGAGGAGAAAAGCTTTTTTTCACCTCCTCTTACCTTTGAAAATTTCTCTTCTGAAATATATTCCTTCTAATTTTGATGGAATGGAAATGAGAGTGGATGGAAGGAAGAGTGACTGAGTAAAAACTGTGCATAAAGATATTGTGCGTGATACATTAATCAGGCAAACCTTTGGCTTTAGGGAACTAGCTAGCTCATCTTTGGTGGGGGTAGGGTAAGAGCGCAGTGCTTGTATCCTTCATAGCAGCGAGACTCAAGGCAGCCAGTAATGTAGCTCTAATCAACAGCCGGCCTGGCAGCATCGCCCCTTCCAGTTAGTGGCCGCCTGCTTTTTTGCATGCCTCTCACTGACAGCATTGCTCTGCATACACATCAGGCATTCGCTTCCATCAAACTTTTAGGCAGCATTAAAAAAATGAGAGGATGGCAGTCATCCAAGGCAGAGTGTTTATGCGCATTTACAAATAAGCTGGAGTGAAGGTTCTGCGGTTCTTCTTCTTTTTCTGTCAAAAGGCAGGAATTTCAAATAACCCTCTTTAGGCACACATGCACGCTTTCGTTGGCATTGTTCTTCATGTGCATATGCAGGTTTTATAGGTGAATATAGTGCTTGGAAAGAGCCATAGTCTCAGTACAGAGTTCAGGGGATGGGACTTGGCCTGGAATATTTGGCTGGGGATGTGGAATTTCATAAAACAGGCAATATTAGGAGTCCCAGTGCTGCTTATTCTTGAGGGAATGAATTGGCAGAACTGTTACAGGAAATCAAAGGGACTTAGGTACACAAAACAGTAATAAGGTGCTCTTGATAAACTGTAGTCTGAAAGCAGTTGAGCAAGGAGTTAGTCCTTCATCTTGTGGGATAAATTCAAAAGGATAGAATTGAGAACAACTGGTTTTGCTTTGGTTCAATATCTTTATGCTGCTTTTCCACATGGCAAGCAAAACTTAGTGCAGCTCACAGTAAGATAACTGTAAAAATATAACCAAAAATAGCACCATGTAGATATAAACATTTAAATAATATTTCAGTCACTGTAATATCCATAAACAACATATCAGTATCAGCTGTGAAAACATACTAGTATAGTAATAAACAAGTCAGCAATAAAAATAAACATTTCCAATTGTTTGTTGTACATGAAACCATAGCCCCATTCCTACATAACAATTTAAATAAATTGGGATATATGAAATTAGTGTTGAAAAGAACCGTGCACATTTGCTTTAAACCTACAATTTTAATAGAAAAGTAGATGTTCATTGCATATTGTATTGTTCCACATTTTAGAAAGGATTTTTTTCTCATTTTAATACACATGTATGACAAATTTAATATTTATTATGGATAATTCCTGTTCTGGAGTGAAGAATGGAGAAGGCAATTGCAGAGATAAAAGCAGAATCCAGGTACAATTTTGCAAGGAAAGGCACCTGAATAGTATTAACAAGAATATAGCAAATGCTGTATCCTTTTATATATACATACTTTGAGAGGGCATTTACTATCTCTGTTCTCCTGATCAAGCATTTTCTGACACACTTGTGGGCTGTACAGCCTTGAACTATGGAATCCCCACTCCCCAAAGGTCTCATATTTGTAGGCTTGACTATCCAAATGCCTGCACAGGAGCCCTATTAGTATTAAGCTGATCGAGTGTCCAAGCAGCATGAAAGAGAGGCATGTTTCTTCCAGCGTACTGGCAGAAAGGACTGATTAACCTGATTGATCATAAAGGCATTTATGTCAGATCAGTAACCCATGAAACAGGCATGTAAGAACTGCAGTTGCTTGCCAGATGCAACCATGGATTCTCCTTCCTTCCATGGTCTTCCCCCAATTTACTTATGTTGGATTTGAGGCAAGTATGAAGGGGAAAAAATGTAGTTGAAAAGAGAAACTAAGTAATATACTGTGAGAGTTGCATGGCAAATATAAATGTATGTGGTCTTTTTTTTCCTGTAGAGCTGTACTTATTTTTGTAAGTCATTTTTGTAATTGGGTAGTGCCCTTGTGACTTCACACAACCTTGTTTCTGCTCTTGCACATGTTTGTGTATGTTAACAGCACATATTCCAATTTGATACCTCAAAGATGAGCTACTTGGAAAGTCATACTGGAATAGGAAATTTGTTTCCTTTTGGGGTAAGGATGGTTTTAGGTGCCCTTGAATACCAACTTGGAAAAAAATGGAAATATTGTTGTTTATGACAATTCTAAAACACCAAACATTAAGAACAACAACTGGAAGAGAAGGAAGCAAAATTCCTAGTAGAACTGTGAATACTCCTTTTTCTTGAAAAAGTAAAGGTGTGGAGGGATGTCTCCTATATTGTTCACTTCTGACATTTCAATGCAGGGTGTCAGTGGTCTCTACTAGAATTAGCTCTTCCGAGGTCTTCTAGGTGACCCTTGCCTTAGCTGATCTGTTTCTCTGTGTATGTTCAAACTGTTGTTGTGCGTCCATGTGCTGTATGTTCATACCAAGAATTCTTTCCTCTGCTTATGTATTTACAGCAATTGAACCACCCCAACATAATCAAGTATTTGGATTCATTTATTGAGGACAACGAACTCAACATTGTACTGGAACTGGCAGATGCAGGTGATCTCTCTCAGATGATTAAGGTAAGGGCAAGTTCATTTCTTGTGGCTAGAAGATTATTCTTGAATGTGGAGTGGGAGTAGAGTGCACCTGAAAAACAAACTCCTAAAGCCAAATAAAACCATCTAGTAGAAATATCAAATTAGAAACTAAGGCTACAAGGGAAAAAACAGATCTTCTAAAATATTAGAGATGCGATAAACACCATAAAGCAAGCAAAACAGCTGGTAGTAGACCTTTTTTTTAATTAGCTGGAGCAAGCGTTCTCCATTTCTGTGCTTGCTACAGAGCAGAGGCCTTTGCCAGTGGTAGCTTCAGTGGAGATGCAGGCTTCTAGCCACTGGTGAGAGAGAAAGATAGAGAGTCAATGAGGCCCCCTGTTTACAAGGCTGCTACATGGAATTCTGTATTTGCCTATAAAAAGGAAAGGAACAAGGAAAAAGGGCCCATCAAAAAGTGTTTAGGAGTGTGAGCAGCTGGGTACTTTGGATTTTCCAGCCCTTGACCAGACGCAAAATGTAGTTGTCATCTTATTTGTTATTGCTGTGTGCCTGCAAGTCGTTTCTGACTTATGGCAACCCTAAGGCGAACCTTTCATGGGGTTTTCTGAGCTGAAAGTGTGTGACTTGCCCAAGGTTGCTCAGTGGGTTTTCTTGGCTGAGTGGGTGTTTGAACCCTGGTCTCTAAAGTCGTAGCCCATCACTCAGACCACTATGCCACACTGGCTCCCTTGGGGCCAATAAGAATGCTATGGTCCTCTGCAAAAGAGGCTTAGCCCAAACTGAGGAACATTCTGTTTGCTGATCTTCAGCTGACAGGTACTTTTCACTGTGAAGCAGCTACTGAAAGCTTTTTCTAACTGCCTCTTGACCTTCTTTGCCTTGTCAGATATAAGGCCCAGTATTTCAGAGGAATTGCTCTTTCCTTATGCTGCTTTCAGGAATCCTTGTGTGGTGGAAGTCACTTTAGCTCAGCTGTTATCACCTGGTTTTTAATAGTTTCTTTGACATGTTAATCTGAAGACAGGCATCCCCCTGTGAGAACAGATGTGGCCTCTCATATTTTCCTCTGTTTTGCCACCACTGATCTGAGATTATTGTAAATGATCACTTTAGAAGGCTTGCCACCTCCTTTTTGCCAAACACAAGGCCTTTCCAGATGCTAAGGAAACCCCAGCTTTTAATCAAGAGTCATGCTTTTGCTAGTCCAGTCTGTGCCAATAATAGAATATCCTAGTCCTGTGAAAGATCAGGAGGAGGGAGATTAACTGTTTAAGGCAGTATTATTTTAAATGAAGTGGCTCTGTGTGACCTTCAGATAGCTGATAAATAAATGAGCATATTTTTTTTTTAGGAAAAACAGCACTACCAATTTAAAAGTTTCTTCATTTGCCAGGAATCCTTGGCAAGATTCATTCGGAGGAAGTTTGCCATTGCCTTCCTCTTAGGCTGAGAGTGTGCAACTTGCCCAAAGTCACTGAGTGGGTTTCCGTGGCTGAGTGGGGATTTGAACCCTGATCTCTTGGAGTGCTAGTACCAACACTGAAACCACTATACCACACTGGTTCACCCACAGAGCCATGCTAGACAGGAATGCCCAGTTGTGAGAGTTTAGGGAGAAATTTCTCAAGGTTCCGATCCAGTGCTTTTCTGCTAGCTTCCTCTGATCACCTGCACTAGCTAGAGCACAGGCCACCTGAGAGACAGCAGTGCTGTATTGCCTTCTGTCTGAGACAACTTTCCATGCTCAGAGTGAGATCAGAGGTTCACATTCTCTCAGTATGATCCAGCCCAAGCATTTGAGATGATGCAAGCAACTGAACTAAATAACTCTCATATTAGGGCTGTAGCTAAGCAAATAATTGCTTGTCAGAAACATAGCTATTACCCAAAGTGGCTTTGTTTGTACAGGTACTGCTATGTTGGTTCTGAGAAAGTGCAGATGTCCCTCTTTCTCAGGTAGTGAGTGGTCCATTCACCAAGAAGGCTTATTTCCAAGTCCAAGCATGAAAAGCTCAAACAGATTAATAACGTGCCTTCCTTACCCTAGTGCCCCCTGGATGTGTTAGACTGCATCATACCTCAGGCAGTATGGCATGATCCCAGGATCGTGGGAGTTGCAGTACAGCAGATTTGGAAGGCATCAGCACAAGGAAGGCTGTAATACCTTGTTCCTTTAAGTGACAGATGCTGAGATGATCAGAAAGAACTTACTGAATCTGCCTGCTCATAACTTCAGAATTTATGCTCTGAAAAACTTCACACTTTGGCAAGGGAGTAAGATTAACAATACACAGAATGTTGGTGTGTGTTAAGGAATTTTAATATGGTCAAGAAGAGGGGGGGGGAAAGAGAGTTAACATGTCTAGTAGCTTAATGTGTTCCTCATGATTATCAGCTGACCCACAGCTCCTTCCAGTGTTGTGCTTCTCAGTCATGCAAGAACTTCCCATGGCTTTAGACCACTGTATGCCTTATGCATTCTCTTACATGTCCAACCTGGTGTTTCATTCTGGCAAATAACTTCATGTTTGAAGGGTAGGTTTATATCAGTTAACATACAGGGATGTGTCCTGTGGAATTACCCTGGGGTGGGGCATAGTACCCTGGTGCAGTCTTGCTGCTGATATAGCTATTCTTCTGTCTGAGCAGTTCTTTTAGTACTTAAATAGAAATGCAAACTCTGTGACACAGAACTGATGGGAAGCACCCCCACCTCCCCGTGCTTTTACTGTTGTGCCTTTGGAGAACTAGAAGGAGCCATGTCCAGAAGATGGAAGTGTGGCTTAAAATCACATTCACGCATAACCAGCATCCAGGCTCCATGTTTGCCATAGATCCACTGCCTGCATTATTTATGAGCCTTATAAAGCGGGATGTTACTGAGGGTTGCTAGCACTACAACCCACTGGAGAATTTTGGCTTTCTGTTAAATGTCAAGAAAATCTTATTGGACATGACATTTAAGAAGAACGCTAATTGTGGCCTAGCATCTCCTCCCGTTAATACTTCCAACAAGAATGAAGCTAGTACGGTGGAGTAAATAATATTTTGGCCCTCTGAGCTTCTGCAGTATCACATATTGGGCTTTGCTTTGAAATGCCTATGGAGAGCCACAGTTCCCCATCCCTGGCCTATATCTTCCTCCTTTATGACTCCAGTGGAGAAGAGGTTCTGCTCAAGATGGATTAGCCCCTAGAAGGCATTGCAAGACTGGTTTGGCCTCTGTGTAGGGTGTGTGGCAGAATTTTTGTAAATATCTCTCCTTTTGGTGCCTTTTGCAGAGGAACAAATTAGAAGCCAAAGAGAAACAGGCCCAGATTTCTGCCCAGAAATCAGGGGCATCACATAACCAACCTAAAATAAATCAAGTGCATGTCTTCTTAAACTTCATGCCTCCAGGGACATGCACTGCCTGACAAAAAGATCTGTCACCCAGTGGTTGTCACAATTTTACATTTGGAGAAGAAAATACATTTTGAAAACAGAAGAACGTACAAATAAGCACAATGAATGCTAGTATGCATAACTGTGTGTATAGAACTGAGTATTTTGTAGTATATAAAATACCACGATAGGGTGGAAACTATGTGAAAGTTTCCTTCAGTCCCAAAATGTCTAGCATTGCAGTAATGTAAAATTTCAGGTGAGCATTTAGAAATACAATTTAGGCACCCAAAGAAAAGGGGCAGCCAAAGTAACCAAGAGAACGTGAACACAGGAAATAGAATAGTTCCAGGTGTGAATGATTTTCAATGTCTTCCTTTCTACAGTGCTAGAAATGTGGGGTCTGAACAAAAATTTCATTTGGAGGACAGAATTCTTATTGAAGGGCAATGCCCTCATTTTGCCAAGCCTGTAGCTATACCCCTGGTTTAAGGTAGCAGAAAAAGGACACAGACAGGCTCAGTTGTTACAGCTTTACATATTACAAAGGGCACTAGACCAGGAGAAATAAGGCAGCTAGTCTGGTTTTTTGTTTTTGTTTTGGACAGCCCATTTTTGTGGCCCTTTACACATGTGCCAGTTATGACCAGATGCAGTCATACCCAACACTAGAGGAATATAACTCTTTTCTAGTGGCTTGTTCCTAAAGTGGCTAAGGAACTTAGGTGTTCTGAAAGTGGTGGCAATCGTTTTCAAGATTTTTTTATTCAAAAAACCTGGTCCTTTTGTTTCTTAAGGCAAACTACTCCAAACATTTTTTGTTTTGTTTTGAGGCATTAAATATGTTCTGCAAGGTAATTAATGAGATTAATGCTAATTATAATTGCTGTCCATTCAAAAATGTCAAACCTATTTAAGCATATTTTCATAATGCTGTTAATTAGTGAATTGCGTTGGAAGTGTATACACATAGGCAAAGGAGTTAAACACAAGGGGGGGGGGAGGCTGAACCGCTCCGCCTGATGGTCTTGAGGACATCAGCAAGATGGCAGCTGACAAGCACACATTAGCCACGGCAGAGGATGGACGCACCGACACTGGTTCTTTGTTCATCTTGTGTTTATATTTTTCTCTCCACAGTATTTTAAAAAGCAGAAACGGCTAATCCCAGAAAGAACGGTTTGGAAATACTTTGTGCAGTTGTGCAGTGCGGTTGAACACATGCACTCCCGCAGGGTGATGCACAGAGGTAACATTAATTCAGTCTCTTTTCGCTGAATAATAGTATAATGTTCCAATTAGTAAGCGCCTACATTCAAAAACAATTATGCTGATGTTCAGCCAGTGTGTGTTTAGAGACAGTGGAGCTTGCAAGATGGATTTCTCCTTCTGCCCAGTGCCTGACGGTAAAGCATTCACTCTGAGCTGATCAGGAGGATTATGAAGATGAGCTGCCTTCAGTTGCAATAACTGAAATTCAGTACAAGTACCACAGCATTCATTAAAAGGGCATTGGAAGACTAACGTTGGGACCAGCGAGCATAGTGGATGTTAAGCAACCAGTGTAAGATCTCTTCAGAGACTTACGACAAATCAGGCTGTGGGATCGCTCCCAAACTTGATCTCTTTTTCCCCTTTCAACTGCACAGTCAAAGCTTTTGAAAGAAAAACACTTTGGGGGAACATACAGATTTGCAATGACAGAACAGATGCTTGTCCTGCTGCTGTTCCCAAACTTGTCATCCTTACATTATAGCAGACGTTTTGCTGAATCCAGCTCCTCTCCGGCTCTTTCAAGATTTCTTATGTGGTGCTGTATCAAAAAGGGTTTTCCTTTCATCCCACTGTAAACAGCTCAGCAGACCTGTGAGGCAGGCTGTTGTTTTTGTTTTTCTGTACCGCAGATGGGAAAGTGGCACTAGAGAGTACCTTCCCATAATCCCTCCTGGCTATGACTTCTTCGCCAACATGTCATACGACAGTTTCTCAAATTAAGAAGTTGAGTCGTGGCCTTGCTGTGAATTTAACTCCCATTTTAACTCAATGAAGCAGTAAGGATAAAGATACAGTATTATTACTAATTCCAGTGTTGGATTCTGTGCAGGTGAAAAGTTTCCTTTTTTGCTTTCCCCATTCCTTCAAAATGTTAAAAGACTTTAGGCAGGGGGAAGAGATCAATCTTGAAAGCCTAATGATGGTCTGTACTATTGTGATGTTCAAACCAGACTTTAAATCTTTGATTTGTGTATGTTGAGAGAAAGATTTTTATCCTTCCCAACACATTTTCCTTATACTGGGATGCAAAATATGCTGAGAAATGTCATCTTTTTTTAAAAAAAGTAGTGACATGCCAAAAGCAGTAAGACCGAGTTTATCAAAGTCCCCTACACACATTGGCAGGCCCTGGTGGTTTATTCATGGAAAGGAGGCTGCGGACAGTTTGAGCCAGCAAACTTATTTGTGACTTTGACCTTCTCTCTTCTGTTTTCCAGACATAAAACCAGCCAATGTGTTCATAACAGCCACTGGAGTCGTGAAGCTGGGAGACCTTGGACTGGGCCGCTTCTTTAGCTCTAAAACCACTGCTGCACATTCCTTAGGTAACGTGTGTGACACGGTAACTTAGGTGAAGTTGTGCCCAAGCGGCAGCTGCTTCTTTAGGGACCTCACTCAGTGCCCACACACATTTCAGCCCAAGATTTTTTTTGGTCACACAATAATTTGGTCATAGCAATAGTGATTCAATTGTGCATTTTATTATCGATATGCGAGTCACTTCTACTGAGACATTATCTCTGCTTGCCAAAGAGGGTTGCAAATCCCATTTGGAAGACTGAGGAATAAGCAGCTGTGCAGTTTCCAAAAAGAGGAAAACCTTCATTTTCCTCCTGCAGGGTGTCACTGTTGCTTCACATGTTTGGTTATGTTCTTCATTTATATTCTGGAGCCATTCTTAAAAGGAAGGCTGGAGGATGTACTTGCCACAGTACTTTTTTTCAAGTCCAATAGCAACCCTCAAAATACAGTTGCCTCTCCACATTCGCAAACTTAGCATTCGTGGTTTTGAATATTCGCGGTTTTGGGAGGGCCCCCGCCCTCCCCAAAGCAGCGAAACGGGGCCACCGGAGGCCCCGTGTAGGCCTTGGGCGGGAGGAGGGAGAGCCAGGGAGGCCTCCACAAGGCTTCCGGAGATGCTTCGGAGGCTCCATGTAGGCCTTGGGCGGGAGGGGGAAGGGCTGGGGAGGCATCCACGGGGCCTCGGGAGGGTCTCTGGAGGCCCCATGAAGGCCTTGGGAGGGAAGGGGGAGGTGGGGAAAAGCGACTATGGGGCCTCCGAAGGCCCCATGGTCGCTTTGGTGGGGGAGGGCAGTCATTATTTGCAGAATTTTCACATTCGCGGGGGTCTGTGGAACATAACCCCACGAATGTGAAGGGGCGACTGTACTTAAGAATTGCACAGAGCTATTGTAACTACCTTCGAAAGCTCTTTGATGAGTTCTGCTACTTGGTCAAGTGACAGCTGCCTGTTGGAGTCCTATTTTTTGTCCCCTAATCCTTGTCCTATTATTGCCTGTTTGGAGAAGGGCTATTGCTGCAGTGAGAGTCCCCACCCTACTCTCCTCTCCAGGCCTGCATTGCTGCCAGTCTCACACTATCTATTGGTATAAAATTGATCTGAATAAAAAGATTTGTTTTTCTGGTAAGGATAGGGCTGGGATACTATGCTTAATGTCTGGGGTGATGGATGGCCCTGATGTGTGTTTTCCATAGTGCCTGGTGTCTCGCATGAAAGATTTTAAAAGCCTTTTTCACTTGGTTCTTAACATCTGGTTCAGAAGATGCCTATTTGACTTGCCTTGTTTTGCTTACCAATTTTGAACATGTCTGTTTTTGAGGAATCCTAAGATTCCCTTTTCTTACAGCACTATGAGAGGAGAGCTGTGGTTCTATGCTTCATCTGGAAAGGATTCTTGTGTCTTGCAAATTCCACAAAAAATGTCAAGGACTTTGTTTTATTGGGGTGTTGCGAGGGGAGAGGAGACCAGGGCATACCAGTGAACACCCAGTCTTCATAAAAAATTAATATTGCATCATGTGTAGGCATAAACAGAATTGTGTATGGTACTTGGATTTCATTGACTTACAAAGAAGCATAAAATCAAGATTCAGGAGTTAGCAATCAGGTGCAGGTGCTAAACAACCAGTGTTAGGATGCCTAATAGGAAACCAGCCAGAGCTGCCCTAAGACCCCGTCTTCCTCGATGACTGCTGTTCTTCTCTTCCTCCCGAGAAACACCCTCCAGGCAGGAAAACCCCTGAAGAGTATTGGAATGCCAAATGAATGCAAGTCCTACCTTCCATCTAGACTCCAGTTGATATTTTTACACTGAAAGAAGTACTTTGTTCAAAAATCAGAAGAGCACGTTGAAGGTCCTACCCATCATTAAGTAACCACTGCTTTATTTGTTTCACAGTGGCACAGACTTTCAGGTTTAGCTTAATCTGGAGGTGTGCATTTTGATAAGAGGCGATAAGAAATGCATATGCGCAGCAGCTCTGCTTGCGATATTAGATATTTTTCTTTTTCAGTGTTGCCCTGGCAACCATCCTGAACTCTCATATCTAAGGCTGCTGACCCATGAATTGAGCGCAGGGCTTATGCAAATAGATTCACCTAATTTTTTCCCTCTTTGTATTTGCTAACATCAGACTGGCATAAAAGGGCATTAGGCAGTACCACAACTTGTCTGACAGGTGTACTCCTGGCTCTGGCAGCACAGACGCCTCCATGTCAGAAATGGAAGCCATAATTAGAGCAAGGAACAGAATGAACGTCAAACGAATTACCCGGCAGCAGATCATATTTGTCAGGAAGGATTGCATACATAAAAATTAAGTGACAGTACATGCCGGGGTAATGAAAGAAAAATGAAAGATTTGCCCATACGCTCTTTGCCAGATACAAGTGAATGTCTTGGCTCTGCACGACAAATTACAAGGCTGGATTTCGAGGCTCCTTATTTCTTCACCACAAGTCTGTGTTCATAAAGCAAGACAGGGTGAGGCCCACTTAAACAAATAACTGACAGCAGGCTGGCAGAATAAACTTAGGTGCACATCATTCCAGGTGCTGAGTCCTTCATGCTAGTGCACCTTGATCCTTACTCAATTGTGGAAGGGGAGCATGTCTCAGGAGTCAGCCCAGAAACATTGTGTCATCAGTTCTTCACAGCCTTGTTGAATGTCTAGGCCACATTCCACCACCTCTACCTCTTTGACCACTTGCCTCTTGGTGTTAGAAACAGAGATGCACTCCTCAGTGTGCCAGGAATACCTGTCAGTTTGGCTTCCGCTTACTAGAAAGCTCTCATGTTCGGACCTGTAGATGGTTTGCCGAAGGATATTTACTTGTACGTTCTCCACAGGGATCATTAATTCCAAAGGGACCAAGTAGCACAATCCACCTTGCCCAAAATTGTTCATTGCTTTAGAATCTCACACACCTCAGTAGTTACTCTTCCCAACAGCCTGTGTTCAATTTCTGACCCAAGTTTTATTCAGGAAATATTGCTGCATCATTATATTAGCACAAATGTGCATCTGGATTTGCCTGGGACACTGTTAAACAGCTTTACAAGTAATTGCACCAGCATTGCAATCTGCTGTTGGAATATACAATGAGTCGTCGCTTTAGTGAAATTAATGAAGCACAGTCCACACCTGCAGTTTTTATAAATGCATTTTGTCAATAGAATGAAATTCTTCTTTTCTTTTGAAGAGGCCTGCTGTATGCACTTCTTCCCAAATGGCCAAAATTGCCATTATGCTGCCGGTATCTTTAGGGCAGTTGGATTCTTTCTTGTGCGTTTGTTTTTCTTTTGTCAGGCAGCTGTTGTATTGTTGGTTTATCAAAAAAGACCAAGGAGTAAGGCAGAGAGAGGATAGAGGGTTATGAAATTACAAGTGGTACGGAGAGAGTGGGTAGAAGTGTTTCTTCCTCTCTAATATTGGGATGTGGGGCTGATGTGGGACTTTAGATTCAGGGTGGAACATACTGAGCGTCATCAGCAGTGGGGTGGGGATGCCTATGATCTTCACACCTTGTTCACGGACTTCCTAGTGGTACCTGTCTCTCCTCTGTTGGAAACAGAATGTTGATTAGATAGGCCCAAGCTGGTCTGATCCATGGGCTCCTGTACATTTGTTATTATATACCTTGTTCTGTTTGCTACACCAGCATGCTGCTCCAGACCAGGTTCATGCCAAAAGCTATTGTTGATTGATCTTTTCTTTAAAAAAAACACAAACCCCACAATGACACTTGTATGCAGCCCTGTAACACAAGGTTCTCTCAGCACCATATTTTGAATAAATACAGAAAATACAAATTACACATAGAATTGAAAAGCAGCATAAATACAGCCCGGAAATAAACTTCCAACAATCCTAGAATTAAAATACAATTGACTGAGAAGCCCAGGCAGCAAGAGTGATCTGGGAAGAGGAGTTGTACACACTTTGCATGTAGACTGTCCCAAGTTCTGTTGCAGGCATCTCCAGGTACGATTCAGATAGGATCTTGCCTGCAACCATGTAGAGCTGCTGCTGTTTCCATCATGCTCGGACCTAGCTGCTATGGAGAGCCACTCCATTCAGCTGCCATGCTTTGGTCACACACACAGAGAGAAGAAAAGCAGCCAGGCATTCCTTCCTTGTGTTCAGGCTCAGGTGCTGCCAAGAGACCCTCTTTTCGTAGCTGCCCCTGCACAGGGGCTTCTTCCCTGCAGTGCGCTGTTGAATTGAGCAACAAGATAAAGATCTGAGTCCCCACACATCACAGGGGGACACATAAAATCCTGCTGTTTGCTTGCGCAGCAAACTGACTTTTCTCACTCAACTGTTCACTGAAACAGCAACTATTCCAGTAAATTGTTTGAATCATTTCTATCTAGCTGGTTTATTATAAGCATTGAACCTAATTTTCCACCTCTAGTCTCCCTGTCCCTTGTGCGTCATACCTTATTGGAGGTGGAGGGCAGACCTGAGGGTACAGACTGTCAAATTACTTGTTTGTAAGCCTCTTTGGGAGCCTTTTTTGGCTAAAGGGCAGGGTAGGAATGCTTCAGATAAATAAACAATGTGGACAATAATGGGCTAGAGAAACCAGTGATATGACTCATTATAAGGTAGCTTCCCCTGAGTTGTCAAGAAGGCCTAGTTAAGCAGAAAAGTTTTCACATGATGCCGAAAGGACTGTGGCTGCATGCACCTCTCTAGGAGCAGTGTTCGTTCCATAACAGGTTGCCACTCTCCCCTAATGGTTAGCCACTTCACTTCATGGGGGGGGGGTCAAGCAAGTGAAAGAGCAGAGTAGATGTTTGCATAGGTTCTTATGGGAGGATGTAGTCTGGTCAAAGAGGCAGGTAGCACAGTGAATCTGGCAACATCCTTGTCTTGATGGATATACCCACTATTATTCTTGTCTTTATTCATTTTTTTTTAATTGCAAGCTTGGTGATTGAAAACATTATCATTTTTTAAGCCCTTCCAGTCAAAAGAGAGGTTTGCTAAAACAACTGTGACTGATTACAGATTCACAGGAGCACAGTTAGTGCAGACTATGTTCAAAATGGATGAAGAACCTCTCAGTTCTTTACATATTTCTGCTGTATATATTACAAGTATAACCCTTTTTTTTTCTTGGTCAAGTTTTATGTTGTGAAGCCATCCACATGTCAGGAGAGTCTTTAAGCTAATTGTAAGAGAAAACCAGAGATGTATCCCTAGTAGTTCTGACTGGTAGATAATCTTTTGAAGAGATTTGTGACAGAAAACTCAGTATGCGTGTTATCCAGTTAATAATTCAGTAGTATTACAGGAGCTAATATAGAACACTCTGTTTTGAGGGTATATTTAATCTGATCAGCAGAAAAGGATTAATTTGCTAAAAGTTTTTGATCAGTATTATTTTGTGGAAGGAAGTTTAAAAGTTCCAGATGATTAATACGAGATTTTTCTTCTCAACATACATTTCCGCTAGTAATTTTTCAGATTTGTATCTGATTTATGTCTCCCCCGATCCCCTGAAGATTTATACTATAAAAATCAGGCTGTTCATTGTTCGTTTGGTGACCTGAGAAGAATTATCTTTCTTAAATGAAAGTGGAAAGTGAAATAAAAATGGAATGTGGTTTTCTAGTTTTGGAGTTTGACCAAAGATGAAGGAAGATGCTTGTGACATCCTAAACTCTCGGTATTTCTAAATAAGAAAGTTACTTTGAACAGCTGGTGCTCTGCAGCAGTTAGGCACCTTCTGAACAGGTTTCAAAAGCCGCAAGTGTTGCAAAGTTTTGTCTTGACAGGAGTGGAGCATGTTCTGGAACACACGGTCGCTTTAATCAGTTTTGCCCCTTCCAGGCTTGTGTTGTGCTCTGATATATCTTGGTTTGAAACAGAATTCTCTGTAAAGTTACAGGAAAGAGAAGAATTTCAGTTTGTTCTCACATATTCAGAGCTGTTTCCTGCTGTGAAGGAAAGGAAGCATGGGTTCAGGAAGGGGTTTTTCTGCCATACAAAACAATCAAAGTCTTGAGTTGTCCAGCCTGTTTATTTTCAACAATCATTATTAGGGCTTCACTTGTTAGTTCTGGCTAGAGTAGGCACATTGAATAATCAGAATTTGCATAAGTGTTGACTCCACCAAGTTCCCATTGATTCAGTTGGTTTACCCTAGTCATCATTAACTGGATTTAGGTCTACATCTTTTAAAAACCATCAGGTTTAACATTAAGCTTTGCATCTAGCAATGACATTTTGCTGATGGTTGCTGTGAGAGCTTCTGCTTAGCCCCACCTCTACCATCTAGCGTGAGGATCCCCTCCTATCCCACCGCTACGGCATCAAATGCAGGGACCTTTCAGATGCCTTAGTGGTTCCTGTACAAGACTTTATTCGTCTAATCTCATCCCTGGGCACGACCTCTCCTGAACAACTGCTGCCACCACAGACACCACATGTCTGAACTCAGCATTCCAATACCTCTTATGTAGGCACAAGTTTATAACACAAAAATAATTAAGCAGAAGTTCAGCATAAGTTAAAGACTATCACACTTTAACACATCTAAATCCTTACTGACCCTAGCAAGCTAACATCTCTCACTCATATTCCTAACTCCCCTCTCTCACCCCTAATCCTAACTGAACTAAATTAGCATAGGTGTGCTAGTGGAGATTTTCATTCTTCCTGCTAGTGTTACTTTAGATTTAGGTCTAAATCTAAAATCTTGCCTCTTAGAACATTATTAGGTGCTTTTCAACTTTGTTTTTCTTTATGAAGTATGAACTTTGGAAGAAACATCCATTATCAATAGCACTAATTCACATGTTTATGTTACAGCTTGTTATTAGGGCCAGAACTATCACACCACAAGTGTTACCCACTTATTTGTTGGGGTGACCTTTCACTCCTATTTTATGGTTAGTAAATACCTGATACCTGCAGTTGGCTCTTACTCACTACTCTAATTATAAATCAACATTTTCCTATGGCTAGAGCAACCAATTAATATGCACTTTAAAGAAGTATCCAAATAATAAAATGGAATTCTGAAAATTTAAGTCAATGGTTTAAATTACCTTTGGCACCCCTTCCTCCTCCCCCTCTTCCTCCTTTCATGTATATCTCACCTTTTCCCCAATACTGGACTCAGGCTGACTTACAAGATGTTAAACAAATACAGATGGAAAGACATATAAAGACATCAGTAAAAATACTGTGCTGGGAAGGTTCTTGGTCCCTGTGGTCTGAAGCCATACATTTTCAATTGGATTTGGTCCTATTTCAAGTCTGGGAAGATCCGTTTTGAATGCATGGCATTACCTACGGAATGCCCTCAGAACTGCAGTAACCCCATGCTTGAAACAAATCGGTTGTGAACTTGTAAGTAAAAGTCAACAGCTCCCAAGTCTCCCATCTTCAGTCTTAACCCCCCCCCCCACACACACGCTTTTATTGTTATTTTTTGCTCCTTAAGTTGCTCCTTCCACCTTCCATCCACAGTATTTCGTTTTCTCTGCTGGGGAAACTTTCTGGTTAATAGCCTCCGATTAGCCTCCTCTTGTCAAATTGGCTGATGTGATGCATTGCCGAGCCCTGGCTGATTAAATCGGAAGTCTTGTGCACTTTCCTAGAAGATGCTCATTACAAGAGATTCCCACTTAATGCTGGACAGGCCATGAAGACAATTGGACTTGTCAGTCTTTTATCTTGGCACTTACTTAAAAATTAATGCCTTAAAAAAAAAAAAAAGCCCAGCAATCTGTCTGTTCATCTATTTGCTGACAATGCCACCATGATGATAGGTAAATGTACAAGGTAGGCGTGGTAGGACCGGGTCAGGCACGGGCCATAACAGAGCAGCTTAATATATGGAAATCAAGTGAGGAGTGTGGTGTGCTCATCCATGGCATCAACGCTGTTGTCCTGCTTTGATCAAAGGCCCTTTTCAAGTGTTATTTTGAGGGAATTGGACAAAGGATTTTACAGAGGCAGTCAGTAGCACTGTAACTTTCCATAGTCATGGCCATTTACAGCAAGTGGACTGGACAGTCACTCAAGAAAATCTGAATTCATGATTACCAAATGCTCGCAGCTACCTCATGATACCAGAGAGCCCCGATCCTATAAGTAGGATCCTTTGTAGGCGTGTCTTTTCAAATCTTCTTGATGTCATCATTGTGTACCCTTGAGCCTGTACAGAGGAGACCTAAGCACCAGATTCTAAATTGTATATCTTTTGAGTTAAAGAATTTGACCTCTGGTGGGCCCATTTCATCCTTTCTTTCAAACTCTTTGGGACATAAGAGCCTTGCTGAATCTGACCAAGGTGAGCCTGGCTTTCTGTGCCCACAATTGCCAGCCAGGTTCTTCAGGGAGGCTCAGCAAGTCGATAGAAAGGCCAGAGGCCCCGCGTTGGAAGAATTTGCACAGAAATTTGCATTATTGGCAAGGAGTGGCTGGTTGTCCTCGCCTGTTTATCTTGTCATTGTAAATTCCTGGAGGTACCTGTGAAAAGGAGGCAGAGACAGAAAAGTAAAGTGCAAGCTTTGCAGTCAGAGTGGTGGACTTGGGTTGGGCCACCTCTGGGTGGCTGGAATCCAGTCTCCACTCCTCAGATATTTTGTGGAGATGAACAAGACGCCACAGTAAGATCAGCCCAGTAGCAGTGAAGTACAGCAGTACTTTGCATTCCCCATAGTACTTGGGAATGTTCCGTATTAAGCATGTGAGCCTCACAGTTCAGTGTTGACCTGTGGGAGTGGCCTTTGGGAACAGTTTCAAGTAATGAATTCTTTCTGCCATAGCAGGCTTTACTTAAAAACTGGGGGGAATGCACCCAAGAATGATGTTTTAATCAAACACATTTCAGAAGGCAAGTGGTGAAATGGTCCCTGAATTCTCAGATGACATCCTTCTCAAAAGTACGTGCTTAAGGAGAAAAGCATAACCAGGCAAGGGTTTTAAAGAGCTGGTGTGCAGCCCTGTTTCCTCTTAGTATTCTGCTGTCCTGCCTTGTGTCACTCCATGTAGTTCGTTAAAAGAAGTGGTGGTTAATGAGCCCCCCAAGCTGGCTTCTGTGCTGCGCAGTCAGGGCAGGCCTAGGTCAAGGGCTGTGTTGGAAGAGACCTCAGTTGGGTTTTTTATCTTGCTTGAAATTATGATGGTGTGGGTACGAGAGCGAGAGACGGAGGCAAGCATGTTAAGCAGTGTCCTCTTTTTTTTCTTTTTCTTTCTTTTCTTTTCTTTTTTTTTTTTTTGTAAAAAAGGTCATTTTTCACTCTTGCACAATGAGCCACACTCCCTCTGTTGGCCTGATTCCCAACCAGAAGATGCCTTCAAAATGATGCAGCTTTGCATTTGAGTGGATGGGGTTTGGAGGGGGAGGACATTGATAATTGGTTCCTAGTCACTGCCAGAGGCAAACACCAGGTAACAGCGCAGTGCAGAAGCAGTAGAAAAAGCCCTTTTCCTATATTCCTGATAATACAGTCTACCTGCCAGTGGCACAACTAAGGCTAGCCCAGCTGGGTAATATAGTGTTCTTCCATGCTCTAGATCTGTTTTGTTTGTCAGTCTTGGAGATCAAGGTAATCTGGCACCTCCAGAGTGTCAAGCTGTGTTTAACTTGCCAAATGGATGAGTACCATGCTCTGACTGCCCATGTAATAAAAGGATGCACTAACTGAGGCAGCCTGGCTTTGTCTGAAGGAAAAGCAGTTTTCTCTTCTAAGGACTGGCAGCCCCAATCTGTCTGGACTGTTCCCTGCTGTACTAGTTGTATAGCTGATCCTATTCCTATTTCAGAGAGATGCTGGTTGGGCCTGGAGCCACAGGGATGTACACTTAGTGGTCCTTGAAATGGCCTGCTTGTAATGCAAAATGTACCTCATTTTGGAGGCAAAACCATGGAGTGCAGAGCCAGTGACATGCTTGGATTGGAAAAGAGATTTGAATTGGTGTTTTGCCATTCATAAGCAAAGCCTTGCTGGTCTGGTTTTGGTTGCAAATGGTGACAGTCACTTTTGAGCTCTATTGCTTGGTGAATGTGCATACAACAGGAGAATAGCCTGGGCTATGAGATGTTTTTGTTTAAAAAAAGATGAAAAAGTTGTTCTGCAGACTGAACCTTTGTGTTGATTTCTCCGTGCTCTAATTTCCTGTCATATAATTTCCAATCCTTAATTATTTACTTGGGTAATTGTTGCTCCTCCAGTCATTGATCCATTGGCTTTCTTACAAATAACCACACATGGCACTTTCTAATATGTATCATTGTAAGCTTGTGGTAAGTCCTGTAAGTCTTGTTTCAGAAAGTAATCCCTTTTTCTTGGTTTGTCTCTTACAGTGGGAACACCCTACTATATGTCCCCTGAAAGAATACATGAAAATGGATATAATTTTAAATCGGATATCTGGTCATTGGGCTGCTTATTGTATGAGGTAAGCATCTCTTGCTTGTACGTTGGTGTCCAGTGGGGCCCGCTGGACCCCTTCAGCATTATTGAACTCCAGATCCCATTCGCCCCAGCAAAAAAGATGGCCAGTGGTCAGGCATATCAAGTGTTACAGTCCAGCAGTGTGTCTAGAGGGTTACAGGTTCACTATGTGTGGTGTCTCCTGTGGAGAAATTGAAGTGAAATATTAAGAAGAAAAGAGATTTGTCTCCTTCAGTACTGTGGACTGCTAGAGTAGCAAATAAGCATCTAGGAAAATGTCAAACTTGGAGGAACATGTACAGTGCCTGGGGATGATAGATCTGAAAAACGATGAACCCAAAGTTGTTAGGATGTGTTGTCTCACTCTGGAGTAGAGTCAGCCAAAATGTTGGTTCCCTGATGGCATTCATGCCGTTTAGCCCACAGAGTAATGTGTTTGAGTGCCTTAAATTATTTCTGCCTCTGCTTTGGCAATGAAGAAGTCATCTTTTATCAGTAACTTACCTTACTGGATCATCTGTTACCAGAATTCTGTGTTAGAACTATACTGTGGGCAGAGAAGTCTAGTTTGTTTTTAAAATAAAAGGTCTTGAATATGAACAGTATGTAAAAAGAGGGATTGGGTATCCCAATTGAAGAGGAGGGGTTTAAGACTAATGCTTTACAGTTTGGTCTAAGCTGATGGTTTTGCAAGCACATCTGACCATGAACCTATGACGGATGTGCCCATGGCAACTCCCTGTGCTACGCTGCTTTTTCAGATTTGAGGACAGAATTGGTCTGGGGAGCACCTGAAAAGTGACTGGTGCCTCCTTGTGAATCATGGTAACGGCTGCTGCAGTCCTTTTGTTTGATTTGGCCTGTGCTTGAATGACTTGCAGGAATGTAGTATGCGTGTGTGTGTGTGTGTGTGTGTGTGTGTGTGTGTTTTAAATGCCCCTTGTGACTTTCTGCTAGCCTGTGGGACAAGGTTGAAGGACAGACGCTTCCCCAGAGCAGAGGCCGTTCCCTGCTGAGTATTGAAAAGGAGAATGTCTCAGACATGACACGCACCAGCGCCTTCCCTAGTGTTGCTGCTGCCATTACTGTGCGCGAGAGAACCCGCTCACCAGGTGTAACAGATGCTTGTTTAACAAGGCAGTCTGCTGTTGTGGGGGGGGGGCTTAGGTCTGAGTCATCCAGCAGTTCAATAGGTGCTGATTAATTTGTTGGCGGTAGGCGAAAGCCCCATGCAGGGTGCACGGAGAGGGAGAAAAATATCAGTACAGAGAAGTCGATGAACAAAATCAATGAGCTGCGGCTGGAGGGATTAAGTAGCCTTTGGGAGAGCAGCACAGCGTGACTCTATTAGCCCTCCGCTGGTCCGTTGCCACTGGCTTTGAGGTAGTGGCTGCTGCCAGGGCTTTCCCTTAAAACAGATGTAGCCAGGACAAGCGGCGGAGCTGCTACCAGGTGACTGGTGACCATCTGGCACATGTACAGTGGGGCATACAGAGGACTTATCAGGAAATGGAGTCTTGGTTGCTGTGCAGCAAGTTCTAGGAGTCATGCTGGCAGGGGCTGACCTGGGAGTCATCAAAGGACCCCTCAGGTGCTGCCCCACACCTACACTCTCAGGAACCCCACCCATTTAATAAAACGATAATCACTGCTCCTGGCAACTCCTAACCAAAAGGTTTTACCAAACTAGAAGTGAACTTTTTGTTTTGTGCATGGTTGTGAGCCTATCAGTGTGGCTGACATCTGGACCACTGGCACTTGCTCGTGCCTGTTCTAAACTAAGAACAGCTGGACTTGTTGACAAGGCCCTTGGCTTCAGTCCAGAGTTCTTCTGGTTCTTGGTCAATTAGGCTTAATAGCGCAAATCTGTTTTTTAACCTTGTCTTCAAATTCTTTGGGGATATTCAGGTTTTATTTTAGCATGATGGTTGGTTTAGTGTTCTTCCTTTTTTTAGCCTTACTCTAATTTTTGCTATTAGCAGTTCATGGTCTGTGCCACAATCTGCTCCTGGTTTCGTTTTTGCAGAGAGACTGGAGCTTCTCCATCTTCTGCTTGCAATTATGTACTCAGATATTTCTGTGTTGGCCATCTGGTAATGTCCATGTATCTTTTTGGGTTGTTTGAAGAATGTTAGCTGGTGGTAAAAGAGCTACACCACATCTGCTCCCAATTTATCCCTTCTGCCTGGTGTTGTTAATTGTAGGAAGAAAAATATCCAAAGGCAGCCCCTGACATCACCACCACCAGTATCATAGAATCATAGAATCATAGAATTGCAGAGTTGGAAGAGACCACGAGGGCCATCCAGTCCAACCCCCTGCCACGCAGGAAATCACAATCAAAGCATCCCCGACAGATGGCCATCCAGCCTCTGTTTAAAGACCTCCAAGGAAGGAGACCCCACCACGCTCCGAGGGAGTGTGTTCCACTGCCGAACAGCTCTGACTGTCAAAAAGTTCCTCCTCATGTTGAGGTGGAATCTCTGTTCCTGGAGCTTGCACCCATTGCTCCGTGTTCCAGTCTCTGGAGCAGCAGAAAACAAGCCTGCTCCATCCTCAGCGTGACATCCCTTCAAATACTTAAACAGGGCTATCATATCGCCTCTAAACCGTCTTTTTTCCAGGCTAAACATACCCAGCTCCCTAAGTCTCTCCTCATAAGGCATTGTTTCCAGACCTTTCACCATTTTAGTTGCCCTTCTCTGGACACGCTCCAATTTGTCAATATCCTTTCTGAATTGTGGTGCCCAGAACTGGACACAGTATTCTAAGTGAGGTCTGACCAAGGCAGAATAGAGTGGCACTATTACTTCCCTTGATCTAGACACTATACTTCTATTGATACAGCCCAAAATTGCATTGGCCTTTTTAGCTGCCGCATCACACTGTTGGCTCATGTTCAACTTATGGTCTACTAGGACTCCTAGATCCCTTTCACACATAGTCTCATTCAGCCAGGTCTCTCCCATCCTATATTTATGCATTTCATTTTTCCGCCCTAAATGCAGTAATTCCCTTGCTGCTGCATGTCAGGTGGAGCTGTGACTTCCATGGTGGATTTTTCTGGGTAAAACAGAGCCGGTGTTACTGCTTTTCCCTGAGGGGTTAGCCATTTGGTATCTCTGTGGTGTACCCTCTTCCAGTGGTCAAAACTGAAGGGTTTATTTTCCTGAGGCTGCATCATATATGAGATGGACCCCTCCAGATGTAGATATTTGGTGCCCCGCCATGAATGGTGGTTGTTTTTCCTGAAACGAATGTGCTCCAGATAGGCTCCATTTCTGGCTCATATTAGGCCCCCATCTGGAAGGAACACCCCCTTATGTTTTGGGGTTTTTTGGTTTTAATTCCCAGTGTTTACATCCCCATGACGCATGCCCAAGGCAGCCATTATTAGCCTGCTGCGGCACCTCTTTCTCTCACCTCTGGCTTCCAGCTCAGGCGAGCTGAGCTCATCTGCAGATGCCAGGCCCAAGAGGCGTGTTGGCACATGTGGCCTGCTCCTGTCCTACCCAGGCTCTCTGGAAGTGGGAACACAACTGCTTGGTGGCGATGGAGGCTTAATCCTTAGCTATTCACATCTCACTAATGAGGTGTGAATTCACATCCTCCACACACACCCTACCTTATCCTGCCTGCTGAATTCCACAGAATATGTCAATGCCAATACTCTGTTCTTGTGTGTCTCTTTTTGCTTTGTTAAAAAGGGAGAAAGCTATGATTGGCTGCTTGGAAGTTGTTTTCCTGGGCTTTTTCACTATGGTGTGCAGATAAACTGGAGAGTGGGGGCTTTTGTCTCCAAGTTGCCTAGAGGCGTGCATGCCACTTGGAATTCACTTTAATATTATTTGGGCTGGGAGTGTGTGTGTATTGTCAGGCTGTGCCACCTCAACCTGACATTTACATTCCCCCATTGATTTATATTAAATTTTATCAAAATAGTGGGGAAGGCTTCACCATCTCTTGGATATATGTCATCAAGATAACTTGCAGGAGATAAAAATAAGTTACCCACTCCTTGAAAATAGCTGCAAGCAACAGCTTTAGCAGTTCTGACAAGATAATCAATTTAAACGCAGAGAGCAATTTGTATTTTGTTAGACCAGCCATGGAGTGTGGTGGTCAATTTGAAAGGAAGATCTGGATGCTCCACAGTAATTGTTCTAATCTGGATGTCAAAAGCAGACTTCAAGATGAAATGGTTGTTTGCCCCAACCTTTGCTTGCCTCTGGTCACAGAGCTCCAGCCAGCTGCCTTGACCGTTCCACTCACACCCTGAAGACTCTTTCCGTTGCCAGAGCTAGGATGGCCACTGCAGTTGTGACCTTTGCTTGGTTGCTGCTTGGTTACCTCTCAGTACAGTTCCCCTCTAGGAACCACTGCCTCCTTTAGAACACAAGGGGCTTGACAGGCTTTTAGTGTAGTGAAAAATAAGCCACAAGTTTTTCTCTCCAGAAACACCCCCTCCCAAGCAAATCTAGGTCTATTGCACAGCTATCTTGAACTCCGGACTTTTCCTAAAATGCGGGAGAATTGGTCTGGGCTCAGTGGATGAGGGGGACTCAGTTGCTGATAACAAAGGTTTGAGAAATACCCCTGTAGTGTTGTTGTTTTCTTCTGTTCTCTGCATGGAAGGGTGCTTCAAGAATTCAGCAAGATTTGGGCAGATGGTGAAAGTTGTATTACTGAAGAAATCAGGTGTTTGTACCAATATGATCTTACTACTATACTACTTACCACTAGATTGCGCTATAATATCTCCACTGGTGGTTGGAAAGACTTTGAGTCCTGCTAAGTTCTTAAACTGCCTAAATGTTATATTAATCATTTGCCCATATTATCTATTTCTTAAGTAAAACAATAGGATAGGTGAGAGAAGTGCTTTGCGCTGAGCACACTCATGCCCTTTTCAAAACGCTGCTGGAAGCTTACTAACTGACGAGAGGCCAATTTCTTTAGGTCACTTTCCCCGTGCATGTTAATGAACAAAAGGCTAGCAATTATCAAATAGACTCCTCATTTAAAATAGCAGCGCAATACGTCAGTCTCGCCAACACAAATAAAAAGGAGCTGCAGCAGCAGCCGCAGCTTGCTGATCTGCCCCGGCTTGCAGCAAAACGGTTTTAAAAGATCTTCTATAGCCAGAGTGGATAATATCCACAATTATCCAATAGTGCTTCATTAGGAGGAGGATTACTTCATTGTGGCGGGGCAGCTTGTGACAGCGAGAGTGACAGGAAGCACTTGAATAGCATTATGGATTAATAAGCAGCTGAGCCTCCGTGTGGACTGCCTGCTGAGGGGACACGGCTTTTGCTCGCTGGCGGCATTCCCTTTGAAGACAAACCTTATTAGAGCGGGATGCAAATGGGGAGCGAGGGGAGGAGAGAGGGGGCCCCTCTCCTGAGCATGTTTGGGGTGAGGGTCTAAGTTCCCAGTCAAGGAAAGAAGGGGGCTTAAACTGGGCCCTGATATCTCCTGCCTAGTTCTCTTTGTGTGTGAACTTTGGTAAATGGCCAAGCTATAGCCAAAGCTTGGGAAAGTTACTTTTTCTGATTGTAACAGCCAGAATCCCCCAAATGGCATAGCCACTTGTTCAGATTGACATAGAATCTTTTTACAGAAGCATTGAGGTTCCTCAGAGAAGGTGGTTTACGTTCTCACGGTTGCGTTAGCTTTGTTGCTTGACTGTTCAGTATAGGTTTGATTTGACGTGGCCATGGATTGGTTGCATTTAGTTGGTTGGCTTCCTGAAAGAAGGAAGCATGCCCAGTGTTCTCCAAAACCACCCGAGGTCGGCTCCCCTAATCTGTAAAACCCAGCTGGATGACCCTCTGAGCCACAGCAGATGTCCTCGGTTTGCCCGCTGCCTTGAGCACAAAGCCTGCCTTTGGTTGTCCAGCAGATCCCTCCAATACTGTGTGGCATTTCTGCAGAGCCCGCATGAAACGTTCTGTGTATAATAGAGCAAAGTGTCTCTGCCAGCACCAAAAGATATGTGAAAACTGACATTGCTGTTATGTAAGAATTCGGCTCATCCTGTAGGGTACCCAAGGTTATCGTAAATTACCCTTAGAGTTTAGCAAACATATCGCAGCTGAGGACAGTACTCCGTTACAAGACCTTTGCTTTTGGTGGAAACGTTTGCTGCCAGTTTTCTCTGACGAAACCAGAGATTCCTGCCAAGTGCTTGCACATGGAGGAAAATGAATGGGGAGGTGAGAGGTGGACCTATTCTGAGAGTTGCCCACTTGCCTGCCCCATTGAGATGCTCCATGGGGTTTGGTGGCAGCGGGAGCCTTCCGCTCTTTGGCAGGTTCAGCACAGTTGAGGAAAGTTGAGCGTTGAGGAAAAAGAGAGTTTAAGTGGCCTGCCATGGCCGTCACAAGCGAAAAGGGTTAGCCCTCCTTCCTCTTTCTTCTTGGATGGTGCTGTGAATTTCTCCTCCTTCTCTATCCAGTACTGTTGGATTAGGGATAGTTTTCCAGGGTGTTAGCTCCTTTTTGGGGAAAATGAAGACTGGGTCAATGAAGAGCCAGTCTCCTTTAGCAGAATTGGCAGAGAAATGCACTGAATCTCTTGCATATCCCCCTGAGGTTAACCTCAGTAAAACAAGGCAGAAAATGTAGTATGCCATTTATGTAACTGAAACCTTTGACTCATATATTCTGAACATACGTACATGGATTGCCTAAGACCTAAGGGAAGTTTCACATGGAGGTGAAGCTGAGCAGTGCAGGCTCTTACCCGGGAGGTGGGTGAGGGAGCCGTTGCAATGCCAACACAGAGATCTGGGAGTTCCTGGGATCATATGGTCTGGTTGCCTAGGTACATTGATCATTGATGATTGAGCAGCACAATCAATAAAAATTGAGCGTTGGGAAAGCTCAGAAAAACAGTGAGAACAGGACAGAGGCATGTAGAAAAGCCTTATATTGCCTGAAGCCCCCACTGGTCTAATGAGAGGGGGGCGTGTAAAGAGAATGCTTAATGGGAGAAGTATTTTCATATCAGTACGGTGAGGCAGCGAGAGATACTTGGGTCATTGACCAGGATTCAGAAGAATGCTTCCTGGTGCCTCTGCCATCAGAGGATGGGTGTCACTAAGTATAGCTAAGTATAGCTGCTGCTCTTTTGGTTAATAGTCGACTCTTAAGCATTCTCCTGAATCATTCATTTTTTGAATTTTTCTTTCCAGATGGCTGCTCTTCAGAGTCCCTTTTATGGTGATAAAATGAACCTGTTTTCCCTCTGCCAAAAGATAGAGCAATGTGATTACCCACCTCTTCCAGCCGAACATTATTCGGAAAAGGTGAGTGGCTTGCAGTCAGGACTGAGCATTTCTCACATAAGCCCAGAATTGGGGTGGCTTCCCACAACCTCTATCAAAGGCAAGCTTCCAGGGCTTCCAGAGCTGCCTTCCTCAGTTAGGCTGCCTCCTCACTCCTTGGACTCTAGCTCCTCCCAAAAGGCTGACATAGCCTCTTTTGTTTGCTGTGATGGTCTTTACAGTACTTGAGTAATGCCTGGGAAGAGCTGAGCATGGAGCAGAGCTGGGGCATTTTGGAGGACTGGGGTTTCTAGCTGGCAGAGAGCGCAGTTGGAGTGGTCTGCAGCACTCCGTGCCACCTCCAACTCCAGAATAAAATAAGCACGATCGTATAGATGTTCCCAATTCTAAATGTTGCATCCAAGTTATAAGTCAAGTGTGGCCACATCGTGGCCCCTGAACTTCACACTTTTGCAGCCCTTGAAACCCCCCACCAATTTTGGTGAAACTTGGGGGGGGGCAGTTTTTGCTCCAGACATGTGAAAACACATGAAAATACTCCCACTCCTACAAACAACCCAGAACCCCATATTACTCCCAGATACCTGTTTTCCTCTGCAGGCCCTCTTAAAAAGGTGACAGGAAGTGATGCAACATCATCTCCTTTCATCATTTGAGAGGCACTGTAGAGGAAAACGGAGGTATTTGGACTTACTGCGGGTTGCAACCCATAAGGTGGTCCGGCGGGATTAGGCAACAACGCTCCCCCACACACACAATTGCCCACCCTTGTGATATAATTCTTCACTAATGTTCTTCTTGAAGGAAGTAGTGACTTCCTGCTGCGAGAAAGTCTTCAAGAACTATGTGATTTTCATAGTGTATTCACAATTCAGGTCTTATTCTGTGCAAAATTTACACGTTTATTTTGTGCAGTAAACAGCATTTTCTGTGCAGAAATACTGTCCTGAAGTGCAAAGATTGTTGTCGGTCCAGGACTTCTCTACAGTCAAAAAAACATGCTTGTTGACCCTTTTTGGGGGAATATTTTCATACGTTCTTTCCATCCTTAACCCCTCTTGCCATTGTAAGTGACTGTAGATGTTAATATATTTTGACCTAGAATATCAACCCTGGCTATCATATGCATTTCTTTGGCTGTTGCTGTGAAGCCAAGTGGTCACACTCATTGCTTTCCTGACTGGAATGCTTGGGCTCTGTGGTCCTGGCAGTGGCTGCCGCTGTGGATTTAGATAGCAACACCCTTCTTTTCTCCGTCCACCCCCAAACCTCAGAAGGCAGCTGCCCAGTGTTTTGATTTCTCATGCGCAGCCCTGGCAACTTCCGCTGCTTCTGCCCAAATGCGTCAGTGGCGTTGGTCTTACCCAGTGCCTCTTCAGTCTGGAACAGTTTCCCTTCTTGCAAGGCTGGTCCTGTGGCAGAGCCAGGCTTAGTATTCCTGTGCTTTGCTTGGCCCTGCTGCTGTTCCAGCTCTCTGGAATCTGCCTTCTGGCAGCAGGAATTAGTGCAGGTTGACAGATGTGTTTCCTGCCTCTCCAATTACTGTCGGTTTGCCTCCCTCTGGCAGTGCTAAAGAGTGCGTGCAGTCTGGTGCTACAATTCAGGGTGAGAAGGATGGTGGAGAGCTCAGAAGTGGCAGGTCCCAAAGAACTCCATTCCAGATGGTGCATTTGTACGCAACAGGATACAGGGGCCATCTTGCTGGATGAGGCGCTTCTGTGGCGTGTGAAACAGCCCCACTACTCACACATACACATTGCAGCGCTGAGGTGTAGAATATTCCCATAATCTTCCAATCTGGGTTGGCCAGGAAAGAGATGCCTTTGCTGCAGAGTTGTATTGTATTGCCCTCAAAAGACAGAAGGCTAGCCACTGGGGAGGAGTGGCTGAGGGCATCTGCGAGGGTGTGTGGCCTTTGCGGGGAGCATCAGTGCATGAGGCCCTGTCTGTCAGAATAGCCAGAGAGTTTGACCAAAGAGAATGAGCCAACGTGGCCTCTCTTGAAGGGGAACGTTATCCCATGCACAAGCGCTTCCATGCCAGCAATATTTCCCTCCCTAGGTCAGCTTCCTTGGGGGGGGGGTTGAGCCACTTCTTTTGGGTAGTCTGGGAGCCCTTGCCTAGATCACGCCTGCCAAAACACGGAAGGTGTTCTCCACCCCTTTGCAAGGCTGTTAAACCGACTCCCTGAAGACAGGACACTGCCCTCCTTACTCCTGTGATGAGCCTTGTCTGGTGAAGGGGGGTCTGATTGTGGGACAGTCATGCTTTTAATTACCATTAAAATAATTGGCTCTGTTGCTGTGGGGAGGATGGGAGAAGATCAGAGGCTCACGGCTGTTTCGCTCAGTGCCACAGGGTGTAGAAGCGGCTTCCAGGGGCCCAGTAATTAAAAACTCTGGTCTTTAAAGTGCAAAGTGAAAAGCACTGGGAGGTGGGAGCTAGAGCAGTTTCTGCACTTCTTTTATTATGCAGGCAGTGGCTGTGTAAGCGAGAGGGTCACTGCCAGGGCAGGCTGTCAGTTGAAACTGGCTAGCAGACCCTGGAAGGAGGCTCATAGGAGGAAGGGGCTCCTGGAAGATGGCCTGTTAGATTTTCTGTAGGCCACCCTCTAGATACATTGGAGTGTAGCTTTCATCAGCCCCAGCCAGCATGATCCAACAGATCTGGAGGACACCAGGTTAGGGGAGGGTGTGCCGGACCTCTTGTGGCAGTCCTCTTCCTTTGGCACTCAAGCCATGCACCTCCAATTTAATTGTGATTTCATTTGGAAGCTACACATGGTCACTCTCATTTCTGAAAAATTCTAGCCCTGTGGTAATTAAGTTCACTTTTAGGGAGAGTCTGATCCAAACAGCCTTCTAGCCTGTGCCCAGCCCTTCCACTTGCCCATACAAGCTTAACTGGTGTTGTGCACGGCGCTCTGGTTGGTTACAGCTCAGCTTTCTTTTGAGCCAGAGCCTTGCCAAGCCATTCCTTATTCACCAGCCGCATAAATCAGCAGAATTGTCAGTATTGCAAACGAGGGTTTACCTCTGTAAGATTTAGATCTGGTCTTCTTGGGGAAAGATTTACTTACTGCAAAACTGCCAGGCTCCTTTGACAAACAGGGAAAGCAAATTGGCAAAAGTGAGCTGGAACCACAACGGGCTAATGATGGGTAGTCTTGCATCTACAAGGCTGACTCCCCAAATCACAGCAGCATGCTCAGCTGCACTATTCCCAGTAACCTGTATGCATTTCCATGCGTGTACCTTTTATTTTACTGTTTATTTTCTGTGAAACCAAAGCTGCAAGCTTGCTTTTTCCAAAAAAAGGGGGAGTGGAGGCCTTGTTGGAGGGCTGTGTTTCACAGATCCTCCGCTCTCTCTTTCTGCTTGCAGTTGCGAGAGCTGGTCAGCATGTGCATATACCCGGATCCTGACCAGAGACCCGACATTGGTTACGTGCACCAGCTAGCAAAACAGATGCATGTGTGGACCTCCAGCACTTGAAGAGTCAGCCCGCGTGCTCCAAAAAAACAAGCCATCCCAGCGTAGTCTTACTTGAACCTTCTGTCTCAGACAAACCAAGAGGTGCCTCACCAAACTCAAGCGGGAGAGTTGAGCCTTCCTCGGAAGATGTTCCATGATTTCTGCAGGCCATTTGCAGGGGCCCTCACAGAGTGGATCCGCTCTACGTGAAGGCTGTGAGATGCTGCTGCAGGTGTGTGTTGCTTTTTAAAAAGCCAATAACATGTTACCGATGTAGATCACTTAAAAAGATCCTTTCTTAAAACTGTTGTGTGTAATCTAGGTTAGGCTATAATAGCAAGGGTTTCTCATTTGTGTATTTGACACACCCCCTTGTATCTTAACTAATGTGAAATATTGACATAATTCCTTTGGTGAAATCACTTTATACTAATGTAAGAATTACCGTAGATTTTTTTTTTTTGGTGTAATGTGTATAATTGCTACTTTGCCTCTTCTGCCAATGGTTAATAGCAAGTTCAGTTTCTAGTTCATTTATTTTGTAAGAAAAACACCCAGCCTGGAGTTTTTTTAAAAAATTTCCCTCCTTTGCAAGAATGGGGTGTAGAGAGGGAACATGTTTGAAGATTTTTTAAAAAATCAACTTTAGAATGACTTATTTTGCAAATGCATTTTGTCACTATGGGTGCAGTCAGTGAGGGCTCCGTTGTAGACCTCCAACCAACGCTCTTTTTTGTCAGTTTCTGGGCAGTGCTGGCACCAGATACTACAAGGATCTCTGTAGTCATTCTTACATGACCAGTGTTACTGTAAGCAGGAGTCTGGGATTGGAGAAGATAACCTTTTTGTGCAAAATCAGTGATACTCCCGCCACCTCACAACGACCTTGAAGCAGTGTTTTCAACAGAAGGTAAAAGGTATTACATTGACCATGAAAGACAGAAAGTCCACGACAACTTTCTTTACAGCTCAATGATAATCCACACTTATTTACTGTGAACACTCATTTATGAATGTGAATTTATTTTAAACAAGCTGATCTGAAGGAAATAGCAAGGCTTTACGTTTTCATTTACATAGATAGCATTAAGTCGGCCAAATCAGTTAATTGATGACTTTGGTGATTTGATTTCCATTAGACACAGAAAGGCATCACTTTGTAAAAGCAGTGAAAAGCCAGGTTTCTTCTTCTTTTGGAGGAATGGTGTTCGGTCAGTTCCAGTGTTTCTGAAGGACACTATGGGTGTGTGTGTGTGACCAGTTCTTGGTTCTAGGTACATCTTTTTCGGTGCATTTCTATAGTGAGTGCACCCACTGCCTTAAAGGAGGGCAGTGCCAACTACTAAGTGATTTTGAAACCATCCTCCAGAGTGTTAATATCAATGTTTAATTGCTGTGAAATATGCTGGCAGTATACACCCGCAGGGAAGTCCAGCCTATGGATCTCACTGGAGAGTCGGTAAATTTCAGCTTTATTGCGAAGACAGCAGCATGTCTTCTACAGTTCTGTGTTCAACTGCTTACAAACTTTTTATTGGTGCGGGGTGGTGGTGTCTTTTTTCTTTAAAACCAAATACAGAATATGAGTCTCCTTCAGGCTTCCTTTGATCTGCACAATTTAATTTTTGGGTTTGGGGGGGGGGCTACTTTGAATTTGTCTCTGGCTATCGAGAATCTTCAAATTTCAGCTAGATCTGGTCTCTCTTGCTTGCTCTGTAAGGTCTACTTAGTGCTTAGGTAAATGTATTTCCAAAGATTTTTTTTTTTTTTTTGCAATTGTGCATTTTTAGATAAGATTTAAATGATTTACAAAATAAAGTTTTCTTTGTAAAAAGAAAGAAAATGCCCTAACGTTCTTCACATAGTCTGGAAACTTGCATGCAATGCAGATTGAATGCTGTTCTTCATGTGAATTTTTTGGGGGGAGCCCATGTGCTGGGGGGTGGCATGGGACAGATTATGCCGCCACTAGAACCCTAGCCATACAATCTTGCCCATTCTCACTTCTTTGTTACACCCCCCCAAAACACACACAAACAAAAAACATGTCATTAAATTAGTAAATTGGTCAGTTCCTATTGGTTTTTATTACTTCTGCATACAGAATATCAGTTTCAAATTCTCATCCCCCCGCCGTATTATGACAAAATCAAGAGGTGTCCATTGTTTGCACTGTTTCATCTGTCACTTCAAGATCCAAAAGAGTAACTTTCTCAGTAAGAACCCCCGTAGTTCCTTTCTCACATCTGTACCTCCCTTGCCTGTGGAGGAAAAGAGATTAGGTCATGATACTGGTCTGAAGAGTTCAATGCCCTAAAACCCACTAATGGATAGTAAGAAAGGCGGATTAGCACACTAACTGGACTAATAACAAAGTAATAAAGGGTTGGGCAGAGCCATGGGCATCCAGATGCTGCGCTGTACGTCTCTACCCAGGACAGCCAATGGCAAAGAATGTCACAAGCTGCAGTCCAACAACATCTGGAGGGCCACAAGTGCTGCTCCAGGATACAATCCTGTACTCGCCTCCAACAGACTGAAAGCCAGGGTTCATAACCAAGGAAAAAATTCAGTGAAAAAGCTGTCTCAAGTACTGACTAGTGAACACTCAAGTACTGTCTCAAGTACTGGCTAGTGAATACCTACCTGCAGCTCACTCAGAAGCCTTCATGTTGGATCAGAGCGCAAAGCTGGGAGCTATCCTTCATTCAAGAGTTCACATCACTTCCCAGACAACCATCTTGATATTCACTCCTGCCCCATACCTCTTTTATTTTATTTATTTTTGATTGATTTATTTATAGCCCGCTCTTCAGCCACAAGGCTATCAGAGCGGCTTACAAATTGTTTTAAGCAATAGCTATTTACATTGAAGCAATACAAAAACAAGCATCAGCAAGCCTTACCAGGAAACTAGGTGGAAACCCAAGCTGGCCTTTCCAAGAAGTGCTGCACATTGCACAGCGCCAATGGCAAAAGGTTGTTTTCTTTCAAATCCCACTTCAGAGAGAAGGAGGTCACTGCCTTTCCAAAGTCAACTTTGGCACCACACGCCCAAGTTGGTCTTATTGAGACCCAGGGAACTAATAAATGGTTTGTGCCATGCAAATTGGCAGTGATTCATAGATTATTACAACACACTCTGCTTATAGCTATTTTATTAACTCATTAGCCCACTTTGAGGCTAGAGAAATTCCAAATAAATGATAGGAAGAAGCCAAGGCATTAGAAATTGCTCCTGAACTTGATGGAACAGTACATGTGAAGCTGTACAGCCCTCATTCCCGTGAACAGTCATTTTCTGTTCAACACAGCTTAAGAAGGAGTTCTTGCGTGGAGGTTCTGTGTGCTCTTACCTTGTGCCGGACAACTATGAAACAAGTGGACCTCACTTAACGGTTGAAAAGCTTAGCAAAGACCTAAGACAGGACAAGATGCAACTGCACTGGCTTTCCCCAGGGGGGCAGCAGGAGAGGCATTCGAGCTGCCACATTTGCCTCTGACCAAAGAGAAGCGGATGGCCCTTGCCTACGAAAATGGATCCAGGAGAGAACTGCACTCACTCACCTTTCCCCCTTCTTGTTGGGTACATCATAAGGACGGAGGAAGTCCAGCTTGCTCTTGCTGAGGACACAGAGATCAATGTTACTGCCAGAGCCCAGATCATTGTAGATACCGGCTGCAATAGCATTTCTCACAAGCTGTTTGGCTTCTTCTTCCTGGGAGAAAAATTCCAAGCAAATATTAGACAGTCAGTTGCCTATCCAGATGTACAATGCTGGCCATCACACACAACTTCTAAAGTAATGATCACCTGAAGAAGATAAAGCAACAAAGGATCGGTTTGGGAGGCAAAGGGACCCTTTTGTAGACACTGTGGAACTATGTATCTTAGTTCAAATACAGAGGCAAGTACTGTATAGTCATTCATGCTGTAATAACTCTTCTAGGGGAAAGAAGCATTCAGGCATGCACGCATGCAGTGTTTGGGAGGAGGGGGCCCCTTCCAAAAGGCTCCAGAATGTTCCAAATGTGTGTCTGCTCAGGCATAAGCCCACATGTGACTTAACAGAGACCACACAGAACTATGTGTTTGCAAATTCATTTCCCACCAATAGAAGAAGACCCACCACCTATAAAAGGTGAACTCAGAATCATTTGCATGAGAATATAATCAGCAAAACCAGTGTCATCCAAGCTAGAACTCACAGGTTGTGGTCTACATATTCACAAAAAGGCAAGCCCAAATCATCCAGCCTAGAACTCCCATGAAAATGGAGGCAAAAGCCTTCTGGAAGTGGGTAAGTAACACTGTGCAGGTGTACAAAGCTCATCCTGTACAACCTTTGCAACAGCAAGAGAGCAAGCTCCCCTTATTTATTTTCCAGTAGACAACAGATGTTTTTGGCCACCAAAAGCCAAGCATGGTGGAAGATGGAAAACCATTCCCATAACATTAGCACCCTCTACAGGCCCACCGAGAAAAGAAAGCTTGTTTCAAAAGTGGCTCCTTGAAGATAAAGAGTTGAAGCAAGACTTGGGATGAGGCTTTATACAGAGGCAGGGCTGGGAAACAGTAAACTGCTGCTAGGTTTTCCACCAAATCTCACCTTGGGCAGAGAGGGTGCTCACAGCATAATTCTGAATTCAGATGCAAGTAGCCACCATTCATACAAGATTATGGCTCTTTTCCCCAATAAAGAAAACAGTTCATCCACTGCAAAGCCCTAGTGCACTCACCTGCCTAACCCCATTCAGGCCCCACCTCTGCCTTCCCTTCATGAGGCCGCTTTCACCCATGCTTTGCAAGCCTTAACCTTTCTGCCTATGCCAAGACTTCTGTTTTGTGTTCTGCCTCTCATGATGCACAAGCCACACGCAGACTCTTGAAACCCCGACCAAGACTTCCTTAGGGACGCTGAGCTAGCAGCCAGAGGGCAAAACAACAGTTCCTCCAACCTTCTCCAGCAAGAGTTCAGGCCTTTCCACATGAGAATAAGAGGTAAGGCTGTGTGTGTTCCTTCCGACCAAAAGGTCTCTTCAAATGTGAGTAGCAGCTACACCAGCTTTGCTAAAAAGGCCCCCAGTGTGCAATTCTACCTGTAACCAGAACATATCCAGTACTCTCCAGAGATCCTCCACACAAGAGGTGCTTCTTACAGAGGCCAACAAATTTGCAAAGCTCAGTTATGACACAGAGTGAGATGTACACTTGGCTCAATCGCTAAGCTCCTTTCTTGCTTCCACGGAATAAATTAAAAGCAGAACTCTCACCCTGTGAAAGACTGACGTGTGCCTGCTCAGGTAGATCTTGCCTGCTTGGTTCTTAGAATAATTTAATGAAAAATATGAGGCCCTGGGAGGCAAGGCAAGCCTTAGACATGTTCATGCAAACCTGAAAACCCAGTATTCAGTTAACCACAACAGCAAGAGAGGAAGCAAAAACCAAAATTTGGCACTAACAAAAAGCATGTAGCATTAATTCCTCAGACTGCACAATGCAGCAGTTCTCTCGTTTTCAACTTTGGCCAATCTCAACATTATTTGAGCAAGCTTTCAAAGATGTTTCAACTAGGCTCCACTCAGCCAGCCTAAACCACCATGTGATTAAAATAACTTTCAAAATAACATCTGTCATATCAAGCATTTTTTTATTATCTGTTTTATTAAATCCTACCTATCCATTAAAAGAGCATTTTGCAAATAACCAAAATATTACTTTTGAGCAAGGTGAGTGGGATGGCATTGCAAAACTGTGTTTAGGGGGAGAAAGGGTCTTATGTACAAGCCCCTTAATGCCAACCTCACCACTGAGTGAGATTCTCAGAGCTGGAAAACAGAAGCTTATGAAACTGCTGACAGTCCCAGCCTTAACGATGGTGGCACGAATGACGCAGTGTAATAATTAATCTAAAAAAGTACCCTAAAAGTTCTCGGTATATAAAAGGAGCACTTCTTCCTTTATGGTTGCAAAGCCCAAGCTAACTGGGAATATCATTCTCTCGGGCCCATGGCTGCTCCTTAAATGAGATTACAGTAAGAGTGATGTACTGCAATATAAGTCAGCTGTGACAAGCAGCCCTTTATAGGCCGCGCGGCTTGCCTCCGTTGCTACATCATACAATGTGTCCCAGGGCTCCAATGTGCTCTTCCATTTACCGCCACAAGACAAATGGGCAGCACTTGTAAAAGGCACAAAGAGGTCCGGACCAGCCGCGTAATGGTCACCACAGATGTGCCAAACTGCTGGAGGGGGCCACAGCAGACCCCCAAGTTCATTAAACTGACCAGTAATGGATCTTTCAAAATGTGTCTGAGGAATTGAACAGTAAAGGCTAAAATAAATAACTCAGCATGGAGAGCTCATCCAAAATGGTGTTTGATAAATTATTTATCACGGAGGAGATTGTCTGCATTTAATTTTGGAGCTACTGGTAGCATCTTTAAAAGATGATTTATGTGTTGTAAAGCCATTAAACTCTATATTGGCCCACTGCTGGCTATAAAGTCTGCTGAGATTTAGAGAACGAGTTTTAAACTGTCACTGCAACATCATAGTGGAGAGAGGGTATTAAATCTTTACTTTAAACCCGTTATCTGGAGAGTTGCATTTTGTAGACAATCCAAAACTGATAGATTACCTCTCCCTGACTGTGGTGACAAGAGTCCCAAACAGCCATCTTCAGTTTTCCCCTCACCCCCACCCACACTAAGAAACATTTCTACTTTTGTCTTGCAAGCGCCTTGGTCACCTCGCTGACTGCAGACTGGGGAAAGCAGAGCAGTCAGATTCATGCTCTGGCAAACTTTAAGCCATCAGAACCACACCACTTGCATTTCTGGATGGATTTTTTCATCAAATAAAATAATTTGTGGCTGTTTGGCACATGCCACTCCACTGAAACGGGGAAGGGGGAGAATAATGAATTAAATGTTGACTTATCAAGATGCTGTGCAGAGTTATTTTAAGCCATCAGAAATAACTCTGAACTTCTGAAAACTACAAAATTCAGCGATGATCGCCTAAATTGCCTGCAAACAGTTATGTTTTGTTAAAAACATGCTTTTTTCAAACACCAAATCCAGCATCAAAGAACAGGTATGTTCAACACCCTTACTATACCAAAGAAGTAAAACGTACAAATTACTTTAAGTGAGAATCTGAGAAAGATAACCGGGCGGAGAGAGAGGGTGTTAAGGAGGTCAGAGCAGCAGTAAAAAAAAATCGATATAGAAGTGGTGGGAATTTGGGACCAGGAAAAAGATAGCTCTTGAAGGATACCTAGACCTAGAGGAGGATAATTAGACCATGGAAGAATAATCAGCAGCCTCGATTGTGTGGAAAAGTGGATACGCCTATCTTCTGGGAGAAATTCTGTGGAGATCAATATGTAACGGGAAGCAAAGCTAAATCTGCTGGGAAGTTTGGGAAAAGACTGATTCAACTCAGCTCCCCAAATCAAAAGGATTTGATTATTTCACAGACACCCTGCCTGTTTCCTTAAACACACACACACACACACCAGAAATGCTGGAAGTCAACCACTCCATCTAGCACATGGCCATTTTCACTTCCTCTCTGGAACTGGGAGGGAAATATGGGCACTGAAGCCTTGAGTTCTAATGTCCCACATTTTCTACAGTACAAACTGAAAGAGCAATTGCTGAGATGCAGCTTTGGAGAACAAACTTCTAGGGAATTAATAATAGCAAGACTTTTGCTTCATTTCACTAGGCTTTGGAGTGATAAGCCAGGAATGATCCTCTATGAAGCATTCTGAGTACTATGTGAGTCATACTTTTGCTTTTGAACCAAGGGAGATTAGAGGGCACTGAACGGCTGAAGTTCCACTCGCAGGACTGCACCAAAACCCTACTTCATACACTCACAGGAACACAGCCAACATTGAGCGGGGGGAACTCTGCCTTTTCTTATTAATTTAGTAAATGACTATATATACATTTATACTGTAGATATAAAGATATCTCAGTACAATCCTTTGGTGAACTGATGCACCAAGGGAGCCATAGCAACTTATATTACACTGCTAAGGCAGCCACTGCTTCACAATAGCAAACTAGATTTACTTCTGCCATGACCCATAGCCACCAATTATGTAATTCTCTTCTTGCACTTATGGGTAACCTAAAGGAAATACTTTAGCCCATTTCCCACCATACAGTGCTCCCACCATAAAGAGAACACACTATGTAAATCTGCCGAGCATTTCATCTTACTGGTGTCCATGTGCCACAAACCGGACCACCAGATTGTTTTAGTTACACATCCTGCCTGGCTTGCACCAAAATTCAATGTGTACCTAATTTCCATGACTCTGCTAGGAAGTGAAGCGACACCCTCATTATGGGCCAAGTGCCATGTGACTATTTGCTTCTGCAAAGCAGGAAACCAAAGAGGTCACCTCCATCCCGTGATTCCTTGAGGGAAAGAGACCATGAGGACTGTGGACTGCTCCCCATTTGAGAATGTTAAGTCCTGTCTAGCTTGTTTATGGATGCAGCAAACTTTCAGACTGGTCTGCTACTGAATTTTATAATACAGTGGTAACAAATGCTCTACAACTTGTTAATGAAAAAAACCCCTACTGCATTATTTGCAAACACTGTGAGGAGAAAAGGGTGGAAGGATGATTAAGAAGAGAAAGTATGTGTGAGGGTGAGAGGAAGTGAGAGAAGATTGTGGAAAGAGAAAGAACGGGAATGTAAGAAGGAAGGAAAGTAAGAAGGATGGATAAAAGGAAGAAGACTGACGGGAATGGGAGAGAAAGATATACAGTATAGGTATATTAAGTGAGAATTGTGAAAATGATAAAAGATGTATATATATAAGTTAGAAGAGTATTTTATAACGTATATTTGGATAATCATATATATATGTGTGTGTGTTATAAATATGTTAAAAAAAAGAAAAGGTCCACTAGTGGTCCTTGATACTTCTGTACCAAGCAGTGACTGCCTGAAGATTGCTGAAAGGGCTGCCAAGTGTTTCTGTTAACCCAGCTCAGCTCCTAGTGCAAACATCTCTATTTAGCTAGCAAGCCTACTTAATTACCACAATCCTGAAAACAGACACCAAACACTTTAGGAACCTCTCAAGGAAGAAAGGGAGTGAAGTATGTTGCATGATATATGTCTGCAACTCTTCATCATGAAGACCTACCTGTCTAACAGCATGCAAGGCAGCCTCAAGTGCAACAGGAACCATTTAGCAGCAAAAAGAGGATGCCACTTTGTGATGTAACTGCAAGACATGCACATAGGCATTTTCACCCCACATGAAATTTGCCTGGGGATTAGCAGCCTGAAGCAGGCAGAGGTTTGCTATTAGGTGTCCTTTGCCTCTGAGCATTTTCGCAAGGAGGTACCGCTGCATGATTTCTTTTGGCCACATAAACATCTACGCAAAAGGGGGGGGGATTAAAACTTCCCCATGCTTTCTTTTAAAGCACCTCCTCAAAAAAAAAATCATCTGTCTCCTAAAAAGCCTTTAATTTCCATCATGCACTAGTACAAACGCTTGCAAGCCCGACCGCCCCCTTTCTCATATCCTGCAACACAAGTATAATAAACCATGTTAATATTTCATACCAGTGTGAAATATGCTGGAGTATCAATTCAACATCTGTTGTCTTTAGGGTTCTGGAATCCCGCAGTGGCCCTTTCAATTTGTAATTGAGTTCTATACTGAATTAATCAGCAGTTTATCTTTTTTAGTTTAAAAAACCCCTTCCCTACTAACCTGAATTTACATTAACAATTTATGTCAAATTACCTGCCAAGACAGAAACGTATGATTCTAGAACTACCATTCAGTAACACCAGCTCCTCTTATTTCATCTCTCATATAAGCAGCAGCAGCAGCAGCAGAAGCAATTCCACTGGATAAAACCTCACTGCCTAGACACATTCCACTGGAATTTCCAAGGGGGCTGGTAGAGGCTGCACCAAACTTTCAATCACAACAACTGAATACTAGCAAAGTAAAAACCTTAGTTCCTTACATCTAAGCTTCATTCTCTTCCAGTGCCTATAAGACACTGGATCTAAGTGAGAGAAGGAAGGGTGTGAGAGCAGAGAGCCAAGAGAAAAAAGCAAAATGCCGAATTATGAGCAATGTTATGATGAGAGGTGGGCAACATTCAGCAGCAACTCTCTGAGCTCTAGTTGTAGAATTTGTATACCTGCTCTTGAGAAATGCATCTGGTGTTTTGTGAGCCCAGTGGGTCAAAAAACATTACCAGGACTCATGTGAGGAGGAGTGAAAGTCACCAGTAGATATTAACAGTCTCGTGAAACACAGGACATACATTTTAAATGGCATTAACTCACTTCTGCCAACTTCAGCCAGAAGTGGTTGAGCTTCTTGGTTCAGAAATGTTCTATTTTAGCCACACAGCAGACTAAAATTCTAGTCAAATATATTGGTAGATCATGCATTTTCAGGCTACACAGAGTGACCATGAAAAGTGGTAAATAAGAGGTAACACAGGTATGAAACCAGCCATCCTAGGGCTGGGTAGGGAACCTGTGGCTCTCCAGATGGTCTTGAACTACCGCTCCCAATCAGCATGGTCCGTCAGTGGCCCAGAAACATCCAGAAACATCCAGAGGCTCTCACGTTCCCCATTCTGCCTTAAGAGGAGGTGGTGCACACAATTTGCTTGCGGGACAAACTGCTGGAAATAGCTACAGATCAACCACCACTAGAAAATCCAAGCTATTTTTCTTTTAAGCCTAGTTTGTTCTACCATTAATTCACCAATGCAGTTAATAATTCTCCAGCCCCACCAATGAATAGAACCCATATTAAATACCCCTCCCCACAATTATGTCAACATTTAAGACAATAGTGGGGGGAAATTCTCCTGTTTCTGGAGAATAAGAATGTACTTGCACTAATCACTATGGCTCTTGTGGTGGGGAGAGGAATGTGTCCTAGAAAAACGGCAAAGCACAGGAAACATAAAGCACGGTGGAAGCAGCATTCTCTCAAAAGGACTTTGCTTGTCCACAGCCTGATCTGCTGTCAGAGAGACGCAAAGCACTGGGCACTTATTTTTGTAAAGGGGTCTAACTTTATTTTTCTTTTAGGCATTTGCCTAAGCTGTGCGCATACTGCCAATGGGGATGCAAGTTACTCAGGCAGCTCTCCAGCTTAATGCGGACCGTCTCCCTTGATCTCCATTGTCTGCTGGCAAACTTCCCAGCGAGCAGCCACCTTCCTATGGAGTCATTAAAACACCAAGTGTCAGCTGGGGGGATTAGACAGAAGACACCCACACCTGAGCCCCATAGCGGGGACATGGGTATTCTGATCAGCCCCACTAATGAAGCAGCATTCATATGCAGCTTGTCACTGCTCTTGAGCATCAGTCAGCTGCACAGGCAGCCTAAATGAGACTGATGAGGTGACAGAGCCTGATCAAGATTAAAGTTTGGGCAGTTTTCAAAAGGAAAAACAAAAGTCATGACTCTTAGTGCTGTCATCAGCTGCTGAACAGATGCTTGACCAACAAACAATTAGGTTCATGCGTCTCTTCCTTTGCAAAAACAACCTTAACCAAGCAGCACAGCTTCACATCCATCCTGAATTATACTTGCTGAACATCCCACCATCAATGTCTAACAGATAAGTCGTCTGGACAGTTCCATCCTGCTTTACAGAGCTGTGGTTTCAAGAAGGCAGCACATGTTATACAGCCCACTTTCAAGGCACAGAATTCATATGCAACAAACACCTCCGTACCCCTTCTTTCAAAGGAGAAGTGTTGAAAGTCTGACTGCAGAGGGAATGTGCAGAACATCATTTCTACTGGTGTCCATAGGATGGGAACAGCCTTTTAAGAAGTGGCTACATGTGGAGGGTCCTCAAGGATCAATGTCTGGTATCTTTTGCAAAGAAAAAACCAAAACAGAACAAAATGGATCTCAGATGGCTTGCTGTGAATGGCTGAGCCCTACCCATCACAGTAGGCATTGCCAGACTAGAGGGACAGGTAGACAGGCTCCATATGTTCAAATCCAACAGCTGGTGCTGAATTTGGCATTCTGAGAGCTTGGTTGGGGAGGGGGAGGAGTTAATTCCCATGGCTGGAAACAGCTTGGAAAGGGGCAGGCAGGAGCAGAGCAGCCGTTCCTATTCCAGGGCAACCCCAGAATACACGGGTTGTGGCAACATGGGGTACCCTTCCCCCTTCATACCATTAATCTCACATAGGAAGTTATCCTTTTACACTGAAGGTTGGGAACAGTTACTAATATGAAGTCGGGTCTTGAAAAATATTTCCAACCAATTGGATACCCTCTAAATGACCAGAATGTGTATGCAAGACCACAAAGAGGTTCTGCAACCCTGGGGGAGCCCAGCTTCTCTTCCCAAAAGGTCTGCCTCACTTCCCTTGGCCCTTGCTTCCTTCCTCTTCAACCTGAAATCAGCTGTAGCACATCCCTGTGTCCATACCTTTACTTCCTTCCACAAGCCTTTTAACGGCATTCACAGGTATTTCCAGAGAGGAGTGAGTAGCAACTACAGGGCTACTGAGGGTCCACATTTTATTTCCGAAACGCTTATAGATTTCTTTGTGTATCTTGTAAATAAGGCATCATTCCTGTCATATGAGATACAATGAACTGCTAGGCATACAAACAGCTTCAACCTACATACAGAGACGGGTCCAAGAGCTGCTGAACATCATCCCCTCCTGAAGCAAGTGAAAGCAGCAATATTCCCTCATGTAGCCAGTACTGGGAAAACCCATTTGGCAGTTGATGGGTACAGACTATCCAAACCAGTAAGGGATTTAAAGTACCAGAAATCAAATCCTAATCAAATGCGTCTATCTCAGCCCAGTACAAGGGTGGAAAAGAAGACAGTTCACAAAGGTTATAGAATTTTTCCATACCCTATAACATGCATTATTACAGCTTAAAGAAAGCTGGGGCAGGGAAGCAACTTTTTTTGTTAGAATTCAGTCAGTCAATAACATTATTTCAGGTAAGTTTAGGCGCTCCTGTCTTTTTTGGGGGGGTATCTACAGAGCTTTAGGGCTAAACCAGTTGCTATCTTTGGCAAGCCATTACTGTCCCTCTTGAGGCCAACATCTACTATCTATGGGGAAGAGCCTGGATAGAGATTGTGTCTCTTGTGTTGCAGCCTAAGGAAGGGCTGTCATACTTGGCACCGACAAAGCCACTGCTACCTAAAACTCAAGACACACAGTGGGGAGGGGGAGGAGAGAACAGGCCCTGCTGGTGTGAGGATGCCTGAGGCAGTGGTAGAAGCTTCAACAACTCATCTTCAAACGGCAGAGAGCCAGGGCTGGAGAAACCTACGAAAATTGGCTAAGCCTGCAGTCTTGGTTTCTTTCAGTCGAACATCTTCAAAGTCTGCTATTCTCACTGTAGGGCACAGCAGCTGCCAGAGCAGGTTTGATCCTCTCAGCTTTTGGCAGCTCTCAACTTGAAATTCCAGCAAAAGAAATTTTTCAAGTTGCTATTATTGCCTGTCACAGATTTATAAATATTGTGCACTATGTGTTGTGGCACGGCTCTCTAGGGACACCGGCGCATGCCAAAAGCGTAGCAGAAAGAAAAAACAGCTCCTCGCCTTCAAATAAATGCTAATTTCTTTAACTGTGCTCATACGATGCTTTTGGTGAACAGCTTCAGTAGTACAGAATATATATCAGAGGGGGGAAAAGGCTGATTGTCTTTTCCAGCAGTATTCAGCTGCTACTTTCATTAGGCTTGTTTAATTAGATTCCAGATGCTAATTTGCAAGTTGATACCAGAGGGTGCAGGACAGTCTGCCTTTGAATCATTTCTCTGTGATGTGATGGTCTTGCAGAACACCACTGCCCTTTCAGAGCTCGATCAAGACATTCTGACAATTAGCACAGAAAGGAGCCGTATTCATCTTGACAGAAAAAAAAATATTAATTTCCTATCCATTTTAATGACAACAGCCCAGAGAATTTTAAAGTTCTTTCCACTGCAGCAGCATCGGCAGCTGACAAATGCCACACAACACACTTTGGAGGTATAGAGAGATCTGCCAAACAGGGGGGCTCTCATTGTGTAAAGCTTTCACACTTCTATGCCACTGAATCTTGAAGAAATCAGTACTGGAGAACATCCAAGTAAGAGATTCCACAGTCAGATTTCCCCTTAAAATTAAAATGTTATAAGCCCAAACAGAATTATACTATTTTTACTATCTCAAAATCAACCCATTCCTCCTATATCAGTTGGAGCAGAATACTTTTTTTTTAAATTGTATGACAAAAGGTTTTGCTTTTAAACGGAGGAGTGCAGGGGTGTTCCTGGTAAATAAGAATGGGAAAAAGTAAGAGTTCTTCCCTCACATTTCATCATGTCAACACAAATTTCAGTTCTAAGGAAATTTGCTTCTTTTTTGTACTAGGAATTCATTGGGAAAGCAGGTCCTTGAGGGCAGAGCAAGCTGCAAGTCACATCCGGTGCAATACAGCAGCCGTGACAATACGAAGTCCCTTCACTGCACTGACTGGCAGCAGACCCACATGGGACAGGTCCCAACTTTCCTTTCTCACATTTCCAAATACTGAGGAAAGATGCTACCAATACACACACTTTGACTCTCCTCCCTTCTTTCTGACCAGCTGCCACCCATTCAAAATGAAAGCGAAGTACTACTACATCGAGGTCTTGCTCACTTCTGGGGAAAATTCACACGAGTCCAGCCCATTTTGGGGAGATTCATTAGAAGAAAACTTGGGAAACATCAAGCGAGTTTCCCGAGGCAGCTGAAGCTGTTAAGATCCAACTCATTTCATTACTGCAAACATTAAAAGGCAAATTATCCACTGTATCCAAGTGGCAAGTCACATTTTATTGCACTCTGAGGGCCAAGGAATTATTTATCAACAAGGACATCTTCTAAGTATAGCGAGGGACAAGGATGGACCAGGCGAACCTGTGGATTCCTAGCTCATTTCAATAACAAATAATAATAAATACATACAAAATGAGTGCAACAATCACTTAACCAGGTTGATTTGTAAACTAGAAACATACCAATTTCTGTCCCCATTTTTAGTCAAATTGCTGCTGCAGTTGAGAAACAAGGAAAATCCAGAGCTTTTGTGGCGCCGATGATTTCCCCCTCAAAACTGCTACTAGAGATAACCAAGACCACGCTAAATTCTATGAGACTTGGTACAGGTTTATCAGTTATGCAAACGAAATAACAGTCTTCTCACTCCGCCTCCCTCACGTGTTCATTTTTTGAGAGATACTCTATTATAACTGTTGTCATGTCAGCTGGAGATTTCTTATTTGGATAGTCAGGAATCATCAACTCAGTATAACTCACTGTACTGGATCTAAGGTGCAATGTTTGTTGGTTAAGTTTGTTTCAGTAAAAACTTTTAAAAACCAATTCGTAAAAAGTGGGTTCTTTTTATATTTGTGGTGCTGGGAAAGACTTTGAGGTCCCAGTTCCAAACCTACCCCTCTACACCCTATGGCAGGATTCTCCAAGTATTAAACCACCCTGACCTACCAATGCAATTAACTTGTATCCCAGGGTGTTCCACAGGAGACACACACTGTTCTTTTTGTACAGTACTTCAGTGAAAAAGGCGCCCTATGCTTGATATAACTGCTCAGTTCAAAGAATGGTTTATTTAAACAGTCCAGGGACTACATGTTAGGCACACCATGCTATAGGAAAAGAGAAATGCCTTCCACAATGACTACCCAGACTTATTTTAACCAGAGAGGGGAGAGAGAAAACAGTATTTCTGTAATTTTATTTATTTAAAATTTTATCCCACCTTTCTCCTTATACAGGATCCAATGTGGCTTCTAACTGAACTGTAACTGAAAACTAACAATAAAAGATCACAAAAGATCAGGCTTGAGACTAGCCATTCATATTAATTAAATAACCACACACACCATGTTGCTATCCCATTCATACAGAGGAAAGTAAAAAGAACATTTACCTCCATATCAGGTTTGAACTTGTCTTCAAAAACTGCCATGGCTGCCAAAGCACCAGAACCTAAAACCAGAAAAGAGAAGCTGTTGATCTTCAATTTTAACACTACAATTGCCTCTGAACACATTTAGCATTTTAAAAGAAGGAACAAAGAGCAAAATGGCAACACTGACACAAGATCTTTAAAAACATTGATCTTCATTTTGCTACACTCCATTCAGGCAGACATGTGTCACTTATTTGAATAGCAGCATTGGTTCTTGACCTTTTTTACATCATAGACCTCCCCCCCTTTGGGAATCTAATGAAAGCTGTGGACCCCTTACTCATAAAAATACACATAAGCCTATGTGCATACAAAATTTTACACTCAATTTATTTTATGGCCTTAGAAAGGTATTTCTTTCACATAGGTGAGCATGGAACAAAAAAATTACAAACAACACTTGAAAAGGCAACATTCTTTTTGACCTTGACAAGAAAAAATTAAAGTACTGTACAAGTAAGGAACTCGGTGGCGGTGGGGGGGATCTTTCACACTCAGTTCACAGACCTCTTGAAGCCCACCCAAGGACCCTTGGTTAAGAAACCCTGACTAGAGTTTGCGGATATATACTGAATTTCTCTTAAGTGGTCACAGTGAAACTTTCCACTGGCATTTTCCAAAATTCTTTTTTCAAAGAAATTACAAAGCATAAGTAAGAATGGCCAGGATCCAAAGAATCACTCGGGTTTCTACATGTTGAGGGGATTGGGTGATTCTTGGAATCTGCCCCCCCGCCCACATACTGTTTGAAATTGGGAGGACTTTCAAAATCTAACTGTGATATGGCTTTGAGGAGGGAGGGCAGGGGTCTGCTGTTCAAAGCAACTAAATCAAAATCCCACTGGGCACAGCCAAGCCCTCGGGAGCACCTACAGCAGCTCTTTGAATCCTGGCCTACGTTTCTAGTGGGGTCAGCATTTGCAGAAAAGCTGCTTTATATACGATTATATTAAGCCATTGTTGCCCAAAGGCCTTTAGATGAGGCAGACTAGTACTTTAAACACGTTTATATCAGTGGGAAAAACAGATTTTTTTAATGAGCTGGCTTGGTAAATTCATCAAGACACAGAGAAAGAGGCAAGAACACTGGTGACTATTCATTCTGCTCTTCTAAACTAGTTTATTGTGCTGTACTGAATGATGAACTTTGTTTCTATTTTGCACTTTGAACAAGGTAAAGCAGACACGCGACAAACATGAACCACACAGCAGGACTTAACATATATCACATCCATGACCATTTCAAGGTTTGTTCCACACATGCACCAAACCGCCACTCCCCTGAGTGAGCTAGATGAAGTACGTGTGCACATCTTTCAAATGGCCATTTTAAAGAGTATCTGGGAACCATTTGACATTTATTCTTAATCTTGCTTTGTAGAGAAGCGAGCAAGTCTTCTTTGCATAGAGACATCATCATGTCTTAATACAACCCAGACAATATTTTAGGCTGCTCTACTTTTGGAGACTGAACAAAGTTACCTACAATTTTTTATGCCAATTAGGAGATTTTTTGGCATTTATTACTTTTTAACTTGTTTTGCATACCACTATCTATTTAGCTGGGTCACCCAGAAAGCCATATTTTCCATTTAAAATGATTTGTGTACATCGCTTGACCACCTCAATGGTTTAGTAAAAGAAAAAGGCAGCGATTAAACAGTTTCAAATGAGGTGTCCTGCTGATTTTATCAAGTCTGCTGAATGTATAATGAAAAGGGAGAAGCTGACAGTGACACTGCTGAGAAAATACAGACTATCTTATCTGAACCATTTAAGGAGGTCCAATTATAGATCAAGTTTAAAGGGTAGAGGCAGCAGATTTACAGACACAAATCAATGAACATGGTAATCCCAGCGAATGTGACAGATACTCCTGTTATGGAATATTGCTGTGGTTGAGGATCATTACCTTTACAGTACCAAATACATCACATTTATAAGCAGTGGGGCACTCAAAGCATCCTCTTATACTCCAGGCAATGGCTATTCATTTCAGCCTCAGAGCCACGTATGGCTCCATTTTCAGAAAGCTTAAAACAGAAATAAAAAGGAATTCTTTCTGAAGGGCTGAATGGAGAGGAAATAGCAACGTTCACAGAACATGTCAGTTGCCAAAAATAGCAAACAAGGAAGAACTGTGCTGAACCCACAACAAGCAAAAATAAAACTGTGCTCAGGACACCATTTTATCAGGCAACCTTACAGATCCTCTCAGCAAGACTTAAGTGTGTGTGTGTGGAGGGGGAGAAGTGTGGGGCAAAGAGATTTGGGAGACATGTGAGTTTTTCTAGGTATGAGAAGAGCTATGAGATAATATTTTATAATATCCCATTTCGTTCATACCCCAGCAAAATTCCTGCCATTATGAGAATGGGTGCGTGCAAGGGATGGGGCTGGGAAGCAGACAATACAAGGGTGCGCACACAGACATTTAGGTCCCTATCTCCCCTGAGTGCATTCAATTTTCCAACATCACTATTACTGATAAAGGGGCTCACATAGGGAACATCCTGGCACCCTAAATTCTAGTGGCCTCACTCTATGGAGCAAAGGATGGATCTTCTCACAACCGCCTTGTGGAGTAGTGACCATTTGCGTTCCCCACGTAACTTGGCTGTGAGGCAGCCGCCTTCGGCATAACTGCTAGAAATCTGCCAAACATTCAGTTCCTTGGTCATACTAGCATGTGACAGAGACAGAATCCAGGAACTGGTATTTGATGTTTGCTAACAATTTGGTACATAGCTGGGTAAAACAACAAAGAAGTATTTGAAGGGGTGTCACGTTGAGGATGGAGCAAGCTTGTTTTCTGCTGCTCCAGAGACTGGAACACGGAGCAATGGATGCAAGCTCCAGGAACAGAGATTCCACCTCAACAATAGGAGGAACTTTTTGACAGTAAGAGCTGTTCGGCAGTGGAACACGCTCCCTCGGAGCGTGGTGGGGTCTCCTTCCTTGGAGGTCTTTAAACAGAGGCTGGATGGACATCTGTCGGGGATGCTTTGATCAAGATTTCCTGCGTGGCAGGAGGTTGGACTGGATGGCCCTCGTGGTCTCTTCCAACTCTGCAATTCTATGATTCTATGAATTATGTTTATATCTGAGGCTCTGAACCAGAATAGTGTGTGGCATCCACTGTCCAATAAATCAGGCTACTTCAGCAATGGCCTGAGTCCTGTGTGCAAAGAGCCCCAAGAGACAGTGCCAAACTTCTCCAGCCCTGAAGAAAACTGAATAGCACTGCTGCTCCAAAACTGCTAGAGCATGGCACACAACTGCATGCTTATCTTACAATGAAAGTAAAAACAGGTAAACGATAACTACGCAGACTTCAAAGACCATTTCCTTACTGGGATCAGAAGGGGGGATTTCTGAACCATGTTCAAAACAATCATCATCCGGTCAAGAGTGTACCTCTTTATAGATCTGATGCCCTAGAGTTTTGTTTTTATTAAGATGTTCCTGTCTCAGACTAAACAGATTATCAGGAACATTAATCTGTTCACTGCAATCAGCAAAACCTATCTTTTAAGCAAGAGGTGCTCTGTAACATAACCTCCTTCCTTTTACTAAACAGACATCCACATCTTCGGCATCCAAGAATCTGTTTGCTGCTGCCACCTCTGCTCACCACACTGGAGAACATGTGCTGTGTGAAGAGAGCAATATTTAGATTTCTCTAATCCATCAGTGTCAACAGTCCCTGACAAGGCACTTATTCACAAATGCTCATTGTTATTCAATTTGCCATTCCTCCTAGGTAGAAATCCAGTGCTCTCCAAAGACCCATCGATCGGCATCATTTTTCACTCTGGTTCCTGGCTGAGAGGCCTGGTCTCTTGGTGGCATTACCTGTACAGCAGACAGACATTGCCAATGCATGAAGAGCTGATTTATGAATATGAAACAATGCTGGTGCCAAGAGATCAGGTTCAGCCACAAGAGACCAGCGGAAAGCATCTCGCCGCTTCCCAAGTCTGAACTACAGACTTCAAGCACTTTAATTTTATGCACGCATTTCATTATATAGCCATGGCCAGAAGCTTTTCTAGACAAGCCAGCAATCAGACAATCTTGCATCGTTTGCTGAAATCCACATTTGTCCTTTGTCAGCATAAACACTTTAATTTGATGTTTTCACTCCTGAGTAAGCACTGAGTATGTTCTAAACTCCTTTTGAGGAAGGACAGTGCTCTCTGTTCAGGCACAGAATTGCGAGATTTCTATTTCCTTTGCCTATTGCGAATAAGAACATATAGACCTTCCTCTGTATGCCAATTTTTTGTAATATTCTGCTTGCAATGATGAAAGGAATATGGAGGGGGGAGAAATTAGCATTCAGCTTGTAGATACATTGAAAAATAGTTAGCCAAAAAGTAGTAGAAGGAGAGGTTTGCATGTGTCAAATTTAACAACACATAATACAGGAGCAGGCCTGAATATTTACACCTCCTCTGAGATGGGATAAGCACACTTGCCTTAAGCACAAAAATTTGTTTTAAGTCACCAAAAGCTACCTTTGCTTTTTGTATTGATAAGAGATGTGCACCCATTATGCAGATTGCCACAAAGCTGCCAAAATACTGGTTTCAAATGCACACATGTATTTTGCTACACAAGAGGCCAATCTTCAAAATAAGTTTTAAAAAACAAAACTATGTCTTTCTTGCATCACCTAAAAGTTAAGAAAATGACAGATCTTGCTGTCTTCTTTCACTGTCTAGAAGGAGCCATAACTGGATTAGTTCAACATAGAAGAACTGTAAGACATTCATGGTTGTGCTAATTTTCAGTTATCAGGGTAGAGCTTGAGAGTATGGATTTTATACTGTGTCTGTTTTCATGATAAATTATTTTTAGACTTTAATTTTCCTAGGGTTAAGTTATGCCACACATCAGAGTAAGAACTTCATATTCTTCCTGTATGGCTGCTTCAGACACTCTTTCATAATACACTTAAATATAACCATTATGAGCTTTGTAATAATTTAAACAGCAAGTGCATTTTTAAAATATCTATACCCTGCATTCTCTCCTAGGAATTGAGATGACTTCTAACAAAAAAGGATTTAAAAAAATAAATCTAACAAATACAAACATCCTTTCAATTTACAACACTAAACCTTAAAAACCCAAGGAGCCACAGAAAGCAATGCAATAGCAATCAAAATATGTAAGATATTCAGAAACAGATTAAAAAGAGCAAGGTAAAACTGCCTACCAAATTCCATCTGGAAAAGGGTCTTTTCCTGCTTCTGCAAGATCGTTAACAAGTAAATGAGTTGGGCCTCCCATGGAAGAGAGTTCCAGAGGCAAAGCCCTCTCCCTTGTCCCAACTAAGCCTATAGCTAGGGCTGTTGGGACATACAAGGGGACCTCCAAAGAGGTAGGCAGGTGGGTGCATATGGGAGAAAGCACTCTTTCAAATACATGCTAGCACTAAACCAGTGGGGGGGGGGTTAAAGGACATCACCAGGACTCTGAACTGCAGCCAGAAACAAATTTAGACAGCTATTGCAGTTATTTCAACCAGGGAGACACAAGAAAGCCTACACAGGGCCCTTGTTAAGAATGGGCAATTGTGTTCTGGAGTAACAGCAGTTTCAAATACTGTATCTGAAGTGTCCAGCAATATTCAAGTCACTAAGGCATGCACCATCCTGGCCAGATCTGCACTTTCCAGGAAAGTAGTTAGAGTAGCAGCCTCAGCTAACGGCAGTTGTCCAAACCATAGAGATAGCCAGAGCTGGAATTTGCATAGGATGCCTGTGGTACACTTCTCAGCCTGATCCCAAATATTTTTACTTGGAAGTTAAGTCCTACAGAATTCAGTGGGATTTGCTGCCAAGTACTGGAACTGCAACCTAATGTGTATGAAGTTTCTGTTGTTGTTTTCTAAACAAGGAAGATTAACATGATTGGAGAAACAGAAGCAGCTTAGCATTAGGCTTCTTAGCCTTATATGTTTATCCTACAATGAGCATAGCTCTTATCAGACAGTTTTCTTTCACTGGGCTCAGTGAACAGTATCCACTGTTCATTTTTAGAATATCAAACAAAACAAGAGTCAAATGATGCCGAGTACAAGGCAGACAAGAGCCTAACAATTCTGGTTCACCGATCACTCACTACATACACACACACAGCACAAGGTAATTTATGGTTCAGTAGTTTAATAATTTATAAGTTTCAGGGCACATTTATAAATATTAATCCAATTTCATCTTTTATGTTAATTCATATAAGAGCCTGGATAGAATATTACATCATAAATCCTATAATAGCATTCTTTTTTTTAAAAAAAAGGAAAAAAAGAGAGAGGTTTTGTACAGAATAAATAATTTACTATTTTGTAGGGTACCACGGCACCATCTATTGGTCTAAAAGAGCTTTTCTCTCCCTCTCTTTATTGATCTAAATATTTTGGTACAAATCTGCTTGTGCATTTATTGAGCCCATATTTTTTTCATGAAATAAATGAGATCCCCCAATGTAGTTTGTAATCCAACTAAATAACCACAAACCAACTAGGACTTCCTGTTTATAACTGAAATATTATTAAGAGGCATGTAATATTTTACTACTAGCACGATTCAAATGATATAAGGATGGTTCAGCCACAATACATGTAATTGTGTTATTTCTGTGCTTTTACGAGAGAAAACAGCTTTAGAGTAAACTGGATTGGGATCAGAGTGAAATGAATCAGTGGGAATGAGTTCAGCAAAGCACACTCCTCAGCAAATCTGTATTATCATTTACCTAATAAGCACAGTAGCAATTTCAAGAAATAATCATTAATAAAACACACACACACTCTTTGACGCAAGAGCTGGTACCCCAAATTTCAGTCTGCTAAAGGCCTCTTTATAGCAGTCACCCAGGTACAGCGCTGTTACAAAAATATCAAAAATGATCCTTTCAGCATTACTTTTCTAGCGATTCTGGCAGCATTTTAATATACTTTGTGTCTGTTGTTTGGACGAAAAACCACTACCTTGGGACTTGTTTCTACAAAACATCTGTTATTCAGCACTGAAGTAATACTCTAAGAGGCAATTGTCTTGCAAGTCTGGTGAAGTTGAATTAAATTATTTTTAACCACCAAGAGAGATGACCAAGCAACAAGGAAAGAAACAAAAGATCACAGTTTTCCTTTCAGTTTCTGCAGTACTGGCAATGAGGAAATGAAGGTTAAATGCCATGGGTCTCCGCTAGGTGGTAGTGCAGTTGATGTGTTCTAAATTACAAAAGGGATTCAGAAACTTACCCATTGTGACGTAAGGCAATTTGTCAGTAGATCCATGGGGATAGATGCTGTAGAGATGGGCCCCGGTGACATCTACCCCACCTAGAACCAAGGCAGCACCGATGTACCCTTGATACCTGGGGGATACATGTGCATGTATCATGAACAGTGAGTGAACAGGAAGCATGTCTTCCAAATACAGTCTTCATTTTTAATTAGTTCTCCCCTGGCCACAAGAGACTCTGCTCATACCACTGTTTATAATAATATATTTTAGGAGCTGTTATTCAGCTACTTAACTGGCCCAACTAGGGAGGAAGGGCAGCTACTGTACTGTTACCCACCAGCCGCAACAGTACTGTCCATCCTAAGGGTGGTTACCTGAAGAGCATCTGCTTGAGCATCCGGTTAGCTGTGACCACCCTTGGAAGCCGTCCAGTTGAGAGCGAATGCAGTTCCATATTGGAAGAGATCAACTGAGTTGTCATTTCAGTATCTGCCGCTGTCCCAGCACCACAACAACTGCAAACATATTGCGAGCCATTTAGTCAAGAAACAGCTTTTAGACTTCTCTCCACTCATGACACAGCTTCTCTGGGCAAGTCCCCCTATTCCACCCATAGATCTAATTTACCACTTTATAGAAATGAAGGAACAAACCAGGCAGTGCAACTCCATTAAACAGGCAAGAGTTTTCAGAAGAGAATTGAGATTATTTTGGACAAGCTGAAGAATTAAAAATTGCTGCGAAGAAAAGCAGCAATGCAGCAGGAACGGTCCATCTTTCCTGCTGCCTTACCGCACGACGTCGGCATTCTTTTGTTCTGGTCCCATGGGAAAACTGCATCTTTTTGCAAACCAGAAAAACCCATTAGCAAAAAGATGCGGTTTTACCTCGGTCTTCCACAGGACCGGAACACAAGAACGCTGGAAGAACGCCGATGTCATGTGGTAAGGCAAAAGGGAAAACAGAACATTCCTGCTGCTTTGTTGCTTTTCTTCAGAGTGTGGTAAGTCCCTAAGTTTTCAACTGCCTTGTTCCATTAGATGTCAACCATCTATAGCTTCCTCCATCTCATAATTTCAGAAAGTTAATGAATAAGAAGAGGACTAACAACATTTTGACAATATGTTTACTTACTAGATGTTTGGAGAAATGTAGTGTATTTTTGAACAGTTCTTGTCAGCAACAACCATCCCTTCAGTTGCCCTTGTATCTGCTCCAAGTACAATCCCATCCTAGAGAAAGAAAAACTTTTTTAAGCTGCAAGAAATAGGACATTTTTTTTAAGCTGCAAGAAATACTACATCCACTTTCATGGGAGTGATTAACTTCAAGGGGGCTTATTTCAGAGGAGACATATACAGGACTATGCCACTACAATCAGGAAGTGTGCCACAGCAATGTAACTTCAACAAACATGGAGCAGCGAAGGGAATTTGAAGGCTCACCTTGAACACTACTCCAGCAATGGTGGTCCCTGTCTTGCGAGCTGTGGGGAGCTTGAGACCCTTCGTGGCCCCTTCAGCGTTCAGCTGAGCATTCCTGAAGGGGGGGGGGCAGAAATTGAACATTAAAATTAAAGTGAAAAAATTAAAGATATTCCACAAAACCCACGTCTCAGTTTTTTGTAACAGAGCCGGCTATCCCAACCACCATGGGAGAAAACAGAAGCAGCAAAGGGTCCATGTAGCCCACCCCACGAAAGTTGATCGTGATTAAAATACGGCCAAATATAACGCTCAAATGTCCCCGCGGTACCGCAACAGTACCGGCAGGGGAGAGCATCATCCGAAAGGGACGCCCTGCAGCGCAGCAGCCTCGCAATGCGACGAGGCTGCTTGCGCTGTATAAGAGATGTCCGAAAAAGTCAATAGAGTTGGAAGAGACCACAAGGGCATCTAGTCCAACCCCCTGCCATGCAGGAATACCCAATCCTGACAGATAGCTATCCAGCCACTGTTTAAAAACCGCCAAAGAAGGAGACTCCATCATTTAGTCATCTATTTATTTATACAAACTACTAAAACAATTTTTCAAGATGTGGCTTTTCCTATAAGCAAAAACTGTAGTTCCAAGACAACATGTGCCAACACAGAAGCAACATGGGAGAAAGAGCTCTCAGGTATGCCTGTCGAGTGGCCTTCTGCACAGGACAATCTCCTCAGAAAGGCCACTCCTGAAAATCTTAATCACACTACACCGTTATAGCGCCATTATTCCACTTTAAATGCTCTGGCTGCCTCCTCCTGTGGAACCTGGGATTTGCAGTTTGGGGGGGGGGGCATTTAGAACTCTCAGCCATAGAGCAATTAGGCTCCACTAAACTACAAATCCCAGAATTCCCCAGGAGGCAGCCAGAGCAGTTAAAGTGGAATAATAGCAATATAACAGTGTAGTGTGATAAAGTCCTTAGAGAAGATCCCTCTCTAGGCATTTTCTAGGAAGACTCTATGGTAGGTGTGCTGGTTTGTGTCCCACAGATAACAGAATCAGTGGATACGGGAGTCCTACTGTAATAAATAAATACTTAAATTACTGGGGGGAGAGGCCCTCCCTCCTCCCCAGCAATTTTCCCCAAAAGCCACCTCAAACTTTTTCAAATTGGGGAGAAAAATGGGATATAAACCAAGGTTGTACAAGAATGTAATACAGATCAATAGTATACCAAATGTCATATAATATATAATGTTACAGTGTTATATAATAGATGTATGCAGGTATACAAATATTTAAAATATACAAAATATGATATAGATTATGAATACTATATGTTGATGTATACAGACAACTAAGTAACTGTGTAATTAAGATTATCATTAGAATTGTTAGTATTGTTATATTATCTTCAATAAAAATATATATAAAAAAAAACCCAGCTTGGACATCCCCCCTTCTTGTTCCGACCCCCCAAGTACAATTTCAGCACAAAGGGGGTGCCTGGCAAAAAATAGTAACAATCCTAAATAGCTAAACACACACACACAGGTAAACTCAATAGTTAAAAAAAAAAACCAAACAAACAGGCAAACTCATAGCTAGCAGGAGTATCAGGTTATAATTTAATTATAAAATTAATTAATTTTTAAAAAGATAAAAAACATATAAACACACCCTGATAAAAGCCACCATTAAGTGAAAATAGTAAGAACTGGAAGGAAATTCTAGTATATATGAGGTAGCAAATAAGAAGAATCAAAAAATTATGATGGAATCCTTAAATTATGCTATATATATATATATATATATATGGAGTAAAATTAATCATGATTATAGAAGGAGAAGAACTTTCCTTGTTAAATTTGCTTAGTAAGTTTAATGGGAAACAAGAAATTTAAGAAATTTGAAACAGAATGTGACTCAGGATATGTTAAAGCAAGTCCTTTTGGAAAATGTTTTGTGTATAGAAGAACTGTAAACAAATGTTACATTTGTTTTTGTATTAATGTTATCTAAAATAGCAATTAAAAATACAATTTTTTAAAAAGCCACAATTATACGGGGGCGGGGCGCTGACTCAACCAAGAAATTAATGACTCAACCAAATTAAATTAATTAATTTTATGACATAAAATTAAATTATGTCCTATTACTTGTGTTAATCTACACTTTTATAGTGTTGTTTTAATTCTGTTATAGTAATATTTTTCTAATTTTATAATCCTGTTTGTGGTTTTAGGCAGGTTTTGGTGTTTATTTTGGATTGTTGTTTCTCTCCTCCGTAAAGCGGTATGTAAAGCCTATGGCGCTATAGAAATAAACGTAATAATAATAATAATAATAATAATATAATTCAGTTTTCTACCACCATCACCACCGGGGGCGAAGGTAGGCCTCGGCGGCGCCTGAGTCACGGTGAAGGCCCGCCTCGTCGCCTCCCTCCTCCGCCTTCCCTTCTCCTTCTCCCCTCAAACTCTCCAGGCCCCTCGCCCGGCCTCCTCGCCTCCCTCCGAGGCCGCCACTCACCGGGCGCAGTTGTGGAAGGCGAAGCCGCCCCGGGGAGCCTCGAGCGGGGCCTGTAGGACCGACGCCGACGCCATCTTTCCTCTCGCTTTTTTACCTCAGCCGCTCTCCGGAGTGAAGAAGGGGGGGGGGAAAGGAGCTGCTCCCGTGGGATGCTGGGAGTTGGAGTTCAGGGAGGGGCTTTTAGAACTCTCAGTCAAAGCGCGCTAAGGCCTCACTAAACTACAAGCCCCAGAGTTCCACTGGAGGCAGCCGGAGCCGTTAATGGGGACTATAGGATTGAGAGCGTCGCCATCTTGCCTCTCGCTTTTTTTACCTTAGCCGCTTTCCGGGGAGGAGGGGGGGAAAGGAGCCGCTCCCGTGGAATGCTGGGAGTTGGAGTTCAAGCTTTTAGAACTCTCAGCCAGAGAGGTCTTAGGCTTCACTAAACTACAAATCCCAGAGTTCCACTGGAGGCAGCCAGAGCCTTTAAAGGAGGACCGAGAGCGTCGCCATCTTGCCTTTCGTGGTTTTTTTTTTTATATCAACCGCTCTACGGGGAGGAGCAAAAAAAAAAGAGCCACTCCCGTGGGATGCTGGGAGTTGGAGTTCAGGGAAGGGCTTTTAGAAACTCTCAGCCAGAGAGCTTTTAGGCTCCATTAAACTACAAGCCCCAGAGTTCCACAGGAGCCATTAGCAGTTAAAGTGGAATAATAGCGCTAGAACAGTGTAGTGCCATCTGGTTAGGGGATGATGGAGGTTGCAGTCCAACAACCTAGAGGGTTTTTAAGACCACTTGCATGTAGTAGTCCTTCGCTCTCAGAGCGTTGCTTTGTACAATGCATAAGCTGCCATGAGAATTTAAAATATAATAATAATAATAATAATAATAAATATTATTAAGGGGCACTTAGAACTCTCAGCCAGAGAGCTCTTAGGCTTCCCTAAACTACAAACCCCAGGAGGCAGCCATTCGCAGTTAAAGTGGAATAATAACACTATTATTATTCCAAGAATAATATGTGTAGTGCAATCTGGTTAGGGGACGATGGAGGTTGCAGTCCAACAGCCTACAGGGCTTTTTAAACTGCTTGCATGTAGTAGTCCTTTACTCTCAGAGCACTGCTTTGTGCAATGCATAAGCTGCCATCAGAATTTAAAATAATAGTAATAAAAATAATAATTATATTATCACCATTATCATCATCATTATTGGGCATTTACAATTCTCAGCCAGAAAGCCCTTAGGCCTCACAAAACTATAAACCCCAGAATTCCCCAGGAGGCAACCATAGCAGTTAAAGTAGAATAATAACATTATAATAATTTAGTGAAAACAAGGGTGGGAGAAAGGGGAGCAGATACACCCCTCCCAAAAAAATATGACTCCCATGTGAGGTATTTAAAGGTTAGGGTTAGGATTTTTGAACAATGAGAAAGATACTTAACAGTCTCTTATAGTTCTTGCTCGCAAAAGACAAAAAGCCCGATAGAAACAATACGTTCGGAGTAATGATGGTGAAAAGGAGATAGCTAAAAATTGGAAAACAGGCCAATTGAAGATAGAAAATTGGTGGGAAAGAGTGTGGGTTTTTAAAAACTTTTTTGTCAAATAGGCTTTGGATTAGGAGTCCAGGAGTCCAGGGTTCAAATCCTCACTCAACCACAGAAACCCAACGGGTGATCTTAGGCAAGTCACACTCTCTCAGCCTATGACAAAGGCAATAGCAAATCAGAACAAATCTTGCCAAGAAAACCCCATGACAGGTTTGCCTTAGGGTCACCCTAAATCAGAAGCAATTTGAAGGCACACAACAGCAACAAGGTTTTAGCTGTACATTGTTTTAATTTGTTCTAATCCACGTTGGGTCCCATGCCAAGAGCAAAGCAAGACATACACTAAATAAATAAAATAAATATGAATCTTCTATTGCCTCTTTAATCCTTCCTCCGTTTCTTTTGAAGAGTACTGTACTTTTTTTTAAAATGCCTGTTTCCTATTTGACAGTGTTGTTCATTAAACTGCACACATTACTGAAAGCTACACACGTGTAAAAGGTCTTTACAGGACCCAGCTCTAGGGACTTTTAAGCAATTAAATTCACCATGTTTGCCATATCTCATTTTCTAGAACACCAGCTGCTGAATTTCTAATACTGTTGGTGGTCTAAGAAGGAGGGTTAGATTGATGGGCCCGGCTAAAATATCCTCTCTAGACAGCCTTTATTAATCCAGCACTCTTCAGATGTGTTGGATGACAGCTCCTATCATCCACAGCTAACATGGTTTTGGAAAAGGCAGAGCTTGCAAGTATGGACAGGATGTGTTTGCTGACTTCTAACACCATACCAGCCTTCATTTGCTTAGTATACACATAAAATGGTTGAGGCTCTTCCTAACAATTAAAGGAGTTGCTTCTTTGAGAGCTGGTTGTAGTAAGAAGAATCCATTAAATCGGCTTATACAATTGACCAAGTCTTTTCTGTCCCAATAAGTTTATTTAAGTGTCCCCTTTTGCTGTGAAGGAAGAGGCATAGTCATAAGGAGTGAAGTCACCCATAAATTGAGTCTGATTTTGAAACCGACTCAGCTTGTACTTGAAATACAAGAGGGAAAAATAGCCTTAAAAAAAAAAAGCTGCTAGTAAGAACATCCAAAGATCAGGACTAGTTCTAGCCTTTATGCAATACAATTTTAATAAATGTTCCCCCAATATGTCAGGGTCCAATATCACATTTGTGCCATTGATTACAACTGTTTCTTTATTTCCTGGGGCCCTTTCACATTATAGCACTACGATTCTACTGTAACTGCATAACAACATCATACGGATGCACCATGGGGGTCTATGTACTGTGTATGTGTGTTTGAAAGACAAGTTGTGAGCAACTTTGGTTGGCACTTAATGTATAACATTTAATGACATTACCAGGGGCCTTCCCTAGGTCTTAGGTCAGGGCTTGGAAACTTCAGGACCCAGGATGAACCTGAACTGGCAGCCCTGTATCTGCGTTCAATTGAAATGTAGAATCATGGAATTGGAAGAGACCACAAGGGCCATCCAATCCAACCCCCTGCTATGCAGGAACACACAAACAGCTAAAGCCTACTCAATCTCTTGTTGTGTGCCCTCAAGTCATTTCCAACTTATGGCAACCCTAAGGCGAAATTATCATGGGGTTTTCTTGGCAAGATTTGTTCAGGGGAGGGGGTGCCCTTGCCTTCCTCTGAGGCTGAGAGTGTATGCCTTGCCCAAGGTCACCTAGTGGGTTTCTATGGTCAAGCAGGGGTTTGAACCCTTGTCTCTAGAGTCATAATCCAATGGTGGCTCTTCTACCCAATCTCTACCAAGAACAAAACAAACTCAAGGAAAAAGTGGCCAGAGTGAATTCTTGCCCCTTTGGCAGTGTCCAAAGAAATGGTGCCAGCCAATCCATGGGCACAGAGGGTAAAGGAAAGACCCAGGCCACCCTCCGTTATTTGGGGGTAATCTCACATTTTTCAAACATGGAAACCAAATGCTACACAGAAACTGCTTGGCTTCACCAGGCCAGAGTGAACTAGAAAGTAGCGCAGGTGTGTGTAGCTACAGCTTAGTGAGATGTCTAAGTTGTGCAAAACTACCTTGACTGTTACATCTCATCAGGTTATGCATAATCTTTAAAGATCTAGCATGAGTGACAGTTGCCTCTTCAGGCAGAAAACTGAGTATAAATCTTGCATGTGGGCCCAGGCTGGTTGCTGAGCAGAGAGAGCACTTGAAGTCTTGTCCCGAGGAAGGTCTACAAACAAATGGCCCTGAGCTGGAATGTGGCAAGCAGGGAGCTAGCCTCTAATTGGGCAAATTAGACCTCTAGCAAGTGGGATGCGCGTAACCCAAGCCATGTCTGGCGGTGGACTCCAGCACCTCCACACTGACCTTCCCCTCCTGTAGGGATTTGACTCCTTGTACGCAGCTGAAATTGGGAACAATTTGCAGACTCCCTAAGAAATCTATTAGAGGAACCAAGGGAGCAAGGAGGGGATTAGTGCATGTTACAAAGCCAGAGGCACATTGGGTTCCTGCGGGGCTGTGCACTTGCAAGGATCCAGTTTGGGATGAACAGTGGGGAAAGTTTGTGTGGATTTTAAAAAAATCAGCAGTTGCTTCTCTTCTGTTAAATACTTGTGTCTGTCCACCTATAGCTCCTCAAATGCAGCTGTTCTTCGATGCTCAAAGTAAGGATGAAGTGGTGAGTTGGTGCCTAAAGCTGGCAATGTTGGGCATTTGCCAGAACCCCAAAACAAAACAGGAGGCCCACTAACCTAACAAATCTACAGCTTATATTTTGTAAAGAATATCCAAGATCAAACGGTGTCCAACAAAATTCAGAAGGCTGAATGATTCCCACCCATGATTGATTAATTCCCCCACACATCTTAAGACTGCAGAGGAGAGGGATTAGACATGATGTTAACAACTGAACTACAGGCATGTCTCAGTTAACAAAACCTCTTATGGGAAAGGTCCTTTTTACACCTGCCCAGTCCCACTTTCCTTCTCATCCTCTGTCTAGCTGGAAGATTTTTTAGCAGCATTGCCATTAGGAGGATGGTGAAGGAGAGCTGAAGAAACACAGGTATTTGATGGCAAGTTGCACCAACATGTTTGTACTAAGCAATGGAATAAAAGTTCAGCTGGGAAAGAATGGGATTCTACTCTAGCCAATCCTGCTGTAGCGGTGTGTCCCTGACAATAACAGGCAAGACAAACAGCAACTGCCTCCAGAATCCCTCACTAAGCACATGAGAAAAGAAGAATAAAGAAAAAAGTGGGAAGAAGCCTGCCTCAACAGTTATCCCCAGCATTCCTGTGTTCTGTAAGGAAAACACCTCCCAACCTGGCCTGTTTGTGACTACAGGAGGGAATGTGCAACTGGAAACACTAGGGCTTTAACAAAAGCCTTTCAGCTATTCATGTTGTTGTTGGTGGTGGGGACCTGGAGTCTGGACAAATAACAGCAGGCCATCAACTAAATGAGTCACATAACCCAAAGGCCCTGTGCTTTGGATGTGCAGGGCCTAATTGCAGAATTTTCTCACCAAGAATCTGCTGCATCTGAAGACGATCACATTGTCACTTTGGTACCTGAAGGCAACAGCCCTTAATGACCTTGTAAGGGCCCTGAGTGGATTCTGGCCACCAGTGTCCTCTCCCCCACACTCCCAGCCACACGTCCTGAGTTTCCCTGTTCAGCTGAATTGGTTGGGCAGGATCGGCTTGTTAGAGGCCCTTGGCTGGAAATGGGCTTCACTTCATTTCTGTAGTCTGTTCTGAATTGTGAAAGACCCTTCCTTATAGGACATACTGGGGGGGGGGGGATTTGCTGCTGTTGCTGTGTGCCTTCCAGTTGTTTCCAATTTATGGAGACCCTAAGGCAAAACTATCACAGAGTTTTCTTGGCATAGTTTCTTTAGAGGGGGTTGCCATTGCCTTCCTCTGAGCCTGGGAGAGGGTGACTTGCCCAAGCAGTAAGTTTCCATGTCCAAGCAGGGATTTGAACCCGGGTCTTCAGAATTCTAGTCCAACATCCAAACCACTACACTACCTATGTTGACTCACTGAAAAAATCCCTGTTCCTTTTTTCAGGAGCCTCCAGGAAAGCAGGATGCAGTATTCAGCAGGTAATGTACCTGATCTCTCCCAAAGGTGAAAGTACCAGTCCTGGGCTTTCTAGTACTTCCTCTACCTTTGACTACCTTGGAACCAAAAGGCAAGAACATGGAGGCAGGGAGAGAAAAAGAGAAAGAGAAAAAGAGAAATGGCCCTACCTCCCACCTCCCTTGCTGGCATATGATAGCAAGAAGCTATAACGCAGCTGCCAGATGCTCTCTTATTTTAACATGCAGTTGATTTCCCCCTTTTTTCATTCTGTGTCTTCTTCTCCTTCTCTTCCCCCTCCTTCTCTCTTCACTTGATGAAGTTAAACTACAGTCTCTGGGGTGAATTACAGGCATCAGAATTGGATTGGCATCCAAACGGCAGAGCAGTTGGTGGTGAGGAGTCTGGGGAACAGAGAAACAGCAGGTTTTAGCTAGAAGGGACAACGGCTTTATTTCCCTCTTGGTCCTTGACAACGAAGCAGATGTCCTACAATTATTATTTTACCTTCTAGTAATGGCGTTGCCTCTCTTCCTATCCTCCCAGGTATGTGGCCACGTCTCTTGCAGATGTACAGGTAAAGGCTGAGTTGACTTCAAAGTGGGGGCTCTGCCTGATGCTTTATCGCCACCTGCTGTAGCACGGCTTTTCTGCGACTCGAAAAATCCAAAATCCATCCAGCGGTGATGATATCTTTGCAATTATGTGAGTTTTCCAAAAAAAGAAAAAAAGGTAGAGTTGGAAATTTTTGCAAAAAAATTCCTAGTGCTCTAAATAATGTTATATTTGATTTAGCATGTTTGCCTTAAATATTACAGTTGTCCCTTCATATTCGCTGTGGTTTGGTTCCAGGACCCCCGTGGATACCAAAATCCATGAATACTCAAGTCCCATTATATGCAATGGCAAAGCAAAATGGTGTCCCTTATATAAGATGACAAAATCAAGGTTTGCTTTTTGGATTATTATTTTTTTCAGAATATTTTCAAGCCATGAATACTTAAATCCATGGATACGGAGGGACTACTATATATTCAAAGTGTTATGTGGAAATTATTTTATTGGGTCCATTGTAATAGCATAAAGAGAAAAGCATATTCTTCCCTTACATTTAACAGAAAATTACTGTGTCTGAAAGAGCACTATATTTTTAAGGTCACAAACCTAAAGAGCGCTGCACTTTATATATTTTATATCAACAGTTTAGCTTTCCCTTGCTGAGGTATAACTGTAGTACCTTCAACTTCACTCACTCTCTGTCCTACTTCTCACTCCCACTTCAAATTGAGAAAAAACACTGATTCAGTACGACTAGCTGAACATTTTGTTTCATTAAAGGATTATGTGATTCTGTGGCACAGGCAACTTATCACACATTTTGTCTTGACTACTTGTGACTGAGAAGCAAGAGGTGCCGTTCAAATTGCTAGTTATGACCTATAAAGCCCTATATTGTTCAGGATATCTGAAGGACTCTATTATCCCATAGCATCCTGCCCATGTTTTGAAATCTGGGGAGGGTCTTCTCTCTGTTCCCCACCACCACCACTTCACAGCTACAATCATAGAATCAAGAGTTGGAAGAGACCCTAAGGGTCATCTAGTCCAACCCCATTCTGCCCTGCAGGAATGCCCAACCAAAGCATTCCCAACAGATGGCTATCCAGCCTCTGTTTAAAAACCTCAAAAAAGGAGACTCCCCCATACTCCCAGGCAATGGGAAGGGGAAGAGGGAAGAGAAACTACCAAGCTGGCTAGGAAATTGTGGGACATAGAATCCAAAAAGTATAATTTCCAATTTTGCTTTTGGTCTTACAGCAACAAAAATGAAAACCTTTCCATCAAGCTCTGTCTGTGACTGGAACCTAGTTCTTAGTCCCAAGAGCAGACTCATTGCTATGGAACCCTGGGATTTGTAGTTTTGTGGGGGTATTTGTAGTACCCTACAAGAGAGCTCTAGTGCCTCCCCGAACTACAAATCCCAGGATTCTGTAGGACAGCCACAGCAGTTAAAAGGATATCAAAGTGCTGTAATTGCATGATGTGAAGATTAAATTCTGTGTGATTAAATTGGAAGATAGTGGCTCCATCTAGTGGCACACTGACCCTCTTAAACATGGTTGAAAAACAGAAAAACTGTAAAATATACAATCTGACCTCCATATCCATGGATTCTGTAGGATTCAGGCCAATGTTAGATTGGAAATTCCTAGAGGCAGGGACTAGTCTATTTTTTTTTTAAGTCAGAAATTTGATGGTCCAGCCCTCTGGGATGGGGTGGGGCTGTTACTTGAAAAATGCCCACCTCTGATTTAGAGCTACAGAGTCAACCATGGATTGTAAATATTCCAAAAAGCAAACTATTTAACAGGATTTTGGTCATTCAATTTGGAGAGGGGTGCAATTTTGGCTCAAAAACGTTCCAGCTACTTCCATTTTTAACTTGCTGGAGTTTTGGCTTAGTTCCAACCATTTTTTAAAAAATTGAGGAGTGTTTGGGGTTCGTGGGGTATAGAAAATAATAAAGTGCTGCATTTGGTTTGGTGGCATGTGGGGTGGTTATTTTGACCATTTGTGGGGAAGGAGCTGTGATATAAATAAATATATTTTTTAAAAAATTATAATGTCCACTTTACTTTTTTTAATGGGGGGCAGGAGTACTTGGGGGCTGCAAAAAAGATTAGGGGACACTTGTGGCCCAGAGATCTCAGTTTCCCCACACCCAATCTAAATATCCTCTTGAGGAGTTGCAGATCTACCCAGGAGATGGAAGAGGACAAAGCAACACTAGTCCAGGAGATGTCACTGTTGCAATGGATGCCAAAGCCCAGAGGTGACAAACAGGTTTTTTCCCCCCCATGTCACATCTTTGAATCTGCTTTTGAGGCCCATGGCTCTGCCACCACATAGATGAAACGTGGTACCCATGAGCATAAATGACCAAACGTTGTCACAGATGCTAAAATCTTTTTGTTGTCATTGTTACTAACAACTGGCATTCCACTTGAGACATACAGTATATCTTTGTAAGTTGGCCTTACATGTGCACAAAATTCAACTGAGTATTTTCCCAATGTCCATATTCACTTAGGAGCTGCCATGTCATTACAATATACAGGCATCCATTGCACAACTGTGGAGTGACTGATGTGCAATGCTGATGCACAACAGGAGCACCCAACGAGCATCAAAAGATCCCAAAGCACACCAGAAGTGTCCAATGCACTTCACAAGTGTCCAACACACATCAGAAGTGCTCAAAACACAATGTAGCACCTCTTCCCAGTGCCTGGTTGTGCATCTTTACAATTCACTAACAAGGTTTCATTGCATTTCTACATGTAGGTACGGATTTGTAAAGTTCCAAAACCTAGACTGTGATATAGGATCTCAACTGTTATTTACAAAACAACATTTATCAATGGGATTAGATTGCAGAACTCAAGAGGATAGGCCTTTGCCCCAAGGGCTATCCAATCTGACAGAGAAATGAAGTGGTGAGGACTACAATTTCCAGAACATCTATGCAGCATTCAGCTTGGAAAAAAGTTGCTTTTTTGGACTACAACTTCCTACTCTGCGTCCCCACCTGGTAGGGCCAGTGGGTAGGGCCACTAGAGTTGTTCTTGTACAACTCTGACTGGAGCTAGGAGTTATATTCCGGAAAAATAACTTTTTTGAGTTGTGAGTGTGATCTGAGAGCCATGTCAAGCATCCAGGGAGGAACTATCCAAGGTGCTGAATCATCCCATCAAAATAGGTTTGGCCCCTTGGTCAGTTCCTTTAAAGGATTTACCCCTTGGACAGTTCCTTTAAAGGTCAGACTAGAACCTGGAGTAAATTCACTGTCCCATTGATACAGGAGTTGCCAGACACTGCTCTCTGTAAGCAGCAATGCCTTTTCTCAGGATAGTCCATCCACTGCCATTCCTCCCCCTGGATTTCTGTGTCTTTCCCAAAATAGTCAGTATTCTGTTTCACACAACACATTTATAGCACTATGATTCCACGTCAACTGCCATGGCCCGATCCTATGGAACCCTGGGATTTGCAGTTTCTTGAGGTATTTAGAATTCTCAGCCAGAGAGGCCTGGTGCTACACCAGACTATATATCCCATGGTTCCAAAGGATTTTGCCATGGCAGTCAAAGTGGAATCACAGTACTGTGGGCCCTTGTTATCTGCTGGGGTTTGGTTTCAAGACCCTCTGTGGATACCAAAATCTGTGGATACTCAAGTCCCATTATATACAATGGCATAGTAAAATGGTGACCCTTATATAAAATGGCAAAATCAAGGTTTGTTTCGGGGTGGTGGTGGAAATATTTTTCAAGCCATGGATGGTGGAATCCATGGATGCCAATTGCATGGATATAGGGGGCCAGCAGTATTCATCGAGCACATTCAGTCCTCACAAAGCAGCTCTGTGGTTCCTCCCCTGCATAAAAGGGTCTCCCCATATCTATTTGATCCCCTTATATGACACAACCAACGCATCTTCTGTTGTTTTAGCTACATAAAGGATCTCTACTTGCAATTGAGTTTCCTGTTAGTTTATCACATTTTCAGTATGAAAAAAAGATTTAGGAAAAAAAAAAAAAAGATTTGGGAAAACAGAACCAGTGAAGGCCAGAGCTGGATAAAGTTGCTTTGGGGGTGGGTGGACTATAGTTCCTGGAATACCCATTAGGGAAACATCCTTGGTAGTGTGTCCTGGGAGTTGTAGTGCAAAAAAAGAAGTAACATTTCCAAGCGGTGGTGAGGACTTTTCAGGCATTCTTTGCACTAAACACAGAACACAGAGAACTCAGAGACAGTGGCATTTTTTTTCAACAGTACGTCCAAGTTCCTTGGCTCCCTGCTGGCGAGCACAAAGGTCTTTCAGCCAAAGAACAAGACCAGTGCCCAGGCAAAAGGGCAAATGCTGCACTTTTGAAGGCTGCCAAATAACACAAACTTCAATAAGGGAAATATCAGGGATCCACCCCTCTTTTTGCAAAAACAACCCTCTCATTCTCTGGATGGCCCCCTGTTGGGAGTGTTTCGGTTGCGTATTCCTGCATGGCAGGGGGTTGGACTAGATGGCCCTTGGGGTCTCTTCCAACTCTATGATTCTTTGATCTGAGGAACTCTCCTAATGCACCACAATTAAAATGTGTTGATTCTCTTCCTGTCAGCTTTCTTCTCTACCCAGCTTTGACAGCCATATGCAAAAATCAGAAATAGTACAGCAAGGACGATCCTAATTTTGGTAATTAATGGTCTATCTTCATACTTCAGGCTCTTATCAAGGGCACAGGAAAAATGGTGTTGGCCCACCTCTTTTCCCAAGAATTCCTAGGTCTGTCTGGAGAGATGGTACGGAAGTACCAAGCCCCATCCATCCTCCCACTTCCACACTACCACCTCCATCACTCCACCACCCCCTGAAAGACTCAGCCCCATATCAACAGCTGGTGTCCTGCTGCGAGAAGGCACAATGGAGTCTGTTCCAACAGACAATATACCTGTCATGAGAAAACATAAAACTGGCAATTAATGGCAGTGCCTCCGAGCTGCAGCTTTTCAGGGCCAGACAATGGGAAGGATCTGGAAGGGAAAGATTAAACCCAGCGCATCCATGGGAGCTTGTTAAATGGCCCTTGGCAAGCTTTGCAATTTTTTTTAGGGGGGGTGTGATGGGGAAGGGAATAAAACTCTCAACAAAACCTCATCGCTTGCTCAAGTGTGCCAATATTTAGCGGAAGTTCTTTGCTGGGAGGGAGTGTTAGTAAATGGGGCAGTGGCAGAGTGTAGTGTATGTGTGTGTTTATTGGTTTTGTGTGTGTGTGATGGCGAGTTTGTTTCTGGGCACAATTCAAAGTGCTGGTTGTGACTTATAAATTATATACAGCTTGGACTACAGATAACCCTCACTTAATGAAGTAGATGGCTTCCTTGGTATTACTTCTTTAACAAAGAAATAGGTATAGGAGGCAGAAATGACATAGAATAGGGAGAGGTTCCTACACTATAAAAAGAAAGAGTAGTTCTACATTTTTTCAGCAGACATCTTACACAAAACTAATAATATGCACATGTGAAACAATCAGGTCTGGTAAGCCTTGCGTAAGTAGACAAAAACATTTCGAACCTTTCACAAACTAGTTGAAGGCTTCTTCCAAAATGCATCCTTTTCTGTTTCAACTCTGCAGGAGTTGAAATTGTGCGACCCTCCAGAGGCTGTTAAAACCCCACCTCCCAGAATTTGTCACCAATGGCTATGTTGGCTGGCTAAGGGTGCTGGAAGTTGTAGTCCAATAACATCTGGAGAGCTGCAGAGTTTCCACCACTGCTTTTCCATAACATAATGGAACTATCTTATGCCAGCAAGACCTGTATCTAACAAGAATATGAAATGTGAGCATTTGAAAATGTTCTTTTTTTAAAAATGACAACTCACAGAATTCTCCATGTTGGAGAGGATTCTGGGAATTGCAGTGCAAAAAAAAGGTGATACCCCCCCCCCAAACACTAGACTCGCACAGGTTCTTGCAACAATGGCTGGCTGCTTGCTCTTCTTCCTTTCTCCTTCCCAACCAGGCTGTGAGTGCATGGTTGCATCTATGAGTCAGGAATCCAAAAAGCAAACAGAGAATGCTGGCGGACTAAACAGGTTGGCTGACTCAAACCCTGCTTGTCAAGCAGCCAGAAACTTGTCTTCTTTTGGAGAAGGAGAGGCATTTTGCACCTAAGGCAACTTCAGACTTTGGGCTAACCCACACACTGACCTAGTTCAGAGGGGCAGGAAGGGGCTTTCTCACACAACAGCCACCACAGTTTGTTGGATTGTTACTCATCTACTTTTAGGTGCAAAATTTAAAATAACTTAGCTTATTACTACAGTCTCAATGCAGATTTCCATTTATTTATTTTTAATTGGGTGCGGGGAGGCATTTGTATGTGTGCCTTCGAGTCACCTGTCAACTCTATGAATTTCATAGCATTTTTTGAGGCAAGGAATACTCAGACATGGTTTTGTCAGTTCCTTCCTGAAATACAACCTACAGCACTTGGAATTCATTGGGTGGTCTCCCATCCAAGTACTAGCCAGAGCTGACCTTGCTTTGCTTCCAAGATCAGGCAAGATCTGGTGCCTTTAAACTGTTGAGGCCACTGCAGGCATTTGTATACCTCTATAATTTTTATCCCGTGATGATGTACAAGGCATGTACAATCACAGCTTGGAAATATTGCTTTTTGGACTACTTCTCCCAGAATCTCATGCTAGCTCGATGATTTTGAGAGTTAAACCCAGCATTGGTGGTATAGTAGTGAGCATAGCTGCCTTCTAAGCAGTTGACCCAGGTTCAATTTCCAGCCAATACAATTATCTTTTGAGCCGGTGTGGTGTACTGATTTGAGCATTGGGCTACAACTCTGGAGAAAAGGCTTCAGATCCCTGCTCACCCATGGCAACCCACTGGGTGACCTTGGGCAAGTCACACTCTCTCAGGCTCAGAGGAAGGCAAAGGCTGAACAAATCCTCTGAACAAATCCTGTCAAGAACCTGGTGATAGGTTCATCATAAGTTGGATATGACTTGGAGGCACATAACAACAACACTGCACTTGTGGGCAGTTTCCTAACATTTGGGGGCCAAAAACGTCATTGCATTGGGGTCCACATACGGCCCACTTTCTTCACCCTCATTCTAAAACCATCTTTTTCTGCCCAGCAGGCAAGCAGTTCCTAGATTTCCAGAAACCAGGGGCCTTGGCATGATGCCCTGTAGTCAGATTGTGTTTCTGGGTGAAACCCATTCACCAGCCGCCAGTGTGGATGACTCAGGGGTCCAACGCCAATGCCACTAAGGCTCCCCTTTCTTTCTCTCTCCCATGCACAACACCCCTCAGGGAGATTTATTGCAGTTTGCTAAGGCACTGTGATCCGCTAATTGCCTCCGTTCCAGGACCGAAGTGCTGGAGAACAAAAGCCAGTTGCTGGCGAATCCGAGGGGCAGCGAAAGCATCCCTCCCACGGTGAGGAGCATAGTTGCTGTAGCAAAGCTGAATGGCAGAGCACCGCTCCCCAAAAGAAGCCTGTCATCTCTCTTGAAGGGGGATAATGTGTTGTGTGGTGGTGGGAGGAAGAGGAGGAGGAGGGGGAAAGACAGACAGGCTCAACCATCAGTATCTTTTTTTATTTTTAAATGCCCTGCCTGCCTCTGAACTGCCAAGTGAATGGCGGGAAGTAACAGAATGGGGAAGGGGGAAAAATACCACAATACAGAAGGCCGCGTATCTTCCCATGCTCAGAGCCTTTGTTGTGTGGCAAAGACTTCTCTTTCTCTCTCTTTATTTCCTTGGATCGGAAACTCTCGAGGGAGTGTGGTTTTCTGTGCTGTTTTTGTAAAATGGAATGGCTTGTTAAAATCCTGGCATGTTCTCCCTTCTAATGACTGGCGTTTATACTCTTTTATTATGGTGACACAGAGGGATCCAACCCTTCTCTGTCTGCAAATCTAACACCCTTCACTCTCTTGCTTTCTCTCACAAGGCAAGGGAGAGTGCAAAAGTTCCTAAAACTTGAGCATTCCTTCACACACACACATATTTTCAGTGACCACTGATACTTAATCATGGCACAAAGCAGAATTTCAAAGCACAAACTAGTTCAGAACCTGGGAAAGTTAAGTTTTGCACTATGATTGCCATAATCTCCAATCCAACATGGGAGCTCCAGTCCAAAAAGTAAGTTTCTCAAGCACAAAAACGCTCCTCCTTCTGCCCCGCTTCTCCAAGGGCTAGGACCTGAACTAATAGATGCCAACTAGGAAAATAAATAAATCCTGAGTCAAATATTAGGAAGGACTTTCTGACAGTAAGAGCTGTGGATAGTCTAACTCAAAAAGTTCTAGAGTCTCTTTTTTTGGAGGCTTTTAAATAGAGGTTGAGCAGCCACGTGCCATGGATGATTTAGTGATGGATTCTTGCAATGGCAAGGTGTTGGACTAGATGAACTTTGAGGGTCCCTTCCAACTCTTGTTCTACAGACTAGATCTTGCAATTCTTCTTGAATGCATGCTTAGCTGCAGAACTTGCATACTGAATTTTCCTTCCTTTGAAGTGGAGAGTGCAATGGCTGAGCAAGGATTCAATCTCTGGTCTCCCAGATCCTTAGTCCAACGTTCAGACTGCTACACCACACTGGGTTTGAGACAAGTTATGGCACAGATTAAAATAAAATACAAATTAAATAACTAATTAATTGGGGAGGGGGATCTATTTGAATGAGAACAAGCTAAATATGCCTTCTGGCACTTCCAATTTTATCATGCAACTGATCTGACACCAACAGTGAATTACAGTAGTCCACCCTTATCCAGGGTTTTGTTTTCTGTGGTTTCAGCTACCATCAGCCAACAGCAGTTCAAAAATATTACAGAACTCCCCCCTATCCAGTTTCACTTTCAGCTAGTTCAGGCCTGGGAGTTGGTGTCTTTAAGGTATTTAGCCCTCCTGTATTTATCTTACTACTTATAATACATATACATACCTTCATTTTTTAAAAAAAGCCTTGCATGACATGAAAGGTATTCACACATTACACTGTACCTGTGTTCAGACTGTCTGAGCACACGTACAAACATTTGAGAGAATTTCTGTCCCTGCGTTCATTCCTGATTTGTATCCTGGTTAGCTTAGGTTGCATTGACCTGAGATAAACATATGGGCCCCCCAAGATAAAGCATTGCAGCCCCCCCCCCAAATTCTGGTTAGCTTAAGTTGCATTGACCTGAGATAAACATATGGGGCCCCCAAGATAAAGCATTGCAGCGCCCCCAATTCTGGTTAGCTTAGGTTGCATTGACCTGAGATAAACATATGGGGGCCTCAAGATAAAGCATTGCAGGACCCCCCAAATTCCTTAAACCGGCCCTGTTTAGAAGTCTTTCTTACTTTTTTTTCCCATTTCGGGTAGGGGGTGTTTGAAAAGAAGAGTCCCAAAGGGGGAGGGCTTGCTTGAGACGGGGCTGTCCTTCCACCCTTCCAACATTCATCCCCCCCGCCCTAACTGGGGTGACTCACATGGCCTCATCCAGGCCTGGGGTCCTGCCAAGCCCCCCTTTGCATGCATGCCCTGCTGGGGAGGAGGCGCCTCTTCCTCCTCTTCCTCCCCCCACCCCCGATGGGCTCCTTGCCTGGAAGATGACGAGGAGGAGGAGGAGGAGACCTCCCGACGGAGCCCCCCACCCACCCTTGGGCCCCTTTGCCTGCAGCCTCCGGGGCAGGTGAGTTTGGGGGCGCCTCTGCTCCTGGCCGGAGCGCTGCTTTCCCGGCTCCAGACGGGGCGGACGGAGCCTGGACAGTCCGGAGGGGGGCGTTGTGGCCGGAGACGGGGTGGGCGGACAGAGCTTCGGCCTTCCCCGGACAGCCCAGGTCCATCGAGGAAGGAAAAGAGGGGCTGGCTTGAGTGGATCCCCCCACGACCCCGAAGGAGCCTCTTTTACGCGTGGAGAGGGGTGCTGGGGGACCCCACGCCTCGCCACCCTCCTTGCCACTTTCGCCGGACGAGCTTCCCGTCTATAAACGAAAAAAAAAAAGCCGCCCTCCTTGGTAGTGCAAGAGTAACGCGTTACTGTACTCCGGCTGTTGCAGGTAACGGCGCCTCGTTACATTGGAAAGGTGGCTTTTAGACTCTCTAGCTCATCCGCCAGCCCGATTTATCCAAGGGATTTTAAAAGTCTGGATTGTTACATCGTACCTTGGCTGTTTTAAAATGTCTCAGTTTTTACCTGTTCTTTTGAATTGATATGTGCTTTTAACCAATGTAATGTTTATGTGTTTGTGTTGCTCCCCACCCGGATCCATAGGGAGAGGAGGGTAAGAAATAATAATAAAAATCATCATCATCATCATAGTACAGTTGTCCCTCCCTATCCACGGATTTAAGTATTCACGGCTTGAAAATAGTTTTTAAAAAATAATAATGCAAAAAGCAAACCTTGATTGCTTTTTGCATTATTATCTGCGATTGCATATAATGGGACTTATGAGTATTCATGGATTTGGGTATTCACGGGGGTCCTGGAACCAAACCCAGTGAATGTGAAGGGACAACTGTACAGTTATCCCTCCATATCCACGGATTTGGTATTCCACGGGTTTAAGTATCCGCGGCTTGAAAATATTCTTTAACAAATAATAATCCAAAAAGCAAACTTTGATTTTGCCATCTTATATAAGGATACCATTTTGCTATGCCATTGCATATCATGGGACTTGAGTATTCACGGATTTGGGTATCCACAGGGGTCCTGGAACCAAACCCCAACAAATGTGAAGGGACAACTGTAGTGTTTCCAATTATTATCATCATTATTATTACTATTAGTGTTTCCAAAAGAATTTCTTCCATTATATGCTGTTCTCTTATCAATTCTAAGGCATTCCCCCCATTTTAAAAAGTAACATGAAGGTAACAAGCAGTGGGACAAGTAACACATCTGATTTTTTTTTCCAGCACTTAAGAGCAAGGGATTGCTTTTTAAACACTGTAATGAGTCATGGAACAAATAATTTTTTAAAAAAAATTCCAAGCTCTGTGTGGGAGTGTTAGGAAGGATCTCTCCCCTTCTTTGGGTCCCAGAACTCGATGGCTTGATCCCTCTTCAAGAGAGTGGCCATCCTGTCTTTCTTTTCTTCCTTCCTTCTTTCTTATCTTTAAGATAAGAAAGATAGAAAAGAGAGTGGCCCTTCAAATATGCACTGAGAGGGCTGGCGAGTGAGCTAGGACTGTAAAACCAATCTGGGTGGCTCAGGCAAGTAAGCCAAGCTGCATGATACTATACAGACCAAGTAGGAGGTTGGCATCTGGGCCCGAGACAGATGGAAGAGAGAATGGGTTTTTTGATGGGAGAGTGGATTGTTTACTAGGATAAGGCATTCTGAGCAGGGACCGGCAAGCTTGAAATGGAGAAACACGGGGAGAAGAACTCCAAAGCTCTGGTTGCAGACCTCCCCCTTCCTCAGGAAACACAGCTCAGAAAATTTACCTTTTTCAGACTACAACTCCTAGCATCCCCCAACCAAATGGGCACCCCTTACCTGTGGCTTGTCCCCAGCCCCCTTGCATCTGGATTGTACATTTTTTTTGCGACTAGAGCTGCCGGCAAGCTTCACCATAAGAGCGAGCAGGACCAACGCATTTCTCTCTTTTCTTTGCACAGAGAATGAAAGTCCGCCAATTGATCAGCATGGTCTGCGGACCCTGGATGCGGATCTCTTTGCTCCTCAGCTTTCTGGTGAGTTTGCTAGATTTGAGTGATGTGTGAAGAAAGGTTCTTCCACCCCTTGTGTACTTTAGATCAGTGAGTGAGAAAACCTGGGGAGATCCCAAACCTTTGGATTGCAATTCTCAGCAGCCTCTAGCCAGCATCATGGTTGGGGATGATGGGGTTGTAGTCCAGAGTGGTTTGTTCAGGAGCCAGCTTGTGTTCTGCTGCTGCAGAGACTAGAACTCGAACCAGTGCAGTCAAATGATAAGAAAATAGATTCCACCTAAACATTAGGAAGAATTTCTTGACTGTTGAGAGCTGTTCAACAGTGGAATGGACTTCCTCAGAGAGTGGTGGACCCTCCTTTGTTGGAGGTCTTTAAACAGAGGTTGGATGGTCATCTTTTGGGAGTATTTAAGTTGTTTAAATTTATTTAAGTTGTGCATTCCTGTGTTGGGCTAGATGGCCACTGAGATCCCTTCCAGCTCCATCATTCTAGGAGTGGAGGATCTGGATTTCCTCCACCATTAACCAGCAATCTGTGTAAGAAAGGGAGCAGCCAAACCTAGGAGTGTTGTTATTATTATTATTATTATTATTACTATTATTATTATTATTATTTGGACGACAACCTCCAGAATACTCCAGCCAATATAGCCCTATTTTGCACGCTCTGTGAAACTGGGAATCTTGCTTAAGAGCAATACTCTCCAAGGGGTGGAGGGAGAGAAAATGACCACAGCTGAGTTTCCTTTACAGAGTGGCGTTCCCTCAAGGAACACTTTGGGCTTTACCATACCTGTGGAAAATCAAACTGCAAAAGGTTAGTGATCCAAATTTGTGCTTTGATGCACTGAAATGCCAAACCACCTTTCTCTTGTTTGCTTTGTGAAATAGCAGTAGCAAAAAAAACCCTGGTGCACTCGTAGGGTCTTCCTTTTCTGCCAGTTTTTGTTTCCTCATGGAGCCATAGGTGCCAGGTTGGAGGTGCACTTTGAGGCCAAGATCCCGTTTCAAGCTGGCAGAGCATAAAGTTTTGCCAGCATAGTTATGTGGAGTTCTGAGTGCCAGAAATGGGAGGGTGAAGGTGGCCTGCTAGGTGGTAGCACAAGAATGCTTTCCTGGTGCATCCCTGTGGCCATTTTGGGTTGGACGAGGTAGAGCTATGCCTGGATTCTATTGCCCAACCTGGCAAAAATATTGCATAAGGAAGTACTGGATACCTCTTGATGCAACATCAGCAAAAGTAGTTCCACCAGCATCACTCCTGCAACTTATACTGCTGTAAAGCCTCAAGAGGGCCCTGTCTAAATATTTTAGGGCAGCCTTTCCAAGCCCAGTGTTTTCCAGAAGTCTTGAACTCCAATTCCCATCATTGTCAGCCTTCAGCCACACTGACTGGGGCTCCTTGCCATCTCCCTGGCTATGCAAGGGACAAGAAATGAAAGATTTGGCTGAGATGATGGAACCTGCCATGCATGGCAGGGGGATACTTCAGGTAGCAGATTTTGGATGGCACAAAACGTCAGCAAAATTGTTTGCTATTTATTTTGTTGTCCCGTTTTTACCATTAGAGTTCATGGACTTTTTCTGGCTTTTGGAGCAAAATAACTTGGCTTGCTTTGGGTGCTATGCACTTGGATTCATGGGGTTTTGCTGCTTCACCTCAGGCAACAGATTGTTTGGGATAGCCCTTCTCCTGTGACAGATGTTTCTACACCTTCTTCTTCCCCCTGGTTTTCCCTCCCAGGTTCAGGCCCTGACCCTCTGATCATCGAGAGTTTAGGAGATGTATACGAATATGTCTCTTCTGCTCTGGACTGGTGGCACGCAGACGGGTATTGCCGGCAGCGTTTTGCTCAGCTGCCCTCAGAGACCTGGGATGGGGAGCTGGCATCTCTTGGCAAAAAGCTGCACTCTCACCAAATCCAGGGTGCCATTTGGTTAAATGATGATGAGGTGTACCTGCAGAAGCCAAGACACAGGCGTGAGTAATGAAGCCACCATTAAAGGGACAGATCCGGGCTTTCTGCCCTCTCTGATAGTTCCCTGGAGTGAGGAGTTTGTTTTCTTTGTTGTTATCATGATCATCACATTTTTATTCTGCCCTGCCTCAGAGATGTTGAAGACAATATCATGGCTCTTCTGCCCCACCTGCATGTTATCCTCACAACTCAGTGAGATAGCTTAGGCAGAGAAATGTTAATGATTGAGCCAAGTTCACTAAGAAAGCTTCACAGCTGAGTGTGGTTTTGAACTCAGTTCTCATAAGATAAGTTGGATCAGAGGAAACATGAATAAGCTGAAAAACCACCAGTGATGGGGTCTTGGGGAAGGGGGTTTCACCAATTGGAAAAACCCAGAAGGCAAGATGTGCCTGTTGGATATTTGCCACCCCATCTTTTCTTTTATGTTCTTCTCTCTCTCTCTCTCTAGGAATTCATTCAACGCCCATCTTGATGTTCCAGAATAAAACAGACACTAAGTTTGTGAAAGTCTTGGCTGATTTTCCAGCAATGTCAGCCGTGAGTGCCTGTGCCCACATTCAGTGGGACCAGCAAGCCACAGAGATCTCCACTGTCTTCTCCTATGCAGTCTCGGCCTTCATCAACGAATTCCAGCTGCGTGGTTTCATGGACGAGGACGGCTTTGTCCGCTTTGCTGTCATCCTTCACGGACACCACTCCCCGTACTTGCCGGTGTTCCATGCGGACGGCCGATGGCACCACTTCTGTATTTTGTGGCAGCAGCGCAATGGAACGTGGGCTGTCTATGCCGATGGGAAGGAGAAGGCCTCAGCCACAGGGCTCTCAGCCTCCCACACCGTCAGTGGCCATGGGACCTTCATTATTGGGCAAGACCAGGATTCCCTAGGTGGGGCTTTCAAGGAGAAGGAATCCTTCAGTGGGAACCTCACCAGCCTGCAAATTTGGCAGCGTGTCCTCAGCAGAGAGCAGGTGGAAAAAGTCCGCTCCTGTGTCCCAATCACTGAAGGGCTGGTGTTTGGCTGGAGCCATGAAATCCTTGAGGTAGAAGCAAGTGTCGAGCAAATCACAGTACAGCTCACTTGTCCCGGTAAGCCCTTCTTGCTCTTGTGCTACTTGTCTGACAGTGGTCCATGAGGAAGTTTTTGATTTGCATGCCTTGATTTTCTGCCAGTAGAATCTAGGTTGGTGTCCTTCCCAACCTTCTGCTCTCCACATGTGTTGTTGCCATTGGTGGGAGTTGGAGTCCAACACATTTGAAAGTGTGATCTATATGGAGGAGGAGGAGGAGGATCCTGCCTGTAGGAGGCATATTGGACTGGAGGACTTGTGGTCCCTTTTGGCTTTGTAGGTCTCCAACTGTGGTCTTCAGTTCTCATGTGGTATCCCTTAAGTTCGGTTCTCTGTTGTTATTATTGTATCGTCTTGGTTCTCTGTAGATTAAAAAGATGTGCATGGCTAACAGGATTGCATGAACAGGCTACTTAGAAACACAAAAATGGGGGGGGGGATGCAGATGGAATAAACATAATGACAAGATCGCTTCTTGGGTAGGACACATAGCTCACTGGTAAAATCCTCATTTTGCATACAGAAGGTCACTAATTCAATCCACAGCATCTCCCTTTTTCCTTCCTCTTCTCTCTTGTGCTTAATAATATTCTGCAGCCCCTTTTTCTTAGCTTCCCTGATACTCATTCAGTGTTCTTGACCAACACCCTCTCCTTCTTGCCTCCTGTGAAGTTTTTCTCCCAACCCTACTTAATCAACATTCTGTGGCAACACATTCCCCTCCCACAAACAGCACAGTCAAAGTATGGAGGAAGGGTGTTGCTCACAGATAGAAAGTATGATGCCAGTGGTTTAGCCCAACAGATAAGCCAACAGCAAGGATAGCCATTTTGGGAATGCTTTGTTGGAAACCAGACTCCTGCACAGAGTTTGTTTCTTTGTGTGTGTCTTTGTGTGTATCCACAGGGCCCATGGAAGAATGCCAAGTGCTTGAGGTCACTCATGGAAACATCAATTATATCTCCTGCCTTCAACCTCAGCCTTTCATCTGCCACTACCAAAAAGGTATGGTGGTTCTAACTGGAATGGGTCAATTTTACCTTTCACAGAAGGATTCTCAGCTAGGCCAAAGGTGCTCAAATGTTTTGGACACCAGCTCCCAGAATCCTTGACTATTGGACAGGCTGGCTGGAAGTTCTGGGAGTTGAAGTCCAGTGAGGGCCAAAGGTTGTGAATCAAAGCCTTTCCTATAGGTTACTCCATAGCTGGTGGACAGCAACATCCATCACCCTGGCAAAGGTGGTGGGAGCTGCCATCCAACACCTCTGGCTGGTGCCAGGTTGAAGAAGATTGTCTTTGACCCTGTCCACCACTGGAACATGGCCCCCAAGGACTTTTCTGTAGGTGAAGGTGGCTGGTGGGCTGAAAGAGGTTCCTCCCCATTTGCCTAGGCAGAGGAAAGATTACAGGCCATTGAAACAAATAGTGCATCTACACTGTAGAAATAATGCAGTTAGACATTACTTTAAAGTGATGTAGCTCCATCCAGTGGAATCCTGAGATTTGAAGTTTTACAAAGTCTTTAGCCTTCTCTGCCAAAGAGTGCTGGTGCCTCACAAAACTACAAAACCCGATTTTGGAGGATGGAGCCACAGCAGTTAAAGTGGTGTCAAATTGCATTATTTCTACAGTACAGATGTACCCAAGCAAATGCGGGGTGGGAGGAGAGAAAGTATTGCGCCAAAACGAAAAAGATGGTAACATTGGATGCATTTTGCATATGCTCACTTATAAATGTAGATGCTAATTTGGGGGGAGGGCATTGACTCCAATTTAGTAATAGGCTCTTGATGGACATCACACCAAGGCTTCTGCACTGAGAAGACCTCCTGTCTCCTTGTCTGTCTGGTTCCTCCCCAGATCTTTATTTCCGGCTGAAGGAAATGCAGTCCCAATCTACCCCTCCGCTCATTGCTCATGTTAACCTGCGAGCAAATGGAACAATGGTGAGTCTAAAATATTCCATCGGGAGGTGCTGGTGGTCCTATGTTGGAAAGGGAAGGGAATGCATGTGTTTTAGTCTGAACTATTCCCTTTTCTCCTGGCTGTGTGGTTTCCTTGGGTATCTTTTGTTAATACTGAGGGCCCTCTTTGAATGTCAGTTCTGCAGCCAACCAAAAGTTCCCAACCTTGGAAGCACTGGTGTGTGTGTGTTTTTAAGTATACATGTTTTATTTTCATTGAGTATTCTTTGCAACTGCATTGGTTATTCCAGAACTTGGAAAAGATAGTCTTTTGGAGTATAGCACCCATTGTCCATGCTCACTGGGGAGGATCCTGGGTATTGTAGTCTACAAGAAGAGTTTTGCAAGCTCTGGATTAGTCTTTACACTTAACACTGATTATCTTTGAATTTTCACTGATTATTCTTTGTGCAGGAGAGATGTGTTCTGAATGCAATTTAGACTTTGTCTCCCTCATTCCCACCTTGTACCTCTTACTAAATAAATAATATCTGCCTTATATCATAGGATCTCAGGGCAGCATACAATGAAATCATTTTAACCAATCTAAACACTTATAAAACAGCAAAAAATAATTTAAAAGCGACTAAAAGTGCATTAAACAACTTGATGTTGAAACAAGCCAGTTGTCATAATGTTTGAAAGAATTTTAAACCATAATGCACGTGGGTAAAATCAATTAGTCCCCACAGGTGTTGATGAAAAGCCTTTTTGTTTTTTGACTTGGAGCTGGGATAATACCAACATTGGAGCCAATCGGGCTGTTAAAAGAGAGGCATTCCATAACCATGGTGCCAGTGCAAAAAAGGCCCTGTTCTCATCTCCTTTCACAATGTATTGCTCCTACTTGCAAGACACAAAGTAAAGGCTCTCCTGCAGACCTCAGTCCTTGGGCAAGGGTGTGTTTGTGTGTGTGTGTGTGTATGTGTAGAGAGGCATTCTTTCAAACATCTAGGTCCCAAACCATTAACTACCATCGCCATCACCATGAGATGAGTCTTAGACTATGATTCTGGAGACCAGGGATTGAATCCCCACTCAGCCATGGAAACCCATTGGGTGGCCTTGAACAAGTCACACTCTCTCAGCCTCAGGAGAAGACAAAGACAAACTCCCTTTGAACATGTCTTACCAAGAAAGCCCCCTGATGGGGTCTCTGTAAGTTGGAAATGACTTGAAGGCACATAACAACAACTTTGGACTTTTGGGTGCTGTAACCTGGGTCCTCTTTCTTCTACAGATCCCTGCAAATGTTTTCCAGGCGGATGTCCAAGGTCTGAATATTTCAGCAGCTGCAAGTATCCTCAGGGTGGTGGACACAGTCCTATCAGATGCAGAACCTCCTCCTCTGGATGCAGGCAGCCTCCTGGGAGTCTTCCAGTTACTGAAAGAGGTCTCAGTCACCTCAGTGGAGGTTGATGAGCCAGAGCAGCTGGAAACACTAGAACAGCTGGGCTGGCATTACGTGAAAGTTGCTGGGATCATCCTGGAGGAACAAAACGCTAAGGAATGGTCTGAGATAAAGCCGGTAAAAATCATAGACTCTTAGTATTGGGAAGGGAAGGTTGCAAGACCATCTAGTCTGACCCCAGCTCAATACAGGAAATCCAGAATTAACTCATGTGCTTCTCTAGATCATCGGTGGACCCATGACAGTTGTTGAAAATGTGGACAAGATGGCTTCTACCTTCCACCAACTCTTGAGCACAGAGAGGCCAAAAGTCACCTTCCAGAATAAGAATATTGGTGAGTTGGAGCAAGGGTCTGGGACACTCAGGATCTGACCCAATTTGAAGGGGTTTTTTTTGGGGGGGGGAAGGGAAGGACATTGACTTTGTCTGTACATTGCTGCACTGCATTATCAGACTAAAACACAGAGCAGATTCAAGACACGGAGTTCAATATACCCCGCTCCACCGATGTGGGAACTACCAACCACCATCGAATGTAGTCCATCTTTTAATTGGTTTGGCAGTATATTCCTCTGTATATGTGATCTGTTTGGTTGCCAAATGCTTTGGGGGCTTAGAACTTTTCTTGGGCTTGTGGTTTTCTGAGATGTACACACACACCTTGGTTCTGTGTTCCCCCAGGTATAGAAGTGCGACACATAGAGCTTGGCACACCAGCGTCAGGAAGGGCAACATATGTGATGCCGAACCAGCACCAAGACAAGCCCAACTGGATCGAGGTTCCAGCAGAGGAAATGGAGAAGCTGCGAAGGAGAGGTGAGGGGAGAGGGGAAGTAATGCCAAGTGGTTATGCCCATTACAGTTCCTTTCCTTCTGCCTGAATTTTGTGGCAAAGAAACACCACCAATCCATGACAGAACCAATTTTATTTATGCTGTATTGGTGATATTTGGAGAAACGTGATCACACTGGATGGCAAAAATGGAACTATGCTAATAGCAGTAGTTGTGGCAGTGTGGTAGTGGAGCCAGGGCTCTTGGGGTCAACCTCTAGGGATTTTTGATTAGCAGGGACAGTCACATCATGTGTCACCCTCTGGGCGACCTTCTACTAGCTTCACAGTCACTGTGGGCATGGAGGGAGGGAGAATGGATTTTCCTTGCAGCGTTATCTTGTTGTGAGCTGCCCTGTGTTATTAAAGCAAAGAAATTAAGGACTGGCTTGGTTTTTAATGTGCAATTCAGAGCCATTGTCTTTACAAAAGACCTGTTCTTAGTGGAGAAGAAACTGCTGAATTGGTTTGTTTGCATGGATCTACAAGGCTGCCTGCATTTTGATCTCTCCTTGGGGGCCTGGCTCTGTAGACAGTCATAATGAGTACCTACTCTTGAAAATTTCCTACTACACCACAGGTTGTTGGGGAGAATTTCACACACACACGCACCTTGAGTCTCTGCCCTACTGTAACTGTGCTTATGAGTTCTGCCAGTACCTGTAAGGAAATACTTGCTTCTGTTCTTTTCTCAGGCCTGAATCAAATCACCCTGACAAACACCTGGTACAGGTATGGGTCTCTTCAACGCCTTTTGACTGGCGGCAGTGCTGTGTTCGAGGATGCAGCTGTGTCAGATGGAGGCCGGAGGTAAATACCTGGAAGTCTCACTGATGTCCCAGATGGAGGAAAGATGGGAACTGCCTTTCCCCTTCAGTCCTGCCCTAGAGCGCCTGGCAAAATTGGCTTCTTGGACTGCACTTTCCAGATGCTTCTAGCCAGCATGGCCAGTAGAATTCTGGGAGCTGTAGTCCAAAAAAATGTTTCCAAGCTTGGCCTCCCACACATATGCAGGGTGGCTGATTCTTCAAGTTTTGTCTTGCAGGAAAAGGGTCAAAAAACATCTGTAGCTAGATTAGACTTTGATGCAGCTAATAAAGAAGCTGTTGCAGTTTCCTGGTTTGGTCACTAAGTGGCACTGGCACTTTTTGGATTAGCATTTCCAAGAAGTGTGGATTTATGAGCTAGTTCCTATTTTAATATTCATATCACAAGGAGGAGAGGGGACAGTTTGGGAAAAAACCTAGTTCACTGTTAATACTGAAATAAAATATATATGGTGTAGACTCTGAGTCCTGGTTTTGGGGAGGAAGTGAGATAAGTAGCCATAGTACTGAGAACAGTGTGGCATAGTGGTTTGTGTGTTGGGACTTGGACTCGGGGACCTGGGTTCAAATCCCCACTTAGTCATGGAAACAGCAATCGGTATTTATAAAAGCAACCACAGCATAAATACAGGCAATCAAAGTAATTGTTTTAGGAAACCTCAGGGAAGCTAGATGCAGATTTGGCTTGGCACAGAAAGAAGGCTGCGAGGGCACTGGACTTCCTTTTGAATCCTGTGGCTTTGGTTGATTGGCATTCATTGGGAAACCCCATCCTTCTGTTTTGTTGGGCTATACTATTCCCCTTGTGGCCATGACTTCCAAGGTCCTGCTGATTAAGTTCCCTGCTATTGCTCACATGCATGTTAATTCCTGCCCAGGTACTTGAGCACCCAGGTGGGCTCTTCCATCATCTCCTCCACTCTGGTCAGTGACTATGAGGAAATCAGCACCTCTGTGCATTACAGTCTCCATCATCAGGCACAGGTAAAGCTTTAGGAATTAAGTGGCAGGACATGGGAGCACTTTGGTGGATGGGTTTCTTAGGGAGGGGACACTGTGGAACATGGGTTAGGAAACCTCTTTTTCTCTCCAGGGCCCCATAATTTGTTTGAGGTTGCCAACCAGCACTCATATGGAATTTCTCAAAAATGTTTTCTGAGACTTTCCACTCCCAGAATCTGGGAATGAACATTTTTTGCAAGTTTTGAACCAGTGGTAGCTGATGGCTTCCATATTAGTGGAAGCAGTGAATCTGCTCTGGTTTCCAGCTCTATTGTTAGAGGAGAAACATGTCCTTGGTTCTTTTCTTCTCAGCAATGGTTGCCTTTCTCTCTTTTTTGACTCTTCACCACCAACAGGCTCTTCCAGACCAACTGGTTGTTCCCATCTGTGCTTTCTGGAACTTCAGCAGAAGGTGAGAAATCAAAGCAACCGGCTGTCCCTCTCTGCCACGTTTTGCAAGGATGGGAGGGTGGGTAGACAAGAGTTGTAATATAGCCCAATTGAACTAGAACATAAATGGCTGTATCCACATTTAGCCCCCATCCCTACTAGAGTAGATCTGTTGAAGTCAATAGGACCTACATAGCCAGTCCATTCATTTCAGCAAATCTCCTCTAGTCAAGACTCAAAACTGGATTTGGACCTATGACAGGTCAAAAATCAGAGGACACTCGTGTGTGTGTGTGTGTGTGTGTGTGTGTGTTTTAGGGGTCAGAGCTTGGAGTTGTTAATTTTTTGGACTGCAGCTCCCAGCATCCCCCACTTACTGTAACCAATGGAACTAACTGATTTCTGGGAGCTGTCCAAAAAACTACCTTTTGGATGCTCCAATGAGGAGAAGGAATCTGGACAGGTCTCTATCTTTGCTGTTGTCTGTGTGCTTTCAAGTCATTTCCGATTTATGACCACCCTAAGGTGAGGGGGGGTTTGTCTTGGCAAGACTTGTTCAGAGGAGTTTTGCCTTTGCCTTCCTCTGAGGCTGAGAGAGTGTGCCTTGTCCAAGGTCACCCTGTGAGTTTCCATGGCTGAGCAGAGATTCAAACCCTGGTCTCCAGAATCATAATCCAATGCTGAAACCACTATGCTATAGGCTGGCTCTGGCTGTCATTCTGTCTATGAATCCCTCAGTCTCTCATTCCCGCACCCAGTGCCTTCCAGTTTGTGTCTCTGAGGGGGTGCTGGGGGCTGTAGTCCAACCGTCTGGACAATGCCAGCTGGTGGGGGAAGCTACTCGTAAGGTTGCTCCAGGTCAGGCAATCCAGCCAGTAAATCATCCTCACATCAGGGATTGATGGACAGTGATGTGTTTGTTCTTACACTCCTTCAAACTCTATAAGGGAGAGCTGTCCTTGCTGGGAAGGGTCCCTTTGGCCTTATTTGACAGCACCTGACCTTTCTTAGAACTCTTCCCCCCTAATCCTTGAATTATGCCTCCAAACTGGGACATAGGAGATGCATTTGAAAAATTTCAACAGGGAGGAATGCCTGTTGTCTCCAACCATAAATATTTGGTGATACAAGATGCCAGTTTGCTTATCCTTTGCTGGAAATTCTCTTGGTGCACCAATCAGTCTGCTTTCCAAACCCAGGAAGCTTTGCAAGGCCCAGAAAAATCAGTGCTAATTTAGAGTGATAAAAATACCTCAGGTTCTGACCTGTGATCCTAAAGCCTACCTCTGATTGCAAAGTAAACCTTTTTTTAAAAAAAGGTTTCATTCATTCAGTTTTGTTTTACTGTTTGGATTTGGACACGAGTGGGACTTAAAAGTAGCTTGCAGTTGAGGTTAGATGTATCTCTCCAAATATTGTTCACATTTGAGTTAAACTTTGTATCTTAATAAGAGAATGTTAAATGTTGCAAAAGAAGTTTGTAAGATATTGTTGCAAATTAGCCTAATATAAGCAACTTAATAAAAAAATATAATAATTAAAAAGTAGCTTGCAGTAAAACAACAGGATACAGTTCGGAACAGAAAATGAATACAGGAAGCCACTTATCCAACAGTTTTGAAACTGTCAGAAACCAGAATTGGTAAAGTATAACCCATGTAGAAAACATGAGGGAATTATGGTGGCTTGCTTGGGATTGCCTGTGCCCACTCACCCACTGCTTGCAAAGTCGGCTTGGTCTATTCGGCCACCCTCAGTTTGGTGCATCCCCCCCCCTGCCCCATCAGCTTGCTTTGCAAGCATGTGCAATGCATATTCGGTCCCAAGCAAACCTCTGTGGGCAAGAACTGGCAAAACAGTGGACCCGAGCCCTTGTCGAATTAATGGAACTTACCTTAATTTGCTAGCGTCGAAAGAACGAGTCATCAGATAATGGGGAGTCAAAAGTCAGGGGCTTCCTGTACATGCTTACAAATCAAAAACACAATTTTAGTAACAAACTGGTGAGGAAAAAATATATGGCACCAGGCCCAGTAAAAGACACTTCTGCCAAAACAAAAGTCCTTTGCCAAAGCCCATGTGAATAAAAAGGATGTTTTTTCCTGCTGATGGAAGAGCAACAGGAAGTGGACCAACCTAACCTCCCTTGGCAGGGAGTTCCACAAGCTAGGCCCAGCCGCATCCTCACCAAAAATACCTCTGAGTGTGGTGGGATGGAAATATGGTCCTCTCCTGAAGATTTCGGAAAAAGGGCAGACTTGTATGGGAGAATATGGTCCTTCAGAGATTCTCACTGTGGCCATATAGAGGGTTTTTTTCGGGGGGGGGGGTCAGAACTATACTTTGACTTGTGCCCAGAAAAAAACCAGTAAGCAGGAAAGCAGTTGTAACAAGGGTGTTGTAGACTTCTCAAAATGGGCTCCTTTCTAGCTTCCCCAATCTGTGCTCTTGTTCTCTGGCTGTATAGCCCATGACAAAGACACCCCCAAAGAATTTTTCAAACTCCAGGAAATGTTGAGCATCGTATGAACAAAAATGGCCTCACCTGCACAATAGGGGAGGACTTTTCAATGCCTGCTTTTAAGTAATCCCATTAACCCCAAATCGTAATACTCCAAGCAGGCCTGACTGAGCAGCCATGCTGTCTGAGACATGATGGAAATTGTAGTCTGGCACATCTGGAGGGCTCCAGGTTGGATGCAGGTGGATTTCATGTCTGCAACAGAATGGGTGCCCCCTGTTTTGGGGTAAGGGCTGGACTTGCTAGAATCCCAGTCCTCTTGGTCTAAAACTGTGGTTCTTAACCTGTGGTCTGGGGATTTCCAGTGGTCCATGATGTCCTCACAGTGGATCTACAAAGGCTTGAAGGCTGCTCAGCCCACTTCCTGCCTGCAGTCAAGTGGCTACATGACAGGAGCCAAGGCAAAGGATGGCTTGGCCTGTGCATTGCCATTCAATCCACTGCAGCCACAAACTTGCTGGAAGAAGCAGGAGAAAAGTCTTCCCTCCCCTTCCAGTGCCTCTGAAGGGAGGTTTAATGCAGTGCTGTTCAACCTGTGGTGCTCAAGGTGTTTTGGATTATAGCTCCCAGAATGGTTGGATTCCAAAACATCTGGAGGGCCACAGGTTGGACACCACTGGTGTAATGGATGGTGTAATTTTATTACCATTATTATCAGGTATTATTATTTATTATTAGGGCTTTAAGTATTGAGTTAAGTCTTGGGGGTCCACAGAAACAAAAGATATTTAAAGGGGTCCCTGGTAAAGAAAAGTTTAAGAACCACTGCTCTAAAGGACTCTGGCTGAGACAGTTAAGCAGCAAACCCTTTGGAGGATCACTGGAGTTCTCTGCTCCATCTTACCTTGTTCCTTTTCTCCTCTCTTCTGTTCTGCTTTGCCTTCTCTTGGTGGGTGCAGCTTGGGTGAAAGATGTGAGTGTTTTTTTACTATCTGTCTGTCTCAATTTCTCACTTTTTCTAGTCTGGGAGGAGGTGGGGGCTGGTCCACCGAAGGCTGCTCAGTCATCAGTTCCCACGCAGAATTCACCGCCTGCTCCTGCAACCACACCACCAACTTTGCAGTACTGCTGCAGGTCTATGAGGTGCAGGTGAGAAAGGCAGACCCTAGATGGAGGGTCAGCAGAATGGGGAAAGGCCAGAGGTGGTGATGGGGGGGGGGGATGTAGATTTTGGAGAAAGGTTTCCCAACCTTCTTACTAGGATAATCTATTGAGGCAGCTGCATACCATTGGTGAGCAGGGCCAAAGCCAGCACTAGGCAGGGTTGGAGCCCAAAATAGGTGGAACAATACCTTCCTTCCCTCCGTGCTCTGTCATCTCCCACCCCAAAATTTTTCCTCTCAACCCAGCAAGCTGCTTGGGGGTGGGGGACACAGACCTGGGCTGAAATAGTTGCTTGCAGGGGATTTTGACATGGGGCCAAGAGGCTGCGTCTGGCCTAGGGCCACTTCTGGCCAGTCCCTGGCCTTACCAGGTGTTGTCCCTGTTTTGGAGCAGCGGAGCGCAGAAGAGGAGTCAGTCTTGAAGACCTTGACTTTCGTCGGCTGTGGTGTTTCATTCTGTGCCCTGATTGTCACCTTTGTCCTCTTCCTGGCTGTTGGGTAAGACTGCAGTAGGGCAGAGTCTTAGAATAAGAATTGGAGGGGTACCCGAAAGGTCATGTAGTTTGGCCTACTACTTGGGTAGGAAAGTTGTTGTTGCGCTGTCTCTAAAGGAGGTCTATCCAGCCTCTGTTTAAAACTAAACCATTCTAATGATTCAGGGTCCCTGCCTGAGGCAGTCAGCTCCATGCTACAAGTGCAACAAATTGCTTCAGAAGGTGCTAGTCCTCAAGAACAACAAAGATGCTGAAAAGCTAGCCCTTCTCCCACAAGCTCTTCTTTGTTAATGGACTTCTGCATCACTGCCACAATGATTGAGAATCCCATCTAAGCCTGGGGTGCTAGCTGGGATAGTTGTTGGAGGGAGGATTGGCATGAATGTGGGTAGGGGGACTTTCCATTGTTAGGGGTGGTGAGACTTCCTTCCTTTGCTCTACCAAGGACTACCTCCACAATTATACTTCCTTGCACCCAAGGAAGTGCATACAACAGCATTGTCTGGTTTGATAGCAGATTGGGGACTCCATACATTGGTCTGTCTGTTCCTTTGTTGGATGACAGTTCCCAGAATTACCTGTCTGAAGGATTCTGGGAATTGTTATCCAAAAAAAGAGGAACTTTTTTGAGAGATCTTGCCCTTCATTGGGTCCAAGCTCTCTGAAAGACTGTATCTCCCCATATGAGCCTGCCCAACAAAAACTTGGCCCAAAGTTTTAAGATCCTTGGGGCAGAGCTTTCTGTCCATCCCATCAGCATCACAGGTATGCATGGAGAGGACATGAGAGAGAGCCTTCTCAGTGACTGCTCCCAGATTGTGCAATTCCCTCCAATGGGAGGATAGGTTGGCCTCCCTCTTTGTTATCTTCTGGCAGGCAAAGACCTTTCTGTTTACCCAGCTCCCCTTTTGAGTGTTAACTACCTATTGCAGAAGGTCTTGTAATTGGGGTGTATTATATTAGTAGCTGTGTTGTTGTTAAACTGCTGTTTAAAAATGTTTTTAAATGATGTTTTTAATATGGTGGTTTAATTATTTTTAAAAGCTTTTATTCTATCCATGGTTTTAACTGTGTTTTGTTTTAACTCATATTGTGATTCACCTTGTAAGAAAGGTTAAATATAGAATTATAACTATATATATACATATATACACATCTTCTTGCAGCGTCCCCAAGAGCGAGCGGACCACAGTGCACAAAAACCTGATTTTTGCCTTGGCAGCTGCAGAGGCCTTACTGATGTTTAGTGAGTTGGCCAAAACCAACCAGGTAGGAAAAATGGAGGAATTGGTGGAGGGATGGCAGTAATGGTACCTTCCAAATCCACCCTGCCTTTGTCTGTTAGACCAGAGACCAGAGAGGGACAGGCTGAGAACTAGCAACATCTCTGGTCTTTCCTTGCCAAAGGAATTCTGGCACTGACCTCCTCTTCTCCTTCTCCTCCTGTCCTGCCTCGCAGGGAGTGTGCTTCGCTGTCACGGCCTTCCTGCACCTTTTCTTCATGGCAGCTTTTGCCTGGATGCTGGTGGAGGGCCTTCTGCTGTGGAGCAAAGTGGTGGCTGTGAACATGAGCGAAGATCGGAGGATGAAGTTTTACTACATCACCGGATGGGGTTTGTTTCCTGAAACCCATGAAAGGAATATTCAAAGCCAGAAATAGCCAGGCTGGCTTTCTGTTTTGCTTTATTTCAGTTGGTTTTTCCCCATCCTGGGTTTATATCTGTCATTAACTGTTAACTGTTCTGTCCACTTCCCTCCACCCCATCCCCAGGGCTTCCCATCATTATTGTTGGCATCACCTTGGCCACATCGTTCAACAAGTACGTGGCCGACAACCACTGCTGGCTAAACGTGCAGACGGACATCATCTGGGCTTTTGTTGGGCCTGTCCTCTTTGTCCTGACGGTAAGTGCCTGAATCCCCCTGGTCAAAATCCTTGGCCAGTCAAGAGGAGGAAGGAAGTGGGCCAGAAAACGCATGTTAAGTCACACACAGCAGTAGGGGTGAGAGGAGCTCTACCCCTTGAGGAAGTTGTTGATGTTTGTTTGTGCAAATAAGTGCAAGGGGAGAACAAAACTTAGAATATTTGTATTGGACTACAACTCCCAGAATCCTCCAGCCAGTTAAAAAAAGAGAGATTTTAGGTATCTATTATTTCGCATTGATTATTCTTTGCATCTACGTCACTTATTCCAGATCTTGGAAAAGTTACTCATTTGTTTCTCTTTTTTTGGCCATGTTGTCTGGGAAATTATGGACATTGTATCTACCAAAATGTTCCCGTCTCACATCTCCACTAAATGTGTCTTGATGGAGGAGCGGGGGTTAAATAAGAATATAATGACTTCCTTTTTAGAGAATATTATAACAACTAGCAACCTTACTACTTTTCTTGTGCCAAGCAAGTAACGTTTAGATCACCTTCACCTCTTGCCTGTACTCCTCACAGGTGAACACCTTTGTGCTTTTCCGGGTGGTGATGGTGACCGTTTCCAGCGCACGGAGGCGGTCGAGGATGCTGACTCCCAACAGCAGCCTAGAGAAGCAGATTGGCATCCAGATCTGGTGAGTCACAGCAATGGTCTCTTTGGCTCCTACTCTCTGGGTGGCACTAGAATGGGCAGAGAAGCAAGAGAGCCAACTCACATGTGTACCCTTCCCTCACTTTCCGTACTATCGTTTAGATTTGGACCTGCCCTTTAGAGCACCTGTGGACAATCTGAATTATACAGATTTTTGAAATGATTTTTATTGGAAGTGTTTAATTACAGGGTTCCAATACCCCCTTTTAAACATGAGGGCATTTAGCAAATGCTCCCCCACTGCACTTCACTCTTTGGAAGTACAGCCAATTACAGAGTAAAACACACACAGTGCTAGCGTAATAATTTCAGCATGCATAAAGAAAGCTTATTGATAAACAACACCCTTTTTCTATCTGTATTATATAGATTTTTGAAGTGATTTTTGCCTTTTCAAACTATTTAGCAAGAATTAAGTTGGGACTACAGGCCATATGTGTTTCTACAATCAGCATAGTCTGCTTAAATCAAATTTCCATATTCCTAGCCTGCTTCACCATCTCCCAATGATCTAATTTCCACATCTGTTTAAAAATAAGACATAACCATTTCCCTGTCATTTTGTCCAGCCATCTAGCAACCTACCGCCTGAAGAAACAGCTCCATTTTTCTCTGAGATACAGTTGGTCCTGCCTTTATTTTGGAATCCCATTCGGCTTCCATTTTGGAATCCCTTTTGGCCTCCTTCTTGGGAGCCCTTTCAGCCTCCATTTTTTAATCTTTGCCTCTTTTTCAACCCTCTTGGTTGCTCCTAAGACCTTTCCCCAAGCTCTGATAAGGCCAACGGGGCTGTTGCTGTTAATTTGGCGCCGTTTGGCGCACAGTGTTCCTGTAGTTGCATAAATAAATGTGGCTAAATTTGCAGAGCTGGGGCTGGAAGCTGGCGTTGGAGGGCAGGGTGACATCTGTGGGGTGTCTGCGGGGGAGTAGGTAGAAGGCATCTTCCTAGGCAAGGTGATGTCACAGATTTCCTCATGGTGGGGGGTTCAATTCAGTTTGTAAACCAAGAACAGGGGTATCTGGGAAGGGTCTTGGTAAGTTGGAATTGCATGATTTTATTTTCCCCATGTTATGGCTTCTCTTTATGTGTGTGTCTCTCTCTCTCCTGTTGCAAAAATCACTTGATTTAAAAACAATACAGTTTTGCAGCTTGCAAAATATTCTGTAGGCTGCAGTGCCAAGATTTTGAGGTCATATCTCCATCCCTCCAGATACCATGACAGGGCATTCCAGCCTTGGGATCCTGTGAAATGGAGAGGGCTCCTCCACTTTGGTTTCTCTCTCTCTCTCTCTCTCTCTCTCTCTTTTTTTTTTTAATTTTTGCACAGCTCTGCACACTTAGCATCCTGTGTCTCCACTTTTGTGCAAACAAAAGCAAGCCAGGCCTCAGAAAAATCCCACATTTTTAGATAAAAGCCAAAACCTTAGATACAAGCTTCAGAACAGGAGTATTGCAAAGCAAGGGTCTTTATGCAAAACAAGTTGGACGTGCTGAATTTATGGTAGTTGTCGAGATTTTAAAAATGCCAGTGGAACTAATTAAAAACAACAACCTTGACCTGTATAACTGACTCCCAAGAAATTGCATTGTGAATTTTAGGTGTCCTAAAGACAAGCTCAGAATGGGGGTGGGGGGGTGGGATTCTGGGAGTTGTAGCCCAGAAACAAACTTTCTAAAGGTTTGGGCAAAGACAAACTCACTGGATTTTGGATTTAGCTGTTGTTAAGTTAATGGTTCAGTTTGCCTTTTGCTTCTTGCTGTCTCTGTCTCCCCCAATCCTGAAACCCATGCTTAGGGCAACTGCAAAGCCTGTCCTGGTGTTGCTCCCTGTCCTCGGCCTCACCTGGGTGTGTGGCGTCTTAGTCCATCTCAGCATCACCTGGGCTTACATCTTCATTGTGCTGAACTCCCTCCAGGTGAGTAGCAAGCAGACTGTGCTCCCCCTACCAAAAAATGAATTTCATCTCTCTCTTTCCCTCTCTCTCTCAACTCTTCTCCCTCTCATATTGAGTGTGGAAAAGTTAAATGGGCACTTTGTTGTTGTTAACTGTGGACTTATGGCAACCCATGAATTTTGTAGGGTTTTCTTAGGCAAGGAATATTCAGAGGTAGTGTTGCCAGTTCATCCCTCTGAAATACAGCCTATGGCAGTGAGTTGTAACCTTTTCTTTACCAGGGACCCCCTTTAAATGTCTTTTGTTGCCGTGGCCCCCCAAGACTTAACTCAGGAGTTAAAATCCTAAAAATAATCTCTCTTTTCCTCTCTGGCTTTTCTTCGCAAACGAAGATTCAGGAAGGACTCATCCGGTGCTTTCTGCAAGTGCGCTGATGACTGAAAAGGCCAATCCGAGATAAACAAGTCCGGTTGCAGAAAGCACAGCAGAAGGTCTCCTTGGGTGATGTTTCAGGGTTGTGATTCTTTCTGCGTTGTTGTTTTTCTTCAAGACTTGTTCGGCGTGTGTTCTCCAATAAGGCTGCAGCATTGTGGATAGTGGGTTTTCATGCCTCCCGATGTGAGGCCATGTAAGAATCTTACATCTCCTGATGTAAGAATAATAATAACAATTATTATTATTATTATTATTAGTAGTAGTAGTAGTAATACAATTACACCATCCATTAAGAGGCAATGGGGGAGGGAAGACTTTTCTTCTTCTTCCTGCACGTTTGTGGCTAGAGTGGATTGAATGGCAATGTGCAGGCCAAGCCAGCCAGTCAGACTTTGCCTTGGCTCCTGTCACATGACCATTCCACTAAAGGGAGGAAGTGGGCCAAGCAGCCTTCAAGACTTCATGGACCCCCGTGAGGACATTGCAGAGCCTTTGCGGTCCCCAGACCATAGGTTAAGAACCACTGGCCTATGGTCTTCCATCCAAGTACTAACCAGGGCTGATCCTGTTTAGCTTCTAATATCAGACAGGATCTCCACTAGCTGTTCCAAATCTGTAGGTCTTGTGATTTCAGTGCCAGAATGTAAAATGAGCCCCACTTCACCAGGCACGCACACACACCTTATGTAGGAGAGGGATTTGTTTCAAGGATGCCAGCCATAATTAGCATTTCAGCTGCAAAGTTTTGCAAACAAAAAGAAGAGAGGGCGAGAGAAGGTGGAAAGGGGAGCATGTGAGAGAAGGGTGTAAATTCAGAGCTGTCACTCCAACACTGTGATTTAGGGTCCGAAAATGTAATAGAAGTCTCAAGTCCCCCCCTCCCCAAGCAAAACTGGGGGGTGGGCAGTTCTGTCGGGGAAGGCATAGAATAACATTTGTCTTGTTGCAGATTGCAAATGTTTCTTCAAATCCCAAGTGGTTTTGAGTCTCTCTTGGAATTGCAGGACTCAGTGGACACAAACAAATTAATAAGCCAAAGGACAAAAGGACATGGGGCTGGTGGACAGAGCTTGTGGGGGTCTCTTTCACACTACAAAATTCTAGACCTTAGATCCTACTTTTCATCCTATTGAATCCTGGGATTTATAGCTTTGGTAGTTAATTTTCTGCCAGACAGCTTCCCAAACTACAAATCCTAGGATTCCTTAGGGGGCAGCTATGACAATAAAAGTGAGCCCAAATTGCTCTAATGGTGTAATGTGAAAGAGATGTACAGTTGTCCCTCCATATCCATGGATTTGGCACCCATGGATTTAAGTATTCATGGCTTGAAAATATTCTTTAAAAAATAAATAATCCAAAGAGCAATTGATTTTGCCATCTTATATAAGGGACACTGTTTTGCTCTGCCATTGCATATAATGAGATTTGAGTATTCATGGATTTTGGTAACCATGGGGGAGCCCTGGAACCAAATCCCAGCGAATATGAAGGGACAACTGTACTGGGAGATCTAGGTTGAAGTTCCCTCACTGAGCCACAAAATCTCAGTGGGTGACCTTGAATAAGTCTCTGTCAGCCTGACCTCCCTCATAGGGTTGTTGTGGTGAGGGATCAGGCAGGAAAGGGGAGAAAGCTCTGTATACTAGGTTTGAACTCACTGAAGGAACTGTAGGGTATAAATGTAAGGAATAATGTAAAATGGCACAGTTTCCTTATAGAGCACATTGCAAACAGAATATGACTAGTACTGATTAGGTAAAATAGGTTTTAAAAACTAGGATTCATTAGGCAAATTAATGAAGAATAGCTCTTCAACAGATGACTGAAAAAATGTTCCCAGATCAGATGCAGTAATGCCAGTTACTGAGGAGTAAAAAGCAGGGGGAGTGGGTTTACCTTCAGGTCTTGTTTGTGAACTTTCCAAAAACATCTGGCTGACCACTGTTGGAAGCAGAATACTATACTGCATAGACATTTTGTACTGAAAGTGAACCATTTTAATTACAATGAGAAAAAACTCCAGGAAAATAGGATTTGTCCCAAGTCACTCCACTGGGCCATCCAGCTCAGTACTGATATCTGAATTTGCTAATTTCCCGTTCTTCCCTCCCCACCTATTTTCCCTTTTGTGCTATTTTGATTATAAGCCTGTAGGCAGGAACAATCTGGCTTTATTGAGCTGCTCGGAGAGTCTTTTGGGCTGATGAGTGAACGAATTGATGAGGACAATGGTGATTGTATGTTGATAAAAGCAATAATAACAATACTGCCTACTACCCTGATCAGCTGTGAATTTCCAAGGTTCCAAGTAGGGGATCTTGCCAAACAAAAGGGAGCTATTCCATTTCCCCCTCCTTAACAGATTTTTATGGAAAGAAGAAAAATGGAAGAAACCTTCAGAAAATGACTGCAGGGTTGCAATTGGAAGACAAGAATGCCTAGACACCTATAAAATTCTGTTAATGAGGCAGGTGGCTTGCATAATGCGGCCCAGTAGTCTAGAAAGCAGCCTGATTTGGGCTGCATTGACTACTTGAGGCCTCTAGAGGGCAGCCTTTCCAGTCCCATTTTCTTCTTTTCCAGTCCAGGAATGCAATTTGGGCCACATTACAGACAGGAAGAGTATAGATTCATTCCCGTTTTATCTTCACCCAAATGAATGTGATTTTAATTGCAAAATGGCAATTGTATTCCCCCACCCAAAATTACACTATAGCTCATTTCATCTCACAGCAGCTACAATAATACTTCTGAAAATGCAGAATCTTATCTAAAGTGTCAAGATCGAGAGAAGTAATAATGCCACTCTGTTCTGCTTTGGTCAGACCTTGCCTGGAATACTGTGTCCAGTTCTGGGCACCACAATTCAGGAAGGATGTGGACAAGCTGGAACACATCCAGAGGAGGGCAACCAAAAGGTTGGGAGGTCTGGAAGCCATTATGCCCTATGAGGAGCAGCTTAGGAAGCTGGGTATGTTTAGCCTGGGGAAGAGAAGGTTTTCAATGATAGGGGAAGAGAAGGTTGAAATGTAATGATAGCTACGTTTAAATATTTGAAAGGATGTCATATTGAGGATGGAGAAAGCTTGTTTTCTGTGGCTCTAGAGACTAGGACATGGAGCAATGGACTGATCATTGTTTGAGATAAATGGAGTAATCCCGAGCCATTTTGCTACCTCTGGCAAAGAACAAGTTGGCATCCCTGTCCTTTTTGTGCACAAAAGTATTGTCTAATACACCTAAATGAGCTAAAGGCACCAGATCCTGTCTAATCTTGGAAGCTAAGCAGGGTCAGCTCTGGTTAGTACTTGGATGGGAGACCACCAATGAATCCCAGGTGCTGGGATTTTTATATTTCAGAGGAAGAAACTGGCAAAACCACCTGTGAAGATTCCTTGCCTAAGAAAACCCTGCAAAATTCATGGGGTCACTGTAAGCATGGGAAAAGGTGCCTTTTTGGACTGTCACTCCCAGAATCCCCCAGCCAGCAAAGCATTCCCGACATAGCTGGCTGAGGGATTCTGGGAGTGACAGTCCAAAAAGATTCCAAAAAGAACCTTATCCAAGCCCAGAAGGACTGTCAAGGAATACCAAGTGCTGAAGGCGATATTTCAGAGGAAGGAACTGGCAAAACCACCTCCAAGTATTCCTAGCCTAAGAAAGCTCTCTAAAATTCATGGGATCGCCATGACTCAACAGGCAACTTGAAGACACATAGACACACACATTGTCTAATATATAAGCCAGCTTGAGTTTTAAGATCTGCATATTGTCTCTCTATCTCTATCTCTTTTTTAAATATAGGGTCTCTACATATTCCTGGTTTATGCAATCTACAACAGTGAGGTAAGACCAGAGCCGGCAGCGTACGACAAAAAGACTTCCTTTTAACAAGTTCCAAGTTTCTAGTCTTTAAGGCTTTGAAAATGAGCTTGTGCAGGTCTGGCCAAGAGGCAGTGAAACCTCAGGCATCTGAATCTGAGGAGGAGATTTTGGGAGAGATTTCCTCCTCCCATGAGGCCCTTGGATGCTGTTTCTAAAGAGAAAGTGAATACTGTACAGTTGTCCCTCTATATCCACGGAGTTGGCATCCATGGATTTAAGTATTCATGGTTTGAAAATATTCTTTAAAAAATAATAACACAAAAAGCAAACCTTGATTTTGCCATCTTATATAAGGGACACCATTTTGCTATGCCATTGCATATAATGGGACTTGAGTATTCACAGATTTTTGGTATCCACGGGGGATCCTGGAACCAAACCCCAGCAAATATGAAGGGAGAACTGTACAGTATAAAATGTGATACAAGCAAACAGAGGAGGGAGATGAGCAACCTCTGGACACATATGGGCTACATGCTGATCTCATGCAGATTTCAAAATCCCCCTGGAAGAGAGGTATGGCCATTTCCCCAGCACTCTGCTATGTGGGGAGGGGGCAAGAGAGAGAGAGACAGAAATGAGTGATATGAAAAGAGAAGAAGGATAGATTCACTTTTAGTACTAGTCCAACCCATCTGTCAGGCGTGCTTTGATTGTGTATCCGTGTTTGGCAGAATGGGGTTGTACTAGATGGCCTTGGTGGTCTCTTCCAACTCTATGGTTGTATGATTCTAAGTTCAGACCTTGAAACAATTTGTCCCACTGCTGAACTCCTTTCATTGCTTGATTTGTGGGCACTGGGGGTGGAGGTGGAAGGAGAGGCTAAGTCTCATGCCCCCATGCTTGACTCTTAGGTGCGCAGTGCCATTCAGCGCATGAAGGAGAAGAAGAAGGCACTCTCATTCACGGTAGGTCCTGCTCAGTTTGGTCCGTCCCCCCCCAAGTCACTTTCCCAACAGCCATGGAGCAGTAATGTGGCCATAGGTGCTTAAAGAGACCCCAGTGAAGGCAGATTAGGGGGTGTCTATTCAACTCCCTTGTCATTTCAGAACTGCTCCCATCCCATCAATTATCTATCAAGCCCCAGAAATACATCCTGGGAGATGGGCAAATTCAGCCCTCCCACCCCAGAGAACACAACCCCTTCCGCCACAGCAAAGGACACAACAGCAAAGCACGTCAATCACAAAGGTACACTGTGGGGAGAGTTAAGCCTACTTTTGATTTTCCCACTTTATTTCACCCACATCCTCACTGATACACCCCTTTTCTCCCCACACAGGGAACTTCGGGGCCAAAATTCCAATGGGGCTTTCAGCGATCATGTCACCGGACAGACCAGTAGGTAGTTCGTGCCATTTTATTCGTTTTTTGCATGATACCCTACATTTTTGTTCAGAAAACAAAATATTGTGGACATATTTAATTCTGTTTTCTGCACACACACAAATATTATTGTTGAATAAACAGAAAAGGTAGGGTAAAAAAAATGGGCAAAGAACTGGGCAAATTAATTTTTCACCAAAAAAAAAAAAATAATCACCCAATTTTGCATTCCTCAAATGCAAAAAAAAAAAAAAAGCCTTTCAATAGATGATCCTGTTCTTGATATGAAATGTCAGTGCACATATGTTACGTGTCTTTGGAACTAATTTGTTTTATACATATCCACACGTGTGCATGCTCTTCAGTCCTTTCGAATGATTTTAACTCATTTTAATCTGTCTTCCTTTAACTTGTTAAATTGTTGAATATGTTTGTAGCCTTTTGAAATCGTTTTGTTTGCATTGTTTTAAATTGGCCAAGTTGACTTCATTGTACACCCCCTCTAGATCCTTAACTAGAGGGCAGGATATAAACGTTTATATTTAGTTGCAACAAATTCGCAGAGAATGACAAACACCCCCCAAAATGTGCAGAAACTCACACAATGTTCCCTAAAAAGAGAGAACTTCCAAAATTATTGCTACTGGCCTCTCAGAATACAGTAAGCAAAGATTTACTTCCCTAGCTCACACATACTGGTTAGCATCATGTTAGAGTCCTACGCTCATGTAAGTCCCTTTTTGAATGGAGTACAGAAGGCTATTCATTTACCCTTAGTCTAAAACTTTCAAAACACCTGTCATCCAAAAACCACACCTTCTTATCAGAGGGAAAGCTGTTGTGCCTTCTTATTCAGAGGGAAAGCTATTTACAAGATGAAGATTCAGCTGACCTGGGCTGTTAGGAGAAAGAAAAGGCACTCCATTTGAGAGCGTACCCTTGTTCCTTCCCCACCCGACCAAGCTGAGACCATCTGCTTCTCTATGGTTTGAATCCTCATCTCCCAGATCCTTCCCCTCCCCGCTACTAAGCAACAGCCGCAGAGACCTCTCCCAGGACTTGACAGAGGTGGTAGGGAACAGAATTGCATACACACATTTCGGCCAGTGTTTCATTCCACATTGCATTAACCATTGCTACGTCTACCCTCAATGCAGCCTCCCTCACCTTCACTTTGCTCCAGCTTTTACAGAAGAGCCTCAGAATTCCTTTGCTCAGATCGGTTAGCCTTCACCCCATTTAAACTACTCCCATTTTTATTTCACAGTCCCAGTCCTTTGGGATTTTCTGCTTCCACCTTGCTGCTACTTTTTATCACCCTCATCTTCTCCAGCAGAATTTTAATTCAGCATTGCACCAATGGTGATAATGGTGCAATGCTACCATTGGTAGATAATTTATCAATGGTAGATATATATATATATATATATATATATATATATATATATATTTAAAGAAGGCAAGTCCACCACAATCCTGTCCTCCAAATTCCACCGAAAAGCCTGGGCAACTAAAACAACCTGGAAGCAGCAAAGGTCATGGCTGCTGGGTTGCCAACCCCCCAAACTAGCACGTGTGTTACCAAAATGTTAGCATTTCCTTCTATAACCTGAGTTTATTCCATCCAAATTGGTCATGCTTGCTCATTGTTAACTTGCCTGCTCAATCTGGCTGTCATTGGCAGTAGAGGCTGTGGCCTGGGAGCTGAACATCTAAACAGGCCATTCTGGGAAGCCATCAAAATCTTGTTCAAAAAGTTGATTACATTTCTGCCACGTGCTGAGGAAAAAAAAGAAGAAGAAAGGACAAAGGATTATGCTATGTTCCATCCGTTTGATATCCAAGGGCACCAGTAGCCTTGCAGCCAAATAAACATCCCCATAAAAACAAAACAAAACGGAGGAACTGGGATGCCAGGTATTTGCAGGCCAGGGTGGCGTGTGCTTCAAGCTTGCTTTGGAGCCCAACCATCTGCCCTGGTGGATGGTGCCAAGCAGGTAATAGGAGAAGCAAAACGCTGGTCAGCTTCACCAAGTCCAGGTGTGAGTTGATGGGATCCACGTCATTGCTAAGTTACCAGGCCCCCCAGTCTTAGGCTCAGGCTAAAGAGATTAATTTCTCCGGGGCAAGGCAGCACTGGCTCTGAGTTTTTAATGCCAAGGACACTCAATGTTCTTGTTGTTTGGACGGAAGGGGCAGAGATAGAAACAGCTGGGTGTAGAGTGTGGGGAGGTTCCCCCCCCCTGCTTGCTCATAGTGTGAAAGTGGAACAGCCCGGGCGATGGAGAACCAGCAAGAAAAGAATAGCCAGATTTAGTTACCTGTATGCATTTATGCCAGTGCAAATAATTCTGCTAGTTAACTCATTCTGTGTGCATTTATGCTAATACAACTAATTTGGCTAATTGACTAATTCTGTGTGCATTTATGTCAATTCAGCTAAAACCACTTTGGGTCCTATTCTGGAAGAAAAGTGAGGTATAAATTGAATAAATAATGAATAATTGTGTTAAATATTAACTCATTTATTTTATTGATTTCATTTATATATTCAGTTTATATCCCACCTTTCTCCTGGGACAGGACCCAAGGTGGCTCACAACCTATTAAAAGAGATCTCATCTATCATTATTGCTAATACAAAAGTTTAAAAATAATTAAAAATTCCATTAAAAATGCAAAGTTTAAACAATTTAAACCCCATTTAAGCCCTGTCCTTTATTTCACCTGGCAACCTTAATTCCTCCCAGACAACTGGTGTAAGTAAACCCATGGTAGTGCTGCCAGGTGAAAGAAGAGACAAGGCTCCTGTACCTTTAATAGTTGCATAGAAGAGGGAATTTCAGCAAGTGTTGTTTGCATCAGAAGCAACTCCTGCTGAAATTCCCTCTCCTATTCAGCCATTAAAAGGGCAAAGATTCAGTCCCTCTCCTACTGATTGAATCTTGGCTTTAATGACTTACACACCAAGTGATACCAAACAGTCCTGGGGATGAACGTTAGGAATTTAAAAGCACAAAATTTGGTCTTATAAGTCTCCAAAAGCCACCACAGAGTGTGTGCATTTCTTTGGCTACTTGCAACATCCCAGACAGAGAAATGCATAATGGAGAATGTGGAACGTGTCCAGAGAAGGGCGACCAAGATGTGCAAAGGTTTGGAAACCAAGCCTTATGAGGAACAACTGAGGGAGCTGAGTATGTTTAGCCTGGAGAAGAGAAGACTGAGAGGGGACATGATAGCCATGTTTAAATATCTGAAGGGATGCCATTTAGAAGATGTCATAAGCTTGTTTTCTGCTGCTCCAGAGACTAGAACATAGACCAATGGATCCAAATTACAAGAAAAGAGATTCCACCTAAACCTTAGGAAGAACTTCTTTACGGTAAAAGCGGTTAGACAGTGGAGTAGATTGCCTTGGAAAGTTGTGGACCATCTTTGGATGTCTTTAAACACAGGTTGGATTGGCATCTTTCAGGACAGCTTTAGTTGTGTGTTCCTGAATGTCAGGGGTTGGATTAGATGGCCTGGGTGGTCCCTTCTATGAAAATCCTGTTGACTCTGCTTTCAAGTTTCAAACTCCCTGACTCTAGCAAAGGACTTTGGTGTAGGTCTTAAGGCTGGCTGGCTGTCACAAAAAGAAACCTATGTCAGTTTTGTAAACCTTTGTTCGTTCATTCATAAAGTCTTTCTTCTCTCCTTTCAGGCTGTGCAACTGACAGCATTCAAATCCTCAGGTAAGGTTTTCCTTCTTGGTTTCTTGTGGATTCTGTCCTGCTAGGTTTCTTGTTCTTTCATAACAAAGAGCTTTGGAGTTGGAGAAAGGGAAACCCTGTGTTCCTCCACCCTAGCCACCTATGAAAAATGATGAGGGGAGCACTGTTTTTCAAACTGCTTTTTATTATTTTGAATTGCTTTTAATGCAGGTGATAGTTTCATGCCATTTTAAGATGGATCTTTTGTATGTTTTAACTATATTACACTTTATTTTCTGCTTTTTTCTGCCCTGCCACACCCCTTCTTTTCTTTGTCATCTTCTTGCCTTCTTTCCTTCTTTTCCTGATATCTTCCCCACTTTTCCTCCCCACCCAGTTTAACTATTAGAAGTGCTTGGCAGAGGTCTCAGTCATTCATTTGCAGAGAGGTTATGAAACTGGGCCAAAGGACACATTAGAATAGGCTGAGGGCTGCAGGTTGCCAACCCCCTATCCTATTCCAACCTCTCTTCCCCATGGTGCGAGACAGACCATCCACAGCACCACTGACAAACCTACAGGATCACAGCATGCTCCAGACAAGATGTGGCACAGAAAGTGGCCTGAAGAATTCAGGCGCCTCAGAGGGTTCAATTAAGCTGGTTCCCTGTGTGTGTGTGTGTTGTCTTGACACAGCCTTTTTTACACCCTTTCAGTACATTATCCCTTTTGTGCCAAGATTGGGGACAGAGGAGAGGAGAGGACTACCTCCCCTCCACCCCAAATCTAGCAGGAAAAGGAAAATGGAGACACAGGTGCTGTGTGTAGTCAGAGGTCTCTGACCCACCATCACTCTAATACAACAAAGCTCCCATTTATTTGCAAACCGTTTTATGCTCCCTAAATAGGGATTTCTCCTCCCCTGCCCTCCCCCACTGTTTCAGTCATGGGCCTGACTTCATCATAGACATCTTTGGATGAGAAGCTACATCCTATTCTTAGGCATTGTATATGACTCAGGGATGCACAACCAGTTGGGTTTAAGCATCCGCATGTTCTTCCCTGAAAGACCCAGTTCTTTTCCATTCTTCATTATTTGTACTGAGTTATAAACAATACAGATTACAGACTTCTGTAACTGTTGACAATTCTCCACCTCTGTATGAGCAATCAAAATACAGTGTATTTTATCTCTTGCTGACTTTAACAGAAATACTGTAATATGCTGTTTTCATAAGCAGATTCTATCCACCCACCCACTGTGTCCAAGGTGGACAAAGCAAGTCCCTTCAGACTTAGATTTTCCTTGGGTTTTTTCCAGGCTGTGAAGCCGTGTTCTGGAATAGTTTTTTTCTGACACTTTGCCTGCATCTGTGGCTGGCATCTTCACAGAAAAACTCTCCCGCACGAACCCACCAGTCTATAACCACCCTGCTTGTACCCAGTTCCTTTCCAAGCATGTCTGCCTTCACTGATGTCTCTGTTTCTTATATTTCTTCCTATACAGTGTATTAAATAAACATAAGAAGTCGAGACATTGGTTGACTTTAAAAAAAAGTCAAATATGCCACAAAATACTCGCTGGAATAAGATGAAAAGAGGGAGAAGGAATCAAGAGGCATCTTGAGGACCCAGGGAGAATTTATTCCTCTCTTGGTCCCAAGCGAGAACATCTTTTGAAATAATATTTGGGAAACCACAACAGAATTTGCATTTCGTGATCAGAATCTTGTTGGCGTCTTATGCATACTTAGGCTCCCCTAGGTAAGCAGTTGGATGTGAAGTCGAAGGCTTTCATGGCCGACATCCATAGATCTCCCAAGGAAAATCTAAGTGGTTGGACATTTTTGTCTGATGCAGCATACCCATGTTCAGTTCAGGATTGTAGGAGCAAGGTTCTGCGCATTGTATGTATATGTGCATTGCACTGGGTGCACGTCACACACCCCAGTGCACATGGGTGTGCATCACATGCACCCATTGCACACAAGGCACATTGCATATGCCTATTTCAGAAGGGTGGGCATTGCACTTGATGCCCACTGTACATGGTGTACACTACAAGCATCCATTGTACATGCCTGTTACACATGGGTGCACATTGCACATCCCCGTTGCACAAGGATGCACGTTACACCCACCCATGGCACATGGGTGTGCACTGCACATGCCCATTGTACATAGATGTGCATTAGTTGTCCGGTGTTGTAATTCACTACCAAGGTGGCATTGCACAACCACTGTGTCATTCCGTGAGCATAAAATGATCACCCCTGTTGCCTCGATGTAGGATCTCAGCCTATTCCTGCATATCTGCTGCCACAGTGGAAAAGCAGGGCTGTTATTAAATAGATGGCTTCCGTTTGTTTGCATTGGGAAGGTGCCTTTCTTTTCTCTCTCCCTCCCCTCAAAGCTTTTGGACTCCATTCACTCTACAAGGAGGCCACATGTTCCTCGCCACAAACACACACACCTCCCCCTCTTAATGAGTTTCTGGCGGCCTTTATGGAGGTATGATCTTCTGTCAATATTCATTACACTTCATTATGTGGCTAAGCAAGCCCCCCCCCCAGAAGGGTCTGGGGTGGATTGGGCGGGGAGGATGCTGTCACATATTTGCACAGACAATAAGGAGTGTCTTGGTCCCCCGCACCTCATCTTGGCAAAGAAGGCGATTGCCTCCCCCCCCCCAACCGCCGGTCTTTTTGAGTGTCTCTTCATTGTTTCCCTTGCGATAATTTCATTATCCACTTTGAATACACCTTGCATGTTGCTAAGCCATGCATAGCAACATGTGCCTGCTCATCTCCACAGCTGGGCACCTGAGAGGATGAGGAGGAAGCCATTCGGATGAGCTTCAGCAGCAGGCCAAAAAAGGGGGGGAAATGCCCCCATTGAAATGTTGAAAAACTCCTCATCTTATAGAAGGTGGGGCATGGCCACTTGTCTATTTACGGATCTATTTATTGAATTTTTACCCTGCTTTTGACATCAAAAGTCGGGGGGGGGAATAATCACTGAGGGTTTAGTGAAGCTAACAAATATCACTAGAGAGATGAAATGATAAAAATCATTAAAACTACAGGCATACTTCAGTTAACCAAGTAGATATGTTCTGGGGCATTACTTCTCTAACAGAGCATTTGGTACCAGAAGTAGAATTAACATGGATAGAATACGAATAGATTCTGACACCACAAAAAGAAAAGGAAAAGCAGTTGAACATTTCTTCTTAAACTTTTCATTCAAAACTAACAATATATGGGTGAAATGAACCAGTCAAATCAGGTAAGCCCCACATAAGTTTAAAAAGCAAACCACTTTGAACCTTCTAGAGACCACTTGAAGGCTTTTTTTAAAAAATGCATTGAAGGATGACGTTTCTTTCATCAAGTTCCATTTTTTCTTATGATTTCTATTTTATTTTTAACATGTTATGGGGATCTGGTGAGGCAGGCTTATCTGCCCTCCCCTTTTCTTTCTGTTTTTCTGTTTATGGATAATCGGTATGGGATCCTGGAGGCAGCTGCTATTTATCTTGTCAATGCTGTTAAAAAAAACTTACAACTAGACAGAGGATGAGGGGGGAAAAGAAGGGCTGGGAAGATGTCGAAAGGCAGTGGCTGGAACAATTACAAACACATACGGTAGCTAGAGTTATGCACTTGTGACTGTTTCGTACTCACAATCCCTACCCAGCCCCTAGTTTGGGGGGTACATATGAACCGTGAAAGACCCCCAATCCCTACTTACCTGATCTATGTTGGCCTGTTCCCACCAGCCGGCTGATACTTCTTCTCCCTAATTGCAACAGTGTTCCTGCTCCTGCCTGTTGCACGGGAGTTCACTTGTGGGAATGTCAGCCAGCTGCTTCCCAATCAACAGGGGAACAGACCCCCCCATAGATTGCATCGGCTTTCTTATGGGGTCTTTACCTTTCAACTGAGCACAGACAACTCTTCAAGTAAATCAGCTTTCTCCAATCCGGCACCCTTCCCAGATGTTTTGGACTAAAACTCCCACCATCCCAGATCATGCTGGCCAAGGGTGATGGGAAGTATATACTCCAAAACATCTGGATGGTGGCCCATTGGGGACAGCTGAAATGGGTGGTATAGCTACCTTACTACTGACCTGTCTCTCTTGTTCTGTTCAGGTTTATGAGATGAGCTGTTCCAGGAAATACCTTCCACCCCACAAGTGTTCAAAAATTTCTTCAGGAGGACCAGAAGATGGAGGGAGCTGAGGAGACGCCAACACCTCAATTTTCTTCTTCTTCAAGATTTGGCATTAAACAGGCAGGATTGTTTGCAGATGGCTTATTATGCAATTCACTTTAACCAGACAACATGCTCCAACACCATCCCTTCCTGGTGTCCCTTCACCCATGTGATCATAATTTGTGAATCTTTCCAGCTTTTCTTTGTTGGGGATTCATGTACAGACACTGAATAGCAAATTTGGGGGAAGCATAATCCAAAACCCACACTGTAATTGCTTGAGACACCTTCAGAGTTTGAGGCTCACGCTTAGAAGCCCACCCGTTTACTTGCTCAAAGATGGTTCCCTCTCATCTCTGTCCCAAGGGTATGCCAGGTTCTCTGTTTACATCCAGGTGAGTGCAATGCATTGGGCCAGATCCACTGGGAAACTGGCTGCACCAACAACAGGAGGACAAAGTAGTTGGTATTCAGATGGTTCTGGGGTGTGCAAAGTGTGTCTCCCAAGGATATTTTGGTGGCCTTCAGCACCACTGGAATCCCTAGCCCATCCCTTTTTCTGGCCAAAAAAACAGGGCGAGGCACTGTTCCTGGAAGCCTCCAGGCACAATAATTTACCTTTGAAATAGATTGCAAGGCCACCAAAAAGTACCCATTTTTGCATACTAAAAGTGGACATCTGGACACTTTGGGTCTTTTTGTACTCCGCGCAGCCCCCAGAGGGTACCAAGGCATAAAAGCCCCCAGACCTGCTATAGTTGCCCACCCCAGATATAGTGGAGTAGCCTCACAGGCTTCAATCTGTCTTCAAAGCTGCCCCCCGCCCAGCACACACACACTTCCCCCAAAAGGTTTTTCTGCATTCAGAGGCTTCCCTCCGCCCAAGCTGTGAGCCATACCTGCTAAACCATGACGACTCTGCTGGCTGGGGATGATGGGAGTTGTTGCCCAGCCCATCTGGAGGAAAGTTGAGATTGAGGCTGGCATCCTCTTAGTGTCATAAGTCATAAGCTATGCGTGCAGGGCAAATTATTCGCCATAGCGCAGCGGACGTATTCTGTTGACAGCGGCAGAAGCAGAGTTGTGCATTCAGGAATGTGGAGTGTTGCAGTTGTGCATAGTGGTTTAGCATTGCAGTTACAGGTTGCACAATGATGCCATCAACACATTTTGTGCAATGTTGCTCTTCTGTCTGTTGGTGGCATAATGCTGGAGAACCCTATCTCATCCACATGCAGATATTTACGTTATGCTGAAGCGGGGTTTGGACTGCAGCCTGTGTCTATTTTTAATGCCATCTCTCTTGTGAACTGGCTCTTTTTTTTATTGTCCTTCCTTCCTGAAAAATAACCCCTCTCTGTTTTTACAGATGCCTCTAGATTGTCCAGAGGTTGACATTAGAAACCTTTAGAAACAGCATTTTTCTAAAAATAAAAACAAAACAAATAATTAAATGATTATTTAAACAAGCTTTATGAGTTACCCTGCATCCTCTTCCAGTTTATGCCATTTCTGGCAATCTGTCCTCCCGTATCTCTCTGTGTTAATTATTTTAATGGATTGATTTTGTGGATTAGGGATTTGGTCAGCTGCTGTGAGCTCCCTTTAGAAAGAAAGTGGTGTCTATTAAACGTTTGAAGTGATTATACAGTAACAAGTTTGTGTGTTTCTCTGTTTTTAGGATGTTCTTAAGAACATAGGATGCCTTTGTTGGCTGCATTATAACTTGCCCCAAGCATTTGAAACTCAAAACTATAAACTAGTATTACTTTCAAGGGCTTTTTTTAAAAGGTAAAATGAGAATAGAAATCCAATTCATGATTTTCTTTTGTCATCTCACTCTTTTTTAAAATAATGTGTCATCAGTAAACCCAACCTTTGAGGTGAAAAGAGCTGCCCAAATTACAGTCCTTGTTGTTGTGTTACCATCCTTGGCCTAGTAACTTGTTTGTGATGTATGCAGGTGTGAGTTGTGTTACACGCATGGAATGATTTTGTTATATACAATGGTTATATCCCGCTGGTGGCAGCATAAATTGAGTTGCACACATGGAACTGTGGTGCATGTTGTGGTAGCACAATGAACATCAAATGAAAGTATTGATTTCAGTTAATTTAGGTGTGTTTCTCTGCAAAATTAATATATTGTCCATATTCATAAATTACATGATGCACATATTTCTTTCTTTACAAATGGCCCACACCCCAAAATACAAGATTTTTTGGCATCTTGTTCAATCTATAGAAAATGAAAAACTTTCCAACCCTCAAATAGGGGACATCTTTTATAAGAAGTGACACCTCTCAGTCCTAAAAGAGACAAGTTTTCCAGCCCTCAAATAAGGAACATCCCTTATAATAAAGGGCATTCGCCAGCCTTACTGCTGACAGATATTTATACTACGGTGAAGTAATGTAGGTTTTGGGGCCTTTTGTGTTTTATGACATTGCATTTACACTATACAATTGCAGTTTGTTGTACGTAATTCTGCCTGTCTTCCAACGAGCTAAGATGGCATCCACACCTCTCCTCCTCCCCATTTTATCCTTACAACAACCACCCTATGAGGCAAGCCGGTCCAAAAAGGATCAGCCCCAAATCACCCAGTACATTTTGGGACTAGAACCTGGATTTTCAGAGTCCCAGTCCTGTGCTATAACTGCTACACCACATTGACCCCCCTTCCTTGTTGTCAGGCATCTTGTTTTGTCTAGAGAATGGCTCTGAAGTCTTTTCTAAATTTTTCCCTCCCCTCCCACCATATCAACCTCCCAAAACAAATGTTGCTCCCATGCTTTCCACAAGAAGGAATGTACGGTTGACATGGACTTTCAGGCTTGTTGTTTTCTTATGGCTTGGCCACCCTTCCGGGCAATTGGCATAGGGATTGTGTTTTGTGCTTTGTGTTGATTTGGGTACTCACCACCACAGCCATCTCCCAAGAGAAAAAGAAGAAGAAGAGGTCAGAATCATCTTCCAGCTTTATGATAGCATAAATGGCAGTTACATAAACCATTGCACTTTCTTAGAGGTTATGCCATGTTGACATCTTGTTCAGGGTCTCACGGGTCCTAGGATGGCTGATGTAAACTGCAGCCCCATATATTCTAACATCATGGCAACCCCTAGGTGAATGTGGAGGCTGTGAAACTACAGTACTGTGTTTAATTTTGCGTGCCCATGAGGCCATTTATGAAGAGGTATGTTCCAAGCAGAATGTTAGCCTACCCTCATCAGGAAAAACAGGTTTGGGGGCTGGCACAATTCCCCAATCCTACCAATAAAAACAGTTTTGCCATTTTATTTTGTACTGTTTGTCCCTCATCTCGTTTAAGGTGTGGATTAGTTCAGTACAGGGGCAGGAATTGTGTGGCAGTGTGGATGTTGTTGGACTGCAACTCCTGGCAGTCCCAGCCAGGGTGGCTGAGGATGAAGAATACTGGTAGTTGCAGTTCAACAACATCTAGAGGGATGCAGGATTTTCACTGCCAGTGTAGCAGCTTCCCAGGGCCCTTTCACACTCCTCCATTATAGTGATATTATTCCACTTTAACTGCCACGGTTCCATCCTATGGAATCCTGGGGTTTGTAGTTTAGTGAGGCACTAGAACTCTCTGGCAGAAAATTCTAAATGCTTCTCCCCCAACTGTTAAAAGTGGAATCATAGTGCTTTATTTTTTGCAGTGTGAAAGGGCCCCTAGTCTCATGTTGATGATACTGCTGCTTCCAGTCCATCTAGGGCTGTCTTTTATGGGCTGCATTGAAGAAACGGAGGTGAGGAAAGAACAGCATAAGAACAGATAAGCCCTGCCCCCACAAAAATACTTGACTATAAATGATTGCAAAAAAAATTTATTGGAATGTCTTCATTTGGCAAGATAGATTTATCTTTTTTACACACGCGCGCACACACACAGGCACACACATCCCTCTACCTGCCTCAGAAGGATTTCTGGAGCTGGTGAGAAAAAGGGGAGTTGAGGAGAATATGGGAGACACTTAAGAGCACTTTTTTTTCATTTTCAGAAAGGGGAAAAAAGAGAGAAGAAAGACAAAACAAGCATGCAGAGTTTGCTGCTTTCAAACTACACACTCCACCTCTTTCAAACCATGACACACACACACACACACACACACACACAATAGCCCAATCATCCCATCTGGTATTGGATGATGACAAAGAAGAAAAAAATAGGCATCAAAACACAGACACAACCACACAGCAGCATCTGCAAAGCATCTTAGGGCTGGGGTCATCATTGAGGCATTGCAAAGGGCTGGGGTGAGAGGAAGGCACATGGCGTTGGTGCCCAGCTTGGGTGCAGCACCCCCAAAATCTGTCCCTCCCCTTTCCACTTCCAAACCGAAGTGGAGCAACAGGAAGGCCCAGGCTAAGCTACAGGGAACAGTTTAGTGGTATATACATATGGGAGGTGGCTGGGGTTGTTGTGCCAAGGCAAGGAGTCAAACCCAGAATCCAGCACCCTTCAAAAAGTGGGGAGGGGGACCCTGTGTGCTTCACCAGTGCTAGGCGTCTTACTTGCTTCATTCCTTCTTTGTCCTTTCCGGATGAGTGTAAAGCATGAATGTGTTCAACCCGACCTCTGAGAGTATCTGCAGTACACATTACAGCAGTTGCAATATCATTTTAACCATCTCCTGGACCAACGGCCACACTGGATGGGGCTTCTGGGTGCTGGAGTCTCAAACTCCTGAAGGAGGGTTGAAGATTGAGAGCCACTGCTGCTCCAGTCCACTGCTCTCAACTACAGCGCTGGAGCTCCCCAACAAAGAAGTTTAAGGACTTCTTCAAATTACAAATCCCAGGAGTCGATGGGATGGAGCCATGACAATAAAGGGGGCATTGCACTGCTGTCCCTGTGTAGTACAGTTACACTCTTTCTCTTAACCCAGGGTTGGCAAATCTTTTGCCCTTCAGATATTACATCTGGAAGCCCCTCCAGCTTAACACCTACATAACTCATTTTTCAGACATTGCGTGAAAAGGGATCTAGTACCTTCTTACACATTTTTTTCCTGTAAGTCCACAATGGTTGCCAGACAAGGATGGGGCATAACTCCTCTGCCAACGTGAACAGCCACTGACTGACTGGAGGGGAACTTTGAGAGCTGCCTCAGCCATTGGTCTCCTACAATGTAAGGAAAGGAAAGGGAGTTTTATGATCTGTCAGCATCACTTTATTGATGGAACTTCAAACCAAATAGGCTCTCAGCCTACAACTCCCATCAGCCCTCCACCCAAGGGAATTAGGAGAACTGTCATCCGAAACACCCAGAGAGTCAAACGGTGACCCCATTCTGCTCTTCATCCCACTCTAGCCACAAGGCAACCAGAGGACCCATGAAGCCAAGTCCTTTGCAGACAAGACACAATCTTCTTAGACCATCCAACCACAAAGTGAAAGGCTATTTTACTCTCAAAACTCATGGGTGCTCATCTTTGTTCTTTAAATGTTATGGAGTTGGAACCAGAGCTTGGAAAAGGTTACCTCCTTTTTGACCACAAGTCTTGGAATGCCCCAGCCAGCATTGCGGGGATTCTGGGAGTCATTGTGTCCAAAAAGGAATCTTTCTCAAACTCTGGTTGCGGTGACCTTTCCCAATATGTATGCAATAGTACTTTAGTGCAAAGTGGTGCTGAAAAAGACCTCCATTGGTGAACACAGGACTTCCCTTTCCTGTCAAGACACTGATTCTCAGCCATAGACCTTCCAGAGGTTTTGGACATCAACTCCCAGAATCCCCTACCATCCTAGCTGGGGCTTTTGGACATTGAAACCCAAACAATCCAGATGCTCAACGTTTTGAAGAATCGCCACTGTGGGATACTCAGCCTTCCCTAAACCAGTGTACTCAGAATGTGCTAGGCTCCCATTAGCCTGGGGTTGTCAGGTGAACTAAGAAACAAGGCTCCTCTGCCCCTTTCATAGTTGGGTAGAAGAAGAAATTTCAGCAGGTGATGCTTGCATCAGCCATGCTGTGAGGGTACAATGGTACTCTAACATGACCGTGGGAGCACTGTGCCAGGTTGGCAACATCTACTCCATGTTATGCTACCTGTCTCCTCTTATAGTCTGGAACAAGACAGGCCTTGCAAGACAGGAGTAAGTGCCTCTCCAAGAACCAACCTAAGGCCCTAAGAATTAAATGGATGAAAGACAGCCATTGAGATGAATCAGTCATTCAGAAGCTAGAGACACAGTGCTCTAAACTAGGATCAACCCAGGATGAGAGAGAATGGCTGGACGGACGAACCAGTCCAGGACAAGCTTTTTTGGGAAGAGAATAGCTGGCAGAACACATTTATGGGTGCATATTCCTCCCAGGATGGGAAAAAGCATCTGCTAGATAGAAAACACACATGTTAAAAATACAACAATATGCTTGTTAAAGTAGTAATATGGAGCAAAGTCTCAGGGAACGTAATGTACTTTGGAAGAGATTAAAAATAAGAGAGAAGAAGAGATAAAAAGACTAAGTAATAGAGGGTTAGAAAGGAAATAAACTGAGGGGGGAAAAAACAACCCTGACTGGCTAATTTCCCAGTTGTAACAGATAAAGAGGACATTCTTGACCACAGGTGGCTAGGGGATTCTGGGATTTGTAGTCCCGAAAATTAACATTCCCAGGCTCTGATCTCAGCTATGATCATGGTTCCAACAAGCTCAGACCACTAAATTCCCCAAAGAAGGATATTTGGCAGACTGCAGCACACTGGCTGTACTCTAGCAACACTGTTGTGACCTTCCAAATCCACTCCGTAGCCCATCAACTACAGAGGGACGTGGTGGTGGGGGAACAGGGTCCATTTCTGCCAAGTCACTTCTCCATCTTTCTTTTAACCTTTCAGAATAGGTCTCATAGGCAATAGCCCAGCCCCACAAAACCCTGACAAAATGTCTCCTCCCTTCTTGCTTTCCTCACCCACCCTCAGTGCAAAGCCCTTCCAGAACATCTCCCTCCAGAACAGTCTCCAAGGACAGCCCCATGCAGTCAAGACTCACTATTTCAGATGTAAAAGGGAGAGAGGAACAAAGCAAAACCAAGCTCCTCCTCAACCCCTTTCCCATCCCTTGATAGAAGGGGAAAAAAGAGAGGGAAGGCTGAACCTGAGAGCCGGTGCAGCGAATGCAGAAGAGCGACGCTCAGTACAGTTGTTGGCAACACACACACACACACACACGCCCGCAAGGGCAACCTGGCGCTTTTTAAGGATATAGATTAAAACAGGACTAAGGGAGAGAATGCCTGTTGGGGAAGGGGCAGGGGCACCCTCACCCCAGCCCTGCCCTGCCTTGCCCCCAGGCTTGATCCCTCTCTCCCACCCGTGCTGGCATCTCCCGCGCCAGTCTCTCTTTCCCAGCAGGAGAGGATCACTCGCCACTTTGCCCCTGCTGCATTCTCAAGTCCGCTTGGCGTGGAGCATTTCAATCAGCAGGTTGTTGCACGGGACTTCTCCGCTCAGGTGCTTGTGGTACAAATACTCCTCGGCCTGCATGCTGAGGGCCCGGATGTCAGCCAGCCGGAGCAGCAGTTGCCGGAATTTGTCCGTGGCATGAGGGTAATGGCAGACTGTGTACTCCAGCAGGGCCGCGTTGGCTTTCTCCTGAGCTTCTTTCACCAGGCTCGAATTCTCCACGTACTTCACATCTGCAGTGAGACAAAGGGAAGGGGGGACTGAGTTAAGACCAGAATCCACCTTGAGAGGAAAGCTAGGAAGCAGACATTCTCCTGGGTTCTGTGCATGCTTAGCTCTTAGCATGCAGCTCTCTTGTTCTCTTAGCTACGGTGGTGATGTCATGGCATCTTCATAAACATTCAATGCTTTGGCAAGGCAGGAGAAAGAGTAACTTTTCCCTTCATTAAATTTGTAATATATGAGGTTGTTAACAGCTTTGGGGGGGCACACTTTTCCCAACCTAATGTTGTTTGGGGGGGGGAATAAGTGAGAAGAAAAAACATCTTTTGGAAGGAACCTGCGTCTTCCATCCTATCTGTTAGGGAAAAAACACAGGACTAGCTACACTTTTAGAATCATAGAATTGGAAGAGACCACAAGGAAGAGGCCACCAACAATCCTTGGATGGAAAGTTGGGTGCAAGTCCAGACAAGGCAGTCCAGAAAATATGCAATAAATGGGGGGGGGCAGGATGAGGCCCTCTTTTTTCAGCTCAGACCCCTTAGACAGCAGCTAATAATCAGCCATTCCTATTATGAAATCTCTTTATCCCAGTCATATTCTGGCAAATTCCATATTTAGAAGAGAAAAACACGCATAGGGGCACCCCACCCCACCCCCAAGGTGCTGTGTTTGCTAAATGTCAAATCTCTCTCCTCCGTGTTGGCTCCACAATAGCGAGTTCAGCGTGATGAACTCACCTGGTTTGGAGAAGAAACCCTATTCACGCTTTAATTGAATATTTGAATAATCTTTTCATTCCTCGGAGGCATAAAAGAATGTTGTCCAAATAACAACATCGACTCGCTCTCATTGAGAGACCCGGCAGCGGCTGCAAAGACTCCGTCCTACGACAAAAGCAGGGAAAAGGAGGGGGAGATGGAAAAAAAAAACCTTCCCCAAGAGAGGAGCGCCAACGAACCGAACAGAGTTGGAGGAAGGTTGGGTGGGGGGAACGACACACAGATTTCTATGCCCTGGAGTGTTCTTCCCATTCAGAGCTCCTTTTGTTTGCCAGAGGCTTCTGATAAATTGCAACCGCTTAAGGGAATGCGAGGCGCATAAAAGCCGCTCTTGCTCCCCTCCCCTAGAGTGGGCGCGTGGAGAATGGAAGTCAGCCTGGCGCATGGGGAGGGTCAGTCCATTAAGGCTCTATTAAGCCCTTCGAGAGAACAAAGCTAACCTGTGCCATCCTCATAAATATTGTTGTTTGGAGAAGCCCCGAATTTTAATTAAACCTCTTTACCTGCTTGGAGGGGAGGGAGAAGAGGAGGAAGATGGGGGGAGAAATCTATTTAGACTCAAAGGGCTTTGCCTTGCGTGTGCATGTGTGCCACAGAGGTGCTGGGACTGTGTCGTTCACAGCCGAGGAAGAGTGGGAGGAAGATGTGAAAATTCTCCACTGCAGGGCAATTACAGCCCATATATAATAAAGCAGAAGGGCAACTTGGTGCATCTGAGGAGGGCACAAGGCTCCTTGCACCCTGGGAGACAGAGACTAGGCACAGGGCACTGGCAAGGTGAGGGCAGTGGCTTAACTTTTATTCCTGGTTTTCTTTCCAGGAAGCTTAAATGAAGAACCACTGTTATGTGGGCTTTTTAACTCAATGCGCAAATAGAAAGTTGGGGCCGGGAGGCAGCAGCAGTATGCTGCCAAGGAGAAAATATCTCCCACCTTGGCTCCCAATGGGTGTACCCCAAAGGGAAACTCATCTGCCTCAAAAGGAGCCCCAAGCTTTAGCCTTGGCATACGGGCAGACAGGATCCTACTGCTGACACCATTCAGTAAAGAAAGCTGATGGGAAGAAAATCAACTTTTCTGAAATGTGGCTGGAGAAGTTACCATGGACTACTAAAAGGACAAGTAAATAGTTCCTAGATCAAATCAAGCCTGAACTCTCCCTAGATGCCAAGATGACTAAACTGAGACTGTCATACATTGGACATATCATGAGAAGACCTCACTCATTAGAAAAGAAAATAATGCTTGGTAAGGTAAGGTAGAAGGCATTAGGAAAAGAGGAAGACCGTATTACAGATGGAAAGACTCCATCAACGAAGCCACAGCCCTAACTGCAAGACCTGAGCAGGGCTGTTGAGGAGAAGGTGACTTGGAGATCTCTCATTCACAGAATCGCCATAAATCAAAGTTGACCGTGATGGTAGTTAACAACAAAAAGCAGGGCAGCAGGAGGAGAGCTACATATGCAGCTGTGAGCTCATGCAAGATAAGTCAGCATTTAAATAGTGGCAGTGGGCAGCCCAGACTATCTCCCTTGCAAGCCATGATTCCCCCCACCCCCCACCCCGGCTCTCCCAGCTATTTTGTCTAGGAGAGAAGTAGCTGCACAAAGATCTCTAGGTCAAAGGTGTGGCAATAACGTGGAAGCACCCCATATGGCAGCTGGCAGTGCTTGCCCCTGACCACCCACCCCAACAGCTGCCTCCAACCTGGCACCCTCCAGGACATGCATATACCCCGCCAACATTTCACAGATGAAAAATGGGACGTGTGTCACCAAGCAACATCTGAGTGTGGTCAAGATGGCAAAAATTATTAATGAGGAAGAACAGACAAGTGAGGAGAAGCTGCAGCAGTTTGCTTTTTCTTGAGCCTCTTGGGAAGTGTAAGATTTTGCCCCTCTGCTCCTCCCCCCCCACCCCAAGCTGGGTTAAGTGAGTACAAACTACTTTTGCACTATGAACCGTGTTAGCAGCATCTGAAGTAAGCTGAAGACAATGGGGCAAAGTGGGAGCATTTTAAAAGCAGTTGGAAAAGTGGGACAGCAGAGGATTAATTTGGACAGTCCCTGCCAAATCGGGACTGTTGGAGGGTATGTGTGTGGGATTATGACTCCCATCACCCCCAGGCGGCACACTTCCAGAGGACACCTGCTTGGTTTGTCTGAGTGATAAGTGAGGCTGCTCAGAAGAAATAAAAACCAGGAGTACAGTTTGCTGGCAAGAATAAACAGAGTTATGGACTTGGTGAGGTGAGAGGCAATGTTTAGGGGGATAGGTGGGCCGTATGTGGCCCTCCAAGTCCTTGTGTGGCTCCCAGGAAGCCACAATGTCCAACCCCAATATTCCCCAGGGAAGAAAGATCAAAGGGAAGGACAGTAAGCCAGGACAAAATTCAGAGACTGGCAGCAACTGGGCCCAGCCACAACCATCTGGAACATGAAGAACTGTCATTGGCAGTCAAGGAAGCACAGGAGGAAAAGGAAGCGGCATTCTTATGGTGCAGATCTGATACACAGATCAAGCTAAGTGAAGCTGCAGGACCATCACCAAGCATTGGGGCACAGCTTCCCCAATGAGACTTTTGGGACACAGCCCTCATTGGCTCTCTATCACTGCCTTCTCACATCACTGGTTGCTCCACATCCTCTACCATTTTTTCCACCCACCCCCTGCCTCCCCCACAATATCAGCTTACCAAGGCTGAAGAGAATAAGGAACTTCAGACAGACAAACTCCTGCTTGTCCACCTGGAGGGAATGCAAGTGAAGGACCAGCTCCTGAGCTCTCAGCACCAGGTTGTTCAGGATGGAACCGGCCTGCGTGGCCACCGTTGACAGGTCCACCTGGAGAAGAAGAGGAAAGGGAAGGTAGCAAGGCTCAGGACCTTCAACGCACTGTCTCATGGTGGGGATAGATCCTGCAGGAAGACTTTCAACCCGCCTGAACTACTTTCCAGCTCAAAATCCATTAATTCAACACTCCTGCCTGCAAACAATGCAAACAGAAAATAGTATTCTGCTGACTGGAATCCAGTTGGTCAGCCCTCACCTAGAGTAAAGCCACTGAATAAAACTGTTGAATAGTAAGTCAACTTCTAGGTAAATGCCACGGATTCAACAGGTCAGCTCTAGTCAGGACTAACAAAAGATTTTGACCAATAAAGTATGAACAATAATGTATTCCTTGGTTATGGACTGCAGTATTTTCTCCTTATCCTAATTTTTTATTGTTTAATTTCTTTATTGTACCTCCTGGCCTGTTACCAGCACCATGCTGTGTTCTTTCCCGTATTGCACTTGGCGGAAGATGTGGTCAAAAACCAGCAGCTCACTCCAGCAGTTTTGCAGTAACTTCATCTGGTCTCCCACCTGGATGGAGAAGAGAAAGAGTCAAAAAATGAATCACATGCCCCTGAGATCAACAGCGACGTCAAGCAAGTATTTGATTCCACTTTAGCCGTCAGAGTTGTATCCTGCAGAATCCTAGGATGTGTAATTTGGTAAGGCACCAGAGCTTTCTGGCAGAGAATTTGAAATACCCCAGGAAACTTTCAAAGTAGTGTGAAACTGCTATAGGTGACTTAAAGGCACATACACATGAAAGCACATGAACTTCTCTTGCTGGACATTTATTCTTGGGTTTTTTTTATGTTTTGTTTTCAATTGGTTTCAATTTTTTGATAGTTCAGTTGCTTTATAACTTTTATACTTTGAATTTGTCATTACAGGTCAACTGCCATATCCACAGTTCCAAGACTCTCCATGGATACCTGAAACCATGGATAACAAGGAATCCTATTATTTTTGATGAGACAAACACAGGAGGTTGACCATAGAATCACATTGGAGGACATAGAAATGCCTACAGAGAACATATTTTTTCAGATGTTGATACGTGAAAATGTGGATACCAAATCTGTGGATACGGGGGTCAACCTGTATGCTTGTTTTAACTGTTGTAATTTGCTTTGACTCCCAAATATTATCATCATCATCTGAAGGAGGCACACAGTTGCCAGACTTGAGTGCCCCTTTTCAACCCTGGGTCTTAATCTTCTTTTTGGTAGGAAAATTTTTTCTTACTGAGCTTTTGGAATAGTTTTCTGGTTGGCTGGGGAAAGGTTCATTTCTGATGGTCCTGAGATCATGCAAAGCCATCCCTACCTGAGTTGATTGGAGCTCAGAATTCCACATGCCAAGGGTGCCAAAGCAGCTTTGGAGGAAGTCTGGGCTTCCTCCCTATCACCACTGTACCCCAACCTCATTCCCCCATCAAATGCTGCCCCCATCATACACAAAACAATGAGCTGGCCTGACAACACCAAGGGAGCTGGCTTGGAAGAGGAGGGTAGTAAAAGCCACCTCGTTCCAGCTACTCTCTTTTATCTAAAGTTCACCTCCTTGGAGGGAGAATCTTCCCGGATTCTTTCACATAGCGCCTTGCTGGGTGCGTCCCCCATCCAACTGTCCAGTAGCGGCAAAGGGAGGGATGGAGAGAACACAAGTCTGTTGTTTGCTGGACAAAAGGAATAGTGTCTCCTGAGAGACACTGGCTGCAGATGTGGATACAATTTTCGCTCTCTGGGGATACACTGTCCCCTCATTCCTCCGGCCTGAAGGAATGCGGAGTGGAAGAAGTTGGAGAGAGAATCTCCCTTAACTCCTCTGGGCCAGGGATCAACTCACCTCCTGTGATTTTATTTTTGTCTGTAGCATCAGCTTACTGGGTCAGGATGACCCCAAGCCCTGAAATTTCAGGGCCAAATCTAAGACCTGGGGGTGACCACTAGTGATATCAAAGGGATCAGGCCCTGATGAAATCTACTTCATTAACTGAGGTATATACCTGTTGACTGAACAGGATGCCCCAAAAATCCTATATTTGGGGCTGTGGGCCCTTCACAGGAGCAAACACACGTTTACAGTCTTCCCCACTGTGTTGAAGATAAATTATTAAGTGATAGCAGGTAGAGGGACAAATACAGTAGGTCCAGGGGCTGATTTTTTGTTCCTGGGATCCTCCGGAGGCTGCCCAGATTAACAAGAAGAAAAAAAAACTGGAAGTGGCTGGAAGTCAATTTTTGATTTTGCAAAACTGATGTATGCATTCCTATTGTTAGTCCAGGCTAGAACAGAGCCACTGAATCAATTGGATTTACATATGTATTGACTCACCACTCAAGGGTTGATTGAATGAGTCTACTCTAGTTGTAAATTACCACTAGGATTCCAGCTAGGGTTTTATCCCAGGCCTGGAGATTTCAACACCTCAATCCTGAGACTAAGAGATGACACCTTGTTGATGCTATATAGGGCATTAAGCACGATGTGTTAAGCATCAACCCCAGTTACACAAATAAAAAAAGACCATGTCTAACAAATGAGGAAAACATAGATGTACATACACCTTTCAAGGGAGGACTTTCACCCTAAGATTCTTCCCCTTAGCTCTAAGGACTAGAGAGGAGGTTCGCCAAGAGATCTGGGAACCTCAATTCCAGGCATTACGTTAGGCCATGCACAAAGTCCCTACAACCCTTTTAAAAGATAAACTGTCATTCCTGGGGATTTCCAAGAGATATAATTCACTTTTGTGGGAGGAACTAGAACAGGGGTCTGTGGACAGATTTCAGTGGGTCCATGAATTTTGATGGGAAAAACCTCCATCTTTATTTTCACCAACCTCTCAAACTTAGCATTCCTTCAATTACGAATGTCGGAAACAAACCACAGTAGTATTAGCAGTATCTGTGACTTTGTCACCATAGGAAATCAGATACAGTACAGTACTTTCATGCTGCATTACAGTTATAGCTGATCTCTCAAAATATTGTTTATGCTCATGGTTTATGATCACTGTTCTGAGAAGAGGTCATAGGCTTCACATGATTGAGAAAGGAGTCAATAGTACAAAAAAGAATGAGAACTTCTATGCTAGAAGAACGGCAGTCCAGGGACTCTGGACATGTTGAGGGCCACAAAAGCAGTCTTGGGGGGTCACATGCAGCCCCAGGGCCACACTTTGACCACCCCAGTTTCTGCCATCATTGTCTACAGGATCAACCACACCTAAATATCTTATTAAGGTACCAGATCCCATCTGATCTTGGAAGCTAAGCAGGGTCAGTCCTAGTTAGTACGTGGATGGTGACTGTCAACAAATACTAGGCTATATTTCAGAGGAGGGAACTGGCAAAACCACATCTGAGTATTCCTTTCCTAAGAAAACCCTATGAAATTCATGGTATGTCACCATAAGCTGACAAGGGACTTGAAGGCACACACACACACACAACTTTCCCCACTCCCTGCTTCCCTCCACCTCCTCCTCCTTTAGGGGAAACCAGCCCTGTCTCAACACACACACACACAGGCTCTGAAATGTTGTTGTGTGTGCTGTTGCTGCTGTTGTGTGGAAGCCAACACCTCAGCAGAAGCAACAAAAGAAGCCTTAACGGACAATGGAGATGCCCATCCTCCTGTAAGCACGCACACACACATATGCATCTGCAGAGTGTCCACATTTCTATTGCCATTGTGCACAAGGCCCTTCTAATGGAAAGCACAGAAGGAAGAAAGAGGTGAGGCCAGAGAGGTAACCACAATTGCACAGCAAAGAGCATCAACAAAGCACAATGCTTATGGGCTGGGAGAAACAAGAAGAAGCAGCAGGGGAGGGTGGGAAGCACTTATGTGGGGTTTATGCCACACAGACAGAGAAGAAACATAGACCCTACAAGCGTTTGATTTGCTGTCATGGTCAGTAAATAATTCAGGTAACAACCTCCACTATAAAGCATCAGTTATTCCCAGTCTCTGCCAGCATGGGCAGTTTTTTCCACTGTGCCTGCCCCCATAACAGAGCTGGGTGGGAGGTATAGTTGTTGCTGAGGCCATTTTATAGATTAAGCAACTGAGGCCCTGCAGCAATAAGACTGGCTTTATTGCCATAGCCATGTGTAAATATTCGAAGGGATGTCATACTGAGGATGGAGCAAGCCTGTTTGCTGCTGCTCCAGAAACTAGGATATGGAGCAATGGACTCAAACTACTGGGAAAAAAAGATTCCACTTAAACATTAGGAAGAACTTCCTGACAGTAAGAGCTGTTTGGCAGTGGAATGTGCTGCCTCAGAGTGTGGTGGAGTCTCCTTCTTTGGAGTTTTTAAACAGAGGCTGGATGGCCATCTGTCAGGAGTGCTTTGTGGAAGAAAAAAGAGGCTACCTGGGCAATCACTCATGAAGGAAGCCCCTTTAATTCTGCATCCTGTAGCTTCAGCAATGGATCCCAGTGGTCTCTGATATCCAGGCAATGGGGGCGGGGGCAGAGAGACAACAGCTCCAGAAAAAATGAAAGCCAGAGGGAGAGGGAGACTTTCCATTCTTTTCACAAACCTAGGAAAGGGTTAGTTGTGATAATCATGTACCACACCCGTAGAAGACAATTAATTCTTCTGCAGTTACAGAAAAGTGTCTTTTCTGGTATGAGAAAGCCAAGCTTTCAACACAAGGGTGGAAGGTTTCACAAGTGGTGTCCCCCTGACCAATGACCTTTGCACCGCAAAACCCCAGAAGAAAAGAGGGGAAAGCTATTTCCTTGCAAGTGCTCCGTGATCAATGACAAGCAACCAAGAGATGGCTATTGAGAGGTGCAAATTGTTTTGAGGCCCAGCTAATTTGAGACTAGAGTTGCTGGCTTTTTCGAAGAGGGTACTGTAGGGAGAAAGGGACCCTACCCCAGACAGAAAGTGAACCAGCTCTGGAATGATGCAAGATTGGAGGGTCTCGAAAAGGCCTTTTGCTCCAAGCCACTGAGCAATGAAGGCACACTAGGGCCATTGGTTGGAAAACAAGGGAACAGATGATGTTATGTGCTGTCAACTCAGCTCTGACTTACGGCAACCTATAAACGTGAAACCTCCAAGACATCATGCTATTAACAGCCTGCTCAGGTCTTGCAAACTCAGGTCTGTGGCTTCCTTTACTGAGTCAATCCTCAGTCCCTACTGCCTTCCAGTTTTCCCAGCATTATCATATTTTCAAATGAGTCATGTCTTCTAAGGATGTGTTCAAAGTACGGCAGTCTCAGTGTAGTCATTCTGGCTTCCAGAGAACAGTATACGCTTGATTCGCTCTTGGACCCATTTCTTTGTCTAACGGTTGTTGTTGTGTGCCTTCAAGTCACTTCCAACTTACAGCGATCCTAAGGCAAATCTATCACAGGGTTTTCTTGGCAAGATTTGTTTGGAGGAGGCCTGTAACTGCCTTCCTCTGAGGCTGAGAGTATGAGACTTGCCTAAGGTCACCCCAGTGGGTTTCTGTGGCCAAGCAGGGATTCAAACCCTGGTCTCCCAGAATCCCACCCAATGCTCCAACCACTGCACCACACTGGCTCTCTTTGCCTATTGCTGCCAACTAATTTTACTAATCCTGTTCCTCTGCTATTCAACGGCACATCCAGGCAAACAGAAATAAGGAACCATAAAAAGAAAAGAAAAAAAGGTTCATGTGTAGCAAAGTGCCTCCAAGCCCTGGGTTGTGTGGGCAGAATGCATGTGCACATGGTGCATGGATGTGCCACACAAGTGTTTAAGACTTTGAGAGGCTGCTATGAATACAAAAATTGCATTGGGTGTGTGTGTGGGGGGGAGAATGGTACAATTATTTGGTGAAGATTGGAGGTGTCACCTTGACAATTGAGAAGGGACCGATGACAATCAAAAACCTTTCACAAGTGAAAGGTGTTAATAACAGGCTAACCACCTTTGGAAGCTACAGTAGCTCCCCTACCCATCTCACCAGCCCACCCCACTCTGAAAGCCTTACAGAAGGTAGGCTACCAGGAAAACAAGATATATTTTTCACTGCCTACCTAGCAGGCATCTTGGCCCATCCACTCAAAACTTTCTTGTTCTCTGCATTTCAGAAGCACTGACTATGAAGACAGGGTTAATATTTTAAGCCTAACAACCCTGAAGTGACCAAAAAATTGGATAGTGTTCTAATTAACTTTGCTCCCTTTCTACAGATGAGGTTCATCTGCCAGCATCAGAATGCAGTAGTTTACTCCTACTTGGTAAGAGTGTGTCCCCTACATACACAGAGAGGACAGTTAAACCTTAGGACTGACTGCCACAAGAAACAGTGATGGCTATGAACAGTAACAGCTCAGGCACCAACTGCATGGAGTGGCGGAGGCCATCTGTGGCTGTGAACTCAGTGCTGGCACCAATGCCAATCCCAGGGAAGTTGGTATCTTCCACCTCCCTCCCACCCATCACATTTGGTGCCTTACTGTGAAGGACAGAGGGGTGGGGACCTGCCTTGCCTGGACCACGAGATTGGCCTCTTGACATTGGTTCCCATCCTGCCGCTGTGTTTCTTCCCCTCCCACCCCTCAGGGTGCAGCTGGATTGGAAACAGATTTAACTCCCCAGATATATTGTTTCATTTAAGGGCTAGTAATTCTGTCAGTCCTGGTGCTGACAAACGAGAGCTCTCATCTGCCAATCTGGGCCCACAAGAATGATGCACCTCCGTTCCTGTGGTGTCAGAATGCCTAAGAGTTACAGGCTCCGCTGGCCTTCGGGAAGCAAGACTAATAATAAGAACACCAGGCCAGAAAAGGGTGGGGTGGGGGATTTGAGGGGTCATCTGCTTGTTTATGGAGGGAGAGGTGTGTGGCGAGGGCAGGCGACAGCCGAGAGGTCAGAGCTGACACCCATAAATACCCACTCTAAGTGAGCAGAGATGAGATGTGTCAAGAAGCTTGCAGGAAGATTTGCAGCAGGAGGGCAGACAGAATAGATTGTGCTCCAGCTGTCCCCAGCTCTGGGACACTGTGTCCTTTCTCAGCAGCAGGATTTAATATATAATTTAATAAACCCGATCAAAATATACACTCAGGGCGATACAGCAAGAAAGTAAAATGCCTTTGTAAATGCCCAACTTTTAAGGAAAATGTTCATAGTTCTTCTTAAAGAGAAGATGGAGGAGAAAAAAACCCACACAAGAGTAACTGATTTGCTTTAGCACAAACTTTGGTGCCTCGCCATCCACTTCCTCAGAGGCACTGGTATAATCAAGGAAGTGGATTGAGATCCATGAAAGCTCATGCTGAAATAAAACCAGCTCATCTAAAAAGTGCCACAAGGCTTACTTTTCCACCTATTCCTCACTGTCCTTTTCTACTATCTCTTGGAAAACAGCTCATCTTAGTGATAACTTCTTTTATCCCAAAATTTTGTTGACTCCGTTTCCATTCTGCCTTATCATTAAACACTGCTCTTAATGCTCACAGGTAAGAGGAATGTCTCTTCTCTGACCCTGGAAAGTTGCTATCAGTCAGAGAAAGACAGCACTGGGCTAGATGGATAAATAAAGCAACTTTTGGTGTTTTTATTTACTCACTAGAATGAGAACTGAACTTCTTAAAAAAGAACCTGGGTTTGTGGGGAGCATATAACTACAGCTCCAGAATCCTCCAGTTGGATAGCTGTCTGGGGGATTCTGGGAGGTGTAGTCCACATTACACAGAGCTTTGCTTAAGAGGCACCTAGAGGATTCCATGCCTATGGAGCGTGCTTAATCTTTATTAGGCTGTTTTGGTTTTGGTTTTTTTGAAATTTTTCCCACCCCTTCCCTATTTAGATTTTTTTTCTCCTTGAATATTTTTTTGGGGGGGTAACTTCTGCAAACTCAGCTTCCTCCTCCACACAAGCCTGCTTAATGACTTCCCTCTTGAGCATGGATGGTGCTGTTTTGGCTACTTAAATGATTGGCACTCACAGCTTAAATGTTGGAATCAGAAGGGATGATAAGGAGGCTGAAATCTTAACCCTGGCCAAAAAAAGTGCCACGTCTCCAAGACACTGTAGAATCAACACCTCACTGGGGCAGAAGGAAGCACAGGCTGTTTGAAAGACCTTATCTCCAATTCAGGCACGGAGAGAGCATGACTTCCTGGTGTGGGATAGGAAATGGCAGCTCCGCAGCAGTATCTGCAGTAGCATCATGCTCATCTTGTGTTTGCCAGCCTTGGCTCCCTCCGGAACTAACCTGTTTGAAACTCTGCCAAGCCTTTACCAGCATGTTATTGTGAGCCTTCAAGTCATTTTGGACAACCCTAAGATGAACTTATCAAAGGTTTTTCTTGGCAAGATTTGTTTGGGGGGGGTTGTCTTTGCCCTCCTCTGAGGCTGAGAGAGTGTGACTTGTCCAAGGTCACCCAGTGGGTTTCCATATCCGAGCAGGGATTCAAACCCTTTTCTCCAGTTGTAGTCCAATGCTCAAATCATTACAGCACACTGGCTCAAAAGATAAGGTGTTGGCCAGGAACTGAACCCGGATCAACTGCTTAAAGAAGGCAGCCACACTCAGTACTATACTACCAATGCTGTTTGTAGTCCAATGCTCAAACCACTACACCACATTGACTCTCTGAGCCAGCATACCCTTCAATATTTCACAAGGACACATGTGGCCAAAATGGCACCAGTTATTAATGAGGAAGGACATGGAAGCTAGGAGAGCTAGCTACAGTAGTTTGCTTTTCCCTGGGTCTCCTGGGAAGGGCACGATTCTACACCCTCCTCTCCGCACTGGCCCCAAACATGAGGTGGGGCAGGGCATGGTTTCTCTTTGAAACAGCAGGATGACTGGACCAACGCACATCTCATGCAGCCTTCCTGAACCAGGAGGTCTCCATTTCTGCTGGAGTTACCATTGACTTCACTCAACATAGATAGTAACTGGCTACTATGCAATCTGGGGATGATGTGAGCTGTGCTGTACTTGGGCTCATCTGGTTGGGGATGGTGGATCAGGCACAACTCTGTTGCAGACTTAAGATGTGCAGAGTCTAGAAAGCACAGCCCTTTCATGCAATACCATTATGTTAAAGCACTATGATTCCAAAGGCAGCTCTCACGGCTGCATCCTATGGTGTTCTAGGGTTTGTAGGCACTAGTGAGCTCCCTGACAGAGAATTCTAAATACCCTTCTCTGAACTGCAAATCCCATGATTCCATAGGATGGAACAATGAAAGCTGAAGTGGAATCATAGTGCTATAACTGTGTAGTGCGAAAGGAGAAGTTGGGAAGAGTGCGGGCATCTGTCACTGTAGACACCCCATTGCTAGACACCCCGCCTGCTATTTTGCAAGTTCCAGTTCTGAGGACTGACCTTGAAAACAGGTGCAGAATATGAACTTGACAGCCACCCCCCACGCACACATACACCCTGCAGCCTTGCCGCTGAGCCAACAATTCCCTTTATTCATCGGGTGTATTTTTTAGTAGAATGGTCTTACTCCAATAAAAAAATTCCCTTAAAAAAAAAAAATTCCCAAAGGAACTACCTTAAATCTAGGTATGAAACTGGAGTTGCTATCAAAAATACCAGTAGCAAAATGAGGCAAGAAAAATCAGAGGGGGTAACATTGTCCTTTTCTGCTTGGCAGGTACCTGAAATAATGAGGCTAAAGTTGGTTCCTTAATCCTGGTTCTCAGTTCCTTATTTGTACAAAAATTTGAAACATAGCTAAAACACATTCAGATTAATAGAGACATGAGCTTTGAATACCCCTACACCCCAAAACATCTTTTAAATACCCCATATTGCATATTGTCAAAATCAAGAGACTGTGCCCTTCAAGTTAAAAAATAATAATGATTCCTATACTGTCCAGGCTTGGAAATGAGTTACACCCATTGATTGCCAGGGGTGGCAGTTTTATACTCTTCATGAAGAGGAGGGAAGTGGGGAAGAGGTTTAGCAGGACAATATAAAAGCCACACGGGGCAGAGTTCATTTAACACGCAAACCCATCCTGGCCACCTTTTATGGCTCGGGAAAAGGATGGATGGGGAACTGAGGAGATTTGTGGGAGGTGGGCAAAACGAACTGAGCTGTTATGCTCTGTTAGCCAAAGGAAGCTGCTTGCTAATAGAAACACATATACACACATCAGACTTCACCATGTAACGTGGCTGGCTTTAGGCATTTACAAACTGACCACTCACTTCGTTTGACTTTGCTGTGGGAGGGAAGAAGAACCATCCACTGTCACCTTAACCAGACTGTGTTGGCATGATGGAACCTCCATGTCCAAGCCCACTGTACCAGAAAAGGGGGAGAGTGCAGTACCCATCATCCCCAGCCAGCTAGGCTTTTGGTGGCACTGGCTGGGAGGTGAGGAGAGTCCAATATGTCTGGAAGGTTGCCCTGTAAGTTCTCCCTATAAACCTCACCCAGGTAACCCAGTACTGATTCATCAGCCTCCTCCCCTGAATATCCTAAAACCGGCACGCAATGACCTCCACGGGGCTTTTACCACTAAGGAGAGGGCTAACAAACGATGCCTGTTGCCAGCTACCCCAACCTGCCTTCCCTAAGGTGTCCCTTGGCTACCAACATCCCTTCACACCAGTTAACTGGGGAGGGTAGCTGGTGGCACCCACATTGGAGGAGTGGTGAGTCCGTTCTGGGTTTTAGTCTGAACTTTGGTCTGATTCCCACCCCTGCCCTCAACGATTCAAAGTGCCGGGCCTAATTTGGACGATGGTTGAGTATTTGGATAACTCAGTTAAAGTTCAGACTACAAGACGAATGAATTCAACAAACCCACTATTGTAGAAGTCACCTCTAGCTACCACAGGAGTTAAGGCAACTTTAGTAACAGTAGTAGTAGTCGTATATTTATTTCTATCCCACCCTTTTCCCAGCTGGGTTATCAAAGGGGCTTACAAGAAGTTAAAAAACGCATCATTAAAAATTCACAGGATACAAAAGTTTTTAAAGGGATTAAACAATAAAATTTTTTAAAGCCAGATGAAAAGTTATATCATATATAGCAGTGGCTCTTAACTGTTTCTTTACCAGGGACCCCATTTAAATATGGTTTGTTGCCGTGGACCCCAAAGACTTAACTCAAGATTTAAAACCATAACAACAACAACAAAATTATCATCATCATCATCATCATCCAATTACACCATCCATGAAACCTTTCCTCAGAGGCACTGCAGGAGGTGGGAATTCTTCTCCTGCTTCTTCCTGCAGGTTTGTGACTAGAGTGGATTGAATGGCAATGTGCAGGCCAAGCCAGCCAGCCTGCCTTTGTCTTGGCTCCTGTCACGTGGCCACTCCACTGCAGGCAGGCAGGTGAACCAAGCAGCCTCCAAGCCTTTGCGAACCCCCTGTGAGGATATTACCAACCCCTCAGGGTCCCCAGACCCCAGGTTAAGAACCACTGACATACATTATATCTCCTTCCCTTAAGCCCACCCAGCCCTGCGCCACCTCTCCTCACCTCCAGCTCTTTGAAGAAAATGCAACTGCGCGCCCACTCCACGATGGCGAAGAGGGTCTGGTCGGCCATCTTACACATCAGCCCAAAGGCACTGAGCTTCTCATGGCGGCTCTTGCCCTGCTCCTGCTGGAGGCACGTCAGAATGCGGCCCTTGACCTGCCCCTCCTCGGGCTCCAGCTGCAGCAGCTTCAGGATCACCTCAGGCACGTCTGGGGGGGCTGGGGCAGCAGGGGACCCCCCTCCTCCACCACTACCACCACCATTACAACTGCCGCCTCCACCACCTCCTCCTGGATAGGACTCGGGGTAGGGATAGGCTGGGGCCGCCGCCTCGTGGGGATGTGCCGCGTATGGGTCCGGGAACTCAGACTTGATGGCCCGGCTGGCGAAGGGTGGGTAGGGGAAGCCGGAGAGGGCGACCCCATGGCCGGCAGCTGGCACCGGCATGGCCAAGGCGGGTGTCCCATAGGGGCTGCGCTCGTAGTCGACGGGCGTCATGGCAGAGGCACTGCTGCTGTTGCTCAGAGGAGGAGGAGGAGGAGGCCCTTTGGATGATGACACCACCCCGGGATGATGGTGGTGGTGGGGATGATGGTGATGGTGATGGTGAGCCAAGCCATGGAGGGAGGCAGGGAGACCGCTGTAGTCCGCTGTCTGCACAGGGGAGACGACGGAGGCAATGGGAGGCGGAGGTGGCGGTGGCCCAACGGTGGCCTCCAGTTTGAAGCCGTTGGCTCGGATCAGGGCCTTCTTCTGCTGCTTCAGGGCCCGGTCGCGCTTGTACATCGGGCCGAACTTGTTGCGCCCGCCTCGCATGCGGTCAGCGCGGACGGCTGGCAGGGGAAGAAGGGGACAAAATGAGAGGAAAGCGCATCAGAAACGGATCTGTTCACACGACCTGCTTTGGAGAATTCTCCCTCTCTTCTAAATAATACAAAAAAAAAAAAAAAAGAAAAAAGAATGCATTCTGAGCTTGGGGGAGTGAACTATGTGGAACTGCAGCCCCCAGAATCCTGGTCATTTGGCCAAGGGGGATTCTGGGAGTTGCATTTCCACAGAGTCACCTGTCCCAAGTTGTGAAAAAAGAGCCTCATCCCCCTTTTTGCATCCGCCTGGACTGAATTTATGCACCAGCTTAAAACAAGGTACAGCTCTACTAGCACTATTAGTTCTCCTGGTACTAACTCTCTACGCTCTACAATTAGCACTAACCAGCATGGTAAGAGTGCCTCTGAACATAGTTTGCCATAATTGGGTCTCCCATGACCATGCTATTGGGAGAAATTGGGGTTGGGAAGCCAGTCTGATTTGGGGGCTTGGTGGAAAAATAAGGTAATCCGTATGCTTGACAATGATTTAAGATCAGGGCAGTACTTAGGGGAACAAAAGTTGTGGTGGTATTTTTTTTTTGTACTACAACTCCCAGAACTCGTCAGCCAGCCGCTGGCGTACCCCATTGTTCCCTATAGCCCCACACATGCTGAGATTGCCTCCTTGGGGACTCCCCCCTCTCTGGCCGTAGTGAGGAATGATGGGAGCTGCAGTCCAGAGATATCTGGAGAGCTCCAGACGGCCTAGCCCTGGAAGGGCTGTTTTAAGGTACCAACGGCGTCAGCATCCGCAGGGGGCCCCATCATTGTGGGGGGCCTCTGTAGTAACCCTCCTCCTGTAAAAACATTATTAGTAGTAATCTGAATATCCTGTCCTGTGAATAGCTTAGGTGTAGTTAGGTTACACTGACCTGAGATGAACATATGGGGCCCCCAAAATAAAGCATTGCAGGGGGGGGGGCAAAATTCCTTAAACCAGTCCTGAGCCCTGGCACGCACACACACCCCGCTGGGGTGGTCTTGCCTGCCTGCCTGCCTCCCACCCACCCCCGGCCCTAGGGCCAAGCAGAGCCCAAGAATGTGTCAGAAAGCAGGGACACGCAGGTGCCTCTTTGCAATCAGGCATTTCCAAACCGGTGGCTCTCAAGAGATGGCAGCAGCTGCTAATTTGGAAAGGCTCTAAACAGACAGGGGGGGTCAAGGAAAAGCTCTTTCCTCCTCCTCTTCCTCCCCCGAAGCGTTTGCATGGGCTCGGGGACGGGGAGGCGAAGCAAAGGGGGTAGAGGGGAGAAAAGAGAGACCCGCGTGGGCGCCCCCGGATCTCGCTTGGCACCCAGGCGAGTTTGCATCCCAATCCAGTTGGGCTTCTTCGCCTCTCCCACCCACCCACCCTTCGAAGACAGGATGAGAAAAGACGCGGAGGGGCCGGGTTGGGGGGTGAATCCAGCCAAACAGAGATCCCCCGAGAGAAAGAAAGCCCCTAACCAAGCCAGGGTTCATTTTAAACCCCAAGATGCGGGACTTCCACTCCCACCACGACCCTCGAGGGGCCAAGCCGGGGAAGGAAGGAAGGAAGGAAGGAAGGAAGGAAAGCAGCCTTGGGCCCGTCGAACAACCTAATGGGAAAGAGCCCAGAGTCGTTCAGAAGGGCGGTTGTGAATAAAGACATGGAATAATGTTTCTTGGACTGCAGCTCCCAGAATCCCCTAGCTCCGAGGTTCTTTGGAGCGCTGCCTTTGCCTCCTGTCCCGGAGTGCTTTCTGTTCTCCATCCCCCTTTCCACACACCCCCGTGGATCCCAAGGGACGCCCCCGACCCAACTTTTCGCGCAGCCTTGCTATCGCCGCTTCCTGCAAAAAGGTCGAGCCAAAGAATCTCTCTCGGCCTTTCTCTTATCTCGCCTGCAAACTCCTCCGCAGCAACAACAATGAAAAAAACCCACTCCAGCATCTGTAACGCGCAAGAGCTGGGAGGGGGGTCTGAAAAGCTGGGCGAAACCCCAGCCAGCGTCTTCCTTGCAACCCGGCTGGGGGGCTTCGGAAAGTCTTTTGCCCACCGCCGGGGTTTAGTGGCCCACACCTCCCACCCACCCCCTTCCAGGGGAAAAACAGGACTGTCTCTACTATTGTCCCAGATGCTTGGCACCCAAAGCTACTCCTTCCACGTTTTCCCTTCCTTGCACACAATATTTCCCTTCCTTGAAACCTTCCTTGCACACAACATTAGGGATTGCATTATTTATTATTGTTGTTATTATCATTAACATTCCTACCAGGATGATCCAGTGGACAGCATGTTAAGGACTGTATCATCATTATCACTATATTATAATTCTTGTTGTTGCTCTTTACATTTATACCTGGCTTTCCCCCCAGTGAATTCAAAGTGGCATACATTGCTCCTTGTCCCAACCACTTTATCCTCACAACAACTCTCCAAGGTAGGCCAGCCTGAGAAGGCATGACCACACAAAGTCAGCCAAAGGTCTGTTGCTTAGCTGGAAACTGAACCTGCCTTTCCCATGTTCAAATCCAACACTTTAACCACTACACCACACTGTCTCTCTTTAGCATTGCCTCTAGGCATCAAATCCAGTTTTAGTTGTGGTATTTTGAGTTGTCTTCTCACATCCACATTGTCTGCCGCAGTGGAGTCGGGTTAATCGGAGCCTGCTATAGAAGGCTTTATTATGAATAGCAAAAGGACCATGGATATGGACAGACACATGTGCAAAGAAACCAAAGGGGGAAAAGATTAATTTGGGGGGAAATTACCTTTTGGACTACCACCCCCCAAATCCTCTGCCAGCATTTTTTGGCTACATCATGGCTGGGGGATTCTGGGAACTGTAGTCCAAAATGTAATTTTTCCCAAACTCCTATCTCTATCCAAAGTTGCCTTTTTTGGATCACAGCTCTGCAAATCCCCCATGTTGGCTGGAGGCTTCTGAGAACTGTAGTCCAAAAAGGTAACTTTTCTAAGCTACCCTAGTTCCTTTGCTCCTCTTTCTAGTCTTCCCTGTCTTCCTTGGCTTAAGTACCAGCCTCTCCAGTTTCCACCCACCAGCACCAAAGTCCTTCACCCATCACCACTGAGTTTCCAGGCCAGAGAGACAGAGACCTGTGTTGACTGCAACTCCTTCCCTTTGGATGCTGGTACAGGTCCTGAGCCTGCCCTTGTTTACTGTGCCAGGGATGGGTTGCCCTCAGCCTCACAGCTCTGTCCAAAAGAAGGTGGCTGCAGCCTTCAAGAGCTTTACATCACACTGGATGCACCCACCTGCATCACCCACAAGAGCCTGTTGCTATGCATAATTGCATGCGGCTGCAGCACATCATGTACAGAACATGCTGCGTGTCATTTATTCTGCACAGGAAGAAAGCTCACACACTAGACAATTCAGGAGGATTTGCCCCCCACCTGGGGGATTCTCCACTGCTCCTGTGCCCCCTCCCACACACAACTTTGGTCCAGACTGCTCAACCACAGTCCCCTTGTCTTCTTGATCTGCCAAATCAAGAAGAGAGGGACCAAAGCAAAGAGAAGCTCTACAAGATTTTTTGGGCTACAATGCCTGCAAGTCCCTGACCATTGGCCATGCTGGCTAAGCCTTCTGGGGGTTGAAGTCCCAAACACCTGGAGAGCTGAAGGTTCCCCATCCTTACAGGAGCATCCTCCCCTTTTCCCACAAAGCAACAACAACTAGGCAGCCTGGTCTTCAAACACTTCCCCCCCCACACACACACACACAATCCTGATTTTAAGAGAGATTTGCTTAGTCTTTAGGCTTGCAAGGTGCTCTCAAGGTCAAAGCTAAACCCAGCTTCTTCTGCCTCTTTTTTTAAAAAGTGAGAAGGAGAATGGCAAAAGGAAGGCACTCTTTGCACACTCAGAAGCGCTGTATTGTTTTTATTTATTTGCTGGGAAATGCAAATTATTTGTTTACTGTGATACATTTGGTTATTTACCAATATATAGGAAACTATATTCCTATATTCCAATTTATTGGACCATTAGGTTTGTTTATGCATTGTTATGTTAGCTAGTTAGTGGAACTCATTTATTTGCTGGGATGTAGGAATATAAGTGAAGCTTGTAGTCCTAGCCCAGGCTGGAGAGGGTAATTTAGCAGATTTTTAGAACTACAACTCCCAAAATTCCAGCTCATTGATCATGCTGGTTGGTGACCAATGGAGGTTGTAGTCCAGAGCATCCAAAAGACACAGTGGGTTGCCTACTCTTGACTGGCAACAGGTCTCCACTCGAGCAAAGTCTTTCCCATCATCCACTATCAGATAATTTCTGTTGGAATTGCCAAAAATGGAACCTTGAACCTTACAGCCTGCCTGGCTGTTACTGCACAGCATCTGGGAATGAAGCTGCTCTAGAAAACTGCCTGGATCGTGAAAGAAGTATGTATGTATGAGAGGATGGGCCTCTCTTGCTGCATCTGATGTCAAAGAAATATTCTAGTCAGCCCTGTGTCAAGTTCAACAGACATGGGTATTTGAGATCTGCAAAATCTGACAAGATGGAGACTGCTTTACTGTGGTGGGAGGGTGAAGTGTAGGAAGTAATGAACACCCACCCACCCCCCTTAGAAGAAGGGGAAATTAAATGCCCAGGTGCGGGTGTGTACACACACCATTTATACCCCTCCTGTCTTGAACCCACATCAGCTCTAGAGCCTGTGTAGGACAGAGTGTTTCTGAGCATGTACAGAAAAGACAGGCAACTTAGAGGGTGAATCTGGAGTCTGATTTTCCTTCCTTAGGGCCATCCCATAGGAATGGGGGCTGCACAGATTGCCAACGATGTCAAAACAAAATCAAAAATGGCCCATTTTAAGAATATTTTATGTTAAATTTCAGGCAAACCCTGTGATGAATTTTAAATGATAAATGTCTGTTCCTTGAGGTTTCCAGAAGAGATTATTTATCATAACTCCCCCCCCCTAAAAGGAGCATAGGGTAAGGTCAGCGGCACACACACACACACACACACAAAACAGGCCTGCTTGAGCCGGATCTGGCCCCAGGGCTCCAATTTGCCCACCCAGAGTCCTTCACCTGGGATGCAGGAGAAGAATTTCTAGATTTGAATGCATAACTGGGAGTTTTGCCTTGTTTTTTGAATCCAAGACAGTTCTGGCACACACATATACACACACACATAGAGCAAGAAACAAAAAATAAAAATCTAGACAGTGCTATCAGCCTGGCCTCCTCTCTGGCCGTCCTCCCAGGCTCTCAGCTTCCCCCTTCCCCATCTCCTTTCTGAAAAGGAATTTGCTTCCACTTTCTATTGTTCAAAGCCAAGCAGTCGCCTCCTACACATGCAACCATTGGCCAGTTACAACCCCAAACGTCTAACACCATCAAACTTGAATGTGATTGGATGAAAAGTTATTGTGTTAGACTCTGCAAATTGCGCTGATTAACAACATGGGAGTTGGGGAGAATTCAGCGGGTTCCCCCCCACCAAAAAAATAAGCGAGGCGCCAGGACCACAAAATCAGAATTGTGGGCCGGATGTGGCCCCAGATGACCCACACACAAAATCCTCCTTCCCTAGTCACACTGTGACAGTCACCATATGGTTTCTCCAGTGTCCTGGTAAGGCATTTTGCACATGCTCAATAATGCTGCTGCACTTATTGGTCTGTTATTGGATTTCTGGCCTGGGAGAGGCTCTGCTTGATAATCATCAAGTAATAAACAACAACAATATTCAATAGAATTTACCTCATATATATAGTTGTTATCAGTTTCACAATCTACCAGGTGTTGCTGACTAGAGCTTTTAGCCCACCAATGTTTTGGATTCTATCCAAGAGTCTAGAATCAGTGTAGTATCATCATCATCATCATCCTCAGTGAGGTAACAACAACAATAATAAAAATCTGTTCCCTAACTGAATATTGCTGTGGAGAATTCAAATAAACATTTTGCTTATTGAGACAGATCTATCTCTCTGACTTTTTTTCAATGAGAGGACAAGTCTGTGTTTAGATCAAGCATGTGAATTGTGTAGCAATTTAGATGCTGTTGGACTGCAGCTCCCAGCAGTCCTTTCCAGCATGCCAAATGTCTAGGAATTCTGGAAGTTATAATCCAAACAACATCTCAAGGACCACACAACTCACGCCTCTGGCATAGATACAGGTGAGGGGACATATGAAAACAGACCAGAAGAAAGATCTGGCAAGAAGAGACAGGCGAGATTCAATAGATCTTTTAGGCTTACAGTGTAAGCTAGAGGATGTTTACTTGGAAGTAAAGCATCTTGACCAGAGGACAGCAGCATCCCCAATCCTGTTTCCTGCTGCGTTTTCCCCCAGGTGTTTAGGCCGGTCTGATGAGACAGGAAAGGAGGGAAGGAGCACCCCCTTCCCTTTCCAAATGTGTGCATTCTGGCCAGGACAGGTTTTACATTCACAGGTGATGGCGAAATATATGTTGCTCAGCCTTCTTCCCAGCATGTGTGCAAAAATTAAATTAAATTGGTTGACAAGGAAAGCACACCTTCAGAAGCACACCTATTGGGCAGAGCTGGGAAAATACTATATACTTATACACACCATCATTGTATGTATTTTCAAGTAGACTCCAACTTATGGTGGCCCTATTCTGGGGTTTGCTATTGCCGTCCTCTGAGGCTGAGACAGGGTGACTTGCCCAAGGTCACTCAGTGGGATTCCCTGGTTGAGTGGCGATTTGAAGCCAAGCCTCCCAGAGTCCTAGGCCAACACTCAAACCACTATGTCACTCTACTTGTGATTTTTTAAAATTACAACTCCCACAATCCCCCAACCAATGCCAATATACACAACAGCGCATGTTCTGGCTCACCTTCCAGTCTCATTCCCACAGCCAGACACTTCTGGAATCGGCAGTAGGGGCACCTCTTGCGCTGTGTTTTGTCGATCTTGCAATTCTGATTTTCAGTACATGTGTAGTGCTTGTTATTCTGCACTGTCCTCTTGAAAAAACCCTGGAAAGGGAAAGAGGAAAGGCTTAAAGAGGCCAAGGGTGGACACAGAGTACACCAGATCATTTCTCCTTCTTTCCATTCTTTGGACAAGGCAGCTTGTCCTTGGGGAGCAGGAAGAAGAAACAGAAATGCACTTTACCTATGCTCAAGAAAACTCTTGCCTGAAATTATTGCCTGAAGAACTGCAGAAATGGCCCAGTTAGGTCGATTTAACACACTGGATTTGTTTTTATGGCTGGGACCCTGTAGGTTAGTTACAACTAGAGTAGACCTAGGGCCCATTCACACTACAGAATTATAGTTGTTATCATTCCACTCTAAAATTGTGTCCTACAGAATTTTAGAATTTGCAGTTTAGAGCATTTAGAATTCTCAGCTAAAGACCTTCAGTGCCTCCCCAAATAACAAACTGCAGAATTTCATAGACCATGCCAGTTAAAATGGAATAATATCACTATAACTGCATAGTGTGAATAGGCCCCAATGAATCAACAGTTAAATAGCAGGTCAACACAGAGATATAGCCCAAGAATAGGATCTAGGACTTTAATTACCTGGTTAAACTGGTGAGTGTGTATTGCCTCAATAAATCAATCAAAGAATGAACTATTCATCCATTCATCCTGCCATTCAATTTAATGTAATTCACTTCCTTCAAAACACAGTAAAGCTGATTTGCTACCCCAGGGTCCTGCCCCAAGGTACCACTGAATAGAGATCCCTAATGGAGATTAATTTGGCCCCCAAGACAGATTAGTAAAAGCTCCACCTAGGGCCGGTTTAACCAGTCTGCCAAATCAGCATTGGCAGGGGGCCCCAAGGTTAAGGGGGCCCCCCTGCTGACCTCCTTATCTGACAAAGGTTTTCTAGGAAGACTCTATGGTAGGTGTGCTGTTTTGTGTCCCATGGATAATGAATCCATGGATACGGGGGTCCTACTGTAATCTGAGCATCCTGTATTGTGAATAGGTTAGGTTACATTGCCTGAGATAAACATATGGGGGCCCCAAAATAAAGCATTGCAGGGGGCCCCACAATTCCTTAAACCGACCCTGGCTCCACCCCACAGACAGGAAGCACAGGGAGAACAGCAAATTAAGAGGGCACACAGATTGCTCCCTCTGTCTTGGGTTCAAATCACATTTCAATCCTTTGGGTAATAGGGCTGAGCTATTTTGGGTGGGAATTAGAAAGTCATTTTGACTTTGCACTGGGTGAGGGCTCAGTTCTTAACCACCTGTCCCCCCCCCCACCATGCAAGGCCTGGCTTTGGCCCTATATAGGGTGTATGAACCTGAGGCTCTCTAGGCTGGCTGGACTCCAAACTCCTATCATCCCCAGCCAGCATGGCCAATGGGGATGCTACCCACCCACACACAGATGGCCACTGTATGGAACAGCCTGTGTAAGAAATAAGCAATCACAACACACATAGGCATATATGGGGGGGGGGAATCTGACTGTTCAGATATCATCTCTGCCATTATTTATATTTCATTAGTTGATTAGGGTGACTTCCCACTGCCATTGTATCTTCACAACAACCATACAAGGTAGGTTAGGCTGAGAGAGAGAGACTGATTGTAAGTCTTGGGGACTTGAGCTCCTCTCCTAAATTGGGAGCTCTAACCACTATACCACCATCCATGTTGTTCATGATCTCTTCCATTTGTGAAATTTTGGTGTGGGAGGTAGGGAGGTGTTTAATAATACTTGCCTCCCTTTTAAGAACTACTGAGAGGAAACAGAGTTTATCAGTTCTGCTGGTGCTTTCTCCTAATCCATCTCCTGACTATGTGCTGGACTACAACTCCCATCACACCAACAAGCTCTCCCCCTTGGCCAACCTGAATGGCCAACTTTTATATATTTAAAACACTTCATATAAATACTATGAGTGAGACCTAGAATATGTGTGATTTCCTGGTGCAAAAAGGGGTATTTTGAGCATATGCAGAAGGCCCCTTTTCTTCTCAGCACTGCACTCTCTGCTGCCCCCACTAATCGTGGGCCCCAGGACACAAGGCCACCCAAAACACTGGAGACTCCTCTGAGCATGTACAAAGTGCATATGGACCTTCTCCCCCTCTACTCAACTGCCCAAGGGCACGAATGTGCAGACTGTGGCCATCCACATCTCCCTGAGTTCCAGTTCCCATTATCCACAGTTTTCCCATGGCTAGTGTCTAAGGGTTATGGAACTTGGAGTCCAACACTATCTGGAACTAAGCACATTCCCCACCCCTGGATTAGGCCTTGTGTTTTAACCTCCCTTTTAGAAGGCTAGCAGCTGGTCTGTTATATGCAAACTGTCTAAAGGAGATGGGTAAGGAAAAAGATTATTTATGGCTAGATAGTAAATCCCATTTTTCCGGAACAAGACCCCCCCCTTTGTGTTCATGGGGGAGGCAAATTATTGCTACTGCCAGTCGAGCAGGACATGAAGGGGGGCAGCCCTGGAAGAGTAGTGGGGGCATCCCACCAACAAAATGGGGCTGAGCCTGACTCCGGCTTCCAAAGTTGCTAGTCCCTAGCATTTCCCAAAGGAAAGGATGCACCTACTTTGATCCCAGGATCGCCAAAAGAGACAATGGTGGGTTTTTCAAAGGGGAATGAGTTAACCTATTTCGTTTGGGAGCCCAGGCAGGAGAAATAAACCAGATCCAGCCTTTGAGAGTGATGGAGGGAAATCACTCCCCATCCCAAACGAAATCCAACCACAAACTTTGCTGGTGAACGACGTTTAATTTTTTTAAAAATCTGGAGGGGTTGTTTTGTTTTATAACAAGCAGGACCAGTTTAAGGAATTTGGGCCCCCCCTTGCAACGCTTTATTTTGGGGGGCCCATCTGTTGATCTCAGATCAATGTAACCTAACCTAACCTATTCACAATACAGGATATTCAGATTATTACTAATAATGTTTTTGCAGGAGGAGGGTTACTATGGGGGCCCCTACAATAGCGGGGTCCTCTGCAGCTGCAGGGCCCTTAAACCGGCCCTGATAACAAGTGCGAGTGTTGCGACATCGTAGAAAGGGAAAAGAGCAAAATCAAACAAAGTATATTATTAGTTGGGCTGCGGTCTCCTTCGAGGTTCAAAATACCCCCACCTTCTGATACGTCTAGATTGTCTTAGGGATCCCCCGACGAGGTTTCCCCTCCCGCCCTAGCAAATCGTCTCCAACAAGGAAGCCCCTATAAAGGGACCCGGTTTCCCAAAGTCCGTCTTGCCCCGACGGGGCGCCCGAGTCGAGGTCTCGGGGAAAACGGAGCAAATGCAGCCGGGGCTGCTTTTCTCCCGAGGAGACCCATTCAAGGCAATGAAGCCGAAGAGCAGCAGAACCGTCTGGCTCCTTGAGGCTTACTTTCGTTTTGTTCGGTTGCCTCAGAATCAACGGGGGTGGGGGGTGTATACAGTTCTCCCTCCGTATCCACGGATTTGGTATTCACGGATTCAAGTATTCACAGCTTGAAAATATTCTTTAAAAAAATAATCCAAAAAGCAACCCTAAAATTTTGCCATCTTATATAAGGGACACCATTTGGCTATGCCATTGCATATCATGGGACTTGAGTATTCACGGATTTTGGTATCCACGGGGATCCTGGAACCAAACCCCAGTGGATATGGTTCTCTGTATTTTATTTCAGGTATAAATTATACAAGGTTTCTGTTTTTATAAACATATAACTAATGCAATCCATACGAACGAGCGAGCGCTCACACACACTTTTATGTGAAATTAAACCAATCCTTTTCTAACTGGAGGAAGAAATTTTCTAAGGGGGAAAAAATTAATGGTAATTATAATTAATTCGTTCCCTGAATGACAATTTCCTCCAAGGAACTGCACTTTAAGAAAACGCAAGGGTTGGTTTGATTTTATTCCTGACATGTTTCCATGTTTGCCTTATAATTATTACAATTAAGACATGATAATTTATTATTATTCGGTTTAATTTATTTCTGAACGGTTTGGTTGGTCTTTAGCTCATTTGAGTGGCCTTCGTTACTGTCGGTTGTTAAATTTCCGAGGCTGCTACTTCGGAGAGAAAAGGGATGATAATAATAATAATAATAATAATAATAATAATAATAATGTAATAGAAACAGGCCAGAAACAGACTTTGCAATCAATCCTGCTGATAATTCTGAAACGGAGTGACACCGAATCAGGCTCAACGCGGGTTTAAATCGTTCCAACGGTAAGTTGAAAGAGGGAAAATGTCCGTTCTTATTAAAAATAATTAATTCGGAGGGGTGTGATTCGCATTCTCCAGTCTTTCTGGGGTGTGAATGATCAGTGGATGATAGAATGCCAAGATTTCTTTTTCGGGAGAGAGGGGAATGAATTACCAAAATAAATAAATAAATAAATAAATCCGTATAAAGCAAAATAATAGCAAGAAACGACGGACTCCCTCAAGAACCTCAAATTATATACTTCGGAATTTCCTTTCCTACATTCCCCAAAGTGGAAGAATGTGAACGAAATTCTAAATAATGTGCATTGAAACCTCCCGAGTCAACGCGGGGAGCGCGTTAGTCGTTGATAGTTACGGTATTAAAGGCGTGACATTAATCATAATAATGCAAAATTAATAATGATTACTACTGCTACTACTACTAATAATAACAGAGGTTAAATGGCTGCACTGTGTAATGCTTTTTCAGTTTTGTTCCCGTCCTTCTCTTCCCTGCAATATTTTAACCCTTCTCCTTGACGCCAAGATGGCATTTGCTTTTCCAAGCCGCGTCACTCGCCATCATCATCACCACCACCACCACCATCATCATCATCCCTCCTCCCCCGCAATCTGATGCTCAAACCAGACGGTTCGGGCGCGGTTTCTCTCCCTCCCAGGGAATCTCGCTTTCATTATGATAATTTCCAACCTCTTTCCGAGGGGTGGCTGGTTTTTCTGGGGCTTCTTCGTAGGCGACGCCCTCCCAAATTCCCCCGTGGGGAGGGAGGATAACTTTCCAATCCTCCCCCCCCTTTTTTGGGGTGTGGATGCTTAAAATGAAAGTTTGGGGAGGGGGACCCTCTTTGATCTCAGGAGGGAAGGCCTGAGTCCACGCGTGTGCGTGGGTCCCTCTTCCCAAGACCGTCTAAGATTAAATTTCCCCGATTTAAAACAGAATTTGGCCGCTTCTGCTGACCTAATGGGCGTTTAGGGGGGAGTTTTTAGGAATCTTTGGGTGGGGGTTAGGAATTTTTTTTTTAATTGAAATAAAACCATTCTACCGGGAGAGTTTAGGGGAGAGTTTTTAGGAATCTTTGGGAGGGGGTTAGGAATTTTTTAAAAATTGAAATGAAACCATTCTACAGGGAGAGGGTTTGGGGAAGAGTTTTTAGGAATCTTTGGGAGGGGGTTAGGTATTTTTAAAAATTGAAATAAAACCATTCTACAGGGAGAGAGTTTAGGGGAGTTTTTAGGCGTCTTTGGGGGGATAAGGAATTTTTTATTGAAATAAAACCATTCTACAGGGAAAGAGTTTGGGGGGAGTTTTTAGGGGTGTCCCTCCCGTCTAGGAGAGCTCTGAGCTGACCCCCTTCTATCCCTCCCGAGCAGCCTTTCTCAATCTTTTTTTTTAAATCCTGGAGGAACCCTTGAAATAATTTCCAGGTCTCAGGGAAACCCTGCATAAGCATTCTTCTACATACTCTCATAGAGGTGGAAGAGACGCCAAGGGCCATCCAGTCCAACCCCATCCTGCCCTGCAGGAAGGCACCATCGCATCATACCTGCTCTTGGTGTCCCCCCACAACCCCAATCTCTTGGGGAAGCCCTAGCAACCAACCCCTTGGGGGGAACCCTAGGGTTTTGGGGAACCCTGGCTGAGCTCCCGAGGCTGGAGCTTCCTCCTCCTCCTCGGCCCCGTCGGGCCCCCCGCTGGCTTACCTTGCAACTCTCGCAGGTGAGCAGCCCGTAGTGGTAGCCGGAGACTTTGTCCCCGCAGACCGGGCAGAGCTCGTCCAGGTCCTCGTCGTAGGAATAATCCATCCCCGCCGTCGCCTCCGGCCCTGCGGGAAGGAAAAGAGCCGGGCAGCGCCTGAGTCCAGGCAGGGAAGGGAAGGGAAGGGGGGCCTCGGGACCCCAAGATCGGAGAGACGCCGCCCCACCGCCCGACGGGCCCCAGGAGGCAGGGAAAGCGGGCGGCCGAAGGTATTCGCTTTTATAGCGCGCCAGGGAGGTGCGGACGCGGCGCTTCTGCTGCAGTTGTGGCTGCCGCCGCGGTTTAGAGGGCGAGGAGTCGGGGTTGGGGAGGGGTGCGAAGGGAAACCAGCCAGCCAAAGAAGGAGGCGCCCCTCATCACTCCCCGTGGGGCGGGAAGGGGGTGAAGCCGCGCCTCTGGGAGCCCAAGAGACCCCCCTGCTGTCCAATGGGGCTGCGCTCCTCCCCACCCACCCCCCAAGAAAGAGACATCCCCCCCAGAAGAAGAGCCGGATCCCGTCCCGTCTGGTCGCCTCCGCTCCTGGTTCTCCCCCCCCTTGCGGGTGCTTCAGCCACTTTGGGGGTTCGGGGTTCGAATTCCTCCCCTCGCCCGGATGTCCCAAAGATGGGCCTCGGGATCTCGCCCGCGAAGGTGCGGCCAGGGATGGAGACGGAACGGGGTGCAAATGGAGTCGGGGCAGGGCCGGTTTAAGGGATTTTGGGGGGCCCCTGCAACGCTTTTATTTTGGGGGGCCCATATGTTTATCTCAGAACCTAAGCTATTCACAGGACAGGATATTCAGATTATTACTAATAATGTTTTTGCAAGAGGAGGGTTACTATGGGGCCCCCACAATGATGGGCCCCCTGCAATGCTTTATTGGGGGGGGGCATCTGTTTATCTCAGGTCAATGTAACCTAACTCAACCTAAGCTATTCACAGGACAGGATATTCAGATTATTACTAATAATGTTTTTGCAGGAGGAGAGTTAGGAAGCCCCCCCCCCAATGACGGGGTCCCCTGGTGCTGCGGGGTCCTTAAGCCGTCCCTGAGTCGGGGGGTGTTAGACTGGGAATCGGGGGGGGGGAGACCTTGGAGAGGGTGGTCTCCTCGGATGCAAGAAGCTCCCACCGGCCCTTTCCTGCGTGTCCAGGGCATGCCAAGGGACCACCAGCCTAGGAGGACGCCACAGCAATTAAGTGAAACAGAGCTGTGTGTGAAATAGCAGTTGTCCCTCCGTATCCACGGTTTTGGTATTCACGGATTGAAGTATTCACGGCTTGAAAATATTCTTAGAAAAATAATATTCCAAAAAGCAAGCCTTGATTTTATATCAGGGACACCATTTTGCTATGCCATTGCATATAATGGGACTTGAGTATTCACGGATTTTAGTATTCACGGGTGGTGGTCCTGGAACCAAACCCCAGCAAATAGGAAGGGACAACTATAATAATAGCATTAATAACATCCCACCACCAATAAATAATAATAATAATAATAATAATAATAATAATAACTGTTCTCAAAGGCGATAGGAAATACGACACAGCGCTGTCCCCCCTTCCCCATCCCAGACACTCCTGATCCTGGGTAGGTTTGACCATCCACACGTGTTGGAGTGAACAAAACAAGGTCTCACTTTGCTTTTTCCTTCCTTCTCTTCTCTTTCCTTCCCGAGAACGAAGGTGTTAAGGAAAAAAAAAAAGGACTGAAAATCCCCCCACCCGACCCAACTCCTCCCGATGTACAGTTTAGTCTGTGAACTGGGGTAGGAGACACAGATACCCTCGTTCACACGTGCGCAGACACGTGTCTGTCTGCTTCTGGGGGGGGCAGCTTTGAAACTTTCAAGCGTGGGCTGGCTTCCCCGTCTCATTCTGACGTGAGGAAGAGCCCACGTGTTTGTTTTTACCGAGTTGACTCCGGAGTCAAACAGTTACCAACCAGCCTTCTCCCCTGCTTGCTTTTTCAATAAAAGAAAATAAATAGCCTTTCTTGATTAACAACAACAGCAACAATAGAAATCGCTATTTTATTTTATTTTATTTTACTGTATTTTATTTTATTTTATTTGCCCCCTAAAGGATAACATCCAAGACTCCCCTGATATTTGAAAGAAGAATACTACTGTACATGTTTGGGAAAGCATCTGCTTTCCCGGACTGCAAAGTCCCTCAAATGGAAAAAGAGTCATAAAAGTCGCGCGTGGGTGGTGGAGGGAATATTTATTGGACACAAACCATTAAATGTGGAGGGAAGGTGGAGATTTCGGGGTATTGTCATTTTTTCATCATGCTCCAAGTTATCCGAAGAGATTTGGGACACTTTGGAAAGACGAAGAAAAATAACCTTCCAAGTATAATAATAATAATTCCTTTCGAAAGCCGTTCTCCCTTCCCAGCACCGCCGTGGGGAGACTTTCCACGCTAGAAATTATTAGTAGTAGTAGTATTAGGAGAGTGGAAAAGTCCTTGCGTGAATGATGGGGTTTTTGCAAAGCTCCATTTGGGCTCTTCTAGGGGAAAAGGCTCTCCTCTGAACTGGGGAAGCCGAGCCGGGAGAGCGCGAATTGGGAGGAAGAGGAGGTTGGTCCCTCCAGAGGTCATCCAAACCCTCCCCGCTCTATAGCTGGCTCTCCTTGGACCGCTTCCACAGGGCTCTCCACTCGGCTCTCTCGACCCTCCGAGGCAAATTTTTGAAACTAACCCCCCCCACCGCTCCAACTCCACTGCCTGTCTCCTGTGATCCGTCTAGGTGGTCTCCCACGCCTTCCAATCGGAGGCTTGGAAGCCCAGAGGCCACGAGGATGATGGAGGATGATGGAGAAGCCCTTGGAGAAAAACTCCTCCTTTGGAGCTATCCCTCCCCCACCCAGGATTACACTGGGGTTTGGTTCCAGGACCCCCGTGGATACCAAAATCCGTGAATACTCAAGTCCCATTGTATGCAATGGCATAGCCAAATGGTGTCCCTTATACAAGATGGCAAAATCAAGGTTTGCTTTTTGGATTATTATTTTTTAAAGAATATTTTCAAGCGTGAATATTTAAATCTGTGGATACCAAATCCGTGGATACGGAGGGACAACTGTAGAGGCCGGCAAAGCCCGAGGCAATACAGCTGCACCTCTAACCCTGCTGTTAGATCCCCCTTCTTGGATGCCTCTTTTGGGGGACTGTTCTAATCCGGTGGTTTTTAACCTGGGGTCCGCAATGTCCTCACAGGGGGTCTGCGAAGGCTTGAAAGTTGCTTGGCCCACCTCCTCCTTGAAGTGACAGGAGCCAAGGCAAAGGCTGGCTGGCTGGTTGGCTTGGCCTGCGCATTGCCATTCAATCTGCTCCAGCTACCAAACTTGCAGGAAGAAAAAGGAGAAAAGTCTTTGCTCTCCTTCCAGTGCCTCTGAGAGAAGGGTTAATGGATGGTGTAATTGCACTGTTGTTATTATTATTATTATTAGGTATTATTGTTATTATTACTGTTTTAAATCTTGAGTTAAGTCTTGGCCGACCTTGGCAACAAAAGATATTTAAAGGGGGTCCCTGATAAAGAAAAAGTTAAGAGCCACTGCTCTAATCAACCTCTCATGGGCCACATTTGGAGAGAATGAAGAAAAGTAATTAGTAATTACTTTTCTTCATTCAAAGTAATTAGCTAACACACATTGGAAACTGCTTAATGCAGTGTAGATGTGTAAATTGCTATCACTTAAAACAGTTTGTAAGCCACTCTGATAACCCTGTGGCTGAAGAGCAGGATATAAATAACTAAATAATAACTAATAACTAATTGATGGATGGGAGGAAAAGGTGGAGCTAAGATTCCAGGGGAGGGGCTTCAAGACGGCCCCTCCCCTTTCCAGCCATTTTAGAAGTTAAGCCCCGCCTCTTTCCCCTTCAACTCCTCCCCATTCTGCATGTCTTAAACTCCAGTCTAGATTATTTTTTTAATTGTCTCGAAATGGCTTTTTGGGTTCAATCTTATTAACCCACTTTTGACACCTCTATGCCCTAAAAAAGCATAGAGGAATACCAAAGAAATAGGCAGAGGAGTGATGCCAATGGATGAGGTTCATTGTATACACAAGCTTAGGCTGCCAAGGGTTGTGTGTATTTGTGCACATGGTGCACAAATTAAACAATTTACCAGGTTTGTTTGTTTGTTTTTTAAAAATCCTGCCAATTAAACAAGCGGTGGGCCACTTGTGGATCTCCAACTGACTGCAACTCCCAGCATCCCTAGCCAGGCCAACCACTGGTGAGGTTTTGCCCACTAGTTCCTTTCCAGGAACATCTGGAAGACCTAAAAAAATGCCACCCCTGAACTATAAACTCTAATGTGAAATTGTTGCGGGTTTGTTTACAAACAAATACATATATTTAATTTGCATTCCACCATTTCTCCAAATAGATGAGCCAATGCAGCTTTTCTTGGGGGGGGGGTGTAACTTTTTAAAAAGTAACTTTTCCAGGCTCCTGAGTTCTACATAGAGAAGGGAATTATCCAGCCAAGATGCTACTAAAGAATTATCCAGCCCAAATGCCACTAATGTTCCATTTACAGTATGTGGAATGTATATACAATATGGGCAGTATTATTTATATATGGGATACATATATTCGACCTAGCGTTTGTATTTTGCTGAGGCACTTTTTGGCAGAGAAGCCTAAAGACCTTGTAAAACTACAACTCCCAGGATTCCATAGGAAGGAGCCATGTCAAATAATCCAGTTTCAAACTGGATTATTTGTGGAGTGTGGATGCAAGTACTGTATACATATAATTCAATACATGTTACTGGTGCATTCCATAGAAATATAATATTCATTTCTGTATAGGAGTAGAACTATTCCTATGGTACATGAATATAAATATTGCTATAAATAGGATATTCATATTTCGTACGTATTCATACTGTGTGTACGTAATATATATATACACGCACACACCAAATAGGATATTTATATGTCATATGTAGTCATACTCTATATACGCATACATTTACCCCAAACAGGATATTCATATTTCATATGTATTCATACTCTATGTATACACACACATATATATGAAAATATATGTACCCCAAGTAGGATATTCATACTCTATGTATGCATACTATATTATGTATATTGTATACTGTATGTATATATAATGAATGTATGTACTCCAAATATTTCATATGTATTAATACTCTATGTATGCATATATGTATCCCAAATAATATAATCATATTTCATATATATTCATATTCTGTGTAACCATATTATATATAAATATTTGTACCCCATGTATCATTCTGTCCATATTGTATTTACTTACATTCCATATACTGTAAACAGAACATTTCAAACTGGATTATTTGTGTAGTGGGGTTGGCCCCCTATATATACATATGAATATATCCATATATACCTATATCTATATGTAACCATATATGCATATGCATGCACACACATGTATGTATGGATAAACCTATGGCAACTGATATAGAAAGGAGGAAGATGGAAATACCGGTGTTGCAAGGTGAGGCAGAAAGGGTATCCCGTCCATGCTTTTACCTCAGGACTCTCCATCCCCAGTGGAGTCTGCTGCACCCCCATTGTGCCCCAAACTGTTTAGGGGGAAGGGGGTCAGAAAAAGGCAGGAAAACCACTCGGCGCTCAGCTGTGTGTGTGTGGGGGGAGAAGGGGCCACATTCCTGAGGGGGAAAATGGGGGCCACACTCCTGAGGGGGGAAAAAGGGGACCACATTCCTGAGGGGGGAAAATGGGGCCACACTTCTGAAGGGGAAAAAAGGGGGCCACATTCCTGAGAGGGGAAAAATGGGGGCCACACTTCTGAGGAGAAAAATAGGGGGCACACTCCTGAGGGGGGGAAAGGGGGGCATACTTCTGAAGGGGAAAAGGGGGCCACAGTCCTGAGGGGGGGAAATGGGGGGCACATGCCTTAAGGGGGGGGAAATGGGGGCCATGTTCCTGAGGGGAAAAATGAGGGGCACACACCTGAGGGGGGGAAATGGGGGCCACACTTCTGAGGGGGAAAAGGGGGCCACGCTTCTGAGGAGGAAAATAGGGGGGCACAGTCCTGAGAGGGGGGAAATGTGGGGCCACACTCCCGAGGGAGGAAATGGTGGCCACATTCCTGAGAGGGGGAAATGGGGGCCACGTTCCTGAGGGGGAAAATGAGGGGCACACACCTGAGGGGGGGAAATGGGGGCCACACTTCTGAGGAGGAAAATAGGGGGGCACACTCCTGAGGGGGAAAAGGGGGCCACAGTCCTGAGAGGGGGAAATGGGGGCTTCACTCCTGAGGGGTGGAAATGGGGGCCACATTCCTGAGGGGAAAAAATGAGGGGCACACTTCTGAGGAGGGGAAATGGGGGGCACACTTCTGAAGGGGGAAAAGGGGGGCAAATTCCTGAGACAAAAAGTCGCCACTCTGAGGTAAACCCATCGCGCCTTCGACCCGAGGAAGGGTCCAGCGGGGTCGTCGTGCTAATTTCCCTCCTCCTCCTCTCGAGGAGTCCGTTAAAGACCCCCAGGGAAATGAGGAGGAGACCCTCAAGGAAGGGGATACGTTCCCTCCCAGTTCTTTCCTCAGAGCCTCCCCTCAAGAAAAGGGGCTCCTTTTCTCTCTTTCTCTCTTCTTCGCGCCAAAAAAGAGACGCCCCCCCCCCCCGGCCCTCTTTTCGGACTGCGACTCCAGCAGATTAAATACCTGGTCGAGATACATTTTCTTTTTTATCTATTGCTTGGAAAATAAATGCTTCCTTTTAGTAGGGGGCAACACTTCCCACCCCCTTTCACACTGTGCAATTATAGCGCTTTGAGAACGACTTTTAAGTGCCCTCCTGGGATTTGCAGTTTGAAGTACTTAGGGATTCTTTGACAGAATTTTTTTTTTAAAGCGAAAAACTGTTTACTTTTAATTCTGGGACAGAACTACTTCCTGGGAGTGTGGACTTTTCTATGTCTTTTATTAAAAAAACATTGTTTATGGACAGATAAGAAATATAGGATTACAACACCCCTACAACACAGGTGGTGATTAGGCAGAAACATAGAAAATAACAAAATTACAAAGGTATGAGGGTTAGGATGTGGAATGAAAGAAATAGAAATTTCAATTCACAGAGTGCTTATCTGGAGGATATAGGATTAAGGATCAATATGTCTTGCCAAAAGCTTTGCTGATCCATTGGAAGATATAAAGGACCTGATTGTTTATTAATAAAATCAATGAAAGTAAACAACATTTCCTGAAATGAATGGCATGGTTTGAATCCTTTGGAGAACATCATACTATATGAAAGTTTTCCCAATAACCAAGTGTTGCAAATTCTTTCCCCCCAGTTCTTCATACTGAAATCATCCATTTTCCAATGTTGTGTGCCACTTCCATCCATCATTGGCAGGATTTTTAATTTGGAAACTACAAATCCCAGGACTGCTGTAAGATGGAGCTGTGACAGTGTGAAAGAGACACCAAACCCCCTCATCTCCCCATTCCTTTATGGGGGACTACAACCTCCAAGTTTTGCTCTGGGGAACTACAAATCCCCCCCAGCACACACACCCAGTCAGTAGCCTGGTTGAAAGATTCTGGAAGTTGTAGTCCTCCAACAGAGGAATTTATTTTGCAACTTCTGTTTTATGTTTAGCCTTTGTCCCCCAAGCTGAGATGTTTATTTTATTTATTTTATAAAAAGTAAAAGATTCACAAAGATAAACAAAAAGAAAGTATCACAAATTTATATACAAATGTTCAAAGTCAATAGAATAACACTTATGTCTCTTCACTTCCAATTTGTTCCTTAACTTTGCTGGCTTATACACATTATAAGTAAAGTTAGGGAACAAATTGGAAGTGAAGAGACATAAGCATTATTCATACTGACTTTGAACATTTGTATATAAATTTGCAATATTTTATTTTTGTTTATCTTTTTGACTCTTATACATATTATAAGTAACATTAGGGAACAAATTGGAAGTGAAGAGACATAAGTGTTATAGCATTATGGCAAAAGAAGAACAGATAAAATTGGTTAATATCCTGAATAATAAATGTAATAATTAAGGATGGTACAACAATTGTAACTGAAAATGCAGACATTCATTTTTTATGATATGATTTTTGTCCCCAGCTCCATCTTGTCTTAGGCTGTTCTACTACAAAGGGCACTCTCTGCATGTTTGCATGCACATGTATTCATGCTTGCACTTGCTCTCATACAAGTGTCAAACCAGCGGGTGAGAATCATGTGTCTCTTCAGACGTTCTTGAACTGTAGTTCCCAGCATCCCTCACCATTGACCAATGCCAACAGGCCTTCCTGGGAGTTGCAGCCCAACAGTACCCACTATTTCCACCCATGTGTGAAATTATTCACAGTGATCAGATGTATAAAAAAACTAACCTCTCAGGAGAAGTGTTTGGCTGGCTTGTTCTCTGTGAGAGGCTAGTTTTTTACATGCAAGGAGAATGTATTTCACTTCAGATTCCCTAAAAAGCATTGAAATACAGTTGTCCCTCCGTATCCACAGATTTGGTATCCACAGATTTAAGTATTCACGGCTTGAAAATATTCTTTAAAAAATAATAATCTAAAAAGCAAAGCTTGATTTTGCCATCGTATATAAGGGACACCATTTTGCTGTGCCATTGCATATAATACTTGAGCATTCACGGATTTGGGTATCGACGGGGGGGTCCTGGAACCAAACCCCAGCAAATATGAAGGGACAACTGAGTTGTCCCTCCATATCCACGGATTTGGTATTCACAGATTTAAGTATTCACGGCTTGAAAATATTCTTTAAAAAATAATAATCCCAAAAGCAAACCTTGATTTTGCCATTTTATATCAGGGACACCATTTTGCTATAGCCATTGCATAGAATGGGACTAGAGTATTCATGGATTTGGGTATCGACGGGGGGTCCTGGAACTAAACCCCAGCGAATATGAAGGAACAACTGTATGTACACACACAAAAATCCGTGCTGTCTTCTGTTCCTTGCTGGAAGGAAACCTCCTCTCTGCCTTGATCCAAAGGGAAAGATACTTCTGTCGGGTCATCTACAGCTAAGAATAGCCATTGGAGGCATTTTGGCTGCTGTGCTTTGCGGAGGAGGAGGGAAATGGCTGCCCCGGGTTATATCCTGCAAGGCCTGAGCAAGAATGGAGACCATGCAAGCCACAGGATGGATGCCAACCTCTCCTCCTTCACTGGCTCATGCAGAGCTGTGGGTCTTTTCATGCAGGAGAGCAGAAGGTTGGCCCTCATAAAGGCCTCAGAGTAAGAGTGCCTCTGAGCATGGGCAGTGTGACATAACCAGTTCTCCCACTACTAAGATATTATTGAAGGAAAAGGATCCAGCCTGAGCAGACAAAACTTGAGGAGAAATGATTTCGTTGTCATTCTTACCAACGTCTTAGAGCAGTGATTCTGAACCTGTGGTCTGCAGACCCCCAGGGGGGCTGCAATGTCCTCACAAGGGGCCCGTAAAGGCAAAGGCTGGCTTGGCCTGCACACTGCCATTCAATCCACTCCAGCCACAAACTTGCAGGAAGAAGCAGGAGAAAACTCTTCTCTCCCCTCCAGTGCCTTGAAGGGAAGGGTTAAAGGATGGTGTAATTCTATTATTACTATTATCAGGTATTATTATTGTTGTTAGATCTTGAGTTAAGTCTTAAGGGTCCATGGGAACAAAAGATATTTAACGGGGGTCCCTGGTAAAGAAAAGGTTAAGAACCACTGACTGGTTAAGAGCTCAAGGAAGTTACTTCTTTAGACTGCTGCTTCCAGAATTCCTTTCCACCATCACACTGGTTGGGAGTTGTAGTCCAAAGCACTAACACCTCCATGCTCTAGATGTAGTGTGGAAAATCTGTGATCCTCCAAATGTTGGACTATGGACTGCAGCTCCCATGATCCCTCAACCATTGGTGATGGGAGTTGCAGGCTCACAACCTCCACCCCAACTGACAAAAAAGAGTTTGAGGAAATCCTGATACATTTTGCGGATGACACCAAACTGGGAGTGAAAGTTAATGCCTCAGAAGGCAGGAACAAAATGAACGATAACCTTGAGAAAATAGAAAACTGGGTCAGAAGGAACAAGTGGAATTCAACAGAGAAAAATGCAGAATGCTGCATTTAGGTCCCCACCCCAACCAAAGGCAAATCTACAGGACAGAAGGATACATGGCTTGGCAGTAGAACATGTGGGAAAGGGCCCTCAGGGTTGTAGTCAAACACAAGCTGAACAGGAGTCAGCAGTGTGATGTGGCAGCAAAAATGGCAAATGCAATTGTAGGCTGCATTGGGAAAACTCTATAATTTTCCAAATAGTTTTATTTGATTCCTGGCTAGCTAGAACAGACTCTGGGCTGCTGTGTCCATATCTAAGTGTTGGATATGAAGGAGCAAATGTACAAACTAGAATGACATTCAGAGAGAGGAGGCAATGAAGAGGAAAAATGAGGAAAAATGGAAGGCTCTGGGTATGTTTAGTCAGGAAGAGAAATTACTGGGGCAAAGGATGCAATAGCACTCTTCAAATCTCTTCACACAGAAGAGGTCAAAGATCTGTTCTTTGCTGCCACACAAGGCAAAGCTAAATCTAATGGGCCTTACTTCACAGGAGGGCATATTTTGGATGCGTATTAAGGGAAATTCCACCATAGGACCAGATGGATAATGGGGCCAATGACTTTGAGAAGATGTTGGGCTCTCTCTCACTGGAGTCTTCAAACAGAGCCTGCTCTTAGACCTGCTCTAGGTCTGATTTCTTGTCCCAAACGGATGGTTGGATTAGATGGCCTTAGAAGACCCATTTAGCTTTGTGATTTTAGGATGGCCTGTGTCCGTTCCAGTATCTCAGCTTTGGAAAAGTGGAGGGTAGATGCTCCCTTGGAATAGGTTTTAATTTTTTTTAGTGTGGGTGGGCATCAAGAAGCCAGAGGGCCCTGTAGTTGACTATGGTACTGAAGGGGACAGAGATTTAGGGGAAGAGGTTGTGGCTTCTAAGTATGCAGGAGTTTCAAAACCCCCACTCACACTCACAGCTTTAAAGCCACTAATTCACAATTTAGTAAATGGTTAATGTCATTATGTATAGGCGTGTACGACCATGGGCTATGGCTGTCTCCACCCCTTGCTTCCTGATCCTACATCCAGAGCTTGGGAAAGGTTGCTTCTTTGTACTACAGCTCCCAGAATGCCCCAACTTTTGTAATTCAAAAAGTAGTCCAAAACATCTGTACATTTTGTAGTAAAAAAAAAAAAGTAGCTCTGAAATTATGTGAGAGTTGTTGTTTAAAAAGTAACTTTTTTTTACATATCTGATCTGGCTGAGGGGATCTTTAGTTACTTTAGGATAAGGCAAAATGCAGTCCATGCATGGTCAATGTTCTCTTTTCTATAAAAAAAAAAAACTTAAGAGAGACAGTGAGTGATGGGAATTAAGAAAGAGTTTAGAAACAAAAGCTGAGGGAGATTCAAAAATAGTGAGAGCCCCTTGGTGCTAGTTTTGAGTCCCCAGAATTAATCTAGTCAAGCAAGGATAGTAGGAAGCCATTTTCTACCATCTCTGGACCGCTTGTGAGAGAGCTTGCTCTTCTTAAAATTTAGTACGCCATGTTCCAGGTTTCCTTTCCCTTAGGGAAGCCCAGGCCTGGGGAAAAGTGTTTAGGAATAAGCAACTCCATTCGCAATGTAAAGAATACTTGCAAATTTTCTCACTCTCAGTAAGAAAGGGTTTCTTGGATGCATTGAGAAAATTGTCAAACCTCCACAAGACCTTTCGCATTTTGAAGCTTTTTTCGTGAAAAATTCATTTACACAATAAATAACTTTTCATGTAAAAAAGCAGCGGTAATGTGAAAAAGCAGTGGCAGTGAGGTAGTTTGACAGTGCCCTAGATTCCCAGCCTACCTCACCCCATGCTGGAGGTGGATAAAAACACAGTTATTGCAACAACCTTGACACTGCTAGCTACTTGTGTCCTTCACTTACTTGAGAAATGCTTCTTCTTTCTCTGTCACTCTATCCACAGAACTTTTTTTTTTACATTTGCCTATAATACACTGTTTTCTGGGCAAAAATGCTCTTCCTTTCCCAACAAAATAAAGTTTTGTTTTTTAAAAAAACAAAAACAAAAAACTAAATATGTTTGCCCAAATGAATTTTTCACAAAAAAATCCCGAAATGCGAAAAAATAATTCGGAAATGTAAGAAATACCCCAAACCTTCTTTTTATCTTGCCCAACAGGAAGAAAAAGTTGTCATTATTTGTTCTTGCATGCAAGAATTAAATAAGCAAATATTTACATCCCTAGACTCTGCTTATGTTCCAAGGAGGTTGGAATACAGTTGTCCTTCCATATCGATGGATTTGGCATCCAAGGATTTAAGTATTCACAGCTTGAAAATATTCTTTAAAAAAAAATCCAAAAAGCAAACTTTGCTGTTTGCCATCTTATATAAGGGACACCATTTTGCTCTGCCATTGTATATAATGGGACTTGAGTATTCATGGATTTTGGTATCCACAGGGGGTCCTGGAACCAAACCCCAGAATATGAAGGGACAACTGTACTCTCCTTCCATATGAAAGTTTCAGAACTAATCTATAGGCCTTGGCAGGCTCAGATTGAGCACAGGACTGAAATGGGGACAGATTTGCAGAGACTATCCTGGCAGCCTGAGAAAGAAAGTAATGACTACCATTAGAGGAAAGGGGCTTGAGGGGCCTAGAAAGACAGGAGGGGGTCTGGGAAAGCAAACAGGCTAGCAATTTGACCCCCTTTCTCTGCATTGTAGGCCTTGTCCAACTGGTACCGCCTCACTAGAGTGTTGTGAAGGCAAATCCCCAAAAGTCCGATTCTGCACGGGAAACAGATGTAAAACAAAGCTAGGAGGTTCTACACAAGCTTCCCATCCCAATTCACTGTGTAGCTGGGTTTAGTGGTTCCAAGCAGCTGCTGCCTAAGTAACACAGAATGCAGTGAGATAGTTTGACAGTGCTCCCGATTCCCAGCCTACCTCACCCCACACTGGAGGTGGATAAAAACACAATTATTGCAACAACCTTGACACTGCTGGCCACTTGCATCCTTCACTTACTTGAGAAATGCCTTTTCTTTTTTTGTCGCTCTGTCCACAGAGCTGGAGAAAACGCCGGAGTTCTCACAAGTGCCTCCAGGAGTTAGAACTTGGATCTTTAATCCGGATGAACCAACATGGAAAAATAAATCCACCCCCCTCCTTCTTCCACATGGGATTTTTCTTTGTCAGATTCCTTCTTGTGCCAGGGGTACAAACAGGTACCCCATTCCAAGATTTGCAATTTGTGCCAGAACTCTTCGGCTGCTCTCTGCCTCCAAATGGTGGTCAAGATGGGATAGTTGTCTCATTGGCTTTTTCTGTGGTCACGTGACCCCGTTACCAAAAGCGAGAGAGAGAAAAGGAAAGGGAAAAAAATTAAGATACAAAATAGTGTTCATAAACTAGCTGCATTTGAATGTGGCAGCTGAGAAGATAAAGTGAGACCTTTGCCATAGATAAAGCAAGAGAAGGAAACTTGCAAATGGATGAGTGGGGAGGGGACCTTTGCATGTCCAGAAAAGATGCTCATTAAAAATAAGGGAGGAAGAGGAACCAGGTTTGATTTATTGCCTAACTGCACTGGGCCTTAACAAAGTCTCCCCCAGTCAGAAGGACACTCTGCCCAGCCATGTGTGGTTGAGGGAGTGGGTACCTGGTCTTAGCCTGGTTTAATCTGGAGCAGTCAAGCCAGAGCAGCCGTCCCATGTAGATGCTACAGTTCCACTTTGTCAATGCCTACTGGTATGTGTGTGTATGTATGTGTGGAAGGGTGGGTTAAATTTTCCTTGGCTGTGGTTGTCCTTTGTTTTACCTTCAGGCACCAAGAGGTGATGTTTGAGTCCCCCAGACTCACAATTTGTCCACACAGAACAGGCTGGGCACAATTCAAAATGCTGGTTAGGATCTATAAGGCCTTTTACGGCTTGGGTCCATGCTATCTGATAGATTCTGTATCACTGTACCTGAGATCCTCGGGAGAGAGCATGTCAATCTCACCACCTTCACAGTTACTGCTGGTGGGAACACGAGATAGACCGTTCTTGGTACTTGTGCCATGGCTCCAAACTCCTATGTTAGGGAGGCTAGAATGGCTCCGTCCCCCTTGCTGTCCTTCCATCAGCAGGGAAAGATATTTTAGACAGGCTTTTAGAACTGAAGGCTCTTGGGGGGCTTGTAAGAGGGTGCTGTATTGTTTTAAATTTTACTTTTAACTGCTTTTTATCTTTTTAAAGTGTACATTTTAGATTGTTTAAATATTGTTAATAGTTTGATTTTGCATTAACATTAACTTCCCTGGCCATCTGTCAGGGATTCTTTGATCGTGATTTCCTGCATGGCAGAAGGTTGGACTGGATGGCCCTTGTGGTCTCTTCCAACTCTACAATTCTATGATTTTTGTATGTTTTTAACAATATTGTAAGGGGTGCTCCAAAAAAGCAATACAAGGACTCCCTGAAACAACACCTCAGGCTCGGCCAAATTGATCACCAACAATGGTCCGCCCTGGCTTCACATCGGGAGGCATGGAGACACACTATCCACAATGCTGCAGCCTTATTTGAGAACTCACGCCGAACAAGTCTTGAAGAGAAACGACAATGCAGAAAAAATCACAACCCGGAAACATCACCCAAGGAAACCTTCTGCTGTGCTCGGATTGGCCTTTTTAGTCATCAGCGCACTTGCAGAAAGCGCAGGATGAGTCCTTCCTGAATCTTGGTTTGCGAAGGGAAGCCAGAGAGAGAGAGAATCAATTTTAATTTCTAAGGCACCTTGAGTCCCAGTCTTCCAAAAATAATGGGGTTTAAGTAAATAACAACAACTAGATCTACAGGCTAGGCATGTTACAATATTGTCATCCACACAGTTGTGGATTTCACCCTCTCCCCATGTACAGTAGTGTATGGCCTGAATTCTTTGGTTCATTCCAACTAGAGTAGACCCAATGGCTCAGTCGTTGACTGACGAGTCTGGTCAAACCCTTGATTTGATGGGTTTACTCTAGTTGGGACTAACAATAGGATTAAGGTCTATGTGTGTGTTTTCACAAACAAAACAGGACCATAACAAGATATTTTTAAAAAAACACCTGTTGACTTCTTGCTGTTAGTGTATTTCTTTGCTCTAGCCAGTATATTGGTAGAAAAAGAAGCCAAGTCCTATGCCATTTTTTGGAGATCTGGGATGCAGAGGTGACAAGCTGAGGTTAGCAGTAGGTTGGCACCATTCAGGGGTACATAGGAATTCTCACTGCAGTCATGAAATACTCCATACTACCAGAAGGGGACATTATATCCTCATCCTCAGTACTTTCCATTGGGGTCCAGAAATACCACACAATATATTCATTTTTTAAAAGACTATCCTAATGCTTGAAGTTTAATGTGTCAAAAAAGCACTTTCTATTTTCTAATTGATTTTTCAGAGGCAGTTAGGATGTGGTGAACCTGCCACTTCCAGGAATCTAGTGAAGACTCCAGAAGGCTATGGTAAAACCAGCAACAAGTGTAGACATAAACGTTGAACCATGATGGGTGAAGGTCAAATTGTGTTTGTGTCAGAGAAGCACCAGGCTCCAAGGTACAAGCTGCCCCCCTGTAACTGTGAGGGTTCAGTTCCCAGACTTACCACGGATACTGGAAACCAGAGATAATAGTGAAACCTATTAAAATAAAGGACTTTTGATACAAACATACCATAGAGTTGTGTTGGAGGACCTAACAATCCCTAGAGAAGACACTTCTCTAGGCATTTCCCAGCATGACTCTATGTTATGTGTCCCTATTTTTTTTCAGCCAGTGTGGGGTTTTCAGCTGATTTTGGAAGCTAAGCAAGACCAGGCTTGGTTAATCCTTGGATGGGAGAGAACCCCTGGAAAAGAACCCTGCCTGAAATTCTGCAGTGTGAGATGAGAATATTAGGATAGGTGAACGAAAGGTCTGATTGAGTACCATGAAGCTTCTTATGTTCCTCAGATAAGACAAGGTCTAAGTTTTGTCAAGTTTAAGAGGTCCTGTAGGATTATTTTTTTAAAAAGTATGAATAATGGTGTAAAAATTATAGTTTTTTTTAAAAAAGTATAGTTTTAAAAAAATCAAAATTGCATTTAGACATCACAAATTTGATTGTACTCTCCCCCTTCCCCTATGATCATTCTGTCTGTGACTTTATTTGGAACCAACTCCCCCACCACCACAAATTGGAATTCAAGGCAGCTTGCAAACATTTATTTATTTATTGTTTCTCTGGGCTGGCTAGGATGCAGGGTAGCTTTGAGTGGGTGCAGGATGCCACAGCCAGAGCAATGGACACATTTCTTGCCTCCGTCCCAGTCAGAAGTGGAGAGGGAGACCCACACATAGAGAAACCCTGGCCTCAAAGCCCCCCTCTCTCGCTTGTCGCTCAGCTGAAAGGAGCAGAGAGAAGGAGAGAGCGGCTTCCTGCTGCATCCTAGGTAGTTATCAGCTAAATGCCAGATGTTTGGAGCCGGTGCCAATATCATGAGAAATAAATCTCAGGCAGGTTCAAGGCCTTGGCCAGGCCGGGCATGGGCTGTCTCAGCTGCTCAATAGAGAGAGCACAAGAGTGGGGAAAGGCTCCTGGGCAAAGTGGCTACTTCCTCGGAGGGGCTGTGTGCTATTTTGGGCCACAAAGGTGCTTCAGGGGGCAACCACGTCTCTGCCGGCCTTGGGTACTGTTTCCCCTCTTCCCAAGGACTTGGCTCATTGTGCTGGATGTTGAAAAAGCCCCCTTCTGCCAACCAGGGTTGGAGTCAGGTCATGGCTTTTGGGGCGGTGGGGAGGGAAAGTTGTGAGATTCACTCTTGGACGAGGACACAATAATTGCTCCAGAGATTGTGGTTGGGGGTTTGAGCTTGCCTGGGAGCCACCTTTTCCCAGCACGGAGTGAGAGGGGCGTTCTTGTGGTTCCTTGGTGTGTTGAGAGGATGGCTCTCTGCCCATGCTCAGAGGCTTTGCCAGATCAGAGTATCGCTATTCTGCCTCCGATTTTTGATAGCCTTCATAGAAGAGCCTGGACTCATTTGCTTGTCTGGGAAGGGTATGGCTCTCCCAGCATCACTTGTACCCACTGGATGTGGAGTTGCTGGATGGGAGCGGGTCAATTTGGTGAACCTCTCTTGTGCTTTGCTTGTGTAAGTAGCGGGAGGTGGTGGCAACGGACAGAGCTTGGAATTGTTACCTGTTGGGATTACAGCTCCCTCCCAAAATCCACTGACCATGATGGTGGGGAGATTCTGGGAGTTAGGAGTCCAGAAAGTAACTTTTTCCAAGCTCAACACCACTGAACTTTGGTGTTGACTTCCCTCCCTATATAGCTGGTATGCTTCTAAGGATGCTAGGCGGGGGAACCCCATATCAGTGGGGTTGTGAATGCATTCTGTTTCAGTCCAGACTTTCAAGGAACTATCCATGGTGCTAAATCCGCTGTTGCCCAGGGCCACTCTTTACTTGACTCGGAAACTTCAACTAGTCCAGAACATGGCAGCCAGGTTGATTTCTGGCGTTCCCAGAAGAGAGCATATAACACCGGTGCTAAAAGCTCTCCACTGGCTGCCTATTAGTTTCCGGGCACAGTACAAGGTGTTGGTTATGACCTTTAAAGCCCTACATGGCTTGGGTCCAACTTACCTCTGGGACCGCCTCCTTCCATACGACCCTCCCCGCACACTTCGGTCCTCTGGGAGGAATCTGTTACAGCCTATGAAAACAAGGCTGTCGGTGACCTCCCAGAGGGCCTTCTCTGCTGCTGCTCCCAGATTATGGAATGGCCTGCCGGACGAGATCCATCTTATTACCACCTTAGACAGCTTTAAAAAAGCTGTCAAGACGGATCTTTTCCGGCAGGCCTTTCCTGAATAATTATCCCAGCCCAAGACTCAGCTGCCCTTTATAGGCTACGATTGTATGTTTTTAATTTTTTTCTTCTAATTTATATATATTTTAATTAATGCATGTTTTTAATCCTTTGTAATTTAATATTATTTTAAGGGGTGGGTGGGCTAGGGTATTGTGAGTATGGGGTTTTTATATTGTAAGCCGCCCCGATTGCGTTGCAGAGGGGCGGGATATAAATAAAATTTTATTATTATTATTATTATTATTATTATTATTATTATTCTTATTAAAGTTTGAACTAAAACCCAGAGTTAATTCACCAACCTACTGCCATAGTAGCCAACAGGTGCTACTGCATTGACCAGTGGCATGAAGACCCCGAAGGAGCTGCTCACACCGAGGTTGTAAAGTCAGGTCAGGGAAACACCCCAGAATCAGCTAAGCTAACCATCAGTGTCTCTCACATTTGAAGTAGTGCTTCCACTTGCGCTAAAGGCCTTTGGTACTCTCCTCCCTTAATTTTGGGACCAGGCCTGTGTTGGAGTAATAGAGGTGGTTGTGGAAGGAGACAGGACTGTTGCAGATTTGTAATTATTGCTGTTTTGTGGAGGGGGGAGAGGGGGCAAGAGAGAGAATGTAAGAGGGCTTATTCTCCAGGGTCTTGGCAAACACCTTTGACATCAAATACTACCTCATCATGCTATCCTGAGATGCTCAGGATTGAACCCGGGGCCCTTCTGCCTCCAACCACAAAACAATGTTTCCTCATTTGACCTCTGATGAGGGTGGGAAGAAGGCACTCTGCATATACTTAGAAAAGGGAGAAGTAGCCCAGCACATTCCAGTGTTTGGATGGTAACTCCTACCATCCTCAGCAATGGCCACATTCACTGGGGCTAATAGGAGAGGTAGTCCAAACCATCTGATTGTAGCCTCCATGGCTCAGAGATGTTGCGTGTTGAGCGTGCTCTGAGCAAAAGCCACAACTAGGAGGCCCCAGAAGCCTCAGAGGTGGCGGGGGTATTGGAGGCTGGCAGGATTCCACTCCGCACAGCCTTGATATTTCAGAAATCCCAAGAGGGAGATAGATAAGGCCCTATCTTCATCCTCTCTTGGTTTTTATCAACAGCAGAGGTCAAGCCTCTTGCCTCCGCCACGTTCCTGGAACATGGCCTGTGGCAGGTGTGGCCCACCCGACAGTTTGCAAGCCTCTCTCCTTCCTTGGCTTGCCAAGGCCTGGGTCCCTGACTCCGGGGGACTTTCTGGTGATAACGCCCCAGGAAGAGGGGGAGCAGCAAGCGCTCTCTGGATGCCGCAGCCTTGGGCCAGGCACATGTGCACAGTGGATGAGGGTGGGAGAACAGCCGATTGGATCCATCTGCAAGTGGCATCCATCCTGTACCCTGCTGGTCTAGGGGGTCTCTTTGCTTCACCTATTATCTGCCACATAGCCATGCTCAACAGAGATTCCTTTGGGCCTCAATCAATGACACAAAATCACATGGAATGACCCCAGAAAATCCCCCCCCACACACACACCACGTTTTATCTTAAGCCAATTCTGGGGGGTAGCAGCATCCAGGTGTTATGGGCTTACCTGTAATAGGGAGAGAATCCATGGTCATTTACACGAAGAGGGTGCAGTGATGGTGATCTCATCTGTAGCACCTGCTTATGGCAGAGGTGGGAATCATGTTGACTGGATGTTTCCCTGCAATTCTCAACATTTCTCACCATGGGCTATGCTGCTTAAAGGCTGCTGGGAATTGCAATCCAGCCACATCTGCAGAACTGCCCAATTTCCAGCCCTCAGACTATGGGGTAAGTTTTTCTCCCGTCCTTGGCATTTCCGATGGGTTGTGCAACATTCTTACTGGGTGGGCTTTAGAAACCACAGCTGACAGGACTCCCCACATAATCCTAAAACTGCATTTGTTAAGTTCCTACTGCTTTTCAAGATGTGCTTTTTATCTGCTTTATTTTCTCCTCTAACAATTGAGTTGTGTTTGAAAGCTCAATGAAATTGAGAGCTTGGAACTTAAAAAAACCAAACAAACCCTTTTTGGAGTCACAACTCCCAGAATGCCCCCAGCCAGCACGGCCACTTGAAAGTAACATATCCAAGCTCTTGATAGGGCTTGGTGTCAAGATCCTTTTGTCAAGAAAGGTGGCTCCAAGTAGACCTATTAAATTCTATTGGATAAGGGGCCAAGTTAAGCAGGAAAGCATGTTTTTTGCACTTCAGGTCTAGATTTCCACTTTAAGGATTTTACCTGGCAAATGCAGGCCTTTCATGGCCTGAGATCACAAACCTTTCCAGCTATAAGACAATCTTCCATGTCCTTATTTGCTTTGTGTGTGTGTGTGTGTGTGTGTATGTAAAAGAACTGTTTTGGCTAACAGAGTCCTTATTGGCCCTTATTAGTTTTTTTTGGGGGGGGGTATGCAACTTCGAACAACCAGATTCCCTGCTGTTTCACTAGGGCAGGTGTAGAAAACTGTAGCCCTCCACACGTTTTGGACTACAGTGCCCATACTCCCTCCTCATTGGCTAAGGATGGCTGGAGTTGCTGGCCAAAAACAGTAGCCCAGCCCAGCCCGCATTTCAAAACAATTTTGTCATGTGTTTGGTTGGGTAGGAAAGAAGTCTGCTATCACTGTAACGGAGTTTCACAGTTAGACCAAAACCTGTGTAACCAGCCTGATTTTAAAAGCTGCTCCACAAAAAGTTTAGCCCTGGTTAGGGAAGGACCTCCACCAGTCTAAAGCTTGGAAAAGTTACTTTTTTGAAGAAGTTCAAATTTGGGTGGTCAGCAGTCACATTAACTGGATCCTAGAAGTTGTCGTCAGCTCCCCACGCAATAAAGATTGTTTCTCAAACTATGCTCAGCCCCCTTTTTGTTGCAAGACTACTGCTGGGGTGTTAAGACACAGCCTAGTTTGAGCATCATGGTTTGAAACAGTCCGGATAGGAAGGAGGTCCTAAGAAGAAACAGGATGCAGATATGAAAGATATCTGGCCAGGTGGCAACACTGACTGAGCCAGGGATGGTGCAGTGCTGTCTCTCTCTGTGTGTGTACATGGAGCAGTCTCCTCCAGCTTGTCCCTCTCTTTCACTCTTTGTGAAGGTCAGAAGATGACAGAACAGCCTGACAAATGCCTCAAGCAGAGTCCTTGGGCCTGGTAATGGATGTTCCAGGCAATGTTGACACTTGGGTGATCCACCAAAAGATCAGGTTAACGAGGCTGACGCTGGTGACAGCCGTGGTGATTTGTCCTTAGTCCCTCCTCCTCCTTCTCAGGCATGGGAATGGCAGGGCGATTGGGCGGCCTTCAGCTGTAAAGCATCTTCATGCCAGGGACCTCCTGTCTCCTCCGGAGATGAAGCCCATGACGAAAAGCTGTAATGAGTGGCTGAAGTGGGGAATTAAGACAAAATGGTGTGTGCTCTTGCTGCTGAGCTGCCTTCTCCAGCCATTTCCAGCCATGCCAAAATAAGGGGAGGGGTACCAAAGACAAGATTTGAGCCCTGTCTGGGGTGGTAGTAAGTTCCTCTCCTTTCCTGAAAGGGAAAAGTGAGCCTGCTGTACTGAGAATGAAAAATCTGTGTGTGAAATGACACTTCTGCCACACACACACACACTGACCCCTCAATTTCTCTCCCTCGAGGTTTCTGTATGTGTGCTGCTGCAGTGGCTGACATTTGGACTAGATGACCCTTAGGTATCCCTTCCTACAAGTGGAAGCACTTACAGTTTGGTACAGGGAGGGGTGAGTGCCATAGAATTGTTTTTAGACTGCTTTTAGGAGTGTTTAAAGAGTATTAAATGTGTTTCTCCAGACCCAGTGTTCTCCAAGTGAGTTGGACTACAATTCCCATTATCTGGCAGCCAGCCACTACAGCTGTTGGGTATGCTGACTGGGCATGATAGGAACTGCAGTCCAGAACATCTGGAAGGCGCTAGGAAAGGCTGCCATAAATAGAGGGAACAAGGGGGGAAATTTGCAGCCCACCTGGTAGCATGTGCCCTTTGTAGTTGGCCTAATAAAGGTGTTACCACAATATGGCACTGAGATTTTTTTGCAAATGGCCAACACCATTTTCCCTCATGAGAATATAGGGAGTTCTTGGGTGCCCAGATGCTATTGACTTTAACTACCATCAGCCCCATGAAGCATGGGGAATGTTAAGGGATTGTGGGAGTTTAAGTCCAAAACATCTACAGGGGCAAAGATTTCCCCACCTCTGAGTTACATATACCTAAGCAGGAAAAGGACTCTCATTTGATTTCAAACACCTCAAAAAATGAAAGTGCCGCTGAAGGAATGGGAAGCTTTGCATTAGCCAGGGGTGGACAAAGTGCACTCCTCAAAGGCTCCTTTTGCAGCACTCAACACGCCCACCCCAGTCTGCCCTTTTTATGGCAAAAAGAAAGACAGACAATGAGATGAATTGCTTCTCCTGGAAGCTTCCAAGAAGTGATTTGTCAAAACCCTTCCCCACATTGGAAACCATGGAAGTTGGAGTCTAGAACATCTGGAGAACATCAGGTTGGGGAAAGTGAAAGTGGCGGACTCAGCAGAATCGATCTCTCTCTGAAACCCTGTCTCCCACATGGTTTGATAGCATTCAGGTCCCTTTGCCTTAAATGAAAATTTCACACAGGTGACCCCCACTCCAAACATGGAACTGGGAAGAGATATTTAAAATTAGAGTGGTGGAAAGGAGAAGGAACAGTTCCCCTCTTTCACTAGATCCCAAAAGGTGGGACAGGGCAGGTCTTGCTCAGAGGACCAGACAGCAGAAAGTAACTGTTTGTGCTACATGTGGGGGCACCTTATCTTGAGCGGGGGCCCAGCCGCACACACTGCCTGGAGACATACAAGAAAAAGAGGCCCAGGATCTCCATGGCAATGACTTTGATGGGGACCTTGTTGCCAAGGGAAACCATCTCTGAAAGACCAGCCAGTTGAAGACCAGATGTAGCCTTTTCAATGGATTCCTAGTTTCATGGAGAAGTCAAGAACAGGCCCCCGTGTCTGAAAACCATTTTGGTAGCCATGGGTGGGTAGGGGGCACTGAAGCCAAATAGCAGCTCCCCCCTTTTCTTTCAACTCTGGATCCTGGGTAGGACATTGGATCTAGACCACATAAAACCCAAGATACCCCAAATGGCCTGCTGCGAAGAATTTGGCTACCAACTTACCATTAGGCGAGTGAGGCAGAGCTCTGGGCTATGCAACTTACCTTTCTGCACATCCAAGCCAGCCTCGCCTGTCTTGGTTGGTGAAGGACGCCACTAGACTAGCTGGCTTTATTTTATATGGAATGGCCCTGGTGCACCATCTTTCTTATCTCAGGTAGCAGAATTGTCTTGGGCTCATCCGGTTGCATCAGTCATGTTCAGGCCAAACAAATGGACCAGTGGATTCTCTCCAGCTCTTGCAGTCTATGGCCTATTCTCCTGAGTTTTGGTGTGGTTTACATGGGCAGTTCTGGATGAGCAGAGTTGAATGTGCTAAGTGTGTTGGCAACTGGAAAGGGTGATGCCAGAATGAGTTCTCCTCTATTTCTTCCATGGATCTCAAAACATGTATGCCCAAGAATGCAATAAATGGCCTATGCAGACTCACACTGGTCTTGGCCTCTGTACTAGCCAGAGAGGGAGCAGCAAGCTTGTTGGTTTCTGTGAATGAGCAGCTGCAGAGATCTCACCTCCGATCCCCATCCACTCCTTCAGTGTGCAGGGGGGGCAGGCAAAATGGGGACTTTTGAGTGCTTAACAGATGAAGGCCAACCTAATTTCTGGAATTTTTCGTATGCAAACCGTCCTGGCTACCTCACAAGTTGCAAGAGCCTTGATGGGGAAGGCATGCTGGAGAGGCACCGGAGCCCACATTGGGCTGGGAGCAGCTGCTCACTTGGGTGTTGCTGCTGCCATCTTTGTGAGGTTGGCGGGCATGCACACATCCAACACAATGCTTTTGTGACAGCATCACTCGCTCCCGGCTGACTGAATAGACCCCCGAGTGCAGACACTCGGGGTGTATAGAAATCTAGGTGTACAAAGCCCCTCCTTTCGCTGGCTTGCTACTCTCGTCTGACACTAGAGAGATCTTTAATTGATTCCTTGTTTCTCTCAGCGTGTACTGGTCAAGGCTGCTTTTTATTTTGGTCTGTTTTGTTTCCCTTCCCCTCCCTCCCTTTTTTCTTTCTTGCTGTGAAGCAGCTATTAAAAAGCAAGAAGGACATCCTTTTCGGGAGCTCAAAAGAATCCAATCTTTTCATACTTCGAAACAAAAAGAGACATTAGCCTCTCTCATCTGGCACAGGTTTCCTCTTCCCAATACTTCCACTGGATGGCAAGGGAATTTGGACCTTCCTGGGCAAATGTAGATGCCCACCTTGAACTTGCCCTGTCCTGTCATATGCAGAAGCAGGGAAAGGAGAGAACCACTAGTGAGAATGTTTTGGGGATGAACAAAAAGATGAGGAGAAAGCAGAACTGAACGTGCAAGAACCATTCACATTTATTAGTTCAAATATCTAACACTTTGCTAAACATGCGTTTAACACTTATTGGTCACATTTCCACAGGTAGTCAAGTCACAGAGCAGAGCTCGGGAGCTGAGCTAGTTGAACGGGCGCATGAGGGAGACATCCATCCAGCCTGCCGCGTGGCCAGGATGACATTTTTTGGCCAGACATTCATTTGGCGAAGGCCTGTGCCACGTGGCTTTGCCCCATGTGCTCCAGCTCCAAGCAGGTTAAAAAAAACATAACAGCTAAACATTCACTATTTGTTATGTTACAGTGACACCCTGCTTCCCTGATTTATGATAAGGGATTGTGGGAAAAATGCATTCTGATCAGCACCATCAAAGGCCTGTCATCTCTCCTCCCCAACAACTTCCTCCCCACCTCCAAATGGATCATGCAGCCGAGAGGTAAACAGGGCTGGGCAAGAGCATGGGAGAGTGGTGGTTGTGCGTTGGGCTTGTTTTAATGTCTGTCAGCCAGGAGCTGAATGGGGAAAATGTGGCCCGCCAGATGTTGCAGGGTTGCAGCTTCCCTCAGCCCAGCTTGTGGGGTTGCACTTGTCTTTCCAAATACCACTAGATAGCCAGGGGGTGAAGAGAAGGCTGAAATTTGGCACAATTCAGCTTCAGGGTTCCTCTTAACCTTTTTAAAGGCGGGATCATGGGAGTTGTAGTCCAACAATATCTGGAAGGCCAAATGTTACCCACACTGTGAGTGACAGGTGGAAATCCTGTGGCCCCTCCAGATGATGGACTGCAACTTCCAGCAGTTCTAACCAGCATGGCTAATGGTGAAGAATACTGGGAGTTGCTTGTCAATTCCTGCCTTTGCTGTCAGTGAAGTAAGATAGTCAAGAGAAGGCAGAACTGCTCAATACCTATTTTCCTTCAGTTTTCTCCCCAAAATAAAACTGTGTGTGTCCACGTATCAACAGAGATCTTGGCAAGGGATCCAGAATGTAAATCAAAACGGATAAGGAGATAGTCAGGAATCACCTAGTTAACCTAAATGAGTTCAAATCTGCAAGGTCAGACGAACTGCATATCAGAGTACTGAAGGAACTTGCTGATGTACTCTGCCTGCCATCATTTTTGAGAATTCGTGGAGAACAGGAGGAGCCAGAGGACTGGAAAAGAGCAAACGTAGTCCCTCTCTTCAAAACAGGCAAAAAAGGAGATCTGGGGAACTACAGACCAGTCAGCCAGACCTCAATACCAGGAGAAATATTAGAACAGATTATAAAGGAGTCTATAGTACGGCCCATGTATCCACTGGACTAGTACCCGCAGTTTCACCTACCCATGTCTGAAAAAATGTGTTCTTTCTAGGCATTTTCTAGACCATCCAGCACTATTCTGTGGTCAAATTCTAGCAGAATTTAGAGGTCCTCTGGAGTACTGCGTTCAGTTCTGGGCACCTCATTTTAAGAGGATATAGACAAGCTGAAGTAGGTTCAGAGAAGGGCCACAAAAATGATAAAAGCTATGGAGAACAAAACATATGAGGAAAGGCTGGGAGAGTTGGGCATGAGTGACATTCTTAAATATCTAAAAGGTTGTCACAGAGAGGAGGGCGTAGGCCTATCCTCTGTGCTCCAGAGGGTAGGACCAGATCTTACTGTTTGAAGTTATAAGAAGGTAGATTTCAATTGAACATTGGACAGAACTTCTTGATCTGTTAGCCCTCTCTTGCCACTGCACATGGTCACCTCATGGGCCTGAAGAACTCCTGGGACAGCAAAAAGGAGCAGCAAGTCTCCAAAAACAGTGACAGCCACACACTCCCCACAGGCAAAGATCTTTTTCTCCCATTTCTGTTTCTACTCATAAACTTGTTAGAAGAGGGAAACAACTTGGGGTGGGGTGGGGGAAAGAAAAATGCTTTTGGGGTTTTTTTTTCACACAATCCCTTTGAGATGATAAACAGGATGTCACACAAGAGGTAGTTTTGTTATGGAAACTGAGTCAATAATGTTATCAACAACTAGTACAAGACGTTTTCATACATAGGAAAGGAAAAAAAATTCTTAATCACAAAGGCGGCTCAGTTGAGGTCAATGGGTGCCCAGGTGGGGGTGGGACCAGTCCAGTGGGGGGCGGGGTAATGGGAAGAGCTTCTCATCCAAGCCAGTTTGGGGTGTTTCAGTGGTTTCAGAGGATAGGAGAAGGCTCGAAACAGGCCAGGGAGGAAGCGTCCCCAATTGGGTGGCAACAGCGATGGTGGGCGTTTCTCTGGATTCGACTTAAATACATATCCCTGAGCATCCGTGGGCAGCCTGAGGGGCGCGCACGGGGAACCCAGGAAACGCTGAAGGTCATCACTGCTGCCGCCCATTGTTGGGCCGCCACCTCGGAGTGATGTGTTACCTTCTAAAATACAGTAGTCCAGTAGTCTTGATTGCCACATCAAAGCCCGAGAAAGACGAACCAATGCCACCATCTTGTTCTCTGCGCCCCATCCCCACCCCCAAGTTACGTAGTTGATCAAGCCAAGAGAAGGATGGTGGCAGCTGGGGGAATGAGAAAGGAGAAGCAAATCCCCCCCCCACTTTCACACAAAAAGCTTTTTTTGTTCTTGTGTTTTCTTTTTTTAGAAATAAAATATTTAGAAGATTTTAAAAAAAAAAGAAGTTCAAGTTTATAAACAGCAACAGAACAGAACAAAAAAAAGTTGGTTTGAAGGACTGAACTGAATGGCAAAAGGGGGATCTGATCTTCCCATTTGGATTAGGAAAGTGATGTGTGAACGCTCTTGGAAACCTTTCTAGTCTTAGCAGCTTCTCTGTGTGAGCCGAACTACGAAATGGAGAAATGGGCTGGTGTCATTCTTGCTTCTACTAGGATGGACAGATGGATGATATATGTATGTGTGTATGTGTGCATGTGTTGGGGATAGGGGGCTACTCTCTTTCAAAACCAGAATTAGAAATTTGCACAAAATCATGCTCTTAATAAAAACAACACTCCATCAGGAACCTTGCTATGTCACAGTTGGGACTGCTGAAAGCCTGAGACTCAAAGTAGCCCAGGAGACAGAGAGAGAGAAGCCAAAGATAATAAATGCCAGCTCTCCCCACACCCCCTGCTGCAGCCCTTGGCACAAGCCTTAAGCATAAAATAATTCTACAGCCCTTTTTGCAAAATGCCTGCTGAGCAAAGAATGGTACAGAAAGAGAATTCAAACCTTTGTAGGGTGTCCTTCAAACCAAATTCACAAACCTATCTAGTGAGTGACCTATGGTCCCTACACCTCTAGCTACATTCCTATTTTCTTCACATAATACCTGAGTCCGCAACACATTACATTCACTTTACCCTGTTTCAAAAAAAATCCAAGTCATTAGCGGACTTGGTTGCAGGAGGCATTAATGGCAGCCCAATGAGTTACCTTCTGGCTTGCTACATTAGCCTCTTGGCTTGTGACTGGATTCAGCTTGGCTTCTCTGCTCCCAGACAGAAAACAGAGGCTTTGGGTGATGGTGTGTGTGTGTGTGTGTGAGAGAGAGAGAGAGAGATAGCTGTTAACACAGAGAAAAATGGACTTACAGCCGAAGCTGTGAAAGGCTGAAGAGCTGCAACGCAATGCATCCCTCCCTCCTAAGTCAAGTCACTTTTGAAATATTTAGGGAAGGGGAAAACAAAAAGCTTCTGAAAATCCCACAGCCACAGATCTATGACTTTCAAAACTGACCCTTATTAGCCAAAAAGCGGGGAGGTCAATCCTTCAGTTTGTGCAATGTATTCCCCTCCCCAGCTAAGCATTAGCAAGCCAGAAGGTAACGTCATCATTGGAGGTATTGTGGACAGCTTTTTCCAAAGTAATAACAACAACAATAAAAATAATACAACACCAACGTTTGGGCAGGCAGCACGTTTCTAATTTTGCAACACAAGACGGACAGACAGATAGACAGACAGACGGGCAGGCAGAGGAGAGGGTTCCACTCTCCTGGGCCGCCCTTGAGGTATATATCGTGTTCAAAGCAGAAGAAGGACTTCCTGAGAGAAAAGGATGGAGGGGTGGGAGACCCACGCTATTCGGACCAACGGAAATACAAAAGGTCTGGAACACCAGTATTTGGGGTGTGGGGTGGGGAGGGAATTCACTAAGCCACAGAAAGCTGGCCAGCCCCAGCTGTGTGTGGCCATTACCCGTTTCACTTTGCTGGAATCAGCAGCAGCAACACTGTTTGGGGGAGGATGCGGGTTGGGGAGGGAGGTTAGGGAAGCAAGACCAAAGGAGACATAGCAGGGGGAGCTCCTCCACTCCCACCCCAGCAACAAACACAACAGGCCAGAGACAGGCCAGAGTCATTGCATTCAGCTGGGGAGAGCCATGAGTTGGGTGGAAGCCATGGCTGGCCCTTCCTCCTGCTTCTACAGCATCGGTGGGGTGGGGGTTGGCTCTTGGGTCAAGTACATCCAGTTTCCATTTCCTAGATTGACCCGTCAGCCAGGCCTCTCCCCTAGAAAGGTGCCAAGTGTCCAGATGCAAAAAGGGGGATTAGGATGGAGCAGATGTAACTAAGTTGTGGTAAGAGGCAGCTGTGGCACCACTGGAGACATCTCTCTCAAATCTCCTTGTGTTAAGGGAACAGCCTTTGCAAACTCACAAAAAGGGAAAGCAGCACTGTGGAGGAGCTGAGCCTCTGGAAAATGGGGACAACCCCACTGAGTAGGAATGGGGACCAGCACCAGGCGTCTCCTCCATGGGAAGTAAATAATCTGCCATGTCCTACTCGCTGGCCTTCAAAGGCTCCACCTGCAGCTGCCTGTCTCAGTCCTCCTTCCCCCGAAAAGAGGTTGTGGGGTGGGAGGGTGGCAGGAAAGGTCTAAGATCTTTGAGAGTTGGGGGGGGGGTTTGCCAGTCTACTCTCTCACCTGCCACGTTTCCCTCCTTGCAGTTCTCATGCACAAACTGTTAACTGTCGGAGAACCAGCAACACCGGAAGGAACTTCAGACAGCACAGTGGTTGATCTGAGTGCCCACATGGATGTGGAAGAGGTAGTGGGGATATGTTGGGGGGCTGCCTGAGAAGGGGAAGCCTCCCAATTTGAGAGGAGTCAGCTGCCGCACTGAACCCCTGGGTCATTTGGCATCTTTTTAGGGGAGAAATGAACCTGGCTGATTTCCTGAGAAGGATGAACTACTGGGTGAGCATGACCCACAGAAAACGGCAAACAGCACCTTTCTCTGCTTGAGGTAGTCTTAGTCGTCGGCCCCAGCCCCCCACCCCCTCCCTCCTGCCCTGCCCCACCCATGCCCCAACCCCCAGTACAAAAGACCTAACCCTAAAAACACTGTAACAAATATCTTCACATTTCTGTAAACTGCAAGAGGGGCCTCCCTCAGACAGAATGCCATGCAGGGGGAGGGCAGGGGAGGAGAGTGGGGAGGGGGGTTGAAGATCATACATTCAACTCTGTCGTGAAATAAATATTATAGGAAACGAGTTTTTAAAAAACACAGAAACACAAAAACAAGGATTCCTGCTACAACGGCAAGGCTACCCACTGCCTTGCCAAACAGCCATTTCCTGTCTTCAGCCTCGGTTGCAGGGATCCTCCTTTTCGTGTTGCTCACTCTTTACTCACGCCGCCCTTGCAGGAGTGGAGCACGGCCTTAAAGAGGAGGGGCAGCTGCTCCAACGGGACGGTCACCATTTTCCCTGTTAAGAGGAAAGGGGGGAGGAAACCCAAACCGGAATGAGCAGCTGGCCCACATCTCACAGTACAGGGCACCTCCAGTCCTTGTTCCACCCCATCCATGCCTGAGCTTGGAAATGTTCCTTCTCTTTTGGGAAGGGGTGTCTACAACTCCCAGAAACCCCCCAGCCAGAATGTCCCCTGGGAGTTAAAACTTCCAAAAGGAACTTCTCTTAGCTTTGTGATTCTGTCTGCTGAGATTACAGGCCTGGCTTGGCTGATCTGGAGACAGTGGTGGGTTAGGAGGCCGTTCACACAGTTTGCCTTTGCCATGAGTGGGAGATCAGGGAGCAGCAAATGGGCAATGTATCTGGGCTATCTGTGGCTACCAGATATGATGGCTATAGATTTCCTCTGGGAGCAGAGAGGGAACCTCTCTCAATATCAGTTGCTGGAAAACAGAAAGAGGAAGGTGCTGCTGTGTTCACTGTCCTGCCTGTGGGCTTCTTACTCAGCTTATCTGGTGTTGGTCTTTCTGGGAAGAGAATACTGAACTAGACAAAGAAGGATCTGGCTTGATCCAACAGGGGGGCTCTTATATTCTCAAGAGGGTGGAAGGGATGGAAGCAGGTTCTAAAGGGCAGACAAACCCCCAGCCTCTGGAAAAGCCAGGGATGAGAGAGAACTGGAGGTAAAGGTTTATAGTCAGGTGAGCAGCTCTCAAACTGGGGTACCCTGTAGCTACCTTTGCAGCCATTTTGGGCTTTCCTTCACCCCCTAAGAACCCCTAGACGAGGCAGGTGAAAACTTGGGCAAGCAACCTGTAGGCTTGTGGGAAGAAATAATTTGTGGAAGGTGACAAGGAAACTGGCTGTCCAGGTGGAAGGTACCCCTGCTGGCACAGTGGTTAAATGCCAATACCACAAGCCACAACGTTGCAAGTTCCATCCCAAGGGCTCCAAGCTTTCCATTCAGCCTTCCATTCTTTCGTAGGTCGGTAAAATGAGTACCCAGCTTGTGGAGGCAATTAGCTAACAAACACTGGAAACCACTTAATGCAGTCTAGATGTGTAAATTGCTACTGCTTAAACAATTTGTAAGCCGCTCTGAGAGCCTTTGTGGCTGAAGAGCAGGGCATAAATAAATAAATAAATAAATAAATGGTTTATCTCTTGCCTCTGGCAGTTTCAGAGCTTTCAGGAAACCCATGATGGGGAAAGGTTTGGGAATAACAGGTTGCTTACCTGTAATTGGTTCTTCACAAGGTCTTCTGTGAACTCACACAAATAGGGTTACCTGCACCTCCACAGTGCATTTTTTGGAACCTTCTAGAAAAAAGCTGCTCTAGTCAGGCTTGCAAGGAGCGGATAGGGCTATTGCCAAAACACCTATGGTACTGCTGTACAGGTTCCGAAAGATGCACTGCGCAGGTGCATCTAACTCCATTTGAGTGAGTCAGAGACCACAAAGAATAAATATGTTTTAAGCTTCATTCTCAATCCCTCTGTCCAACACCTTCTCTGAAAAGGCAGGTCCACCAGCTGCTTCAGAATGTGTATCCCACCCATTTGGCTGAGCATTTTGGTTCTCTTGTTCCAATCCAGACACTTTGTTGCTGGCTTCCCACCAAGGCATGATGATGTGGCAAAGCCAGGACGTGTGTGTGTGTGTGTGGGGAGATCATCAGATCCTCACCTGCAATGTATCGGATCTCTGGCAGGCACATCATCAGATCTGGGAACCGAGTTGGCTGATGGGGATACTTGAACTCCATGAAATCCTGGCAGACGTACCAATAGCGTTTGTTCAGCTGCTCCAGTTGGGAAGCGTTTGTCAGGCCTCGAATATCTGAAAGCAAAAGAGGCTGCCACTTGAGTAGGAAGGAGACAGGGCAGGAAGACATTTCTCCCTAACTCGAGCCCCTGAGCCATCACCAGCTTTAAGACCAGCTAATATCTTAACCACTGGAGGGAAGAAATGCTCTTAGCTCCAAGGGCCAGGTCTGCCATTTGGCAAATGGACAAATATTTCCAGTGGTAAGATGGCGTGGAGGGGGGTATTAAATGAAACTTATGCCATGCCTTGGAATTTACAGCTCAACATCTGGGCTTTCTGTGCAGATTCTGTAGACAGCCAAAGAAAGGGAAGAGCTGTACCTCCACCGACTCCATGGGTATTTTGCTGACCCAGCAAGATCATCACTCCAAGCAGAGCTGCCGGAGCCAAACTGTTATCTCCACTCCTTGGGGGCAAGGTCTTCAGACAACAAGAGAAGTAGGTGGGGAGATGAACGAAGGCACCCCAAAAAGAGCTGCCTTCAGCTACCACCACTTCTTCCCAGTCCAGCCACACTGACTTAAAATGTTTGCTGGCTCCACTGGCATAAGGTAAGCCTGACTTATTCAATTATCTTCCTTGGCATGGCATTATCACAGAGGGCGTGTGAACAAGAGGGGGCACCAGCTGTTTGGAGGGAAGGGCCTTTATCCCCTGCTTCATCCAGCCCACCCTCACAGCCTTTTCTGGGCACTTCTTTCAGCCACATCAGGTTCTGAACCCAATCCTGCTACCAGGGAAACAAGCAACGTGGGTTTGTCTGACGTCCATTCCAGCCTTGAGGTCAACGCTGAAGAGGCTGTCATCAGAGAAAGACAGAGCACCAGCAGAGAGAGAGAGAGAGAGAGAGAGAGAGGAGAGAAAAACAGGTAGAGGTGGAGAAAAAGAGGAAGAGATGGGGAGAGACAGATAGGGTAGAGAAAGAGGTGAAGAGAAAGAAAGGAAGGCAGAAGAGGAGGAAGATCAGATAAAAAAGAGAGACAAGTCAAGCTATGAAGGGGAGCAGAAAGGACAGTCTCTCAACCAAGCCACCCCCTCATTCTCCTGACCTTGATTGAGGAAGTTAATGGCTTTCATGCAGGCATACTCTTCCTTGCTGATTTTCAGTTGGCTGAACTTGCGGTACAGGTAGATGAGTCGCTCCATCACCTCCATCCCTTCTTCGCTAAACCTGTCAGGAGAAGGAAGGAAGGCGGGGACCCCTCTGTCTCAGAAAAGCCTCCAAGAGCTTCAGATCCTTCTGCCCCACTTGGCCCCTTTTGGAGACAATCAGCTTGGGGAGCAGGGGAAGAGATACCACCCATTGCTGAACAGTGGTGGGATGACACTCGGGATTCTAAGCTTTGCCTGAAATTCTGGGAAGGAAGGAGGCAAATCTAGACACATGCCCTCAAACTGTGGGGCACCTAAGCCCATTTCCCTGGATGGGTAAATCCAGACTTCAGTCTATCCCTCCCCCCATCACTATCCTCTTGGTCTCTCAAGCTTGCTACTCTCAAAGCCTTCATGAACTGCACCGAGAGACAAATTAATACAGCCTGAGCTGTTGGAGTCAAGTTGTCAGGAAAGCAATTTTGGAGGTGACGAAAGCTGCTGGTCGGAGGGTACCTCCCTTCTCTTGCAGAGCATCTGTAGACACAAGGCTGCACTCCAGGGCTGCTCACAAACACTAAGCCCCACAACTGCTCCTCAGAAGTGCCCACACCTTTTCCCAGACACTCAGCACATCCAGAAAACCAGGGTAGTTCCCTCCCACTCCTCTATGGACACACTGTGATGGAAAGGAGGGCTGGCACGGGTTCACAAGCTCCATTTTCTTTACATTGCACCACCACTTCTGAGGATAGCTGTGCGTTTCTTCAAACCAGCACCCACCTCCACAGCTGGTCTGTGGTTGGTGCAACTCTCTAGCCTTAACTACAATTCCTGATAAGAGGCTGATTAGATGAAAAAAGATGTCATAAATTTGGTGCCAAATTGCAAAGATGCTGTTGGAAAAAGAAAGAGGGAGGGAGGGGGAGAGATGAAGCCAAACTTGATTTACAGAGAGGGTAGGAGTTTCAAGGCAGCCTAAGCCTTTAACAGGTCAAGGATTCAGAGATTGTTACTGTGAAGGAGAAGGTGGGGCAGATCTGCATGGGGAGAGGAGGAGGAGGGTTATTCCTCATGTGGTACAGCAGGGGTGGGGAACTGTGCAGGTCCAATTTCTGCCCCTATGCCCCCTCCATGGGCTGCACTAGAGTGCCACAGTACACCAGATGTGATGTTGTGGCCCTTCCAGTTGCCATTTTCAGTCAGTTCTGCCATGTCTGAGTGGTGTTTTGAAGCATTTTTTTTTTACATTTTGCAGGCAAAAATTAATTCCCGTATCACCATTTTTAAAAAATTGGATAAGTGGTGTTCTGGCAGCTCTGGTGAACTGCTAGGAAGCTCTGGGGGCAACAAATACGGGTTTGTGACCCACATGTGACCTGCAGGCTACATTTCCCCCTCCCCAACTCTATAGAAACATATGAGTTGGAACATCTAGGAAACTCAGGCGCAGCTTAACTGGGAGCAAGAGGGAGCAAATCCCTTCATGCTGAAAGCTGTGTGGAAAGCCACAGCCCTGATTTTGGTCTAAAGTTACCCTTGTGGGAGAAATTGAGGAAACGTCTCCCTCCCCTCAATGCTGCTGGGTGCAGCAGGTTTTGCTTTTGCTGCCTAGAGAGCAAAACTGAGTTAGAAAGTTGGTGGCCAGGTGACTGGAAAGGAAAGGGTGAGACACTTGAGAAAGACGCCTGCCTACCTCCCTCTGCCCTGAGTTGCTATCTAAACATGGCAGCCTGGCATTTAGAAACATGTCCCTCCCCATCACCTCAGATTCATGAGCAGAGGGGTCATTGAGAGCATCAGTTTGCCAGTGCAGTCTCAGCTGGTGTCAGGCGCATCACCCAACCTTTCAAATTTATGCCACAGAAAACAATCCTCTGACCTATGGGGACCAGTGGGGTCTTGCATTCTGTGATCCAGGCCATCTTTTTCTTCGTTCAGTAACACCCAGAGGTGGCAGGCAGGTGCCCCCTTGCTGTATACTACCGTCACTGCACCTCCACAGCACAGCTAGGGAGAAGGCAGAACTTGCCCTCTGTTTGGTCCTCCCTCTGGAAGAAGAGGCTGAGTAACACCCAGGAAGGAGTAACACCCAGGAAGGACAGGGGTGGGCAGCCGGATAGCGAGCCATGGAGTACTCACAGTTCACCTCCCATTTGCCTTTAAGACCCCCAGCTGTTAGCATTTCAGAGATTACAGGTCTCAGAAGCACTCTGCACACTTGGGGCATTACATGTGTATATGTACCCCAGTACCAGAAACCTTGGAAGAACTGCTTGCCAAAGTGTGGTTGGGGGATTCTGGAAGCTGTCATCCAAACAAGGGACTTTTCCAAACACTACCAGTGCTAAAGTGGGAAGAATGCCCCTGTCTGTTGGCCTCTGATTAACGAGGTGCTCCACAAGGAGCCCATTCCACGTCAAACCCTCCTAAAGACAGAGGCTACTCAGGGGCAGAAGTGTCTTGTTTCCCCCAGGACAGATGATTTCTATGGGTCACTTGTGGCTCTTCCCTATCTGTTGAGCCCCAACTCATGTCTCTTCTGTTAAGATTGTCATGTGTGGGTGGGAGACAAAGGATGTTCAGACAGCCTCTTTTTTTTTTAAGATGGGAGCAAGCCATTTTGACAGTGATGTCACTAGGCTAAGCTGAAGTGAGTCCCCCCGCTCTAGGCCTGGCTGGAAGAGACCCACAACGCACCACCTTCCCCTGCTCCCCCTCCTTACCGCTGGAGCTCATCATCAGAGGGGGAGTACTTGGAGGTCACATCAGCCAGGTCCCCAAAAATCTGCTTGCTGTAGACTGTGAGGGAAGAGAGCAGGATCAGCTCCTGCCAAGTGGAGCTCAAGAGGCAGGTGCAGTCCTTGATGGAAAGTTCGCAGAAGAAGGGCAGCTTCTTGATCCAGGCGATCTGGCGGAAGAGCAGCTCGTCCGCCAGCCGACAGAGCAACGCAAAGAGCTCACCCTGAGTCACTTTGTACCTGCAGGACAATCGTAAAAAGGGGAATCACAGAACTGCAGAATTGGAGGGGATACCCAAGGGTCATCTAGACCACCCCTGGACAGAATAGTAGAGGGGCTGTGACAGAGGGGGGTGTCTTCGCAGCTCATGTGGGACTCCATGTTCCATGGATCTCCCAAGTCCCAGTCCACAACTCTTAACCACTGCACCACATCAAGGTCAGAATAATTATTTTAACCTTATTGTAGGCTGGCTTAGGTCCCATGTTAGAAGAAAGGTGACATACAAATAAAAGGAAAGAAAAAGAAGTAAAGAATAAATAAATAAAACCAATACACATTTGAGGGATTATGCCACAGGGCCTCATAAACATGTCATAGCTTAGGGCAGGCCTGAGAAATGTGTGGCCCTCCAGATGTTGTGGGACACCAACTCCCAGCATTCCTAACCACTGGCGATACTGACTAGGGTTGCTGGGAGTTGCAGCCCCCCAACATATGGAGGTCTGCATGAACCCCACTGAGTTTTAGGGGCTCACTGGGTCTTAATCCAGCCCTTCTGAACAGGGAGCTGTGGGGAGCCGTGGGAGTAGCTGCTTCAGAGGTGCTCTCAGAGGACCACCTGAGGGGGGACCATGGGGAGAGTGCTCACCCGTCTTCGATCAACATGGGGGTGCCCAGGGGCTCCAAGTCCTCCGCAGACACCAGCTGGCTGATGAGGAGGCCGTGGGACTGTGGGTCATGGCTTCGGGGCTGTGAGGGCACAATGGCCGTGTGAGCCGGGCAGCTCAGAAGGTGCGGAAGGTACTGGTAGGGTGCGGGCACTGGTGTTCCCATATACTGATCCCTGAGTGCAGTGAATCCATTCAGCTCCACAGACCTACGGGAAGCAAGGTGGGAAGAAACAATAAGGGTGCTGGGAGAGAGGCAAAAGGGGAGCGAGCCTGGAGCGGCCGGCTTTTAGCCCCTGCCGGAAACACTCCCGGTTCCCCCCGCCCCGGTCTCTTCCCCTACCATGAGTCCCACCTTGAGGATGGGGTCGAGACTGGGGAGGGCTGGTTGCTCTCAGACACCCCATTCCCCGGGGAGCTGTTGTCACTGTCCCCATTGTTGCTCCAGGAGATGTTGGCCTCCCCCTCGAACTCTTGTCCGGACATAATCCGCTCGATCTCTTCCTCGGAGATCTGCCAGGGAGAAAAGTAAAGAGCACAGTGGAGGGAACAGTTACGGAAGGTGGCTTCTGCCCTCCTGTAGAAGCAAGGCAAGGGGTGGGATTAGGTCCTTCCCAATGCAAGAAGGTGAACTGTAATCCTGATCCACATGCTGGGCTTCATTTGTCTGCTACTACTCCCCAGGGGACAGCTCATGGCCCACAGCCTTGCGATAATGGACTAGATGGAGGAACTGATGGCTAGCGGAAAAAGCACTGCCCTTAGAAAAGATGCTTTTGCCTCTCTGGAGCTGGGCTGTACTCCTTTGGGACCCAGGCTCCCACCTTAGGAACAGATGAAGCCACCTTAGATTGGGTCAGCCCACTGGCCCATCTAGCTCTATATGGTCTTCAGGGTTTCAGGCAAGGGGGTCTCTTCTCCTCAGATGTTGGGGGTGAACCTGGGACTGCCAGTGTGGAAAGCAGGGTATTGGTGACTGCGCAACAGCCTTTCCCCTAAACGATGGAATACTTCTTTCAGTCTGAGGGCTGAATTCCACTTCGGAACTGTCCTCTCCAGTAGCAGGTGGGACCAAAGGCAAAAGAAGGAGAACCAAAATACCAGTTTATTTTATCTTAAACCTCTTGCTCCCAGTAGTTAAGGCTCAAGAGAGGGATTTAACTTTAAAATAGAGAGGGGGGTGGAAGTGGGCAATATCTGTACAAAAGCTGAGAAACCACTGGAAGATAGTGTCAAGGGCTAGATTGTGACCCTAGGAGGGTCAGATTCAGACTCAGGGCCTGAGGTTCCCCACTCCTGATCTAGTGAGTGTGGACTTAGCATGCTTTGACAGCTGGGCTTTCAAAGATCTATTTTGCTAATCTTCCTGCCAGTTCCTGGCAATCTGTCAGCTGCTGATGGGTGTCCTTCTCTTTTTAAAGCTTATTTATAGAAGATCTTGCTTTCATTGTTTTTATGCTTGTTTGTAAACAGCACTGCGGACCCTAATGGATAACAGACACACAAACACACACAAAGCAGACTGGAAGTATCTAAAATGGATTTTAAAAAAGAAGGGAGCTAATTCCTTGCTTCAAAAAACATAGACTGGGAGCTTGAGCATCAAGCCAGTTGCTTTGACTTCCAGCAGCAGGGTGAATTTCTAGGGATCCTTATTACCAGGACAGGAAAATTATGACTCTGCTTGCAGTGAAGTATCAGAGCACCTTTCAAGAGGCTCTGTGCATCTATTTCCCTGCCAAAATAATGTTCCCCAAAATGCAAATGCCATCCCGCAAGGGATGCACTGCTGTCTCGAAGCAAGATGCCAAAGGCTGTTCCCCATCTCGCCCTGTTCCCCCCTTCCTTGAGTTGCCATCTGGAAGGTGGCCATCATTTCTCACTTCTGTGGCAGGGAGCGATTGGGCAGAATTAGCCCGCATTTTACAAGACATCTCCAGACAAGTCGGTGCATCAATCAGCCAGACATTTACTGGGTGCCCTGCTTGAGACAACTTCAGAAATTGCACTGTGATCAGGGGGAAGATTTACAGAGAGCTTGGCAGGGACTGAAGGGCTTACGTGGGCTTAGGGGGACGGGAAGAAAGGTTGCTACTGGGCCGGAGAGACGTCCCCCAGAGGCAGCGGGCCAGACAGCTGAAAGGTCCCACTGCCCCGAGGGTGGGTCCAAGTGAAGTCCTGATTGTTCTCACAGGAAAATAAACAGCTTCCTTTAAAGTTGAGTCAAATCACTGGACAATCTAGACTAAGACTGCTTACACTGATTGGCAGCAGCTCTCCAGGGCTTATGTCTGCCAGAAATGTGCTGTCTGCCATCCTTATCAACTGGCAGCGACTGAACCTGGGACTGAGAGCATGCAAAGCAGAGGCTCTGTCACTGAGCTGCGACACTGCATCAGACCAGTGGTCCATCCTAGTACTGTCTGCACTGACTGGCAGCAGCCTTCCAGGGTCTTGGATGGGATCTTTCCCAGTTCTACCTGGAAATGCAGGGGATTGTACCTGGAACATTCCACATGCAGACGCTCTGCTGCTGAACTACAGCCTCTACCTTTCCAAGTGACACCAAGGTACAACAACCAAGATGGAAAGAACAGCAAAAGCTGGCCGTGCACTCGCCCCCAGTGACAAGTGCACCCCTCCTCTCGTTCCCCCCACATCCATCAATTTGCAATATGTGGCAGAACAGAAAACAGGAAAAAAATCCCTGCACACCCTTCATCTCTTAAGTTTATGTCCATCCTGCCTTGAGTAATGGCTCCCCAGGAACCTCCCCAGGTGGCACAGCTGGGAATAACTGAATGGGGAAACATAAGCAAGAGGCAGCTGCGCCCAGTTGCCCAAAAGGGCAGCTCACCTGGACTGGTCCAATGCTCTTGTTCCTGCCTCCAGGCATGCCGTCTTCGCGGATTGCTGCGGGATGGGGCAGACAGGATGGGGAGAGACACAGGAAAAGATCAGATGGTCAGAAGCTGGAGATGCCTCCAGTCTGTACAGGTGACTACAACACCCAGTGCTGCTGTGCCCAATGAAGGGATGGGATCATACAACTCCTCTGCTACAACTCCACTGGCTCCTGGCCTCTAGGCATAATCCAAAGTGCTGGTTGTAACTTACAAAGCCCTGTCCAGCTCAGGCCCAGGTTATCTGACAGACTGCATCTCCCTGTATGAGCCTCCCTGGGCTCTGAGATCCTCAGAAGTGGCCCTTCTTTCAATCCCGCCATCTTCACAGGTACAATCGGTGGGAACATAAGACAGAGCCTTCTTAATGGCTGTCTAGAGGTGCCAGAACTTCCTTCCTAGGGAGGATAGAATGCTCTCCCTTGTTGTCCTTGTTTTAACTATAATGAACTCATTTTGATTTTTAACGTGCCTTACAAGTTTTGGGAATGAAAATGTATTTGGGAATAAATTAAACATCATGATGATGGTGATGGAAGAGAGGAGAGTTATGTTGAATCAGACAAAAGGCCTATGTAGACTGATTTTGTTCTTTTTCTTGTAAAGCACCATGTACATTAATGGTGCTATGGAAATAAAAGATAACAACAACAACAACAACAAGTGTTTTGTTTGATGATGTGGCCAGCCAGTTTTCTAAATGCATGATAGAAGCTCAACTCCACTTCAAGCACAACCACAACCACAACCCATCCCACATTCATGGCTGTGCACAGATATTACACAGTGATACTGCTTCTGGTACCAAAGAGAGGATATACCCCTATAACAGCCAGTGGGCACTGGTCGTCTCTAACCTCCATGAATTTCTCTAATCCTGTTTTTAAGCTGTCCAAGTTGTTAGCCATCACCACATGTTGTGGCAATGAGTACCACTATTTAACTGGGCACTGTGTGAACAAGCCTTCCTTTTTAATAAGCGCCAAACAGCCAGACATGGCTCAGTGACCATTGCAATAGCAGCTCTCTGAGGTCATAATGCCAGACCACCTTCCCCTTGCTCTGCAATTCCTTTGCTAATGGAACTGACACTGGGGTTCTGTATGTCAGGATCAGGGAAGCATCTGCTGCCCCTAAACTCTCCCCAAGGAGTTCAGCCAGCATGGCTGCATGGCTAAATGCACACAAAAGGGGCAAAAACCTGACCCACCAATAATAAGGGCAGAGGAGCTCACAGACAAGGAAACAGCGAGTGTATAAAACAAGAGTAAAAATGTTAAAATCACATTAAGAGATAGGCTTAATACACTTCAACAACCAAAACAAGGAAATACCAGTTTAATAGCATAGTAGTAAAAAATGTTGATGGTTGAAAATAAGGTCCAAGGCTTCAGAGGAAACCTGGAAATGGGGTGCTTTGGCCCTGTAGGTGTTGTTGGACTGAAACGCCCATCATTCCTCACCATTGGCTATGCTGGCTAGGCTTGATGGGAATTGGAGTCCACACACACTTGTGTTGCACAGCTTCTTGGGTTAGGCAGTCAGGATGAAATTTTTTCCTGCTGCAAGATAGCCAGACCTTTCAAGAGTGAGCCCTTGTGAAACAGTCCCGGGCCAATGGGAGCCACTGGCAGACCAGAACAACCCACTGGGGCAGCTTAAAAAATACATTTTAGCCTGGTCGATCTCAGGAGCGCAGCACCACTGTGGCACCAACTGGCTGGAGGCCACTGGGTCAATGGTTGGTGGGGGAAGACACATACACCCTGTTCCTTGCCAGAAATTTAGGTTTGCAACCTAAAGAACTCTCCGTGTGTACATATGGGACTTCAAGTCCCAGAATCCTTGTTTGTTGCTTGTGCTGGCTGGGGTTTTGGGAGTGGAAGCCTGAAACATCTGAAGGAGAAGGGGTTGAGAACCACAGATCTAAGCAATTGCTCCCTCATGGTTGTCTGCCCACTTGAATTTGGTCAGAGTGAAAGGAAGTAAAAGCTGTTTGCAGAGCTTAGCAAAGATGCCCACCAATTGCTTTACAGAGCGAGGTGGTGGGAGGGAGGAGAAAAGCGTCGGGCAATTCCCAGCACTGGGGCAAGGTGCCCACACTACTTTGGGCAGACAGTTGACCGACTAAGCTGCAGGAGAAGAAAGGGAGGGGGCACCAGACCGCTTTCCTCATACCTGCTTATATTCCTGGGCTATGGCTGGGTACTCCCAGTCTCCCTCTAGTGGCCACACTCAGTACACACACATCTTCAGCTGGTATCAAAAAGGTAGCAAGGCTGACACACCAAGTGAGTTTCTTCCCCCAAATGGGGTGCACTCACTGAGTAAACCACCTCTCTATTTTAGGGGTCAGAACCTGCCTTTTTTCAAAAAATGCAGAGAAGAACTAACAGAGGTGATCCCAGAGTCTGGGGCTGCTCTTGAATAGCAACCAGAGCTGAAATAACAGAATTCAGCCTTTAGTCCTCTAAGAAAATAATAAAGCAGAAAAGGACTTTATTATAATCTGATTTCCATTTATTTCATATATTGGTGCAACCTGTAATGCAAGTGGACCTCTGTCCACACAGAGGAAGTTGTGGAAGGATATACTCACCTGTGGCAAATAAGGAGGAATGAACCTAGGAATTGAGATTCACCATATAAATTGAGCATACATTTTGTGATGAACTTGTAGAGGAGGCTCTGCCTTCATACTAATACTATGTATACTTTAAATTGTTCCTGTTTGATCCTTTTATTTACATCCTTTTCTTGTTTACCTGAACTGGAGGATATTTGTTTTTAACACTGATGAACAATATCAATTTTTAAATAAGGATTGTTTAAAAAACAAACACTTTGCTTGAATCAGAGTTTCAGAAAAATACCAGATGGTATAGGAGGAGAACAACAGAACAAACCTCTGAGATAAACTGAGGAGCGCTACAGGGGCAGAAAACTCACCCCCAGGACTACCTTCCATAAACAGCCTTCAGAGTTGGGAAGAAACTGGAAAAAACCCAATAGTGTTGATCCCCACCACTAAAGAAGTATACCCTGATTATTGCTGGATCCCTAAATGGCAGGGGGTTGGACTAGATGGCCTTTAGGGTTCCTTGCAACTCTATGATGTTCATCAAATGTTGGAAGAGGTCCAGGATAATTAATAAGGCTGCATAATTGCACCCCTTGACATGTCATCCAACAGGCAATCCCAAACTGTTTCAGTGACCAATCCTGACTAGAAGCCAAAATTTTAAAAGATCCAAAATGACAATTGCTCAGGAACAGAAGACTTACGAAAGAGGAGGGGGCTTGCAAGGCTAGAGGCATTTGGAATGAGAGCCTCTCATTATATGCCAGGATGGGTGGCAACTTTGGGTAAGGCTGCCCCTGCTTCTTGCTCGTTCTGCCAAGCAGAGCTGGGAGGAGGGCAGAGCGAGTATTTTGTGCCCATTTCACAAGTAGTTTGGTTTTCCTTCTGAGAAGAGCCCTTAAATCAAGTGATTAGAGGCGCCACTACAAAAGCATCTCTCCTTCAAGCCCTCTGGGAGCTCAGAGGCCTGGAAAACACCCAGCTCTATTTGAGTCTTCCTCTCCTCCAAACCACTACAGTGGTTCCATCCTGGAAAGAAATCCTACAGCACATCCACCTGTTACTGGGGAGGGCACTCTGGCAGGTCTGGGGGGCAGTTTTATGCCATTCAGACCCTCTGGGGACTGCAGGAAGTTCCAAAATTCAAAAAACAAGAAGGCTCAGAGATCCGATGTTCACTTCAGGTTTTGAAAAATGGATCTTAAAAAGGGGGAACTTAAGACAGTAGTGTGTACGTGGAGGGGTGCAGCCTATTTAAAAGATCAACCACTACTCCTGAAACCTTCTATGAGAGGCAACTCACCCTTTTTTGGCCAGAAAAAGGATGACCTAGGGAGTCTGGAGGGGTTGGGGGGGCACAAAAACAGCCTTGGGGGTCACAGGCAGGCCTAGGGCTGCACTTTGTCCACCTCATCTTTACAGGAGTGACTTTCAGGATCTTACTGGACAACAGCTCCCAAATGCTCTCACCACTAGCCATGCTGGCTGGGGCTTCTGGAAGCTGAAGTCCCACAACCTCTGAGGACCCCCCAAGGCTGGGAATTACAGCCATCCTCAAAGTGGTGCCCCCTTCAGACACGACGGGTTGCAATTCCCATCACCACACAGCCACCAGGTCTAGTGGTTAAATGCCAGTACTGCAAGCCACCACGTCGCAAGTTCGATTCCAGCAGGCTCCAAGGTTCACTCAGCCTTCCATCCTTTCGTAGGTCGTAAAATGAGTACCCAGCTTGTGGGGGGCAATTAGCTAACACACATCGGAAACTGTTTAATGCAGTTAGATGTGTAAATAGCTATTGCTTAAAACAATTTGTAAGCTGCTCTGATAGCCTTGTGGCTGAAGAGCGGGGTATAAACAAACAAACAAACAAACAAATAAATAAATAGGTAGTGCAAGCACCTATATGCCTCCAGCTAAAACGAAACCAGCTAGGTCTTCTTCCTTTATGCCACAAGACGTACACAAGTTTTTAACGTGCTTGCAAGAATTCTGTTCACAGTCAGAGTAAAAAACAACAACAACAACCTAAAATGTTTTATTGGGGGCAGAAATGAAACTGAGGCAAAACTTGAGCGTTTGACTGTATTTGGGATTCTAGCCTGCATTTCTGAACAGTGCCCAGGGGAGGGCGCTCTCCCCCCCTCAATTTCTCAGACAAACACATGCTTTCTCCACGCACATGCTTTTCTTCTTAAGTAGAAACAGCGCCCACAAATCACTCCAATTCCTAAATTGCCAAGGAATCTAGGGTGCCAACTACAAAGAGTGCACCCTTCTCTGTATCCTACAACCAACCTCCCAATCTGGAGATTCAGTTAACCAAATGAAACAATGGATCTGATCTCCCCCTTCTTTCTTACCACCATTTCATTCCCTTGTTTTCTGACCTTCCAAACGCTGCTTTCCCAGAGCTCTAGAGGCAGCTAATAATGCAGCATGACCGCTTGCAGCCCCAAAGTGCAATTCAAAGTGTATCCACGCAGGCAGGACACGATGTACTAAAGATGTAGCCAGTGCTTCACTTAATGCCCCCCTACTGGGGGCCTGCAAGTCCTACTGAAACAAAATAGTTTTTCTCATCCTCCAAGAAAATCTGAACAGGTTTGTTGTGCAGCAATGCCACCACATGATTAGTCCTTATGCTTATCTTGCCCACCCCTTATTAGTCCTTATGCTGGCCTCCAACAACAGGTCTCAAAACAGGGCTTGTTGTTTTTGTGGCCTGCTCCTCCTTTGAAACTGCATGCCGCTAGCCACTCCTTGTGTGCCACACCCCCCTTCCAACTGGATGGGCCACTTCTTGCAAACCTCACTCTTTGCTGTATGTGACACATGGTTCCCACAGTGCTCTTGGATTCTCGCTGGGGAGGCATCAAGGAAAGTGTGGCAGGAACTGGCCATCAATAAATACAATGAACCTGCCTAGTTCTCAGGCTTCCAGATATTCTGGGGCTGCAAATTCCATGATGCCTCAACCACAAGATGCAGTACCCAGGGCTGCTGGGAGTTGCTGTCATAGAACACTTGGAGAGCTACATAGTGCCCACAGTGAAGGAAGGGATTTTGCCTTGTGTCTCTCTGCACAAATACCAAATAAGTCAAAACAGAACCTTCCATTTGAAACTTCTTCTGCAAAACAGCTTTCTCTGAGACAGCAATCAAAATGTACACAGGTTTTATTTGAGAAATCTTTGAATTCAAGCAGGAGTGGGACTCCTACAGCCCAGCTGTGTTCCTCAGGACCGTTTCTATATACCTCTAATCTCTCCCTAAGCCATCCAGAGCTTCCTTCCCATTTTGCCTCAAAACAGTCCTCTGCATCTTTGTTGCCCCCAGTCCAGACTGCAAAAAAGAATCAAGGACTTCTAATCAAACCCACATTTGGTGTTTTAAGAGAGACTGGTGTAGCCCACAGTGGGTCCTTGCACCTCCAAATCTTGCCCACCCCGAATGAGAAGGCTGGACCACTGCAGTTCAATCCCCTCCCTTTGCTTTGCAGTTCAAATCCTACGGGATCTGCCCGGGGACTCAGCTCTAGGCCTAGTTGCTTCCTGAATCTTCTAGCAAAGTTGATATGGGTCAGGTTGACATGACCCTCCCTCCTCCCACACCCCACCCTTAGCAGCAACGGCACCGGGCCTTGCAAGGGTACCTTTCCGGTTCATCCCCATCTGGAGGCATTTGAGCAGCCGGCAGTACTGGCACCTGTTGCGCTGCTTGCGGGACATGACGCAGTTCTTGTCGCGGCTGCATCGGTAGACCCGCTTGTTGCAAATGCTCCGCTTGAAGAAGCCCTTGCAGCCCTCGCAGGAGATGATGCCGTAATGCAGACCTGTTGCTCGGTCGCCGCAGATCAGACAGGTGCGCTGGTCCACCCGGTCATCTGCAAGAGGAAGGACACCAAGGTGAGACTCACAGCAGGCAGCAGAGACAGTATAACTGATACAACCAGCATGAGCAGAGCAATTTTGAGAACAGGACAATTCGGCTCAAATGTTCATGGGGGGGGGCTGGCAAAGACAGAACCCCAACTCCAATGGTGATGCAGAAAAGGAAGGCCTTCCCATAGTTCAGAAAAGTTACCCTTTTGGACTTCAACTTGATGAAATGTGAATGCATTACTAGAAATAAAAGACAGATTGCATTCCCCATACTAAAAGTAGAGCTTTGAAAGGTTTGGACAACAATTCCTAAAATCCCCCAGCCAAAAATTCTGGAAATTGTACAGAATACCTGAGTTAACAAAGTCACTGACAGTGAACTTCCTTTTTACAAAGGCCTTCAGTAACTCCCAGCCCTCCCTGTTTTCATCCTCATCCTCTGTCTAGTTGAATGTTTTTAGCAGCATCAGCACTGGGAAAATGATGATGGAGGACTAGAGAAACATAAGATTTTCAGTGTTGTGTTGCAGCAGTGTGTCTGCATTAAAGAGCACAACAAAACTTTGACTGCAAAAGATTGGGATTCTACCCTAGCTGATCCTACTGTAACTATATGTGCCTGCCTATAACAGGGAAAGCAAACAGCATCTTCCTCCAGAATCCCTTACTGATCATGTGTTAAGAGTAAGACAAAGAGAAAAGGGGAGAGCAGAAAAGCCTGCTTCACCAGCTATGCCCAAGTTTTTTAAAAAGCATAGAATTATAGGTGTGGTCACCAAAATGGAAATCATAAGAAAAGTGGAGGCTAATAAAAGAAAACAATCATCCCTGGATGCATTTTATAAAATGCTTTCAAGTGATCTCTAGGAGATTCAATATATATATTTTTTAATTCCTGCAAAGATTCTCACCCTCCGCCCAAGAGAGCTGTCAGCTCCTGTTTGGCATTTTAAGACTTTCACTATTCCCAGTGAGACAGAATCTGGCTGAGGCCCAGTTGTGCTGGGATCCAGGGAAGGGGCATGAGGCAACTGTCAGAGTCGGGAGACATCTCACTGAAAGATGCACACCCTTCCGTGAGGGAAGGCTAAAGCAACTGGCTTTGCAAAATCGGGCCTCATTAGCCCAGATCTGCAGCCAACCGTAAACGCTGTTGCTGCGTCCACTCACAAATGACATCCAAAGCCACTCATCTTTGGTTGAATATAATTTCAGCCATCTTTTGCTGCCAGGAAATCATGGCTACTAAAACAACTCCATTAGTGCCAGCACAGACTTACCTCTGTGGCAATGAACACCAGTTTTTCTGCCTCACTGTGTTTACTCCAGAGATCATCACAGAGCCCACAGGAGACATCCTAGCAGAATCCTTGAGGAGTCTAGTGGGAGAGGCAGACACCCTCCACTCACTGCATGGGGTTCCAAAAATGGACAGCTCCTTCCCCAAGGACAGGTGCAAGCCAAACCCACTTCCCAAATGGCTTCTCCCAACACAATGAAAGCAAACAGCATTACAGAGAACAGGAATGATGGACAAGTGTTTTATGACCAGATGGAGACAGGGAGGAAACAAAGTGGGGAAGAGGGGTACTGCCAAATGGTGTGCTTGCTGTAGGAACCAACAGCTGCAGCTCCAAAGATCAGGACCAGAAGTCATTCCTAGTTCCAACTTCTGAGGTTCTCTGTGAGTTTTTGGCAGGGGTCTGTTGTTTTCACCTCTGTCAGCAACTGACCCTTCCTGGCTGATTTTGCCCCAAAATGTTCTTTTATTAGGAGTGTGGGAACTACAAAAAAAAAAAAAAGAGAGAGAGCCAGGGCTACATGATGTTACACTTTCCACACCCTTGATATAGATGTCTCACAACTAAACTGAGTCTGAGTAGGTAAACATCAAAGAAGGAAAGTAAGTAGCAAGGCTATGTGGTCAACATGGGGCAGATGCTTTCAGTCTACCTGCTTGCTTGGATGGTGCAAACACAGATGATACAGGAAGGGCATGGAGTCTATAGGATGCTCCCTTGTACACGGACAGCTTCCCCCAAATACACAGGCAGCATTTTGACAAAGAGCAGCTCCTAAACAGACTTTGCAATCATGAGTTGCATAATCTTGGTCTTTAGTTATCTGATGACCACAGAAAAGGGGGATTAGTAGTCCTTTCTGGGTGGGATTTGACTCCTTTGCAATCTCCCAGCTTCTTCCTCCCTCTCAACCCTCCCCAATCCTAATCAAAGCCATAAATCCAGGAACAGACTTGCAAGGGGGAGGTGGCGAGGACATCCATTGGCCAAGAAGAGGTGATCCAGACCTATTCACCCACCCCCTGATTTGAAGGGAGGGGGGCGCTTGTTTTGGCCAGGCATCTGTCCCACAGCTAAAACACAGACTTCCCAGCTCAGCACATGCTGTAGTCAGGGTAGGTTTAAACACAATTTAGAAACTTTAGAAATTTAGAAACTCCAAACTGACTGACACCTCATCTGTGAAAAGAGGCCTTAAACCAACAGTTTGCTCATAAAACACACACTGAGACACAAAAGATAGGCTGGCAAAGGAGAAAAACAAATACCAAACTCACAGCTGGGCAGTAACTTTATAAGGACCAAGCAAAAGTGTTTCTAAGTCGTGCCAGCTTTCGAGTTCTGCAGAACTTTTCATATGAGGTGCTATGAGTCCTGTCAAAAGCCTTCAAACGGGCCAACTCAACAAATCCACCAGGCTGAGGCCAGAGAGACACTCAGAAAACTGATTACCAGCCTGGAAAACTACAGCAGTGGCCTCCTGGCTGTGACCAAAAGCTGCTGCAACCCCAAATGGCCCCTGGACAATGGGGGGGGGCAGCTCCTGACCTCTGTGGGTTTTCACCCCCACTCATGCAAGCTCTTTTCAAAATGGACACAGGCAGAGGTAGCCATGACCTTCTGTTTGCCACTGGGTGTTTTCATGGGATGCAAAATGTGTGTGTGGGGGGGGGGAAGAGGCCTCCACACAGCTCCTTCACCTTGAAGTTTGCATGGAGTCCCAGAAAGTACTGAAAAGTGCCAATTTTCAGACCAGATGTTGGTGGGAGTTCTGCTCCCCAGTGTCCAGGTTTTGAGGTAGGCTCTTCTTAGACACAGAACAGGAGGGGAAGAAGACCCATCAGCAAGAGATTTACTGAAAACTGGAAGATACTCCAATATACTCATCATGTCACACTTTGATGGCTTTGTTAGGCCCCAACTCTGGGAACTGGCCCATCTATATCTATAGCAGCTGCTATAGGAAAAGCAGAGGCCAAAAAATTCCTGCCTTCACTCAAGTCTGGCAGATTTGTATGGCTTCCCTCCCTCCCCAATGCTTGGGTATGATTTCCCAGCACTCCAAGCCTCTCTCTCTCTCTCTCTCTCTCTCTCTCTCACACACACACACACACACACACCAATGCCTAACAGCATCCCTCTCTAACCTCTAAATCACAGCAGCCCACCAAATCAAATGCAATCTATTTAAACACTAGCTTACAACTCTTCCTTTGAGTCAATTGATCTATTATTTGGGACTAAAAATTGAGATTTAGGCTTTTGCCAACACATCTCAAATCCCTACAGTTAGCCCTTAAGACTAGTGTTTTGATTTGTGGGGGTTTTCCTCTTTCTGGGAGGATCTACTGGAATCTAACCCAGTGGGGAAAACTCTCCCCATAACTTACAATGGCCAGCAGTTTCTGTATTGATCTCTCTGCCCCAGCCCCCATTCTGGAGAAGGAGGTATGAGGGGGGAGGGCTTAAGAAATCCAGGCTTCCTGCTTGGTGAGTGAAGAGGCTGAAAAGCCAGATTGCTGCTTGCCAGCCCCCTCCCCAGCAGGACCTGTAGAGAGTTAACCCTCTGTGAACCAAAACATAGTGCTTGGGCCCAGCTGGGAGACTGGAAAGAGCCAAACAATCTCTCTTCCCATACTTACGTAGTACCTTTCTTATTACTGGAATGCAGAGAGAAAGAGAGAGAGACCAGCCCTTCAAAACTTTGGAGCTGCACTATTTCGCAGCCTCCTCTGTGCACGGCAAGGAAGGATGTTTCTGTGGCTCTCTGAATTCACACTGCCTCCAGGTGTAGGGTAGGGCAAGGTGTTGTTTTGCAACCAGAGGCCTTGAAAGCACACTTGCAGGAATGCAGGGAACATTTCTGAGCCATAACACTCTCCCTTCAACCTTTGATCACTCCTGGGCCTTCCAAAATCCTCTTTCCAGAGCTTGCAGGCAAGTGACGAATAATGTGGAGAATGGAGAGTCCATCAATAGAACATGAGATGGTTCAGTGGGACGCCTCAACCCTTTCTTTTTGCCCTGCCCTTCCTGGGGACACTGGGAAAAGAAATGTGGTTAACCTTTATGGACACCCATTTTAAAAACATCCTCTTTCATCCCCTTCCTAGCCTCCTTTATTTAAGTAAGTTCAGATGCAAAGCCAAAGAAGAAAGCAATTCACAGAAGAAGGGTCTTTGGAAGGCCAGTGCATGTGTACACGTAAGTGTGTGTGTCATTTGTGATGGGGATGAGAAGAAGAAAGCAGGGAGAAATCTAAGAAACCAGAAGGCAAGCTGGAAGCCACCAACACACACACACCAAGCACAAACAAAAGCAATTAATGCCGCTGAGCTGCCTCCTCCACCTCTGATTCAGGGTCCTTAACCAAGGAAGGAACTACAGGCAGAGGGCAATTGGGGAGGGATCCTGTTGTTTTCCCAAACTTGGGCTGTAAACTCTGCTAACGGACTCTCACCCATAAACCTTAAAATCCAGCATAAAAATCCAGCACACAACAATACTAAACAAAGTCCCAACCCCCTTCAAATGGAAGAGAGGAATTTGTGACAGCACTCAACTGTACCAGCAAGCAAACCGACAAAAAACAGGAATTCAAATCGGGTTTAAAAAAAAAAAAAAACCAGGGAAGCGTTTGGAAAAGCAATCAGCTGGCCTTTTCAACCAGTTCTGAAGCCAAAGGAAGCTGGCTCCCTTGATGGTCCCCAGCCATTTGCTTCCCGGTTCCCAGCCAACTCTTTACCTTCCCATGCCTCCATTTCATGTTCAGCAACCACTGCATTGGCTGGGGGGCTTGAGAGCAGCCATGAAAAGAGCAGCAGGGAGGGCTCTTAAAAGAACACCTTTGCTTGTTACCCAGTACAGCTCATTGCCCCATGGCTGGATGGGTTGGCAGTGGTCCCGCTTGGTGCCCAGGATGCAACAGCCGTCCTCCCTTGCAGGTCAGTTTACAAGCTGGTCACGTGATGCAAAAGTTCAAGCCTTAAGGTCACAACTTGCAGGCGAAATCGTCAAAGAGGAGGAAGGGGGGGCAGAGTGCAGACAACAAGACGGGAGATATGCTGGCTGGGGGCTTCTGGGAGTTGCAGTCCAGCATGCCTGGAGGACTGGTACAGTGCATATGCAGGCACACCCACACCACATGCTTTCTCAAGGCCCCATCCCTCTCTGCTCAAGACATCTTTCAGTGAAAGAAAATCTGCCCCCACTCCTCAGACACTAGCTAGTCCCTGATTATTTCCATCCCCCAAGAGATTTTAAACTAACATATAGTCTGTGCCACCACTCAGCTCTCACATTTCTCAGAAGGGCAGCATAAATGCAGCTTGACATACCCCCCAACACACACACACACACACACACACACACACACACTTTTCAAGCAAACACTCCTAAGCCACCCCATTGCCCAAAGGCACAGAAAAAGAGAGCTCCCCTCCCACCCTGTCCAGTTACCTTCCATAAAGGTAGCCTCTGGCTTTGTCCGGCAGTCTTCAAGAGGACAGCCCGGCACTGGGCCAGGCCAGCTGGTCAGGCATGGCCACAAAGCAGACAGCGCTCCCCCCCCCCTATGCTGGGGAGGAGCTGAGAAGAGAGAGGTCCGGACACCAAAACCTACTGGCTACTGAGGATAGGCCAATGGCACTGCAGACAGGGGTGGCCTGCGAAAGGGGGTGGGGTTGAGGCCAGCTCAGATCAGGCAGTGGTTGCCTCCCTCCCTCTCTGCCCCCTCTTCTCCCCCCCCCAAGCCAAAACACAGCACATCCCCAAGCATTCCACACTCAGACCCTTGTGGAAGCAAGTAGGGGGAGGACCATGTGTAGAGATTTAGCCAAAAAGAGCTGCCCTCTTGCCGTTGGATGGCAAATATTTGCTGAGGCCACCCATGGGGCCTGGCAGGTCTGCTGTACAGGCCTGGCCTCAAGTAAGCTGCCTAAGGAGAGAAAGGGGGTACAGAGATTATTAAGGGTGGAGGTGCAAGAAAGGATTCCCTGATGCTGGAAGGGCTGCCTAGCTGCCTGCCTGGATTAAGGGGCTTCTAAGGAAGGTTCTATTTCAGAGGAAAGAACTGGCAAAACCACCTCTGAGGATTCCTTGCCTAAAAAAAACCTATGAAATTCATGGGGTTGCCATAAGTTGTCGGGCAACTTGAAGGCACACAAGTAGTCCCCCTTCCCTTTTTTAAAGGTAGCCACCTCAGGAGGCGAGTTTGCCCATCTTGTTTTAGGCCTTCCAAAAGAAAGGCCCAGGTTATGAGCTGGAAAATGAGTGGCAGAAGAAAGAACAAGTGGGCTCCGTTCTGATGCTCCAAGGGCAGTTTGTAATGGCTGGCACAGAGTGGAAACAGATTTCGTACTGGTCAGCAAAACAAACAAACAAAACCCCAGTGGATATCGAATAGTAGGAGAGTTGCACAAATGAAACTATTTCTGTAAATTTGGGGGCGGCAAGTCTCAAAATCCCCCAGCCAGCAAAGGCCCCACTGGCTAGGGGATTTTTGGAGGCATGATCCAAAAAATTATCTTTCCCATAGTCTGACCAGAATCACATCGATTTAGCTGAGGCTGTGAAATTCCAGGAAGAAAACAGGTGTCTGCTCCAGTTCTTTCTTGTGTTTAGTATTGGAAAAGGAACATTACATTATTCAAGTGGACAAGAGAATCATCTGTTTTGTGCCATGGAAGAGTGGCTTGTAACATTCAGAATTTTAAAAGGTAACTTTCTAAAGCTACTTTTGGGAAATGGAAAAGAGCCTCTTTTTGTAAATTCTAACTATAACTGCAGCTGGCCACATTTGGGGGTCTATAACAGTAACTAATAGTGACTATAACTAAAAGCTAACATCCTCAAACTAACTTCCCAAGCTCTCTGGTCAGGTCTGATGGCCTCCTGCTCATTTTCTGGTCTCTCCATCTGACAAAATTTAGGCTGTGATTGTATGAGAAAAGACCTGTCCTTTGCTTTTCAGTTTACACTTTAAAAGAAGAATAAAATAAAATGTAGAACAAGAAGAGGGACTAGATCAGCTGGGACCTTCCATTGCAGTATCTCTAAAGCACACTCTGATGCAAGGCCACATAAAAACAGCAGCCAAGAAGCAATCCAGTTTTACTGCAAAGCCGGAGTTCTTCAGAGGCAATCCTGCTTGAAGACCTAATCCAAGCTAATTATGAGGGGCTTCCAGGAAAGGTGGATCCTCAGAGCTGTGACAAATGATGGGCTTTGGGGGGTGGCTAGGGTGTGTGTGTGTGGGGAAAGGATCTGGCTACACAAGCCCTCTCCTCCAAGAGGTTTAACCTATATGCTTGATGCATCCTGTTGGGGTATTTTGCTCCAAAGCATAGAATTTTTACTTTTGAACTCCATGTTGGCTGGGGGATTCTGAGAGTCTGAGTCTAAAAAAGAGAGACATTTTCCAAATGTTTTCTTCAAACTATGCACAGCTCCCCTATGGGCCACAGTATGAGAGAACTAGATGAGGACTGTACAATGCAAGCCTGGGGAGGTGCGCACAGAGGATATAACCGCTTATCTTGTGCACTTGGCATGTGTGTGTGTGTGTGTGTGTGTGTGTAAGATGATTTTCTCCCTGGATAAGGCATACAGTTGTAAGTCAAGGTATGCCAGCCTGGAAAGCAGTGATGTGGGTCTTCCAGAAAAAATTTCCAGTGCCCTAAATGATGTTATATGATTTAGCACATTGGTTCAAATATTATATTCAAATACATTTAAAGCTTTATGTGGAAATTATTTTATTGGAATATTTGTAATAATATGAAGAGAATAGCATATGCTTCCGTTATATTTAACAAAAAATGACTACACCTGAACACTATATTGCTATACCTTATTGCTGTACCTTATATATTTTATATTAAGAGCTCATCTTTCCTTTGCTCAAGTATAACTGTAGCACCTTCAGCTGGACTCACTCTCTGAACTATTTGTCAGTTCTATTTCAAGCTGAGAAAAAACAGATTCAGTAGACCTACTTGAGCATTTTATTTCACTGAAGGATGTATGTGAGTTGGTGGGCACAGGCAACTTACTACATTTTATATTAATGGCTTGTACTTGTAACTGATTGAGAGTACTGTACAAAGACTTTGTGAAACAGAAAAACAAACTTAGCAGTGAGTTTGTTTGTTAGTCTATCCCTCTGAGTACTAGGGTTTCTCAATGCCTGCCTCCTGGGAAGAATTACTAAAATTTCATATTCTGTATTTAGCTCATCTAAGATGATGGACTGCAGTCCAAAACACACAGAGTGTGGAAAATTTTCCGTGGCAAAATAGAGCATCAGAATTTTTTCCGCCCCACATCTCAGCTGGAAAGACCCAATTCGATTGCAGCCCTGACTCCACTTTCCAAAATGGAGTAGTCTTGCTAGCTGAACACCAGAGGGCAGCAGCAGGCAGTTCGGGAGCAAGGTACAAAATACAGCAGCCCCCTCGGCCCCCACACATCCAAGTCAAGTAAGAGAGCCAATTAAACCTCCACTTGTGGGCAGGTAATTCCTTTCACACAAAGACACAAGGAAACTAGAGATTCCCCCCTCCCTATTTCTAGAAGAGCAAAATCAGAACCACTGTTTTCATAAGATGCATTAGAAACAAGGAATGGATGCCAAACTGCCTCCATCTGAAACTGAACTAAGTAGTGCCAGTAACTCTACAGACAATGGAGCTGGCGGTGCCCCAATGACCTCAATGGAAGAGAGCTAAATGCTGTTGGAAGAGTGGACGACCATTGCAGATCATGCGCAGCTCATTGAATGTGCCACAATTAGTGTTGACAGTTTTAACATCTTTCTTTCTTAAACTGAAACAAATGAGATAAGGAAAGTACACAGTGTTGTATAACTATCAAGAAAAGTATCCTAATTTAAATAATTTCTATATAAAGTGTTGGATTTATTTCAATATATCAAAGCCACATTAAGTGCTTCATCTCCCCCACCATCCTGGCAATCTAATTTTTTTTCTACTTCAACTCAAATACATACCTTTACAAGTTTTCCTTCATAAATCTAAGTGGCTAAATTAGACCGTGCCTTAATTTTAGCATGTTGAAAATTGTTGCCAATTTCAAATTCTCCAGAAAACCCACACCGCAGGTCCCAATAGTGTCAAAAGGGCTGCTGCGATACTGCTTGTAGACTCCAGTGGAAGAGTAATACCAAGGAAGAGCAATGCCAATGCGTTTCCCATTTGGAAGCTGTCCAGGCAAAAGGACAAAGCATTCAGTTGAAGAGGCAGCCTGACCTCTATAAGCTCTTCTACTTCTCCCAAAAGGCACCCGTACATTTGGCCAAGAAAAGAGAGGGTGAAATAACTGTGACTCAAGCATAGCCTCTAGGGCTTAAGTGGGTCAGCCCTAGCTGCTGACAGCTACACCCAAGGGAGACACGGGGGGGGGGCGGGGGAGGCAGCCAGAGCTTGGGAAAGTTATGTTCTTTTTCAGACTGTAGCATACAAGCAAGCCCCCCTTCTGGGCTTAGCCTTAAATAGGCAGACAGGTGAAAAGCAATGGGGAAAGATTCTAGTCCTCTTGGGGGTCTAGCAGCCTTAAACAGTAAGATCTAGTCCTCCTGGAAGCTGCCTAAATCAGTGGTTTTCTAACGTTGGCCCTTGAGGTTTTTTAGACTTCCACTCACAGAAACCTTAGCCAGCTTGGCCAATGGTCAAGGATTCTGGGAGCTAAAATCCAAATCATCCGGGGGACTAAAGACTGAAAACTCTTGGCCTTAAGTGATCTTCCTTTGGGGCTGCATCTCCCATTTCCAAGGAAGGATGGTTCCTTTGGCCTGGCTGTTGCCAGCAACCCCACTAGGTTGCACTGGGGGGGGGCACTTTGTCACTGAAGGAAAGGTGCTCCCAAATCCCTAAGAGACACGATTTGGGATTATTTGGGAAGACAAGCCTTTGGCTTTTTAAAGGGATGCTCCTAAAAGGTTTCTCCCCTTGGTCAAATTACGTTACATCAACCCACGTTTCACGGAGTGCCTACGTCTGGTCAGCTCCAGCCTGTTTTCTCAGCACCCTCTTTTTTTGCTCCAGATCTGTCACTTTGCATTAACACCTTTTCTACTAGCTGCCTACAGAAATAACAGCCTCTGATGTGTCGGCACAATCCATTTGTCCTGCTCTAATTACTTTTTGACACAGCCTCCCTCTTGCTGAGGTCTTGCCTCTTCTGACCTCATCGTATGTTGTGGCTGTTCCTCTCCACTTGACTTTTACATGCCGATACATGTACACACACATGCACAAAACACACATTTCCCCAAGGCTTAGGCAGACCTCCTTGCTTTATTCCCCATCACATCCCTGGGAGGTAGACATTTACTGTGTCCATTTCACAGATGGAGAACTGAGGGTAATTCACATGAAATGTAGGTGAGGTGATTTCCTCCCCCAAGGCTTGATTACTCACTGCTATACAACTCTAATGAAATTTTTAGAAAGAAGCAACATTGATAAGCTATGCTTTGAGTCCCTCATGAGGAAAACAGAAAGGGGCAGGGGAGAAAATGAGAAGAAGGAAGTTTCAAATGGCATTGAAGGCTGCTACACTGAAAGACAAAACAGGCATGCTGAACAAGGCAAACTCAGAAAGCCTGACTTTGAGAGCCATATTAAATTGTATGGAGAAGATGAAGCCAATATAAGAGCCAGGATAGGAGAGGGTGTCACCAGCACTAATTACAAGATGCCCTGGGTTGCTGTCCTTGCTAAACCATGCCCAGCTCTCTCTGTATTGCAGCCAATCACACCCTTAGACCCAAACCAAGCCAAGAAAACATCCACTTCCCACCAGGCAGGTGTAAAGATCTCTCCAAGCCCTGGGCCCCTGAGGCCTACCAGCTAAAAATCAGGCATCTGTTTTCTATAAAGAAAGTCCCGGAATGCAACAGGCGCCTGGGATTAGCCTGAGGGAATCTTTTGAGACAAGAGGGACTCCAGACAAATACAGAGACCCATTTGGGGAGAAAGCAAAAAGAAAAACACACAGCATCTTGCTTCTAACTCCTTCTCAACATCACTGAGGGTGTGATGTTCCTAGATATTTTGGGAAGGTGCTAATTCCTTTAACGAATTGCAGCTTACATTCAAGTTCCTTCTGAGTTTTGCGAGTCATGCACTAAAACACATCTTGAAGGAACAAGATACAGGTGAGAGAAACCAAGCTAAAAATCTGTGGTGGTGATGGTGGCGGCGGCGGCACTGGGGTCTTCTACGATACCTGTCCCCCAATGTTCTCTCATCCCCATTTAGCCATTTCACTCAGGATTCAGGAAATTATATTAAGCCAGAAAACAACTCACTTGCATCAAACCATCAATTGAGATCCACTCAGCTTCAGGTCAGAGGGATGCCAAGCAGACAAGACAACTTGCATCCATACTTTTGTGTAATTAAACTGCCTTTCTGAGCCATGAGGCAAACTGGGAACAGGGGAAGGAGCTCTTATAAGACTCCAGAGATCAAAAAAGGCACTTTCTTGGACGACATTGTCCAGAATCTCCCAGCTGGCATGCCCAGGAATTCTGGAAGTGGACCAGGACTAAAGGCATCTTTCAAAATTAAAACAAAATATAAAAATATCCAAAAGTTGATTGTTGATATAAAATTAAACGGTGGGTACTGTGTGGCCCTCCAGATATTGCTGAGCTTCAACTCCCTTGTTGCAAGCCACCTGGGGCAGGGTATGAATAAAAAATATGAAATTAAAAAACCTCTCAGCTTCCCCCCTACCTTTGGGTCTGCTGGGAGGTTCAACAGCATCAGGAGGGCCATATAATTCCCATCTCTGAACTATAACACTTAAAAGAATTACTGCCATCCATTGTCTTTTTTAAAGTTATAAAGCAGTACTGTGCATTATTACAACTGATTTCTGCATTGGCAGGAGGCTGGACTGGATGACTCTTGGGATCCCTTTCAACTCTAAGATTCTATGATTTTCACAAAGTGCAGCTCTTTGGTACTTGAGAGACCCATTTGTTCATTTGCCATGCACAACTGCCAAGCATGTAGGTTTCTCATGATGGCAAGGCCATAGGGTACCCAGTGACAGCCTTAACATGGTGCCCTGCTGAGATCCAAGAATAGCGCTGCCTTAAGAGGCTGTGATGTTGAGATCACGAGAGAGAAAGAGAGAGAGAGAATTAGGCCACAGCTGTGGAGTTCTGAAGGCTACAACACAGACTCAATATGTCACAGAGCATTACATCAGAAAAAAGGATGGCAGTGGCCAGGCACAGAGCTCTCCATCCTTCACCTGCGTTCCATCACTGCTTCCCAGTCCTATTGTTCATGCAACATAAAAAAATGAAATACACACAGGAACCAGCAGTATGCTCACATTTGTTCAGTGGAGAATGAGAGAAGCCAAACTGGGCAATATTTGGTGCAATCCCACCCTGGCATCACCTTCTCCCCGTCTTCCAATCTTTCTGCACCAAAATTCAACACCTGGTTGACGATGGGAGAGAAAAAAATCTCTCTGCAGGAGTCTACAGGCTTCAGGGCATTTGTATCAAACACAGAGACAACTTGTGGGGAGAGCGGGGAACATGCAGGCGCATAAGAAAGTGGCAGTATCAAAGACTCCCATGTTGCCCTCTGTCTTTGTCATCTTTGTGAATGCATGGCATCTTTCTCAAGGAATCTACGGAGAGGTACAGTAACCTTTGCCCTCCTTCTTCCCAACCTGGCACCCTCCAGATGTGTTGGATTGCAAACCCCATAATCCACAGCCACACTTTAAAAGGATTTAAAGCAAATGAATGAGAATAAAAGTATAACTTCTCTCATTAAGAGATCCTTTTGCAACAACCAGTTAATAGCCAAAAGGTCTTTCTAAATAAACAGGGCTGAGCCTGCTGGAAGAAAATGAGCAGGCCAAACTAGTGGAAGGAGTTCCACACCCTTGGGGGAAATGGGCAGGAACTTTCTGCTTTTTGTCCTCTTGGACAATAAGATTCTGAGCTAAAGTAGCTAAGTGGAGTCCTCACAGCCAGAGACAGTCTACCCCTAAGCACAGTTACTGGGGGAAGCAATAAAACAGGAGGTCTGATGCCTTCCCACTCCACTTGCAAGCTTTGCTGAAGCACCGGGCTGCCATTGTGTGCCTGTGAAGAGGCAAATCCATTCTCTGGCCTATGAACCAAACTCTTTTGGTCTTGAAACTTGAGGCAAGCCGTGCTAATTGCTATTCTCCACCAGCCTTGAGACCCAAGGACTTTGTGTTCTGCTTCCGCTTTCCCTTTAAGTCACATTTGCTTGAGCTTGGCTGGTTCGGCAGGCATGCTTCAGCTCAGTGACCCACTTTCAGGCTGCGCTGCTGCCGAGCAACTAAGGTCTTAGCAAGACATGCATCTTTTTGCTGCATCTCTCCTGCTTCTAAAGGGGCGGAAGAAGGACCTTGTGCATCAGAAATGCTGTTGCCTAACATGGAAGAGAGTTAACCTGTCAAAAATGACTGAAGAGCAACCAAACGATGCATGCGACAGACCTTGAGTGAGCGTAGGTTCCAATCCCCAAGTTCACATCTTAGCTCATCCTAACTTGACAGGTTTCTTGACCTTTGAGGCTTGTGGGATGTAGTTTTGGCTACTCTTTCCTCTGCAACATTTTAATCCATAGTTATGTGCCAGAAATCTGACACATTTTTGAAATGCTTGGATGTGCCACAAGAAAACACTTCTCTATACCCTTGGACCAGTCCACTTCACAATGTGGGGGGGGGGATCAGGGCCAAGGGGCTAGCTCCCAATTGAATCCTAAAGTCTACAAAATATATATTTGCAACAAATGGAATGATCGGCAACCTTTCTTTGCTCAAGAAACCATCACTGATCAGAGTCACTGAATGGAATGGGCATGCATTCAAGTTTGCATACAGAGGAAGAACTGTGTTAGCTGCATTACCACCCACCCCAAAATGTGCAGACATATCATAATCACCTACAAACAGAGAAGAAAGCAGAGGGAAGGATGCAAGGCAATGCAGGAGAAACCAACCTTAGCGGCCTGCTTGTATAGCCATTGCACTGTCTACAGAGTCTTTCAGGGGAATCTACTGATTCCAACTGAAGCAACATGGCATAAAATGGGGGTGAGAAACTATGGGAAAGGAAGGAGGAATTTTTGACCCTGATGATCACAACCCTGCAGCCTTGGTGCCCCAGAAATGATATAACATCACTGCTGGCTACCATTTTCCACTCATTTTGGCCAAGTTTCAACCATTTTTAGAGTTTTGCCCCCAAATCGGCATTTTTTTTTTATCTGCAGGATTGGTGGAGCCTTCAAAGATGCAAAATTGGAGTTCAAGGGCTGCATGTACTTTCCCAGCATACACAAACAGAGCTGGCTTCAGCTTCACACTGCATCCTGTCACAGACATCAGTGACTGCAGCAATTCTCCACATGTATGAAATCATACTTGAGACGCTGTCAAGGTGGATTGCCTATTCCATCTTGTCTTTGATGCTATGTGGAGGATGTCTTCCCACAAGGGCTTCCCTACAGTGGGGTAGAGAAAGTAGTGCCCATTATCAGGTACCATACTGCCAAAAAGGAATCACATCAAAGACAGGATTACGCTTGCTGCGATCAGACAAAATTAACACAGCCTCTAGGGCTCTTGGTAATCCAGGGGTTGAGAGCCCTGCTGAGACACACCCTTTTGCATTCTATAAATGAACGCGACTTTCACCCACAAAGAAGAAAACCACAATTGGCAAAGCTGTATGGTGACCTACTTTCCCAGTGGCCCAGAAAGCTGGAAAATAAATCCAGAGCCCCAGCATTCAGAGAAGACGACAACAACGAGAGCAGCCCCCAACTGTCACGGGGGATTAAAAACTGCAGCACAGCTTGTGGCTCTGAGCGACAGGCCGAGATCCCGGAGCACAGCTGGGGCATCTGCACCAATCCATCCCTCCAAATGGAGAAAGAAAGAGAGAGGCATTGAAAATGGAGCTGGAAACAGCCGCATCAGCCCAGCCCGCTTATTGTCACGTGCCTTTTTTCATGGTTTTGGAAGATACTGGTCTGGCGGTAGCAAGTGGACTTTCACTTGTACTCTCATGAGCTAAAACTGGAATCACATTTCAAAAGGCTATAAAAGTTGTTGTTGTTTAATCCATCAATTCGGTCCTCCTTTTATTCTTTATCCTTTAAAGTGCTGTGGAAAATGAGGTGTTTTCTCCTTCCTTCATCTTCCTGCCCCTAGCCATTTTGCTACCACATTTGTAACTATCTCTTTCTGCAACTGTGAAGTGCTTGAAACTGGGCAGAAGGGAGCCATCTACACAATCCTAGCTTGTCTGGAGACAAGATTCCACCTCTTCCCAGATGAAAGAGGAGGAGAAACTGGCATGTTATTCTTGGCCCTCTGTTAGCAGTGCAGATGAATGGGCGACAGGGCAAAGAAGCACCATCCTTTTACACACACACAAACCACACACATAGCTTTCTACCTGCCTCACTTGACATCAATTTTAATACAATTGTGTATTTTACATTTTTGTTTACATTTGTACCATACATTGTTTTAGCTGTATTTTGCTTAATCTTCTTTAAATTTTCAAACAAACCTTATTCAATACAGTAAAAAATATGCAACTATAATCAAGTAAAATAAACAACAAGAATAAATTCATCAGCATGGCATAAAAGTGTTTGGGATACTTTGTTTTATACCATAAGCCACCTTGGGTTCCATACTGGGAGAAATGCACATTCCCTAAAAAATAAATACATAACTAATTCACTGGACTTGGCCTCCCTATGAGTATATTTCATGAAAGCAATCCTATCCTGCTTTTCCTACTCATATCCAAATTATGAGTTGCATGTTGGCCAAACAGTAGTCCAAGATCCCCTGCCATCTTCTCTGACACGAACGCTAGCTTTGGAAGAGGAGCCATTATCACAGGTATAGACATGAAGCATGCCAAAAGTGCAGTTGCTACCAGCACTGAGAAAGGCGTCCATACCAAGGTGGGTAAGTGCTGGATTTTCATCTTCTTAGGCACATCATAATCCAAGGACTGTCCTGAGGTGGAAAGAGCCTGCAAATCAGTGGGAAAATTCATTTCTTCACACTCTCTATGGGGTTCTATTGCAAAGCCAAAAACCCCCATACCCATATCCAGGGTGTAGAAGGATCAAAATGGGTGGAGATCAGATCCAACGGGGTAATGCAGAGATGCCAAAGAAAGTGCTGTTCCTGCCCACTAGCACACTCCTATTAATTGTAAAACTTGGCCTGGCTATCAAGGCTAGCCCTAGTTATAGGAGGTACTTGCCCATCTTACAAATTCTGGCCTGGCAACCAAGGCTAGCCCAGGTATAGGAGTCCCACAATAAACTCCCCGGGCATGCACAGATGGGCTGTTCAATTTACCATCAGACAGGTGTGGAGGGTCAGCTTTGTCATGACGGAATGGCTTCCAAAGCATGTGAAGAGGCTCCCACTGCCACACCTTGTCCAAGAAATGTTTGAAGCAGGGGAAAAATTGGACTGGTTCCTGCTGGAGAGAAAAATGTTGGACTAGAGGTTTCTTAGATTGTACCCTAGGACAGGTGGGTGTGTAGGGAGCAGCCTTCTTGGGGGAGCTCAGCTGGTCTGGGACTGATCACTAGCTGGCTGGTGGACTGCTGGGAACCCCATGGCTGCTGCCTTAAAGATTTGTGATGGAGGAAAGATGGAAGGTGTGAAAATACAGATGGAAAAGAACTAAAACCCAAAAGGGAAGTTCTTCCATGTGCTGGGAAAATGTGTTTTCCTGATGGAAAACTGCTGGGTTCCTTACAACAACTAAACAACGTTTTGCCGGGAAAACCCACAACCACCACAAAAAGGAACAAGTGCACTTAGAAAGACCCTTTCACCTAAAAGAATGAACTATTACCCTGGCATGTTTGCCTGCCCCACCCCACTCTGGTCTAACAGCTGCCAACTGCAAGTTATATTTGCTGGGGTCATACTGCTGATAGTTTTTTTTAACAAGATGCTACTGGATTTCTGTTTCGGCCATTAGGATTTGGCTTTGGTTATGGTGCAATGACAGAGTTGCACTGGGTGAGAAGAAGTTTCATTTGGCAAATGGTTTAGCAAATAAAATCAAAAAGCCGGAGCAACCCCTATACTTGCGCCATCATTTGTACTGACTGCCACAGGTACGGGGCGGGGGGACTTAAACCTTCCTCAGTCACCACCATTCACTTCATGCCAGGAATGCCTTCATGTACGATTTCCGAAAAAGGCACTGCCTGAGACAGCTGTCTTGGCTCAGGCAGACCAAGGCCCAAGCAAACAAAAACAGAGGATCGTGCTCTGTCCCTCTCTGGTGAAGATACCCAAACAGTCCAGGGAGCCTGAATTGCAGCCTTTGAATGCGCTGGGGCTTCACATTTCAGCACTCAGGCTCTGGCCCAATCAGGAGGCAATCCCTCGGCAGGGGCCTTGGCTCAGCAAATCCGCTGCGTCCCAGCCTTGCACATGACGGGATTTGCTTCTGTCCATCATCTGGGTCATATATAGTTCAATTCAAGTGAAGCAGACAGGGCTGGGAGGAAATCTGGAGGAGTTCAATTGCCTGTCTAGCCTGCCTGCCTTACAAGCCATCTTCCACCATTCAGGGAGACAAACTTAACAGATGCCTTTCTCAGGCAGAGCTGAACAACGCAAAATCTTCTCCAGGTGCTATTTTTGTACTTTTTAATTCCATGCCGTGCCGCGGGAAAGAATCTCTGCTGTTTTCACTCTGCCGCCGCCGTCTTCTCTCAGTCCGCACCAGCTGCAACTTTTGAGGGGCAAAATAATCCAACAACATTCTCCCTGCCCCTGCACCCCCCCAAATGAGTCTGTCGGATTGCAGTTATGGACTCCTCCATTTTCTATTCCTAGGTAAGAATTTTAATCCTTTTTTGAATCTCAATTTGAACGGGACTGGCTTAAGAGAGCAGCAGGCATCTGCTCTGCGCATGGAAACACCACCAGTACATTTTCTTCTGGACTCATTTCTGCACGTGCTCCTTTGTTCTCACAACAGAAGCTTTTTATACACATCGCGTAGTATAACACAGCTGGAGGGAGTCCCAAAGGCAAGGAAGGTCTGACGAATTCTCCAAAAGAGTCATTCCAGCCTTGGCAAATACATCCTAATTTTTTTCCGCTGAGATTGGGGAAAAGGGGACTTCTGCGTTTTTCTCCACCCCTCCAGTTTTTTTGCTGGGGAGGGGAAGACGAAGATTCTTAAAGAATTCTACATTGTTTGAAATTTTTTAGTCCGACAGAAATCCTTGGGTTTGATGTAACCGAATGCTCAAGTAGCCCAAAGGGCGAAGTGGGAAACGAATAAGAGACAGGGAGGAACTGAGCCAGACATGGACAAAGGCATGAGTCTTCACCAGACAGTACAGGTCGCTCTGGAGGCCGGCCGTGGACGAGACAGGTCAGCCAGCTGCTGCGGGGGGGGGGACACAGAGAGGCGGGCGGTGGGGGGAATGGGTGGGTGAGGTGCTCATGCGTGCAGCCATGACTGCCTTTGGAAAAGGCCAGCCATTTTCCCCCAGTGGTATTGCTTTGTGCTATCTGAAGGAATGTGCCACCCCAACAGCAGTCTGGAAGCCCCCACTACACACACGCATGAATGTACGGTCTCGTGGGCTGCAAATTGTGTTGACTGACAGGAAGTGCCCCAAGCTGCCTCTCCTCCACTCCCACCCACCCCGCCTCTAGTCCATTCCCGCCTGCTTTTGTCTAACTCTCATAATCCACTGCAGGGCAACTGACAAAGCTGTCTGAGGTTGTTTTTTTTTTTAAGACTGAAGGAAGCATAAAAGGAGCTCTCTAGCTGGTCTCACCTGGGAGAGAGAGGAGGCAGGCAGCAATGCCAGGCTTCCCAAAGAAGCTTTGAAAAGGGCGAGGATGGGTAAGCTCTTTGCAACAAGGAGCGTCTTGGGGTGTCTGGAGTGGTGGGATGGGGTATCAATTGCCAGAATAACCTAAAGGCAGGGCACCTTCCTCCCCAGCCCCAGCCAAGCCCTTCGGTGTCTGACTGGGGCTTGATCTTCCTTTGTGGGAGAGTTAATGTCTTTCCGCATGACCCATGTTGTTACAGTAGATTGAACTCAACACATGGCGCTTGGATTGCTGTTGCTGCATTTTTTTTTAAAGCAGTGCATTAAAAACACTCATAGAGAGGGAGGAGCACACAATTATTAGGAAATATATTTGCCATGTTTGCTCTGCAAACTGTGCCTGTTGCTCGTAATACAGTGAAACTCTAGAATTCAGACTTGCCATCGGAGCACTGCCCACCGGAGAGAAGGAAGCACAACACAAGGCTTTCTCCAGACACCCAAGTTCATTCTGCCTTTCTTTGAAAGAGAGAAAGTGTTACTCAGATAAAACAAAGGGTACTGGGGGGAAATCAGCATTTTTGACAAGGGTATACTTTTAGGCACCTAAACCTTCACTGGCCAGCCATCCAGGGCATCTTGGCACCCAAACACATAAACTGTCATGCGCCCTCGTGCCTATTCACCCAAATTGTATCAGTAAAGAAAGAACACTTTCCACCTTCATTGGGCTGGGCATACTTGTGCTCTTCCTTCCCCCTCTGCCTTCATAGTAAAGTGGGCCCTAACTATCTGCTGGGATTTGGTTCCACGACCCCCTGCAGATACCAAAATCCATGGATGCTCAAGTCCCATTATATACAATAGTACAGCATGGTAAAGCATCATCTTATTAAAAAATGGTGAACAGCAAGATTTTTTTTTTGTAATTTTTTGTAATATTTTCAAGTCATGGTTGGTTGAATCTGTGGTTATGGAGGGCAGACGGTAAAAGCTTTCCCCACCCCCATTTTATACTGAATTTGTACCACTGCATTGCCTCTCCACAGATGCCTTGCACAATTTCCAAGCAAAAATCTATATCGAGCAGCTCCTACACCCACGGTTGTCTCCTTTAGGATCCTATCCCCAGTCCTCCTCTGCCTCTAGCTGTTTCTTTTTCTACCCAACATCCTGCCTCCAATTTATTAGGATGCTCCTAGATTTACCGCTGTGCAAACCCAATTGCTTTTCAGGAAAGAACCTTAAAAAACAAAAAACAAAGTTTGCTCAAAAGAGGAAAAAGTGAGATTTGGAAGGAGAGGAGAGATTAGCACAGGGATAGCAAGAGGGCAAAGGCTTAAAACAAAAACAAAAACACTGGTCAGGGTGCCTGCTCCACCCTGCCTTGTGGCCAGAGATCGGCCATTCATATCTCCCGGCCACCTGGATTTGAATAGAAACCAGACAGCGATTCTTTTCGCCTCAGCCACTATTCGACCTACTGGACAATAGAGATTTGTTAGGTCTCCAGCACAAGCTGCGGACCACAAAGCAGACAGCAGTGTGACTTGCAAAACGGGGGCTTGAAATTGGCAAACAGGAAATTACAGCTTCAGAAGCATATCCTCTACCCACCCCCAGTAGTAGATCTGCTCCACTCATCTGTGGATCAGGAAGGCCGCTGCCAGCCACAGCCACTCCTCCTCCACGTGGGCTCAAGTTCACACAGTGTAACAGAAACAACGTGGCAGAAGGTTGAATCGTTTTCTTCTTTGCCATTTAAAAGCCAAGAGGAAAAACACCCATGCATTGGGTAGCATCCGGTATGGGGTGGAAACTGATACTTGTTTTTTTGTTTTTTTAAAAAAGGAGCTGCTAGAGGATTTCGCCATCTTCTCCTGGGCTCTTATTACATGCCCAGCCTTCTGAAAAGGAAATACAAAGTGTGACTGCGTATGCCCATCAGCCAAGTACCGCCAATAACTCCCAATCTGCTGTTGCTGTTGTAGCTATTATAGGAAGGAGAGAACCGCCTAAGATTAAAAAAAAAAATCCCAGCCTTCATGGCAAAGAATGTTTGGGAAATTCCAGCGGTTGCATGTCCTTTTGAATTTCCACGTCACTTCATAAAAAAGAGGCAAATGCAGTAAATCTATAGAATATAAAAAGCCTGTGAAAGAAACAGCAAAGAAGGGCTGGGGGGCGGGGGACAGAAAAAATTTGTTTGGATCGTTTTCACAATTTTCTGATCAAAAGTGCATGGAAAAAAAGATGCACACTGAGGAAAATCAGAGGTGTAGCTATAGGGGTGGGGTGAGGGGACATTGTCACACAATAAAAAATATTTCCCCCTCCCGTGAAATTTTCCTTCAGTCCCCTAATTTCTAGCATTGCAAGGAATGAGACACTGAAAATTGTTCACACCTAGAACTCTTCTATTTGCTAAGTTCTCACTTTCCCTACACCTTTTCCTTTTAATGCCTAAACTGTATTCCTAAATGCTCAACTGAAATGTAAGTTACTGCAATGCTAGAAATTTGGGGATTGAAAAAAAAATCATTGAGGGGAGGGAATGCCCTCACTTTGCCCCCTCACAGCTACACTGCTGGGACAACACACATTTGGGAGGATGCTTGTAGAAAGAGCTCATTTTTGTAAGTTTTTTTTTAATTATTATTGCAAACAAATGAAGAAATGGGATGGGATGAACTTACATGTGAATAAATACAAAGACTACAGAAAGCAAAAGAAAGAGATTCACATATCCAAACGTGCAGAGGCACATTTCAATGAAAAATCAAAATGCTGTCCTAATGTTGGAAGCTCTGGATTCCAATTTATGTTTTCTCTTTTTTTCTTCCTGGGCTTCACGGAAAATAAATCTAGCCTGGAGAAGCAAACATGGAGGCATTTTGCCCCTCCCACATTCGGCCAAAGCAGTTGCCCACAAGGCTTGGTCTAAGATATGAGGAACTTCCCATAGGAAGCAAGCCATGTGGTCTGCCAGAGCAGACATAGAGAACACCCAAAGGCTTCAAGGGTTTTCAATCAGAGCTCCACAGGCTATCTGAGGTTGGAGGCAGGCAAACTTTTTTCCCTAATGCGCCAGGGGCAGGTACCATGTTTGTGCCCACTGGCTACAATTCTTCCTTCCTTTCTTTCTTTCTTTCCTGTAAACTCTTGCAGGACGGCAGCCAATGGGTTGCAGACCAGCACTAGTCCAGGGACCACCACTTTGTGTAGCAATGTATTAGAAGACTTTTCAGCACACCACAGTTCTATATTAGTTGGCAGGAAATTTAAATATTCTAATTTATGCTTCTCAGGGCACAGCTTAGACAGTTACTTTTATAAAGTAACCAGAGAGAACACCCAGGCAGTTTGGCTTTGGAAATGGCTAGTGGGCCAAATCCCGAACAAAGGATCTCAAAGCCCCTTTCCACCCTTACCACCCTAGAACTTAGGACTCCAGAGCAGGCCTGTCTTCTTATGCCTAGTGTTTGATTTGGTAGGATGCCTAAGTTCCTGCCTTGAAGACAGTAGCTATCAAAGGGGAGTTCAACCAAACCTTAGAGAACCAGCAATGCTACTGGCTGAACCAAGCGGAGACCGTACTGCCAAAAACTGCCAGGAGTGTGCTCAGTATAGTCTGGTAAACTGCAGCTATTCCAGGAGAATCACAGAATCATAGAAGTCCATTGCTCCAAGTCCTAGTCTTGCAACAATTAAATATTTACTGCAGCATTTCAGTGGCTGAACGCTAAATATTTTGGTCCAACAAAGCTGCACAACTGAAAAAGTGAAGCTCAGATCCCAAAGCATCTTGTTTGCCAGCAGCTGCCAGAGCAAGCCAAAATCCACAGGATTGCACTCCACTCAGCCAAACGCAGTTCTACCCATCCCCAAAATAGAAAACGGGCTGCTATTGTTCTGCTCATCCAAGGCTATGCCCAGGGAATTAGCCCACAAAATGCCAGGAGGAAGAGCAGCTTGGAATCCCAGCCTAGCTAGTCTGACATTCCACATAGAGCCTCTTGCTGCTAACAGCTGTGTGGGACCTGAGAGAGAAGACACAAAACGGAAGGCAGATGCATAGTATATCATTCATAAGCAGCTGCTCCTCATGCTTGCTGAGCCAGAGCTGGCAAACTTCATGAAGGCACATCCTGAAAGCGCTACATGTGCAGCACCATAGAGGAAAACCAGCGGAGAGCAGCCAGCTAACTGCTACCATCAGCCACAGCCCTGCTCCAAAAGTTTAACCTGTCTGGTCTCAGTCAAGATCACCAGGTCCTTCAGAACCTCTGCAGTGCCATACTTGGTCCTGGGGAGAGTTAGGATACTAGTGCAAGCAGGCTGCAGTCTGGCATCTCACAGCACATGCCTGAGCACAGCAAGAGAGGGGGCAGTGGCGCGTCCACAGCAGCATCTCAGTCGTGGCCATCCCTTGCCCAGGTCATGAGCCACGGCTAAGACCGGATGCGCCATAAAGGCCATGAAACCTTTCCTGACAGATCAACAGAGGCACTTCAGCTTCTGGCCACCATTTCCTCTCCATGTGGAATGTCAAACAGCTAGCCTGGGATTCCAAGCTGCTCATCTCCAACCCAACTCCCCGAGTGATTTTTAACAATTCCCCTGGGTTATGGGAAGGGAGTTGGGGTATGCCTGTGTGCCCGCACATGCATACTTTTACAACTTAGAAGGAGACATGTCAGCTGCCGCCACTTCTGCTGTAGAAAGAACTGCTGGCAATGCTCCAACACTCACATGCTCCATTTGTAACCCTTTCCTGGACAGGAACCAGAGCAAATGTTAGAAAGCAGCTCTGGGGAAATTCTATCGGGAAGGGCTGTGAGCTCAGAGACTGAGCACACTCAAAGTCCCAGCTTCATTCTCCAGGGTGGCTGGGAGAGACTTCTGACTGGGACCCTGGAAAGCCACATAGGCCAGAGCTGGGAGGGGGGAAATTCAGATTTATAGGATCTGCTTTGTTTTTCACACAGGCCTTGAGATCTGCAAAGCACAATCAAATGTGTACATACACACACACACAAAGACATAGGCATTGAAGGAAAGTGTTCTGAGCCCAGGACTTGGGAGCGCTACCAGAACTTAAGAGAGAATGCAATCCTTTCGCACAAAAATCCATGCTAGGTTATCCAAACTTACTTTCATTTCAGCAGAACAATTTAAGGAGGGCTTATTTTGTTGCTAAATAACTGAGAGGCAGAAATTCTTGCTGATCTATTACAGATGACCCAGAAATTTCCTACCACATTCACAGCTCTCTTCTGGCTATCCTTGACATAGACAGTACTGAGGTAGGTGGACCCATGGACCTGAATTATGTTTCTACAGCTTGGGTGCCCACAACTGAGGACCAAGAGTGGGTGGCAAGTTGCCTTTTCATGCTCACTTCTGAGCAATGGGAACCAGCTGCAAGATAGCAGCAAAGCTTGAAAAGATTACTTCACTGGATTGTAACTGCTAGGGGAATTTGAGAAGTTGTAGTTCCTCTGAGAAGCCTTTTCAAAGATTGCCATGGGTAAGCTTGAGGGTGTCCTAGAGACACTTTAGGATGGCAACATTCAGCTAATCAGCTTCTCCTTAGGCGAAGATACAACATCATGGTCATTCTGGCAGTTCTGGAAACACAGTCAAATCATTGTGAGGGTCTGTCATGGGCTTTTCCTAGAAATCAGCATAAAGGGAGGGATCCCAAACACCTCACGCCAGTTCTTTATGGCTGATTTCTGAAAGACGACTAAGAAACAGTCTAGCATGTAGTAGGATCTGTGCTATATTTGAAATCTGTTAGTATCCATAGTTTAAGAATGATGTTAAAAAAACCTGAAGCCTACTTCCCATTTGCTACTCTCATAGAATCATGTATTCAGAGACCAGAAATTAGAATTTTGGTATCCTATTACAGTTCCAGGTAAGCAGGCAAAAATCATAATCTGAGAATCCTAGATGATGATGATGATCTACTACGATTATTGTTACTATTATCACCATCAATAATAGTATCATCCTCACAGCTGTTGTAGGTTCTGGTACAGGCTCCTGTTGGACAGATTCAGCTTCCCTTTCTGTTCAGTGAATATCAAGGTCAATTAGGATGATGCCTGGCTAGAACTCGTCAAACAGATCAGACAGCCCCAGCAAATGCCTGGACCACGCAGAGGTCATCTGTCACTCTGACCTAGATATCTGCAGAATGTGTCCATCGGTTTGACTCAAAATGTAAAACGGGGCACTGGCTTCGTCTTTCCCTCAGAAGACAAGCCTCTCATGGAATTAAGAAGGCTGAAATCATTGCCATTTGCTGGGGTAGTTTCTAAAACCGTAACGTGAAAGGTGCACATTTTATGATCTAAAACAGAGGGGGGAAGAACGAGGCCTTAGGGCTGCCTGGGTCCCTTCCAAGGCTGTTTTTGTCTTAACAATTTATAATGTTTTTATCTACAGGCACAGAAACGTAGCACAGATGCCTGCTACCCACAGTTTCTGAGGCTCCCATTTGGTCCGGAAAAGTTTTCCTCTCCCCTTTGCACCTAGGATGTTTGCAATGGTAGAGGGGCCTTGGAAAGATAGGTTGTCTCCAAGTCTCTCTAAAGCAACTCAAGAATAGGAAGAAGACAGGCTGAGGAGAGCAAAGCTGACGGATGGGCTTGCCTTTTGCTGGTGTGTCAGGAAATCCTTCACCTGGCTATCTACCTCATCCCCTCTCCCAATTTCTTCAATCTTCTGGCCAGAGGAAGTGGTGTCACAGATGCTTATGGAAAGAGACCTACCTGACGATCCCTGGACAGCACCCAACAACAAGGAACTGCAACATTAAGGCAAAGCCGACACAGCAAAATCACTGTCTGTTAAGAGGTTAGTTTCTTTGGCTATGGACGTGGGGTGGAAAGGACAAACTGGGGACGGGGAGAAGTGGCTCTGTGGGACAGGAATGCTCACCCAATGCCTCCAGCATAGGTACCCAACATAGGTGAGTAACTGCACTAAGGCAGGGGCAATTTTTCCCCTCAGCACATCTCTGTGGGCTGAACGGAAGCACTCCCAGCGGGTTATGGCAGGCAAATTAGCCAAACTGCCCTGGTCCAGTGCATCTTGGCAGGTATTGTTTTCATGTGATTTTTTTATTTGCAAAAAAAAAGGGGAAGTATCTAGGGTGTTCTGGGAGCTGGGACTGCATCCTACCCATCCCTGGACAAGAGAGTAAGCAAACTTCCCCATGGTCTAAGGCTCCTATTCCCACCAGAGACAGCCGTCCTCCAAGTGACGCTCCAGGATGGACATGCACAGAGACACACCAAAGGCACCACAGCAGCCTATTCCTATCCAAGACAGCCCTGTCTTGGAAGCACTTACTCTTCCTAAGCAGCTGCAGTTCACCATTGTTCCTTTTTGCCAGTAACTCTTGCCTCTCCCTGTGAGGCAAAACCTACACAGAGGCAACTTCAGAGAAGCCACTGTAGAGTGATCAAGGAGTTAAAGTCCCCCTGCCTTCTCTTGCTGAAACCCATGCTTTGCCTTGTACTGGTGAGGCATCCAAGCCTTTCTCACAGCTGAGTGCTTTCTATGAGTTTCTTTTCTCTGCTTGTATTTTCACTCACCCAAATACTGGTGGAAAGCTGAACAAAAAACGGGTTGGATGTGGTGAGCTTGCAGCACATCGCAGTCCCACAATTGTGACTTTGGCCTCAGAAACTGAATGAGCTGCCTTGGTGTTCATTTGAGCCACAGACAACATGGATGCTGATGGTGACAGTAGAGCGCTTTGGGAACACACACAAAAGGGCCTAGATAGCGACAGGGCTCCCCGCTGCCCTCATGGGAACAAAAGAACTTTAACAGAGAAAGTGGAGGGAAACACTTGACTGGGGTGCTTAAATGGGGTTTGACATTCCCTTCCAACAGGCCACAGCTGTGGTGCCAAGGGCTGCACATACACATACCTAGCCCAGAAGGAGAGAGATTTAAACCCTCTCTCCCTCTCATATTCTAGGGATGGCGGACAAGGTGAAAGCATCTCCAAGAGTACTATTTTCTCACCATTAAAACATACTGGACTTCAGGGAAGAGTTTCCCCTTCCCCCTGCCAAGCCAAGGTGATGAGGTGGAGAAAAGCAGAGAGGGCCCTGCAGCTTCAGGGCCTGCACAGGGAGTGCCTGAGGAGCATCTGTTGTGCACTCAACTGCCCGCTGAATAGGGCCAAGAATCAGCTGATAAAAAACCAGAGGCCAAACTTAGGAAACAGTCAAGCACATGCACAGAGAAAGCCCCAGCCTCAGTTGCAGGGTAATCTGTTTCTCTCTCTTTCCCTTGCTCAGAATCATGCTAAGCTGTGTCTTCATCTCCTGGCTGTGGGTAGCAAAATACACCAATGGACCTCGGTCATACAGTTAAATTCCTGCTGTGGATACCCTTTCCTCCCTGCCTGTTCCCCCAGATATCTCTAAAATATTTGGCTACTGACCCCACTGCTCCCATTGCCGTACAATTTGTACTTAAAATAAGGCTCTCCTTTGTCCCTTCTCCCAGCTCAATCTGATAAGACCGTGCAATTGTAACACTGCACTTAAAAGAAGGGGGAAAATATTCTTAACTATATGGGCTGGCAAGGAAATTAAAATCAGCCCACATTGGCAGCTGCCCATGTTTATGTATTACCCTGTCATTCCTTCAGTGAGAACCTCACACAGAGCTGGCACACAGCCTGCCTGCAAGGATCCAGCACAGGGCTCACTTGCTCAGGTGAAAGCAACCAAGAAACTTTTCCTTCCAACAAGGAGCAGGGGCTGGATGGCTGGAGAGTTCATCCTGCCCTCAGAGGCGCACCTCTGGCCTATCCCTAAAAAGTGCTGCTGGCTTTGTGAACGATTACAAAATAAGCATTTGCTAACACCGTTTGGGCAGTGGGGAAGGAAGGCCTGTCACTGGGCTCTGTTACAGATGTCAATAAAAACCCCATTTTCCTCTGGGTTTGTCAGCCACTTTGGCCCTGGGTGGCTGAGAACAACTTGGCTAAGGTGGGAAACAGCTACTTAGCTAACACCATGGCCAATAGGATAACTACTAAGCACCCTGTTTGGACCCAGCTCCATTGTAACAGCAACAAACATCACCAACTCAAGCTCTTAAGGCAGGTGGGAGCATGGAGAAGGTGGAGGATCTTGAAATCTTGAGAGATTATGCTGTGACTGATCCTTCTCTTTGTTTGCGCTCTTAGAAAAAAGGAAATGCATTGGACTGGAAAGCTGGTGACGTGAATGGGGCCAGGCAGTGTTTGCTGTCATGACTCTTGAGGTGTTTGGACATCACGGAGGAGAGAACGAACTCCAAGGTCTTGATGGTAGTTCAAAAGAAGGAGAAAGAGGACCCAAACCAGTGACTGGAGTTCACAGTACAGTGAGGGAGCTTAGCTTGGCTCTGCTTTGCTTTTCGACTCTGCAAAAGAGCCAAGAGTATTTCAAAGATGCATATTTATGACAAAGGAGGGGTAACTTTATTCTTCTCCTGGGAAGTTCCTGGAACACAGAGGTACCATGGATGCACAGAATGCTTGGAAGGATCTTTGAAGTCTGCAGCAGCTGTTTGTCTGTAACAGCAAGGACACTCTGCCCCAACTGTAGGTAGCTACCGTTACAGGTGTTCCACTCTGGCAATCTGTGCCAAGAACGTCTACATTTTTTTAAACTACTCATTTGTCGTGCCATACTCCAGTACCAAACAACAAGCTGTCAATAGTGATCTGCACCTAAATTTGCTCCTTGAAACAAGCGACCAAGTCCCACCTGCCTTCAAGTAAGTTGTTTTCCTTTTGTATCCTACAGGAGGGGACAAAACAAGAAATGGAAGAGAGGGAGCTTTGGCCTACCCCCCTCCCCATACAACTAGCAATTAAAATAATCTGTCATGAGGCAAACGTGGGAAAAGGGATTAGCACTTTTCTGGGGAAACAGAAACAAAGAGTAGCCTGGCCTCACTTCATAGCCCCTTCTCTTCCGATACAGGAAAGCACAGTCTTGTTTTTGTTAAATGGGGCTATAGCGAAACCCAGGGACCAGGAATGTATGACCCTCCAGATATTACTGGAGTACCACTCCCATCATCCTTCACCCATAGTGGCTAAGGCTGATGCAGCAGTATCTCAAGAGCTCCATGCCATTCTTTCTGGTCCCAAAGATGGCGAGAGAGAGCTCCCTATCATCAAGCCTCTAAGATGACTGATAGTCAAGAAAAACCATGACAAGCAATATCTTTCCAGAAAGATATCATGATGGCCTATTACATGGAAAGAAAAATTTTCACATAAACTGCCTCTGTGCATGTTTAGGGAGGGAGGGAGGGATGTTTTGTATGCAGCTGCCAAGAACACACTTGTTAAAACAATTATGCTTAAGTTGGTTTAACCTGTGTGTGCGTCTGGCTGGCTGTGGTATACAGGAGTTTAGATGCAAGCGACATATCCTCTGCTGGCTGAGAGGGACAGGCATAACATGTGGCACAAAGAGCACCTGTCAGGCAAATGGCCACAGGATAGCTTCAGCGAACATTCAACGCTGTCGGTGAGTTTGAAATCAAGAGTAAACCATCGACCGTTGACTGTACCTTGAGGTTTATCACTGACGTGTGGAACAACTTTCAAGCTGTCACGCTTGACAAGATGGGTTAAGTGGTTTGTGACGTATGTGTGGCAACCAAGTGCTTCCTCTCCCGCCCTACAACCAACCACAGAGAATTTCTGATAACTTATGGACAACAAATACATTCTCCACCATCCCTGGCTCACTCTACAATCTGTAAACCCAAGAAAAACAAATATGAAACTTAGTCATGAGAGACAACAGAGTTTCTTCACATATTTCGTACTGAACATATCATGTTCTGGAACCAACTTCCACTGGACTTCTATAAATCCTTTAAATCAGGGGTGGGCAATTTTCCCCCACCCCGCATGAGTACGCACACACACTCATGTATCCACCAAGGGAGGGCATGTATAAGCCCAGCTGCCCTGGCAAATTTGCCACACTGGGAGCAAAACAAGCACTGCTTTCCCTTTGAACAAGATACCTGCTGGACAGGAAATGATATTTCTTAATATTTCTACACAGAAATATTAATTCCTGCACAGAAAATGCTGTTTTCTGCAGAGAACAACCATGTACAAATTTTGTGCAGAATTAATCCAAGATTGTGAATGGCCTCCTAAAAATGCCAGAATTTTCGAAGATTTTCTTGGAACAGGAAGAAAATTACTAAAATTACTGGTTGCTTCCGTAGAGAAGAAACTTAGTGAAGAATTATATCATTATTCATGGGGCCTAAATACCCAAAAGGCACCAGGTCCTGCCTGATCTTGGAAGCTAAGCAGGGTCAGCCATAATTAGATGAGAGACCACAATGAATACCAGTGCTGCAGGCTATATTTCAGAGGAAGGAACTGGCAAAACCACTTCTGAGGAGTTCTTGCCTAAGAAAACCCTATGGAATTAATGGGGCCGCCATAAGTAGACAGGCGACTTGAAGGCACATACAGACACGCATATCTCTATTCATGATGCACCTGTCATTTTTCATGTCCTTAGAAACCTTCCCACCCCCAACTTTACCATCATGTACATAAGAGCCACTTCTGCCTTGCTGGATTTGAGCAAAAGAAAAAAGAAAAACCTTCATCAGCCCTTTATATTCATTGGCACAGCGGCTCTCAACGTGGCACCCTCCAGATCTTCAGATCTACAATTCCCAAATAGCACTGCCAATGATATGGGATGAGTTACTATAGTCCAAAACATCACGAGTGCACCAAGCTGAGGAAAGCATTTTTGACAGAAGTCAGATATCTAAGCTAGGATGTTGGGCAGGGCAAGATGAGAGGAAGCCACTGGAGCATTACCATTCCTCTCCTCCATCCTAGAGCTGTAGGGTCCCAAGACTACCAGCAGCATCTTAAAGGGAACATACAGTTCACAAAGCAGAATGATAGGACAGCAATTTTTCCAACTGTAGCTGAGGAAGATTTCACTATGGTGGTACCTGAGCTGCTTCTTTGGCACTCCAAGATCTGTTTTCCTCCCTCTTTCCATGAAATAACATAACAGGTCAAACTAGTTGCTAGAAAATAGCATGCTGCAGCATAACTACACTGCTGCCCTGTAGGACTGAGCAAAGATACCAATGAGACAAGGAAGAGCTCCTAACTGGAGCTGGAAATACCAAAGGGGCTTCCACTCAGATAACGGCTGCAATCAACATTCATTGCTGTCGGTGGGTTTCAGGTTCAGTCAGCTCTCTGACCAATGAATGCAAACTGCAGACCAGATAACAACAAAGATGTGGAGGATGGAGCACACCATCAAGATTCTAGTCCTCTGTGTTTGTGGGGGGAAAGATGCTTCTCCTTCAAAGCAAGCCACATCTGAGACACTCTTGTCGAATTTGAGGGCAGAGCACTCAGCACAAGCTCAGACCATATCATGGAAGTTACCACTGGCTGGAGGATTCTGGGAACTACAGTCCAAAAGGGGGGATTTTTCTAAGATCTGGCTCCGACATTAATGTAGTCCACCACTCTGTCAGTTCTCTGCCTCCATACCTATTCTAACATCAGAGATCCTCTCTCTCAAAATCTATCAGATCTGCCTGGGAATTTTACCAAAATTGGATATATACAGTGAAAACGAGTATCATTATAATGCAGGCAATAAACAAAACAAAATCAAGTCTTTTAACCACACCTGACTGATGGTGACAGATACGCTGTGCAGAAGAAATTTGTAACTATCTCCCTTCCATTAGGGCTGATGGCAAAATGCTGAAAAAGCTGCTAAGATATATGGGATGGGGAACGGGACAGAGAAGGCAATTTTCTACAGGAATGTTATAAAGACATTCCATAGCAGTGACAACTGCTGATCTCCCACACGCCCCAGTTCCTTGCAGGCTACACAGCATGTTTGAACACCATGAGCCATTGGGACAGGACATAGTATAAATGTGATTTAGAACAAAAACAAAACCAGTCATTGATGGTACATACACGTATGCGCACATGCTCAGCAAAGACCACTAACTGAAAAACCCTAGGCCAATGTTTATTAGGCTCTCTGATGTGAGAACTGCGGATGTGCTGCGGATGCGCAGTAAATGTGCTGCGGATGCGCAGTAAATGTGTGCCAACTGCATACAATTGATTCCTTCTTTCCTGAAAAGTTACCAGGGACTAGCACCAGCTTAGGGGTCACCGATTTGAATAGCACTGTCCTAGGTCTCAGTTAAATTGTATAATTTTAGTTGGATTGAGCTTTGTTGTCTTTTCTGAGTTTGACAGAAAAGAGCCACCCGCACTTGCAGACATTTTAGAAAATAGGAATGCAGCAGATATCCCAAAAGGCATCAACCTCTCATCTTGTCTTTAAATACCAAAGTTGATGGGAACACTTGTCTGAATGTGGGTTGGCCTTGCAGTTTTAGCTTAACTCCATTTCACAAAATAATCCACACAGTAGACATCCCTCCTGCTCAGCTCGAGACAAGAGAAGGCCCTATTTTTAAACATGAGATAGAAAGAGAGATACAACTACAGGGCTGCTAAAAACAGCAGCCATGAGTTTGATCATAGCAGTCCTGCAAGATCATACCTCAGTGGCCCAGGAAGCTTACCAAGCCAGACATCAAGGCAGTAACATTCCGTCATCTGCTCATCACACCCCACAACTATTCCCAAACAATATTCCATACTTTGTGCGCAACTATGCACCTCATGTTTTAGCTTGGGTTTGCATGGAGAGCAACCTTAGGGGATGGGGTCTAGAGAGCAAGCAATGCCCTTAACTGTAGTCTGGCTGGGGCTGATGGGAATTGTTCTCCAGCCCATTGGGAGATGCTGAGTTGGACTAATCTGTTTTGGAGGCAAGGGATAAGGCAGTAATGTAAAAGCCAGAGCCTCTTTTCAAAGCGAATTCTGCACTCATCTTGTCGTTAACAACAAGGGCCTGAAGGAAATCCCCAAAGCTGTCCAGATGTACAGACAAAGCTGCAGGGACAAGAGCCACCCCTTAAACGCTAGAGTGCTTAGAGTCCCAGATCTCCATGGCCACCTGCCACCTAGTGGACAGCTATCATCAAGTCATCAAATAAGCAAGCCTGTCACACTTAGATGGAGACCAGAGGAGTTCCCTGCTACATAAAATGCAGAATTTCAGGAACTGATCAACTGGGAGGGGAGGCAACCCAACCACAGGGTGGTCAGAGACTACTAGGAGATTTCTGTTTTCTTTCCAGGCAGCACTACTGAGTAAACTGTGTCTCATTTCCACAGAGCTCATCAAGCTCAAACACATACAGGGAGACCTTGCTGGTTCATCCCAGGTGAGAAGAAAAAGTGGTACTTACTGCCAGTGTTCAAGGGAAGCACAGAAGAAGGGGAGTTCATCTGTTCAACATCTGTAGCTGGGAGAGAAAGAAGGGAGAGTCTGAGACACTCTTCAAGAACAAATAATAGAGTCTTTCTGTCCAACAGAGTCGGGGAAACCACTTTCCCTTGCTCACTTAAATGGCCACATTTGCACATCACTTTAAGCCAGGAATCCTAGCATAAGAAACAATGATGCAAAGGTGTTTGGAACTCTGGTTTTGTTTCTTTTGTTCATCTGAGCAGCAAAACAAACTAGAATTTGATAACCTTTTCACTATGTTCAAACTAGAACTTGGAAAAGTTGCTTTTTTGGACCACCAGGCTGAACCACGTACTTATTCTACCAAAAGTAAATGTTATACTGAGAGATGGGTTGCCCTGCTTCTGTCCCATTTTACACACACGTATACACCAGAGCCCCATGGGGCATGCCCACCCACATTACAAAATTGGAAGTGATCAGATGGACAATTTTGATAGCTGTGCCTTGCAGCACATACAGAGTAGAGTGCTTTAACATACCAAATTTTCCCAGGAGCCAGAAGCAAGCAAAGCAAGATGGACACAATGGTGCCCCTCAGTGGCCACAGAAAGCAAAGAGGAAGTGACACCTCTGACTTCCTGCTAAATCCCACTGATGTATCTCACTATGTGGCTCAACCTCCATCCTAAAATGGCTGCAGGTGCCAAGCCAGAGCCAGCTGCTGGCGGCATTTTCAGCCCTTCATTGCTGGCCTGAAGAGCAACCTTAGGCATCTTAGTTGTTTTAGTTATCCTATAGCAACTATACAGCTATAGTTGTTTTAGTTACCCTATAGCTGGATAAGCTCTTGCAGGCAGCACTAGCCCTTCCCAAACAGAAGTGGCCAGTTGTCTTCCGTTTTTTTTCTTCCCAATTCCTTTTTTGCAAGGTTTAGAAGCTGAATAAAGCTCTTGTAAAGGACAATCAGAGCAATTTTTTTTTCTTCTTTCTCTCTGCAAAATAAAATCTGCATGGAAGGGTTTTGGAGCAGGACTCCCATCCCTGCCCTACAGACCAGATTGGGCAATGCCAAAAAACCCTCAACCAATGGGCAGTTGGGGAGTAGCTCTGGTCTCAGCACATTTGCAGATTCCCTTCCTTGTCAACTGCACAAACACAGACTTCTGAGGGTTCACCTAGCTTTGCCTTATAAAGCGTGCATGTTTTTAAGGTTTATGATGCCCCCTAGCCTCAATTCACATATCTGTCTGTTTGTAGCACAGGGAACATCTAAGGGTCAAAAATGCAACCCCAACATTTAAACTGGTACAAACTGAACTTGAGGGGGGGGGTGTTAAAGAAGCTGCAACAACATTGGTCAACAGATGGTACTCCGGAGGTTACCTGCTGCTGCTTCAAAGAAGGAAAGTCAACTGCCTGAGGATTTTGCCAGATGGTAGGACAAGCCTTTGCCAAAAAGCCACCCACAACACAAGGCGAGGAAAGTCATTTGGAAAAAAAAGTCATCTGTAAGAGGCAATGCACAAGCCTACAGACGTTTAGAACAATTTAGCTAGAACCTGTTCTAAGTAAAGGAGAACATTTAGATCAGGGGTGGGCAACTGTGTGGGAGCTAGAGCCAATTCCCCCAAAGATCTCCCCACATGCCAACCACCACAGCAAACCAAATAAAGTTCAATATGGTGACACTCTCAATATGGCAGCAGGAAGTCACATTGTGTCACTTCCTCTTGCCACTTTTAAGAGGTGCTGCAGTGGAAAACAAGGCTATTTGGGGGTGTCTGCAGGGGATGGGGGTACTTTCACATGTTTTCATGTATTTGGAGGGCTTCTATGTAGCTCTGGGACAAACACAGCCAGAATATAATGGTGTGTGTGTGTTTTTTTTAATTGGGGGGGGGCTTTGGGGGACTGGTGGAAGCTCTGAGGGTCACATATATAAGGGTCCATGAGGGTCCAGAGGATAAATGTAGTTCATGGGAAGTAATTTGCCCACCTCCAATTTACATTAAGGAAGTTGGAATTGAATGTAGATATTCATGAAAGATTCCCAGGTTAGGCCTGGGAGCATTCCTTAAAAAAAAAAAAAAAAGACTACAATTCTCAGATTCCCATAACCAGCTACTTACTTGAATGGCTATTGGATGCCAGAAAAGTAACATATCCAAATTCTGAAGAGGAGTCAGACTAGCTCTGGGAAGTGATGCTCAGCTCTTTAAAGAGTGACTTTTAAAAAACATGTTCATTCATTGTCTCTCTCTCAACAGTGGCAGAACCATATTCCATGAACAGAGACTGCTCATTTTCTCCCTACAAAGTCCCTCAAAACAACAACAACACAGCCCACAGCAGGCAAACTAAACTCAGCTGGGTTCAGAAGTCCTTACGTTCTACAGTGCCAAAGCACAAGCTTTGCTAAATACTAGCTCTCTCTCTCCAGCCCCAAGACCTCAGGTGCAAAGGGGGCGGGGGAACTAAGTGAGAAAAAGACCTAGAGCCTGCAAAAATTTAGGGAAAGTAGCCTGCACTTAAAAAAAAAAAAAAAAAAAAAAGGAATGAAGAACAAAAGTCTGCTTGACTCTGAAGACCAGCTGTTGCCCGTCCAGTTTCGTGCCCTTTGCCCTTTCCTCTGGCCAATAAGTGAACAGCGGCAATTGTTGTCTTGCATTATGTACTGTTTACAAGGCCTGAGTAGCATGAAAGGAATTAATAATTTAGCTCCCCAGAGCTGATGACCTTTATTGGGGTGCCTCCTCTTGGCTGCTGCAAAGCCACAGGGTAGCTTTAAAAAGTTTCCTACTTTACAGCCTAATTGGGTACCATAACATAAATCAATTATTTCTCCTGTTTTAAGGAACAATGCTATCTATTCTTCTCTAGGGCTCCAGCTCCAACTCCCCTTGGGTCACGCCTGGCCTCTTGGTTCTTTCGAGTTTTATAGCTGTATAGTAAACACGGGAGGAGAAGAAAAGTTTTGGCCAGCACTGCAGGATCGGGGCTATTTGGGAACACTGCAGGGGAGGAAAAGGTTGCCCTGGCTTGAACTTCCCCTGACCCCTTGACTGCCCTTGTCCTGGCTTATGCTAATGGAAGTGGGGCAAGGGGGCTGCAGGGAGAAGTGGAGGTCCTTCCCCACAGAAATGAACTTAGCCTGAACCTGTGAAGGAGGCAGTTGACTTTGAAGGCTCCCACTGGGGGTTACTCTTCTGCCACCCCACAGAGGTTGAACCACACGGCTCGTACTTTTGCATCTTCCTCGGCCAACACTGGGAATTCCACATGTATCTTAATATGGAACTGAAGACAACATAGTCCATTTCACCTGGCAATCACAGCTTCCCATATGAACCTGTCCCAACTCTAAGTTCTTCAGAGGAGGTGCTTCTGTCACTCTCACTACCTACACAGGCATCATTTGGTGGAAATATGTGACAGGGCCTTCTCTGTGGCTGCTTCTACACTCTGGAATGCCATTCCTAGGGAGGCCTGGCTGTCTCTCTCCTTGCTGTCCTTTCATCATCAGGTGAAGACCTTTCTATTTCCAGCATGTGCTTGGGCATGGATTGCTTTATATAATGGGTTTAATCTATGCTTTTAAATTAATGTTCAATGTGGTTTTAATTCTATAGACAGTTTAATATTCTTCTAATCTTAATTTTTAAAAATGTTTTTAGCAATATGTGGTTTTGCTTGTCTCTCTTTTGCAAGCCGCCTTCAGTCCCACTGTAGCGAGCTGGGCCTACAGCACCAGACAGATGGATTTTGGAGCTCTTGTTAGCATTATGGCCAAATGTTGACAGCTGTCCAGTAGCATTAAAGTATTAATTTGTATTAGTGACCTTGCTGGATACTTTTTGCATTTGCTTTGTAGTTTGATTCTGGTAAAAGATAGGAAGGCTTAGAACCAACTGTGGGAGCAAACTTTTTCTCTGTTGCTAACCTGCTGGTATAGTTCTCACAGTTACTGGGGCAGAGATGGGACATGCTTACACACTTTGATTTTCTTTGTTCACTTCTGTACTACATGATTCCTGGGAACCCATCTTTGAGTGGCCTCACTTTGAGGGATGCACTCCAGTCTAAGGGCTCCTCATGTATCCAGCAATGGGGAATCTAATTGTCGGCAGAGGGATAGTCTGGATAGAATTCACCTAGGGGCACCATTCTATCGTTGGCTTTGAAGGGATGCTGGACCCTACCCACAAAAGGGTGAAATGCTTCTCTGCTCTATACCATCTGCTGCTTCATTTACCATCAATAAGCCTTCTGCTATAGCAGTAACATGTCCATGTTCAGCACCAAAAGAACCCATGGAGAGGTCTAGAACTGCACATATTTCCATACTGAGACACTCATTCTTGCGGAAAAGGTAGGATACAGATAAAGTGATTGATTGATTGACAAAGGGAGATCTTCCCAGAAGCTAAAGTGGTCCTGATAGTATTTAGTCTAGTGGCATTTACTCTTCCATCAGATATTCAACATGCTCCAGCTATTCTTAGTTTTAGATTTGCGTATAAAACATACTTACCTATAGAAGTCGTCCTTGTCTGGTCCAAGGTGACATCTACATCATGGGATGCATAAAGAGTGTGTTAATTTGTGTATTGTGCCTTTGTGTACTGTGCATGTTTTATTTGTGTACATTACTTCGATTTTATCTGAGCCATACTTAAAATACTTGCAAATGAAGAAACATAGTGTGAGCAAGAAAAAATAAGATGCAACACTGAATGGTTTAACATGCCAGAGGATAAACTAATCCACCCCATGCTAACATCCAATGGATGTGTTTTGAGTATATCTCCTGTCATCCCCACCGGCCAGTATGGCCAATAACCATGCTGGCTGAGGGAATGATGAGACTTGTACCCACAAACGTTCAGTGGGTGTCAGCTTGGGGCAGCCTAACATAAAATGATTCAAAATGGTGGCATTCCACCTTCACATAGCACAAAGTTTCCTCTGTGACAGAAAAAACTCATATTCTCAAAACCATGGGAAGACTGTGGGAAGCTGAGGGGGGCATTTTGACACTTACCAGAAGGTGGCTCATTTTCGGATGAAGATTCTCGGCAAAACCCTAAAAAACAAAGAGAGGCATCCTTAATGGATACTATCAACAAAGAATGCTTCCTTCCAGTTGGCATTTTTAAAAAGCCATTGTTTACCTAGCTTCCCCATCCACCCTGGGGTCAAAGGACACAAGACCTTCCCTGATTCCATGTGTCCAACTGGCTGCTTGTGCAAAGAAGGCGGTTAACTCACCAAATTGTGATTGCTTCCTGCAGCCACACACCCTGCTTCTGATCAGCAGTGGTCTCCAGCTTTGAGTCTCCAGATCTGAGCCATGCTCGCTTGGGCTTCTAGGAACTAAAGTCCACTCCAATCTGAGCCATGCTCACTTGGGCTTCTAGGAACTAAAGTCCAACATCTGGCAACCTCACTGGAAGCACTGCAGCCTTCTTCCCTGGGGAAACCAGGTCCAATCTTCCAGTTCCCCATATTTTTTCCCGCATCTCCCCACATTTTTTCAAAGGCTGCTTTAGGATAGAGGACAAAATGGAGGACAGGGCAAAACAGGGCAAAATGCAGGTCAAAGTAAGGACCTTCCAGAACATTCCACAGCAGGAGGCAGAGCTAGCAGAAAGGCTACCAGAGAGACACTCAAAGCCTCTGGCAACATAGGTTGTATTGGCATTGAAGCAACACAAAAATGGGAAGCATAGCACAAATCTAAATTTGGCCTCCTGCCTCCCCCTTAGGGCAAGTTGGGCAAACGTAGAGGGGAGTCTAGTCCCAATTTTCTTCTACAGGGCCTTTCTGGAATCCACACAGACTGCCAACACACTTTGTATACAGAACTGATTTCTAGAAAATCCATTCCCCATCTCCATCAGGCTTATACTGTACAGCGCATCTTGCAAATCCCAGGATTGATAGAGTGCCCAATTAGAAAGTGCCAGTTGATGAACAACCAAACAGGGGAGCTGAAGGAGGGAAGTGTTTTGCTTAGTTTCAAGGCAACGCAGGCTGGCTCACTTTCCAGCTAGGACACCACAGCCCCAGTTCAAGGAAATACTCCTTTCCAGAAGCACCTCACTTGCATCATGCTGACAGAAAAATCAACTGAAACAGTAATGATTGCTACAGATAACCAAGACCACTCTAAATTCTATGCAATATGGTACATGCTTATTAGTTATGCAAATGAAAATGCCAGTCTTTTCTTCTCCCCCCCTCCCCTTACAGGTTGACTTTTGGAAAGATACTCCATCGTAGTCATTGTTGGTGCATCAACTAGAGATGTTTTAAAGATGGATAGTCATGAATCACAAACTTGATACATCTAATTGTACTGAATCTCAGATGTGTTAATTGCTGGTTATGTTTCTCTAAAATCACTGGAGATGTTTTAAGTGTTGTCCAAAACACCTGGCTAGTGCCAGGTTGCACAAGGCTGTTCCAAATAGTCTGCTTGGGATAACTAAGGGCTTTCTCTACTGACTTGCCCTAAGAGGAGAATTAAAAAAAAAAAAAAGGGGGGGGTTCAAAATAAGGGCCAGGCATTTGCTCAGACATGTTGTTTCCACACTGAAAAGCCAAAATTTGGAGAAAGGGAACAGTTCCCCTGGGAAAGCCAAGGGATCAATCCCTAGTTAAGTCCAATCAGTCATTAATGCCTCTCCAGCATTATCTCTACTGCCCAATACTTGAGTTTAAAAAAGCCCACAGATCAACAACAAAGATGCCTCATCTTGAACTCCTCACCACCTCTGAGGTTTCAGGGAAGAAAAGGAACTAGTTAATCAGACACACAAAGATATTCCAGAAAAGAAAGAAATTCCCTTGTTTTTCAAGTCCATGTGTGAAGATTGTAACAGAACAGAGGTTGGCAAAATTTGGAAGGAATTCCATTTCAGTCTGGTTCAGACAATGCCTTATCTTAGGGTAGGGATAGGCAAGCCTACTGCAACTCCAAATAGCCCTAGCCAGCATCCCTAGTGGTGAGAAATGCAACCCAACAACATCTTTAGGACTGCAATTCTCTTAGAAGGGAGAGGAGAGGTGGAGAGATAGAAGTTATTCTGTCTCACCTAAACTCACATGACACTGTGAGCAGCAGTCCTGATTCCATGCCTCATTGTACAACACTAAACCTTGCTGTACAAAGTAGGCACAATAACAGCCGCTAACATGACCAAACAGCCTGAACAGCTCAAATCCTAAAGCTGAGTTTTCAGTCTTTGGGTTTCTCTGGAGGAGGCCCTCAGGAAACAGGTGGATAGCAGCTTCTCTTATCATGGCATCAGAACAAGCCATAATTTAGCATTACTAGTGCAATCACTGTAACTGGTGTTTTTCAACACTTTTTTGTATTGCTGATATATACTTTTATTGTTGCTATTTCTAACATTCTGGTAGAGGTTTCCTTTTTTAAAAAGAGCTACACTTCAGAGACTGGATATAAATATTTCAAAATACGAGGTAAACTGCTTTCCCCAACAGAACCTGGCTGTTGCTCCCAGTCCCCAATTGCTGCAGCTGCCGTCCCCGCACGCACGTAGGCAGTGGGGCTGGAGAGGAGACTTGATTAGGTCATCAAGCAGAGCTATCTCAGATCTCCTCTTTTTTACCAGGACGGAGTACACCACTGAAAAGCAACCCGTAGGTCAGGCCAAAGGCTTAGCAACTAGCTGAAGGAGTTGGAGGGAAGGTGAAGGCAGACACCTTTACTATCACTAAGTTCCTTTAGTGCTGGGGACATGAAAGGCTAGAGGGGGATGAATCCGGAGGGATCCTGAACCTGAAAAACTTGAATGGATTCAGGGAGGAGCAGAACACACACTGCCCAAGGCGGTGGCAGGAAGACTGATCCTGCACAATCTTCCCACAGAAGCTCCATTCCAAGCTAATTTCTTTTCCTCCTCTCCTCACTCCAAGGCTGGTCTACGTGTCATCCTGAAGGACTACGATTTTGCAAGAGCTGCAATAAGCCTCCACTGCCTCACCAACATCCCCGGCCAAGATCATGGAGGGGGAGGAGGAGTGCAGACCACTGACATTCCTGTACAGCCCCATGACTCTTGTGCAAACATTCACTTTGCACATTGGGAGTTACACAACTGAAACCTGAGTGTCAGATCCTGGCTTATGAGAGGCACATTTGCCTCAGAGCTTGGGGGAAATGCAGTTTGAAGGACTACAATCGCCAGAATCCCCCAGCTAGCATGGCCAGCAAGGATTCTGGGAGTTGAACTCCACAAAAGAGTAAAAGCTCTTTTTCTCAGCTCTTGCTTTTCTGTGTCCCTTTTTGCCAAAGCAAGTTGCCTAGGCCTGCCTTGCACCTGTTTCATAGCCCCACAAAGGGCTGTGGAACTATCCTCAGACAACCCTGCAAGATTGATGTTTTTGCCCTCTATTTTCAACACAAGCAGACGGAAATGGAAAAAGAAGGAAAAGCATTCCTACATTCTGTGTCTGCCTTGATTACTCCTGGCTTTATGATTTCATTAGCCGAACGACAAATCTGATTCAGCCATTTATTTGGCTTTCAAACTCCATCATTAGCCCAACAATCACAGCCAAAATGCATATCCAACAGCCATTTTGCTATTGGCAGAGTAACCCCTCTGCCTGATGCCACAGCCTTCTGTGCCTCTGAGCAAGCTTTGTAGGAATCTGAGGTTTGACTGAGATGCAGTGTCCATTGTTTTCTCCTAATGTCTTTCTGTTAGCATGCAAACTCTGAATAAAATCTCTTTAGCATTTTGCCTCTGGATCGTGATGCTTACTTGTTACTTGCTGTAACAAAGCTTCCCTCATATGCAACTTCCTTTCATTTGTTACTCAAGAGTAAGATATATGTCCCACACATCAGAGAGGAAGAGAGGGGGCTTTCACCCTCCCTCCATTCATCACAGGTGACCCATGTTCCACTTGGCCAGCAGTGTGGGGCTTGACTCTGTCATCTGAGTACCAGGCCAACTGCTTCCCCTCAACACACCGGTCAGAATTTGTGTTCATACACTCAAACGCTCTTTTGCCCCAGTGAACAAAGACTGTGGAAGAACAAGGCACAAAGAGACTACCTCATCCCAGATGGAAAAAGAAGGGCTGACTTGATAAGCACAAAGGGGAGGAACCAACAGCAAAGGAGACCTTGGTGGCTCTGAGAAGAGACCCAAAAGAATAAAAACAGGGTTCAATTACCATGGGAAAACAAGCACATTTCTGTCTTGCAACCTGATAACAAGAGATCTCTGTGCTCCAAGCAGCGTTCCAAGCAAACCAACTGGCTGTTTTTCTAAAGATGCAGTTCTTGGACTTCCAAGTGATTTTTTGCAAACCTTCTCTCAGAAGCCTCTCCATAAAAACCAGCTGCCAAGCAGAAGCCCAACCAAGAGCCAAGGAGTCCCCCACCACCACAGTCAATGCCCCTTTCTACTCTCATATGAGTAACAGAAACAACCTTAATGGCATGAGGAGGGGCAGAATTATGTGAGAACATCACACCAGCAGCCTTGAAAGTAGAACTTTGGAAAAGTTCCTTTGGTGGATTACAGCTCCCAGAATCCCTCAACCAACATTACCACTGGAATTCAGAGACTGGTAGTCCAAAAGAGGAACTTTCCCAAGTTCTACTTGTTTGTAAGCTCATGAAAGTTACTTCCCTGACAAGCTGCTAATAAGGCAAGACTGGGAATCATGCAGGCCTCCAGATGTTATTGGGCTACCAGCATAGCTCTAGCCAGCATAGCCAATGGCAAGGAATGCTCATGTTCTGTGCTCAGCATAGGAATGAATGTGGTCTGCTGGTTTCTTAGAAAACTACCTTCTCTCTTCTTTGACCAATCTGCTCTCTCCTGGTTCTCTCCTAGTCACATATGGTGAGTTGTGAAATACAAGGCTGTCCTTCCACCATAGAGGGGCTATTTGGAAAAAGAAAACCATCCTGTATGCACCTCAAGGTGATGGTCAGTCACCGCATGCTCCCACCTGCTCAAACCTCCTCTTCCCACTAGGCTAAACTTTCCAAAGAACCTGCTCTGCTGGTTTAAGTGAAAGGTCTGTTAACAAGTTTCAGTGCTCAAAGTGAGAGGCAGCACAGCTCTGCTTCGCCACAGAGGGACCTGTCTAGTATCTCCTCAAAGAACTAGAAGGGGGGAGTGACTGACTGTAACTTAGGGACGGGCTGTAACTTAGTGATAGAGCATATGCTTTGCCTTCAGAAGTTGCAGGTTTGATTCCCAACATCTTCTGATCAGGTCAAGACAAACACCGTGCTAAATGGACCAGGGAGCTGACTCAGCAGAAGGCTGTTTCCTATACTGGCAATGAAGAATGCAAGGCATTTCTCCAACCAGCTCCAATGTGCTTGGGAAGCCATCAGAAGATCTTTCACAACTGCACGTGAAGAATCCAGCAAAACACACTTAAGCCCTGGACCTGTTCCCAGCATCAGCATCTCCTGATGCAAACTCAGCTTCTAAGATGCCTGCGATTTCTGTGGAGTCATATTTCTCTGGACAGCCTCAATGGAGCCGCTGTCACATTCTGCCCTGTAAAAATACAGCCCAGATTTCAAATCTGGGGCACTCCCCCCTGAAGGCCACCAAGCCAACTTTTGGCTAATGAACCAGGAACATCCAGTTTTTCTTCAGTGAACAAAAGCAGTTTATTTACTTTGATTTGATTCAAGGTCAGTCCAAGGCTCCTCCTCAGTACTATTTACTGAAGGTTTGGGCTTTGCTCTTCACACTCATTAGCCACCCCTAACTCAATAACTGTCGCACAACCCACTGAGCATCTTCACAAAGGAAGGCACAAAGATACCCTTCAAACAGGAGGCAGGGAGAGGGGCACATTTTTTTCGTATAGGCTACATCCAGGACACTCCCCTCTGGATAAATAATATCCTCCTGCTGAAAGCCCTCTTCATTTTCTCACTCCCCACAAGAACTAAGTAGCTTTGTCCTCATGCTCGGCAACCCCACCCCCAGAGGTAAGCTCAAGAAGCGGAAGCCTCTGCATAAATACACCGAAAAGGAAGACTCAGCATAACTACAGTCTGGGGAAACATTCTTCCTGCTACGTGCCAAGAGAAACGTCAGAGGCACAAAGCCCTCGCCAGCCTTCAGGTGTGTTTTGCATTTCCAGATAGACCCAAGCTCCCTTTCCTGCTGTATGAGAACCAAATCCCAAACCTATTACAAAGCAGATGAAAGCCCTGTGGCCACCAGTTTCAAGATCAGAGCAACAAGGTCACAGACTGACTGGGGAAATTCTTCCAACAGCTGGGGCATCCTGACCAATACCTTGGTTCAGCACAGGCTCAGGGCAATAAATACCTCTGTGTCACATCCCCCTCACTTTTATTATGTTTGCAAATGAGGCCAGTGATAAGCCCCCTACCTTGTCCAGGCTTGCAACATACAAGGGAAGAGATACATGTCAAGAAGTGTTTCTCAATACTTCCTCTCTTGGTCAATATCACCCACAACCCCCCAAAAAACAAAGGAGTCTCCTCCTGTGTTCCATGGGTCACTCCAAACAGCCCCTTGAACCTATGACTCAGAGCATCATCATACCACCATTACCCACATAAGGCTTGACAGTTTACAAGAGCTGCTGGTCACTCTCCTTCACAACAGGGATACACAGAAGGCAGACAACATCTGCAAGTTGATCTAAGAGCAGGAAGAGTTTTTAACTCCCCCATCACTGATCAGCAGCAAAAGGAGTTATAGGTTGTACTGAAAGAAGATTAAGGGTGGATTTGTATTTGAAGGGACATGTGCTCAGTGCTGTTACTGAACAGAAAACACTAAGCAGAGTGTGTGTTCAGAGGTACCCTGTGTTTTAATTTCCAGATTGTGCATTTGTCCCATGAGCAATCATTTTCCACTTGACTCTTGTCAGTAGACTTTGAGCTTTTAGGAAAAACAAAGACAATTCCACAAGCTTGATGTCAGTTTTCTAGGATGCTAGTGAACACCTTTTTATAGACTACAGCTCCCATAATCTCTGGCCACACTGGCTGGGGTATTCCAGGAGATTCAGTCAAAAGAATAACCATTCCAGAATATGCATTTAGCAAGTGAAAGGTGGATAGTTAAGGATATTACAGAAACTTGTGGCAGCAGATGCATTAGCTTTAGTTCAAAGAAGGCAAAGTCCCCTGCACAGCTTCCCAAAAGAATTGCCCTTACCAGGACCCTTTTAATTACAGAAATACTATACCTGCTCACAATTCCAACAGGGTTATGGATCTGCCATCCTATCCCAAGTCCAGTCCAAGCCTCCCATAGGGAGAAAGAAAAGACACAGAAAAGCCATCTGCAGTCTTTGCCTGAGTAGCTCCTGCTACTTAAACCACAGGTCCCAAGGCCTTTCTTGACTGCTGAAGGTGTTACCAAGAGAGCTAAAGGCCATCCAAACCCTGGAGGGGTTATTCACTTCAAATAAAATAAAATCACCACAACAATACATGGCTACAGCAATTACACTCCTTGATTTTCCAGGCTGTTCCAAAGGAACAGCATTGAAAGTGTTCACCTCACCAGTGTCGGAGCAATGAAGACACAGAGAGGAACAGGAGTAAAATACCCAGGAAGCCCCAAACAGCTTTCTTGCCAATTAATTAATTTTCCCCTTAGACTCGATCAGGAAGAATGAAAGTAATTTGATAATGTTGGATAACACAAACTATGAAGCATGTGGAAATAGCTCTGAGTGAAATCCAGTCATTTCTTTTTCTTACAGTCAATAAAGTCAAACCTCGGGGTCCCACCAACAGAGTCTCAATTAAAGTTCCCAAAACAACACTATTGTCATCCCAAGGGCTCTTGTTCTCTCTCTCTCTCTCTCTCTCTGCTGAGCAGCAAAAGGCTACTTTAATTCAGCTCAAAGCAAAGAATCTGCTTCAGCTCAGCTTCAGCCATCTCCATGAACCCCTGAACCTGCCTTCTGTGTAAACAGCTCTTAATTAAAAGTTGCAACTACCCATTTAAAAGGCTTTATCTAGATCATCAGTTGATCAACAGGATCCATTCTGCTGTTCCTCCTTATGCCAACTACAGCACTTTTAAATAAAGTTTCTTGCTCACAGATCAAAAGAACTGCAAGAAAGAAATGTGCTTACAGGACAAAGATCACATTTTCCCCATCTTTTTTTCTGAAAGAGTAATTTTGGAAAATTCCAGCCCCTGTGGTTGTTTTACAGGGATCAGCCACACTGTTTTTTCCCCTCTTAAAACACATACTCTTGCATTTCATGGACAAAAGTTCATTAATACATCATTAACACATTTTCAAGGCAAGAGGAAACCACATTAAACTCAAGAGCTTTCTTTTTCAAAACCCTCACATTGTGTCCTGTGTCATTTCTAGATCATGACACAGTGTTTGTTCCTTTTTCTAAAATCTGCTTTTTTCCAGTAGCACTCAGCTTCAAACAAGAAATATGGAACTTGAAAAAAACCCTGAAAAGTTCATCTTTATTTCAGAGATCACAGCAAAATTACTAAAGCAAAGGTTCGGCCTCACAAAAATACACAAAATGAAAGCATTCCCATAAAAATTGCTCTTATGCTGCCTGAATCTCTTGTGCGTCCATCTCTCCATGCCATAAAATTCACTGGGTGACCTAAGGTCAGTCACCTACTCTCAGCCTACCTAGCAGGTCTGTTGTGAGAATGCTGAGGTGGTAGAACCTTCCATGCCACCTTGAACTCAGTGGAGGAAAGGTTGTGTATCAATGTAATTAATTCTGTATAAACACAACCAACATATGTTACAAATTGTGTTGCGGGATATCTATCCCTTTGAATTCAGACTAGTCAACTATAGAGCTAATAAGGAAAGACCTGCCCATTCTGCACAAAGGTAGAAAATGCTCTACATAGTTTGCACAAGGTAAGCTGGTTTTCAAAAGCCACCTGACAAATTCAACCCCCTCCCCAGAGGACAAACAAGGCTTGACAGATACATCATTTAGGATCAGCCAGAGCACAATAGGTCCAACAAGGTTCTTCTGAAAAGATAAACTGGGCTCCGTATTTATCAGCACAGGAGCCAGCATGGTCTGGTGGTTTGACTGCTATACTAGACTCTGGAACAGAGTTCAAATCTCTATGTGATTTACTGTGTGATCTTGGACAGGGCAAGTAACATGCTCTCAGCCTCAGAAAACCCCATGACAGGTTCGCCTTAGGGTTGCCATAAATCAGAAATGACTTGAAGGCACACAAGACAACATTTATTAGCGGGGGGCCAGCCCAAAACAGACCCCAAAGAGTCATTTTTAACAATTATGCCAAACTGAAAGAATACCAATCCTTGCTATAAAATAACACTGAGGTACCATCAGATCAGTGTACAGTACTATTAAGTCTTGCTAATTTCGAAGTGGATTGTGCACTCCTACATTGCAGGTGTGTAAACAGTTCAAACTAGCTCTCTGGCTCAGGGTAGATGCTGAAGAACAGAGTTGCTATTAAATACTCACTCATCACACTTTCAATCCTGTTCTGAGCACCACCCAATTACTATGGGAGTCAATTTAGAGTGGAACTTCATCAGAGGGGTTACTGAGAGCATTTATATAGGTTAGGAAGCCATGTTTGAGGCAGGCTTTTCAGGTGTATGTTTCCAACAGAGATTTGATTGCAAGTTCTAGAAACAGAAATATTCACAAAACTTTAGTCTTTCCCTGCTATCACAAGCTACCTGGACAACTGCTTTTAAGGAAAGCACAGAATGACAGAATAACTTTTAAAATCCGCAGGGCAAGTTAAGATGCAATGAATCAAATAAATGTGAACTAAATTGATTTAGTCCACTTAAAACAGAAGAAGGGCCTCCACCTTAAGTCCTCAACTCAGCTGAAGTCTGTGCAGACAGCCACGTTCCTTATGGGCTTTTTAATCCTACTAGAATTTAAAACAGGAGATTATATAGATAAGATAGCCAGCTATTTTGTTATATAGCTGATCCAAGTGCAAGCCTCTTCTCTCCCTTTTTGGAAAAGAGTTTCTTACAGCGCCAGCATTCAGTTTAGATCACAGAGCAATTGTCTTATCAGCCCTAAAGAGAACAATGGTAAAATGCAAAGGAAGGAGAGGATCAGGCAATGCCTCTTTTTCAGAAGCAGGGCAGCAATTTTTTAAATTGTAAGATAAGCAAGTAAACAGAATGGAGGCACGTTTGGACCTCAGCAGAGGCACTGCTAACTAGTCACTATAGAACCATGAAAAGTCACTAGGTGAGCCTGAGTCAGTCATTTGTCTCTCTCTTAGCCCCAAGAAAACCCAATAAAATTCATGGAGCAGCCATAGTTGATTTGAAGGCACAAGAATGCATGGGCACACGCACAATTAAGTTTCCAGCCAGCCTTACACACCCATTTGTGGCCCACTGGGCAACTGGCACAGTGGATCTGGCAAGTACAGAAACACCCATCAAGAAATTAATCAGAGGAGTGATATATTCACTCAAGGCAACACGCACTCAAACTATTATTTTGTGAGACCAGGAAAAGATTAGCAAAATGACCAGGCAGATAATCTTACTGAATATACCTTCAATGGGTGTTTGATGGCAATAGCTACAGGAACAGGCTAAAACCCTAGCTTTGGGCTACCATGCTGGCTTCTGAAGACAAAAACTGCTTCCACCTTGGCCCAACATACAAAAGCCTCATGCTGTTGCTTTTCTGCCTATCAGGAAAACCAGTACTGTATCTTCTCTTCTGCTTGAAGGGTTTTTAGAAAGACTGAAGGTCTTTCACGTCTCAAAACTCCTGCAAATATTTCACAATTAGTTGAAAGTAAAATAACAAATAAGCAGTATAGATAGCATCTTTCCAAAATACATCCAGACTCCCCCTTTACTTCCACCATCCTGAGAAAATTGGATTGAAAGTGGTGCACAAAACTGATGTAGGGAAACTGAGAGATAGTTTACACGTGCTCCACTTTCTTTCACAAAGGCCCTTGATGGTCGTTTTGGCAGCTTTAGGACTCCATTTAAGGCCCTCATTCTGACCATAAATGCACAAGTTTGAGTTACTTTAAGCCTAGAAAGTTTTTTAAAACTCAAAAGGTACTTTAAAAGTTATTTAAATGCTACTTTTTCCCATAGAGCAAACCTAAGGTAGGATATGCAATATACAAGAATTCAAGCATACAAACTAATAAACCCATCAACATTTCAAATACAGAATGGAGCCAAATTCAACAAGGGTTCGGTTCAGCTGTAAAACAATAACGGAGACACAACCAGCTTAGGTTTAGGACTCTGCTTGCAAAGGAATCAATTTAAGCACTTCTGCAGCCAGATTAAGGCTACAATCCTACCATTGCTTATGAGGCTCCAAGCCCCACTGAATACAACTGAGCTGACTTCTAAGATGAACACAATTGTGTTGCAAATGCAATTAAAAGCCAGTAGGGGGGAAACCAAAGACACAAACAACCTCTACACAATTAGCTCAAGAGTTTTAGCACCAATGAAAGACAAAAAAATCTCTTCTCCACAACGATCAAATCCCTCACTCACCCCAAATGTACATTTTGTGAAACCCAGTGTTTCTCTGGCAACCATGACTATTTTGTGCTTGGAAGAAGACTGTGAAGCACAACTCGGATCCTCTAAAATTATCAGCTCCTTTTCAAACCAACTGTGACACTGGAGTAGATTTTGTGGAGAGGCAGGAGAACAGGAAGGGCAGAGTATATGTTTTGGACTGCAGCTGACCAAGGAAACGGGTGAAGTTTAATGAGGTTTGTTGCTGCTTTAAGTATGTGCCTGATTTGGAGTACCTAAAGGGGCGGGGGGTGGGGGTCACAAGAGCAATATGGATCTTGGTAAACTCTACAGAATTAAAATACAGGAACAGATAATGTAGCCCAGGATTTTTAAGAAAGGAGACCTCCACTGGTTAGCAAAATAAGCAGCAAGAGATTTAAAAGCTCATTTTGAAAGAAAGGAAGGGGAGAAAAGAAAAAGAGAGGAAGAGGAGGAGAAAAGGAACAAGGAGGCCAGGGGTGTTGATGGTGGTTTTGTGTGAGTGGGTGGTGTTTTTCTTTCTTTAGTGGGGGGGATATTTGTTCCTTTCCATTTCCCTGCCAAGTTTCCCATAACAATATAAGCCTCCTTGCATTTGTATGGGGTTTCTTTTTTATTGATCCCGCCTGCCTTTCAAGAGGAAGAATCCCGGGTGTTATAAAATATTCAAAACGCCATTGAGGCTGTGAGATTGATCACTAACTGGGCCAGGAGAGAGGAAGTGGCAGGAGGAGGAGGAGGAAGGCACCCTTCAAAGGGAGGGAGGGAAGGAGAAAAAGAACACAGGGTGGGGTAGAGGCCCCCCATTTACAGTGGAAGCACACACACCAAAACGTACTCTACACATAATTGATAAGAGGGAGAAGCAGCAGCAGCAATGGGAGAAAACAAGGGGGGGTGACTTGATGAGGGGGGGGAGCTGAGCAAAGAATTTGGGAGGAAGGGGAGATTGCAGGCCAGGGTTTGGGGGGGAAGGGGAGGGAGATTCCAACCAAGGTTGGGGGAGGGAAGAGAGTGGAAGATTCCACCCAGTAGTTGGGCGGAGGATAGATTCCAGGCAATATGGGGAGAAAGATTCAAGCCAATATGGGGCAGGGGAAGAGCCTAACAAATGTTGTGGGGGGGATTAGAACACAGTAGGCAATATTTAGGTGGTAAGAGGAGAGTATAATGGTTTGAGTGTAAGACTAGGAGTCCCAGAGACCAGGGCTCAAATACGTACTGGGCCATGGAAACCCACTGGGTGGTCTAGGGCAGTGGTTCTTAACCTGGGGTCCAGGGACCCCCCCCAGAGATCCACAATGTCCTCACAGGGGGTCTGTGAAGGCTTGAAAGTTGCTTGGTCCACCTCCTTCCTGCAGGGGAGCAGCCATGTGACAAGAGCCAAGGCAAAGGCTGGCTTGGCCTGTGCATTGCCGTTCAATCTACTCCAGCCACAAACTTGCAGGAAGCAGCAGAAATGTCTTCCTTCCTCCTCCAGTGCCTCTGAGGGAAGGTTTAATGGATGGTGTAATTATATTATTATTATTATTATCGTCGTCGTCATCATCATCAGGTATTATAGTTGTTGTTACAGTTTTAAATCTTGAGTTAAATCTTGGGAGTCCACAGCAATGACAGATATTTAAAGGGGGTTCCTGGTAAAGAAAAGGTTAAGAGCCACTGGCCTAGGGCAAGTCACACTCTCTCAGCCTCAGAGGAAAGCAATGACAACCCCCCCTCTGAACAAATCTTGTCAACTTAGCATTGCCATAGGTCAGAAACTACTTGAAGGCACAACAACAAGAAGAGGGGAGAAAGTCCAGGCCATACTGTACTTAGGGAAAGGGGGGGGGCAGGATGCACCTAATATTGGGAGAAAGATTTCTAGGCAACATAAGAGGGGGGGATGGGAGGAGCTCCAAGTCAACCTTGGAGGGAGGTAGAAAAGAAGAAAAGAAAAGAGTCTTCCTCATTTCACCACCCCTGTCCTGGGCAGCTGCTCCAGCAATTTCACTACTCAATGGCAACTCCAGCTGCCCAAGGAGGGCCCTACTGCTCTGAAGCCCCCACCTCAAATAAGGCCCACAAGAAAGGGGGAGAAAAGGGGGCAGCCTTACCAAAAAAAAAAAAAAAACCCTCCCCTTCTTCCTCTCAGCCACAACCTCACTCAGGCTCCTGAGAGGACTAAGCTCTCCCTCCCCCCCCCCCAGGTCTTGAATCCCCTCAAATAAGGCACACAAGAAATGGGGGGGGGGAGGAAAGAAGGGGGCAGTCTTGTAAGAGAACCCCCAACCCTTCCCTTCTTCTCAGCCAAACTCCCCCAGGACTAAGCTCTCCCTCTCTCCCACCCCACCCCACCGAATGGGGTCTTGAAGCCCCCCCTCAAATAAGGCCCACAAGAAAGGGGGGAAGGAAAGAAGGGGGCAGTCTTGTAAGAGAACCCCCCCCACCCCTTCCTTTCAGCCACAACCTCCTCCCTCAGTCTCCTGAGTATGAGAGAAGACTAAACTCACAGGATGGGGTCTTGAACCCCCTCCTCAAATAAGGCCCACAAGAAAGGGGGGAGTAAAGAAGAGCCTCCTGAAGGGGGGCTCCCTTGCAAGAGAAACCCCCCACCCCTTCCCTTCCTCTCAGCCACAACCTCACTCAGGATCCTGAGTATGAGAGAGGACTAAACTCCCCCTCTCCCTCACCTCACCCCACAGGAAGGGGTCTTGAACCCACCCCTCAAATAAGACCCACAAGAAAGGGGGGAGTAAAGAAGGTCCTCCTGAAGGGGGGTGACTTGCAAAAAGACCCCCCATCCCCTACTCCTTGCTTTCCTCCCAGCCACAACCTCCTCCCTCAGGCTCCTGAGTATGAAAGGACTAAGCTCACAGGAGGTGGTCTTGAACCCCCCAATAAGGCCCACAGGAAATGGGGGGAGGCGAAGAAGGGCCTCCTGAAGGGGGGTGTGACTTTATATGAACCCCCCTCTCAAATAAGGCCCAAAAGAAAGGGGGAGTAAAGAAGGGGGTCCTGAAGGGGGGCTGCCTTGCAAAAAGACCCCACCCCCACCCCTTCCCTTCCTCTCAGCCATAACCTCCCTCAGGATCCTGAGTATGAGAGAAGCCTAAGCTCACAGGAGGGGATCTTGAACCCCCCAAGAAATGAGGGGGGAGTAAGGAAGGGCCTCCTAAATGGGGAGCAGCCTTGCAAAAAGACCCCCACCCCTCCCCTTCCCCTCAGCCACAACCTCCCTCAGGCTCCTGAGTATGAGAGAGGATTAAGCTCTCCCTCTTCCCCCCCACCCCACAGGAAGGGGTCTTGAACCCCCCTCAAATAAGGCCCACAAGAAAGGGGGGAGTAAAGAAGGGCCTCCTGAAGGGGGGCAGCCTTGCAAAAAGAGCCCCCCACCCCTTCCCTCCCCTTCCTCCCAGCCCCTCACATCCTCCTCCCTGAGGCTCCTGAGGGCCAAGCCCCCTACCCACCCCACAGGAGGGGGTCTTGCCTTGAACCTACCGTTATGAGGCGTGGGGGGCGGCGGCGGGGGCGGCGGGAGTGGGGGTCCCGATAGCGGGGGGGGCGGCGGAGGCGGCGGGAGTGGGGGCGGCGGCGGCGGCCTCCTTCCTCCTCCTCCTCCTCCTCCGGTGTCGGGCGGGGGCTCCGGCTCCAGCTCCATGGCGGTCAAGAGGGCGGCGAAGGCGGCGGCAGGAGCGGTGGCGGCGACGGCGGCCCAGCAGCCACTTGCCCGCCGCCCCGAGCGCCCATCGCCGCCGCCGCCACTCTATCTTCGCCTCTCTTCGCTCTCCGCCCTTCCCTTTCCCCCTCAATCTTGTCCGTCCCTTGCCGCCGCTGAGGTGATTCCCCACCGCGGAGAGACCGCGCGACACACACCCGCCCTCCCCGCTCGCCGCCGGCGGACTGACTGACTGAAGCGAGCGGCCGGCCGGCAGAGCCACCACACGCCCCTCTCGCGCCCGACGCCCTCCTGCGCCTGCGCCGAGGGCCCAGGCTCCGCCCACTTTCCCCTCAACGTTCCCTTCTTCTCCTCCTCGGAAGCGTAGTTCGGAGGTAAGGGGAAGAAACCCCCACACGCCCCTCTCGCGGCCTCCGCCCTGTTGCGCCTGCGCCGAGGGCCCAGGCTCCGCCCACTTTCCCCTCAACCTTCCCTTCTTCTTCTCCTCCTCCTCCTCCAAGGCACGCCGGGAAACGTAGTCCGAAGGTAAAAGGAAGAAACCAAAACACGTCTCTAAAAAACCAAGCCCGCCTAAACGACGATCTCACCTCCATATCAAGAGCCTCTTTGTCACTCAGAGATATTCCCTGTTTATAAGCGCAGAGGGTTCATTTTATTGTTATTATTCCACCACTTTCTTTTCTTCGCACCCCCCTTCGGCCAGAGCATAATGGTCTGTCCCGAAGGGGGGGAAAATAAACTGAAGATGGGCGGGGCTAACGGTTCATAATCGCAATGCTCAGCTCCACCCCTAATAAATATTCATATTATTATTATTATTATTATTATTATTATTATTATTATTATTAATCTTTTCCAAATATGTATAACTGTAATGTGTAACTTCTAATTTTAGTATAAAGGTGTAAATATAATGTTCATTAAAAAAGAAAAAAGAGTGATTAGAGTGTGTTTACATTAAGAGGAAAAATGTATTAGTCTGAGCATAGATAGTTTTATTTTTGTATTAGGAAGAAAAGTGGGAAACAAATGTTTTGCATTGTTGTCACAGCCTTTTGTGGTCGGGTGTATTTTTCAGTAGAATGAATCATAGAATCATAGAATTGTAGGTCTTATTTTAATTTAAAAATTCCTACCCCTGCCAATTCTTAATAAATACTAATCGTTGGCTGCTTATGAATATTCTTCCTCGATTCTGGGCTTTTGAATGGAGTTTTCGTGTAAAGGAGGGAGGCGCAGAAATTGTGCACCGCTCAACCCATGCTATCTACAGTTGTCCCTCCGTATCCACAGATTTGGTATCCATGGATTTAAGTATTAATGGCTTGAAAATATTCTTTAAAAAAATAAATAATAATAATTTAAAAAAGCACACTTTGATTTTGCCATCTTCTATAAGGGACACCATTTTGCTATGCCATTGCATATCATGGGACTTCAGTATTCACAGATTTTTGTATCCACGGGGGGTCCTGGAACCAAATGAACAGACAAGTGTATATATCTTCTTTATATATTAAACTCTTGGGTATATTTCCTTTCCCACTGTGCTGATTGGCTCCTGAGGAAACACATCCAACCAATCACCACCCACATGCAAATTCCCTCTCCACCTCACAGTCCACTCCTGCCACTCAATCTGCATCTACATCCCCAACCACAATAGGGCCCCTCCCTCCTCTCAGTTCCTCAGCCACTCACAACCCACATAGAAATTCCCTCACCACCCCACCTCACAATCCACTCCTGCCACTCAATCTGCATCTGCACCCCCAGCCTCACAAGGACCCCTCCCTCCTCTCCCTTCCTCAGCCACTCACCACCGACATGCAAATTCCCTCTCCGCCTCACAATCCACTCCTGCCACTCCATCTGCATCTACAGTCCCAGCCTCACAAGGGCCCCTCCCTCCTCTCAGTCCCTCAGCCACTCACCACCCACAAACTGGTGGCAGTGTGGAATGCTGAGAAGGGAAGGAGGAATTTTAAAATTCATGGCCTACTTCACAGGGTTGTCGTGAGGTCTAGCGGGCATTTGGGGGGAGTTTTTTTAGCAGCGTATGTTACGCTAAGTACAGCTAAGTTGTCTTATAAAACTAGATGAGTCTCCTCCCAGCAATGCATAAATAAGTAACAATAAATCTGAAGGGCACTAGGTTTGGAGGAAGCTGAGATATGGGAAAGGTAACCTTTGCTCTGCATTTCAGTAATAGGAAGAGATGCTTTAGGGCATCAAATTCCCAAAGCAAATTAAGAGTGGAAGAGATGGGCACTAGATGGCAGCATTGCACCCTTCCTGCTCAAAAGCTATTCCCATACCCTGTAAAGTAGTAGCAAATTTTAGATGCTGTAGAAGTGGAAACCAGAGGCAGTGTGGTGTAGTGGAGACTGGGAACCAGGGTTCGAATGTGCAAGTCACACTCTCTCTTATTCTCAGAAGAAGGCAAAAGCAAACTCCTTCTGAACCAATCCTGCCAAGAAACCCCCATGATGTTTTCCTTAGGGTCAGAAATTATTTGAAGGCACACAACAACGCAATGTAATTATAGAGAGGAGTGGTTCCGTGGCGGGGGCGGTCATCAAGTCCAACCCTCTGCCCAGTGCATGCTGTGCAGTATAGGCGGCTTCCCTGATAAGTGGCTATCCAGGTTCTACTTAAATGCCTCCAGCAATATGGAATCCACTACCTTCCTGAAATGCTAGGCTAACTTTTCGGGGAAGAGAGTTCCAGAGCTCGGGAGCAACCACCAAGAAGGCCCTCTCTGGTGTTCCCACCAGATGTACCTGTAAGGGTAGTGGGACAGAGAGAAGACCCTCCATAGAGGATCTCAGAGCCACAGGGTTGGATTCAGGTCCAGAGCTTCCACACACACACGCTGCACTGCAACAAAAATAAAAATATTTTGCCTTAGGGCATCTTTCCATTTACACACAACACAACAAGAGCTTTGACCCTCTGCATTTGCATCCAGACTGGCTGCACCACTGCCAAGCCAACAGACCTGCAAACCCAAGAGGAGGAAAGCCTTTGCGCACTCCAGCGAGCTATGTGCACCAGGCGCCAGCAATATAATTCCTCCAAAGCCACTCAGCAACTTGGATACTGTCAGCTGTTTATACACCCATTCATGGGCGCGCACACCCTGCTAATTCATTGCGCAGATGTTTGGTTGCCTCATACTTGGGCCAAATAACCGGAGGCGGATTAAGCAGCACCCCGGCGGCTCCATGGGGCCTTTCTGTTCTCCTCTAGTCACTCACCCGTCCATTTCTAGCTGGCGAAGTTGGCCAAGCTTGCGCCAATGTATCATGCCACCCACCAGACTCAGACAGCTTCCCCTGTTTCTCCCTGATAGGCCCGGGCAGGAGGAGGAAGGGTGTGGGAGGTCTGCATACATTCCTCTTCTCCCTCTGTTTGCCAACTCCCCTCGGAAAGGTGGGTGCTTCTGCACCTGTTGCCAAATACCTCTTCCCCAGACCACTCCCCGGATCCCTGACCACAGCCTTGAGAGAACATTTTTTAACTCGCTCAGCAAGTCAATGCAAAGGCTCACCACCAGAAAAGGTGCCAGACAAGATGCAGACACATATATAGCTAGTCAGGAGAAAAATGCACTCTGCACATGCTCAAAGGCCCCATCTTCTTTACCATTACCAAACCAAAGCAGACTTCTCAAGCTGAAACAGTTTCTAGGACTGAATCCATCCACTGATTCATGTCAAGGGTGGGCAATGGTGGTGGGTCCAGGTGCCACTTTCCTGCCCCCAGGATCTTCTGGGAGGACCATAAGGCTGCCAAATATACAGTTGTCCCTCCACATTCACAGATTTGGCATTCACGGTTTTAAGTATTAATGGCTTGAAAATACTCTTTAAAAATAATAATCCAAAAAGCAAAGCTTGATTTTGCCATCTTATATAAGGGAGACCATTTTGCTATGCCATTGCATATAATGGGACTTGAGTATTCACGGATTTTGGTATCCATGGGGGGTCCTGGAACCAAACCACAGTAAACAGGAAGGGACAACTGCAATCCAAAAAGCAAACCTTGATTTTGGCATCTTATATAAGGGACACCATTTTGCTCTGCCATTGCATATAATGGGACTTGAGTATTCATGGATTTGGGTATTCACGGGGGCGGGGGGTCCTGGAACCAAACCACAGCGAATATTAAGGGACAAACACCACCCATCAAAATGGAAGTGGCTGGAAGTGCAAATCTATTTTTGAAAAATTGGGGTTTCCCCCCAAAAAAGGGGGAGTCCAGAGATATTTAAGGCTCCAAGAACAGGCTAGGGGACACATGTCCCGCCCAGCCACACTTTGCCTTCTCCTGACCTGTGTGCTTGATGTGACTGAATTTCTACTATAAGCCACTTTCGATGAGAGGCCAAATTGTACAGAAAGAAAGAAAAGTGAACTAACTTTTTGCAATTACCTATGAAGAATTGAGCTCCGGTCTATAAAGGCTTATGCTATAATACAGGTATTAATCTTCACATAACCATCGTAATTCTGTGATTTCCTCCTCTTCAGGAGACCCTGAAAACTGAGCCTGTTCAGCATATTACTTGCTCTGCCTTTCCATTCACGTTTTTCTCCTCTATTCTCCGCAGTTTTTCAGGACGCCTGACATCTTTTGGCAGGGAGCTCTACCGATTTGGATTTCTGCCTTGCCAAGTTATGTAAGGCTGCAACTTTATACCCACTTACTCCCAAGTAAGTCTCTTTGAACTCAATGGGTATTTTTTTTTTTACTGAGTAGACCGAAGGGAGGGAGACCACCCTGTGCTTCGACTATAAAAACTCTATAATTTTTTTCTCTCCAAGTAATGAAGAGGGGAAAAAGCATGTGTCAATGTTGAGTTTACTTTGCTTTATTGTGATTTAATTCTTGCCAGACAGTTTGCCAAAAAAGGTTGAAGAGGAGATGTAAGTTGGAAGGGAGAGAGAAGAAAAAAGAAATAACTTTCTAAAGATGTAATCTTAAATATTCAGTTCTAACTTAAAAAAAAATTAGAAAAGGATGAGAATAGCACACAATCCTTAAGAGCCAGCATGGTGTAGTGGGTTGACTCGGATTCTGGAGATCTGTGTTCGAATCCCTGCTCAGCTGAGTGATCTTGGACAAGTCACACTTTCACAGCCTTGGAGGATGACACTGGAAAAACTCCTCTAAATAAATCTTGCCAAGAAAAAAACCCAGGAACAGGTTCTTATTTTATTTATCTATTAATTTATTCATACCCCACTCTTCAGCCACAAGGCTATCAGAGCGGCTTACAAATTGTTTTAAGCAATAGCCATTTGCACATCTACACTGCATTAAGCAGTTTCCAATGTGTGCTAGCTAATTTCTCCTTAGGAATTTTTTTATTAGGAATTTTTTATTGGAATAAGACCATTCTACTGAAAAATACACCCGACCACAAAAGGCTGTAACAATAATGCATAAATAATAATAACTGTTTTCCTCTTTTCTTACTAATACAAAAATAAACCTATCCATCCTAACACGAATACATGTTTCCTCTTAATCTAAACACACTATAATCACACTTTTTTTCTTTTCCAATGAATAGGTTCTCCTTAGAGTCACAATACAACGACTTGAAGGCACACAAGACAAGGAGCACAATCCTAGCCAAGTTTCTCCCAAGTTCAGTCCTTTCTTTTCTTTTCTTTTTTGTATAATTTCTTTTTATTCGTTTATAATAATAAAATACATAATCCCATTTTGCGGTTGATGGTCTCCACAAAATGACAAGTAACAAGAATATTTTCAACAGATATGGTGATAAGAAAAATAAATAAATAACTACAACAACACAAACAAACAAGGGTAAATATTACCAGGAAAAACTATGCTGTTATATATGTCTGGTATGCAGGTTTCTTAATATATGATTCAAAAATTTTTTATTTAGTTATTTATACCCCGCTCTTCAGCCACAAGGCTATCAGAGCGGCTTACAAATTGTTTTAAGCAATAGCTAATGCATCTACACTGCATTAAACAGTTTCCAATGTGTGTTAGCTTGTTTGGTTGTGCTGAGCTTTGTACAGTGCGTTTATATGATACAGTACAGGAGTTAACATCTTAGTTCAGTCCTTTCTAAATGCAACAGGTCTTATGAAGTCCAAATATCCTGAGGTTGGAGCAATAAAAGTAGATTTGAAGCTGCTTATCTCCTTGCCTCTTTGCAAGGGGGCTGGGGTCCCAGCTGGGGGAAAGTGGCTGCGGGGCGGAGACCCTCCAGCCCAGCCCAGCCCAGGCAGAGGGAGGGAGGTCCCTCCTTCCTCGGTCCATCCCAGCCTCCTCCTCTTCCTCCTCCCTTGGGCCGGGCTTGGAGGCTCCCTCTCCACTCCAAAAGCCGTTGCAGCCAGAGCCAAGCAGGAGCCCAAGCTGGACGGAGCGGAGCGGAAAAAAGAGCCCTGGGAGGGTGTTAGAGCCATCCGCCTTTGCATTGCCCGGGATGGAGAAGGGAGCAAGCGGAGGAGTGGGGAGCCCTCGGGGATCGGGGCTGCTCCTTGGCTGCCTTGGCTTGCTGCTGCTTCTTCTTCCCCACCCGGCTCAAGGGGCCAGTGGCAGCAAGGTAGGAGACCCCCGGACGGGACCCCCTGCCCCTCGCCCTAGGCAACACCCCCACCCCAGGGCCGGTCAGCGCCTTCATGGTGGGGTCCCCCTTCCTAACCCTCTTCCTGCAAACACAGGAGTAGTAATGCACTTGTCCCTCCGTATCCACGGATTTGGAACCCACCGTTTTAAGTATCCGCGGCTTGAAAATATTCTTTAAAAAAATACTAATTCCAAAGAGCCAACTTTGATTTTGCCATCTTCTATAAGGGACAGCATTTTGCTATGCCATTGCATATCATGGGACTTGAGTATTCACAGATTTTGGTATTCACGGAGGGGGGGGGGATCCTGGAACCAAAAAAAAATAATAATAATCCAAAAAGCAAACTTGATTTTGCTATCTTGTATAAGGGGCACCCTTTTGCTATGCCATTGCATATCATGAGACGTGAGTATTCATGGATTTTGGTATTCATGGAGGTGGGGGGGCTGGAACAAAAAAAAATAATAATCCAAAAGCAAACCTGATTTTGCTATCTTGTATAAGGGACATCCTTTTGCTATGCCATTGCATATAATGGGACTTGAGTATTCATGGATTTGGGTATCCACGAAAGGAAGTCCTGGAACCAAACCCCAGCCAATATGAAGGGACAACTGTAATCTGAATATCCTGTCCTGTGAAGGTTGAGTTAGGTGACATTGACCTGAGATAAACATATGGGCCCCCCAAGATAAACCATTGCAGGGGGGCCCAAAATTCCTTAAACTGATCCTGCCCCCCCCCCAGATCTCCTCGTTGGGCTCTTTTGCCTTCACGACTTGTCACCAGGGTGGTTCTAGCTACTGAGGACTCCATGTCCCCAAATCCCCTGAGCTGGGCTTTGTGGTCCAAAAAGGGGGGTCGTGTGTCCCCCTCCCCACAACCCCAGTTCTGTTTGATTCTGGTGTGTTTGCATTTTTGGAGGTTTTTAAACAGAGGCTGGATGGTCATCTGTTGGGAATGCTTTGATTTGTGTCTTCTGCAAGGCAGGGGGTTGGACTAGATGACCCTTGGGGGTCTCTTCCAACTTTATGATCCTGGGCTTCTATGAAAGCTGGTGAAATTTCCTTTTTTGAACTACAGCTCCTAGAATCCATTCTCAGGTGGAATCCTGGATAATGTTCGCATCTTGAATTGGTGGGGTGAATGTGATGGGGCCCCATTTGCTGTTTGGCCTCAGGTGTTCTAGATGATGCAAGCCAGAGGTTTTAGTGAGTAGACAAAGCAGGGGAAGCCTTGGGAAACTTTTGCCAGTACACATGTTTCCAGAATTGAAGCACATGTGAACCAGGATGTTTTGGGTTCTTGTTTACATGCAATTGGGGACAAAATATGCAGCTGGGAAGTTGAAAAATGTGCAGTTGGCAAGTTGTTAGGTGTGCAGTTGGAGGGGGAAAGGTGGTTAAAAATTAGACCTGTGTCATGCATATTTGTTTATTCAGAAGTTAAACAACAGGCAATATTTCAGTGTTTTGTCATGATTTGTTTCCAGTGTGGGGTGCCTGACAAAGCATTCACACCATTGGAAAATCTGCTTTAATAAAGCCCTGGTCAATACCAGGGGCCAGAGGATGGCATGGCAACCTGTATGTGTGTGGGTCGGGGCGAGAGGAGCAGTGGGAAAGGGTGGCTTCCGCTGTCACAACACAGTTTGAACTTGGCTCCGGTCCCAGTCAACTTGGATGGTTCTCTCCAAACTCTTTCTCAATCGGATGAGGCTGACTCACTCAACGGCTTTCTGGGGATAGATTAATCCTTAATTTCCATCCGTGCCCTGCCAAAGACGATCAAGGAAGACATGTCTTTCACCCACGCTGAGCCGGAGTGCGGTGAGGCTTTGCATCGGTGCAGGGCTGTTGGGGAAACATGTCTCCCCACTCACCACCCTCAATTGATCCCCTAACCTGTACTTCTGGGTGCCATTTCATGGGTGAGGAAAGTCCTAGCAAAGAGCAGGTGTGCGTGTGTGTGTGCTTGCAATGTGGATGATTTTCTTTCCAAGACTCCATTCTTGCAGGGTCAGGTGGTCAGGGCTGACCCTAACCCTGAAGCAGAGTGCAGAAAAGTTACCTCTTTGGACCACGGCTCTCAGAATTCCAGGGTCTGATATTCTACAAAAGTGACATTGCTGCCACTGGGCCAGGCCTTGAGGTCTGGCAACCCTATTGCCTAGTGGTAGGGCCAGCAATGTAGCAGGGGGTGTCAAAAAAGAAGTCCCCCCACCTATGGCCCCAATTGCATTGTGGGAGTCTGATGCCCTGGCCAAATACATTATGGGAAACTACAGCACCTATTACTAATCAGTGATGCAATGCAGGGGTGCAACATCTTGCCTGCCAGGGCTGGAACTGGGGGCAGGACAGGGGGCAGCAGGAGTCCCCCATTGTTTGGAGGCCCTGGGGGTCATGCCACTCCCAGCAAGAGCCAAGTGTTGTCTGAAAGCCGCCAATCAGGGGTAGTTTTAGAGCAGATGCCAGGGATCCTTGATGCTTGGGTGTCAAACCATCAAGGTAGGGATGACAAATCAAACCTGTGTGCTTAAAGAAAAAGAGTGAATGTCCATACAGGAGACTATATTGCTGGAGGAGAGGAGACCAACTTGCTTTCCTCCTTTTCCCCTCCTGGCACTGGTTATGCCAGTTACATGGCAGTCTCTTTGCAACAAAGATTTCCGGTGGAGGATGAAGGAAGGATGCAGCAGGAACATAGCTGTGGGCTGTGTCTTGGGAGAGAGGTAGGGGCCAGACGTGGGAAGACAAGGCTGGGAAATGAATACCATCCCAGGAATGAGCACCGCCAGTGTTGATACCATAGAGGAGTGGCAGCATGAAATGGCCCTTGGATCAGGCCCTTGTGTGTAGCCTTGTCCTCTAGCTCGATGAGTCTGGTTCATTAGTTGTAAACCTGGGTTTACCCAACATTTCAAATCTCCTGGAATACCCCTGGCATAGTGCTATTCTGGGGCATTGTAGGGAATTAAAATGGCAGTTAAGCACTGCTGAGCATCACTGCTTGTATTAGTTGGGTGAAACATAATGGTAAAACAGAGTTCAAGCAGCAGTAGCAGGGTCTTGATCTGCATACCTTCCACTGTTTCACAGATAAAAACAAGGACATGTGAGGCCAGACAACATCAGAGTGTGATCAAAATGGCAAAAGTTATTAATGAGGAACAGTTGCCCAAAGTGTCCTGGAGTTAGCCAGATGTGCTCCCAGAGTTCCCACCAACAGCAGAAGTGGAAATCACATGACTCTCCAGATGTTATTGAACTGCAACTCCTAGCATCTTTAACCCTTTTGCTATACCAGCTAGGATTCCTGGAAGCTGCAATCCAACATCATCTGGTAAGGGCCGCATGATTCCACCCATCCCAGTCTGCAGCTAGGGTGGGCAATTTCAGAGCAGTTCTCAGGGTCCCCATTCTAGTAGCAGGTGGTGCCAAGGGAGAAAAGGGTGAGAGCAAAAATGGCAGCATATTTTGGCTGAAACATCTGTCTTGGATAGTAACCTGTTACTCTATATGAATTCACAACATACAAACCATTTCATTTTGCAAAATACAAATTAACAAGTCATTTTTAACTACACAACATACATTTAGCAACAAGTCAATATAACTTGTTATGTTGCTAATTGTATGTTGCAAAGTTATACAGTATTGACTTGTTGCTAAATGTATGTTGTATAGTTAAAAATGACTTATTGTTAATTTGTATGTTGCAAAATTAAATGGTTTGTATGTTGTGACTGCATATAGAGTAACAGGTTACTATTCAAGTAGTTCTCGTAGCATTGCTGCAGTATCCACAGGAACCTTGTTAAGTTTTTTTGGCTACAGTGAAAGATCTGTTTGCCATCAAGGAAGGCTAAGGAGAGGGATTTCAACCTTGCATCCTGAAAAATAAGTGTGCAAAAGCTGGGAGTTCAACCAAGGATTGCATCATGGAGTGTGTGGCTATCTGGGGAAAGCGGGGGGGGGGGAGATTTTGGGGGGCCCCAGGGCCTGAGGGTCCCCACCCTTGAATACAGGAAACTGGAGAAGTTTCTTTCTTCTTGAGCACTTAGCTCTGTCTTGTGAAGCAGCTGCCTCCCCACACTCCCTGCTTGAGTTGTATAGTCTGCTCTCCTTTTGCCCCTTTGGAGCACTGGGGCTGCATTTTGAGAGGGGGCAAATGCTCTCTCCAGCAACACCTACTGGGAGAACAGCCAGCATTCAGTGGCTTCTCTGGTCCAGGCAGACCAGGACCCCCAAGTATGTTGTTGATCTTAGCTTTCCAGGATGCCCTGAAAAGAGGATCTGTGGGAAGTTGGGCTCTTTGCTGTTTTTCTTTGTCTGGAAGTGGCTTAAGCAAACCATGGATGGCAAGAGAGGAATCTGCTGTACAAACTCTCTGGGCAGAGAGGCAAGGCTGGGAAAGTTGGTCTAGGTCTCTGTGGGCCTTTTGCTCCAGCTCAGCTTGTGATTTTTGCTTGTTTCCGGAGAGCCCCCTTAGGAGGGCTTTGATCTGCAAATTTGCCTATCCATACAGGCACTGTAAATCAAGAGGTACCCATTTCAGTCCTCCCAGGGAGGTAGCTATGGGGAGAAGGGAAGCAAAATGAGAGCATTGCCCCCAAATAATCTCCCCCCAATAAGATTTTGCTTCAATCTCCAAATTTCTAGCATTTCTGTTTTTTAAAGATCAGAAAGAGCAGATTGAGGAATCTGGAGAGATCGAAAACAGCCTTGGGGGCCAAGTAGCTTCAGGGCCACACTTTACGCATTTCTGTTTAAACAGAAGTCTACTGAATTTTCATTCCCCCCCCCCCAATGTGGATTAAGGTCACCTATAATTTTTTGGCTTGTGCCTGTCATCAGCTCCAATATCTACCAGAGGCAGTTCAGGCCAGGACACGCAGAATAGGCGGCTAGTTCCCTCTTTTGTGGGACCTGGCAGAGAACTTGAGTGCATACCCAGTTCACATTGTGGGTCCCTCCAGGGAAATCTTTTCTTACTAATAGTGGAGCTAGTAATGGGTGCAATCCCCTCTGATCAAGTAGGCTGAGGGGTAAAAGGGTTTGGAAAACAAAGGATAAAAGTCAGGTTCATTTTAAAACAAGAAAAGAAATGGGAGTCAGGAAAGATCTCTTGCATTTCTCTGGAAGGGCCAGGTCTGCTGGATGCCAGACACTTCTCCATGTCCTTTGGGTGCTGGTCTACCTTCCTTTGGCAGATGATTCCCTTGAAGTTTTTCTTGGAAGCATAGAGCGGAGATGCTAAGGCTTGCAGGTGTGTTGAAAGAGGGCTGAAAAAGACACAGAAACAGAGGCTGGGTTCTGGCATCCTTGGGCATGAATCTGGACCCACACTTTGGCACAGAGCTTGGAGCTGTCACTGTTGTTGTTGTTGTTGTTGTTGTTGTTTTTTAGTGCAACTCCCAGAATCCCCCAGTCAGAGCAATTATAAAGAAGATAGTCCCTGCTTACTACAGGCTTGCTTTTTATATGGTATGACACAAAAGGGAAGCAAGAGAAGGGGAGTGGGGAAATAAATGTTTTTGAGACTACAGTTTCCAGAATCTTAGGCTCACTGGGGGGATTCTAGGAGTTGTAGTAAAAAAAAAAATGACATTATCAAGTTCTGACAAGAACTTAGATTCATGCTTCTATAACCTCTATGGATGATGCAGTGGAATGTGACCTCTGAGTCTGTTTTCAGGCAACCCTTGTTAGCTGCATCACTCTGGTTCTATTTTAGGGGTGGGCAACTATGCCCCTTCCTAGATAATGTTGGACTGTAACCCTTAGCCAGCATAGCCAACAGTGAGGGATGCTGGAAGTTGCAGTCCAGTAACATCCTGAGAGCCACACATTTCTCCTCCTCCTCCTCTGAGCTTGGGAAAGTTTTATGATCAACTCACAGAATTCTCCCATCCAGCATGAGATTCTGGAAGCTGTAATTTCAATAAGGAAGAGTAGTATTTTCACCTCCTCTTCCATCCTCATTCCTCTTTCCTCTTGTGTCATGTCACTTAAAGGGACAGTTTTGTTTCTATTGCCCTGGAAACCTTTTCTAAGCCAGTTTCTCTTCAGGACTCAAAATGCAAGATTCAGGATTCTAATTTAGGTTGAAACCTAGCTGTGTGAGATAGAGAGAGTTGGAAGGGAATGCAATTCTCCCTGAGTGGGGGATTTAGTGGCTGCCTCTCCAGGCCAGTGTCAGCAGCCAGTTCTTGTCTCAGAAGGGGATGCCAGCATGGGGGCAGCATCCTGCCACCTGGTGCTTTGTGCCAAATGTTGCTCCTAAATCTGTTTGCTTGATTACGACTTCCCTCCCACCCAGATTGCAAGCCCAGCCCATATGGTTCCTGTTTAAGGAAACCGTTTCCAAAACAATCCGTTTCATTGGTCTATATTTGGGGACAGGAGCGAAATCAGTGTGTGGTGTGGGTCCTTGGGTTGTCGCAGGGACTGGACTCTTACCTCACTCTGCCCTACAGATCCTGGAAATTCTTCCTTTGGCAGGCCTTCTGAATCTTGCTCTACCTGCAAGTGGTTACATTTTTATGGGCATCCTACCATAACTTCCCCAAGCTGGGTAAACTAAAGTACATGCCTTCAAGTTGACTCCTCAAAGATGCCTATCTAAGCTCTGTTTAAAGACTTCCTAAATACCCTAAAGGCACTCCATCCCATGTGATCTTGGAAGCTCAGCAGAGCCAGCTCTGATTAGGACTTAGATGGGAAACCGCCATTGAATCCAGGTGCTGTTGCCTATATTTCAGAGGAAGGAACTGGCAAAACCACCTTCGAGTATTGTTTGTCTTTAAAAAAAAACTATGATATTCATGGGGTCACCATAAGTCGACCTGAAGGCACAAGGCACACACAAGCCTTGGTCCCTTTCCCTCAAATGCTGCAGGCTAGAACTTCCAGAGCATGGGGAAAGGTGTGCCTTTTTGGACTGTCATGCCCAGAATCCCCCAGCCAGCTATGAGACCCTTCCCTAAGCCCAGAAGGACTTAAAGAAATCCCAATTGTTGTCGATTATATTTCAGAGGAAGGAACTGGCAATACCACCTGTGAGTATCCCTTGCCTAAAAAAAACAAATATGAAATGCATGGGGTTGCCATAAGTGATGTTAACTTGTGGTTATTGTCAAGTAACGGCAAACGATTACCCCCCCCCCTTTTTTTTTTACACCAGAGGATACTAGTGAGATGAACTGCTTGTTTAAAAGTAACTTCCCAAGCTGTGGTAAGCTGAGAGAAATTGGAGCAGCCTTTTCCCTTCCCTGCTTGGGGGACGTTTTTTTGAGACGCCTTCACCAATCCTCCACGGCTTTCGCCTGTGAAGCCGAGAAGTGTGGGAAAGCCACAGCCCAGAAGGCTTTTAGGGGAAGAGGAGAAAGGGGCCTCCCCATCCATTGCAAGAACACAGCTGTTATATCTCTCCCCTCCCCATCACACCTCAGTTTCCCATCAGAACCAAAATCCCCCCAGACTCAGGTGGTGGAGGCAGGAAGACAACCTCCCTTCCTTCCTTCTAATGGCATGTCTGTCCCCTTTGTCCATGTTGAGTTGTTAGCCTTGTAGATAAAACAACTAAGCATCTTTATTCAGGGGGGCATCGAGATCTGACCAAATTGTGCCTCCCACTCCCTTTGAAAGCTTCAGTCCCACCTCACACTCAGCCTTGCTCAGTCTTCCTCCCTTCGCTTTATCTGTACTCTCCTGGGAAGAACGTATCCATTTTTGCAGACCTTTGGAAAGTTACTTTTGTGGACTTGGATAACCAGAAACCTCCATCTGCTAGCCATACTAACTAGAGGATTCTGGGCATTGGAGTCCTCTGAAAAATAAACTCCCCCTATGCCCTGCAAATATCAAACCCATTGATTTTCCTTGTTTTTTTCCTAGGCTGTGAAGCCCAGAACACGGAAACTGCTTAATGCAGTGTAGATGTCTAAATTGCTATTGCTTAAAACAATATGTAAGCCACGCTGATAGCCTTGTGGCTGAAGTGCAGGGTATAAATAAATAAATAAATGGATGCCGGCCATGAAAGCCTTCGACTTCACATCGGACCCATTTCTTGGACCCTCCAGCACCTTTAAGACTAAGTTTTTTGGTTTTTTAATTTTGGCATTAAGGCTTTAATATCACTCTGTATTGCAGATGAAGAAATTGGTTGAGGTTGACAAAATCTGATGCTAAAATAAAATAAAGTCCTTTTTTCTGCTGCTCCCTTTCTCCTTTTTGTGCTGCAACAGACTTACACGGCTACTTTTCTGAAAATGTCTTGGTCCTGGTTCCTTTCCCTTTCTTGCCCAGTCCTCCTTTCTTTTTTATCCTGCATCCAGGGAGTCTGTGAAAAATACTAGAATCCTGTCCCTCCCATTAATTTTAATCCAGTGTAACCTAACCTTCCCCATCATATTTTAGGTCCCCTGTGTCTCTCAGAGGCACCCCAACCTGTTTGAGCATCTGCTGCTCCCATTAATTGGAGGAGGGATTTGGGAAATCGGAGGTGAGGAGGGGGATCTCTGGGGAAGGAAGCAATCTGGGGGTACATCTGTGGATGAGGTAGGAAGGCCATCTTTCTCCCTTGGATAGCAGCCCTGCCGGATCTGGACTTCAAGTTTCCATTCTCACTCCCTTTCCCCTCCTGAGCCTTGTTGAACAAGCCTCCCTTTGATCTAGCGCCTTGTTTTCCTGTTTGTTCAGGTGAGCAAACGTCCAAGCTTGACACTAGCTGATGGATTTAGACTCATCCAGTTTGACTAGGGGCCTCCTTTCTGTGGGACTCTCTCGAATGGTTACTTTGAAGACCCAGAACAAAGCGAGACATCTCTCCTTTTCTCTGGAGTTGGGTGTTTTCATTTACACTAGCACGTCTGCCTAGAGGTGGACCAGAAAAAGTCACACCTGATTGGACTAATTATGACACATAAGTCCTGAAATATGATGCATGAGAAATTTTTAAGTGCACCTGGTGACGTCCAGATATGTCAGACTACAGCCCAGATATGTTAGACAATCAGGCTGGATTCATACACAAGCTAAGAAAACTACCTCTCTAGCCATATGGCAACCATCCTAGGAGAAGGAAAACTCTAATCCCAAACCCGGGCAGATGGTGCTCGTCCAACCCTGTAAGGTCAACCATTTAAGAGAAAGAAACTCTAATCAAACCTACAACCTGAGGACCTCGCTGCTACGTCCTTGCTTGCAACACCACAGCAGATGAACCTTTGGTTTAAAGGGTGAGGCCAGTTCTGTGCACACTGCGCTCCACCAGAAAAATCCATTGCACAGGCTCGAAGGATAAGAAAACTACCATTTTATGGACATAGGTTATGAGGGGACTTGAAAATACAAAAAGCAAAATAATTATAGAGATTTTTTAAAAACTAATGTTCAAGTTTTAAATAATCCACTTGGAGAAAAGGCAATGCTATGGGACCTCCTAAACTTGACATAACACAAAGCAGGAGTTAGGAATAATGTGGCCCTCCAGATAGTGTTGGGCTACAACTCCCAGCCTTCCTCACTACTGGCTATAGTGGCTACGGCTGCTGGACATTGTAGTCCAACAACCTATGGATGGCTGCGCAATTCCCACCCATGGTGAATGGTCTCAGCACATGTCTTAAGTTGCCCCTGTCAAACCAGCTATCCCTGTTGGAAATGGAAGAAATAGAGGGGAGGAAATGTCCAGTAATGGGGCATACCAGGCTATGAAATGAGCAGCATTCTTAGGCTGAACATCAGGAATAAAGTGAAAGAAGATGATAGCTAATAATTGTATTTAACTTTTGTTCCATGTTAGAAAAGGGACAGTTTATTGTTGTTGTTGTGTGCCTTCAAATAATTTCCAACTTGTGGCAAGCCTAAGGAATTTGATAATCTTGGCAAGGTTTGTTCGGGGAGGGGAGTTGCCATGGTCTTTCTATGAGGCTGAGAGGGTGTGACTTGGCCACGCAGTGACTAAGCAGGGATTTGAACCCTGGCCTCCTAGAGTTCTAGTCCAGCCCTCAAATCACTACACTGACACAGTATGTACAATAAATAAATGAAACTGACCAGGCCAGAGAAAGGGGAGATACTGTAGGAATTAGAAGCAGAGATGTAGGATGGAAAGTATTCTGATGCTGTATTTTTCCATGGAACATTTTCCATACCATATATATGCCTACATTTATCCATAGCTGTCTGGGCTGTTCTACTGCAATCAATCATATTAGATGAGCTAAATACAGGGCATGAAGTTCTAGTCATTCTTCTAAGGAGGCAGGCAATGACAAACTCTAGTGTTCAGAGGGATAGACTCACAAATGAACTGACTACTAAGCTCGTTTCCATTTCACAAAATCTCTGGATTCTCTATCACTCACAAGTATAAGTAGTAAAGACAAAATGTGATAAGTTGCCTATGCAGACAAATTCATATCCATCCTTTAGTGAAATAAAATGTTCAATTGGTTGTACTGAATTAGATTTTCTAAAATCAAAAAAAGTAGCGCAGAGAGTGAGTGAATTAAATTCTTGATATAAAATATATCAAGTTCAGCTCTCTTTAGGTATGTAGTGTTCTTTCGGGTGTAATATTTTTTTCTTACATATAAGGAAAGAATGTGTTCCTCTCTTTATATTGTTACAAATATTCCAGTTAGATAATTTTCACATAAAGTAACATCTAAACCAGTGGTTCCCAAACTTTGATCCTCCAGATGTTTTGGACTTCATCTCCCAAAATTCCTGACTGTTGGCCAAGGTGGCTATGGGCTTCTGGGAGATGAAGCCCAAAACACCTGGAGGACCAAAGGTTGGGAATCACTGATCTAAACCAAAACACGCTAATTTGGATAACATGATTTAATGCTCTCGAAAATTTTCTGGAAAAAAAATTCAGTTCTATGTGAAGTCGAAGGCTTTATGAAGTCGAACAGCCCAGAAAAAAAACCCAAGGAAAATTCAGCTCTGCTTTCTCTTCCTGACTGGAAGAGACTCAGAGCTGGTAGGGATTTCCCCAGAATTTGGACTATTACATCTTGGTGAGGGGGTTTACTAAGTGGAACATCTGAGGGAGGTGGGACAGGCACATGGAGCCATGGGACAGAAAATCCCAGCACTACTGCATGTTGCCAATTGCATGTTTCAATACACACCCCCTTTGCAGGTGCTTGGTGACAACGACCAGGTGCGCATGACGTCAGAGGGCTCGGATTGCCGGTGCAAGTGCATCCTGCGTCCCCTCAGCAAAGATGCCTGTAGCCGCCTCAAGGAGGGCAGTGTGCGGGTGGAGGACTTCTACACGGTGGAGACAGTCAGCTCGGGATCGGACTGCCGCTGCTCCTGCACTGCGCCGCCAGCCTCCCTGAACCCCTGCGAGAATGAGTGGAAAATGGAGAAGCTGAAGAAACAGGCCCCTGAACTCCTCAAGGTAACAACAGCCTTTTAGATGCTGATGGTGGAAGTGTGAATTGTGATGGCCTTGTAGGCTCACAGCCTGTACACAACATTCTGGGCACCACAATTCAAGTTCTGGGCACCACAATTCAAGAAGGATATGGACAAGCTGGAACATGTCCAGAGGAGGGCGACCAAAATGGTGGGAGGTCTGGAAACCATGATGCCCTTTCTATTCTAGCAGGATCACACTGGTTTTTTGGCTCACGGGCCTGGTCTGAACATCGAAAGGTGAAGGAACAGTCTCTGAGTACAAGTGGGGCTTAACTGTTTAAATCTCTGTTGGTTAACTCAGAACCCATGGATTGTTCTTGTTCTTGTGTTCCCCATGCTCACCCTAAAGCTGCAGTCCATGGTTGACCTGTTGGAGGGAACCCTTTACAGCATGGACATGCTGAAAGTCCATTCCTACATCAACAAGGTGGTGGCGCAGATGAACACCCTTGAAGAGGTAAGCCTGAGCAAGGGTGCAGGATTTTGGGGAGAGGAGGCAGGAACCCAGATGGTTGGAGCTCAAGCTTTCTCAGCTCAATCAGATACTGGGAAAGTTCCTGGGGGCGGGGGGGATCTGGGAGTTGTAATCCAACCCCATCAAAAAGAACCCATTTCCAAACACTGGTCCTGGCCCAGTTTGGTCCAGGCTTCATCTTTCTCAGCAGAAAGGCGAAAGACGGCAATAGATGCTTCCTTGGGGCATTGGCAGGAATGGATTGCCCCACCTATACCTTTCTTAGAATAATAAAGTTGAAAAGGATCCTTAAGGGCCATCTAGTCCAACCCCTCGCCATCCACTGCTGGAGCTCCCTTGTTCTTCAGCTGGGAATAATCAGAGCTTGGAAATTTTCCTTTTTGGGGAGCTACAACTTCCATAGTTCCCCAGTAACTTCTTCAAGCTTTGTCCAGGACTCTCTGAGATTCTGGGACCTTTGGTCCTTAAAAAGTAACATTTCTAAGTTTTGAGAACAGCTCCCAAGCCTGTGGCACCAGTTGTCCTGGGCAGCTGGGCAGCAGCTGGGGAAGCACAGAGGGGTCTCATGTTTCCCCCACAACCTCCCCTCCTCTTCCTCGCTGTAGACCATCAAGACCAACCTGAGCCGTGAGAACGACTTCATGAAAGAGAGCGTCCTGCACCTAAGCAACCAGATGAAGCGTTACGAGAACTACTCGGACATCATGATAGGCATCAAGAAAGAGCTCTCCAGCCTGGGATACCAGTTGCTGCAGAAAGACGCTGCCGCAGCCCCAGAACACAAAGCCCAAGTGAGTCGGGTCTCCCCACTCTCCTCCCAATCCCTGTCAACCACCAGGATTTGAAAGCTTCATGCATCATATCACACCTATGATTTAATTCCAGATAAATGTCTCCAAAGCTCCACCCAGGGCCGGTTTAAGGCACCAGCAGCGTCAGCATCCACAGGGGGCCCCATCATTGTGTCCCCCCCATAGTAACCCTCTTCCTGCAAAAACATTATTAGTAACAATCTTAATATCCTGTACTGTGAAAATAGCTTAGGTTGAGTTAAGTTACATTGAGCTGAGATAAACATATGGGGCCCCCAAAATAAAGCATTGCAGGGAGCCCAAAAATTCTTTAAACCGGTCCTGGCTCCACCCATGCTTTGGAGACAGCATTGCATTGATAACAGGGCATGTGACAGAGGCAGGGCTGGTTTATCAGTGGTTCGACTGGAGAAATTGTTCCAGGCTCCTCACAGGGTGGATAAAGTATGGTCCATGGGCTGAATGTGGCTCCCCAGGGTGTTTTTGTGGCCCCAGTGACACCCAGAACCCACCCCAAAAAAGTTTTCTTGAAAAAAATGAACTTTTTTAATCTTTAAGAAAGTGTTCCGCAATGCCTGCTAGGGAGCACGAGGGGCAGTTTTGCCACATTTTGATTCACCCACCCACCCATTTTAGGTCCAGGAAATGCATATTTTTTTCTAACAGGAAATGATCCAGATGTTTACCTTCCAGTCCATTCCTGTTAAATAAAGACCGGGGCCTAAAATTGTGGGACGGGGGGAGAAACAAGGCAAAATTGCCTCCATCCCTCCTTGGTGTCATTGAAGGGTGTTTGGTAAGAAAAATAGAAATTTTTGTTTTTGACGGTGAAGGGGCAGCCTCCCACAGCCCCCCTTGGGGGAGTCAGTGTGCCCCCCTAATCTCCAACAGTTGACCACCCTTGGGCTTAGGAAGCCCTATGGTGTGAAGATGGCTTTCCCTTCTTCCCCAGTCAGGTCCTGAATCTCCCAGTATTTCTGACATCGTCCATATTTTGTGTTTTACTTGAGTAACTGGGTTGATCAAGCTGTTAAATCTTACTGGTGTTGTAGGGGTGGAAAGGAGTTCATGCATGAAGACTTTTGCACGGCTGTCTGTTGTGCTTAGTATTTCGTTTATTTGTTACTGATTCATTGATGGATTGGTCTCATTTTAGTTAATCTTAACACCGCCATTCCCAGAATGGCTCACAGAGGTGCAGAAAGGAGGGAACTGCTATTTTTGGGAATGCACCATGGCCCCCAACCACTTTAATTCGATCTTGGACAGAGGGCAAACCTACTGTTGGCACTGACCAGGCTCTGTTATGCTTTGGAACAGCTGTGCTAACAGCTGCCCGCTCTTCCTCCTTCTCCTCTTCCTCCTGATTGCCTTTTTGGCCAGCTGTTCTCTGGCCCAAGTGCCAAGAATTCAAGACTCCCAGCCATGATGGCTTAGGACACATCTCTCATTTTTTGAAAGCCTGAGATGTAGGTATGCGTCAGAGAGCCTCCTTGGCCAGTGTGTTCTTTTGCTGAAATTCCCTACAAGTACAATAAGATAAAGACCTCCTTTGGCCCCAGATGTTGAGCTGCCTCATTGCTGCATCACCTCCTTTATGGTGCTCTCTTCATGTCACATCTGCCCACAACGGTTGTCCCTTGGTCCCTCTGAACTCATCCATTTTCCTCTTAGGACACATCTGGCGGGAAAGGCAAGGATGGAACTGGGAAGTATTCCGGCCCTCGGAAGAGCCTTGGGGACAAACCCACCCCGAGGACCTCCAAGGAGAAGCATCCCAAAGTGGAAAAGCCAAGGAAGGAGAGCGCCAAAAGCCGCACGGGCACGGCACAGCCGACTGCCAAGCCCAGATCCTCGGGACACCAACAAGCGGTGATGCGGGGGATCACTTACTACAAAGCCGGGCATCGAGAAGATGTGGAGGAGCTGGTGAGCAACCGGGGTGAGTAGTAAAAAGGTGGGCATATATGGAGTGGGACTGTGAAGCCAACTTGATGTCTTGTAAAAAGATCGAGAGTTGGGGATGTGGTTGATCGTTGTGGCAGAGAGAAGCTAGAGCGAGCACTGGGCAGAGGCAGAAAGGGTCAGTTGCTGGAGGGAAGCATTTGGAAGTAATGCATTAGAATTAACGGTGGTACCAGCAACACATTACTTGTGAGAGCATTAAGAGAATAATAACATAGTTTTTAAAAAGATAAGATCCTGACTGAAACTAATTTAAAAAGCAGCTATGAGGGAACAGGAAGCAAAGGCCACAAGCATCTCTCTCCATCCCTGGCAGCACCCAAGGCACATTCAATGACATAATCATTTTTTGTCCATTTGTGACACTCTAAATTTGGTCCTGGAAATGCCGCCACTCTGGCTTTGCCTAAAGGTAAGACTGCCCCTGTGGTTGTTCTCTGCAGAGACTTCCATGAAGGGAGCCACAAATGGAAACCAGCAAGAGGAAGGCAAAGTTTCTGAGTCCACCCACCTAGCCCAGGCAGTCCAACCGAGAGCCGGAGAAAGCTCCACAACAGCTGCCCATCCCAGTACAACCACTATGACCACCCAAGCGCCCAGTACCACTTCATCTCCCGGGACCAGCAGTCGAGGTCTCCCAGGCACTGGTCTGCCCATTGGAGAGCGTGGTGGCATTACCGAGGGCCCTGCGACCCCCAACCGTGGTAAGTTGAAGACCATGGGGGTCTGGGGGATTGTGGGAGTGGCAATCCAAAAAAGGAACTTTTCCAAGCTCTGTTTCAAGGTTAGATTGGAGAAGTCAAGGTGAGTGGGGGATTGGCAAATTTAGATCTTGAGGAAGAAAGGGTTAAAATGAGTATGATCTTCCTAACTTGTTAAAATGATCAACACCAAGTTTAGTATTCATAATGTTAATCAGTACAAAACCAACAACATTCATCCAAGCCCAGAGATGGGTCTGTGTGTATTGTTTGTACTTGTTGATTTTAAAATGCCTTTTAACTCTACAGATAGTTTAATTCTATTTTAAACTTTGTATGTTTTAGTCATGTGAAGTTTAATCGTATCTGTTTCATTTTTGTACGCCTCCATAATTGGAGTGGAAAAAGACGGAATATAAACAAACATAGTAATAAGGAGTATTATGAATAATAATGAGAGAGCCAATATGGTGTAGAGCTAGGACTCTGAAAGGACAGGGTTCAAATCCCTGCTCAGCCATGGAATTATTCTGGGTGATCTTGAGGAAGTCACACACTCTCAGCCTGAGAGGAAAGCCAAATGGCAAATCCCCTCTGAATAAATTTTGCTGAGAAAAACTTTTTTATAGGTTCATCTTAGGGTCTCCATAAGTCAGAAACAACTTGAAGGCACTCAACAACAAAGTAATAATGAATAATAATTACATCCTAGCACTAACACTGGTGTTTTCAAGCTGGAAGCCGGGCAGACGCACTCTCCTGTGCAAGCCCCAAACCATATAGTGTCTAGATTAAGGGAAGTAATAGTACCACTCTGTTCTGCTTTGGTCAGATCTCACCTGGAAGACTGTGTCCAGTTCTGGGCACCACAATTCAAGAATGATATGGACAAGCTGGAACATATCCAGAGGAGGGTGACCAAAATGGTGAGAGGTCTAGAAGCCATTATCCCCTATGAGGAGTGGCTTAGGGAGTTGGGTATCTATAGCTTAGAGAAAGAGAAGGTTAAGAGGGGACATGATAGCCATGTTTAAATATTTGAAGGGATGTCATACTGAGGATGGAGCCAGCTTGTTTTCTGCTGCTCCAGAGACTAGGACATGGAGCAATGGAAAAGAGATTCCACCTAAACATTAGGAAGAACTTCCTAATAGTAAGAGCTGTTCAACAGTGGAATCCGCTGCTGCCTCCAAGTGTGGTGGACTCTCCTTCTTTGGAGGTTTTTAAGCAGAGGCTGGGTGGCCATCTGTTGGGTGTGCTTTGATTGGGCATTTCTGCATGGCAGGGGGTTGGACTAGATGGCCCTTGGGATCTCTTCCAACTCTATGATTCTATCTCTGCCTTTGGCTCTTCAGTGCGTGAGGCAGAATGTGAAGGGACTCTGGAGGCGGTTGAGGCCCCTGAGAAGCAGCACAGCTACGGGCGCAACGAGGGGGCCTGGATGAAGGACCCTGTGGCCAAGGATGACCGCATCTATGTCACCAACTACTACTATGGGAACAGCCTGGTGGAGTTCCGGAACCTGGACAACTTCAAGCAAGGTGAGGAGAGGGCCTCCATTAAACCTTCCCTCAGATGCACTGGAGAAGGAGGAAAGACTTTTCTCCTGCTTCTTCCTCCAAGTTTGTAGCTGGAGTGGATTAAATGGCAATGCGCAGGCCAAGCCAGCCAGCCAGCCTTTGTCTTGGCTCCTGTCATGTGGCCGCTCCACTGCAAGGAGGGGGTGGTCCAAGCAACTTTCAAGCCTTCACCACCCGCAGTGAGGACATTGCAGACCCCGGGGGTCCATGGACCCCAGGTTAAGAACCACTGCTGTGAATGATTCCAGGGCCCTGATCCACTCAGTTCCCAGGCCAACTCAGGCCTGAGGGTCTTTCAAAATGAAGCAGAGTCACGGGTGCACCAAAACAAAGGGTTATTGATTATATGCTGATATCAAGTTAGGTAAAGCAATAAAACCCAAGGCAAAGTTAGCTGTGATAGTTCTTTGCCACATTTGCTGTCTGCTGGAGTCCCTGAGAAATCAATTCTCACTTTGGCCAAAAGGCCAGTTTTCTAGGTTAGACTATGCACTTTCTCAGAATAAGACCAACTGTGTCTTATCTTTCTTTAAATACCCTTTCTCCCTTGTCCTAAAAGGTGCTGACACATTCCCAGGCAAAAGGGGAAAGGGGTGAATTAAAACCAAGTGCGCAGGATGTTCCTTTAAAAAAAGATGTGGGAGGTGTTTCTAAAATAAGATGAAGAAGTTCAACCCAGTGTCTGTGTGGTTCCCATCTCTGGGTTCAAGAATCCCTCTCTGTTTTATCTCAGGGCGTTGGAGCAACCTGTACAAGCTGCCATACAACTGGATCGGGACGGGTCACGTAGTGTTCCAGGGCGCCTTCTACTACAACCGGGCCTTCACCAAAAACATCATCAAGTATGACCTGCGCCAACGCTTTGTGGCAGCCTGGTCCATGCTGCACGATGTGGTGTATGAGGACACCACACCGTGGAAGTGGCGAGGCCACTCAGACATCGACTTTGCCGTGGACGAAAGCGGCTTGTGGGTGATCTACCCTGCGGTGGACTATGACTACACCCAGCAAGAAGTCATTGTAGTGAGCAAGCTGGATCCGGGAGATCTTTCAGTCCGCAGGGAGACCACATGGAAAACAGGCCTGAAGCGCAACTCTTATGGGAACTGCTTCATCATCTGTGGGATCCTCTACGCTGTGGACGAGTACAACACCAAGGAAAGCCAGGTGACGTACGCCTATGACACACACACGGACACCGAGGCCAACCCCAAGTTCCCATTCATCAATGAGTTTGCCTTCACCACACAGATTGACTATAACCCCAAAGAGAAGGTCCTTTATGCTTGGGACAATGGCCACCAAGTCACTTACAGACTACGCTTTGTAGCTTGAGTGTCTGGCCCTCCAGAATGGGTCGTGTGCGGATGTTAACAGCTTCCTCCCCACACAGCCTCGGATGAAGAAACGGCCCCGGATCCTTGGATGGACCAAGCCAAGATCAGTCTGTGGAGTGCAGAGGTGTGCATGGCTCAGGGCTAGCCACTGTCTTCCGGACGAGTAACCTGTCACCTATCAAAATCACTTTCCAGAGACTGGGTTGTTTTGTCCAAGAGCTTCCAAGGTGCAGGAAAAGGGCAAGAACAGAAGGAAGGGAAGCATCTCACATTAGCTTTCCCCCCTTTTTAAGCCTCTCACCTTAAGATCCTGCTTCTTCAAAGATGTCTTGCTAGAGTGTGTATATATGTATAATACATACATACATATATAAGTAAGTTGTGCTGGTCCATGAATAAAATCAAAATCCACAGTTGAGTCATATCTTTATTAGGACCAAACAAAATTAAACAAAACTGTGCAATGTGAACTTCAAGGCTTTCACAGCCAGCATCCATAGATTTTCCTTGGGTTTTTTCCAGGCTGTGAGATGGTGTTCTGGAATAGTTTCTTTCTGACATTTTGCCTGCATCTGTGGCTGGCATCTTCAGAGAAAGATGCCAGCCACAGATGCAGGCGAAACGTCAGAAAGAAACTATTCCAGAACACGGTCTCACAGCCCAGAAAAAAACCAAGGAAAATCTATACAAAACTGTGTAAGCTTTTGAGTTTCCCAGAGCTCTTCATTGGGTTAGGGCTTTCTTTTTTGGTACTACTTAGTCAGATGAAGAGTTCTGGGCAACAAAAAAACTTCCACACCATGGTTGCTTTTGGGTTGGTCCTAAATGATACTATGGTCCAGCTATGGATTTTGTTTCTGCTGAAGTGTGTTACTTCTACTTTTTAATGGGGCAGAACGTGTGTTTTTGTGTGTATGCATGAACTATGGATTCCCACAGGCTGAATGCATGAAAGCCAGAAGAAAGGTCACTTCTTGTTTTAAACAGGGGGTGGGCAACTTTGGTTCTAAGGCTAATTTTTTTCTCATAGCCATTTATTCCATTAAAAACTCCTGCACCTCCTGCAAAAGCAAGGGTTCTTTTTCCTTAAAATGCATCATATTCTGCCATGGGTGGGATTGAAAATGGCACCCAGGTGGTGTTGTCAGAAACTCCTTTACCCCTTGCCAACTTTTCTGTATCTTCCTTGCAAAATTTTCAAGATCTTTCTGGGCACGTGTTCCATAAAAACATCTCCTGCTGCACAAGATCGGTCAAAAGGGCAGATGCATTCAGTCGAAACATATCTAAATTATGTGAAGCTTTTCTGGGTGGATTATGGTCCTCTTATTCTTTTGGAAAATAACCAGTGCTTTTCACAGCCCCCCTTGAGAAATAGGAGGGAAGGGAATGACTTGGAAGCATGAAGAGTGGATTCAAAACCTTCAGTGAAAAGCTTTAATTTGGAGTACCTTCCTGTTGCAGCCATTCTAGGCTTCTGCTAATCAGAGCCAGCTCTTACTTTAGGTAAATTGAGTCAACTGATTTAGGTGGCAAATTCCTAGGAAGCAGCAACATGATAAAGGGTTGCCAGAGTGAAAACTGGACTCCTGTATATGCTGAAATTCTCTCTGCTACACAGCCATTAAAGGTACAGGAGCCCTCTCCAGTTTTCACTCTGGCAACCCTAATTATTGGAAGAGTTGCATGATAGAAGTTGGGAAATGGTAGCCAGGTGTGGAAAGGAGAGTCATGTACAATGCTCAAAAAAGGAATTTTTCCAGAGTCTCATTGTGTACCCTACACCCTTTAAGCTAGCCTTCCAGAGTGAGAGATGGCACAAGCTCATCACCCGTGTTGAAGAAAAACATTACTTATCAACCCAGTTGTCTTTTCTGCTTGGAACAAGAGGAAGGGAGCTCCCAAAATTTCTTTGTGCATCGCTTTGCTTGGTTCTTCTGAGAGAGTGCCTCTCTCTTCACCCTCCCTCCCGCTTTTCCTCCAGGGAAAAAGTGAAAGCTGGACTTTTGGCACTGAGACAGTGTTGGGTTGTTTAAATGTATGGGAATTTGGCACGGCTCACGGCTTAATACTGAGGCTGGGCTTAAAGCTTAATGACACCCCACAGAGAGAAAGCAGGGGGAGGCAGCCAGCGGGTTTGGTATTAGACAACTGGATAGACTGTACAGCAGGAGGGGGTCACCATTAGAGGTGGGCCAGCAGGCGGTTGGCTTTATCGGACATAATGTGGATTTCGTGTTCCTGCACCTACGTTCCCCCATAGTTGCTCTCACATGTTTGGTCAAGCTAACACATTCTGTTTATGTCATGTTTGGTTGGTTGGTTTGTCATAGCAGCCTGGTGTTGCTGTATGACTTCAAGTTGTTTCTGATGGACGGTGACCCGAAGGCAAACCTATCATGAGGTTTTCTTGGTAAGATTTTAGAAAGGGTTTGCTGTTGCCTTCCTGTAAGACTGAGAGAGGGTAACTTGCCTAAGGTCACCCAGTAGGTATCCGTAGGCAAGTGGGGATTCGAACCTTGGTCTCCCAGAAGCTTAGTCCAAATGGCAGCCTGGACTCATTTAATTTAAAATATTAAAGTGGGCAACTTTCTTTTTTCCCTCGAGAAGTTTTGGACTTCTTCTCCCAGAAACCCCACTCAGCATGGCCAGTATTAAAGCACTGTGGAAGTTGTAGTCCAAAACATCTGATGAACTGGAGGTTGTGCCCGCCAAGGTATGGCTTTGTTAGCATTCATAAGTAGAGAGAAAAAGAGGTATATCCTTTTGTTTTGGGTTTCTGATACTTTTGCTGTTGTGGTTTCAAACTTATCCCCATGCCCATTAGGACTAGAAATTTTGAAATGATACACACAAGGCTTGGGCAAGGGACAATCACATCAGCATTGCTGTTATAAGGATTTCCTCTGATTTCAAACTTACTTGCTCTCCACCCATTGCTAATGCCAAAGGGAAACTAGGAGGGAGGGGAATGGATGGGACGGGTTCAGTTTTTGCATGATAGTACTAATATTTTCACTCCCATGTGTCTGAAAATGAATTAAATTTTAAAACCAAACTATTTACTGTGCTTTTTTTCTTTCATGTGAATATTTGCTTTTCCCTCCCTTGACAGTTACGAGCTATTATTTCCAGAAACCTGAAGAAATTTTGGTTTGAAAACTCAGGATAATGTGGGTCTCTTTTTTAATCACTGCTGAACAATATGAAGTTAAATCCACACTAAGAATAATGAACACAATCCATGAGCAGAAACCACATTGTAACATACATATAATTCTCTTGCACATTTAAGTTTATATCATTTGGTGCTAAAGTCCCATTCTTTACAACCCAATCTTGTAAACCCTACTCTTGGGCTTTCATAATAGAGGAGCTAGTTTACTTGGCCAGCAAAATCACAGAGTGGCAACAGCATGGTTATAAATGGTTTGAAGTAAGGTTTGCATTACCTGCATTTTAATCTAGCCAAGGCTCTTGATCCTGTCTGATCTTGGGAGATAAGCAGGGTCAGGCCTGGTTAGTGCTTGGATGGGGACCACCAAGGAATACCATACACCGTAGGCTATATTCAGAGGAAGGCAATAGCAAACCACCTCTGAATATTCTTTTCCTAAGAAAACCCTATGAAATTCACAGGGTCATATGTCAGCAGGTAAACTAAAGGCAGATACACACATCCACACCTTTCCAAGCTTAGAAATGTTGGCCTGAATTCTCTATCGTTGTTTAAGTTATATAACTTTACATATACTTAGCTATGTAGTAGAGGTGCTAAGAAACCTTGTTAGTGAATTGTGAAAGTGCATCACGGAACACCAACAAAAATATCCCAATGCACGTTGGGCTCTACTGATGCACATGGCACATCTTAACCAGTGTCCCATTGCACATTGGTCCTATTACACATCAGTCCAGTTGTGAATCGAGCACATCACTGGCTCTCCTACATGGTAATGTCATGGCAGCCCCTTGCTGAATATGAATGTTTCAAAACTGCTCAGTTTCATTTCCCATGGAAATAAGTCCCCTTACGAAAATGTACATCCCTTACTAAAATCCAGCTGTTACATTTTTTGGATTACAGTTACTGGAATCCTCTAGCCATCATGGCTGGTGGCTGGGAGATCCTAGGAGTTGTAGCCCCCAAAGGCACCTTATCTAAGCTCTGGACTCACTAGGGCTACCTTCCCTAACTAGATATCCTCTGGGTGTGTTGGACTACAACTCTCATCCTTCTTGGCCAGTGTGGCGGAGGACACGATCCCATCACCTGGATTGAAGTATGTTTGAACTGCCAACCCCGTCAGTTCCTGTGCATGGCGTGGGAGGGGTATGCCATCTTTTCCTTTGTCTCCAACAGCCAAATGCCATGCTTCTTTGCAAGACTTGGATTCTCCTCTTGGCACAGCTTTGGCTGCAACAGATGCGCAAAGAAGAAAGAGCAAAAGTCTTTAGCTCAGGATGAGCTCATTCCTTCCAAGGAGCGGAGGCTCTTCAGTAGACTCTCAGACCAGTCCTCTGCCCCCAACCCCCATGCACACACCACAAAAGGAGGGAGGGGGAAGGGTTTGGCCTCTGCCCCCTGGCATCACTCTCCACAGCAGCCCTTTTGTTGTCTAGGCCACAGATGGTTGCCAGAGGGGTGTGCTGGCCCTCTGGGTGCCTGCCTTTCTGCATGGCATACAATCGGCCCCTTCTCATGGGACAAACGCTTGTCAGGCGCAGCCTCCGCCCAGCCTCAAGGGACTGGTGGACTCTGAGGAATGCGGCTGCTCTCCTCCACCTACGTGCCAGCCATGATGTTTGGCTCTTAGACAAAGCTCCACCGCAGCAGTGGCATCAGGATGAGAAGACGGTGGAGAGGGCGGTAGCAAAATCGTATTCAGCAAACAACGGGACAGTGTTGCCAATTGGTTAGTGCAGGGGTGGGAAAGTGTTGCCCTCCAGGTGTTTTTTTAAAAATATATATATTTATTTTAATGTTTTCACACAAAACATACTTCCAACATTGCTACATTTCCACAAAAAATTAAAAAATAAAGGATTCTTCTCTTATATTCTAATCATTTGTGTCAATGTTGCATCTGTCTATTCTCATTTATTCATACAGCTTTCCTCCATTCCTTGCCCTCCAGGTGTTTTTGGGTTACAACTCCCATCAACCTTAGGTAGGGCTGATAGTTCAGGATCGCCCCAGACCCTGAGGTTTGCATGCCAAGACTTGGCGATGTTATCCCATGGCATTGTTATTGTGTTATACATTAGGCACCAGTTGCTCATAGGTTGTCATTTGCACACACACACATAAAGAACATATTTTCCTGTTTGGAATTTAAGAGAGAAATCTTATCTAAAGGGCCAGTTTCCAGATCAAGGGTACATGAAGATATTCCTTTTTTTCACCCAGGGAGATTGGACAAGAACTAGTGACCTGCAACATCTGCAGATGCCAGACTGTTCCGAAGGCAACAAACAACCAGTTGAAGCGGCTGATCCCACTCTGTGTGGTGTCTTGACCTTCCCATCTGGCCACCGCATAGGCCAGTACTCTCAGTGGGCGGAGGGCATTTGGCACCCAGAACACCATCCTTGTTTCTCTTGGCTAGTTTGGGGTCAGTCAAACATGCCCCAGTAAATCTCTTGCTCTTTTTTCCTCAGACAGTAGGCGAGTCTTGAGACACTCCATGTACCAGTAGCTCAGCCTCCCTCATCGGCTCCATTTCTTCTCTGTTTCCGATCAGGCCTTTCCGGTTAAACTGAGCTCTCCCTCATTTTGTTGGTTTACATTCCCGGGACCATACTGCAGGGAATTCCCTAGGAAAGTCTACTGTCAATAGAGGTTCATGGAATCATAGCATCGTTGAGGCTGGCTGTTGTATTTGAAGATGCTTTGTGCCCTAGTTGTCAAAGAGAACATTTTCTGCCAGAACCAAACAGCACGAGGCCATCAGGCATCACACATCAGAGGGCACATGTGGTGGTTGTGCTTACCTGCCAACATTTTTTATATATGGGATATTTTATTTTAAATAATTTATTAAATAACATGGCTGCTCCAGTCCATTTTATGGGCAAAAGCTGGCTGAACTTGCAACTGAATTTTCCTTTGATATTGCCAATGGAATCACATCTTCTGTCACATCTGAACGGTGGCTGGTTTAAGGGGTACATACAGGACTGGTCACATCTCTCTCTCTCTCTGGCTTTTCTTCGCAAACAAAGATTCAGGAAGGACTCATCCTGTGCTTTCTGCAAGTGCACTGATGACTAAAAAGGCCAATCCGAGACAAGTCCGGTTGCAGAAAGCACAGCAGAAGGTCTCCTTGGGTGCTGTTTCCGGGCTGGGATTCTTTCTGCGTTGTGGTTTCTCTTCAAGACTTGTTCGGCGTGAGTTCTCAAATACGGCTGCAGCATTGTGGATAGTGCGTCTCCATGCCTCCCGATGTGAGGCCAGGGCGGACCATTGTTGGTGATTAATTTGGCCAAGCCTGAGATGTTGTTTCAGGGAGTCCTTGTATCGCTTTTTTGGAGCACCCCTCTTACGCTGACCCATGGCAAGTTCACCGTTGAGTACTATTTTTGGGAGGCGATGGTCCTCCACCCTAGAAACGTGCCCTGCCCAGCGCAGCTGCGTTCTCAATATCATGGCCTCAATTCTGGTGATCCCTGCTTGCTCAAGGACAGCAACATTGCACCCTAACTGATGCCTCCCAGCATCTGGCACCTTGAGGTGCCCACCTCGCTCTGTCCAATGATAAGGCCGGCCACAGTGATGGTCCAAGAGAAAGAAAGTTGCGTCCCTTTAGTGTGGTCCGATCATGCATTGACTTAATTTCAACGCACCACAATGGAGAATAGCTTGGAAGTGGAAAACATGCTGCCAATGACCTGTGGCTCTCATGTCCTCCTCCTGTGGCTACCATAGACTCCCCAGTTACACCACTATGATGCCTTCCTTCAACCTTGAACACCTGAGATTTGCTCTTGGGAGGCACATAATGGGGGAAAAGAAAGAAGAAAGTGGCAACCCTGAGGAAAACATTTTGTTTTTGCTTATTATTATCCTTCAGTGGGAGAGAATTATGGCTGACCTTTCCCCGAAGTTTGTGTTATGCTAGCCAAAGGACCAGGGAAGGAGGGATGCTCTCTCCCAGCCCTCTCCTGACTGGTGAGGCCAGTCAGCTTCCATTAAGCATCCATTTTGGCTGACCTCCCTCCTCATTTAGGATGGGGCTGCTCTTTTTTCTTCAGGGGGGAAACTCCGGCTAGGCCCACATAATGCCCTGCGGGAAACCAAAATGCTGGTCTTTGTAATTCTTTAATGGCAGTGGAAGACTAAAACCACAAATTACCAACCATGTGGTTAGAAAGAAAGCAAGGCTCTCTGTGCCAACATTATCTCAAGGGGTCTTTAAAAGGCATAAAATATTTGTGGGAGTAAAACAATAAAAGAGATTATGTGGGGTTGGGGGCAAACTAGTTCTTTTTTTCTCAGAAAGAACATAGGAAGGGAAACAAAACTACCCTGGAAACAAGCCTTTGGGCAGTATGAGAACTTGAGCATGTGCAGAACATTGCTCACAGGCAGGCACATGATAAAGTCTACCAATTAATTTATGTTTTATATTGAAAGGGGAAAGAGTTAAAGGGGAGCAATGGAGGCCCAAGGAGCAAGATATGCATGGATCAAATTATGGGCAAGCTTATTTGAAGAAATGGATGTCGGGTACACCTGAGCACCCTCACACAATCCTCAGTCCAAAGCAGGGAAGGGACACTTAAAATCAAACTCCAATAATCAAAATTCCCTTTAAAAACAGGACCAGCACATCTGTTTACACAGCAGCCAGCAAAAAGCCGCCATCACAAGCTGTGAAAAGGGAGGCACCGTGATGATGGGGTAGTTGCACAGTTGCCCCAGTGCCTGAACTTGTGTATTTTTTTCACAATGTGTGTATAGTTTTACAAGGTCTTTTGCCTTCTCTGCCAAAGAATACCGGTGCCTCACCATAATGACAAATCCCAGGATTCCATAGGAAGGAGCCATAACAAATAATCCAGTTTCAAACTGGATTATTTGTGTTGTGTGGATTTGGCCCTAATTAATCTTCTGATGTCCTAGTCTTGCAACTGCTTTTAAAATGTTCCTCCTCTGACTTCCCCTCTTCGGCCAGATTTACTTCCATTGCTGCAAATTGACTTCAAAGTACAGTCAAAGTATATACTCAATTAACTCATCAGTCGGAAGAGGAAAGAAGAGGGCAAAATTTGGCCTTTCCCTTTAGGCTCAGGCAAAAGCAAATTGATGCAGCCTCTCCCAGCTTGACTGTTGTTCCTTATTAATAGCTTTTGCCATCTTGACCACACTCTGATGTTGCTTGACCACAGATGTCCAGTTTTCATCTGTGAAACATTGGAGGGTCTACTCCTAGGCTCCTCCTCATCACATTGGGTTGAAACCCAAGCAACTCCCACACCCCAATTGACAGCGGCACTAGAAGAGCTGGCTGGCAAAATGCTAACAAAGCAGCAACACAAAGTTGCCGTTGTCCCACACCAGGGTCATTGTGTCATGCCCCCGTGGGCTTCTAGGACCCCCCACCAGCTTGGGCTTTTATGCCAAGCCTAAAGTCATCCCAAGGACCTTTTGTGCAGGAGGGAATTACAGCTCATGGATATATTTCTTTGAAAAGGCAGCTTGTCAAGACTCCCCTGCAAACCTGGCTTGCTTGGTGCTGGAGCACCAAGAAGGATTTTTTTTGGGGGGGGGCACAGCTGACATAAGACAGACACCAACCTTGTCCATGCAGAGCCTTGAATTAGGCACACCTTGGACAGTTCCAGTCCCAGCCTGGACTCTCCTGCTTATTTCGCTCTGAGGAACAGGTCTGCACTTATGCGTTTCCCCCACTTTTCTTTGCACACCATTGTTTGGCCATGAATTGTTCTTCGGGATGATTTAGAATAGCCATCCCCAATCTTCTGGGCATTCTCTGTGCACTTCTGTTGGACTACAGCACCCATCAGTCCCGTACCCACCTACTGTCCTGATTTAGCAGGGACAACCCTGATTAATTCCCTGATGTCCCACCTTTTCAGCTGCTTTCAAAATGTCCCAATTTTTTCCTCTTTCCCTCTTTGTCCTCAGCATACCTCCACTGCTGCTGACTGAGATCAAAGTGCAAACCAGTCTACACTGAATCAACTCAGCAGGAAGGAGTGGAGAAGATGGGGCAGAATCTTCCCAGGAGGCACAGGCAAAAGCAACTGCAGCTGCCTCTTCTAGCTTGTGTATTCCTTCTCATTAATAACTTTTGCCATCTTGACCACATTCTGGTTTTGCTTGGCCACAAGTATTCTGGTGAAATCTGTGAAATGGGTAAGCATTTCCAGTAAGCACGGTTGTCTGGGGGTGATCAGGCGGAAGTCCAAAAGGTATGGCGTGATCTATTTACACCTCTCTTTCAATCACTGAGATCTCACATTGCTTCTTTCCTCTGTGGCTGGGCCTTCCTAGTGATTAATGCAGTCATTCTGATGTGCACACACCTTTTGCAAACACAAAATGCAGACGGCCGCCTGCAGCTTGGTCGGATGAAGTCATCTCAATGCACCAGATGCAAGAGCTGACCCACAGCAACCAGGCCACAAGCAATGGGAGGGAGCTTCCTCCTCTGCGAGGCATTCCCTGACCCACAAACTCACCTCTTGTTGCTCCACATACAGGCAGGATGGACCCGGCAACTGGAAACCCTGCTCTTGTTCCCTGTGATCCCTCCAACGCTATAGGGATATGAGATACTTTAGCTCTTGCATGCACTCTGCTGAAGCAGGGAGGAGGACTTGACTGCTATTTGCTTTGAGGACCTGAAACCCATCCAGGCCTCATTCCTTTTCTACACTGAGGCATGCTCGACCTGCTCTCTACCAGGACTCCCTGCAGGGACTCAAGAATTCAAGCTGGTGGAGGGGCTCTCATCCACTGGATTGTTCCAGCCAGGCCTCTATTCTTGCTTTCACTTTAGTGTCACATTGGGGAGAAAATGGATAGGAATGTTTCTCCAACTCTCACAATATTAGAACCCAATAGGGATCACCTAGTGATGCTTTTACTTCAGTTGATGTAAACTGAGTTCAAAGTGCAAAAAGTAATTTGCACTCAGTTAGCAGGGGGAGAAGACATGAGGGTATGGAAGAGCAAACTCCTACAGCCTGTCCTAGCTCATGTGTTCTTCCTCATTAATGCATAACTTTTCCCATATTGGCCATATTCTGTTGTTGGTTAGCCACACAAGTCCTGGTTTTCATCTGTAAAATGTTGGCAGGTCTGGAATGTTGGACTAGAGAGATCTATGGCTTAATACATCTTGGCTCCACTGTGGATTGACTGTTTGGCCCCTTCCTTGGTGATGAGGAAGAAGCCATCCTTTTGGATTTAGACCTTGAATAAGGCTTTAGTAACATTTCCCATGACAATGGCTATATGCCCACACTGAGCCATTTCTCAGCTTCATTGGCACCCAGCGCGGCAGTCCATGGATCTATACCTTCACGTGAATCTTCCCTGCATTCACCTGCACTGCAGACAGGGTCAAGTATGGCTGATCTTTGAAGGGGAGTAATTGGGAGTAAGGACCGGCTTCTCAGTGACAATTACTCCTGATGCAGAATGTGCCCATTGCTCTGAGTTTCATTGCACCACAATCCAAACTTAGAATGGTTCCTTTTTTTGGGGGGGGGGGATGACAACTCCCAGAATCCCATGCTGCTTGGGGGACTCTAGGAGTTGTCATCCAATTTTTTCCAAGCTCTGACCCCAGTGCACTATCTTTACCCTCATGTGTTGTTCTACCCCGAACCCTTTACTTAAGGAAGAGTTAATTGACATCCCCTCGTGGGATGCAAAAGAGCCTGCCACTTCCACTGAGATGGGGGCTGACTCAGACTGTGGGTGACCAGCAATGGCTTCAGATAACTGCAGTGTGGAATTAGTGGTGGCTGAGGACAGACAGACACTTTCCTCACAGGACAAACTGGTGAGACGGAGGTTGGGGTAGGGACAATGAAAGTAGCTTAGTCACAAAAGACCAACAGTCTCTGATCCAGACAGCTGCCACCAGATCTGGGCGCCAATGGTCTGGGATCTCATTGCATCCTCAGGAGAGCAGCATATAACCACAGTGGACCCTTGTCTCATACCCTCCAACATTTCACAGATATAAAGCGGGGGGTACATATGACCAGGCAACATCAGAGTGTGGTTAAGATGGCAACCGTTCTTACTGACAAAGACAGGCAAGCTAGCAAAGGCTGCAACAGTTTGCTTTTGCCAGAGTCTGTCCTTCCAGTCCTCTTCTCCCTGATAAGTTGAGTACTTTTGCAGTTTAAATTCAGTTTGCAGCAACTAAGCTGAGGACACAGGGGAAAAGTAGGAGAAGGAAAGAGAAACTGGGCCATTTTAAAAGCAGCTGAGCCAGTTGAACGACAGAGGAAAATACCATAACCTCTGACTGTCCCAGTTTGGAAGGGAAAGCCCCAAATCAATCCTTTGCTGGCCTACTTTTCTAGCTGTTTTTAAAATGGCCCAGTTTTTCTCTCCTCTGTTGACTTTCCCTCTTTGTCCTCAGCTTACTTCAGTTGCTGCAAACTGAGAAATAGTTTGCACTTGGGGGGAAAGGAGGGCCCAGAATCTTGCCCTTCCTAATAGTCTCAGGCAAAAGCAAACTGCGGCAGCCTCTCCTAGCTTGTATATCCTTTCTCATTAATAACTTCTGCTGTCTTGATCACACTTTTGATGCTGCTTAGCCACACATGTCCTGGTTTTCATCTCAGAAATGTTGGGTGGCTGGGGGATTCTGAGAGCTGTAGTCCAAAATACATTTTTGCATCTTCTCTTCATATTGGCAAGAGTTCCCCATAGAAGTTGGGTCTTTTGGAGCACAACTCAGGATTTTCTAGCAAGATGGCCAGTAGCTAACTATTGAATGTGATGGGTGCAGATGGCTGATAGTTTCGTTTGGTTTATATTTTGAGAAGACATTACCAGAATTTACAATTCTGCTCTAGATTCCACACAGGAAGGGCTGAACAAGAAAGTATGGTGGGAGGAACAAGCAAAATGGACAGGTTTGCCCCTTGCTGGATCCAGCTTAGCGAATTCCTGCAAACAGAGCCACAAGCTGGTCTGCAGCCATCCTCTACCCTTATCTTTGCTTCTCTGAGAAACTGAAACATGTGGGAATGTGGGGCCATTGCAGCTTTGCAAGAGGCTGACTTCTTGCAAGCGCAAAACACTAGACCAGGTGTTGCCCTGGGCATTGTGCCCAGAATGTCCCAGCAGGAGCTGCAGCCTATGCCAAGTTACCACTCCTCTGGCGGGAAAAGAATTCCCCGCATGACTCCATCACCCCTTGTAGGCCTTAGAGGCAGACCCCCATCCTACCTCTGGTGAAGGGGGCTTCTTTCCTTCCCTCTGGAGCATGATTCCTAGCCAGGGCCCAACTCCCCTTATACTTTCTGGCCATGGATGATGGGAGCTGTAGTCCAATGACACCAGCCTTTTTGTATAGATTGCAGGTCTCTTGTTATTCTGTTTACAAAAGCAATTGGCAAGCAACAACAGGTCTGCTTCCAGAGGATTATGGGTTGATTCAGAGTTAGGTTGCCTCATTCTCCTCATTGTATTTACGTAGGGATGGGCAAACTTAAGCCCAAGGAATGGTAAAAAGAGCAGGGCAAGATTTAGCAGCTGTTTTTGGAATGTGCTGCAGCTCACCCCACACCAAGGGCAAGGATAAAGCAGCCCAAGGCTAATCTAGAAAATGGTCTCCATCAATTGATCCAAGGTTGGTCCAGGGATTTGGGGTGTGTGTGTTTTGAGCAGGTACTCCTCCTTGAAGGTTTTGAACTCCAAAGTATTAAAGTGTCAGAACCTCTTTTGATGTTATAAGAAGAGATTCCTCCACTGCTGTGCACAGCCTCCCTTGGCCTCTTTGGCACATTTTCCAAGACAGATGTAGCTGGCCCCTTCCTTTGATGGTGCCCAGCATGTGGACTTGCAGTCATGAATTCTGGGCCAACACAGATAGCACAAGGTGGGGAGCCAAGCCACATTCGTAGGTGTGAGGGACAAATCAGGCTCTTTTTTTTGCACTAGTGTTACAGCTTAGTAGCAGAACCCCTGATCTCCTTGCAGAAGGGCCCCTTTTCAATTCATGGTACCTCCAGGGAATGACTCTGGAAAGATGCTGCTTGTCAGTGCTGACAACAGGAGCTAGATAAACCCATGGTTTGACTCAGATAAGACATCTTCCTAAGCTCCTATTCTTAAAAATAATTTTCCCAGGCTTTGCAGATCCATGTCTAGGAGAATGGAGGTAGCTTTGCCCTTAAGACTTCTGCCTTGCCAAGTTCAAGGGGTGTTGTGGGTTGGGGGGAGATGGGACACACATCAAAGGCCTTTCTGCTTGTGGATGGCAATATTCCCCCAGTGAAAGAATCCTCCAGTTGGACTTGTGAAAATCCCCGCAAAGCAAAACAGATGAGGGTGTGTGGAAAAGAGGGAGTGGGGAGAAGGAATCCAGACCCTACTCCCTAAGCAATGCAGGCAGGCTGGCTGGCATCCCAGGGCTAAGGATGCGGTCTCTGAGTCAAGCTGCTTTGGATAATGTCCATACCTCTCAAATGACCGGAACTGTCAGGAGCATTTGTGTCTTTGAAGAAGCCATGCAGAAGAGGGAGACACAGAGGTATTTGTAATGCAAATGAACATTCTGGTCATATTTGGTTTTATTGAAGCAAGAGGGTGTTTTTCTTTTTTAAAGCCTTATATTATGTGTGGTAGAGGAAGGGGATTTCGGATTTGGTCAGAACTCAGACCTGTTGTCTTTTGGACTATGTGGCCATGTTGGTGGGGAATTCTGGGAGTTGTTTGCAGCAGCTAGAGCCTTTCCCTTTAACGGCCACTGGATTATTTCATTTCCCCCCTCTTTTTAATTATTGTATGTTTTTAATCTGTTTAATTTAATATTATTTTAAGGGGTGGGTGAAAAGTGGGTTGAAGAGAAACGACAACACAGAAAGAATCACAACCCAAAAACATCACCCAAGGAGACCTTCTACTGTGCTTTCTGCAACCGGACTTGTTTATCTCGGATTGGCCTTTTTAGTCATCAGCACACTTGCAGAAAGCGCGGGATGAGTCCTTCCTGAATCTTCGTTTGCGAAGAAAAGCCAGAGAGAGAAGGGGTGGGTAGGTTAGGGTATTAATGTAATTATGGGATTTTTATGATGTAAGCCGCCCCGATTGCATTGCAGAGGGGCAGGATAGAAAATAATAATAATAATCATCATCATCATCATCATCAAGACGAACGGGATAAAAGGAAGCAGGCAAGAGAAACTGGGACATTTTAAAATCATTAATTAACTCAGCAGGGAAGAGAGGACAGGAGAGGAAAAGACAGAATCTTGTCCTTGCCCATCGACTTAGGCAAAAGCAAACTGCTGCAGCCTCTCCCACTGTGTATAACCTTTGCCATCTTGACCACCATGTGATGATGCTTGGCCACCCTTGACCGTGTTTTCATCCGTGCAATGTTGGAGGGCATGCATAAGCAACAATGGAACTTGGCCAATTTTGTCACTGGTCTGACCTGGCAATCCCAGTGTGAGATGTTGCCTCTGAGAAACATTTCCCATACAGAGACACTTGCCTTGGGCTTCCATGGGACGTGAGACCCACACAACCCTAGGCTCCAGCAATTCTGCCTTTGCCAAATCCCAAGGGGAGAAGCTTTCTCATGATCCAAAAGTCAAATTTCTCCTTTCTCTGCTAAAAGTGAGAAATGGAATCTCCCTTGTGAGCTTTTTCTGGAGGCAACCAAACAAGAGACGAGGTTTTATCTGGAGTCCTCTGGCTCAGCACGGAGTGGTATACTGGAAGGCCAGGCCGCCAGCCTTTGTCTTTGGTTTGTACTTTTGTCACGAGGAAAGGAAAGAGAAAGCTGCCATAGAGCACATGCCGTTGGGCAGCAGGCGGTGCCAGTCCAAGATGCTTTGTTGCTGGAGGCAAAGAACAAGATGTACAAAGGCAGACTGGGCTGGCGATTGGATCTTGCTTCCGCATCAGGGATGGAAGAGCATCTTTGACTATACCTGAAGGCAAATGGCTGGTTTGGGGGGAACACAACAGGCTGCTTGGCACACAGCTCTCTGCTCCAACTCACTGCTGCCTCCCAGCATCTGTTTTCCGAGCAACTGCCTCACACTCGCTAATGGTAGTGCCTCCGACATTCCAGTTAAAAATGGAAAATGCATGGCCAGTAACCATCAGAGGGCACTCAAGATTGCAAAAGGTATTAATGAGGAAGAGCAGACAAGCTAGGAGAGGCTGCAGCAGTTTGCTTTTGTCTGACCCTGTTGGGAAGGGCAAGATTCCAGTCTTTCCTCTATCCTGCCCAATTGAGTTAGTTGACCGGGGAAAAGTCCAAATGGCATCAAGAGGCCCCTATGGACTGGAAGCACAGGGGCAATGCCTTTCCCCTCTAATGATAGCTATGTCCTTGCTCCCAACTCAGTGAGGCTACAGCTCCATCCTTCCAACTGTCCCAATTTGGCAAGGACAGTCCAGGTTATCCCTCTGTTACCCACTTTTTCAACTGCTCTTAAAATATCCCAGCTTCTCTCTCTTCCTCCTATCTTTCCCCTTTGTCCTTAGCTTACTTCAATGGCTACAAACTGGGTCTATTACTTTTATTCATTCATTCATTCATTGAATGTATATTCCGACTTTCTCCCAAGATGAGTTCAAAGTGCAAAAGTAGTTTGTACAGTTGTCCCTTCGTATCCACGGAGTTGGTATCCATGGATTTAAGTATTCACAGCTTGAAAATATTCTTAAAAAAATAATAATCCAAAAAGCAAAGCTTGATTTTGCTATCTTATATAAGGGAACCCATTTTGCTATGCCATTGCATATAATAGATCTTGAGTATTCACGGATTTTGGTATCCACAAAAGGGGGTCCTGGAACCAAACCCCAGCAAAGATGAAGGGACAACTGTACTCAATTAACTCAGTGGGGAGAAAGGAGAGGAAGGGGCAGGATCTTGCCCTTCCCTGTAGATTCAGGCAAAGGCAAACTGCTGTACCCTCTCCTACCCTTTTCATCTCCCCCACTGCATCATTTTCATTTATGAAATGTTGGAGGGGTATGCAGTTCCCAAGCACTAGGAGCCAGGTGAGACCCTGAGCTCAGGTGTAGGCCGCTGTTTCTCGTGAGCAGACGCATCTTGTTTGATGCTCTGGCCTGAAGGAACCATGGGAGCGCTGCCTTGAAGCAGCCAGGCCTTGGCTCTCAGCCTAGCAACATCTGTTTCTGATTCTCTCTTTCTTTGTGGATGCTGGCAACTGTTTATTTATGGAAGCAGCATTTCCCCTGGGAAATGGGGTTTAATACCGTGGAACATCTTCAGTTACAGAGGGGAAAATAAACAAGTTTGCTCTTGCTGGGATTTCTTGCTGGGTTGGTCTTGGGGTGGAGTCTCCTCCTGGCCATCAGCCTCGGGCGAAATGACTGGGATATGTGGAGTTAGCGGAGAGGCTTGCTTTGATTCAAGAGGCTCTGGCAACTCTCTGCACCCTCCGGCATCAATGGACATTAATCTGAGTACCAGAGGGCAAGTTGGCCAGTCTGTGGGAACACTGAGTCTTTTTTTGAGTGCGGAAACTGTGGCGTATGAGCCAGAGTGGACGTGAGCTGCTTTAGATGCAAAAATGCCTTGCAAACAAGCCACAGTGCATGGGGCGGGGGTTGAAATTGCCCTCTCAGGGGTCAGATACAAATGACCTCTTGCCATTTGACTTTGCTCCACTGGGTGGCTTTGCACAGTGGAGAAGCTGTCTTGCTCTGCTCCAGTTACTGGGACAGATCTGACACTCTCAAAGCAACGGTCTTGGCTCCATTTCAGAGCACCTGCTTTGCATGTAGAAAGTTCCAGGTTCTCTTCAGGTGGTACTTGAGAAGAATCCTGGCTGAAGCCCAGAAGAGTCATGTCCAGAGCTGCAAAAACTGTGTGGCCCTCCAGATGTTGTGGGACTGCAAATCCCAGCATTCCAAGGGCTAGGATGCTTTAGCTGAAGATCCTGCATTGAGCAGGAGGTTGGACCTGATAGCCCACGAGACCCCTTCCAACTTAATTATTCTATGAAAAGCCAGAGAGAGAGAGAGAGAGATATGATAGGCATTGCAATCCAACAATATCTGGAGGCTGTGCAATTTCAGTCTCTGACACAGACAGTCATTGGCAAGATGGAGCAATGGTCTGACTCAATGTTTACTGATTTAAAGCAGGGGAGAACTATAGTCCTCTCAATCAGGGATGAGAAGTGTGTGGCCTTCCACAAGTTGTAGGAGTGCACCTCCCAGCACTCATAGCCAGTTTATCCAATGGTGAAAAATGCTGGGATTGTCAAAAAGACAGAAAAATGGGTCTAAGAACAAATCAAACCTGAATGTTCACTAGAAGCCATAAGAAGAGGATAGGGAGCTAGTGTGCTTGCACGTTGGACTATGATTCTGGAAACCAAGGTTCAAATTCCCACTCAGCCATGGAAATCCAGCGGGTGACTTTGGGCAAGTCACACTTTCTCAGCCTCACAGGAAAGAAACGACAATCCCCCTCTGAACAAAACTTGCCAAGAAAACCTTGTGATAGGGTTACCTTAGGGTTGCCTTAAATCAGAAACAATTTGAAAGCACACGACAAGAATGAGGTAGTCCTCCGTCAGAAATGCTGAAAATGTAACTTTTCAGTTCAGAGCAGGGATCTGGATCTGGACTAGATGACCTCCAAGATCACTTCCAAATCTGGAGTACTGTGATCTGTGAAGGAGGCCAGTATGACCCCTTAAAATGAGCCTGAAAACAAACTGATAACCAGTGCAATGGATGGCCTAGCTTAGCATTCCCCAACCTGATGCCCTCTACACAACTCCCATCATCCACATGTAGTACAACCATTGACAAAGCATGATGGGCATGGTCTTCCCAAAAAAGTTTGTAGCTGCTCTGATAGCCTTTGTGGCTGAAGAGCGGGGTATAAATACCTAATTAAATTAAAATTTAAAAAGTCACCAGCTTCAGAAAGCCTTATCTAAAATTCCTGCTAACATATGGAGGGTGCATTTTGGACCCATTCCATTGTTTTTATCACCATTTACGCCAACAATGCCTGCCACCTGGTGGGCAAACCAGACAGCGAGGCAGTCCCTTTTCATGATTTTCACTATTCATTCATTCAGCTAGTGAAACTTGATTCTGTAACCCAACCTTACGCAGTAATAGTAGTAAATAAACATGTGGATCTACCATTCCTGATTGCCTTCATGGCATATCTCTCTTCTGGCGCCTGGTGGACGAAATTTGCAATTACATCTCACTTATTCTTTCCCCCCACCATGCTGGCACTCTAGTGTAATTTTTATATTTGCTCCTTTTCCTTGAAGGTTTGCTATTATTTGCTTATTAACTTATGGCAGCTCTCTGAATGAGAGACCTCTGAGAGATTTAGTCACCAACCTACCTTGCTCAGGTAAACTCATCCTTAGAGGTACTGTGCATAAATAAGCAAAGGATATAAAATTCACACAGTCCTGCTTGCTGACTAGCAGAAGCTACTGGTCTTGAACTCGTGCATTTGTGAGACCCACAAATGGGCAAGGTTCAGATTTAATGCCTCATCGTAATAGTTTCAAATTTTGTTTAATTCAAGGAGAAATCCAAATACAAAGGTTTCCAGTAGGATAACCACAATAGCCTGTTGTAGCATGCACATGCACAAGAGTCTTGTGGCAACTTAATATTCCATAGTATACAATCTATACTATACTATAGACCTAAAGACAGGCAACAGCCAGATGTTTTGGACTGCAGCTCCCATCATCCTCATGCTACCAGATTTATTCCCTAACCTTGAATGGTTGGACTACAGTCCCTGTCATCTTTAGCCTTGCTGGACATGCTGGCTGTGGGTGATGGGGACTGCAGTCCAACAATTCTGGAGAGTGCTAGGGACGGGGAGGGTTGATTGTAGCTGAATTTGAACTTCTTGACTTTGGTCCATGACGTCTGTTGGTGACTTCTCTGGTTAGGCTAATTTCCTGGCCGTTTCAGAAGACAACCCAGATTCTTGGCACAAACAGGAGTTTCGTTTCAGGTTCTTTGCTACAGCTGCAGCTTCAATGCTGTCCTGACAAACTTTCAGGCAGTCCTGAGGAAGAAAGAGAGAGACAGAGCAAGAATTAAAAACTAACTTCTTTCCACCATTTGTGTTGAATTCTGATGATGCATTTGACATCTGTCCAATAAAGACGGGTTGCTGCTGAGGGAAGGGAGAAATCTGAGTACCTGATAAAAGAAAAACGCAATCATATATGAATGCTGCTAATAGTTCCCATGTCACTAGGGTGGTGGTGGTGAATCTACTCCAGGTTTTAGTCAGAACTTTAAAGGTGAACCTATTTTGGAGATGGGCTTTAGTAATTTGGACTGTTGCTTCAATGTTCAGACTAGATCCTGGAATGGATTCACCGTCATTGACATGAGGGACCCAAAGCCACTACTGGCCCCAAGGAGCCATTTTAAGTCTGTCCTAATGTGTTGCAGATCAGCTCAGATCTCTTTTTTCTAAACCAGAATGCCAGAGCTGTAGATCCTTCTTGGCTATTCTGTGACTCAAAATAGATTTCTGAAATGAGGAGGGACCGTAGCTCAGTGGTGGGATACCTGCCTGATGTGCAGAAGTTTCCCAGGTTCAAGCCTCTGGCATCCCCAAGCAGGATTGGGAAAACATCTGTCTGAAACCCAGGGGAGCTGCTACTGGTCAGTGTTGACTATACTGAGCTTGCTGTACCAATGGACTGACTTGGCATAAAGCAGTTTTTCCATTCCTATTTTGTTCAGCCCTTAATTCAGAGCCATGAGAACTGGAATCTTACTTTAGTTTTAAGGACAATAACTCAGAAGCAGATCTCCTCCTTTGCAGTCGGGGGGCCTTAGGTTTCCGTTCGTAGCAGAGTTGGGAAAGACCTAAACACCCAGAGAGCTCCTGCTAGTCTTTGTCAACTGTACTGGGCGACCAATGATCTGACTCAATATCATATGTTATTATAAAGGGTCAGGTCTTGTGATTGAGACTTGGAAAGAGCCAGGATGGGATTATAGCTAGATGTGGAATTGTCTCATTCTTCCTTTCAAGCAAGTCACTTTTCGCTGGCATTTCTCAATAGAAAAGGACTCCCAAGACATACCCACCTCCTCCCCAACACACAATCTTTTGGGACTCGAGGTGCCTTAAAGCCTTTAAAACAAAAAATGCTATAAATTCACAGCATGCACAAGTTAAAAATCAATTAAACCATCATAAAATCAAAACCAGTTAACACAAACCATTAAACAACATAAACAAAAGTCCAGTGTGTTAGACAGTTGTCCCTTCACATTCACTGGGGTTTGGTTCCAGGACCCCCTGTGAATACCCAAATCCATTAATACTCAAGTCCCATTATGTGCAATGGCATAGCAAAATGGTGTCCCTTATATAAGATGGCAAAATTGAGGTTTGCTATTAGGTTTATTATTTTTTTAAGAATATTTTCAAGCCGTGAATACTCAAATCTGTGAATGTCAAATCCGTGAATGTGGAAGGACAACTGTACAAGGCTGTTTAGAAAAGACGATAATGCTTGGTAAGGTAGAAGGCAGTAGGAAAATAGGAAGACCGCATTATAGGTGGAGAGACTCAGTCAAGGAAGCCAGGACCAAATTCCCCTAAATTTGCCAGACCTGAGCATAGCTGGTGATATTAGGGTGACTTTGAGGTCTTTCATTCACAGAGCTGACATAAGTCGAAGTCGACATGATGGCAATTAACAACAAAATTAAAATCAGCACCAATTCAAAACAGTTTAAAAATGTTTTAAAAACACTGGCTGGATGTTGAGACAGTTCTGCACTTGATACAAACCGCATCTCCCATTTCCTAACTCCAAATGGTCTTGCATGGGACGTGTAACTCACCACCTCTGCACCAATGATACCAGCCAGCAGTTCTGTGAGCACATCTCCCGAAAGAAGGTCCGATGGGGCGGAGAGGCCAAGGGTTGCGACTGCGATGCTGCCCACAGCGATCAGGGAAGGTGGATACATGGTGAATGTATAATCTGCCAGTGCCGAGGAAGAGGGAGAAAGAAAAATGAATCTGAGAGCAGTTAACATACTTGCATCCAGTAAATCAGGATGGGAACATTTTGGTTTTCCAGATCAGTGTCTGCTGGGGGATTTGGGAAGGGTACTCCAACTTTTACAAGCTCTTCCCCAGATGTTTTGGACATTCAACTGTTGGACGCCCCAGCCAGCCCAAACCAAGGCAAGGCAAGGGAGAAGTCAGTAGCAATGCTAGAATGGCAGTTGCATGGCTTTAAAAACATTTTAGGGACAAGCAGTGGCTGTTGGTTCTCTTCTCATTGGGGCGGTGTATCTACTGTAGATCCCAGCTTGAACTTTAAAGGCACTATCCAAGAGACTGAGCCTCAACATTAAGACTGAGGCTGAATCCACACTACACAAATAATCCAGTTTGAAACTGGATTATTTCCCATGGCTTTTTCCTAGTGAATCCTGGGGTTTGTAGTTTTACAAGATCTTTAGCCTTCTCTGTTAAAGCTGCTGGTGCCTTAGCAAACTACAAACCCCAGGATTCCATAGGGAGGAGCCGTGGCAAATAATCCAGTTTCAAACTGGATTGTTTGTGTAGTGTAGACTCAGCCTGAGTCTGGAAGGCTGTTCTGAGTTCAGTAATATTAAGGCCCACCCCACATCTTTCCACTGAAACCCACTTATTGCAACGTGAGCCATACCTGTAGCACACATTGCAATGAATGTCTGTGCATGTTTCTTGACCATGTCCACCTTCCGCTGGGGAAATGGGAGCTGATGGAGAATATGATCTAGGAAGTCATTTGGGATCACCGACAGCAGGTCCCATTTGAGTTTCCATAGGACCAAACATTCCCAGTCCTGAATTGGGACAGGGGAGTAGGGAGAAAATACAGGTATACTTGAGTTTACGAAGTAGATGGGGAGAGAATACAGATTTGGCTCCAGAGCTGAGGTTCCCCACCTCTGGCATCATGGAAGAGGTGGAAACAGCTTACCAAGACTTGCCGTGGTGTGACGGAGTAGTCCGTATAAATGCAGAGTTTCTCCACGGTTAAAGGCACCGTCTCTCGCAGCTTGGAGGCCAGGAGCATACAGACGGTCCCCAAAAGCTGCAGCCAGTTTTTGGGTGTGGGAACGCAGGAGAGGTAGCGATCCACGTAGTTCATGGCCAAGGGGAAAACCTCCTCTTCGCATTTCTGCTCCTCACACACCTGGCAAAAAAACCCATAAAGGGGAGCATGTTTAGAAAGATGGCATCCCTTCCCCATAGCTCTTCATCAGGTATTATTGTTGTTGTTTTAAATCTTTAATTAAGTCTTGGGGGTCCACTGCAACAAAAGATATTTAAAGAGGGTCCATGGTAAAGAAAAGGCTAAGAACTACTGCTTTACACAATTCATTATAATTATCATAGTTATAACCTTTTTCTATGATTATACTTACATTATAAATAACATCTCTTTAGTATAGAGATATATCTACTATATACAGTTGTCCCTCCATATCCACAGATTGGTATCCACGGATTTAAGTATTCACGTCTTGAAAATATTCTTTAAAAAATAATAATCCCAAAAGCAAACCTTGAGTTTGCCATCTTATATGAGGACACCATTTTGCTCTGCCATTGCATATCATGGGACTTGAGTATTCATGGATTTGGGTATCCACAGGGGCAGGGGCAGTCCTAGAACCAAACCTCAGCAAATATGATGGGACAACTGTATAGTATTCCTATACTATATTATTATTAGTACAAATATATGCATTATTATTATTCGGCTGCACAACAGAGGGAATGCTAAATATGCATCCTGGAAATCAGCCCCATTGCAATAATCTCTGGGAGTTTATTTCAGTAATAATAATAACAATAATAATTGTTGAGCTGCACAACAGAGGGAATGCTAAATGTGGATCCTGGAAATCAGCCCCACTGCAATAATCTCTGGGAGTTTCCTTCCCAGCAAAGAGGGGGTTGGAGTGCAAGGGATTTGGGAGGGAGGAGGCAATGCCACCGACCTCCAGCATCCAGGCGGCCAGCCTCTCCCGCATCCAGGGCTGGACCTGGGCATGGAGGCCTGGGCAGCCGGGGGCCCGGGGGCTGTAGCGCCCCTCCTGGCTCAGCAGGTTGCGCAAAATCCGCGGGTGGCCGAGCAAGGCTGGATCCCGCCGGGCCCGCAAGCCTGCCATGGTCGCTGGAGGAAAGCAAGCAAGCAAGCCAGCAAGCAAGAAGGGAAGGTCTGCATCCACAGCCAGCAAAGAGAAAGAGCAGCAGCAGCAGCAGCAGCAGCAGCAGCAGCTCTATCAAATCTGAAAGAGAAAGATCCCCAAACACTGGCAGAGGGGCGGGGTATAAATAAATTTTTTTATTATTATTATTATTATTATTATTATTAAATGGAAAACAATCCTGGCTGCAAAGTTGAAGGCTTTCACAGCCAGCACCCATAGATTTTCCTTGGCTTTTTCCAAATCCTGGGTGCATCCCATTATTCCCAGGGCAAAGCCAGCTGCATCTCCTAATCATGCATACAGTTGCAGACCTATAGCATAACCTCCCTTCGTCCCAGTACAGTTGTCCCTTCATATTTGCTGGGGTTTGGTTCCAGGACCCCCATGGATACCAAAATCCATGAATACTCATAAGTCCCATGATGTGCAATAGCATAGCAACATGGTGTCCCTTATAGAAGATGGCCAAATCAAGCTTTGCTTTTGGGATTATTACTTTTTAAGAATACAGTTGTCGCTTCATCTTCGCTGGGGTTTGGATCCAAGCACCCCCATGGATACCAAAATCTGTGAATACTCAAGTCTCATGATATGCAATGGTATAGCAAAATGGTGTCCCTGTATATAAGATGGCAAACAGCAAGGTTTGCTTTTGAGATTATTATTTTTTGAAGAACACAGTTGTCCCTTTATATTCTGGGGTTTGGTTCCAGGACCCCCATGGATACCAAAATCCATGAAAACTCAAGTCCCATGATATGCAGTGGCATAGCAAAATGGTGTCCCTTATATAAAATGGCAAACAAGGTTTGCTTATTTGATTAATATTTTTTTAAGAATACAGTTGTCCCTTCATCTTCGCTGGGGTTTGGTTCCAGGACACCCCATGGATACCAAAATCCATGAATACCCAAATCCCATTATATGCAATGGCAGAGCAAAATGGTGTCCTTTATATAAAATGGCAAAATCAAGGTTTGCTTTTTGGATTAGTATTTTTTTTAAAGAATATTTTCAAGCCGTGAATACTTAAATCCGTGGATATGGAGGGACAAGTGCACATTACAGGCTTGTGAACAAGCACACAAAAATGCAAACCCAATCAGCCACAAAGTGATAGAACAGAAACAGCACTGGGATGGATCCTGACACCATGAAAGGTATAGGGAAGTTTTACAAGCTCTTTAGCCTTCTCTGCCAAAGAGTGCTGGTGTCCCCACCAAACTACAAATCCCAGGATTCCCTAGGAGAGTGCTGGTGTCCCCACAAAACTACAAATCCCAGGATTCCCTAGGAGAGTGATGGTGTCCCCCACCAAACTACAAATCCCAGGATTCCATAAGAGAAGGGGCCTTGGCAAATAATCTAGTTTCAAACTGGATTATTTTGTGTAGTGTGGATGCACTCTGTTCCTCTTTCCCAGTTTGCTTTCACAACAACCCTGTGAGGTAGGAGAAGAAGGGACAGACAACAGAGAGACAGACAGACTGGTACACCCACACACACCACAAGTGATTCTCTTTGTCCACAAACAAACAAACAAACAAACAAACAAACAAACAAACAAACAAACAAACAAAAAAAGCCGGGCCTCTGGTAATAATATGGGTGAGATTTCCAACGCCCTTAAACAAGATGGCCGCCCCGGCGTCGTTTTCCTTCCCACGCGGCGCTCTGAGGTGACGTCATCCGCCGCCGCCGCCGCTGGCGAGCTCCCACCTTTGTTGCCATGGCAACTGCCTCCGCCGGGCCTACTCCATCCCGGCGAGTTTCCCGGGAATGTTCGGGGACGCGGCGGCCCGAGGGGTGGATGTGGAGTCGGTGTGGCGGAGGGACCAGGGGGTCCGTTGCGACCAGGTGCGCGAAAGGAGGAGCGGCTGCCGTGCCGAGGGGAGAAGCCACTCTAGCTCCCAGAATCCCCTCCCTCGGCTTCAGCACGGCCAGCTGTTTTCCGGAGGGGGTTGGGGGAACCGTAAGGCGAAAGGAGACTTTTCGGAAGCTCTGCAAAAGAACTGTGTTATTATTATTATTATTATTAGGGTTTTAAATCTTGAGTTCAGTCTTGGGGGTCCACAGCAACAACAGATATTTAAAGGGGGTCCCTGGTAAAGGAAAGGTGAAGAGCCACTGGTTTAATAGATGCTGTAATTGTATTATTATTATTATTATTATTTTCAATCTTAAGTTCAGTCTTGGGGGTCCATGGCAACAAAAGACATTTAAAGGGGGTCCCTGGTAAAGAAAAGGTGAAGAGCCACTGGTTTAATGGATGCTGTAATTGTATTATTATTATTATTATTAGGGTTTTAAATCTTTAAATCTTGAGTTCAGTCTTGGGGGACTATGGTTTAGTGGGGAGGGCAGGGGCTCTTCACCTTTTCTTTACCAGGGACCCCCTTTAAATATCTTTTGTTGCCAGGGCCCCCAAGACTTAACTCAAGATTTAAAACAACAACAACAACAACAATAATACAATTACAGTATCCATTAAACCAGTGGCTCTTAACCTTTTCTCTACCAGGGACCCCGTTAAATATCTTTTGTTGCCAGGGCCCCCCAAGACTTAACTCAAGATTTAAAACAATAATAATAATATAATAATTCAATTACAGCATCCATTAAACCAGTGACTCAACCTTTTCTTTACCAGGGACCCTCTTTAAATATCTTTTGTTGCCAAGGACCCCCAAGGCTGAACTCAAGATTTAAAACAACAACAACAACAACAATAATAATACAATTACAGCATCCATTACACCAGTGGCTCTTCACCTTTTCTTTACCAGTGACCCCTTTAAATATCTTTTGTTGCCAAGGGCCCCCAAGACTTAATTCAAGATTTAAAACAATAATGATATAATAATTCAATTATAGCATCCATTAAACCAGTGACTCTTAACCTTTTCTTTACCAGGGACCCCCTTTAAATATCTTTTGTTGCCAGGGCCCCCCAAGACTTAACTCAAGATTTAAAACAATAATAATAATAATATAATAATTCAATTACAGCATCCATTAAACCAGTGGCTCTTAACCTTTTCTTTACCAGGGACCCCCTTTAAATATCTTTTGTTGCCATGGCCAACATGTGATGTTCTCTAGAATCAAGTCCCCCTCTCTTGTTTGAACTGACAAAACTCTTTATTTATTTATTTTTTGTCAACAGAGAAGCACCCAGACTGGGGTGATCTCCACAGCAGAAGCCGTAACCCAGTCCCATCGCTGCCGGGATGCAGGCATCCAGACCGACACAGGCGATGAGCAGGCTCAACTGCCAGGTCTTCCTTCATCACGGCCGGTGGATTATACCAGCCTGCGTTCCTTCCTGCAGAGGGTGGAAGAGGTAGTGATCAGGGAGCTTGACAAAAACTGGAAGAGCCATGCCTTCGACGGCTTCGAGGTGAACTGGGCAGATCAGAATGAAACGGTAAGCCATTGGCTCTTGTGGGAGCCCTCATAGCTCCAGTTCCTCCCACCCTGTTGTCTGCTTTTGTACTGCGTTCATTAATGCTCAGTGACAGAGGGCCTTATCACATTATACTGTTATAGCGCTATTATGCCACTTTAACTGCTCCTGCTGCCTCCTGTGGAATCCTGGGATTTGCAGTTTCGGGAGGGCCATTTAGCATTCTCAGCCAGAGAGCTGCGAGGCTTCACTAAACTACAAACCCCAGAATTCCCCAGCCGTACCGGTTAAAGTGAAATAATAGCACAGGACCTTGCTTCATTGAAAGTGTGTCTTTTCAGTAAAACAAACAAACATTTTCAACAGGGGTGCAGCCTGCAACACATCCTGTTTTTTGAAAAAATTGGCCCCCAAACCTCCCCATCCTGTTGTATACAAGTATTTGTACTCTAGATACTCCCTGTGTCCTGGTCTGAAAGTGTATGTGAGAGGAATTTCTGTTCCCTGCATTCGCTGTCTCTTCCTTTTCGTTCTCCAGACAGGAAACATTTTTAAGATAATGTCTTCAGGAAAAGCCTCTTGAGAAGTCATCACCTTTCGCTGACTTGTCCATTCTCTGCCTCTCTCGTGTCACCAATCGTGACAATCTGAAGTTGGCCCAGTCCAGAACTACCATTTGTTTTTAATGTGATTTTAGCTAGGTGGTTTTAATTTTATATTGTTTAATGTCTTTTTATGGGGGAGGGTGGGGGTGGGGGGTGCTTTTAGTTGGCATTGTAGAGTTTTAATTGTTGTAAGCCGCCCCGATTGTTTTTAGCAGAGGGGCAGGGTATAAATAAATATTATTATTATTATTATTATTATCCCAACAGTTGGCTGACTGATGGTTGGGAGCAACTGGACACACTTTAGCACTGTACAGCAATGGACCAGTGTCCTCTCCTCTCAGCAGGCTGCAGAGTTCGGACTACAAAGGCCACTGATTGGGTAACCCAAGGGAATCATAGAATAGAATCATAGAGTTGGGAGAGCCACAAGGGCCATCCAGTTCAACCCTCTGCCATGCAAGAGTATATACAGTCAATCAAAGCACTCCACATACATCCAGACTCTCTAATGTTTGAGTGTATGTTGGTGACTTACTTTCCAGTGATCTTAAGTCACATGTCCACAAGCGCATTTTCCTTCCTTCCCTTCTTCAACTGCAGCTACGAGTTCTCTACATCTCTCCCTCTTTAACCTCAGTGTTTTTGTATCTTGCAGGTCACCTGCTTGCACAGTTTATCATACCCTGAAGCTCAAGAATGCAAGCTGCACGTGACCAGTGTATCCTGGAATGCCACTGGGGCAGTCATTGCTTGCTCATATGGCAGGTCGGTTGTCCAAAACCACAAGTGCAGGAATATCCCCTCCTCTGCTTCTGGATTGGCTGCATTTTAACATTTGACATTTTATTCCAGGGGTGGTTTTCATGTAAAAAAAGAATAATCAGTAAAAATGGTGCATCTGAATCATATTACTTTGGCCCTGAAAAACCTGTCAATTACTTTCCAGGCCCAGTTCAAGGTGTTGATTTTAATTGCTTAAGCCTAATTGGCTTAGGGCCTGTAGGACAATGGCAAAACCATATCTGTGTATTTCTTGCCTAAGAAAATCCTATGAAATTCATGGGGTCACTGTAAGTCGACAGGTCACTTGAACACACACACATACCTCTATGGGACTACCTGTCTCATTCTGAACCTCTTTGGATGTTAAATTCTTCAGGAGAAGCATTCTTGAGGATACATCACCTGCTGTTTGCACCTCAAGGTGATTTCAGGATAAAATATACTTAAGAAGTCCAAAACAACTGGAAATGTTGGTGTCTTAAAGTGGATATCTTAAACTTGCTCACTCATAAGAGGATTTTGCTTAACATGGGCATTTATTTCTATTTTTGCATATGGTTGTATCGGTAAAGTTTAGGGCATGTGTATCCTCCACTTCCTCCAATGTGCTTGTGCTGTTGTACATATTCTTTCCCAACTGCTGTTTTATTTGTACAGCAACCCTGTGAGCTGGTTTAGTTTAGGAGAGCAAACAGCCCAGGCTCACTATTGAGTTTCATGGCTAAGCAGAGATTTCCATTTCAGTCCCATTTCATAACCTTGCACTCCAACTACTTAGGGCTTGGCTGTATTTTCCCTGCCCTATGAATATGGGATGATTCTTCCACTGGCATCCCAGCTATAACTGTCCCCTTGCGGACTAAACTAAGGCTATGGCAGGAAGGGCAAAGGTGTGTGTGTGTGAGAAAGAGATAAATAAAGGTGTAGATCTTGCAGAGAAGACAGACATGTTCTGAGGTTCTCTGGAGGACCCCTGGTCAGGGCATACTGAACATACTTTGACACCTGCCTGATTTTCCTTTTTCATTCCAGACTGGATGATGGAGACTGGAGTGCAGAAAAATCCTACATCTGTACTTGGAATCTTGATCGAAGAGCCCTGAACCCCAGGCGTCCAGATCTAGTGGTGGAGATCCCCAGTGCTGTGATGTGTTTGGCTTTCCACCCGCTGCAGCCTTCGCTTATAGCAGGTAACCTCTTCGGCTCTTCCTTGTTCATTCTACATTTCTCTGCCTTGCATTTTGACCCCTTTCATTAGCATCGCTGCCTTGAGCTGGAGCAACCTTAGTGGTTGGGATAACCAGGGATCACACAGCAATTGTCTAAAAGTTTCCTCTGTGATGTGGCCACTTATCCAAGTGCCTAAAAGGGGAGGCTGTTATATTATAGGTATTTATAGTCTGCTCTTCAGCCACAAAGGGTCTCAGAGCGGCTTACAGATTGTTAAGCAATAGCACTTTATACATCTCTACTGCATTAAGCAGTTTCCAATGTGTGTTAGAGGCTACCACTCCCTTATTATAGTAGAAGACTGCTGTATGTCAGAAGTGCTGTATATGATGGATAAGAACTGAGCATTACATTTAGCACATGGGGACTTCACGTTATTTTACCATAGGTGTCTTGTCCCTTCTAGGTGGCCTATTCAATGGGGAAGTGCTGGTGTGGGACACATGCAGACTAGAAGACCCTTTGCTGTGGAGGACAGGGATGACTGATGACACTCATACAGACCCAGTTTATCAGGTATGAGGGCAGGCTGCTGCCTTGGCAAGGTTGTGTTTGCAAAGTTAGTCTTCTTAGAAAAGTTCCCCATGCCAGCAGATGGGGGAACCTTTCCCTGGCTGGAAGAGGATGGAAAACATCCCTCCCTTTTTGACCCATAAGACTGATGCTGGATGGCTGGAATTCATGATCACAATTACGAGGGTTTTAATTCTAGGTTGCACAATCGTAACTGAATTGTATTCACAATCCCTGCTGTGCTTTCTGCAACCAGACTTGTCTATCTCGGATTGGCCTTTTTAGTCATCAGTGCGCTTGCAGAAAACGCGGGATGAATCCTTCCTGAATCTTCGTTTGCGAAGAAAAGCCAGAGAGAGAGAGAATAGCATTGGGAATACATACGGATAATAAAAGTCCCTCCAGTCCTGAGTTACTCGCTATCAGGTTCTGTGAGCGATGGGTGTGTCAATAGAAAGGCTATAGTTCTGCAGTTCTCTTGATGAAGTTGGGTTCTAATTTCTATAAGCTGTTGCCAGCCTGAGCAGTAGTGATGAATGATGGGAGGCCTCCATCCCTAGAAGGCATATATTGTGCTACTTGCTCTCTGTTCCGAGCAGCTCAGATAAGATTCTCGTTGTTCAATTCTCGTTTCTGCATCAGGTTGGCTGGCTGCCAGACTCAAAGCACAGCCACACCTTCCGAGTTCTGAGTGTCTCCACGGATGGGAAGATCCTGGTGTGGCAGGAAGACAGAGATGGCTTTCTCAAGCCTATAGATGGCTTTGCTTTTGTATTGCAGCAGATCCCCAGGAGCACAAAACTGAAGAAGGTGAGCTTGAATATGAAACATCATGACCTCACATGAGCTCAAGAGTTTTAGTAGTTTCACTTTAGTTAAGGCAGAGGTGCAGAGCGTCAAGCTTAGGGTCCAAATCCAGCACGTCTGGGGTTTACCAGATGGCCATGCCCCCCTTCCCCATGGCACCACCAGTATGTGGTTTCATAGTGTTTGTGGCTTCCCCCACATTCTAAAGCTGAAACACCTTTTTTTGAGGTTCAGTTACTGGCAGTAAAGAGCTCCAAGCTAAAATTTGTTGGTATTTTTGGCCCCTTTGCCTGACCTTACCCACCATTTGAATGCTTCTCCTCCCCCAAACTTTTCTGAAATCGAATTCAGACCCTTGTTGTGCAGGTTTTTAATATAAAATTATAAATAATTTCATTTCAGAGCTCTGCCTGTTGCAGACGTTCCTGTGCTCCATGAAGAATGGCTCGTTTTGTACCCATTTGGAAATAGTGTTTCAGGGCTTAAATAGTAAATGTGTGCATTCTGGAGAAAATGCAATATAACTTGATAAATGAACCATTTTTAGCAAATATTCTAGTATCAGCAAGGGGTTTTGGGCCCAGCCTCTGAATCCTGTTTTCATCCTTTTTCTCCCTCTCTTCCGCAGCACGCACGAGGAGACACAGCCGTGGGCATAACCTCCCTCTCCTTCTCTCACTTTGAGCCCAGCGTCTTTGTCGTTGGCACAGAAGGGGGCTATTTGCTGAAATGCTCCTCTGCTGTGGAGGCCGTCGCTCTTCTACAAAAAGGCAGTTCCATCCCACTCAAGGCACCTGCGCAGTTTGTCTTCTCCCCTCACGGAGGACCCATCTACTGTGTAAGCTGTTCACCATTCCATAGGTGAGTAGCAAACACAGCCTGATCATAACACTCACTGCAATTTCCTGGAGGACTCCCATCCCATCACCTTCGGCTTCCCTCGCGCCAACCCTTTCAACAGCAGTGGCACGTTTAAAGCTATTTGTCAAGACTTTCCTTGAGAAAATGGGAGCAGTGATAATCACCAGGATTCGCCCTAGCACCACCAATAGCAAATCATGTGTTTCAACATGAGATTCATTAGGAATGCCAGTAGATAAAGAAGATCTATTTGGCTTTATCTGATAAGCAGAAGTTCAGCTCTGGGAAACAGCCACACTCTGAACATCTACTTCTGCTTTATAGCTCTTTCTATTATAGCGTAAGGCTAAATCTTTGAAATTCTGTAATTTGTGCTCCCCATGGAATAGTATTAAGTAGGTTACAATTGTCTTTCTGCCAAAGAGCTCTCACAAATATATGTCACAAGATGACTGTGCATTTAAGCTCTTACATAGAAGATAAAAAGAGGGTTCCTGTTGTAGGCAAGTGACTATTGTCTTGTTTGAACACTGCTGTGAGTTAAAAACACATCTTTACAAACCCTCCCACTGTGAGTAGTTTGCAGTTTTCAATCCTCTGATTCTGAACATTTGCTTATTTCCAGAAATCTCTTTTTGAGTGGAGGGACAGCCGGGCACGTTCATTTGCACTCCATGCTACAAGCTCAGCCCCTTGTTTCCCTTCAGTTGTCCAAGAAATATATTTTCAGTGTCAAGTGGTCTCCAGTACGGCCCTTGGTTTTTGCAGCTGCTTCTGGTGAAGGTAAGTGCTTGTTAGCTTTGCAGATTTAGGAAAAACTTAAATTAGACCACAGAAGAGTCAGTCTTATTTCAACTGAGTTCTAAAAGGCTGGTATTTAAGTACAGTGGGCCTGCTGTTACCTGCTGGGGTTTGGTTCCAGGACTCCATGGATACTCAAGTCCCATTATATACAATGGCAGAGTAAAATGGTGTCCCTTATATAAAACAGCAAGGTTTGTTTTTTGGAATTTTTAAAAAATATTTTCAACCAATCGAGCGTTGAATCCATGGATATGGAGGGCTGACTGTACTTCTATAGCCTACCCTGATGCCCTGATTTTAAAACCACTAAAATGGCTACCACTGAAATGCAGACAGTGGTAAACGTAACCTGCCGAGAGACCGAGGGTCTTGTTTATAGCCTGTTACGTAGTTCATCAGGCCCAGAGATTGCCACACTGACCAGATTGCTTTCTGTCAATTAATCTGGTTGCTTAATTTTATTTTTGGTTTGTAGAATGTGCATTTTTTTAAAGGGCAGTAAATATGGTGAAACCAAATATGCACATTAAAATGATTCTATCCCATTGATTTCTATCGTAATCAAAGACATGGGAAATTTCACCCCCAAAGAGGTCAAGGATAACAACTAGGGAACTAAACCGAACCTGTTAAATTTCCCCAAAAAAAGGATCAAAAGGTCTTGACATTGCTTCTTTCATCAACTCAGTATTCTAGTGTTACCAATGAATGTGCTTTTTGGTGGTTCTGGATCAAGTTAACAAGTTGATGCTTTGCTTTCAAGGGGAATTGCAACTATTTGACTTTGGGAAGAACTCTCAGAAGCCATCTGTTTCCATCAAGCAGACGTCTGATCAAACCCCGGTGTACTGCTTAGAGTTCAACCACAGGCAGGCCCAGCTTCTGGCCGCTGGAGATGGCAGCGGGGTGGTGAAAATATGGCAGCTAAGCTCAGATTTCACAGAGGAGGGACCACGGGAAATGAACCATCTTGACCAACTAGCAAATGAGGTAACAGATTAATACGGACAGTAAATAAAAGGCCTGATGTTATCTCAATTGGCTGTAATTACCCCTGTGTTTACAAGTTCCTTTTAGTTTGTCTCCCCTTTCCCTTCTCCAGTATTAACTGTACTTTTTCCTAAGGCTAGAAGAGGTTGTTGAACACTAGTTGAGATTTGAGTGTGCACTTCTCCAATATTTCTTCGGTATCAAGAAGCACCTGCAATTGGTTTCATTTGGACCAGTAACTTTTATTGATGCACACGGCAACGTTTCTTATTTTTTTTGCTCCAGGTACTAAGGAGAGAGAGTTTTAAGCTAAGCAGATTTAAGGATACATCTGAAAGGCAACACCGATTATTTCTGAGCACAACAATGGACACATGCAGAGAGCTAAGAGGCAGAAGACGTGTGAGCGCATTCTTAGGATCCTGTAGTGCTATCGAGATCAATTCACAAAGAGTGAGCGTGTAAATTCAATGTAGTCGTAGGCGGAGGGGAGTTCTCGGCCTTTGCTGTCCATGTACGGCTTCATGTGAGAGATGCAGTAGTCTGCCTGTTCCCGGGTCAGGTTCTGCAACAAGAGAGGAGACAAGACATGCAGTGAGAGGGGAAGTTGCTTGCGTAGTCAACATGGCAGCTGGGAGTCTAACAATTGTTGGCTCTTACTTGGTAGAGTTCCTCCTTGGTCACATACGGTTTGCCCTCAGAACTGAGAGCACGGAAAGCGCTTTCTATCTCCTCACTGGATTTCACATTCTCCGTCTCCCTGCTGATCATGAAAGCCATGTATTCTTGCAGTGAGACATGCCCATCCCTGTCAAAAGAAAAAGCATAGCATGAACAGGATGCATTGGATCTCCCAACAGCTATGTGGGTACAAAACAGCTTAACAGTGCTGTGCAGAAAGGTGCGGCCTATTTGGATGAAATGTAAAACTTGCCATTGAAAAACAGCTCTCAGAATTGAACTGGGAAATCCATCAGGGAATTTTCTTGAGCTGAAGTCAATAAACAGCTTTATAGGCAGGAGCAAGGCGCTAAATACAAATGGTTATAGTAGAAGTCATAAAGAGCTTGGCCAGTTTAAAAATGTTACCTCAAGGAGGGTAAAACTTGAATGTTGTCTCTTCTATGTTATGCAATCAAAATGGGCCTTTTAGCATTTCTTGCCACTAAGTTTACATATGCAAATCTGTAATTAGGGGGGCTAGGAACCTAAGCAAGCTGGACTTCTTAGGATACCAACCTACACTTGCCTGTGAAGTACTTTTACCTGTTAGGATCAACGGTGTCAAGAATAGCCTCAAACTCTGGATCTGGCTCTCCTTCTTCCACCATAGGCAAATCATAACCTAGGGAGCGCAGGCAGGATTTAAACTCCTGGTGGTTTAGACGGCCAGATTTATCCTTGTCAAAGTGTCTGGAATTAAAAGACAACAAACCATTAAAACAAAAATACTCCGGCAGATGAGGAGTCCAGAAAGTACAGTTTAAGTATTTTACAAATTTACAGTACAATTTAGTAATATAGATACACTTGATAACCAGAGAACAGAAGTTGGCATGATCCTCTGTCTTCCTCTAAATTGTGGTCCTTGGGCTGTTCAACCATTTTGTATGTCAGAAATGATCACTTCCTATTAAATAATTTATCAACTTACTTAAACATCATGCTGAATTCCTTGAGGGCTTCTTCAGTGACTCCAGTTGTGTTTCTAGAGGGAAGAAAAACACATTTAGCGAGACTCAGTTTGGCTAAGTCCAATTAGGCCTGTGGTACAGTAGAAATCTTTGCTATAGTTCATTTACAGCCCCAACTACAGAAACATTTGGCAGGGGACTGAACTAGGTGTAAATTAGTTCATAGTCTATCTCAATAATGATCAGAAACTGTTCTGCAGCTTGTAAGGCCTCTAACCAGGCTCAACTTTTGGCCAGAAACTCTACCAAAGAGAACGCTGTGGGTTTTTTTTTTTTTTTTTTTAAAAGGAGAGGGATTTAGAAAAATCGGAGGCTTGGCCTCTGCTCTCTACTGCCAAAATCCCATCCAAGGCTGTCCAAAGGCCTTACCTGGCCTGTATTTGCTGCTCAAGATTGTGTTGCATTCTCATCCCAAGTTGGTCAAGCTGGTCCCACTGTTGTGCCAGCCCCACCGTGCTGTGCTCCGTGTACTTGTTGTCCAGGATCAGAGCTTCCTCCATGGCTGCTCCAAGGTCCTCAATCTTCTTTAGCTGGCTCCTCATTGCCCGGATCTCCTGGTGCTTGCGCTGTTGGGAAGAAGGAGAGGCATCAGGAAGAGCACACAAGTCAGTTGGGGCTCGCTGAAACAAGACACACGTATCTAAGACATTGCCCTCACATTCTGCACGGACAGAACAGAAATAGCTGCTTCACAGCCCTTATCTATGATGGCTAATAGGTATGAACTATCTGTCCAATAAGAAACAGGCTGGAGAGACCAGCGAGAACCAATACAAGGTGTGATTAAAGTGTTAGGCAATAATGCAGTACACCGAGGAAGCTCAGGTAGAAGGTAACAACACCATGATATCAAGAGGAAGATGGGCTGATGCTGTGTTCAGATGATCTTATTATGAACCTGTTGCACAAGCCACAATCAAAGCAGGAAATCTGCAATTATTTCAGGGTGGGATTAAACTGTTAGTTGCAGCAAAAATGAAGTCTTGCCACCTTAAAGGCTAATAAGCTTTATTTGGCGTAAGCTTTTATGGACTTCAGCCCATGAAAGCTGACACCAAACAAAACTGGTTAGTCTTGCAAGTGCCACAAGCTTCTTTGTGGTTTTTCCAGCAAAGTTCTCCATTATGTCTTAACCAACAAATTATGGTTGCCAGCTCACGACAAGCCAAAGTATTAAGCCAAAGCTTGAAATTGTTACAAAGCAGGTAACCACAGCTTCTTGCCTTGGATGTAAAAGGAAACAGGTCAATTTCTAACTGCAGCTCATCTGTATGCGTCTTAGAATCATAGAGTTGGAAGAGACCTCAAGGGCCATCTAGTCCAACCCCATTCTGCCCTGCAGGAATACACAATCAAAGCATTCCTGACAGACAACCATCTAGCCTCTGTTTAAAAATGTCCAAAGAAGGAGACTCCACCACACTCCCAGGCAGCGCATTCCATGTTATTTCACTACACTGATGCTCATGTTTTATGCTGGTCTGACTGTACTGAATATTTGATTTTTGGGTACATTGCCAACAGTTTGTTGTGGGACAGCAATCATAAGTGAATACTGCATTTAATGGCACATTCTGCCTTCCACTCTGAAAGTCCAGTCATATGAGGTAAATTCATTTAAACCATCCAACCACCACTCAGCTCAATTATCACATTGTCATTGTTGCTGACTTGGAATAACTGCAAACTATTTCCATTGAGTTGAAGGGGATTTTAAAACAATGCAGCATGTGGGGCAACTGCTGAAAGAAAGAAAAAAATGTTCATCATTCCACTGAGGTACTGTAAACCCCTTGCAGCTTATTTTGATCCGGGCTTCATTCTTTAGAACAAAGGGAGAAAAACAACGCTATATCCCACCCGCTTCCCATATGCACCATGGAGGCTGACCACAGACATTTAAAATGCCCTTTATGCGTTCACCTTTAAGAGCTATACTTCTCAAATGAATCCTCCCCGACCCCCAAATTTAACTGGAGGAAGAAGTAGACCTACTTTAGTTGCTTCCAGTTGTGACTCCAGGGTTCCAGATTCCTCCACCATACAAGACCTGAACAGAGAATTAGAATGAGGGAAGGCTCTCAACAACCGGGAGCAAAGACAGATGGGGCTCGAAATTAACACTGTTTTGTTAAATCAGTGCAACGTTGCCTGTTTGCCATCAGAGACAGGAGAGGAAAGCAAATTTCCCCTGCCCTCTAAGAGAAAGGGTTGCCAGTTCAACCACCTATGTACCAAAGCAGAATTCTCCACATAAAAGCCTTCCCTAGGATCTACCAGCCATGTTTCATGCACAACTCTCTTCATTCCAGTAGTTATTCTATTATTTATTAAGGCGTTTATATCCCACCCACTCCCTTTGTAACATTTATACCTGGGTGGTTTACAATGGCAGCTTGTGAAGGCAAATTTGTCACTGAATTATATACTAGGAAAACCACTAGTGTTTTTTTGTTTGTTTTTAAAGGTAACCTATAAAGTTGATTCTGAAACTACAAGAGTCAAGTCACAGCCAACTCAGAATGCAAAAGATTGTTCCTAAGATCAGCCCAAACCTTTCCTGATTTTTTTTTGGCCAGTCTTTAAGGGAGTGGAAAGGGTTGGCCAATTCAACTCAGTGGGCTGCATTGGAAACGTTAATTTCAAGCCCCATTCAGCAAGCCACTTTAGAAAAAAACGGAAAAAAAAAAACACTTCATGCCAAATCCAAAGCGCTCACTTCTCAATGGACTGAGTGAGACCCCCCAATGCAACCTCACCCGCCCGGACTGTGCCCAACACACACAAACCACAAGTGATTTGCTGGAGATGAGCTTGATTTGCTAATGAGCGACAGGAGCTCTAGCAAGGCTTCACACAGGGAATGCATGTGGGAAACCTTCACAAAACTACTGGCTCAGTTTCAATACCACCAAAAGAGTCATGTGGATCAAGGAAGGCCTCAGGATAAAAGAGTATCTGGTCAGAGATCACCTCAAAAAGGGGGATCCTAGACAGACCCGATCCCCTCTGGTGTTAGATCACCAGGGCAAAGGGTTTATGAGGCTCAGACATAATTTCAGGATCAGTCAAAAGGCTGGGTGTTGTTTTAAAGAATAACCAATACATGGCTTGTTTTTAACATTGGCGCTCAGACAGGAATGAAAGAAAAGGGAGGTGGGGGGAGACTTTGGAAGCCCAGAGGAACTCCGGGCTAACCAAATAAAGTCATTCGAAATTTCCTCAAAAGTCATGATAAGGCAGCAGTTTTAAAGGAACTTTGTATTTAGAGCCTCTGTCCTGAAAACATTTATGGTGCAAGATCACAATGGACAACTCTGTGTACAAACAGCAAGTCTTGGCTACTGTGCAGGTGAGTTGCACTTTCTTGGTGCCCCTATGAGAAGTCAGCATCCTCTTTCAATGCCCCCCCTCCAACTACATCCTGTGCCTCCAAACCATTGGGGGGAGGCAGGCTTCCAAGCTAGCTTTGGCAAGGGAAAAAGAAAACCCACTCTGCATGGATGGCAATACACCAGATTTTGTGGGCGAGTCTCACTCCAAGAGGGTTAAGGCTCACGGTCAGTGCGGGTTTAAGAAATTAAAAGCAGGGGCCCAGGATACTTTGGGCCAGGAAACAGTATTGCTAACTGAGGGAAGAAAAAAGAAAAAGAAACCATTCCCTCCCCAGCCCAAAGCATCTCACAACAGTGACAGTTAGTCAAAAGGAAAGCGAGCCTTTGGAATTAGGAGTGCGCAATTGTTTTTTTTTTAAAAAAACAAAAACACAGTGAGAGAAGAAAAATAAGAAGAAAAACCTTCCAGACAGATCATCCCCAACTTCATACTGATAGACACGAATGACACGACGGTATGCTATGCTATTCAAAGAAAAGAAACCAAGTGAAATTCCAAATGGGAAAAAAGGAGAGCACACACATACACACACTCAGCAATGGAGCACAACTCCCAACCAGTGCCAGCCTATGGATAGCAGCAGGTTTGCACACAACAGGATGGAGTGCTAGCCTCCATGACAGAGGCAGCAGTGCCATCGCCTACCTCGTCTGCAACTAGAAATACTCTGCAAACAGGCAAGCAGCAGCCCTGCAAGGCAGATGGGGTGCTAGGCAGCAACTCTTTCAGACTGCATGCCTGGGACTGGACGCAGCCAAGCTGTCTTATGGCAAGAGTCAAGTCCCTGTCCCTGCTCTCCCTCTGAGTTTTGGGTATTTGAGCTTCCCTTTCACTCCATCAGGTCATATGAGGCAGTATTAGATGCCAGTTGGGAAAGGCAAATTTTAGAGCTCTTGATTCTATCAAGTTCTTGGGAAACTTAAATCCATCTGCCTGACGTTTTTAAACAGGAAAAAACCCACCACCACCCGCTAGCACACCCACCATGTGAATTCCAGATGGATCCACCACCCATCACTGAGGCAGCGAGGGTCCAGCTGTTACCAGCAGAGTCACAAACAGCTTAGCTTTGTAGAACAAATAGGGAAAAATATCTGGCAGTAGCCTTCATAAGCGCTGCACTCGAAGGCCTGTACAAGGTATGGCTGATGACACAGCTGAACCATCTGTCTGCCTAGTAAATGTCATGAAAGGCATGCTTTTCCAAAGATCAATTCTTTTCTTTAAAAAACACACCCACACCTAACAACATACGTTTTTAAAAAGCTACACATCTGTTTAAGAGTGCAGGAAGCTGCCTTGCTGTACCAGGGCAGACTATGGCCTAACTCAAGTTGGGAATCCTGCAGCCTTCCAGATGTGGCTGGATTGCCTCTCAGCCCAGTGGTACTCCTGGGTCTCAGATGGTTTCCTACATCAGTTCCTTGGAGAGGCATGGATTGAAATGGGTACTTCCTGCAGAGAAAGTGTGTGTTCTACCCTGAAACTAAGTTCCCTTTTCGACAACTAGGCAGCAGCTTCTTTGGTTTCATATACAATTCAAACAGCCCGTACCCTGTTTCCAGCAATTTCAATGTTGGTTCAGTTCAGTCAGAACAGCTGAACTGTGTCTTGGCCATGTGTGTACTGGCCGCTCAGGCTCTTGAACTCTCTTTCAATACCTCCCTGTAACTGGCTCCAAATCAGAATAAGGCCTTTGAGCTGAGTTTCCCGTTCTAGGCTATGCTTTGCACCTACTGAGAATCAAAGCAGGAAACTGGAGAGTATGAGCCCAAAACTCAGTGGCAAAGGCCAAAGTGCTGTAGCAGTCCAGACGGCTTTGGGATGATCAAAAGGGGATGCTGGCCAACAGAGCAGGGCATAAGTCTCTTTCTCTCTCTCTCTCTCCCACACTAGTGAAGAAAAACAAGGAACTTTTGCATTCAAAGCCAGAGAGCTTAAACTTCTTTTCCCACTCAGTGGCAAAGAAGAGAAACCATAACTTTATGTGGACAGAGATTCCAACCCCCCATTTTTCAACAGACACATCATTCAGGTTTGCACAGGTTAGCATAATCAACACACAATAAAGTCAGAAACAAGGCAAACATTGCTAACTAGCAGAATGTTAAAAAGGGGCAGGACTGGGTATTTTGCTAAACATTCACTACCCCAAAGGGTGAAAGCAAGCTATTGGTTTTCCTGAAGCAATCTGGTTTAACTTTCATTTGCAGGCAGCATTTGAGTGAATGTTGAATCAGAAAGATGGAGCAGAATGCCCTTAGTCTGTTAGCTACTCCCTGACTCTGAAGCCCTCAAAATGGGAATGATGGGAGCTGTAGTCAAACCCATCTGGAGAAGAGCCACCATAGGGAAGCCTGAACTACAGAAAGCAAGGTAGAAGCTTTATCTGCTAAGCTTTAGTAATTTATTTGACTCAATGTGCTATTTCAGATCTCCTTGGTTGAAGGAGGAGCAAGTCAACAGCACAAAAGACAGACAAGCTCTCTATTCTTACTGAGAAAAATTGGCTGTGTTTCTCTTTCCCTGCCCCAGCGTTCTATTTCCTGTGTGTCTGACAGGAGATGGAACGATAACCTCATGCAGGATCCCAGCGCAGAAGCCCAAAGTAGATGGCTTCTGCTAACGCAGTCCTTTCAAGCAAAGCAATGGCAGCAAGAAGCACACAAAAGAACAAGAAGAGCTTATGTAAACTGTAATATTGTACTAACCCATCAAGCAGGTAGGTCCTGAAGAACAGGATGGTCCAAACGCCAGGCCGCAGGAGAAGATAGCGCATTGGACAAGGAAGGGAAGGAAAGGGAGAAGAAAAGAATAAAAAGGGACATTATGTCAGCAAAGGCAGGTCCTGTTTGACATGAATGCATTTGAGAATGTCCTCCTTGCTTGTGTTTCTGAACAAGGCTTTGCTCCCCCCCCAACTCTTTAGTGTCCATCTTCCTTCAAACCCTAAATTTTTCAAAAAACTTGAACTTTAAGGGGACATGCAATTTCCATTTCTACAGAAGCACAGAATCCAATGTGGGTTTAAAAAGAGTGCTTCTGAGAGAGGGATTTAGGATTCCAGCTATTTGTTCTCTTTTCTCTTATTACTTAGATTTCTGCTCTAGTTATCACTGTTGTTGTTATTGTGTGCCTTCTGACTTATGGCAACCCTAAGGTGAACCTATCACGGGGTTTTCTTGACAAGATTTGTTCAGATGGGGGTTGCCTTTACCTTTCTGTGAGGTTGAGAAAGTGTGACTTGTCCAAGGTCACCCAGTAGGTTTCCATGACTGAGTAGATTCAAACCCTGGTTTCCTAGAGTCATAGTCCAACGCTTAAACCACAACACCACGCTGGCTCTCACTTTTCACCATACGTTGCATTGTATAGTCTGACCTCATTTCTCCTCTCCTCTTCTTTGTGAGGTACAAGGCCACCCAGGGAATTTAATAGCCAAGCAACCATTTTAATTTTCCTAACCAACATTAGCCTGCCTGTGACACCGGCCCACCTAAAGATGTCCTAAGGCAACTTCATGTGTATGTGGGTATGGGGGATTTTCCTAAGAAGTCAACCTAAGAGATGCTTCTTCCGTATGAGTATAGCTAAATTCAGAATATTCTGGAAATGAAGAAATCTAAGTAGCAAACACCCCACAAAAGTTTCCTTTCCTGAGGAAAAGTGACTGATAATCCTCTTCCTGAAGCTTCTGGAAGAAAGTGAGAGTGCAGGTCCCCAAGAATCAGAGACAGAGCGTAAAACTGAAGGACAGCCAGCAGCACCTGGTCTCCTGAATCCATTGGTGGAAAGCGTTTGCGTGCTGAGCAAACTCCTGGCGCAGTTTGTCATTCTCCTCTTGCCTGCGTTGTTCCTTCTGCAGTTCTAACTCACGTTCCTAAAGAGAAGAAGTGGAAGAACCATTTTGGAAGTTAAGGGTGGAAGGAAATCATGGCTGAGATCCTGTATGACACAGCGTAGCATAACAGTCTTGGGAGTGGAACTACGCCACATCTCCACTGGTTTGCCCCCTTGACCATTCAGCTGGGGGGGGGGGAGGTGGTGGGATCAGATAAGTGTTACGCTATGTCCCCATGGCCAACTGCAGATGGGTGACATAATCCACTGAGATCCTCAGAGGGCTCAATGGGCGATGTCATCATTTTGGTTGGTGCTGGGAGCAGTAGCCAGAGGCGGCGAAGTTGGCATTTTTGTAGCAGCCATTGAATGGTTGGGGTAGGAGGGGGGATCAGTGGCTAAACAACAAGTTGGTGGGCATTTGATCACAATGGAGACTGGAAGAGAATACCAACCTCTGCAACCGTTAAAAAAAAAAGACACACAGGCATAAGGTTGACCAAGGAGGTTTTCCCCTTGAAAATCCAGGAAACCAAAAAGGTGCCCTGTTGGTTTTAACTGACAGGAGGAACGTAAATGGCTTGGAAAGGGAGGGAGTAACTGGGCTTGGATCTCCAAAGAATAGTGTTAGTTTACAGCACGGGGTTGTGAGGGAGAAAAAATTAAGCACAAAGATGTAAGGTTTCAGGTCAGTAACAGCAAATCTGTATCAAAACCTCTCTGATTTTTGAGGGGCAGCATCCTCCCCTGGACTTCTCACGAGTGAGAGGGAGCTCCTTGAATGAAAAAGGAATTAAAGAACCAAAGAACAGTAACAAAGACCATCAGGCCCAAGTTACCTTGATTATTTTCTGAAGATTCCGCCAGGTCTCCTCAAGAGCCTCCATTGTGAACCAGGTGTATGGGTTGGAGGCGACCCGGAAACTTTTGATCTGGCGGTCCAGCTCGGCCAGTTGGTTGAAGTCTGCCTGGGCGGAGCTGAGGGAGGAGCGGAATGCATCGTGAGCCTCACGCAGGGCCTTGATCTCCTCCAGCGAGTTGCAGCGCACCGGGTCTGTGAGGTCCTCCTCTGCGTTCTCAAACCAGCTGTTAAAGGCCGAGGCCTTCTTGGCAAAGGTCAGGAACAGATCTTCAACCTGAGGGAGAAGAAGACAGTCCACGCTTTCACTAAGCCTGCAAGCTGCACAATGCCAGTCTAAGAAACACCGAAAGGAGTGAATGCCTTGTGTATATCTCAAGAGCTAAGTCTAAAAGCTGTCAATGTTGATTTTTAAAAAAACCACCCCAGCCCTTTCCACTATGTGAATTTTTGAAACTTAATGCAGCCTTTCTCCAATCCAGCACCAGTTGTGTTTGACTACAACGTCCATAATTAGCAGCCCAGTTCAGTTCTATGATAGTAGTCTGACACATCTGAAGAGTAGGGAGTTTCAAGAAGGTTGCCCCAATGGGCTCAGAGGAATTCACCCAATGGCAACAGAGAGAAGAATTGACTTTCCTTCTGCAAGGCTGGAGAGGGAAGTGTGCATGAGGGGGAAGACAGAACAGGGCCCAGGGTCCAAGCAGATGTCAGAACTCCCCATGGGCAGCACCCCCCCCCCAAGCTCAAATACCTCCCTTTTCCTCTGCAATCCCTCTCAAAATGGTGACAGGAAGTAATGTTGTATCACTTCCTCTTGACATCTTGAGGGAACTGCAGAGGAAAATGGACATTTTGGGAGTAATAAACAGTTCTGGGGTGCGGTGGGGGTATTCTCACATGTTCTCATGCATTTAGGAGGCTTTCTGTGCGATCCGGGGGCAAAACTTAACTGAAAATTGTGCTGAATTTTTCAAAAACCACGTAGGGTCCACAAAAGCCACATGCAGCCCACCAGCCACACCATGTCCACCCCTGGGTTAGAATCTCTAGTTGGTGATAGAATTCTTAGCAGCGGCAACAAATAGCTTCACGAGAAGGAAAATAAAGCCATGTTCAATTCTCTCTAGAGATATTCCCACTCACCTTTCTGAAATGCTCCTGGGCCTCCAGGAGTTTCTTCTTCCTGGCCGCGGAATTGGCCAACAGCTGGTTCCAGCGCTTCATGAGCGAGGCATGGCGGGCCTCGATGGCTTTGGACTGGATGTGTTTGGCTGCCAAGAGCTGGTCTTTCAGGGCCGTGATGTTGGCAATACCTTCCTGCTGGAAAGCCTGAAGTCCAGCATCAAAGGTTTCCTAAAGGGAGAAGAAAACAGATTGGGGAAACTGAGGAATGGCTCAAGGCTTGTGCTGTTATTAATTATATAAGTATCTCTGTAGCACCTTTCAGCCAAGGGGCTTCATAGCAACGTACAATACAAAATTTAAAAAGAGTTCTATGAAACAAAATTAAAAGACTAGCAGCCAGCTCCGCATTCACAGACATTAAATGCTGAGCGAAACAAGAATGCCTTTACAGCTTAGGAAATGCCAAACAGCCAAGTTGCCAATGTTTTCTCCTGCACAGGAAGTGGAATTTCCTCAGTGTTCACCAACCTGTTTGGTAAGGAGCGTTTGCACAGAAGAGAGATCTCGGCCATAGTCATCAGTCTTCAGGCTGTTCTCTTTTTCACCTAGAGTAAGACAAACACACAGCACATAAGTCCAACTTTGCCTTACTACCCTAAAAAAAAAAAAACCCAAACCCAAAAACCCAAACCCTCTTTTTTTGCTACAATTATTAAATAAAAAAAATAGCAAGTAATAACTAAGCTGGCACCATGAAGTTGGGGGTAAATGTCAGAGGCGAGTGCTTTTGTTTGTTTTCAGGGTGCTGTTTCTAAAACTGAGCCTTTGTGTTTTCATCTTCCCCACGACTGCCTGAGTGAATGGGAGCCTTTGTGGCTTCTGAACCCATAACCAATTCATCAAGGAAGAAAGCAAAAACATCCTTGTCAAGGCAGAGGCATTACCAGCCTTCTGGCCCAGATGAGGGGACTCTGCTTTCACCTCCCCCTCTACAGCAACAGCCAAGAGGCCTGGCTCATACCTATCCAAGACTCCACCACGTCTGCTTTCCAGTTGAACTGGAGGAAGGCAGAGTTCTCGTCCAGTTTGGCCTTTCTCTGGGCTGCTGCTCTCTCCAGGTCCGACACTTTGCCCCTCAGGCTCTTCATCTTGGCTGTGATGTTCTCTTCATGGTGATTGTTCTGCAGAAAGAAAAAAGAACTTTGAAAGCTGCTCCAGACAACTTTGCCCTTTGTTCAAAGCAACTGAGATGCAAACAAGCATCTGAAAGTTACATGGGGACACTTGAGAAAACACTCCACTTTTAGATCATGAAAGAAAATGAAAAGACAGCTGGGGGGGCAGCATAAAACCCGATGTGAGATGTGTTTAGAAATAAAGAGGCGGGAATGAAAAAATGACATAAAATGAGTGTCCTCCCCAAAGAGTTGCACCCTTCTGAGGGAGATGGGAAGGTGGGATCATATGCCTCATGAGAGGTAGCTGCCACCTTAGCAGAAGGACCTCCCACCCCCGTTTTGCTCACCTTCTTAATGAGATCCTCGCCATTAGTGCAGACGTCGTTCACCCGGTCCTTGTGCACAGTGAAATCCGTTTCAAAGGCTTCGTGTTTCTTCAGCAGGCCCTGCAAGGGAGGCCAGGTCAGAAGAGGCTCAGGGGAGGCATGCCAAAAGGGTAGGACTTCAGTCTGTTTTCTACACTAGAGAGCCAGTGCTGGACTTAAGACACTAGTTTAAACCTCTACTCAGGAACATGGGGTGACCTATAATTATAGGCCATTATAGCATCATAGGTCAGGCTATCAACTCCTGCTCACCTGAATAGCAGCAAGTGTGTCCCCATAGTCCTCACTGGCTACCAGTGTCATCTTCTCATTGATCCAGGCTTCCTCTTCTTCCACATTAGCCACAAACTGCTGGTACTCTAGAGACTCCTCCAGCCGCTGACCACTGTAACGTAAGTATATAAGAAAAACCAAGCGCTGGCCTTTATATTTTCATTCTACACATCTAGGCCTAAGAAAGTTCTGTATTGCCCAAAAGCTTCCTTCGGGCATTTTAAAAGACTACCATCAGGGGTCAAAATTACATGCCCCCTGCCCTCATCCCAAATCCCAGCAGCCTCTAGCCAACAAAGCCAAAGGTGAGGTGTACTGGGAGCTGTAGCCCAACAAAATCTGGAGGGCCTCATAATTCCAACCCCTGAGCTATATGGACCTCAGAAAGGTTTCATCTCCAAGTTGTCTCTACCTAGTTACTCTACTCCTAGACCCAGAAGGGGCAAAATGAACGCAAGAAAGCCCAGCCGCTTCAAAACAGGCTCTTTACTTACCGAGCAGTGGCCAACTTCTTTAGCTCTTGCCAATGCTCCACAAACTGAGCCAACCTCTGCTGTATCTCTTCCTTCCCAATGGTGTTGTCGTCTGAGAGCTTCTTTCCAGTATCCAGCACGCCCTGTCAAGCAGACAAATCCAACTCTGCTGCTGAGTGAGCAACTATATATGACCCTGTCTTAGGCTGCTGCATAGTCATTTCCATAGCATCACCCCAAACACCTTCAAGGTTCTAATAATCTGTGTGTGTGTGTGTGTGTATGCTTTTAAAATCAGGTATTTGTGTGTGTGTGTGTGTGTGTGTGTGTGTGTTTAAAATCAGGTATTTGTAAGCTATTTCCCTACCTGGATGGCAGGCTCATGGGCGGCCAATTCTGCTTCCAGACGCTTGTGTTTCTTCCTCAGGTTCTGCACCCCAGTGAGGTCTCTGCCATAATCTTCTGAGCTAACCAGAAGCTTCTTCTCTCTGAACGTCAGAAGGAAAAATCCAAAGCATATATATATATAAATAGGAAAAACCATAAGCATGGCTGAAGCTGCAGACTATAAGCTTTTGGTCTACACACTTGATCCAGGACTCCTCGTCATCCATGTCCCGGAAGAACTGGTGCAAGCGATGAGACTCGTTAAGCTTGGCACGACGAGCAGCTGCCATGTTCTTGATCCGCTGGAAACGCCCATTGACGGTGTCCCGCTTGTCCTTGACTTGCGAGGTGTCAAAAGCACTGCTGGTCATCAGGCTGTCGGCCTGACTGTTGAGATCTTTCAAGCGATCCTAGAAATATTCAAGAAAGAAAGAAAGGACCCTTCTAAGCTGCCTCGAGGCGACCTTTGGTTCAGGTTTTGGGGAACACTAGATTTGCCCCTTGGGAAGATGCAACATGAAGCCACCCTTAGCACAAGCTAGTAGTCTGCAACCTGGGATTTGCCGTTTGGCAAAGATTCATATGAAATCACAAACCACTGTTCAGTGCATTTGTATGAACACAGAGTTGTTTACCTCATGGGCAGAGATGTCTGCTTCTAGCAGCTGGTGCTTTTTTAGGAGATTGTTCACAGATGCCAAATCCTTCCCATAATCTTCAGATGCAAGCAGGGCTTCCACCTATAAGAGGGGGGAAAAATAATAATAATACACACAGTATTGAATCACTGAAACGGTCATGCTTGTAACTGGTGGGTGTCCATGTCCTTTCCCTTCTTTGCAAAGTGGGTAAAACCGCCCAACCTGCATCCTAAGGGCTCAACATGTCCCCAGTTCAACCATGAGTATGTTCTCAGACTTCTCAGTATAGTCCCTGAAACATTTTTCAAAACAACCTTTTCACAACTAATAAGATTCCTTATCCCCAGTTATGTTATGCCTGCCATTTAAGAGCAGCTAATATTAGCAAAGCATTCTAAGCAAATTGAGCTACCTCTGACAGCCAGAAGTCGAAGTCTTTGATTCCAGTGTTGAAATTCTGCTGTTTGTTGGCCTCCTTCAGCTTTTGGCTCTTCTCTGCTGATTTCTGTACCAGGAACTGCCACTGGTCAGCCAGAGCAGCCAAGCGAGCCTGACATGAGAAAAAGAAAGACATTCAGACTTAAAAATCAAAACAAGATCTGTTAGCAAGTAAAGGTTCCACTGACTTTGCCCAAAATAAACAGTGAGGGATGGGACATGTTGGTCAACATTTGCACAGAGTAGGAGTGGGGAACCTTGGGTCCCAGGGCTCAATCCAGTCCTCCTGGGGTTATAATCTTGGCCTCTGGGGTCCTACAGAGTTGCTATGGCTGGATGAATTCAGTGTGCCAAAGTGCCTTAGAGGTCAACACCCACCTTCACAGCATCTTCACTCCCGGCACAGGCACCTCGCTCGATGAGGGTATTCCCCACATCGATGACGCCACGGATCCGGTCTGCGTTAGCATGGAGTTCGGCTTCGAAGGCTTGGTGCTTCTGATGTTTGCTCTGAAGACAGCAGAAGAGAAACCCATAACCAAGTAGCCAATGACTCCTACATCATTCTCAGGGGTAGGGATGTGTGGAATATTTGACCGAAAGAAACGAGAAGATGGCAAACTTGAGGCCGCTCCTAGCTGGAATGTCACTGTTGACTGCCCTCTATTGTTGCAGGATTCAAATCCTGGGGTACAGTTATGTTTTCCATATATTCCTATATATTTTATTAATAGCAGGAACAAATCCCATTTCAGGGGGTGTTAGCTATTTCTAACCCAAAAGAGAGAAGGGAAGAAAGAGAAAGAGAACCTAGTTCTAACTGAGAAGAATTTAGAGCTCATTATATATTGGAAGAGCCTGCATCTTTCTGACAACAAAGCATGCATTCTGCTACTGAGATGGGCCCTACAACTTTTTCTGTTGAACACAGACTAAGTAATGAAGCAGACACAGCAATCCTACAGAGTTCATAAATCTTTCCCCTGAGAACAAAAGGAGCAAGACATAGGGTGGGCACTGATGGGGGACACAGAATGCGTATATGCCAAATGCCATGCTTCAGTGAAATGACACAAATCACAAGACAGTATTCCGTGACAGGACAGTGTTTTAAATGTGCCAAGTGAAAATGCCAGTAAGGTCCGACCCTCAGCCAATATGCTGCCCTCTAGGGCAGGGCTGAGTACCGACAAAAACACAGAAAGCAGGTTTTGGGTTCATTGAGAATTTTGCATCAGACTTTTTAGGCTGGAAAACAGTGATCACAACAAAGCCCAATTTTAAGCTACAGCTGGGTAGGTGATGTCAGATGAACACCTTATTAGTTCTTTAATACTGCCTGACTGCTCGAGGGAATGAACAATAAGAAAAATTGGGCAGCAAAGGGCACAGTAAAGTAAGAAGAATTGTTCAGATCAGAAGGAGGCAAAGCACCTCAACACATCTGTGCCCCCTAGACGGGGAGTGATTGTGAGTTGTGTGCCCTTCCAAGGGAAGCCCAATCTGATCACTCGGATGGAGATCTTCCCCTCAGTTCTTGTCCAGAAGAGATATGCCTGTAACATGTGTATGGGTACCTGTGGACCTACCACCTTATTAGTAGTGGCCAATTTCTGCTTAACTCATTTTTACATTAACGTGGGAGGAACAGTAGTCAGCCAGGTTCCTGGGGCAAGGAGAATTCCATTCAGTTATTAAGAAGTATGGAGCTCATGTGTCAAGTTCAATGACCATCACTGCTTGCCTATACTCAAAGAAGAGGACACTCTGAGCTACACAGACTTAAAAGAGAGAGAGAGAGAAGAAAAACTAACCTAGTTCTTTATCAAGTACCACCCCCCACCCCCCGCCAACGGACTAGCACTTCACCAGCAAATTAAACAGACCATGCAGAAGACTGCTGCAAAACAAACAGGTTAATAGAGGATGCTGATGAGTATTACAAAAGAAAAGCAAGAGCCATTAAAAAAAAAAAATTGGACACACACACACGCACATACATACACACACCTGAACAAAGCTACACCCCGATGGTAAGTCAAGAGAGTAGTACAAAAAAGCCACTGAATGAAAAAAATGAAAGACTGACTGAACAAGTGGTGAGTGGAGATGAAAACATACTAAAAACATAACCTTCTGCCCACATGTAATGTACGCAGAGGGACAAACATATACCAAACCAAACTATTCAAACTTACCAGGAGTTTGGAAAGCTACAAAACAGATTGAGAGAGAAGAAAAGATCAGTGCATTTTATACTGATCCAATTAAGGGTACTTTTTCTTTTCTTTCTTAAAAAACGAGTCTAACTGAAAACAAGATTTCTCTTCTTTAATGGGGGAAAGACAGATGTAGGTTCTCTGCTTGGAAATAAAAACAAACCAATGAGGACTGTGCAAGCTCAGTGGGCACCAAATGCTGACTGATTGTTTGGGAGGAGGGAGGCACAAAAGATGAATGGAATGCAGGAGGCTCAATTCTGGACAGGCAGTACACTTAATACTGCAACTCTTTGTTGCAGGTGTCCTGCCTGTTCCAGTCCCAATTTGTGGGGCTGGGGATTCCCATCACCACAGCCAGTGACAGCTGGGAATGGGAGCTGTAGCCCAACACATCTGATGGATGTTGGGTTGTGGAAGACTGGTGTATGCCCTTGGCCACCTTGAGTTCCATTAAAAAAAAAAAGTCAGGATAGTAATATAATAAATAGATCTATCTCGTGTTTTGGAGGTAGGAGGGAGGATCATAGGCAGGTACAAGAGAAACAACTGAGAATCACCTCATCTGGTCTAAATATTAAATTTTTATTCTTCCATTTCAGAACTCATTAAAATAAACCACCATTGTTATGACAGCGGTGTTGCCTTCTTTGAATTCTTTCCTGCCTAAGCAGAGACCAATTGCAGGCAGGCCCTGCTTTCTGCATCAATGCAATCCATCCCTGTGTACTCCTCATCATGAGCAACAAGGCAAGGCTGCACCTGCATGAACCTTCCTCTTCTCATTTGCTGAAATGGGGGGAATCAATCTCACCTGGATGTTTGTGGGATCTTTATAAGATTCATCACTCGCCGTCTGGAGCTTTTCACTGATCCACGCCTCTATTTCATCCACATCTCGGCTGAACTGCTGGAGGGTCTGAGACTCTCCAAGCTTAGATCTCTTCTCAATCATCTGAGCTTTCAGACGACGCCACCTAGAAGGAAGCAAAGCCCATACTTAGAAGAGGGGAATCATCGAGATAAGTCATGAAAGACAGAGGGAAGCTCTTAACATAAAAGACATGAAACATCAACTGTGAAGCTCTGCCCTTCCAATGGGTGACTTTAACATCCCTCTCAGAAGCCAAGCTAGTCCACTCACCTGTCCAGAACCTCGTTCCGTCTGCTGGCAATGACCCCTTTAGCATAGTGATCAGCAGAAATCAACTGATCAGCAAATGACTGGAGGGCTGCTATTTTTTCTTCCTGTAGGAAAGGGGAAGGCATGAATTGGAAAACTTTAGTTGCTTTGGGAGAAAGAAACACATGAACAGCTGCATGACTGTAAGAGCAGGAACCATTCTAAAACCTTGCTCTAGAATTCAGGTACATCTGCTGTGGGAAGCTATGAGATGTTGTTGCTAGTCCAAGATGCAGCTGCATTCATATTATGACCGATTTCCATAAGCTTGGCTATAATGCTGGACCAGACAGAACTCTGGTCTAATCCAGCATGGCTATTATGTTAGCTAATCTTACAGAGATCCCCATTATGGGACAGAAAGGTGGGATCTGAACTAATTTATTCACCCCACAAGAAAGAGAAACACTTGGAAGGAAAATGCATTACAAACGCATGAAGTGCACCTGGCATCTTTCCGCCTAAGTGAAATCATTTATCTCACCTGAACATTGATGGCCTTGTCAAAGTCCTCGTGTTTCTTGATGAGAGCCTCCACACTGTCCAAGGAATCTCCTTTATCCTCAGTGTTTAGGAAAGCCTCACGGGCAGCCATCCAGTTCTCGGCCTGCTCACAGTCCCTGTGGAACAGCTGAACAGAAAACAAACAGAGCAGGTAAGGGGGACTGACCAAAATGATCCTTTAGAAAGGATGTAAATGAGCCTCGGAATACCACCACTCCTTGATGAGCCAGTTCTGCTAAGTTGGAAAAAAGAAAGAAGGCAGAATTGAAAGGAGAAATAGAACAAAAGCTATAGATCTGAGGAACAAGGAAAAAAAGCTCTGCTCTGGGCACAGGCAGGAAAAAGAACTGGAACTGATCCAGACAAGATGGATGTGCACAAAGAAGACAATAAAAAATCTCCTAAGATCACATGACACCCATCAGCTGGGTGATGATGGAGAAAACCAAAGTCATGCAGATTCCTCTGCTCACCAACCCAGTGAAAGAGAAGGGTCCTGGTGTGGGATGTTCACCCTTGTTTGCCAGAAACTAGCTTTGGAACTCAGTTACTAAGTAAACAGGATTGTGCATATTTCTATCATCAAGCTGAAAGAAATTATTAGATAAGTAAAACACTGTTGCTACAAGGACAAAGAAAAATGCACAAAACTCAAGCCCTGTGAAAAATCCTTCCTATCCCAAAACAGAAAGAATGGAGGTAGGAAGGGGCCCCACTGAAGGTCAGGCATACTAAAGTATCTGCAGGAGAATGGCAGAAGTCATGTACCCCCTGAAGAGGAAGCATTAAAAAGGAGGAAGGGAAAGGAAGAAAAAAAATGCTGCAGCACCTTTAGAACTAACCAGGTTTTATTTTTGCAGTGGTATTAAGGCCTTGGGTATAAAGCATATGAAAACTACCTGAAGAGGAAAGGATGCAACTGAAACCAATAAACACACACATACCTGCAATTCTAGACACTGGTCCAACATCATTCTACGCTGGACCCAGGCGTTTTCCAAGTCAGCCCGCTCTTGATCGAGGATGTCCAACTTCTCCTTGATTTCTGGACTAGCATAGTGGCTGTGTGCCAAAAGCTGCTGCCCAAACTGTTCAAATGCCTGGAAGGTGCCAGCCCTGGCATCGATTTCAGTGCGGTGTTCCTACAAAAGCAAAAAGGGTACTATAGCAACAGTGATCACAACCGTAATGAACAAACACATTCATTACTTGTATCAGATTCCTGACACTCTGAAACCCTGCATATGTGTCCATTTGGTTGTTTAACAGATGCATTTGTGCCATCACAACTGATCTGGGTTTAGTTAGCATGTCAAAGCCACTCAGTTCTTCCTTCTTCTAGAACAAATAATACTCTTATAGTGGCAGAAATACCAGGTACAAGGTAAAACTGCTTACTTGGGAGGCCAAAATAACTTCTTGGTGCTAATATACCAAAAGAAGTCTGGGAGTGGTTAGACTGTTACACTAGTCCTGTTGAAATCTGAGCTTGTCTTCAGTCAGCTATTGATCCCGCTGGGTGACTCTAGGCCATTCAATCCCAGCCTACACTACCCCATAGGTCTGTTGTGATAATAAAATGCTGAGAAGTATGCAGAATTATGAGCTCCTAGGGAAGAAGGGCATTATAAAAAGCTCACACATGCATACAAGCGTTTCATGTAACAAGCTAGATACACACAGGCACATAAGACACCATCACTGGCAAATGGTGACACAACCCCAGTGCCAGAAGACTTTCCTGCTTCCTTGCCAGCACACAAAGAAATAGGATCTGGTTGCAATACTGTTTACGTACTTGGTGCCTCTCCAATAAAGCCTCTGCTCCAGTCACATCCTTGGCTAGCTCATCTGAAGACACCAGCCCACGGATGCCATTGATCCAAGACATCAGGTCCCTGCCCAGGCACAAACACAGAGCAACAGATTCACAAGGGTGACCAAATCTGTAATTAAATCTCATCCAACCCAAACCCCCTTTGAAAAAAAGAGTGAGAGAGAAGAAAAACCACCTGAAATCACTGAGGAAGCGCTGCAGGTCATGGGAGTCCCCAAGTTTCTCCTTGCGCTGGTTGGCGCGTTTCCCCAGACTGTTCCAGGCTTGGTTCAGCTCCGTACATTTTTCTTGGAGATCTTCAGAGGCTTCAGGGTGAGACTGAATCAGGCGCTCGGCAGTCTCTCCAAGAGAGTTCACCTGGAGTGAGACAAAAGGAGGACATGGACTGAGCAAAAGAAATACTTCTGGGCTCTGAAGGGAACCCATTCTCTCCTCTGGCTCATCTCACCTTGTCACCAAGAGCTGCCAGGTCTCTCTCAAAGCCCTCGTGCTTGCGCTGCAGGGCCTGTACGCTGGCCAAGTCGTGCCCATAGTTGTCGGTATTGAGGGCTTGATTCTTTTCTTCAATCCACTCCTTTGTTTCATCAGCGTCTCTGCAAAGCAGGTGAGGGACAAAACCTTGTCAGCAAACAACGTGAAGGCACACAATAAGAAAGCCAAAGTTACAAGTAAAGAGGGCCACTGGAACACTCTGCAGCTTGAAGAAGCAGCTGTTACACTAACCTGTGGAATCTCTGGACCTCATGAGCACTTCCTAAAAGCTGGCTCCGTTCTTCCGCCAACTGCTGCAGCGATCGCCAGCGCTCGTTCAGTTCCTGGAGGACAGAAGAAGAAAGAAAAAAGTATTAAACCCCAAAGTGACCAACGATTTATCCAAAGGTATTTGAGTTCCTAAAAAACAGCATACAGCTATCAGACACTCAGCTACTATCCAGGACGAAAAGTTATAAAATGTTTACTTGAGAATAAAGGATATTTAAGAGTACAATTCCTCTCCAATAGTAAACGTGGATGACTGAGTGCCTCTCAGTCTTGGAGGTGAAATGGGGCCATCCAAAACATCCCACCACTACACCTGAAGCTCCCTAAGCCCACATATGTCTCTAAAAGCAACCAATTTACGGCTAAAACCAGGATCCTGAAGTAATGATACATGATTTCTGGTTGCCCAGGATGTACCTGTGCTCTTCACCTTTTCCCCATTTTAGAGCAATTAATCTCATTATTTGGAAAGGGAACCTTCCAGTGCCAGGGTTTTAGCTGTGGTTGGGGAGAGATGCTAGAACCCTGGCTTTCTCCTTGTTCTTTTTCTGAGGTGTCCATTCTGCTATGGGGGCAGGTTGGGAGATTGTGCAAATCTCATAGTAAAAAGTCTATTGTAGGAAGCTAAAATTATTCAGCCACCCACCAGCTACATGACAATAAAGCCAGCCCCCAAATGGAGACCACTCAGTAATGTATACCAGAAAAAGAAAAGGTTTCAAATGGTTTGGAAAGGGGTGTGCATCCACAGCAAGCCTGAAACAGTATCACAAGTGTCTATGCTGGCAGAGGGCAATGGTGACTGTACTCCCAACACATTCAGAGGGAACCAGATTAGGGAAGACTATCAGTGCCACTGGCAGTTTCTAGTGAAAGAGGGTAATACATCCAAGACTCACCTTGATGGAGTTAAATGTTGCCACGGTGTGCACCATCATTCGGGCAGACTACACAAGAAGGGGAATTAAAGGTCACCATTAAACAAATGCACATCCTAATAGCCAAACCCACACCATGCCAGCTTTATAAGATGTTTTTTCATATGCAGAAGAATGATCACCAGAGGGTTCCACACAAACCCATTGGCAGTCTAAATTTATAGAGATCCCCAGCATCAGGAAATGTTTTAACTGAGATTTTTTAATCTATTCTATTGCCTCTTCAGTAATTTTTTTCTCACAAGCACACAGCTCTATACCAACTCTAATCAAATGTATAAAATTAGCCCGCCATTCTACGTTGAAATACTCATTTGTGGTTTTTTAAAAAAATCTTTAGGTTTCTTTTTCCCCCCACCCCAATACACACACACGCCCAAAAAACTCTCACCATCTTCTAGATGTAAAATGCAACAGGCTTATCTTGTTATGATACAACTTTCTCCATGCTTCCCAGAATTAGAATCCAAGTGTAAACAAAAATTAGGGAAGATTTGCTTCCAGTGCAGAAAAAAAGTGGCAAAAAGGATGAGCTACCCCACTTCAAGGGCTCAATCCAAACCAGTGTAATCCATCAGGAGGTTCCTACCTTCCAAGGAGATGCCGTCTTGGAATCAGTTTCATCCTGTTTGAAAGAATTGACAAGAAAATTTAAATCGTCTGAAGAGCAACCATCGAACACAAGGGTTAATTCTTTTAAGCACAAGTTACTGGACAGTATGTCCCAGTGAACTCAACAGGACTTAACTTCTGAGTAAGCGCGCATGGGATTGGCCTTATACACCTCTGATTTAGAGGCACATAATTGAAGCATGTGGTTTGGAGTTAGGACAGAGACAAAGTCAAAGCTACTGGTGCTAGTTGGGTGAAAGGGATAGACACCCTTTCTCAGTCAAAAATCTCTGATCTTATAAGAATGAATGATCCTTGTGCTTTAGTTTCAAAGACATGTTCTCTAGGCCCCAATTCTGAATGAACACTGAATAATGTTGGAAGGACTTACCCGTGGCATTGCTCCATACACTTCCTGCAAAAGAGAAAAGAATGCTAGCATTTATTTCTGCCCAAGAGAATCAAGACTTTCTAAGAAGAGGAAAAGGCAAGCAAAATCGAACACTGCCTTTCTCAAAGATGAGACCAGTCTCAAAGTCTGTTTCAAATCTCAAAATACCCCCAAAGCAATAAAGAAACAACAGAAAAAAGTCAAAACTATTCTAGCAAGCTTCTGATATCTTACCAAAGCTTTTCTTCTTTCTGAGCAGCTACAATAGCATTAATTGAATGAATTCATCTTTAAGAACATCTAAACCCTGTTCTCCAAATTATATATGGGCAGGGGAAGAGATGAAAACAGAAACCAACCTGCTGCTCCACTGCCTGCACTTCTTCGACTATGAGGCCTTCAGATTCCAGGTCATTGGCCACTTTGTTTATGTCCTTCAGACGGGACTCGTTGGCTTTCAGATCCTATACAAGCAGAAAAATCTTACATGTGAAAACTGAGCTGGCAAGAAACACTGATTTCTGTCCCAGATCTTTGACTGCAGTCGTCAAAGCAGCATTTATAAAACAGGAGAGAAATATTAAGAGCCACGCAATCAAGAAAGAAACCGACTAGCCCCATGGGGACAGGACCCAAATTGAGGGAAGAATGCTTTTTAAGATCCTCCAATTCACGATCTACTGCTTCCTAAGCCCCCAAATGCTAAAACTCACCTTCTGGAAGTCATCAAATTTCTTCTGCAGCACCTCCACCTGCTCCAAGTCGGCCCCAACCTCTTCGTTGGTGAGTGCTGTCTCCTTCTCATTGATCCACTGCTGGAGTTCATTGGCCTCGCGGAAAAGCATGAACTTCTTACAGCTTTTCTCTAGCATGGCTTTGCGTTTCTCCCCCAATTCGAGGAGAGAGTGATACCTGGAACACAGAGGGTGGGGCAGGAGTGAGACCTCACTTGAGCAGTTGCTCAGTCAATGACAAACAACAGTGGTTCAACACGGACCAGCAGCATCAAAAGATGGAGGAAGTACACCTCAAAGGACGACATGGTGCTCTACAGAACCAGACACCCTGCAACCACGAAAGGCTCTTTCTACTCACTATAAGAACCAGGACCTTGAAAGGAAACAGCTAAAAAATGTAAGGTTTATGGAGCTGCAAAAGCATTAATGGCAATTCAGAACAGAGGCAGCAAGACATGGCGTAACAGAATGGCAACACTGGGAAGCCAAAAAACAGCACAGCATGAATAACGGTGGGAAACCCCCAATATGGCCCTCTAGGCTAGTTGTTGTGGTTACTATTATTGTTATTATTATTATTATTAAATTATCTGATGTAGAAGACCAGCATTTTTTTCTCAGTGTGCCAGGGACTAGTACCATATTGGTGCCAACTGGCTGCAATTCTTTATTTCTTTCCTGGAAGCTTTCTAGGGACTAGCACCAGTCCACGGACCACCACTTTGAGTAGCACTGCTCTAGGTCAAGGATGTGCCACTGTGGCCCACCAGATGTTTCTGGCCTAGAAACATCAGCAGCTCTATCTCGCACAGCACAATGATGGATTGGGAAGCAGCAGGGCACAGCTGCCTATCCCTGCTCTAGGTTTCTTCTAAAAAGGCATTCACAAAAACATCTTTACCATATCCAAGCAGCAAAAAGCCAATACTGAGAATGGGAAAATGTCACTTAACGTGGTACGAAACTTCTATAGTTGTGCAGTGCGGATACTGCCTAAGCTAGAATTCTACATAATAGACCTCAATTTCTCCTTTCATGGCCTCCCTGTCCCTTCCCTTCTGAACTTTGTGTCCATAGCGAAAAATATAAAGGTAGCTTAAAAAGCAACAATAATGAAAGCAGTACACAACCAATTCAACAACAACCCCCCAAAAGACAAATAAACAATTCAACACTGGCTGAAAAACACAAGGACCCCAACAAATCCAGCTAAGACTTCTGAAGCAAAGATTATTTTGACACAAGACCAACCCTCCTATGAGTGCCCTCCCAAGACGGATGGAAGAAGTGACAGAAAAGAGTGGAAGAATGACAAGGCAACTGTTTGGAGACAGCATGGGTTTTGTTTCGGTTTTTTACAAAACGCTCGGCCTACTCACAGTTCTTCGACCTGTTTCATACGGAGAGATACACTGCCGACTTCCTTAGTTATAAGAGTCCTGCACAGACAGAGGGAGTACAGCAGAAAAAGCATGCAAATAATTAGTCCGATTAACAAAAATAAATGAAGGCAGAGGCTCCATTCAGGGATCACTCGTGGAGGACAATGGAAGTGAGGAATACATTTAAAACGGAAAGAAAGAAGTGAGGGCGTCACAAAAAAGCAATGGGAAATGGATCAGAGCATGGGTGCAAATGATTGGAATGGAGACTCTCGGTACAGTTCAACTCTTGCTATAGGGCCACATTCTCTCAGCTTCTGGAACCAAAAGCAGCACCATCTTGTCTCCAAGCTGGAACATCCCAGTGAGGATATGGGATCTTTCAACCTCAGCTCCCCAACTTTAAAATGGGGATGAACAGTTCCAGAGTACAACTGAGAGGATGAATAGCATTAGATGGAAAAGTAGTTTTGCCAGTTACCCATGGAATGTCCTCAGGTCTTCTCTGCTTAAAGAAATTAAACCAACAGAAGTTGTTTGTTATTGGGCAGCATGAGCTAGCCAGTACCAGAAATAGACTACCCACTGCGAGTTATCAACATAAAGCAGGTACTGTACGAAAAAGCTAGCAATGCTTTTTATTCCCAAAATGTTATGCCACCTGGTTTTTATTTCTACAACTGACAGAGTGAATCAGCTTTGTGGCATTTAACAACAGTGCTTCAAACAAGGCATTGGACGAAATTTATTTTTTTTAAAGAAAGGAAATGGCAAGGAGTGTGGCCAGAAGGAAGCACCAAAAAACAGCTCTTCCCCTGCCAGGATTACAATAAAGGAGAACTCAGCTATACATGCCTCATGATCAGCTACTGGTCTGCCATGCACTCAAGGAAGGGTAGGTAACTAAGCTTTCTTGGCACATCTGCACAGCAAATTAAGTTTTCAGAACCAATTTTTCAAAAAAAAAAAATTAGTACATGCCTCTCATGTCCAGGACTAAATCAAATAAGAATTAATTTCCTGCCCACACCTGTCAAATAACCTGTAGGCCCTGCAAGGGACAGTACTGTACTTCAGGCCACTCAATTTAAGAAGGCATCTCATTCAGAAACACATGTGAAGAAAATCTGGGAGTTATGATTACAGAAACACACAGGTTGCTTAGGACTGAAATGGCTGAAAGTGTTAAGATACAGAAAAACACAGACAACACAAGTTAGATAGTAATTTAAAAAAAAAAACACCTCTCTCTAACAGTGAAAATGGAGAGGAAGCAGAAGATGCCTAAAGTTAGGAAGTAAATGGATCTATTAATGAATTGGAAGGAATGCAGTGTGCTTTCCAGTGGAACCATCTCTAGAAAAAAAAGTAGGCGTTAGCAATCTTAACCCCTCAAAAAAAAAGCTACCTAACAGGGATGACCCTTCATAACCAATCCAGCTGAAACTCCAGCCCTGCTAGTCTGATCTTACTGGTTGTCAATTTGCTCCTGCCGCAAGGCGATGCTGCCCTGCTCGTCCAGCAGGTTCTCTCGGGAGGCAGACTGGGCAGGGTCCAACTTCTTCACGTAGGCGGCTGGTACAAAACCTTGACGATCATTCACTTCAACCTTCCACCAGTCCTGGAGGGAAACAAAGCAGGGAGCCTTGATTATGTTTTCCATTCAATTTATCTGTCTTCTGGACTGAGCAAAGCTCCTAAGTGTGTTAGGAAGGAGTGGCAGATTGCATGTGAGAGCCGACATAACCAACCACTCCTATTAGGAAGAGGATCCTCTCAACTTGGATCACTTTCAACCCAGAACGAGCAAACATATAACAACGAGGCAATTATTCCTGATGTCTTCAGTTTAACAGAGCAATTGCCTTCAAGCTTTTATCACCCAATCAAAACCCTGTAGGTCAATCCTTCCTTCTCTCTTTAGGGTGACCAAATAAAAAGTTCTGTCCTCTTTCACACTGAGTCTCTCCCTGTTGTCTGGTTTAAAAAGTGAAAGCTCCCCTTAAAAAGAACACACATACACAAAAAATGGTAGTGATGATATTGAACTTGCTGGAAATTAAGACAGCAGCTTGAAATCATACCCAATGGAAGTTTTACCTTGTTGGTACTGTTCAGTAGCGTCAGGATGTCTCCCTTCTTCATTGTCACCTCCCGAGGACTTTTCTCTTGATAATCATACAGAGCCAGAACCAGTTCTTTGCCAGTTTCATCATCTGTTGGAGCTACCTGTTGCTATACAAGAAAGAGAGAGAGAGAGAGGTTGTTCCACAGTGGTGAAAATAAAGACTTTTGCTCTTATCCTTCCAAGTTAACTGATGGAGAGGGGCTCCTTAGAATAATTTCCCCAGCATCAATAGGTATGGCATACTGCAAGGCCCAAACTGGGACATCTGTGGATCCCTGCTCCTCTGACAATCATTGCTACAACTTGTCTGCTCTGGGAAGCCAGGTGATGCTGAAAGGGCAATAAGCTGGTCTCGATGGATCTAAGACTTGCAGACTTCCCTTCATCTGGGCATCTCATTGCTGAAAGGGTGGCGGGTGGAAAAGCCTCTTGGTTCTCTTTCTCTCTCCTTTCCAACTTATGGCCTGGGCCCAGCTCATCAGTCTACCTGCAAGCCTGTCTGCTTCCAAGGTATCTACTTGCTCATGGCCTGAGTACATGCTTGACAATCCTAACTATTAGGAAGTCACACACCAGTGCAGTGTGCCCTACTTCTGGACTCTCCATACCTAGAAAAAGAGAGCCAAGGGCATGGCAGCTTTCAAAAAAGCGAAAGTCACAAAATGTTCTTCTCCAAAGGTTTTATAGATGTGTACGCAACCTTCAATTGGCGACCCTTCATAGCTCTTTGTCTCTCTGTCCTCCTCCATTCCTTCCACACCTCCCAAAGGCAAGTATGTAGAAGCAAGCAGCAATTCCCAGAAGGGGAAGAATGGAAAGCAAAAGTAGACCCACAGCAGCCAGAGTGCCAAATTGTGCCCCACGTTGCTCACCTCAACTTGTAAGGTGTTTCTTATAAGTGCTCAACAATCACTGCTGCCCACCCACTGGTTACATATATAGGGCTTGCAAGAAAAAGAAATCAGGAAGCAATGACTGCTCATCCCCCCTTACCCGACAGGCCTGGGCCTGCTCCCTCAGTGCTTCAATGCTGCTGCCGTAGGCGGAGAGATCGGACATCAGGGCCTCGTGCTTCTTGAGAAGAGCCTGAAAACAGAAGAACAAGTCTGCGCTCTAACGTCTACACAGTCAGTAAAAAGACCTACACTGCTATTTCTCAGTTCAGTTGCTGACATAGATAAAAAGAAAGTTGCCGCTCATAGATGGAAGGTTTACATTTCAGCCAGAGAATACACTGATATGTTACTCCCATGGCACCTTGGCACCATCCAGCACCTGCCCTTCCTTGGCTACCAAGCCCTTGCGCTCATCCTTCTTAATTCTTGCCTTTCTTTCTGGAAAGGTAGTTCTCAGAAATAGCTTTTCACAATTTCTCTCCCTCCCAGATGTGCTGGACCACAATTCTCATCACCCCAGCCAGCATGGCCAATGTAGGCCAATGGCCATGCTGACTGGGGATTGTGGGAGCTGTAGTCAAACCCGATCCAGAGGATTCCAAGTTCAGGAAAGCTGCTCAAAAATGCAGTCTCATTGGTTGCACTCTTGTGTTCAATCCCCCCGTTTCAGAGAATGTCAGAATACTGCAGACGGTGACAATGACAAACCTCAGCGGAATCTTCGTCCTTTCCATAGTCGGTGCTGCCCACAATTGGCTCTTTCTCCCTCATCCAAGACTCAGCCTCATTGGCATCAGCAAAGTACTGTTGGGCCTGCAGAGAATCTTCCAAATCCTGCCGGCGCTGCGATGCCTTGCCCTTCAAGGATTCCCATTTCTGGTTCAGGTCATTCAGTTTGGCTTTCACGTCTTCGGCCGCAAAGTGTCCTAAGTCACAGGGAGAACAGCAGTTCTAAGTAAGCCCACCTCGCACAGCCCATTCCGCCACAACAGTTTCCCCAGGAAGGGGGTGTAGGAACCCAAAGTACACTCTTGATCAATCTCTGATAAAATCGTGACTGCAAAAGGCTGTGATCAAGGAATCCTTCCAGAAGCTGATCAGGCTCATGGCATTATTGATTAGGTGTGATTGTATGCATCATTGTACCATTTTTTAGTGTTTGTTTTTTGTTAGCACACTCTCTACACTAGTACACATACAGACATATATACTTGCTTACAAAAATATCTAACGGCTCAGCATTAATTGCACAAGGCAGCCATGTCTTGTAAATTGATTAGTTTATATGTATTCCTTGTGTTAAAATTAAAACTACACAAATGTGTAATCTGCACCAATAATGCATGAACTTTGGTGACCAAAGGTCAAACAAGATGCCTTGCAGTCAGTTGACGTTTGCACAGCACATTCTGGTTTTGCTAGTATAGTTGCTGGATAGGGGGAAACTGGATGTCCCAGTATCAATTCCATACTTTTGCAGAACTGGTGGATGCATAGAACATAATGCAGTTGTGGGACTTCTTCGAGAAAAGCCACAACAGTTCTATCAGAGTACTGGTTATTCCAATACACCACAAACCAATTCCAGCTCTCCATCTACCTCTTAGTTCTCTCACTCCTTCCTTAAAATCAAATTAATGTGCCCAATTTAATCAAGTAGAGTGTATCCAATGATCTCATAAGCCACTCTTCTGCATCTGACCCTGAACTATGATTAAATTTTTTAGGCAATCACAGTTTGTGCAGACAAAATGGAATTATTAATGTCCTTCGGGTTGCTATACACAAAACAAACCTTACAGGTGAGATTGGCAAGTCAAACAAGGCCGTAAGACTGACAAGATGCAGCACTGCTGTTACTTTACCTACAGCAAGCCCACTTGGCATTTGTTCATTTGGGGTCCCAAGTAAAATAAGCAAGGCATGAGCAACTTAAGATAATATATATAATCCTGTGTATCTGTGAGGTGTGCACACTAAGTTTTACAATTGAGAGTGAGCCAAGGTATGTACAGATATTGAGACGTACCCTCCTCGACCATGGCATTTCCTTTCTGAGTGACTGCTTTGATGCGGGGTTCATGGCCTGCGATCTCAGCTTGTAAAGCTTGGTGCTTCTTCAGTAAGTTCTGAACCCCAATCAGGTCCTTGCCTGAAAGAGAAGAGAGATGGGCAACATGATCTGCCATTCTAACCAAAATCAGTGACATCAGAGAGTAAAAGCTATAGATACAAAACACAGAAAGACCGCCACAATTCACACAGGTTAATTAGTTTGGTTTTTTAAAAAAACCAACAACCTACCTGGATGAGTACTCCGTTCAGAGCCAGGTATGGGCATCATTAAAGGAATGAAAGCAATGAAAGTTCCTTCCAGAGCAGGACAAATAGTGCTGGCTTTCCCAGGCTTCTAGACTTTCCTAAATCATCCTAAATCAGCTTGATGAAGAAGCCAGTAGACTTTTGAAAGCTTGCACCATGTGTTTTGCATTTGGTTGGCTAATAAAGGTATCACTTTTTTGTGGATTTTAGATTTTGTTTTGCTGCATGGCCAACACAGCTAGCCCTGAATGTGTTTCCTAAATCATCTTTAACAAACAATAATCTAAAAAATGCATCAATTTAGGGAGTCCAATGCATTCTAAAAAGAGGACTGGACATGTAACAGAACTACCCAGAATACTCTCCCTGCGGAATGCAATGGCAGATTAACCTCTGTTGGTTGACGCTGCAATCGGCTCCTTTTCTCTGATCCAGGTTTCTTCATCTTCAACGTCCCGGAAAAGCTGCTGCAGGCGAAGGGAATCAGCCAGCTTCTGTTTGCGCGCCACCATTGGATCCTTGAGAGCCTCATAGCGGGTGACCAAAGCTTCCTGCTTCTTTTTGATATTGTCAGCATCAAAGTGTCCCGCCTCCTGGAACTGTCGAGCTTGGATAGTGATGCCATCAATGCGGTCCTAAAACACATTACTTAGTATTAAGAAGCTTCAGGTCTGCAACAGCCTTTATAGAAATGCCACTCTGGAGATTTCACTGTGTGAGCTTCCTTCAAACATCACACAGGGGAATTTAAAGCAAAACCAAATTTTTAGAACACACTGATGGGGAGGAGGAGGTTGCAGGAGCGAGAAGGTTTCAGACTCCAGAGGAAGAAGTGCAATCCAGTGGAACTACATTACTGGATCCTGAGAAGTATTTGATTGTATTATGCTGCTGTTAAGCCATTACAGGGCTCCGGCCATTAACTATAAATATCTAAATAGATACATGCATGTATGTTTTAAAAAATGTATGGTAGGGAACTCCAGAACCTTGGAAAGATCACGGAGAAAGCCATCAAGAACATAATGTCTCCCATTCCTCCTGCTGTTCAAATGAAATGGAGGATTTCTTGGGACTCAGGTCTCTTTCATGCTACACAATTATAGCACTATGATTCCACTACAGCTTCTGTGGCTGCTTCCAATGGAATCATGGGGCTTGTAGTCTGGTGAGGCACTAGAGCTCTCTGACTGAGAATTCTAAATGCCCTTCCCTAAACTGCAAATCCCAGAATTCCAGAGAATGCCGCCATGACAGGTGAAGTAGAACAATAGCACAACAATTGTGTAGTGTCAAAAAGAAATGGTTAAAGGCAGGCAAATGCTGCACCTGATGAGCAGCAACATCAGCTTCCAGCAGGGCATGTTTCTTCTGAAGGTTCTGGACATTTGTAAGGTCTTTCCCATAATCGTCTGAAGCCAAGTGCCCTTCCACTTCGTACAGCCATAGTTCGATGTCTTCCACGTTGCGGTTGAATTGCTGCTGCTGGTTGGCTTCACGAAGCTTGATCCCTGAGGAGGGAAAAGAGAGGAGTTTAATCCGCATTCCTTTCAACCTACTGCTCAACCGCTATCTTAGGGATTCTGGAATGATTTTCAAAAGCCACCTTGTTTTTTTAATGGAATGCTATAAAATCGTATCACTCTAAATTTGTCATGTGTTTCTTCTCACCGATTAAGCACATCATTACCTTTCAGTTCAGTGGCTTCCAAGAGCTTCTTCCACAGGTTGATGACCTCATTCATGCGAGCGGCCACTTCGTCAGAGGCGTAATGCTTGACGTCAATCAACTTCTGCCCCGCTTTCTCGAGGGCATCAATGCGACTCTGGTTCGCAGAGAGCTCAGCTTCAAAAGCCTGGTGTTTCTGGACTTTTCCTTGAAGATTTGATGGGTCCTAGAGAATGAAAAAGCCCAGAGAGTTGTGAGCTAACAGAAACTTCAGCCCTGAGAGTTGTACAGGACAACTGTAATGAGACAAAGAAGATTCTAACAGTTGTGAGAGCTGTGAAACTTCTTCCCGTGTGGTTTCCCTGCCTTTCTCTGGGTAGTTATTTGGTGAAACCCATCATGTAGGGATTCCTCCTCTCACCAATCCAGAAAATTAATTCTGCAGCAACACAGCTACATTCCTCACCATTAGTTACAATCAAATAAGACATTCCAGAAAATATTCAAAGACATAGCCATGTGATTCTGTTTTAGCACAAAAAGACACAGGAATCCTGTAGCACCGTTAAGACAAGGTAAGAAAAACAAACTACTGGCATAAGCTTTCATGGACTCCAGTCCACTTCATGAGATGCCAGTTGTTATTGATGGAAGCGGACTGTAGTCCACAAAAGCTTATATTTCTGAAGTAGTTACTGCAAAGAAACCTGGAGAAGCTTGATTTGAGAGGGCTAATATGGCACTGGGGCACACTTTGACTGATAATGTGGAAAAGCTCTGCAATGTCTCGGGATCAGAAGTATTGTCCTTTATATATCAACCATCTTTCTCTTTCACTCATGGTCACAAATACATGCCCCAATCTGAAAGCCCAAGATGTTGACTGCACCTTGTAAGCCTCGTCAGTGGCAGTTTTCATCTTCTCGTTGACCCAGCTCTTCAGCTCATCAGAGTCCCTGAAAAACTGCTGCAGGTGGAACGAATCTGCAAGCTGGGCACGGCGGTACATGGCCCGTTCATGCAAAGCATTACGGCGGCTCAACAACTGAAAAAGAAGCAAAGGGTGAGAAGGTAGAATCTTCCATTAATAATTCATTTCACTAAAGAGACTTAAATCATAGCAGAACTTTCTCTTAATCACAGCAACCAGACAGTTCTAACTTTTTTAAAAAAAGTATGAAACATACACATTACAAAATTGCATCAGATAATGTCTGATTGACTTACAGCATCCCTGCGAGTAGCAACATCTTCTTTAGCATAGTGGTTATTCTGTATCAGTTTGGTAGCAAATTCATCCAAGGCCTGAAAAAGACAAAGCCATTTTCATTTACCCAGAATGTGCCAAATAATCATGGAATTAGCTACAACCCCTCCAAGTGTCGCCCAAATCCATCAGTCTACCTTTTGACCACTCTCCTAGTCTCTCCTTTTAAAAATTAACATCCTGATAATGAGTAAAGAATTCTAGAACATTTACTATGCAAAGTTCTAGAACAAAAACACTCCCAACAGCCCACCAAACTGTAGTAAGGAAACAGAGGAATCAGGGCATTTCAGATTAAGGTATCAGTCATAAACTACTGCAGATGAACCTAAGTGTCAGATAAAAAATATATTTATCACCTGCAGTCTTGATATATATCATGCAGCGGCCCTGCTCTTTTTGGTAGAAAGTCCTGGATCATGTGTTTGAAAAATATGATTAGGGCAAGATTGTCTCCCTTTCACTTCTTCTACAACTACTGCCTTATTATTTTCTGCTTGGTTTGTGAGGCGATCATTATCTTCTTCCATAGATATATATTGCAGGAGAGTGGACAACTCAGCGTAAAAATGCCTTACTGTGATTTTTTCTTCTTGAGCACTGAGGGACTTCTCAAAGTCCTCATGCTTCTTTAGCAGGGCTTCCACGCTGTCAAGAGAATCTCCAAGGTCTTCATTTAGCAAAAAAGCCTGAAAGAGATGAGCATGCGACGCAAGGGTCACTCAATGGAACTTCACTGGCTTTATATGCAGAACCCACAAAAAGGACTTCTTCACATCAAGTAGAATTTGTGTAAGGAGGTCACACTCCCAAGATATGGAAAAGGCCATCTGTTTAGACCAGAGGTTTGCAACCTTTGGTTCTCTAGATTTTTTGGATTTCATCTCCCAGAAGTTCAAGTCAGTACAACCAATACTCAGGAATCCTGGGAGCTGAAAACAAAACATCTGGAGGCCCAAAGGTTGAGAATCACCACTTTCAACAGCTTTAAAAAGAGGCTTAGAAAAACATGTGGAAGACAATCGATCACTATCTATTAGCTACAGTAGAACCTCCAAGTACAGCAACACTGTACCTCTGAATATGTCTGAATACTGGTTCCAGAGAAAAGAAAAAGACAATGATGGAAGGGCTCTGGCCCTGGGGTGCTACTCTGGAGCATCCCTGAAGGATCCGGCTGTCTTCTGTGAGAAACAGAAAGCTGAACTAAAGATCTAAATCAGCAAAGCCTTCCTGATGTTTTTTGTGCATGCGCTAACTCTTGGTCATCCTGTTCCCAGCTTACACATACAGCGCTTGCATCTGAGGAAGTAGACCAAGTTTATGAAAGCTTATGCTACAACTTCTTTCTCTCAGTTAGTGACAAAGGTGCTACAAGATCCCTTTGCAACTCATACAGCACCTGTCTATCATGCAACACAAAGGAAAACAAATGCTACCTGTCCTCCTTGAAACCTATAGACCTACTTTATCCTGGTGCAGAGCTAAAAGACAAGGCTCTGTACAAACTTCCTGGGCGGGAGGGGGGATTACACTTGATGAGGATGGGTTTCATTCTGCTAAGCATCACCTGTTGCCTAGAACAGTAACATGGTGACCAGAAACAGAAGGGAAACTTCTGAGGAAGGCAGAACACCACATTCACATACACCACAACAAACCTTCCTTCTGGCCAGCACTATATAACAGATAGTAATCATGCAAGCCTAATTATGCTGGCCTGCTACAGAGCCTATGGCACTTACTTCTTGCTTACTCATCCAGTTATCAACCTGCTCGGTGTCCCGGTAGAAAAGCTGCAAGTCCATGCACTGTTCGTACTGCTGCCGACGAAGCTCCCACAGCTCCAGGAGAGCTGTCCTTTCCTCAGAAAGGATGGTCAGCTAAGGGAGGAAGGAGAAAGAAGGTCAACTCGAAGTCAACAGACTCAATCTCTCAAGGAGTTTATAGCTCAGGGCTGATGGACACTTCAGTCAGAAGAGGATCTCCTTTAAAACAAAACCAACAACAAACCTGATGCTTCAGCATTTCTAGTGCCAAGTATTCCTAACAGCTTAGGGAGAGGCTGTTACATATTGTTAGGGCACACACTGGCAGGAAGACCATAGCTCAGCCCCTGGCATCTCTAGTTCAAACATTTTTAAGAAACAGACCTAAGAAAGGCATCTCAAGCTATTATTCAGAACACATTTCTTTAGCCGCCCTTATATTGTGGAATGACCTGCCGGAAGAGATTTGTCAGCTGTCTGCATTTAAAACAGCAGTAAAGGCCAGACTCTTCTGGCAGGCCTATCCAGACTATTTTTAAATTATCTCTAGTAAAAAAAAGCAATTTCTTTCTTGTGTAGAATAGGATTAAGAGAAAACAGATTGAGAGATTAATAGAAAGGGGGTGGAAGTCATGCTATTCACCTCAAACACTATATTACTTTTCACCTCCTAGCTCCTTGCACTTAGGTGAACCATCTTACCTTTTCTCTAACTTCATCAGAAGCATAATGACCAGCAGCAAGCAAAGCTTGACCAGATTCATCCGCGGATTTAAAACTATCTTCATGGGCATCAATTTCTCCCTGTGACCAAAAAAGAAAGCCAATTTTCATATTCCAAATAAAAGAAACACCACCATGGAAAAGTACTGATACAGTGGCACCTATGTTGGACCAACATGGGCTCATTGGCTCCTAAGTTGTTTCCAGGCCCAGTTCAAAGTGATCATTTTAAAGGGAAGGGCCACAGCTCAGTGTCTGAGCATCTGCTTCTCATGCAGAATGTCCCAGGTTCAATCCTTCACATCCCCAGACAGAACACCCTCTGCTTGAAACCCTGGAGAACTACTGCTGCGAGGCAGTGGCAATGATACCGAGTTACATGAAGCAAGGTCTGATACACTGAGGACAGATGGCTTCCTAAGACAGGCAGACTCCGTTCTGGGGCTCTCACCTTGTGTTCTTGATGTCTGTCCAGCAGGGCTTCAGCTCCCGCCACGTCATTAGCAAGTTCGTCAGCATTGATCAGAGCCTTCATTTCTGTCACCCAGCTAGTGAGATCCCTAAAGTCTGCAAGGAAACGCTGCAACCTGTGGAAGAGGAGGAAAGGCAAATGGAAGACATGAAAACTGGGATATCTACAATGAAATCCCATCCTTACCTTTATCTAGGATAGTAAACCTACAGCAAACCTTTTCAGGTTTCTGCACAATCTCACTGCCATTCTCTCTACTGGTTTCAAAGCTTCCTATTTACTCTTATGCCCTCATTGCAGGGTGTTTTTTTTTTTTAACTTTTCAACTGCCTTTCTTGCTCTTCATAATGTTTCAACAGCTCCTCCCTTCAAAACCCACTTTGGTAAAGCCATCAGGCCAAATTTTTGGCCACTGGAATCTAAACAAAAGAAAAATGCATTTGCCAAAGTGGCTTTTGAGGCGTAGTACTGTTGTAGTGAATCTTTATTGAAGTTATTTATTATTTGGCCACAAATAACAGTGGAACAGGAGCAGTTTCTTCCTAAAGCAAACCACAATCCACAAGGACAGAGCTGCAGGCTTATGCGTCTCACAATGGATTAAAGGAATGCCACAAAAAGAAATCATTAAAAAACTTGTTCTACTGCGGATGACAGGATAAGCCTCTTTCATTCCTCCCTTAGGGAAGTAATGAAAGTGTGTACTTTGGAAGTAAAATCCAGGGTGTTCCCGTGTGCACGCATGTACACACACACACACAAACACACACACACACACAGAGTCAACACCTTGGAAAATGCTAATCTACAAGAAAACATCTGAAGATGCCTCTTTACTCTTCCCTATTAATGTTCTAGTAATCTGCATGTGGATAATTTTTTGGAACAGAGGGAGTGTGTATGCCTTTTTGGAGCCAACACAGCATTCTTACCTGTAGGAGTCATTCAGGCGAGCGTGCCTCTCAGCTGCCCGGGTGCGAATCTGCTCCCAGTTTGCAATCAGCTCCTCCCGTTTCACATGGATCTGAGAGGCGTTGGGAGGGTGGGACTGCTGCAGTCTGTCAGCTTCTGAACACAAAGCCTTCACCTAGAGAAGGAAGGAGAGAGAATAAGGCCATGAATTAATGACAAGCTCACTTTAAGCTTATTTGTGCAAAAAGTATTAAACATTGTTTTTGTGGCAATGGGTATTAAGTCAGATTTTATTGAACTGTTAAACAGATGATTACATAATCATTTTAATTGTATGCTGGCAACAGTATAACTTGAGTGCAAACTTTCAAAAACTCTAATGGGCTATTGCACATTATAGCTTTGCTTAGGAGTTCTCTATGGGTGACTGAAATGGATGAGTTCAATGGATGATTAACGATGACTGCAAAACTGGAATGAGGAAGACTTGATGCAAAGGTGAAGACATAGTTTTCTACTGTGTAAATTGTGAAATGAAAAAATAAGGTCACACGAGGATATGCAACATTCATTATCGTCAACTTTCCCCCCAATCTGGGACTCAAGGAAGCTTTAATATAATTCTTCACGTGAACCATCTACGCCGTCTACCTTGTCTTCCAGAGCAGCCAGATCTCTCTCCAGGCCCTCATGTTTGCGAAGCAAAGCCTGTACGCTTGCAAGGTCTCGGCCAAAATCATCTGAGGCCATCAACTGCTCTTTCTCTTTAATCCAGCTTATGGTTTCGTCCACATCCCTGCAAGAAAGAGGTGCGTCTCACCATCAGGATGAAGACAGAAGGCAAACAACTTTTGATGAAGTATATGCCTCACAGGCCATTCTGGCTATTTTTGCATAAACAGAAGCCAACTTTCACCACAAACACAATTATGGAAGAACATGCATTAGCCGATATTCTCCCTTTTAAAAGCTTGGGATCCCTGCTTCACGGGGCAATTCTCTGAAAGAAGACACTGTGTTATTATAGTCTTACTGCTCACATGCAGGACCAGAAAGGACTCAGTTACAGACAGCAAGGAGTGATAATAATAAGATTGTCACTGGCAGGTGAACACACCACTTTGGAAGGGTGCTATGCATACAGAAATTTTCCAGGTAATTGTAGAGGCTGGTCTGTGACTGTAATGAAGTTCGTGCATGCATGAAATGGCCCAAATCTCAGTTCCCGACAAAACAATTTGTAGGCTCTCAGGGAACATCCCCACTGCCTGGACAACTGTTTGACCCCCCGTGCCTGTCAGTAATCCAATGCACTCTACGGAAGTTAGAATACTTCCTGCCTGGTTGGGGAAGGCTGGGCTAGATGAACCAATGGTCTGAGGTGGTATGGAGCCAGCTTCATATATTTGGCTTTAAATGTAAAAATGTATGCTGTTCTGTAACTATTAATTCAGATTTTTTTTAAAAAAAAAGTAGCCAAAGTTGCTGAATCAGGTCAAGTCCGTACCTGTTAAAACGCTGCACTTCGGCTGCTCCAAAGAGCTTTCCTTGCCTCTGAAGAGCCAGGCCTTTCAGCCGCTGCCAGCTTGCATTGACTTCATCCTGTTTAGACTTGATTAATTCTTCTTCAGGGTGCTGCTCCTAGAAAGTGAAATTTGAGGCAGGCAGGAAGGACACCATTAGATTAATCTCCACTAATGGAAGTAATTCATTCAGTCTCTGGGTGGCTTCCATTATCATCCACCCACAATTTAATTCAACTGCTCCACAAAACAGTATTTTCACTGAACTTATCTATAACCCAGAGCTTCCTCCTGTGCACTGGAAAACATAGGAGGTACTGCAAGTTCTTTGAATTTGTCTAAGGTGCTATTAGTTGCAGCTCCCACCATTAGCGAGAAGGCTCTCTCCTGTGACCTCATTGAATATGTCTGTGATGGTGGTGGGATTGGAAGAAATCCCTCCTTCAAAGATCTTAAAATTCAGGCTGGCTTGTAGAGGGAGAGACAGTGATATTTCAAAGACATGGAAGCCAAGGGGCTTCTGGGGTTGCAGTCCAAAATGCTGGCTTTTCCAAGCTACGAGCAATATTCTATTTTGCATAGCAGGAGGTACAGAGTAATTCGGTTATTATCTTGCTCTGGTCCTTATTGAGTGAATAAATACAGAACGAGCTTCAGAATGTTCTGTTTCCCCACTCACCCATCCCTCCACAAAAACTGTATTTGGGAACAGTTCCAGAACTTCTAGCCTTCCAACAACCATTACCTGGATAAGCTTGCCAGCAAACTGGTTCACTTCATTCACTCTCTCCTCATGGGCTGCCAGGTCTGTCTGGAACTCCTCAAATTTCTTCTGCAGAACCTCCACGTGTTCTAGGTCCTGGCCAAGCTCTTCAGAGGTTACAATCGCCTCCTGCAAAGCACAAGGGCACTGGTTCTAGAGCGTATCAACATACAGAGGTCTGGGAGAAAATCACACAGAACACAGAGGGACTGGTTTGTGAGAACACACATACAGCAGTGCACCACAACTGTGATTTGTTATCACTGTTTCCCAAAGCAACAATAAGGGGAAAGTGTCTGACACTGCTGAGCCTTTCTTTCAAAAAAAAAAAAAAAAAAAAAAGGGGAAGGATTTGAGTACCCCAAAAGTAACTTTTATCTTTATTTAAATTTAGGGATCTCTTTTCTGCTGCGTGGTGTCCTAAAATTTCTTAAAAGCAATTGTCCTTTTTATCATGTTGTTTTAACTACACTGTGTGCCAGCTTACATGCTTGTTAAAAAGGAAAGGCAACAGTGATGATGACACACACCACCCACTGAGTCTTCAATAACAGTCTGCCATTTTCATGTACCTTTTAAGAAGAAAGCTGTCCCACAACCAGAACAGAAAGTTGCCATTTTCTAACTTACTCATTTTTCTCCTTGTACACCCCCACCAGCTCCATTAAGCTGTCATGAACTGCAAAGTCTATTTCTGAATGCTGATGAATCATTTCAATCATAGTTACTAATTACCCTAAAAGCGCTGCTTTGTGTGTGTGTGCCAAATAAGATTACCTCACATGACATAAGAGAGAAATGAGGGACTGCTCTGATGAGAGGCAACTAGATACCAAGGAGTTATCCTACACCAGGGAGGGAGTGATCTCTCTGTCCCAAACTCAGGTACCTTGTCATTGATCCAGTCCATCACATCTTCGCATTCTCGTAAATACTGCACAAGCTTCTGGGCTTGCAGTAGCTTGACTCCTTTCTCCCGCATTTTCTCCAAGAGCAGCTCCCACAGACGGTGAAGCTCCTGCAGCCGAGTCTGAAGGGTTTGTTTTTTTTTTTTTAAAAAAAAGCACACACAAAGAATTTACAAAAAAAAATCAAGGGAAAGTTTTTGCAGATATTAAATTATGCAGTTTTTATTTTATTTTTAAATCTGGAAAAATGGCTGCATTGTCAACCTTTCCTATGGATTTGCAAAAAGCAAAGCAATGTGATCAGACATTACACTCCTAGGTCCCAGATTTACCAGTAGAGGGCTTACACTTCCAGTTTGCTTGTACCAGATTATAAATAAATCTTATTTGCTGGAGAGAGGAGGGCTACTGTCCATTGTGTGATGCAAAATGACTGAAATATTATAAACTAGCAATATGAATTTTGACCGGTTGAACCAAAATACTGGAAGAATCTAGAAACAGAAATTAGAAAAGGAAGAGGGGAAACACAAAACACAAACACCAAGGGCACACTTGCAAAAACAGGATGACAATCTGTTCCACCCAGCATTCCTTGTGCTGTGATCATCAATAATAGGAACCTGAAAGTCCAGCTGAGAAAGCTGGGAAATTTCTGTCTTAGCTGGATGTTTATTAAAGGCAAACTACTCTGTTGGTAAGGCTGGCTTTTGTAAAAACAGGGAAGAAGAGCTCACACAAGTTGAGATCCTAACATTCTCAGAACAGACCTCCATGTAACAAAAACTATGGAAGCTACTGCTGAACATGGGATCCCTATCTTGAGATCTTTCCTCCCAGTACATGTAGGGAACCTTCTCCCATGTTCTAATGTTGCTTTATATGTGGCTACCTATGTCAGCTCTATCTACACAAATCCAGTCATGCTATGTATGCAACAGGCCAGGCCTTGTGCTGGTATTCTACAAAGTTGTATGCAGTGGAGACACAAGGGCAGGATGACCCACTGCTAACCCATGGTTACAGAGCACCCCTCCTGGAAGAAGTGTGACTTGCCCTGTCTCATTTGAGCTTCAGAAGGGCACCAAAAACTATGTTATCTATGTGCCTGTCATCTTATGGTTTTCTCAGGTAGTTTTGTCAGTTCAGTTCCCCTGAAATCTAACCCACAGCACCTGGTATTTATTGGTGGTCTCCCATCCTAGGGCTGACCTTGCTTAGCTTGCACGATCAGACTGGATTTCGTGCCTTTAGGGTAACATTACAAAACTTTTAATTTCCTTTTAAACTTTTAACCTCCTACGATTACACTGTATTTTTGAACCAAGCCAGTGGCTTTGTGCTATAGTTGTAAGGATTTAACTGACATGTTGTATTTTCACGTTTTTAATTTGGAAGCTGCCTTAGGGGCTGAAAAGCAGAGCAAAAACTTTCTGCAATAAACCCAGAGGCAACTCAAGAGATGCCATTGTCAGCTGCAGCCTTGTGTTTTCGAAACATGTAGAGGTATTCCCAACACGTAAAAGGAGCTGGGGGAGTGTAAAGGATAGAGGCATTCAAAGGAAAGAAAGAAAATGAGAAAAACAGCACCCACACAGGCAGCAATCCACCTACTCGTACGTGGGCCCCAACTTGGGTGGTAGTGACTATTGGGCGCTGAGCAGTCCTGTATGGCGTGAAAGACTAAACCGATAACGCACAGGTGTTACCATCACAAACAGAAATCACAACCCACACCCACAGGCACCAGGTACCATCTTTTAATATATTTTTATAAGGATTCTGTTTCAGCCCACAAAAGTGTCAATATAGTTTGTGGAGTGGGCTTGCAAACATACGATCCTAGATTATGGCACAAACGCCCCAGTACTGAAGAATTATCTTCTATTGAACAGACTGGTAGCATCAGGATAAGCAAGTGGCAGCTTCTTATCACAAACCATATGCTGCGAGCAGAAATGGTCTCCAGATTACTGCATCACACTTCCTTTCATGCCCTGATTCTGGGTCTTAAGTTCTGAGACCCTACTCTATCCCTGCTAGATACAGCTGGGCTGCAGCTTCCATCATCCCTGACCACCCACTATACTGGCTAGGGCTGATGGGTTGCTGTAGTCCAACATCAAGTGGACCACATATGTCCCTTCCAGCCTTTTTTGAGTTCTTTCTTAAATCGGACACGGGCTTAAATCCTATTATTAGTCCTAGCTAGAGCAGACGCCCTGGATCAAATGGATTTATCTAAGTTTTGACTCACCATTCAACAATTAAATCAATGGGGTCTACTTTAGCTGGCACTAACCAACAGGATTCAAGTGATGGGCTACGCATATCATACAGGAAGTTTGCGCAGTGATGGCGTCTGTGCTTAATAATACCATCTGTAAAGATCTACACCTGAAACCTACTTTATAATTGTTTTGGTGGAAATGTAGAACATTTTTTATTTATCTCAGGAATTTCTATAAGCCCACAATCTGCCTTATAATTTTTGATATTTTATCATGGCTATCTGTTGTTAGTATTTCCCTGTATTACACTACTTTTTAAAATAATTTATTTCTCTATGCTGTTGAGTACCACCCTGTAATGTGGACCAATGAGAGGTGGTACAGAAGTGTCTTGAACTCAATCAATTCATCAACTGATCAAATCAAGTTAAGTGTGTTCTGTAAGATACAGGCCAGTGGGGATACTATGACTATTACTCTAGCTAAAATGCCACTGCTGGTGGCCAGCTAATCCATTAGTCTGTTCAGGATATTCTGAGGTTTGCGTTGTACGTGTCTCACAGAAATAAAAAATAATAATCCTGTAACAAATAAAGACTTCCAACACTCACTCTTATGGTTTCACTTGCGAAATGCCCTTCAGTAATCATCTGGTTCCCAGTCTCATCCAATTTAACAATAGCCCCTGCGTTAGCTTGCACCTCAGCTTCAAAGGCCTGGTGCTTTTGCAGCTTCCCCTGAAAAAGGGAATCAAGATTAGTAAGTTATCATCTCTGTCATCTTATCCAGATCACTCACTTCCACCATATGAGCAATGCTGACCATTCATTTAAGATCCCCTGAAATTCATAACCGGAAAAGGCTCCTACCTGAAGATTAGTTGGATCTTTGTAATTTTCATCTGATGCAATCTGGAGTTTCTCCTGGATCCATTTTTCCAGCTCATCTGCATCACGCTGGAAGAACTGGAACCTGTAGGAATCTTCAAGCTTTTGACGCCTCAAGGTAGAGAGCTCCTTGAATCGGTGGTATCGGTCCAAAACCTGTTGACGCCTCTCTTGTATGTCTTCCGCTGTTTCCAGCACTTTTACACCAGTAGGGTCCATTCTCTGAAAGTCAAAATGCACCCATTCAGCACTCTGGATCAACACACAGGTGAAACTGACAGAAAAGAAAATTCAAATCCAGAAGACTCAGACCACTGCCTTGATATGAAGCAGCTACTTTGAATGCAGAAGGTTCTAGATTTAATCCCTGGCACCCTCCCAAGTTAATTTCAGGCGGTTGTACTGGACAGATGTCTGCCCAAGACCTTGGAAAACTGCTGTCATTGTGAATAGACAAGACTGAGGTAGCCCAGGGTGGGCAAGAGTGGCCCTCCAGAGATTTCTGGACTACAGCTCCCATAATCCCTCACCATTAGTTATGCTAATAATAAACAATGGAGCTGTAAGTCCAAAACATCTAAGGACAACAATCACCCACTCTGGGCCTAAATGGACCAATGGTCCGACGTTAATAAAAGGGTGTCTGCGACTGCTCAAACGACCTCTCCAAAACCAACCAAAAGAACTGCCTATTTCTTTTTTAAAGTCTGCATTTTATATGTTTTTTAAAAGGCACACTAACACAGAGCACAGCAGACAATTTAAAAGAGCCAAGAGGAAGCCGCTGGCAGAAATAACACGAGCACTTTATGAGCAATTCACAGAGCAGTATGCACTGCTGCACTGCGGCGAAAGTCAACTCAGACTGCAGCTCACTAGCCCCTAAATTATCTCAAAGAGATCAATAATATCAGAAGAGGGGAAAACTGCCCCACCCTACTCAAAAGAAACATGTTTGAAAAATCTTCATTTACATTCACAATATAAAAAAAGAGATATGCTGCTACTGTAATGTCAGTACTGCTTGTAATCTATCCTATGTATGCTTATCTGGGATGCTAAGTTTCACAGAGATCAATGGGACTCCCAGTGTAAATGTATTTAAGACTGAAGCATACATTACACATTTGCTTTGTCATTTTATAATACTAGTGGGTAGATGCTATAAACCGGTCCTTCATGAAACAAAAACCCAATGACTGCTTAGGCTATGGAGACATAGCAGCATGGGTCTTTTGATACTGGCAGACAATATTACAAGATTTTTTATTTCTAAAAATTATACACCCACACCTTTGTTGTGTGCCCTCAAGTCATTTCCAACTTATGGAACCCACTACACAATGCTGGCTCCAATCCTTTGGTATATAGGGTTGCCATAGGTTGGAGTTGACTTGAAAGCTCCTAATAACAACAAAAGAACAAAAAATATATATAAGGTTTTTACCTTTTACTCTTGAACTACTCAGAGCTCCCTGTTACGTCCAGCCTTGGGAAGTGTGGCTTGTTCTAATGACAGTTAGACGTCAGTTAAATCAAGCGGTGACTTGATATTCTAGTTTCTTGACCAAGTACTGATCAACAAACCCAGACATAATAAGGAATGGTAGCTAGTTCAAAGTGAAATCTCTCAGTATTGTGTGTCTAAGGCTTATTCTTGTAACAACAAACCTTGCTGTGACTGTCATTACATGGACACGCCAAATACGTAGTGCCTATGCTTGTGTGACACAACAGGCCATGGTGTGGTTTATTGAAGACTGGCTTACTATATATATAAGTGAACCTCCCTGTAGTACCAAACTACAGTTTAATTGGCCACAAACTAGAAACCTAAACTCATGGCTTCTTGTTGTCATAATATCTAAATATATAAGTGTGGGTTGTATCTGGCTTATTTTCCCAGCTGTTCACTTCAAAACAGAAAGTGAGCAAAAGGCAGGTGAGTTTCAGTGATCTGTTGAACAAATGTACACTGCAGCAAAGCTGGATATGCTTGTCATGTGCTCTATGGAAACTGTCATAATTTAAATCTTTCTCTGATTATTACACCAACAGGATGCCTGTACAAATGGTCAGTAAGCTGCCTGCTTACTGGAAAACAAATTAAGCTTTTCACTGGATTGCTGCTGGAAATGAAAACGGACAGGGGATTGCTAGTACTGTATATAAAATGTACCACTATTACTTAATCTCTTCTCAGGGGCATGCCAGAAACTGGGGAAACATCTGTGTGCAATTCATTCCAAAAAATAAAAGGGGGGGAAAGCACAAAGGTAGGAAAATATGTTCTGCAGCCTTATTCTAGTGTTGTAGATTCCTGATTTCTGACTGATAGAAAGGAACACATGATATCTGGGGGTGAATTCACACACTCCAAAGCCCACTCTCCTGGCATGTAAATCACACCCTGTCAAAGACAGTGATTTCAGCCACAGCAGTTGTTATTCTTGTGAACTCTTGGGGCCAGCTGCATTGCGGTATTTTAAGAAGGTGTGTGTTTAGGAGGCTGCAAGACTGCCGAATTTGGCTGGTTCTTCATTTCTTAAATCAAAAGTGCATGATTTGTTGCCAGACAAAACCCAAAAGATGCCTCCATCTGCTGGTTCCCTTCCAACAGCTACACAACAACCCCAAAGCAAGGAAAGAGTTAGACAGAAGACTGGAGATCCAGCCCTAAATCCAGTCCGGCCCCATATTTGTGTATCTGACAAACCAGACACTCTTGTCACTAGTTTCTGTCTCGTAACTTGGTTCCCAAGAAAATGCACAAGGGCATGCTCAAGACAGAGGACTAATTGCTACAAATGAACTTCTTTGGTGATTACAATCATGCTGAACCCAGGCTTTTGAAAACCGTGCAGGCAGGGTGGGGCAGGGAGGTTGTTTCGGTATGCATCTGCTCTCACATCCCTTCTCTGCCAGGTTGGCCTCAGACTTTATAACAGGGGTCAAGAATTGGTTGCCTCTTTTGGAGTCACATCTTTGCTTTCCTCCCCATCCCCACTACGGGGCCTAATCGGGCTGTCTAGAACCCCTCATTATTGTCTGTATCCAATCATGGAGAAACCCGCCAACACCAGAATATAATTCAACTGTATTCCCGGATTCACTAAGTGAAACAAATCCCCTCTTGCAATTCAAATCACGCAACTCAGCTTGCCCTTTCATGGGAATTTAGAAAAATAAAAAGCTCTCTTTGTAAGTACAGTAAGTAGAGCAAGTCAATGGGGGGGGGGAGGGGAGAAGTGCTTTGGTCCAGAAATAATGGACTGTTCCTTCCTACAGGAAGAGAACACACACACACACACACACACATATCCCAGCTGATGTCAGCATGTCTGTGTTCTGCCAAAATGTGACCAGCACTCACACCACAAAGCCGTAAACACACAACAGCCAACCCCTGTGGATTTTTCAGAGGAATGCTGTCAGCATTCTACATTTTCATCCCGGAACTGCAGTGGCTTTTCCATCTCAACCCAGACACTGCTTCTCAATTTGTTCCCTGCCTCCCTCCACCCTGTCCACCCCAATCATGCAGCTTAAACACATCCGTCCTTTGTTCACAAAAAGGACAACAGGCACATCAAGCAAAGGGATGCTGGCTGTTAAGGCAAAACTGTGACTGTTTCTAAATACAAAATGTCAGAAACTCAAAAGGTACTTGGGAGTTGCTGGGCTTGATCTGGAGTAGTAAGACTTTGCTCTTAGGCCTGCATATATAAGGAAACACACACACACACCACCATCACTGCATTCCACACATTACTGCTAGCTGCCTTGGACTGGTGCAGCATTCACGTTGGCCCCTCCTGCTGCAATGTGTACTGCACCGATAAGGTCAGCTACTACACAGAAAGTTCCAGGCTGGGCGGGGAAGCAGAATTAATTAGGTTACTTTCTCCTAAGAGATGGAGCTATGAAGGAGGCTGGGAAAAGCCAGGACAATTGCTGAGAAGTTTTCTGCTCCCCTAACTGAAGCAAAATGCTCTGTTTTGCAGAATTTGCAACAGGGGAATGCAACACTGGCAGGTCCAAGGCCCAAGGAGACTCCATGGGCCATGCCAAACTGACAAAAATACTCCCAGAAATAAACACAAGTCTACTTACGGTTTTATAAAATTGGGTGCGCACACACACACCCTTGCAGTGCAAGGGAAGACTATTGAAATCGCTGGTTTGGGAAGCTTCCAGGAGAAACCATTCATGTTACTTTTGTCAGGAAAAAAAAAGGCAGTCCAGGAAGTCTGTAAGGGCCACATGGGTCCCCGGGCCATACTCTGCCTACTTTTGAGTTAATATGACCGATATTGGTGAAAGATTTAAAAACTCAAGAGCAAAGGGAATTAAGGCACTCTATATTGTTTTAGGCACATGGGAATTGCTTGCAGTTTAAATTTAAACAACAACAGTGCAGACCAGCAGTGGGAAGAAAACAAACAGAAATGGTTTTAACAAGTTCCAGTGAATTGTTTGTCCCCTAGAAGCAATACTTTGAAAAACAGAATGCTAGGCATCTAAGCGGGAATGCTGAGCGTGGGATATTTTTAGATGTTGCGATGCAACAGCCATGATGTCAGTGGCACTATTCACAAAGGAAAAGCCAATGTAAATAGGTGGGTTCAAAAGGCATTAGAACAATGCCCATGCCACAGCTACATCAATGCACAGCATTTTTCCTGCTCCCACACAATTGTTGTGTAGGGAATAACTTGCAAACAAAAGAGGAGCCCTCCTTCTGGATCAATCTCTCCCCAAAGTGGCCAATTTGTTGCCTCTAGGAAGCTCACAAGCCAAAGACCTTTCTGCATGTTTTCCCCAACCTGTAGTACTAAGAGGCACTCTCTCTCCAACAGTGGCAACATGTAAGCATCACAACTAGCAACCACTCGCTGTCTTACACTCCACAAAGTTGTCTAATCCAGTCCTTCTTTGGCTATCTGACGTCAGGGACCAACCGGGGATTCCTACCCCTTTCCCACAATGTGCCAAGGACTGGCACCATATTTGGGCCCACTTGGGTACAAACCTTTCTTCCCTGGAAACTTACCTTGGAGCAGCCTCACAGAGTGGCATGGATTTGCAGACCTCCACTCTGAGTAGGACTGGCATAATTTTCTTCTAAATCTGTTCAAATTGGGTGCTAGCACTGTATCCTGGGGTAGCAAATTCCAACATTTAACTATTCCTGTTCTGAATCTTTCACCACTGAACATTGCTGGATGAACTCAATGGCTTAAAGTACTATAACAGAGGGAGGGCGAAAAACACCCTACAGTCTTGCTTAACATTCAGAAAATGGCAAATCTTTTTCATGTGTGCCCTGTTCTCTACTTTCTTCCTAAGTTAAGCAGCTTCAAAGATTTCAACCTTTCCCTGGGAGGAGTGCTTGCCTGATAATTATAGCTGTCCTCATCCACAGCTTTTCTGCAATCTCTTTCCTACACTATTCTGCAATATCCACTGATGCCTACACTATCCTGCTGGATCCACCTCTACAATTATTCTGTTTAAGTTGTGACAACCACAATTGTACACAGAATCTTAAGAGTTCTGCTCTCAAGAAGCTCTTACAGTAAAAAAAAAATATATAGTAAAGCCTTTGGGCCCTAATTGATTTTATCTATTTTGCACATATGCTCTGGCCAGTATGATTTTAAATTGTTTTAATTAGTTTTAAATAGTCTGGTTTTAAGTGATAAATGATTTCATATTATCGTTATTTACTATCTTAAACTGGTTCTATTATACATCACCATGAGTTTCTTGGATATAGGGTGGAATATAACTATTTAAATAAATAAACATCAATTGTATGCAGCAATTAATTGAACAATGTTACAAAATAACCATTAAAGCAAACAGCTCCTTTCCTAGGATCTTTGCAATTCAGAAGACTTCTTTTCTGCTATTATTACAGCCGCATTTTGCTTGTCAGAAGACAAAGTACACTGACCCGTGAACAATAAATGTTTATACTGAAACAATAATTTTGTAAAACTAATTTTTACAAGGTAAAAGTTAAATCCTCACAACTTGTTCAAACTCATTAGGACTTTGAATGGAAGCAACGTCATACAACATATAATCCGCTCACTCAGAGATGAATCAGCAAATTTAGTTTAAATATGGACAGCTTTTTAACACCACTCCATCCTAAGAGAGTCATAACCAGGCAGAGCTTAGCAAAGATTGAATTCCATGAAGCATTATGAGAAAAATCAACCACTTTAGCAGCAAAACACTTAAAACATGCAGAACTAAGAATTCCCACCATTTGGGAATGATTAATCTCTAGGTTCTCAAAATTAACCTCCTTGGCATTATATTGTTATAGTCGGGTCCCTCCAGTATAGAAAGCATTTCACTTCATCTTGGAATCAGGAGGTTGTAATGCTTTCTTCTGACACATATTCTGTAGACATGACCTAGTTAATTTTACCACACTTAATGAAGCAGGGTAAAACAGAACTGCTATAGGTTGGCTGCAGTCATTCGGCAGCTACAATCCAATGAAACAAATGGCACAGAAACTCCAATTTTGACAATGTATACCAATCCAGGTCAAAATGATTATGCATATACAGTAATATGTTGAAATAGGCTGGGGCAGAATATGCTGAAGGATTCTGGGCTTAATTAGTTGTACTAATTAAAAAAAACAAAACACTGAGCTAAATGTAATGGTAGTGCTACCTAGAGAAGACCTGGCAAATTCAATGAAATTTAAGTTAGTTGTGACTAAAATGTCCTGCTTGTGTTGGATCTACTTTAGATAGGGCTCACATTGGATTTAGCCTGCTGAACCACACTGAAAATGACACCAACAGCAGTAGGTTATCAAACAAAAACATCACACTACTTTTAAAAGCTCTCATAAATTGTTTTTTTGCAAACGAAATAGAATGAATGCACACTGGTGACACACCCATGCACAAGAAAGGAGAAAAACGAAGCTCAAGGAAGTTTACGATGTTTAGAAGCCCCCACATTACAAAGCCATCAGGTTTAATCTTACAGCAGATGGCTTTAGCCGTTAATATAGTTATATATTTATATTTTTGTTGCAGGCATCAACACATACGACTTGGAAGAAATGTTGCACAAATATTTTATCAATGCAATTTAAAAAGAAGGAAACAGCAAGCAAGGAGGGTGCCTCACATGCACAGTGCAGAATACCTGAACTCTGACTTTGCGAAATGATGACAACATGATGGGAGTGGAATGCAGAGTCTAAAAGGGAGGAGCATACTGAGATAACATTTTACTAGTTACAATTTAAGCACATTATAAATTGCTACCTTATATAGTTGTAACTATCCACTCTCCCACGCAGCTATTTATGAGCTTGTTTCCGATTCAAAGTTGACATGATCAAGCCCAGTGAAAAAGCATCAGGAACTTGCATAGGTGGCACATTATTGCTATCTGGCAAAAGCTAACCTGTCATCAAGGTCAATACGCTGGTCTCATAGGTACAAATTCCACTGTTTAGATTTAATACGCGCCCTAAAGGAGAGTCCTAAACTTTCTGGAAGCAAACATTTAAATATTAAACATTTTATCTTGTGTAAAAAGCTTCCATCTCCTATTTGTAGGACTCTAGGTGGTAACTGATGGTTTGGAGTCTGAAATCCTAAGCACGTTTACCTGGGAATAAACCCTGCTGAGCACCAGGGAGCTTACTTTCAAGTAAATGTGCTGGGGATCAGGTTGCACTTTCTCAAAAATGGTGTTAGCAACTACACTCCCTGCTCTGTAAATTCCCTGTTGTTTCATGGGAAGAAGCATGCGTGAGGTTGCTTGTTTCCTTGAGTAAATTGGCTATTTAGTAATATTAATATAACATCTTATTAAGCATGAATCAGGCTATAGCTTACTGTGATAGAATGGGGCACTGGACTGCCACCTTGCTTGATCTTCAAGTAGTCTCAAGATCCTGCAACTGTGCCATGTTTGCCAATCTACCTCATTCCATCTGCAGTCTGCTCCACCCTGTTATCTGGGAACAGGTTCCAGATGTGTGCAATGAGGGGGAAAGGATCTCTGCTTAAAATGCATTGCACCAATTGACTAAAAAATATGCAGCGAAAGAACAACACAGCCTTCTAAAAAGAGAGGGGGTAATGTGTTAAATTATAATGCCAAGCATAATTCAAATAATGCTTTCTTGAAGGTGGAGAATTCCACATGGAAATTGACTAGTTAAATTCACTTTCTGGCAAACGGCAAGTTAATTTATTTTTCTTTATTTCACTACTAACAGGACCAAGGTTTTTAAAAATTAAATTTCAAAACAAACCTATGCAACAGCTATATTTTTGCAGATTTAATTTGTATCTCTCAATCCATTTTTTCTGTTTGTTCATGTACGGCTTCTTACCAATACTGCAGAAATCACTACCAGCACCATAACAAAAAGTCAGAATTTCTAGATGTCTGACCTGTTATTTTATAAAACCATTCAAGACCGATTTTATATAACAATCTGCTAACTTACATAAAATATCTGGCTCAAATAAAACCGTATTCCTAAACAAATGCTGTCTAGAATATTCTAGTAGCCTACCATGAATTCATATGTACTGATGAATATTTCTAATCATGAAATACATACAGCCTTCCACAATTTCACTATATACATATCCTACTCTATAGATAAATTTGCAAGTAAGAGAACAGGAACAGGCATGAGAATTGTATATTTATAATTATTATCATGCCTGCTCCTTTTCTCCCATTTGCATATTCTGTACATATTTAAAGAACTGTGCTCTGTGATCAAATAGTGGCACAAAGAATGGACAAAGGGCTATTTATCCTGGAAAAGAGATAACAGCGGAACTTAAGGACCTCTCAAAACATGGCAACTCCCATTGTTTTAAGCAACAGCAGTGCTTTCTTCTTTGGTAGGAAGAAAGACTGACAAGCAGCCTATTTTTTCAATTCCCTGATTTATTTGGCAAAGCTCTGGAAATCTGTGTGAGGTCGAGGAAATCTGCTTCAGGGAGAAAGCTCTTCCCCGAGAAGCCACAGAGAAATCACAATTTTGCTCCACCGCCTCTCGACCTTGAAGAGAGCTGAGAATATGAAAGGAAAGGGAAGCCATTGCTCTGAAATGTAGGTTACACCAGAGTGTCCATCATTTCTTTTCCATGCAAATTTTTTCCCCCTTGCAAACCAGGTGGGAATTGATTTCTAATTTCTGGGTGGGGTAATAATGATTCTTTTGGAGGGGGTGAAGGGGAGGGGGCTTCCTGTCTCTGTATTTATGAAGTCCATTTCATCACTCCCAAAGGCTTTGAATGGAATTCCTGCCGCTCTAGGGCGGATCCTCCTCTTCTCTTCCCCCCCTCCCCAACAATGTCGCCTCCGCCATCCTTTCCGAGGGCGGACAGAACAAACAGACCATCAGGGCCAAGAAAGCTATGCAATATCAGCAACCCCACCCTTCGGCTTTTGTGCAGCCAAGCTTATGAATCAAGATGGAGGGGGGAAGGTGCTGCTGTTAAGGACCTTACATAATTGCTTTATTGAAAGATGCAGACCGGTGTATCCACATTTGCAAGTGCAGAGATGATATGTTGTTACAGTAGTCATAGAAGGCGAGGCTATTATGACTTAGGGGCAGAGTGACCTCTTCTTCAATGTAAGCCAACAAACTCCATACTCAGATTAAGCCGGATTAACTAGGAGGAAAGGAAGGGGAGGAAGAAGAAAAAAAGAAGTGTGGCAGCACCCTTAAGACTGTTTTTTTATTTCAGCATGAGCTTTCGTGGATATAAACCCACTTTTTGGCTGTCCTTCTAAGAACGAAGTAATATTCTCAATACCTTCTCAGAAGGAAGTTCTATGCTGAATTCTGTAGTGCTAACTCCCAAGTTAAGTGCATTTAGGATTGCTGCCCTTGTAGGACTGCTATCTAGCTATCCCTAGCGCACTCCTTCATTTAATAGTGTCTTTGATACAAACCACATGGCCCTGAGTCTCTTACTCAGAAATTGGTGAACAAGAAACGAAACATATTCTGGGTAAGAGCTGACAGTCAGAGCCAAGGGGTTAGAAGGAAATCTATGGGTAGCATCCAAAGCCTAAATGAACCTTGGTGTGTGTGAGATTGATAAGAGAGAGACGGGTGCAGCAATGGGATGAGGATTCAAACAGGGCTTGCGGAGGGGGGAGGAATGCTGCAAATTCATCTGCAGTAGCATCATATTTTTAAACACCCAGGTGGGCCAAGATATTTAAAGTCATATGTTCACATCACCTGGGGATAGAGATATATTCATGGGTAGCTGTGCTGGCCACGCAGCAAAATAAAATCCTAAATCCACAAAAGGGCGATACCTTTATCGGCCAAACAAAATGCATAAGTACACTTTCAGATTTCCACTGGAGAGCCATCCAGAACAAGTGAACTACAACAGAAACAACCTCTGATACAAAATGTAGGCCTGTGAGTCTAACATCACCACTTTTTTAAATCCTGTATGATTTTTTAACAATCTTTTGCCTGACAAAGAAGCCAGTGGAACTTCAAAAGCTTGCATGATGTATTTTGTGCATTTTGCTTGGCCAATAAAGGTTTTTGTTTTGTGGATTTTGTTTCATATCACCTGGAGATGCACATTCTGCAGTGCCTGCTTATTTAAACCTCGATTTTGTTTAAGACATTTTATGATTTTTATTCTACTCTATCTCAGTGATACAGACAGGGAGTTTTTTTTTGGGGGGGGGGTTAATATGATAGCCAACATGGTGCATTAGTTACAGTCCTGGACGAGGACTCAAGGAGTCCAAGGTTCGAATTCCTACTTAGCCATGGAAACCCACCAAGTGACCTTGGTCAAGTCACACTCTCTCAATGGCAAATCTCCTTTGAATAAATGTTGCCACAAAAACCCTTTGATAGGGTCACAGAAGGCTGGAGTTGGTTTGAGGGCACATAACAATACAACAAGGCTTACACTGAAATGAACTCAGGAATGGCAGTCAGCAACAACAAATACAGTATGTGCAAAACCAGATACTATGTCCACTTTAAGAATTCAAATATGTGAATTAGAACAAAAACTGTCATTTTTCTCCTAGGCTGCTTTTTATTGAGCCTTCTCTCACAGGCACAAATAACTAATACATTTCCACCCCATCTCTTCCTCTTTTCCTTTCATATTCAAATTAAGAAGGAGTTTTAAAATTAAAATTGATTGTTATTCTCTCTCAACAACTGAACAGCGCATAAGCTCAAATCCTGCAAGGCTTATATCCAAGCAAATGCTTCTAGGATTCCAACTCAATGGGGACATTTCTGTGGAAACAGGTGCAGGGATCCTCTCTCAAATGGCCCCATTTTGTAGAGCAGTGCAACTTTAAGTCTGCATTACACAACCTGATCTTGCATCTGCTTGCTCAGAAGCAAATCTGCATGAATTTCTAAATGGTCTGACTCCCAAGTAATTATGGCTTGGGATGGCAGCCATGCAACCCATCCCCAAGCAGTGCTTACTGAAAAGCAAATCCCCACTTAAAATTATTCCCCAGTAAAGCATCACAACTGACTGCCGTGCAATCATGGGATGTGCAGTTTCATGATGGGCATTTAGAACTCTCAGCCAGAGAGCTCTTAGGCTCCACTAAACTACAAATCCCAGAATTCCCCAGGAGGCAGCCATTAGCAGTTAAAATGGAATAATAGCACTATAACAGTGTAGTGTGGTAATAAACTGTTATAGTGCTATTATTCTACTTTTTAACAGCTCTGGCTGTCTCCTGTGGAATCTTGGGACTTGCAGTTTAGGAAGAGGCATTCACCATTCTCAGCCAGAGAGCCCTTAGGCTTCCCTAAACTACAAACCCCACAATTTCCCAGGAGGCAGCCATAGTAGTTAAGTGGCATAATAGCACTATAAGAGTGCAGTATGATAAAAGTCCAACTTAATCAACCCCCAGTAAGGCTATGCAGGCCAGCAACTCCAACTCCTCCTCCTCACCCCTTCTAAATACAAAATATGGGAGAAAAGGCAACCCATGCATACCTATGTTGCACACACCTGCCTGCCTGCCTGCCTTCCCACCTATGGAAGTCCTGGGCAGGATGGCCAACGGCCAGGGATTATGGGAGGCGTAGTCCTAATACACCAGGTTGGAGTAGGCTGCAGATTTTTGTCCTGTGTAGGATGGCCAATGGCCAGGGATTATGGGAGATGTAATCCAAATACACCAGGTTGGAGTAGGCTGTAGATTTTTGTCCTGGGCAGGATGGCCAATGGCCAGGGATTATGGGAGGTGTAGTCCAAATACACCAGGTTGGAGTAGGCTGCAGATTTTTGTCCTGTGTAGGATGGCCAATGGCCAGGGATTATGGGAGGTGTAGTCCAAATACACCAGGCTGGAGTAGGCTGCAGATTTTTTTTTTTAATGAAAAAAGAGAGAAGGCAACCCATGCCTAGCTATGTTGCCCACACCTGCCTGCCTGCATTCCCAACTATGGAAGTCCTGGGCAGGATGGCCAATGGCCAGGGATTATGGGAGGTGTAGTCCAAATACACCAGGCTGGAGTAGGCTGCAGATTTTCTTTTTAATGAAAAAGAGAGAAGGCAACCCATGCATAGCTAAGTTGCCCATACCTGCCTGCCCACCTATGGAGGTGCCAGGAGCGCGCTTCCCCCAGAGGCCTCGAGGGGGCGCTCTCACCGCCCACCTTCCCTCCCTGCGGCTCCTCCGCGGCCTAAACCGGCGACCCTCCTCTCCCTCCCGTCCCCTCCTAGCTGAGGGGGAGCCCCTCACTCATTCTTCTCCCCCCTCCACACACACACCCCGCTTTCTCATTCTCCTCACCGGGTCCGGATGAAGAAGGGCCAGCGCCAACCTCGCCTCACAAGCCAACCGACTTCCGCGCCTCCCTTCAAAGAAACCTCCCTCTCCGGCCCCCTTCAGGCTCCCGACTGCCAGCGGCGCCTGCCAACGCCCCTATTTATAAGGTAGCCGGCGATGACGTCACCGCCGCAGAAGCTCGCGGAAGGAGGATTCGGGCCTGGAGACGGAAAGAGCCGAAAGAGAGCGAGAGGGGAAAAAGGGGCGGGGCCTTTAATCAAGCGCCGACCTCCGTCCGACAAGTCACGGAAAGGGCCGAAGGCAGAGAACCAGCCGAGTCTGGCCGAATGGTTCCGGAAAGAGCCGAGCGAAGACCATTGTTCAAAGACTGCTTTTTTCCCCCTAGTTTTTTAAAATGTTTTTTATAATAATTTTTTTTAACTTGAAAAACATTATTCAGACTGCGTTTTCCCCCAGTTTTTTAAAATTTGTTTTTTATATATATTTTTTAAACTTGAAAAACATTGTTCAAAGACTGCTTTTTCCCGTTTTTTAAAATTTATTTTTATATATATTTTTTAAACTTGAAAAACATTGTTCAAAGACTGCTTTCCCCCCATTTTTAAAAATTTGTTTATAATAATTTTTTAAACTTGAAAAACATTGTTCAAAGACTGCTTTTTTCCCGTTTTTTAAATTTGTTTTTTATAATAATTTTTTTAAAAAACTTGAAAAACATTGTTCAAAGACTGCTTTCCCCCCCTTTAGGACAGGTATGATTCTCTTTCCTTCCATTACACAAATATACTGGATTATATTTGCCAAGGCTCCTTCCTATGGAATCTTGGGATTTGTAGTTTGGTGGGGTGGCAGCAAAGCTAAGACCGTGTAAAACTACAAATCCCAGGATTCCACAGGAAGGAATAATCCAGTTTCAAGATGGATTATTTGTATAGTGTGGATCTATTCCTAGTCAAGCAGTATTTCTGCCTTTCCTTTGAGATGGTTTCATCTCCCAATTCCCATCAGTCCTGGGCAGGATGGCCAATGGCCAGGGATTATGGGAGGTATAGTCCAAATACACCAGGTTGGAGTAGGCTGCAGATTTATTTTTAATAACATTGCAAAAACAAATAGCCTTAATAATATGCTTGCCAAAGTGATCCCGAATTTAGGTCCACATTTCCAACAAATATTTGAAGGTCAAGTTCCAACGTCATTTAAAAGCACGAGTAAATCACTCGCAGCCGCCATCTTGGCTACGGGGCATGCCAGGGGCTCTTTTGACCATTAAGACAGGTCGCAGCGCTGCGAATGGCTGCTTTTTCTGAGGAGGTTGTATTTTTTCACGCAGATAAATCCCATTGATTCAATGGATCTACTCTAGTCAGGGCAACATCACGATTTAGGCCAATTAAAATAATATATAAATTTGTGAAGTCAAAGGCTTTCACGGTTGGCATCCATAGGTTTTCTGTGGCTGTGAGGCCGTGTTCTGGAAGAGTTTATTCCTGACATTTCGCCTGCATCAGTTGTTGGCATTTTTGGCATCTTCATCTCTGTGGCCTTTCTCACAAATTTAAATGAATCTTAATATGCATGGGATTGCAAATACATGCTTTCCCAATGAGAGCTTTTAATTCCCAGAATGCAGCATGCTTATGGATTGCACAATCGATATGACATGACATTATGGTAGTGTGTGTCCATTACTAGCAAGCCCTATCATTAGGGTAATTGTATTTTTAAAATTTTGTATGATATGAATTTTAAAGCTGTTATCTGTTTTTAACCTTTGTAAACCACCTTGAGTCCCAGGCTGGGAGATGAATAATAGGCCCTCAAGTCTCCCCTGACTTCCAAATCTAACTTGTACCAGTAGAGGTAATTCAAGGACTATTGTGTAAGATAACAAGAACCCAGCCTTTGCAGTCAAGTCAGAGTGGAACAAAGAAGGGTGTGCAGAGTTTAGCAAGAGCTTTTTTTCCCCCCCCTTTGGGCCAATGTCAAAGCCACTCCTGATTTCTGTTTCAGTTGTTTGGCAGACACACCAAATAAATTGTTAAATATGAAGAAAGAGCTGCGTAGAGTCACACTGCAGCAGGGAGACTGCAACACAACCTGAATTCTCTGGAAAAGAGCATGACTCAGAGCAATTCAGCCAGGAATGGGACCTGAATGAACAATTAATTTTTTTTCCAGAGCTGCACTGAGCTTGGAATGAGCGTCAGCATTAAAAAAAAACTCTGCAGACATCAGTTTACTAGTCAGGTCCTTACATTTGCTGTTATGCCAACATAATAATACTACCTAGCCTGGATAAGAGATCCAATAAAGGCTGCAGATTGGGGACAGCTAGGTACACCTAAGCCCATTGGTTTTGATGGGATGGACAGCACAGTCCTATGCGTGTTTACTCACCTTTAAGCCCTGTTAAATTCAATTGGAGTTACACTTAGGGAAGGATATACTAGATTGCACCTTAACTTGGGTGAGTGTCTAACCAGAGGTTGGAATCACGTGGCCTCCTGGGTTTTGTTGGGACTGCAGAACCCAGCAATGGTAAAGAATGTTGTGAGTTGCAGTCCAACATCTGGAAAGCCATATGACTCCTTTCCCTGGGCTAGGCTGTGCAGACAGTGAAGTAATGTGCAGAAACAGCAATGGAAACTTTGGTGTGTTCTTGCCTACAACTCTCATCAGCCACAACCAACATGACCAATTCATAAGAGATTATGGAATGGTCATCTAAAACATCTGGCAGGAAAAGGCTGCCCCCCCGCAACCCGCATGAAAGCCATGAATGGACCAATAGCAGCTTGCTCCACCTTTCCACATACCTTCACTAGCACGTGCTGCTGAAAGAGGATGACTATGATTCAAGTTTGTGCATTCTAAAAAAAAAAAGATCTTGGAAGCAGGGAAAACTGCCTGCGCATTGGCTAGAGCAGGTTTGTACTCTCACAAAAATACAATTCAATATTTGTGACTGAAATGGGAATTTCATGCCAAAATGTCTCACAGTTTTTATATAACATCTTCTAAACCTCATCAGCAAACTGATGGTCACCATTTTGTTTGAAGTAATGCCAATATGTGCATCACTACATTGTTATTATGTGCTGTCAAGTTGATTCCAACTTAAAGGCAAACCTATCACGGGGTTTTCTTAGCAAGATAATGATTGATGATGAGGATGAGGATTGTTCTTCAGGAGGGGCTTGCTATAGTCTTCCTCTTCCAATATAAAAGGGAAGCTTTGCTCCTCATAGATAATTTGAATGAAAATATAATTTTAAAGAAAAACATGGAAAAAGACTAAACACAACCTAACATATAAAAGTTCTCTTAGGTTTTTAATAAACTTACAAGTGGCTTTCTCCCAATGATGTATTCTCAGAATAATCATCATAGTGGATTTATACCAAAATCAATTCAGCATTTCATGCCTGGTCAAACTGATACAATTTCTACTCAACATCTAAACATTCCCACCACCCTCTCCAGGTGATAAAGGCTTTCCTAACATGTCAACATATGGATGTGCTGGATTACAACTCCCATCATCCCACGATGGCAAAGCCAATCCAGAGGGCAGCAGCTTGTAAACAATCCAACAGATTTTAAAAACAATAGAGGAAGGGCATCCTTTATTGAATGCCGCTAATATTTTACAATGCATTTAAAGCCTTCACTCTTTCAGCCAGCTGGTTTAGGGCTATAGGAACAGGGAAAATAAATCCCTTCTGTTTGCAAGGAAATTCAAGGTCAGTACTCTGTGACATTTCCCAAATACACACCAAAAACATATCCAAACCACACAGTCATATTCATCTCTGAAAATGCCAAAGTTGCTCTCTCACATTTAGATAATGACACTTTCTCGCTGCAACAAAGCACACAGTTCTTTTTAAATGACTTTTTTAGTGGCAGGAAGAAGGGGTGAAAATAAATTAGCATTCCTCTTAAAAGTAAAGGAGCATCGCTTCTGATGAGTCCAAAAGCTCTCTAATGCATCTGCTCTTTGTACTTGCAGCCAATCTGACTCCAGCGCTTTGGCAAATGGCTGGCAATGTCTTAATTAAAAGTGATACATTAAAAGGCTATCTGTGATATTAAAAATGTTTCAAGGTTAGAGGTCTCATGTTACAGTTTTGGTACTCTCAAGACAGAGACATGCTGCTCTGTTTTCTCGTATTATAATTTTGCAGTTTGTTAACCTTCAGAATCCAAATTTGTTCCTAAGATTTGTAGAGAAAGAGGAGTGCTCAAATGCAATGCAGATGCATCCCATAATCCCGTGCAAACACAGACTCTGGAGACCAAAGCAAATAGACAAGGTTCAAGGCTTCATAAAATATGTTTGCAAAAACAAAACAAACCCCACCAAGCTGCTTTGCCTCTGAATCTTACAAAGCACAGAACTCCATCAGAGGAAAGTAAAGCTGACTGGCCTTCCTGAGGCATCCATAGGAGCCAAATGTTTTTTTAAAAAAGAGAGTCTCTCTCTCTGGAGGCTTATCTGTGAAGTCCAAACTGGACCAGACCATTCTCTGTGCTTCTAGGAAGCTGCAGCTGGGAGGAGTAGAGTCACGACCTCCAGAAGGACGGTGGCAGAAAACCCTTCGGTAAAGGAATTTCTTTCCGCTGTAAACATTTCTAAGGGAGAGGAAAAAAACATTTTAGACATGAGACACTCAACCGCAAACTCAAAGATAGTCTGCATGACAAAGGCCGCTGAGACTTACGGCCAGCAACATATATAAATATACATGCCCAGGATAATGGCTACACCAGTTCTACAATCTGTGGCACATGAGGGGCTGCAAGAATTTTTGGGGAAATCAGGAAGACCACAAAGGTCCTAGGTGGTGAGAAACCATCTTTGAGGACTCCATTTTATGCTAAACAGCCCATTGACAATGATCTAATGGAGGGTATTTACTAGAGGGGTAACTGATGGCTAGACTGGAAAGGTACTGATGGTGGGGAACCTCAGGCCCTGGGGCCAAATCTGGTCGCCCTGGGGTTTCCCAGATGGCCGTTCCTTTTCCCCCACCATTGTTTGGCAGTTTCTCAGCATCTCTCTATATAAAATGCTTGGGTATGTTTCCGATCCCAGTGTGCTGACTGGCCACTTAGGAAACATACCCAACCAATCCCCTCCCTCCTCTCACTCCCTCAACCACTCACCCCCCACATGTAAAACTATAACAGTGTAGGTTATGCTGGGTACAGCTAGTTTGTATTATTTTTTTCTTCCCACCCAAAGAGGTTGAAATGCCTCTCTTCAGGCTTAGTCGGGGGCAGCAAGAGCTTTAAAATAAAGTATGCTGGGACTACAATGGAAAATAGAGGTATCTGGGTAAATGGGGCGGTGGTGGTTTCTCTTCATGCCTGGGGTAAAGTCTTGGGAATATCTGAAGGGAAAGGACACAGAACTCAAGTCATCCTGATCTCAATTAAGTATTCAAACAATCCAGTCGAAAGCGTCACACTACCTCCAAGAACTGCTTGAATCTTATGAGAGAGCCCATTTCTCCAGCACTTGTAATTTCTTCAATCCTACAAGGAAGAGAAACATGCCAACAATTAGGGGGCAAAGTGGCCACAAGCCAAGGAGAAAACGGTGCAGCGCAAAAGGTACATGTGATTATAAGTCACGTGAACAGAAGCAACACCTCCAAGGCTTAGGAAACTACAGTAGGTTGTAATCTGGCCCCAGTTTAAGATCTAATGTTGAGCTGTAGATCCTGCCATTCAAGGAGGATGCTTAGTCTGTGGTAGATTCCGAAAAGAGGCAAGGATGCTGAAGGATATACCAATGATATACCAGAGAGGAGGATATTCCAGAGACAGAACATTCTGACATGCTCAAATAATCTATCTTGTACCTTGGTAAATACTCTTCTTTGATTAGGAGGATAATCTTCCAAAACTGCACCTGGTATTGCTTCATGAGAGCATTTCCGCAGACCTGGGGGAATGCAAAGTATAGATACGTATTGTTTTCAAAAAGCTACCAGTTTTGTAAAATCAGCTGTTCTGACTAGACATTTTTAAAAGGCCCAGGCAGTAAAAGGGCTGATTGCTCTTCTCAGCGTGGCCCTGTGGAGCAACCTCCCCAACCTGGCGTCCTCTAGATGTGATTCACTGTAACTCCCATCAGTCCTAGCCAGCATCGTCATAAGTTTGTTGTGCTTAGCCTTGCTAGTAAGAAAGACCATTCATAGAGATGGAGGGGCAACTGAGGGGGGGGGCAGATTCAGTTTTAGAGAAGGAGTTGCCTCAAGTGAGCTGACCAAATCGCTGAGGTTGCTATCATCTTGCAATACAATGTGGCTCCCATGAATCCCGACTTCCAATACAAAAATATAGAATCAGTCATTTGTTTCCTGAGCAGCAATGTGGATTTTCCCAAAAGACTGGAACTGAATTTTTTCCCCCAGAAAATTTTCCAATGCTATCAATAATGTTATCTGACTTACCATGTTTGGTTTAAATATTATATTCAAACACATTCAAAGCTTTATCTGGCAATTATTTCATTGGAATATTTGCAATAATGGAATTGGAATAAGAAAAGGGAAGGAAAGCGGGGAGGAGGAGAAGAAAATGATTTCAGTGTCTAGTCAGTAGCTGTTTCAGTTTTGTATCTGATTTTTATATATTCCATTAGCATGATGTGTTTCCCCCTCCATCTCTATGAATGATCTTTCTTACTGACAATGCTAAGCACAACGAAGATAGCAGGGGCAACAGGAGAAACAAGTTTCAACACTGCAGATACTACATCAGGAATCCACAACAAGGTTCAGGATGAAAGCCACAGACTCCGCCAGTTTGTTGTCTCCACTCCCATTGTGCTCTCTTTGGAAGCACTGCCAAAGACAATTAGAAATAATGCTGACTTTCGAGTTGTTCGCATCAGTGGGAAAAGCCATTTCATCAGCATGCTCGCACATGACACAAGTCATACATCCAACCCAAATAAGGCATGGCCTACTCTGATCTCAATACAGGAAAAGCAGAGCTAAACAGGACTTGTAACAAATCTGACTTCCTTTCATTTCCAGCTGACATATGGTTGTGTGATCCTGAGCTGCAAGCCTTCCGAAATGCTTAGAATGATTTCAAAAACAGATCCCATTATTAACTCTAGTGCATTTATCTAGAAAGCATGACTAGACCTGATTCCTCAAGCCTGGGATCCTTTATCTGCTAGGAGGAACCAGGATATAGAAAAAGCATTACACTGGAAAGCAACATTAAAATGCTCTGCAAATAATTGGTACCAAACTGTCTGGTGAATGGTGCTGGCCAAGAAGATGATGCAGCAAAACCAGCTGGCTGAAGGACTTTCTAAAGACCTGTCTTTTAAAATGAAAATTGATGTCCATTTTTAATGAATGTTGTTTAGCTGGGGATTGCCAAGTTGGTCTGTTGCAGAAGAAACAAAGAATCTTGTGACACCTTAAAGACTAAAATGGTAGGCATATGCTTTAATGGACTCAAGTCCACTTCATCAGATGCACCCACAAAAGCTTTATACAAAAGAAAGTGTGCCAATCATTTAGATCAAGGATGTTGCTTGCTTCATTTGCAATGCTACTGGAAAGATATCCTGGGATGACTCTAGTCTCTTTTCCTCCAAACTTGACTGAGTCTTAGGCCAAATTCACACGATACAAACAATTCAGTTTGAAAGTGGATTATTTGCCAGGACTCCTTCCTATGGAATCCTGGGATCTGTAGTTTTACAAGGTCTTTCGCATTCTCTGCCAAAGTGTGCTGGCGCCTCACCAAACTACAACTCCCAGGATTTCTATACGAAGGAACCATGGCAAATTATCTACTTTCAAACTGGATTATTTGTGTAGTGTGGATTTGGCCTTAATCTCCACCCTGTAAGGATTGTGAATATCTCTGACTCGTTATCCTTAATCTATCCTTCCTGAGTTTGTATGTTTTTACATTCAGAATTACAAAGGGAATCAGAAATGACCAATGAGTTTGTTTCTATTTTGTTATATCATAATGATAGGTCATGATGATATATAATTTATCAACAAATATCCTCTAAAAGAACCCAGTTTTCTTCTTCTAAAGAGAATAACGACTTACCTCCAGGAAGTCAAACAGAATGGTGGCCGTCACATCTGCCAGAGGCTCCATGTTCAACATCTGTGCCAGCCAGCGCCACGCATGATTCAATCCATGCGGGTGAACCTGAAGAACAAAGTAAGCTGTGAAGACCGGACACTAAAGTAAACCCAGCCAAGTCAACTGCAAGGTTGAACTATGACAATTTAGAGCCAGGTGGGCAGCTGTGGCCCTCCAGATGTTTTTGGCCTATAAACACCCTCCCTACCCTTGTCAATTTAGGGAACAGCGAGGGATTAGGAACACAGGAAGTGATCTTACACTGAGACAGACCCTTGGCCCATTAGGCCAGCACTGGCAACTTGGATTTGCAGCAATTCTCCAGGTTTTCAGTGAAAGTTCGCCTTTAGCCCTCACCAAAGATCCCTGGTATTCAATCCTTATCAGTCTGCCACCCAACTATTAACCAAACCTGGCCCTGCTTAGCTTCTGAAATCAGGCAAGATGGGGTGTGTTCCAGATGGCATGATGGCCCTCGGGGACGCTATGGACCACAGTAACCCATCCCAATTTGGAAACAGATTTAAATTAAAAGCTCCTTCCAGCCTGATTAAGCGAATGGATATTTTGGCAAGAGAAGAAAGGCTAATGGGCTGCAAAAACTCAGAGGGGGGAAATGAAGACCAAGAATAGAATAGAACTCAGAGGAAAGCAAACACAGCCTTTTCTAGATAAACAGTAAGAAAACAATGCACATACCCCTTGTCTATCTCTGTACGGCCACTGCAGCTGAAGCATAGCAGCGTACAGACGGATCATCCCGGACATCCGCTTCAGGAAGTTATCCTGCGGCTCAACATTTGCATCTTTCACCTGGTAACCAAGCAGCCTGTGTTCCAGAAGACACATTAGACTAATTAGCACATTCAATCCAGCCTGTCCTTTGGTACCCCATGATCCAAGTTGAATTTGAACCCAAGCCCAGCTCTGTAACTTCATACGAACACCACCAAGAACTAAGCAGCCAAAGATTTGGATGTTATAACATTGGGCATCATGTCTTAAACTGCCAGATGCCAGTCTCAGCCAGCGTATGGACCCAGACGCTGGTCTTATGTTAGAAATTGTCAGAGCAACAGCAACAACGTGAAGATCTGTTGTGGGCTGATTACGTGCTCTGTTTTGACAAATTACATTACCCATCAGTTATGAACTGCTATTCAGGGCTTTCCATGTTCTCAATACTGCTTGCTTTAAAACAAGTAACCTGCTGCTGTCCTTTGCCAATCATTTCAAGCCAACAAGAACTGTATTGAAAAGGGTTGATGATTATACTGATTATATATCTTCTATACCTTGTGTGGCAAAGTGGTTTGAGTGTTGGATTACAACTCTGGAGACTAGGGTTCAAATCCCCACTCAGTCAGGAAAACCCACTGGGTGACCTTGGGCAATTCACACTCTCTCAGCCTCAGAAAACCCTGCAATAGGTTCACCTTAGGGTCTCCATAAGTCGGAAATGACTTGAAGACACACAACAAGAACAACACCTTGCCACAAGTGCGGAATACAAATTATATTTATAAACATATATAAATTTATAAACTGCATGAAAATAGTGCCAATTCTCACTCACAGCAAGCCCAAATACCTCTATTTTAGTCTCTAGTTCTTATCAAAATGGCAAATGGAAGTGACACCACATCACTTTCAACAAAAGAAACCAACACTGGTGCCAATCAAGCCTTCAAAGTGTCTTGAGTTGTGAAGACCAATTGATATAAGAGTTGTGAAGACTGATTCATGTAATAGTTATGAAGACCAATTCAAACCACAGCTTAGAAGAAGCAAATAAAGGACAGAAGAAGAATCCATTTTCTTGGTTCCTGGTTACTACATGCCTCCATTGTCTTTGACATTTCAATGAGATTACCTCTGATATTCCTCCAAAGAAGTCCCTTCCTTCAGGGCTGGGTAGAAAGGGACGGCATATGGACATTTCTTGTGCAAGTGGGCCAAGATTAGATTGCCCACCCGAGGGTGCAGCTCCCAGATGCCTGAAGCCACCGTGGCAATGGGGAAAGCGGCCTCGTGGTGAGCAGCTACTTCTTCCTCGCCTTGTTTCTGGAAAAAAAAGAAAAGAGGCAAGAGATTTCACCCTCTGGCCAACTCAGGGTTGCTGGCCGCCTTGTGCCTGATGCAAATGAGATGAGGGGAAATCTTTTAGGATAGAGAGTTCGGTTTATCTACTTTCCTTACCACAAACTTTTCTGCCAGTTTGAAATAAACAAACTCAAGACCTTCAGGATGCTGCGTGACAGAGACATTGTGGCCACCACAGGGGACAGATTTTCCAGAAAGGAGGCTATGGATCTTCTCAAATATCTCTTTCAGCTGGGAACCTATAAAGACAAGAATATAAGATTTTTGATAAGGAGAAAGGTAGGTTCAGGAGGGCATGTGTTCATGGAAAAGCTTTGACAAGTAAAAAGACCGAAGTCTCAATTTACTATGAACTGAGATTCACCACCACTATTCTTAAGATCTTTCTAGCAATGGCAGTTAAGAGTGGAATCAAAGTGGTATAACTGTGTAGTATAGATATATCCCTGTCTGCTCATCTGACAAGCTCTGGGAAACAAAAGACTTTTACCGTGCTGAGCTATTTTAAAGTAAGTTTTCAATTGGTTTTAATTCTATTGATATTAAATACTGTTTTAATCTTGGATTTTGTATGCTTTCAGCCATGTGTGTTTTTACTCTAGTCTGTCTTTCTGTAAGCTGCCTTGAATCCCAGCCTGAAAGAAAGGCAGGATATAAATAAAGTGATGATGATGAAGACGACAATAAGACGTCCTGGGAGAATACCAAGAGGAGAGATGCAGAAGTCTTCGCAGGTTTACACAGGAGCAAGTGGTCCCTCAAATAATGCCCTGGGCCACCCAGGAACATCTTATTAGCCATAAAGTGCCAACAGTGTGCCTAAAACATTTCACAGGCCTTTGATGGTGTCAATGAAGCTTGATACCCACCTGCTCGGGTAGAAATTTGGCTAACAGGGATGGTGGCTGCTTTCTGTAATTCCATTTTTATTTTTTTCTCCTGAAAAAGAAAGCAAAGATCACCACCAGGGCTTTGTCCAGTTTTCGGAAGATTTGTTTTTCACAGTCAAGTGGGAGGTTCCTCCTGGAAAAACACAACACCCCCCTAGGGCAAAATCTGCAATAAAGTTTGCCCTCTCTTAGCAAAATGCTGCAGACTGCCTTCTGCAAAGTAGCAGTCACCAAGGAGGCAGGACAGTGGGGAAAAAGATGACAACACTCAACATCTATAGTTTAGACCAATGGTTCTTAGATCCCCAGGGGGCCACAATGTCCTCACAGGGGGTCCACAAAGGCTTGAAGGCTACTCAGCCCACGTGACAAGAGCCAAGGCAAAGGCTGGCTGGCTTGGCCTGCACATTGCTCTTCAATCCGCTTCCGACACAAATTTGCAGGAAGAAACAGGAGAAAAGTCTTCCCGCTCCTTCAGTACCTCTGTGGGAAGGGCTAATGGATGGTGTAATTGTATAATTACTATTATCAGGTATTATTAGGGTTTTAAATCTTGAGTTAAGCCTTGGGAATTTTTTTTTTTAGGGAATTTTTTTATTGGAGTAAGACCATTCTACTAAAAAATACACCCGACCGCAAAAGGCCACAACAATAATACAAAAACAATACTAATTATTTTCCTCTTTTCTTACTAATACAAAAGTAAATCTATCCTAACACTAATGTATTTTTCCCTTTAATCTAAACACACTATAATCACATTATATTTACACATTATAATTATACCTACTTAGAAATGAAAAAAAAACCAATAAAATATTAATTAAAAATAATAATACAAAATAATACAAAATTAATAAAATATTTATTTAAAATATCATTTTATGTTATTGCTGGGGTCGTCTCACTAAACCACGGCCAAAACTTTTTCCAACGATAGCTTGGCAATTTCTCTTTTTCACTCAGAGCTAAATTTTCAATTACATTCTTCACATAATAGGCAGTGCCTTTTACATCCTGCAGATTTTGACTTTTCACCTCCTTTTTTCTCTGGAAAACTAACCCTAACATCACATAAAGGTTTACCAGGCGCACCGTGGACCAGGGTACTTTCCAAAAACTCTCAGCCACAGAACCAGACTCCTTCCTCTTCCTCTTTTGGCCCACTGACTTTCTGGGTCCCCTGACACCCTCTGGAGGCTCAGTCCCTGAAAGCACTGTCTCCCAAGCCTGCTGTGCCAAATCGGGCCAATCCAGGACCCGGGCCACCTCCTCCCATGTTTCCCGGGCACTCGGGCAGTCCTGGACAAAATGTCTGATCGTCTCCTTTTGTGCCACGCCACTCAAAATCTCAGCCTTTTTACATTTCAGACGCGGACAGGTCTGCTCATCCTCTGCGGTCCATGGTCTCTTTCCCCTCAGATTAAGAACCTGATGGTAGAGCCTCCACCTCAAGTCCCACAACTTTTTGGGGACCCTTTTGTCCATGAAATACTCAATTGGGTTAGTCTGGTGATTTAGGTATTCTGATAAATCTAGTTTGGCCTGACGCTTTTGCAAAAACGGGTTAACATAAATCTCCTCCACTATTTTCCTGTACAAAGTCCTCTTGATGCTCTGACCTGGTCTGTCTTCCCCCTTCAACTCCTCAGCATGAATTTTATATTTCTTTATGTAAAAAACAAAGTCTTTCAAATAATCTGGTGCTTTCAATTTTTCAGGCAAAGAAAACCTAAAACTTAATGAGCCTTCCTCCCACCAAGTCTTTCCCCATCTAGTCCCTATCCAGCACTCACAAAACAAAACTAGCCAAGCCTGAGGTTGAATCTGACCCTTTTGTAACAGAGAAACTTTCCCAAAGTTTTGAGCAGAAAAGATGGCGATGAACTTAGGTCCCAGGGCTGGGAAGTCCAGGCCCCCTTGTTCTACCTGCCCATAAGCCACTGCCCTTGCCAGGGGGAACGTGGCCATTCCCCAAAGGAACTTGAAGAGAACCCGATCAGCTTCTTTAATCACTGAATCTGGAGGTGGGAAAACAGCCGCCAAGTTGGCTGCCACGGGAAGCAGGTAGGTATTTACAAAAGCGGCTCTCTGGTAAATGGTCAGCTTCCATCTCTGCCAGAGGGCCACCCTCTCTTTCACTTTTTCCAACCAGTGATACCAATTTTCTTTCCATCCCTCTGGAGCCAACGCAAAATTCAGCCCCAGGATCTTCACCCTATCCATCTTTGCCTCTTGCTCTGCTTGCCACCTTTCCTTTTCTCCAACTACGTCCTTTAGAGGAATAGCTGCCATCTTGTCCTCTGCAGCAAAAATCCTGATCAAAAAACTCTTTTCCATGTTAAGTCGAGCACCAGAAACTCGACCGTAGGCCTCAAAAGCATCTTTAATCTTTCTAACTTCCATCCTGTCCTTAACCAAGAAGGACACATCATCAGCATGGGCAACAAATTTAACAGATTCATATCGAACCAACCATGAACTGTCCAACGGACGCGGAATTTGGATCCCCGAGATGCTCTTGTCCAAACTAATCTTACACAGAATAGCATCCAACGCAATAACGTAGCAACAAAAGATATTTAAAGGGGGTCCCTGGAAAAGAAAAGGTTAAGAGCCACTGGTCTAGAAGGCACAACACAAAAGGAAGAAAGAGTGAGGAGGAGAGGGGAAAACAAGAATACGCACACACACACAGCTCTTTGAACATGTATCTAAAACACAGCAATATTAAAAACCCTACACAGCCCCGGAAGTGACCATTGTATACCAAAGATCCTTTTTTTCCCACATGAGGCCCTAAGACGGGGTAAGATTTGTTAGCCCTCCCATTGTTGTTGGATTGTAACTCCAAGCATCCCTCACCATTGGTTGTACTACCTAGGAATGATGGGAGTCGCAGTCGAAAAACATGTGAAAGACCACAGCCTTCCTCACCCTTGCCAAAAGAGGCTAAGATCAACCAATTCACGTGGCACAAATCTCCATATTCTACCCAAGTTCCCATGAAGCCTTGGCACATTGTTTACCTGACTGTCTTTGCTGCTGGCCAACCGACTAAAAGAAGCCACACACTGTTTGGACTCTTCCTGCAGCTGCTGGTACCACTGCATGGTCTTCTCTTCCGCCTTCACCTGAAGCCCTAAAAAAGATCACAACAAAACCACACAGTTAGCCTCAGAACCTGAGGCATCCCAAGAACACTAGTTTTCTTTTTGTTTTAAAAATAATTTTGTTTCCTTCTAATACCAAAATAGCAACATGAAATGACAAACATAAATACACCCCCAGATTACCAACAAACTTTTATTTAAAAGACACTCTCTGAAAGGTTGAAACAGTTTTCCGGCACAGTATAAATGAATTTTTCTTTCCTTCTTTTCCAGTGAATAGGTCTGAATCTGCATGTTCCAAAATGTAAACTATGAAGGATCCAATAAAAAAATATTTTCAGTATTTTTCAACCTTTGTACCTGCAGATTTTTCAACTTTTGGTCAGCTCTCAAAAGCCCTAACCCAGACTGGTTAAGGATTCTGGGAGTTGACATCCAAAATATCTTTGAGGACCAAAGACTGAGAAGCCTGTGCTCTAGAAAGCATAAGCAAACCAGGAGTCTCTTCAGATAACAGTTTGGATCTAGTCTTGATCATACTTAGAACAGATCCCTTTGAAAGCAGAGGGACTTCAAAATTAGCCATGATCCCAATAGGGATGATGGAGGATCGCAGTCCAGTGCATCTGGAGGTCATCACATTGGAGAAGGCTGCTTACCGTGTTTTTGAACTTGGGATTTCGCAAGCTCCAGTTTCCGTAACTCCTCTTTCCTTTCCTTTGCTACTGTCGCTGCTGCAACTGCTGCCGCCAACTCCTCTTTCTGCCTCCTTTTCTCTTCCATGGCCAGGGCGATTTCTTGCTGCATGTTGGATATCAGCTGATGCATTTCCAAGAGCATGTGATCAGCAGAGGCCACGTCTGCCTCCGTGGGGAACCCTCTCTGTCGGAAACCAAAAGGGAAAGGAAACCACACTCAGTACTGTTGTTAAATGAATGATATTGGCCGTTCTTAACCTTTACCCTTCCGTGTGTTCTGGAATTCAACTTCCAGAATGCCCATGGTTGCTGGGAACTTCTGGGAGACAAAACCCTACACATCTAGAAGACTAAAGGCTGAGAATAAATCAGTGAAGGAGCTAAACCAGTAGGGTAACAGCTAGGCATCCTCTGGAATTTCATCCAATCTGCATTTTGAAGCAAACCAGCTTGATCCATCTCCAAGATTAGCATAGGAATTGGGATGTACTTATCCTTCAATTTCACAGTTTTTTCAGATCCTATGATGTAGCTCTTGATTCAAAAAATGGTACCAAAAGCAGAGGGGGGATGTTTATTTTAAGCTTGAAATATTTGGGGAAATGCATTTTGAAAATGTGTACCATGGGAACAAATACAATGAAGAACATAGGCTGACTCAGTATCACGGGTGTTGCAATGCAACCAATAAGGACACCACCAGGATTTAGGGATGCACCATGATATTATATGCTGATCCAGCTCTGAAAAGGTTAAAGAAAATGGGGCTGGGAAATTCTGCTGCTAAGGGCCATCCAATGTTGCCAGCAAAACCTTCCAGAGTGAGTACAGCATCATGTTGTTTTAGTCTGAATGATATGGCCCGGAGTCAACAGGGTCTTGAATGACATGAGCAGCTCAGGATCGTTCCTTTCAAGTAAAACAGACAAATCTTCTATTGTTAAGATCCCTCCTCCTGTAATCCTGACAAGATAAAAACTCTTGCACAGAGCATTTACCTCGCTGGCCGTGCGGACAATCCCTGACACTTCTCCACAGATCTGATTGCCACGGTTACTGTACAGGGAGAGGTCAAACCCAGGCAAGTCTTTATGTCTGTGGCTGAGGCCGATCTGCTGGTTGATCTCCAAGACCTCCTCTTGGATGGAGTAGAGGCGGCGCAACTGCTCCTGGCTCTCTTCCCTGCGAAGGCGGTCCAGCTCCTGCTGCCGCTGGCGCTGCTGCTCGGCTTCACGTAGCTTCCGGTTCATCAGCTTTCAGAAGGGAGGAAGGGATGGTGTCAACATTTTTTAAGAAAAGGGACTAACAACAAAAAGGGAGGAGGGAGCTCTGCTTTCTAGCCATGTCATGTAGGGAGGCCCTTTTAACTGGTTGGGGTTTGTTTTCCTTTTTAACTACATGCATCCATCTTCTTTCTGCTCCTTAACTCTTCTGCCATTTTCTTCCTTCCCTCCCTCTTCCTGTCTTCTGATCTCAAGCTCTTCCCCCACTACTTTTTCCACATCTTCAAAATGGAAACAGACAAGAAAATAGGGGTGGGTGGAAACTAGGGCATAAGCCACATCTTGGGTTTCACAATCCAAGAGGTTGAAAAATCCACGCCCAGCGGCCAAGACTGGAGTCCTCCAAGGACCTCCCTGCCTTTGCTAACTCTGCTCTTTCTTCCCTTCCAGATCCATCCGAAGTTAAGCCATCTCCCTTGATCCCTAGGCTCATACCTTTGCTCTCCGCCGATGTTCCTCCTTCAGCTTTTCCTGCTGCCCCTGGGCTTCTTTGTTGCTGAAACACAAGCACAAACAGCAGCTGTGACCTTCCAGTCCTCACAAGACTAGAACCAAAAGTGTTTGTCACTCCTCCAAACTGACTTCCTCCGGTCATCCCTCAGGCTGAGGAGAGGGAGAGATGGAAAGCAGGGCTGTTCCCTCAGCTCAGCTGAGCGACCAGCCAGTTTGGGGGATTCCTCTCTTCAAATCTGTTTATGCGCCCTGGTGGCGCAGTGGTTAAATGCCAGCACTGCAGCCACAACGTTATGAGTTCGATCCCAAGGGCTCCAAGGTTCATTCAGCCCTCCATCCTTTCGTAGGTCGGTAAAATGAGTACACATCTTATGTGTAAGTGCTATTGCATAACAATTCGTAAGCCGCTCTGAGAGCCTTGTGGCTGAACAACTGAACATAAATACTTATATAATATAAAACAAATACTCCAGGTCATTGGGATAAGCTAACCAACAGCATGTGATTATTGTGTTATTTGATAACCTGCATTCTATAAGAGATACCAGGTGTAAAAGTTATATTGCAATCTATTTTAGTTTTGATAGAGCTGGGAATCTTAAAAGCAGCACCCCCATCAAACTTCCCAGACAGAGATCAACAGGAAGTCAGACTAAAGTCCACAACGGATGAAGAGGAAGTGATTATTTTCAATTACTCTTGCCCCCCCAGGGCATCTGGAAGACATAATGTACAACTGGGTTACAAATTCATGCACTGTAAAGGCCATTGGCTATATACAATAAAGTTTATGATGACAGAAATGAACAAAAGCAGAAGTAACTGGAAAGCCACTTCAGGTTTTGGAAACCAGATATCTTTTAGGTTACGCAGCACAGTGGAGTTGCTAGTGATTTAAAAGGTAAACGGCTATTGCCAGACACTCCCATGAAAGCCAATTCAGTCTTTATTGTGGCCAGAGGAGGAGTGGTCCAGGATCTCTGGAGGGGTCAAGAGTTGTAAAAACAACCACGGGGGCCACCAGTGATTCCCAAGCAGATCTTTCCCCAGCCCTGCTTTCAACAAGTAAAACTGTTCCTATTGAAATGAAGGGAGAATGGCATCAGTCCCTCACCTGTTCTCTATCTCTTGTTCCAAGTGCTGACACTCCTGATGCCGTTTCAACTCCTTCAGCTCATCAAAGCGCTTGAGCAATTCGCTCGCCTCCTCGGAGGCAGCCTTTACCACCTGCTCTTGCAGTTCAAGGCGCTGCTTCAGCTCTTCCTGCAAGTCGGAAAGAAAGAAAACTGAAAAAGAGACACACACAAAAATAGAAATGCTCACAAGGGACAGACGCTGTCATCTTTCCATTTACTGAACATTGTTTTCATGCAGCAATGTCTACATTTGGAACAAACCTTTCCATTTCTTGGCAAGATTTGTTCAGAGGGGGCCCTTCTCTGAGACTGAGAGTGTGTGACTTGCTCAAGGTCACTTTCCATGGCTGAGCAGGGATTCAAAACCTGGTTTCCAGAATCCTAGTCCAACACCCAACCATAACAACACATAGGCTCTCTTGCTTTGCGTTTACCTTCCCTTTCAACTTTTGGATTTCCTCATACAGCTGGATCATGCCCTCTACCCCTCTGCTTTTGGAGAGAGGAGGTTGAGTGTAGGCTTCGTGGTCACTCTCTGCAGCTCTCCAATCTTTATGATCCTGGAGAGAAAGGAAGACCATCTTAGAACCTGGTTTAAAGACTGAGAATTGAGAAATAGGATGAGGGAGGAGGAGTCGAAGGGAAGGACTGGGCATGTACACAGGCCACTGAAGCCAACGTACCTTCCCTAATCTCCAAGCAATTTATGCTGCATGTGAAGCACAAGGAGCAAATAAGATGGAAGAGCAAAGAAAAGGTAAGAATTAATCCGAACCATTGATATGCCTGCCATGTAGTAGCCTTTCCAAACAGGCTTAAAAGAAATAACCAGAGGACCTATGCAATCTTAGTCATTGGTCCCTGACAAGTGGCAGAAGTCATTACAATGCATTAACAATACGGCTTAAGCAAAAGACCCAAAAGCAGAAGCAGACATGGTCAGCCCAAATCATTTTGCTTCCAGAAACAGAAAATCCAAACAGCAACCACAACACAAAAAAGAAAAACCAACCAGTAACCTAGAGGCTTCTTTCCCCAATGTGATACCTTCCAGATCTGAAAGACTACAACCCTCCACTGATCATACCAGTTAGGGATATGGGGCTGCAGTCCAACAGAACTACAGGGCACCCAGAAAGGCACAACTGGCCTCGAGCATCTACTCCCAGCTAGAAGTGGGAGCTGCAGGATCTCAAATTGATCTCAGGCTCTGCTAATTTGAGGGCCACCATGTTTTGCTTGAAGTCTGATCCCTGCCTTATGAGAAAGCAGGTGGGTTCCAGTCTGGACTGAAGAAAGATCCCAGCAATTGATGGTTTTTAAAAAGGAGATTTTTTTTCTGTGTTCCAAGAACCATTGGTGTGCACTGTAGTCTGATTTAACCTTTTCGGGAACTAGTCTCATTAAATCTCCACACAACCTTGGACACTGGTTTAAAATGGTTACAAATGGCAGGTGTGGGGGTGGGGGGGAGCTTGAGTTATGAGATGTCCAGAAATAGCATTACCTGTGTTTCACTGGGGGCTTCTGTTGACAGAGGTGTAGAGACCAGCTGGCTGGTAGGAGAAGCATCAATTGTGAGGGAGGACAGGCCATATATGAGAGAGGATGCATTATCGCATGACGAGCTCACAGATAGAGACGTTGGCTTTGAAGAATGGGAAAGCATTTTGTCTAGCACCCGGCCAGAGTAAGGAGATAGCTCAGGGAGGCTGTTATATTCTTCTAGAATTTCCTAAAGACAACGAATTATTGCATAAACACACAGCACACATTTAAAACAGTTCTCAAAGCATGTATTTCCTACTGTAGGAATTCCAAATATTTCCATAAATTAAATCTTGGAGAAAGAATCCAATTAACTGCCGAGTGAACAGTCATGATGTTTCAAGGCATGATGTTTCAAGGCATTCAAGGATCCTATGATTCTATGTGTATTCCTGCATGGCAGAAGGGGATTGGACTAGATGGCCTTTGGGGTTCCCTCCAACTCTATGATTCAATGTTTATTCCTGCACGGCAGGGGGTTGGAGTGGATGTCTTTGTGGTCTCTTCCAACTCTAGGATCCTATGATTCAGTGTGCAGTCCTGCATGGCAGAAGGGGCTCGGACTGGATGTCCTTTGAGGTCCCCTCCAACTCTATGATTCTATGTATTCTTGCATGGCAGAAGGGGGGGTTGGACTGGATGTCCTTTGTGGTTCCCTCCAACTCTATGATTCTATGTGTAGTCCTACATGGCCAAAGGGGGGTTGGACTGGATGTCTTTTGGGTTTCCCTCCAATGCAATGATTCTATGTGTAGTGTAGTCCTACATGGCTGAAGGGGGGTACGGCTGGATGGCCTTTGGGGTTCCCTCCAACTCTGTGATTCTATGTGTAGTCCTACATGGCAGAAGGAGGGTTGGACTGGATGGCCTTTGGGGTTCCCTCCAACTCTGTGAGTCTATGTGTAGTCCTGCATGGCAGAAGGGGGGTTGGACTGGATGGCCTTTGGGGTACCCTCCAACTCTGGGTTCCCCTGCTTAGCCGGGGCTTTCCCTGCCAAAGGGAGGGCAGGAGGGGTGAGCTGGGCCTCCCGTGACGGCGGGGCCGAGGGGCGGGCGGGGAGGGCCAGGCCAGCCGGTGCCCACCTGGGGGGCGTCGTCGGGGTTCCACTTCCGGGAGTAAGGCAGCCGCCCCTTCCGGCTCCGCCGCAGCGCCTCCACCGTCTCCATCCGCAGCTGTCCCGACGGCATCGCGAAGCCGAGAGAAAGGAGGCGAGGCGAGGCAGAGAACCGACAGCAACCGCTCCCCCAAACAACGCTCGGGCCGCCACTTCCGCTCTAGCGCACTTCCGCTTCCGGGTCAACCGGAAGTTGGGTCATCTAGCACCTAAAATGGCCGCCCAGCCCTTCAAAACTTCTTTCCATGAGTTGTATTACGGCTCCTATCAACCCCCGCAACGTCTGGTGGTGGGGACGTTGGGATTTGTAGTACTCCCGCCTCGAGGGGATGCCTGGGCTTCAGTTCAGACGAGTATTCGCCAAGAGAAAGGATAGTAATATGTAATTAATCAAAATATATGTTTCATAATGGGGGCATCCACACTAGAGAAATAATCCAGGTTGAAACTGGATTATTTGACATGGCTTCTTTCTTTTGGGATCCTGAGATTTGTAGTTTGGCGAGGCACCAGCACGCTTTGTCAAAGAAGGCTAAAGACTTGGTAAAACTACAAATCCCAGGACTCCATAGAAAGGAGCCATGTAAATAATCCAGTTTCAAACTTGTTTTCAGTTTCAAGCTTGTTTTAATTTTTATGTGATTTTATTTTATAGATGGTATTTTAATTTATGTTGTATCCCACCTTGAGCCTTGGGGAGAGGCGGATTATTATTGTTGCTGTTGTTATTATTACATCATGAAAATCTTTAATGTAAGTTGTATTCACTTGTTTATATATATCCAAACATAATAATAATAATAATAATAATATTATTTATACCCCGCCCCTCTATGAAATGCAGTCGGGACAGCTTACAACAATTAAAATATACATACAAACCCTCAATCCCACCCCCCTTAAAATACAATTAAATAATTTAAGAATTAAAACATACTTTTTTTTAAAAAAAGAAAGAAAAATAAAGAATAAAAATGAGCAATGGACAATGGATGTGGCGAGATTTGGGATAAGCTAATTTCCTTTTTTCATGGCTGGGTATCTATTCAGGAAAGGCCTGCCAGAAGAGATCTGTCTTAAGAGCTTTTAAAAAGCTATTTAGCATAGTGACCTGGCGGATCTCATCCAGCAGGCTGTTCCATAATCTGGAAGCGAACATGATTGAATCCTTACTTCTGCTGACAACAGAAATGCCTAGTTAGTACATTACTGAACATATAGTATTCCAGTTGGTAGTATTGTGTCATACAAAGTAGTAAATTCCAGCCCATGTGTCTATTCATCTCTAATAATCTCCCAAGGTTAATTGTAAACCTCTCCTCAACAGGGGCTCACAGTTTATAAACCCCCCACACACTCCTACCCAACCATTCTCTGAAGATGCTAGCCACAGATGCAGGCAAAACATCAGGAATAAACTCTTCCAGAACACGGGCTCACAGCCTGGAAAAAGCCTAAGGAAAATCTATGGATGCCAGCCATGAAAGCCTTCAACTTCACAATGTAGACAAGTTATTTTTGTGGTGGTGAGTCAGCCGATAATTATGTAACATTCTGAGGCTGTGATAAGCCATAGCTACTGTTTGGTCTCTACCATAAGGATGTCTGTATTAGAGTCTGATAGTCACCACAACTATCATGAGGAAAAGAAGACGACCACATTACAGATGGATAGACTCAACCAATGAAGTCACAGCCCTGAGTCTTCAAAACATGAGCCGAGCTGTTGATGGCAAGGTGATTTGGGGGCTTCTCAGTCATGGGGTCACCATAAGTCGAAATCTACTTGAGGACATTGAACAACAAAGTCACCACAAGAGATCTGATGCCCCTTTGAGAATGAGAACTGGAACTATGTAAAGATCTTGGAAGGCAGCATAAACCCCAATCAAGGCATTGGTGCAAAGTGGTTAAATGAAAACCAGTAGCCCGTTCTAAAGGGAAGCAGATTATGGGAAAGGTATGGCACCAGATCTGGTCTGATCTTGGAAGTTAAGCAGGGCCAGCCCTGGTTAGCACTTGGACGGTAGACCTCCAACAAATACCAGGTGTTGGAGGCTCTATCTCAGAAGAAGGAACTGGCAAAACAACCTCTGAGGATTCCTTGCCTAAGAAAACCCTATGAAATTCATAGGGTTGCCATAAGCTAGAAGGCGACATGAAGGCACAGACACACAGTAGCCACTAGGGAAAGGGAATACAGCAGGCATGTTTAAAGTGGAGGAAAGACAAAAAACAACAACAACACATTGATGAAACTTGTAATACTTTATTTTTTTATAAAAGCTTTATCAATTTTTACCTTTTCAATTTTCTTTAAAAAGTCACACATTAGCTCAAATAGAGATTTGATGGACTCATATATAAATATTAAAAATTCAAAACAGCAACCAAGTTGGCTGATTTTTCCCCCCATCCCCACCACACAACCACTTATTCAGGAACACGGGGTGATAAAAACAACAAATATTGGGAAGACGTAAGTGTTATGTTTGTGCTTTCTGCAAACAATCTATTCTTCCAAAGCCTTGCACATCAGAAGAGAGTGTTAAAAGCAACTTGGTAGCTGCACTGGAACGAAAGCCTTGTGGCCACATGCAGTGGGGATTGGCACATGCAACTCTGGACCAGGAGCTATTCCAGAATAAAGGCAATTTAGAAATCACACAGACACACACATCAAATTAGAAACAAAATAATTAGATGGACACCTGACAAATAAAATCTCATTGTTCAACACCAAGTCACAAAGACAGTAAATAATTTAAAGTATGTAGATCTTGAACTGTGGATCCCATAAACTTCTGATGAAGAACAGCCAACATAAAATGCCCTTTTAAACAAGCAGGGTACTTGGCAAATAGTAGCATATTCCCACTTGGCCTTTTTATGGAATCCTCCTAGAATAACTACAAACACAAGAGAAGGAAAACAAATGGCTTTTCTCTCCCATATGTCTGGCCCTAGAGTATGTGGCTAATGGACACAACTTTTAATATGTTTGCAGCTCTTCAAAGGGTTGAATAAAAATTCCATTTTCTCTGCGTATAAAAAACATGATCTTTGAACCTTGTGGAACTGTGACAAAAGCATACACAAAACACACATTTAAAAATACAGGTTGACTAACCCTGCAGGTTACTTTGAAAAGATGTAACCTGTATAAGGCACTAGAAGACTAGGGAGGGTGAAATATATCCTGCATGTTTACCAATTTTATGCCTGTAGTGCAGCCTGCCTGAGTAAAGGTGTATCTGTTACACCAACAGTAACAGATTGTGGAGTCAGATATGGCTTTGAAATAGGCCCCCCAAGCAAGCTGAGCCTGTAACAAGAGAGGCTATAGGGAAAGGGTTCCATCACAGGGGAGATCGAGGACGGATGGGGGAACTTGTTAAGGCACTGTCTCCAAAGACGTTGGCATAAGAGGCCTTGAGGAACTGGACATAGTTTTGCATGCTACGGTTGGTGCTCTCCGATTGTTCAAGACGATCCTTGAGGTCCTGGAGGCGACTTTGATATCGATGTTCTGCCTGTGGAAGGGCATGCAAAGCATCGAAACAAATCACTGGCACACTTATGACACTAGTGCAACATCCCCTAACCAAAGTGGCAGCTCACCATGCAAACACAGAATTACACAGCCAGACGTCATGATCTACTCATTCCTTATTCTAAGAGAACTTATATGTGTTCCAAGTGCTACATCAGTCATCTGCTCTCCCACTGATTCCACAGGAAAAAACAGATGGCTGTTTTATTTCTGAAAAAGCCCAATGTGTTCCAGCCTATATATAGTTCAATGGCCTCCTTCAGAAACAATATGAAATCTAACTGCAGACATTTCTGAAGGTAGAATCTTATTCCATTTGCTGGACAGAAAAGCTTCAGAAACTTGGACACTTGGCGACATGTGTCCTTTTTTCCCCTGTGGATTCTATTGGGTGCTCTCCAGTTTGTGTTGCTTCTCCCATTGCATCCCCAGCCTTCCCCAAACCCACAAATGAAAGCCAAACTAACGACAAAGCACCTCCCCATTCAAGCCTACTGCTTGCCTCCTTACCCAACCCCAAGATGGCATGGCTGTATTTATTTATTTAACATCAAAATTTTATTTAAAACAGTAATTATGCAAACACTGCTGAGAGGGGGTTTGCCATTGACTTCCTCTGAGGCTGAGCAAGTGTGACTTGTCCAAGGTCACCTAATGGGCTTCCATGGCCGAGTGCAAATTCGAATCCTGGTCCTAGTCCAACCCTCAAACCACTATGCCAAACTGGTCCTTTCTTAACTGGGGGGAAATACTCTGATCTGCACACATTCTGAGAAAAGTTCACCTGCAAACAGCACCATGCACCCCTGAATGCCTCCATTTCTCAGTCCTGGTACACCAGGACAGGCCCATCCAATGGCAGGAGGACTCTGTTGCTGCCAAGCACTCACATCATCCTTGCTCCGTCGCAACTGATTCAGTTCTGTCTTTGTCCTGCTTAGCTGGGTCTCCAAATCCAGTATCCTAGACTGGGCGGTCCGTTCCCTTGCTGCCGCTCGCTCCCTTGCTTGCTCCAACTGCAGCAAGGTAGAAAGTTAAGAATCAAAGTTTGGGTGGGGTGGGAGAGCCAGGATTCAACTTTGGAAATGAGAGTGGGAACAATGGTAGTTTTATCTCAACTGGAAGACCATGAAACATTCAATATTTATCATTCCCTCACCCACCCTAGCAATTCTTCTGTCCAAGAGAGGGAGGTCCCCACCTGCTTCTTGGCATCATCAATAGCCATCTCCAGCTGACGGGCTAAAGAGCCACATTCCCGGGTCTTCTCCTCCAGCCGCAGCTGGGCCTGATGGATCGACTCCTCTCTTTTGGCAATGACCTGCAGAAATTCGATGTTCTGACTGCTTGTGGCTTCAAGTTTCCTAAATCACAACCATAAAACAAGACTTTTTTTTTTTTAGGACTCCAACATTCCATTAAACAGATTAACTGAATGAGGATGAACTAAAAGCAGAAACATGAGGAAGGTACGGCTTAATTCTTGAAAACCATAGAAAGGAACTGCACACCCCTGGTTATCCAATTCCACTAGGAAGGGAAATGAACTAGCTTGCCTCCCATAGGCATCTGAGAGAAGCCACTGTTATTGTCGTGACTAATACTCCTCTGTAGTAGAATAGTCTTGAGAGCAAGGGTGGAAACACTCTTTCAGTCCAACAGCCACATTCAATTTCAGGGGCTGCATGCCCACTGGTGGGTGGGGCCAAAGGAAAAGAGGTGGAGGAAAGGCATTTCAACTGTTTACAGTGACAAAAAAATCCTCCACAAAAGCCAGAACACTGCCAATGATGGGCATGCAGCTATCTGAGGAAGTGCAGAGATCCAGGTTGGGATCCCATGAGAACAGAATTCAGATCCATGGCTTGAAGTTTTCCATCCCTGCTTTAGAAGCAGGTGATGGTGAGTATTTCCAGTCCCTTAACTTCTCCTTACCCCACTCCCGCCCACCCCAAATCCTCCAAAATTTGGCATACACGACATCTTCCTTTTGGGCTTTCCCAATACTATCACAGTCGTCTTCCTACCTCAGTGCAGCTATGAGAACACTGGAAAGCTCCAAATCCCAACCTTGTGCAACAGCTGTGATCTAGCAGGTGAACATTCCTATAACAAGGTTAGATTTATTAAAAAAAAAATCAGCTCCCATCCTTTGCACTCCCTAACCTCTCCACCTCTTCCAGTTTGAGGACCAGTTGTTTGTTCTCTTCCTGGGCCGACTGATATTTTTCTCTCGTCATCTCCATCTTGTCTCCCTGGAGCTCAATCTAAAATGAAAAAGGCAAAAAGGAAAAGAAGGTTGAAACATGTAAAGTATTTTCAGGAAGACCAGGGACTCGAGCACAGGAGCCAGATATGGGGGCTGCCCTTTTTCATGGAGCAAACCTCTGCCATCTGCACTTCCCAGGGGAACAAGAATGGACTTGCAGATAAAGAAGGAGCAGAAAGCAGTAGGCAAAGCAACTGTGTCCAGCACCCCAAGTGGAACCAGGACTCAGTGGTGCTTAGTACTATAGTCTGGTTTCAGTATCAGGCTGTAGACTTGAGATGGATGGAGTAAGAATGAAGAGATTTTTTTTCTTAATCACTATGTCTTTGGCCCCACCACTAAGTTACCCTTTAACTAGCCCACCCCTGTGCGGGCTCTGAATTATGGTGGAGATCTATCCAGTCAGAGGGAGAGGGTTCTTGGACACAGCTGAGTCCTGGCACCTTCTGTTTTATAAGTATTGTGCCCTTTTGAGAGTTATTTTTTTTTCCAACACGAAAGAGTTTCTTCTCAGTGCCACGCAGAGGAGCTGCCAGCCACCTGCAAGCAAAGCGAAGCACATGGGTTGACGCAAACACACACACAAGAAACACACAAGTAATACACACACAAGAAAAGAAAATGGCTTATGGAGCCAAAAAAAAAAAAAAAAAGCATGTATGGGCTCCCCCAAAAGATCAGGTTGACATTTACAGGGAACACAAAGCCCAGGTGCATGGTGTTACGTATGTATTAACCCAGGCAATCATGAACTGCGTACGTATTTTTCCCTAAAGAAAGGTGCTCTTCAGCCTAAAACAGATTAAAGCACGCACATAATGTGGTGAAATTGCCCTTCTTCAGGCATGGGAAGGATTTTCTGGTTCAAAATTAAATTGGCAGTGGGCACAGAAAGCCACACAATCCCAGGGGCAGCACGTTGGCCATCCCGGTATCAAGTTGGCATACGTCCTGTGCTAAAAATATCAAAATTGCAAAGCGCAATTTAGTCTGTCCAATTTTATTTTGCATGATTTTTCATGCATAATGATTTCTGCTTCTGAGATGTATTTTTTAAAGCATAATTTGGATTAGTTTCTATGCAAAGACTAGCAGCTGTAAATAGAGCCTGATATGAAGGAAAGACTGTTACAATAGTGTTTTATTTTGGAAATACACTTCAGTTTAAAGTTACTAACATGCATGGGTTGTCCACTTTTCCTATTTTAACAGACCCTGATACTAGCTTTTTTTTTCTTTTGGGGGGGGGATTTCTGGAAGAAAACTCCCCCCCATGCAAATATCTTGAGACTTAAGACCTTCTCATACTACACCACTTAGACCACTATGATTCCTCTTTAATTGCCAGGGCATCATTCTATGGAATCCTGGGATTTGCAGTTTAGAGAGGATTGTTCAGAATACTCAGCCAGAGAGCTCTAGCGCCAGACTACAAACCCCGGGATTCCACAGGAGGGAGCCATGGCAATTACAGTGAAATCATAGCACTATAAGCTGTGTAGTGCTGGAAAGCTTGTGGTCTCTTTCTTATCAGGTTTTGTTGGATGTTTCCAGTGTTTTTGGCAGGTGGAAATCCAGCACCCAAAAAGGCATGGAGATGAAGCTTAGATGACCAACAAGATTGTAGAGCAGATCATAGGACAGGACAATGTAGAAGCCTAAGCAACCCAGGCACCCTGGTTTCAGTCACTGGAAGCAAATTGGCACCAGTCCATTCTTTCTTTTTTAATTTTTTTTTTGGGGGGGGGAGCAATTATACATACTATATTGCATGCATATTGCAAGTTGCATGCGTTTGTGGCTGACATGCTTAGAAATTGATTTGGGCACAACATTCAACATCTCAAAAGCTTCAATTTCCTATTATCAGTGTATTTTATTTTTTAATGAACACAGACTTCTACTCTCAGAGGGAAATTTTCACATGTTAGCCCAACCTCTTATTACTCCATACTAAGAACAGAATCAATGGCACAAAATAGGCCAACTCGTGCAAATATTCTTGGTAAAGAACTCTGATCTCAATACACACACTGCTTGACCTACATTACCTTTCTTCTCAGTCATTAGGGCTAGAAACTTGACTTTTTGTCCCCGATTCAAATGGCCAGTGCTCTTAGGATTCTGTGTACTGTGTAAGTACACAGAATCCTAACATTAGTTTTCTACAGACTCACAACACGTGCCGGTTCAGTGAATGAACATGGAGACACAAGAATGAAAGGAGCTGATAGATCTTAACCAATAGCTAAACCCTGTGAAAGCATACAATTGACTTGCCAGTGAATGAAGCACAGCAGCAAACTCTGTGATAATACGAATAGCAACAAAGAAAAGATATGCCACGCATCCATTTATTCCGCAGTGCAGTTGTTTTAATCATTTCAAAGAGAGACGAGACAAGAGACAGAGATTGCACTTTCCTGAGGCTAGAGGCGGCTCATTTTGGTCCCCGGCTTGAGGTTCGCGTGGGCGTCTTCTGCCAGTCCCTTACCCGCTGGCGGAGGTCCGTAATCATGGCTGAGAGGTCCATGTTCTTCTTCTCATAACTCTTGAGCTGATCCTGACACTCGGCCAGTTTCGTCTCAGTCATCTTCAAGATCTCAGGAAGCTTTTCCAGCTCAGCAACCTGGTTCTGGAACTGCTTACGAGCCTGCAGACAAAAACCCAGGACACTCCATCAGTATAGCAACTAAGCTGTGCCTTTTAGGTAAGTGGCATTTGTGAAGCTAGTATTGGTAGAATTGTTTGGTAGAGCCAGCCAACTGGAGCTTGTGGAGTGCTTGGGAGGGGGGCCAAGGATTTTTCCCACAACATTAAAATAATAGTAAGTAACAGATGTACACTGGTAACACCACAGGATGGGCTCCAGGGATACACCAGTGATGGGAACCATCCAGTCCCTGAACCAGATATGGCCCCCAGCAGTTTTCCATCTGGCCCCTAATCTTCTTTTTTGTTATCTCTGATCAGCAGCCTGTAGCCAGAGACTATTAAAGCCTCAGAATCTATTGAAAAATTATGCCCATTTTATACCTCTAAAAAGAAGAACAGAGGCCTTCTTTCCCAGATTCGACCATTCAACAACAGTATGGCCCAGACACTTACATTCTCAATCTCCTTGCTCATTTCTTCTTTCAGCGCTTTGTTCTCCTTGTCACACTGTTCCAGTTTCACAGTCACCTCGTCAGCTTCCATTCGTGTTTTCACCACCTGGACACAAGACAGAGATACACATAACTTGCTAAGAAAAAGGGTCATAAGCAGCCACAAACCCCTGAAAACTAAGACACAGCTCTGACCCTCTTGTAAAATCTCAAGCCTTGGTTCAACACAACTAGGCATAAGACGAAGGGAAGGTCCCAAAGGGGCTCAGAGGGCAACATACCTGATTCTTGTAGGTTTCAATCAGGCCTTCGTAGTTCTTAAGGGAGGCTTTGAGTTTTGCTACCTCTTGCTGGGCTTCATTTAGCCTCTCCTCCACTGGTATCATGCTATTCTGTAACAATCACAAGGCAGGGAATCGTGTTCATTGGCTCTGAGCATGAGTCCCAGCCAAACCATCTCCCTGCTCTACTGAATTTGAGGGAAATTAAGTTAACTGAAACACCCCTTATTCCCAGTTTCTGTCCAGTTTAACAGGACAGGTGGTAGACATATTCCTGACAGACCACTAATACACAAAATTGGGCGAGGAACATGTGCCCCCCAAAGATGCAGTTGAACATCAGCTCGCTATCACTTCTGGATGCGGATGATGGAAAACGAAGGAGTCCCACAACATCTTGGATGCAAAGAGGCTTCCCCCTCCTTCTCCCGTACCAGCACTGGGACCCCCCTGGCTTCTCCACTGACCTTCAACCTCTCGTTCTCAATTTTGAAGGAGGTGCTCTCTGTGACTTGCCGGTGGAGCTTGTCAACCAAGGCATCTCTGTCTTCCCGCATCTTGTCCTCCATGGTGGCTTGCTGTTCCAGTAGTTCTGAAATACGGCTGCCATGCAGCAAGGGAAACGAAGCATTACCAAGTAAGAAAGGCAGGGAGAAGCAGCTTCAGCTCAATGCAGACATTCACACATGTGGAGCATCTCAAAACCTCCTGGAATCATAGAGTTCTGCGAGAGAGTAACCTGGTACCCAATTAGATTGTCTGAAATTACAACCCACATCAGCTCCATACCAGCCTGGCCAATGGCAAGGGATTATGGTTGTTATAATGCGAAACATCTGGAAGGTACCAGGCTGACTATTCTTAGGTTAGAGTGTCAAAGGAGGCTTGAAGCCCCACTCAGCCAGAAAGCTCACTAGGGGATTTTTGGACAGTCACTATTGTTGAGTCTGACCTCCCTCACATAATTGCTGTGAAAATAAAATTTGGATGGGATGAAGCAGAATAAACACCACCTTAATGTTCTTGGACCCATCCCAGGAAAAAGGTAGAATATAAATTCAACAAATAAGAAATAAATAAAGTCAGGAAATTAGACGTGTATGCATGTGTTATATGCAGTAACATGGTAACTGAAGGATGGTTCCAATTCCCATATGGACGTGCCTAGCTTTTACAACTGTCATTAGAGAACCTCCTGTCTTTGCCATCTAAAAGATCAGCTGCCAAGGAACAGGACCTCCTTTATGGTGGAACCAAAATTTCCTTCCTGAAAATAGTTCACAAACCTCTTTGTCTGTCTCTGACTATTAAAGAAGAGACTTTTATTCCACCTGGATTTTAATTCATGATCTGGCATTTAATTTTAAATTTGTTAACTGCTGTATGTTTCATAACTGAGGACTTTTTGACCCCACTTGCTCTGATTGAATCAATGACCTCTGATATGGGTCCACCACAGAAAAGGAATCGTTCATCACCAATGCCACAGCTCTTACCCAATGGACCAGAGATTAGCTCTCCAGATCCTAAAGGTCACACAGGCCCATAAAGGCCCATATAGGTGCGTGCATGTGTTCCTTGATCATCCAAGGGGCTTTAAAGGCTAACTCCAGCACTTTAAACTGGGGCCACAAACGGATAGACCATAATTGTTTTGGAAGGGATGTCACATAATTCAAATGCCTAGCTCTACCAAGTGTATCTTTCAAACCATCTTCAAGAGCAGTCCCATAAAAAGCTCATTACAGTAATCAAGCCTAAACACAACAGAACATGTGTTATCAAGAGTGAGCCAGCTTCTGGTTATGTGAGGAACCAGCTCTTTAGGCTATTCCCAAGCCCCAGTGCAGCTCATACCTGTTCAACATCACTATTTCAACCTCCAGGTCACTTTTGTCTTTCACCACTTGGTTGTAGCGGCTTCTCCAAGATTCCAAAGTGGACAAGGCCTCGGCAACATAGTTGTCCTGCCAAGCAAGGCAAGAGGTAAATATACATGTGGTAGGAAGTACAATGCCATCATTCAGTATAGAGAACATGAACTGATTCTGAAGATACCATATTAACCATAAGCTGCGTGAAAGTAACTGAACTTCACAGCATCTTGTGCTCATATATGTGCTTTTTATATAGGCAGGGCTTTGACTCTTAAATCATATGGCAGAACGGTGCTTTGTAAGTGGTGAGCTGGGCTTTTAGCTTTTTAATTATGTTTTAAATGTGTTTAATCTGCTTTTAACTGTGTTTTTTAAATCAAAATTGTTGTTTTTTAACTTCTGTAAAATAAGATTCTGAATCACATCTCCTAAGTAGCCAATAAATATTAGAAAGACACAAATGTGACTTCAGACTTTATTAGGAGTGCCCACAAGTACATAAAGAGATGGCTGGGAGAAGGACATTCACAACTGAGAAGCAACAATAAGAAGTGTCCTGCTGTGGAGATGACCAGAATGACCATTACCTTTTCTGCTAGCTGGGCATTCAGCTGGTCAGCATATTCCTCGCTCCGTTCTGCTCGTTCCTTCTGCGCTTTGATGGCTTTTTTCAGGGCCTCCTTGTCCCGCTCTCCCTTCGACTTTAGCTCCTTCAGCTGTTCCATGATGTTTTCTACTTCAGCCTTATGTTGAGCTGCAATACGTTCCAGATTCTGGAAGGAAGGGCAACAAGATGGCAGTCAAGACTCTCAGGTGGATTAAATGGGCATTTAAGGCAGCTGAAAGATGCTGACTTCCCCCTCTGCCAAAGCAGAGAACAGAAGATATTTTTAAAAACTGCCTTAAAAGCAAGTGAGGCTGTTGGTCCCTCTCGGGTTTTGGTTAAATGCCAGTACTGCAAGCCACAAGGGTTGAGTTCGATCCCAGAGGGCTCCAAGGTTGACTCAGCCTTCCATCCTTCCATAGGTCGGTAAAATAAGTACCCAGCTTGTTGGGGGAATTAGTTAACACACTGTAAACCACTTAGAGAATGCTTTGGCACTCATAAGCGGTATAGAAATATCAATGCTATTGCTACTGCTACCACCAGGCGGAGTGGCATTAGGTTTTCCAGGGTTTCAGCCAGGAGTCTCACTAAATGTGGGGCAGTCTGCAATTTACTGTAGTCTACCAGTGAGCTACACCTGATGCAGCAGGTTAGTTTAGTGCAAGAGCGAATGTGGCCCTCAGGTGGCATGCATCCCTCCAAAAGCTGTTTTGGTGGTCCTCAACCATCCCAGAGACTCTGGACAGCCCACTTTTTTACCCTTCCTGCAAAAGATGTGCTAATTTTCACAATGAAGGAAGAAAGCTGGGAGCATTACAATGACATTTTGTCTCCACCTGATGTTTTGAACCAGTACAGTCCACTGTATCACCTGATCTCACTACTAACATAACTCCAGGACCCAAGAGCACAGGGAGCTGTACCCGGATCTGGATACCCAAGCGGTGGTTCTCAGCTTCTTTATTCCGCAGCTGTGCCTGCAAATGTCCCCTCACAGCTTCCATGGATTTTGTGAGCTCAGCAGCGGTCTTGGCTTGGTCCTAAAATGAGAGTACAAACAGATAAAAGAACCAAAAGGGGAGGCTTAGCTTCTTATACAACATATATTCATATACACGCATGCATATAGAGATGTGCATGCACACTTCTTTGATCTAAAGCAGAGGTGGGCAACACTTCCTTGAAAACACCTCCTTCCTTGGAGGTCTTGAAACAGGCTGGATGGCCATCTGTCAGGGATGCTTTGATCGTGATTCCTGCATGGCAGGGGGTTGGACTGGATGGCCCTCGTGGTCTCTTCCAACTCTACAATTCTATGATTCTAACACCAAAGAAATGGGGCCTGTTTTTGGTGTCCCTCCCTCCTCAAGATCTGCACCAGCATGCCGAACACAACTGGAAGTGATGTCACATCATTTCTGGTTTCATTTTCAGCTGATTTTTTATTTTAGTGTTTCGGGAGGAGGGGGAGTTAAGGTATGTGGGACTCTTGGGGAGTTGTGAGGGCCATTTGGGGGCAGATAGGAAAAGAATCACTTGATTTTTTTCAAAAATTGGGGGTCTGGAGGCTTTGGAGCTGCAAATCAGTCTGCCATGGGCCACACTTTCCACACCTCTGCTCTAAAGTGAGGAAGCCAAATCCAGAACTTTTTCCCAGGGAAGCAAATTGCCCAAGGGGAAGCTTACCTTTTCCGTCTGTATCTGAACCATTAGATCATCAACTTCCTTTTCTTTCTCTTGTAACTTCTTTACCAATTGCTGAAAAGACAAATAAAAAGCAACACACACACAAAAATCACAGGCACAAAGGAAGTAGTTTCCAAGAGGCCAACATAGCTGTGTAAATGGAATGAAAAGTGAAATAAGAGATGCAGATAAGTTTCAGGTCCTTTGCTGCAGCCTTACAGCCGGATCTTATAAGCTGTTACACACTGATGGAAGGATCTCTCTGTCAGCAAAAACACCGCAGTGCCTGACCACATAATCTATGCTGTGTAGTTGCTCCTACTAAAGTTATTCTGTCACCATCATAGCAATGCCATTAAAAGGCCGCTGTGTTATTAATTTCCTTCAGCTTCAGTTGTTCATGCATGAGGGTTGTTCCTTATGTACTCCAAATGCCATCACCCACACACAGGAGGGGCACATCATCAGGTTCTCCAAAGCCCCAAAGTTCATAGAGCTACCAAAAAAAATATTTAAAAAACATATATTCTAAAGAGTGCTTCGTCGTCACAGATTGCTGGCTGACTGTTCTGAGGGTGAGAAAGGGATCGAAAACTAATATGCGTGGGTGCAGAACAAAATAGAGTAACATGGAGGAGGGCACATGACTGTGGAATGAAGAGGAGCACTCTACACTGCAACATTTTGATGCTGTTCCCACTCTTTTGTATCTAACGTCCTTTTCAAGAACAGTTTGAGAGTTAAAAAGCGCTGCTTTTTCTAGATACAGAAGTTCTCCCAACAGGTTCACCCTGAGAAAACACTGCATAAAAGTGTGCTCACTCAGACATCATGTACATGAACCCATGTTCTCTGGAAATCCATACAATGTCTGAAGACTCAAAGAGTCCACAGCTGAACATGAAGACGATACCTTAGAAATCACTTAGTATTTTCTACGTGATGAGAAATTTTTTTTTAATAAAGAAGAAAGACATTCTCTATGCACAGGATTACCATCTAACACAGCCAACACAAAACGAAAAGAGTAAACAGGAAAGCAAGCCAACTGAGGTACCTCTTCTTAAAGTTATGTAATTATTCAATGAAAAAGCAGCTGTGAAAATATACATTACACTCCTCCTCATGAGTATGCTGACAAAAGTTATCTAAGAAATTGTCCCTCAGCTAACCTTATAATAGTCCTAAGTGATGCACTTTTATTCCTATTTTACAGATTAGGGAACAGAGTCTGTACACCTTCACAACTTGATTCCCCTGTTCCAAGGGTATTATTCTATCCTCTGGCAGTTACTCAGCTTTGTCACGCACATTTCAAGGGCACAGCTCTTTAAAGTCTTAATGATATGCTGGCAGGAAAATACACACAACACACAACACACTGTGAATTCTGGTTTATATTCACCGCTTTCTCTGCATCTGAATCAGTCAGCCTTTTCATGAGTGCTGCTTGTTGCTCTGCTAATTTCTGAGAGTCTTTCTGCAAAACAAGAGGAGGAGGGGAAGGAAAGATTTGTGGATTTTTTAAAATTTATTTTTCTACTGGTAAAATATGCCAAAGCATTAAAGTGGTGGTATTAAACTACTAGAACAGTTTAAAGCCTATAGTTAAAAATGATAAATCAGTTTTAAAGAAGTGGTACAAGTAAAACATGAAACAGTACAGCATCCTAATTGAAAACCACTCACCACACACAGGAGCAATAAAAGGGTCTGGGTAGACTACAAGAGCTCAGTTTTTTTCTCCCCAAAAGGCCTTTCTGCCTTTGTTGAACCACACCATCTCCCATCAGCGCTCTCAGCTCAGAATATTCTCCCATGTTGGGCTTCATCTTGGCAAACACGAGGCAATTTGAGCAGAAATCAGCCTCCACTCACCTCCCGATTGTGCTGCTCCCGAAGCAGGTCCCGGAGTGTTCGGTTGGTTTCCTCAAAAGTACTCAGCTTCTGCAACAGCAGCTCTTTTTGCCTAGTGAGTGTGTTGATGTCTGAAACCGTCATGTGCTTCTCCTGAAAGAGGATACAGACGGAAAAGAAGAGGGAAGGAAAAGAGGAAGAAAGCCAAGGCACTTAGAATTATAACCAAACAGTAAAATTCTACAGAGGTGGACAAAAAGCAGCCCACTCCATCTGGAAAGCTGCCTCCTCTGCGCCTCCCTCCACTCTCATGTACCGATTTCAGTTTGCCAATCGTGTCCTTCAGGGCTTGAATCTGCTTGGCAGCTGCAGCTCCATCCAGCTCCGCCTCCACCAGCTTGGACATCAAGCACTCTTTTTCATGCATTAAGTGCCGCTTCTGGAGTCTGGGAAAGAAGAAATGTGTCAAACCGAGCAGGGTAGGGCCAAGTGGACAAGGACCAAATGACTGGGCTGCACATCTCTACAAGGGGATGGGACTGAGCTTTCCCTTATTGAACATGATCCCAGTGGAGGAAAAACAATGGGGTTCCATAGCAGGGCTCTGTTCCAGACCCTGACCAAACTGAGACCTAGGCCCAGTCTAGACAAGTCTAGAGCATGTCCAGAGAAGGGCGACCAAAATGGTGGGAGGTCTGGAAGCCATTCCCTATGAGGAACAGCTTCCTGGGTATGTTTAGCCTGGAGAAGAGAAGGTGAAGAGGTGACCTGATAGCCATGTTTAAATATTTGAAGGGATGCCATACTGAGGATGGAGCAAGCTTGTTTTCTGCTGCTCCAGAGACTAGGACACATAACAATGGGTTCAAACTACAGGAAAAGAGATTCCACCTAAACATTAGGAAGAACATTAGTAGGCAGTGTAATCTGCGTTCGGCAGTGTAATCTGCTGCCTGGGAGCGTGGTGGAGTCTCCTTCTTTGGAGGTTTTTAAACAGAGGCTGGATGGCCATCTGTTGGGAATGCTTTGGTTATGTATTCCTGCATGGCAGGGGGTTGGACTAGATGGCCCTTGTGGTCTCTATGATTCTAAGCATCAGAACAAGATGGTAGACCTGGCTGTATTTTTTCACAGTGCAGTTAAAGGATCACATACACCCCATCCCAACCTCTTTTAAAACTGATGTCTGCTAAAATATACAAACTCTTAGGAAATAGAAAACTAGCAGACTACAGAAGGACAGTAAGGAGTTGAGACTCTCTATGAAGAGAGTTTCAGAGCCTGGGAGCAGCTACCAAGAAGGCCCTCTCTTGGCTTGAGAAAACATCCCACCACCTCCTGGCAACTGAGTTATCACCCATGTTCCCTGTAAGCCCACATCTCAGGAGGGAAGCATTTCCCCAAGGGTTCCACCCAAAGACCCAAAACTGAACACCCTACATAAATCTGGGGGGGTGTTGTGTGTGTCAGACGTGTAATTACATGCTCAGATCTTTCTCTTCCTTCATACGTTCGATATTGCGCCGGAGAACAGTGTTCTCATGTTCCGTCTCAACCAGTTCCTGAGTGACTTCATCTAGCTCTTCCTTCTGCTCTTCGAGGAGACGTTTGGCCACGCACCGTGAATCGTCCCGTTTGGGCATTTTGACCTGAGGACACAACTGAACTCATTCAATAGACAGAGGGGTTTGCTGTACCCACCATGCACCACAGAAAGCAGTTGGGGCAGTGCTATGGGACAGACTCTTAACAGGTTGAACTACAGTTGCTATACTCCCCCAACACTAGGCATGCTGGTTGGGGAAACTGGCAGATATAGTCCATCACATTTAAAGAGTATCATGTTTGGTCCAGACTGACAACTTTTCCACCAACTAATCCCTACCACTCTCCCCTTCATTTTATCCCATTCATCCCACCCTTCTCTTTGAGTTTTAATATTTTTCTCTCTATAAAGCAGTAGGGAGTTATAGGACAGGGAGAATTTGAGGATAGGGAACAAATGAGAATGTACAGAGCTTGTTCATTAGCTTAAACCACCTCGTCAAAAACAGAAGAGCAAACAATCACAACTAAAACAGGAACCACTCTGCAGCCAACATGCATAACAGGACCAATACCAAAATAAAGAAGCCATGGATACAAATGTAACTAAGGTACCCAGACTTCAAAATAATCTGTGCATTCAAAATAATCAGAAAGTGGGTTCTGCCACTGGAACACACACACACACACAAACACACACACACACAAAAGAGAAAGAAAAAGAACATTCGTGATGGGAAAGGAACTTCAGGACTGGAACTGGACCATTGTTGACAACATTCCATATTGCCTAGAATAAATGCCCCCAACATTTATTTGCAGGCAAGGTTCCCAGGTCCCATTTTGTTTGGGATATCATGTATTTGTATAGGATGTCCCACCTGAAGTCTGGTACCATACAGGGTGTCCCAAATCCTTGATTTGTTCAGAGCAGGCACCAACCACATTCCCAAAAAAACCAACCCCTAAGTATTTGGTGCATTGCAAAATGGCCCTAAGGATCAAATTATTGTTAAAGAAAAAAAGTCCAGGAACACATCAACTTTGTTAACTGAGGTATCCCTGGATTTTGATTTACTAGATGGGTCATCACTAAGAAAAGCAAGGTAATGTTCAATTGCTAATAAAAGTATCACAGAGCCCAACCAGGCTGGGTGCAAATGAACCCGTTCAACACCACTCCGATGGTCTCACCTCGTTTTTCAGTGTGCCCACAACATTCAGCAAACTGTCGATCTTCTTCTCGTACTTGTTCATCTTGCAATGAATGGCGTCTTCCTCGTCTGTTGAAAGGTCACTTAGGCGAAGCACTGACAGTAATTTTTCTGAATCTGGAGGAGTGATTTCCAGGCGATGAGTCGGTCCCTGATAGAAAAGGAAGGGGATAAGACAGGGATTCCAATCTAGAAATGGTTCAAAAGCCTAAAGCAGCCAACCTGGAAGGCTTCCCAATCCATCCTGCAAGGGTCTCCCTCCAAAAAAGGTCCCCTTCCTAACCATGCCCCATTAGATTATATTGCTTATTTTCTTTCCCCTTTATGCTGCCCCATCCCAGTTGTGACAGACTGTACTTTGTTCCTTTAGAAACTGCTGCTAGGATCCCTTCTTCTGCTTACTTCTGAGCAGAAATTAGAAGTGTAACTTTTCTAAACTATAGTTCCCACCATCTCCAGTCACCATCCTGGCCAGAAGGGATTCTGAGATGTGCAGTCCCCTAAAGTAATTTTTCTAAGCTCAGCTTCTGAATCAACAGTGGCTTGCTTTATTGTGGAGCACCAATAGTGTGTAGTTATCTTCTCTATCTGCTTTTCACCTGGCATCTATGCTTTGGAGTGAGGCCGCCCCGCCTCACCTCCCCCTTTGGGCAGAAGGCACTTGCTAATTGGCACAATTCACTTTGGCCCCCTCCAATGCTGGATGATGTCCTCCTGTGCAGAACTATTCCAGTTTTGGAACCCGGCCCTCCAATGGAAAAGAGGCCTCCACTCCTGGCCTATAGTCAGCCAAATGCAATAGATAAAGTAACAGAACCAAACCAACTGCATGCCTCTCAAAGGGGGGGGGGAATGCATCAGATCCTTGCTTCTGGATCCCAAATTCTGATCTTTGCCCCTGAACAATTAAGAGAAAGACTGGACCTTGGGACTGGTGCACTCCAATAGACATGGTACCTATTCCTCCACCCTCAGTTTAGGAATTCCCTTCTACATGGGCCAGGCAAAGTGCAATAGGAGGAGACAGAGCATCAAGGTCCAAAACCTAAGCAAAGTCTGTCTCTTCAGCTGACATGTAACAACCTACTAAAGGTTAATTGAATGACTGGGCCTTTCTCACCATGTGGTTTCCTCTCTCCTCCTCAGTTCAAAGGGAAAACCCCATTGCAACACAAGGATCTTTCATCACAGAATTTGCACATACGCTTGTCCCAAAGTGCAGAGCTGAATCCCCTAAATTTTCATTTATCCTCAAACTCAACCAATCCCTAGACTGAAAGAAAACGGACCAGCTTCTTTTGCACGTGGACTTGTTTCTCTTTCCCACACCATAGAGGAGTTCCTCTCAAATGCTTTGCTCTACATTGTTTTTATAAAGCACAACATGGTGAGGTTGCTGGGTTTTTTCCAACAAACCATGGCAGTTCCTGAGCTCTTCCTGGGTGCAGTACTAGAGATCGAGACACAAAGAGTGCCATGAACTGCATTGTCACCCTACCTCCCACTGGTATGATGACTCTCTGCAAGATGTTTTGCCGGGGGGCATCCAGGGGACTCTGGTTTTTACTCGGACACTGCGGCGCACATTCACGGTATCCCCTTTCATTTTCTGCTTGTGCTTTTGCTGTAGGAAGGGAGAGGGGAAATGAGGCGGGGGGAAGGAATACATCACATTAGAGATACCGGGCCAGACAGTTCCTGGGTTAAAATTGTGCAACGGAGCAGGACACCCCCAGCGCCCCTACCACCAAGTCGTTCTAAGAAACAGTACCACGGCAAACAGCTTCACATTCTACATCACAGTGCGGTCGCAGCAACCATGCTCGGGAAAAAGAAAGATAGGTACCACATAGCTAGGAGAGTAAGGGACCAGACTGAAAGCAGCTTTTGTTATGGGTCACTCAGAATCATTGTGACATCATCCATGTTGCCTGGTCTCTTATGATGCGAGGTAAGGCCTAGGTTACCCTAGGAAAATTAGATCTAGCGTGTGGCAGAGAAGAGTGACACCCTGTAAAGCAGCAGAGGAATACGAACAAGTAGCGAGGTGGCCCATAACATACCGCTAGATCTCATGGCTTCCTACAGCTGGAACTAACAGGGGCCTGACGCTTTTATGCTGGTAGGCCACAATTAATCTCCAAGACATTTAGACATTTGTAAGCACTACTGTTTAGTAGCAAATACAGTGACCTTTGGATGTCTTCTAGTATGCTTCATTGTTGTTACTGTATTTGCTTTTTCTTGGAGATGACCATGTCGTGAAAAGTGGACTGTGAATAGGGTTTAATAATGAAGTGACCGCAATTGCTTATTGGATTCTGTCCAAATACGGATGCAGAGAGCGGAATAAGACAGACGCCATGTTTCTTTTCTTGATATGCTTAGAAACACACAACAAAGTAAACCTAGTCTACAAAAGCTTAAGTTACAAACTTCCTTCCCTCAGTTAGTCTCAAAAGGTGCTACAAGAGCCCTCTGCATACTGACCCAGACTGAAATGTCTATGAATCTTAGAAACATGTAAATCAAGCTGTGCCATTTAATTGGATTTAATTATAGTCCATGTCTTTCTTGCAACAGTTGCTTGAATAGGGAAGGGCAAAGTTATTTCCAGATGGAACAAAGACTCTGCAAGGTTTTAAGCATGAAGATACGTGAATACTGAAACCGGCATGAGAGGCAACTGTAGCAATTTCAATAGTTGTATTTATTTAATTGATTAGCTACTTGTTGCCCCAGACGTAACTCTTTGAGCTGTGTTCTTTGAAAAACCACACTTCCCTTGTCTTCAGGAAATTTGTAAGTCTTTCTGTTACTCCAGAATTGGTGTAATCCACTTATTGGGTAACCTGTTGAGTTCAGCACGGATGTATGAAATGTACAGATGTGCAGAGAAATGTCACTGACATTAATTCACCCAAACATTGATGCTATAATGTTTATTTCTTTAAAAAAATCTGCTTTTAACTCATTGTCATGTTTAATACATTTTAAGCTTATTGAAATTCTTATCATCGTTTAACCTGTTTAGCCTGATGTTTTCATGCTATTTGTAAGAGGCTATAGATCATTTTGCTATAGGACAAGGATATAAATATTTATAGTATTGATCTTGAGAGAAGTCCTAAATGAAAGGGGTGTGCTTGATCAGGAAAATACAGTACCCACGAACACACTCTGGATCAATAGCACAATGCCCGCCTTGTGAAATGAAGCACAAAGATTAAACAGGGAGTGAGTAAGCATCAAGAAAGGCATACCAATTTGACCTGCTTTGCTCTGACTGATGCCCGCAGTGGCAGAAACAGGCTTTGAACTTCTGGGGGAATCTGCTTTCTCAGCAAAGCCATTGAAGCCACCTGGATGCACACTCATACCTGGGGTTTTGCAGGTGGTGGTGGTGTTTTCTGACCCTTTTTAATATGGACATGGACAGGGGTATTTTCATCCACATGGACGTGCAAAGGGGGAGTTGTGGAGCGGCTCTTCATAGTTCTTCTCCGAGAAGCGGGAAAGGGCATTCAGTAGAGTGGGGGGAGGAAAGGACCTGTGAATAAGTAGACTGGAAATAATAACAAATCCATGTGCCACAAATAAAAGAAAAAGACCTGCAGCTGTCTGGGTGATGATGGGTCAGGGAGATATGCAACCGCTTCAAGACCAACAAAGGAACCTTTGACAATTCTTCAAACACATGGTACAATCCTTCCTGCATTGTTAATAGTCCAGAAAGTTAAGAGAGCTGCAAAAAAAAAATGGTGCTTACTCCGGTCTCTGTGTGCATTTGATTACAGGCTAAACCTTTTCCTTGAAAAACCAGCTTTCAATGCACAAGGGAATAAGGAACCGTTCAGATACGATTCCTCCACCTGGAGTAATAGAAACAGGAAAGTCTCTACCACAAGTGAGCTCCGTTCATTTTAGCCACCTCTAATTCAGGCTTCCCTTCAAGAGAACTGAATAACAGCCAATGCTTAGGTACAATACCCGAGTTTCAGTGATAACTGTCTTTTTTTCTTCCAGTGACAGAGCAAATAATCCCATTTGAATCCTTAACTGTGGTTAACATTAGCTATCATTTGTTTAAAAAAGCCAGCTTCAAAACCCATAGATTAACCCATAGGCTTATTCTGAAAACCCACAGTTAAGTTTAGGGTATTGTTATTGTTAGTTGAAAAATATTCACTGGCACTCATGGGGGAGAGGGAGGAAACTAAGTGATAGAGAACTCACTAAGGCTCTCATCACATCACAATAAGCCATAGCTTAGCCTTATGTGCAAACCATATCTTTGTTTCCGATAGGTATATGTAAATAATGTGAAAAATGGGTCCAAGAAGTTTTTAAGAGACACTAACCAGAAACTGCGTATGCCACAACTGACCCCCATTTCACGTTACAAACATGTTATAAATATTCTAAAGTACAGACATGGCTCTACGTAACCCTTCACTTCAGCTACATCCCCCAACACAGAAGATTCATGCAAGGAATATACGGTATGTGTCCATGTGCTTGTGAAAGTTTTGACACAGGAAACCATTTTGTATCTTTCTTAACCACATAGCTACTATCTACTGTGACCTTAGAGACTATAAATTCCTTTCTATGCCTCCATGTTGTTTCAGTAACATCCTCAACTACCATCAGAGTCATACTCAGAGCTTGGGTAAGTTACTTTTTTGGACTACAGCTCCAAGAGTTCTGCAGCCAGCATGGACACATTCTGGGAGTGCTATTCCAAAAGAATAAGTTTCCCAAGCTTTTGGTATACCATCCAGAATACATATAGTCTAGCAATACATTCCCACTTCCACATTCCCCCATGACAATCACCCTCTTTTAAAAGTCAGTACTGCAATTAAGCACATTCAGGGAATGGATAATGCTACATGGTAAATTTACATACAGTTTGCAGGAGTGTATCACAGTCTGGTAATTCTTTTCTTTGAGTTGTAATAAATATTCCACTCCTGACAGATGGAGACAACCTGTAAGGGCATAAATAAGAAATGTCACCAATTTGGAAAGATATTGAACATTCTTGTTTCCTGTACATATACAGGTAAAGTGCTCAAAGCAAGCAGCCTAGTATACCTGTGAGTGGAGTCACAAGACCCAGCATAGCTGTGAAAGGGGATTAGACAAATTCACAAGGAAGAAGAGGCAAAACCTGTTGTTATTATTATGTGAAGGGCCAACTTCATTTCCAATACCCTGGATATCCTGGCAACTAATCTTTCTCAAGTGCTGGAGAGACAAAGCCTTCTAAGCAATGAGACCAAATCAATGGAAGACACCACTGACTCATGCTGTATCTATGCCACACAGCACAAGCATTTATCCAAACTGTGACAATTTTTTTCTTCTTCAGACTGCATGTGCAACTTCTTAATATACAGTTGTCCCTCCACATTCACGGATTTGACATTCACGGATTTGAGTATTCACGGCTTGAAAAATATTCTTAAAAAAATAACAATCCTAATAGCAAACCTTGATTTTGCCATCTTATATAAGGGACACCATTTTGCTCTGCCATTGCATGTAATGGGACTTGAGTATTCACGGATTTGGGTATTCACGGGGAGTCCTGGAACCAAACCCCAGCGAATGTGAAGGGACAACTGTAATCTATGAAGTATGTGCATACAGAAGCATGCACTGTGGACTTGAAACCTCATGCAGCTTAGACATCTGTTAAATTAGCCCTCACAAGCCCAATGCCTTCCATATGGTTTGAAATATTATATTATTATTCTATTCATTTATCTCCTACTGTTCTCCCCATAAAGAAATTCCCATCATCCCACCACATAACCCTACCAGCTGTGGACGGTGAGGGTTGTAGCCTACGGGCGGAGAATCTGCTGGAATACAACTCCATCATCCCTATTACTCCCACCTCCTATTTTACTTAGGATTAAACCCACACCCATCATCCCTGATACAATTCCCATCCCCAACCACTAGCCAAGCTTGCTGGGGATGATAGGGGTTGGAAGACAAACAGAATCAGGGAAGGATGCATATTCCCCATTCTCTTCCTGAAGCTACAGAAGACACCAGGGGAGAGGGAGGGAATGAAGCCTCCCTTCTGGAAAAAAAGAGTCAAGTTTGTCCTCCTGGCCTCCAGCTGCTGAAACACCAAACAGGTCCCTTCCTTTCCCTTCACCATGAAGACCTGATGCAAATGTCCATCATCCCTGATACAACTCCCATCATCCCCAACCACTAGCCATGCTTGCTGAGGATGATAGGGGTTGGAAGACAAAATGGGGAAGGATACATATTCCCTATTCTCTTGCAGTGCAAACGGAGCTTGAAGAGGTTACTTTTCTTGACAATGGGCATGCTTGCTGGGGGACTGTGGGAGCTGTAGTCCAAAAGGATGAAGTTTTCCCAACGCTACAGAAGACACCAGGAGAGAGGGAGGGAATGAAGCCCCCCTTCTGGGGGGGGGGGAAGAGTCAGGTTTGTCCCTGAGGCCTCCAGCTGCTGACACACCCAACAGGCTCCCCTCCTCCTCCCTCACCTCATGCAGCCACCCATCATCCCTGATACAACTCCCATCATCCCCAACCACTAGCCATGCTTGCTGAGGATGATAGGGGTTGGAAGATAAGCAGGAAAAGAGGCATCTTCCCCATTCTCTTGCAGTGCAAAAGGAGCTTGAAGAGGTTACTTTTCTGGACAATGGGCATGCCTGCTGGGGGATTATGGGAGCTGTAGTCCAAAAGGACCAAGTCTTCCCAAGGCTACAGAAGACACAAGGTGAGAAGGAGGGAACGAAGCCCCTTTCCGGGGTGGGGGGGAAGAGAGCCCCGCCCAACCCAGGGGTCCCTCCTCACCATGAAGCCCTCATGCGGCCCCGGAGCCGCCGCCTCAGGATCTCCTCGAAGTTGTGGATGAGGCGGCGGTAGTTGGCGGGGTTGCCGGCGCTGCCATGGAGACCCTGGAGCCGGGGGGCGGCCGGAGGCCGAGGCCAAAACGTCCGGCAGCTGCAGCGGCTGCACGGACTGGAAGAGAAACAGCTGCAGCTCTGAGACGCGCAGAGCGACTTCCGGCTCCGCCCCCGGCACGCCGCGCGCCGCTCCCCCATTGGACCGTTCAAACCCCGGCCCCGCCCTCCCTGCCTCCCTCGTGACCAGCCGCCGCCTCAGCTCTCCGCTTCGCTCGCTCTCCGCTCCCTCGGCCCCGCCCCTCGGCTTTAAAAGCCACGGGCGCGTGACGTCACAAGGGCCCCGCCCCAAGCCCTCCGCGGCCTGTTGCTATGGCAACTGGCGCCGGTTGGGAACGCTAACTAGGCCAGAGGCCTAGTGAAGAGAAAAACGTTAGGAAAAGTTACTTTGGCAGCCATAGGCCCAAATCACAAAATACACAAATATTGTTGCCCCTCCTTATCCACGGATTTAAGTATTCTCGGCTTGAAAATATTCTTAAAAATAGTAATAATCCCAAAAGCAAACCTTGATTTTGCCATTTTACATAAGGGACACCATTTTGCTATGCCACTGTGTATAATGGGACTTGAGTATTCAGATTTTGGTATCCACGGAGTCCAGGAACCAAACCCCAGTGAATATGAAGCGACAACTGTAATCCAGTTTGAAAACTGGATTATTTGCCATGGCTCCTTCCTATGGAATCCTGGGATTTGTAGTCTGGTGAGGCACCAGTGCTCTTTGGCAGAGAAGGCTAAAGACTATGTAAAACTACAAATCCCAGGATTCCATAGGAAAGAGCCATGGCAAATACAGTTGTCCCTTCATATTCGCTGGGGTCTGGTTCCAGGACCCCCGTGGATAACAAAATCCATGAATATTCAAGCCCCATGATATGCAATGGCATAGCAAAATGGTGTCCCTGATAGAAGATGGCAAAATCAAGGTTTGCTTTTTGGATTATTATTTTTTTAAGAATATTTTCAAGCCGTGAATACTCAAATTCATAGATACCAAATCCGTGGATACGGAGGAACAACTGTACAGTGATCCTATTTCCAACTGGATTATTTGTGTAATATGGATTTGGCCATAGTTGGCACTTTCCACCATCAAATCCAGAAAAAGACATAACTTTTCCCAGCTCTAGAAGAAAAGAGAGGAAGGACCCTTTCCAAAAGAGCAGAATCATACAGAGTTGGAAGAGATCCCCTCCAGGGTCATCCAGTCCAATCCCATACTGCTTTTTATGGCGGCCACCACTGAATTCCCTCCAGGAGAAACAAATCAACAAAGACGCAAAGCACAGATCACAGAGCAGCAGCAAAATCATTTTATTGCAAATTTTGTTTCCCCCTCTTCAGACCTGAAGTGGGGAAAAATGCAGTACCTGCAGGCTTTATTCCTGAAGCCTCAAAAATACCACCACAAATTAAAGGATGAAGAGAGAAAAGAGGGCAGAACCGTTTTCTTTTCATAGACATCTGCATTGATTAACACACTCCAATCCCACTCTTTCCCCATGTTACTAGTTTATGCAAAACCTGGTAAATGGAGAAAAAAAAATACTCACTATGAAGGAGGTGATGACCTACCAAACTCAGCATATTAATATGGAGTCAAAGATAAAAGAATTCCAAATTTGTTTCCAAAACCAAGCATTTCGCATTGGAGTGTTAAATGTACTGGAAAACTACTCCAAAGAGGAGAGGAGGAGGAGAAAGGATGTAAAATTAATTCATTAAACTACATGGAAAGAACTGAACAAATAAATGCAGGTAATGTACAAATAAATACATTTTAAGTTTCAGTCTTTAGTGTGTTTGCTCCAGAATGAACCTACTAACTCTATGAACAGATGAGGACTGAAAAGTGGTTACCAGACATCCAGAAATTAATGCAATCCTATAAATATTTAATTTAGGAGTAAGCCCACTTCCAGATGTGCATGCAACTGTAGCCCAAAATTCATGATTCACATCATTTATTTAGGAAAACTGGAGTTTTGCCAAACCAACTGGAAGGCACATCTGTTTTGCCAACTTGGTTGTTGTATTTCCACCTTCTCCTTCCTTCCCCATCTCTAAAAAAGCAAACTAATTACAGATTTCTCAGCACCCTGGTAATTCACTCACAAAAATACCATATTCCTCCCCATGAATTATAATTCCTAGGATTCTCCACTGTAAAACGAGACATGACAGTCAAATTGGTTTGAGCGCACAGTATACATAAGTCCTTGGGAAAATATTTTCCATGCAACAAGATTTCTACCCATAAGGTGCTTCCACATAGCAATCAACGTGTTCTGTGCAGATAGACTGTAACATGTAACAATCGGATACATGCGGAACTTTATACATGTATATAATTGTTGCATATTACAATTGCCGTGCACACCATGTTAATTTATAATGAGGAATTGCATCTTAAGTAGAAATTCTGTAACATGGATAACATCCCCTTTTGAAATATGACAAGTGTAGAGATGTACTAGATTTCTCTCTTCCCAGAACATCCTTAATCTAGCCAAGAGATGCGTTCCCAGAAACATAAGCTTTTTAAAATAAACATTTAATAACTATTCCCTCTCATCTTATATTATTTTTTGTTTGGTGACAAAGAAGTCCCAAATGCCATGCACAGCCCAGAGAAAAAAGTCCAGACAGTGTGAGAGTGGCCAGTAAAAGAAGGTTTTCAGAGCCATTCGCTGTGAAAAATGGGAAGCACGTTCTTGTATCCTGCAAACATCAGCCTCTTTTCCATCGCAGCCTCGCTTCCGTTCCTTGCTAAGTGCTTCCCTTCTTCCAGGACCAAGAAAATATTCTGCAGCAATGTCAAAATGATCAGGAAGACACGTGGCGTTGTTTAGAACCCTTGAAAACGCAGCTTGGATGTCAACTCTCAATGTGGAATGACCTCTAGCCAACACACAATAGTCTGGAAAACCACAGACATACACCATTCCTCAAGTCAGAATTTACCCATTACAACCTTCACGCTTCTCAATGAACCGTTGCGTGTATGTCTTTGGTTCTGCTGCTCTCTGGCTTCCACTGAGACCTTGACTAGCTCTACAACATAACACTCTTTTTAATGTTCTTTTTGACCCAAGCGACTCTATTCCACTTTAGCTCTTAAACGAAAACTGCATTCCAAGCTTGTCCTGTGCAAACTGGCACCTGAGGTACAGCACAACATCAGTTGGCAGCTCCAGCCTGCCTGATGGCTGCCTCCATTCGATGGTACCAAGGCTGGATCTTGGTGTGTGCCATCATGTCATCAAAAGCTTCCAAGCCTTCCATGACACGCAGGACTCCGTACACAGCCTGTGCAGACGAAGCAGAGAGAAACAGTTGAGTGCCGACCAGCATTCCTTGGTCTCCTCCTCCTCCTCCCTATTTGAACCTCACAACCACCCTATGAGGTAGACCAGGATGAGAAAGAGAATGACTGGCCTAAGGTCAACCAGTGAATTTCATGGCTCATTGAGGACTAGAACCTGGATCTCCCAAGTCCCAGTCCAACACTGCTTTTACAGAAGGACACCTGAGTCCAACCTCCAGTTGAAAGCGTCTTGTAAGCAGAATGGAAATTGATTTGAACTTCCACATTGGTGGCACAATTTGGAGCAGTGGGTGACCTTAAAAGGTGCAAAACAGGCTGCCTGAAACACACAGTTCTATCATCCAAGTGGCAGGAACACCTAAGGCCCTGCTCCCACTGCTCTCCCTCACTCACCACTCCACTTACACCTCACAGGATCTGTCAACTGAAGCAGCCACCTCACTAGGTCTAATGGTAAGGCCAGCCTTGTTGCTTGTGTACAAAGCTAGCAAATATTAGTCTCCCAGTATGATTGCTTTTAGCATTTCCTTACCAAATCTGCCAGGTTCGGCTGTGTCCCTCCCATGAACATTCTGTGTTTGCCAACAGCTTTCACCCATTCATTGGCAGCTTTGTACAAATCTTCTCTGACATCATCCTGCAAATGGTGCCTGCAAAAAGAGAAAGGGAATCTGAACATCCCACAATATTCCATTTACTTTGTTCGCTTTCCTCTTGGATTTAGACAGGGGTTGCAAAAGCAAGAGAATTTAGAGTTCATTTTAAATTAATACCGAGCCCTCTAGGACTAAGTCATAATGAAACTAAAAAAAAAAAAAAGAAAACCAGACACATGAGGATTTTAAATATTAAGAATGACGACACTGTTGTCCAACATGCAAAAGTGCTATCTTGCTAACTTCAAGGTGTTCCCCTAAGATCCCTGTATCTTTTCAAATCTTGGGCAGATGCAGATACACACACACCTCAGTTAACAACTTTGTAAAATGGAGCTTCTTTGTCAGAGGCTTTGTTAAGTGAGATATACCTGTACTAACCTACAACAGGCAAGGTAAACAACAGCTGCCTCTAGAATCCCTTACTAAGCATTCACATTTAGCAAAACAGACAGAAAAGGTAAGCAGGTAAGTCTGCACGTTAAAAACAACAACAACATTGATTTATAAGTTTGGCCATCAACAGGGAAATCATTAGCGAAATGGAGCCTGGTGAAAGAAAAGTCATCCCTGGATGCACTATGGAAGAAGCCTCCAAGCTGTCTCTAGAAGGTTAAAAACGCTGTTAGTTATACAAGGCTGCCCCGATCTCATTGTTTCATTTCATATATACATATTGTTCATTCTGAGTAAAAAGTTTGCCGAAACAAGTTGGAACTCCTTTTTTTTTTTGTGGTATAGGAATGTACCCTTCTCATGTTATTTCTGCCTCTGGTACCAAATATCTGTTAAAAATGCCCAGAAAAACATCTACTTTATTAACTGAAGCTATACCTGTACACACATACATAAAAGGAGAATTCAGTTAACAGAACTCCAGCGACCAACAATCGCCCAGGTGAGCAAAAGCAAAAGGTAACCAAAGTGTAACACACACACCCTTCCAGAATTAATGAAGAAGCATTAACCTGCTCTTTAGCCTCTTGCTGATGAAGAACATAGCAGTTGCGCCCACGTATTTGGCAAAGAGGCCTTCCACAGGGCCAAACTTTCCCTCGCGTACAATGTAATCGAAAGACGCCAAGGCCTCACCGGGTGTGCGGTAAACATTGGGCGAGATGAGATGTACAAGCCAGTCGTCTGCCCATTTCCTCCATTTCATCTCCTCCCTGTAGGCAAGCCAGAAAAAACATTAGAAATCATGAGTCTATGTGTCTGCGTGCTGGTGACTGGTGGCAAATAGCTTGTGCAGTGCAGAAGATAAGGCAAAGTTTGGGAAAGGTACTTTTTTGGACTAACACTTTACTAAGCCATGCTGGCTGGGGGATTCTGGGAGATGAAGCGCAATTTCCCCCCCATGCTCAGAGATAAGGGGGAGGCATTATACTATAAAGTCTAAAAGCACCTTGAATTACCGTTTCTGACTAAGATAAAAAGCAGAGCAGCTCTCTTGCCCTGTCTGAGTTCCCACATTCCAAACACAGTTAATCCTATGGTGGCGCAGTGGTTAAATGCCAGTACTGCAAGTCACCATGTTACAAGTTCGATTCCAGCCGGCTCCAAGGTTCACTCAGCCTTCCATTCTTTCGTAGGTCGGTAAATTGAGTACCCAGCTTGTGGGGGCAATTAGCTAACACACATTGGAAACTGTTCAATGCAGTGTAGATGTGTAAATAGCTATTGCTTAAAACAATTTGTAAGCCGCTCTGATAGCCTTGTGGCTGAAGAGTGGGGTATAACTAACTAACTAACTAAATAATAAATAAAATTGGATAAATCCAGCCCAGATCCACATCCCTCCATCCAAAGTCTGCTCAAGACATTTTGCTGCCTGAGCCATAGCAGCAAACACCACACCCTCAATTCAAGGTGCATAATATCCTAGTACCATTTTAGCACCTGTGATAGCATTTGTCAAAACACTTTTTTCCATTCCAGGTACCAAAAATCTCACCACAATTAAATAATTAATAATGGGCTGCCCTGCTGCAACAGCCCGAGTCAGCTGCATCCATCTTCCTATACGTACAGCCGGCCTCACCTCCATTCCACAGAGCAATACCTACACCCTCGCGTCTTTGATAGGGTAAACACACAGAGTCTCCTGTTCATCCAACATGAGCCAGTATTTGTTGCTGTACTCCGTCACCTCCTTGCCCCGCTCATTTCTGGCTTTCATAGGCGGATAATATGACACAATCTCTTCCAAACTCTTCCTATAATAATGATAATAATAACATTTATTTTTACCCTGCCCCTCTGTTAAAAACAATCGGGGCGGCTTACAACAATTAAAATGCAACAATGCTGACTCAAATCCCTAAGCACCACCCACCCCTACCCTCACTCATAAAAAAATATTAAACTAGTATAAAATTAAAAACCACCTAACTAAAATCATATTAAAAAAACAAATACAAGCAAGACTCAAAGAGGCCAGGAGACGGATCCTGTGATGGAAAGGGGAAAAAACCAAGACAGATCTAAGACAATGCCACTGATGGTGAACCTCTGGGTCTCCAGAGGTTTTGGCCAACAACATCCATCAGACCTACCCGACGTGGTCAACACTGAAGTATTGGGGGAAATGTAGATCATAATATCTGGAGGGTCAAAGTTTCCTAACATTGCTTTTAAGGCAATTCTTTCCAGCCATTCTTTTCTGAAATAGGTGAAGGACTCCTGCCCAAGGAATGTTCGTCTGCCACCATATCTTTCGAGCTTCCAAGGGGACGCCAAGACCATACGATTTTGTATGGTGTTAAGTCCTTAAAACCAGTGTTTGGCCTTTCTAGCTGTTTTAATTGTATGTGTGTGTGTTTGTTAAAAGTTGTTTTGATCTGTTTTTAAATAATGTTTTAATTTGTTTTTATCCATTTTTATTTACTATACACTGCCTTGGAAGCCCAGGTGAGCAGAGAAGAGATAAAAAGACAGTTGAATAGATAAATGAATGGATATCAAGGTTTTGGGGAACAAAGATGATCAAAAACAAAAGCACACCTGATGGTGGGAAAGCAAACAAAAACCCCAGGAAAGCAGAAATTTTCCCTTACCTGGAAATGAGATAGGTTTTAATTGCACTGATGATCACAGAGGAGTCATTCAATTGCTGGGAGGGAATATAAAACAGAATTACAGCCAAGTTTTAGAAGCCATCAAGATCATACAATCATAGAATCACAGTGTTGGAAGGGTTGCATGGGTCGTCCAACCCTCTGAAATTCAGGGATAGACTCCTGAAAACTGCCCATCTGTTTAAAGAATTCTGTTTATGACTCTGGAAACCAGGGTTCAAATCCCTGCTCATGGAAACCCTCTGGATGGCCTTGGGCAAGTCACACTCTCTCAGCCTCAGAGGAAGGCAAAGGCAAATCCCATCTGAACAAAACTTGCTAAGAAAACCCTGTGATAGGTTCGCCTTAGGGTCTCGATAAGTTGGTAACGACTCGAAGGCACACAATAACAACAACAACAACTGCAGGGTATCGAAATTCCTAATGTCCAAAGGAGAGGGTGTGAATGCAAAGTCAAAAACCCACAGCCGGAAAATATTTTTTTAAAAGCCTCACAAAGTGGGATGAAAGTACAATCAAATCAGATAAATGAAAATAAAATGGGTAGTTTTTGTACTGCAGGAGTAATTCTTGACACCAGTGAATTCCAACATCTCCCCCAATGGAAGAAAAAAACTCACTGGGGGGAGGGAAATTACTGTAACAGATTTTGTGGGGCTCTTTTCTCCCAGTTTTTGTTTCTCAGGGGGAAAAATGTAGATGGCAAGAGGTGGAAATTTGCAGATGCTGATTACAATGGTACAGGTAACAGTGTTGTAGAATTCTATATCTTGTAGGTCTAGTGCTGTGTAGTTTCTATTACATTTTTCAGCATAACGCTATAATATGTGTCCCTACTTTTTCAGCAATGGATAACTGAAATCCCGGATGTTGGTTCAACCGATACAGGGGTCCGACTGTCTATGGATGTCTGCTAGCTAATATTATTATGGGTGAATTGGGACACTTACCAGAGTACTGCCAGTGTTGGCAAGGAGGATGGGCACCTTTCGGTACACAGAAAATTTTATCTCCTGCCTCATGACGGGATTCACCTCCACAATCTCGTAAGGCAGCCGGTGATAGTCAAGGAAAGCCCGGACTTTACTGCAAAATGGGCAGGTCTTGTATTGGTAGAGTGTCAGTTGCAGGTCACCTTCGGGGAGCTGGAAAGGAGAAGAAGATGAACATCCCAATATTTTTTGTAACTGACCTGGCTCAAGAAACATTTCCTCGTATTTACTGGAGCAAAACAGAGTCTTTTACCCAAAAAGATTACCTTTCCATGAACAATTCTCACAATCAGAATTTTAACTAGTGTGGCCAGAATGAAAACTGGAGAGGTCTCCTATACAGTACTTTTAATGGCTGTGTAAAAATTAGGATTTCAGCAAGCATTGCTTGTCTCTCAATCAGGCAACAAGCAAAACATGCTGAAATTCCCTCTTCTACACCACCACTAAAGGTGCAGGAGCGCTCTCCAGTTTTTTATTTGGCAACCCTAAATTTAACAGACACTGGATGACATAAGTCTCTGCTTTTGATAGGTCTTTCTTTAGAGATGATTAAAGGTTGCAAAACTTTCCTTACTAGTAAAGGGAGGGCCAGCATGGTGTTGTGGTCTGAAGGTTGGATTATGACTCTGGACACCAGGGTTCAAATCTCTGAGTGGCCACAGAAACTCACTGGGTGATCCTGGATGAGTCACATTCTCTCAGCCTCAGAGGAGGCAAAAGCAAACCCCTTCTGAATAGATCTTGCCAGGAAATCCCCGTGATAGGTTTGCCTTAGGGTCACCATAAGTTGGAAACAACTTGAAGGTACACAATGACAAACTAGTAAAGGCCAAATTTAAGGAGGCATGTTTAAATATTGGGGGGGGGGTAGGAAAGAGGCCAATCAGAGAAGATAGGATAAAGGTTTATAATTGTTTTGCTTCATGTGGGGGGAGGAATCATCTTTACTCACTTTACTAGATCTTGGGGACAGGAATATGAATCAGACATTGAGGAAAAATCACTTTTTGGTATATATACAGTATTATTATTTATTTATTGCATTTATACAATACATAAATAAATAATACAATACAATACAATACTACAATACAATACTACAGCTCCCAGAATCCACTGGCCTGGTAGCCTGGACCTTACCAGCACTAGGTTCAGGGCAATCATAAATGAAGTACAGTATTGCTTTACCCAGAGCCTAAATAGCTTAGATGGTTTGCTGGTCACATGATGATGCGCCATGGCCACTAATTGAAACAGGCGGCTTTTGCTGCGTCAAGGATTAAGATGGCGGATAAGGCTACCAACAGCTGTTCCTTTGAACATGGAATGCTCTTGTTCAGAGAAAATCTGCTTTTCCAGATCCAAGTTGCTCTCTTCTTTTCATGCTGTTTTCAAGTTTTCTGGCAGCATCTAATGGACTGGGGTTGAAACAGGATGCTGGAATCGAGGGGTTTTTGGTCCAGTCCATGCATGCCTCTTCTTAGGTTTGCATTGGATGTGATAGATGAGAATGGAACCTCCAGAGCGAAATGCAGTCTACCAGAGTAGGGATAGGGTTGCCCTAAATTGAAAACGACTTGAAGGCATGAAATACAGACACACATAGCAAGGCCTACATTTGAGTCGACTGCTATAAAATAGTGCTGTGTGGGACTTTTTGAATAAAAATGTACAGGCCAGCACTGGTAAGGCCGCCTTCCTAAACACACCTTCACCAGGGGAGGAGGTGTAAGTCCCATTTATTTTAATTTATTGGGTTTAGTTTTGAGTAAAGACAGATAGAACATCAATGGATTTAATGCAGGGCTGTGGTGTGACTGGACAATGACTCCCATGATCCCTGATGAATAGTCAGGTTGGATGGGAACTGGAGTCCAAGAAGCATAACCAGCAGTGTGGAGTAGTGGTATGAGCAATGGACTGGGACTTGGGATATCTGGGTTCGAGTGCCTCGAGCTATGAAAATGCCCTGGGATTGCAGAGTAACAGATTGAATAATAAATGAATTAATCAAGGGTGGGGGACCATGTGGCTCTTCAGATATCTCTGGACTGCAACTCCCATCATTCTTCACCCTGGGCTATGCTGGCTAGGGCCACACAGTGCCCTGAACCCAATGCACCCCTGATGGGTGGCCACCTGATGGGTGGTCTGGAGCCCACCATGCAAACTGTCCTTGCCAGTGGGGTCCTGGGGAGCCCCATGTGCTGAGCTTGGGCCACTCCCCCATCTCCTCTCCCCCTGCTGCTCTACCCCACAGGGTTGTTGTGAGGTTGAAGGCAGAGGAAGAGGGCAAGGCAAGGCAGTGCCCCCACCCAGGACACGAGGCCCTGTGGACCCCCCTCCAGTTGGGGGAGCGATGGGGGGGGAAGCTCCCTTACCGCCACGGCTGCCGCCTCCTGCTCCGCCCGCTGCTCCTGGCTTTGGAGGCTCCACCGCAGCGCCTGGCCCAAGCCCAGCGTGGCCCCCAAGGCGAAAGCGGCCCCCAGCAGCCGCGGAGGGGAGCCCCGCAGCCAGCCCGGCCCGGCCCCACCCGCCCCGGGCGGCCACCAGGAGAGGCCCCGCCGACGGCTCCCCGCAGCCCCCACGGCCACGGACCGACCCGGCAGGAGACCCGGCAGGAGACCCCGCCACGGGGCCCGAGCCCAGCACGGCGCCGCCATCTTCCCCCAAAAGAGCCCGAGAGAGGCGCGGGAGGGCCCCGGAACCACAGGAGGGGGTGTGTGCACGCATGTGCACGTGTGGATGGGGATGCGCGCGTGTGCAGATGCGCGTGGGTATGTAGATGTCTGTGTGGAAATGTGTATCCCTGCATGGCAGAATGGGGTTGGACTGGATGGCCCCTGAGGTCTCTTCCAGCTCTAGGATCCTGTGATTCTATCCATGGGTATAGATATGCATGTGTGTGTGTGCATACGTGTGTGTATGTGCGTCTGCATATGCATATGTGTACATATGTGAGTGTAAATATGTATGTGTGCATGTGTATATGTATGTGTGAGACTATGTATGTGTGTGCATATTTATATGTCTAAATATGTATGTGTGCATGTGTGTGCATAAATATGTATGTGTGCATGTGTATGTGTGTCTGAACATGTATGTGTGCATATGCATGCGTGTGTGTGTATGTATGTGTGTGCATATGCATATATCTGTATATGTGAGTGTAAATATGTATGCGTGCATGTGTATAGTGTGTGTGTATGTATATGTGTGTATGTGTATATATGTATGTGTGTAAATATGTGTGTGATTATGTATGTGTGTAAATATGTATATGTGTGCCTGAATACGTATGTATATGTATGTCTGTGTGTAAATATGCATGTGTGCATATGTATGTGCGTGTCCATGTATGTGTGTGGATATGTTTATGTATGTATGTATGTGTGGATATGTTTATATGTGTCTGAATTTGTATATGTGTACATATGCATGTCTGTATGTTTGTGTGTTTGTGTGTGCATATATGTATGTGTGTGTGTCTGAATATGTACGTGTGCACATATGCATATGTATGTGTGTGCATGAAATTTAAAAAGACAACAAATCCAAGTCTTTCCCAAAAAAAGGAAAACATGCGCGTGGGTATGTAGATGTCTGTGTGGAAATGTGTCTTCCTGCATGGCAGGGGGTTGGACTGGATGGCCCCTGAGGTCTCTTCCAGCTCTAGGATTCTGTGATTCTATGGAGGAGGAGGAAGAGGATCCAAAGTTGCTGCGTGGCCAATTAGACCCACGTTCGGCTGACACTTGGTGTGAGGGCCACCCAGTTTTGGCAATGCTTCCCAAGAGGTGTCTCCTCGGGAGTAACTGTGCCAGTGGATCCGGGCTCCCTCTAAATAAAACAGTATACTAGCAATACAGCACACCAGCACGTTTTCGCCCTCCCGCACCGTTTCCGGAGAGACGACCGTTCCGCAACCACACAATTTAAGCAGCCGAAAGGGGCGTGGCTTCTGCGAGTCGCAGGCTTTGACCTTTTCCGGGGTCAGTTCCAGGAGGGGAGGGAGGCTCTTTGTTTGCAGCTGTCAGTTGCAGTAATACCACTTGTCCCTTCATATCCGCTGGGGTTTGGTTCCAGGACCCCCGTAGATACCCAAATCCCATTCTATGCAATGGCATAGCAAAATAGTATCCCTTATATAAGATGGCCAAATCAAGGTTTGCTGTTGGGTGTATTATTTTTTAAGGCTTTAAAATACTTAGGTCCGCGGATAGCAAGTCCGCGGATACGGAGGGACCACTGTGCGGCGGCGCGCCCCCCCCCCCTTCCTAGGCTTTGGTCTGGCCGAGCCATCGAACGTTCCCCGGGAAAAGGGGCGTGGCTTGCGCTTGGCCACCTTGTCTCAACGTTCCATCCGGGCAGCCAGGGGGCGTGGCTTAGGCTCCAGCCAGCCCAGGGAGTCTGGAGGGTCTGCGGAGCCAGAGGGGAGCGGGATGTCCGGGCCCAACGGGGAGCCCCACCTGAGCCTGGGGAGGGGCGAGCAGGAGGACCAGGGGGACGAGGACGACGACGGGGGCTTCGGGGAGGCAGGTAACCTTGAAGCCCCTTCCTCAATGCAAGCCCCTCTTTCATTCATTCATTCATTCATGGCTCTCTTTTCTCAATGGGGGTCCCTTCCCCACCCCTCCACCCCATTCATTCATCCATCCAGATCTCGGGGACTTTTGCATGATTTGCTCATTTTTATTTCTAAGGCATCCGTTCCATGCAACCTTGCTTTAAAGTAGGGTTTCCTGGAACCCTAGGCTTCCCCAAGCAGGGCCGGTTTAAGGAATTTGGGCCCCCCCTGCAATGCTTTATTTTTAGAGGGGGGCATATGTTTATCTCAGGTCAATGTGAAGAGGGCCGAATGTAAAATGCAAATCAGTCTTGTCTTCTGCAGTAGGTCTTACAGTAAAGAAGGCTGGAAGGAAACCTAGTTGCCCACTCCAACACAGTGTAGATGTGTAAATAGCTATTGCTTAAAACAATATAATAATTTTACGCAAGGGTTCCTTGAGACCTGGATATTGTTTCAAGGGTTCTGCCAAGGTTAAAAAGGTTGTGAGAGGCTGTTTTAAAGCCCCATTCAGCTCAGACTTCGTTTCCCCCCCACCAAGGAATCCTACATTAAAGGAACCTCATAATACTACAAGAGGAGTCATAGAAAAATAAGAGCTGAGAAGGGGTCTCACGGGCCATGAAGTCCAACCCCCACTTAATCAGTAAGTCAATGCATGTGTCAAGGTGAGGAAAAGAGGGGATTTCTGTGATCAAACGCTGTTCTTCCATATTATGCCTAATAAGTGTTATTGTGACTATTCTGCTGCATTTGTATCCTGCCTTCTCTCCATTGATTTCAAGGTGTCTTGTTCTCCGCAACTCACCACCCACATGTAAAACAATGCAATATTCCCCCCTAAAATAATCTCTCTCTCTGGCTTTTCTTCGCAAATGAAGATTCAGGAAGGACTCATCCCGCGCTTTCTGCAAGCGCGCTGATGACTAAAAAGGCCAATCTGAGATAAACAAATCCGGTTGCAGAAAGCACAGCAGAAGGTCTCCTTGGGTGATGTTTTTGGGTTGTGATTCTTTCTGCGTTGTCGTTTCTCTTCAAGACTTGTTCGGCGTGAGTTCTCAAATAAGGCTGCAGCATTGTGGATAGTGCGTCTCCATGCCTCCCGATGTGAGACCAGGGCGGACCACTGTTGGTGATCAATTTGGCCGAGCCTGAGATGTTGTTTCAGGGAGTCTTTGTATTGCTTTTTTGGAGGGTCCCTCTTACACTGATCCGTGGTGAGTTCACCGTAGAGTAGTATTTTTGGGAGGCGATGGTCCTCCATCCTAGAAATGTGCCCTGCCCAGCGCAGCTGTGTTCTCAATATCATGGCCTCAGTACTGGTGATCCCTGCTTACTCAAGGACAGCAACATTCGTCACATAGTCCAGTGTATATTTAGGATTGTGCGTAGACAGCGCTGATGAAAGCGCTTACCATGTAGCTGAACCGTGTGAAAGGGTTTTGAGAAAAAAACACATAACACAATTTATGAAATATATGAATAAATATATAAAATGGGTTATTAATTTATAACCATTACAATCTCCTTTAGTGGCATACATTATACCGGGTACAATTATCCTAGTTATTATTAAATTTCCTTTTTTTCAAGCAGAATATGCAGCCATCAATTCCATGCTGGACCAGATCAACTCCTGCCTAGATCACCTGGAGGAGAAGAATGACCACTTGCACGCCCGGCTCAAAGAACTGCTGGAATCAAACCGCCAGACGAGGCTGGAGTTTCAGCAGCAGCTGAGCGAAGGTGAAGACATAGAGGCTGACGTGCAAAGACCTGAGCCAGACACTTAATGTCCAGCCATCTCTTTGTGGCACAACCCAGGTGTAGGTGGCTGCTGTTCCTGACAGGACAGCCCTTCTCCTTCGACTAAATGTTAAAAACTTTCTGAATAGAAAAGGTGCTTTTGGTTTGGTCCATGTGTTTCAACCCGTCTTCCCTTCCTCTGTATCTCTGACTATGGCTGCTATGTTGTGATGTTATTAAAGGGAACCGGGGTTGCTTACTGTAGCTTGTGGGGAGTAGGGTAGGGGTGTGAACAAAATAGTAGTAGATGAATGCAAAAAGAGTTTAGCTTGCACAGCGGCGAGGGTTAGGTTGCATGGTATCTGGCTGTGGGAAAGAATTGACTTTAGAAAAATTGACTTATTTTCAGACTTGACTGTTTCTTTCCTTTTGCCTAGCTAGCTGTGGTTGCATAATCAAAACTGCAATTCTATATTCCCTTATCTGGAAGTAAGGCCCACTATGTTCAGTAGAACTCTCACTTCTGAGTAGACATGTATAGGATCACTGTGAATGCATGGGCGAGGGAAGAAACCCTTAGTTTGACAGAAAATGTAAGTTTCTTGAACCTCTGCTTCAAATACACCCCTTATATGTGAAAACAAAGCAGTAGTTGACATATTGTGCCTGTACACCCTAGAGATGGAAACGGTATTCAAGAAAAAGTTGAAAAACATTTTTCTTGAATGTCTGCAAAACCCTGATGAGGAGAAACACAAACTGAAAAGAATATTTGCTGTTCAGGACTTCTGTGCAAAATTTGCACTTATTTTTCATAGGAAACAGCACTGTTGGTGCAGAAATATTATTTTCTGTGCCATGCCATGTGGAAATTTTCCATAGAGTAAGTCCTGGATTGAAAGAGAGCCAACGTACTGTGGTGGTTTGAATGTTGGGACTACAACTCTGTAGAACAGGGTTTGAATCCTACTCAGTCATAGAAACCCACTGGGTGATGTTGGGCAAGTCACACTCTCTCAGCCTCAGAGGAAGGCAAAGGCCCTCTCTGAACACCCTCTGAACCAATCTTACCAAGAAAACCTCATTATAGGGGTGCCGTAAGTAAAAATGACTTGAAGGCACACAGCAACACAAGTCCTGAACTACTAATAGTCTTTTTTGCAGTGAAAGAAAATTACTAAAATTACTTGTTGCTTCTTTTGAGAAATTAGTGAAGAATTACACCCAGTTAATACACCAAATTAGTTTCTTCTTCCCGAAAAGTTTTGGCATTAGCTCTTCCCTGTTGAGATTTCTAAATTTCTGTTAGCAACCTGAATCATCAGCTTCCATACAATGTTAAATTAAACTTCTCAAGATTCTTTGGAAGAAAAATGGTTATTTGCATGTTGGAAACCACTTCAATCCTCAAATAGGGCATGTCTTGTCCTTTTTTTCCCCCCTGAGATAGAAGAACATTTCTAATTTGAAATGCAAGATGCTACACCTCTGCTGTTTTCCATTTAATGAAGCAAATGTTTAGGTTTTAAACAAGCCTCACCTTTTGATACTGAGCTGCAAAAATTTGCTGTTTATCCCGCCTGCATATATGAGGTGCAGACAGCTCATAAACAGAGACAAAATCTAATGTGCAGCAGCCGGTTCCTTTTTCTTTCTCAAATAAAGGGCCCAAAGGCAAAAGTGTTGCCAGACAAGTCCTGCTTGCTTCCATTCTAAGCAGAGATGTCACTGTCATCTTCCTCATTCCCTTCCCATGACCCATTTTTATTTCCACAAAATGCCCGGCTTATATAATCATGAACCGAGGCTGCACAACAATCTTGAGTCTGTATTTAAATGCAGTCTGCAGCTGGAATATCACACCCTTGGTAAAGTAAAATCCACCCATTTTTCTCTGGGGGGAAATTCAGCGTCACATCAGTGTTACACAAGGACAGCCTAGGCTTTAATCCCTGCAATTTCCACCCTAAATAAGTGTGAAATGGGAGTGGAAATGGGAAATTGATTTATTTTGGAGACTGAAAGATCAAAGCTGATATTGATCTCTTGGAAAAGATAGCCTCTTGCTGCATTTCAACAGGCTTTTGAAACTGTGCTTCCTGAATCTCTAATCAGAAGCAGTTCTCTAGAAAATATGATTCAGATATGAGATCTGGAGGGTTGCCATTTCCTGATTGTCCAAGAGGCATATTTTTGCTCCCTGCAACAGGAAGTGACCGATTTGAGAGGAGGGATTAAGAAAGGCCCGCAGTGAGAAAGTATGTTCACCTAGCAAATTGTTTCCCCCACTTTCCAAAGGCTACTGAAGGGGGTCCACTTTGCCCACCTCTTGTATGAAGTGAAAGCTGAGCACAAAAGGTTTATCTGGGACAGGAAAGGGCTGGAAACAGGGAGTTGGATGTAGTCCAGGGCTGGTCTTAACTGCCTATGAACTTTACCGCACAGTGGGATATGCTGTTGTTAAGCAGTCCTGTGTCTATGGCCTTATGAAAGCAAGCAGTGACCTGCTGGTTCAGTCAAGGTGCATCACAACACTTTTTTCCCCGTTTTGTAATAACCTTGGAAGACACAAAATCAGGGCCTCCAGATATTAAGATTTCAACTCCCATCAGCCTGAAGCAACATCCCCTATGATCAGGGACAATAGAAGTTGTAGTTCAACAGCTGGAAGCTGCATATTCCCCAGTCCTGCTCTGAAGATCCCAGCAATGGACCAGCCTACTTTCTGCAGTAGAAGGTTTACTCCAAAGTAAAAGCAATTAGGGAATTAAAGCACAAGGCCATAGTTTTTAGCCTTCTGAAGTTGTACCTACGGAATCTCTAAATATGGTGCAAAAATGTTAAATTTACTGGAGTAACATTTTGATGTTAACAGAGAATAAGCTATGGGTTAGTTCAGTTTTCATCGTTCATGTGTCCTCTTCCCCCTGTGGGAAGCCTGAATTAACACCTCTCGCTGTATTTTAATCAGCTCTGTCAGCCCCATGTTTGCTGGCACACTTCTGGAGAATGATTGTGTGAAGAATTGTTCACTTCTGTTTAGTCATTCCTTGTTGCAGCTGTTTTCATACCAAAAACAGGTCAAGACACTCTGGCCAGAGACCTTGTCCATGATTTTTATGTGTTTTATACATTAAAAAAGTTTCCAACCTAGTACGAGGATTTTGTAAGTCTGTGAACTTTCTTTTTATAGTCTTCTGATTGAGCTCAGAGGCATCTGTATTTTAATACATTCTCAACGTTTCTTAAAAAGTGACTTGGAACGGGGCCCATCCTAATAGGGATTCCATTTTTAATGAGAGTTCCCCAAAACTGCTTTCTTTTATTCTACCAGCAGCTAGGGGTTGACATCCTGGTAGTGACTTAAGAAGGTGTGCCTCCCATTTGCACTGGCGTAACTCAATGTTGTTGTTGTGGGGATCAGAATTCTTTACTGACCACACAATGACCAAACTTTGCACCCAGACCCAACTTTTTAGGCTGCTGCTGCAGCAGCCCTCCCCCTCAAACACAGCCATTACTAGCTGGTGGACCTGCAACCAGTTGTATTTCTATAGATGGATGCACAGCAATGATATCATCCTCAGAGCATCCCTGGCAGGTCCCACTGGATGCCTATCATTTTGCATCCATAGCTGGATGCTGCTCCACTGCCATGTTGCAGGAGGGAGGGATGCAGCAAGCTTTAGCTTTTTTTTTTTTTTTTTTTAAGCAAGCTTTAAAGGTGAGTTTCAGAGAGGAGGTGAGGTGTGTCATCTTTCTGCCACTGAGGAGCTTTATGTCTTCTGATCCAGACTCTTGGCTATAGTTTTTTTAAATACCAAGTATCTGAACTGGTTGGAGTAGGCTATAAATAGATGGCTATGGAGAACTCTTCGCCTAGCCCAGCACCCTCCGGACTTGTATCTTGGGCTACAACTCCCATCATTTTATTATGTATACCTTTTGTGGATCATGGGAGCTGTTTTCCACATCACCTATAGGGTACCAGGTTGGGGAGACTGCCATATTGAAATGCAGCCTTTCCCATCCTTGAAAAGGTATGTGGAGATGTTTGTTAATGACACAGAGGGCTTAAATCATTTTCCTATAAAGCAGTGAGGTGAGGAATGGAGAGACAAAGCACTTAGTGACCAAAACCTGTTGGTGTCTTATGCATATATAAGTTCCCCTGTGGATGTAGTTGGCCATTCTGATACAGAAAGACTGCCTGTGGTTCAAGGTTGCATATTCACTTTGTATTGGGTATAGACACACGTGTGTGTCTTGGGATGTGTTTGTACATTTGCTGCCTCAGTTCAGTTGCACAACATAGCCATTCAGCACATGGGTTGCATGGCACAAGTTAATGTGTAACTCTGCACGTGGACATCTGTGCTGTGCAGACCCAATTCAGGATCTTGGCCTGTGTTTTGAATAAGAACCAGAATGCTAAAAAAAAACCAGAGCTCTCTCAGCCAGAGGATGTGAGGACCGTCCCACATGTGGTATGGTCTTGTAGCAAGCACAAGAAAACAGCTTGCTTGTTTTTCCTGATTTTAATTTAACAAAAAAAAAAAATCTGCAATAAAACTAGGGCAATCCTTTTCCCTCCCTCTAAAACTAGAAGACAAGGGTGGGGCAGGGGAATAAAACCATTCTTAGAGAAATCTACACAAAGAGAAAACACGCCTACAAAAGTTGTCTTATCTGGCCCTACGTCTAGAGGAACGCCTTGGTCTGGAGGCGGCATTGGTCAGGGAGGCCCACTCTATTTCCTGTTCTTGGTCTTCTTGACCCTCCAGACTGTCATTCGCTCCAGAATCCGCTTCATCTGCTGAGACTCCGCCCAAGGCCTCCTCTGGCAGAGTTTCACCACAGGGCTCCATTTTTTGTCTACACTGTCCCAATACATCCCCCTTCATTGTGACGGAGAGGTCGCTACCAGCCAAGAGCCTTTTTCTCCCATCATCTCCACTTTCTTCGGCTGGAATGCTGTGTACCTCATCCGTTTCTGGGGAGCTGCTCTGAGCTGCAGAGGCAGGCTCCTCTCTCGAAGTTCCATAACTTTCTGTTTGGACCGGAGCTTCCTTTATTCCACTGGTCATTTCAGTTTTATCTACTATTTTAGCAGCAGCTGTTTGTCGGTCATGCAGCTCCTGCCGAGGATGCAAGGGGGCCTCCACAACTAAGGGCGGGGCCTGGAGCCGTGTAGCTTTGTACCTCTGCAAAGGTGAGGGGGAAGAAAGAAACGAGGGTTACTCACAGTTATGCTGAGGAAACACACAAATGCCAACCCCACTAGAGGCCTGATTGGCACCAACATTGCTGTTATTCGGCAGCAGGTGAAAACATGGTTGTTCACTAAATCTTTTGGGGCCTAACTGGTTTTACAATCCTCACATTGTTTTAACCGCATTTTGTTTTAACCTATACAGTAGCCTACCTTAGGTGTCATGTTGGAAGAAAGGCGGGGTATAAATTAAATTTAATAAAAAAATAAGTAAATTTAGTGGTCTTTAAGGTGCCATAAGAGTTGTTTGTTTTTACTGAGAGTTGTGTAAGCACTGAGAAAGGAAGACAGCTGCCTGGCATGGTTTGTTAAGCAACCCTTAAAAAAACAAATGGAGAAAAAGCATAGGAGGAGGTTAGCGAGTGGAACAGCCATTGATCTACAGGGGAAGAACAATGCAAAAATCAGAGCAGATGTCAGACAGGAAATGTAAGATGGAGCAATACACCAGGAACAAAATGAGGAAGCATTGCTGAAGTCATCAGCTTGGAGGAACAGGAATTGGGGCAGGGGATATGGGCAGACAGTTAGCATGGGATACACAGAAGCTAAGCAGAAGGGTCTGACCTGCAGGTTCTCAAAATGCATCAGGGACTTGCAGTGTGCGAGCCGACCAGCGGAGTCGCTATGGTAGAATTTGTGACACAACCTGCATAGGAAGCCTGCCACGGGGACCAGAAAATCCGGGCCTGTGAAACGAGGGAGGGGAAGGAAAGTCATAGATCACATTGAATGGAACCAAAATGTTTAAAAGAAAGACCACAAAGACAGGGGAGAAAAATAAATGTTACATGAAATATGTAGCATGCAAAAACGAAAGGGGATGTTATTCTTAATAAAGTGCTTTTTTGGTTAAAAATGTAGAAAGTGTTAAGAAAAGAGACAATTGCAATCATGATCTGGTTGCTAGTAAAAATGCAGCAAACATCAGATGTCAATCTAGCAGTTGGAGCAAAGGAAAATACAAAGTGAATAGCAACCATTTAAAAAAAGAGATAGTATGCAGATATATCATGAAAATATATGATGCAGTGAAACAGAAATCTACCTTGGCAGAAGACAGGTGTAAAAGAGAGAAAGAGAAAGAGAAGAAACAGACATGACTCAGTTCTTATTTGTCTTGAGATAGAGAAGGGTAGAATGGTGTAAAGAATGGAATGATGAATGAAAGATCTATGGTGCTCTTGGGAGCTGCAAAGAAATTGGTCCTGTTTGCTCTCTGCTGTGCCCTTTCAGGTTTTTTTAAACTTATGTTCTGAGAGCACAGGAAGAGAAAAATGGTGTGAGTGTATAATACACAACAGAAAGCATCTCACAGGACTAGTTCTCATGTAGTGAAAACTGCTGGTGCTCACCTTGGGCATCCAAGTCTGGCTGTTTCAGACCAAATTATGTGGAGGAGGATGGTGATTGGGGGGCACTCTGCATGTGCTCAGAGAGACACCCTATTACTTTGTGGGTCTGAGGGCTAACTGTGGTAATACGTACAAAGCCCTTCTCAAATCTAAACAAGATCGGTGTCAATCCCTTCCCTCTGCTTTCTATGTTGCATTCAAAGGTGTACCCTAAATATGGAGACGGTATGGAGATAATGTATTTTTTTTAATGTAGCCACTAGCCATTCATAAGGTTTTCCTCCAAAGGATCAATGTGAAGACACACAAAGGTAACCCTTAGTAGATCAAACAGATATCTCTACATTTTAATTTACCATAGACAGTATCTGGACAGTATTTCTCATTCCCCCCGGTGTCTTCCAATGATATTTCTTTCAGGCCAGCCTGCACAAGAAGCAAAAAATAGGTGAGAGGGTAAGAGTAAGTGAACTTCCAAATAATGTAGGGATGCTGAAATACTAAGACAAAAGACAGCACGGTCCACAAAACAACTCTGATGAAGGAGACTTTACAAAAGCTTAAGCTTGTTACAAGATACCTTTGCATACTGGTCCAGACTTACACGGCTATGTCTGAATTCTACCAACATGAAACAAGTGTCATTCAGGCATTCCCCACCCCACTGCATTTTGTATATACAGCGTAGTAAAATCAAAATTTGGAAAATTGCCAATTTTGGACTGTAACTCCCAGAATCCTAGGTGGAGGATTCTGTGAGTTGTAGTCTAAAATTAGCAACTTTTCCAGCTCTGGTTAAAACTGCTACTTTGCAGTAAACAAAAGGGTAAATGTAATGCCCACTAGAACGCTGCTTAATATTGTAAGCACAGGAAGCTTTAAGCAATACGCAGACAAACCCAAACACATGCCCAGGATGTTCTCCAGAACACAAACCTGTTTGGTTAGAGGCTCTTCATGTTCGAGCTGTTCCAACTCTTCCCCCTCACCAGCTTCTTCATCATCATCCTCTTCTTCCTCCTCTTCTTCAAAGCAGCCCACTGCATCGACTGTTATAAGCTCCTCGGAGTCCTCTGGCCCACTCTGTTCCTTTTCTCCCAGCCTCATCTGGCCAGATCCAGAGAAAGACAGGTGAGAGAAAGACATGGTAAACCTGCCTGGATGCTACAACTGAGCTGGGCATGTGAGCCTTACATTTGTTTTCCTGCAGCATGACAGCCAGTGTGGTGTATTGGTTAAGGAGTCAAACTGCGACTCAGGAGATCTAGGTTGTTCACTCAACAACCTTGGGCCACTAACACTCTTTCCTTTCTCCCCACATCTCTCTAACCTACTTCATAGGATTGTTGTGAGGCTAAAGTGCTCATCGGAGGAAAGATAAGCTATATAAACTTCAATAAAACATCCAAAGTGGAAAGTCATTCTTTCACCATTTGCTCATTATATCTGAAAAGTGTAAACGTGCACAAATCACTCACCCTTGAAAAGCCCTTTCTCTGCCTGACCTATACAGCCATTAATTCTGTACATATAATTAAGCAACACGGGCATTAAGTCTGGCCTGACATAAGGGGAGTTCCTGATGTTTCAAAACCATAACCCTCAACTCATCTTCCGAAGATCTGCAAAGAGTATTCTGTGTGGCTCATCACTGCCACCACCCACATTTCCTCTGGAGCATGGTTACCATTACCTCTTTGGCCTTTTGTTTGTGCTCAAAGGATTTCATGTGCTCCACAAACTTCCGCGGGGTCTTAAAGTGGCGGCTGCATACCGTGCAAAGGGGACGGAGAGAGCGTTTGGCAAGCTGTGGGGAGAGAGAGATTAAAAAGGCAGCAAGAGGGATTATGGTTGAGGCAAGCCTTCATTTTATGTTTGGCACAACACTTTTAGCTAAAACAATCTCCCTTTCAAAACATAACAGAGCGTGTGAAACAATTTTGAATACTCAGGAGAAAAAAACATTTCACACAGTAATGTTTTACTGACATACAGTGGGCTTCTACACATTTGTTCAAAAGTTCCACTGTCTTCACTGTGCTCCCTAGTAAGTGTAGGTAGAAAGTGATGTCAGTGTATTTGATTCTTTACAGAGCCTCAGCAAAATAGACTAAATCTTGTACAGCATTAACAAGTCACAAGCTAAAACACAATGTATAGTAATAAAAAATAAAAAAGATAGGTATGACCACAATAGGCAATAGATACATAACTGGCCGTGAAACCTAAACACCTGAAACTTGGTATACCTACTAAAAAACAAAACATAACAAAAAACACACAAAAAAAACACCCCTCAAAATGACACTAATTAAATTTAATGTGAGAAGAGAAGGACCCAACAGTACTTTCTTCAGTTCCTAAGTGACAGCCTAATCAGTGCACAGATTTGCAGTCAATACAATTAGAAGCTGGGGGAGTAGAGACGAAGCTACAGGCTGCAGGCCATGCTATTTGGGAATGATGGGACTCATTGCACAAAACATCTGACAAGCACCAAGAGGTGCGGGAAAGCTGCACTATCCAAAAACAGAAAGAAACCCTCCAAAAACATCACAAAACAGAATCTGTGTAGAAAGTTACCTTATGGTCCTGCGTCCGACGATGTTTGATCAGGTCACCTATGAAATTTGTTTGACAGGTGTTGCACCATCGCTGCTGACTGTCTCTGGAAGGACAAAGGGATACCAGTGAAAAACACTAGAACGACAGGAGCACCTCTACTTTTGTGATTGCCTCATGTCCACTTGGCTCTGCAGGAAATACATTTTTTGGGATAGTAATTGAAGATCTAATACAGTGCCCAATGAGCATCTGGAATCATAAGAGTCTCAGTTGTTTCTTCTTAAACAACCACAAGCAAGGTTGTAGCACTAAGGAGGTACCATATTCTGTCTGATCCTAAAAGCTAAGTAGGACCAGCCCTGGTTAGTACTTGGATGGGAGACCACCAACAAATCCCAGCTGCTATAGACTTTATTTCAAAGGAAGGAACTGGAAAAACCACCTCTGAGTATACCTTGCTTAAGAAAACCCTATGCAATTCATGGGGTTGCCATAAATTGGCTGGCGACTTGAAGGCGCACACACTCACACACATTAATCTTCAACAATAATAATAATTAATGCAGGGGGAGGGGAAAAAAAACAAGGGGGAAAAAAGATGGTAACACAGCTGAATTTTCTCCAAGGCTATCATATCAAAGCAACTATTCCAGGGAGTGTAGAATATGGAGCGATGAAGTCTAATTTGCATAAGCCCTGCCTATCAGATCAAGTGGGGGGAGCAAACCACACCAGGAGACCATCTTACACTGCGAGAGGAGAACCCCTTTTCTTTGCAGTGGATTCTCATCAGTTCTCATCAAAGTTCCCGTCATCCCCAGCTGATGGCAAGCCAAACAGCTTGAGAGATCCAGATATCTAGGTCATGGAGTTGTACAGCCCGCACCTACCTGTCCTTCTCAACCAAAGGCCTCTGCTCCTTCACCATGGGCAGCAAGGAGACAAAGCAGACGTTGCTCATGTGCTGGATATCTTGGAGCCGCTGCTGGTGCTGAACGCCAGCCATGTGAGCCTGGAAATTCTGGCACAGAGAGAGAGAGCAGCAGTTAGCTCTTCAGCCTGGAAAATCCCTTCACATCATATGGGCTGTTTGGAAAAGGTTAAGAGAATCTATTTACAGTAGCACCCCCATATCCACTGACTAGCCAACTGCTAAGTCAATTATCCACGGTTGGCAATGGCAGGGGGAAGGAGGGATGTCCTGCTCCCTCCCTTCCCCCTGGGGAGAGCTCTGTTTGCAGTGTGTGTGTGTGATGGTTCCAAGAATCCATATGTACCAACCTGGGGCCTTATTACCTGTTGGTTACAGCAGTCACTCTTGCAGATGTAGCAGTAGAATTTCAAGACAGACTCAGGGCTGGTCTCCGCTGTGCCCATTTCAGAGGTCCAATGGGTCGGCTTCAAGGCTGTGGTGCTGATTGCCCGGCTCTCGCTACTCTGTTGAATTGTTACTTTCAAGGAACCAGCAGAACTCACCACCTGGGAAGAGCCAAAAAAGCAGATTCAATTCAGGGTCTCCACCCTCAAGAATTTCTATCGGTACCCAAATTTCCATCCATCTGCACCTGAGATGTGGGAGAGGTTTTGAACTCAAGCCACACCATCAAACAGCAGCTCTGCATGCTTTTATGGGGCTGGTCAGTGGAAAACCAGAAGGATGGAAAGGGTATTTATTTATAATGCATCCTTTTCCTAGTCCATCTGTTGAAAGTAAAAGTATCTTTCTCCATGTTCTATACTTTTCCCTGAGCTTTCTTAACAAAGCAATACAAAAATACGCCTCCCTTCCATTTTTCTGTAGAAGCTGTTCACTCACCTCTGAAGTTTTCAGCTCCTCTACAAAGTTCTTCTCCTCTGAAGCATCCGCAGCTAAATTCTCTTTTGCATTGTCTGCCTCTATGAAACAGAGAGAGTCTTGACATTGGGGGGAAAATACAGACAACTCGATCACAGATTAACCAGTTTAAAAAAAAAATAAGATGGGGAGGTTAGGAATGGTGTGGTTTCCACTTATGAAGAGATACAAACACTAGGAAAAAGTAATACTGTTGAACTACAACTCCCAGAATGCCTACTAGCTGGAGGATTTGGGGAATTATAGTACAAAAAATAATATACCCCCTGCCAAGCTTTAAGAGATATAAGGAGTGGTAGTATCTCCAAGGTCACAAGCACACTTTCTGACATCAAAAATGGCAAAGGCTGAACTTGGGATTGTCTGTGTATTTTTCCACTGAGTTAGGATTCATTTACAGCTACGGCAACCTTGAATCCCATCTTGGGAGAAAGGCAGGATATGAATTCAATAAATAAACTAATAAATAAATTCCATGACCCCTACAACAACACTGCATAGGTCTCTAATTCAAGTATCCAGGTCAGCAGACTAAGAATGTCAAGTTTCATTTAAGGGAGTGTGAAAGATGGGTGTAAGTAGCTTTACAGCCCTTAGGACTGAACAAGTGGACCATCAATCAATCAACTTTATTACCATCAATCATAAAAAGGACAAGCAGAACACAGCAGGAAATCAAGGTTAAAAAAACAACTCCCCAGTAGAATTCCTACATACATATATACAAGTGGCAGTTCAACAAAAAGCTTCTAAATCAGTACTAGGATTAGAGTGAGCCCTGATGGGATTTCACCATCTTGCTCCTAATTGAGCATGCTAACATACAAAACTTGGCAACCTTCAACACAGATTCTTTAGACAAATCTGAAAGAAGAAAGGAGGTATCAAGTGGCCTAGAGAGTATGGGTGACATTTGTTATATCTCAGAAACCAGAGGACTGCCTGAACAAGCTCTCCGTTTGCCAAAAGAATACAGCAAATTAAAACAAAGCATTCTGCATTCATGGAAGCCTGTACCATCACTTATATAGGTTGCCAGATTCACCTCACAGTGGTACAGAGATTGTCTGTCTCTGGAACAGACTTGTTTTCTGCTGCTCCAGAGACTGGAACATGGAGCAATGGATGCAAGCTCCAGGAACAGAGATTCCACCTCAACATTAGGAGGAACTTTCTGATAGTAAGAGCTGTTCGGCAGTGGAACGCACTCCCTCGGAGCGTGGTGGGGTCTCCTTCCTTGGAGGTCTTTCAACAGAGGCTGGATTGCCATCTGTCAGGAATGCTTTAATCGTGATTTCCTGCGTGGCAGGGGGTTGGACTGGATGGCCCTCGTGGTCTCTTCCAACTCTGCAATTCTATGATTCTTTCTTTTTTTTAAAAAAACCAATAATGTATAAGAGCCCTGACCCTAATTTTTGATATCACTTGTGCTATAAAGCCTTCCAGGTGGGACTTACCTTCCAGGTGGGACTCTGTGATGGAATCCTCCACTTGCAAAAGGCACACTGTTTCTGTAGGGACTGATTCTTCAACACTGCTAAGACAGGGGGTGTGGGGGGGTGGACAGAAGGAAGAGAATAATTATTGCAAAATGTTGTTGGATCAGGAAAGTGAGCAGCACTTGGATGTAACCATGTGTGCACAATCCAAGTAAGCATAATGGTATGTCCAGAGAAAAGAAATCATAGAATCATAGAACTGGAGATTTGGAAGAGACTTGTAATGAGTCCTTCCATTATCTGGGCAACACAGCTGGGGATATAGTTTCCCCTCCAGGTAAACAAAGGGTTAACAAGGTGTGGAGTTTAAAGTTGCGTTTATTGGGCTCACAGAAGAGCATCAGAGATCACAGAAGATACTGCCCAGTGGGTGGAGGCAGCTACAGATGGTCTCAAGGGGTCCCTTCTCCTACTCCAGAGCAGGAGGGGAGCCATGACAGAACCTCAAGGCATCATCCTGCCCAATCCACTGCCAATGGAGGAATCTACAACTAAAGCATCCCTAAAAAAAAGGCCACCCAAATTCATGTTTAAACATGGTCTAATCCATCAGGGCAGTTCTGCTGTTATTGTTTTAGATGTTGTTTCTGCCAAGTATTATTACTGTTGTTATTATTACCTTTTTAGCCGTTTGGCAGCTGGCTCACTCTCTGGGGAGGATTCTGCCGGAGTCTCTGTAGGTCCAGAAAAGGAAAATATTGTTGCAGAACAAGCAACTGTATTCCAGCAAAATGTTTCCCAACTTGACACTCCCTCCCAGTGTTGCTGGACTACAATTCCCATCACCCTTGATGGTGGGGCCTATGACATGGAGTCAGGAGTGTGGTGAATCCACTCTGGGGTTTCCCCCCAGACTTTGAAGGAACTATCCAAGGTGCTGATTTCTAGCTGCAAAATAAGTTCAGCACCTGGGACAGAGCCTTTAAAGTCAGGAACTACACCCAGGGCTGGTTCACTTCACCCTCAACATGGAATCCACATGCTGCAAGTGCCCCTGACCACTGGCCATGCTGGTTGGGGCTGTGATCCATACTATCTGTGAGGTACCTCATCAGGGAAGGCTGCTCTAACTTAGTGGGTAAAATGGGCATATCTAAGGGGAAGAACTTTGTCCTCTTACAATGGGAGGCATGAGAGAGCCATTTTGCCTCCTGTGTTCATGTTTATCTCTTCCACTTTCAGCTCTGGTGACATAGATTTTGCAAGTCCGTAAAGCACTAAAAAAGCCTGCCGAACCTCTTTGATTAGAAGGGAGAAGGAAAGTAATTAAGAGAGCCAGAAACCCTAGGGAGCCACTTCAGTCACTGTAGACTGGGTGGAAATCATGCAGCCCTCCTGATGCTGTTGGTCTGCCCAGTCCCAGCAGTCTGTGTTGCTGAAACGAGGAAGGAAGCTCAGGCATTTTCCTACCTGAAGGGTGAGAACAATTCTGGTCTAAAGGCTCCTTGGAGTCCTTGGAGTCCACTTTAAAATCAGACACCTCCAGATCAGGTCCCGACTCATCTGCTCCTTGGCCTTGAGAGGATGAAGATGAAGAATCTGCCTCCCGCTTCCTCTCAGGAATCCTTGGGAAGTCCTGTGGTCAAATGCACAAAGGGTTCAAGAAAAAGATCTCATGTGTGTTTGTGTTTAAAACTGCTTTTTAACTCAATGGCACTATAATAGGGCAGTGCTATAATCTGTTTGTGTTTTGGAATCATAATTTTCTGTCTTCATCTATGCCTATTTTTCTCTGTACTTGTTCTTAATCCTATTGTAATCCTTGACTCCCATTCTTGGAGGAAAGCCAGACATAAATCAATTAAAAAATAAATAAATAAAGGAACTGTCCACTGCTTTCTTTAGGTTCTTTCAGATATCAGCTGAAAAACCTATGTATCAAAGCCTTTTAATTTATGGATCTTTAAAACCCTCTGCTGGTAATACTTTTTGACTGAGAGTTTTGTATTTGTTTATACAAGCTGTTGTTGCCATTAATTTATTAGAAAGGCAGGACATAAACGTATAGAATAACTACAGTCGTTCCTCCATGTTTGTGGGAGTTAGGGGCACAGGACCTCCTCAAAAGTAGAAAAATCACAAATATCTCTAGGCCCCCCAAACCATATTTCACACACACAAAAGTACCTGTACGATTTGTGGATTATTTGTTGCCACTGCTGCCATACACCATTTTTAATAGGGACTTCGACAACACTAGTCTCGCCTCTAAGCCTAGACCCACCAAGGGCCCGTTCCCCCCATCCTGGAACATACCAGCTTGGTTTTCCGAGAATCTTAGAGGAGGCCACAAACTCACCTTGCGAAAAGTTCGACTCTGCCACTGAAACGGCATTGCTGGGAAAGCCAAGCGAGCAGGCTTTAAGGAGACCCCAACAGGAGGGGGACCCAAAAGGGAATGCCTTGTTGCCTGAGGGAAGAACTGCTGCAACACAGGAGCGGCTGCCATGTTAAAACCCCTCAAGTTACCTACAGAAGCCAGAGAAAAAAGAAGAGGGGAACAATGAAACATTGCATAAGTACCAGCCAACTCAAAGGGACAAAAGGCTCAAATAAATTGTCATGACCTAACTGTAAATTGGACCCAGGTTTCCATGTTCTCCACTTCTCTCACATGTAGAGTTGCCAGACTGAAAACTAGAGATGAGTCCTGTACCTTTAATGGTTGTGTAGAAGAGGGAATTTCAGCAGGTGCTGCTTATCATACAACCAAGTAAAAACCAATACAACCATTAAAGATACAGGAATGGTCTCCAGTAGTCACTCTAGCACATTCACTTTAGCATGCAGAATTCCTCTCCAGTTTTCACACTAGCATCCCTACATCCTGGTCTACTGTTAAGTAATCGTCATTTAATATCCTAAATGAACAAGCCATGGGTCACCTCTAACCAAAATTTCCCTCCAAACCAGTCAGAAATCATTTTCATAACCATTTCTTCTTGTTCCATTACGGGAGGTAAACTATGGCTAGAGGTAACCATTGGTTGCCCAGTGTGGACAACATAGCTTACTATGGTTGGCGTGGAAACCAGAGAGTAAGTACAGCAGAGAAATCTGAACTCGTGAAGAAAGAGAGGGTAAGATATTCTTCACAGCCAGAATGAGTACTGAGGTTAAAGAAAGAAAACCTCTCTAAGAATAGAAAGAGCCCTACTTTGATGGCCTTTCCAAGTGAGATGCAAACATCTCTGTGCCAAGAGATACATTTCTACCCAGAACGATCTGCTATGATGCTCTGCTTGTCTCACAGCACTTGCCCCATCTTGCATTCTATCACTATACACACACACTTCAACCAAATGGTTCCAAGATCAGGTTACTCCCACAACAAAATCAATTTTTAATAGATACAGAAAATACAGCCTCACTTGCCTGATATAGACACAGATCTCTGAAAGTCAGGACAGGGCACTATCCATTGTGAAGGGTAGGATGGTAGCTAGACAAGTGGGAAGATATACTACTGATAAAGAAATAAAGGATGTGATGGCAGCCATCTTAGATGGAGGAATAAACGGAGTGTTCTACTGTAAACTGAGCAACCTACAAGACACTGTTACACTTTGCTGTATATAAATGGGTATTATATTGTAAACATATAAATGTAATGTTTATCTTATAATCCAATATACAACTGTAAGAGACAGTAATGCAATATAACAATAAAGATTATTACAATTGTTCCATTCATATATCTATTTTCTTACAATTTGGTATAATGTATCTATCATTTAACAAAAATAATAATAAAGCCAGTATAGCTGAACCAATACTCTTGCAAAGTGTATATACAGCAAAATGTTAACAGTGTCTTGTAGGTTGCTCAGCCATCTTAGCTGGAGCAGAGGAAGATGGTGTGGACTATTGGCTAAGGTCAAGGGTATGGAAACATTACATTTTTAGATTACAATTCCAAAGATTCCCCCAGCCAGCAGGACCACGGTTCATAGTGGCTCAGGGATTCTGGGAGATTTAGACCAAAAGGTAACTTTTCCAAGCTCTAGCTGTGGTGCTTCATCACCTCTCTAGAAATCGTACTTCCATTTTAGATACAGAAGATTTTAAAAAAATTACACATCCATACTTAACTAGTTTCCACAGCTGAAACCGCAGGTTACACCACCTGTTGAATTATTCACTCCCACTGTTTCTCAGATACCAAGGTATCAGGGCATCAAGTATTCTGAAACGTAACCCAAACCTTGCAGGTGACCAGGATTCTTCAGGGAACGGTCAGTTCCTTAGACCATTCTTTATTACAGAGGTAACATGATTATCAATTGCATAACACCAGAACAAACAAGCCCATAAAAAAAGAAGTGTTACTCTTCAAAAGGCTGTGAGAACATATATAAAAACCAATGCACCAAAGGGAAAGCATGCCCTTTCATTTATATACATTTTATCATGTAATCATTGTGTGTGTGTGTGTGTGTGTCCATATAGGTATATGTCTGTTAATGACATCAATGTGATCCTGGGCATGACATCTTTAAGAAAATTTGGTGCCAGAGACAGCAAAATAATAATACAGTCGTCCCTTCACATTCGCGGGGGTTACGTTCCACGGACCCCCGCGAATGTGAAAAAACCGCGAATACTGTTTGCCCCCCCCTTCCCTGCTATAGCGACCATGGGGCCTCCGGAGGCCCCATAGTCGCTTTCCCCCGCCTCCCCAGGGCCTTCGCGGGGCCTCCGGAGGCCCTCCGGAGGCCCCGCGGAGGCCTTCCCTGCCCTCCCCACTCCCCCCCAGGGCCTTAGTGGGGCCTCCGGAGACCATCCGGAGGCCCCGCGGAGGCCTTCCTTGCCCTCCCCACTCCCCCCAAAGGGCCTTCGCAGGGCCTCCAGAGGCCCCGCGGAGGCCCTCCCGGCCCTCCCCACTCCCCCACAGGGCCTTCGCGGGGCCTCCGGAGACCCTCCGGAGGCCCCGTGGAGACCTTCCCTGCCCTCCCCACTCCTCCACGGAGGCCTTCCCTGCCCTCCCCACTCCCCCCACAGGGCCTTCGCGGGGCCTCCGGAGGCCCCGCGGAGGCCTTCCCTGCCCTCCCCACTCCCCCAAGGAGGCCTTCCCTGCCCTCCCCACTCCCCCCACAGGGCCTTCGCGGGGCCTCCGGAGACCCTCCGGAGGCCCCGCAGAGGCCTTCCCAGCCCTCCCCACTTTCCCACAGGGCCTTTGCGGGGCCTCCGGAGGGTCTCCGGAGGCCCCGCGGAGGCCTTCCCTGCCCTCCCCACTCCCCCCCAGGGCCTTAGCGGGGCCTCCGGAGGCCCCGCAGAGGCCTTCCCAGCCCTCCCCACTTTCCCACAGGGCCTTTGCGGGGCCTCCGGAGGGTCTCCGGAGGCCCCACGGAGGCCTTCCCTGCCCTCCCCACTCCCCCCACAGGGCCTTCGCGGGGCCTCCGGAGGCCCTCCGGAGGCCCCGCGGAGGCCTTCCCTGCCCTCCCCACTCCCCCCCAGGGCCTTAGCGGGGCCTCCGGAGACCCTCCGGAGGCCCCGCAGAGGCCTTCCCAGCCCTCCCCACTTTCCCACAGGGCCTTTGCGGGGCCTCCGGAGGGTCTCCGGAGGCCCCGCGGAGGCCTTCCCTGCCCTCCCCACTCCCCCCACAGGGCCTTAGCGGGGCCTCCGGAGACCCTCCGGAGGCCCCGCGGAGGCCTTCCCTGCCCTCCCCACTCCCCGCACAGGGCCTTCGCGGGGCCTTCGGAGGGTCTCCGGAGGCCCCGCGGAGGCCTTCCCTGCCCTCCCCACTCCCCCCGCAGGGCCTTCGCGGGGCCTCCGGAGGGTCTCCGGAGGCCCCGCGGAGGCCTTCCCTGCCCTCCCCACTCCCCCCCAGGGCCTTAGCGGGGCCTCCGGAGACCCTCCGGAGGCCCCGCAGAGGCCTTCCCAGCCCTCCCCACTTCCCCACAGGGCCTTTGCGGGGCCTCCGGAGGCCCCGCGGAGACCTTCCCTGCCCTCCCCACTCCCCCCCCAGGGCCTTAGCGGGGCCTCCGGAGACCCTCCGGAGGCCCCGCAGAGGCCTTCCCAGCCCTCCCCACTTTCCCACAGGGCCTTTGCGGGGCCTCCGGAGTGTCTCCGGAGGCCCCGCGGAGGCCATCCCTGCCCTCCCCACTCCCCCCACAGGGCCTTCGCGGGGCCTTCGGAGGGTCTCCGGAGGCCCCGCGGAGGCCTTCCCTGCCCTCCCCACTCCCCCCGCAGGGCCTTTGCGGGGCCTCCGGAGACCCTCCGGAGGCCCCGCGGAGGCCTTCCCTGCCCACTCCACTCCCCGCACAGGGCCTTCGCGGGGCCTCCGGAGACCCTCCGGAGGCCCCGCGGAGGCCTTCCCTGCCCTCCCCACTCCCCCCCAGGGCCTTAGCGGGGCCTCCGGAGACCCTCCGGAGGCCCCGCAGAGGCCTTCCCAGCCCTCCCCACTTTCCCACAGGGCCTTTGCGGGGCCTCCGGAGGGTCTCCGGAGGCCCCGCGGAGGCCTTCCCTGCCCTCCCCACTCCCCCCCAGGGCCTTAGCGGGGCCTCCGGAGACCCTCCGGAGGCCCCGCAGAGGCCTTCCCAACCCTCCCCACTTTCCCACAGGGCCTTTGCGGGGCCTCCGGAGGGTCTCCGGAGGCCCCGCGGAGGCCTTCCCTGCCCTCCCCACTCCCCCCCAGGGCCTTAGCGGGGCCTCCGGAGACCCTCCGGAGGCCCCGCAGAGGCCTTCCCAACCCTCCCCACTTTCCCACAGGGCCTTTGCGGGGCCTCCGGAGGGTCTCCGGAGGCCCCGCGGAGGCCTTCCCTGCCCTCCCCACTCCCCCCACAGGGCCTTCGCGGGGCCTTCGGAGGGTCTCCGGAGGCCCCGCGGAGGCCTTCCCTGCCCTCCCCACTCCCCCCCAGGGCCTTAGCGGGGCCTCCGGAGACCCTCCGGAGGCCCCGCAGAGGCCTTCCCAGCCCTCCCCACTTCCCCACAGGGCCTTTGCGGGGCCTCCGGAGGGTCTCCAGAGGCCCCGCGGAGGCTTTCCCAGCCCTCCCAGGGCTTTCACGGGGCCTCTGGAGGCCCCGTGTCGCGGTTTTGGGGGGGCCCTGGGGGGCCCTCCCAAAACCGCGAATACTCGAAACCGCGAATGTCAAATTCGCGAATGTGGAGGGACAACTGTAATAATAATAATAATAATAATAATAAATAAATAAATGAAAAAAATAGGGATAGGGCCCTGGCACGTGGGCTGTGAGGACAGGAAGGAAAATAGCTTTCAGCACCAAGCATTTTCAGTTCCTATCCAAATATAAAAGTAAGAAGAGTAAAAAAGAAAAAGATGACCAGTACCTTGCATCTGCTGGATGAGCAGAGCCCGCTGAAGCATGGGATTGGCACTGAGAGGGGACGCTTGACCAGTAGCCCGCATATTGAGTATCTGCTGTTGCTGGGATGGTGTCACACCTCTAGGGAGAAAGGAGGGTAAAGATCAGACAACAAGGAAACCTTTGGCCCAAAACAAAGAGAAACCTACTTTCTGGGCAGTATCAGGAGAAGTAACACACACAGAAAGCCTGGTTGATCTCATGGTGTGTTGGCACTCATTCAAACCTGTTTGGAAGAAGCAGGCCCAAGCAATGAAAAATAACCACCCAAGAGGCCCAGTTCCTTCATACCAATTCATAGTGACAACCGTCCACCACCACCATCACGGTCAAACTCTCAAGCTGAGATCTTAGACAGTAGGACTGCCAAGGTAAGGTCAAATACAAGTACAGTCATACCTCCACATTTGTGAGTGAAGCATGTGCGGATTTGATCATTCGTGCATTACTGTATTTGTTGCCACCTCTGCTGCTGCTCTATATGCGACTGAAAAAATACGTTCTCTCTAGGCATTTCTAGGTCCTCCAGCACAATTCTATGGACAACTTCTGATGGAAGTGTTTTCTCAGGTTAAAAAAAATAGCATCCTATATTTGTGGTTTTCCCACTTTTGCAAGGACCCTGCACCTCTACCCCCCACCCAATGTTGAGGGCTGACTGTACTTTTTTTTTTTTAAATCTCCATGTACCGTACATGTCAGAGACAATTTGGTGTAGTGGTCTGAGTGCTGAGTGTTCCATGTTTAAATATTTGAAGGGATGTCATACTGAGGATGGAGCAAGCTTGTTTTCCGATGCTCCAGAGACTGGGACACGGAGCAATGGGTTCACACTACAGGAAAAGAGATTCCACCTAAATATGAGGGAGAACTTCCTGACTTTAAGAGCTGTTTGGCAGTGAAATGTGCTGCCCCAGAGTGTGGTGGAGTCTCCTTCTTTGGAGGTTTTTCAACAGAGACTGGATGGCCATCTGTAGGGAATGCTTTGATTGTGTAGTACTCCATGGCAGGGGGTTGGACTAGATGGCCTTGTGGTCTCTTCCAATTCTATGATCCTATGATTCTATATTTTCAACCCAAATCCTTCAAAGATCAAGCTCCTTGCCCCATTAAAAAGATCTTTAAGAGACAGCCCTCACTCTTTCTTTCCTCTCCCCCATTTACCATCTCAAGAGACTGCAGAAGGCAAATTTTAGGGGCCTGATCCACCCAAGAGTTTTCCTCTAGAATGCCCATAGGATAAAGGGAAGGTAATGCTGGACACCAACAAAGCATCCACTTCAGAGGCTCTTGCACTGAAATGGAAAATTTCTACAAGCCTTAGGGCTTTTAGAGCCTGCCATTAAGTTTTAAAAAGTATAATTTTCAATCTGCTTCTACTGCAGAAGGGACAACCATGAGGAAAATATACATGTTCTATTGATTTCAGTGGGACTGAATACCTTAAGTATTCCAGGTAAGCCTGTGCATGTTGGACACTTTCACACTTCAATCATCTTTATGGAGGGCTGTGATCCACAAACAACTTATGCCAAACAACATCTATTAGCCTTACAAGTACCATAAACCTTTTTAAATTGCTTTATTATCTTTCCCTCTCATCTCACAGTACAGTTCTCCCTTCATATTCGCTGGGGTTTGGTTCCAGGATCCCCCCATAGTGGATACCAAAATTCGTGAACACTCAAGTCCCATGATATGCAATAGCATAACAAAATGGTGTCCCTTATAGAAGATGGCAAAATCAAGGTTTGCTTTTTTGGATTATTATTTTTTAAAGAATATCTTCAAGCCGTGAATACTGAAATCCACAGATACCAAATCTGTGGATACAGAGGGGCAACTATACTACTAAGACCCCATAAAATAAATAAATAAATGTCATATTAATAACCCAGAACATGTTTTTAAAAAAGTACTTTGGGGGACTGCAGCTCCCAGACCCCCCCAGCCAGCATGCTAGAGAGAGTTGTAGTTCTCCCTCCCCCGCTTTTTAAAAAAGTCACTTTCCCAGAAACTTCTGTAATAAACTGGTCAATTTTCTGAGTCTCAGAATTTTACATCAAGCAGAAGTGGTTGAGATCTAGGGCTAATACAGCAAAGCTGTATAACTGATCTAAATCTCTAATTTCCACATTTTTTAAAAAATTAAATGTTTATGAGGGAGTTTAAACCTCCAACTCAAGTCTGTAAACAAAACTTGTAATTTTACAATTTAAACCATGCATGTTGAACTTAACAGTCGTTTGCAGCCTGCAAAGAGAGAAAAGGAGGAAGAAAAAACTCTAGGCATAGGGGAAAAAAACAATGTTTTTAAAGACCTTTCTGAGTCTCAGAATTTTACATCAAGCAGAAGTGGTTGAGATCTAGGGCTAATACACCCACCAAAGCTGCATAACTGATCCAAATCTCTAATTTTCTCTCTCTCTCTCTCTCTCACACACACACACATATATATATATTATTTAAATCTATACAAATGAGTTTAAACCTTCAACTCAAGTCTGTAAACAAAGCCTGTAATTTTCCGATTTAAGCCATGCATGTTGAACTTAACAGTGGCTTGCAGCCTGCAAAGAGATCTAGGGCTAATACACCCACCAAAGCTGCATAACGGATCAAAATCTTTTCTCATATATATATATACACACACACATACATATATATACACATATATATATTATTTAAATGTTTATAAAGGAGTTTAAACCTTCAACTCAAGTCTGTAAACAAAGCCTGTAATTTTCCAATTTATTTATGCCATGTTGAACTTAGTCGTTTGCAGCCTGCAAAAAGAGAAAAAGAAGAAGAAACTCTAGGCATAGGGGAAAAAAACAATGTTGGGGTTTTTTTTTTTAGTATTTATTGATTTTCTCATAACAGGGTACAACACAATCGATCACGAAACAAACCAAGCCATAGCAAACTTATTCCAGGAAATGTCAGGAAAAGTTTGGTACCCCAAAAATTGCTCTCAAGAAGATCACTTCGATATTGCAAGGCAACCCTTTCAAAAGACGTCAGTCAAAAAATATGCTTTTTTAAAAAGACCGAGGGATGGGGAAAATGGGAGAAAGAAAAAGAGAAGGCGGCTTTCCTGGCAGCCCAGGTGCTAGGCCCTTAAATCCCCGGCCTCGATTAGCAAGGCTTACCGGCTTGGAGGCGTCTGTTGCTGGGGGGGCTGCTGTTGCTGTTGCTGGAGGAGCTGCTGGAGCTGCAGCAATTGTTGCTGGAAGTGCTGCTGGGTGAACATGGCTGGGGGGGCCCTGAGAAGGGAGAGCCGGCCAGGGACTCCTCCAGGGAAGAAAGCAAGCATGCAAGCCTTGCAAAGGCAAAGGCAGCCTCGGGCTCTGGCAGCCGCCCATTCATTGCCTCCCTGCCTGGACCAGCTTCATGGTCACGAGATAGATCCTGGGGGTGTGTGGAAAGAGGTGTGCCCACCCAGCAGCATCCAATGCAAGAGCACGCCTAGAAAAACACCCCACGGACAACAACAACAACAATAACAACAACAACAACGCCCACGCCGCTTTCCCTTTGCATGCATCTCCCATGCAAATGCATCTTTTTCCTCCTTTCCCCCCCTTCACTTTCCTTCCTGTCTGTTGATTTCTGCCTAGTCTCCAATGCCCCAGAGCAATTCCTTTCCTTCCCCTTTTTACTGCCTTTCTTCCTTCCTTCCCTCTTTCTCCTTAAAGCAATTCATTCATTATTATTATTATTGCCATTAATTAATTAATGATTTCTAACTGCCTGTATCTGCAATGCACAAGATAAGTCTTTCCCAGCTCCTTTTACTTACTTACATACTTCACTCCTTCTCCCTAAAGAAATTCCTTTAGTATTAGTATTATTATTAGCATTAATTAAATCATTATAACTGCCTGCATCTGTAATGCCCAAGATAAGTCTTTCCCAGCTACTTTTACTTACTTACTTCCCTCATTCTCCCTAAAGCAATTCCTTCAGTATTATTATTATTAGCATTAATTAAATAATTATAACTGCCTGCATCTGTAATGCCCAAGTCTTTCCCAGCTCCTTTTACTTACTTACTTCCCTCTTTTTCCCTAAAGCAATTCATTATTATTATTATTAGCATTGATTAATTAATTCTAAGTGTCTGCATCTGCAATGCCCAAGATAAGTCTTTCCCATCACCTTCTACTTACTTACTTACTTCCCTCTTTCTCCCTAAAGCAATTCATTCAGTATTATTATTATTATTAGCATTGATTAATTGATTAATTAATTCTAAGTGCCTGCATCTGCAATGCCCAAGTCTTTCCCAGCTCCTTTTACTTACTTATTTCCCTCTTTCTCCCTAAAGCAATTCATTCAATATTATTATTATTATCATTATCATGAAATAATTAATTAATTCTAAGTACCTGCACCTGCAATGGCCAAGATAAATTTCTCCTTTCCCTTTTCCTTCCTTCCTTATTTCTTCCTAAAGCAATTTATTCATTATTATTTTTAGTATTAATTAATTAATTCTAAGTGCCTGTGTCTGCAATGCCCAAGATCAGTCTTTCCATTTTTTTTACTTCCTTCCTTCTCTCTTTCTCCCCAAAGCAATTGTTGGTTTGTTTATAAAATGCCTAATCTGAAATGCCCAGTTCAAAGGCATAGCTATGTTAGTCTGGATCAATATGGAAAGAGATCTTCTAGCACTTTTGAGACTAACTGATAGAAAGAAGTTGGTAGCCTTAAGCTTTCATAGACTTAAGTCTGCCTAAGTCTGTGACACCTTATGCTACCAATTTCTTTTCCTCAGTTAGTCTCAAAGGTGCTACAAAATTCCATTGCATAATTAAATGCCCAATATCTACTTTTTCATTCCTTCCTTCCTCCCTGCTAAAGCTTTTTTTAAAAAAGCTGTTTCTAAATGTCTAGTCTGAAGTGTGCATGTTTAGTAGTGTTTTGTTTGTTTGTTTTGGCAAAGAAACAAAAAAAAAATGAAATAGGAGAAAACAAGCTATTGAATAAATTTTGTTTATGTCTTATGTATCAATGGGTGTGGAACTGATAGATCACTCTTTACTCAAGTTTTTAATAGTTTTTGTTTTTGTTTTTTAAGGAAACAGCTGCCACTTGCTATAGAATCAGAATGGTAAAACTGGAAGGGTTTCCCAAGGGTCATGTAGTCCAACCCCCTTTCAGTGCAAATAGAATTTGTGCCTTGGGCTAGGGATACAACCAAAGTGTTGCCCATTTCAAATCATAGAGTATCACCCTGTCATGGAAACAGGGCAATGTTCACAATCCTGTAACCAGAAACAGGGCCAGGAGTGTAGCTGGGGTGTGCGTGAGAGATGAAGGCATTGCACCCAAATAAGAATTCTGACACCCTCACATTAAATTGCCATTTGGTCCCCAGATTCCTAGCATTCAGAGAGTGAGACATTGAAAGCTGTTCACATCTAGAATTCTTCGATTTGCTGTGTTCACATTCCCTTGGTAGCATTCCGAGCAGTTACACCCCTATACAAAAGGCTCACAAGATGGATTAATGCAAAAGTGGCTCCAAAAAACTATGTCTAAATGTTTTTAAGAGCCTCTACAGACTTGGTAAGAGAAAGAGGAAGGAAGAGCCAAACTGACAACTTTGGGGAAGATCTGTAAGTATCAGAGCTTGGGAAAATGACATATAAAGATGACAAGTCCTAGAATCCCCCCAGAGGCAGCAGCAGTTTGCTTTTGTCTGAGCCTACTGGGAAGCGCAATATTCCTCTCTCCCCGTTGCACTTTGAATTGAGATCATAGCAGTTGTAGTAAGTTAAGGATAAAGGGGAAAACTGGAAAGAGGAGAAAGTGGGACATTTTAAAAACATCCCAAAAAAGTGGGATGACAGAGGATTAATCAGGACTGTCCCTGGCAAATTAGGACAGCTGGAGGGGCTGTGGGGTCAATAAGGCTGGTGTCACACACATACCCCAATGTCTGCAGCCCACTGCTGGAGGATATGGGATTCCAGCTTGTATCTTTTCTTGTAACCTCTTTACCACAAAGGTCGGGAAATGAGCATGGAGAGGGGAAACCTTTCATTTTGGGGATCTGAATGTCTCACCCTAAAATAAACTTATGCCACACCTTTTCATGAGATACCCAAATGCCCACATTCTCCATCTCTTTCTCTAGAATCTCTCCACAAGATTTAAGTCCACCGACAGAGAGCCATCCAGCTCCAAGATAATGGTGAAGCTGGAACTTGACACAGCAGAGGATACTACCATTTTTTCCTATAGTGAAAGAGTGAGTTATCTTCTATTTTTAAACAGAGGCTGGATGGCCATCTGTCAGGAATTATTTGATTGTGTATTCCTGCACAGCAGGGGGTTAGACTGGATAGCCTTTGAGGTCTCTTCCAACTCTATGATTCTATGATTCCTTCAGAGCATTGATTCTGTTGTGTGACATTATGCTGTGCCTTTCTTAACACCTCCTCCTCTTTCTCCCTCACCCACCCTCATCCTTAAAATTAGACTTCCACTTAGGTACTTGCATTTAAAGATATTTTTTTTCTCCACCACCACCACCACCACATGGGGTACCATCTGTTCAGGGCTGGGACCAGAGGAACAGAATAAATGGCTAAAGGGGGAGTGAGAAGGGGAACCAGATGGCAACCAGCAGATTTATTTTCATTTTTCTGGAGAATCCTAAGTACCTGCCCCAGATGGGAACTGTCTTAAAAAAAAAAAAAAAGAGGGGAGGGCCACCTACAGCAAATTTTGGCATCCTGCTTTGTCTGTCATTAGACCCAATTTGCTGTCCGAACCAAAGCTAGGATGGCCAAGCCAAAGAGGAAAAGCATGACCAGAAAATGGGTAGCCCAAAGAGGGTATAGATTTGCCTAAAACTGGTGCACAATTCCTTATATTGAGGCAAATTTAAATATAATTGATTATATTTTAAGCAGAAATGCAATAAATCTGATCACAGTGGAGAAGAAGCAGAACAAAATTCATCCCTCCCCCTCCAGCACCTGTTTGGGAAGGTTTAATGGATGGTGTAATTGTATCATTATCATTATTTATTATCAGGTATTATTATTGTTATTAGGGTTTTAAATCTTGAGTTAAGTCTTGGAGGTCCATGGCAACAAAGGATATTTAAAGGGGGTCCCTGGTAAAGAAAAGGTTAAGAGCCACTGTCCTAGCAGTTTAAATAAAACAAAACAAGGAATTCTGTATGAGCAGGAGGCAGGAATGGAGTGAGAGGGGAGGCAAAAATCAATAATTTGCAATACAGCTCAGTAGAGCAAAGTACAATGTGCAGCTAATTGGTCCGCCCACTGACCATCTGAGGCAGTCTGTGGGAGATTCTGAGTGCCAGCAGCATCAGCGTGGGTTTGCTGGCAGTTTTCAGTCCTGGGCTCTGTCCCAGAAGGGGCGTTTGTTGATTTAAATGGGCAGACCACTCTGCTACAACCAAAGGCTCTGGGCCGGCAGCAGAATCCTGCAGAAACATGAATCCTGCAGAAACATGAATCAATCCTGCAAAATGCACGTAAGATGGCCTGAAAGCACGTAAGATTGCCTGAAAGCAAAGCCAAATGGATACAGGGGAAATCAATTCTGAGGCCAAAGATGAAGAATCTGGCTAGTGGTGTATCACCATAAACTTAAACTGTCCTGATTTGAGGACAGTCCCAATTACTCCCCTGCCATCCCTTTTTCAACTGCTTTAAAAATGTCTTGGTTTCCTTCTCCTCCTCTCATTTTTCTCTTTTGTCCTCAGCTTACTAGAGTTGCTGCAAATTGCATTCAAAGTGCAAAAGTAGTTTGTGATTAATTTAGCAATGGGAAGAGGAGAGCAATCTTGGACTTCCCTGTAGACTCAGGAAAAGTAAACTGCTGCAGCCTCTTCCAGCTTATCTGTTCCTAATTCATCACTTTTGCCATCTCGACCACACTCTGATGTTGCTTGGCCGCATCTGTCCCAGGTTTCATCTGTGAAACATTGGAGGATATTGTTGCAGGGGTGAGAAAAGTGCAGCCTTCCAGATGATGCCAAACTGTGACTCCCAGCAGCCCCAATCCAATATGATCAATGGTGATGGATGATGGGAAATGCAGTCTAACCCTGTATGAGTGTCACATGTTTCCTGTCCTTGGCCGGTTGAAAGAAGTATCACCTTGTCTTAAATATCCTCTTGGGGACATGATAAAGGGGTAATACTCTTCAATTCCAGAAACTCTTTGGTTAGATGGATTTTCTGGACCCATTTCAATCCACCTTCAGGCCATGCTTCAGCAGCTAAACAACCTTGGATGCCCCAAGTAATTATTCTGTCAGGAGAGAGATGCAGGATTTGAATGAAGAATAATAGGTTTTAGAATTATTTACCATAGTGTCTTATTTCATCTTTGGATTACTGTCAGAAGCTAAATAATTTGCAGTCCACTGTCAGTTCTGTTTCTGTCTCCCTGTCTCTCAGGGCTTAGAAGTAACTAGGTACAAGCGTAATTTAACAGAAAATAACACCATTCTAGTTGCAGTGTAACTGTAACTGGTTGTTACTTTGATAGTTTGATGTATGTGGCTTCCCTTAGTGTTAGAGGAGGGATATCCCAAGATTCAAGGGCTGGCTCATGCTGTTCCCTCATGCTTGGTTGTGGACGTTAAGGTGATGATAAGAGTACATTTTGTACCACAGGTTTGCATCTTTTAGAGTCATCTCCTCAGGAGTTTCAGCTTGCTAAGTATAATTCTCCTACAGCATAGAATAAAACCCAGGATGCTTTATTTGGCGTCCCACTAGGCACCAATGCTTCTTGTTGGCATGATCACAAAATGGAGGTTCTCAGCATATTGATTCACACCTCAACTGGGTACTCGCCTCATGCCGTCAGAGGATGCACGAGCCAAATAACAATGGCAAGGTTGCACAGATTTTATTGTGGCACACAGAAAAAAAAATATTGTTGCTATGTCAACATACATTTGTGTCCTCCCTTTAGAAAAGCCGTAGCAAAACAAGACAGGGGAAGCTTGGCTGAGGGTTGGATTTTGGTACAGGTGGCATCCAGGGGGAAGATGGATACGGTCCACATGAGCATCATCCATTCCTGCCATGAACAGATAAATGCCTTCTCTCTCAGTCCTATCTTTATAGTTGATGTCATGGAGCCCGGGCTTGTAGGGTCAATTATTTTTCAATGAATAAGGACTAGACATATAAAAAATCCAGAATTTGTGAAGCCTTGGAGATCTTTTCCCCTCACGCTGTTACAAAACTGACATATTTTTGTAAGAAACACTTGAACAAATGCAATATTAACAGACTTTATTAAATGATTAGCAAGGAAAGTGGCTTCAATAGGTCTCTCTGCTCCAGTTCTTTCCAATTTGGGGTTAAATACAGTTCTTAAGTTAGTTAATGTAAGGCTTTTGGAGATTGCTTTCTGTGAATTCATGTTCATATGTGCTGAACATACATTATAATGGTCGTTTCCATATAGCCAATTCTTTCATGAGTCTAACTGTGAGCAAATATCATAGCTGTTTCTTTAGGGTCAGATGTACTGTAATGTGTATTCCAATGAAATATTGCGTGGTAGATTTACTGGCGCCCCATATTTGAGAGATGTTGTCCTTGCAGCAACACGAAAGTACAGACATTGAATTGGATTATTTTATATTGTAAATTCTATACCCAAATTCGTCAAGATATAATCTACCCTTTGGTCAGGATGATGAAGGGAAGATCAGAAATCTTCTAGGTAAAATTTTTGATGGAAGACAAATGCCCAAAAGTTACCTTAGCTGTAGCCAAATTCCTCTCTGAAACTGTCAAGATTAAAATCCTTTATTTACAAAGAAATGGCCAAAGTGCAATTTAGGATTTCATATGTTTTTGTCACATTTTTTTTATTGTTGCTTGTTTTTACTGTTTGTACTTGTAAATTTTGGGTTTATGGGCTGCAGTCAAATGATGATAATGATGATAGGAGCCTTTATCATTTGTAAGTCACTTTAACAACTTTAAAATCCATTATGTATGTCTTAGTCTGGGATAATGTTATAACCCTTGATATGGTTTATTCAGCAAATAATTTGCTTTTTTAATGCTCATTGTTTGTTACAAATGGAGCTACAAGGCCCTGAATTTATGTAAAGAACAAACACCTGAATCATAAAGAACCTCTTTCCTTTGCCAATGGGTGAGGAACAGGCAAAAATAAATATAATATAGCATAAATCATCAACATTAGTAAAATAAAGGCAATTATTTAGTCTCTTCTAGTCCCCTATAGAGCCAAAGTGGTTTAGTGTTTTGAGTGTGTGGACTACAAACTCTGGAGACATCTTTTTGAGGCAGTTCTGTTAAGAGTCCTGAGGGAAGAAAAAAGGCGGGAAAACAGCTGAGGGCCAAATTAGTGTTAAGGTTCCTTTGGCCAAAAGAAGCTCAGAAAGGCTCTCTAGAGTACTACTGCTGGTGTGAATCCTGAAGTAAAATAAAGAAATAAATAAATAGAATTATTATTATTATTTATTGTTTAGGTATTTATACCCCGCTCTTCAGCCACAAGGCTATCAGAGCGACTTACAAATTGTTAAGGAATAGCAATTTACACATCTACACTGCATTAAGCAGTTTCCAATGTGTGTTAGTGAATAAATAATAAATAAAGAGGGGATAAATAAAAATAAAGAGGGGAATGAGCACATTTCAGTTGATACTACAGGAATTGCTTGCCCATCTCTGAAAAATACAAGCCATTTTTTGTCTCTAAGACAACCCCCAAAGTCCATATTGTCATATTTTTAAAATGTTATTGTTATTTTAAAGCTATTTTTTAACCCTTTTAAGTGTTTATTTTAGATTGTTTTGATATTTTGAATAGTTTGATTCTTTGTTTATTTTGAGCTTTGGTATGTTTGTAACTATACGGTATTGTAATCCTTTTAATTTATAAACCGTTTTAGAGTCCCAGTTTTGAGGAAAAGATGGAACATAAAATAAAGTTAATAATGACAAACTACAAATCTCAGGATTCCATAGGAAGGAGCCATGGCAAATAATCCAGTTTCACAAGGTCTTTTGCCTTCTCTGCCAAAGTGTGCTGGTGCCTCACCGAACTACAAATCCCAGGATTCCATAGGAAGGAGTCATGTCAAAAAAATCAGTTTCAAACTGGATTATTTGTGTAGTGTGGATCAGGCCATCGAGAACATATTTTCTTGTTTGGAAATTAAGGAAGAAATCTTAGCTACTGGGGCTGATCCCAGAGCATGGTGAAAGGAAAGGAATATTCCTTCTCACTTACTTAGAGAGATGGAATAAAGAACTTTTAATCTATTCTACTTGCTTCTAGCCCAAAGGTGGATGCAAAGCATAGCGGAGAGTGATCCTTGCCACTGCAACAATTGGAAGGGAAGAAGGAAGCTAAGTAAGTACTGTAAATACATAGAACTTCTGGAAAATCTTTGCATGTTGCAGCAATCAAATGAATTAAACCTTGAAAATTGTAGTAAGCTGCTGCTTTAATGGCTGAGTTGAAGATTTGGGTACAGTGCTTTCCTCTTGCCTGGCACAGACTGTGCCCCCTTCCCATATATAATCTGCACCCTCATCTTCTGCCTAGAGATGACCCATGAAAATTGATGATACAGGGCCAAGCCCTGAGGTCAGGCAACCTTATACAGCAGTGGTTCTTAACCTGTGGCCCGGGGATCCCCAGGGGTCCACAATGTCCTCACAGGGGGTCCGCGAAGGCTGCTTGGCCCACCTCTGCCCAGTAGTGGAGTGGCCACATGACAGGAGCCAAGGCAAAGTCTAACTGGCTGGCTTGGCCTGCACATTGCCATTCAGGCTGCTCCAGCCACAAAGTTGCAGCCAGAATCATAGAATCATAGAGTTGGAAGAGACCACAAGGGCCATCTAGTCCAACCCCCTGCCATGCAGAAATACCCAATCAAAGCATACCCAACAGATGGCCACCCAGCCTCTGTTTAAAAACCACCAAAGAAGGAGACTCCACCACACTCCCACACAGTGTATCCCACTGCCAAACAGCTCTTACTGTCAGGACGTTCTTCCTAATATTTATGTGGAATTGCCTTTCCTGTAGTTTGAACCCATTGCTCCGTGTCCTAGTCTCTGGAGCAGCAGAAAACAAGCTTTGCTCCATTCTCAGTATGACATCCTTTCAAATATTTAAAAATGGCTATCATGTCCCCTCTTCACCAGGTTAAATGTACCCATGTCCCTAAACTGCTCCTCATAGGGCATGGCAGGAGAAAAGTCTCCCCTTCCCCTCCCGTGCCTCTGAGGGCAGGATGAATGGATGGTGTAATTGCATCATCATCATCATCATTACAGCTCTCCCTCCATATCCACGGATTTGGTATCCACAGATTTAAGTATTCATAGAATCATAGAGTTGGAAGAGACCACAAGGGCCATCCAGTCCAACCCTACAAATGCATGGAGTGTGGAAAAAGCTTCAGAGTGGTATCTGTGTTCCCATCAAAGGACCCACACCGGTAGAGCGGTGCACCACATTCCCCATAAATGATCCACACTGGTAGAGCGGTCAACACATTCCCATTCAAGGACCCACACCGGTAGAGTGGAGCACTGTATTCCCATTCACAGACCCACACAGGAGAGAAGCAGCCCCCCCCCCCAACAACATGCATACTACACTACAGTTTTGCAGACTCCTCTCCTGCCAACAGGAACAGGGCTGGTTTTATTCCTTCAACAGAGCCTGAGCCCCCCCTCCCATGCCTCCCCTTCTGGCCACCCCATAATACTCACCCTTGCCTCCGGCTGGCCTGCTCCTTTCGCACGGCCAGCCCTAGATCCCCAATTTTCACCTGCATCCCCTTTGTGATGAAGAAGTGACTCCGTCTGAACTTGAAAATATTCTTTAAAAAATAATCCAAAAAGCAAACTTTGATTTTGCCATCATACCTAAGGGCACCATTAGCTAACACACATTGGAAACTGCTTAATGCAGTGTAGATGTGTAAATTGCTATTGCTTAAAAACAATTTGTAAGCCACTCTGATATTATTTATTTATTTATTTACTTATTTATACCCCGCTCTTCAGCCACAAGGCTACCAGAGCAGCTTACAAATTATTTTAAGCAATAGCAATTTACACATCTAGACTGCATTAAACAGTTTCCAATGAGTGTTAGCTAATTGCCCCCAGAAGCCAGGTATTTTTATTTATTTATTTATTTATACCCCACTCTTCAGCCTCAAGGCTATCAGAGCGGCTTACAAATTGTTTTCAGCAATAGGAATTTACACATCTACACTGCATTAAACAGTTTCCAATGTGTGGTAGCTAATTGCCCCCACAAGCCGGGTATTTTTATTTATTTATTTATTTATACCCCGCTCTTCAGCCACAAAGGCTATCAGAGCAGCTTACAAATGGTTTTAAGCAATAGCACTTTACACATCTATGCTGCATTAAGCAGTTTCCAATGTGTGTTAGCTAACGGTGCCCTTATATATGATGGCAAAATCAAAGTTTGCTGTTGGGATTATTATTTTTTAAAGAATATTTTCAAGCTCAAACTGAGTAACTTGTGATAGCTTTGTGGCTGAAGAGCGGGGTATAAATAAAATAAATAAATAAATAAACCATTTTGCTATGCCATTGCATGTAATGGGATTTGAGTATTCGCAGATTTTGGTATCCATGGCGCGTCCTGGAACCAAACCCCAGTGGATATGAAGGGACAACTGTATTAGGGCTCAGACTTCCATATGTTCGTAGGTTGGTAAAATTAGTACCTGGCTTGTGGAGGCAATTAGCTAATTAGCTAATACACATTGGAAACTGCTTAATGCAGTGTAAATGTGTAAATTGCTATTGCTTAACAGTTTGTAAGGTGCTCTGATAGCCTTTGTGGCTGAAGAGCGGGGTATAAATAAATAAATAAATAAATAAAAATACCCGGCTTGTGGGGGTAATTAACTAACACATGTTGGAAACTGCTTAATGCAGTGTAAATGTGTAAATTGCTATTGCTTAACAGTTGTAAGGTGCTCTGATAGCCTTTGTGGCTGAAGAGCGGGGTATAAATAAATAAATAAATAAATAAAAATATCCGGCTTGTGGGGGCAATTAGCTAACACACGTTGGAAACTGCTTAATGCAGTGTAAATGTGTAAATTGCTATTGCTTAACAGTTGTAAAGTGCTCTGATAGCCTTTGTGGCTGAAGAGTGGGGTATAAATACCTAATTAATAAAATACCTATTAGGTATTATTATTGTTGTTGTTGTTTTAAATCTTGAGTTAAGTCTTGGGGGGTCTGTGGCAACAAAATATATTTAAAGGGGGGGTCCCTGGTAAAGAAAAGGTTAAGAGCCACTGCTAGACTGGCAACCTATCCAGTTGTCAATCTGGCACTCTTCAGTTGTCTTTACTCTCCCCCCTGGGAACTACATCTCCCATGAAGCTCTCTGAGACTATAGGCTGCTCTGGCTCTCCCTCTAGTGGCCGCCGAGGGGAAGCGCTCTTTTTTTTGCTCAATTCTGCTGGCGACCAGGTGACTGGCGGAGCTGCAGCCGGCAGTCGAGGTAGGCAGCGCTGCTGCAGCGACCCGGCGGCTGCAAGAGGAGGAAAATCTGGATTAAGTGTTGGGGGGTGGGAGAGAGAAAGAGGCGGAAAAGGGAGAGTCCAGCAGCAGGAGCAGCCCCCCCCACCATTGCAAAGGTGGGGGGGAAGTGGATGCAACCCCCCCACCTCAATCCCATACTGATGTGGACTGGAGGATTGCTCAGGATCCTTAGCTTGGAGGCATTCCATTTATCATTTGATTTGATTTGATTTTTAATTATTTTGCAAGCCAGAGAGGAAGGAGAGACCTTTTCCCCCCACCACCCCTGACCGCCTAAGGGGCTGCAGCAACCATGGGGAACCGAGGGATGGAAGATCTCATCCCCTTGGTCAACCGGCTTCAGGATGCTTTCGCTGCCATCGGCCAAAATGCCAACCTGGACCTGCCCCAGATCGCCGTGGTTGGGGGGCAGAGCGCCGGCAAGAGCTCGGTTTTGGAGAATTTCGTAGGGAGGTAAGAGAGCCAGAGAGCTCGTGTGTGTGTGTGTGTGTGTGTTTAAATAGGTTGCAATCAATCAAATCAACCCCCAATTTATTATTATTATTAAATAGGTTGCAATCAATCAAATCAACCCACAATTTATTATTATTAAATAGATTGCAATCAATCAAATCAACCCACAATTTATTAATATAAATATTATTAATAATAATAAATGGTGGGTTGATTTGATTGATTGCAACCTATTTAATAATAATAAATTGAGGATTAATAATAATAATAATAATACCTCTGTACATACGTGGAGTGATGCTGCCGAAAGCAAAATGCAAAAGCATAAGACATAGCACTATTGTGATTTTAAATGTATAAATCCCCCTGGTGGCAATCGAAATGCAATGGCAACGATGGAGACCATACATGAACCCCCTCCCCATGTGGCTCCCATCCCTTCCAACCTGCGCCCCCCTCCCGCCCCATCACCATTCACTGCAGATGCTCTCTAGTGTCAGAATCGCCTTGCAGAAAACAGGGAGCCCTTGTGATTGACAGCTGACATTCATTGGGCTGTCACCTTTTTCAGGAGCAGAGGAAATCCTCAGCTCTTCCGCCCTCCAAAAATGCATTAGATATATTACTGTTTTAAATTTTCCTGGTTTGGTTGTGAAGAAATGTTGGATTTTAATTCAGAAATTCAATTCAGATTAAAAGAAAGAAAGAAACAGCAGTCATTCTAGGTTGAGGGAGCATGTCTGCCTTTGCTTCTGCATGTTTAGAGGCAGGGAGGGTGGAGGTGAGAAAAGAAATGTGTAAAAGGAGGGGGTGTAAACATTTCCCTCTTTTCTTTTTTTGGATTTATGGCACAAAAGAGGCCATTTGTTCAGGGGTTGGAGATGGAAAGGGAGAGGCAGCGGATGTGCTGTGTGTTCCCATCATAAATGCAAAGAGAGATTTAAGGGTTTTAATCCTAAATCGTTTATTTATTGGGAGGGCGGGCAAGGCAGATCTGGTCCTGGGATTGCTGTGCTGAGGCTGGGCAGAGAATCTCCTTCCATCACCAGTACCACCGCCTCCTCTTCCTCCTCCTCTTCCTCCTCCTCTTCCCTCCCCTTTCCTTCTGTTGCTGGAGAACAGTTGCCACTGGCGGTGGGAACCCTGCAAAGGAAAGGAGGAAGGCTTCAAGGAGAAGAGACTGGAGGCAACAGCTTGGCATCCTCGGGCTCCAAGCGGGCCCGGAAAGCCCAATACTCAAGCCTCCTGATGTTATGTAATCTCAAGAGAGTACAGAAATATCAAAAGGGGAAGGGGGAACCAAGGAGAAGAAAGTAGTCATCGTTTTTTGATTGCCCATCTCTAGCTTTTTCCAAATGTCAGGCAGTGTCATTCCTTCCTTGCAAAATGATGCAATATAGGCATCAATGTGTACGTTTCCACATTTTGGGCTTCTCTAAATGCTCATGGGGATTGCAAGGAAAAAAAAGAGAAAGAAATAGGACCGAGCATAACAGTTCTGCTGGTTACATATGAGTATGGTCCATGCCAGGGAATTTATTAGCAATGCACAGCACGTCCGCCACCATGATGCTCTGTAAGAACAGTGCAGTTCCCCCCACCCCTGGAGGAGTTTGCATTGTTGGTTTCTAAGCCTTGCCTAGACGCAATTCCCACAAAACGTAAATGCCATGGAGGACCTGTGAGAGAGCACACCAGTGCATCCTCTGCCTCCTAATTTTGCCTGGTTTCACAGAAGACCTGCAACCTGGCAACCTAAGGATGGAGGTGATTTCTTGATGAGGCCAGGTGGCAATGCAGTTTAGCATCACTCAGAGAACCTTCCTTTCTGGCTGGTGCAAAGAACCTGGTGGGTAAAAGGCATTCATTGCTTCTTCCCAGCAATTTCTCTGGGGAGCTCAGCCTTTCTAACAGCATCACATTTTATGACAGCCCAATATTTGTGGGTTCTTTCCCCTTTTGTGTGACCTTCAAATCATTCTTCAGAATAAAATCTTTGCAATGAGGAGATGATCAAGAAGAGATGGCTTGCACAGACAGGCACACAGCTCCTGTTTTAGAGCCTGTGTTTATGCCTTGTCATGCAATCCTTACCAACTAGGACCTGCCTTTCACTAGCACTAGAAGCTAGTCATTTCCCACAAGAGAAAAGGATCTTCCGGAATCAAATAATCTTTTTTTTTTTAATCAAAGACTGCTGTGCAACCCATCCATCTCCCACTTTACTGGTCTTGTCACAATGAAACTGCTTTTAATACTGTTATCTTTGAAAGGATATAAAATGGTCACCTCCTCCAGCTCCATCTTTTCTGGACCACATCAGCCTTGAAGCTGTTTAATTTCATTTAGGATCAGGCAGATTTCAGTGCTAGGAGTTTCAATCCAAGCAGCAAGGCTGTACCATTGTATGTTGAGGGAAATGGCCCTGCTTCTTCTTCAACCAAGAACCAAAAAGACCAGAAATCCAAGATGCTGTTCAGGGGCTGAGAACCTACCCATGGTGCATATTCAGAAAGAGCCTAAGGTTATTCTTAGATGTTTATTTGCAAATCAATAATGCAATGTTCCAAATGTTCTAAAAAAAATAAGGTTCTTATTGTTGAGTCATTGAACTAACCAGTACAGCAGAAAAATGTCAGTCATACTCTTCTTGGTGTCCTTTACATACTACACAGATATAGCACCATGATTTTCCTTTAATTGACATGACTGTGTTCTGTGGAGTCTTGGGATTTGTTGTTTAGTGAGGCACTGGAGCTCTCCAGATGAGAATTCGAAGTACTCCCCCCTAAACTGCAATTCCTGGGATTTCATAGTATGGAACCATGACTGTTAAAATAGAATCATAGTGCTATGATAGGGCAATGTTACAGGGCCCTTAGTCAACTAGTATGATCTGACTAAACATCTTGTGATTTCTTTTCTAGACTTCCCAAGATAGCTGAAATAAAAAGTACTGTATATTTTATGGACTTCCATAAAGCATGGGATATATAGATTTTCCTTGTTCTTTTTCCAGGCTGTGAGGCCATGTTCTGGAATAGTTTCTTTCTTAGCCCAGAAAAAAACCAAGGAAAATCTATGGATGCCAGCCGTGAAAGCCTTCGACTTCACATGGGATATATATTTTGATTATATATTCCTGTATAGTAAAGGGTTGGACTGGATGGCCCTTGTGGTCTTTTCCAACTCTATGATTAGATTCTTCCAGTTTCCAAGTGTCTAAAATAAGGATAGGGAACAGATGACTGGATGGCCATCTGTCGGGATGCTTTGATCAAGATTTCCTGCGTGGCAGGGGGGTTGGACTGGATGGCCCTCGTGGTCTCTTCCAACTCTGCAATTCTATGATTCTATGATTCTATGGCCCTCCAGATGTTACAACTCACAAGCCAGAATCCTTAGCCAGTATAACCAACAGTGCAGCATCATGGAAGTTTCAGTCCAACAACATTCAGAAAGTTACACACTCTGCCATCCCTGATCTAAAAGGACCACTTGAAATAAGAGCACAACCCTCCCCATTCAGTGCCCTCCAGATGGGTTGGACAACAACTCCTGTCTTCCCCAGTGGCCATGCTGGAGAGCGCCAGGTTGAGGGAAGTCATTGTAGCAAATTGTCCTGAATGTTGAATACTAAAGCCTGAACATTTCAAGATGTATGGCTCCAATGGTGTAAAAACAAGATGTACTGTGGTTCTGTTTACATTCAAGCTGTGTCTACATAGATGAGACCCCGACAGTAGGACCCCCATATCCATGGAACCAATACCCACGGTTTCAGTTATCCGTGGGACACAGAGGCTAGATGGCCATCTGTCAGGGATGCTTTGATTGTGATTTCCTGTGTGGCAGGGGGTTGGACTGGATGACCCTTGTGGTCTCTTCCAACTCTACAATTCTATGATTCTATGAAAACAGAACACATACTATAGAGTCTTCCTAGAAAATGCATCCTCTCTAGACATTTTCTAGGTCCTCCTAAGCAACTATGGTATTTTAAACTGGAAGTCACATTACTGTATTTTCAATGGCGTTTGCTGTTATGTGCAGATTTCAGTATCCACGGGGGCACCCAGAACCAATTCCATGTGAATATAGGGCTCCTACTGTACAGTATAGTGTTGCCAGTTCTCAGGGTTTGGCCTTGAGTTTCAGGGTTTGGGCCCTGTTCTCTGGTTTGTGGGGCAGAGAGAGGAAGCCCAAGAGAAAAGCACTGCCTTAAAAGGTGTGTGTGTGTATGTTTTCTTCATTTCTTAGACATATATATATATATATATGAATTGCATCCTCTGCAGCTGTGGTTGATGATTAAAGTCTCATACTTAATGCTATCATCAGGATCTGCCCCCTGTGACATCACAAGGGGCCTTCCCTGAGTCTCAGGTTTTATCCTTCAAATCTCAGATCCTATAGTAGTCCTAACCTGGCAACCCTGGTAATATGTCATACTCTTTTCCACTGCCTCTCAGATGATGGAAAGGTTTCATGTGGTCAGGCTTTGCAGATTTTTCACTGTTTGCTTGAGAGCTTACTGTGGCGCCCCTATGGAGGGTCAATGCGTGGATTTCTGTACTCTGCGTCTCATCTACAGATGGTCTCTTACCCACAAGAGAGCTGATGAGGATGTGACCTCACTGGATTTCCTTTGCTTGTCTCCATGGTTGCAGATTACATTGCTGCAGTTCCTTTCGATAATAAGAGGTTCTGAGCAGAGCTGTTGAGCACAGAGATAGTGAAACAGTTAAAAAAAAAAAAAACCTTCCAGAGAAATTGCTAGAGGGAAAATGAGTCCAAGGTGTCAAAGGAGAACTGTCCATCTCCTGTTCTTAGATGCAATTAGGAGGCTCTTTGGTTTAGAAAACTGGAATAAAGACTGTCTGTAGCAATGAACCATCACCTTGCTGTTTATGTTATACAGTAATAAATTTTGAAGATGGCTGCAGCCAGCCATGTTATGATGATGCCCTCTTTGGGCTGTGCATGGGAGCTAAAGGAAACTGTTTGTAATCATGCTTGCTTAGGCTAAATTCTAAATCAGATCGATCTGATTTGGTGTTCTTCCCTCTGTCTTTCATTCTGAATAAAAAGAAGTACAAAATAAACTTGTGTGGATGAGTTTTAAAAAGGAAAACTGAGGTCTTCCTGATGATCTAATTGGGTTCAATCCTACCAGGGTAAGGCATTGCCTCAGGCACAAAATAGTGGGGGACAAGAAGGCAATTCAGCTTTTCTCCTGAATTCCCTAAGCCAGTGGTTTTTGATCTTTGGTTCTCCAGATGTTTTGGACTTCAACTTCCAGAATTTGTGACCATTGGCTATGCTGGCTGGGGCTTTTGGGAGCTGAAGTTCAAAACATCTAGATGGCCAAAGTTTGAGAGTCACTGTTGCCCTCAGATGCAGTGGAGGACAATGCCCTGCTCACTAGTTTTTAGGTAAGACTCATTTGCTAGTCCATCTGGATTTTGTATATATAGAACAGGATGAGGGTGCCATCTTATCTTTCCTCTTGGGCAGCAGAATATCTTGGGCAGGCCCTGGACCTGTTGGCTAAACATTGTCTTCCTTCAACACATATTACTCTTTTTTTCAGAAACAAGGAATGTGTGGTCTTCCATATATTGCTGGAGTGCAACTCCTATCATCCTTGACTATTAGCTATGCTGGCTAGGTCTGGTGGGTACTGTACTCAAACAAAATTTGCAGGGCCACATACTTCCTACCTTTACTACAAAGGGAATAATGAAATCTCTTCAGTAGTGAAGAACAGACTGACTTCACATCTGTTCTACATATTTAAACTGGGTCAACAGATTTCCCCCCTGAGTTCTTAGAATTGTTTGGCCTTTTCTTCACAGATTTGTCAGGGACCTGTTTTTTTAGAGTGAGCAAGTCCTAGAGCAGGCAGAGACGGATAGCCTAGTGCAGAAGTGGTCAGAAGTTAGATGGGGATTTTCTGTCAGATTGGATGATTTTCAATAATCAACAAGTTTTGGTCTTCTAATAAGAATGTTATTTGGGTTTGTTGAGATTCAAAGGATCAGAATGTGCCTAACAGTGTCTTCCAGCCTGATATCCTACAGATATTTTGGACTTCAATATTCATCATTGCACAGCCAACAAAGGGAATGATCAGGAATCCTGAGAGTTGTAATCCAAAATATCTGGAGGGCACCATGTTGGGAAGATGGCTGAGAGGCCATTGGGAAATTTTGGGAGTTGTCCCCCCAAAGTAGTTTTTCTCAGACGTTGGGTCTATATCCCATTTTGGGAGAAAGGTGAGATATAAATGCAATAAATAAATAAATGCTGCTTCGATGCCAGGAACATGCTGAGATTCTGAGGTGCAGGTAGCATTTAAAGACAGGGGGATATAGATTATATGAATCATAACATTCTCATCCTTTCTGGGCCCATAACTCCAAGCTATGTTCAGACTTATGTAACCCATACGTCACAATTGTCTGCAAATTTTGTTTCAATGCAGCAGTAATCTGTTCCTTCTTCTCTCCTGTCTCTGCAATCTTTGACCGAAATTAATTTGTTAGTCCCAACTAAATTAGACCCATCACCTCTGTGCAACAAACATAAATTTTGACTTACCCAATGCCCATTGATTCAGTAAGCTTTACTCTGGTTAATAGCAACAGTTTGATTTAGGCCTGTCTGTTTATTTATCTCTTTAGATGTCTAACTGGCATTGTCCCCTGGCAATACTAAGATGCACAAAAACTTAGCTACACAGTTGGAATAGAATATCACTTATTTAAGATGTGCATTGAAATCAGGAGGCTACATGTAAGATGGCCCATGATGGCTTTGATTCTTACAACCAGTCCACTCAGAGTTTGTATTAGGCATAATAACCAGCCTGGTAGATATTTTAATCTATCAGAGTGGCCCATATCACAGACTTTCTACAGGATCTGATCACGTAGCGTAGTGCTGGCTCTGGGATTTTGGGGCCCTGTGGGTGTAGCACTTGAACTGTTTCCTCAAACATGGAATAGGTGGGATGTGGAAAATGGAAATTCTTAATTTGCCTCTCCTTTTTGGAAATGATAGTACTGTACTGTTAGATGGTAATCCTTTTACTATTATGAACCCTGGCAAAATGTCCAACCTTGCCCCTTTCTGCAGCCAGCCCTGGTACAGCCCAATCCTATATAAATTCACTTAAAAATAAGTGTCCTGTTGAGCCCATTCCAGGTAAGTGTTCTGGTCATGTGAATGTGTATCTTGCTCACTCTAGGCGACCACACCAATGGCATTCTCTAGATACCAGGATGAGATGCTGATCTGCAGTGCATCCAATCATTGCAGCCCAGCACCTTGAAAAAGTGTACTATCCTCCCCCTCTTTCACAACTACTGCTTTTTGAAAATATTTAATTTGCAAAGTGCTTCATAATCTTTTCTAGAGCTCTGCAGCCAAAGACTTGGCTGGTTATTTCAGAGCAATAGGTGAGTATTTCCCCCCTTTATAACCTCAGTTTTTCCTGCAACCATTGCTTCCTTGCCAACAGCATGCTGTTCAAAGCATCTTTCTTTAGCAATTCCAACACCCCTTTCCTAGGAGTTCTCATATCTATCTGATGGGCTGTCTAAAAATATTTTTTATTTCATTTAACAATGTAGCCTGCTTGTTACAAGTTAGAGTTGACTAAAAGGCATATAACAACAATACTAGTTTTCATAAGATACATTCTAAGCAGGTTACAGCAATATTTGTAAAATAGATAACCCTGTATAAACTGTCCAGATTGTTACAATCAGTTTCATAGTTTTTAAAAAGTCAGGGGAATAAAATAATTCATCAGACAGACCTTTAAGTGGTCAGACCTCAGGCTTGGAGGATCTATTCTGTTTTTTTAATTGAACAAAGTCAACATTTGCCAACACGAGCCTTATGCAAAAGACCCATTAAATTAAGGGGCTTTACTTACTGGTATATTGTAACTTGCTACGGAACAGTTGGCTCAATGGGTCTATTTTAGTTTTAATTTACCAATATTATTCAGGCTATACACGTAGAATTAGGAGAATTCTGAGTGCAGTGTTAAGTTCCAGAAAACTGAATGGGATTTATAGTTCTTTCACTTAGAAATCCACGTGTAGTTCTCTCCCAGCATTTGAGTGTGAGGTGTCTACTCTTTCTTAATCTATGAGCCATCACTGCTATTTAACTCAAGCCGTTTTCACTTGTGCAAGATAATTTTAGGATGGCAGCAGTTTTGTCATTTTGTTGCTGCTATTGTTGAATAATCACAAGTCCCCAAAGCCTGCAGTAGATCAGAACTGTCTTTTGAGAATCCCTGGTTTAACCTACAATAACATTTTAAAAATTAAAACATAAATAAATCTTTGCATCACACACTTAGTCAGGGTGTTTTCCCACTTCACAGCACAATGGATCAGCCTTAGTCACTACTAATTATTCTCCTAGTATCACTTACTGTCCTGTTAACGGATTACTCAACATTGCAAAGCCTTTATTTATAATAGCAGATGTCCAGGGGGCTGGCGGTGTGTGTAGTTGTGTGGGTTCACGCATGCGTTCACTGTGAGGGCGCAGCATGGGGCTTGCGACACCAGATTATGGTGCTAACGTCCACTGAAGGCGTGGGATGAACCTGAAACAGAAAGGAGAAAGCTTTTGGCTTTCTGCAGGCTGGGAACATAGGAGCCCTTCTTGTGCATGATTTAACATGGATGCTAAATAAAATGGAGAGGGGAAAAAAGAAGGGATGAGGTTAGAGAAGTTGTTGGGTACAGGTGGATGGGAGGCTGCCCCCCACCATTAAATTTCCACCAGAAGGCAAAGGCCTTTTTAATCAAGCAGGCCTTGGGCTACAGAAGGGGCTTTTAAAGGCAACATGTTTTTCCTTGTGTTTTTAATTTTTTGGTGTTTCCATTCTTTTCAGAACAAGCATGATGTAGTGGTTTGTGTGTTGGACTAGGACTTTGGGAGACCAGGATTAGAATCCCAGCCCTGCCATGGAAACCTACTGGGTAGCCTTGGGCAAAATCACCCTCTCTCAGCCTCAGAGGCAGGCAATGGTGACAAACCTCTCATTAAATCTTAGAAGGAAAACCCTAGGATAGGGTAGGCATAGACAGCCAACATGGTATAGTGATTTGAACGCTGGACTAAGGGTCTGGGAGCCCAGTTCAAACTACTGCCCACCGGGTGACTTTGGGCAAATCACACTGTTTCAGCCTCAAAGGAAGGCAATAGCAAATCTCCTATGAATAAATGCGACCAAGAAAACCCTAGGAGGCAGAGAACATGATTGTGATTGTAATTATAAAATCTTACATAAACGTGGTCTCTGGACTTATTTACTATTACAGTAGTTTACACTTATATTCTGTATTTCATGCAATGAACTTGAGGCTGTCATCCTCTTCACTTTATCCTTACAACAACTCTCTGAGGTGGTTTGGATTGAGAAAGAGTGACTGACCCAGTAGAGCCAGCTGGAGAGTTTTGTGGCTCTGTGGGTGATTTAAACCTAGATTTCCCAAATCATAGTCCGCAACGCTGCAGGGGTGGAAATTTAAGAGATTAAAATGATGACAGTATAATGTTATTGCAACCTTTTTTTCTACTGAATATATAAAATGAAAGAATCCAATTGTGGAGTGCAGGAGAATCATGACTTTGCTAGGATCAGTGCCCCAGCTAAGAAAAAAATTACCAATTCACCATGAAAGTTAATGATTCAGAGAAGATGCCTCTCTCATTTTCTTAGCTGCAGGGATCGAATTTGTCATGCTGTGTTGAGTAGAGAATGTAGTTGTCCCGGCTGGTGTGTCTGCTCCTCCCTTGTAATGACCTATTCTAAGGATTGCAAGGGGGGCAGCTGTGCAGCGAGTTGAATCTGTCCACTTAAGTCGCAAAGTGAGCAGGGTAGCCAAGAGCATTAAGATTGTGTGTGTATGTGCCTTCAAGTTGCCTGAATTTCATATGGTTTTCTTAAGCAAGAAGTATTTGGAGGTGCTTTTGTCAGTTCCTTCCTCTGAAATATAGCCTACAGCACTTGGTATTCATTGGTAGTCTCCCATCCAAGCACTAACCATAGCTGACCTGGCTTAGCTTCCAAGATCAGACAGGATTTGATGCCTTTAGGCTATTCAGGCATTGCATTAAGGTTAGCTTCCCGCAATGTAAAAGCTTTGTATATACAGTACATATATTACACAACTCCTCTGTCCTTAAAAAAGAAATCTCTTCTGAAATTAAAAGGCAGCTATACAGAAACCCACATTGCAGTAGTAAGCTCTCTGGCTGCTTTGGCAAGATTAAGTTTTAGATTTAAACTAAAAAGAGAGAGATAATTCTGTGTGTAATTTTTCCCCTTCAGCTCTTCAACTGCTTCTAGCAATGGCTGCTGATGAATAGTCATAGCTTTATTGGGATAGAGTAGAGCGGCAATCGGATCTCTGTTTGTTTATATGCCTGTGTTCTATCAGACTCTTTTGCTGTGGTGCATTTTGGGAAACATAGTCTTTGCAAAAGGACTGTAGCCTTCTCCAACTTGCTCTCCTCCACATCAGGGTGTGGTTAAGATGGCAAAACTTATTAATTAGGAAGAATACACAATCTAAGAGACGCTGCAGCAGTTTGCTTTTGTCTGAGCCTCCTGGGGAGGGCACAACCTCAGGCTGGTTTTTCTTCTCTGTTCTTTCCTGCTCAGTGAAAGCTCTCTGATGCAAGTTGTGGTGCTGGTCTGTGTGCCCCATTCTCAGGCCCAGAGGTCTGAACTCAAACTAGACCCCAAAATGGGCTTGGCTCCACACGTGTAGATGTTTGTATGTTATCTCTCTCTGGCTTTTCTTCACAAACGAAGATTCAGGAAGGACTCATCCTGCACTTTCTGCAAGTGCGCTGATGACTAAAAAGGCCAATCCAAGATAAACAAGTCTGGTTGCATAAAGCACAGCAGAAGGTCTCCTTGGGTGATGTTTCCGGGTTGTGATTCTTTCTGCGTTGTCGTTTCTCTTCAAGACTTGTTCAGCGTGAGTTCTCAAATAAGGCTGCAGCATTGTGGATAGTGCTTCTCCATGCTTCCTGATGTGAGGCCAGGGCAGACCATTGTTGGTGATCAATTTGGCCAAGCCTGAGATGTTGTTTCAGGGAGTCCTTGTATCGCTTTTTTGGAGCGCCCCTCTTACGCTTGTATGTTATAGTGAACATGGAATGCATGTCTGAAGGTGACAGGCTTTGTTAAATGCTAATTCTGCTGATCTTATTAATAATTGGGCAGGCGACAACTACCTCACTCTGCCTAATGATATTGCTGGCCATAACTTCATTGGTTACCATGTCAATTTAGATGCTTAAAGGCCTCTCTTACAGCAGGAACTGGAGAGTTCTGAACCTGCTGCTTAAAATTCATGCTCTACCATTTGAGCTTCAGCTCATCTCCTTCAAGTAAAGCTAGCTGGGATCGGACCTTGGAATGATGTAAGTGAGCACACAGTAGTCTCCATCTGCTTGGAAGAAGATGCAGGAAAATTGCCAGCCGGCTCGTGTCCTTGCTGCACAGTTGAGCCTCTGCGGATTCAGATGCCATTAAGATCATCCTGCTGTGGCAAAGACGTTACCCTTGGAAACAGCAGCTCAGGATCTGGCACCTCCAACCTCACTAAGGCCTTGGGCCTTAAAACAAGGATGCAGCACATTTTGAGTATTGCAGCAGTAGCAGCTCCATCAGCGAACTTGATTTCTATTTATAGGAGAATAATAAGTTGGCCAGTCTTAGTGCCGAGAATATATTAACCCTCAATTCAATAGTTGCAGCTCAAAGACACAAAGAGTTATGGTCAGTAGTTTCTCCCAACCAGATGCCCTACAGATGTTGCAACTCTGTTATTCCCAGTCATTGCCAGTGTAGTGGGAGTTGGAGTCTAAAACATCTGGAATTTTTTGGTGGGGGGGGGATTAGGATTTTTTTTTTTATTGGAGGGCACCAGGTTGGGGAAGGCTGCTGCTGCTTTGAGACCTCCCAAGCCAAATGTCTAGATCAGTGTTACTGAAAGTGGTTTCTGGACTGGGGATGGTCCCCGGGCCATCAACTGCTGGTCCTTGGTGAGTTTCCAAGAAATAAAGAAACAGTTGTAGCCAATGGGCAGAAATACAGTGTGAGTCTCTGCCACCTTGGAAAAAAATAATCACAATTGCCTACATCAGATAACTTGATAAGCCCTAGAGAAGTCTAGTATAATATTTAGTATAATTCAGTTTCCAGTGTCCAATGTGTTATACTGGATTGCTCTTCTCCATGCTGGCTCTGACCAGCTATATATATCCAGAGGTGCTTCTATTAAAAGTAAAAACACAATCAGCTTAAGGAAATAGGCAGAGATTACCAAAGAGATCACAGCAACCAGGGAGGGAGGCAGATTCATTTGAATGTGACCTCATGTTCACTATGGGGTACTAGAAGTAACTGATATGGCAAAGATTTGCATCATCTCTGAATGATGGGAGGATTCATGTTGCTTTTGCATTTCTTACATCTGCGATAGGCTAACTTGCATCTTAAGCATTAACTGGTGTAGTGATCTGTGTGTTGAACTAAGACTCTGGGTGACCAGCGTTCAAATCCCCACTCTGCTGTGGAAACCCACTGGATGGTCTTGGTCAAGTCACACTCTCTCAGCCTCAGAGGAAGGCAATGGCAAACCCTCTCTGAACAAATCTTCCCAAGAAAACCCCAGAAATGACTTGAAGGCATACAGCAACAAAATTGCACACGAAAAAGAAGAGATATTTAACATGCAAATTTTTTATTCAAAATTAACAATATGCACATGAGAAATGAAAATCTAGGTCAAGCCTTATGTTCGTAAACAAAACCATTTTGAACCTTCTAAAAACCATCTGAAGGCTTCTTCCAAAATGCATCCAAGGATGACTTATTCTCTCACTAGCCTCCACTTTCTTGTAATTTCCATGTTGGTGGCTAAACATAAAAATCTATGTTGTTGTTTTTTACATGCTGGAGGTAACTGTGAGGCAGACTTTTTTGCTCTCCCCTTTTTTCTATTTTCCTTGCCTGCTAAGGGATTCTGAAGGCAGCTGCTGTTTATCTTGCCTGTTGTATGTAGGAAGACACAGTTACAATAATTTCAGTTAGAGTGGAATCCCACTCTTTCTCCACTCAAGCTTTATTGTATTATTTACTGCAGAAATGCTACTGCAACTGAACACGAAAGTCTTGTGTTTCTCTAACCATCCTCTCACTGCTAATACTGCTTAAAAACTTAGAGGACAGTAAGTAAAATAGGATGCTAAGCCAGCATAAAAACCCTTGGGGGAAAAACAGCTTCGTCATCAGAAGCTTTATAAACTGATGTACGCCTGTATTGTTTTTATGTGATTTCTTCCTCATTGGAATTCCTGTGTTCAGAAGACTACCTTGCAAAGCCAATAAGCATGCAATCAGTCCTGAGAGGTTGGGTGGGAAACATATTTTGTTTAAAGTGAAACTTGGCCTGGGTGAATTCTCAGCTGAAAAACATATGGCTAAATGCTAAGTTGCTAAGTCAGGAGAAAACACACACATGCTCAGCATGTATATATATAGAAAGTATGACTAAAACCCAGTTTAAGGATTTCAAGCTTTTCTTGCCTTGAGGGTGTTGGTTTCCCCCCCCCCCTCTTCTTCTCCAAATGTGAAGGAAATCTGGGTAGATTTCTTTTGTTTTGCCATCTGAAGAAAATAGGACAATAGCTTCCTTCTAGTGCTCTCCTGAAGAGATTAAGGGCTACTTTAGAATAGTGTTTGCAGATGTTAGTGAATGAATATGGATGGGATGGCCTTGTGTAGGAGAGAGAGGGAGGAAGGGAAGGACCTTTTAGACATCTCAGCGGCCTGGCCATGCTGTCTTGAAATGTAGTTTACATTTTGAACTCCTGAACTTTTCAGTTAAAATCCAGGATGGTTCATTACTAGGTCTTTTGTATCCACAGAAAGTTCCTGGACTCAGTTAATCCTTTAATATTCCTCTGGAAATTAATATCGTGGGGTCATGGGGTGACTTTGGACCTGTCAGTATTTCTGTTTACATACCTTCCATCATTTCACTGATGAAAACTGAGACGTGTGTGGCCAAACAATGTCAGAAGCTGCCACACTGCAGAAATAATGTAGTTTGACACCACTTTGACTATCACAACTCCATCCTATAGAATACCGGGATTTGTAGTTTGTTGTGAGCTCTCTGACAGAGAAAGCTAAACATCCCACAAAACTACAGATCCCAGAATTCTGTAACATTGAGCCATGGCAATTAAAGTGGTACCAAACTTTATTATTTCTGCAGTGTGGCAGCAGCCAGAGTGCAGTAAAGGTAGCAAATGCTACTAATGAGGAAGAACACACAAGCTAGAAAAGAGTGCAATAGTTTGCTTTTGCCTGAGCCATCTGGGAAGGACAAGATTCTGCCCCTTCCTCTCCTCTCCCCCCAGCTGAGTTGAGTGCAAAAACTTGCAGAACAGCGTGTATGCCCCTTGGCTTGTCTGATGCTCCATAATAGTAAATATTAGTTTGCTGCTATTTCTTAGAATCGTATGGGAGGGACCCCAAGAGCCATCTAGTCCAATCTCTTGCCATGCAGGAACACACAGCTAAAGCACTCCCGAAAGATGTCCATCCAACCTCTTTAAAGACTTCCAAAGATGGAGAGTCCCTGCCTCCATAATCAATTCCACTGTCAAACAGCTCTTATAATCTTCCTAACGTTTAGGTGGAGTCTCTTTTCTTGTAATTTGAACCAATTAGTTTGTATTCTAGCCTGTGGAGCAACAGGTCTGCTGCATGAGGTAGCGGTTTTACTTTGCCTGTTGACTGGGATGATGCTGAACATGAATATGTTTCTGGTCATTGCTGGTGTTTAACAGAGGGAGAGAATTTTAAAAAATGTTTTTCAGTACTTAGTTTTTGTATGTGGAAGAAGAAACCTTGTCACTGTACACCTCACTATTTTCTTCCTCTGTCTCATACTGGCTGACATTTCTACTCAAAACTTACAGTTTAGGTTGTGATGGGACTCATGCCACGTTCCAACTGTTGCTGGACTGCAACTTCCAGCATTCTTCATCATTGGCTGTGCAGGCTGGGGCTGCTGGGAGCTGTAATCCAACAGAGTCCGGTAGACCACACTATACCCGCCCCATTTTAAGAGTTTGAAATTTGACACTGTAATGAGAATTTTACTGAGATACATTCAAGAGCTGGAATGAAGAATTTTCTCCGTTTGTTCCTTTAAAAAATGTATTTCAGTGTCAGAGTTGTATCAGTACCTGGAAATCTATAATGTTCTTCAGCAGAGCATGGGGCCCTCTGCTAATAGCCAGCGACCTAGAAGCTTGTTTTAATAGCCATTTGCTGAAGGCAGGTGGTGGTACAGGCATCCTACTGTCTTGTTGTCATGGAAACAGGTGATGATAACAGTTGTGTGTTAGGGAAGCAGGAAGGAAATTGTTCCCCTTGGGCATTATAGCCCCTAGCATCATGGCCAATTGCTTATTAGATTCAGGAAGTTGTGAAAGCAGAATTGTACAAGCAACAGTGCAATCCTAGGCATGCTTATTTTGGAAAGAAGCCCCACTGTATTCAAAGGGGAAAACAACAACAACAAGAAGTTATTTACCATCAAAAGGATATTGACAAATTGGAGCGTGTCCAGAGAAGGGTGATTAAAATGGTGAAAGGTCTGGAAACCATGCCTTATGAGGAAAGACTTAGGGAGCTGGGTATGTTCAGCCTGGAAAAAGACGGTTAAGAGGAGATATGATAGCCCTGTTTAAGTATTTGAAGGGATGTCACGCTGAGGATGGAGCAGGCTTGTTTTCTGCTGCTCCAGAGACTAGAACACGGAACAATGGATGGAAGCTCCAGGAACAGAGATTCCACCTCAACATTAGGAGGAACTTTCTGACAGTAAGAGCATTCAGCAGTGGAACACACTCCCTCGGAGCGTGGTGGGCTCTCCTTCCTTGGAGGTCTTTAAACAGAGGCTGGATGGCCATCTCTCAGGGATGCTTTGATTGTATATTCCTGCATGGCAGGGGGTTGGACTGGATGGCCCTCGTGGTCTCTTCCAACGCTACAATTCTATGATTCTGTGAAATCGACTTTGACTTATGGCGACCCTATGAATGAGAGACCTCCAGAAGTAGAAAAGCATCTCTTGGGGGAAACCCCTCTAAGGAGAGGGGTAATAAAAAAAATATAGTAAGGATTAAGCATGCTCAGTCACCATGTAAGGATGACTTATTATTGTGGGTGTATAGAAAACTATTTGGTGAGAACTGAATGGAATGGAATGTCTGGCTGAAACCTTGAACAGGAGTCCCGCACTTGTAAACTGTCTGATCTTATTAGAACAGGGCTGGGAATCTTGTGGCCCTCCAGATCAAATCCCATCAGCCTAACCAGCATAGGCAATGGCGAGGAATGCTGGAAGTGCAGTCCAACAACATCTGGAAGGCCACATGATCTCCTCCTCTGTAATTAAAAAGATATATTTTATATGCACTTCAACAACCATAGGTCTATTTGTCCAGTTCTCTTCCCTGACCACTATCAGTTCTCCTAGTGGTCTCAGCTGAGCTTGTAAAAGTTACCTTTTCCAAACTCTGTGTGTCAGGCATCCCTCTGCCTGGTATTTTTGACTCTGTAGCAAGGATGCGGTGTACATCTCTTGCCTCCAAAACCTTGCTGCTGCTGCTGCCTCCCAACATCTCTTCCCAAAGGAGAATGGCCTACTCTACCCAATGGCAGGCCCTGGTTGCAGTTCACCAGAAGCATCTGCCGCCCACTTTGTCCAGGGTCAGTTAAGGATATTACAGCAGCATCAAATCAGAAATCCCTGTAGAGCAACGATAGCCACTTTGCTAGCTTTTCAGGCTGAATTATGTTTCTATTTAAGTTCTGCTCCATGCTGGGATGTTGTCTCTGCAATACGAATGATGGATGCAGTAACAGCAGCAGTGTTTTTGTCATCTTTGTCCTTCCAGAAGTGATGCAGGTCAGCTGGAAACAAGTTCTGGTTTGTCATTTGCAGAGGTGTAAGTCAAGAGCAGATTTCCACTGCTGGATTTCCAGTGGAAGTCATCTCAGATTTATACCTGGGAAGAAGATGTAACCTCAGAGATAATACAGAACTTGTGTGTGTTGTTGTCACTTTTATTTTTAACAATTTGACTGGTCAGTTGAACTAAATTGGTTAGCAGAAGGCCTTCTCTCTTCCTTCCTTGTGTACTGAATTTTGAAAAGTTGGGGGATATTTGGGAAATGGAATGGTGACAGATCAAATGCATCATGCCATTATAAATCCTATGGTGTGTGGGTACAGGGAGTTAGTACATGGCTGTGCAAAGACATTTTGCTGACAAAAGACAAGGCTGTGCCCACTTTCAGGAGTGTGGCTATGGGAGCGGGTGCAAAATGAAGGCATTGGCCTCCCCAATAAGAATTCTGTTCCGCCATGAAATTTTCCTTCAGTCCCCAAATTTCTAGCATTGTAGAGAGTTAGATCTACATTTGCTGTGCCCATGTTCCCTTGGTAATTTTGTCTTCGTCTTTTCTTTGGATGTCTAAACTGTATTTCTAAATGCTCAACTTGAGTTTTCAAGTGATTGCAATGTTAGCAATTTGAGGACTGAAGGAAAATTTCATGGAGTTGGGGCAGAATTCTTATGGGGTGGTAACAGGGCTGCCAGATGTAAAAAGAGTTAAGGCTCCTATACCTTTAAGGGATGTGTAGACGAGGGAGTTTCAGCAGGTGAGCAGCCACTGAGAAGGCCCTCTGTCATATTCCCATCAGATATGGCTCTGAGGAGAAAGACCCTCCCATATTTTATACCATATGTTATTGGACTCCAAATCCCATCGGCCCAAGTCACCATAGCCAATAGGTAAAGCATGATGGGAGCTAAAGTCCAGGGAACTCATTCCCATGCCTGTTTTCATTGCTGCTAAGTAGAAATTGAACTTGGGGGCTTTCAGTATGCAAATCTTTATCCTGTGCGACAGAGATAAGCAGTTCTGGATTGTTGCATCTTGTTTATCTTCCATTGTCATATGTCCAGACTGGCATTTGTGAGTGTTTTTTGTCTGATTAATTTCAAGCACCACTTGCGCTATTGTTGCCCCAAAGAATCAGTGCATTCACAGTCTATCAACACAGCCTTACCAGGGTTGTACAATGTGGTGGTGTGGGGTCCATCTGTACACAGAAAGTGCCATTGTTTCCCAAGTGAGTTGATATTTGCTATCCTTACTATACCCCCAGAGACTTGTGGGTCCTCAGTTTCAAATGATATGGAGAGTGACAAACAAGCAATTACTTGAAGAAATCTGACCACAAAGGGGATCCAACATCAACTACCTGAGACTGTATTAGTAAGTTTAGTATATGCATCATGTTCAACAGCTGGAAAAGTGTCAGAGCAGCTTTGTTCTTGTTTTGTGCCTTCAAGCTGACTCTGACTTAATAATGATCTTGTCCTAGGGTTTTTGGAAATATTTCTTCAGAGAAGACTTTTCCATTGCCTTCCTCTAAGGTCACCCATTGGGTTTTTTTGTATAAAGATAATAAAAGTTACTAATGAGAAAGAACACATGAGATGGGAGATAGGAGAAGCGGCAGCAGTTTGATTTTGCCTGACCCTACCTGGAAGAGCAAAATTCTTCACCCTCTTCTTCCCTCCCTGTTGCTTAATTCATTGAGTACAAACTACTGTACTTTTGCACTTTGAATTCAATTTGCAGCAACAGACTCAGAGGGTGAAGGGGAAAGTAAGAGGAGGAGAGAAAAGCTGGAACATTTTAAAAGCTGATGAAAAAATGGAACAGCAGAAGATTAATGGGGACTGATAATGCCAAATCAGGACTGTTGGAGGGTGTACACTTCACATTTTAAATATATTTCAGGGACCACCAACACTGTTTAGCATTTTAAAACACCCATTCTTGAAAACCAAAAAATGGACTTCCACACACTTGTGGGGTTTTGCTTTTTGCATTCTTGGCAATCCATATGGGGACTTGGGCAGAAAATCAGTCCCTGATCCACTGATGCCCACTCTAGCCCAGGGGTTTTCACCTTTTCAGTGACTGCCATGATGGAGAACATGTTGGCTCCTAACACCAGCTCTGTACGTAGGCTGCTAGAAAGGCTATCTTTTGTGTTGGAAGATTGTAATGCATTGTAACATCCCGAGAATATCCTCTTGGATTTCGGATTTCCTGGCCTTTGCAGAGCTTGGCAATCATGGAAAACTTTAACAGCTGTAGTTTCTGTTTCTCTCCCTCTCTCTCCCCACTCCTACCCCCTACTTACCTTTAATACTATTCAGTACACAGAGTACTTTCTAGCATTCTTGTCTTGTTTAGATAATTTATAGAATGATCTACCATTTCCTGCTATGAACAGCACACCCACCCTTAAATTAACCTCATAACAACTGGACATACATTTCATGCCCTTCATAAATACTTGGAACACTTGGAAATAGAGTTTATCATCCCATTTGATTTTGTTCATTTAGGCCATAACTGGTATCAAGGGTTTTCCTCCCACTCTTAAGAATTATATAACTTAGTGTCTCTCTCTCTCTGGCTTTTCTTCGCAAACGAAGATTCAGGAAGGACTCATCCCGTGCTTTCTGCAAGCGCGCTGATGACTAAAAAGGCCAATCCGCGATAAACAAGTCCGGTTGCAAAAAGCACAGCAGAAGGTCTCCTTGGGTGATGTTTTTGGGTTGTGATTAGTGTACTAGGAGGGTAAAATAAGTATTATTGTTAATTACTCTTGTTGTGAACCTTTTTTTTACAGTAAGTTGTGTAAAGTTGAGCTCTGGCACAGATATGTACAAAACATAGTTTAAAAAACTAAATATATTCCAATGGGAGAAACCAAAGCCTTGCTAAACCAGATCTTGAAATGTTACTTTTTGAATTACAACTTCCAGAATTCCCCTGTCCGTTATGGACAGAGAGGATTCAAGGAGTTTTAGTCCCAAAGAGTAACTCGTTCAGACTCTGCTATACTAGTTATTCCATTTAAATCAGTTAAACTTAGTGCTTAACTCTGGCTAGACCATGCTTTCAATATTTATGGAACAGATTCTCTGCCACTGAAATGACTCCTGCAGTAGTTTATATCATTATTAAAAATCTCACAGCAATTAAATTAATTAAGCATTTGTTTTATTATTCATTTATTTTATTTAAAAATGTCTGTGTGATTATTCTTACAATAGATCCTGTGGCAAGTGAACAGCAGATATATAATGAACCACTAAAATGTACAATAAAACCATGACTGACAATAAAATTAGGCAGCAGTTTAAAAAATCCAGCAGGCTATTGCATACTGCAAATTAAGATGTTTCTCAAGTTGAAATGTTCCCAGCATTTAATGTATAATTTCGGCAGGGTTTCCCCCCTCTGTCTACTGGAACCTTTATAAAATAGAAATGAGGCGCAAAACACCAGACAGTGTAACTGCTTCACAGGGTTGTTGTGGGTATAAAGTGGGAAGAAGGAGAATCATGTGCATCACTTTGAGCTCATTGGAAGAAAGGCAAAATATAAATGTAACTATTAATAAATAAATCCACACAAGGCTAGGATGAACTCAAGGCATTTTGCTAATGATTCCCTTTCTCCTTCCTTGCCTCAAAGCCAACAGGATTGGCAAACAATTCTTGTTTCAGCACTGATGATGAGATAGCATCCTTCTCAACACCAGAAAGTAGCAGGCTGGCTTAGGGCCTGCAGAGCTTTGCCTTGTGGCACATGGCTTTCTCTTCCAATGTGTGGCTGCTACTTCCATTTTTCACCTGATACAACTGCCTCACTTTGCCTTGAGGTAAGACTGACTCTGCACAGACCTTGCCAAAGGTTCAGATGTGGCTCTCATGTGTAGCCCTGGTATGGACAGTGCTAGCTGTGGTCTTCTGGGGAGACTTGTGCCCAAGACGCTCTTGGTGGCTTGTGGGGAGCTCCACATCCAACGTCTAAGCCACCAAAGTTACCACCACCTTTAACCGCTGCTGCCACCACAAACACCGCGTGTCTGAACTTAACCACTTAATACTGTCCAACTGTCCTTATTTGGCAGGGACAGTCCCAGCTATTCTTCTGCCTTCCTACTTTTTCTGGCTACTTTTAAAAATATCCCAGTTTCACTCTTCTCATCCTATTTTCCTCATTTGTTGACAGCTTAGTTCAGTTGCTAACTGTCAAATTAATGATTTGTAAACCCCCCCACCCCCGGGAGCTATTTTTGCTGAAGGGCAGGGTATAAATACTCTTAAATAAATAAGTACATGCTACAGAGGCAGTGATCAGCAATGCTTTCTTCTGGAGCTGGCCGTCTTGTGAAGGTAACAATACCCAAATGCTGCCCTGTTTGTGTGTCAAGTCAAGCACACCTGTGGACAATGACAAAAATGTATTAATGTGCTTCTTCCCTCCGATCAGAGATGTTCCACATCAGTCAGCTCTGTGTGAGTACAACTCTGGACAGGAAGAAATCTGGGCAATTCATGGTCTGCGCCAGAGCTTGCTGATGCAATTCTAGAGGGACCATGGCTATGTGGGAGGGTTACAACACAACCCCTTGTTGGAATTTGAACGGCAAAGCCTCTTGGAAAGAGATTGTGTGTATGTGTATGAAAACTTGTAGATTGCGGTTGCTAAGTCAGCAAGAAGGAAAAATGAACTAAGAAGGACTTCCTTTCCCACCTGGGATTCCCAGTGGGACTGATAATTATACCAGCATTTACCAGTATTGGGTTTGCCACAAGTTCCTTCTGGCTGCTCTTGATCTAGAAGCAGAAGTCTGTTCCTAAGAGCTGAGAAAATGACAACTGAAACAATCTCTTGGCTGCTGTTGATTTCATTGCAGAAAGACTGTTTGCTCTTGCTGTGTGTTTTAACAAATGAAGTCCTCTGTGCCCCTCTGTTGCCTCTAGAACTCTGCTAACAAGGCCTACCTGATTCATAGAACCAAGTTAAATACTGCTTCAGTTGCCTACTCCCTAGACCAGTACTCTGCAATCTGTCTGACGTGGTTAACCAGCAGTACCCACTTCAAGTCCAGTGTGCCAGGAACAAGAACTTCTTTGTGCTATGTTGGTACTGTATTCGCATAGGTTTTTTTGGAAACTTACTGTAGACCATCAATGGATAGCTGACCACCACAGTTTAGAAAAGTTATCTTATTTTTGGATTACAGAAATGTTGGGCTATAAACTGGGACATTCTGCGGGATGTAGTCCAAAAAGGTTGATTTCTCATGGTCTGCATACCTTCCAACTGTCCTGATTTGGCTGGACGGCCCCAATGAATCCTCTGTTGTCCCACTTTTTTAGATGAGTTTGCAGAAATGTAAATGGTTGAGGTTCTTGGAGGTCTCTCTTTCATAGGGTCAACAGAAGGTGAAGCCAACTTGACTGCAGTTAATAACAATAACTATGTCACTTTTGAAAAATACTGAGAGGAAACCAGTGATTAAAAGAGAAAACATTTAATAAATGAAAGTGGATCGCTTAGCCTGAACAGAGATTCCCAACAAGGACTAATATGATGACTGTCATGCCTAATGCAGTCCTTCGCCTAACAGGCCAAAGGAAGGAAGCTGCCATCTTATCAAAATTCTTCTTCTTTTGTTTCAGGGACTTCCTTCCCCGTGGATCTGGCATTGTCACCAGACGCCCCTTGGTCCTGCAGTTGGTTAATTCCAGTACAGGTATGTGAGCTGTTTCCTCTCCTCATTTATATCAGTACAAATGTCAAAGGTCTTCCTCAAAGTTGCCTGCGCTTTGGTTTGGTCTTATTGGTTTTGGCAGTGATACAGAATACATTCAACATTTCTTCTCACTCCACGCTCTCAACTATCCTAATTTGGCACGGACAATCCTGATTGATCCTCTGTTGTGCCACTTTTTCAACTGTTTTTAAAACGTCCCAGTTTTTTTCTCTCCTCTTCTCACTTCCACCCTTTCCCCTCAGCTTACTTCTGTTGCTGCAAACTGAGTTCAAAGTGCAAAAATAGTCTGTACTCAGCAGGGGATTGAGGAGAGGAGGAGGGAGAATGTTATCCTTCCAAGTAGGCTCAGACAGATGCAAACTGCTGCAACTTTGTGTAGCTCGTTTGTTCTTCCTCAGTAATAACTTTAGCCATCCTGGCCAAGGAGAGGCCAGTTCTGTGCACGCTGCACTCCATCAGAAAAATCCATTGCACAGGCTCGAAGGAGTCTAGCAATAACTGAGGTTGCCATCTCCTATCAGTGGGGGACCAAGACATTTTGCTGCCTGAGGCAAAGAACAAAATAGTGCCCCTTTCCTATATCATGTATAGAAGCCTGCTGGACTGCCATTTCTCTTAATTCAACCGTACTGACAAGAAAACATCTCAGGAAAGGACCTTTAGCATAAGGCTAATTTAGGGAATCCAGGATAAACTGTGTGGCGGATGAGAGCAGCCATAGTGGGGGTGAGAAGTTATGAGGCCGTCAGGAACCAGTTTACCTCTGCTCCCTCCCCAATCTGCAACCCACTCAGCACTCAGAATGACCTCCTTTTAAAAAGCCTTATCCTGGCCAAAATGGGGACTAGAAGTGATATGCTGTCATTCCTGGTTGCCATTTTGGTTGGGATAGGGGTGGAAAAAATGAGGTATTTGAGGGGAGGGATTTGGGGTGGGGAGTTGAGAGAGTGCTGTAGCATAGGGTTGTCAGTGTGAAAACTGGGGAGGGCTCTTGTACCTTTAGTGGTTGTGTGGAAGAGGAAGTATCACCAGGTGTGGTTTGTTACCTGGTTGAAAGACAAGCAACCCCTGCCGATACTCTCTCTTCTACATAACCATTAAAAGTACCCTCTCTAGTGTTGTTTCTAGGAGTCTGGGTGTGATTTTCACCTAAAGTGTGGACTACATTTTCACCACTCTGAGCTATAGAGACTGGGAATAGCTGCGCTCCTCAGAATCTGCTAACAAAAACAATCACTCTGTCTAACAGTAAAGACGATGCTACCTCCCAGGCTGAAAATTGGCCTACATCTTCTGGAGTTCTTCTTGCTTGTGAACTAAGGTGGAAGACTGTGTTAAGCAGAAGTGGAGGGTCAGGGGACTGGTTTTATCAACAGGGAATTTGGGCACCTCTTCTTATCCATGTTGAATCTTGGCCATGTTTACATAAACATTGCTTGTAATGTCTGTTGTGTTGTTTCACCATCCCCATTTCCTGCCTCCATCTAGAATATGGTGAATTTCTACACTGCAAAGGGAAAAAGTTCACTGACTTTGATGAGATCCGTCAGGAGATCGAAGCGGAGACTGACAGGGTTACTGGATCAAATAAAGGAATCTCTTCTATCCCAATCAATTTGCGGGTCTACTCTCCCCATGGTAAGTAATACCCTAGCACAACCTGTTAAGGATTGTAGGTTGCAGGAGCTTTGTGACTCCATCTTGTCTGATGTTCCAGTGCCTTGTTATCATATGGCTGCATGTTTTAGTAATTGCACAGCATTTTAATTTGGGTATAAGGTGGAGAAACAGTTATTAACATGGTTTTTTTTAGGCCATCTGTTTTTAAAGTTTGTGTTTGTGATCTTTAGATTTCAATACTGCTATTATTTTTATTAGAAGCTTGGAAATACTCCTTTTTAAGGTTATAACTCTCAGAATTCCCCAGGCAGCATGGTAAAGTACAAAAGTCATATTGGCTGATTGGATTCTGGACGATGTAGTCCAATGAAGGAATTTTCCCAAACTCTTGTTTTATTTTGTTTACATCCTGTAGCTTTTGAAAAGGGCTTTATGCTATGTTTTATTGTGCTATGTTTTTATGGTGTCTATTGTGTTCTAAACCAACCTTAGAGCTTCAGTTATCAAGCTGTGTAAAGAATGGAAATTAATTGAGATAGATAGATTGTAAATTGCTTAATAAGTCAAGTACAAATCTGGGTTTCTTTGACTGACTAATTTAACAAACTAGACTGGAGTTTATTTTGAATGACATATCAAAATAATGTCAATAATGTCAATAAAGGGAGCCCTGGTGGCGCAGTGGTTTAACGCCAGTACTGCAAAGTCACCATGTTACAAGTTCGATTCCAGCGGGCTCCACGGTTCACTCAGCCTTCCATCCTTTCGTAGGTCGGTAAAATGAGTACCCGCTTAGTGGGGGCAATTAGCTAATACACATTGGAAACTGCTTAATGCAGTGTAGATGTGTACATTGCTATTGCTTAACAATTTGTAAGCTGCTCTGATAGCCTTTGTGGCTGAAGAGCGGGGTATAAATAGCTAAATTAAAAAAAAATATCCTGGGTTGCCTGTAATGACAAGCCAGGAAATGTTAAAGCAAAATGGATTCCTGGTTTATTCCTCCCTCTGGCCATGGGAAAGGAAGATATGTGTGTATGTGCCTTCAAGTCGCTTGTCAACTTATGGTGACCCCATGAATTTCATAGAGTTTTCTTAGGCAAGTAATACTCAGAGGTGGTTTTGCCAGTTCTTACCTCTGAAATATAGCATACAATACCTGGTATTTGTTGGTGAGCTCCTATCCAAGTACTAACCATGCTGAGCCTGCTTAGAGGAAGGGAAAACATGAGAATCCAGTGTTTTCTACAGGCTCCCTTTGCTCTTCTCTGCTTGTGTATGTGACACAAATTCCTGATGTAGCATTATGTACAAATGTGATTTTGAATACCTTGATGGCCATCCGGACTGAAGATGGTGGGAATGGTAGTCTACCAAATCTGGATGCCACCAGATTGGGGAAGGTTGTTTAAAGCTATAGACTGCTGCGTTTCCAAATCCTTTCAGTTACCTGTTCTCAGGACAATAGGCTATTTCAGTCATTTCCTTCTCTTCCTTTGTCTAGTCTTGAGTCTGACGCTGGTGGATCTGCCTGGGATGACCAAGGTTCCAGTTGGAGACCAGCCTGCTGACATTGAGTTCCAGATCCGTGACATGCTCATGCAGTTTGTCACCAAAGAGAACTGCCTCATCCTTGCAGTATCACCAGCCAATTCAGATCTGGCCAACTCTGATGCTCTGAAGATTGCAAAAGAAGTTGACCCTCAAGGTAACTTCATGTTCTGTGTTTGTTTTTTGTACAGTTTATGTGTTTCTAGCCTGGTCAGCTTCTTTTGTATCCGGTTTATTGCAATTCCAAGGTTTATTGTCAACCAGTTTCTCCTTCAGTCTTGTCCACTCTTTCTTTTTCAGTCAAACTCTCACAGTTTGCTTTGAGCAGGTGGACGTTCTAAGGTGCTTTCTTTACAAGTATGTTTCTTCTGGAAAGAGAGCTATTGATTTGGGTTGCCTTTATATTATCTAAGAGTCTTGCCCCCCTGCCCCCAAAGACTGACAAATGAATTATGGCGTATGTTTTTGTAGCCCAGCGCCAACTGAATCAAATTCATAGAATGCCATCCCAAATTCACACAAATGGAAAGAAGAATTAAAATAGTTGGAGAGGAACTGAGTGCAAGGAATGCAGATAGTGGGCATTACATTAAGGTAGCTGGCTATGCTGGTTTGGACTGATGGGAGTTGCAGTCCAGTAATATTGGATATACCCATGAATGCTGGGTCTGATAACTCTCTTTGGTTCAAGACATTGTATGTTTAGTTATGTCTAACAGAATGCTGGTTCTGATAACTCTCTTTGGTTCAAGACGTTGTATGTTTATTTATGTCTAACAGGTCAGCGTACCATTGGAGTTATCACCAAACTGGATTTAATGGATGAAGGAACTGATGCTCGAGATGTTCTAGAGAACAAGCTGCTGCCTCTAAGGAGAGGTAGGGGATCATCATATTGCCCTTCCATCTTTTTTTCTTTGCTCTTCCTCTGTGTTACAGGTTACTTCTTAGTCTTCCTTTGCATCCAACAAGCCTCATGGCAGTATTCTCTCTACTCTTTAAAAATCATTATATTCTCCTAGGCTGAAGATGAAATTACTTGTGCTTGGTAAAAAGGACAATGAAAATTCAAAAATAGTTCTTATTCTACTTTTACACATTAGAACATATGATTTCTAACTTACTGGTGGGGTTGACCAGGAGGTAATGCTATGTACTGGCATTGCGATGCTCTAGTAGATGTCTAAATGAAGAGTTTAAGACACCTGTTATATTGTCAGAGAATGTGAATTGGACCTGTGACAAAGTATTACACTGTGAAGTGCTCCAGTTCAGGATACTACACTCTTTTCAGGCTACATTCCCCACTTTCTCCAATACAGATTTGTCATTCCTGGATCCTCTTATCTTGTAGGTGAGATTCTATAGCTGTTGTAAAGAAGCTGTGCAGACAGCATTAGCATTGATTTCTTGGGAATTGGGCAGTCTTTTGAGTTTTCCAGACAAAAGAGTTACAAAGGGAGCTTAAGATGAGAAAAAAAAACCCATGTAGAATAGCAACATTTTGCAACACCTATCAATGACAGGGCGCCATGTGCAATAAGCCATCTGCTACTGTCAGCAGAGTATGTCTGTTGTGCTATGGTGAATAATTCATTTTGCATTTGTAGCGTGACTTACACATGCATATCTCACTAACAGAACACCAGCCAATCAGTGCCCCTAGTTTGTAAGCTACATGAGTCAACAAATTAAGGGCAACAAATTAATTTTATTTCATGACTTAATCTTAACATGTTAACACTAGTGCTAACCCATCCAAACTCTAGTTTCTACTCTCACAGTTGTGTCTGTTGTGGGTTCATTTCCATGCATTTGTTAGCTGACTTTCTGATCTCTCCTCACCCAGGTTACATTGGTGTGGTCAACAGAAGCCAGAAGGATATTGATGGAAAGAAGGACATTCAAGCTGCACTGGCTGCAGAGAGGAAATTCTTTCTCTCCCACCCAGCATACAGGCACATGGCTGAACGCATGGGCACCCCTTACCTGCAGAAAGTACTTAACCAGGTAAATGATGACTGACCTAGCTGGGACTTCAGTCCACAGTATCATAAAGGAGAGGAAGAATACATAAAGTTTAAACATTTAAAGATTAAGCCAGAGCTTGGAATAGTTGCTTTTTTGGATTGATATGAGAGAATTAATTCCAGAAGTTCTAGTCTAAAGAGGTAACTTATCCAAGTTCTAAGTTATGTAAGAGACTGGATTAATTATGACAACTCAAAATCAACAAACACCAAAACCCATTTTGCAGGCCAAGCATTGAGATGTTGACCAGGGCAGGATGCTTAAGGAATGCACACATCATGTGTTGAGAGAAAAAGCCACAACTTTAATGGATACAGCTGAGTAGTGTTGCCATGGCATGAGGCATAAATCTTGTTAACGGATAAACCTCCTATTACCATTTAGTGATAGACAATTGAGCTTTCTGCATTCCTTTTCTGTCCTTGTGCAAGGGCTCATGCAGAATTAGGCCTTCAGCATTAAAAAAAAATTAATCCATTGCATTATTGCATTAATCCATTAAAACATCTTCAGTTGACTAAAGAGGTGCCCCGTAGAACTTGAAAATAATAATTGAAGTCCTTATAAAAATTGCATTTGGCAGTTGAGCCACCCTGAAAGAGGTATTCTCACTTCTTTCACATATAGAAAGAAATGCTTCTTCTAACAGTGGCTCATCTCAGAGTAAAAAAAGCATGTGTTTCATTTCAAAATTGTTCTTTTTATCAACAGGCAAATGTAATCAGTAAACTCATTTGACCCAGGGATGGGTTTCCACTTCTGGGTTTGGGACAAGCTGTAGTTTATGAAAACCATAGTTTCCCTCGTTCATTCATAAGACCAAAATATGGTTGCTCAAATGAAGTAGGGAGGCAAAGAGTATGCAAGCCTAAAATATGAAAATTTTAATGTCCCATGTTTTGACTCATTAGTGAATCAATGTAAACACATTTGTTAAACAATCAGAAACAATGAAACTAAATGAAACTAAATCAGTAATAGCAAACACATCTTAAAACCTCAGCGGCTGCCCCACACCATTTTTAATAGGGACTTAGAAGCTTTGCCTTGTGTACTCAGCCTCTCTGCAAGCCTTGTGAGTCTCTTTCATGAGGCTTGCAGAATCTCTCTCATGAGGCTTGTGAATGCGAGAGTCTCTCTTGTGGGACTGCAGACATGAGGCGAGACTTATACGTCCCTATTAAAAATGGCATAGGGCCACAGCAGAGATGGCAGCAAGCCCCACCAGACCCCTGCTTCTGCCTTGTGAAGGAACCCCATCACCTCGAAGGAAGAAGCAGGCAGATGGCATACTTCCCTCTGTGGACTCAAATGTATTGTGTACTGTACGTTTGAATCTGCAGTGGGTTGAATCTGCGGATTTTGAGCCCACTGTACACTGAATGAGTTTCAACCCTATTGGTCTTCTTTAGCAAAGACTCCTCCATTATATGCAGAGTATAAAGTACATAAATGACATGACATGAACTGAAATGGATTGAAATTAAAATTCTGCTTGCAGCAAGAAAAGGTGAATTCAGCCATTTCACAAGGACACCTAAGGTGTTCAAAACTGCTCTGTCGAAGTAACATCAAACACTACATTTCTTTGCAAAGGTTCTTGTTGCAACTAAGTCATCAGCCTGATCTTGTACTGATGATGACCTAAGACATATACCTGGGAGAGAACATATGACTTGTGTGGTCATCTGTTATGTGAACAGTGTTATTTTTTTAGCACTTGCACAGGGATGCAAAAGTGGTGATGGGTGGAAAAGGCTGCTGAGGCCAAGCTACCCATATCTCAAATTCCTGTCTTCTAGGTGAGTTCACAGAGTCAAAGTACTATGAAAGGAATGTCTTGAACAATCACCAGTGCCACAGGACAGAAGATTGTCCAAGCCACCTCTTCCATAGTGCTTTGCTTCCATGGAACCCCAATAGAAGCCAGACATTTTAGAAATAAGCTTCCCAGAGCTGAAAGTCTTCTTCCCCTGTTGTGACCAACGTTTTCTTTCCTTACCGCTACCTACAACATTGCCTTTATCTTCTTGCCACCATCTTTGCTTCTACTGTCACCATAACCAGACAAGCAAAGGCCATAAACTCTCACTGCTGACGAACCTCTATATGCTTAATGCACAATTTCTGTCTTGGTGAAAGGAGGATTCCATGCACAGTGAGCTTCACCCCATCACCACCCACAGATATGGAGGGGAAAAAACATGCCTTGAAAACAAAGCCTGGTTGGTCACCCAGTCCAAAGGTGCAGCCATCTTAATTCACCAGTCCTTTCTCTACCTGCGTCTAAGAGCAGAACTCCTTTCCTTTGCTGCTCTAATCTTTCACTTTTTGATTCAGCCCAGAGCTGAAAAGCCTATGCATTCCGTATATTATTTCTTTATCCTATTCTCGTTACTCAGTGAAATTATAATATGTGTGAACCAGCCTAGTGGGATTTTTAACTCTGGTTCTTAAACCATCTCCCTTTCTTGTGTAGCAACTGACCAATCACATCCGAGACACACTGCCAGGCCTGCGAAACAAGCTCCAAAGTCAACTTCTCTCGATTGAGAAAGAAGTGGAAGAGTATAAGAACTTTCGCCCCGATGACCCCGCTCGCAAGACCAAAGCTTTACTTCAGTGAGTGAGAAATTTATGTTGATGACTGTGTCATAGTTCCTTTCCAGCTAAAAATGCTCTAAGGCAAGAATGCTATGTTGTTGTTGTTGTTGTTACTACCTTATTACCTTATTTAAAACAATTAAAATACACAAATAGAAGTCAAGACAAAGAAACAGCAACAACATTGGGGCTAGCACAAGACTTTTTGCTCCTCTTCCTCTTTCTCCTCCAAGATGAATCCTAATCCAGTCTTTTTTTTCCTTTTTTAATTTTTTTATTCTTTTAAAATTATGACAATAGCAAATACTGTAGATCACTCCTTACCAACGAGTCCTAAAAATTAACAATGCAATTATAACAACCTGTCAGGTAAAGTTATGTGCATATGTTATCAAATCACCTATAAACAATTGATCAGTCTGTCAATCTATCCATCAAGCTATCTACTCATCTATCTAATATTCTTCAGACCGCAAATCCCAGGCAGGCTTGTATGGGAGAATACAACACTTTAGACAGCCTGTTCTCCATTAATTCAATAGATGGACTTGAGTTGGAATTGACAATTGCATTTAGGACTTTTTGTTTTTTAAAAATCTTGTGATAGCTTCAGTAGAATTGGATTACTTAACTGTGTGGAAATACTATCTTGACGATTCCCTTCATAGTATTGTGGGCTTTTTTCCCTACACAGGATGGTTCAACAATTTGCAGTGGACTTTGAGAAACGCATTGAAGGTTCTGGGGATCAGATTGATACTTATGAACTGTCTGGAGGTGCTAGGATCAACCGCATCTTCCATGAGCGTTTCCCCTTTGAGCTGGTGAAGGTAAAACTAATCTTCCATTGGTCTTTGCTTTGGCATTTCTGTCATCTCTTTCTCTCTTAATTTGTATTGTTATCAACCAATTACTGTATCTTCTTCAATCCCTTGTCTTTCTACTGATGCTTACTGGTATATCTCTTTTAATGTGAAAAGTATTTTGTAGTCTTTCTGTTGCTCACTAGGAAGCCAGCATGCTCTAGTGGTTTGAGTGCTGGACTACAAGTCTGGAGAACAGGGTTTGAATCCCTGCTTGGCCATGGAAACCCACTGGGTAACCTAGGGCAAGTTACACTCTCTCAACCACTGTATTTAAACAGAAGTCTGGGAAGGCAGCCAGCCAAGTGGTGGTGTGAGGGAGCTCTCCTAGCCTATCTTTGTGGCCACAGTGGTCCTTTGCATCATGGATACAGAGCTGTGCCTGGACACTGTCCAAGAGTGACAAGGAGGTACAGAATACCTCTTTACACAATGTTAGGAAAAGCAGTTCCACTAATTCAACTCCTGGTTATACTAGCAGAACCCAAGAGGATTTTGACCCAGTGTGTTTAGGTATAGTTCCCATTATCCCCAGCTAGTATGGCCAATGACCTATAGCTCTGTTTCTTGGACTGTTGTGCCCTCCCTCACCTTCAAACAGTATTGATGGGAAACCTATGTACTGCTTACAAAAGTCTGCCCATGTGCTGGTCATGAAAGTCTCCATAGAAACACATACTGGTAGAGATTCTACATCTGTACTGTGTTGCATAAATAACTGTCAGTGGAGTTCTATCCTGCTTGCATTATGGAAGTCCTATGCTGAATAGTATAAGAGTACAATGTATGCATATTAGTGGCCAGTGATCATGGCTGTTATGTACTTCCATGACCATCAGCTGGTTACAACCATTCTTTTTGTCAAAAAAGTCACACTATATCCAGAGTGCAACTTAATGTCTGCGTATGCTGCTCTTACAAAGAAAATCCAGCGATAGGGTTGCCGTAGTCAAAGCTGACTTGACAGCACATGCCAACATCAGGCTTTGGTTAGTATATAGGGCATTGTGGTAACGTTCCACTGATGTTCTTTTCTCCTGGTACAGATGGAATTTGATGAGAAGGAGCTCCGACGAGAGATCAGCTATGCCATTAAGAACATCCATGGTATCAGGCACGTATCAATGAAATAGAGGCAGCACCTCTACTCCATTTCTTTCACAGTCTCTCTAGAAAATCCAAGCCTTGGTCCAGAAGACTTCAGAGGTATGGTAGGTTGGTAAATGGGCAGGAATAGCTGTGCAGGCCATGGGCTTTGAAACTTGTTGGTAGGTTCCCATCGGTCTTTGCTTGCGGTTCCTCTGAGGTAAAAGCTTCCTTCCCATTTTGTATGGAAGGGAAGTGATATCATCCATAAGAGAAAGTAACATGGGTGGTAACATGCTAACTTCACCCCTCACCCCCAGCTATTATTTTATGTTGCTTTCCTGAGTATCAACAAGAGCTCAGTTTCACAATCTAGTGAAAGGTTGGGAATCATGTAGCCCTCTAGATGTAGGTGGACTGCAATGCCCAGCAGTTCTCACCAATTGGCTACACTAGGTAGGGTTGATGGCAGTTGCAATTGAACACCTGGAGAGGCACATGATTCTCACATCTGGTCTAGGAGCAAGAGCATTCCAATTTGCAAAACCTAGGCCAGCCTGCTTGGTGTAAAATAGGCAAGTCAGACATCACAGTCAGTGCATGCCAGGTCTGTGTTGCACTAGTCTGTCAGATGTTTCACATGTAGAGATGCCCTATGATTTTGTTCATCTGCATTTGGAAGTGAATTTCCCTGATCCACACCTCTCAGACTAATGTGCAGATTGGAACATGGTTACCCTTCTTATTGCACATTTCTCTGAGCTCTGTGAAGTTGCTTTGGCTTTAAAATGCAACCCTTGGCTCCCACATAGTTGCCCACCTCTGGTCTAAACCAACCATTAGCTTCCATAGCAGAATGGTGCTAGTTACAGCCCAGCAGACCTGAAGGGTCAAGAAATCAGATCTAAATTGTATTTCCACCAGATGCAATGTTATTCCTGCATCCACTGTATTCCATATCAGCTGTTTCCTTGTTAGAAATAATTCCAAGGTCTAAGTAGATATTGTGAGGGATGAAAGACTGTTGTCAGTCACCACTCTTGGATCTCTTTTAGTCCTTCTCTTGAGATGTCTAGACATCCTGCACCACCGTTATTTATACAGTATATGTCTTAGATTTTTATCCAAGTTTTCTCCCAGGACTGGGAGGTAAAGCTGCTTCCAACATAATTTTAAAAAGATTTCTAATAAAAGCACAATAAATTATATATGAAACACAAGCTATGTGCGTTATACTGTACAATGAAAAAAAAACCCATTAAAGCCGTTTAAAATTGTAAAGTAATCATATTTTCGAAGGGGTGTGGCCCATAGAGGATTCTTGTGGGGCAAGACTGGCTTTTCTGGGATCTAGTCAGCCCCCCCGTGTTCCTTTTGGGAAGCTGGTTTTGTAGGCCTTGGAGAGCTCTTGTTGATGACTTCTTTTCTTTTTTTGCATTTACAAGTGCTACCCAACAGGCAGCCAAGCTGGTTTTTGTTGATTAATAATGAGCAACTGCCCTGAATTTTATTTTATTTATTTTTTTAAATATGTAATGCTGTATGACCTTCTCCTTGCCCTATCTCCCTCCCACCTTGTTCTTGTCCCCCTTGCCAACTTTGTCCCGGGTGTTTAGAACCGGTCTCTTCACGCCGGACATGGCCTTTGAGACCATTGTGAAAAAGCAGGTGAAGAAGATTAAAGAGCCTTGCCTGAAATGCGTGGACATGGTCATTTCGGAGTTAATCAATACCGTTAGACAATGCACCAAGAAGGTAACCCGGGAAGGGAAGCATGGAGTGGCACACACGCACGCTCATGCCCACCTGCCCATTGGCTGAAGCACAGCATTTGTGATTTGGGTGACAGCCCTTGCCTGGCAGTGATGTTTTGGTTGTTGTTTTTTTTCTAACCACCCTCCCTAACAGCATGACTAGACTTGAGTGAACCCAGCCTGGAGATCCCTAGCCAATTGGAAAGAGGTGGGAAAAGCGCAAAGGGAGTATCAAGTATTGGATTCCTCACAGAGTCCATGCATATGGACTTGTGGGCAGAAAACTCCACCATCCCACTTCTTGTCTCATGGAGGGCACAAGGTTGGGAAGGCTGTGTTATAGGCATGCATAACAGCAGCTGGATCAGCTAGTCATTCTCACATCAAAGAGGTATGTGTCTTCTTCCTGCCTCTTGTGAACCAGACTGCCCGGCTGCCCTTTTCTTTCTTTTTTAAAAATGCCACATGCTCCCCCCGCCCTGAATATACTGATTATCCTTCACCTTGCCAAAATGTTTGGAAATATTTTTTTAAGAAACACTTGCATACTTGCTCCGAAATTTGGTATTGGTGATGTCCCAGGGGCTAGATGTCATGTTTTCTCTGGTTCAAAGTGAACTATGCTGTAAACTTGCAGAACTGCTGTTGTTGTTTTTTTCAGAGCATACCCCATTACACAAAAATATTATTTTTTGGGAAGATCTGTGATAGTCCTGTCAGATTACTACCCCCATTCTCGGAATGCTGTATTGGTAGCCTGGCAAATTTTCAGATTGGCTCCGTTTGTTTCCTCCCCCAGAAGAGCAGCAAGTGGCTGAAGAGAACTCAATAAAAAATTATTGCTTCTCCTGATTTGCCTACCACTCTTACTCTTTCCCAGCCTCTTGCAATTACTTAGCTGGGAAGTTTCCACCTTGCATTGTCTTGAGGTATGATTGGCTGTCACAGAAGGGGTGCAGAATTAAAACTATCTCATCAGTCCTGCTCCACAAATTATTGCATTTCTTTTCTAAAGAAAAAAAAATTACCAGAATTTAAAATTGAGGAGAGATACCTACTACCTCTCTCTGTCATGGCCTGCTCCTTCAGGTAGGACGCCCAGATACTGGCATATATGTGTGTACATCTATATCTATATCTATCTATCTATATATAAGGCACTTGACTCTCTTAAGCATGGGCACTTGGAACCCTTGGCATGTTGGACGAGCTGCTGGCCTTTTGGGAGCAGGTAACTGGGCAGGGTGAAAGACAGATTGTTCTGGAACATTCTTTGTGACGGACTAAGGTTAAATGAAAGATGAGACTCAAGGTTGCTTTGACAAGTGGTCCTGAGGGTGGGCTGATTGAGTGGGTTTCATCCTGGAGCCCTGGGTTTTTTTGGGAGGGGGGTGCCTACAAAGTGGTCATACCTTTTTACAGGTTCCTCAAGGTTCTAGAATGCTGGAAGGACCTTCCTTTTTCTACCCTGCTATCCTTCTACGGGGGTCGGTTGGTGGTGGGGGTTGTCTGTGGCTGTGGGGAGCACCCAGAAATTTGCCATTCCTGCCTAACAGGCAGGCACAACGCCCTTGGGCTGCCAAGTACACAGTGTCATCTGAATAACTGGATGGGAAGGGCCAACTTTTCATATCTTGTGTCTGCCCACCCAAACTTCCTCTGCTAGTTTTCCCCCATTGGTCAGTCACCATTCTCTACTCTTTTACAACCCCTTCTTTTCTCTATGTGTATTTATTTGTTTCCTTCTTTTCTTTCCCCTTTGCATTCTTTCTAGCCCCTTTATTTTCTTTCTTCCCTCTACCCTTCCCAGAGTAGCAAGTCTGTACCTATAGTAAAAACCATATCTGGAGCTGACATGAAGGATGGTCTCCTTTTTTCCCACTGGAGGTAGAATCCAAGGGTTGGTAGCAGTGTGGTTGGTTGCAGGTATGTTGGTTGGTTGACTGCAGGTGTTTTTGTGATGGGTCCCACTGCTGGCTATGGAAGACAGAGCTCTATGAATACAAGCCAATCTCTCTCTGTTAACTCTAATCAACAGACCTGTGTTCAAACCTGTTGGCTTTCAGAATGTGTGCTTGTATGTGTGTGAGAGAGAAAGAGAGAACAGATATGGGCAGGTATGTGCAAAAGCGTGAAAGTACAGTAAAGTGTTTAATTTTCAAAACGAGACATTGCCAACCAGAGATGGCCCAAGACATTTTGCTGCCTGAGGCAGAACAGCACATGATACTTTTCACTCACAACTCCAGATGCATGTCCAAAATCAGTCGAGTTCTTTTGCCACACGAGGGTATAAAATCTCACAAGCCCCCCTCACCGTTCCTGCATAAAAATACAAAAATGATTATTACACAAAGAATGCTGACATTTGTCATCCTTCTGTAACACCCAAAATCTACTACCTGCTATGGCTGCCACACTCTACCCAACAATAGAGCTGGTTCTGTGGCTCACAAATGCAAGAGGGGAATCTATAGCTCCCCCAGGACCGAAACATTTCCTTGACTAAGTTCATTTTATTGGCTCTGTTCAATTTAGTGGGCAGGCCCTGTTCAGCTCTTAAAATGGTGTGCGAATGTGTCTTGAAAAGGCATCAAACCAGCCCTAAAATTCCAGGAGGTGATTCAGTTTTTTCTTAAAACAACAACAACTGGATCATTTGACGCTTGGACAGTATAGAGAAACAGTCACCATTTGATTCACTGATTAGTACGTCTGTCAAAAAAAAATTGCCAAGGAAGGGAGAAGCTAGGCATGCTCCCTGACAGGGGAAAACAGCAACAAAAGAGCCAGTTCAGGTTTTAAGGTATGTCCATGTACACTTTCCATGTGCTTAATGCCTAGGAAGACGTGATGTCAAAGAGACTAGCAAGATCCTTGATGCAAGGGTGTTATAGCTCCATAGCTCTTTCTGTATCTGGAGAGAGAAAGCCAAATAAGCAGTTAATACACACAGTGAGTTAAATAATGCTGAATTTATGCCTATTGAAGAATATAGCTTTATTTATTTAAATATTTATATCCTGTCCTCTATGTAAAACTCTCAGGGCAGCACACAATAAAATCATCATAATCAACTTAAAACAATGTTAACACATGGATCTGTGTAGAAGCAGTTCAGCTTTTGTAAACAACTATGTTTTCACTTAGCATTGAAATGACAGCAATATGGGCACTAGTTGGACCTCTAAGGGGAAGATATTCCACAATTGAGGTGCCACAGCAGAGAAGTCCTTCTCCCATGTCCCCCAACAGCATTTTGTCCTGTCTGATGGATGTAGCTTTATGACACCCTAACTGTACAGAATGTAGTTTTGTTAAAAAAAGAAGAATCTAGCATAGCATATGCACATGACCTGTGACAAGATCACATGGGAAATTAGCCCTTTCCAAGAGAAAAGCAATGGTTAGACCCCAAGAAACAAGTCTGAAGGTTTTCTCCTTGACCTTTGTGTTGCTACTACTTTTTACTGTTGTATTTCCAGGCAGTGCCCATCTGTCTCTTTTAGAAGTTAGTCTAGGAAGCAAGGAACCCTAAGGGAGGAAGGGAAATAAACTGAGACCACAGGAAGAATTTAAGCAGGAAACTGAATGGCTTGTTCTTTTCAGCCTGTCAGGGAGAGACTTGAGGTGGCCGAGGAAGAGAGGAGGGACCCCTGCGTGTACCCATCAGTTCATTTTGTTGATCACACCCTGGCTTGCAGTTTTGCATTCTATCTTTTCTTCATCCTGCAGAATTCACCTGATGCTTGGCAGCACATAGGGTCCTTTAGTGATGCTCTCCTGGGTTAGATTTGCCTGTGGTCTCACTTCTCATTTTTGCCTTGTGTTTTTCTCTTCTCTCTTTCCCTTTCACTCTCTTTTCTTTCTTTCTCTCTTTCTATCCCTGCTCTGTCTGATCTTTCTCTCCTCCTTTTCCTCCTCTGTCTGCTTCACACTCCTTTCTTCCTTGTTGCTTCTTTCCCTCCCTGCTCCTTTTGCCGTGCAGAACGGGTCTCTTCACACCTGACCTCGCTTTTGAAGCCATAGTGAAAAAGCAGGTGCAGAAACTGAAGGAGCCCTGTTTGAAGTGTGTGGACATGGTAGTGAGTGAGCTCACATCCACCATCAGAAAGTGTAGCAACAAGGTAAAGAAACCCAACACCCCCAAAAGAGAGAGAACTTCAATAAAATGCCAGTTTACTTGCACACAAATACATAAACGTACACACACATCTGCCCTTCCCTTACACATAGAAACTCAAGGTTGGGATTGGTGGGAGGCAGACACAAAGAGAAGATAATTAGAAAGAAGTGTTAGAATTCTGATCATGATTTATCAATAAGGATAGTGTGATTAGGAGGGACCCACATGCAATAGGGCTTGAGAGAAGGAATGGTTGATTCAGGCATTAGGTAAGAGATGTTGAGGCCTATAAAATCATAAGGATTTTCAAGGAGTGTTGAGTGACAATATGAACATGGTAGCTGGCTTTATGTTAGCTGACAGGCCACAGGTGGGTACAATATCGTTTTCTTTCCTGCCCTTTGTGTGTAGGGTAGGGATTGTACCATCCTTACCTGTGTAGTGTGCTGTTGCCTTAATAGTCCCTTATCCAGTCAGCTGTGGGTCTAGTTAAATTTCATTATCAGATAGGTGAGATTAAGGTACAGTGGTAAATTTTGAAGCCTAGGAACTCATCATGACAGTCCCCATAACCACAACTTCAAGGAAAGTCCGGAAGTATGGGCAGCTGTGCTTATTTCGTTTCAGCAAACCAGCCCTAGCAGTTTTAACCACTATCTCGAAGAGATCTTTCAGAAACCTAATTGTGTGTGGGGGGTCTCTTAACTGCTCAGTCAGATCCAAGACATTTCCAAAATACTTTGTGTCACAACAGGGACAGCTCATAATACTATATTTGTGCTGGGAAAAGCCATTTTCCCTCTGGCTGCTGTGAGGATTGAAGCTAGACTCACAAGGGACAGAGAACCTTGGATGGAGTGGGGTGGATGGAGGCAGATGCTATCATAGTTTGCTCTCATCAAAAAGTCCTAGCATTTCAACCCTGCAAGTCCTGGATCCACTATACCACTGATAGTGTCCATGAACAAGACTTTCATATAGCTAGTAACAGAAAACTTTAAGCTGCCCTTGTGATAGACTGTAGCTGCCCAGCCACTGCTGTAATATCTACAGGAACAGAAGCATCCTTTGTTATTTGCCTTGAAATGCATCATTTACCACAGAGGATATCATAAACTGAAAAACCAACCAATCCCACTCTTTCAGGATTTACTGTTAAAACAAAAAACAAAAAAGGCCCCCAGCATGTTGAAAGGTGGTCTTACTATGTGCTGTTGTGTTCATTAATAAAAAAAAAAAAGAGAGAGAGAGAGAGAGAGATGCTGCCGAACCAGAAAGGAAACCAACCCAGTTTTAATTTTTAAAGTTAAGCATCCAGTTGGCCAACACATAAGGGGTGATTGCTTGTTGCCAAGTCCCTGTTTCTCATATGCCTCCCTTTGTTTCAGAATAAAATCCTGCTGTGAAGGCCCCTGTATTTCTTACTATCCCTGACGTGCATGTTGAAAACCCTCTTTTGTTCACTTTACCCCCATCTGGAAGTCCAAAGTTTTGAAACCAGTGATGCAAGTTTAAGAGAAGGAAATGTGAATTGGTTTCTCTGATTGTAATGGTGGCATCCCAGATGTTTTCCAAGTGATGCCTGCCCACATCCATGTTGTTGGATCTAGCCACTCCATTAGGGGGCACCACACACCTCTCTAAGGAGGCAGTTTCCCCCCTCAGTTGAGGGTGATGTGTTCTTTATTAAAACTAGATTAAATTGCTAACATTTCACTTTTCCCAAGAGTAAATCTGCGAGGGTTAATAATCACTCACAATTTCCTGTATTCCAGGACTGGATGTGGCCAACACACAAGTCTTCTCAAGTGCAGAGTAGAGAAGTGGAAAGGAAAGGGAAATACCTAGTAGATGCAAGGATATTTTCACCTGGCTTTCCAAGAGCCACTGCATCTTATTTATTTATATGAGCACATGAATATTCTTCATGTGAGACAGGAAAGCAGAAGAGAGAGAGAATGTGTGTGTCTTAGTCAGTCAGCCAATTTATCCTCAAGTGCACATTGCAGCCATTAATAAACACTAGAAATGCAAAAACCAGTTTAAGAGTCACTTGTGAATTGGGCTATATTAGAGGTGACAAGAAATGTATCTTTGCATTTAATATGTTTAAAAAAAGTGCAAAAGGAATCAGCTGGAAATCTGGACTAAACTGGGATTACAGCTGGTGAAGAAAAGGAGGACATTTAACCCCTGCTGAATTCCTAAATGAAAACCCTTCCTATGAAGCCCCTGTTTGTATTGAAAAGGAAGCCTATCACCTCCATTGGTGCCTTTAAACTCATTTAGTTTGACACTCAAACTAAGAAGCTATAAATATATGATTGCTCAGTTGGGAAAGGTGGGCTTCTGGGTGATCAGGATTCACTTTGCCAGTTCCTGCATCTTTGTTTCTAAGAAGGACCACTCCTTTGCCTTTAACACCTGAGTTCTTGTCCTGTGGTTTCCTCTCTTTGCCACCTCTGTTCTGTTGCTGAGTAAGGCAAAGCAAATTCACTGTTCCTTTCCTTTCTTTCCTTACATTTTGCTAAGGAAGTCTGAGCTTTCTTTACCCTCACTTTCTTATATTAGAATAAAGAAAGACAGCACTTCTTGGTCAAGGTCTTTTAGAGGCTGTGTGTCCTAAGCAAAACTCTGCAATGCAGAAGATCTTGGATCTAGGCTGGGATTAGGTTTGGAAAGGGAAATCTATTTAGAGGAGTTGAAGCTGTGTTTCAGTAGATGGCAGCCTTCCCTCTGAATCAGCAATGAATGCAACATAAAACTCCTTGGTAATGACATAAGACTGTGCTACCTTTTAGGCGAACATAACTTGGGCCTTTATGCTCAGTTAATTCCTCTGGAATCTGAAGAAGAGCGCTAAACTAGGCCTCTCTAGGCCTCCATATTAGGTACATGTCTCTATGTATGAGTTCCAAAACTTCCTACATCTTATAGTGATTTTTCTCTCCCAAATTATTTGGTTTCAGTGACTTCATTTCAGTCACAGGCAAAGCAAGCCCTGTGTTATAAAACCACATCCTAGTCCATCCCTAAAAGATCATTACTAATCGCTACTAACTACACAGGAAATGAATCCATCTAGGTTTGGGTTTTTTTAAGTGACTGTGTGAGTGTGAATAGATGTGTGTGTATGTGTATATATATCTGACCCATATCAAGAGATGAGAAATTGAATGGGTGCTGAAGAGAGCATTAACATCTACATAGGGTTGTGAAATGAGGCAAGAAATGTAGTTTTAAAAGCCAGCATCGCCTTTTGGTCTGGAAGAACTTATTCCAATTTTAATTTTACCCTGTTTAAGTGCTAAGACTTTTCACAGTTTGTAGGCACACTTACTGCTTTTCCTTTACCTCTCTGTGATTATCACTTAAAATATAAAAAGCTCTCTTCCTGTGGTTTTTAACAGGAGACTGAAACTGAGAAATTACATGGATGCAGCTTTGGGTAGCAGGGAGATAAAATTGTGCTGAAAACATGGGAAGCGATGGTTGGTCTGTCTAGCTCACTATCATCAAGGCTGTCTGGAAGCAGCTTTCCAGGGTTCAAGCAGGCAACTTTCTTAGCCCTATCTGGAGATGTCAGGGATTAAACTTGAGATCTTTAGAAGGTAGAGCAATGTTCTACCACTGAGCTAGAGCCTTCTTCACTTGCTTAATTTGGGGCATGGGTCAGGCTGCTGTTAGAAGCATAGGAGCTCTGTCCCAGCCCAAGGAGAAGTTGGCCAACTTACTATAGCAAACCAGAAATTACTAGTTCTGTGCCAAACCAGTAGTAATATCAATTTCAGCACATTGCACCAGCATTTAACCCAACAGATAATATAAATGTGATTAAACAAGGTGGAACTTCTGTCACTATAAATTACCCACATGAGACATGCACGTGTGTTCTTTCAGTATACCCATGGGTGTAGCTACAGGAAGATAAAATGAGGAGTTATGCCCCACAAATAAGAATCTTGCCCTCTCAATGACACAGTCCTTTGGTCCCAAATTTCTGGCATTGCAATAACTTAAAACTTCAGTTGAGCATTTAGAAATACAGTTTAGGTGTCCAAAGAAAAGGGCAGGCAAAGTTATCAAGGAATTGCAACACACAGCAAATAGAAGAGTTCTGGGTGTGAACAATTTTCAGTGTCTGTCTCTCAATGTTAGAAGTTTAAGGGGTCAGAATTCTTAATAAAGGGCAATGCCCTCATTGCGCCCCCCCCATATTTCTTGCATAACTGCAATAGCCATTTTTAAACATTCTTGCATATGTAGTAGTGTAAGGAAACAAGATGATTTAGGACTGGTGGAAGGCAGCCATCAGGACTGCAGAGGAAAATGTGGAGGTTGTTGGAGGCGAGCAGAAAGGAGCAGAGGCTGGTTGAAGGAATTTGCTCTGGTTTGTTGTAGAGTGAGCTCTGTAGTGCAAAACCAAGTTCTGAAATTAGGGACCTCAGCTGCAGTTGGCAAGTTCTGGAAGAAATGACATGTGGATTTGAAAGGAAAAAAATACGGCCAGGAGAGGGAAATGTGGTTATGTAGCAAATGTCAAAAAGCCTCCTGAATTTGCTATAACCCATGTTCAAACTGAGCTCCCCTTTCTCGACGTTCTCCTGCTCTCCCGTTCAGAGCCATGGCATTTCTGGGTGCTGCTGGTGCTACCACCTTCCCTGCCACCCCCCCCCCTTTGCATCCTGGTGCATGATCCCTCTGGTGGGTGTGATGTTTGTGTTGGTGATTTGCTGTTTGCTCAGCTCCACTTTTTCCTGTGCATGCCTCAAGTATGATATATTCCGGTCCCCGCATGAATTCTGACAAACATGACTGAACATTTTCTTTTTTGCTTTATCCTATTTGGCATGTAAATTTTTGTTGTTTTAATTGATCAAGGTTTTAAATAAATTTGAGAACATTTCACAGCTTTGGAGTGGTTTCTCTTGTGTCACTCGGATGGTTATTATTTTATATTCTCTCAACAAGAAAAGCTGGGAAAGATTTTCCAATTTCCTGTGCAGTCCTCCCACCCCCCTTGTTTCTTTGACAGGATTCCTTCTGTCTCCACCAGCAATGGAATGCTGGTGTTTTACTCTCTTTGAACTTTAGAGCCTAAAATAACAACTAAAAAATCCTCGGAAAGTATTCAGCCACTTCAATCCAGGTAATGCAGTGTGTAGAAAATTGAAATGTCCTTTTAGCATGCCTTCTGTCACATTTGGCATCCAATTTGTGCCATTTATGGAAGGCTGCAGCTATTGTCATGTACTTTCAAGCCAACTCTGACTTAGGGTGACTCTATCATAAAGCTTTCTTGGCAAGATTTGTTATTCAGAAGTGGTTTGCCATTGCCTTTCTCTCAGTATGACTAGCCCAAGGTGTTGAGTAGAGATTCAGACTCTGTTTCCTAAAGTCCTAGTCCAACACTTTTTGCCTTATACTGTGTACTGCTTTGAATATTCTGGCTTGTTCTATTTTGGCTGATTTATGGCACAATCTTACACATGTTTACTGAGAAGCCAGTCCTGTTGCGTACAGTGGGGCTTACTCCTGGGAAAGAGCACATTGGACTGCCACCATATTGTGTTAGTTATTTTCCTACTTGAGAGCCAGCATGGTGTAGTAGTTTGAATTTTGGACCACAATGCCAGGAGACCAGTTCAAATCCTCACTGAGCCATGGAAACGCACTGGATGACCTTGGACAAGTCACACTCTCTCAGCCGTAGAAGAAAGGAACGGCAACCTTCCCACAACTAAATCTTGCCATGAAAACCCTATGATGGTATTGCCATAAGTCGGAGTCAAGTCTTTGAAGGCACACAACAACAACTTATCATACCTAGTAGTTTCAATCTAATGAAACCCATTGGAGTTAAGAAAAAGTGGGAGGAATATACAAGCATGCAAAATATTTTAAAACCCACAGTAAAAGGTGTGAAAACATTAGAGGCCACTGATGTTTCAGACAGTCACCTATACATTGGATAGACATGGGTGGGGGAAGCCAAATCTTTCAAATACAAGCTCAGCACATGTGGTCTTATTCAGAAAACCTGGATATGTTTGTATTTTTGTATCAAATATGGATTAATCTGGCTCAGGAGGCAAGGTTTTTTGTTTGTTTTCATACCATCTGAGAAAAGATGGAGACATTTGACAAGTGGTTCTTCGATTAAAACGACAGGGAGCTCCTCTGTTGCGGGAGAATCTTCTTCCCTCAAGGCTGCTTGTGAAGAAGCTCAAATGAGATCCAGGAAGCAAACTTAAGCTGCTTGGTTCAGTAAGACAGAACCTTATACCTTGGTGGGAAGTTGGAAAATCTCTGCAACTTTTCTTCTCGTGTTTCTTCTCTGACATCCTGTCCCCACCCACCCTAACTTCTTGGGTGTGTGGGGTTTTGGTGGCCCTTTCCCCTTGTCTTCCTTTCGCTCATACACCCCATTTTCCCCATATGCACATGTCTTTCCCCCTCTTTCTCTTCCTCTGCAGCTCAGCCAGTATCCTCACCTGCGAGAGGAAATGGAGCGAATTGTTACAACCCACATCCGTGAGCGTGAGGGCAGGACCAAGGACCAGGTATGTATGGAGAGGTTTCACTTTAGTACCCATGTGTATGTACATGCATGTCAGCAGTGGGGAACCTTTGTCTCTCCAGTTTTCTTCCACTTACAACTCCCATAATCCCCTACCCTAGGCTATACTGGCTGGGGTACAGTATGATTCATCGCCTTACATAGATCTAGCAATACAGTTAACTCGTCTTTCCTCAGAGTGGCACACTTAAGAAATACAGTTGTCCCTCCATATCCATGGTATCCACGGATTTAAGTATTCATGGCTTGAAAATATTCTTAAAAAAATAATAATCCAAAAAGCAAACCTTGATCTTGCCATCTTATATAAGGGACCCCATTTTGCTATGCCATTGCATATCATGGGACTTGAGTATTCACGGATTTTGGTATCCACGGGGGGTCCTGGAACCAAACCCCAGCGGATATGAAGGGACAACTGTATGAGACTACAATGGCCAGTCTTTCCACCTAGCACAGAATTGTTAGAGCTGAAGTCCAACAGGCCTATGGACCATCAAGTTGCAGAAAGTTGTTTTAGCTGTTTACCTTCATGCTGTGAAATAGTTACAAAATGGTGTCCTTCCCTCAATTTCATGTAGTGTTATTGCTGAGAAACAATGCTTATTTCCATTTAATTACTGAGTCTTCACTGGGTATCTGTTATGGCATTTCAGGGACAGTGTAGAAAAATAATATGATGTTAGGTATGTACTTTTTGTAAAACTATTTTTTATCACATTATATCTTCTGATCCACAGGTCATGCTCCTGATAGATATTGAATTGGCCTACATGAACACAAACCATGAAGATTTTATTGGATTTGCCAAGTAAGTATCAGAAGGGGATTTAAATTGTAAATTTATGATTATGCTTTTGTTCATCAGTAAATGATAAAATGGTTAATTTGCAGTTATTTTTTTCTGGAACTCTATAAAATTGTTACATTATCAGTCCCAGAGAAAGTCAAAGCTAAAGAAGTCCTAAATGTCCTGTTTTGTTTTTCCTGTAGTGCTCAGCAGAGGAGCAGCCAGATGAGCAAGAAGAAGACAGCTGGGAATCAGGTAGGCATTGTTCACTGCCACAATGAGCCATGTTCGATGAGGTGGGCATCCTTTTTGCTTTGCAGACTGTGGCTGGTGGAGTTGCCAACAGAATGGTGAAGATGCAAGAAAAGTGAAAGCCACCTCAGTGATATGAAGTATTCAATTCTGTGGAAAGGGGGAACTCTATCAGATTAATCCTTTTGAAGGCTTTGAAGGTCAGTTAATCAATTATTAAAATTAATGACCTCAAGCTTTAGCCACCTAGCTTGGGAATGCTTCTTGAATTAACCATTGGCTAAGTACAGGGTGAATTCTGTCCAGGGTACAATTTTTTAAAACAAGCACCCTAGTATTATATCTATATCTTTATAATATAAGGAAGGATTATGATGAAGTTTAGGAGTAATACTACTAGTAGTAGTTTGCAATCAAATAGTAGTTGTACTAGGAACAACCATAGTAGTAGTTATAGAAGCAAACAGTTTTGTTACTCCTAAAACAGCTAGGCACTGTATTGGTTTTAGTGACTACATAGGCTTACAACCTAAACCAGAGTTGGGTGCAAAGGTGGCACTCCAGATGTTGTTAGACTGTAATTCCCAGCAGTCCTAGCTAGCACAGTAAGTACTGAAAGATGCTGAGAACTGGAATCCAGTTAATTCTGAAAGGTCACTTGCTTACCCCGATCTAAAGAATAAATGAGTTTACAGGCTATCACACTGCTAGCATCAGTCCTGAGGAAGAAACCTGGGGTGTTTTAAAATCTAGAAAGTCTCATGCAGAGTTGATAAATCACATTTCCGGGTAAAGCACTTCCCAAAGCCCCAATGAAATCATAGGACAAGAAACAACCCATTAGAACATATTTACCACACATTACTTTTGTAATATTAATCTACCCTGCTGAGGAAGTCTTGCACTTCTAGTTTTGCAAGCAGGGAAATAGTTATCTAACTGAAGCCAATCTCATCGAATTCCAGTCCCAAAAATTCTTTGCATTAAAACCGTGACAGTTGAATTGGAAGGAAACCACTAAAAATGTGTACTGCATTTAGGCAGATTAGTATACCACTGCCCTTTCTGAAGACATGGCTTCACTGACTGACTCTTCATCATGGCAGTTTGCTCTCTATGAAGGACAAGGTAGAAGCTGCCTACTGAGGATGCTCCAGGATAGGAATGGTGCCTATCTGTTCAATATGTTCATGGTTCACTTTTGGGTTTGCCTGTAACCCCCTTGTGCTTATTTCTTTTCCCTTCTTCTTTCCCCTTTCACCCTAAGCAAATTTTGTTTTGTGACATGGTCTTTGTAATGTTTTTTTGCAACTAAAGAGCTAGTTTGGCAAACAATTCTGGTGATAAATGTTTGTTTTTGTTATTATCTATATATCTATATTTTCCTTTTTTTTTTTTTTTTTGGAGCCTACTTCTTTCTTCCTAAGCCCGCTTTTTTGAGTAATTATCTCTCCTTTCTTTGCTCCTGTCTCCTCTGCTGCTGCTGTTGTTGCTATGGTCCTCTTTTTGCAGGATGAGATCCTGGTGAGTAAAATAAAAGGCCAATCAATGTGCGGGTTCTAACGAGTACTAATTTGAGGTGCATCTGGGACAAACTGGGATCCTTCTAACTGCTGCAGACAGTGTGGGGAAGCAGAGGTTTTTAAAATCCAGTTACAACAATCCAGATGAGCAGGAAATTAATCCACATAGCTAAAAACAAAACAAACCTCAAACCAGTTACTAACTTGATCAAGATAAATAGTGGTGTTGTGAGATAATTCAGAATCTTTACATGTGTGCTGGACTTGTACCCAGATACACTATTTGGGATGATGAGGTGGTGGTGGAAATAGTTACGCAAACATTTCTTGTAATCACTGAAAAGATCTTGCTGAATTACATACATAATTCTATTTAAAAGCAGTACCAGACTCCAATATGGAATCTCCTAGTTGCAGCAAAAATGGTAGCTCCCGAATGGCATTAATCAGTAGTTCCCCCCACTGAGGAATGGGAAAATAACATTTGAAAAATTACTCATCTAGCAAAATCTAATGGACTTTGTGCAGTTAAGAGAAGGAAGAAAGAAAGTGAAACTGATTGTGTTAATTTGGTTACCTTTTATTCACCTTTGTAAACAACAACCTGTTAAATAATTGATTTTTGATAACTTCATGTTAACCTATTTTTGTGACCATCTTTTCATTGAAGTGTACTTTTATGTTGCTTTCCCATTCATATGTTCATAATTTGTTTGTTTCTGAACATATTGAAAAAATAATTGTGATGTTTGAATCAGGAGTAATGTTTAATAGAAAGATTAAAAACAGAAGGCTGTGATACTGAAATCAGCCCTGCCTGTAAGGAAAGGAAAAGAAAGAAACAAAAGAAGAAAAAAGAACAGTTAACATATTTTAGAATAAAAAGGCACAAATACATCATTAATCTCTCAGAATTCCTTTAAAATGCAACTACTTGCATGCTCACAGCCTTACTAACCTAGTAATTCTACTATAAACGTTCTAGAAACCTGCTTTATTTCAAACTGAAAGATTTCAGGGGAGGTTTTGTGCTGTCTAGCTTCTGCTCCACAGATGTTTGCAGAGTTCTTATAGGTTAGAATGGCGATGGCAAATTGGCGGCCCATAGATTACAACAGTGCTGCAAAGCCGTTGGGCCATTCCTATCTCCAGGCAGCCCTACCAAATTTTAGTCATGGTTGTGGTACAAAGATTGGGACACCTTTCACTCCTTCAAAAAAGAAGATGGTTTTGCCAAAGCTGCAAAAGAGAAATTTGTTGCCTTAATACTATAGCTCTATTTGAGGTTTATATGTGATGTTCCAGGGATGGTTTAGACATGATGTTCCAGAGTATGAACATTGCAACTGTGAAATCCTTATTGCTAGGTAGTACTAACTTTATCATAGACCTTGATTGCCGGTTGAAGGGATTGATTTACCTAGCAAAAGATCCAGTGCCTAGTATCCAAAAACAGGAGTCTCCAAAAATACAGAAGTCTCTGGCTTAGGATGTTTCACGATACATATAGGAATATGTATCTTTTTTAAAAATGGCCAATCAGTTGTTTTAATGTTTTTGTAAGCTTTCGTACTCTCCCTGGTGTCCTTCATGGAACGTAGATGGTTTGTACTAACATATTCTTTTTGTAAATGTAATTTAATACAGGCTGATTATTTCCCCTTGGTATAGTGACTGACTGTACACATGACCCATATTCTGCTCTCTTATTTGCTGTCTCTCAACCATGCACATCTTAAATCCAGGAGATGAATTCCAGATGCACCTTTGTTTCCAGCCACTCATTGTTCTTTAAAACAAAAATAACCTCTTTATTTGTTGTCTGTCTGCATCTCCCTTTTTTTCTATTTGGTTGATTCCATCTTTGCTACAGAGTGGTGTCTAAACAAGGCTGTGTGTACTCTGCATTTTTAACAAAGTAAAAGATTCTGCAGCCTGCATGAAATATGCATGATACGCAGATCTGCAGGTCTTTGCATAATTTATTCTGCTGAGATACATGGGCCGAGTCATATGTGCTGAGGATAGCCCCAAAGCCACAGTTAAAAGCAGAAGGAACACCACTCTGATTTTCTGAGATGTCACTTTAACAATTGCCAGCCTGTTTTTAAAGTTCATTTTGGTATTTGTAAGAACTGGAAACTTTCATTAACAAAATGCCCATGCCCACTATCACAGTCTGTACTTTTTCTGCAGAATACACTCATCTCTGTTTATTCACACCACCGAGTGTTTAGTGGGCGAGCGTAAACTGATGTTGTCAGATGTCCTTTGATTTGGACACTTGCCCTTTGTTCTAGAACACCAAGCCCCTGCTCCATAATGTTTTTAATAGTGATCTTGCAGCCCAGGAGAACTTCCTGTTTGTAACCACACTGAATAGTATTATCTTCCTTCTGGCTTTTTAGACCTCTGCTGCTTGCTATGGTTTGATTTCCCATAGGTGACGAAAGAATCAAAGGGTTTTGATGCTCTTCATTGCAGTTCATATACCCCTCTGCCTAAGAGTTTTTCACCTTTTGATCTTGGCACAGTATATATGGGCCAAGGTAGACAGGTTCTTGCACGGTGTTTCGCATTAGCTGCCTAGTTTTTCTGGTTTCCAAGTGGCTCTCAGCAGACCGGCTTAGGTTCATCCTTCATGGAGGATGGCCAAGCAGCTGTTGGGACAGTCCTGCTGTTTGATGTGATACTGCTATGTTTGTGTGTGGTACCCTTCTCTGTTCATTCACTGAATCATTTGCCAGGGTGAGTAACTATTATATTTGTTTATTTTTTAAATGTAGGTGATCCGCAAAGGATGGCTTACCATCAACAATATTGGCATCATGAAGGGTGGCTCCAAAGAGTACTGGTTTGTTCTAACAGCAGAGAATCTATCCTGGTACAAGGATGATGAGGTAAGGACTCTGAACCAGTGTTTTGTATTGAACATCCAAACTACTCACTGTCTTGAGAGGCAGAAATTATGAAGGTTCACAGAGCCATTATTTAGATTCTGCCCTCCATAGAATCTTACATTCTTCTAGCTTCAATTACCTGAACTTCCACTCCTATGAACACTTTCTGAACTCCCCCTATATCTCCATTTCACCATGGAGTCCTCATGTCAGATAGTCATCTTGAATTTGCTTTTTGATATTGTAATGCCAGTTTCTGGTTGATTTTGCCAAGTTGTGAACTGGTGGTATGATCTTATCTACAGCTCGCAATTATTTATCAATGTTTACTCTGTCTCACCTGCTTCTGGAAGATCTGAAGATGTGCCCACTTGCAGTATGGAGTTATAATCATGCAATAAGTTCAGCAAAAGGCAAATAAAATTTCTTATTGGCTCCTGTCCATCACAAAGGAAGTGACAATGACTCATCAGTCATATCAGGATACCCCTATATCCAGGTATCCACCTGTGCCAAAATATTATGCACAACTGGCACCTGAGCAAAGCAGGGACCAGTGACAGAGTGGTAAATTTTGAAGTGCAGCCACATTTCATGTGCTCCTCATTATCACACCCCAAAGGAGGGTCCTAAAAAGTAGGCATATCAACCAACCACTTCTAGCAACTTTCATCTGTACTAAAAACAGGTCTCCTACAAAGTGAATGGTTCTTAGTTGCCCATTCAAGATTAAGGTACCCCCAAATACTTTGTATTACAAGAGGTGTAGCTCACTGACAGTCTTCTAGCCTTCTGTTGAAGATTTGCAAATATTTTTGCCCCACTCTTGTGTATTGTTTTAATATTTGTTGACCTTTGGTTTCTCAATTAGCAAAATAAGTGTGGGAGGGAGAATTTTTTGTTGATTTAGGGGGTGCTTCTGTTATCTTAGGAAGAGGGCTCAGTGGGGTATCTCCATGTGAGGGAGGGTACCAAGATGGCGGGTGGGCAGGCGGTGGAGGGAGGGCTTGAACTCTTCTTCCCCCTCCCTTCTCTGGAGTGGATGGGTGGGTTCCGGCACAACAGAGCTGGTGGGCAGGGGAGGAGGCAAGCTCACGGGGGGGGGGGATGATGGGTTCCGGTGTGACAGGCGGGGGAGGGAGGGGTTAAGCTCACCTCCCCCTCCCTTCTCCAGGGTGGGTGGGTGGGCTCCGGCATAGCGGGCAGGCAGGCGGGGCAGGGAGGGTTCCGGTGGCAGCAGTGTTCACTATCATCCGTTGATTTCACCATCCACGGTGGGGTCTGGAACCAACCCCCCACGAATACGGGGGTCTTACTGTATGAATAAATGTAGAAGATGCAGAAACATATACAGGGATATCAATCCCAAAATTAGAGCTGGTTACTGCATTTGTGCTTACAAAGTGTTCTGAATCTTTAGAGAGGAACACAGAATTGTTTTTAACAAGCCAGGATGACTCCTTTTTCATGGTAAATTCCCTAGTCAGAGTTTGGCTAATAAATCAGATTGGTATATGTAGAAAATAAATCAGACTCTAACAAGGATTTCCTCTCGCCAACCTATATTCAGGATGAGGAGTCAGATGATGGATTTCTTTTACGTACTATAGAGGTTTCATTTTGTGGAAGCAGAAGTTGGAATAACAGCTTATGGAATAGGTTATTCGATTACCTGTTCCTGCCTCATCTGTTTGTTTGCCTCGTTTTAAGAATCACAAAGAGTAACATTATCCAATCATTGAAAGACGTAGCCATATTAGCTTGTTTTCAGGATAAAGAAATATAAAAGAATCCAGTAGCACCTTTGAGACTAACCAAGAAAAATAATTTTCTTTTGTGGACTCCAGTCTACTTGCATCTGATGAAGTAGACTGGAATCCACAAAAGAAAATTATTTTTCTTGGTTTCTTCAAATAAAATTCTAGGGTGGCAGCCATGATAGAAACAACTGTTTTGTTGCACGTTACAGACTGACAGATTGATTGATAAATTAATAGCATTTATGTCCCATCCTACAGCTGGAAATGTGTACATGTCATTAGAGAAGACAAACCTGTCCTTGAGCTCAGATTTACTGTCCAAAGAAACATGGCATAAAAGGAAACATAGATGTGCATGGAAAAGGAAAACCAGAACACTTGGGTACAGATTATTAACATTATTTCTTAGTTGTACCATAATGTCTCTCTGGCTTTTCTTCGCAAACGAAGATTCAGGAAGGACTCATCCCGCGCCTTCTGCAAGCGCGCTGATGACTAAAAAGGCCAATCCGAGATAAACAAGTCCGGTTGCAAAAAGCGCAGCAGAAGGTCTCCTTGGGTGATGTTTTTGGGTTGTGATTCTTTCTGCGTTGTCGTTTCTCTTCAAGACTTGTTCGTCGTGAGTTCTCAAATAAGGCTGCAGCATTGTGGATTGTGCGTCTCCATGCCTCCCGATGTGAGGCCAGGGCGGACTGTTGGTGATCAATTTGGCTGAGCCTGAGATGTTGTTTCAGGGAGTCCTTGTATCGCTTTTTTGGAGCGCCCCTCTTACGCTGACCCGTGGCGAGTTCACCGTAGAGTAGTATTTTTGGGAGGCGATGGTCCTCCATCCTAGAAACGTGCCCTGCCCAGCGCAGCTGTGTTCTCAATATCATGGCCTCAATGCTGGTGATCCCTGCTTGTTCAAGGACAGCAACATTCGTCACATAGTCAGTCCAGTGTATATTTAGGATTGTGCGTAGACAGCATACCATAATACATGTCCACCAAAAAGATAAAGGTAAAAAGTTCCAATCAAAAGGCAGCTGTAAACATCATTGTTCTGTGCCTTCAAGGTGTTCCTAACATATGGTGACCCTAAGATGAACCTATCATGGAGTTTTCTTGGCAAGATTTGTTCAGAGGATGTTTGCTATTGCATTTCTCTGAGGCTGAGAGAGTATGACTTGCCCCCAAGTCACCCCGTGGGTTTCCAAGGCTGAGTGAGGATTCCAGTCCCAATCTCCCAGAGTCCTAGTCCAATATTCAAACTGCTGCTCCATGCTGACTCTCAGGTATTAGATAGGAAAGAGCCTTATACCAAATCAGACCATTGGTCTATTTATCCCAGTATTGCCAGGTCTGACTGGCAGTGGCTCTGCAGGGTTTCAGGTAGGATTCTTTCCCTACCCTACTATGCAGGGTTGTTGGTTTTTTTTTTTTTCATTTCTCCCCTAATGGGATCCTCACTGGCCAGGTGATGTTGGGTGTTATTGACCCCCAAAGTATCTTCTCCAAAGCCCTGCTTTGAACTGTGTCAACTTCACACTGAAAACCTTGGCTGAGATGCTAAATTACAGTCTATATTGCATACCCACATTGCAGAGGTGCAAGGAAAACCAGTTAGTGAATTGGGAAGATGTATATCAGGACAGAGCAAGAGTGCTCCAATCTGCATTGTCCCCTTCTGATGCGCATTGGTCCCTTCTGATGTTCACTGGGCACTTGTAATGCGTATTGGGCTCTTTTAATGCTCATTGGACACTTTTGATGCTCATTGGGGTAGTCATGTTGTGCTCTAGCACTTCCTAGCCGGTATCTGTAAGCACATTGAGGAGCGCCATGATCCACGTTGGTACCCATTGCACATTGGGTTGTTGCATGTCAGTCACACCACCATTGTGCAACAGACGCCTGTACGTAGTGACATCGCAGCAGCCCCTAGGTGAATACGAATGTCGCAAAACGACTCAATTTTATATCCCGCACACATAAGTTCATTTATGAAGACATAAGCCCCATACTGACTTCCAGTCCTTATCTGAAGCACTCTTAGTCAAATATGCCTTAGGAAACCTTGTTGCTTTGCCTAAATAACAGTGCATTTTATCCAAGGCTGAAGACAAGAACCATAGGCATCCTCCAGAGAGTTCCAACTGTCTGAGCATACCATCTTCACAAGTGACAGTAAATATTTCCCTGCTTCCTCCCATTCTAAAATTCATTTGGATAAAAATTCATGTGTGAAATGGCCTCTAGCTAGTTTTCCAGTCCTGCCTCACAAGAATGTTAAGGGAGTGTGGCCTCTCGTCTTGTAACTTGAGCCCTAAGTTTCCAGATGTTCCTTATTTCAAACCACATGGTTTTATAATGAAAAGTTCATCCCTTTTTTGGAACACCAAAGTTCCATTCAGCACAACGGATGGCCTTTATATGTCAGGCAGCATCCCTTCCTTGCTTTTTGGCTATCAAATATAGTATCTGTTTTTATCAGCATCCCTTCCTTCTGAGAATGAATCAAGCAAGATTATTCCACTCCCCCATTCCTCTCGTCACAAAGCTTGAGGCGGTGATCCTACCAATAATAGTAATACTGATTTTTTTAAAAAATTGCCTGGCATTACAATTCCAGAGCTTGAGTAGTGCAGTGGTTGGAAAAGTTACTTTTTTGGGCCATGCTGTCTGGGAAATTCTGGGAGCTAAAATCTTTTTTTTAAAAAAAGTTTCCAAACTTGGCACAAATCACCCTCAGAGTTAGATGTGCAGACAGGAGAGTATGACAGACTCAAAAAACATTCAGAGTTCGAGTTGGCTGCTGCATCTGGATTCCAGAGGTGGCCAGCAACCCCCCCCCCATTCCCTTTGCTGCAGTTGCTCAGAGGTGATGGGAGTGACTGTGGTTGAGCAGCCTAAGCCATTTTAACCAGGTCCAGCTGCAAGGATTGGGAGGGGGGGTAAAATGTGGGAGGGGAAATAGCAATTCCCTTTTAATCCTTGGGTGAGGGTAGCCCTTGGGGTGAATACCAGCTAGAAATCTGGGAGGATGTTGTGTGTGTGTGAGAGAGAGCAAGAGGGGGGGGGTGAGAGGAGAGAGAGAGGCTGGGCTGCCTAATTAAAACAGCTACCTGCCAGCCACCATCCCTTAAATAAATGCAGGGAGACCCAAGTGCTGATGGGGCAGGAGCGGAACAGAAGAAAGAGGCCTTTGTTTTAGGCAGGGTGGAGGGGAAAGGGGGAATGTGTTTTTATTTCCTCCCCCTCTTGCTCCGTTTCAGCATCACCAACCCCTGCAAACACACACATACCTCTTTTTTTCATAAGTTCTACTACTTGATCATCAGCCTTTTTGGAGGGAAAAGCCAGTGGTTTTTTTCCCTTTCAGAGTATGGAACCAAACTGTGAGGCCGTGTATATTTTAGCAGGAGTTTTGAGAGCCCTGGGATTTTTAGCGCTTGGTGCAGGTTGTCTTTCTCCAGTATTTGTCATTGGCATAATGTACTGGCTCTCACAGGTGAAAACAGGGATACATTTGTACCATCCCCAATTCAAATGGTTATACCAAGAAACAGTGCCAAGACATCACCACACCACCCCTGTATTTGGCTGTAGGCTTTACTCTGGCTGCTGGCTGTCATATTCGTATAGTCTGTTCCCCAAAGCTTTAAAAGTGAAGAGCATGCTTGTTCTTTCCATTAAAGAATCAATGGAATTTTGTCATGTGTGTGCACACACACACCTTCAAATCACCTCTGGACTTACTGCGACCCCATGGATTTCATAGGGTTTTCTTAAGCAAGGGATACTCAGAGGTGGTTTGGCATTGTCGTCTTCTGAAATATACCTTCCAGCACCTGTTACTCCTTGGCAGTCCCCCATCAAAAGGTGCATCCACTCTACATAAATTATCCAGTTTCAATATTGGCATTTAACCACTGCGCCACCAGGGCTCCCTAGTGTTAGAAACTGATAGGAATTGATTACAATTCCTATCATTCTCATTGGACATGATGGCTGTGTTCGGTGGGTGTTGTAACCCCAAACACCAGGAGGGCAGCATCTTTGGAAACTTTTCTCTAATGATTCCTCTAATCACTGTGCTACACTGTCTTTCTACTGCTTCTCTAGAATTTTTACTAGTGGATCAATGCAACTTCCCTTGGTTTTTGTGGAATATTGTATGTTAGGTAAATTTGTGTAAGTCTGCTTAAAAGAATAAACACAAAATGTTGCTCAGAATTTATAGAGGAATCCAGGAGTTACATATTAATTAAGTCCCTGGTGTTTATGTGAGGGGACTCAAATTTGAGCCTTACTTCCATATTCAATAGATTCTTGGTTTTTTTAAGTACAGTAGGTATTGTGCTTTGCTTGGATTTCAGAATGACAGAAAACAGATAAAACCTTGATTTCTCCCCATCCCTACTCCTCCGGTCCACAGAAGGTTTAATTTACTCTACCCTTCCTATACCAACTCATCGAAAAAACTAGGGAATGTTCAATGCAACTATCCCTTTCTGAGCTGGCAATATGAAAGAAACCGGCTCAGAGCTTGGGAGAGTCTCTCCCCCCCCCCCATTTTTTTGGACTGTAACATCCAGCATATGGAAGTTTTAGTCCAAAAAAGGAACTTTTCCAAGCTCTGAAATGTGGAATGCCTCTGTGTTCACACAAAATGGGCTAGTGCAGAAAAGGGAAGATGCAAAAGGAAACACAGAATTCTGGGTGTTGTAGTCCTATACAAGGAACTCATCACCATCACCTTCATATTTATTTTTATCCCGCCTTTCTCCCAAAATTGGGACTCAAGGCAGCATACAGTTTTAAAAGAACAATGCAACTAAAACATACCAAAAATGAACATTAAAATATAATCAAGCTAATCACAATATTAAAACAGTTCAGAACTATACTTAATAAAATACAATTTAAAAAGATGAAAAAACTATTTTGAAATTTGGAAGAAAAAGAGTAGTCATTGAACAAACCATGGCATCTCTACTCTGGCAGAGCACAGCTCTTGCCTGCTCTGTTCCAGTGGGGTTGCACCGGTTGTGTTGGTGGGAACATCTGGGCCCCATTAGCAAAAAATACCAGCCTCCCCCCCCCCAAAAAAATCTGCCTTGTGTCCCCTTCCCCTCCCTCCTAAAGGAAAGAGTTGGAATGTAAAAAAGATTTTAAAGGGCCAAAGTCCTAGCAGATGGGGGATTTTGCCTGCTGCTCCAGAGAGGCTGACAGTGTTGTAATGGGGAAATAGATGGGATGGAAGTGCCAAGCGGGGGTGGAAAGCTGACTCTTTGCTCTGCCTGTGTCCAAGAGCCCTTCTTATTTTTGGATTCACTTTCTGTTTTCTTTTCCTTAGTCAGCCTCCCTGTGGGCTGGATCCCTGATCCGTTATGGAGTAGATCTCTTGTTGGAGGGAGCTATACGTGCTACAATTTCAAAGTTCTTGACCAAAACTGTCTCCTCCAATGAATGCTTCTAGAGCAAAATTTCTGGCTGTGGATTGACCAAGTAGGGATGCTAGGCTGGTAATTTTCCAAATAGCCAGTGACCCTGGTTCTTATTCATAAGAGACAGCCTCTAGCCTTTGAGATAGTGGCTCAGAAACACCTATAAGCTGACCAACGAAGAAATAGACCAAAAAAGAAATAGTTTCTCAAACTGCAATCCTATGCAGATTTGATTGGGACCAAGCTCTACTGAATATGGATGGAATTACTTCCGAGTAAACCTGTCTCAAATACACTGCGCCTCCTACGACTAAAGGAGGCTGTCGTTTCTATGTTACTGGCTATTAACAGAAGCAAAGAGCATTTTCAGCAGGTGTGTGTATGTGTGGACTGAGCCAGCATGGTGTAGTGGTTTTGAGTGTTGGACTAGGACTCCATTAGGGTTCAAATCCTTGCTCAGCCATTGAAATCTACTGGGTAACTCCGGGCAAGTTACACTCTGTTAGCCTCAGAGGAAATATATTTTGCTAAGAAAACCATAGGGTAAGGTTTTCAGAGTCAGAGTCAACTTGAGAACACATAACAACCACCAGTGTGTGGATTCCATGCTAAGGCTGATTAGAAAAAAGGATGGAAAATAAAACTGCTAGTATCACACAATGCTCTTATACAAATCTGTGGTGTTGAGGCTGTACTTGGACTGTCCCGTTTTGGCTGTCCCATTTTGAAAGAATTATTGCAGAACTTCAAAGGCTGCTGAAGAAGACCTAAAATAATCAAGGTGCTAGAGCAATTTTCCTACAAGAAAATGCTAATAAAAATGGGCCTTTTTAATTTGGTAGGGAGTAACTAAAGGTAGGACAAGACAGAGAGATATAACGTTGCATAAAGGATCAAATTTAGACATGGCAGAGTAGGCTCACTGAAGTCAATGGCACTTAAAATTAGTTGTGAATATCTTAAATCTTATCAATTTCAGCGAGCCTACTCTTAGAATGACTAAGTGCATAAAACCAACCAGAGGTGTGTATAAAATAAAAACATTTTTCTCCTTTTGTAATATTAGAATTCAGTGGGAGGGTTGTCCAGTGAAACATGGGCATTTGCATGGAAAGGTGTGGTATAACTGTAATAAATAAAATAGTAAATGTATTGGCAGGAGATTTAGGAAAGAAAGAAAGAAAGAAAGAAAGATCAGTCTAGGTTATAAATGGCCCCTAATCATGACAGCTATAAATTACCTCCAGATCAAACGCTTGTGGTGTAAACGTTAGGGTACACTTTTTGCCTGGCTAGAATCTGGGTGTTGCACTCCACAGAAGGGATTTTTCCAATCTCTGTAATTACTTTTGAACAAATAAATGCATTTGGGTGTTGCACTCCACAGAAGGGATTTTTCCAATCTCTGTAATTACTTTTGAACAAATAAAAGCATTGATGAGGGGTGGGCCATATGTGGCCTTTTCATATGTTCTTGGACTGTAACTCCCATTAGCCCTAGGCAGCATAGCCAGTGGTGAGTGATCATGTGAATTGCAACAACTGTTGACCTGGATGTTGTGTTGTGAGTCTGGTTGTACTGACTTGTTATATGAAGAATATTTTCTTTTAAACCTTGGCACTGATAGGCAGTTGCTTTTAGAACAGGAGTGGAGAATCATGAAGTTTACTGTTGAACTGCAACTCACAGCAGCCCATGGCCAATTGTGAAGAATGCTGGAAGTTGAAGTCTAGCAACATCTGGAGGGCTTCAACATTCCCAATCCCAGGATGAGAAGGGAGACCTAGACCTAATCCACACTACACAAATAATCCAGTTTGAAATTTGATTATTTGCCATGGCTCCTTTCTGTGGAATCCTGGGATTTGTAGTTTTGCAAGGTCTTTAGCTTTTTCTGCCAAAGAGTGCTGGTACCTTACCAAACTACAAATCCCAGGATTCCATAGGAAGGCGCCATGACAAATAATACAGTTTCAAACTGGATTATTTGTGTGGTGTGGATGCACCCCATGTGTGCCAGTAATGCTATGAAGTAGCATGGGTTTTGGTTTTTTTTTTTGAAAAGCTGGTTGGCGGACTTGTTTATTTTATTAAATTTTATTGTTTTATTATCACTTTGGGAGCTCTAGTTGGGTAGAAGTGAGCTACTGTGGTGTAGTGCTTTGAGTACTAGACTAGAACTCCAGGAGACCAGGATTTAAATCTCTGCTCAGCCCTGGAAACCCAGAGAGTGGCTTTGCGCAAGTCACACACTCCATGACAAGATTATTCAATCTTGCCAAGAAAGCCCTATGAATGGTAGAGTTGCCATAAATTGGAGTCAGCTTGAAGGCACATAATAACACAACAGTTGCATAGAAAGGCTATTAATAAATGTGATAGGTAGATTGGTCTATAGCCCACCCCAACCTAAAGTGTTGGGATAAGTAATAATGTTAGCTTTTTCAGATATTTTCTGTCAGGCTTAGCACTGTCTACCTTCTGTGCCTACCAAGCTTGTGCATTTGTCCGTATTTACAAAGATACTTCCAAAGTCTCTCTAACCCAGCATGACTGCCCTGATAGTCCTGGCATTCAAGAAGTGTGTGGGTGTGGACAAAACAACATTTGTCAGGATACGTGTGAAATTAAGAACAATAATATGGCAGAACTACTAAGTCAGCCCCTGGTTCTATATAACTCAGTTTTGTGCCTGCTTAGAATGGCTAACTGGACAGATGCCTTAGAGGAAGGTCACAACCAAGCAACTCTTCACCATACCAGTATCTGCTCCCCACTTGCTTCCAGATAAGGTTTTTGTTAAGCAATCACCCTGCCTCATTCACAGAACTATATGTGGTTCCAGTTGATGACACCTTCCCCTTGTAACTTTTTTTTTTCTGTGTGCTTTTCCAGTACTTCTTCCATCTTTTTTCTTAACCACGAAAAAAGTTAAGGACTAAAAGAAAAAAAAAATAGAATCATTTCACGGTGCCTTTTGATTGGTAGGGCTATGCATTAACTGACTGGGAGTGCCTATAGTTTCCAGCATCTGGTAGTCAGATTGTCTCCAAACAGTGTGCTTTGTGGCTGCTGATTTATTGTGCGTATATGTACCCAATTATTTTTTAAAAGCCCATCATAAGATACATTTTTGGTAGGTTATATACAAGCATTTCCTTTTGAAGTATGCTATTAATATTTGGGCATCCAGCATACTCATAAAAGTGTGTCGAGGTGGATTTGTGCGTGTGTGCGCACGCGTGTGTAAGAAAGCCTTTGTACCACTTTACTTTTAGCTCATTCTGATGGAAGTTTACTCAGAAGTGTCATTGAGATCACTATGCTCCCGAGGAAGTATGCTTAGGACTTTAGCCTTATATTGTATATCTTATTCCCTCTTAACCTGGGGGTAAGCTCCATTGAACTGGATGAAGCTTATTTTGGAATAGGTACATTTAAGGTTAGCAGTCCTCAGTTTCCCATGTGCACACAAGGAATGGGTTGCTGATCCATCCTATTCTCTTTAACCCTTCTTGACCAGCATACAGAGGAAGTGAATGAATTCTGAAAGTGTATGACGGTATTACTGATCCAAGCACATTTGAAGACAATGTGTGAATGACTAAAGGAGCATAAATATTTTCATTGCTTTTGCACAATTGGCTCATTCACTGCAGGACTATTTAATTGCTCTGATTTCTTAACCTATGCCCTGTATCCGCACTGAATTGGTATGTGTCTGTGGCTTGGCCTCTGTCCCTGAAACCTTCAGGAGGTCCCCCGCAGCAGGGTGGGGTTATACATATTCTTGAAGGAACTTGTTTATCACAACCATTTCTGTAGGCTTAATTTCTTATAGACAGGCTCCTACTCAAGCCCACCCGCCTTGGGATTCCTCCTTTCTGCTAGAAGTTTGAGTGTTGAGTGTGGCTGCCCAATAATCTAACAACAACTCAGTGAACATGGCCCAAGGCATTCCTTTATTATATTATGCCACATTATTTGGGGATTATGCCCTGGCATTGGCACTAAGGAAGGGACTACACGTCAGTGACCATGACCCAAACTGAACCTTTCTCCATTTAGAAAAATCCAAAAGCCTGTTGTGCCTTTTACTTTTATTGCAGGTAACTTAGAAACATGGAATAGATGTTCTCTTGTACCTCTAGTTCGGTCTCCTATTTGGATAGCTTTCAGGTGGCAGAATTTAAGTCCAAAGAACATAAGCTAATTTCAACCACCGAGAAGTTTCTTTGGATTTACTGACTTTCACTACCAATCTCTGCAACATTTTCACACTTTTCCAAGTAAAAACGGAGGGAGCCTGGATGCATGAAGACACTCTGAATGGCAGAACTGACAACTGGTTGAAATGAGCCTTTGTTTATTTCCACTTTGAAACCAGACTGCCTGGAAATGTACTATTATGTTTCCAAGACAGTTTGGAAAACCTTCTCTGTTCAGCAGTCTGTCTGCCAACTTATTGTCCACAAAACCTCATCAGATATCAGGACAGAACTAACTATAAGGAGGACAAGTTTGTGGCAGAACAGAATTTAGTAACACCCTTTCCTCCCAGCCCTACCTTTCGATCTTTGCCCTGAAACACATTCTAATAAAAGGGGGAAAGTCAAAAACTGGCATGGCTCCTTGGTGATTCAATACAGCCTGGGCTTTGGTGAGGAGCACTGGCTTCTTTCACCATTCACCAGGCTACTCCAAGAATCTGGTGAAGCAGCTGAAGTTTGCAAAAACTCATGTGGTGATAAACTAGTTAATCTCTACAGTACAGAGCAAGACTTTGTTTCCTGTCTCAAAGCCCATATATATATATATATATATATATATATATAAAATAGTAGCTGTTAGTACTGATTAGCATTTGTCAGGTTTCCCTTCATCACTGCTCCACATTTTTGTAAATTTTCTGCTATTTTCTGCATTCACTTTCCTCACTCTTGCTCTCTGTTCCCCCCCCCCTTCCACTCACCTGTTGTTCATTTTTAACCCACATTTAATGAAAAGGCTCAGAATAAATATTAAAGAATACCTGAAAGCTCCAAACGGCAAATCTTTTAACACACACATATGTAAAACAGTGAACTTTTTTTTTTTTTTTTTTTGGTCAACATTGTCCTTTTCCCCATCTCACAGCTCCTTGGAAGCCAAGACATATCGTTAAAACAATCAGCAGGCAGCAAACCCAGCTTTGCAAACATCTCTCTACTTTTGCAAACACCAAAATCATGCAGTCATAAATCACTTCTCCAGATCAGCATCCATGCCACACATCTGACAGAAAACCTACCTGCCTCGCAGGGCAGAGAGGAAAGTGAGTGGAGACAGAAAGTGGAAGGCATTGTGAGCATTCAAAGGTGCCATGATCAAGATGCAGGTTAGAGAGGGGAAGAGGATGGGAGTGGAGGAGAGGTGAGGTTAGCATGCTTCATTTTCCTTTACTGTGCAAGTGCTTCTATCTCTGCGCAGTGCCAACTGTGTATGTGGTATATCCCAGCACAGCCTAACCAATGTGCAGACTACTGTACAATCTCGTAGTCCTGAACAGGTAGTCCGAACACTGGGCAGACGGAGTGGAGGCTCTGTGTCGACAAAATCCAGTGAGCGGTGGTGCACTTACTTACTCTTTCCCCCCAGTTCTTGCCTCTAGGCTAACCTTTTGCAGGATAAGGAGAAAGAGAGGCAGGGAAGGAGAGAACTAGCAAGAAACAGCAACAGAAGGAGCCAGCAAGCAGTGGTAAAATTGAGTCCTGTTGGAAGAGGCATCTTACTTAATCTGTTGTCAAGGAAGAAGCACATAAGATGACTTCTGAACCCTCCCTCATCCCAAGACTCTAGCGGACCATCAAGTTGGACCATCCACCATTCTTCTCCAGTGTCAGGTTCCCAGGTGCCGATCCTCCTGTTTTCCTTCAGCCACCATGTCGCAGGTTCCTTAGTGGAGAGGAAGATAAATAAAATTAACTGAGTGAATAAGTACCACCAACTGAGATGGGGAAGGAGTCCCTTGGATGAGGTACCGAGGCGGTATCGGTTCCTTAGACCCATGCTTCTTAAGTTCATTCTTGGTAGGGAACCACTTGGGCCCAAAGCCATCCACGCAATCCTTCCACGCAACCGGGAAGTTGGTTTGGGGATTTGTTCCCCCCATTGGTTGTTGCCTCCTCCCGAGAATTCCACTCCGCCTGGCACCCAAACCAAGTGGGTCGATGGAGCCTGGCACTTGTTCTTGAGCTTGCCACAAGGGTCTTTTGACCCACGTTGGCCACTTGCCTTTGCAGTTAGCCTCTGGCTACCACCAGCGTGATCTGACTCCCCCTCCTTTGTGGCTTCCCCCCACCCCACCCAGCATCTGGCACTCAGCGTGCCTCCCTCCCTCATTCTGGTCTTTTGCGCCCTCCCTCTCTCCTTCCCTCCCTCTGGCTTCCCTTTTCCACTTCTGTCTCGATTGACGTGGCAGTGCAAAACTAACTAGACTTGAAGGAGGAGCCTGCCAGCTGCTGAGAAGGTCAAAGTTCGACAGGAACTGAGCTGTCTGGTGGATAAGGTTGCGGTGTGGTGGGGTGGGGGAGAGAGAAGGGCTCCATACCTTGGATGGAAACTCGAGGAATGTCCCTCTTCCCTCTGGTGCAGGCGCATGGCTCCTGTGTAGCGATTCCAGATGTTCCTTGGGCCATGTGTTCTGTTTCCTCTCTGGTGCCGCAGGGATAAAGAGGGCTTTATGTACAATATGCAAACCCACCAGCACACGGGAGAAGGGGGAGCGGAGAAGGGGAGGTTCAGAAACCTCAGTTTAGCCAAAAATGAAACAAAAGCAAACAACCGATCTGGAGGACCCGTTGTGTCTCATGCCTTTCAGCAGTCAGCTTTTCTTATATTTTCTTAGTGGTTCTGGTACAACTCTGTGTGTGTGTGTGTTGGGTGGGATACAATACAACCAGCCTATTAAAACATGCAGTTTGAGCTATGAAGACCACTGGTGTGTCCACTTCAGATGGCTAGACTTATCACCTTATCATCTCCCGCCAGCATGCCCATAGGGAAAGGCTTTTATTGCTATAGGGAGTGCTTTGTAAGAAGCTTTGGGCCTGTAGGGAAAAACCTTCAGCAGGCTGCCTTCCTACCATTGCCATCTCACTTATAATATCCAACCAGCTGTTTTGCTCTTGAAAGGTAGAGAAGGAAACAATGGTTGGCACCCTGTTCATTAGTCCCAACTGCAGTAGACTCATTCCATCAGTTGCTGGATGGCGAGTCGACATGCAGGTAAATCTCATTGATTCAGTGGTTTTTCCTCTAGTCAGGACTGAACAATAGATTTAGGCAGTGGGAGACTAGGACATGCATGTACATAACCATGGGTTGAGGAAGCATTAGCACCTGTGGCTTGTTTAGGACACACTTTGGTAGTTTATAAGGAGGCAGCTGTGAGAGTCATCTGGGTGACTAAATCCTCAAGCCAATGAATCTTTTCTATTCCATCAATGTAACAGGGTGAGTATAAAGAGGCAATAAATCTTTGTCAGGTCAGCCGACAGAAGCCAGGAGAATTCCTTTCTCTTTCCCCCTTCCTGTAGTTTCACAGTAGTATTTTCACAACGGTGTCTCAGTTCTTTCCACTGCAGGATGGGGAAGGAAAGCAGAGCAAGCTAAACACGTATGTGTATCTGACTTCAAATTGGCTGTCAACTTACAGTGACCCCATGAATCTGATAGGGTTTTCTTAGGCAAGGAATACTCAGAGGTGGTTTTGCCCATTCCTGCCTCTCAAATACAGACTACAGCATACCAGCATCCAAAAAATTGGGGGAGAGGAGAAGGATTGTCAGAGAGCAGGGTTTTTTTTAATTGTTATCTTTATTTCACAATCTCCCATAAATCAAGATACAGGAGAAACAGTGGCTTCTCTCTCTCTCTCTCTCTCTCTCCATGTACAAATACACAATAAAATCTTTACATGCAAAGCATTTCCTTACCATAGTGGAGAAAAGGGTAAACGGCTTGTTCCTCCAACCTTGTTCTCTATATACTGAGATTACATAGTTCTGCTGGTAACTGCACCCAAGAGAGATGTGTGTGTGTGTGTGTGTGTGTGTTTTCTGTGCCAAATAATTAAGTATGAATTCATCACTCAAGAATGAATCATTGTAAAGTCTTTTTTTTAAAAAAAAAAACTACAATTTTTCAAATTAGCAAATTTCTTTCCAGCTTTCCAATAGTTGAACTAGTCTTTTATAGATGGAGCCTTGTTTGGCAAGGGTAAGGTAGTGATGGAGAAGCAATCAGTGCTGCAGTTTACCAGAAGGGGAGCAAAGAGGGCTTGCCCCTTAACCTTTTTTTTGCTGGTCCCCCTTGGCTACTGTTTTCAGAAAGCTATTGGGAAGAAGGGTAGGAGTCTGTGATGTGACTAAAGTGGGTGGAGAGTGAGGTTTCTGAACTTTATTAACAAGCTCCCCACCTCCTCCATTCCACAACTGGGCCTTATTTTGCAAGCAAACATGATTAGAATCTGCATGCCACTCCCATGTGGTATGGTGGCATGCCTTGCTTAAGACACTTTGATTTGCAAACATTAACATAAAATGTATATTCCCCTACAAGCCAGGAATCAGAAAGTTGCTTTGCTTAGATGTGAGGACCAAAAGGAATGTTTATGTATTAAAACAGCCTTTGAGCCTCTTAATTCTCTGTTTTTACAGACATAGCAATCTCATTAATTTTTGATAGAACCTGGAAAAGATGTTGTTAAAACAGATCCATATAGTGTGTGGGCAGTATAAGTCTTAATTTGTAGTATAGGCGTAGGGGAAAGTGCTTTTAGTGGTGTAGGTGAAAATCCCCATGGAATATCACATCTTTTGATGCTGCAAAAACACCTCGCTCTCTTAAAATAGCAGACATTTCAAGCCTTTGTTACCAGAACTGTAAAAATCTAGCATCTGGATGAGAAATTATAGCTATCCAAAATAGGAAACTTACTAGGAAAACTGCAGTATTGAGTACTCATTTGGGTAAATGATGAGCCTTGGCCAGAAGAACAAGATGACCAGTGCCCTTGCTAGCTGATTATTGTAGGATATGTAGTTCAAAAAAGTAAGCTTTGGCCCTGGAAGCATCACAACAATGATGGGCACTAGCACTCACTATGTCAGCCTGCACCTCCTGTCTATCTCTGTGCCAGACTGGTTGGTATAAAGGAAAACTAAGTACTTAAGTTGTGCTTGTGGGTTTCCCATTACTGCTGTGAAAACAAGACACTGAACTAGAGAGGCCTTCAGTCTGATCTAGCATAGCTCTTCTTCTTAAAAAAATGTTTTTAATTATTACTTGATATTTTTATATTGCATTTTACTACTTGTTCTGTAAGCTGTCTCAGAAACATGTGTTGACACTCAGCCATATTTTTCTTCTTCACTGTCTTCATTTTCATTCTCTTTTTCTTCTTTGTCATCATTACCTTCTTCTCCACTGTTCTCTTCCTCTTCTTAATTTTAATTGAGTCAACATTTTGTGTGCCTGGAATGGTTACAAGAGAGGTGCGCATCTACACTGGCTCACTTGAGCCCATTTTTAGTACACATTTGAAAACCCTGCAATCATTTCCCTGCTTTCCCCTTGTCACAAGTCATACAAAACGACACCTTATTGGTGCTGCTGTCCCATAAAGCTGATACAAATAGCTGATCTTTTCCTCTACATGATCCATTTTGAGCCTCAGACTAAGACAGAGAAATGGCCAGGAATGAGCAAGGAGTACGCAGGCGGTTCTTTTGGTTCAGAGCCGAGCACTGCATCCCCCTCCCTTCTTAAGGCAGGCTGGCCGTCCTGCTCCTTTTGGCTGGGCTGCTGCCACTGGGATATTTCAGCCACCGCACAGGCACTGCTTGATTGCTAACACATGGGCAGGGGGCTCGCAGCCAGCACTTTGAAGGCCTCGGCCCTCAGCAGCTCGTTACACACTTTCCTGTCTCTGCCTTCAGGAAATGAAGTCAGAGCGTTGATATAAAACAGGCTGGGCTGAAAGGAGAGAAGATGGAAATACTGGAGAGGCTGGAATTAGAGATTTGGAGGGGGAAGGGAAGGCATTTGTGTGCATGGGAGGATGGTCACAACCCCAAAAGTTGAGAAAGAGCCTTTGCATCATACTGAGGACATTTTGGCAATCAAGTCCTATTCAGATCTGCCTCTCCTCCCAGCAGTTTGAATCTTATCGGCTACCCCATAGTTTGCTTTTTATTTTCATACCCTGGTATCCTGTACCCCAAGTTTCTGCAATGCATTTGTTTCTTCAGTGATGTTTGCTAAGTAGTATAAGGGATGAAGAGTTGGAAGAGCTGAGTTGCTTATTCAAAATGGAGCTCTTCCCAAGACCTCTGTCTGCTCCTTTGGATATCATAGAGGGTCGGTTACAAGTCAAGACTCAAACAATGCAGATCAGCTGACCCATTCAGTTTTAAGAACTAATGTCTGTCAGGCTGTGACAGACAGTGTGGCCTTCCTACACAAGCTTATATGTGGCTTTTCATTTCTACAGCAATGAGGAGCATTTGTGCAATTGCCATTATAGTTGTTGTGGACAGATGCATACATGTGTCATGGGGATGTTTTTACTGAAATGTTTTCCACAAAAATCATTGTGTAAGAGCCAGACAGCTCAATAAGCAAGAATAATGCGGTTCTTGCTGGATCTCTGATTCTGGGCTTGATTGCACACCCAGGTGGAGACCCTCATCCTTGACACACTACTTTTCTATTTGCAGGGCATTTTTCGTGTGAGGCAAACATTCAAATATGCAGCCCCCCTACTTTCTGTGCCATCTCATGTGGTACAAGCTAGGAAGAGCTGCATTCTTCAGCTTTTAATCATGTTCTAAAATATAATAGTGAAGGCAACTCAACTAATGACCGTGTTAAAATACATTACTTGGGTGAACAGGAGCGCTGCTCAGAAGGGAGGGAGAATGCAGGTGATTCCTAAACCCTGACACTTGTGTGAAATTCTATGAAAGAGGTGGTTGTGTTGCACAATAAACGTCTCTTCTGGAAGCACCCTGAATTTCTAACCAGTGTTCAGGTACTGGTTTAGCCCACTCTTCCACCCACTTTTGAATTCTTGCTCCTCTGTCCACTTTTGCTTCATTTAGTTAAGAGCTGGCATGCAATAAGAACCCAGTGTGTGTGAACTGGCTTACCTAGTGCCAAGTAGCATGTCAGGGGTGTAGCTACCATTGGGTCACCTTTTATTGCTGTCTGTTGTGACCCCAAGGGAGCACTGGCTAGGCACTAAACTATGACGCTGCTGCCTCTGTGGTCAGTGAAAGTGATCTAACATTCATTTATAAAGATTAAATTATGAGTTGCCTTGTATTGGCAGAAGGCTCTGTTTACCAAAAATGCTCTGCCCAGCTTTCTGGGATTCCCCCTGCTTCTTCCCTCCATCTACTATTGCTGGCTCCATTCAGCATGGTGCTGTTTTTTTGTTGGGATAGATAAAAATAAAAACTAGGGAAAAGGAAGTAAAGCACTAGGAGTATGGTGTCTAGATTGAAGGAAGTAATAGCGCCACTCTATTCTGTTTTGGTCAGACCTCACCTTAAATACTGTGTCTAGTTCTGGGCACCACAATTCAAGAAGGATGTTGACAAGCTGGAATGTGGCCAGAGGAGGGTGACCAAAATGGTGAAAAGTCTGGAAACCATGCTCTATGAGGAGTGGCTTAGGAAGTTGGGTAAGTTTAGCCTGGAGAAGAGAAGGTTAAGAAGTGACATGATAGGCGTGCTTAAATATTTGAAGGGACTTCATACTGAGGATGGAGCAAGCTTGTTTTCTGCTGCTCCAGAGACTAGGACACAGAGGAAAGGACTCAAACTACAGGAAAAGAGATTCCACCTACTATTAGAGAGAACTTCCTGATGGTAAGAGGTGTGAGGCAGTGGAATCCGCTGCTGCCTGGGAGTGTGGTGGAGTCTCCTTCTTTGGAGGTTTTTAAACAGGCTGGATGGCCATCTGTTGGGAGTACTTTGCCTGTATCTTCATGCATGGGAGGGGGGGTTGGACTGGATGGCCCTTGTGGTCTCTTCCAATTCTATGATTCACTGTTTTATTCTGGGAAAAACAAAATGTATGATAATGGGACCTGTTTTGAATGAAGTTTGTGGATTGGAAAGGGACCACCCACTTCCATGTCTCTGAAATGCTGACTGTGTTGTGGGATAGAAATGCCTTTCTTGAGCTATGGCTCCTGGCAGAGCTGTGAAAGCAACCGGGAAGTATTTGAAAGGAGCTGACAGTGAAACCACAATACAATTTCTCCTCCCTTCCTCTTGTCATACCCACCCAGGTATTAAGAATATAGCTTGTTGGTAGAAAGAGATTTCCCTCACAACACAATCTATCTACAGGAGTTTTGGAGCTTTGTAGCCTTTTGCATTCAAACAAGAATTAAAATAAACTTTAGTAAGAAGGAAAGGACTTTCTCCCCTTAAACATCATTGTTCCATTTTCTGTTGTAGCAAGATCTTTGAGCAGGCATCTATTTGGACCATTAGCAGTAGTGTCCTTAGCAAGAATTCAGAGGAGCAAAGCCCTAGGGTTTCCTGTGCTCCCCACCCCAAGCAGGAGCTGTGAATCATCTGCCTGGGCATCAGGGTAATTTATATGAACTTCTACCCTACTTGGACTGGCAAGTAATGAAGTGATGATAAAGCTTTCAAGTTTACTTTTGCTTGTGACAGATTAGTATCTATAGGTCAGGACATCAGAAAATGAGTACAATAATTAAGGAGAAGCTAGTCACTTTAAGTATAATAGCTAAATACAACAATTAAGCAACAGTTAGATACATAGCTAGATTTTAGATACTAGATCAGGAGATGTATCTTTATCTATCTATCTAGAAACATACCTAGATACAGGAGCCAGTGTGTTACAGTATAATGGTTTGAGTGTCCCACTGAGCTATAGAAACCCACAGGGTGGCCTTGGGCAAGTGCCACTTTCTCAGCCTCAGAGGAAGGCAACAGCAACTTCCATCTGAATAAATATTGACAAGAAAACCCTGTGATATTGTTGCCATGAGTCAGAACCTACTTGGAGGCAGGCCATAACAACAGATGCTTCTTACTGTATATGTATAGAACATAGCAAAGATTTTGAATGGCTGATAAAAAAAAATAAGGAAAAAAAACCGCAAAAGTAGGTTTGCAGTTGAATACTAAGAAATCAAAAAATAATTACCATAGTGGGTAATGAAGACATTGAAATAGTTAAAGATTTTCTAGACTTTGGCTCTGTCATTAATCAAGATGGAGATCAGAAGACTTGGAAAGACAGCTATGAAGGAACTAGATAATGTAAAGATACATCATTAAATTCCTAAGTCAGAATCCATGCCACAGTTTTTCCCATTTCTATGTGTGGTTGTGAAAGCTGGACAGTGAAGAAAGCTGACAGGAAGATCAACTCATTTGAAATCTGGTGCTGGAGGAGAATTGTACAGATATTGTTGATCACCAAAAAGACAAATAAATGGGTCCAAGAGCAAATAAACTCTGAACTCTCTGCCTAGAAGCCAAAATAGCCTCTGTTCAGCCATCATACTTTGGATATATCATAAAATGAGATGACTCACTGGAAAAGCCAATACTATTGGTAAAAGTAGAAGGCAGTAGGAAAAGAAGATTATATTATATTGGATTATCTTGATGAAGGAACCATGGTTGGCCTGAATCTGCAAGACTTGAACAAGACACTTAATAACAGGCTGTTTTGGAGTTCCTCTTGTTCATAGGGGCACAATAAGTTGAAGCCAACTTGACAGCAAACAAGAACAACAAAGATCCTTTTCTCTTTTTCTTGGATGGGCTTCCTACTTCACCCTTGCAGTGTAAGCAGAAAAATTATTTTGTAGTCTGAAAACTGTAGTCTGAAGATCATTCACTAAAATTTAGTGTGTGTGTATACACACACATACACACATTCAGAATCAAGCAGATTCCCCACATTTGAACATTTATGACTGTACCAGCTTTTCCTAATCTGTCACCTTCAAGATTTGTTGGACTGCAACTCCTGTTGGCCACACCCAGTTTGGCAACTGGAAGTTTTGAGTCCAACACATCTGGAGGGCATTTGGTTGGGGGAGGCTGTGCTGGACCACTTAGGCCTTTGCAGCTTGCCAGAGGTGAACAGGAATAGCGGATAGGTGAGAAAACAGGTGGGTGAAGAAGGAATGGAGTGCACCGGCCCCCTTCCTCACCCAAAATAGAATCTGAGTGGGCTGTTTAAGGGCAGGAGAAACACTTGTCCTTTGCAGCCAATGTAAAAATGAAACTCTGGCCCTTCTCTACCAGTCCCCATAAGAGTAGGGATTTTTTTTTTAAAAGCTAATGACATGGGGTGGTTTTTTTTTTTCCTATTTCTAAGGTTGTGTTCCATCTTTTGTAACCAGCACTGCATAATGCTCATAAAATGTGGGAAGCATAAGACTTGGCAAGGACCAAGATTGTTTCCAATCTCTCGGTTTCTTTTAAATGTTTTTATCTTCTGGACCTGCTCTTAATCAGTTCCCTTGTTGGCTGACATCATAGGTAAGCTTGAGATTCTAAACTCAATTACATGAAAACAAGTTCCGTCCAAATCCACTGGATTTAGTTGTGAGCAAAACGTTTTAGGATCAAGGGGAGAGAAGGGGAGTAAGGAAACTCAAAGGGAGACCAGTTGGAGTTTGCGCTCTCCTGAGTTTCAGAGTTGGCTTCTCATGGCTTTTGAGGCTGCTTGTAAAAAAATGTCTTAACGGAGAACAGAAAGAACAGCAAAGCGCTTGCCATCTGGAAACTGTTTGGTTTGTGAAATGAGTTTGCAGCACCTCGGCTGAGTTCTTAATCATGAGGCACCCAAGTTGCTTCAAGTCACACAACCCCACCCACTAAACCAGGGCAGGCTTTAGTAACTCTATAGTAATACATTTGCTTTTGGAGTGTTCTCGTTTTGAGCTTCATTTCTACCAGGTTCTCCATTATGAGAAATAAAAAGCCCTGGAAGTATCACCCTTAGCTATTGGGGTAATAGCCAAAGAGATCTCTTCTCCATGGATATGCCTAATATTTATAAGAAGTTTTGTTTTTAAGACATCTGTGCCATAGATGCTGTGCAAATGGAACCTGGAAGGCTTTTCATTTGCACCCCCTGCAGGTCAAATACACGAGAAAATTGTTGATAGTGCACAGATTCATGGAAGCTACTGTGATATTTTTTTTCCAGTGCAGAAGACTTAGATGCTTTTTACAATGAAGGAACAGAGTGCTTCTGAACATAATCTAAGCATAACAGTTTGTCTTCAGGGCTAGAATGGAAATGAGCTGGACAGTTTTACACTCTTGCTTAGCTGTCTTGAGTCCCATTATTGGAAGAAAGATATAAATAAATAAAATAATAACAATGATAATCATTATTATTTCAAGCTTGCTTCATTTCAACTGAATTTAGCTGGAAAAAGTAATTTTGTGGTGGTTCTCATTAAAGCAACTGAAAATCAAAATCTCTTGCTGTCCTGCAGCAACTCAGCCAGAAGTAGACTGATAGATCTATCTGTCCATCTATTTACATATCTATCACTTGATTACATTTACATCCTGTTTTTCAAACCTGGGATGGCATACATGGCTTTCCTCTCTCCCAATACATGTTCACAACAAGCATGGGAGGGGAGATAAGGCTGAGAGAGAATGTCTGGCCCAAGGTCACCCGGTGAATTTCATGGCTCAGTGGAGATTTGAACCTGGATCTCTGGACTGCTGGTCAACCTTTTGTCCATTGTGTTTATGACCATGCAGAAACTGTAGTTGAATACTTTAGAATATAACAGAACCATATCTTTTTATCCTTTTCTTTACCCGAATACTCTGTGGTGTGTGGTATAGGGAAGGTAGAAGGCAGGATCTATTTCCCATTCCCACTCCTATTGCGGTTGTCTTCTCAGTTTTCTCTGCTGTGCCTGGGTCTAACAGCACCCTTGTCCCATCTGACATGCTTGCTTATGAAATTAACCAGAGCCTGGAAAATGAGTACCCAGCTTGTGGGGGCAATTAGCTAACACACATTGGAAACTGTTTAATGCAGTGTAGATGTGTACTATTGCTTAAAACAATTTGTAAGCCACTCTGATAGCCTTGTGGCTGAAGAGCAGGGTATAAATAAATAAATAAATAGTTATTTTCTTGGGCTGCAGCTCCCATAATGCCCCAGCCAGCATGTTTATTTATTTTATTATTTAAAATATTTAGATCCTGCCCTTTACTGAAGAATTTCAGGGTGGCATACCAGTAAATCAATAAACAATTTAAAACAATTTCAGCTTAAAACAATAAAATACCGTAGCTTAAATAGGGTGAAAACCTATTAAACATGACAACAAGACAGCTGAAAAGGGTGAAGTAATTAAAAATCATATATATCTACACCTAAAGTGAAACTAGTCCCAAAAGCTTTAATTAAAAGCCATGTCTTGACTTGGTACCAGAAGAAAACCAAAGTTGACACCAAGATGACTTCCAAGGAATACCCTTCTTTTTAGTGGAGCTATAGCTTAAAAGAAAACACCAAAAAACTTTTCCAGGCTCTGACATTGGTTTGCACATGTGAAGATCACAAGGGAACTGGAGTCCCAGAACTCACTGGAGCAGAAGATCTACAGCGTAGTGGATAGTAAGGCAAGGAGCAGGCTAGCCTACTCAGTAGGATTCCTCAGCCTGGTAACATTGCATTAAGAGTTCATTTGCTAAGGTCTGTTTGCACTCTTGAATCTCCCATGGCTACGATTGTTTGTGAACTGCAGCATAATCGTTATTCAACTCTTTCCAAAATGGTGGGGATGGGGAAAAAATCCAGCAAACTCTTTTCCTATAACTATGCTAGGCGTAGTAAGTCAGCGTCTGCTGCGTTATGCGCACACTCATTCCTTTGCTGTTGTGGTTTTTAGTTAAGTTTCAAGATCTGCGAGGACAGCCTTGCCTGCCTGCCTGGCTTTTCCATTCTCTTTCCTTCCTGCTGAAAGAGATTGAATTTCTTCATTTTCCAGCCGACAGGGCCAGCATGACGTACATTCCAGACAGCCACAGTTGTGTACGGACACATTTCTCAGCAAGCATGAGCCAGAAGTGGTTGCCCCTCCTTTTAGCATAACGGTTTCACCTCTAAATCACTGTAATGGACCAGTTATCTCTAGTTTTGCAAGAACTTTATAGAAAGATGGGTTTGTGGATTTACATTCAGATGATATTCCACACAGTCTTTGCATTGTAAGGCAAAGTGCAAGACACGGGCCACATCCCTGGATTCCACTTTTGTAAACCCACCAACAGTCCCTCTTGTCTCTAAACCCGCATTTATTTGGGCTTTCTTTGGGCTTCTTCCTGGACATAGGGTCTAGGGAGAAAATTGATCCTTCAATCCCAAACAGTTGCCACCCATGTTGTAAGGATTTTGATGACTGGTTTATCATTAGAGATGCTGCTCCAGAGACTGGAACATGGAGCAATGGATGCAAGCTCCAGGAACAGAGATGCCACCTCAACATGAGGAGGAACTTTTTGACAGTCAGAGCTGTTTGGCAGTGGAACACACTCCCTCGGAGCGTGGTGGGGTCTCCTTCCTTGGGGGTCTTTAAACAGAGGCTGGATGGCCATCTGTCATTGGGAGGGCTTTGATCGAGATTTCCTGCGTGGCAGGGGGTTGGACTTGATGGCCCTCGTGGTCTCTTCCAACTCTGCAAGTCTATGATTCTATGATTCTATGTTTCCACGTGAATGTTTTTGTCTTGTAATCATCCTTATTCACCTGCTTGAATGTCGGATAATAGAGAGCATCAATCCACCAAGGGAGACATCATGCCCCATGGGTAGGGATTCTGGGAGTTGTCATCCCAAACATCTGGAAAACACCAGGTTACTTATCCCTGCACTAAAAGGTTGAGCATATAGCAGGGCTAGACAGTGACTGGTGGTAACTGAATCTTGATCTTTCTGCCTTTCAGGAGAAGGAGAAAAAGTATATGCTGCCAGTGGATAACCTGAAGGTGCGGGATATCGAGAAGGGCTTCATGTCCAGCAAACACATCTTTGCCCTCTTCAACACTGAGCAGAGGTGCTACTCTTCATCTGTGAAATTTGAAGATGATTTCCCCAAATGCAAAATATGGGCTTTTGGAAGGATCTGGAAGGACAGAAGAGGACAGTTTGGGGTTATTAGGGAAGAAAGGGCAGAGCAATAAAAGCAGAGGCTGATGAGTGTTAGAGCAATAAGGTCAGTGGATGATAGCTAGGTATTATGATAGTAAGGGCAGAGGATAACCAGGCCTTTGGGCAGTAAAGGAAGAGGGTGGTAAGTTGTAGGACAGTAATAGCAATAGCATTGATATTTGTATACTGCTTATTAGTGCCAAAGCACTCCCTAAGCGGTTTACAATGTTTTTTTTAGCTAATTGCCCCCAATAAGCTGGGTACTCATTTTCCTGGACCTACGGAAGGAGTCAACCTTGGAACCCTCTGGGACAGAACTCATAACCTTGTGGCTTACAGTACTGACATTTAACCACTGCGTCACCAGAACTCAGTAAAGCCACAAGATGAGGTGTATTGGGTTAGTAAAGGCAGAGGATGACAGGTGTTAAGGGCAAGGGATAACAGTAAAACATACATAAAGGTGAGAAGCTTTCAGCGGTCCAGGGGAATAAATTTTCACCCCCAGGAGCTATGGTGGGGTTGCGAGAGACCACAAATGCTAGAAAAAATATCAAAAGCCAAAAAGGCCAAAGTTGGGACATACAGCAAACACACTCATGACAACCAGTATATTGGCTGCTTATTTGCTCCTTGCTTCTTTTCCTTAGATTTTTTTACTTCTTTTCCTCTTTATGAGACCTTTCTGAGAAAACCAAAACCCTGAAACCTTTGGCCAGACTCTAAGATTTGACTGGGTATCCCATTATCTGTAGATATCCACTTCTTAACTGGTCTTCTAAGAAATTAGCAGTTGAGAGAGGCTTGCTGGAGTGTGGGACAAGCACCAAGGCCCCAGCTCAGCAGAAGGAGCATATCATCTTCTGAAGAGCTACTCCTAGCAGGGATATAGCTACGGGTGGCTGGTGGCAAAATGAGAGCATTGCCCCTCCAACTAAGAATTCTGCCCCCCAAATGAAATTTTCCTTCACTCCCCAAGTTTCTAGTGTCACAGAGAATGAGACACTGAAAATCGTTCACACCTAGAACTCTTCTGTATGCTGTGTCCACATTCCTGTGGTCACTTTGCCTGCCTAAACTGTATTTCTAAGGGTTTTGCTGAGGTTTTAAGTACTACAATGGTAGAAATGTGGGTGTGAAAGAAAATTTAATTGGTGGGGCAGATTTCTTATTTTAGGGAAAGCAATTCTCCCCCCTTTTATCACCGCACCCCTGGCTTTCTGTAAGATCATTACATCCAGAACTGTGTCCCTCCATAATACCATTAAGTCCAGAGTCTAACATTACCTTTGCATCACCGCAGATACAGATAGAAAGAGCTATTGAATATTCTTTTTCCTGTCTCTCCATCTCTTCAGAAATGTTTACAAAGATTACCGCCAACTGGAGCTGGCCTGTGAAACCCAGGAGGAGGTGGATAGCTGGAAGGCCTCCTTCTTGCGTGCAGGAGTTTACCCGGAGCGTGTTGGGGTGAGTTGATAGCTGACGGCAACCAAAGCGTAAAAAGTGGGTGGAAGTGAAAATGCCTCACAGCAAACTGTGGCTCGTAAGGTTCAGTCCGACCCTATAGAAGTGAACGTGAAGAAGTTGAGAACTTTTTCAAAATTGAACTGAAGTAAAATCCTCCCTTATCTCTACCAGCCAAGTTCAATAGGTCCAGCTATTCCCAGCATTGTGAAAACCATGTTGTACCTAACTGCAATATAGCCATTAAAGATGAGGAGCCTCTAGGGGAAAAAAACAGGTGGCAACCTTAATTTGGGGTTATATACAGTATGTGGTTGAATGCACAAAGATTCAAATCTAGATTCTTCAGAATTAAAGGCCTTCCATCTGGATGGATTAATCCATCTGTTTTGGGTTCTGCTCCATTCACTTTGTTTAAAGTGGTTTCTTTCCATTCCAAATATGAAAGTATGTACAAATCTTGCTAATGTATACCGGTAATCAAAAAGGAAAAATGGGAAGAGTGCCTCATTTTAATTCTAAAAGTCCATATAGGTAAAGGAAATGGGACCCCTTCCCAAACTTATCTGCCTGAATTCTTTTAAGAGAAGTTTATTATCTGAATTGAGCTGTATTTTTATTAGAAAGTTAGACTACAAATAGAATGCATAAATAAATAAATAGGAAGTGAGATAAAGTTAAGGGCCTGAAGTGCTAAAGCATAAAGAGAGACAATAAAAGAAAGGTTGCAGTCATTTGATCTCACCTCATCCCAGTGTTGTTTTTATTGTTGTTATCATTTATTTATAGAGCGCCATCAGTGTATGTGGCACTTTACAAGTAAAAGAACAATAAAACAGTTCCCTTGCAATCTAATTAATTGTTTCTATGGAAGTATCTTAAGTTAAAAGATAAAAGCATAACCCCCACCACTACTCCTTGGCTTCATATAAGCAGATTAAATTTTCTGCCGATTAGGGAGCGTCTGTCCCTTGGAGAAACTACTTAGGAGGCATTAAAAAACCTGAGCAGCTAGATCTCACAGCTGAATTGTTTCAACCTTATCCCCTGCCTATTGGAGAAGTTAATATTTGCAACAAACACATGCCTGCTAAGACATGAAATGTGGAAGGTAGAAAATATAAATATTCCGGACCAGATCTTGTTAGTGAACTCTGCCACCATACTGGCATGGGAGGCATAGGTGATTTTCCAGAGGAGCTTTTTCCAGAACACCATGGTTTCAGGGACACACTTAGAAGCTAGGCATTGCAGTAGAAACAGGCTGCTCAGAACCTGACAGCTTTCTCTCCTGATGGCAATGGCTGCAACTTTCTTTGCCTTTCCCTGCTGTTGCCATACAACACTGCAGAACACAAATTAACAGACCATTATGCTAGGCCTATACAAGTTTTCTGCCCTATAACTGCTGAAGGACTGGTAATCCTAGCTTGAAAGTTCTGTGGCCATTATTAAATATGTACAGTTAAATTCCTGAGGGGAAAGAAGGAAAAATGTTGAAATATCCTTTTTCTCCTCTAGTTTCTCCCCCTCTCTCAGACAATTTTTCAACTGTTTCAGTGGAAAATAGGGGAAATCTTGAATTCTTTCCATCTTGAATATGATTTGTCTAACTGTGGGGTACATTCATAATGAAATGAAATGTCATTCTCCCTCATCCCGAATAGCCAAGTTATAAATAGACACAGCTTTTCAGAGCATGGAGAGGACCATGTTATACCTGTCTGCTTTTTCGGTGTTAAAGATGAGGAATGTGTCAGAGGTGGCAAGCTTCATTCAGTACCAATATGGTTGAGTTCACAGAGATGTGAAGCTGGTTTTGTTTTTTTCCCCAAAATGAAGCATGCAAAGCTCTTGGTATGGGCAGAGAATGACTGAAATCCTTTATAGCACAGAATTGTGGAATAGATCCCCATGGATAAATTACAAATCTCCTCTCATAACCCCTCCCTAGTCACTAACTCCTATATAGACCTGCTTAGTGACAATATTGCCATCTGTTGGTAAGACAATGGAGTTGCTCTAGATCTGTCATGAACCTTATTTATACTGTTAAGACTCGGATTTTAAAATATCCACTCTCCCTTTTTCATGCTTTGCCCTGTCCGATGAGTGTGTCCCGATCCCTTGTCATACCTTATAGACAGTCCCTTTTAAAGGTATAGTTTTTTGTCCAATATACTGTATTTCCATTAGATCCTATGTTGGTTGAAGGATAGGTAAGCAAACTTTGATGCTTCTGGTAAGTAATTTTACTTTTGGAATCTGCACTTATTGATCCAATATGATTTTTATTTTTACCTTCTTCTTTTTTTTTTTACTGTTGTCAGTAGGGAAGTCTTTTGTATTTTGGAGAGTTTCCCATGCTTTCACAGCTACGTATATTAGGTACTTAACTGCACCTGATGTTGCAAGGTAAAATACAGAGGATTTTTTTTTAATTGTCACATTTTTTTTCTTGTTTTTGTTTTTCCTTTTTGCTTTTTGTGCTCAAACTGGCCCTTCAGGACAAAGACAAAGTAAGTGATAGCCCCTCTGCCTTTTCTGCCCTGTGGTGGAAATCTCATCACCTATTTCTGAATTGCTCATTTTTATTTTTATTTTTTTCCCTTTCTTTTTGAATGTATTTATACTTTTGTCTCCATGTCTTAAGGGACATGTCTTCCTTCTCCCTTCTTCTCTGTATGTTCTGCCATGTTGTCTGCTTAATTTATTTCTCTTTTTGCTTTGATTTTCCTTTTATTCTCTTTGAAATTTGATGGCTCAGTTCTTGAGCTGTATCCAGATGACTCCCCTCCCCAACTTGTTCTCCCCCTCGCTTTCATTTGGTCTTTTTCCTTCTCATATTTTAAGTTGTTCTGATTTCCAGTTCTCATAATGTTCTGTTTCCCAGACTTTGGGATTGCATATATAAATCTTTGCAATGCAAGTAGGAGGACAATTTGGTGGAAGAGACCTAAAATGACCCCCCCTTGCTCTATAATGGACAGATGCAGAGTGTCTCACTCTACAGTCCTCTGTTTGAAGGCTTCCTTTCTTGAACGGCTGTCCAGTTCAAGACCAGACACAAAAGAACCAAAAAGAGAGAGATTAGGGCCCTTAGTATTACCCATTAACCACTAGCAGCACCTGAGCAACAGTCTGAACCAGGCACCCTGTCTGGTCCCAGTCTTCTCTCCCACGATGATGATATCTGTTTCTCCCAAATCCGACACAGGCCAGTGAGTCAGAAGAGAATGGATCCGACAGTTTGATGCATTCCATGGACCCTCAACTGGAGAGGCAGGTGGAAACCATCAGGAACCTAGTGGACTCTTACATGGCCATCGTCAACAAGACTGTCCGCGACCTCATGCCTAAGACCATCATGCACCTTATGATTAACAATGTATGTATTCCATCAAATGGTCTGTGAGAATGCTTGCTGCCTTGTAGCATCCCATGGTCTCTGTACCCCTTGACTGTGAAGACCTTGTGTGGTGTGATACTTGGAAAGCTGTGCTAGAACTAGGGAGGCTCAGGTTCAAATCCCCACTTAGCCATACAGGTAATCTTGAGCCAGTCATCCTCTCTCAGTCTAACCTACCTCGCAGGGGTTGTTATGGGGAAAGCTGATCATAGGTTAGGATGACGAACAGCTTTAAGAAAGGCTGTAAGAAATCCTGCCTGCTCCTTCAGCTTCACTGGTATGGTCCATGCAACTGGGCAAAATAGGATGCAGCATCATTCCTCCCTTTGCCTGTAATCATCCAAGTGTCTCTAGCCTAAACAGTTGAAAAGGCAAGCAGGTCGAACCTCAGAAGAGGATTTCTATTGTTATGTCCCCCCCACCCCAATGCTTACAATTGTAAATAAATACATTGGAGAATACACTGAATTTTTTCAGAGAAAGAAGCCCCATTGAATTTAATAGATTTTGCTCCCTCTTACATATGTTTAGGATAGAAATATTGTTTCTGTTTTCAGAACTGAAACTGAAACTTTAGGAAAAGAGGGGAGCCTAAAGAATTGGGAGTAATCACTGGGCAAAAAGTGGTAGAAAAAAAAGATGTCAGCTGCATTCTAGGAAGGGGGTGATTTAAATATGGCTATTTTTTTGTTACATTACTTGTATTGTCTATCTAGTCTTAATTTGGTAAAGTTACCCCGTGAAATGACAATTCCCTAAATCTCTCCAATTAACATGGTCAAAGACCATGCAGGCTGGGGGATTCTGGGAGTTCTAGTCCCAAACAATAACCTTTTCCCAAGCTCTGGCTCTACTCTCGTCCTGTGGTTTCCCTCCTTTGGCAGACCAAGGAGTTTATCCACTCAGAACTGCTGGCGAACCTCTACTCCTGCGGAGACCAGAACACGCTGATGGAAGAGTCGGCCGAGCAAGCCCAGCGGCGCGATGAGATGCTGCGCATGTACCACGCCTTGAAGGAAGCACTGAACATCATTGGGGACATCAACACCACCACCATCAGCACTCCCTTGCCCCCGCCGGTGGACGACTCTTGGCTGCAGGTGCAGAACATACCGTCCGGACGCAGGTACCCGAGGCTCAGGCGGAGGCCCCCGCAGACCTTCCTGACGCCTCTTTTAGCGACTAGATGGGGCGCCTCCTGCTAGGGCAGGAAGGAAGGGATGCTCAGTCTTTGCGCAGCGGCAGCTGCGTTCATGAAGGCTATTCCAGGGGATATGGGGGCTTTGAAGGCTGGCTGATGTACAGAAGTCTGCGCAAAGCCTGTGTGAAGCCTGATGCGGAGTCCCAGCGGTGACTGTTCGGCCTTTTGTTTTTCCAGAGAGCTGAAGGTGTGAATTGAAAGAGAGGCTGCTGTACATAATGTGTATATATTCATAGCATTTATGCCATCTTTGGGAAGCAGGTTTTAGAATTTAGAATCCTGCGTTTCCCCCATGAAGGGACCCAAGATGGCTAACAATTTGAATTAAACCAAAATACAGTTGAAAGAATGGCTAGGAGACAAGTTAAATAACAATTAAACAAAACAATCACATGAAAATGTTAATTTAGAACAGTTTTAAAAACGTAATAGTAACAATAAAAGTACAAATACAAATAAAACACATTCCAATTGTTTCAATCATAGCTTTGAAGGAATAATAGAATCACCAGAATCACTGAGTTGGAAGGGGCCTCAAAGGCCATCAAATAGTTACATAATTACCTCTTAGGATACATCCCTTAATGAAAGAATAACTAAGTTACATTTCAAAAACAAAGCAACAAACAAGAAGAAAGTTACTTTATTGTTATAACAGGTAACTGTTTATAGCAGCGTTTCAATATTAGTTTTGAAGTGGGATTTTAAGGCATTGTGACAGGAATTAAGTTTTATCCCATCCTCTTATCAATCTTAAGGGTTTTTTTAAGCAACAAAAAGTAAGGAGCAGCACAAGGTGTAAGAGGAGTTACTTTTAAAAACACACAATGGCATTAGTTTAATGGTTGGCCTAGGGCTCTGAAAGACCAGGGTTTGAATCCCTGTTTGCCCATGGAAACCTGCATGGGCAGCCTTGGACTTGTCACACTCTCTCAGCCTCAGAGGAAGGCAAAGGCAAATCTCCTCTGAGTAGATCTGGCCAAGAAAGCCCTATACCATAAGTCGGAGCTGACTTAAAGACACGGAATAACAAGTGATAACAAATTATTTTCTAGACACCACAGTGAATAATGGGAACGTATTTGTTGTATAAAGTAATTTTTCATGCTCTGGTTTCAAACACCTGCAAATTCTGCTTGAGAAGAGGTGGTAGCGTGGCAAAAGAAATATAGATCTATCCATCTCTATCCCATATGCCCTCAGGTAACTTTCAGCTCTCTTGAAAAGCTCTTTGACTGTGAAGGGTTCTTGAGAGGTAGTGAGAGCTTTTAGAAAACATCTCTGCTGTCATGTTGGCCCGCTGTTGAGTGAAGCATCTCTCTTTTCCTCTCTCTTTTTTTCCTTCCTCTCTTTGCCAGGTCTCCCACCTCCAGCCCGACACCGCAAAGGAGAGCTCCGGCAGTCCCGCCCGCCAGGCCTGGATCGAGAGGCCCAGCTCCTGGACCTCCGCCTGCTGGTGGTCCCACTCTGGGTGGTGCGCCTCCTGTGCCCTCTAGGCCAGGAGCCTCCCCGGATCCTTTTGGGCCTCCTCCTCAGGTTCCATCTCGGCCCAACCGTGCACCACCTGGTGTACCCAGGTAAGTGTGGTTGTGCAGTGGGCAGAAAGGGAGGATGGGCTTTCAGCATTGGCTACACCAGGGCTGCAAACGTAAGCCGTTTAGTAGGGAATGAAATCTCATCCGGACTTACTTTAGAATAAAGATGCTCAGGGTTGTGCTGGAAGAACCTCTGCAGTGCTTCTTAAGCTTGGTGCTCTTGCTCTAGTTTCTGGAGTCTGAGGGAAAGATTTGGAAAGGTACACAGGTTCTTTTTCTTTGGTGGGGATGGGGGCAAAAGGTGTTTTGGGAGGATCTTGTAGGTGAGTGCATGGACTGAAGCTGTAAAGTCAGAAGGGATCGGTCAGAAAGGTCAGACATGAGCTATAGGAGAGATGAGAAAGCTGTAAGGAGAGACAGATTTGAAAAAAGGCCCTTGGTATGAGTTTTCCAGTCCCTTTTCTGGTGGAAAATTTTGAACTGAAGAAGGAGGCAGGGCTCTCTCATGCAAGGCCATTGTGTCAACAGCTGTGCAACAACACCCTAGCAAGAAAGGTAGTTGATGGGGAGAAGAGTTGTGTCTCCCACTTGGATGTTCACTGTCCCAGTGGTGAATTTCCAGGTCAGAAAGCACTGCCAACACACTTGTCAGAGTCTCCCCCCACCCAGGATGAAACAATGGATCCTACCATGTTCTCTCATTGCAACTCAAAGAAAATTTAGCCATAATTTGATGCTATTGTTTGAGATTTGGAAGGCTGCTGCTGAAAAGAATAGTCTGTCAACTCCACTTGTAAAATGTGTTTCATGTGGACTGATCCCATGGACTTTTATTTGGCTGTAAGTTCTTCTGACTTCAGTGGGTTCTACTCCCAAGTAAGTATGCAGTCCTATACATGTTTACTTAGGGAACTACATCACACAAGAATACCTTGATAATATCAGTAAGGCCTTTTAAACAGAACAGGACTTGTTTACAAGTAAACATGTACATATCAGATGAAGCTATATTATCTTTTTATGTCTATAATTTCCCCCTGCAATTCAGATATCAGCTTTTGGGAATAGTTTTCTTGTTGATGATGTTACATCACCAGTTTTAAACATGTGTGGGTTTTTTTCCTGAAAAACAAAAACAAATGAGCTGCCCAGAATTGGTATTGAATTTTGATGTGTGGGAATTCAAGTATAAACGTTTTATTTTAAAAAAACAACAACAAAACTAGAAAATTTGCAGTGGCAGTTTGTCAGTACAGATTTTGTTTCAATATTAATTCCTGCTGAAAAAAACATGCTCAGTGTGTCTCAGAGGAATTGACTGGACTAGGCCTCATTGTCCTAATTAGCAGAATTTCCTGGCTTGTCTTGAACCTCAAAAATGAAATGGTAATGTGAATATTAATCAGGACTATTACATCAGTGAGTGGAAGGCTTTTGAGCACATTCAGCTTTACAAAGTCCCTGTATTCTTCTGCATGCCATTTCTTTAGCAATGAGAAGGTCAAGCAGAATAAATTCATTCCTAACAAATTGATACAGAAAATTTTAAAAATACTGCAGAACTAAGGTTTTCTACCACTGACAAGGCTGACTCCAAGTGATAACAGCCGTTCCTCACAGATGTTTCCCATATTGCAAGCCTTTTGTCACAGTATGCTAATATCTGATATTGCAGTGGTTCTCAGCCTGGCATGCAAGATGTTTTGGCCTTCAATTCCTAGAATTCCCAGAATTGCCTGGCCAGAGATTCTGGAAGGTGAAGTCCAAAATATCTAGAGGGCCGAAGGTTATGAGCCATTCTTCCAAAATATTAATCAAATAACTCTCCTCCTCTTTTGCATGGCTGGTTTAAGGAATTTTGGGGGGCCCTGCAATGCTTTATTTTGGGTGCCCCATCTGTTTATCTCAGGTCAATGTAACCTAACTCAGCCTAAGCTATTCACAGTACAAGATATTCAGATTGTTACTAAAAATGTTTTTGCAAGAGGAGGGTTACTATGGCGGCCCCCACAATGATGGGGCCCCCTGCGGATACTGACGCCGCAGGTGCCTTAAACCGGCCCTGCCCTTGGGACCCTTACGGGGTCTCCACTACTCAGGCCCTGGGTTTCCTCCATTTCTCCACTTCTTTCAAATTGTCTAGACCAATGGCTCTTAACCTGGGGTCCGAGGTCCCCCAGGGGGCTGCAGTGTTCTCACAGCGTGTCTGCAAAGGCTTTAAAGTTGCTTGGCCCACCTCTGCCCTGCAGTGGAGCGGCCACATGACAGGAGCCAAGGCAAAGGCTGGCTGGCTTGGCCTGCGCATTGCCATTCAATCTACTCCAGCCACAAACTTGCAGGAAGAAGCATGAGAAAAGTCTTCCCTACCCCTCCAATGCCTCTGAGGGAAGGGTTAATGGATAGTATAATTATATTATTATTATCATGTATTGTTATCACATATTGTTGTTGTTGTTGTTTTAAATCTTGAGTTAAGTCTTGGGGGTCTGTGGCAACATAAGATATTTAAAGGGGGTCCCTGGTAATGAAAAGGTTAAGAACCACTGGTTGAGACAGGCATGTAAGGGCCCCTGAGGGACTTTAGTTTGTGGAGGGGAGGGTGCACTAAATCTCTCCAGCTGGAAATCACTCGGCGGCATCATGTACCTGGAAGGTGAGAGGCTCAAGATATTTGTGTGTGTGTGTGTGTGTTTGTCTGTCTGTCTTGGCACACCTGATTTCTCCCCTATGGCTGAGCAACCAAGGGACACAATAACCCCATTCCAATAAGTGGTCCCTCCACGATATAATCTCAGGATGAGGCTGGCCCTACCTCTGGGCAAGGTAAAGTTGCCACCTCCAGTGTTTACAGATGTTTAAAGGCAGCTGGCAGGTGCTGGAGGAATTGCCCATATGCTACGTTGAAAAGCTAAGCGTGGAGAAGGCTCTCACATCGCCCATCTTCAAGGCAGACTCAACTCCTGGTCTGTTTGGCTTTTCTACCTAAAATGAGACAGTGGGGGCCATCTTAGTTTTGGCCTCAGGCAGCAAATTGTCTTGGGTGGGCAAATGACTTTGGAGAATATCCTAGAGCATTGGCCATGTAGGCAACCATTATTAGATATGGTTCAAGTCAGCCTCATCCTAAGCAAAAGAAATGAGAAGCGTTAGTGAGGAAAGCCATGGAGAAAAAGTAGGGGAGAGGAAGAGGTACATTAAAAAAAACCCAACTTAAAACAAGAACTAAGAAAAATTATGTTTTTGGCCTACAGCACCCAAAGCTCAGCCAACTATAAGCTCCAGAAGACAGGGTGGCTGTGGGAGTTCTGGTCTGAAGAGCTGGCCAGGGGATTCTGGGAGTTTTAGTCCTCCTGAAAGTAACTTCCCAAGCTCTGCTCTTTTTGTACCTTGAGTCTCAGACTCCCCCAGCTCAGAACTTTCCCCTGGCTCTGCAACAAAAAGCCAACATTTCCCAACATCTAGCTGTTGGTGTTTTTTACCTAAAATAATATTTTTGGGTGGCCAGGAGGAAATCAGGCCCTGCCATTTGCAAGAGAAGAAGAGAAGGTGTCCCTCCCAGGGGAAGGAGGGTGAATTTTGAACTGAATGGGGCTGGTAGTTCCACAGCCTCAGGGCTCCTTTTGGCAAGTTTTTCCATTGAGAGTTTTAAGCCCAGCCATCATAGGACCCACACTGGTAGAGTGGATCACTGTATTCCCATTATAGGACCTACACCGGAAGAGTGGATCACTGTATTCCCATTATAGGACCTACACCGTAAGAGTGGAGTTGATAGCCTTAGTCAGCCTTTTGTTTCTCTTAAATTAGCTTTCAGAAGTTGGCCCTGCATTCTGGGCAGAGGTATCCTACAACCCTTAGCTGGTTTCACAAACCTTGGGAGTTATCATTTGCAGAAGGTTCTCTAGTGGGCACCCTTAGTCCCATTCAGACAACTATAATTTCCACTTGACCTTTCTATTTATTTAAGTCTGTGGTGTAGAGGGCATATCTCCAAGCTGTGTAAGCTTTGGGTATTAATCTTCTGCAATATGATGCCTTCCAAATGTACGGCTTATAACCACTGCCTGTGCTAAGCTGGGGTTGTAAACAGTATAGTTTTCCCCAAAGGGAGGGTACCCCAGCATCCCAATCGTTTTAGTTGCTCTTTCCTACACTTTTACATCTTGATTGGGGTACAAAACTACAGTGGGCCTTCAATATGCACTGGGGTTTGGTTCCAGGACCCCCCCCCCTGTGGATGCCAAAATCCACAGATGCTCAAGTCTCATTATATACAATGGTGTAGTAAAATGGCCTCCCTTATATAAAATGGCAAACAGCAAGGTTTGCTGTTTGGAATCCTCCCCCTCTCGAATATTAAGCCATGGTGGTTTGTGGGTGCTTCTGGAGGTAGAATGTGTGAAACTGACCTTTGGAGGTGTATCACACCCACAAGGGCATTGCTCTCTGTGACAGCTTTTCTCTCTGTTGATATTAATGAATGTTGGGATGTACTGAAGCAGCTCTCTCTACAAATTTGATACTTGTCTCTGATATAATATAAATATGTGCAAAGGTTTGCTTTATAATGGGTTGGACTCTACAGGTCACTAGCTCAGATTCGCCATTCCCCGACTGGCCAGTGCTTTGGGATGTTGGCCGGAGGATCCTAGATGCTGATGAAGACTTTTTCCATCTGAGCTCTGCTTGCGTCTAGTGAGCTTCTTGCAGGGTAGACACACAGCAGTGGAGATCTAGGCTAGGAGACAGAGTTGATGAGTCTGAAGTAGATGCAGGACACTGCTTTCTGTGGTGGTTGTACAACTATCGGCTCTCAAGTGCACAAACAGTTATCCCAGTTTTAAGTGGTGTCACCTGGCTCTTGCAGTACCCACCTGAGGCACATGGGCTTGTCCACAGGTGCCTCATGGACCCACACGTGGTTTTCACACCAGCCCTTTGTCCAGAGCTTGTGGTTACCAGCATGTATTGCTGTGGTTGCCATTGCTGCTGTTGCTGCTGCTGCTTTGTATTGCCGGGTCTTTCGTCTCTCTTCATAGTCCACCTTTTCTTTTCAGTTTGGTTACCATTCGCATTTTCTCTTTGGATTTCAGTATGCAGTCTTTCCCCTGTTCCCAGTCTATTTCTTCATGGTTACTCTCCATCCCACATCACTCCCTTTATGCTGTTCCTTCATTCATATGCAAAAAAATATTCTATATACTGTCATGGATATTCCATGCAACTGAAATAAAACAGGCATTTTTTCCCCACTCTAAATCCTGCCCCAACTTCCACTCAACAGCCCATTTGTAAAACTTTGGATTATTTGCTAAACTATTTAGAGCTTTTTATCTGTGAGGGCATCCTAAAAGAATAATACTGTATTAAATAAGTAAACATTGTGGGATCCATATCCAGGTTATTCCCACCCACCAGCCCCCCAGAGTGTACCTACATAGCAGCAGGAAAGCGGGTATGTTTCTACACATTTGCTGCACATCTGGTTCCTAAAGTCCAGATAGTCAAGGACATCTTTATACCTCTGGTCTCCTGCCAGCAGATGAGACACACATTGTGACATGGGCACAGACAGTGACATCCAGACAGCTGGCTTCCAGTGTCAACACAGAGGTTTGCTTTTCATAGAATCATAGAGTTGGAAGAGACCCCCAAAGGCCATCCAGTCCAACCCCCTGCCATGCAGGAATACACAATCAAAGCACACCTGACAGATGGCCATCCAGCCTCTGTTTAAAAACCTCCAAAGAGACTCCACCACACTCCAAGGCAGTGTATTCCACAAGGGCCATCTATTCCAACTCCCCCAACCATGCAGGAAACAGAAGCCTGTGTGGACACACAAGGTAACCATGCCCACCGTTGCTGATGGCTTTGGCTTGTGTGTCCTCTTCTTGGATCTCTAGTAGGCTCATGAACTACTGTACAGAGGCTGCCAGATTTTGGAGGTCACGGAGGCGATGGGGCAGCCAGCTCTGTGTCTTCTTTGACTGAGATGGAAAAGTGGCTTCCTTGAGTCATTCCACTTCTGAGAGAAAGTACTGTTGTGGACACAGCCCCCAGTCAGAGCAGATCACTCCTGCAGGGGAAGTGAAGTATTAATACTGATAATAAATATAATTTGGGAAAAGTCCCTTGGGAGGAGTATCCAGTTTCGGGGGCAGGGAAGCAACCAAGAGTCTTGTGTAATACCTTAAAGCAGCTTTCCACAACCTGGAGCATTCCAGATGTGTAGGAGTCCAACTCCTGTATCTTCAGCCAGCATGGACATGGGTCACCTCAGCTGAGGATGATGGAGGTTGTAGTCCAAAAAAAGCAGGTTGAAGAATCTGTTACACATTTAACAGATTTATTATTGTGTAAGCTTTTCTGGACTAGGAATAGAGTCTGGTCCATGGAAGGTTATGCTAGGTGTTCAGAAAGTGTCACAAAATGCCTTGTTGGTGGTAATTCAGGTATTCCAATGTGAAGGCCCTTTGAAGAGTATATAGAAGCTTGGTCTCTCTCTTTCTCTCTCTCCCCATCTATTATCTCTCAATCTTTCCACCCTCAAATTGCCTTCATTCCACCAAGGGCCCCCACGTTTCATTGACCCCTGGCTGTGGATGGCCATTCAGTGTCCCTTGTGTGTCTCTTGTATATAGAATAAGCCTGTCCACACTTGGCTGCTGGGCTAAATTCTTCTTCCACAAGTGACCAGACAACCATCTTCATTCATTGCTGTTTGTCGTCTTTCTTCTTCCCTCTTTCATTCCTCTTTTTTACAAAGAGTTCTGTCTTTCTCACACTGGGAGGAGAAATGGGGCCCATTCAATCTGGGTCTGAAAGGAAGCATATATCAGCTTTTGAGGTGTGTGTGTATATATGAAAAAGTGAGACTTCATTCTAAAATGTCAAGCCTGTGTGTGCCTTGAGGCTGAGTGTGTTTAGGTACCCTGTGTACAAGGGTGTAAACTAGCATTCCCCAATGTGGCATCTTCCAGAGATGTTGGACTACAACTCCTATCATCCCTAGTCATCATGGCCATTTTTTTCTAATGGGCACAGCAATGGATGCTGTGGCTAAAGTGTGTTTCTGGGCACTTTAGAAATGTACACAGTGAGTTTTTTTGTACATTTCCCAAACATGTGCATGTTATCAATGCTTTTGTTTTGTGGAGTAAATCGCAAGCCCACAAAATATGTGTTCCTCTGTTCAGTATGCTAGCTACAGCAAATTAGGGGATATGTCTCACACATTCCTCTTCAGGAGCCTCTTAAAACAGTTTAGCAAAATAGTCCTGTAATCTGAACAGGATAGCTCTATTAAGGGTTGCATTCACCCATTAAGAGCGATCTCTTCTTTGACATATGTGTGAATAACTTTAATGTAATTAGGAATATGCACAAATGCAGTGTGTGTTTCCTGCTTTAAAAACAAACAAATGCATACCACTAGAGAACAGTAGTCTAACATACTCAGGAGGCAAATAAAGGGAATATATTCTCTTGCATTCACAGGAGATTGGGGTTTTTAAAAACCTGCAATATATTTTGAATAGACTAAAATCATGCTCAGATTCTCAGCTGGTAATTCAAGTGCTTTTAGGCTGCAAACAGCTATACATACCTTGAGCAGCGAGCCTGGCTGTGGATCCTGACTCACTCGTTTTGGGAGAGATATGCAGAATTGAATAGAGTTAAAGAACTGACAGGTCTTCAGGTTTGGAAAAGGAGCAGCGTGATAAGTGGCTGGTCTGTGTAACAATTAGGAAACCCCCCCTCTCTTCCATCTCTCCAGCTGGTTGTGCGATGTGATGATCGGCTGACCCTTGTGGCAATCACAGAGCCAATCCTTCCTTTTTATAGAGCATTGTTCCTATTATCATAAATCTTAATTCATACCCCACCTGTTCCCCAAGACTGGCACTCAAATCGACTTACAAATTAAACCAAATACAACAGAGTTTTTAAAAAAATACCAAAAAAAACAACATTAAAATAGAATTTAACTGTTAACAATGCTAAAACAATTTAAAGCATACAATCAAAATGATGGAAAAGCAATTTTAAAACAGTACAATTAAAGCAATACAGCACACTTTGAAAGGCCCTTCCTTTAAAGCCCTTCAGTTCTTAAAAGCCTATTGGGATAAAAAATAGTCTTGCCTGCTGACAGGAGGACAGCAAAAGTGGGAAGGGGGCAGAGAGATAGTCGCCTCCCTAGGCTACTATCAACTGTGCAAAATAAAACATTTTACCTGGATAAATATAAATATGCTAGCCGCTTGAATTCGGGATGGGTTTTTTTTTAGCTTAAAAGCTTGCCTGAAGCATTGTAGGGAGCGATAGGAGTGGAATCTTTGTCGGAGTCAAAGCCAAGTGTGTGTGTCAGTGCAAGAATGAGGTTTTGGTAAGGCGTAGCTCTCCCGCAGCATCTGCTCCTGGCAGGAGGCACGTTTGTGCTCAGGTTTGCCGTCACTTTGTGTGGCAGTGACCCTTCAAAGTACCACTGGCCATGTATTTATGCAGGTGTACCTGTGCACCTGTGGTATGAGTGCACTGGTGTATATTCTTCCTTTTGTGCAAGCTGGTGCAGGCATAGCTGTGTACATGCAGGTGTAAGAGCAGTTGACTGCAGCCATGCATGGCTGTGGATTTTTGTACCTGTTGTGTAATGTGTATATGGTTGCACATGCAAGCATGGGTCAGGGCACTTTCCCCACAGGCATCCATGTGTGCGAGTGTGTTTGTGTGTGCGCGCCTTCATTTTCCAAACTGCGTGGCCTCTTGCCTCCAATTGTCTGAACAGCCATGTTGCTCTCATGTTGTCTTTCAGAATCACTATCAGTGACCCTTGAGGATTGGCAGCCACGGTACGTTCTTCACTCACACTCATCCCTGCCCTCCAGCCTCCAGTGATGCATGAACCGGTGTTAGTCTTATTCCCACCACTGCTGTGTCTTCCCATCCTCTTTCATCCCCCGGCCCCCAGTCTGCCACTTGCCTCTCCTATCAGTTCTTAGTCCACATAGAGAATCCTTTTCTTTCCAACTTGGCCTCACGGGTTCCTGCCTGAACTGTCATCAAAATGTGGTGGGTCTTTGGTTGCCAAGAATTTAAATTATTAGTATTGCTAGTATTTTGTTTTTGAGGAAAACATTTGGATTTTAAAAAAACACCTGTTAAATTGGTTGTTTGTGAGATGGAAGAGAAAGAAGAAAAAGGAGGAAGAAGTAAAGTAAGTCAAGGATTAGACCTTGGAAAAGTTACTTCCTGGACAAGAACTCCCAGAATCCAACAGCCAGCATAGCCAGTGGGAGGTATAGTTTTAAGTCACTTTTCCAAAGTCTGTTTAGAATATATCTGCCCAGAAGCTAGGTTTTATCAAAAGTTCTTTTCCTTCCTCAGCCTGCTTCTACGATCTTAAAAGTTGATCCCTCCAGTCCTATATACTTTCCACTGACCCATAGTGGCTCTCAGAGGATCTCTGGCAGAGGTGGTTCCTTCCTGCCTGAGCTGCCTGAAACCCTTTGTGGCACTCCAAACCCTTTGGTTTCTTCTGCAGATCACATACCCTCCCAACTACCTGGATTTGGCAGGGAGGGTCCTGATTAATCCTCTGTTGTCCCACTGTTTTGGCTGCATTTAAAATGTCCCAGTTTCTCTGTCCTTGACTCCACTTTCCCCCTTTGACCTTAGCTTACTTCAGTTGCTGCAAACCAAGTTTAAAGTGCAGAAGTACTTAACTCTCAGTAAATTCAGCAGGGGAGAGAAGACAGGTGGGGCACAATCTTGCCCTTCCTTGTAGACTCAGACAAAGGGAAACTGCTGCAGCTTCTCCTAGATTCTCTGTCCTTCCTCATTAATAACGTTGGCCTTTTGGACCACACTTTGATGTTGCTTGGCCACATGTGTCCTGGTTTCCATCTATTACATTTGGGGAGATACAGCATTCCTGCTTTTGCCTAGATTTATGCTCCTAGGCCAGCATTCCTAGCATTGCTCTCCTTCTGTGCCTTCCAGATTCTAGTTGTTCAGCGGCAGGAGAAGTTGTGGCTTGTGTGTAGGGGCTTTGGCTTTGTCCTAGACTAGTTTGTCCCCCTTGTATCAGTTGGCCTTGCTTGGAAATGGTCCCTTGTGGATTAGATACCTGTGGGTATATCGGATGCCCAAGTGCCATTGAATTACAGTAGCTGCCCCCACTTCTATGGTGTGTAGTCACTTGGGTGGTGTCCAGCATTGGGCAAATCAAAAATTATTCCATAGTGAGAAGAGAAGAGCAAGTCTTCCTGTAGAGTCAAACAATGGGAAAAGTTAAATGTGAGGTCTAGCACCTTATTTTAAAAGCATTTAATACCTCTGAAGTCTGCAACCTGAAGTGCTGAGCTGGATGACACTGACTGGCCCAATAAGCTTGGTGGCCATATAAGGCCTTGAAGCCATGTCTCAGTAACCAAACACAAACCGTATCTTACCCCTATGCCATACTGACTTTTCCTTCTGTGTCTTGGGAATGCAGCAGTGTTGGTTTGCCTTTGACCCACAGAGAATTGGCAAATGTGAAAACACCCTAAAGAGACAAACTGCTTTTCTTGAGGATTCTGCTTGAACATACTGTTGTGAGGTTTTCATCTGCCTTCTGACCCCACTGTGCCCAATTTCCTCTTCCCCCAAAAGAGCCTCCTCTGCTTTGCCTTGCATTCTCTGCCTCTCTCTCTCTCTCTGTCTCCATTTTTCTTTCCTTGAACTTTGCAGCAGCGTATTTGTTGGAAGAAGCCCAGTGCCCCTGGACAAGCACCATTCTGTTTTCAGATTCCAGTTAAGGAAGAAAGAGCCTGTAAGGCAAGGGTGGGCATTTCTGGGAGGCTGAGGGGTGCATTAACTCCTCAGGAGGCCTGGCAGGGCTAAGCCCCCCCCCATAAAAAAAAGCATCCAAATTTTGTCCCCAAATGCCCTGTAGGGGTGTGGGGACATTTTTTCCATGCTTTGGGGGTCCTTCATGCCATTTTAGGAGAGGCCTGTGTGCAAGAAGAATTGAACAAAGGAAGGATATTTTAATGTTTTTTGAAGATTAGATACACCATGCCTGTGTGTGTATGTTTTTTAAGTGTGGTTCTCCAAATGCTACAATCTTGCATCAACAACAAGTGCCATGTTTGTGCAGCCAGCTGGCATTTGCCATGTATCACCTAGCTCATACCATAGTGGCCTCCTTCTCTGAGGGAGCGGGTTGGAGATTGAAAGGGGAAAGGCCAGAGACAGGAGCAAACTGTGGATCTGAAAAGAATAAAAATAGCAAAGCTTGTTGTACATGAATGAGAAGTGTTGCAGACAAACAAAGCACAATAACCCTCTTTTTGAGAGGTGTAGACTTGTTTCTTTTGAGAAGTAAGACCTGTTTTGGTAGGATCCAGAGTTGTGAGTTATCTTCTGTGAGCTTCATCAAGGTGAAAGGCATGAATTTCCAAAAGTATAGAATGCAGGGAGGCCAGTGGTAATCAAATGGAGGTGCTAGTCCTCGACATGTCTCCCTATCATCCCCAGCAAACTTGGTACTGCCTTCTAAGTGTGTCATAGAGGTGGCATGTCACAGTTCTGGGGGCTGTAACATCATGATCCATTGGTAGCAGCAGTTTGACGGTGACCATGTTGCTTCTGGAGCACCATTTCTTTCCTGCTTCCAGCCAGCCCTCCTCAGTGAATGACACAGAAGTGGCTGTCCAGCTTCCTTTAGGCTGCATGGTGACAGGAGTTGGTCTTTCTGAGGAGGCTTGGCTGTTACCCTGGCTTCCTTCTGGGACTCGCTGTTAGGAATCTCTGCCTGCCTAAAGCCTGGATTACACAGAGGCCCTTGGGAATTGGTAGCAAACTTTTTGAAATGTTTTGATCACTTGGAGAAGGCAAGAATTTCCAGTTTGCAAGTCATCAGATTTCCAAAGCTAAATGGGTATAAGCTTTGGAGCTGATGTCTTTCAGACACTTGCCTGCAGGGCAGACCAGCTCTCTATCCCTCTGACTTGCATGCTTTCTAGAAAATAGGTGTCTTTTGGGGGAAGTGGAAGCAGTAAGGTTGGGAGAGGCAGTGAGTGTTTACTCTGTTGACATCACTTCACACCTGCCCAATTTCCTACAGAGCTTTCATACTGGAATTGTGCATTTCTCTTTGTAGGTCACAGTGTCCAGCAATCCTCCATGCATGTATATAGCTGTATGTCCATGTGCAGGGAAGCTTTGGCCAACTACAGTCATGACAGGTGCCAACCTTTTTGATACTTTGTTCTGGTTGGACCTCTTCTTAAAAAACGACAAGAGCTATAGTTTTAGGTGGTAGGAAACAGCAGCTCAAAGCCAAATCTTCAGTCAAACGTCGTCTTAATGCAAGGCCTTGATCAGAACTTCGGCTCAAATACACAGCAATATTTGCATGCATGTAAGATTGTCACATGAACTATGCACAAACTGCTTAATTCCTACACTGAAATATCTTGCATGTGGAACTTCACACATTAATTTCTCCATAGCTATGCAAGTTAGGTATGGACGAGCTAATTTAGAGAACAGTCCAGATCTCCTCCTGTAGTTTTCAATATTCCTTTTAAAAATGTCAGTCTCTATCCCTTTTACCTGTTGCAGATATAATTCTATTCAGTTGCACTGTAAGAAATAATAGCAGTGGATAACTTTAAATACATTCGGCTCCCTGTGTTCTAGCTGCTCCCGCCCCTTGGAGATCCTCATCATAACATTTATGGCTACTGATCTGCTCCGAAGTATGCTCAGAAGGATGTTACTTAAAGGTGACCCAGGAGTTTTAGCTACATGATATCCATACAGAGCAGCAGTAGGCCATCTGTTTATCTATAAGTCTCAGCATGCTCTCATGGCACAGGGTAGATTATTAAAAAATCATCAGGCTTGGGATGACTAGAATGGGTGCACCTATATATTTATCGATTTTCAAGTTTGTTATAATATCCTCTATAGATATTGTCAGGGCAACTTACACAATTAAAATTAGACTGACGTCAGCAGGAATGTAGCAAAATTCTTTTTGGGGAAAAACACTGGACAGCAGCAATAAAACTGAACAAAAAGTCTGTCTGGAAACCAGTTGAAGCTAGGCTTTTCTGGCGTCTGCCTCATACAAAGTGCTTTAGTTGAAACAAGTGCACAGAAGTTCATGCGGAGTGCAGGGCAGCTGAGACCAGTTGCTCCTTCTGCCAGTTGTGAGTGGCCCTTCCATCATAATTGGGAAAGCTCAGCAAGGGTGGGCATTGGCTTACCGTAACCAAATTTGTGAATAAATTTGTTCCAGGGGTCTAAAGAACTGTTTGAAAAAGCGGAGCTCAGCTAGCTGCCGAGATCAAAAAGGCGCAGCTGTAAGACCCCCTTTTCCACCCTAAGAGTGGAGTGTGCTTGCGAGTCCAGGCTAGCCGGCAGCTTCTGAAACAGCACCTCCCAGAGGACGCCCCTCATTCTGTGTGACATTCGCTCCTCAGTCGCTTGGTACAGTAGCATCATCATTGTTGTGCTCCATGCTTCTTGACACTCAGGTACCAGCATCACCTTTCTGGCAATTGGCCTCAGCTTCTGGAGATCCACCAGTGCATTCCTCAATAAACCCTTGAAGCTTGCTAGAGCTTTTTGATTAAAAAAAAAAAAAACCCAAAACCCTATGAATGAACTATTGATGAATAAACAGCCTCTTGCGTTGCTCTGTGGCCTAAGAGAACATGAAGGTCCTGGCTGGGATGAGGTGGAGAAGCATGCCTGATTGTGACTGCCCACCATGCTAACCTCAGTGTGTGTGTTCTCTTCTTGTCTTTCCCCCTCTCCGTCTTCTCTTTCTGCTCCCACAGCCGGAAGGGCCCTGCTTCACCTACTAGACCCACCATAATCCGACCAGCTGAACCGGCCCTCTTAGACTTATAACCCAAGGCCTAGAGACAGCTGGCGACAAGCACTGTGCCCGGGGGGGGCTCCCCGCCTCATCCCAATCCTGTACCCCCCCCTCACTCTTCTGCTTTTCTCACAGGCACATCTGCTCCCCTTCTCCGTTCCTCCCCACGTCGTTAAAAATACTCGTTAGTGAGTGAGCTCTTCTTCGTCTTCTCTTGTGCGTCCTTGTATTGCTTTGTGAGCCTAGAGTAGTCCTAGTTCAGTGGCATGGGGGACTTGAAGGACGTGAGCTCTTTGGAGCATAGTATGACAGGAGCATCGCTGGACGCCAACATGGCCGCTGCCTCCACCTGCTTGGTCTGGCCTCGTGCACGGTGTCTCGCCTGCAATTGGTTAGCTGTAGCGTCTAGCGCTAATCAGTAGCTAAGTAGTGACTCTTTTCCTACCATAGTTCAGATGAAACAGTTTTTTGGTGTTTGCCATTCCAAACAAGGGTGTTAAGAAAAATGTTTTTTTAACGTTCTCAATGATGTCTGGTATGTGGATTTGCTTTAAAGTGCAAACTTTGGGGAACTGTGACATCTGCCCCTCTCTCAAGCAAGGGGCAATAAAGCAGTTGGGGAGTTGTAATGAAACAATAGGGTCTTCCCGACCAAGAAGGTTGTAATTCTCCTGTGTGGAAGGAATCAACGCAACGGGCTACCCGCTCCTCTTTGGGGTGAGAGAAGCTGGCTTTTCGAAGCAGCTAGCTTGTATTACCACTTACAACTGACTTTCCCAAACCCAGGCAGGGGCTAATACCTTTTCCTCTCCACAAAAATGGACAAACTTGCATTTTCCAGGAGAGTTTGTTGTGTAAATGTGCAACTACCTTTGCTTCAGACAAACACAGCAACTACAAAAAAACCCACAGTACTCGTTGGTTGTCTTGAGTATTCTCTGGTGATTCTAAATAACCTTTACTACTTGCATGCAGATGGTACCTATTTGTAATGTGGGGGGAAATGTTTGTCTCACTGCAAGTCTTGACTTGTACTCTTTACCTATACGCTGAGGGGTAAATAAATACAAAAAGCATTTAAAGAAAAAGAGAGCCCTTCGTCATCCCGTCCCTCTGAAAGTCAAGTTTAGCCACTCGCCTTGTAAGTCTCCAAGTCATCCCCACTTACAATTTCAGTTCTTTTATCCCGGTGCTGTTGCTTTTGATTTCTGTTGAAGATCCTCTTGACACCAAATTCTGAAGTCTGTTTTTTTCCATATTTTAACTATTGTTTTACCTTTTCTTTTTGTCCCTTTCCCACTCCCTCTCTCTACCTTTTAATTTGATTATTATTATTATTGTGTGTGTGTTCTTGTCTCTCTTTCTTTAAATTCCAGCCGCCCTGGCAAAGCTAGCCCCTCTCGTCCGGAGAGTCCAAAGCCACCCTTTGACATGTAACCCTGCTCCCTCTTGAGATCCATCTTTTATCTGCCTCTTAGCTGTTCTGTCCTGGAATGGTTCAACGCACATCTCTAAAAACTAAAAAAAACCAACACACAGCTTTGTCCTGTCGTAGCTTGTGGCTTGCACATATCAGACGTGACTCTAGTGAAACTGGTTTTTCTTCCTCCCAGTTGCTTTAAAGGAACTTTAAAAAAAAAAGTTATATTGTAGTAACAAGAAACATATCTTTACTGTTATATAAATATATATATAAATATCTATATATATAAAGAACAAAATCTATATGGTGTCCAGACGTTTTGAGCCTTTAATGCTTCCCATGTTGATTTTAGCAAATACTTGAGTAGGAAGATTATATATATATATATTGTACACATGTGCACCCTGCAAAATCTAGCCCAACCTGAGCAGCAAGCCTGAGATGATCTATCGTCTGCTGTACACTGTTGGGTTATTCTGTTGCCCTCAAATTGTGGGTGAATCTTCGCAGTGCTAGTAGTACCTGTCATACCGTCTGTGATCTGTCAACTCTCGTTTACTGGCTGAAATAAAACTATTATTTCTGTATAATGGAGACTCCATGCCTAGAATAAAATTCTCTCTCAGTGCTTTCCGGCTCTTACATTCATGTTGTCAATATGTTTGTGCCAAGATATTTTGGGAATTTCACACATACTGAACAGTCCCAGCATTAAGTTCATTATCAAGTAGCACTGTCTGAAATAATGGGTGAGAGTTCTGTTTTTAACATATATTCTATGGGAACATTTAAAAGGCAGACACTGATAATTACTCAACTTACATAAGTGCAAAGGTTAATAAAGGTTCTAAAAGAAAGCTTCCCTCCTTCAGTTTTGGTGGACTACTTACAATCTTTGTTCTCTTGAGCTGTTTTCCTGGAAAGAAATGGTTTTGGCAGCCAACCTGCAATGGAGATCGGCACTGAACCCGGTCCTGTGACTTGCTTTTAAATTGTTGCTTACTGAGGAGCAGCCAGAAATATGGCCAGAAGCTATTTCACAGGAAAGGGATTTGAAGAGAGACTCATTTCAATGGACTTCTAGCCCTTTGAACCATAGCAAGAAACATCCAATCTGGAAAACTGGTTATTTCAAATACGAATGTCAAATGACATACCCGAGTCAAACTCTGATTGTGTGAAAACAGTTGAGGAGGTTAAAAAGTGAGATTACAGGTCGCTCTCCTGAGTGAACATACAATGGCTGCAATCCAACATCCTCACAGCATAAATAGCTGCCTGTGGACATAGCCTATGCCAGCACTATGCAACCCCCATGCAGCATAGCAAGATTGTGTAACACGTCAGTGACTATGTGCAACGTTGCTGTATGTGCAACTCAACTTCCATCGCGGTCAGAAGAATACATCTGTTGTGCTACGGCAAATAACTTGCCCTGTATATTAACAGAATCTCAGCCAATGTGAGGAAGAACAAGTTTAGAAACATCCAGTTTTCAGAAACAGCCATTAGAAGAACTACAATTAAGTGCAAAAATAAGGTTTTGTTTTAGTACAATGAATGATGTATGTGAATGAGATTTCTCTTTTAAGTTTTGGGGTGCCTGAAACAGCAACTATCACAGCCAAAAAAATCAAAACAGGAATAATAGACTGGAAAAGATGCAAGTAACTCAGGAGGAACATATCCTACAAGAAAAATAGATCCTAGTGTGTGATATTGATGGGAGAAGATTACTCAATGAAAGTCTCAGAAAGCTGAAGTACCTTGAATAGAAATGTCCGTTGTGTCAGCTCCATATCTACAGCAGAAAAGTGTGAGGCAAACAGCTAGCAGCAGGATGAGGACCCTCAGTGTTCCCAAATGACCACACCCCCTTCCCCTTGACTTCATCACTGGGTCCTTTTCCAGTTTTTCTATGGGATTTTCCCAGTTGTCAAAGCTGAAATGCCTTTCCTAATACTTAGTTACTGGAAGTAAGAACTTTAAGCTAATTTATGCTGGTAATTTTGGTCCCATCCTTTTGCCTTTGGAACGTGGCCCCCCAACAAATTCTCTTAAATTTGGCCTTCCCCTTTGCAAGTCTGAGTGCCTGAAAAAGAACGAACGGTGTAAAATGGGCAGCCTCAATAATCAGACAGCCTCCCACTTCCAGAAAAGAATGTAGTTGAGTTTTGAAGGATGACCCTTCCAGGGAGGGGTAACCAAACTTTCTGCTGTGTGTTCAGTTTATGCAACCGGACTACCTCCATCAATCCAGGGAAGCTGTTTCGCCTCTTCCAAGACATAAAAGAGTAACATGCAAAGTATGCTACAGGTGGAACAGGTTTATTCGGAAAAGAACAAATTTGTACCAGGGATTAAATCACCTCTGCCATAGAATGCAAGATTTTTCTAATAAAGGTTTTTCCTTTCACATTCCTGGAAAACCAGACACCCAATAAATATTTAACAGTTCTATATTAAATCACATTCCTTCCCCTGCCCCTCCAATGACGTTAGATAATTTTACTTTATAATACAAGGTTATGAGTAGCCTCCTGGCAGCCAGAAATGCTGCTAAAGGATTCCCCTCTTCTTTATTTAAGGTATGTACAAAATGTTACACATACACACTATGTACACTTGTGCAAACAGGTGTTCATAATAAGCCTGTTTTGCTAGTGCCCTGACCCAGCACACCAAGGGAGTTAACACTGAATTAAAACCATTTGCTGTGCCAATTTCTTGGATGTCTTCTGCAGTCAAGATCCCCTTCTAGAACTCTCTAGAATATGGAAGAGTACAGTGATTTAAGTCTACAGTCATGCCCCGCAACTGGCAAACTGGGCAGGGATGGGGAAAAAAGCTGTTTGATATCAAATTTCCCTGTCTGCTCCTGTCTTTGGCTGGATTGCTTCTAGCAGGTTCTACCAGAACGCATGCTCTGAGAGAAATGGAATAACCGAGGACATAAGTAACTGGCAGAAGACCTGACAGGGATGGGCAATGAAGCAGCCCACCTCCCCAGAGCACTGGTGGTCCTTTCCTCTCCTCAGAGGGGCGCAACAGTCGTATCTCCAGCCAACAACTGGGGCCACCTATGTGCAAATGTACAGAGTCTCCCATACCAGGTCTCTTAACAAAGCTTCGACAAAGGATGGAGCACATACTTCTGCACACATTCTCAATGCTTTGTTTTTTTCACTCAACAATCAACAAAATACGCCCCCTTCATGCTCCTGCATAGAACTTTTCTGCCTTGTTCTGTACTAGGGTTCAGCCCCAGGTGGGGACAAATACTCCCCAATCCCCAGCCTCTGTCAAAATCACCCCCACTTGACTAGGAGGAAAGCAGATCCAGTTACAAGTCGTTTGAATTCCAGAAATCAATACAAAGCAGGTTCATTTTTCCAGTGATCCATTTTTCTTTTTTACTACTTTCCCCCAAATCTTTAGAAATAAATAAAATCCTCCCAACACAGATGCCAATGTTATCTCGCCTTCCAAAGTGCAGTCCTCTTTTCATCCCACCCTCGACTCATCTTCACCAAACAGCCAGAAGCCCAAGCAAAAAAGGTAACTGGAAACACAACTCACCAACACCCCACCCTTCTCACATTGTTAGAACGAAAGAAAAATGTTTTTGCTGCACTTGCCAAACGAGGGTGACAGAAAGCCGCTGTTTTGGAGAGGGCTAGTGACGAAAGCTGGTAAGATCTGGTTATGAGGGCTGGCAGCGCTGGAAAGCAGAAGGGCTGCGATCCCGGAGAGAGAGAAAGAAAATCCAAACTGCCTAAAATAAACGGTTGGGAAAACGAGGGGCAAATGGCTACTGCCAAAGAGGGAGCAATGTGAAATTGGCCGATGGTCACAAACAGCAGCTGGGAGAACTGAGCCTGCTCCTGCGTTGCTCTTGATGGCCTGTGTGGTCTATTCACAACAGCAAAAGGGAAGGGCTAGCACAGAGTGGCCCAGCACTCGCCTTCTGCTCCGCTCAACCATGACTGGCCTTGGCGGCTGCTGCTGCAGCCCAGGCAGGCGGGACCGAGAATGCAGGGGGCACTTTGAGTCCTCCGCGGGTCCCGTGCCCAGTTACACCACCATAATCTTGACCTCATCGTTCTCGTCGGCCCGGTAGAAGAAGGGGATGCAGGGGTTCTCCAAGAGAGATCCGGGCCTCTCCCGGGGGTTTTGAATTTCACGAAGAAGTTGCATGATCTGCTTGGCCGTGGGATCCTGAGGAGCAGGCTGGGGGCCTTTGCTGTCAGCGTGAGAGGGATGATGGGACAGAGCACTTGGGGGTTCCTGTTCTGGCTCATCGGTCAAGCTCACTTCTCGCAATCCTGCAAGGGAAGAGGGGAGATGGTACTTTGTTCCTACAGAAAAACGCTGAGGCTTGAGCATGCTTGCCAATCTCTCACTCTCACATACAGGCCGCAGACCAAGAAATGCTCCCTCAGCCCAGAGGAATGGCAGGGGGTGACTGTTGTTTCCAGGGCTAAACCAAGGCATTGAAACAAAGACTCAAGAAAAGTGCATCATCCCTTTTTTCTAGGGGGCATTTATTTATTGCATTAATAATCTGCTTTTCCTCCAATGAGCTCAAGGTAGCACACATGGTTTTCCTCCTCACTGTATTCTCACACCAACCTAACAAGGTAGGTCAGGTTGGGAGAGTGTGGCTGGCCTGAGACCTGCATGGAAAGGCAAGCTTTGGAACTGTCCCTTTCCCCCCAATCTGTGCCCTCCGGATGTGTTGGGACTTTGGCTCCTATTATCCAATGGCCATCTGGGCTGGGGATGATGGGAACAATGGCCAAGGTCCTATATTGCAGAATGTAGAGTAAAAATTCTGCAGGCAGACCTATACTACCTCTCTCAATCCCCACCCAAACTCATTTATTAGCTGCTGCAAACACCCCCCCCCCACAAGGCTGACGGGGACCAGGAAGGGTTTAGGGAAGCGCCTGATTTCTCTGCCCCTCCACTGAATGGCCGGGGTGGGGAGGGGTCCACTGGAGTGAAATGGTGAGTCCTGGAGGAGGGGGGTTTGTCCTGGCAAAGAATACCAAGCTCTGCACTGATTAAAAAGACACACAGGCACATGCTGGCCTTACTGCTTGTGTACATCACCAGCAGGATGCCAGCCTGTAAGTCCCAGAGAGGACCAGATTGGAGAAAGTTGTGTTAATAAGACTCCTCCCATTTAGACAGTGACAGCAGCCCCTGCCCGCCTCCGTTTGTCGCCACTGCTCACCTTCACCATCGGTAGCGTTCAGCTCCAGGTGCCTTTCCGCCGCATCAGCAGGTTCGCTGCCAGAGCCGAGCTGCAGCTCCACGTTCTGTGCTACCGCCATGTACTTTGCATACCAGTCGTTTCTCTCGCCAACCAGGCGCATCACCAATTCCTGAAGCTCCATTAACTTCATCTAAAGCAAGCCAGAGTCAAGGGGGCAAAGAGAGCCACTGAGGGCCAACCATCCCACAGAGCGCCCATTTCTTCCCCCTCTGTTACGATCAACTGGAGTCTGGCTGTTGCGAACGCCTTCCATCCCCAACCTTCTGCGACCCTTCTCTCCCACTCCCATGCCCACTCTCTTTTCTGCTGACCATAAAAATAACCATCGTAATTTGAAGTATCCTTCCTTCTTTTATTCACATACAGACAGGCTAGATGTTCAGAGTGGGGTTAGGAGAGCAACCATTACCAAAACCAAATGAATCAAGCCCTATTCCGAGCTGGAAATAAAGTCTCCCCACCCTCCCTTTTCTACCAAGTGAGCCAAGCTCAGCATAAGCTCCTAAAGGCAAGACCTTGCTTGCTACTCCGTAGGTGGCACCATTAACCGACACATAATACGATGGGGCACTCTCCTTCAGAGAGACCCGACTGCTCTAGACAGGACAAGGATGCAGCCAAAGTGTGGGGCTGAAGTGAAAGGCTGTACCTGCCCCTATCGGGGTGGAATCACTAACACACAGCCCAAAGCGGTGCAAATTTCCCGCCTTGCTCCTACAGTGCTGTGTCAGAAAGAGTTACCTGGTGAAAACGGACGTGATGCTTTGCTCACCTTCATTTCCTCCTTGTCCTGGGCCAACCTACTGATGTATTCCTCTTTCTCCCGGTGGCGCTGTTTTAGGATAGCCCTTTGGCTCTGGTAGAGGGCAATGTACTCGCCTGGAACATAGGAGAGGTGAATCAGACTAGCCAGGCCCACCAGAAGGATGGTGCTGAGAATTATACATTTGGATTTCTGTATTGGCACCACAAATGTGTGCGAAAGAGAATATACACACCTAGAGGCATGCTCAGAAGCTTAGCAAAAACACATAGGCTGACACACGGGAGAAAGAGCACTGTTTCCCAAAAAGCAGCCTGAGCAGCAGGAGAAGCAGTGATGCTAAAAGGACTGATGGCCATAGTATTTGTTACAAGAATACCTAAAGGTATGCGGCCACGGTATAAAGAATAAAAAGCAGGGTCCAGCACATGAATTTTGCAATACCCAGTCTTCCCGTCCATTTGGAAGTCAAACGGCTCTAGAATCCTGGAGTTTACAAAATGGACAGGAGTCTTGGGAGATGAGATACTTCCTGGCCAGTATAAGCATCCAGTCCTGGTTTTTCCTTTATCTTCACAAGGATAGGAAAATTTGGGATTTTTGCAAATGAAAAGCAGAGGTCTTTGGGGTCCTATGGAACTGGATCACATTCTGCATTGGAACCATGTTTGATAATCAGTTTTGTTACATGCAGTTTCATTTTTTCCAACTATTTATGCTAGGCCACCTTACGTATGTAATTTAAGACCAAATAATAACATTCACAACCAATGAATTCAAGGGAATAAACACATAGCGCAATCAGCACAATACACGGTGTAGTGACTAAACAGCCGTTTTAAACAACCGGCCTTGAGGAGAGCATCTGGGCGGCGGGGCGGCCTGCGTCTTACCTATCGTGTCCGTTTCTCCAGACAGCTGTATGCAGCGGTGTTCCAGCTCTTCCACCCGGTCTTTCAGCTCTGCCTTCTCACGCATCAAATCTGTGAATCGGGACTGAAAGCACAACAGCCAGTCACTGGGGGTAAGTGGAAGCAAAGGGTGGAAGCAAAACCCTTCGGCCACTGGTGTCCATCCAGGTCCACAGCCCAGGGCTCCCCCCCGAGACTCACCTGTAGCTTCTCCATGGCACTTTTTAAGGCTTCATGAACCTCCCCTGGAACGGAATCTGCACTGGAGGCTGGAAAAGAAATTCAGCGTGAGAGCCTGAAGAAAGGATATGTGCACGGTCTACTTTGCAGAGGCTAGGATCCGAATCACCACGCATGGATTCGTGGGCACTCACCTCCTGCTGAGGTGACATGCAGCTGCTGCTCCTTCCTGAGCATCGCAATCTGCTGCAGCAGGCCTCTGCATTGCCTCTTCTGCTCAGCGAGCTGCTGCCTCATCTCTTCGCGCTCAGACTCCGCTTGGGACATGGCAGACGTCAAGAAAGCAACCTAAGAGGCAACCCCAGTGGTACCAAAGTGTTGTTGTGAAGATAAAAGCAGGGGGTGGGTTGAAGCAGTACAGCTCATTTACACACGGGCAACAGGGCACAGTCACACCCAAGGCTGACATTCAGCAGGAAGCTGAGAGGAATTTAGCTATGCGCTTGTCTGTTGCTCCTTGCACCGGGATCATCAGCTCGGTAGCCACCAGATTGATAGCTCTTGGCCGAACCTATACCCTCCATATTTGGCTCCTTTTTGGAGAAATATGATACTCCAAGCCCTCACTTACAACAAGGAGGTCCTTTAAAAGTACAAAACGCCACTAAACAAGGACTAGGCAAAGTATGGCCCTCCCAATGTTTCCAGCATTTTTTTACAACTGGCTGTGCTGTCCGGGGCTGGTGGCCATTGTAGTGTAACAACACCCGAAGGGCCAAACTTTGCCCACCGCTGCACTAAGCCAAGTGACAGAAATGCTGCCTTCATTCTTCTGCCAAATTGTGAATCCCAGGGCCATTGTTTCCAAGTCTGGTCACACGATAGCTCCCCTCCTCGCTCCAGCCCATTCCCGCATTGGCTTTGTAAGGTACTGCATGTGCATGATGGGTATTGGGACAAGGCAGATGTGGCGGTTCTGAGAGACCCTGGAAAGCTGGGTCTGCGGACTGGAGATCCCACAGGAACCCTTCTGAGTCACATGGGCCAACACAAGCTGAAAGGACTGCGCTGCAGGGCTGGGAAATGCCGTGGCAATGCCCCACTCCCCAAATCAGAACCCCCCTGAATGTTCCTAGAAATGTGAGCATTCATATTTATTTCAGAGTCCTGCCAAATTGAGAAACTAAAATCCACTATGTGGAGACAAGTGATTTAGAAGGACCTCCGTATCACACTGAGCCCACCAACCTCCTGTGATTTCAGGAGCTAACCAGTGTTGGGACTGGTTAGTACAGATGGGAGACCACCAAGAGGAAATCTCTGTTGGGGCCTAGAGATGAATCCTGCTGGAATCCCCCATTGCTGCCAGTCAGGGTTTCCAATACTGGGCAAGCGGTGTGTGATTCTGCACAAAGCAGCTTCCTAACGTAAGTTCTGCAGGCTTGCTGCGCTACGTTTAATCCCATCTCTGAAGCTAAGCAAGGATGGGTACGACAAAAGGGTACAAGGGGAACAAAAATAGTAACAAAATACTAGGAAGCATTTGTAATAGGGTCCAAAGGTATACCCAGTGGGGGAACAGACGGTGTGACTGCCTGCCTGCTAGAAGGAAGCATATTTCTCCAAGACGTAATTGGGTTCCAACACTTGGGGAATATCAACCCAAAGTTAACACAAGGGAAACATGGGAAGCAGCTCCAGAAACGGACTGCACTGCTAGGGAGGGTTGTGCAAATCTGGTATACAACTACTTCAAGGGTGCTGCACCTCAAAAGCTTCCCAGTTATTCTTCATTTACTCAGCCGCAGTCAGGGAAATCAGGAAGACCCACTACTCACCATTTCCTCTTTACTTTCAAAATCCTCTGGGATGGCGAGCAAAGGGGTCTTCTGGTCCTCCACAGCCTCCTCCGTTTCCACTCCATCCCCTACAAACAAGAGGCGATGGAGCTAGAATATTCCCCCTCAGATCAGCCCTTTTGAGTCCTCTCATCCTGAGGAAACCCAACTCACCTTGCACCCGGGGCAGCATCTTAGCATCCAGTTCGGCCATGAGCTGGCTGACGTGCGCCTGGAGCTCTTTGTTCTCTTTGGCAACTGTCTCCAGACTTTCCTTCAAGAGAAAAGTAGACGATCTTTGCAACAGCGATCCAAAGCACAAGGTACACTAGCTACACCAGACTGGACGAGACCACCCGACACAAAGGCTGGGTGCATTTCCTTCCTTCAACACAACCACAACTGGCACAGAACCAAGGAAAAAAAATCTTTAGAAAGCCCTCTGTCACTCTCAACAGCACACTCAGTATCTTCTTTAGGACCCGTGCAGCCCACCTGGCACAACATGGATGCAACCCTCTGTGTGTGTGCAGAATTAGGCTAGGCTGAGCTGCCTACCACCTAATGTCAATCTTGCCTGTTCTGGCAGCCATCTTAAATCTGCTCTGTGTTCACTGCCGCTGTCCTCCCAACGCCAGTCCTTACCTTGGCTTGCTGAAGCTCTTTGAAGTGCATCTCTGCTGTGACTTTGCCCTGGACCTCCTCGTGCTGCAGGCGATCCATGAGTTGTGTCTGAAGAAGGTACTGTTTGTGTAGCTCCTCCTTCTCACCGGCCAGCTGTTGGTACGCTGCTGTGTATTGCTGGAGGTGGGCATAGTACTGATCCCGCTGTTCCTGAAGAGCCTGGGCCTCCTGCGTTTTCTGAGACACCTGAGACAAAACAAAACACAACAAAACAACAAGCCAGTTACTGTCTAGTCCAGAGCGAGCAATACATTTATACCAATTCTACCTCCCCAGCGTTATACTTGGTTAGGTATAGAATTACCACACAATGCTGGAACATTATCAAACAGATTATCTATGGAAAGTCTGTTGTAACAACAACCACAGGGCAAAGGGGGGCAGAGACAAGGAGAGAACTATTTAAGAACTGGAAGGCAGGCACAAAAAAATCGTTATTTGGTCATGTCTCATACTTCCAAATAGGAACTATGCAAAGCCACAGGGTCTGATACATCGGACTGCATCCTGTACACCAAAACCACTTCCACAGAGGTCTCTGGGAGTTAAAACTGTTTTCCACCCAAGCTAGACAGGTGGATAAAAGAGTCCTTCCCATATTCTTTCCCATTTCTGTCAGAAAAAGGCTGAGCTCTGTAGCCTAAGCTAAGGAATTGCTACAGCCGTGCGTCCCAAGGTGGACCCAAAGGCTGCTGAGGAGGGGCCAAACTACATGGGGAGGCCAGCCTCCTCACTCGGTGACTTTCAGGGTCACCCCTCCCTCAGATTTCATCTCCCTGCTGGCTCCCCTTGTTTACAGCACTGTCCCTGGGCGGAAGATTACCGTCTCCTTGAGCTCAGCCAGCTTCTCTTGCAGCTCCCCAATCTTCTTGGCCAGCTCCTTCTTCACATGCTGCTCTGACTGCAAGGCACTCGTCACCTCCATGTTCTCATTGGTCTGTGAAGGAAGGAGGAGGAGGAGGGGGTTAAAGCAAGGAAAGGGCACAATCCTCCACAGCGGTTGCAAGAAGGCACATTTCTGTAGTTATGGAAGGAGTGGGCAAAGTACAAGCCATGGGTCACATGTGGCCCCCAGGGGCATTTTTATGGCCAACACTGCTTCTTAGGAGTAAAAAGAAAAAGAAAAACCAAAACAGGAAGTGAACGGGCAGTGAGTTCCAGTCATTTCCTGTTGTGAAGAAATGCCTCTCCTGGGCTAAAACTGGCACAGTCTCCACCGCCTAGAGGACATTTGGGGCACAAAGTGAGGGGGTTTTTTGGTGGGGGGGGGGGCTCTGGCCCTCCAAATCTCTTTAAGGAATATGTAGTCCCATAGTTGCCCACCCTCAGTTATGGAATCTCAGGCATGAGCAATGTGAAGAGGCAGAGTTGGGTGGGTTGATAAAGAACGAGAAGGGAGAGAGTCTTAAGAGCTTCAAATTAAGAGGAAGGGGCAAATAGTCCAACAACATATAAATACACACACACATACACACACACACACATATATATATATAGTAAAATAAATATTTTTTACAAAAAACCAGTGGTGCAGAGGTCTCTCTCCCAGACTCATCTTTAACTGCTCTGCTTTATAAGACTTTAAAACAAAGTGCCACCCAACCTTGAAGCCCCTAGCCTCTTTCCCTAAAACCAGAAAGGCCAGAAAGTATTTAATGGCTCTTCATGCTTTATACATTTCCAACATGGAAAGTTCTTACGGGTAAAAAGAATAAGGAACCCCGGGTGTAAACAACTGCTTTAAGGAGAAGTACGGTATTATAGAATACTGTAATGCGCTTGTTTTTAACTACGAAAAGAAATATAAAAAACAAAGAAAGCACTGAAAAATGTACATAGGAAATGTTCCAGAAGAAATGCAGGTTTCAGCATGCAGTGCTTGGTACAGCATACAACCACACAACGCTTCGAACAGAAGGCTCTTTCATTTAATCTATATATTCACAGTCCACCCTCCCTCTAAAGTTTGTGAGCAAGAATCTTTTAAAACTCTTGTCTGTAATCACAACAAGGGAAAGTTGCTTTCCAGAGAGAGTGTAAAATCTAAGCAACCTAGAGGCAGCTGGGACTATCTAGAAGCAAAATCGAAGTGGAAGAAGATGGCAACCTATAGGAGCAAGGAGACCGCATGGGCACATGACGAACAGGGAAGAACAGCAGCCAAAGAAGAGGGGGACTGGTGGAGGGAAGACATACTGCTGAACACTCTAGAAGGAACGTATATTGCCATCTACAGCTGGCTCTTCTGGGGCTTTGTGGCTTCTGCCTAGAGGTCAAATGGGGGGAGTAATTAATCTTTCCTGGATACCCGCAGGGCAACAGGGGGAGCTACGGCCTCTATGCTCAAGGCGAGACGCACCAGTCGGACAAACCCATTCTGCAGCTCAGCCAGCTGCTCCTTCAGCTCCCGGTTCTGCGTCATGGCCCGGCTGATGGTTGCCTTGTCGCTCTGCATGTTCTCCAGGATCTGCTGCCTGTCCACGGACTCCTCGCTGTAGCGCTGCAGGGTCCTCTCCAGCTCCTGCAGCCGCTCCTCCTGCTCCTGGTTGAGGCGGCTCAGCTGCTCGTTGTCGCGCACCTGGGCCTGACACTGCCCGTGGAGCGCCTCCTTCTCCTGCTGCAGGCGGCTCAGCTCCCCTTGCAAGCGCAGCTCTGCTTCCGTAGGCCCCGCTGGCGGGGCAGGCTCACTTTCTGTGGGTTTCACAGCTAGAGAACCAGGTGAGAAGGAAGAGAGGCACACTCGTCACGGCCCCACACTCGTTCCCCCATGGCCATTTACAGCGAGGAAAGCAAAGTGCAGCCCCAAGGCCACCCCCCTCCTGCAATTTTGGAGAACTGAAATGATGTTACTTTTGGTCCAAATATAACCAATAGCACCTCCAAACCACAGGAAATCACCAAGGGGCGAAAGGCCTACATAGCTAGGGGGAGGGCAAAAAATAGTTTTTTCAACCCTTCAAAAGTCAGAGTGAAGAGACACAAATTGATGGAATCAATTTCATTAGGGATGATTTCCATCATTTTGACCAATCACTGTCTGAGATTTAAATATTTAAGATGCTCCTTCCTCCCTTTTAGCCCTTTAGTTGTATAGGGCAATCAACTGTTATTAAACTATGGATGCCAGACCTAATACATTATTCTCAAATGAGGTAAAGTCTCATATAGCTTGTTGGAAGTTGCCCGATCCCAATTTACAGTTTAAGCCACGCCACCTCCACCGTAGAAACCTCTACAGACAATGTTCCCACTGGTGACAGAAAGAGCAATCCCTGGCCTGCTACTCTTAGCATCCCTCCAGTCCTTCTGGAGGTATTCTTTCTCCCAAATCTCTCTCCTGGCAGCCATAATGGGCTGGGGGTGACTTATCCCAAAGAATTTTTGGAGTGACAGGGGAGATACACTTAACCAAATGAGAGGCTGACTATAAAGAGAGAGCAAGTTATACCAGGGAAAAGGACCTAAAAGGAACACAGGAATCTGCATTAGACTCTGATCCAGAGAACCCAACCAACTCATCTGTCTACTTTGGCTGGCAGCAGCACGGCAGGGGCAGAGAGGGGTGTTTCACATCACATTTTTTTCTGTTCTTAAATGGAAATGCTGGCATTTAACCTTTAATTTTTGCATGTAAAACATGGGTGGTAAGGGAAGACAGGGTCCTAAATCTAACTGTTAATCCCCAAAGTTACTGAATTAACTGGATGGTTACATCAGCGCTTATGTAAATTCTACTGCTGGGTCTACTCTAGTTGGGACAAGCACCTGGATTTAGACCAACGGATCCCAAAGAAGTGCCTGTAAGGAGGTCCTTTTGCAGTTCTCTTTCCTGAACCTTACCAGACTGACTGCTGAGCAACTCAGACAGGTTGTTTTCCAGCTCCTGAATTCGATTTACATTCAGTTCCTTTTCTTCTGACAAAGCACGGATCTACACCACAGGAAAAGGTCAGGAAAGATCAGTTCTACTATCCCCATCTTTTGTGGCTCACCTCCAGTTCCTCAAAACCATTCCAATGGCACGAGCAACTTCTGCCTGCTATCCCTCACTCTCCCATCCCCATGCTGAAGGGCAGGTGCTATCCTTACCTGCTCAGAGAGCCCCTGTACTCGTTGCTGCCAGATTCTCCCTTCGTCCTTCAGCTTCTGGGCGTACTGATCTCGTTCAGCCTGCAGATGCTGGAGCGACTCAGACAGCTGCTCAGTAAATAATGAGAAAAAGGAAAGCCTAAGCTAAGCAATGGGGAGGAAGCTACTAACACACAAACAGAGCTGGAGGAGGTTGCTCTGAGGGTTCAGTCTCCCAGTCCACCAGAAAGGGCTGCATATCAGAGGCTATTCTGGCATCGCTCCCTACCTGGGCAATTTGTGCTTCTAAGTTTGCTCTTTCTTCCAATGCCATCTGCAGCTGTTGAGTGGCATCAGGGACTCCTGGCTGACTTGCAAACTGGCAGGAGAATCAAAGAGATAGTTAGGGCAAAGAGGGGGATTCCTAGATTCACTTCATTCCCTCCAACCCTTCATCAGTCGCTCACAAGGGCTTCCCATCCTCCTTTTAGCCTAGCTCCTACATTACGAAGGGAGGATTAAGCATTAGTCATGATGGGGTAACAGATACAGAGATATTCCTATGCTTCTGTACATCTATCACTGGAAAGCAGAAACGGGAAACGAGGCGCTACTGTGGTCGTATCCTGCTTGTGGGCTTCTCTTTGGGGCACCTAATTCACCACTGAGGGAACAGACTGCCGCACTGAATAGGATCCAATATACCTCTTATGGTCTGATGAGCTTTGATATGTGGAGTGCAAATAGCTCTGACTAAAAAGTAGCAATTTGCAAAAATGCTATGACTTTTTTACAAGTGGAATTCTTTCTGTCACAAAAAGCAACACGACCCTTATGAAGCGTGTCAGAATCGCTAGTGGAAGAATTAATAAAATGGCAGGCCAAAAAAAGATTTTCAAAACACTCCATCTGTCTTCCAAAAACTTGCACATTACCAAGGTAGAGTGAACAGTCAGTTTGCGTCATTTAGAGCCTCTCCCTCCCACAACTACGGTATACAATATGGCAGAAACACTTAACACCATCCTCTCTAGCCGTGTAGTAGTCACCTGCTGAATCATCAGCTCTGCCATTTCCAGTTTCTTGTGCAAATCCTCCACATCCAGCTTCATGGCCGAGTTTTCAGAGATCAAGCTGCGCAGCTTCTCGGAGAGTTCGGAGTTTTGCTGCTTGAATTCTTCACTACTTTTGCTAGAGGTAAGAGAAAACACCCACACAGGCAATTGGTGTTACTATAACAGTATATATGGGAGCTAGTCTGTGAGCTCTCTTGCACATTTCTTTAAAGAAGTCTTCATCTTTGACATCCAGGACTTGCCACAAATCCGAAAATATTGCTCAAGACCTACTTCTAGGATTCTGCTTTTGGGTTAATGTTTCGAATGGTATTTATTTTACTGTTTGGGTGACCAGCTGAAAAGGAGGGCAAGGATCCTATATTTTTAATAGCTGCACAAAGCTGGAAAAAAAATCCTGGTACAGCTTAGTACAAAAGGATGGAAAAATGTTCCTTACTCAATATATACTATTACAGAATATTACATATAATATAGCCCATCTATTACAGTAAGAAATGGTGACCTCTACCAACAAACAAGAGCAACACAGCTGTCTTTTTATAGCCGGACTATTTGTCTCCCTAGCCCAGGGCCTTTTTAACTGGAGATGCTGGTGAGTGAAGCTGAGACTCCCTACAAGAAAAGCATGTTCTCTTCCGCATTGTTATGGCCCCTCCTCATAGTGTGCCTCTCTGTGTTATTGCGCTGACAGCAGTGCAGTAAGCCTGGCTTATCACAGGGGCTGTGGCGGGGCTATGAGATTGGACCTTGCCCAGGAAGTTGCATTTAGCAGAACAGGCCAACATTGTGGGAGCCAAAAAGAACCTTCTCACCCCAACCATGAATTCACTAATGCAAATCAGTAACCATTTAAAAATATTCATCCTTCTCTTCCTCAGGGCAGAGTTCATGGTTCCCAAAAGCACTCAGTTTCACACTCACAACTACTTTGTGAACTAGGCTAGGCCAAAGGATAGCCCATTTTCCAACACCAAAGTCACAAATCAACCGAAGAATCACAATTTTTCCCACTGACTTTCTGCTGCACGAAAGGAGGGGAGAAAAACAGTATGTCCCAAGTGTGAGCTGGAAAAACGTTACAGACAACAGCACTGCAGCAAGGAAAAGACTAAACCTCACCTCTGCTTGTAGACTTCCAGTTTCAGACTATCTCGCTCCTTTGCCAGCTCTTTGTTATGCTGCCAACAAGAAAATGTGAATGAATCGATGAGGGAGGGTTAGAACTCTGAGCATCCCCTGTTTATATCCAAGTTCTGCAGGTGGCAATTTTCATCCCCTCACCACTTTATCTAGAACTTGAAAGGGCAAGGCAAAAGCCTAAAACAGTATTTGCTGTATCATCAGGAAGAGACAACTTGCAACAGAGCACAGAGGGTCACACTGAATAAATGGATTGCTGAAAGTCACCGGGGCTGGAGTCAGAGCCTACAAAAACACTGGAGCTATTTTGTCAGACCAAAGGCCTAGGTCTAGTGAAGAATCCTGTCTCCTACAACGGCTGACTGCAAAGCCTACAGGCAGGCTATGAGGGCTGTGGTGTGATCGCTCTCAGTCTCTTTCTCTCTTACTGCTGCCCCACAGGTAATGGCATTCAGAGGGATGTTGCATGACCTTGTCTTCGCAGGGAGCTGCTCAGGCTTCAAAACGCCAGCACAGCCCACAGTCTGAGCTCTCTGTGCCAGGAAGGCTGAGCCTGAGGGGTTTAAACATGGGAATCTTTGCTATTAAGGGAACATCTAAGGTGCCTTAGTGGCCACACAAAATAAGAAAAGGGGGTGTCATGGATCTGATTTTGGCCCCACTGCCTTTAGCTTCCAAGAGACCCATGCAACCGCTCTTGTCTGTCAGTATCTACTAAGGTGCTCTAAATCTGCAAACTACACAAGTTCTGCAGGGCTAGCCTAGTACATTCTGCTGACTGAGTCCACCCCCAGCAAACAACACAAGCACACTGATGCATAGGATCCCAGGCCCACTGCCTTTGTAACTGCTTTTAGTCAATATTTTTAATCTGGTTGTTTGTTTAATTATTTTTAAACTTTTGTATCATCTAGTGTTTTTATCTGGTTTTTGTTTTTATTTATACTGTGAGCTGCCTTGGGAGCTCTGGGAGGAAGGAAAGATATAAATAAAATAAAATGAACCAAGTTATTTTGGAACTTGAGCTTTTAAATCCCCATAAGTTCCTCCTTAGGCAGTCGTGTGTAAGTAACAATAATATCCTCCTTTTTCACTACACCCAAGCTTTGACTGCTGCAGTGAAGATGGTGTCTCTGTTCTATAACGAGCAGTAATTTGCCATTTCAATAATTCATTTGGGGTATTTTTAGAAAAGATTGCTCTATCCACTGCACAGAGATACCTTAAAGTCATCTACAAGAAAAAGATCGGCAGCAAAAGGCCTCCTCCTCTCAGCACTATCTTCCGTATCTCAACTGAAACCACAGGGTGAATTTTGCCTGGAATGCCAGATCTGGCTACACCAAGTGATGGCAAGGCCAAGCCTCTTGGGCCAAACCTGCACCTCACAAAAGGGACTGTGAAAAAGTAACTCTTGAAATCTGACACCAATGATTAGACGGGAGACTGAGCTGGAGATAACCGGATGGCGTTGATGCCAAAAGGGCTTTCTGACTGAGAAGGCTGCCCTCCGTCTCCCTGGCAGGAGACCCATTTGGCAAGGTTAACAAAGTGGAGTGCCAAAGCTAAACAAAGCCAATAGGTTTCCTCCCTGCTCTGAGCCCCCCTATTAAGGAAAAAGAAATGCTTACATTGTATAAGGGAAATATGGGGGGGGAACATAGCCCTGCCTACAAAAAAGAAAGAAAAGAAAGCCCCAACTGAGCGAGAACATATGGGAACACGAAACGTTAAGGAATTCTCACTTTCTCTTGCTGCTTCTGTTGTGCAGAGAGGGAGGAAAGTGTGTGCTCCACTTCTGATATCCTCTGCCGAGAGGCCTGCAACCGAGCAGCGAGGTCCTCAGCTTCTCCTGTCCAAGCGAAAACAAGGTTAGGTGGCACTTAGACCCAAGCAGGCTATTTTGTTTCCTGGGCCAAATCAAGGTGTTGGTTCTTACTTCTAACACACTACATGACTCGGAACCAGAATATGCAAAGAATCTTCTGTCCCCATGAGACGGTCTGAAGGCAGAAATGATCAGAGGTTGTCCTTTGCGTCCCTCCACCATATTGTAGTCTAAAATATCTGGAGGACATTATCTTGAAGCATATCTGGCGCAAGGCCATAGGATCACGGCAGCAGTCTTGCTGCGGTTTTGAATAATCAAAGGATGGCCTCCCTTTAGCAGAAAGGTGAGTCAGGTGCACCTGCACACCCACCAGCCCATTTTTACAGCCATCAACCCATCCAGACCACTCTTCTTTGGGACAAAAGAAAAGGGTGGACACTTATTCTAGAGGCCTCCAGGAGCAGCTATCTATCTTTTAAGTAGGTTTTACCCCACACAATTGTTCTGACGTAAAAAAAATATTTTTCAAAGCCACAAGTAGATATCCAGGAACTTCTAGTGGGAAGGGGTGTGTTTGTTTCTAGCATCTTCAGCAGCCTGTGCAACCTCTGGAGGGTCCCAAGGTCAGAAAATTGACCCTGTATCCACTGCAGTTGTACATTACTACTTTAGCACCTATCTAAGATACGATGTCATCCCAAAAAAGGGGTGGGTGGGTATGCCGGTTCATCTGTGCCAGCTAACACATTGTGCCAGTCATCTTCTCTGAGGGTGATTTGTTTGTCAGAGTATTGCTTACCTGCTTTCTGGCGAGCAGCCTGCTGCGTATGTGCAAGAGCCGTCTGCAGCTCTGACTTCTCAGAAACCAGGATCCCAATGGTCTGAATGTGGACCTGCGAAGAAAGAACCAAACACCTGAATGAAGGACGGCATCCTTCTGTCGGAGCAACTGCGGAAAAGACTCATCATTAGCAGCTGGTGCCTTTTCCCAAGTTGTCACATGTGGACCTTGGAAAAGAGCTGAAGAAAAATAACTGGCAAGTGCGGCTGAAATAGATAAGAGGGGGGCATATATCTACCTGCAATTGTTCTCTCAATGCAGCTTGCTCCTTTGCAAATTTCTGCTCAAACCCCTTCTTCTCCTGCAAAACACAAAGTGTATATATCTATATGTGCGTGTGTATATATCAACATAAAAACCAAGCAACATCTACAACCGTCCTCATATATCCCCAATCTACACCGCCAGAGAGGTGTATGCTCTACACCCACCCATTGTTGATGCACACAGACTGTGGAAGGACCTCTTGCCTTCTTAACTGCCAGAGATAATATCTGTTAGGCCCTGCGAGAAGAAGGCCCCAGGTGAGAGGAACCATATTTTAAGGGGCGGGTGGGCTAGGGTATTGTAATTATGGAGTTTTTATATTGTAAGCCGCCCCGATTGCGTTGCAGAGGGGCGGGATAGAAATAAAATTTTATTATTATTTATTATTGCACCCCACAGGGTCTAGAATGCAAGGATTTGATATGTTTATAGGGGCCCTTGCTTTTCCTGTCTTTAGAACCTGTATGGAGAGAGAGTAGAGTCAAAATAAGACCCCTAGTATGGGAACAGCTTCTGCTTCTCCTGTCTCTGAGCCGACAGAGGCTATGGTCGACTTAATAATAATAAATCTGATACAATTAATGATGTCTGACTACATGCTTGCTCTTGCAGTTTATTATATTCCTTTTTCTTCCTTTCTCCTGCTACCCAGAGGAACAGCTGGGAGAGTGCAAAAAAGGACTAGAGCAATTTCCTCACTGTCCCTATGCAGTCTTCTCTCCCCAACATTTCAGAGCAGGTAGTGCGGGAGAAAAAGATGGAGACTAAAAATAATAATCCTGAAGAAAAGAAAGTGAGGCACCATCCTGTTCCTCCTCGAGAGCAGAGCCAAAACTTGATGGCATTTCTCCACTTTCTAAGCGGATGACATTTTCATTTGCTTGGTTTTGCCTTCTATGGGAGAGGGAAACAGCTCTAGTCTACTTCACTAAGGAAGTAGAACTACAAAGCCTCTACCCTAGCATGTTATGAAGAGGGGGTATATTGCAATCTGCAGCAACAGCTTCCACGAAACAAAGTTATTAAAACACAAAAATGGACCTCCAGCCATCTTAACTCAAACCAAAGCTAGGAAATTATAAAGCAGCTGTCACTTTGAACAGTTCTTAGCCCTGTGTCCTAGGTTCACAACAACAACAACATGAGATGAGGATGATATTTCATTCTTTTAATGAAATAGGAAGATTATTTTCCCTTTAACACCTTAACCAAGGAGGATCCACTTCCGTTCATGCCCTGATTGTGGGCTTTGTGTAGGCATCTGGTTGGCCACTGTGGGAAGAGGGTTCATGGGCCTTTGGCCTGCTCCACCAGGGCTCTCCTTATGTCCTTAATTCTCATGGTACAGCTGCTAAAAGTTTTTGTGTGTGGCAACTGGTTCCACGTCACAGCCAATAACCCACACAGCTGCTCACCAGGTGGATTGCTCCTGCATGATGAGTCCCCAACAAGTACCAGCTACTCCCAGGAGTATGTGGCACAGGGGATGAAGTTATGCAAGCACTAGGGGCAATGCACCTGTTGTGATGACATCATTCCTTACAAATGCCACATGGAACTGCGTAAGAATTTCTACTTCTGTAATTCTTCTCCTTGAGCTAAGTCAGTTAAGTGTTACTCGTTCTCACAGCACACTGTGGGAGCTTTCCTTGCTCCTGATTGTGAAGAACCGACTGGCTGTACCTGTCTCCAGAGCAGAGCATATTACCTTCTCCAGCTGATTCATAGCTTCTTGGTTCTGCTGTTTCTGCAGAAGAAACAAAAAGGATACATCTGTATTACCTTTCATGGTCAGTTTCCCCCAACTGGTCAGCATACTTTTGCTAGACTAATACAAAGAGGATTAAAAGGCCTTAAAACATTTGTCGCATTTTGTTCAGAATCAACACACCCTGGACTCCCGACATAAATGCTGGCTGCAGTCTATTCGTATTGAGCAACTATTCAGACACATTTCACAATACATACATGGGGCAGTAATATCTATCTGTCCAGGCATTTCAGGCATGTTCATGGATTTTAACCAGTATTTATGGCTCATCCTCTTTTATCAGACGGGTGCTACTGTTTTGTATTGCTTTATTGTTATATTACTGCATTGTGTTATTCTTTAAAGCATCTGGTGCCCTGGAAGCTTATGCTGAAAGTGCTTAATCAACTTCCTAAATAAACATCTGCTGTGCAACACAGAACCAACAGACATGCAAGTTCTTACACTCCCATTTTACAGAATATTTTGCCTTTGCATTCAGGGAGGAAAAATTAAGGCAAGCCTCTCTAATGCTGGATCTCAGGCACACAGAGAGCTAACATTTTTGTTGTGGGATCTATTAATTAATTAATCTGCTAACTATTATTAGCTGTGATTAGCTGAAATCCAAATAAAAACTTCAAAATCTCCTCCTCACAAGTACACGAGAGGAAAAGATTCAGGGAGGACTTCATGAGTTCCAAGTTCCTGAATTTAACAGGCCACTGTTTCCTGCTGTCAGAACAAGGCCTTAGAAACCAGCAGAAAGATCAGGAGTTGATGACCTGTGAACATGACAGACTTCTTGGCCTTGTACTGTTCTGTGACTCTCATGTTTCCTTTTATCGATGAAAAATAAATGTAGTGGAACTTATGACAAACGTCAACTTTGCAAAACATTCAGTGTCAAAAAGTTCAGTATTTTTCCCTCATCATGGAATCTGGGTTCTCTTTTTTTCAAACACACAGTAAAATATGTTCCCAGCTGCCTTGGTTAAAGGCACTGTTTGTGGGCAATGCTCAAATGTAAAGCATTTCAGAAACCCACTGAAATGCTACACCAGGGAAAACAGGGGACACAAAGAAAAGAACAATGCAGCAAAAAACTAAGAGAGGCCATGCAACAAACAAGCTGGGGAGGACGAAAGGAAGGGGGGAGCAGTTTGAACAATGCAGGATTCTTTGCTGACTGAGAAATGAGGCCTTACACATTCCTAGCTGTATTTAAAAGGCAGCCAAGTGAGTAACAGAAGGAGAAGCAGCCCGTGCAAGCTAGGAGACAAACAGGTTCACTCACTGTGCCACAAGTGCTGAAAAGACCGTCATGCGCTAGCCCCATGTTTGGGTCTAGCATGTTTAGCCCCAAACTCTGCTGAAACAGATTCAATACATTCAATAATATTCACAGTAGGAAAGTTCAGTGGCAGCGCATTATGTAAAGTTATATGATAGCAAACCCTGTTTAAACATATGTCGTAATGCAATGCTCAGTCTTTAATGTGGCCGTTCCGACAGCCCCCTGAACATGCGCCAAGCCCGTTCTTCTACTTAGTACTGTATTTGCATTATAATAAAACTTAGCAGTGTTACTTTCTTTGGATTACAATTCCCAGAATTCCTCAGAGAGCATGGCCAGTATTTCTACTGGCTAGGGGATTCTGGGAGCCATAGTCCAAAAAAGTAACTTTCCAATCTCTGCATTATACAAAGGGGAGACAGTCTCAACCTCAGGTATGGCTCTCCATCCTGCCAGTATTAAATTTAATTCCCATGGATTTCTTAGTGCCTTCTCTTGCTAGCTGGTGAGTTCTTAGTTTTCAAGACACTCTGCCTTTTGGCCTGCCTCCCATCTCTATGGCAAGCATGAAGCATTTTTTTTTCATCTTTCAAGGGCCAAATGTTCTCAGAGATGCAGCATGCTGGAGGTCATGCTGGGGATTTTAATTTGTATTGGTATTTTAATTTTTGTAAGCTGCCCCGATTGTTTTTAACAGAGAGGCAGGATAAAAATAAATTTTATTATTATTATTACTACTACTACTACCACCACCACCAAGGCCAACAAGAGACAGAAATAAAGCCAAACATAGGTGAGGCAACTATGCTTCTCTTCGTCTCTCTGTTTCCCTCTGACACTGCTTTTCTCTCTCTCACACTTGCTTCTTCCCTATTGGGCTGCTTTTGTCAAAGGTCTAAAATGACTACTTGAAGCCAACTGAAATTAGAACCACAAGTAACTCACTCTTGCTCTCTCACATCCTCCCAAAAGATGTATTTTCTGGCAAAATGAACACTCCTCATTACATACGTAAAGGGACAAGACAGGTCCTGTGAACTCACAAACATTAATTTACTCAAGACATCCCACTGGGGCCAATGCTTTAATTTTAGACCCCAACTTCCTTCTAGTGCTACTGGATCATATTGATTACTAGCCCAATTCTGCGTGAACGACACCTTTTCTTGTGGCACCGTGAAAGAACTCAGGACCTTGCAAGCACCCAGAGAGCACAAAAGAGCAGCAGGACAAGGCCAAACAGGTCAGGACTAGTTGTTTCTTACCAATTCCTCTATCTTTGTACTGAGCTGTTTGTTTGTTAGATTGCTGGAGTCTAGAGCTACTGCCAGCTCCTGGTAACGTGTCTGATGGGCACATGCAGACAAGAGGAAGAAAGGAGAAGAGGAAGAGAGTAGAAGATGGGAAGAAAAAGGCAAATCATTAAAAAGGGGGGAGAAAATGATTGACATCACAACTGAGCGTGCTTTTGTTGTACCCCATCCCCACAAACAAAACCCCCACCTACCATTCAAACGCTTGGGCCTAAATCCAACTGCTAGTCCCAACTAGAGTGAATTATCATTCAGTAACTGATCCAATGGATCTACTCTAGCTAGGAGAAGCAACTGGATTTAGGCCAAACTTGTTCCCCTTCAAAAACAACTCTGTACTTTGATAAAAATTCAAGATGGGTCCTTAATATGTCCAAAATCCAATCTGGAAGTCACTGTGAGAACATTCATTGAAAGAGAAAAGAAACCAGCAATGTCCATTTCGGTTTTATACCAAGCAGGCAGCTGTAGTCAAGCCAGTTCTTACTGCCAGAATGCTCAGAAGATACTTAAATCAGTTTTTGTGTCCAATGTTCAATGACAAAGAAGCTATAGCTGCAGACCTACCGCCATTTCTTTCATATCTGTGCAAGACGTGGCATTTTCTCCATTCACATAGGCTGTTGGCTGCAAAATACAGATATCTGCCATTATAACACGCAACTGGTTAAAGCTGGTATATCCGACTGGCTCATGCAAACATGAATTTCAGCACAATAGTCCCCTGGCAATGACAGAAGGAAGTTCTTACAGGACTAGGGAAGTTAAGAATGAACTTAAAAGTATTTTAGCATAATTTCCTTTGTGGAGAAATGGGTCACTTGAGACACACACCTACTCTGCAGACTCTCTCCCCAATCCAACAGTTTTGTCTTATTTTACTTATATCCCGCCTTTCTCCCAGGATAGGACTCAAGGAGGATTAGAGCAAATTAAAACAAAGTATAGTTAAAAACTATTCATACAAAAAAATTAAAATTAAACAATTCTATTAAATACATAGGGTTAAAACATTTTAAAACACATTTTAAACACAGTAAAACAGATAAAAACACAGCATACCCCATTAAAATCTCATAGAATCATAGATCTGGAAGAGACCACAAGAGCCATCTAGTCCAACCCCCTGCCATGCAGGAATAGCCTATCAAAGCATTCCCAACAGAGAGCCATCCAGCCTCTGTTTAAAAAGCTCCAAAGGAGGAGACCCCACCACACTCCCAGGCAGCAGATTCCACTCCCAAACAGCTCTTACCCTCAGGAAATTCTTCCTAATGTTTAGGTGGAATGTCTTTTCACCTCCTTCTGCCACAACAAGTTAAGAGCCAAAGGCCTGCCCAAATATAAAGGCCTTTGCAAGCTGGTGGAAAGAGAGCAGAGAGGTGGCCAAACAGGCCTCTCATGGGAGGGAGTCCTTGCAGTCACCTAGAATCCAGCCATGCTAGAGTAGACCACAGGCCCATCTTCGGGGCTGAGGTTCTTTGGGGCCTAATGGATACAGGTGATGGAGTACTGAAATGGTACAATGCAAGTAGGAGACCATATTTTTTTAATGATCTCTTCCATATAACAGAAAAATAAACATCTACTCACAGGCAGAAAACTAGCACAACAGGGAAGAGGCTAGGCTAGAATCATCTCCCTGGTGTGAAGACTAATGACCTTCATCCCATCCTATCAACCCCTGGTACTGTATAAAATTAGTGGATTACAGGTAGTTGAAACAGACTTGGATAATATGTTCTATTTCATTACTAATTCAGCCATTTTAGTGCTGGTGCATCTAGGATTCTGAAACTGCTGCTTTTCTAGCAATATCAAAACTGGATTCTGTTGGTAAAGTGAAAATAGCTAGAGCAGTTCATTATTTCTAGTCTGATTTCACTGGCAAACTGCGAACATAGCTCCTTGAGCATGTTGGCCATTTTCTAACATGCCCCAAGACACTGTCTGCAACTGGCTAACATGGCTCCCTCTCCAGAATTGAAACTCCTAATTGGAGGAAGACTGTGGCACACCAAAGCACACACAGCCTCTTTAAAGGAATATTTACACCATATATCCAGCATCACCAATAAGCTGAAAGATGACATCCCCTGAAATATCCCACTCATACAAGTATTCCCATTGCTCACATGACACATTCAAGCCAATCATTACTTATTTTGATATGAAAACATCTTATTGTTTTATTTTCTGGCTATAAAGATGTCTGCAACTACTGAAAGTTCCTGAGCCAGCTACTTAATCCTCACTTGGGTAGAAAAATAACTAAGTAGAAGAAATAAGCAGAATCTGGCTATTACCTGGTTGACCATGCCGTTAAGCTGCTCAGACAGCTGGCGGAGACTTTCTGTCAATGAGAGGGACCTAGAAACGGAAACAGGCAGGAGCCTTTAATAAAAGGGACTAGTAATATGAACATTTGCAAAGGAGGAAAAGATACAGTATTACAGAAGTACAAATACAGACCTAAAGAAACTTACCTGTTTTCTTCAAATGCATTTTTATGATCTGAGTCACTGAGCTGTGGAACAAAACAGACATGTAACTGTACAAGAAACAAGAAGTATACAAATGAGCATGCACATGAGAATGACTGCATGCGTGCATGCACACACATACACACACGCACGCACGCATGCACACACAAACTCTAAGACAGAGAGGGTAAATTCTTACAACACATAGCAAAAGCTCACAAAAACCTCTCACGTAGCCTGTATCAAATGGTGACCAAGTGGCCATTTTTGCCAAATTCACCACCACCACTCATATAAGCAGTTAGTTCTATGATTATGACTTTCTCTGCATTCTATCTTTCCAGCGCCAAGCCCAACAAACAATTGTTTGTTAGACTGGCACCGAAAAAAGCTGTTCCAGGGAAGAAGGGGGCATAAAGAGATCTCAGTGCACAAAAAGGGGAGATTTAAACTTCCCGTCCTTGCTTACACCAGATGTTTTTAGACTGCAAGTCACATCATCCTCTGACACTGGTTATGCTGGCTAAGGCTGAGAAAAGCTAGGCTCCAACATTTGGAGAGCCACAAATGCCCCACTCTTGCTCTGGAACCAGTTGCTTCCAGTGACTCTACAAATTCCTGCTGATGGAGCAATGGAAAGGAGTGGTTTTGACACTCAAAACTCTCCCAGGGTACTACAGAGCCAATTCCTTTCATTTTTTGCAACTTGACAAGGGATTGGCTACTGTCTTACCTGGAAACCCTGCACTACCATCATCTCCCCTTAATCCTTATGTGAAATTTGCTTTGCTTCATAGAATGCAGTGGGGGAAACATCTGTAGGGTATTCAAACACTCACAAACCTGTGACAACTGCATGCTCCCAGGAGCTGGAGTAGCAGAGCTAGGCAAACTGTTGCTGTTAGATACCATGGGGACACCAGCAGCCAACTGTTCAGCATTATGGACGGCAACTTCACCATCACAGTATGCCTGTCACAAAACACACCACAAGGATTACAAGAACCATGCAGGTGAGAGGAACACAGAGGTATACCTCTGCAGAAGCACATGTTTCTATAAGCATTTGTCAAAGCTAGAGGCAAACCAGCAGCACAGTGTTCTCCCCGTTTATTAAAACAAATCCCTGTACTCTTTCACTGCCATTGGGAATCAATACTGCAGAAATTAATACTGAGGACTGATCTGTTATAAAGCTGAGGGGCAGTGTCTGGACTTGTATTGACCCTTTACTTTTACACGTCGCTGGAAATACTGATTGTGCAGATATGGAAGAAAAGGGGTTGCCAACTACAGTACATATATATCCCTGGGTTTGACTGAAAAATGCTCCCATCCAAGATGCAGGCCAGTTTCCAGGGCACTGAAATCCAAGGGTGGCAGTCAGAGGCCAGATCCAGATCAAATATAAATAGGAACATTATCCTAATTAAACTGGTACCCACTAACCACAGGTCTGGGTTTTACTTAGAGATTAAACAACCGAATATAGTTACATTTAGAGAGAGTACATTCCAATCATTCAGGAGTATTTGTTACCAGAAATTGTTTTCCACATTTTAATGCAATTCAAAGTGTTCCTAGAATGGCCAGCACTCCCCTTCCCCATATAAGCATTGATGTTCTACGTTTTTCATTCTATCTTAGTTTAGCATGGGGAGGGGCAAAGAATTTCACTTCTTGATGTGCTGTGTGATCAATAACTGAGTAAGCCAGCCAACAGTGCAAAAAATCATTCTTGAACAAAATAAAAAATAAAAAAAAAAATCAAGCCTATAACACCTAAGACAAAAAGGAGAATACGATGATAACTTTCATGTGCCAAGATCTCAGCATATAGATGCTTTTTTTCAGAACCTGTTCTGACAGGCTTCTGCTCTGTGTAGGCCTAGCCCCAGAGGAAGAGACAGGAAGCTCTTTCCAGTCATAGCTGTAAAAGACACCACTAAGAGCGCTGCTGCCAGCATTCAGCCCTTCTATCTTGCAGCATGAAAGAAATGTTCCATGTCAGCATTTCTGCTTTCTTAGGATGTAACAAACACTAACTTTGTATGGAAATCTCTGTTATGCAGTTAATTGTTACATGAAGGGGATACCATAGCTAAGCTTGCTGACCCTTCATCATGCCCACACCATATCCATATGTAAAGAGTGAGATTTCCATCCATAATGTGAACACTGTGATTAGGTGGGTTAATATATAGATGGGGGTGGGGTGGGGTGGGGAGCAGGACAGGAAAACATAGCCCTGTTCTCCCCCTCATACAAATGTTTAATCACACGAGAGAATATCCAAGCAGAAATACTATCTCAGATAATATACACATAAAGCAACCATTTCCCACTCCTGATCTCATTTATCCCCACAACCTGTGATATAGGTTAGTAAGAGAAGCCAGCACAGTGTAGTGGTTATAGCGTGACACTAGGACCAGGAAGATCCAAACTGAAATCTTTGAACCAACAATACCTCTCAACCTAACCTGACAAGGAAAACCATCTACCAACTTGGACTCCATGGAGAAAAAGTATGATATGAAAGCAGTAAACAACCGAACATATCCCACTTTTTACAAATAGGGGGGAAGAGGAAGGATACCACAACTTGCCTAAAGCTGCCCAAAGACTTAATGAACCAAAACCTAAACCTAGATTCAAGTAGCATTAATAGTTAGTTGGACTGAAATGTGTCATTTTGTGCTAGCCTATCGCTCAAATAACCTACACATCAAAGGTTATTTCTCCATTTCAAAGCTATAAACTTACATGTGGCATGAACCAGGCCAACATCCCAAGACAAAACGTTTTCACTTAGCAAAAAGATCCCTCCACTTTTATTTTGATGGCAAAACACTTCCTCTTCCTGTCTCTACACTTGACTTAGAGGGCCAGGTTATATCCCTATTGAATCTGACCAAATGAGCTAAATGGAGGATTCTTTTGTGTACAGCTCACCTCCTGGCCGACCGTCTCCCAGTTTGAGATGATAGAAGTGAACATGTATACCTGGAAGACAGCGCCTTTTCCCACTGTTGCAGCCAGATTATGGAAAAGCTTCTGCAGAAAGGGATGCTTGGCTTTGTCACTGCCCACTTTTAGGCTGGCAGTGACGACTGTGTTGTTCATGTGCATGTGCATGTGTGTTTAGGTATGTTGTCTCTTGGAATATTTTGCTAATCTGCTAGTATGCATTTTTAAAAACTTTTTTAAACACAGTGTTTTTATTCTATTTATGGTAAGCCACACTGAATGTACTGCATTCACAAAACAGGGATATCAAATATATTAATGAATGAAATATACTCGCTGTAAGGCAGGCCTCTGTTATTTTAATATCACTACTAGAGAACAGAAGCTGATTTGCCATAAATAAGCCTGAACTAGATTTTGGTTTCTCAAGTCAAAGGCTAGCTCTCTCCTCTGTGGTTCCCACTGTCTATAATAAAATGTAATTCCTGAGAAATAACTGAAAGATCAGTCTTATCCAATGCAATGGGCAATTCCAGCCATGAGCCAAACCTTCTCCCAAGCTATTCAGACCCATTACTGACTGGCATTTTAACAATGTTGCACTTCACAACAAGCAAACAAATACAAGACTGCAATTTTGCCCAAAGCACAAATCTGAAGAGAATAACATATATATAAATACATAAACAGATTCAATACTTTGCCCTTGATCTAGAAACTATCATGTTGATTTGGTGACTGAATTCAAATGGGTCAGAAGATGCACACTGCAGTGAAACCTGATTTTTAGATATACCATCCAAATATTTGACAACACCAAAGATTAAGGCCTGAAACCTACTATTAGTCCTAAAAAGACTAGGCCGATTGATTCAGGGGGATTTTGGATTGATGCACCATTCAACAATTATGGATTGACGCACCATTCAACAATTCATTCAACGGCTCTAACCTAGCTAGACTACCAACAGGGTTCAGGCTTAACACTTTGTTGTTGTTTTTTAATCATAATACAAAAACAATGAATTACATGGACTGATCTTCCCATATTTTGATACATGACCTTTTTGAAGAAAAAAGTTACTCACGTTTATTCCTAAAACATGGTAAGAAAATGTAGAGGAAAAAATCTTTAGCAGGTGCGGCTAACTCAAGCCAAATGAGTTTCTATTTTATGCTTGGGCAAGCTGAAAGTGAGTTACAGAAACACACCAAAAATGGAAGTTTCTTTTTCCTAATACACTTGTATGCCAGCAGCTCCTGGTAATACATGAAATAAAGACAGCACTTCCTGCCTGGGCATATCTGAATAGACACTAGTCCTCAAACTTGATCAGATGTGCAAGTTTCATCACCTGTCAAAACACGAGTTGGCATGAACAGCCACACAGCTCATCTACAAGGCCAACACTTTGATTAGAGATGAGCACAAACACGCCCTTCTGAGGCAAGGCACCTCTAAATAGTGACAGAAAGAAAGGAAGACCACAAGCAGAGAAGTCAAGATCCATCGGTAGCTCATGGTGAATAACACCACCTATGCATTCATTTGCCATCACCTTGTAAACAGAAGAAGCTGGGGCAGCTTTCCCAATCCAATCCCTTCAGAGATGCCTGACATATTTTCAAAGCAGCTGCTCTAAGCAAAGCTCTCTTACAAGTCCAAGGAACTGCCCCCTTCCCAGTTGTAATTTGAACTAAGCTAAGGGAAGTACACACAAGTGCTACAGTGGGAGGTGGGGAAGCAGGTCAAAAATAGCTCAGTGTTAATGATGGCAACAACACTCACATAGCTGACAACAAATATCCCAAAGTGAGATGTCTATTTCACCCACTCCCACAGAAAGACCCTAAATCTTTTAAAATAGGATCAGAAGCATGCAGTACAGACAGCAAGCCAGCTGGACAGATTCTGAATGCTGCCTCACCTTTCTCTTGTCCAATGAAGGTATGGCTACCCCATTGGAGCGGTTAAGGTCTGACACCAGCACCTTCAGAATGTTCTGAATCTAAAGGAGGTGAAAGAAAAGGGGAAAGAGAAACAGCTGAGAAAAGGGACAGAATGAAAACATTGATCAATGGGTTCCTGGAGCCAAAGGATCGAGAAAGGATCAACAAAGGCTAAGATCCTAAAAAGACCCATGATGGAAGTAAGTCCCATTGAAATCAAGAGAACTCACTTGCACATCATCTCTTTAGGATCGGGATGCAAGTCCTTCACCCCAAAGGCGAATTCCAAAACATCCTTATTCAATATTCCCTGACTAAACCGAGACAGCCAAATCTAAATTCTGCTGAACTACCTGATTTTATCTGTCCTTTAATGACAGAAAGAGAAACACAGCCTTGTTCAATTTCTTACAGTATCAAAACTACCTTTACGCAGAAGAGAAGCATTTTGGAGCACATAATATAGTAAGTAAGACACTCACATTTTCAGGAGACTCTCTGCCATCATTAGTTGGTGTCTCTGGTCTACTTCCTTCTTTACCTTTACGTTTCTTCTTGGCTCCTGGTGTCAACCCAGGACTATTCTTCTGTTGATATTCTTTCAACTGAGAAAAGGAAAAAAAAACCACTGAAGTCCAAAAAATTTAAGTAGTCCCTTCTAACTCTTATGATTCTATACATGCCTCAAACAAACAAACAAAAAATAGGAGGAGATTTAGGAAAAAGACCCAGGGTGCTTATTGAACCTAGCAAGGTAGATGGATACCATGCCAGATATTTTTGTCAGAAGAGTGGGGATCCTGAAACTATGTAAACTGGCAATAATTGCTCCATAATACAGTACAAGACCAAAACAGATTTTACAGGCCTCTATTTCCTTGCCAGCTCTTAGTTTCAGAGGTTCTTCTTTCATATATCTGTTCAGTGTGGTCCTACTGATTTAACCTAAAAAAAAAATAGTATAGAAGAAAGCTTTGGGAAGGGGAAATCTACTGGTGAGTGGTACTAATAGCTACATTTTTATTCTGAAGATAATGAGGCAATTATGACAGAGGTGGCTCAAAATCAAGGTTAATCAAAGTCCCAAAGGATAAATTTTAACAGAAGATTGTTTCTGTTTACAAAGGGGGCCTCTTCCAGGCATTCAATGGGTGTGCAAAAAAAAAGGGAAAAAAAGACAATAAATAAGGGGGAGAGGGCTTTCTCCCCACATACATTATAGGTTCTTAGATAAGAAGAGCTGTCTCCAAACTAGGGGGGGACCCTTTTCCAGGCATTCAATGGGCATGCAAAAAAAGCAATAAATAATGGGTAGGGACCTGTCTCCCCACACACATTTTAGGCTCCTAGGTAAGAGGAGCTGGCTCTTCATATCAACCTATCCAGGGGAGGGGGGGGACCCTCTTCCAGGCATTAAAGGGGTATGCCAAAAAAAAGCATTAAGTAATGGGGAGGGGGTTCTTTCCCCACACACATTTTAGGCTCTTAGGTAAGAAGAGATGTCTCCTCATATCAAACCTATACAAGGGAGGGGGGACCCTCTTCCAGGCATTCAAAGGGCATGCCAATAATAATAATTAAGTAATGGGTAGGGGGCTGTCCCACGTACATTTTAGGCCCTTAGGTCAGAGGAGCTGCCTCTTCATATCAACCTATCCAGGGGAGGGAGGGACCCTCTTCCAGGCAAATAATAATAATAATAATAGGGGGCTCTCTCCCCACACCCATTTTAGGCCCTTAGGTCAGAGAAAAAGCTGCCTCCTCCCAGCAAGCCTATCCAGGGGAGAAGGGGGGGTCCCTCTTCCAGGCCTTCAAGGGGTATGAAAAAAAGCATTAAATAATGGGTAGGGGGCTCTCTCCCCACACACATTTTAGGCCCTTAGGTAAGAGATGTCTCCAAATCTAACCAAGGGAGGGGGGACCCTCTTCCAGGCATTCAAGAGGTATGCAAAAAGAAAAGACAATAAATAAGAGGGAGGGAGCTTTCTCCCCACATACATTTTAGGCCCTTAGGTCAGAGGAGCTTCCTCTTCATATCAACCTATGGGGGGGGGCTCTTCCAGGCAAATAATAGTGATAATAGGGGGCTGTCTCCCCACATACATTTTAGGCCCTTAGGTCAGAGGAGCTGCCTCTTCATATCAATCTACCCAGGGGAGGGGGGATCCTCTTCCAGGCAAATAATAATAATAATAATAATAATAGGGGGCTCTCTCCCCACATACATTTTAGGCCCTTAGGTCAGAGGAGCTGCCTCTTCATATCAACCTACCCAGGGGAGGGGGGAACCCTCTTCCAGGCAAATAATAATAATAATAGGGGGCTGTCTCCCCACATACATTTTAGGCCCTTAGGTCAGAGGAGCTGCCTCTTCATATCAATCTACCCAGGGGAGGGGGGATCCTCTTCCAGGCAAATAATAATAATAATAATAATAATAGGGGGCTCTCTCCCCACATACATTTTAGGCCCTTAGGTCAGAGAAAGAGCTGCCTCTTCATATCAACCTATCCAGGGGAGGGGGGGGCTTTTCCAGGCTAATAATAATGATAATAGGGGGCTGTCTCCCCACCCCCATTTTAGTCCCTCAGGTCAGAGGAAGGGCTGCCTCCTCCCAGCAGCCTCTCCAGGGGCGAAGGGGGTCCCCCGTTCCCGGCCTCCGAGGGGTGTGTCTGGGGGAGGAAGGGAGCCGCCCCTCCCCTGTGAAGCCTATATGGGGAGGGGGCGAGGGAGGGGAGTTAGGCCTCTCCTCACGGGCCGGGGGCGTGTCTGGGCCTGGAGACCCCTGAGGTGTTTCTTCCCCTGAAGAGGAGGAGGAGGTGGTGGTGGTTGTTCGGGGCCTGAGGAGAAACCGCCTTCCCGCCTACCTTCTTCTTGGCCGCCGCCAGCTTGCTCTGCCTGCTCCCGTCCGCCATGTCCGAGCCGGGCCCGGGCCACGTCAGCCCCCGGTGAGGGACGAAGGTGGGTGGGGAGGAAAAGGAGGCGAAAGGAAGGAGGGAAGGGAGACTCCGCCCGAGGCCCGGCCTGTCTGGGCGGCTCAGCCGGCTGAGGGAGGGAGTCAGGCTGGCAGAGAGGCAGGCGGACGGCAGCAGTGCGCAGGCGCAGCCCTGACAGGACCCGGGAAGAGCGGAGTGCGCAGGCGCAATCGCTCTTCCCGCCCTTTCATTGTGTCGTCTCTCCCCCTTCTCGCCTTCGAACGTTTTTTACCTCAGGCGACAACGGGTCGGTGGCCTGTCGAGGCTGTCTGTGTTTGAGAGGGAATAAACCCAAAATCCATGATTACTATATCCTTAACATATATATCCCAACGAGGCCAACATTTTTCCATCTCCTCAGATTCAATATGAAAGATTCAAATCTCAGAAAGAAATCTCTTTTTTTTATCATGACATTAAAGGCTGTGTGTGAGAGGGAATAAACCCAAAATCCATTATTACTATATCCTTAACATATATATCTCAACGAGGCCAACATTTTTGCATCTCCTCAGAAAGATTCAATCTGAAAGATTCAAATCTCAAAAAGAAATCTCTCTTTTTTTTTTAATCATGACATAAAAGACTGTGTGTGAGGGAATAAACCCAAAATCCATTTATTACTATATCCTTAACATATAGCCCAAGAAGGCCAACATTTTTGCATCTCCTCAGAAAGATGCAATCTTTTTTTTAACATGACATAAAAAACTGTGTGAGAGAGAATAAACCCAAAATCCATTTATTACTATGTCCTTCACATATATATCCCAATGAGGCCAGCATTTTTGCATCTTAGAAAGATGCAATCTTTTTTTTAACATGACATAAAAGACTGCGTGTGTGAGAGAATAAATCCAAAATCCATTTATTACTATATCCGTAACATATATATCCCAATGAGACCAACATTTTTGCATCTCCTCAGAAAAAATCAATTTTTAAAAAACATGACATAAAAGACTCTGTGTGTGTGTGTGTGAGGGAATAAACCCAAAATCCATTATTACTATATCCTTTATATACATATGTATATATCCAATGAGGCCAACATTTTGCATCTCCTTTTTTTTTAACATGACATAAAAGACTAGTTATAATAGAATGAGAAAAATAAGAGTTAATAAAACTGAATGCAAGGGAGGGAATGAGCACATAATAAGATATACTGTAGTCACTATAAACTGAGGAAATACCCCTCAGGTCACTCAGGGCTCTTTTTTATGTATGAACATCATATTTTAAAAAAAAAAAGAACAAGGGTCCAAACAACTAATAGATGTAATTCTCTCTGATTAAATTCTATTAGCCCGTTGCCCTATTTCTTCATAGTCAATTCTTTCCAACAATTAATTACACCCCGTGTGAACTAGTGCTTCCTTTTGTCTGTCCCGAGGTGCCTGCCAAGTAGTTTAATTAGATGACCCCAAGGTTTGAGTGTTATGAGAGAAAATAACTTTTTTTCTACATGTCTCCTCTTGAGCGTTGCCCAATGGTTGTTGATCTTTCTTTTATTTGCAGAAGCACTTTAGGGCCTTATGAACAGAAAATGAATGAATGAACAGAAGTTAGAGGGATTTAGGTCTGATTCCATAACCTCCAACTGTCCAGATTTAGCTAGGAGAGTCCTGATGTAATTCCCTGACATCCCACTTTTTTGGCTTAATTTAAAATGTTCCAGTTTCTTTCTCTTCCTTCCACTTCCCTCATTTCTCCTCAGCTTGCTTCAATTGCTGCAAACTTTGAGTTCAAAGTGCACAATTGTCTCGGCAAGGCAGACAGGATGGGCAAATTTTTCCCATTCCAGGAGGCTTACACAAAAGCAAATTGCTGCAGCCTTTCCTAACTTGTGTGTTCTTCCTCAATAGTAACTTTTGTGATCTCAACAACATTCTGATGTTGCTTGGCCATGTGTCACGGTTTTCATCTGTGAAATTTTGGAGGACATGTGATTCTACTATTAGGACAGATTGGGGCAACTGTGTTAGCCAACCAATGCTGGAAGATAGCAATGGCAGTCTGCCATAGATTTTCCACCTGAGCCTTCCAACATTTCATCCTGGAGGACAGAGCTGTATATACCACCCTCTCTAAACTCATCTTGTCTGCAGTGGAGGATGCTAATTACATAGCAAGATTCAACTGCAGCTCGCTTAGCTTCTAGGCTTGGCCATTTTGGACTTTGCCTCAGGCAGCAAAATGTTTTAGGTCTGCTCTAAAAAGATCTACAGTTGCAGGATCTCTCAGGGCGGGTGGCCACACTCCTGTGAAGAGTTGACTCTGAGAAAAGCTGTGCATGTTCTTTCTCTCATATCATTCCCAAGTTATGCACGCTGTGTGAAAAGCTTATTAAATAATGACTCAGAGGGAAGGGCTGCTTACTCTACCTGAAATTCCAGCTCGTCAGATTTGTCTGAAGGATTTTCACAGTCATGAAGAAACCTATGTAGCAGTAAAGTATATGCCACTCAGCGTCAAAACTAAAAGCGTTACAAAGCGGATTTATTTTATTTATGCATTGAGTCCAGGGATTTTAATACCTTGCCCTTTATACTTGACTCGGTTGGCTAGAGCTGATGGGCAGTTCAACAACATTCTCCAGCCCTCCTGCAGTTGCACCGTGTTGCATAGGCTTCATGCATCAGGGGGCTGGACTAGATGACCTCAAACATCCCTTTTCAATCTATAATTCAGCCATTCCAGGTCAAGAGGATCCAGGGTTTTGTCTTGCCTTCAAGCTTACTTAAACACACACACACCAAGCAAACATCTATCGTGCAATATATTTTATACCAGAACATCCCAAATTCAAAAGCTCATTAATTGTGTTGTGATTTAAAAAAAAAAAATTCTTAGTGTTCCTGCAAAAGTTTGGACTGCTTGTTTAAATAATATGTTGTATTTCTTGCAAGTTTGACTACAGTGCAGCCAAAGCTCAAGAAAGTTATTAGGATTTAATGCAATGCACAGAATCAACTGGCAGAAAACTAAAAGTCCCAGCATTCCCTAGCTATCTGGGGGATTATGGGAGCTCTAATCTGCACTCCTATTTGTAATATTTGAGTTCACCTCTAGTGTTCCTTCCCTAATTTTCTTGCAATCAGCCCTTGCTTGGATGAGCTGAGCCAATGTCCACTGTATTAAAGAGAAAAATCACAGTTTCAGTTCTGGGTTTGGATTTTCAGCTGTAATTGGTATTAAGGCACGATTGCCTCTCTCCAATGGTGGAGGGTCTGAAGAAGAGATCATAGCTCCCAGAATCCCCAAATCAGTAAAGAGTATTAGGGAGTTTTAGTCCCAAAAAGTAACTTAGCCATCGAGAACTCAAAAGTACAGGTACTATTAAAACTGGAAAGCCTCTAGCCTAAAGGGACTACAAAGCCCACCAGCCAATGCGACCATGCATTATGCAAAGTAAAAGTCCCAGAATACATTGCAAATAAACCTATTTTTTTTAAACCTGCCCTCCCCACTTCCTCAGACTACAAATCCCAAGATGCAAAATGAAGAGGAAGTTGCTGAGATCTGCTTCACTGGCGCTCATTTGCAAGTTGTCAAGCTGGATAAACCTGAGCAAGCCTCTCCTTTGCAAAAAGGATGGGAGCAAAGCCCAGGAGGAAGGGGGGGACCCTCGCCTAGACCCTACCTGAGGAGGTAGGCGTGATTTTAATAGTGTGCAAGTTACCCCTCGGATTCCCCTTTCTTTCACTATTCTTGGTGAGAACCGTGGGGATAGAAACTCACACGAGTGTCTTTGGGAAAATTCTCTTACATCTTAGTTCTTTCATGTAGGTAGGGGGATGAGCTGGTAGGATCATCGAGTAGACTACTGTACACACATTCCCATAAAAAGAATTAAGAAAGAAAAAAGACCAGGCATTGTAATGATCCAAATATTGCACATAGTCTTGGGCTGCATCAAAACTGTTGAAATAATGCAGTTTGGCACCACTTTAAGTGCTGTAGCTTCATCCTATGGAATCCCCGGGGTTCGTAGTTTTACAAGGTATTTAGCCATCTCTGGCAAAAAAAAGTGCTGGTGCCTTGCAAAACTACAAATCCCGGGATTCTGTAGGATGGAGCCATGGCAGTTAAAGTGGTGTCGAAACTACATTATTTCTACACTCCAAAGGACTATGAAACCTTCTGCAGTCAGTCTTTAGGGTGTACAGGGGGCTCGGTAGGGTAAGAAAATCTCAGTTCCAGTGATGCTGAATACCAAAGTACAGTACATAATTTGGATCTTGGCCAGAGCGGACTTCCAGCTAGGTAGACCTCTTCTATTCCTAGTGTACACTGATGCTATTCAACAGATGAGCATTTGCCTTAAATAATGTCTCCTCTGTATCAACTGAGCTTATGATGTGAGGAATTTTTAAAGGTTTCTTCCTTCCTTTTCTTTTTAACCCAGGACACCTGTTGGAACTCAAAGAAATTGCAATGCAAGTTTCAAGTCTCCAGTAAGTAAGAAGGATGGGAATCTTCTGTTCAAATTATATTTTGTGCAAGATTTGGGAAAGGAGGAGAATAGCATTACAATTCAATTGTTGTGCTTCACCATTTTATAGCATTTTCAACATTTTCTCTACAACTGTGAAAACCTGGAAACCCAAATCTATTCTTTTTACAAAATGAAAGCAAGCATTCTTAGAGAGCCTAATGTTGCCAAGAGAGCAAAAGAGATTAGACTCCTGTGACTTTTTTTCCGTATAAGGATTGTTTTTCTTCTTGGAAAGAGTTAGAGCCCACATGGAGTTAATTGAGTCTGCCTTTTGACACTGTGGTTCTGTTCTAGCTTTTGATGTGTATTTCCTGGCCATGTAAGCGATGCTCTTGGAAGTCCTTTATACTAATGGCTTTTGGAAAAATCTTAAAACCTGTCTCTGCTCAACAGGTTCCATCTCCAAGGACCTGTCAACCTGCTGATAAGGACACTCTGCAGCAGGAAATTGAAGAGCTGAAGAACAAAAGTATTTCTTTGGACCAAGAAATAGCACGTCTGTTAGCTGAGTATGTACACTTTTGGTGATCTACTTTTGAAGTAGAATGTAAGATTTATCTAGAGTATTGTGTAGAGCGTAAGATTCATCTAGAGTATTGTGTATAGATCTGGCACACTGGTTATGGTCAAGCTGGAAAAAATGCAGAGCAGCATGTCCAAAATAATCAAGAGGCTAAAGTAGATTCTGAGGATAACATTTCAGGTGTATAGACTCAACTAAGGAAACCACAGCCCTGCGTTTGCAAGACCTGAGCATGGCGGTTGATGACAGGGTGACCTGGATACCTCTCATTCGTAGGGTCGCCGTAAGTCAAAGTCGACTTGGTGTCAGTTAACAACAACAACAAACCAGTTTCTAGGGAATATGAGCCAGAGAATGTGATTGTGCTTATTCTATGGGAGCAGAATGATGGACCATTCTGACTCTTCTTATTTGAAATTGTTTCCATGACCAGAACTGAAACTTCCCATCTGAAGAGGTTAGGTATGTGGTTTTTCACTATAGTAACCAAAATGATTATAGCAGGAAATAATTAGTAACTTTAGCAATTCAAGCGTGATTAAAGATGAGAGGAATTAAGAAAGGCTGGGGGCAGTAGGGTGCGTGTGTAGTATTACTGAATCCATTGTATTTTGAGTAACTTTTTATTTTAAAAAATTACATCCAATCCGAACTGAACATGGTACCCTGTGCTCTTTTCTGAATTTTACTCTTCACAGAGGATACAGCCTAGAGGAATTAGAAAACCACATCGCTCTGCTCCATGAATACAATGAGATAAAAGATACTGGACAGATGCTTTTAGGCAGACTGGGTAAGAACCAAATGAGGAATTCTGCTTGTAGAGCTTTCTTTTTAAACATGCCATTTTCAGAGGAAAACTTCATATGGATTAGCTTAGGATAAAGATACTTCACTGTCAGAAATTCTGATTGTTCTCATCCAGTGGTGGGAACGGTGTGGATCTTTAGATGTTGTGGGATTGCAGCTCCCCGCATATCTCACTGTTAACTATGCAGACTAGAAATCGTGGTCCAATGACACCTGCAAGGCCACACAATTTCCACCCCTACTCAAATCCCATGGAGCAAACAAAACCAATTTCAGCTTCATGATCCAACAGAATCATGTAGTTCAAGGAAGGGGAGCATGTGGCCCACCAGATGTTTCTGAACTGCGGCTCCCACAATTGCTCGCCATTGGGTATGCACTGATGGCAGTTCAACAAGATCTGGAGGACCACAGGTTCCCCATCTTTCATAATGCTGAATTTGTGGGGCAAGAGAGGATAATTTGAAATGAGAGAATCAGGGTAGGGAGCCATTGATTGTTCAAACTGGAATCTTCTGTGCAAGTAACCAAAGTGAATGCAAATATACATGGATGCAAGTAGACACACCTTCTCAATTATTGCTTGCGCGTGTGTTTGTTTCCCCTTTTCTAGCCGTGATCAGAGGGGTCACCACAAAGGAGTTGTACCCTGTATTTGATCTGGACCTTAACGACTAGAAGGAATGCAAGAACAATGGCATCTCTTGACCAAAATGGTGAAAAATACTGCAAGTTCAGATTTTCCAAGAAATACTGATGAAGCCATGGTTTAACACTCCCTCCTTTTTTAATTTTAACAGATGGGGAAGCTGTTGGCCTTGCCAGGTACCAAGCATTGGTGCAGACAGGGTGTTCTCCAAACTAAACATGGTATTCTCTGGAGAATTACAGATGGTTGTATTGGACTGGCTCCCCTTGTTTGTATAAGTTGAATGTTGGGCAGGGAGCAATATAGTAACCCATCAATTCCGTACCTGATAAGCTTAAATCAGGGCTGTGGAATGTGTGGCCATCCAACTGATATTCGACTACAACTCCCATCAGCCCTAGCAAGCAACAATGATGGAGTTGCAGTCCAGCAACCTCTGGAGTTGGTTTCCCACCCCTGAGCTAAACAGAGGTTACCGTACTTTGCCATCGCTTAAGAGGTTGAGTCTGTCTTGTCCTTTCCCCTAAAAAGAATAACCACGTATATTTTCCATTCATACATTTGAGCAATTCTCTAATTCATACTTTGCTCATGTCCACCTCTTTTTCAGCACCTTGAAATGGGGAATTTCTCATCTTCCTAGCTGGTAGAATTTGGGTCAAAACTATCTATGAAAGCTGCCTGTATCCATTGAACAAGCAAGTTGATTGTTCAAAGAATATCACTTCATAATTTGTTTGGAAGTAAATATTAAAAGCATTGAACTGTACTGCTTTGTTGGGATTCTGTCTTCTGATGTTACTGGCATAAAGTTGCCACATATTCTATTAGGGATGTAAAAAAGGCACATGCCAAAGATTCTGCCCATATTTGTGTGGGCATTGCTGGACATCATTAGCAGGATAATCAAACTCTGGACACCTTGTTGTTTGCGATATTATTTTTATTGTATTGTTTATGCTGTAAATAATCCTGTAATCTTACTTTTAATAAATTAATACATCCCACTGATGTAAGGACTTTTTCAGAAGGCTTAAAATCCGTGAGGGAAGGGCGGGAGAGGTACGTGGCTATTGCGCAGCAGGGGGTCAGTTTCGGACAACACTGTCCCTCTCCCGTCATCGTCTGTGTTACTTCCGTGTGCTATTGAAGGCAAACGCGCCATTTTTTACTCACAGAAAACTATGACAACTGCTTTAAGCTCTGGTCTGTAGTCTGTCAGTTCAAACACTGCACCCAAGTTCAGTTATGTTCCTTTAGCTAAGGTCTTGTGTGGTCAGAAAGCAAGCCTCTTCTCCCCCGCCCCCAAATCAGCACACAGATCAAATCTTTACAGCTGCATTCATTAAAAAAAAAATGCCACCAAGGGGTGTTTCATCTTAGTGATAGGGCTTATCAAAGCAACATTAACTTGAAGGGGGTTCATGGGGGAAATGGGAGAGCTACACCTTCATAACAACCAGGTTGTTCCTTTGTGTAGCTTGTTGACTTGGGTCCACAAATCTCTTTGTGGATACTTCAAGCCACTGTATTTCCACATGATCAGCAACCCTCTCTAAGAGAAAAGCAGAGAGTTCTCCAAGGTATGGGACTAGCTTTTGGAACACTTTCTATACTCCAAGACAGGAAGGCAGGACTTAACACATCAGATACAAAACTGTTCAAGGTTAGGGCTCCAGGATGCTCTTTGCCTGCACTTAACCATTCTTCCAGGCAGAAGAGCCTTATTTTATCACTGAATCTCCCAGCAAGGTGTTTCCTCCCCTGTTTTGCCCTATTCCTCCATCCGTCTGGCCAGCCTCAGTCTCTTCATCTTTGTCATTGTCACCCCAGGGGTCCTTCTGGTGAGCCAGGCTGTTTTGGAGCTCAGTCTTAACTCTGAGCCTAGATTTCAGGATTGCATTCTGGATGTTGGGCAGGTTCCACTGTGTCCTCAAAAGAGCATCCTCCAACATGAAAACACCGTCCCGGACCCTTCTGACTTGCGTGCACACAGCAGTTGACTTCAGCTCCAACCCAATTTCATGAACTATCTTTCGGAGATACTGTTGAGTCTCGTGCAAACAGTGAATTTCTACAGAGGACCAAAAAAAATTGTTGGAAAAGATAGCAGCATTCTCTTTTCTCTATACGCTATTAGAGAGACCCTTGTTGGACTTCTTGTTTATATAGATCTGTCCCCTCTCAGCCTCTGTGGTTAACATGCTTCTGTCTGTCCTGCCCCCTTTTACTTGTTGGTATGTTTTAAATTATATTGTATTGATTTTGATTTGTAAGCCACCTTAAGTTCCAATCTTGAGGAAATGGCAGGATACAAATAAAGTTAATAATAAATAGTACACTATCATGGAAGAAACAAGCGTTGGAAGGAACCTCAAGGATCATCTAGTCCAGTCCAACTACCTGCTAATGCCAGGAATCATAGAGCTGGAAGAGAACACAAGGGCCATCTAGTCCAACCCCATCCTGTAGGAAGACATGATCAAAGCATTCCCGACAGATGGCCATCCAGCCTGTTAAAAACTCCAAAGAAGGAGTCTCCACACACTCTCAGGCAGTGTATTCCACTGTTAATCCTAAAACATCACCAATGGATGTTCAATCCAATCCTACAACATCCCCAATGTGTGACCATCCAGCCTCTGCTTAAATACCTCTAATTAGGGAGACTCCATCTATTTTCTGAGGCAGCCTGTCTTGCATTTGAACAGTCTGTATACTCAAGAAGTTGGACTGAAATGTAGGAGATCCAGGTTAACAATAGGGACAAGTCACCTGGTTTTTGATTTAAAAACAATTGCAGAACCCTGCCTGAAGTATATGAGACACAGCCCTAACCATACCCAGCTGGAATTCAGGAGGTGCAAACTGGAGACACCGCACTGCTGTGATCAAGGGTGGGCTTTTCTCCATGGGGCGAATCAATCCTCTCACAGCCAGCTCGTAGGCCTCTTGAGTTTTCAAGTCAATGTTAGCATATCTGGAAGCATGCAAGGGTAGAGTGGGACAGAAAGGAAGTTAGAAATTCCAGGTTGTTGGTATTTGCAGGTTGTCACATCTAACTGGTTCACACAGTACATTTTGTCCACTTAGGGATGATTGTTTTGTAATAGCTGAGAGAGTCCATGTTTCCTTCCTGGAATCTTCAAGCAGTCTCGGAAAGATGTTTGCTTAAATCTCTGAGATGCTGCCAACCAGTGTAAACATTATTGGGGTAGATAGCCTAAAAGCCTGCTTTGGGAGAAGGTAGCTTCCTGAATTATGAGTTCTGTTGTTCAGTGGTAGAATTCAAAGACATAGCCATGTTAGTCTAGAATATCAGTAAGCAAGCAGATCTTGTAGCACTTTTGAGACAGAGAAAGAAATTGTAGCATAAGCTTTCACAAACTTACATCTCCTTCCTCAGATGCAAGGAGATTCACTAAACCAAATGTAATAAATCAGATAACATTAGAGCACTGGAGTTTTCCCCCAGAAAATATCCGTTTTACTGGAAAACCCACATCAAAGCCATTCTCCCATACATCTTAAGCTAATATTAAAAACACTGAAATTATATACAGTACTAGTTCTCATTGTGGTGATAAACCCTGAATAGGTCTGTACCTCTTCAAGCTGCCAAGTGAGCAATCATGGGGTTCAACACTCCCTTGTACTAGAAAACCAAAAACTCACACTGCCCCAGCCTTCTAACAAGCTTTTCTTCTGTGTAGAATATACTTCTAGCAAGGAACCTGCTATTATTTTACAACCTGGAGTGGTATGGCCTTTATCAAGATTTTAACCACCTCAGTGAAAACATGCCTCAGCTATAAAATTGTGAGGACCAGTCATACAGCATAACTACTGTGAATCCTTTTTTCATTTCATGTTGCTGGGTCATTTCTCCAGACTTATCTGCATGAGTTCTTATCTGCTTATTCCCAAGTAAATACTTCAGCTAAAATACTAAACACACCCCATTTGTAAAGGTACACAAGGCATTTCAGGACAGTTTACTCACATATGTGGAAACAGCATTGTTCTGCAGTTGTGAAATTTAATAGCATTAACTTCTGACCATGATCCTTCCAACTTTTTTATTGCTTAAAAGGGTAGCAACAGTTCTCTAGAGTATCGAACCATAATTGTTTACAAGAAAATGTTTGTTCAAGAAAGCTTCAACTTCTCTTGTTATAATCAGGGGTAACAAGTTTCAATGGGTAGTCTGGTCATGATTCCCTAAGCCATCCTGAAACGCTTAGACTTTCTTTAGACAAGAGGTCTGTAGACCTCATGATTCTGGAGAAGATGATGAAAACGAAAAGGCAGTTTATACTTAGGAGGACAATTTATTAAAGACAAAACTGTGCAAACTTCCAGGCACGTGGTGTCCATTATACAGTGGGCTAGAAAGAAGCTTAAGAAGAAAAAAGGAATTGCAACCTATCCATGCAGCCCAAAGACTTGCTCTCTGCAGTGCTGCTTTCTCCACCAGATGTCCACTGGTGTCATTCCCTATGCTGGAATTCAAATGTTTTGAAATTAAGTCAAATCAGGATTTTCCTACGCTGTATCCACTGGAGTGTTTAGGACATTCATTTTGTTTTAAGAAGGAACCTCCTTCTAGCAGCACAAGTAACCCTGAAGAGATCCATTCTCCGCTGGCTAAATGGTGGTCTTCTTTGCTTTATGTCCCCCTCCCTTTCCCCATGTCCATCCCACCCACCACTAAGAGTCTCCCAGTTACCCAAGCCAAGGAGAAGCCAGCATCTTTGCCCCATCTTGGCTAGTCCAAAAAGTGCTATGGGGTTCCTGCCCCACATTCTCTCATTAAGGTTTCTCCTGTCCAGTTAAGGGGAGCTGGGGTTCCTGATCTGCAGCGTCCCCCTCCATTGCAGTCTCCAAGAGCCGGTCAGCTTCAGTCTCAGGGCGGAGGACACACCATAACAAAATGCCCATCAATGTCAGGCTCAGGAGCATCACCCGCCACAGTGGCTGCTGATGATCGCTGCCCATGGACCGGGCCACACTCCACACCTGGGGGTTGGCGGCACTCTTGAGGAAGCTTAGCGGCTCAGAGCTCTCAGGCTCCTGCCGCTCTTGGGGAGGGCAGTAGTGGCGCACCGGGAAGAACCAGGGGGGCAGAGGCGGCCTGGGGAAGAGAAGGAAAGAGACGTGGGGTGAGAGGGGGAGACAGCAGGATGCCTGACCGACTGCCCCATCCCACCCCAGCCCTCCTGCTCACCTCCAGAGAATGCTTAAGACTATACCCAACAAATGGGCAGTGGGATCTAAAGAGGATGGAACCCCATTTGCAAAATGGCCACTTTTTAAAATCTCATCAATCTAAACATGAACCAGCATGGTGTAGTAGTCTGGGTGTTTGACGAGGACTCTGGAAGACCAAGGTTCAAATCTTTGCTCAACCATGGAAGCCCATAGGTGATTTTGGTCAAATCATATTCTCTCCATGTCAGAAGAATGCAACAGCAAGTACCTTGGAATAAACCTTGTCAAGACAACCCTAGGATAGGGTGGCCCTAAGATGAACTCAACTTGAACAACAAAAAGCATTAGCAGAAAAAACACTGGAAACACTGTTTTGCTTGAATTCACCTGTTCATTGCCAGTGTAGCACTTACGTTTAAAATCAGAATTGTGCTCATCATTTTTCACTCTCTTAGTCTTAGAGGAAGACAGTGGCAAACCTCCCTGGAATGAATCTCGCTGAGAAAACCTTGTGATAGGGTTGCATCAGAGTCAGCTTGAAGGCACACAACATCTAAACAGCATGCCTTCAAGAAGACACCTGATTTTGTTGCCTCACTACTGTGAGAGCAGAAAACCTCTCTCTGGTCAAGCATCGTCTGAAAATTTGGGATTCAGAAAGGTGTGAACTGCTTTTACACACAGCCAGACACTTTGTCCATCAAGCCCAAGGTCCAACGAAGTGCCACCCTCCAGATGTTGTCACACTCCAAGTCCCATCATCCCTCACCATCAGCTATGCCGGGAGTTGCAATCCAACAACATTTGGAGGGCCACACTGTGCCTAACCCTGGTTTAGCCCCATTTTGTGTGCTTTGACCAACAGTAGCTCGCCAGGGTCACAGGCAGAAAAAGTTCCTTCCCATCACCTGGGTTTTGATCTGTTTAGTTGGAGATGCCAGGGACCAAATGCAAAGCAGGTTAAATCAATCACTGAGCTGCCAGCTCTCAGACTGAGTACTTACTGCAACAAAGCCTTGTGATGGGATCCCTGGATAACAGAAATAATCCGTTCCAGCTGCTCCCTGGTGATGTGATCTGCAGACGAGGAGAGAAGAAATAATATAGGAGACAGAAAATGAGTTGATCCAGCCTAGACTTACAACAACAACAATAATTACAACAATGTAAGAGCCAGAGCTTGGAAAAAAGTACTGGGAGATTCCTAAACAAACTCACAAGTCAAAGGCAGAAGCAAAAAGAAATGCAACGGATAGATGTAGTGTTCTTAAAATCCTCAAACTGCAAAACTGCCTTCCTCTGAAGACTGGATCACTCTTTATTTTTCTAATGAGGGACCCTGGCGTGTTAAGATTCCCATTTCCTCTGGTGTGAAATGTGGGTGGAAGAGAGCAAACTCCCTTTTCCAGCAGCCACTACAGGCAGAAAAGATGAGGCTTCTAGCAATGCCTTCCTATACTCAGCACTGTGCTCCTAAAGAGAAGCTTTCTAACGAGGGAACCAGGGTCATTATAAGATTCCATTCCCATTGACCAGTCAATGTGCCCAACTCCCCTACAATACACTAGGAGCAGCAATACACCGGTCCTCCATGTTTTGGACTCTAGCTCCCAGAATCCCTCACCATTTGTCACTCTGGCAGGGGCATCTGAGAAGTGACATCCAACCCCGCGGTAGGACCAAAGGTTGAGCATCCATTGTACCAGGGATCATAGACAGGTAGCAGGACTGAGAGTACAAGACAGGATGGCCCATAAATGTGATCTAGTAACTCGATTTCAGCTAGGCGAGAGTGAGCCACAAAGTTACAGCCAGTAGAAGAAACTGCTAGCAAGCTCCACTTACCAAACGTCGTCTTCTCAATCAGTTTGCCTCCATCTGAGAAGTCATCAGTGGCTTTGCCGAACAAGCCGCGAACCGTGTAGGTCTTTGGAAAGAAGAAAAATAGAGTGTGATACATTTAAAATGGAAAAGCTTCACTAGAAAACCCAGCAGGACTCCCCATTAGCTGTACAAGTGAGAATGGCACCAAAATAGTATACTGGGAATTATTCCTGTTCAGGATGTCCAGCCATGCCGCTTTTTCTTGCCACTTTTCTGTTCCTCAATCTGCAACCTTGTAATCCCTTCACCCTACCTGCTGAACCCAAACAGTCCTCCCTGGGCTAACTGGTGGGAAGGGTCGCTGCTCAGTATTTTCTTTTCCTTAAGAAAAGATTACTAAAGGTCAGGAAACGAAGCCTTATGAGGAATGACTTAGGGAGCTGGGAATGTTTAACTTGGAGAAGAGAAGACTAAGAAGTAACATGGTAGCCATCTTTAAATATTTGAGTGGATGTCATGTAGAAGATGGAGCAAGCTGATTTTCTGCTAGGAAATGGACTAATGGATTCAAAAAAAAGAGACTCCACCTAAACAATAGGAAGGGCTTTAGTCTAAAAACTGATCAACAGTGGAATAGACTGCCTCAGGAGACGGGTGGTGGACTCTTCTTCTTTGGAGGTCTTTAAACAGGTTTTGTGAGCATTTTTCAGGAATGTTGTAGTTGTGTCTTCCTGCATGTCAGGTAGATGGACTAGATGACCCTTGTTGTACTTCTGTAACTTTTGGGACTTTGCACTTCAACACTCATAACACTGAATATTGGAGACAGAGGGAATGATACTCTACCCTGCTGAGATGAGCGTTGTACAGGTCAGTGAGCATCTTGTTACCGTGACCCACTCCAAGCACTGAAAGATATAAACGAAAGTGTGGTTGGGGACAGAGAAAAACATCCGCAAGATGGCCGTGATCACACAGAACTGCAACGCACCTTCTGCAGCATTAAAGGGAAAGTTCATGATGTGACTCTTTGGAAAAGACAGTAATTCTTGGAAAAGCAGAAGGCAGTAGGAAAAGAGGGAGGCCACACTACAGGGGGATTGATTCAACCAAGGAAGCCACAGTTTCCCTAAGGTTGAAAGACCTGAGCTGGGCAGTTGGTGAGCAGGTCTCTTGGAGGTCTTCTCATTCATAACATTGCCATAAGTCAAAATTGGCTTGATGACAAATGATAACAACAAATTTCATTTGTTCATTCACTCACTCATCCTATTTACATCTACCTTCCCCACACTCTGAAAAATAGAGATAAACATACAAAAGATAATCTTTAATATCTAGACAGTATTGATGCCAAACTGGTGCCAAAACCAGGACAATGGACATTTGCTCAGTCATATTTATTGATTGATTGATTGGAGATTTTTATTCAGGACATCAAAGTTATGACTTCCTCAGTCATTTTGACCAAGGCCCATTTAATAAGATTAGGCAATTTATACTTACCAAGTACTCCAGAAGATATTCGGTCCAGGCGATGACCTACTCCAATTTTCAGATGGGTGAATACTGGTCCAGAAACTGTATAGGAGAAAATTTGACATGCTGGAATGGGCCTAGAGGCATCCTCTCTAGGCATCTTCTAGGTCCTCCAATGCAACTCTATGGTATTTTTTTACTAGAAGTCCCTTTTTTAATAAGGTTCACTGTTATCCACAGTTCTGGTATCCACGGTAAGTCTAGGAACCAAACCCGTGTAGATATGGGAGTTTGAATGTGTATCAATGTTTTGCTCCCCAAAGTCCCGTAGGGTGTGTTCCCCCGCCCTGCTCCAGACAGCATGGCCAAAGAGATGAGGGGAGTTGTAGTCCAATAGCACCTGGAAGGCCACACATTCCTTGTCCTTGTTTGAAAGTACATTCTGATCCTGACATCATCCTATCCACAACACCTCCCCAACCCACTTCTTACCTAGTGGATGATCAGCTAACACAGGGACTGTTGCAACCGTCATGGTTAGTTCCTTCCCATCACTCCCTTCCATAGTGGTAGGCAGAAAACGTACATGTTGTCGTGGTGGAGGCCGCTCTAGCGCATTCAAATCTAAACACAGGAAATAAACAAAAATCTGATATTTTAAAAATTATAACCAACTCTGGTTAACATTGTTAAAATATGCACACTTCTAATTTCTATTTATTGGAATGAAATAACACAACCAAAAGGTAGACGCGCACAAATGTATTTCTACTTTCTAGCTAGCAGAAATAAATAAATCAGTAAATAATATAAGAAAGAATTTTAAATCCCAAGTAGATCTTGGGATCTTGTCCGTCCAAAGACTAAAGGCTGCCAGTTTTCAAGCTGTGCTTCCCCCCTCTATATCTGCCACAAACTTTCAGCAAGAAGCAGGGGGAAAAAAGTCTTCCCTCCACCTATAGTGTCTTTGAGGGAAGGTTTCATGGATGGTATAATTGTATTACAGTTGTCCCTTCATATTTGCTGGGGTTTGGTTCCAGGACCCCCTGTGGATACCAAAATCCATGAATACTCAAGTCCCATTATATGCAATAGCATAGCAAAATGGAGATGGCAAAATCAAGGTTTGCTTTTTGGATTATTATTTTTTAAAGAATATTTTCAAGCCGTGAATACTTAACTCCGTGGATACCATATCCGTGGATACAGAGGGACAACTGTATTATTATTATTATTATTATTATTAGGTATTATTATTATGATTATTATTAGGGTTTTTAAACTTGAGTTAAGTCTTGGGGATCCACAGCAACAAAAGATATTTAAAGGGGGTCCCTGGTAAAGAAAAGGTTAAGAGCCACTGCATTAGGGTACAATCTGATGCACATTTTCTTGAGAGTAAGCCCCACTAAACTAGCAGGAACCTTCTGCATATAAAACTATGAATTTTTAGGGATGCAAGTGCTTTTGCATAAAATATTTTATGTACCAGTTACATTTCCCCCTTCCCACCTTTCTACTTTTATCTTCACAACAAACTTGTGAGGTGGGTCAGGCTGAGAGAGAGAAGGGCAGAAGCTGAGGAGGTCACCCTGTAAATTTCAACACTCTAAATCCCATCCTCCCCAAAAGCTAAAACAGGTGTCAGAAAGAAAACATGGACAGTTAGTGCACAGGAATCACCGGTTTCCAGCTTGCTAGAAAGCCAATTCACAGGCAGAGAGAGAACAGACCAAGAATTTGCAATTGCAAAACAAGGCAGAAGGGAGAGGCAGTTAGATAATGTTGGAGGAGAGGGGAAAGAATAATGGGGTTGCACCAAACCAGCACAAACCAGCATCCACCTTTCAGCAGCTGGGTCTCCACCGTGTCCCGCACCAGCTTCCAGGACACCCCGGGGGGCTTGTAGACAGCAAAAAGCCCCTGCAAACGAGTCCTGGCCGACCTCATGGCGAAGGTCCCTCCAGTTATGGTTGTGCCCTAGGGGTGCAACCTGCTTATTGCTCCTCTACATGGACGCCGCCATGTTTGGTACGTCACAGAGGACGGTCCCCCCGGAAACAAGCACTGCGACTAGGAACCTTAAGCTCTCTCATGCCTACAGAATTACAGTATACAGTAGAACACGTTTATTATGATTATATAGCACTGTACTTTTAACTGCATGGCTCCACCCAATGGAATCCTGGGATTTGTAGTTTGTTATGGCATCAGAGATCTCTGACAGAGAGTCATAGAATCATAGAGTTGGAAGAGCCACAAGGGCCACCTAGTCCAACCCCCTGCCTTGTAGGAATACATAGAATCATGGAGTGGAAGAGACCACAAGAGTCATCTAGTCCAACCTCCTGCAGTGCATGAATACACAGCTACAGCACTCCTGAAAGCTGTTCATCCAACCTCTGTTTAAAGACCTACAAAGACAGAGCTATAACCGCCCCGATTGCTCGCAGAGGGGCGGGATATAAATAAATTTTATTATTATTATTATTATTATTATGCAGAATTAACGCAGTTTGATGATACTATAACTACTGTGACTCATTGCTATGGAATTTTGGGATTTGTAGTTTTGTGAGATATGAGTCTATGAAAGGTACAGTAATTAAGCGTTTCATAGAATCATAGGATTGAAAAGGGACCATAAAGGTCATCCAGTCCAACCTCCCTGGTGATACAGGAAATTAAAGTGGGTTCCCTCCAGCAAGACTCTCTTCTTTGCAATTGCTATGCCATTCACACGTGTGTTTTTTTAACACGGAGATTTCTTCAGAGGTCGATACCAGCCAATAGGTGGCGCTCTGGCCCCACCAAACTCTGATCAATTCATAGCTTTCCTGCAGCTTGTAGAGACGCAACGCAACGACAACCACAACCAGGAAATGCAACGGGGAGAGGCGTTGCTTTTTGCTGGGTAGCGGTGCATTTTTGCACGTTTCACACGTGCACGTGTTTTAATCTGCCTGTATTTTTTTTTTCGCCTCGGTTCTTTGGAAGGAAAAATCGCTCCCCCTTTTAGGCGGTGATGGGGTCTTTGCTGCTGTTTCCTAGCAAGGCGCAAAGTTTTCTGCTGCGGGTAAAAAATACAAGAAGAATTCTCGATGCTCGTGGGATTTTAGGCAAGTCGAAGTGGTATTTTGTTTCTTTTCCCTGGTCTGCAACTACCCCTGACTTATGAACTCTGTTAAAAGAACAGCAGGGCAATTTGTTCTGAATCTCTCCTTTTCATGGGTCATCTCCCGGTTGGGAGGCATGGGTGCAAATTCTCCACGTTTGGAAGGGTTTAGCTCCAGGCAAAGAGGGGAGGGTTGCCTGCAAATCTCCAGCTCACCTAGGAGAGCAGCAGCTTGCTACAGTTTGCAAGGATTAATTGATCTGTTGTTGCAACTTGCAGTCTCTCCAGGAAGTCTATGTATTTATTTTAGTTAGCTTCCTCTTTCTTTCCCAGTGGCTGTAGTGCCAGGACCCACCCTCCGCTCTGCATCTATCTTTTGGTTAGAAGCATGTTGTTGTTGTGTGCCTTCAAGGCATTTCTGGCTTATGGGGATACTAAGGGTTTTGGCAAGATTTTTTCAGGAGGGGTTGCCTTTGCCTTCCTCTGAGGCTGAGAGAGTGTGACTTGCACAAAGTCACCCAGTGGTTTCCATGGCCAAGTGAGGTTTCAAACCATGGTCTCCTGAGTCCTAGTCCAACACACATATCCCTGCACATTTGATTCTTAACCTGGAGGCTATAGACTCCCCCACCCTGGGGTCCACAATGTCCTCCCAGTAGCAGTCTTGTTTGGTTGCTTTTGGCAGGCAAGAATTTGGATCATAGCATCAATGTGGGACCCAGCTAGGGAATGAAGACGAAGAGGTGAAAATGTTGTTATTATTAGTATATTTTATTGATTAAAATATTTTTGTCCCAGGGTAACATACATTTAAAACAAGATGAACTGTTTAAAAACAAATCAAGGTAATAATAACAGAAGCCTTAGTAATAACCAGCTAATTTGATTATTTGATAACTAGCTTGAATCCTGTTGATTTGAACTGGTTGTTTTTAATTTGTATTCTTTTAAATACAGTATTAGCTGCCTTGAGTCCCATTTGTTGGGAGAAAGGTGGGATATAAAGGAATAAAATCATAATCATTCTTCCAAGTACCATTTGAATACCCACTGCTTGCTTATGTTTGCTGGGCTTTTAACCGCCTGTCCTCTGATGGGGTTGTTCTTTTCTCAGGGGCAAGATGCCAACGCTGCCATACTAGCCAGCAGTCAGCTGCCAACAGCTCCGTGGAAGAGGAAAAGTATTACCCGCTATATCCAGGCCACATCCCCACCAGCCCTCTGCAGAAAGCCTTGCTGGCAGCCGGCTCAGCATTTATGGCACTCTACGATCCTTACCGGCATGGTGAGCTGGGTCCCTCCATCTGGTGGAAGCTGTGAACCTGGTGGTATAACTGACCCATCATCAGCTGCGGCTGATGTCCAGAAGAGCCAGGGAGTGTGCAATGCTCCATGGGAAGCATCTTATAGAATCATAGAATAGAATCATAGAGTTGGAAGAGACCCCAAGCGCCATCCAGTCCAACCCCCTGCCATGCAGGAATACCCAGATCATTCCTGACAAATGGCCATCCAGCCTCTGCTTAAAAACCTCCACTGTCAGTCATAGAATCATAGAATTGTAGAGTTGGAAGAGACCACGAGGGCTATCCAGTCCAACCCCCTGCCATGCAGGAAATCACGATCAAAGCATCCCCGACAGATGGCCATCCAGTCTCTGTTCGAAGACCTCCAAGGAAGGAGACCCCACCACGCTCCGAGGGAGTGCGTTCCACTGCCGAACAGCTCTGACTGTCAAAAAGTTCCTCCTAATGTTGAAGTGGAATCTCTGTTCCCATCCATTGGTCCATTATCTGAAAGCCTGTCTCTCATATATGAGCCTGTCCGAATCTTGTCCCAGGCTTCTTGGTGGTGGCGCCTAGGCTTTGGAAGTCCCTCCCCGGCTAGATCTTTTTTCTAGCGGGCAAATATCTTCTTGTTTAAACAGGCTTGAGCCTTAACTGACCAGGTCAGAGTGATAAGCACATTAGTATATAATATGTGTTTTAGTATGTGCTTTAATTGTTTTAATGTTAAATGTTATAAAATTAGTGTTTTAATGAAATGTATGATTTAATGCATTTTAAAAACCTTTGCACGCCATATCATTTTAGAGATTCTGTTTTGAATTATATTGTCAGCTGCTTTATGGGCCTCTCTACGTCCTCCGGTGCTATGCTATGGTATGCTTCTGGTCCAAATATAGTCAAAATATAGGGTTCACTGTTATCCATGGTTTCAGGTATCCATGGGAGTCTTGGAGCATCTAGCCTGCTGATATGGGGGTTGTACTGTATAGGAATTCGTGAATAATCAAATCTGGAAATACTTGAACCCACAAATGTGGAGGGACTCAGAACAAATTTGCCCTCACCAGATGCCTTGGAATAATACGTATGTGACTACAGTTGTCCTCCGTATCCACGGATTTTGAAAATATTCTCTAAAAAATAATAATCCAAAAAGCAAACCTTGATTCTGCCATCTTATAGAAGGGACACCATTTTGCTCTGCCATTGCATATCATGGGACTTGAGTATACATGGATTTGGGTATTCACGGGGGGTCCTGGAACCAAACCCCAGCGAATATGAAGGGACAACTGTATTTTAAAATTTTTAAAAATGGGTGGGTGTTTTTGTTTTTGCTTCTGTTTTGCTGCTGACTCCAGAGCCTCTGGTGTGCATTTGTTCAATATTGTGAGTTGTTTTTCCTACTCACTCCCAGTCTCCTCCTTTCTCTTGCTCCTGTTTTTTCAGATATGGTTGCTGTCCTTGGAGAAACAACTGGTTACCTAGCTCTGAGGAACCTCTGGGAGCAGATGAAGAACGATCCAGAGGGATGTCGGATCCTACAGTGAGCGAACAAGATTTTCTTAGCCCGTAGCCAGGACTGGATCCTTTTACACCATTTGTAGCCAAGATATCTATTCAAGATCAAGGTCACCTCTGTGGACGAGTTACCTCTTGATAAAAGTTTTAGACACCTCTTCACATTTAGGAAGATTTAAGGTTGGAAATTTAAACGTGTTTACTAGGGAATAGACCACACTGAACATAGTAGAACGGCTGAGAAAATGTGCATAGGAGCATACTGTAAAGCTGAAATGCTATACTCCCTTGTTTAGGAGTAAAACACATACAATTTAACAAGTCTCACTTCTTAGCAGATACATACACACAGGATCTACAACAAAATGGTGCAGTGTAGAATGTTCCTGTTAAATAAATCAGCCAGCCTACCATGACTTCTAGGAAACTCCTTTCTTTCCCTTCCTAATCATTCAAATATTCCTGTCAGTCTACATTGGGGTATTTCAAGGATTCTCCATTCCTTTGTTGTTTTTCAGGGCTTCTGTTCATCATCGCCAAACATGCTGTATGCATTTTTGAACTTGCTAACATTTTTAATTTTTATGTTATTCTTTACTGGGGTGCATATAAATCTGTAGGCAGAAAAACCTCCCCAACAATCTACCGAGGACTGAACATGCTTAGTATGTACAGAATGGTGATTGTTTGGGGACAACAGTAAAAGAAAATAGAAATTTATGCTCAATGCATTTCCTTTGTAGAGAGCGGCCTCGGATTCGTCTCTCCACGCTGGATATCACTGGACTTCGGGCGCTTCCAGATGGGACCTTTGGACGGGAATATGTCCGCTTTTTGGATGATAATGTGAGTACAGCATACAGTATGAGGTTCTGGGAAGGATTTCCCTGACCTCATATTAAGAATCGTTGTCTTTGTTTTAAAAGCAAAAGAGCATCCCTCTAGTCCTTTTGAGAATAGAAGGGCAGTGAGGGGTCTTGAACAATGATACAAGAAAAAACCCCAAAGTTTTTAAAGCATTCCAATGGAAATAATGTATTCCTTCAGCTCCTCCTGCCTTCCTGTGATCTCCAAAACTGATATGAATTGTTTTTTCATAGGAGAGGTGGGATATAAATAAAACCTTATTATTATTATTATTATTATTATTATTATTATTGGTAGAATGATGGGCCAGCATAGTGTAGTGGTTTGAGCATTGGGCTAGGGCTCTGAAGACCAGGTTTCAAATCCCCACTTGGCCATGGAAACCTACTGGGTGACCTTGGGCAGGTCATACTCTCTCAGCCTTTGCAAAGTCAGACTTCCTCTGAACAAATCTCACCAAGAAAACCCCATGAAAGGGTCACCTTAGGGTCGCTGTAGGCCCAGGAGTGACCTTTTAAAGAGCAGAAGTGATTGGAAATCATTTCTGGTTTACTTCCAGTTTTTAAAAAGGCATCCTCTGAGCCTAAAATGGCCCAGGGCTTCCCCCCAAAACAGAGGAAAATGCCTTTGAGCCCCCTAGATGGGATTTTGAGGCAAATGTGGCACCCACCCCTTTTCTAGATAGCAGGTATATGTCAGTCTCCCTTTCCTTTTGATTGGTAGAGGGTTTCTCCAGACACAAGGATGCCCGCCAGATTTGTCGACGATGAAGAACTGGCGTACGTCATCCAGAGGTACCGAGAGGTCCATGACCTCATGCACACCCTCCTGGGCATGCCCACCAACATGCTTGGTGAGTTTTCTCACGGCTGTCATGCCAACTTCTGGGTTTTGTTTTGTTTTTTTGCAAAACAGGTGCTTTTTTAAAAAAGTTAAACTTTACACAGGGGGAGCTGTGCAAGCTATGTAAGGAGGGAAGGAGCACATCTTTAAACTTTCAGAAGAAACCATTCACACTGTCTTTTTGGATGGAAAAAAAGGGCAATCCAAGGAGTTTGAATGGCTGCCAAAAGCACCCCGATCTAAATAACTCCATTCCTATGCAACTATTGCTCCAGTGTTGGTCTGTGCTCAGGACTTTGCTGTTTGCATAATCAGCACTGATGTGGTCTTTGCTTCGAGGTTAAGACAAGAGGTTCAAGTCCCTTTTCACCTACTTTCAGGGCCCAAGTTGTGTCACAGGCGCATGAGCTGGAGGCAGAGGAGGTACGGCTTTACAGTACAGTTGGGAAACGGGGTGTGTGGAGGACGGAGCGCGTGTTGTGCAATCAGTCCCAAGCCTTCAAAGCCAGAGTCTTCTAGGTTTGCAATGTGAAGAGGGAGGGAAGGGGGTGAATCACTCCTTGTTTTGCCCTTTCTCTGCACTTCTGTACTGGCAAAAGCCTGACGGAAATTGCAAGAAGGACTTGCAGGGTACTTTAGTGGTTATTTTTAGAGGCTGAGACACCTGACCCTCCACACACATTCGCTTCCCACTCCCTTGTAGAGAGACAGGCTGTCCCTGCCTCCTCCCCTTCCAAGAAGTCCAGCAAATTTGTCACAGCCAGAAATTCCTATTTCTCCCCTGATTGCTTTCAAAACTATAACACCCACAGGTCTGAATGCTCACACCGCATGCTCACGCCTCCACCATGCCTTAGAGGGCTGCACCTCCTTCCATGCCACCGAAACAACTCCCGTCAGCCTGATTTCATTTAATCCAAGGGCTTTTAACCTGTGTTAAAACGGATCCTAAGTAGATCCGTTGATGGACTTTAGAGAGTGTGTGAACTAGAATCATAGAGCTGGAAGAGACCACAAGGGCCATCTAGTCCAACCCCCTGCTCTGCAAGAACACACAAAGCATTCCTGACAGATGGCCATCCAGCCTCTGTTTTAAAACCTCCACTGCACTCCGAGGCAGTACAAAAAATGGTGCAAAAAAGTGTTTTTTCCCCTTCTGATTATTGCCTGCTACTTTGAAAATAATAGTGTCTAAGTGCATTTTTCTGAGAGGAAATTCTGAAAACTCCCCCTTCCAAAAAAAGGTTGTGAACCACTGTTTAAATCCAAAAGGTTTCCAACACCCTTAACCATGCCTGAGGAGGGATATTTTGGTATACTGCTTCTGGTTTGGGGGGGAAATTGCAGGGAAGTAGTTTATAGTAAAATTCTCTCCTGCAGACTCTAAATGGTTTCAGAAGCACTATCACCATTTATGGGGTGATTTTTTTTAATCATAAAAATGATTATAGGTTGCGCCTCCCTCCCCACATAGCTGCAGAACCAATATCTGTGGGTTCAGTTATCCACAGCTGGAAAAAAAATCTTAAAACCAACAAGGTTAACTAGGATTTCCGTCCAATTTGTAACAGATACATCTCTTGTTCCTTCTCCTCAGGGGAGGTCACAGTGAAGTGGTTTGAGGCCGTCCAGACTGGCCTGCCTATGTGCGTTCTAGGAGCAATGTTTGGCCCGGTCCGTCTAAATGCCCGGTACGTTGAGAAGCTGATAAATGCAACTTGTGTGGAAGCATTTCTCCAAACCAAGAGTGGCTATAACCCAGTAGATAGTTATTGTGGTACTTGGGCCTGAACGAAATGAACTGTACAGTCATCCCTCCCCATTTGTGGGTTAAGCATTTGTGGATTTGATTATTATGATCTTTCTAGGCATTTGTAGGCCCTCCAGCATGCTTCTGTGTCCATAGACTCATGCTGGAGGACCTACAAATGCCTAGAGAGGTGTTCTCAGAATTTTTTAAAAATAGCGGGTCTGTATTTGTGGTTTTTCCACTTTCGTGGGGCTGCTGTGCCCCTAGTGAGTGAAAAAGGATAAAGGCAAGTCAAGAGAGAGGAAAGCTTTGGTTGAGTGAGAAGTATAAACCTTTCATTTCTCTGATGCTCTTCCTTCATCCGTCTCTCCACCCAGGAAGTTACGCATCTTGACCACGGAGCTCATCCCATGGGCCGTAAGGAGTGGAAATAGTGCCAACTGCTTCATGAACTTTTATTACGAAGAGCGCTGGGACCAAACGGTGGAATCCCTTCGCAAGGAAATCGGCATCCTGCCGCCCCCAGTGGTTCAAGTTTGAGACTGTGCCAGGAACAAAGAGAAGAGTTTAATCGAATGGATCTGGTGGCGGCTAAGAAAGCATTTAACTTCAGGAAATTATGCTTATGTTGTGTTGGATCAGCAGTGGGGTGGACGAGGCATCAATGGTTTATCCAGCCAAAAGATTTACTAATCATTCAGAAGTACATAATGTCCTGTACCTCATAAGAGAATTACAAGTGCAGCAAAAATGAGGTAATATTAAGTCTGTTTAACACCACCACCTAATGGCATGGAACCCCTCCTCCTCCCCGCTTTATAGAATCACATAGAGTTGGAAGAGACAACAAGGGCTATCTAGTCCAACAAATACCCAATCAAAGTACTCTCGACAGATGGCCATCCAACCTCTGTTTAAACACCCACAAAGAAGGAGCCTCCACCGCACTACAAGGCAGTGTATTCCACTTCTGAAAAGCTCTTACTGTCAAAGTTCTTCCTAATGTTTAGGTGGAATCTCTTTTTCTGTAGCTTGAGTCCGTTGCTCCATGTCCTAGTCTCTGGAGCAGCAGAAAACAAGCTTGCTCCATCCTCAAGATGCCATCCCTTCAAATGTTTAAACATGGCTATCATGTCCCCTCTCAACCTTCTCTTCCCAAGGCTAAACATGCCCAGCTCCCTAAGCTGTTCCTCATAGGGCATCATGGCTTCCAGACGTCCCACCATTTTGGTTGCCCTCCTCTGGACACGTTCCAGCTTGTCCATATCCTTCTGGAATTGTGGTGCCCAGAACTGGACACAGTCTTCCAGGTGAGGTCTGACCAAAGCAGAATAGAGCAGCACTATGACTTCCCTTGATTTAGACACTATACTCCCCACAACCACCTGCCTGTGAGGGAAGCCAGGAAGCAAGGATTTCAAGGCAGCTCCAGAATGGATTTTACCCAATAGCTGCTGAGACAAAAGGTAGCAGAGAGGAAGGCCTGAAGGAAGGAGGCCCTTCTGTCTTTCTCTCCCCATCACCACCACCACCACCACCACCACCATCTCTTCCAGCCAGTTGGCCATCCACGGATTTGGTATCCACGGGGCCCACTGTACCACCAACTAACAGCAATGTGACTACCATGAAGACAATGACAGAATTAAAAAAACATTCAAAGCATAGCATCAATGTGCTTTAATAAATAAGGTGCATTGGGTCCCATAGTGAGTTAGTAATGAATTAATGGAAAGTCTTGAGGGGGTTCAAGTTCCCTGCCCCTTTCTTCCAGAATCCATGTGCAACTTTGTTTTCTCGTCACAACCAGGTGATGGTATTTTACAGTTCGCCCAATCCAGAAATGCAGGTTCATCTGCACACGGCACTTTGCTGCAAATCTGGTCCAAGAATACTGGTCTAACCGGTTTCCTGTTCCACTTGCAGGTTTTAAATTAAAATTGCCAAGTGGGGTTGTTTGCGATAGCACTGTCTTCTAGGCAGTAGTCATTTTGTTGAGCTTATTTTAGGTTGAATGGTCACAGAGGATATATTAAGCATTTCCCTGGCCATTTCTTCTGATTTATTTCTCCTATAGGTCCTAGAGCAAGTCAAACCTGTGCTCTCCCTGGAAGCCAAGATGACTAAACTGAGACTGTCGTATTTTGGACGTATCATGAGAAGACTCATTAGAAAAGACGATAATGTTTGGTAATGTAGAAGGCAGTAGGAAAAGATGAAGACCACATTCCAGATAGATAAAGACTCCATTAAGGAAGCCCAGTCCCTGAGTCTGTAAGACCTGAGCAGGGCTGCTGATAGGGTGACTTGGAGGTCTGTCATTCACAGGGTCACCATAAGTCGAAGCCGACTTCATAGCAATTAACAACAACAAATGCTATATCTGTCTCTTGGTCTCCATCCATGGATAATGCCACATCTCATGCAGTTCATTTTACATCTGTATCAATCTGTCTTTGAAAAGTTAATGGCACCATTTTTAGTATATTAGTATATTATTTTAGTTGGAGATGTTCAATGAACCAGATGTGGAAAGTAGAGTCAGTCTCAGGAGTATAAAAGTGGTTTTATTCTACAAAGTAGCCCAAGGTATTTTGACCAAGCACTATTCACATGGCTATCTTCAGGGGCTGTTAAGACAAAAGGAGGTAGGCTGATACATATGCATTAATAATTATAAGCAAGGAATAGGGTGAGGAAATGCAAAGATTCAATGTGTCTCCATGCCTCTTATTAAAACACATTATGAAATAATATATTGAACCAAGCAAGCCTGCATATATATAAAGCGATACTCAGTCTAGGAGAGTCTTGTACTTGCAAAGTAATTTGAAAATCACCTTCTAGGAATTTCAAAAAAGTGTGTCTCCAAAGCTTGGCAGAATTAACATAGCTGCCAGTCTGGGAGTTAAATTGGAAGCCTTGCATGTTGCAAAGAGAGTTTTGAGATACTTTAAGAAATGGAAATGTTGGAAATGCCATCAGGCTTTCATGGGCACTAGTCAAGTTGGCAAGTGTAGATTTTGATGCATTCTTGGCAACCTGTCACTCTGCCCAACCTCTGCTTGCCTCTGCTGCAAAGTTGATTGGCAGGAGATTTGGGCCACCTCAAAGGAAATGTTGCTTGACATGGTGCATAGCTACACGGTGAAATTGTGCTTCTGGCGGAAAAAGTGACACTCGGAAGGACTTAATAGGGCATGCATTGATGGAGACTGTAGTGTGAACAAACTAGAGATGTCCAGTGAATCAGATGTGAAAACGAGACAGAGTCTCAGGATTTATAAACTTGTTTTTATTCCACAAAGTTAACCCAAGGTGTTTTGGCCAAGTAGTGTGGAGGGACTGGTTTCACCATTTGGCAATTTTAATTAAAGACTGTAAGTGGGACAGGAAACCAATCAGACCAGTATTTATGGACCAGATTTGCAGTTTGATAGACATTGATGGAGAATGTAGTGCCATCGGAAACTTTAACACAAAAAAATCATAGTGCTATGATTTCATTTTCACTGCCATAGTTCGACACTATGGAATTCCAGGATTTGCAGTTTAGCGAGGAGTACTTTGAATTCTCAGCTAGAGAGTGCTAGGGCCTCATCAAACTACAAACCCCAGAATTTCCATAGGAATTGCTGTGTTGTAAGTGTGTAGTATGAAAGAGCCCCTAGTCTATCAATGGCTAATAGCCATGATAGGTTTGTATTACTTCCACTATTGGATTCAGTATGCCTGTGAATACCAGTTGTTGGGAAATGTGAACAGGGTGTTAATGTTTTTGGTGGTATTCTGTCCCTTGGTGTGAGTTTGGGGTTTTTTTGTAGTGGTTTTTTGGCTTGCTTGTTCTTTTGAGTTTCTAGTCCCAAGTATAAGGAAAACATGGTCCCTTTCGATGTTGTTCGACTGCAACTCCTATCAGCTATAGGTGCATGAAGGATGATGGGAGCTGCACTTCAGCAACTGGAGAGCCACAGTTGTCCCCTTCTGCTCTGACCAAAGTCTCCAGGGTTGAGATGATAAACTATGATATGGGCTTTTTTAAAAAGTTTGATTATGCTGCTTGCTTTCTATTTTTAAGGGGGGAAAGAAATGAGGTGAGGGCTTGATTTAGGGGCAACTAGGCTCTTGAGTTAAAGGGGCTAACTCAGGGGTTGAGGCCCTCCTTGCCAATCAGTTGAGCACCTTGGAAAGTTCATTTGAAATCTGGACTAAAACCCAGACCATGGCCATTGATGTGGCACCAGACATTGTTGTTCTACAACTTGCTCCTGATTGTGATCTGAATCCTTAGGGTTGTCTTAACAGTCAAAATAATCCTCATGGACTTTTCTGGGAATCCTATCTGTCCTAATGGCATTCCGCATCGGATTGCAGTATTCGTAAGGAAGGGGGCCAAATCCTCCGCAAACTCCACCGGTAAAGCCTCCGTGGTTTTCCCCAAAGTTTTTAAAAAGCTCTGTAGAGAATGTGCATTGTCGCTAATTTGTACAATCAGATTTGCATTCATTTGCATTCCCGATAAGAGTGGAAGTAGAAGCTGATTGGTCAGATGTGGGCAGGGGGCAGAGCTTGTTAACAAGGCAAGCGCCTGGAACCACCATCTTGAATTTTCGCTTTAGCAATCATGCACTCAGGCGATGAAACAGCCTTTTCTTTTTTAAAATTTATTTAGGCACTTTTGCACCTTAAGAACTTTTTTTTTTTTAAAGTACTGTTTGGTGCTGCCAACTGGCGACCATAAAAATGTGAGTAATTCACTCACGGCCACCATTTTGATTCGCAGGCATGCCCATTGGGACAGCAAAAGCAGATAGCTTCGCATGCCTGCAATTTTGCCAGAAAACCGTTAAGACAAAATAGAAGCTGCTCTGAATTGGTATTAGCGTGAATCAATCCACATTTCCCCCCTCGTATAGACAAGCCCACTGTCGTTCTACAACTTGCTCCTGATTGTGATCAGAGGCAAATTTCTTCTTAAAATCCTCTCCCCAATGCATTTGGAACACCCAAATTTTGGAATTGCCAAAACCTATTTCCACAGCGGCATGAAATGTGCCTTATCTTTTTTTAGGAAAAGCCACTGAAGAGCACTGCAATCCACAAAGCCTTAAGATCCTACAAGGAGATTTTCAGACATGGAAATTATGATGTCAGTCAACAAGGGAATGGCCCTATTGGGATTAAGTAAAGCCTATTTTAATTAAAAGTGTCAGCTTTCCTCCTTGTCAGTAAACATGACTAATCCTAGCTGGGTAACTGAGATGAATGTAGAGTAAAATGGAGTATTTTTACGGCAAGCCTTTCCTGAATAACTATCCCAGCCCGAAGACTCGGCTGTCCTTTCCCATTGAGTTGCCATTGGAATTTTTTTTAAAAAATATTGTATGTTTTTAATCTTTTCTAATTTAATATTATTTAAGGGGTGGGCAGGCTAGGGTATGGAGTTTTTATATTGTAAGCCGCCCCGATTGCATTGCAGAGGGGTGGGATAGAAATAAATGTTACTATTATTATTTAACAAAAAAAAAGTTTTTTCTAAATGATCTCTGATCGTTATTCATGCCTAGAAATAACAGGTAATTAATAACTGGGAACTGCAGCAATCTGTTGCAGTATGGGTGGTTTCCAGACAGCTCAGCAAGTGTTAAATTAATTACTTAATTAATAGAGACCAGCATGCTCATTTATCCTCTGGTTGCTAAAAAGGTCAATCTTTTGAATAGACTCCAACTGGTTTGACTAAACACATTGGGTTTGTATGCAAAGCTGACGAAGGTATTTAAATCCCTTATTGCCTTTGTATTTCACTATCTTCTATTTAACTATAAGATGATAATGTATTATTGTTGCATGTTTCAGTGTTACCTTATCAAATTTCTATGTTATCAGTAATCCTCAATTTTAATTTTTATCTTATCTCATCCCACTGAATCCGGTTATATTTTTTATTCTAGTTCAGTTTACCCAGTTTGCTAGATTATCTCATTCCACTGAATCTGGATATATTTTTCATTCCAGTTCAGTTTACCCAGTTTGCTAGATTATCTCATCCCACTGAATCTGGTGATATTTTTAATTCCAGTTCAGTTTACCCAGTTTGCTAGATTATCTCATCCCACTGAATCTGGTTATATTTTTTATTCCAGTTCAGTTTACCCAGTTTGCTAGATTGCATTTTATTTCTTTGTCTTCATTCTTAATAATGTCTGAAATTTTGATCTGGCCAATTGACTAATCCATAAAACTATACTGTATTCTGTGTTCTTAAAAAGACTCCAAAATGAAATGAAAAAGGTGAAACAATGTACCCAAAGGAAGAGGAAAAGCCCATGCAACTTTAAAAAAGAAAAACTGTATACAAACTTTCTTTTTTAGTAACAACACCCGCTCGTTTTATTGTTTCGTTTTCTAAAGCAATGCGGATTTTGCGTTCCAGCAGCCTGTCCAAAATGCGACTCTGGTGGGACTCGAACCCACAACCTTTGAATGACTTCTTTTGTCATTGCTCTAGAAGTCCAATGCGCTATCCATTGCGCCACAGAGCCTGCTGGGTGCAATGAGCTGAGCCTTCCTAGCCTCTCCTGTGACCTCACATTTCCTTGCACAGCTCTTGATCAAGTTACAAATCCTTTTTTTCCCTTCCCTTCCCTTATGATGGATGATTTTCCTCCCAGAACATTTTGCATTTTTTGCAAAATGCCCATTATTTTTTTGCAATTTTTCCTAAAATGCATGCAACAAAAAGCATGCAACAAGAACAAATTTATAACTCTCCTTTTTTTTCCCCCTTTGCAAACTTTTCTTTCCAACCATCAAGATAGAATCAGATAGAAGATTTAATGTTTAACATTTGGGAAGCAAGGGCACCTGATTTGGCAACCCACTTTCCCCTTAAGGATGGGGACTGGGGGGCTGAACTGGGCAGACTGGGAGCTTGCAAGCAGATAAAGCCAAACTGGGGAAGGGAAAACTCCCCCAAAAGGCAAGCCACGTGGAGGACACTAAAAGAGAGAGGGAAAGACTACATGTCCCGGCGTGCTTTGCGGGCAATAGCGCACTGCTGCCTGCTAGGCGCGCCCCCTGCTGAAGGCTTGTGGCATTGCAGGCTTCCTGCAACAGCATCAGCTTCGCATCACTACCAGCAGCTGCATCTCAATTGGGGAACATTTTTGCCTGGGGCCATCTCGGTTTGCAGCAGGAGGGAGGGAACTTCAGGTGGAAGAGGAGGAGAAAGACAGGCCAGGAGGAGCCCAGTTGATCAGGAGATCCCTGGGATCCCTTTTGCAAACCGGATCCAGAGCAGGCAGAGGCAGGGATCTCTCTTTTTTTTTTTGACAGCGGTTGGCTCAGGCTGGATCCAGACCCCGGGAGGCTCCCCTTCTTTCCTTGGGATGAGGCTCAAGCACCATCAGTAGCCCGATCGTCTCGTGGGAAGGAGGTGGGTTGTGTGTGTGGACGCTCCGGGACGAAACCGGGGTAACATCTGGGGGCAGGAGGTAGATGCATGGGGTGGAGGGATTTTGGAGGAGGAGGAGGAGGGAAAGGGTGCTTTTGTCAAAAATTGGGGAATGTTTTGATTGTATATTCTTGCATGGCCAGGGGTTGGACTAGATGGCCCTTGTGGTGCTCCCTACTCTGATTCTTTTCTTCCTCCAGTTCTCTGGTTGGGAGTAAGATTTGCTTCCTCTTTGCACCCAGCTTGGCTTTCCGGGGCATGTAAAAAAGAAACCTTTACTACTCAGGAGTAAATCTCCAAGTCCAAAGTAATTCTCCCCCTCTGGAAAAATGTGCATTGGGTCCAAGCCCTTGGCTGCCCCTCTCCCCACAACCATCCCACCCACCCACATATATATATATATATTCAAAAGCTGCAGGAAGGCAGCCCCCTGTGCTTGTCTTACTGGGGAATAACTCCCACTGTGTCTAAATAATGGGACTTAGGAAAAAAGTAAGCATGAATACTGGATCCTGCTCCCACCCACCCACCCAAAAAATCTCTTTCTGTTGGAGAAGATGGGAGTAAAAGGTAAAATGTAGTAAGAAGAGAGACTGCAGTGGATCCGTTTGGTGCAATATTGAATTGTTTGCGTCGATTTTTACATATTTTCTTGGGGGGGGAAATCAGAATTGTGCTCAACAGTGTATGGTGGCAAAGTTCATATTAAGGGGAATGATAGGTTAATTCAAAAAAATCTCAAAACAGGACCTTTTATAGAGGTGAGCTTTCTATGGATAGTTATTATTTGTGTATGTGTGTGGGCCTGTCAGCTTATGGCAGCCCCAAGAATTTCATAGGCTATTCTTTCTTCATTTGCATAGCTTAATTTCCAGGGAACTTATAAAATAATGCCAAAGTGACTGGTAGCAATAGAATAATAATAGACCTAAACCACTAAACCAATAACACAGTACTTAATAAAGTTATCCCTTTTAACCCTTAAGATTATTGAATGGGGAGAGATGTCAATTTTGCCTCCGGCAATGTACAAAGTTTCAGGATGGAAATCATGCAGGGCTCCTGATGGTGTTGGATTGCAACTCCCAGTAGCCTCTAATTAGCATAGCCTGTGGCAAGGGATGCTGGGAGTTGTAGTTCAAAAGGACAGATAACAACTGTTGTTTTCTCAGCACTGCCGGGGAAAAGAAACATTTCTGCACTGTATTTTCCTGGCATTCAAACATCTCAAAGTGTTTCGGGGTGACTACTTTGTCCAGAAATACATAAGAGTTTTTCTGTGCCAAAAAAAAATTCTCCTCCGATAACATTTTTTCCCTTTGTAGAAAACGTATTTTCTGTGCAGGAAACAGATTTTCTGCGCAGAAAAACACACAAGCAGAATAATTATCTAGAACATGTTGGGATGATCAAATACTGGAAGAGTACTATGCAAAAGTTCCCATTAGGGTCTCTCCGTTGTTAGGAATCCCCATGAAGAATTGGGAATATTCTTCCCATTCATCCCTACTCCCCCAGAATCTCATTACTCTGTCTCACTTTGTGGTGAATTTTTTTACATAAAGTTTCTCCCAGTTGGATTTGGGGCTGGAGGGAGGAATCTGGATTTCAAATCTAGTCTTGAGTTTTGTGTCTCACACCTTTCACCTACCTGGCTCTGGTGTCTTTTTGGGGACAGGCGGGCGGGGAGATGTGAAACATTTGGATGCTGTTGAAGCATTATTATCTCTTGGCAAGCACAAGGTGTCCTTTTCGCTCCAGAAGGTGGCTGTAAGTGGTTTGGTTCACAGCGAAACAGTGATAAAGGATGGGAGGATGCGTTTGGGGAGGGAAAGATAAGCAAATCCCTGGTATTGCTGTATGATTGTTCAAGCAGTGAGTCTCTACAAACTCAGGAAAGAAGAGCAGGGAGAAGCCATACAAGTAGCCTTCCGGGTTTTTCTGTTGGTGGGCTGCATCTCCCATCAGCCCTGGGCCAGCATAGCCAATGATGAGGAACAATGGGAGCTGCAACCCAACAACATCCAGAGGGCCTCAACCTTGTAGAAAAAGAAGGCCCAGGGTTTGGGAATGTTTCTTTTCTGGACTATAGCTCCCAGCATACTGGCTGGGGAAATTCTGGGAGCTGTAGTTCAGTAAAAGGATGTTCTTCAGCCGTGGAGAAAAGCTAATTTCTTGCCTGCCTGCTTTCTTTCTTTCTTTCTAAATCAGGAATGAGCTGTAACTCAGTGGAGTCCATGTTAAGTGCCAAATCTCTAGTTTAAAGGGAACAGGTTGCAATGATGATAGTAGATGAAAGCCATTTTTGTGGTCCGTAGGATCCCCCCTGGGGTTAAAAAAAATTGGTCTAAAATGCTCCCCAAATGACCTCTTGGGGTGTGCATTTCCACCATGTTTTTTGGGGGGGGTCCTGTGCCCCCAGGGGTAAAAAAAATGTTTTGCAAAACCCCTTTTGCTTATCAAAGGGGCCCAGGAAGGCCTGAAAACATGATGATAATGCTTGTGTGCCCCAAGAGAGTGTTTGAAAAATATTTTGCAGGAATAGGTGCAGTGGGGTGTGTGTGTGGCCCTTCAAGTTCTCTGGGGGGGGGGGGTAATGTGGTCCCCTAGCCTCCCACAGTTGCCCACCCTTGAACTAGATGGATGAAAGATATGACCCAATATAAACAGCTTTGTATGTCTATATGTCCCCCTAGCAATTGAGCATTGGATTGTCTTAAGAACATAAGAAGAGCCATGCTGTATCCCATCCCAGGCTTATCTAGTCCAGTATGCTGTTCCCAAAGTGGCTCACCCACAGGTGTCCATGGAGAGTCAATAGAAAGGGCATGAGTGCCACAACACTTTCCATCTTGCACTGCCCAGCAAACACAGGTGAACTTCCTCTGATATTGGGATTGATATATAACCTGTCCATAACCATAACCATCTTGATTAATAGCCACTGATGGAACCATGACCCATTAATTTATCTATTACTGCTTTTCAAGCCATCCAAGTTGGTGATCTTCATTACATCTTGTGGGTGTGAGTTCTATAGTTTCACTACATGCTTTGTGGAGAAGTATGTCCCTTTCTCTGCCCTGAATCTCTCACCATTCAGCTTTCTGGGCCATGTCATACAAGATTATCCTTGCCCAGATGGTATTTCTAAGCTTAGGTCTAATGGACAAGGTTGCAAAAGGTTTTGAAGTCTGGGAAAAGACAGTGACCAAGCAGGAATGGGGAGAGCTGGTCAGAATCTGTTCTTAAAGTGATAGCACAGATGTGGACAGAGAGATTGAAATAAATACTAGAAGGGCTTACTTGTTAGCGGCTGAAATACAAAAGTGTTCTTACATTCTGCACAAACATGTGGAAAAGTTGTGAAAGCATTCAAATCCCTGCTCCAAACACACATGCCAAGGCATGTCATAGGTGGAGGGCTGAGGATAATGGGAAACAGTACCTTTTGAATGACTACATTAATGCTCTATGTTCTCAGTTTATCCCAGAAATCTAACACTGGAAACATGACAAATGTTCCTTCTTGGCACAGGTACCTGGAAGTGGGTCTAGTTCTCCCTTCGTCCTACCAAACATGCCTGGAAAAAGGTAGTGGGACACAGAGGAGGGTGTCTCCAGAAGACCTCAAACAAGCTCATATGTTGGATGCCCACCTAGCCACCTTTTTGAACCACCTGTGAGGTTCATACCCTCCAACTGTCCTGATTTGGCCAGGACAGTCCTGAGTAATATTCTTATTATCCCAGTTTTTCAGCTGCTTGTAAAAGGTCCCCCTTTCTGCCTTTGTCTTTGGCTTACTTTGGTTGCTGCAAAATTGAGTTCAAAGTTCAAAAAGTAGTTTGCACTGAGTTAACTCAGCAGGGAGGAGGAAAGGAGAAAAGGTGGAAGATTCTTGTCCTTCCCGGTAGAGTCTGGCAAAAGGAAACTGCTGGCTTGTGTGTTTTTCCTCATTCATAACTTGAGCACACGCTGACGTTGCTTGGCCCAGTTTTTTCACCTGTGAAATGTTGGAGGATGTGTAGGTTGTGTCCTCAAAGCTAGGAGAGAGAATGAGAGAGAGGTTCTTTGCCATGCCTGCATTGTTCCTGCAACAAGGGAAAAGCTGCCTTACCGGTTTTTGGAAAGGTTTAATTCAAGCCCTGATAAAGCTGTCTGTAGGTGGAGGTGTCTCTGAAAGAAGATGGAAGGAATGAAGCCAGGCGGAAGGAAGAGGCAGCAAGGAAAGAGGGGGAAAGCTGAGAAATTTGGGAAGGGGATGAAGGACAGCATGGACATTGCTTGCTGCTTAGAAGGACCTGGGTGTGGAAATTGCCTACTGAGAAGGGAAAATTCCTCCTTCTCTCACCTCTTCCACTGAGTCAGTTCAATGCAAACTACTCATCACTTTGAACTCAGTTTGCTACAACTGAAGCAAGTTAAGGATGAAGAGGAAATGGAAGAGAGAGAAACTAGGACATGTTAAAAGCTACAGGAAGAGGGGGGTGACAGAGGGTTAAATCAGGATTGTCCCTGACAAATTGAGACAGTTGGAGGGTATGCAAAATATCACTTCTGGTTGCACAAAATGGCAACTACCATGGAGTGGTGCAGCCCATCCGTTGATACCATTTTAACTACCATTTCTCAGTCCTGTGAATCCTAAGATTTGTAGTTTGGTGAGGGACTTAGCAGCAGTCTGCCTGAACTCTGCAGAAATGATGCTTTCTAGCAGAAAATTCTGTGTCCCTCACCAATTGTAGCAGAGCACAGTCTCAGCCATGTCTATTCAGACATCCACTCACTGTGCTTTACTCTCATGTAAGTGCATATTAGAAGCAGCAGCCTTGCGTTCCAAAGATCCCGGGCAGTTGGTGGCTCTAACAGCAGTGAATTTCCTCTAGGATTTAGTCAGAACTTAAAAGGAGTTGCCCATATTGGAGGATAGGTTTCAGCACCTTGGATAGGTCCTTTAAAGTTCAGACTAAAATGCGGAATGGATTCATTCCTTCTCTGACATGGTAATTTTCCCCCTTGAGAGCTTTCCAAGGTGCTAAAACTTAAAGCAAGTTACTCAAGGTGTTTAAACCTGACCTCCCTGCCCCAATAGGTTCAGCAGCTTGGATAGTTCAGACTGAAACTCAGAGCAGATTCACTCACCCCATTGCTCTAGAACCCATGGGCCAACCCTGGGGCTGTCCTGGAACCCGTGCTCAAAACGGGCATGCATGCTCCTCAAGCATCATGACCATTGGACCCACCATTGTAATCGTGCATCCTCATCACCTCTAAAATCCTGGAGTACATGGAGTGCACCCATGGGTGCCTTTGAGCAGCAGCGGCTGGATTTCTATCAGTTGTGCCTGCAAAGGGGCAATTCTGGAGGAGGTCTGCTTGCTACCTTTCTCTGTTCTGTGGTGAAAATCCTTCAATGCAAATTCCATCTAGTATTTAAAATCGAAAGGATGTGAAACAGCCCCGCAGTGCTTCAGTAAACATTGGTTGCACTGTAAGAGAAAAGCCCATAATGAAGCCACCCTGCAGCAGGTTTCCTGAAGCTCAAGTGAGACCTTTTCGGAGCCAAGTTCATTGCACAACTTGGCCCTTTCAACAGCCGAGTTCATCAAAAGCCTTCGATGCCTCCCTAGTCCAGCCTAACCTTGGAGCGGGAAGCATCTGGAAAGTGCTGCATCATACAAACACGTATAAACACGGTCCGCGAAGTTCCTGCTCCTGACCTCCCCTTGCTTCCTGTCTTCTCTTTAACTTCCTGTCTCTCCCAGCTGCATCAAAGTATAAACTAATATGCAGAAATAGGTTTGGAAGCCAAGGATGCTGACTTTGGCCAGTGCTCATAGCTAGAGAAGAGTGGCACTGTTTGAGATATTTTGTTTGAAATTTCCAAGAACCTGTCGGCTTTCTGTAGCATTCCATGAGCATTGAGGGGAGTGGGTTGCATACTCTCCAACATTTCAGAGATGAAAACCAAGACATATATGGTCAAGCAACATCAGAAGGTGGACAAGGTGGCAAAAGTTATGAATGCTGGAGAACAGTCAAGCTCGAAGAGGCTGCTGCAGTTTGATTTTGCCTGAGTCTATAGGGAAGGGCAAGATTCAGACCTCCTCTTTTCCTTTCTGCCCTGCTGACTTAACTGAATGCACTTTGAACTCGGTTAAACATTTGCACTTTGAACTCAGTTTGCAGCAGTGGAAGTAAGCTGAGTGAAGGAGAAAGAAGGTGGGACATTTTAAATGCAGCTGAAAAAGTGGTATGATGAAAGATTAATTGGCACAGTGGAAAGATATGGGGAAGTGCACATGAACATAAAATGTAGCATATATGTAGGGATATAGCTATGGTGTGGGGTCAAAATGAAGGCATTGCCCCCAAATCAGAGACCCAGAATTCTTTTTAAGGTGGGGCAGGCTCAACATTGGCCGACAGGTGACTATTCGTTTTTGCTTCCTTGCAGCGACATTTTTAAAGAGAACAATGAAAGCACAGAAAGCATTCCATTAAAATAATAGATGCCGCCACCAACGGAAGCAGGGAACAATCTGAATGCCTCAAAGCAACAGCAAAATGATAAACTCAATACAAAACACAATTAATATATCAAGCAAAGGAAAAATATATAAATCCCTCAGAAGTGAATGCATAGTGCCTATGAGGTCTCCCTGTCACATCTGACAGTTCACTTGAATATGTTAAAAGCAAAAGTCCTCCCTTACCATTCCAGTTCCATGACTGGGGAGGGCTTTTTTTCTGTACTGCTTTTAGTTGGGATATAGAAGAAGTAATATAAGTAAGGTACAGAGAGGTGGATAAGTGGAATCTGTATGACTGTTTGTGGTACTACTATCCCAACTTAACTTCCAAAGCTGCAAGGAATCAGTTCAGTTGCTCTCTGTCCCGCCTTTGGTTGCAATCCTGTTGCGAAAACTCCTGGCTTAATGTATACCTGATGGAAGGTTTTAAGTCTGAAACCTTTTGTTTCCAAAATAGATATTGCCTTACAATCTACTTTGTATTTGTTCCTCCCTCTACATGGGTGGTGGTGGGGAGAAGAAGGAGACAGTCAACTGCTATAACATTTTGCACAATTCAGAACATTTTTTTGTAAACAAAATTGTTTGCATGAAAATGTTACATTCTTTTCTGTGAGGGAAAACAAAATTTGCACCAAAAAACCCAAAACAAAACAGTTTTTCAGCACAAAGGCATGTTTCACACACACAAAAGAAAACCCCAATGTGCAAAAACAAATCAGCAAGCAATGCACAAAAACTCTGTTCGGCTCAACCATCTGGAAGCAAACTTTTCAACAGGTGCATTCTTGAATGAAATAAGTGAAGAGTTGCAGGTCTCATTATGGGTAACACCAAGCAGACAGATTAAACCAAAGGCCTTGTTTTGCTTGGCTAATAAATAATCCATGTTTAAACAGCTTGAATATGTACTTTTAACAATATCAAAGTCCTGCCCAACCTGGGATCTGAGCCAAGGCTGTTCCCATTGCCCTGCACTCAGAATTTGTGGGAGGTGGGAAGAGGATTATTCTGCAAGAGGTGAAGGGGACCAACTGGGAAAGATATGGGGGAGACTTGATCTTCGTAACACCTCAACTTCTGCTCAGGTGGGTATAGGTAAGTGACCAATCTTCCACAGGACTAGGAGAATAATCAATCAACAGTGGATTACCCTTGGACTTCACTCTTATCTGAGCAGTCTTTTTAATCTCGTTGCTCATCAGGTTATGGTCCGCACCACCTTATCTCTGTTCAGAGAAAGCAAGGCAAAGCTGTGGAGGGACCTCAGGCAAGAGAAGAATTAGCCAAGATCAGGACCTTACCTTTCTTGTGGTAAGTCAGACCTCTCTCTTTGGAGGTACATGTGGGGAAACTTTTATTTTACGGTTCAGCAAAGCCACATCCCCTCCAACATTTCACGCATGAAAACTAGGATGCGTATGTCCAAGCAACATCAGAGTGCAGTCAAGATGGCAAAAAGTATGAATGAGGAAGGACATGCAAGCCAAGAGAGGCTGCAGCAGTTTGCTTTTGTCTCAGCCTCCTGGGGAGGGCAAGATTTTCTGCCCCATTTCCTCGCTTCTTCATCTGCTGAGTGAATTGAGTGCAAACTATTTTTGCTCTTTGTACTCCTTTTGCAGCAATAGAAGTAAGCTGAGGACATAGGGGGAAAAGAGAGAAACCGGGACATTTTAAACACAGCTGGGAAAAGTGAGAAGAAAGAGGATTAGTGGGAAATGTCCCTGTCAAATTGGGGCAATTAAAGGGTAGGAAGCTAGGCAAATGTCTCCCTTTGCAACGAATGGGTCTTGAGAGTGTGTATGGCTTAACTGGCACTTTTTTCTCTCCTCTCAGGCCAGAATGTTTCGTTTGTTGGCTCTCCTCCTCCTCTTTGTTGTCTTCCGGTTATTCCTGGATTTGCCTTGGATCCAGGTTATCCCTGCCGTCTTAATATTCTACTTGGGATCCGGAGGCTGGAAGTTCCTTCGTATCTTTGTCAAGACGATCAGACGGGATGTCACGTAAGTTGTGCATGCTGGGAAATCTATTTTATTTTATTTACGTCTTGCCTTTCTCCTTTGGCACCCAAGGTAGCTCACAATATGAGTTAAAACAAAATATAATTAGAGCAATGGGTAGCAGAAATGTTTTTTTAAAAACACACACACAATTAAACAACTATGTTAAAAATATTAGTCCTGATATTAGGGCTGGCCCTGGTAGAATCATAGAACTGGAGACCGTCTAGGGTCCTTCCATACTACACAGTTATAGCACTATGATTCTACTTTAACTGCCATGGCTGCATCCTGTGGAATCCTGGGATTTGTAGTCTAGCAAGACACCAGAGGTCTCTGGCTGAGAAGTCTAAATAACCCTCCCTAAGGAGTCCATTGGATGCAGCCATGGCAGTTAAAGTGGAATCATAGTGCTATAATTGTGTAGTGTGGAAGGATCCTAGACAGTCTCCAATTCTATGATTCTACCAGAGCCAGCCCTGTCAGACAGAGCCTTAGGCAGCAAATTTTGAGCTGGTTATTTATTTTGCCTTTATTGCATTTTTACTTTCAGAGATGGGGAGAGCCTCGTATGTTAGTATAATGTACCTGCCTTAAATGTGTAGTGTGAAAGGGCCCCTAGTCTATCTAAGGAGATTTTCAGACGGGGAAATTATTCCCCGGGGAGATAGGGACAGAATTGTTTCTGTCCCGGAAGCAGCGCCGCGTTTTGCATGCCCACTTCCCTCTCCCGATCTCCCGTTGTCCTGATGCTGTCCTTGTTCTATTTCCCTGCCGGTCCCTTCCGCAATACTTTATTAATGAGAGTGTGTCATTAATAAAAAGAAATAGAACAAGGATGACAGAAGATCAGGAGAGGGAAGTGGGCATGCGAAACGTGGTGTTGCTTCGGGGACAGAAACAATTCTGTCCCAATCTCCCCGGGGAATAATTTCCCTGTCTGAAAATCTCCTGATTCTGACTCTGACTCTGACTCTAACTCTAACTCTAACTCTAACTCTAACTCTAACTAACTGGCAGCTCAGTCCAGGAAATCCAGAGATAAAACTCTCAAACAGAAGCTGCCTAGCCTTTTTTTAAAGTGAGTGAGAGGTCCCACCATCTCTCTAGGTTAGGGTTGGGAGAAGATGTGGTTCTTAATGAACTTAAGGAGATAATTGGGCCTACCATGTCTATGTGGCCTGGCCTACGCCTCTAAGCTACCACTCAGAAAAGCACACCCAAATTGTATGCATGTCTCCTGTGAACTAAGTCCAGTTGCCATCCAAACGGGAGCTGTTGATACCAACATACCCTCCAATGCTTCACAGATAGACAGTGGGATGTGACCAAGCAACATCAGTGTGATCAAGATGGCAAAGATTGTGAATGAGGAAAAACACACAAGCTAGGAGAGGCGGCAGCAGTTTGCTTTTTCCTGAGCCTAAAGGGAAGGGTAACCTTTTGCTGTGCTGGGTTCATTGCACTTTGAACTCAGTTTGGAGCAACTGAGCTGAGTACAAAGGGAGAAAATGAAAGGAGGAGAGGGAAACTGGGACATTTTAAAAACAGCTGAAAAAGTAGGACAACAGAGATGAATTGAGACTGTCCTGGCTAAATCGGGAGAGATGGAGAGTATGCACATACAGATAATTTCCAGGGATGGAGGCCTTCTGGGACAGCAGAAACAGATGCAGGCCACATTTGGCCCGGGGTGAAATATTGCCAAACCCTGGTTTAGTAATTAAGCAATCTGATTACAATCTTGCACCATAACATCTTGATCAAGCAAGGGAACACACCTAGCTTACCTGATGAAGAAATTATGGTGCCCAGAATTTATTGCTGTGTGTTGCAATTGAAACAACCTCTATTGTCTCTCCATCTGCTTTTCCCATAGGATAAATTGACCAGCCGGTGTGAACCTTACTTGTGCCTTGTTCTCCTTTTTAGGGCCGGACTTTCCGTTGGATCGACTTGGGTGAAAATCTGGTGGTACGTAAGGTACAAATACACCATCCCTCAGCTCTTCCAGCAGACAGTGAAGAAACATCCAGAAAAAGTGGCCCTCATTTTCCAGGGAACGGGCGAGACCTGGACCTTTCGGGACTTGGACAATTACTCCAACAAGGTGGCCAACATCCTATACGAGAGAGGTTTCCGCTCTGGAGATGTGGTTGCCCTCTTTATGGAGTCCTGCAACCAGTTTGTTGGTCTCTGGCTTGGCATGGCAAAGATTGGCGTCGAGGCGGCGCTGCTGAACTCCAACGTACGGCAGGACTCTTTGCTACACTGCGTCAACGTCTCCCAGGCGAAAGCCATTGTGTTCGGGAGCGAGTTGGCTGAAGGTGAAAGGATGTGGGAGAGAATGGAGTTGGGGGAATGGAATAAATTGAATTAAATGGATATCAGGAAGAGGGGGAATAGTGAAAGAGAGGGAAGGAGAGAGACACCAGTGGATTTGTCTGTTTAAAAAGTTGTTTAAGCCACCAGTCAAATAACAACAACATGTTTGATGATGATGATGAAGATGATTTACTGGTGGTTTTAAAAATTATGGTGACCCTATTCTATGGTTGTCTTGGCAAGGTTTATTCTGAGAAAGTTTGTCATGGTCTTCCCCTGAGGCTGAGAGAGTGTGACTTGCCCAAGTTCACCTAGTGGGATTCCATGGCTGAGCTGGGATTTGAACCATGGTCTCCCAGAACTCAAACCACTACACCACACTATCTACTCTTTTTTCCTGCTAATATCCATACTCTTTTCCTAGCTTTGCAGGAGGTGCAGCCTTCGCTAGGGAAATTGGTTCATCTCTTCTGTTCAGGGGACTTGAAAACAGAAAACGTCCCGAAAGGCTCAGAACATCTGGATCCATTGATTGAAAAAGCATCTTCCCACTCACCCAATCCTCCAGACAAGGGATTCCTAGGTATTTTCAGACAATGAGGTGAATGGGAAAGGCACTTCTTTTATTTTTTGAGATCAGAAGCCTTGTGGCATATTGAATCCAGAGAATCCATGTTCAGCTGTAATAAGCTGGATTGTAGAACTAACTTTGTATACAACTCTTACCTTTTTTTAAAAAATGGATAACATTTCTTACTAGCCTGGGTGTTTATGAAGATTTCTGTTAGGCACTGGTAGCTTGGATGGATTGGGGGAAAATGTGCAAAGCTTATCAACAAAGAGTTAATTAATTAATTAATTTGCTGGTTTAGTGACTTTTTTACAAGTTTCTTATGGTTAGTGTTGGATCAGAACGGCATGACAGATAACCAAAACCAGCTGTGGCTTTTCTTACCCATTTTTTATTTATTTCTCTTCCAACCTTTTGCTGTCTCCTCTTATGGGACAGGCAGCTGTGGAAATGGACCAGGGACAGGCCATGATTGTGGGTCTGGAGCCATAATAAGCCATGGTTTAACTAAGGTGAAGTTTGTAAGCCAACAACAAACCATGAGTCCAGACTTTGGTTTATGGCTGGTAAAAAAGCTATGGCCTGTTGACAGAGGCTGTTCCTCACATCACAACAAGCCAGATTTCAGCAAACTACCCCATGGCTTGTTATGCCATGTGAATGGAGTCTGACTCTTATGAACTTTTCCCCTTTGGGAATTCAAATTTTAAACTATGAAATTTTAAAACACCAAGCCTCAAGTGCTTGATTTGGTATTCAATGACCACATCAAAAGCATTCTGCTATTTGTAAAACATTGGGTGTGAGCACCTAGATTGTGTTTAATCATTTAGCGGGAATGCCACCTCCTGCCTTGAATTATTTCAAGCTATTTTCATTTTATTAACCTTTGCTGTATTATTTCCACCCCATAACCTGCCTTGGGAAGTTGTTAAACTGCTCTCAAGTTGGCTTTGACTCATGGCAACCCTATGAATGAGAGATCTCCAAGACAACCTAGCCAAGCTCCTGCATCATACTTTACATTTTGTAATTTTACAAATCTGTAGCTATGCTGCAGGAATGCAACAAAACCCTTTTTACTGAATTGTAAAGATGTGCTTCTGGGCATGTGCAAGAATGTTTCCATGTGCTTCAAGCAGATCTGAGGCACATTGGGCACTTCTGGGGTGTATTGGGCACTTTGGATGCACATTGCGCATCCGTGGTATGCTTCATCACTTCCTATCTGTTATCCAGATGTGCATTGGGCAACGCTCTGATGTCCATCCAGGCCCATTGAGCATCAGGCCATGGTGCATCAGTCACTCTGCCATTGCGTAATGGATATTTGTACACTGTAACATCACGGCAGCCCCTAGGTAAATGTGGACATTGCAAAACTACTCAGTTCTATTTGCACACATTCACAAAGATGTACGTCCCAAACAGAACGCCAGCCCCTGTTATTAACAGCTCTTACAAATCCAGGTCTTGGGAAGGTGGTTTTCTTTAAAGGAAGTGAAGGGAAACAATTGATCGCATCGATACAATAAATGAATTTCTCTTCATTCTTTTGCCTTCCAGATAAACTGTTCTATATATACACCTCAGGCACAACGGGATTGCCCAAGGCTGCGATCATTGTCCATTGTAGGTCAGTGAAATTGTAGCATGGGGTGGTGGTTGACTGGAATGTATATAAGCCAACCGTTTGAATCTACTCCTTGTGTTTATGCTGGAGAATTCTGGGAGTTGGAGTCCAAATGTCCAAACTTGGTTTATACCCCATCTTTCCTTTGAGGAGCACAAGTTCAAGCTTCTTCCTCACCCACTGTATTCCTATGAAAACCCTGCAGAGTTGGTTGGGCTGAGAGAGAGAAAGACTGGCTCACAATCACCCATTGTGGATGAACACAGATTTAAGTCTTTATCTCCCTTCTACTCTTCCATATCACAGAATTATAGAATATTGGAAGAGGCCTGATGGACCATCAAGTCCAAACCCTGGCTCAATACAGGAACTCCATCTAAAGCGCCGCCGTCAGGCAGCCATCAAGACTCTTTTGAAAGATATCCAGAGAAAGAGATCTCCACCTCTTTTCTAAGTAATTGGTTCCATTGCTGACGTGCTCTTCCTGTCTAGAAGTTCCTTCTAATGTTCAATAGAAATCTACCCTCCTGTAACTTAAAGCCTTTAGACCTGGTCCTACCCTCTGGGGTAGCAGAGAGCAAACCTGTCCCTTTCTCTCAGGGACAGTCCTTGTGATAATTAAAAGGGGCCTCCATCTTCTCTTCACCAGGCTGAACATGCTTCAACCTTTCCTCATATAGTTTGTTCTCCATACTTTTTACCATCCTTATTGCCTTTTTCTATCATTCCAGTCTATAGCCCCTCCAAGTTATTCAATTAAAATTGTTATATTTCTAGCCTACTTTCCAGTAGGACCCACAAAGGGACTTTCCGAATTAAACGGTTATGGAATGCTCTCCCTTTGGAGGATCGACTGGCAATGACATTAACCTTATTTTCTGCCAAATTAAAACCTGCCTATTCACCCTTGCATTGATCTCACACCTAGTGAGATCGTGGTTTTGTTTTTCAATCTATCAGTTGATGTGTTTTGTTTTGTCGGAGTTGTGAAAGTCTGCTCAAGTGCTTTAGATTGCTTTAAAATGTTTTAAACTCTCTAGATGGTTTTAATGTGTTTAACGTTCATTTAAAGTGCTCTAAAGCTCTCTAGATCAGGGTTATTCAAAATGGTGGTCCCTGGCTGCGGCTCCTTGGAGAGTTCCCAGGAAAGAAAGAAACCATTGCAGCCAATGGGCATAAATTTTGTCCCTGGCACGGTGGGGAAAAATTATTATCGCCCCCTCTCCGCATCACATAGCCTGAGAAGCATTGCTCTAGATAGCTTTAGAGTATTTTGGATTGTTTAAAGATGGAGAGTTCCCCACTCTCCTAGGCAGTCCATCCCACTGTCGAATAACTCCTACAATAAAAAGAAGTTCCTTCTAATATTTAGGCAGAATCTCTTTCCTTGTATTGTGAACCTCTTGGTTCATGTTCTAGCTTCTGGAGCCGCTGAAAACAACCTCACTCCATCTTTTACATGACATCTCTTCAGATATTTAAAGATGGCTAGCATGTGACCTCCAAGCTAAACATACCCAGCTCCTTAAGTCATTCCTCATAAGGCTTGGTTTCCAAATTTTTGATCATCTTGGTTACGCTTTTCTGGACACATTCCAGTTTGTTGCTATCCTTCTTGAACTGTGGTGCCCAGAACTGGACACAGTTTTCCAGGTGAGGTGTGACCAGTGTAGAATAGAATGGCATTACTGCTTCCCTTGATCTGGACTTTATGCTCCTGTTGATGCAGCCCAGAATTGCATTGGCTTTTTTGGTTGATGCATCACACACTTGACTCATGTTTTTACAGTACAGTCTGATTTGTGTACTAAGCGCAATGACTCAATGCAAATATATTTAAAAGACAAAAGGTGAGCCCAGTGGGAAATATATTTCTGTCCTTGGTTTTGGCAACACTGAGGTCTCTTTTTCATCTCCTGTCTCAGGTATTACCGTATGGCGTCTCTGGTGTATAATGGATTCCGGATGAGACCTGACGACGTGGTTTATGATTGCCTCCCCTTGTATCACTCTGCAGGTAACTCAAAAACTTTCTATCTGTATGTTTAAGCAAAGTGTGGAACATTATTTTTTAAAAGAAATTCCTTCCCATTGCTCACTTTTATATTTCAAAAGTAATTGGTGGTCTTTACGCATTACAGTGCTGAAAAGTAAACATTTGTGTCCCTCACGTCACTGTTCCTTCCTTTTTACATTACTTTTCATTGCCTTACAAATGGATTGAAAAGAGTAGAGCATCTGAGGAAATAGACCAGGGCTACCTCTGCACTGCCAAAATAATCCAGTTGGATACTGCTTTAACTGTGCATGGCTCAATGGCCTAATCCAACACTGCATAAATAATCCAGTTTGAAACTGGATTATTTACCATGGCTCCTTCCTATTGAATCCCTGGAATTTGTAGTTTTGCAACATCTTTAACTTCCTCTGCCAAAGAGTGCCGGTGCCTCACCAAACTAAAAATCCCAAGATTCCACAGCAAAGAACCATGGCAACAATCCAGTTTCAAACTGGATTATTTGTGTAGTGCGGATGCACCCAATGCTATGGAATTCTGGGATCTGTAGTTTTGTGAGATATTTCACTTTCTCTGTCAGAGAGCTCTGGGGCCACAACAAACTACAAATCTCAGGATTCCACAGCCGTGGCACTTAAAGCGGTATCAAACTGGATTGTTTCTGCAGTGCAAACACAGCCTAAGTCTATGAACGCTTATGCTACAACTTCTTCCAGTTAGTCTCAAAGGTGCTACAGGATCCCTTTGCAACAGAGGGGCTAGACTGAGCCATATTCATCCCCCCCAGTCTTGTAGGTCCCCCCGCTAACCTGGGCCCTTGAATAAGACTGGGCTTGAAGCAGAACAAGGGGTGAAAAGTTCAGCCTCTCACGATGGGTGTCACCATGTCCAGACTTCCTTTTGGATCCCTGGAGTTATTTTTCCCCATCCTCTTGGTCTTTCCTTCTAGGTAATATTGTTGGAATTGGCCAGTGCCTCCTTCATGGGTTGACTGTGGTGATACGGAAGAAGTTCTCGGCTTCTCGCTTCTGGGAAGACTGTGTCAAGTACAACTGTACGGTGAGGCAGGGTTGAGACCTAATGTGAATGGTGGGTGGGGTAGAGTTGGTTGGGGAAAAGATGCCACCGTTCCTATAAATTAGAGGTGGGAAGATGTCAACCATGAGGGATATACGGTATTCTTTTTGTTTTACTAAGCTGCCGGTCCGATAAGTTGTCTTTATTTATTTATTTATTTATACCCCGCTCTTCAGCCACAAGGCTATCAGAGCAGCTTACAAATTGTTTTAAGCAATAGCAATTTACACATCTACACTGCATTAAGCAGTTTCCAATGTGTGTTAGCTAACTGTGTTATAAATTGTGTTATAAATGTGTGTTATCGAGGACCGCGTACTAGAGGTGGGTGCAGCCAAAGGGGAAAGTGACGGGGCCACACTGACCAGCATATTTTAGCTGAAAGCTTTGTCTTCCAGGGACTCAGTCTTTGTTGTTCTTGTTGTGTGCCTTCAAGTTGTTTCTGACCTGTGGCAACCCTATGGCAAACCTATCACGATTTGTCCAGAGATGGTTTTCCTTTGCTTTCCTCTGAGGCTGAGAGGGTGTGACTTGTCCAAGGGCAACCAGTGGGTTTCCACAGTGGGGATCCAAGCCCTGGTCTCCACAGTAGTGGCTCTAACTTGGTCTTAGGGGAGAGGCATTTCAATGTTTCAGAATGCGGGGGAAATGTATAGAAAAGTTGTAAAACTAACAGTGGTGTAATAGGGAAGGGATCGGCCATCTGGGGAAGCCCAGAAAGTTGGACTGGGATCCCCAAAGGCCCAAATTTAGCCTCCGGAGCTGAGGTTCTCCACCCCTAAACTAGTGTCTGGAGTAATGATGATGAAGCAGCAAAGACATCCTACTGAGTCAATGGGTGTTGGGATAGCCAAGGTGAATTCAAGCCACACAATGTCATCTGATAGAAAAGAAAATTGAGAAAAAATTGGAATTGAGTATCTTGAATGGATTTAAAGGCCCCCTTGTTCATTTTTCTGAATGGGGTTCTATAGACACCATGGGATGGTAGGATGGCTTGTTCATCACAGAGTTATGATTCAAAGCCATTAGCCTTTTCACTACACTTGCAAGGAAGTATAGTGATGGGTTTAAGAGGTGAAGAATTTGGGTCCTAATCATGTTTGGGGTGGTTTCATTTTAGGCAAATCAAAATCTGCCTTTCTATCTTGTCCCTCTCTTTTTAATAATGAATTTACAATATGGAGGTTATAACGTGCTCGGGCTGCTGGTTTCCAGCAAATGAATTGAAACCTAAAAACGAGTCAACACAACTACGCACCCATCGTATTAGTTGAATTTCCTTTCCTTTGTTTTCCCCTCCTTCTTTAACAGAAGGAGAACATTTTGTTCATTTAAGGGCATTCGATCGTGTTTGTTTTAGACTTTCTTGGTTTTTATATTATGAGAATTTTGAGTGTTCCTGAAGCTGGTTATCCTTGAAAAAGAAGAAAGTCAACATTTAATAAAACACTTGCTGTGTCTATAAAGTAAGGAGAAATGGAAAAAGAGAAGGAGACAAGATACAAGGTCAGAGAGAAGTTTTATGTATTTTCATTATACTTCAATCAGAAAGGCAATTCCAGCTTCTCTTAGCCTTTTTCTCTCTCTTTGGAACCTGGGAATATTAGTAATGATGCTTGTGTGGTTTTATTAACGAAAAATTAATTAGTGGGTAATAAACCTTTGAAGGAGAGATTATAAAGTTGTTGTGTTGATTCATTGGTAGGTTAATAAATTCATTGCTTTTAAAATTTTGATAAAATCCATGACAATACTCAAAAAGTAAAAGAAAAGAAGCGTTCCTACACCCAAAGGAACAAATCAAATTCATGCAAAATGATCATAGTTATGCAAAAATGTAATGCCATTTCACAGTTTTTAAATAATGCATTTTAGAAAATGTAACTTTTGCTGTTTTGAAGATACTTTAATGAATCAGAGATAACACAATTTTAATGAATTCCTTTCAATGGCACCTGGTAGTTTCTCATGTTAGTGGAGTGGTCAGTCCGTCCTGTTCTTAGTCTGAACTTTTAAGGATCTGTCCTGGCTGTTCTACCGTAACCCCCCAGATTGGGTCAGTACCTTGGACAGCTCCTTTAAAGTCTGGACTAAAATCCAGAGCGGATTTGCACACCCACCAACATGGAGGCCAGTAGCTGCCACTGGTTATTTATAGGCTCAGCATTCATGCCCTGTTTCCTTCTCTATCTTGGACTTCACCGTTCCCATTCTCTTCTGTCTCCCCTTCAGGTTGTACAGTACATTGGGGAGATTTGTCGGTATCTCTTGAACCAGCCAGCACGTGAGGCAGAACGGAAACACCGGGTACGGATGGCCCTGGGCAACGGCTTGCGGGCCACCATTTGGGGGGAGTTCACCGAACGCTTTGGCATCCCCCAGATTGCTGAATTTTATGGTGCCACAGAGTGCAATTGTAGCGTGGGCAACTTTGATAACAAGGTAAGGAAGCTGCTCCTTCTAACTGATGATTTCCATGTGGGGAAAGGTTGCTTCTCTCTTCAGTTCTGATGTCAGTGGGGCGGGCGTTGGATCCGCTCCAGGTTTTAGACTCAACTTAAATATTTTATTTATATAATTATCAAAATATTTATATCCCAACATCTCAGGCATCCAACATGATACCAGAGTTGGTGCCAGTCAAGCCTCCAGGTAGCTCCAACACTTTGGATAGCACCTCTAAGTTGACACTAAAAACCAGAGTAGAGCCAGCATGATGTGTAGTGGTTTGAGCAATGGACTACGATTCTGGAGCCCAAGGTTCAAATCCCTGCTTGGCTATGGAAATCCACTGGGTCACTTTGGCAAATCACACACTCTCAGCCTCAGAGGAAGGCAAAGGCACACACACACACCCGCGAACAAATCTTGCCAAGAAAACTCATGAGACGTTCACCTTAGGGTCACCAAAGGTTGGAAATGACTTGAAGGCACATGACAACAAAAAATCAGAATATATTCACTGTCCTGCTGGCATTGTAGTGACTAGCTGCTACTTTCCGCTGTCAAAAATATATAGCACCGACGGAAATGTTGGGTGTAGAGTTAAGAGAAGGCATCATCCTGAACACACCCAATCTGACTGAGGATTCAGACATGGGACCAGGTTGGTACAGCAGCCTAGATGGCGTCCATTAACCTGGACCTAAAATCTGCCAGACTTGTAGTACAAACAGGGTGCTGCTAAGAAATGAGAAATGAGCACCAGAGCATACCTTTGGAGAGGACCTGTTAAAAAATACCTCCCTGCCACACACTGGTACCCCACATCCTTAAAAGCAGAGAGTGTCCCTCTCTCCCACTGACTTACACACACATACACAAACTTACTTTCCCTGCCAAACACAACGGCTACATTCAAAGCAGTGATAGTCACCATCTTCATTAAGTTGTCCAGTGTCCTCTGTTTGTTTTGGAGAATGTGGGCCAGGAAGAAAGAAATTCTTGGTCAAAATGGTTTCCCTGCAATTTCTCTCCTCTGCAGTTCGGAGCTTGCGGCTTCAACAGCAGGATCCTACCCGGCGTTTACCCCATCAACCTCGTCCGAGTCAACGAGGACACAATGGAGCTAATCCGGGGACCAGATGGACTCTGTATTCGGTGCAAACCAGGTAAGGTTTGATGACAGAGCTCAGCGGGATGGAGAGTGGCTTGTTGACTTGAGTAGGGAAATGTTAGGGGTAGAGATGTGATGGCCTGAAAACAACAAACACACACCGTTTTTTCCTGCTCCCCTCCGGACAATCTGAAAAATTAGATTATCAAGCAGACATACCCATAAAAAGAGCTGAGAAAAGGAAACCAAGACCAGTAATGATTTCCAACTGTTCATAGTCTTAATAAAGGTCTTCCTTTGACATAGCTTTTAGAAATGATTTGGGGGCAGTAAATGTGTAAAAACCTTGTCTTAAATTCATCATTCTAAAAGAAAATATTGAAGACAAGGTTTTTATACATTTACTGCCCAAAATCATAGTTCTATTGGTAGTTTAACATATTGTACATTTTGTATGACAGCCAGCATGGTATAGTGGTTTGAGTGTTGGACTAGGACACTGTGAGACCAGTGCTTGAATCACCATTCGGTCATGGAAACCCACCGGGTGACCTTGGGCAAGTCACACTCTCTCAGCTTTAGAGGAAGGCAAAGACCCCCCCCCCCAAAAAAAAATCCTTCCAAAAAAAACACAAAGCCAAACCCCATGGTAGGGTTGCCTTAGGGTCTCCATAAGTCAGAAATGACTTGAAATCCCATAACAACAATAATAACTCTTTGATCTTTGATCTTTATCGGTTCTAATTTTTGTAAGCTGCTTTGAGTCCCAGGGCTAGGAAAAAGCAGGGAATAAAGGAAATAAATAAACTGTCAACAATAGCAACAATACTAGCAACATCACACAATTCCATTTTGCTCCATCCATCCTTTTCTCTGCTCACAGGGGAGCCAGGTCAACTGGTCGGCCGCATCAAACAAAACCACCCCTTGCAGCGTTTTGACGGCTATTTGAACAGTGAAGCCAATGCTAAGAAGATTGCCCGGAACGTCTTCACGAAAGGCGACTCTGCCTACCTCACAGGTAAGATTTTCTTGAGGCTTTTATTTAACAGCATTGCTCAATTCTGAAGGCCCGTAGCAATCCAGGAAGCTGTCTTATATCTACACAGCCAATCTATGTAGGTCAGGATTGTCAACTCAGGGGTTCAAGCAGGATTCATCCCTGTTTATCTCTTTATTTAATCTATACCCTGCCTTTCTCACAATATGACACCCGAAACAACTTCCTTAGGCCTATGTGGTGATCCCTGGTGGCCTCCCATCCATATTAAAGACCAACACTGGTTAGCTTTTGAAATCAATGAGATCATGGGATCAGCGTGGTATGTTGGTAGCAATAAATCTTTGCTACCACAGGGTGTATTTTGGGCTATCGATTTGGACGGACTCTGAAACGACCGTTAATGTGAATGTTTAAGTTTCTCCAAATGTTCAGGTGGTTTGGGAAGCCTACAGAACATGTCCTATGAACTTAGGAAGATCCTTTATACAAAGTCACACATTTGGTTCTCTCCAGCATATCAAGCAGGCTTCGTTCTTAGTTCTACCTGGAGATTCCCTGGTACTCCCCTTCTGGTGGTCTCCCATCCAAGTACTAACCAGGTATAGCTTCAAAATCAGGCACATTCTGGGTTTAGGATCCAAACTATCAGCCCTTAGAGTAAGGATGGGCAAGGGCAACAGGTCCAGGGGCCATTTTTATGCCTTTTGAAGGCCACATGGACTACTGAAAAATAAATATTACAAAACCCAGAGTGGAGCCAGTATGGGATGTAGTGGTTTTCGCAATGGACTACAACTCTGGAGACCAAGGTTCGAATCTCTGCTCGGCCATGGAAATCCATCGGGTGGCCTTTGGCAAGTCACACATTCTCAGCCTCAGAGGAAGGCAAAGGCAACCCCTCTCTGAACAAATCTTGCCAAACACCCTTTGATAGATTCATCTTAGGGCCACCATAAGTCAGTAACAACTTGAAGGCACGCAACAACAAGGGATTCTGGAGATGCTGAGGCCATAAAAACATGCCTGGAGGGCTGTTTTGGCTCTAGGGCTGCATGTTGTCCACCCCTGTCTTAAAGAATTAAGTTAAGGTTGATAGAGTGCTTAGCCCTGTCGCTTATCCAACTCCTTAACCAACGTCTGGTACCTCCGATTTTGAAAACTTACTCTTTCTGATCTATCTATGAAAGACACCACTTGGAAAAGTTACTCCGTTTAGACTATAGCTCCTAAAATCCCCTAACCAGCACTTTTCACAAGCTCTGAGCAGGGCTAGCTATTCTTTCCACCTTCCTTGGGTAAGAGTAGAGGATTGGAATATTTTTTTTTTGAACATTTGCTTTAAAAGCAGCTTGCGATCCACAGCTGTTGAGTGCACTAATGAAATGACTCCAGGTAACAAAGAAGTGGACTGACCAGGACTGAAATTTCATATTACCGGACCTCTCTTTCTCTCCCCTTCCCTTCAGGGGATGTGCTAGTCATGGATGAGTTGGGCTACATGTACTTCCGAGACCGTACAGGAGATACTTTCCGCTGGAAGGGAGAAAATGTCTCCACAACGGAAGTGGAGGGGACCCTCAGTCGCCTCCTCAACATGACGGATGTTGTCGTCTACGGGGTGGAGGTTCCAGGTAATAAGATGAAAGGTTCCAGCCTCTGTTTGTCTATTTATTAATTAAAATATGTATAACCCATCCTCTAGCAGACCAGGAATCTCAGAGCGAGCGTGAGCTAGGTATGATTAGCTTGGATAGGAGGAGGAGGATATGATGGGATTACTCCGGTAAATAAGAATTCTACCCCTCTCCCAATTTCCTTTCATTTCCCCAAAGTCCTAGCCCTGCAATTGTGTGGTGTGAAAGGCCCCAAGAAAAAACACACAAATATTTTCCAAATTGATGATGGGCAATATCAGACTGATGTGATAAAGAAGGATGTCTTGTGTCTTTCTGCTAATACACTTTATCTCAGAAAAAGAAGCAAAAACCAAAACTTGTGAGTGTGTGTTGCAGGCACCGAAGGGAAGGCTGGAATGGCAGCTATCGTTGACCCGGACCACTCCTGCGACCTGGATCACTTCGCTGAAGAAATGGAAAAGGCACTTCCTGCCTACGCACGTCCCATTTTCCTACGGTTGCTTTCAGAAGTGAACAAAACAAGTGAGTCCTTCTAAAATATAATTTTGTATATAATTTTGGGGTCTTTTTGTGTCATCATTGCCTTTGACAACTGAGAGACAAGGTAGTGATATAGTTATTGAGGAGAAAAAAAATGAGAGCATTGACCTTGAAGTAAGAATTTGGCTTTCACGATGATATTTTCCTTCAATCTCCAAATTTGTAGCATTTTCAGTAAATTAAATCTTCTGTTGAGCATTTAGATATACAGGTTGACCCAAGTATCTGCAGCAGATATGTTCCAAGACCCCCTGTGGATACCTGAAACCATGGATAACAGGGAACCCTATTATTTTAAATTAATGCCGGAAGCTGACCATAGAATCACGTTGGAGGACCTAAAAATGCCTAGAGAGAACATTTTTTTTTTGGATGTGGATAAATGGAACCATGGAAACTGAATCTGTAGATACGGGGGTTGACTTGTACAGTTTAGGCATCCAAAAAAAAGAGAGAGAGAGAGAGAGAGAGAGAGGCAAAGTGACCCAGGGTATGTGAACACAGCAAATAGAAGAGTCCTAGATGTGAACGATTTCCAGTTTTTCCCTCTTTGCAACACTAGAAATTTGGGGACTGAAGTGTGGGGACGGGGGCAGAATGGTTTTGAGGGGGGAGTTGATGCCTACATTTTGCCCCATCCTAAATAGAGGAAGGAAACGAGGAACAGAATCCCTCATCGGTCTTTCTTTTTGTCTTCTTTCCTCCTCCTTTTCTTTCATAAACACCAACCAGGTACCTTCAAGTTCCAGAAAATGGAGCTGCGCAAGGAGGGATACGACCCCAATGTGGTGAAGGACCGGCTGTATTTCCTGGAGCCCAGGCAGTGCCGGTACCTGCCTCTGGACAAGGAAACCTTCAAGAGGATCGAGTCTGGGCAAGCAAAGTTGTAATAGGATGTCCGGCCATTTTGCGGCAATCAGTATCTCCTCCTAGGCGGTGCGGACTGGGGGTTATGATAGGAAGGGAGAAAGCCAGAAATGGTTTAGAGGTCGAATCAAAGGCACGGTAAACAAGGGGTTCGTTTGGTGTGTGCACGCCCGCTTGTTTTAATTTTAATCGAGTTTTACCAAGGACGGTGGCCAGGGTTTGGGTTTCTTTTCGTGGAGGGGACAATCGACGGAGATGTTTGCATACCAAAGCATAGAAACATGTTCGCTTTGTTTTCTATTTAATGGAAACTGGGATGGCCAACTCCTCACAGGATCGATCCAGAAGAACATGTTATGCCATTTTGCCAAAATTTAGCCCCCCACCCCAAAATCTGGCTTCCTATGCTGCTCCATAACACCTCTAGGAGGCGCCATGGTGCTTTCTTCCCCCACTGATCAGGCAGCCATGACTGACATGGATGCTTTGCATTATTAGCCAATTTAGTGTCTTGTCCTAGAAGGGAGAAAAAAAGTTGTGGTTCAGTCTTCTTTTCTTGAGGGATTTTCTCTTCCCTTCTGGCTGCTTAAACCCTATTACTAGTTTGCTGAGCAGGTTGGGAGGGCTGGTGGGCGATTGGTAGGGATGCGGATTTGCCACGACTCAACTTTTTATTCCAGGGAAACAATTATTTTCTACGTTTCATAATTGGACATGTCTTTGTGTTCATGCGTGTTTGTTTGTTTGTTGTTGTAATTTATTGCAAGTTTGGTTTTTTGTTTTTAAGAAAAGAGAACAAAAAGAATTGGCTGCAAAGCTTGTAATTCCGTTTACAAGTGCAAGCTTGGCTGTATTTCTTCTTTGTGGACTGTCATCTTCATTGGCAGCAACTCATCTTGTATCTTTTGTATTCTTTTGAAAGGAGCCCAACAGAGACTCCTTAAAAAAAAAAAAAGATGAGAAGCGAAACGCACTGGCGGCCAGTTCCTCCGTTTGTGCTCTCAGCAATTCTATCTCTCGGGAAACATATCCCCTTTCTAAAGTGTTCCTAGTTGGGTTTTTTGTGCCTCCTGGGTTTTCTGGTGGCGGGGGGTGGGGAGGAATGCAGATGACCTGTGCATGTATCCTGTTTGGGGAGGGTAGGGTTGGGGGGCTAAATTTTGCTCTGGTGTAATTTGTAAGAGCAAATATTTAAGGGTCTGTCCAGTGCTTGTCTGTGTACCATTGCCTACTGCAACAGGGTTGTGCAATTATAAAGGGTTAGGAAGCTGCCTTGGCCACCCAGGGTATCTTGGAGGCCACAGTCTCCACTGGAACCTCCCTCCGATTTTAAATTTTGACCGTCCGTGTTCTGTAGGGGACCATCTTTGGCACATTTCTGGCTTTCTCTTTGCCATTTTAGGCTCCGGAGAGGTTTGTTTTTCAACAGGAAGTGACCTGGAAGTCAACTTCTGGCCCGACAACCTGATACAGGCAATGGCACACAGTCTACTCATATGACTGCTCTAAACTACATATGTATGTATGTATGTATGTATATGCACAGGTTCAAAATATGTCCGCACACAGGTTCACATTAGCACATCCTCTTTTCAAAGGAGCAGATTTTGGTGCATGGCACATCTGGGCTGACAGTATTATATGCATGGGGAGAGAGCCAGGGGGTGGGGGGCACAGCGGCAGAGTGGGCAATGCTTAGATTGGTCTTGTGCTCAGCTTAATTTCTTACTACGTAAAACATAGTCTCTGTTTAAGATAAACTCTGGGTCTTTCAAGGGTCTGTTTGGGAGCGAAGCACCATGTTGGAATATTGCAGAGCACTGGATGCACCATCAATGCTATGATTCTATGTCTTCCTTTAGACAAGGAAATGAATTGCAGGAGCTATCCTGTGTCTTTAAAAAGAAAAAAAAAAGCAAGGCTGGTGGGAGAAGAGAGGGGGTTCATTGGTATTTATTCATATCTCCCCAAAGTGTCATTCCATTGGGGAACAGCATATTTTGTTCTTCTATTTTGTTTAGCATTTTCTGCACCCCTTGCAAATAATTTTCCAAGTTCCTTTTGACAAGCTCAAAGGAAAGGTGATTAGAATCTCTTTTCTGTTGCTTGATGGCTCTTTGGCAAATCTTTAACTGAAGTCCTATCTTGGGTGTCAAAGCTTTTGCCAAGAAATTATTTTTTAAAAAATGTTGTTTTGTGAATGAAGCAAGCAAATGGCCAGGAATTTTGAACAAAGCTTGGTAAAACATTTTTTTGGTGATGACAACACCCAAGCTCCACACTAGTAGGGGGGTGGATTTGGGGAACTGTAGTCCAAATAAGCAATTATTTCCAAGGTCTGGTTTCAAGTCACAAAGTTCAACTTTCCATTGAGGCTAGATTTGGACCAATTTGTCTTTAAATTCACAGCCTTCCCTACCTCCCAACCACACTATTTACCACTATAGCTGGAATATGTAGTGTTTCTCTTGAGTCCTGAATAGACAAAATCTTGGTGCCACAGAGCAAGAGCAACAGAAAACAGAAGAGACCTGCCGAGCTCCATCCCCTTCATTATCTGAGCCCCAGGAGATAGACCTGGCACCTCTGTTCTCCACTGACCACAGGCATCCTTGGGTGCTGAGCCCTTGGTACCTCTCTTTTGGGGACTTTAAAGCACACCACAGACCCCTCTTTCCTCTCTCCCTGTCTCTGGGTCAGGTCCTAAAGCGGGGATGAGGTTGTACCGCACAGATCACCCTTCTGTTGTTATTGCCTTCGCTGCCTTTGAGAAGGGAATCCACCAATTTGAGTGAGAATGGCTTCACTCTGACAAACTCTGCATTAGACAATCTGCCAGTCACGTGGTTTTCTTCCCCCTCCATCCCAGGTTCTATGTTGTTGTGCATGTTTATCAGCAAGTGGCTTTCTAGGGATGCAAAGATTGAGCGACCCACCCCCAAGACCTCCTATTGCTGTGTCTTCACTGAATCCTGGATGATGCACTATTATGGAGAGCATGCACAGTTTTCTCTAGTGCAAATGATTCTGGTGTTGTCAGCTCTGCAGCTGCAATGGCGGCTGTATTTGTGAGAGCAGTATTGTGTGGTACTGATACAAACAGCTCATACCTGCATATCAGAAATGTATAAATGTTTTTAAAAATAGGACTACATGAGGATATTTGCTCTCCCACCATTACCACCACCCGCCATCAATTACCTGAAGTTCCCTCGGCATCCCGTGACGCTTGTGTGTCCCCAGCGCGGCTGACAGGTGGGATTGGCTCTGGGGCAAGATGAATGCTCTGCCCCGCTTCCTGAATTTAGCAACAGAGATTATAGCCGCTCTCTGGTTTGTTGAGAAACCAAAGTTTATTTTGTAAAATATTGTTTGTTTTTTTCATTGTCCAGGCTCCCAAAGGTCCGGGCCCTCCAAAAGCCTGTGCCTCAATTACTTTATCTCCCTCCTCCTCCACCACTGCCCTGTGTGCTGAGTGACCCGAAGCACACTCCATTTCTCCTCTCATCCACCTCCAGGATGCTTGAACCATAGTTTAGCCCTTCTAATGAGGGTGGGGGGGGGTCATGCTGTTCTCCCAGATGTTGTTGGAGTGTAACTCCCAGCAGCCCCTAGGCAACCGAGCCAGTGCTGGGAGCTGCAGTTCCCACAACATTTGGAGAGCTCTTTTCTCAAAGGTGTTTCTGGTGCAGAGATCCAGAGAGACAAAACAGGCCAAAAGGGAACAAAGAAAAGACTGTGCAGTGTTGCCTTCTGGAAACTTGACATTTTCGGCTGCTCCTTCTCCCGCTGCTCTAGGAAGAAGGATTGCCAAATTGAGTACGGCACAGGGTCCCTGCCATACCACACACATCCTGCTGAACCGTGGTTGAGGATGCTTGGATACTAAACCTCCCTTAATTTCTGGCCCTCTACCCTGAGTGGGTTTGGCAGCAAGATCAAGCCAAGGCAGTTGTGCCCCAGGGACCTTTTACAAGCTTGGGCGTCTCATTTGTGATTGTGGCAAGGATTCCTCCCAATGCCAGTTTACATCCTTTGTTTTCTTTATATATGTGTATGGAGTAGGGAGGGTGTTAGTCTTTGATTTGTAAGCAATGCTGTTTCAACATCTACTCAGGGAACGCTTTGCTGTCAGTAGTGTTTCCGCCTATGTGTGTCTGTATCAGGAGGGAGAGAAGAAGGTGTACTTTTAGCTCTAACCAATTAATCACCTCCTTTACCAAATGGCGGCAGGGTGGGTGGGGAGCGTGGATTGTCTGACGCTTTCTCATTAGCATCACACAAGATTTTCTGTTATGTCCAAATGTAATAGCTTGTAATTCCTATATTGGAACTAGGGAACAAAATGGAATCTTCGTGTCTAATAAAATAAGATTTTGATTTTTGCTTGTTGGTTTGATTTTTACCTGTATATGTATGCTCTTAAAGTTGTGTCCTTCATTGGGCTCTCCTTAACACTGCAGTTAGTAAGTGTGGTATTTTGAAAGATCTTTCCTGAAATGGAAGGGAAACTACTGTATCCATATAGCTTCCAATATTTCACATAGAAAAATAAGGATTCTCTGCCCAAACACAAGTTGTGTGGGGCAATGGGATAGAGTATCTCAGGTGAAGGGATGGCTGGCTAGTTAGTCAGGTGGTTAGCCAGCCAGCTGGAACAATAAACAGGATTCTTTTGCTGCTCATTTCTTTGGCAATAGCTTGTTCTGAGACCACTTCTGAAGCAGCAAAACTATTTCGATAGCTATAGTTATTTTGTGTGAGTCTGAGTATGGAAGAACCAAGTCTTACACTAGCATTTTTGTGCACAAATGTCCCTGCTTCTGCATACAAGAGCCAAGTGGCAACATTTTGAAATTTTTTTTCCAGGGAGGAATTGAGAAAAGTTGGGTGAAGTCGTATCCATGTGTCTTCACACTAACATGTAGTGATGTAAAGTCAGTCCAACATCTCTCCAAAAAGCAAACACAGAGTTTCAAGAAACCTCACGTGCTCTACCTTTCAGCTGTATATCCATAAGTGTCATGGTCTTCTCTCCATGGAGGGAGTCCTCTTGATGGAGAGTCCCTTTCCCTGGAATGCTAGGGGTGGCGAAATGTGTTTTGAAATCGCCCAAGTTTCAGATGCTTTTGTGAGCCTCATTTCAGTTAAAACCAGAAGGTCGTCTTCCTTTCTCCTTCCCTTTCCACTCCTCCCCCCCTCTTTTCTTTCCTTCTTTTGCAGAGTTCCTGTTTTTTCCATGAGATGCTTTCTGAGCCGGAAAGACCTTGTGCACCCTTGCTTGGCCCTGTGGTAGAAACCATTTATTAGCAGTATAACCAGAAGGCAATGCAGGCCACAGCGAGGGCAGCCACGGCCTGTTCCCTGGCGGAGACGAGCCATCCAAGTGGCCTCTGATTCTGCCATAATAAGAGGCCAAGCTGCTTTGGGGTATCACTTTCAGCCATTCTGAAGGTTAAACGCCTGTTTAGAGGCCCCTATTGAAGGCCGAGATGGGGGTCTGGCATTGTTTAAACACCCTCCGGCTTTGTTTGGGCTGCTTTCAACTGAGCCTGTGAATTGGGGCTGGGGGGGGGGACAGCATTCCCTCCCTACACCCAACCCGCCTGCTCACAGCCTCCCTCCCCTTGCCTTATTCCCTAGGTCAAATAGAAGAGTGCCTGGTAGGAGAGGATGGGCCCATAATGACATACAGCCCTCTCGGTTGCTTGGGTGCCCGCTTTCTTTTAGCAGCAGTTTAACCCAAGCTCAGAGGCCTGGCCTCCACCTTACTGATCTCTGCTTGACACCCAATTACCACATGAATGGGATAGAAAAGGCTTTAACTCCCCCTGACCTCCCTTCCCCTTCCCCCACAACATTTCTCTCCCCTCCCCATCATCCCCAGACCCCCCCCTCTTTTTTCTCTCTCCTCCCAATGCAAAACAGAGTTCAAAACTGAGACTGGAGAAATCAAACAAAGCCCCCTTACTCACCCTCCACCCCACTTGTCATGGCGGCTGCAACGTCCACCCTTCCGTACCATTATTCCACCCTTGGTAGTTTGACTTGCCTCCACCGAGACTGGCAAACAGCTGTTTGTGGCTACTTCTGAATGCTTTATTGGAAAAGAATTGGGACCTTTTTACGGGGCTTGTGGACAAGATGCGTCCACAGAGGGCTTAGTCTTATGTGTATGCAACAGCACAGGCCCCTCTTGATTCAAAATGAAACGTAGAGCACGGTTTGACTGAAAACGTGTTGTTAGTCCTGACTATAGAGTAGGCCAGCTGAATCAGGGAGATTTATCCATGTGTTGACTCATCATTCAACAACTGATTGAGCCATGGTGTAATTGTATTATTAGGTATTATTAATATTATTATTCTCTCTCTCTGGCTTTTCTTCGCAAACAAAGATTCAGGAAGGACTCATCCCGTGCTTTCTGCAAGCGCGCTGATGACTAAAAAGGCCAATCCGAGATAAACAAGTCCGGTTGCAGAAAGCACAGCAGAAGGTCTCCTTGGGTGATGTGTTTGGGTTGTTTTTCTTTCTGCGTTGTCATTTCTCTTCAAGACTTGTTATTATTATGGTTTTAAATCTTGAGTTAATCTTGGGGGTCCACTGCAACAAAAGATATTTAAAGGGGGTCCCTGGTCAAGAAAAGGTGAGGAGCCACTGGTGTAATTGTATTATAGAATCATAGAATTGTAGAGTTGGAAGAGACCCAAAGGGCCATCCAGTCCAACCCCCTGCCATGCAGGAATCATGGTCAAAGCATCCCTGACCAGATGGCCATCCAGCCTCTATTTAAAGACCTCCAAGGAAGGAGGTATTATTGGGTATTATTATTATTGTTATGGTTTTAAATCTTGAGCTAAATCTTGGGGGTCCACAGCAACAAAAGATATTTAAAGGGGGTCCCTGGTCAAGAAAAGGTGAGGAGCCACTGGTTTAATGGATGCTGTAATTGTATTATTATTATTATTATTATTATTAGGGTTTTACATCTTGAGCTAAATCTTGGGGGTCCCTAGTAACAAAAGATATTTAAAGGGGGTCCCTGGTAAAGAAAAGGTGAAGAGCCACTGGTGTAATGGATGCTGTAATTGTATTATTATTATTAGGGTTTTAAATCTTGAGCTAAATCTTGGGGGTCCCTGGCAACAAAAGATATTTAAAGGGGGGTCCCTGATAAAGAAAAGGTGAAGAGCCACTGGTTTAATGGATGCTGTAATTGTATTATTATTATTAGGGTTTTAAATCTTGAGCTAAATCTTGGGGGTCCACAGCAACAAAATATATTTAAAGGGGGTCCCTGGTCAAGAAAAGGTGAAGAGCCACTGGTGTAATTGTATTATTGTTAGTATTATTAGGTATTCTACCCACACAATTTAACTTGCTGATACTTAGATTTCCACTCAATAATTTCCAAAATTAACCAGGAAATCTGGGACGAAAACCCAAAGCTATCTTTTATTTCCTTTTCTTTGCCTCCACTCTCCCCCTTCTCTCATTGCAAGACCTCCACAAAAGCTCAAACTCTATGGTACACTCAAAACGGCGTTCTAGGAGTCACTGCTCCGTTGCCAGGCGACGGCGCCTGAACCGGATGTGACGTAAGGGGGCTCTTCCGGTGTGGGCAGAGCCGTTCCCTTAGGCAAAATGGCGGCGCCCGTGTCGCTTCAGCTGGAGTTTGGGTAAGAGAGGCGTCTTGCGGGAAGAATTTGAAATAAAATGTGGAGTTTTTGTTTCGAGGAGGAGTTTTAAATGGATGAGGGGACTGTTGTGGGGCGGGAGGTTTCTCTACTAGGTTTCTGTGAGTTAGTGGAAGCGGGTTTGAGGTATAAAAAGTTGGGGAAATGTGGGCTAGTATAGTGGCTCTTCACCTTTTCTTTACCAGGAACCACCCTTTAAATATCTTTTGTTGCCATGGACCCCCAAGACTAACTCAAGATTTAATAATAATAATAATAATAATAATAATTCAATTATAGCATCCATTAAACCAGTGGCTCTTCACCTTTTCTTTACCAGGGACCCCCTTTAAATATCTCTTGTTGCCATGGACCCCCAAGACTGAACTTAAGATTGAAAATAATAATAATAATAATAATAATACAATTACAGCATCCATTAAACCAATGGCTCTTCACTTTTTCTTTATCAGGGACCCCTTTTAAAATATATTTTGTTGCCATGGGCTCTCAAGACTGAACTCAAGACTTAAAACCATGATGATGATGATGATAATGAGACAATTACAGCTTTTACTAAACCAGTGGCTCTTCACCTTTTCTTTACCAGGGACCCCTTTTTTAAAATACATTTTGTTGCCATGGGCCCTCAAGACTGAACTCAGGACTTAAAATCCTGATGATGACGACAACAACAAGACAATTACAGCTTTTACTAAACCAGTGGCTCTTCACCTTTTCTTTACCAGGGATCCTCCTTTAAATATCTTTTGTTGCCAAGACTGAACTCAAGATTTGAAACCCCAATAATGATAATGATAATACAATTACAATATCCATTAAACCAGTGGCTCTGAACCTTTTCTTTACCAGGGACCCCCTTTTTAAATCTATTTTGTTGCTGTGGATCCTCAAGACTTAACACAAGATTTAATACCATAATAATAATACAATTACACTATCCATTAAATCTTCCCTCTGATGGGTGCACTGAAGGGAAGGGAAGGCTTCTCTCCTGCTTCTCTACAAAGTTTGTGGCTGGAGCGGATTTAATGGCAATGCAGAGGCCCAGCCAGCCAGCCAGCCTTTGCCACTGCGGGGAGGAGGTGAGCTGAGCAACTTTCAAGCCATTGTGGCCCTCCTGTGAGGACATCATGGACACTCGGAGGTTAAAAACCACCGGGCTAGGGGGAAGGCTGGGAGATGATTGGGGGTCTTTTTATTTGCATTTTGTTTTAAACCAGGGCATATACAGTTTAAAGCCTGCCTGTTTCCCCTATCCTCTCCAAGAGGCTGTACAGTTATTAAAAGAAAAGAGCCAGGCGTTGTGCTTGGAATCAATTCACTTTTGTAGTCAACACCGGAATAATAAAATAAGACTTTGAGAGTGGGAAAAGTGTTGTTTCTCATGCCTCATAACCAAACGTGGTTCCTAAAAACCTAGTTTTTGCTTTCAAGGGTTTGGAGGAGGCATGGCAATACCTTTGTTTCAGAAGTTTCATTGTAGAAAATTAGTAATAAAAACTTTATAGTTCATGTGTGAGAGGATGAGAACCTGGATCTTTGTGTATGTGTGAATGTGTATATGGGAGAGAGAGAAAACAGCATGGTTCTGTCTGGTTTTTGTTTGGTCCAGCCCAGTGCTGAGATACGGTTCCTAAAAGGTTAGTTGTGACACAATGCATTTCTGAGAAAGTTAGTTAGGAGGGAATGCTTCTTAGGCTGAGAACAGTTTACCACACCTGGCTTAAATGGTTCCATTATTATACAAAGTGTTAGAAATCTAGAAGATCCATGGAAAAAGGACCTCTAAAGGTAGAAAAACAGACCATGTCATCAGTGCTGTATACCTGGCCTGCTGCTGAGTGTTTCTCTTTCTCAGGGGTGCAAAAGGGGATTAAAAAAAAAAAAACTATTAAACTTCATTGTGTTTGTTTAAGTTTGAGAGGCTGCTTCTTAGGTTTAATATTCAAAAGCCATTTTGCCACTAAATAGACAGTGGCCAACTTGTTACCCTCCAGATGTTTTTGGACTGTAACTCCCATGATCCCCCACCTTCGCCTATGGTGGCTAAGTGTGAAGGGAGTTACAAATTGTCCAGCCTCCCTTCATTGTCAGGTTAGTGAAAGAAATGCTGTAATAGGAAGATGGTGAGTCTGTAAAGTATAGAAAGAGGCACTTTGTCAAACAGTGAATGAGATGGTGTTGAACATTGCTTGGCAAGGCATATATATAATTTGTAGTGTTCTTTCAGAATAAGAGTACTTGCAGTGAAATGTATGACTATACACATAATCAAAGAAAGAAAGATTCTAGCATGTAATGTTATCTAAAAGAAGCAGATTGAAGCAACAGTAGAAAAGAGCAAATTTAGACTTTAAGTAGGTTATCACTTGCCTGAGAGCCAACGTGGTGTAGTGGTTTGGGCCTGCAGACCAGGGTTCAAATCCCTGCTTGGCCATGGAAACCCACTGGGTGATACTGGGCAAGTCACACTCTCTCAGCCTCAGAGGAAGGGAAAAGCAAGCCCCCTCTGAACAAATCTAGACAAGAATGCCCCGTGATTGGGTTGCCTTAGGGTGAGAAATGACTTGAAGGCATTCAATAACAACAGCAACCACACTAGTCCACAAAGACTTATGCCACTGTAAATCTGTTGGTCTTTGAGAGGTGGAAAGGACAGTGGTTATAGATACTTAATATAAAAAGAAATAACCCACCAAATATCAATAAAAAGTATATCCAGTTATTATCACAGTTGCTGTATTTAGCTTCTGCGAATCACCTCATTTTACCATAATTGCCTCTGTATCTTGTGATGCATTAACTTGATAGCTGGGGCCATATCAGAGATGAAAAGTCTTCAGTTCTCCAGCTATTGGTACCTTCTTATTGATCAGGGTACTTGATCTGAATGGCTTTGGATCATCTGGCCCTGGTTCAGATGGAGAAAGCCTGAAAATTTTTTCCAGTGAGCTGTGATTTTACAAACTGTCTAAAGCAACTTTCCACTATGTGTGTCTTATGTTTTGGAACTATGTTTCCTCTATGTTTTGGACCTCAAAGGGGAACCAGGTTGGTAAAGGGTGTTCTCATTGGTCTAATTTTTAAAAATACTGGCTTGAAACATTTGTCTTGAAACTTTTTCTTTGTAGTAGAGTAGACATGGTTGAGCAAAGTGTGCCAATCTCTGGTTTTTAAATTGCTGAGTGTAATTTAAACATTCATGATTGGAACATTATTGATCTTGTCCCAATTTGCATATATGAGTGGTTTAGTTTTGTTGTTTTAAATTGTTCTTAACTGTTCGGCCCTGAGATCCTCAAATATAGGCTGGGATATAAATATTTCAATAAATAAATACATTTCAATAAATGAATAGAAATAAAATGTTACTCTAGTAATTCCTGATGTATCTTTCAGCTTTGATTTATTTTAAATTCAACTTCATTTCATAAAGTAAGGTCAACTATGACCTTCCTTTAGAGTAAGAAATAAAGTTTTTCCTTTGCTGTGGTCCTTAAACAAAATCTTTCCATCCTAGTCTTCCTTAGACTTTCCAGTTTGCGGTCCTCAAAATATAGTATAAACGTAATTCTTTGGTTGTTTTTTTACTACAAATAACAATCAAAGAGAATTGGGGTATTTCTATATATTGCATTACATTGCATATTACCACCAGAGGAATGGCTTTAAAGTAGTCTTAGACAGACTGATGGATGCTAGAACTGTTGGTGGCTACTAGTCCTAATGCCAGTATATCATTTCCAGAATCAAAGGTGAGGTGTCCCCAGTGCCAGGTATTTCATAATGTGATGTGTATGTCACATGTAGATGGGTAATATTGTGTTCATCATGTCCTGCCTGTGGGTTTCCCAGAAGCAAAGTATTGGCCAGTATACAAACAGGATGCTAGAGTACATAGGCATTTGTTCTGATCCAGTTCCAAGTTTCCATGGAATTGCATGGAGTTTGCAGTATGGCATAAACTTCTCTCTCTGTGTGTGTGGCACACCCTCCCTTCTCCATCTTACCTGCACACATACACAAATGTAAACACACAGAGGGTGGCAGAAGAGATGAGTTCCAAAGAGGTATTCCAGAGAACAAATGCAGACCTGCTTTGTCTAGAGAGTTGTATGACACAGAGGGCAACAAGAAATTACAGTGAGGGCTGTTTGTGGCTCAGGATTCCCTACCCTATACCTAGAAGATGCATTCTGATATGTTTGCTGCCCAGTTTGTACTTCATATGCAGCTCTGTGGGCATTTAGCTGAGAGGCAATATATGACTGACCCAAATTTCCACCCTGTTCTGGTTGAAGCCTTTCTTGAAAACCTTGCCAGGCTGTCGTCTTCTGCTTAAAACCATATTCCATGTGTCCACCAACTGCCTATCGTGGCCTTTCTCAACCTGGTTACCCTATTTATTGATTTGATTTATATCCTGCTTTCTTCCCGAATGGACTCAAAGCAGTGTACAATATAAATTAAAACAGAACATCTTAAAACAATACGTAGTAGAAATGTTTTAAAAAGCATTAAACCAGACAGTCAATTAAAACACTACTGTACATGTTAAAAATAGCACACACAATTGTACATCACTCCTCCCTGGTAGGCCAAGACTGAAGGCCTGTTTAAACAAAATCTTTGCCTGTTGCCAATTATAGTCCCCAACAGCCATAATGACTGGGAGTGATAGGCATTGCAGTCCAACAGATGGAGGGCACCAGGTTGGGGAAGGTGGGTTTAGCGCAACCTTCTAGCTTCAACTGCCCCAACTGTGGGTAGCCACTGAGACTCAGCAAAGCAGTGTGTGTTTGGTTCTCTCCCCCCTCCCCAACCCGCTACCATCTCTTTTCTTGGAAATGCTTAAATGGGTGCTCTATGCATTAGCGTTGCAGCTGAGTTTCCCCCCCCAGCTCATGTGTTACAGAAAGGACCTTATCTGCCATGGCAGGATCTGTGGGAAGCACAAAGTATGGGCTTGTTTTCACAGCAAGCAGAAAGGGGCCTCTCTCCTGTCATGGCTAGGGCTTGTTCTCCAACATGAATCTCCAGATCTGTCTCACATTAATAATTGCTACTTCAGTTTTCAGATAACAGTGTTTCCTGTGAGTAGGGCAACCCCAACAGAGCCATCTTTGGGGACAGTAACTGGGGAGAAGTAGTTCGCATTGCGGCCAGCGTTACAAAGACGCCGTTGTGTCCTTCCCCAGAGTACGGCCAAAAACCTTTCCTCACGTAACAGGATTTTAAAGGAACTGGGTCTTGGGCTAATATTTTTGCACTGATATATTTTGATATTCCCTTCCTGCATGTCTGTGTAATGTAGTGATTGCAAAGGAAATATTGATGCCAAAAGGCCAAGCGCCAATAAAGTCATAGTTAAACCCTGTGTGTGTTTGGTTTTGCCTTTCAGAGGTGGAGCAGAACTCTTGTTCGATGGGATAAAAAAGCATCAGGTGACTTTACCCAGCCAGCCTGAACCTTGTGAGTATTTGTAGGATGGTAGTTCTTGAGTCTGTCCTCTCTTGGCCTTTGAAACGCCCACCCTAGGGAGGCTAGTCTGGCTCCTTCCTTGCCTCCTTACTCCCTCCTATGAGTTCTAACAGGCTGTTAAGAATTGACTGCAGGGGCTTTTAATAGTGTGCTGCTTGGCTGATTTTTGTCTTTTGCTTTTTAATGGATTTGTTTTCAATGGTTTTTATTCCCTAGATACCTAGTTTGATGACATTTTAGCAAGAACTTTTATGTCTTTGTAGGTGCTTTTAATTGCGTTTGTTTTCATTTTTGCAAGCCGGCTTGAGTCCCAATATTGGAACAATGGTGGGATAGTAATGAATAAATAACCATAAGAATAACTGTTGCTAGCAGCGAAGGCCTGGCCTCTTCCTGTTCTCAGAGGTCGCCATTTTGTCCACCTATATAGGGATCAATTTTTCTGTGTCTTGCTGCTGTTTATGGTTACAATGACCCCAAAGTTGGTGGCAGAAAGGTTTCTGGGATAGGGAGGGATGGATGGATGGAGAGGGAGGGCACAGGAGGTCCGTCCGCAGCAGCCCTTTAAACTCCTCAGCAGCGTTTGGTTCACACGGTTTGTGGTGCCAGCTGTTCCTTTCTCCTCTCCTGCCCTCCCTCGCAGGGACTGTTTGCTGAGCTCTCCCTCCCCTCCTCCCAGCTCCTGTGCAAAATTGCTTTTCAAAAGAGCCACTTTCTGCTTAATTAAACAATGAACCACCCCCCTCCTGGTCCTTCCACACATCTGTAAAGCCCCTTCTGCGGACTCTTTATCCCACAAACTGCTCCATTCTTAACTCCTTTCACTTGTAAATCTCTTCCTCCACCACTCCCCCCCCCTTTTTTTGCCAATGGTCTCACTGGCCTTTCTCTCTCCCTCCTCCAATTTTCGCCTTTCAAGTGAGAAGCTGAGAAGTTTGGTGACACTGTGGTGGATGGGGGGTAGTTTGAGGACATGAGCATTTTTTGGGTTCACCACCAGTCTTGCATTGCAGTTTCTTGCCACGTGGAGAGAGGACCTTTAGCATCCTCCACAACTTTGGGGATGGCTGTGTCAGAACTGCTCCTTAGGATGGGAACTCCTGCCCCAGAATAAAATATCCTCAGGCAGGGTTGGAAGAAGCCATGAAATGATTTTTTTTTAAATCCAGGATATTGTGAATCAATTTGGCTTTGTTTTCATGAGAGACACACATAGGTAAAACAGACCAGAGCTGTCTTAGGGCTAGAAGCTGCCTTTTCCAACACTGGGCACCTGGGAATGTTGCACTACAACCCCCATTATCCCCAGCCCAACTTGCCAGTGGTATGGAACGATGGGAGTTGAAATAACAACCTGGGGGGGGGGGCAAATTTGGGAAAGGATGGGCTAGCGTGTCAGATCAAGGCTGAGAAGACTCGGGTTCAAATCCCCGTTTGGCCAGGGAACTCACTGGGTAATCTTGGGAGTGTCACTCTTTCTTAGCCTAACCTACCTCACAGAGTTGTTGTGATGATAAAAATGGAGAGGAGGTAAGGGAGAAATACAGAATAATAAATAATACAAAATTGGCTCTTGGGTAATGTTTTTGAAATAATGCATACATGCTGTTTTTTACCCCAGTGAGTGGGGAGGGGATGTTATTGTTTTATTTTGCAAAAATAAGATTGTTGCACCACATGTTATGGAATATTGCCTACAGTGAGTTACTTCCATGTCCCAAATTGGTGGTCCTTCCAGACGCTAGAAGGGCTTTGTCCTTCCAGGGTCCTGCAGTTGGCTTTGCATCTCTGCTGGGGATCTTCCAGGGTAGGGAAAGGAGGAGAAGGGGAGGCAGATATGAAATATATTGTGTCCCACAGGACTGCCCCTCATTACCATAACTTGCATATGCCATTTCCATAAATGTGACAGATGCCAAACTGTGCTGGGTGTGGGGTGTGGGAGATCATTCCCCCCCCGTTCCCCAGGGTTGATCTGAGTATGCCGTATGGCATGGTTGGGCCTGGATTCACAGCCTTGCTTCCACCATCACTTCCTCTCTGCTTTTTACACACACTCACACACCACTTTTATTTCAGGGAGACTTCTAATCATATCCCTTCCTGGTCTTAGGCTTGACCTCTTTGGTGCTGATTTTGTTTGAAGCAGAAGCAACATCCTTGCATCTCCAGCTAACACAAGGGAGGGCAAAGAGTACCCTGTGAGCCTGCTGTGGGCCTTGAGCCCAACTTTTGTGATCTCCCCCTGGTGATCTCCCCAGCCTTAATTCAATATATATATATCAATATCCCTGCCAGTTACCCTCCAAAATAACAACTGAGACTAAGTGTAGTGGTTTTCATCCCCAGAGCCTCTAATCTAGCCTTTCTCAGCCTTTTTATCCTGGTGGAACCCTTGAAACAATTTCCAGGTCTCAGGGAAACCCTGCCTAAGAATTATTATATCTAGAGCTAAAAAAAAGTTTATTTTGTTTTCAATCTCAATATCTAGTGGAACCCTCAGCAACCTCTTGGGGGGGAAACCTTAGGTTCCAGGGAGCTCTGGTTGAGAAGCCCTGCTCTAATCCCTCCTTCGAGGGGAAAAACAACAACAGAAAATCAATGTGACTTTTTGGGCATCAAATACAGGAGTGCAGCCCACTGGGGGGGGGGAACAGGGGTGAAAATTGGCCCACCCTACATTTGTTTGGGCTAAAAGGATAGGAAGGCCCTTCTCCTTCTGAGCCCTGGTGACCTGCTGCAGAGAATACTGGCTAGATTGGTGAATAATCTGATGAGATAAGGGACTTTTCTATGTCTTGCTCTTTCTGTCTCTACCACCCAATTCTGTAGCTTTTGTGCCTGGGAACCAAACCTGCATACAGAGAAGAACTGGGATTATTCCAAATTATCCTTTTTTTAAAGCGGTGATCCTTCCATAACCTGAGTCCTCATGCTGTTGCCAATTTGTGAGTGTGGGCAAGACTTTTCTATCCTTCCCTCTCTGCCCCCCTCCAGCCCTGCCTATGATTTGAAGAATAAGTCATCCATCAGTCAAAGAACGGTTACAAATGCTCTTCCCATTCTTGCAGCTGGGGGAGATGGGGATAAATGAAGAGGCTCAACAAAAGCGGCCGGGGAGGGGGCAAAGGGGGGTGCGGATGCTTTGTCATGACTACAGGCCAGCGGCTGAGAATGTGGGCGGAGTGACGCTTGGCCGCAGTTAGTGACCTCAGCAAATTGGAGTTGGGCCATGGTCAGTATGATAAATGATCTCATTCTCTTGGGGTGGGGTGGGTTGGTAGGAGAAGGGAGAGCAAGGTCAAGGGGGGAAGGAATGGTACCCCCATGGGGGAGGTGTCTGAGCAGGGGCTGGAGAGTTGACCCCCCCCTTGTTGTTGCGCCAGCGCCTTAGTGACCAGCTCAACATCTTTATTTATGATGGTGTCTGTCTTCCCATTTAGAGGTGTCTCTTCTTGTTTGGTTCCTTTCCCCCGCCCCCCAGGAATTGCCTCAACCATCTTGGTTGCTCTATCTCCTTTGCACCTGCTCCAGCTTCGTCATCAAAAACAGGACCACACTCTCTTCTTATTTATTATTTATTTATCCCACCTTTCTCCTGGTACGGGATCCAAAGTGGCTCTCTGTCTCTCATGTGGTTTCCACACTACCAACGCTGTAGTATGTAAATTGGGGTTGGTTGCAGCCAGACTCTGAACCAGACTGGCACAGGTCTGTGCCGGGAGATAAAGGTTTGTGCTGCCAAGAAGCGCCAGTGCCATTAGATTGAAAGCAGATAACAGCTGCCAATGTTTACATGGCACTCCCTCCTGAAGATATGGGTTTGCAGTTTTGGTGACTTTCTGGACTTAGCCTTGAGCCACAAAATAGGGCCTTTTTGGTGGCTGCTCCCAGACTCTGGAACTATTGCTATTTGGGGAGGGACACTTTCCCAGAGGAATTCCAAATGGCCCAATACTACCTTAGCAAGTGCTATACAAAGAATTACTTTTTAAACTAATTCCAGATAATTGTAACTTCCAGTTAGACAGAGGGCAAGGTGGAAGCGGTGGTGGGATGAGCAGGCATAAAAAGACATTGTAAAAAGGAGGGGTTTTTTTTGTTTGTTTCTTTGTTAATTGTGGTATGCCTGTACTTGTACAGATTTGGGCAAAATGATTAGCCCCCTGCCCCAAAGCGTATACATACAATTACATATCTAAATGTAGGCTCTGTAGTTTAAAAGACACCTCATGGCTTTATGATGTTTCTTCTTTTTCTCTCCTCCTTCTTTCAGGGGATGTTCGGAACTTGCTGGTGTGGATTAAAGAGAACCTATTGAAAGAGAGACCAGAGTTGTTTGTACAAGGAGAATCTGTGTAAGTATAAAACCTGACCAGGTACTGTGGCACTTGGAATTCCACTGGGAAACCAGCAAGCATACCCTGAAGACAGTGATCTTCTGCTGGTTTTGCTCCTTAAACGCCTCCCCCCCCCCCGTAGCAATATTCAGAATACTGTTGCTGCTGACTAGAGCTGTTCTTACCTTTTGGCAGCGTGAAGATGGTTGCCTCAGGTGACAGATTCTGGGAGGTGGCAGCAAGGTGCTGGAGGAACAAGGGGTGTGCCATCTCTTAAACTACCCTCCTGTCTTCAGACAGAGTGGAGGATCCCAGTGTTTGGGAGGGGGGAATCCACCTGCCATGCCAAGACAACTAAACAGGCTGTTGTACTTTGAGGCCTCTCCTTTGTAGGGTTGCCATGAGTTTAAGTTGACTGGACAGCAAATGACAACAACCGCCTTGCAATCAACTTTTATTGGAGAAAGCTGACAGGAAAAGAATGAACTCATTTGAAATGTGGTCCTGGGGGAGAGTTTGACATGGCCCTCCAAAACAAAAAAAAGAAAGAAAGATCATTAAATTAAGCTTGAACTCTCACTAGAAGTAAAAAATAATTAAACTGAAAGTATCATACTTTGGACACATCATGAGACAAGATTTCTCATTGGAAAAGACAAGAAGCTTTGGTAAAGTTGAAGTCAGGAGGAAAAGGGGAAAGATAGATAGAAAGACTTAAGAAAGCTACAGCTGTGCTGAGTTTGTGAACCAGAGCAGAGCTGTTGATGACCAGGAATCATGGCGGTCTCTCATTCATGGGGTTGCCATAGGTGGAAGTTGACCTGATGGCAAATAATAACAGTGGGAGTGGGTGGAATATGGTGTCATCTTGCCCATCTGTATATTTTGCCTCTGCAGCAAAGTCTCTTGGGTTCATTGGTCATTGATAGACCTCGTCCTCTTCATGCAGTTGTCTCACAGCAATCCTGTAGAGCAAGAGTGTGTAAAGAGTGGCTGCTGAAATGCTCTATTCACTGTTAGGTACCATTGAATTCAACAGTGGCTTCACCAAACCATGTGCAAGCAAATTCTGTAAGTAAATTCTGCACTGTATCAGAGAACCTCACCACAAACAGCCTTGAATCTGTTGCGACTAAATTTCATCGGGTAATCCCCTGAGTTCACATACAATGAGAAAGAGAGAATCTCTTTCTCTTTAATTGTACATGAACTCAGAAGATTTCTCTCTCTCCCCCTTGTCTTCCTTCCCACCATACCATAAAGAAGTGGCATTATAGATTCTATCTGTCTGTGTGTGTGTGTGTTTTTACAATTTGCAATTGGTTTTTTGTTTCAGCAGCCGATAATTTAATTTAGTGGTTACACTGGTGATTCTCTTGCTTTTCTTTTCTTTTTTCTTTTGAGAGAGAGAGAGAGAGAGGTTTGTTTTTAGCTTCTTTGCTGTTTCTCTGTCCAGTAAAACCAAAACTGAGAGAAGCAGACATGTTTGCAGGCTCACAATCTGCCTTCTCCATCCTCTTTCCTTGTTCATCTTTGATTTATGCACCATTAAAATCAGACCACCTCTGAGTGGCTGCAGCTTTTTGGTCGGCAGGTGTACGAAATGTATAGCCGGCAACTGCAGAGGGAGGGCATTTTTTTGGTAAATGAAATTTTCCGAACACTGGCAGATCAAACCAAACAGACCCAGCCTGCTGTGTGGTGCATAATTCCATAAACCCCCACCCACCCACTTCCTGTCTATCCTTAGTAGAACATGGCTTCTTCTGTGTCCCACAGGCAACCTTGCTGTGTTAACGCAGCCAGCCTTCAGATAGAGTCAGCAGCTTGGAGAATAGCCAACTTGCACAGCCTTCTCCATATTCCTCCTCATTCCACCTTTCCTTTTTTAAAAAAAAAAAAAACAAACTTTAATCTCTCAGAAGCACAGAGCCCTCCTCTGCGGTGAGATGGGGGCGGCGACAGGGAGGAGGCGTTGCGTGTTTAATATTCGTCATCATCTCTGGTCTTTGCAAGCCAGAGGAGTTTACGCCAACCGGGTCTCCCCTACCCTCCCACCCACCCCCACGGCAGCGGGAACATCAGTTCCAGGGCTCTGCCAGCAAATCAAAGCGAGGGAATCCCCCTGCCTTTGATCCAAGGCTTAGGGTTGATCCTGGCTGTTCACAGCCATGAAGCCAGAGGGGCTGCTGTTGCTGCCTTTAGCCGCATCAACTTGCATGTGCATGATCTACAGGGCATGGATTTCAGTTACGGAGGCTGAGCTTGATGATTTCAGGAAACTGACAGTGGCAGGCCCAGAGCCATTTGCAAATTGAGTTTCGCTCTTTCTTTCTCCCTCCCTCCCTCCCTCCACGAGACATTATTCTTATGAGAGTGTGGTTGCTTCTGTGCAGCCTGAACCTATGTCCACCCATGAATAAGAAGGGGAGGTATGGGAAAAGGTTGAGGGAACTCCAACGATTTGCAGAAGAACAAGATATATTTGTTAATAGGATGAACCAAAAACTGGAAGAGGAACAAAATGTTCTCAGTAGCTATAGAGTGCTGGCTTACTGTATTTTTTGGATTTTCTGGGGTGGGAAATAGAGGACTAGGGAGTAAGGGAATGGAATGTAGAACCCAGAAACCTTCACTGCAACACCTCCCCGTTGCAACATTTTGGTCATAGAGTCACAGAGTTGGAAGAGACCACAAAGGCCATTCAGTCCAACCCCCTGCCATGCAGGAATAAATTCCAACCTTTGCTTAAAAACCTCCAAAGAAGACTCCACCACACTCCGAGTCAGTGCATTCCACTGCCGAACAGGTCTTACCATCAGGACGTTCTTCCTACTGTTGAGGTGGAATCTCTTTTCCTGTAGTTTGAGTCCATTGCTCCGTGTCCTAGTCTCTGGAGCAGCAGAAAACAAACTTGTTCCATCCTCAATATGACATTGCTTCAAATATTTAAACATGGCTATCATATCACTTCTTAACCTTCTCTTCTATTGTGCCAAAGTTGGTACTGAACACAGATATCAGCATTGCTCAGTCTCTGAAGTCATTTTTTTTTAAATGAGGCTGGGGGAAACCTTCTAGTCCTTATGGATGTGATCGAAGAGCTGGAAAGAAGCAGTTTGAGCCTCTGGTTGGGCTCAGAAGTCATTGTTTAATGTGGGGTCAGAAACAGCCACATCTTGGGATTTGTAGTTGCTGACAAGTTGAACATGAGTCAGCAGTGTGGTGTGAAAGCAGAAAAGGTGAATATGATGGTAGGCAGCTTTATAAAAGATTAGTTGTTTCTAAGTCCATGAACAGAAATCATTTCAGTTGCTTCCAGGCTAGCCAGAACTTCTTTGGAGTACTGTGTCCAGAACTGGGTGCTGCATATGATCAGGGATGGGTATCATATACCTTGCCAGTTATTGTGAGATTGCAACTCTTAGCATTCTTCACCATTGGCTAGGGTATGTGGGAGTGGCAGGACTGAATCTGGTGGGCTTCAGTTAAAGGATAGGTTATGCTGAGCCCTTAGGAGATTTGTCTTGACAGTCAGAACTATTGGGCAGTAGGATGAGGGGGGAGTTTTCATCACAGGAGACCTTCAGACAGCACCTGAACAGCTGTCTCTGAGGGCTGCTTTAGCTCTGGTGTTTTTGAAATAGAACAGAGAAGTTGGATCATATAACCCTCTGACCAATGGTGTCTTCAATGGCTCCAGTGTTAGTGAAGCAAGGAATCAGTTCCATGTTTAAGGAAGCCTTAAAGGCTCTCTCCTGGGTGCTGAACCCTAACCTCCAAACGGCTTCAGCATCTTGGAGAAGCCCTTCAAAAAGATCCCAAACCTGGATTTGCTGCCCCAGCAACATGAGAGCAACCAGCCCCGATTGCCTGTGGTGCTATCCACAACCTACCATCCTGTCCAAGTGGCCGTGTTGTCTTTTGCCTTCAAGTTGACTTTCACATATGGCAACCATCTCCTTGGGTTTTCTCGGCATGATTTATTCAGAGAAACTTTGGAACTTGGAGGCTGAGTGTGACTTGTCCAAGACCACCCAGCGGGTTTCCATGGCTGAGGGGAGTTTAAAACCCTGGTCTCCCAGAGTCCTGGTTCAACACTCAAACTGCTACACATGCTGACTCCTTGTCTGGCTAATAGCTCCCCTCTTTCCTTGCAGGCGGCCAGGAATTTTGGTCCTCATCAACGACTCTGACTGGGAGCTGATGGTTTGTATGGCTTCTGCCATTTTGTGTTTGCTTGGTTTTGCATCTCACTGTTAGCAATCATGCTGTGAATTCCCTCCCCTGAAATTAACTTAAGTAACTGCTTCCCCCTGAGATTTATTGGGGGGGGGTGTAAGGGGAAGGGTGTGAAATATTGCAAAACTGACTGGTTGTGGAGAGACAAAGATAGGAAGACGGTGTTGGCCAACCTTGCCCAAGTTGGTGATAATAGATGTGTTACGCTACAACTCCCACCATCCCTAGCTGGTCTCCACCTAGTTTTTAATATGCCCAGTACTCCTCAAGCAAGTTACTTTCTTGGACTACAACTTCCAGAAGACCCAGCCAGTACATCCACTTTGTATGTTTGATCTTCCTCAGAGCCTGGAAAAGTTACTCTTTTGGAGTACAGCTGCCACAACCCTCCATTGGTCATGCTCTCTGGGGGATTTCTAACAGCTGTAATCCAAAAGAGTAACTTCTCCAAGCTCTGGTCTTCCTTGGCTGTTTTTGAGATCTGTTGTAGGTTCTTTCCTGAAGAGTTTTTGCACTCTCCATGGGGGGAAAAAACCCTGCTAATAAACCTCTCTCTGCTTAGCTGTTTTGATCACATAAACGCTGGTACTCGGAGAACTGAACTTGCTATGAAAACAGAGAAATCACATCCTCTCTTTCTCTCTCCCTTTTCCCTTCTTTTCATCAGGGGGAGCTGGACTATCAACTCCAAGACCAAGATAATGTGGTTTTCATCTCCACCTTACACGGTGGTTAAGTTGCCAGAGAAGCACACACAAAAAAGGACACTTTAAAAACAAAAGAAACACCAGACCAGGAAAGAATCTTCCTTGGTCTCTCTTTCTGCCTTTGTCCAAGATGTGTCAAACCAGATCTGGTTCCTCATTAGGTCCTTTCTTCCTCCCGCCTGCTCTTTTGACGCCTGGCTCCTCCCTCCCTCCGCCTTGGCTCTCAACCCTTTGTCCTGGATGGGAGATTGGAATGATTTCGCCATTGGATCACCCTCTTTTCTGCTCCTGGAGACACACACCCTTGAACAAACGACTGAAAGTGAGCTCTTTAGAACGTGGGGCACAGCAGGGCTCTCTAGGCCTTGCTGGCTGCCATGCACCCGACGAGTATCTCTCCCTCTCTTGTTTTCTCTCTCTGTGTCTCTCTCTTCCCTGCCAGCAGGGAGACGGGTGACTGTGGGACTGAGATCAAAAAGCGGGGATATCCCTTCCAGTCTCTGATCCAACCCTTGGATCAGAGCGCAGCCTTTTTTCAGTCCTTGCCAAGAAAAGGACTGCAGTTGTCTGCCTTTGCTGTTATCAGCTTATCTGTACCTCGGCTGCCAAGCATGGATTTCAGCAGTGTGGCTCTTGAAAAGTAGACAAGCTTGAAAATGATGACACTGAATTTGTGACCACTGAGAGCTCTTTCCTTTCCCCTTTTTAAAAAAGAAAATCTCGGTTTTTAAACATCTTTTGATAAGAGCCACTGTGTGGACTTTTTTTTTTCTTTGCTGCATGCGTGTGTTTCATTTATTGCTTTTAAAATCACAGGCTCAGCACCAGGATTAAGCACCCTGTGTTCCTGCACTGTTCAATGCTTTGTAATGACATGGTTACATTCAAACAGAATAGTAAACTAGGAGACTCCTGGGTTAATAGGAGCAAGCTGTGTGTCTCCTCCCACTAATCAGAGCAGCTAAATAAACCATCAATGGCTTGCTTAGTGTTGCATCTGAATCTTGGTTTGTTTTGTTCTTTACGAACCAGGATGATAAACCACCTGCTTGGGAAACTGGATCATTAAAAGCCAGTGGAAGCATGGAGATCTGGATTCAGTTTCAACCATGAACTCAAGTGGGTGGAATTGAACCAATGTTAGTCTTGGATTTAAAATGGGATTGGTCTCAGCCCTCTTTGCAGGATGGGTATGATGCTAAAGGTTGCTTGGACAATGACAGCATGCCATGTGCCCAACTTTAGATCTTGTTGCCACTTCTCTAAAGCATTGTAATCTTGACTGTTTAGGTCATTGGATTGTTGTAACTCTTGTTATTTTAACAGTGTCCTTTCAAGGTAGTCTGTGAGGTCATGTTTGTAAGACCATGTTAAAAACAATGGGGAAATGCTTGGAAGCCAGAGGTATGTTTTTGTTTTGTTTTTTGTGTGAGGTTTCTGGCATGGCTGAAGAGTCAAGCCACTTTTCCATTTCACATTTAAACTGGAAAGCAGCTTGCTTCTTCTACAATCCAAGCAATGGCCATCGTACTTCAAAAGAGATCCTAGCTGTGCCATGCCTCTGGTTAGTCATGGTATATATATATAAAAAATGTACCCTCCGAAGCAAGTGAGATCATTAATCCCAGTCAGGCAACATGAGAGACTTGAGCAGATGGTCCACTTGGGAGGACAATGTAGCAGCTAACCTCTTTGCTTCCTTCACTGCGTTGTCCCTCTGACATGGATGAAGCTGTCTGCATAGGCTTTGCACTTACACAGTCAGAACAACAATGAGTATTATGTGAGCACTACATGAATGTATAGCAGCAGTCGGCAAAGCCTGGTAGGACCAGTTTATGCATTTTCCAAGGAAACCTTTTGGGATCTGGTTCTCAAATCACCTGGTAGTCATAGCCTGCATGGCAGTTGTTTCCAGGGGCTTCTAGTTCTCTAGCCATTCTTAAGTAGAGAAGTAATACATTGACAAGAAACTCACAAATAAGGCTTGCCTTTAGTAGTAGCAGGTGAGGTGACAAGATACATTTTAACATTCTTTTTATGCCATCCTGGACATTTATTTAAATTGAGTGGGGAACATCTGGCCCTCCAGTTTTCTTGAACCACAACTCCCAGATTCCCTGATAATCGGCCATGATGGTTGGGGCTTCTGGGAGTTGAAGTCCAAACCATCTGGAGCACCAGAGCTGCTTCACCCTGAATTAAATGGAAATGCAATGTATATTATGAATGTGTATGTGTTTTTAAAAAATCATTATCCATGTTGTCTCTTAGTTATCTCTGTTTATTCACTGATCTTCCCTCTGTCATAATGATTTTTTCCCCACTTGAAAATATCCAGAATCTTTGGGAAGGGGTGATGTAAGCCAGACTTCTGTCTACCTGCCATGACTTTGGATGGCTTTGTATAGAAAGGGAACTGGAGGATTTGTGACAGAGTGGGAAAAATCCATCTCTTTTTACAGTTCTTTGCTTTAATTTTGGAAATGAGGGAAGGAAGTGAAAGAGACTCACACACACACCAAATCAGCCCCCAACATAACTCCCTTCATATCTTTTGAATGACCTCCCATCACTTCGGACTGTTGGCTGTGCCAGTGAGGGAGGATAGGAGCTGTTGTCCAACACAGCTGGTTGGAGTAGCCTTGTAGATTGACGGGGTATCTTGCAAATGCCCCTTTCAATCTACTATAGCCTTGGCTATAGAAAGGTGGGATATAAATTAAATAAATTGTAAAGAAAACTGCACCCAGCATTTCTGTGTGGAGCTTAGCTCCAGACTATGTGCAGAGCTCCTTTTCCCTTTTCTCCTGAATAACCAGCTGACAGATCTAGAGGTGAGATTGACCAGATCATGGTGTGGTTTTGACTCTCTTGGTCCTTGTTCCTGGGTCTGAATGATTTCCTGCCACACTGTCAGATGATCTTCTGAAAAACCAGCTTTTCCCTCAAGACTTTGGTCCAACCCTTTAGTTTGCATCGTCTCCTGTATCTAAAACCCTAAGTGCAAAATTCCAGCTCCGTTCTAGGGACATGCCACATGTGCCATGCTTTCGTGATCCTAATAAAGGTATCAACACATATTTGAATTTTGTTTTAACTTAGGGATCATGTGGCTACTTCTGTCTTGGTTTTTTTACTCCTAAATACCTGGAGCTGAACTGAATGCATATTCTTTCCTTGCTTCTGTTTTCTTCCACCTCTCTTTGACTATGTTTAATTTTAGATTGTAAGCACTGTGGGGCAGAGGACTGCCCTCTTGTTCTGCACTGGGCCCACTGATGGGACAATGACATTTCACACCTTCTCCCTCTCTCTAAAGAGATACCTGATTAAAGAACTCAACCTTATGTTCCGTATGTGCAGCAGCTGTTGAAAAGTCAATGGAACAAATTCACAATAATGGACTGGAGGATTATAATGGGTTTTTCCCCTCCCAATTCTGATTTTATTATGTTTTTATAACCACTATATACGTCCAACAGAGAAACAATCATTGTATCGCCCAACAGGGAAGAAAGGTTAACAGCATAGGGTTTGAAGGCCTGGATGTTTATTGCCTACACATAGAAATTTAAGGCAGACGGTTGCCTTTTTATGCTATGAATTGCAGTTTTTAAAACACTGAAACGGAAGTGGATGGCTCTACCTAACCTGTTTTTTTTTTCTGACCCAAACAAACAAACCCACAATTGAAAAATAAATTTTCAGTTAGCATTTTATGGAGCAAATATATGATTCTGGGTTTTGTTTTCATTGTCACACACATTATTTCTCACGCACACACCCCACCCGCCAAACTGGAGAGGTTTTGTTTTGTTTGAAAACAGTTCATCATACCAAAAAGTGTGCTGTTTCCAGTGGTTAAAGGGGTTTCAGGGTTCTCCTATGAACAATCTATAATGTGTTTTGCCTTTTGAAGTTAATTTCCAAAAAGAGAACATTTTAGTGCTTATGCTTGTCTGCACATTTGAGTTTGTTTTCAGTAAGAATTTGCCAGAATTCTCAACTTTTTCCACATTTTTTTGCTGGAAAAAAGGTGAAATTGAAATGGGCAGATTTGTCTATCCAGGCCAGGGCTGAGCAATTTCAGCAGGAAACTATTATTCCATTGTAGAGCCTGTGGTTGTCTGTCCCAAATCGCTGAAAGTGACTAGAAGTTTGCTTTCAGTTGCATTTTCAAGGCTAGGAGGGGCGATGGGGTATTACTTGCTAAACTACCACCCTTGGGGTGGCCTGGGGAAACAGGGGGAAAAATAGGAAAGGAAAACCTTCTCCCCCCCCCCGTTTTTTTCCTCAAAGTCATTTTTCTCCTAGAAAAATTTGAAATCTGTATTACAGGGAATTTTCCTTAGAATGATGAATAAAATATTTAAGGGTATTCACATATTTACCCCTGTTCTTCTAAAAACTATGTAGCAGGTAGATTTTTACCTAAGACTGTGTACAGCATGTTGTATGATTATAATTCCTGATCTGGTTTCCTTTTCTTAGATCTTTGTATGGGAATGAGTGCATTATGGCTCCTTGGCAGTATGAAGGACTAGAGGAGCCAAAATAACTTGCTTTGCTTTGTTAATGTTGATTTTTTTTCCCAGGTTTTATTGGGTTTCTGTGGGGTTTTTCCCCCTATTTCCAGAAAAAAATGGAAAAAGAACTGTTTTTCCTCCTCCCTAGCTTCAAAATTTTCAAATACTTTACTTGTCTACAGTAGGACCCCCATATCTGCTGGGGATTGGTTCTCAGGGCCCCGTGGATACTGAAAACCGTGGATAATAGCAAAACACTATTAAAAATAATGGGACTTCCAGTTTAAAATACCATAGAGTTGCCTTAGGGGACCTAGAAAATGGCTAGAGAGGACACATTTTCTAGGAAGACTATGGTAGGTGTGCTGTTTTGTGTCCTGTGGATAATTGAATCAGTGGATAATGAATGAGTGGATACCGGGGGGGGGGGTCCTACTATACTCTAGAATTGGTAAAGTGTTCCACGAATTGGTAAGTTACTGTTTGGAGTGTGTTTGACTGGATTTTTGTTCGTTTGTTTAGAGAGAATCTAGAACAAGCTGTGGGGATGAAACATTTAGGGTGGTACACATATGGCAGTACTTTGCCTATTTCTGATCTAGGCCTAGAACACACAAGTGTTTAAGTTGTAAAACTCTGGGTTTGAATCTCTTTGTATTCAATCATTTTCATGCTGAGTTAGGGTCACCATATTTTCCCCCCTGAGAAGCTCCTCATCTTTTACAACTGCAAGTGCACCATGGAGTGCTTTCATTGTGTATTCCTGTATGGCAGAGGGTTGGACTGGATGGCTTTCATGGTCTCTTCCAAATCTATGATTCTCTCTGTGCTGGGAATGGTTGTAACAGTTGAGTTTGGTATGGGGCAAAGCAGGGAAGAATTTCAATCCAGTTCAGTTTCGAAGAATTTACCAAAGTTCAAAAATGTGTTTCTATCCCTACCTGGAAGATGCAATGCAAGTCCCATGACTCTACCCTCTGTCAAAGGACAGGGTTGTGTTTGCCATGTGCCTAAATGGCCTGTAACTTCATGGGGTAGCTCAAGCTCTGCTGCTTAAGGCAGAAAACAGTATGGCTCCCTGTGACACTCATCATGCCATAACAGGAAATTGGGGGACCCCAGGGTGTGGCAGCACAGAGAGGAACCCCCAGCTCCATCACACACCACAGGAAGAACCTGCCCTAGAAAAGGACATAGTGGCAGTGCTCATGAGGCACTGACTCCCTTGATAGGAAGGATGTGGAGGACAAGGCAGTGGTGATACTGGCAATGCCCGCATTCACCACCAGTTGCCTGAGACGTTGTGATAGTCATGCCCACACGCTCCACCCTAAAAAGGAACAGGATGTGGCACTGCCACCCATGTGCTCACCCACCAGAAAGGGTGAAAAATGTGGCCCCTACACCCCCACCAACCCATGCATAGAGGAAGAAAAGGCGTATTTTCAAAAATGAAGAAAAACATCGTGGTGACACATGCACCGATAAGGAATGGAGCAGATTCCACCTGTAATTCTTGACACCACCAGGAGCCAGCTCTGGAGAGCCATGCAAAGCAGCCATTGGTGCTTTCTAGAACACCATAAGCCATGCAAGTATGGGAGCAGCAGTAAATTTTCCACTCCCAGAATCCTGCCAACTGAGGTGACCATCTTACTGAGGCTAATAATGGGATTGTGCCTTCCTGTTCCCCTAAACTGGTCTGTTGACTCCAGGTGTGGTGGAGGTGTATTCAAATAGCAGTCCAGTCAGCTTCTGCTTGTGGGATTGGAGAACGGGCACCATTTTGTCCTTCGTCTCCAGCAGCAAAATGACTTGGAACACTTCAGTAGAGGTTTCTTTTAGAGCCCCCCCCCCCAAGACCAGAGTTCAAATTCACACTCAAACCATGCAATGGCAACCCTCTGAATAAAACTTGCCAAGAAAACCTTATAGTAGGGTTACAGTAAGTCAAAGTCAACTCAAAGGCACGTAACAACAACAATCTGTTCTTGAATGAACACGAATGAATGGATGAACGAACTATATCCTTGGATTTCAGGAAAGCTATGCTAATCAAAAGCTATCTCTTCTTTTAGAGTCCCAGCCTATACACATAGCAGCAGATTGAGAGAGACCATACAATTTCTAACCACACATGGAGAAAATTCTGAATGCTTCCCTGCAAAAACAGGAGTCAAATCTCCCTGCAAGTAAAAAAAATAGTGTAACAGAGAAGCTTTTCGAAAAGCCATCTAAGCACATAACTATTCTCACATGTTATGGCAAGGATCTGCCAGAAGTCAATGCTGCATTGTGAAGTTCGTGGAAAATGAACTAAACAAAATTAGGATTGAATAAATTCTTCATGCACTCCAAAGGCCACAGACAAAGAGAATTTCATGCTTATACTGCTTGGAAACCATTTTTAAAAGGGACCTATACATAAAAATATTATTCTGTTGAGATTTCTTTTTATGAGTGGGTTTCTCTGCAATAAGCACAAAGTGATGATAGGAAACACACTTCTTCCTGGAGAAAATTCAGCTACAGAATTCAAGCCTATCTCTTCCACTGTGCCCTTTTAAAAAATTAGGAGCGGTTCTTTTAGGCCCAAGTCTTCAAAAGTAAAATATGGATGAACAAGAGGATAGTTGAATAGGGTGGTTACTAGGACCCTGCATTCACTGCACTGTGTGGAACAGCAAGATGTGTGACACAGTGCATTCTCTTGCTTTTTGTGGGCTGGTGGTGGAGTTACCTAGTCTGCCTACCACTGTACTTGGGTGAGACTCATAATTGCAATAGCAGACATGCAAGTTGCAGGATGAGGCCTTCTCCTCCATTGTGATCAAAACCACACACACAGCTGCATCATCCCCATGCAAGAAAATAACTCAGCTGTGGAAACAAGGTTACTTATCCTTCCCACTACAATTTTACCCAGCAAAAATGCTGCCATAATGCAATAAAGCCATGTGTGTGTTAGATGTATATGGAATGGGGGAAATGAATAGTAGTCAAAGATCCAAATCGCTCCATGCATCTGATGAAGTGGACCGGAATCCAAAAACGCTTATGCTAGATGTTTCTTTTTTCTCCATGAGCCTCCAAGCTACTAGTGGATTCCTTTGTATCTTTTGATGGGGAAAATTAAGTGAGAGAAACTTATCTTGTTCAAGTCCTGCCAAAGGGAGAGAAGATGCATCTGCTGGAATTCTCTCTTCTAAGCTCTGTGCAATATAATGTTAACAATATTATATTGTTAATATGAACTTGACAGGAAAGGTGGCGAAGCAGCACCTGCCCTACAGGGTCAAACTCACAAGTGGGATGCTCCCCGTTCTTGTGTGGGATGCTGAGGACTGCAAACTGTCTTTTATAAGGGGTGACCCAAGGAATGCAATACTGAGGTTGTCCATTTTATGGGTTGTTTAAGGCAGTGGGGACATTCGTACGGAGGAGAAGAGTCACCTAAGATTTTATGGGGGGGGGGTTGGGTTTTTTTTCAGGAGTGCTGCAGTACCCCCTCCCTCACCCCTCAGAGCTTACCATGGTGTTGGGTGGAACTAACATATCTTGCATTGTTAAAGTGTCATCATTGAATTGAATTTTAATGTTTGTAACATAATCTCTGTCCTCTCTGAGCCTTAGGTGTGTGTCTATGGCTGGGGTGGGAATGATGCAGCCCTCCAGATGTTATTGGGGTAGCCAGCACAGCCAATTGGGAGGGATACAACATTTGGAGAACCACAAGTCACCCCCCCCTTCTCTTGGAAAAGAGTAGATAAAACTCTCAAAAGAAAATACAACTCTAAGGTACTAAAATGGCTCTTAATAGCTAAGAACTTGGGGGTGTTTACAGGTGTACAAGGAATCCCAGGTGCTATAGGCTCTATTTCAGAAGAAGGAACAGGCAAAAACAGTTCTGAGGATTCCTTGGCCAAGAAAACCCTACAAAATTCATGGGGTTGCTATAAGTCAACAGATGACTTGAAGGCACGTATGTACAGCAGCTATGTTTTATAAGGACAAAACTTTTGCCAATTTTTGGCGGGATACAAGTGGGGCTAGCCAGCCTATTCCAAGATAGGTTGGTCTATGAGTCCCATCACCCCCAACTACCCCCACACTCAGCTGTGCTTGCTGGGGATGATGGGTGAGGTAGTCAACATTTCCGGAGGATGCCGGTGGACTCAATAATCCCAGGCGTCAATCCCGTGCCCACCTATCTGAGGAATAAATCCCAGGAGACTCAATGAGACTTGCTCCTATGTAGACTTCTGAAGCTGCCTGTTGTGCAAATCAGGTGTGATGGGACTGACAGTTGGAGATTTGGGATCATGAAGACCCATTGCAGTTTTAAACATCATGCACATGTGAACTGTGGTCTGTTAAAAACCAAATTTCCTTCTCCCCACTCCCCCATGAGCAACCCAGCACTAAGCAATGGTTTTCTTCGGCCTGCTGTTCTTATATCCTCTTCAGCCTAAGTTTTCAACAGAAACAAAACTGCCAGCCACCAACATGCCATGGCTCCCAATGATGATGATTTTGCCCCAATACTGTTATTATGGGAGAGGGGAAGGGAGAGGAGGAGACACAAAAGAAGACAACTTTTAAAAAAATCCATACAATTAAATTCTCCACAAGCCCAAGAGAGAGAAAACAAAATATCCATCTCAGCAGACAGTCTTAGGGTGATCTGATCTAAGGTGGGTGGAAAGGCTTAGAAAGCCAGGAAAGATGGCAAATCAGGGATGGTTATTCCCTTTCTTTCTAAATCCCCTTCTGCTTTACAACTTATGATGAGACCTTTCGAGCATCCACTGAAGCCACATGGGGAATCCCTCTAGATCTTCCATCTCTCCTCATCACGAATCCTTACATCACTGGAAAGAACGTGGACGTAAAATCATGCTGGCTTAGAGTGTTTTCCTTACAAAAAGAGCTGCTTCCCTATAGAAAAAAACCACTGCCATTGATTCAGGCTCCATTTGCCCAAAGGCCTGGGGTCTTTCGCCTCTCCTTAGCAAAAGCAGGAAGAGGGACTTCCAAATTTACCACTGCACTAAATGACAAACCTTTTTCTTGCACTAAATGACAAACCTAGGAGGGAATGAAAGACTGGGGGAAAGTGGGTTTGGGAATGTAAAAAAGGAAAAGAGCTGCCTTAATTTTAACTGCCATGACAGCTAGATCTGCCTTTTACGTCTCCTGTTTATATATACTGTACATTTTTTTTAAAAGCAACACAAGAACCAAACCATTCCAGGCATGCTTAACCCAATTTGTATAATATTACTTACACATACACAGAATTATTCAAAACTATCCAAGGGAGGGATATTTCAATGTATATTCATGTCTTCTTCTGGCACATTCTTACCAAGGAAATTCCCATCTGAATATTTTTGCCTCTTTCATTCTTTTCTTTTCCCTCAAAAAAAATTCTGTTGAATTTAGAACCAGTGGCTTAATTTTTCTTCACTTGTTAAACCCACTGTTGTTGTTGTTTTTAAAAAAATCACATAAAGGCGCATTGTGTTCTGGAAAAAAATGCTTCTTTGGAAAAAATATAAGAAATGTTAGCTAAATTCTTCACCAGCCTGCTTAGGTTCCGAATTAGAGTGTTAAACAGATTAAAATAAAACAGTGTATGTGTGTGTATGCAGGTATGCATATACATGATGAAATTCCACATTTTAAAAAATTATAAGATATCTCATGCTAAACACTTAGAAATAAGAATCATTTTTTAAAAAAAGGACAAAAAGAAATCTGCAAGTATTTTATTGTTAAAACACTGATCCCTGGTTTGAGAAATTCCGGTACAATAGAAGACTAGTTTTTAAAAAATAAAAATCAGGAAAGTATTATTGATTACCTTGCTGTGGTAGCCATGAAATCCTCTGAATTCAGCCTCTTCTTCCTTCTGTGAACTTCTTCCAAGGCCTCTCTGATGGGGTTGAAGGCTCGGCCACAGATGTCCAGACACAATTCTTGGTTTACATGTTTTCTGGACAAGAATTGCGTTTGGACAATCAGGAGCAAAGATTCCGTTTTGGGGGGCATCTGGTGCTGGCAAATGGGGAATAAAATTTAAAACGGATTGCTTTCTAGGCATGGTGGCAGCATGCAAAAACCTACACGTGAAAGTACACCAGTCCTGGGTTATTATTCCTGCTCCCCTCCTTGTTATTTATACACGGAATAGTTTTCTATTTCAACCCATCTGATCGTTTTTTCAATCCTTTCCAACCTTACCCTGTCGTTTGTAGCTGGGCAATTGGCTAGGCTTTAAGCAAGCAAATACTAAAACACAATATTAAAAAGTAAAAGGGATTACAGTTTGGGGAGGAAGAGACACAGGCAAAACATATCCCACTTCGAAGCTTTGGGAAGGGGGGGAAAAACCCAATTTGCCCTTTTCCTGCTTTTCCTAGGCTCAGTCCAAAAGGGTCCCTGGGCTTCTTCGTTCAGATTAATTTTTTTGCCACGAGGTTGGTTGGCTTCGTTTATCCTTTGCAGCCAAGAAATAAATAAATCCCACTTCGCTTGGGGTTTGAAGTCGGAACAGGTCTCAGAAACAGCCGCTTTGGTCTATAGCAAGAAATCTGCTGAATGACTCCCATCCCTTACCTGCCCGCAAAAATGGAAAAGATTTTAGGTTAAAACCCTTTTATATTTCCCATTAAAAACAAAAACAAAAAAAAACACCAAACGAACTAACATTTCACGATGCTCGGTCGCGAATCTGCATTAGAAACGACCATATCCGATCGTTTTCCTTTCCAAATTCCAATTTTTTTTTCTCCAGAAAGTTTTTTTTAAAAACTCCCAAACATTTTGCCTAGTTTGACTATTTATTTCTTTTTAAAAAGCATCCAGTCTTCAAGGTGGCATGTCCTCTCTTTCTCTTTCCCTCCACCAAACCTCCCCACAAAACTTTTTTTTCTACACTCGAACTTGCCTTTCCTGTTTTCACTATTTATACAGAACATAATAGGATCAAACCTTCAAAAACCTGGATTCCAATGAACACCATCAAAAGGATCTCTTTGGATCTCATCTGGTTATTCTGTCCACTCTCTTCACCCCCAATTTCAAAATCGGAAGATTTCTTTTTCCTAACCCTTCTTTTCTTTTTAGTAGGCTAAAAAGCTCTGTACAGCTCGCTGGAATTAGCGGATACCTGACTCAGATAAACGCGTTTGCATTGCGCGTTGGCCGTTGCTCGTTTATTTTAAACAGTTGCATAGCAGGAGATAACCAAGCTGAGCTGATTCTCTCGAAAACAGCATTTAAAAAAAAAAGAGAGAGGCATCCTCTGGCAGATTTAAATCCAGACTCCACCGATTGGAAAGGAAGGTCGTCTCGAAACGGTTTGGATAACCTGGGCCGGAGTTAGGAGTGAGCTAAAATCATTGTTTCTGGAACACGCGGGAATGCACGCATTCAGACATTACACGCAATTACAGAGAGAGCGAAATCCAGGGGCTTCATCAGACAAGAGTCAGATTATGTAATAAGCGGCCCAGGTTGGGCGGGAGGGAGAGAAAAAGAGAGAGCTGCTATTCCCAAACCCACAGAGTTTAGAAGAATTCAATAATAATTAGTATTCATAACAAATCTGCCATATATATTAATATATATATTTTTTAAAATCGCATACAGACACACCAGTTTGCAGTGGGGTGGATCTAGCCGTTAGATTCTCTAGCTAAAAGGCGGGTGCTCTCTTAATTTCCAGTTTGCAAAGGGAGCAAAATCAGGTTTTCCCCCTCCCCTTGCTTTACTCTTTGAGAAGTCCCTAAATCCCTAGCCCCAGGATGATGCTAGGAGGAGCTAGACGACGGGAAAAGGCAGCATGGAGAAAGGAAAAAAAAGACAAGATTGAGACAGAGAGAAGGCAAAATAATAATAATAATATAATAATAATAATAATAATGCTATAATAATGATGATGATTTCCAAATAGAGCTGCAAATGCTGAACGCCTAGCACCACGTCTCTCCTCTCCACTCCATTCCCACCTCCCAATCCGCATCATACCCCCCCCCAACATCCAGCAAAACGGAGTCCCTCCCCAGTTTACACCTGTTACCCCGCTTCCCTTCCCAACCCGCGGATCTTGCCCTCCTGGGCAGCTCCACCAAACCTCCTCGGAGCTTCCCCGGTGGAGAGAAAACAAAAAAAGATAGGAGGGAGAACAGTAAAGCTGGACCTCTTCTTTCCAGATCTTCCTCCTTTGGGGGGAAAACCTATCCCCCCTCCCCCCCCAAAAAAACCACACACACACATCCCCTCCTCTTGGCTGCTCTCCGTCCTCTCTCGTTTTATGCAAGGGATAAAGCCAAGACCATCAGTTCCCAACTAGAGTAGACCCATTGAGCCACCGGGGCTTACCCATTTCTAGTTCCTAACTAGAGTAGACCCATTGAGCCAAAGGGGCTTACCCATTTCTAGTTCCCAACTAGAGTAGACCCATTGAGCCATTTGGGCTTACCCATTTCTAGTTCCCAAATAGAGTAGACCCATTGAACCACTGGGGCTTACACCCGTGTCGAGTCCCCATCCCTCTAGCTGGGGGATGCCAGGCCTGAGTTGTTCCCCCAGCTCTATTTTTCTTTCTTTTTCTCCTTCCTTGATTCCCCTTTTTTCCTTTCTGCCTGGCATCCTTGGCTGCTGCTTCCCAAAGCCATCCGAGCATCCTCCTCCTCAGCTGCCGGCTTCTGATTCGCTGCCAGGGATGCAGGCGAGGAGAGAGCCGAGCATCCCTCGCCATCCTCGCCTCCTTCGCTTCCCTTTTTTGGCCCAAAACCTCCCATCAAGCTGCTGCTGGGCTGCCCACCAAAGGCAGAGGAGAGGCAGACTGAAGGCAGTCCTCGGCTGGGGAAGGGTTTTTAGTGGAGGCCCCCAACAATAAGTGTGTGGCAGAGGAGGGTTAAAGGAAGAATGGGGACGGCCTTCAATTGGTACTGGATTTGAATAACACCACAGGGTGATAAATGTCCATTGTGTTTTCCAGCGTAATGAATCTCTGCACTCTCTCTTCAGAGAGCTCAGCAGCTGCAACCTGGTGCTTGGACTCCCTCTCTCTCTTAAAGACACATCATCATCCCCACCACCACAACCCCCAACATCCCCAGGCCTCCACTTCAGCATGGGCCTGGCCCATGATTGTAGAAGTGCATGTAACAAGAAGGAGAGTTGTATTTTATTTAAATTCACGACAGGATTCTTTCGGATGGATTGGATTCGGATGGCATCTGCCAAGGGTTGTGTGTGCGAGAGAGAGCGTTTGGGTTTGATTAAATTTAATTTGGTTGCTTCTGGATTTTGGTGGGGTGGCCTGATGGAGTCAGCCAATGCTTGTGTGTGGAAGAATTTATTTTATTTTTAACTCATTGGAGAAATAGGGAGTTATTTCTTGCAGTTCAACAATCCAGCACCCAGAAGAATGCCAGCGTCCACCCATTCCACGCTAAAATCAATATTTTGTGCTTTTCAATGACTACTGCTACTTTTAGGGTTTATGCCACTGTTTTGTTGTTACGAATGATAGATACAAAATTTATTTTCTATAGTTATGTTGAATCCTTTCTTGTTAGTGATAGCTGCGAAATGTATTTTGCAAAGCATTTTTTTTTTAAACTCTTGGCTTTTCTTGTTACAGATAGGCTAGAAATTTGTCTGGCAAAGCCTTTTTCATCTTCAGCTCTCTGGTTATATTTGCAAATATTGTTTTGTAAATCCTTGGCTTTTCTCATCAATTGCTGTGAAGTCCCCCCCCCTGAGCATTTGTGGTATTCAACTTTTCTTGCTATACATTTTTTTTTAAAGGCTGTGGATGCATTATGCCCAATGTGCATTTTCACTAAAATACAATACATCACCAATAAGAGATTATTTTTTAATAGAAGCGTGAATCTGAAGTTGCAAGTTGTCTTTGGCATGTGAAACCATGTTCACTTAGATGCCAAGGTGGTGGGAGTTACTGATTAAAACCCATTGTCCCTTCAACACTTTTCAAAAACAGGTCACATGGCTCCCCATGCAGGCCAATCCTCTACATGTTTACTCAGGAGTAAGACCCACTATGTTCATTGATACTTTGTCTTGGGTAAATGTCCACAGGATTGCAGTCTTACAATCACACACACACACACACACAGGCCTACAAATATGAAATAAATTATTTCGGGGAGCAGCTTTTTCAAAAGCACTACGTTAAGGATCAGGGAATCATTGGTTTGGGTGGAAATGGTGCAAAAATGAAGATGGCTTTGAAAATTGGCCATATGCACTAGAGTTGGCTAAAGTTGGAGGCCTCTGTGTAGTGTGTGTGCACGCCTTCAAGTTGCCTGTCAACTTATGGCAACCCCATGAATTTCATAGGGTTTTCTTAGGCAAGGAGTACTCAGAGGTGGTTTTGCCTGTTCCTTCCTCTGAAATATAACCTACAGCACCTGGGATTCATTGGTAGTCTCCCATCCAAGTACTAACCAGGGCTGGCCCTGCTTAGCTTCCAAGATCAAACAGCTACAACCCCACCCAGAGCCTACCCCACCATCTCTGCTTTTCTATAGGAGCAGGACCTTTGGTTTCTTAAATATCTGGAAGTCTTTCCCCCTACCTCCTTACCCACCCAACACAGTGCTGAATAACAGCTCCACATCCAGGGACTCAGGCCTTCCTCACCTTGCAGCAACTATTCAAAAGGGGGGAAACCACAAAATAATGCTTTCTCCCCCCCCCCTTGCTGATGAATACAATAGCATTGACTCCTATCACTTTGCAGCTGCAATGCAAGGTTGGGGCAGCGCAGTGTGTTTCTCCCTTGGCTTGCTTGAGGGGGGAGAAGGAGGAGGAATGCACGCAGAGCCTATCAGAGCAAGGAGGAGGAAGGAAAGGGTGTGTGTACTAGCAAGGAGAGGGGGAGAGGGGGTTTGGAGACTGAGATCATAGCATAGAAATAAATAAATAAGTGGAACAAACAAGCAAACACAAACAAGGGAGTGATGCCAAAGGGTTTCAGAAAGAGATATACATACATACATATATACAGTATACATATATATGCCCCACAAAATATTTGGCTCCCCAATGAATGATGCCATGAAACTTCGGACCAGAGTGCAAATACTTTGGCACTCACAACAGTAAATGTATTGATTTGTATAATATCTCACCTCCATTGAACAAATCTTGCCAAAAAAATCCCATGATAGGTTTGCTTTAGGGTCGCTTAAGTTGTAAACGACTTGAAAGCACATGACAAACACAAATGTACATATAGTGTGCCCTTGGTATCTGCTGGGGCTTGGTTCCAGGACCCCCCATGGATACCAAAATCCGTGGATGCTCAAGTCCCATTATATACAATGGTGCAGTAAAATGGTCTCTCTCTGGCTTTTCTTCGCAAACGAAGATTCAGGAAGGACTCATCCCACGCTTTCTGCAAGCGCGCTGATGACTAAAAAGGCCAATCTGAGATAAACAAGTCCGGTTGCAGAAAGCACAGCAGAAGGTCTCCTTGGGTGTTCCCAAATGGTGTTCCATATATAAAATGACAAAATCAAGGTTTGCTTTTGGGGGGAAAGAATATTTTCCAAGCTGTGGATGGTTGAATCTGTGAATGCAGAATCCATGGATACAGAGGGCCAACTGTACATACATCTACACATATATCTTGAGAATTATAGATACTATGCATAACATAATCTGAAACCTAAGTATACAAGACAGTGGAATTAGAACCTATCTGATGAATATGTTAATCAATACAGGTATACCTCTGTTAATGAAGCAGTTGTGTTCATGGCCATGACCTCTTTAACAGAAACTTGGGTACTTGGGGTTGAAATTACATGGAAAGAACAGGGATAAGTTCCTACACCACGAAGAGGAATAAGCAGTTCAATAAGTTTCAGCAGACTTATTATCCAAAACTAACAATATGCACATATGAAATGAAACAATGCAACGAGGTAAGCCTTGCATAAATAAAGCTTCTCAACCTTGATATTTCAGGGCCAAAACCTGAGAGCTAGGGATGACTGCTTATAATGTCACAGAGGGAAGCCCCTAGTGATGCTATTTAAGCATGACATATTTAGCATCTGTCACAGTTGAACAGAATATGAAGTTGAAATAGAAAGCACTGAGTCTAATGAATGAAGAAAAAATATATACATGCTCACATATCTTTCAAGGCAGTGCTCTCACCTTGAGATTCTTCCTTCTTGCTGTGAGTATTTGAGAAAGAGGTTCTCATAGAATAGAATAGAATCATAGAGTTGGAAGAGACCACAAGGGCCATCCAGTCCAACCCTCTGCCATATAGGAATAAACAATCAACGCATTCCCGACAGATGGCCATCCAGCCTCCATTTAAAAACCTCCAAAGAAGGAGAATCCACCACACTCCCAGGCAGCAGCATATTCTATTACAGAACAGTTCTTACTGTCCGGAAGTTCTTCCTAATGTTCAGGTAGAATCTCTTTTCCTGTAGTTTGAACCCATTGCTCCATGTCCTAGTCTCTGGAGCAGCAGAAAACAAGCTTGCTCCATCCTGGGTATGACATCAGTTCTCTAGCAGGTAATTCTAAATATCTTACAAGACTAAAATTCTGGGATTCTGTAGGAAGGAGCCGTGAGAGTTAAAGCAGTATCAAAGTTCAAGGCCCTGAGATCCATCCTACTAGCCAGCCTTGCATAGTGTCTTTGGAGGACTGTCAAAATAAGAAGGAACCCACTGCGTATCTCTCGGATCCATGCCTCACCTTCCTGACACATTTGCTATGGTGACTAGGGGTATGTTTAGCTCAAAACGAATACCTTTCCCAAGCTCTGCATATTTTGGATTACTTGCAGTAGGTTCTCACTGACTGTCAAAGGACAGTCCTTTCTTTAAAAGGTGGCTCAAGTCAAGTCTTGTTTTAGGATCAATAATCCTAAGAAGGGAGGGCCTGGGATTTTTGACACTGCCCAGCCACTTGAGCAATGACTAGTGGCACCAGCTCTATCATTAGGAAGAGTGAGGCAGTCGCCTCAGGTGATAGATGAAGTGGTAAACTGACAGAAGGAAAAGCTGGATGGTAAAAGGCTGGCTGTGTGCCCCCTAAGTTAGTTTGCTGCCTTCAGGCATGGTTGAGGAGTTTGTACGATGAATTCAAAACAAAACGCAACTAGTCCTATCCTTGGTTTAAATTACCGCAAGTAATGCTATGTTTGCATCTGTGCATATTAATTACCACATGCACATTTTTTTAACCTATCTATGGGCTCTATTTCTCCATCTTTTGGGATGATGTGTAATGGACATTTTAAGTGAGCATGACACTATCTATCAGTAACTCTTAGCACTAAGGAGATTATCTCCAAAGAAAACAGAATTTGGAGGATCTCTTCTGCTAAAGACTTTTGGAAAAATCTAGTAGTACATCTAAATTTGGGTATTTACCCAACTTTAACTCCCAGAATCTTTGGACTTTACCTGCCAGAATCTCCCAGCCGCCATGGCCATGCTATCTGAGGGACACTGGGAATTGCAGCCCAAAGAAGTAACTCTTCCACACTTTGGATCATCTATTTATCTCAGTTTTCCTCTCAAGGTTTAGGCAGCAAGATGGTTAAAAAGTACAAGTTCTAAAGCCCATTAAAGCCAACCAGTTTTCCTTCAGCTTCTACAATGCCAGGTAAAACAGGAAGGCTCTTAAAATATTTTATTTTATTTGCTTTCATTCTGTCCAAGGAGCTCAAGTTTGAAGCTCTGGGAAACATTTGAAAGGAAAATGTTCCATAAATATAGAGGGATGAATGCCTATATAGATCAGGGTTGGGGAAAATTTGGCTCTTTAGATATTTTGGACTTCAACTCCCAGAAGTGCCAACTGGTGTAGCTGAAATAAAAGGATTATGGGGGTTGCAGTCCAAAACATTTGGAGGGCAAAAATCCTGGAATAGAGAAGAGGCTGGGAAAACAGTAACCCCAAATTCACTTCCAACAGAGACCCATCCTTGGGATCACTATATTTAGCCAGTATATTTTGGCACCACCTCTCAGCCAGTGGGGCACTGTGGGACTCAAATCTTGAGCTTAAAAATATTACTTTTTTTTACTGCAACTCAAAAGCAGGCCCACTGGGGGATTCAAGGAGTTATTGTTCAAGTTTTCAAGCCTTGAAGACAGAGTCCTATAGTGTACGTCACACCCTGATTCTCTGCTCTTTGGGAGTGGTAGTTGAAAGAGCACAATTTAATACAGTACAGTTGGAGGCTGATGCAAGTTACTTGGCTGCCTCAGGCAAAGGACAAACCAACATGCCTGCTTTGCTGTTTACCAAAGCCAACTGGACTCCCGCTCAGATATGGAAACCCACTGGGTGACCTTGGGCAAGCTGCACTGTCTCAGCCTCAGAGGAAGGGAAAGGCAACCCTCCTCTGAACCAAGTACTAACCAGGGGCTGACCCTGCTTAGCTTCTAAGATCAGATGGGATCTATTGCCTTTAGGTGTTTAGGCTTCCAATTGGGACCAAGGCACTATAAATTAACTGGGATAATTTTAAAGAGAAATCAACATCTACCATCCGGAAAAAAAACACTGTCCTGTTTTGTGTGTGTGTGTGGTCCCTATTCTGTCTATTTTAAACAACAACGGGGCCTTTTTGGTGGCTGCCCCTTTTCTTTGGAAATCCCTTTCTACCGGACTAGAACAGCCTTTTTCTTCTCCTTCTCCTATTGGCTGGCAAGCACCCCCCCCATTCCAACAAGTTTTTAAAGAATGGCTAGTATTGTTTTAATTGTACTATTTTTAAAATTGCTTTTCACCATTTTCAATTGAATGTTTTTAATTATTTTAGTATTTTTAATACAGTAGTTTAATTCTAACATTGATTTCTTTTTTTCTTTTTTTTGGTGGGGAAGAGGGTATAGAACCATAGAATCATAGAGTTGGAAGAGACCACAAGGGTCATCTAGTCTAACTCCCTGCCGTGCAGGAATAAATAATTTTTATTTATTTTAATTTGTAAGCCTCCTTGAGTCCCCAAATTTGGGTTAAAGGTGTGGTATAAATAATGATGATAATTGCAATGGACCGGAAGGCGCTCTTTTGCCATATCTGGCGAAAAGAGCAAAAAAGCCAAGTTCTTCAACCTGCAACACTGTTGGTGGGTTTCTGCAAAACAGCACCTGTGGGTCCCCTTTGAACTTTATTCCTTTAAAGTCGCTGGTTGCTGTTTTTTTGGTGGTTCACTTTTTTTTTTCTCCTTCTAGTTTTCAAGCTGGATGCATGAAGTTATGCAAGATATATAACATATATATATATATATATATATATATGTCTGAAACTTCTCTTCCTTGTTTTCTTTCTCTTTTCTTTCCCTCTCTTTTAAACCTTTCCCCTCTGCGATGCTTTCTGCTCCACTTGTAATAAAGAAAATATCTTGGCTAGTCTTCTCTAGTTGCTTGGCAACCCTGATTGAAGCGCCAGCAAGAGGGGCAGAACAAAATGTAACCAATCCAATGACAAAGACAAAGATTTTGGTGACATGTGACCCTTGGTATGAAAAGGGCAGCCTTAAAATGTCCCTTATGTCTTTCCCTCCTGACCGGTGGAGCTAGCACCCCCTTCCTCCGTCCCCATTCACTTTCTTACACCAATAAATATGGATTAGTGAAATACTTGTTCCCACAGTACTGAAAAGATTGGGTTGATCTTTGCACCCCATTTATGTACCATCCTGACAAGCCTCTAAACAAAATTAACAGGGAAGAGTCAAAAGGGGCAAACCTGAGTTCTGGAGCCCCTCCAGAGGGTAGGGTGGAGACAGGACGGGAAGCAAGTTTTGCTCAACTACATTTGAACCTCCCATTAAAAAAAAGGTCTGGCTACTAGGACATAACTTTTGGGCCATGGCATGATGTCATCCAAATCTGGACAAAGAGGTCTCCATGAATTTCCCAGAGGTATACATTTGCCTCCAGAGTTATTGATCCTTCCCAGAAATGACTGCATGAAGATCTAGACTTCTAGGGACAAATTCCAGAAGAGATCAGTGTGTCAGTCTGTTGCAGAAGAAAGTCCACATTGAATTTCCCAACTGACTAATAAATGAATGGACAAGGTCCTTTTCGTTGGGTGCAAAAGTGTCTCATAAATGGAATTGACACTAAAGCTGCTTGACACACACTCCTACCCAACCATTCTCTGAAGATGCCAGCCACAGATGCAGGTGAAACATCAGAAAGAAGCTATTCCAGAACATGGCCTCACAGCCCGGAAAAAAACCCAAGGAAAATCTATGGATGCCAGCCGTGAAAGCCTTTGACTTCACACTAAAGCTGATAGCAGAGTCTTTCTGAAACCAGAAAAAACTGTAACTTAAATAAGGCTCACTGCTTTCGATGTGGCTCAGTCTAATGTGTATTTACTCAAAATTAGGTTTCACTGTGTTCAAGTGGAACTCACTCCCAAAGTACCGTAAGCATGCACAGGTTTCTACTCAGGGGTTGGAATCGGATGTCTTATGCATGTATAAGTTCTCCTCTAGAAATGGTTTTGGTTTGATGTGGGGCTCCCCCAGATGGGATGAATGTGACAGGAAGGTGTGGCAGTTGTTTTTGTTTTCAGGTGTTTTTAAAATACCCAAGCCATGTTCCAAACCAATATCCACAGTCCACATTCCTAGACTATGTTTGTTAATTCCAAGCATTAGCTGCAACATATTATTCTCAACCTTGTGTGGGTTTCTTTTTAAAATCTGAGACACATTGGAACTATATATCTCCCCCTTTTTAATTGTATTTTTTAGAGTTATAGTGCACCGGTGAAAATGACCTTTTGCACCATAACTGTATAGTAAGAGCTCTTGTGCAAATTGAAAAAAAAAATTGCTACAAACAGACCCCTAAAAGAATGGAATGAGTGGACACAGAGGTGGCAACAACTAGTCAACCCTAGCAAAACCCAGGGGCTGTAATGCAAGAAGTTTAAAGAAGCTATAGATCAATCTGGAAACACGGGATGTTCCTATTCAGTTCAAGGTTGCAGAGCAAAATCTCCTTTGATGGACACACTGTGTCCCTGGTCAGCAGGCCCTGGTGAACTTTCTTGGCTTATAGTAACAGTACTCTAATCACTGCTTCAAAGCTGAATCTAGTTCCCTTTAAATTTCCCATAATGCCCCAGAGCTATGTTAGTTCAGGGGCATTGTGGGAAAGGAATCAGTAGACTCTACCAGGGTACTGGAACCCTGGCATCTGCCTAAATATCATATCTTTCAGAAGTTTTAAACATTGCTTTTTCGGATGAGCAGGGATTTGACCCCTGGTCTCCCGGAATCCGAGTCCAACACTACACCATACTGGCTGTCTCAGCTGTTGTTTCTGCTCCCCAAAATGCTATCCAATGGAACAGGCTTTCTAACCTAATGCTGTCCAGCTATGTTAGACTCTGAATCCCATCAGCCCCAGCCAGCACAACTGATAACAAAGCATGAGGGAGTTGTAATTTGGCCCAGCTTGATCGGGAAAGTTTGTTACTGAATGAGAACCACCATTTATTTGATCAACAGATCTATTTTTCTTGCACAGGTTGCTCTTAAAAGGACCTTCTATTCCCTTTCCATCTTGGTGCTTGAAAGCATCCATTCTGTGGGTGAAATCATCCGCAAATGAAATTTCAGTTTGGAAAAAACACACACATCATTAGAGTCTGTGTTCTTTTTTCAGAGAGCTGAGTAAATATGACTTAGTACTTTGCCCTTCCACCTGCCTTTTAGGTTCTAAGATTGGGAATGGAAGGTGAATGGATTGTGAAATAAACATATTCATACCTTACATCCTTTCTTTAGCCTGCATTTGTTTTTGGCTCAGATGAGTTAAATAATATCAGATTCTTCCAAAACTTCCAAACAGAGAATGCAGATTATTTCAGCAAAATAAATGAAATAAAACCCACATTTTTCCACACACCTCATTTCCTCTCATAGATTGCCAGGAAAGAAAACACACACATAGGCATCCAATGAAGTTAATTCCAGTAGTTTCCCCCTTTTCTACTGATCCTTCCAAAAAAGCAAGACAAATATTTCTCCTTTAAAAGCAAGGCAGTATTTTCTCTGAATCCCAAATGCCTTTAGTACTCGGAATGCTGGTGCCAACAGTGGGGAAAATCGGCTCTGTAAAAAACCTGTAAGTTGGACATTATCTCATTTTCCTATATTTTTGAATCTTCTAGCAGTTCAGAATCTCTACCATATTATGTGGAGACTCCTGGGAAGGTGAGTTGAGAACACAGATTTGGTGTGTCTGTTAAGAAGAAGCATTGGTGAAGTTAAATAGTTTTAGACTCAGAACCCTATATTCTTATTGGGGCTTTCTTTCATCAATGAACTGTATTACCCATCAATTTCATATTGTGGTGAAATTGTGGTGATGCACCCTTGCTATATTTGGGGGGACTTCTGGCTTATTTGGAACGTTTCACACTACAAGCTATAATGCTATGAGTTCACTTTAACCACCATGGCAACTTCCTATGGAATCCTGAGGTTTGTAGTTTAGGGAGGTACTAGAGCTCTCTGGCTGAGAATTCTAAATACCCCCTCCCCAAACTGCAAATCCCAGGCAGGACTGCTTTAAGAAATGCTTTAGTTTGGGGGGCCCATATGTTTATCTCAGGTCAATGTAACCTAACTCAGCCTAAGCTATTCACAGTACAGGATATTCAGATTATTGCTAATAATGGTTTTGCAGGAGGAGGGTTACTATGGGGCCCCCCACAATGATGAGGCCCCCTGCGGATGCTGATGCTGCCGGTGCCTTAAACTGGCCCTGATCCCAGGATTCCATAGGTGCAACCATGGCAGTTAAAATCAAATCATGTCATTATAACCTCCTGAGTGTAAAAGCTGGACGGCAGTGGAACGCGTTGTCTGGGAGTGTGGTGAAGTCTCCATCTTTGGAGGTTTTTAAACAGGAGCTGGATGGCCATGCTTTGATTGTGTTTTCCTGCAGGGCAGAATGGGGTTGGACTAGATGGCCCTTGTGGTCTCTTCCAACTCTATGATTCTAGGGGGTAGTCCAGACAATGAAAAAAACCCTCTTAGAATCCACGGGGAACCCAATGTGTCCAAATGGGATTCCGCAGCAGTCCGTCCTTTTTGGAGAGAGTGGAAGCCAAAGTCAGGAAAAGTCCACATCAGAAGCCTCCGGGACTTTTCCTGAGTTTTTTAAAAAAGCCCGATGGAACTGCGCAACCTCCTCTGTTAGGACAACCAAATTGCATTGCATCACGTTGCTGAAGAGGACAGCTGATTGGTCGGACAGGTACATGGGCTGGAGCTTGCTAAGATGGCAGAGCGCGGATCCGACATGTTGGATTGTTGCTGTAGCGATCGTGCGCTGAGGCAATCAGACAGGCTTTCTTTCCTTCTTTTTCTTGTTATTTAAGCAGAAGATCGCTCTTCCACACCTTGGACATAGTTTTTTTTTAATTGTTGTTTGGCGGAGGCAAGTTGGGGAGTACAAAACCGCAAATAATTCACTCACAGCCACCATCTTGATTCGCTGGCATGCCTCAGTGTGAACAGCAAACACAGAGTGCTTCGCACACCAGCGATCTTGCCAAAAAATCGTTGAGACTGATGACAGCTGCTGCGAATTGGCGTTTCCGTGCTCCAATTCACATTTTATTATGTTGTCTAGACTGGCCCTATGGTTCTATGTGGAGATTTCCACTATACAACCCCAATGTAGGATCTTGACCAATATGTTTTTAATGTACACCTGACTGACAGATGTGTGGGGAACAACCAGGTATCTGAAGGGAAAGTTTGTTCTATAACTGGTATACAGGACTGGTTTAAGGAATTTTGGGGCTCCCTGCAACGCTTTATTTTGGGGGGCCCATATGTTTATCTCATAACCTAACCTAACCTACTAACCTATTCATAGTACAGGATATTCAGATTATTACTAATCGTGTTTTTGCAGGAGGAGGGTTACTACTGGGCTCCCCAAAATAAAGCATGCTGCAAGTGCTGCAGGGCCCTTAAACTGGCCCTGCTGGTATAGGAATTTTATAGGTTTGCCAGAGTGGAAACTGGAAAGGGCTCCTGTACCTTTATGACTGTGTAGAAGAAGGGAATTCCAGCAGGTTTTTGCTTGTTACCTGGTTGTTTGACAAGCAACGCCTATTGAAATTCCCTCTTCTACCTAGTTATAAAGTTACAGAGGCCGCTCCAATTTTCAGACTGGCAATACAGTTCCAATAAGGAGCCACATTGAAAGCCTGTTTTGGATAGATTTATCGGGTGGTTGCAATGATTTCACTCAGTAATGGCGCCACACAACCAACATGTGTTTCGTTTGTGTCCTTCCGGCTGTCTCCCCCTCAGCCGCTGCTGTGTCCTCCTGAGGAGAGACACGTCCCGGTACGATTGGCGCATGTGTCTGGTGGTGCAGGGAGCGCATGTCCCCGAGCCTTGCCAAAGGGTTAAGGGCCTTCACAAAGGGCTTTTTACTCTGGCCTGCAGATGAATTGCCCATTCTCTTCCTAGGCGGGTGGACACCCTGGTCCCAGAGGGAATGGTTATTTCTCCCCTTTAAAAAAAAGGGCAAAAAATGATGGAGAGAATGCTTGGAAAATAATGATAAAACCAGAGCATTGTATAAAGTGATGCAAAGCTTGCTTTGCAAGGATTAGATGGGTGTGCAAGTATGTGTATGAGGCCAACACTGAGGTAAATTTTAGTGCAAAATTTATCTTCTGTTTTGTCAAGTTCTGTACATAGAGGGTGGGGTGGCACTGAGAGAAACTTGAACACCTTTTCAAGAGCAGGTTGAACATATTTTGCTGCCTGAGGTGTCTTAGCAAATGGCATTCCCAGTCACTGGCATCAAGGCAGCACCTTTTTTTTTTTTTTTACCTCAGGGCATTGCTTGAGGGAAGTTAGTACATTTTTCTACCGCCACTCTTCAAAATTAAAATGCATATATTGCCCCCAAGGCTGTCCTGAGTTATTTTGGCACCTGAGGGGGAGAAAAATCCACACACACCATGCCTTTCCTTGGGAGTAAAAGGTAAACTGACAATGACAAAACCAAATTAAATCAGAATTTGCTTTCAAGGCAAAACTATTTGCCTCATTCTTCTCAATAGTAGGATCAAGATGGCGAGCCAAGGCGCATAGCACCCAATGCCCGGGTAAGCCTGAGCCATTTTGCTACCTGAGGCAAGACATAAGATCCTCCTCTCAGCTTCTGTTCCATGTGTAGAACCCAAGCTGACTAAATTTTACCTCAGTAAATGGCAACAGGACAGTGACTAAATTTTACCTCAGTAAATGGCAACAGGACAGTGACTAAATTTTACCTCAGTAAATGGCAATGGGACAAGAACTTGGAGGAAAGTGAGATTTTTTGGTATCACCAGACAGGTTGTGTGGCACAAATAGGCCTAAATCTTGTTGTTAGTCCCAACTCAAGTACACCCATTGCATCAAATTGATTTACTTATGTGCTAATTCAGAAAGCAGCCATTGATTCAATGGCTCCCTTTTGGTTGAAAGACTTAGGCATGAGTTTTTGCTTCAGCAGAATGGACTGGCCAAGTACCTCATGAAAAACAATATACTCTATATACTGGTTGAATATCCTTATCTGAAATGCTTGGAACCAGAAGTGTTCTGTTTTTTGGTTTTTTTCCAGATTTTGGAATACATATCTTTGCACATACATAGTGAGAGATAATGAAACTGGAGAGAGGCCGAGGATCTGTGAAATGGCGGAAGGCATGGATTCCCGCCATTTTGCAGATCCTCGTGTCTCTTTCCAGCCATGTTATTCTCCAGCTTCACAAATATTATGCTACTTGTATTGTAGCTAAAAAAAGGTTTTAGGTTTTGGAGTATTTCAAATTTCAGAATTCCAGATACTCAACCTGTATATTTGGGGTATTGCCTCCATTGCTCTTTATTATTACCTCCCTCAACACTAACCATCTAGAAAAGAAGGAAAGAAAAAATATATTTATGCTGTGCTGGAAAACTGACTACCTTTTCCTGAGAGGGTTTATTTTGAATGTAACCTTTTTGGGGGTGGTAGTGGTCATATTTATCTTTGTCATTTTGTATTGGTATTTTGTGTTGGTATCAAAAGTAAAACAATAAACAACATTAAAAAAAACCAGCATTGACAACTTGAGGTGGCTGCTTCACTTTGTCAGCCTCACTAGTTCTGCACAAAGCAGGCCATTTTTAAATTTAATTTAATTTAATTTTGGTCACCTGAAGCAGTAAAATCTCACAACACTGGGAATAAGAATATAATAGTCATAAATTAATTGACCAGCAATAATTGCTGCTTTTGGGGGGGACACCAAGCCTCCTGACCTTGAGGTGACTACTTCACTCTGCCTGATAGTAGAGTAAATATCCTTACTCTTTTAAACAAAGGGTGTTGCAAATCTTCTTACTCAGTGTATTTGTATGCTGCTTTTCCATGGGAAAACTATTCTCAAAGCAGCTTACGGCAACATCAGAACAATTTATATAATCACATGCAACAGCTTTTCTAGTAGTCAATAACAATTACATGTCAAGGTTTAACTAGTTGTACAAACAGGCTACGCAAGCAGTAATAAATATTCAGTAAGATCAAACAATCCATTAATAATTCACAGCAAGGTCTAATTCCTCAATTACAGTGCAATCTTCTACTTATATAATCAGAACTCAGTCCCATTGGCTTCAGAGAAGCCAACCTTGAGTTAAATGGGTATAGTTTTGCGATCACACTATGTAAGTAGAAAAACTCATGGGTAGACAAACTCAATCTTAGAAGAAGCATTCCCACTCCATTACTCTCCGACAACATGCAAATGAAATGCAGAGATATAGGATGGGTGACACGTGGCTTGAGGGCAGTACATGCCAAAAGGATCTAGGAGTCTTAGTGGACCACAGGCTGAACATGAGGCAGCAGTGTGATGCAGCAGCTAAAAAAGCCAATGTGATTCTAAGCTGCATTAATAGGAGTATAGTGTCTAGATCAAGGGAAGTAATAGTGCCACTCTATTCTGCTTTGGTCAGACCTCACCTGGAAGACTGTGTCCAGTTCTGGGCACCACAATTCGGGAAGCTGGAACGTGTCCAGAGGAGGGCAACCAAAATGGTGGGAGGTCTGGAAGCCATGATGCCCTATGAGAAGCTGCTGGGCATGTTTAGCCTGGAGAAGAGAAGGTTAAGAGGGGACATGATAGCCATGTTTAAATATTTGAAGGGATGTCATACTGAGGATGGGGGTAAACTTGTTTTCTGCTGCTCCAGAGACTAGAACACGGAGCAACGGATTCAAACTACAGGAAAAGAGATTCCACCTAAACATTAGGAGGAATTTCCTGATAGTAAGAGCTGTTCAGACGTGGAATACACTGCCTAGGAGTGTGGTGGAGTCTCCTTCTTTGGAGGTTTTTAAACAGAGGCTGGATGGCTATCTGTCGGGAATGATTTGATTGTTTATTCCTGCATGGCAGGGGGTTGGACTAGATGGCCCTTGTGGTCTCTCCCAACTCTATGATTCTATGAGATGAAGGAATGCCTCTTCTAAGAGGCATTCTTCAACATCAGCATCTTTTATACACATGTAAAGAATGTGCTCTCTTTCTACTAACTTTAGAGGTAGCGATGCTTTTATTTATTTCTGCCCCCGCCCTATATCTGATATGCATGTGATGAAGCGGACTGGAGTCCGCAAAAACTTATGCCAGAAATTTCTTCTTCACAGTTAATCTCAAAGGTGCTGCAGGATTCCTTTGTATTTTTCCTTGAGGAACGAAAGGCTGGTTATACAGAACATGGAGATTTAGCTCCAGATTAAAATGTAAGACAACTTGGAGGTTTTCCACTGGGCAAATTGGGGGAGTGGGGGTAGCCATGGAGGGATAACAGGTGAAATCCAGTCCTCTCCTCCTTTTTCTCTCTCCTCTAAAGATGGTTGCTCTCTCCACTTTTTGGTTCCCTTCCAGAGATCTGCAAGAGAGAGAGAGAGAGACCCCTTTTTTCTCTTTCCTTTTTCCTTCCCACCACCTCTAAGTCCTTTTGTCCACCCTTTGTCATGGAAAGAGCTCCTCCTAAATCAATTCCATGACACTGTTATTGTTTCTCCTCCCAGAGTTTTTAAACTTTTCCCCCTCCTGAGGTCAGGAATGGGGACAGTTGCTATTGGGATGGTGGAGCAGGGTGGTTGGGGGTGGAGGTGAAGGGTCACCCCTGTCTCTGTGGGTCATCTGACAACAAAACCATTTGAAATATCTACTCTCCATCACTGCCAATATTGTCTTTTGCCAGCAGGATCCTGGCACAGCCCTTGAATGGCTCCAGCCTCAGCCTCAGCCTCTGTCCATTCCATCGGTCAGCATCTGGGAATGGACAGAAGGTTATTGTGTGCGAAATAGCTTTGTTTTCGGTCACAGCTGCCCGGGTTTGGACTAGAACTGACCGAAGTCCTGGTGGGTGGGAGAGAAAGGAGGGAGAAGAGGGGGGTTTAGAAGTGGGGTGGGATTGAGAAAGCATGGGTCATTGCTTCCTAGAGGGGTGTTTTTTCCCACCCCATGGGCCAAAGGCTTCTAGCATCCAGACTTTAGAGAGCCCAAGCTAAAGAATTTGGAGGGGAGGGGGACTATGTCTTCCCCCTCTACCCCCCCTTTTAAAAGAAAAAAAGTAGGGGGATTTATTAGGGGCGGGAAAAATATAATAAAGGAGAGAAAACTCCTCCCATTAAAGAAGAGGGAAGAATCAAGCCAGATGTATAGGGGATGTCATGGAATTTTGGAACTTATGCTATGGGTTAAATGAGGTATAAAAACACCTTGGGCTGAAGTACACAATGAAGATATCAAACTGTCTGCTTTTCTTTTTTTCCCCTTTAAAGTGAAGCAATATTTTATGGAGAGTTGTCTGAGTTTGTGAGTCATCTTTAGAGTTTTCTCTGGGCCTCTAAGAGGCCAGAAATATCTATATCCTGATGAAGTGGAACATAGGAAACTTTTGGCTATTTGTCCTTGACAAAATAAAACATTAACAACATACATATTGTAAATCCGCTATCCCCAAGTTCCCTGGAGAGGGAGTTAAAAATGTTAAGATACATAGCTATGATCAGGGACAGTCAGAAAGTTATATTGACAGATCTTTGGTTGATCCACAAAAGATTTCTGACTCCTAGTAGTTTAACAGCAGTGAGTAAAGTTAAAAGGAATCTTGCAAAACTCTGCCATGCTTGTCCTTCTGCCAATAACTTCCTTCCTTTATTAGTATTAATAAACCACTTGTATTTATTTAGATTTATCTATATGGATATCAGAGTGGTGTATAACAGGGTACTGTAGCTATATCACTGCAAATCCTGTATTGAGTAGAGATGGACTAGGTATTGCTGAAGATCCCTTTCAGCCTTAAAATTCTGTGAAGTAACAATGTGGTACTATTATTTATTATTTATTACTCTTGGCAGAGGCACATTGTATATTGTCAGGATTGAAAGGGACATTTCAAATGGTATTTGGGGGAGGATGCCAACAAACTACTGCCCAAGGAAGCTGTTTGTTATTACATTAAAAGCATGTTTTTAAAAAATTATGTATAAAACACATGCATCAGTTTTCATAGGATGAGTGGCAGATACTCCGTGTTAACATTCCAGTCATTCTTGGTTGGGATGGCTCTAGCTTAGCCCTGAAGAGGCAATTATATATGGCAAATAGCAGAGGGAAGAGAGAGCTGACAGACTTGGAAGGTTATATTCATAATTGGGATTGCTCCCGAAGGATCCAGACAGAAAAAGAAAAATGAAGCGTGCGATAAGATGCACCTAAAAATAGCCTGATTATGATGTAATCCTCAGATCCCCACAAGAATAGCCATTGCCCAAATGGAAGAGAGAGAAAGAGTGAGTAAGGAAGGAGAAAGGAATGGATTTACCAGAAATCTGGAGCAATTTTCTAATTTTGAGTAATGCACCTGTCTCTTGCTTCTTCCTTTCGGAACAGAAGGATTGTAGGAGAGAACAGTTGGAACGTGCACTGTTTTAGGATAACCACATGAACCCTTAGTGGGATCTTTGCTCCATGAGAAAAGAACAATTTTCAGTGGTAGATATAACTTTTAAAATGTCAGATCAGTGATGGAAGAAGGTGCCAAGGGAGACGACACAATATCCTTGTTGTGTTTACATGTGTGTATGCATGTGCCTTCAAGTTGCCTGTCAACCTATGATTACCCCTTTAATTTCATAAGGTTTTCTTAGGCAAGGGATACTCAGAGGTCGCTGTACTGGGTAGATGTATATTTTGGATTTCCCACTCTTTATTCACTCTTTTTTTCTTTTAATAGTCTATCCAAATACCATTGTCCAATTGTCATTCTCTTGCCTTTTGAGAAGGAACATCAGTACAATGTCCATGAGCGTAGATCAGCTCTGCACTTCCCTTCCATATTTTCACTTGTACCTTTCTGGTCAAAGCCATTAGCAGCTGACATATTCATTTTAAATTTATTTCTAAAATGTGTGTCAAAATCCTTTCTGCTGACATTAAAAACAGTGTGTGTGTTAAAAAACAACAACAAAGCAACGACACTTGGGGGGTTGCCCAGATGATGAAAATACTCCTCATAGAATTTGCAGAAAATACAATGTGTCCCAACACGATCCGAATGAGATTTGCAGTATTTGGAAGGAGGGGGGCCAAACACTCCACAAAACATGCAGTAAAAGGATTTTCCACAAAGTTTATTTTATTTTATTTATTTATTTATTTATTTATACCCCGCTCTTCAGCCACAAGGCTATCAGAGCAGCTTACAAACTGTTTTAAGCAATAGCTATTTACACATCTACACTGCAATAAGAGGCTTCCAATGTGTGTTAGCTAATTGCCCCCACAAGCTGGGTCCTCAATTTACCGACCTACGAAAGGATGGAAGGCTGAGTGAACCTTGGAGCCCTCTGGAATCGAACTTGCAATGTGGTGACTTGCAGTACTGGCATTTAACCCCTGAACCAGTGTAGATGTGCATTTTTGCATGTGTAGACATCTGAATTCACATCACTGCACATTTTTGCTCTATTGCCCTTTATCAGAGCATAGGGATGCTCCATTTGAACAGATGCTCCGGGTGCAAATAGGCAAAAAAATGGTAGAGACAAAACAGCGGTGAAAATGTGCGCCCACTGACAGTATACCATCATGTCTAGACAAGCCCTTAGCGAAAAGGGCTTTGGTAACATTAAAGTAAACATGCTGCTATGGTGGTATACTCAGATGCTGGGAGGCAGCAACAACATCTTCTGTGGCTTGTCCCAATTTCCCAAGCTAGCCAAGTTATGGAAGGGGTGCTGTTTTATTTCTTTGCTTCAAGCAGCACAATGATTTATGACAGCCCTTCCTGGTGGCAAGAAAGTAGCAGATCCTGGATTTGTTTTATCAATAACAATGAGTGTATTTGTGTATGTTTTTAAAAATTCAGTGTTTCGCAGATATTGTCTTGTAACTTTTGTGTTTTGTTGTGTGCCTTCAAGTCGTTTCTGACCTATAGCAACCCTAAGCCGAACCTATCACGGAGTTTTCAGAGGCTGAGAGTGTGTGACTTACCTAAGGTCGTCCAGCAGGTTTCCATGACTGAGCAGGGATCCAAACACCAGTCTCCAGAGTCGTATTCCAATGTTCAAACCACTGCATCATGCTGGCTCCCTTGTAACCTTACAACAATCTTGTAAGGTAGGTCAGCCCCGTTGCCTCCTTTTTGCTGATGAGACAGAGGATAAAGTCGAGAAACTGTGGCTTGCTCATGTCTTCCTCGAGGAGAGTTCACGGGATTGGAGTGATTTCAGCCAGAGACTGCAGGTTCTTGATCATAACATTGTGCTAATGTATAGATGCTGGTCACCTTGATTTAGGGAGAAAATTCCCTTCTTTTTCATAGCTGTTTCATTCATGTTATCCCATTATTTAACTTGATGTCCTACACTTGATCAGGGTGACCTGCATCTTTTATTCCCCCCAACACACACACACACACTTTTAATTTTTTTATTCTGCAAAACTTGAGATCCCCACATCTGCGGAGACATCTCTCTTGTGCATGGATGCTGTGTTTTGGCTTCATTAAAAACCTGGCTCACCTCTTATAACTTGAAACAGAGGGAGTAATTGCTATGCTAACACACATATAGGTGGTGATCATTTTAAGGTAGGGGTGGGTATTGGACTATAAGTCCCATTAGCCCTAGCCAGCATAGGCAAGGAAATGCTGGGTGTTGCAATTCAACAACATCTGGAGAGAGACATAACTACCATCCTTGCTTTAGGACTTCAGCATCCCAATGATGCTGTAAATGTGTGAACAGGTTATCAGTCGCAAATATAAATTTGAAAATTGGTTGTGAGCTCCCTTATATGTGCCTCAGCCTAGCAGGAAGGTTTTTAAAAATGATTTTAATAATAATATGAGACCACATGTATAATGTATTGTCCCATGCACAGTACTGGATTTTACTCAACCAGTGCATTCACGAAACAATCTCAGATGTGTGAACTGGTTGGTTCAGCACAAAAGTGTGTATTCAAACTGGGTCTTTGGGAAAACATTGCCTTTTTAACAGAGTCAAGAACTGCGACCGCTCATTTGCAAATGGCTTCTTGATGTTATGATCTGTAATTTTGTGATTGATACCTTGTGAGATGTGGGCTGGTAGTTTAGAATACAGTAGTCCATCTTGGAATTTCAACTAGACTGAAAAGAAAAGGCAAGTCAGCGAGAAAGAACAGGCATCTGCTTTTGGTTCTCTTCAAGGAAGCAACTGGAAAATGAAGCCTTTCACACCAATTGATATTTACCTTAGGAATAAATCCTATTGATCTTCCTGGGGCTTCATTCTGAGTAGACATATATAAGCTTGCAGTGTGCATGCTATGCATAGCATGCATCCAGATTTTTTTTATTTTTTTAGTTCAAAGAATCTCTAAGCCGATGAATGCTTTAAATAGCAAACCTAGTGGAAAGATCTATTAAAGAGTCAGCGCTCCAGTATTAAGGGCTGTTGGCATCTGTCTTCAACTGGCTAAATGTGTAGGCAAGGTTTAGTTCCCAATGATGGGTTTCTGGGGCTTCTCACCTGATTGGCCCTCCTAGAATAGACGCTGCTTCTTCCTCATGCAGCATGCTTGTATGTGTCTTTGACCAGCTAGGCCTGGTACATTAGCACCATCTACAGGTTCTAGGTAGAGGCATTCAAGAGTCAAGACAGGAGGGGAAAAGAATTACACATGTGCTGCATTTGGGCTGAGAAACAACCAGGATGCTGTACAATTTTGTCTGAACTACATTTTTTTTAACACAACTGGTTGCTTTCTGAACAAATATGCATATTGGAACATTGTTTACAAAGATGCAGAACTGTCATTGATTTTGTGGTGCCCTGACAAGCTGGAATAGGTTTTTAGTTTACTTGATACACAAACAGTGTACATGGATCACCACAGTTACTTCTGATAGTTATTTTCCAGTCTAAAAAACTTTTCTAATTTTTTCAATGCATTTCTTGACCCAAAAACTGAATAAAAATGCATGTTAGGGGGAAATGGCCTACAAAAATGGATTACCTCCAGATGTTCATTTTAAAAGTGGGGCTTTGTTGTTGTTGTGTGCCTTCAAGTCATTTCTGAGTTATAGCAATCCTAAGGCAAACCTATCACAGGGTTTTCTGAGGCTGAGAGAGTCACCCAGTGGGTTTTCATGGCTGAGCTGGGATTCGAACCCTGTTCTCCAGACTCTTAGTCCAACACTCAAAATATGCCACATGGTGGAATTCCAGGAAACTGTTGCATTGTATGACTGGGATAATGAATACTGTGCTAGTCTATTCTTTCCTCACTGGGCACAAAGTAGGCAAAGGAGCCACACATCTTTCATCTTTATTCCATTTACTGCCTGCCCGCTCATACATCACACCTCCCTTCTGCTTTGGGATGAATACTTAGTGATGGAGAGCACCCAACAAAAGTGATCCAGAAAGTAGCGTAGGGTAAATTTTGAAGTATAGGTGCTCACCATGACAGCCATCATGGCCATGTCCTCTCAAAATGGGCTCTCATCAACAAACCAGTCCCACCAGTACTCTCATCATCACCAGGAGCAGATCTTTTGTAAAGCTAATGGGTCTCAATTGCCCATTCAGGGCCATGCCACCCCAAAACATTTTCCATTACAATATATGTTAGTTCCTCGAATTTATATTGTTACTGGAATAATACACTCAGAGGGGAAAGTGAAACCTGAAAAATGTTGACAAGATTTGTTCAGAGGGGGTTTGCCTTTGCCTTTCTCTGAGGCTGAGAGAGTGTGACTTGCACAAGGTCACCCAGTGGGTTTCCATGGCTGTGTGGGCATTCAAACTCTGATCTTCCAGAGTCCCAACACTCAGAACATTACACCATGCTGGGTCTAATGGTCTGGATTATAACCCAAAGCAGGATGTCCTTGCTGTCACTAGATGGCAGCCCTAACCTATGATTGCCTGTATTGAACATAAAATTGTCCTTATGGGATGGGTTTTGCAAAAGGAGGCAGTGAGATGCAAAGAGATCCTATGCTCCTCAGTGCATCTTTCTGAACAGAACCCCTGGCTATGCTGTTTGGGGGATTCTGGGAGTTGTTGTCCCAAAAAAACCATACCACATTTCTAAGCTCTGCATATTAACCCCTATAGCTGACATGAACTGAAAATGAGCAGGCTTTTATTATTTACTTATATTTATTAATTGATTAAAATAGGAGTATAGTGTCTAAGAACGAGGGAAGTAATAGTGCCACTCTATTCTGCTTTGATCAGACCTCACCTGGAATACTGTGTCCAGTTCTGGGCACCACAATTCAGGAAGGATATTGAGAAGCTGGAACATGTCCAGAGGAGGGCGAACAGGATGGTGGGAAGTCTGAAAGCCATGCGCTATGAGGAGTGGTTCAGGGAGTTGGGTATGTTTAGCCTGGGGAAGAGAAGGTTGAGAGGTGACATGATAGCCATGTTTAAATGTATGAAGGGATGTCATACTAAGCATGGAGCAAACTTGTTTTCTGCTCCAGAGACTAGGACATGTAGCAATGGACTCAAACTACAGGAAAAGAGATTCCACCTACACATTTGGAAGACCTTCCTGACAGTAAGAGCTGTTTGGAAGTAGAATCCACTGCTGCCACGGAGTGTGTTGGAGTCTCCTTCTTTGGAGGTTTTTAAACAGAGGCTGGGTGGCCACCTGTCGGGAATGCTTTGATTTTTATTCCTGCATGGCAGGAGGTTGGACTGGATGGCCTTTGAGGTCTCTTCCAACTCTATGATTCAGTGAAAATGGAGAGCCAGTATGGTATAGTGGTCTTGAGTGGTGAACTAGGTCTCTGGGAGATGAGGGTTCAAATCCATGCTCTCAGTCACAGAAACCCATGGTGTGACCATAGGCAAGTCACACTTTTTCAGCCTTAGAGGAAGGTAATGGCAAACCTCCACCGAATAAATCTTGAGAAGAAAACCCGAGGATAGGGTTGTCATTTAAGTCGGAGCTGACTGGAAGGCACGTTACAAATAAAAGTAATTAAAACATTTATATCCTACCCTATATCACAAGATTTGGGGTACAGAAGAGAAAGTGAGTGGACACTGTTTAAAACCATTTTAAATAATTCAGATTAATTTAGAAACAGTTTTTAAAAACTTAAATGCTTATGTAGAATTCCCCAATCTGTTTCCATCAAGGCTAATCAGAAGGAAAACATACTTTTGCACCATCTGCACTGATTTTTTCTCTTTCTTTCTCATTTTTTATCCTGCAAAGGAAGACCATAGTTAGGCCCTGGTGCGCATGGACACAGTAGAATAAGATGGTAGAGACCTCGCAATGATTATGGATAGATTCACTTGTTTCTGTTTTAACTATTTCCAGTGGTTAGCTACATTAGTTTGTTGCAGCAAAAACAGAAAATCAAAGACAAATATTGCTTTCTTTGGCTTCAAAGCTTTTCTAATCTTTTAAGGTTCTGTGGACATTGGTGGTACAGTATAGCCCAGTTCTATCTGTGCAAATGCATCTGATGGACTCAGATGATGTCCACACAAATCTGTAGCAAACATGGCTGAATCCACACTACCCAAATAATCCAGTTTGGAACTGGATTATTTGCCATGACTCCTTCCTATTGAATGCTGGGGTTTGTAGTTTCACAAGGTCTTTCGCATTCTCTGCCGAAGAAGAGTGCTGGCGCCTCACCAAACTACAAATCCCAGGATTCCATAGGAAGGAGCCATGGCAAATAATCCAGTTTCAAACTGGGTTAATTGTGAAGTGTGTATTCAAATATTTTAGTCTTTAAGGTTATATGTGCTGGTGGAATAGGTGAGTTCTGAAATGGTAAAGAACCTTACAGGAGCTTGCCAATGTCATGCCCTCCAATATGTCGCTGGGATATGTGTGGCCATGCAACACTATTTGGTGGTCAAGATGGAAAAAGTTATTAATGAGGAAGAACAGACAAATCTGGGAGAGGGCTGCAGCAGTTTGATTTGTAGTCCCTCCCTGCAGGACTGGTTTAAGGAATTTGGGGGCCCCTGCAATGCTTTATTTTGGGAGCCCCATATGTTTATCTCAAGTTAATGTAACCTAATAATAATAATAATAATAATAATAATAATTCCGTCAGTAACAGGGCACTGGGAAGGAACTTGGGGTGGGGGTCTAGCAGGAGAGGAGGAAAGGATCATAGCTCAAAGGCACCCCCCACAACTTTGCCTGCAGAAGGTATGGTGTTCAGTCCCTGACATCTCCAAAAAGACCCTTGCCCGGAATCTCATGCAATGCAAATCTTTTCTGCAGAACTAGAAACTCCAGCGGAGAGGGGAGACCGCCTATGTTCCTAAAAGGGATGGCGGTCTCCATCCACCCCCCCACCCCAAGCCTTCTGGTCCCGCCCCCCTTGGCCCTGGCCCTTCCTCTCCCCTACCCCCCCCCCCAAATCTGTGTCCATTGAGCTTCGTAGCCTCCCCAACATGACTCCGGCTGGGCTGGCTGCTCGGTGCCTTCCTGGCTGCGCCTTCTTTCTCCTCCTGGGCTGGGTTGGGGGGGTCTCTTCCCCGGCCCAGGAGGAGGAAGAGGAGGCAGCCAGGGGACGGGGGGGCCCAGCCAGGCGGCCGGAGGAGCTGCCCACCGTGGTCGTCGCCATCCTAGCCCGCAACTCCCAACACTCCCTGGCCCATTACCTGGGGGCCTTGGAGCGCATGGATTACCCCAAGGGGCGCATCTCCATCTGGTAAGACCTCTATGCGGGGGGGGGGTCACAAAGGACCGCAGCCTAATGTTGGGAGGGTGGCATTTGGAGGGGGATGCAGGCTGGAATTTCTCCTTTTCCTCGAAAGTCACTCTTTGTCTTCACTTTAAAATACCCTGGGGGGATATTTATGGGTGTATGGGTTAGTTTTGGGGTGTGGGAAGCGGGGGAAGAGGGTGCAATGTGGAGATTTAGGGAGCATAGATTCCCTAGAAGGCAATAATGTTTGGCATGAAATGCCCCCCTCCCAGGAAAATCATTTATATATGCGAGTTAGTTCTCGGGTGTGGGATCTGAGTGTTTGAGGCAGAGTTTTGGAACTTGGGAGAACAAATCCCAGAATCCCCCAGCTTGCAGGAGTGGCAAGAGTTTATTGTCTCCCTTTTCTTCTTTGTGTGGCTTCTGGGAGTTGTAGTCCAAAAAAAGCTAAACTTTTCAAAATTCTGTTTTAAGGTGGTAGGCATTCCCTGTTTTTTGAGTGACTATTTTAGGCATCGACATGGTTGATCCGGGACTTGGGAGCACTGGGTGGATGGTGGTGCATATAGATCTGTGTGAGCCTGTTGTGGTGTGTCTGAGGGTGCATGTGCATATTTGAGGACCCCCTTTGGCTTGACTGGGTATAGTTGCATGTCAAGTTTGGGGAGACTGTGATTTTTCCAGATTCAGGAGCCCCCATAGCAAGAAGCACTTCACCATGCCTGGAGGGTTTGGGGGTTTCTCCATCAATGTATGCATGGGTGCAGTTTGGAGGCTACTCCACATCTTAGTGCTCATGGGTTTGGGGGTACAGGACAGTAAATGTGAATTATTATTTGGTCAAGAGGACATTGAGTTAGGTCAGGAGAGCTGTAATGCCTTTGCTTAGTTTGCTTTGGTTATTATTGGGGTGATTTTGGAGGGACTCTTCCAAACCTACCTTTGAGGCTGGCTGAGGGTTATTTTTTCAGATCCACCAGGATTTGATAGAGCCATCTCAGTTACTGCTTTGTAGACTCAAGGGATGTAAGGATGCATGCTCCCTGCTCATTTTATAAGGTTTAAATGCATGTGATTATGAAGGTGGGAGAGCCAGTGTGGTGTAGTGGTTTGAGCATTGGATTAGGACTCTGGAGACCAGGATTTGAATCCTCATTCAGCCATGACTACCCACTGGGTGACCTTGGGCAAGTCACACACACACTCAGCCTCAGAAGAAGGTAAAGGTAAACCCCCTCTGAAGAAATCTTGCCAAGAAAACCCTGTGAGAGGGTCACCAGAAGTCAGAAATGACTTAAAGGCAACATTAGGAGGAACTTTCTGACAGTCAGAGCTGTTCGGCAGTGGAACGCACTCCCTCGGAGTGTGGTGGGGTCTCCTTCCTTGGAGGTCTTTAAACAGAGGCTGGATGGCCATCTGTCGGGGATGCTTTGATTGTGTATTCCTGCATGGCAGGGGGTTGGACTGGATGGCCCTCGTGGTCTCTTCCAACTCTGCAATTCTATGATTCTATGAAGGTGGGCAGCAGGAATCCCAAGAAACAGCTGTCAAATGCACACCCATCTCTTTTGCCTTCCCTTTAACTGGTTCCCTTCCACTTGAAAATGGAGACTTTCAGGACCATCCAAAGATATTCGTCTGCCTGAGGCAAAGAACAAGATGGCACTCTTGCTCCTCTTCCAAGCACAAAAGCAGGCTGGCTGGGCAGCTGAATCTTTCCCCAACAGAGCAATGAGGGAGCATCCTCCACCCCACTTGGAAGCAGCAAGATAGCTTGGAAGGAACACAGCAGCCCATACTATAGCACATAGCTCTCTTTTCTAACAACTTGCTGCCTGAGGTGACCATCTCACTCTGCCTAATGGTAGGGCCAGCCTGAAAGATCTTCCCTTGGAAGGGAATAAAATGATAAAGCTTTTCCCCAGTTGGATTATTTTGGGTTGGATGGTAGCCAGAACGATTGGTCACTGCACGACTGAAGATAATCAAGACAGAATTCCAGATGACTCTGACATGAAGTTCTTAAGGAACCAATTATGTTAATATGACAGGATAGCAAGGTGTGTGTGTGTGTGTTTTTAAGTTACACAGAACTCTTCTTCACAGCTAGGAAATACCTTCTTCAAGGTGCAAGGATAACACCAGCTTTTTTGAATTGGTTTTGCATCCAGTGAGGCAGTGTGGTGTAGTGGAGAGGGATTTAGGAGATTCAAGTTCAAGTCCCACTGAAAGATGAATCTCAGTTGTTGTCTTTGGGTGAGTCCCTCTTTCTCTCAGCCTGATCTACCTCATCCGGCGGGGATGGGGAGAGGCATGTATGCTGCCTTGAGGTCATTGGAGGAACAGCATGATATAAATCAGCGATTCTCAAACTTTGGTCCTCCAGGTGCTTTGGACTTTCACTCCCAGAAGCCCTAGCAAGCTTGGCCAACAGTCAGGAATTCTGGGAGATGAAGTCCAAAACATCTGGAGGGCCAAAGTTTGGAAACCACTGGTATAAATAAATAAAGGGCAACTTCCTGTTTTCCTTCCTGCTACTTCCCCTCCATCCTGGATGTGTGCTTTCCTAGCATTGCAGCTTCTATTCTCACCTCATCTCAGCCATCAAGGGAGACTGAGGGATTCCCTTTCTCTTTTGTTCCAAAGCAGATCCATTGCAGGCATGTTTTACAGTCTTTTCTACGAGCTTGTAGGAAACCTTACTCCAGCAGTATAATAATTTTTTTTTTTTTGTGAAAGAGCTCATGAGTTGTTTTCCATCTGTTGTCTCTGCTAAACTAATACAGCAGTCTAATGGTGTCTCAATCCAGTTTGGCAGCAGGGATTGGAGGCAGGATCCTAGACTGGGAGTCTGGTGTGTATTAGTTTCTATTCTTCCTTTCCTTTTTTTAAAAAAACCCACATAGTTTCTCCCCCTCTCCAGCAATGTTTTGGGGCTTACTGTGCCTAGTCTGCTCAGATTTGCTGAAGTGACTGAGAGTAACACTTGGAAAACAGAAAACTTCAATTCTGTCCTGGCTGTAGAATCTCTAGGCCAGCCTTCACCAAACCAGCACACCTCCAGGGGTGCTAGATGGCATCTTCCATCATCCTCCAACCTTAAGACTGCCTGGGGATGATGGGAGCTATAGCTCAGCATCTCTGGAGGGTGTTGCCTTACCAAAGAGTATTCTAGAAGCCCGTAAAGTAACTCAGGTGGTTGTCTCAGGCACCAGGATAATGGTGGAGTGGTCTGGCTATCCACTCAAAACAGTGAAACACATAATAGAAACAGTTAATGTTCCCCTGTAAAGGCAATGATGCTGACCTACATGGGCAAAATTTGCCTGGAAAATTCTCTGATGATGATGATGGCAGGCTCTTCTCACATACCATCCTTTCAGAACGCAATTATCCCTTTAAAAGTAGACATGCCAGCAAATGCAAATTCTGACATGCAAGAGTACAAGCCACAAGCTATAAATATGTCCAGAGATGCTGTGCTGGCATAGCCAAGCTCATATCATGAGCCATTTGGGAAATGAACATGTCACTTCAAGGAATTGGCTGGGGAGAATGTCAATGGGTTATAATAGAGCAGTCTGAATTGCAGACTTCCTAGCCAATGCGGAGGGAAATTTTCAATGTTCAGAACATAGCCAGACCTGATGAGAGGATGCGTCAGTCTTCAGGCCGAGATTGTTGTCGTCCTGAGGTTGAAAGTGGCTTTGAAATAAGCTTGCAGATGTTAGAAACTCGCCCTGGTTTTTCTTTAGTCTCTGGCACTGTCAGTAGCCTGCTGGACTTGTAATTTAATGGCAGTGAAGCTGTCCAAAAATGGTTGATCTGAATCCCACCAAAAGTGATATTTTGAGGAAGGGTTATAGCTCATTGGTATAACACAAGTGTTGTGTGTCAAAATGTCCCAAGTTCAGGATACCTCAGAAGGATCTAGAGTAGCAACGATGGGGAAAATGTTCAGCCTGTGCTTTGTGAAGAGTTGTTACCAATGAGATTATACCAGAGCATAGCAATATTGCCTTTTGGGAATACAGCTCCTAGAATCCCCTAGTCAGCATGGTCATGGGTATGCTGGCTGGAAGACTCTGGGAATGATAATCCAAAAAACTAACTTTTCCAAGCTCTGGGCTAGATAATGCCTGTGTTTGTACTTAATGGTAATCCAGGTTGTATTTTGTTGAATTGTGGATTGTTCTATCTAAACTGCTCCTACATGGTTTGTTAGACAGCTGTGAACCACAACTAGAAACCATGGTTTATTGTTGGATTACAAACTCTAGCTGAATGACATCAAAGTCCAAAACATCTGTTGTGTTTTTGTGTCCCAGTGTGAACTGCAGCCTAAAACTAGAGGTTTCAGTATAGCTAGGCAAATGCTTTGGAGCAGGCTGAACAACCTGCTGCTTTCCAGATGTTTTTGACTCCAACTCCCCTCATCCCTGCCCACCAGCTGTGCTGTCTGGGGATGGTGAGAGTTTTAGTCCAACCTAATGGGAGGGCACTGGTTGGCCTACCTCAACTTTTGGAGGGCTGGGTGCACCCCAGGGGTTCCCACTAGCCCCCCCAACTCCTAATGTTGAGTCCGCTCTCTGTTGCTGCCTGTGACTTTGGCTAAAACCAAGCAATGTGGAGAGGAACTGATCTCATCTTTGCCATGTGGGTGGACAGGTGCACAACTGATCACAATGTGGACAACACGACGGAAATCCTGCACGAATGGCTTACTGCAATGGAAAGTCACTACCGGCATATTGAATGGAGAGCTGTGGAGGAGCCAAGGTAACTCTTTTGAAGCTTTTTTGTGCCAGCTTTCTTTGATTTCTAAATACTCAAGAAATGCTTTTATTTCCTGCTTTTCTTATATTGCTGGGTTCTAAAGTAAATACATTTTCTTAAAGAAGTGTGTGACAATGAAGGATGATCGTGATGGATTGGCTTTGGATCCCTGAAAGCCAACCAAGTCAGTGGTTGTCATCACATCTTGAGTGTTATTGTTATACTATGTGTCAGGTGTCCTTTTGTCTAGGGCTGGAGAATATTTGGTCCTCTAGAGCAGTGGTTCTTAACCTGTGGTCTGGGGATACCCAGGGGTCTGTGATGTCCTCACAGGGGGTCTGCAAAGGCTTGAAGGCTGCTAGGCCCACCGCCTGCCTGCAGTGGAGTGACCACGTGACAGGAGCCAAGGCAAAGCCTGGCTGGCTTAGCTGGTGCGTTGCCATTCATTCTGCTCTAGCCACAAACTTGCAGGAAGAAGCAGGAGAAAAGTCTTCTGAGGGAAGCTTTAATGGATGGTGTAATTGTATTATTGTTATTCTTGTTGTTTTAAATCTTGAGTTGAGTGTTAGGGGTCCACGGCAACAAAAGATATTTAAAGGGGGTCTCTGGTAAGGAAAAGGTTATGAGTCACTGCTCTAGATGTTATGGACTGCAGTTCCCATCATTCCTTATGATTGGCCCTGCTGGAAGGAGCTGAAATCAAAAGCATCTGGAGGGCTGACTTTTTCCCACTCCTGCCTTTACTCATCCATAATCTCCCACCATTCAGCTTCACTGAATGCCTCCATTTGGTTCTAATATAAAAGGAGGAAAATGATTGTTTATTGATTTCCTTCATAGCATAAATAAATTTACAAACTGGGAAGACTTTTCACATTACAAAATACTTTAGTTCTTCTCCAGTTTGGTAGTTCAGGGGTAGCAATCTCTCAAACTGAAAAATGTGCAGTTGTGATTTTTCAAGCTTGAATAGGAGGAGTCAATGGGATGTCATTTGCTGCTGGGTGGTGGCGGCTGTTTTTCATGGTTTTTGGAACGCCTGCATGGTTTCTGGAATGCTTTCTGCCCCCTGAATGTACACTCTCTTGCCTCTTCCTCCAGATCTTATCCAGATGAAACTGGACCCAAGCACTGGACGAAGGAGCGCTTTGAACATGTCATGAGGCTCAAACAAGAAGCCCTGAGCTTTGCACGGGCTGAACAGGCTGATTACGTTTTGGTAAGATGGCCTGATAATCGGTAGCCATTGTGGAGGTGTGGGGTGGTGCAAGAGTTTGCTTTCTCTGGTAATGTTGCCTCAAGTTTCATTCTGAATTTTGCCCCCTGTTGTGTGGGGAGGCTTTTCCATCACAGACATGTCCCCCAATCTATTATTTACTTCATTTGTTCCCCATCCCCGAGACCAGCCTTCCTGAACCAAGGGTACTCCAGATGTGTTGGATTTAGAATTATAGAGCTAGAAGAGACCACAAGGGCCATCTAGTCCAACCCCATTCTGCCATACAGGAAAACCCAGTCAAAGCATTCCTGACAGATGGCCATCCAGCTCCTTAAACTGCTCCTCATAGGACATAATGGCTTCCAGACCTCCCACCATTTTGGTTGCCCTCCTCTGGACACATTCCAGATCATGATGGAAGTTGCAGTCCAACACACCCTGCTTCAGGAAGACTACCCCAATTCACCCCTCATAGTTTGATTTAAACTTATTCCTCCTTTCCCCCTCATACCCCCCAGCCTCCACTCCTAGGGTGGCCATTTTGAAATCTGTCAAACCCACAAGTGGGGAAGATTTTCCATGTACTAATCCAGATTATTTCTTTTGGAGGAATGTTTTGGGACCTGCCCAGAACCCTCATAAGGGTCTGCCTGCCAGTGACTTGTCTTGTGTTTTAATTCTACCCTTAGTTCACTGACACTGACAGTATTCTGACAAACAACCAGACTCTGAAGTTCCTCATTGCACAGAACAGATCTGTTGTGGCACCCATGCTGGAATCCCAGACGTACTATTCAAACTTTTGGTGTGGGATTACACCTCAGGTAAGCCAGTTGGCTAGATATTTATTTGTTTGTTTATTTCCTGCCTTTCCCTGGTTTGGGACTCAAGGCAGCTGACAACAGTTAAAAGAGACAAAGCTAACAATATACCACATGCAAAAGTTAAAAATATCATTGAATTATTCATTAAATTATAACCAATTAAAAGAAACATGGCTGGAATCCTGTTAGATCATGACGTTGGTAATGCATTTCTTCTGCAAACCCAGGGTTACTACCGCAGGACGGCAGACTATTTCCCTACCAAGAACCGGCAACGCATTGGGTGCTTTCCTGTCCCCATGGTGTACGCTGCTTTCCTGATTGATCTACGGAAGAAAGACACCACCAGCCTTGCTTTTTACCCTCCCCATCCTAGCTACACATGGCCGTTTGATGACATTATTGTCTTTGCATACTCCTGTCAAGTTGCAGGTGAGAACAGGAGGAAGAGGGAAAGGGCGGATGAACTTTTGGGAGTATTTGTATAGTGCAAGGGTGGGGAGAGTTTGGAAAGGTATAGTTAAAAAGTAATTCATTTGGGGAAATATCCTATTTTTGCTGTTTGTTATTGTGTCGAAAAAGCAACTTATGTTACTTGTGCTGCTAGTTACTTTTCGTTGCTATATAAACATTATTTATGCAACTATTTGATTGTTCGGGTTTTTTTTTACATCCTGAGCAGTTTCCAATAACTTTTTTGTTTTGTTTTGTTCCTATGCAGGAGCCCAGATGTATTTGTGTAATCAGGAGCACTTTGGCTACATCAACGTCCCGGTGAAATCACATCAGACGCTGGAGGATGAACACATCAACTTTGTACATCTTATCCTGGAGGCCATAGGTTGGTTAGACCAGTGGTTCTTAACCTGGGGTTTGGGGGGTCCCAGGGGGCTACAGGCCCCTCACAGGGGGTCCACAAAGGCTTGAAGGCTGCTCGGCTCACCTCCTCCCCACATTGGAGCAGCCGTATGACAGGAGCCAAGGCAAAGGCTGGCTGAACAGGATGCAGCCAATTGTGTATGTGTGTGTTTATGTTGTGAAGAACATGAAGGGAAATGAGGAGCAAATAGGTGGCACATTGGGTGGAATGAACCATGGAAATTATAATATGGCATCGTTGTTGCTGTTGCTGAACAGCATGCTGTTGGTGTCTGGAAAACATAGCAATAGGTGGGAATAAATCAGCTATGCTGCCTCTACTCCACACTCTGTCTCTCTTGCAGTGGACGGTCCCCCCATGTTGCCTTCCAGCCATGTCTACCTCCCTCCAAAGCACCCTACGAAAATTGGGTTTGATGAGGTAAGCAAAAGACTTGGAATTAGAATGTAGGGATTCTGAGTACAGGGCTGGGCTAATAACTGGTCATTAAGAATCACAACCCGGAAACATCACCTAAGGAGACCTTCTGCTGTGCTTTCTGCAACTGGACTCAGATTGGCCTTTTTAGTCATCACTGTGCTTGCAGAAAGTGCAGGATGAGTCCTTTCTGAATCTTCGTTTGTGAAGAAAAGCAAGAGAGAGAGAGACAGGCTTTCTACTCTACCCACCTTGGCTTTCGGTTTTGTTTCTAAAGCAAGTCTCTAGTTGCCTGGAATCCCATCTTAGGAGACAGGTGGGGCACACATTTAATAAATAGATAGATAGAAAGATAGTCTTCATAGCTTTGGATGAAATTTGGAAAAGCATTTTAACAGTGCATGCGTGGGCAACACTTATATGAACACAAAGGTTGCTGGTGGCCAAGGAATGCTGCTGTTCTTCAATGACAAGAGGACTAGGAGCTTGCTATTTATTTATTTATAATTAAGTACCATCATCATTTGTTGGTTTTGGACAACAGTGCTAGAGTCACCTAGCTTGGTATCTAATTTGGCAGCCCTGGTTCAGGAGTTCTGTTATCCTGCTGCTCCCACACAGCTCTGCTTGTTCATTTACACCTTCTAGATTTTCCTTATCAACTTGGCACGGCGTCCAGACCGGCGGCAACGTATGCTTGATGCTCTCTTTGAGTTGGAGATAGATCCCTTGGTGGTCAACGCTGTGGATGGAAGGTGACTGAATACCACTGTTTTGGGAGATGCTTTGTGTTTGGTTTGATGCTGTGGTTGTTTTTTATCAAGTGTGGCAAGGTTGGCCCTACCAATAGGCAAAGGGAGGTGGTCACCTCAGGCAACAGATGCTGAGAGGTGGCATCAGGGTGTGGGAAGAGCAACCTGTGTGCCATGCGTCCTGCCCTGTGCCAGCTGAGTTAGGATGCTGACTCACTGCCAGTGGTAATGATCAATTCAGCTGTCCATTAGTTGAATTTTGTATATGGAATGAACAAAATTAGTCCTGGATTTAAATACCCCGAAGGCACCAGATCCCATCTGATCTCGGAAGCTAAACTACATTCCAGTGGTGGGAGAGGCCAAAGACAAAGGCGGTGGGGCCAAAAATACCAGCCATATTTTAGCTTAAGCTGCCAGAAACTAAGGCTTAGAAAAGGCATTTCAGCCTTTTGGAGTAGGAAAGGGGAGAGCCGTGAAAAAGTTGGAAAACACTGAAATTATGTTATCACAGGAAAGGGGACATGGCCACCTGGGAAGCTCAGTGGGAAGGCTCAAGACCCTGAAAAGACTGGATTTGGCCCCACAGCCTGGGGTTCCCTTGCCCTGCTTTATGACCTACTTGTAGGGCTACCAGAGTGGAAACTGGAGAGGGCTCCTGTACCTTTAACGGATGAGTGTTAGAGTGAATTTCAGCAGGCGTTTCTTGTCGCAGAGTCAGGTAAGAAGCAACATCTGCTGAAACCCCCTCTTCTACACAACCATTAAGGGCTCAGGAGTCCTCTCCAGTTTTCACCCAAGCAACCCTGCCTGCTTGCAGCCTTTCCAGAGGTGGCTGGCAACTTTGGAGCACATCATTTCCCCGATTCTTGGGATGTTCTCTGGGGAATTTTGTTGCCAACCTCTTCTGTCTCTTTCTCTCCCAGCGCCTTGAACAGCAGTGACATCAAGAAGCTGGGCGTGGATCTGCTGCCCGGTTATTATGACCCCTTTTCAGGCAGAACACTCACCAAGGGGGAAGTTGGCTGTTTTCTCAGCCACCACCATGTCTGGACGGAGGTAAGTACCCAGGAAGAATTGAAGAAAAGGCAGAAGAAGATTGCTTTGTTGGGCACAGAGGAGAAGCTGTCAGAGAAAGAACTCGGTAGCAGCATGAGAGTCTATTGTCCAAGCTGAGCAACAGGCTGAGGGAGTCCAGGGCTTGTGATGGGAAGGGCTTTGGTTCCTGATAAGGCAAGGATGAGAGAGAGGCAGAGGTTATGGTGCAAGATGGTCCAGAGGAGGTAGGCCTGGTATATGGGGCAGCAAGGGACTGCTTGTGCAGCAGTTTCTGTTAGGGACAGTTTGCTCCAGGCTGGGAACTAAGCCTGGGACATGGGTTGTGTATGGGTCTAGCTGAGCTCCTATGGCTGGGATGAGCAACTCCAGTGAGGTGGGGGAGATTTTCCCTTCCACGACCGGGACACGGTGCTACATTTTTGGTTGAAAATTGGCTGAAACCACTGACGGAAGTACAGATTGCCCCCTGTTTACATGGGATTGGTACCTGCGGTTTCACTTACCCATGATCAGGGGGAAAGGTCTCTCTAGGCATCTATCTGGAGGACATTGAATTGTGCTGGTGGTGGTCTCTCTAGGGATCGGGAGGTCCTCCAGTGCAACTCTATAGTCAACTTGAAGTTGACCATAGAGTTGTGCCAGATGCCTAGAGAGGTGTCCTCTCTAGGCATTTTCTCTAAATCCTCCAGCACGATTCTGTTGTATTCTATGGCGGTTTGCTATTATACTTGGTTTCACATAATTTTTCCAGGGCAATTTTCAACTGATGTTGAGTTTTAGGAGGGTTTTAGGAGAGGGGACAGGGGGTGTTTTCAAGGAAACTACCACTCCCAGGTTTATGGCCTGAAAATAAATGGGGTGGTCCAGGTGCTTGCAAAAAAACCTGGCACTGTATTTGGCCCGTGGGTTGCACTTTCCCTATTCCTGCCCTATTTGCTCCTAAGGTCACTGGTCTGGATGGGCCGAGCAGTTGTAGTACTGTATTTGGCCATGGTGTGAGTAAGGAGAGCAATGGGCAGAGATTGGAATTTGAGCTTTATGGATCCTGACATTCCGCATTTGTGTACATTGTGTGTTCTCATCAGATAGTCAAGCGGGGGCTGGAGAGGTCGGTCGTGCTGGAAGATGATGTGCGGTTTGAGGCGTATTTCAAGAAACGACTCTTGAGGCTGATGGATGACCTGGAACAGGCGCAGATGGACTGGGATTTGATGTACGTTGGGTTAGATGGTGTGGGTTTACATTCTAGAATGTCAGAAATTGTGAAAACTTCTACAACAAAGTCCAAAACCTTGTACAAGTCAGACTACTACTCATTTTTTTTCTGTTGTGGGTTTCATGCCTATGGCAGACAAGTTTGGCTTCTTTTCTCAGTCTCCTTGCCACTCTGGATAGCTTCTGCCAGTCAGGGTTTTTCAACCTGGTCCCCTTTTGGCATGTTGGACTACAGCTCCCATCAGGCTGATCTACACTGACCATCAACAGAATTTCAGGCAAGATTCTTTCCCAGTCCTAAAGGGAGATACTGTGGGTTGAACATGGGAACCTCAGTATACATATCAAGAGCATTCCCATAGAGCCATTATAACTGGAGTAAACCATGCTTCTCAAACTATCCGATATGTACGACTAGCAATTCCTTCCCTCACCCCCCAAATGTGCCAGGGACCATTGTTATGTTATTACTTATTACTGTGCCATAATATAGTTATTTCTTTCCTGGAAATTCACTACAGACCAGCAGTCTTAAGATTTCCTGACTGGCATCATTCCACAGACCATGGCTTTTGAGCAGTTCTGGTATAAACAGTTCTGAGCTGGATGGACCAACGCTGTGATTCATTTCATTTCAAAGCCACTTCCTGTTTTCCTCTTGAACTGGGGAGCCTTATTTATTTATATATTTGATTTATATCCCACCTTTCTCCCAGCACAGGACCTAGGGTGGCTTACTACAAATTAAATCAAAGTAGAACTAATTTTTTATTGTACTAAGCTTTTAAACAAAACCCTAAACAAAGGCCTGTTTAAATAGAAAGGTCTTTGCCTGCCGGTGGAAAGAGAGCAGGGTGGCAGCCAATGTGGGAGGGAGTTCCACAGAACGGCCACTGAAAAGGCTCTCTCCTGTATTCTCACCAAACATGCCTATCATGGAGGTTGGATGGAGAGAAAGCCCTTCCTTGAGGATCTAAAAATTTGGGCAGCCTCATACCAGGAGGTACAGTCCTTCAGACACGCTGGACTGAAACCAAAGCTGTTGCATTTAGAGCATTTGTTCTATCCTAGAGCCTTGCATTTTACTCCTAATAAAGGAGAAATAATGGCATAAGAAATACTCCAACTCTTCTGGGGTCCCCTCCCTGTGTCTTTTCAGCTACCTGGGTCGAAAACAAGTGAACTCAGAGGCCGAGGAGCTGGTGGAAGAGGTCCGAAATCTTGTGGTTCCTGAGTATTCCTACTGGACATTGGCTTATGTCATCTCGCGGCAGGGGGCTCAGAAACTGATTGATGCACAGCCCCTCCCCAGAATCTTGCCGGTGGATGAGTTTCTGCCCATCATGTATGACAAACACCCCAAGTAAGAAGAATTCCTGAAAGTGGGAGGAAAATCTGGAATCCTTTGGGTGGGTAGGTGGGACTGGGTTGAGAGAAAAAAGACCAAATGACTTTCCCTATCTGTGAGATTACAGTGAGCCAAACTGGTTAGTTCTTTAAAGGATAGAAGTTAATAGAAAAATACATCACTATCTTGACAATTCTTATGCTGATGTCAAAGAAACCGCTGTGTTTTGCATAGGACAAGGGTTTTAGGGACAAGTGGGAGCTGCAATGAAACATAGCATAGCCAAGGCATAGATGCTGTAGACTAGGTCCCCTTACCCAGATCTCCCCATAGGCTGTACTCCACCCTACACTATAGTCCCCAAACCTCCATTTTCTTCTGCAATTCCTCCCAAAATGGTGACTGGAAGTGACATTGCCTTTGCCTTCCTCTGAGGCTGAGAGTGCTTGACTTGCCCAAGGTCATAGAATCATAGAATAGCAGAGTTGGAAGAGACCACGAGGGCCATCCAGTCCAACCCCTTGCCACGCAGGAAACCCCCTGCCATGCAGGTCATCCAGTGAGTTTCGATGGTTGCGCGGGGATTCGAATCCTGGTCTCCCAAAGTCCTGAACCAGCATTCAAACCACAACACCATGCAGGTGCAACCAGTTCCTGAGAATCTCCAAAACTCCTTCAGGCTTCCAGAACTGGTTAAGCAGAATTCCATCCTTGTAAAGCAAAGCAAAACTCCCCCCACAGCCCATTCCTTGCCCTCCCCTTCTTTCTTGCCTCTTAAGGGAAAACATCTGGTTGCATGAGCTCATTCCCTCACCTCCCTCCAGTCGAGAGAAAGAGAAGGCTGTGGAAAAGAATAATCAGTGACTTCCCAGAAGAAAAGGGAGCTGTGTGTAGACAACACTGGCAGGGATGACTACAGGATGATTTGTTCAGCTCTTTGCTGGAAACCTAACATAGGACAGATGTCTGTGGTTAATCTGCATGATTTTAAGGCCCAAGTGAGGCATGTGTGAAAAGTGTTGTCATTTGTGCTGTTTCCCCCTTTCTGTTTAAAATAGCAACCAAGGGGATATGTGGGGTGGCGGCTCACGATTCAGATCAAGACATAGATATGGGGGCACATAGCAGCTCTGTGTGGTTGTGTGCCTGCACATATGTGATATTGTTGTTGCTGTTTTTAATTTCTGTTCTGCCTTTCTCCTGTGAATGGAATCCAAACAGCAGCTTAAATAGACCCATTTTAATAATACACATTCAGAATTAGAGCAAATCAAGCCTGAACTTTCCCTAGAAGCCAAAATTAGTAAACTGAGGCTATTGTACTTTGGACAGAGCACGAAAAGACTTGACTCATTAAAAAAGACAATAATGCTTAGTGTGGTGGAAGGCAATAGGAAAAGAGGAAGATTGAATTATAGGGGAATAGACACCATCAAGAAAGCCACAACCCTAAGTTTGCAAGATCTGAGCCAGGGGTATTGATAAACAGGGTGACTTGGAGGGCTCTCATTCATCGGGTTCTCTGAATTACAGAGCTGACACTGCACCCAGCAAGCTGGTCATTGGAGTCCCCAAGTTGGCAATGCAGGAGGAAGTAGGCCTGGTTTGCTGATAAGCGGAATAGCAACAGATCTCAGGATGAGGGCAACCTTTCCCTTGGCTCGCTGTATGGCTTCCCGCTGATCACTTTGGCTGCTGCTCTGAGCCATTTGGGAATGTGATTTAGAGGCAGCAGGCTGAGGCTGAGCCCAGCCATTTGGCTGTGTTTCCAGACTTTCCATCCAAGCCAGGCTCTCGCTCCAAACCAGAAATTCACCTGGTCCTTTTTGGCACTGGGCTTGCTCTACGCAAAATCATAGGGTTGGAAAGGGACCATAAGGGCTATCTAGTCCAACCCTCTGTCATGCCAGGAATACACTATTAAAGCACTACTGGAAAATGATCATCCAAGCTCTGTTCAATCTCTCTCTTTTTAAAAAAAATACTGAAAATTTAATTTGTGTCCAGAGAATCATGCTGATGATTATCTGGGTGTATGTTATGCTAGCTCCACCTGGCTTGTGGTGTCTTATTGTTTTATTTTCTAGAGTAGTATTTTACTTTTGGAAAATTGTGTTTCATTATTTTTATAGGCTTACACTAAATATTCTAAAGGCACCAGTTCCTGTCTGATCTTGGGAGCCAAGCAGGGTCAGCCCTAGTTAGTACTTGGATAGGAGACTGCCAATGAATCCCAGGTGCTGTAGGCTCTGTCTCAGAGGAAGGAACCGGGCCAAACGACCTGAGTATTCCTTGCATAAGAAAACCCTATGAAATTCATGAGGTTGCCATAAGCATAGGAAAAGGTGCCTTTTTGGACTGCCATTCCAAAAATCTGGCTGGGGGATCCTAGGAGTGACAGTCCAAAAAGAAGAACTTTCCCCAATCCAAAAAGGATTGCCAAGGAATCCCATGTGCTGTAGGCTCTACTTCAGAGGAAGGAACTGGACCAAACCACCTCTGAGGATTCCTTGCCTAAGAAAACCCAGTGAAATTCATGGGGCCTCCCTAAGTTGACAGGCGATAGCTAATGGGTGGAGATGAGTCACACTTGTGCACTTCAGTTTTCTTTGGCTGCTTCTACACTATATAACCCTTGGGAACTCATCTTCCATTGACCTTGTTTTGGGGGAAGAAGCCCAAGGGGTCCCATATGATCCAGTGATGGGGAATTTGACAGGGTAGAATTTGTTTGAGAGCCCAATTCTATTGACTCCCATCAGCGAAAGGACTGGAATTTTTCTCTGTTGTGTACCATCTGCTGCATCATTTACCACCAATAAAGCTTATTCTGTAGCAGTAACGATACCCGATACCCTGTTTCAGAACAAAACAGTAGTTTATACCACATAATAGGGGGGTAAAGACTTTTCCTGGATGATACCATTTTCCTGTTAAAGGATGTGTTCGGGGATACCTAATTGAGTGCTGATCTCCATGCAAACCATATGTACCTCATACATGGGAAAACAGTATGACAGAGAGAAGGATTTAGGACTGCTTTTTTTCTTCCTTGAAAAGTTAATTTTTTTTGTGTTCAGAGAATTTACTTGTTTGTAGAGGAACTCATACAGGTGCAGCCTCTCCATACTAAAGTGATGCCCCCCAAGACCTCTTAAAGTTTTGACACTTGATTCTACTAATGATGCAAACTGGTTTTTCAGTTTGGACAGGAAGTGTCGGGGATTCTCTTGCTGTGATGACTTTGTTCATGCTTCTCTCTCTCCTCCAGTGAGGATTACAAAAAACATTTCAGCAACCGGGACCTACGAGCTTTCTCTGTGCGTCCCCTCCTGGCCTACCCAACCCACTACATGGGGGATGCCCAGTGGATGAGCGACACGGAGACCTCCACCATCTGGGATGATGACTCACGCAAGACCAACTGGAGTGGGTCGCAGAAGACGTTGAAAGATGTCCGCAGCGGCAGTGGAAGCACAGCCGGCCACTCTTTCCGTTCGGCTTCCAGGGATGAACTATAACGTCTGCCCAGTGTAAGTACAGCCTGGGAAACAGCTGCACGGCAGATGGGAAAACACCCAGACTTGTCCGCGGCAGGAAACTTGGCAGAAGCTTTAGCTCACTGGATGTATTCCTCATCCCTGCCTCTGCAACCCATTTACTTGGTGTTTATTTGCCCGTCCTGTTTCTCAGCCTTGCTTCAAATGTTTGCATGGAAAGAATGCAAAAGTAGTATGGGTTGGGGAAAGGACAGCTCAGGGGCTGATCAGGAGGATATGTGTGTATGTCTCCAGCATCTTTTCAGGGGAGATCTGGATTGTGGGACTCAAGAGAGTGAATTGTTTGAAAAAAGAGCTGCAGGGATTTTTCAACTTCATAATGTAAAGCAATGATGGGAAGCCACCTGGGGGTCACACTCACCCACTCACCATCTGTCCCTGCATCTTTGCTGGCCACACTTCCAGTTTTGACTGAAAGATCACTTTTAGTTTTGTTTTAAAGTGCTTTTGAGGCTGAAACAAACTCACCTATTTTTATAGGTTTTTCGTGTTTTTTTTCTGGGCAGAGTTTATTCCTTATTTCTGGTCTCACAGCCTAGGAAAAAACCATGAAAAACCTATGGATGCCAGCCACGAAAGCCTTCGACTTCACAACTCACCTATTTTTGTTTTGTTTCCCCTAAAATCAGCCCTGGAAAGAAAATTGTACATTTGGCATCGGACAAGGGCCTTATGGGTAGAAGAACCATTATACTGTAGTTGTACTCTGAATTTTCCAGCCAAACACTGTGATCATTCTACCTAATAGTTTTCTGGGATAGATAAAGTAGCACTCTCTGAAGAGAACATTGCATATTATGGGGCTGGTGGTTTTCTGAAGGCCTGTATTACACACCGTGCTGTGTGTACCATTCACAGTTCATTTGAAGTTTTTTGTGAGCTCAGCATGGCACGGCTTTAAATGGAAAGTTTCCCTCTTTTGTTTAAAACAAAAAACGCTTGAGTGTTCTTTTTTTTCTAGTGGCCAAATTTTCTGAGTCCTTCAGTGCTTTTGGCTACAGGCCAGAACCTTCCATTCGGCTCTGGCTCTTCCATTCTAGCCATTCTTAGTGCTAGAACAAATATGGTGCAAAATGAGGAGTCATCCAGGTTAGATTTCCAGCTTATGACAACCCTAAGGTGAACCTATCATTTATGGGGGCGGGCAGGATTTGTTCAGAAACGGTTTGCCTTTGCCTTCCTGCAAATGTGTGACTTGCCCAAAATCACCCAGTGGGTTTTCATGCCTGAGTAGAGATTTGAACCCTTTTCTCCAGAATCCTAGCCCAATGCTCAAACCACTGCACCACACTGGCTCTCTGAATTATTTAGATATATTCTCCACATGACCTTCCCTCTACTCCACTTGCATCTCTCTTTTTCCTTTCTCTCTCTCTGAGACAATGTCTTGTTTGTTTGAGAGCATTTAGCACCAAGAAGAAGCCTGCCCTCTGGGCAAAACTCATGACCTTCTAGAAAACTGACAAGAGAAGAGAGCGGCTGGATCTTGGCCTTCGTCCTGCTGCTCTCATCCCAGATTCCAGCAGTTGATCTGGGGCTTTCAACAGCCCCGTGTGGTTCTTCTGCTTCTTTGGCTGATCTGCCTCTTCCCTTGAGCTGTTGTTGAAAAGGCTGAATGAGCAGCATGTTAAAACAACCAGAGCTTGGAAACACTACTTTTAGGAGGCTACAATGCCCAGAAGCATCACTCTACTAGTGGTGGTGGGAAGGTTCTAGCAGATGTTGTCCAAAAAAGTAACTTTCCTGGGCTCTGTAAAAGACTCAGTTGAGGATATTTGTTCAGGCCTGGTGTCAGACAGGAGTTCTTTGAACCCACCAGGACAGGGAACTTGTGGGAAGCTGTTTGCATCTGAGGATAAATGGACTGGCTGCAGCTGGAACTCAGCAAAGATGGTTTCCTTGCTTTGTTGTTCACAAGCTGGTGCTCCGTCACCTTTTTTCCTACTCAATTTAAAAAAAGGGGGGGGGGTCTTGTTGAAAGGAGTGGCTCACGATCCTCCAATGAAAGAAGATGAGACAACATGCTCTCTGGCCCGGCGCTCCTTTGCTGTTCCCTAAGCATGCCAGGAATACAAACACAGAATAATCCAAACCATGTGGCCAGGCCTCCTTTAAGCTTGACAGGTTTTCCCTTTTGGGTTTCCATATGGCTTGAAACAACATATGATGGCTGTCATATACAAAAGTGACAAAGAACAGCTGCCAGATGTACAAATGATTTTGTACCCATCCAGGGTGGGCAGAAGGTAGATCGGCATCTTCTCTGGCTGATATGCCAAAGCCTGTAGAAGTCACTTTGCTGGATGTAGTGTGCGGCTGAAACCAGGGAAAACCTCAGCAACTGGAACAAACGCTGCCGGAAATAATTTATTTATAATGAATTTAATTCTATTTGTTACATTTAGACCCTACCTTTCCTCCATTGAGCTCAAGCCTACATAGACGGATCCCTTTCTTCTTCCCACTTTATTTTCACAACAACCCTGTGTGGTAGGTTAGGGTGAGAAAAGAGCATAGCTAGCCCAAAGTTTACCCAGTGATGGCCATTATTCAACGGGGAGCTAAACCTAACTCTCCTATACCATGCAGCTTGACTTCAAAGAATATTACAGGCATACACCTTGTACTATCTTCATTCACCAGGCAATCATGGCGGCTTTTCTTCACTAGAGTGTTTTCCTCTTGTTGTCCATCAAGGGAACTGCATTTTTCTGTGCAAATAACACACATCTTTTCCTTTCCAGGATCGCTTTCTGCACCCTGTGGGGCTGAGGAAGATGAAAGATCAGGACTCGGTTCTCCCATCTTCCACCTTCTCTCAGGACACATTGTGTTTGGTTGAGAGGTTTGGGAGAGCACTGCGTCAGAGACTGCTGAAATTTCCCTCCTTGGGAGGCAGTGGCACTTAGTGTGGAACTTCTCCTTATAGCAACAAAGCTTCCTTCATATCAATGACAATATGGCAGTGAAACAGCTGTGACCCCCTTCTTCTTTCTTCTTATGTGGAAGCTGAGACAACTCTTTTTCTGCAACCTACTGGATGGTGCTTACATCATATCGATGTCTGTTGTTAGAATGCTCCAGCAATTCTGACTTTTAAATTATTTGGATAAATTATTTGCAAAAGGTTGGGAGTTTTCTGTTCATCTTGCATTTCTTTGGGTATTAAAAAATGATGTTGGTTTCCCTGTAAGAGTAAACAAGGACCACTTCGTTTTTTTTAAAGACTTTGATTCCAGATAGTGATGGAACAGAAATAAGACATTTATTTCTATGTTCTTTCTATCTCAGGTTTTCTTCCTGTTAGCCTAGATTCAACACACTTTTGCATTCTTTTTAAACTGAAATGGGCAAATTAAAACATGAACTCTTACTTATATTTGCACAACTCTGTGTTCACTGCAGCCTTCCTAAAGCTATGGTTGCCAGCTTCTTTTCCTACCAGGGCTCCTCTTGCTTCTAACCCCTGTGCAATTGATAAAAATTCAACATACAGTTTTCTCACTTCATTGCATCTCCTTTATTTTAATAGGGTTTGCTATTATCTGCGGTTTCATTTATAAACAGTAAGTCTGGTAATGTATCCCCCACAGATATGAGGGATGACCTGTCTTTTTTAACTGTTGTAAGCTGCCCTGAGTCCCAAAGCAGGTAAAAATCAGGAGAGTTGTAGCAGCAGCAATAACAACTATAACAGTAATAATAGTAGTAATGTATTAAGCTCTTGACCTTTGCTTAGCAAGATATTTGGTTTTACTTTTTGTCCTTTGTGCAGAAGTTTCCTGTTACTTGTAATGAAGTCCTGTTGGTGAAGCTGGGATTGTGGATTGAGTAGGTCAGATGCAAAAGAAGGCAAAATTCCTGTGCTTTTTAATAGTTGGGCAAAAGAAGGAATTTCTATAGGCGCAACTTGTGTAATCAGCAAGATCTGAAATCCCCTCTTCTCTCCACTTACTTAGGTATCCACACTAGAGAAATAATCCAGGTTGAAACTGGATTATTTGCATAGCTCCTTCCTATGGAATCCTGGGATTTGTAGTTTTGTGAGGCACCAGCATGCTTTGTCAGAGAAGGCTGAAGACCTTGTAAAACTACAAATCCCAGGATTCCATAGGAAGGAGCTATGCAAATAATCCAGTGTCAAAGTGGATTATTGGTGTCATGTGGATAGTCTCCACATAGCTGGCTACCCTAGCGGGCCACACCGCTTCAGAGTTTGGGTGTGGGTTCCCATGAATGAACAAGCTCCCTGCTTGTAGATAATTAGCTTATCAGGAAGCAGGGTGAGGAAGAAATTTCCCTGAGGCTTTATTTTTCTATGTGTAGGGGTTTTTTTTCCTTCTTGTTGGTTTGTTTTCCAAACAGAGAGTCTGTTCAACTTGCAAAATGATCCAGACTTGGAATAACTAGTAAGAGCTAGACTTAATTCTCTGAGCTTTATAGTGGAAGGCAGAAGCTTTCTAAGTAAAAGAAATTAGGAAAACCAAAGAGTGCCAAGCAACCTGGCCCTTTAAGGTTCCATTCTGGACAGAAACCACGGTTTCGCTCTGTTGCTATGTACATCTCCTTCATCCTAGCAACCGGGCAGATCTCCATCCAGGCTCTTAAAGGGCCCCATTACATTCACTTTTTAAAAAGCTCCTATCACTTCTGACCTTTACACTCTTGGCTTGGGCAAACTGAACCCACAACTGCAGCCGGTGCAATGGCACCCAAAAAGAAAGCCGGGCGCAAGAAGGAGGAGGTCACCAAGGAGCCAGAGGTTGATGATGATATTGTGCCTGAACACAGCCGGGAGTTTTACTTGATTCAGATCCGGGATCTGGAGGGACGATTAGCCAGGTAGGTAGAAGGACCTTTATATATGTTACGTGTGTTATACTCTTATTTTTGTGTGTTTGTAAGTGTGCAAATTATAGTGCATTCATTAATGTCTGTGCCCTGGAGAGGGGAATTGAAAAGGGTGATGCTTGGAAAAATTACTTTTGGGCTATAACTCCCCTCTAGCGTGATCATTTATGCTGTTGTCGTGTGCCTTTGTTTCCAACTTATGGCAACCCTAAGGCGAACCTATCACAGGGTTTTCTTGGCAAGATTTGTTCAGAGGAGCTTTGCCATTTCTTTCATCTGAGGCTGAGAGAGTGTGACATGACCAAGGTCACCCAGTGAGTTTCTATGGCTGAGAAGGGATTCGAATCCTGGTCTCCAGAATTGTAGTCCAACACTCAAACCACTACACCACACTGGCTCTCAGTCATTTATATTCCACCCTATATTTCAAGATCACAATTTAAAACTAGGTGAAACTGTACAAGATGGATGATTTGTAATCATTTATATCCTGCCCTTTCTCCCAGTACTGGGAGTCAGAGCAGTTTACAAATTATTGATTACAAATTAAAACCATTAAAAACTCTCATGAATGTACATGTATGAGTTACTCAAAAAAACAGTCCACAGAGTTAAAACCATTTAAAAACAATTAAAAGTCATAATATTAAATCAGCAAAACAGTGCACCTTTAAAAGCCCATCACAGTGAATTCCTAAAAGCCTGACAGAATAGGAGAGTTAGGGGGAAGCCATCCTAGTTCAAGGCTTCATTGATTTATTGCTGCAAGGGGATCTATGTATTTTTTTAAAATTTAGCTTCCTCCTGTCCTCACAGTCACTTTGGAGCCAGGGCTCACCCTCCACTCTGCTCTGCACCTGCCTTCTGGCTAGGAGCAAGTAGCAAGGTTAAATGTTCCCTTATCCGGTTTCAGTAAATAAATGAGAAGGAATAATCCCCCATTTCAACTTGCTCTGGGAACAGCCCCTTTCGCTAAGATCTCTGCCTTAACTTCCAAACAGGAAAATTTGGTGTGTGTGTGTGTGTGTGTGTGTGCGTGTGTGTTTGAATGATGAGCTGTGACTGGCCCAAGGTCACCCAGGGCTCAGTGGGGATTTGAACCTGGATCTCCCGAGTCTCAGCCCCCAAACTTTAACCAATGCCCCACATCAGTGCTGATTTAATTGGTTTATCTCACTGGTTTAGATACCAGAAGAAATGGGACGAGTTGCAAGTGAGCGAGGAACTCTTCCGTACTGAATATGAAAAAATGATTGCAGACCACAAGGAGATTGTGGCCTTTCTGAAGAAGACGCTCAACCAGCGAGTCGATGAGATTGCGGACCTTACGTTGCAGCTCCAGAACCTGCAACAGGCCAAAGACATGGAGAAGGACGCCTTCGAAGCCCAGTTAGTTCAGCTCAGGCATGAGTTCCAAGAGACCAAGGATGTCCTGACTTCGGAGAACATGACGCTAGGTAAGGCAGGAGTGGGAAAGGTGTAGGGCAGGAGTGGGCAACTGTTGGATTTTAGCTTGCTGCTTTGGCCACCTACAAGGGACCTTGGAGAGCTGAAGCACCCCTGCCACCTCCCCAACAATGAATCATAGAGTTGGAAGAGACCACAAGGGCCATCCAGTCCAACCCCCTGCCATGCAGGAACACACAATTTCCGGACAGATGGCCATCCAGCCCTTGCTTAAAAACCTCCAAAGAAGGCGACTCCACCACACTCCCAGGCAGTGCATTCCACTGTCCAAAGGCTCTTACCATCAGGAAGTTCTTCCTAATGTTCAGGATGAATCTCTTATCCTGCACTTTGAGTCCATTGCTCCGTGTCCTAGTCTCTGGAGCAGCAGAAAACAAGCTTGCTCCATCCCCAGTAGGACATCCCTTCAAAATCCCCCCCAGTGCCCCCCCAACGCCTCCTAGAAAGTGTGAGAGGCTATTTCACTAAATTTGTGGACCTTTCTGAGCCATTTTAAGCCCAAGAAAGACATTTTTCTAACAGGAAGTGAGGTTTTAGATCACATCCAGAAGGAAAAAAGACCTCATGTAGGCCTAAAACAGTTAAGTCTTGGGCGGATCTATTTGTCAAAATTGCCTCTCACATATTATTTGGGAGCATAATTAATTAATTAATTAATTATTAAAAAGTTGCATACCCTCCAACATTTTGCAGATGAAAACAGGGGCACACGGCCAAGTAACATCAGTGTGTGGGTCCAGATGGCCGCAGTTGGCTCCACGGCCAGAGGATCTCTGGTCCCTTTCCTTCCTCTTGTTTATTCTGGTTATGGGTCTTTGGGCAGAAGAAGCACACACGATTTGGCCCATGCGGCTTTTTATACCTTGCCATACATGGCAATTTTTATTTAGGGTCAGAAATGACCATTCTTAATTGTAATGCAGGAGGATCAAATTAAATATCTGGTTTTACTGATAAAAATGCTACATGTGTTTCCAAAAGAGGCATAAAATGGAGCCATAACTATCCTGGAGTAATACTTTTAGAATAAAGCCTAAGTATTCTGAAGGCACCAACTCCTGTCTGATCTCAGAAGCTAAGCAGGCCTAGTTAGTACTTAAAAAGGGGATTGCTAGGAAATTGTTGTTGGCTGCTGTCAAGTGGGCTTTGACTTAGCTAATACACATTGGAACCTGCTTAATGCAGTGTAGATGTGTAAATTGCTATTGCTTAACCATTTGTAAGCCACTCTGATAGCCTTTGTGGCTGGACAGTGGGGTATAAATACCTAAATAAATAAATAAATAAAGACTTATGATGGATTATGTAGGAGAGACTTCATCAACTGCCTTGCTCAGGTCTTGCAAACTCAAGGCCATGGCTTCCTTGAGTAAATCAATCCATCTGTAATGCAGTCTCTGTCTCTTCCTCCTACTGCCAGGAAATACCAGGTGCTTTAGGCGATATGTCAGAGGAGAGGAATGACAAACCACCTCTGAGCATTCCTTGCTTAAGAAAATCCTAGGAAATGCATCAGGTCACCATAAATCAACAAGCAATATGAAGGCCCCTGCCTTCTATTTAAATATTTCTAGAATTGTTTTTGACTACTGATCTCTCCCCACTCCCCCATACTTCCATCCCCAATTTACTCTTGGGTAATGGGGGGAGTGTGTGTTTGTGGAATTCAAGATATTTTGCATAAGGAGCATCCTGTGCTTTCTCTCTCGGCCAGGTGCCAAGTTGGCTGCTCTGGAGGAATTTAGGATGCAGAAAGACGAGATCACAGCCAAATTTTCTGAACTTGAGGTTCAAATGACAAAGCAGGAAGAGGACCACAAAGCCACTATTTACAACATGGAGAAGAAAGCTGTGATTGATAAAGAGAGGTGTGTGCTGCAGAATGGGGTTGATATGAATAAAATTGAATAAAATTAACTGTTTATTCAAAACGAAGGACATATGTCAAGAATGGGGAGATGGAGAACCCAGATGTGTAACTAATTACAAGTACTTGTAACTAGTTCAGTAGTTCCTAAATTTTGGTTCTCCAGATGTTTTGGACTTCGATTCTCAGAATTTCGAGCAGTATGACTAATAGTCTGGAATTCTGAGGGTTAAGTCCCAAACATCTGGAGGACCAAAGTTTGGTTACGCCTGAATTAGTTCTTTTCCCCAATAACAAAAATGTAAAGAAGTTATCTTTTGATTGTCACTTAATGCAAGGGAACTCTTTGGGCGGCATAGCAATAAAGTGACCCTTATATTTCCACGAGTGCCTTCTCACTACATTACGCTGTAGAGGAGGAATATCAACTGGTTCAAGTGCTGGCTCATGGTGCTGCCCAGTGGCCACTGGTGCCTCCCGTGTGAGGTGTGTGTGAGAATCCACTCCGGTCTGAAATTTAACCTTGTCTTTCCAAATACTTTTCAGCAACATGGATAACGTCTTTAAATTTTGGAATAGAGTCCAGAGCAAATTCACTTCCCCACTGCCATTGGGGTCAGCGCTGCTAGAGACTTGTTCTCGTTGGTGTTGAGGTGACAATGAAGTGGATAGGAGGAGAGTGTCTTTACTTGCCTGCAGAACAAGAGTAGGGAGGGTGCCAGTCTAAACTCTCTGGGAAGGGGGTTACAGAGCCTTGGGGTAGCCCCTGAGAAAGCCCTCTCCTATGTTCCCACCAGATGTTCTTTGGATGCCTTGCCAATGTTGGAGGCTGAACATACGCTGACCAAGTAGCCTTTGCTAGTTCCTGCTTGCAGCTCTGAAAGACTAGCATGGGCAACCTGTGTCCTTTCTGATGTTGTCAGATTCCTATGATCCAGCTGTGGCCTGATGGGAGTTGCAACCTGTCAACATCTGGAGGAGGGACATGTTTCCCTTACACCTGTCGATCAATGACACTCTGATGAGGTTGATGCTTCCTCTTTCCTCTTCCTACTAAGGCTGAAGAAAGACATGATGCACCGCGTGAACGCTGTGGCGGCTGAGTTCCGAAAAGTCGCCAACAGCCAGATGGCGGAGACCACCAAGCGCACCATCCGGGAAAACGTGGCCATCAGCATCCAGCTGACCAAGGTCACGGAGCAGAGCCTCCAGTTGATCCAAGAGAATGACCGGCTCAAGGAGGCCCACACAGAGGCCCTGAAACAACTGCACTTGTTGGAAGAGAATGAGAAACTGATGGCCAAAAACAGCCTCAGTAACCAGAAGGTCAGGGTTTTCTCCTACACAAAGGGAGGGCATGGCTGGGCTATGTTTTACTTTACACTGTGCTACTAAATCTTCCTCCTCCCAGGGTGACCCTCCAGTGGTGTTAGGTGCTTTAGGAGCAATTCCACAGGGACGGACAAAATATCTAAATGAAATCACCATAAATAGGATTACAATTGCACAAAAAGTGACACTACTTTGAACAGACCGTATTATCTGACAAAAAGTCACTGGTCCCAAGGTTCTTGAATAGAATCTGAATTACTGAATGTCCATAACTCCAGTCAGTAACACTGGAGAGACTATGAACCCTGAGATGATGATGATTGTGGTGGTGGTGGTGATAACAACAACAATAATCAGTTGGGTGGGTGGGTGGGGAGATGATGGATTTTTCCCAGCGATAGTATATTCTTAGGTCCTATGGTCTTGTTCTGGCTTGATCTTAAATATGCAACCAAGAATCATTAGCTTTACAAAAGACCTGCTCTTAGTAGACGGCTAGATACGAATCCATAGAACTATTAAACCAAATATAATTGAGCTAAAAGCAATTTAAATGCACATAATCTTTTCCCCTCCAAGTGCAGCACCTACCTATTAAAATTCCCTTTCCACAGTCCTCAGTGGTCAGCCAGGTGCCAAATACCTGCTTGACCTGGTGGTGGAAAGAGAGCTGGGAAGATGCTGACCTAGAATCCCTTAGTAGGGAGTTCCACAGCCTGGGAGCAACCACCAAAAAGGCCTTCTCTCATGCCCCACCAGATGTTCCCATGAATCATAGAGTGGGAAGAGACCCCAAGGGCCATCTAGTCCAACCCCATTCTGCCATGCAGGAATACCCAGTCAAAGCACTCCCAACAGCAGCCATCAAGCCTCTGTTAAAAAACCTCCAAAGAAAGAGACCCCACCACACTCCCGGGCAATGCATTCCACTGTTGAACTGCTCTGACTGCCAGGAGTTCTTCCTAATGTTTAGGTGGAATGTTTTTTCCTGCAAGTTGAGTCCATTGCTCCGTGTCCAAGCTTGTTCCATCCTCGGTACAACAGCCCTTCGAATATTTAAATATTGTTATCATGGCAGGACCAAGACAAGGCTTTCCCCAAAGATGCCAGAGCCCAGGGGGCTCATTATAAGGTGTTCCTTATATATTTTAAATATTGTTTTGGCATTTAGAGAAAGGAGTCAGTCTTGTTTTTTAAAAAATTGTGAAGCATTTCTCCAGCTAGCTGAAGGCAGAGAGGTAGCTGTTGATCTCTCTGAATGTCCCTAAGCTTTCACGCCTACGGTACACAGATGATATGGATGCTCACCAACAAGTGTAAAGAACTGCAGGCCCAGGCAGACGCATATATGGAAATGAAGAAGGTCATGGCCCAAATGCAGGAGACCAATGAAATCCTAGAGAAGCAGAATTCGATGCTCCGGTAAGTGTTTTCACAGTGACCAGGTGTGTCTGTAATTTGAATGGCAAGGGGATCCTGTACAGGTCAACCCCCTGTATCTACGGATTTGGTATCCACTGTTTCACTTATCCACATCCAAAAAAATATGTTCTCTCTAGGCATTTTTTAGTCATCCACTGCAATTCTATGGTCTCTGTTATCCATGGTTTCGGGGGTCTTGGAATGTATCCCCCGCGGATACGGGGTTGGCCTGTATTTAGTTCTGCTTCTAGGCTTCACTGGAGAACTTTGGGAAAAAATTTTTTGTACTAGAACTCCCAGAATCCCCCGTGATTGCACTTTGCCAAGCCTTGCCAGCACTCCTGATTTGTAAGAACTTTCTCCCCTACCTTTCAAATCCAGCTAAATAAGTGGCTGTCATTCCCCCACATCTAGTGGCAGGAAGTTCCATATATCCATTTGCACAGCTCTCCCACAATTCAGTTTTATTATTAGTTGATCCAAAATGTCTAATATGTTAGAAGTGGTTTGATGTTTTCAGTGAGCTCTCCCATCGCAATTCCAATATTATTTCCTTGGCTAGACTGTCCCAGAAAGTGGAAAGTGTGAAAAATCAAATTTCCCAGTAATATTGTTGTGAGCAACTTTTATAGTTTTGCTAAGTATTCTGGGGTGGCTTGGTCATTTAATGGGCAGTTAAGAGCCATTAGCATTACAAAAGACTTACTTCCAATGGAGAGGAAATCTTCTAGAACTGTTTTGTTGATAATGAATCAGCACATCTATTATTAGTTTTGTACTCTTTTGGGGGCCAGGGGGTGTAGCTATGGGGACTGGTGTAAAAAAGAAAATTACTATGACATAAATGCCAGTAGCTTTTCATTAATGAGTTTTAATCTTTTTCTCTGCCCCCATCTTCCAGGGAGGAGCTGGAAGCCCTGAAATCTGAAATGGCACAAAGAAGATCCGATCATCAGGACCAAATGAAGGCTTTCCAAGACGAACAAGACCGGAGGAATATCGCTGAGAGGGTGCTGAAATACACTGCCCAGGGGCTTAAGGAAGTGTTGGCGGTGAGACTTAGGTTATTGGGCAAGTTTCTTTCTGGTTTTCCCACCTGCTCTCAGCAGTGGTGGGAGGAAATGTCCTGAGCTGTGGAGCTGATGAACTTAGGCATCAAAAAAGAGACAGCAATATTGGGGGGTGGGGGCAGGAGAAACTTAATTATTAGGATCAATAATCCTTATTATTATTATTATGATGATGATACAGATGTTAGGAGTCCCAAACTCCAGTGCAGGTGTTATAATTCTGGGCTCCTCCAGATAACTAACAGTCCTTGTAATTATTATGTATGGTCTTGCCACCATATCCATCCAGGTCTTATACATTCCTGGGGTTTTGATTTTTTATCCTTCCTTCCTTCCTTTGAGTGTGGGGTGAGTGACATTTCCTCTCTCCTGGGAACTGTCACGAAGGAAGGTCTTTTTGCAACCATCACATCCCCATTGTCAACATCTCAAGGGGTAGGGGAGCTGCCAGGAGTACAGAAAGAACTGAGACAATGGGGACAGACATGAGCATTAAGCCTTCCCTTTCTCAGAAAGTCCTAAGAGCCGAAAACACTGCCAGCCCTGAATTTAAAATGCCACAGCTCGTCACAGGAATTCACGGGAAATAAACCAGAAAAGGAGTGACATTATTTGGACCTTTTAAAATATCCCAATAGGTACTGGTCCAATGTCTGAGGTTTTTCATTATTTTGGATGAGAACTTGGATAGGAAATGCAGGACAAAAGGGCAGAGAGAAGGAATTGAAGTGCTTTAGGTTACACAGGCGGGGTGTGTATGTGTGGTGAGGAAAAATAAGACTCACAGGACAGGGTTGTTTTGTGAGGGGAGTGGGGAAACATTACTTTCCTTTGGACTGGGGCGTTATGGTGTTCTCCTCCCCACAAAACTCATTTCCAAGTTCTCATCCTGTCCTGCTTCTTCTAATTTGTGGCTTTCTTATGGACAGTGGATGTGTTGAAATTAAAGTGTGACCCTGGCTGGAATTTTGTTGGTGTCTTAACTCATGTCTCAGTTTCCCTATGGAAGCTGTCGGGCCTTTTGGTCCAAGGCATGATGTTTGTGCAGGGTGCAGAAGTGGAGTGGCACACAGAATGCACATTGTGCAGGCGCAAAATGCTCCTTCAGTTACTCATCCCCTTGGTGTGCATTTGCTTGTGCAACACTGCCATTCAACACAAGACTTTGGGCAGCACATTCAGTGCACAACTCCACCAGGAGGGATTTATGCTGTGCTGCCCCGATGGAGAATTTCTACCCTTTCCAACCATGATGTTCTTCCTCTCTGTTTCCCTAGCAACAACCATCAGATGAGGATGAGGATGGTAGCTTTGACGTGATATTCCACGTGCGCCGTAATGATGCGCTGCAGAGCCTTCTGAACATTTTGAACCGAAACATTGCACGAATTGAGGCCAATGAGGTGCTCAGGCCTATCACAGCCGAGGGCAAGATGGTCAGAATGGCTGGCGCCCTAGAGGACAGGTAAGGAAATGGAGGAGAGCGACACAGGAAGGCAGAAGAGAATCGACTTATTGATAATGTTGGGAAATATTGTAATGGAAGCAGTGGGGGATCAGTTCAAGGAAACAACCGGACCCTTCTACAATAGTCCACCACAGGCTTTACCACTTTGACATCCTCCAGGGGTGTTGGACTATAAAGTACACCTTCCTGTGCTGGCTAGGGATGATGGCACTTGCAGTCCAACATACCTTGGAGGGCACCTGGTTGAGGAAGGCAGTTTATATTCCTTGGCCATTGATCCCATTATTGTGTTCTCTGGCTGACAGTGATGGTTCACCAGGGTCTCCAGTGTAGATCAGTCCTTTCTCTACTTTAGCACAAGGGTGGGCTTAGCTGGATTATCTGCTTGGCTTTCCTGTGTGAGTTTTGGGGAGCTGGACCTAGTGGTCACCGGCCTTGCTTTGGCTCTACAATCCAATGAATGTCCATGGCTGAATTTTGGTTCTTTTCTCTCCCTCAGCGCCCGCAGCAAATGGCATCTCAAGGCTTCCCATATTATGTCACATTACAACGTCATCAAAATCCCAAAGCCTCGTCCCTTCCATAGCATGCCCTCCATGAGCACAGGGAGCCAGACGCAGATTGATACCCTCCGCCCCTATGCTAGTGCTACAGAGGTAAGGGGCGTCAGGAGTCAGAACTGACTAACATGAGGGGAGGGGGTTGGAAAGGTTGCCAGTAAATGGAGGCAAAGCATGGGAAAGTTATTTTTAAATCCCTCCGTCAGCATGACCCTGTGGCTTGCTGGTGGATTCTGGTTGCTTTAGTTCAAGTAACATTTCCAGCATAGAACTGGACCAGTAGTTAAGTTTGGGGAAAACAAGCTAAAGGTTCAGAAAAATTCCACAAGAATTTGTGCTGGGATAATTTTTTCCATATCTGAAAGTTCTGTCTGCATAGGCATACTTCAGTTAATGAAGGAAATGGTTTCCTTGCTTAACAGAAAATATGGTACTAGGGGCAGATATAACATAGGGATCGTGGGAAGTTCCTACACCACAAAACAGAAGAGCAATTCGACATCTTTCAGCAGACTTTTTATTGAAAAGTAACAATAGGCAGTTGTGAAATGGATGTGTATGTAAACAGAACAATTTTTTGAAACTTCTAGATGCCACTTGAAAGCTTTTTCCAAAATGTATGCAGGGAAGACTTTTTTTCCCCTCTTACCAGCCTCTACTTTTCTAATTATTTCCATTTTGGTGGAAACTTACAGACCGAGGCTTTTTCGGCATGCTGGAAGAAGCTGGTGGAGCAAAGTTATCTGTGTTCCCCTTTTCTCTTTGTTCTGCTTTTCATACTTATGCATTAAGGGATTCTGGAGGCAGCTGCTCTTTACCTTGCCTGTTATAGGCAGGCGCACACAGTTGCAGCAGGATTGGCTAGAGCAGAATCCTATTATTTCCCAGCTCATACTTTGTTTATTGCATAGTTTACTACAACCCAAATGTTTTGTGTTCTCCAGCCCTCCTTCACTATCCTCCAGACGCCATTGCTGATAAAGACTCCCAGTAGGATGAAAAGGAGAGCTGGGTCGGTGTAGAAAGACTTTGTGAAAAGGAGCTTCAGGTTTTGTTAAGTGAGGTCTTCCTGTACTTGGTATGGAGGCTGTGTGGCAAAAAGGGGGAGACAGAGAATGTGAGGAAGAGAAAAGCTCCCTCTTTCTTCTCTTTCACCTTTGGAAGAGACAGGAAACAAATACCCCTCTCAGCCTCTTCACCGTTTATAGTCACTAGGCTACAGTCTGGCAGCCAGGAAACAATCATAGGCTCCTTTCCACCCACCTTTGACCTCCAGTGAGTGTGCGGGGAATCCAAGCGCATGAACAGCATTTCTTTTCCCAAACTGGTGCCTGGGTGCCTTCCATTTTGATTGATGCACCTTTGCATCTTTGCACAGCTGGCTCTGTGCTAGGGAAGGTGGATTGTGGAAGGAGGTAGCCAATACCGCCTTCTGCAATGAAATTAGAAGTACACACGTGGGCTAACCCCTGGCTATACCAGTATAGGACACCTACAAGATTCTAGCCAACCAAGGATAACTATTTTGGAAAATGTGAGTTACTTTTTAAAGAAAAATCTGCAACTAGCAGCAATAACATATTTTGAGGCCCTTAAGGTCCATTATTTTTTTTTTAAAGCAACTGTCCAAACTTTGCATTTCATTTATTCATCCAATGCTCCATTTTCTGCCCCCATAAAAGGTAGCTTGAACCCTTTTTTTTTGTTTTTGCATCTTCAAAACCCTTCAAAAACAGTCAAAGCAGCAACAAGAGGGTTTCATCCTAGTGATTAGAGGCCTGATTGGTATTAGCACTGGAGTCATTCTGGCTCCAAGTAAAAATATGGCTTTTTACCCTAACCTTCAGGGCCTGATTGATTTTATACAGTTTGGCACATAAACCCATTAAACGGTTTTAATGGGTTTTAGATTACCCTTTTAAGAACTTGCCAAATTGTTTAATATGCTTTTAGCCTATTTAAATTATTTTTATTGTTTTAACTTAAGTTGATTTTATTGTATGCCACCCCGAGATCTTCAGATATAGGGGGATATAGCTCTTTCAATAAATTAATAATAAAGAACATTTAGCCAAAATTTGTTTTCTTCTACTTTCCACCAATAATTGATTCTAACTCAGGAAGTGTCAGAGGCTAGGCATACCCTCACCATCTGCCCTGTTCCCCTGCAGCCTTTACTGACAACATGGAGAGCTCAGATAAAAGAGGAAGAGGTCACACCGCCACAGGAAGCTGCGCCTGAGGAACTCAGCCTGTCAGAATCAGTGACACAGCGGGCAGCACAGGAGCTGCGTGAGGAGTAGAGGAAACAGAGCAAATCTTTATTTTGGGTGTCTTTTGCTACTTGCCCTCCCAGGGACAATGGCACATGGTGAGGGCTTGCGAGAGCTTGGGTTTTAAAAAAAATATATGTAGAAAGGTTTGTGCAAAACTCCCTGATAAAAGCTACTGAGCCATGGATCTGTCCGAGTCAGAAACAAGGAAGTGAGTAAGGGATGGGAAAGTTTTTGGACCGCTGACTAAGTTCCTAGGAGGTGGAGGAAGCAGCTACTCTAAATAAGTAATTCGTTACTTTAATGATTCCATTTTCCTACCCAAGAGTTTGTTGCTGTTAAAGCTTATAATGTAAAAAATGCTCTTTTTTTAACTTTTCCATTTCATAGAGGTAACTAAAATAGGTACTTTAGGCGGCTTTTTAAAAAAATCTGAACGTCACGTGAGTGGTACAATCTCCTCCCATCGATCCCATTGTTCCCTCAACACTGACAATGATGCTGCAGCATGAGACAGAGCTTGAAACATGGGATGTCATTCTTCCCCTATTTAGTACGTCATTACGTACAAAAATATCTAAACTTTTAATTTAGTTACACCTAACTCTGATTTGTTGAAATGCATCACCACAGCTGCTTGGTTTTGCCCATTCAGCGCTGGTCAGTGTGTAGCTATGGGGACTGTTATGATGCGTGCCGTACCTCAAGGTTTACCGCATCATTGGTCTTATTTGGTAAAGAGGTAGAATGGCTTCCACCGCCTGCCCTGTTCACGCTGTAATCCCTGTTTTGCTCCTTGTACTTAATCCAAACCAGCAAAGATGTGGAGTTCCACCACCTAGTGCCTCTCACCTTGTAGCCATATCAGATGCTACCGTATACCTGGTCAGTCAACATCTGGATTGTTGACACTGACTGGTGCCAGCTTGCTAGGATTTCAGATCCTCTCCTAGTTTGGGGCCTGAATCAGGAACTTTTACATGCCAACCTGGTGCCCTAACAGTAACTCATTGTCCTTCACTTACAAATAAAGGCCAGAGTCCACTAAGCCAGTTACGAATGTATAACCTAGAATTCATAACACATCCCCTAGTTTAGGGGATACACCGGGACCCTGAAAATCCCCCAATCCCCATTGACCAGGAAGCAGCCACTGTGGATCAGGAAGCAGCTGACTGATGTTCCCACCCCTCGTGCAAGCAATTTCTGGTGCGATGAAGATTGTTCATGAGAGGATGGAGGTAGAAACATCAGTCAGCTGCTTCCCAATCAGCAAGGGAACAGATCACAATGGTTGCTGCCCAGTAAGTGGGGATGGGGTGGAGTCAGGCCAAGCGTCACTGCGCAGTTACTGAACTATGGTGGTTACACATCTGTAACTGTCCAAGTGGGTTCCGGTTAAAGATTCTAGTCCTCATGGTTCTAAACAGAACGCAAAACGCTGTCTTATACTTAAAAGTCGGACCCTTGACCAACCTAGTGGCTAGACAGCTGTTGATGAATGTCCACTACACTGACTGGCAGCAGGTCTCCACAATTTCAAGAGAAGGGTCTTTTCCCAGCTCCACCTGGAGATGCCCAAGACTGAACCTGGAACTTTTTTCAAGTAAGAGTTAGAAATCTTGGTTTTGTTTTTCAGTTAAAGAAATTTAAAGATGTGAATTTTGGCATGCTGAATAGCAAATTATCCAAGAGCGAGGTAGGGTCACTGATGCCTGGGAACTCTCAGTCTGTTTTTCTCCTCCCTCCCATCCTTACAGGAGCTTTGACTCTCTCAGTTCAGAATATTGTCCCAGTCTGCCCAACCGTATCCCCAGTGATGCATAGACATGTTAATCACACAAGCTCTGGCCCACTCCACCTACCTCAGTCTGTAAAAAACAACAAGCAAACACCCCAAACAACTACTTTCTCCTGGTCACCAGGCTCATAAATGCCCAAAGAGTTAAAGATGGTTACGTGTTCTCTGTCTTGAGGGGTGCCGTGGCTGTTTCCTCAGAGGTAGCTGGGTCCTTCTGGATCCTGTATTTTTGCTTGATGTGTCCTAGAAGCAGCTCAACTGCCTTCTCGTAGATTCGCAGTAGATCTTTTTGCTCTGTGCTGTTGAAACTGCTGAGAACGTAACGGTCTACGGAGATTTCCCCCACTGGTCGGCCGATACCAACTCTGAGTCGGACCATGCACTGAAAAGGGGGAGGGGGGAGAGAAAGGAGATGAAATACCACGTGCTCTGCCTAGTATTATAATTACCAATTATTACTGGTATTGGTTCTTCCATTTATCATGGTTTTTCTCATGCTTTTAATCAAGAGTAGGGAACTGTGGAGGGCTGGCATGGTGTAGTGGTTTGAGTTGGCCTATGACTCTGGAGACAAGGGTTCGAATCCCTGCTCAGCCATGGAAACCTGCTGGTTGACCTTGGGCAAGTCACACCCTCTCAGCCTCAGAGGAAGGCAAAGTCGAACCCCCTCTGAACAAATCTTGCCAAGAAAACCCCATGATAGGATCGCCATAAGTCAGAAACGACTTGAAGGCCATAACAGCAACAAGGGAACTGTGCAGAGCCAGCGTGATGCAGCTGTCTGAGTGTTGGGCTGGGACTCCAGAAGGCCAAACCCTGCTTGGCCAAGGAAACCCACTGGCTGACCTTAAGCAAGTCACATACTCTCAGCCATAACTCAGAGTCAACCTGAAGGCACACAACAACAAAAACAATTAGGGAATAACAAATCAACCTGGGGGCTACTTTCTTTGCTTCTACAACCTCCAGGAGCCAAAAATGTAAACAAAACCCAAACCAACAACCCTCAGGAACCTGAAAGTGGCCAAAAGACCAATTCTGGTTTTGAAAAATAAGTATGTTATAATGATACACCATGGAAGGGAGCCCTGTAATCCATTTCAAAAGGAATTGTCACTCCTGGGGTTTCCGGAAGAGGTTTTTTGCCCACAAAGGGGCAGTCCAGAGAGTCTGGCAGATTCAGGGCTACAAAAACAGCTTTGGGGGCTGTACTCTGCCCTCTCTTATTTCTAATGGTATTAAAGATCCTTCCATTCAGTTCTGAGCCCCTGTTCAGTTTGGATAATTGAACTGCACTGCATTGCTTTTATGGAGATTTGTTTTGTTAGTCACAATGAGGTGGTTTATGGCAAAAGGAGAAAGTAATAAAGGAAAAAGAGACAGACAACCAAAGAATTAAATTCCAGGAAAGTCCTTTCAAGTCAGATGAAAAATTCTGTACCTAGCCAAACTTATAAGCAACTGCTTCCAAGTCAAGCGAAGAGTCTTGAATTCATTCCATCTTTAAAAATTGGTTTAGCCCAATAAAAGACTGTTTGGTTACACGTGGGAGTTTCTACCTCTCTCTCCTCCTTTCTTTGAAGAACTGTTTGCTTGTAGGCAAATTGACATTCTATTGGACAGTGCATAGGCCAAACTAGTCAAAATAATGAGATCACCTCTTTTAAAATTGATATTATTCCATCAAATTTTGAGTAGTTATCTTTTAACTTCATGGTTTTGGATAACACCTATTTTGATCCCTCAGTTCTGCTGCAACTCTGTAGAAAGGAGAATGGGGTTTATTTTTTCTTCCGAAACTCCAGATCCAGAATCCACAGTGGAACACATAGCTCCCTCCGTTCTGCCTTACAGATGGAAAGGAATAGCATTCCAGCTATACATAAGCTTGGAGACACACAGATCCAGCGATGTTTTTGAAGTCGGCATGTTTTGGGCTTGTGGCCAACCCATCTGCTTCCACTTTAAGTAATCGCCTCCTTGGACAAGGACGAAATGAGAAACAAGGCGAGGGGTACAAAGGTTCTTGACCAGCGTTAAGCCGAGCTCTGAACAGACATGGCCGCTAATGCACCACAATCCTATCCTTGGACAGGAGCCAAGGTTTTGTGTTACAGCCACAAATAGAGACCCACACTCTTATTTGGCAGAAAGGATTGGGGAACCAAAGCAGAGACTTACATCTGAGCGAAGAGAGCTGATGCAGGAACGAACTCCATTATGACCCCTGAAAGGGAAAGAAACGAGACACTTGAGTCTCTTGTCAGTCTCCCTGCAAAAAAATCCAACTCTTAAGAGAAGCCAAGAAATGCTTAGTCAACTGTGGCATGGTTCAGAGATGGCGTGTTTCTCAGCTGTTAACCCTCATTTCCCTAGTTTGGACAAAAATGGGAAACCGTCGTTAGAGAAGCCCTGGTTTGACGGCTTGTTCCAAGAAGGGAAGAACAAGCAGGCAAAAAGGGCAGCTGGGCAAAAGGCCAGCTCATACACTTCAGCTTGCCAAGCTGAGATATCATTGTGTCCACTGCCTCAGCTAACATTTACAGCAAGTCTGGAAACTCAGCCTCATTCCCCCAGACACAACGGAGAAGGGTAGGAAAAGCTGAAAGGGGTGGAGTGATGGAAGGAGGAGGAAGTCCTCTGGATGGGGAGAAAAAGAAGGAGAGAGAGGTAAACGGGTGGCAGAAAAACAGGAAAAAAAGAGAAAAGGGGTGAGACAGAAAGAAAAGAGTGGCAGAGAGACACAGAAGAAATGGATGTGGCAGAAAGAAACAGCTAGAAAAGAGAAATGAGGGTAGCAACGCAAAAGGGATGGCAAAGAGAAGGGGTGGCAGGCAGGAAGGAAAGGTGGCATGTTAGAGAAAGAGAGGGAAAGACGTGGCAACAGAAGAACGAAGGGCTTGCTGGCAGCTAGTTTCAACTCTCTGGATGCAATAGCACCTCCCTGCTCTCATGTTCCTCGGTAACTGATATGGACAACTATTTGCCTCTGACACTGGAGATTATAGCCTTCATGACTAGTGGACCTCAATGACTTATCCCCCATGTACTGTATCTGTTGTTACTACCTGTTAAAAGCCCTGCCAAGGTGGTGGCCCTCATTACATTCTGTGCCATGTGAAGGAGCACCTGCTGTTTTGTCTGCCATGGACCTCCCACCATTCCTCTTCGGTGGATGATTGGTGAGGGGAGCAGGGAGATGGCCTCCGGTTGCTAGTGACCATTTCCCACTTTAGAGAGCAGCCCATACATATCCTTCGTCTCATACTCCCTCTCTCCTCAACATCCCAGCAACCAGATACGAATTCTGAAGAAACCCCACAGTTAAAAATTAGGTACCTTGCACTGCCTCCCAGCTTCAGTGAAACCTTCCCCAGGGGCTTGTCTAGGTCGTCGTGAACCAGGTAAATGTTCTCAACCCTCAGGTTGTATGCTTCCGCTTAAAAATAAGAAGATCCAGGAGGTTAGAAGGAATGTCTGACATTCTGCTGCACTATGAGACTGGACTAAATTCCCAAGCATCAAAGAAGAAGAGATGCAGGAGGTGTGTCTTGTAGAGACAAATGCACATTATCTTTAACCAGGGTAAACAAATGCCAGGTTACTGGGATTTTTTTTTTTAAAAAAAAGTGCAGCTGGACACAAAAGGTGTAGCTGGAAAGTAGACAGACATGTGGTTGGAAAAATGGAGGTGCGGGAGAAATTAGACACATGTTATGCATCAAGGATAGAGTGTTGGAATGGAAATTTATAACAACATGGGCATGCAGAAACCCTGGCAGAAATTTTAAAAGCATTCGAGGATAATTGTGAAATCTACTTCAAGGGGGAAAAAAGAAAGTTTAAAAAGTTTCAAGTTTGGCAGCACATGTTTGGGGAGTCAGCAAGAAAGAATCAATGAGTAACTTTGTTGCTAAACTAAGGCAAGATTCTTAAAGGATTTATAGCTTGTATAGCAGAACTAGTAACTATTGACTCCTATGGAGAAACTTATAATACAGCCTGTAAAGGAAGGAGCAAGGCAGGCTCTGTGTGTGTGTGTGTGTGCGTGCTTCAGTTTGGAGGGACACCCATGCAGTTTGATTATCCTTTTTAGAAACCTCTGCAAATTATGGGGGTGGAGGAGAGATCTGTATTTGTTACACCACCCCTTACATGCTTTAGCAGAGTCGGGGCTTGGAAAAATCCCTTTCTGGCTTAAAGTTTGTGAATCACAACTTGATCCAAACCATGTTTACTTGGGGTCTCCTTCCTTGGAGGTCTTTAAACAGAGGCTGGATGGTCATCTGTCAGGGATGCTTTGATCGTGATTTCCGGCATGGCAGGGGGTTGGACTGGATGGCCCTCGTGGTCTCTTCCAACTCTGCAATTCTATGATTCTATGAGATACAAGCTTCACTGTTTCCCAGGCTAGTATGCTCAAGATTATAGACTTTATGCACTTCTCTCTTACTGGGGATAGGGGTGGAAGAGAGCACGGACTTTAGCTAAAGGGAGTGCACACTCTCCAACTGTCCTGATTTGGCAGAGACAGTCGCAATCAATCCCACCTTCCAGATATCAGCATAATGTTTTGTGAGCCCTCAAAGCAGTCAGCGTCATATAAAAGGGGCTGGTCTGCCCTCTACTGGGCACAACAAGAATGACGAGTCTACATAGGTGTGTATTATTATAGTACTACTAGGACCATTACTGTTCTATTTCTATCCTGCCTTTTCCCCCAAAGAACTAAAGGTGGCATACATGAAGCTCACCGGGTGACCTTGGCCAGACTCTCATTCTCTCTCGAATTGTTATCCTGACCTACCTCACAGGGTTGTAGTGAGGATAAAGTGGGGAGTAAAAGAGCCAGATGTACACTGAAGGAAAGGCAGAACTGAAATGTAATAAATAGGAAGAATTAGAACCAGAATAAGACTGGTGAGAAGGTCTCCTCCGGTGGCAGTTCCTCATGATTTCCTTTCTACCACATGAGTATTATTATTTATTAGCTACTTGTCCTTTAATGAGCTCAAGCGAGTGGCCTTGGCTCTTCTCTCCTTTGTCCTCACAAGAACCCCGTAAGGCAGGTCAAACTAAGACAGAATAAGTGATTGTGTTGCATGGCTCAGTGGAGGACTAGTAGCCAGATCTCTGAAATCCCAGTCGAACACTCTATAAGCACATACTCTACAACCGTCCCGATTTGGCAGGGACAGCCCAAATTAATCCTCTGTCATCCCACTTTTTCAGCGGCTTGTAAAATGTCCCGGTTTCTCCCCCTCCTCCCACCTTCATCCCTTTCTCCCCAGCTTACTTCAGTAGCTGCAAACTGAGTTCAAAGCGCAAGAGTAGTTTACACTCAATTAACTTAGTCGGGAGAGGAGAGGAAGGGAGAGCAATCTTGCCCTTTCCAGTAGGCCCAGACAAAAGCACATGGCTGCAACCGCTTTTCCCCTCTCGTTAATAAACTTTTGCTCTCTTACCGGCCCCAGCTACGGAGAGCCCGTTGACGTTCATGAATCTGCGGGGTTTCATTAGCACAAGCTCCACATCTCCCAGCCTGGCTATGGCTACATCCGCGTGGCACTGCCGATCTGTTTCCCACTTGTTGCCCACATTAAGTTTGCTGGCCAGATGGTTAAGGACGGCCATCCCCACGCTATGGCGTGTGCCGCGCATACTGTAATTTCCCAGTCCGGCCACCTGCAAACAAGATGCACCGGAGGCTGTTAGTGGGAACCAGAGATTGTCCATGTAAGCCACACCTGGGGGAAATGCAGGCAGAAAGTTAATCTCATTTGGGAGTTTCTCTTATTACCCAAACCAGCCACTCCTGCATTTGGGACCACTGGAAGAATACCAAATGTAGCCATTTAGCAGTGGGGGACTAAGATGAAGGATGAAGATGCCATAGCAAACTGGAATTTTATTCTTAAAGGATTCCTTCCTTCCAACCATCGATAAATTATCCACTTTGGCTTCCAAGGACATGCTTTACCTTGGGGTGGCTCAGCTTTTGGTACAACAGCCCCCAAAATGCAACCCAGAAGTAACTGGAAATCTGTTTTTGCATGTTTTTCACTGCAGACTTCTAGGTTGCTCAGCTTATTATTTGGCCTGTGAAGAGATCTGGTAGCGTTTTGAGGTATGGTTTTTCTCTCTGTAGCATTCTGGGACACATTTTGGATGGCTGCTCCCCCATTTTCTGCTGCTTAGGTCAAGGTTGACAGACCTTATCTCCCCCTGTATGTTTCAGACTTATGGCAAACCTCAGGCAAACCCATCACAGGGTTATCTTGGCAAGATTTGTTCAGAGGGGAGGTTCGCCTTTACCGTCGTCTGAGGCCGTCTGGGGCCGAGAGAGTGTGACTTGCCCGAGGTCACCCAGTGGGTGAGGGTTTGAACTCTGGTCTCTCAAAGTCATGGCCCATCACTCTAAACCACTACACCACGCCGGCCAGTCTAAAACCCATTTTTAAAAGAACAAAACCCAAAGGGATTTCAAATTCTCCCATTTTTGTTTCTCTGGTGAAAGAACCACTCTTTTCCCTTCAAACACTGCACTGCCCTTTGATTGAGGATGAAGGCCAAGTGATCACTGCAGGGTCCATCTGAATAATAATAATAATAATAATATTTATTAATAAGATTTATTTATTTATTTATACCCCGCTCTTAGCCACAAGGCTATCATTATTATTAATAATAAATAAAATAATAAATAAAAAAATAAAAATAAAAATAAATTTTATTATTAGTAGTAGTAATTCTGTGGATCAAGGCGGGGAGCAACACATCAACATAATATTAGTTAAAAAACACATGTCAGTTAAAGCCAAGTAAGACTAAGACATTGTAAAACAACCAGGGAAGAAAGATAGACACACACACCCCTTCTCAGTCTCTACTATGAGCCACTCTAGAGGTCACTCATGACCCGGAAGCACTTCCCTCAAACCGGAAGAGCCTCGGAAACCCCCCACTTCCGCCCCATTTCCCCCTCCTCTCACCAGCACTCGCTTCCCCCCGGTCCGCAGCTCGTCCTTGTGAAGATCCATCGCCCTCTTCAGGAATCTTCCGATGTACTGGTAATGCGACATCTCCCCGGCTACGCAGAGAGGCCTCGGATGGTCTACTTCCGGTTTCCGGCCTGAAACTGGCAAGGGAAGACCTCCTCGCGGCCGCCTGGGCCCCTCCCTGTGACGTCATCGCCGCCGGCGGCCTATGGCTGAAGACCTGGCAGAGCCCGGCGTCGCCACGTGGGCTCAGAGCGCGTGACGCCATCTTTGTTGAGGGCGAAAACTGACACTCTCCCTATTATAGCTTTAAGTAAGCCAGGATGGAAACTTGTCTTCTTGGGTGCCTTCAGAGTCAGTTCTGACTTACGGTGAACCTATCACAGAATTTTCTTGGCAAGATGTGTACGGGGGGGGGGGGAGTTGTCATTGCCTTCCTCTGAGGCTGAGAGAGTGTGACTTGGCCAAGGTCACCCAGTGGGTTTCCATGGCCAAGCAGGGATTTTGAACCCTGGTCTCCCAGAGTCCTAGTCCGAAGCTCAGGCCGCTGCACCACAGGCAGCCACTTGGGAAGCTCGGTTTGTGGAACCTGAGGCCCAGGTTATATCTGCTATCTCCCACCTGTCCCTTTTGTTCTGTCTTCAAATCCAACTTTTAATTAATTAATTTAATTATAATTTAATTAGGTATTTATACCCCGCTCTTCAGCCACAAAGGCTATCAGAGTGGCTTATAAATTGTTAAGCAATAGCAATTTACACATTTACACTGCATTAAGTAGTTTCCAATGTGTATTGGGTGATCAATTAGCTAATTGCCTCCACAAGCCAGGTGCTCACTTTACCGACCTACAAAAGAATGGAAGGCTGAGTCAACCTTGGAGCCCTCTAGAATCGAACTTGCAACGTGGTGACAATCTTCTCTCCAAAAAGCACAACTAAGGAGAATATCCAGTCCATCAGCAATTACATATGATGGGGAACAGTAGCAAAATAGAGCATTAAAAAACATTTCCAGAACTTACCACAGCCCTGTCCTTGGGTATTCTTGGCAAGATTCATGCAGAAGAGACTGGCCATAACTTACCTTCGAGGACAAGAGAGTGTGACTTCCCCAAGGTCGTCTAGTGGGCTTCCATGGCTGAGCAGGGATTTGAGCCCTGGTCTCCTGGAGTCCTAACCCACCACTCAAACCACCGCACTGCACAGGTCCCATCAGTCATGTACGATATAGAAAACAATCAGGGTTGATGGGTGTTGTATTTATTTATTATTAGAGCGTGACTGGTTTCCCAACCCGACTGTCAGTGCAAGGGCAAGGCCAATTTGGCCCTAAATGTAGGGGAAACACTGGAGAGCCAATGTTAATATTTTATTTATTTATATCCCACCTTTTCCCCAGCCCTGGGACTCAAGGCAGTTTACAGAATGAAAACAGATACAAATAAGGGTCCTCATCAATAAACATCACGCTGTTGTTTGCTATCAACTTTGACGGATGAGATACTTCCAAGTGCCCCGGGTGATCAAGGGCTCTACATGGCTTCCTTGACTGAATCAATCCACATGCGGTATGGTCTCCCTCTTTTCCTTCCGCCTTCCACTTTGCCAAGCGTTATCATCTGCTCCAGAGAGTCACACCATCTCAGGACATGTCCAAAGTAGGACAGCCTCGGTTTAGTCCTCTTTGCTTCTAGTGAGAGTTCAGGCTTGGTTTGCTCCGAGATCCATTCATTTGTGTTTTTCACAGTCCGCAGTATCCGCAGAACTGGCCGTCAGCACCGCACTGCAAATGATGAGTTGATTGTGAAGTCGAAGGCTTTCACGGCTGGCATCCAGCGGATAGTGGGCCATCGGCCAATCATTGGCCCGGCAGACACTGGTCCTCCTTGCATATCTCCACCCAGAAACTAGCCATTCAAATACACAAATTCACATATCCTCCCCAACAGGGGTTCACAGCATATAAACTCCACACACTCCTACCCAACCATTCTCTGAAGATGCCAGCCACAGATGCAGGCAGAAACATCAGGAATAAACTCTTCCAGAACACGGCCTTACAGCCTGGAAAAAAAACCCAAGGAAAATCAATGAGTTGATTCTCTTCCTGTCAGCTTTCTTCACTGTCCAGCTTTCACAACCACCCATAGAAACTGGAAATACTATACCATGAGTGACTAGTCTGAAAAAGGCACCGGTGAGCTCCTAGATGTGCCTGAGGCTGAATTACAGCCCTTTCTAAAAACCTTCTGGGGTACAAAGTTAAGCCATTTTCTCACGACTGTCTCTCGCCCTTCAAACTGCAGGAGTTTGAACACGGAGCAATGGATGCAAGCTCCAGGAACAGAGATTCCACCTCAACATTAGGAGGAACTTTTTGACAGTCAGAGCTGTTCGGCAGTGGAACATGCTCCCTCGGAGCGTGGTGGGGTCTCCTTCCTTGGAGGTCTTTAAACAGAGGCTGGATGGCCATCTGTCGGGGATGCTTTGATTGTGTATTCCTGCATGGCAGAATGGGGTTGGACTAGATGGCCCTTGGGGTCTCTTCCAACTCTACCATTCTATGCTTCTCTGAGTTTCCTTGGCTCTCTTTCTCCCCCTGGCGGCCTAGCTGCGAACAGCGGCGCCTGCCGGACGGGTTCCTTTCGCGTTCGCTTGGCAACCAGGGGACGCGAACCGGCAGCGATGCGAGGATGATGATGATGGAGGAGGAGGAGGAGGAAAAGGCCGAGGAAGTCAAACAGAAGGTGAGCAGCCCAGAGCTGCCTTTGGGACTACAACTCCCAGGATCCCCTAGACAGGAGTCTGGGTCTTGTAACCCCCAAAATGGACTTTCCCAAGCTCTGAACAAGGTCATAAACCAGTGGTTGGGTCTTAACCGGTGGTCCGGGGATCCCTTCCTCGCAGGGGGTCCACAAAGGCTTGAAGGCTGCTTGGCCCACCTCCTCCCTAAGGTATATTGACAGGAGCCAAGGCAAAGGCTGGCTGGCTTGGCCTGCACATTGCCATTTAAGCCGCTCCAGCCACAAACTTGCAGGAAGAAGCTGGAGAAAAGCCTTCCCTCCCTCTCCAGTGCCTCTGAGGGAAGATTTAATGGATGGTGTAATTGTATCATCATCAACATCATGTATTATTGTTGTTATTATTAGGGTTTTAAATATTGAGTTAAGTCTTGAGGGGACCACGGCAACAAAAGATATTTAAAGGGGGTCCCTGGTCAAGAAAACGAGCCACTGCCACAAACAATACAGTAACTCTAGAATTCATAAAAGTTGCTCTTGGGGGCTAGAACTCCCAGAGCTATTGGCCATGCTGGTTAGGGGATTCGGGCAAAGTAATCCAAAAAGGTAATTTTTCTAAACTCTGTCCCTGGCCATTGGCAATGCAGGCTAAGATTCTGGGTACTGTAGTCCATCATATCTTTCTGCCTATTTAATTGGCACCATCACTAATAAATGTATACCATAACAAGAGCCAGAGTAGTGTAGTGGTTTGAGCGTTGGACTATGACCCTGGAGACCAGGGTTCAAATCCCCACTTGGCCGTGGAAATTCACTTGGGCAAGTCACACCTTCTCAGCCTCAGAGGAAGGCAAAGGCAAACCACCTCTGGACAAATCTTGCCAAGAAAACCCCATGATAGGTTTGCTTTAGGGTCGGTGTAAGTTGGAAATGAAGGCACACAAACAACAACAACAGATACATACATAGTCCACACTAATCTATAAAAAGAAGCAATATCCCCCAATCAGGCAATATCTTTGTTTTACAAGCTCTTTAGCCTCTGTCAAAGAATGCTGGGGCCTCAGAAAACTACAAATCCCAGGATTCTCTAGGATCCCAAGGATCCTCCTATTTACTTTTAGAGTGCTTGTATTTCTACAGGAGGTGAAGATGGCAACCGTCTACCTCGGATTCTTCCCCACTGCCGTTACTGAAGAAAAACTTGAGGAAGCCCGTCAAAAATCCCTCAGTCGCATTTTTGGGTCCACTAGTACCTTGCGCTATGTTAAGAGCCCTGAGACAGTGGGGACTTACAAAGGCATTCTGCAGAAGAAAATAAAAGAGCAGTAAGCATCCTTTTGTCCCTCCCTTTCTCCCCTCTTTCAAATGTTGGTCATGGTTTTGTTTTCAGGGTAAAGCTAAATTTTTCCAAGTTTTGATCAAATAGGCAGAACTCTGTGCTTACCCCTCTAAAGTTGTCATGTCTTTATCTACTACAAGGTTTCCACATGTCAACCTGGGTTGAAAGAACTGGGGAGTGCTGTGAGAACTGAATTGATAATCAATGGTTTGTAATAATAATAATAATAAAATAATAATAATAAAATTTATTTTTATCCCGCCCCTCTGTTAAAAACAATCGGGGCAGCTTACAAAAATTAAAATACCAATACAAATTAAAATCCCTAGTAATCAGCTAGCAAACCAAAACCAAGAACTATGGTATGTTGTGGGGTTTTGTTAACCTTGGCTTCTTTGACCTAAAGTTGGAGCATGATCTCTGTCCACTTCAGGAAGATGGTTTTGGAGGGGATTCTTTTTTCTGTTAAACTATGCTGAAATTGGTTGGGGTAGTTGGGTGCTGTTTCTCATTTCTTTAACTGGATTATTTAATCATAGAGTCGTAGAGCTGGAAGGGACCACAAGGGACCATCTAGTCCAACTCCCTGCCACTATTTTCCCATGCCGGAGTAAATTAGCCTTGTCAAGTTCTTTTAAGGTTGTTTTCAGGCAGCAAAACAGGATGGGTCTCTGGGTGCTAGCCACTGTTTGTCTCTTGTTCCTCAGCTGCCAGGAAGGGAACCGATACTTCGCGCAAGGGGAATGGGAAAGAGCCATCACCTGCTTTACCAAGGCCCTGAATCTGGACCCTAAGCAGGTAACAGAGTGCTGGGAGACAGGGGCCAGATTTTTAGAAGCAAAATAAATACAGGCATACTTCAGTAAACAAGGCATCTGCAAGTGAAGCTCCTTTTTACAGTGTCTTCTTATACCTGCCCGGTCTTCCTTTTCCTTCTCATCCTTTGTATGGCTGGGTTTTTTTTAGCTGCATCAGCATTGCCAGGATGGTGAAGGAAGGCTGGAGAAACACAGGCTTTTGGTGCCAGTAAACAATGCAATGAAGCTTGTACTTAAAAAGGATGGGATCCTGCTGTAACTGATCCTATTGTAGCTGTATGTGCCCAGCTACAGCAGGCAATATAAACAGCAGCTGCCTCCATAATCCTTTACTGAGTAAGTATGAACAGGAAAACAGAGAAAAGAGGGGAAAACAGATAAACCTGCTTCACCAACTAACTTCTGCACAATCCAGAACTGCTGCAGAAGGAGTGGGCATGACACCAAGAGTGGATTCACCACTCCCATGGATTCAGACCCATCAGCTGCCTGTGGTCATGGTCTCTCAGCCTAGACCACTTCACCTTCTTTTAGCCTCCCAAGGGTCAAATACAATTTCAGAGAAGTTCTCTGGGGGCACATTCCAGTGGTGGGTGGGCTGGGTCAAAGGCAGAAGGGGTGAAGCAAAAAAAATAAAATAAAAAATCAGCATATTCTAGTTTATTAAAGCTCTTGAAGGCAGCAACTAATCCTTACTTAGAAAGAGGCATTTCTAGCTTTTAAAAGTTCCTGCCTGACTTGTAGGAGGGGTTTCTCTCCATCTTGCCGCCATCACAGGTGCCTTTGGTGAGGACACGGGAGCGAACCTTTTGGGTGGTGGCTCCCAAATTGTGGGACCCCCTCCCACTTGGCCTCTCTGCTCTCTTTCCTCTGGTAGGCAAAGGCCTTTTTATTTAGGCAAGACTTGGACTCTGAATTTCCTGTAGCAGAAGGGCTTTTTCATAGGAAGTGTTATGCCTTTATCCTTTTTACTATGTTCTAATGTTTTTAAACTGTTTTCATTTAGCGATTTTAATACATTCTTTCTTTAGTGGTTTTAAATAAGCTTTTGTATCAAATTAGATTTTAGTTGTACTTTGTTTCAATTTGTTGTAACCAGCTTGATTCCTATACTGAGAGAAAGGCAGAGTATTAATCAGCCAACCAATTAATTATTAACATTGGAGGAAAACGATGTTGTCATGGGGGGGGGGGCGGGACACATGCCCTTCCAGGGAAGTCCAAAAAGGTCACACAGGGACTCGATGAGGGCTGGATTCTAAAGTTGTCCATTGCTGTTGAAGAATAACTCCATCACTTGTGCCTGGAGAGGAAAGCATACCCTCCAAGGTTTTACAGATGAAAACATGTGTCACCAAGCAATGTCAGAGTGTGGTCAAGATGGCAAAGGTTATTAATGGGAAGAGCACACAAGCAATACTTTGCTTTTGCCTGAACCTCCTGGGAAGGGAGGGAATTCCACCTCTCCTCTCTTCCATCCCTCTTAAATTAACTGAGTGCAAATGACCTTTATATTTTGAACTCAGTTTGCAGCAACTAAAATAAGCAGAGGACAAAGAGGGGGAAAGTGGGAGGAAGTGAGGGAAGCAGATATTTTGAAAACAGCTCAAAAAGTTGGAAAACAGAGGATTAATAGGACTGTCCCTGCTGAATCGTGAAGTTGGAAGGTATATGGGAAGGAGCTTCTCCTAAGAGCGGAACCCGGGTTCTCTACTCTGCAGGTGGAGTTGTACGAGCAGAAAGCTGAAGCTTTCCTCCAGCTCTGTGACTTCCAGTCTGCCTTGATACATCTCCGGAAGGCCTATTCCATGTCATCAAAAAAGGAGACTATCAGCGCCCGCCTCGCCTTCATTTTGCAGCTACAGGTGAATCTGGCATAGTGGGGATGGACAACCTATGCCCCTCCCAGGTGTTTCTTGGACTGCCACCTCCATCTTTCCCCACTGTTGGAGATTCTGGCTGAGAAGAACTGTAGTCCAAAAACATGTGACGAGCCACAAGTTGCCTGCTTCTAACCTCCTCTCTCCCTCTCAATGCTTTGATTGTTTATTCCTGCATTGGCAGGGGGTTGGATTGGATGGCCCTTGTGGTCTCTTCCAACTCTATGATTCTCTCTCGTTGCGATGCTGTTTGTATGTATCAGAGCATGGAAAAGTTGTTTTTCAAAACTATAACTCCCAGAATCTTCCCATTCAGCATGGCCAATGGGAATTGTAGTTAGAAACACTCCCACATGTGTTTCCATATCATTTTTTAAATACATTTGTTGCTCCGGCTAGCTGTCATGTTCACTTCTGAAATGGAAATTGGCAGCAGAGTGGACCTGGAGGTATGTAAATTAAAAGGCAAAAAATGAGTCAATTGTGCCCCAATTCTCATTTCACTCCCTCTCAACGTTCAATCATGATGTTTGTCCTGTGTTCAAATTTGCAGGGCCAATGTCTCTATGAGCAGAGTTCCTACTTAGATGCCTTGGAATCCTTCACCCGTGCTGCAGAGATACAACCTCAGAATAAATTTTTTCGCATGAGGAAGTAAGAGCAAACGAGACACGTTTACGTTCAAATCTAAAGAAGAGCTAGTCTTATTCTCCTTGGACATAATGCTACAATTTACAGTGAAGTACACTTTTGCATAATCACCTTGAGGGCCATTTATGTGTAAAACTGAGGCTTACGTCTCAAGGGCCACTCTCGATAGTTTGAATGTGTGTGTGGACATCTATTTTCCTGCATGTGTTGTATCTTGTAGAATTGTTTTCAATTATTTTAAGATTATCTCTACCCCTCCACTCAGGTCATTGGCTATAAGATCATGCCTCGTCTTTCCTTTTCTTTCCCCCAGCATTGCCTGCCTGGCTGCCATGAAACGATACAATGATTGCCTCCAGATGGTCAATGAAGAGGTTGCTCAAGAGAAAAAGAATCCGGATCTCTTTGTCCTGAGGGCTCGACTCTATGAATATTTTGGGAAGGTAAAAGGAACTGCCCAGGTTTTGATTTGTGAGGAATGAGAACGGCTCTACCTTTCTCCACATTCTGGAATTTTTTAAGGGTCTAAAATCCACTCCATATATTAGTCTGAACTTAGGAGGAAGATATCCCAGATGCTGAAACCTATCCCCCTCTTTAATGTTTGGACTGAAATATGGAGTGGATTCACTGCCCTGCTGATAGGGAAGACACCAGTCGCTACTAGTCTTGTCCAAACTCTCTAAGCAGTGGTTTGTGTCTCGCTTTTTCCTCAAAGGTTACCTTGTGTTTCTATGACATTCAAGATGCAATTGAGTTAGAACCAGAACACGCTGAAGCTTGGATCATGCTGAGTAAATTGAGGAAGGAGGCTCAGAGATTCCGGGATCAAGCCGTGAACAAGGCGGTGAAAGGAAACCTGAAAGCAGCCCTGTTGAAAATTAACCAGGCCATAGAGCACAACCCTGTGGAAGCAAATTACTTCCTCTTCAGGTACAAGTGGTGTAATGGAATCCTGGGATTTGTAGTTTGGTGAGGCACTCTTTGGCTGAAACTTGTAAATATCCCTTGCTAAATTGCAAATGCTAAGCTTCCACAGGATGGAGCCATGACAGTGGAATCATAGTGCTATAGCTGTGTAGTGTGGAAGGGCTGTACCTTTTTGCTACAGAAATCTATTTTCCTTCCAGCTGTTGTGAGGATTGTAGGTAAGAACAACCGTGTTGATGGTAAAAGGCAATGCCTCAAAGTGGCTCTGGCCCAAGATTCAGAATCATGAAGACTGGATGCTTACTTTATTTTTTAGAGGAATAACTAGAGCTCAGCGGCAGAACACCTGCTCTGCTTGGAGGTGGTCGGAGATTCAGTCTCTGGCATCCAGACTCCTGCCTGAAACCCTGTTGCTGCCAGAGCTGCCAGTGCTTTACTGGATGAATGCTCTGACTGAGTATAAGGCTGCCTTCTATGCTCCAATTCAGCCTTTTATTTAGAACAGGGGAGGGCAGTGTGCAGGCCTGGAATGAAATGAATGGGCAGTGATACCTGGACCACTTCCTGTGGTAATAAAAGACCTATCTTGGGCCTATAATGATTTAGGGGGGCTCCCCAAAATAGCCAAGATACCCCCTATAAGGCACTGGAGACTTTTTTTTTTTGGCAGGGCCATATGGCTCTCCAAAGCCTCTTGGGGGGCCAACTAGCTTCCAACCATTGTCTGTCCCAATTTAGAAGCATGTGGGCAGGAATCTTGGTTTTGAAGGACAGTCGCTGAGTGGCAGAGCCATTCTCTTTTTCTCTTTCTCTCAGATCACTGCTCTTGTTTCACCTCTTCCTTTCCCCCTTCTTTATGTGATGCCTCCGGCAGAGGAAGCATCCTGAGGAGGCTGAAGGACTTCAATGCCGCCATTGACGACTACCTCAAAGCCGTGGACTTCAGCAAGGAGGAGGAAGGTGCTGAAGTTCGCGCTGAAGCCCAGAAGCAGGTGCTTCTGACATACAACGACTTCGCGGTGCACTGCTACACCAAGGGCTCCTATGAAGAGGCCGTCCTTCTCCTCAATAAAGCCATCAAGGGGGAGAAGAATGAGAAGGGGCTCTATATGAACAGAGGAGGTACACCCCGCCCCTCAAATTTGGGCCTGGCAAACACTGGAGTGTGGTGTTGTTATCATTAATATTATTAGTAGTATCCTGCCTTTCTCCTGAAATTGGGGCTCAAGGCACCTTAAAATTTAAAAACAGAATGCAGCTAAAAACATACAAAAAAGCGAAAATTAAAATAGGATTAAACTTTTGACAGTATTAAAATGATTTAAAACTATCCTTAAAAAGGTAAAACATCAATGATTCTCAAACTTTGGTCTATCTCGTATGTTTTGGACTTTAGCTCCCCAAAGCGGCAGCCTACTTGCCCAGTGGTTGGGGATTCTGAGAGATGAAGTTCAAAACCCTGGAGGACTATAGACAACTGCTGCTCTAGATGCTGATAGACTGCAGCTTCCATCATTCCTCAGCATTGGCTAGGAGTTGCGATCCAATCTTGTCTGGAGGGCTGTATGTAGATGCTGCTAAAAAAAACCCCTCTAGCTAGACAGAAGACAAGGCGGAAAATGGGGAGGGGCTGGGCAGGCATAAAAATACTTTTAAAAAAGGAGCTTCTTTATCAAGGCTTTGTTAACTGAAGTGTACCTATACTAAAGGATTAAACACTAAAAAAAATTAAGATAACTATTGTCATTGAGCCCCCTCACAAGAGTAATAAAGGCTGCCTGCAATCCGCACTTACTTGGGAGTAAGCTGCATTGAACGCATGGAAGGCACTGCTAAGTAGATACTATGATTTATTTTATTTTATTTTAATTAATTAATTTATTTATACCCCACTCTTCAGCCTCAAGGCTATCAGAGCAGCTTACAAATTGTTTTAAGCAATAGCAATTTACACATCCACACTGCGTTAAGAAGTTTCCAATGTGTATTAGCTAATTATGCTTGTAAAGGTCTTCAGATTTAAGGATGTTTCTGCGATAATGGATTGTTGATTGTTGCTGTTGTGTGCCTTCAAGTCGCTTCCGACTTATGGCAATTCTAAGGTGACCCCATCATGGGGTTTTCTTGGCAAGATTTGTTCAGAGGGGGTTTGTTTGCCTTCCTCCGAGGCTGAGAGTGTGTGACTTGCCCAAGGTCACCCAGTAGGTTTTCATGGCCAAATGGGGATTTGAATCCTGGTCTCCGTAGTTGTAGTCCAATGCTCAAACCACTACACCACACTGGCTCTCATGGGGAAAGTAATTTATCCCCTTCCTGCAGGTATCTGCAAAATGAATAACAACCTGCTTGCCACTGTTGAGCCTCTCATCCTCACTTCCGGGGTCTCTGAGTGATTTCCCTCCTCTCTTCCCCGCGTCCAGATTGTTTCCTCAAACTGGGTGAGCTGAACTTTGCGATGGCTGACTACCAGCAAGCCCTGGAGCTCAGGCCTCTCGACCCTTCCCTGCACAAACGCATCGCTTGGCTGTACAACGAGGTGGGACTCCAGGAGTTCCGGGAGAGGTAGGCAGAGGTTTTTCAGTTCCTGGGGTTCAGGCTTTGCTTTTGGGGCACATTCACACCCTGCCCCAAAAGCTCCTACCAAAGGTTTGGAAAAAATACATTCATGCAGTTATGAGCCCTGGCAACATGTGCATATGGAGTTGCCTGTGTTGTGCTGAACCTCTGTATCCCTATGGCAGTTGAGGTTACAGAAGGACTGGTATCAAAATAATACTGGAAATCTAGATCTAGCCTCTGGCTGAAGAGCTTCACTGAGGGAGAGCTCACCAACCTTTTAAGTCAGGGGTGCTATAAAGTAGGTTAATCCAATATTCTGCCTAGGACTTTCTGCCTTTCGGTCTGTTTTTTTTTTCCAGGCGATACATGCAGGCCGAATTGTATTTCACCCACTCCATTGAGAATAACCCTCGTGAGCTTAAGTATTATCTGCATCGGGCCAAGAGCCGCATGTTTCTGCAGGAGGTGATGGGTGCCAAGGAAGACATTGTTACGGCCCTCCTCCTCGACCCAACAAGGGAGGAGGTATCTGCCTAATAATAATATAATAATAAATTTTTATTTTTAACCCGCCCCTCTGCTCAGCAACCGGGGCGGCGTACAACAAGATTAAAACATCAAGTTAAAACATCAAGTTCCTTTTTACGTTTTAATGTTTAGCCTCCTCTATCCGCTACCAGACACAACCTCGTGTTGCATTGTGGGTGTGGCAGTGAAGCCTCATCACTGAGGTTGCGCGTGCTAGAGCGGAGGCTCTCACTGTTTGTCTATCAGATGCTGCTGGACTTCAATTTCCAAAAGCAATTTCCAAAAAGGTGAAAGGGGAGAAAAAGATGGGCAAGAATGTGAGCGAGAGAGGCAAGGTAGATGGACATATTTTAGGGGATAATGGGGATTTATTTATTTATTTAGAGTATTTATACTTTGCCCTTCAGCCAAAAAGGCTCACAAATCATTAATTTGACAGTTCTCTGCCCTCTGGCTTACAATCTAAATAAGACATACACATAGGGAAAAGGGAATGGCATTGAGGGAGGAGATTATGTCCAGCGGATGCTGGCTGTTCTTCTCTCCCTCCGAGGCCAGAGCACAGTAATGACAGGTGGAATATGGAGGGGGTCTCACTAGCCACTGAGGAGACGGTACAATGGAGCTGTACCTGGCTGCTCTCCTCTTCGTCAGAACCCAGACCGGTGGATTAGAGTTCAAATGATCTAGAAGTCATCAGGTAGAGAAGGATTATGGGAAGTGAAAAGAATTTTTCTTTTGTCTCTTCTTTAATCGCCCTCACTCCCATTCTTCTTTTCCAGACCCACATTCTGGCCAGTAACTTCTTCCCAGGGGAGAAAATTCACTCAATTGTCAACAGTAAAATTGGTGATCTTGCCAAAACTCTTCTGGACCGGAAGCTGGCAGCCTGTCCAGCACCCAGTGCGCCAGCGAAACGCGAAGGGTAAACTGAGGCACAAAAAACATTGTGCTGTTATTCATTTAGTCATTGTTGTTGGTGGTAGTGATGGGGGAATGACCTCCTCCCCATGCAAATAACAGCTTCAAGGGAATGATTAGTTAACAGGAACAGAAGAGGTTAACCCTGCCTTGCCTGGCACAATTCGGAATAATTATCAGCCCTCACAAAAACTGCAGAACTGAGCTTGATGGACAAATAATCTCATCCAGTAATAGGTAGCTTCCTATCATATCTAGAGAAAAAGTGCCCTGAAATGTAACTGCTGGGGCTCAAGAGGTCTCACTCTGGTCCATGAATATAGTTCTGTCCACGACATGGGAAGTGTGTGGGGCAAATAAAGCCATATATGGTACTCCAACTAGTTCTTAATTTCCAGGGATGGGAAATAGCAACTATCTTCTGCTAAATGACTGTTTTCCATCTCAATGTCTGCTTTTGTTTTGGAGATCTCACAGTTAGTAGTGCTGTTATTCCTCATAGTTCATCTCCTGCCTCAAAAGTATTTTGGGGTTAAACCATCCAGAAAAGGTTAGAATATTGTTATTGTGTCTCTAGCTTGGGCTCATACAAACCAGGGGCTGAATGCAAGTTGTTGGGTTTTTTGCACATTATTGTTCTGCAAAGCTTCCAATGTTGCTTTCCACTTCTTCCACCCTTCCTCAGTTTGGATTCCAGAGGAAAAGAACCATCAAAAGACGTATATATTGAAAACGAAGACCCCGAGAAAGTTGAGGAGGAGAAAAAGGGGAAAGAGAAGCAGCAGGATTCTGAAGAGAAGAGGCTGTATGAAAAGGTGGTTGCTTGCCAGATGAAGACTCACAAGGTAAGTCTCTTTTGAAATTGCAGAGGAAAACACCTCTAAAAGAACAGCAGTTAATCACAGAAGTACAGAATCTTGATATTACAAAATACAGATTTGAAAAATATAGGCTTTTCTCTGTCAGCCATTAAGCCCCAGAAGCATGATTTCAAGCTTTTGGAATGGTGAAAACTAGCGGGTGCCATAGGGAAGGGGGCATGGCCCCTGGGAAGCATGAGAGGGTGGGCTTCGGCCCCAGAGCTTACAGCTCCCCACTCTTGCCCTGTTGTTTCCTGCAGCCTTGGCAATGCCAATCCCTGATGCTAGTTAGTGCTGGCTGCAAGATTTTGGAATTTGGAATTTTTATTGGAATAAGAAGATTTTGGGGGTCTTTGGCCACATCATTTCAACAGTTCCCCTAATTCCTGGAAGAGGCGGCATTGCTAGTGTCCAGACTAGGGACCAGAAACAAGTCCCAGCCTGTTAAGTTGAAGATAAAATTCAACTTAACCCTTTCCTGTACTTCTTGTACAATGTACTGCATTCTCTTTTAGAATGTTCTCTCTATAGGGAATCAAGCGATTGTTTTTCTGGGGGATCCTTTGAAAGCAAGAATTGGCTAGCCACTATCTTCTTGTCCTTTGTGATTTGTTGGCAAATTACAGGAAATCCATTGCAAATAAAATGACTTAGAAGCCCAGATGATTCATTGTAACCTTTTAGAAATGCCAACAGAGGAGATGGCTTTCATGGTTTCCCCCCTCCCCCCATAGCCACCTCCCACTTTGTTATTAACTTATTTGTTAAACCTGATCTATTTTACCGACATGGCCTTAGTGTTGCAAATTATTCATTCTGAACTATGGTGCTGTGTGTCTGGCAGGTTAGCCAGGAACTGAAGGAAGTGCGAGAAAACAGGGCCTCTCTAGAACCAAACACTTTGCGACTGGACCCATACATAAGCCTGCCTGAAAAGGCGAACCCAGACGAACCTTACCAGTGGAAGAAGTTCAGCCATGGCATCGGCCACTTCTAGCCACATCCTTCAGTGTTGATGGAAGACTCAGCAGTTTGCTGCCTCCCCCTCCCCGCAAGCCTGATTATTATCCTCTTGGTCAGTACAAACACAGTGTTTCATTTGTCCTTCCAAGCTGGCAAGGAGAATTGTTGAAGCTTGCCTCAAAAAGCTGCTAGTGTCCCTGTATTATTAAAAAAACCTCCTGCTAATCGCAAACAGTAGCTTCGCATAATACCTGGCCCTTTCATTCTGGTAGGTTCAAGAAGCTGTCTCCAACCTCCCTGCTTTTCCAACAAATTCTTAATTATTATTTTTTGGCTGTTTCTGTGCAAAGAGATAGTCATTAACTGGATGGCTTGAAGATATTCGAGATGCCCCAGCTAAGTTCTGAGTGGCTTCTGGAAGTCACACTGGTTGAAAAATTCACCATGAGGTAGGATGAAATCCCTTCTCAAGTATTCTAATCCCTTTGTAATTGCTAAGAGCCATACAGTGGGTCATGAAGAAATCAGCACTGGATGACCAGATAGGGCAGTTCTATTTTTCTGTCCTGTGATTACAGCCAATACCCAGACTGTGTCAATTTCAAATGCAGAAAGTGAATGCCTTAGATCACAGGCCAGGCCTCTTATGTTAATATTAGCACTTTACTTCCCATGTAGTGTAGTCAATTTAGATCTCTAAAAACAAATCTATTAGTTCACCACCATCTTAAACCCAATCAAGTTTACTGCAAGCATTTGCCTTTTCAGATCTTGACACCTGCAGCTATCTTTTTGTAGTACCAATATTACATATATCAAGTTTAACCAAGCCTCTTTGAGATGCTGTAGCCCTGTTTTGGAAAATCTGGAGGTCATTTGTACTGTATTCCCCTCAATGCAGATGTGCTTGTTTGTTGTTTCATTGCAGGAACACTAATATATGTTGTTTTAAAAGGATTGTGGAAAGTGCATAAACCAGATATATTCGCGTGAGCAGTTTTAATTCACTACAAAACACTCCTTCCTGAGGCAGTTTACACAGACTTCCCACAACCAGTACATGTTTCTGTGGTTTTTTTATTATTTAAAATAAAGCAACATTTTGAAGAAAGCAAAGTAGGTTTTCAGTCACAGGATGCTCTTAGCAGAGTTTACCTATAAGATTTTCGGGCCGGGTGAGAAGGCTACAGTGGAAGTTCCTTATCTTGACCTTCCACAAATAACTGGCCATGTCAGGGAAATCCCTTTAAGTGGATGACACTGTCTCTTCCACTCAAGCCTGTATGATCAGAAGCAGCTACAGCTTGTACCACCAACCTCCCACAGAGAGAACCATCAAGGGGTTCTGTGCCAATAACACAATAACACATAGCACCATCATTGACCAGTGGGTTTCTTGGTTACTTCAAAAGTGGTGGCAACCCTGAGAGGAAAACCCAGTTTCCTTGTGCAAGAAAAAGATTCTTCCAGGACCTACACTCTATCCACAGCAAAAAGCAAGCAAGCAAGCAAGCAAGCAAAAGCCTGAATTTCCTTACTTGCATCAGGGGAGGCAACACTTAAAACTTCTTTGAGTAGCACTTAATTGCAACAGAAAAAGAAAGAAAAACTCTCCAGGGTGTGTCACACTTAAGTTCAAACTGCACAGTTCAGCCTGGCTATTAAAACAACATCCATATAGGATGGCACCTTCCAGCATAGTGATAAAAAAAATCACAGTGTGTTTTAAAACATTATTTAAGAAATCGGAGGTAAGAAGAGTCTGAAGAAAATTAACTCATTTAGTTCATATTAAGGAATTAATCTGGATGTGATAGCTGCTGCTTTAAAAAAAAATGTCTACAGAACTGTATTATAAAAGCAGTCAAGTGATTTCCTCCCAGCCTTTCCTCCTTTGAACTAAAGAGTCCACATCACCACAGGGCTCAGGGCAAAGTGTAAACTCTGATTAAGTGCAGAATGTCTCTTCCTTGGTCCTAAAGCAAATCAGGTCAAAGATGGAGAGCTCATCTTTATGCTGAAATTTGAAAATTCACTCCCAAAAGTTTCCATTTTTGTTCTGGGCAAAAAAGAGACTTCTGAACTGTTATTTGAGAGCAAACCATTAGATGTCTGAGGGAAATGTCACCAGAGAGGTCAGAGGAAGAAGGGAACCCGTGACGCCACCATTTTGCAACCCGTGGATGAGAACACTTTCTCTTCTTCTGGGAAATAAGGGATGCTGTCGGCGACAGCCTGGATGACATCTGGGAGTGGCGGGAGGCCTTGACTGGCAAGCTCGTTGGCCACACACTGTTTCACATGGTGTTGCTTCAGAGGAAGGAAAGGCACAAGGAGGTCGATAAGGCCTTGTTCAATTATTCCAGACTTCCAAAACCCATCTGCAAGAGGAGAGGGAGGAGAAAAAGAGAGGAATATTCTGAAAAGCAGAGCCTCTGCTATCCACATTCACATGACGCAAGTGGTGGAAAATCTGGGTTTGGGATCTTGTGCATATGCCTCCATGTGAGAAGGCGGCTCTCCTTTTCAGAAAATGGCTCTCTCTGTGTGTGAGATGAAGGCAGAAAGAGTAGAGGCATGGCTAAAATGCTCCCTCTCCTTAAGTATTAAGTACACCCGCTTTTATAAGGGCTCATCTTTCTCTCAAATGGTACTCACTTTGGGGATTTTCAAAGACAGCTTCCAAAATGGATGCTTCCAAGTCCTGAAGGCTGAGCTCCTCACGGTCTTTGCGGGCCCACCAGAGGTCCAATGTCATCTGGTTAATCTCCTCTGCACCAGCATTACTACCAGAGAAAAAAAAGACAGAATGTTAGAGAAGAGATGCCTGATGGGACAAATGCATAGTTCATTCACAGGGATGTGTGCCAGGGGCCTAAAGGCAGCATGGCCAGCCAACTATCAGGACTCCGTTACAAAAGACAGGCTGCAAATTTCTACCTATTTATCTGGAAGGTAACCCCGGTGAACTCAACTAGACTTACTTCTAAGCAGACAATTCCCCATGGAAAAAGTCCCCACAAAGTCTGCCCTTGCTGCTGAATGCGCTTTTACCTAACAAAAATGAAGATGGCTTTTCTGTAGTTGGTTCCAAACACAACCCACGAAGATCCCAAGAATGGAATGATCACATCGATCAGACCTGGTGGCATCTTATCCATCTCGTCAAAGAGGAACACCGATCGGCTGCAACGTGTTAAATTCCCTTGGACCCAGCTCTTCAGATCTTTCTAGAAAAAGACACAGGGGAAAAAAAAATATGTATACAGATGAGCCTTGAAAGGAAAAAGCAGGTCACTATAAAGAGCAAACAGCAAAACAGAGGTCCAAGAATGGTTTTCAAATACATTTGGAATACGTTGTTCTCACAGTTTAAGAATAAACTATTGTGAATATGACTGTTACTAGGATTGGAATATTGTAGAAGGATGCAGTGCTCTTCTCCTATACTGATTTCTTTGAGCAGGGGAAGGCAATTGTGGAAGGCTAGGGGGGCACATTTGCCCCCCGGGGAGACCTTGGAGGGCTGCACCCTTCTACTGTGCCTGCTCCTGCAAAAAGAAAAATCAAGTTTTTTGCCCACCAAATGCTCTTTAGTCACTTCCTGTTCCAAAAAAAGGCCACTTCTGGATGTAACTTGGCTGTGTGTTGTTTTTTTTAATGTGGGGCAAATACACTCTACTTACAGGGCATTCTGGGGCAAAGAACTGTTTTGAAAATGTTTGAAAAATTGTTTGTGACCCCTGGGAGGGCCCACAGTAACACCAAATGTGGTGGTAATGTCCTCCACACCCTATAGAGAGCATTGGGAGCAAAAACAAAATAATCCCTGGGGGCCACTGGAAGCCAGAAAAAAATGTCCTGAGGGTCCCGCATGAGGCCTGTCGGCTGTCACTTTGCCCACCCCTGTCTTGGAGGATGAGGCCATGAATATAATGGCTATGCCACCTCCAGTATGAGGAGCAATATGCCTGTGTGTATCAGTTACTAAGAAATGGAGAGTGCTTTTGCACTTGGGTTTTGCTGGCCTGCTTGTCATGGACATCTGGTTGGCTACTGTGTGAACATAAAGTTGGACTTTCTACACCTTTGGTCTGATCCAACATGGCTGTCCTTACATTCACAGAAAGTGATAAAAGCACAGTCTCACCCTGTACTGTTCAATTTCTTCTGCGTGAGGGAAATGAACCACTGGGGAGAACTGGTGGACGTAGGGGCTATGGAGTCCGGCCCGGAAGAGATAGTGAACCAGCAGAGAGCTGACATAGGTTTTGCCGGTGCCGGTCCAGCCATGGAAGGACATCACCAGAGGCTTCTCAGGGTCACGATTGTGCACAAACTCCCGCAGCCCTTTCATCACAAGTTGTCTTGCCAAGGGCTGGCCGACCAGGTTGACGGCTAAGTCGCACTCGAGACCTGGGAGGAATCAGAATCAAGATATGAAGCGCTGACAGAAAGAGCTGTTTTGTCCTGCTTTTAAAATAAAAAAACCCCTCTCACACTCACATCCTGATAGACTTGGGCTAAGGGTTACAGTAGGACCCTCGTATCCACTGATTCAATCCACTGATTCAATTATCCACAGGACACAAAACAACACACCTACCGTAGAGTCTTCCTAGAAAATGTGTCCTCTCTAGCCATTTTCTAGGTCCTCCAAGGCAACTCTATAGTATTTTAAACCGGACGTCCTATTATTTTCAATGGTGTTCGCTATTATCCATGGTTTTCGGTATCCACGCCCCCCTCAGAACTAATCCTTAGTGGATACAGGGGTCCTACTGCATTTTTTTTCTTTACCGTGGAGAATTTTAGGCCAATTCTTCTGGAAACGTGTCATTTTTTTTCTTAGGGGATTTGTGAAAAAGAAACCCACAAGGGACCTTTTCCTCCATTTTTTCTCTGCCAACCTGTTTCAAAAATCCCATTAGAAGCTCCCCCAACATCTTTCTAAGTCTTCCCACCTCTTTACCTCAATCTCCATCAAGATTTGCTGTTTTTTTTAACCATTTACTAAACCCTTACATGATATAAATCAAGTATGTAAAGGTTGCATTAAATGGTTGTATTAATTGATATATATCCTCCCATTTTCCTCTATGGGGGTCAAGTACATACACAGTTTTCCTTTACCCTCTCATTTTAATCCTCAGACAAGGCAGGTTATGTCCTATTTCATCTTCACACAACTGTTCTTGGAAAAGTGGGTCTCTGACAGAGACTCTACAGTACATTTCTTTTCATCCTCTTAAAACAACCCTATGAAGCAGACTTACAGGCAGCATACTATAAAACAATAATCCTGTGAGGGAAAAACTTTATAGGCTGTGTCTCATTTAATATTTTAACTCCACAATTCAAAGGCAGGTCAGGCTGCGTCCCACTTCCCCCCCACACACAACAACTCTGTGGCTTCGAATGTGTCCACACGACACAAATAATCCAGTTTGAAACCAGATGGTTTGCCTTGGCTCCTTCCTATGGAATTTTAGGATTTGTAGTTTGGTGAAGCGCCACCCGCACTCTTGTGGCAGAGAAGGCTAAGGGCCTTGTGAAACTACAAATCCCAGGATTCCATAGGAAAGAGCCATGGGAAATAATCCAGTTTTTATGTTTTTTTTAAAAAAAATTGTATGTTTTAATTGCTTTTAATTGTGATTTTCATTGTTTGTAAGCCGCCTTGGGTCCCACTTTGGGAGAAAGGCAGAATAGAAGTGGCACAAATTATTTTTTTAAAAAAAATAACTGAATTATTTGTGACGTGTGGACTAATGAGCTTCACAAGGGCCGAATCCGGGATTCGAACCCGGGGCCCCCGAGAGCTGTTTAACGCCTCCATCCCACGTGACCATTTTCCCTCAGTAGCCCCTCCCCCTCCTCCCCTCACCGTTGAGCTCCGGCCGGAAGTCGCATTCGCAGGAGGCCGAGAAGCTGCAGTGCCAGGAGCTCAGCCCCCAGGGGGCGCTTGAGCCCACCAGCCCCAGCAGAGGCAACAGCCGCAGCGCGAGGGAGGCCCCGCCCCTCGCCATCGCCAACGAACTCGGTCGGCACGCGACCCCCGAGGAGGAGGAGGAGGAGGGGACCGCGCGGGCGAGCGGCACTCCCAGCGTGCACCGCGCGCAGCTGCAAAAGGGGGACTTAAGGCTTCACGCAGGGAAGCTTAAAGTTCTTTCCCGTGTCCCGGCAGTGGGAGGGGGCGTGGCCTGAGGGGCATTTATGTGGGAGGGGGCGTGGCCTGAAGGCGGTTATGTGTTTGGGAGAGGGGGCGTGGCTTGGGTGAATTTAGGCGGGACCTGAGAAATAAAAAGCTGGACCTGAGAAATAATATTCTGAGGGGAGGGAATCACTGAAATAAATAATAATAATAAAAACTTCTGTCCAAAGAATTTATCTATTGGTTTTGTTTTTTAATGAAACAACTTTGGGGAAACAACAGCTTTCCCATTGGGGAGAAGTTGTGGTTTGAACATTTTAATCAAACTAAGGGCAATAAAACTGTTTTTGAGGGAATTTTCTTATCACCCTTTCCCACAATCCTAATAAAAATGCTACCTAACTTGCATTGTACAGAGATAGATAAAAATAGTGGGAAATCTATGAAGGATGGGACTTTGCATATCTGAGGTCCATTTCAGTTGTAATCCTCTCAAGCTAAAATTAATATATTGGTAAAAAGAAGAACAACAAAAAGAATTTAGAAAAGCAAAATGAACAGGGCAAAGGATTAAACTATAATTCAGCATTCTATCTCAAATTGACCAGTCAGTATGAGAAGCTCAAAGGCAGAATGAGGCTGTTCTTCTCCCACCAATGTGTCTGTAGCAATTAGTACCAAGTCTTTCAAAAGAAAAATAAAGAGATTTTGATGGAGGGCAATCAGCAGAGATTACAGGTCAACTCCCATATCCATGCAAATGGTCTTCACGGTTTCACTTACCCACATCTAAAAAAATATGTTCTCTCTAGGCATTTCTAGGTCCTCCAATGTAATTCTATGGTCAACTTCTGGCATTTGCCTCATTGAAAATAATAGGGTTCTCTATTATCTACAGTTTCAGGTATCCACAGGCGGTCTTGGAACATATTTTCTCCACAAATATGGGGGTTGACCTATATTTTCGACAGAAGTGTAACTATCCATAATTGCAGCCCGACGTGTTAGCACAGAAAAGCATTTTTGAAGAAAAAAAGCATAAAAGTTTTTATTGTATGCAGTAATCAAGAAAAGACACTCCATGGTATATGTACATTAATTTACACAAAAAAAGTAAAGGAAATAAAAGAATGAGGTAATTATTTACAAAAAAAAATTCCCTTTTGAGTACATATGTGTATATATTTATATATACACACACACTTCGGTATGAATAATTTTATTTACAAGCAGAATAGGCTCAAAAACAAGGAACCACCCAACCCGAAGGAGGATCAGAACCAAATGAAAGACAACTTTGGGAAGATCAAGTATTTATTTTGCCAATGCAAGGGTGGAGATGAGTGGGCATAGTTCCAACCTTGGGGACAGAGGCAACGTTGCAAGATCTAAGGACACATTATGAACAATGCTCAGTGTAGGGAGGTTTTGCATCACTAGTTGCTTTTACCAAAAGCTTTGGAGAAGTTGTGGGATGGATGTGGAAAAGTGTTACACTCCTGTTATATTTAAACTAGGCCCTTCTGCCAGACTGGAGAGTGATTTGGCTCCTGATCAGAAAGGATGCTTGCTGTTTCGGGTTCAAAGCACCTGAGGTTGTGGAATTGAAAAATGTCTGTGCTCAGCTCCTTTTGACCCCCCAGGAGCCAGCTCTGAACATTCAAAGTGGGAACCAGGAATTACTGGATGTGGCAGAGGCATTAAATGCTCACACATAAGGCTTTTATTGTGCAATCATCTTGCCTCATTCACAGACTTTTGCAGGGGTCCAGATGTCATTGTCTTCCATTTGTAAACCTGCTGAGTATCCATTAAGGCATGAAGAAGGAATCTCTGTGCGTTGGTGTGTGTGTGTGTGTGTTTGGCAGCACTAAGGAGCCATCCATCTGGAACTACACCTTTCTCCATTTAATTATGGAGGACAAAACAAAAGACCGTTAGAGGAATAATGGGTGATTGGCTGTTCCGGATGATGCCTAACAACAAGACAGCAAACGGAGATTTCTGCACGCTTGTCTAAAATGCATTTATGAGGCTTTGAGGTCAGTCATGCCCTGATCTGAATGAACTTCTTGTTACACCAATGGGGAGTTTTTGCATCATGCTATGGACCTGAAAATACAGTTACCAAAGAGCAGCTACCTAACACAACTCAGCAGTGCATCTTCATATACTGCTTGCAAGGATAGCAGTGGTAGCAAGGAGGAGCTACGTCACTGTCAGCTTTGCCAGGAGGAAAGCCAACCCATTCTATAAGTTTATGTTGATTGTCAGTATCTCATGCAAAGAAAGTCATTGCATTCTGGACATCTTCTGGCTTGCCCCCTTCACTCTTAGTCACTTTTGCACAGACGGAATCTGCAACCTAGGAGATTCTCTTTGTCAGCCTCAGACACATTCCACCCCAAAAGCAATGTCCTGTCAGTCGCAGGCTGTTTTCTGGGCCTCACATATCCCTTGCTGGTCTTGCTCGGAAGTTCATGTTGTGAGGTTACAGTTCACTAGAGCGCACCGATGGCTCCAGTTTGTGGGACAGTGCAGTGAGGACCTTGTTAAATCTCTCGTAGCGCTCACTCTGGCTGCTCTCGGCGCCTCGGCTGCCCCACAGAAGACGCAGCTGGAACTCGGTGTTGAAGACTTCAAGGAGCTCTGGTTGAGGCTGGAAACCTGCAACAGGAATAAGAGCGTAGTAAATAAACACATGGAAAAGCTGCACAGCAAGATTAGTTTGTGCATTTTAATTCCATAGTGCAGGGAGAAAGAGGTCAGATGGACCTGGCTAAAAAGCAAACATAAGAGAGAGAGAAAATATTTAGGCCTTTGTTATGATGGCTTGCTAATTTTATTTATTCAGAACATGTGTCTCCTGTTCCTCTGGTGCAGACATTCATAACACAGGCTGCCCATTCCTGTAAAATCTTCCTTGTTGAGCTACTAGGAGAATCTAAGCCTAAAGCCCTCTTTGGAGCAGTAAGTTGTAGTTCCTTTAAGTATCACCATTATGGTAGTGTTTTGCAACAGGAGTTGAGAAGTTATTATACAAGCAGCTGTTGTATTTTTGTTACCCTTTGGGTGTTCAATATTCTGTTTCAAAGTTTCCACAAATCCCATTTTCCAAGCCTTTCTGGCTTCTGCACCAGTGACCTCTGGTGGCTACAAGCATCTCTCATAGTCTCCTTAAACTCTTCTTTGAAGTTGTTCTGCCTCGGCAGGAGGTCGATAAATAGATAAATATTGCCTTTTCATAGAGCTTTGTTGTTTTATTTTTCCTTCTACCCCAATGTGTGCTGCCTCTATGGCTTAAATAGTGGAGAAGCATAAGCAGTTTTGAACACAGGCCACGATGGTACGCTACCAACACACTGCTTTCAGAGAAGACATGTTAAATGTTGCCAGGCTGTGTAAATCCTGGTGGCTGCTGACTCCCTTAACTATTATTATGAAACACAACAGTCCTGGCACTTGTAAGACATTTTGTATGGACACAAAAGCTAGAACTCTTCCAAGTATTCCTTTCAAAACTCCACAGAGTCCTTCCCTTTGCATTGGTATATTTCATATCAGTTATTTTCCAATTTTCTTCTGTTGGATATGGAACTGCTCTGCAATTTCTGGCAGCCTTGTACCAACTCACACTCTGCTGAGCGACCAACTGCTTAAAGGGATAAAATGGGACAGAGTTATCCAAGACCAGGTGGGGCTTAGTTGGCTATTTATTATGGCCCCTCTGCTAGTAAATATGGCTAGTTTTAATGGTCGATAGAGTTTTGAAAAGTCTGAGGGCCATTCTTTTAAAAATTCCCTCATCCTCTTTTGTATCCTTGGAATGAACTGATGGGTGTCTTTTGATGTTCCTGTCCTATTGATCGGTCGCAACCCACATGCACAAGCTTTGTGGTTAATTTTGCCCCAATGGCCTTTCTTACCTTGCAGCTTCACTTCTGCGTTGGTGTGGTACAGTCCCCCATGATGGGCTACCATCCGTGCTGCTTCCAGGTGGGCCATGACTACCTCCACACTATTGTCCAAGCTTTCCCATGGTTCAGGATTGTCCGGAAGGGCTGTGTCTCGCTCCAGGAGGGTGATGAGAGGCACAATGTGAGGGAAGGTAGTATTGGACAGGGGAGGCCCTTCTGGAAAGAGAAAATGAAGGGTTGATATAAGAAGCTGAGTTGCCATTTGGGCCACCTTGCCTAGCACTGCCCCCTTTTGATTAGCTGTAATCAGGACAGGGCAGGCAAACTCCACACCCCCCAGCTCACGAATTTGACATTTCTGACCTCTAAATACCAACCCTCTTCTGCTCCCCTGGTAATATGAAAAAAAAAATGATACTACACTAGTCAGACCTCACCTGGAGCACCTATGTTCTGTTTTAGATGCCCCACTTGAGAATGCAAAAAAAATAGTAATGGTTCAGAGGAGTGTAGAAATATGGGGTAATGGAACACAAATCCTTTGAGGAAAGGTGTAAGGGACTAGGTATGTTTATCCAGAGCAATGTAGATAGTACTCTTCAGCGGACTGTCACACAGAAGAGAGCAAAGGCTTTTTTCTATGTTGACCTAGAGATCTAATGGGCTTTAGTTACAGGCAATTTTGATTAAGCATCAGGAGAAATGTCTTAATAGGAAGAGTAGTTGGATCATGGGACGAATGATATGAAGAGTGCTGGAGGTTTTCATACAGAGGCTGGACAGTAATCTCTTGGGGATGTTTTTGCTGTAGGTATCCCCTCCCCACAAACTGGAGGTTGTACTTGATGGCCTTAAAAGGACTCCTCCAACTCTATAATTCTCTAATACAAATTTGCATATATCCAGGGTTTGTTTTTTGTTTTTTTGGAGGGGGAGATCTGAATTAATGGTAAAATTAACAATTTGAGAGTGGAGATGAAGTAATGTTCATATGCAAAACCAATGCTCTACATCCTGCACCACAGTACAGACCTCTGAGTACAGGGATTAAAAGGCAAAGCTAAGTAAGAAGAGTAAAATGCTTGCTAAGACACAAACAGCTTTTGGCAAACACAGAACCAAGGCTGCTTTCATAATTTAAGCAGCTCTGTTAAGCAACAAACTATTTAAAAATTAGAACAGCAGACTCAGAATAACCTGGTACTAAGAGTGCTTCCAGAGGAGGCTTTTAGTGTGCAATCACCTTGCCCCAAAAATGGAATTTTATTGGGGAGTCAGATGATGTTATCTTCAGCTTGGAACCCCTTCCATTTCCCTCCACTGCTTTTTTTAAAAAAAAATCCAAATGTTCATACCAGAAAAAAAAAAAAAAGGAAAAGACAGACTAGCTGCACAACAATTTCTGATTGGTAGCACTAGTAGCCCTCCGTATGGAGGCAACGTTCGGGAGACTGAATAGGTGGAGAGTTACTTAAATTCCAATGTTGTCAGGCAGCCTGCTTCCAAAACTTACCATTGCCTTCATTCAAGCTCTTCAGGAAAGGCTTTAGTTTCTTTTCATAGAGGATGGCGCCCTCTGTATGGCGCTGGCGTAGAACCATCCATGTCTGCTCCAGCCGAGAGATCTGAAATCCAAGAGAAAAATGGGATGAGCCACAAGGACTGTGTATACACACAGGTGTGTGTATTTATTTTCCATTTATATACTGCTCCCTTTCCTCCAGTGAGTTCAAGACAAGGGTCTTCTCCACACTTCCTCCTCACAACAATCCTCTGAGGCAGTGACCGACCCAACTGCTGGCCATCCACCAGCTCAATGGCCCAACCCACAAGGCTTCCATGTTCAAGCCCCTACTGGAGCATTCTGGGAAGAAGTCTTGGGGAAATCAGCCCACATGGTTTTAGTGGTCAGCGTGAGAATAGCTCAGCAATGAAAAAAGCGACCTATCGAAAGTTGTTCGATTTCCCCCCTTGGAGAATGCTTGTGAAAAGACTGATCAGCACTCTTTGGGATGCTCAAGGACAGGTACAGGAGATCTTGTCTTAGGATACAGATAAGTATAATTTATGCTACCATATTAATAGCCAGTATGGTGTAATGACTTGAATGTTGGACTCTGGAGACCAGGGTTCAAATCCCTGCTCAGCCATGGAAATCCATCTTGGGTAACTCACACACTCTCAGCCTTGGAGGAAGGCAATGCTAAACCTCCTCTGAGTCAATTTTGCCAAGAAAACCTTGTGGTAGGGTCACCATAGATCAGAAACGACTTGAAGGCATACTCCAACTCCAGTTCTGTGATTTATTTGTGATATCTCTAGTTCCCTTTGCTTCCTTTCCATAGCTATTCAGAGTACCAAAAAGTGGCCATGCTAGCTGGGAGATTCTAACAGATGTGGTCTAAGAAGTCATTTTTCCAAGATTTGCCTTGAAACGCTGGTATCTGGCTGCATGTCTGACCTCTGGCTTTTCTTCGCAAACAAAGATTCAGGAAGGACTCATCCTGCGCTTTCTGCAAGCGCGCTGATGACTAAAAAGGCCAATCCGAGATAAACAAGTCCGGTTGCAAAAAGCACAGCAGAAGGTCTCCTTGGGTGATGTTTCTGGGTTGTGATTCTTTCTGTGTTGTCGTGTCTGACCAGTGCTTTTGTTTACCCACAGACCTATGCATAATACCTACACATCTCTTTAAACATATAGTAGAAGTTCTGAAAAACACACACAAAAAAACCAATAACGTCTTGTGCTGCTGCTTTGGCACTGCTTTTGCGAATATCCAAAGCTCAAGCTCCTTTTACAATGCCCGACTGTCTTCCGATAGGTTAATGCTTCGAGGGAAAGATAGGGGACACACAAGAATGCAATCTGGGGTGGAGAATGCAGAGCACCGTGGCCAAGTTGAACACATCTTGTTAGAGGTTATGCACATACCTGGGTCATTTCTAGTGCATTCATCACAGCAGCAAAACTGAACATGTTGCCCATGGTACTCTTCAGCTCAGCGGCCAGCTGGATGGTCTTGTGGAGAAGGGATGCCCTCTCCTCCACGCTGCCTGTGCATCCCAGAATATCCACCGCAATCATGATGGTCATTGTATGAAACCTAAGGGAAACGAAGGACAAAAAGTTATAAAGCTAGCGTGGAAGCCAAGCGGCTTGTAGTTCCCCAGTCATTTCAAGTGCCCATTTCTAGCCATAAAGGCTAGAAATTTTACTTTTTAAAAAACCTAAAACTGAAAGGAGGTTCTCAGAATGTTAAACTATATGCCCCATGCAAAATTTCATATATTCTTGACCTGCTCAAGGGAAAGCATAGCCTGGCACCTGATAATGCAACCCACCCTTGGCCGCTTTGTTCTGTCCCGTGCATTTTACCTTTCCAACAAATCCAGCCGAAGTTGATGTCCATGGGGCAGGGTGAGTAGCTCTATCCCTGAACTCACTCCCATGAGCCTCTGCATCTCCTTGGTAACGCCCAGTATCCTAGCAACCTGCAACAAAGAGAGGAAAGTGGTTTAATCTCACTCTTCCAATGGATGATGGATGCAGAGGGGAGACCTCAGAGAGGAAATTTGTTAGTATTGCTGTTAATAACAAATCAATCCTGTCAAGACATAAAAAGCTACATTGAGGAAAAAATTAATAAAAATACAAGTGTTCCTCCGTACCCACGGATTTGGTATCCACAGATTTAAGTATTCACGGCTTGAAAATATTCTTTAAAAAATAATAATCCAAAAAGCAAACCTCGATTTTGCCATCTTATATAAGGAACACCATTTTGCTGTGCCATTGCGTATAATGGGACTTGAGTATTCACAGATTTTGGTAACCACGGGGGTCCTGGAACCAAACCCCAGCAAATATGAAGGGACAACTGTAGTAGCGGCAGATTTTAAAATGGATGTATGTTGATTCTTTAATATGTCTTCTGTGTGGTTGATTCACCTTACACTTCTTGCATAATTTCTTGGATTCAGCTGTGTTTAGCTGATTCTTTTCTACACTGGCCAGCTTCCAGAGATATTGGACCACAACACAAAGGTGTGTGAGTGTGTGAGGAGAATGAGGGTTGTAGCTAACGCATCTGGAAAAGGCCTGCCAGGGTGGTGGTTGCTCCAGGGTTGCTTCTTTAACAACAATCAGCAAGTTCTGGATTTGGATTTGGGTGTGATGGAGACACGCCTTGTTTCCTACATTTTCCTCTCCCTCTGTCCTGGCAGGTTCAACAGATGCGCGCAGTATTTGCGGATAGGCTCAGCTAAATCCTCTCCCCACCGAAAACAAACAACCGAACTCTGTTGTTGGCTTCAGCCTGGGGGAAGCAGATAAGAGCTTGTTCCAGAACAGCCAAGGACAGAGTGACTCTGGAGACGCCTTCGCTATATGCAGATTTTCAGCCTGCTTGCCAGCACTTGGTACTAACATGGAAGGCCAGGGACAAAGAGGGAAGACTAGTAGAGACAAAATACAGCGCCTAGAGAGAGCCATCTAGTTTAACAAGTATTAAAAATACATCTAAAGGTAAACACTCATTTCCCAAGAACTTATGCTTGGATTATGCTGGGGATAGAGCAGGTATTTAGGGCCAGTCACAGGCTGGAGGGAGACCTTAGCATGGCTCTCATCCATCTTAGTGGCTTTCCTGTCCAGAGCCTGAAAACATATTTTTTTGAATGAAACACACACCTGGTCATTCACTGACCCCTGGATATCTTGTAGCTGCCCCCCCCAACAGCCCTTCCATGCCTGGTGGAGTGAGGAATTTCCCATAGCCAGATGTGAAATTATTACATCATCTACAGGGGTCCTCTGAAGGTCTCAGCAGATAGAATCATAGAATCTTAGCATTGGAAGGGACCACAAATGCCATCTAGTCCAACCTCCTACCATGCAGGAATACACAACTGCAGCACTCCTATAAGATGCCCACCCAACCTCTGTTTGAAGAACGAAGTCCACCACCCTTTGAGGAAGATGATGTAATTGTTTCACGTCTGACTACAGGGACATAGACAGATGCTTCTTTGGTCCCTCCCATTCTGCAGCCAGCACAGAATAACCATGAAGGGGCTGCAGCAGTTCTACAGTAGGTCGACTTATACCTGCATATGCCAATAACAGGATGCCAGCCAAAATGTTCCAGGCAGCACGGCCAGTGGCCATGCTGCCTGGGGGATTCTGGGAGTTTCAGTCCAAAAAAGTATGTTCCCAAGCTCTGATTCCACCAGGCTTATCCAGCAGTAAGGCATGGGATACCATGTTGGCTGAGGGTGGAGGGATCTCTGAGTGTTTTAGTCCTTAACAACTGTCTCCCCCAAGTGCCCCCAACTTTTCGTACCAGGCAATCAACTTGGGTGATATGTTTGGCAAGAGTTTTGGCATCCACTTCGGCCAGGAGTTCCTTAACCTTTTTCAGTACTGACATTTCCAAGGGCTTGTTTTCCAGGGGGATGAGCAGGGAGTGGAACACTGCAGGGTTGAAAGAAGAGGTCTTTTCCACTACAGGGGCCACAAAGCCCACAATGTCCTGATCCAGCCTCCTCCGGGGTCCAGCCTCAGCCTCAGAGCCATTCAGTCCAAGGCCTCGTTGGGTCTCATCACCCTTTAGCCTCTCCACGTAGCTCTTGGCTGACACTGGTTTGCCATCCGCCGGTGGCCTGTCCCACTGAACTGGGGAGGGAGGATGGAGCTGACAGTAATGTCCTGTGTCTGGGTCACTGTAGCTGCTGACCGAGGGAGAGGGAGATGCCCGGGAGTACCCATGCGATGGGGTGGAGCGGCTGCTATCAGATGGGTCGGCTTTGCTCCCGTTTCCTTGGCATAGTTGTGGCTCGCTGGAACGCCTGATGACCGGGGACGTTGGGGCTACGCCATTGCTGGCCTGACCCCCGTGGGGTTTTAGCCGAGAAACTGCAAAGAAAAATGGAGATGACTTTGTTACCATAAAGATTAGTAATGTTGCAGGGATTGTGACATGCTACTGCCTGGCTGATGTGTGCTCTGTGTGCACCTCTTGCCATTTAGTAACAACTGGAAAAGTCTGCACCAAGGAGAAATGGGGACCCAAATTCTCTTGGCAGGTTTTGTGACTAGTCTTAGGTACAAGAGCTCATAGCTCCTTGTATTGCGCTGTTTTGTTCTCCTTCCTGATAGTTTGGCCCCATTAAATGGTGAAAGAGGACTATCACATGATACAAGTGCTGCTTCGTGCTCTGTTGTGGGTGCTGAGGTGGCAATGATGTGGATTGGAGGAGCGCATTTTGCATTACAAGCAAGCTTTTTGTAGCAATTTAAACAACTGAAAGTAACTAAGTTGATTACTTTCATGAAACAAACATGTGTGTGTGTGTGTGGTTTTAAAAAAAAGATTGCAACTACAACCATAACAAACTATTGCAGGGGCCTTGGGCCTATAACCAAAATATTTTTAGAAGTAAGTTTCCACTTTCTGAGTAGATCAGCATAGTAACAAGTTTTTCAAGGCACTTCAGGAGTTTTCTAGTTGAGCAAAAATTCTGTAGACAAAGGAGCAGGTCTTTGCTGTAAAACAACTAAATGGTGATTTGCTTGGCAGTGTAGATACTATTCTTTTACAGATGGGCCCAAATCTATGTGGAGGAGATGTGTAGATTGCCACGTTTTAAGGATGGCACATGGGTGGGTGCTGCTTTAGAATGGACAATAGGGCATTTGTCATAATGGAATGTTTCCCCCACCATGTCAAAACCTAAGTTAACATCACATGGAGCAACATTCAAATACCACTTTTTATTTCTTGTATCTCTTTCCCCCTCTCTTCTTCTAGTTTTCATTTATTTATTGAAAGTGTTTGTCAATTGCCTTTGATTAAGAGACTTCAAGGCAGTTTACAAAACTTAAACAGAAGAAGACATGCAAATAACACCGCAAACAACCTAAATCTAAAAGCGCTATTAAAAATTAGGGAGTTTTAACTTAATAGTGTTGAGCTCCTCCTACCAGTGCTGTAGGCTGGAGTTGCAGGGGTCTCAGAGATGGGAGACATTGAGGAGTGGAGGTCTTGGATTTGATCCACACTGACCGCACAGTTCCGGATGATATCCCGGTGATGTGGCAAGGAGACACTAAGCAAGGAAGAGGAGGAGAAAGGCAGGTATTTGGCTCAAATAACTCCAAAACGATTGTGCAGAAGAATTCATCAAAAAAGTGCCCCCCTCCCAAGGTATAACAACAAAACATCTTGTGACACCTCAGAAGCTGACAGGTTTGACAAAGATATGTTCAGTGACCCTGAAGAACACACTTTTGCAGGAAGGCAGAAGATCTATACCAGGCTGACCCTTCTCTGTCTGCTCCTTCTCTGTCTGTTCCATCAGTTGTGGACTTGGGCTATAAGAACATAAAAAGAGCCACGCCGGATCAGACTGAAGGCCTTTCTAGTCCAGCCTTCTGCTCCTTCAGTGGCCAACCAGTTGCCCCAGTGGGAAGCCCACAAACCAGGCTTGGGGACAACATGTGTGCCTTCAAGTCGTTTCCAACTTATGGCAACCCTGAAGTGAACCTACCATAGGGTTTTATTGGCAAGATTTGTTCAGGGGGCTTGCCTTTGCCTTCCTCTGAAGTTGAGAGTATGTGACTTGCCCAGGGTCACCCAGTGCATTTCCATAGCCGAGTGGGGATTCGAATCCTGGTCTCCACAGTTGTAGTCCAATGCTCAAACCACTACACCATTCTGGCTCTCAGTTCTCGTACTGAAAGTAAATTCCACCCTTCTTGTACTTCAGTTCTACATCTGTCTACCTGAAAACCCAGTTCTAACATCTCAAGGTTCATTTGTGAAATCTCCTGCCCCCAAATAAAGCCTGAACTCCTCAAAGTCTTCAGTCCCCTGCTGATTACCTGGTAGGGCAGCCCTCGTTCCTGGTGATCTTGTCGGCAGTCAGTCCATCGGTCATGGTGATGCTCCTCCGTTTGATGTGTCCCCCTTTCTGGTTGGTGTGGCCATGTGAGCTGCTGTGTTTTCCATTGGCAAGTCCATAACTGGCCTCCAAATAGCGCAGGGGGAAGGTACGATTGATAGGACAGTAGAAGATGGCTCCACTCTGCTCCGAGACTGGCTTGCGGTTGCCCACGTAGAAGCGCACCAAGGCGGGGACATTGTCAAAGCTCTCCTGCTCAAAGAGGTACTGGATGTGAGTGCGGCCTTCACTGGACTTGACCATCACCTTGTTGATCTTGAAGTGGAGGGGCTCATTCCGCCAGCGGCACGTTAGCACATAATCCCCCAGGCTGGTGAGGGAGTCGCGTATCAAAAAGTCCCCGTTTCTCTGTACTAGACTTTCAGAAACCTGAAAGGTTGGGTGGGATGGAGGAAGGAGATTATTATTTTTTAGCCCGGCTTTGTAAATGTGCAGCATCTTGGAAGAAGCTGAGATGGGCCTCACTGGCTGAAAATTTGGGTGTGGCTTTAGTTTTAACCCAGTTGTCACAGCAAGCCAACAGCTACAAAACACCAAGACTGAAATGGGAAAAAGCAACACAGTGCATCTGGGCATGTTCAGAGAATACTATCCTCTTACAACTAAAGTTGCACCAACCAAGGGTTAGAACATGTTGTAGGATACATGTTGTAGAACATGTTGTTGTAGGATATGTGTTAAAGGCATGTTACTTCTCTTTTAGAAATTAAAACACAGGGAAGTACGTCACACCATGTGGAACTAAAAGATAATGTTCAGCCTTAGCTAACTGCTACCTTCTAACAGTCTACAGCAGCCTTCCACAGTTTGGTGCTCTTCAGCTGCATAGAACTACAACTCCCATCACCTCCAGCCAGTATGGCCATCTCAGTTGACATCTCTTCACAAATGAAGAAATAATGACTATATTTTATAGAGAAATACAGTGGCTGGAGTCCTGTTGGTGTCTGATGCATGTGTACTGAAGTGGTTGGACATGTTTGTCTAATGCAGAAGATCCGCATTTCATTTCAAGGACAAGACAGTGCAGTGCCCAAGTGGTGCCACTGTGCATGAGATTGTGCATTCTGTTGTGCAAAGTTGCTATTCAACATAAAAGTTGTGTAGCACAATCAATGCATAACTCTGGCTGCAGAGGCATATGCTACACAATCCCAGCGTTGGATCTTAGTCAACACCTCTTAGACAGTACTTCTCTGGCTGACATCAAAGGAGTTCACCTGACCCTTTTGGTCACCATGGTACAGTCATTGCTTAGGAGCACATGAGAGCTAAAGGGCCAGAGGTTTCCCCAGTGGTTCCTCACCTCCCGTGGGATCCGCCCATGGTACCAGGCATGGCTCCGGAGGTCTGTGCTGCTGAGTTTCAGCTCTTCTTCCAGTTCCTTGTGGAGCTTCTCAGGAGATGAATCGAGGATGTACTTCTCCTTGGAGAACTGCAGGGAGGGAGAGATTGAGGAAAGGATTACATCAGATGGTACCACCTGGTCCCTCTCTGGTCAGAGTGGAAGAAAGAGTCCCAATGCACCGCCACGACCAAGGAGAAGCGTGATGCCAACCCTGTGCAACATCTTCCTGATTGCTGAGAGTGGAGGAAGAAAACAGTTGAACTCATTCGTCCTTACATGGAAGGATGAAATAACTGAATATCTACTTCCCTAGTTAGTAGGCACACAGAGTTAAACACTCTACCAGGCTGGCTATCCAAGGACTGAGCAGATCTGGGATCAAATCCCCACTTGGCCATATAAAATCCAACCTAGCCTACCCTGCAGTATTGTTTTGAGGATTGCAAAGGGGGAGAAAGAGACAGAATAGAGCCATTTAGGATGCTTTCAGCTCATGCTAAAGGAGGAGGATATAAATGTAACAAGAACATAAGATGTGAACAACAGGGTCAAGGAACTACGGTTTCTCACAGGTGCTTTACCCCACAGTTGCCCTCGATAATCCAGTGGCTCAAGATCCCAACATATAGCAAATAGTGTAAAAAACCTCCTCTTACAGTGAATCAAGACAATTTTCTTTTCAGTGTATAGACAGACTAAGGGGTGAGGAAAGAAGCTGAATTGCTAGCTCTTTTAAAAAGAAGGTAACGCTTGTCCATCGGATGTCATTCCAGGCTCTTTGGAATCTTAGCATTTACATTTTTAAAATCACAAAATGTGTACGAAAATTGGAGGCTGAAGCTCACCGAGAGTAGTAACCCAGGATAAATAAAGGTGCAGTGATGAGGTTTCAGACAGACAGATGGGGCCAAGCCAGGTTAACCATCTCCAAGTGCTGCTGCCTTTACCTCCTTACTCATGGCCGCCAGCGATACTGTTCCCTGGGAACCCAGCCAAGGATAAACAGACCTGTCAGCTAACATGAGCTGTGAAGTGGTTCCCACTGTGAGCGGCCTGTCAGTGGCAGAGGCTCAGTTGACAGAACAGCTTGGCTGGCCAACCCTGGGGCGATGCACCTTGGCTGGTGCACATCATCCCAGTTGGGGCACACCCATGCAAAATCCTACGTTCTCCTTTGGGACAACCCCACCTCCCTTCTGCTTCTTCTTCATCACAGCAACCAAATAAACAGAGTCTGACATCAGTGAGTTATTTCAGTCTGTCGGGAGAGTCTCTTGGTGGGAGTGGAGATGGTGAGGCAAGCTCAGCAGAAGCAACAGAGGGGTGAGGATCAGGAGCAATACTTTTGCCAGTGGGTCCAGGCTGTCTGAAAGACCATCTCCTCCTCTAAGATCTTGCTGGGTGGCTGAGATTTTCAAGACTGGCTCTACCCTTGATCCTTCTACCCCTACAGGTACATCTGGAAAGGATGTGAGAGACAGCCTTCTCGGTGGCTACTCCTTTGCTCTAGAACTCCAAGAAACCCAAGTTTATCAAACTGCAGAGCGTGCAACACTGAAAACTTTTCTGTTTGCTGTGGTCACAATTCCCTAGATCACTCTGCTGGCCTCTTCCCTTTGGTTGCCAAAACTCTATTTCTAAAGGCTCAAGTGAAATTTTAAGTTGCTGAAATACTAGAATTTGAGAACAGAAGGAAAATACATTCATTTTGGGCAGGGGCAGAATTCTTACTTGGCAGTAATGCCCTAATTCTGTCACACCCTTGAGCCATTGTATTTGTATTGGTATCTGTATGTTTTGCCTTTTATTCATGTAGTGAACTGGCCCCAAGTTCCAGTTCTGGTAGAAAAGCATGGGATATAAATTTAACAAATTAACAAAACAGAACCCAATGTTCTTGGTCTCCAGATTGTGCCTTCAACCCTGCTTCCTGCTCAAAAGATCAGATATGCAACTGAGTATCATCTACTCTTTTCCTCCTCCGGCTTCACCATTTCACACAGTGCATTCTCTCACACACAGAGCCCTTATGCCTGATTTTAAGGACACTTTGTATGGACCACATAAGTCTAAATTGCTTAAGTACTCCTGCCTCCTCTGCCCCCTTCTACAAGACAGCAGAATCCCTCCCAAAGCACTACAGCTTCCAAAGAGATTAAGCCAGTGTGCTGGTACTAATCATGGCAGATCTAGCCTAGCTGTTACAGTTTCCCCTTCCTTTTTGCCCTTCTAATCCTCTGGTCTCTGTAGGGACTTAAACAATGGCTGTGTTCATATTTCCACCCCTCAAAAGGTTTCTACTTCTCAGCCTAGTTAAGCTAGGGATCTCAAAGAGAAAGGTATTGTTTGTTTGTTTGTGTATGTGCGTATCAGCACAAGAAGCTGCAGCAGCTATTAAATCTGAACAGAAACAATGCAATTGATTGGGAGCCACCCAGTCCTTGCCCCCCAACAACAACCTCACCTCACCCACCCACCCCATCCTGAAATGGTGGTGACAGATTGGTGTAAACGTCTTCCACAAAAGAGTTAACCCCCACTGCTGTGTGTGTCAAGCCTGCTGGTGTAATGAATAATAATGACAGATTTAAACAGGCAGTCTTCTGCATACAGATGAGCAGGGAAGGGTGGAGGGCTAATGTCCACACACCTGAGCCTTAAACATACAGACCCACCCTCCCCATTTCTCCTGCCCCCCCTTCCCCACGGCCTATTTCCTCTCCCTGGGGGAGAGATGGGCTTATGATGTAATGTCTCAGCTGTGCTGAGTGGGAAAGCAATAGCAGCAGAGGCTGGACGTGGATGCTCTGCTATGTAAGGGTGGCAGAGAAAGGGAAACACTGCTATCAGTCATGGTTAGAACCAGTGCTATGCTCTCAAAGGGCTGCAGGTTCAGTCTTCAGCAAGTCCAGGAAAAGATCCCTGTCACAAACTCAGAAGAGGTGCTGCCAGCCAGTGTAGACAACAAGGGAATATATCATTCACCAAGGTAGCTTCCTGTGTTCCTGTTTATTTCAAAACCATGAGGACTGGTGCCTTAGTTTATTTTTAGCTGGAAGACAATAACTGGGACTGAAATAGAGCACTGTGGCTTGCAGGAATAAGGGCCTGGGTTGAATCCCTGCCATCTTCACACAGCACTGAGAAAGACTAAAGTCTGAACCTTTGGAAAGTCGCTGCAAGTGAATTGTTCTTCCTTAGCATGCCATTTCCCCCTGTGTTATGCTCTGCTCAAAGGTGCCAGATTGCCACCTAGTAACTTCAAGTTAGCGACTAAATAATCAAAAGGCACCAGCTCCTGTCGGATTTTGGAAACTAAGCAAGGTAAGCCCTGGTTAGTACTTGGATGGGAGATCGACAATGAATACCTGGTGCTGTCAGCTCTGTTTCTATGGAGAGAAGTAGCAAAACCACCTCTGAGTATTCCTTGCCTAAGAAACCCCTAGGAAATTCATGTGGTCGCCATAAGTCAACAGGCAACTTATAGGTACACACACGCACACCTTTAAGTTGTTCAGATCATATAAGACAGCCTTCCCCAGTTCTGTCTCTGATGGCTTGGATGACAACATCCATCACCCCAGCTGCTGATGGGAATGATGCAAGTTGTAGTCCAAGGATTCTGAGGCTCTGTGTTGAGTTGGTGAAGGCTGGAATAAGACACTTCTTATGGCCTTAAACATGAATGCAGGTAGAACAGACTCAAAGTGTTAATCAGGTAAGATTCTTGCTTGGCTGAATTTTAAGACACAAGGGAGATGTATGATGGGATTGTGGGCCTAAAAAGGAGTGGAGAGTGTTAAGTCCGAAATAGGAATAAGTGGCAACATAACCTCCAAGGCTGTTTGTCTGTATGCTCTGGAATTGACTTTTTATGTCCCTGCATCCTGGACCCATCACATATTAAAACATGCAGTAAGATCAACACAAACACACATGGAAAGAGTGGTTATTAAAAACCCAAATACAATGTTAGACAAGACCAGTCTTAATTAAAAACCAGCCTTGACCCCATTTCTCTCGCTCTCCCCTAAGATGTCCTGAAATGCTTCCCTACCCAAAAGAGGACCATTTTTATTCTGCTTTCTAAAAGCCTCAGGCAGACATTCCCAGGAAGGGGATTCAAGTTACATTGGGGGCTTGAGGAGGTCCCATAACATCTCAGTCATGGGCCTAGCTTCTCATAGGTGTGAAATCCAGTTCACTCCCCTTCACACACATTATATATGACAGGAGAGCTCATACAAAGATTGAGGAATGCCTCAGGGCTGTAAATTAGGACTGTGTAGCCTCTCAGTCCTGACTCCTTTGCAAGGGCAGCCTTTCAGCTGCAAGAGGCTTTGGTTCAGTCCTCATTCTTGTCCCTCACCATTACTAACAAACACTCCCCCCCACCACCCGCCTTCAGTGCATCCTTGAACCCTTATTAAAAATGAATGGTAACCACAGGTCCAGCTTTCTTCCCTTTCGGCCTTCCCTAGGGGTGGCGAGGCTGGAGCAGATGCCGTCACCATAGCAACCCCCTCCTTTTTCTCTTAGCATCATCATCAGCAAATGCTCCAAAGGAAGGGGAAAAAAAACAATTCACACCCACCCTTCTCAAGGCTAACTTTTCACTGTGTGTATGAGGACTTTTTGTGGCTTGTGGGGGGTACATACAACATTTTTTCAAAGCAACATTTTTACATTTTGATTTTACAAGCCTGTAAGTTCAGCCATGGTCCCATGAATGGACACAACTGTGTGGCAGAGGGAGGAATGGCATGCTTTAAAAAATGGATAGGAAGTAATGGAGAGGAGACATACTGCATCCTCTTCAGTATTTCACAGATGCTGAAATGTCTCTTCTTGTAACTGAATATCCAACAGATTTTTGAGCCCATTTAACCCACTTCGGATTGATGCTAATATGAATCCCAGACAAGATGCATGTCAGAATGAATGTGGGTTGGGGTGCATTTCTGCCATGTTCGCCTCCTCCCTTCCCATTCTGTGCAGCTGTCTCTCTCTGGGTGACCATGTGCTTGAGACTTCTGCGCTCCACGCTTCCACCCCTCTCCTCTGCAAGGGACCCCCTGTGGAAAATAATAAGGGAGGCAGGAGGGACTGTGAGTGTAGGCAAGGCAGGAGGAAGGGTGACCTTGGCGGAGTAAAGGCCAAGGAACAAAAGAGATGGAAGGAACCTGAAAATCCTGGCCACAAAATATAACAAAGCAATTTGAACATGGAAGCCTTGAAGCCACTGCAGCATCATTAAAGGGGGGGCATGTTGCTTGCAGACACCAGCACAGATATTTTTAGCTCTCCCTCCCTATCTCTTCACCCCAAGGCTGGCCCAAGACACTGTGCTGGCTGAGGCAAAGGACAAGATCCACCACTCGCCCCTCCACGTGCGCAGGTGCGCACACACACACACGCATTCTGTTGTGTGCTAGCTCTCTTCTGTTTGTGTTCTCTAGTAACTTAATATATACAGAAATATATTATCTTCCATTCTGGAGAGAAGTTCATGACTAGTTAGCCCTTGATGGCTTTATCTTCCATCCATTTCCCCTCCATCAGTTTATCAAATGTCCATTTTTAAAACCCAACCATCACTGCATCTTGTGGCACTGAATCCCACAGGTTAAAAATGGCCTGTAAGAAACAGTTACTTCCCAGCCTTGACTCTCCCACTCTTCACTTTCATTGGATGCCCTCCCCCCGACACTGGCCCTACATTTTAGCATTATATAAGAAGAGAGGACTATTCATACTCATTTTCTCTACACTCCACTGAAGAGGAAGAATTGGGGTGCATCTTTGTAACGTGCACTGAGGCTTAGCTTAAATATAGCAAGTGATGACTAAGGGACTGGGCCAAAGGATTCACAAAAAGGCAGGGTTTGAGGAACAGTTGAAAGGCTGTTGGTTGACTTTCTTGTTCATTTGTGCACAAAGGCACATTTGATGGCCCATCGAAAAGCATGTAGGACAGCCTTTTGTCCATGCATTTTTCAAACCTAGCAGCATGCTGTTGTTAAAATGCTGAAATTCTGTGAAATTCAGATTCTGTACCAGGTTTCGAACTATGTGGCATGTTGCACTGAATATATGCCTCTCCCCATGGGTACTTACTGCATAAATTGTACGAAATACAGAAGAGATAAAGGAGAGATCTCTTGGAGGGATCAAACAACCCAGCAGGATTTATATGCATGCAAAGGTAGGTGTATTTTTTTTTAATGTCATGGACCAAGATCATTGTTTTCTGAAGAGCTCTGTGTAGCCCAAAAGCTTGCAAGATTTCAGAAAGATGAAGCTGATGCAATAAAAGAAGCCTGTCAAATAGATGTTTGGGACCACACCTGGGGACATTGGGTAGCACAAACCGTTGCAAAAGCAAGGAGTGATGAGCAAGACCCTCCTCTCATTCAGTCAAGATTCAGTGGGGTTCTAAGAAACAATAAGGAGTTGGAGAACTATCTTTGGGATTCTAGAAAACCAAAACACAAGGGTGTAACATCCTCTTTTGCAAATGGACTGGAATATCGGCTAGATCTAGAAGTGAAGCAGCTACTATGCCCACCAATGCTGCCATGTTCACATTCCAGATTTTTTTCTTTTTAAAGGAAGGGTTGAGGCAGGTAGAGGCAGGAAGACAGATGGAGATGGGTGCATGTAGTATTAACAAAAATGTTCAGGATAAGTTCAGCTAAAGTTGCAAAGTGCATAGCAGCACCAGCTTTTATGCCTGTACCATCTCACCCATACGGCCACCTCTTGACGCAGATGGGTGTGTGGGCGTGAGAGCGCGTACTGAATATACATCCACCTATCCATCCATCCATCCCTTATTTCACTCCCAATGCTGCATCCCTCTGCAGGGCTGCCATTGGCTGGCAATGATGTCATTGCTTCAAGAGCCGGGTGTGCTGCCATTGGTGGAGAGAAGGAAGAATGCTTGCTGTCAGTTGGAATAGCCCCATCATTCATGCAGAGTTCAGCCGGCACATGCAGGGTTCGGCATAAAAACCCAGACAGAGGGCGAGCCAAGGGGACAGGTAAATGTTAAAGGCGGCAAGGTAGACATGGTGCTTAAACCTCCCGCCCCCGCGCACAATAACACAGCTCTGCAATATTGAGATGGCAAGCTGTGCGGCCCACCCAGCTCCACACACAAATCAGATTGTGGGGTACCACACCTTTCTTAACTCATGCATGGCTAGGAGAGATTGAGAGAGAAAGCAAGAAAGAGAGAGGGAAAGCTGCATTGAGAAAGGTGCCAAAACCTTGCTCGAAATCAAAGAGACCAAGATTTTTTTAAAAAGCATGGCCCAAAGCCACACAAGGCTTTGGGACTTTTTAATAAATGCATTTGCCACAACAGCCCTCCAGCGCCAGACTCTTGTTTGTAAGGAAGCATCCGTGAGGATATATTCCCTTGACAAATTTGACCAGAGGGATGCAAAGGGGAAAAGAATAATCAAGCTTGAACAGTAACAATAATAAAGCTATAATAAAGCTTTTTTTTTTCTTTGCAGGTGGCGGCGGGATGAATTTGGGGATCTAATCCACCAGAACAGAAAAATATCATCTTCCCTCTATTGTACTCGATGGAAAACAATAATGCAAGAAAAAACAGAAATGCATACAAGAAAGTATTGTATTCAGAGCTACCTAGCTCTTTTAGGTTTGGATCAGTAGCAGTATGGGGTTCAGTAGCTGAAACCAGGGCCAGATTAAGAGATGCCGAGGCCCTAAACTGCATCAAGTTTAAAATGCCTCATATCAGCATTGCCAAAAATGCAGGGGCAGTGGTGGCATCCATGTCAGCGGGGCAGTGAATCCACTCTGGATTTTATTCTGAACTTTAAAATAGCTATCCAAGCTGCTGAGCTTATTTGTGTGGATAAGGTTTAGCACCTTGGACAACTCCCTTTAAAATCTGCACTTGAAACCTAAAGCCCGTTCACTGCTCTGATGACGTGCATCATCGTCAACATCATCATCATCATCATCTCCTCTCCTTTCTCCCAGTCTGTGACTCAAGGTGGCTTACAACAATTAAAGGAAACAGTTGAAAATACTGTATACCAAATACAAAAGTTAAAAATATCATTGAACTAACCATAACATTTAAAACCAGTTTTTTTAAAAAACACTATTGAAGACAACAAAAAAACTAGCCACCATTGCAAAAATGCATATTATTCTAACAATTACATAAGCCATGACATTTAATTTCCAAAAAAAAAAAAACATATTGAGAGGCCCCTCACAACCTGAGCCCTTAAGCTGTAGCATGCTTAGCTTACATGCAAAATCCCCCATTCCTCTGCCTGCAGAAGGTTTCATGTTCAGTCCCTGCCTTCCTTACCTAGAGACTTGCCAACTAACACCCAAGAGACCTGCTGCCAGTCAGTGTAGAACATACTAAACTATATGCACCACTGATGCTGCATAAGGCAATCCCTTTTGGATCTTCAGCATATTCTTCCCCACTCTTCTTCCCCTGGAAACAAGGAAGATGCTGAAAAATGAACCCTGTAACAATTCAGACCCACCAAATAGTAAGGAGGCATCCCATTCACCCTGCAAAAAGCACGAGGGACAATTAGTTTTTATACTGTTATTAATATGTGAACGACATACAAGGGACCCAAAGGAGTGAACAGCTGCTGGGAATAAAGTACTAGGAGCCCAACATTTTAGAGATTTATGGCCAGGCACAAAATATACTAAGTGCCCAGTGGGCAAGTCAAGATCTGGGGTGAAACAGGCAGGAAGCCACTCACTCTGGTGCAAAAGGCACATTGTTAGTTTTATCTTGTGTGGGGTTGCCACAATGCTCCCAAGAGAGGAAACGTTAAGAACGCTGGTGTGTCACTAGTCAGATCCAAAATATCCTAAGTCCATAGATCATCTAGAGGTCACCAGAAAGCTGGTAGCCAAGGCTGGAAGGCAAACACCTCCCCCTATCATGGTTTGCTTTTGACAACCATTATTCAAAGATACACTGCTCCTGAATGTGGAGGCTTTGTTTACCTAGTGTGATGAAAAATCCACTAATAAACTGCCTTCCATAAGGGATGTTCAGCGAACTATTAGGCTTTCCTGTGGAGCTATGGGCTATTTATTGTGAGATTTAAAACCCAAGGCCAAGCTAGTTTTGTATTCACTAGCCTCGCCTCCTGCAATGAAAGGAAGCCACTGGAGAGATTTAGGATCCCTGGTTTCCTCTCAAAGAGTCCTTTTGAGACAGAGCAGGTCCATGCAACTTCTTATTCCTTCTTCAACTGCTGCTTTCATCTCTGCCTTCCTTGAAGTATTGAAAGAATGCTCTGCTGGACTATATCAAAATGCTAGCCCAGTTTCTTATTTCTGACAGAGGTCAGCCAACTAAATGCTTCCAGTATGCCCACTGGCAGGAGCTGAAGACAATTTGATTTACTGTACCCTAGACACTACCCTTAAGTGGTAGATTGCCTCTGAACCTTGAGGCTCTATTGAAAAGCCTCCTCTAACTGCTATTGATAGATTCTCTTGCATGGAATTGTTAGATTTGAAATGGTGTGTGTGTGTGTGTGACAGCAATTGGAGGATGTAAAGAGCAGTGAGCCAAAAGTCTCCATCCTTCCCAAACCTGGACCCTTCCAGATGTGTTGTACTACACACCCCGACATTGCAAGCCTACTTAATGTGGGAGGATGGGAGGTGTAGTCCAGCATCCGAGGAAGAGCACTGAGCTCTCTCTTCCTCTTTCATTGTGTTTCTTCTTTAAGAGTTAAAGAGATGCTAGTGGTAGGGAGTTGGGGGAGGCAGAATTTATCCAGCTGATTGGGTCACAGTAGGAAGAATCTGGCAATCCCTGATTAGACACAGCCCTAACCTGAGGTTACAACAGCAGCGGGGGATGAGAGCAGAGAGGAGATGATGGGGTGGGGTGTCTCTTAATTTCCACTCAGACATCTTGAGGCCCATCACAAAAGGGGTGGGTGGATGGCAGCTCCCAATACAGAAAGCACAAAGGAAAGTATGACTTGGGCAAGGCCACCTCCCAAATCTGGGCAAGGTGGCCAAACACTGTCATGGGTCGGGCTCACAGATGGACCCTGGAGTGATGGGGATCAGCAAACCCAGAGCTGGAGCATTCTAGTCCCTGCCTTACAGATGACATCATGCTCAAGTAATCAATTTTCCCTTTCGAAAGAGGGAGTGCGGAGGAGGGAAGGAACCTTGCAACACGTAATCTGCATTTTGAGGATGTTCTTAGGACAAGGAAATCTGAACCAAACCAAAATGATTTCTGAGAGGTGTGTGCATGTGTGTGTGTGTGTGTGTGTGTGTGTATAAATGGGTGGGGCGAAGATGCCCCCTTTTTGGTTACAAGTCTGAATCTTGGGTAGATGCCCACTCGCCTAGGGACAGCCTTAGAGTCTAGGCCTTCCTCCATCTCCACTTTGTGATCCAGCCAATCTTTCCTCTGCTGCACATCCCAGGGGTCTTCTGAGGTTGGGAAGTATGCCAGTTACATTCTCCTCAAAGCTGAGCCCTCACACACCTGGGCATCATACCTGCAAAGGGAACTAACTGCAGCGGGTGCCACCGGGCATCCTTTCTCCATACCCATCCTCTCTCTCAGAGGCAGGAGACCTTGGCCAGCCACTGAGACTGCTAATTTGGGCAGCTGCAACCAAGGGATTAAAGGAGCTAGGATGAGATTCTGAGATGTACCAGTGCTGACAGTATAGCCTAGGAGGTAGAGGAGCATCTCCAAAGCGAGGTGGTGAAAGGGAGGCACAAGGGAATCCCCTGATGAATGCAAAACCCTCACGAGGGCAGGCAATGGCTACACTAGACAGAGAAAACATAGAAAGCAGCAGGGTGCGCTTTGACCTACTTGTATTCCCCCTGCCCTATGGTGTGACCCCCTTTTCCTTCAGGTGTGCCCCCCACCTCCTCTCAGTTCAGCCCCCAGAGCACCAAGAGATTTGGAGGAAAGAGGTGCTTCTCTGCCCCCCAAAGCCTGAGTCAGAAATTGGGGGGGGGGAGAATGATACCCCTTCCCTGAGTCACCACTCAGGACAATCCTGATCCTAAGCAAGGCAGGAGTGCCTACACTCTCACGCCCTCCTGTCTCAGGGAACCAAGAGGAGAACAGAGCGGGTACCCACCAGGCCAAGTTTTTGACCCTATATCCCAGGGTCAAAAAGAGGCAGAGAGGGATCAGCTAGAGCTCCCCCCAACCCAGCCACAGACACCTTTCTTTCTCTTTTTGAAGTCTTCTTTTGCACCAGTGCTCATGCAATGGGGTGGGTGTTTCTGCAAAGAATCAGCCCAGAGGAAGAGGATTCCCGGGGTTAGAGAGAAGTCACCAGGGTTTCCCACCAAACTGAACCCAGGAAAGCAGAGTAGCTGGGTAAGAGGGTCCCTATATTTCTCACACACATCAGCCCCTCCAAGCCAGAAGAGTTTCTGGAAGTGGCCTTTCTTCCCACCATTCTCTCTCTTGGCATCTCAGGCAAGAAACCAAGAACTGGATGCTTGGTGTGTGTGTGTGTGGGGGAGATCGGTGACTCCCACCTACACCATGGGATGGGAAGGGGGGGACCCCTCCGGGTGTGTCACCCCCCAAAAGGAAAACCCCTAGAAAAAGCCAGGGATTCCCACCTGCACCCCTGAATCTCAAGATTGCTGGTGGGGAGAAGTGATCAGAACGCCCCCCTCAAAAAAAGGGGTGTTGGCAGATCCTCCTCCTCCCCCTATCACACAAAGGGTGGGGGGACCCTCCAGGGGTTGGGTTTAACCCCCCTTTTAAAACAGAGGAACCCCATATCTGGAGGAAGGGTTCAACAGAGCAAGGGTGGATGTCCACTGGCTTAAAGCACCTCCAAGGGAGACCCCCCTCCAAAAAAAAAGGAGAGTGAAAGTGAGCCCAGGCTGGAAAGGGGGGTCTCTCGCCTCCTGGGGGGGGAGAAAGAGGGGTCCCCGGGGGTCCCCCTCCCCGCCTCACCTGCACTTGCATGAAGGAGCCCCGGTAGAAGCAGCAGGCGGCCGCCGACAAGGCGCTCCAGAGGCTGCAGCGGTCGGTCATGGCTGTGGTCCCCCCCGTTCCCAGCCGCAGCCTGCAACCGGCTGAGATGCTCCGGCCGCCGGCGCCGGGTTTTAACTTCCAGCCCCGCTTGGGTCCCCCTCCCTCCCCCGATTACCTCATCCCTGGGAGGGGGCGGGGCCGGGGGCGGGGCCTGGGAGGGAGGGGAGGAGGGAGACCCGGGAGGACCCCCCCCACCTCACTCCAGGATGACACAGAGCCCCCCCACCCAGTCCCAGGAACTGGGTGGGAAGGGGGGCTTTTTTCTCTCCTGGTGACCTTTCCAAATTCCTCCATCCTTACCCCCCTTTCCAAAACACCCACACCCCCTTCCCCATCATCCCCCCTCCCCAATTGTGCTCTAAATGCCACCCCCCCGTGCTGCAAATGCATTCTGATGTGTCAGTTGTCCCTCCGTATCCACGGATTTGGTATCCACGGGTTGAAGGATTCAGGGCTTGAACATCTCCTTTTAAAAAATAATAATCCAAAAAGCAAACCTTGATTTTGCCATCTTCTATAAGGGAGACCATTTTGCTATGCCATTGCATATCATGGGACTTGAGTGTTCGTGGATTTTGGTCTCCACAGGGGGTCCTGGAACCAAACCCCAGCGATTATGAAGGGACAACTGTATTATGGCTCTCTGATGCTGGCTTGCTCTTGGGTTGCCCATGGCTGTTTCCACACTGCAGTACACTTTGATACCGGTTTAGCTGCCCTGGCTTCACCCGATAGGATCCTGGCATTTTCAGGCTCCTCTGGCAGAGAGGTCTAGCACAGTGGCTCTTTGCCTTTTCTTTACCAGGGACGCCCTTTAAATATCTTTTGTTGCTGCAGACCCCCAAGACTTTACTCAAGATTTAAAACAACAACAACAACACAATTACACAATCCATGAAACCTTCCCTTAGAGGCACTGGAGGGACAGGGAAGACTTTTCGCCTGCTTCTTCCTGCAAATTTGTGGCTGGAGCAGATTGAATGGCAATGCGCAGGCCAAGCCAGCCAGCCAGCCTTTGCTTTGGCTCCAGTAACATGGCTGCTCCACTGCAGGGAGGAGGTGGGCCAAGCAACTTTAAAGCCTTCATGGACCCCCTGTGAGGGCATCACAGACTCCTAGAGGTCCCCAGACCATTGTTAAGAACCATTGTTCTAGTGCCTCACCAAACTACAAATCCAAGGATTCCACACATGGAGCCATTGTGGTTATACTGGAGCTACCTGTTCACTGAAACAAGCCACAACACAGAAAGTTTATTCCTGCGCGTGAGTACAATGCAGAATAAGAAACTTGGTTTATTCCTGCGCGTGAGTACAATGCAGAATAAGAAACTTGGTTTATTCCTGCGCGTGAGTACAATGCAGAATAAGAAACTTGGTTTATTCCTGCGCGTGAGTACAATGCAGAATAAGAAACTTGGTTTATTCCTGCGTGTGAGTACAATGCAGAATAAGAAACTTGGTGCCTCCATGGTGTCTGTACTTTGGGTGGATGATAAGGAGGTATAGAGGGGCTGATTCCTCCCTAGTTTTAATCCCTTCTGTGAACTACAAGGTTTGCCCTGAACCAAACCCTTGTATCCTTCCAGCCTCTTATGACGGGATGCCAATCCCGGTGATTTTCTAATAAGCCTGCCATTCCTTGGCTTTTTGGCAGCAGGGATGAACAAAAAAACCCCAAACAAACAAACCTTCTGCAGCTCTTGAGCTGGATAGAAATTGTGGTCTTAAAATTCCCTGCATAATGTCAGGCATTAAACTTAATGCAGGGTTTATCCTAAGTTTGCCTTTGAGTGCCTCTCTTGTTGATGCTGCACAGTACATCATGTGCACACACTGGTGTGTTTTTGGTGGTTTTTTTAAAAATGTTTTCTAACCTCTCTCATACAAACTTGCTGTTTTGATGTCTGATTCTATGTGGGCCTTCCCAGGATTTTGTCCAAGGAAACTGTGTAGTTCACTCTTTCTTTCTCTCTCTCTCTCTCTTTCCATGTGATGTTTCTATTTCTGAGAAAGCAGGGACTCTGGAACAGGATAAGTCCCTACACCATAAAAATAAGAGCATCTCAACACATTTCAGTAAACTTTTTACTCAAAATAATATGCCCATGAGAAATGAACCAACCAGGTCAGGAAAGCCTTAAATAAGTAAACAAAAACATTTCGAATCTTCTAGAGACCACCTGAAGGCTTCTTCCAAAATGCATCCCAGGATGATATCCCCCCCTCTTTCAACAGCCTCTACTTTTCTTATGATTTCCATCTTGTTGGTGAAGTTTATAGATCTATGCTTTCCCAACATGAATTTTAGGCTGGCAGATGTTGGCTGAAGTGCTGAAGGAATAAGATTCCAACCTTGTGCCTCCCAAGTCAACCAGCTACCTTCAAGGGTGGTGGAAGAGGATACAATCTGGTCACCCAAAGGTTCAACTGAGAGATCAGTCTATTTCTGTACATGGACTGGAGTGGGCTCCATGGGCTCCATCATATTCTTGGCCTCAGGCAGCAAAAAGTCTTGGGTCTACTCTGCACATAGGTGGCAATTTATTCTGTCCTCCCATTTCAAGATACACACCCAAGCCCTGACCCTTTCAAAAACGGCCGCCCGGAGACATATTGGTATGCTTTTTATACTGCAGCACCTTCAAATAAGGGCTTTACTTCAGCGGCTAATGTGTGGCAGCGTTTGTGCCACAGTTAATATTTGGATACGGCTTCTTTCTCCCCGCCTGTGAAATTAATTTAAACAAAGTCACACACATTCCCCCAAGAAAAGACACCACTGCTGGAAGAGAGAGCATTTCTTTGTAGTGACACCGATGGGAGTTAAATGTCTCCCCGACGCCTTCTCTTCGTTAAGACATTTGGAACCTGGCGCAGAGTGATGGAGTCTACCGGGGACTGAGCTAAAGCCATGTGGGGTTTGGAAGGAATATTAATACTCAAGACGCTTCGAGGGAGCGGCATGAGTGACAGCCAGGGTTTGTAGTCTGCACTAAAAGCAGAAAAGAAGACCATCCAAATTCTTTGCTGTAAAAAAAAGCCCAGCTGGGTCAGGGGGGAAGACTTTTCAAAACTACTGTCGCTCCCACAGTTAAACTCTCTCCTGACACAGATTGGGAAAAAGTGGCCAGAAAAGCAGCAATGGTGCAGCAGAATAAAACATATCAGTGCATGGATGCTTCAGAAATTAGAGGATGCTAATTTCCTTTTTAAAGGAAAGGAAGAGCACAACTTTGAAAATGAGCTATCTCGGAGAAAGGTAGGCACATTGCTTAATGCCACAGAACTAGAAGTACAAATAGCCCCAGTCTGTTGCCATTTCATCTGTCAGGATAGGCACCCCTTACTGACTGGAGGCCCAAGTGCAATGTCTCGCCCAGTCCCAACACACATGGAGGAGGAAGACCACCTCCAAGGCCTCTTTCACTCTACACAACTGTAGCACTTTGATGTCACTTGAACAACCATGGCTCCTTCCTATGGAAGATTGGGACTGACAGTTTTTTTTGGGGGGGGGGAAGTACTTTGAATTCTCAGCTAGCAAATTCTTTGCTGGAGAGATCAGTTGAGGGTGGCCAAGGACAATTGCAACTGAGTTAGTGTTTCAAGGGGTGGTTCCTCAACACTCTGGCTCATCCTGTCCCTTGCCAGGGCTGGCCCTAACAGTAGGCAGAGAAGGATGCTGCCACCTAAGGCAGCAGATTTTCGGGTGCTTCCTTATTATTACAGGTCAGCTCCTGTATCCATGGTTTCACTTATCCACGTTAGAAAAATGTCTTCTCTCTAGGCATTTCTAGCTCCTCCAATGCATTTCTATTGTCAACTTCCAGCATTCATCTCACTGCAATTAATAGGGTTCTCCACCATTTCAGGTATTGGGGGGGGGGTTGGAATGTATCCCCCAAGGATACAGGGGGTTGACCTGTATATTCTTACCTCCAGCAGTGGTGGTTGATGGTTCCCCTATCAGTGAATCTATGCCAGGTTTGGCTCTGACTGTCTAAGGAGCTCTCCGGGGTGCTGAACCTATTTGGGAATGGGGTTCCTTGCCATAGAAAGCTCTTTTAAGTCACCACCCACTGACATAGAATCCACCAACTTCCACTGATTGCCCAGGGTAATGGAAAGGCACTTGTGGGATTTTTATTTATTTTTTGTCTCACAGGCTGAATGCTGGAAAGAACCCATTGACTCTACCTAGTTTGGGGAGATCCCACCCATTTCTCTCACGCTCTCAATCCCTCTGCTGTATTCCATTGGAGACAGCCCCATTCCTGGATGGAGCAATAGATTGGTGGTCTGCATCCAGGGTGGTCAATTCTGGAGGAGCAGAGAGCCATTTCCCATTACTATATCCTGCCATAAACTGCACCCAGAAAGTCACTTCATGTTTTTAAACAAAGAGTGAGCATTGGGGGATTATACAAGCTCTGCCCCCAGGGCTTACTTTAGAGGAAAAGCATGCCCCCCTCCAGTAAAATTCTTCAGTTTGGAGGAAGAAAATGGGGGCCAAAAAACAATGCTGGGGGCCACATGTACAGTCCACGGCTCATACAATTCCTGCCCTTGCTCTGCCCCACAGGCCAATGATCCCATATATCTGGATCTGGCACAGCTATGTCTAGTTGGACCTCAGTTTCTCAGACCCTTTTGCTTCTCTGTGTCTCCCTCAGGCAAGCTTCACCCATTTCTCCCTGCTGAAAAGCCAAGAGCTACAAGTTCTACTTGCATCCATTGATGGGACCAAGGGACTGAACAGATGGAGGCTGATAAGATAGGAAGATGCTGGAGTGAAAAGAATGTCAATGGTTGTGATTCATCCTGTTGGAAAGTGATCCCCACCACCAACTTTCTCTCTGGTAGGCGGTTGGAAGGAGTGTTGCTTTCCTAGACAGAAAAGGGACTCTTGGGGAGAAAGGGGGAAAGGAGGCCATTTCTCCTGGGAGAAGGAGCATTCCGATGTTACACACACACAAACACACACACTAAATGACAGGCAGCTTTCTCTCCCGCCCCTCCCCTCCCTTTTTTCTCATCAACCTGCCTGTCTCTCAAAGGCAGGGTCTGTTTTCGTTCAGCCTCCTCGATTTTCTGGGACAGACTCAGATTTCTCTCTGTGTACACTGCTCAGAAATGTCAGCTTTCATCACTTGCTCCCTTCCTAATCCTCCCCCCCTTCTCTCTGTTGTGGGCCTCCCGGGATCCATCACCCTCTAGTCTCTTCTTTAATATGTTGAGAACTGGGAGCAGCCAAGGCTTGTCTCTGTCATGCTTGAGAATGGTTGGGGAGGGGGAGTTTAGAACAAAGGAAGGAAAGGACAAAGGAAGAAGGAAAGAAGAGGAAAGGAGGGTGGCTCATCCACATTGTTATTTGGAGTTCAGAAAAACACCCTTGATATTCAGTGTGTGGCGAGGGGGACTAAGTGTGCAAGAAGAACAAATCAAGGAGAGTCTAGGGAACACAGATATCAAACTTTTGCAGGCACCTTGTATATACAGGTTCCACCTCTTTTTCTTCCCCTTCAGATCCTTTACTTAAATTCACTCCTCTCCACATGCCCATAACTACTACACCTTTCTTAAACATTCCTAGATATCAGGAAGCTTGGGGACATGTAAATGCACCTTCACACTCCCATTTTCTTGCTCCTGAATGGATATTAGAAGCACTATGCAGGCCAAAACCCATCCCTGTTCCTTATTAAACTTTGTAAAGGTATCATGGAATTGATGGTGTTCTCATCCAAGCACTGGCCCACAATCTAATCTTGAGAAAATCATCTCTCTTTTTTTTTTAACTGCAGCTTCCCAAAATCCCCTCTTAACCAGCATGGCTATAGGGGCTAAGGGGTCCTGGAGTTGAGTCCAACACCCTCCCCACAAAAAACTTTCCAAAGCTCTACCACATTCCATATCTGGTATGGTGTGTGTGGAGGGAGGAATCATAGAAGTGTCTGGCTATGTTCCTGTTGCCAGATGAAATATGGTTACATCATCTGCTTAGACCTCCAAAGGACTCTAGTGGACTTCAGTGGAAGACGTAAACATTTTTGTCTGGCTATGGGGATATATCCAGAGGCTTCTCTGATACTGTATTCCCACCAGCTACAAAATGAAGTGGCTGCAGTGACTCCACAGTAAGTCCTGGGTTGGGTGATTGGCCAGGTGTATTGTAGTTCCACTAGAGTTGTAGCACAGAACTACTATGCTACGCTGGGACTATGCTTTCTATCAGCCCCAGCTAGACTAGAGCAGGGAAGGAAATCTTGGTCCTCATGCTGTTGAACTGCAATCGGCTTCTGTGTCTGGATTTAAAAGTATTTTCAGGACAAACAGTGCTCATGAATTTCTCAGGGGCAAAACTCAGCAGCTTCTCTGACCTGCAGTAAACTTCCTAACAGAAGCAACAGTGGGATAAAAGTTTTAGTTGGCATCACCTCCTGTCTCTAATGAATCCTCTGGAATGTTAATAGTTTTGTATGTGGGGAGTGGGGGGAAATAAGCACAGATTTTGTGCTGGATTTGAGGAGGGTTTCTTTCCCCCTTCCCTGCACCCATTTTCACATGACAACTAGAAAGGCAGAGGGGATGAGAAGTACACTCTTGCCACAGGGGTTTGTGAAAACAAATCATAGGGCTGGATTAAGTAACTGGAAGAGAGACCCTTAATCCAAAAGATATATGAAGATTATGAGTGTGTATGGGCCTTCAAGTCGCCTGTCGACTTACGGTGACCCCATGAATTTCATAGCGTTTTCTTAGGCAAGGAATACTCAGAGGTGGTTTTGTCAGTTCCTTCCTCTGAAATGATATTAACGGTATTAATGTGGAAAAGCACATACACTAGGGTTGGTTTTTGCCTGAGCCTACTGGGAAGGACAACATTCTGCCCCCTCCTGAATTAACTGAGTGCACCCTAGTTTTGCACTTTTAACTCAGTTTGCAGTAATGGAAGTAAGCTGGGGACAAGGGGGGAAATGGGACAAGAAACTGGGACATTTTAAAAGCAGCTGAAAAAGTTGGATGACAAAGGATTCAATCAGGACTGTCCCTGTTAAATCAGGACATTTGGAGGGTATGCGTCTACCATCTGAGATTAGCCTGCAGCAGATTGTGAAGCAAGGGAGGAGCCTTGTTATGCCAGATCCAGACCTTTCCCAGCCTAGGGAAAGACTCATGATGCCGGCACACAGTTAGACCAGGACCAGGGTTAGTTTGGAGTGATTTACAAAATTCCTAGGCTGGGAGGAATTTGGATTTAATAAAGTATACATTCAGAAGTCCCAAAACATCATCCTGGTGTTTTAGGACTGCACTCTTAAAACATGAGGAAATGGGAGTTTTCCAAGCTTTTTCCCCCGGGGGTGCTCAGCTCCACTTAAGTGGAATAATTCTTATTTAAGATCTGCTCCCTCATGTAAACACCGTTTATTCAAGACAAAGTGCCACAATTTGGCTTCCTACCTTCACGTATTCACTGCAAGATCCTAGTTCATCCTGGTGCCTATAAAATAAAATCAAAAGACTTCATCAATAAGCAGGTAGGAAGAGGAGATGAAACATAGGGAAGGTTGATGATGGTTATAGACAGGGACTGCAATACTGTTGATCAGTCCTAACTAGAGGAAAAATATTGAATCAGTTGTTGAACAGTGAGTAAACAAGTTGTTGTATGCCTTCAAATCATTTTATGGTGACACTAACGCACTTATCATAGGTTTTTCTGGGCAAGATTTGTTCAGAGGGGATTTACCTTTGCCTTCTTGAGAGGCTGAGAGAGTGTGACTTGCCCAAGGTCACCCAATGGGTTTCCACGGCTGAGCAAGGATTTAAACCCTGGTCTCCAGACTTGTAGTCAAACCCTCAAACCACTACAAAAGTAGTTTACACTCAGTTAATTCAGCAGCAGGAAGAAGAGAGGAAGGGGCAGAATCCTGACCTTCCCAGTAAGCTCAGGCAAAAGCAAGTGGCTGCATCCTCTCCTAAGCTGAGAGAGCTTCCTCATTAATAACTTTTGCCATCTTGAACACACTCTGATATTGCTTGGCCACACATATCCTGGTTTTCTTCTGTGAAATGTTGGAGGGTATGTGAGTCTGTATTGCAAAACCCATAAAAGTGCAAAAAGAAAGAAAGAAGAAAATAAAAGAAATCCTAAAGAATAATCATGCACTAATTCACATGCTCATACACATTGAATCATCTCATTGTAAAATGCAATCTAAACTAATTTCTCTCCCCCACCCTTTGTTGTGATTAAGTTCTGCTGATTCCAATGGGTCTACTTTAAATAGTCTGAATCTAATCCTCACACTGGGAAAGGATCATGACCCATGAAGAATGATAACTTTAGTAATTCACATGAAATGTTTTAGTGAAACATTGCCCCCAAGGGGGAACCCCTCTGCCAAAGGAAAATAAATTACAATCTATATATGGATCATGATTTGCCAGGAGCATAAGAGGTCGCTGTTGTCACCTCCATTTGAAATGTACTGTGGCCACTTGTTAAAAACCGTCATGCGAGATGTTTTAAAGTATTGCCAACAGGAATGGCAGCTGTAGAAAAGAAAGAATTAGGAATTCTGGTGAAGAAGAACGTCAAGAGAAGGTCACAAGGTATGGAAGATTTTTCAGTCCTCAAACTTTAAAAAAAAAGTTGTTGGATTTTTTAAAGACAAGGTACTTTACAAAGTTATGGAGAAAGAGCATGGAAAAAGAAGGGAAAAGGGGGGGAAGGGGGAATACAAAGATATGAATGTAGGCTAGGCATAAATATTAATATAAACTGATCATATTCCAAAAACATGTTTTCTCGGATTTGAGATTTATAAAAGGCATGTTGATGCTCAAAGCAGTAAAATCTTCTGACCATTGAACAATGGCTGACGAATGATCGATGCTTATCATGCTAGCCAGTTATTTAGATCTTTCTACTTGAAAACGGCTTTTCCCATACTCAAAAAGGTAGCAGAATAGCAATGCACCCTTTCACACCATCATTGCATTTGTGCTTCAGTGCTGTTAGTTACCTTGTTTGCTTTCTCCCACTTGATATATGACAATACTATTTACATCACTGTTTGCGCCCTCTCCTGCTCTACGGTGGATGTTTTTAAAAAACAAAACAGGAAGCCGTAATTGTACAATTGCGCAATTATGTCATGATGCTATTATGGAAACAACCCCGCCATCCCCACCCTGATCAGGAAGGTGAACACGCATAATGCCACTTCCGCCATCTTTTCCTACACCTGAGAAAATGGCAACCTGTGGATTACAATCTTCCACGCAGACTGAAGATCATGAAGGTTGCAGTTCAACACGCATACCTGCTTACCCTCCAACATTTTATAACTGAAAACCAGGACGTGAGGAGAGAAGCAACGTCAGAGATGGCCAAAGTTATTACTGAGGAAGGAAAGACAAGCTAGAAGAGAATACAGCTGCTTGCTTTTGCCTGAGTCTACTGGGAAGGCCAAGATTCTACCGTCTCCTCCCTTTGAGCTGAGAGAATTGAATACAAACTACGGTAGGACCCCTGTATCCGTTGGGGATTGGTTCTCACCCCCGCCCGTGGATACTGAAAACTATGGATAATAGCAAACACCACTGAAAATAATGGGGCTTCCAGTTTAAAATACCATAGAGTTGCCTTGGAGGACCTAGAAAATGGCTAGAGGACACATTTTCTAGGAAGACTCTATCATAGGTGTGCTGTTTTGTGTCCCATGGATAACTGAATCAGTGGATAATGAATCAGTGGATACGGGGGTCCTACTGTACTTTTGGACTTTGACCTCAGTTTGCAGCAATGGAATTAAGCTGAGGAGAAAGGAGGAAAGTGGAAGAAGGAGAGCAAAACTAGAATATTATGAAAAACATGAAAAAGTGGGATGATGGAAGATTCAAAGGGACTGTCCCTGCCAAATCAGGAAGGTGGGAGGGTATGCACTGGTTGGGGATGATGGGAACCAAAATGCAACATACCCAAAGGGCATCAGTCAGGAGAAAGGCTGTGCTGATGTCACAGGTACCCATAAGGATACCCACTTTCCGGTTCCCCGTGACTCACTGTCCGTGTTTGCTTCTCCCAGCTTCCATCTGGGAAGAGGGAGGAAGTTAAGAGCACATGGGTTTGTACACAACCGTTTCCTCTCTCGCTTTCCTGTCCCATTCAACCCTCCCATCTGTTTCCACAAAATGTTCCCAAAGGGCAGGAATACAGGAGAACATCTTGCAGGACGGAAACAGTCCCCCGGTGAAGAAGTCCGAAAATAAATCTCAGGATCCTGGGGTCAGGAACCAGATACGGCCTCCGCCCTTACTTTGAAAAGGGTGAGCTGGGAAATGGCAGCTCTCCATCCAATGCACCTTGAATGAGTTTCTTTTGCGAGAAGCACATTTCCATGAAACGGTAGGAAGAAACTTCGTCAACATGAGGAGAAAACCCTCCCCTTGCTGATTCTAGCAGCTTCGCCAAATCTTTCCCAAAGACATTTGAGATCTAACCTTCCTGTCATGAGGACTAGAAGCATGCCTTAAAAAAAGGTGGCATGAATTATTCTCAACCTTGTCACCAGCACTGTCTGCCATGATCTTGAGTCACATACTTTGATCTAAGCAAAGGGAAGCTTGTGTTTGGCAAATGGGGACATCTGCAGAAATAAAGTTGCAAAAGCAATATTAAACATCAGACTGAAATCGGGGAAATCTCTGGCCATAACTGAGAAGCTGGAAGGCCAAGCTAAATATGGACAACTTGTGAAGCAGGCACAAATGCACCAGAGTGTTCAAATATTAAACAATGGCCATCACATCTGCCTTAAGCAGGGCAATATGGGTTAGATTACTATGGCAATAATGCCACATGGGACAGTATGTGTGTTTTATCTTTCAACTATTCACAAAGGTTTTCTTCTTTTTCCTGGTGCTGCACTTCTTAAAATATACATGCACGCTTCTAAAATAAAAATCAAGCAAATACAATGTACAAGTAGGTTACAGAAACGTAGTATGAAGAGAACTAATGTCAAAACATTCACCTGACTGATCAGCAAGTGGCAATCCTTGGGCCAAAACTGGCCCCAAAGGATGTTACTTGTAACACAGGGGTTGTCCAAATGGTTAAAAAAAACTCCTCACAGAATGCGAGGAGAATACTACCTGTCTTAATGGCATTCCACCTGATTTCACCATATTGTGAAGGAGGGGGGCTAAAACCTCGCCAGAAAAGCCTTTGTGTCTCTGTTGGTCGGATCCTTCTGCTTTGTCACACTCAGAAGACCAGGAAGAACATGCAAGCTGGGAAAGACTGCAGCAGTTTTCTTTTGTCTGAATTTACAGGGAAGGACAAGATTCTGCCACTCCTCTCCTCTCCTCCTGGGCTAAATTAACTGACTGCAAATTACTTTTGCACTTTGTCCTCAGTTTGCAGTGACTGGGATTGTCCCTGCCAAATCGGGGCAGTTGGAGGGTATGACTTCCAAACATCTTGCCCAGAACTAACATGAGAACATTGTTGGCTTTGTACCTAGGCTGGTATCATTGCAATTTTAGGGGAACTATTACATCTATCTATCTATCTATCTATCTATCTATCGATGATGCTTGTTGCTGCCTTCAAAGGATTATTTTTCCCTGCAAGATTTTGAGGGATGCCAAAGATGGAACTTTCTCAGAAAGCCAACTTTTGGAGCCTTCTCTTTCAGAGGTTGCCAGCTGTCAGGGCAGAGAGAAATTCATTTCACATGGGCCTCCCCATGGCGTCTGGAGAGCAGTGGGAAGACCGTAGCTGCGTTTGGAGCAGAGTGTGAGAAAAATTCCAGGGCTGAGGGAAGGGGGGAGACACTGGGCAGGAAATCGGGAGCATGAGAGCAACTGGGGAATGGAATTTAAGAGGGTCTTAAGGAATTCCTAGGCCTCCCTTCCAAAGATTGGGGGGGGGGGTCTCTGCTGATGCTGTTTCTGAGTGCTGGTGAACTAATGCACCCCCCCATCCCACCCCTGGACTTGCACTCAGTTGCCACAAGGGAAGGAGGAAAGGTCTATAAATAACCTCTCCTGTCTGCTAACTGCAAGCAGATGTCTTTGGCTGTGATTTCATCCTGGGACAAGGCCGGCATATATATGCAGGGAGCCCTGCAAATGAATGGTTGGTGGGATTCTTGAATGAGAGTCAACAATTTTTATTTTTATTTTTTTGATCCGGTCAAAGTGCCTGGGAGAAATTCCAGCGCTCCCTTTAGAATGGGGACTTGCTCTCCGCTGCAGCCTGGGAGAATAGCGAAAGCTGGTGTGGCACCTGGCAAGAATGTCATGTAGATTTAGAAGAATATGGTCCCTGGGACTTCAACCAATGGGGGGAGGGAGTTGTCTGCCACTATCTGCACCCTCCCCAGCATACCCTCCAACATATCACTGATGGAAAGTGGGCCATATTCTGATGTGGTCAAGATGGCAAAAGTTATGAATTAGGAAAAACACACAAGCTAGGAGAGGATGTAGATGTTTGCTTTTTTCCTGAGCTTATCAGGAGAAGGTCTGGATCTACTTTCTGCTGACCCTACCTTAATTTACAGAAGGTTAGATTTTGGCTAAATATTAGGAGGAATGTCTTACTTGTAAGAGAAGTCAAATAATGGGACGAGTTTGAGCTATTAGGATGGGTGTGCAACAGGCCAAGAAAAGACTTCAGAAATATTTAATAGGGGAAGAGCTGTGTATAAAAAGGCAGCAATCCTGGATTTTAAAGGGGTTACTCAAGAATATTAAAAACTTTCCCTGTTTGAATCTGGGAAATGATGGCAGGCTTCAAAATATCATCTGTTTTTGATCAGCCAAAAGCCCTGGATGATGACTTCAATGGCTCCTGAAAATCCCAATGGCTTTTAAGGAACACCCACTAAGAAAATGCCAAAGACTACTATGAGGCAAAGAAAAACACCAGATGCACCACGTTTCTGACTATTACCGGTATTTGGAAAGGGTCTCACAGAGAGTGTTCTATAGTGGTTACAGCAAGCCTTTCCAACCAACCTAGTACCTTCCAGGATGTGTAGGACCCTGACCCTTATTATCCTTGGCAAGCATGTTTGATTGGCTGGGGCTGATGGGAGCTGTAGTCTAAGAGGAATACTACACAAGGGTTTGTTGCACTACCTAAATGGTGTGATTCCGCCAGCAAGTTTTTCTGATTGCATGACGCAACCTCTCTTCAATTGTTGGGTCAGAAGCGGTGTGTCATTGTAGCACAATTTTTCATTCACGGCTAATCCCTGTGAATGAAATCAATAGCACTGTGAATGCACTATGGTTCTTTGTGCAAAAATAACATGCTGTTGCTACTGCGCGATTTGCAGAGCACGCGCTGGGGAGTGGGCATGTTTAGGGCCACCCCCAAGTTTTTGCTTCTCTTTACCTAACTGCTTCCTCTTGCCATCTCTCTCCAATATAGCCACACTGGACAACAATCCATGTACTTTCTTTAAAAATATATATATATCAGTCACATAATATTGTGATGTCACAACCACGTCACTCTGTTGTTCAACAGCCGTGACATATGTTCCTTGCCCTGTTGCCAACGGTCATGTTCTACATTTTTCTAACCATTTTCTTGTGTTTGGGGTCCCTATGCTAATGCCTGCTCACATCCTGTTTCCATTCCTGGGGAGGATGAAAGTTTTGCTGTCCCCCATTTTAGGTTGGCTGTGTGCTTCTGAGCATTTTAAATTCTGGGAAATACTGGGGGCGGGGGGAACACATGCATACAGGTCTTCTGGTAAAATTGGAAAGTATTATTGTTGAAAATTAATAAGTTTATCTCCCATTCAAGCATTTTAGTGAAATCAGTGACATTTTAATTGCTTTTGCATTTTGTGACCGTCCACTATTTCCCTGGATTTCTAACCATGGCTCTAAAATAAAAGTTCATCTTCCTGATTGTGAGTACTCACAAGAGAATGACATTGGGGGAATGTATGGAAACTGAGCGATGTCCTCACACAAATGGGAGGTTAAAGCATCGCAAGATCACACAATTGCGTGAATTTTTTTCTTTTTTTAAAAAAACACACGCATGCGCACCCCAAAACCAGGAAATGACGAATCAGCGGGGGGTGGGGTGGGGAGGAGAGTTGGTGCCCACAGGGGCAGAGCTGGAGGGTCAAATGCAGTTCCCCTGTAGTGGTTTCGGATGCTGCCATAAGAGTATAAACACGACATCGGGCATAGCATCTGATACCTTTGGCTTGCACCCAAGAATACATCTGCTTCCTTATCAAGCAGAATGAAGCAGAATGAAGAAGGCACATTGTGGTAAACCTCTAAGATATCTGGAAGGCGTCAAGTTGGGGGAAGGTTTGGATGGAAGGGCAGACTAGGCACAGGGGAGCCCAGGTTCAGCCGTGAAGCTCATTGACTGACTAACTCTCAGCCTAATTTACCTTTTAGGTAAATTACCTTGGAGGCTTGTTGAGGAGCTACAGTGATTGAGTGGTGGTGGGGACTACACATGCTACCTTGAGCTCTTTGGAAAAATTGAAAGATGAAAAACATTTTTAAAAAAGAACATCTTGAATTTAATATCAGTAGGCCTAAGATGGGTGACCCCCTATAAAATGGATTCTAAGGCAAACTCACACACATGCACACACACGCAGGTGCACAGATTATTTTCCCTCTGAAAAATATGGTTTTCCAACCAAGGGTCCTGGGCAGGAACCCCCCTGGGTGGCATGTGGCCCATGGGCTGAACGATTCATACCCCTGGAGTTGTGTTGGGGTGTTTGTTTTTAGATGCCTCTGCTTGCCCTTCAACAAGTAGAACATTTCAGGGGGGAAATGGCCCATAATAATAATAATAATAATTATTATTATTATTATTTATACCCCGCCCCTCTGTTAAAACAATCGGGGCGGCTTACAAAATTTAAAATACAATACAAATAAAATCCCTAAACACCCCCACTCCCACCCTCCCCCATAAAAAAACATTAAACAAATATAAATTAAAAACAAGTAATCTAAAATCACATTTAAAACTATAAATACAATAAAATATAATAAATGGCCAGCAGGCTAGAAGAGGCCAGGATCCCCTGAGGCCGGGATCTAATTAGGAAAGGCCTGCCGAAAGAGATCCGTCTTTAGTGCTTTTTTAAAGCCACTCAGGCTTGTTATCTGACGGATCTCATTCAGCAGGTCATTCCACAATTTGGGGGCGATTACCGAAAAGGCCCTCTGGGAGGTTGCAGACAGCCTAGATTTTTGTGGCATCAACATTTCATCTATGAAAGCTGGGACACAGGTGGGAAAGCAACATCAGTGTGGGGTTAAGAGGAGAAATGTTAAGCATGAGGAAGAACACACATTGCTAAGAGAGGCTGCAGCAGTTTGCTTTTGCCTGAATATTGTCCCCTCCTCTTCTCTCCCCACTGTTAAGCTAACTGACTAACTTGCTTTTGCCACTTTCAAGTCAGTGTGCAGCAATTGAAGTAAAACTGAAGATGCTGGGGATAAAGAGAAGGAGGGGAGAGAAACTGGGACATTTTAAAAGCCGCTGAAAATTGAGACAACAGAGAACATTTGGAGGGTATACAATGTCCAGCGTTGCTTTTCAAAGTGCCTGAACCGTTTGGCTGTTGATTTCAGAAGGGTGAACAAGATTTAGCTGGATGGAAATTGACTCTCAAATTAGCTCGCTGGTTGCCTTGGCTTAGCACTCCGTCTCTCCACTTCTTCAAATAGGCACCTCTCTTGCCTATCTCTCACCCATCACAGCAAGTCTCTCTGACTCATACTTGGTGCCGTTGCCTTGTTTGAAAATTTCGCACAACACACATAAGCTTTGCTTCTTCTCTGGGCCCCGCAGCCGTTGGTGGGACAGAGAAAGAACGAAAACCACCCAACCGCCCTTAAACGGTTCCTTGAGATGAAAGAGGACCAGTTTTTTACCAAGGAGCTCTGTCAATTGCTTCCTTGATCAAGCAGACCCAAAACAGCTCTCAGAGCCAAAGAAAGCTCTTGTTTAAGGGGTGGGCAGCAAAAATCCAGAAAGGAAACAGAGGCTGGAACTGGAGGGGGAACTGGAAGAAGAAGAAGAAGGAAAAGCAGAACAGGAGGAACTGGGAGAGAGAGAAAAGAAGACAAGAAAAGGCACAGGGATGGAAGAGGAATAAAAAGTGGTCCTTTTCTTAGGGCTAAACTCAGTGATTGGAAAACCTGTACTCTCCAACAATTCACAAACAAAACCCGGGGCATTTGTGGCCAAGCAACATCAGAGTGTGGTCAAGATGGTTAAAGGTATTAATGAGGATGAACACACAGGCCAGGAGAGGCTGCAGCAGTTTGCTTTTGCCTGAGTCTACAGACTCTACCCCCTGCTCTTCTCTCTTCCCTGCTCAGATAATGGAGCACCAACTAGTTTTGCACTTTGAATTCAGTTTGCAGCAACTGAAGTAAGCTGAGAACAAAGGGGGAAAGGGAGAAACGGACATTTTAAAAGCAGCTTAAAAAGTGGGAAGACAGAGGATTAACTGGGACTGTCCCTATCAAATCATGACAGTTGGAGGGTATGAAAACTTAGGGTTTTTGGACCACACCTCCCACTTCACACTAGAAAATTCTAGTTCTATGATTCTACTCTAATTGTCACGGCTGCATCCTATAGAAATCTGGGGTTTGCAGTGTGGGGAGGCACTAGCATCTCAGGTGCAGAATTCTAAACATCCTGACCCTAAACTGCCAGTCCCAGGATTCCATAGGGTGCAGCCATGACAATTAAAGTGGAATCATAGTGCTATAATTGTGCAGTGTGAAAGGGACTAGAATCCCCCAGAAAGCATGGCTAGCTGGATTGGGGAGTTTTGGCAGCCAAAAAAAGGACCATTTCTAAGTTAAGACACCATACTGAGATGTTTGGCCCTATTATTAAAAAAACAAGAGTGAGATCTATTTCTTATGTATCTGTTCCAGAGATCTACTAATAGATTAAAGCCAGCATGGTGTAGTGGTTTTAGCATTGCACTAGGACTCTGTGGACCAGGGTTCGAATTCCTGCTTGGCCATAGAAACCCACTAGATGACGTTGGGTAAATCACACTCTCTCATCTTCAGAGGAAGTCAAAGTCCCTCTGAACCAATCTTGTCAAGAAAACCCCGCAATGAGTCACCATAGGTCAGAAATTACTTGAAGGCATGCACACACACAGAGCAACCTTCCCCCCATACATCAGCCTCATGAGCATCCCTGCTATAGATTTTGGGCATGGATGGCTGGAGCGACATTCGTGTAGACTGCTCCATGCAACTGTTCCCACTTAATTACACAAGCCACTTACTAATGTCAACCCACTGCCTGGCTAAATTGGTGAGTTCAAAAGGCCAGCTGATTCACAAATAGGCACTGCTCAAACTCTCCTCTCTTAATTACTCAAAATGTTGGCCACTGGCCAGTTACAAGCTAGTCAATAGTTACAAGCTTGTGTGATAGAGCGGAGATTGGAAATGTGACTTATTTTTAGATTGATTACTGGCCCTGCTAGTTAACGATGATTCAGGAGTTGTAGTCCAAAACAGTAACTTTCCCAAGGCCTGCAACAGATTTGTAGTTTGGTTGTAATGGGCTCTGGTTTCATCGCTTTCCGCCGAGCTTTAGGTGTGGTTAACTTCATTGGGATAGGAGCCATTGGGGTGAGATTGGGTTGCACTGAAGAATGATTTATGGGAATGGATTAATGGTAGCTCATCTTCTCATAAGTCACTTCTGACAGCAGTGGATCTAAGTGACTCAACTCAAGGTTTAAGCCCAATTTGATCAGCTCAGAAGAGGAATCAATGGCATGTTTACACGCAGGTTCTGGAAGAATGTATTCTAGACACTGACTCCCATCATGAGCAAACCACTGTCTGTATTTAACGCAAGTGGACCTGTCTGTTCTGTTGTGGGGAACTCAGAGAGTGGTGGAACCCACACAGAGAAAGGCCATACAAAGCCAGCCTTCCCTAATGTAGTACTTTCCAGCCGTGTGTATGTGTGTGCCTTCACGTTGCCTGCCGACTTATAGTGGCCCCATGAATTTTGTAGGGTTTTCTTAGGCAAGGAATCCTCAGAGGTGGTTTTGCCAGTTCCTTCCTCTGAAATATAGCCTACATTCCAGCCATGTTGGACTGCAACTCCCATCACCCATCTCCAGGCAGGGTGGGCAAAGGCTACACAAAGCCCCCACGAACAACATTGTATCTTCAGAAAGGGCTGGGAAGGGAGCCTTCTTGCCCAGCTCATTTTGCACGTGGAGTGGGTAGACACACCCAAAATCTTTTAAAATTCATAGCAGTTTGGTTGTAATCGGGTGGTATACCTGGCTTCTCTTCCCAACCCCCTCTTTGTATCACCTGTTGCCTCCTTCTGCCTGTGGAAAACCAAAGTCGGCCACCGGCTTTCCAGAACTGCATCCGATGAGCTAAAATTCTTGCCAGCAAATTATTATGCCATGCTAGGAGAACCTTTAACCTGCTAGCCATCTCTTTTCCTTGCTGAATGCGTGACTTCCAGGCATGCTGGACAGCTAGGGAAAGGCCATAGCTCAGCAACAGGCAGAGCCCTTAATTTGCACACAGAAGGTCCTGCGTTCAAATCCCTGACATCTCCAGGTAAGGCTGGGGAAAGATACTTTGTCTAAGGAACCCTCCAAAGTACCTTCCAGCTGGCGACTTACAAGGACCAATAATCTGACTCATAAAGCTTCTTGGCAACCTTACTTTTTTTTTTTAAAAAAAAGACTGCAACTCCCATAATCCCCCATGATGTCCAGGGGATTATGGGGTTTATTGTCATTAAAAAGTAACTGTTCCAAGCTCTGTTATAAAGCAGCTTCCTGATGCTCACCAACTCCCTCTTCCTTTGTGGTGGGGGATGGAAAGCCTTGCCTTGCCCGGCTTACCTGGCATGGTCCAGGGTGTGGTACCTCCTGCCCAACTCTGTCATCATCTCTCCCACCTGGATGCACCGTGAGAAAGGAATAAAGTGGTCTTCTTGTCCCTCTGTTTAAAAGACTCCTGTCTCTACTGCTCAGGTCCCCGGCTTCTCCTGTCTCTTTCCTTTCTTTCTCTTACTTTGCCTGCGTTGAACTTGTGGAAGGCTGAACTGGATATGGGAGTCCCTCCCAACTGGCTCTGTCTCTCCTCCCCAAAACCAGGTCCCTCCCTCCTTGTCTCCCCCCCCCCACTCTTTTCCTTTCCTGGAATGCAAAGCTGAGCAGAGGCTGGGAGCTGAGCAAAATTCCTCATCTTTTAACATGCCCCTGGCATCCACAGCCTGCTTTGCGGCTTCCATAACGTGAACCGCCTGAGAAAACAAACTTCAAGTTGTGTGTGTCTGAGTGGAAGGGGCTGCATACCCGAGAGGGAGTGAGGGAGGGGGACATTCAGATCATATTACCCGCAGGACAAGAGGGGATTCAAGAACAAGGGGCACCACCGCCAGATGTGCCAATGCCCACTTGGCAACTGTAGATTGAATACAGCTGGGTGGTCCCCATCTTCACATGCATGTTCAGCAAATGGTCCACATTGCAACCTATTTAGGCCAGTACTGTGTTGGAAATCCTACATAGTGAGGGTCAGCACAGCCCAGGGCCCAAACCTCCTCCAAGGCCCCATTGACACCCCCACCAGGGGTGCCCCTAGGGTAGCATCTGGTTCCATGGGAAGCCCTTTCCCCACCACTAGCTTATATGGATTGATACAGATGCCAAGATTTTTCTTTTTTAACCATCCCTGTGAATGTGGATAACTCTAGGCACACTCAGGATGAGTGCTTGCCCTTCAAAACGTACCACTGCACTGTTGAGTCTTACCTTCCATCTATCTGCGCCTGAACGACTGTCTCGTCAGCCACTTTCTCTCCAAAATCGATGGGATTTTTGGTAATTTCTCTGTCAATGATGCATTCCTGGGTAGCTGTCCCAGCAGAGATCGCAGACTCCGGCTTTGGCCTTATCTTTTTCTCCTTGGCTTCTTTGCCCAGCTGCCCAGCTTTGGCTCTGGGCAAGGTCCCCATATGGCTGTACATGTCACATGACTGGGCATATGGTGGTGACGGGCTTTTGGTTACTGCGTTCATGTCATCCCGCATGCTTTCAATGGTGGGCTTCTCCAGGGCTGGAAGAGGGTCCCACGTTTTCCTCTTCAGTTTTTCTACAGGTGCTACAGACACCCGCTTGGATTCAGGTAAATGTTCAGAGGCATCATTCCTGATGGAGGGCTCCAGAGTTTGGGAACAGGCTGGGATCAGGTCACTTTTGGGGGGCAACCCCTTTCCCTCATTCATCTCCTCATTTTGGGGGTCAGGAGCCACAGCTGATATACTCAGCTCTGAGGCAGCAGGTGATGGTACAACATCCTGAATCTTCCCTTCCTTTGCCCTTTTGGCTTTGGCCTTGGCCTTCTTCCCAGCCTGCTTGGCCCTCGGCATCGTCCCCATGTGGCTGTACATGTCACATGAGCGGGCATAAGGGGAGGGACTTTTGGGCACGGTGTTCAAGTCATCCTGTGTGCTTTCAAAGGTGGGCGCCAGGAAGCCGTTTGAAGAAAGAGGTCCCCCTCCATGGCTCTCTGGTGTACTGGGAGCGACAGAGATGCGACGGAAAGCAAAGGCCCGAGGAAGGCTGGACAGGCTCCCAAAACCTTTAAACTTAAAGAATTCTGGGAAGAGAGAGAACAAACAAACCAACCAAGGAGCCTGTTATTCTCTAGAGGGGTTGGGCAAACCTCCCAAATTTTGGCATTAATTGAAGCTAATGTTTGTTGCCAAAGTGTGAATCCACCCCCCCCCCCAGGGAATTTTTGGCAGCACTCAGACCACCTTTGTTTTAAAAATTCCCCTCTCTCAAAGCTAATTGCCAGTCTTGGAAGTTTCCAGGAGTGACACTTCACCTTTTTAATAGGTTGTTGGGTTCCTGTGCAGTGTTAAGCATGTAAAAATTACCCTTTAAAAACGAACAGGGTTGCCAGAGTAAGAACCGAAGAGGGCTCCCAAGGCTTCAAGGTTGCATAGAAGACAGGATTTCAGCAGGTATTGCTTGTTACCTGGTTGTGAGACAACCAATACCTGCAGATATTCCCTCTCGTACACAACCATTAAAGGTCCAGGAGCCCTCTCCAGTTTTCACTCTGGCAATGCTGTTCCGGCCACTATTTATTTCTTATATTTATTTATATCTTATTTATTTTTATTTTATTTATTTATTTATTTTTATTTATTTATACCCCGCTCTTCAGCCACAAGGCTATCAGAGCAGCTTACAAACTGTTTTAAGCAATAGCTATTTACACATCTACACTGCATTAAACAGTTTCCAATGTGTGTTAGCTAATTGCCCCCCACTAGCTGGGTACTCATTTTACCGACCTACGAAATACCTTTCTCCCAATACAGGGACTCAAGGCAGCAAACAACACATTTTAAAACAATACATAAACATTAAAAATATAAATATAGATATGAAATTGGAGGGTTGGAAAGGGAAGCTGATCTCAGTAAGGGCCTGTGACCTGACACACTTTAGTCCAGAAAGTGGGTAAAGGATATCTGTCACAAATCTAGAAGCAAGTGACACAAACGCAACACAGCCTCTGGACACGCAAGGATGACCCGATCACTGTTAGCAAGCAGCATGCACCGCAGGGAGGATGTAGTTGGCCCATTTGCAGTATGAAGCACTGTTGAGCCTCCTGACCTCATTGGGTTGTTTTTTCCAGCTCACAGCTGACACTGGTTTGCACCCAATGCAATGGGTTCAATTGTTAAACCGAGTTGTGTTTGCAGCCACCGCAAAACAAGGTAAGCTTGCCTCTCACAGCCACTCCTGGCAGGAAGGGGGCTTGGCGCAGGGGCAGAGCACTCGCTTTGCATGAAGAAGGTCCCCAGGCTGAGTCCTCAGTCTCTCCAGCATCTCCACTCTTGTCTGAAACCTCCAGTAAAGGATGGAAGCCCTAGCCAGGGTCGCTAAGGGTGAGGAATGCTGGGAGTTCTAATCCAACAACCTCTGGAGGGACACATGATTTCTGCCCCTCGTGTAGCCTTAGCTCAGGCTAGATGTTGCCGACTGTAACTCCCATCAGTCCTAGCTGGGGGATTCTGGGAGGTGTTGTCCAAAAAGAAAAAAACCCTTTCTCAAGCTCTGCTTGGCAGCTAGATTAAGGATGAAGATGTTAACCAGCCCAAAGTCATCTAGCAAAGTCCGGATTTGAACCCAGGTCTTATCAGACCTAGTCTGACACTCTGGCCTAAGTCTGTCAGTCCCCACTAGAACTGTCACATTACGTAAATGTTGATTGACCCAGTTGAGTTGGAACTGACACTGGGAATTGGGCCTGTAATCACTACACCACACTGGAGCGCATGAAGAAAATGCATTTACGTGCATATAGGATCTATTCCCATTGGCTGCCAAATTTCCAACCAAACACATGCCTAGGCAAGAACAGTAAGAATGAATGACTCCGCTACATGCAAAACATGCTACACATAACATCAACCCAACAGGCCTGGAACTGAGGCTGCCAACTTCTCACCCTTTGGGGGCTCCTGTGCTTTCACCAACTTCCTTATAGATGGGAATTCCACAAGGGCAACAGTCCCCAATTAGTGTGTGTGTATGAAGAAGCTTCTGCTTGCCACACATCACACACTTGTCAAAAGCACAGGAGCCCTGTCAGAAAAGAAGTTGACAACCTCACCAGTCCAGAAGAGGGGGGGTAACCCTCATCACTCCCCCCAAAACTGCATTGCACTTCTCCCTAGAGACCTCATATAGACCCATGTCCCTATTTCTTCAATGCACCCAGCGCTCCAGCAAGCACCAGAGAGACCCAATCCGTTTTCCGCCACACGTCAAGCTTACTTTTGAAGCTTCCTCTCCACTTCTGGCTTTCGGCCATGGTTCAGGTTCTGACAAGGCGCTGAGGGAAGGAGAAGTGTGCAAAATGATTACAACTTTCATCAAGTCCTCTCGGTGCTGAGCCTCCCTTCCTTTCCCATACGGTCCCCCACCCTCCGCCCTTTCTCGCTTTCTGTTTTGCTCACATTTCCTCTGCACTTGCAAAACTCAAGCCTCTGTAGTAGTACAGTATTTGCTTTGATCCTCTTTTTTTTTTTAAATAAAAAGAATGAAAATAAAGTAAAAACTTTCTATGCGGAAGGAAAAAAAACTGCACACGCTGCTTACGCATGCCTTTCCCAACACTGGATTCTCTGGATGTAAGATGTGGCCTGTGGCCCATTGCAGAGCTTGTAAAAATTAGTTTTTTTGTAATGGTCATGTTGGCTGGAGGGTTCTTGGCACTGTAGCTCCCAAAAGAAAATTTCCCAAGCTGCCAGTTCATTGCCACTCTTTCCCTTCTGCTTTTTTCCCCCAAGTACAGTTGTCCCTCCGTATCCACAGATTTGGTATCCACGGATTTGGTATCCACGGATTTAAGTATTCACAGCTTGAAAACATTCATTAAAATATAATAATCCAAAAAGCAAACCTTGATTTTGCCATCTTATATAAGGGACACCATTTTGCCATGCCGTTGCATATAATGGGACTTGAGTATTCACGGATTTGGGTATCCCATGGGGGTCCTGGAACCAAACCCAGTGAATGTGAAGAGACAACTGTATTGACAAAAATAGGGCAGGAACTACACGAACACACCATCACAGTGTAGAAATAATGTAGATAATGTACCCACAATTACATTTTTTCAGTATTTTGGTGCATAGATGATTGCGACCTCTGTCCTCACAACATTCCTGCAAAGTAGGGCAGCCTGGGAATGAGTGTTTTCCTGGCTAAATGACTACAGTTGTCCCTCCGTATCCATGGATTTGGTATCCACGGATTTAAGTATTCACGGCTTGAAAATATTCTTTAAAAAATAATAATCCAAAAAGCAAACCTTGATTTTGCCATCTTATAGGAGGGACACCATTTTGCTGTGCCATTGCATATCATGGGATTTGAGTATTCACGGATTTGGGTATCCACGGGGGGTCCTGGAACCAAATCCCAGCGAATATGAAGGGACAACTGTACTATGTGCTTTGGGGACCAGGGAGGGCATTCTGCAAACATTAAGAGAACCTCTGCATCACTTCATTAGAGATCAATATTCATGATGAGGTTATAAAATTGTTCTGGTATAGTTTTTACATATTTACAGTACAGTTGTCCCTATTTGCTGGGGTTTGATTCCAGGATCCCCCGTGGATACCAAAATCCGTGGATACTCAAGTCCCTTGATATGCAATGGCATAGCAAAATGGTGCCCCTTATATAATAAGATGGCAAAATCAAGGTTTGCTTTGGGGGTTATTGTTTTTTTCAGAATATTTTCAAGCCGTGAATACTCAAGTCCATGGATACAGAGGAACAACTGTATAATTGATATTCTATTTTTCCTGTATGTGTTCATTTATGAGGAAAAAAAAGTTTCATTTGGTGAGGAGGAAATTATTTATTTGTATGGTATGTATATATACTACATTGAAGCACTGTAACGTAGTAACAAATTATAACAAAAATAAATAAATAAATGTTGTGAGCTGCCATAGGGAGAAAGACGGGATATCAATCAATAAATATGTTTTTACATATATACTTGATACTCTTCCTGTATGTGTTCTTTTATGAGGAAAAAAAGTTATATTTGGTGAGGAGGAAATTATTTATTTGAATGGTATATATATATATATATATACACACATACATATACTACGGTACATTGAAGCACTGTAACATAATAACAACTTATAACAAAAATAAATAAAATAAAAATTAAATGTTGTGAGCCGCCATAGGGAGAAAGGCGGGATATCAATCAATAAAGATGTTTCTACATATATAACTGATATTCTATTTTTCCTGTATATATTCTTTTATGAGGAAAAAATGTTACATTTGGTGAGGAGGAAATTATTTATTTGTATGGCATGTATATATACTACACTGAAGCACTGTAACGTAGTAACAAATTATAACAAAAAAATAAAAAAAATAAATGTGAGCTGCAATAGGGAGAAAGACGGGATATCAATCAATAAATAAGTTTTTACATATATAATTGATATTCTATTTTTCCTGTATATATTCTTTTATGAGGAAAAAAGTTACATTTGGTGAGGAGAAATTATTTATTTGTACGGTATGTATATATACTACTGTATATTGAAGCACTGTAACGTAATAAAAATTATAACAAAAAAATAAATGTTCTCAGCCGCCATAGGGAGAAAGGCGGGATATCAACCAATAAATAAAATAAATAATATGTATTTAAAAAAAAAAAACAATTTGTGAGGGGAAAGTGAATAAAACAAAACAAGAGGCGAAAGAGTTAATTCGCCCGGTCAATTTTTTTTCCCCGACCAGCGGTCGAACATGGCCGCTCTTTCCCTTCCCGACTCTATGGTTTCCGGCCTCCGAACTACAGCGCCCAGGATGCATTGCGGCGGCGGCGAGGCCTTTAAGCTGAGCTTCCCGGAAGTGACGAAGGTTGGAAAATGGAGCGGCCGGGCGGAAGCGCGGCAGGAAACGCGCCCCCGCGCCCCTCGGACGGAGGCCGGCGGCAGCCAGAAGAGAGCGGGGGAGGTGGCTCCGCCATGGCCAAGCAGTACGACACGGTGGAGTGTCCCTATTGCGACGAGGTCTCCAAGTACGAGAAGCTGGCCAAGATCGGGCAAGGGACCTTCGGGTAAGGACCCCATCCTCCCTCTTTTGGGGGTCTCTCCCCTTCCTCCCTTCCCTGCCCTGCAAGTGGGGGGAGAGTCCACACAACACCAATAACCCACTTTGAAACCGGATTATTTGCCCTGGCTCCTTCCTATGGGATCCTGGGATTTGTAGTTTTCCAAGGCCTCTCGCCGCCTCTGCTACAAAGAGGGCTGGGGCCTCGCCAAACTACACATCCCAGGATTCCCTAGGAAGGAGCCATAAACTGGCAAATAATCCAGTTTCAACCTGGGTTGTTTCTCTAGTGTGGATCCTCCAGGGCTGCAGCCACACTACACCAATAAATCAGTTTAAAACCGGATTATTTGCCCTGGCTCCTTCCTATGGGATCCTGGGATTTGTAGTTTTCCAAGGCCTCTCGCCACCTCTGCTACAAAGAGGGCTGGGGCCTCGCCAAACTACACATCCCAGGATTCCCTAGGAAGGAGCCATGCAAATAATCCAGTTTCAACCTGGGTTATTTCTCTAGTGTGGATTCTCCAGGGCTGCATCCACACTACACCAATAATCCAGTTTGAAACTGGACTATTTGTTATGGCTCCTTCCTATGGGATCCTGGGAGTTTGGTGAGGCACCAGCACTCTTTAGCAGAGAAGGCTAAAGACCTTGTGAAACTACCAATCCTAGGATTCCATAAGGAAGGAACCATGGTAAATAATCTAGTTTCAAACTGGATTATTTGTGTAGTGTGGATTAGGTTGATTTCTTCCCCTTTATCTTATATCATTTATGGGTCTCTCCCACTTCTCTGACCCTACCTGGACCGTCTCCCTTGCTCCCCACATCAGCTTCTGGGTTTTTTTTTTTTTTTTGGTCCTATTATTGTCCTCTCCTCTCCTTTCCCCCCCACTGTTCATTATCATCATCATCATCATCATTTTTATTTATAGCCCAATTTCCCTCCCCCCAAAAGCTGGGACCCAAAGTGGCTCACTGTTCTAAAAACATACCATGAAAACCTACGAAAAGGGCACATTAAAACAGAATTAAACCAATAACATAATGAAAGCCACATCAAAATATCTAAAAGAATAAAATATACTGGGGAGGGAATTCCAGAGTCTTTATGGGTTGGTTTCTTCATGGGATTTCTCCCCTTTCTCCTCTCCTTTCCTTCCATCCTCTGGTCTTCTCGTCTCCTGTCCCCCCCCCCTGCTGCCTTTATGTTAAATAATTTATGGGTCTCCCCCACATCCCTGACCCTTCCTGGACCATCTCGCCTTGTCTCCCCATCACCTTCTGGTTTTTTGTTTTTGGTCCTACTTCCCTGGTGACCCCCCCTTTATTTATTCATATACTTGATTAATTAATACTGCAGTGGTTCTTTACCTTTTCTTTACCAGGGACCCCCTTTAAATATCTTTTGCTGCCACAGACCCGCAAAAGTTAACTCAGTATTTAAAACCCTAATACTAATACTAATGCTGCCACAGACCCGCAAAAGTTAACTCAGTATTTAAAACCCTAATACTAATACTAACCTGAATCTTCATTTGCGAAGAAAAGCCAGAGAGAGAGAGAGAGACTAATACTACTACTATTAATAATGCAATTACATCAGTGGTTCTTTACCTTTTCTTTACCAGGGACCCCCTTTAAATATCTTTTGTTGCCATGCACCCCCAAGACTTAACTCAAGATTTAAAACCGTAATAATAATAATAATAATAATAATAATACAGTTAAGCCAGTGATTCTTAACCTTTTCTTTACAAGGGACCCCCTTGAAATATCTCCTGAATGAAAGGTGAGAAGTAACTTAAAACTGAAGCAGCTTTCTTAGATTGGACCAGAGGTCTTATTTTCTGTAGGAACTGGCTGGACCCATTGTACCATACTCTGTTAAAAAACTCTCCCCAAAACTCCCAGTAGACCTCACACCCGGTTGCCTGGGTACTGTCGCAGCGGCAGAAGCGATGTTCTGCTGCCGCCGCCAGTTGATTGCCTGGGTCCTGTTGCATGGAGCCCACAGTCATTTCTGAAGCCTCCAAGCCCCATCAACGTGCCCCAAGATTCATTTCTTTTTTAAACTAAAAATGACCCCACAGCCTTTAGGGACAATTTCACCATGTCTCTCTCCCCTGTCCCTCCACCCTGCACCACTCTTTAAATGTTTACATCCCAGGAGATGGTTTTTAAAAAAACACTGGTAAGTAAAATGGAAGTCTGATTTTTTAGAAAAGTTTCTAGAAAGACCTTATGCTTCCCCCTGTCCCCTGAGGTCTCATGCAAAGCCCTGAGGGTAACTCACCCCTGATTTGTGTCTACTTCAGCATCCTGTCTTTCCACTGGTGGCCAAATAGACTGGAAAGCCCAAGAGCTGGCTGTGATGATGGGATCCTTCCTCCATCGTTGTTTGCCTCCCAGCAACGGGTGTTCTGGAACAGGCTGGTATGGAACCCATGGGTTCCGTTGACCAATGGTTCTCTGATGGGTCAGGCCAGCATTCAACCTGGCATCCAGCCTCTGTCTTCCAGATGCTCTTGAACAGCTGGCAAGCAGAGTAAAATTGTAGTTGTTAATATATCAGCTTCACAGTCTACCAGGTGTTACTAACTAGAGTTTCTAACCATCAGCGATTCAGATTCTGCCCAAGAATCTAGGAATCAGCAAAGTATCATCGAGTTTTGTTGCTATTTTATATTCTGCCTTTTCCCCAGGCCTGGGACTCAACAATCAATAGAATTAAAATCAATTTAAATATTTTGTTGTTGTGTGCCTTCAAGTCATTGCTGACTGATGGTGACCCTAAGGTGAACCTATCATGGGAAGATTTGTTCAGAGGGGTTTTTTCCCTTGCCTTATGCTGAAACGGAGAGTGTGTGACTTGCCCAAGCTCACCCAGTGGGTTTCCATGGCTGAGCAGGGACTCAAACCTTGGTCTCCCAGTTGTCTTAGTCCAATACTCTACACTACAGAGGTGTACAATTAAAATTAAAATTAAGAACAATGCTGCACAATATTAAAACCCTTTCCCTGTAAGCAGTCTATTCTCAAAGACCTGTTAAAACCAAAAGACTTCACCTTTTGCTGGAAGGACAACATGGAGGCCTTGGTGGAAGCAGCCACCAAGAAGGCCTCTTCCTGTGTTCCCAGAAAACATACCTGTGAGGGTGATGTGGGGGTGAGAAAGCTCTTTCCGAAGGATCTCAAAACACCAGCAGGCTGAAATAGGAAGGTCTCTCTTGGATAACCTGGACTCGAGCCATATAGGGCTTTATAGGTCATAGCTAGCATCTTGAATTGTGCCTGCAGAACCATTTTTCTTTCTTATTTTTTAATAACAAAGGAGTTATTTCCTCTGATTCCAGCTTTCCTTTCCAGCTGAAATGTTACCCGATCAGCACCCTCTCCACTTTGGTAGCCACACTCCTCCTCAGCAAATTTCAAACACTCTTCCCATTTTCTCTGCAGGGAGGTGTTCAAAGCAAAGCATCGTCAGACAGGCAAGAAAGTGGCTCTGAAGAAAGTGTTGATGGAGAATGAAAAGGAAGGGGTAAGTTTGCACATTTTTATGGTAGCAAAGGAAGGGTGTTTGTAACCATGGAAAGTAAAACAGTTTGACTCTGTTACTGTTGTTTTTACTTACTTAATGAATATCCTGCCTTTTCTGCAGAAGCAGGATGCAAGACGGCTTACAAAAATCAAAGCAGATAAAACAACATAAGTAAACATGCACAGAAAGGTTTTGTTACAATGCAACTAAACTGCCTATAGAACTGAAACCATTTAGAAACAAATCAGTTAAAAAGCAACAGATAAAAATCAGTGGAATAGCATGTTATTAGAAGCCCTTGAAGTCAGTTCCTAAAAGCATACTGAAATAGAAAGTTTTTGCTTGCTGACCGAAGGACAGCTAGGAAGGCACTGTCCTAGCCTCCCTGGGGTAGAAATTCGGAAGGGTGGGAGCAGACACTGGGAAGGCCCTCTCGTGTTCCTGCTCTACACTTGCACTGAGGAACCTGGGGCCTTCCAGATTTTTTTGGACTCCCATTTCCCAAAAGCCCTAGCCAACTGGACCAGTAGCAGGGCACAATGGAATAGATAAGCATCCTCATCTGGACAGGGACTTCTGGGAGTTGTAATCCAAAACATCTGGAGAACACACATTGAACTAAGCCTTCTGTTTTTCTTTCTCATTCCCCCCCACCTTAAAGTTTCCTATCACAGCCCTGCGGGAGATAAAGATCCTCCAGCTGCTGAAGCATGAAAATGTGGTGAATCTCATTGAGATCTGTCGGACTAAAGGTAACAATTAGTGCTGTACTGTTTAATAGCTTTAATTGATAAATCGGCCTACTTCATTAAAAAAAAAGCCCTACACACTTATGAGTTGACTAAAAAAGGTGGACCAATGAGATAAACAGGACATTTTTTAAAGCATATATATATATATATATATATTTATATATATTTTGCAAATGTTTATAGGAACCCCAGTGCGCCTTTGAGAAGAGGCATGCTCCTTTCTCTCAAGCACAGCAAGAGTGTAATTTGCCCAAGGGGCACCCAGGAGATTTTTATGAGCAGCAGCCATGCTCTCCCAGAGATCTAACCCAACACTCAAATCACTAACCCATGCTGTTCTTGCAAAATATTATGAGAAATGGAGAAAACTTTCCCCTCATGCCATACATAATCTTGTACACCTCTATCATGTTATCCTTTACCCTTCTTTAAAAAAAAACACCACCACCAGGTAGGGCTAAAACAATGTGACTTTTGAGTTCGACCTGAGTTTTCAGCTGCTTCTTTTTGGTTCTGCAGCTTCTCCATACAACCGCTGCAAAGGAAGCATCTACCTGGTCTTTGACTTCTGTGAGCATGACCTGGCTGGCCTCCTCAGCAATGCCCACGTCAAATTCACCCTCTCTGAGATCAAGAAAGTGATGCAAATGCTCTTGAATGGCCTCTATTACATCCACCGGAACAAGGTGAGGGGAGCTCCCCACAATCTTTCAGGTCTTCTGCTGGGATAGAAACAGGGAACCTTGTGGCTTCTGAGGAGGGGGCTCTCTTAAATATTCCTTCTCTTCTCCAGATCTTGCACAGGGACATGAAAGCGGCCAATGTCCTCATCACACGGGACGGTGTCTTGAAACTGGCCGACTTCGGCTTGGCTCGGGCCTTCAGCTTGGCGAAGAACAGCCAGCCCAACCGCTATACCAACCGGGTGGTGACTCTGTGGTACCGGCCTCCTGAGCTCCTCCTAGGTAGGTGAGAACATTTAGTGGGTGACAACAGACTACCTTTGTGCTTTTTGCCACTACCAGTTTATGCAGGGGTGGGAGTAGCGGAGTCATGTTGATTTGCCCTGTGTTTGGGGCAACCGCATTTCCTTCAATGCATGAAGAGTTACCTAGAATTTCAGGTATTTATGCAGCACATGTCGTATTTACGGAGGACAGAAGTGGGAATACAGTAGTTGTTTTTAGGACGACAGCTCCAAGGATTCCCATGCTAACTTGAGGATGCTGGGGATTGTAGTCCAAAAGGGTTTCCACCCTCAAAGTCAGGGGCAAAGGGAGAAATATAGACCATGGGGTCAGAGTGAAGAACAAACAGGCAATGACAATTACTCTCAGGATTTTAAAGTGTGCAGTTGATATTTCAGATGGAACCTAAAGCAAGGCAGCTAGAAGTAATTGGAAGGGTTACCCTTCTTGAAGCAAGTTGGCCCAACCTCTAGTTTTGCACTGATTAACAAGAGGTTCTTCTGTTTAGGGGAGCGAGACTACGGGCCACCCATTGATCTCTGGGGCGCAGGCTGCATTATGGCCGAGATGTGGACCCGAAGCCCCATCATGCAGGGGAACACAGAACAGCACCAGCTGACACTCATCAGCCAGCTCTGTGGCTCCATCACTCCAGAGGTACGCTTTCAAAGTTTTAAAGATTAGAAACAAAGAGATCTGTGATTTCATCTGATGAAATCCACGCTAGAATGTGAACCAATGGATTCAAATTTTAAGAAAAAAGGATTCCAGCTAAACATTAGAACGTTTCAGCATTGGAATAGATTGCTCTGGAGGGTGGTGAACTCTTTGGTGGTCTCTAAACCAAAGTAGAAAGGGCATTTTTCAGCAGTGTTTTAGTTGTGTATTCCTGCATGGCAGGGTGTTGGACTACATGGCCCTTGTGGTCCCTTCCAACTCTTAAGATTCTATGATTCTATATGAAACATAAATGAATTTTGTGTTTAGACTTTGATCCCATCTCCAAGATATCTCATTATGTATATACAAATATTCCAAGATCCAAAATACCTCTAGTCCCAAGCTTTTTGGATCATGGAGACTCAGCCTGTACAATAATCTCAGCAATAATGTCAAATGTATTTTCCAATTTTAATTTATTTCCTTTATTATAAACATTGGTGATGGAGTAGGTTTAACTAGTAATAAGGGGTTTTTCTGTATTATGAATCTGAAACGAGCTGTTTTTGCTCACTGAATTTAATTTACTTAGGTCTGGCCCAATGTGGATAAGTATGAGCTCTACCAGAAGCTGGACTTGCCAAAAGCACAAAAGCGCAAGGTGAAGGACCGGCTAAAAGCCTACGTCAAAGACCCCTATGCTCTGGATCTTATAGATAAACTGCTGGTCCTGGATCCTGCCCAAAGAATAGACAGTGACGACGCCCTGAACCACGACTTCTTCTGGTCTGACCCGATGCCCTCCGACCTCAAGAACATGCTGTCCACCCACAACCAATCCATGTTTGAGTACCTGGCTCCACCCAGGAGGAGGGGCGGGCACATGCCTCAGCAGCCGGCCAATCAGTGCAGGAATACAACCGCGACCAATCAGACAGAGTTCGACCGAGTGTTCTGATAAAACGCCCTGGGATTAAAAGAAAAAGAGAGGAAATCAGAATGTTAATTTTAAAGTACTGTGATTTAAAAAGAAACTCTTTTTTTAAAAAAAGAAAAAAAATGGAACAGTGAAGCAGTTGAGTTTGGGCCATTTTTGACTCGATTGTGAAATGAAGTTGAAGGCCCATTATCTTCAGAACTGCAGGACCAGATAAAATTAGAAATGTGTAAAGAGACCACAGGATTCTGCCAAACCTGAGGCAGTTGTAGAGTCTACAAATTACGTCCCCTGCACCCGCTTCTCACTTTCCTGGGTACTGAACTGATCTCATTTAACCCTTTGAATGGATTTGGTTTAATCTGTCTAGAGCCAAAATACGCTGGTTTTTCCTTTAGAACAAGCAGTGGCTTTGGATCTTGCATGGAGGCATGGACACACTTGCTTCTACCTTCGACCTCTGCCCTTCTGACATGGGGTAGTTGCTCACGCCTTGGTGCCTTCAAGATGTGTTGGGTTACAGCTCCCATTGCTGGCTATGGGGTTACAGGAGTTGTAACCCAAGACACTGGGAGAGCGACAGCTTGAAGATGGCTGCCCTATAAGCAGACTTTTGTGGTTGTGTGGTTCTCCAGCTTTTGTTAATAGAGGTAGAACCCAGACCCTTCCTGCATCACCTATTCGTAGAATCAATTCAAGTAACTTTCTTGCGGCGCTCTTTGCTTTCGCGCTTTTGGCAGTGGATTCGGAAGTCCACTCACCCTTCTGCTCAGCCCCCATGCTGCTGTTCAGCCCTGTCATGAATCTCTTGTGGAACTTCTGCACTTTTTAATTTTTTTTTTTAAAGATTTAATCTAGCAGCAATAGCAGCTGCTTTCTTAGTTGGATCTAAGAAAATACAGGCAAGAATTGCACATCCTCCCCTGTTTTGCTTTGGTAAGACCTGGAACTTCTGGATGTTGGGACTAATGTCTAGAGTGAACCCCATCATGTTCTTTTTCTTAAAAAAACAAAACACACACACAGTCTGATGAATGCTCCGAACTGTCATTAAAGATATTGGCTTTAATGTCTCTCACTGTGTAATGCCTTTTTGATTTGTTAGATCAGAGTGTTTAATGAAGGTGTTGTGCTTATGGAATCCTACTAGGACTGGGCAATGAGAGTTCCACACCTATTCTACCTTTCTGTGAAGCTCATTGGATGAGTTGGTAAAGATATGTTTTTGGATTACAGCTCACAGAATCCCCCATCCAAGGCTATTCACATTGCTTGCTGGCTGGGAGAATTCTGTAAGCTGTCATTCCAAAGAGCTAACTTTATCAAACTCTGGGAGTAATTGTCTTTCTCTTCTCCCTCCTCCCAAAATAAGTCCCTCAATATTTAGTGACACTTTCTAGTCTGCTTGGTTTTTAAACTAAAAACTTATGCCGTAACCAATTTTTAATTATGGTACAGGGCCCACTAAACTAGTAAAAGAAGCTGTATGTCAGTCAACTTTACTGAGTTATCTACTCTTTCACAATGCCAGTGTCTATGATGAATGGTTTGGGTAAGGCACAAATCAGGAAACTTTCACTTGCGTTGTCGGACTGCTAAGGGACCGGGAGTTGTAACCCAAAACATCTTGGAGGGCTGGAGGTTCTTCTCCCTTGGAACAGGGGAAGTAAAGCACTACTTGAATTGGTGCCATCCTAAAATCACAGGCTTGTATGCAAGCCTTGGGGTTCACCAGAACTCTTCTTCAGTCCGTATGTTTAGCAAATGGAGATATGCAATAATACTTGGAGGGTGGAAGGAAAAAGAAGAAAAAAACATTATTTGGTATGATAGAGACTCCAGACTGTATTTGAAATACCCATAAAAAGAAATAGAGGATGCTTGTTTAAAAAGATGGCCATCCCTGGTACAAAAAGATCTTGGACCCTAGCAAATCATGTTGGGGTAAAGAACCGATGATGCTTCGAAAATATAAAAATTAGTTGTTTCTGAACCCTGGGAGAACCCATGAAAGTTGATAGATCTATTAGCAAAGTTAGGGGTTTTTTTTCTCCCCTATGCCCAGCAAAAAAGAGATCAAGCTATGTCCAGTTTAGGGTGGTACTACATACTGGTTGGAATTTCTACAGACATAGCTGTTTTGGTTTGGCTTGGCAAAACCCAACAGGAGTCCCGTGGTCCCTTCATGACTCATACATTGGATGAAAGTCCATTTCTTCCGATATTCTAAGTTGGCAAGAGTGTGTGCCCTTGAGTGTGGCTGTAAAAAGGTGTGAAAGGATAAGGGGGCAGTAAAAAGCAAAAACCTCAGACTGACATTTCCACTGAATCCTAAATGTGGGTTTAAAATGGTTAACAGCAACAATTCCCAGTGCTGACGGGAAGAGAAATCCTATTTTCCCCAATACTTTAGCAGTAAAACTATGATTTAGATGGCACATTTTCAGACTTCCGGGAGTTCTAGACCTAAATCCACTTACCGTACTAACCCCCACTAGCAAAGGCTCATGAATCAGTGGGATTTACTTATGTGTTGACTCCTTGTGTGACAATTGAACCAATGGGTCTACTTTAGTTGGGACTAAGCAACAGGATTCAGGCCCTAACGTTCTTGGCTGGATGGCAACATGTTATGCTTTTCAGCTGCTTTGGAAAAAATGCAAATGAAAACATTGGAGGGAGTAGCTTTAAAAGTCTGTATCATAGGCCAGTGGTTCTTAACCTGTGGTCCAGGAACCCCTGATGTCCTCACAGGGGGTCTGCAAAGGCTTGAAAGCTGCTTGGCCCACCTTCTTCCTGCAGTGGAGTGGCAATGTGACAGTTGCCAAGGGAAAGGCTGGCTGGCTGGCCTGGCTTGCGCATTGCCATTCAATCCGCTCCAGCCACAAACTTGCAGGAAGAAGCAGGAGAAAAGTCTTCCCTCCCCCTCCAGTGCCTATTAGGGAAGGCTTAATGATGGTGTCTCTCTCTCTCTGGCTTTTCTTCGCAAACGAAGATTCAGGAAGGACTCATCCTGCGCTTTCTGCAAGCGCGCTGATGACTGAAAAGGCCAATCCAAGATAAACAAGTCCAGTTGCAGAAAGCACAGCAGAGGGTCTCCTTGGGTGATGTTTCCGGGTTGTGGTGTAATTGTATTATTATTATCAGGTACTATTGTTTATTGTTGTTGTTAGGGTTTTAAATCTTGAGTTAAGTCTTGGGGGTCCATGGCAACAAAAGCTATTTCTAGGGGGGTTTCCTGGTAAAGAAAAGGTTAAGAGCCACTGTTGTAGGCTATGCAAACAAAACCAGAACAGGGAGGAGAGAGGAGGGATCCTCTGTGTAGAAAGCTCCCTACTATGACCTCTTTCTAGTTGCTGTTTAACTTGACTTCAGTCCTGCTCGCTGCCATTGTCCGCCTTCCGTGGCCGTTCAAGAACAGATGAGCAGGCTGTCAGTCCGCAACATAATCATGGAAAGAAGAAAGACCAGAGAAACCTATAAGGTAAATGTGCATTTATTCTGGGCAGTAGACTCCAGAATGTGAGTCCGATGGTAGAAAGCAGATTACGGTACAGACAGCGTTTGTCAAACATCTGGCAGGGAGTGCGGTGCATGTATTTGTTGGCCTGTTAATGTGTGTTTCTGGCAGTGTTTAGAGAGTGTAAGAATCCTCCATTATTTGTGCAAGGCTTACTTCAAGGCTGGGGTGTTGCATTCCACTTTAGGTAAAACTTGCTGTGTCTGGTTAGGTGGAACATCTGTCAAAGAGCCTTTAGATGTACCGTAGTTAACAAAATTGATGTGTTCCTTTAGCAAAATGTGATACCAGAGGCATAAATAACATGGAAAGAACCGCAATAGGATCCTATGCCACAATTTTAAAAAAAAGTTCAACCTGTTTCTGCCAACTTATAAAGCAAAAAGAAACCCAGAAATAAGAATCTTTCCCCAAGCTCTTGAAGTTCTAGCTTGCAGCATTTGAGGAGGACTGGTGTCTCCAAGTTGCCTGTGGACCCCTTATGAATTTTCCCTGGGTTTTTCTTTTCTTCTCTTAGGCAAGGGATACCCAAGAGGTGGTTTGGCCAGTTCCTTCCTCTTGAAACAGAACCTAAAGAAGCCATTAAAAACCACAGCAGCAGCCTGCAATTTTCACTCTGTCAACCTCAATGCTATATACAATATTTTATCACACTGTACTGTTGTAGTGCCATTATTCCAGTTCAACTTCTATAGCTGCCGCCTGTGGATTTCTGGGGTTTGTAGTTTAGCAAGGTTTAATATCTCTCTGGCTTGAGAGTTCTAAATACTCCTCCCTAAACTACAAACCCCAGAATTCTCCAGGAAGCAGCCAGAAGCAGTTAAAGTGGAACAATAGCGTTATAACAGTGTAGTAGTTTAATAAAGCTCATAGCTGGTTAGGGGATGATGGAGGTTGCAGTCCAGCAGCCTAGAGGAGTTTTAAAACTGCTTGCATGCAGCAGTCCTTCACTCTCAGAGTGTTGTTTTGTGCAATGCATAAGCTGCCATCAGAATTTGAAATAGAATTATTATTATTAGGGGATGATGGAGGTTGCAGTCCATCAGCCTGGAGGGGTTTTAAACTGCTTGCATGTCACAGTCCTTCACTCGCAGAGTGTTGCTTTGTGCAATGCATAAGCTGCCATCAGAATTTAAAATAGAATTATTGTTATTATTAGGGGATGATGGAGGTTGCAGTCCAGCAGCCTAGAGGGGTTTTAAAATCACTTGCATGCAGCAGTCCTTCGCTCTCAGAGCATTGCTTTGTGCAATGCATAAGCAGCCATCAGAATTTAAAATATAATAATAACAATAATAATAATAATGGGCATTGAGTCTTCTCAGTCAGAGAGCTCTTAGGCCTCACTAAACTACAAACCCCAGAATCCCCCAGGAGGCAGCCATAGCAGTCAAAGTGGAATAATAGCACTATAAAAGTATAGCTTGATAAAAGTAAAAGCAGTACTGTATGGCATCAAAAGAACCTGCCATTCACAAAGATGGCCGCGCTGGCTACGGCGTGCGCCTGCGCACTGAGGGAGGGAAGAGAAAGCGTGCCTGACCATTCACCCACCTCCTCCCAGGGCTTCGTGTTCCGGCTGCTATTGGCCAGGGAACGATTGCGTCATGTCGAAGGGGGGGAGAGAGAGAGAGAGGGAGGAGGGAAGTGGGGTGGATGCGCGCGCACGCTCAGTCGCTTATTCCCTCCCTCGCGGGAGGGGAGGAGAAGGGGGCGTGGCCGAGGCGGGAGAGAGAGAGAGGGAGTGGCTGAGGCGGGAGAGGGGCGTGGTCATGCGGGGAGAGGGGGCGTGGCCGAGGTCCGGGAGAGGGAGGAGCCAGCGATGGGCGCGCGCCGGTTCCCGGGGCCGGGGCTCGTGGCGCTGGTGGGGCGCCTGCGGGGAGCGCCCGAAGCGGCTCCGGCCCGCCGAGCCTTGAGCGCCCGGCCGGCCCCAGCGCCCAGGATGGAGTACCAGGTACGGAGGAGCCGGGCCGGTTGCAAAGACCCGGTTGCAAAGGGACGCCTGCCCGGCGGCGGGGTTGCATCATCCGGCATGAAAGGGAAGGAGGGAGAGGGAGGGCGCACGTGGGGCTGGGGCGGGAAAAGAGAGGGGCTTTCACGCTCTGGTTCTTTTGGGGGGGGGAGGAGGTGGTGCTTAGCAAGGAAACCCAGGCATGGTCTCCTCGAGAGTAAACCCGGGAGCTTGCAAGGGTTGTGTGTGTGTGTGTGTGTGTGTGTGAAGATGGCAGGAGGTTTACTGTTAGGAGGAGTATTGCAAGAGTATTGAGTATTGCAAGGAGTACTGGTAGGAGGAGTATTGCAAGAGTATTGAGTATTACAAGGAGTACTGCTAGTATTGCGAGGAGTACTATTAGGAGTATTGCGAGGAGTACTGGTAGTATTGCGAGGAGTACTGTTAGGAGTATTGCAAGAGTATTGCAAGTATTGCAAGGAGTACTGGTAGGAGGAGTATTGCAAGGAGTACTGGTAGGAGTATTGCAAGAGTAGTGCAAGGATTACTGTTAGGAGGAGTATTGCAAGGAGTACTGGTAATATTGCAAGGAGTGCTGGTAGGAGTATTGCAAGGAGAACTATTAGGAGTATTGCGAGGAGTACTGGTAGTATTGCAAGGAGTACGGGTAAGAGGAATATTGGAAGAAGTACTGTTAGTATTGCAAGGAGTACTGTTAGGAGGAGTATTGCAAGGAGTATTGTGAGAGTATTGCAAGATTTACTGTAAGGAGTATTGCAAGGAGTATTGTACTCATGGGCTGCTTGTCTCCATTCCAGGGTGCTTCCCCCCTCTTTTTTTCCCCTTATAAGGAGGGGCACCTGGCAACCCTACCCATCTTCTGCAACCCTAGGGTTGTGAGGGTTGGTGGGGCTTGTAGTCCCAGCACATGTGGGGAGCTATTGTACTTAGCTCACCTTTTAAATATTTCCATTCTCTCCCTCGTTTTAAATGCCCACCTCATACCTGTCTCCACCCTGCAACCCATTTGGAGGAGGAAAGGAAATTTTCTTAGCCTGCCCCATTTCTCTCTCTCCCCCATATGAGGCTTCTTCGCCCAGAGACTGGCCACTCTCGCAGCTTCCTTGACCTCAGTTCATCCCATGTGATTTCTCCCTGTTCCTTTGCAAACCATGCCTTGATGTGCAATTTTTCTGCCTAATCTAATAACAGCAGAACAGGAAATAAGACACACGGTCACATGGAAACACAGGATCCTTCTGTCCCCTCCTCCCCCAATCACCCACTTTTCATTGTGGACTTTGACATTTCCAGCTCAATCCTTTCTCTTTAATGATTAAAAGAAAGGCAGTGCTTTACCTGTCTTGATCCCTCCTGATTTCATGGAAAATGTTCACAATAAGATGGTGAAAATTCAGCAGCTGAGCGATGGAGGTTTGTTTTGCATTTGATTTATTTATGTGTCCGACACGTTGGGGGTTTTTTTGCAAAAGTTTTGTGTATTGCTCCTTTTCATAACAGCCTCTGCAAATTCGCATTAAAAAAAAATCAGAGCTTGGTTATCTATTATCTCCACTAAGCTGAAGTTTAATCCAGATAAGACCAAAGTGTTGTGGCATGGTGAAATTTGCTAATCTGCATATTGGTGTGTAGCTGGGTTGCATTTCCTGTTAAAGAGGCAGGGATGCAGTTTGGTAGTAAATGCTGGTTTCAGCATTCACTGTGGAGATGCAGGAGTTAAACAGTTCCAGCAGTTTAGGAAGTGCTAACATGCTCTGGTTACATCCAGGATTGATTACTGCAATGTAGTTTACTTGGTGCTTCCCTTGGAGACAGTCCAAAAACTGAAAAATGGTGCATAAGGCATCAGCTAGAATGCTTGTAGGAAGTAGGTGTTCAGAATAGGTTATACCTATTCTGCACCAGTTATATTGACTGATAGTTAATTTCTGGGTCTGGATGAAGATGCTGGCATTAGCCTTCAAAGCGAAATGCTGTCTGCACCCATTCAAGACGGCCCAAGTTATCAGATCAGCAAGAGCCATGGGATCAGCAAGTACCAAAGACAGGGCCTTTTCTGTGGTAACCCCATTCCTTGGGATCGTTTTCCCAATGGAAGTTCATAGATGACCATTATGAGACTTTTGAAAGCCTATTTATTCCACTCTGTATTTGGTTAGTTTAGATGCATTTTGTGCTTTAAATTGAGGTTTATTGCCTTCTGCTGTCTTGCAGCTTTATTAGTTATTTTCATGATCGATGTAGTCCGTGTGTGTTTTATTTTTTTTTTATTACTTGTGTTCATTTTAAGGTATGGTCCAATTTGATTTGTGAGGGCTTTGCTCTGAAAAGCCCTGCTGGTTTGGGAGGATGGGAAATGTAGTCCAAAATATGGGGTGGGAGCACTGGATTAGGGCAGTCTGGCCTCTATTTTGCAGGGAAGGGTGATTGACTAGAAAAATAGTGATGGAGACAACATAAGGAAAGACTCGGCTTCTTAGACATATCACAAGCATGGGGCAATTTTCTGCCCCTGAAACTCTTTAGGGGCTTAACGGACTACCAGAAATACCCCCCAAAATGGAGAGGAGAAACCCCAGAAATGTTCAGAAGTCAACGTCTGGTTTTGAAAACCAGGGTTCTTTAATGTTAACAGTGCAAAATGACCCTGAAATCTGTGTAAAAGTTGAATTGCTGGCCCTGGGTGCTTCCAAGAGAGGCAGTTTGTCCTTATTTGGTCCAGGAAAAGGGCCGTTGGGGAAATCCAGAGGGGTCAGAGGCCATTTAAAAAAGCCTTGGGATCCCTTTGCTGCCTATCCTGATATATTTGAATGGGAAGGGGTGGGGAGAGGGTTGGATGGACGGCAGGTTGTGTGAATGCAGCATTGCCAAAACCCAGATTCCTCATTCTGTCCGGTGACCTCAGTGTATGTACAGTACGGCTGCATGCTTGTGCCGGGAGATACAGTCTTCCACTTACAAGGCCAAAGAAAGATGCTGCTTCTTTTTATAGAAGTTGGGGTTTGCCTTTACACCCTTGCAGCAGCTGAACTGAGTGTCCTATTTTAAGTTTCTGTTTTGCATGAGGCACGTACAAGCTTCTTCCACTGACTTCCAAGGCAGGCAGTGCAACTCCCAGCATCCTCTACTGGCAGGGCATGAGGGGAGCTGTAGTCCCACACAGAGGAGGGGAGATGGGGCCAATGGGCATCCTGAATGCATACACACATTGGCCTAAATCCTGTTGTTACTTTTGACTGGAAGAGAGCTCTTGCATCAGTGGGATTTGCCATGGATTTAACTATTCGTGGCTTGAAAATATTCTTTAAAAATGATAACCCCAAAAGCAAACCTTGATTTTGTCAAGGTCACCATTTTGCTGTGCCATTGCATATAATGGGACTTGAGTATTCACAGATTTTGGTATCCACGGGGGGGTCCTGGAACCAAACCCCAGCAAATAGGAAGGGACAACTATACTTCATTTTCCTGTATTTCCCGTAAGTGAGGACTCCTATATGCTGATGGTATTTTTCCCCCCTTTTGCTTTTGTCTGATTGCATGTTAGGATGCTATTCGGACTTTGAACACACTTCAGACCAATGCCAGCTACCTGGAGCAAGTGAAGCGGGAGAGAGGAGACCCCCAGGCGCAGTTGGAAGCCATGACGGGTTTCCTGGAACGGAGCGGCTTAAAGGTGAGGGGAGCATGAGTGACACCATCTTGTTTTTTCCCCCCCATGTTCTTTCAGGCGTGATGAGCAGGCTCTGCCAACAGCCCTTGTGATTCTTTGTTTTTCTGCTCACTGAGGCTCACGCTAATGGGGAGGGAGAGCAGGGGAGAGTATCCAAAAAAAGGCTACACACTGATAAGATAATTTTCTTCTTTTGTCTGGCAGGTCAGAGACCTGGATCAACTGAACATTATTCACGTCACGGGGACAAAGGGCAAGGTAAACAGGTCGGGGAGGGAAATAACAAATGGATTAACTTTGAAAGTATGGTGGGATGGACAGATGGTGGGGACTTGAGACTCAACTTTGGAGTGTTTAAAGAATTTGATCCAGTGGATGGACGCCAACATGGATTTGAGTCCACGTGTATGCATATACATACACAGAGAGCCAGTGTGGTACAGTGGTTTGAGTGTTGACTCCAGGAGACTAGAGTTCAGATCCCCATTCAGCCATGGAAACCCACTGGGCAGCCTTGGGCAAGTCACATGCTCTCAGCCTCAGGAGAATCATAGAATCCTAGAGTTGGAAGGGACCAAAAGGGCCATCTAGTCCAACCCCCTGCCCTGCAGGAATTCCCAATTAAAGCATGCCTGACAGATGGCCATCCAGCCTCTGTTTAAAACCTCCAAAGAAGGAGACTCCACCACACTCCCAAGCAGTGCATTCCACGTCTGAACAGCTCTTATCCTCAGGAAATTCTTGCTAATGGAATCTCTTTACTTGTAGTTTGAGTCCTTTGCTCCATGTCTTAGTCTCTGGAGCAGCAGAAAACAAGCTTGCAATATCAAATCCCCTCTGAATAAATCTTGCCAAGAAAACCCAGTGATAGGGTTGCAGAAGTCAGAGATGACTTGGAGGTATACAAAAAAACCAAATACGCACACACACACACACACATATATAATAATTCACACGCTTTTAATCCACGGGCTCATCATTTGTCCCTTGGAAAGTATGATCTCCTTTAGTTTTCTGTCTGTAAAGTGGGATTTATTTTTTTTTTGACAAGGACTTTTTGCTATTGACCAAAGGGTTTTTGCAAAGCAAAGAGTTCATAAATAGAAAGGACCTGTATGAGACCGGGAGCAACTGGAGACTACCTTAAGTACCTGAAACAGATTGCTGGTTCTGGCTGAGTGATGGCCAGTGAATGGTTTTAAATGGGCTGATAGTTCACACTTCGTCATTTTAGCCACTATCATACACTCAGATTTCCCTAGAACTCAGGCTTGAAATGGCCTCTTATCCCCAATCATTTATAAGGGATAACAGTAAAAGAAGCCAGATAAGGAATCCTTGTAAGCCACATCTTGTCCAAGGTCAGAAGCCCCCCAGTCCTAAGGGCACTTCTAAATTTTTCCTTATTTTAAATAAATGACCATGTGTGGAATTGCTTGGATTTCTGTTCCTCCCAGCAAAGAGCAAATGATCCAAACTTTACTGGGAGCCCTTTTTTTACGCGTGTGTGTGTGTGTCTAACTGCACAAAAGTGTCACTCTGCAGTTTTGTTTTATTTTTATTTTTTAAACCAGTAAATGTGAGCCAGGCCTAGCATGCTGAAAGAAGAACCTGTTTGGTTGGCTTTGACGATTTGGTAACCTCTTTCCCCCTTTCCTACCCCCTCAGGGCTCTGCTTGCGCCTTCACGGAACGTATTCTTCGCAACTATGGCTTAAAGACTGGTTTCTATAGGTAAGGCGGGCGGCTGTAGATGAAGGTGGCACTCAAGAGTTTTAAGGACCTGGGAGAAATGAGATCCATTTTGGGCCACTTCGGTGGTGTTGGTGGGAATGTTCAGACCTTTATTTGGAGGGTCAATGAACATGAAAAGAGTTCATGTCAAAGCCGAGATCATTCCAGGCAGCAATTTTTCTCTGGCTGCATTCACACTGCAGAAATAATCCAGTTTGACACCGCTTTAACTACCATGGCTCAATGCTGTGGAATCCTGGGATTTGTCATCTGTTGTGGCACCAAAGCTCTCTGACAGAGAAGGCTAAATATCTTCTAAAACTACAAATCCTAGAATTCTATAACACAGGCCGAAACGTATTGGACTTTTTATTAGTGTATCATTCATCCATTGCTCATTGCGCACTTCGGAAATTGATTCAGGACATCCTCTTGCTATCTCTCTCCCAAGTTCTCCACATCTGGTCCAAGTGCGCGAGAGGATCCGGATTAACGGGCAACCCATCAGCAAAGAGCTTTTCAGCAAGTACTTCTGGCAGGTTTATAACCGTCTCGAGGAGACCAAGGTAAGTGAAACAGGTCCTTTCCATCCCTTTGGGCCAACCTACTGGGAAGATCATACTCTCAGTTTTCATGATTCAGATGGCTGTGATCCTACATTGCTGACTTAATTCCTAATGCATAACTAAGTATGGTTTCTTGGCTTACGAAGGGATCTTATACGGCCACATATGTGTGACAGCGCAGTTCATAAGTCTCTGAAATGTGCACATTCTGAAATGTTTGGTGTGGCTTCTTATTGAATGGTAGATTTTGGCAGGGATAGGTGTTAAATTCTGGCCTTCCTAACAAGTCTGATTTCTCCACAGGATTCTAACCATGCCGCCATGCCTGCCTACTTCCGGTTCCTCACGATCATGGCTTTCCACGTTTTTTTACAGGAAAAGGTAGACAAGCTTTCTTGCCAAAATTTCCTCTGTTTGTCTAGTGGTTTTGTTATTTTTTAAGCAAAGACTTTTGGACCCCAACTATGGTAGAAAGTGAGAATCCGTAGAAGTTGATGCACAGATTTCCACCAGAAAGTTGTAGTATTTAACACCTCTTGACATGAGAAATAATCAAATTAGTTCTTCATTGACATGGAGGACGGGCAGCCCTTCAGATCTTTTTGGACAACAGCTCCCATATTCCCTCACCGTTGGCTATGTTGGCTAGTGGCAGATGGGAGTTGTATGACTACAATGTCTGGAGGGGCACTGTTACTTACCCCCAATTGAAATAAAAAGCCCCTTTTTGAGACTGCAGCGTTGTATCTGGGAGAAAGTTCCATGGAATTCAGAATGTATCCACACACACTGTTGCACCAGTTTCATTCCACCCTAACTGTTCTGGGTCCATCCTGCAGAATCCTGGGATTTGTAGTTTGGTGAGATTTCAAATTTGTACACTGCATCTAGTGGTGTAGTTCTAGAGAGTGTCCTAGAGCTTGCTAGCAGAGAATTCTAAGTACCTCTTGAACTATAAATTCCAGGGATCTATAGAGTGGAACCTTTACAGTTTTAAAGTGGTCTGAAAGTGCAGATAGACTCCCATAGGGACTTACTTCTGAGCAGACATATGTATCATTTTCTGGAACTCAGTATACTAGAGGCATTGATTCATTTAGAGATTCATTTCCAAGGCTAACGCATTGCTTTAGCCTAGTGTGCCTGATGTCATTCCCCTTCTGTCCTCTTGTTTACCATTATAATTTTAAAAAATATAAAAGTATCCCGTTGGTTTCTGTCCAGGAACCAAAGGGACACATATACGCACACAAACATACATACACACAAACACCATTTTTTTCTTACCCTGTTTCTGTGTCATGGGCTTCAGAAGCTATTTTCATGATTAGGATTCATTAGGATTCATCCTTTGTACTATGCTTTGTTTTAACTGTATAGTTGGACCCCCGTATTCGTGGGGCTTCAGTTCCCAGACTTACCGCAGATACCAGTGAAAACCCTATTAAAAGTAAAAAATATCCTAAAGTTGCCTTGGAGGACTTAGAAGATGTCTAGAGAGGATACCTCTGTAGGCATTTTCTAGGATGATTCTATGGTATGTGTCCCTATTTTGGGTCCTGCGGCTAACTCAGATATTAGTTACGCGGATATGAGGGTCTGACTGTATTTTAACAATATGGGTCTCATATTCAGAGAAGGGCAGGATATAAATAAATAAAATAAATACTCCCTTGTGTCATTGTTTTTCTCCAGGTTGACCTTGCTGTGTTGGAAGTTGGTATTGGTGGTGCATATGACTGCACAAATATCATCAGGTAGGGGGCTGCTGATCACAATGGTGCAAATCTCAGTGGGAGGCACTGGGATGGGAATTGCTTGAAAAACCCGCTGCTTTCTGGGTTGCTTTCTTCTCCTGATCCCAGTGACAGCTCCCATGCTGTCCTAAGTAATTTCAGGACCTTGGAGAGCTCCTATAAATCCCTGGTTAAAATGCAGCATGGACTTGGTACCCCGGTGATATGGGAGCCACTACTGCTTCTGCCTGATCCCAATATAACAGTGCCTCATCCTGGAATGGTTTGCAGAGCAATTGATCCCTGTCTGGTCTGGGTTATGACTTGTATTGTCTTTTGCATTCTCCCTTTTTGCAAAAATGCACAAAATGGGTCTATATTTTATAACCAAGGCCTGGAATCCAAAAGACTTGTTGCAAAGAGGAAAGGTACATAACAGAAGAGGGAAAGCAATTAAGCTTGAGTACCAAAGCTACCCTAAAGGTACCGGATCCTGGCTGATCTTGGAAGCTAAGCAGAGTCAGCCCTGGTTAGTACTTGGCTGGGGGACCACCAACAAATACTAGGTGCTGTAGGGTATATTTTAGAGGGAGGAACTGGCAAAACCGCTTTCCTTGCCTCAGAAATCCCTATGAAATTCATGGGGTCGCCATAAGCCGACAGGGTTGGACTGGATGGCCCTCGTGGGCTCTTCCAACTCTCTGATTCTGTGACTTGAAGGTGCACACATATGCATACCAAAAAAATTATGATGTTATGTCAGGGATGGGTAGGCACCAAGGGTCGGTGAGCTGTTTTGGCTGCTGTGGGCTACATTGGCACACTTAGTGGCTACCAGAAGTGGCATTTCATGTGACTGGAAGTAACTTGGTCACTTTGGGGTGAATTTTTTGCTTTTTTGTTGTTGTTGTCAGATGGGAACACAAAACATCATACGTGGTCTATGATACACCCCATGGAGTCTTGTTTCACAAAACTGCGCAATATAAAATATATAATAACAAATCAAAAGATAAATACAGAAGCTTTAATAATATAGAAGCATAGCCACTAAAAATCAATAAGAATATTGTAACGCATCAACTTCACAGGGGAATTGCAATGTCACAATCATGACACTGATATATTGTAGTATGGCATTTTCCCTTTGTATTTGCTAAACTGTCGCATAGGGCTCATGTGGCCTGTCTCCCATTTCCTGAGGCTGAGCTGAGGATTACCTTCCCTATTCATCTTCCTTCCTTTTCCTCACAGGAAGCCGGTTGTGTGTGGCGTCTCCTCTCTGGGCATCGACCACACCAGCATCCTAGGGGACACCATTGAGAAGATTGCCTGGCAGAAGGGTGGTATCTTCAAGGTAAAAAAAACCATGGCCCTGGGAAACTCTGCTGTGATAGCCAGAGAACTGTGCTTAACCCGTATTTCAGGGTATATTTTTTCCTCCTGAAGAGGAGTACCTGGGTTTGGCAGCTCAAGGTAATTCTGAGAGCCGGTTGAGATTTCACACAGACCAGGACTGAGGAATATGTGGAACTGCAGTTCCCATCAGCCATAGCCAGTCAGGCCAGTGGCGAGGCATGATGGGAGTCATAGTTCATCAACCTACGGACAGCTGAAAGTGCTCCGTCCCTAACATAGACAACAAAGTGGTAGAATTTGGGGTGATGATACCATTTTTAAATAGAACATGGGGAGGAGGGCATCATTTTTAATACTCCTCTGGGTATTTTTTAAACCTCCCTGCTTGTAGTAAGCTAGTTCATCAGTGAGGGAGATTACACAAAGCCTCCTTTCTGATACATTATTCTCACAGGATGCATGCACAAGGGAGTACTGGGAAAAATTACCTCCTGCCATCTCAGTCCTCTTGATGTAAGGAACATAACAGCACCATCTTTTAACGACCCTTCTGCAACAGCTAATTAATAAATGAAAGCCTTTCTAAATTGAAAGTTCTTTGCCTGCTGTTGGATGGGCTTGGGTCATGCTGACTATAGGATTCTAGAAGTTGTCGCCTGAAAAAAAGTAACTCCCGAGAGGTCTGTTCTGGCTGCGGCTGTAAATGTGCCCCTTTTATGGAGCTTTGAAAGTTTTTCTGGCTTTCCTTCCAGCCTGGAGTGCCAGCATTCACCGTACCGCAGCCCGACCGGCCCTTAGATGTTTTGAAGGAGCGAGCCCAGAAGATCTCGGTAAGCGTACATTTGTGTCATTAGCCCACCTACAGCCTCACGCTTCCCTTGGGGACTGGCGTGAGACCTCCCACGGATGAATCCCCACTTTTTCCTTGGCCCCCTCACTCACCTGTGTGCAGCACCAAGTCACTTGCTTGTGGCAACCAGGCAAGTGCGCAGTCACAAGGTTGATGTTGGAAGTTTCACTTAGTACACTGAAGGTCCTGTTTGCCACCTGTAGTGTCCGCTCTACCTGTGCCCTGACTTGGATGCCTTTGAAGAGGAGGATAAGCCCCTTCGGTTGGGTTTGGCGGGTGACCACCAACGCTCAAACGCTGCTTTGGCTCTCCAGCTCTCCCGCATGTGGCTTGGGCAGCATGGATATTTGGGTAAGGGTGAAATGTTCTTTTCTTGGTATATTTAGAAGTGAGAGGGGCAGGGTTGCGGTTTTACATCTTCTCAAGAGCTAAGCCTGGGAAGGCTTTGAGTTTGCATGTCACATCAAGCCCTCGGAGCGTGGTGGGGTCTCCTTCCTTGGAGGTCTTTAAACAGAGGCTGGATGGCCATCTGTCGGGGATGCTTTGATCAAGATTTCCTGCGTGGCAGGGGGGTTGGACTGGATGGCCCTCGTGGTCTCTTCCAACTCTGCAATTCTATGATTCTATGATCTAAGTTGCTGGGATCTACAAACCGTCAAAATGAGCCATTTACAAAAAACTGTACTGTTTTCAAACTGCTTTTTATCCTTTTCAAAGGATTGGTGCTCCCCAATGCGCATCCAGATACTGGCTAGTAACATCAGAAATGTGTATGCACACTGGCTGTGTATCAGAAATGCCCCATGCACATTGGTGCACACCTGCCAGTAGCCAGATGTGCATCTTTGCAGTTCGCTACTAGGATCTCCTGGCGTTTTTGCAGCATAGCTACATGTTCATAAAGTTACAAAATGGTAAACTGTGATGTAGGATCTCAGCCAGTCATCATCATCATCTTTATCAAACCTCCCTTAATTGACAATGGGGTTGTTACTCTTTTTGAACAGATAATGCTGAGCTGAAAGACCCTTGGCCTGACTCAGAGCTGCCGGCAAAGAAACCCCCACCCGCGGCCCCCGTCTTCAAGCTGGACAAAGCGATGGTGCAAGGTAAAGTCCTTCTCTTCCTGCATCTCTTTGCTTCCTTGGTGTTTCTGTTAAATCCTAAAAATGGATTGCAGACCCATCTCTCAGCTCCCTTTCCTAGTGGACCACGATTGCTTTTGACTTTTTAGCAATGGGTTTATTCCTGAACAATAGGATGCTTCTTTTGGATTTATTTTTTTTTAAAAAAAGGACAATATGAATAGTTTTCTTTCACACTGGAATGACAGTTGTTTTCTTCTCTCAGAGGAGTTTGATCTCTGTTTGTCTTAATATTTCATAGAATCATAGAGTTGGAAATATTCCAGGTGAGGTCTGACCAAAGCAGAATAAAGTGGCACTATTACGTCCCTTGATCTATATATACATTGTACTCCTATTGATGTAAATGAAGAACAAGTCCAAGTGGTTCTGCTCAGAGTGTGGTCCCTTAGCATGCTGACCCTTGTCACTGGAGTTCAATTTCTAACCTATGTTTGCAAAGAGTGGGTTTGCAAGAATGCCTTAAGGGGGAAGCTTGCTCACTTACCTGCTGTCTCTCTTTTGCTCTCCAGGCCTGCAGGAAACGGTGTGGTTAGGTCGCAACCAGGTGCTGCATCACACCCCGGTGACGTGGTATATTGATGGAGCCCACACCACCACCAGCATCCAGGCCTGCGTCCGCTGGTTTCGCCAGGCTGCCCTGAACGAGGAGAAGCCGGCAGAGTAAGTAGAGAACTCTTTTTTGTAGAAAGGGAGCGTGCCTGTTAGGGGCTCCTTGATTCGGAAACGAGGAACAGCCCCCCCCCCCAAATCACAGCCCTCTATACAAAACCAAAACAAAGGTGGCAGCAAGATTTAATGGAGGCTTCTCCCTTATCCTTTGCAGCGGTTCTGAGGTGCGAGTGTTGCTCTTCAACGTGACGGGTGACCGGGATACGGCTGCCCTTTTAAAGCTGCTGCTGGTAAGACTTTCTGTTGACATTCCCCCCCCCCCCACTTAAATTATATTCTCTGTGTCAGAGGATAAATGGACATGAATTCCAGATTAGAAATGGGAACATTCAAAAACCAGTTGTTGAGCACTTCCGCCATCTTGGACATTCTATCCTAGACTTCCAAGTAGCAGTTCTTGAACAAACAAACAGGAAGCTTGGAAAGAGAAACAGCTTTTATTTAGGATATATCTACAAAATCCAGTCAATTAGCAGTGGTTTGAACAGAGACAATGGTTTCTTGGCACACACATTTATTTAAAACACCAGTTTCCAGCACAGTCACATATACAAAGAGATTTTCTTTAGGCCTGCTTTAAGGCAATATTTTACTGTTCCTGCACCCATACCAAAGCACTAGACAAAGACTTTCCTCCTCTGTTCATGTGTTTTTCCTGCTTATCTGAGCTTGCATACAAAATCTGTCTCCCACCCTTGTCTTTTTAACTACTCTTTACAGATAATTGTTAAATTGATAGATATCACCACTCCCAACACTGATACCTATCACCATAACATCATGCATACAGTAGGTCTTTTTATGCTAAAACAGACTAACATGACTTTCTCTTTGAAAACTGCTATCTGAAGATGTATCTTTTAAGAAGGACTTGCCTTACATTTTCTTGTGCACGTTTGCATCAATGCATAGGTGGAAAAAAATTCTTTTGTGTTTTTGCTGATCTTTATTTCCATTATATTTTTCAGCCCTGCCAGTTTGACTATGCTGTGTTCTGCCCCAATTTCACTGAGGTGTCTACAGTGGGGAATGCAGGTTGGTCCTTGTTAACAAACCCCCTCACAAGTGGCTACATTATTAATAACTATATCAGATTAGTTCTAAAAACTGTTTTAGAATAGTTAATTCCTCTCGCTCTGTTTCAGGTAATGTCTCGGTCTTATGTGGTGTAGTAGCTTTTTTTCTTACTCTTCCTTCCTTCCTTGGCTTTTCAGACCAACAAAACTTCAACGTTACCCTCGAAAACGTCTTGACCCGTTGCCTGCAAAACCAGAGCCACTGGAATCGCCTGATGGAGTCCAAGGTGGGCCAAGACCCTTGGCTCTCTGCTGCCTCAGAGGTGGAAGGGGTAGGAGGAGGATGGCTGAAGCAGGCCCCGCTCCACGGCCCACCCCTCTTTATGCCCCCCTCGGCCCGCCCGCTCAACGCCAACTCCCTGGTTTTCCCCTGCGTCTCCCAAGCCTTGCAATGGATCGCCCAGGGCAGAGACCCACACATCCAACCTCCTGCCGCCAGGGGGCAGCACCCTCACCCTGTGGCCAGCAGCGGGGCCGTCTTGCTCAAGGAGGCAGCCGCCATCCGGGTCCTGGTGACGGGCAGTTTGCACTTGGTGGGGGCCGTCTTGAAGCTGCTGGACCCATCTCTTTCACAGTAGAAGCTGTGTCCACCTCTTACCATCCATGTCTGGGGCCTCATTTGCTGTCTGCGTGGAAACGGGCAGCTGGCAGAACCTTGCATGCTACTAGTCCTCATTGCAAGAGGCGGAGGGCAGGCTGAGGACCCCCAGGCATACTACAGCCGAGTCTGAGGAGCCTTTCCTTTCTCCCAGATGCCTAGCAAGAGTGGGGATGATGGAATCCTGCTTAGATGTGGGTTATAATCCTGAGCCCCTGCTCAGTGTGTGTGGTGTATGTGTGTGTTATGGGCCATCAGAATGCTGACAGGACGTAGAATATCTCCTTCCTCTCTCTGGTTGGGAATATTCCCTTCTCACACCCTTCTTTACATCACAGCCATATAAGATCCGCTTTCTGCGAACCAGATTTCTTCACCCCACAAACACCATCTTAACCCTGGGTCAAGCACAGTGTCCGTTCTTTCTTATTCCTCCTGAGACTTATGGAAACCAGAGACAGGCAGGTAGTCTTTTGACAAGACGACTCAAGACGTGCCTTTTTAACCTGCCCGTGAGCCTTTCTGCTTTCATTGCTGACATATCCTCTTTATCATTCATCATAATCCTGTTGCTCCTCTCTGGGTTTTGTGTGTCTGTGATGAGTTCAGGCATCTTTAATTTTTGGATGGTTTCGGTTGCCGTACTGCTGCCTTTTTCAATGAGATAGCCACTGTGTTAGTCTGTTTTAGCCTAAACTGGAAAAGGTGGGGAGAGAAGGACCTAGCAGCACCTTTTAAGACCGATTTATCTCAGCATGAGCTTCCGTGAGTCCACAAAAGCTCCACAAATTTATCTCAGCAGGAGCTTCATGGATCCACAAAAGCTCATGGTGAAATCAATCAAGTCACCTTAAAAGATGTTCCCAAATTCTTTCTCCCCTGTTTATTTTTCATGCTTCTGCCTGTTTTCTTTCTGCCTTTTCCCCCCCAAACCATCCAAGCTAGAAACTTGGACTTCTGCAGCAGTCATTTTGTTGTTTGCTGGAGAGATAAGGTACAGGATGGAGAGGTGTGTTCTAGTTGTGTGTGTGTGTTTGCATGTTGGATCTGGAGGTGGCCCCACTGTGCTTAAGCTGGTGCATCGGCCCACCCGGTTTTTCCTTCATGGTCCACACACAGGACAGAGCAGTAGGACACCCCTGACCTTCACGGTTAATGAGGACAGTTATGAGGCTGGTGGTCTTCAGACTAGCAGTGGTCAGTCCCCAGAGCTGGTGGTCTTCAGACTAGCAGTGGTCAGTTCCCAGAGCATCCTTTAGATGGGCTGTACCTCCAGTATTGGGTGCTGCTGAGCCTAGGCAAGGATTGACCACTGGGCGGTGCTGTCTGTTCAAAAATCCCTTGCAGGTACTGGGCCCAATTGTTATACTGCTTCTTATGGTGAATGCCATATGAGATTTCCCCCCCCCCCCCATGTAGGCCTAGCTATAATTGCATCCTTTCTGCCTCTTTCCCCTGACTCACCACCACTGGAATGGAAAGCAATCCATGATCCTTTCTTTGTTGTACTCTAGCTCCCATCAGTTCCACCCAGCATAGCAGATAGTAATAATGGGACATGTTGTCCAACAATGTCAGGAAGGCCATTGCTTCCTTCATCCCTATACAGTTAGGCTCTGTTTCAGACATAGTTTCACTGACCCTTGGATGCATGAGGCCTATGTGGAGACAGTCCCTGCAGGACTGTACCACCTTTTTGAACGTACAGCGATCCGCTTGTTGACCGGTACCTTTGTGTAAGGAAAAAGGTTCCTATCTTCATTTAGATCGCCTTGTTTCCTGCGTATTTTGGATCAATGTCAAGTTGAAGAACTGTCCCCTATTCCCAGATAATTCGTATTGGTTTGAAACCTCTCCCTGCTTTATCATCAAGATGGAGACAGCTTCCTATACCACGTCGCCGGCAGCCATTTTACCCCTGTGTTGCTATCTGTACCGGCGTAGTTATATTGGTCAATAGGGTTGCATCTGAGTGTGTGGCCAGGGAACCCATCATCCTTTTTTGGGGTAAAGGTAAAATAAGAGAAAGGTGGGGTGTGAAAAGTGTGTGGCTTCTTTCCCCCCTAAGTATTTTTGGTACTATTAATTCAGAGGTAGACCTGTGCAAAGTGATGACGCCCCGTGCTTCATTTGTAGCCAGTTTTCTCTCTCCCTGGGACGGAAATGAGAGACTCTAGTTTCTGCCCACAGTGGGTTTTTCACATACAGTAGGACCCCCATATCTGCTGATTCATTATCCACTGATTCAGTTATCCGCGGTTTCAGTTTCAGCACGGCTTTCATAGAGTCTTCCTAGAAAATGTGTCCTCTCTAGCCATATTCTAGGTCCTCCAAGGCAACTCTGTGGTATTTTAAACTGGAAGTCCCATTATTTTCAATGGTGTTCACTATTATCTGTGGATTTCGTTATCCACAGTGGGGCCCGGAACCAATCTTCCACAGATACGGGGGTCCTACTGTATACATACATATGCATAGTTTAATGGCCTGCACCTGCTCTTGCCTTCAAAATAGGCCAGAAAATCATATCTCAGCCCCCCAAAATGTTTGTTTAGGGGTCTGCTGCCAAGCTAAGAATTTAATTGGATTTAAATGAGGGTATTCTTTGGAGGCATTTGGAAGCATGGCCATCCATATTTAAGGTTGAATTTTCTTGTATAGCTGGTGGTGATGGGGAGCTTAGGGGGCTTATAGGGGAGTTGGCAGGACAAATATAGACCCACATCTCACCTTTGCTATAGAAGCTCACGGAATCCAGATACCTTGCTAAAGGGAAGTTTCTAGGAAATTTCCTTCTTGACAGCCATTTTGGACAGTGATGTTTACACCTCTCTGCCCTGATGGGGACCAGGGGGAGATGTTTTTGGTTCATTTACCTTTGCCCAAGCCAAGGGTGGGGAACCTTTGGCCTTTCTAGATCCTTTGGACTACCATTCCCATAATTCCACACCATTGCCCATGCTAGCTATGACTTGTGGGAGTTGAAATCTAAAACATCTAGAAGGCCAAAGGTTCCCCAAGGCCGTTGGTCCTTATAAAATGAGGACACCCCATACCAGAGTTGCATAAACTTTTGGGATCCCCACCCCACCTTGTTGGTGCCATGTGTGTCATAGCTTCTAGAGTTTATTTCCATTTAATTAATTTTATTTGCTTAATACAATGGGACCAATAATGTAATGGACAACAGTTTGCAAATGTATTTCAAGCACTGTCTTCCCATCTCTTGCTGTTTTCTCTCTCTTGCTCTTAAACATTTATTTTTATTTTCCTATCATAGGGTGAGAAATCTCTGGCCTTCCAGATGTTTTGAATTTCAACCCCCAAAGCCCCCTTACTGTTGGCTATGCTGTTTGGGGATTCTGGGTGTTGAACTCCCAAACATCTGGAGGGTCAAACTTTTCCAACTTTGTACTGGCAGCAAAGCACAGCCCTCCATATAATGGTTGGACTGCAGCTCCCAGCTTTCTTCACTGTTGTGTATATTTGCTAGGGGTGATGGGATTTGCAGTCTAGCAACTGTTGCACATAGCCTCTGCCATCAGAAATCTTCCTTCTGTTCATGAATGGATTCCTGACATACCGTATTCTGGATTGCAGCTCCCACAATCCCTTGCCATTCTCTATACTGCCTGGTACTGATGGGAGTTGTCATGGAAAATATCTGGAGGGCACTAGGTTGTTAAATGGGAAACTGATTTTTTAATCTTGCACTGATATGACAGTGTTTTTAAATTTAGGGGGCAGGCAAAGGGGTTTTGACTTTCAAGGAAGACAAGAGGAGAAAAATTATTCTCACCCCAGTACCTGCTTTTCTCTTTCTCTCTTTTCCTGCCCCCAGCCTCCTCTCTGAAGGGAGCAAAATCCCTAAATGCGGAGTTTATAAAGAGTAATTTATATCAGAACAGTGGTTTTATTTTATTTTATTTTCCTTATTTTTAAATTAAATCTTTTACCTATTTTTAAAGTTTTGCTCTTCTTCCTTTATAAAAGTAACTGACTGACATTTTGGAATAATAAAAATGTGATTGCTGTAAAATAAAGACCTGCTTGTCTAGAACTCCCAGCTGGGTATGTTTCAGTGTCTTTCATCTCCATAGAGTACTGGGGGTGTGGGGGGGATTATTTCATAGAATGAGGGTTGGAAGCGACCGCAAGGGCCATCTAGTCTGACCCAACCCATCTAATCCAAACTATGTACAACTGTGTTTGGGATGAATTAATGGGGCCCAAAGGCCTTGAACATCCATTTGGTGCCTGAATGAAATCGGTGTTGCTGCAGTTGGCTCTCTCACGCTCTAACGCTGTTGACTGCACCAAGTTGGACACGGAGGAGGGCCAACTTAGCAGACCTTAATTCTTGGACAGGCAGATACGGGGAGTATCAAGGTTTGAATCCATCGATGGAGCAGCAGAAAACTAGCTCACTTACTCTATCTTCATGACATCCCTTCAGGTATTTAAATACCTGTATAGCTGTATCCTATCACCTTTCAATCCTCTCCAAGCTAAAAACGCAAAAGTCCGGAAGTTCTAAGACATTATTTACAGGGTTTAGTTTCCAGACTTTTTTGCTATCTAGACATGTTCTAGGTCTGCCTGGTTTTATTTAGTCTGGCACTCTTGACCTGGAAGAGTTTATATTCTTGGTTTTGTTTCTGCAGAAAATGCTAAAAAAATATGGTTGAATTGCCACTCCCCAATCTCCAAATTTGTGAGCCCCTTTCCCCTATGCTCTTGGTTACATGCAGGGAAAGACTGTATCTCTTCTTTCCAAACTTGGAAGTGATGTTACCATTTTAGGCAAGGTGGAATGTCTTAAAACTACACATTGCTTTTATTTGCATTTTGCATGTTTGCTAGAAAAAGATAATGCAAACACAGACTGTGGAAAGATGCAACCAATGTAACCAATGCTGGTAATGGGTGTGTTACTTCAGTTTACGTGCATCCTGATTGGCTGAGATTTTCTGGTGTCATGGAATATTCATAAGCATTCTAATTATTCCAATTATTAATTAATTAACAGCAAGCATCAATCACAGGTGGAATTTGACATGGAAGGTTGGCTGCTAATGCATTTTGTAAGAGTCACAGGTGGCTAAAATTAAAATTAAATCTTCAGCGCTCACCACCTTTCCCTTGGATATGCATAATTTTCACCTATTCATGACAATTCGAGTGAGTTGAAATGGTTTTACTTGTCATTTTTGACTGGTAAAGGGTCATCCACCCCTACCTCCATGCACTAATGTGATGAGTTAGGAGTGGGGGGAAATTACTTTTTGGTTTTAGTGAGTTAAGTTGCAGATTTTTGTTCAAATGGTGGTCATCCTTTTGGACATCCTTTTCATTAGCTCTTCTGGACTTTGAAAGGCATCATTGATATTACAGTTTTCCCTTCATATTCGCTGGGGTTTGGTTCCAGGACCCCCCGTAGATACTAAAATCTGTGAATACTCAAGTCCCATTATATGCAATGGCATAGCAAAATTGTGTCCCTTGTATAAGATGGCAAAATCAAGGTTTGCTTTTTGGATTATTATTTTTTAAGAATATTTTCAAGCTGTGGATACCAAATCCGTGGATCCGGAGGGACAACTGTACTGTGAACTCTTTTTCCTGGTTCAAAGTAATGAAAGCAGACATAAATAGAATGTCACCTCAGTTTATGTTTTGATAAGCATTTATGACCATCCTTTTTCATAACTACAATAGGGGAAAAACTCACTAGATTAAAAAGTACTGATTATAGAAGTCAAAACTGACACATCCATCCAGGTTATGGGTGGTTTTAGCACATAATTCCTTAAAGTCTGGGATTATATTTGTATATTTAACCATGTTGGTGCTGAATTGGAGCTGCCACCTTTTCTTTTTTCTGACAACCTTCTCATCCTGAACATCTCTATAACAACAAGGCAAGTCCAGGACTCCAGTGCTATTTGGACCAGCAAGTGATACAGCATCGAAAAGATCCATAGCCATTGGCTTCACGAAAGATGACTCTCGACAACACGAAGTCCAACATGTAATATATTTTATACAATAATTGAGGTTACAGTTGGTTCAGTACAAAAACATATTTACAGATCAAAATACAGGTTTGACTCATTGGTGGGGAGGTATCTCTTGAGGCCGCTGGGGTTGGTTAAGGAAGGGACGTCTTGGTCCACCTTGCAGAAGCGATCAGACACTTTCTTGAAATCAACTGTTTTGAGCAGCAGCAATAATGCCTAGTGTTAGGTGGTAAATTCCTGGGCTGAGCTCATTGGACCCAATCCATAAAATCATGTTAGCAAGATTTTAGTCGAGGTGGGATTCTGAATTCTAGATGGGTGTATTTTCTGGATGGGTCTGGTTTCTTAATCACGAAAGAGACCACATCTGTGGCATCTCTTTTTTAATGCTCACACAAATTAGATGGCTGCTCAGCTGATGGGGCGAATGCCTGCCACAAGCACATTGGCTTCAATGTTGTTGTTACTGTTATGTGCCTTCAAGTCAACTTTGATTTATGGTGAGCCTACCAGACTCTTCTTGGCCAGATTTATTCAGAGTAGGTTTACCAGGCCTTCATCTAAGGCTGAGACAGTGTGACTTGCCCTAAGTCACCCAGAGGGTTCCCATGGTTGAGCAGGCATTCCAGCCCTGGTTTCCAGGAGTTCTAGTCCAGCATTCAAACCACTGAACCACACTTTCTCCAATATGGCACCTGTACCCTAGGGTTTTCAGAGGAGGCATGCCATGGCTTTCCTCTTAGGCTGAGAGAGTATGACTTGCTTAAAGTCACACAGTGGCTTTTCATAGCTGAGCAAAGATTTGAATCCTGGTCTCCCAGGGTTAAGGTCCAACACTTAAACCACTGCACCACACTGGCATCAAATTGATCACCAACAATGGTCCGCCCTGGCCTCACATTGGGAGGCATGGAGACGCACTATCCACAATGCTGCAGCCTTATTTGAGATCTCACGCTGAACAAGTCTTGAAGAGAAATGACAATGCAGAAAAAATCACAACCCGTAAACATGACCCAAGGAAACCTTCTGTTGTGCTTTCTGCAACTGGACTTGTCTATCTCGGATTGGCCTTTTTAAGTCATCAGCGCGCTTGCAGAAAGCGCGGGATGAGTCCTTCCTGAATCTTCGTTTGCAAAGGAAAGCCAGAGAGAGAGAGAGAGACACTGGCATCTATTTTTCCATGCTTACCATGGCTATATGACTTGATTTTCAGTCGGCAAAGTTAGAAAAGCATGTATATACTCCTTACCATCACAAAACATTTGCATAAAATACACGTTTTAGATTAAATAGCGTATTGCTTTATGATTTGCAGGTGCTAAAACTGTCACGAACTATCACATGCTTCAGCTTGGAAAAGGCAGGTTTTGGGGACTGCAACACTCAGAGGCAGCTGATGGCTGACATGTCAGCAGAGTGATGAAGCTGCTAGGGTTTTAGTCCAAACTTTAAATGAACTTTCCTAGGTGTTGAACTTATTGAGTGGATAGGGTTCAGTACTAAAACGTGAGACTAAAATGTGGGGGGTTTAGCAGCTCAAGTAACCATGTTGGCTGCTGGGTTCTGGAGGCTGTGGTCCAAAAAAACCTAACTTTTCCAAACTCTGTCCATGTTTAGAGGTTAGACTTGGGCAGTCCTTTAACCATCTTGACCACAAGGACAAAGATGTGTAATAAATAATAGGCTATGAGAAAAAGTATGTTACCAGCCTGTCCCTCCTTTGATCTGTGAAACATAGGAGGAAAAATGAAGCCATGTAGTTCCGTTGCTCAGTTAAGAAAAAGCTCACATCAAATAACCTTTTGGGGTTTGTTGCTGGGTGCCTTAAAGTCCTTTTTGACTTATGGCAACCCTAAGGCGAACCTATCACAGGGTTTTCTTGGCAAGATTTGTTCAGAGGGGGTTTGCCTTTGTCTTCCTCTGAGGCTGAGAGAGTGGCACTTGCCCAAAGTCACCCAGTGGTTGCGCAAGGATTTGAATCCTGGTCTCCAGAGTCATATAGTCCGCCTTTCATAACTCCATGGGTCAATGGAGGCTGAGCTCTCTTACTGTGTTGGATGTAGGTTTCTTGTCTGAGTCTCTGACTTTTTCTTCCCATTCTTGCCCCTTTGCTTCCCACCAAAAGGGCCCCTGATTTTGCTTTCTGCCAGATTAAATGCCCTGGTTTTTTCCTCACCCTGCAATTTATGGCTGGTATAGAGTCAAATACACAGAAGTCAGCTCTCCTTCTGTCCTCTGTTGCCCTAGATCTGACCATAAGAAAACATCACTGAGTAGACACTGCATTATTCCCCTGTATACACAGATACAAAATATATTCTATGTATAACTATTTATATAAGTACAGTAATAAGTAGTTCAAAACATACAAGGTCCAAACTCCCTCCCGTTGATTTTGCAATTATTAGTAGGATGAAGCGCTGCCTTCTCTTCCCTGCACCCCAAAGGCTGTTTTTTTCCCCACCCTGTTTGGGCAAGGAATAAGATGGGCCAAAATGACTTCCATTTGGCCCTTACACTTCTGGAATGTTCTTGTACTGCATTTTTGGGAGGTGGCGTTCATGCCAGGAAAGCACAGGACAAGAATCAACCCAGGAATAGCAGCTAACCGGGGATATTTAGTAATGGGCTGGGAGAGGAGAAAGGCAGGTTCTGAGTTCTTGGGGGCTCAGCTCTAGGTCGGGCATCCAATCTGATGGGTTGATGGCCAGAGGTGTAGTATATATAAAGCTCTAGTTACAAAGTGGAAGAGTTGCCTCACCCCACCAAGCCCTGAGCCTGTTCAGGATCGGTCTCCATCTTTTGAAAGCTGAGAATTTGGCTAAGCCCTGAGGTGCAGAAAGAGCTGTTCGGCAGTGGACTGCGCTGCCTCGTAGTGTGGTGGAGTCTCCTTCTTTGGAGGTTTTTAAAGAAAGGCTGGATGGCCATCTGTTAGGAGTGGTTTTGATTGGGTATTCCTACCTGGCAGGGGGTTGGACTAGATGGCCCTTGGGGTCTCTTCCAACTCTATGATTCTATGCTCTCTGCAACTGTCTGCACCAGACCTGAAATGTCAACCACAACAAGGAATCCCCAACAAGACAAAACAAACAACCCAAATGTCAAATCCAAAGATTGAGATGGGTGCAAACAAATGACCCACTTTGATACCCAAAGGGATATCCCACATTCTAGATATTGACCATCACAGATCAGGCCCTCTGTTTCTGGCTAGACATCACCCTCCGGGGTTACACTTGTGTGTGACCTCCCAGCCAAGGGCTGGCTGTGTTCACCCTGCAGAGGGAACACACTTGGCCAATATGGCCTGACAATGGTGTTGATGATGAACAATGGTGTTGATGATGATGGTCAGACGTTCTTCCCCGGAGATCCGGATGGTTATCCACAAAGTTGTCTTTTAAAGTGCTGGCTAACAAAAACAGCTGCTCCTCTGAATATTCGGAGTTTAGGGAGGGGGAGAAATGTGTGTAGTTTTGTGTTTTTAAATACCCTCTTATAGTAACAGTTCACCTGAGTCCAACTTGGAGGACTTCCGTCTTGTCTGTAGTTCTGACACTGTCCCCAAGGCACTGTCCCCTGTGGGTTACATCATTTTTGGGGGGCTGCTATGCCATGCTGCTGGTGGAACATGGGGTGCTCTGCGTACTACCGATGCTGTGGTTGGTGCTGCTGCTCTCCGAAGCCGTTGGATTTGCTGAAACCGGTTCCATTTTAGCCATCGGGCCTGGCGTGCGTTACAAGTCAAGGGGTGGGTGGGGAGGAGAGACGGGAAACGGTTTAGAAGAGGAAAGTGGAGAGATGTTGCGCAGCTGGTTTGAATCAAGAGTTGACAAGCCAACAGAAAGCATATGGTGGCATTTCCTGACTCTGGTTCGCCATGGAGATAAATCCCGATTGTTCCCCTCATTCACAGCCGTGTTGGCTAATCGCTTTCCTTTTTCCCAAGACAGAGAAAACCAGAACCCTCATTCCCCAGGGGGTAGATCTGGCCAAGCCAATCGGAAAGAGAGATAAAGATACAGGTTTTTCTTGACTTTTTTCCAGAGTTTTTTTTTTTTAAAACAAAAACCCAAGACCTCCAGCTGCAAACAGACTATGATGCGATGGGAAATTAGGTGGGAAGGAAATGAAGGTTTGTGGGAGAACAAAGATTTGTTGAGGTTGCTGGGTATGTTTGCCACTGCTCAGTGGAACAGAGCACCATGCTTTGTAGGGTTCTCCACATATTGTTAGACTGCAACTCCCATCAGCTCTTGCTCACACAGCCAATAGCAAAGAATGATGGGAGCTCCACTCTAATAACACCCAGAGAGCAATGTAGTCACCATCCCTCATGTAGGCAAGATGGGCAAAGAGGGCCTGACATATCCACACTGCACAAATAATCCAATTTGAAACTGCATTATTTAGCACGGCTCCTTCCTACGGCATCCTAGGATTTGTGGTCTTACAAGGTCTTTAGCCTTCTCTGCCAAAGAGTGTTGGTGCCTTATCAAACTACAAATCCCAGAATTCCATAGGAAGGAGCCATGGCAAATAATCCAGTTTCAAACTGGATTATTTGTGTAGTGTGGATGCTTTATTAGTGTACCCCTGTCCTTGATCACCGTGGTTCCCAGCCTTTGTTCCTCCCAACGTATTTTGGAGGTTAACTCTGAGAAAACCCATGGCCAATGATTAACACTGAGAAAACCCATGGCCCAAAAATTCAATGGGCCAGAGGAGGAGTTTTAACACATCAGTCTTGGAGGAGCAAGGCTAGATCTCGGATCTGAAGCAAGAGCCCTAGGGTTCACCACAACTAAAACACAACCAGTGAATCCACGGGGGTTGCCTAGGAGTTAATTCACCACCCAAGTGTTGTTTTCATGTGTCTACTCCAGTTGGGACAACACCAGGATTTGGGTTTCTGTAGGCCAATCTCCGTACACATCTATCCATTTCTGCCTCCTTCCTCTACCCAGCTTCATCTTTGTGAAAGTGCGGCAGAATGACTGCCAGGGCTCAGAGGCACCGGTACTTACGGGTGTGGGAGTAGATGTACCACAACGCTGCGGTGAGCAGGACTCCAATCAAGAAGGCGCCAAAGGTGATTCCCAGCACGGTGCCAATTCCTAGGCCTTGAGGAGAAAACCAACAGTTAGAGCTGACCTATGCTCATATTCACTATCCATCTTATCTTCACCCGTGGACACCACCTATCATGACCCTATCCTCCACCCCACTGGACATCGGCATGCCCTCCAACATTTCACAGATGAAAACCTGAACACGTGTGGCCAAGCGACATCAAAGTGTGGTCGAGATGGTAAAAGCCATTAATGAGGAAGAACACACAAGTTAGGAGAGATTTGCAGCAGTTTGCTTTTGCCTCAGTCTACTGGGAAGGGCAGGATTCTGCCCCATCTTCTCCTCTTTCTGTCCCCACTGATAGTTAATTGAATATACATCCTTTTGCATTTCGAACTCAGTTTGCAGCAATTGAAGTAAACTGAGGACAACATGGGGAAGTGGGAGGCAGAGCGAGAAATTGGGACATTGTAAAAGCAACTCAAAAACTGGGACGACAGAGAATTGGGACTCAGCATGTGGTGGAGTCTCCATCTTTGGAGGTTTTTAAACAGAGGCTGGATGGCCACCTGTCGGGAGTGCTTTGATTGTGTATTCCTGTATGGCAGGAGGTTGGACTGGATGACCTTTGTGGTCTCTTTCAACTCTATGATTCTATGATTCAATGCTCTCTGCAACTGCCTACACCAGATCTGAAATGGATGAAGTCAACCACAATAAGGAAACCCCAACAAAACAAAGTAAACAACCCAAATGTCAAACTCCTTGAGATGGGTGCAGACTCTTCCAACTCTATGATTTTATGACCATAGAGGGTATGCATCAGTCATCATCATTAGCTTGATATTTCACACTCCCTTCAGTAGATTGGCATTTTGCTGCCCTGCCCACTTGGGTCTGTCTTGTGTACAAAGCAGCACTCTATAGCACATTAGGAACTGAGCAATACAAATATTTTCCTGTCTTGGTGTGTAATTTTTCAATCAATGACTTGTGCTCCACTTTGTTTAATCGGGAGTTAACACTTTCAGAGTTTGGAAATGTTCATTTTTTTGGACTGTAACCCCCCTCTTGCCCCAAACAAGGACTGGTTGTCTTTTCCCATAATGTTTAGATACTAGCCTCTGGTTCCTGGGAAATCACTGTTGATTAAGATCCTATTTCAACCATAAGCAAACATTTAGTTATACTCTAGTTTGTGTGCTTTGGCCCTAAGCCGTGACAAAATGCAAAAGGCGATAAAACATGTCGAAATGGAACGCCTGTGATTACACAGCCCTGTAAATTCATGTTAGGAAATGAAGGACAAATAGAACCATTTCTCCACCCCAGGTATCCAATTTGCAAGCAGTTGCAGGAATAGGTAGAACATATTGGTGAGTTTGAGCAGCCGCCAAGGCCAAATGGACTAACCTGGCCTCCTTGTTCTTTTATGTCAGCAAAAAATTCAACTGTTATTGTGCAAAGGTCTAAGCAATCTGGCATTCATTATTGTCACAAATTACAATCTCAAGGAATTCTCTCATGTGAGCCGAGGTAAACCTAGTAGGACTGTAGAAAGAATTCTTATAACAAGGGTTGTGGAGAAATTTGTGCTGGATCGTTTGCACTTTGAGCTCAGCAACTGAAGTAAGCGCAAGGGGAAAGGTGGGAGAAGAGAGAAACTGGGACGTTTTAAAGCAGCTGAAAAAAATAGGATGACAGAGGATTTATCGGAACTGTCCCCACAAAATGGTTGGAGTTGGAGGGTAGGTAAACCACCTCAGCAAAACACATACTGTTGCAGATCCAAGAAATCTCGACAAACCGGCCCCTCACCAAAAGAAAGCAATGCATGGACGTGGATGCCAACAACTGGTTAAACATTAGCAAATCCTAAGGACTATCTTGCAAGAATTTACACTTCTTTAGACCAGCCTGGAAGAGTCCTGAAAATCCAGCAGAAACTATATTTCCCTAAGCCTACATGGCCAAGCCATCACCTGCCCCCAATCCATTTAAAAGCAAGCAAGCAAACAAACAAAATCCCTTCAGAAGGTCTAATGAAAGCACCGCAGACGTGTGTGATGTGCCCGGTAAATCCTCCCTGGGCCTCCGTTTGTGTCAAAAGCCTTTCCTTGCTTTGTTATCTTGCCGTCCTGAGGGAGACGGGCAAAACAGAGGCAGGAAGGAGAAAAGCAAGGTAGCCAGAAGGCCGGAAACCATCCATTCTTGGATGAGGCCAGGGGATTTAATGCTGCTTGGCAGAGGAGGCCAAGGAAGGATGGCCACACTTCACCCTGCTGGGGAGTTCCTGACAGGAATGACTTCCAATGAGGCTGAGGCGATGCCGCTATAAGAGGGGAAGAGTGAATGGATGCTCTGAGCATTTGTGACAGGGATGACAAATTTTGTGACAAGCTGGAGCGTGTCCAGAGGAGGGTGACCAAAATGATGGAAGATCTGGAAGCCATGCCCTATGAGGAGCAGCTTAAGGAGCTGGGTATGTTTAGCCTAGAGAAGAGAAGGTTGAAATGATAACCATGTTTAACTATTTGAAGGGATGTCATATTGAGGATCATAGAATCATAGAATTGTAGAGTTGGAAAAGACCACGAGGGCCATCCAGTCCAACCCCCTGCCATGCAGGAAATCACGATCAAAGCACCCTCGACAGATGGCCATCCAGCCTCTGTTTAAAGACCTCCAAGGAAGGAGACCCTACCATGCTCCGAGGGAGCGTGTTCCACTGCCGAACAGCTCTTACTGTCAAAAAGTTCCTCCTAATGTTGAGGTGGAATCTCTATTCCTGGAGCTTGCATCCATTGCTCTGTGTTCTAGTCTCTGGAGCAGCAGAATACAAGCTTGCTCCATCCTCAGTATGACATCCCTTCAAAGATTTAAACATGGCTATCATATCACCTCTTCACCAGCCTAAACATGCCCAGCTCCCTAAGCTGTGTGACTATGTGCTGCTGCTGCACATGCTGGTTTCGTATTCAGCGAGATTAACAGCCTTGGAGCAAGCTTGTTTTCTGCTGCTCCAGAGACTAGGACATGGAGCAATGGACTCAAACTACAGGAAAAGTGATTCCACCTAAATATTAGGGGGACCTTCCTGATAGTAAGAGCTGTTTGGAAGTGGAATACGGACTGCCTCAGAGTGTGGTGGAGTCTCTTTCTTTGGAGGTTTTTAAAAAGAGGTTGGATGGCCATCTGTTGGGAATGCTTGGATTGGGTATTCCTGCATGGAGGAAAGGGGTTGGCCTAGATGGCCCTTGTGGTCTCTTCCAACTCTATGATTCTATGATTCAATGAAATACTGAGGGCAGGATTTTAAAAGGGGAGACAGAGAGGGAATACTGAAGAAATTTAGACTGTTATACTGGAGAGTATAAATCTGCTGTCAAAGCCTAGCAGGGATATTTTAGAACCTTTTCTCATACCCTCCAACTTTTCACAGATGAAAACTGGGAGACGTGCAGCCAAGCAACATCAGAAAATGGTTACAAGTGGTACAATCCTCCCTCTTCCTTCCCGAATTCAGTTTTAAGAGAGAGCTGCTGATTTAATTCCTCCCCGTCTCATAAAATAGAAGATGGGAGCAAGGAGACCCCTCTGGACAATGAGTTGTTGGGGGCAGCTCCCCTCCGTTGACGCCTTATCTCTTGTGCATCCCTTATGACTGTACACGTTTCCTCTTGCTTTCGCCTTTATCATTTGCTTTCTTTATCTGAAATTGCACAGACTGCTGGGCCACCTCCTCCCTATATATATTTATGTGTTCGGAGGAGCCAGGAGCAATTGCAGATGGCCCTTGTATCTTCAGGAGAGGAAATGGGGAGAAACTGTCCTTTGTCTGGCGCTGACACTAAGATGCGTCAAAGAACGATTCCCCACTCCCCAGCTCCATTATCCAAGTGTTGCCATATCCCTTGTTTACATTGGCTCCGGCTCATAGACCACCACCGCTTCCTTTGTCCACACAACTCTTACACAGACACACAAACACAGACACACACCACTTGCACAGCTTGGCCTGCTAACTCTGCTTAGCCATTGTGCTAGCAAAGGTCATGGCGCACACCTTCCGGAAAGCCGGACTTAGCCTGCCACCATCTGCAGCTTCGACCCCCACGGTCGCCACAGAAACGCAACCATCACACCGCTATAGCAATGGCAGCAGGCCATAAGTGTGTATATGTGTGGGGGTTATTGTGGTGGAGGATGGGAATGAAAGGAAGTCTAAGCTAAGAGGGGAGATGGAGACCGAAAAGGAAATGCCAGGAAACAGGGCAAGATATAAGATGACAGTTTCTTGGAGAGAAAAATATGGTGCAGACACAGGCTTAAAAGTAGGAGTTACGGATCCAAACTGATGTGACAAATGGGGGACTCAAAAATGAAGAACCCCAGGCTGTGCGATGTTTTGCAGCATGCTTTTGTTGAATCCATGCTACACAAACAATCCAGTTTGAAACTGGATTATTTTCCATGGCTCCTTCCTATAGAATCCAGGGATTTGTAGTTTGACGTCTTTAGCCTTCTCTGCCAAAGAGTGCTGGGGCCTCACCAAACTACAGCTCCCAGGATTCCATAGGAAGGAGCTGTGGCAAATAATCCAGTTTTAAATTGGGGATTATTTGTGTTGTGTAGATGCACCCTTGGTCAGCCATTCTACTGTGTGTTTTTTAAAAAAATATAGCTCTAATAGTGGCATGCCTCTGAGCATATGCAGAGTGCCTCTTTCCTATTATATTATATGGGCTAAAAGTTTCTGTTGGAAATAAAGATGATCTGTGAATTGAGGGCTTGGAAGAACTTCATAAAACTAGTTAGGGAAACTCTATTCTACAGAACAGACCAGTCCTAATATGAATCAGTATGCTAAATCCCTCATATATTAAATATATAAAAGTTGTTAACTCACTGTGGGATGGCGTACCAGGGGGTTTGAGTGTCATCTCTAAAGAGGCTTCGTTGTAATGACTTCCATGAAGCTAGAAGAGAAGCAGGTTAAAAAAAATTGAATGGTTTATTTTATTTATTTATTTATTTAATACACAACCTTCCCTCTTCTCTACCTGTACTCATTCCATCCCTACTTATAAAGGCATTGCAAAACAACAACAACAAAAAAAAAGCATCAAAATAATTAAAGATGCAGACCAAATAGTTCAGAGCTGTGCGATGTGGACTGATAAAAACATTTCAACACAAATCCCATTCTATGCAATGGCATAGCAAAATAGTGCCCCTTATATAAGATGGCACAATCAAGGTTTGCTTTTAGAATTATTATTTTTTAAAAGAATATTTTCAAGCTGTGAATACTTAAATCCATGGATACCAAATCCGTGGATATGGAGGGACAACTGTACAACATGCCATGTGCCAAAGGAACTGGAAACCTCACCTCGCTGTACAGGTGTAACTTGCAGACAAGCGTGGCCATAGATGCTGCCCACTGTTCTCCTCCAGTTTTGTAGATAAAACTAAAGCGACTAATCGTGGATTTGGGAGAACCCAGGAACTTGGCAGAATAGCTCAGAGGGGTGCCGCTGCTGATCAGCAGTTGCGAGGATGCTTTGTCAGGTATTTGAAGAGAACAGTCTTCAATGTGCAGTTCGGCTCTTTGATCGGTTGTCCGGAACTGCGCCTATTCAGAAAGGAGATGGAGGAGAGAATTTGTGTCATTTGTCCTATGGGTACAGCGGAGACTTTGGAGCTGCAGGATTCAGTCGTCACCATACTCTTCCTGCAACTAAGCTGAGGTGCATGGAATTGCCTGAAACCCCACTGTCGGCCCCAGCTATCTCTTCTTGCTATGTGGTCCATGGTTCCCTCCCACACCACCAAACCTACGCGAGAGACTGCCGATACCTGGACGTAGGTGGCTTTGTTGACTTCCGCCACAGTGGTGGGCGGTGACCCAAAATCTGATGTGTCATAAAGCTGGAGAAAGACCTTCTCGGGGAGATCACATTCGAACGGCACCTGTGGCAGACGGGAAAAAAAAACGGGAACATCAGAGAGGTGTAACTTGACACATCTTTCCATTTAGCATCAAACTAGGGAGAGCTGAGTGGCAAAACCAGTTGGGCAGCCAAAAAATGGGGCTGCCCCCCATTAAGGTAGAGTTTGCCAAATGCTAGAGGTAATACTTACTCCCTAAGGATGAGATACTACATTGGTGCCTCATAGCACAAATAACCATCAGCGGAGCTATGTTCTGGTCCCATTATGGAACTCCTATACAGCACTGGGAGCACAATGAATGCGTGTTGGCTGTCGTCATGGCAAGCTATGCACAGGGCCATGTGCGGTGGTACAGAAAAGGAATTCAACACACAGATCAGGCAGTCACCCTAACACACCCAAGGGTCACAGAAAGCAGTCCAAAATAAGTGTAGATATTACTGAGAGAGGCACGTATAGCTATATTAATGGGAATATACATGGAGACGCACTATCCACAATGCTGCAGCCTTATTTGAGAACTCACGCCGAACAAGCCTTGAAGAGAAACGACAACGCAGAAAGAATCACAACCCGGAAACATCACCCAAGGAGACCTTCTGCTGTGCTTTTTGCAACCGGACTTGTTTATCTCGGATTGGCCTTTTTAGTCATCAGCACACTTGCAGAAAGTGCGGGATGAGTCCTTCCTGAATCTTCGTTTGCGAAGAAAAGCCAGGGAGAGAGAGAGACATGTAGAAATACTGGCCTATTTTGCATTTGCACACTACTCTATGAACCTTAATGCGCAACAACATTTGTGATGTGTGCTTGCACACTACTTTCTGGATGTCAGTGAGCAATTACATGACCAACAGATCTGCATATGGAACTCCACTGGGTATATGACCATTGTGCATAGAAAACCATCCCATATGCATAGTGAAACTTTTACCAGATGTCAACCTATATATCCAGAAGTATATATGCAGGTGTGTGGGGGGATGTGATTCATCACTAATTTTCTTCTTAAAGGAAGGAATTTTAGCAGTTTTCTTCCTGCTGTAAGTGGTTTCTTAGGCAGAAAAAAAGTTGTTTTCAGTACTGATCAACCACATGCAAATTTTGCAAGGCATGTCCACAACTGCAGCATTTTCTGAGCAGGAAACAGCTTCTGGTGCACAGAAAATAATATTTCCATGCAGAAATGTGATTTTCTGTGCAAAAAAAAAGCTGTTTCCTGAATTGAAAGTGTTGCTTTCTGTCCAAAGCAAGCATGTGCGAATTTTGCACAGAATAAGCCATGAACTGCGAAGATTTTGGTCAGTTCAGGATTCTTTTCATCAGGGTTTCTCGATACTCAAAAAACATGTATTTCAACCATTTTTTCCCAGATATTTTCAAACATTCTTCCCATCTCGATGTCTATGTATATGAAAATTATTTGTTTAACACTCCCATCTCCCCAAATTCCTGTGGTGAGCCCAGGACCCCTGAGGTTCCAGGACCTACAAAACATGGCAGACATAAAGATAAGAAGAATTTATAATTTAGCTCTTTGAAATGTTACCTTTGGATCATGTATTGATTTTATGAAGGGGATGTTAGCAAGGATGAGATGGAAGCCCTAAACCTGGCTCAAACCCTTCCTACCATAGTAGTATTTCCTTTTTCACTGACTTGACCTCTCAGTATCCCATCAACTAGCATGGATGTTGCTGGCTTGGGGTGGAGGATGATAGGAATTACCATTCAACTCATCAGGGGTGCCAGAACTGTGTCAGATTAACCAACTCAAAATCTTCTCAATGATCGATAGCATTAATACTGTTGAAGCCTCACTAATATAGAAACAAACAAAACGGTTTGCTGGGTTTTTAGGAGAAAATATCTCTCTTCTTACCATAATTTCATCTTGAAGCAAATGAAAACGGAAGACCAGCTGGAGTGTAAGAAACAAAAAAGAGAAAAGACCCAGGAGGTAAGCATTTGGTGTATATTCACAGATGACTTTGCGTAGGTTTGCTCTATGAGAGGTAATTTTAGTGAAGGTAGACTTTCACATTATGCAATTACAGCACCTTGATTTCACTTTAATTGCCATGGCTGTTGCCATGCCTACAGAATCCTGGGATTTGTAGTTTGGTGAGGCGCTATTGCTCTCCAGCAGAGAATTCTAAATGTCTTACAAAACAACACATCCTAGGATTCATTGACTGGAGCCATGGAAGTTAAAGTGGTATCATAGTGATATAATTGTGCAGAGTGAACAAGATCTAACACAGGTCGAGGAAACTTAGGTTTAATTTGTTTGGTTAGCAATGACAACTCATTGGCTGACTGTCAACCTTTACTTATCTCTCAGATTAACCAACTCCAAGGGCTGTTGCCAGAACAAAGGGATAGCAAACACTGAATTTGGACAAAAATGTCCAACCACTTTCATAAGGGGAGCTATGCATACCACATTCCACAACTAAATGTGTGCCCACATCTGCAGGTAGCATCTCCGAGCATTGGGACCACATGCTGAATTCCATTCCTATGGACTTGCATTGAGTTTAGACAAAAATGCCCAGCTATTTTCTTAGGGAAACTTATAAAGGCACAAGGCACCACCAGGATTCTGGACTAAAACCCAAAGCAAATTCACCACCTCACAGAGAACAGAAGCTACCAACACCATTGGTGGCGAGGAGAAGAATAGAGCAGGCAAAGCAAACTATGCGCATTTCCATGAGCTCCTTCAAGGTGGGAAACATAAACCAATAAAGATGCAATGTCCATGAATATTAACTAAGAAGGCTGACCATACTGAAGGGAAATTTGAAACACCCAAAGCTTGTGAGCCGACCTGATTCTTTACAACAACGTCCCTTTCCAAATAGGTGTCGCATTCTCTCAGTTTGCTCGTCAGGACGAAATGGGTGGTGTTGTCCATGGCCCGGCAGCTGCGATCCTGCAGTGTGACGTCAGTAACTTTGGTGACATTATTGAACAAGGCCTGTGGGGGTGAGGAAGCAGCAGGATGGAGGATATGAAAATAACAAGGGGGGTTATTGAACATCTTGCGCATTCATGAAGGCCAGATGTTCAGTTGGAACATCTGCTCCAGCATTGTCTAGGTGACAAACAAACATCTGACAAGTTTGTTCACTGCTAGACTATATCTTCCCCTATGAGCTTGTCAGAGCTTTAAGATCTACAGGAAAGGAACTTCTCTCTATTCCACCCCTTTTGCAGGCATGGTTGGCGGGAACATGGAAGAAGGCCATCTCTGTGGCTGTTCCCACACTTTGGAAATCCCTTTCTCGGGAGACTAGGATGGCTCCTTCTTTTTCGTCCTTTGGGCAGTAGGTTAAAACCTTTCTGTTCCGGCAAGCCTTTGGAAATTGATTTTTTTAACAATAAAAAAGGCTTTTTATGATACCAAATGGTTTTAAATCATTGTTTTAAAGTAAGATTTTCAATGGTTTTAACCCTGTCGTTATGTAATACTGTTTTATTCCTAGTTTTTAACTACAGTTTGCCCTTTGTATCCATGGGTTGGGCACCCACACATTCAATCAACCATGGCTCGAAAACATTCAGGAAAAAATAAATCCCCAAAGCAAACTTTGTTGTCCACCATTTTATATAAAGGGCACCATTTTACTACACCATTGTATATAATGGGACTTGAGCATCCAGGATTTTGGTATCCTTGGGGGTCTTGGAACCAAACCCCAGCAGATACCAAACCATTTCGTTGTAGTTTTCTGCCTTGAATCTGCATCTGGGAGAAAGGCAGGATATCAATAAAGGGATGGACTGATGGATGACCCCAGATCTCAGGTTTGGGTCCTGCGATCCTTCAGCCCTGGGTACCCCATTCTTGGCCTGTATTTCCTTTTTGAGGGCACCCTCTCTACGCCCTCATACAACTGGGTTACTCACCCTGAAGTAGTCCTTGGCCAAGGCGATCTCGATGCCGCTGTCCAAGCACCTCCAGGGCTTCCGTGCTGTTAACAGGCTTTGCATGAAGCTTTTCAAGCTGTCATCCTCTTTCGGGGGTTTCTCTGTCACTGGTGTTGCCTGTCGTCCTGCTAAATTGAGCATTGGAAAGCCATGTTGGGATGCGGGTATACTGCCACAAAACTTGAGAGATCTGATCTGGAAAAGGAAGTATTTGTACAACCCACAACGTGCCATTCCACACTTTTATGTGATCAGGTATATCGAAATATTGCAAACATGGCCTTCAGTAATACTGAACAAGACCAGAAATTGGGAAAGTTACTTGTATTTCTGCTTGCTGTGGGAGGGGTGCAGCCTCCATGAAGAGTCTAGGGGCAGGAATTGGCCCTTGGCCCCCACATATTTTCCACCCTGGTGCAGACGATACTGAACAAGATGGACCAATAGTTTGATTCCACACAAGTCAGCTTCATGGAAGTCACTAAATCAAGGGTAGCAGCAGATCTATTTTATCTTTCCTAAATAGAGACATAAGCATGCATGCATGGCTACAAGACTGTTATGTAAACATGGCTTCCAGACCTTGGAAAATGTGGTTTTTGGGTCTTCAAGTCCCAGTCCCCAGAAGCATTGGGGCTAGCTGGGAGATTCTGGGAGCTGTCATCCAAAAATGTACTTTCTCCAAGCTCTGATGTCAAGCTCCCAAGTACAGATGCCTCTCCCTGTATCTGCAGCATATACTTTCCCAAACTTATTGTGTATAAGTGAAACTGTGGATAATAGCAAACCGTATTAAAATAAACGATGTCCAGTACCAACATACCATAGAGTTGCATTAAAGGACCTAGCGATTCCTAGAAAGGAAACTTCACTAGGCATTTTATAGCACAACTCTATGGCCTCTTTTGTGTCCCTTGGATAACTGGAACCATAGATATTGGTTCAATGGATACAGGTGGCGACCTGTAGTTTTTCTCTTTTTTCTTTCTCTTGGGGAAGATGCATTCACTTGATATAATAAATTATTGGGTTTGATGGAAGGTGGATGCCAACTCTACTCCTTTCAGCTTGAAACAGAGGAGACTCACCACAGACCCTGACCAACTCCAAGGTGATGCTTTTGGCAGATGGAATCTCTGTGTAAGAAGCCACAAACGCAGACTGCCTGTTGCGGGCTGCTGCGAGCAAACCTTCTTCACTGTCCGGCAGGTTTTCGCCTGGCAGTTCCACCTCACCGAATTTCTTCATTGTATATTTGCCTGATACCTGCAGGGGGAAAAAGAAGCAAAGAGAAGAAGAAAGAGGCAGGGTTTCCCCACCCCGCTCTTTTCGAAGCAGATATACCAACTGCTTACATTCGACCAGACCAGGGCAAAAAAGAAAACCCAAATGCATACAATGCATGCTTTGTTTGCAATGGCAGGTTCGCCACAGGTCTCAGGAGCTCTACCTGACACAGCAATCTAATAGCTTCTGCACCAATGTAAATTCCAACTCCACTACAAGGACCATGGCAGGGGGTTGGACTGGATGGCCCTTGAGGTCTCTTCCAACTCTATGATTCTATGATTCATGCTGCCTCATCAAAATGAGGCTTCTCCTGTTTTCTACAAGATTGCCTGATAAAGACTCATTTAAGTGCTCAACAAACACATAATGGACAGAATCCTGTGGGTGAGATCATAGAATCATAGAGGTGGAAGAGACCACAAGGGTCATCTAGTCCAACCCCCTGCCATGCATGAACACACAATCAAAGCACCCCCAACAGATGACCATCCAGACTATATTTTAAAACCTCCAAAGAAGGAGACTCCACCACACTCCCAGGCAGCAGCAGATTCCACTGCCAAACACCTCTTACCGTCAGGAAGTTCTCCTAATATTTAGGTGGAATCTCTTTTCCTGTAGTTTGAACCCATTACTCCGTGTCCTAGTCTCTGGAGCAGCAGAAAACAAGCTTGCTCCATCCTCATCAAATATTTAAACATGGCTATCATATCCCCTCTTCACCTTCTCTTCTCCAGGCTAAACATACCCAGCTCCCTACGCCACTCCTCATAGGGCATGGCTTCCAAACCTCCCACCATTTTGGTTTCTTACCACGAATTGCAAGGAATCAAACATCTCTCCAATGTTCCACCTCAGAGCCTTGTGGCTTTTCAGCACCAATAGCGTTGGTAGCTGGTTCTCTGGTTCTCCTTCTTTGCATACCAGTTTAATGTTCAGATCGACTGCATGGATGCTGAAAAACAAAGCCAAGGATGTCTGGTCGGGCCCAGATGCATGAGCCTCCAAGTCACTGGTGACCCCATGAATTTCAAAGGGTTTTCTTAGGCAAGGAAGACTGAGAGGTGGTTTTGCCAGTTCCTTCCTCTGAAATAACATCTGGTATTTATCAGCAGTCCTTCTGGGCTTGGGGGAGAGTCTTCTTTTTGGACTGCCATTCTCAGAATCCCCCAGCCAGCATAGCTGGCTGGGGGATTCTGGGAGTGGCAGTCCAAAAAGGCAGCTTTCCCCATGCTTATGGCAACCCCATGGACTACACCACACATAAGCAAATACCTGGAGCCTTGAGGATCCTGCCGCAACCACAGAATATGGGCTTCTTTCTGAGGGCTCCCACTCAAGGACGGACAACCCCTGATATTGTCAGAGGCAACTTCAAACTCTAGGTAGGGCTCAGCACTGAAATTATTCTCCGGGACACAGTCCTCGTCGGAGCCGGGCTCTGGAAAACACAGAAGAACAATCACTGTCTAAGTCTTAGATAGGCTTAGTCAAATAGCAGCTTCAATTACTATTACTACCACTTCTTGCTATTATTGTTATTACAGGTCACTCCCTGTATCTGCTTGGGATATGTTTCTGGGTTTACCGTTTATAAGTGAAACTGTGGATAACAGAGAACCCTATTACAATAAAGGATTTCCGGTACAAACATACCATAAAGTTGTATTGGAGGACCTAGCAATTCCTAGAAAGGACACCTCTCTAGGCATTTTCCAGCATGACTTTATGGTATGTGTTTCTGTTTTTCAGTTGTGGATAACTGAAAATTTGAAAATCCCCAATGAACTCCATTACTACAGCTCCACTCCAAGAATGGGGAACCCAGAGCTCAGAGAATTTACTTTTTGGACTACAGCTGGCTGGTAGATCCTAGGAGTATCCGTTCCCATGCTGGCTGGGAGGTAGTATTCAAAAAGGGGGTAGGGGATGATGGGAGCTGAAGTTTAACAGTATCTGGAGCAACACAATCTCCCCACCATGCCTTCTACAAGAAGGGCTCCTGCCCCAGTTTGAGGAAGAGACGCCATCTTACTGGAACTGACCTCCGCCTAGTTGAAAATGGATTTGCCGAGGGCCTTCTAACTCGGCGAAGGAGGAGACGCCCCCATAGGTCGCTTTGGCCCAGTTCAGAAGCTCCTCGCTGGAGGAAGACAGGTTAGCTTGCTGGGTTTCTACACCGGGTCCTTGCACCATGGAACTGCCCATTGCCTATAAAAGAAACAGAAGAATCAAAACAGGCATAGAGTCCCTGCTTGGAGATTAGAAGAGTCGCAACTTGGAAATACCCCAAGCTAGAGGAGAAAAGATCGGGATCCAAGTGCCACGTACTACAAGACAGACCTTGGAGAACATTGGGTGGTATTGCTGTCTTGACCACACTTTCCCATGGCTAACTTATTTACTATGACTTCCCTTAACTAGCAGTAATGGACAAAATCTTACATCACAGTCTATGTTTCAAAACTACGAATCCATAACTACATTGCAGAAATGCAATGAAGCCGTTTGTGAATTGGGAAGATGCACATCTGGGCAGTGGCAATAGTCCTCCAACATGTATCAGGCACTACTGATGTGCACTGGGCATTTTGGTTCACGTAGGGCATTTCTGATGCACGTTGGTTGCTTCTGTTTTCTTCCAGCACTTCCTAGCTGGCATCTGGATGCACTCTTTTGTCTGTGCAAAATTGGGAGGTGTGATGTCATTTGGGGCGACATCCCCTTGTTGGATCATTGTATACCCCTCCAACAAACCAGGACATGCATGGCCAAGCAACATCAGAGTGTGGCCAAAATGGCAAAGTTATTAATGAAGAAGAAGAAGACGGTAAAGCAACAAGAGGCTGCCGAGGTTTGCTTTTGCCTGAACCTACTGGGAAGGGCAAGATTCTCCCATCTCCTCTCCCCTCTGCTGAATTCATAGCATCAAAGAGTTGGAAGAGACCCCAAGGGCCATCTAGTCCAACCCCCTGCCCTGCAGGAATATACAATCAAATCATTACCGACAGATGGCCATCCAGCCTCTGTTTAAAAACCTGCAAAGAAGGAGTGAGTGCCAAAGAAGGAGTGCCAATCACTTTCACATTTGAAACGCAGCTTGCAGCAATTAGAAGGGCAAAGGGGGAGGAAGAAAGAGAAGCCGGGACGCTTTAAAAGCAGCTGAAAAAGTGACTAATGACTAATCCGGGCTGTCCCTGCCAAATCAGACAGTCCCTGTTCTACAATAAGGACCAGCCAGGGACATGAGCCAGAGTTTAAAGGACTTGCACATCCAAGGAGGAAACAGGAAACCATTGCTGGCACGACAAGGGAAGAGCTGGGCCACGTTAAGAGCTACTCTCAGCTACACTTTGGAGAATTTATTTTTACATTTTCTGACCCACAAGTTATGGAAAAAGGGAGGGCAGGCGGATATATATATATTTTTTCTCTCCCCCTGACCCTATGATCACCTTTGCAGTGGGGAAAGGAATAAAAGGAGAGAAGTCCCACAGAACTGGAGGGCTAATCTTCTCCCAGGATCAAAGTGATTTTACAACCTATTGTTGTCTGCTGAGGAATCTAGAAAAAGCCCAGGCGGCAACAATCGATCTGGCCAGGCGGAGTGAGGCCTTTGATGGACTGGCTCCACCTCTCCACATTTCAAAAGAGCAACTTCTGTCATATTTTGGAATTCCCATTGCAAACAAACAAATGCCTTTATAACAGTATGTTGGTATGTGCCTTCAAGTCGCCTGGGTCAATTTATTTACCACGGCCCCATGCATTTTATTGGGTTTTTGGAGGTAAGGTATACCCAGTGTTTTGCCAGTTCCTTCTTCTGAAATAGAGCCTACAGCACCTGAGATTCCTTGGCAGTCCTTCTGGGCTTGAGGAAGGTTCTTCTTTTTGGACTGCCACTCCCAGAATCCCCCAGCCAACAGGCTGGGGGATTCTGGGAGTGGCAGTCCAAAAAGGCACATTTCCCCATGCTCTGAAATAGAGCCTACAGCACCTGGGAATCCTTGGCAGTCCTTCTAGGTTTTGGGAAGGGTTTTGGTTTTTTTTAAAGTGCAGTTTTGGTTCACTTACAAGTCCGAAAAGCGCAAAATAAGACCAGCCAAGTCAATTTTTCTTTCATTCCTAGTATAAATACTGCCAACTTTCTCTCTCTCTCTCTAACAAGGATTCCTGGTTTTGTTGTTGTGTGTGCCTTCAAGTTGTTTCAAACTTATGGCAATCCACAGGGTTTTCTAGGCAGGATTTATTCAGAGGGGAGGTTGTCTGCATTTCCCTCTGAGTCCGAGATAGTGTGACTTGCCTAAAGTAACCCAGTGGGTTGATATGGCCGAGCAGGGATTTGAACTCTGGTCTCTAGAGTCGTAGTCCAATGTTCAAACCACTACTACACCATGCTGGCTTTCACAAGGATTCCTGGCAAGTATTTCCCCCCCCAAAAAATATGTCCTTCTCTTCAGCAGCTGCATAGGTGCTAGTTGGTGGAACGCATTGCCTTGGAGTGTGGTGGAGTCTCCTTCTTTGGAGGTTTTTAAACAGAGGCTGGATGGCCATCTGTTGGGAATGCTTTGATTGGGTATTCCTGCATGGCAGAATGGGGTTGGACTAGATGGCCCTTGGGGTCTCTTCCAACTCTATGATTCTATGACTCCTCTCCTACTTTCTCTCTTCCTTCCTCCCTTTTTCAAAACACCTTGCTCTTGTGCTTTCGGTTTCCCCGAAGGAAGGATTTGGATCTGGCTGCTTGACAAGGAAGGCTGAAACAGTTTGGCAGAAGCGGGGGATTTTCCAGGGCCTCGTGGCTCGTGTGTTTGCCCATCACCGCTGCCCGTAGGTCCCCCTTTCCTTGCCAGCCAACACAGCCAGGGAGGGGGATGTGGGGCTCGTGAGTCATCCTGGCCACCTATGTTTCTTGCCCTCCTGAACCTCTCCGGGCAGAGAATGGAGAGTTCAAGCCAAGGGGTGATGGTGGGGCATCCGGCACAAATCCGTGGTGCCACGCTCGATCTGATAGCGCCCAGTGCCTGCCCCCCTTCCAGACTCCATTGTCGGCTTTTAAAATTATTATTAGAACCACAAATAGGAAAAGCATTTTTATTTTGTTAACAAAGCTCGCGGACTCAGCTGAGCAGGCTGGAGCCAAGCGCTGGACCATTCCCCTCCTCCGCGGCCTGACCTTACTCCAAAGAGAGGAAATGGGAGGCTTTGCCCCTCCGGGTTTGTGCGTCATGCAGACTAGCCAGTCCGCTTAGATCTGCAGCCAGAGGAAACGGACTTGACTGCGGAGCCCTAGCAAAACAGGCTTCATGTCACATGAGGACGGTTTAAACATGTTGTCAAAAGTAGTGGCGGGCTCTCCAGTGTTAGAATAGAGGCTGGGTGGACTCCTTTTCTGGGATATCATAGTAGGAGGGAGTTGGGTTAGAGGCCTTATGTAAAGATGTATAGTTAAACTGTGGAACTCCCTGCCACAGGATGTTGTCATGTCTGACAACTTGGAGGACTTTTAAAAAGGAGCCTGGGGGAAAATTATGGATGGCCAAGTGGGGATTCAAACATTGACTTTCCCAACACTCAAAGTGCTATTCCATTTTGGCTCAGAGTTTATTGGGCAAGATTTATTTTTAGGAGGTTTGCCCTTGCCTTCCTCTTAAGAGGACAGAGTGTGACTTGCCCCCAAGTTATCCAGTGGATTCTCATGGCTGAGCAAAGGTTTGAACTAGAGTCCTAGTTCAACATTCAAACCATTACACCATGCTGGGCAAGATTTGTTCCAAGGAGGGTTTGCCTTTGCCTTCCTCTGAGGCTGAGAGGGTGTGATTGCCTAAGGTCACCCAGTGGTTTTCCTAGGCCAAGCAGGGATTCGAATCCTGGTCTCCCAGAATCTTTGTCCAGTACTCAAACCACTACACTACACTGGCTCCTAGATTTATTAATACCCTACTTTCCTCCCAAAACTGGGACTCAAGGTGGCTAACATGGCCAAATGGGGTCAAATCCTGGTCTCTTGGAGTTTGTGGCTGGAGCGGATTGAATGGCAATGCGCAGGCCAAGCCAGCGAGCCAACCTTTGCCTTGGCTCCTGCCATGTGGGCTGAGCAGTCCAAGCCTTCGTGGACCCCTTGTGAGGAAATCGTGGTCCCCTGGGGGTCCCTGGACCACAGGTTAAGAACCACTGCGCCAGGACATTTGAATACAGGGAGGAAACTGCGCCAAAGTCTTGCTGCCATATTATTCTTCCTGACTGCCAGGAGAGCCATTTTTCAATTTAGGAAATGAAGAATAGAGAATATTCTTCCACCCACAGTGTCCTCTTCAAGGCAGCCACAGCTAGCTTGGGCAGGCCATGGGAGCCATACAACGCCACCCTCCAACATCTTGCCATCATGTCTCAGTGGCTTCACATCACCACCTTCTGCCTGAGGCCGCGGCTTCACTTGACCTGAAGGGAGGGCTGACCGCTTCTCCAGTTAGTCATTGTACATTGCGCTCAATTCTGCTCGTCCACCCGCAAGCCGGACTTGCTACTCACAGTGACAAAGGTAAGATGGCGATCCTCTGTGTTGACATTCAAGAAGACAAAGACATTGGAGTTCATCACAAACACAGACTTCCGGTTTGCTTTCGTGGCCGACGCGCTCGCGTTGAACTGGAGATTGACCAACTGGATGGGAAAGAGACAAAGAAGATTTGTCAAAATTGTCAAAAACAGAAGGTCTATGGGGCAAGATATAGGGGAAATGTTAGGCGTTATAGAGAAAATAGTCAGCAAGAGATATGTCATAGGGGGAAAGAGATGTACAGTGGGACCCCCGTATCCGCTGATTCATTATCCACTGATTCAGTTATCCATGGGACACAAAACAGCGCACCTACCATAGAGTCTTCCTAGAAAATGCGTCCTCTCTAACCATTTTCTAGGCAACTCTATGCTATTTTAAACCGGAAGTCCCATTATTTTCAATGGCATTTTATCAATGCTGTTATCCACAGTTTTCAGTATCCACGGAGGCCCCTGGAAACAATCTCCAATGGATACGGGGTCCTACCATAATTAATTAACTGATGACTTTATTAACATGTATCCCACCTTTTCCCTAGCATAGGATTCAAGGCGGCTCACAACCATTTAAAACATTCTTCCCAGAACTGGAACTCGAGGATGATTACAATAGAGTTAAAAACATCCCAAAGGCTGATATTAAAATAGAATTAAGAATATGAAGAATATTAATATTAAGAATTAATATTAAAACATACATTTCAAAAAGGATAGAAACAGTACAGTTTAAAACAATAAAGCACCCTCTTCAGTTCTTTTCCTGGAACGACAACTGCACTGGCCTCGAAGGGGAGGTTTGTTCGTAAGAGGGGTGCTACCACTGTGTTGTACGTGCATGTGTTGGATTTCCCTGGATTTGTAATCTGTACCTGTTCATTTTGTACTTGATGGTTTTCTAATTATAAGACTGGTCTATGAAGGTACAGCGTGCCCTTGGTATCCGCTGGGGCTTGGCTCCAGGACCTCCGGTGGATACCAAAATCCTTGGATGCTCAAGTCCAGTTATATACAATGAGATAGTAAAATGGTATCTCTTATATAAAATGGCAAAATCAAGGTTTGCCTTTTGGAATTTTATTTTTTGGGGGGGATATTTTCTGGCTGTGGTGGTTAAATCCATGGATGCAGAATCCATGGATACAGAGGGCCAACTATAATAATACAATCATATATGACCTCCTCCATGAGGACTAGTGGCTGGTATTCCCCTTGTCTGCAGAGCACTGAATCTGATTTGGGTTTGGGTCCGATCTTTAAAGGATCCCTACCCTGAAAGGAAGCCATGGACCTCAATTTGCAAGAACTGAGCAGAGCTGTTGATACCCAAGTAACTCCGAGGTCTCTCATTTATAGGGTTGCCTCAAGTCAAAACTGACTTGAGGGCAATTGAAAACAACAATAAATTCTGCAGATGGGGTTCAGCACTTTGGATAACTCATTTAAGATCCAGACTAAAATGCAGAATGGATTCACATGCACCCCATCCCCGCTGCCATGGGATCCCTTAACAGCCACTGGAATAAAGTTATTGTTTGGGTCCAAAGATGGATGGGATGCTGCCAGCAGTTTTGCAAGACCAAAAGCCTCGCTCTCCCTGCTCTCTATGATCAAAACGGTTGTCTCCAAATTTTCCCGCGAGTGGGAAGAAAACAAACAAAACCCAAACCACGTGCCGCAAGAGGCCCCGGAGCTGTCTCGTGATAACGTGGCGCTCTCTTTTCCGACGGCATTCAACCCCATAACAGTCGCATGAGCTCATGAGTCAACACAACCCTTCTGGGGTGGTTGTGGGACCCTTCCGAGCCCCCGCAGACCTGCGCCGTCAGAGACTTTGCTTCTATTTTTATCCCCGGGGCCTTTTTTCAGAAGCCATTGTTTCTCCCTTCCAGAATGGCGGCAGGCTTTCTTCAGGCCCCCTTGGGCACGGGGATCTGCTTATAGAAACCGGCTTCCAGTAATTCTTTTCAGGCTGGAGACGGGTCGGCTTTGACCAGCCTTCCCTCCCCGGCTGCTGGGTTGGGGCTAGGAGCCAGTTGTCTGAATGCCGCAGTTCTGACATCAGAACCTGGCTCCTAAAAACCTTCCTCCTCCCTTCGCCTCCACCAGCTCTGCTCCCTTTGCCATCTCCTTGTGTGTAAACAGGGAACATAATCTCTGGCTCCCATCCTATTTACTGACAAGAGAGCATGACTCCCATTTTCTAGACAACGGTAAGGCTGCGGGATGTTTCTGGCCTTGCTAGGGTTGCCAGATTTCAAGGCCTGGCCCTGAGTCTCCAGTTTTTGCAGAGGTGGGAGACAGGTGTGCAGATCCTCCAGTTTTGGTGGGCTCAGCTCTGGACAAGAGAAAGGGTCTGGGCGCAAATCGCCAGTTCAGCTAGGAGAGCATCCACTTGCAACAATTGGCAAGGATTGGTTGCTGTAACTTCTAAAGACTCTTTTGGAGGTCTATGTACAGTTCAGTTGTCCCTCCGTATCCACGGATTTGGTATCCACGGATTTAAGTATTCACGGCTTGAAAATATTCTTAAAAAATAATAATCCAAAAAGTAAACCTTGATTTGGCCATCTTATATAAGGGACACCATTTTGCTATGGCATTGCATATAATGGGACCAGGACCAGTTTAAAGAATTTTGGGGCCCCCTACAATGCTTTATTTTGGGGGAGCCACGTATTTATCTCAGGTCAATGTAACCTACCTATTCACAGTACAGGATGTTAAGATTATTACTAATAATGTTTTTGGAAGAGGAGGGTTACTATGGGCCCCCACAATGATGAGGTCCCCTGCGGATGCTGATGCCACTAGTTCCTTAAACCAATGGGACTTGAGTATTCACAGATTTTGGTATCCACAGGGGGTCCTGGAATCAAACCCCAGCGAATATGAAGGGACAACTGTATTTTCTTCCCTCCTAGTTGTTGTGGTGTCAGGGCCCACCATCCACTCTGCTCTACACATGTCTTCTGGCTAGAAGCAAACAGGCTAAATTAAGGGCTAAATTAAATCCCCTCTACATTACACCAAACCTTCTAGTTAGGCACTTTAGTATCATCTTGGTATCTCTGTTAAAACTGTCAGCATGCTCTTGGCGTGTTCCCACTTAACAATAATCAGACTCACTTTCCCAGGTTTTCCTTCTCTTCCTTTAATGAGTTATTGAGTTATACCTCACTTCAGGTTTAAAAAAGAACAAGCACACTTGATCAACCAGTCAATTTTAAATGGCAGTCTGGGTCAAAACATGGAATTTCAAAATGTTCAGGGTTTTTTTTCAACTACAACTTCCAGAATCTCCCTGTCAGCATGACCATTTTGATCTGGGTACTACCAGTGGTTCATGGCACCTCTTTCCTGTGATTTTCCAAGCCCATAATGAAAATAATAGCATGTGTTAACACTATTTCTTATGCTGAAGAAGCAAGCCTCAACTGAAAAGTAGCTTGCTTCTTCAGCAACTGGAAATGTCAAAAGACACCTTGGCAGCTCACTCATATACCAAAATAGCGTTCCTGGAACGCAGTTCCAAAAGGCGAATTTTAATTCGGAAGACTACCTGGAACTCTCTCCTCCATTTTGACTGTAGCACAAGAAAATATTCCTGTCCAGAAAACAGAAACATCCGAACAAATGATGCCCAGCCCTGCACTGCTAAAGAACTATTGCACTCTATGAAGCCACAGGCGATCTCTGCCAAGTGCCAACCTATCTTGAAATCCAGTGGAAAGCACAAGGAGTATAGTACTTGAGGGCGTTAAGGGCTCGCCACCGTGTCTCCCTCTCCAACGCCACACACAATAAAAAAAAGTATAAACATCACACCCAGGCCTTAAAACAAAGCTAAAGAGGAAGCCGAAAACCTTGTGCACTCTGGCCTGTCCCTGGGCAGTTTGTGTTTATTTCTTCAAGGGACACAAAGCTAAGGAGCTAGGCAACCTGTCTTTTCTCCAAGTGGTACTTTGGAGAGCCAGATTTTACATAGCACCAAACCATGGTTGGAACCGTCTTGGTGCTTTATCAGGAGTGCTGGTGGCACAGTGGTTAAATGCTGGCACTGTAGCCACAACATTGTGAGTTCAATCCTACAGGGCTCCAAGGTTCACTCAGGACTTTATCAGACACGGAAAATATGATGTCATAAGGACATCACATAACCGTGAAAGGGCGCGCGGATCAGCCGACATTGCCCTTTCGCGGGTTATAAAGAGCCCCAAAACTGTGATTTTTAATTGATGGCTTAAGCCGTCAATAGATCTCCCTGCTGCTTTTTTTTTGCCAGCATTGGCGGCATGCGGTCCCTTTAAATCTCAGACTTACCCCAACAATGGCCAGTCCGACACAAACACTTATGAGTCAGATCAGAACATCCATGAAAGTTTCACTCTTTTTATGGCCTTCCCTGAGTTACTTGAAAGTTTGTGTGTGTGTTCGTATGTGCCTGGTGTGACTTTTTATGCTTTATTTTGGTTTTAAAGGTTGAATTTCCCACGCGATGATGAGGGAGTGAACGGGGCTTTGTTCACTTTCTCTTCATTCATGGAGGATCCTTTGCCAGGAGAGGAGGCGAGTGCAGGGGAGAACGTTCTTTTACCGGCATAAAAATGCTTTTTTTAAAAAAAATTCTGGCAAAAAAACATTTAAAACAATGTGTCTGATAAAGTCCTCAGCCTTCCATCCTTCCGTAGATCGGTAAAATGAGTACCCAGCTTGTTGGGGACAATTAGCTAAAACACATTGTAAACCACTTAGGGAATGCTTTGCCCTGATAAGTAGTATAGAAACATAAATGCTAATGCTAATCCTTTCCTTATGCAAGAGAAAGTACTTGCAGTGTAGACCGTGATCGAGAACTGCAGCCAGTGTGTATTTTGGAATCTAAAAATATACTGGGATTCACCTAGGGTCAGAAATACCACCACCACCCCGACACACACACACACACACACATGCAAAATGCAAGTTTTTTGCTTCTGTTTTATCCCAGAAAAGGAACCACTAAAATTGGCCTGGCAAACCCCCCTATGACTGCATCTGTTGTGTTTTCCCAAACAGCTGTGTGCTCCATTGGTGTGCGATGTGTGTTGCAAACACTTCCCCCTTCCTTCCTCCCCAACAGCCTGCCTGGCTTTCTTCTAAAGGAATAAGCAGCTGCAGGGAGAAATTTACAAGGTTACTGTTCTCAGAAAAAGAAAAAAATGCTTGTAAATTTCACTGTGAAGTGCCACCATAGGCCCTAAGCCAGAGATGGAGCAACAGCAAAGAATAGAAAGAAATAAAACGTATATGATAAAGGCGTTGTCCGAACGGTGAAAAAACTACAAAATGCAACCTGTCCTAATGGCATTCCATGCGATTTCACCACGTTGTGAATGGGGTGGGTGGGTTTCATGGCTTTTCCCATTTCTTTTTTAAAAACTCCAAGGGGGTGGGTGCACATTCCTGCTCATTAGGACAAACGAGTTGATTTGATTTGCTTGCCCAAATGAGAGGAAGCGCAAATCTGATTGGCCGGGCGAGCGTGGGAGGCAGGTTTTGCTAACAGGGCAAGAACCCGCTGCCACCATGTTGGATTTTCACCTTAGGGAGCGATCACTATGGCGATAAAATGCGGTGGGTATTTATTTTATTTCATTTTATTATATTTTTTGCTATCCTGTTAAATCGAAAAATCACTATATCGCTCCAGCGCACCTTAGAAGAGTTTTTCTACAAGTTTGGTGGTGGCAAAGAACTAATGCAACTAAATTACTCATGATCAGCATCTGGCACACAAAATTTATGGGGGCTTCTGAGGCTAAAAACACCCTTGAGACATGTCACTACTTCTGCAAAATGCCATTACTACGAGGTACTCCACTTTCCTATCTTAGAATGGAGTTCCTACAATAAAAGCCTTAACCTGTTTCTCTACAGCCAGTGGTAGCTTTGCTCCAGAAGATCGATTCTCTAACTGACCGCTGCATGCATGCATTTAGCTGTCAAATAAAACACACAAAATGGGAGAAGGCAAGAAAAACTTGACAACGGAAAGCTAAACACAATGCATATGGCGGGCTTCATTGGTGGACAGGCAAAGAAAGGAGGAGTGGTCATTTCTCCTCTCTTGCTTTTTTATTTTATCAACTGCTCACCTTAGTTTGACCGCTATACTTCAGGAAGAGAACGTGGACTTCCAGATTGGGATCCGTGGGACCCCGACTTGTGCAACCATTCGTAACCCTGCTGGTGGTGTAGAACACTTTGACGCGCTGGTCTTTCTCGAGCGGCTCAAGGATGCACGCCGGAAGATTCGCTGGGCCTAGGAAAGGAAAGGGACACAAGGTCAGCCATTTTGGGTTTCCTTCCCCAGAGAAAGAAAAGGGAATAGACAGGATTAGGCTTGGCGTTCAGGGTCAGATGACAGCACTGGAATGCCACTAGGAAGCAACAACTGAAGGTAGGGAGTGCTTCTGACCATGCACAAAATGGAGAGCTGGGGTGGAATTAGACCTAAGGGCATATTTTCTGCAAATGTGGGGTGGGAAATTTCCAAGAAAGAAAAGAGTTGTAGTCAGTGGGCACAAATAGGGTAATGGTCCTTGGCACATTGCATGTGTGTGTGGAAATGCTGGTCTCCCGCATCAGATAGCCCGAGATGCACTGATGCTGAGAAATTCATGGGCCTTGCAATGTTTATGCAAGAAAGTATAGCTCAACTAAACATGTCTGTGTGATATGACATACCATCCCCAAGAGCTGTGTGATTGCAGAATAAAATATATGAAGAACAATAAAGCCACATCTTTATTCTCCTGTAGTATACACGCCCTGGAAGTCTGAAGCTTCAGGTCTTTTCCAGAAAAATGGTGTCCATCAGACCATGCTGTTGTTCACAACCTTGGGAGCCCAGATGCCCAAAATGGTGAACTCTCAGAAACCCAAAATGCTGAACTCTCAACCCTTAGCAATATACAGATTGATAACCACAACGCCAAGGATGTTTCATTCTTTATGAAGAGTTAGGGATGGGAGAATCTCACCTGTTTGACTCTGCTTTTACAAAAGTGGATAAAGCAACGACTCCAGAAATCTCCAGCAGCAAACCCCCAACAATCCCAATTATGGCAGGGACAGTCCCAGTTAATCCTCTGCATTCCCGCTTTCCCAACTCCTTTTAAAATGTCCCAGTTTCTCTGTCTGCCTCCCACTTTGTTCTCAGCTCACTTCAGTAGCTGCTGAATTCAAATTGCAAAAGTAAATTGTACTCTCAGGAGGGAAAAAAAATCTTGCTCTTCCCTGTAGACTGAGGCAAAAGCAAACTGCTGCACCCTCTCCTAGCTTGTCTGTTCTCCTTCATTAAGAACTGTTGTCATCTGAACCACACTCTGGTATCACTTGGCCACATGTGCTTGTCTTTCCAGCTGTGAAATGTTGGAGGGTGCATGCCCGCTGGACAATATCCATTTGCAATAAAGCAAAATTGCTATGCTTACGTTCCTTTTTTTATTATTATTACAAAATAAAATAAAACTTCCTCTCAATGGTCACATGAGAGAAATGAATTTCGGATCTAGCGTGGGGACTTCCTGATCAAATCTGCCCCTGCTGGGAATCACATGATGCTTTGGACAAACAATTGAAAGGAGGAAGTTATCTTTCTTGAGGAAGGATCCTGAACCACTAATACTTAAAGGGAGAGAGGAGAAATCCACAGCAGGGGGAAAAAAGAAGAGAAAATCAGAAAACTCAGCCCCGAACTGTTATTTAAGTTATTCCCAGACTGGAACACTATGGGATTTTATCAAGATGAGGGTTACAAAGAACTTCAGTCAAACAATGTTGTCACCACTATCAATTTGATTTCCATTCAATAGCAACAAGGCAACTGGAAAATGTGTTACAGTTGTCCCTCTGTATCCACGGATTTGGTATCCACAGATTTAAGTATTCATGGCTTGAAAATTTTCTTTAAAAAATAATAATCCAAAAAAGCAAACCTTGATTTTGCCATCTTTTTTAAGGGGCACCATTTTGCTATGCCATTGCATATAATGGGACTTAAGTATTCATGGATTTTGGTATCTACGGGGTGGGTCCTGGAACGAATATGAAGGGACAACTGTATTCTTTTTTTAAAAAAAAAAATAATCCCAAAAGCAAACCTTGATTTTGCCATCTTATATAAGGGGCACCATATTGCTCTGCCATTGCATATAATGGGACTTGAGTATTCACGGATTTTGGTATCCATGGGGGGTCCTGGAATGAATATGAGGGCACAACTGTATTCTTTTAAAAAATAAGAATCCCAAAAGCAAACTTTGATTTTGCCATCTTATATCAGGGACACCATTTTTCTATGCTGTTGCATATAATGGGACTTGAGTATTCACGGATTTTGGTATCCATGGGGGGTCCTGGAATGAATATGAAGGGACAACTGTATTCTTTAAAAAAAAAATCCCAAAAGCAAAGCTTGATTTTGCCATCTTATATCAATGACACCATTTTGCTATGCCATGGCACATAATGGGACTTGAGTATTCATGGATTTTGGTATCCACGGGGGTCCTGGAACCAAACCCCAGACAATATGAAGGGACAACTGTATTTACATTTTGGGACCTGCATGGCTGGCCCACAGCTCGGGGGCTGGACACAACGACGAAAGAACAATAATTCAATCTCCACCCCAGAGAAGTTGCCCATCCACACTACCCAGTTACAACACTATGATTCCACTTTAACTGCCACGTTTACATCCTATGGAATCCAGGGATTTGTAGTTTAGAGAGGGGCATTTAGAATTCTCACCCAGAGAACTTTAATGGCCAACCAAACTACACACACAAAAAAAAGTCTGTTTGTGTTTGTGTGACAACTGACACCCAAGAGGACCAATTTCCCCAGCAGGAAGAAGGAGAAGTCAAGCTCGGCTGTGGCGGACGGATTCTTCCGAGTCCCTCGTGCTTAAGGTCGCAGCCTAGGCCGCTTCCATGACGATGCGTCCTCGGCCCACCTATTGTCCTGCATTTCCTCCCCGTACCGACCTAGGCCAGGCCCACAGCCGGCCGCATCAAGGAGGAAGACAAACAGCCGCTTATCTGGGCTCTGCAGCCTGCGTCACCCTTCCCTTCGTGCAGGGCTCTGCCCCACAGAGCCCGTCTAGGAAAAATACCGCCAGGACGACGAGACAGCGAAGCCTCATGGCTGCGCCGAACTCCGCAGACAAGCTTTATCTGTTTATGTTATTTCGGAGGCCCTCCTCTCTCCCCGGTCTTTAAAAATGAGAGATCTCTGTGGGACTCTTGCGCGCGCACAAAAGCGAGATTAGATCGGCCAGGCGACGGCGGCGACAAACTACTTCGGAGTCCATTCCCAAGGCGAGCGACACCGAGCGCCTGCGTCTGAGGGAGATTAACCAAGCAGTCTGGCTTGGGAGTTAAAAAACCGAGACCTATTCCCACACAAGAGATGCCGCAGGCAATTCGGACCAGTCGGAAGATGTTCGTAATTGTGTGGCGTAACAAAATGGATGCTGAAGCTGTTTTTTGAGCGGGAAACCTATCAGGTGGTGGGTTAAGAAAGATCCATTAGACCTTTCATTGCTGCCTGAGCATTGCTATGATTCCAACTGATATTTGCTAAGCATGATCTTTTATTACAGAAACTTGCTCCAAACCAACGTATTTACACACACAGTTTAATTGATACCCCACTTTTTTCCTTTTTTTAAACCAAAAAAGGCCCTTAAGTTGAGCCAGATATATAAAAATTAAAGGCCTCTTCAGCTGCCTTGTCCAATGTGACATTTTTTAATACTTATTTTCATCTGCCGATGAAAAATACTTTCCTCAGTGTTAGCTGCCAGATATAAGAAAGCAGACTAAGGCTAAATCTGAATTATTTCATGGCTCAAGGTTTAGCATTGACATCACTGTACGACTACATTACAAGAATGTATTGCCATCTCCATGGCTTCTAGTAGATTTCTGGGCCTGAGTCAAAGTGATGATATTAATTTTTAAAACCCTAAATGATTTAAATCTACATTACTTGAAGGAATACAGTTGTCCCTTCATATTCACTGGGGTTTGGTTCCAGGACCCCCGTGGATACCAAACTCCATGAATGCTCAAGTCCCATTATATGCAATGGCATAGCAAAATGGTATCCCTTATATAAGATGGCAAAATCAAGGTTTGCTTTTGGGATTATTATTTTTTAAAGAATATTTTCAAGCCGTGAATACAGTTGTCCCTTCATATTTGCAGGGGTTTGGTTCCAGGACCCCCGTGGATATCAAAATCCATGAATCCTCAAGTCCCATGATATGCAATGGCATAGCAAAATGGCGTCCCTTATATAAAATGGCAAAATCAAGGTTTGCTTTTTGGATTATATTTTTTAAGTATATTTTCCAGCTGTGAATACTTAAATCCGTGGATACGGAGGGACAACTGTATTTCCTTTATAACTTTCCCAAAGTTTTTGGGTATGGATAGGAAGATGAAAGATGGGGAAAATTTTATAGAAAATGCATTATGCAAGAGGGTATGCAAAAGTACTTAATAAATGAAAGAGAGGAAGAAGAGAGTTAGAATGTAAGAGAAAAGAAGAAAAAGAAAGAATTTATGGTTGGTAGCTGGTGGTTAGAAGAAAGCTAAAGAATGGGAGAATGGCTGTTTTAGGATAAGAAATGTAATAATCTAGAAGATTTATGTAAGTTTATGGGGTTGTCTTGTATCTATAAAGCTATGTATATTAATAAAAAGATCTATTTTTTAAAAAATAACTTTTCCAAACCTTATGGTTGTCTTCTGAAGCCCTTCCCTGATTACTCCCACCTAATGAGGTGATGCATCTGGTTACTAAAGAAAAAGGGATTTTTTGGTGGTGACCCCACGTTGTCGAACAAGAGAATCACCTGACACTGACCCTGTAGCCTATTTTAGTGTTAGGTGATGAAAACCTTTCTATTATCCCAGCATTTTCAGCAATACAACCTTGGTTTTGCTTTAAAAAAACCCTTTACATTGATACTGTTTCAGAACCTGGAAAGTTACATTTTATAAAGTAACTTGCTCTCATTATGCATTGCAGTGACTGAACAGTAATTTGTTGCTGATGTTTTTTATGCTGTTATAGAACTTACTAACTGCACTGTACGTTGCTTTTTAGTTACTTTTTTAAAAAACGAGTCTTTGCAAAATGCCCTTAAATGATCTTTTAAAAGCAGCTTTTGTAAAGTTAGAGGAAAGAACTCTTGAAATGTAACTTTGTTGTATGCTCATTACCAAGATAAATAACTTGTCACAGTAACCATATTGCTTGTACTGGGAATTTTGAGTCATGTCCTATGACTGGTTGGATACCTCTTGCTGTTTTTGTTCTCCTTGATACTTTGTGTTTTGCCCTTCCTTTTTAGGATTGCAAATGTTGACAGCAAACTCTAAGTAAATACATTTTTAAAAGAATGTATTTAGCACCTTCTTCATTGCCTCTAAATCAGTTCAAGACAATGTCAATACAGCTGGAGGGTTTCAGAAACTGCAAAACTGGAACAGGAACGTAATGGAGATATGACCCAATAAAGGATTTTTGCATATAATTGCAAAGTGCATACAGTTGTCCCTTCACATTCGCTGGGGTTTGGTTCCAGGACCCCCCGTGAATACCCAAATCCGTGAATACTCAAGTCCCATTATATGCAATGGCAGAGCAAAATGGTGTCCCTTATATAAGATGGCAAAATCAAGGTTTGCTATTAGGATTGTTATTTTTTTAAGAATATTTTTCAAGCCGTGAATACTCAAATCCGTGAATGTCAAATCCGTGAATGTGGAGGGACAACTGTACTGCTTTTCCTTAATTAAAGTGCATACAATGTCTACCTATTTATGTATTTATGGGATTTGTACTGTAAAACGTATATGATGCATATTTCCAGCACCTTTTTGTGAATGCACTTTATGCTTTTGTATATGCACATTATTGGGAAGTTATCTTTGATGGGATACAGGTTAGAGAATAAGTATTATTGTATGTTCCAGCCAGAGCAGTAGCACTTAACCTTTTCTTTACCAGGGACTCCTTGGAAATATCTTTTGTTGCCACAGACCCCCAAGACTTACATCAAGGTTTAAAATAATAATAATAATAATACAATTACACCCTCCTTTAAAACTTCCCTCAGGGGCACTGGAGGAGGAGGGAAGACTTTTCTCCTGCTTCTTCTTCCAAGTTTGTGGCTGGGGCAGATTGAATGGCAATGTGCAGGCCAAGCCAACCAGCCAGCCTTTGCCTTGGTTCTGGTCCCGTGGCTGCTCCATTGCTGGCAGGAGGTGGGCTGAGCAGTTTTGAGACCTTCACGGACCCCCTGTGAGGACATTGTGGACCTCTTTATTGTGGCAATATTCTCATTTTTCTGCCTCCCGCCCCATACCCAAGCCCCTTGCTGATCCTTTCCTTGGCCATACTCCAGCTTCCTTAGGAATCAATTTCTGTCTCTTGGTGCTTGGAAATAATTTACATTTAGTGAAAACAAAGTTCTCTGGTAGCAAAATGATGTGACCAAGAAGTGGGTGGGAAAATGGCCCAGTTTTCTTTTTATCAGTTGCAATCCCACCCATGCCCCCTGTCCCATATCATGGTTGCTTAACCCTTCGGTTGTGTGTGTGTGTGTGTGTTGTTGAGCATGCACAAGGAAGCAATATTTTTAAAGGGAATATAGATGGATGGGAACAGGCTATTGCTCTCATTTTGCCCTGCTCAAATGACTCTTCTGGGAGAGTTTATCCCCAGTCTTGCATTGCTAAGCTAATTCTTCATCTCCTTGACATATTTTAAAACACTCCTTTTTTTTTCCACTTTCCCCTTTGCTCCACTTTCTCTTTTCCTCTCCTCCAGTTGCTGAGAACCAGAATGTGAAAAGAAATCAAATCAGCAACTTGGCACTTTTCTCCCCCATTTTTTGCACCATGAGTTCCTCAATCTCTCTGTCTCTCCCCACCTCCAAAAAAATCTGCATTGGTCAAACCACCAGAGACTGATTTCATCATAAAGAGAGTAAAAGCAAAAACTTTTTGGAATCTTGTGACTGAATGGTAGATGGATTTAAATTACTTTGCATTGGAAATATGGTTTATATCAGTAATAGACCAAACGCGCTTGCATTCAGAGCTAGAGAAATTTCCAGGTCAAATGTCTCAGGCCTAATCCACACTACACAAATAATCCAGTTTGTAATTGGATGGTTTGCCATGGCTTCTGTCTATGGAACCCTGGGATTTGTAGTTGTACAAGAACTTTAGCCTTCTCTGCCAAAAAGCGCTGGTGCCACACCAAACTACAAATCCCAGGATTCCCTAGGAAGGAGCCATGGCAAATCATCCAGTTTCAAACTACAAATCTCAGTCACCTACATGTAAATAGGGGAGTAAATGCTGGCCTACTTTAATGGAGTGTTGTTAGAGATGTGAAGAAACCTAAACCCTGGTGAGATAGTGGGTCAAAACATAGCAAGAGTTCATTTTAGGGATTATATGAGATCTGCATGAGATTTCTCCTCCAGCACAACCACAATGGCTACACTGGACTTTGCATTATGGTCAATGTGGCTACCCATGAATTACTTTTAAGTGAGAAAAGTTTGAAGGACCTTGAAGCTTCCCATTCGTATGCAGACTAACACGGCTACATCTTTGAATTCTTCCCATTCATAGTTAGCACATGACCAGCAAACTGAGGAGTGGGTATCATCGGGCCATTATAGCCGTGTTATAATTTCATAAATTAAAAGTACATGGTCAAGATGTCAAAACGTCCTGAATGAGGACGCACAGACAAGCTAGGAGAGGCTGCAGCAGTTTGCTTTTGCCTGAGACTCCTGGGAAGTGCAAGACTCTGCCTGCTCCTCTCTTTACTCCTTGACTATGGATATTATCACACTACATTTTTATAGTGCTACTATTCCACTTTAACTGCTTTGGCTGCCTCCTGTGCAATCCTGGGATTTGCAGTTTAGGGAGGGGCATTTAGCATGCTCAGCCAGAGAGCTCTTAGGCCTCCCTAAACTACAAAACCCAGAATTCCCCGGGAGATAGCCATAGCATTTAAAGTGGAATAATAGCACTATAACAGTGTAGTGTGATAAAGTCCTGTGTGCAAACTACTTTTGCATTTTCAGATCAGCTTGCACCAATTGAAGTAAGCTGAGGAGGAAGGGGAGGGGAATGGGAAAAGGGGAGAGAAACCGGGAATTTTAAAAAGCATCTGAAAAAAGTGAGGCAGCAGGATTAATTGGGACTTTCCCCTGCCAAACTGGGCCATCTGAAAGGTCGGATTGCAAGATGTATTTCTGTCCAAATTGCAGCATGCATATACGTGCATACACATATAGGGTGTGTGTACACCTGAACAGGGCATCCCTTCCTCCCTCTTGCACACATACACACACCTTTGTGTCCTCTTTTTAGCAGAAGAGCCATGTTAGCCTGTTGCACCAGGAACAACAAATCTTATGACACCTTGACATCTAAAAAAACCCCTATTATTTTATAACTGCTGATGAATTGTATTCCCCCCTCTATTGATATTGCCATGTCTACCCTGGTGGGAAGCAACTTTAGTTTCTAAGTTTTCCTAGTGCTACACTACACTAGTTGGAAACACAAAAGCAACAAGGGGAGAATCCACACTCCACAAATAATCCAGTTTGAAACTGGATAATTTGCCATGGCTCCCTCCTATTGAATCCTGAGATTTGTAGTTTTACCCGGTCTTCAGCCTTCTCTGCCATAGAGTGCTGGTGCCTCCCAAACTACAAATCCCAAGATTCCTTAGGAAGGAGCCATGGCAAATAATCTAGTTTCAAACTGTATAGTGTGGATGCACCCAGGAGTAAGAAAATTGTGGCCTGCCCGATTGTTGTTTGGCTGCAGCTCCCATCCTCCCCAGATACCATAGGCACTTGTGGGCCATGATGGGCATTGCAGTCCAACATTTGGAAAGAGATGCACATCCCCATCAATGCATCAGAGGATGAATGATTTCTGCAAGGAAAGTTGCCCTGTGAATTTTCATAGAATCATAGAATTGCAGAGTTGGAAGAGACCACGAGGGCCATCCAGTCCAACCCCATTCTGCCACGTAGGAAATCACGATCAAAGCATCCCCAACAGATGGCAATCCAGCCTCTGTTTAAAGACCTCCAAGGAAGGAGACCCCACCACGCTCCGAGGGAGTGTGTTCCACTGCCAAACAGCTCTTACTGTCAAAAAGTTCCTCCTAATGTTGAGGTGGAATCTCTGTTCCTGGAGCTTGCACCCATTGCTCCGTGTTCCAGACTCTGGAGCAGCAGAAAACAAGCCTGCTCCATCCTCAGTGTGACATCCCTTCGAATACTTAAACAGGGCTATCATATCACCTCTTAACCGTCTTTTTTCCAGGCTAAACATACCCAGCACAATTTTGTGGCTAAGGATTTGGTATTCTGTGCCCCGGGTTCCAGTCCTTTGCTCCAGTAGCTGCATCACAAGGGCACAGCAGAGGAACTGAAGGGATGAATAAAAGGACCCAAAGGCACAGCTGATTCAAGATTTTTTGCTGCCTGAGGCAGAGGACAAGATGGTGCCCTGTCCTCATTCTGCAAACAGAAGCAGAGCGGGCTCCAAATTGGATTTTATTCCAGTACTGGTGATGGAATAATATCTTCCACTAACAGTTGAAAACAGCATAATCGTTTAGGAGAAAAAGTAGAGGACTTGGGCAGAAGAGTTAGAATATTGCCACTGATGTCCCCCAATATTTACTTTGAAGCAGTTGCATCACTTTGTCTAATAGTAGGACCAACCCTGGACCACTACAAGGTGGAAACGGCCCCCATTCTATTTCTTCACTGTTTTTGCTGATCTTCTTCATTAACCAAACTTCAGTCCCTTGTGAAACCTTCCCAAGAGGGATGCAAAGAAACCTTCATTTTTTCTTTTCTTAAAATGAGATGATGGCCTCCAACTCTCTTATGCTGCAACCCTAGCTTCCTTTGAAGCGAGTCCCACTCAACTCATAGGATGGAGCTAGGGCACTTAAAGTAGTATCAAACTGCTATAACTCGGCAGTGACGAAACACCCCCAGTTGTGGTTGTGCATCAACGCCCTGGACTAATAAACGATTTGAAAGATTCAGGAACGGAACAAGTTAACACGTCTACATAAGAGGGTAGCCAGTTTTCTTTCCAAAATAGTGCCTACCTCTTGAATTTTCTCATTTGGTTCATCTTCCCTGTATAAGTCTTCTCTCTCTCATCACCCTCACCGGTACATCTGGCAAAAAATTGGGAGAAGGCCACCTTGGTGACTGCTCCCAACATCTGGAATTTCATAGAGTCATAGAGTTGCTGAGTTGGAGGGGACCACGAGGGCCATCTAGTCCAACCTCCTGCCATGCAGGAATAAACAATCAAAGCATCCCCGACAGATGGCCCTATGGGATCCTGGGGTTTGTAGTTTGGGTGGGCACTAGAGCTCTCTGGTTGACACCACCACCCTGAACTGCAGATCCCAGGGTTCCACAGGAGGTGGCCATGGGAGCTGAGGTGGAATTGTAGGGCTATGCTTTTCTAGTGGTAAAGGGCCTTGGGATTTCATAGAATCATAGAATCATAGAATTGTAGAGTTGGAAGAGACCACAAGGGCCATCTAGTCCAGCCCCATTCTGCCACACAGGAAATCTTGATCAAAGCATCCCCGACAGATGGCAATCCAGCCTCTGTTTAAAGGCCTCCAAGGAAGGAGACCCCACCACGCTCCAAGGGAGTGCGTTCCACTGCCGAACAGCTCTTACTGTAAAAAAGTTCCTCCTCATGTTGAGGTGGAATCTCTGTTCCTGGAGCTTGCACCCATTGCTCTGTATTCCAGTCTCTGGAGCAGCAGAAAACAAGCCTGCTCCATCCTCAACGTTGACACCCCTTCAAATACTTCAAATACAGGGCTATCCTATCGCCCCTTAACCTCTTTTTTCCAGGCTAAACATACCCAGCTCCCTAGGTCTAAACACCCGTGGTTCCTGGTAAACCTCCTAATGAAGTTAGATCGGCACCTTCCTTGCTGTCTTCCCACAGGTAAGTGATGCCATTTTTGTTCAACAGGTCTTTGAGGACTGATGGTTTAGCTGGGACAGGCTTTGTACCACATGCAGTCTTATCTATCTGTTATTTCCTATTCAACGGCTATGCTTTTAATATTACTGATAGTTCAGTTACCTTTTTACCTTTTGTACGCGGTGAATTTTTAGCTATGCTCGTTTTAACTGTTGCAAGCTACCTTGAGTCCCCGGGCCCTTTCATCACATGGCACAATTACAGCAGAATGATCCCACCTTAACATCCGTGGGCTCCATCCTATGGAACTTTGGGATATATAGTTTGGTCAAGCACTAGAGCTCTCTGGCTGAGAATTCTAAATACCCCTCCCTGGTGGGTATTTAGTGTGGTGGGGTCTCCTTCCTTGGAGGTCTTTAAACAGAGGCTGGATGGCCATCTGTCAGGGATCCTTTGATCGTGATTTCCTGCGTGGCAGAATGGGGTTGGACTGGATGGCCCTTGGGGTCTCTTCCAACTCTACAATTCTATGATTCTAACTTAAAATCCCAGGATTCCTTTGGACAGAACCATGGCAGTTAAAGTGGAATACAGTTGTCCCTCCGTATCCACGGATTTGGTATCCATGGTTTTAAGTATTCACGGCTTGAAAATATTCCTAAAAAAATAATAATCCAAAAAGCAAACCTTGATTTTGCTATCTTATATAAGGGACACCATTTTGCTACGCCATTGCATATCATGGGACTTGAGTATTCACGGATTTTGGTATCCACGGGGGGTCCTGGAACCAAACCCCAGCAAATATGAAGGGACAACTGTATTCTTAAAAAAATAATAATCCAAAAAGCAAACCTTGATTTTGCCATCTGATATAAGGGACACCATTTTGTTGTGCCATTGCATATCATGGGACTTGAGTATTCACGGATTTTGGTATCCACGGGGGGTCCTGGAACCAAACCCCAGCGAATATGAAGTGACAACGGTATGTTGTTCGCTACCTTGAGTCTCATTATTGGGAGAAACGCAGGATAAGAATGAAAATAACAACAACAACATAACACTGAGAAAAAGGCAGGATATAATAGTAGTAGTAATAATACTAATACTAATAATTTCCCTTCTGATTCCCCCCTATTCTTCTCTTCCCTTTGCTTGAATCTCTTCTTAGTCTGATAACTAGACTAGCCCCATTGAATCAACTGGGTTCGCTATGTGTTGATTCACCATTCAACAAGCAATTCAGTTGGTTGGCCTTAGTTGGGAGTGCTAAAAAAAGGATCCCAGCCAAAGCCTCCAACTACTGCAAGTCCTTCTGGATGCACGTTGACAACTCCTTCCCCTCCCAGAACTCAGAAAAGTGACTCTCTGGGACTACAACTCCCAGAATCCTCCAGCCATTGGGATGCTGGAGGATTTGGGGAGTTGTAGTTTAGGCGAGACATTTTTTCTAAGCTTGGTCCTCCCTCCCTTTCTATTTGGTGTTGCCAAAAAGTGGCACTTACTTGCCCTGGTAATCACGGCACTGGCGGCCAGAAGGAACGCCACTAGACACGTCACCGTCTCCATGATGCCCAAATGGCTAGGCTCAACCGTTGGTCTCGGACCAGCTCCTTTGCTCCCCTTAGCCCGTGTCCAAGGGCAGAGGTCCGAGAGCACAGCTGGCTGCCGGGCTGCGGCGTTTTGCGGCACGACGCAGGAGAGGAAGGCGGTTCACCTCGGCCCTTCTCCACTCCAGCCTTGGTCCGTTTCAGGGAGATCAGGAGATCGGGAAGGAGAAAGGCAGTGAGAGTGTAGAGGAAGGAAAGGCAACCACAAACAGGCCACGGGTGTCTGTGGGACCTGGGATTTTGCTGTGTCTCCTCTGAGCTCTCCCCGCCTGACTGTTCGGCGCTGGCTCGGCTCAGTCCTGATGACCCATCGAGGCAGGAAATCGACTCCCTTTTGAGGAAGGCCTGCCAAAGAGTTCGCCTGCCAAAACAGCAAGAGGAAATGCTGGAGTTTTTTTTTTTCTTTAACAGAAAAAAAAAAAGAGAGAGAGAAACTTCTTCAAGGGATGCAAACAAGATCCAGGCCTGAACGTGAACAGCCAGAGGTTGCAGAATTATAACACGACACAAGTTGCACGTTACTTGGAATTAATCCCTCTTTTGAAATAATGAAGGCCTAGCAGAACTTTTTTCTGCTCAGAGACAAGTAGAAAACATATCCAGAGTTGTCTCCAAATAGATTTATCAGCCATTCATCAATTGGGACTAGATGATGTCTAAGCTAGCTTCCTTCATATCCAAAACTGCTATAATTTCTATGGATATCTGTCCCCCCCACCGCACCCCAAATACTGTACAAGGATGATTTAGATTAAAACTTATTCCCAGGAACTAAGCTGGTGTGGGCAACTGTAGCAGGTCTGGGGGCCACTCTTTTCGTCCAGGAACTTTCTCGAGGTTGCATGGACTACCAAAAAATAAGACAGAAAACCCTGCAGTGAAGTCCATTTATGGTCTTCAAGAATCAGTTCTCAAAGATCAGGCTTCCAGGAACAGCCATTCACCCTCTTTTTTTGGCCCAAAAAATGTGGATCTGGGGGGGGGGGGTTCTGGGGGTGTCAAGGGTCATAAAAACATCCTCCAGGGCCATATGTTGCGGGGGGGGGATACTCTTAGCCCCCTCTTGAACCCGACCTTAGGAGAGGCATTTTAGAGTGGAGGAAAGAGAAATCTATATAAAAGCTAGGGAACCACTAAGTGAGGTTTTTCATGGAAAACTAGAGATGTTGATCTTCAGTGATTTCATCCTCTTATGCAAGGAGGAATAATTAAAGTAGTTTTCTCCCTGTTGCAGGAGAAAACGAATATTCCCCTGCTGCATTCACCTCATATTTGAGAGTCACATATCCTCCAACATGATTATTCCTCTGTCATCCCACTTTTTCAACTGCTCTTAAAATATCCCAGCTGTTCTCTCCTCCTCCGTTTTTCCCTTTGTCCACAGCTTTCTTGATTGGTACAAACTGTGTTCAAAGTGCAAAAGTAGTTAGCACTCCATTAACTCAGCAAAGGGGAAAGAAGAGCGGGACGAATCTTGCCCTTCCCAGTAGACTCTGGCAAAAGCAAACAGCTGCAGACTCTCCCTGCTTATGTGCTCTTGCTCCTTAATAACTCTTGGCATCTTGACCACACTCTGGCCTTGCTTGGCCACATGCATTACAATTTTCATCAGTAACATGTTGGAGGGTATGATGTCCTGTACTGTTGCACAGGAATTATTCTATGAAGAAAAAAGTGTGTTTTCTTACACAAAAAAGCCCTGTTTTCTCTCTCTTTTTTTAATGCAAAAAAAGAAACCCACATGTTTTCTATGCAAAATAATTCGTGCACAGTTCAGCACATTGTCAAATACCAACAAAAAATTGCACAAAATTCTCCCTGGTCTATTATTCTTCACAAGGGGGCTTTCCAACGGTTGAGAAACCTAGCTTTTGACCTGTGGATGAATAATTTCAAATATTCTTTCCTTCTCTATGGGGAAGAGGGGCATGGCCACCTGAGGAAGCCCTATGGGTCAGGTTGGGAATGTTGGAGGGCCACATTCAGCCCTAGGATCTGAGGTTACCCCCTTCTTTGCAGGAGGACAAGGAATTTAAACAAGTGCGAAATCCCTTTTTCTGTGTTACCATTCAAATTACAGGGGACCACGTTCATCCCTTCTGTGCATCACACTGTGTTGTTTTTGTTTGCATTCCTAAACCCTTCTAGTTTATTATTTGTGGCTGAGGCCTTTCAACGCCTCCTGGTTCCTTTCTTCCTTTGGAGTGTCACAAATAGTTTGCAGGCATTGAAATGGCCCAAAAGCAACACACACACACACACACACACACACACAGTGGCCCTTTGATCCTCGGCCAGCTTTGATCCCACAGGGATTCAGTTTCCACCTATGAGACACCTGGAGCTTGCTTTGTGCTGGGTAGGGGGGGTCAAAGTACCCCACAGCTTGGAAAATTAACCTTTTTTGGGGGGACTCTACAGTCCCAAGAAGAGCGGCATCCCCTACGGACAGTGGTTCTTAACCTTTTCTTTACCAGGGACCACCTTTAATCTTTTGTTGCTGTGGTCCCCTAAGAGTTAAGTCAAGATTTAAAATCCTAATAATAATCATCATACTAGATGATCTCTCTCTCTCTCTCTCTGGCTTTTCTTCACATCCTGCATCTTCTGCAAGCGCGCTGATGACTAAAAAGGCCAATCCGAGATAAACAAGTCCGGTTGCAAAAAGCACAGCAGAAGGTCTCCTTGGGTGATGTTTCCGGGTTGCAATTCTTTATGCGTTATCGTTTCTCTTCAAGACTTGTTCGGCGTGAGTTCTCAAATAAGGCTGCAGCATTGTGGATTGTGCGTCTCCATGCCTCCCGATGTGAGGCCAGGGCGGACCACTGTTGGTGATCAATTTGGCCAAGCCTGAGATGTTGTTTCGGGGAGTCCTTGTATCGCTTTTTTGGAGCACCCCTCTTACACTGACCCGTGGTGAGTTCACCGTAGAGTAGTATTTTTGGGAGGCGATGGTCCTCCATCCTAGAAGCGTGCCCTGCCCAATGCAGCTGTGTTCTCAATATCATGGCCTCAATGCTGGTGATCCCTGCTTGCTCAAGGACAGCAACATTCGTCACATAGTCAGTCCAGTGTATATTTAGGATTGTGCATGAACAGCGCTGATGGATGATGATGATACAATTACACCATCCATTAAATCTTCCCTCAGAGGCACTGGAGTGGGAGGGAAGGCTTTTCTTCTGCTTCTTCCTGCAAGTTTGTGGCTGGAGCAGATTGAATGGCAATGTGCAAGCCAAGCCAGCCAGCCTTTGCCTTGGATCCTGCCACATGGCCACACAGAGGGTGGAGGTGGGCCTAGCAGCCTTCAAGCCTTTGCAGACCCCCTAAATGGGGTTGGACTAGATGGCCCTTGTGGTTCTCTGATTTCCGAAGCATCTTAATGGTTCTGCTTTTTCTTGGCCCCGGCCTGCCCTCTGTGGGGCAGCTGAAGAAAAGCAGGGAAGGAAGAAAGGAATCGTTCAAATGGGGTGACTGTGCTCAGGAGACGTGGCCCCCATTCCTTGACTCCATGTCTTCAGTTCCCTCCCCATCTCCTGTTGAACTTGCTAACCTCACACCAAGAATTTCCTGGATACCTTGTTTTTGTGGCTCCCCCCTCCATTTCCAGCAACTTCCCCCCAAACTCCAATCTCTCTAGGCATTTGAAGTTTCCAACCCCAGGCTCCAGGGAGTCCTTTGACTGTGATCCTGTTTGCAAAAAACAGTTCCTCTGAGCACCTTCTCTTTCCTCTTTGGCTCAGCCTGCTGGCACAGGAACAAGAAGGATGCAATCTAAAACTGGAGAATGAAACGCTGGATAGCAAAAGAGGCAGGGCTGCATAGTGGTCACAGATAGTCAGACTGTGGCTTGAGAGAACCCAGTTCATGTCTGTGCAGAGCCATGAAAGTTCAGACTAAAACACAGCATGGATTCAATGCCCTGCTAAGGCAGGAGCTGATAACTGCTGCTCCCTGAAGCCTAGATCTTTTTTATGAGTGGGAGACAGTTGCCTTTGAAATGCATCTTTTTGCTCCAAACTCCTTGCTTTAGCACAATATGAGTTTGACAGAATGTGATGCTCCCCCAAAAGCATACTTCGGACTAAGAAACAGTACAGATCTGCTTGCTATTTTTTGGTTCTTTTTGTCACCTGCTTCCTTCTTTCCAGTCCCTTATGTGATACCAAGATGCCCAAACCATCTGAAAAGTAACTGGATAACTGGAAAAGTAACTTGATCAGGCCCATCACGTCAAGATAACCTTAGGGCTACCTCCTTAATAGCGATCCTATATCTCTTCTTGTAGATGGTTTCACTCATGACAGAATTGACTGTTTCAACTTACCATATTTTTAAAAAGCAAAGATAATACAGTCAGCCTTCTGTATCCATGGATATTGTATCCATAGATTCTACCATCCACGGCTTCAAAATATCCCCCCCCCTTAAAAAAAATCCAAAAGGCAAGCCTTGCTGTTTGCCATTTTATATAAGGGGCACCATTTTACTACACCATTGCATATAAATTGTATATAATGAGACTTGAGCATCCATGGATTTTGGTATCCACGGGGGGTCCGGGAAACAAACCCCAGTGGATACCAAGAGCCCACTGTAATGTATTGCAAAAGTCCAAATATGCTTTATTTGAAAGCAACCTTACATACTCAAAGGGTCTTTGGTGAAGTTGATTTCTGTCTTTTGCTCCCTGCAGCAAGAAGGCCAGATTGCTGATTTCCCAGAATGCCCCAGTACACTGTATTGAGAGGATTGTGGGAATTTTAAAACGGCAGCCCCATTCAAGAGGATTCATGTTGATTGCAATGACGCCATGGCACCAGCATGAGTAACTTTTAAAAAGCAGTTATTGACCCTTCCCATTCCAAAGTCACAGAAGCAGTTAGTTGCCGTTAAGAATCACAATTTTGTAAAAAGGAAACGTTTACTTTACTTTGTTGTTATTAAAAGGGAGTAAAATAATTACTTCGGGATTATTACTTTTTTAAAAAAACAAACAAACAAACAAACAAAAACAGAATGTCAAACACCTCTGGCCTGTAATACAAAAACTCTTCTATAGTAAGTGCCCCCTGAAGTTACTCAGCAAAAAGGAATGAGGTTACAAATGTAAGGAAACTAAGTTATAGAGGTTAAGAAAGTTTTTTGAATGCAGTTCTAAGAACTAGCCAAACTGGCAGCAAGGTTCTGAGTGTGGATTGCTGTCCCAAAAAGGAACATTTTCTAAGCTGTTATATGTCTCCAGTTGTTGCAAAAAATAAAAATAAATAAATTAAAGGAGAGTTTCATTAACTGCATTGAACACATTGTCCTAAATCATAGAATCATAGAGTTGGAAGAGACCCCAAGGGCCATCCAGTCCAACCCCCTGCCCTGCAGGAACACACAATCAAATCATTCCCAACAGATGGCCATCCAGCCTCTGCTTTAAAACCTCCAAAGGAGGAGACTCCACCACACTGCCTATTCATTCAATGGGATTTGCCTGTGTGTTGCCTCACTGTGCAGCAATTGAGTCAATAGGTCAATCCTAGATAAGATGAAGCATTATTTGTAATGCATTCCTTCCATGCTCGGGGTATCAACGCAGATCTGCCGGGATGCATCTCTCCCAAGACAGTAAGGAGACGGAGGGAAAGACATGAGGTCATTTTGGGGTAGACAGCCTCGGACCCGGAGGCTTGTACAAAACCTGCCCTTTTGTGCGGTGTTGTTGTTGCTTTGTCCCATAGCTGTCTGGCTTGGCGTATTATCTGGCTCCTGCCTCAAAGAGATGCTTTGGCTCGGATGGAGCATTTTTTTCCTGCCCCCCCCCCTAGAAATAGGGGTTGAAATATGTGAGGGTTTGTATTGTGGGGGGGCTTGTCATATCCTTCCTCCCCGACATTCCTGGCACGTGCCTTTGGGTCCCACTGCGACATAACAAACCAGAGATGGGGTGGGGGGGGTTGGTTGTCTCCCCTTGTCATGGACGGTCCAGCCATTCCTGTTTATCACTCTAGCCTCCTCGGCTTTATTTGATGACTTAGACATCTGAGCATGTTTTTACAGTTGGTTTCCTTCCCCTGACGCCGTCTCTTGAAACAGTCGGTTTCTTCCCAAAAGTTTTTTTGCTCTCAGCCTCAGACAAGAGACAGTGGCCGTGCGTAGGTAGGTAGACTCATGCTTCTTACTCTCTGTCCCAATTTGGCAGGGATGGTCCAAATTGGCTTTTCTCGACCTTTTTATCCTGGAGGAACCCTTGAAATAAATTTCAGATCTCAGGGAACCCCTGCATAAATATTATTCTATATATTGCTATTGCTTTCCCCCCCACAATCACAATCTCTTGAGGAACCCTGGTTGAGAAACACTGGTCCAAATTAATCCACTTTCTTCCCACTTTTCCAAATGCTTTTAAAATATCCCAGTTTCTTGGCTACATGTCCGAGTTTGCACAATTACTTTTCTTTAAAAATTGAGTTGTTTAAAAGTTACCAACCCTCTTCTCCATTCCATTGATCCATTGTATTTCATAGGGACATCTAGCTCAGTATTGTCAATTTTAATTTTTGTAAGCCGCCCCAATTGTTTTTAACAGAGGGGCGGGGTAAAAATAAATATTATTATTAAGTCTGACGGGCAGTTCTCTAGGATTTTAGACAGGATTTTTCCCCCTCTCCTTCTCCACCCTGGACATCGCTGGTGGTCTCCCATCCAAGCACTATCCAGGCTGGACCCCTCACCCCAAATACACACACCTTGTGCCAAACAAGGTTCCGAAGTTGGCTTAGGGCTTTGTTGCTGCTTGTAGTTTCTTGCATAAACTCCGTTCAACCATCACTGGTCTTTCAGGATTAGAGCCTGATGGAGAAGACAGGACATCAGCAGAAGTGTCCGCTTGATTATCAAGTTTGCAGATGACACTAAATCAAGCGGGGTAGCTAATACTCCAAAGAACAGGATCAGAATCCAAAATGACCTGAACAGATTAGAAAGCTGGGCCAAAACTAACAAAATGAATTTCAACAGGGAGAAATGTAGGATACTACACTTGGGCAGTAAAAATGAAATGCACAGATATAGGATGGGTCACACCTGGCTTGACGGCAGTGCATGCGAAAGGGATCTAAGAGTCTTAGTGGACCACAAGCTGAACATGAGCCAGCAGCGTGATGCGGCAGCTAAAAAAGCCAATGCGATTCTAGGCTGCATTAATAGGAGTATAGTGTCTAGATCAAGGGAAGTAATAATGCCACTCTGTTCTGCTTTGGTCAGACCTCACCTGGAATACTGTGTCCAGTTCTGGGCACCACAATTCAAGAAGGATATGGACAAGCTGGAAGGTATCCAGAGGAGGGCGACCAAAATGGTGGGAGGACTGGAAGCCATGTATTTTAGGGAGCTGGGTATGTTTAGTCTGGAAAAGTGAAGGTTAAGAGGTGATATGATAACTATTTTAAAATATCTGAAAGGATGTCATACTGAGGATGGAGCAAGCTTTTTTACTGTTGCTCCAGAGACTAGGACATGGAGCAATGGGTTCAAACTCCAGGAAAAGAGATTCCACCTAAACATTAGGAAGAACTTCCTGACAGTAAGAGCCATTCAGAAGTGGAATATGTTGCTACCACCGAGTGTGGTGGAGTCTCCTTCTTTGGAGGTTTTTACAGAGAGGCTGGATGGCTATCTGTCGGGAGTGCTTTGATTGTATATTCCAGCATGGCAGGGGGGTGGACTAGATGGCCTCTCCTCATTGGTCATGGCTTCCAGACCTCCCATAATTTTGGTCACTCCCCTCTGGACCATTTTTCGCCACGTCCTAGTATTGCCTGAGGCAACCATCTCACTCCACCTAATGGTAGGGCTGGTCCCACTATAACAGACAACACAAAAAGGTCAGAAATAACCAACTGTTAGGCAGATTTTTTCTGTTTTATGCTCTTTAATAATGATATGATAAATACATTCAGACACTGGGCCCAACGTAAGGCCCTTAAGACTCTGGGTGGGATGGAGAGAGGGGAAGGATGATATTGATTCTTCTCAACCCTCCTCCTCTTATAAATATTAGAAACCGTTGTACAAAAAAGAGAAAAGCACAGAGAAACGAATTATCTTTAGTATCTTTATCGGTGAGTGTGGCGTGATCCAACAACCCAAGAGACAGAAAAGAAACTGAGGCACAGTGTTCACATGTTATAGAATTCCACCCAAGTTGAGATAAAATGCCCTGGGCTTCAGTGTATATTCTTCCCACCTCCTCTTTTATTTAACTCAGAAAATCAAGCAATTTCAGGAGATATCAGGAAGGGTGGAGGGAAACAGGGGAGAGGAAGAGATTTGTCGAGATGATCCTTCTGTCCAAATACATTCATGGACAGACCGAAAAATAAGATAAAATAAAATAAAATTAGCACAGCTTGCAATTGTTCCTTTTCCATCTGGACTACAACTCCCAGAATCCCCCAGCCAGCATAATCAATGGGGGATTCTGGCAGTTGTAGTCCTCCCCCCCCATGGAGATTTTCTGGACATTGAGGTAATAATAATAATAATTTAAAAAGGCACATAAGAAGCTGCTATTTGTAGTTGATAGTTGCTAAAGAAATTCACATAGGATGCTGGGGGGGAAAGCACTTTGGAGATGTTTGGTTGGAAACAGGGGCAGATTGCTTTTGGAAAGGCATCCGATCACCTCATTTCTGATTTTGTGAAAATAAAATTGCAGGTTTGTTCAGATTCAGACACTGGAATTTCTATGCTAGGTGGGTTTTTTTGTGGGAAGGGATGGGAAAATATAGCCACCTTCTTTGAATTTTTCTAATGATTATGTTCTTAAGAGCCTGGTGATATTTTCCTGGCATCCGAACTGTGCCACTTCACAGAATAGGCGGGGGGCTAACATGAGAGCATGTTCCCCATATAACCCCAAAATAAATAAATGAATAAATAAAATTTCCCAGGTGGAAAGCTAGCATGCCAAGGTTTGACTGTAATGTTCTCCCTGACGTGCTAGATTTCTATCTCCAATGTGGGATTTCTTGGCAGGGGGAAGAAAAGGAATGGAGGAGCATTTGGTCATGCCGGCCCTTGCGCACAACAGAAGTGACAGAGCCCATCATTCCCTTCCCAATAAGTCATAAATACATCCCAGTGTGGCAGAGAAAGAGAAAAAAAGAAAGACCTCTTTTTCCGTTGAAAAAAAATGGATAGCTTTTTATCTCTGGTCGCCCCACAATGCCACCATGAATGGCCTATTCATTCATATATATATATATGTATATATATATATGTATATATATATTTAAAATCATAAAAGAATTACAGAAGTTCCTTAGACAGGGGAAAAACCTACCCATTGAAATCCGTCTCCAGAAAAGACACAATAAGAAAATATATCCATGATCAGAAATGATTATCCTGCCTTGCAACTGGTTTAGCTTTTGACTCTTCTTCTTTTGAAAGAGAATGACCCAGTGGGGAATGTGTGGGGCCCTCCAGATGCTGTTGGACTGCAACTCCCATCAGCCCCTCCCCACATGGGCAGTGAGCAGGGATAGTGGGAATTATAGTCCAGCCCCATCTGTAGGGCCACAGGCTCCTGACCGACCCAGGAAATGAGCTCCAGCCTTCCTCATATTGTGTTGGACTACAACTCCCATCACCCCAGTCATGCTGTCCAGGATGAAGGGTACTGTAGTCCTACTGCATCTTGAGGAGGGGGTTACCAGGTTGGGGGGGGAAGCTGGATTACAGACTGCTACTCTTTCCTTTCCTTTTTGCATGTTTTCCCCTTAAGACAAAACAAAATTCTCTCCTTCCGCTCGGGAACTGGGATAAACAGGCCGTTTCCTGCCCTTAATCAACCTCTAGGATGAGGAACATTAAAAAGAGATTTTTTTTTTCCTGTTGCAACAGAAGAAGACCAAAAGAGAAAAAGAGAGAGCGAGAGAGATGAAGAAGATTAAAAAAAAAAAAAAGCATCTCAACTCATAAAATTGAACTTTACTTTGGAGAGTTGGTTTTCAGGAGCCAAAGACCACGTCCTCGAAATTTCCTTCGCAGGTCTCCTGCCACGAAAACAGGATAAAGCCTCTTCCGCTATCACAGCCCCTGAGATGACAATCGGAGACGGAGCGGACGGGAGGGTGGGCTTTGGGGGGGTGGTTGGCTGCCCAGGCTTGTTGGGGGGCAACGGGGGGGTGCTTCTGTAGAGAAATCTGGGGAGAAGGGTGTATGGAGGGTGGGGTCTCCGTATAGCCAAGGAGGATAAGGAGTGAGAGGGTGGAGGAGGGTGTGGGGGAGGACACAGTGCCGAGACGGACCCCCCGGCCCACCCTCCGCGCTTCACTTCAGTGCGTCCAGATGAGTGCAGACTTGCTGGAATACCTCGTCCACTGTGCCTTCCGCATTGAGCTGAGGAAGAGAGACGAAAGCGGTTTAGAACCCGTCCCCTCTTAAGATGGGCTGCGACCGAGCGGCTAAAGCCAGGGTGGGGAATATGTGGCCTGCCAGGGGTTGCAGAACTGCAGCTCCCATCATGCCTCACCGCTGGCTAGGGGCTGCTGGGCATTGCAGTCCAACAAGAGCTGGAGGGCCACACGCTTCTCATCCTGAGACTAAAGCTGGAAGCAAAGGCTATGCTCTTTCTTTCTTTTTTTATTTATTTATACCCCGCTCTTCAGCTACAAGGCTATCAAAGCGGCTTACAATTTTTTTTTTAAAGCAATAGCAATTTACACATCCACACTGCATTAAGCAGTTTCCAATGTGTGTTAGCTAATTTTTACCGAATATTTCCGATATTCTTTCTGGCTCCTGCAACTCACTCTAAAATAGACCAAATCATCTGTCCCTCCTAAAATGTACACGGAAAATTTCAGATCTGAAAACGTCTTCGGGCAACCATGTCGTGACATGGCCTACTGGGGTGTCTTTAAAAAGGGTTTAAAGTGATGGCAGATCCCAGAATCCCCTAAGAATTGTAGGAGCTATAGGCCCAACTATGCACAGATACAACTATTCCTATCTTAGGGTTGTTGTATGTGTAGGGTTGATGGAGGGTGGATGAGAGTTTTGCCCCTAAATAAGAATTCTGCCCTCCCAATAAAATATTCCTTCAATCCCCAAATATCTAGCATTTGAAGAGAGGGAGACTGAAAATCACTCACACTTAGAATTCCTATATTTGCTATGTTCACAGTCTCATGATTCCCTTTTCTATGGATGCCTAAACTGTATTTCTGAAGGATCCTATTGAAGAGGGAATGATATTAGAAAAGTGTTGGTGGGTGCTTGGTTTTTATCCTTTTAAAAACATTCTTCTGTATTAACTGATGGCCTTCTAAATTGTCCCTTCTGTCTATATTGCCTTTGAGTGGTGCTATATTACACCACTGCAAAATTTTAGTCGCATCCGGCAAGTGGAATTCAGGGGAATGTAAAACAATGGTCAGTAATTGGTTTTATTGCAATTGCATCTTTGCAGTTGTAATTTTATTGTTTTAATATCTGTAATGGTTTGAAATGGTCAATAGACTAATTCAATAAATAAACTACAGTTGTCCCTCCATATCCACGGATTTAGTATCCATGGATTTAAGTATTCATAGCTTGAAAAATATTCTTAAAAAATAATAATCCAAAAAGCAAACCTTGATTTTGCCATCTTATATAAAGGACACCATGTTGCTATGCCATTGCATATAATGGGACTTGAGTATTCATGGATTTTGGTATCCATGGGGGTCTTGGAACCAAACCCCTGCAAATATAAAGGGACAACTATATTGCCTCGGAGTGGTGCTATATGACACCACTGCAAAATATTACTCGCATCTGGGGAGGGGAATTTGCGGGAAGGTAAAACAATGGTCAGTAACTTGGTTTTATTGCAATTGCATCTTTGCAATTGTAATTTTATTGTTTTAATATCTGTAATGCTTTGAATCTAATTTGCTTTGAATTGTATGTATTGAACTGTATTCAATTGAATTGTGTTGCACTGTATGGTATATTGTGATGTTGTACCCTGCCCCGATCCTGAGGGGAGAGGCGGGTAATAAATAACTAAGTGTTGTTGTTGTTATTGTCATTATTATTATTGGTTTGAAATGATCAATAGATTCTAATTCAATACATGAACGAATAGTATTTCTGAAGGCTCCACAGATGTTTTAAGTTACTGTAATGCTAGAAATTTGGAGAGTAAAGGAACATTTCATGGGGAGCAGGGAAGGAAATTCCTGTTTTGGGGGGCTATGCCCTCCTTTTGCCCACCCACCCTCCATAGCTACACCTCCGGTCCTTTCTCCAAGAGCTAATTTGACAGCAGTAGCTCCGAGTTGTGGGAGTCGCTTCCTCCCCACCCAAACTAAATCTTCACACTGTCTCCAGTGTCTCCTGCCTGAAACTCCCCACCCACCCTTGGCTGTCCATTACTCATCCCTCTGCTATGCCAAGAATCCAGAGTCTTGCATTCGTGGAAGCTTCCTTTGAGTGATGAATGAAACCAGTTCTTCCTCCAGGAGGACATTTTTGGCCTCCGCCCCTCCTGTCCGGCCACGTTTTAGACACATAGGGGCTTCATGCTCCCCTAGAAACTTACTAAACTGTTCTATTGAGACCTACCATGTTTGGAATAGGGAGATGTTTTGGGGCTGTTGATGCTTTAGAGTCAGGGATGGACCATGACTGGTCCTCCAGATGTTGGACTACAACTCTCATCATCCCTCATTATTGGGAGTCTCTGGACCAGTGTTTCTCAACCAGGGTTCCCTGGCAAACTAGGGTTCCCCAAGAGGTTGCTAGGGGTTCCTCAAGAGATTGTGATTGTGGGGGGAAAGCAATAGCAGTATATAGTATAATGTTTGTGCAAGGGTTCCCCAAAACCTGGAAATTATTTCAAGGGTTCCTCCAGGATAAAAAGGTCGAGAAAAGCCGATTTGGACTGTCCCTGCCAAATTGGGACAGAGAGTAGGCACCCTAGGGTTCCCCAAGAGGTTGCTAGGGGTTTGTGCAGGGGTCCCCCGAAACCTGGAAATTATTTCAAGGGTTCCTCCAGGATAAAAAGGTCGAGAAAAGCCGATTTGGACTGTCCCTGCCAAATTGGGACAGAGAGTAGGCACCCTAGGGTTCCCCAAGAGGTTGCTAGGGGTTTGTGCAGGGGTCCCCCGAAACCTGGAAATTATTTCAAGGGTTCTTCCAGGATAAAAAGGTTGAGAAAGGCTGCTCTGGACCAAAGGACCATATCACAGGTTTGGAGATGAGGGAACGGAAATTTGATCGGCTAGTTATTACTACCAACAGCCATTTTTTTCAAGCTGGTAGTAAAGGCAATCAACAGATTTTACCCCCACAATATTTTGGGACAACCGCTTGATCCACGCGATCTGGGAAAACCAAAACGCTGGCAGCAATGTGGCTGAAAATGAAAATAAATGTTATTCCTTCCACAAAATATTGATGAAATGCCCACTAAGTTAACCACCTTAATAAGGTGGCCAATTTGTTTTTATTCTCTCAGGCATTTTAATGAGTTTTTCAAGTATGGGAAGGAAGCTGCTTTTGTAACAGCAGGAATGGAGGTTTTCCCCTCTACTCAAATCACTTCTTGCTTCGTTAATAGTTTTATGAAATGTTGCCGACGTTGGTGTATATTTTTCATGTTATTTTGGCTTTGGTTCTAACTGGCACCGTAAACTAGCCTGAGATAAATATTTATGTAAGACAGTTTGTAAATGCTTTAGATAAATATCCTCAATCATCTCTACATCAAAATGATGGAGAATTTGGGAACATTACTCCTTTTTTTTATTTTTATTTTTTTGCTACAACTCCTAGAAACCTCTAAGCAGGCTGGATTCTGGGAGCTGCAGTTGAAACATAAAGTTTTCCAAGTCCTGTAGTTCAGAAACAACAAAAACCAGACTTTGGAGGGCCATGATCCACAATCAGTATTCATCCCGACCTTAAAAATCTAATCAAGTTAATAATATTTTCAACCCCACATACGTGTTTCCTATCTCTCAAAGCAAATGCAACAGGCTTTTTGCTTTCTGCTCTTCCACACTTTAAGCCATGGTGGGAATTCGGCTGCCCTCCAGCTATTTCATTTGACTGCAAGTCCCATCAGCCCCAGCTGGACTACCCAAAGGTGAGGAATGCTGGGAGTTGCAGTCCAACCACACCTGGAGGGCTCTGTGATTCCCACTCTTGCTCGCTGTGAGCTTTTGCGTTTGTACAAGACGCACCTTACGAACGATCCCTCTCTTCTCGTAGTAAGCGATGACCGGCTCAGTGGCTTTGTAGTACGTCTCCAGGCGTTTCTTGATGGTTTCTTCGTTGTCATCCACCCGCCCGCTGGTCTCGCCCCGCTTCAGCAGACGCTTCACCATGGTGTCTTTTCCAGCATCCACGTACAGCAGCAACGTGGGCGCTGCAATCTGCGTGGGGAAATCACCGGAAAAGAGAAAGATGGTAACAACAATGGTATCCCAAGGCACAATCTACCGCCGCAGGGAGACATTTCTCCACCACTTGACCGAGGCTGCTGGCTAATTTTCTGTTCTGAGATTAATAAAATTATTCTATGGTGGTAAAGGGATTTGGGATGAAAAGAACAAAGTTTCAGCATACTTCCTATTGATCCATTCCCAGGAGCTTAGAAGGATACCGATATTAAGTTTACATATGAGGAATATGAACCTCTTAGGATCCGGTTAATGTTGCCATAAAATAGATTAAGGAGGGCATTTTAGTTGAAGTTAATCTGCTAAGAAAGACCAACCAGGTCGAAACGTCTTGGCTAATATCCTGGGAACAGACATCGTCAATATTCTGTCTTTTGAGCTTTGGTTCATTATTGTTTGGTATCAATGCATGCTGACAATTTTTTCTGAGTTTGCTGTACATTATTATCTGGGATCTCTGTACAATTAGGACCTATGGTAATTAGCAACGATTATGGAATTTATCATTTTTTTGTTTGGAATTACACCATTACACATTACAACTGAAATGTGTCTCCCTTATGCAAGATGGCAAAATCAAGGTTTGCTTTATGGATTATTATTTTTTAAAGAATATTGTCAAGCTGAGAATACTTAAATCCGTGAATATTCAAGTCCCATTATATGCAATGGCATAGCAAAATGTTGTCCCATATATAAGATGCCAAAATCAAGGTTTGTTTTTTTGGATTGCAGTTGTCCCTTCATATTCACTGGGGGTTGGTTCCAGGACCCCTGTGGATACCAAAATCTGTGAATACGCAAGTCCCATGATATGCAATGGCATAGCAAAATGGTCTCCTTTATATAAGATGGCAAAATCAAGGTTTGCTTTTTGGATTACTGTTTTTCTAAGAATATTTTCAATCCGTGAATACTTAAATCCGTGGATACGGAGGGACAACTGTACTTTTATTTACGTTTTTTCATGGTTTGGTCATTTCTGCAAGGTTCTGAAGATTATACAGTTATATATGCAAGTTTACTTTTTAAATAGTAGATTTTGGACTATAACTGGATTCCTTTTTTGATCCATTCTGGGGGATTTGCATTCAGTTGTTAGAGGGGGTGAGTGCTTTGGTTTTCTCTGGGAATTCAGAGAAGTGCAATGAGGATTATAAGAGGCATGAAGAAAAGTTGAAGGACCTGGTGGAGGGAAGTTTGAGGAGTGACATGATCAAATTCCCGGTTCTGATCCATCTCCTGTTTTTCAGCCGCATTCACTTCTCAGCATCCCCAGACTGGGGACCAGATGAAGGGACCGCACTGCCATCTTGCGCTGCTCCGGAGTAATAACAGGCCAGGGAAAAACTCAGTGCAATGTTTTAACTGTGGTTTTAATTTTATCCTGTTTAACTGTGGTTTTAATTTTATACTGTTTAATGTCTTTTTATGGGGGAGGGTGGGTGGTGCTTTTAGTCGGCATTGTAGCATTTTAATTGTTGGAAGACGCCCTGATTGTTTTTAGCAGAGGGATAGGGTATAAATAAATATGATGATGATGATGATGAAGTCATGCTGTAGCCCCATTAGGGTGGGACTTTGGCGTAGATCGAGGCTTGCAGTCATTGGAATGAGCAGGGATGTCCCCAAATACAGCAGGGATGGTTCCCTGTTTTATAAAGCAGTGGTTCTTAACCGTTTCTTTACCAGGGATCCCCTTTAAATATCTTTTGCTGCCATGGACCCCCAAGACTTAACTCAAGATTTAAAACCATAACAACAACAATACCAGATTAATACTACTACTAATAATAATACAATTACACCATTCATTAAACCTTCAGAGGCACTGGAGGAGGAGGGAAGACTTTTCTCCTGCTCCTTCCTGCAAGTTTGTGGCTGGAGCAGATTGAATGGCAATACGCAGGCCAAGCCAGCCTTTGCCTTGGCTCCTGTCATGTGGCTACTCCACTGCAGGGAGGAGGTGGGCCATGCAGACTTCAAGCCTTCCCGGACCCCCTGTGAGGACATCGCGGATTCATGGGGGTCCCCAGACCCCACGTTAAGAATCACTGTTCTAAAGTAAATGAGGATTGAACATTTGATTGAAAATTCGAAGGAACCTCTTGACTGTAAGAGCTGTTTGGCAATAGAACCAATTGCCTAGAGAGGTGGTGGTGTCTCTTTCTCTAGATGTCTTCAAAAAGCGGCTGGACCTCCTTCCCTATGACACCATTGTTTGGTGGTTTCCCAGCTTTTGGGCAGATTTAATTTTTCCCATTTGCAAAGGCAGAAATATCTCCCCAAGACTTAGTTACTGCCAATAATAGCTTTAGGTTGAAATAACCTGATATTCTGGTCCCATCTCTTTTGCCTTTGGAGAACTGTGGCCTCTGAAAACTTTCCTAAATTGAATTTGGCCCTTGAGATTTCCACCTTAGATCTAAAGACTATCCTGCATGGCAGGGGGTTGGACTAGATGGCCTTTATGGTCTCTTCCAACTATAGGATTCTGTGATTCTATGACTATCCTCCTCCTGCTTAGACCAGGATGGGCAACTGTTGGTGATAATCCATTGCCCAGATGAAGACATTCCCAGCCCACTCCCCCTGCCCACTCTCATATTTTACCTTTTTCTCAAACTCCTCTCCTTGCTTCACCTCCCGGGGGTAGCCGTCAATCAAATAGCCCTTCGAAACATCAGCTTTGGCAACCATAGCATCTCTCAGCATTTCAAGAACAGTGTCCTGTAGGCAAAGGTGAGAAGAAAGCAACATAGTTGACCTTCATGAAAGCTGATTTTCGGATTCAACATTGAGAGAGAGAACAGAAGGAGGCATTTCAAGGTCTGAGTTGGACAAAAAAGGTCTCACATAGAGACGGTCTCACACAATATTAGAATACTGTGTCCAGTTCTGGGCACCACAATTCAAGGAGGATATTGAGAAGCTGGAACGTGTCCAGAGGAGGGTGGCCAAAATGATGAAAGGTCAGGAAGCCATGCCCTATGAGAAGTGGCTTAGGGAGCTGGGCATGTTTAGCCTGGAGAAGAGAAGGTGAAGAGGGGACATCATAACCAATATTTGAAGGGATGACATTTTGAGGATGGAGCAAGCTTGTTTTCTGCTGCTCCGGAGAAAAGGACACAGAGCAATGGACTCAAACTACAGGAAAAGAGATTCCATCTAAACATTAGGAAGAACTTCCTGACAGTAAGAGCTGTTTGGAAGTGGAATAGGCTGCCTCATATTGTGGTGGAGTCTCTTTTTTTGGAGGTTTCTAAACAGAGGCTGGATAGTCATCTGTCGGGGGTACTTTGTGTATTCCTGCAAGACGGGGGTTGGAATGGATGGCCTTTGTGGTCTCTTCCAACTCTATGATTCTAAGAGCAGGGAGTGGAGGATGGCAAGACCAAGAGGATTACAGCTCCCTAAATGGCCATGGTAGCTGGAGTATTCTAGGAGTTATTGGTGGATTCTGGGAATTATTACAGCAGTAATCTTTCCAAGCTCTGCTCAAGCCCATAAAAGCCTCAGAAGGTGAGAGCTTTTCAGAGGAGACTCCATCCACTTTCAGTGGCAAACTCACCAGCGGGACAAGCTCTCCTTTCTCCATGATGGCAGACAGCTTCTTCCCCCGTTCTGAGCCTGAGCTGACCTCCGCTCGCAAGAGGTCGCCGGTGGACAGGTGAGTGTAGCCATACTTCTGAACGATCCTCTCGCATTGGGTCCCCTTTCCCGAGCCAGGCCCTCCTGCAACCAACACAAGGAGTTCGGCTACAGAGCTAGCAAAGATACTGATTGGAGACAAGAGTGCAAATTCTCCACTTTGGGTGGACTCTGCTCCAGGCAAGAAGCAAGAACTGTGTATTCATCTGTGCATTTAATTTTGGTGAATTTGATTTCTTTCGGGTTATTTGCTGCCGCCTCTGCTGCCGCCCTATGCCTTTTTTAAGCAGGACTGAAAGCCTCATGAGACTGAGACTGTGAATGCGCGGCAAAGCTTGTAAGTCCCTATGAAAAACTGGTGTCTGCCAGCTGCCTGCTTCTCCCTTGCAAAGGAACCCTGCCACTTCGAAGAGATCCATGGTGGATTGAATCCACAGGCTGTACTTTTTTTGTATGTTAAACATGGTTTTTTGGGGGGGCTAGTTAGAGATATTTACGGTTTTTCCACTTTTGTGGGGACCTGTGCCCTTAACCTCAGTGAATGTGGAGAGCCAACTGCATTTACTTTCTCCTTCCCTCCCAGTCTTTGTGGTGCCAGCGCACACCCTCCATTCTGCTCTGCATCTATCTCCTATAGAGAGTAAATGTCCCTCATCCAATCTCCCCTAAGCAAGTGAGAAGGAAAAATCCCCTCCTCTCACTTTGATCGGGAACAGACCCCTTAGCTAAGATTTCTGTCTCAATTTCCAAACGGGGAAACATTTGCTCTGTGTGTGTGTGTGTGTGTGTGTGTGTGTTCTGGACACGGCCTCACAGCCCGGAAAAAAACCAAGGAAAATCTATGGATGCCAGCCATGAAAGCCTTCGACTTCACAATGCCCACAGAGCCACAAGATTGCCACACTGGTTTAAATACAACTCAGAGAGGCACTTTTACAGCATGAATGTCTTTTCTGTGGCTTGCTCTCCTACTGTTACACATGCTCCTTGTTTTCAGCTTGTACTGAAGACATTTTTATTTAAACAAACTATTTCTGGTTCACAGACCAGCCATGGTTTCACTGATACCAGGGTTTGATTATATATATATATGTGTGTGTGTGTGTGTGTTTGTGTGTGTGTGTGTTATACAGCTCTTGGGGATTTCTTGGGTGTACAGTGGCTTATAAATACTATAAAAAGCAAACAGATCAACCCACTATAGTAAACAAGAAAATAAAACCAATATCCCAAAACCCTCTGGAGATGGCACAAAATAAGCTTTTAAAAAGCTGAAACACGCTTACCTACTACAAAGATGATCTTGTGGTTTTTCAATTTCTCTGTAAGGAGAGGGAAAAAAGAGGGTGAGGAAAAAAATAACATGATCTTCTGGGAGAAAAGCAAACGTGATTGTTCACCAAATGTCTCAAAGCCCGGAAAAAACCCACGGAAAACCTACGGATGCCGGTCGTGAAAGCCTTCAACTTCACATCTCAAAGGGAAGCAACCAGAGAGAGAAATCGGCTCCTTCATATTCCTGGACAACAGGCTTTCATGGAGGCCTTCAAACTGTTACCTTGGGGCCACTCCAATTGTAAAAGGATTCCCCCCAAAATATCTGATTGTGAACAGGAACATCCCCTCCCGGCTGAGGTTACCTTTGCCAGATCTGACCGTGGCATCTTCTAAACAGGAGCACTGGGCACCCATTTCTCCAAATTTCCACGGCTTCTTTGCTCCTTCTATAGCTTTTTCCCTTTTCCCCTTTCGCCTCCCCTTGCTAAAAAAAGTGGTATTGGGTGTGTCTTCCTTCGCTTAGCACATTTTTGGTCCATGAGTCTGTGGCCAGCCTCCTTTCCACAACTGGGGCTGGGCTGGGCTTGGCTTGGCTGGGAGGCCTGGTGGTCCAGTGTCCAACACAGGTTGTCGTAGAGATGGTTGCTAAGGGACCGGAAGAGGCCATAGCTCCCATGTTTCACAGAAGGGGACCAAGATGGAAAAACCTGGGAAGCAGTTGCCATTTGTAAATGGATCATAGCTGGGTTTTTTTTTTCTTTTTCAGACTATAGCTCCCACAATCCCCTAAAGAAAGATGTACTACAGGAGTGCTTGATTCAGACCTCCTCAGAAACCATGGGACTGCAACTCCCAGCATTCCTCATCATTGGACTGGTGAGAAGTTTGAAGCTGATGGAGGGGCCCTCCTCTAAGTCCCATAAATCAGGGCAACGTGGTATTGGAATATGTGGGAGATGACCTTCTCTGCTATGGCACCCTAGTTGTGGAATACCTGTTGACCTCCGTATCCACAGGGAATATGTTCCAAGACCCCCTTGTGGGTAATAGGGAACCCTATTATTTTCAATGATACAGACACTGGAAGTTGATCACAGAGTCACATTGAAGGACCTAAAATGCCTAGAGAGAACATATTTTTCAGATGTCGATAAGTGAAACTGTGGGTACTGAATCCATGGATATGCGGGTTGACCTATGCTCTCCCCTTAGAGGCCTGACTGGTGCCTACCTTGTTGTCACTCTGGTGCCATGGCGATTTACAAGCCTTTGGGACTTAACTGGTTTTACACAGATCCATATATGTGAATGGTTCTGAATTATTTTTAATGCATTTCCACTGGTGTGAATATGTTTTTAACTTGCTAAATTGTTTAATATTTTTTTTTAACCTTGCAAAATCATTTTTATTGTCCACGTTGCTTTGAGTTCCTTGTGTTTATTGGACACTGCCCTGAGATCTCTAGATGGAGGGTGGGATAGAAATATTCAAATAAATAAATGAATACAGCAAGTCTAGTGACATTTGGAGTGCCACCTGATTCCCATCCTTGACGTAGAGATCCAACAGATATGATGTGGAAATGTCAGAACGGGGTGAAATTGCCTTCTCTCCATCTTATTTGTTTTTGGGGAGAATGTCAAAGAATTTTAAGAACAGGAGTACAAAACACGCTGACATTCTCTCCAGCTTTTCCGTGATGCTTGACGCCAAATATAAATCCCCGTAATATCCTGGAACAATGCGACATCACAACGCAATGTCATTCCAGGGGACCGTGGCGGATTTAAACGTGGAAGACATGTTGATAGGGTTAGCCACCATAGAAAATTATGAGAAATGCTGGAAGTCACATTTTCAGCCTGGGAATAGGACCACAGGATGTGAAGACATTTTGCTGGACCCCTGGTTTTACTACTTGAGGCTCTGACAAACAGCAATTCTCGCTCCAGAACATGGGACCTTTTCCAAAACCGGACAGATGGAAACCTAATGACAGAGTAGCAGAAAAGCTAAAAATAAGAGCCAGGGTAGTTTTGAAGCTGTCTGCAATCGAGCGCCTTAGTGCTGGCAGACAGCAATGAGAGGTCTCCTTTGATTACAAGCTTTCTGGAATTACACACCAAGCAGAGAAGAAAGGAAAGCAGGAGATAAGTTCAGGGTGTAGTTCTTGGTGTGGGGAGGAAAAATGGGGGCTTTGGCCCTCCCATAAGAATTCTGCCCCCCAAATGAAATTTCTATTCAGTCCTCAATTTTTTTTAGCATTGCAGAGAGTGACATATTGAACATAATTCACATTTAAGAGCATCTCCAATCTTCTAGGCAAGAGGGAGGAATCTCAGGGTGAAAGCACTGCCTTGAAATGTGGGTGTGTATTGCTAATCTGTCAGATTTGGTGCTTTCGGCATACTTGATGCAGTTTTGGTTGATGTCTCCTGCTTAATGACAGAACCATGGTCCCACCAACCCACTCTCATATCAGGAGTGGGATTTCTGGGCCCTGGCAACTGCCTGCCAGCCACAGTCCAGCCCAGTAGTATCACTAGGGTTGGTGTCACCCAGTGTGGTAACTCATAATGTCACCCCATAGATCTCTTCCCATACTAAACCATACCGAATCCTTAATAATCCCAGCAATCTACGCAATCTGCTCATGACTTTGAGGGCCATCAAAAACCTACATGCAGGAGAGGAACAGGAAGGAAGGCTCGCCTGGCTGGACATGGCACCAGGGATATATATATATATTTAAAAATAATAAATTTCTGTTGAAACACTGCACAAAATTTTGGTGTCACCCCCCTCTGATAGTGTCAACCAGTGTGGTCCACACACCCTGCACCTTCCTAGGGATGCCACTGGCCCAGCTCAACATGGCTGATTCCATTAACAGGGTCCATTTTCATGGACTCAACTGCTTCAAGACATGGTTGCAGAAATCTGGGCAAGAGAATCAGGGAGGAAAATGAGACTGGGAAAGAGATGTCACCTACCTGACGCCATGTTGGGAAGTTCTGGAATGACCAACGCTTCAAGCTGGGGAGAAAAAGCAATCCAGACAGATTGGTTAGACTGAAGGCTCAAGTGCCTAGCAGAGGATGTTTAGAAACAACCAGGGGAGAACTTAAATCAAGGAAGTCATGGGCCTCCAGAGTTCATTGGACTACAATTCCCATCAGCCCACACCAACAAGGCCAATGGTGAGAGATGATGGGTGTTGTAGTTCAGTAACATCTGGAGGGGTATATTTCCTTATCCCAGGTTTAGAGATTTGCCCTTTATTCTCATCTCAGAGCTGGAAGGAGGGAAATAAAAGATTTTAGAAGCACCGATAGCAGTCATGTCCAGAATTCCCGAATGCCACTGCTCAGCTTTTATTCTTAGGCTTTTTTTTTGAAATCCCACCCTTTCTGTCTTTCCCCATCAAAATCAAGGGAGAAAAATAAAATACAACACCATCAACGCAGATAGGAGGGGAAGAAAAATACATTTGCCATCCTTGTACAGATATTCCACAAAGGCACACACAACCCACTGTCACCATGCTAGACCTAACGAGTTAAATAACTGTTTTCTGGCTTGGCAAAGCCAAAAAAGGTGATGGATAGCCAGAAGACCGAAGGTCTTCTCCAATTGGTAATGTCCCCATTCCTCCAAAAAAGTATGAAGAGGTAGCAAGGAACAGTCATAGCCCTTCTGCTTCGGAAGGTGTGCAAAACCGGTGTGCTGACAAACATCAGACAAACAGACGAGTAGATAGATACACACCATCAGCCTTGCGGCAGCTTCTGAATAAATACAGAAAATTGTGCAAATCAATCTAGAGGGAGGGATCATGGATGTCTAGGGATGGTGTTCCTACGGCAACGGTTTCCTGCCATTGCTTCTAACAAGGGAGGTATGATCAACCATCAAAAGACAGAAAGACAAAACCAGCCACGCGGAAGATAAAATAAGAGCACGACAACCTTTCCACAAAAAGAGAACCAGAGACAAACAGAAAGAAGGTTGGATGGTAGATCCTGGCAGAGATCCTACATTAGGGTTGCCTAGTATACCAGCATCCACATGTGATGTTTAATTGTGATTAATTGTGCGATGCGACTCTTGTTCTGAATGGCAGTGTTGCACAACCAAGTGCACAAGCCCATCCATGGACAATGCTCAATGTGTTTGCACATCCAGGCACCATGGTACTACATGAGCAATTCCACATCCACAACCTGGAAGTGAATGCAGAAATGTCGAACTCTGTAAGGCAATTTATGCATGTGATAGACATCAACAGAATTCCTGTCCTAAGCGCTGAATGGAAAAGCTAAACAGGGCCAGTTTCAAATCCCCACAAAGATATTTTTGGGAGGCTCTGACTCAAATATTATTATTGTTCAGCCTAGCCCACCTTACAGGGTTGTTGTGATAAAACAAGGATGTGGGGAGGTTTGGAGTGCTCATCTTTAGCAGCTACACAGCAGCAGATGTAACACAATTCTCTCTGTGTTGGGGGAAAGCTGTTAAATTGCATTAAATTATTACAAATTTCACCCCGCCTCCCAAAATAACAGCAGAGGATATTTCAGCCTCAAAGAATCCCAAAGTGGTAAGTACCCAAAATAGACACCCAGGCTCTTTGCAAAGTTCACATCCCACCTCACTCACTGAACTGGAGAGGAAAGGAGTAAGGTCCAGTTACACTCCCTTCTGGTCACTCCTAAAAAGGTCGGATGACCTTGGGATTTTTGCTTGCTCCGGGAGTTCTAAGTATGGACCGGCCCTTATAAATCTTGCAGGAGTCAGTCACATCTTTACAGGAGGAAAGTGGTCCTTCTCCAAACTGATTTTTATATGGGGATATGTGCTGAGGGGAGAGGCACATGGTACAATTCTGGCTGGACCATATATCTTCCAACATTTCACAGATGGAGAGCAAGACATGCATAGCCGAGCAACATCAGAGCGCAGTCAGAAAAGGCTAGGCAACAAGAAGGCAGAAATTATGAATGAGGAAAAACACACAAAGCTACCGTAGCAGAAAAACCCTGGGATTTGTGTACCAAATTTATAAAAGCCTGTAAAAATTAAAAACCCCAAATGAGCTGACTGTGGTTAGAGCAAACGTCCATCCCCTTCTCTCCTCTCCTCCCTGCTGAGTTATTTGTGTGCAAACTACTTTCACGCTTCACATTCAGTTTGCAGCAATTGAAGTTAGCAAGAATGAAGGGGGAAAGCAAGCAGAAGAGAGCAATAACGGGACACTATACAAAGCAGCTGAGAAAATGGGACAGCAAAGGATTAACTGAGACTATCCCTGCCAAACCAGGACAGTTGGAAGGATGCCCTGCTGTGTCAGACACACCGCCACAACAGAGCTGTAGGATTATGTGCCGAAGCTCCAAAGCAAATGCACCCTATGACCATTGAGAATGCACACATCTTAGCTACTACAGTTGTCCCCCTGTATCCACGGATTTGGTATCCATGGATTTAAGTATTCACAGCTTGAAAATATTCTTAAAAAAATAATAATCCAAAAGCAAAGCTTGATTTTGCCATCTTATATAAGGGACACAATTTTGCTATGCCATTGCATATAATGGGACTTGAGTAGTCACAGATTTTGGTATCCATGGGGGGTCCTGGAACCAAACCCCAGCGAATATGGAGGGACAAGTGTAAAAGCAAACTCCTTCTCTGAGGGCTGATCCTTATGCAGCCAAAACATCCACACACAATAAGGAGACCATTTCTCCCTACACGAACCTGCCCAAATCTTAAAATCTTCTATCACAGTTGCATCCACTCTATGGAGCTCCCTCTTATAGGAGGCTAGGTTTGCTCCCTCTGTGATCACTTTTTTCCTGGCAGGGAAAACACCTTTTTATTTCAACAGGCCTTCGGTCTTTTAACTAGTTGTGGCAGAAGCATTTTTTCCCTCCATGGTTTAACCCAAGCAGTGCTTATTATTTCTAAGCTACTTAGAGGGAGAGGAACTGAGGGCCCTGTTTTAGCATCTATAATCCTTGCAACCCAGACGTGGAGGGAATATATTTTTATTTATTTATTGGAATATACTTTTCAGAAATGTATAAAAAACAAACAAGTTTGCAAAGGGGTAACATTTTTTTAAAGTTGTTTACACCCAAACAAGTTGAAAGAAAGTTGTCTACAGTTTCAACAAGTGATGGATCTTCCTCTTACAGATCTACAATACCACTGAACTATGAACGTATCGGGGGTGGTGGTGATGCTGCTTTATTGTTGTGAGTCTGGTGCAATGGGGAAAGGGGATGCACCAGAAGCTAGGAACCTGCAAACCCAGTTGCAATGGGGGAGGAAGGTGAAGGTTCCTCTGAGCATGTACAGAGCGCCCCAGTGCCTTCCCCTCCGGAGCTGGAGGTTCAGGGGTCACCATGCAAGGAGCTGGCTGCCCAACTTCTTTCCTTTGGATGCCAAGGCTTCATTTTGAGAGCCACCGTGAGGACTAGCCCCTTACTCAGTTTTGGGCAGGGGGTTGGACTAGATGGCCCTTGTGGTCTCTTCCAACTCATCTGTGAATCTGAATCTGTGTTTCTGAATAGTTCTTACAACAAAGGTGGGCAACGTTTGTCCCATCTACTACTGGAATGTGGCCCATGTAGAAATTCTCTGAAATTCAGTCTGGCCCTTGGGTTGAAAGAAGTCCCCCCTCCTAGCTAATATGGTATTTTTGTCTTCTTGTTCCCAAATGGCCTGGCATAGCAAAGGACAGGAACTCTGCATATCCTCATTTGCTCTCATTTTCTGTATATCTTCACCTGTCCAGTGCTAAATTGTGGCATCCCAAACAATGCCACATACATGAGTCTCCTATACCAATTATAATAAATTCCTCCTATAATATCAGCCTCAAAGGGACACATCCCTGCCAGCACCATCCAGATGTGCCTTAGCATTTCTACATCTCCTATCATCCCCACCCACCCTGGTCATTAGTCTTGCTGGCTGTGGATAATGGGAGTTGGGGAAAGTTGATCTTATATGATGAAGAAACCTAAAATTTAATACAGGTCATCCTGCATATCTGTGTAACAAATATCAGCGGCTTCAGTTATCCCCTGCTGAAAAAAATAGGGATACATACCATAGAGTTGCACCGGAAAATGTCTAGAGAGTTCCGAATTGCTAGGTCCTCCAATGCAACTCTATGATATGGTTCAACACTGAACAGGTGATAAAATAACAAAAAATGAGAGCAAATGATGATATGCAGGGTTCAAATGTATTTATTGGTAGACACTAAACTGCCTTGTTCCCAGTCAATTCCTATCCACCTTAGCCCAGAATTAGCTATAATAGTGGGGGGTAACTTGTGGCACTCCATATCAAACTACAAACCTCATGGTCCCTCGCCACTGCCTATGATAGCAAGGGCTGATGGGAGCTGCAGTACAATATTGGGAGAGCCAGGATCTGTCCATCCCTGGGCTATGTCTGACGGCAATGGCTCTCGGCCAGGGAAGGTTCATTCCTGTCACTTGATATCTGAACCTTTCGGTTAGCCATACGGGGAACTGAACCTGTCATCCCCTACATGCAAGGGGAATACAGTACTCTGTTACTGAGCTACTCTTCCCGTTACACTACTGGAAATTGCTTTATATTGGAGCTATTTCCCCATTTAACCCCAGCTTGCCAATTCTGAATGGCAGCAGTTCAGTTCTCAGGATCTGGGAACCAGAGGAGCAACCCAAAGTCTGGTAAAATTCCTTTTTTTGTTTTTTGGACTACAGCTCCCAGAATCCAGATCGTTCGGGCTACAGCATAGGGTGCCTTGACTGAAAAAGATGGAGGCTCCTAGACATTTGGGGGAACACCAGTTTGGCAAAATCTGACATCCCCTCCATACCAAATGCATTCACACATTCAAACCAATTTTTTAAAAACTCTTTGCACCAAATAAGAACTGCCAATATATACATTTTTTAAAAAATAACCAGAATTCATTTTAAACATTTTTTTCCTACAGAGTTCTAACCACTTATAATGACAATTCCCCCGTGCTGTTCTTATTACTTCCTACCTCTGCAGGGCTCAAGGTGAGCCAAGAGGCAACAGATCTTGTAATTAAATACACATACCTGCAATTAAATATGTCGGAAATGAACACGGGAAGTGACAAGAGGCAAAACTATGCAAAATTCCAGTCCGGCTCAGATAAGGATCAACACCTTTCATGCAAGCAGGGTCTAGCTGACAGGGCTTTCCTCCTTCTTGCCACTCCTCTTAAAAACCAGATATTCTGGTGCAACTTTGCTCCAATACCATGAATTCTGGGAATGTAGGGAAGAGGCAAGAGGGGGATAAGATAGGAGAGAGGGTTGCCCAAGGTCATGACAATCCAAGACCGGATTTCCACAGGGCCCCTTCAGGCATGCAAAAAACCACAGGAGACATGTATGTACATACACATGGAGAAGCACACACGCGGCTGTCAAAATGGACCAAAAGGGATTATAAAAGGACACCGATCCCGCCTTGCAAGAAAAACAACCACAACACACCCACATGCACAAAAGCAGCTGGAGAAAATGCACAAACGCAGTACTGGCACCGTTTTTGCCCAGCAAACAAAAACCCTTGCAAATCACAAAGGGAAATTATTTAGGTCTCTTTTTATTTCCCTTCTGACTGAATGGGAAAGAACATGTCAAAAGGTATTCCTTGGCTTCAGCGAAGGAACTATCTATCCTTCTAAAGATGCTCTGGCTCCTAGGTTTATTTTAATTTAATTTAATTTTTAAAAGAAGGGGGGAAAGTCCTTCAAATGAGGTGCAATCCCTACCTCTCAGCGCCGGAATGGAGAACAAAAGGGGTTGAGGGAATGGAGTCTTTTTGCTCGCCAACAGGCTGCCCTGCATGGCTTCTCCAAGCTATTTTTACCACTCTATATACTGCTGTCAGAGAGAGAAAGAGACGCACAGCATGCTGGGAAGACCAAGGATTTTGGGGGGGGGGGATTGTTGGCAGCAAAGGACACCCAGTTCTTGGGAGACGTGAGGGGCATAGCAATGCCATTGGGGGCAGGGAGAATGGAGAAAAGGCGAGGAAGGAGGAAAAGCAGAAAATGTACATTGCAGAAGACTCTCAGGAAGAGGCAAACACCACCTTATGCTTCCTACCCACTTTGCCACACTGTCAAGGGAGCAGCAACTTTTTTTTAAAAAAAATGAAAATTGCATTTTTGCAGCAACTTTTTAAAAAATGAAAATTGCATTTTTGCAGCAACTTTTTAAAAAATGAAAATTGCATTTTTGCAGCAACTTTTTAAAAAATGAAAATTGCATTTTTGCAGCAACTTTTAAAAAATGAAAATTACATTGCTGTTAAAATTATTCCAAGCCAGTGCCCAGATTAAATTTTTTTCGTGGGGGGGGGGTTGCAGTAAGGAAGAGCAGAAGCAACTTCTTCATGGTCTTGTTATGTTTCTTTTATAGATATAGAGCCCTCCTCTGCAACACACAAAAAAAAAGACAATATTTTTTAAAGAAGGAAATAGAAAAAAAGGAAGAAAGCAACTGGGGAAGAATTGCCTGCAGATATGGGATCCGGGCTCAACCATCTCAAGCGGCAGGCTGCTGGAACATCTCCTCCAAGTAGAGCTACCAATGGTTAGACACACCAGCTTGTTGACTGAAGGAGCAGGCAACCAGAGCTTAGAAAAGTTACTTTTTTAAAGACCGCACCACCTGTAGCTGTGCTGGCTGGCTGGCTGGGGGATCCCAGGAGTTGTAGTCCGAATATATATATATATATATATATATGTAACTTTCCTAAGACAGGCAGTACTCCTTCCAAGATCAGGGTTGGGGGAAGGCGGACCTCCATCTAGGCAGGGAGGAGGTGGGAGAGAAGGAGAAGAAAGGGTGACCTGACTGATTTGGGTATGGTCCTACCCATTGATGGTTTTGTCTCCACCCACCAAAGGCTTTAGCTCCACCCACTGATGGATTTAGCTCCACCTACCAAAGGCTTAGCTCTAACCATTGAAGGTTTTGTCACCACCCACTGATGGCTTTGTCTCCACCCACCAACGGCTTTAGCTCCACCCATTGATGGCTTTAGCTCCACCTACCAAAGGCTTTAGCTCCACCCCACCCACCAAAGGCTTTAGCTCCACCCACTGATGGCTTTAGGTCCACCCACCAAGGTTTTAGCCCTACCCACTGATGGCTTTGTCTCCACCCACTGATGGATTTAGCTCCATCAACCAAAGGCTTAGCTCTAACCATTGAAGGTTTTGTGGCCACCCACTGATGGCTTTGTCTGCACCCACCAAAAGCTTTAGCTCCACCCACCAAAGGCTTTAGCTCCACCCATTGATGGCTTTGCCTCCACCCACTGATGGCTTTAGGTCCACCCACCAAGGCTTTAGCCCCACCCACTGATAGCCTTGCCTCCACCCACCAAAGGCTTTTGCTCCACCCACTGATGGCTTAAGCTCCACCCACTAAGGCTTTTAGCCCCACCCACCAATGGTTTTGTCTCCACCTACCAAAGGCTTTAGCTCCACCCACTGATGGATTTAGCTCCACCCAAAGATAGCATTGGCTCCGCCCATTGGTGGCATATGCCCCTACACAGGGAAAAGAAAGCTTCACCTATTCCCGAGTTAGAAGAATCAGGCAGATGTTGATGAGGACCATCTCAACCAAGAGACCCTAGGAAGCGGCCAACCAGAGCAGACACTACTAAGCTAAATGGGACTAACATTCCCTGAAATAACATATTGCAACTTTATATGTTCCTAAGCAGTGGTGTAGTGATGAATGCTGACGTAGAGGTTGCCCCCTGTATCCACGGGCAATATGTTCCTAGGCTTGCCGTGTATAAGTGAAACCACAAATAATAGCAAACCCTATTAAAATAAAGGACTTCCGGTCCAAACATACCATAGAGTTGCATTGGAGGACCTAGAAGATTTTCCAGCGTGACTATGGTATATGTCCCTATTTTGTGTCCCATGGATAACTGAAACCGTGGATATTGGTTCTGTGGATATAGAGGGTGACTTCTACAAGGACTCCTCATCATGGCAGTCCACACACTCACATTCCTGTGGAAAGTCCCCAAATCCAGGCAAGGTACATTGCTCCATATCAATAAACCATTCCAGCAGTATTCCTTTCTCAATAGAGCAGGTCTTTTGTAAAGCTAATGGGTCTTACTTGCCCCTTTTGAGACCAAGACACCCTCAAATATTTTGCCTTACACTTAGGGACAACTCAGAACAATATATAGTGGGCCTTCAGTATTCACTGGGGTTGAGATCCAGGACCCTCAGTGGATACCAAAATCCATGGATGCTGAAGTCCCATTATATATGGCATAGTAAAATGATGTCCCTTATAAAAAACAGTGAACAGCAAGCTTTGCTTTTTGGAATTAAAAAAAATGTTTTTTTTCAAGCTGTGGATGGTTGAATCGGTGGATAAAGAATCCGTGGATAAGGAGAGCTGACGGTATTGTTTGTCTCTCTCTGTGTGGGGGATTTCAACCTAGATAAAGTGAGGATTTTAACCAAACTTCGAAGGAACAGGGAAACGTAGGGTGTGACATATGACTGCAATATCTCTGCTAACCGAAAATCCGACTCCAAGAATCAAAGGTATTGATCCTGGATTTGCAGAACAACGGAGTTCCCCTGAATTTGGAAGAAGGAACCCAGTTTCTAGTCTGAAAAATCAGAGGGTTTTTCCACCCAGTCACCAGCCAACAATTCACACAGATTCCTCCAATATTATTCAATTGTTCATTTTTAAAAAACTGGTTTTTTTGCATCACACCAGCAAGGGGTTGGTTTTCAGGCCAAAACCACAGTTGATCACTGCCAACCTTTTGGCCCCTGGCTGCTGACATGAGTATTTTTCCCCACTGGGTACTTCCCATTCCACCTTCTGCCCCCTCATTTCCTGTTTTGGAGCCAAAAAATAGGAAGTTGGGCTTATGTCTGGAAAAATTAAATTTGTTATCAGGCGCCTTTGCCAACTGTCTGGTCCTCAGCCGGTGACCTCACCTGACCCCTCTCCGGTTCTTCCATTGGAGAGTCTTGGCTCGGGCTGAAGAGATTGTCCAAAGGAGACAGCAGTGGAGACTCTGAATTGGGAAAAAGGATAAAACCGGGAAGCCATCAGATAATCGTGGCAACTGGTAGTGGCTCCCACGTCAGGGAAGTGGCGAATCCATACCCTCCAACTCTTCTGACCATGAGTCAGCAGCGTGATGCAGCAGCTAAAAAAGCCAATGCGATTCTAGGCTACACCAATAGGAGCATAGTGTTTAGGTTGAGGGAAAAATTAGTGCCACTCTATGCTGCTACTTGGAATACTGTGTCCAGTTCTGGGCACCGCAATTCAAGAAGGATATGGACAAGCTGGAACGTGTCCAGAGGAGGGCGACCAAAATGTTAGGAGGTCTGGAAGCCATGCCCTCCTTTTTGGGGGGGTCTTTAAACAGAGGTTGGATGGCCCTCTTTCAGGAGTGCTGTAGTTGTGGATTCCTACATGGCATAAGGGGGGTGGACTAGATGGCCTTTGGGATCCCTTCCAACTCTAAGACCCCATTACCCTGAGGGTGTGTACAGTAGTCATCAACAGTGACACAGGGTCACCTTTCACAGGTGCCCCTCTCACCTGGAGCCTCTCTGCTCCCCGGCTGCAGCCGTTGCTGAATGCAGGTGACGATGTCGGCGAAAACCTCCGCCTCCTCCCTGTTTGCATCAAACTAGAAAGGAAAACGTGGGTGGGTGAGAAGGGGAGGAAGAGAACCAAGCAAGCAGTGGAGGAGCGTGCTTTTTCTATTTCCGTTTTTAATACAGGTTGTCCCCCGTATCTGCGGCAGATACATTCCCGGACTTATTGCGGGTACCCAAAACTGTGCAATATTGCAAACCGCCATAGAATAGCATAGAATCTGCGCTGGATGACCTAGGAAATCTGGTGGGATTCTAGGGTCATCTGGTAGAAGCTGACCAGAAAGTCATGTTCCAGGACCTCCTGATGCCTAGAGAGACCACCTCCAGATTGACTCTATGGTCCCCTCCAGATGCCTAGAGAGGCAGGCCTTTTCTCCCCGACAGCAGGTAAGTGAAACCGTGGGTACCGATCCCATGTAAACGGGGTGGTGATGGGTGGGGAACCTGTATCTCAGTTTTAAAATTTAGGCTGGCCTTCTGTTAGGCAGACTTACATCAATGTTAGTGGCCTTACCTGTGCGGAAAAGAGAATTGCGCATTTGCGCACCATCTGTATTCATCAAAGGGCCGCTGTGAAATTATGACATTTGCAATGCACCAAAAAGAGAGGTCAATATTGCTAAAGTGCCGGGAACTTAATAAAGACACATCTCTGTCAGACAGCAGTGATTCAAATGCAGTGATGCTATATTTTATTTTCACTGCTGCCGCCTTATGCTTCTCACAACTCAGAAAGGAGGAGCTGACTTGGCCTTCCCTGACCTCACACTCCCTCCAGGACTACAACTCCCATCTTCCCCAGCTCATACAGAACCAACACCATGTTTACAGTCCTCACCCGGACAATAAGACCCTTTTCTTGGTAGTATTTCACGATCAGAGAGACGTTCTGTTTAAAGGTCTCCAGCCTTCGCTGGATGGCGTGAGAATTATCGTCTAGCCGCCCGTGCTCTTGCGCTCGCTTCTCTAGCCGCTGGCGGAGCTCTTGGCTCGAAGAAGCCAAGAATATGACAAGGTCTGGGGAGCCGATCTACCAAGGAAGGCGAAACAAGTTACGAAGTTTTAGCCAGAGTTTGGAAACAATTCATTAGAAATTCAACCCAGCCCAGAAACAATTAATTAATGTTAACCCCTAATTTGCAGCCAAGAACCTGCAGGGCAGGGGGTTGGACTAGATGGCCCTTGTGGTCTCTATGTTGACCTATTCAACAATTATCATGAATTATGTTATTTTAATTTTTTTAAAATGTCAACAACATTTTAAAGTAACAAGTAAAGTTTCCATTGCTTTCATTTATAAAGTTTATGGTAATGATGATCATTTATTTATATAGTGCCACCAGTGCATATGGCACTTTAAAGTAAAAGAACAACAAAAAGCCTATCCTACCAAAGGCATACAATCACACACACACACACACACAGAGTATGTATACATATGCACACATATATATATATATATATATATACACACACATAAGGGAAGGAAGGGATAACACAAATATAAAACTATGCAATAGGATTGTAAAACCAATTTTATCGAGACAGAAATACACAAACCAATGCAATATAATAAAAAGCAAATTGACAAATACATGTAACCAAAAAATATATAAGATTATAAAACCATTTGTTGTGTCCCTTCAAGTCATTTCTGACTTATGGAGACGCTAAGGCGAACCTATCACAGGGTTTTCCTAAGAGTGTGTGACTTGTCCAAGATCATCCAGTGGGTTTTCATGGCCGAGCAAGGATTTGAACCCTGGTCATAGTAAACTAAAATTCCAAAAGCTTTGCAAAATACGTAAGTTCGAATCCCCGCTCAGTCATGGAAACCCACTGGGTAACCCCGGACAAGTCACACTCTCTCAGCCCCAGACAAATCCCCTCTGAACAAATCTCGCCAAGAAAACCCGTGATAAGTTCGCCTTAGGGTTGCCATAAGTCAGAAATGACTTGAAGGCGTACCACGACAGCAGCGTAAAAGATATCAAGGTTGTCCTAATCGCAAACACTTCTTTTCATGCATCCTAAGACTGTGTCTTTCTTTTATGTTGGATTTCTGGAATGTTTCTTGTTCCTTCTGCTTTCGATGGGTTTGGGCAATCCTTCAGGAAGTATCCCCACTCTATACACCCACCACCCCGGGGTCCTCAGGTTGGTCTCCCACCTGCTCCTCAAAGGTGAAGGCTTGGCCGATGTCTCGGGGGAAACCATCCACCACAAAGCCCCTTGCGTCTTGTCGCTTGATGAACTGTTGCTTCAACTCCTCGATTGTCGTTTCCTAAAAAGCAGAGAAAAATTGCACCAGTAGGACAATTCGGGGTCTGTTACCAGATGGGGGTTAATGTGGCCTATAAGCCACAAATGGGTCTCAAAACCACTTTTACTGCTCCCAAATCTCCATGTCAGTCCCCTAAATCCTGTCCAATTTTTTTTAAAAAAAACACAGTGCTATTTTTGGGCAATATTCACCCCAAAACCACACCTACACACCAGAAAACTACCAAAAATGCCCTCTCACATCTCCACAACCTCCTAATACCTTCCTCCCCAGTTGTTTATCAACCCAAATAGCAACTGGAAGTGATGTTGTATCACTTCCACCCACCATTTTGACCAACAAGGGAAGAATTTTGGATGGGAAGGCACAGCCTGGGAAGGGATATTGGGCAAATTAGGTTCCTGTTCCCTTGTGCAGTTATCTGTCCCATTTTTAAGGGCATTTGCGAGCCCAAAAATAGCCTCGACCCTACACAGACACACAGAGGCACACATGCATTTCTCTCGGTCCCTTGCTTGTGGTCTAAACTGGATGGACAGGAATACAGTTATCCCTCCGTATCCACGGATTTGGTATCCATGGATTTAAGTATTCCCAGCTTGAACATATTCTTAAAAAAATAATAATCCAAAAAGCAAATCTTGATTTTGCCATCTTATATAAGGGTCATCATTTTGCTATGCCATTGCATATAATGGGACTGCGTATTTATGGATTTTGGTATACATGGCGGGTCCTGGAACCAAACCCCAGCGAATATGAAGGGACAACTGTAGAGCCAAAGAGGCACACCTTGAAAATAACTGGAAATGTTGCAAAATTTTGCAACTTGTGGCTCGTAAATATACAATTCTGACCACCATAGAGTCCATTACAAGAGATCTTCTGTGACTTGTTTTTTTTAATCTGAGCCAAAAATGACTAAAAGTCCTCCTTCCATCCCCGCTCTGAACATTTTATCCCTTCTTTGCACCCACTCAGTTGCTGCTGATCCACAATGACATTAGCATTAGCTAAAACACATTGGAAACTGCTTAATGCAGTGTAGAAGTGTAAATTGCTATTGCTTAACAATCTGTAAGCCGCTCCGGTAGCCTTTGTGGCTGAAGAGCGGGGTATAAATACTTAATTAAATTTAAAATTAAGTAGCAAGGAAGTTCTGTCCCTTCCGTCTCTCTCTTTCACACACACACACACGCCTGTTGGGCCAGAGGTAGCTGTGGCTTTTAGCACAGCTCAAGTAATCCACCTTTGGATTTAATGGCAGCCCTCATGGGAGCTATCCAGGTGCTGAATCCTATTCCAAACCTAGCTTCAGCACCTGGACAGCTCCTGTCAAACTCAAAAGACCCCGGAGGTGCTGCCATTGAAACCGGAGGCTCCTGTTCAAACTGAGCACAGATTCCCGGCTCTATAAGAGTCATTGGCTGCCTTTGCAATAAGTGGGGGGTTTTAAGGGGAACAAAAATTTCCTTACCTTTCTCTGCCTCCCCTTCCACCACCATGGGACCACCAGGGAGCAATGTCACTGGACAGAGGGAGTGGAGCAGAATGTTTGGAGGATGATGGAAGGGTGAAAGGAAACTTGGTGGTCCATGTAGGCAGCAGGAAGAATGGGACCACGCTGCATATCGATCACACCAGCAGAAGCACAGGGGCTCCAATTCTGCTTAGGATAAACTGGGCCATTTTCTGCAATTTGCGGAAAGGTAACTAGGCTTCAAAAGCCTATATGTAAGGTTCTGGGGGTGGTGGTGGAACAAGTTTGGTTATCATCACCACCACTATTAGAAGGAATTTGCTAATAGGAAGAGTGGTTCAGCAATGGAACCAATTGCTTAGCGAGTTGGTGGGTGTCTCCATCTCTGGACGTCTTCAGAAAGTGGCTAGACAGCTATCCACTGGGGATTTTCTAGTTGGTGCTCCTCCACTGAGCAGGGGGTTGGACTCAATGGCCCATGTGGCCGCTGGCCACTCTGTGATTCTATGATTCCATTATAATTGTTCATTGTGCAGACAACAAGATACATGTCTTCCCACCTTCAAAAGAGAAGTGTGAATGTCCCCACCACTCAGGGTGCATCTACATTGCAGAAACAATACAGTTTGACAACCCCTTTAACTGCCATGGATCCATCCTACAGGATCCTGGGATTTGTAGTTTGGTGAGGCACCAGCACTCTTTGGCAGAGAAGGCTTGTAAAACTACAAACCCTCAGTTTCCATAGGACAGAGCTACAGCACTTAAAGCAATGTCAAACTGCACTATTTCTACAGTAGATACACCAGCAGTTGCTATCCAGCGATCAAAATATGGCAGTTCCCATTTTGTTCCACTTACCGGTGGAGCCAACTCCCCCTTGGCAATGATTGTGGCAATAAGTTCCCACTTCCTGTCGCTGGTGGCGCGGTGGATCATTTGGTTGCGAAGGATCTCGCCGACAGAGACGCAGGCGTACCCAAAATGGGAGGCCACCCTATTGCTCTGCGTCCCCTTCCCGCTGCCAGGACCCCCTGTGATTCCAAAAGGGGGTTAAAAGGTTATTCGGCGGTCTTTTTATTGTCATCCAAACCTGGGAATAACTTGTAAAAAATTCATTCAGTGCCCTGAATTTGTTATCATTTTCCAACAATAATATGACAATTGGTTAGTTTATTCATTAAGTGTTGTGTAGATTTTTTTCTAACTCAAACCATATCATCAGGGTGAGGAATGGTTTGTTGTAGGATCATAGTCAGAGAAGGAAAAATTCAATCCTCCCCCTTCCCTATGTGTTGTGATTCTGGTTTGGATCAGGCCCACACAGCTGGTTTTAATATTTTTAAAAATGCATTTACCACCATGTATGTACAATTAGGACTTTTTGTGACACCTAGTGGCTCCCAGGTTAGTGAATCCACTCTGGATTTCAGTCTGAACTTTAAAAGGAATTATCCAAGATGCTGAGGCCTATTCCCTGAAATAGGTTCAGCACCTTAGAGGTTCAAATTAAAACCTGGAGCAAATCCACCACCCTTTTGATACTGGACACATCAGCTTGCCCCTTAAGGGAAACTATGAAGCTTTTTAAAAAGTACAGTACTTCCTGGACCCATACTTACCGATCACGAAGATGATCTTAGGGCGAGGCCGGCCAGGGTCAAAGACATCATATTCTTGGATCAGGCCAGTGGATTCAGTCATGTCTGAGTCACTCTCGATGGAGAATTGGCTTGCGACCGGCGGCAGGTGGTCATACTTGCTATATGGTGCTCCACCTGGGAAGAAAAAAAGAAATGTGGATCAAAGTGTCACTAGCTCAATTTAAGGAGGATATTGAGAAGCTGGAATGTGTCCAGAGGAGGGTGACCAAAGTGGTGAAAGGTCTGGAAGCCATGATGCCCTCTGAGGAGCTGCTTAGGGAGCTGAGTATGTTTAGCCTTGGGAAGAGGTTAAAAGGGGACATGATAGCCATGTTTAAATATGTGAAAGGATGTCATATTGAGGAGGGAGCAAACTTGTTTTCTGCTACTCCAGGGGCTAGGATGTGGAGCAATGGGTTCAAACGATTCCACCTAAATATTAGGAAGAAATTCCTGATGGCAAGAGCTGTTTGGAAGTGGAATACACTGCCTGGGAGTGTGGTGGAGTCTCCTTCTTTGGAAGTTTTTAAACAGAGGCTGGATGGACATCTATCGGGAGTGCTTTGATTGTGTATTCCTGCATGGCAGAATGGGGTTGGACTAGATGGCCCTTGGAGTCTCTACATAGAATCCTAGTTGGAAGAGACCACAAGGGTCATCCAGTCCAACCCCCTTCCATGCAGGAATAAACAATCTCTGACAACCCCAGCTCCTTCTCTTTAAATCTCTCATCCTCTCTTTTCCTCTTGTCTTCCTATCTCTTCCCACTCCCTCTCTATCTGTCCCATCTCTCTCTCTTTCCATCTCTGGCACCCTGTTGCTTCTTCCCACCCCATCCTCCAAGCCTTTCCACCATCCAAAGCCTCTCCCCTTTCCTACTGCCCATTTCTCACTTGCTAAAAAAAAAAAAATGAAATCCTAAAGATTGCTTTTCCATGACACTGGCTCCTGCTAAAATCTTGTCATTACAAAGCAACCAAAAACAAAAACCCTGGTCAGAGTGGAGCTGAAAGACAGGGAAGGCACACCAATGTCATTTCAACATGCAGTTTGGTACCAGATTGAGAAAACTACATTGGTGGTTGTTGAGCCATCTCTGAACTCCTCTTACCAAATTTGTCACTGCCATATAACATGGTCAATGGCCCAAATAGCTTTAAAAGGGGGATCAGACAGTTTACTGAAAGACCATGCAAGGTCTATCATGGATTATTGATTGGGACAGTGGAATATTATCTCCATGTTCAGGAGCACTATATCTTATATTCCTTATCGTTACAAAGCAATCAGAACAAAAAGCCTGGTCAGAGTGGAGCTGAAAGACAGTGAAGGCACACCAGTGCTTTGAACTGGGGAGTGTATGGTGCCACTTGTGAAAGAAAAAAGGCACTCAAGAAAAGGAAGGGCCAACTTGGACCACAACAAATTTAAGATGAGTAATAGTATCACAATCAAAATGACTGGATCCATCTGCACAGATTCAGCCCCTGAATTTGGCATGCAAAGCAAGTGCCACCCACCTGTGCAGAAGAGGGGCTTCTTGACCTGCCCACTGCTGACCGGATACGTGGCCTGGCATTCTGGTGTGATGAAAGTGTCCCACTGCACCATCTCGGGTCCACCCAGTTCCCGGACTTTTTGCAGACAATGTTCCAGGTAACTGACTGGGTCTTCAGGTCGGTAGTACATGAGGCCTGTCAGCATGCTCTGGGGTGGGGTGGGGGGCAGAAACAGGGGGCAAAAGGAGCATGTTTTTAAAAATACAAGATTTATGAGCCCACTGGAGCTCTAAGATCGTCTGGAGAGGCTATTTTCTCTGACCCACCACCTTCTCAGGCTCATTGGGTGGGAACAAGGGAGAGGGCCTTCTTGGTGGTTGCTCCCAGACTTTGGAACTCCCTCCCCAGAGAGGCCAGAATGGCCCCATCCTTGCTCTCCTTCTGTCGGCAAGCCAAAACATTTTTATGTCGTCCAGCTTTTACGAACTGTCTAGGGTTGGGATTTTAATGCTGTGCAGTGCTGTTTTTAAGGTTTAGATATAGTCTTTGAATGAATTTTAAGACTTTTAATGGTTAACGTTTAACTCCGACTCCACCCAAAATAAAAACTGATAATATTTTAACAATAACAGTCTTGACTCTGGCCCCACAGCCCTTGGGAGGACCCTGGTCCTAGCTTAACCCTCGAACCACTACATCACAATGGTTCTCATTAGAGGAAGGCTAGTTTAAAATGTCCCATGAGTTAAGAAATGTATACAGTTGTCCCTTTATATTCACTGGGGTTTGGTTCCAGAACCCCCCGTGGATACTCAAATCCGTGAATACTCAAGTCCCATTATATGCAACGGCATAGCAAAATACTGTCCCTTATACAAGATGCCAAAATCAAGGTTTGCTTTTTGGATTATTATGTTTTTAAGAATAGTTTTCAAGCCGTGAATACTTAAATCCATGGATACCAAATCCGTGGATACGGAGGGACAACTGTACAGTATAAATCATCCTCAACACAGGGCAGGCAAAACAGAACAAAAGAAGCCAGGGCTGGGCTTAGCCACCGAGGCTGCAAACTGTTTGGGTGCTTCCATGGTTTTGAAACACACCTTGAACAGCTAGAGAAAACAATACAGGGAGAAGAGAGGGAAGACTTTGCACGTCACCTGCAAGGATTTCAGAAAGCAACGCCATGCATATTTGCTCAGAAGCTTAGTGGAGTTGACCCTCTCAGAAGCACACCTCAAGTTTCCCTCTGGTTTAGTTTTTGCACCCTCTTAGGGGCCAATCCAGGCAAGGAGGAACGGTGCAACCTCAGTAAACAAAATGTCCCCTGGATGGATGCGCTATTTATGTTTTTAAAATCCCCAGGTTCTGTTCTCAGCCGTAACAGCTCAATCTGTCATGCTCAGCAACACGGGCGGACGTCTCTCGAGAGGGCGATATCTGAGCCAATTAATTTAGCAATCAATACCATTTAAGGCTAGCTGGGTTGCTAGGCGGATGGGTGCCCTGGACGCTTCGTTCTGCTCCGTGCAAAGGTGGGAAATCTGCAACCAGAGGCCATTATTTCAGCCCTTCTTTTCTCCTCCTCTCACAATAATTCCCATTTCATGATTTCTCCAGTGAGACTCACGCATGGACTTTTGAGCCAAGAGCTGTGGATGCTGCCAAAAGTGGCGTCTCCGTGCATGTGGACACTTGGTACCTGCACAGAAGTACTCTCTTCTTTCTTTTTTTACAATAGCATCACTCACTCATAGACTTCTGAGGCAGAATCAGTCAATGTTGCCCATAAGGGAATGCTTAGGAGTGCAGACACTTGGCCCATGCTCAGAGGCACTCTCTCCTCTCCCTGGTTTATATATTTATTTTTTGCAATCGCTCCACACACTTCTCCGGAGACCAAATCCTAACATTTGTGTATCTAACTTCCACACTTGAGCGAAGCAAAATCCCTCTCTGCATGTGCTCAGAGGCAAAGTTTACCAATGTATTCCCCACTCCCCACATTTCCCTCTGCAATGGATTTCAACTTATGCCATCGCAGCCCAAGCAAAACACAGATTCACAGAAGAGTTGGAAGAGACCACAAGGGCCATCTAGTCCAACCCCCTGCCCCAAACTGAGCAAGGGGCTAGTCCTCATGGTGGTTCTCAAAATGAAGCCTTGGCATCCAAAGAAAAGAAGTAGGGAGGCCAGCTCTTTGCATGGTGACCCCTGAACCTCCAGCTCCGGAGGAAAAGCACTGGGGCGCTCTGTACATGCCCAGAGGAACCTTCACCTTCCTCCCCCATTGCAACTGGATTTGCAGGTTCCTAGCTTCTGGTGCACCCCTTTTCCCCATTGCATCATCCTCACAACAATAAAGCAGCATCACCCCACTGATACACCCATCTCACCTCGAAAAGCTGCGGGATTTCCCTGCGGGAGACATAGTCCCGGGCGTCGGCTGTGCTGCTCATGGCGGCTTTGGTCCCTCCAGCCTCACTCCCTCCGCCTCTCTTGCTCCGAGAGGCGGCCGCTTCAACAGCCAGGGGGTGGGAGGAAAGAAACGGGCGAGCGGTTGCCAGGTCCAGTTCGCCCAAGCCGGAGAAATGGACAGGGACCCCGCGGAAGGCGTGGCGCAGCGCCCCTGACTTGCTTGCAAAATTAATTCCTTTTTTTCCCCTCTAATACAGTAATTCTGATTTTTTCCCCGGGGTGGAGCCTGCTAGGAGACCTAGGAGGAAAGTTTCCAACCTGCTGCGTCTGCTCAGATGGACCTGCCAGCATGCATTTGTTTCTTGAATAAATTCTGCTTTAAAAATAATAATTAACAACAGGTGAGCTCTAGGTCAGTGACAGTGGTTTTTAACCAGGGACCCCCCTCTAGGGGTCCACAATGCCCTCACAGGGGGTCTGCAAAGGCTGGAAGGCTGCTCAGCCTATGTGACGGCAGCCAAGGCAAAGGCAGGTAGGCTTGGCTTGCGCATTGCCATTCATGCTGTTCCAGAAGAAGAAGCAGAAGAAAAGTCTTCCCTCCCCCTCCAATGCCTCTAAGGGAAGGTTAATGGATGGTATAACTGTATTATTATTATTATTATTAGGGTTTCTAATCTTGAATTAAGTCTTGGGGTGTCCACCGCAACAAAAGATATTTCAAGGGGGTCCCTGGGAAAGAAAAGGTGAAGAACCACTGCTCTAGGTCAGGGCTTCTTAAACTTTTCCCACTGGTGACCCATCTTTGCCCGAGAAATTTTTCCACTGACCCCAGGTATATAGGTATATAAAATAGGTATACGAATCCTTTTACTGTTGCCAAATTTTTCGTGACCCCCACATTCACTTATGTGACCCCATAGGGGGTCGCAGCCCACAGTTTTAAGAAATTTTGCTCCTAGGCATGGAAGGTAGCCAGAGGGCCAGGTGTGTATAAGCTAGATCCATACAATATACAGTACAGGACAAGGTCCGTCTTATTAGACCGTGTCAGAAAAGCTGTCAAGACGGATCTTTTCCGGCAGGACTTTCCTAAATATCCTGGCCCAAAGATTTGGCTGCCTTTTCCCTTAAGCTGCCACTGGATTATTCTATTTTTTTCCCTTTTTAATTATTGTATGTTTTTAATCTTTTTAATTTAATATTGTTTTAAGGGGTGGGTGGGTTAGGGTACTGATGCACTTATGGAGTTTTTATGCTGTAGGCTGCCCCGATTGCGTTACAGAGGGGCAGGATAGAAATAAATTTTATTATATATATATGTATATATATATATATATATATACACACACACATATACAGATATAGAACTTGTATCAGCTTCCCTATCATCTATCTGTTTATCTATCTATCTATCTGGCTAGCTTGTATATTATATAATCTGTAGGAAGGTAGATAGATAGATGGATAGATGAACACTAAATCCCAAACTAAGGGCTGCTGTTGCTAGGAGCAAACTAGAGCCTGCTATGGTGTTTATATACCAGCGTATCTCAGGGTGCATATACAGTTGTCCCTCCATATCCACGGATTTGGTATCCACGGATTTAAGTATTCACTGCTTGGAAATATTCTTTAAAAAAATAATAATCCCAAAAGCAAACCTTGGTTTTGCCATCTTATTATATCAGGGACACCATTTTGCGATGCCATTGCATATCATAGGACTTGAGTATTCACGGATTTGGGTATCCTGGAACCAAACTCCAGCGAATATGAAGCGACAACAGTATATTGTGCAAATACTGCAGTTGCACATCACTTTAACTGCCATGGCTCCATCCTGCAGCATCCTTGGGTTTGCCGTTTTGTGAAGTACCCTCCTGCTTTGGCAGAGAAGGCGAAAGACCTTGTAAAACTACAAATCCCAGGATCTCCGTATAGCACTTAAAGTGGTGTCAAACTCCAGTATTTCTACAATGGAGATGCAAAGTCTCTAACAGTAAAGCACCTTTTTCTTTTTGCAAAGGCATTTTATACCTGCCTAGCTCTCCTCATCCTCTGTCTAGCTGGATTTTTTTAGCAGCATTAGCCTTGGGAAGAGGGTGAAGGAAGGCTGGAGAAACACAAGACTTCTAGTGTTGGGTTAGGACAGTCTATCTGTAAAAAACACTGCAATGAGCTGGGAAGTGCCAGGGTTCACTTTTAGCTAATCCCACCCGAGCCTACGCTGCCTGCCCATAGGAGATAAGGTGAACAGCCGCTGCCTCCAGACCTTATTTTATTCCCCGCAAGCTTTTAGAATCAAAAATGATTAAGGAAAGAATTTTAAGAGGGCATGGTGTTGTTTTAAAATGTACTGTTTAAACTGTTTTTTTAAAAATCCTCTTTAAGTACTGTATAGATTTAAAATTGCTTTAATAGTAAGAGTTTTGTTCTGTTTGAATGCTGGCTTTTTGTTTGTTCTTAAATCTATTGTAATTATGTTCATCTGTAAGCTGCCTTGAGTTCTAATCTTGGGAAGGTGAGGGTATAAATAAAAAAAATTAATAGTTATAATTATAATAGGAGGAGGAGGAGGAGATGACTGCATCTGCTGCAGACAGAAATTTCATTTTCCTTAGACTGATTATTTTCATCACATCTCCAAGCAGGCCGAGTGGAACCCATGTGTGTCCATTTCAAAACTCCATGCAAACTGTAGTTTGGGACCGGAGGACTTTAGCAGAGTGGTAGAGTCCTTGCTTCACATGGAAAACTGCTTCCCAGTTCCTACTATATTGACGGGGCTAAGCCGCCAATAAAAAGGGACGCCTTATTCACGCCCGTGCTATGCCCCCGGAACGCTGAAGGGCAATGTCGTCTTGGTCATGTTGCACGTTTCAGTTTTTGTCACGTTCTTCTGATGCGGTTTTTGCCACGTCTGACAATCTCCTTAGGAAATCTGTTGCAAATCAATATCTGCACAGTACAGTAGGCCCCCGTATCCACTGACTCATTATCCACCGATTCAATTATCCACGGGACACAAAACAGCACACCTACCATAGAGTCTTCCTAGAAAATGTGTCCTTTCTAGCCCTTTTCTAGGTCCTCCAAGGCAACTCTATGGTATTTTAAACCGAAGTCCCATTATTTTCAATGGTGTTTGCTACTATCCACTGTTTTCAGTATCCATGCCCCTCCCAGAACCAATCGCCAGTGGATACGGGGGTCCTACTGTACTGAACAAGATGGACAAGTGCTTTGATTCAGCATAAGGGAACCTCCAGTGTTTTCATTGCGCTCAGCCCTTCATTCTGAACAATGAGGACTGGAAGCTTACTTTGCATTTAGGAGAGGGGACAATATCTTAATGGGAAAGCCCCTGCTTTCAGGAAAAAAAATCTCGAGGCTCACATGGGTCAATTAGCGACATAGCTAAGCTTCCTGAGAACCAGCAAAGCTTAGCTGCGCATGGAGGGGAGTTGCCATGGCGATGATGTGGCGAACGCACCAGGGTGGGCGGCTTGGCCTGCTTCACCAGAGCGCAAAGCTAAAGGAGGCGGCTGAAGTTGAGATGGCCCAGTCCTGGCGAGGAAGAAAAGATGTGCCTCCAAAAATTCCGAACGCTGATTGCGTTCTCTTTGAAAAAATGTCAAATGCTGATTGCGTTCTCTTTGAAAAAATTTCGAATGCTGATTGCGTTCTCTTTGAAAAAATTTCGAATGCTGATTGTGTTCTTTGAAAAAAATTCAAATGCTGATTGCGTTCTCTTTGAAAAAATTTCGAACGCTGATTGAGTTCTCTTTGAAAAAATTTCAAATGCTGATTGCGTTCTCTTTGAAAAAAATTCGAATGCTAATTGCGTTCTCTTTGAAAAAATTCGAATGCTGATTGCGTTCTCTTTGAAACCACTCTGCACCCCTTCACGCCATGCCGGTATGTTTGTGTATGTGTAGGAACCAAGATGCTAACTGCGCTAAGATTTTGATCTAATCTAGCAAGACTATTTCCCCTAAACTTACCTATTAAAAACAATTTCATTAGCTTTATAAAAAAACCAAACCCTGCTGCCCAATTAAAATATGGCATCTTTTATTTAGTCAATTCAAAGTTTATTAAAAGTCTCTCTAATTCAGTTCATCAAACTGATCAACCAATTAAACGTTCCGGTCTTAACCATCACCACAATAATACCTAACAGAATTCATATGGTTGTAATTTTTTTTTCTTGATTAAAAGAATTCAGACTAAAATAGAAGACATCTGAAGACAAGAGGCAAGCCAAGAGAGAATCACATTCACCATTGTTTCAAAGAAGTCCGTACTGAGTTATAGAAAAGCGCTAAATGGATGGTTCATGAGATTGTGCTTGTTTCCTTAAATCTTTTATTTTTCTTTTTGAAATCCAAAATCAATGCTACCTTTTTCCCCCCCATCTGGTGCACCCTGCAAATATTCTGGCCTACAGCACAGCCGTCTGGGGATGATGGGCTCGTCATCCAAACAACCCTAGCTGGCTTCTAGGTTGGGGAAGGCTAGCCAGTCTTTATTGTTAGGGAGTGCTTGAATGTGGTGTTTTTTTCTTTCTTTCATGCAAATATGAATCATCAGAAGAAAACATGTTATATATTTTTCTGCCCGCCTCCTAACAATGGACAGTGTTAATTCTGATCATGGCCTGTAAAAAAATTGCTGGTGCTTTGGTTTGTATATGAAATACATTTATATTTCTTTGCAAATTAAATACATTACAAATTAAATAAACATAGAGGGGTTGTTGGAGGGTGGGGATAATTTTTTTTTGGCCCAAGATTGAAGCAGGAGCGGCATTATTTGGACAAAGTGGAGAGGAAGGGAACTTTCACAATTTGCACATTCAGTGCACATGAAGGTTACAAATCTGCTTTAATTTCATTTTTGTAGACGAGAATGGGTTATTTCATTTCCCCGCCCCTCCTTCAAGAAAAAAGTAAGAATGTTTGTACGTTTTCCTGTCTTTCCCTTCCACATTTTGCAACTTTTTGGGGAGTGAAAACTTGGTTTGTTCAAATACTCTTTGGGGGTTGTTTTGGGGAATCCCCCCCCCCCGAAATCTGAAATTAGCTTGAAATTTCTCAAGAAGGCATTCCAAATGTGTCAAGATACCCTCTCTCATCAAAGAGGATCCCTTGTGCTATTGGCTTATTTTTTAAATTTTGGAAGGGTCGAAGGGAGTGGGGTTCCCATAAGGTCAGAGCTGCTGCAAGATTCTGGAAGAGAGGCCAAAAAATAACCCCACAGTGGACTCATTCACACTAGGATCAGTTGCATGATTCCACTTTAAGTGGTATGGCAACTTCCTACTGAATCCTGGCATTTGCAATTTAGGGAGGGGGTATTTTGAATTCTCAGCCCAAAAGCTCTAGTGCTGCACCAAACTACAAATCTCAGGATTCCATCGAAGGTAACCATGGTAGTTAAAGCGGAATCATGGTGATGTAATCATATAGCATGAGAGGCTCACCATGGGCTCCTTGCCTGGACTTTCACAGGCACTATCTGCTGATCGGAGGAGAGGCAGCCATCTTTAATTTGGCACCCCAAGTATACAACCACTGATGCCTATGCCTGGAGGTAGCTCCAGTTGAACTCAATAGGGGTGGCGGTAGCTCCGATGGAACTCAATAGGGTTGGCGTCAAAGCATCCATGCAGAGAAATCCTTCTCAATCTTTGGCCCTCCAGATGGACTCCCAACGCCCAAAGCCAACATGGCCAATGGCGAGGAATTATGAGAGCTGAAGTCTCAAACAATGAGAGCACCGATGTTTGATGAACATTGTGACCTGAACGCTCTGGTTAGTCCCAGCTAAAGCTGACTTACTGTAGCAATGGGATTTACCAGCATGGCAGCTCTGCATTCAATGGGTCTACTCTAGTGGAGAATAATTAACAGGATTTAGGCCTGTAAATTCAGCAACATCCCTTCTCCGCTCCAAAATCTTCTTTTTTAAAAAGTTTATAAAGTAGATTCCCCAGGGAGGAGGGGGGGGGGCAACTGGCTGCAGCAATTGAAATTGCTAGAAATTGCTGGACTGCAACTCCCATCAGCCCTAGCAAGGAGAATGGATGGTAAGGGATGATGGGAGTCATGGCTCCTGCAGCCGAAAGAGGAGGATTAATCCATTAGGATAGTGACATAGAAACCCCATGAATGCTTCTAAAAATCATCAGCAGAACATGGCTGCCTTCATCCCTGTCTCACCTGGTTGGCCTTTGTTGTTGGGACAAAAACCTTTATCCAGCTTGGCTTTTTGTTCTTCCATGGGATATTGGAAACTCCTGCGATCCCGGACTGCTCTGTACCTATGAAACTGACGGGGATTTGTGAATCCCCTAACATTTAAAGGAAGACCACAGGTTCCTCGCCACCATTATAAAAGACTGGAGCAGGGTGTGTGTGTGGGGAACCTGTGCATCCCTCCCCAGACGTTGCTGGATGCCCAGCTTCTATCAACGTGACCGCCCGGTGGGCCAGCAGTCAGGGATGATCAAGAGCCACCGAGTCCAACAGAGATCTGCAGGAGAGTTATAGACACCCCCCCCGCCCCAGTCTTTGGGTTAGAGAAATTGGTGATCAGTTTCACAGCGCTTAAGCATCATAAGCAATGATTAGTACCTCCACGGGCAGAGGCAGTGTATCTGTAAATAGCTGCTGCTGGGGGGAGATGACAAACCACAGGGTGCTGTTGCATTTATACGCCACATACTGCCTTCCCAGAAGCATTTGGCTGGTGGAAACGACACTGGATGCTTCAGCTGATCAAATAGGTGTTCTTCTGGTGTGCCAAGCGCTCTCAGTGGGCCACAGAGATGGGATTATGTGCCGGACTCCTCAGAAACTGCACCTGAAGATTGGGGCAGCTGGCTAGAAGCCTGAGATGTGCTTGGTAGCCAATGCCTGCTAATTTTGTTTCCAGGTGGAGCGGTTGTTTCAGCACAGTGCCCTCCGTTGAGCCCTTGGCTGTGCCTGGATGGGAAGCTATCACTGCCATTTCCCACAATGCCCCTGCAGGATTGCCCCCAGGGCATTGTGGGAAATTGGAAATGGGGGAAGAGGGCTGTGTCCAGGCACAGAATTTGGAACTTCTTCAACAACAACGCCAGCCATAGTAGATTCTGGGAGATGGCGTTCTTGGCGTTCAAAGAATGACATCTCCCAGAATGCTCCCGCCGGTGACCATACTGTCATCAGGAGGTGGAGAGACGGAGAGGCATCCCAGCAGCTGAACCAACCTCACCTCAAGGACGTTGCCTTTCGGCAGTGATGGAAAGAATTGTGTAGCATCCCCTCTGGTTCTGCCTTGCCCCCTGGACTGCCCCACAACAACCCAGTCGATTTGGCACTTATGTGGCTTCTCTTTACCCTCACCGTGGCTTTGGATTCCTGGTCCTAATCCCAGGACGGGTGGGAAAAGGTGATGTTGTAAAGGCTTGCCCACTTGCCAAAGACCCGTTTTTCGGTGATGAACCGGTGGTGGTAGCCCATCTTGCTCCACTCGTTGTGGATGTAGGTGAAGCATTCATCTGGGCCCTCCGGTTCGTAGTAGTGGTAGGGCATCTTGCGCGGATGAGGTGTCTGGCTGGGGGAAGGCGCGGAGCAAAAGGAAGGAGAGATCAATTAAAAGAAGTTGTTTTAACTCATTTTAAATCATTTAATAGTTTTTCCGAATCCCCACTTGGCCATGAAAACCCACTGGGTAACCTTAGGCAAGTCACACCCTCTCAGCTCTCAGACAACCCTTTGATAGGTTCAATTTAGGGTCCCCATAAGTCGGAAATGGCTTGAAGGCACACAGCAACGATACATTAAGAGAGCCAGAGTGGTGTAATAGTTTGAACGTTGGACTGGGACTACCAAGAGACCAGGGTTCAAATCCTCGCTTGGCCATGTAAACCCCCTGGGAAAGACCTTGGGCAAGTCATACTCTCTCAGCCTCAGAGGAAGGCAAAGGCAACCCCCCCCTTACCAAGAAAACCCCGCGATAGGGTCATGATAAGTCAGAAGCAACTTGAGAGCCAACAGTAGCATCATCAACAATCTAGCTTAAATAAAACTATGCAATTAATTGCCATTACCTCCCATGAAATTTATAACAAGTTAAATATGAATGATTTGGGTCCTATATTTATTGATATCTCATTGTGATAAGCTAGTTTCCTCAGAAACATTTGGTTTCTCCTCTGATGTTGTTTTGTCGTGCAGTTTATAACCTTCCGTTTTTAAAAAACGGGGGGAAACCTAGGAGGCAGAAATAATTCCTCCAAGCCAACAAAGATTATTCAGAGAGGGTGGCACTTACATGCAGTAGTTTGCCGGTATCATCCCATAAACGTGAATCCTGTCACACAGCATGATTGCAGTCACCATGGTGAACCAGCCGGTACTCAGCCACGATCGCGATGCCTCTCTGCAAAGTTGGCCAGGCAGTTGTGTCATTGCCGAAGGAAAGCCAAAACAAAACAAGGAAGGTTGGTTTGGAGAAAAATGTAACTTCCCTTCCCTCCTTTTACCCCAGGAGAGCTGCAGGAGCAAGTGTTACCTGCCCTTCCCTGTCTCTCTCATGAACAAATCATCAAACTGCCGCATGCGCTCAGTGGTCATCACAACGGCAGACATGTTGGGGAAAGACAGGCTGGCCTGTTGGAGGACCTTTATCAAACTCTTCTGCATCCGAAATTTCGGCCCCCAGAAAATGAAGATGTTCTCCGGCGTCTTGTTGATGAATTCTTGCGGCTTTCTCAGGACCCGGAAAAGGCTGGAATGGGCCACCACCCGGAAGGTGGTTTTGTTCCCGACGTCGGCCGCGTAGCCCGTGGTGGGAGCATCATTCATGCGGATGACGCATTCGGCTTGGTCAATGACTGGCCCCAGCTTGCTCCCGAGTAAGTGGCTGGAACTAGTGATGACCACGCATTGCCCACAGTGACGGTCCAGAGTCTAGAAAGAGAAATGTTAATTAGACATTTGAAGTATTAGTATAAGTACTAGCAAGCTTTAATCTTGGTCGTGCCTGTTGGTTTGTACTAATTTTGATCACCAACAATGGTCCGCCCTGGCCTCACATCGGGAGGCAAGGAGACACACTATTCACAATGCTGCAGCCTCATTTGAGAACTCACGCCAAACAAGTCTTGAAGAGAAACGACAACGCAGAAAGAATCACAACCCGGAAACATCACCCAAGGAGACCTTCTGCTGTGCTTTCTGCAACCGGACTTGTTTATCTCGGATCAGCCTTTTAAGTCATCAGTGCGCTTGCAGAAAGCGCGGGATGAGTCCTTCCTGAATCTTCGTTTGCAAAGAAAAGCCAGAGAGAGAGATAAAGTATAAGAAAGGTGTCATGTCAGGAGAGAAAAGCAGGGTGAAATTAATTAATTAAATATATAATAATATTAACAATAAGAACTGCAAGGAAGTTGTGAGCTTCTTATGAGGAAGGAGTAGGCATAACAACAACAACAGTATTTGAGGGGATGTCACGCTGAGGATGGAGCAGGCTTGTTTTCGGCTGCTCCAGAGACTGGAACACGGAGCAATGGGTGCAAGCTCCAGGAACAGAGATTCCACCTCAACATGAGGAGGAACTTTTTGACAGTAAGAGCTGTTCAGCAGTGGAACGCACTCCCTCGGAGGGTGGTGGGGTCTCCTTCCTTGGAGGTCTTTAAACAGAGGCTGGATGGCCATCTGTCGGGGATGCTTTGATCAAGATTTCCTGCATGGCAGGGGGTTGGACTGGATGGCCCTCGTGGTCTCTTCCAACTCTGCAATTCTATGATTCTATGATGGCTGGAATTCAGCATGGGACATCTTTGTGAGTGGACTTACAGTTGCAGGAAATCGAGCTGAGTCGTTTTACAATATCCGTATTTAGCATGGGGCTGCCGTGATGTTACAATGATGGGCGTCTGTTCTGCAGTGGTAGCCGGTGGAATGGCTGATGCACCATGGCCCCGATGCGCTATGGCACCAATGCTCATGGGGCATTCCTAATGCCCATTCAGACACCGGCTAAGAAGGGCTGAAGCCCCATGAGAAATGCCCATCAGAAGCAGCCAATGAGCATGACAGCACTCTTGCCCGTACCCTCATGCACATCTCTGCAATCCACCCACAGGGTTTGGTTGCATTTCTGCAACGTATAGCTCCGGATTCATAAAATTACAAACCATAGACAGTGATGCAGAATCTTAGCCGAGCTTCTTATGAGGAAGGAAAAGATATAAATATAATAATAATAAACATAATTGTATTTTAATTTTTGTAAGCCGCCCCGATTGTTTTAACAGAGGGGCAGGGTATAAATAAATTTTATTATTTATTATTATTATTTATAATATCAAGAAAGTCATGAGCTTCTTATGAGGAAGGATAAGACATATATTGATGAGGATGATGAAGAGTGATAGTAGTAAAAGTAGAGGAAGCAGCATCAGCAACACCCTGGGAGTAATTCCAGAGTAATAAAACATCCAAATGAGATTGGCGTGGATAGGTGCACAATAGCACAATTACGCAAAAAATGACACCACGTGGAACATGCCACATTATCTCATGACACTTCACTGATTCCTGGGGCTAGAGTCCGAATCACAATGGCAAACGCCAGTCAGTCACATCTGGTAGACTGCGAAACGGAGAACGCCGCTAATACCCTCAATGGCTGCACAAAATCTTCCCTCCACCCCCTACCCCAGACTCCAGGGACACTGGCTGACCAGCACTGGAAAAAAATGCCCTGGAAAAATTCAGTCTCTTCCCCTACCTTGTTTCCCAAGACAGAACGGAATCCGGTTTTAACCTCCCATTTCTTGAGGTTGGAAGGCAGGTTTGGTTTCAAGACGCTGTAATGGAAGACCTCATTCCGGCCGTTGGAATTGTAGAAGATTAGCAGCATGAAAAGACAGAAGAGGATGACGAAGACAACCGCTGGTGAGCTCTGCCGGCAAAATAAAAGAATAAGTGACGAAAGATCCAAGAAGGGTTGACAAGAGACTCCAACGCTCACAGATTTGCCCCCTTCCTAGGGTCTCAGCTCACCCTAGGATTTCCAGCAGCACTGATACAAAAAACAAGAGCATGGGAACCGACAATATATGTACAAACAGTATAATGCTAAGCAATGACAAAACTAGTAGTTAACTCAAAAGTATGATAATGGTAAAAAAACCACTTCCCAACAGTACAAATAACTAAAAGTAAATGGATGTCACTCCTGAATTTCTATAATTACTGCAGAATCCTGAATCTTCCGTCCTTCGTAAGACTTTCAAAAAGACCCCCAGTGTTATTCAAGAAGTCCACCATCAGGTGAGAAAGCTCTCAAACACAACCAAAGACGGCAAGTCCAGACATTGCTGGCTGTTTTGCTACTTTTTCAGTTTTTACACTTGTCTTCAGTCCTCAATGACAATAAGGTTGTATGTACACAGGCAAGTTTTCATATGTGTGTTCTCTTACTTGAGCTCCAAGTTTCCGGTTTTTGCAGGGAGTGAGAGCTGTATGGGTCTCTCTTTCCCCGCCCAACTTTCACATAATCTACCTAGTTGTAGAAGACACTGTTTGTATTGTTGTGTATGCCTCTCCTTCAAATCTCCTTTAATATACGAGAACCCCAAGAAATACTCAGAGATTTGCCATTGCTTTCCTCTGAAATATAGCATTTTACTTTTGCTTTTTTTAAAAAAAAGGATTGTAAAGGCTGACATGAAAACTATTTTTTAAAAGAATTAAGTTAGCACATTCTTCACTGCCTCTAAGTCAGCTCAGCCAGACAACTGAGGCTTGGATTAGGAAATAATGGCTCTATCTCCTCTTTCTGTATATGTGTGCCTTCAAGTTACCTGTAGGATTATGGTGACCCCATTAATGTCAATTTCTCAGGCAAGGTATACTCCCAGAAATATAGCCTCCAGCATCTGGTATTCCTTAGTGGCCCCCCATCCAAGTGCCAACCAGGCCTCACTTTGCTTAGCTTCTAAGAGCAGATGAAGGTCTCCATAAGTCAGAAATGAGCATTTGCACATCAAAAGGCATCCTGTTCTTTGCCTCAAGCTGCAAAATACCCAACAACAACCCTGTTGGTGCTCAGCAGGTACGGTTTTAGACCAAGCTGCTCAACCCAAAATAAGTCCAGCACCTTGGATACTTTAAAAGTCAAAGTAAAACCTGGAGTGGATTCTCTAGCCCCACTGACATCGGAGCCATCAGTCGCTGGTCTTTCTGCTCCAGAAAAGCTGAGACTTTCCTCTATTGGGTTCTCCTTAAGTCTATTTCTGTAGGGACTAGTAACTTGTCTGAATATTGATACAAATCCATCATCCCATCCTTTGGAAATTGAGTAGTCTGTACTGGTGATCACCTTCCACCGAGTCCTGCCATTTCCCTTCTTACTGGGCCTGTTCTGCCAGCATCCAGAGAATTTGGTAAAGACGGAGGGTTTGGTAAAGAAGGACCAGAAAAACAGGAAAAAGAACTGTTTTCCCCTAAATATAAAAAATAAAAAATAAATCCCAAAACCTCCCTCTGCTTGGAAAAATAGAAATCTGAAAAAAAAATTGAATATTTTCTTTGAGAACAATGACTACAATGTTTGACGCAAAGTGTTAATGTTGTATTTACTACCTCAACATTATTTAGAAAAACTATGCAACATTAAAACTTTTATGCAAGACAAAAGCAAGAGGGAGGGAGACGGAGTTTCTGACTAGCTTCCTGTGGCTGTTTGTTTGTTTGCTTGAGTCTTAAGTGCTTCCAGTTTGCCTTTTGCAAGTTAATTATTCATTGCTTTGATCGGGAGGAAATTTTGCAGGTGGGCAGCGCCTGGGGGAGAGTTGAAAAGCCTTAAGATGGTTAATAGCCAGGGCAGTGTTGTTTCTGAACAACAATTGTGTGCAATATTTTTGGTGTCACGCCACTCTTTTAATAAAAGATGTTGCTTTAGGCAAAACAACAAGGAGGGGACCATTTCCCCATAAGGCCATGGTGGCAACTTTCCAAGAAGCACTGGAGCACCATTAACATCATCCTCTAGGGTTTTTTTTTTTTAATCTTAACGCCCATTAAATATTAATTTCCATTTATCGCCAGCTACTTTGGAGGCCTCATGCCAAGCTGAAAAATCAGGGCCAAAATGCTTGAAATCTAATATACTAATAGCAATCTCATTCTCCGGCTGCCAATCCTTACATAACCAAAATGGCACAGCCCATGCCCAAAAGAGGAGGTGACAGTGTCTTGCCAAAATCTGCAGAACTCTGGAAAATTACTGGGCAAGGGAGAGATTTACAATTTACTTGTACTGTGGGCCCTTGGTATCCGCTGGGGTTTGGTTCCAGGATCCCTTGTGGATACCCAAGTCCATGGATGCTCAAGTCCTATTATATACAATGGTGTCATAAAATGGCATCCCTTATATAAAATGGCAAAATCAAGGCTTGCTTCTTGGAATATATATATATATATATATATATCTAGGCAAAATCAAGGCTTGCTTCTTGGAATTTATATATATATATGTGTGTGTGTGTGTTTGTGTGTGTGTATATATATAAAATGGCAAAATCAAGGCTTGCTTCTTGGAATTTATACATATATATATATATACAGTATTGGGCTTTAATTTTAAATCCATTGCAACCCAGTAGAGTAATTAGCAGTGGTGGGTTCCACGTCAGCGAATCCGTTCTGGTGTGAAATGTTCAACATCTAAGGGGTGCTGAACTGTATCCTCAATATAGCTTCAGCACCCTGGGTGGATCTTTTTAATGTTCGGACTAAAACCTAGAACTAGTTCGCCACCTCACTGCCATGCAAACCACTGGCGACGGCTGGCAACCAGGCTGCCGTTCCAAAGGTGCAGTGTGCGGACGCTGATGCGCAGGTGGAAGAATAGATTCAAGAAGCTCAGCTTTGGGTGAAAAAGACCCAGCCGGTCCTTACCTTGTGGTGTTTCATGTCGCTGTCCTGGATTTACGTTGGAGCGTAATCAGCGTAACTTAGGCACCTGCAGAGAAATCAAAGGGGGGGGGAGAGGGTTATCTTTGTAGCGAATCCCCCTTGTTTTACCCCTGCGTTCCACCTCCCCATCTTTCCCCTCCCATCCCAACAAGCCTCTAATAATACAATGGCTCTTAACCCGTGGTCCACGGACCCCCAGGGGGCTGCAGTGTCTTCACAGGGGGTCCACGAAGGCTTGAAGACTGCTCAACCTACGTGACAGAAGCCAAGGCAAAGGCAGGCTGGCTTGGCCTGCGCATTGCCATTCAATCTGCTCCAACCACCCAACAAGCCTCTAATAATACAATGGCTCTTAACCTATGGTCCACGGACCCCCAGGGGGCTGCAGTGTCTTCATAGGGGGTCCGCGGAGGCTTGAAGACTGCTCAGCCTACGTGACAGAAGCCAAGGCAAAGGCAGGCTGGCTTGGCCTGCGCATTGCCATTCAATCCGCTCCAGCCACAAACGTGCAGGAAGAAGCAGGAGAAAAGTCTTCCCTCCCTCTCCAGTGCCTCCGAGGGAAGGGTTAATGCAGTGATTTCCAAACTCTAGTTCCCCAGCTGTTTTGGACTTCAGTTCCCAGAAGCCTCAGCCGCCTTGGCCAATGATCAGGGATTCTGGGAGCTGAAGTCCAAAATGCCTGGAATACCAGAGTTTGGGAAAGACTAGTTTAATGGATGGTGTAATTGTATTGCTATTATTATCATCAGGTATTATTATTATTATCATCAGGGATGATGATGATGATGATGATGATGATGGTTTTAAATCTTGAGTTAAGTCTTGGGGATCCATGGCAAATATATATATATATATATATATATATATATATTAAGAGCCACTGCTCTAATAAAATGAGGTCTGGTTTATTTCACTTGAGCCCCCTTTACCTGCATCCTTTTTTCTTTCTCTTTTTACACTTCTAAATAATACTTCTTTCTTTAACATAAATACATTGCTTTCATCTTGATTATTAACACTGATTTAATTCTTTAACCCCCTACAAGTGCTCTCCACCCCCAGGACCATCTATACCAATTATTTATTCCATTTTCCAAAATTGCATTGATTCCCTTGGGGGTATGTACCCCCTTTTTCTTAAAAACACATAATCTATACATGCTTTCCATATTTCATCAAATTTACAACTTTTCCATAATCCTTTTTTAACTTTCAATCTACATGTTAATTTATCATTAATTACAATATCCCATACTTCTCTGTACCATTCCTCTAAATGATAATCTCCTTGGATCTTCCATTTTTGGGGTATCGTTAATCTTGCCGCTGTTAATAAATTGGTGGTATAGTGGTGAGCATAGCTGCCTTCCCTTTACCTGCATCGTAAGGAATCATGGGATTTGTTGTTTGGTGAGCTGTTAAAACACCTTAGCAAGTACCCTCTCTTGAAACTACAAATCCCAGGCAGTTAAGATTGAAGTGGCTCAAATTTTTGTTGTTGTGTTATATGCCTTCAAGTCATTTCAAACTTATGGTAACCCTAAGGCTTCCCTATCATAGGGTTTCCTTGGCAAGATTTATTCAGAGGGAGGCTGAGAAAGTGTGACCTGCCTAAGTGGATTTCCACAGCTAATTAAGGATTCGAACCCTGGCCTTCCAGAGTCCTCGCCCAGCATTCAAACCCACGACACCACACTGACTCAAGTCTAAAAATACATAATTCAATACCAAAGTCAACATCATCCCAAATGCCATAGTATTGTATTCACAGTTTCTGTATACAGTTGTGAAAACGAGACAGTGAAGCAAGTTGACAGAAATTAAATTAAATAAATTCACTGACGTGGAAGCAACAATTTGAAATGTGATGGAGAATTTCTATCGATACCACAGATCACCAGAAAGATGAATAAATGAGTCTGAAAGCAAATTAAACCTGAACTCGCACTGGGAGCCAAGATGACTAAACCAAGGCTATCATACTTTGGACATATCACTGAATGGAAATAATAGCATCCTCAATAATAGCATCCTTGATAAAATGGGAGGATGCTATTATTATTATTATTATTATTATTATTATTCTGTATTATTGTTATTGTTATTTCTTCTTACCTGCCTCTCCTTGTGGATTAAAACATAATATTAGTTAAAAACACGTATCCATTAAAATTTATCAATTTAAAAAACAAGTAAGACTAATAAGACATTTTAAAACCATCAGTACACACTTTAAAATTCACAATTTAAAGTCATCCGGATTGGCCTGCCAGAAAGAGAAGAGGAAGACATTTAAAAGTGTTTTAAAGAAAAAGGCTTTTAGGAGGGTATTGTTATTGTCATTTTAATTGATAAGCCACCTTGTGTCCAGTTTTGAGGGAAAGGTAGGGTATTTAATAATAAATAATACAAATAAATTTAATAATATCAGAGATAGTTTGATTCGATCAAGGAAATCACAGCTACCCTGAATTTTTAAGTCTTGAAACTGATTGAAATATCCTAGATCTTGTTCCTGTTCTTTCTGATTTTATACTGAGTTAAAATAAACCAAAGCTGGTATAAAAACTCTCTGTTCATACTAGAAACTGACAGGAAATATTACGGGATAAACAAAATGCGGACGGCTCTCCGAAATAAAAATCAGAAAGAAGAGGAACAAAATCTGGGTTTTTTTTTTTAGGGCACAAACAGACTAATCAAAAAGTCTCAGATTGTTTCGCCCTAATTTTATTAAACCAAACCAAGCTCTCTTCGGCCGAAATAATGCAGTTCAATACCGCTTTAACTATCATGGCTGCCAACCCTGTGGAATCCTGGGATTTGTAGTTTGCCATGGCGCCAGCGCTTCTCTGACAGAAAAGGAAAAAATCGCTCGTAAAACTACAAATCCCACAGCATGGCGCCACAGTAGTTAAAGCGGTATTAAACTGGATTATTTCTGCAATGTGGCCACAGACTTAGAGACGTCTAATTCGTAAGGGCGCCGTAAGTCGACGCGGACTTGACAGCACAGAGCAACGACGACATTAAAGCGGTGCCAACGCGCTTTAATTGCGTCGCACGAAAAAGCCTGTTGTTGTGTCGCACGAAAAAATTTCTTACTCACATGGCACCGGCCTCCTTTTCTCTGCTTCTTCCATTACATTTCCTACACTTGATTTTTTTTAAAAATCTAACTTCTCAAGAGTGTTTTTCCCTCCAAAATGTAACCGTTCCTTAAAAGGGACGTCGCCGTATTATATTACCTCGGGAGGGCTCTCAGATTCGCCAAAGAAAGAGCCAGAAATGTTAATTTTCTGAAGGAAGAACAAGACTGAGGAATGATTTCTTTTAACCGCTCAGCCAGCACAGCCACAGTGAATTATGAGTTTTCATTGTTTTTTAAAAGCAATGTTTTTCCCCTCTTTAATAAAATTTCATTCATGTCAAACACCTTTATATAATGCAAATTATGAAGAAAATAAAATTACTCACAAAACCATGCAGAGATTTAAAGCAAATCCTTTGAATAAGAGAAGCATTCAAGTCAAATGAGCCCAGCAATCCTTCATCCAAAAGAGAGAGAATTTTATGTGTGTGTGTGTGTGTGTGTGTGTGTGTACATATATATATATATATATATATATTAACAAATCTTTCTACAAATCTAAATGAGATGGTGGAGTTGAATATGTTTGCCTCTTGGTGTTTACAAACGAAATAAAGGGGATATTGTGTCATATAAAACATCCGAGTTGTTTGCGTTGTTTCTTCATTGTTGTGTCACATCTGACGAGTTTTCCCATCAAGACAGGGGAACAAAACCATCATCATCATCATCATCATCATCATCATCAATTTATTGCAATCCATAGATCCATCACAAGAAGAGCTCAAGCATAAGACAGAAAATAAGATAAAAATATCAGAAAAATCAGAATAGTAAGACAAGCACAGTAGGACCCCTCCATATCCACTGATTCATTATTTCCACTGATTCTATTATCCACAGGACACATAACGGCACACCTACCATAGTCTCTTCCTAAAATATGTCCTCTCCAGCCATTTTCTAGGTCCTCCAAGCCAACTCTATGGTATTTTAAACTGGACATCCCATTATTTTCAATGGCTTTGGCTATTATCTACGGTTTCCGGTATCCACGCCCCCCCAGAACCAATCTCCAGTGGATACGGGGGTCCTACTGTATAATCAACTTTTATCTAATACACAATGAGCTCTAATCCTGGCCGCCGCTGTAAGAAATTTAGCAACAGCCAGGGTCACTTTTGGGGACCTGAAGGGGACAAACCCTGCCTCTTTCCCCCTACCCGCCATTTCAACAAAGATTTAAAAAGCAACAATTTCCATGTTTTAGTTCTACTTTTTTGAACACTGTCACGTATGGCCTGTTCATGAGGCCTGTTTTATAAGGCGTCGGCGCTTGCAGGCTCTCTAGTCCAAGAAAATACAGTTGTCTCTCCATATCCATGGATTTAAGTATTCACGGCTTGAAAATATTCTTAAAAAAATAATAATCCAAAATGCAAACCTTGATTTTGCCATCTTATTATATAAGGGACACCATTTTGCTATGCCCTTGCATATAACGAGACTTGAGTATTCACGGATTTTGTTATCCATGGGGGGTCCTGGAACCAAACCCCAGCAAATGTGAAGGGACAACTGTAATTTTTCCCCCAGTCTGCCCAGTTAAAAAAACCCAATACCTCTAAGAAAGGAGAGGTCTGGGGTGTAAACGTCTCCCCTCAACACTTTGTACCTGGATTGCAACCTTAGGGACAAAGACACAGCCTGGTTTATAAGGTTGACAGAGTGAAAAAAAAACTGGAAAGAGCTGCTGTTATCTTTATTTGTTGTGCGGAAGTAGAGGAAATTTCATAGTGTCGCTTGTCACGCAACCAGGTCACACGCGACACCAGCGGAAATTCCCTCTTCTATACAACTGTTAAAAAGGTACAGGAGTCCTCACCAGTTTTCCTTCCTAGTGGTCATTTCTTATTGAAATTATTAACGTTATTCTTTCTAAATCTGCATCTCTGCAAGGCAGGGGTTTGGACTAGATGGCCCTTGTGGTCTCTTCCAACTCTATGATTCTATGCATGGCAGGGGGTTGGACTAGATGGCCCTTGTGGTCTCTTCCAACTCTATGATTCTATTCATGGCAGGGGGTTGGACTAGATGGCCCTTGTGGTCTCTTCCAACTCTATGATTCTATGCATGGCAGGGGGTTGGACTAGATGGCCCTTGTGGTCTCTTCCAACTCTATGATTCTATGCATGGCAGGGGGTTGGACTAGATGGCCCTTGTGGTCTCTCCCAACGCTATGATTCTATGCAAGGCAGAGGGTTGGACTAGATGGCCCCTGTGGTCTCTCCCAACTCTATGATTCTATGCATGGCAGGGGGTTGGACTAGATGGCCCTTGTGGTCTCTTCCAACTCTATGATTCTATTCATGGCAGGGGGTTGGACTAGATGGCCCTTGTGGTCTCTCCCAACTCTATGATTCTATGCATGGCAGGGGGTTGGACTAGATGGCCCTTGTGGTCTCTTCCAACTCTATGATTCTATGCAAGGCAGGGGGTTGGACTAGATGGTCCTTGTGGCCTCTCCCAACTCTATGATTCTATGATCTCGGGTTTATGTATCTTTTTCTTTTTTGAAAGCACTAATTAGCTGTTTTCCCTGCATTGCACTCAGCTCAGAGTGATTGGAAAAATTCTCTAATGGACACAGAAGGGAGGGAGGGAGGAACATGGAAACAAGCCAGCTATTGCAAATACCACACTGTTGGGATTAGCGTGGGGAGGACGGAAAATTAAGCAAGGGTGGAATGCCTGACCGGAACACATTAGTCTATTGCCCCAAAGGCAGCATGTTTTTGCTAACCCTGGGAAGAGGTCAAAGAACCAGGGAAATTATAAAAGGTCCTCTCCTCCTGGCCTAGATCCAGGTTTGTAGGGAAAGCTGGGTGGGGAGTGAATCCAGCATCACTCACTCATAGAACCCTAGAGTTGGAAGAGACCCCCAAGGGCCATCTAGTCCAACCCCATTCTGCCATGCAGGAACACACAATCAAAGCATTCCCGACAGATGGCCATCCAGCCTCTGTTTAAAAACCTCCAAAAAAGGAGATTCCACCACACTCCGGGTTTCCTTTGACCTTTTAACATTACTGTCACATATTTTCCTGTCAGCTCAGTTTAAACTGCTTTTGTCATTTTATTGACCCATCCGTCCATTCAATGATATTTCTCTCATTTTTGACCCCAATTCATTTTTTTAGGATGGGGGTGGGCCAAGCCGTACTGCTGCCTGAGGCAGGAAGCCAAACACCTCTGCTTCCTCCTGCATTCCCCAAGACAGGGAGGGCTACTGTGTTAATTCCTCCCTGCTGGTTTTACAAATCCTGATTAATATTTTATTTTGTGCCAGTAGATAACTAGGTAGAGCTAGGAATGAAAGGGACAATCTATTTCTGGATCACACCAGCTGTGCATGCATTCATTAATAAATCCGCTTCCTCTTGCTTCCACATTAATCTGCATTTTTCCCCAGCACACACAAAAAAATGCATTTAATAAGCATACTTTTAAACACAAAATGCACATTTCTAAATGTACTAGGAAATTTACCTGGTGTTGCCCAGGTTGATGATGACTGATGATTTTGCTTAGGATTTCAATGAAATAAAAGTCTCGGTGGCATCACTTATACAGTCCCTAAAACTTGGAGTGGTAGGCTGGGCCAGGGGAAAGTTGAGAAGGATAAGTCATAGAATCATAGAGCTGAAAGGGGCCACATGGACCATCAAGTCCAACCCCCTGGTCAGTGCAGGATCTCCAGTTGAAGCATCCTCAGCAGGTAACCGTCCAGCCTCTTTTGGAAAGCATCCAAAGAAGGAGACCTCACCATCTCTCCAGGCAATTGGCTCCATTGCTGAACCGCTCTCAGTGTCAAGAAATTCCTTCTTCTAATGTTCAATCGAAATCTACCCTCTTGTAACTTCAAACTATTATTAGACTTGGACCAGGGAACAGGTCTACCCCCTCCTCTGTGGGACAGCCTTTGAGTATTTAAAGAGGGCAATCGTATCACCCCTCAGTCTATTCTTCTCCAAGTTGAACATGCCCAGCTCCTCCAACCTTTCCTCAAATTTTTTGCTCTCCATTGTCCTTGTTGCCCTTCTCTCAGCCTTTTCCAACTTGTCTAGATCCTTCTTAAAACGAGGTGCCCAGAACGGAACACAGTACTCCAGATACCAGCGTAGAATATAGTGGGATTATTACTTCCTTTGACATGGAAATTATGCTTCTATTACGCCAAGAGGGTCCACCTAAACATTAGGAGGAACTGCCTGACAGTAAGAACTGTTCAACACTGGAATGCACTGCCTTGGAGTGTGATGGAGTCTCCTTCTTTGGAGGTTTTTAAACAGAAACTGGATGGCCATCTGTTGGGCGTACTTTGATTGCATGTTCCTGTCGGGCAGGGGGTTGGACTATTTGGCCCTTGGGGTCTCTTCCAACTCTATGATTCTAATATATATATATATATATATATATATATTACGATCGACCGATCAGAGATGATTCTATTATTCTCTCTAGGCTTTTCTAGGCACCTCTAATGAAATTCTATGGTCAACTTCTGGTGTCCGTCTCACTGAAAATAAATGGGTTCCCTATTGTCCATGGTTTCAGGTATCCAAGGGGTGGTGGTCTTGGAACATAGCCCCTGTGGATACAGGGATCGGCCTGTATAAAAGTTCTCTACCTTTGCTTTACCTTTTCTTACCTTTCTGTTTAAAAACCTTATTTCTCATCTTCCTAGTGTTTGCATACTGGGCAGCACAGTGGAGGAAGGCAATCATAAAATGTGATTGCTGCCAATTCCTCAATAAAAGAGTCGGAGGAAAAACTCAGACAAAAAGGAACAGAAGAGTGAAAATTAAGATACTCCAAGGCACAAAGCGTCCGAGAGTGTTGGACAGAGGAATAGAGGAAACGAGATCAAGGGAAGAAGTAGCAAAGAGCAGGAGTGGGAGAGAAGAATTTAAGAGGGGAGATGATGGGAAATTAGGAAACTGGGGTGCAAAATGGCAGCACTTACCAGCTGCTGGAGGACACGTCCATCTCCCATTGTGGCCTCTCTGCTGTGTATACCAAAAGCAATCAGGAGCGGAGAGACTTTGCCCCACCCAGTCCATTAACACCAAAACCACACAGGCTCCAACATTTCACAGATGGCACCCATGTAGCCAAGCAACACCAGAGTGTGATCACGAGGGCAACAGTTATTCAACGAGGGAGAACGTGCAAATGAGGAGAGGCGGCAGCAGTTTGCTTTTGCCTGAGTCTACTGGGAAAGGCATGATCCTGACCCCTCCTCTCCCCACTCCACATTGAGTTAAGTGAATGCAAATTTCTTTTGCACTTGGAACTCAGTTTGCAGCAATGGAAAGTAAGCTGAGAACAAAAGGGAGGGAAAGAGAGAGGAAGAAAGAGAAACCGGGACATTTGAAAAAATGAGATTGACAGAGGATTTTTTGGGACTGTCCCTGACAAATCGGAATGGTTGGAGGCTATGCAATTAGGCAGTTATTTAAGCCACACGCCAGAAATGACAAAAACACAGAAGTGACCAAGAACATCAGTTGGAGCAGTGGGTGGGGAGGATTTGGCTTTCTGGATTTGTCCTGGCTAACAACTCCCATGATGCTGCACTGCTAGCCTTGTTCGCTGGGACTGACGTTGACGTGGAATACAGAACAACCCAGAGCAGGGGTGGGAATCATGGGGCCCTCCAGATGTGGTTCGACTGCCCATCCCAGCAGGCACAGCCAGGGAGAGGAATGCTGGGGGCTGCAATCCAACAACATTTTGGAAAGTCACACAATTCCTCCCTGTGAGACTTCGCAACTTTTAGGGATTCTGGACAGCACTGCTGCCGCCACCCTAGAACAGTAAGGTTATTTTCTTTTCTCTCTGGGGCTAAGAATTTGAAGTGGGTGGAAACAATGGGAGAGTGCTAAATGCTGACATGCAGCCAATTATCATTCCAGTGCCTGTAGAAAAATCCAGAGAGAGAGTCCAATAATGCAAACAGCTTATTGATGCAAAAAAACATTTCTAGCAAAGTTTTCATCTCTATCCACCTTGCATCAGAGCAGCGGGGGGGGGGGGTTTGGTAAAGAGAATGGCTCTTGCCTACTCAAGACTAAGCCACTAACCCCAAATACTTCAGATTTTTGCAACAATGGCTCAAAACTGCATTTGTTGCTACGGAAGTAGGCTGCTGACATGCGAAATAATGCAGTTTGAAACTGCTTTAACTTGCCATGGCTCGATGTTATGGAATTCTGGGATTTGTAGGATTGTGAGATATTTTGCCTTCTCTGCCAGAGAGCTCTGGTGCCACAGCACACTACAAATCCTAGGATTCCATAGGATGGAGCCATGATAGTTAAAGCGGTGTCAAACTGGGATTATTTCTGCCGTGTGGAAGCAGCCAGTATATTTCCTCTTCAGCTACGATGGAATTGGCTAAACTCAGGGGGGAAAGGAAAGTCTAAGGTGGCAGCAATGGCAGATGATGTTATGGTCCCCACTCTTCAGAAAGTCCCCGGGGCTTCAACTCTGCAAAGCTCTGACTCTACTACCCCACTGGTGAGTAGATGACCCCAACCAAAAATGAGGCTATGATTTCCCTGCCCTTATATTGATGGTTTGTGTGCAGAGTCCACAAGAAAACATTATAAGAAACTCTTTCTCTCTCTCACACACACACAGACACCTTACCAAGGCAGGATGTCTCAGATGAGCAAAGTCAGGGGCATGGTTTGGGGGATCTTCTCCTTCGTGGGGTGCCATGAGACGGTGCCAGTCCCAGCTGCCAGACCACCCTTCCATGATCCAGTTTGTACGAGGGGTCCTTTTTATCACATCATTGCTGCAGGAGAGGGAGTTGAGTGCGGAGTCTGGCTGATCCACTCTCAGAGAGCTACTGAAGGAGAAGAAGATAATAATAATAATGAGAAAAATAAGAATAACAGCAATACTTTTCCTGAAAAATCTGCTAAAAGCCAACAACCTCAACCGATATACCAGCTGAAGAAGAACATTCCTTACCCTGCACAGGGGTGCGCAACCTTAGGCCCTTATGCTGAATCTGGCCCTTGTGACACCATTGTTTGGTGGTAGGAATTCCTCCCCCAGTTTTAGAAAGGTGAAATGCACCTCCTAAGCCTTTGTTATTGACAGTAAGAGATACCCTCCAACATTTCACAGATGAAAACAGAGACATGTGTGCCCCAGCAGCAGCAGAATGTGATCAAAAAGGCAAATATTGCGAAGGAGGAAAACCAGAGAAGCCGAAAAAGGTTGCTGCAGCAGTTTGCTTTTGCCTGAGTCTACTGGGAAGAGCAAGACTCCACTTCCCATCTTCCCTGCTCCCCCTTGCTGAGTTAATTTAAACTACTTTTACATTTTAATGTCCGTTTGCAGCAACTGGGTTAAAGCTGAGAACAAAGGGGAAAATTGGGAGGATCACAGAATCACAGAGTTGGAAGAGACCACAAGGGCCATCTAGTCCAGCCCCCCTACCAGGTGGAGAGAAAAACTGAGACCCAGCTGGAAAAGTGGGATAAAAGATTGCTCGCGATTGTCCCTGCCAAATTGGAACAGTTTGGACGGCGTGGTAAGGTGAAATCTGCGAAAATATTGTTGGCCACACCCACTCCCTGAGATTTCTCTGTAATAGAATTGGACCCAATGGTTCAAAGAGGTTCCCCACCCTGTAGGAAAGCGCATGATGTGAAACAAGAGAACCATAATCTCCTCTCCCTTGTCACTCATTGCCACTTGACGGCACTCTTTGGCCAAGTGGGTGTTTTCATTAGGGAACGATACACAAATGCAAGCAAGAAGCAAGGCAGGCCAGAGCTCACAGCACAACACACACACACAATATTATTATTATTATTTGGAAGCTCCGGCACTGAACTAGAGAGCATCCAGCATCTTGTCTACAGCTGGATGTGTTTCCTTTGCAGAACCAGAATTGTACCCTGTCCCCCAGATCCAAGACTAGGAGCAAAGCTGGGGTCACCTCCCTAAAAAGGACAACCGATAAAAATCTTTTGCTCTTTGCATTCAATTCAGAAACTTCACACGCTAGACTTTGGCTCCCCTTCATCACCTGCAGTCTTCCTGACCCCTTAGGTTGTGATGATGCATTTTAAAAAGCTTCCTTCCCCTTCTGCTTGACCGGATATAGTGCTACCCTGTGGTCAGCATCACCCCATAAGAAGACAGCGAAGACCTTCCTCATATATATATATATATATACACATCCACCCTCTCAATGCATAACCAATTGGGAATCCATGGCCTGGATCTGTCCTGAAAAGGCCCATTCCAGCTCCTCTCTCTGTCACAAAACAAACAACATTTTTTAAATGGAGTGTGTCTATGAAAGGCCTTGTGTGGTTAGGAACTCACCTGCTTGACAGATAATCCCAATCCAACAACAGAAGCAATGGAGATGAAGAGTTGGGAGCAATTCGAGGAGCCACCCAGGCGGAGATCAATCTTGCATGTGGTGATGTGCAGGCATGGCCAGCCTCAAAGCATGTACGCCACTGCCTTGATCTGTCAGTGCCAAGAACAAAAAGCTAATCCCAAAGGCCAGCAAGCAAGCAAGCAGGGATGGTGATGCTGGTGCAGGTTTTGCAGATCAGTTCAGATCTCTCTCCCTGTCTCTCAGTCTCTCTCTGTGGTTTGACTGACTGTGCACATCTCAGCACCAGAAGGAGCTGTGGAAAAACCTCTGGGAACCAGGCAAAGGCGGCTGGGGTTTTTGCTCAGCCTCTGGGTCCTAAAAGCCCTTCGGTTCCCTCTCTCCATTCACCCTCCATGTATGGGAACAGCAACCCATCTCCTTCCCATCTTCATGCAAGAGCTCTGATCAGATTTCAGCTGTTATCAGACTTTTGGAGGAAGGAGCCATTTGGAACAGCAGCTGCTGAATGGTGGTGATGTGTCTGGAAAAGGAGGCATGGCCTCCAGCCAGCATGCATAATGCATATATATATATATATATATATATATTCCTTTTAAAAGCAATTTTTTAAAAGAAAAAAAAGCTGCCCTTCAGCAAAAACTGGTGGGAGCAAATTGCAGAATCCCTCAGCCAGCATGGCTCCTGGCCAAGACTCACTTATAATGATCTCTCCATAAGCCTCCTATGTTTACTGTCTAGAAATAGAAAGGTTTGATTGATTAAATTTTGCTCGGTATTTCTTGAGGGTTGCGATACCACTGCCTTTCAGTCAAATGAGACTCAAGCACAGGAAGAAGAAAAACTGTATTGATTTACTTTATTTTTAACAGTAGGACCCCTGTATCTGCTGGGAATTAGTTCTGGGTGTGTGTGTGGATACTGAAAACCATGGATAATAGGGAACACCATTGATAATAATGGGACTTCTGGTTTAAAATACCATAGAGTTTGCCTTGGAGACCCTAGAAAATGGCTAGAGCGGACACATTTTTCTAGGAAGACTCTATGGTAGGTGCGTTGTTTTGTGTCCCGTGGACAATGAATCAGTGGATATGGGGTCCTACTGTAGTCATTCTTTCACCATCTTTCTTGGTCCATTTAGCAGCCATGTCCTTGTTCCCCTTGGTTACCCTGCTCTTGAAGTACAGTTGCCATAGCAACACAGCATCACCGTTTTTTGGATTTTTTCCTTCTCTTTCTTTTCAAGAGAGAATGAGGATGCTCTTCATCCACCCAGCCTCTCCTAGGGTGGGAAAAACCCTCCCCATTTTTATTTTTTAATGGCAAAGCAATGACTGTTGAAATGCTCTCGCTTTCAGTAGAAATGGGCAGCATGGGGTTGCATGCATGTGTGCAAGAGCAGAGCATGGGAAAAGCATGCCACAAGGAATGTACCTAAGTTACAACTTGCTGCTTTTGTTATTGTTGCTGTAACAGGGGCATAGCCACGTCACAGTCCAAAAAACAATGTATACTAAAATCCGTGAATCCTCAAGTCCGATTATATGCAACGATATAGCAAAATGGTGTCCCTTATATAAGATGGCAAAATCAAGGTTTGCTTTTGGGATTATTATTTTTTAAAGAATATTTTCAAGCCATGAATATTCAAATCCGTGGATACCAAATCTGTGGATACGGCGGGACAACTGCAGTAGTCTCGCAATGTCCGTGTTCACCTAAGGGCCACCATGAGGTTACAATGTGCTGACCTCCATTGCTCAGTGGTAGCACAGTGGAGTGACCAATGTGCCACGGCCCCAAATGTGGAACGGGCACCTATATTCCCAATATTCATCCAGACACTGGCTAGGAAGTGCCAGAGTGCAATAGGAATGCCTATCACGAAATGTCCAATGTGCATTAGAAGCCCCCGATATAGTAAAATATTTTTTCTTTCATTTTTAAACTTTTAAATTACAGTTTGGATTGGAGCAATCAGAGTTCTTCAATGTTATTATTTGACTTTGCTAGTTTAGTGTCCTAGTTGGTTTGTGTTTATTGTTTTAAGCCAGGGACTTGTTACTGTGTTTTAGCCTTAGTTAATTTTAGTCTTAGTTTCATATATATGTGTGCAACTTCATATATGTATATTTTTCCTTTTGTTTCCTTTTTGTCTTTGTTTTCTCTTTACTTTAGTTGCGAATTACATTGTTTCTGTTAAAATAAAAAGAACACCAAGCACCCGATATGCACCAGAATAGTCTTGCCGGTGTCCAGATGAACATCTCTGCAATTCACTAACAGGGTTTTGTTGCATTTCTGCAATATAGCTACAGATTCGTAAAGTTACGAAATACAAGCCCATGATGTAGAAACTTGGCCAAGGTTGCATCTCTGTACTTGGGGTGCAAATCGTAGAATTGGAAGAGACCCCAAGGGCTATCTAGTCCAACCCCCTGCCGTGCAGGAATACCCAATCAAAGCACTTCCAACAGATGGCCACCCAGCCTCTGTTTAAAAACTAAGAGGGAGACTCCACCACCCTACAAGGCAGCCTATTCCACTTCCGAACAGCTCTTACTGTCAGGAAGGTTTTCCTAATGTTTTGGTGGAATCTCTTTTCCTGTAGCTCGAGTCCTTTCCTCCGTGTCCTAGTCTCTAGAGCAGCAGAAAACAAGCTTGCTCCATCCTCAGTATGACATCCCTTCAAATGAATCTGGTAAGGGGATATGGCCCAGCAGCAATCCAAACTTAGGAACATGGGAAGTAATGAGAACCCGGTTGGTTTTACTAAGAGGAAGGCATGAATGGCTATTTTTAAAGTCAACCAGGTTCCTAGAACAGGAGGCTAGTAACTTTGTCCAAGTGACATTTTGAAGAGTTTTGGTATAACGGCTTTCTTTCCAGTGCTTGAAATTGCTGCCACAAGACCAACCACTCCGTCGGTGTGATCATGGTGATAAAGAATGCTGGATAATCTGGCAGTTTGCACACTTTGTGGTGTTTCAATTGGTTCTAATAAAGGTCGTGCCCAACTTTGAGTTTTGTTTTCAACTCACCAGCCCAGCAGAGTTACCTTTCTTCTGTAATTTGCTTTGGTTCTTCTTACACGATTGCAACAATTTCATGAAGAAACGTTGCAGGTGGAACAGGATATCTATTCATAACTGTTTGCTGTCAAAGCTAAATGAAACCTCCAATTTCAATGGCAGTCTACCACAGAGCTGTGAAAAAATGGCTTTCTGGGTTGTAACTCCCAGAATTGCCAAACGGGGCTGGAGGATTTTGGGAGCTGTAGTCCAAAACGCCACTTTCCCCAGTCCTGGTCTATCAGGGAGTTGCAACTGTAGAGGTGTGATGGCAGAAATATGTTGTATTCTTAACCTGTTCATGAATTTCCTATTTGGGGTGAACAGAACACTGGACTAGACGGACCTTTGTTTAGATCCAGCTGTGCTCTGCTTATGTTTTCGCACTTGAACTGTTTTTCCCAACATCCACAGACATCTCCAGACTTTACAAAAAGCGACACATTCTTTTAGGCGTGGAGATTATCTCCCTGATAAAAGCATTAAGCGTGAAATGACTCTGATAACTGCATTGTCACAGAGAAGGCCTGCACAACTTTCTAACCTGAGGCTACTATATGTAGAATAATAATATTTTGTTTTTTTAAAAAAATCAGTGCAATTTACTCTGAGAAGCAAATAAAACAGATTAGGAAAAACAAAAGACAGCAAATGACAGAGGAGGTCTTGGGCGGGACTGAAGAACTCCACTTGATGGGGTCAATTGAAGACCACAACATGCCTCCCCACTAAATGCCACACTTGAAAACTTTCAAAGGATTCTTTGTTCTCCCTCACTGAGCCCCCAAACAAAGGGGGAATTGTTCCCATGCTGCCCCATCATCCTCTCCTGTAGAAGTCTGGAAGGAAAACATCAGAGTCAGCAGATGCCTGGCTTTGCATCTTCTCATCAGAAATATGTATGTGAGCGTTGTGTTTTCTTTGCCTGGGAATTTTAAAATAATCCTCTCCATCACAGTGCCAGAAAGCAGGTGGAGGGAACATAACACCCATCCAGTTCCTGTGGGACTCCAGCTCCCATCAGACCTCCAAGCAGCATCCAGAGAGCCATAGGTGTTCAACCCCTTGACCTAACGCAGAAAATGGAGTGCATACGTCTCTTCAGATGTTGGATTGCAATTCCCATCAGCCCCTAGCTAGCATAATCAATAATATGAGATGCATTTGGAGGGCCTTACATGCCCAGATTTGACCTCGAATCTTTTTGCCATGCAAGTCTCTGTCCAACCCCAGTCCTTTACAGTTTAAGTTTTCTTAAATTTCCCCACTACTCCGGCTTTCCTTCCCTCCTCTGGGAAACTTTCCAGAGAGTCAGAAGAGAATACAGTATACTGTTCTTGTTTAAAATCACAAGATTTTAAGACATCATGGAGCTGGGTAGGTCCTTGTGAGACCATCTTATCCATCCCCCAATTGAAGCAGAAAATGTAGGGGTAGAACCTCTAGTTGAAGATCTTTAATGAGGGAGAGATCTGCCCCATAACCCACCTCCATGCCGCTTCTACACAGTCCAATTGTCCAAAGTAACCTTTCTCCGAACATACAACTAAATACACCCTTGCACTTTTAAGTATATGAGATTGAGAGGTTGTCTAGACCAAAGCTTCTTAAACTGTGGGTCGTGACCCCATACGGGGTCGCGTAACTGAATGTGGGGGACACGAAAAATTTGGCAACGGTAAATATGATTTGTATACCTATTTTATATACCCGGGGTCATGTTAAAAATTTCCCAGGCAAAAAGGGGTTGCGAGTGGGAAAAGTTTAAGAAGCCCTGGTCTAGACCGTGAAAATAGAATGCAAAGAGAATACCTTTTGTTCGAACAAGAAGCAAAGGAGATTTGCAGAATTATGAAGTACGGGGGCCAAACCCCCCAATTACTGTGCAGGAAAAGCCTTCAATGGCTTTTCTAGAAGTTTTTAAAATAATGCGTGGAAATGCACATTATCACTTGTTTGGACAATCAATTCAGAACTGCACATTTTCGGCAAGGGTGCAGTTGGAAAGCTGATTGGTCGGATGTGCGCAGAGGGCGGGCTTGCCAGCAATGAAGTAGCCTGAAGTGCCATTTTGGAGTTTTGCATTATCAATCGAGCACCTTTTTTTTTTCTGTACTGAGGTGACCAAATGGCTTTTTTAAGCCGGTCACCCTTGCGCACCTTTGATTTAGTTTTAAAAAAATAACTGTGCAGTGGAAAGAACTTGTGAAGAATAATAACACGAGTAATTCACTCTCCGCTGTGTGTGCACTTCAAACACAGATAGCTTTTGCATGCCAGTGATTTTGCCAAAGGACCATGGAGATAAACGCTGCTGCAAATTTGCGTTTAAGGCGCAGCAACCCACATTATATCATCTTGTCTAGACTAGCCCCTTGTCATGCTTTCTGAAGCAATAAAAAACAACTTACCGTATTTCACTTTCTATCTCTGACAGTTTTTCAGGGGCTTGAGGGGAAACTACCAGACCTTCCTTCAGTCTTCAGTTCTGCAGGTTAAACATAACCAGTTCCCTCAATATTTTTTCTGAGGAGTCATTTTCCAGACCACTGACCATCTTCACTGCCCGATCCCTCGGCCAATCTGTCTAGATTTTCAGAGCCTATTCCACGGGTCTGAATGTGATGTACAACCGTGATTATTTTGAGTAGCCTGTGACCTCCAGTATCACAGATACAATATCACTCTCAATATTAAAACTTATATTATGGGAATACTATTAATCAGGCCAACCAAAAAGGCCCCAAAAGAAAGAAAGAAAGAAAGAAAGAAAGAAAGAAAGAAAGAAAGAAAGAAAGAAAGGATGGACAGATAAGATATAAAAAGCTTTGGAGATCTTCTAGTCACTACGCCAGAGAAAATATTACACAATAGAGACTGAGAGGAGAGAGAGAAGGCATGAAATTAAAACAGAGGAGACCTGGGGCCTTTTCATACTACACAATTATAGTGCTGTGTTTAATCTTTAAATGCTATGACTCCATCCCAGGGGTTTGTACTTTGTTGAGGCACTAGAGTTCTCTTCTGTCATGTCTTATTTGCCTTTTTTCCTAAGCTAAATGCCCTAAAGGCACCAGATCCTGTCTGATCTTGGAAGCTAAGCAGGGCCAGCCCTGGTTGGCACTTGGATGGGAGACCACAAACAAATCCCAGGTGATGTCGGCTGTATTTCAGAGGAAGGAACTGGGCCAAACCACCTCTGAGGATTCCTCGCCTAAGAAAATCCTATGAAATTCATGGGGTCCCCATAAGCTAACAGGCAACTTGAAGGCGCAAGCACACAATTAATGTAGTCCAAAATGTTCCCTCATAAGGAAACTGCTCCTTAAATCAGCTTTGTTAATTTTTTCTGCAACCTTTCTGGTAATATGTCTCTCAATACCATTTGCTGGGGGATATAAATAGCATAGGGTGCCGTTTTTAAGACTTTTCCTTGGTTTTTTTTCCCAGGCTGTGAGGCTGTGTTCTGGAATAGTTTCTTTCTGACGTTTTGCCTGCATCTGTGGCTGGCATCCTCAGAGAAAAAACCCAAGGAAAATCTATGGATGCCGGCCGTGAAAGCCTTCGACTTCACAGTTCTTAAGACATTTTGAGCTTTTATGGAGTAGTTTGACTCGCAAAGGGTAGACTAAATGACCCTTGAGGTCCCCTCTACCTCTACAGTGCTTTGATTCTGTGCTAAGAAAAGCTGTAGGCAGCAGGAAAAGAGAAAGACAGCCATTATAGGTGGGATTGACTCAGTAAAGGAAGCCACAGCTCTGAGTTTGCTGGACATGAGCACGGCAGGGAAGAACAGGATTGTTTGGCGGTCTCTCACCGTAAGTTGAAGTTGACTTGACAACATGCAGCAGTAAATGAACAAAATGGCAGGTTCCTGGCCCCAAAAAACTTACAGCTGAAAATGTGGGAACAAACAGGGATGCAACTGGTTAAACGGTGAACTAGAAGATCAAGATGCGCAGCTCTACAGAAGGACCTCAGAGTAAACATGTAATAAATAGCTTTGGCTGGTATGCCCAACCGCAGAACTTTGGAGCTGTGTTTATTAATTACTTTGGCACTGATCCAGGGACACTTTAGTGAAGGCCACACAAGAAGGACCAAGAGGTGTGAGAATCAGCAAATATAGGAGGAAACACCTTTGTGGAGAGGGAGCGAAAGAGAGGCAGAGAAAGACATGCCTTTAACTCCAGATTCGTTGCTGGGATCCATCTCTTGGAACAAAAAAAAAGTGATTGCAGAGCTGACCTACTCTACAAGACTATTGTAAGGGTTACTTTAAAGCAAGGATGGGGAACTTGGGAGTCTTCCAGGTGTCATTAAACTATAATTCCCACCAGCCTCAGCTAGCATGGCCTGGGATGATAGGAGCTGTAGTCCAACCAGATCCAGAGGGCCACAGATTTCTCTGCTCCTGAGTTATAGTCAAAACCCACACAAACATCACCAGTGACACAGAGGTGAATTTTGACCTCTCTTGCACCTTTACTCCGGCTACGTCCTGGCCTCCTGTTCCCCAGCATGCAATACGTCCTGGACTTTGGAAAAAATGATTGCAATTAAAAAGATATTTACCACTCCTTTCAGTAAGATGCTTCCTGTGTCTGTTTCTCACATACGACAATACGCTACTGAACGGGCAGGAAGTCGGAGGAAAAGGGGACAGAAACCGTTCCTTGCCTCTCCGCAGGAAGCGTTAAAAATGTGCAGCTAACATTAACAGGAAGAGGCACAGCATGTAAATTTGCCACTTCATACCCAGATGTGTGACATTTTTTCTACTGCTTGTGTAAAACCACACACACACACATACACAGCTTCCTCCTCTATTTTTGAAGGTCCAATTCGAGAACAAAGATACAAAGAACAAAGTTGTCCACACAAGTGACATGGTCCATGTAAAACTCACTCCACTTTGATCCTTTTAGCTTATCTAAGCACTCTGGCAATTCTCAAATTCCTCACATTTCCCCCCCACAGACCAAGGGTGTCCATGTGCTGCTTCATACACTTTCCTTTGGCTCTGCAATTGAAAATATACACATAACTTGCATTTTGATAACATTTTTGTTATTCAGCGCCAGCATCGTCATCAAACACGGGTTGAGGAGGTGGGCCTCCTTGAATTGGAAAAAAAAAATCGGGAGGGGGAAACTCATGGGCTATGTTGAGAAAATCGCAAGCCTTCAAGTCAGGGCGTTGTCAACCTACTCGATAATCCAGCCCTGGTCAGATCGGCCTCCGTCGTCAGGAAAAATAAATATAACACTGATGTTCTTGACTTGTTGTGTGTACCTTTTTTAGCAGACTGATGGAACACATTTCAGGGACCATAGTCCGAGAAGGTCCAGTTCAGAGAGAGATGCTATTCTTCCCTCTCGAAAGAATTCTCTCCCAGAATTATTCCAGCAACCAGATTTCCCAGGTCTGGGCTACAGCATGAGGTATCTCCAAGCAAGGCAGCCATCTACCCGTACAAAGTGAGACTTTTTCAAGTGGCAAAAGGTTCCGCAGATGAAAAGCGACCCTCTACCCATCTGGCCACGAGGGGTGAGTGAAAACAATGTTCCTTTTCTTTGCCCAACGAGAAAAGACTGCTTTCTCCGTGATGAAACGGTGTCCGCCCCGTGGGGCTCGTTCGTGGGCCAGGTACATCCTGCATTCGTCCAACCGGCCCTTCTCAAAATAGTGGTAAGGCACAGGAGGTTGGCTCTGGTTCCTGCCAATCAAACAAGACTTTTCGTTGTAAAAGGAAGGAGTTTACTGACTTATATCCCACTTTTTTTTAGGGTCGCCAACTTGAAAACTGGAGAGGGCTCCTCTACTTTTAATGGTTGGTGTAGAAGTGGGAATTTCAGCAAATGCTGCTTTTCATGCAACCAGGTAACAAGCAACACTTGCTGAAACGCCCTTTTCTACACAACTAATAAAGGCACAGGATCCCTCTCCAGTTTTTACTCTGGCAATCCTATATCTGGGATTCAAAAATTAAAATACGTACAGATAAATGTTCACATCACTAAAAACAGGAAAAATGAGAGAAAGAAGTTGGCACCATAAGCTTTTGTAGACTTAAGTCAGCTTCATCAGACGCCTGCAGTGACTTCACCGTATGGGTTTGATAAAGTAGACTTAAGCCTTTGAAAATTTACAGCTACCAACTTTTTTCTCTCACTGAGTCTCAAAGGTGCTACAAGATCCCTTTGCATATTGATCCAAAGACAGCTATGTCTTTAAATTCTAAAAACAGAAAAGTTAAAATATAATTAAAGGATCACTCCCACTAAAGAGCAAGAAATATTTATAATGCAGCATGTTATTAAAAGGAGCCAGCGTGGCCTAGTGGTTTGAGTGTTGGACTATGGCTCTGAAAACCAGGGTTCAAATCCCCCCTTGGCCATGAAAACCTACTGGGTCACACACTCTCAGGCCTCAGAAAACCCCGTGATAGGTTCACCTTAAGGTCGCCATAAGCCAGAAATGATAAATTCTCTAGATTGGAGTTCGATGGTGGTCAAGATAAATGGAAACAGAAGCAAGACCACAAATACATCAGTTGACACACTTTGTGGGCCTTTGGCTGTGATAAAAATTAATTTACAGTTGTCCCTCCACATTCACAGATTTGGCATTCACGGATTTAAGTATTTACGGCTTGAAAATATTCTTTAAAAAATAATCATCCAAAAAGCAAACCTTGATTTTGGCATCTTCTAGAAGGGACACCATTTTGTTATGCCATTGCATATAATGGGACTTGAGTATTCACGGATTTGGGTATTCATGGGGGGTCCTGGAACCAAACCCAGTGAATGTGAAGGGACAATTGTACTTATTTTTAGAGCTGAGGATGTAATTTCTTAGGGACTACAACATCTTGAATCCCCCACTGTCAGACTTAGGGATCTATTGTTTCCTCCGCAAAGAAACTTTTCCAAGCTCTGTATGTGGTTTCCTACCCAGGAAGACAGAATGTAACTTCCCACTATCACAGCTGTACCTGCAGTAACTTTCGCTGACCATGCCAAAGACGAAGATCTGTTCACACAACTCCATGGCCAAAACCATAGTGAACCAGCCAGTGCTGAGGAAGGAACCGGACTTCATCCTGTGCCAATTTGAGAGAGGAGTTAAACGCCAGCCGTACGACTATCTAGAGAAAGGGTGCATTCCGGCTTCAGGGATGAGACCTGGGTCAACCTTCTTCAGCCACACATTGGTTGGCCACAAAGGAAAAGGGCCGTAGCACAAGTAATTCACTCACCTATTCTTCCCCGTTTCCAACTGGAAGAGCTCATCGCAATGGGCCATCATCTTCTCAGTCAGCGTGTAGAGATGGACGCTCGGATACATCTCCTTCACCTTCAGGAGGGTCCTGTAGACCAAGCCAATCTTCTCCCTGCTCATCAACCTGGTGGGCCCCCAGATGACGTAGATGGTGTCCCGCGACTGCTTGAAGAAGTAGGACTGGTTCCGCAGGAGGAGAGGGATGCTGGTGTGAGAGACCATCCGGATGGTGCTCCGGCCACCCACATCATCCTCGTAGCCCTGCGTAGGGGCCTGGTTCATGCGCAGGACGCACTCCTTCTCGTCAATCTCCTTCCCTGAACGGGAGCCCAACATCTGCCCCGAACTGGATACCACGGCACAGTGGCGACATGGTGCTCGGGCCAATGGCTAAATGGTGTAAGAGAGAATGGAAGATGGTAGCAGGTTGCGTTCTTGTCCCCTCTGAATCTAAGCCAAAAGAACCATTGTCTAACCCAGTGGCTCTCAACCTTTTCTTTACCAGGGACCCCTTTAAATAATTTTGGTTGCCATGAACCCCCAAGACTTAAAACCCCAACAACAATACCTGATCATAATAATAACAACACAGTTACACCATCCATTAAACTTTCCCTTAGAGTCACTGGAAGGGGAGATAAGACTTCTCTCCTGTTTCTTCCTGCAAGTTTGTGGCTGGTGCAGATTGAATGGCAATGTGCCGGCCAAGCCAGCCAGCTAGCCTTTGCCTTGGTTGCTGTCATGTGGCTGCTCCGCTGCAGGGAGGAGGTGAGCCAAGCAGCCTTCAAGCCTTTGCGGAGCCCCTACGAGTACATTAAGAACCACTGATCTAATCCATTTAGGTCCCCTCGGGGTTCGACCGTCTTGTTCTGCTGTGTCGGTCAGTCCGTCCATCTAAGGCCAGCTTTCTTGTCACTGCAGCCTTCCTCCCCCAGTTGACTCACCTTCCCCTCTGGAACACTGATGTAACCCTCGAACCGGGCAGCCGCGGACGCCACCGGCAACTTCCTCTCCTGTTCTTCCAGATGGTGGCAGCTAAGCCAACACAACGGCACGCAGAAATGTGGGCACAGCAAGATGTAAAGAAGGGAGCTGGCAGACAGCACAACCAGGGTGAAGAAGAGCCGAGGCTGAAAGAGAGAGAAGCAAGGTGTCTGTCTGCAGTCACAGAGATGGCCTACCCCGGAGGGCAGGAGGGAGTCTAATGGATTTCAGTGGGGCAGGGGGCTGGGAGAGACAAGGTGTATACTATCCCCCCCTCCCGGTTTTTGTGGTTCCCATAATCCCAGCTAACCGATAAGTGGATATGGAGTAGTGGTGTGCTTTTAAGAGGCTTGCCAGGGACGGCATAATTGGCTTAGGTCCTGCCGCAGCTAGAAGCGAGCAAAGAAACTTTCAAGAATTCAGGCTTACGTGGAGAAAAGGACGGTTACAAGTTGCAACAACAGCCCTGCAAGCTGTAGCTGGACCTGGCCTTCAGGGGAGGAAGCCAACATCAAAGTAGAGAACAGATTAAAAATAACACCAGTAGTGTGCGTGTTTGCTCTTAAATTTATGGAAGGCCTAAAACACGGACAGAAAAGCTCAGACCGTGGGGCTGAATCCAGCCCTCCTATGGGTCTAATCTGGCCCAGAGGAGTTCCTCAGATGGCCAGCCCCTTTCCCCCCTATGATACCCTCTTTCACAACTTTACTATGGGTTTTGCCCCATTATTTACCATCAGGAAGTTCTTCCTAATGTTTAGGTGGAATCTCTTTTCCTGTAGTTTGAACCCATTGCTCTGTGTCCTAGTCTCTGGAGCAGCAGAAAACAAGCTTGCTCCATCCTCAGTAGGACATCCCTTCAAATATTTAAACATGGCTATCATGTCCCCTCTCAGTGTATGCTTCCAATTTCACAGAGGCATGGCATACTTACAAGCATCTGCATCCTTTTAAGGTCTTCTCAGCCATGTATCTGCCTTAGGCCTTGAGGAACAACACACTGCAGAGAAGAATTTTTAAAAATAAGCAAAGGGAATGGTTCAAAAAAGCCAGTAACATCTCAGAGACAGGAGAGACGGTTCTGTCAGAGGGAGTCATATGTTTTTAAAGATAATTTTAATTGTTACTTTTTTTGTTGTTTTTGTCTTATTTTTACTTGTTTTTAACTGTCGTAAACCGCTTTGGCACTGATAAGTGGTATAGAAATTTAGAAAACAAATAAAGAAATAAATACACTTGTTCCAGACAGGAAAACTAGGAAGAGTGAATGCCTCCTTTACACACTTGAATGCTGTCATTTACACATCTTGAGTGTGTGTGTGGATTAACATGATCCATTTTAGGGTTTCTCAGGGTTCACTAGAGCTCGAGGGTTTCTCAAGAGATTTTTGATTGGGAAAATAAAATTTCAACAAATTATATAATAGATATACATAGTAATTTTTTATGCAGGGGTTCCCTAAAGAGGACAAAACGAGTGAGAAAGGGAGAGAAGGACACTCTCCACATGCTCAGAAGCTCCTTTTCTCCTCCGTGCCTCCTTCTGAACTGGTAGAAAACAGTAGAAAAGAAACAGACTTGCTTTGGATTTTACAGATTTTTTTTAAAAAATGTAAAATTCACTAACTACTCAAATGAGAGGCTATACATTTGCAGCACATCGTTAACAGCACTTTCCTATCATTTGAACTGTCATGGCTACATTCTATGGAATCCTGGGATCTGTAGTTTGGGGGCATACTTAGAATGTTCTGCCAGAGAAATATAATGCTGTCTTTGGGGAAGGACACTAGAGTCCCTTCCAGCCAGCGGGTGGGAATCCTCTGGCCCTTCAGCTCTTGTCAAACTGCAAATCCCAGTAGCCTTGGCCAGGATAGCCAAGGGCAAAAAAAGCTGGGAGCTGCAGTCCAACAACAGCACACCATTTATTCCCTCGCTTGCCTTTGTCAGAGAAGCATCTACACTACACAAATAATCCAGTTTGAAAGTGGATTCTTTGCTATGGCTCCTTCCTATGGATTCCTGGGGTTTGTAGTTTGGCAAGGCCCCAGGACTCTTGGGCGGAGAAGGCTAGCGACCTTGTAAAACTACAAATCCCAGGATTCCATAAGAAAGAGGCATGGCAAAGAATCCCGTTTCAAACTGGATTATTTCTGTAGTGTGGATAATTATTTTCCAGTGAGTGACCAATTCCAGAATTTGGTGGGGTGAGGCCAGCAGGGCACTCCAAGTGGGATCAAAACCGTTATAAATAAGCAGTGCGGATAGACCAAGCGTGATAAAGAGGCCCGGGGAGGGGAGGAAGATCCGAGATTCCCCCCCAAAAATTCGATGAGAAAAAGAGGAGGAGATGGAAGGGGAAGAAGAAAGAGGGGAGTCTTTCTTTCTTTCTTGGTGCGCAAAAAGGGATTGAAGGTACCCAAAAATGGGCCGGGGGTGGGGGGCCCAAGCTGGCCTGGAGGAAGATGGGACCCTGGGGGACTGGTCTGGGGGAGCCCCCCAAAGCCCACTCCAGGGATCCGAGGGGCCCAGGAGCACCTACCCGCCTTGGTCTCCTCCTCCAACATCTCCAGCCAGGCTCTCCAAAAGCGCAACGCGGCGCGCAAAAGGAGGCCCGCCCGTCCGGCTCCTCCTCTGCCGATGGCTCCTCTCCTCCGCCCACCGTCGGGAGGCCGGGCTGGCTTCTCTTCCACCCCGAGAGAGCCAGCCAGCCAGCCGGCCCGGGGAGGCTCCCTTTCCCCCCGCAATCTCGCTCTCCCTCCGGGCCGCCTGGCAACCCAACTCGCCCCTTGGTTGCGCCCAGGGCGCACGGGTTGGGGGGCGCTTTTTGGAGAGGTCGAGGCCAAGGGGGCGCCGTCAGGGCCCCCCAGGAGCAGGAGGGCCTCTCCTGGGGTAATAGCCCCGGGGTTGTGCCTCTGCCCCCCTTGGGGAGGAAGAGAGGTAAGGGGCCTCGGGGGGTGGGGTGCTGGAGGATGGCTTTTGGGTTGAGATTTAAGAGGCGGCCCGCTCCGCGCCACCCGTTTTCTAGAGCTCCGAAACCAGCCGGGGGTTTAGAATAAAAGCCCCAAGGGCCATCTAGTCCAACCCCCTGCCTTGCAGGAATACATAGAATCATAGATTGAAAGAGACCCCAAGGGCTATCTAGTTCAGCCCCTTGCCATGCAGGAATCCATAGACCCATAGATTGGAAGAGACCCCAAGGGCCATCTAGTCCAACTCCCTCCTTTGCAGGAATTCCTAGACATAGATTGGAAGAGACCACAAGGGCCATCTAGTCCAACCCCCTGCCTTGCAGGAATACATAGAATCATAGATTGGAAGAGATCCCAAGGGCCATCTAGTCCAGCCCCCTGCCTTGCAGGAATTCATAGACTCATAGATTGGAAGAGACCCCAAGGGCCATCTCGTCCAACTCCCTCCCTTGCAGGAATTCATAGATTCATAGATTGGAAGAAAATCCAAGGGCCATCTAGTCCAACCCCCTGCCCTGGAGGAATTCATAGACTCATAGATTGGAAGAGAGCCCAAAGGCCATCTAGTCCAACCCTGTTCTTCCACCCTCTGTCAAAAAAAAGTAGGAGTGGGAACCATGCGGCTGTCTGGATGTTTGACGGACTGCAATTCCCACCTGCCCTAGGTAAAAATGTCAGTGCTGAGGAATGATGGGAATTAGAATCCAATAAGAGCTGGGCCAGTGTGGTGCTCCATCTGCTCAAGCAGACACAAGCATTTACCATGCTAATGCTAATGCTAATGATCTGACCAATGGAATTATTTCGTTTCTTGGCCCTTCCCAGAAACAGCGGTGGGTGGTTTTCCAGAAAAGTATAGGAAGATTTAAACAATTCTTTATGGTAAACGGGGAAACTCTCTCACCACAAGCTGAGTTTCCCCCCAAAATCCCTGTTGCACAGAGTTAATAATTGCATATGGTCACTCTAAGGATATATAGTGGGCCCTCCAGATCCATGGGTGGTCGGTTCTGGGACCCACCCCAGCCCCTGCAGATGGCAAAAAATGTGGAAGGTTGTACCCCATATTATTAAATAGCAGCGATGTGCGTGTGTCCAGGTGTGTTAGCAAGTCCACGTGCATGTCGCCACCATTTTAGGTATGGGATGTGACAATCTCCAGGCGGTTGAAACCACAGATTGGGAGGGCCTACTGTATTGGACAAATGTAAGGTATCTTTTTTAAAAAATGAACAAAAGCAAGCTGTTTTTTCTGGAGTGTTTTAATTCTTTAAATTAAGAGTATACCTCGCCCTATTCCACCACCAACCCACAGCCATGCATTGGAACCACTCTGTCTGAGGACTCTTTGGTGCTTCCTACCCTCCTTGAGCTTTAATTCCACCTGGCCTCATTTGGGCCACCAAAAAAGACACAGCTTTCTGTACTGTTACTATCAAGAGCTTCGGAAACTTCCCCAAACAATGCAAGTTTCATAATACAGCATTGATGGTTCCAAAGTCCAGGGTTCAGCATTTCAGCCTAGGTGTTGCAAAGATTTTCAGCTTCACTCCTTAAGGTTGGGGGGGGGGGATTCTTCAGGCCTGGCAGAAAATCTGTGCCCCGTACTCAGACTAACAGGTATAACCCAGCTGCCAAAATGGGGTATGTGCGTGACTGCGCTACACTGAAGAGGCTGCGCCCTGGTGGCCAGAAAATGGCCTCTGCAATTCACCAGTCCTTGGGGAAAAAAAGTAATCTCGTTCTGTCTGTTATCTTTGCTGGTTTTCAATTTTTCATTTGCATGACCCTCTGAGAGTCATGTGGGGCAATGTCCCTCCACTCCACCCCAGGAGGAGCCGGGAGTAAAATGGAGGATGATTTCCACCGCCATCCAACGGGGGACATCTTTCCCATGCCAGTATTCACGTGGTGTGGTCTTCCACCCACTGGCACAGCCGTTGGGCATAACAAGCCGGGTGAACCGTGGAGAAGCTTTGATTCCTGTAACGGATGCTTTTCCAGAGGTTCTCCACCTTCTTGCGGAAGCTGTACTCCGTGAAGAAGTCAATGATACCCACAAAATAGCGGTAATCTGGCCCGTCAATGACGTGGAAGGGGTTCCGGGAGTTGGGCAGGAGGCGCAGGTTCTGGTCGATGTAAATAGAGGTGTCCATCATGCTGGAGGTATGGAAGATGCGGCTACGCACTATGCTGTCCATTTGGCCAAAGGAGTTGGGGATCTGCTCGTAGCTGCTGCCCCGGAAGAGGTAAGGTGCCACGACATCGCGTATAAAACTCTCGCTTCTTGTTGCGACTTGTGGATCAGTGTCAGCACTGGGCCGGTGTCTCAGGTAGAGCTCCAGAGCAGTCTGGAGGGTGTTTTTGCTTTCGGGAGACATCTTGCAATACTGGTCGGCGCTGGAGACAGCCTGGTTGATATATGAAGAGAGGGAGGTCATACCTTCGTTTGGAAATGACGCCGTGGTCTGGCGACGGGTGACACTCTCGTTGATTGACCTGTTTGAAGGAAACACAAGAGAAAATCTGTACGGCGCTATGATGTGCTTGTTTGTACAGCAGAGTTCAAAGATGTTCCTTTTTTGGAAATGGACCAGGGTATAGCTCCTCGGTGAGGGTATATGAGGGCATTCCCCCCTCCCCGTGAAATTTTCTTTCAGTCCCCAAATTTCTAGCATTGCACTAACTGCACTATAAATTGAACATTTCCAAATAAATAAATAAATGAATAAATAAATTTTAACCCACTCAATAGGGATCAATAATAAATAACATAACACATACCTTCAGTTAAAAGAGCACATCAAACAAATATATATTAAAATCCAGCAATAAATTATTTAAAATTCCTAATTTAAAAATAATCTGGATAGGCTTGCTGGAAGAGATTAGTCTTTACCAAGTTGTTTTAAAGGCAGAGAGTGTCTCCAGTTTAGGCATCCAAAGGGAAGGGGCAGGCCAAGTGACGAAAGGGAATGAAAACACAGCAGATAGAAGAATCATAGAGTTGGAAGAGACCACAAGGGCCATCTAGTCCAACCCCATTCTGCCCTGCAGGAATACCCAATCAAAGCACTCCATCCAGCCTCTGTTGAAAAGCCTCCAAAGAAGGAGACTCCATCACAAGAGTTCTAGGTGCAAATGTTTTTCAGTCTGCATTGCTAGAAATTTGGGGACTGGAAGAAAGTTTAATTGGGGGCAGAATTCTTATTTACGGTGGGTGGGAATTCTCTCCTTTTCCTCTCCCCTGGTAGCTACACTCCTGAGTTAGCCCTGTCTTATTATACTGTAGTAGTGGCTTCCATGTCGGCAGGATGGTGAATCCACACCAGGCTTTCTTCCACACTGTAAAGCTAGCCAAGCTATCAGCCGCCAAATAAGCTCAGTACCTCGGACAGTTCCTTAAAAGTTTTGAATTAAACCTGGCATGGCATGGCTGCACCACCGGCATGGAAGCTTCCAATTGCCACTGCCATATTCTTAATTTTTATCAAGATCTCTGATAAATTCTCAAGAACGTACATGGTCGTCCTGGTAATGATGTTGACCAACGCCTTGTTCAGGATCCGCTCATCCTCGTGGAGTGGCTGGAGCCCCACCAGCAGACTGTAATCGATTACGTGCAGCGTTTTTAGGAATTCGGTGTCCAGCTCCACCTGACGCACCAGCCAGTCACGCTGCTGCTCTGCATGGGTGAGAAAGGGCGGGTTGGCAGAGAGGCACCCAGAGAGAGAAAAAACACCCTCCGTTCTTTTTATCCTCTGAAGCTATGTCATTTAGACAGCCAGTGGGGAATTATAAGGTGGAATGTGTGTGTGTGTTTATGTGCCTTCATGTCACCTACTCTTTGGGCAGGAGTGAAAGGTACCAGGGCCCAGTACTTCTTTAAAAATGAAGCTCTATCCCCTAATTCAGTGGTTCTTAACCTGGGGTCCGGGGACCCCCAGGGGGCCGCAATGTCCTCACAGGGGTCGGTGAAGGCTCGAAGGCTGCTCTGCCCACCTCCTCACGGTAGTGGGGCAACCATGTGACAGGAGCCAAGGCAAAGGCTGGCTTGGCCTGCACATTGCCATTCAATCCGCTCCAGCCACAAACTTGCAGGAAGAAGCAGAATAAAACTCTTCCCTCCAACTCCAGAGCCTCTAAGGGAAGGTTTCATGAATGTTGCATTTGTATTATGATGATGAGGAGGAGGCTTTTAAATCTTGAGTTAAGTCTTGGGGGTCCGCAGCAAGAAAAGATATTTAAAAGGGGTCCCTGGTAAAGAAAAGCTTAAGAGCCAGTGCCCTAATTCCTCAACAAAACGGTGTACAGTTGTCCCTCCATATCCACGGATTTGGTATTCACGGATTTAAGTATTCACGGCTTGAAAATATTCTTAAAAATAATAATAATCCAAAAAGCCAACCTTGATTTTGCCATCTTATATAGGGGACACCATTTTGCTATTGCCATTGTATAGAATGGGACTTGAGTATTCACGGATTTTGGTATCCGGGGTGGGGGGTCCTGGAACCAAATCCCTGCAAATATGTACAACTGTATTCATGGCTTGAAAATATTCTTAAAAAATAATAATCCAAAAAGCAAACCTTGATTTTGCCATCTCCATTTTGCTATGCCATTGCATATAATGAGACTTGAGTATTCACGGATTTTGGTATCCACGGGGGGTCCTGGAACCAAACCCCAGCGAATATGAAGAGACAACTGTAGTTACTCAGTGAGATTAAAATACTTTGCATATGTTCAGATGTATGGTTTGGTTTGTTCCACATTCCCTAAAGTAACTTGTTATCAATGTTGGTTTTTAAGTAGTGTGTTGCTTTTAAAAAATCCTCTTTTAAAAAACAGATAACAGAATGATGTAAAATTGGGGTGGGTGGAACAATTTCCTCAAAACGATCCACCTTCCCACATAAAGTTAGAAGAAAAAGTAATAAGTCAACAATACTCATTGTGTCGGAGACCGTAATCATATTAGATTATTTTGTAAAGTTGGGCATAGTTATTGCTATTGTTACTCCAAGAGACATCGAAAATTCCCTGGTGGGGGGATGTCCTTGGACAAGTCACACTCTCTCAGCCTCAGAGGAAATCGAAGGCAAACCCTCACTGAACAAATCTTGCCAAGACAACCCCATGATTATTTGTTATAGGGTTGCCATAATTTGGAAATGACTTGAAGGCACATGACAACAACTTTTTATTCCCCAAAGCAGTACATTGCAGGTAAGATCATTGTGACTTATAAAGTGTTGCTTCCCGGGTGTGAGTCCGCAGAGCAAAGAGTGGCTCTTTTCGGATGGGCAGAAAAATGCTTCCTCTTCCAAGACTCCCAGGGATGGGTAAAACCTACCAAGGCAGATGGTATTATCTCCAAAGTTGAGGTCCTTGAAGACCATAATGACTTCGCTGCCCTCTGGGGCTGCATCCGTCCAGCGGTTGACCTGGCATCCTTTAATGTCATACCTGGGATGTAGAAAAAGGACAGGTAAATGACGGAGAGGTCACATTCCTACCCAAGGTTTAGGCAGGCATTTGATCAATCTTAATGGCAGAATATTGTTTAAAATGGTGCGCTCTGGTTTTATTTCGTCTCTTTTTAATTATGCTTTAAATGTCTTTTAAAACTGTTTAACTATGTGTTTGTTTTTAACAGAATTCAGCATCATTGTTTATTTATTACAGCCCGTGGATCCATCAAAAGAAGAACTCAAGCATAAGAGAAAATAGACAAAATATCAGAAAAATCAGAACAATAAACCAATTATAATCGACTTTTGTCTAATACACAATGAGCTCTAATCCTGGGTTTAACAGAATTGACATTCCATTGTTTTTAGCTTTTGGAAAAGTACTTTTCTCACTATTTTTTTATTTCAAATTTTGTAACCAGCCTTGGGTCCCTTGGCCAGAGAAATGTGAGATACAGATTGAATGAATAAATATTCTGACCTCTGCAGGGAATCCACGCCACATAGGTTAACAGCTGAGCAAAGATTTTAATCCTACTCTCCCCAATCCCAATTCAACACTAAAGACTATGTGTCATTCCTGTTTAGGCATCTCAGCAACAGATCAGAGAACATGTATGGGACTCACCTCTCCACGATCCTCTCATGAGGGTAAAAGACGCTTTGCATGATGATGAAGTACTTCTAGAGCAGAAAAAACAATATGTATGTATACAGGTTGTCCCCCCCCCTCATTTATGTGGGATCGGTACCCACAGTTTCAATTACCCATGATCAGGGGGAGGGAAAGGATCTCTCTAGGCATCTGGAGGATCATAGAGTCATGCTGGAGATGGTCCCTCTAGGCATTTTCTAGGTCCTCCAGCATGACTCTATGGTCAATTTCTAGAGGCATCCTCTCTAGCCATTTTCTAGGTCCTCCAGCATAACTCTATGGTCAATTTCTAGAGGTATCCTCTCTAGCCATTTTCTAGGTCCTCCAGGATGACTCTATGGTCAATTTCTAGAGGCATCCTCTCTAGGACCAATTTTCTAGGTCCTCCAGCATAACTCTATGGTCAATTTCTAGAGGCATCCTCTTTAGGCAAGTCTAGGTCCTCCAGCACGACTCTATGGTTAATTTCTAGAGGCATCCTTTCTAGGCATTTTCTAGGTCCTCCAACATGACTCTATGGTCAATTTCTAGAGGCATCTTCTCTAGGCATTTTTAGGTCCTCCAGCATGACTCTATGGTCAATTTCTAGAGGCATCTTCTATAGGCATTTTTAGGTCCTCCAGCATGACTCTATGGTCAATTTCTAGAGGTATCCTTTCTAGGCATTTTCTAGGTCCTCCAACATGACTCTATAGTCAATTTCTAGAGGCATCCTCTCTAGGCATTTCTAGGTCCTCCAGCATGACTCGATGGTCAATTTCTAGAGGCATCTTCTCTAGGCATTTTCTAAGTCCTATAGTGTGATTGTATGGTATTCTATGGCGGTTCGCTATTATCCACGGTTTCTCTTATAAACAGTAAATCTGGGAATATATCCCTCATGGATGGGGGTGGGAACTTTTATAAGCCACCTTGTATCTCAACGTGGAGAAAAGATAGGATAGAAACAACAACAGCAACAATAATTCAGTGGGTTTACTTTAGTTGGGACTAATCAAGCAAAATTCAGGCTGATAATCCCAGAATTTGATGGCAGTATGGCCAGTAGCCACAAGCCACACTAGCTGGAGGACTGTGGAAGTTGTGGCACATTTTCTGAACTTTGCGCATGATAACAGTTGGGTTGGGGGCTTCTGCTTGTACTTACTGGTTGCTACAACTCAAGGGAACTTACCTTCTTCTCTGGAGGGACAGTTATACTGTGAACCCCTGTTGAAAGAAAACAGAACATGGGTGAGAGCAGAGACAACTCCTTGTTGCTCTTGGGGCTCGATTTCATTCGTGCCGGTCTGGCCACAGCCCAGGGTCCCTTACCCAAGAATTTGACGAGGATGGAGTGTGGGTATCTCTCCATGTGTTCAAGGTATTTGGGCAGGTTGTCAAGGAGGAAACGGATCTCCCGCCTTCTCTGGGTCTTCAGGAAGAAGTGTTTGTCATTCCTGATGAGGACAACAGGGCTAGATGGTTACAACTCCAAGAAAATGGGAGGGGAGGGTCCCCAAAATCCCCACTCTACCCCCCACCCCACATTGCCTAAAGCCAAGATGAGCAGATAGCCGTATGAATGGTGGAGGGAGTTACTGGAATATAGTGCGATGCTAGCTGGGAGCCAAAAAGGAGATGTAATAAAGTGGGCAAGAGAGTCCTTATGAGGCTGGGGTATTAACTAATCATAATATGTGTAGTGTGCCAAGAAGCCATTGTCTCTGATCAAGCCACTATCTATGAACTGGAGTTTGTGCATATATTCAAATTCTACTGTTTCTCTTTCCAATTTTCATCTGTAGTTTTTTTGTTCAAGGACTGCTGTTATGCAGTCCAAGATGAAATGTCCTGGAAGCCTGAAGTATTTTGCAACTTTTTTGGGGGGTAGTCCCATTCCTTAATGGGCCTGATTTATATCTATTTATCCTCTGGCACAGAGATTGACCTGTTTAACCGATGTAGAGTGATGAGGGCATTGTTGACAGAGGATGGCATATATCACATTAGAGGATGAGCAAGTGAAAATACCTCTAATAATGTGGATTATGTGATTAGGTTCTGTGATGACATTTCCCGAATAGATGTGTGGGCAGAATTAGGATCTGGGTTTGTGACTGAGGCTGCCGTATTTGGAGTCCTCAGTCTCTCCAGACTCTCTGGGTTATCATTTTTTTTTTCCTAATAGAAAACAGCTAACTTGCCCCAGCAGGAAATCTACATGAGTGGCTATTCCTGTTTCAAACTGCTTGCACCGCCTTGTCCCTTCAAGCACTGTTTACCATTTTAACAAAAGCATATTTCCCCCCCCAAACCAGAGGTGAACTTCTAACCACTTCCTTTGGTTGTGGTGGTGGTCTCTTACGTGAGGAAAAAATCAGCACTGCTCTTGGAGTTGCTGATAAACTGCAGGTAGAAGTCCTCGCAAGACAACGATTTTTGGTAATCAAGGTCCACCATGCCAAGAAACTGCCGGAACCAGGCGAAAACGGGACCAGCGTACGTTCGCATCTCAAAACCCTGCAAGGAAACAGAATTTGGGATTGATTTAGTTCAGCCTAGAGGCTGAGCAATTAATAACAAAGAGAAAGAACCAACTCCATTGGAGAAGGGGCTTGAATACCTCCACTCCAGAGGGGCCCTGAAGTTTTCACGAAGTCCCCGGTTCTAATCCCATCTTTGCCATTAACTAATGAGCCATAGGCCCCGTCTATACAGGGGGGGGGGGAATACAATATCTTCTAAAGAAACAGCAATTCACAGCACTGGGACTTGTCTTAATGGTTACTAGACCCCCCCCCTAAACTTTGCATGCTCCCTAGCCAAGATGGAAGCCACAACTGAATTACTTGCACTTTTAAATCTGCCGCTGCTATTAAAAAAAAAAAAAAAGTTTACCATGGTGCACACATGCAATATTTCGTATTTGCAAACGAAAGAAAAGAAGATACGAGAGTAAAAGATTGCAGTTTTATCAACTTGCGGGACTCTTGCGTAGCCGAAAATCCAACATGGCGGCAGCAGGCGCTTTTCCTGTTTGCTAGCCCTGCCCCCATGCTCGTTTGGCCAATAAGCATACTCTGCCTCATTGCAACAACGCGAATGCGACTGTCTTAACGATCACGCATTCGCATGCCCTACGGAGCTTTTTAAAAACTCAGAGAAAAGCTCTGAAGGCTTCCCAATGGTTTGGCTTGTCCCTTGGTCCCAATTTGCCCCACCCTTGTCCCCATGACTTGCTCCTACCTCATGGTTCTGCTTAAGCACTGTCCTAAATTCTGACTCCATCTTGACATCCTACAGAGAGAGAAAGAAGAAAGAAAGATTGGTGTGTGTGTGTGTGTGAAAGACAGACTCATTGCAACCTAAGTTCCAAATTTATCACACTATACATATATATACATATATATATATATATATATATGGGTCTAAAATGGCCCAGAGAAGGCTAAAATATCAACTTTCAGGTCACTTCCTGGAGAAAGCCCTGTTTTGGAGCTAAAATGGCTCATGGATGGCCAACAAGATGGAAAAAGTGTCCTCCACCCACAAGCCCTAGTGGCAAATATTAGAAGACCCTGGGGCCACAGAAATGGTTCCAGGGCTACATATGGGCCACAGGCCATGCTTGCCCCATCCCTTCAGTAAGTTAGGCGCACCCTAAACCCAACCTTCACCATGGCTGTCTGGTTATCGATTGCATGTTGGACCGATGCCTTGAGCCCTTCCTTCAGCCTGCAGGTAAATTTGTAGAACTGGTGGTTCTGGTTGATCTCAAAGAAGCCCAAGAGTTTCCACTGCTCGTGGATTCGCCAGAGGATCCGGTACATGATTGGGGGGAACCTCCGATGTCTCCTTCGCCGTCCCTCTTGGATCTCGGCCTGATGGGGGAAGATGAGGAGAGACCAAATGTAAGCAACTGAGAGAGGCAGTCTTGTAGCCAGGAGCCTCTTGCAACTTCATGCTAGAGGAACCATGCAGATCTTGACAGATCCAGTGTGGTCCTTGGGACCTCCACTGATACCCCCTAAGCTCTTAGTCTCTCCACACGCACACACACACACACACACACACACATATATATATATTGGTCAACTGACCCTCCCCTTTTAAAATCCCAAAAGGCTTTAAAATGCTGGCGTGTACTGTCTCCGGAGATCTCCCAAACCAAACTGCAAGGAATGAATGAATTTCTTTATTGAGGTCATAGGCCAGCACAAGTAAATAAATAAAAGCACAATATAAAAAGAACAAGCTATTTAAAATCATCCCTTCAGGATACATGACCTCAGTAAACCTAGACAAGTTTTATATTAATAGCCCTCCAAAATCATTGACTGCCAAATTTTAACCACTGCAATACAGAATCTAGCGCATAAGTTAAAATTGGTATCTGAGAGCAGCAGATACCCTCTTGGTATTCAGCTTATTTCTGTTGCTGGAAACTTACTTCAAAGTGCAAAAGTACAGTTGTCCCTCCATATCCACGGATTTGGTATCTACAGATTTAAGTATTCACAGCTTGAAAATAATCTTTTTAAATAAAATCTAAAAAGTAAACTTTGATTTTGCCATCTTATATAAGGGACACCATTTTGTTATGCTATTGCATATCATGGGATTTGAGTATTCATGGATTTTGGTATCCATGGGGGGTCCTTGAACCAAACCTTAGCAAATATTAAGGGACAACTATAGTTTGCAATCAGTTAACTCAGCAGCAGGGGAGAAGAAAGGAGAGGAGAGAATCTTGCCCTTCCCAGTAGGCTGAGGCAAAAGCAAACTACAGTTGTCCCTTCACATTCGCTGGGGTTTGGTTCCAGGACCCCCCTGTGAATAACCAAATCCTTGAATACTCAAGTCCCATTATGTGCAATGGCATAGCAAAATGCTGTCCCTTATATAAGATAGCAAAATCAAGCTTTGCTTTTTTGATTATTTTTTTAAAGAATATTTTCAAGCTGTGAATACTTAAAACCATAAATGCCAAATCTATGAATCTGGAGGGACAACTGTACTGACATCTCTCCTAGTTTGTTTGCTTTCTCATTAATAACTTTTGCCATCTTGACCATGCTCTGATGTGTCATGGCCATGTGTGTCCTAATTTTGATACGTGAAATGTCAGGGAGTATGTGGAACATCAGTTCCAGTTGTCAAACCTGCTATGGGGCAGCAAACCTGCTATGGGTTTTAGTCTGAACTTCTAAGGTGCCAAACATTATCCTGCCAAATAAGTTCAGCACCTTAGACAGCTATTTTAAATTTCAGATGAAAAATCAGAGCAAATTTGCCATCTCGTTGAGATGGAAGCCACCAGCTTCCATTGTGCAAAGGTGAACCATGCACACGGCTTTACACACTCACCCCGTTGAGGAACTGTAAGACTTTTGGCGAAAGGGTGAATTTCACACAACGGTCAAGAGAGGAGAAGTCCACCTAGGTCTGATTTGGCTATCTTTTTTTAACCATTTTTAATTGTCTGGGTTTAGCATTAGGTTAAAGAGGAATTTTGGGGCATCTTTAATTGGTTTTTAGTTACGTACGTAATGCTTAAGCCCTTTTTGTATTTCTGATTTCTTTGTACAGTTGTGAGAACTGGACAGTGAAGAAAGCTGATGGGAAGGAAATTTCAAATTCATTTGAAATGTGCAAGAGGAGAGTTCTATGGATATCATGTGAGTGTTAAAAAGATAAATGAATGGGTTTTAGATCTGAATGCTCTTTAGAAGCCAAGATGACTAAACTGAGGCTGCCGTACCTGGACGTAACATGACGTAACTCACCGGAAAGTATGATAATGCTGGGAAAAGGGGAAGGAGGTAGGAAAAAAGAAAGACTACATTATAGGTGGATTGATTTAATCAAGGAAACTATATCTGCCCTGATAGAGCTGAGTAGGGCTCTTAATGACCGAGGCTTTTTAATGTCTTATGCATCGCTGTTCTTGTGTGTTGAAACACAATGAAGCTAAAGCTAAAAACAATGAAATGTCAATTCTGTTAAACCCAGGATTAATGCTCACTGTGTATTAGACAAAAGTCAATTATAATTGCTTTATTGTTCTGATTTATTTCCTCTTATGCTTGAGTTCTTCTTTTGATGGATCTATGGATTGTAATAAATAAACAATGATGCTGAATTCTGTTAAAAACAAACACATAGTTAAACAGTTCAAGTCGTTTCTTACTTATGGGGAGCCTAAGGTGAACCTATCACCGGTATTTCATGGCAAGATTTGTTCAGAGACAGTTTGCCATGGGCTTCCTCTGAGGCTGAGAGAGTGTGATCTGCCCAAGGTCACCCAGTGGATTTCTATGGTTGAGTGGGGATTTGAACCTTGGTCTCCAGAGTCGCAGTCCAATGCTCAAACCACTACCCCATGCTGTCTAGGGTGGTCATGAGTCAAAGTCGATTGGATAGCAAATAACTACAGCAACCCACTCTGCCCTAGAAGCCTTGGTGGACCAATGGGTGACAAACAAATGACTTAAACAAATAAAATATTTAAGCTGTGTTTGGGTTCACAGCAGACCGTATCACAGAGGGATGGATATCTGAGGGGGTTTGCCCCATGGTGGCCTAGCCTTCTGAATGTGGTGACGGTGAGCCAGAGAAGGTGTGTAGACCCAACATGGTGGACCACAAAGAGACCACCTTGGAGAAGCAGAGAGGGTACAAAGAATACAAAGCCGAAAGACCTTTTGGGTACCTCTGCTGAAGACATGATCACATCTTGCCACCGTCACTTCCTGGAGAAGCAAGATGGTGGCCCGCCTGGCTGTTCTAGTCTCCCTAGAAACCACGGAATGCCCTCAGAGGGTCATCGCATGGTGAGACTGATAGGGATTTATCTGCCTTCTAGGCAGCCCATTACGTTTTGGGTTGGAGAGGGTCTTTTTTGTGGTAGCCCAAGATATACCGTTGCCAGAGGCAAAGAACAAGATGGTGCCCTGTCCCTTCTGTGCACAAAATCCAACCGGAATTAAGTTGAATCCCAACATTGTCGATGGGACAGTATCCTCCAACACATTTGGGAGGCTAACCTAGGGGTTAGCCTCCCAAGTGTGTTGGAGGATACTGGCCCATCGACAATGTTGGGATTCAACATTGTGTGTGTGTGATGGGCCATGGGGCACACAGCTCTCCCCTCTGACACCTTCTCAGCGTGTGCCACCCAAGGCAGCTGCCTCACTCTGCTTATTGCTAGGAGCAGCCCTTCCCCATCAGCTGTTACTTGGTCTTTTTTGTAAAGTAATCATAATGATAGAGGCTGTCTGCATGCAACCTCTGACACTGTGGTTATGACTCTCTACCACCAAGGTTTTTAAACAAAGGCTGGGTGGCCATCTGTCAGGAGTACTTTGATTGGGTATTTCTGCATGGCAGGGGGGACTAGATGTCCCTTGGGGGTCTCTTCCAACTCTAGGGTTCTATGATTCTGACTATCTTGTTTTCAGTTTATCCATTTGAGGGAGAAAGATGCCAAATGGGTATCAAGGGACTTACCTCCATAGTCAACTCCAGCAAGAAGATTCAAATGCTGTCAGATGAAGAAACAACCAAGGGTTCAGATTTAAAATGATGAATCCAGAATTACCTGAGGAAATAATTGGGCTATCTGAAGAATTCTCCATCATGCTTTGCATAGTTTGCTGATAATCCCAAGAATAAGCAAAGATCCAGACATTATTTTTTTCGTTTCGGGAAGGGACATTTAGACTTCCTAGCCAGAGAGCCCCTAGGGCCTTATCAAACTACAAATCCCAGGATTCCATAGGCTGTAACCATGTCAGTTAAAGCAGAAACATAGCACTACAATTGTTTAATATGAAAGGACGCTTAATTTTCTTTTCTGTTCTGCCCATACATCTTGCAAGGGTGCATTTTACCATTTGTACCAAAGTCTCAGAGGTAGTTCTAATTAAAGACGAGGAAATGAAAGAATCAAGTATGGATGCCCCATAAAAAACTATATATATTTTCAGCTTTCCTGGGGGACCCACTCTAATCACTTCCCTGTCAGATTGCTGGGAATTCCTTCCATCAACTGTTTGATACTCGGAAATGGATCACCTTGTTCCACGATCGGCTGGAGAGCAGAGAGAGAAAGGTTTGGGAAAACTGTTAGGGTCCAGGGATCTTCATTCTGCCTTTGCTGTGTGTCACCATCGCTTCTGTCCGCTGCATTGCAGAAAAGTCCGATGCACAGACAGCATCATGACATCAGCCTATTGACAGCAATGCCAAGAAGATTTGGGTGGGAGGGAGAGGCTGGTAGAGTCAGAGCTTGGAAAAGTTACCTTTTTGGGACTATGTTTACCAGAACTCCCCCAAGCCAGCATGCTGGCTTGGGGGAGTTCTGGTAAACATAGTCCCAAAAAGGTAACTTTTCCAAACTTAGGGGCAGGGCTGCTTTTCTATCAGCAGGATCCAGCCCTCCCTACTTGACCCAGAGCCAAAAGAGTCTAGAAAACTGGAAATATTTCCAAACACTCAGCATTTTTTCCTTGTACGCCTGGCTTCGTTTAACTCTTTGTCACAGTCCTGAAAGAGGAGACATGGCAGGAAAAAAAATGGAAGATAGGCAGTATGGGGTACTCATTTTTGCTGGCTTATTTATTGCATTTATTTTTTAGATCACAGAAGCAACCTTGGGGAGGCTGCAGCCATGAAATTCAGCCTAGAAATAGGTTTAGACAAAACACTACTGTGTAAAATCACCCATGTTAGTTGGAAGCGACTGGTTTCTTTGTTCATCTCTTTATTATTAGGAAGCGATGAGATTTTAAAGGCCTCTCTTTGACCTAAAATGGGCCAAGAGATGCGGAAAACACTCCCCACATCTCCTAAGGGTCATTCAGGGGAAAATATTTTTGAGACCTGGGGGCCACTGATAGTCCACAAACCACACTGTACATCCACAAACCACACTGTACACACCTCAGCCCTTCCTTTTATCTGGATATCTAGATGAAAGCATGCTCATAACTTATTTAGTTATTTTTATACCTGCTCTTCAGCCACAAAGGCTATCAGAGCAGCTTACAAATTGTTTTAAGCAATAGCAATTTACACATCTACACTGCATTAAGCAGCTTCCAATGTGTGTTAGCCTGTGAGCTAACACTGCTGAGGCTTTTAGAAGAAGTGGAAGCATCAGCTAAATTCATTCTCCTTATTGAACTTACCACTTGTTGAACTCGGTAACTAAGAACCTACTGCCTGGGTTTGCTTCTGTTTTTTCCTTCTCCCTCCTAAATCCTCTTTCTTTTTATGCCACCCCATATAAATCCATAAACATGTAGGCAGGGATTTTCTCATTTCTGGTATTTGTAAGTCATTCCATGAACTCTTTTGGGTGAGGAGTGGGGTAAAAAAATTAAATAATTAAACACACAGACATAACTTTGGGAGCTAGGTTACTGAGCAGGGATTTTCTGAGCTGTGTTGAAATGTGTCCAACAAAACTTTATCCATGGAGAATTTGGTCCATGCTTTATTACTAGAGCTCCCAGCATTATCTGCCAGGGGGTGAGAGACTGAAGTTAAAGTTCCAACATGTGGAATCTCTAAATAGAAACTGGAGAAAGAAGAAACCGAAAAAATATATTTATTGTGACTTCAGGTTTTGAGCCAGAAATCCATCTTCAACAATAAAAGACAAGCAGACAAATATTGATAATCCTCTTCGCTTTCTCTTCTGAATGGAAGAAAGAGGGAAATTTAAGTGGCAGTAAAAAGCACCCTGGAAAATGATTCTACCTGCTTGACATAGTATTGAAACAGAGTCACTGACTTTGCTAGATTTATATGAAAACTCGCATTTTACAGATGTATAAACCAAAATGTAGAAGAATCCCAAGTTCAACTAATGGTTCCAAAAAACAGATGTTAATAAACTGCAGCAATATCCAAGGATGGCAGCAGATGGCACTCATGTGCTTCTTGAACCCATTTGGAAAACTAAACCACCAGGCTGCTCCAAATCAAGTTGCAAAATATCTTTCCTCGTTGGGCAACCTGAAAGCTTCACTCAGCACTCTTGACTTACATAGGGGAAAAATCATGCTGAATGCAGCTACTGGGTTCTACTTCAAAACTATACCACCCCAAAAGGTGGCTGCCGAATGCAACGTCCAGCAACAAAGCACCAGTTTGGAAAAAGAGAAAGGAGAACAGAGTAGAAATGAGGTTTTTATTTCCAGAGATCTTGAGCTGCCTGAGAATGATGCTAGCATCAACTGACCCTCTCCTCTTCCAAAAATAAGGGGGACATCAATACAAGTTGGAACTGTGCACCCCACAGGCCAGCCAAGAGTCCCAAGGCAGCTTTCAGTACCCCCCCCACACATACACACACCTTGCCATGGCCAAAAGAAAACAGTCCCAAAATGGAGAATCATGCTCCCAGAAGTCTCTGGGAAGGAGGAAGGTTCTTGAATTTTAAGGGCAGTTTACCCCTTCTCCAACCTTTCTAGGTTTCAAAATAACTTTTAAACAAGTCTGATCACTTCCAATCTTGCTAAGAAATAATTAAGAAAAGGTCAGGTGTAGCTCAGGGGAGTACAGGGGCCTTGAACCTGGGATCAACCTTGCCAATTTTAGTGGCAAGGAGTGAGCAGCAACCTTCCCCACTTACCCGGCCCAAAGCCCAAATAAAAATGACTTCCAGTTCAGTTCAATTGTTTAAGCGCACACAAGGAATGTTTTCTTATCCACCCCAGCTTTCATCAAATCCGATCATTCTACTGCCGTTGTCCATGAATGCTAAGCTGCGAAGAAACGCCATCCGCTCTGGGTGTTAATTTTTCCCTCTACGACCCACGCAGAAAGAAGAGAGGGGAGAAAACACAGAATTTCCACGCCCTCTGCTGTTGTCAGTCTCTAAAAGTTGGGAGAGTCTACAGAGGGAGTCTGCTATACAAGGCTGAACCTCTGCGCAATTCAGAAATCAAGAAGGCAGACCTGTACATTCCCTCATTTCCTGGGTGATTTTTAACACTAACATTGGAAAAAAAAACACAGCCCAAGAAGCTAAAAGGAGACAGGAAAGGGATGGCAACAGGTGAGGGAGAACAGAAGAGAAAGATAAGAGGAGAAACTGTGTCAGCAAAGACCTAGAGGGAATTAGAAATAGATTTAGACTACATGGGGACAAACCTTTAACCTTCCAGGTGTTTTGGACTTTCAGCTCCCAGATTCTTCTTCCAGTATGGCCAATGGTCAGGGATTATGGGAGGCATAGCCAAAAACATCTGGAAGGCCAAAGGTCCCCCACAGGATGTCAGGGAAGGAGAACATGTGGATAGAGTGAGAAATTAGCTTGGTCTACATATCCCAAATGGGGTCTCAGAAGAGCATCTTTTGGGGTCCCCGAAGGAGAAGCAGCTTCAAATCGCTTTGGTCCATAAACACTGGAAGCTTCAGCCAGATTGAGCCACACAGATGAGCTCAAGTTCCACCGCTGGCATCAGCTAGTGCTCCGAGGGGCTAAACAGTCCCAAGGAAACATGCCACCACAACCAATCCCTTGCTGGCTTTCTCCCCATCTGTCTTCTTCCTCCACTCTGCTGCCTTCAAGCTGATTTCTTGGTAGTCTTCCGGTTCTTCCATGTGATGATGGCTATAAAAGTTCCTGCAAACAGAGAAGAGAGAAGCTAAGTAAACACCCTCGCTGCACTGCTTTGGAAAGCTGACAACACTTCAGACAGGGGGATGGAGAAAAGAGGAGGGCATTCTATGGGGAAGGGCTGGTGGAGAATTGCAAGGAAAAGTGTGCCCCATAGCAACGTCTCTGCAGGTACTGGGCTGGAAGAACCTACCGTACAATCAGACCTGCATATCGGTGGAACCAATACCTACGGTTTCAGTTATCCACGGTGGAAAAAACAAGGACACATATCATAGAGTCACGCTAGAAAATGCCTAGAGCAGTGTCCTCTCTAGGTTTCTTCTAAGTTCTCCAATGCAACTCTATGGTATGTTTGTGCAGGAAATCTTTATTTTAATAGGGTTTGCTATTATCTATGGTTTCCGGTATCTGTGTTAAGTCCAGGAATTGAAATCCCATAGGTACAAGGGTCTGACTGTATTTTGATGTTTCTGATTGGCCTTAAGTGAAGGACATAAGAACCATCATTTTGGATCAGACCAAAGGGTTATCTACTCAAATGTTCTGATCACACAGAGGCCAATCAATTGCCAATTGGGAGACCCACCAGAAGGCCATGATGGTAACTTTCAGTTAGGCCTTCTTTGTCCATTTTCAAGAAACAACAACAAAAACAGACCACAAAGAAGAACTAAAAATACAAACAATTACATAGAAATCTCTTTCTTGTACTATTCAGGAAGGCTTACAACAGTTCTTCCCAGGGTACCCAAGAGATACACAGACGCAAAGTGCGCAGTCTCGACTCACCTACGAAGAGCAGCAACAGCAGCCCTGCAACTACTGGGATGATGACCGAATACTCCCGTGGCAAGAAGTACTTGTGAATCAGGTGGTCGCTCTCAATAAAGGGCTGAAGAGACAAGCACACATGATTGGCAAAGAGAAAGCGCTCTACCTGTGCCTCCGGAATTTGCAGAAAGCCTAAAAGCCAATTCTACCGCCGCAAAACATTTCTCGTTTGCACTGTTGATAAGACCCACTGCATGGCCTTAACAGCCATGGCCCCCGCGTGACAAGAGCTTTCGGGTAAGAAAGACCATTTGTTTCAGCTCTCTAAGCAACAAGGAGAGTTGAGAATCTCTGTACTTCTTCCCACAATCATTTGTCCCCAGCTCTGGTTGTCATTTTGAAGATCTATGAATCCAAATACACCACCCATGGACTTGTGGACAAGAAAGTCAGACACGGATTTAGGAGACCAAGGTTCAAATCCTGACTTGGGCATGGAGTTTGTCAGCCCAGTCACACACACTCTCAATCTCTCTCAGCCTAACTTCTCTGGAGAATAAAATTGTCTGTGAGGTTAGAATCACAGAATCGTAGAGTTGGAAGAGACCCCAAGGGCCATCTAGTCCAACCCCTACCATGCAGGAGTACTCAATCAAAGCATTCTTGATTAGATGGCCATCTATCCTCTGTTTAAAAACCTCCAAAGAAGGGGACTCCACCACACTCCAAGGCAGCACATTCCACTATCGAACAGCTCTTACTGTCAGGAAATTCTTCCTAATGTTTAGGTAGAATCTCTTTTCCTGTAGCTTGAATCTGTTGCTCCGTGTCCTAGTCTCTGGAGCAGCAGAAAACAAGCTTGCTCCATCCTCAGTATGACATCCCTTCAAATATTTAAACATGGTTATCATGTCCCCTCTTCATCTTCTCTTCTCCAGGCTAAACATACCCAGCTCCCTAAGCCACTCCTTATAGGACATAGGGAATAAAATGAAAAGTATAGAGCAGGGGGGAGTATCATGCATGCATTCTACCTTTAGTATCTTAGAGAAAAGGTGGGATGCAGGAATGGAATAAAGAAAAAGAAAAGTTCATACCAGTACAATGATCCAGACGGTATAGTAAACGAAAAGGACAAGGCTGAAAACTACTAAGCCATACCCAACCAACTGATCAGTAGCAGTTGCCTGAAACATAAAAAGAAACGTTTATCCATTATTTATTTATTTATTTATTTATTTTTATGGCACTTTTTACAACACACACTATCCATAGTCCTCTGGATAGTACAGTAGAACAGTCACCCCTTATACCTGCAGGATATATGTTCTAAGACACACCCCCATGGATACCTGAAATTGTGAATAATAGGGACCCCTATTATTTTCAATGAGCCAGGCAACAGAAGTTAACCATAAAATCACATTGGAGAACCTAGAAATGCCTGGAGAGAACTTTTTTTTTTTTGATGTGGATAAATGAAACCATGGATACAAGGGTCAACCTGTACTGTATAGTATATTAGAACTACAGTAGGACCCCCGTATCTGTTGATTCATTATCCACTGATTCAGGTATCCACGGGACACAAAACCGCACACCTACCATAGAGTCTTCCTAGAAAATGTGTCCTGTCTAGCCATTTTCTAGGTTCTCCAAGGCAACTTTATGGTATTTTAAACTGGAAGTCCCATTATTTTCAATGGCATTTGCTATTATCCACCATTTTCGGTATCCACGGCGGCCCCCAGAATCAATCCCAAGAGGATACAGGGGTCCTACTGTACAAAGATGCAACAATCACTGAGTGTATCTGCAGTGTGGTAACAGTTTAGTTGGAACCAACATGGTGTAACAACTTAAGTGTTGGACTGCAGGGAGACCAGGGTGCAAATCCCTGTTTGGCTGTGCAAACCAGCCAGAGGACTTTGGGTAAGTCACACTCTCTCAGCCTTAGAGGAGGGCAAAGGCAACCCACCTCTGAACAAACCTTGTCAAGAAAAATCCTTGATAGAAGTCAGCAACAGGAGATGGAGTCATAGTCAAATGTCTTTGGATCCTGCATGCTCTTACAGTCGCTAAAATCTTAACACTCCATGGTTGGGAAAATAAACATTCACCATCAATTTTTCAGTGGTCAGAGGATTTTTCTCCTCTGGCTATGCATGAGTGGGTATTTTATAGACACCAAATTGTGGTGTTTTTTTTAAAGTGTAGATATGTAATCTGCTTAATGTAGTGTAGATGTGTACATTGCTATTGCTTAATACAATTTGTAAGCTGCTCTGATAGCCTTTGTGGCTGAAGAGCAGGGTATAAGTGCCTAATTTTAAAAAATTAAAATTAAAAAAGTATGGTGATCTTATATTAATTTATATGCCCAGTACATGTTCATGTCCTATATATCTTTTTTCCTCACCCCCACTTATTTCCTCCCTCTTTTTCTTTCTACTCATGCTTTGAAAAATCCCATTAAAAGTGGTTAATGAATCATCTTTATTTGTAGACTGCTTCCCCCCCCCGCCCCGCAAGGCTGGGACCCAAAGCAGCTCACAGTTTTAAAGACAAACAATTAAAACCTACAAAAAGTGCACATTAAAACAGAATTAAACCAAATTGCATCATTAAAACAATCAAAATATTTACTTAAAAGTATTAAAACATTTTAAAAAATATTTTTATTATGTTACCATTCAAGACAACATTGCACCATAGTTTACAGTACATCATTAAATCTTGTAACTTTCATTTCACAACACAACACAATATCCATAACAAACAAAGGAGTTTTCCAAATACAGTATATTCTATTTAGTCATATATCCTGTCTCAATTATGTGTTGCTTGTTCATCCCTTTGAGAGTTATCCTTCCTCCTTAGTTCCTTTGAGATTTGCTCTTACTTATATTTATCTTATTAATATTTAGGAATAATATAATTTCCCCAGATTAGGATAGGGTCCAGTTAGGGCTGGAAAAATTAGTTCATTAAAATTTATGTATTGAATGGCCAAATAAAACCAGGGGCATCGATAGACATGATAGAAGAACAGAAATAAGATAAATATAAGTAAAAACATTTTTAAAAAGATAAAAAGCTTTTAAAAACAGCCCAACCAAAATCACACAACCCCCCCCCCCAAGCCTGTTCTTTAAAAAGCTTGCCTGGATATATAAAGGACGAATGCAATTTGGAGATTATTTATTTAAAAATATTTTTTAAATGGGGAGGAGGAGGTGGGGAAGCCTTGCAGCCAGCATGCATTGTGCATTTAATGCACTCCCTTCCAAAATCCAAATTACTTGTAGTCAGCATGCATTGTGCATTTAATGCACTCCCTTCCAAAATCCAAATTACTTTCATTGCAACAAAGATAACAAAAATGAAACCCTGCCACCTGCCAAATGCTCCTCCTGCTAAAACTTGATGGATCCTATAAAAGCAAAAAAGAGAAAACTCACCATAGTAAAGCCCTGCTCCTTCCTTCTGGTTCCATAGAGTTGAGAAAAAGAAAGAGAGGTTGCAAAAAAAACACCATAGAGATGAATTGCAAGTTGGACCTCCACGCATGCGCACAGCACACAGCTGGTTTGCCCTCCATAGACTCGTTAAATAACGCTAGGGTAACGCAGCCCAACTCGTTGCTTTGGCTGTTTCTATAGTAACTTTCACTTTATTTTTATTCACTTTATTTTTTTTGGTGAGCATGGGGCCAATGTCACTAAAGTGTCTTTCTAGATTGCTAAAATACCCTTAAAAATAAAAGAAAAAGGCACCAGAGCCTATCTGGCCTTGGAAGCTAAGCAGGGGCCAGTCCTGGTTAGGACTTGGAGGGGAGACCGCCAAGGAATCCTAGGTGCTAAAAAAGAGAAGAAGGGTTTTCTTTCCCTCTGCAGTTGTTCATGGCTGCTACAGTGGAGCTGGTCCTTAAAGGCACCTCAGATCCTGTCTGATCTTGGAAGCTAAGCAGGGCCCAGCCCTGGATAGGACTTGGAGGGGAGACCGCCAAGGAATCCAAGGTACTAAGAAAGAGAAGAAGGGTTTTCTTCCCCTCTCCAGTTTTTCATGGCTGCTACAGTGGAGCTGGTACCTCAAGGCACCTCAGATCCTGTCTGATCTTGGAAGCTAAGCAGGGGCCAGCCCTGGTTAGGACTTGGAGGGGAGACCACTAGCAAATCCCAGGCTCTATTTCAGAACCTCTGAGGATTCATAGCCTAAGAAAACCCTGTGAAATTCATGGGGTGGTCATAAGCATGGGAAAAGGTGCTTTTTTGGACTGTCACTCCCAGAATCCCCCAGCCAGCATTGCTGGCTGGGGGATTCTGGGAGTGGCAGTCCAAAAAGAAGAACTTTCCCCACTCCAAAAAGGACTGCCAATGAATCCCAGGTGCTGGAGGCTTTATTTCAGAGGAAGGAACTGGAAAAACCACCTCTAAGCATTCCTTGCTAAGAAAAATCTATGAAATTTATGGGGTTGCCATAAGTCAACAGGCAATTTGTAGCCACCCCAAGAAGCAGTAGTCACATGGCTGGGGGGGGGGGGATGAAGGACCTTTTAAAATGGCTTCTTCCCAAGTTGGACCAGGAAGTGACGTATGCAGAAAAACAGCAGGGTCGCCTCTGATTGGCCAGGCTGCTCTCGCTACAGCTCAGAGGCTGCCGCTCTAGGCCTAGAGATCTCTATGGAAAAGGCCTCCGCCCATCTGTGTACCATAGATATAGACGCTTCTTACTGCTTAGAGTGATATACAGAACTCAACTTCCGGGTTTTTTATTAAACCTTTCCCCTCCTCCCCACTGAAGCGGGAGTGTGTGTGTGTGTGTATGTGTGCATATATATTTTGTGCGTGTATGTTCATATGTGTACCTGTGTGTGTATATGTATGTGTATTTGTGTATATGTATATATGTATGTGTACATGGATGTGTGTATATGCACGTGTGTGTATTTGTATGTATGTGTATATGCACACGTCTCTGTGTGTATATGTGTGTATATGTACGTGTGTATATATGTGTGTATTTGTATGTATGTATGTATTTGTGTGTATATGCACATCTCTCTCTGTATATATGTGGATGTATGCACGTGTATTTGTATGTATATGTGTATTTGCATGTATATGCACATGTCTCTGTGTGTATATATGTGGGTATATTCATGTGTATTTGTATGTATGTGTATTTGTGTGTATATGCATATATGTGTAATATGCACATCTGTGTGTATATGTGTATTTCTATGTATGTGTATTTGTGTGTATATGCATGTTTGTGTATATGCACATTTATGTGTGTAAATATGTGTATTTGCATGTATATGTGTATTTGTATATATATATATGCAACAGATTTGTATGTATGTGTATATGCACACGTCTCTGTGTGTATATGTGTGTATATGTACGTGTGTATATATGTGTGTATTTGTATGTATGTATGTATTTGTGTGTATATCTCTAAACTATCTAGTCCGTGAGCTGCTCTTCGCCGATGATGCTGCCCTTGTTGCCCACACAGAAGCAGCTCTGCAGCGCCTAACGTCCTGCTTTGCAACAGCTGCAGAGCTGTTTGGGCTAGAAGTCAACCTGAAGAAAACAGAAGTTCTTTACCAGCCTGCACCACAGGACGAACACCACCACCCCCACATTGCCGTCGGCAAATCAGTGCTCAAGTCCGTTCAGCAGTTCACCTACCTGGGAAGCATCATCTCCTCAGATGCCAAGATTGACAAAGAGATCGATCACAGATTAGCAAAGGCATATAGTGCATTTGGAAGACTTCACAAAAGAGTCTGGAGCAATAAACACCTGAGGCAAAGCACAAAAATCAGTGTGTATAGAGCCATCGTACTGTCTATCCTCCTTTATGGATCTGAAACATGGGTCACCTATCGCCACCACCTACGACTCCTCGAGCGCTTTCATCAGCGCTGTCTACGCACAATCCTAAATATACACTGGACTGACTATGTGACGAATGTTGCTGTCCTTGAACAAGCAGGGATCACCAGCATTGAGGCCATGATATTGAGAACACAGCTGCGCTGGGCAGGGCACGTTTCTAGGATGGAGGACCATCGCCTCCCAAAAATACTACTCTACGGTGAACTCGCCACGGGTCAGCGTAAGAGGGGCGCTCCAAAAAAGCGATACAAAGACTCCCTGAAACAACATCTCAGGCTTGGCCAAATTGATCACCAACAGTGGTCCGCCCTGGCCTCACATCGGGAGGCATGGAGACGCAATATCCACAATGCTGCAGCCTTATTTGAGAACTCACGACGAACAAGTCTTGAAGAGAAACGACAACGCAGAAAGAATCACAACCCAAAAACATCACCCAAGGAGACCTTCTGCTGCGCTTTTTGCAACCGGACTTGTTTATCTCGGATTGGCCTTTTTAGTCATCAGCGCGCTTGCAGAAGGCGCGGGATGAGTCCTTCCTGAATCTTCGTTTGCGAAGAAAAGCCAGAGAATATGCACGTGTCTGTGTATATGTGGATATATGTATATGTCTGTTTGTGTATATGTGTGTGTACGTATGCATATCTTTCCTGTATGGTGGTAGCAAGTAAAACTCTGTCTATGCAACCACTTTTATATTCTAATTCCCTCAACCCTAGCAAAATGTCAGCTTGAAATTCTGAGAGCTGCTGAGCTCAGTTAATGTGCCCATAGAAGACAGGAAAAATCTAGCGAGATCTCCACAGTGAGAAAGGAGGATACTACAGATTCCAGAATGTAAAGATCATTTCCAGGGGTGGAATGGCAGCTGGTTATGTTAGTTTGTTGCAGCAAAACCCAACAGACCTGTGTGACCTTAAGCCAGGAGGTGGGCCATTTGTGGCCCTCTGGTTATTTTTTCTCCAGCTCCGATTACTATTTGCCAGCATAGGCGGTAGTGAATGATAGGAGTTACAGTCCAACATCATTTGGGGGCCCTACCCTGGTATCTTTGGGAAGGATCCTGCTTCAGTGGCTAATTATGTGGTTTGCATGCAAGTAGTTTCCCTGAGACCTCCAAGTAGTAACTTAGCCATATAGCCTCTGCTTTGCGTACAGAAAGCCCAACAGTGATGTCCGTGGTCTCTCTAGGGCAGGGATGAGGAAAAATGCAGCCCTCCCAGATGTGGGACTATAACTCCCAGCAGCCCCAGCCAACACTGCGATTTGCTGTCCAGCAATACCTAGAGGGTTGCATGATTCCCAGCCTCGTTGTATGGTGAACTCTTCTGGGCAGCCATCTCCCACAGATGCCCTATTTAATATCCTTGCATTAGAATGGAAAAAGTGGTGCTGGTGGGGAAATGGGGAAACACTAATAATAATAAATAATAATAACAACAACAACTTCTGAAAATGCCAACAAGGATTGTTCAGGCATGAGCCTAGCAGCGCAGCTGGTAAAGCAGTCTGAATTTTCATAAAGCTTATTTCAGAATAAATGTATTAAGTCTCTAAACCTATTAGTCTCGGGGTTGTTGCCTTCCACAGACAAACAAAAGTCACCATTGCGGCAAAATTTGAGCTTGCTTGCTTGCTTTCTGTTTGATAATTTCGAGTATTTGAGGCCTCTGGCTTCAGGGCTTGGCTTTTGTGAGGTCAAGTCTTTTAATGTAGGCCCACTGAATTTCACTCTTCTTTTAAAAATATATTGCAGTTTACTCATGGGTGCTAATTAAGTGGAAAAGCAAAGTTAAACAACATCCAGCAAAATAGATCCAGAGATCTCCTCAATTAATGGCAGTTAGACTTTTCTCTTATAAAATTGTTGCAGGGACTTCCAAGATCAGGTGTGCACATATATCACTTTGAAACACCCAACACTGAAATGCTAAGAAAATTATGCAGATTTTTTAAAAAATTATAAAACTGCAGTTGTACTTTAGTGCCTTAAAGCAAGGGTGAGCACTAGCTGGCCTCCGGGTATCAGTTCCAGACAGCATGGCCAGTGCCTATGGATTATGAGAACTGTAGTCCAATAAACTGTAGTGCCACGGAAGCATACACCCCCCACCTACTTAAGGATTTAAAAAATGGTTTAGGGATTGCATGCTCCAAAGCCCCAGGACAAGTGGTTGACCATTGTGGGAACAGTATGCTGGACTAGGAGGCCTTTTGACACTAAATTTCCTCCTGTCAGCATGACAGCTAAACAGAACCTCCACCTTCCAAGGCAATATACCTTGGGATAGCAGTTGCATTCTCTTCACATCCTACTCATGGGTTTCCTTGGAGCATCTGGTTGGCGACGGCAGGGAAACAAGATGCCAGTGTTACCCAAAATGCTCCTTGGAAAATTCCAAGAAAATATCGAGTTTCTAATATGTTGGAGAAATTAGCAGCAACTCGACCAGATTGGATTGTTCTGGAAGGTTGTTGTTATTGTTGTGTGCCTTCATTTCCGACTTAACGGTGACCCTAAGGCAAAGCTTTTCTTGGCAAGATTCGTTCAGAGGGGGTTTGCCATCGCTTTCCTTTGAGGCTGAGAGACTGTGACTTGCCCAAGGTCACCCAACGGGTTCCCGTGGCGAAGCAGGGGTTCAATTCTTGGTCTGCTGGAGTTCTAGTCCAACACTCAAAACCACTACACCAGACTGGCTCTCCGACCTGGGAGGACACTTATAATAATTATTAAGAAACCATCAATGCTATAGTTAGTGACTTTCACAAACTGTGAAATGTAGAAGATAAAAGTAAAAAAAACAACAAGAAGAAACCAGGCGAGACAGATCAGGTATGATGTACCAAAAAGAAAAACAAAACACCTTTATTTTCCCCGAAAACTGTAACGACATTTGACATTATAGTGAATTCCTCTTTATATTTGTGGCTTCTCTACATTAGGAACCAGATAACAGAGAGTACAAACACGATCGGTTGAGTCAAAGACGGCACAGCATTCCGTTAGAAAAACAGAAAACACTAGAGGAGCAAGTTAAAAACTGTGGGGGGAAAACCACACACACCCATCCTCCTCTGGCCCCACAAACTTTTCAAAGAATAATCAAAAAACAGCAGCAGCAGAACTAAACACCGCTTCTAGACTTTCTTTATAACCACAGGGGCGTTTTAAAGATTTTAATCTGCTCTTTTTTTTTTTTTTTTTTAAGATTCCAAAGATTAGAAAGTGTTAAAACTATCTCTTCAAGCTATTTCGGAAGTTTGCATAGTCCCATTTTGTCCCTTTCCAAAAATATCTATGCGCTCAACTCTCACTATAGAATTATCTGAATATAAACCGAGCGCAGCTTCTCATTTGAACTTCAATAACATTTTTTCCCCAAGAAAATAAACGTGATCTCTCAATCTCTCTCTTTCTTTTTTCTCTAACCCCCTCAAAAATATGGGCTTAAAAAGCAAAAAACTAGCAAACATTATTTCTTGAAGCACGGTAAAGAATTAGAGACTATCCTCTTATAAGTTCCCTGTTCCTTTTACTTCTCCAGGAGGCAGGGTGGGTTGCGGGAGACCTCTCTCCCTTCACTAGCTGAATAGAGGAAAAGGCTAGCAAAGAAAATGGCCATATGCAGTCATCCAATGGTGGGAAGGCTCTGCAGAGTAAGGACCTTTGGATGGAGAGGGCACTGACCCAACAAACACTTGCTACCAGGCATAGAGTTTGGGGACCAGGCCCGCAAGAGACCATGAGCCCCGTCTACAGGGCTTTCAACACAAAACAAAAGCAATGGCAGAGACTTCTGTAGCTAGCGTGAAGAGGGAACAGTGGATTCATTTAGCAGCTCCTGAGATCAAGCGAGGGAGAGATCTGCTCTCCCTTTGCCTCCCCTCTCCGGGAGGGGTGGCACTTATAACATGGATGCTCTCACGCAATGCGTACCTGGCATGGGATGTACGTGGCTAGGTGTGAAGCCTCCCAGAGGTCCACCACGTGTGCACAGACCGGCTGGCACAGACACAATTTTTCTTCTTTTAAAAGGGGGAGCAGGGAGAATAAACAGAATGAAATGTAAGTTCAATTTTTTTTTAAAAAAAAAACCCAACCTGTTCAAAATCTTAAACCATTCCTTAGGCATCTTAACCATTCTATTCTTAAAAGAAATCAACCACGTCTTTAAAAACAATGATAGAAATGAAATAAATTCTCTGGAGCAGCTTTTTTTTTGGGGGGGGGCACATGGACAAATTTAGAATGCCTGCACTTTCACACACACACACACCTTGTGCTGGCAAACTACTGAATTTAGCTCCTCATTTCTGCTTTCTTCATCATACTGGATCTTCAGGGGCCCTTTCACATTACACATTTATAGCACTATGATTTCACTTTAATTGCCATGGTAATTCCCAAATGAATATTGGGATCTGTAGTTTAGGGAGGGGTACTTAGAATTCTCAACCAAGAGAGAGATTTGGTGACCCCAAACTACAAACCCCAAGATTCCATGGGATGCAGCCACAGCAAGTTAATGTGGAATCATAGCTCTGTAACTATGTAGTGTGAAAGGGCTCCTCTCTTTCTTAGCCCTGAAGCGGGCAGTTTAGCCTGACTGAATGGCATTTGAATGGGACCACAGTCAGCACCACTTCCAAGCTGAAGACCACTGAAATGCTTCACAGCAGACTTTTAATAGATCCCCAAACACTTAAACATAATAATAAGAATAATAAAGGTTTTGGCTGAACTTGATCTGTTCCCATGCTCTCATTTGGCACTGGATTTGGAGGGAGAAGAGACCGGCTCTGCCCTTTCTCCTGCTCAGATTCAAGCTTTTGCCCTGGCAAAAGCTTTTTACGTGACCAAGAGCCACACATTTCTGATAGAGGGTCAATGGCAACAATCCTGGAAACGACTAGGTTTAGAAGAACATGACTATTAAGAAAAGAGAAACTATCTTGGACCCCTGCACCCCCAGGCAAAGCTAGGAATTAATAATACCCACCCCCAACAAAATAACAAGATAGCAGTGAAACAAGGACTTTTTAAAAAGCTGCAAAACACCAGCCTGCTGGGTTGATAAACAAAATTCAAGACATTTCAAGATCAAGAACAAAAGCAAAGGTCTCCAGATGGGAACCACAGTGGTTTTGAGAAATTTCAGCCCAAACATAAAAAAATAAAAAGGAAAAGGAAAGAGCATTCTCTAAACAGTATCTCCAAGTCAACTAGAAAGGAGGACACCCATCATGCCAAGAGGGATAGTGCCTGCTATGTGATTAACATCTGAAGCAGCACAATGGTTGCCTAAAAGTGTTCCCAGCTCTACCACCACAGATTGACTGAACAAGTGGACTGCGATTTAGGGGAGTCACAGATGCAATTTTAGGAGGGACTGGGGAAAAAAAATCTCAGTGATTCTTCCCATTGATTTGGTCTTTACAAGCAACAGGCGATACCAGTCTTTTTTTTTTTCTATATTAGAAATTTCTCTGGACGTCAGAGAATACCAGAGGCCTGCATTCCATCTTGGCAATCACATGTTAAGGCCAATGACTAAAGCAGCTAGAAAGGTTGTCAAGTAGCTGGGAGATAAGCCAGAATCTCTAAGTCAACACAACTGAAGGGATGTTCTTTCCTGCTTTCTGTACAGACTCTACGGTCCCTGTATGTTTAGTGATCCATGGGCCATTGAAGGAAGAAGCTGTTTCACTCCATTTTCACATCCAGGCTACACTAAAGAAATACCTAGTCCAAAGAAAGAGAAGTATCCTACCAGGAGACAGGCCTAGCCACAATATGAGCAAAAGGCACACGCCTGGTGCTCTGTCCTTCTTTCCCCCAAAAACTACATGCCTCCAGATGATGCAGCAAAGATGGCTCAGTTCTGAGCATCTATTCTTGCTGTGCTGCTGCAACTCAAGACAGTTCCAGCTACTACAATGGCACTAAAAACCTGGCCCTCCACTCCCAGTTGAATTCCTTCTGGGGTAACCCAGTCCCCTGCACTGCTGTTACAAGCATATTTGTTTGTCTGAAAGGGAACACAATTGGGGGGAGGGGGAGAAAAGGACTAGATGCCCCCACTGATCCCTTCAACCTTGCTGCATGTGAAAAAGTGTATGTGATATATATGTGTATTGTGTGTGTGTCTACAAGGGTGCTGAGCAACCATGCGAAAACCAAATGTAACACCTTCTGCCACATGCTCTTGTGTCCAGTGGAGTACCCCATGTGTTTAAAAAATGGTGAGAGTGCTATCCATAGAACAGCAGCAAGGAAAGCAAAGGGGGTGACATTACAAAGAAGATAGCTTATAGCCTGAAACTGTAAACAAGGGACTGTTGAGTCCCACCTGCGGCCGGCTCAAGGCAGGGAACATCCCTCATGATTGGTGACTCTGGATCCAGAAACCAGGAGATCACCAGAATGGCACAGTGTGGGAAAGTATGTTCTCCCCCTGAGCACATAAACTGTTTTGTTTTGCCATATCTCAGCATGTGGTGGTGGTGGGGAAGTCAGAGCTGGGAAGAGCTGAAGTGCTGATTTTTACAGAAAGACAACCTCACTTACCCTAAAATAGCTGGTAAAACTAGGAAGATGTGATAGCTAATCCTCTAAGCAACAACAGCACAACCAAGAAATGGCATATAAAGGAGGCCGGAGAATGAGGTAGTAGAATCCCAAAATGGTAGATACTATCCATTTTCAACCTCTATGTAAAGAAATACGCCATGTGAACAGTAGGGAGTCGTCTGGGTCAGACAGTCTGTCCTTGCTATACTAGCTTTCTCCTTGCAGGAAGAGTCTCTTTCCCCAAGGGAAGTGTTAAATGGCACTTCTGTTGTCTCAACATGCAGTTCACTCTACCAACAATGGGATTCTATTGCCTCATTTTGTTTCATGTGCCCAGGAAGGAGTGGATTAGAATCCACATACTAATTCTACCTTCCCCCAAACTCTGGCCTGCCAAATGATTTTGGTCTACAATTCCCATCACCCACCCGGCAGTATGCCGGGTGGAAGTGATGAGGGTTGTAGTGCAACCCATCCAGAGGCCTCAGAGTAGGAAAAAGTCACATTAAATTTAGCAGGCATGTGGATAGATTCAGATATGTTTTAGGCCGGAGCGGGTACCATGTGACTGCCCAGATGTTTTTGGACTGCAATGCCCGTGATCTCTTGCCACTGGCTATATGGGCTAAGGTGCTGGGAACTGTAGGCTAGAAACATCCGGAGGGCTACAACTGCCCACCTGTTTTGGAGAAAGCATCTCCGTGACAGCGCTGGCAGAAGGAGTGGAGAGAGACAGCCTCTTCCAAAAGATAGCCCAACTGGATGGACCAAGGTGTCCCAGATTTGGACAAAAAGCCAAAACATTCCCAACTAGAATAGCAAGTGTTTTCTACTCTTCTGATCTAGAAAGCAATGCAGGAACCATTTAATTTTTTTCTCTAAACTGGCTTCAAGCAAATAACCACCACCATTCCATTGGGCTATAGGATGCTTCATCAGTTTAACCACCCTCGACTGATTTCAAACAGCAGCTGTTTGTAGCACAGGACAAGTAGAAAGGGCGTGGGTGGGCTCTGCTCCTGGATATAGCTTTCTCCAGGCCTCTTTGTGGGCACGGCAGGAATCCTTAAAGTGCTCCCTCAACATGAAAACCAAGGGAAGTCACCCTCCCTGCTCTGCAATAGAAGGGTGAGGAATTTCTGTAAGACTGTAGCTGGTGATGCTAACAGGTGCTTGGCATTTATCATCTCTGTTTCGAAACAATGAACTTCCAACTTCTCAGTAACTTTTGAAATGCACTTTTGGAAGAAGAAGAAAAGAAAAAGAAATCCAAGCCATTTTCCTACTTATGGATGATCTTTGGGGCTTTTGGCTTTAAAAGGAAGTTTTTTTTTTAAACAGGTGCTTTTTCTGCATCATAGTTGCGGTCCTCACAGCGAAGTGTGACCCAAAGTGCGATTCTCTTGCCATCCAGAAGGTAAAAAGCCCAGAGCCATGTTTCTTGCTGCACCCCAAATGGCTGCTGTTTTGGCTTTGCTTTGCATTTTATTAGTGGACAGTTCTTCTCCCCCTGCAATTTCAACAAGGTTTCTTCCTTTCTTTTTGGTGGTGGAAGAAGGGGCGTGTTCACAGTGGTATAACCCAATGACTGAGAGAGAAATAGGATTGGAGGGAATCCCACAAATGAGAATTTGGTGCACAGAATGAACATCTGTGACACAGAGCATAGGATCATTCTCCTTCCACCCTAGAGATTATTTTTCTTTCTTTCAAGGCGACACTTGAGATTGGCAGGACAATCAGGAGATGTTTCTGTCTTAGATTTGCCTCAAAGCCTTCCCAACATTCAAACCAAAAGTGCTTATGTCCTGGAGTGATGCTCACAGCAGTTTTGGAGTGCATACAGACCGGGTGAGGGTGAGGGTGAGGGCGAGGCCTTTTGGGAAGTCCTGCCGCCTGGAATGTTGTGTGAAGAAAAATGTTCAAAAGTGAGGGGGGGGCAGAAGGGCAAGGGAACAGAAGGAATGGCATCCATCACAACAGTGAATGGGGTGGGAGACCATTTCCAGCAGGTCTGCCCCCATATCTTGTTCACATTTTAATGGGTTTCAATTACCACTGGCTCGTAAACTCCAGATGAGACTCTGTAGTAAGAGAAGGAAGGGGTGGGGAGAGAAAGAGAGAAAACATGATTGTATGTACATAAGTGCGCATGCTGAAGTGCCTAAAGTCAAGCTAGGAAATTAAGAAGCATTCTTTCAGAGATATTGAAGGGAACTAACCTGGCCTGAAATCAAACGTCAGAAAGCTTTTTTGGGTGGGTGGATGGAGAAAAGAGAGACACAGACAGCACTTTAATACAACAGACCTTACTGTGTTATTAGCAGGGTATTTCTAGAGTAGTAAGAGATGAATTTCCACCAAGGCAATTTTCAGGGCTCCCCAATTCATCCCCACACCCCGCCACCTTTTCATGCCATGCTTTAGTGGACTGATAAGTCTGCGGTCAGGACAGATGCTTTGAACTGACATACGGAGCCTAGCTCAGTGAGGGAGGCAGGGTGGGGTGAATGACTGGGTCTGTGACGTAAGTCCTTGCCAAGGGAAAAGGCCTGAGGGAAAGCTGACAAAACTGGTCCTTCAGCAGTTCTGGGCTAAAACTTCTGTAATTCCTGACCAATGGCCATGCTGTCTGGGGCTTATAGGAGTTGTAGCCCAATCAAGCATCTCCACAGCACTAGGTTACAGGACAAAGGAGCATGCGTCTGAGTTAGTATCTATATTATGATTCCAGATCTATGATATAGATACAGATTCCAAAGGACAAACAGAGGGGACTGAAGCTCAGTGATAAAGCCCAAGCTCTGCATGCAGACAGCCCCGTGTTCAGTCCTAAGCATTTTCAAATCATACTGAGAAAGAGGTCTGAATGATCCTTAATGAGGAATGGGTGGGGAAAAGTTTGGCCTTTCAAATGTTGTTAGACCAGTGGCTCTTAACCTTTTCTCTACCAGGGACCCCCTTTAAACATCTTTTCTTGCTGCAGGCCCCCCAAACTTAACTCAAGATTTAAAACCATCATAATCATAATCCACCATCCATTACACCTTCTCTCAGAGGCACTGGAGGGGGAGGGAAGACTTTTCTCCTGCTTCTTCCTGTACGTTTGTGGCTGGAGTGGATTCAATGGCAATGCATAGGCCAAGCCAGCCAGCCAGCCTTTGCCTTGACTCCCTGTCATGTGGCCACCTCTACTGTAGGCAGGAGGTGGGCCAAGCAACCTTTAAGCCTTTGTGGATTCCCTGTGAGGACATTGCGGCCCCCTGTAGGTCCCTGGACCACAGGTTAAGAACCACTGACGTAGACTTTTAACTTCCAGAAGCCCCGCTAGCCTGGCCAATGATAATGGACTGCTAGAGTCTAGCATAGGCATACCTGGAGGGCCCAAAATCCTGCATTTCTGATGTAGTGAACAAATCACACAATGGTCTCCCTTGGAAGAAGGCAGCCTCATCAATGCAATAGGACGGGGAAGCACACAGATGAAAGGGGACCTCTAGTTCGAGCATGCCGTGTCCCAAATAGTGGCATCACTTTCACTGCCTCAGATCTTTCCCCCTTCTCCCAAGAATTTCTACTTCTCAAGTATTACCCTTACTCCACATGTTCCCCGCAAGAACTGCAATATCATCACACAAAACGCAAGTCCAAGCACGAACGAGGCCTCACCCTCGGCACCTGCTTAGGGACCGTACCTGTTTGCAAGCTGGATCCCACTGAGGGTAGTTCTGCCATCTCTGCTCACAAACAGCCTCAGGTTACTATCTGTAGAGGAAACCAAAGCAAGAGGAAGAATGAAAAGCTGAACCACCACAATCCCCAGGAGGCCATGGTGCTGAGCAAGGGCACCTTCTCTTGCCTAGTATTTTGCTCAGTCATGAAATTATAGTCTTCAGATAATAGCACATTTGAAAACACGGTGCCCATTACTCTAGGAGCTAAACTGAACAATATGTCACAGTGAACAGGAAGGGAGACGTGCTCTTGATCGTCATCATACTATCTTCCTCCCCCTCCCCCTCTCTTCCCAGTTTGGGACTCAAGGCAGCTTACAACAGTTAAAACAAACACAGTTAAAAATTAACAGCATACTAAAGTTAAAAAGTACATAAACCATCATAAAATCGAAGACAATTGAAACAAATTAAAACAACACCATAACAAGTCCAACACATTATACAAGGGTTGTTTCTCTGAAAAATCAATTCTCAGAGGCCTGTGGGAACAAAAAGGGTTTTACCCACTTATAGAAAGATAGTAAGGTGAGTGCCAGTCTAGCCTCTCTGGGAATGGAGTTCCAGAGCCCGGGAATAGCCACCGAGAAGGCCCTTGCCCATGGTTTCCATGTCAGGGATAAACAGGTACAGGATTTTAGATTGGGATCAATAGGAGGGTTAGAGACAGCAATACACAAAACAGAGCATGCCGAGAAAATACAGGGGTGGGGAACATGTAGCCCTTCAGATGTTGAACTGCAACAGTGCGGTGCAGTGTGTGTGCGCGCACGCACTCCTGTAGAAATCATCAAGATAGCCTCCGTTTTTGAAGGCATAGGATTTGAAGTGCCTCCCAGTGTACTGCCTGTCCCCAGCAAAGGTGATGAGACTAATTTGTACAGGGACAGCTCACCTTCTTCACCACTTTCTTCTAGGAACAGCACAGACAGCTATTTTGCCTCCTCAGCATTAGAATCAAACACAGGAGCATCAACTAGATATGAATGCCTGTTTACTACTCAGCAGTTTGCTTGTGTCTCCCCCCCGCCCCACAACTGATGGGAATTGTTTTAGGAGACAATGGCCAGAATTCTACTGGTGACATACACAGGCGTCAGTTGTGCTACACATATGGAATGACTTTTTTGCCCAGTGCAGAATGCACACGTCCAACTGATCATGGCAGGAGCACAGTTCCACAGATGGAACCATTGCAGAGGCATAATAATGCACCTAGAATAGTGTGTGCATTGTACAATGAGGTGACAGCTATGCACATTCACCGTTTCTCATAGGCTGCACTATCGTGGCGTTCTAGAGAGATAGTGGAAAGCTAGCATAACAGAGCTAGAGAAGTACAGTGGTTTAAGTTTTCAGCCAGGAGTTTGGGAGACCAGGGTTCAAATCATGCCTTAGTCATGGAAATCCACTGGAAGGATCTTGGGGAAGCTGAAGAGGAAAACTGTGGCAAACCCCTTCTGAATAAATCTTGCCAAGGAAACCCTATGGGAGGGTCACCATAAGACAGTCAACTTGAAAACTCATAGCAACAACAAAGTGCTAGCACAGAGCACCTCTGTCGGTGGGTATTATGCTACACTGAGATGATGGAGGGCCCTGGCCGAAAAGCAGGAGAAAAAGCAGTATGATCAATTCTTCACGATGAGGCGGCAAAGCGCAATAATTGGCCAGGTCAGGACTTAAGCCGAAAAAACTGTACCAGGGTTACGGAGCAGCAGAGCTGAACTCCATTTAGGAAACACCAGCAGCCTGACCTTCAGTGTTACTGACATCCGTGAAGTCCTGACTCTGCATGATTTTCTCCACGATATCATCTGCGTCGATCCGGGTGTCATCCACCCATGTGGGATGGCTCTCCACAGAATCCTTTTTCCGCCTGCTCGAAAGAAGAGACAAGGGAGAATCAAGGTATGCCCTGGTGATGAGCTCCTCATTTCTGCTTAGAAGGGGGATGGTGTGAGTACGGACTGCTTGCACAGCCTGCAAAAGAATTGTGCTTGAGGCTCCCTTTTCATTTCTGCCTCCTCCACAAATTGAGAGCCGCCCGTGCTTTCTCCTTCCTGCGCTATACAATTCAGCATCCAAAACAGAGGGAATTGTTCACGAAAGCAAATGACACCATAAACACCATTTCTAGGCCTGCCTGTTTTTTGTAAAAAAGCACACAGGCATATTCATTTTTAACATGAAAACTTGTATTTAACTTGAAAAACGTAATGTCCCATTCCTGAGAGACAGCAGGCTATCCACTTGCATGTATATTTTATTCTGTGCAACTCCACATCTTCTCTTATGGCTTTTCACTTATTCATGCTTTGCCTGAGGGTTATGTGTGATGTAGTTTTTAAAAATGCATGCATGGGCCTCGCAGTCCAAACTAGCAACTGAGGACCGGATTGTGAATACACTGTCTACTCATATTCAGAACCCCATAATTGGTGGGACAGGGGAGTGGTTATGCTCTCCAGGGGCCACAAAACCGGCTTTGTGGGGTGCTGCAGGATTCCCACCCTTGCATTAGAGGAGCCAGCCATTACACCAACCTGGATGACCTCTCTGACAGAAGGCTGGGTCTTGGTGGGCGAGGGGGCTTCTCCGGCTTGTGCTCACGCTCGCCCTCTGGACACTCCACTGTCATACTGAGGCCGCCTGAGGCGCTGCTGCTGGTGGAGGTGTTCCGGCGGTGGGTCAGATCCGACATGCTGGAGGACCTCGAGTGCTCGGTGCTGTAGCCTGTGAACAAAGGGCAGTACTAGGAGTGGCCTGTTTCCACACACCCACAACCAACAGGAGGATTTGTACAGGGTTCCATTCGCATTAAGTAGGGGAGTGATGGTGAACATATGCCCAGCTCCAGAGGCTGTTGGACTGCAACTCCCACCATCCCTCATCACTGGCTGTGCTGGTTGGGGCTGAGGTGCAAAGATGCAGTCCAAGAACATCTAGAGATCCACATGCCTCTCACCCCCAACACAGGGATCTATTTCAAGGCTGGACAAAGTATTGTTGGAAGATACAGTCGGACCCCTGTATCTATGGAACCAATATCCGCGGGTTCAGTTATCCTCAGGACACAAAAAGAGGAACAGATACCATAGACTTCCTAGAAAATGCCTAGAGAGGCATCCCCTCTAGACATTTTCTAGGTCCTCCATGGCAACTCTATGGTATTTTAAACTGGAAATCCCACTATTTTCAATCCAGTGTAGATTGTGGGTTTATTTGCCACTTCTGCAAGCTATTGTTTGGTCCAAGTCAGAAACTCCTATTGACACCAATGGACATGAGGGATTGTATGAGCTGCAGTCAAGACATATGTAGGGCTACTCTTTGCCAATCCCTGCTTTACTGGGTTTGAATGAAACAACTTTTGCTCCAGGCATGTGATCTAAGGTAGCCAAAAGACGCAGCAAAAGGGAAGACAAAAACTAAGAATTTTGGTGTCAATAGGAGTTTCTGACTTGGACCAAACAACAGCTTGCAGAAGTGGCAAATAAACCCACAATCCACACTGGAATACAGAGTCCATTTAATTTTTCTTTAAAAAGCCCAGATATATGAAATGCATACATCTCCTAAGCTGTCTAGCTTAGGCCTCAGCTTCAAAGGCAGTTAGAGACCTAAAGTCCTAAGAAGCTTCAGGGATGGGAATTGGGGCCCTCCAGATTGTTGAATTACAACCCCAAATGTTCCTTGCTAATGTCTATTGCTAGCTAAGGCTGCTGGAAGTTGCAGTCCAACAATATCTGGAGGCCACATAACTTCCACCCCATGTGTTAAGGATTAGAAACACAAAGCTCAGCTTCTTTTTCAAACAGCATCTTATGTGTCTTTTTTTGCTCTTTAATATCTCATCTGGACTCTTGCCAAAATAATTCTGCGATTGCAAGGTTCCAGAGAGAGAGTGTGGAAAAGAACAGAATTATACAGGATGAAGCCCCCTGAGGCACGGCTGCATGGCATACTTTGGGTGTCTTTGGCAATCTGAAGTGACGAGCAGTTACCTGAGATTTTGGATTGCTGGCTGGCGTAACTTGAGTTCCGTGAATGTCCTGAATGGAACACTTCCTCTGGACTGGACAGGTTCTGGTCTGGTTCCTCTGGCACCCCTGTTGAGAAAGAGGTACCAAAATTAGATAAAGTAATGCTGGAAGATCTCAGATATGTAGTTCTGTTTTTTTCCTGTTGGGAAGCTCTGTGGAATCTCTCTGCTTCAGCTGGCTCAAAGTAAGGAAGTTGCACCATCAAATGCCAATATTATCCCTGCAATAGCAGCCTCAGTCCTAGAACAGCCAAACCATTTTCTGCTATGACTAGAGATGAAGTTCCCTCAGTCCCTCTCCCCTGACTTGCTGACGGGCTGGCCAACTTCTTGACTAGCAAGACTCTCTAGTAATTACTCTGTATTGTTTGTTTTGCAGAGGGTTCCTTTAAAAAACCTCCACAATGCACTGTAAGTGTGGATCAGAAACAGTATTAACAAGACAAATGTTAAAGAATGGGTTTGATTCCTCATCAGTACCTCCTGTTTTACATCTCTTTCCCTGCAATACAAGAGGTGTATGGTATGACATTATGGAATTTTGGGGGGAAATGGTGTGTTTATTGGAAAAATCAAAGTAAAGTATGGTTCTTTAAGTGATGTATAGTAGATGTAATAAGGTAAGAATCTGTTGGGAGCAGGTGAGAGTATGGACTGGTGATTGATTGAACATCTGAATGTGGTTTTTAAAAGGCTGGATTATATGACAGTCAGCCAGTTAGGAACATGAGAGAGAGAGATACGAGTTAAAATTAGATGGGGTCAGTCAGGATTTAGATGTGTTAAATACGTAATCTTGAACGGTATGTTGAACTTTTGTTTAACCAAGTAAGTTTTGAATTAGACGTTTGTGCCTCTGAGAATGTGACAATGATGTTATTGGTGTAGATGAGTTCAGACACAGGATATCTGTGGTAGCAGCACTGGTTCAAGGGCTGGGAGTGTCCAGTGGTGGGATTATACAATTAAAATCTAGCACAGGATCCATGAGGGCATCTAGAATGCTCCCACAGTGGTGGAATGGATGGAGGTCTTTACATGGGATGGTAATGGTGTGACAAGTGGATGACCCTCACATATGGCTGTGGTGGGGCACACTATCAGCTACACAAGTGGGAAGAGGTGTGTGTGTGTGTGTGTGTGTGTGTGTGAGAGAGAGAGAGAGAGAGGGAGGGAGGGAGGGAGGGAGGGAGGGAGGGAGGATGAAGAAGGTGAAGACAGAAAAGATGTCAAAATGGGCTTCTAGCCTTGTTTCACAACTGTAAAAAGACACAGTTCTTACATAAGGAGGCAGCCACTCCGTGGGAAAGACCTGCAGTGCTGAAATGCAAAGAACTACTAGCTATATGTTACTGCGGGATGTGGCAGAGATTTGACCTGAACACCAAGAAGGCTGGAGTTCCCCGTACCTGAGCCAAGAATGGTGGGCCTGGGCTTGGTCTGGCGGACTGAGCCAATAGTGGTTGATGTGTTGGTGGGGGTACTGCTGCTGCTGCTGGTCGTCCCTTCACCTTTACAAGTCAATTGGAGTGTAGAATCCTGCCCAGGGATAGTGATGGATTTGGCTGTGGATGGAGGCCTGTAAGAAACCAACATACACAGTTGTTTTTAAAGAAACAGCACCATAAAAAAAAATTAAACTTATATTCTTATTTTACTCTGCTGCAATGAAAGAATCAGGCAAGAAAAACTTTTAAATGTAACACAACAGAAAAGAAGCAGAGAGTGTAGTAGTTTGAGTCTTGGACTAGAACTCTAGGAGAATGGGGTTTAATTCTCCTTTCGGCCATGAAAACTCATTTGGGGTGACCCTGGGCAAGTGAAACTCTCTCAGCCCCAGAGGAAGACAATGGCAAACCCCCTCTGAACAAATCTTGCCAAGAAAAGCCTTTGAAAGGTTCATTTTAGGGATGCCGTAAGTCAGAAATGACTTGAAGGCACACAACAACAAAGAAAAGAACCCACCCTCTTTTTTTTTTGGGAAAGGTTAAGAGCTTTTAAAGAGTTCCACAGCAGTTGAACAAAAGAAATCAACAGTACAGTAAGGAGCGTTGAGCACTGATCAACTGAGTTGGAGATTCTTAGCATATATGGAGATACTGCAGGAATGGCAAAGCCAGGAAACAGATAGAAATTAATCATGTGAAGGTACTTAAAAAGTTACTTCATGGTGTCTGTAACCAGCAATGGCTGGTGAAGCAGCTGTTTGGAAGAAACTGTTAGTCACTGCTGTAGGGTGATTCGGTAGAGGTGGGGAGGTAACTACCTACCTACCTACCTACCTAATATTCTGCCTTTCTCCCAATATGGGACCCAAAGTCCCATACTGTTATACTTAGATTGCTCCAATTAAGTTAAAACAAAATACAGTCAGCGCTCCATAGCCACAGATTCAACCATCCACTGCTTGAAAATATTCCCCCAAAATTATCCTAAAGGCAAACCTTGCTGTTCACTATTTTATATAAAGGGATGACATTTTATTATACCATTGTACATAATGGGACTTGGGAGCATCCATGGATTTTGGTATTCATGTGTGTGGGGGGGGGGTTGGGTTGGGTGTGTCTTGGAACCAAACCCAAGCGGATGCCAAGGGCCCACTGTAGCTAAAGCAATACGTAGTGAAAAAGTTTAGAAAGCCTTAATTTAGTACAATTAAAAGACATTCAGCAATATCAGCACACATTTTTAAAAAATCAGCAGGGTAACATAGTGGTAAGTGCTGGGATAGTGATGGAGATTGGGGCGACATGTTCAGTACTATGTGAGTGTGTAGTTGCAAGTGTGCATTTGCGGACTGGCAAGCAGCCTTTGCTGCCATCAGTGGCTCACAACTGTGCTGGGAAGATGGTGTAGAGGGGGCTTCAAGCTGGTTCAGTAAATACACATCGTACTAAGTGAGATGCCTTCGCCTCCACCATCCTCTCAGCTGTTACCAGTAAGGGAGGAATTTCCTGTTCCCCGCAAACAACCTCACTGACTCCAAGGGCTCTAACCCTGCAGAGAAGTGGTTGGCTCTAGCCTTCCATTAAGATGATGAACATTACACCCCAACCACACCTGCTCCTGAGAAGAGAGGGAAAGCAGGCAGAGGCAAACAGCCCCCCCGCTTGGCTTTTAGCTCAAGAGTTTGTTCCAAAATTACTCACGTCTTGAAGCAGGGGTCTCCAGACAGCAGGGACATGCCAATGGTTACCTGGGGAAGAATGAAATGTACTTTTTTACTTATTAAAATATTTACATCCTGCCCTATAGAGATCTCAGGGTGGAATACAACAAAACCAAAACCAAACAATAATAAAAATCGTTTTTAAAAAGCTGGAAACATATTAAACAGTGTAACACATTTTTCTAATACTAGATTAAAATATTGTCTTATTGTCTTTTCAACAACCTCCTGCCAAGAAGTACCACAACTGGGAAGGGAACAAGGGATTCTTCAAGAGGGCACGGTCAGGCTGAAATTCAGGCACAGCACCAGCCAATGGCATCCCCTTCCGTAATTACCTTCAGGATGGAGTTGTCCTGCCGGGTATTCTTGGTATCATACCCCTCCAGCAAGCAGCATCGGACGGTAAACCCAGAGCCAGCAAACTCTGCCAGGTTCAGATCAGCAAAACCCAGCTGCAAAAGCAACAGATTTGGAGAGAAATCTCAATACTTTGCAGCACATAAAGAAGTAGATTTTTTTTTAAAGGAGCACATAAAGTGCAACAGGCTGTAGAAATTGGCAGTATCTATAGTTCAGGAAGGATCATGTCACATTCTTAACCCCAAATCTTTTCAGGAAATGCTGAGATAAGAGGGCGAAGGAAACAGAACTGTCATTCTGGCAAGGACAGCGTTAACCCGCCCGGAGTCATTGCATAACCAAGGACACAGAAGACACTAGGTCAATGATGTGGAAAAACACACTCCTATGCCCGCACACACAAACATAATAAGGCACTCTTTGTACTGTGCCACCCCAGAATGCACTGCAACATGCGGGCCAAGAGATGAAAGGATATTGTTGTAGATGAAATCAGAGCACTGTTCCTAAGGAACAAGATTGAGAGATTGTGGGGAAAGTATGCTCCCAGGCTCCTTTGGAGAAATTCAGGGGAATGAGCAAGATACCCCATTAAGGCTATAGACAAGCCAGGGTGAAGTTTCAAAAACCCAGCCCCAGTGGGTGAGAGGGGGTGGGGCAGGCTTCAAATCCCAACTTCCTCACATGTTTATCCATCTAGGGAGAGCAAAGGAAACTTCTAGGATTTATGTTTTGAGAGAAAAAAATTCAATTTCCCCCACCCCTGATCTAGAAGAAGGGAAACTTGAGTGAGGGGATGGGCAGAAAGGATGTTACCAAGAGGAATGAAAAGAAGTTTTTGAAGAAAAGCAGACAAAGTCATATCATGGAGCTCAGTTTTAGGTGTTTTCACTAACTAGCCCATTTCTGTTCAGAGATTCTCGCTCACTGTGGGACAAAGCTAACTCCAAAATGCACAAACTTGCTTCTCAAGTGTTGGGACCCTAAATAAGGATTCCCAAGGCAAGTTTTCCTTATCATAGTGGCATCCATAGTTGGAGTCTCTTAATACTGCTTGGCCCTCCAAGCTTCACACCACAAGGCCCACCACAATCTTGTACAAATCACAGCACATTCATCTTTGACATATGCTGATGTATCGAAAACACTTTTGTCGTTGTTGTGTGCCTTCAAGTCGTTTCCGACTTATGGTGACCCTATCATGAGGTTTTCTTGGCAAGATATGTTCAGAGGGGATTTGCCATTGCCCTCCTCTTAGGCTGAGAGAGGAGACATTTATGCCAAAGGTCACCCAGTGTGTTTTCATGGCCAAGCAGGGATTCAAACCCTGGTATCCAGAGGCATAGTCCAACGTGTAGACCACTATACTATGCTGGCTCAAAGTGGGGAGAAGTGGTATGCTTACACACATCTGGAGCATTTGTGGAAGAAGTGACACTGAATGGAGAAATGTCTCCATCTTTGTCGCTTCACTCACAGCTGATGCTTGGTATTTAAAGTCACCTCCTTTTGTAATGGGTGGCACTCTCCAGCTGGCACACTCACCCCACCCTCTTCACATTAGTCAACAGCTGGGAACCCTGAAGGAAGTGGAGGATTCCCTTATTATCTTTAATTTAGACAGAAGGTGACCTACTTCTTCCACATTTTTAATTCTGCCTGTTTTTGAGAGTCACTTATCCACTTGCAAATGCCTTGCAGCCAGAAATATAAACACGGAAAATCTTTTCTTTGTCAAACCTCAGGCCTCAGCTCTCTGAGTGCCTCCGTGCCGAGCGGAGAACTACAAGGCTCTCGCTTCGCCAAGGCAGAACCGCCCAAAGATGCCGTGGGCTCCCAACCCAGCCACTACCAAAGCTTTGTGCAAGTTGCTGACATCTGAGCTTTTTCCAGGAAATGCGTTCCTGAGAGCAAGGAGGTGACTGAAGGCAGACTGAGAAGAAGATCAACCCTTTCTAACAAAAGGATGTTCAGATATAATAACCTTTCTGTATGGCTTCCTTCATTTCCTTATTGACCAACCAGCACCACCATCCAGCTCAGAAAACAAGGGTTTCCGGTCCAGTGGTGCTTCCAGCAGCCTTATTTCCATCCATGTCCTCTCCCCCAAAAAGGAAATGGTAGTGAACAAATCCATGGAAACTGAGCTCAGCTTTTACTTTTCCCCTCTTGCATAACCCTTACCTTAAGAGACACCAGTACCTCCTGTCAGCTTTCAAAAGAGCTTTGCAATAATGACTGAGTCAGAAAGGTGGTTAATCTGGCCCAGCAGCTTGAACATGAACCATGATTTCAGTGTTTAAAAAGAGCAGAGTCTGCAGAATAACCAGAAGCCCAGTCTATGCCACCGACAGGATATATACTTTACCCGTATACTCAGCAAGTCTTCTGCTTACAAAAGGCAGAGTCTCCCTAAAGGAGAGATGGCACAGGGGAAGGAGAGGTGGTAGCAAAAAGGAAGAGCGGGTGCAGTGATCAGAAAAGAGGGTGATGTCAGCCAACTCTGTCAGACAAAGTAATTTAGGTGCTTCCCTGGGCAGGGAGGAAGAGGAGGGAGAGGAATAAGCCTTCTGCAAGCAGCTTTCCCTTGTATAAATGTTCCAAACCAGTATCGGCCACCAACTCTCTCCCTCCATAACCACATCACGGGGAGAGTCTAAACTACCTTGCAGACCTGCTGCCAAGGACTGCTGAGAAAATAAGTGAGGGGCTGTGATCAGGCTTATTGTGACACTGCTGCCATGAGAACAAAGAACAGTTTCTGCTTTTCGTTTCTCACATTCCTCTTACCTTGGAATAGGTTTTCCCTCCTTTGAGTTCCTGTAATGAGAAGAAAAGGAGTGGGGAGGGAGAGGACACAAGAGAAGGGACACATCAGTATTACTGCAGGACGGAGAGAATGGCTGTTCTTTTCCTTGTCAGAACATAATTATGGGCATTCAGGGATGGCTCAAAGGACACCAGCCTATTCAGTGAAGATACCTTTCAGTGTGATGGGAGTACTGTCCAATACTAGGCATCCATTCACTGCTTCAATTAATTTGCTGCCTGACTGGGCATTCAGATAGGCTTGTTAGCATCTCTGGAAAAGTGAAGTACCTTTGCCCAGGGCAAGTCCAGCTATCCATCAGGCAGCAACCATTAAGTTCTGGTGCTGATTATGCACTTTCAGCCAGCTTATTCTAATCTATTCTGTTTGCATTTGCTAGTTCAGGGATGAAGAATGTGCAGTATTTCAGATGTTGCTGGACTACAATGCCCATTAGCCACTGGCTATGCTGGCTAGAGCTGCGCACAGTTATAGTTCAAGATCATTTGGAGAGGTCTTTCCCTTCACTACCCTACAACCTCCCCCTGGGAAAGGCAACATACCCAAAAGTTTTTTTTTTAAATATCTACCTACCTACCTATTAAAAATGCTTACCTTGCGGACAGATACACGGCAGATGCAAGGATCCAGAAGGCCTGTGGCAGGATTGGCACTCATTTTACAGACAAAGGTAAATTTCTTCTTCCAGCGAACACAGTTCTCCTGAACCTCTTCCCTGTGTTAAAAAAAAAAAGGGGGGGTGGGGGGAGAGACAATGCTGGATGATTAAGGAACTACCAACAGATTTTACAACCATGTTACTTTGTCTGTAGACTTCACTACACAAGAGGGGGGGGGGGAAGCATCACTTGGTTTCTGTTTCTTTAAGTTGAGGGACATGTTACATCTCACCAGGAAGACGTGGATTGGTTTCAAGATGGCTGGCATATGCCAGACCCTACCTCTGCTGATGCTGCAATTTTATTACAACATTGGAATTTAAGTTATGCAAGTTACCTTAAATGTTACATCACTCATCAAGAAGGTAGGGTAAGTATTCTTGTAAATAAATAATTAGAATGAGGAAATGTCAAAAGAGGAGGTCGGTACCTGGCTCATATCTGTCAAAGGAGAAAACAGAAATTGAGTACTGAAGACTGTATGCTCTCTTCAGTTGCCTTCTACAAATGTACCAGTAATGCACGTTTTATCAGTTGAACTGAAGGGAATGGGAAAAACTGTGGCTAAATCACTGGTCACAGGACATATCATAGAATGGGTAGCTCAAGCAGGGGCAGATGAGGAGAATCGGTCTGGTCAAGACAAGGCAGGCGATTGTGCCTCAGCAGATTCCTCCAGCTTGGTTTTATGGGCAAACAAACAGGAGATGAAACATCTAGACAGCATCTTCTGGCAGCGGGTTGGGACAGGGAGGTTCAGCAGCGAGAAAATACAGGTTTCATTTATCTGCACTGGAAGAGGATGCACTTTTATACATCAGGAAGGCCTGAATGATCTATTTATAGGTTATCCTTCAGACAATTACACTCAGGGCATAATTTGGAGAGGATGAGAAACAGACAGTGCTGAGATGACCTGGAATTGAGAGTTCTGTAGCCACAAGCTAGTGTTTTCAAAAGTCTAACAGGAGGGAAGAGGAGAAAAAAGGCACCAGGGAGGCACTAGATAAGACTGTGCTTCAATAATTAAAAGCAACTCTCTCCCCTCCAGGCAGTGAACAGAATTCATGTTGCTAGGAAGGAAAGTGCTTTATTATTGTAAGCTTGAGTGCTATTTGCTTCCAGCACTTGAATATTCAGGAACACCCCCTCCCCACAAGGCTCAGGTATAGAAGTTAAGTCTAGAAAAGCTATACAGGTCGACCCTCATATCCACGGATTTGGTATCCACAGTTTCACTTATCCATGTCCAAAAAATACGTTCTTTCTAGGGATTTCTAGGTCCTCCAATGCAATTCTGTGGTCAATTTCCAGCATTTGTCTCAATGAAAATACTAGGGCTCTCTATTATCTATGGTTTCAGATATCCACAGTGTGTGTGTCTTAGAATATATCCCCCGTGAATACAGGGGTCGACCTGTACATTTCCCCAAAATGTAACCCATGCTTAAGTACTTATGTTAATGTTCAAATGCCACAGTATGGGTAATATCCTTCCAAGTGCCACCTTTTTTTAATGAAAAAAAAATATTTTTATTTTTAGTTATTTATACCCCGCTCTTCAGCCACAAGGCTATCAGAGCAGCTGACAAATTGTTTTAAGCAATAGCTATTTACACATCTACACTGCATTAAACAGTTTCCAATGTGTGTTAGCTAATTGCCCCCCACAAGCTGGGTACTCAATTTACCGACCTACGAAAGGAAATGCCCTACTGGGTCAGATCAAAGGGTGACCAGATTTCTATTACAGTCTCCTCAGATATAAAGCTCTCTTGGACAATCACCACCTCTCAGCTTAACCTGCCTCGCTGGGTTGTTGCAAGGATAAAAAGGGGGAAGTGGAAGAAAAACTGTCTAGACTGTCCTGAACTCCTTGGAGGAACAGTGGGATATAAAATGTTAACAAATGAAAATAAATTATGTGACTACTTTGCTGCAGTACTAATGTGTCTAACAACTACATTCCTGACTCACTCCAAAGCAGTCAACTTTCCCAGGAGGACTGCACTTCTGTTATTTCTGGCTAGCAAGTGGAATCATGCTACTCTTTTGAAGCAGAATTCTAGAAATAAGCTTCAGATGATACCATAAATTGTAGGTTGTGTGTATATGTGTGGTATTTTTTCCCTTTGCCCAACTCCTGTCTTTAAAGAGAGAAAATTACAGGGGATATGCTTTAAAAGCTGACCTGGATAAGACAGCAAAATGGAACGTAGCAGCCAAATATACAATTAAAGAGGGTGCATGCACAGAAAACAAGCGTGTATGAGACAAGGCATAGGGATGGAAGAAAGTATCTTACACGTAAGATAACCCAGAAAGTAAGAAACCCAGAAAAAGATGTGTCCAATTTTAAAATGTTTTCCTGCAACCGAAGAAGAAAAAATAAAATAAGAGACTGAGGATTAGCCATAAATGCCAGCTCATCATAGGTCTTGCAAGAGACTGTTAAACAAAAATTGTGCATGGGGAAGCAAGAAAGCTAGTAAGATTTCGGGAGGCGGGAATACTGCTGAGCTACTTCAATTAAAAAAAAAAAAAGACAGATGGAATAATCCAGTCTGCCATTTCTAAAACGCACTGGAGGAAGTATTGCGAAGACTGAAGTAGGTTTTAGATGCAAAAGGAATCTCAGGTGGAAACCAATGTTACTTGGAGGGAAGCTGCATTGCCGACAGCAGTAACAGCCCTCCTCCTTCACTGAATAAGCCAGGAATTACTCAAAACGCCTAATAACTTTGTTTACCTTTCATTTTCAGGGGTCACTGAGCTTTTGTGGTATCTGCCTGATTGAAACACACACTTCCCACTAAGATATAAATCTGGGTCAAGCCCTCAAAGCACCACTAATCCTCTTGTGGTGATTGCTTGCAACAGATGGCTCTGCCAAGCATTCTGGCTGGGATGCCCCTCTTTTGCAGCAAGGACAGTGTCACACTACCTATCCCTGACCAGGTAGGTCAAAGCCAACCTGTTTCATTAACCAGACGCCATTTCCCCATAGTAAAATAATGAAAAACAGCAAGTTTTTTTTTTAAAAAAAAAACTTAACTCAGCCCCCCTTCTTAGACAGTATGTTTTAACAAGTTTTCTAATCCCTCAACTGACATGAGACCCATTCACAGTAATGCAGCTGGGCACAGCGTCTCTACCCTTCTTTCTTCCTTGTGAAAGATCTTCTTGCTATTCGTGCCACCACCTAAGGCATACTGGGGGATGAAATGTCAAAAGCAAGGGTGGGCATCTGTTGGAAGATAGCAGGCCACATTAGCCTTCCCCTCCTGGAGACCTTGGAGGGCTGCAACCTCTCCCCCCCTCCAATGTTTTGTTTCTAAATGCCCTCAAATGGTCTTTAGGGGCATATTTGGGGGGCCCTGGGCTACACTTTGGCCATCCCTGATCTAAAACATGATGCTGGTAATTCCTATTCCTTTGGAGCAGCATAGCTTGATGTTTACAGCAATCACAAACAAGCAGAGACCGTTAATGAAAGATAAAAACACCACAAACAGAAAGCAATATATTGGGATTGTAACTACAACAGTCTTGGGCTTATAGCATTTATGGGGGACTGGGACATCTGCTGGATCATCTCCTCCCCTTTATATCTATCCTATGAAAGGTCAATGGTGAATGTGTGTGAGAAGACCTGCTTGGTCATAGAATCACTTGTGGTTCTGCTACATCTTGTCCTCCAGCAAATGGTGAAAACATGGTAATTTCAAAGGTTTGAGAAACACAGAAGCCAATTAATTTATGCTCTTGTCTTTGCTGTTACAATCTACAGCTGGAGGTTTCTATTTTTAGGTGTGTGTAGGTGTTGATTGGACTGCTTTCTGACATGTATTTTTATATTGTTTTTAGTGGTTGCTAGGAAGCTTGAGGGTCTTTTAAAATTTGGAGCAGTTTGCTTTTGGGCAATTTTATGCTGTGATTAGAAGACTTTCCACCTCTTCCAGCTGTGGCTTTCCAATAGATGACTTTTCATCCCTTCCAGCTAAGGAGAACACATAGGTCCAAAGGTCAGGTGTAGCTGCAAGGAAACTGAAGTTTATCGAAGTATGGGAAACAGCGTTTCATAACTACTGTTGACTGTGCTTCTGGGAGTAAGATCAGCAGGGATTGCTCACATATACAACACAACACAAGATGCAATGCTCTGATGAAATACAGCTGTGAACCAAGCACTTGTTGTTGTTAACTGCTGTCAAGTTGACTTCCATTTATGGTGACCCTGTGTGTGAGAGACCTCCAAGTCATCCTCTGGTCAACAGCTCTGTTCAGACCTTGCAAACTCAGGGCCATGGCTTCCTTGACTGAGTCTATCTACCTGTAATGTGGTCTCCCTCTTTTCTTATTGCCTTCTACCTTACCAAGCATTATGAACCAAGCACAGCAGATCCAATCTGAAGACACCTGAATGCAGCTTAATAAAATAACTGGGGACAGTAGATAAATCAGGAAGAGGCTCCAACTGTTGAATAAATAAGCTAGGGATATATCACACCACAGATTTATCAGATTTCTTGATTATTGTGATGTGCTCTACCTGTTCTAGCAGCAGAGGTCCTACTGTATTTGTAACCAAGGTATAACTCTATTCAGCCATCCTAACCGAGGTATAGTGCTGGGTTGGACAGTACTGACCAACACACCAGGCAACTTCACATCCAAACACATTCAGGAGATCTCCCGTATCCTTTCAGTTTTAAGATCCTAAAATACTATAAATATATGACACAGAAGCTTAAGATCCAAATAACTACAAACACCCAGAACACAATAGCAAGGCTCTGGATCAAAAAGCATTTTGTCATAGCCACATGACATACCCACGACACAACCAGTCATCCTAAGAAAGTCACCCATTCGTGACTTAGCTCACGTCATCCAAGACAAAACAGCCAAACTCAACAGATGAACATTCAGCTGTTTCATTCTCTACATGTTGTTTCTTTCCCAGAACACTGCAGTAATTTTCCAAGTAAAGAAGAGGAGGGAGAAAAAAAGAAAGCGCAAAGAAGAAAGCCATTTTTAATGGAAAGGGAATGGCTCAGATACAGATGATGTAAACGTTATCGAGTTTGAATTAAATTGTTGATATAAACCAACACTCAGATGTTCCAGCAAGCATTTGCTGAAGGTCAACTCAAAGTTACTGCATCCTCCTACCCATGAAGTTATGCTTTCCTAACCCACACAATTACTGAGCCGCCTCCACACCAGGCTTCCAACAATCCAATCTTGTTGCTAAATCTGGTCCAAACGCCTTCATGTCACCTCCTGGTAGGACTAATAGGCTATACAGAATCCTAAATATGACATATGATTTGCAAGGAAGCACCTCTGTCCAGATGCAAGTTTACTGGGAGACTGTGCATGCTCTACGAGGATGGAGCAAAAATAGACCCACCACTTGGACAAAATTCGTACAACGGAGGTCAGGTAGACATCGAGGCATGAAACCTGTTAAGATATTGGAACAGTAATGTTTCATCAGAGATAAAGAACATGCTGCTAAGAGCACATCTGAACTTGATTATCTGCCACTTGTAAACAGTTAGTACCTAAGAAACACTGGATAAAATAGTAACCAGGGGCACAATGTACACAGCCTACGTGTGAGATGCAGCATATTTATTGTTCACTGTTGTGACACTGGTTTATAATAAAGCTGTGACATTTCAAAATGGAGCATCTTGTCTGCAAAATCAACAGGTCAGGTATGTCGTCCTTCTACAACTATAAAGCAGTCTTCCCTGGTTGTTAGTTTGATCTAAAGTCTTACTGTCACATCTTGAGGGGGGACGGACGGACATGGACTGCTTTTGGTCAGTAGCCAGGGAAATTTGCCAGAGAGAAATATCACAAGGGTCACAAAGTGAGTTTATGCTGCAGTTCAGGGTAGATGTGTCTTGACAAAAGCAAAGCAATAGCTGGGCAGGCCATCTTCTGTTGTAGAGAAAAACATTCAGAACTTTCTGCAACATGGTTGAACATCAGCTGATCAGGAATGCTCCCTTGAGTTTGCTGTCTAATCATCAATTTTGTGGGGGGAATGGTTAGGCAAGATTTTTTTTTTTGCTGAAGCCACCTCAAAAACGTTACACAGTGTTCCCCAAGGAATCAAGATTCAGTTGTCTTCAGGATGTTATATAGGATGTAATTTCCACTTACTTTGGGTGATGGAGGTTAAGCCAGTAAAAGGGCTGGGTGGTGTTTTACTTGTTTGCACAGTATTTTGTTTGATTTTAATAAGTAGCTGGCCTACGTTCTTGTTTGAAATTGTTACCTTCAGGCATTCAAAATAGAATCACATGTACCTAAAAGGTGACAAACTTAGACAAATCAACCAAGAAGAAGAAAAACGATTAAGCAGGGAAGCAGATAATAAGTATCATTATTTTCAGGCTGTGTTGACACATAATGAACAATACAGGAAAACTGGGTTTATACACAAGATTATGTCCTGTTATTCTGGATGTGACACAACTACCATCCCTCTTGCAGTACACTCATAATCATTATAAACACAGGTCAGAATGCTTCTTTATATAACAAATATGGATACAGTATAGCAAGCATTTCTTTTATTCCCTAATCTCTTCATAAAAAGGATGGTTAACAGATGATAGGTTATGATGTATTAGAATATCTTGCTCTGCACTGTAGAATTCAGAGTGGTGTACCTGTAGTTTTGAGGCTAATACTAGAACTGAAATGGAAACTGACATCAAGTCACCTCACTTATTTGTCAAATTGGATAACGGGATGAAATGGAGAGAGATAAGAGTCGAGAGGTTTTAAGAGCATTAGGTGAAAGCTTTGGAGGCACGTTCTTTCCTACTTGGACACTCTAAAAATTAGGATTTGGCTTATAGCATTAGCAAGTGTTCCTGAGAAGTGAAAGGGGACCGTTGGGAGCTTAACACAGAAAGCCATTATCTAGACGTGAAAGTCAGGAGTGGAAAACTACTCACGTTACAATTCATTCGGAAATTATTTGTCTTTACAGGGAAGTATACCTTCCAGCAGTTCTGCTTGCCAGAGAAAGAGGGTCTACGAATGGACTACCAAGTGTGAGAGTCCAAAGGCAACCCAGTTGACTTCTAGATATTGGGGCACATCTAGAATATCCCAAGAGTATTCTGGGTGGCTAAGAATAGAGAAAGCTCTCAGATTCTTTCATCAGATGCAATAAACTTGATTATACAGGACTATACATTTTTAGGGTCTTGGTTCCAAAAGTTTGTAAGGAGATAAAAACTCCTATATGCTCCCCTCTCCCAGTTGTTGATTTGAACAGGGGGATCAAGGGCTTGGAAGCCCAAATCACTGACTGCTGAAGTGCTGAGGCCCAGTAAGCAGCCCCCTCCTCCTTTTAGATGGAAATTTGATTGTAGGACCACCCTTTAAAGCACACTTTACAGCCAAGCATATATTGTTCTCCACCCTCCACCCACACGCTCTCAAAAAAAGAGAAAAGTTTCTAGAGCTACAATATGAGTAAACAGACTAGCTAGGCTTTCCATTTTTACTGTGTCTCCTTCAGCCAGGGTGAGGCCTGAATCAAATTTATTTGACAAGAGAGGGCCTAAAACCGAGCATGCGAACCTCTTTTGTAAGGTGAAAAGGTAGAGGTCAAGAGCTGCTGGTTTTATGAGCTTTCCTCTCCCTACTCTTTATCATCTCCATTACACCCCTTGTAAAAGGCTCTGACTAAGAACCTTGCCCTAATATAAAACTAGATTAATTCCTGCTATGAACTTTCCCCTTGCTTTATCTCTGAAGACACAGTGTTTAAACAAAGAATAAGGCAGGAAGTGCCAGCATAACTCATACTACACAGGGGGAGTTATTACAAAAAACCCTTAATTAAACAAGAGGTTCAAACCCCAAGAGGCTTGGGCATGCCCCATCTTGTGTCACTGCCAGGTACTGTCCAAGCCCATTTTCAATATTAAACCAATCACCAAAGCATCATCAAACACCATGTGGCATTTTTTATGGTATGGTACAGAGCTCAATTCTGGGTGGGGAAAGAGAAAAAGTAACCTGTATTTCTGCATTTTTAACACTGCCAAGAACTATTTAGCAATACAAGGCTCAGAAGTATTAACAGGTTAAAGACAAAAGGTATTTGTTTAGCATTCTCTTTTGCCCCACCCAGTTTACCTCTTTTCAGTTTTGCCAACAGCACTGTTTTGATTATTTTGATGGATTTTTAATGTTAGCTTTAAAGGAAGATGCCAGAATAATAGTCCTATAAAGGCCAGGACCCCTAAATCTTTCTGTTGTTGTTACGTGCCTTCCAGTCCTTTTCCAACTTATGGAGACCCTAAGGCAGACCTATCATGGGGGTTTCTGAGGCTGAGAGTATGTGACTTGCCCAAGGTCACCCAGTGGGTTTTCATGGCAGAGCAGAGATCTGCCATGAAACGAGATCACAACTACCGGGACCTCAGTTCAGCCTACGTCCCAATTATTTTATCACAGCTTGGATTTCCAAACTACAAGAGCTCTGTAATACTAAGCAGGGTCAGGCCTGGTTAGTACTTGGACAAGGGAACGGCCAAAGCATACAATTACTGTAGGCTATATTCAGAGGATGGTAATGGCAAACAGCCTCTGAGTATTTCTTGCCTAAGAAATCCATGGGAATTGCACATGCTGCCCACTATGTTACAGAGCCATTGCTAGCATTAAGCATAGAGCACCATTCCCACTATAGAGAGGACTATATGTACGCTAACACAATGGGACAGAACAATTGCACATGTGCAGGCAAAATGGGGTTTTGATGTTACAGCTGCAGTTAACATTCTCTTTATTCTTTGAAACAGCCTGCAGAAAAATACATTAACAATACAGTTTAACTGGGGAAGGTATTAGCTGAGTTTGCTTCTGTTGGTGGAACCATTCCGAGACAGATGCTTCTGCAGAGTGGGTAGGGGAGGAGAGACTTTCACCAATTCTCCCTTTGCCCTGCTTGTTTTGTGCCTATGAAAACCTTCTCTGCTGGCTGGAAGGGGTCCAGAGGAGGGCAACCAAAATGGTGGGAGGTCTGGAAGTCATGCCCTATGAGGAACGGCTCAGGGAGCTGGGTACGTTTAACTTGGAGAAGAGAAGGTGAAGAGATGACATGGATAGCCATGTTTAAATATTTAAAGGGATGTCATACCGAGGATGGGGCAAGCTTGTTTTCTGCTGCCCCAGAGACTAGGACACAGAGCAATGGACTCAAACTACAGGAAGGAGATTCCACCTAAACATTAGGAAGAACTTCTTGACAGTAAGAGCTGTTCAACAGTGGAATGTGTTGCCTCAGAGTGTGATGGAGTCTCCTTTGGAGGTTTTTAAACAGAGGCTGGATGGCCATCTGTTGGGAGTGCTTTGATTGGGTACTCTTGCATGGAAGGGGGTTGGACTAGATGGCCTTTGTGGTCTCATCCAACATTATGATTCTATGAGTTATGCTATGATTCTTTGCGTTACGTGACCATCTGCAGGCATTCTCCTTCTGCCAGTTCTGTCCTGTCTGAGATCAGAAAAGCTCTTGTTCATGACCACCTAGTAATTTAACATACATATTCTTCTAATCTGGACTTAAAGATACAATCAAAGGGAGACAAGAAAGAATCTAGAAGTGTGAATAATACTATGAATTCAATAGAGGAATTCTTACTTGTTCTGAACATTGGAACTTTGTCACACAGCTAAACTGATTGGCAGCAAGCTAAGCACTTCTTTCACACAATGTGTAATTTACTTAGGAAGTGATCCAATTGGAAGTTTCAAGGGGAAAAAGTTAGCCACGTGCTTTAATATCTCCTACTGAGATCAATGAGGCTTAAAAATGCTTGATTTGATGAGGTCATGCCCTTAATTTGTCAACACAAAGAAGTGACAGCCGCTAGCATAGATGGCTCTTAGAAAGAAATAAAATTCTATAAATGACAATTTTGCCCTGGTGGCTAAAAACAAACAAACAAATCCTACAATCTTTGTTACTAGGACCATCTACTTTTCAATTGCAAGATAGCAAAGGTGCCAACCCCCCAAGGAATTTAGCTGGGCTTGTTTGGAAGACATAACCCTGTATCACATAACCCTGACCTAAGACAGTAAGAGGCATCATAAAAAGCTGAAGGAATCCTTATTCAGTCCAATCAGTTAGAATTGAAGTCTGCCAGTCAGCAGAAGTACCCCTGCTTTGCTTCAACACATTTTGGTTAGAAGAGAATAATTGGAGGATGCTAAGGGTTTAATGAACTGAAGTAACCTTCTGAAAATATGAGTGTACATCACATTTTTCTTAGCAACAGCATCACTGATCTGATGCAGGAGGTGGGGCTCATAAGAAGCCAGTGGAAAGAGAAACAGCTACTAGAGGAACAATTTTGTTCCCTGTGACTCTGACAAGATTCATTCCCTCATTTCACAAACTAGACTATTCAAGTTGTGAACATAAGCACAACTGTTTCTAACGAACAGAAACAATTTCTCAAAACCCATACATGTGATTCAGGGTCATGCTCAATGGTGCCACACTGAGAGCAGTTCAGGATGACAAGACAGGAATACGCACCATGGCTGCAACCTGGATGGCCCTCGTGGTCTCTTCCAACTCTACAATTCTATGATTCTATGTTCATGGGGGTGGGTGGGTGGGGAAGGTTTACAGGATCAGGAGAAGAGGCAAAGGAGAATGGCTTCATTTGCAAACAGAGGCTAACACACACTACAGAAGAACTGGCTGCAAGCTCAGCTTGGTCGCAGTGAATGGAATCAACCCAAAATGGGTCAAAGGCTGCCAATTTAGTGCTGAAAGCCAATGTCACACACTTGCTACAGCCAAGTTGGGGAACCTGTAACCCTCCAGACATGGTTGGACATGCTGTTGTTGGAATTCAATGACCGAGGATGGTGGTGGTGGGGGTTGTGAAACATCTGGAGGGACACAGGTGTCTCATCTCTGCACTGGTAACTTGAACTGACAGAGTGCAAGGCTGAGTTGATACACAATACACTCTGGTTATAGAGAACCAAATGGTCCAATATTGTTGAACAGGTGCTCTTTCCCCTACCTGTTTATAGTCCTTCTGCCTGGGTCAAGTCTTTGTTAGAAGTTCCAAGTACAGACAAGGGATGGAGATTATTCTGGATAATTGCTAAGGTAAGCTCTCGTGTACAAGGTCCCAGGGCAAGGTCTGGAGGCATACATTGGAGAAGGCTTGCTGAAGTCGAACAAGTCTGGGCAGTCCTTGGATTAGCAGCACTGGGTTTTTGTTAAGGAAAACCTTAACTGTTTGGGTGTTATGCTTCACTTTTTGTTTTCACTCTGTGTGTATGTTTTAACTGTACTTACTTTTTTCAGCTAATTTTGTCACTGTTAGCTCCCTTGAATGACATGGGGGAGGGAGCAGAGAGAAGGCAGACAATGATGGTTAGGTACAATGGGAAATGTGATCGCATTCAAAGGCAAACTCTTACTGATTTTATCTATGTTGTTTTACTGTACTCCCCTCCCCCACACTATTTTGCCACCCTGGACTTTGCAATAGCACGTTAAACACAAAAAAGTATGTTAGAGCACACAGGGCCTACAACCTTACATAACAGGATGCAGACCTCTGTAGGACGGAAGTTTTTATCACCTCTTTCATAAAAGGAGCAGCATCTCTTCCGATGGTAGCCTACAGCATAGAAAGCTGAGCTCAAACTACCAAGCAGCAGTTGATGCTGGTTTCCGTTTTGTGAAATGACACAGATGCAAGAACCATGGCCCAGATGAAAATGCAAAGTGTACGAATTAGCAGCCACAGTTCACATATGGCTGTATCTGTCTGGGAGGTAATCATACTTATATACCTGACATCATACTTATACACTCTATTGCTCCCTTCCAAACAGCTTTCCTGCTCCCCACTCTTAAGAAGTGTTCATTCAGAAGGTAGAATCATCTGGCCTTCCCCCTGATTAACTGGGGGAAGCTCTTAACTACTGTCATGTTTGCATTGCTAAGTATTTCCATGTGATGGTTTATATTTTCTTTTTCTTTTCTATTGGTAACGAGCGCTTTCATCAGCGCTGTCTACGCACAATCCTAAATATACACTGGACTGACTATGTGACGAATGTTGCTGTCCTTGAACAAGCAGGGATCACCAGCATTGAGGCCATGATATTGAGAACACAGCTGCGCTGGGCAGGGCACGTTTCTAGGATGGAGGACCATCGCCTCCCAAAAATACTACTCTACGGTGAACTCGCCACGGGTCAGCGTGGGAGGGGCGCTCCAAAAAAGCGATACAAGGACTCCCTGAAACAACATCTCAGGCTTGGCCAGATTGATCACCAACGGTGGTCCGCCCTGGCCTCACATCGGGAGGCATGGAGACGCAATATCCACAATGCTGCAGCCTTATTTGAGAACTCACGACGAACAAGTCTTGAAGAGAAACGACAACGCAGAAAGAATCACAACCCAAAAACATCACCCAAGGAGACCTTCTGCTGCACTTTTTGCAACCGGACTTGTTTGTCTCGGATTGGCCTTTTTAGTCATCAGCGCGCTTGCAGAAGGCGCGGGATGAGTCCTTCCTGAATCTTCGTTTGCGAAGAAAAGCCAGAGAGAGAGGGTATCTCTGGCCATGCTGTACCTGCAAAATCCTGATTTGTGTGGAGCAGCTATGGTTAGCGTTAGGAGAATGATATTCTTCCTCTGTTTACCCCAAGGTTGAATTCTGGCACTAAAATACGGTATGTTCAGGTACCACTCACCAACTGGTGTTATGAAACATAGCAACAAGTGCTTCTGGCAGTGGAAAAAAACAGCAAGGTAATACATGCACCACATCAGGAATATAAATAGTCTCTGGGAGCAGGTGGTTTATGAAGAAAAAGCTGGCTGTGTGTAGGTTAGAAATCTGTTTAGTGAAGTTCAATCAAAGTACAAAGAGGGAAGGAGAATTCTATGCAAGCTTTGCTGTAGTCAAGAATTTGTCATAGTCAAGAGTCTGTAGCTTAATAATTTCCAGCTCCTAGTCCCAAAGTGTCTTCCCTTCCCCATCTCTAGGACATCACATTTTGCATGAAATTTGAGGGGTGTGTGCATATTTCTCCCCCTCTAACAATAGGGTTTATTGTGTCAGACACCTCACCATTGACAAACTTGGAGAGGGAAGAGGAAGATAGAATCCTAAGCATACCTCACAGCTCTGTAAGCTGTACAGAAAAACTAATTTCCAGCTCCCTTGCCATTTCTGTTTTGCTTCCCTTCTTTATCTGTGAGGGGTTAAGGTTTGCCCAAGTACAACAGTAGAACCAAACAGCCTGTCACTTCTCAAGGCAATTGGTCAAAGGTAATAAACAACTCAAGCTTTCTTAATCTGACCTACTGCACTAAAATGGTCTTCTGGGGAGACCCTCCTTTGTGTCCTATCAGGGAGGTTAACACATGCTGTTGGGACATGGGAGAGGGCCTTTTCAGCCATAGCACCCCAACTGTGGAATGCCCTCCCTTTGGAGGCCCAACTGGTGTCAGCACTCATTTCATTTAGGTGCCAAGTGAAAACCTGGCTTCTTATCAAGGCCTTTGGAATTCACTAATTCATCTCAAATACTGGTGTTACATATGTAGTTTTAAAAGACTTTTAATTTCTTTAAAATCTGGGTTTTTTTGACCAGTTATGATGTTTCATATGGTGTTAGACTGTTTAAAGTATTTTTACACAGGAATTTGTACATTATGTGACTGCAAATTTCTTCATAGAAAGGATCTCTTTGCCACTGTTTTAAATAGTTAGTCACACGCCAAGCTCAATAATTAGCACTGATCTATAAGAATGACGACAGAGAGAATATACTGTGATAGGCTTATCAGAGCCAGGTTGCCATGCAAACAAAATACTGGCACACTGATTTTAGCCTGACGCCTTGTAGATCTTGGGACACAACAGAGAAAGTAATGGTAACCACAGAAATATCTCCTCCTTGTAATACAAGCTATACTCATTTGTGACACAACGTCCTCCAAAACAGCTACAGCGTAATAAGCAAAACCTGACATAGACCAGCCGCAGTTATGCTAAGCCACTGATAAACCTATCGACAATCCCCAGCTATCTGTACTTGGAGACTGATTTAACTGATTTGCTAATTCAAATACCTAAAATGCACAGCTCCACTGAGTGTGCAAAAGGCCACATTTCTGAGAATCCAGATTTCTTAATCAACTTAAAAAAAACACAAAAAACCACGTGATCAGAAGCCTTTTCCAGGATACTGCAAATTCCTGACTTCATTAAATCTTAATGCCTTTGTACAAACTGCTCTCCAAGTCACGTCACTTCACAGTTTCTGCCTCAGTTATGGGAACCATATGCTAAAATGGAAAAAGCTACAAGTGCACAAGGGAGGAACATGTACTGAAAAACATGCAGTCCCTTCTAAACCTAGCAAAATACACAAAATTCAGACACTCCTAGGCCTGGAAACAGCATTGTGTTTGGGCACCAAGTTACAGTTTCTAAATCCTCCTTTCAATTTATGGGTGCCAAGATACTTGGTTATATTTCATTTCAGTTGTTCACCTGGCTAGCTCATCTAAATTTCTAATCCGACCATATATTATGTATCTTAAGAGTGATCTGGATTCCATTTAAAAAAAAAATCCACAGTATTTCTGATCAATACAAGTCTCTGACCATTTTCTGCAACCCCCCCCCAACCCTCAGTTACATGGATGTTAACATACAGTACTTTCACAACTTCTCCAAAGAAGTCTGCTTGAGTAAATGGCTTGGATACTTTCTACAGCAGAAACTAGCCCAGGGAAAGTAGACTGGTATGTAGTGTTATGCCTTACTTCTAAATAATACTTTGCAGGAAAACAAACACACACACCTAGCTGCTCAGTAAGTAGATTAAATAGCTTCTGCAAACAGTCATGACAATCAAGTATCCTGGAAACATCTTTATCCAGACTCCAATTACTTCACTGAATTGTGATCACATTATCCTTCCTTCAGTATGAAATATCACCATTAACTTTCTTACGTGTCTCTCTGTAATCCTGCACCATCATAACCCAATGCACTGTGGATTTATATAGCCATTATTCATACCCAACGAGCAAATGAAACATGCAGTAGATGTGCTTTACTCCCATTTGTCTTGAGCTCCATAACACTGAGGTAAGTGACGCTGGTGTGGGGAATGGCTTTTTAATTTATCAGGGTGTTTGAAGAGAGAGAAAGCAAGAGAACCTAATGTGATGTTCCACGTTTGGATTTCCAAGATGAACTGCAACAAGTTCACTACCACATTTCTGTGTGGGTGGGTGTGACTTAATCACTGGGTGTTCTCCAGGAAGCTTGGCCAGATAAGCAACTGGGGCTTCCCCAGGTGGTGGGACACACACTAAAAGCAGAAAGGGTAAGAGAAGGAATTCTGTTATAATGGAGAAAGAAGGATAGCTTGTCCTTCAAGCTATCAGAAGCCTGGGGAATAAGAGGAGTCCAGCAGAGTGTCCTAGGTCCTATTGCCTTTTCCTGCTCTTTTTCCCTTCCTGCTTCCTCCTGTGCATGGAGCTATCAACCTAACACACTACTCAGGAGTCATTTAGAACTATCATGGCTAGTAGGACGGCCATCAACATCCAGCATCCCAACTAAACCAGTGGTAACTGATGCTAGGCCCTGGCTCCCTGTGCAGGTAGTTGGGTCTGTGAGCCAGCCATCATTATAATTTCATGAAATAAAGCTAGCTTGGGTATTGTAACTGAAGGAAGAGAAGGCTCAAAGGTACCCAGTACAATACTGTTATATGCCACTGCCACCAAAACCAAGTAAGCCTACTGGGAGGCCCAGTAATGTGGGAGCTGGCTCTAGCGACCATATTGCCGTACAAAGATAATCCACAGTTTCAAAATGGGAGGAGTGAAGGCTGTGGATTAAGTATATAAAATGAAAGGTATTCAGCAGCATCTATCTGAACAGACTATGCTGACGATAGGCTGAACCTGAACCCAGTTTCAAACCAGGACTCTAGCCAAGGTCTGTGTCACACAAACAGTCTATAAAATGAGGGAAAAGGTGACCAATTCCACCCAAGTTTAGAAGTTGTAGCAAACAGAGCCTCATAGGAAAAGTTTAGACAGAAAAATCTAAACAAGAAAAGTTTAGACTGATAATTGTAACCATGCTTTTCTCTATCCTTAGGTTCTTGTTTTAAAAAAACCCCAACAAAACATGTTACCACATACAAGTTACAAGAATAAGTTTAGATACATAATCTAGTATTGAAGGAGCAGGTGATGTGATTGTACACACCTTGCTCCTACCTTTCACTTATGAATTCCCCAGCAACCCCGTATCTAATTTGTCTCTGTGTGTGACCATACCAGATTAAAACACTTAGTGTTCACACACTTAGATACTCACTTCCAAACCCTGGAATTTTACAAAGATATATGTGTGCGTGTGTGCATGTATTTGCCTTCAAGTCCCCTGTCAACCTATGCCAACCCCATGATAGGATTTTCTTAGGCAAGGAATACTCACAGGTGGTTTTGATACCTGGTTCATTTTAATTTAATTTTATTTCAGGCTTATAAAAAATCACAGTGTAACACACATATCCAGAAATAAAGAGAAGGATTTCAAGAAAATTTGCACACAATAATGGGGAATGATGCCTTAACCTGTACCCCACTCTTGATCCTTAAACCTGTTCCCTTAGATGTTCAAACCAAGCCCAATAGGGCATCAAGAACCTATGGGGGAAATTTCCACATCAGCTATCAGAATGTGATGACTGATGCCTACTTGTGTTTCTAGAGATGGCAAGGAAAGAGTCTAGCTGACAGTACACCTTGAAGCTTAAAGGGGAATGAATGGGGCAGGCAGCCCATGGGTGGCTGATCAGGCTGCCTAACCCTACTGCCAGTTTTCCACTTTGCTGGCTTAGGAGTAACCAAGCCTGTAGAGAGAAAAATGCATGCATTTGGCTTACATTAGAGGCAGTTCCTCTGCTGGAACACATCTGCGATCTGCAACCACCACATGCAGAGCCCACTGCTGAAGTACAGCCAGCAAAGAGAGAAAGAAGAAGCTAGCAGCTACATAAGGGTAACAGCAGAAGCTGCACTAGCACAAGAAGAGAGGGCAGCACCCCTGCATGCAAGGTCAATAAGGAGGAGGACTAAGCTTTACTTGCAAGCAAGCAAGCACACAACCAATCTAGGTGCGGTGGGGATTAATTCCTTCCTCTTCGCAAATTCCTGAGATAAGCTGCTTTAACTCAAAGCAGAGTCAAACTAAAATGGAGCAAAAGGGGGGAAAACCCTCAAGAATCAAGGACTGGTTAGACAATACCGAGGAGTGCAGATCTTAAAATTAAAGAGTCTCTAGCATAAACTGCAGGATTCACAGATTCAGGACTCTTTGTAGTACTAAAAGAAGGAAGCATTTGTAAAAGAAAAACATTCCTGCAATTATGTTTGTTTTTGTTCCTGTGTGTTGATACAAAGGGACAAAAACTTGACTCTGTGCTGCTTTATTAGGACACAAAAACATCCAAAAACCCACAACACCCCGATCAGATTCTGTCTTCTCAGAGACCTACATGTTTTTGCGCTCAGACTCTGTAAGTTACCTATCATGAGTGCGTACCAAGCAAGTCCAGGATTGTTTTGGAATCTGTATTGGCACGGTGCTAGGCAATAATCAATGTGTACATAGCTGACAAGAAAAGCTACACCTGATTAGCAGTTACTGTGATAAGGAACACTCCTCTTTTTCAAGTAAGAGAAAACTAGATTAGAGATGCAACTTTCGAACAACAACCCAAAACCACACCCAGGTATGGAACCAATTGTAGGATTCTATCGTTCAAATTTCTGCTGGAATGTTTTAGTCTACAAATGAATTTAAGGACAAAAAAAGGGAACCACAGTACATATGAAGCTTAACAGGATCTAAAAGTGGACTTCTCAGATGAGATTCCAAAGCAAAACGCTTTTGTAAGTCTAGAATAAGCTTAAAAAAAAAGCAAAGCAAAGCAAAGCAAAAGCAGCAATAATGAGAATTTCTTTCCCAAATCACACTATAAATTAATACACACATTCCTTACCATCAGGACAGCTGGAGTGTGGAAAGTAAAGCAATCTGGACTATAAACACTTTGTTTGAAGGGCCTCAGAATGAGAGCACACAGTGTCCTGAAGAACTGAAGAACCACGTACATCAAGCCATAAATGCTCACAATTCTTCACCTCCCCAACCCCAGACAGAAAATGGGGTTTACATTTGGACTGGCTGGAAGGGTGGGGGAGTCTCTTAGCCACATAGCAAATAGCTCAGTAAAGCAGAGATCAATAGGAAAGGGGAGAAGGACAACACATGAATGACTTCTTACCTGGAAGACAAAGTGGCAAAATCCCCTCCATCTAGCAGCCTGATTTTGCAGAAGAGAACCCCATTCACAAAAGGTACCGCTGTTAGCTCCTCCAAAGTGAAACTGGTTTGAAATTTGAACTTCTTTTTCTTCATCAAAAAAGCCATGGGCAAATTCAAAGACGATCAAAATAAAAAGTCTAAGAAACACCAATTTAAAAAAAAAAAACCCAACCAAACAAACAACCACAACCACCAAGAATAATCAAAGAGCAGCAGCTCTTAGTACAAACAATTACGTCTGAAAAGGTGAAAACACAAAATAAAACTTAAAAATATTCCCCCGTCAATCCAAGGTACAAAAAAAAAAATAGAGAGTGTGAAAACTCAGTTCAGATGAAATGGCAGCTTAGCTTTAAATGAAAAAATCCTCCTCTCTCTTTGGTGGTCAGATCTGGCTATAGTATCATTGCTGATAAAGATTCTGGGTAAGGAGACGGGCAAGTTAAGTCTCTGGTTCATCTCCAAGAGGGCAGGAAGGAAGGGGGCAAAAATCTAAGCTCCAGACCAGCAGGAGCTCTCTTGATTAGAAGCTGTGGCAGCCTGTTTCTCTCAGGGCCCCGCTTGAAAGCATTGCTGGCTTTGCTCTGAGCTAGTGCAGCCGAGGCTCCAGCTTTCCAATCTCCTCCCCTTGGGCGAAAGCTTCACGTGGCTAAGTGCATCTGCTGCAAACGTGGTGGCTCCCACAGGTTTCTTATCAGCCTAAGAAAGGGAGAGAGGTGGTTAGTCCCAGCCTGTTGTCAGCTCCTCCCTCTGTTACAACCTAATTATAGATGGATGAATATTCAAGTCTTATGGCATATTCGTCCTAAGAAGAAACTCTGGTTGCTTTCAAACCCTTAAATGCCATCCTTTCATATATCTAGCAGCTGCCACCACAACCTGCTTTTATATCTTCTCATGCTGTCCAACACAATTATTAGATTTTTAAGAAGCATCTTCAGCATACATTGTCATAAAAGGAAGGATGCTAAATATATGCGCTCTTACTAGCACACATAGTGCAAATTCTCTCACACTCCCTCTCCACCACTCACGCACTGTTCTAATAAAGATTTTTCAAGAGTTAAAAAAAACCCAATTTACAGGTGGCTGGTAAACACCAAGAAAATTCACTTTCTTTCTCTAGCCCTGGCTTCTCAACAGCTTGCATAAATACTCAGTCTCCCCACAATGGGGAGGAGAAAGCAAGTGATAATTTGCTTAAAACATTTCAAAACAAGATTTCCAGCTTCTCCAAAGCCTCAGATCCATCTTAACATTAGGGGAGAAAGTGCCAGAATTCCACCAGCCTCCTAGCTCTACAGGGCAAGTAAAGATGATAGTTGGTCCCCAAGTGTTTGCATGCAATCAGTTACAAAAGCAAACTCCAGTTAGAAGTCACCAACTGTAAAGAAACTATAACTGTTGAGCCTGCCAACAGCAAAATGAAGCCTGTGATACAGCTTCCAAGAATCTAGCCTTCTCCTAACATCCCTTCTCCACCTCAAGGAATGCTTCTAACGTCAGTGTCACAAGTTCAGGTTGACCTCCAGCTATAGACCCAGCCAGCTGTGTTCAGCTCTATTTCATGTAAACCATTGACTGGAGTGGCTCCGGAGATCCCAGTGGTGTTGCAAGCCTTCCACCAAATTGGCCTCAACATCATACCGTGAAAATGACCCACTTCCTCCTGATGTTAGCCCATCACTGAAGTTTCCAGCCTCACATGTTCCTTGGAGACCACCACACACAGAGCAGAGCTACGCACAACTAAGGGGTTCCTCTGCTGTATTTTCAACGTTCCCTCATGCTATGGATAAAATTGAACCTAGTCTTTCCATTCGATGCTTCAAGCATGTACTTCCCCGTAAAAAATAAGCTCCTTCTCTACCCAGCAACATGATATCATATGTTCTGTGACATATGTTCGGTGACCCTCTCCTTCCCCCAATTTGCTGCATCAGGACTTACACTCTCAACCCAACTTAGGTGGCAGGTCATCCACAGATTTAGATTTGCCTTGGTAAGTCTGGGAACTCAAAGGTAATGCCTGCACTGGAGAAGACAGAGTTTCGGGGGAACTTAATAAAGGGAGGAGGAGACCAAGGTCAGAACTGAGTACAGTTGTCCCTTCACATTCGCTGGGGTTTGGTTCCAGGACCCTCTGTGAATACCCAAATCTGTGAATACTCAAATCCCATTATATGCAATGGCATAGCAAAATGGTGTCCCTTATATAAGATAGCAAAATCAAGGTTTGTTTTTTGGATTATTACTTTTTTAAGAATATTTTCAAGCTGTGAATACTTAAATCCGTGAATGTCAAATCCGTGAATGTGGAGGGACAACTGTAGTTCAGAAGTGAAGGGCTATTGGTGGTGGAGACTCTAGCAAAAATACATTAATCACACAAATCTTGCCAGCAACATGTGAGTTTTAATGGCCCTTTCATTATAAACTGTGTTTAAAGTACACAACCTCTAATTTACTCTGAAGGATAAAGGAAAGAGCTAGGGTCATACAGAGAGCCAGTGTGGTATAGTGGTTTGTATACTGGACTAGGACTCCCAAGAGACCAGGATTTGAATCCTCCACTCAGCCAGGAAAACCCACAGGGTGATGAGGGCTAAAGTTACACTCTCTCAACCTTAGAGGAAGCCATGGCAAATCTCAAATACTATGCTGGGGTTGCTATAAGCTGGAGTCATTTTAAAGGCAAAGTACGACAAAAAGTCCTGTAAGGGGAAACAATTACCTATATACTCAGACTAGATCTTGCTCCCAGGTAAGACAGAAGGGATGGTTCACTTGTGGACCGATGGACAATTTCTAGTGAACCACCCCTAATGTCTACATTCTGCTGGTTTGGTGCGATTTTTACAGATAATGGAATTGAATTGTGTTGCACTGTATTGTATATTGTGATTTATATTGTGATGCTGTACCCAACCCCGATCCTGAAGGGAGAGGAGGGTAATAAATAACTAAGTATTATTATTATTATGATGATGATGGACAGTGTCTTGATCTGGAAATGTACTCCTTGCATTCTTAAGTAATGAACACACACCGGGGAATGATTGAACAAACATGCATTATGCCTTCACAGTTAAAGACACCCTGGGGATTCACTCTTGTTTTCTAAATTTAAAACACTTTGGTGGACCACAGGGATAGAAAACAAAGAGGTCATAAAAGAATGAAGTCAGCTCATCCTTGTTATATACCTCTTTGCCTGGGAAGGAGGCGATAACCATGAAACTTCAGAGTCAGCCTCTGATTTCTGACCTTGCACCTCTAGTCATAAATACACAAATTATGACAAGATTCTGAAGTGTATTTCTATGCAATTCACAACATGTTTATTTGAATGCAAGCCCTACTGTGTTCAACTGACTTTCTTCCATGAAAGTGTGTGTGTAGGAGTGCAACGTTAAGTTGCAATCCTAAATCCACTAGTGGGCAAACTCTCTTGGAGTTTATTTCTAAGCAGGGACAGGATTAGCTGTTAGGTTGTTACAGCCAAAACACATTGTCCCTATAACATTTTCAAGGCTAACCTCATAATTATTTAAGCAACAGTATATCATTAAAGAGCCAGTGGGGCATAGTGTTTTGAGTGCTGGACGAGGACTCCAGGAGACCAGGGTTCAAATCTCTGCATGGCTATGAAAGTCACACACTCTCAGCCTCAGAGGAAGACAATGGCAACACCTCTTTGAACAAATCTTGCCAAGTAAATTCTGTGATAAGTTTGCCTTAAGATCAGCACAAGTAGGAAGCAACTTGAAGGCACAGAAAAAAACAACAAATTTCTAAGGCATCATTGATTCAAAAAAAGAGGGGTGGTCTGAGCTGGTGGGCACCCTAGCCTGAAACAGTGGGGCTGGATATGGGGGAAGAGGATGAAAAGCTCTTTTGGGGGACTTGTGGGGTGGGGGAGATGCATTTGGGGGGGCTGTGGTCAGTGTATGGGGCTGGAGGTGGAGAGATGCCCCCCTACACCTCACAAGTCCCCCCAAATGCATCTCCCCCAACCAACAAGTCCCCCCAAAGGAGCTTTCCTCTTCTTTCCCCATCTGCAGCCCCACAAGCTCCCACCCAACAAATCCCCCCAAATGCATCTCCCCCACCCCACAAGTCCCCCCCAAAGGAGCTTTTCCTCCTCTTCCCCTCATCTCCAGCCCCACAAGCTCCCCCCAAATCCCCCCAAAGGAGCTTTCCCTCCTCTTCCCCCCCAATCCCCAACCCCACAAGTTCCCACCCCCCCAAATTCCCCCAAATGCATCTCTCCCACCCCACAAGTCCCCCCAAAAGGAGCTTTTCCTCCTTCCCCCACCTCCAGCCCCACAAGCTTCCACCCAACAAATTCCCCAAATGCATTTCCCCGACCCCACAAGTTCCCCCAAAGGAGCTTTTCCTCCTTTCCCCCCCATCTCCAGCCCCACAAGTTCCCTCCAAAGGAGCTTTTCCTCCTCTTCCCCCCATCTCCAGCCCCACAAGTTCCCACCCAACAAATCCCCCCAAATGCATCTCTCCCACCCCACAAGTCCCCCCAAAAGGAGCTTTTCCTCTCTCCCCCCTCCAGCCCCCCCAATGACCCCCCAGCCCCCTTTCAGCCCCTCAGAGACCCCCTCAGAGACCCCCTTCTTCCCCCCCCAAAGCCCCCCCAGGAGCTTTTCCTCACCCCACAGCTTCCCCTCTCCATGGGTACGCTGCCCCCTTCCCCCCTGCTCCCAGGGCCTCCCCGGCTCCCCCCTTCTCACCCCCCAAGTAAGGCGGGAAAGCCCGGCCGGGGGTCTCTCCTTTTACCTCAGCTCTCTCTTCGCCTTCCCTGCTACGCCAACTGCGCCCGCTACGCCAACAGCGTAAGAAGGAGGCCGGGGGGGGAGAAAAGGGGCGTGGCCAACGCGTGCGTGCCTGCGTGCGTGAGGGAGGAGAGCGGGCTTCTCCGTTCCTAAGGCTAGGCGGGGAGGAACGAAAGAGTCATTCTCTCCAGGGATTGGACAGCCCAGGTCATTCTCTCCAGGGATTGGAGAGCTTCGGTGGGAGGGAAAAAAGAGAGAAAGCGGATTGGTGGAGGGGAGGGAAAGGCTTCTCGCCACCCCATTGGGCTTCTTTCAGCCAGGGTGGTGAAGTAGGGAACGGTGATTGGAGGAAAGCGCCTTCGCTCACGCCACTAAGGGCCCGCCTACCGCCTGCAGGTTTATATAAAAGAGGGGGCTGACTCTGAGGAGCGAGAAATTCAGAATTTGAGGAGGTGGTGAGAGGATAAAAGAGGGAGAGAAAAATATTTTATATCAAGGAATATTTTAATTTTTTTGCTGCATTTAGAACGGCATTAGGGTATTAAGCTCTATTTTTAAATTTTTAAAATAAGTTTTATTTACATATAAAAAGAAACAAACATTATAATGTAACAATACAAGCAAAAATTGGCCAATTGACTATGGTTACAGCATGAAGGACACAGAGAAAAATGCATTAAGGGCTATTTTTGCCACATTTATAACCTTTGGTTTTTCTCATTTTAAAAAATCCTATTTTATTAAACTTCAAACCTCTTTTTGGCTTTTTTAAAGTATTGTTTTGTACCATTAATCACTTCATTTGATTTTCAATTCTATTTTGAAATGTTATCTTATTGTATTCATACCTTGTTCTTTGTCTATAAAGGTGGGATGGGGACCCATGTGGTCATCCAGACACTTTGAGACACCAGGTCCCATCATCCCCAGCTATTCTAGCCCAGTGATGAGGAATTCTGCTGCTGGATGGCACTCAAAGCAACTAAGAGAGGTAAAAAAGAAATCAAAAGAAATAGCACTGAAGTATAAGTCTGCTAAAACAACAGATAGGGTTTTAAGAAAATACAGTAGGACCCCCATATCCACGGGGGATTGGTTCCAGGGCCCCCCGTGGATACCAAAAACCACGGATAACAGTGAATGACATTGCAAATAATGGGACTTCTGGTTTAAAATACCATAGAGTTGCCTTGGAGGACCTAGAAAATGGCTAGAGAGGATGCATTTTCTATGAGGACTCTATGGTAGCTGTGCTGAAACTAAAACTGGATAACTGAATCAATGGATAAAGAATCAATGGATATGGGGGTCCTACTGTATATCAAGCAAAGGAAATTCTACCGAAACAATAAAAGACCAAAAGGTCTGTCTGAATTGAATAGGGATAAAGTTGCAAGCCAAAAACAATTGGGAGAGTCATGGTTTCTCAAACCTGCCACCAATTGATCTCCAAAATACCTTTGAGGGAGTTTTGGCAGAGAGAGAGGCGGGGGGAAATGACTAAATTGACATGACAAAAATGTGCAATCCTAAAGCTGGCTCTCCCCAAAATCCAGAGTCATAATAAGGAAAATAGATTGCTTTCAAATTACCAGTCAAGTGTCTTCTGTGAATGAGAATCCCAGGAAGGATAAAATAGGAAATGATCGCTGATTAAAATAAAAAGAGGTTTAGAAAAGGCTCCTGTTAGGCCAAAAATCATTTAGCTCAGTGGTTCTTAACCTTTTCTTTACCAGAATCCCCTTTAAATATCTTTTGTTGCCGTGTACTGACCAAGACTTAACTCAAGATTTAAAACCATAATAATAATCTAATTATACCATCCATGAAACCTTCCCTCAGAGGCATTGGACTGGGAGGGAAGACTTTTCTCCTACTTCTTCCTGCAAGTTTGTGGCTGGAATGGATTGAATGGCAATGCGCAGGCCAAGCCAGCCTTTGCCTTGTCTCCTGTCACGTGGCCAGGGCCGGTTTAAGGCACCGGCGGAGTCAGCATCCGCAGGGGGCCCCATCATTGTGGGGGGGGGCGTAGTAACCCTCCTTCTGCAAAAACATTATTAGTAATAATCTGAATATCCTGTACTGTGAATAGCTTAGGTTGAGTTAGGTTACATTGACCTGAAATAAACATATGGGCCCCCCAAAATAAAGCATTGCAGGGGGGCCCAAAATTCCTTAAACCGGTCCTGCACGTGGCCACTCCACTGCAGGAAGTGGGCCAAGAAGTCTTCAAGCCTTTGTGGACCCCCTGTGAGGACATTGCAGACCCCTAGACCACAAGTTAAGAACTACTTATTTAGCTACTAGAGTTTCATAGATATGACATGTGTAATCAGCATTACGTAAGTCCAGTAGTCTGACTGTGTGCTTTATATGTTTTAATTTGTCAGTTTTCTTTTGGCATAAAACCGGGCCCATGCTTTTTAACCCCTTTTTCTTCTGTGGGTGTGTCAGAGATCCATCACTCCTACAAATACATGTAAAAGAACCTTTAACCCAGGTTAACACCTTTTTAAAAGGTCAGTTTTTTTATCAAGCAGCTGAAAGGTTGGACATTCACTACCTTTTCTGTTCAAAGTTTATGGGTGGTGGTTCTGGAGATCTTAAGCTGTTAACAGAGAACCCACAGGATGATAGTTTTGCCTACATTGGTAATTAACAAGGTTGTTAAATGGGGGTGGGGGGAGGTGGTTCTTAAATATGCAGGCCTTAATAAATATCCTGGATGTTAAGAAATACCCAGATCAAGAAAGTCCTGTAAAAACTTTGTAGGTCTTTGGCAGAATGATTTATTTTAAAAATTATGATTAACCTCTCTGATTTCATCCTTTATTGAGTGTTATTTTTGTGGTTTTCATCCGTGAAATGTTGGAGGGTAAAATACACTGGTAGAAAGGCAGCGTGGTGTAGTGGTTCAAACATTGCACTACAACTCTGGAGACCAGTGTTTGAATCCCTGTTTAGCCATGGAAACCTACTGGGCAAGAACCCCATGATAAGTTTGCCTTTCGATTGCCATAGGTCAGAAATGACATGAAGGCACACAACAACAAAATATGCTAGTATTTTGTCCCACAACACTGACACGCCCCAAGAATTTATTTGAAATCCAGGTTGGCTCTTGGGATGACAGAGCTTCTTTATGCTTGGTCTAGTAAAACAAAACCAGACTAGCCCTGGTCTAAAATGTAGACCTTTGTCCAACTCACTTCCCTCCCTGGAAAAACCAGTAATGTTTTCCCAAATACATCTTATATGATACTGGGGTCAGATTTATCTCCTGTGATTCATTCCTCTTTAACTTCCCCTTTGGACTCTCCACATGTTTATAGCAACAGGCAGCAAATGTTGAACTTTGCTTGGGATTATAAATCCTGCTGTTCTCACGCATATTTATTCTATGGCTTTCACCGCAAACATTTTTCTACTGAGTGTTTGCTTTGTAATTAATTGGATAACGTGACTGAATGTTATAAATAAACAGACTTGGAAAAATGCCCGGAGAATTGCTAAACACACTATAATTTAACAATGCTGAGTTCCAAGGGCTTGGCAATTTCCTTGACAAAAAAGTGAGGCAAATATAACAGAGGGATTAAACAACCTCACCAGGAACTTTTATTAGTGTTAAATCCTTTCATGCTGGTGCTTTGAATGCATCTGTACACATGATAAATTAGCAGTCAAAAGGAAAGAAGGAAAATGGAATCTGGGATAAGGATATGTTTGAGGCTGCCTGAGATGCTGTGCTGCAAAGAGGCAAAGAACAAGAAGGTATTCTCATTCCTTATGCAGAAGCTGCTGAATATTCAACACTCATGATGGGATAATGTCCACCACCATACCTGAAATGGGAAGCTAGTTTGGGAGCCCCAGGGCAGTTAGATAAGGAGGTCCAGAATAGTGGAGATTGGATAGGCTCAGTTTTCTGAACGATGGGGAAATGCTGATGGTTCATGTTTACATAGCCCCCCAAAATTTCAAAGATGGGGTCATGTGTGGCCAAGCCACATCAGAGCATGGCCAAGATGACAGAAGTTAGTAATGGAGAACATACAAACTAGGAGAGGCTGTAGCAGTTTGCTTTTGCCTGAACCTACTGGGAATGGCACAATTCCTATCCCCATTGCTGAGTTAATTGAGTACAAACTATGGTAGCACCCCCGTATCTGCTGATTCAGTTATCCGCAGTTGGCGACAGTGGGGGTGTGTGGATGGGGAGGGAGGGGAGGAGGTTTCCGGATGGCTCTGGTGGCGGCAATGGTGATGGGGGAGCAAAGGGAGGGGAGGGCTTGCTTCCCTTCTCCCTTCACCCCCCCCATGGCAATAGTGAGGGGAGGGGAGGTCTCGCTTCCCTTCTCCCTTCATCTGGCAGGATGGCTCCAGTGGCTTGCATTGGTGATGGGGGGGGTGATGGGAGGGGAAGTCTCGCCTCCTTTCTCCCTTCATGGTGGCAAAGGCAATGGAGGGGGTTCGCTATTATCCGTGGAATTCATTATCCACGGGGGGGGGGGCTGGAATCATACTGTACAGTCAATTTGCAGCAACTGAAGTAAGCTGAGGACAAAGAAAGTAGGAAGAGGTTAGATAAATTAGGACATTTTAAAAGCAGCTGAAGGGAACTTCCGCCTTAGGTGGTTTTTGAGCTGTGGTTAATTGTATCCTTGGATGCAGAACCTGTGTTTATGGAGGGCCAACTGTATGTGTATCAGAAGTATTCTGGGCAGGCTTTGACGAGAGGCTGTGGCCAGTCATTGGGAAGACTGAATCATAGCTCTTCTAATTGGGAAGTTTCTTGAGCTTTGTCTTATCTTAGAGCTCATTACCATGAGATACGGTAATAGCCAGAGGCTTACAGGACTTTAAAATAGATTAGAGAAATTCCTGGAGGCTGGCTGTTCAGCACACAAGCTAAAAACAGAAGGATCTCCATATTCAGGGGAAATGCAAGTATTTCCAATTATGCCTCCAATTACTAGATACTGGCAGCAGACAAGAGAGTAGGGTTATCTCCAGAACATCCTGGGCTGGTTTGAGCTTTACATGATTTGGAGGCAGGGCTAGAGTGGACCTTGGATTGGATCCAAATGGGCAGTTTGTGCCCTAACATACAGTTACACGCTTCCCCTAAGTGGTGAGAAATTCCAGAGGCAGCATTGGTGAATTTAGATTCCTCTGAATGGGAGGAAGCTCTGAGAACTGGGTGTGTTTTTTTTTTTGGTAACGTTTGGGGTTCAGTCTGAAAATGAGCCCTGTGGATTCAACTTGTTGGTGGGCTTTTATTCTAAGTAAATATGCATAGGATTCTGATGCGCATTTGTCTACAAATATACAAGGGGAGCATAAATACAGGCCAGAGGTGGGCAACTATGGTTCTCCAGATGTGGTTGACCTGCAACTTCCATGATTCTTCAGCACTGACTATGCTGGCTAGGGCTGATGGGAATGTGTGGCCAACAAACAATCTCTGGATGGTCACATGTTCCCCATCCATAGTCTAGGCAAAGAGGCACATATACAAGACAGGAGGCTTGAGTGGATAATAAGAAGATGGGAAATGGGTCCCATAGTTTGATAAAAAAGAATTAAGGGGGGAAATGCCTCTACCCATGAAGTGAATATATAGGATGGAGAAGGTCTGGAAGGGGCCTAAAGACACCAGATCCCACCTGATCTTGAAGACTAAGCAGGGTCAGCCCTGGGTAGTACTGGGATGGTGGCCCACCAATGAATCCCAGACGCAATAGGCTATATTTCAGCAGAGGGAACTGGCAAACCACCTCTGAGTATTCCTTTCTTAAGAAAGCCCTATGAAATTCATGAGGTCGCTGTAAGTTGACAGGCAACTTGAAGGCACATAGACACAAGCAAAGCTCCAGAAAACTGGATGAAATAATACATATATCTATATCCCCATTAGGTGGATTATCCTATGGTGTCGAGTGACTCTAAGCTTGTCTTTCCTCAGCTTAAGCTAATAACAGGCTGTGAATTCCTCTTTGATCCGCTTGTATTTTTCATTAGCCTTTTCTGATAGCGTATTTATGTGTTGGACCTATAACAGTAAGTCGTGTAGTTTGAAGTGCCTAGGATAAGAGTTAGCTATCCAACCCCCTTTCCAGGGTACTTTGAAACATTCTTCCTCAGTCCCACCTGAGTTTTCCACCTTCAATACCACAGCAGTTGGAGCAACATCCTGTAGTCACTGAGCACGATGAAGAGAGCACACATTATAGATTTCAAAGTAGCTGTATTAGTTTCTTACAGCATAAAAAGGAGGTAGTACAGGTGTTTCAGATCGTTACATTATAGATTATAGTATAGATATGTTTCTGCGCCTCTTCTTGGGTCAGTGCCTAATGTGTAAAAAGAAACTGTTGTTGGTGAACTTGTCTGCCCAGGAATGTGGAAAAACAAGATTTCCACCTGGAATATACTTCCTTTTGTTGCTTTGGTGTGTTAAATACCAAGATTTTCCTCCCCAAAGTTTCCTGAAACAGAGTGTCATTTCAAGCTGGTGTTAGCAGGTTTAGATAGGTTTAAACTGGTTTTCCCAGTTCTAGCTGGAGAGCCAGAGTGGTGCATGGTTTTAGCAGTGTTCCCCAACCTGCTGCCTTCTGCTGGCATTTTATTACAACTCCCATCTTCAGTAACCATCATGGCCAGTGCATAATTGTGGCCACAAGACCTAAAGGTTTTGGGTGGCTGAGCCTACCTTATGGAATGTGCTGCCAATAGAGATTTGGTTCCAGTACTGCACTGTTTTAGGCAGTATGTAAAGATCTATTTTTTTAGTAGCTGTTTGGCTAAAAGCACTGATAGCTGAGTGTATTGCAGCTCACAGGTGTGTAGCCCTCCCGATGTTACTGGACTGCCACTCCCGTTAGCCAGTGATAATATGAGGTGCGATCCAACAGCATCTAGAGAGACATATGTTCCTTACTCTTGCTGGATGGTTAACTATTTTTCACAAACTTGCTTTGTATTTATTTTATATTGCCAACTTGGTTTGCTGCCTTAAGTTTCTGCATCAATCCACAGTATTCAGAAAGAGGGGGGTCCAAAATGGCAAAAACAGTGCTGGAAAAGTCTTTCCAGCTTTTCCCGTAGTTTTCTTAAAAACAGTGAGGGGAATGCAATTCCTGCTCATTAGGACAAGTGCATTAACTAAAAACAAAACAAAACACCATTCTTGCTCATTAACTCAAAAATTTGCTCTATTGCACATCTGAGACAACATTCTCTTTTTAAAAAAGTGAGTAAATCACGTGTGGCTGCCATCTGGCATGCAAAGTTTCTGGGGCCAAAAACACCATTAAGACAATTCACTGCTGTTGCGAAATGCCATTACTGCAAGATACTCCATTACCCCCACCCTTGTATAGATGGGGCCAGAGACACTAGTTACAAATGCTCCTGGTCATTTGTGGCACTGCCACATTACAACTAGAAGTCTCTCCATAGGGTAGAACATATATTTTATTCAGTAACATTGCTGACAGTTGAATAAGGATTTCAGATGTTGTTAAGGTCCTTTATATTTATCCTACTTTGAAAGAGCCACCATAGCAATAGCAGGTTTAGTCTTTAAAAAAAAAAAGCACACTTGATATATTAATAGCACCATCTGCAGGCAAGAAATGAGATCAGACAGGAAAAATTGTCTTAAGAGCAGGTCCATTTTGTCCATTGTTGTCTCTCCAGGGTCTCAGCAGAGGGAGGCCTTTCTCTTTGCCTTTTACCTGAAGTTTTTAGCAGGAGATTCTTGCAATAGAACCTGGGACGTATGTCATACCATACAGGTGCTTTATGATTGAGCTAGGGTCTTGCAGTTCTTTCTGTCCCCTTCTGTGAAGTGACAGGGTCTATTATCACGCTTTCTTAACTTAGTGCCCCTCAATGTGCTGGATTACAGTTCCTCCAGTCACTCCCCAGCTAATTGCCATGTGGGCTAGAGATGACAGAAGTTGGCAACTGAACATATCTGGAGGGTTCAGTTTTAGGATGGCTGCTTGCCTAGCTCAGGATTGGCTGACAATCCAATGCAGGTTGGAACATGGCAAAGGAACACCAACCACGAGGTATAGGACTTCTTAGAAGTGCAACCTTTGAACAGTTGTTTAGTGGTTGATCTGAGACTCTCGCCATTCTGTGACCCTCTCCTTAAAGTAAGAATCCCGGAAATTGCAATTTTTCACACAAATAAGAAAACAAATGATGTTTCCTTATATGTAAGTGCTATTTTCCCTCTGTAATTTACTTATTTTTATTTTTAAAGCGCAGTGTTCAGTTCTGAGCTTGTTATCTATGTCCAATGAAGGTTATATGAAGGAATCTTGCACTTGGTAAACCATTTTTTTAAAAAAAGGTGTGTTGGGGGGAACCCAGGAAAATCTAGAAAGGGCTTTTGGCTTCTAGAGAAAGGTACAAAACCAGTTCGTACACAGTGGCAAGAGGTATCCCTTGCACCTTCTTTCAACCAGGTCTCCGACAAAAAGGCTTTACTTCACTGAACGATGCCACTGTGCCTGATTTATTTCATTGCATAATTGTCTTCGTTGTCTTGTCCGTTCTGGGCTACTTGGCTTTGGTCGGCAGTAATGGAAGGGGCAGGAGTGTTGCTCTGGAGAAACCGTCGGAAGTCCTTAATCATGGGACGAAGTATCTGGATGAGAGCATTGAGAGCCGCCTGTGTCCCTTCCATGGCCTGGGCCTGGCGCTCCTGGGCGCACGCCTGCACTTCCTGAGAACGTCGGATCACCTGCAGCAGGTCATTTTGTTGCTCGAGATGCTGAGCGATCTCTTTCACGTGCAGGTTGGTCACTCGTTGCTCCTGCAGAAGTTTGGCCGAGTTCAAGGCGATGCGGCTCTTCAGCTCCTGAGGCTTCACGGAGACCTCTGCCTGCTGAGCCATCATCTCCAAGGGGGCCTCAGCAGTGACTGTGGTGGGGGCTTCCGTCGTGCAGTACTCCACAACGCCATCCTCCAGACTATGGTAAGTTGTCTCTGCTGGAACTAGGAAGAGAAAAGTGAATATTAGAAAATTTACACGCTACCTTTCAAAGAGATCTTTTTGAAAATCTTGTCGTGCAATGTAATTTTCTGCCTGCTCAGAAGTGACTTCCGTGGGAAGTATTCCCAGATATATACTGAGCCCTGGTGTCACTGGTTAAATGCCAGTACTGTAAGCCACCACGTTGCAAGTTCGAGTCCAGCGGGCTCCAAGGTTCACTCAGCCTTCCATCTTTTCGTAGGTCGGTAAAATGAGTACCCAGCTTGTGGGGGGCAATTAGCTAACACACATTGGAAACTGCGTGGAGAATGCTTAGCATGCCATAAAAGAGGAGCCCTGGTGGCGCAGTGGTTAAATGCCAGTACTGCAAGTCACCACATTGCAAGTTCGATTCCAGCGGGCTCCAAGGTTCACTCAGCCTTCCATCCTTTCGTAGGTTGGTAAAATGAGTACCCAGCTTGTGGGGGGCAATTAGCTAACACACATTGGAAACTGTTTAATGCGGTGTAGATGTGTAAATTGCTATTGCTTAAACAATTTGTAAGCTGCTCTGATAGCCTTGTGGCTGAAGAGCGGGGTATAAATAAATAAATAAATAATATATGAATATAGGACTGTAGACTCAGCCTCTTCATCTTACAGACTCAATTGATATAAGCTCTGAAGCTTTATGTTTTTATTTTCCCATATATATAGTGTATATATATTAATGTATCATGACAAAAACAAAACAAACAATAAGCATCCATTCTACACATTCACACTTGCCACTAAAATTTCAATTCTTATCTTCTAAGTTACATTCTCTCTTTTCGCTACTTCCCATTTGGTTGTCACACTAGAATGTATATTTAAACTCTACCATTGTCCTTACTCTAATTGGTTAAGTAGTTATAACATCAGCATTATAGTCTTCCTAATCTAGAGCAGAATTTACAGTGTGATATATGTTGTTAGTCAGTCCAAGAACCCTAAATTAGCCCACACACCCCAGGTTTCCCTTAGGTCTGGTCTTAAAATTTCCCAGTCGCTACTTTTTTTTATTTGTTGGGTCAGGATATCTAAATAAACCATTTCCATTAGTTTAATTGACCATTCTTCTAAAGCTCTGCAGCTTTAGCCCTTTATTTTAAAACAGGGGTGTACAACTTCTGGACAACAGAGGGTGTTGGAAGGTTAAGAGGGGATATGAGAGCCATGTTTAAATATTTGAAGGGGTGTCATACTGAGGATGGAGCAAGCTTGTTTTCTGCTGCTCCAGAGACTAGGACATGGAATAATGGACACAAACTACGGGGAAAGAGATTCCACTTAAACGTTAGGAAGAATTTACTGACAGTAAGAGCTGTCTTACTCTGCGTAAGGGTGACCGTAGTGGCTGCAGCAGTGATGGGGATTTCTGTCCCATCTGCAGCAGTACAGTCTCCAGCAGGCAGGCTGATAATGGTGGCTTCCCCCAGCAGGTTACAGATTCGCTGCTGCATGGAGGTGAGTATAACCGGGGCCGCCGTGGCACCCATAGGGTCTTCGGCATCCTGGCCCTCGATGCTTCCATCCTGGCCCTCGCCGCCGCCTCCCACAGCAGCCCGGACCTGTGCCACTTTGCGCCGGACCTCCGTCTTGAGGTCAGACCACTTCTTCTTGACTTCAGGCAATTCCCGCCGGCAGGTGGCCACGGCATTCACACGGCGCAGGATGTTGTGCCAGGCAGCAGCCTTGGCAGCCAGGGGCACACCCGCGTTGTAATGGTTGATCAGGAGGTGCTTGCTCCGCTCGAGTTCCTCCACGATAATCTCTACTTCCCGTTCCGAGAAGTTCATCTTCCGCTTTTTAGCCGGCGGCGCTGGGGGAGATGACATTGCCATGGGATGATGTTTGAGGCCCAAAACAACCTGGGTGCTGTGGGCTCCAGGCGAAGTCCAGAGGTGAAACAGGGTGGCAGGATGCAGGGAGCCAAGTTGAAAGGCAATATCAGGGCGCAAGTCCCCACGTTCTACAGGGCGGTGAGAGGCAAGGAGGTTCCTGTTGAGCCAGGCAAGGACCTGTTAGGAAAAGGTAGAGTGGGATGAGACTCTTTATTTATTTCATGTATTTGTCCTACCTTTCTCTTGACAGGGCACCCAAGGTGGCTTGCAAGAAAGTTAAAACAAGAAGCAACTAAAACCTTGAGACAAACATTTAAAAACAATTAAATTAACTCTCATGTGAAAACACCTGCAGTTTGAAATAATATAAAAGAGAGAACACATGCTGATAGAAAGAGAATCTTTCCTGTTCTCATTTGAAATATGGTGCAGGAGGAGAGTTCTACAGATACCATGGACTGCCAAAAAGACTTGTGAATGGGTCCAGATCAAGCTTGAACTCTCCCTAGAAGTCAAGATGACTAAAGCTGAGACTGTCGTACATGTTTGGACATACCGTGAGATAACATGACTCATTAGAAAACAACAATGCTTGGTAAGATAGAAGGCAGTAGCAGTATAAGTATATGTAATTTGAAACAAATGTCTTGTTCTTTTATGGTTAATTCCTGGAAATAAATGTCAGATTCTCAACATTTTATATACCATGTTAGATGTTACGTGCCTTCAAGTCGATTCTGACTCACGGCAACCCTATCAGGGTTTCTAGACAAGAGGGGCTTTGCCATTGCTGTCCTCTCCTGCAGAGAGTGATTTGCCGAAGGTCACTTTCGAAAGGTTTGTGGGGGGAAGTTGGTTTAAAATAGTGAAAAGGGAAGACTGGGGGGGGGGGGAGGAAACATAAGAGGATGTAGTTGGTGTGGGAAAGAGGCAGGGCATAGCACAGGTGTCGACAACTACGGCTGTTTGGATGTTTTGGGACTGCAACTCTCATAATCCTGCACTATTGGCTATGCTAGAGAGCTGATGGAAGCGGTAGGGGGAAAAATGCTGGAGACATAAGCACAAATTGGGATGGGGGGAGAAAGAAATCTATAGGGTGATGATAGAAGGGCAGAGTTTTCATAACAGGAAAGTAGCAGATACAAGAGGTGTGTCATGCATGTAAGTGTGTAGTGACTAGAAAAGTCTGTGAAGGCTATTAAGGTTGCCATCTTAGGCAAACTAACCTGGGAAAAAAATCCCATTTAACTTTTTGGGACTTAACATCTCAGCAAAAACGCTTAGGGCAGCGCTCCAGAATAAACGGAATAGTTTGACTGTCACTGTCATTTAACACTGCAAGGCGCATAAGAGATTGGGTTCTGACTTGAAAAAGTACCTGTTTAAAGAAAAGTACCTGTTCAAGGAGATGAAAGGCTAAAAGTATTAATCAGAGTTTTCTGGCTGTTAGTGTGGGATAGTATAATTACGATATATATTTAATATAATTTGAGTCAAAGGAAGGATAAAGGAAAAGTAATCTGAATTTAAGTATAATTGTGGGGAGGGAGAAGCAGGACAAATGGGATATTCATTTTTTATTTTTGAGAGAGAGGATAAACAAAATGTAACATTTTGTTTTTAAAACAATTTTTCATGAGTTTTCAGTACGGTTCTCCCTTCATACCCGCTGTGGTTTGGTTCCAGGGCCCCCCGTGAATACCAAAATCTGTGATCCCATTATATGCAATGACATAGCAAAATGGGGTCCCTTATATAAGATGGCAAAATCAAGGTTTGCTTTTTGGATTATTATTTTTTTAAATAATATTTTCAAGCCGGGAATACTTAAATCCATGGATATGGAGAGACAACTGTACTTTCTTGGACTAGAGAGCCTGCAAGCACCAACGCCTTATAAAACAGGCCTCATGAACAGGCCATACGTGACAGTGTTCAAAAAAGTAGAACTAAAACATGGAAATTGTTGTTTTTTAAATCTTTGTTGAAATGGCGGGTAGGGGGGAGAGGAAGGGTTTGTCCCCTTCAGGTCCCCAAAAGTGACCCTGGCTGTTGCTAAATTTCTTACAGCGGTGGCCAGGATTAGAGCTCATTGTGTATTAGATAAAAGTTGATTATACAGTAGGACCCCCGTATCCACTGGAGATTGGCTCTGGGTGTGTGTGTAGATATCGAAAACCGTGGATAATAGCCAACACCATTGAAAATAATGGGACGTCCGGTTTAAAATACCATAGAGTTGGCTTGGAGGACCTAGAAAATGGCTAGAGAGGAGACATTTTCTAGGAAGACTCTATGGTAGGTGTGCTGGTTTGCATCCCATGGATAATTGAGTCAGTGGATAATTGAACCAGTGGATACAGGGGTCCTAATGTAGTGTGGATTTAGGGCTTTGATTTCAGTAGTTTTTGAAGGGGCCGGGAAGAAAAGCCAAGGAAAGGGTAGAAAATATATATATATATATATATTCCCCTCTTCCTCTAGGCCCCAAAGCCTGGGGTCCCCCCAGTTGCCCTCCCCTTTCTTCTCCCCACTTGGGAGGGTCTTTTTCATATTACCTTTTTGATTTCTCATAAATTGTCCTGGGTATATATATATATATATTTCCCCCAGGACAATCTCATTTTCTCAGTAAATTTTCTCATAAATTGTCCTGGAAAATATATAATATATATATCTTCCAGGACAATAGGTGTGTGTGTGTGTGTGTGTATATATATATATTATTTTCCAGGACAATTTATGAGAAAATTTATTGAGAAAATGAGATTGTCCTGGAGAATATATATATATATATATATATATATATATTTCCAGGACAATTTATGAGAAATCCAAAAGGCAATATGAAAAAGACCCTCCCAGGTGGGGAGAAGACAGGGGAGGGCAACTGGGGGGACCCCAGGCTTTGGGGCCTAGAGGAAGAGGGGAGCCCCCCAAGCAGCCCAACCAGCCCCCTTCCCTCCCAGCCCCCCAAAATGCCTTCCAGGGCCCTCCCTCCTCCCCACCTCCTCTGCCTTAAGACCAAGAAAAGATACGCAAATTGCGTACCCCAGCTCCCCGGCGGAGCCCCAAGAGCGCCTCTAGTTTGCGGCAGTGGCGTGAATGGCTTCCAGAATCGGCCCCCTTTCGCCTCTCCCCCGTCATTGGGTCAAGCTCCTGCCTATCAGGGGCTCCCCGGTTACAAAAGCCCGGCCCTGGGTGGCGATTGGCTCACGAGGGTGTCCGTCAAGAGGTCTGCCAAAAGAGCGGTATTTTTATTGGCCAAGGCAAACGCAGAATGACGCCATCCTTTTTTTGTTGTTGTTGTCCAAATCCTGAGAGCTTTAAGTCGATTGGTCTCAAGCGCGTCGGTCTGGGTTTTGTTCCCTCCCTCCTTTAGAAATGCTTGAACTGGATTGGGTCATGGACTTGTCTGACAAAGTTCTAATCCCCGCCTTCCTCTGGACCCGGTTTGCCTTATGCTTGATTGGCTTTTGCTTCGGCCAATAGCGATTGCCCACCCATCTCTCTTTTATTTTTGATGGCTGAGCCGCTTGGCGGAGCCCCTCCCTCCTTACATCATAGGGACGCCGAGTCGGGGCGGAGCCAATCCAAGCTGTCACGTCAGGAGGATGGTTCCTCTCATCTCCCCTTTTTCCTCCGCACTCCTCTTCCACGCCCTCCCGGGCTCCCTCTCTCGCTGATTGGATTAGAAGCGGACGCCAATCACGAGCGTTCTTTCATTCCACTGGGCGCTGAGAGGGATGAGCCGTCAACCTCCCACCCACCGGCTTGAGGGAGGGAGGGAAGCAGAGTGTGACCAATCAGGACTCCCTCTCTCTTTTTCCATCATGTGATTGGATTGGAAGCGGACGCCAATCACGGGCGTTCTTTCATTCTACTGGGCACTGAGAGTGATGAGCCGTCAACCTCCCACCCACCGGCGCGAGAGGGGAGATGGCCAATCAGGACTCCCTTTCTCTTTTCCCATCCTGTGATTGGATTAGAAGCGGACGCCAATCACGGGCCTTATTTATTTCTATTGGATAAGTCCGTCATCCTCCCACCCGCCCGCGGGGCGGGGCTAGAGTCTGGCCAATCAGCGAGCGGCGCGCGCAGGCCGAGTGGGCGGTCGCCTTCTTTCTCGTCAGTATTCCTCCTGGAGCTGAGGGGAGGAGAAGGGAAAAGGGGAGGTTCGTTCCTGCCGGGCTGGAGGCCGCCATTTACCGGCGCCGGAGGCGGGCGAGAAGCGGGCGACGGTGATGCCTGGCGGCGGGCGGCGCTCGCTGGCTTCCCCGGCGGTGGTGAGCGGCGTTCTCTGCCAGTGCGGCGGCGGGGGTGTTGGCGTTGCTACGGCGGCCGGCGAGGGCCAATCTTCTCCTCCTCCTGCGTCCTCCTCGCTGGTGGACCCCGAGCGGCGCCTCCGGAGCCTCTTCCTCCAGCTCGACGTCAACCGCGACGGCGCCCTCTGCGTCCACGACTTGGCCGTCGGCCTGGAGCGCCTCGGGCTCCACCGCTCCGAGCGGGATCTCTGGGTGAGTCCCCGCGGGGGAACCCCTCGCCCTCCGTCCCTTTAGAAAAAAAATGGCGAAGCAGAGGTCTGGTCTTGGAAGCTAAGCAGGGCCAGCCCTGGTGAGGACTTGGAGGGGAGACCGCCGAGGAATCCCCAGTTGCGGGGGGCTCTGTTTCAGGGGAAGGAGCTGGGCCTCTGAGGATTCCTTTGCTAAGGGAGGAAAAAAACACAATAGAATTCATGGGGTCGCCAAAAGCTTTGGAAAAAGTGCCTTGACAGGGAGACATGAATGCATACATATATATGTTTATACACACACTCAGAGCATAAATACCCAGAAAGCACCAGATCCTGTCTGGTCTTGGAAGCTAAGCAGGGTCAGCCCTGGTTAGAACTTGGAGGGGAGACCGCCGAGGAATCCCCAGGTGTTGGAGGCTCTGTTTCAGAGGAAGGAACTGGGTCTCTGAGGATTCCTTTGCCTAAGGGAGGAAAAAACCCATTATGGAATTCATGGGGTCGCCAAAAGTATTGGAAAAAGTGCCTTCACAGGGAGACTTGAATGCATACATATATGTGTGTGTGTGTGTGTGTGTGTAGTGTGTGTGTGTATATATATGTGTGTGTATATATATATTCATTTGTGCTCACACACACAGGGCGTAAACACCCAAAAGGCACCGGATCCGGTCTGATCTTGGAAGCTAAGCAGGATCAGCCCTAGTGAGGACTTGGAGGGGAGCCCACCAAGGAATCCCCAGGTGCTGGAGGCTCTATTCCAGGGGAAGGAACTGGGCCGCTGAAGATTTCTTTGCCTTGGTGTGGGAAAGTACCTATGGAATTAATGGGGTCGCCAGAAGCATTGGGAAAAGTGCCTTGGCAGGGAGGCTTGAGTACATATATGTATTTACACACACACACACACACACTCAGAGCATAAATACCCAGAAAGCACCAGATCCTGTCTGACCTTGGAAGCAAAGCACAGTCAGCCCTGGCTAGGACTTGGAGGAGAGACCACCGAGGAATCCCCAGGTGTTGGAGGCTCTGTTTCAGGGGAAGGAACTGGGCTTCTGAGGATTCCTTTGCCTAAAGAAAAAGCTCTGTGAAATTCATGGGATCATCATGAATGCTTTGATTGGGTATTCCTGTATGGTAAGGGATTGGACTAAATGGTCCTTGGTCTCTTCCCAATTCTGTGATTCCATAAGCATGGGGGAAAGTGCCTTTTTGGACTCTGGTAGCTGGCTGGGGGGAATTCTGGGAGTGACAGTCCAAAAAGAAGGGCCTCCCCCCCCCCAAGCCCAGAAGGACTGCCAATGAATCCCAGGTGGTGTGGGCTCTATTTCAGAGGAAGGAACTGGCAAAACCACCTCTGAGGATTCCTTTGTCTAAGAAAACCTTGTGAAATTTGTGGGGTCACCATAAGCATAGGGAAAAGGTTCCCTTTTTTGGGTGTCACTTCTAGAATCCTTCCAGCCAGCATAGCTGGCAAGGATTTCTGGGAGTGACAGTCCAAAAAGGAGGACCTCCCCGCCACCACCAAGTCCAGGACTGCCAAAGAATCCCATGTGCTGGAGGCTCTATTTCAGAGGAAGGGGGTGGCAGAACCACCTCTGAGTAGTCCTTGCCCAAGAAAACACTATGAAATTCATGGGGTTGCCATAAGCATGGGAAAAGTTGCCTTGACAGGCGACTTGAAGGCGCATATATATATATATATATATATACACACACACACACACACACACACACACACGGCCTAAATACCCTAAAGATCCTGTCTGATCTTGGAAGCTAAGGAGGGTTAGTCCTGCCATGACCCCTGTATAGGCAGAACCAATACATGTGATTTCACTTAGTCATTTTCTAGGCATTTCTAGGTCTTCCAGTGTGATTGTATGGTCAACTTCCAGTCCAAGCATACCATAGAATTGCTCTGAGGACCTAGAAATGCCTAGAAAAGTATTATCTCCAGGCATTTCTAGGTCTTCCAGCATGATTCTATGGTATGCTTGGGCGAGTCAATAAGATTCATTGTTATCTGCGGTTTTGCGTTCCCATGGTAAGTCTGGGCTGTATCCTCAGATGGGAGACCACCAAGGAATATCAGGTGCTTTGGGCTATATTTCAGAGGAAAGAGCTGGCAAAACCACCTCTGAGTATTCCTTGTCCAAAAAACTTCTGTGAAATCCATGGGGTCGCCTTACGTCAACAGATGACTTGAAGGCACATAGACACAGAAGAACTCTCAGCCCTGACACTATTCAGTCCTTTTCCCCAAATAGTCCCCTCCTCTTCATGACCTGCTGTATAGGTAAAGAACTCTTCAGTGGTATTCAGTCTCCCAATATTTTGCATTATTACTATTGCTGTTATTTCTGTCTTGCTTTTCTGCTGAGAAATCGAACTTAAGGCTGCTAACATTAAAAAATAACTTGGAGAATAAAACCATTAAAATCATCACTGTCAAACAGTTTTAAGGACAGGCACTGTCCCTCTTTCTGTCTCTGCTCTTAATGCAGTCTTTGTTTCCATATTACATATACACATATTACATATTACATATACACATATATACATAAGGTTCACTCAGCCTTCCACCCTTTCATAGGTCGATAACACGAGTACCTGGCTTGTGGGGGCAATTAGCTAACACACGTTGGAAACTGCTTAATGCAGTGTAGATGTATAAATTGCTAAGCTGCTCTGATAGCCTTGTGGCTGAAGAGTGGGGTATAAATAAATAAATAAAATAAAAAAATACACATTTGGTAAGCTTGATACCCTCAAATTATGCTCTTCACTGAAGGAAAAAGAAGGTCATTTTTTTTGGACTGTTGCTCCCAGAATAGGGTTTTATAACACACCTGTCGATATTTCCTTCCCAACCCTTGATTCTCCCCCTCCCTGCACATTTCAAAAGTGAACCTCCATCTGCTGCATGGTGTCCTAATTTGGTACATTTGCTACCCATAATTCAATGAGTTGCGGGTGGTGTTTGGTTGAGAGTTCATGGAGCATGTAGGTGCAAGTACATGCCCATGAACATGAGGGTGGCTCTAACTTCCTTTGTTTGTTCTTTATGGCTGATGAGATATTGTAGGAGGATGATTTGCTGTGTGTGTACCTTTGATGGACCTGTCTCTCTTGGCTGTTAAATTGAAGGTAAACATGTGAAGTAAAAGAGTACAGCACACAGCAGATGAGGAGAGCAGATGGAGAAACGCCTCCAGCAGCATGTGATGATGGTTTGGGGGAGGAGGAGGAGGAGGAGGCCTTGGATGGTATGAAAACAGAAGTGTTATAAAGTGGTGTTCCTACTACTCATCTGTGAAATGTTAGAGGGGATGGCTTGTCAGTATTATCATTGCACAGCAACAATAAAACTGGTTGTAACAAACTTGTTAGACAGAAGAGAAACAGTACAGTGGGGGTTTTGTTAGTCCACATGCATATATATATATATATATCCTGCTCTAAAGATCTGGGCAGTGGGGGAATGAAACTTGAAGATTGCAAGTGTGAGTGGATGCACGTGTGCACACGCGTGAACAAAATCACGCAGTCACTCTTGACATCTTCCCTTGTTTTGCCTGGGCAACGTCCCCCCAGAAAATAGGGACATTTTAAAGTTGACTTATAACTGAATACATGGCAGTCTTTTAAATATCTAGTGCAACAACTCAATCCTGTCCTTTCATTGAGTCCTCCCAACTTACATGTGTACGCTTTAACACTTGTACACCATTTTGCTCCTGTGCCTCCACCTGTATGGCTTTTTCCCTTTGGTTTCAGAACTCATTGTCTACTTTACATTTCCTTTCTACATCTGTCAGAAGCTTTGTAGCCCACCCTTGTATCCAGATACCCAGTATTTTTTTTGGTTTTGGCTTCTTTCTCCTCTTGGGAACTTCCCATCTTAATGCATGGCCAAATCATGTCCTTATTTTATATACAAATTATGTCCATCCCCTTTCCTCATCCTCCCTACCACCTGGAGCATTTTCCGTTCCTTAACTAAGCTATTCATGTGCTGGCTGATTTTTACTGCTGCAACATTTGTTCAGCACACTTCAGCCCTTTGGTGCTTCTACTTGTTTTCCACCTTGTTCTGTATCAGTTATGAATTCATCTGTGATTTTGAAGTTCTGCATTATTTTGCCCTAAACTCTGCCTGCATTTTCATTCCACCTGTTTGGTCACCTAGTCTTCAGCCATCCAAAAATCTCACGGCATCTTCCGCTTTTCCTTGTTGACATTTTTACTGAAACTCTTTATATGGTACTACCTCTTCTTATGAAATTACTAATTGGAGGCGACTTTGTCTTACGTTTAGCTTCTTTGTTCTTACCACTCAGTTGACACAGCTGAAATACGTGCATATATGTGCGTAACTCACCTTTCGCCTTCCTTATCTTCCTTGTGGTTATAATAATGTAAGGTCCTTGGGGTGGGGATGAATACAATTGCTAATGTAGTGTAGTTTAAAGATGCACGTACATCACCAGCACTATATAAATAATAATATCACACTGGCTTTCTGCCCTCTCTTATGATTAGAGTTCAAACAACCTCATGTGTGCTTGGCATATTAACTTTTCCTAGTAAAACAGAAGCAGAGTCCTCCTTCTGGGTGTGCCTGCTCAGTCCAGATAGGACTGTTATCTGCTCCTCATTCCAGCATCAGTCCCCCCCCCCAACATTAGAGAGAGGTGATTCCTTTCTCCTTTGGAGCCCCAACACAGAAATCCTGCTAGGACTCCCATGTGTGGATGCCTGTGAGCAGGGTTACTCAGCATGGCTCCACTCCCGTCTCATTTGCTTAGCTAAACTAACCTCTTAAATAGGGCTAATAAGCCTTTGTCTGTTTCAGCCAGATAAATGGCATAAGGAGATTTGCTGTCCCTTTAGCAGAAACATTACTGTGCCATTCTGAAGAGGTTGGTAATGGAGATGCCAGTGAGTGAAATGCATTGGCAGTCCATCTTTAATCATTGAGGGAAGGTGCTGGAGTGATTGGCACAGGATATACAGGAGAGAACACCAGAACACAAATGTCAAAATATAATCTGGGGAACATTGGCTTTTTTACCCTAGGGAAGAGGAGAGAAGGACTGATTTATCTGTGATGAGTGTGAAGTGGAGGGGTGAAAAATGAATGGCGCATGGGCACATGTGCCCTGCCAGGATGCCCAGGAACCCCTCCAGGCTGAAATATTCTCCATCCCAAAATACATGCCCCCAGAAACCTCCAGGAGGTGCAATTCTCCACTTTAAGATTACCCTGCCAGACCTTTTTGGGCTTGAAATAGTCTTCCCCCACTCCCCAAATATAAGAAATTGCTTCCAAAGGAATGGCACTGCAAACAAGAGCTTTCTGGTTTGTTCCCTAGGCAGAAACATCTTTCTTTCCGGGTTTGGCTCAGAGATATTGTTATCACGAGAATGAGTGGACTGGAAACAGTTATTTTGGGCAGTGCTGTTTTTAGTCACTTCACAAAACTAGTTAAGAATACTTAATCTTAGTATACCTTAGGTGTTCCAGGCATTTCATGTCGCTCTAAGATGCCAATGTTATCTTTGTGCTCTGTTGTTTGCTGTAGACTCATATGACCACTGTAGCACCTGAGAGTCATAAGAAGTCTGTCTCTGCTCCCTTCCAACTGACTCAGCCCATAGCAAATGGGCCACATTAATCTTTTAGCAGTTTCTGACATTGTATTACAGATGTTGGGTTAAAAAAAAAAAGTTTTATGGTAGTCCATCAGAAGTTAGGTGAGAGCACATTTCTAGCAGATGGAAAGCCAGAATTCACCAGAGTACTAATTTATTGTTTTGTGTGAACATGGTTATTGTGAGCTGGTGTAACTGGAAGTTACCCAGGCAAAACTTTCCCCTTGGCCACCTTTAGCAGAACCCACACATCTTTCTGCAATTGTAATTGTTTTTATTTGAATGTAGAAATAAGAGAATGCTTAGGCAGAGAGGTCTTTTAAGAAGAGTTTTGTAGGAAACCAGTGGTATTTATTTAAGTATTTATACCCCACTCTTCAGCCACAAAGGCTCTCAGAGCATTTACAAATTGTTAAGCAATAGCACCTACACATCTGCACCACTTTTATAGTGCACTAGGCGCTCTCCAAGCAGTTTCCAAAGTGTATTAGCTAATATACAATATACAAACAGTTGTAATTTAAATGTGTTTGCTTAAGGAATGTAAAAGGGTTGGTTTCAATGTATTCATCTACCCTTTTTGTATTGTTCTCCCATTGTATTCACAGGGTGGTTTAGAAGAAGAATAAAACAATGTAAATGTAAATAAAAACATAATAAAAGAGAGTAGCAAAAACTTACCAGCATGTTTTCATGTAGAAGTTTATATTTAGGTTAGGCTGTCATTCCTGTCAAGTAAGTTGTAGTACAGTATCTTTTGCCATTCTGTACCAAAACATTTCTTTGCTACAAATATTTAATTTATGTTCTTGTTTTAAAGACTGCTGTTCCCTGTTCTCTTAATGCTAATTGTCAGCCACAACTTTGGGCACTAGTGGGTGCTAATGCTGCACAGAAAATGTTGGTGCTGTTGCCTGAAACACTTGTTACAGGTGTGACCCCATGAGTCTTGTCTCTGCATGGATGCCTTCTAATGTTGGAGATTCCACTATTGCATAACTATGTTGTCATATTTATTTGCATGTTTGGAATCGGATGTGCACCATTCTGTTCAAGTCAAAATGGTCTTGATCCTAGTTCTTGGGTTTTTTTTATGAACACTACTTGCTTGTGTTGCTATATCTTCTTCTTCTTCTTCTTTTTTTTGCTTATGTATGTTCTTGATGAGACAGTAGAAATTGCACAGTTTTTTTGGGACATTTGCCTTGATATTTCAAGAATTGACACAAGTTCCTTATGATTCTTTTGCTTTGGTTGATCTCTGCCATTTCTTATTGTCTCTCAAATGCACTACAAATTCAGAATTGAACCCTGAAAATGTGCAGCTGCTGTAAAATGTACTGATTGTAAGTAGGATGGCGAAGTTAAAAAATAGTCTTGCATGTGAAAATACTCTGCTTCTGTTGTCTGTAACCATGATATCTGCTGTAAACCTATCGACTGTCACTAAACTTTTTGCTTGCAAATGTGCCTGTCACTTCCATCTTAACACTTCTTCAGTATGACATTATTTTGTCTGCACTTGTGCAAAATTCTCATCTGGACTTTGATCTCTTCTCTCGCAGAGTCTGGCAACTCTTCTTTCACTTGTCTTCTCGTGTATCAGCTGTCTAGATTCCAGCTTGTGAGCTCTGCTGCCTGACTTGTCACGTGTTCAGAGGAGTGTGACCGGCTCATTCCCACCACTGTGTCCGGTGTCTGGAGACCATGTTCAAAACTTGGGCAACTGCATTCAAATTACTCTTTGATTGTCTTCAGTTCCTCACAAGGACATTGTCGGCTTTTTACTTACGTGCTTGTAGCAGCTGATGGCTGTCAGGCAGGTAAACTGCCTACTAAAGTGTTTTCAAATCCACCATCTTTTAAATTATCCCTACATTTTTATTTCCTTTGACTTAAAAGCCCTTGCATTTCTCACTTTGTGGCAATGTTGTGTCTTTTCATGAATTTCTTGGGGCCATGCTTATATGGAGCCATGTAGTAAACTTTTTTATACACATAGTAAGAGTGGAATATTTGGCTGGGTATAACTCTTGATCCCATGAAACCGATAAGAAACAGGTACTGAAATTCCAAGTGTGGCTCCTGGATGTTGTTCAGACTGACAGTGGTGTCCTGGATTATGTGAGTAGTCACTCATGCACATCCTGGCTCACCACAATAGCTACACATTATTTCTACTCCCTGACCATGGGCGTTTCTACAAATCCACTGTCATATGCTGGAGGTTTAGGAAACAGATTGGATTGGCCTTGCACTTTACGCCAAATACACAGCAATTGTGAGCAATAGTTCTGCTACTCTTTAGTGTCTCTAAAGTAGGAGATTGGCTGGCTGCAGCCCTCCAGAATACAACTTTTATCAGCCCTAGCCAGAATACCCAGTCTTGAAGGATACAGGGCTTTGCCCATCCCTGCTCGAAAGTAAAGTTCAGTATGAAGTCAAACTCACTCCTGTGGAAGGGAACCAATTCATGCTTTTGTCACAAATTCTCTTAATTGCACAAAGAACCTAGGGAAGGAGTCTTGCTCGGTATAATTAGGGCATAGGGTTGCCAGGAAGATTGCAGTGGCCACTTGGCAAGTTGGGGCAACTGAATTTGTGGTGCTATCCATTTTGTGTGTGTTTTGAATTAAAAAGTGTATTACATTTTCATTACATACCTTTATGGGCCTGTAACTGGGATAATTTTGTGGCATTTGTGACCTGTTCCAACTTAAGGTTTTGCAGTTGGAATGTCCAGTTCACCGTAAATCCTTACAGTCCTTTCCTGTAAGACAGCAAGAATGTGCTGGGATTCAATTTGTCTCCCTAGTGTTTTGTTAATTATTTTGAGTAGCTGGAAGCTTTTCACAAGGAAGTTTTCCAAAATGGTGTTCCTCATTTGGACTGCTTTAGTCTATTCTGGCACTCCATTGCAATAGTGCAAAAACACTAGCTACACTTTCTGTTCATAGCAGCTGAAAGATGATTTCTCCCTAGAGCAAGGATGGGCAACTGTGTGGGAACCAAGGGGCAGGCTTTTTCAGCCCCCACAAATCCAAATGCCTGTTTTCTTCTGCAGTCCCTCTCAGAATAGCAAGAGGAAATGATGTTGTATCACTTCCTGACACCATTTTGAGAGGATCTGCAGAGGTACTGGGGGGTTAGTCTGGGGTTCTGGGGTGTTTGTGGGAGGTGTAAGGATTTTCTTCATGATTGGGGAAGATTGCCTGAAAACCACACAGAACCTTTTAAGAAAATTGTGGGGGGTGAGGGGGCTTCATGGGCCACAAAAGTGGTGTCTAGGGGCTGCATGTGGCCTGTAGGCTTTCCTGTGTCCATCCCTGCTAAAAACTTGTAGGCTGAAACAAGGCACTATTTGTCTTAGGATCATGATCATGCAAGTCACACACCCTACATTGATACAAGGATGTAATGTGCAAATAAAACTGGTCATACACTTAAAGGTTTCCTGCTATAAGGCAAATAGATAAATAACACCACTAAATAACCTTGAGAGACTGAGAGATTGGTTAGCAATATGCCACTGTCTTTTCCATTGCAATAAAACACTGTCCTTGGCTTTGGGCATGCTTAATTTAAAAATTATTTTTTTTCCTGGAATATTCTGGAACTATAGAATTTCAACATTCCATAAAGATAAAAGTTAGTGCCCTGCAGAGCCCTGCGGTCTTCTCATGTCAGAGTATGTCAAGTATTACTGATGGCACGCTAGTCATGGGACCCAGCTAGCAAGTTAGGTACTCTGTGAGTGAATGGCTATATTTAGCACATTAAGGTCAATGAGTTCTTTTTGGACATCAGCCCTTTTGGTTTCTTATTACCTGTGGAAAGATGGGGTTATCTGAGCAGATACCACATAGGAAGAGGCAGGAGAAATTCTAGAAGGCAGGCATAGGAGCTGCATGATGCTGTCATATGTTAATTGGCTACCTCTCCAGTACATTTAAATGTACAATGTTGCCTCTTTCCAAATTCTGTACATTTGGCTTAGTAAAGTACATAAGTACAAATGGTTTTACCAAGTATTTTAAAGTCTGCAGTGGCACTGCAAGGAGCAGTTTCCGTTTCCTTAGACTATGAAGCACTTAAAATCCCATTCTGCAAATTTGTATTTTAAGCTTACTCTAGATCTGACCGAAAGGGAGGTATGCCTTCTTGCAAATTCAGCCAGGAGGCTGTAATGCAGAATCATGTGATGGCTTATCTGCAGCTAGCGGGAGGCTCTTCTCCTTGTTTCAGTGTTTCTTCCAGGGGAGCTGTGAAACCTGATGAGTCACTGCGGAGTCACCTAGGGAGACAATGCTGCTGTGGCAGCCGCTGTTTCCTCCATTGAGTTATGTGAGAAGGGAGGCAGCCCTTTCCCTGCCCTTGGTGTTAGCTCCTTTAGTCAAGAATTGTGACTCTGAAATATGTGAGTATTTTTTTTCTCCCCTGGCTAGGCCCATTAAAATAGTTACTCCTTACCCATACCTGTACATGATACTTCTGCAGCATCCTCAGTGCATACCAAAGGGGTATAGGGGCTACATCTGGCGGGCAAGACAGGTAGTAAGACTGTGGAGCTGTGGCTAGGGATGACCTAGGAGTACACACTTCCTGTAGCTGAACTGAGGAAGTGATACTGAATGATTTGATAACCAGGGGCTAGCTTAGGTGGGAGATGTGTCCAACCAGGTGTCTTGCTCTCTAACTACCTTCCTGTGGTGTTTTATTGGAAATAAATCCCATTAAGGTTGGCAAGCCTTTTCCCCAGGTAGGTGTGTGCATAGGATTGCATTTCAATGCCACTTATTTGTCCAGTGCCCTAGATCCTAATTTGGGTGCATCGCCTGCTCTTGGTTGAAGGGTGCACCCTCCTGTCCCAGTCTTCTCTTCTGCTGCCCTTTGTTTGGCTAACTTCTCTTGTAAGGGAAGATGAAGAGGAGGCTCTCGATATGCTGTCCTGCAGCTTCTCGCTCCTGTGTAGGGAGCCTTGAGTATAGAGCTGTGGTTAAAAGTGTTTTGTGTTCTTGGTCCTGTCTCATGGCAGCACCGTGGTAATTGTACCTGGGGAACCTGATTTTGCTAGGAAGCTTTTTGTGGGATGGGTTGTGGATGAGTGGAATAGAATAAATCTGGCTTGCCAACATACCCCAAGTGTCTGTTTGAATACAGGTACAGATTGACAAGCTCACTTACTTGTTTTATTCTTGTTAGAATGATCACATTGTCTATGATGCAATTTTAGAAGAACAGCACAGGTCTGCCAAGAGTTTTGCAGCTGACATTCACCTAAGATGAAAAAGACCTTTGCTGGATCTTGTCCGTACCGATGTACATTGAACAGTGCCTCACACAGAATGCTGTTTGTAACTTAAATGTGGATGCTCCACCTTTTCACTTGTTACAATATCACGCGAAGGGCTGAGAGTTTTTGTTTTCTTTATTCTTAACTGCCAGCCGTGTCCTGTCCTTGCAGTGCTGTTTTACTTCTTCTCCAAAAATGGAACTTTTGCCTAAGGTGATGGAATGCACTATGTAAGAAGCATCATATGAGATTCAGGAAGAGAAAATTCTTGGGATATTTGTGGCCTGAACTACTGACAAGCTCTTGTTAACAGTTCATCCAGAGTCTTGTGTTCTACATTGACTAATACAGTCATTGAGGATCTCTGAACAAATTCCTCCTCAGTTCACTTAGGTATTTTGGCCATTAGTTTTCTGATGTTAATCAAGATATAACAAATCTGCCTTTTCCAGAAAAGGCAGTTGGTTGAGGAGTATAGAGCCATTTCCTCCCTCACTCTTAAATGGTTACAGGTCTTCTATTTTCTGAGCTCTGCTTTTTCCTCCAAACAGGCTCTGATACCAGAAATAAGCCTGATGAAAAATAACGTGGGATCAGGTGATAGCAAAATAAGCTATGGGATGGAGGGAAATGGGTAACCCCCTTTAGCTGTTTAAAATTAACCCTCTTCCCCATATACCCTCATTCTTTATGAGGAATAGCTGGTTTTAACACATCAACTTGGCAACTAGTTTGGCCTTTAGTCATCCTCTTAACAAGCTTGGTATTGCTTCCTGTTTTAATTTTTGAAGTTGTTAGACTGTATTAGGACAGAGGTTAGCAATAAGTGCTGGATGTTAATAGTCATAGGAGATGTATTAAGCTTGCTGGAATATGTTATGGAGTGTTTAGCTTTGTGCAACCTGCGTTTTCCAGGATTTGGCCTACAAAGGCTATCTGCTCTGTTACTAGAGTAGCAATTTAGCTGAAGTTGCAGGAGGTAGTAGGGGTTTGGAGCACTGGGGAGAAAAAGGGATCCCTTGCTATATTTTGAAGATTTCTATCGGGCTCAGAGCATCTTTTGAATGGTGTGCTCCCCCTTAAATGCTTCTCTCGCCCTCTCAATGGATAACCCAGCCTTGCAGCCTCTTTACAGAGGTGATAGTCAGGACTCATCTGCAGAACTGTCTGGCTGCATGCAAGGAATTGCCCAGTCACACGCTTTCCTGATTGGCCCAAGATGACTGGTTTTGAATAATGAACATGTTAGTGTTGAGCGTGGTGATTGGCTGGGCACTGCTGCAGTGAGAATGCAGGCTGGATGCTCAGGCTTCTGTTCCTTTGATGTGCATTGGGTGAGCTAGCAAGCACAGGTTAATCTCGACAGCTGCCTGGCATGAAAGCCCATGTCGCCTTTTCTTCCTCACCGCTGTGTCTTTGCCTCTTTCTCTTCAGGCTTTCTCACTGTCCAGCATTTTAGCTTCACACTGGGGCACTTGTACTTTTGCCATTGCCTGCTTTGAGTGAACTGCTTGTGAGGCCAGACACGACAGCACTCGGAGCAATTTCAGAGGCAGGAAGCGACTGCAAGAATATGAGCCTCTGGCATTGCTGGGTTTTGAGGCTCTCCCTGTAGTACTGATTCTCTGAGCAGGGTACTTGGTAGTGTAGTCTCATCTTCCTTTTCCACTGACTCCAGGGGCTCCCTCACCAGGTTTCTAGCTAGGGGATTAAGTGATGCTGCAGTCTGTTTGGCATCTTTTTTCTTGGCTTTTTTCAAGGGCTACGTGTCAAGGCCCTGCTGAAGCAAAAGAGAATGAGGCAAAGGAAGCCCCAGCTCCCAGCTCTGGGGACCAGGGGCCGCAGATGCTGGGGAAGCCACTCAACAAAGGGGCCAATCCCTCTGAAAGGAGACCAACCATTCTACTGGTAGTTGGACCAGCAGACCATTTCACACAGGTAACGTTCCCTCTTCCCCACTTCCCCTGGGAATAACTTGTACTAGTCTGCATAAGATGTGATGTTTCCCTAAAATGTTGAGAAGGCAAGGATGCTGTCTGTCTGGTTTGAGTGGGGGTTGAGTAGTGGTGGCTACTCAAAGTGGTGGCCTCTGAGCCATTGGCTGCCAGTCCCTGGTGGGTTTCCAAAAAAGGGAGGAAATAATAGTTGTAGCCTGTGGGCTCCAATATGGTGCCAGTGCCCAGCCCACTGGAAAAAAAAATGCTGGCCCCCTACATCTGGCGACCTGAGAAGCACTGACTTAATGGATAGAAGCAACTAGGTGAATTCAGGGCAGGAGGAAAGGAGTAGCAAATAGTCTGCTGTCTCACAAGTGCAGTCTGTTCAAGAGAGCAGTGTTAAAGCAATGGTTCCATTAAAACTGAAAGAACGGCTTGAATATGGATATCACATTGTGGCAGAAGTGTATTTGCACCTCTGGTGATAGAAGTTAGGAAGCTAAATAAATTGGCAGGGTGGGGTGGTCCTTTGGGCTCCTGCTACACAAGGCATGGGGTCTGAAACTTCTGCCTGTATCAGAGATGCTCAGTATAGTAGACGCAGAACAGCCAATGGAGCTGTGAGTGGACATCACACAAGCGCATCAGTGTGATATGTTTAACTTGAATACAATCACAGGCTTTTACAATCATCAGTTAAATGCAGACGACAATTGCTTGGGCTTGTATTCAGGTTATTAGTTGAATACAAACGGAGATGTTCAAAGAGAACCTCTTCCCAAAGTGGGCTTCTTCATACCATAGAATATTATTTGCATATTTTATGCATCTGTGTGTATACATGAAAACCTTGCTCGGTCTTGTGCTGCTGGAAACAGTACTGTGCAGGTGTGTGTTTGGTGAGGAGAAGTAAATGGCCTAGAGGGTATGTAAATTGTACAGTGGCTGGGGCCCCTTTTAATTACATAAGTAGATGGCTGCCTATAATATTCACCTTTGCTGAATGTAATAATTAAAAAATCAGTTTGATTTTTGATGTTTGTGCAGGTTCTGTTGTGAGATCATAAATGTTAGCTTTAGCGAGCGTTTAAAAGGTCTTCACTTATATGTTTGAGAATAAGGATCACTTGTAAGCTGCAGAAATTATGCAGACTCAAGTATCACTTCTCAAACAGCAAACTCAGGTGTTTGAGTGCTTTGTCGGTTTGTAATTGGCCTTCCAAACATGACCGTCCAAAAATGTATTCTTGGGTTCTGCATCTTTGATTCCCAAGGTATGTAGTAATACACACATTTGTGAAAATTCTTAAAGCCCCTAACAAATACATACCAATTTCCAGGATGCAGGAGAGCAATGGAGGAAGGTTGAAGTTCGGGATGAGAAAGATGAAATTAAACTTCCTTTTATGTATTGTATACGGATGTTTTAATAGAAAGGAAAAGAAAAAGCAACCTTTTTTCTCCTTTTTCCACTCTCCATGGCCCCAATTTTTGAAACAAGTAATTTGTGGAGGTGAAATTTCTCAGTGGAGAGAAGTGGGAAGATCTTTTCTTGAAACACCTTTAAAAGAGTGTTAAAGCATTCTAATTATATGACTAATACTTTAGTGGTTGAGCTATTAAACAGAATAAACTCTTAAGTGATGCATTTTTATCGAAAGCTGTGAGTTCAGGATCCAACAGGCACCAATGGGAAGTGTTAATGGTTTCTAAACTCAGCAGCTTTCGTGAAAACGTGAACTAAACATTCTCCACAGCTGTGCTGTACCAATCAGGGAAATATTCCTGGCTTCTTTCCTGCTGAATCCTTTCCAGAAGACGGAGCCTTTATGAAGTTTTCAAACAATCAAGCCATTATTCCGGATTCTTCTTTTTGGCACTCACTAGCATAAAAGTAGGTAGGTCCTTGTGCATTGTTTTTAAGGGGTACGTGTGAACCCAGCCACTGTGATGAAACAGGGCTACTTTTTTAAACAAGAGCACAGGTGATGCAAGTGCTGTTTATTGCTACCGTGGTTAGCCCTTGAAGATGAGATCCTTTAAAGTGTTGGGCATAAGAAATCACATCCAAACCCACAGAAGCTCCTAGTTTCTGTATGAATTTCCAGAGGTCGTGCTCTGGACGTTCCTCAACCCATCTACAGGAGACATGGCCTCTTCCATTGTAGCATCCTGACTTCAGAATATGCTTCCCGGCCAGCTTGATTTTCATTATTCACCACTACGAAAGACTAGATGTTTGCAGATAGGCAGAATATAAACATTTTAGACAAAATAACCCTCTGTGTGTGTTGGGATTTGTGTGTATAGGACAGTTGGTGTGGTGGAGAAAATGAACCAGTGTTCCCTTTCCTTTTCCTTCAAACCCTTTCTTAATAAAAGAAAGCTGCTTGTGTCAAGTTGGATTGAAAAACCTTAGTCTGTTGCTCCTGTTCCCTTGGATACTGGATTGTCTTTGGCTGTGTTCGCTTCCTAGCTTGCAGTTACTGAGGAATTGTATGCCCTGTCCTCTAGAATGGCATAAGACCAGAGGGTGCCCAGAGAGCAGGGTGGGTGGGAGACAAAACCTTTGACTCCCGCTCCTCTATTTTTCTACTGTCTGACTCCCATCTCATTAATAAATGGCAAATGTATATTAATTAGTAATAAGAAATTTGTCATGGTAAAATGGTAGCACAAGGCATTTGATCACCACCACATTAGGCTACTTAGATGGAAAACTTTCCTAAATTCCTATGAAGGCAAATATGCAACAGACTAGGCCCTTGGTATTATGTGTTTTTATTTTGAAGCTGGGGTTGGTACATTTCTGCTGACTTCGATTCCACAGCCCTGGAGGGATAGAAGCCACCAGAAAGGCAGGGCCAGAAACTTACCTTAGTCTCTTACATGGATAAAGTATTGTACCTAAACCAGTGATGTCCAAAGATACTAGTTATAAAACTCTCTTTATTAATGTACAGTGGTTTTATAGAAATTTGATAGCTGAAGGACTGTTGCCTACCCATGCTTTGAGATGGTCCTGACAACTGATATGCGGTGGATTACTTTGAGAGAAAAGTCCTTTTTGGTCTGGATCCCTTTCATTCAGGAATGCTGTCCACAAAAAGGAATGCCTGGCACTTCCTGTAATGGCTTTTTGACACCAGGCAAAGACCTTTGCATCCTCCCAAGCCTTTCTGTTACACTGTGGTTTAGTACAGTATTAATTTCATTCTGTTAAAACGTTTTGACTAATTTGCAATTGTCTTACCTTGGAGGACACCCAAAGAATTATGGGTACATGGGGCTTATATATCAAATAAATATAAGAAATGCTATGTGCTTTTGTTGAGGGTGGGAGAAAAAGGTAATGAGGGACAAATTGTGTGATCCTTGCTTGTAGACATGCAAGCCAGTATTGTTTTTTTGTGTTTTTTTGAGGGCCACTTGGCATGTCATGATAAGCCAGAAGTCCTGAGAATTATAGATCATTAGGAATGACCAAGCATGCTGTTCCATTGGTCTCTTCCTGCTAGGAGGAGTAGCTAAACCCAATGAGAAAGTTCCATCCTTGGTTTGTTTAGCATTACATTTTGGCCGGGATTCCTGGCTTGTTCCAGAATCACAGCCCAACAGTTCACTCTTTATCCTTTGCTTATTCTGTTATCCCTAGAAATCATTCTCTCAGTTAAATTCAAGGAAAATACCTGACCCTTTCAGGTCCAGAGATCAGGTTTAGTTGGCATGGGAATCGAGTTTATTTTGTTTGTATTTTGTCAGTCCATGATTCCCAAGCACCTGTTCCCTTCCAGCACTTCTGTTTGTTCTTCTTGTGATGTGATAACTGACCCTGATGAGATTGCGAGCCTGATACTGGGATGCTTTGGAGAATGATGATTTGATGGCCCAGGAACAAATAAAGGTAATGTTGTTAAATAGGATCGGCTCCATAGTCCAGTGCGAGATGGTCTTGTTTATCCTTACAGTTGAACAGGTTTTGTGGCAGAGGTGACTTTGCAGACAAGTTCCTGGAACAGTTCCCCCCCCATAACTTGCTGTTGGGTGCATGATGTATTGGCACAGCTATCATGTTCAGACAGTCCTACTTGCCCTCATCATTTTGTGTTAGCAGTAACAAAGGTCAGCTTTTGGAGCTGAGTTCTTGCATGCTGATGTTTTTCTTTTCTCATAGTCATACCAGCCACAAACCTTGATTTACGCTACATGGTGCTGGCTACAGCCCGAAATGATGTGCTATGTTCTCTCCTCTTTTTTCCTACATGGTGCCATGGCAGTGGTGCCCCCACAGTCAAAATGGGGCCTAGATACAGTCCCCCCAAAACCTCTTCTGCAACCCCTGTCCGCAAATTTCTTTGGCCAAAAAGTTGTTTTTTTCCACTTCTGGAGGATCTTAAGCCATTTCTGGTTTGTCCTCCACCACCTTCTCAGTATTTCTGAGTGTAGTGCAGTCCATTGAAGGTGCTGGGGTGAAAAATTACCTCCATGTCTCCTGGAAGTTGTGTGTGCCTGCCTGCCTGTTCCTGTTTAAACAATCTTTTTAAGAAGTACAGGCGTGGAAAGCTATTGGTGTGTGTGGGTTGCTTCTTCATTGTGAATATCAGTAAGTCAACAGATGCATGGAAAATAGCAGTCCTTTGCAATTTTCTAGAAACTGGGAAGCAGGTTGGTAATGCTCTTTACCTAGCCAGGTAACTTAGATCTTACTGCTTAATGAACTGCCTCTAGTTATGCAATCCACCTTAGACATGTAAACTTAACTTTATTACACATCAGCAGTGGGGTACCCCATAATCCTCCAAGTGCTGGGTAGACTACAAACCCTGTCACTCAATCTTTCAGTCAGTTCAACAGCATCTGGAGGACTACAAATCCTATCCTGTGGCAAATGAAAGCTCATTTGTAATGGGCTGGTGAGTTGCCTTTGGTATGTTTTGTGATCCTAACAAAGCTGCTCTTGATAGAGCCTTATTCTATGAGAGATATCCAGAGCAAGAACTGGACAGAGAAGGAAAACTGATGAGATTTGCTGGGATGAAGGCATCTAGCCAGTGTTGTCTGGCAGTCATAATCCTGTATTCTTCCATGGCAGCTGACTTGGAAAAAGGAAGAGCCTGTTAATGCTTCAGAAATGCTACTTTAACATGATACTTGTTTACTTTTCTGATAAACATCTTTTGAAAATTTATCAATTTCATCATCAAAAAAAGGTCAAGAAATGCAGGTTGTCCCTTCTGAGAGGACACAATCTGGAATGGCTCTTGGAGGTCATCCGTTAAGAGCATGCAACAGGGTCATAGTGGGGCTGTGGGGGGGGGTGAGGCTTGGCCCCCTCCAGAGTGATCCTGTCTCCTTCCCTAAAGTTTCAGCTTCACATTTTTCCCAATAGGAAGAAGGAAAATAAAGAGGTCACCTTGTGAAGATATAAGGAAAAATGATATTTTGTCCAGTTGCTTAGCTGGCTCCCCCGCTTTGTGTATTGGCCTAACAACTTCTGTGCTGGGGTAACTGACAAATACGGTATTTATTTTTAAATTTAATAACATCTTACTTTTCAATACTTTGATAATGACAGAACTTTAACCATGGAATGATGGGTACTTAAGGTCTGGCTGTTCCTTGATTTCTCTTCCCCTGCCCCTCATTGAATCTTAATCAGCCCCTCTACAAAACTTCTGCTTATGCACATGGACAAAGAGGCATCTGGATTGATTTGTCTCCACATTTTTTCTGGAGTAGAATCCTAGATTGGCATCTTTGTCCAGAAACCACTCAGGAAACAGGATTTTTAGTCAGTGGTACCTTCTTTGTGAGCGTGTGTGAGGAAAATATCCTTATTTTAATCACTTGGCTTGCTTTTGAAGCATTTATAGAATTACATTTCCAGACCATGACCTCTCCTTATCAAGATGGGAGATTAAAAAAAATATTTGGGTAATTCAACACCTGTGTATATGTGGGGCTCCAGAAAGAGAATATTAACCATTATGTTTCTTTCTGTGATTAGTATGGCCTTCTGAGAGGAAGAGATCTGGTATCTCTTGAAAGGGATGCCTGATGAAATCCAGCTTGAGCAAAATGTGTAAATTATTCACAGGGAGAGATCTTTATGTAATTAATGAAGTAACGTCCCCCACACCCAAGTATGGCTGCCAAGATAAAGCTAAATGCTATTGCTGTTAAGTTGGGCACATGGTGGATTGATTTTATTAGTGTGTTTGGTTTTTCTTGGTAAATTGGTGGTTGTAGATGCTGAAGAACTGACTCACTAACCTCTTGGGAAAGTTGTACAGATAGAAAGTTATACAGCTAGATAGTTCACGTACACATTTCCTACCTTTGTGGCTGACAGAGTATGCGGTTATTGTGTGATACTGGCAATACTGAATGCTGGCGACTAGAATTGGACTGTTGCTGGGAAGGAAGGTATCTTGAGGTAACAAATCCAGTGGGACTGAGTCAAGCGCATCTCTGTTCCCTGATGTGAAAGGAGCAGCAAAGCTGAGCAGAATTACCTGTGCCAATTTCTGCTCAGTTGCTCTGAGTGTTTCTATGTCCAGGGAGTATCATAGGAATGATGCTATAAAATGTATTTGTAGCATCATCCCTACGGTATAAACATTTCTTTATGTAAAAAGCTGCTCCTAGACCTCTGGTAGGGATGGCTGCAGTGAACAGTATTTACATCACAGCTGACCTTCTAGTTGTTGTTGAACTCCCAGCAGTCTTCATCACTGTTTATGCAGGCTAGGTCTGCTGGGAGTTGCAGTCCAGCAACATCTGGAAAGCTCTGTGTGTGTGTGTGTGTGTGCACTGCCTTCAGCTCACCTGTTGACATGGTGGCCCCATGAACTTCATAGGGGTTTCTTAGACAAGGAGTACTCAGATGTGGCTTTGCCAGTTCCTTCCTCTGAAATATAATCTGCAGTGCCCAGTATTCATTGAGGCTGAGTTAACATGAATGGCTCAAGGTCACCCAGTGTGCTTCATGGCTGGATGTGGACTTCTGAGCCCAGACCATCTTGTTTTTTCCAGCAGGAATTCATAATCTTTTCACATTTCGGGAGCCACATTTGTGCATTTGGGGACCTACTTTTAACCCCCTCTCCATGTATTCATCCAAAGATAGTAGTGCTGCTGCTGCTGCAGTTTACCCTAGGTCAGGCTCCTACCTGATAATTAGTCACAACTCACCATTTGGTACACACTGCACTACCAGGGTGAACCTGGGCTCCAAATAATGACATCCCATTCCTGGTGGGGTGTAGTGCACCTGTACTGACTGCAAGGGCAAAGAATCTCTCTTCTGGCTTTTTCCAAAGTCCATGCACTGTCGCTAGCTGCCAGGTTGAGGTGGATTACAGGGTAAGAACTGCATAATGCTGCCATAAGCAACTTGAGCATGCTGCAATTTGAACTAAAAAGTGACGTCTTTGATCCCCGAGGGGCTGGGCACACACCCAAACTTGAGATGTTTAGCTGTATCATCTTGAAGCGTCTGTCTCCAGATTAACTCTGTTCACTTAGAGTTGGCAGACTAATGCCACCAAGAGGCAGAGCTTTGGGTGAGATCACTTGGATGCCAGTTGGGAGAACTGAGGAAAAGTGGGGTACCTTGTTTTTCCTGTACTTGCACAACCTGCCGCAGCTGATCTCTAAGAGGATCTGGATTTTGAGAGAGGATCCTGTTTTCTATGGAGACAGACGTCATCAGGGTGGTAGTAGGTTAAGCCTGGTTAGGTAACAGAAGTAAAAGGGCACAGTTGGCTAGATGGTAATTAAAAAGGGCTCTAAAGTGGTCAAAGTATTTACAAAAATGAGGTGCTCTACTGCCAGTAATATGCCATTCCAGATTGATAAAATCCCCTAACTCATAGCAGGTTTTGGGAGCCGTTCATCATGTGATAACTTGGTTGTGTCAAACTTTGTCCCTGTTAAAAAGGGTGAAGATAGGGTGGAACAAGTTTCTCTCTTGATAACTACCATGGTTAGTCATGTGAACTGTTCCTCAAGGCCAAAGATTAAATATTCCCAGCCCATGTAACAGATTTGCTGTGGTTGAGTATGATTAGGGGAAAATATAATTTCCTATTCATGTCAAGGACAGAATGCTGACTTAAGTTCCCTAAGGCCTTCTAGGCAGACACAGGAGTAAATATTGGGATCTGATTTAATCCGTGGTGGTTTTTGAAGGTGGAAGTAGTTGCAAATAAAAGCTGGCAGGCAGACTTCATGCTGGGTATCTTGCTAGCTTTGAGAACCTCACCATGGTGGGTTTCGGGTGTCTGTCTGGCTTGGTCTATCTTGAACAGTGGTGGTGTTTTTTTTCCATTGAGGATATTAGATTTCGCTTCCTGACCAGCAAGGCCAAGGCAGTGTAAAAAATTCTGGGGCTCCTTGGAAAGGCTCTAAGCAGAGTCTTTACGTCTTTGAAGGTCTTGCCCCTTCCACTCTTGTTGTTTTATGATGGTGTCTAGGCCACATTGGTGCCTTCTAAATGTGTTCCCTTCATCTTAGAGAGCATGTTCAATGGCCACACTGGCTGGAGATGGATAGAGCAATAGTCCAGCCCATCTGGAGAGCATTAAGTTGGAGAGGGTTGGCCTGAGCCTATTGTATGTTGTCTGCATGGTTGGGGATGCTGGGGAAAATAGCCTTGAACATATTTGCTCAGGATGGCTTTTAGCAGAAGCACAGGTGGCTAGGAAAGCTTTCCCTATTTTTCATCTATAATTAAACCACTTACTGACTGAGTACACAAGCTGTGGGGATGTAATTAAACTTTAATTTGTCAGGATTTGTTTCAGTGGAGCTTTTTCTCGGTGAGTATATGTGCTCCACCTTTCTGGTGTAATTTGCTCTCTGTTCTGCAAAAATAGCATGCTTGGCAAAACGTGGTACCTTCTATAATACTGCTGCAGAGACCTCACTCAGGCTGCTGAGCTACAATTTGGTTTTAATATCACTTCTTGCCTTCAACCCTAAAAAAGCATTTTATCTGATGGGAGTGATCAGCATGGGAGCCTTGGGCCTTGGATTTTCTGCTTACACCGACTCTGTCCTTCCCCTTCAAACACAAAGCACCTTCTTTGATGTAAAAAGGAAAGAGGGGAAGGAGAAGGAATAAAACAGCACCTTTTAAGATTAACTGGTTTATTTTAGCATGAGCATTCATGGATTTCAGCCCACTGAGGGAGTACTATATTAAAGCTCTAGGTATTTAAGGAAATTTGTATAGTTGTGAGGTTGGGATTAGAGTATAGTGGGATACAGAAGGATGCAAGTTGTGGCATTGCCCACAAACCTTCAAAGGTCTGTATAAGATGATACAGGTCTGTCAAGTAGCTGACCTACTTTGAACCTTCCTTAGAGTTTGTCTAGCCTTCCAAATCTTTCCGTCCTTACAGTCTGGAAACTTGTATGCATGAGTACGATGAAACCGGGGGGGGGGGAAACCTCACAGGATATTCAGTTGTTTGTCCCAATCCAGCTTGTGCCTTATGCAGCTGAAGAGCACACCGAATCTTGGCCATAATTAACCTTGCTGTACTGAAACCGAGAAGAAAACATACTTCTCCCAAGGAGATGGTGTAGTTCAGCTGGGAGTCTGTCTGTTGATGAGTGGAGACATCTGTACTGTAATACAGGAAGGAGTGTCATGGCTACAGGTGGTAGCAAGGATGGACATTGCTGCTTCTCAGTCAGGAGAAGGTTGAAGGGGTTTTGCCTCTTCTAGATTGTGTGTACAGTGACCATGGATCTCAAGTGACCATGGATCATTGTGTCCTATACTTAAAATGGTGGCAACTTGCATGTGGACATGCTGAAGCCGATGTCCCAGCCCTTCTGCTTCAAAGGGAAGTTGAGCAGCTCAAGAGGGAGGGCTGTGTGAAAAGCTAATAACTGCCCTGGTAAGTCCCAGTGTTGGGGAACTCTGCTAGTGAGAGATGAGGGAGAGGAGCAGTCTCTTCAGCTGTCCAAAGTGCATTGTTAAAGTGTGGTAGCCTACCTTTGCTCCAACTGCCCAAACTACAGTAGGTATTTGTAGGAGCTTTATGTTCGGTTCCAAGACCACATCTCCTGCCAGCGTTTGCATGTGTTGCTGCCTCCCTCAGCACCAGAACATGAACTTGTGAAACCAGCACTCTTGACAGGCAGCCGCTCACGAAGTTCTTGGACAGAGCTCATTCTGAACCCTGCTACCTGGGGTGACCTTTAACTGGAGGTGCCAGGGAATGAACTTGGCAACCATCGGTCTGCAGAGCATGTGCTGTATCACCGAACTACTTCCCTCTCAGCAGTCTTGCAGCACACAGCCAAAGTACTGAGAGTTATACAATTTTGCTTTCATAGGGAGCAGCTAGTTTCTGTCTCTTTAGATCAGATATTGCTGAACTACCACTTCTAGAAGCCCTAACCAGCATAGCCAGTGGTGAGGAATGCTGGGAGTTGCAGTCCAACAACATCTGGAGGACATCCTTTGCCCAATCCCACAACATCGCTTCCAGAATGTCTTTCTCTCCCACCACCATTGAACTGAATGATGGTGAAATGGGTTGGGTGGGTGGATTGCTGTGTTCCTGTGGATAATATTGTGGATCCAAAATCGTAGATAATATGCTAATTTCTTTGTGGTCTTCATAACCACAGAGATATTGAACTTCAGCCTTTCTACCTGACATCCTAGCCCAGGTTTGGCAAACCAATGCCGTCTTGATGTTTTGCATTATAACCATGGGAGCTAGGTGAGTCATAGCCCCAAACAGCTGTGAGGGGCATCAGTTGTTTCCTCTCCCTGCTGATGTGAAAGTGGAACTTTGTTTGTGAAGGGCAATATGCCTGTTCATACAGCACTGGACATATCAAGCTGCCTGAAACTGCCTGTGATATCCTTCATTACAACACTTGAGGGAGGTGCACATTCTGTCCTAGTGGCTCTTTTCACTTCCTCTTCAGGGGGGAAAAAAAATCAAGCTGCTTAGGTTTTTTGCTTAAACGTGCTGGCCAGGTTACTGGCATCAATGTTTCCGGGCACCTTCTGTGGAAACATCTCTTTCAAACATTCAACTTGGCACCGTGGAGCAGGAGCTGAACCTGCAGCACATCCGCTGGGTGGCTCTTTAGTGGTGGCTCCCCCTTGTTTGCAGGAACCCTCCCATAGGAAACATGCATGGCTTCCTTATTAGCAGGTTCTGTGAGCATTTTTAAGGTGCGGTTATGAGAGAGGGTGTAGGGGACTATAGTGTGTCAGGTGCCCTGTGTGTGTCTGTCTTTGCTGTGTTTTTCTCTTGCCTTACCAATGATGTGATTGTTGAACAGACTGATACAAGCCTTGGCCCCTTGTGGTTTTCTGCTTTTTCTGAAATCAGGAGAGGAGGGAAAGGGTTCTTGTTTTCCTTTTCCCCATCCTCTACACCCGCTACATCCATTTAAAACCATTGCCATTATTATGGAAAAAGCTCTCAGGGGATGTTCACATACCAGTTTGGGCCACTGAATACCTTACAGAGCGGGGATTGTACCCTGGTTGCTCAGTCCCAAGTAGGGCGTGCCACAAATGCATCCTTTTAATATTGAGCATAATCCTCCATGCCAGTAATTTGCCTAGGATGTGGCTTGGAGCCTCCTTCCTCTGCTCTGAAGCTTGGGAGGGCCTGTGGAGGGTTAATCTTGCCTGGCAGTGAAAGTGACGTGGGGCTTGACGAAAGCAGGTTGAGCAATCTGGAAGCCGGTCACATGCTCTTGTCAAGAATCCAGGGCTTTATTGGATGCCTGGGAAGGGCTTGAGCAGGGCGGCTTCCCTTTTAAGCAGAAGGGCTGGGGCACCGTCAGCCAATCAGAGCAGGGCAGGGGACAGCTCATAGGCATGTGTCATGGGACTTGCCGGCATTTCCTCTCCACCCGCCGCCTAAACGAGAGAAGAATAATTTCATGAGTGGCTGAGCAGCTTTGGGAGAAAATGCTGTGCCTGTGCCTTTATGTGCCGGCTTTTGGCGAGTCCCAAGCAGAATTTGAGTACTTTGAGTCCAAGGGGCTTCCGGCTGAACTCAGGCCCATCTTCCGGCTGAGCCTCCTGATTCCATCCCAGGAATTTTCCACCTATCGTCAGTGGAAGCAGGTACATATGGGGCTGGGTGTGCTGGTGAAGGTGTAAATAAGCAGAATTGCTCTCCTCTGGTTTATATTGCTTTTTGTTGTTGTTTTGCCATTCCTTGTCGATGACGTACTTCAGCCTTGTTGAACGTGGTGGTCTCCAGATGTGTTGGACCACAACCCCCAGCATCCCCAGCCAGCATGGCCAGTGGCCATGCTGGCTGGGGATGCTGGGGGTTGTGGTCCAACACATCTGGAGACCACCACGTTCAACAACCCCTGTGCTAACCATTGCTGGCTCTCCGATCCACCAGTGAACTCCAGACTTGATGGTTGGTAGTTTTCTTATGTAGTGGCTTCAGCATATGAAGAGTTGGCAGTGGCTGTTCTCTTTCCACGGGAATTGTTTTCCTTACAAAATAAGGGTTGAGAGGTAGATTGGGCTGACATGTAATTCAGTAATCATCCAAAAACTGCTCAGCACTCCTGCTTGGTCAAGGAGGTTTCTTGCTTTCAGCCCAAGCACTGTCCTCTGCTCCAAAGCACTTGTTTTCAACAGATTATTCGCTTTCTGATTTCTTACTAGCTTTCTTTCCGGTTGGGTCAATTCATGTTGACCCTGCTGTGTATAGTTAGCGAAAACCAGTTTCTTGAATGGCAGGATGTGCAAAGTAGGCGGAATTTCCCAACCTCCTTCAAAAATTCCCTTGAGGCTGTATGTTTAGTCACTGCTCCTGGTCTTCCTGAATCACAGAAATGTCTTTGCCTATGAAGAGAACCAGCTTGGTATAGTGGGTTGAGTGTTGGATTAGAACACTGGGAGACCAAGGTTCGAATCCCCGCTTGCCCATAGACATCCACTGGGTGATCTTGGGCAAGTCACAGTCTCAGCCACAGAGGAAGGCAAGGGTAGACCCCTACCCCCTCTACACAAATTCTGCCCTGTGATAGTTTCCTTTTAGGGCCAACATAAGTTAGAAATGGCTTGAAGGCACCCAACAACAAATGCTTGTGGAGCTGCATGCATCCAAATAAAAAAAGAACGGTGGGGGAACATGTATCAGAAAAATTCAGAGTAACTAAAAGGGAACAGAGCATATCTATGCATTGGATAGCATTAGTGATGGAAAGGCAAAGGATCCATATATATGTGCTAAGTAAGGTCTTTATATACACCCCCACACCCACTAGCAAACATGGACGGAGAGGAAGTTCAAAGAGTTAGCTTCAGAGGTTGTGTAAAGGTTAGGAAATGGCAGAATTCTTAAAGCCAGCTGGCATAAATCTGCCCTTAGTGTAGCCCAGCAACCAGATGTGGCAACTGAGCAGCAACTTGGCAAATCTCTGCTTTGAGCATCTTGTCCTGGGACCCAGGGGGTGTGAAGCACCTGGTGATGAATGATGAAGGGACTGTTTGGAATTCAGCGGGTCCTGACTGGGTACAGGCTTTGCCTAAAAGATACATTAAACATTTCTCAGCATATGTAGTTGCGGTTGGGAAGGTGGGAGCCCTGGTGGCACAGTGGTTAAATGCCAGTAATGCAAGCCACCACGTTGCAAGTTCGATTCCAGCGGGCTCCAAGGTTCACTCAGCCTTCCATCCTTTCGTAGGTCGGTAAAATGAGTACCCAGCTTATGGGGGGCAATTAGCTAACACACATTGGAAACTGTTTAATGCAGTGTAGATGTGTAAATAGCTATTGCTTAAAACAATTTGTAAGCCACTCTGATAGCCTTGTGGCTGAAGAGCGGGGTATAAATAAATAAATAAATAAATAAAATCTTGTCCAGTCATTGGTCCATCTTGATCTATGTCTACAGAGTGCTTAGCAGTAGTTTTTTAGCGCTTCAGAGTGAAGGTCTTTCCTAGCTCTACCTGTGGTGCAAGGGGTTGACCCCTGATCCTTCTGCATGCAAAGTAGGTGCTTTGCTGCTTGATATCCCCTCAAATATGCAGTATAGCCAATGATGGCAACCAGAGGTACTTGACACTGCAAAAATGGCATGGAGGAGTGGGTATAGAAATGAAGGGTTTGTAGGCTGTAACCAGCCTGTGTACTGTGAGCAACCTATTTCGTTATGAATCTTACTTCCATCATTGCAGTGCTAGGTCCAGCGTATATAGAGGGCACCAGGCCATCTACCTTATCCCCAGTTCAAGTAGCATTGTAGAGACACCATATTTTACTGAATAGCCCTAAGATCTGCATTGGAGCACCAACTGTCATTTCCTCGCTGCAGGAAGATTAATGTGCAGGCCATGTGCACATGTAGAAAAGAATTTCAGTGCCGGCCATGATGTGAGTGTTGTAATTTTAGAAGCTATTCTTGCATCACAGCCAAGTGAGTTCAGCTGGGATAGCTAAATTGGCAGATGCAGCAGACATGTTGCTACTTTGCCCCATGCCCATGCCAGTCTGCTTTTTGGAGGAGAAAGAGATATTTGGAAGCTTTTGAATAAACCAAATGGTATATTTTTATATGCCTCCCAGGGGGATGCTTTCTGTTGGGAAACCCTGAACCAGCTGGTTCGCACTTAATCTGCTGATGGGCCAGAGGTCTCCTTCTATCTTTAGCTCACAAAGTGTGATCCCTTCTGTCTCTGCTTTTTTACAACTTGTCATATGACTGTCTGCAGATTAGACCCACCTTGGACATACGAAAGGTCACTGCCAAATGGTGACTGGCATCCTCCTTAAGGTTAGGTTAAGCAAGGTATTAAATTATACGAACGTCTAAATTTAGCATTGGGAGGAAGAAACTCTCCAAATAATGTTTGGTGCAAATCTTAGAGATGCTGTATCATGTGCACTATTAAATGTTCTTAATACCAAGCATATTAATTTCATTCCCTCAAGCTTCTTTTCTTTAATGGTCTCGAAAGCAAAGTTAGGTTCTGGCGGATTCTGTAAATCCATAGGCAGCTGATGGGCATTCTTGCTTGGTATCCTGTGTGGAGATCAGCAAGCAGCCCTGCTGATCTGCTATGGGGAACCAGCTGGTCTTTGCTGGATGGCTTGCAACACTTAATCTCACTGGACAAATTTCCTAATGTTTATGCAAAGCAGGTGGTAAAACAGGTGTTGACCAAGTCACATTATAGCTGTCTCTAGGTCTCTTATTTGCCTGGGCAGGCCAAAAACTCAAGATACTGTTTCCTGCTAAGAGGAATGTTTAAAGGGTGAGGTTTCCTTATTTATTAACAGCCTGACCTTGCTGTCTCTTAATCTGTTCTGCAAAGATACACTCTGCTCCTAAAAATCTAGTTTGCCCCAGCATCTTGCACAAGGACATAACTGCAGAGCGACCAAACCAGTTCACGCTGGTATTAGAACCCCTGTTATCTCTTAAATACTGTATTCCTCATTATGTTAACCTAGAGCTTATCGGCAGCAGCGAGTTTCCCCCAGAAAATTGTCAGTCTATTCCTTTTAATTTAAAAACAACCATCCATCCTACCCGCCATTTGAATGCTAAAAGGGGGGCACAAGAAATTTGTGCTCTAATACTTGGCTGCCTTTGGAATTTCTCTCCAGGTCAGGCATCTTTGTATCGCTGGCATCTCTGTGTGACAAAGGAACATGGATTCATACCCTCACATTTTGCTGCGTAATCAGACATTACACTATTCTAATCTTTGCCAAGGCTCTGCTTTTCTTGCTGATTCAGGGGCAGAATAAATCCTTTCTCTGTTGCCAGGAAAGGCAATTTCTTTTCCCGTTGTTCAGGGAGAGATTTTTACAAAGGAAAAGAGGCCAGCAGTTAGTGAGTATATTGCTAGCACCCCTTCCCCTCCACCCTGTGGCTTTAATCCTGAATCCCAGAATGAGATGAAACCTGGCAGCACTTTAAAAGATACATTGCATTGCCAATAGCTAAAATGTTGGTTTAGCAATGACATAATAAGACAGGAGGGTTTTCCCCCTCTCCTTTCTGGTTGTGAGATTTTTATTTCTGGTTCCTAGTGGTTAATTATATCTATGGACTCCTGCAAGGGCAGATCTGATATTTGACTGATTGATACAATTGTTTAAAATAATTGTGAACCACCCTGAGAGCACTTGCTAGTTGGGCAGTATATGAGCATCTTAAATACGCTTCAGATAGCTAGGACATCTCTAGCAAGTTATCCTTGCAATATAAAGAGTGTAAGTTCCTCTGGGTACTTGGCAAGAATTCATCTAAGAGCTTCTCTTGGTATTTGACAGCAAGCATTGTATGTGTTGCTTTTGTTCCTGAACACAATTGTACAGAATCAGACGTGAGACCCACTAAGGTTATTTTTCTGTTCTTTTTCTGCAGAAAATCGTGAAAGCTGGAGATAAAGACCTGGATGGCCAGCTGGATTTTGAAGAATTTGTTCACTATCTCCAAGACCATGAAAAGAAGCTGAGACTGGTTTTCAAGAGCTTAGACAAGAAGAATGATGGTGAGCACAGGGGGATGATTGAAAGGGAACCATAAAATCATAGAGTTGGAAGAGACCACAAGGGCCATCTAGTCTAACCCCCTTCCCTGCTGCTGCTTATATCTTGTTTGTTGAGTTTGTCGCTCACTTGACATGCGCTCTCTTGCAGGCTGCATCGACGCCCAGGAGATCATGCAGTCCCTACGAGATCTGGGAGTCAAGATCTCCGAACAGCAGGCAGAGAAAATTCTCAAGAGGTGAGTGTAGCAGCTGGTGCCAGCGTTTTCCACTTTGGAAAACAGAGTGTGAGATCTTTTCCTTCATCTTCCTTCTCCCCTCTCTTTTTGTTCTGTGAAACCTCTCCTGTGTAGCCACCTGGCCTCTTTTCTCTATTGCAAGCTGTGCTCATAGAACAGCTATGACAAATGAGAAGCCAGCCCTCATCTTTTCCTGGAACCGTAGAGATAATTTGAAGCTAGGCCACAGTTCAGCCAGACTGCCTGAGAGCATGTGACTTCAAAAGCAAACAGAAAAACCTGGCTTCCTGAGATGGTAGCTCTTCTCTCATTTTGGAGTGGCTTCTCAGCTTTCTTTCTCTTTGTTTTTTTGCAAGGAGGGGGTGTGCAGTGGTAACTTTCCATCCCGTAGAGCGGACTAAGAGAATATTTACCTGTGTGCTGCTTGACTGCGAGACAGGCAAGTGACACGCAGGTGGGCAGCCTCTTGCTGTCTGCTAGGCGAGAGGTACAATTTCACCAGCCTTCTGTTGTCACTGTCCTTTGGGTCTGCAGGGTTGTTGTTGTTGTTTTTGGTGGTGGTGGTAGAGATCACCTTAATTTAATGATGCTCCAAAGGCAACTGCTCTCTGCTTTTCATGTGTTTGTGCAACTTAACACGCTAAAATGCTTTCTGCTGTGTGCACAAGGCACTGACTTTTAACAATCACTTACTTGTCCCTTTCTCCCTCTTTGCATCCTCCCCTCTGCCCGCCTGCCTGTCTGTCTGTCTGTCAGAATAAGGAAGGGGCACTTCTGGGGTCCTGTCACCTAGTAAGTACCACAGTGCACATCCTTGTCTGGCTCCTTTCTCCCTGTGAAACAGTCATTCCTCACCCGTGAGGGTTGTGTGTAGTACATTTTTAGTGAGTCCTGCAGTTGGGGGTAAATGCAAGGGTGGAGTTCTGTGTTCGGGTAACATCTAGCCTGCTTTTCAGCTAACACTCCCAAAGCCCTGTAAAGTTGACCACCATAAAAATACTACTAACATTGTAGGACAAATGACATAAAACGGCAGCTACACAATGCATAAAGCACTCATAAAACCATCAAGCAGTAGGGAGAATAAAATAAGGGCTAATTGCCCAAAGCTTGGCAAAACAATATAGTATTCACTTAATGTGGATGGGCAGGCCAAATCTCTGGAGCAGCCACCTGAAAGGTCCCAATTTTTTTCCTGCTGGGAGTCTACTATCTTATTCTAAACTTCAGGGCGGGACCCAGAATGTGAGATTTCTAGCATGGGTTCCTAATATATGGAAAGCCCTTTGAACCCTTATCATAGGAGGAAGTTTGCATTTCCCATCCTATTTTCCATATTAGAGGTTGGAGGAGAAGTCTGAGCCTCTAGCTGTGTAGGTAAGCCAGTAGTGGGGAGATTTCAGCTGTGTTGGAACCAGCTCTGCTGTTTCTCAGGATGGGAATGTGTGAACAGAGGGCACATAAAACATATATGTGCGTGTACACAATGGTTTATCTGGCAGAGGACAAATTCTTTGCCTGGCTCCAGACTTGTTCATCCATTAATCCCTGACCCAAACATGTTGACCTGTTTGTGTCCATTCCTCCACGAGGGTTATATATTAGTTCTGGAAGATTTAGTTGAAAGTGGAAGAGCTGATCCTTTGATCCTTGTTTGCCAATGTAGCTTTAGGGGCATTTCACGTGTCTTGTGGATGGTCCGGGCTTTAAAAAAAAATGGGTAAGCCAATCCCAACCTCCTCTCAAGTCTCCTACCTTCTTGATTGATTCTTGCAGCATGGATAAAAATGGGACGATGACAATAGACTGGAACGAATGGCGTGACTACCACCTCTTGCACCCCGTGGAGAACATTCCAGAAATTATCCTGTACTGGAAACACTCAACGGTAATTTAGGTTTATTTATTGATTAAGAAATTAAGGTCCCTCATGCTCAGTGTGTGTGAAACATTTAGCTGCTTTTTAGGTAATGATAGTCTCTACCCACCCACCCCCATCTTCACCGAGAACTACCTGCTGCCTTACTCCAGTTGTTTCCTGCTTTGGGAACTCCTGCTTTTAGATGCCTTTCCCCCCCTTTCTCAGAAAATGAGTACAGATGTAAGCAGACATTACTAGGGAAGGGAAAGGAGGTAAACAACTTTGTCAGTTCCCGGTGTGCTTGAATGACTGGCTCCTGCTAGCTCACAGCCTGTCAACTCTGGAAGCAACCTGCCCAACGTCTGAAGCTGATAAGAGTTCTTTTGGCACTCACTCCTGTATAATAAGACCAGAACAGCCTGTGTGAACTCCAGAAGACCTCTAGATCTTTCTCCCTGTCCTGTTCCCCTTGGCTAGTCATTTTGAACATCAGCAGATTGCAGGGTTGGCAGATGACTGGCTTTCTGAACGGCAACTATGCTGATGTGGAAATGCTTCCCGAAATGCTCGTTCTTTGTTCCCCCAGGCAAAATTGTATTAGCTGTGACCATTTGCAGAGGAGAACAGAACTGATTTATGTTCTATAAACATGATTCTGCTCTTAGAAAACACTAAGCTTGAGTTAATTGCCTCCCTGCCTAAACTAGTCATCTCGGAGCATGATAAATGTTGGCCGGACTAATAAGGAAGTCCTAGAACTCTCCTAATAGCTGCTGAAGAAAAATGTTTATGTTTTGCTTGGTTGCACTGCAGATTTTTGATGTGGGAGAGAACCTGACAGTACCAGATGAGTTCACGGTGGAAGAGAGGCAGACTGGGATGTGGTGGCGACACCTAGTCGCAGGTGGAGGTGCAGGTGCCGTGTCGAGAACATGTACTGCTCCCTTGGACCGCCTGAAAGTGCTCATGCAGGTAAGTGTGGGAATGCCAAAGAAAGGTCTTCTATGCTCCATTGCTCAGTTCGCTTTATTCTCCCAAGACTTGCAGGTTTCCTTCAGAAATATGGGAGAAATTAGGGATGTCTGCTTTATAGGCCTCATTGACTATCTCTGCTAGTTTTTCTGAACCCTGCTGATGCCACATGCAGTTATAGTTCCCTCCCGATCAGGCCTTCCTCCCATGCTCTTCCAACTGAAATGCCCATGAGTCCTTTGGTCATTGGGCAGAACAGGTCATAGTGAATGCCAGCTCAGTCCTTGGATTGGGCAGCCTTGGCAGAGCATGTCTTCCCTTAGAGCTGGGAGCAATCGCTGGACCACGGGGCAACCTGTGACTTGTTGGCAGCTCTTCCTGTCCTGGGCTCAAAGGGCAGAGATGCACAGCTGCTGTCCAAAGAGCATGTTGAGAAATGGGGAATTTGGACTTTGCACAGCTGTAGTCAGGGCTGACCCGTCTCCAGTTTTCATCATCCGCTTGTGTGTAAGCCAAAGTCCATTTTTCACTGCCACTCCTTCCGCTTCTTGCTGCTCCAGCAGCAACTGAATATAACATTGAGCTTAGGAATATTAATGTTTGATGGAAGCATCCCCTTTTCATGCCAGTTTATGAGGCATGTGTAAGACTTGCATATAGATGAGGAATGCTACTTTGAACATGAGGAAGATTGGGCCTGGATCCAGTCTGAAATGCCTTCCTCTCTTTCAGGTCCATGCTTCTCGCAGTAACAACATGTGCATCGTTGGCGGCTTTACCCAGATGATAAGAGAGGGCGGCCCACGGTCACTTTGGCGAGGGAATGGCATCAACGTCTTGAAGATTGCTCCAGAGTCTGCCATCAAGTTCATGGCCTATGAACAGGTAGAGCATTGGAGCATGGACCCAGGGGACACCTGGTTGGGATGCATTGCATGGCTATGGGGGTGTTGTTTACCTGTAACTGAGGCTAACAAGGGATTGGGATGTGAGTGATCTGGACAGACAGGTCTAATGGCATGTTATCTCCCCTCCCTAGATCAAACGCTTCATTGGCACTGACCAGGAGGTACTGAGGATTCACGAGAGGCTGGTCGCAGGTTCATTGGCAGGAGCCATTGCGCAGAGCAGCATTTACCCCATGGAGGTGAGTTCTGAATGTGGCTCTTGTCCTGTTCTCCTCCTCCCTTTTCTGCATAGAATTTGGGGGACTGGGGTTCAATTGGCTTGGAGAGCTTTCTCCCACAATGTTAACTTTGGCTAATAATTTATTAGGTGGTGATACTGGCCCTTCTCTAGCAAAGTTCCTTATTGCTCTTCCTTGGGCATGGGCTGTCTTTGTGGCGGTCCAGGCAAAATCTTTCTGTTCTCTGCTTGCTTAACTGCCTTACTAATGCGTCTTCGCTTCTGATGCTCTAGGTTCTGAAGACACGGATGGCCCTGCGCAAAACGGGACAATACCAGGGGATGCTAGACTGTGCCAAAAACATCCTTGCCAAGGAAGGCATGGGCGCTTTCTACAAAGGCTACATCCCCAATATGTTGGGGATCATTCCCTACGCTGGAATCGACCTGGCCGTATATGAGGTAAGAGGCTTGGTGGCTGCCTTTTGAATTATAGGAAGCTATAAATGTCATTAAGGGTAGTGTACAAAAAAGGGTGGGCAAAGTATAGTTCACAGGCTGCATGCAATTCTCTAAGGCAGTTTCAGAGGCCCCACCACCACCACTACATTGTTTTGGGGATATTTTTTTTAGCTAATATACTTCCCACCCCTCAGGTTGTTTCAGGGCTGTAGGGGCTTAAAACCAGAAGTAATTAGGCTTACTTCCTTGGCTGGCGGTTGGGGCAAAAATGTGGCAGAATTGCTTTTCCTAGGCCCTTGAGGGTGTAGGGACATGTGTGTTTCCAGATCTTGGGTAGTTGTCTACCCCATGTGAAGGAAAAACTAAATTCTAGAAATATTCAGGGACATAGCTGTGTTAGTCTGTATCATTATACGAAGGGGTCTTGTAGCTCCTTTGAGACTTAACTGAGAAAAAGAAGTTAGTAGCATAATTTTTCATAGATTCAGTCTAATTCATCTGGTGAGCATCCCATGAAGTAGATTGGATCTACAAGTCTCTAAATTCTAGAAGTGCCAGCAACTTAGCTATTAGAAGGTTTGGTCATATTTCACCATCCCCACCCCCTGCCTCTTTGAGGCAGTAGATCTAAAGGCAGGCAGTTTCTCTCTTCCTGCTAATTCCTGATTTGTGTGTAACTTTCTCTTAGACATTAAAGAACAGCTGGCTGCAACGTTACGCTGTGAACAGTGCTGACCCTGGCGTGTTTGTTCTGTTGGCCTGTGGTACCATCTCCAGCACCTGTGGGCAGTTGGCCAGTTACCCTCTTGCCCTGGTACGGACACGGATGCAGGCTCAAGGTAAGAGAACCTCAGAGGTCCTTGAACTGAACAGGAAAGTTTGTGCCCATCAGTGCATGCTTCCCAAGCTCTAAGATTAAGGGGGGCTCATAGTTTCTGTGTTTTACCTCCGTGTAGCAGCTCATCTCATTTGTAGTTCACCTGAACCCTTGAAGGCAGGAATGGAGCTGTGGCTATTTTTGATGTCAGTCTTTGGCTCTTAACATGGCTGTAAGCCTAGAACAGAATTTAGAAAAATCCACTGAACAGCTGTCCTTTGGTATCTACTGCAGGCCAGCTCATAGTTGAATAGTTACAGAAACATAGTCACAGGCTCTTTGAAGGGGAACAACAATTCAGAGCGTGTCTTGGGCAGAGCCTGGGAAAGTTAACTTTTTGGAACTACTGTTCACGCTCTTCTGAAAAGTAACTAACCTGAGCTGCAGTCTTGAGTTAGAACATTCTGCAACCCATCGTATATTTGACTGGGTACTTGACATCTGTTAAATTACATCTCTTCCAGCTTCAATCGAAGGCGCACCGGAGGTCACCATGACAGGCCTCTTCAAGCATATCCTGAAGACAGAGGGTGCCTTTGGCCTTTACAGGGGCTTGGCCCCCAATTTCATGAAGGTCATCCCAGCCGTGAGCATCAGCTATGTGGTCTACGAGAACTTGAAGATGACTCTGGGGGTGCAGTCTCGATGACCGCGCAGTGTCTGGACTGTGTTGGACTCTTTAACAAAATCTTGGGGCTGCAATCCCAAGGTGTTGGGCCATTTTCATTCTGTGAATGTGTTGATCGACACTAAGCTGCTCAAGCCAAGCTGTGAAAAATCCCAGGCAGTGTGTGTATTGTGGGATATGGTGCAGGAAGCTTTGGGCCTTTTTTTTTTTTGGATGTGTTGCTGTTACATCAAAAGAGCTAACATTTCAACAATCAGCAGGCAGTCCTGCATGAAAGGGACCAATCTGGAAGTTCAAGGGAAGCATCCTGAGCTAATGGTACTGGCCTGGCTCCTAGCACAGCCAAGGCGGGGTCAGTGGGGCCCTTCTCTTTTGAGTCTCTTGCACAGATTCAGAGCTGGAGAATGTATCATCTTCCAATTGGCTTGAAAGAGCTCCTCTCTGTTGAGTTTGGTTAACTCCTCTTACCCATGGCTTTAAATCTCCAAATGACCTGCCTTGGGTAGGAATGGCTGTTGGGCCAAAAACATATTGCTGTTTACATGCATTCCTTGGGGTAGGAGCAATTTTATGTTCAACTTCACAATTCTGACACTGCAATGTAACTTTAAAAAGCCAAGACTGGAGGGCAAAGCCAACTTAAGGCTTGCCACGGCAGAGTTGGCAGTCTTTATTTTTGTTTAAATTTTCTGTAGGTGTGACTGAGTGCATGTCCCTCTAAAATTGCTAACAAGATGCACTTAATAGCAGCAGCAGCAACAATCTAGAGCCTGCATGTCTGTCCTGGCATGTCAGGGAGGCTTGTCTCTTCAGAGAGGAAAAGCCTGGGCAACCGTGGCACTTTGGGTATGGCTTCACAAAAGACCTGGAGAGCTCTGTTTGGCTCTTGGCCCATCATTGCATCTGGGTCAGGCATACGTACAATGACAGCAACATCAGCTGATGGAAGCCATCATTGCTCCCCGCGTAGCATTAGAGGGGTGGGGGGGATGTTTTTTGCATGGTGCTTTTGAATGCACTCCTGCCAGGTGCCAAGGGGATCATTCCCCTCTCCCTGAACCTCTGAACCTTGGCTGCTCTCTCTCTCAATCTCTCTCTTTTGATCTTTACAGGTGAATGTTAGAGTTTGCATGTAGAGTGGGGTGATGGACCTGGACTTGAAGGGTAGGAAGTAGTTTTGCTTATGGGAAGTGGACTGGCTTAACTGACAATGAGAAAGCTATAGCCTTTGTTTGGGGACTGGAAAGTGGGGTCGAGGTGGGGGAAGTTATTTTCTTCCCTCCCCTCCTCCTTTGGCCAGGTGCTTTTCTTAGGGAGAAGGGAAGGTTGTAGCTGTCCTATATCTTGCTTGTATCAAGGACTTCCCAGGAGCCCAGGGGATCCTCGTCTGACTTTGGGGGGGGCCAGCATTGCATTCCATTGTTGTTTTTACCGCTTAAAGCCTATTTATTTTGTATTTATTTGAAGGCAAGAGTGATGCTCGAAACTTATTTTTATAGTTCTTGTTTAAATAATAGTCACCGTGTCCTTAGCATTCTGTATTTTTGTAGAAGTTCTATATTTATGTTCCTTTTTTTAAAAAAAAAATCATTTTGCACGTTTTAAAACATTGCCTCATTGAATTATCTGTGGAGGATGGCCCCACTCCACCACCCTCCATGAACTCTGCCTCCTGTCTTGCATCTGGGGTTGACAGGGGAATCCTGTCAACCAGGAGAGAAGTCCTTGTAGGGGGAATAGGTGGAGACGGGTGGGGTGGGAATCTCGAGTCGATTGGGAGCTCATTTGGGCTGGAATGAGAGTCCGTTGTTTTCGAGGCTTGCCTTACTGTGGAATTGCCTCACCATTTTGGCTTCTTTATTTGGATGGGTGCTGATGGATGAACCACAAGCTGGACATTTTTTTTAATTTCAATTTTATTGCAATGGTTAAATAATGAGAAGGGCTGATTTGGATATGGGAGGGAAAAATAAATCTCAGGGAGACACAGATCACAAGATGCCAGTTTTCCTGATGTGCGGAAGGGAATTTACACGTGGAGCAGAGCCGTTGCAGTTTTCTGTGTGGGCAGCCATCTTGCCGAATGGGCTGGATGTGTGGGGAGAAAAATGCGATGGAGGAACAGCTGTCAGTCTGAAAAGCAGCAGTGGCCGTGGCCCTCTGGCTGCTCCACGCATTGAGAGAGTTGCATGGCACGGAGCAGCTTTGTTTTCTCCTCCTCTCTATCGGGGTGTCCTGCCTTTTGATGTGGCCATCCACTGCTGCTTGGAAAATAACGGCACATTTGTCTTGAGTTCCTACCTGGATCAGTGATGCGACTTTTCCCCCTCATCACCCCTTTTGTGAGTCACTGTACTCTTGGTGGCAGCACCTCCTTTCTACCGTTTGTGGCCTGAAGAGGGTATTCGGAACAGATAAATCAATGCAAAATTAACTGTCTTTGTAGCTGTAACCCGGGTTTATGAAGAGTGAATCTAACAAAACAAGGCACCCTGGATGGTAGGGAACAGTTTGCTAATAAAGATTTATCATGCCGATGTTTCTGGGTTTTGTTGTGTTTGTACACTGTTGGGCTGGAGTATGTAGGGGTGTGTGTGTGTTCTACCCATGCTATCTTGCATTTCCTCAAAATTATTTTTTAAAAGTTCCATTCATCAAGGAGATATCAAAATACACATTAAACTATCTGATTAAAGCAATCCCAAAGCATCACATGAACAGTAGATAGTAAAGGCTAGGACATTTGTGGTGTACCCCCTGATTGTAATGGTCGTGAATAGCCGAAGCCTTGCCTGAATAGATGGGACTTTGCCTTTCCACTGGCCATGCTTAGGGGTTCTGGGAGTTGTAGTCAAACAGTAAGTTTTCTGAGCTCTGTACTCATGAAGTGACCCTCCCAGGCGGAGAAATAAGCTTCAGTGTGAAAGGCTTCAGCCAAACCCCCATCAAATGGATATGGTAAGGGGAAACGGTGTGTACGATGCTTTGCACGTGGATCTCTTCAGGCTGGAGTAAAAGGGAACAACCAAAGCCTCAAGCTTCTGAAAATACTGCAGCTGCAAGGAATATTGCCATTAATTTGCAATGGCCCGATGTTCCAAGATAAGGGAAGCAGGAACAGAAGACAGCCTATCAGTAGATCAGTAGCTAGAGGCTTGGTTAATCCTCTTGAGTTGATTTTTGTGCACGCCACCTAGCATAGAAAGCAGAGGGAATTGGTGGCCCTACATGTATTTTTGGACTACAATACCCACAAACCCTCATGCTGCCTTTCAGCCCGGTGAAGTCTGAACTGGAGAGTCACCCCTTTGTTATATATAAGGTTTCTCTCTCACACTTTGCATATCCTACAATGCTCCACAAATGAAAACCAGGAAACAGGTGGCCAAGCAACATCAGTGTGTGGCCCAGGTTGCAAAAATTATTAATGAAGGACACACAAGCTAGGAGACCCTGCTGCAATTTGCTTTTGCCTGAGCCTGCTGGGAAGGGCAAGATTCTGCCTCCTTTGTGAATTAATTGAGTGTTGTGTCAGTTTATAGCAGTGGAAGTAAGCTGAGGGTGAAGGGAAAAAGTGAAAGGAGGAGAGAAAAACCGGGATATTTTAAAAGCAGCTGAAAAAGTGGGACAAGAGGATGAATCGGGAGTGTCCCTGCCAAATTGAGACAGTTGGAAGATACGACCTGGTTAAAACTCAACAGACTTTTAGTGGAAAATATGTTAGTCTGGGCCCAGATTGTGTTTCAGAGATGCTCTGAGGGGCTGCGTTCCGGTGATGGCAGGGCCAAAGGGTAGAGCCCAAAATACCAGTATGTTGTAGCTTAAAGCTCTTGCTGCCAGGGCCTAACATTTAGAAGAGACATTTTGTGCCCTCTTTTAGCAATGGGGAGGGAGAGGGAAGGAATCCTGGACAAGAATGTTGCCCTGAAAAGAGATATGTGTTGCTGGCCCTCGTTGCCGCAATTTGCTTTCTTGAAGTTGTTAGAAACTTGCCAGAAACCTCCTTGCTTTCATTTGTCTCAGTTTTTTGGACTTTGTGGTATGTGTGGTTTTAAAAAATGTTGAATAACAGTAACCCTGGCTGACACTTAATGAGAACCTTTAATAATAATATTAGTAACACCAAACTCCCATGGCATCACAAGGGACTGCCCTTGGATTTGCATCGCATCCCTTCCAGCATTTCACAAAGGGAAACCAGGATGTGTGGTCGAGCAACATCAGTATGGTCAAGATGGCAAAAGTTATAAATGGGAAAGAACAGGTAAGTTAGGAGAGGTTGCAGCAGTTTGCTTTTCCCTGAGACTACTGGGAATGGCATAAGACAAAGGGAGAAAGTGGACATGGAGAGAGAAACTAGGACATTTTAGGAGCAGATGAAAAACTGGGAAGACAGAGGATTAATTTGGACTGCCCCCTAAATGCCCCTTAAATAGGGACAGTTGGAGGGTATGGCATCATAGAAAGGGATATTTAGCATTCTCAGCCAGAGAGCTCCTCTAGTGCCTCACCATACTACAAATCCCAGTATTCCATAGGCTGTTGCCATGACAGTTAAAGCGGAATCATAGTGTTATAACAGTGTAATGTGAAAGGCCTCCTAGCAAACCTATTGGATTCATAGAATCATAGAATCATAGTTCGAATGTTTATTTAAAACACACCAACATTCAGATAGGAATCCTGCGGCCCTCCATAAGTTAATTCCCATGAGGGCCAGGCAGTGTGGTCAAGGGTACCGCAATAGACATGATGGTCCAACAACATCTGGAAAGCCAGGGGTTCCTCAGCCCTGCTGGGAACCGGAAACCAGCATAGCAGGCTCGGGCTAAAAGCCCCCTTGCACATGTTACTGGTTCCATATTTCCAATCAATGTGTGTTGCTTCTTTAAAAGATGCAAAATGGCCTTTGCTTCCTGCTATGACGCTTTCGCCTCTGCTGTGTCTCATTCTTCTGGGTGCTGGGACCAGTCTTGTTTCTGCACCGCCTTCTTCGTTTCCTGTCTAGCCATGACGGCAACCAGTTGAAGGTTGAGTGTTCAAGCTGATGCTCAGCCAAATGCACAGCTGGTGCACCCTCTGCTGTTTGGATGCAAGCATTTCACAGCTTTCCAGAACGGCCCTGGTATTAAAATCACAGTGGCAAAAAGCAAAATAAAATAAAAGCACCTCATTGAGGCAGCTGAGCAGTTTAATCCAGCAATTCCAAACACACCAAGCCTCACTAAACACAGTGGGATATATTGCTGAGTCAATGCATAGAGGGAGCACACTAAGGCTCTGCGAGACCAGGGTTCGAATCACCACTCGGCCACGAAAACCCACCGGGTGACCTGAGGCAACTCTCACTCCCTCAGCCTTCGAGGGAGGCAATGGCAAACCATCTCAGAAGAAAATCTTGCCAAGGAAGCTCTAGAATAGGTTCCCTTTTGGGTGGCCATAAGTTGGAAAAGACTTTGAAGGCACAGCACAACACTTTTTTAAAAAATTAGTTATTTATACCTCACTCTTCAGCCACAAGGCTATCAGAGCAGCTTCCAAACTGTTTTAAGCAATAGCAATTTACACATCTACACTGCATTACACAGTTTGCAGGAAGGAATGAGAGGTAAATGGTTAACAGTTGCCAGGGCTGGTCATCTTTCTCTTTCCTATTGATACCGATTCATATTAATTCATATTCATATTTGTATTAATTCATATTATCTGCTGGGCTCGATAGTCACTTCCAGAGAATTCCTTACAAAGGTCTACGCTGGTCTGTGATTGTAATAAATAATATCTTTCTATCTATCTTGTACGGTATTTGTCCATGTGGAGATGGATTAGGAGGTTCCCTGCCTCATGTATTTTTCTTTTGTATTTTTGACAGAGAGGAGCAAATAAGACATATTATACCTCTCTTATATAAATTCCCCAGAAGACCTCTAAATGTGTAACAGAAGTTGTTGCAAAGTTTATTTTCCTTGTTGCTCTGATTTCGTAAACATATTATTCAGCCCCGTAAATAATATCTGGTGGCTCTCCACTTCCTCATGCTTTTTAACTTAAGTATGTTTATTATGATTTAAGATTTTAAATAACTGTTGAACTGCTACTTCTTCTGCATTTTTAAAAATGTTTATTTATTTTTTTCTATTGTGTTTTGCAGGATGGATGTCTTCCATTTTGATGGTCTGTGACCACATAGTGAATACATTGTACCTCAAATAGGGGGCAGGCGTCTCCTTAAAAATGGCTGCCCCCAACTTGGACAGGTTTAGTAGGGTTTCCACACTACACCAATAATCCAGTTTGAAACTGGATTATTTGTCATGGCTCCTTCTGATGGGATTTGTAGTTTTGCAAGGTCTTTAGCCTTCTCTGCCAAGGTGTGCTGGTGCCTCACCAAACTACAAATCCCATGATTCCATAGGAAGGAGGCCATGGAAAATAACCCAGTTTCAAACTGGATTATTGGTATAGTGTGGATTAAGCCTTTTTTTTTTTTTGGCAACTCCAGGAAGACAATTATTACAGTGAAGTCCATAACAATAAAGAAAAGGACTTGGGGGGGGGAAATTCACCTCAGCCACCCGTGCCCCACTTTTGGTGTTTAAATTAGGTACACACCATTCTTCGGCTTTGGGGGGTCAACAAGAGACAAGCCTATGGACCAAAAAACATGGCCGCCGCTATCCTTGCTCCTTCAGCCCTCCTTCTCTGGACAGCAGGAGTTCTTCGGGGATGGCCTGAGGGAAAGAAGGACAAGATGGCTGCCAGCTGAGGGAAAGAAGGACAAGATGGCTGCCAGCTGAGGGAAAGAAGGACAAGATGGCTGCCAGCTGAGGGAAAGAAAGACAAGATGGCTGCCAGTTGAGGGAAGGAAGGACAAGATGGCTGCGTACGCGTAGACGCGGACCAGACTAGCAGTTGAACGTACGCCCACTGAGGCAATAGGACAGCAGCCTCAACCATAGCTGAGGCCGCAGGTTACTTTAAGGGACCCAGAAGTAGTTTCTTACTATTTACTGACAGTATTAATTTTTCCACATCACTCCTTTTGGGACCGAGAAGCAAAGAAGTCAATGGAGGGCCCACATTCCAGGCCATGAAGGCCTGAGGCCTTCCTGTTGTTGACCCCCCTAACGCTGAGGGTGGTGGCACCTAATTTGAACATCAATTTTTAAATTTTATTTATTTATTTATTATTAGTTATTTATACCCCGCTCTTCAACCACAAGGCTAGCAGAACGGCTTACAAATTGTATTGACCATTTGTAAGCTGCTCTGATAGCCTTTGTGGCTGAAGAGCGGGGTATAAATAAATAAATAAATAAAAATAAAGTATTAAGCAATAGCAATTTACACATCTACACTGCATTAAGCAAAAGTGAGCCATGGGTGGCTGAGGAGAATTTTTTCCCCTCCAAGTCCTTTTCTTTATTATTATGGACTTCACTGTAATATTAATCTTTCCACACCATTCCTTTTGGGACCGAGGAGCAAAGAAGTCAATGGAGGGCCCACATTCCAGGCCAGGAAAGCCTGAGGAAAAAAGATAAATAGGATAGAGAAGGGGAAGATATGGAAAAATTCAAACTCCCTTCTCATGTGGTGATTTCTTTGACTGTTAAAATTAACCTTCCCTGCTTTATAAAGGTACAATCTTGACTAAAACTCGATGTAATGTTAACCCTTTCTGCTGGGCTGGAGAATCCTTACAAAAGTCATATTTACGGATTAGGAGATTACCTGCCTCAAGTGTTTTTCTTTTGTATTTTTGACAGAGAGGAGCAAATAAGACATATTATACCCCTCTTATATAAATTTCCTGGAAGACCTGTAAAAGTGTGACCGAAGTTGTTGCAAAGTTTCTTTCCCCTGCGGCTTAGATTTCACAAACATATTTATTCAGCCATGTATCTGGTGGGTTCCTTTTAACGTAACCATGTTTATTATGATTTCAGATTTTAAATAACTGCTGAACTGCTACTTGTTTTTAATGTTTACTTTTTAGTATTGTGTTTTGCAATATGGGTATCTTGTGTTTTGATGGTCGGCAAACCCCCCCCCCTCTCTGGCTTTTCTTCGCAAACAAAGATTCAGGAAGGAAGAAATAAATAATATATTTATTATATCGGCAACCACATAATAAATATATTATTGATAGCGGAATATGCTTTAATTCAGGAAGTTTGCATACACTTTTCTTGTCCAGCAGAGGGAGTCCCTTACATACATTTACTCAACTGTGTAATTATCCTTGAGAATATTGAGAAATTGAACAGTATAGTAAATCTTTTGACCAAAACATCCAGTGGAAAAAATTGATGTCAAGAAACGCAATCATGGATAGCTTCAAGAGTTCACCTATTGCAAACTGAGCTGTTGAAATGGGTGGAAATCACCTGGCTTCCCAAAGTTTAGACTGCAACTCCCATCAGCCCTAGCCAGCATAGCCAGTGGTTGGGAATGCTGGGTATTAGAGTCCAACAGCACCTGGAGGATGTAATTATTGCCACCTCTGCTTTGAAAGCATACAGAAACTTCTCTGTGCCAACAGTTTACGCTGCTAGAGACTGGGTACCCCAAAAGTTGCAGCTTTTAAGCAACGTTGGGGGTAAAAATGGTGTTTTTCTTCTCTCCTTTTTAGTCCCAGTGCATTGCAAGGGTGGGCTCAGAGACAGCAATGGCTGAAAGGAGGGGTTTTAAACCTTTCATAATCCCATGCAATGGTCCCAAACCAAACCAGGCCCATATACAATTGCTAGGACAGCAGTTGAGGTTCAGTGGACAACTATGTATTCCACTTTTAAATCTGTTCCTGGTTTGTTGTTGTTTTAAAAAATCTGCCCATATTTGTGAATGCATCTTTTCCTCCCCTCTCTCCTCCCCACTTTTTAAAAAACCTGGTTTTAATTAGTCTTTAATTTGTTTTGAAATGGGGTACTATTCTAACATAAAAGCAAATGCCTGTGGATGTGGATGTGGATGTGGGGGGAATGCCGTATAAATAGCATCATTATGGAAAACTGGAATTCCTCTCAGCCAATTCCAAAGTGTTAGATAACGACCAGAGTTTTCTTTTCAAAGCCCATTAAATGCAATCAATTAAAAATCCTGGAGAAAAGCCAAGCAGTGGAGTATTATTACTACTTTCTAGTATAGCTGTGATGGAAATGACTTCTTTGTTTTTTTGGAACTGCCTCTGTTCCTGCAAATTAACCTCTCCCGCTCTGGTTCCCTTCAGGTTGCTGTTGGCCATGTTATCTGGGGATTATGGGAGTTGCAATCCAACACATCTGGAGGGCAGGAAACAGGGAAAAGTTGGTGGAGATGCTATCCTCAGAGTGAGGGAGATGCATTTTTTCTTTCAGAACACTGAGTTTCTAAGACCAAAACGATCCTATAGACCAGTACTACTCAAAGTGGTGGTCCATAGATGGGTGCCAGTCCTTGAATTATTGTCTGCCAGTCTCAGTGAGTTTCCAGGAAGAACCCCCCCCCCACAATTGTAGTCCTTTGGCACAAATATAGTGCTGGTCCCTGGAGAGCTAGCATTGTATAGTGGTTATAGTGTTGGACTACAACGCTGGGAGACCAAGATTCAAATTTCTGTTTGGCCATGCAAATCCACAGGATGACTTTGGGCAAGTCACACACTCTCAGCCTTGAATGAAGGCAAAGACAAACACACACACCCAAACAAATCTTGCGAAGAAAACCCCATGATAAGTTCACCTTAAGAGTTATTGTAACTTGGAAACAAGTTGAAGCAACAATAACCCTAGCTGGCTGCAGGTTCCTGACATCAAACAGCTTAAGAAGCACTGCTGTAGGCCATGATGGAGAAACTTTAGCCAACATGGATGGGGACAGAAGTGGCAGAAGTTATAGTACAGGATTGGAAGCTCCCTCTAGATGTTGTTGGATTGCAACTCCCATACCTAAGGAATGCATGTAGGGTGGAGTAGGGCAGGAGGATTTCATGAAAAGAGTATGGAACCGAGTATCTTGGAAGAGGGCATAGCAGGCTGGTTGGCTGGATTAGAAGCACTCCATGCTGCAAAAGTTAGTTTGCTTGAGTTTCTAGCTGATTGTCATGATAGTCTCCACAATAATAAAGACTAAGAACTTGATTCTTACACACACACATATACATGCACACACATGGACACAGGAATCCACATTATTTTGCAGTAGATGTGTAATTTTGGGTTTACAGAAGATGATCTGTTTCGTTGACTCGTAGCCTGCAGAGTATTAGAGGAGCTTGTGTGCAAATGTTTGGCTCTGAGGAGCAGCAATTTCCCTCAGGTGAACTTCTTATGAATGAGCTCCAGTGTATTTAAAACTGGGGGCAGGAGAAACAGTGGTAGGCACCAAATTTTCAGCCAAAGCTTGAAGCTCCTGAGACTCGAGAGGGCAACAGAAGAACCTCAGTTGAAAGGAGAAGCTCACAGGAGGCTGGGGCTGGCTTTCTGAAAGGCAGACTCTATCTTTTTACCTGCCCTGCGAGGAAGGACCTTAACAGAGGACTCATCTGAAGGACTTGAACCTAGAGAGCTCAAGGCAAGGAATACTTGAGGCTAACTTGGTTTTACTTCTGGTCCAAGATTCTGGTGATTTTGCTAAAAGGTGCAGACTTTTAGAAGAGTCACTATCTTTAGTTTCTAAAGGGTCACTTCACAACCTAACAGTGGATTGATTTATCATCCCACCTTATCTCCACTGTCCAGTTTTCACAACCATGCATTCAAATTGGAAATACAGCAGCACCCCCGTATCCACTGATTCACCAACCACTGATTCAGTTAACCGCTGATTCACCTCCCTTCCCCCTTCACCACCGGGATAGCTCCCATTGTGGCAATGGCAATGGCAATGGAGGGCACAAAGGAAGGGGAGGAGATGTCTCACCTCCCTTCTCCCCTTACTCTGTGGGGTGGCTGCAATGGCAATAGGGTGGGGGCGAAGGGAAGGGAGGTCTCCCTTACCTTCGCCCCCTTGACGGCTTCGGAGGCAGCAATGGCAATGAGGTGGGGGCATTCGCTATTATCCATGGAATTCATTATCTGCAGGGGGGCCTGGAACCAATCCCCCATGGATACAGGGGTGCTACTGTACTATGGCATGGATGATCATGTAGCATGTTATTTAACGATACACCTTTCCCCTAAGGATCCTGTCCAGTTCCTTCATAGCTTCTAAGCCCTGGTCTTCTTCTGATTTCTTGACTACAATTTCCGTTTTGGTTTATGACTGAGATAAGGTATATAAAACCAATGTTTTCATCTTCTATAAAGAACTAATGTATACCTTGCAATAATGTCTTGTCTCTTTCCGGCAGCTGAATTCCTATTTTAACAGAGGGTTCATATACATATTGGATGGCGCCAGGCTGGGTGAAGGGAACACCACGTCACATTGCTGTTCACCGCATCAGGAATCAGAAACCCTTTCCCTTGTGCAATGACAGATGCAATTCTCCAGATCAATCAAAGGACTTTCAGTTCATAAAACTCTGGAGAGCTCCTGACAATTAAGGTATGACTGATCTGTGTTTAGTGAGTCTGATGTGTTGTAAGAACATAAGATATACCTTCTGTGTATCAGGCCCCAAACCACATAGTTCAAGAATCCCAGCAACCATCTGGGAGTAGATGGTCCACCAGAAAGTGTCCTGCGGTCTACTGCTAGATGAAGTCTCTATCTTCTCTCCATTGTGGCTGTACAATACCTGGGATACTGTTAGACTGTTGTCCACATCTAAAAACTGCTGGTACGGTAAGCCTAAAAGAGTAAGGAGAATCCACCCACCCCTTTCTAAAGTATTAAAACACTGTTTCTTTAGATTTTTCAAGCTTGGCATCAACCAGTGGCCATAATGGGATGATTTGATGTGGTTCCATACTAATTTGTTTTAAAATCCCTAAAGATTCTTTCAGAATCTAATTCTGATCTCTGCTCCAAGCTGGGGAAAGCTAACTATTTTTGGATCACAACTTGCAGAATCCTCAACCCAGCACGGCAAGACAGAATTCTGAGAATCATAGTTGGAAAAGCAACATTACCAAAGCTCTGCTTCTACTTACCACCCACGTTAGGTTCTCTGCAAGTTTTGTTCCCCTAATTCCCTTCCCCCAGACATTACCAGCTCCACTCCGAGAATGATCTCTATTTGTGGACAAAATAATCCAGTGACTTAATTTCCTCTTATTTTTCTTCCCCCCCCCTCTTTTTAAAACTTTACCCTTCCTAGGGACCACGTTATTTATTAGCTGTGACATAAATCCCCACCAGGCTGAACCTTGGGCTTTTGAATTGCTACTATTTCTGACAGATCCTGATTTTCCATGGCTATTAATCATTGTGTAGATGGTTTAAAGCCACCAGTGTCTTAAGATTCAACTAAAATAAACAGAACACTACACAAGCTAACTTATGGGGCCCTGGTGAGTTGTCAGCGAAAATAAATAATTTTTAAAAAACCTTCTGTCCATCATGCCTGCTGTGGAGGCATGTGAGAGTAGCATGGGCCAATGATTTCAAGCTCCATGAGCGTTAGTAACTTTTGCTGGCATTCTCTCTGCTTGCTGGTGCATCATATAAACAAAACTTTAACACATCAGCCAAGGTTTTGTTAGGTATGTGTTTAGTATGTTCAATGGCCCTGCTCTTATTGCTTGCCCCAACTAGAGTAGACCCACGGAATCAATGGGATTTACCTCATCATTTAACAACTGATTCAGTGGCACTACTGTACAACGACTAACTCATAGGATTCAAGCCAAAGTGTGTAGTTTGGGGGAGCAGGAGCCAAGATCTTGTTGAGAGCTGGCATAGTGGGAAGCTATGCTGGTGTAACCCTGCAGCATTAGCAATGCTACACTGGTGTAGCTAAACAACTGAGATACCCATAATGGTGATGATGGGGAGCTATGTCAATGTATCTTTATGGGACCTGGTTGCAGCCAGTGGCTTCCATGTAATTCCACTCTGTGTTTTATTCCAGACATTAAAGGAGTTATCCAAGATGTTAAACCTATTTTTGGGTTCAGCACTTCAAACAGCTTCTTTTAAGTCTGGAATAATGCCTAGAGCAGGTGCACTGCACCCCGATTCACTGGCTGCCATTACTAAGAGACGGACAGACTATTGAGCAATCCAGGGACACACCTGCATAAGGAAGTCTCCAAGAGCCCCTTACGCAAGCTAGGACAAAGTCCAACCATTTGTCTAACCTGGCCACTTATGCAAGTGAAAGTCAGCAACAGGATTCTAGCTGAACTGTGCCATTGGATACAGTATGTGCAGCTGGGGGGAAATTGTGCAGGCGGAAATCTGATACATCTGCAGTTGGAAAATCTGAAGATCCCTTATTTCACTATTGCATAAGTAGCCAGGTGCAGATACAAGTCATGAAGATTCCACATCATTGCACATGCAATGGTACATGCACACAGCACACACAGGCATGCTTTGCGCATGAACATGTGTGTTTCACACTCTATATGTGTATTCGATCCCCTGTTTGGTTGCACAACACTGTAGTTCACTAACAAGGTGACACTGTGCAACTCCTATGAGGGTAAAACGTTTGCTCATCTCCTCAAAGTAGCATCTTAGCTGTTGTGTTCATAGTGGCTTGCCTGCGTCCAACTGTCCACTGGATAGCCAGCCTTCTGGTGACAATCCGCACTGTACATATCCAGGTTGGTGCTTGGATGGCCATGCACTCCGCCAAAGCCTTATCAGCTTGCTAGAACCTGCCAGAGGCCTGTGCTCTGTGGCAATAGTTTTGGAGAGCTGAGGGTCTCCTCTGTGCCACAGAGTAGGACTTTGTGGAAGAGCAGTTGGAAAAATGGCAGGCAAATTAGACCTTTGTATATTATGCCAGGCAAATTAGACCTTTGGAATGGGGATTTATAATGGTGTGAGCATAGAGATAGCCCTGCAGAAACTTCAAAAACATCCAGGATTATTGTGATCCTAGGAAAGGCTAGCGGGGGGTAAGGCATTGTCTGAAAGGGACTGGTTTTGGCAGCCTAAGTTTTAATGTTTTGGCATAGACTAGATAGGTAATGCTGTTACAGATTCATACATGAATTGTTGCAAGTATTGTAGCTAAAAAGCATTGACTCCTACAGAGACGCTGCCGGAGATACCATCCCTGGTGATAAAAATACAATAACGAATACTAATAATCGTATTCTGCCTTTTTCTGACCCTTCAAATCTTCTGCCTGTGGTAGCCACCTCATTCTGCTCTGACATTACAAATAAAAAAAGGGTTTGGGAATGAGAATATATTTCCATGTGCAAAGCCACAACCATCATCTCTGTATACTTGATCTTTTGAGTACCATCAAGTTTAAATGATATATTTTACTATTTCTTAAGCAAAACTTTTGGAACCATAATTTGGCAATGTCAGTGAGCTCTTGGTTATGAAGAAAAGAGACAAGTTAATACCTAGAAATCTGAGTGAGATACTAAATTATTTACTCAATGCTGAGATATATGTTTGATGGGATCTGAGGCTTAGCTGTTCAGGAAACTCGTCCATTGCTTTGGAGAAGGCTCGTAATCTTTTGGCTTGGAGTAATGCAAGTATGTGTAGTACATCACCTACAGAGGGCCTTTGAAAGATCCTAGAATCATAGAATTGGAAGGGCCCAAGGGTCATCTAGTCTAACCCCTGGCTAGTGCAAGAACCCACAGTTAAGAATCAAATGTATCCAGTCCTAACTAATGTATACCTAGGCCAGGGCTGGCCAAGACATTTTATTGCCTGAGGCAAAAGGCAAGATGGTACCCCTCCCATGCTATGTATACACAAGAACTGAACAGCGGAACCTTTCTTCTTCAGCACATAAAATCATAGGATTTCAGAGTCAGAAGGGACTACAAGGGTCATTTAGTCCAACCTCCTGCCATGCAGGAATACACGACTAAAGCACTCCAGGAAGATGCCCAGCACAACATACTCTTTGGGTGCAGAGAAGGTTGTAATGTTGTACAGCTTTCTCCTCCAACATCTTCCTGCCATCTTCTTCTCCCATCTACAGCAGGTCTGGCCTAATGTCAGACCAAGTGCAGACAAACATTTAGAAAGAGCTGTGATTAAGTGATACTATATTTCACCTTCTACTATTAACCGAAACTCTAATATTTTAGAAAGCCTAAAGTTGATACATAACCCTTACCTTGTTGCAAGAAAGTAATAAGCGTATCAATCTTTTTTAAAGTTAACCAAAGATTTTTAAACCCTGTCAATTTATACATTTCAATCAAGTTGCATGTCTTTGTCAGCCAATCTTCTTGCTACAGAATTGATATATCGCTCCATTTCTGATCATACAAAAGTCTTGCATCTGTGATTCCCACGGCTTCAATGGGTCTACACTAGTCAAGACTAAACATTAGATTTAACACACCCACATGGCACAGTTATATTAATGTGGTCCCACTTTAACTGTCATTGTAGTGTATCTATCCATGCCATCTGTCAGGAATGCTTTGATTGTTTATTCCTGTATGGCAAGGGGTTGGACTACATGGCCCTTGTGGTCTCTTCCAACTCTGTGATTCTATGATTCTATGCTCCATCCTATGAAATCCTGGGATCTGTAGTTTGGTGAAATACTTAGAATTGACCACCAGAGAGCTCTGATGTGCTATTTCAGAGGAGTGTGCTGGAGAATTCCAAATACCTCTTCAAATTACCAGTCTCAAGATCCCATAGGGATTGAAATGCTGTAATTACACCATGTAGATACACCCAAATGCTTCTAAAAGGGTTACTCTTCCAAGTTCTAGGCCAAGTGTACCTTTTTGTTGCCACCATGGGTATCTTGGCAAAGTGGGGCAGTGAGACAACTGGCTCTTTCACACCACACAGTTCTAGCACCACAACTCCACATTAATGTTCATGGCTGGATCCTATGGAATCCTGGGATTTGCAGTTTTGGGAGGCAGTGGAGTTCTGTGGCTTTGAAATACTAAATGCCTCACCCTAAACTACACATCCCAGGATGACATCAGATGCAGCCATGACTGTTAAAGTGGAATCATATTTTCTAGAACTAAGTAGTGCGGAAGGGCCCTATGTCTTGTTTGCTGAGATAATGTAGAGTTTAGTCCTGAAAACTGGGCTTGACAGACTGGTGATCTGACTTAGCAAATTCTTATTTTAGACGCCCAGAATTGGGTGGCCTCCTTCAGCCCGTCCTCCAAAATCAACAGCGCTTGTGAGCTGGCATCCACAAGTCACCATTTCCCCACTCCTGCCCAAGCAAACTTCAAAATGGGAATCCAAGTCAGATGGGAGAGAGAGCACAAAGTTAACCTGAGCATGTTCCTCCCTCCCTCTTCTTTCTTTTCAAAAGAGTTTCCCCAACCTTGTTCCAAAGAATGGCTTCTGTTATTGTGTCCTTGGCTGTGTAAAGAGATAGATCTTGTCAGATACTGGACTCTTGCTTGTAAAAAAAAAAACATTCAGGACACAGTGATCTCTTGTATAAATGATCTGAGCAGACAAGGCGGGGAGGAAAAAAAACTGAGTTTCAGAGTAAAGGAATAAAGCCAGGTTCTTCTCAGTGATGGTGTTTGCTGAGCTTGGAAACATTAATTGTGGATAACAACTCCCAGATTCCAGGGGGACATGCTGGCTGGGGGATTCTGGTAACTTAGAGGTGTACCTAGCACTGTTTGGGATGGGCCATCAGCCAACCAGGGCTTTCTGATGTTGTCTACTCATCACCTCCTAGTCTCTGTCCTAGAGGAAGGAACAGAGGGGAGGTTGAGGAACATGTTAGCAATAACCCTCACACACCAAGGGATTCAGATATCTCCCTTTCCTCTCCATGTTAGTGAGGGCTGTTAGCATACCCTCGAGCTGTCCTAACTTGGCAGGGACAGTCCCAATTAATCCTCCTTTATCCCACTTTTCCATCTACTTTTAAACCACCCCAGTTCATCCTCCTCTTTTCTCCCTTTGTCCTCAGCTTACGTACTTCACTTGCTACAAACCAAGTTCGAATTGCAAAAGCAGTTTGCACACAGTTAACTCAGTAGCAGGAAGAAGAGAGGAGGTGATGGAGTCTTGTCTTTCCCAGTTGACTCAGGCAAAAGCAAACTGCTGCAGCCTCTTTGAGGTTTTTCTTCATTAATAATTTTGGCCATCTTGGCCACACTCTGATGTGCCTTGGACACACATGTCCTGGTTTTCATCAGTAGAAATGTTGGAGGAGATGCTATTAGATGTCATGGCCACTCATTGCCTTCCCCTCTTCCTCCTCCTCTTCCAATAAATGAGGAAAATATATAGAGACATCTTTCAAGGCGTTGTTCTGAGATTCCTTACTTCACCTTGAGGACTGGAGAAGAACCCCTAGGCCCTAAGACATGGCAACTCTAGCTAGAAGGGAGGTGATGCACAGTACTTTCCTTCTATTCATTCACCACTTTCCTTCTCTTAAAAACAAACCCTTCCCCCTGACTTTTCCTGGTTCAAAGGCTTGCTTTGATCAAAGAATGGCTGACTTGCCATTGGTGACCTTTTCACCAGGCCCAGAACATTGAGGTGCCAGTGAGGTGTTATTTGCCTGCATTTGCCTGCAAGATCTGTCAGGCCAGTGCCATTCTTTCGAGGTCTTCCGCTGGGCTGTGTGTGTTTGCGGACAAGCGTCCACCAAGAGATGAATTAATTCCCATTTTGAAAGAGCATGGTAGGGACTTAACAAGTTTTTCTTACCCCAAACAGACAGGGAAGGGGGGAGGCAGAAAAATATTTTCCCAAATAATATTTCTCTCTCCCCCACCCCACCACATAAAAATGACTCTTCCAGGCTCTCTAGCCCTGACTGTTTTGGTTGACTCACATCCCTGACTTGTGTATACAGAAATATTTCCCCTCTTGGTAAGAAAACAACATGGCTGGTAACAGGGTGGCCTTATCTTAACCTTTGCTCCTACACTCCTCACAACAGCTCTGTGTATGTGAGGGTGTGTGTGCTCAATCCAACATCCCCTTAGCATAACATAAATACTTGCCTGCGGACACATGCCACAGCAGCACCTTGTGTGAAATAGCAACATGTCAACGACCGGGTGCCATATGCAATGCACAACACATGGTGCTCAACTGCCTTTCAAAGTACAGGATGCACAATCACAATGCACAACTACAATGCAAAGCTCGTATAGGGTGGGCCTCCACAATGCAAAGTACGGGATGCACAGCTACAAGGCACAATGTACAACTTGCAAAAACAAGGCACAGGTGAACACTCTGCTTCTGCCGTTATCAGCAGAATGCGCCCATTGCACAATGGTGACGTTTTGGCCCAGCATGCATAGTGCGACCTATGCAGGTGTATGTCTAGCCAGAGGGTGTAAATTAGGGTTGCCACTTCAGGATTGTTGCAGGTCCTGAAGTTTCCTAACCAAAACCTGAGACCTAGGGATGGTCCCTGGTGAGGTCATTAAAGCGTCACGTATTAAGTACTGACTGCAGCTGCTCATAGCTTTTCATTCTCTCTTTCACATACATAGACCCTCTGGAGAGTCTTTGCAAGTTGCTGCAACCAGTCAATTAAGCCTTGGAAACTGTAGCAAGCTGCTTTCTATACTAGTTGAGCTAGAGATCTGCACAGAGCCCTTTCCTCTTGCCCAGAGCTGAATTTACCCCAATACTGAAGAATTTGCATCCTTGTCTCCCACCTGGAGATGACTCAGGGAACCTGGAGATTCAAGGATTCTGGCAACTGTCTTGGGGGGTTGGACTGGATGTCCTCAAGAGGTTAGAAATGTTACTTATTTGAATTACAATTTCCAGAATCTCTGGCTTTCCTGGCTGGAGGATTCTGGGAGTTGCAAATCCCCAAAGAGAAATGTTTCCAAAGCAGTGGCATTTTGCATTTCTGTGATTTAAAAAAGCACCAAGAACCCAAAGGGTCATACAAAACAATATAAACCTAAAACACCATGCTTCAGTTGGCCTGACTTCTCTGGATCAGGACCTTTTAGCTATGCATTTCCCTTCCCTATCTTCCTTTGGCCTTTTTCCTTTTTCATGAATGGAAAACTTCATCCTTCTAAGTAGCAGAAACAAAACACTGCCTCTCACATTCTCCATCAGCACAAGGTCTTCAGTTTTTTTAAAAAAACACCTTCCCCTCCCATCTCCTGCCCCATTTGCTGTTTTGGGTGGTGGCAGAGGGAGTAAATATGTGCATTTTTCAAACGCTTTTCTGTGTGTGGAGATTCTGTTTGGATTTGTACAGGAAGCCAGGGAGAGAAGGCGCATAGGTAGAAATATTAATGAAGGGGTTTTCGTTCTTTTCTAAAAGGCTCCATTCAAAGGATTTCAAAGGAGGAGAGGGGGAAAAATATGACTCTAATGGGACCCAGAGTTTATCTGCCAAATCCAAGGATTGGGTATGAATTTTTATATAGGGTCTGTAATGAGAGGGAGAAGCTGAGATGGCAACAAGAGCTTGAATGAAAACACTTCTGAAATGGGATGGCACTGTGAATTTAAGCCTCAATTATTATTATTTTAAAGAAGCAAGTTCAAAGGTGTCAGGAACAAGACTCCCAATTTAAGGGGGGCATGGGAAACACATCCACCCATCAGGGATGTAGTTCCTTGTGAATTTTCTTCTCCAAGGAAGCAATGAGTAATTTTAGCAATTTTCTCCCAGCTGTGACAAAGTTGTGCAATTGTTCTAACTTCAGAACCTATTCTGCACAAAATTGGCATGTGGTTATTTGTGGGGGGTGGGATAGAAAATAACATTTTCTGTGCAGGCAACAGCATTTTCTCTTTAAAACAGACTCAGATTTTCCAATAGAGGACTGGAAACTGAGATCTGTCCATCTTTCAGATCCACCTTTCATGCCACCAATAACAGTAAAATGGTTCCCCAGGGAAGAAGACATTATTCCAGTTTTCCAACATTTTAGGAAGCTCATTACAACTTTCCTCTCATGCTGCAGTTTTTCAAAAGCGATTAAACTGCTTTATTGTTTTCTATTATGTTATAGTTGCCATGGTTTGTTTGTAATGGTGACCTTTGAAGATGGGTCTCAGTTGTTTATGTTCCAGAAAGGCTTTGAAGGTATGGTTGGCTCAGCCAGGTTTTTTCACTGCTACTGTTTTGCTGGGTGATGTTTGATTGTGATGTTATCTTAGGTAGGTACGGTAGGTTGGTTGGTTGGTTGGGACATGGGAAGCCGTCCCATACTGAGTCACGTTGTTGGTCCATCTTGATCAATATTATTGACATGGGCTAACAGTGACTCTCCGAAGGTTACAGGAAGTGGTCCTTCCCAGCCTTACCTGGAGATGCCAGGAATTGGATCTGGGGCCTTCTGAGTGGAAAACTGGAACTCTACAATGCAGCTTCAGTTGCTCCCCCCTTGAAATGCTTCATTGGTCTTTTCTAAAAGAAAAGTATATAGTCTTGAGGGTCCTTCAACAGGTTTGCATGCCTAGAATCCTGTTGGTGACATATACCAGCTTTATTTTTTACATCTGCAGTTGCACTTTCTAGGTTGTGGCTCAAGGGTTATATCCTGATTATGGTTGTGCAGCTGTGTCTTCATAGTATGAATCACATCCCTCTTGCTCCCTACCTGTAAGAAGCAGCAACAGCAGCTCATCTGGGGCTTGAGGGGTAGGTTTTGGGGCAGAGTGTAAGGGCAAGGGAATAGCCCCCTAAATCTTGTCCAGAAACGGGACACACATACATGTAAACTACATTTATGCATGTGCAGGTCACTAAGAAGATGCCAACCGTCATGTGCAATGCCTTACTTCAAAGCTTTGGTGAATGCAGGGTGGAGAGGTCAGGTGAGTCTCTGCCCACAAATGCCTCATGCCACATTTCCCAAGATTCTTTGCAAGGGAGAAGCCATGACAGTGAACCAACCCACTTCAGTTCAAACAGATGCGTTTTTTGTTCTTTGGCAACATGAGCCAGAAATCTTGAGTCAGAGACCTGGCCACCTTCAGCATACAGTTCTTTCTTCTCACATCACTCTTGTTCATCAGGTAGGGGAAAGATTTGACAGCCAGTTGCTATTTGCTGAAGGAAAACAACAAGAGGGGAAGCTCCCGTCCTGATACTTCCTTTGCAAAGCTGACCCAAAGGACTTATGAAAAATAGAAGCTAAAAATAGCCAATAAAACTAAGCAAGAAGGCAGCTGGTCCGTGAGACCGAGGGCTTCGTTTTCTCCTTCTCTTTTTCAAAAGAGAAAACTTAAGAGTTGACTTTAGGAACCAGGAAGATTTTTTAAAAAAAATTTTAATGGTTCTTTTTTTCCTGCTTGGCAAATAAAAGCCATATGAAAATGGCCACCTTTGTTAAGCTAACTTTTGCTGACACACCTCACAGAGGCGGGCATTTTGGCTTGCTTATAACAAATGCTTTTTAACATGACTAGCCATTTTCAACACCTTCCGTGTGTGTAAATCTGGTGTTATTCATTCTGGAATTTTTTGAGCAAGAGGACAACCATCTAGCCAGACAAATATTCTCCACTTTTAGATTAACAGGAGGCAAGAAAAAGTTCAGATGAGGAAAATGAAGCAGCAGTGCTTTTGTGCAGGTATGCTGTTGTTGTTACATGCCTTCAAGTCAAATCTGACTTATGGCGACCCTATTGTTGGCAAGATTTATTCAGAAACAGTTTGCCTTTGCCTTCCTTGGAGGCTTAGTGTAACTTGCCCAAGGTCATCCAATGCGTTTCCAAGGCTGGGTGGGAATTTGAACCCAGGTCTCCCAGAGTCCTAGTCCAACGCTCAAACCACTGCACCACATTGGCTTGTCTTCATAGATACCAAAACACCCAGGCCCATCATTGTTCGAAGGGAAAATTGCCGGGGGTAGGTGAAAGAGGAGAAGCAGCATAGTGTAGTGATTTGGGACACTCTGGAGATTGGGGTTCAAATCCCCACTTGGCCATGGAGACCCACTGGGTGACCTTGGGCAAATCACTCTCTCTCAGACAGGTCAGGGATGTAAGCAAAAACTCTTTGAACCTTTTAGAGTACGGAGATTATCAGATAGGAAGGAAAAAAGTGTTCCTGTCCCACAATCTCCACTCCCCCCCCTGTCCTGCCACAATCACCCTCCCCACCACACTTACCTTGTCTCACATCGACAGGACAGCCCAGGAGTGAACAGAGCTCTAACAGAGCTTTGTTCACTTCCTGGATTGAAATCCCATGATTCTTGCGAGAAGACATGAGCGTGGGAAATTCAAAAAGAAAAAGAAAAATACCCCCCCCAAAAAAAGTGACAGTAGGCACAAAAACACACTTTAAAATTAACAAGTAACCATAATTTGGAGAGCTCAGCATTACTGTGGCAATGTACGATATTCCAGAGAGAAAGCAAAAGAGCAGACTTATCAGCTTTGGGTATGGAGACTCATTTACTTTTCCCTTCTCTCTCGCTTAAGAACTTGCAAGTCTCTCCAGAGTGCACATTTATTACAAGAGCTGTATCAGCTATGTTTCCAGCAGCTTCTTTCCCCCTTGCCTCTCAAACAATTGCCAGGAACCTGCTGTTGCAAAAAGGAAAAAAAAAGGGATAAATTGTTTTGAAAGAGCATCTCCCTGGCATACAAATGAGGTCTTCACAAAGCCTCCTGTCTTGAAAACCAAATGCTCGAGTCTTGCAAACTCAGGGCAGCAGTGGTTTCTGGGATTGAGTCAGTCCACCTGTAGTGCAGTCTTCTTCTTTTCCCACCTCTTTCTACCTTGCCGTGCATGATTGCCTTTTCTAGTGAGTTATGTCTGCTCATGATATGTCCTAAGTATGACAATCACCATTTAGTCATCTTGACTTCTTTCTAGGGAGAGTTCAGGCTTGATTTGCTCTAGGACCCATTTATTGGTCTTCTTGGCAGCCCATGGTATCCACAGAACTCTCCTTCACCACATTTCAAATGAGATTGTTATCTTCTTAACAATTCCACCCCCCCCACCACTGTCCAGCTTTCACAACCATAAATAGAAATCAGAAATACAATGGCATAGACAATCCTAGGCATTGGCTGCCTGAATAAGAATTCTGCCCTGTATGAAATTCTCCTTCAGTGCCAAATGTCATGTATTGCAGGAAGTGAGATGTTGAAAATCACTCACACCTAGAACTCTTCTATTTCATAGAATCATAGAATTGCAGAGTTGGAAGAGACCACGAGGGCTATCCAGTCCAACTCCCTGCCACACAGGAAATCTTGATCAAAGCATCCCTGACAGATGGCAATCCAGCCTCTGTTTAAAGACCTCCAAGGAAGGAGACCCCACCTTTTGCTGTGTTTTTGCTGTGTTCACATTCCCTGAGTCACTTTGCCTGTCCCTTTTCTTTAGATACCTAAACTGTATTTCTAAAGGCTTAAAACTGAAGTTTTTAGTTACTGCAATTCTAGAAATTTGGGGACTGAAGGAAAATTTCATCTGGAGGTGATCAAATTCTTATTGGGGGTGCCTCATTTTGGTCTGCTGTAGCTTCATCCCCTGTAGCATACACAGACCATTTCCCTGTACAACTCAATCATCGCATGCTTTTGGCCATCTCACAATGCTTGGATTTCATTTCACAATCCTTGGATTTCAGGAGTGATTCTCTGAAAAGTTCTCGCTTTCTTTTCCCTGCTGAGAATACTACTCCCACCTGTGCTATATCATTGTCCAGGAACACACCACAAGCTGGTAAAAGGGGGCTTGGATAAAAAAAAAATGTGGGGTGCCCTTTGTGCGTAGAGGCGGAGAGAGTGCCTTTTCTTGAAAATGAATTCTCATTTCAGGCTGCTAAAAGATCCCTACCAACCAACCAACCAACCAACCTGGTGGCATTTGGCCAACTCAAACTTTTGGGCCCGGACTGGGTTCATTTGCACTGCAGTGCATTTAAAGAATCTTTCTATTCCCCCCGCCCCTTGGGCTCTCTTTAGTTTAATGTGTTAATTTGGCACATAAGAGCCAAAAGCCCATGATATCCTGTTGCCGAGGAAAGGACGCCAGAGGAGCATACTGTAGCCTTACTGTTCCAACCTGGGCGCTGACTTGCTTTAATTAAAAAGCTTGCTTGTTTCACGCTCCGATTAATTGGGTGAAGCTGCACCCATTGAAAAGGAGTGAAAGAACTTACTGTGATGGAGGAAACGAGGGAAAGAGAAGGATAAAAGGAGAAAGATAATATGAGCTGCCAGCACATTGATGATGTTGGGGCTCATCGGTGTGAACCCTTTCTTATAAAGCTGAACCCGGAGGGTTGCTGCTGTACCAGAAATCTGCAGCCTAAGATTTGGCTCTTAATCTGGAACTGGTATAGAAAACTCCAGTCACTGGCACTGCCATAATTCAGTTCTCCCAAGCTGGGGAGTGGAAGCATGCCAATTTTGCTTTGATTTTTCATAAAGAAAATGTGGTGGCCATTTAAAAAACAAAAAAGCATTTGGAGCATTTAAAAATGCAACTTGCCTGCGTGCAACTGAGTGCTGGATTTTGGGTAGTTGGCACAAAACTGGGCTTTTGCTGCAACCTGAGTGTATGTTCTACATAGTGGGTCCAAATTAGGGAAGAAAACAGTCATGTCTCAAGATATTGGGGGGGGGGGGAATGAATGCATTTGATAAGAGAAAAAAGCCACATGCATGTTAGCCTGTAGATATGTTATGGCCTTCTCCAGTGGTCTTACAAAGAATATACAGGTATACCTCCATTAACAAAGTAGAAGTGTTCCTGGCCATTGCTTCTTTAACAGAAAATTTGGTGCCAGGTGTAGAAATAACATTTAAAAAGAACAGGGATAGGTTCCTAAACCACAAAAAAGTAGAGCGGTTCAACATGTTTCAGGAAACTTTTTATTCAAAACTAACAATATGCACTTGTGAAATGAATCAGCCAGGTTGGGTAAGCCTTTCAGTAGTTAAGAAAGAAATTTTGAATGTTCTAGAGACCACTTGCAGGCTTCTTCCAAAATACATCCATAGATGACTTTTTCTTTCACCAGCCTCCCCTTTTGTTATGATTTCCATTTTGATAACCAAACTTACAGATCAATGCTTTTTTTTTTTAATATGCTGAGCGTAGCTAGTGACACATGCTTATCTGCTCTCCCCTTTTCTCTCTTCTGTTTTGCTGTTTACTAAGGGATTCTAGAGGAGCTGCTCTTTAACTTGCATGCTGTAGGATCAGCTAGAGTAGAATCCCTCACTTTCCCAGCTCAAGATTTATTGCATTGTTCATTGCAGACACCCTGGTGCAACCCTCCTTTATCATCCTTCCATTGCTGGTGTTAAAAAAGAAGACAAGGAGAAAAAATTGGGGCTGGGCAGGTATAAAAAGCTTTTGTAAGAAAGGGAATTCTTCATCAGAGGCATTGTTAACCGAGTTATGCCTGTAAAGGATAACACATGAATGCATACATATAAACATCATAAAATGTGAAACAGTCTTTAAACTTGTACATGCCTTGTAGCCTATACATCCTTACTTAAAGAAAACATTTGCAGATAGGTCTGCTTAGGAGGACACCAGTGTCATTTACTGGTGGCCAGGCAGGTGAGAGATGATGCCATGGGTAGATGTAGGGACAAAGTGATAAATGTTCAAGGTTGGTGGCTTCCATGTCAATGGGGCAGTAAGATCCATTCCTAGTTTTAGTCCAAACCCTAAAGAAGATATTCAGGGTGTTGAACCAAATATGGGGATAGGTTCTGCGCCTTGGATAGATCTATTGCAGTTTGGACTAGAGTCCAGAATGGATTCACTGTCCCTCTGATGTGGAACCCACCAGCTGCCATGGATTCTTTGTTCATCCTTCTGAAGAAGGCCTTAAAATATTTACAAGCTAAAACATGTTGGATTTTTTTAACCTATTGAATATCATTTCCCATCATCCTGTGACATGTTTGTCCTCCCCCGTGCATTCTATTCAGTGCTCTCTGCTTTTCATTTTTCCAGACTCCAAAGCAGTGTCACCTCCACTTCTAAGCTGTGATGGGGGACCACACTCCAGGGTTGTCATAAGCCACTTTCTCATAGTTCTAACTTCTCTCCCCATCCGCACACCTGGAACACATGGCCCATGGATGGCCATTGGCAGAACAACTTTTAGAGGACTTTTAGAATGGGTGGGTGGGGGGAAAAGAAAAATGAAAAACTGCATTTTTGGACATAAAATAAGAGCTAAGTTAGAAAGAACTTAAGTGATGGAACAGATCCTTGGCATGGGGAACATGATTTGCTGTACATATAACTTTGTGGTAAGAAGAGTTGGCAAACGCCAATGGTCAAAAGCTGAACTAGCTTTTGTGTTTTATGAAGCTGCCTTTTATCCTGCTATGCCAGGGTTGGGTTGCTAGTGGGCACCAAAGGCTTGGAAGCCAAAACCAATCTGAAGTTAAGGTTAGCCCCACCTGAGGTCAACTCTTCAACATACACAGCTTGGGCTGGCAGAGCCCACAATGGGGTGAAGCTCCAAAATCCACACAGTCAGGCCATATCTTTTTTTAGAACCAATCCAAATGTTACCAAATAGTAAGCAAACTTTCACGAGGCTGTTTCTGGCTTTTACTTGGATGAATAAAGTGATCTCTGTGCACATAAAGAGGGAGTGAATTCGCACTTTAAGAAATAATGCGTATAATGTAATTCTAGCCTTTTGTACATGAATGTGTGCAGACTTGTATGTATGAATTTATCTTGGTTTCATACCCTCCAGCTGAAGCTGAAAAAGAGGGATGACCGAGGATTAATTGAAACTGTCCCTGCCAATAGGAGGGTGACAACAACAGCTCTCATTATGAAGGGTCTAATGATAAAAAAAATTCCTATAACACTGTTACCTACCCTGATAGCCTCCATCTTGGAATATTGTGTAACTGGCAATATTTAATAATTTGGCTTAATGTGGCCTTTCATGAGGTTAGTAGGTATATCAGGAACCCCTAAACACCAGGGCTGGAGTCATGTATAACCAAGGGAGGGGCCTTTGGAAATTCCCCAAATACTTAGGTCAGAGATTAACACCTCAAAGTGAGTCATTAACTAACCCATTCAACGATAGCAGAGTCCTTGATGCTTGCAAAGCAGGTCCTTCCTCTCCTAGTCCCCTCCAACAATAGACCTTCAATTCTAAGTACCTTGACCATTAACAACCATTAACTCTTCTGGAGCACCCTTTGTCTAGTCCTGGGAAACTCTGAAAAACATTGTATTCCACTATAAATCCCATCCCCTTAGGGGAATTAGCAGATATAAATATCACGCTAAAACATCCCCAAAGTGTGCATGAATCCCCTGCTTTTTGACTCCACGTCAGTTTGTGTCACCACTCGGCCTTCCAGACCTCCTCTCTGCCAGTTTACTTTGTGATCTCAGCTCTACAAAATCAGTATAGTATAACCCACAATCCCTCACTTTATTCCTCTATTCAAATACTTCCTACTAGCTTCGTTAGCCTTGTGTGATTGCTTGAAGCCTGAGTGTTTGCATGAATGCTGATAAGGTTTATTTCCAATAAAAATTATTTAAGTCTATGTCCTAGTTTAGAGTCTCCTCCATTACTACCGGTATACATAGGTCAAAAGATGTTTCCCACAAAAACTCCCCCATCTTCACCATATTTGAACCACTATCCAGTCTGAGCCCAATTTAAAGATAAAGAAGAACCCAGAGGCTTTGAACTTGCTCATCTACAGCAGTGCTTGGATAGCAGACTGAGGCCTGAATTCTACTGCTTGTCCCAAGTATAATAGATGTGTGGAGTCAATGGATGGACAGTAAACCAAATCCCACTGTATAGCCTCTTCTAGTTGGGATTCACAACTGGACTGAGGCTTGAACAAAAGGTGTGCAGGTCTTCTGCGGTCACAGTCTTCCTCTCAATGGGAAGGCCTGTTGTATTTCTATTTCACAGCACAGTTATTATTTATAAATTAGCATCTTCTTTAGTGATGCATTTCCTCTCTCTCTCTTTTGGCAAAGCAAAACCGACCAACTGATTTGGACCGTTCCGCTCTGAAAAGAATGCCGTAAACTGATCTGGGATTTTACTAAGCTGCATCAAAGCTCTGAGTTGTAAAGCCATGGCATGGTTCAGCCATTCCTTCCTTGAAATAATAGCCAAAGAGCTTTTGGAAGCTGGATGAAACATCGACACTAACGGAACACATCTGTCTGGGACAGCCATCCACAATCTGAAACTCTGGGAGGAAACGGCCCCTTCTCATTAACCTTACAGAAGCTTGATACAATCTGGATATTAATGCGTATCAGAGGTTTCCTGTGATCTGAGTTGCTGTTGACACTGTTTGTTTTGTGGAGGCATCAATATTTAGAATAAGTTTTCTTTGAAGGCTAGGTTGCTTAAGAATAGAAGACAGACCAAGCTGGACCAGACCAAAGATCTTCCTAGTTCAACTTCCTGTTTTCCACAGTGGCCAATCAGATGCCTCTTGGAAGCCTGCAAGCAGGAAATGAGTGCTGTAACTACTTCCTGCTCATGTTCCCTATCAGCCAGTATTCAGAGGTATATGGTCTCTGATCCAGGAGGTAGAATCATAGAACTGGAAGGGACCACAAGGGCCATCTAGTCCAACCCCCTGCCCTGCAGGAATACTCAATCAAAGCATTCCCAACAGATGGCCATACAGCCTCTGTTTAAAAACCTCCAAAGAAGGAGACTCCACCACACTTGGAGGCAGCATGGTCCACTGCTGAACAGCTCTTACTGTCAGGAAGTTCTTCCTAATGTTTAGGTGGAATCTCTTTTCCTGTAGTTTGAACCGATTGGTCCGTGTCCTAGTCTCTGAAGCAGCAAAAAACAAGCTTGCTCCAACCTTAGTATGACATCCCTTCAAATATTTAAACATGGCTATCATGTCACCTCTTCACCTTCTCTTCTCCAGGCTAAACATACCCAGCTCCCTAAGCTGCTCTTCATAGGGCATCATGGCTTCCAGACCTCTCACCATTTTAGTCACTGTCCTCTGGACACATTCCAGCTTGTCAATATCCTTCTTGAATTGTGGTATCCAGAACTGGACATAGCATTCCAGGTGAGGTCTGACCAGAGCAGAATCAAGTGGCACTATTACTTCCTTCAGTCTAGACACTATCCTCCTACTGATGCAGCCTAGAATTGCATTGGCTTTTTTTAGCTGCCGCATCACACTGCTGACTCATGTTCAGCTTGTAGTCCACTAAGACTCCTAGATCCTTTTCTCATGTACTGCCATCAAAGCCAGGTGTCACTCATCATATATGTGTGCATTTCATGTATCATATATATCTATCTACCTATCGTTTATGGCCAGTAGTCATTGGTTCCTTTATGCTCCATGAGTTCTCCCAAGCCCCTTTAAAACTGTCCAGATTAGTGGCCATCACTATATCTTTGGTAGAAAAATCTATAGCTTTAACTTTGTGAAGGAGAGTCACAAAGTTGGAAGGCCCTCATGGGTCATCTAGTCCAACCTCCTGCCAGGGCAAGAATCCTTAGCTAAAGTATCAGTGAGAGGTGGCCATCCAACTTCTACTTAAAAGCCTCCAAAGAAGGAGAGATCAGCACCTTAAGAAATAGTCCATTCTGCTATCAAATAGCTCTTACCTTCACAAGTTCTTAATATTTAGTCAGAATCTCCTTTCTTATAATTTGATTCCATTGGTCTTATCTTCTGGACCAGCAGAAAGCAAGCTTACTTCATCTTCTGCAGGATAGCCTTTTTGGTATTAAAGATAAAAGTGGCTCTTATATCACCTCTTAGTCTTCTCTTGTCTAAACATACCCAAACTGTTCTTCATAGGGCTTCATCTCTAGAACTTGGTCACCCTTTTGCCTCTCCAAACTACAAATCCCAGGATTCCACAGCCATGGGAAGAATTAAAATATAATCATAGTGCCATTATTGTGTGGTGTAAAGGACCTGGCGGTCTACTTTAACCATTTCCCTGGCATGTTAAATCTCTGCTTGAGGAAACTGTATTTATTTATGCATTTGTTTTACTTGAATTTTGTAGTCTTGTATTTATTTTTACACAAATTTCCCCCCAGTCATGTGGGCCCCCAACCAGCCCACTGAAGGGGGTACAGGTCTAGTCCTGGTTTATTACTCCGGAGTTGAGCACTAGGCCCAAGAGAAAGAGATCCTATGTAACTCATCTCCCTCACTTTTGGTTCCAGCTGAGTTTGTCCAACTTGTTTAAAATTTTTCTTTTTCACTGACCCTCAGAACAAAAAGAATTTGGGTTTCAGCAGTAGCGAGAGCCACTGTTTTAATAACAAAGTCTCTCTCTCTTTCTCTCTCTCCCTCCTCTCTTTCAGTCACTTTGACTTCTGTCCTAGAAATAGCATACTGTGATTAATCTATTCTTGGCTTTGTTCTCTCCATGACAAGAGGAGTTTGTCTGCAGAACTGTTTGTTTTCCTGCCTTCGGAAGAGGCTCCTGCAGCCAACCAAACAAAAGCCACACAAAGAGCTCCTGATGGTGGAGAGATCCAGCTGATAGCTGCTTTGCCCAAATGGGATGCCAGTGTGGTTCGTGGCAGCAGCAACCCCTAAACCAGCATGCTAACATCTCCAGCCCATTCTGAAACTCTTGCTTCAGTGTGCCTTCCTCTGCCTAGTCAAGGATCTGCTTCTTTTTGCTGGAGGAGGAAGTTTTGATGCAATGTTAGAGATCACAGGCTTCCTTGTCTCTCCCTGCCCCTCTTCCATCCCATTGATATGGCAACTACAGCTGACGTGGTTGGACATGATGCTGGAAGTCCACCATAACTGACTTCTCTAAGTATGGCCAAATGGATATGATGGACTTGGCAGCTGGCAAGTAGTAGACTTGGGGTCTCGTGGAGGTCAGGATTCAAACGTGGGTGTCTGACCCTCCAATGTTTCACAGATGAAAACTAGGACATGTGTAGACAAGTGACATCAGAGTGTGGTTAAGATAGCAAAAGGGGGAAGAAAAAGAAGACAGGAGAACCAACCGGTCCAGGCAGAGATTTTGATAAATTGTAGGATCTGATGTTGGATATAAGTTAGGTTTGCTGTGCAAGTCTCTTAATTAGCCAATGGACTTGCAGCTCTAGGGCTTAGGGTAGCCCTCATCTGGCCATCCTTGCTGGACTAGATGATCCTTGGGGTCCCTTTCTGACTCTGCAGTCCTCTGTTTCTATAACTGCCCTGTTTGAAAATGTAAGCTAGTTTTGGTTCAATTTGTGGAAGCTTTATTTCATGTGTAGGCGCCTTTAGGTAGGGTGGCACGCAGGTAAAACCCATTCCTATCAAAGCATCATTTTAAAACACCAGACCTGCAAAGAAATGGCTGCTTGTCTTCCACCGTGCGCCATGCCACAGGCAGCTGGGGCGGGTCTTCCTGCTCTGGCGTTTAATGAGCACCTCCAAGTTTCTGGTTTGTTTAATCTTGGCTTTGCTGCTACCTTTACTTTGCCTGGTTATTTCTGGCAAGAAAGGGGGAGGCGAAACCTTGCGCGGGGCCTTACTGTGCCTTGATAACTATAATTAAGCTTTCTGTGGTTCCTCGCTCGCTCGGCGACATGTAATTTTTGGCTAACCCCCACCCACCCACCTTTGTCTCTTTGGGGCCTATGAGAAGGTGGTCCTTGTATAGATGCAAAACTCAATTCATTCAGTGCAAAGTCAGAGGACGCCAAAATACATCCATCAGGGCTGGGCTGGTAGGCCTCGCCTTTAGCTTTGCATTTCACGATGCCCAAATTCTAACACCAAACCTGGACTGTTTCTCTCCCACCCCTCCTCTGCAGCTCCCCACAAGTTTCCATTATTAAAACAACTCAGGTTGGAGTGGGGTGGGAAGGGGTCAGGGAAGCCTGGGGGAGAAGTTGGGACAAGCTGTTTATTATTTTCTTCTCATCAGTGGCAGAATTTGGGGGCAGGCGGAAAAAGTTGTTGTTTGCATTCCACGTGGAGGAGATTTAAACACACACACACACACACACACACACACACACTTGGAAATTTACAGAAAACAGGGGACTGTTTAGAGGAGTCCTATGCAGCTAGGAATCCGGAATGGCTTACTGTTTAAAGGAGGGCTGGGGAAAGTATGGCCAAGGGGACCATGTATGCCCCCCCCAGGCTGTTTCATGGTCCTCAGCACTTCCAGACTCCCCAGACATTTTCTGCCCCCCCTGCAAGAGTGAAATGCCTCTCTTGGAAGCCCCCAGAAGCAACACTTCCATACCCTCTAAATGTCCCAATTTAGCCTACCCTAGTTTTAGAAGGGGTCCAAGCCTTCCTTCCTCCATATTTTGGGGTCCATGCTGATGGAAGTTCCAGTCCCATAAAACCTGGAGGACTACTGCTCGTCCTCTCACCCGTGTAGGCAATCTAGAGCTAGATGGAGCATACTATTGTGTTTTTTTCCCCATTCTCTGTGAAAAAACAACATTAAAATTCTAATGAGTGGTAGGGATGAAGCAAACCACTCATCTGGTAGCCTAAACAAGTAAACAAACGAAAAATACAGAAGGAGATAAAATGGTATGTCTGTAAATAATGCAGATGGGATGGAACAATGCAAAGGAATGACTCCGGCCTCTTAGCTGGATGCAAAAACCACAATCAACTTCCACTCTGCTCCTGTTTATTTTCCAGGAGAAATCATTGCCTTCAGGCTCCTGTCCACAGTCCACAATGGGGATGTGGGTGTCTTTTTCTACCTCTTTTTAATATTTTCATAAAGTCTTTTGGTACTTTAAAAATGATGAAATTAGTTGTGGTGCAAGCCAGTGTGGAGGGCAGTTATCACTAGAGTTTTGTCCACAGCATTGCACATTAATTGGGGATGTGTCATGCCCGAGGTAGAAAAAGATCTATATTTTTTGGAATTACAACTCCCAGAATCCCCAGCCAGCATGGACCGTTGCACTCTAGCAACCTCTGGAGGGTCACATATTTCTTCTACCTCTTGTATAACGACAACAACAACAGCAACATGAGAGATTAAAATGGTTGCCAGTAACAGAAAAATGCCCCTCAGTGCCATCTCTCTGGGATTTTGCTGAATCTTCGGCTGCCAACACACTGCAAAAATAATGCAGTTTGACTCTGTTTTAACTATCATGGCTCCAGTCTTACGGAGTCCTGGGATTTGTAGTTTGTTGTGGCACCAGAGCTTTCAGACAGAGAAGGCTAAATATCTCACAAACCTACAATTCCCTGAATTCCATAGCATTGAGCCACGGCAGTGAGAGCAGTGTCAAAATGCATTATTTACGCAGCCTTAGTGTGACAGTCCTGTCGCACAACACAGCTTTGGCACTATGATTTCACTTTAACTGCCATGGCAACAGCCAGACAGATCCAGTATCTCATCAAATGGCAAAGCTCAGGAATTCATAGGATGAAGCCATGACAGTTTGTGGTGTCAAAGTGCTGGAATTGTGTAGTATGAAAGGGCCTTCAGTCTGAGACCTTGAAATCATCACATTTCCTCCAAGTATCCTGATGTGGTAGGGACAGTCCTGATTAATCTTTTGCTGTCCTACTTTTTTGGCTGCTTTTAAAATGTCCCGGCTTCTTTCTCACCTTCCCACTTTCTCCCTTTGTGCTCAGCCTACTTCAATTGCTAAAAACTGGGTTCAAAGTGAAAAAGTAGTTTACATTCAATTAACTCAGCAGGAGGGAGAGGAGAGGAGGCCAATTTTCATCTGTTAAATGATGCAGTATATGTCATCAGCACCACCTCCATCACTTGAGGTTGGGGAGAAGGAAACATCACATTTAATCAGATGCTAATAACAGAAGATCCAGTAGGCGGAACAGAGAACCTGGAACCATAACATGATCAGATTGTTTGGGAGAATATGCCAAAAATATGTCAGCTTGACCTCTGCAAAAATCTGCCATAAAACAGCAACACTTCTCCTAAAATAGGCCTTGTATAGGTTCATACAAAGGTGGGGGGGGGAACCCACAACCTTCAAAGCACCAGTGCTCTAAACGTTTCTCATAATGGACGTGCTAAGCAACCGATCATGTCAGTGGGGTGTTTTCTACACCTTTTTCATTGGCGTAGTATCCTTTCTGTGAAGCAGTGAACAGAAGCCCCATCACACAACACAGCTATAGTGCTATGATGCCAGTTTAACTGTCATGACAACATCCTATGGAATCTTGGGATTTTTAGTTTGGGGAGCTATTAGAGCTCTCTGGCTGGGAAGTCCTTCCCTAAATGTCCCTCACCCAATTTTGAAGGATTAGGTTGCTGACCATGGGAAGGACCCCAAGAATATTATACTTGTCAGTGCTGAACAATGGTCCAAATCAATATAAAGCAGCTTGCTTTGTTCATTTCAGAACAGTATAGTGTAGTGGTTAGAGCGCTAGGCTGTGATTTGGGGGGGGGGTCCAGGCTCTCTTCCACAGTGAGCTACGACCTTCAGCAAGCCATTCTCCTTCAGCCCTAACCTACCTTACAGGGCTGTTGTGGGGGCAGCCATGTTTGCTTGGCTTGAGCTCATGGTGGGACTGGTGGCAGTGGTGAATCTAGTCTGGGTTTTTGTCCAAACTTTAAAGGAGATATCTAAAGTGCTGAACCCATTTTGGGGGAGAATATATTTCAGCACTCTGGACAACTACTTCAAAGGTCAAACTAAAACCTAAAGCAGATTCTCCACCCCATGGAGAGGAAACTATTAACCTCCCACTGGCGTTGGATATAAAAGCAACTCATGAAAGAAACAGAGATATGAGGACAGTGAGAGCTTGCTAAGCTCTAAGAGTCAATGGCCATCTAATTTTCCTTCTCCTGGTAAAGATGGTCATACAAAGACGAACCTCCATGATGAGCAGAAAGGCAGCCTTAACATTCAGATAGACTCCAAACATTTCCTAATTGTCTTTGAAAGAATCATAAGCTTCTAGTCCTTACCATGATGAGGAAGAGGGAGGCTTCATTTGGTCAGATCAGGTTAAGGTGCCTTCTTTGTTTCATTCTGTCTTGCTAATTCAAGGGTGGGAAAAGTGGGGCCCAGGGGCCACATGTAGTCCCCAGCGATCAAATCTTTTTTTGTAGTGGAGGTGCAGCTTTCCAAGTTTCCCCGGAGAAGCTAAAGCAGACCCCTATCCTCTGACTGTTGCTTACCCCAGTTCTAGTTCCAAGGATGCACTCCACAAGTGTTTATTCCTACCAGAACATCCCATGAACAATTCTTGCTTTTCAACAATCACCCCCCCCCCCACAAACTGGAAGATATTGACACAAAACCATTCTATTTCAGAGTGGATTCTCTGACAGGCCATGACTGGTTCTTTCTGTTCAGCCAGCCCAGCGAAACCAAAGACCAACAAACCTTTGTTCATTCAGGATACCGCTGGCTGTGAGGTCACTTCCCTTCCATGCCTGCCTGCCATGCCATATGATTCCGCTGGGGTATACGTTATTATATATAGCATCTTTAATGTCGGTCTCAATCATTGGCTTTTATTTTGCTGTCCTCTGGGGAGGAAAAGTTGCTTTCACTCTTTGGTATCTAAATATTGACTTAATGTTTGGCTATCAAAGAAAGAAGAAAAATTATCCACCACCACCCCAACCCAAACATCCATAAAAAACATTCTTCCTACCTTGAGTGCTTTAAAGCAGTGACCCCCCCCCTATTCATGGAAACCTAGGGGGTGAGATACATATATACATTTGCTCTTCTCCTGCTCCACTTTCCCAAGTGGCAAGAAATTCCAGAAAAGATGCTAGAGAATTTCAACCAATATGAAGGCCTTTTTTTCACTCCTTGGGCTAAATCACAGCATAGGGCTTGTCTAGATGAGAAGATATAATGCTGATTGCTATGCATTAATGCAAATTAGTAGGAGCGTTCATTTGTCTCTATGATCCTTTGGCAAAATTGCTGGTATGTGAAGCTATCCATGTTTGAAGTGCATACGCAGCCATGCCTGCGAATCAAGATGGTGGCCAAAAGTGTATTACTCGCATTGTTATTCTCCACAAGTTGTTGCTGTTGCACAGTATTTTTTTAAAACTGTAAATCAAAGGTGCACAGGTGTGACATTCTGCTTAAAAAAGCTGTTTGGTCATCTCAGTCCAGCAAAAAAGTGCACGATCGATAATGCTAAACTCCAAAATAGTGCTTCCGGCTACTTCATTGCTGGCAAGCCTGCCCCCTGCACACTTCCGGCTAATCAGCTTTCCACTTCCACCCTCGCCAAGAATGTGCTGTGATGCAAATTGGATGTCCAAACTAGAAGCGATGCGCATTTGCACACATTATTCAAAACCCTCTGCTTTTCCCATGCAGTAAATGGAGTTTTTGCCCCTATTATCACCTCTCAGTATCCAATAAATGAGTAATATTACCGTAATCAATTTTTAAAAAAGATCTTTCAGTCAGCTTTTACGGTCTGTGATCCAACCAGAGTTTGGGAAAGAGAATTAATTTGCATGCCTGTCAGGCCTTAAAACCAGGGGGTACCTGCTCTGGTTGATTTAACTGTGTTCTTCAAACTATTTGTCATTGCAGTCTGTTTTTGAATGTGTTTATATTGTGTGTTTAATGCTTTGAATCTTTTTATCTCTTGTACTTCACCGTGGGGACACTGGCAAGCTGAAGGGTGAAAGATATACCATACATAAATAAGGAAAGTTTAGTTCCTTCTTTTTTGGACCAGAATTCTTTGAGCCTGCTGGCAAATTGGATATGCTCTCTTGTCTATGTGTCCATCCTTAGAGAGGAGGTCCAACCATTTGAAATGCTATTTGAGGATAGGCGTCTATGTATTTGCTCCTCTGTTGCAGAAAACGCCCCCCCAGATCTTGCTGGAATGCAGTTCCCATTAGCACTATGCAGTGCAGTCTGTGGTGGTGGATGATGGGAGTTTCAGTCCAGCAACATCTGGAGGGCCATTTGTTGTTGCTGTGTGCCTTCAAGTAATTTTTTACTCATGGCGACCCTATCATGGGGTTTTCTTGGCAAGATTTGTTCAGAGGGGATTTGCTTTTACCTTCTGCTTGGGCTGAGAGAGTGTGACTTGTCCCAGGTCCACCAGTGGGTTTCTGTGCCTGAGCAGGGATTTGAACCTTGGTCTCCAGAGTCCAACACTCAAACCACTATACCACAGTGTATATGTTCTCCGCATCTGCAGTTCCCATTAACGTTATGCAGTGCAGCCAAGGGTGTTACTACAGGGTGTGTGGGGAGAATTGAGGTTATTGCCCAGAGAATTCTGCCCTCCCCAAATGAAATTTTCCTTCAATTCCCAAATTTCTAGCATTGTGCAGTGGGAGACACTGAAAATCATTCACACTCAGATCTCTTCTATTTGCTTCATATGCATTCCCTTGGTAATGCCATTTGCCTGTTTTCTCTGAAGGCCTAAACTCTATTTCTAAATGCTGAGCTGGAGTTTTAAGTTACTGTAATGCTAGAAATTTGCAGACTGAAGGGAAATTTCATGGAGGGGGTCAGAATTCTCATTGGAAGGAACAATACCTTCATTTTGTCCCCCCTCCTCTGTAGCTACACACTCCAGAGTGTAGCCCCATGGTGAATCATGATGGGAATTATGGGACTTGTAGTCCAAAATAATTGAACTTTCCAAAACTCTGGATCTAACACATGGCTCTCTCCCCCACTCCAACTGGGAAACATTCTTTTATTCCTGTCCACATCCATGTAGGTTTTAATTGATGAATGGGCTGACAAAATGACCAAACCTTGTAGTAGACTGATGGGAGTGATGGTGGAGAACAAAGGAGAGAGAGCTGGTCAATCATTAACTCTTACTCCTGATTTCCCCAAGTGAACCATGTCCTCCAGCTCTGCACCCTTGGATAGGAATCCAAAAATGATCTCCTGTCACCTTTACCATCCATGGTTCCCCCTCACACTGTCACCCCCCCCCCACATCCAGGCAGGGAGAGGCGGTCAAGGAACAATGGTCCTGAGTGTTCGGGGAAAATATGTCAAACATCTGACATCAAAGGGTGGCAGGAGTTTAAACATGTCCCTGCTGGCCAGGGAAGAGGGGGAGAAGAAAGGGCTGTATAATTTGTCAAAAGCCTGCTGAAGTTTTCAGCAGGCAGGAAGAGAAGGAGGAGGAAGATTCGAAGCAAAAGATGGTAGATTTTCCTTGGGTTTTTTTCTGGGTTGTGAGGCCGTGTTCTCGAAAAGTTTATTTCTGACGTTTTGCCTGCATCTGTGGCTGGTATTTTCAGAAAATGGTTGGATAGGAGTGTGTGTGTGTGTGTGTGGGGGGGTTATAGCATTTCTTGGTTGGTCTGTAGATCATTTGGACTTCACATTGAACATCTCTACAGGGAGAAATTTTTAACAGATTGCAGGTCCTTACAGTGGTGTTTAAACATCAAATAATGCCCTTAAAATACAACAACAGACATGGACTTCTGGCCAGTTGTTATAGGCCCCTGTTTTTTTGACAGTCCATGTGGTCCCTAGAAAATCCCAAAGGAAGAAAATTGTCCCTTGGAACAGCTGGAGTTGCCTACCCCTCTTCTTAGCATGGTTTGTCTAATGGGAAGAGATGTGAACTTGGGGGTGTTCCAGTTTCAGACATGGCCCTGGGAAGGAACGAAGTGGTTTGTTTGATTCTTTATTTATCTGATTAAAGAGAACAAAACAAAAGAGAATCAAAGTAGCCACTGCTGGTCATGCTTGAAAAGGCATTGCATCCGTGGCAATTGGACAGCTCATAGAAAATCAGGAATTTCAAGGGAAGAAGAAAAGCCTTTCTGCACCAAAAGGTTGGAACTAGGACCCTAGTTTTAGCGTGCCCTTCTCAGCTTGGTCTCTGGGTCTGGCTGGCAGAGGAATGGTTGATTTTTACCCTGTGGTTTAGTCTGAACTTCAAAGGAACTGTCCAAAGTGCTGAGCCTAACCTGGAGATAGGATCCCACATGAGGCTAAAACACTGAGTGGATTCTCCACATCATTGACATGGGAGCCAACAGCCACAAGACATCTGATATTCTCTCTGGTCTGTGTGTCCTTCCTTACAGAAGGCAGTCCTCAAAATCCTGTCCCATCATCCCTCATTATGGGCTGCACTGCATAGTGCTAATGAGAGTGGCTTCCCAGAGGGTTCCAGGGCATTAAATTGGCCCCCAAACCTGTCGCAATTGTCCAGTTTGGCTTTCCATATACTTTAGATTCCAGTGCCCACAATCCCTTGCCATAGTGATGTTTGGGACTCCAGTGCCCTCCAGATAGGATCATAGAATCATAGAGTTGGAAGAGAACACAAGGGCCATCTAGTCCAACCCCCTGCCATGCAGGAAGACACAATCAAAGCATTCCCAGAAGATGGCCATCCAGCCTCTGTTTAAAAACCTCTTGCTGGACTGCCATTTCCATTAGCACATAGCAGTATAGCCTATGGTGAAGAGTAATGGGTCACCCAGTTTTAGAAAAAAACTAAGATATAAATGAATAAAGTCTTCCCCTTCCACCTTCTCCCCCCCTCCTCCAGTTGCCCCCTTCTGCCCCTTTTTCCAATTCAGAATTCTCCATTCTGAGATGAGATGTCAATCCATGTGCTTGTATTGCATGTTTACTTTTTCCCAAAAAGTGTGTTTTTATAGAAAGGCCACACGGATTCCCTGAAAACAAGCCCTCTCTCCCCCCACCCCCGACCTCGACCAGCCTGGACTGGGCTGGAAGCCTCACCCAAGAGGGGGTTGTGAAAGGACTCCTTTCGCCATGAGCCTCTCACCGCCCCACTGTGGTCAGAGCCCACGCCCTCTGTGGTCAGCCTTTCCTGGTCGCCAGGTCGCCAGGCTGGGCGCTGCTCAGGCTGCCCCGACAGAGATCTGAATGGGGCACTTCTCCCAATTAAACCAGACCATGCCTCTGTGTTGCATACTTTGAAAGGTTTGGGGACTCTTCAAGGGCATCCCAGCTCTCAGAGCTTGCAAACTGAGTTTTTTAGAAAAGGTGCTCTTGTGAAAGCCATGGGAAGCAAAAAACTAGGTTTAGCTTGTCACAGTTGATTTTTGCCCCCTTCCTTTTGGAGGCTGAGGCACCGGTGGGAGACGGGTAGGACTCCTGGTTTCCCCTGGCATCTTCTTTCCCTACATCTTCTGAGAGGAACAAGCAAGAGATGGAGGGTGCCCTCAACACGCTCTCTGGATGCTGAGCAGGTAAGATGTGACCTTCAACACCTTCAGAGTCACCAGGCTAACCTTTTGCTAGCCTTGAAAGAAAGTTTGGTTACTGCTTTTGGAAGGCTCCTGGTGAAACAATTCACCATTTAAATTGATTTCAAGGCCTCCCTGTTCTGTTTAACATTAAAATGTAACCATTTCTTTTGTGAATCAGAAGTGGGATTCCATCCTCTTTGGGTTTCTTGTGTCATTTTCCAGCAGCCCCTGGAAGATGTCCAGCCATAAAAGTGGTCCCCAGACCTGGCATAGTTGCCCACCCCATTCTAAACCTTTGGCCTCCCAGATGTTTTGGGCTCCCGTACCCATAATCCCTTGCCCTGGACCATGTTGGCTGGGAGCTTCTGGGAGCTGAGGTCCAAAACATCTGTAAAGACTACGTTTCCTCAGCCCTGTTCTAAGCCATGCTGTGATGTTGCTTGGTATAATGTGTGGATGCATGGGTCTCAGCTTAAACACTGTAGAAGTGACCTGTTGTTTAGGGCAGGCAAGGGTGTGTGTGTGTCTCCTGCTTGACATCCACCCCACACCCAGGTTAAAATCCACTTTCTCTGCTGTCCTCAGACTGTTGCTTGGAATTGTTGCTTCTTTGGTACCCAAATCCCCCAGTCAGCATGGTTTGGAGTTGTAGTCTCACAAGGAAAGTTACCTCTGACACTTTGCTTATCAAATTATGTGACTCCAGCTATTCTTGGTGACCTGGGCTGTGTTGTTGTTATTGTTATTCGTGTATAGCTATACATACTGCCTACTTAATTATGAAAGTGTAAATAAGTAATGTCTCCTCACCTGAATCCCTCCACAAACTGACCTTAACAGCTCGCAGCTCCATCGAGTGATGGAGATCTGTTCAGCTGGTGATCAGGGCGCAAGAGGATGACATCTTCAGCCCCCTGCTGCCAGTGAGTGAAGCTGCAATCAGGAATTGCTATGGGGTCCTGCTTCCGATTGTCTCAGCCTCACTCATGGGTGGGATGGGGTTGGAAACATGCCGTGTCCCAATCGCCAGGCGAATAGGCCTCCATCACTCAGTGCAGCCGCCGGCTCTTAAAGTAGGTTTGGGATGCATTTATGATCATAACAACAATGGTACAATCATGAATACGTAGTATTACTAAGTATGGAGTGGTTACAGATCCATAAATCTAGATTATGAATCCATAACTGCAATACACAATGCCCAGTTGTTGTTTTTACAGTATTTTCTATCCCACTCTTTCCCTAATATTGGGGTTCAATGTAGCGTAGAGAAAACCAGAACAGATTAAAAACATACCCCAAAATTGGCAAAAATGGATAGAACTTCTTTTAAAGAGCAATTAAACAATCTGTAGAAGTAAACAGATTAGACATGACCACTGGGAGACCAGGGCTCAAATCCCCACTCAGCCATGGAAACCCACTGGGTGACCTTGGGCAAGTCACACTCTCTCAGCCTCAGAGGAAGGCAGTAGCAAATCTCTTCTGAACAAATCTTGCCAAGCAAACCCCATGATGTGTAATTCAGAAATGCCTTGAAGGCACACAACAACACACAGAATTAAAACCATTTAAAAATGTGTTAGAAGATAAGATACAAACCAAAAAAGGCAAAACAACACACCATTAAAAGCCTATAGCAGTCAATTCCTAAAAGCCTGATGAAATTGGAAAGTTTTTGGTGGCAGAAGGAGAGCAAAGAAGGAATTCTGAAGTCTAGGAGCAGCCACCAAGAAGGCCCTCACACTTGTATCCCCCAAAATGTGGTTTCTTCCTAGGAGTAGCCATATGTCATCTGGACTACCAGCACCAGTCTTCATATTTTTGCAGAGCCAGTGTGGTGGTTTGAATGTTGGACTCTAAGAGACCAGGGCTCAAATCCCCATTCAGCCATGAAAACCTACTGGGTAATTTTGGGCAAGTCTCACTCTCTCAGCCTCAGAGGATGGCAATGGCAAACCTCCTCTGAATATATCTGGCCAAGAAAACCCAGTGATAGGGCAGTTTGAAGCACCTAACCACAACCATAATCTGAGACCCTATACAGTGGCTTCCTTAGGCTACATGTAAATCCAGCTCGAGTAGGGTTATAAGTAAGTAGCATGGAGAGAAGAGCAAGTCCCAGCCTTGTCCTTGTATGCCTTGTTGTGTGTTTTTAAAAAGCACAGCAGCCCTCTAGAGGCTGGGCTGCTTGCTCATTAGCTGGAGAGTTGAAACCAGACACCTGGCTCCATCTTGTCCCAAAAGCCCAAGTCCTTGCCGCTCTTTAAAAGGACAAGGAGAGGCTTGTGAGGGACACACCTCTCCCCAGTAGCAGTCCCTGGGTTCCCCTCCCTTTTGGGGGCATCTCCATCCCACTCCAAACATCTGGGTCACCTCATCCAGTCCCCTCCATGGGCTGGCCCATTCCAGCATCATTTCAGAGATAAGAGAAGACACACACACCGAGAGAAGGCACCTGTCTTATTTAAACCAGAAGCCAGGACTAGCTTGTGTGATGGGCCAAGGAAGCCTGGATTTTGAGGGGAGATTCGGAAAGCCCAAGGCCTATGGTACAGCCCTGTAGCTCCACAATCTGACTGACTCTCTGGGAAAAGGAAATAGATCTGCAACAGATCAGATTGGGGAAAACACAAACGTACACACACACTGGTTGAAACTAATGGCTGCTCATTTGATTCATCCGGTTGCAATGTAAGTATACCAAATTTTGTGTGCATTTGTGTGTGTGCATGATGGATGGAATGAAAGCATAATGTTGAGGTGAAAAGATTCCTGATGGGTTTAGAAGGCCTGATCTCTCACTATAGATTAACCTCAAAGCATTCTAAGGTGTGTGTGTGTTTTTAATCTTTGGGGTTAAAAGCCTAAACCCTTCTCCTTTGGTGATTATTATCTTCTCCTCTTCTTTCAGAGGTATCCCTATGGCAGGGAGGATCCAAATTAAGGGTATTATTTCTCTGTAAGAATTCTGCCCCTTCAAATGAAATTTTCCCCGAATCCCCAAATTTCTAGTATTGCAGTAATTTAAAACTTCATCTGAGCATTTAGAAATACAGTTTAGTTATCCAAAGAAAAGGGGCCAGTGAAATCCCCAAGGGAATGTGAACACAACAAATAGAAGAGTTTTTGGTGTGAATGATTTTCAATGTCTCTGCAATGCTAGAAATTTGGGATCTGGAGAAAATTTAATGGGGGCGGGCGAATTCTTACTGGGGTGGCAAAGCCCTTGCTTTGCTTCCCAATAGCTATACCCGTTGTCTCTCTCTGTGTGTGTTTAAAGCACAATGTGTTCATTTCTATGGGTAACTGGTGCTCCATTATGTTGGAAGCCATTTCTTTGCAGCCATTATCAGGGAAAGTGAAATCCTGCCAGTTGGGGATGCATATGCACCAGAAGGATTGGAAATCCTAAAACAGAAGGATATGCACAGAGAACATTTCTAAGCAGATTGATTTAGAAGTGGGATTTATTGAGGACTAGTGGCTTTAAAAAGCCATTCTTGGAAGGGATCTCAACAGAAAATTGTGTTTCCTTGCACTGATTTAGAATCCAGTGTTTATTCTCAGCCACAAAAGCTTATGCTAAACAAAACTGGTTACTTTATAAGGTATCAGTAGAGTTTTTGGTGTTGTATTATTTAGGCTTGCCAGAGTAAAAACTTTAAATGGCTCCTGTACCTTTCATGGTTGTGTAGAAAGGGACTTTTAGCAGGTATTGCTTGTTACCTGGTTGCAGGACAAGATACACCTGCTGCAATTCCCTTTTCTACACAACCATTAAAGGTGTAGGAGCTGCCTCTAGTTTTCAGTCTGGCAATTCTAGCTTATATTCCTTCTGTGAGTGGTAATGGGTGGAGTTTGATTTAATGTTTCTGGGACTTCCGAAGAGAGGGTTAGATTAGGATGTAGTCATTCTTCCAATAAACCTATTAAAATCAGTGGAGCTCAAGCTCATCACAACCACTTGATTCCAACTGATTTCAATGGGTCTCCTCTTCGGTATGTCCAAGCTGTGATCCAAACCAGTCCTCTACCATCTCTACCTCAGCTATCTATCAAATTTCTCTTCTCTGCATTGCCTGTTCAGCTGATATGTTTCTGAAAGAGAGAAAGAGCATTTTCTTTGTGTATGAGTGACAATCCTATGTCTCTTATCTCTTCTTCCTTGGAACACTGTCTCAGCCAAGCTTCTTTAGAACTTCAAGGAGCACAAATTTTGGAATCTCAGCTAGCGTGAGGAATTGGGGAGCTGTAGTCCGAAGTGGTTAACTTTTCCAAGGAGAGATCAATATTCCAGATAATAAAAACATGGAATGCAGGTAGGGAGGAGAAGAGAAAGAATCATATCAATACCTTTAAGGCAAACTGATTTATTTCAGCCTGAACTTTTGTGGATTTCAATCCACTTCTGCTGAGGTGCACTGATGGATTAGTTCTCAAAGAACAGGTATACTAGCAGTTTCCTTTTTATATCCACCGTATTTGTTTTTATATCCAATTGTTGTGAGCCGCCCTAATAGGCAAAAGGCAAGGTACAAAAATAAAGTTATTATTATATTATTATTATTTATGCTGCAACAGATTCACACTGCTGGGTCTTCGGGAAATATTCTAGACCAGCGGTTCTTAAGCTGTGGTCCGCAGACCCCCAAGGGGCCACGATGTCCTCACAGGGGGTCCACGAAGGCTCGAAATATGCTTGGCCCACCTCTTCTCTGTAGTGGAGCCATGACAGGACCCAAGGAAAAGGCTGGCTTGGCCTGTGCATTGCCATTCAATCTGTTCCAGCCACAAACTTGTAGGAAGAAGCAGAAAAAAAGTCTTCACTCCCCCTCCAGTGCCTTTTAAGGAAGGTTTAATGGATGGTGTAATTGTATTATTGTTGTTGTTGTTGTTGTTTTAAATCTTGAGTTAAGTCTGGGGGGGGTGTCCACTGCAACAAAAGATATTTAGAGGGGGTCCCTGGTAAAGAAAAGTTTAAGAGCCACTGTTCGAAGCCATTTCAATTGCTCTGCCTTTATTTCTACACTAGAGGGCAGCAAAGAGCAGCATCGGAGGGGAACTTAATTCAATTTTTTTTTAAACAAAAAAACCTCCCTTCCACATTTCTCTGAATCGTTCTCTCATTCTCTCTCTCTCTCTTCCTTTCTCCTTTGCAAAAAAGTCCAGAGGCGGTTTTTCTTCTGCTGGAGGAACAAGCAGCATCTCTGTGTGTTTTGCAAATGCAGACTCTAAAAACAAGAATACAAAATTCCTCCCTTCTGCCAGCGAGGAAAAGAATCCCATAAAAAGCTAAGCAAACTTTTAAAATCTACCGCCACCAAAAAAAGGGGGAAAAGTACTCCCCAGCAGAGATTTCATACAGATGCGGGTGTTGGGGAGGTGGGAAAACCCACCACCAGCAAAGGAAAAAAAAACCCCAAGCTGGCTTGAATTTGGATTTGTCCAAAAAGTGAATATTTTGAGTGGAGAGATGAGCTGCTTTTAGGGATTGGAGCCTAATAAGGAAGGAAGGGGAAGAAAAAAGGACTCAAAGGAAGTTAAAAATAAGGGGTGGGGGAAAGGGTCCAGAGCTCAGGATGATGGGTCTGCTTCTCGGCTTCTTCCTACAGTCTCCGTCCTCTCCTTCCCCCAGGCGGTCGCGATCGGAGACTTAAATGGGATTAAAACCTCCTCCTCCTCCTCGAAGAAGAAGGCGACCAGAGAAGAAGGGAAGAGAAGAGAAGAGGAGAAAGAAAGAAAGAAGAGGAGCAGCAACCAACTCTCTTTCTCCTTGGGATCCCCAGGACTGTCAAGCTGAACCCCACTTTTGCTTTTCTTAAAATATATATATTTTAATTTTAATTTTTTTTTTTGGAAGGGGTTGCAAGGATGCGCCCCAGCCCCGGCAGCTTTCCGAGGGATCAGGGCGAAACCATGCACTAAGACAACGGGATGAAGGAGGCGTTGGGAGCCGGCTCCAGACTCAAAGCAGCAGCAATAGCAGCAACAAGGGGGTGAGTGCAAAGTTCGTGCTGATGCAAACAGATGTCTCTCTTTCTCTCTCTGTGTGTGCATGTGTGTATGGGGTGGGCGTCTGCTCCAGGACAAACAGGAGGAGGTCTTGTGTGTGTGTGTGTGTGTGTGTAAGGTCTGGACACCCCCCAAGTTTGGGGGGGGCAAAGGGTCCTTTTCAGGACTCCATGTCTCAGAATCCACCCTGGCTAGGGGATTGTATTTTGTATTTATTGTATTTATACCCAGCTCTTCAGCCACAGAGCAGCTTATAAATGGTCAATTTAACAGTTTAACAGGGATGATGGGAGCTGCAGTCTCCAGAGGCCACCCTGGTCCACAAATGGTCAGTTTAACAGGGATGATGGGAGCTGCAGTCTCCAGAGGCCACCCTAGTCCACAAATGGTCAATTTGACAGTTTAACAGGGATGATGGGAGCTGCAGTCTCCAGAGGCCACCCTGGTCCATGAATGGTCAATTTGACAGTTTAACAGGGATGATGGGAGCTGCAGTCTCCAGAGGCCACCCTAGTCCACAAATGGTCAGTTTAACAGGGATGATGGGAACTGCAGTCTCCAGAGGCCACCCTAGTCCACAAATGGTCAATTTGACAGTTTAACAGGGATGATGGGAGCTGCAGTCTCCAGAGGCTACCCTGGTCTGAATTCGGATGAAGAAAACCGGGAGGAGGGGAGGGAAAAGGGGGCGTCTTAGATTTGGCAGTGGGGAGGGTGTTAGAGATGGGGAGGGATGGTTTTTGGGGAAAGAAGGCTGTTCTTTGGCTGAGGGCAATTGTTGGTTTAGGGTTAATTGAAATTCAGAGAAGAACTGGGGAGGAGGGAGGAAGAGGGTTTAGCCAGCTCTATTGGAATAGGGGGAATATTGCTTCTGTATGTGTGCCTAGCTGGCTGGGGGATTCTGGGAGTGACAGTCCAAAGAGGCACCTTTCTTCCTGCTTATGGCGACCCCATGAATTTCACAGGGTTTTCTTAGGCAAGGAATCCTCAGAGATGGTTTTGACACTTCCTCTGAAATAAAGCCTACAGCACTGGGATTCATTGCCTGGTCTCCCATCCAAGTCCTAACCAGGGCTGACCCTGCTTGGCTGCCAATATCAGATGGGATCTCTTGCCTTCAGGGTATTTTGGCCCGTGATAGAGGTGGTTTTGCCAGTTCCTTCCTCTGAAATACAGGCTCCAGCATCAGCTGTTGGATGGTGGTCTCCCATCCAAGTCCTAACCAGGACTGACCCTGCTTAGTTGCCAAGATCAGATGGGATCTGTTGCCCTCAGGGTATTTTGCCCCACAATAGAGGTGGTTTTGTCAGTTCCTTCCTCTGAAATACAGGCTCCAGCACCAGGTGTTGGGTGACCGTCTCCCATCCAAGTCCTAACCAGGACTGACCCTGCTTAGCTGCCAAGATGAGCCAGGATCTGATGCCTTTAGGAGATTGCTTATTAGGCTGAATAAATTTAAAAGGAACTTCTGAAGAAAGAGAGCATGGGCTCATCATGGGCACTTTGGAGGAAAGAGGAAGATGACTTAATAATTTAAAAGGAGTCAATAGTGGGAAAGAGTCAGTGGAAAGAGAGGAGACTGTATCCTTTAAGGCTCGGGGGCAAGGGAGAAAATAGTCATCTTGGGTGGCTTGGACCTTGAGACTCTGGCAGCCGTTTCTGGTCTATGGGATGACAGGAAAGGGGAAGGAAACGCATCCAGGTTGCAAAGAGGGGACTGGGCAGAGGATGAGAGGATGCAGCCATGGGTGATGAGTTCATTTTGGCCAGGGAAGGGGGCATCCGCTGGGCAGAGGTCCTCACCTTTCAAGTTTCTCTCCTCCCCACTTAAAAGAAAGGAAACATATGGAGGTGGGGATGAGTTCATTTTTGAAAAAGAGCTTTTAAAGCAAGCAAGCATGAACAATAACAACAAGGAATGGTGATAATAAAATATTATTATTTCCCCATGCCTCTGGGTAAAGAAAACAACTCTAGTTCCTGCAACTAGATAAAGTGCATGGGGAGCCATTCCAAACAATAGTTAAGAGACAGGATTGCAAGAGCACAATTTCAGAAAGGGACAGGGCACTTTATCTGACCATTCCTCACTGGTTCCTAAATTCCTGGACAGACTCTCAATCATGGACAGCCCCAAAGTCCAGTCAGGAGCACTTGATAAACTGTGAAATCCATGGAGATGATGTGGGTGAGTCTTTTCCAGGAGTACAATGCTACCAGTAGTGGTGGTTGTTATTATCTGTAATAACAACAACTTCTAATAGTAGTAGTGGAAAAGTTTCTGTCTCCTCCCCTCTGCTTTCTTCTGACCCTCTTAGGAAGTTAAGTGTGGCTGGCTTGCGTGACCAGTGAGGGTAATAATTTGTAGACACTCCCTTGACTTGAAGTAGTGTCCTGGGATTCATTTTTTTTTTTTTGGCTGAAGGGGTTGGGGAGGAAGAGAGGTACCCCAGTCACTAAGGCACCAATCCTGAGCATGCATGCTGTTGCATTAAAATCATCAATGGGCAGACAAACTGGGGATGTGGGAAGGAAGTGTGGATCTCAAGCTGTGGAAGGGTTAGGGTTAGGCATACAGAAGGAGCCCGGATTTCAAGGTCTAAAATTCTTCCCCAGCTTGCAATTCAGCTTGGAAGAGGAGCAGTCCCACACAGAAGGCCCCAGATTAAATTCCTGCTTTTAAAAAAGATCTCTGATAGCCAGTGGGTTATGGGTTGCCAAAAAATGCATCCCTGGAAATTAAAAAAGGAACAGGAATTTGCATAATACGTTGTAAACTCTGCTCCAGAGGCTAGAGAGGGTGCATTTTCTAGGAAGGCTCAATGGTAGCCGTGCTGCTTTTGTGTCCTGTGGATAACTGAATTGGTGGATAATGAATCAGTGGATATGGGGGTCCAACTGTACTACTTTGCATACATAGGGTCTTGGTTTCAGTCACCAGCATCTCCTCTTTGGAGGTTTTTAAACAGAGGCTGGATGGCCATCTGTTGGGAATGCATTGATTGGGTATTCTTGTATGGCAAGGGGTTGGACTAGATGGCCCTTGTGTTCTCTTCCAATTCTATAGTTCTATGATTCCTCCAGATAAAAAAACTTTCTGCGTAAGACATGGCTGGGAATCAGGTGCCCTCCCAACGTTCCCCTCCATTAACTTTGGTGGCTCTGGTTGTTAGGAGTTGCACTCTAGCAACACTGGGACGGGCTGTGATGATCACCTCCAGCCTACAGTTTAGGGCTGGCTACTGTGGTTCCCTTTTACCTTTGCAGTGAAAAAGAAAAGGAAAAAAGCAGCATGCTTCATGGATTGAGCCAGGCTGTCTGTGGCTGGCTTTGCAGAAAGGTGTGTGTGTGTTTGCTTTAGGGGGAAAAAAAAGTATGCCAAAACATTTCCGTTTTGCCCAGACTTGGCTTCGGCATGTCTGGAAGTCTTGGTAATTACTTGCCTCTCCTTTTGCCCTGGTCTACCTTCTCTGCTAGGCAGGAGCTGGGTGTCTTTGGCCTTTGGAGGGGAAACACCTGCCTCAGTTTTTGAAGGGGAGACAGGGTGAAGCGGACAGAAGAGGGAGAAAGTACCTGAGAGTTAGCAATGGAAATCAATAAGAAAGAGCAGAGAGAGAGAAGGACATGGCTGGCTTTCTGGAGGGTGTACCTGGCAGGAGCTCATGGCAGAGTTCCAGGAAGGGGCAAGATCTGTTCCCTTTTGTTACCTGCCTTCAAATCAACTCCAACTTGTGATGACTCTATTCTAGATTTTTCTAGGCAAGATCTATTCAGAGTTGGTTTAAGGTAGCTTTCCTTTGAGCTTGAGAGACTATGACTTGCCCACCCAGTGGGTTTCCATGGCTGAGCAAGGATTTGAACCCTGCTCTCCCAAAGTCTTAGGCCAACACTCAAAGCATTACCCCCGCATACTCTCTTAGAAGGTTTTATAAAAGAGTTAAACACATCAGTGGAGGATTATTTTACATTGATAGTTGATACCCACAATGCGTACCAGCCGTTAAGACGATATGCAGCCTCCAAGTTTGCAAACACTCGGCCCATGGCACATAGTGTTGTGCTACTCAGTATACTGGTCCACGAACTGATGCTGGTCCTCAATGAGTTTCCAGGAAACTGTGTGAATATTATGTCATGCTGTCTCCCTCTGATACCCTGATGTCACACATTCCAGCATTTATTATGTGATAAAATTGTTACCACCAGAATCCCAGACCCTAATCCCAACCCCCAAATAGGTTCAGTACCTTGGATAACTCCTCTCAAAGCAAGGGTAGGCAAATTGCAGACTGTGGCCAGATGCAGTCCTTGAACCCCACCTTTGTGATCCCTGAAGACCCCCCACCCATCCTCCAAAGCCCACCAACCCCCACAATTACTTTAAAAATAACTGTTTGGGGGGCAAATTTTGTCCCAAAGCAACACAGAACCCCCCCCCAATTCTGTGAAAACATGCAAAAATACCCCCACCTGTACCCCAGAACCTTTCGCCACCCCCAGTGTGATGTGACATCACTTTCTGTTCACCATTTTGAGAGGGATTGCAGTGAAATATTAGGTATTTGTGTTGTGCACTCTCTCTCTGTGTGCCTTGTAGGGTGAAATTGGCCCATATGTACTTGGTCACACCTCTTTTTAAAGTCTGGAATAAAACCCAGAGTGGATTCATTGATCAACTGATGTAGAAGCTTCTGGTTGCCCATAAGAGCCACCAGCCTTTGTTGTCTCTCTGTATCTCTATGTGTATGCCTTCAAGTTGCCTGTCAACTTTAGGTGACCCCATGAATTTCATAGGGTTTTCTTAGGCAAGGAAAATTTGGAAGTGGTTTTGCCAGTTTCTTCCTCTGAAATGTAGCCTACAGCACCTGGGATTGCTTAGCGGTCTCCCATCCAAGTCCTAATCAGGGCTGACCCTGCTTACCTCCCAAGACCAGGCAGGATCTGGTGCCTTTAGGGTATTTAGGGCCTGTGTTTTGTTTCTCCATGAAGGTGGGATTTTGCATATGTCGTGTTCCATTGTTTCATTCTGTTCCTTTTCCTTAGCGTTTCCTGGCGCTTCTCCCCGGTTTAGTATCTCCGACAGGGCTGGCCATACACAAAAGCTGCAATAGGAAAACCTGGTGCCAGTTGGAACCGCTTGCAAGTCTTTGTGTCTTAAGTTCTTGCTAGGTTTCAGCAGAACTTGAGTCATGTTGAAACTTCCCTGAAGTGTGTTCTGCTGGATAGAATGGGAATTTGGGAAACAGCCCATATGGAGTCATTATCATGCCCACTCTGTTGTGCTAACACACAGACACAGACACACACACAGAGAGATACATATGTATGCACACGCTGAATTATGTCAGCTTTGGCTTGGTTACATGGTGGGAAAATTGGCCGGAGGCTGTGTCATATAGCCTTGCGGCTACGAGCTGAGCAGCGCTAAAGTCTAATTTGTGTAAAGGTTAGCAAGCAAGAACAATAAGAAGAATAAAAGTATTGTCTCTGAGCTAACAGAAAGTTGTGTATGCAATTTGTGGGTTGCCAAACCACTGCTTAGTTCTCCAGATTTTAAATAGCTTCACATTTCTTATCTACAACCATGGATCAGAGATAAGAGCAGATTGATCAGAGATAAGAGCAGAAGAAGACTGAGGGCCAAATGGGGAAGGCTTATAGGCTGCACCTACCCCATGCATTGTTCTACACATGTGAACATGCTCAGTGAGTATGTAATGTTATCTGATTCTGTAAGCAGGGAGGGGGACTGCAAGGAAGGGGACGACAGATAGAAAAACAGTAGGCTGGGGGAATGGCGGGCATTGATGACTGGAGCTCTGAATAAGAGCAGTCTATGCTGTAACATTTTGTTGCAGGTTCCACTTGGCAGAGACCTGTTTGTGTGCTATACTGGTGGTTGCACTATTATTATTTTTTTGCGGGGTCATGCAGGGGGTAGTGAGGGAAGGCAGAAAAAACATGTCAGCTCCAAGTAGACCTTTTCTCCATCTCTTCCTTCCTTCCTTCCTTCACGTCTGTTATGCCCATGGTCTTTTTCCCCCTGCCACATTGCCCATGTTGGTACCAAAAGGACTCTGGGCAATGTGTTCAGAACTACTTGAGATGCTTGAAAGTGCTCTATAAACATTGGGTTGTTCTTAAGCTTTATAAATCTTTAGACCATGGGTCATATTTTCCTTAAAAAAAAACACAGGTGACTTGCTATCTTAAATTTCTGTTTTGGAATTGAAGCAGTAAATTAGTATACATATATATAGTATTTAAAATTATTTTTCTTTTTTAGGGGATTCCCTCATCTCTGGACAATTTTCTGTTTCACCTGTTTCCTTGGATTCACACATGGAAGTTCTGAAGGTAATTTTCATCCATGCCTGCTTTCATGACAGAAAGGTGGAAGATTGAGCAAGGGGGAAAAGCAAAACCAACTTCAATCTACTTAGTGTTAATTTGTGATATTAATTGTGAGCTATCTTTCAGCCAAAAGCAACTGAAGTATAGTGGACCCTCTGGAAGTTTTGATTCTGGAAGTTTTGACTATGAAGGTTTGATTCTGGGACCCCCCCCCCTCCCATGGATGCTAGAAAATGGGTATGGTAAAGCCCTGTATTATTCAATGGTGGTGACGTGAATGTGCACATTTTAGCATGTCTGCATTCATGTCGCTGCCATTGAATAGTATGGGACATGACAATCCATGGACTGCCCAATCTGCGGTATGGGAGCCTGCCAATACAGAGGACCCACTGTAATGCCCAAAACCATACAGGGAAGTCATAAGATCCAGGAGGTATTGCGATTAAACACGCACACTTACTTTTTTTCTTTGCACCCACACTACACATTTCATCTACAATCACTGATCAGAGATAAGAGCAGGTTGATAAGAGATAAGAGCAGAGATAACAACAGAGGAAGACTGAGGGCCCAATGGAGCCGGTGCAGCCTGCAGGCCTTTCTCATGTATCCCTCAGTCTACTTCTATTGTTGTTCTACAGCACCACACAAACACAAATCTATCTTAAAAGAACGGGAAACCTAAAATAAATAAATAAATGCCTACCATTATATCAGTTCCATAACACTTGAAGTGTCAAGGGTGTGGTAGTTAGAGTTCGCTAACTATACTACAGATTTCCAGGATTCCATAGGAAGAAACCATGAAGTGGCATCAAACTGATATAACCATGTCATGCAGCATGGTTTTACTTTGTATGTGAATGCTAATAGTTATGGCCAGTCTTCCCATTGGACAGAGTGAGGCAATTGTCTCAGATGCTGGGAGGTGGCTGCAAGGTGTTGTAGGAGATTGCAGTGCTTCATGTTGTCCTTTGCTTCAGGCAGCAAAACGTCTTGGGCGAGGTCTCCGCTGAGATGGCTTCATCATTTCAGCAATTCCCCTCTGTAGGGTATGGCATGGCTCGCCTTAGGAGAACACGCTCGGCTTACACCATGTTCTCTTCCCTACACCTGCTGGGAGAAATCTCCTGGCCCGCTTTTTCTTTTTACAGCGATGGCATACAGTGCTTTCGACTTGGCGGCCAGCCCAGCAATACTGTAATGGATTTCATCTGTTGGTTCCTGGCATTTCCCCTCTGGGCCATTTTTTGTTTGTTTGGTCTTTGCTGGTAAATCGTTGGGGACTCTGCCTTTCAGAAGGTCATTCCTGGTCCTAATTTAAGCAAAGCAAATCACCCCACTGACACACATCAACCAAGTTCATTCGAGTTATTCTGTTTTTTTTTTTTTCCTGGAGAAAATGGTGCAAAAGTGTCAGAGAGCATCCTCAGAGTTTGGCACAGTGACTTCCGGACTCTCAGACTCCCCCAGCCAACATGGCCACTGGAAAACCCACTGCAGTTATTTGTCCTTGCATGTGAGGGCAAACCAGTTGAAGATTTACATTTCTAATTCATGGGAGTAATTTCTGGAGACTTTGCTAAAGTCATCTAGAGAAGGCCTCAGAATATATTGCAGGCTAAAATGCATTGGACTTTTTCTAAATAAACATGGTATATAATTTTCAGCGTTCTGAGGGATGGAGTTTATCTCTACCATGTAGTTATGGATGTACCCACACTGTACAATTCTACCAGTTTCATACCACTTTAATTACCATGTCTCTTTCTTGTGGAGTCCTGGGATTTGTAGTTTGGTGAGTACTTGGGGTTCTTTAATACACTCCCTTCAACCTCAACGCTAGAGCTCTCTGGCATAGAATTCTCACCAAACTATAAATCCCGGCGTGCCATAGGATGAAACACGACAATTAAAAGCTTATCAAAATGCTCTTTAACTGTGTTGTGTGGATACATCTGGTAGGACTTCAGTGTTACTTCATTTGGTATGGCTCTATCATGTAGAAGCTTAGGATCTATAATTTGGTGAATTTTCAGCTAGGAAGATCGTTTGTATCCTCACTGAGCTACACTTCCTAGAATTGTGAGTACCGGTATGCCACTAAATTTCAAATCCAGACAGTGAATAAAGATTGATTCATACAAGAATGAACAGAAGTCAGGTTACTCAGAACTGAATGGCATTAGGCCAAATGGCTGATGAGAGGTGTTGAGTCTGCGATGTGCTCTCTCCATAGCACAAGTCCTTGCTTGCGGTTGTTGAGCTGTGTGTGTGTGTCTGTCTGGACACTGTACAGTTACAGCAACTTCATACTACTTTAACTCCAATGGGCCCATCCTATGGGATTCTGGGATTTGTAGTTTTGGGAACTCAGACCTTCCTGCTTTATGGATCTTCCTTGGTTTTTTTCTGGGCTGTGAGGCCGTGTTCTGGAATAGTTTCTTTCTGACGTTTCGCCTGCATCTGTGGCTGGCATCTTCCCTGCTTTAGTTCTGTAGTTCAGGGGAGTTCAAAGCTCTGTAGCAGAGAATTCCATGTACTTCACCAGATTACAATCCCAGAACGCCATAAAACGTAGCAATGGCAGTTACAGCGGTATGGAACTGGTATAACTGTGAGCAGTGTGGATACATTCTCCTTGTTTGTAAATACAATTTTTGCACCAATCAGTTGTGAATAGGTCCCTGTTGAATAAACAGGGGCTGCCTCCTATTGGTTTGTCTCAGCTAAAATAGACCCTTTAAATCAATTATTGAAGGGTGAATCAACCTTTGTGTAAATCACATTAATTCAGTGGGTCTGTTCTAGTCCAGGACTTAAACAAGATTCAGGCCTCAGGGAGAAGGGGATGATCAGGGACAGAACTGCTGAGGCACTGCTGAGGACTGAACTCTGTTTCAGAGTTCAGAAATGCTAATTTTTGGACTACCAACTCTCAAAAAACCCCATCCAGCATGGCCACAAGCATGTGGCCAGGGGATTCTGTGGGTTGCAGTCCCCCAAAATTAATAAATTACATTTTGAATGCAGTGTCTTGTTTTTTAAGGAACCGCTCAGTTGTTGCCACAGCTGCCTAGTTGGAATGTGAAACTCTCTAGGACATCTGCTTGTTGGCAAGCCATCTCCTTTCTCCTAAAATAGCCAAACCCTCCCTCCTGGATTTACTCAAGGTTTTGTCAGGGTTTGAGTAACTTCCTTAACCACTGGTAGGGGACTGAGGACACCTTTCTGGTGATAGGTTTGAGGGGACCTTTGCCTCGGAAGGACTCTGGGGTGAGACTCTAACCACTGTACCACATTGCCTCTTTTCTTTTCCCTTTCTTTCCTATCAAATGTGGTGTCTGTCTCAGAGAGTCTGGATCCCTCCTTATCTCCTTGGAGTTACAGCATGATTGGAGTTCTGCTGTGTTGCTTCAAAACAATAAGGAGCAAAGGGGAACGCATATCCGGGAAAAGTGGAATATTTTGGGGAGTTCAGGCTGCTTAGGGGTTATTGAAGAATAACATTAAAAAGGAAAGAGGAGAGAGAGAGAGAAAAAAAAATGGAACCTGCATGAAGCAAATGTTAATTTCTTCTCCCTTTCCCCTTCCCCCAGTCCAATTTATTACTTCCTCACTTAAGAGGTGAACATCTGGTGGAATCGCTTAAGCAAACATTTTTCAGTCTGAGTTGTATGCTAACTCTGAAAAAAAAAAGAGTAACAAATATTTAGATCTCCCTCCCTCTCTCTTTCATTACTTTGGGATAGGCATTTTAATTTGTGATAAATTTCACCCATGCTTCCCCCCTCCCAGTGGAACTGTAAAATACTGGAATATTTTTGGCTTGGCATCCATACTCTTGAAACACTCGGGCCAAACATAAATGTTGTTACTGTTATTAGTAGAAATATGTGGCTTGCGGGTGGGTGGGGAAAAATACAACAGTTTTAACAATAAAATGCTAAAACATGGTCAATTCACACAATAGACTCCTATGATTGCACTGAATAAACTGTTAAATTGACCATTTGTTAGCTGCTCTGATAGCCTTTGTGGCTGAAGAGTGGAGTATAAATACAATCAATCAATCAATCAATCAATCATAGTTCTATTAGTATTCTTAAGCACCAGACACACATCATCAACATAATCACTATTACTACTATTATTACATTTATTTATATCTCACCTTTACCCATCCAGGACTCAAGGAGGCTTAAAAAAAGGAGAACACATACTGCTGAAAAGCAAATCACATCATAAAAATGAAAAACAAGGGCCTGCTAATGTGCCTGTTAAAAACACATTAAAAGCCTGTTGAAAACAAGGGATGTGTTTAGCTTCTGCGTAAAAGTGAAAGGTGATCGAAGCTCAGCAGAGAGGGCTTTCCAAAGATATGACACTGCCACAAAGAAGGCCGTGTCTTTTTTGTGTACATTGGGGTGGACACCTTGGGGTAGATCTGTGGACTAATTTTTTGGGAATTGTACAACCTGTCCTTTATGCTTAAAAAAATCCCAAAGTAGAAGTGGACAGAACCCTCCGATTTGGACCTTATAGCTCCGATCACTCTGTATTGACATGAGCAAAGGTGGGGAAGGCATAGGGCTCGTCTACACTGGGGGGTAAAAATCCGATTGAGGGTATTCTAGAGATGGAGTGCTACCACTGGAAAGGCCCCACTCCATAAAAGAATCAGAATGCTATCAGCAGCTGGCCTATAGTTGAAAACAGATCTATGTAAAGAGTTTGCAGTATCGGTGGATGCTATATACCATGTAGTATTTATGTGTACTGCACACACTGTTTAACGTGTAATATGTATGTCTACTACACACTGAAATACTATGTAGGATGTCCTGGTAACTGTAACAAGAGCTGGAATAGTGGAGGGTGGTATCACAAAAGGTGTGAAGTTATCCTTCACTATGTTACAATTCTAATAATGTAACTTGCATAGAATGTAATGCGTTATTTTCAATTCATTACAAATTGTTTGTAGCCTCTAAGTTACAATGTACAGTATTTGTGACTTCCAAGCTCTTGTGGGTGATTGGAGACAGCCTTGACATTGCCTGACTAGGGTGGCCAGATACCAAAGTCAAAACCTGAGGCCAAGGAAGAGCCCTTAGTGATGCTAACAGAGAGTGGGCTTAAACACAGTTTCTCAGAATACAGTAGGACCCCCCGTATCCTCTGGGGATTGGTTCCACCCCCCTCCATGGATACCGAAAACTGTGGATAGCAGCAAATGCCATTGAAAATAATGGGACTTCCGGTTTAAAATACCATAGAGTTGCCTTGGAGGACCTAGAAAATGGCTAGAGAGGATGCATTTTCTAGAAAGACTCTAAGGTAGGTGTGCTGTTTTGTGTCCCGCGGATAACTGAATCAGTGGATAATGAAGCAGTGGATACGGGGGGCCTACTGTATGTCATTCAACTGATTAACCCCCCCCCCCAATAGGAGAGTGTAAAAACACAAGCACTTTTCAAGGCAGTGCTCTTACCCTGAGATTCCTCCCCCTCGCTCTGAGACTCAGGGCCAGGCCCTGAGATCTGGGAACTCGACACCTGACTGATCCTGGGTTTCCTTTCTCTCTGTTTGTGTTTCAGGTGTGGATGTTCTTCAACGGCTGGGCCTGGTGGGTCCAAGGCCTCCGGGTGCGTCGTCACGCTCCGTTCCTCAGGGAGTCATCCCCTTTAAGTCAGGGGTCATCTTTACCCATCGTGCACGCATCGAAGTGCCTGTCAACACGGTCATTCCCACTGCTTTTGGCACAGACTTGGCTTTGGTGCTGAGCCTGTGCTCGCACCGGATCAATAGCGCTTTTCTCTTCACCGTCAAGAGCCAAAAGAGGAAGCTCCAGTTGGGGGTGCAGTTCATTCCCGGCAAGATCATCGTCTATGTAGGCCACAAGCGCTCTGTCTATTTCGATTACAATGTACACGATGGGCAATGGCACAATTTGGCCATCGACATCCGAGGCCAGGCTGTCACCTTGTTTACTTCTTGTGGGAAGCAGAGGGTGCATGCGGATTTGCACCACAAGAAAGACGAGACGTTGGATCCCGGTGGGTCTTTCCTTTTAGGGAAACTCAACCAGCATTCGGTGCAGTTTGAGGGTGCTCTGTGCCAGTTCGATATTTATCCTTCCGCCAAGGCAGCTCATAATTATTGTAAGTTCCTGAAAAAACAGTGCAGGCAGACAGACACCTATCGGCCGAATCTTCCGCCTCTCATCCCACTACTGCCCAAAGATCCAAGCGCATCTGAAATGACGCCGCCGTCACCACCAGCACAGACGGACCTTTTCCTCCTAGGCTTGACCAACCTGACCACTGTGATGCCTCCATCATCATTCTCCAAGGCCACCACTTCTCAGAGGAATAGGAGACCTGCAGTGGCGTCCACCACCATTGTTCCGTCAAAGCTGCCACCTCTGCTGCCAGCCACCAAACCTGTAAAGACCATGGTGGCCTCTGCTCCAAACCTGCCAAATGCTGAAGTCCAACTCCATCAGACAGGCACCATAGGCCGTCCAACTTCCAAAGCAGCTCCCCGGACGACCACCATAGCAGCCTTTGGGAAATCTCACTCTGCTTCCAAGGCAAGCTTGGAGAAACCTCAGTCATCCATGAACAAAAACCTTCCTTTGGCCTTCCCAAATTCAACCATGAGCCCCATGGCAGCTGTCAATAAGAAAGAGGTGGCAAAAGTGACCAAAGCCACAACCAGCCAAAGCCAAACCCTCAAGTCCTTGTCAACACCTAGTTCCACGAAGCCACTGATGAAGACGACAGAGAATTCCTCTAGCAGTCTCTATCCAGTGACCCTAAAACCCAAGGTGCAGGATGTGACCAAGGGCCCCAGACCAAAGAAGTCAATGACGATGCCACCGCTGAAGAAACCAGATCCTACCGTTGCTGCTGTTATGTATACCAAACCAATGCTTGGAGCTGTTTATCCTGTCCTCCGAACCAATGTGCAAAGTGTGAATTTAACAACACCACCTGCCACAGATGGATATCAGTTGTTCGATCCCATTGGGCCCACTCTCTTCCCCTTTGTTATGGGGCTTCCTGGACTGAAAGGAGACCAAGGACCCTCGGTAAGTGACAGGTTTTCATAATCCACTTATTTCAGAAGCAGGAGCCATAATGTTTTCTGGTCATCTCTATTGTTAAACTGGTGACTTGTTGTTTCCGTCTCCAGAATGGACATAATATTTTTGACAGGGGTAGGGAACTGTTTTCAAGAGCTATTCTGGGCCCTCACTCTGCATGGGCCTGATCCTCACTTTTCTGAACGTGGACCTGATGGTGTGTGGGCACCTCCCTGGCAATCATGGCCATGATTATGACCTTTGACATCACAGTTATTCCAGCTCCAGTCAGGGACCTGACCATGTGGGGGAATATGAAAGGCATAGTAAAGCAATACAGTATTCAGGGCAAACACATTGGCTGCTGGAGCATTCCTGTAGCAAGTGTAGGCATACCTCAGATAACGAAGCCTCTGACAATGAAGCTGCTTTTTACGGTTACCCAGCTCCCCTTTTTTCCTCCTCCTCTGTCTAGGTGGAATTTTTTTAGCTGCATTGGCACTGGGAGAATGATGAAGGAGGGTCAGAGAGACACAGACATTTGGCGTTGAGTTGCAGCAAACAGTACAATAAACAAAGTTTTGACTGGGGAAAGAATGAGATTCTACCCTAGCTGTTCCTGCTATAGGCATGTTAGCCTACCTACAACAGGCAAGGTGAACAGCATCTGTCTCCTGAATCCCTTGCTGAACTTGCACAAACAGCAAAATAGAGAGAAAAGCAGAGAGCAGATAAGTCTGCCTCACCAGCTACCTCTACTTAGAGATGTAAAATTTCTGGACATTTTGAAGCCATGGAAAAAAAACGGTTTTTTTTCCCCTTAATTTTTCTGGGGTTTTTTTGGGCCTTCACATCTCCACCCCCACCATTTTGGGAAAGGAGACCAAGATCTGGAAATCCCTAGGAATAATGGCTTGGGGAGCAGGATGTGTTTGGTTTTGAGAAGAGGGGACAGAGAAGTGACATGATAGCCATTTTTAAATATCTGAAGGGATGTCACACAGAAGAAGGAGTTAGCTTGTTTTTCTACTGCTCCAGAGACTAGGGCACAAACCAATGGATTCAAGTTGCAAGGAAGAACTTTCTGACAGTAAGAACTGTCCAGAAGTGGAACAGACTGCTTCTGAGACTAGCGAACTCTTTAAATAGAGGTTGGATGGCTATCTTTCAGGAGTGCTTTAATTGTGTATTTCTGCATGGCAGGGGGGTTGAGCTTGATGGATTCTATGATCTAACTTTCTGCCTGCAGGGTCTTTCAGTCACCAAGATTATCTTCTAATACACAGTCCCTCTCCACCCATAATATGAAGCAAAGTTGCCCTGGGACATTTCTAATTCTAGTACTACATGGTCTTATGTTTGTGCAGGCTGGAGCTTTGACACCTGAGCTTCCAAACATCTGTGTCACTTTCTTTAAAAGCTTCTGTCCATTGATCTGCCGATTTGGGGTGGATACTAATGGCTGACAATATGTTCTCAGCTGGAATGTGGGAAATGGCAGCCTATGCTCTGCATGGTGCATGTAGTGTTTCTTTAAACATGTATGTGCACTCAAACCTAGCAATGACTCGAGAGAATTTCGTTGAGTCAACGTTTTCAAGCAAACTGTCCTCATTTGCACTTCCTGAACTAATATGTGGAATAGAATGCATTTATCCTATGGAATGCATGCCTCTTTGAAATTTGCAAGCCTCATTTCAAAGGTCAGAGTGCATAAACTTCCATATTAGGGAACATACTTATGAGGATGTGTACACAAGGGGAAAATGTGTATGAAAATAAGTGTAAAGATTTTTTTTAAAAAAACCATGAAGTTTTTTTTAAAAAAACTTAACGTGAAAAGGAAGCGACTCCCCATCCTGTTCATCCCATTGCCAGCAGAGCCAACGGTGAAGCATTGTGGGAGTTGTAGTTCAACAACAATTTCCTTACCTTGTGCTGACTTAGCTGTAGCTTTCCAGGATTTAGGCAGGGGGATCTTTCCCAGCCCCACTTTGAAACCCCAAGGATTGAACCTGGGGCAAGTGTTGTTTTCCACTTAGCTGTTGCCCTTTAGATAGAAATAAAGTAAAAACTCCAGTCCTTGTGAGTCTGGCTAAAGGTCTGAATTAAATAGAAATGTAAGATGCTATTTTATATTGAATCAGATCACCATCTAAATCAGTATGGTTTATACTGATTGGCAGAGAAAGAGTTTCATAGAGGAGCTTTTACCAGTCCTAGCCAGAGATGTTGAGGATTGAACCTAAGACCTCTAGTATGCAACACTGTGTTCTCCCAGAGAGCTCCATCTTTTCCTTAAGGTTATGAATAAACTGAGTGACAGGTCTGTCAGTTTGGCCAGCTCTGTAGCCATTTTTCTTTCTTGCTTTCCCAGGGAATGGCCATTGAGGTCACCTGCCTTCCTATGGCATGATTCCTTCTTCTTTTCTTTTGCTGAGGAATGTTTTTTCCATATGTCTTCCTCTTGGGCCCTGCAAAACGAATCATGCTTCTGTTTCAGCATCTAATGGCTTATAAAATTCTCTTTAAATAACCGCAGTTCTGGGGGAAATCTTGTGGCACTCTGGGTTTTATTGTGGCAGAAAGCATGGCTTTGCCAAAGCCTTCCAAGTAGTGTGAAATAACACAATCAACCAGGTTGTGTCAAGGAGAACCACTTTAGGAGTGCCACACAACTGAGACAAAGGAGACCAAATGTGTAGTTTTGGGATGGGGGCAGGCAAAATGAAGGCATTGCCCCCACCAACAAATAAGAATTCTGCCCTCTCAAATGAAATTTCCCTCCTGTCCCCAAATTTCTAGCACTGAAGTAACTTAAAACCTCAGTTGAGCATTATAAATGTGGTTTAGGTATCCAAAGCAAAGAGGCAGGCAAGTGAACAAAGGAATGCAACCATATAACATAAAACTTTAATATCTTGCTCTCTGGAAAGGTAGAAATCTGGGGACTGAAGGAAAATTTCATGGTGTGGGGAGAAATCTGAGAATACAATCCCTTTATCCCCTGCCCAACAGTCAGTGTAGACCAGGGGAGGGCAAATTGTGTCCCACATGTGGCCCCAAGTTGGTGTATGTAGCCCTCAGCCCTTCCAGACCCCAACCACCTTTTTTTTCCTGGCCAGAAAGAAAGAAAGAGGTGAATTACCTTTCCCAAAAGCCTCCAGGAGGAAGAATTCACTTTTAGAATAGATTGCAACCCCCATGCAATGTTTCAAAAGCAGAACTGGTTTTTAAAAACAGAAGTGGGTGTATACTCCTTTATCCTTTCATTTTTGCTCTTTTTTTGGTCAGCTTGTTTGGCCGTACAGGGGCAGAGAATTGGCCACCATGGCTGCCCAGCCCTGTTGTAGACAGTATAACAACTGAAGAGATAGATATTTGAAAATCTTTGCTGACTTACAGGTGTGGGAACACTCTGGTAGAGCTCAAGGACTGTATTTGCCCATACGGACATATCCATGTTCCGTAATCTGCCGGGGAGGCCCTTTTCTCTGTCCCAACATCCTCACAGGTACACCTGGTTGGGAACATGGGTGAGAAAGGGCCTTCTCAGTAGCTTCCCCGGGCACTGAGGCTCTGAAACTCTCTTCCTAGAGAGGTTAGCCGGGTATCTTCCTTGCTGTCCTTGCACTATGTTTTAACTGCTAAATCTCTGGAAACATTTTCAGACAACACTGAGCTGAGTCCACCAATGGGTTGACTCAGTATGAAGCAGCTTTTGCCACTATTCACAAAACAAGCCTGGACTGTTGGTAGGATCTTCCATCATGCACCCCTTCCAACTCCATATATAATCTTCCAAAGCCAAAATACCCCTGCTTGGAATAGCCAAACTAGTTGGCCCCTATCTTTAGTGGAGGCTGATTCTGCATCCCCTATTGCAACCTGGAAATCCTGTAACTCCTTGAGAATGCTCCAGGGGATGGGACTTGAGTCTGTGAATCACATAACCATCAGTTGTCCCAATTTGACAGGGGCAGTCTCGATTAATCCTCTGTTGTCCCATTTTTCAGCTGCTTTTGAAATGTTCCCATTTTTCTCGTCTTCCCTTTGTCCTCAATTTACTTCAATAGCTGTAAACGGAATTCAAAATATAAAAGTAGTTTGCACTCCATTAACTCAACAGGAGGGAGATGAAGGGCCAGAGCCTTGGCCATCCCTGTCAGCTCAGACAAAAGCAAACCGCTGTTGCTTCTCCTCGCTTGTGTCTTCTTCCTCATTAATAACTCGTTGCTTGGCCACATGTGTCCTGGTTTTCCTCTGTGAAATTTGGAGGATATGGAATCAGGGATGGATATCTGGGGACATGAAACAATTTCTCCATAGTTTTCAGAAAGTTCAGGCTCCCAATCTATTCTGGGAAGAGTGAGCAAGTTTAGCCTCTGCTTCTCTTTGACCTCCCAGGTTTATTAATTTTTTTTTTTAAAGTGAGCCCAGTAGCCCAGGGTTACAGCCTATGTTCGAATTGGCTTCCTTGACTTCTTTGGTGACTCATTTTTCTAGGCATTGTTCTCTCTTTCTCGGTTTCTCTCCCTCCCTCTTTCTCTCTCTGTAGTACTTTGTTGGAAGTGCTCAGATGGCAGAGCAAGATGACATCTTGAGAAATGTTACTTCTTAACATTTATGCAGCCAGACAAATGCATCTTCAGAATGCAGATGCTGATAATAAATAGCTCTCCGGTTGAGTAACCACTCTGGCATTGCTTCCATGTTTTTTTTTTCCAGGCAAGGACATTTCTGATGAGGTCAGGCCTGCAGCCGGAGACTTTCCCCAATCTGGCATGTTCTGTTTCATCTCTGTGCCTATCCTGCTTTGATCGGGCAAATTGCAGGCCAAAGATTGCAAATTGCTCCTTGTGCTGCTTGGGCTTCCCAGATGTTGCTTGGGTTTTTTGTGGGGCAGGGTAGAAGAGAACATCTGTGGTTAGCCAAACAAAAGGCTGGGGAGGAGAAAGTATAGTTGGTTGGGATGATTGTGACTTAGCTGTAGGAAAACAGTGGCTGAACATGCTAAAGGATGGTGTAGCTTATGGATGGTTTACCACACGCTGAGAACAAGAGATGTACTTGGTCATGCCAAATGCCTCTCTGCTCCAGGAATCTTTTCTCACTTTGGCCAACCAGGTGCTCCTAATGGTAAGCTGTGAACGCATAACCTCCACTGGCTGCCAGTCTGTTTCCAGGCACAATTCAAAGTGCTGGTTATGACCTACAAAGCCCTATATAGCTCAGGTCTAGGCTATCTGGCAGACTGTATCTCCCTCTATGAACCGGCCCAGGCCCTGAGATCTTCAGGAGAGGCCCTTCTCTCAGTCCCACCAGCATCTCAAGTACGGTTGGTGGGGTGTGGTGATCCATGGACAGTCCACTCTGCGGATTGGGAGCCCACTAATACGGAGGGGCCAAAAGAAACAACGAATAAACAGTGGTTTATTCTGCTTTATTCGGGAGGCATGGAGATGCACTATCCAAAATGCTGCAGCCTTATTTGAGAACTCACGCCGAACAAGTCTTGAAGAGAAACGACAACGCAGAAAGAATCACAACCCAGAAACATCGCCCAAGGAAACCTTCTGCTGTGCTTTGTGCAACCGGACGTGTCTATCTCGGATTGGCCTTTTTAGTCATCAGCGCGCTTGCAGAAAGCGCGGGATGAGTCCTTCCTGAATCTTCGTTTGCAAAGAAAAGCCAGAGAGAGAGAGAGATTCTGCTACTGTTGTTATATGGATTGATCCGACCTTATTTATTACCTGTATTCTGCCTTTCCTTTTTCTTTATTTGTGATCTTTTGTAAACATTCCCCTGCCGTTCTGAACTAATACCATTCCTAGGAACCTGGGAGTCTGCTATGGTATCTATACCCCCTTTTTATCCTCTGTCATATACGACGGGATCCAGCCTGCAAGATCCCTCCTTACAGATCAAGCTTCTATTTAAGCCCATAAGAAAACACAGCAAGGGAAAATATACAGCGTATGACTGTATGACTATATCTGGTGTTGAGGAAGCTCTTGGAAATATATACAGCTCCCAACTTGAGAATTTCTGCTGTATACATAGAGAAGGCTTTTTTTTTTTTCCGGGGAGGGGGTGGATGCATGAGTCACTGTCCAGCTTTCTTCCAGAGGGTCTTAGTTTGAAAGGGAGAAAAATCCACTTACATTGCAAGTAAAGCCACATGTGATTTGGGAGAAGCGGTCATCCATGTGGATACCTCTCTCTCTCTGTGTGAGAGAGAGACAGAAAGAGAGAGAGAGTTAAAATAGTGGATACTGACCAGAGCTTGCCGATTAGGTTAGGTTTTCTTCCCCTCCCCTGCTCATTTTTGGAGGCTATTTTAAACCAGGAGTGGAGAAATGTGGCTTTTATGCCCCGTGTGTTCCCAGGGCCATTTTTGTGGTCTCCAGCACCCCCCTCGTTCCATTCTTTAAAGCTTAGGTCATTACCTGTTGTAAAAATGATTTTTTCCTGGGCCTAAAATGAAAAATGGCCCAAGAGCCCCAGCTAAAGCATGGTGAAATTGACCTCTACAGCCCCAAAAGGGTTTTTTTGGGGGGGGGCATTTGGAGAGAGAAGATAATTGTTTGTGGGGTGTATGGGTGCAGTCCTCTGAGGTCTCTTCAGGGCCAATGGGGCCCCCTACCCCCTGACAGTTGCCTTACTCCTATTTTTAACAAATAAGCCATTGTGTGACGTTGGAAACTAGGCAGAACCGGCCCTATCTTTAGACAGAATGAAACAGTTCCTTCAATACTTGCAGGCAGGTGGCAGCAAGGTGTTGGAAGAGAGAAATGTTTGCCATGCAACCACTGTGCCAAACAACTACTGGCCTTGACTGCTGCCTTATATGCAATGAAAGATGGTGTCCTATTGCCACTGTTGAAGAAAGATTCTTCCACTGCCAGCCTTGTTGGGTGGGATCAAATGGAAAAGGGTGCCTTTTCTGTTTTGGTTCCCCCTCTGCCACTTCCAGGGCAGAATGAGCAACCTCACTTTGAAAAGCCCATAGCAGGGGTTCAGTTGAGACTTCTAGCAAGCACAGGTTTTCCTTTCCTCAGCTGCTCATGGGGCATGAAGGGAGAGAAAGAGGGTGCGAGAGAGAAAAAAGCAGGTGTCAGAAAGAGGGGGAGCATCAGAGAGAGAGAAAAAAGCAAGGAAGCAATGCCAGAGAAAGAGAAAGGAAGGAGTCATGGAATCCTAGAGTTGGAAGAAACCACAAGGGCCATCTAGTCCAACCCCCTGCCATGCAGGAATACACAGTCAAAGCATTCCCGACAGATGGCCATCCAGCCTATGTTAAATAAAACTTACAAAGAAGGAGACTCCATCACACTTGGAGGCAATGCATTCCAAGGAAGGGAAAAGGGTGACAGGGGGAGAAAATGAAGTGTCTGAGAGAGAAAGCAGTGAGTGTGGGAGAGATAGAGAGATGGGGAGGGAGAGAGAGAGAATAAAAAAAAGGGAATGAGAGAGGCAGAAGGGGAGCGAATATCAGAGGACCAGAAAGGGGGCTTCATAGAAAGAAAGAAAGAAAGGAAGGAAGAAGAAGCCCTGTTAGAGAGAGAGATGTGTGTGTGTGTGTGTGTGTGGTGGGGCAGATTGATGGGATGTCAGAGAGAGAAAGGAAGGTAGGAGATAGTGTGTGTGACAGGTAGAAAGCGATAGCCCCATTCATTTTTTAGCTCTGGCTTCACCCAACATTATTGGCCTGTCCACATCTATTGTCCACCTGTGGCCCCTGGCAGGTTCCTCCTGAGGGAGCTATGGCTTTTCAGAAAGAAAAAGTCAGCCATCCATCTTGTAGAGACTTTTAGTTCCATTTCTGTGAAAACGTGTAGCAAAGGAACAACCTTCGGAGAGGGGAACCTCCAAGCCAGTTTGCCTCTGTTCTAAACAGTGTGCATGGGTTTACATTCCTGCCGCGATCAGTTCAAGGCATCTTTAAGCTCTTCAGCTTCTTCTCCGGTTTGTTTTTACTCTAAAGGTCATCAGGATATAGTGAGTGTGGAGCTGCTTGCTATATCCCACTGAAGTTTGGTGTATCAGGGTCTGAATGGTTAAGAAATTGAGCAGCTGGGGGACCAAAAGGACATTGAACAGAAGTGTTTCTTGAACACGTTGAATCATAGCAGACCCAGGAGTGTTTTCCAAACCAAGACAAGACACCCTTTCCTTCTGTTAAAGTGGCTCCTTTTGTTCTCTGACAGAGTGATGAGCTTTTGGTTGTGGAGGAATACTTCTGGGGTATTCTTGGAGTTGTCGTCCAAAAAATTAATTGGTTATAAGTTGCACTCAGTTTAACACCAGGTGACATAGAATTTCTTTAATGTAGGAAGGCTATAGAGAGCCAGCCTGCTGTAGTGGTTTGAGTGTTGAGCTAAGACTCTGGAAGACCAGGGTACGAATCTCCACCCAGCCATGGAAACTCACTGAGTGACTTTGGACGAGTCACACTCTCTCAGCCTTAGAGGAAGGCAATGATGGTAAACTCTCTCTGAACAAAACTTGTCAAGAAAAACCCACAATAGTTTCTTTGCCTCAAGGTTGCCATAAGTCTGAAACAACTTGAAGGTACACAGCAACAAGGAAGGTTATAAGTCTTCTTCCCCAGAATGGAAACTGATCATGTAGGAATGGATGAATCAGTCTATTTCTTGTCTATGTCAGTAAATACTTCTGTTCACTCATATCTTTGTCCTGGGTTGTTCCTGCAGCACTTGGGAAAATGCAAAACAGGAAGACTGATGGCTTTGTACAAATTTCCCAGAATTTTTCATTTAAAAAAACAACCCTGCAGAGTGAGACAGTAACAGTGCAGGTCAAACCTATGAGTGAACAAATGAAACTAACATGAAACTGATGAGAGACAGGACCCAGTGCAGTGTATTGGACTGAATATTGGCCTAGGACTCCAAGAGACCAGGGTATGAATTCCTGCTTGGCCATAGAAACCCGATAAGTGACCTGGTATGTTGGCCATCCCCCCAGCCTATAACCCGTTTTGCTAATTTTTTTGCTACATTTACACCTGCTGCTTTGTGGAGGTTGTGCCGGTTCTGAGGTCTACATTTGGTAAAAGAGCCCTTGAGAAATCAGGCTGCCTTCCAAGCATTCTTGTGTCCTCTGGTCTCTCTCATTCCCTCTCCTCTCATACAAAAAGGGGGAAAAAGCATAAGTCATAATGAGCTACTTGATCATAAATCCTCTAGGAGACACCTTGGTTTATTTTGAGCCTTGATGCCGCTGCCAAAGAGAGTCTGGAGGAGGGGAATGCAAGAATATAATTAAGAGCTCCAGTAGTTTTCTGGACAATTGGACATGCTAGTCCAGCTGGAAACCCTGAATCTAAAGAATGTAACTGTTTGACCTCAGCATCCTTTAACCCTCAGATGTGTAAATTTTAAAACTTGAAGTGTTCCCCCCACTCCCCTCCAACCCTGTCTAAAGAAATAGCCATGAGATCATGTCATTTGGACATGGCTTATTCTCTAGCAAGTCAAACCACAAGCGGGGCAATTCCACTCTTGCATTTTCTTGTATGATTTTAAAAGATATTAGCTGGCGTTCTGCTTGGGACTTAAATCTTGGTCAGTGGCCTTACATGTGTAGAAAATTGAATTGAGTGTCAGTGCCTTCATTTTGTCTCCCCATTAGCTGGACCCTGGTGCCTCACCCCATTCCAAATCCCAGGATTCCATAGGATGCAGCCATGGCAATTAAAATGGGATGAAACTGCTATTACTTCATAGTGTGAAAGAGAACTTGCCCGGGTTCATCAGGGCTCATCTCCTGTTGACTGCATCTCACTTGCCTCCCCATCGTGGAGGACGTTTGCTCATAGCTGTATAGTGTAACTCTAAGCTCAATGTCTTACATTCTTTCTTTCCTTCTTTTATAGGGTCCCCCAGGTCTCCCCGGTTTACCAGGACCACCTGGCAAGCGAGGCCCACGGGTAAGTAGGGGGATCATGCTGGGGAGGGCTGGGTGGTTAGTCAGTACCCAAGAAGGAAGAAAAGGAAAAAAGAAAATAAGGAAGGAAGGAAGGAAGGAAGGAAGGAAGGAAGGAAAGGAAGGAAAGGAAGGAAGGAGGTATAACTTGTGGTGAATGTAATTTAACATTTATTGTTAATTTTTGCAAGAGTATGACTTGTGTCTAATTCCAGTTTCTTAACCGCTTTTGCTGCCATCAACAGGAAGCCAGAAAGTCTTAGATTCAGACCGTGACATGAATGGAAGCAGGGCTAACCCAAGCCATTTTCTTGCCTGAGGTGAAGGACATAGATGGCAACAACTGCTTGTTCTGTCAGCTTTTGTACATAGACTGGGAAAAAGAGTGGCATATGCTCTTTTGTCCTTTGCTTCAGGCAGCAAAATGTCATGGGCTAGATCTATTTTTCTCATGGCCACTTCTGTGCCTTTTCAAAGGGAAAAAAAAACACACCTTGTCTGAAAAGGAGGGATGTTATTCTTTGCTAATTTCATTCTCAAAAGAAGCAATGTGTAATTTTAGTGCTTTTCTTCCTGCTACAAGAAGCTCTCTGAAAACTGCAGAGTATTAACTGAAGAGTATTAACAATTTGTGATTTATTTTGTGAAAAATTCACACATATGGTGTTGGTGGTGGCAGGTTTGCACAGAAAGCAACATTTTCTGTGCAGGAAGCAGCAGAATGTGCAGGTGTGGTTATTTTTCCCCTTTTGCATAGAAAAGCAGCATTTTCTATGCAGGAAACAGTATTGTGTGTGCGGAACAGCACTTTATGCGCAAAAATACCATATGCAATTTTTGTGCAGAATAAGTGCCAAACTGCAAAAATTCTCATCAGCCCAGGATTCTCCTTGTTAGGGTTTTCTGAATCTCAAGAAACATGTGGGGGTTTAAAACCATTTTTGGGTGTGTGTGTGGGAAAAGATTTTTCAAATCTTCTTTCTATCTCTACTGAAGGTTTGACTGTGTGAGATAGAGGACAGAGGGTATGGCATCCCTTTCCTCCCATTTCTTTTTCCTGGTCCCAAAGCCTTGATTATTTCTCAGATTTATAGAGATCAAAGCCATCTCCTGTCCAAAACTTGGAAGTCTTTTGTTGGGGTAATAGGAGAAAAGAAACAAAGAAAGACAGACAGAAAGAAAGAAACAGAAATAGAGTAAGAGAAGCAGTTAAAAGAAACAGTTTGTTTGGCTTGCCTTCAACTATGTTCCTCTGTCTCCTTCCAGTCAAAGGTCAAGGGAGAATCTATAGGTCAAGAGGAGAAAATAATGCCATTCATTTCCCCAATGATTCCCCCCCCCACTTCCCGTCCCATCTGACCCCTCAAATCTCCCAAACATGAGTTGTAAGTAAATATCTGGACAATTTTTCACTCCAGAATCAGCCTGGGCTTGGAGAGGTGCAGGTTGTGGTGGGGGGAGAGGCACATTGAACACACACATAGGATTATTCCTTGTTAGTTTTTAAAGAAATGGAAAAAGGAAGAGGGGACTTTGGAGGGGAGGGGTGTGTGTTGCAGCTCCTGGTGTTGTGACGGCCTCTTTTTGCTGGCTGGGTCTCTTGGTTTTTTCAAAGAAGCCTTCCCGCCTGCTCCCTTTGCTTCATGGGAATGGCATTCCACCCAGATTACATGCCCCCACCACCTTTGGGAACTCCCTTCTTCCTCTACTCCCCACTCCACCTCCCCAAGTTTTTGAGAACACATTGCCGGATTGTTCTCTGCCATTTACTGTTGTTGGTCCTTGTTTAGCTGTTCAGCATCTTGAGATAAAACTTTCCGTGGAATTTGAGGGATTGGATGAATGGGGAGGTTGTGTTTCTGGCCTGTCTTGTTTTGTTCAAGTAGGGAGGAAGGGGTGTAATGGTGGGTGGGTGGGTGGGTAGAGGGGGCAAAGTGAGGGTTGTGCCCCTTAAATAAGATTTCTACTCCCTTCCCTGAAATTTTCTTTCAGTCCTGCAATTTCTAGCATTGCAGAGAATGAAAATTATTTGCACCTAGAGTTTCTACATTTGCTATGTTCGTAACATCCTTTTCTTTGGATTCCAAAACTGGTATTTCTAAACACTTAACTGAAGGTTTAGGTAGGGTCAATTTTGACCTTGACTTCATTGATCTTGACTTTGTTAATAGATAGTGCCAGTGTTGACTTTGAATTTGTTGACTTTGACTTTCCGGTATATGCAGGGCCAATTTTCACCTTGGCTCTGTTGACTCCAACATTCTTGTATATGCAGGGCCAATTTTCACCTTAACTTCATTGATTTTGTTATATAGAAATGTCTAGTGTTGACCTTGACTTTCTTGTCTAGGCAGGGCCAATGTTGACCTTGTATATGTAGGGCCAAAGTCACTGATCTTGACTTCATTGTTTCTGTAGAGACAATTTTGACCTTGGCTTCATTGACCTTGATGTTCTTCCTTATGTAGAACAGTTACTGACCTTGATTTTGTTGGTCTAGACTTTATTATTTCTTTAGGGACAATTTTGACCTTGACTTTGTTTCTCCCCCTCCCCAGGGTCCTCCTGGCCCCCATGGGAATCCTGGACGGCCTGGGCCACCTGGTTCTAAGGTAAGGAAGAGATGCATGTGTGTACATTGTGTGTCTACTAGAGATGATGGAAGAGCAACTGCTCTGTTCTTTTAGTGACAAGATGCTGGGAATTACAACTGTGGCAGTTTTGCCACTTGGGTGGCTTGCTTCCCTGGTTTTTGCCTGACTGCTATCAGAAAGACAACTCTTTACTACAGGGGTAACCATACATTTCTGCACTCCTGCCCACACCCTATGAAGCATGGAATGGCTGCTCAGGGACTGCAGCATATTATATGGCTCAGTCTAGCCTAGGTCTAGTGTGCACCTACTACACTACGCTTAGCCATACAGATTGCAGTCTGGTTGGCCTTGATCTGGACCAGTCTTGGATACTCACTGGTTGACCTTGGCATTGGATCAATCTCTCTGTGCCTTTCAGCCTGACCTACCTCACAGGACTGACTTACCCACCCTCTTCCCAACATGGGACCCTAAGCAGTTTGGAGCAACAGCAGTTGTTATAGTGAAGATAAAGTAAAGAGGAGGAGAGCCATGTACACTGTGTGTGCCTTCAAGTCACCTGTTTACTTATGGTGATCCCATTAATTTCACAGGGTTTTCTTAGGCAAGGAGTACTCAGAGGTGGTTTTGCCAGTTCCTTCCTCTGAATAGAGCCTATAGTACCTGGTATTCATTGGTGGTCTCCCATCCAAGTACTAACCAGAGCTGAGCCTGTTTAGCTTCCAAGATTAGATGGGATGGGGCCTTTAGGGTATTTGGGCCCTGCCTTAAGCACAATTCAGGGAAAGTGGCATATAAATTAATTTTAAAATTTTATTTGTACTCCCTTTTTGTCCCAAATCTGAGATCCAAAGCAGCTCACAACATGGATAAAAAACAGACAAGAACAAAAAAATCAGTGAGTGGTAAAATTAAAGCAGAATTACATGGATTGTCATATTAAAACAGCAGCCAAATTAGAAACAATTTAGGAACAGTGTTAAGAAAATCTAACAATGCAGCTTCCTTCCTTGCATCCAATTTTTTCCCCTTCCCCCAAGTACTCCAGTCTCGAAAACCCTTGATATTGTCAAACACACACACACACACACAAATCACTAAACTGGCCCATTGCCTCAGTCTGATTAAGAATTAGGCACTGGAGATGTGTTGGCGGACAACAGCTGTTCTGAATTTAAAAAGCACTATTGTAGTCTGGAAAAAAAAAAAGCAAAGTCATAAAAAACACAACCGTCCCCCAACCCACTTACATTATAGCCTTTTGTATTTAGGTTCTTGTGGATGACTTCCAGATCATGCTTCTTCGTGTATTTTTTTAAAATATACTCTCTGTTTTATAAGTTGCTGTCAAAAGCTTTAAACATTTACTGTTGGCCTTACAAAGTCCACCTGCAATACCTTAAAAATCGAGATGTTTCTCTTGAGTGTGCATAAACCAGCTTGCTATCGGTAATTATTCCCAGTACTAAGAATACTAACATGGAAACCATCTTCTCCCTCAGGTGTGGTATTGCCCAGGTGCAATATTACCCATCATCCAGGGCTGGCCTTCCCATTGGGCATGATGAGTTCACCTCCACTATTTTTCTCTCTCTTCCTGGGCTATGCCCTTCCACTTGGAAGGACAGACGAAATGACTATCTGTGCATTCAGGTTCTTCAACTTCCAGCCCAAAGTCTCATAATCCATTGTGATATTCTGAAGGCCATGCCTTGCAATATTATTGTTCCCACATGGACAAAAAGGAAGGGATAACGGTCAGAGGGTTTGTTGAGTCTTGTTAGCTTTTCTGTTACATTATGAAGTTTTGCCCCAGGGAATGAATGATTCTCAGCATCTCACTCTCTGCAATGCTAGAAATTTGGCATCTGAAGGAAATCCCCAGGGAGAGAATCCTTATTGTTGCACAGTGCCTTCATTTTGTCCCACCTATAGCTACGCCCCTAGATATCAGTCAGTGTAGACTAGGGGTGGGCAAGCTTTTGCATCCAATTCATGGACCTCTAGACTCAATAGAGCCTATAGCACCTGACATTCATTGGTGGTCATCCATCCAAGAGCTGACCCAGGGCTGATTCGGTTTGGATTCCAAGAGGATATGGTATTTTGTGCCTTTAGGGTTATTTAGGCAAAAGCAAACTGTTGCATCCTCTCCTAGCTTGTGTGTTATACCCCATTAATAACCTTTGCCATCTTGACCACACTCTGATGTTATATGGCCACAGGTATCTCAGTTTTCATGTGTGAAATGTTGGAGGGTATGGTTATAAGTTACGCCCTGCTGTAAGCTATCAATATTTATTTATTTATTTATTTATACCCCGCTCTTCAGCCACAAGGCTATCAGAGTGGCTTACAAGTTGTTTTTAAGCAATAGCAATTTACACAACTACACTGCATTAAGCAGTTTCCAATGTGTGTTATTAGCTAATTGCCCCCACAAGCTGGGTACTCATTTTACCGACCTACAAAAAATCCTCTAAAAACACACACACAAGCATTGTTGAACCAGAGAGCATAGACAAAGTGAATGGTGTAAATTAATTTTTCATCACATGGAGAAGTGGATGGACAGGTGATGAGGAATATGGTGATGATCTGCTGAATTAACAAGCTGTTGATAGAAGCAGGATGCTTCAGTGGCTAGGCGAAAACTTGTGTTTAATTAGGTTGGACGGAAAGCGAGAGGGGCGTGTGTGGTGGCCACCAGATGTTTGCTTCCAAGTTGAAGTTCTCCAGAAAGTCAAATCAACATGGAACAGTGTAACTTTACATGCATTTAAGGCCATGTGTGGAACAGTTGCACCAGGTTCTTGAGAGAGCTTTATTTCCCTTTTATTTTGAGGGGTGTTAAATTTCTCCTGAGTTTCTTACAGCCATTGGACTGTTTGTCAGTGGGGTGAGGTATGTGGGGGGTCAGGTCTCCTGCTGTCATCTTGGAGCTCTTGCTTGTGTGCTTGTCAGGTTGTCATTTGTTCCCCTGTCATCAGCTGTTGGGTTGCTTTTGTTGCCTTTGTTAACCTAGGGTGACTTCATGTCTGGTTGGTGAAGCTTTTCTGATTGTTATCCGGCAGTCTCCTAATTTAACAACAACAACTGTTTAGGTTGGAGATGGTCTTCCTGCCTCATTAGCTGTCCAGAGAGGGGAAAGTTCTCTTCCCAGATGACCTCTATGGGAGCAGAGAGGCTGATTGTATGTGTGTGGGACTTGGCTGGGTAGATGGAGGTCTCCCGTAGCTTTGGAAGAAGTGATTGCAGGAGTGAAGCCTATGGCCCTCCTGTGGACTAACATGTTTAAATATTTCCTGTAGTTCTGGGTTGGTCTGAATTTTTGATACTGATAGAGAGTGGTTTTGCTTCTGTCGGGATCCTGCACTTTGGCAGCTGGACATTTTGATGAAGGCCAATGCTATTTTAGCCTGCATTAATAGAAGCATAATTTGCACGTCAAGGGGAGTAATAGTCCCACTATATTCTGTGCTGGTCAGGAGAGTTCCTTCCTCTGAAATATAGCCTACAGCACCTGGTATTCATTGGCAGTCTCCCATCCAAGTACTAAACAAGGCTGACCTCCTTAGCATCCAAGATCAGACAGGATCTTAGGGTATTTAGGCCCTAGACCCACTGCAAAAAGTGCCATTGGTTGTGGAGGTTGTTGCTCTTAACAATAAAACTGTGAAAATCAATCAGCTAAAAGCTGCATTTGCCTGAAGCAGATTCTTCCAGCCAGAAGCTCTTCAGATATGATGGACCATAATCCCCATCATCCTTCCCACTTTCAGTTGTGTATTGGAAGATAGATAGGTCATGTTGCATAGTGGTTAGAACATTGGGTTGTGTAGACCTCCCTTCATATTCTCTCTCATCAGTGAGGCTTACATCATGATCATGGGCAATGAGCTATTTTATTGTTCTACCTTCCCCAGAATCCCCAAGCTGGTGTGGCTATTGTTGGTTAGGAGGTTTCAGGAATCTGTACTGCAAGAAAAGTAAGTTTTTCAAGCTTGGGCTCTGTGCTCATCCCCAGCACCTGAAATGGCTGCCTGGCCCTGTATCTTGGGAGAGTCAGCCCTGAATGGAGCGACCCAGTTAAGGTATAAGGTGTTTTGACCCTTCCACCATCTTCCTTTTGAGCTCTCCTGGGGAGAAACAAGAGCCACCAGAAAAGGCTTTCCCCCCTGTGGATGCGGTTCTCATTTTATGGAAGTGCTTCATGATATTTTGGAGGAATAAATCCTGGTTATCCTTAAATCAGGGTTGTTGTTTTTTCCCCTGAAAAGGAAAAGTTAATCAAGGGCTGATTATCTGGGTTGCTTTTGCAAGATAAACCCTGCAGTCCTCCACAGCAATCCCTGAATTTCAGGACATTTTAGGCTAGTCTACACTGATGGGAAACCCTGTACCTTCCTCGTAGCTGTGGTGGATCTCTTTGAATCACAGTGGCCCCATAGATGCCACATACACTGGGCACTGATTGTAGATCAGAGTATACCACCACACTGTAATCCATGTCAGAGTAAAAGGGCAGTCCTGTGTTGATGACGTGTCCTATATATTGTATTATTCCTGGCCACACAGCTAGGGCTGCTCTGCCCCCCACCCCATTGGCTCATGCATGTAAATAAGCAAATATATGTGGTCCCAGAGTACTTTATTACTGGATAAGTGGAGATATGCTTATCCAGATATGTGCACAATTGAAAAACAGAAATATTTTTTTTTAAAAAAGCACCAGAATGGACTCCTGTCCACCTGAAGTCCCACCCTGGCTTTGCTCCAAAGCCAGTCTTTGGCTACCACATGGCCAAATATCTGGGTTTCTCCCTCAAATGCAGAGCAAACCATAAATCTTACTGATCTGGAGTTTTCTGCAGAAACTCCAGTGAAAATGTGCACCGTGTGTCAACGATTCCACAAATGTGGGGTGAGTACAGTGTTTTCTTTTTTGCTTGTGTAGACATGCCCTTCCTTGCCACGCCCTGTACTAAAAAGGAGCTGGCAATTTGCTCCCAGGGCCTGAACAGAAGATGCCACATAAAGGAACTCCAGCTATGATAACAGCTGCCTGCAAAGAGGAATTATCTGCATGACTTCATTTACAGCTTGGCAAATCCGGTCAGTCTTCATTCAGAATTTGGGCAGCGACATCTGTACTGAATCAGCAGCAGTCCTCTTCTGCAGTCTTGTTCCAAAATATTCTCCCCAGATCTCTTCTTGGCCCAGATTGGTGTGTGTGTGTGTGTGTTTGTGGTAGGGGGCAAGGGAGTATGTGCTGAGAATAATAAATAATAGGAAAGATTGTGGGAATTGGAAGGAAGTCTAAAACAAAAGTGACACCACACCAAAACTAATAGGAGCTGTTGCTCATTGAGCTGTTCTCTTCCCTCCACCCCATTACTGGGAAAACCTTATCATAGAATCATAGAATCATAGAATTGCAGAGTTGGAAGAGACCACGAGGGCCATCCAGTCCAACCCCCTGCCACGCAGGAAATCACGATCAAAGCATCCCCGACAGATGGCAATCCAGCCTCTGTTTAAAGACCTCCAAGGAAGGAGACCCCACCACGCTCCGAGGGAGTGCGTTCCACTGCCGAACAGCTCTTACTGTCAGAAAGTTCTTCCTAATGTTGAGGTGGAATCTCTGTTCCTGGACCTTGCACCCATTGCTCCGTGTTCCAGTCTCTGGAGCAGCAGAAAACAAGCCTGCTCCATCCTCAGCGTGACATCCCTTCAAATACTTAAACAGGGCTATCATATCGCCTCTTAACCGTCTTTTTTCCAGGCTAAACATACCCAGCTCCCTAAGTCTCTCCTCATAAGGCATCATTTCCAGACCTTTCACCATTTTAGTTGCCCTTCTCTGGACACGCTCCAATTTGTCAATATCCTTTCTGAATTGTGGTGCCCAGAACTGGACACAGTATTCTAGGTGAGGTCTGACCAAAGCAGAATAGAGCGGCACTATTACTTCCCTTGATCTAGACACTATACTTCTATTGATGCAGCCCAAAATCGCATTGGCCTTTTTAGCTGCCGCATCACACTGTTGGCTCATGTTCAACTTGTGGTCTACTAGGACTCCTAGATCCCTTTCGCACGTAGTCTCATTCAGCCAGGTCTCTCCCATCCTATATTTATGCATTTCATTTTTCCGCCCTAAATGCAGTACTTTACATTTCTACCTTGATTAACTTGAAATGTAAAAAGAGAATGCATTCTGATCTATGTGATAGGAATTTTCTAATGAGGGTCTTCCAGGAGCTCTGTAACCATTTCAGTTTCTCTCATATGGTTAGGCAGCATAGGATAAAATTTCTATATGAAAATCCATGGCAACTTCCTTTGGAATCCTGGATTTTTCAGTTTAGGGAGGGGTAAAGAAAACCCTATGAAATTCATGGGGTCACCATAAGTTGACAAGCAACTTGAAGGCACACACACACACAGAGTTAGACTTCTTAGCTAAAGAGCTTTAGTGCCCCCAAACTACAAATCCCAGGATTCCATAGGATATTGCCATGGCAATCAAAGTGGATCCATAGTGCTACAGTTGAGCATTGTGATAGAGCCCAAAGATGATGGCGAACAATACGTGAGAGGCTGCATTAGAAAGTGGAAACCACAGCTGCACATTTTCAAACTTGAGGAAAGCAGACAGGAAATGGGAGGAAGATTTTAGAGGAGGAATAGAGAAGAATTTGAAACAAGCTCTCTACATGCAAATGGACCCTTCCACTTGGATGCCTGGTGAGCTCTTAGTGGTGGGACTATAAAATTTGATTTACCATTTCAGATGTTGTCAAACCAGAGTTCAAAAACCCAGGCAGCCAACCCCTCTGGAGAGCTTCAGATGCAGTTATTATAACAGTGGCCTCACTGTAGTAGAGACCGGAGCCAAAGAGGAAGGGGGACATTCCTACTTCCTGGTTGTCTATATGTCTGGAGCTCACTTTGAGCCTTTCCAGCTGGGCAGGAACCATATCGTGCATGCAGCACACAGTGGGATGAAATAAATGTTAAGACTTATCCAGGGCTGTAGGTGCAATATGTGGGGTGGGTGGGAATGAGCATTGCCCTCCAAATAAGAAATCTGCACTCAGTGCAATTTTCCAGAACACTCTCTATTTTGAGTGTTGCAACAAGTGAGACAGAAAATGGTCCACACCTAGAACTCTTACATTTACTCTATTTGTTGTGTTTGCTTTATATCTATTTGTTGTGTTTACATTCTCTTGGTACCTTGCCTGACCCTGTCCTTTGGATGGATAAACTGTATTTCTAAGATGCTCCACTCAAGTTTTAATTGAGAGCCCAGGTAGTGTTGTGACTTGAGTGTTGGACTAGGACTCTGGAATCATGTGGTCCTCCAGTAAGCACCAGAATGCACAGAATAGCCAAGGGTGAAGAAAGCTGGGAGTTGCAGTCCAACAACACCCAGAAAGCCGCCTGCTCCATAGCTTGGAGGCTTACACAGAAAGTGGTAGCTAGCTTAATGTATAAAGCCATTTTTTTTATTTATTTATTTAGTTATTTAGTTATTTATACTCCGCTCTTCAGCCACAAGGCTATCAGAGCGGCTTACAAATTGTTTTAAGCAATAGGAATTTACACATCTACACTGCATTAAGCAGTTTCCAATGTGTGTTAGCTAATTGCCCCCACAAGCTGGGTACTCATTTTACCAACCTATGAAAGGATGGAAGGCTGAGTGAACCTTGGAGCCTGCTGGAATCGAACTTGCAACGTGGTCACTTGCAGTACTGGCATTTAACCACTGCACCACCAGGGCTTTACACTGGTGCTTGGAAACATTACTTTTTTATATACTGTACTGTACATTACTGTACATTACTGTATATTACTTTTGTACATTACTTCTTTTTGTACCGTAACTTATAGACTATTCTAACCAGCATGGAGTTGTCATCCAGAAAAGTAATTTCCCCAAGTGCTTGAGGCACACAGTCTCTTCTAGCTGCATAAAGCCAAGGTTAAGTTCCTTTTGGGCAAGTGAAGTTCCTTTTAAGCAATAGGGGAGGCTAGTCACCAATATCAGCACCAAGGAAAGCTCCCAGTAAGCCCAGCTGGGTGTAGCTCTCCCTTTGTGCCATGGCTGGGCTACTGTGGAAGACCAGGGGGCGATATTAGCTCTCCAGGAGACCTTTGAGGGCCACACCTGCACTTCACTAGCTCCCACCAAAAAAATCCATCATTTTTTTCTGCTCCCAAACCCTTTCTAGGGGGCATGTTTTTGCTTTATGTTCTTGCAAGGATGTTGTCTCAGCAGTGAGCTGAAGAAACTGGCCAGACTTGTGCTATAATTGGACACATGATGTCTTTCAACAGTTAAACACAACTAAAAATTCACCTCATACAAAAGTTTAAAATGTCATTAAACTCTCAAGAAAATTAAAATGGGTTAAAAACATAAGCTTTAAAAAGAAAAGAACAAATAGGCAACGCAGCATGTTATACAAGGCCTATTGCCCTTGAGCAATCAGTCCTCAAAGTCCTACTGAAACAAATGGATAAAAAAAAAATATTCAGATGCCTGTGGAAAGCTATCTGGACCTGTTTAGGGGGAGTAAGCACCTTGAATAGATCCTTAAGCCTAAAACAAGGACTGAATTCACTGTTCCACTAATATGGAAGCTGCCAGTTGCTAGTTCTCATTGTGGAGGTAGAACATGCACACAAAGAAAAACCATGCTGGCCAGTAGCCATTTATAGCCCCACAAATCTTTCATAAAGCCATCTAAATTGGTGGCCGTTACATCTTCTGGCAGTGAGTTCCATCAGCTGAAGGTCCAAGTTCTGTCTAGGAAATGGTCTAGATTTCCTATACTCTTATGGGTGTCTACTCAATAAATGATAGTTTTATTCAAAACATACTAAGCTTTGTTCTGTGTTTCAGGGCCAAAAAGGTGATCCTGGGTTATCACCCGGAAAAGCACGGAATGGGCAGAAGGTAAGCCTGCATTGGTTGCTTAAATACCCATGGTTTCTGCACATCTATCCACCAGCATGCAGTTCCTCTGCTCATTGAGTCATAGGCCAAATCCACACTACACAAATAATCCGGTTTGAAACTAGATTATTTGCCATGGCACTTTCCTATGGAACCCTGGGATTTGTAATTTTGTGACGCACCAGCACTCTTTGGCAGAGAAAGCTAAAGACCTTGTAAGACTACAAATGCCAGGATTCCATAGGAAGGAGCCATGGCAAATTGTCCAGTTTCAAACTGGATTATTTGGGTAGTGTGAATTTGGCCATAGAGTCATAGAACCATAGAGTTGGAAGGGGCCTCATGGGCCATGTCCTGTCTAATCTCTTTTTGAAGATGTCCAGAGAAGGAGACCCCACCACCTCTCTAGACAATTGTTTCCATTGCTCACCATCCTCAAAAATTCCTAAGGAATCAGAGAGAAGATCAGAATTATTATCAAAACTTTCAGGCAAATGAAAGAAAACGGATGAGCTTTAGGGTCCTCTGTACAAACTGGAGACTTGGAAGGGAGGTAATCCCAAATTGTGGCTGGCTGGTATGCCATTCCAATGTTGACTAATCCTGCTTCAACAATTTCAGGGGTGTGAACACAGGGTAGAATTCAACTGAGTTACAGTTGAATGCGAAAATTATCTTCATGTACAGAATTTCCCTGTCGCATTTGTTATCATCACAGTTCTTATTTTCATAGCCATGATGGGGAGTAACTTGCATTTTAAAACAAAAATAATGAAAACTAAGATACTACAGACCTGGAAGAGGCCAGATCTGTCCCAAAACGCCATGTTTATTTTATTTTTTTGCTTACAGGGCGATACGGGTTTACCTGGGTTGACAGGGCTTCCTGGACCATCTGGTAGGAAGGTGAGTGTGCTTTATGCTTGATTTTGGTCATCATCTCAAGGTTGGGAAACTCGCTTCTTCCACAACTTATTACCACCTCCCAGCATCTGCTGCCTGAGGCAACCGCCTCATGAAGTTACTTATTTTGCATACTTTTAAAGCTGGCCCTGTTTACTAGCTCACTTCACCTTAGAATCTCATTCAGATAATTAAAAAAAGAGAGTTTTGGATGGAAAGAGAGAGAGGTTACCAAACAGATGCTTTTGATAGAAGCTGTATTTTATTAGGCTCCTAATTTTTTTTCCAAAAAAAAAAAATGAGAGAGAGAGAGAGAGAGAGAGAGAGAGAGAGAGAGAGAGAAAGCTGTTGGAAAAATATTTTTTTGAGGAAAAAAGATCCCCTATTGGCATAGTCCCATTGAAAACACCTTGAGCTGAAGACAAGCTGCTCTGTTTGCCTGCATGTTTTTAGGAGAACGGCCAATATCCTGGAAACCAGTTGACTGAAAGCAAGGCAGAATTAGAAAACTTAATTTGTCACAGAGGGGAAAAAAAAAAGGACTTAATGGATGATAGACAAGTTCTGGGAGAACTAGTTTGAGGTGAAATAGCCATGGAGAAGTTTGGGGAGAACTATGGGGAGGTAAATCAGGAAGATGGCAACACTGGGAAGCATTATTATGAGTAGATATGGAAAAAATATTTTAAAATATTTAAAAATGGAAGCCATAATGTGGGGAATCCTAGACAAGCAAGAATCTTCACAGCTTGGGACTTATTCTCCTCAAAAGAAAAATGCATGGGGTTATTTTGCAGAGATGAGAAAAATTACAAGTGATGAGAACAATTGTAAAATAATCTGTTCTTATCTGTGAGGATGAAATTTATGAAGCTTTATACCCCTAATTATGAGGTAAAGTATCAGCAGGGCAGGTTTGGGGGAGTCAGTGTGGTGTAGTGGGTTTGAGTGTTGGATTATGACTCTGGGTTTGAATTCCCTGCTTGGCCATGGAAACCCACTGGGTGACCTTGGGCAAGTCACACTCTCTCAGCCTCAGAGGAAGGCAAAAGCAAACCCCCTCTGAATAGATCTTGCCAAGAAAACCCCTTGATAGTTAGTGTCGCCATAAGTCGGAAACGACTTGAAAGCACACAACAACTAGGATTGGGGAGAACCATCATGAGGTAAAGTAGCATGTTCAGGAAGAATCTTCATAGGGTAAAATAGCAGCAGGCCATGACACATTCATGAGATAAAATGCATGGACTAAGGCAAGAAGGAGCAGGGAAGTGAATGAGCAGCCGTGACCGTGGCAAGGAAGAAATGGACTCGCTGAGGGATCCCCAAAATGTGGAGCTTATACTTGAGAGCTGCGCAGGAGAGACGTGAACATGAATTGCGACATGTTTGGTTAGGTTTTATCCATATGCCCATCCGTTTCCAAAGTACTGTATTAGGAAAATAACTGTTCCAAAGGGCCTTTAAATGTGTTTGAAATTAATATCATGTGGTGAGAAGAGAAGTGAACCGTGTACGGATGTCATGTTTCCCCTCACGCTGGCTAGACGCTATTGCCAGGAGGTAAACCAATTGTCAAGCAAATAGCCATAAATATATGAGCTGGAGGCATCTGTTGTGTGTATGTGTGTGTGTAGTAAAATCTGTGCCACGCTCTTCTCAGAGCCCTTCCTACAATTACCTTCTTTTCTACTACCGCTGAGATATCTTCCTTGAATTTTTCGTTTTCTTCACTTTTCTGAGTTAGAGCAAAATGGAACCAGTCCAACACTAATTGATTTTTTTTTAACAAAAAGTTGGGGGGAAAAGCCTATGTTCTATTTTTCCTGTGCCATAGTTCACACCAAAAGGTATGTCTGCCTCATGATTTCTCTCAGGGCATCGGTTCCACTGGCGGTTTGGCTGTTCCCGTTCTGGGTTACCCACAATCTTCTTCTGCCCACTTACAAAGTATATAAAACAGCTGACCAAACAAGTAAGAAGACCGTTTTTTCTCTTTCTCCAGACGGGGAGGGCAATTTTTGGTTTTGCTGAGCAGCAGTTCTCAGTGTGGATGGTGGAACAGAGTTTTTCCAGAATGTTCTTCTTGTGTGATACTAGCAAGCCCAAACTTTGGTGGTTTGGGGTTTTGCGTGTGCGTACATGAATCAGCACATGAGACATCTTTTTAAAGTTGTATGGTAAAAACCAACTTGGCTGTTTCTTTGGGCAAAAATTAATCACCGCTACTGTGGCTCATTGCATACAAGCTCAGTGGACAAGATTTGGCATGATGTAGCAGATGCCTGCATCCCTGGAAGTGGCCTCCTGATGTGTTGAATTACAACCCCTATCGTCCCCCAGCCAGCATGGACTTCCAGTTCGTACCCTGAATAAGTACGTGCTATGCTTATTGACCAACTGATATGAAAGCAACTGACATCAGAGTTGGAAGAGACCCTTAAGGACCATCCAGTCCAACCCCATCCTGCCATGCAGGAAGACACAATCAAAGCACCCCTAATGGCCATTCAGCCTCTGTTTAAAAATCTCCAAAGAAGGAGACACCATCTAGTGGGTTTCTATGGCTGAGCAAGGATTCAAACCTTGATCTCCTTGACACTCCAACCACTACCCCACTCTGGCTCTCATGGTAATCATGGGGCCCTGCAGATGTTCTTGGAATGCATGTCCCAGCAGTCTCTGAAGAAAGCAGTTTGCTTATGGGTTGGGAGCCAACTGGTTTGAGGCACAGTCATCAATTGGTGTTGGACAAGCTCCATTGTGCACAGAAAATGGCCATCGGCAGGTTGCATAAAACAAAGAGCAAGCAGTGGGGAAAGAAAGACAGATCCTTGGTCTCGGAGAAGAAGAGGAAGGCAGGCACGGCACACATCAGGCTCCTGGCTGATCTGAAGGCACCGCTGAGGAGCCAGTTGTGGCTGAAAAGAAGAACCCAGATCATCTTTTTGAAGGATTGCCGACATCTGAGCCCGCAGTAGGCTCCTATCTGGCTGTTGCCTCGGATCCCCGTTGTTATGCCTTCAGAAATGTAAAGTACTTTTTTGGATCTGAGACAGGAGCTGGAAGGTTTTCAGCTCCCCATTAAAGGAGGCTGCCTTGGGGTGGTTTTCTTTCAGGCTTGGCAAGTACACACATGGTTGTCTTCATCACCATCGCATTCTCCCTTTTTCGTGCACGGCTGCAAAGCACGCCAGCCTGTCACTTGGACTTTAATGGGCTCGAATTAGGATGACCACTGTCTTTAAACACTGGGGGGTGGGCAAAGTGGGAAGCTAGCGCTGTATGTGGCCCTCCAAGGATGTTTGTGTGGTCCTTGCTATTCCAGTTTCTTCAGGCTGCCCTTTCTTTTGCCAAGATGAAGGAGAAGGAAGGAAGATTAATTGCCTCACCTGAAACCATCTCAGAATAATGGCATTATGTATTTTTATATAATGATAATATTTAATTCTTGCCCACCTCTCCCTATGGATGGAGGCAAGGAACATCCACAAATTAGATGTATAACACATGCCTTCTATTGGCGGGAGAGCTTTTAGACTGAAGGTTTTTAAAGAAGGGCTGTATTGTTTTAAACTGTACAGGTTGCCCCCTGTATGTGCAGGACCAGTACGCATGGTTTTAATTATCATTTGTTCAAAAAATATGGTCTCTCTAGGCATTTTCTAGGTCCTCCAATGCAACTCTATGGTAACTTCTGCTGGCATGTACCATAGAGTTATGCTGGAGATGGCTAGAGAGGTGTCCTCTCTAGGCATTTTCTAGGTCCTCCAGTGCAACTCTTTGGAAATTTCTGCTAGCAGTTACCATAGAGTCATGTTGGAGATGCCTAGAGAGGTGGCCTTTCTAGGCATTTTCTAGGTCCTCCAGCACGACTCCATGTAACATCAGCCAGAAGTTACCATAGAGTCATGCAGGAGATGCCTAGAGAGGTGGCCTTTCTAGGCATTTTCTAGGTCCTCCAGCATGACTCCATGGTAACATCAGCTGGAAGTTACCATAGAGTCATGCAGGAGATGTCTAGAGAGGTAGCCTTTCTAGGCATTTTCTAGGTCCTCCAGTATGACTCCATGGTAACATCAGCTGGAAGTTACCATAGAGTCATGCTTGAGCTGGCTAGACAGATGGCCTCTCTAGGCATTTTCTAGGTCCTCCAGTGCAATTCAATAGGGTTCACTATTACCTACAGTTTCAAGTACAGTATTTGCGGTAAGTCTAGGAATGTATCAGCCGCGGATACGGTGGGTGACCTGTATTGTTTTAAATTGTACTGTTTGTAATAACATTTATCCTTTTTAGTGGGTGTTGTAAATTGTTTTACTATTGTTAATAGTTTCATTCTGTTTTAGTGTTGACCTTTTGTATGATTTTAACTATACTCTAGTCATTTTCATTTGTAAGCTGACTTGAGTCCAAATCTTAAGGAAAAGACAGGGCGTAAATAAAGAGGATGGCAGTGATGAAGATAATAATAGGGGGGTTGGGGAACTTCTTTCAGCCCAAGAGGTGAATTCAGTTTCAAAGAGGTTCTATGTGGGCCATGTTCCAGTGGTGGGCGGGGCCAAAGGGAAAAGGGGGTGGAGCCAAAACTACCAACATAGTTTAGCCTACTACTGTTACTGCCAGTTGCTAAGCTTTAGGAGAGGCATCTGTACCTGTTAGGATGGGGATGAGGAATATTGTGCAAAATCTGGGAAAGCCCTACACAATGGTGTCATGGGAAAGGGGCATGGTCACCCAGGGAAGCCCAGCATGCCTAACTGAGATCTCCAGAAATTGAGATTTGGCTGCAAAGTAGAGCCCAAAGTTGCCCATTCCTGGAATTTAGCAATCTATGATATATTCTCTTCGTGAACTCCATGGCATGTCTGCTTGGGAACATTGCTTTGTCTGTGCATGTTTGTCCTCTAGTGTTTTGAAAACACCTTAACAACAAAGGTAACAACTTCTAACCTATATTTTGATTATTTTGAACAGGGACAGAAAGGTTATCCAGGCCCATCAGGTCATCCTGGAGACCAGGTGAGGTTTTACTTTGTTGTGTCCTTTTCTGAGAGTGTCTCTTGGCTAGAGATGGAAAAAAAATATTCAAAAAATGGTCAAAAATAGGTTTCTTGAGTGTTGGGAAACCCTGATAAGGAGATTTCTGGTCTGAAGAGAGTTTTTGCAGTTTGGGACTTATTCTTTGCAAAATTCATAAGGTTGGGGGATTTTTTTGGGGGGACAGAAAACAGCATTGCTTGTACAGAAGAAAACATTTCTGTGCAGAAATGTTATTTTCTGCACAGAAAATGCTGTTTACTGTGTAGAAAATTCTCTGCAGAAAATAGTTTCCTGTCCACAAAACATGTGTGAATTTTGCGCAGACTGTAAACAGTCTTTGAAAACTGCTCAGTTTTTCATTGACTTTCTCACAGTGGGGAAAAAAAAATCTAAAATTACCTGTTGGTTCCTTTGTAGAATGGAATTATTGAAAAATTATACCCCTACCCATGGCATGCACTGGATTGCCTTGGAAATAAGAGCACAGCTAATTCTGTAAATTCTAATTCTATAAAAATACTTTGGCTCTATGTGTGCAACTCATGGCAACATCCACACACAAGAGAATAAGTTTCAACAGGTATCTGCAAAAGTTTTTACAAAATCTTCAGAGTGGAGGGGGGGGGCTCAAGAAAGTGGAAAGATTCTCCAAATTGCCCAATGAAGACTGGGCAGGCTCAGCAGTCATAAAATGCCAGCTGAGTGACTGGAACTCAAGCCGGGAGCACACAACAATTTGTTGCAATGCCTACTTTCATTTTCTAAGTGGATTGATTAAAGGTACTGCATTGTGTGGTGTGAATTCTTTGTTTGCATTAGCATCGAGAGAGATTAATAAAATGTTATTGCTACAATGGCCTGTTTGTGAAATCAAACTTAATTCTTCCCATTCTCTCTCTCTTTCTCTCCCGACCCTCAATTTCTGTTTTTTTCTGTTTTTTTGGACAGGGTGAAAGAGGACCCGATGGAAACCCAGGTGCCAAAGGTTATCCTGGCAGGCAGGTGCAGTAAATCTTACTGTGCTGTGCACAGCATAGGGATGGGGTGTGTGTGAGAATGCAGATAGATGACAACAGGAGTGCCCCAGAGTTGCAGAGGAGTCAGGTGCACTCTTAATGGGTTTGCATCACCTTCATTCTCTGCACTGAGAAAACCTAGCCTGTCAGGAAAATGTGTTCTAGCCTAGCTTCTCTTTTGCCTGCAGGGTACAGACAATGGTGTAATGGTAAATTTTGAGACAGAGGTGCTCTTTATAAAAACTCCCATAGATGGACCCCAAGGATTTTTTTTTTAAAGGAGAGATGCTGGTGGTTATATTCGTGAATTCAAAAAATATCCCCCAAACAAGGACTTTATCAGACAATCCTATAAAAATGTTTTTTTTGGCACCATATTTTGCACCATTTTTGTGCTGGCAAAAGAACCCAAAGTATCAAATATTGGCATAATAGCATGCAAAAGAAGCCTCGTATTTCCATGTTCGCTGCCGAGCATGATCTCGGCGGTTCTTGTGAGAAGATGTGAGTGTGCTCTACCAGTGGTTACACTAAAAACATCTTCCTTTTTCGTTGTGTAACTTAAGGGATCTTAATCTTCATATTATAACAAGGGTAGCCTTGTGTTTTAGAAGGTGGTGGTTCTCAGAAGTGGCACTGAGTGCTTTGGGCTTTAGTCTGAACTTTAAAAGTTCAAATTGGTTCAGCTCTTTGAGTGGCTGCTTTAAAGTTCAGACTAAAAGCCGAGCAGATTCAGTGCCACTTTTGAGAGCCACCATTTCTAAAACACTGGGCTGACCTGGTTATAATATGAAGAAGGCTAGGAGACGACTTGCGTGCAGAATACAAGTTACCACTTTTGAATACACAGGGCCAGAATCTGTAAAAGCTACTTTTGAGTGCTTTTAAAAAAGATTTGATTAAATGTATAAAATTAGAGTTTACATTAACAGTATATTACATAACTACTATCTCATCCAAATAACTTACTTCATAACAGTACTTATATTAAATAATATTAAATATTTTTTTGATTTTTTTTTAAAAGGATCATGCCAAAAAGGCCTATGTGTTCATGATGGGCCTTGATCCATTATTAAGCCTGAAGCTTGGGATATAAACAGATTTCAGTATTTCCACACAGTTGCCTTTTACTGTTTTTCACCTTGCTGCTCGAGCTTTCTTTGTCAATTTCCCAGTTACGGCTCTAGCTGAAAGCTACTTTTGGGGCTGACAATTCCCAGAACCTAGTATAGACAGTAACCATCTTTGACTGGACAATTCTGACACATTAACTCTTTTTTTTTAAAAAAGCAAGGTTTCCCATTTTTCCATTTTGTGTGATGAGAGTTTTTGTTGAACTCCAAGGCTTGCATGCTTCCTTTTCACTGTTAGAAGAAGTTTGGTGAAGAGAATTAGCTTTTCTTTTCTTAAATCTCTTGGGGCCAACACAACACAGCTGTCTATACCAAATTCTCCAGTCTCTGGCTATGTTGACTTTCCTGACTTGGTTTTTTTTTTTTTTTACTACTTGTTACTTCTCTCAGCTGGTGTTGGCTTTTGCAGCAGCTATGGAAAAGGTGGAGGCGTTGGCTTCTTTTTGGCTCGTGGATCGGAGGCAAACATGTTAACTTTGGCCTGATGGGATTGAAAGCAAGCAAACAAACAGTGATGCTTGAGCCAAAAAGAGCACAACTTGACATTGGGATCCTACGTTGCTTTTGCAAAAACTTCCTGAATGGGTAAGGTGTGTGCCGGAGGTGTCAGAGACAAGCCATTCCATTTCATTTATGAAACAGACAAATTAAATTTGGCATCTGGGAAAAAGGAAATAACCACAGAAGTCTGCTACTTTACAAAAAGAAATGAGAAATGATAATTTCAAGGCTGCCAGACTTATGGCCTTTGAGCTCAATTCATCTTTTCAATTGCCTCATTACCCTTATTCCCACTCTACCATATCCAGAATCTGAATAAAATGTTTGAGGTTTTCGTAAGTTTCTAGCCCTTATGGACTCTGTTGAAATAAATTCCTGGAGCAGGAATGGAAAGCCACAGCAGGGGCCAGTTTTCACCACTTGCAATCCTGTGCCAGGCTGTATCACATTTCTCTCTGAAAACTGGCTGAAAATGCAACCCAGAAATGACCAGAAGTTTGCTTCTGTTTTGAAATCTGGGGTGGCAGTGGCTAAGTACTCCTTTGTTTTTACAATTGTGGGGAGAGAACTGGAGACTTAGGCTGCTACCACACTCCAGAAATAATGCAGTTTGACAGCAGTTTAACTGTCATGGAGTCTCCTTTTTTGGAGGTTTTTATACAGAGGCTGGATGGCCATCTGTCAGGAATGCTTTGACTGTGCATTCCTGCAGGGCAGAATGGGGTTGGACTAGATGGCCCTTGTGGTCTCTTCCAACTCTATGATTCTATGGCTCCATCCTATGGAATCCTGGGATTTGTAGTTTCTTGTGGCACCAGAGCTCTCTGGCAGAGAAGGCTAAATCTCTCACAAAACTATCAATCCCAGAATTCCATAGCATTGAGCCATGGCAATTAAAGTGGTGTCAAACTGCACTATTTCTGCAGTGTGGCAGCAGCCATGGTGATATTAAGCTGAATGTTGACATCTTTGGGGCAGTTCTGGAAGCATTTAAGGACAATTTAGGATGTGTTATTTTGTCTGAAAAAAATCCAATGATTTTTTTTGGGGAATGGGGCACTTAGAATGGGGATTGGGAGCTGCATTAACCCCATGAGCTGCAACCCCATCTTAAAGAGTCTAGATTCCAGTAGTTGTGTGTCTTCAAGTCGTTTCTGACTTATGGCAACCCTACGGTGAACCTCTCATGGGGTTTTCTTCACAAGATTTGTTCAGAGGGGTTTTTGTCTTTGCCTCCCTCTGTGGCTGAGAGTGTGTGACTTGCTTAAGGTCACCTGGTGGACTTTCATGGCTGAGTGGGGATTTGAACCCCAGTTTCCAGAGTTGTAGTCAAACACCCAAACTATTATACCATGCTAGATTCAGTAGACCAAGAAAATTAACCTCTTTAGTGCAGGTGGCAGTTGTAAAGAAAGCCCATGCTGTTTGTACTTTGAGAAATTCTTAACTTTCACTCTGTGTGCTCCAGATCTAGTGATGTGGTTCTTTCCGTAACATACAGTACCTTGTTTCCATTACATCTCCGTACCCTCTAAGCAAAGTATTACGGTATACCTGTAAGCACAACCTGAACCATGTGGTTCCAAGATTCCCTGGCAGATTTTTATTCACTTGTTTATTAACTACCCAGGCAAGAACTTCAGTTAATTCGATTTTTTAAGGACTTCCATCCTCTCCCATGGGTAGTTGGAGCCAGCTCATACCATCCAACTGTCCCAATCTGTCATCCCATTTTTTCACTGTTTTTGAAATAATCCTGATTTTTTCACTTTACCCCTTTGTCTTCAGCTTACTTCAATTGCAGCCAACTGAATTCAAATTGCAAAAGTTATTTGTACCCAATTAACTCAGCGAGGGGAGAGGAGATGAGGGAGCAAAATCTTGTCTTTCCCAGTTGGCTCAGGCAAAAGCAAACTGCTATAGCCTCTCCTAGCTTGTGTGTTCTTCCTCTTGAATAACTTTTGCCAGCTTGACCACATGGTCATGTTTGCTTGCCCGCATGAGTCTTGATTTTCATCTGTGAAATGTTGTAGGGTCTGGTCTCAGCTTGGAAAAAAATTGCATTTTTGGATTACAGCTCCCAGAATCCCCCAGCCAGCATGGGAGAGATTCTGGGAGTTGTAGTAACCTCCCCCTACCAGCATTTCTGAGTTTCTGCTCATTACAGTCTGATGCCTGTACTTTTTGATTTGATCTGCTCTTTCTGCAGTATTCACTCAGCTGTTGTGGAACGAGTTTGAAACCCAAATTTCTGCGGAGTCATCTTCTAGGCAATTTGTTTGAGTGTTTGTTGTTGTTATCATCATCATCATTATCATTGTTGTTATTATTATTTCTCTCCCCCCCCCCCGAATTCCTTCCTAGCTGTCTCTTGGACTAGCTCCCGACTTGAGAGAGCAGCCTCCAATTTTGGCACAGCCTGCAGACGTGAAAAACATTTATAACATCTCCACATTTATCTGTCTTTTGTTTTGTTTTGTTTCTCTTCTCTTGTGTTTCAGGGTTTACCTGGACCCATAGGGGAACCTGGTCCAAAAGGCAGCCGGGTAAGTGAGAGAGGCTGTTCTTTGTCTTGCCACTTTGCCATTGTCCACTATGGGCTTTCCTTGACCTTGGAGGCCTAAATGCGCTCACCCCAGGTGAGGGTGCAAAGGAGCCCAGGCAAAAACAGCAGCTGCTGCATTTGCAACAGAAAAGGCACCCTGGGGAGGATACAGTACTGAATTAATAGGGAAAGGGAGGACCCACAGAAGAGCAATGTTTAACTTTTTCCTTGCTGGACATTTTTACGGTCCAGATCACTTCCCTCTGCCAGCTGCTTTTTGCCTGTGGTTGCCTGTGGCGTCTGTTTCGTCCTCATGCACATTGAGAGTAGACTGAAGGGAGATGTAACTCCATGTGTCTGTGTGATACAAAGTACGGAAGAGGGTGGAAGTGAAAAGACTAAAAACCCTCTTGTCTGCCTGTGTTAACTTGCCCTATTCCATATTTGCTTTTCTGTCCAAGAAATCACCTTTGTGTATACACATGTCATTGGTCTCCTGTAATTATCCTGTGATTATTGAGGTAACTGAGTGTGCATGTTCATTTTTTGCAAAAGGATCTTTGAGACTGAGAGAAAGACGTTAATAGCAATAGTAATAGCACTTACATTTCTATACCACTTTATAGTGCTAAGCACTCACTAAGCGGTTTACTAATTGCCCCCCCCCAACAAGCTGGGTACTCATTTTACTGACCTACAGAAGTATGGAAGGCTGAGTTGACCTTGGAGCCCTGCAGGATTAAACTCACAACGTTGTGGCTGCAGGACTGGCATTTAACCACTGTCCCACCAGGACTCCTATGACCAGATCCTACAACTTGGTCGACTTCCTCAGATCTGAAGAAGTAGACTTAAGTCTACAAAAACATATACTACAGCTTCTTTCTCTCAGTCTCAAAGGTGCTACAAGATCTTTTTGCAACTGATAGTCCAGACTAATATAGCTATGTCTTTGAATTCTACCCGTGTGTTCATTTTTGTAAGAGCACCAAGTTTCTAGACCTCATGGAAGGAGAGGGAAATTTTAAAAGAGGTGGTTTGTGAGGAATTCACAAGCTATTTCTGTGTTTATTTATTCCTAAACAACAACAACTATCAAACCTCCAAAGAACTGGAGGCTGCACACATCCCGGTTCCTATTATTCTCACAATGACCCTGTGAGGTAGGTTAGGGTTTGTGTCTGTGTTGGGTGAGTGGTGGATGGGGAGACGACCAAGGTGCCTCAGCAAGATTTGTTTCGGAGTAGCATTTGAACCCCAGGTTTAATTATTCATAGTTCCATACTCTAACCACTACTCCATCAAAGCATGTCTGGGAAGGGCTGCACTCTTTAGAGCCAGGCTTTGCTCCTTAGTCTTGCTTGCTGACCCAGAATGAGGAACAGCTGGAACTGATCTGCCTTTGTCCTTTCCTCGGCCTGCCAGCAGCTGTTGCAGAAGGAAGCAGCCGAAAACTCTTGGCCAGTTCTCCGCAGCGTAACCGTTCTCAGTATCAAGGGCAGGCTCTCGTCTCCCTATTGTTTGGTGGTGGAGGTTGTATTTCTTGGTATCGGGTACTATTGAGAGCCTCATCTTTTTTAGTACTGAATTCCTTCCCAGACTTTTTTGTCAAGAGATTGAAGCTTTTCCCTTCCTTTAGGAAGAGTGACACTGTTGCCTCGGGTGGTACATACTGGGAGGCAGAAATAAGGTATGGGAAAGGGAGAGGGCTTTGTGCCCCATAGATTTATCTCAGCCCCCTCAGTTAGAATAATAGAATCATAGAGTTGGAAGAGACCCCAAGGGCCATCCAGTCCAACCCCCTTCTGCCCTGCAGGAAGACACAATCAAAGCCCTCCCAACAGATGGCAGTCCAGCTTCTGTTTAAAAACCTCAAAAGAAGGAGACCCCACCACACTCCCAGGCAGTGCATTCCACTGCCAAACAGCTCTTACCATCAGGAAGTTCCTCATAATGTTTAGGTGGAATCTCTTTTCCTATAGTTTGAGTCCATTGCTCTGTGTCCATGTCCTTGTTTCTGGAGCCACAGAAAACAAGCTTGCTCCATCCTCAGTATGACAGCCCTTCAGATATTTAAATATGGCTATCAGGTCCCCTCTTCACCTTCTCTTCTCCAGGCTAAATATGCCCAGTTCCTTAAGCCACTCCTCATAGGGCATCATGGCTTCCAGACCTCCCACCATTTTGCTCGCCCTCTTCTGGACACGTTCCAGCTCCTCAATATCCTTCCTGAATTGTGGTGCCCAGAACTAGACATAGTATTCCAGGTGAGATCTGACCGAAGCAGAATAGAGTGGCATTATGACTTCCCTTGATCTAGACACTATACCCCTATTGATGCAGCCTAGAATCACATCGGTTTAAGTTAGGCTGGTTCTTTTGGAAGTGATGGAGGATGGTCTGATATTAGGGTTGCCAGATGCAAAACCAGTGAAGGCTCTTGCACCTTTAAAGACTGTGTAGACAAGAGGATTCCAGCAGGTGTTGCTTGTCCTGCAACCAGGTAACAAGGTATGTCTGCTGTACGCCCTTGTTCTACATAACCATTAAAGGTACACTAGCCCTTTCCAGTTTCCATTTTGGCAACCCCATTTCCCACTGTCAATGCCGAAGAAGATTAAACTGCTAGTCCAGTCAGCTTTTGCATATGGAATGGGAGGGGTGACATTTTGGTCTTCACCTTAGACAGCAAAATATCTTGATAAGGACCTGAGCATCACCTGGCTTGCCCTGAAACTGATGTCTCCCTTGTCTTGGCCTTTACCTAAAGCAGGGATGGGTAACATGCAGCCCTACTAGGGATGGGGGAAAAATCTCTATTATTTGTTTCTTCCTTGAAAGATGGACTTCCTGGCAGTTGGAAAACCCTGCTGGGAAGAATAATAGAGCAGTGAGATTTTAGTACGGTCCCTCCAACCCATATTCAAACCCTGCTGCATTCAGTTATGCTCAGTTAACTCAACAGGAGGAGAAGAGAGGGAGGGGACTTTGCCCTTCCTAAACTCAGTACATAATTTCCAGTATTTCTCTGCTTAAAATAATAGGTTTGTCTGTTCTTCCTCATTAATAATTTTAACCTCTGGTTGCCTGGCCATGTCCTTTTGACTGCTCTCAGATGTGGTTCAACCAAATCAAAGGAAGCAACTTAACTGAGGGGGCTCAGAGAATGAAATTTTGGAGGGTATGCTTGCTCTGTCTACCAACTAATGCTGCAATGAAACACCACCATCCCATTCAGTGGTAGCAAAGGTGAGAGATCAGGACAGTTTGGGCATGACTTAGCAACCTTCCTTGCCATGATCTGGGTCTTTCTTCATGACTGGTGGTAGTCATGGGACTGCCAGTGAGTCTTCCATCTCCCTCCGTCCCCGTGAAATTTGCCCCCATCAAAATGCACAAGGGCCGAGGTAGCTTAATTCCTTCTCTTATTGCTCCCCTACTGCAAATTTGGAACTGGTGGTTTTCTTGGCCAAGCCCAGCTACCAAATATAACTTCACCAATTGACCTTGGAGAATCTGGATCTGTAGGACACACCTTGGAATCTGGGTCTAGATTCAAGAGCTATCCACCCACGCCCTGACCGGGTCTTGACAGTTAATTGTTCAGGGAGCAGAAAGAAGAAGAAGGCTGGAATTAACACTACAGCTTTTGGGTTGTTGTTTTTTTTGCCAGAAAGCTGGTTCTTCCCAAATCCTAAAACTAAGCCCGTGTCCAGGAAGCAAGACTGCTGATTGCTCATTATAGAAACAGACCAGGAATAAAACCATGAAAAAGATGATGGATACCACAATTTAGAGGGCTTCTGTGCCAAATTCCCTAGCAATTCCTCAGTTTTGAATGCTCACGGTACCATTTCAGTGGTTTGTTTGTTTCTTGCTTTTTATAATTTTTGCTTTTGCAGTTTAAATATAAACACGCTTTTGGCAAGGCGCTCCAAAGCAGTGCAGAATAAAAATATCAAAGGGTAATTTTAAGAGGCTACTATAACAATAAAAGCATCAAATACAGTGAGATGAGCAACAGAAGAGCCAAAGAAAGTACCAAAGAATCCTATGCTAGTTAGCAAGGGAAAAGACCTCCACAAGAAAAACAAAGAAGTATACGTGTGGGTTTTTTTGTTTTTTGCTAGCCTCTAGAAAAGCAAAACTTTCAAGTGCCTCCAGAGGTACCATTTTAGCTTCGGTAATTTTTGGCCATTCCAAGACATTCTGATACCTGAGGAAAAGAAGAAGATGGCACCTCTTTCTAGGCAACTGGATGGGCAGACAAAACTTTCTTCAGCTCTGGTGATGGGACAACTTCCTCCAACACATGTGAAGGATGTAGAATGGATGGCAGAGTAGGACAAAAGGGCCTTAGATGGCATAGAAAAGAAGGATGAGGGGAAATGTGTGGAGCATAAATCTCTACCAAGGCAGCCAACTGGAACCTCCATTATGCTGAGATAGTGTACCTTTGAATACCAGTTACCAAGAGCAAACAGTGATGGGAAGAAAGCTGCAACATGTCCAGAGAAGGACAACTAAAATGGTGGGAGGTCTGGGGGCCATGCGCTATGAGGAGCGGCTTAGGGAGCTGGGTATGTTTAGCCTGGAGAAGAGAAGGTGAAGAGGGCATATGATATCCATGTTTAAATATTTGAAGGGATGTCATACTGAGGATGGAGCAAGTTTGTTTTTGTCTGCTCCAGACACTAGGACACAGAGCAATGGTCTCAAACTACAGGAAAAGTGATTCCACCTAAACATTAGGAAGAACTTCCTGACAGTAAGAGCTGTTCAGCAGTGGAATCGACTGTCTCAGAGTGTGGTGGAGTTTCCTCTTTGGAGGTTTTTAAACAGAGGCTAGATGGCCACCTGTTGGGAATGCTTTGATTGTGTCTTCCTGCAAGGTAGGGGGTTGGACTGGATGGCCCTTGTGGTCTCTTCCAACTTTGATTCTAGGATCCTATAATTGTACACATACCTTGTTTTGGGGCTTCCCACAATTGTCATGGTGGCCACTACTGGACCCAGAGATAGCTGGCGGTTTCCATGTCAGCGAAGCATTCATTCTCTGGTAGGCTTTATCCCAGACTTCAAAGGAGCTCTCCAAGGTATTGAACTTTGTCACAAAACAGATCCAGCACCTTAGATAGCTCCAAGCCCAACTAAAACATGGAGAGGATTTACAGGGCCTGCCGGAATGGGAGCCTCCAGCTGCTATAGCCTGGACCTTGAGTTTGTTCCTTCAGGCTCTTCCAAAGACAGCTTTGAGTTTGCAATGGAGTTTTTTCTTTCTTTTCAAAAATAGAGGACCAAACATTTCTGCTTTTCTTGCCCCCTGTAGGCATAGCCCTTTCTCACCATTTGTAAACCTGTCTGCAGGGCCCTCCGCCTCTGTTGTCTCTCAAAGGACTTCCTGACTTTAAGATCAAGTCCACCCCTTTCTCCTCCAATTCCTCTTGCATTTTTATGACATCTTTCCTGGAGATCTTAAAACATGTCCCCACATTGTTGGTTAGCCTACTAATGATGCAGTATGAATGTTGGAATTAGCCCTGAATTTATAAGCTCTGGAGACTGATTTTGTTAAGACCTCTCCATTTTTAACCTGTTGAGTCTGCAACTTAAAAATCACAGGCAAAAAAATTAAGGGGAACCTCTTTTCCACTATTGTGGAAGTTCCTTAGGACGCATGGCTGCTTTTCCTCCTCCACCCTTTGTGTGTGTGTGAGTGAGTGAGTGAGTGAGAATGTCAGTTAACTGCCTCTACTCTCCAACTGCAATTGTAAATCACAGTGACGCTCTGAGCCAATAAATCTGCCTCTCTCTCTGTCATGCAAGCTCCTTTTCCTTCTGAGCCATAACTGCTACCAGCTGGCTCTCTTCACCAAGAAAATTGCATGTGATAAACAAAAGTTGACCCCCATCAGCAGTTTTCATTCTTGAATGTGAAAAAGAGATCAAGAGATAGAGGAGCATGATTGGAGGAGGTAGGGAAAGGGAGCTAAGCAGCTGTTTAATAACCTAAAAAGGACAGTGCCCCATGTAGTAAGGGAGCCTATGCTTTTAGCTATATGGAGTCGTCTTCTTCTTCTTTTTTTTCGGGTGGAAAAGACAAAAGGCATTCCCACGCAAGAGGAGCAAGGGTAAATCTCTTGCCGGCAGTCACAAGGTTTCCTCTGGCTTTTGGATTTTATTAGCTGACCCATTTGCCAAAGGACAGTTTCGTTGGTTGTATGATGATTTGGCCCTCACACTCAGCCATTAGCACAACAGCCAAAGTTTTCTCCTAACTGCCAAAACAGAAAAAACAGTAACATTTTTGCTAAAGATGCGATCAGCAGGGTGACCTTTGAGCTAGTTTCTAAAATGAGAGGTGGGGTTAACAGGCTAATAATGTCAACGAGAGCTGTGCTTTTCAAAGTGGGGGCCCATGGATTGGCGTTGGTCTGCAAGCCGTTAGCTGTTAGTCTAGGATGAGTTTCCAGGAAAGGCGGAAACAGTTGTATCTAATAGGTACAAATATGGCACTGGTCCCTGGCACACATCAGATGGCTTAAGAAGCACTGGACTAAAGGACTATTTATGTCCTGTACTATCTGAAGTTTCTGAAGTACCTTCTAGGGCAATGATTCCCAAACTTTGGCCCTCTAGGTGTTTTGGACTTCATCTCCCAGAAGCCCTAGCCACTTTAGCCAACAGTCAAAAATTCTGGGAGGTGAAATCCAAAACAACTGGAGGACCAAAGTTTGGGAAACATTGTTCTAGGGCAACCTCAGACAGGGCTCATTACAGAAGTCTAACTTGGATGTGTTTTCATGGTATTATCTTCTGGGATAGCATGCCCTGACTCACACTGAGCCTCATGCTGCAAAGAATGGAGTGGTTCTTCCTCATGCACATGCTATAGGATTGATATTCTGAGTTGGTGTATGGGGATGTGAACAAGGTACAAGGATGGAACTTGAATGAAAGATGTGCAACCCACAGGAGAAGGTCTGGAAGAAGGCAAAAATTCCAAGTTTGGAGAGTCAAGTGGCAGTTCAAAACCCAGCAGGACAATAGGGTTTGGAAGAAACATATAGGTGATGGTTACAGGGATGTAGCTATGGGGGGGGGGAGAGGAGGCAAAATGGGGACATTGTCTTCCCAAATAAGAATTCTTCCCTCCCCGCAATTTTCCCTCTTTCTCCAAAATTTTAGCATTGCAGAGAGTGAGACATTGAGAATGGTTCACACTTAGAACTCTTCTATCTGCTGTGTTTGTATTCCCTGGGTCACTTTGCTTGCTGCTTTTCTTTGGATGCCAGAACTCTTTCTCAATGCTCAGCTGAAGTTTTAAGTTACTGCAGTGCTAGAAATTTGAGGACTGAAGGAAAGTTTCATTTGGAGGGGCAGAATTTGTATGGGAAGAATTGTTCTCTTTTTGTCCCTGCTTCCCATAGCTCCACCCTTAGCGGGGTAGGAATCAGCCTGCAACTAGGTTGGGAGAGACTATTAGGGATAGGTATAAAGGGTCTGTGGATCCCAGGTTCCTATTTGTGATTATGGGGGTATCAACCTGACCTGCAGGTCTAAAAAGTCCTCTGTTGATTCATACCAGCCTTCACCAACTAATCCCTTTCCAGAACGTGTTGGCCTACAAACTGGTCTTTGAATTTGGGGCACTACGACTCACAGAATCCCCCAGCCAGCATGGCTACTAGCAGGATGGAGGCTTCTGGAAACTGTAGTTCACAAATCCATTTCACCTGAATTCTTCCATCATTTCCAACCACTGCAGGTGTGCTGGTCAGGGTTGATGGGAAACTGTAGCCCAAGACACCTGGAGTGTGTCCAGGTTGTAGCTGCTAGTCTTCCTTGGCTCCTTCAGGTCTTTGGGGAATTTCTTTTTCTCTGATGGGGTCATGATACCAATCCTACCAAGTGTTAATATTTTTTTTTAATGAATTGTTGTTAACCTGGACCCAAGCTCCATTTCCTCTCAGGTGTGCTTCTGAACCATCCCCAGGTAAGGCCCTCTTCCCTCCCTCCCGGTTGGCACCTTCCTTCCTGGAGTCCTCACGATCCCTGGCGTGGGGGTATGTGCCCTTGGACTACATCGTGGGAGCCAGCACCATGCAGTCCATGGGCATATACACTTGCCTCAAGGTTTATTTCATCACGGCTGCCACCTTGCCTGGACCCAGCGCTGGAGGACACTCTACTTGATCCTGAGGGATGGCAACCCCTCTATCTAACCTTATACCACCCTCTCCCCCACCTCTTCACAGAAGACAAAACCCTATTTGTTCCTCCTTCCACTTCCACAGGGGTACATTGGTCTGCCAGGATTGTTTGGGCTGCCCGGTGCTGATGGAGAACGAGTGAGTATTTTTGGAAGAACAATACAATTTGTCTGTCTTTGGAGGCATCCTAGTCTCCTTCTTCTTTGGCCAGTGGTGGATGTTAGCTCTCATGTCAATGGCATGGTGAATCTGCTTCCGCTTTTGGATAACTTGAAAGAAACCATCCAAGTCCTGAAGCTGGTTGGCAGCTTGGGTTCAGCACCCCAGAGAGCTCCTAAAAGCCAGTGTTAAGATCTGGAAGGCATTCACTGCTCCACTGACAGAAGAACCAGTAGTTGTCACTATCTTTTGCAGATGTACGTCTTTTGCCTCATGTTCTCCCTTTCCCTCAGTATTGTCTCCTCTTATTTTCTTGGCTATAAAATGGTCCTTTCTCATTTCTTTTTGAATTCTTAAAAAAAAAGAGAGAGATGGTGGTGATGTTTATGGTAAGGATGTCTGTGCTCAACCAAGGGGTCAAGCCAAAGGAAAGCCCACTTTTGGTCAAACTAAATAGGAAGTCTTTATCACCGTTCCTATTGAAGACAGCCAGTCACCAGCCTAGGTGGATGGAATCACTCTCCGAAATGGGCATCGTTTTTTTACTTAGGGACATATTCCACATCACCATTGTGGGAGTTTGCCATATGTGGCAGCCATGCAGAGACTCATGTGTTCATGGCTCTTAACACTTGTTGCATTCATATTTGTTGTTACGTCGTCATCATCATCATAGTAGTATTAATAGTAACAACAATGACAACGACAATTTATGTTTTGGGTTCAACTTTGAAAGGGAAGGTGAGCGAGTATGCCCCTGAACAGTATTACAGTTAGGCTATTTTAGATTCTGACCATGATGGTCTTAATAGTGGGTATCTGGTCTGTTTAGATGGGAATGTGTGACATTTCATTTTCTTCAAATTGGCACTGAACAAACCATGCTCCATTTGGGTAATTTTCTGCAAAGAGCTGGACTTCTACTCCAAAGTCCTGTCCTGATGCCACCACTCTATTGAGTCTTCCAAAGAAGGCCCTTCCTTGGTCAATCCCTTCTATTTTTCACCCACATTTCTTCAAAGGATCCCACAGCAGCATGTATGATCCATACTCTTCCTATATCCCCACAACAGTCCCATGAGGCAGGTTGGATTGAAAGTTAATGGCTGCCCAAAGTGACTCAATAAATGGTCCATCCAAGTGAAGTGATCTAGCCAAGTGAAGTTTCAAACCTAGGTCTCCCTAGTCCTGACAATTCCACAAGCCATGGGGTACCATGGTTATACTATTTGACTGGGGATGTGGAAGATCTGGGTTCTAGTTCTCCCCCTCAGACAGGAAACTCATCAGGTGATTTTGAGCCAATCTTATCTCCCCCTATTCCCCCCCACTGGCCTGCCTCACAGGGATGTTATGGTGATGTTATTGTTATGGTATGTTATTGTTTAAGTGGGAAGTGGCTTGCCCACACAGTTCTCAAAGGCCTGTCTGCAGAAATAAAATAGGGAGGGTGCCAGTCTAAGTTCTCTGGGAAGGGGGTTCCAGAACCTGGGGGCAACCACCGAGAAGGCCCTCTCCTGTGTTCCCACCAGATGTGTACCTGTGAGGGTGGTGGGACAGAGAAGAGGGCCTCCTCCTCAGCAGATCTCAAAGCATGGGCAGGTTTGTAAGGGGGCATAGAGTCCTTCAAATAACCTAGACCTGAGCCGTATAGGGCTTTATAGGTCAAACCCAGCATTTTCAGTTGTGCTTGGAAACAGATGGATAGCCAAGACTGGGACTCAAGGTGGCTTACCAAACACAAATACAGATTGTAGCTATGCCAAGAACATCAGTAAGATGTAAATCAGTAAAACCTTCTTCTCCTCTAGCAAACCTTTTAATATTTCCCCTCTCTCTTTCTGTTTATTTTTCAGGGGATCCCCGGAGTTCCCGGGAAGAGGGGCAAGATGGGTAGGCCGGTAAAGTTTTTCCTCGTCTATTATGCAGACTTTTGCTCAACATAAATTTTAAGAAAGGGATGAGGGAGCGGTGGCAGATGGGGCTGGAAGGATGGTGCATGGTTGGATGAACACGAACTGCTTATAGTTATAGGCTTGTCTTTGTATTGGAGTTGGCAAAGGGGAAGGTGTAAGAAGTAAACCAATTTATAAATGGCATGCCCATAGTTGCCAACAATTTTCGTCACTCCCTGTCACCATTTTGGAGGGGAAATGGAGGGAAAGGAAGATATTTGAAAGGAGGTGCTGATTTATGAAGGGTAATTATTATTATTGGGGGAAAGTTTTTTGTGTGTTTGCATGCATTCGCGGGGGCTTTGGGTGTGATTTTCAGGTGATATTTGTCCCAAACCGTGCCATCATTAAAACACACACACACACACACATTGGAGAGATTCATGGGCTTTGGGTAGGATTTTAGGGGCTGCAAAAGTTGATTTTGGAGTCACATTTGGTCCCAGGGCGCACATTCCCCATCCCATATATGATGAATCCTTCTGAGAACTCTTTCACAATCCTGATTTCTGACTATACTGGACAGAGAATGTTTGTGAACATGTGCATGGAAGCAAATGTCCATGCTGCCCTTGCCTATACATACCATTTTTCTCTCTGTCTTCCCACTTAGTACAGAATATAATAGTTTTCTGCTCCAATAGAGCATCTTCCACTGCAAAATGCCCACGTACTGAACGATGCATCCTTCTCTCCCTTTTCCTCTCCCACCCATTCTCCATCTCGTTCTATCACTTCACCCTGATAGCAGTTTTCTTGTGGTCTTTTTCCCAATAAAAACCATGTGAGAATAACTGTCTCCCCCATGTACTGTATATTCGAGGGGATAAAAAGGACTGAGAGGTGGGAGCAATGAAACAGTCATATCCGCTAAAGCTAGTGACCGAAACACACTACACTGTTATATTGCTATTATTCTACTTTAAGTGCTCTGTCTGCCTCCTGTGGAATTCTGGGCTTTGTAGTTTAGGGAGGCCTAAGAGCTCTCTGGCTGAGAATTCTAAATGCCCCCTCCCTAAACTGCAAATCCCAGAATTCCACAGGAGGCAGCCATAGTAGTTAAAGTGGAATAATAGCACTATAACAGTGTAGTGTGATAATCTTCTCAAGTGGTCACACCAGAGACATCTTGAGCTCATTGCTGTAAAACTGTAATTTAAAAAAACAACAACACAAGATGGTTGGAGAAAATCTCTGACTCTAAAGTAAACTAAACACGGCAACGGTTGTTAAGTATGGAGGTCTGGTCAGGGTTTTTTGACATGGTTTCACATACATTGTGCCGGAGCGCTCAATGTTTTCCAGCTGTTGTTTTGGCTTTTGCAATATTCCATTTAGAAACCTCTTCTCTGCATCCCCTCCTTGCTATACAATCATGTCATTTTTGTTTTTATATTTTTTAAACAAATGGACTCACCACCACTACCACTACCACTCTGCCACCACCTCTGGGGAATGGTGAGCATTCACTCTTTGCAAATATGTCAGGATCTTTCTTTCTTTGTGTGTGTGCCTTTTTTTTTTTTTGGTAAATAAATAAATAAAATAAATCTGTTTATAAAACCATGTGTAACTAGAATGCCAAGTTGCAACGTGCAATTAAAATAACCTAAAACACATATTTAAAAACTGATCTTTATATCAGTAGTAGCCTGTGGATTTTGTGTCAGTGATGGTGGCAGCAAATTTAGATTTTAGTCTGAATTTTAAGAGAACTATCCAAGGTACTAACCAGGGGAGGGCAAAGTGCCATGGACCTCATGTTGCTCCCTCCAGGGCCATCTGTGCTCTTCCTTTCACTGAGAAAGAGAATGTTATAATTTATAGTGTCCAAACAATGTCTGGGCAACCAGCCAAAGGCTGATTACTACACAGCTGGTAGCAGAGGCACAGCACGGTCAAGCTAATTACAAGCAAAGGGATCAAGGCAGCTTGAAGTCAGTCACTTACTCTACTAGCAAGCAAAACACAAGTCCACAAGCGCAGTCCAATATGCAAGGTGCAGGTCCGGCAAACAGAGTTCAGGGTAGTCCAGCAGAATCCAGGTCAGGCAAACAGAGTCCAGAGTCAACAAACACAGTCCAGGTCAAACACAGTGAGAAGGAACATGATGGGTACTCAGGTAGGTCAGATAATCTCCAACAACTCCTGGAGGGCAGTGCTGGGTATTTATAGATGCAGCTGCTGCTTAACAAATTGCTGTTTGCTATAAATACACTGAGACTGTCTCAAGCCTTCTTTTTGTTGTCTCTGTGCTGAGAAGGTAGGTATAGGCAATTTGTCCTCTGTATCTAATAAAGGGGATCAGGACCCTCTGCCAGAGCTGGTACTGCACTATTGTCTATGTCTGAGGCCTGTGGCTCTGCAACATGCTCTGGTTCAGGAGGTCCTGGCATGTCCACTGCTTCAGTCTCTGAGTCAGAGTCCATTTCCAAGTTCTGGAAGCAGGGCATGACATATAGGAAGAAAGGAAGTCAGGTCAGAACTACCTCCATTGGGCAAGGACACCCATTTTAACATTGTGTACTGTCACAGCCCTACCATGAGGCAGAGTGAGGCATCTGCCTCAGGTGGCAGATAGTAGGGGTGCACCTAGATGCTGGGGAGAGTTATACACCATGTGGCCTGTCCTTCATTGCCTAAGGTACCCAGCTGCTTTCAGGCAGGAGGGGAAGAGTCTGCAGCCCCACTCTAAGTTTTGAAGAAAGATGCATTAACCTGTCCTCTTAACATCTGTAACATAGAATCATAGAGTTGGAAGGCACAAGAAGGGCCATCTAGTCCAACCTCCTGCTCTGCAGGAATACACTATCAAAGCACTCCTGACAGATGGCTATCCAGCCTCTGTTTAAAAACCTTCAAAGAAGGAGACTCCACCACACTCCCAGGCACTGCATTCCACTTCCAAACAGCTCTTACTGTCAGGAAGTTCTTCCTAATTTTTAGGTAGAATCTCTTTTCTTGTCCTTTGAGTCCATTGCTCTGTAGCGCAGCAGAAAACAAGCTTGCCCCAACCTCAGTATGACATCCCTTCAAATATTTAAACATGGCTATCGTGTCACCTCTGAACCTTCTCTTCCCCAGGCAAAGCATACCCAGCTCCCTAAGCCGGTCCTCTTGGGGCATGGAGTGTGAAAGAGGTGCCAGCCATCTTGTTTGCCTCAGGCAGTAAAATATCCTGGTTTGGTGCTGTTATAAGCATTCTAGGGTGAGATACATCCATGCAGCCCCTTCATCTAGGGCTGATTCTTCCATCTCAGTGTAATCAATGTTCCTTCCTAGTGAGGGATCTTTTGAAATGTTTTCGAGTATCTCCCTCTCTCTGTCTGTCTCTTTTCCCTTCCTTCCCGGCTACATTGCTTCTCTCTATAAATGGACCAATGTATATACACAAGTGAAGGGAAAGGCTCTGCAGCCAGATGTTTACATGTCCCCTGCTCTTGATTGCTATAAAGCCTCAATAGATGGAGCAGTTGGGAATCTTGGTTTGCTACATTGTGTGGGCCTCTTGGAATGATGTAAGAATGTTAAAAAAGAGATTAAAATAGACGACACTGGACGTGAGTCAGAGCTTGAAATCTTTCCAGGGGAGTTCAGCTCAGCGGGACGTGAAAGGAACATGATGACTCGGTCTTGGAAGCAAGGATTTGACAAGGCTTCCCCCACCTCCACCCCCAACGCCATCTCTTACTCCATTTTTACTACTTTCTCAATCCATCAGAAAGGCAAGTCTGAGTGGGAATTCAGTGGTTTCCTTGCATGGCGGTAGTCAAAGGGAATATTATTTCTCTCACCCCCTCCGTGAGCAATGGGGAAATCCTAGCTAATCTTTACCCATTTCCTTTGGGTAAGCTCGATTCACACAGTGTTATTTATAAGAAGGCAAATTAACTCTCCTCTCCTCTTTCCAACAAGAAACAGACCATTAAAAAAAAAATCCCAATACAAAAAGTACAAGCTGTGAAGGAACAGGAGAGAAACAGCAGCCTACACAGGCAGTGCTGCTGCTTGGAAAAGTTACTTTTTTTGGATGACTGTATCCAGCATATCCCAGTCAGCACAGCTGGTGGGATTGCTGTTGTGGCCAAATCAACTTCATCTTAGGGCAACCCTGAACTCTCCCTAGAAGCCAAGATGACTCGACTGAGACTGTTGCATGTTGGACATATCATGAGAAGACATGACTCTTTAGACAACACAAAGATTCTTGCTAAGTTGGAAGGCAGAAGCTAAAGAGAAAGACTGCATTACAGATGGATAGATTCAGTCAAGGAAGCCACGCTGCTGCTGCCCTGTGTCTGGAAGACCTGAGTAGGGGTGTTGGTAACAGAGGACTTGGAAGCCTCTCAGTCGTAGGGTTGCCATAAATTGAAGTCAACTTGATGGCAATTAGCAAGAACAAGCCAATGCAAAGATGACCATGGACACTTTGGACTGATAGTTCCTCAGGAAATTCAACTACACAGGAGTCTTGATAGTCCTGGTTCCTGGTGTCTGATCATTCTTTGATGGGGCTCAATGCCCCTAGCTTAGCTTTAGGGGGGGTCAAGCCCCCCTGCCCCCTGTCCTGGAGTCCTTGGACCATTTCATCTTGACACTGTCCTCATTCAATCTGGCAAGGTCAAAAACATTTCTGTTCACAGAACAGCTTCGCTAATGCTGCCAACATAAATTCAGGGGGTGGGTTGTTTTGTTTTATTCCTTTCACCTCTTCTCTCTCTATGTTAAATGAATCCTGAACTTGATTCCCCGCCTCCACATGTTCTTCCTCTACTTATTTCTTCCCTCCCCGCCCCTTAAAAATGGTTTGATTTGCAAATTCCACGCCCGTGGGGAGCGACTGTTGAGCACTGACTCACCTGGCTAGAGCCAACTGGCAAGCGTCGCCTTTCTCAGACAAGACCAGAGGGTTGGGTGGCTCACACAGTGTCGAGACTGAGCCAACAGGAAAATAAAAATCCCATTTTTGAAGAAGGAGCCAAGCGGCTGGAAAGACTTGCTAGGATTGTTGGAGGTTTCTGCCAGATAACCTCCTTTTACTCCAGCAGAGGGGAAAGAGTTTTCACCAGAACTGGATGGCTGCAGTTCTTCTGGATGACTGAAACCCATTTTGTTGCTGTTCACCCAATGGTATTGCATCAGTCATTGGGGTCCTAACCACCCATAGCCAGAGCTTGAAAAAGTTACTTTTTTAGATGATGAATTCCAGAATTCATCAGGGAAAATAGGTTTTGAGAATTGTAATGATATATCATTTAATGCCAACGTCAGAATCATCCATGCTATAGTTTTTCTGTTTTCATAGAATCATAGAACCCTAGAGTTGGAAGAGACCACAAGGGCCATCTAGTCCAACCCCTGCCATGCAGGAATAAACAATCAAAGCATTTCCGAAAGATGGCCATCCAGCCTCTGTTTAAAGACCTCCAAAGAAGGAGTTCTATATATATTTCGATATATGGTTGTAAAAGCCGGATAGTGAAGAAAACTGACAGGAAGAGAAGTGATGCATTTGAAATGTAGTGCTGGAGGAGAGTTCTGTGGATACCATGGATTGCTAAAAACAAATGAATGGGTCTTCGTGCAAATCAGGCCTCAACTGTCACTGGAAGCCACTGAGGTGGTTGTACTTTGAACATATCATGAGAGAAGGTAACTCATTAGAAAAGAAGATAATGCTCAATCTTGTAGAAGGTGATAGAAAAAGAGGAAGACTGCATTATAGATGGATCGACGCAATCAAAGAAGCCATCTTGATCTACCAGAGGCTAGGTTGGTGTTTTTTTTGAACCATTCCACGACCTAACAATACTTCACTGACAAACTGTTATTGGCAATTCAGTGTCTCACCACTGCAACACAATCTCTCATGGACCCTGGGATATTCTGGGGGTTAGGATCCATGTGATGGTGGCATTGGCTTCCAACTTTTTATATATATATATATATATATATATATGTATATGTATATGTATATGTATATATGGGACTGATAATCTAAATGTGCTTAACTGCAACCTGAATGTCTAAACAGTAATTCCACAAATTCTAAATTCTGAAGTAAAATTCTGAGGAAAAAGGGATTCAAAATTTAAGAGAATGCAAAGTTCTCACAACAGCCCAGATTTGAACCAACCTGTCTTCCTTCCTTGGATTCAGATTACAAGAAAAGAGATTCCATCTAAGGATTAGGAAGATCTTGGCTGTAAGAGTTGTTTAACAGTGGAATAGACTGCCTCAGAGGCTGGTGGATCTCCTCTGGAGGTCTTTAAACCAAGGTTGGATGGCCGTCATTTGGAAGTGAAAACTGTACATGATTGCTGTGCCTTTCATGGTTGTGTAGAAGAGGGAATTTCAGCAGATATTACTTGTTACCTGGTTTCATGAGAAGCAATACCCACTGATGTTCACTGTTCTACACAACCATTAAAGGTACAGGAGCTATCTCTAGTTTTCATAGAATCGTAGAATTGTAGAGTTGGAAGAGACCACGAGGGCCATCCAGTCCAACCCCCTGCCATGCAGGAAATCACGATCAAAGCATCCCTGACAGATAGCCATCCAGCCTCTGTTTAAAGACCTCCAAGGAAGGAGACCCCACCATGCTCCGAGGGAGTGTGTTCCACTGCCGAACAGCAGTGTTCAGTCTGGCTATCCTATTTGGGAGTGCTTTAGTTATATATAACTGCATGGCAAGGGGTTGAATTCGATTGCCCTTGTGGTTCCTTCCAACTCTGTGATTCTTTCTTTCTTTAATAGAATTTTTCTCTTTTCTTCCTTGGTTACCCATCCCATTCCTTCTCTGGTATTTCAGCCTTTTGCAGTGGAAAGAGGAGGGTGAATAGCTTATCTGTGTACAGATGGCAGTGAATTGCTTGAAACCATCTCTCTCTGCAACTCCTTTGGCCAGAGCAAGCTTGGAACCCAACCGTGCCCAGTTGGGAAGCTGCATAGCTTTCCTGTTTGTAAAGGATGCCCAGAAACCCAAAGCAGCCAAATACAAAAGAGCAACATCAGTGTCCTCTTGCTAGCATGTGTTGCACACTGCAGGAGAAGGGCAAACACCACTAAGCTGAAATGCTAGGAATGTGAGCTGTGTGTGTGGATCATGCTACTGGAGAAAGGTGGACCAAAAACACAGTGAACAAAGACAGAGTTTTGAATGGTGGATGGAGGTGCTTTGTAAATAGCGGTGCTTTTTCATTGCTAGAGTGGGATGTCTCTGACCTCCAATGTTAGGATACCCCCTTCCATCAGGCCTGATTATTTATGTGTGAAGAGAAACAACAATGCAGAAAGAATCACAATCCGGAAACATCACCCAAGGAGACCTTCTGCTGTGCTTTCTGCAACCGGACTTGTTTATCTCGGATTGGCCTTTTTAGTCATCAGTGCGCTTGCAGAAAGCTCAGGATGAGTCCTTCCTGAATCTTTGTTTGCGAAGAAAAGCCAGAGAGAGATTTGAGTGTTGGGTTAGGACTTGGTTCACCAGGGCTTGGTTCCCCACTTGGGGCCATGGAAATCCATGGGGTGACCTTGGGCAAGTCACACTCTCTCAGCCTCAGAGGGAAAAGACAAATTCCCTTGGAACAAATCTTGCCAAGAAAACCCCATGATAGGTTCACCTTGGGCCACAATGAGTCAGAAACGACTTGAAGGCACACAACAACAACTATATTGCAGTTGTTTTATTTTTTAAGCTGTCTTGAGTCCCCGTTTGGGGCACGGTGGGGGTGGCAGAGTATAAAGTCACGAACAACAGCCACAGTGTGCATCCTCCCATTAAAAGCAACCATTGAAGTGACCAATGCTTTCCTGACTAAAAAGGGCTATGGTCCTTTTCATAAGCCCCCACACTTGAAAATTCCCACCCACTTCCCCACTCTGCTATGACTGTGTTCTGCCTCCATTCTCCTTTCCCATTGCTTCCACTTCCTCTCCCTGCCTCCGGCTGTCTAAATCTGGCTAACCTAAGAAAGTACAAAGCACCCTGCTGGGTAGGACCAAAGGCCAATCTTCTCCAGCATTCTGTCCAAACAATCACCAAGCAAATGTCTCTGGGAAGCCCACCCGCAGGACATGAGGGCAAGGCAATGGCACGCATCCCTGCTCGTTGGGACAAGTGATGTGCTTTGAATTGCTTTCTCATAGGAGAGGAAGCACAAAGCTGATTGGCCAGATGAGTGTGGGGTCGGGGCTTGTTAACACGGCAAGTGTCCAGCATCCCTACGTTGATTTTTCAGCTTAGTCTGGTTAGCCGCTTAGAGAGGGAGGTGGGGGGTGTTTCTCCCCCTTCCTCCTCTGAGCGGCTGGCCAAGAGGCTACTAACATCCCTTCACCTCCCTCCCGTGCAAAATTCAAGTGGCCGCCATCTTGAATCGCGGCTGTGTGAACATCCAGAGGGGAGTTTCGTATACACTTGGATTTTGCCAAATGCTGTGCTAATAATCCGCAGATATGTGCATTATTTCCACCCGTATAGACAGGGCCTCATTAACAGTTTCTTTAAAAAATGGTTTGGCTTCCCATAACTTTTTTTTTAAAAGGAGTTGGAAAGTTTAATTGGCTTTTTGGCAAGGATGGTAACCCATTTGAATAAAGTGGGTTTACTGAGGATGGTGAAACTTTTTGATGCTATAAATCTTATGACTAAAATCCCAGCAGTTCGAGTGTTTATAGCCGTTTATAAGAGTGAAGACTGAATATCATCTAAAAGCTAGAAGCCCAGTCCTTTTGATTGACATTGCAGGTGGCTTATATCCCAAATATCTGCTTGGTAAATAGGAGGACTGTGCTCTGCAAGTGATAATTATCTCTGAGGAATAAACAGAATTCAGATCAGTTCCCCCCTTGCCCTGAAAATGGACAATATGCTCACTCTTGCCCATCTGATTAACCAATATGGAAAAGGCTGAAAGAAAAGGTTATTTGTATTGCTGCCTGTGTTGACTTGAAGGCTGCCTTTGATTCTATAGAACGAGGGTGCAGGGAGATAAGCTATGTGCAAAAGTTAAAGCAACTAATCTCCAGGGCAGATCATACATTTTGGCTTCAGAACACTGTGCCTAGACCCTCTTTTTGAAAGCTGAAACTGCCTTCTCTGGACTGTTGCTAAATAATATCCATGCAAAAGGAGGGAGAGCGTCATTACCCCCTTTCTCTTTAATTTTTAAATGGTAATAAAAAGTGGAAGAAGAAGAAAAAGAAGCGGAGGTGAGAGCAGCAGCTTGGATTATAGATGTGAAAATCCCAAGAGAGAGCAGAATTGACGACAAAGAGAAGGAAAAGATAATGAAATATCAAGAGCTACAAATGGAGATTCCTTGCCTCTGGGAAAAGAAAACAACACAACTGCAGCTCTTATGGTGATAGGTGCTGTTGGATCTATTCCAAATGGACCGACAAAAACATCTGAATGAAATCACTGTAGAGAGGATGGCAACCGCACAATTACAAAAAGCGACGGTGCTTGGAATGTGCCACATTATTGTACAAATACTCCACTGATTCCTAGATTCTTGGATGGAATCACAATCATTGTTACCAATGGGAGCATTGAAACCATCAGTGATTTGTTTGGTTTACTTAACCAGGGTTCTCTGGAACCCTAGGATTCTGTGAGAGGTTGCTAGAGATTCTGCAAGCGATACTAAGTTTTAAAATACAATAATTTTATGAAAGGGTTCCCTGAGACCTGAAAATGATTTCCAAGATTCCTCCAGGGAAAAAAGTTTGAGAAAAGCTGTGGTAGACTGTGAAACTGGTGGTGGTGATGATGATAACATTGATAGCAAAGCTAGAACTGTACCTGGTAGACTGTGAAATTGATAATGATGATGAAGTAATAGTAGTAGTAAAGATTCTCTGTCTCTAATTTTATTTCTTGGGAAATGTGTTACATAGCTAAGCTCCCACATCCTGGTGGTGAGGGTTATGATGGCGCCAACATATCCATCTATATTGGTGGAGAGGACATTTGCCAGTCACAATGTTGTTGTCGTTGGTAGCAACAGCATGTCTGCCCTAACTGGAGGCTCTGAAACCGTTACCTGGAGATATACTTCTTGAAGACTCAAGGGTTATAGCAACTATTGTATGTCTGTGTATGTGCCTTCAAGTCACCTAGTGTCTTATGGTGACCCCATGAACTACATAGGGCTTTCTTAAGCAAGGAATACTCAGAGGTGGTTTTGCCAGTTCCTTCCTCTGAAACAGAGCTTACAGCATCTGGTATTCATTGGTGGTCTCCCATCCAATTATTAACCAGGGCTGATTCTGCTTAGCTTCAAAGATCAGGTGGGTAGTTAGGCTGACATAGCAACTTCAGTAGGCCCTCAGTATCCACTGGGGTTTGGTTCCAGGACCCCGCATGGATAATAAAATCTGGACTTTTTGGAATTCCCCCGTCCCAAATATCTTTGAGTTGTGCGTGGTTGAATCCATGGATGCAGAATCTGTGGTTACGGAGGCCTGACTGTATTGACTACTTACAAAGATCCCCGAACTGGGCAATGGGTCCAGGTGTTTTGGTTGCCATGCAGGTAGGCAGGTACCTTGAAGCCCCCTCTCACATTGACGGCATGCATGCAGGGGTTGCTGAGTTATGCCAGCTAGCCTGAGCCCTGTAGATGAGACACAACTTTGGTCTTGCTAAGAGCAGCGGGGAAGTAATAGTGTTGTGAATCTTTACTCTATTTGAATCTTGGATGCAACAACAAATCATTCAAAAGGTTTTCTCTCTGTTGGATGAGATTATCAGAGTTTTTCTTGCATTTTTTAATATGATAGTCTTTTGGTGAAAAATTCATTTCTGTAAAAAATGCATACAGCTTCCAGACGTGAGGCTGGCATAGGGGGTGACTGGTTTGTACATGATCAGGGATGTGGCTTGTCAGCATGATTCTTTTGGTACATGTGTTTGTGTGAACCATCATGGTATGTTTGTACTTTGTTGAGGGTGGCACTGCCCATTGCTTGCCATATCTCAGAGGTAGCATTTATTTTTGTTGGAGCAGAGTGGGGGAACTAGGTCCTTTCACTTAACCCATATACATAAAACAATCCATCTTAGAGTGGTTAGAAAACAGAACTATTTAAACATTGAGTCAGTTTTGCCCTTCTTCAGTTGCTCAAAATAAAAGTGAGGGACAACTGCAGCTGAAGAACTGTAGAGTCATAGAGCTGGAAGAGACCACAAGGGACCATCCAGTCCAACCCCCTGCCTTGCAGGAATACACAATCAAAGCATCCCTGACAGATGCCCAGAAGCTGAAATGTCTTGCTGCAACATTTAACTAGTTCTGTTGGTTAATCACTCTCATAAGTATAGGTTGTAAATGATTAACTGTATCTCTCTGGATTTGTCAGAAATTTCTTTTGAAATCATCTGCACAGATTGGATTGATTTACAATTTCTCTTGTTAACCACTTTGAATAGTGGGCTTGATGGAAAGCTGAAATAACAATCCCAGTAACAGATAATCAATTGGCAAACAACATTGTTTCTCTTGTCACCTTTTATTTTTTACTTGACCTACTGAATAAGAAAGAGGCAAAAGCTTTGAGCTTCTTGTACTTACCTCCTTCAGAGCCATATACTGTTCTGCTTTGTAACCAAGAGGTTTTTCCACCCTCTCCCTCCTCTCTTTTAGGGCTTTCCTGGTGATTTTGGGGAACGTGGACCTCCGGGAATTGATGGCAACCCGGTAAGTCGGCAACAATTCAATCTTGATTTTCTCTCTGGAGCTGATCTGTGGCCGATTGGCTTAGGCCCCTTCAAAGCATCCACCCACTTCAGTTGTTGTGTTACGAAATCTTTCCCATCTTTTATACAAAGTGCTAAAAGCCTCAGTGAAACATCTAACAAGCATGAGGTCAATGAAGTGCCATCTCTTTCCCCCTTCCTCCCTGTGTCCGCTCTTCTCTTTCATTGCTCTCCTGCTGTGGGCTTCATTAGCTGGGAAGAACAACAACCCAAAGCCAACAGCAACAAGGTTGGCTTTGTTTTTTTTGTTTGAAGATCAACAACCCAATGCTTCCTTCCACTTGGTTCTTATGGCATTAAATGTAATTCTTCCCTGCCTTGGCCTGGCACTGACTTCATGGAGGGAACAGTTAATTACATTTGATGGCCACACCAAGACCTTTTGCTGCCTGAAGCAACAAACCAAGATGGCAAAAGGTGGCAAACCAAGTGAACAAAGAGTAGGCAGATAGGTGACCTTGACTGGGGATAGAATTTGGACAGTGGGACAGTGGACAGAATCACCTCCCCCTGTTATCTGTCCATCCACCTCAGCTAAGACAAGGGGGTATATAGCGACGGACCTCCAAAGACTATCTGGGTTCATAGTCACTTTACTTATGCATCATTTCCTCAAATGTTCTGTTCAAGAAGTAACCGCCATCTACTTTGTTAATTGAAGTGTACCTGTATCTCAATATTTAACAACATTAACATTTAGCAACAGTTAGGTATATCAATATTTAAATAAATATACAGTCAGCCCTCTGTATCCATGGATTCCCCAAAATTCCCAAAAGCAAACCTTGATTTTGTCATTTTATATAAAGGATACCATTTTACTACACCATTGTATCTAATGGGACTTGAGCATCCATGGATTTTGGTATCTGTGGGGCATCCTGGAACCAAACCTCAGAGAATACCAAGGGTCCACTGTATGTGGCTTGCAGAGAGCCACCGTGGTGTAGTGGTTTGAGAGTTGGAATAGGATAATGGGAGCTGAGGACCATGGGTGACCTTGTACAAATCACACACACTCTTCCTCAGAAGGAGGCAAGGGCAATCTCCCTCTGAACAATTTCTGCCAAGAAGACCCTATGATAGGGCCTTAGGATCTCCATAAGTCAGAAGTGAAACACTTAAAACAATTAAGGAGAAACATCCCCCCAGAAAAAGTGCATTTCCCACCTCAAAACAAGTTCTGTTCTCAGCAGCGGCTTAACTGATGAGGGCCTCAACCCATCTTGTGATTATAACCATTTTGAAAGCATCCCAGAACACTTGGCACTGAACCTGAGCCCCAAGGCCCATCCACTACTTACTGGATATTTGAAGCACTTTCATATGGGGTGAAAGGCTGAGACCTATTGCACCCTCCAGTTGTGTATACAGACACACACTTTTCCAGCTCAGATACTACTTAAACTTTTTTTTTGGCAGTCTGAGTGGTAAGTTGGACCTGAATCCAAGAGACCTGTGTCCAGGTTTTGCCAGTTTTCTTCACTCAGCTTTTACACTGGGAGAGGTAGTGACTGTGGAGACTTCATAGGGCTGTTCTGAGATGAACAAGAGAAACACTCATGCTGTTAAAGTTTGCATTCTTTAAAATCAGAAAGAAAAAAGAAAAGTCACAGGGCATCTTTCTTTCTTTCTTTCTTTCTTTCTTTCTTTCTTTCTTTCTTTCTTTCTTTCCGTTCTTCCTGTCCACAACCTTCCTCCAGCTTCCTCTCCCTACTCAAAAAGTCACAGTGAAATCTTTTTTCTCTCCTGTCCATTCCTGGGAGGAGGAAACTGGTCTGCTCACACTTAAACTGCAAGAGGAGAACAAGCAGGCCTTGTGTCTGGGAAGAACCACTGCTCCCTTTTCATTAACATGCTTGCTGAAGATGGAAGTGCAAGCTCGCCCGGGCAAAGGGTGGGAGGGCAGCACTCTCCCTCCCTCTCTCCCCCTCCCCTTTCCCTTAAGCCTTTGCTACACTGAGGCACTTTTCACTCTCGCTTGTCGACAAAGAGGGGGCCATAACTGTGCTGAACTTTCCTTTTCTTTTAGGGAGACGTGGGAGTCCTGGGCCCTCCTGGAGTTCATGGACTCATTGTAAGTATGGAGAAGACAGGAGGGCTTTTTCCTCCTTTTTCTTTCCATCATGGGACTGGAGTTGGAGGGTGTGTGTGTGTGTGTGTTCTCTTGGAGGTTTTTAACTCTTTCTGGTGTTGTGCAATTAGAGCAGAACATGAATTGCATGTGTTTATTTTGTTTGGGGTTCAGCAGAGGATGCGTGCAGGAGTGTGAAAGTTGCAGCATTTCCAGAATGGCAAAAAGCTACTGTGAAGAATCACCTTTCTCAGTAAGAAGGTGTGTTTTTATAGACTGGGAGGGAGCTGAAATTATAACTGAGAAGAGGGCCATCATCCCTTGCTGTTTCTGCCCAGTAGGGACAGGCCAATATATATATTGCTGCCCGAATAGACAATGCTGGCTGGTCTTTGTGGAACAAATGGTCTGACTCACTATAAGGTACTTTCAGGTGTTCAGTATTTTGTAGCTTGCCAGGTGCCAGGGCCTTCCCTGCCATTAAGTAGAATGAGTCAATTGCCAAAGGCAGCACACACCTTGATACAGCAGCAACGTTTTGGAGGAAAGCGAGAGCTGGCTAAGCTAGCCTGCTGCCTCCAGAGGTGGTAGAAGATGCTCATCCTCTTACCAGTAGAGGAAGAAGATTCAGTGCCCAGTTCTGATGGCTTTTTGTATATGACATTAGAATAAGTGGACCACCATCTTGCTCTTTGACTCAGACACTTCCAGTGGCTAGGAAGCAACTGTGGGAGATGGCCTTTGTACCTTGCTTGTTGGCTTCCTGCTAGGGCACCTGAGTGGCCACTGGTCAATTAAATGGGCCTGTGGTCTAGACCAGCAGGGCTTTCTATATAGGGGATGCTTAACTAGGGATGGGGAGTCATTTGCCTCTATCTCACCCAGTTTGTGTGCTTCCATGGAGCAGCTGACTGGCCACTACTAGCTTTGGACTATATGCATCTTGGTTTCATCCACCCAAGCAGCAATTATGATGTTCAACCAATTGGTGGTTGTTAGGCTTGCAAGTTCAGTCTTCTTTCCCATCTCTTGGCCTAATCAATCCAAGGCAAATCTAGTCTATACAGAGTGGAGAGTTGGAGAATAGCAAGAAAACTTCCTGCAGAGTAATAATTCAGCCTTGCAAATATCTCCTTAAAAAGTTACTAGTCCACAATGTTATGGACACTTGCTAACTTCCAAATGATCCAAGTGAGTCACTTCTGGCTTCTTAGCAGGCTGGAAAAGGAGTCAGGGGAAACAGATGTTTGTGTAAAAGTGACATTTGGCTGGTTGCAATGGTTACTTCTTTCCATATCAGTGGTAGGGATGGAAATAAAAAATAGTTGGAATATGGTAAAAAAAACATGCTTTTTCAAGTGTCAAAGAACCCTGACAAGAAGAATACTGGTGTTATTCTGCACAAACTTTGCATGCGGTTGTTTTGATTAGAAAACAGCATTTTCTGCACAGAAAATGATACTTGTATGCAGAAATATTATTTCCTGTGCCAAAAATGCTGTAATTGCAGAGTTATTCCATGCAAAATTCTTGTGTGGATGATTTGCATAGAAAAGAAGCATTTTCTGCACAGGAAACAGCATTTTCTGTGCAGAAAATAATATCGCTGCACAGGGCTATTACTTTCTGTGCCAAAAATACTATTTTCTCTGCATAAAACACAGGAAATGCATTTTCTATGTAAAACAACCACATGCAAAATTTTGCACAGAATAACTCCTGTATTGCAAATAGGGTTTGAAAACTGTCTGGTTTTCAAAGATATTTTCACAGAGGGAATAAAATTGTTAAAATTACTCATTGCTTCCTTCAAAAATAAATTTAATGAAGATTTACATCCCTAGTCAGTGGAGCAGTGAACCCATGCTGGTTTTATTCAAGACTTCAGATGAACTGTCCATGGTACCAAATCCATTTTGGGGATAGCTGTCAGCATCTTGGATAGCTCCATTGAAGTTCACATTAAAATCTGGAATGGATTCACTGCTCTACTGCCATGGGAGCTGCAAGCCAACTGTGTTGTGATCTTGACAACAACTGAAATTGCTGCTACTAAGAACTGGCTGCTCAGTGGCTAAAGCTCCTTCCAGGTAGTGACACCATCAAAGCAGGACTACTTTGGGGGCTAGACACCCTCAGCTCCATTCAGCAGAAACAGCTGAGGGTCTCCTAAGTGCAGCTAAGGCTGTCTTATCACAAAGTCCACCTTTGTTTGTAGCCATCCCCAGGATTGATCAGGGACAAGTCTTAGCAGTCCTGACCCAAGACATTTTGCCACCCACTCTAATCACTACACTGTGCTACCTCTTGCCAGGTTGGTTGGTTTTGGCCCATGTTCTCCTCTTGAATCTGGGTACCTTGAGGACCACAGCTCCTGGCTGTCTCTTTCCATGCCGGCATTGGGCGTTTGTCCCTCAATGGCCAGAACTAGATCAATGAGCAAGTGAGCGAGCTGGATTCATGCTGGCTGGCTTATCCTGGCCAGTTTCATGAAGCAAGCCCTTTCACCCACAGCATGAAAAAGGGATCTGTTCCCTACAAAGCCACAAGGGTGCTTTTGGCCTCATGAGCCACCCATTAGAGAAATATACCTTTAGCAAAACCAGCCAGTCTCCTGCTTGTTTATCCAAGACAGTTGAGAACTCAAGGCCAGCATGGAGATAACCACTCTCTTCTGGAGTCAAGGGAGGATGAAAACCACACAGAGATTGTTTCACTATCAGTGTTCATCTGTTTGAAAGCTTTTAAACTATTGAATTCTGGTACCTTTCTTGGGCAGTTCACAAAATCATAGGGAGAAGAGATTAGGGATAGAATACTCTATTTGTTGGGCATTATCCCAACTGTTGCATTTTATTTTTCAAAATCTCAAGATTTTATCTTTCCCATTTTATTGGGGTGGGAAGACTGAGGATGCTGGTAAAATCTGTTTGAAAGCTAGACCCTGCAAGCAGCCTAGGCAAATACAAATACCTCAGTTTTGCTTTCTCCCACATTCTTTTTGTTCGCATTATCATACTATGCTGTTATAGTGCTATTATTCCACTTTAACTACTATGGTTGCCTCCTGTGGAATTCTGGGGTTTGTAGTTTAGTGAAGCCTAAGAGTTCACTGGCTGAGAATGGTAAATGCCCCTCCCTAAACTACAAATTCCAGGATTCAGTGGGATGTAGCCAAGGCAGGTTACAGTGGAATAATAATGCTAAATTTGTAGAGTGTGAAAAGACCCCTTTGTTTCTATACTCTCACATTCTTTCCATTATATTTATGATGAAATGTGGGGATTTTAATAAGTGCTAACCTGAAACCTGGCAAAATACTTCCCCACATTCAACTGTGTAGCTATTTCCAGTGTAGAGAAGGCCTTGCTGTGGCAACTTGGCATGTAGCTGTTAAAGATGATAAGCCTGCCAGAAAGAAAGAGATGGCAACCCCACATTAGTACCATAAACATGTTTGAACACACATTGGGAATCAAAGGCAGACTTTTGAAAACTAAGCGCACAAAGCCCCCTACCGTCTATTTTATGAACAATATAGAATATCTTGATTTTATGCATTGTTTTATGTATTGCTTAGTATTGTGTTGAGTGCTATTGTTGTACGCCACTTTGAAATCTTCAGAAGGACGTGGTTTATAAATACTCATAGGCAAATGAACAAGAGCCAACATGATGTAGTGGTTTGAGCATTGGGCTAGGACTCTGGGAGACCAGGGTTCAAATTCATGCTCAGCCATGAAAACCCCCTGGATGACCTTGAGCAAGTCAAACACTCTCAGCCTCAGACAACAGAATTGGCAAATCCCAGATGGGAAAGCTAAGCCAGATTTCCATAAGTTGGAAATGACTTCAAAGCACACAATGACAAGAAATGAATAAAGCTCTCTGCCTGGGTGGATGAATCTCCCAGTGTCAAACTTATAAAATATCAAGTTCTTTCTGAGCCATCTACAAAACAATCCTTAAAAAATTAAATAAAAACAAACCAAACAAAATAATTACCCACCCCACTGCATGCACCCAAAACAAGGATTCTGTGGAAGCTCTGATATCTATCAAGCCATCACACAAAGACTTCACCATGGATAGACTGGTGCAAGGGCGACTTTCTGTGCTCTTGTCTGATCATGTGAGCTATACATTTTGTTTTAATTAAGCTTCTAGTACTCAAGATTTGTTTCTTTCATTTTCCAATGAATTGCTGAGTGTCAGAATTTTAACAGCAGGCTTGGTTATTCCCCTACCTTGGAGACAAGAGAGCTTGGTTGTCCACCAGCATGCCTAAGCGTGACTTCTTCCTCTTCTTTTTCTTCCCTCTCAATCTAACCAGGGTGACATGGGCATTGTTGGACCAATGGGCTTTCCAGGGCCAAAAGGATTAAAGGTGAGTGGCCTTCTGATTGCTAGAGCCCTCCAACTCAGCCTAGGCTGTAACACACACCGATTTGCATGAAGAAGATCCTAGCTTCGATCCCTGGCATCACAAGTTAAAATCCTCCTCCTCATCTCCTTTCTCAGAGGGCTGAGAAAGAGCTTGGAGAACCACTGATAATCGAAGCAGGCAATGCTGGATGAGATAGATCTGCCATAACTCTACAGGAGAACACCACCATCATTATTATATTTATATCTGTCCCACCTTTCTCCCAAAATTGGGTGGTTTTCCACTAATACATTCTGCCGGTCCCCTAATACTGGGAACCAAAGCAGCTTGCAGATAACAGATACAATGATTAAAAACCAGATAGAACTAAATCCACACCAAGTTATAATATCAGACTATGAGTTATGATATGAGAACAGCTACCCAATTTATATACCAGTTGCCCTCCTCCTTATCCATAGGGGATAAATTTCCAGACTTACTGTTTATAAATGAAACCATGGATAATAGTAACCTTGTCGGGGATGCTTTGATCATGATTTCCTGCGTGGCAGGGGGTTGGACTGGATGGCCCTCGTGGTCTCTTCCAACTCTGCAATTCTATGATTCTATTAAAATAAAGGACTTCTGGTACAATCATACCATACAGTTACATTGGAGGACCTAGGGATTCCTAGAAAGGACATCTCTCTAGGCATTTTCCAGCACTACTCTATGATATATGTCCCTATTTTTTCAACTGCAGATAACTGAAATGGCAGATATTGATTCTGCAGATACTGCATTTTTAATTTTTTTTTTAAAAAAATTGTTTTAACTATGCCAGTGGCAGTACTGGGGGGTGCAGAGAGGCCAAACCACACTAGGTGACACTGTCGGAGGGCGGGGTGACACTGGCCTTAGTAATGCAACAGAACTGTGCCTCAAATATTGTTGGTGAATTATGGTGGAGTATATCAGACTTACGCCATCACAACTCTTTTTTCTAACAAGCGCAGCTCACTTAACAAGGTCCTTTCCATGTTATCATAGATTGGGGGGGGGGGTGAGGGTGGTCAGCTGGGATGCACACAGCTATTTTCCTGCAGCTGGGTGTGCTGCAAGGATGTCAACTGAAGGGACCTCCCAAGCACCCCTGGAAGTCGCTGGTTGCATTGCACCCAGCTAAAGGAAAACAAGTGCATGCATCACTAAAGGTCCCCTTCCAAAGTGTCTGTGTTGTGGGGGCTGCCCTACTTATAAGGTGGGTTTTGAGAAGGTTGCATTGGGAGCTAAATACCCTAAAGGCAACAGATCCTGTCTGATCTTGAAAGCTAAGCCGGATCAGCCCCAGATAGTATTTGGATGGGAGACTGCCAATGAATCCCAGGTGCTGTAGGCTATATTTCAGAGGAAGGAACTGGCAAAACCACCTCTGAGGATTCCTGGCCTAAGAAAACCCTATGAAATCAGTGGGGTCCACAGGCAACTTGAAGGCACAAACACAGAGCATTGGGAGATGTACCTATGGAAATGTAGCGATGTGGTACATATACGTCTCTCGACACAGGATTCATGCTTATATTTCTACACCAGCCTGGTACATGTTAGGAAGGAGCGTAATTTTAAAAATTATCAATCACTTGTAATTGATAATGGCCAATATTTTAATCACATGTACTTTTGTGCCTCGATTTGCCAGTGCATATTAGCTCCTTGTTTGGATAGTTAGGAAGGATGCTCCTTAGTTGCTAGAAAGTTCAAATCTCCATCCCCTTTCCTGCTGTGCAGCTAAAAGTCATAATAATGGGAAAGTATATGACACTTGTCTCTTTTTCTCTCTTTCTCACCTTTAAAAAAAATAAAACTAGGGACTGATGGGAAATCCCGGAGAACACGGACTGAAAGGTGATAAGGTGATCTGAATATTCCCTTATTGCACTGTTCTTAGTTCTTTGCATGTGATTTCCCCTTTTCTTCACACCATGTGCTGCACCACTCATTGCTTTTTCCATTGTTTTCTCTTCTTCCATTCCCTGACCAATCTTTACCCCTGTTAAACCTTCCTCATTTTTCCGGATCCTCCCCCACTTCAGGAACAGAGCTTAGAAATCTTACCCCTTTGGACTACAGCTCCCTGATTCTCCTTGTTTTTTAGGGGGATTCTGGGACTTGCTGTCCAAGTAAACACACTTTCCGAGCTCTGTGTAACCAGGACATATTGATTACCTCTTTCTCAAAGACTTGCCCTCTAAAGACTGTTCCCTCTTGTTTCCCGAGAAGATGTGGGGTCTATAATGTTTGTACAGTTAAATATAGTCTAGACTACTTGATAGTCTGGTGGCAAAAGTATAAGTACAGCCTAGACAAGGCGTTCTATCTGGATGACTAGATAACTTGTGCTATCAGTCCTTCTTATCTGCTTTCTTTCATTCTGTATAGTATTTCACAGTGCTCTGTAAGAAAAAAACCTGATTCCCCCAGTAATGCTCAAGTTTGATTTCTTCCTTCCAAGGAAATGTGTGTTGCTTCTAAACTGTGGATCTTGCTCTTTGAACTTACCTCTCCTCTGTTTGTTTTTTTACATTAGAAGATTTTGGTTTGTTTTATTTTAACTGGAGTGCATGTGGTACAGTTCCTTGTATCTATTGCAGACCCAATAGTCAGGCCTGACCTCAGAACAGGGGTTGGGATCCTGTGATTTGTGGGCTTCATGTGGACCTCTTCTAGACCCCTGCATAACCCCCACCCTAAAAATTTTAGTAAAAAAATAACCCACCCATTTCCTGAAAGCCTCTGTTGAGTGCTGAACTGAACTGAAGCCATTCAAGGGATAGAGTTCAGTACCTTGGATAGCTCCTTTCAGGTTCGGACTAAAACCAGGAGCAGTTTCACTGCCTCACTGATGTCAGAGCCACCAGCCTTCACTGCCCTCTTCGTCCTGGGTTTCCAACCTGAGGAATACCAACTTAGCCAGGATTTTGACCAGGAGACAATATCCAAGATGCAAGGAAAAGCATTCAAAATTGGCGACCAGGGAGAGCCCTTCCCCTAAGTGGAAAAAGGTGGCTGCCTCAGGTGATGGATGCTGGGAGATGGCAGGGAGATACTGGGCCAGAGAGAAAGCTATGTGGGTCCCACATGGTGTACCCTGAACCCCCTATACTAGCCTACTGCCTTCAGATATATGGATAGATGCTCTCTGATAGCTAGCATTGCACAAAGACTGAGCTGCCAGTCCAGTTGGCTTTTTTGTGTGTGTGCATGGAATGGGATCCCAGTAGCCAGGATGGCGCCATCTTGTTCACCACCAGAGGTGGCAAAATGTCTTGGGGCAGCCTTGCCTGTGATGCTGGTTCAGTGGGAGCAATGGCATGGCAACCCAACTTTTCTCTGTCTCTCTGCTTGCCGCGAGTCAGCAACCTTTTCCGAATTATTAATTCAAAACAGATGAGAACAGCTCTGCTGGACCTAACGTATTCCATCTGCTGCTTTCCTGCTGACTTGCAAAGGTTTGAGAGAGAAAGAGAGCAAAAAAAAGAAAAAGAAAGAGGAATTCTGGGTTTTCAGGGCATCCCACATCCTGCTTGGCACAGGCCGATGTCTCTCTCCTCCTGTTGGAGGAATGAAGAGCTTTGCCTTCAGTTTGTCTGTCCTGAGATCTGCAGGCAGGGAATCTCCCCTTTATGTGCATCTTCCACTCATTTCAGCTGGCCATGCTCAGGGGAAACTCCTGTTAGAGTGAGCTTGACAGCTTAGAACAAGTGCCCTATAGGCAAGCCCAGAACACGGTGTTTGGAGGCCCTAAAATAACTCAAGAAATAGGGCCTCCTCCATGTCCATGTGAGCTATTTTAGAAGTAGTAGCATAGAAATTCAATGCATAAATAAAATGCAAAGTGCAATAGACAACAGCATGTAATTCACACGTGTGAAACCACTTTCAGCAATTACAGTGTAATTAACAATCAGACCATGCATTTTATTACTCAAATAACACACAAAGACTGGCACTCTGTAAATGACATATGCCAACATAAGTCCACTTTGTACCTGTGCATGTCTTTTTTGGGTTGTTGTATTTTCTTCCACCCCCGCCCCTCGAGGACTCATAGTTTTGCTGTGATAGCCCTCCGGAATATGGCTGGTGAACAGTGTGCGGGACCTGGACAAGCTCCCAATATGAAGTTTCTTCCATAGTGTTGAGTTGTTCAGATTCCTTTGCACACCAGTGGGTCCACTGGACATTTTTGTTATCACAAACCTCCTATGGGTAAGGAAAGCAAACCCTTCTCATGGGCCATCTTTTTGCTGGCCAGAGCAAAATCATTGACAGGTGTGAAGTTTCAACGTACGTTTCATTGTACTTTTAATGGCTAGTTTTATGAGGTCATCAAAAATGTAATTCTTCCTGCATCCTAAGATTGGGGTGGTCTAGAAATCCTAATAAACACAATGCATGGTCATTAGTGTAGCTGTTTCCTTCAGTTGTTTATATTTTTGAGAATAAATCACTTTGAGAGCATTGCCTAATTCTTTCCAAATGTCCAATGAAATCTTCCTTGCTTCCTTCCTTCCTTCCATCTGTTTGTCACCCAACAACCCTTCCATCTTCTCTCCCAGTGTGGGCACCAAGAAGAGAGGAGAAGCATTTGCTTCTTCTGTTCTTGATTAATTGCAGTTTTTTATGCCACTGGAACCTGAGAAATCTTAACTGTGGTTTGTTTGAAGCAAGCTAACTTCAAACTCCAGTTCAAACCTGGATGTCCAGGCTACAAATGTGAAAACTATATCTTTCTGGTACTACTCCCTAAATTCCATCCTGAGGGATTCCAGAGGTTGTAGTTCAGAAAGCAACTTTTCTAACCTCTGGTCCAGACCTACAGCCCCCCCCTCCCAATTACATGGAGGATACATTCTTGGACTTACCACAGATATGTGAAACCATGTACAATAGCAAACTGCCATAGAATTGCACTAGATGATCTAGAAAAGGCCTAGAGAGGATGCCTCTCTAGGCATCTGGCACAATTATATGGTCAACTTTCAGTGGAAGTTGACCATAGAGTCATGCTGATGGATCTCCCGGTGCCTACAGAGACTACCTCTGGGCATGACTATGGTCCTCCAGATGTCCAGAGAGACCTTCCATGATCATGCCTGGAGGTAGTCTTTCTAGGCATCAGGAGGTCCATCAGCTTGACTCTATGGTCAAAATCCACTGAAAGTTGATCATATAATTGTGCCAGATGCCTAGAGAGGTTTAATAGCTTGAAATAGTTTAAAACTACGTGCAAAGCATTTTGAAGTAAACCTGTTTACTTTGAGATCCACTTCACTACATCCTTGGTTTACTTGTGTGTGTGTGTGGGGGGGGGAATACCTGCTTTCTCTCACTCAGAAACCTTGTTCTGATCTTTTGCCACCAGTTCTATCTTGAAAACAGGTGGGGGGTGAATGACATTTCCTCTGTGCAGTCAAATTGAATAATTTCCATTAACCTGGGCATAGGTTTTGCCCTTTATAGGATGCCTGTTGTAACTTTGTTTGGTGATGTGTATTCAGGGTGATCAGGGAGTGCCGGGTATTCCAGGAGATGTCGGATTCCAAGGGGACAAGGTAAATGACTTTTAAAAAATCCCTCCTTGTGGTTAACTGCTAGTCAAGTCAACTCTGTGAATGAGAGACTTCCAAGTCACCCTATCATCCACAGCTCTGCTCAGGTCTTGCAGATTCAGGGCCGTAGCTTCCTTGATGAGTCTATCCATCTGAATCAAAACTGAATTCATCCTTTTTCTGCTTAGATAAAGATTGGTCCATAGCTCAATGGTTTTCCTTTCCCTGGAGTAAAAATGCTTAACTCAATGGGACTTCTTTTTGAGTTGGTGGCAATCTGGACTGCATTACAATTGCTACTGGACCTTGGGTTCCATACTGGGAGAAAAGCAGGATATAAATCCAATGTATGCATGCATACATACATACTAGTGGCTTCCATATCAGTGGGCTGGTGAATCCATGCCACATTCTAGACTAAACGTCTAAGGAGCTATCCAAAGTGCTGAACCTATAGGGTGTTAGTCCATTGCTCCTAAAAATGGTGGTCCATGGACCAGTTCTAGTCTATGAACCATTGGTTGCTGGTCCACAGTGAGTTTCCCGGAAAGAAAGAAGAGTTGTAGCCAATGGGTAGAAATATGGTACTGGTCTCTCACACATGAAAAAAAATAGCAACCCCCCCCCCACACACACACACATCAGATAGTCTGAGAAGCAATGAGTTAGGAGATGGCACCTTGGATAGCTCCTTTGAAGTCTGGACTAAAAGCAGGAGTGGATTCACTGTCCCACAGATATGGAAGGCATCAGCCGCCACCACTGCGTGCTTATTTGTTTTGTAAACCAGTGTTGCTGTTATTTGTTTTTAGATGGAAAATTAACAGGGAATGCAGAGCCTGGAAAAGATATAGGGCTTTTCAGACTACTACTACTTCCAGTGGTCACGCTGCCTGTGGCATTTTGGAGTTTGTAGCTTGTAGCCAAAACCGTTTCCAAGGTCAGGGTGGGAGACCTCATCTGCCTGCCAACATAATCTGTGACTGAGTGTATCCACAGTACACATTTGTATCAGTTTCATACCACTTTAATTGTCCTTAGTCCATGCTATGGAATCCTAGGATTGGTAGTTTTGTGAGATACGTAGAATTCTCTACCCTTGACCTCTAATGTTGTCATTCAGAGGAATGCATTAGTGAATTCTAAATCACTCACTAGACTACAAATCCCAGGATTCCATAGGATGGAGCCATGGCAGTTAAAGTGGAATCAAAGTGCTATAGTTGAGCAGTGTAGATGTGTGCAGAGTTAGTTTTCCCATATCCACCTTTCCCTCTGGATTAGCTTTCAAATGTCCAAACTCAATCTGTCCTCTGATTGCTTTTGTCCTGTCTTTCAGGGTAGCCAAGGTTTGCCTGGGATGCCAGGTGCCCGGGGGAAACCAGGCCCCTCTGTAAGTAACTTGCATCCTTTTTCTGCCTTATAAAGACTTCTGTCAAAGTAACTCTCTGTCCAGAACCAGTCCAGCATGGTTATTACTGAAAGCAGCCTGTGGCCTTCCAGATGTTGTTGGACTCGAGCTCCTATCAGCCACCGCCAGCATGGCCAAGAGCGCATCATGGTGGGAGTTGTAGTCTAACATGTCTCAAGTTGTGGATTGTGCACCCCTTGGGTCTGAGTGTCAGGCTGATGCTGTGAAGGCCCAGGGTCCAACCCATACTTAGCCACAAAGCCCGTTGGGCCAAGCATTAACTTTCAGCCTCACCTTCCTCGCAGGGTTGGTGGAAAGTTGAACAACCTAGAAGTTCTCAGCTTCTTGGGTAAAAGTTGGGGATAAAAAAAAATAAACTAGCTGTATTTGGTGCAACATATGCCATTGTAATAGATTTGAAAGGTTATATATTAATACATCAAATGATTGAACTCTTGAGAGAGCAAATTATAGTTGCCCGTGACTGGTGAGTGGCTGAGGGAGGGAGAGGAGGGAGGGGCCCTTGTGAGGCTGGGGGTGTCGATGCAGATTGAGTGGCAGGAGTAGATAGTGAGGTGGAGAGGGAATTTGCATGTGGGTGGTGATTGGCTGAGGGAGTGAGAGGAGGGAGGGGATTGTTTGGGTATGTTTCCTGAGCGGCCAATCAGCACACTGGAAATGGAAACATACCCAAGTGCTATATATATATATTGACTGCACTGCTATATATACAGTGTGTGTGTGTGTGTGTGTATATGTATGTGTATATACATATATATATATATATATATATATATCAGTGCAGTCAATACATGGGAAGAAGGAAGGGGAGTCAGGGTTGAAGAGGAAGGGTTCCATCTCTGAATTCCACCTTGGAATTCACACTCACTGGTCCTAATGTGCATGTAGGATCTTTGTATGTGATCTGCACCCTGCAAAAATGCCACTGGTTGCACATGAAGCTTCGTGCGCATGGAATTGTCAACTTGGGGGCCTGCTACACACTGCAGGGATGTTTGAGGAATAGTGTGTTTGCAATTTTCTTGATATGAACTGACTTGATCTGTACCTCCTGAACCACCATGCCCATTGGAATCTAGACTTCTGCATTGCCCAAATGTTGTGAAGAAGCCCTTGACCACTAAAGCCAGAGCTTGAAAAACTTCCCCCTTTGGACCACAGCTCCCAGAATCTGTGTTGGTATGAAAAACAAACTTTTGCAGTCCAAAAGAATAACTTTCACAAGCTCTGGTGAGATGCCAGTACTGTCTTGGGGATTCTGGGAGTTACATATAACTAGAGACAGACTGATGCGCACCCATTATGTGTTGTTGACTGCATCATGTTTTAGAAAATCTGAGACAAAACTAAGGACTTGCTGAAAAATAATAGCTCATGATAGTGATCTAATGCATCATTGTTCTTCTCTGTGACGTAGCCTAGTTCTATCTGAGCCGTTCAACATCAGATGGGAGGTTGAGGCTTATATAACAAATGTGCTCATTTAAAAAAAGGACATCTCCATATGTAGAAATATAGGAAGTCAGATGGAAAGCTACTGTTCCTGAAGCATTTAATTTCATGATTCAAGGACTTCTTCTATTTTCCTGGAGAGCTGGTTTCAGTCCAGGGACCCCCCACCTGCTACCTTAAGTCTTGCAGGCCACACACAGGTTAATCTCCTCCATGTTAAAGGGTGGTCTCATGATTCTTTTGTTTCTTTGCTTTTCTATAGGGGACTGTTGGTGACAAAGGTGCTGTTGGAATTCCAGGACTACCTGGCCCTGAGGTACATTCCGGATACAACACTGCTTGGATTGTTTTTAAATCCCCTTCTGCCCTAAGCTGATCTTTCTGCTTTACCTTCAAAGTGAAAAAAAAAATGCTTGGAAAAATGGTTCATTTAGAAAATTCCAGCATATTCTTTGAAGGCCATCCTTGAAAGATGGAAAAACGTTCATTTAGAAAATTCCAGCATATTCTTTGAAGACCATCCTTGAAAGAAAAAAAAAGGCTACAAAAGAAAGCTTAATTTAGCAAACATCTGAAATGACATGCTTAAAATGTAGGGTTGCCACTTGGTTGACTCCCCGCCCCCCTTTGTTGTTGTATGCCTTCAAGTTATTTCTGATTTACAGCAACCCTGAGGTGAACTTATCATGAGGTTTTCTGAAGCTGAGAGTGTGTGACTTGCCCAAAGTCACCCAGTGGGTTTTCTTAGCTGAGCAGGGATTTGAGTCATAGTCCAGCACTCAAACCATTATGCTATGCTTGCTCCATTCTCCCCCCACTTACTAAGACTTTAAAAGCATGCAACATTTTGGAATTCAACAGGTTGAATCCAACTTTTCCTATCAAAGTTGGACAGCAGAGAATTAATCAGGACTGTCTTGGACAAATCAGGACAGTTGGAGGGCATGGCACAAACATTTTGGACTTAATCTCCAGGATCCCTCATCATTGGCCATGCTGGTTTGGCACTTGGGAGTCTGAAGTCCCAAAGATCTAGGTTGAGAGCCACTGGAGCAGATAAAACTTTGGTCTGATCTGGTAATGCTCATCTTAAGTTGTTAAAAAAGAAAAGAAAGATATATACGTAGAGAATGGCATGCATGATTGGCAGACATAGTCTTTCCCCCTTCTCTTCAGTCTTCTGGCATTTTGCTGGGTCTGGAACAGCTCTCCGTTGAGTTGTATCGCTTAGTAATCTTTCTTTTTTGTTAACATTGGACTGGACTGTGGTTTTCTTTGTTTCCTTAGCTGAATGGATGGTGGGCGGAAAAGCGTTGGCGTTCCACGTCAAGCCGCCTCCGGCTAATGAGCATGTCGTCACCTTTCCTTTCTGTCACGCCAAGTCCCATTTCCCTTTTGTCAAGCTCGGCAATATCTTGATTTATTTTCTTCGAGAGAATGCTGCTAAGGCTGCTGACTCAAAACTCAAGAAGGATTGAACAGGGGCCTTCTTATGAGCTGCATAGCGGCAGGGAAATATTTGCTGACATAAGAGTGTCTCTGGCTTAGAGGAGAAGGGATAGAGAGTCCTGAGTGGCAGACAACAAGCTTAATACATCCTTTACGTCCCTTGTACCTGGACACCCACCCCTCCAGAAAAACAGAAGAAGTAAAACTGAGAAACTTATTTTGTCTCCACTAGTTTACCCTGGTGTCAAGTAGACATAACACACTCATTCCCATAAAAAGAATTGAGAAAAGGAAACCAAGACCAGGCATTGCAGTGATCTGATACTGTACATAATCTTACATAAAAGTCTTCTTCATATGTAGTCTTTAGAAATGGTCTTTGGACAGTAAATATGTGAACACCTTATCTTAAACATTGTATTGGTCATTTTGAAAGAAAATGGTCTATGATCTATTTTTTCAATTTTTCTAGAAAATGTCCCGCTTTCTGTTCTTCCACTCTTCCCCAAAACCTTCACATTTCTAGTCATGGGGTTTAGATCTGAGGCCTAGTGTGGGCCTGAAGCAGTCGGAAGCCATCTTGGTTCAGTTAGAGCCTAAAGAGTCTGTAAAGGTCTCTCCCTGTATCTGTGGTGGATATGTTCCTGGACTTACCACAGGTACCTGAAACCGTGTATAATAGTAAACTGCCATGAATACCATAGAATCACACTGGAGGATGTCTCTCTAGGCATCTGGTGCAATTCTATGGTCAACGTCTGGTAGATGTTGACCATAGAGTCACACTGGAGAACCTCCCATATGACTCTATGGTCCTCCAGATGTCTAGAGAGATCCCCCCCCAACAGCAAACAAGTTAAACCACAGGTACTAATCCTGTGTAAATGAGAGGGCAGTACCCATACATTAACCAGCTCAGTTTAGGCTTGTGGGGCTCATTTGGGTTCTAAGGTCCTGTTGGTTTATTTTGGGCTTGAGACTCAATTTGGCCCCGAGTTATTTTTATTTTGCTCAACTTCAGTCTGAAGGGTCTGAATTTATTTCAACTGAGTTTAGACCCCAGACTCTAGGCTCAAAGTAGTAGGGTTCAGTTGTGATCTGAAACTCACAGGCTTTCCAGACCAAGATCTTGTGACAACATAAAACACTGCAGCTATTCCTTTCTTTTCTCCTCAATGGATCTTCTACAATAAGAAGCAGAGGAAAAGACCAAAGAAGTGGTAAAAACACAAGGGATATTACATGTGAAGCACAGTCATGTGAAAAACCCATTAAATGCACCTGAAATAATCTTTGGTCAACTTCAGCTTCAGGCACATTTCAGGTTCATAGCGGTCAGTGTTGATTAAATTTGGGTCCAATGTAGTCTTGAGTCGCTTTGGGCCTAAAGGTTTGATATGGGTCAAAAGTGGTCCTCGCTTAGTGTGGAATTAAAATTGGCTTGAAGTTGAGCCTTGATGCTAATTAAAACCCGGTGTTGGTTTTTTTTAAAAAAAGAAACTCTCAAAAACTACCTTCAGATGTTTTGGTGCAGGCTGGCAACAGTAATCCAGATCCCCCAAAGCCTGGAATATCAAACTTTGACTTGAGGACTTTGTCACTTGACATCTCTTCTGTTTGACACTCTTTAGGGCTTTCCAGGAGACATTGGCCCACCAGGAGAAAATGGCCCCGAAGGCATTAAGGTGAGTGATGCTGAAAAAACCAGACTTTGTTCTAAGTTGGCAAGAGCCAAGAAGAAAACAAAGAAAAGAAAGAAAGGAGAAAGAGAGAGAAAGAAAGAAAGAGAGAGAGAGAGAGAGAAATCCTGGAGATCCCTGTAGATAGTTCTGGCCAAAGCTCTGGTTTTTAGGACTTGTTTGTATTGAGATGCCTCCAAGAGCTGGAGTAGATTTTCTTTTCCTCTCCAACAGCCCCCCTCTCCCCGCCGTCCATTTCTGCAACAAAATTGACTTTGGATGCTGTCCCGTGGCAGCACGCGTTGGCAAGTGACTTCCACTCTGTGCTTCAATGGGCCCTCAATAGTTGGTGTGCTGCTCTGTTCTCTGAGCCTTTCTCCTTCTACTCTCTTGCAGGGAAAACCAGGGGCACGAGGAGTGCCTGGCCCCCCAGGACGACCTGGCCAAGAGGTAGGAAGCCAGCATAAGACGCTAAATTCTTGCCTTTCAGGTCTAGCTTGAAACAACCCCGTGTAATTCCACAGAATTGTTGAGCTGGAAGGGGGCTTGTACTTCATGGGTGAGCAACTGTAGCTCTCCAGATGTTGCTGTACTTAGAATCATAGAATCACAGAATCATAGAGTTGGAAGAGACCACAAGGGCCAACTGGTCCAACCATGCAGGAGTACCCAATCAAAGCATTCCCAACAGATGGCCATCTAGCCTCTACTTAAAAACCTCCAAAGAAGGAGACTCCACCACACTCCCAGGCAGTGCATTCCACTGCCAAACAGCTCTTACCATCAGGAAGTTCTTGCTCATGTTTAGGTGGAATCTCTTTTCCTGTAGTTTGAACCCATTGCTCCATGTCCTAGTCTCTGGAACAGCAAAACAATCTTGCTCCATCCTCAATATGCCTTCCCTTCAAATATTTAAACATGGCTATCATGTCCCCTCTCAACCTTCTTTTCCCCAGCCCTCTTAGCCGCTCTTCCTAGGGTATGGCTTCCAGTCCTCCCACCATTTTGGTCACCCTCCTCTTCAGCTCTCATGAGCTCCCAGCATTGGCTATAGTAACTGTGGCTCCTGGGAGCTGCAGTCCAACAACATTTGGAAGCCCACCAGTGGCCCACCTGTGTTGTTAGCCACCTATTGCCTATTGAAGTTCTACTTGCCCCGAAGCAGTGAGGCACTGAATGGTGGAGTTGTCACAAACAGAGAGCTGGCCCAGAAAAGGGAGAGGTTTACAAAAACTGCAAGTGACAGGCACAGTCTAAAAAAGCACATCCCTTCTCTCTAGAAAAGAGAAATCCCTCTGCTAAGACAATGCTTGCTGTACATGCATCATTTATTGTTGTTCTTGTCAGCGATTGTTGCTGTTTTTGTTATTGTTGTTACAATTCTTTTTATCACATTTCCTGGTTGCACAAATCCTGAAGTTGCTAAAAATAATAATAAAGAGACCAATCCCCCCACCCCAATTCTGTACCATTGGTTTCCTCACTTGGAACTTAAAACTATCCAGGAATTCATGTTGTGATTTCACTTAAATATTTCTGATCCATTGACAACACTGCCTCTAAAGAGTTTCCCTGATTTTGTAATGACTTGCTACTTTTGTGTGCCCTTACAGGGTGATGAAGGGCCAGTGGGACCACCTGGCATTCCAGGGGCAGAGGTAAGAAAAGTGATGGGAGATGCAGTAGTTTTGATTGTGTACATGTGTGTGTTGGGGAGGGGGAATCTTTCCTTCCTTCCTTCCTTTAATCAAGATCTAATATGAGTTAGGGCCCCCTGTGGCAGAGCATCTGGGATTGTTTTGAGTGACAGAGCCCAGAACATGTGGAGTAGTAAGGAAAAGGTGCATGTTGAACATGTGCAGAGTGCTTTTACTTCACCAGCACACCAAGTAGGTTTGAGTCTCCCTGTGTGTGTGTCTTTCTTTTAAGTAGCTTATATTTCTATTCAGTTGACCAGTGAATTGGGATTTCCAGCATGAATCTATGGTATGTGTCCCTATTTTTTTTCCAGCTGTGGTTAACTGAAACCACAGATATTGGTTCCACGGAAATGGGGGGAGTGACATGTATGCTTTTTTTTCTTTTTTTTTTTTAGCTCAGGCAGTAACTAACAATCTTTTTGCTCTTTATTCTGCTCATTGGTGCTCTGTATGTAATGATGATGTAAAATATTTTCACATCTATTTTTATGTTCTGTTAGATCAGTGGGAACTGTAGTCCAACAATATCTGGGGACCCACAGATTGAGAACCACTATGTTAGATAGACTTTTCAGTAACTTTCTTGAGAAATGATGGAAAGATAGGACCAAATTAGTTCCCTTATCACATAACTCTTTAGGTGAATGGTTGAATTCCAACCCTGTAGATCCAGGCCCTCCTGGTTTTGTGAAGATTGTCCTGAAAGATTTCCCACAAGCCTTCTCTGTCACTTTCCCATTGGCACTGCCATCTTGAATTCTGCTTTTCCAATGGAGGCAGATGTGAACAGCCCACTCCTGGCAGAACAACTTTATTTTGACTGATTTCTGTGGTTTCTTTTCCGATTCATCTGGTTTTCCACCTACGACAAGGTTTTCTGAACTTGTGCGTATCTGTCTCTGTGTTTCAGGGTCCACTTGGCAGGAAGGGATTTCCGGGAAAACCAGGTCCTGACGGCTTAAAGGTAGAAAAAGAAAAGAAAAGAGGAAGCCTTGTTACAACTTGAAAAGAGGGCAAATGCTCCAGGGAATCCCATTGCTTCATTTTTAACATACAGAGGTTCCCCCTCTTCTCTGCTAACCATTTTTTTTGCTCTTCTTTCTTGCTTTCTGCTCTGGAAATTCCAACTCACTGTGGTTTCTGTGGCAGAAAGAATGATGGTGCATATTTTTGGAAACCACAGTGAGTTTTATTATTAAACAGCACAGTCTTTTGAAATTGTCCTGGCTTCTCTCTCTCTCTCTCACTCACTCACTGTCTTTCTCCCCTTCCTTCCTTCCTTCCTTCCTTCCTTCCTTCCTTCCACCTCTTTCTGTGTTTCAATCCGAATATGTCAGTGTTTGGCCACTTATATCTTTCTCTTAATTGGCCACAGAAGAGTTGCAGGGCTCAGCTTCTCTCCTCTTGCCTCTATCCACCTCTTCCTAGAAATAAAATGTAATTCTTCAATCGTAACGAACATTAAGTATAGTTGTGTTACAAGGCATCGAAGAAAACTCTGTGGCTGTTGCCCCAAGACATTTTTCGTACTCTTCTCCGTGCCAGATATCCCATGTAGGATGTTGTGCTAATTGGATACTTTTCCACAGCCGAAGCTCCTGAGTTTCTTGAACTTTTCCTTGCTTTGCTTTGTGGCTTGCTTCAGTTTCTTCTCCCCTTTAAGGCTTATGTAAGATTAAACTGGAGAGGTCCTGTATACATACCCTCCAACTTTTCACAGATGGCAACTAGGAAGTGTGCATCCAAGCAACATCAGAGGGTGGCCACAATGTAATGTTTGCAGAGAAGAGCATGTCCTTTCCCCCATGACAGTACATGGGAGACACCCATCAGGCCTCTGGGATTAGCTGTGGTCCCTTGGCACATGTCCACCACAGCTTTGCAAAGGCATGCGTTCTTTTTAACATTAGCTACACTGTGCAGACAGACAGTAAAGATGGAGGAAACCCATCTGGCTAAAAAGAGTGAAGTGGCCTCAGTCAACACTGTCTGGAAAAGCTGATAAAACAACCGTGGGAAGAGCTCATGGGCAGCTGAAGATGATTTAGTTGCTGCAATTAGCGATTGTTCTGCTACCCACCCTCTGTTAGGGAATTGTCTGAGGTTAATCCTTCATGAACAGACTGGAGATAGTTTTGGCTTGGTAGCTATTGTGGTTGATTATGGAATCATAGGATCATAGACCCTTAGAATTGGAAGGGGCCACAAGGACCATCTAGTCCAACCCCCTGCCAGTCTTGAAAGTTGCCCTCCCAACCTCTGTTTAGAGACCTCCAAAGAAGGAAATCCCATCATCCTACAAGGCAGTCCATTCCACTTCCAAACAGCTTTGACAGTCAAGATATTCTTCCTAATGTGTAGGTGGGATCTCTTTTCTTGTAATTTGAACCCATGAGCTCGTGTTCTAGTCTCTGGAGCAACAGAAAACAAGCTTGCTCCATCCTCTACATGACATCGCTTCAGATATTTAAAGATGGCTACAATGAGTACTGGGTGACCTTGTGCAAGTCACACACTCTCAGCCTCAGAGGAACTCAAGGGCAACCCCTCCTGAACAAAATCTGCCAAGGACCCTCCCTTAGAGTTTCCCCTTAGAGTAACTATGCTCCCTGAATCTGATGGGAGTTGTAGTGTATAATGTTTTGGAGAGTACCTTAGTGGAAGACAACTGAGAAATGGAGACTGTGAGAACTTGGGTCTGGAGAATGAAGAAATCTTCCTTGAGTGACTTCATGGCAAACCTCTGCCATAGAGTCTTGAACAAGTAATTATTTTACAACCTTTGCTTCCTGCCTGCAAAATGGGAATAACAGCAACCTGTCCCAGAAGAAAGCTGATAATTTTTGTTTTAGTTGCAAAAAAAATCAAGTGCTCTGTTAATGGAAAGTTGTAAGAATATTCTGGTTCTTTTCTCTCTCTTAAATCAGGGTGAACCAGGGAACCCAGGCCGACAGGGGAAAGTTGGTGATCAGGTAAATGCCTTCTATTTCTTTTTGTTCCTACCTGTGTCTCTTATACGTGATGCTTCTGGTCTTATATTTTTCTAGAAATGGGCTGTTTGCCCAAGATAGTTTTGATAGGTGTAGGTGTGGCTGTCTTAGGTTGTCACCTTTTTGGGATTTGAAACCATGTGTCTGAGTAGCAAATTGTTTAGCTTGCTTTAAAGACTATAAAACACATGATGCAGTGTAAGCACAACCAAAAAAAAAGTTACCTAGAGGCATTAAAGAAGAACTGAAAATACCAGAAAGCCAGTAGTACTAGACGAAATCTGAATAAGCAGGTAGATTTTTCTGTGCCTTTCTCTAGACTGGGGCTCAAAAATTGGAACTCCTCCTGTCAGAACTGTAGACCAGTAGGTATTACTCTAGAAACTGTTTCAATATAACTAACTTTAAACATTAGTGCTGTTCTACATGGGACTGCCTAGGTGACTGTTTGAAAATCTCATCTCACCAGTGCTAAATAATCAGAAGCAGAAAAATACTAATACATCAGGATTTCCACTGTAGCTCCTCAGTTCAAAAATGATGTTTTAAATCCTTTATACATTTATTTATTTTATTTATTTAGTTATTTATACCCCGCTCTTCAGCCAAAAGGCTATCAGAGCGGCTTAAAAGTTCCCCCATCCTCACAAGGGCCCCTCCTCCTCTCACTCCTTCAGCCACTCACCACCCACATGCAAATTCCCTCTCCACCTCACAATCCACTCCTGCCACTCAATCTGTGGCCCACATTGGGACTCAGGCAGTCAACTGGCAGTGGTGACAGTGGTGGGCTGCCTACGATGGGACCCAGGCAGTCAACTTGTGGTGGCGGCAGCCACAGGGCAACACAGCGAGTCACCCTCAGCAATTCCAGAAAAAGTGTGGAATGCTGAGAAGGGAGAGGAGGAATTTAAAAATCCACCAGCCTACCTTACAGGGTTGTTGTGAGGTTTACCAGGCGTTTATGGAGGAGTTTTTTTAACAGCGTATGTTACGCTGGGTACAGCTAGTATTATGTATTTATTTTGTATATTTTTTTGCCACCTCCTTACAATAAACCTTTGTTAGATTGACTCATTGTTAAAAAAAACCAGCTTACCAAAAGGCAACATTTGAAAGAAGAACATGGCAAAGCCTGCAGTAATCCCACTTGCAGGGCTCTGTCCTCAGAATCCATCATAGAAAGTGCCAAGAGATGAATTAAATAAGCCCAACAGCTGTGGTTTCATTCCCCCCATTGGAAATAAAAGAGGTAGGGCAGAGTATTTCCCAGACAAATTCAGGTTGCGTTGATGCGCAGCTGTGCTGCTGAGAATGTAAATATTTTTCAATGCCAGCATGCCCAAATGAATTCATGAAATGGCTGCATACAAAACTCCCACAATGGCCATTTGGGAATCTTTGTCCTAACTTCTGCTGGAGGGTAATGCCACGCAGTATTATAACCGAGAAATATCAAGGCATGGGAGGGGGGGGGGAAGCTTACTTTCTCATCCGGCCTGAGGATGAACCACAGAAGGACCAGGAGGAGCAATGCTCACAGTCTCTTCATGCCCTTTTGAAACCATCAAACTGTCCAAGCGCTGTGTAACCTCAGAGCCTCCAACATGTTCATCTTGTTCCCAAGTTGGCCACATGGAATAGTCTGCAGTGGCTTTGGCAGGACTGAATGTGGGCTACCCGGCTGTTGGCTGAGGCTCTGTGGCTTGTCCTCACAGCCTTCCCCCCACCCCAGTGGTATAACTCAGGTTTTATTGGCTTATGTATTTTTAAAACAATCATATTGACAGCCTAGTCTAGAGCTGGGTGCAAATGGATTCTTAGATCCCTTCGTCGGGAGCCTTCATGTTGGTTAGAGAAGTTAGGTGGAACACATTAAAGAATTTCTCCAGGGGAAGGAGAAATCCTCGAATGCAGTGGCTCTTAACCTTTTCTTTACCAGAGACCCCCTTTAAATATCTTGCTTAAAATATGGCGCGGCCGCTTCCAAAGCTTCATGGACGTGCCACGAAGGATCCCGGAAGAGGGACGGCGGCATCCGAAAATTACCCCCTGCCATGCAAGAGCGCCTTTCCTCTCCCGGGACCTAATCCCGCGGTAAGGACTGTTAAACACTGTCTGAAAATGTCCCTTCCCTCAGAGGCACTGGAAGGGGAGGGAAGACTTTTATCTTGCTTGTTCCTGCAAGTTCGTGGCTGGAGTGGATTAAATGGCAGTGCACAGGCCAAGCCAGTCAGCCAGCCAGCCTTTGCCTTGGCTCCTGTCATGTGGCTGCTCCATTGCAGTGAGGTGAGCCAAGCACCCTTCAAGCATTCGTGGACCCCTTGTGAGGATGTTGCGGACCCCTGGGGGTTTCCTGGACCACAGGTTAAGAACCACTGCTCTAATGCAAGGGTTGGCAACTTTGTGGTGGGCAGGGGCCAATTTCCTGCCAAACCCACCTGTGGGTCACCCCACCCCCTATCACACACACAGAGCAAGCCCAAATGCCTCCATTTTCTTCTGCAGTCCCTCTCAAAATGGTGACAGAAAGTGATGTCACATCATAGCCTGTTGCCATTGGGAGAGAAATTGCAGAGGCAAATGGAGGTATTTGAGAATAGCATAAGGTTCCAGGGTACTTGAGCGCAGGGTATTTTCCCATGTTTTCGTATGTGTTGGGCAGGTGGGTTCCACATGGTTTGGGGGCAAAACATTTCAAAAACCATACTGAATAATTAAAACTTTTCTTGTTGGGAGCTTTGGAAGTCCCAAGAGCAGGATCTAGGGCAGCCTTTCTCAACCTTTTTACCTTGGTGGAACTCTTGAAACAATTTTCAGATCTCAGGGACCCCCTGCCTAAAAATTATATCTACAACTAAAAAAAAAAAAAGTTAATTTTTTTCAATCTCAATATCGTATGGAATCCCTAGCAACCTCTTGGGGGAACTCTAGGGTTCCAGGAAACTCTGGTTGAGAAACCCTGGTCTAGGGACTATGTGTGGTCTACCAACAAGCTGCACTACGCACCCTGTTTTATCACGTTCTTGGAGTGAGGTTCCACCATTCAAAGTGGAAGCAGCACCAGTTCTTCCTCCCCTTCCCTTACCCCTCAAAGGGTTTTCTTTTGCAGTAGCATAATGCAGCACAATCCTCCACAGCGCTCTGGGCATTGTGCATACCCTCCAACTGTACCAATTTGACAATTCCAAATAATTCTTGTCATTCTGCTTCCTCAACTGCTTTTGAAATGTCCCAGTTTCTCTCTCCTACCCTCTTACTTACTAACTACCTTCAGCTTACTTCCATTGCTGCAAACTGAGTTCAAAGTGCAAAAGTAGTTTGCACTCAATGAACTCAGCCGTGGGGAGAGAAGAGGGGTGGGATCTTGCCCTCAATCCCAATAGACTGAAGCAAAAGCAAATGGTTGCAGCCTCTCTTAGTCGGTGTGATCTTCCTCATTTGCCCCCTGTGAAATGTTGAAGGACATGCCTTATGGTGGTGATGGACGGCAGTGGACTTTCACGGGCTAGTTAGAAGACATCTCCCCTGCTGAACACAGGGTGCCATGAAATATGAAATACCATTTGTGATGGTTATATTTTCAGGCTGCTCCAGAAATCTGCTCTGAGCAAGAAACATGGGTCCCGTTTTGTCCTTAAGAAAACACAGCTGGCCTTTGTCGATTGCCACTGGTCCTGGTGTATGAAAGCCAGGCAGTATTATTTTTACTCTTGAGTCTGTCTAGAAATATCACTGTGGAAAATTTCCATTTCCTTACCAATTAGGTCATTAGAAAAAGGAATGTTGTAGCGTTTGACAAGTCAATATGCCTTTCTCCCCCTTTTCTTTCCCTCCAGCTCCTCCATTGCAATATTGTTTGCCAGCATTGTGCTTGTTTTAACCATCCTGTGGAGCTCTGGAAATAGAATAACCCATAAAAAATAAATAAATAGACGGATATAGGGCTACAGCGACCTGCGTAACTTTGAAACACTACTTGCTTTGTTGGGACTCGGGATCATTGCTGAAAGACAGGGAGGTGGCCATTTTTATTAATTTACTCAATAAAATAATTACTGTACTTTATGTGCCTCTGGCTCTCCATTTTATCCTTGTAGCAACCCTGTTAGATAGGGTCAGGCTGAGAGAGTGGCTGGTCCATAGTTATCCAGGACATTTCATGGCTAAGTTGGGAACAGAACCTATGTCCCACACATGCTATTGTCGCTGCATCCTCCCTGGCCTTTGTCTTTAATAACAATAGCACTTACATTTCTGTACCGCTTTATAGTTCTAAGCATTCTCTAAGCAGTTTACAATGTCTTAGCTAATTGCCCCCAACAAGCTGGGTACTCATTTTACCAACTTGGGAAAGGATGGAAGGCTGAGCCAACTTGGAGCCCTGCCGGATCGAACTCACAACGTTGTGGTCGGCATTTAACCACTGCGCCGCCAGGGCTGCTTTAATGGAAGCATTGAAGAAAATTCTTGGAAGAGGAGAAGTCTTTGTTAAACAATGAAGTGGATCTTCCAGCTTTAGAGACAGTATATAGCCGTGATATCTTATATGGTGTGGAATAGCTATTTTGATAATAATTAATTTTGATTTTTTAAAAATTGCCAGCTGCTATGGAAGGGACAAAAGATAGGTCATGAGAGTCAGTGTGGTGTAGTGGTTTGAACATGGGACTGTGACTCTGGAGAAGAGGGTTTGAATCCCCACTCAGGCATGGAAATCCAAGGAGTGACCTTAGCTAAGTCAAACTCTCTCAGCCTCAGAGGAAAACAAAGGTCCTTCTTTGGGTTCGTCTAATCCATGGTAGTCCCAAGTTTTTTTTTTAAATTAAATTCCATGAAAGTAAATAGGCCCAGATTTAAAAATGTGCACTTTTGGGAAACATGAACAGATATGAATAGATATGCTTTTCTCAATGGGTGAAATGCACATGCTAAGAAAAAGGCATTCAGATGCATACGTTAGGAAATGCATGGATATCTGTGCAGCAAGAAGAAACCATATCTTGCAACCAACAACACGACCTGAATGAGAAGAAAAAGCTGATGGGAGTCAAAGAAATGCAATGGAGATGTTCATAGCTCTGCTTATTTATCATTGCAACCTTCAGCTGTGTTGCAGCAGAAGGAACATAAGCGAGGGAATCCGTAAGCACAGCCTTTTCTCTGTGTCCGCTGGCTGTGGCACAGTCTGTAATTGGTTCCTTTCTTGGCTGTGTGTGTGTGTGTCTTGTGGCCTCTCCCAGGCGCCTGAGCTTCAAAGGCCCAACTGTGGTTTGCTAGGCAGGACCAGCTGGCTGGCTTGCAAAGGCCCACCGTCTGGGAGCAATTGTGTCCTTGCCGGTAGCCAGTAAGAAGTTCTGGACAGTTTGCAAAGGATGCTGGGTTAATTCATCAAGCACGGAGAAATCCTTTCTGTTTGTTGCTGTGAAGCAAATAAACCAGAAAATCAATTCTGCTTTTGTTTTCTCTCCCTGTTCCTCTTTCTCTTCAGGGTCTGATGGGCTTCATTGGTCCAGTTGGGGAACCTGGAATAGTCGGGGAGAAGGTAAGGATGGGTGGCTAATTTTGATCCGCTGCACAACTCTGCAGGGGATGGAGGAAATGGAGGGGTTTCCAGAAGCATTACATAACCTTGAATAAATCTCAGATTAAAATAGAATGGAAATGCGGCATGCAGTTTTGAAGCACTAGCTCCAGATTTGGCCAAAGAACCCCTCAGTGAACTTGGCTTCTTTTTGCTTTGGTCACCATCAGTGGCCACTTGCTCTTAGAGTTTAGATGTAACGTGTCAAGCCATGTTGTGTACTTGTACAGTAGGACCCCCGTATCCGCTGGAGATTGCTCTGGGGTGTGTGTGTGGATACCGAAAACCATGGATAATAGCAAACACCATTGAAAATAATGGGACTTCTGCTTTAAAATACCAAAGCGTTGCCTTGGAGGACCTAGAAAATTGCTAGAGAGGATGTATTTTCTAGGAAGACTCTATGGTAGGTGTGCTGTTTTGTGTCCCATGGATAAATCAGTGGATAATGAATCAGTGGATACAAGGGTCCTACTGTAATACGTTACTTTTGGGAAGATAACAAGGGGATACTGATGCTATTTTTTAGAGCAGTGTAATAATAGATGGCATAATTCCCTTTTTAAACATGAGTTATGTTTACTTACTATTCCTAAAACATTGATTTGGGGGTTGGCGATGAGTTGGGGTTTGTTTGGTTGTTTTTTGGTCTTTTTTTGGTTTTGAAAGTGAATGGTAGTTTTTGGTGGGGTATTTAAATACCCAAAGAACATTTCAGTCATTTTGGACTATTTTCTGGCAATTCTTGGGACCAACTGCAACATTTTACTCCTATCCTTCTGTGTGTTTCTTTTGAATTCTGAGACATATTGGAAGAATATCCCCTGCTTTTAATTCTTTCAAAGGATTTTAATACGTCAGTGAAATGACACTTTTGTACGATTGCACTATAGCTCTAAGAGGTTTTTTTTAAAAAAAACAGAGGAGGAAATTTGGCCTTCAAACCATCATAGCATCACCCCAGCAAACCATTGCCCAAATTTTTAATAACACTTCTGGAAGAGCACTGGTGCTGGTCCAAGAAATCACTACAAACAGCCTTCCAAAATAATGGGATAAGTAGATGTGGAGACAACCACAACTGGCAAATCCCAGGAAAACCCAAGCAGCAATATCAAAAAAACTCATACTTCTTTAGACCAGCAGGCTGGAAGAGACCTACCTCATGTGTGTGTGTGTGTGTGTGTACACACACACACACACTCCTAAAAAGTAAGCATATCCTCCAATGTTTCACAGATGGAAACCGGGACACAAGTGGGCAAAAACAACCTCCAAGTGTGGTCAAGATAGCAAAATGAGGAAGAACAGATAAACTAGGAGAGGCTATAAGCAGTTTTCTTTTGCCCGAGCCTTCTGGGAAGGGCAAGATTCTGCCCTCTCCTTTCCTGCTGCGTTAGCTGAGTACAAACAACTTTTGCCTCAGTGCAAACTCAGTTTGCAACAACTGAAGCAAGCTTGAGGACAAAGGAGGGAAGAGGAAGGAGGAGAGGGAAACTGGGACATTTTAAAAGCAGCTGGAACAGTGGATCATAAGATTAATCAGGGCTGTCCCTGCCAAATTGGAGGGTAAGAGTAAACAGTAGCATGTTATTAATCTATATATCTCTATCTCTGTCTGCCTATACACACACACACACACACACACACACACACACACGCAAGCTTGGGTATGTTTCCTTTCCCAGTGTGCTGATTGGCCACTTAGGAAACATACCCAACCAATCCCGTCCCTCCTCTCACTCCCTCAGCCACTCACCACCCACGTGTAAACTATAGCGGCATATGTTACACTGGGTATAGCTAGTAGATTAGTAACAAGTCACTGTTTTAATAAGGAGTAACAAGTAATATCAATGAGTTACTTTGAAAAAAAAGCACAAATGTAATTATTATTATTTTTCAAAACAAACAAATAAGTCAGGCCCTCACTGTTCCATCTTCTCTCTTCTGTTTCTGCATGTCAGATTTTTCAAAGCCAGACTGGAAGGGTAGCTTAGCAAAGAGTCAGTGCTGGGAAGTAAAAAGACCAGCAGAGCTGCAGCTTGAAATTTTCTTTCTCTTCCCTCTGGCAGAACAGTGGGTGTCCAGCTATACCCACCCTTCGATTTGGTCGTGCAAAGTTGGCACGCTGGGAAAGTCTAAAATTTGGTGACCTTTAAGCATCTTTGTGTAGATTTAATGGTAAAAGCTAATCCATTTCCTCTGCTTCTGCCATGTGTGGAAGCTGAGAGCCAAAGACCATTCTCAACTCTAGTTCCCTGTGTCCTTGCAGCTTACCTTCTGGCTTGTTCTGAAAATTTTACCAGAATTTCCCTCTTACTTTAAAGCCTGTGAACACAGGAATGAGAAACTTTTTTCTTTTTTCTTTGTAGAAAAAGCTAAGAGGATGTTGAACCTCCTGGTTTTGAGGTGTACATCTGAGGGCAAAATTAGATGAAACATTCAGTGCTCCTTTAAGATTTTTTTTTTAAAAAAAACATATTTATTTCTTATTCTTTTTTCTTCTGGGAGCTTAAGCCCACTCCTTCCACTATGTTTATTTTATTTATTTATTTAGGTATTTATACCCCACTCTTCAGCCATGAAGGCTCTCAGAATGGCTTACAAATTGTTAAGCAATAGCACCTACACATCTACACTGCTTTTTATAGCACAGTAGGCATTCTCCAAGCGGTTTCCAATGTGTGTTAGCCAATTGGCTCTACAAGCCAGGTACTTATTTTACCGACCTATGAAAGGATGGAAGGCTGAGTGAACCTTGGAGCCCTTGGGATCAAACTCGCAATGTTGTGACTTGCAGTACCGGCATTTAATCACTGCACCACCAGGGCTTCCCTGTGTTTATCCACGCAACAACCTCCAGAGATAGTTTAGGCTGAGAAGCAGCAACTGGCCCAAGGTATCTGAATTGCCTTCCCTGGTGGTGTCCTAGCAAGCACTGACGGGATCTAGGCTTCCTCAGCTTTGGCAAGTTGATGGCAACGTCTGGCCCTTGTAGGGTTGCCAGGACAGGACTATTTCAGTCCCTGAGATTGCAGGGTCTAAACCTGAGGGATGATTCCTGGTGATGTTACAACGGGCAACCCTTGACACTGTCATTAAGCAGCATGACATGATCAGAGCATGTCCTTCAAATAAAAATGCTAAGTCTAAGCAATGAGGAAAATCCACACATACTTTTCAAGGCGGCACTCTCACCCTGAGATTCCTCCCCAGAAGGTCGAGTCCATGTGGCTCAGAGCCAGACCCTCAGATCTGGAAATCCCAGGCCTTGGAGACAGTAAGGCTTAGCCTTTCTCTGTGTTACTTGCCTTGTTGTTTTGTTAACAGAATCTACTCACTCTGGCTTCTTTGTTCCGTAATCTCCCTTAGGGGGACCGCGGTATGGTTGGACCACCAGGACCGCCAGGCACCAAGGGCGCGATGGTAAGGAGTAAGTCTGCATTCTCTCGCTCTTTCTCTTCCTAAGGAAACAATAGCTCTCCTCTCTCTTGGCTCTCTCTCTCCCCCTTTCCCTCATTGCCATTTGTGGGTTTTGCGTTTCCACAGTGACCTGAGCCATGCATTCTTTGTCCAGCCCCCACACTTTGGGGTCAAGGAGGGTGCTTGACCTCGGACAAGTTATAATATCTTAGCACTCATGTGCCCGAGCATCGGATTAAGTGTGCCGACCACCCAAAATCCTCCTAGTTCTCCATATCCACCTCCTTCTGAAATCAACTGTACTTTTACAAGCCTGAGAAAAAAAGAAAGGGCTTCCTCTTCAATTTACCAAGCGAGCCTTTGAGGTTCTGTCACAGCAAAGATGACACACTGAGGCCATTTAAGGTTGTCCAGCCATTTAGAGGCCTGTACAGCTAGAGTGGGCCAAAAAGGTCCATGCAAACTCTTTTATTTGTTTGTTTGTATATTTAACGACTAGTAGTTGTTTGCCTTTTATCCCAAACCAAATGAGCCTGCACCCAAATCCATTCAGCATTCTGAGGGTACTTTGAAATGTCTTCCTGGCTGGATGTATCCTTTGTGTATCCTTTGCAATGTATGCAGCCAGGGAAGTAAATTCTGCTTGGCTGTTAACTTGTACAGTTGGACCCCCATAGAATCATAGAATCATAGAATTGTAGAGTTGGAAGAGACCACGAGGGCCATCCAGTCCAACCCCCTGACATGCAGGAATACACAATCAAAGCATCCCTGACAGATGGCCATCCAGCCTCTGTTTAAAGACCTCCAAGGAAGGAGACCCTGCAGACCCCATATCTGCAGGGGTTCAGTTCCTGGACTTACTGTGGATACTGGAAACCGTAGGCAACAGCAAACCCTATTAAAATACAAGACTTCCGGTAAAAACATACCATAGAGTTGTGTTGGGGGACCTATTAGATGCCTAGAGAGGAGGCCTCTCTGGGCATTTTCCAGTGGAACTCCATGGTATGTGTCCCTATTTCGTGTCCCGTGGTTAACTGAAACCACGGATATTGGTTCTGCGGATATGGGAGTCCAACTGTACATCGGTTGCGTGCATCCCACAAGCACTGAGAAATGGGATGTTTCTTTATCTGTTGGTTTTAGATTTTACCTTTTTCTCCAGAATGGGGTTTAAGCTGGCTCGCAGCAATGTTAATTAAAAGAAGAATACAACTGAAATACAAAGCAATGCTTTCCACAGCTTAGGAAAGACCTGATTCCCAAAACTCCCTTTTGAAGGGGGCTAGGCTCTCCCCTTTCCCCGTTGTCCTTTTGCCAGCAGGCCAAGGGCTTTTTATTTGGCAATTGATGGGCTTTTGAGGAGGAGGAACGGGGCTGATTAACAAGCAGTTGGGTGCTGTACTTTCCCTTACTGATATGTTTTGAATGGTGCCTTTAATTTAATTCTGTTTTAATAGCGGATCATGTTTTGTTGTTTTCATTGGGTTGGCGGTGATGGTTTGCCACATGTGCGCAAGCTTGTCACTATATAAAGCAGCACTACGATGGCTAAATTGCAGATGGATAAGAAACTGCCTCATTCCCCCCTCCTCAGGATTTAATACATTTTCTTTGTTCTGTAGGGTCATCCGGGAATAGCAGGTGGAATTGGTGAACCAGGCCCCCCAGGACCACCGGTAGGTAATGGTTTCTTTTCCTTGCAATTGTCACATGGTCTCCTATGGTGTCTTTTCTATCCCTACAAATTTTATTGAAAGGGGAAATGAAATGGTCTTCCAGTTATCATTGCAGTTGATGGTTGAAGGTGTGAGCCCTGCGCTGTGGATTTGAGATCACAGGTCAAGTTTAATCGTTTAGCAAGAGGGAAGGAAGAGGAGGGACAATGTCACAATGATACTGGAAAATAGGATTTTATAAAGCAAGCAAAATGCCTGATGCATTTCTGTGAAACCTTCTGCAGGAGTGTTTTTGTATTGCCTTCTAGGGTCCAACTGGAATTCGTGGGTCCCCAGGAATCAGAGGCTCAAAAGGTCGCCGGGTAAGCAATACTTAAAATTTTCAAATTTTCCTATGGAGAATGTGTCCCATTCACCTTCCAGGCAAGAACTAGAAGACCTATTGATTTAAAAAAAAAAACCTTTTAATTTTACCTATCTGAAATTCATATCTGTGGGATGAACGGGCTGTTTTTGTGAAGGAGCTGCAGGCTTTGGGGGCTGTAACCAAGAAGGCCTTGTCCCACATCTGAGTTAAACAAACCTCTGCCAATGGCCATTGTGATAAACACAGCGAGTGGGTAGGACCATTTGGGTAGTGGCACTCCTTTGGGTCTGAGGAATCAGGCCTAAATTCATGTACTAGTTCCAGCTAGAACCACTGAAACAATGGGATGTGCTTAAGTATATATATATCTGACTTAACTACAGTCGGACCCCCTTATCCATGGAACTAATACCCATGTTTTCAGTTATCTGCGGGCCATATTTCAGATGTATAGTGTCTAGATTGAGGGAAGTGATAGTGCCACTCTATTCTGCTTTGGTCAGACCTCACCTGGAAGACTGTGTCCAGTTCTGGGCACCACAATTCAAAAAGGATATTGACAAGCTAGAACGTGTCCAGGGGAGGGCAACCAAAATGGTGGGAGGTCTGGAGGCCATGCCCTATGAGGAGCGGCTTAGGGAGCTGGATATGTTTAGCCAGGAGAATAGAAGGTTAAGAGGTGATAGGATAGCCATGTGTAATTATTTGAAGGGCTTTCATACTGAGGATGGAGCAAGCTTGTTTTCTGTGGCTCCAGAGACTAGGACACGGAGCAATGGACTCAAACAACAGGAAAAAAGATTCCACCTAAACATTAGGAAGAACGTCCTAATGATAAGAGCTGTTAGGCAGAGGAACACACTGCCTGGGAGTGTGGTGGAGTCTTCTTCTTTGGAGGTTTTTCAACAGAGGCTGGATGGCCATCTGTCAGGAATGCTTTGATTGTTTATTCCTGCATGGCAGAATGGGGTTGGACTAGATGGCCCTTGGGGTCTCTTCCAACTCTATGATTCTATGATTCAGGTGATGGGAAAAGCACCCTTTTGCACAAGAGAGAGCCAGCATTGATGAGTGGAGATGAATGGAAAATAATTCCAGAGCAGTCTCCCCTGGGCCAGAACTATTCTCCGGCTCATTGGTGTGTAAATCTCCAGTGGCCTTTGCCACACAGGAGCTGCAAAGTCATAAAGAAATGTCTCATCAGCTCTTTCTTTCAGCATCCCATTCTGGAACAGCAGCCTCATCTTTCTGTCTCTCTCATTTTAAAAATGTATTTTTCTTGTCTTTTTTTTTTTTTTTTTTTTTGGAGCCAAGTTTGTATTTCCAACAGCCAGTTCCCTGCAAGTGTGATATTTGGCTATGGCTTTGCCAAAAGCTCTGAACTGCACAGGTTCCCTTCCATCTTCCTTTCTATTTGAGCCCTGGGCAAAGCAGGCGACCAGAAAAGAATGGCGCCGGTGGCGAAGCCTTCCGGCCACCCTTGCCCCGGAGCTGTCGGAGCCACTTATTTAGGGAAGGTGCTCTCCAAAAATGCTATTTTAATGAGGTGGAAATAAGGCAGTTAAAGACTTTAGAAAGGCCAGCAGGAGTTTTCACTCTAGCACAGTGAAAAACTGGATCCTAAAATTAGTCCAACTCTTTCATAGCCTGGGTGGCCAGGGCTGGAGTGTTCCTTGGAGGCTCTGCAAGTTAAATTAGGGTTACTGCGAATATTTCTGCTTATGAAAATCAAGTCCAAACAATGCACCAAAGGCCCAGTGACCAACCACATTATTCACATGTTTATACAAGGGTGTTTAAGCAACTGCTTTGAGACCTCATTCTCACACTTTCCAACATTTTACACAAGAAAACCAGGACCCATGTGTCCAGGTAACATTAGACTGTGGTCAAGATGGCAAAGGTTATTAATGAAGAAGAACAGATGAGCTAGGAGAGGCTGCAGCAGTTTGTTTTTGCCTGAGCCAACTGGGAAGAGCAAGCTTCCATCCCTCCTCTTCTCTCCTCCCTGCTGAATTAATTCAGTTTTTCTCACTAACGACTTTTGCCTTCTTGACCACCCTCTGATGTTGCTTGGCCACATGTGCCCTGGTTTTCACCTGTGAAATGTTGGATGGCATGGCATTGCCCACCCTTGGCTTAGTGGTAGTGCTGACCCCGATATGTAATACTGAGACCACATCAGCTGAGAGACATTCTTATGGTAACAGCCACATGTACTGAACACCCAAGCAGCTCTGTTCTCTCCGCCCTCGCTCTCAATTAACTCTTGTGAACATGCCGCTGGGTTTTGTTAAGTTACTGAGGAGTGGAAAGGAGCCCCTAGCTGTAATTTCAATTCCTGCTCTTCTCCGCCTGCCCTGTGTTTTCTGATCCCACATCCAAGAACATAATTCAAATCAGAGTGGAAAGACATGAATTGCCGCCCTTTTGCCAGACGCTTGTGGATTCTCCTGATCCCTGTTTAGAAGCTTCATTAGTCGGTTTCAGTTTTTGAAGGCACACGCAAATGGCTAATCTGGTTTTGATTGGGAAGAACAATAGAGATTGGTGTGTGGGGAGGTCTCCATTTTAGAGATTGTAGCCCTCAAATGGAGAAGACCCCATGTCGGCTTCTATGGGGTGGGAAAATAAAAACCCCAGCAGACCTTTGATGATAAATATTCCTTCTGTTAGAAGAATGGGACTTTGGCCCCCATTTAGCTAAGTCTTCCCCCAACCAGTATTTTCCCCTCTTTGGCATCTAGGAGGCTAGTTCTGTACCATTCTCCACAAAGACATTTCTTTTTTCAATGAGTCCTAGATTTTCAACTAAACAATTTAATCCTAAGGATTAATTTTAAACACATGCCCCAAACCGCCTGTGTTCAACATAACTTTTTACTCATGTGCCAAAGCCTCAGTGGAATTAAGTCCATGTGGTTGAAAAATGTCACCAGCTCTGCAGGAGGCAACTTGGGTTTGCAAGATTCCCCAGCTGGATAAAAATCTGGACCAGTTTGGAGTCTAGGTGATGCTACGAGAGATGCAATTGCTCCATCGTTGCTATGGAATCCAGGAAATCTAATAGGCTTAACTTCCAAATAAAGTTTTCCAGAGCCATTTCAACATGATGTTAGAAGCCAGCTTATGGTCATAAAATACCATGCAAGCTTTTGAGTTCTCCAGAACTAGTACTATTACTATTAATATCAGTAACAGTAACAATAATAACAATAAGCATTATTTCTTACTGCATTATTGCAACAATAAGCATTATTCCCAACTATCCCCTCAAAACTGGCACTCAAGTTGGCTTACAAAGTAAAACCCAGGAAGCTGGAAATGTTTAGCCTTGAGAAGAGAAAGTTAAGAGGTGACATGATATCCATGTTTAAATATTTGAAGGGGTGTCATACTGAGGATGGAGCAAGCTTGTTTTCTGCTGCTCCAGAGACTAGAACACAGAGCAATGGATGCAAGCTCTAGGAACAGAGATTCCACCTCAACATTAAGAAGAACTTTTTGACAGTCAGAGCTGTTCGGCAGTGGAAGACACTCCCTTGGAGCATGGTGGGGTCTCCTTCCTTGGAGGTCTTTAAACAGAGGCTGGATGGCTGTTGGTCAGGGATGCTTTGATTGTGTCTTCCTGCATGGCAGAATGGGGTTGGACTGGATGGCCCTTGAGATCTCTTCCAATTCTGTGATTCGATGATGCTGAAACAAGTACAGCCAGACCACTGTATCCGCAAGGGTTGGGTTCCCAGTCTTACTATATATACCATTCCGGAAACCACAGATAATTGCGAACCCTATTAAAATAAAGGACTTTTGGTACAAACATAGCATAGAGTTGCATTGGAGGCTCTAGTGATTTCTGGGGAGGACACCTCTCTAGGCATTTTCCAGCATGACTCATACCATAGTATGTGTCCCTATTTTTCAGCCGCAGATAACTGAAACTGTGGATATTGGTTCCATGGATATGGTGGGCTGACTGTACAGTATAGTTAAAAAATATCACATAAAGCAACATTAAAATGGAATTAAAGTATTAAACAGGAAATGCAATCTGTCAGGTAACCTCGACCTAAGGAGTATAGCAAAATGCTAAATGGCTGGTGTTCAAGGCACAGAATCTGCCTGAAATATGAACCCTTTCTTTCTTACTGTGTTTCTCAGAATCTGGGCTCTCATCTCTTCCCAGTTCTGAGATTTACCATTCCCTTCTCACCTGGAGATTTGTGTGTATTTCTTTACGCCTCTTTTGAAAACATATGCATTTTTGTGTACAGTATATGTTTCTAAAAGATGCACACACTTTTCCTTTTACTAAAGTGTGCCTGTAGGCTTTAAAAATGTGCCTTTTTAGTTATGCATGTTTTGAAATGGTTGCATGGTTTGGTGCACTCCGCCCCCCCCCCACAACTTTGAAATATATCTCCAAGCTCAGAAATGTAAAGATTTCCAAAGCAAGATGTATTCCATTCCACTGCCAGTCTCAAGAGATGGGAAATGCAAACCAAAGGAATTTCTTTTCCACCCCTAGTATAGAGATGGTTTCAGATTTCTACTGGGATAGGTTTTTGAGTCAGTTGTGGAATTCCCTCCCCTGAGAACTTTTCTTGCAATCTCTTGTGGCCTTTAAGAAAACCCTAATGGCTTTGTCTTTAATCACTCCTCCAAGCTGTTTATTGATTATGGGTTGTGTCCAGGGGCCTCCTGAAAATCCTCACTAGAGGGCAGGGCGATGCTGGCCCTAAACAGTCTAAGCTGCTGCTTTGTAGTATAGCAGGAGGGGGATTTACCTGAAATCAGGTGGAGGAATTTTGCATGAATTGGGGTGGAAGGAGTACATGGGGTTACAGTGGAGGAGGTAGGAAGATAAAGGCCAAATCCACACTGCACAAATAATCCTGTCTGAAACTGGATTATTCGCCATGGCTCCTTCCTATGGAATCCTGGGATCTGTAGTTTAGGGAGGCACCAGCACTCTTTGGTAGAGAAGGCTAAAGATCTTGTAAAGACCTTGATTCAATGTGGGATCTCATTAGGGTAAATGGAATTCTCCTTGAATTCCATGAGGAGTTTTCTCACCATCTAGACAACCCCATGGACTTTCTTGCAGCAGGGAAAAAAACAGTTTAAAAGTTAGCTCTTGCCTAAGAGAATGGAATTCCAAACCTTTTTATACCATAGGTCTAAGCTGGGTGCTGTAGGATTCTTCCAATTGCTGACAATGACTTGCCTGGCTGCTAATGACAGAAAGGAAAGCAAATCCTTATGCATTATTTCCTTGTTTGCACCCCTAAATAAATTTAGTAGTGCAAGTCCTGGATCAAGGGCGATATGGTATTCCATCATTTGGCTAATTTCTGATTGTATATCCTAAGAGAACAAAATTAATGAAGATTTGCATTTCTCTTTTGCTCTGGAGCAGCTGCAGATGATTCATTGGACCCAATTGCCAATTAATGAATGAATGTGGAGATGGTTATTGTTTTGTTTTGGTTTTTTTGCTTTTACAACTCCCTTTTGCCTATCAGCATGAGTCCTGCAAACTTCCCCCTCTTCTGTGATCTACCACCACTGTTGGCCCAGCACAGCAACAGTTCTTGCTATACGTTTTAAACTTTGACTGGGTTGTGCTTGCTTTTAGCAATTTGGCTATCTCCCGCTCCACCACCCCCTTACACAGACACATCTCCTGAAATTACAGTATGGCTCTGTGTAACCCACCCCTCTCTCCCCCACTCTCACACTGTAGTCACTTTGGCCAAATATTGGCTCTTTGCCCCTTTGGCTTCCAGTCTGCATCTTGATTATCAAGTTTGGCTCGGGACTTCCATTCTCCTCTCCCGCCCCTCTCCATTTCCTTATTGGCCCAACGTCCCCCCTTTCTTCCCCTCCATTTCTGGCTAGGCCCTGATCTGCCTGTTTAAGAACTTGTGCAAGTGGTCTACTTGCATGAGCAGTGTGACGTGGGAGGAGGAGACTGGAGCAACAAGTTCCTTGGAGGATGAAATTTATGTTCTCAAGAGCTGTGCTATTCACTGCAGGGGTGGAGAACCTTAGATCCTGGGGTCAAATTTGGCCCTCTCCTCGTTTTTCCAATCTGGCCATCGAGGCTTCCCCAGTTGGCCATGCCCTTTCCCCTGTGAAACCATTGTTTGATGGTTTGCCAGCTTTTGTATGGGTTCCCTCTACCCATTCTAAAAGACTGAAATGCGTTTCCTAAAACATAGGGCTTGTCTACATGATGAAAATACTCCTCATAGAATTTGCAGAGAATATAATCTGTCCAAATGATATCTGAAGAGGATTTGCAGTATTTGGAGGGAGTGGGGCTAAAAACTCCACAAACTGCGCAGTAAAAGGATTCACAGTTTTTTTCTTCTGAAGCTTCCTGGAAAATGCATGTAGATGCAATTGAGCAAGTTCGCCCATTCAATTCAAATGAATGCAAATGGATGTGACTAGGTACAGAAATGGGGAAGAGAAATCAACTTTGCTGCGAATGGGCGAAAGTGTGCACCCACTTGCAATAAATTGTTGTGTCTAGATGAGCCCTTAGATACTGGCAGTAAGGACCTAAAATATGATGGTCTTTTACATTCCACCCCTTTTTGCCTATGGCCCCAAACAGCAGTGGAATGTGGCCCCTGAGAACTTCTCTGCAAATGAATTTGGCCCTTGGGCTAAAAGAGGTCTGTTATCTTTGCTTTACAGGACAAATGATGATGATGATGACAATGACAATGATATTTATGTCTGTCTTGCCTTTTCCCCAGACTGGGACTCAAAGTAATCTTTTAACAATTTTAAGGGAAGTAATCTAGATCAAGGGAAGTAATAGTGCCGCTCTATTCTGCCTTGGTCAGACCTCACCTAGAATACTGTGTATTCTATTTTAAAATTGTTTAAAAACCCACAAGATCCAAAAGTTAAAACAAGATTAAATGATTAAAAAAAATTAAAACCAGATTAAAACATACATCGTTAAAACACTCTTTCTCTCTTACACACAGCAACACAATTAGCAATATCCAGTGCATTGTGTAAGATGGACCTTATATAGTCACTCATCAAATGCATGTGGGAATAGAAAAGTCTGCAAAAAGGAAATAGGGAGGGTGTCTAACTTCTTTGGGAAGGGAATTCCAGAGCCTGGGGGCAGCCACTGAGAATGTCCTGTCTCCCATGTTTGCACCAGGGGTCCCTGGAAAGGAGGTGGGACAGACAGAAGGGCATCCTCAGCAAATCTCAAGGCACAATCTGGTTCATAAGGAAGAATATAGTCCTTCAAATAACCTGGACCTGAGCCATATAGGTCAAAACCAGCTGTGTAGGGCTTTAAAGGTCATAAGCGTAACAAACAGCACTTTGAATTGTGGAATAAAGTTGGGTGTCATCCACAGGCTGATGGTACCGAACCCCAAACTCTCATGATGGGATCTGAAGACCAATGAAGAAGGGCTGTGCATTGGCCACCTCTGTGTTCAAAGATTCTTATAACAAACACATTGAATGCTCCAAAGCACTCGTCTCCACATTCTAGGATTAGAAGATCTCCATCGTTTACAGCATGAGGGAGACACCTGCTGTTCATTCCACTTATACAACTTTCCTTTCTCTCCCTCCCTTTTTAATTTTTGCAATTGTTTTGGAGGGTGTGTGTGATATAGGTTGCAATTGTTTTGGAGGGGGTGTGTGATATAGGTGTGTGATATAGGTATGTGTTTTTCTCCCCCAGGGTGCCCGAGGTCCTGACGGACTTGTGGGTGAACAAGGATCACGAGGTCCCAAGGTAAGCCAAGCCCCCCCACCGCATTCCGAAAATGTCAGTTGTGGCAGGATTGTTCTTGGGTATGCAACATATCCATTTACACTGTGGGAAAAATGGGAGCCTAGTTTTTTCTTCCTTTCTAAGAGACCTAATGTGGTGTAGTGGTTTGAGTGTTGGACTAAGACTCTTGAAAGACCAGGGTTCAAATCCTGGCTAGCCATGGAAACTCACTGGGTGACTTATTTTATTTCATTTTCATCTTCCCCTTGTCCTGGCATGAGATCCAAGGCAGCTTACAAAAAGGTTAGAGCAAGATAGCATCAACATACAGTATTTCCCTGGATATGAGAGGTGACCTGTTTGATAATGATAATGATAATAATATCATCTTCAGCTGGGTTTTGGTGTCTGAGATTGACTTGTAAAGAAAGGAGTATATGGGCTTAGTTCTGCCTGCTGCTCTTGATTTAATTATTAATTTATTCAAAGCATACACTACCAGTGGTGGTTGGAGGCTTCCATATCAATGGGGCTGTGAATTGATTCTGGGTTTTAGTCTGAATTCCAAAAACGGAACTATCTATGGTGCTGAAATCTAACTTCTTTAAATTTGATGCTAAAGCCCAGAATAGATTCAGACATCCCCACTGACATGGAAGCTATCAACCATCACTGTATAGCCCCTGTTAGCTGACACTGGCTTACAAAGATAATCCTTCCCCTTCAGGCTTACAGTTTGAATTTATGTCATGACACAAAAGGAATAAGGAATGGGGAGGGAGGAGGGAAAAAAAAGAAAATTCAGTTCTTATAACAGCCAGCTGTTTGGAAATGATTCGGGTTGCCTACTGGAGTGGAGCTGCTAGGTGACAGTTGAATGTGGCCCAAGTCTCTGTCGTTTCATAGAGGTGAAAGCCATATATTTTAAACACACTCAAAACCAACCCTCTATGCTGTTCCTGCTGGTGTTCATGCTGGTGTTGTTGCCAACCATGAGGTGGAATATGAATTCGCCCAGACTTTAATGCTCAGATATATACTACAAATCGAGTGCCACTTCCTTGAGACGTTCTTCTGTGGCTTGGAGTGTAAAATGAGTTTCTGAGTGCGCCCTTCCAAAATGGTCCTCCCGCCATCCCAAATGCCAGTGCCGTGGCCTTGGAAAGAGAGAGAAGGAGATAAATAAATTAAATTAAATCTATTTTTCATTCCAAGTCATGGATGTCAGTCACAGTTCAAACAGCTGGTCTTTTCTCTAAACAAATCTGGAACTACTGAACCAGTTCTGATTAGGATTCACCTGTCACCCTGTTATACATCCCAAGCTTGATTTATTGCCCAATGGCAGCAGTTCATGGTTTCCATGCCAGAGAATCCGCTCTGGGTTTTAGTCCAACCCTTAAAAGAACTATCCAAAGTGCTGAATCTTTTGGGTGGGATAGGGTTCTGCAGCTTGAATATCTACTTTGAAATGCAGACTAAAATCGGGAGTGGATTCACTACCCCTGCTCACATGAGAGCTGCCAACTGCTACCATTCTTGGCACTAAAATTAAGTTCTGATGGACAATGAATAATGAACTGATTGGATGTGGTTATGCCTTTCATCCTGTGTTTTAGAGAGTTCAGTAGAATTATGTTGACTGCAGTAAATTGCCCTTCAAAATGACGTTGTTCATGCAACAGAACCGCAGTTATGCTAAGTGAAGGAACCAACATTAGATTAATCTGTAACTGGTTTCAAGTAATTGGCCTTTTGCAATGAAATCAAATTGATTTGACATGCAGTTTCACAGGCACAATTAGGGACGTTAAGATTCAACTATTTTCTTCTTGGAGATGAGGGTGAACAATTTCCACAGTTTTCACCCTGGTGTGGAGGAAACAAATGTTTCTGCCCAGTTTTTGTCCAGTGATCCCACATCCTGAAGTGTTTGGGGAGATTATTCTGCACAGAAATACATGTGATTTTTTGGGGGGGGCATGAGAATTTTGTGTGTGTGTGTGTGGAGTGTAACTCCCACTGTTTCCAGATAGCTACATGTGGTTTTTTAATTGTTTTCTTCTAAAAAAATTAGCAATCTTGCACATCAAAAATATCTTGCTCAAGAAAAATCCTTTACAGACAACAGTAATCTTGCTCAACAAAACCATGTAGAAAGATTTTTGTGTGAGAATTTTGTTGTGCAAATTTGCTTTTTTTTTTGCATAGCAAACAAGAGTCTTGTGCACACACACACACACACACACACACAAAACCCACACAGGTGGCTGTCTGGAAATGAGTGCACAAGCCTCTGCAATTCTCACACACAAAAAAGCACGTGCATTTCTTCACCACATAATTTCTGCTTCAGGATGTGTGAACACTGGGCAAAAAGTGTGCAAAATTTTCACCACTGTATTATTCTTCCTGTTTGGGATTCCCAAGTTTTAGAAAAACCATTTTTCAGCTAGGAAATTGAATAAGAGCAAATATTCTTTCTCTCTCTATATATATCAGTAATTGAACAACCCAAGGCTTCTTTTTTTGCAGCATTGTGAAGCTTGGCTCCATTTCAGACAAATGTTTCTCTGTTTGATGGTCAACAGATTGCTATATCTGAACCCATTCCCATCAGTATCAAAAAGTATAAATAGCTGGATCGAACAAGAGTGAGTGGAAAAGAGGATGGTGCTGATGTTTCCATTTGGTTTCCTCTCTTTTCCAAGTCTCATGCTCTCCTTGCCTTGTTTTTTTCTCTCCCGAGAATGCTTGACAATATTTAGGAAGATTTGAGGACATGCTTCTGTGTATCTCAGAGATTGGACAGCAATGAATTCACTCCAGATGAATTAAAGTTCTGAACTTCTTAGTTGAGTTGAAGGATGCTTCTGTGAAAGGAATGGAATGAGGGGTTGGAGAAAGAGTGTGATTTAGTTTCTACAGACAACAGGAGAGAGGTGGAAGCTCTGTTTTGGGCAGAGCTTGGAAAGCTTACTTTTTAAAGGACTACCACTCCCAGAATCCCCTGCCCAGCATGGCCAGTGGAATAACAGGAGTTGCAGCCTGACAAAATTTGGAGGATGACAAGTTCTCCATTCCTGATCTGAGAGGCAGCATGTGAACAATCTAAATCCATCCTGTTTTTATACATTTGTCTTCTATCTTTCTTTCTTTCCTGGGTCACAGGGCCTTCTAGGGAATCCAGGCAAAGATGGAACTAACGGGCAACAGGTATGTCAAGTTATATTTCAAATTCTCCAAAAGAGATATACTCAACTGGTACATATTTTCTGGAGCCACCAGGGTGCAATGGTTTGAGTGTCAGATTAGGACTCTTGGAGATGGGGGTTTGAATCCGTCCTTAGGCATGGAAAGCCACTGGGTGCCCTTGGGCAGGTCACAATCTATCAGCTCCTAAGGAAGACAATGGAAAACCTCCTCTGAAGAAATCTTGCCAAGAAAACCCTATGATAGGTTGCCATAAGTCAGGGTGAAATTGAAAGGACATAATTGCAACAACAAATGCTTTTTTCCCCCCTGAAACCAGATTTGTGCTTTTTGCACAGTCTTCATCTAACTCAGGCTTAACATAGTCTAACTATGACTTCTGTTGAAACCATCAGGAAGTTAAGCATAAACCTGGACCCTTTATCCATGTTCCTTCTAGGGAGGGGTGGGAATCATGTGACCTTCTTGCTATTGTTGGACTGCAGGTCCCAGCAGCCCTAACCAGCATAGCCAATGGGGAGCAATGCTGGGAGTTACAGTGCAGCAATATCTTGGGGGTGGGCAGTATGATTCTAGTCTCTGTTCTAGGGAAACTGTGGTACCAAATGTACCTGAGGAAAAAACTGGTTTTCTTACCATTGGGCAGGTTCTGTGGATTCTCTTTGTGGAGCATCACATTCATACCAGCCATCTCTTTTGGCTTTCCCAACAGCTTACTGGGACATGCTTCCACTTGGATTTGAACTCATGACTGTAACTGTGTATTTGCAGGGAAAGATGGGAGAGATGGGAGAGATCGGACCTCGTGGCTTCCCGGTAAGTTAAAAACACATCTTGCTTTCTAGTAAAGTATGTATGCATTTCTTTCTTGTGTTGGGCAGATCAATCCAAGGGTGGCATAGGAGGGAAAATCCATGGCAGATAAATAGCCACCCCCGTTGCCATGCTTGGCTCCCACTCACAGAGGGAAGGGGTGGCATTTGCAGAGAGGGGGACCTGAATGCTAAGGACCCCAAAATGGTGGTCTTCATCTCTCTATGGGCTCCTCCAGATTGATCTAAAAAAGAGTGAATTTTCATGATAAAACTTGGCTTTTGATGGTTGTTGTCACTGCTCCATCCACTCATTCCAATCTTTCTTAAGGGATGTTTGTAGCCATTTCTTGGATTTGCATGGGAGGTCCTCTAAAGGTTTTTGTAAAACAAAGGTGTGGTTTGCAGAAATGGTCCTATTGCTTACAGGGCACATTTTCTCCTTTCTGCATTTTTTTACAGTCATAGAGTTATAGTATAACCATGTCGTTTCACTGATGCACTAAAGCACTGTAACTCTAAAAAAAAAAAAAAATTTATAGAAGAAAGGAGAAGAAAAGAAGGGAACATATTGTTCTGATATGTGCTGGAATTGAAAAGAAACCCACATGAGGGTGGGAATAAAATTGTGACTTCATGCTGGGAATTGCCCCCCAAAATTAGTCCAGGACAATAGAAAAGTAGTTCAGCTTGTTAAACAAAAAAAGAGAAAGCAAGAAATGCTGCCATTTCCCAATACATTTGGTCTGTCTGGAAGAGCCCTCAGTTTGTATCAGACCTTGGATGTGATACTTTCTTGGAACATAGCTCACAGCAGGTATAGCCACTGACCATGTTGGTTGGGGGATTCTGGGAGAAATAGTCCAAAAACGAAGTAGCATTACTAGGCTCTGAATCATATGTCAGGTTCATCCTTAGACTGGTCACCAATTTCTAGTGGCTATAGGATGGAAGGGTTACTTTGTTTGGAACTAAGAGATCTCCAGCCACCATGATTTAGAGGTTCTAGGAAGTTGTAATCCAAAAAGTAACATTTCCAAGGTCTGTGAACACACACACACATGGTTTTGCTATTCAGGACAACAAGAAATATTGCAATAACATATGAGTGGGCAACTGTTACAACTGAAATGCAGATAATTCTGGTTGTAAACAATGAATAAAATACAGCAAAATATACATCAGCTGGTTAGTTGGCAGCATCTAACTTTGTTCACATCAAGACGATACCTGTCTTCGTGGAGGGAATATGGAAAAAGCAAAGCAGGTGGTTACCAAACTTTGACCTCGCTTGCATGCTTTCCACTGTTGGTTTTACACAAATTCAGTCGGCCTCGACATTTCTCCTGTTTGCTGTATCCATCTGATGTGGCCATTCTTCAGTTCAGGGATTGAAAGCATGTGCTCCCTGCCCCAACTGTTGTTCAGCACAGGCATCTCCCACTTGTCTTTCTGCACTTTTATAAAGTATTTACAAGGTGCTGATGATGCCTCTTAGGATGTGTGAAAAGTCGCACTCTGGCCTGGAGCTCTGACTCTTCATTGTCTTGTTTTATTGCAGGGTATCCAAGGACCTTCTGGACCTCAAGGAGCAAAAGGGCCTCCAGGAGATCCGGCAAGTACCTGATACAGCCCATCATCTTGGTCTTTTTACCTAGTTTTTAGTCTCTGTAGACTGTATTTCAGAGGAAGGAACTGGCAAACCACGTCTGAGGGTTCCTTGCCGAAGAAAATCCTATGAAATTAATGGGGTCACTACAAGTCAACAGATGAGTTGAAGGCATGTACACACACACAAGTACCTTTTTGGACAGTCACTCCCAGCTACTGGCTGGGGGATTCTGGGAGTAGCAGTCCAAAAAGAAGAACCTCCTCCAAGCCCCAAGAAGCCCTGCCAGCGAATCCCAGGTACTGTAGGTTCAATTTCAGGGGAAGGAACTGGCAAATCCACCTCTGAGGATTCCTTGCCTAAGAAAACCCTAGGAAATTCATGGGGGTCGCCATAAGTTGACAGCTGACTTGATATATGCACACAGTCTCTTCCTTTTTGGGCATCTTTTGGAGAGAGGCTGTAATTTGCCTTGGACCAAATCAAGCCATTGGTCCATCTGGCTCTGTGGTGGGCAAAAGAAAGAGAAACAGTGCAATTGGGATATATCCCCAAATTCCACAGAAGTGCGAACAGAGTTCATGTTGGCACATTATGTGTATTAATGCATACATCCTCACAACTACACATTTAACAACGGACTTCCCCTTGAAAAAGTTAGGACTTCAAGGAAACAGACTCTGGGGTAGCAGATTTATCGCTTTCACACTTCCAAGATTACTACCAGCTTGAGAGGCATGCATCATCTCACACCACCCTTTGAAAGTTTATAGCCAGGGCCACAGTCTGCATCTTTCTGTATCCAATTACACACTGATCCCACCCTCACAACCATGTAGTTGTTACACACTTTGTGCTTTAATGTTAACACTGTCAGCCCTCTGAGAAAGTGGGTTGAAATCCATGAAAGCTCACACTAAAATAAACCCTATTCAGAGGCAGCCATGCAGCAAAATACAACAAAATACAAAGCCCACAAGAGCGATACATTTATTAGCCAACCAAAATGAACAAAGCACATCATGCAAGCTTTCAAAGCTTTGCTGGCTTCTTCATCAGGCAAAGATGGTAAGAAATCCTACAGGGGAAGAAAAGCGACAAAATGTTAGAGTTACAGGCTTACATTTTGTCTCAGTTATTACTTCTGATGTCAATTAAGATGATCTCGAGGGGTCTCAATTCAGGTAGAGGCTGCTCCCCTTCTTGGCCATGTGGGGACCAAGGACAAAAGGCAGTAAAAGATAGGCAATATAATTTCAACTCCATTAGCAACAGAGAAGTAACTTCCCTTGTAGTGGCCTGGTCCAGCAAATGCCTTGTATGTGTTTGCTTAATATTGTGTGCTTGTCTTTCAGGGACCTCAAGGGGTGCAAGGTCCACTGGGGCCTTTGGGAGAAATTGGACATAAGGTAGTGTATCTATCCATCCCATCTGTCAGGATTGCTTTGATTGTTTATTCCTGTATGGCAGGGGGTTGGACTAGATGGCCCTTGTGGTCTCTTCCAACTCTGATTCTATGCATCCAGCACTCTGTTTATCACCCTGCCTTGTCCCCTTTTTCTGGGACTCAAGGTAGCTTATGAAACAGAGAAGATTACAATGAAAGAAATGGATCTTTTGTAAAGCTAGATAAGTATTACTTGTACATTCAAGGCCATGCCCCTCCCACAATACTTTGCATTATGAGAGCTCACAACAGTATGTTGTTGCTGGGAAGATCCACCGCTTCCTCAATACTATGAATTTCGCACCATAACGCAGTGAGAACTGAGTAGTCTGAGAGGGAAGGTGGATGATCTCAATGTCCCCGCGAATCCCTAAGTGTGCTTCAGCAATCCCAGCAGGGAGCAAAAGTCATGCAACAATTTTTTGGAGGGAAGAAAGAGGGCAGAGGAGTCAAATGGGTTTAATATTCTGCTGAATGTGTCCAGAGTAGAAAGAGAAGGGGAAATGTACAATAGAGATGAAAGACCTGCTTTTTAGCTCTATTTATCCGAAAGCCAAGTTAGGGGAAGTCATTACACTATCACTCTTCTCCCCTCCTGCTATAGAAAATCCAGCTTTGAGCTTGCCCTCTCTGTTTCATTAACAACGATATTTAACTTTTTCTTCTTTCTTCTTTCCCAGGGGCCACCTGGCTCTGTAGGACGACGTGGCCTTCCAGGTGAACCAGGCATGAAGGTAAAAAGAAGGGGGGAAATCCATGCACCCACTCTTTATGCAATGTCCGCTTCAGACTTGAAAGGACAGGCAGGCTGGTGGAATACTGGTAGTACAGTGGAAGATGCAGATGCCCAGAATGAGGGAAGATGGCCAATGGAAAGCCTTTATATTAGCCAGTGGTGTCTGATTGGCCCGCAAGTACCATGTGACTTGCAACCCAAGTCACTGTTGGGCTGTTGGACAAATGGCTGAAACTGGGCTATTCTTCCATTCTCTGACAGCACGAGAAGAAGTGAGCCAATGCCCAATCCTCAGACCTTAGCATCTAGACCCTCTTCCTACGCAGCAAGCCAAATTAGAGGCTCTCACAGCTCTCCATTGTTCAAGGGACTGGTGCCATATTTGTACCCATTGGCTACAATTATTTCTTTCTTGGAAGCTCTTCAAGGGCCAGCAACTGATGACTCATGGACTATGTTCCAACACTTTGAGTGGAACATCTCTACAGGATTTTTATGGCTTAACTCAGCATGCTGGCTGGGAGGATTCTGGGAGTTGTAGTCCAAAGCTAGTAACTTTCCCAAGCTCTGGCTTAACTTCCCTCCTCCCTTCCTGAGCTGGTCTTTCTCTCCCTCATGAGCTGACTAAGCTTTCTGACCTCTTTCTTCTACTTCTCGCTCTTCGTCTTTCTCTCTGCTTCCCTCCCCCACTTTTTTTTTTAGGTAAAGAGCTGCTACAGCATATGTTGAATAATTTATTTGGAGACTGAATTCAGTTTCCTTTTTGCTCGTTCCCCTTCCCCCATCCCACCCCATGGGTCTGTTTGCCTTGGCAAGCCTTCCAACGCTTCTCTGGAGCTACTGTGTCTTCAAACTCCTGGGGTCCCTCTAAGATTTCACCTCCCCTCATTTGTGCCTGCTGTTTGGCAACCTTCTTAAGTTTACCCCTGGAACAAAATCCCCATTTATTTGCTTAGCCTGCCTGCCTTTCCCATCAGTCCAGACTTATTGATGCAAGGCCCTTTCTCAAGTAGGAAGGAGAGATAACCTTTTTTTTTAATCTGTTGGAAATGTCTTTTGGTCAATGCAGTTGAAAGGACATTGCTGTGTCATGTGTGTGTGATTATTTGCAGCATGGTGGTTTCTTCAAGATTTTCTATTAGGAGCTTACTTTACTGCTGTGTTTATTAAAAGAGGATGTTAAAGTTGCTGAGTGCCATCCCATCTTTAGGGGTATGATGTCTCAAAAGACAATAGTTTCTATAACCTCAGGAAAACATATACCCTCCCCTTTCCCTAATACTTACCTAATTTGCTTTCATTGGGTGATGCCTTCAGTTCTACTGAAGTAGACTACTGTAGTCTGAGAGATGCCGTAACTTCTCTTGATTTGCCCTTGTTCCATTGCACCTGGCAAAATAGCTACTATGTCCTCCAGGGCTAAATCCAGATGTTGTCCCAAGTCGAGTAAACCCATTAAATCAACGAGAACTTGGAAATACTTAACGTCAATTCTATTGACTCAATGGGTGTACTTCAGTTGGGGGTTACAGGTTGTTGAGTCTCCCTTATCTGAAATGCTTGGGCCCAGAAGTGTTTTGGATTGTATTTTTATTTGGGGGGATTTTGAAATATTTGCATATACATGGCTAGCCCATGGGTACGGCAGCCCCATTGTACTAGCAAAAATGGCGGACAAGTTAATGTTATTTGTTGCTTTGGAAATGTGTAACATGTTAATGTTAAGTTGCAAGTTTTGGAGGTGGTACATTAGTAGTGCCTTCCTAATTTATTATTCCTAATTTATCCTAATTAGTAGTGCCTTCCTAATTTATTCATTATTTTTATTAATACGCTATTAAACTATCCATTAATCTTACCCATAAACTTTTTAAAAACCCTAACATATTTGAAATAACAAGTAAATATTACTTTCTGTATCAAACGCCATGACATGTTAGTGTTCATGTTAAAATGACGAACTTACTATGCTGTCAATATCACAAAAAGGGTGATGATGCATCTTACTATAATACGTGACTTCCAAGCTTTCCTTATTAAGTTGTGCATGAAGCTAATTTTTAAAAAGTCCCTCCTCTCTCTTTTTCTATTGATAGGGTGACATTGGACCTCTTGGGGTTCCAGGAGAACAAGGCCTTATTGGTCAACGTGTGAGTAGAAACACTATTTCTCTTTGGCTGCATAACATTGAAGATGGCATGTAGTCCAAAAGCTCCTTCATTTTGAAATGAGAGCCAATAGGTGCTTCACACCCTGTTTTGCTATCACATTAACAGATCTAGAAAGTGGTTGGATCTTTTCTTGCTATTGCATTTTAAAAACTGGAGTGGGGGGAAGGATGTTAAATCAGAACTGCCCCTCACTCGTACATGTTTTCCCCAAATGCCCTGGACCAATGCTAACTTGGGACATTAGTGTGGTTCTAGAAAGCATTCAGGGTGGGAAATGGCAACTTCTGCAGCTTATGAATGCAATGCACTGTGATTCAGTGGAAACAAATATGGTGGCTGGTTGAACCAGAGCTCCAGCACATCCACTGTGCCCTTAAAATTTGGGGCCTGCTGCCAAATTCCCTGGTTTCAGCCTGCTAGCACCATATATGTTTCGATTGATGAGTAAGAATCCCTCTGGGACCAGTGCTTTGTAGGCCTAGATAAGTCAAGATTGGCTTGCGAAGGTCAGCCGATTGTTACTGCAACCCAGGTAGATTCTTTGTACTGGATCAGTTGGGTTTGTAGGAGGAGTGGAGGAGATAAACTACCAGGTCATGACTGCTGAGTATCTTGGTTTGAGAGCTGAACCCCACCCTCCGCTCCAGTGCCTTACGGAGCATCTACAACATCATTCTCCGAAACCCCAGGACTCAAGTTCAAGGCTTGCCGTAGGAGAGGACAATGAACACCAACAGTCTTTCTGTGTTCCTTCTAGGGTGATCCAGGTCTTGAAGGCGACAGCGGCCCAGCGGGACCAGATGGGTTGAAGGTAAAAACACAAATGCAACTCTTTCTCTGTGATTTTGACCACAAGAAATGTCTCACATAACTGAATCTCACTTCTCCAAAAACCTCCTTTCTCTGGGAGAGGTCTGCAAACATTCTCTTCTTATAAGCAGCACTATCAAGAATGCATTTTCCTTACTTTGTATCATTTCTCTCCCAGCTAGACTCCGCCATCATATAAGCCAAGTATACTTCCATTCCAGGAAAATGTCAATCTCTTCTTGAAATTCCTGCCAAATGAATAAAAAACTTTTGTTGTATCAGTCCAGCTATATAATTTGCTGCTCTTCTCTGTGGCAATCTATCATCAAATGTCAGAGCTGAGCAAGTTCCTCCTTATAAGATAATTCATTTTATTTTAAAAATTATCTTGATTTTTCCCCCCTGCAGTCATGAGTGAATGGCTCTTTTCCTTACCTACAAATGTTTTCTCCTGCTTGGAGGTTTTTACTCAGTTTGCAGAATTAAACCACAGAATCCTGAGGTGGTAGAGAAGGCAGTACTGTATTACTTCAGATGGCAAGACAGGAGGGGTAGGGAAGGCCTTTGTGAATTCTGCTTGCAAATTGAAAGTAAGCATCATTCTATCCATACCCCATTAGCATTCTACCAAATGGGAGTTTTTGCATTACAGCTCAAATATCCACCCCACCCCATCCCCGTTTACATGGGATTGGGACCTGCAGTTTCACCTAACCGCGGTTGGGGGGAAAGTTCTCTGTAGGCATCAGGGGGACCATAGAGTCATGCAGGAGGTGGTCTCTCTTGGTATCTGGAGGTCCTCCAGTACCACTCTATGGTCAACTTCCACTAGAAGTTGACCATAGTGTCACTCCAGTTGCCTAGAGAGGCATCTTCTCTAGGTGTTTTTAGGTCCTCCAGTATGATTCTATGGCCATTCACTACTATCCATGGTTTCAGGTAACCACGGCAAGCTCCATGGATATGGTATGTGTGTGTGACCTGAATATCACTTCATTTTGCTGCAGCTATAGATCAAGACCAATAAATGGGTGTAGAGCAAATTGAGCCTGAAGTCTCCCTAGAAGCCAAAATGACCAAACCAAGGTTGTCAAACTTCATCACCATATCATGAGATGACTCATTGGCTCATTGGAAAACACGATACACTGGAAAAAGAGGAAAACTGCATTGCAGGTGGAGAGGTTCATTCAAGGAAGCCCTGGCCTTTTGAGTTTGCAAGTGGGGCAGTGGATACCAGAGAGTCTTAGAGGTTTCTCATTCATAGGGTCTCCATAAGTCGAAGCCGACTTGACAACAATGAACAACGATAGATCAGACACAAATAGGCATTATTCTGGACTCAACGTGCGGGAAAGTTAATCAGATCCACCAAGATGTGCTAATACAAATTTGCTATGGGAGCCAATGCATGAAGACCAACACTTTGCATGAATGTTGCAAAATGACAGCTTGGCCTCTGTCTTTCCCAGTGAGGACTTTATTTTTAATCCACAGGAGTAAAATAAGAAAAGAAAAGCAGCAAGCAATGCCAGTGAATAGCATAACAAGTTACCTTTTCAGCATTGTAACAAAGACTGTCCATAGATTTACCTCTTAAGCCCTGTAAAAGCAACAGGAACAAATTACTTTTTTGTAGCAACTTTCCCAGTGTGGGTTGGGACCCAACAGTAAAATCTTCTACGCAGTGGGATCAGGGGCTCTTATGATGTTGGAGTGGTGGATCTGTTTAGAGCTTTAGCAGACTCTTTAGCTGGTACAGACTTGGGTGGGCACTGAACCCTATCCTCAGAATAGGCCCAGCACCTTGGATACCTCCTTTAAAGTTCAGACTAAAACCCAGAGTGGATCACGACTTCACTGACATCACAGCTACGAGCTGCCATGGCTTCTTAGCTGACATCTAGGTTTTGAAGTGGGGAAGGGTCCCTGCTTCTCTTCCTCATCCCACCTTCCATATACTTTTCCTCTCTCTGTGAAAGTACTGAAATAAGATGTGTGGGAATGCCTCCCGGTTCTCTTCTCTTCTTCTCCTGACACAGTTTTGTAGCGTTTGCCTTTCTTTCTGTGAAATGTGGAATAATTGCTGCTGTTGCTTGGTGTTTTGTGGGGCAAGCAGGAAACCTGTTCACTCCATTTTGCTCTTCCAGGGTGACAAAGGCGAACCCGGCCCAGAAGGGGAAAGAGGCGACAAGGGGCAGGAAGGCATCAAAGGAAAAGAAGGGCCACCTGGCTATCCTGGAGTGACAGGCGTCCGTGTGAGTTTCCAAGATCACTTGCCTTTTCACTGCATGGTTTTACTCTCCTGCTTAACCTTGCTAGCATCTCTCTGGGCTTGGTTGCACTCCTTCTAATCTGCAACATTACTCTACTTTCTTGGGTCCTACAGCAACAAGCAATGGCTCCACTTCTCCCTACTCCCCTGCAGCCTAATAGAGATGCTGCTGAAGTTCTCCTTAGCCAAATATCTGCCCAGATTTTAGTGTTCCCAATGAAGGAAGGAGTAGGCTCCCATTGAAGGAATGGGATTTACCTATGTGTTGACTAAGCACTCAGCAATTGATTCAGTGGGCCTGCTCTACCTGGGATCACCAATAGGTTCCAAGTCTTAGGGCGTATTACTCCCTATATATCACTGGCCTTGCGGAAGAGTGGAGTCTAGCTTAAAAGGCATTTCCAAAACAGAAAACAAAACTCTCAGCCATTGCACAAGAAGTGTTTCAAGCCATGCTTTTCAAACCAAAACCATCCCTTTCCCATAACCAGTATATCAAATTATACAGCTCTGATCAGTAGGCAAGACCAGATCTGTGATCTCCTTGCGCCAAATTGAACACAGGGATTGCATGCCTTTAAAATGCCTTTTTTTAAAAAAAGCAAGCTGTATGATGGAGCCAATATGGATTTGCCTGCTTGTAATCACTTTCCCTTGTTACTCTTTATTGTGGTGTTATGGTGCCGTCTCATATTTTTAGTGCATATTTTATATGAAAATTATTTTTAAAAGAACATATATGCTAACTGACTAAACCCCGGCCCATACAGGGTGTATAATAGCTTGCTGGAGAAGGAGGTTGCTTCTTCATCCTCACCCCACTCCAAGAAGCACCACCAAACCCCATACTGGTCTCCCCACCCCAATACCCCAGTTTTCCTCTTTGGTCCTTCTCAAAATGCTGATAGGAAGTGATGCAGTGACAGTTCCTGTTGCAATTTTCAGAGGGACTGCAGAAGAAAGTGGAGGTTTGGGGGCTTGTTATGTGGAGCGATGGTGTATGGTCCACAGGGGTTCCTGGAAGGAGAATTGGCTCCTGCCTTCTCCCCACAATTGACCGCTCTTAGGTTACTGGTAACTTGGGTAGGTGGCTGGGAAGTCTTTCAGAAAAAGAGAGAGAGAGAGACCCTAAAAGTCTTTACAGAAAATAGCCAGAGATGCCTCCTCCTGATTATAAAGCAGGGTTAGCAGCTCTGTGGCCTTCCTGATGTTGCTGAACTACAACTCCCACAAGCCCTAGCCAGCACAGCCAATGGTGAAGAATGCTGGAAGCTGTAGTTCAGCAGTATCTGGATGACTGCATTGTGGGCATCCAAGCTATACAACCAAAGCATTTTAAAACCTTCAGGTAAAAGCTCTTCTTTCTTAGGGGAAGACCACTGTAGCTTAGTGGTGAAGTACATGCTTTTCAGATAAAAAATTACAGGTTCAATTCCTGGCATCTCCAGGTAAGGCTGGGAAAGAATTGTGTCGGCAACCTTAGAGAGCTGCTGCCAGTCTGTGTAGGTATCATTGAGCTGCATGGACCAAAGGGACTAACTCATTATCTTAGAACGTCCTAGGTTTATCCCAGGGGTAGAAATTGTGCATCACGCCACATGCTGTTAAACTGCCACTTCTGGAAGCCCTAGCCAGCAAAGGTAGTGGTGAGGAGTGCTGGACATTGCAGTTCAACATCTGGAGGGCTGTACAATTTCCACCTCTGTTCTAGGCCCATGCAATGAAGGTGTCCCAATAAGGTCTTGATTGCTTAGCTGTTGTTGCACAATCTGTCGTTCCTACAGACTCCATGGTTCCTCCTGTTTCTTCCTAAAATGCACTTTTCCAATTGGAGTTATTGCTAGTGGGGACAGAGAATCAGGACCAGAGAGTTAGCATTTGATCGAGTTAATAATCCCAGTTAAAAAGACGGAAGAGGAGGGGAAGGAAGCAATCCAGCGGAGGTCTGGCTGGGAGACAGAGCGTTACAGGAAGAGGTGAAAAGGATTCTGGAGCATCCAGCAGGGGCAAGATACGGTAGATATTCCCTGTGCATTGGCAGGAACAAATATGGGGACAGATCTGTGCTTGTCCCACACGATCTCAGTCCGGTTCCCAGGAATGCCCTAAACTCTCCAAGCCCCGGTTAGCACACTGTCTGATTCAGTGCTGCTCATTCAGTCATGCTGCTGTGGTCAGAGTGAACCAAAGGTTCCATTATATAACCATCGGCACCTCCTCAGCAGCTGGGGGCAACTGGACAGAAGCTGAGCGTAGCCCATCCCATCCAGTAAAGATTACTGAGTACATGTTCCTCTATAAAATCTCTTCTTTCCCTCCTCCCTCCCTCTTTCCCTCCTCTGCTGTAAGGCCTCAAGTGTTTTGAGTCCCCTCCTTCATAGTACGATTGAGGAGCCAGAAGCCACACGAAGAGTATGCCAACTGGCAGGAGCCAGGCTGATGGGTTTTCAGTTGCTTGCTGTTGCCGAGCGCTGCAGCTTTTCGTAAATACGCTGCCCTTTGTATCCCGTGAATATGAAAGTAGCCAAAGTTTTTACAGTTCCAGGAAAGTAATTGCTGAGTCCGTAGGTAATGAAATCCAACATGTTTAGGAGAACAAGAAAATCCCTATTTTTACAGCTTGAAAGCAGGGAGCTCAGTTCTTCAATTTTTAGATTACTTCTGCATGTTTTTAATCTACACAAAGTCACTTCTTGTTTTGGAAAAAAGGCCTCTCGTGGGTCTAAAATGTTGCAAGGGGCAAAAAAACCCCAAAACAGCAAAAATGCACCCACACTCGCTATTTAGGGGCAATACTTTTTTGCAAAAATACCAACTTTTTTTTAACTGCTGGGGGACAGTGGCAGTTATAGAAATGGCCCTGAGGGTCCACGTGCAGCTTTGCCCACCCTCGCCCTAGCTGGATTCCCAGTACCTGGCTTTGCTTGATTGTTGCCTACAGCTCTGTGATGCCACCCTTGGGAATAATCCTATTGGAGGAGGAAGTTTGGAAACGAATTTATTTTCTCAGCTAGAACAATGACCCGAAGCACTCACTGAGAAGATACACAAGGCTTCTCAAAGCATTAGATGTATCAAAGGATTGCAAAGCGGCAGAGTTCCTTTTCTCTTGGCCAGCTGATTTAGATCCAATAAAAAAAATGAACTGAATGGAAGTGAACTATTCTTATTTGAAGAGTGCCCATCATAGTAGGAGGACTGCTGGAGAAGACATGAGCTAAGAAAACTCAAAAGCAACAAACCCCTAGATTCAGTACTGGACTATTTTGCGCACTGTGATGGCTCTTTTCTTTCTCCTTTTGCCAGAATAGCAATCCCAAACTTTAGAAAACTCTTTTTTCATGAAATGTGCTTGCTGCAATTTCTGAGGTGAAGAGATGTGAGTTGCAATCCTGTGGATGCCCTTACCCTAGCAGTTGCCCATTTTCCAGGGTTGCCGAGTAGCAGTAATGGAAAGCAGACAAAACATGCCAGCTCTGAACAGCCTATTTCCCCAGTGTCTTACTTCATAATGGCAACTGCAGTTATACAATTTTCCGCCTCTTGCCACCACCACCACCTGACATGGTTATACAGTACTAGTGTAATACACCAGTGCCAGCAGGATTCTACCTAATACCTCTTTTTCATGACATGGATTGAAATTTAGTTCAGTACTGCAGTACTCCAGAGACCTAAATCTTGGTGATGCTTATTTTTATTTTAAATTTAATTAGGTATTTATACCCCGCCCTTCAGACACAAAGCTATCAGAGTGGCTTACAAATTGTTTTAAGCAATAGCAATTTACACATCTACACTGCATTAAGCAGTTTCCAATGTGCATTAGCTAATTGCCCCCACAAGCCGGGTACTCTAAGGGTATTCAGCTTAAAACCAAATTAGGTTATGTGTGTATGCACTGAACCAGGACGCGGGCTTCCCTGGTTGTGAGTATTGCTCGTGACCTAAGGCTGAATGTGTTCAGAGGCAGAGGGAGGCTTAATACAATGCAATCAAGGGGCCAAGAAAACCCTGTTGAAAACTGGAGCTCTTTCTCCTGACTGCCAAAATGCTGTACAAGCTCATGCTTTCATGTGCTCTCCAGCAGCTGTTCCATTCTGTCCCACCAATTCCTTGGCCCTCTGCCCAGGGGCTGCAAGAGTCATCACAAGACAAGAGTCCCCTGGCTTCCATGTTCCAAGTGATGAAACAGAGATGAGTCATCTCGCATCCTTGGGAAAATACCTAATAGCCTCTCTCCTTCCCCATCCTCCCCTGGCACACTCTTCTTTTTCCCTTTTTCTTCTTCCTTGCTCCATGACTTTCATACAACAGGTGCATCCAGTAAAGGAAATATGCCTCTGACATCCTTTGGGGAGTTGTTGTACAATGGTCTAAAAATCCCCTCTCTCTTCTTTCCTCAGGGACCAGAAGGAAAACCAGGCCGACAAGGAGAAAAAGGGAAAACTGGACTGAAGGTACAGTTGTCTCTGTTCTTTTTTGAATCCCTATGGATGTTCCTGAACTTCTCATTTTACTTCCATTTTTGATGTACAGGTGTATCTCTGGGCTCATCCAGAAGGGAAAACAGGTCTCTGGATATATTAAGAGTTTCCAGTTCTTTTTAATAGATTTTACCTGCATATTCATGGTCTTGCATCCAAACTCTTTCCTGAAATATCCTGGGTTTCCCCCCTTCCCTTTTCTTATATTCTTCCCCTCTCACCGGTCATGCGTCACATCTTGATTCATGCTCCTTTTCAGAAGTTTTTACCCATTTCCACTGAGCCTGCTTTATTATTATTCAGAAATTATACAAAGTGCTAAAGTGCTTCAGCAAGATTATACCAATTAAATTTAGGATCCTCCCATTAAGATGGAAACATTCTCTGAATATAGAAAAAAGTAGTAGGTTCCAAGTTTGCCTTTTTCTTGAGATTTGATTGACTGACTGAATAATAAATTAAAATAATAAAAGTAATAATAAATTACTTTTTTGAATGGCAGAGTTTCAAAAAAGCAAACTGCAATAAAAATCACAGTATAAAAGTGGAATAGAACCACAACATACTTTAAAAACAAACTTAAAAAAAATATGGAGATAGGATGGGGGCAAATGGATAAAATAATAGAATTTTAATTTCCCACTGTAAGCTCAAACAGGATGGTGCCTGTGTGTGTGTGTATTTATTCTTGGTTTCTTGAATCAGCATTCAGTCCTATGAACCCTCTCACCTGCTGTCTGCATTCACATTCATTGAGAGAAGCAAGCTGACCTTGGGGGACTAAGTTTCCTATTGCTGACATCTACGCTTGCATCTACAGGGCAGCAAAGGCCATCAGGGTCAACTCGGAGAGACCGGTCCACCTGGGAAGATGGGATCAAAGGGGACTCAAGGTCCGAAAGGATCCCGAGGTACCCTAGGAGTTATGGTGAGAACAAAGTGTTAGTTCCTTGCATTTAATGCCAGGGCAGGGCTCTCCTACTGTTGCTTTCTGATGAAGCCTCTTCCCTCCTCTGGACAGCTAAGAACAATCTTGTGTAAACCCGTAGATGGCAAAGGAACACATACTCAATGTGCAAGTTCAAGGCTTTATTATAGAAGTAGGGAAAGCATGTTTCATGGGCCATATGTGGCCCCTAAACCCCACTTTTGTGGCTGCTGGGGCCCCCATAGTCACCTAAGCCCTCGTAAAGTAACCTGAAAAAAACTCTCCCAAATGCATGCAAACACACAGCCCTTTCATGTGTGAGTATATTAGATGTAAGTAAATAATGGATTTTGGTGCCTTAGTATGGTTTTATTTGTTAATGTGTTTTTAGCGATGTTCATTAGCCTTTTGAGCACTTGTTTTTAGTGGAAAGATAGAATAAAGATGCTAGATGATGATGATACCACCAAAAGCCACAGAGATGTTATAAAGCCAGCCAGTGGAGTCCTATGGGAACTTGATAAACCCCACCCAGTGGGGTGATCGGAAAAAGAGGGGAAAAGGGGGTTTTCCCCATCAGAAGCACTGAATGAGCAATCTGAGTGGTAGGAAGCAGCAGGAGCTACCCAAGGCCAGAGCTTGATGTTCTTTTCTCCCTGCAGGGCGCTCCAGGTCGGATGGGTGTCCAAGGGGAGCCTGGCTTAAAGGGCTACCAGGTAAGCCATTCTTTTTGGCTGCTCATTTATAGCTTCAGGTTTGGCTTCAGGTTCATCCTTTGTGTCATCATGTTTGGCTTGCCCCTAGCTTGGGAAGGTTCCCGGAATTGTTGGTCCTATGGGGATTCTGGCTGGGAGATTCACCCTTAGATCTCTAGCATAGTGGTGTCCAACCTGTGGCCCTCCAGATTTTTTGGATTCCAACTCCCAGAAGCCTGAGCCAGCTGGTCCAATGGTCAGGAATTCTGGAAGCTGTAGTCCAAAACACCTGGAGGACCACAGGTTGGACAGCACTGCTCTAGCAGATATGGAGGCAATTTTGCTAGAGTTTTGGGCCTCCCTAAGCTCTTATAGGCCTGTTGTTTTTGTTAAACCCAGAAATGGAGTGACTTTTGGTCACTTTCTTGTTTTGGAAAAAAAAAAAGCCCTTCCTACGCCCAAAACAGCTTGGAGAGGACTTGGTAAAATTGCCTCCACCCATATTCCCTTGAGAATATGGTGTGTCTTTCTGAGTAAAAACAAGCCATGAGATGTTAGCGCAACATGCATGCATTGAATGTCTGGTGCTGGTTGATGTAAAACCCTTGGACTTCTGGAAGTCACCCACTGCTGGACTATACAGTGTTTTGCTGCCTTGCTAGCCATACCTTTCCTAATAGGCCCATACTCATGACGTTCTTCTTCCCTATCCACTGCTGTCACTGTAGTTTTTCCATCAGTGAGATTGAGCCCTTAGACAAATAGTCTAGCCTGCCAGAAGGCAGAGTCACCTCTACCCATTTCAGTGTTTCCATTCTCATGCATTGCCTTTCTCTCTCTTGTAGGGCCACACAGGATCACCAGGGCCAATTGGACCACCCGGGCCCAAAGGCGAAAAGGTAAATGGACAGATTCTATGCAGCTTAGTAGAGCTTGTGAAAAGGAAAAGATACTGGCTTGGAACTTCTGGGTAATATATACCCCCCAACATTTCACAGATTAAAAACTGGGAAATATGGCCAAGCAACATCAGAGTGTGGTCAAGATGGCAAAAGTTATTAATAAGGAACAATGCACAAGTTAGGAGAGGCTCCAGCAGCTTGCTTTTGCCTGAGTCTACTGGGAAGGGCAAGCTTTCTCCCTCTCCTCTCCCCCTACTAAGTTAACCAAGTGCAGTTTTGCATTTTGAATGCAGTTTGCACCAATCAAAGTTAAGTGAGTATGAAGAGGGGAAATGGCTGGAACAGAGAGAAACTGGGATATTTTAAAACACTCCCTCGGAGCGTGGTGGGGTCTCCTTCCTTGGAGGTCTTTAAACAGAGGCTGGATTGCCATCTGTCGGGGATGCTTTGATTGTGTATTCCTGCATGGCAGAATGGGGTTGGACTGGATGGCCCTTGTGGTCTCTTCCAACTCTGCAATTCTATGATTCTATGAAAAGCAGTGGAAGAAGTGGATGACAGAGGATTAATCAGGACTGTCTCTGCCACATTGGACAGCTGGAGGATATAGGATAGATCTCTCAGTTAGGCCAAATGTGTGATCTCACATTTGTCTGATTTCAAAAGTTAAGCAGGACTGGATCTGGTTAGTATTTAGATGGGAAACCATCAAGGATCTCCAGGTAGGGCTAGGAAAGAATCCTACAGTTTGTAGGGCATTGCTGCCAGTCAAAGATGACAATATCCCAGTATGTGCCAATGGTTTGACCCACTGCAAAGAAGCTTCCTGTGTTCTACGGCGTCTGACCTAAGATCAACCAGCGAGGTCACGGCTAAGTGATAACTAGAACCTGGATCTTGCCAATTCCACTCTAAAAAGAGTCAGCGTGATGCAGTGGTTTGAGTGTTGTATGAAGACTCTAGAGGCAAGGGTTCAACTTCCCGCTCAGCTATGGAAACTCACTATGTGGCCTTAGGCAAGTCACACTTATCTCAGCCTCAAAAGAAGGCCATGGCAAACCCCCTCTGAACAATTCTGGCCAAGAAAATCCCTTGATAGACTTACTTTGGGGGTCATCATATGTCAGAAATGACTTGAAGGCACCCAACAACAAAAGCTCTAACAGATCGTAGCATAAACTTTTGTAGACTTGGTCTACTTCCATGCATCTGAGGAAGTAGACCAAGTCTATGAAATCTTATGCTACAACCTCTTTCCCCCAGTTACTCTCAAAGGTGCTACAAGATCCCTTTGCGACTGATATTATGACTGATAGTACATTATGCTGCTTCTCTCTGATCCAGAGAGCACATCCACCTTCTATTTTGCCTGCAATTGAAAGGATACTCTTAGTATGACGAAGACATGCACTACATCAGGCTTTTATTAAGACTAATATTCCACACAGTGTATGTGGTTATGACCTGCACCCCACTAATTCTCAACTTGGAACGTTCTTTCCAAAATGTGAAATGTAATCTGCTCTTATTATATAACTCAGCAGGCTTTGTACAGCACAGTCCTTGACCATCTGTTAAAGATCTCGATTTGTTCATAAGAGGCACTGTCATCTGAGTATAATTCATAGATTATTAGTTCAGTCTGCGAGTTTGATGCTTAGTTAGCCTGTGTTTTTGTGAAGGGGTTTTCAATGTGAATTTGGCAGAGAGAGGCATTGTGTGTTGATAGATGATACTTTTTTTAAAAAGTTAGTGGGAGACATAGTGAGGCATTTTAAAGAGAGAGCTAGGGAGGCCTTTGGACATTGGCTTGTGTACAGCTGAGCCATGGTTCCCCATCACATCCAAAATCATTCTGGGCCTGTGGCATCAAAGCAAAAGTACAGAAAAGCACTTCAGACTTACAAATAATTTTTTGCACCACCCACCAGGAATGATTAGCCACAGAGATTATTCAGAGTTTGGAAAGGTTGCTTTGGGAATTACAACACCCAGAATCTCCTAGCTAGCATGGGCCACTAGCCAGTCTCTAGCAGTTGCCCATTCTAGCAGGATAAGATGTATACGAACTATGGATGGCAACCAGATCCTAAATTGCACAGGTGACTAGAAAGCATGACCTTGGTTTCCCAAGCATGCCAGGTGCTCTGTATGCTGGAAAATACACCAGATTTTAAGATAAGGTGGGCTACTGCCTGGGGGGTCAGGGGTCAGTTTTACATGCTAGACCCCCCCCCATTCCCACAAGCCAAAATACCTCTGTTTTCCTCTGCAGACCTTCTCAAAATGGCAACAGGAACTAAGCCTTATCGCTTCCTGTGGCCACCTTGAGAGTAACTGCAGAAGACAAAGGAAGTATTTGGGGAGAGAGTGTGGATCTGGGTTGCTTGTTGGGCTGGTACAGAGATATTTTTGCATCTTTTCATGCCTTTGAGGGACTTTCTGGGTGATTTTAAAGCAAAAAAAAAAATTGCACCATTAAAAAAAAATATATATTGTTGGGTTGTGAGGCTTGGGGAACTATTGGGGAGGGATTTAGGGATCACAAAAGCTGCATGAAGCCCAGGGCTGCACTTTCTCCACCTCTGCTTTCAGCTGGTTCCTAACCATCCCTACCCAGATTCAAACTCTGAACGAAAGCATGCACATTCTCTTTTGGTAGGAAAGATACCAATACTTCATTGTGCTTTCAGATGCTCTACTCAAATTGTTGGTTGCATTACAGGTCCAAATCCTGGACTCAAATAAAATCCCTAGTGCTGTGCAACCCCCCCCAAAGCATTGATGTTTAAATGCTAAAGGAATGGGCATGTCCTGGGACCCACAATCCCAAGGGGGTGGGATGTTGTCTGGCACCAGAGAGAGAAAGGAGCAAGTCACCACACAACTCCATCTAATACACAAACGCCACAGCCAGCAAAAATGTGGGGACTCCTCTTGATATCCCATGGAGCAAGATGGCTACTTCAGTGTACAAAGACCATTCTTGCACACAAGTATTTCATAATCAGAAATCTGCATCCAAGCGCAAAGAAAAAAACCCAACAGAATTAAGTGTGAAGCATCCCAGCCTTCTGTTCCATTGGTTTCTCCCCCTGGGTTATCCTCAGGAGATTTGACTTCTCAGACATTTGGCACTTTCCTCGGAGTTCTCCATCCTTCCCTTTCCCAGTTTGTATCAGAGTGATTCTAGCCCTGCATTGAAGCCTGGAAATTTGAACACACCCGCTTCTGCAGACGGGAGGGTTGTATTTTGTGCCGGAAAAAAGCCTTGCTTGTCATCTGGGGTGACATAAATCTTGCAGGGAGCCTGGTTTTTTGGTAGCTCTGTGCCCTATTTTTCTTCCTGACAGTGACACGTCCTTTCTTTTGCAAATCTTCCACCCCACACCTGTGGCTGCTGTGACTCAGCTGTAATTCCACTGCTCTGTCTTTCTCCTTGGCCAACTTTTCTCCTCTCCCCTTCCCCTGGCCTAAAGCTTTGTGCTTAGTCAGCTTCATGATAACCAGGCTAGAGACAAATGACTCATGTTTTGTTAATGGCATGCCATTCAGAGCCCCAGGAGGTGTGTGGGGGGGGTGTCATTCCCAGCTGCCTTTTCCTTTTCACTCATGCTTTTTGATGAAGCTGCTCATGTGAGCAAAAGTACCTACAGCAGTTCCCTTACAGTCTTGCCCAGGAGTGGGGAAAAGTGAAAAAATGAACATTTTGGAGCCCATGAGAAGAAAAGAAGACTATCTTTCCCACCTCTATCATGCCCTCCAACAGTCCTGAATGAAAAAACGATGGCCCTATGTGGTAAGGCAGCAGGAAAGAAGGAACATTCCTGCTCCCTTGCTGCTTTTCTTCGGAGTGCAGTAAGGCTGTAAATGAGGCTCACCGCACTCAGCACATCAGCAGGAACGTTACGTCTTCCCTGCTGCCTTACCACATGACGTCAGTGTTCTTTCATTCTGGTCCTATGCAGGACTGAAGTAAAACCACATCTTTTTGCTAACTGGAAAAACCCATTAGCAAAAAGACATGGTTTTACCTCGGTCTTCCATGGGACTGGAATGAAAGAATGTCGGGAAAATGCCAGCATCATGCAGTAAGGCAGCAGGGAAGATGGAACATTCCTGTTGATTTGCAACTTTTATTTGGAGTCAGCCCCAGAGAATGCCCTATTTCATGTTCCCACCAAATGTGGCTGTGAAGGTGGTGGAATTGAGAGAATGCTTCCTTCTTAAAGTTGGAGCAGGGTCCTATAGGAAGATATGGTCCTTCAGACAGGCTGGACTCAAGCTGTATAGGTCATAACCAGCATTTTGAATTCTGTCTGCTAACAGGCCAGCATCAAGTGCAACAAGGTAGTCACATGCAACTACTTTGATTTGCCAGGGACAGTCCCAATTAATCATTTATCACCACACTTTCTCACCTGCTTCTAAAATATCCCAGTTTCTCTCTCTTTCTTCCACTTTCTCCCTTTGTTCCCAGCTTACTGCAGTTGCTACAAACTGAGTTCAAAGTGCCAAAGTAGTTGGTGCTCCATTAACCGAGCAGGAGGGAGAGGAGAGGGTGTGGATCATGACCTTCCCAGTTGGTTCAGGCAAAAGCAAACTACTGCAACCTCTCCTAGCTTCTGAGTTCTTCCTCAATAACTTTTGCCATCTTCACCACACTCTGATGTTACTTAGTGCTTTATTTTTCATCTGTGGAATGTGGGAGGGTATAACGTACACTTGGAGCATCTTCACTGTGTGGGGCAGAACTGGGTTTTGAAAAGCAACCAGCCCTCTGGTGCATTAACATGGCCTTGGAAAGGGGCAGCATCTTTAATGGGGGAGGATGACTGGCCCTGCCTGGAGCTACCTTTAGTCTCTAGAGCTTTGGCAAGTTCACTTCCTGGGGCATCCCAGTTAATTACCCATCTCCGTTTAGTACATTTACAACTTTCCATAGCAGCCTTGCTGAGACCAGGGCTGTCCAGCTGGAAGACTTTTTTAAAATTACAAACTGATTCTTTTCCTGCCCTGGGGAAAGTCGCCAAGAATGAGAGGCCTTCCCTCAGAACAGCATTTTCCATTTGTAGTCACAGCATGTGTATTTTTAAAAAAACTTCTTCAGTTTTTATTTTTAAATGTTGGCTTTAGACAAATGTGGAATAGGCATGAAGGGTGTGTGGATGTTGATAACTATGTGCTCCATGTTAGAAGTGTCCAAAATAAAGCCTCACAATGAATTGAGGAAGGCCCTATAAAACCTCAGTTTTACTTGCATGCCCTTCAATATTTCACAGATGAAAACTGGAACATGTGTGGCCAAACAACATCAGAATGTGGCCAAGATGGAAAAAGTTGAGGAAGAATAGACAAGCTAGGAAAGGTGGCAGCAGTTTGCTTTTGCCTGAGCCTACTGGGAAGGGGGAAAATTCTGAACTCTCTTCTACTCGCCTCCTGTTAATTGAGTGCAAACTACTTTTTGCATTTTGAACTCCCTTCGTGGCAATGGAAGTACAGTTGTCCCTTCATATTTGCTGGGGTTTGGTTCCAGGATACCAAAATCCGTGAATACTCAAGTCCCATGATATGCAATGGCATAGCAAAATGATGTTCCTTATATAAGATGGCAAAATCAAGGTTTATTTTTTGGATTATTTTTTTTTAAAGAATATTTTCAAGCCATGAATACTTAAATCCGTGAATACCAAATCTGTGGATACGGAGGGACAACTGTAAACTGAAGACTAAGGGGGGAACTTGGAGGAGGAGAGAGAAACTAGAGCATTGTAAAAACAGCTGAAAAGCTGGATGACACAGTATTAATCGGGACTGTCCCTGACAAATGGGACAGTCGGATGGTATGCACTTGGATTCCTTAGGAGGAAGGCTTCCCGACACCAGCTCTACCTCCTGGGCATTTGGATTCCAGTCTTTTGTTGTGTGCAGAAAAAAATGTCTTTTTTGGAAGTCATGGGAGTTGTAGTAAGACAGTAGCATTTATAAGCTCTGGCACAAATGTAACAAAAGTCTAGGAAGTTACTTAAAATAATTTGTTACTATTCCAAGCCCCACACCATAGTATTTAATTGTTTTTGTTATAAGTTTCTTTTTAATCCTTCGCTTTCTTGTTTTTCCAAAGTTAATTAAACAGCTACTTTTAAATCCTTAAAAAGATACCCATCAGATTGCTACAAGCTTGTGGCAGAAAACACAGGGAAGTTACTTCGCCCCATCTATAAAAGTAACAACAAACAGTTACAATTACAGAGAAATCATTATGTTATGTAACTCAATAAAAAATATATATTTTAAAAAACAATTACAGAGAAAAAGGATCCCTTCTTAAATTATAGCTGTAATGCACCTAAAGGTCAAACTAGATATTAATGGGATTTCATATTTCTCACAGTTAGCCTCCTTTTACCACCCACAGTGAAATTTCCTCAGAGGTATGCATATGAGCAGTTAGATTTGCAAATTAAACTTCTGTTTACCTTTTGATGCCCAATCATAAAACAAAACATGCTAAATATGTAGATGAAGACAATCACACATTAGACAGATGGATGTGTTTCACCATTCAGGAGAACAGCTTTGGGAGAAAAAGTGATAAATGTATCTTTTGGCTGGATCTTCAGTTATGCCTTAATTATTACAAAGAAGAATGAATTGCGCCTAACTTTAATCTTACTACTTATTTTCCAGGGAGAACAAGGTGATGATGGGAAGATAGAGGGCCCTCCTGGACCACCTGGAGACAGAGTAAACTATTTATTTTATCCAATACTATTTTTTCCTCTTTTAATTATTCTGTGTTTTTAATCTTTTTAATTTAATATTGTTTTAAGGGGTTGGGTGGGTTAGGGTACTAATGTAATTATGGAATTTTTATGCTGTAAACTGCCCCGATTGTGTTGTAGAGGGGCAGGATAGAAATAAATATTATTATTATTATTATTATTAAATGAGATGTCTCACAAGTCATGCTAAACTCTGTGTTCTAGACTGGGTCTATACCACAGCAGACTGAGGGATGTTGGTGTATTGAGGTGGACGGTACCCCTTCAAATGCTCATAGAACATTATGTCTTTGAAATCTCCCTATAAATAAAACTCCCTGTAAGCAGAAAGCTAGCTCAGCAAAGAGAGGTATAGCCTAGAACTTTTCTTCCTGGCTTGAGTCTTGCCCTTATGCACCTTTAAAACGTGTACCTTAAAAACCACTTTTTAGTCATGTGTTGGAAAAGTAATTTCTCTGAGAGGGATTTCTTTAATCAGAGGCCATCACTGAAAAGGCCTTGCTTTTGGTGACAGCTGTAAACCAGATTCTATCACAGGCAGAACACGAAACAGGGATTTGGATGGAGGGTGAGGTTGCTTTTCATGTCTCTCTTGCATTTTTCTGCTGCTCTCTTTTTAGGGTCCAGCTGGGGACAGAGGTGATCGTGGAGAGTCCGGAGACCCTGGTTATCCTGTGAGTCCTTCTCCAAATACCTGGTTAGGAAATTAACCATCTTGGGAAAAGTTCTCTGTGATGTTCTTTGACACTGATCAATTAGACCTACTGTCCTTTAAAACAGAGTTTCTCCATTTTTGGTCCTCCATATGGACTTCAGCTCTCAGGACCCATAACTACCATGGCTAAACCTTGGGAAGTTATTTTTTATAAGTCACTCATGAAAGTGGTCAGAAAATACTTTGTTGTTACTCATTATAGTGCTTCAAAAGTAAAGCATTGTGTTTCTTGCTATGTTGCTCATTACTTGGGGGAGAAAGGAGGAACTTGAGTATTAATAAGAGAACAGCACAGAATTTGGGAAATTCCTGTCCAGAATTTCTCTAAAATGGCTGTAAAAATGTGACTTTAACAAGTGAATTGAAAATGTTATGCCAAAAATGCACCAACACACCAGCTTTGTTTCCACTGGATATATTAACTTTAAAATATAACTTTGTTATGGTCTTGTTTGTAACTTGTTATTTCCAAGCTCTGAGCATTGCTGGTAGGAAGGGTTTCTAGGCATGGAAATTCAATCTTCTGGCAGGCCAAAGATGGAGAATCTAATGCTTTAAATCAGACTGTGTGATATGATTGATAGGCTGGCCCCATAACTTGGTGATATAGCATTTGAGATTGGTTTTAGGGAAAGGATCAGAAATGGTACCGAACTTGTGGTATGAAGGGGAGAGGCCTAGGCAAGATGTTGACAAACTGGCTAAAACGGAGAAAGGCCATTAATACGAGAAGGGCTTTTTAACTCGGATCCTTCCTCTTGTTTCCTTTTAGGGCCAAGAAGGCTTTGATGGAGAAAGAGGAAAACCTGGACAGCAAGGCTTACCTGTAAGAAACTTATTTTGCTGTTGCATTTGGAGAGATAGCTCTGTTGGGGTTTTTTTAGCATAGGAAGACATAAAGGAATCCAGGAAGCCCTTTAAGACTCAATGGGAAGAAGACATTGCTAGAACAAGCTTTCATGGACTCAGTCCATGCATCTGATGAAGATGATGGGATCCTCCAAACCTTGTGCTAGGAATTTCTTCTTTCCAGTTAGTCTCTAGGGGTGCATCCATACTACACAAACAATCCCATTTGAAACTGGATTGTTTGCCATGGCTCCTTCCTATGGAGTCCTGGGATTTGTAGTTTGGTGAGGCACCAGAACTCTTTGGCAGAGAAGGCTACAGATCTTGTTAAAACCTTTGCACACCTCCTTTCTAAGTGGTTTCACAGGACTAATGCCAGCCCAGGCAAGGTATGCCTCTTTCTTTGTGCTCCATGAAAAACATCTGCCAGAGTAAAACTTTTAAAGTATTTTTTTTAATGGTATCTCTTTTCCTTCTTTTAGGGACACCCAGGACCACCGGGCCAACCGGGACTGAAAGGATCCAAAGGTGGCATAGTAAGTTTGGAAGGGTGTTGTGGCTTGCAGTGCCGGAGGCCTGAGTGATAGCTAGGAAATGTCGAAATCCTAAGGGGCTGGGAAAGACAGGATGCAGGTTTAGTTCTCCAAGAGATGGTAACTTCAGGCTACACCAGACCATAGATGGGGATTTTGCGTGACTGAATGCTATGCAGTGGTTTTAAAAATAGATGGCTTGGTGGGTGGGTATTCCCTGCACATAGGAAGTAAGCATGCCATGATGTCCTTATTCTCCAGTGAAGAATAAAAACACTGAGACTGTGTTCCTTCAGCCGTATTTTTGTCAGGGTGGGATTCCGTGCTTGCTAATAGCATTTCATTCCACCCTGAATAAAATGGTGGTGGAATCCTCGTTGACTTATAGCTGCCTCCTAGTTATGCTTTTAAGCATCAAAGTTCTATTTTCTGAAAGATTTTGGCATACTTCCTCCCAGCCGCCTCCCGCTTCCCAGGTTATTCCTGACCTTTCCTGTTACGTGGAGGTACTGGTCTCCAACAAGAGTAATTGAGAGAGAGGAATGAGGGGGAAACTGCCACCCCCCCCATTCATCACCCCATTTAATGAGCATCAAGCAACACATCTCCAGCTTTTGGTTTCAAACTTGGCCTGAGTTTCAAATGATACACAGGATATCTTTACACTTTTACTGAACACAAGGGGAAAAAATCAAAAGAGCTCTCCCCCCTCCCCAAATAAATACACACATTTTCATTCATTTCAGAACTTAGAAAGATTTTTTTAAGTAATTAATTCCCATTACTTTTTATACGCTTAGTAAAGTATTTCCTTATCAATAGGTCTTTAGTCTAAACTTTAAAAGAACTGTCTAAGGTACTGAACCCTGTACTCCAAAGAGGACTAGAGCTCTTTAATGTTTGGACTAAAACCTGGAGTGGATTCTCCTTATCCATAGGTCTTTAGTTGAAACTTTAAATGAACTGTCCAAGGTGCTGAACCCCATACCCCCAAAGAGAACTAGAGCTCCTTTAAACATTGGGACTAAAACCTGGAGTGGATTCACCACTGCACTGAAATGGAAGCCATGAGCCACCTCTGCATCAAATCCGAGAGTCAGCTTTTAGCAAAAGTTCTGAAATGTGGAAGAAAGATCCAGTGTTTGGATGCCTGGTTGGGTTTGATATTCATCCAATCAGTTACTGTCTTCAGCATGGCAGCCATTATGGAGGTTCCTGGAATCATAAGCAATGTTGGACTTATTATTTTTTCTTTTTCTTAAGGGTCAGAAAGGCAAGCCAGGGCGGAAGGGTGCCACAGGCAGTAGAGGCTCACCGGTAGGTGATAAAGCTTCATGGTTTCAATACTGATAGGTACTCTAAGAAAATGCTATGAAATTCACGGGGTTGCCATAAGTCAGCAGGCAACATGAATGCACACACACACACACTGGGAGCAATTCCCTGATAAAACATCTTCATGACATCAGTTATAGATAGAATCACAATAGTACAATTACAAAAAGTGATACTGATTGGAGCAGGCCATATATTTGACAATATCTCATTGATTCCTATATTCTTGGATAGAGTCCAAATCACTGATGGTCCAGAATCATGGATGGTCCAGTCAGTAACACCTGGTAACACCTGGAAATGGAGAGTTGGTAATAATAATAACTTTCCTGCTCCTGTTCTTCGGTAACTGGCATACAGAGATCTTCTGCCTCTGATTCTGGAGAGGATTTACAGTCAACATGACTAGCAGTCACTGACAATCTTATCCTCCATGGATTTGCCTACGCTTTCTTTTGAGCCACCCTATTTGGCAGTTATCACTACACATCTTTAACTATGCCCTGTGTAAAGGAGTCCTTCCTTTTCAGCCAGCTAGTGGACTTGTTGTACCTTCTCACACACAGTGTAGATGTGTAAATTGCTATTGCTTAAAACAATTTGTAAGCCACTCTGATAGCCTTGTGGCTAAAGAGCGGGGAATAAATAAATAAATAAATAAATAAATCTCCAGGGTACATGGACACAAATGCTTTTCTTTTATCTATTTTTAGGGTCTTGTCGGGTTGCCAGGGCCTAGAGGAGTGGTCGGAAGGCAGGGTCAGGAAGGCGCCCCTGGAGCTGATGGGATTACTGGGAAAGATGGTGGATTTGGGCAAAAGGTAAGTGTGAGCGTTTGCAATGGAGCCCTTGTAAGTTTGCCATTTTTTCCAGGAGTGAATCTGTATTAGGCACAGAAAGAATATGCATGATTATTTGTAACCTGGCTGAAAAATGAGGTTACCAACAGTTAAAAAAAATCAAGAAGTATAACAGACCAGCAAGAATTTTGCACAATTTTCTCTGAGTATTTAACATCTCAAAGTGTTTTGAAGGAATTCTTCTTATTATTATTAAACTATTAAACACTTGAGGTTTCCTTCTTCCCCTGAAAAACCTGTTTTCTTCCCAGAAAATGGGTATTCTGTGCAGGGAATGTGTTTTCTGCAGAGAAAGCAAGGTGTGGGGTTGTGCAGGGTGTGTGCAAACATAATTTTTTATGCAGATAAGAAAGGCTAACTTTGGAGATTCAGCTATGGACTTCTGTGGTTTCCTTCCCCTTTTGAAGAACACTAAGTGGAGCTTGAAAAAGTTATATTTTCTGGCTCTAACTCCCAGAATCCCCACAACCAGAATCTATAATGCTCCTTGCTTGCAATATGTATCCTAATATGATTTCATTTATTCACTCAGGTTGCAGTCGGATCCCACTTACCTGAGCAGAAAATCCCCTTTAACTAATTGGGTCTTTGTTCTGTGGGGAAACAGAATGGGCATTACATTGCAAAAGTATCCATATCTTGCCTTTTGGTGTAGCAACCACATTCAGGCTGCCATGCTGTCACTGTATTGTAATTTCCTCCGCATCACTGTTTCACATCACTGGTTGTCAATGACAGTGGGATGCCCAGCACAATGCTGTCACATCCTATTATTCCCTGTGTTATTCAGAGGAATGGAGCAGAGCTGCCCCATGTTCTTAGATGCATCCAGTTTGACCTCTGAACCTTCAGTTGCCTCCTTTGTTTCCTTCATCATGGACTAGAAATCCAGAGAGGGAAATGGTAGTTTAATTTCAGGTCAGCATGAAAAATTAGAAAGTGCTGTGGTTGTTGCGTTGTCCTAAGTGAAACCATCTTTTCACCCTTGTTTTAGGGGAGCTGTTAAGGGGGGAAGGTCAGGGGATGAGAGGGTTTTGGGAGCTGCTTTGCAGGATGGATCAACTCAGAAGCAAGACATAACCATAATAGCATCTTCTGGCTTCTGTTCCCCAGAAACTGATATAAGGAGGCACGCTGCCTCTGATACTAGCGATATCATTTGCAATCAGACATGTGGAACTTCCCGATAGTAAGAGCTGTTTGGAAGTGGAATAAATACACTGCCTTGGAGTGTAGTTGAGTTTCCTTCTTTGGAGGTTTTAAAGTAGAGTCTGGATGTCCATCTGTTGGGAATGCTTTGATTGTGTATTCCCGCATGGCAGGGGGTTGGACTAGATGGCCCTTGTGGTCTCTTCCAACTCTATGATTCTAAATCCAGCTGGTGCCAATGTTGGTTTCTTTCGTATGCCATGGCTTTTTATTAAAGCCTTTTATTAAAGCCCTTGGGGCTCAGTTTATCTTAAATGTGTGTGTGTCTGCTATCAAGTCACCTGTTGACTTATGGCAGCCCCATGGATTTCATAGGGTTTTCTTAGGCAAGGAATCCTCAGAGGTGGTTTTGCCAGTTCCTTCCTCTGAAATAGAGCCTACAGCACCAAGTATTCATTGGTGGGCTCCCATCCAAGTACTAACCAGGGCTGACCCTGTTTAGCTTTCAAAATCAGACAGGATCTGGTGCTTTTAGGGTATTTAGGCTTACGTGTTAAATGTACCTGGTTTTTAATTGTTGTAGCCCTTTAAGCTGTCAGAACTTGTCATGTTTAATATGTTTTTATCCTGCTTAAGCTATTCTTTTGGTTTAACCTGGAATTGTTTATTGCTTGTTCTGTGAGCTGCCCTGAAATCGCACAATGATAATGGTTGGGATATACTGTAAATATTTTAATAAATGAAATAAGTAAATATTTATGGGACTAGGTCAGAACTTGCAGATGACCCTTTTTGTTGTACAACAAGTCCCAGTATCCCTCAGCCAGCAGGACTGGGAGAGTCTGGGTTTTGTAGTCCCCAAGTACCTTTTCTAGACTCCACATTGGGTTCCCTTACATGCAGAGTTTGGAAAGTTAATTTTAAGGGGAATGGATAGGTAGGATGATGCTTTTTACATGTACATGCTTAAAAATAAATTAGGTCCCACGGCCTTTAATGAAAAGCCACGTCTTGGCATGGCGCCAAGAAGGAACCGGTGGTGGCGCCATTTTTTCCTCTGAGTGATTCCGCAGCTGAGAAGGCCCTGACCCATGTCCTCTTCCATCATGTTGCCCCCACTGGCAGGACACAGAGCATCATCCTATGACAGCTTCCATATGGGTGGGTCTAGTGTGTCATCATATTTGTTCTTTTTAGAAGTAACTTTCCAGTATCTGCTTATGCAACATTTGGACCCCCGTATCTGTGACCCCAATATCCACGGTTTCAGTTATCTGCGGGACACAAAAACAGCACACCTATCATAGAGACTTCCTAGAAAATGCTTAGAGAGGCATCCTCTCTAGACATTTTCTAGGTCCTCCAAGGCAATTCTATGGTATTTGTAACTGGAAGTCCCATTATTTCAATGGTGTTTGCTGTCATCTGCGGTTTCCGGTATTTGCAATAAGTCCAGGAACTGAACCCCTGTGGATATGGGGGTCTGACTGTATATTGTTTCTCAGGGCTTGCCGTCCTTAATTTTTGTTACCAAGATATCCAGACAGACAGAACTGAACATTCTTTCTCTTCTCCTCCTCCATAAGGGAGAACAAGGCGAGGACGGGGAAGAAGGTGTGCCCGGAATGTCGGGGAAAAGAGGGAACCCCGGCGTCCTCGGTCTTCCAGGAGCTCAGGGCCCCCCAGGATTCAAGGTTGGTTCCCCTCCTGCTGCTTTTCCTATCGTGCAGTCATTTTACAACCCTGGCAAACTCGCAGGCTTTGGAAAAGCACCAGAGTCCTGTCATGTGGGCAAAGGGCACCTCTGTCTGATGCTCTTCGTAAGCCTTCGCTTGTGTTGGTTTTGGAAAGCTTTCTTAAATGGAATGTAAGAAAGCAGTGCTGTGGTCCAAAAAATAAAGATGGACCCATCAATCTATATTCGGCCTGTGTCAGTTCTGCATGTGTTCATTCAAAGGTCTGTTCTGTTTCCCCATCAATTTGCAAGGTTATTTTTTTTAAAAAAAGCATGAAAATTTGTATTATTTTTAACATATTTGCATAAAATATGCATTTTATTCTCAAATATACATTTTTCATGCATTTTTACTAGGGCAGCGAGAGTGAAAACTGGAGAGGGCTCTTGTATCTTTCCTGGTTGTGCAGAAGAGGGAATTTCAGCAGATACTGCTTGTCACAAGCAACACTTTCCAATATTTCCTCTTCTACAGAAACAATACCGGAGCCCTCTCCAGTTTTCACTCTGGCAACCCTAATTTTAACCTAAGTGATGCACATTTTTGAACAGGATCTGGTACCTTTGTTGAGCTAAAAAATATGCTGTAAAGTGCTGTATCTGTGAAAAATGAAGGATACCTGTCCTCCGGTCTGCATAGTGGAAATGGAAATCAGGTTGGTTTGCTTCAAAACGCAGATGGAATAAAATCCTCAGACATCTGTACTAAAGTCCCAGAATTATTGTCTTGAAAAGCAGAGTTAGAAAGGAAAGGAAAGATTATTTTCACCCCAGTTGGCTTAGAACTGAGATACTGTTATAAGACACTAAGAAAAAGGGGCTGTACTTTTCTCCTATTAATATATGGATATATAGGTTGTCCCCCCACTCCCGTATCCATAGAGGATGAGTTCCCAGACTTACTGTTTATAAATGAAGCCAGGGATACTAGCAAACCCTATTAAAATAAAGGGCTTCCGGTAAAAACATACCATAGAATTGTGTTGGAGGACCCAGTGTTTCCTAGAGAGGACACCTCTCTAGGCATTTTCCAGCACAACTCTGTGGTATGCATCCCTATTTTTTTAGCCATGGACAACTGAAACTGCGGATATTAGTTCCGTAGATATGGGGCAGGGAAATGACCTGTATGCTTTCTAAAATTTTGTACCAAAGAATCTGCAACTGTTGCAAATATTGTTAGAGCTTTCTCCCAGTTAAACAAAAGATTAGTCAGTAAGTCTTGCAAATTTTACAGGCTAGTCCTATGGGTATTCAGTCAGAAGTTAATCCCACTGAACCCAGTAAGTCTGCCTAGGTGTTTTCCAGTTGCAGCCTTAATGCATATCCCTGTAATACAGGCTGGTTCTGTTTGGTTGTTTGCTCTTGGGTGTGTTTTAAACTACCTTTAAAAATTAGGTTCTGACAAGGTTGCTTGTGGAGAGACTGAGTGAATGTGGATTCAATTACTCTTTGGTTAACATGGGAAGGTTGAATGATTCATTGCTGCCCCCTAATGGCCACAGTGAGCATAACAGACCGGCAGTCCAAAGCAAACTGGCTAGGATTTTGATATCACTGTATTTCCAGTGCATGTTGGGAGTAAGCCCCATTTAAGATAAGTGGGTCAAGGGTATGGCAAGAGCAGAGAGATGCTGGGTTTTAAATTTGCTCTTTGGTTTGGAAGTGAGTACTGAGCTGCTCCTGGTGTGTTTATGTGCATGTGCCTTCAAGTCGCCTGTCGACTTCCAACGACCCCATGAATTTCATAGGGTTTTCTTAGGCAAGGAGTACTCAGAGGTGTTTTTGCCAGTTACTTCCTCTGAAGTAGAGTCTACAGCACCTGGGATTTGTTTGCCGTCTCCCATACAAGTACTAACCAGGGTTGGTCCTGCTTAGCTTCCATGTTCATACAGGATCTGGTGCTTTCAGGGTATTTAGGCTGCCTGAACTATCTGTTTCACACACATACACATTTTCAAGTTATCTCTCTCACCCTGAGAGTCTTCCCTTTACCCTGAGATCTGAAAACCCTAGTGGGGTTGATAAAAGACATTGCTCCTGGTAACTATTAGTTATCAACACCGCTAGGTCTGGCCCGGAGTCGCAGGGTAAAGGGAGGAATCTTAGGGCGAGAGAGAGAACTTGAAAATGTACGTGTGTGTATGTGTGCGTTCCTCATTAGAATTGATGTTTTTTATTTGAATGGGATACTCTGCGGAACTGTGGTTAATGCTTAAAGTATCATGGGTCATGACATCACTAAGGACTGGCACACATGACATCACCCCTGTAAAATCGCCAGGACCTGCCCCCTGTGACATCACAAGGGGGGTGTCAGGGCCTGGGATGCTCCTGTCCTGGCAACCTCAAATCCTGCAAATGTGGGAGTCCTTGGCATTCTTCCGGCAACTCACTGGAGCTCCTCCACTCCACCTCTGTGCACCTCCTTAACCTGGACAGGGACTCTGATCTGTCAGATTTAACCACTGCACCAGCGGAACAGAATTCTGATGGCTCTGATATTCCCTTCGGTTTTCCTTTGAATTATATTCACCCCACTGCCTGGTTTCTTTTTAGGGAGAAATGGGATTGCCTGGACAGTCTGGCCCCTCAGGGAAAAGAGGCCCCCCAGGTGGAATGGGGCTCCCTGGGACGCCTGGGGAGCTCGGACCCAAAGGGCAGCCGGTAAGCAGATGGGTCACTCGTTTGATGGTTTGCTTATATCCTGCTTAGACTCTCTGGGACCGTTTCTGTGTTACCATCAAACGTACCTGTGAGGGTAGTGGGACAGAGAAAAGGTTTTAAGATTGCCCTTGGGGCAAGAAAAGGTAAGCGATAATTGGGAATGCATTCCCCCCCCCCATTTTGTTTCCCTCTCACTTTACTAATTCAAAGGGTCCCCCCCCCTTGGTTTTGCACTCACATGTTTATACCTGCTAGATAAGGATAACACTCTTTGCCTCTGATGGAATGGTCTGTCATCCCATTAAAACCTATGCCATAAGTAGTTTGCTAGTCTTTCTAAAGTGCCACAAGATGCCTTGTTGGTTTTGATGCAAGAAACCAGCATAGCAATTATTTCCTTTCCACGGTTCTCTTTTTTTTTCCCCTGAAGCAAACAAAGTGCTTTAAAATGCTCTCCCCCCCCCCACTCACTTTTCAGTGTTGCTTCAGTTTTTCTCATGTATGTGTCTTTGGAAAGGCACTCTTGCAACTGTCTTAAGCTTCCAAACAGGCCTGGCGCTTGCCAAAGTGTGTCTCATGAACGGGGCAGGAAAAGTTTCCCAAACGCCAAAGGATGTTAGGACTCTGGAAAGAGCCTTGCAGCAGAAGTGGTGGAAACCCCCAGTCTTTTGAGTCATTTACAACCAAACTGAACAGGCCCCTTTGGAATATGCTGTGAAGTGCAGCTGAGCCCGAAGGCTACACAAGCCATAAAAGGCTCTCTCTCTTTTTTTCCCCCATTGATGAGATTTCTGTGACTCATTGAGGGTCCTTTTGGCCCTCCCCTCCACTTAAAATGTTCCAGCAGACTTTTCCCATTTTCTTGTGGAAAGGTCAGGAGATGTAAAAGCCTGTCCCGTGGATATGGAACATGGGGCGTGTTTGGCTCAGAACTCTTTGTCATGTCCCTCTTTAAACGTCCCCTCCTGGGTTACCCAATTTCTGAGCAAAGAGACAGGATCCAGCTTAGCGGGGGAAAAGTCCTTCCATTGGCCCTGTTGGCTGGAGGATTCTGGGAGTTGTAGCCCTCAAAACAATAACTTTTCCAAGCTCAGGTTGGTTGAGAATCCAGAGAGATGGGAAACTTCCCCTGTAACCCTTGATTTATTCTTGCTGTATGATCAGAATACAACTATGTGGCCTGACCTTCTTAGGGATGTTTATAATTTGAAGCTCTCCGGATCTGAAGTTGATTAGTAGTCCCGTGCTTATAATTGTTAGATTTGGGTCTCATTTTACTTGTATTTTTGGCCTTGTTTCATGTAGTGAAATTTGATTGCAGAGTCAGTGTAGATAGAAGCAGGAATGTAGCTACGGGGAAAGGGGGGAATGAGCGCATTTCCCCTCCCCATAAGAATTCTGCCCTTCCAAAATAAATTCACCTTCAGTTTCAATTTTTTTAATGTTGCAATACCTTAAAACTTTAGCTGAGCATTTAGAAATATAGTATAAATAAGCATCCAAAGAAAAGGGACAGACAAAGTGACCAAAGGGATGCAAACACAGCAAGGATCAGTTATAGTTGTGAACAATTTTCAGTGTTTCCTCTCTTTGATGCTAGAAATTTGGGAACTGAAAGAAAAATTCATGGGCGGTGGGTGGGACAAAGTTCCTATTGAGGGGGCAATGTCCTTGTTTCCCCCTCCCCATAGTTACATCCCTTGATTGGGGTTTATTTGGCTTCATTTTAACCCCACCAACTTTTTTATTACTCTTACAGGAAACAGCATTAGTCAAGTTTCCCTCTTGATAGTCTAGCTGCCATTTTGTTTCCCTCTTTCTTCCCCAAATGCGGCATTATTCTCGCATTTTGTGTGGGGATGGGACATGGGAATGGCCACTGCCAATAATAATTCTACACCCCCCTACCCCAACAGCTCCCATTTCTGCTTCACGTTTCCATTTCCAGAATAGGGCTGGGGAACGTTTGGCCATACACATATTTTGAATCTTGCCCTTCTTAAACTCAGTACATAAATTCCAGGATTTCTCTGCTTTAAGTTGTAGTTTTGCCTGTTCTTCCTTCTCAATAACTTTTGCCCTCTTGTTGCTTGGTTATACTTTTTTGACTACTTCTGATGTGGCTCTGTCACGTATCCCTGTTTTTTCCCCCTTAAATCTTGGAGGGCACGGCATGGGCGTTGGTAAAGGATTGTGGGAATTGTCATCTGAAACACTGGAGAGAGAAGCTAAAGATTTTTCAGCCTGGCTTCTAGAATGGTACTATGATTGGATTATTCTTGGGGGGAAGCAATGGAGACATAGGCCATCAAGAAAGGAGCTTTGCTGATGTTGACGGTGCAAGGAAGATAGAAAGGAGCCACTGCCACTTCTAACACTAAGCTTTCTCTGAACTTAATGATCAATCTTGCTATCCGCCCTCCCCCCTCTCAATACAACCTTGTATTGTAATAATGCAAGGTTTCTTACAGTCTCAAATGCCTCTGTAGACCACTGGTTATACCAAAATACTAATGCTGGCCTTCTCTTCTCACCTCTTGCTAAGAAGAGATCTTTGGGGCCAAAGAACAGATGGATCTTGACTCTCTTTACAACATCGTTTCCTCCCTCTTCAACATGGCTTGGCTCAGAGATGTTCTTGTTTTAGCCTTTCCAACTCATGAACTGTAATGAGTTTTGCAGCCCCAAGCCATTTAAACTGAACACTTCCCTTGCATCCGTGATCTTTTCTGTTATTTTTTTTTTTAAACTTCCAGGGAGACTTTGGTGAATCAGGATTTCCAGGGATCGCAGGACTGTTTGGGCCAAAGGTGAGATCACAGCGCGGGTAAAAATAACTGTTTTTGCTCAAGCCACCTCTTTTGGCCCAAGGGCTCTTTTCGGCAAGCGGACACTACATAGCTGGGGGAAGTCATGACACAATGCAGCCAACTGGGTGCAGACCAGTCAGACAAAGACCCTGACATGAGAGTCCCAGTTTACTAGGGGAAGAGGCCCCCTCCCACCCGTTTGACCCGCTCATTTCAACATTTCCAACAGTTGTGTGGGAGCTGCTCATAGCAAAGTGGCTAGGACATGTTTAAAAGTCCCTTTAGGTAGCTTTAAAAGTCCCCTTAAAGGCAAGACATAAAACTTTCAATGTTCTTGGAAGAGCATCATTTTATTTTCCAAAAAAATATTCTGAACTTGGTGGATATGGACAGGTTCCAGAAAAGACCCAAGTTGCTTGTGACTGAGGGACATAATAGAATGTGATACCTCTTGTGCACTGCGTGTACAACTCCCTCAGTGTATTCTAAGTCTGTTTACAGCCTATTAGTGCATTTGCCATTGACATTTCTCATCACACGTGTTCATAGTTTTATAGGAGAGGACTAGTGGGAGGAAAGATCAGTCACTGGATATCCAAATAAAATTAAAACATGTAGGGCTACTCAGCCACCCTGGCCCACTCATCCCAGGCTAGTTCCGCTTCACAGATGTTTTCCAGAAGTTATTTCTGTAAAGCATCCAATCAGTCTTAATTCACACATGGCCACCAGGGTAAACCTCTGTTTGGGGATTTGATGGGTCTCTGGAGAAGGTGGAAATATCTCCATTAAAACCTTTTCAAAGTCTAATACTCCCTGAGGTTAGAGACCAGACAGTAATAGCACTGCTTCAGTATCCAGAGGTTATTTTAAGATCATAATATGGAACCGTTTCTAGGAGCGCTAAGTTGCCATTAGTTAGCAGCATGGCTTTCTCTGTGGTGGCCTCATAGCTGTCGGATGCCCTCCCCTCAAAGGCCCTACTATGAACTTTGCTTGCCTGTTGACTTTTCAGAGAGGGAAAAAGAAACCCACATTCATTCTTCCATTCATTCCTTTGGGAACAAGTCTTCTTAGTTGATATTGGTGGTTATGGCTTTTCCCTGTTTGGCCCTTACATATTTTTAGTTTTCACGCTGTTGTAATTGCTTTAACTCTTAAAAATGTAAATGACTTTCAGAATGCTGATGTAGAAAACTAGTAGTTTAATGCTGTAAGGAAAAGTCTGGATTCAGTTGTTATTCTCAACTAGAGTAGGCCCATTAAATCCATAGGAACTTAACAAGTAAACACTTTTGCAAGTTTTTGTGATTTGATAGGTCTATTGAGAGTTACAATTGGATTTAGACTATAAAACTGAAGACTCGCATGAAAGTTTCTTCTCCACATGATGGAAATTTGCATTGTTGTAGGGAAAGAATAATGTGAGGATCTCCCTAATCTGTAAAATATATGATGAGGCTGTATCTGTAATGTTGAAAAGAATAGTGATGTGTGTGTGTGTGTTGCTTTGTGGAATTTACACCCAATCTTTATCCCTTTAGGGACCTCCTGGAGATTTTGGGTTCAAAGGCATCCAGGGCCCCAAGGGGCCACAGGGCCTAATGGTGAGTTTGTGAAGTCCCTTCGCCGTCATTTGCACCCTCTGTCTCACTGGTCTTTTGGGTGGATGATTCTTCTAAACAGCAAGTAGCTACAAGTGGGACTGATATTAATGTATCAGCACTGGATTAGCTGTATGGAAGCTACAAAATAGGGGTCATGCCTCCTTCTGTAGCTGCTTCGCCTTGAACATTTCCCATTGGCCAAAAATATGCTTGGCCTCATCTTTGCAGCTGAATTCTTCTGCGATACTCTGATGCCCAGAAGGCAGTGGTTATTCTGTGGTGATAAAGCAGTTGCATCCTCCCTCCACCTTGGGAGGGCCCCCTGCTGCTACTTATGGAGGGGAAGGAAAAGGAAGGCAATTCAGACAATGAAAAAGCAAGCGGTCTCAGCTCTGGAGAGGGAAGAAATGAGTTGTGCTCAAAGATGGAGTACACCATCTTTTTTCTTCTCCAGGAGCCTAGACCAGCCTCCTCTTCTTTGTCTGAATTGCCTCCCCCTTCCTTCATCTCCCGACCAGTAAGCAGCAATAGCAGTGGTTTTCCCCAGGGGTTAACAACTGCTAGGGTAAGGTTTGTGATGGAGCATGAAGAGGGAGAGAACAGCCTCCTGTCCCCCACCCAAAAAGAGACATACACATGTGGAAGCCACACTTCTGCATGTGTATGTCACAAAAGGGATGCTGCTGTTTGTCTCCCTGGCATTCCCAGATTTGGCAAGTCCACTACATACCTTGGCTGTATCGTCTCACTGGCATGCCTGTACTAGTCGGTTTGGAGCAGCCCCAGTAGTGATGTGCCTGCTTGCTCCTCACCAGTTCCTCCAGCTTTTTGCTCTGCAGTCCTGCAGAGCAACTTGCCCACCATGTCCACTACCTAGCATTTCTGACTCATCTTTGCCTGTCTGTAAAATGGGGATAAAAAACAACAACAGGCTACTTCCAGAGTCTTGTTGTTTAGAAGCAAAGAGAGAGGGAGCTGTTTTCAAGCAGCAATGGGAAGTGTTGGCAGTTTAAAAAATTGACTGACTCCCTGTTCTCCGTAGGGGAAAGAAGGAGTCATCGGCCCATTTGGAATTCCAGGTCCAACAGGAAGCCCGGTAAGTGTCTGTCTTGCTCATTTTTACTTGTGTTGTTATTATTGATATTGATATCATCATCATCATCACCACCAACACCACCACTTGTGTTGCTATTATTGCAGACATAGTTATAAAGCTTACTCTGTCTGCATTAGATCTTCCCAAAGCTTGAAAAAACTTGCTTTCTTAGACTGCATGCTCCCAGTGCCCATGTACTGACTGGGGGATTGCTCATTTCTTTCTGTCCACCCAGGGCCCCAAAGGAGACAAAGGCAGTCGAGGAGAAACGGTGAGTGATGTTGTGTTCTCTTAGGATTGTATTCTGAACCAGGTGATAGGAACGCAGGTGACATGGCTCCGACCACTCTGTTCCCAGCTGTCCTGTCCAGGGGGTGGCGGGATACTGAAGGAGGCCTCCCCATTCCTCCTGCCCCTTATACACACCCCGGGCCTAGTCCTCCTCTCAGCCTTCTGCAGTGGCTTTTTGCTTTTAAAAGACCCCCACAGTACTGCCTATAGGGAATGGGAAGAAATCTGTACAAAATCTGATAAACCACCAGACAATTGCTGTGTGTCCCTTTGAAGCAGCAGCTGTACTAGAGTATTTTGGGAGGGGGCTCAGCACACCTGCAGCTGAGTTGGTGCTGCCCAAGCAGTTCTCCCAGGTAAAGCAGGGGGGAAACATGCCTATCACTCACGTTGTGGGGAAGACACCCAAGCCAGCTCAGAGACGCTACCCTCTTTTCTGGAAACTTGGAGCTGGATCCTAAAGACTCTTTTGCACATCCCTCTGCCTATCTTGGTTTCTGAGTCCTCTGCCTCTTGACTGCTACTTATCCACATAGCTTCTCTCCTCTCCCAGCGAGCTATGACAGCAGTAACGTCAGCAGTGATTGAGACCTCAGGAAGCCTGGATTTGCCATCCCAGAGCCTGAGGTTCACCACCTCTGTTGTATACAAATACATGTATGACTAGAAATGTCAGAAGCTCAGTGAATGTTGACATTTACCAATAATTCTTAAGATACTTGGAGGTTGGGGAAAATACCCCAAAATTCTTAAAGGAAATTTTACAGCTAACTGGTAAACAATGACATTCCGCTGCAAAATTTCATCACGTCAACCACTATGTTTCAACAACTAACTGTCACCTTAAATGAACGAATTATTTTCACCTTCTTTATCTGTTTGTTTCCCCATCACCACAGGGATTGCAAGGACCAAAGGTGAGTGTATCACAGCATTGCTAACTGCTGTTCCTTCCATCCAAAATCACTGAAGCAAAACAAACAAAGACAAAACAAAAAACACACAGTTGTAATACGAACCAAAACAAGCAAATATGATGTAACTTCGAAATAAGATACTTGTATGAAGCCTCAGTGCCATTGCGCTACAGTAGATGGATGTCTAATAGAAGCCAGGTGAATTACAAGGCTAACCAAACCAGAAAAGGCTCACCTAAGAAAGAGCAAAAGAACAAAATGAAATACAGTATAAGAAAATGGTGGGTGGAAACATAAAGCACTGCTAAGATTATATTAATAGCAGGCATCAACAAACTTTACAAAGAAAGAGAAGGAACATCTCAGGATGTGAAAAAAGTGGCCTTAATTTGCTTAAAAAGCACAGCTAAAAAGTAAAGACCAAAATGGTCTTTGTTTTAACAACAAAGACCATCCTTTTAGCATCCTGAGATGTGTATGCTTTTTCTTTGTAGATTCCACTGGATGGTTTCTAGTTTTTGCTTTTTCTCATCTAGAAACAAACCTCCACAGCCCCAACCCTCCAGTGTGTTGGGATTACAGCTCCGTTCCTCACCAGCCAACATTTGGGTTTCATATTCTGGTGGCATGGTTTTTGAATGGAGCAGCCATGCCCGGTCCATCTGCTGCCACTTGAACCTAAACTGCTTTGCTTCTGCCATCACAAACTATTCTGGCTTCTCCTCAAACCCAATGGACTGGGTAGGAGGGAACCTTGGGACGTCCAGATGTTTTGTCCAACAACTCCCCTAAACTTCACCAGCATGGCTGATGGGTAGGGATTATGGGAGTTGTAGTGAAGAACATCGGAAGGGCTTGAGGTTTCCCATCCTTGTGGCAGGCCCTTTAGCTATATATTCCATTGCACTCATTACTTGGTGAGCACTCTGGGTTTTTTTTCCTTCTCTGTTTTGCCGTTTGGGATCACCATCCCTCCTTCAGTTTTAGTGTTGTAGTGTGAAACCCTCCACACAGTTCAAAAACTGGATCCCAGCCACCCAAACTTGGAAAAAATGGAGCCACTAGCCATGCTGGGTGGGAGATTCTTGGAACTGCCGACTTTTTAAAAAGGAACTTTTCCAACCTTTGCACCAGAACTGGCTGTTATGAAAGGCCTCATGTGATTTCTACAAGAACCCCAGTTTTTTCCTGACTCCAGCAGGAAGGGAATAAGAGGAGCAGCAGAGAATGTTGCTCTGTGCACCTCTCTTTTTCAGAATGGATGGAGTTTTTAAAGAAATTGCCGGGTTAAATCTTGTGAAGCATAAAAAAGAGGAAGGGAGAGGGGAAAAGAATGTGGCCGCACCTTTAAGTCTATCTGTTTTTTTATTTTTGCATGAGCTTTCAGATCTTTACAGCGGTCAGTTAGTGTTCAAAACTGGAAAGCAAAATAGCTGAATTAAATTATATTCACACATTCCAATCCATTAGTATGAACAAGGAGAATGGCTTCATGGTGACTACATATATTAATACAAGACTCCTAGCTACTGCACTTGTAACAAAAGGAATTTTCTCAGAGAGTTTTGAACCCAGGGAAACTGACTTTTGATAAACAGATTTATTGCTTTCATACATAAACACTAACTGACCGCGGTAAAGATCTGAAAGACCTGCATCACCTTGCTCAGCCCTTTGAAAACTTAGGGCAACCGACATAATTTGCATCTTTTTGGATCCTGTTACATGCTACCCCATTCCCTCAACTGCATAGATATGCTTTGTAGCCTGAGGTTTTAATATCACTCTGTACTGCATCTGAAGATAAGGATTTATATCCACAAAAGCTCATGCTAAGATAAAAAGCAGTTAGTCTTAAAGGTGGCATTCCTTTTTCTTTGCTCCCCCTCCCTTCGTTCTTTCTAGACTTGATGGAATAACCCAGAGGGTCTTTGTTAATCTCCCTGATCTTTTTCTTCCTAGGGTCCCCCAGGGCCTCGTGGACCTACAGGGCCACCGGTATGTAGTTTCAAAAAAAAAAAGATTGACCATGTGCATGGCAGAGGGTTGGACTAGATGGCCCTTGTGGTCTCTTCCAACTCTATGATTCTATGTTGTGTCTTTTCATGTGACAAAATGGAAGCCAAGGGAGGCTCAAGCAAAGTCTATCTCACTGAAGAAGGCGTAATGACAAAATTACATTTGAGGGTCAAAGGATGAGAGGCTTCTAGGGAAAGAGTGAGATGCATGCCTAAAGCAGCAGAGGCAGAAGAGAGTGGAGAGGACTAGCACCTGGCGAAACTTGTAGTTTCCCTCCTGTCTTCAACACAAAAAAGACATTTAAGTGATTCACAATTCTACAAAATCCCAAATATGGGATATGCACAACAGACACAAAAATGCCACAAACACACACACACACACACACACCCCACCAGAAAATAATCCACAAGAATTGTACAGAATTGCAAAGGTATTCGAATGTGGAATCAGAGAGATGCTATTGTGGAATTCGGGGTCATGGGTTGTATTAGGACATGCTGGGGGAGTGTGCGCGGAGACAGATCAGTGAGGAAAGTAACTATGGGGGGGGGGCAAAATGAGGGTAATTTCCCCCATAAGAATTCTCCCCCCTCAAAAAATAAAACTTTCCTTCAGTCTCCTAATTTTTAACCTTCTAGAGAGTGAGATACTGAGCATCATTCACACTTAGAGCTCTTATATTTGGTGTGTTCCCATTTCTTGGGTCACTTTGTCCCTTTTCTTTGGATGTCTAAACTGTGTTACTAAATGTTCAACTGAAGTTTTACATTAATGCAATGCTAGAAATTTGGGGAATGAAGGAAAATTTTACCACCTCCACCTTATAGCTACACCCTTGATCAGACCCCATACAGTGAATTAAATTATTTCTAGAAAGGAATCGAGCTATGTCTCAAAGGGTTTGCTTGACATATCTGTTTGTCTCTTGACTTTCTAGGGCCCACCAGGAATCCCAGCTACACTCGTAAGTTCTCAAGGTTTTAATTCGATTCAAAAATTTTCATGTTTTGGGGGCACCACCAAGAGAAATAGGTAGACTATTATGTTGGAAATAAATAAAATGTGTGGCCATGAATTGTCATAGTTTTCATTTCCCTGAATAATTCTTCTATGAGCATTTTTATTCTGTTCTCCTGGAACCCTCGTCCAACATTCAAACTACTACACCATGCTGGCTCTCAAACAACTTAATATAACCTACCAAACCATAGATTATATCTATAGATTATATATATGTTTAAAAAATGTATATGGTGTCAGACATCTGCTCAAAGCCCAGTCCTTTCTACCCACACTGACTGTTTGCTTAACCAAAAACAGCACGTTATGTGTTGCAGAACTATATTTACATAATGATACTTTGGTCCTAATCCCATTTTTCAAGTGTATCAGGCAAAGTGAATGCTGCTTTACCATGTTTGTTTGTTTGTTTGTTTCCTCCTCCAACAGCAGCAAGATGGCTTTGGTGCATCTTTCCAAGCAGTGAGGCATACCGGCACTATCTTCAAGTCTGAGGTACGTCGTGGCTAGCCCATGAATCTTTTTAAGAAAGACTCGTCCAGAATTCTCCAGTGTCCATCTTGCAAGAGAATGGCGTCCCTTGCTTACTCCCTCTTTCCTCCTCTTTCTTCCGGGCAGACGTACCAGCATCCAGACCTTCCAGTGCTGGACCAGGGAGGGGAGATCTTTAAGACTCTGCACTACCTCAGCACCCTCGTCCAGAGCATCAAGAGACCCCTTGGAACAAAGGAGAACCCTGCCCGCATCTGTAGAGACCTCATGAACTGTGAACAGAAGATGCAAGATGGTAGGTGTTAATCGGGCCCTGATTGATAACAGGCACACAGATTGACCGGGGCAGGAAAATTAGGCTTTTGGAACCCCCTTAGTGATCTACTCTGGCATTGTTGTTGTTAATTGCTCTCAAGTCAATTTCGACTTATGGAGACCCCATGAATGAGGGAGACCTCCAAGTCCGCCAGACTCAAGGCAGCTGTGGCTTCCTTGGTTGAGTCTATCCACCTGGGATGGGTTCTTTCTCTTCACCTACTGCCTTCTACTTTACCAAGCACTATTATTTTTTCTAGTGAGTCATGTCTTCTCATGATGTGTCCTAAGTATATAATTGGTAGTGGGATTAATTTATCCTGGTTATTTTTTGGCAGAACCCTTCAGTTTGGTTTTTTGGTCATGTGTCCTAAGTATGACAGTTTCACTTTAATCATCTTGACTTCTTCGCTCCAACCCCAGAGAAAGAAGTTACACTGACATAACCAGGATTATGTTGGTATAACTTCTTAGGCATTGCACAAGGAGGTATGCAGTACCTTCCTGCGCAAGACTTAGATGGCATCCAGATGCTGTTCCTTCCCCTCTGTACCCAAATGTCCAATTGTCTATGGCGGTGCATCCAGATGCTGTCTGGCTGTTGTCGCACTGCCAGGGAACAAGGCTCAGCCTTCGTTCGCTCTCCCAGACTTCCAGCGCAAGTACTCTGTGCTCTGTCAATATCAGTGGGATCTTGGGCGTGGTTTGCATTCTGTTGATCTCAGTTCAGATTCTCACCTCGTTGGTTCAACCTGAACCAGGGACAAACGTTGCTACTGAAACAAACTATGAGATTTTGTCATAGGCAATGCTCAGTCTGGATACTGTTAGAGAAATAACCCTGTAGGCCTAAGACATGGCGGCGTTGTGGTGCTTCATTGGTTCTTCAGGCCTAACCCCATTGGATTAGCACTTTCCATATTGATGCCCCATCCCAGTTGCATTCAGGCACGGTCCAGTCTGGATAAAATCAAGAGAAATATGAGGAATTAACAATCCCATGAGGCAAAACAATGATAGCAAACGCACCCATCACAAACAGATGTGTGGCCCTTATGTGCTCTCTCAGACACACCATGTGTCTTCTTTCCTTCAGGTACCTACTGGATTGACCCTAATCTTGGGTGTTCTTCAGACAGCATTGAAGTTACATGTAACTTCACCCAGGGAGGACAGACTTGCCTCAGCCCTATCGTGGCCTCAAAGGTATGTGAAGATCCAGGCAAGATTAACACACCACAGTGGTTAATGCAGAGCAATGCTAATCAACCTTTTGCCCTCCAGATGTTTTGGACTTCAACTCCCAGAATCCCTGCGCATCAGCTGCACTGGGTTTCTGAGAGTTGATTTAAGGCAGCATATTTAATCCACATGGAAAACATACTTGCTGTCTTGTGTTGCATCTACATGTATCTATCTGGAGATTAGTTGCTGGGGAATTTCATTTCGCCACCACTGGTTGCGTGGCAATACATTGTTCTGCCCACATGGAAGGCAGAGGTTGGAGGCTTGATTCAGGTTGATTCTGGTCTTCATGGTGGATTTCCATCTCTCCCTGCTCTCACCCAGCTGGACTTCGACATTGGAAGGGTGCAAATGAATTTCCTCAACCTCCTGAGCTCTGAGGTAGTGCAGAATATCACAATCCACTGCTTGAACACACCCGTGTGGCAGGAAGGACCCTCAGAGACATCCGTGCGCTTCAAGGCCTGGAACGGACAGATCTTTGAAGCCGGTGGGCAGCTCAGACCAGACGTAGTAGCCAACGATTGTAAGGTACGAGAATTCTCCGAAAAATGTTCATGAAGCACCTTGGGAGGAAGTGAGAGGATGGGCTGCAGACAAACTGTGCAACCTGCCTATGGGAACACAATTATTTCTATGCTCTCCATATTTATTTGGGGGTTATTTTACCCATTTTCTGTTGGGGAAGCTGGGTTGACCCTAATTTGGAAAAGGCACTTTTCTCTATAGTGCCACACTGCCATCTGCTGCCAGTGTGTAGGACCTACAGCGCCTGGTATTTGTCGGTGGTCTCCCATCCAAGTACAAACCAGGGCTGACCCTGCTTAGCTTCCAAGAAGGCATCAGCTGTGGAGGTTGCTCCTCATAACAATAAAACTCTATGAAAACCAATCAGCTAAAAGCTGTGTTAGCCGAAAGCAGATATTCTCTGCCAGAAGGCTCTTCAGATATGATGGACTACAACTTTCAGTTGTTCATTGGAAGACAGGCGGGCAGTGTTGTGTAGTGGTTAGAATGTTGGATTGTGTAAACCTCCCTTCAAATTCCCACCCATCAGTGAGGCTTACATCATGACCACGGGTGATGAGTTATTTTATTGCTCTACTTCTCCCTGAAATACTTAAAACATAATTTCAATGACAGATTAAAAAAATACAGTGCACCATTTTACGCACAGACTGCTGCTCCCATAATTAAAATCCAAAGGCCTGCCTAAATAAAAACATGTCTTCACCTGCCGGCAGAAAGAGGGGGCCAACTGGACTTCCTGTGGAAGGGAGTTCCACAGACTGGGAGCAGCCATGGAGAAGGCTGTCTTCCGAATCCTCACCAGCCATGCCTGCGAATCATAGCGCGAAAATTTGTATAGTGTGAAGGGGCCCTTAGCTTTCTTTTCTTTCTCTTTCTGCCTCCTTTTGCCTTCAGATTCAGGACGGACAGTGGCACCGGATACTCTTTACGTTCCGGACCCAGGACCTGCACCAGTTGCCCATCGTCAGCATCCACAACCTTCCGCCATCTGAGTCTGGGAAGCAGTATCGCCTCGAGGTGGGGCCCGTGTGTTTTCTCTAAACGGTGGCCTCCATCATCCTTCAAGCTTAGGCTTTCTTTGTTTTGGAGATGGTGCATCCTTGAGCAAAGGGCTCCTCTGCTCCCAAACCTCTGTGAGCCTCCAGGGGACTGGCTCTTTAGTGTTTGGACCACGTAAAATCATCGGGAATCCTCGGTCCATCGGACTCTCATTTCTTCCCGCATGGAAAGAGCAGAGAGAACTTCGGTTTTCGCAGAAAGCAGGACGCTAATCGATGGCTCTTAGGAAGCTGAAGCGAAGGCCACTTGAACTGAACGAATTCTATACCCAAAGATTTTAGGAATATCTTCTTTCAGCTAAAGAAAGAGGTCAAATACGATCACGCAGAAAAAAAAATCCTATCTGGTCATTTTGATACCAAATGTAGCTTTCCCGGGACCGCGGATGCAAAACAGGGAGGGTTTGCGGGATAAGTCTCAGAAAGGAATTAAGTCTTGGAAAGACGGCTTTTTTTTTGTAAACTCGTTTCATCTTGCTTGTTGTTCAGGAACAGGAAGCATTTTGATGTGCAATATTAGAGAGAAAGAAAAAAGAAGTATAAATATATATTTTATATATATTATTTAAGGCAAAAATAAAACAAAGTGAGATCCTTGTTCCCTTCCATGGGAAAACAAAATCCCTTTTCGTACGTATATGAGGAGGGAATATCCAAAAACGGAAAGAAGTGATTGGTGCTAAATAGGAAAAAACAAACAAACAACAGAGTGAGATCATGAAAGAGAGGGGATGGGTTTGTTTCATTTGATTCTACCTCTCACTGTGAAATACCTGGTGCTCTTTTATTTTTTAAACAAGAAGTGTGTTATTTTATATATGACTAAAACTATTTAAGGTTCTAAGAGGTGCTACAGTGTCTCATCACAAACTCCCCCCTTCAGTCCTCAGCTCTGGAAGAGAAGCAAAGGAGAAATTGAAGGAAGGGATTGGTGGGGCATTGTGATCTTCAACGCAACAACTACAAATAGATTTTTTAACTTAAAAGTGCATTAAATATTTTACGGGGGTTTGGGGGTTGTATTTTTTTTTTGTACGTTCTTTGGAATCCAGGTTTTCTGTTAACAAGTCGTTTTATTTTTGTCATGGGTGTGTAAAAAAGTAAAAAGCACAGCTTTTAGGGAATGGGTTTTTCTTAGAGCACGAACTGAGCTTGTAAAAAAAACTAAACACATGTTTCTGTTGTTCTCTGTGTGTGTGTATGTGTGTGTGTGTGTACCTGTGTGTTTACTTGTGCAACTCACCAAAACATTAGGCTGCGAGAGAAACAGAGAGAGGAGACAGGAAAAAACAAAGGCATTTTAATCTTTCTATAAATAATTTGACTATTCTGTTTCTCCATTGAGTGTATTGTCCATGCAAGCTTTTCTATCTTATTCAGCAAGTTTGGCTTCTGAATACCCATGCCTCTGGTTTAAACCATAGGGAGAGAAATACCTTTTTATTGAGTTCTGTATCTGTCCGGACACCCACCTCAGAGGTACCTTCTTAACTTTTCCGCCCGGTCGGTCTTGGATGGGTCCGTTCTGTTTTGTTTTGTTCTGTTTTGTAGAAACCTAGACTCTGTATGTAAATTTGGAGTTTAAAAAAAAATAAGAGAGAAAGAAAGAAAGAGGAGAATTAATATTATGGTAATCGTTTTTATTCTATATAAGGAATGTAATATTAATGTAATCGGGGCCGTACTGTATTTTGAATGGCTTTGGTGCCTGTTCTTTTTGAATCTCCGTGTTTCGTAAAATATATGTGAGTCTTAATCTATGTGTACTCTTTTTGAAGAAGAAAAGAAACTGTCTTTGGCTTGCTTTTAACTGAATTTAAAAAGCCTCCCTTCCACAGCTGCACCTCTTCCCCTCCGTAGCTCATTCTTTCTTTCTGGTCTTGGTGCTTTCCCCCCCAAATACCTCAGCTTAAAAGAAGGGCATTTTTCACTAAAAGCAGCCTTCTCCAACCTGGTGCTCTCTTGATGGATTTGGGCTGCATTTCCCACCATCCCCATCCATGCATTGGATTTGTAGTCCCAATACATCTGGAGTGTGCCATGTTGAGGGAAGACAGGCTGTGGTCTCAAACCATCGCCCATCCCCAAAGTTTCTTTGGGGTGAAATGATGATCACAGGTCCCTTCTCCTGTTCATTTCTTTTTGTCATGCTGGGTCATCTACAATCCCCATTTCCCCCTTTATTTCTTCTGTATTCTCTTGTCAAGTGGATTTTCATATCTTTATAAGTTCTCTCCCCTGCCCTTCACAATAACCACCTTTCTCCTTTCCCCTTTTATATCCTTGTTTCTTTTAAAAACCTAAGCAACGCTAAAATAAATATTTAAAACTGAGGCAGTGAAACCAAGCTTTTGTGGTACATTGTTTTCTTTCTTGATGAGAAAGACCTCCAAAAGAATCAGAAGGAACTAGATAAAATAATTTTGAATGATAACAATGAGAAGAAAATAGCTAAATTTTATAAAACATTCATAACCAGAGAACTGGAAACTGAGGTGGTCAGAGATGTAATGGTTAGATGGGCTAGAGACATTGGGGAAACAATAACAATGGAGGAATGGGAAAACGCTTGGAAAAAGACAAAGTCGTTTTCAGCGTGTCAAGTATTAAAAGAAAATCATCTAAAGATCAGCAATAGATGGTATTTGACACCATTAAAGTTGAATCAAATCTATGGAACTAAAAATAAAGACTGTTGGAAATGCAAGAAAGAGGCCGGTTCCCAAATGCACATGTGGTGGAATTGCCCGATCATCAAAAAATACTGGTTAAAAATCCATAACATAATACAAAGAATATTCAACATTAAATTTTCTTTCAACCCAAAAATATATTTGTTAAATATTACATCAATTTTGGAAAAACATGATGAAAAAAAAATACTGGAGACTAATATTATACCTGTGCACTGCAGCGAGAATTACCCTAGCGGCAAAGTGGAAAACAAAAGAACACATTGGAAACTGTTTAATGCAGTATAGATGTGTAAATAGCTATTGCTTAAAACAATTTGTAAGCCGCTCTGATAGCCTTGTGGCTGAAGAGCGGGGTATAAATAACTAAATAACTAACTAACTAAATAAAAAAGGTAGAAGATTGGATCTTTAAAATCCTGGAGATGAAAGATAACGATATTTTAACACACATACTAAACAAAAAATTGACAGAAGATGAAATTGAGGAAGACTGGAGTCCAATAACTCAATTCTGTAAAAAAAAGATAGAACACAACAATTGAGATATAATAAGATAAGGGGCAGAAAAGCAGGAAAGGAGAGTGAGCCAAGAGAGAGCATCTTAGTATATAGATAGTTTATGGTTAGAGAAACATACTAGTAACAAAATACAAGAAAGAGTAAATAATACTAGGAAATATGAAGACGAAATACGCTCAAAGGGAATAAAAAACTCATTGAGTAGGCACACAAAGGAAGTCAGGTTTTATCTGGTGTTGGGTAGAAAAGCAAGTGATAAACTATGCGATAAGATGAAGATGTAATACTGGATGTGTTTGTTTATACTATAATAAAAAATATTGAGGGAAAAAAAAAAGAATCAGAAGGAGCAAAAAAATCTAGTACTACCATTATTGGTCTAGACAGTATTTTCCCCACGATTGCAAAAAACGCTAGGGAAAGGTGAATACACTTTACATAAGATCTTCACTCTCTTTATATCCAGGAATTGATTTCCTAAATGAAGAATACCCCTGGTTTGGATTCTGGCCCATGACATGCATTAAATATCAACCACAGCTGATCATAGCTTGTCATTCAAACACACACAGACGCACACAACTGTTTGGAAATTTCCCTGTTTGGAAATTTAAGTCCAGAGAGAGCCCACACCAGGAGGAAAGGAGGAAAGTAAATATATAGACCCCCTGGAAAGTCCTTGCAAGCTGTAGCAACCCACCAATGAAGCCTTGGAAATTGTAGCAAGCTGCTACTTTAGAAGTTGAGCTGGAGATTTGCACACAAGCCTTTCCACTTGCCCAGAGCTAAGGCCATCAAAATCAGAGAATTTACATCCTTGTCTCTCACCTGGAGATGACCCATGAAAACTGGAGCCACTGGGCCAGGCCCTGAGATCTCACAACCCTACTCATGGGGAAGGAAAAAACTACCGAAGAGGCCAGAAAGAACCTCTTCTTAAGTAGCCAAAGAGTTTAAAAAGGAGTGTCTCCTCCTCTTTGTTCCTCTAAATCAGGCTTCAGCACTTTCCAGATGCTTTGGATAACCACCTCCATCATCCCCAGCCAGCATGGTCTAGATCCAGAAGGAGGGGAATGCGGACCTTGTTGGTCAACTGGATTAAAATCCTCAAAATGTATCTCCCTGGCCTCTGTTTTTGTAAGACAACCTGACCTAACCCATAATCCTCAAACACCTTGGACTACAGTTCCTAACATCTCCACCCAGCATGCTGGCTAGAGGTCATGGGAACCACACACGCCTGAGTGTCTGGAAGCAGGGAGGCTGCTCCACAACATACAAAATTTCAACATGCCTTTGCTGTCTGGCCTTCCATGTCTGGAAGCCAGGCCTCTTTTTGTGGACTAAATGAGCCTCTAAATATTGAATGGCGCTTTGAGCATCATGCATTGCCTTCTCTCGTGAACACAGATTGTAAAGCAGCATCTGGGATGAATTTTCAGCAGCAGGGGGAAGGTTTCATTCACTGACAAAACCACCCACACACATGCACAAGGAAAACGCTTGTGGCAGGCACACAACCCGGCTTGTTCCCATGGCAGACACGCACCAGCAGACTGGGTGGCGCTTTCTTTGATATCTGGGGTGCTGTGTGGGTGTGGCTGGAGCGGTGGTGAGGACGTTGTATGCCTGCTAACATTTCACAGGTGAAAAACCAGGACGCATGCGGCCAAGCCACATCAGACTGTGGTCAGGCAACAAGGAGCAAATGTTATTAATGAGGAAGAACATACACAGCCATATTTTAAATAGAGAAACCCTGGAATGTATATGTATTCATAGAATCAAAGAGCTGGAAGAGACCACAAGGGCCATCTAGTCCAACCCCCTGCCATGCAGGAATACACAATCAAAGCATTCCCAACAGATGGCCACCCAGCCTCTGTTTAAAAACCTCCAAAGAAGGAGACTCCACCACACTCCCAGGCATTGTGTTCCTCTGCCTAACAGCTCTTACCATTAGGATGTTCTTCCTAATGTTTAGGTGGAATATCTTTTCCTGTAGTTTGAGTCCATTGCTCCGTGTCCTAGTTTCTGGAGCAGCAGAAAACAAGTTTGCTCCATCCTCAGCATGACACTCCTTCATATATTTAAGCATGGCTATCATACCACCTCTCTTCTCCAGGCTAAACATGCCCAGCTCCCTAAGCCACTCCTCCTAGGGCATCATGGCTTCCAGACCTCCCACCATTTTGGTCGCCCTCCTCTAGACACATTCCAGCTTTCAGTATCCTTCTGGAATTGTGGTGCCCAGAACTGGACTATTGAGTTTGGGAAAGACTCCATCCTTTTCTCTCTCTCCTGCTGGGTTAATAGAATGTCATCTTGCTTGGACAAATGATTGAATTTAGGCCAACGTCTTGAAAGAAGAGGGTGGGAAAAATCTACATACACCCCAAATAAAAAAGAAACATAGTTGGGGTTTGCTTAACTGTTAAATTGACCATTTGTAAGCCGCTCTGATAGCCTTTGTGGCTGATAAATACAATAAATAATAATAATAATAATAATAATAATAATAATAACGACAACTGTCTCAATTTGGCAGGGAGAGTCCCAATTAATTTTCTATCATCCTACTTTCCCAGCTGCTTTGAAAATGTCCCAGTTTCTCTTCCTTCCCCACTTTGCCCCCTTTGTGCCCAATTTTCTTCAATTGCTGCAAACTGAGTTTGAAATGCAACAAATCACTCGCACTCAAATTAATTTAGCAAGGGGGAGAAAGAGGAGGGGAAGTGGGACCTTGCCCTTCCCAGCAGGCTCAGCCAAAAGCAAACCGCTGCTGCCTTTCCTAGCTTGTGTATTCTTCCTCATTAATAACTGTTGCCATTTTAACTACACCCTGATGGCTGGCCACATGCATCTCTGTTTTCATCCAGGAAATATTGGAGGGGGTGATGTTGAGAGAGGAGGGGGGATAAAACCACAAGTGCTGAAATGAAAAAGAAAGCATGCATAGGATTTGAGAACAAAGCAGTCCTTTACATCCCCCCCACCCATGGACTCCCCATTAATTTCCCCTCCTCTTCTTTGTTCCTTTACCCACTCTGTGTACCCCAAAATTCTCACCAGGTGGCAGCACCAGCCTGGCTGGCCGGTGGAAAAAACCCCAACCACATGTTTTTTTCCCCCTTGGCCCTTTCCACCAGAGTTCTGCTATTTCCTTCTTAACTCTTTTTTTGTTTTGTTATATTCATTTAAAAATATTTATTGGCCACTCTTCTGCAGTGCTGCCAAAAGCAGAATTTTTTTATATCCCATCTACCAGGAAGGGTTGTCCTGTTAAGTTTCCCCCCTCAGAAATTCTGGATAGGTAACTAAATAAATACTAAACAAGCTATTTTAGAATGAATACTAAATAAAGTACAAAAGTACAGCAGGCAGACTCACACACACACACACAAAATCTTCAGGGTTATTGTATCAGTCTCGTTATTTAACAGACAGACCTCGTATACGTTATATGGTAGTCTTCATGTTTAGATCAATTGCCCCTTTAATATTTATATGAATAGACAATAGTCAAATGAGATTATATTGTTATATTATTATAATTTACTGTTTTGTGGTTTATTGGTTTCATTTGTGCAGACTTCTATTTCTAGGGTTTGTTATTTGTTGTACTGTCTGAACAAACACATAGCTAACACACATTGGAAACTGTTTAATGCAGTGTAGATGTATAAATAGCTATTGCTTAAAACAATTTGTAAGCTGCTTTGATAGCCTTGTGGCTGAAGAGCGGGGTATAAATAAATAAATAAATAAATATAAATGTCGGTCAAGAAAACCCCATGATAGGTTTGCTTTAGGGTCACCTTAAGTCAGAAATGACTTGAAGCCACACTACAAACAACCTGGCTAGTTTAGAAACATTGAATTAATTGGATTGGCCTCTGTGTGGACTCACCACGCAACGATTGATTGATTGGGTCTATTTTAGTTGAGACTAAGTGGCCTAAATACCCTGAAGGCACCAGATCTGATTTTGGAAGCTAAGAAGGGTCAGCCCTGGTTAGTACTTGGATGGGAGACCACCAACGAATCCTAGGTGCTGTAGGCTTTATTTCAGAGGAAGGAACTGGAAAAACCATTCTTTGCCTAAGAAAACCCTAGGAAATCCATGGGGTCACCATAAGCATGGGAAAAGGTGCCTTTTTGGACTGTCACTCCCAGAATCCCCCAGCCAGTGATGCTGGCTGGGGGATTCTGGGAGAGACAGTCCAAAAAGAAGAACTTTCCCCACTCCAAAAAGGACTGCCAATGAATCCCAGGTGCTGTAGGCTCTATTTCAGAGGAAGGAACTGGCATAGTCACCTCTGAGGATTCCTTGCCTAAGAAAATCCTATGAAATTCATGGGGTCGCCATAAATCGACAGAAGATTTGAAGGCACACACATACAGAGACAGAGAGTTGAGAGTAACAGGATGCCACCCTAAATGTTTCAAGCAGGCGGGAGGTACTTGCCAAGGTAGAGGGAAGGAAGAGGTTTAGCTTGAGCTAATCCCTTTGACTTATTACTCCATTTCCTCCGAGGAAAAAAGGGAAGGAAGAATGTGAGCAAAACCCAGAAGAGGAAGGAGTTACCAAAACTGTTGCAAGAAGGAACTGACAGTCCCCATGTGCAAAGGTCTTCTCCTTCTCAAGAATTTTGGGTCGAGAGTAAATTGAGCCTGAACTCTCACTAGAAGCCAAATGGCTAAACTGAGGCCGTCATACTTTGGACACATCATGGCTCATTAGAAGAGATGGTCATGCTTGGTAAAGTGGAGAGCAAGAATCATAGAATCATAGAGTTGGAAGAGACCTCAAGGGCCATCCAGTCCAACCCCCTGCCATGCAGGAAGACCCAATCAAATCATTTCCAACAGATGGTTATCCAGACTCTGTTTAAAAACCTCCAACTTGACAGCAAATAACAACAAAACTATATAGCATGGTTAGTAGTAACAGTCAACTCATTGGCACTGCTGCTAACCCACAGAACTCTGGAATTCTAATAGGGGTTGGGAAATGTGTTGTTTTTTAAATGTGCCAACAAATTAGCTTTGACTTCTGACATGACCACCCTGTTTAAATACCTCAAAAGGCTGTCCCAGAAAAGGTAGCACCAGGTCTAATGGTATGAATTTACAGGAGGGTAGATTTTGTTTGAACGTTGGAAGCCACCTCTTCACAATGGCAATGGAACCGATTGCCTAGAGAGGTGATAGGGTCTCCTTCTCTGGATGCCTTCAGAAAGTGGCTGGATGCTCTAGCTCTAGATCCTGTGCTGAACAGGGGGTTGGACCCAATGGTCCATAGGGCCTCTTCTAACTCTTGAGTCTACCCAAACCCCACCCAATGCAGCTGAGTTCTCCCCCCAGCAAAGTTTTACTCATTTCATCCAGATTGCTCTTCCCATGCTAGTGGGGAGAGATCCCTCTCTGACTTGTTGTTGTTAGATGCCTTCAAGTCAACTTACATCAACCTTACTATAGGGTTTTCTTGGCAAGATCAGGCATGTTTATGCACTGCTACCCAAGGGAATGGGACCAGATCTAATGGCTTTAAGTTACAGGAGAGCAGATTTTGATTGAACATTAGAAGTTCTTGATGGTAAGAGTGGTTTGGTAACAATGACCTAGAGAGGTGTTGAGGTCTTGGCCAAGGTCAACCAATGAGTTTCCATGGCTAAATAGGGATTACAACCCTGGTCTCCATTGTCGTAATCCAACACTCAAACTACTACATCATACTGGCTCTGTGTAAGCCTTAAGCCATTGTTATTGTTATGTTGGCCTATATCCCACCTTTCCCCCAAAATTGGGACTTAAGGCAGCTAGACTTCTTACTACATGTTTGGGATTCCACCTAACATCGAACTCTAAAGCTGTCCAGTAGAACAGCACAAAGACTTCTGACCTAGAGGGAGACCCCAAAAATTGCTTCAAACAGGAAGCCCTTTCTTGACACAACGGATTTATTACTGCAGATGGGTTTTTTTTTTTGCTTTTGGCGGGGGTGGTCTAGCATTCTCCAGATATTTCTGCTTCCCTAAATGTCAGGCTTAGCTTCTCTCCGTGGCTGAAGGCCAATGGGAGCTTTTGCCACAATGCAAATAGCAACACTGTCTGTCTGTTGTGCGCAGTGTTCCCCTAACCCCACTTATTCTCTTTTCTTTTTTGAGGAAAACACACATCTTAGGTGAAGCAATACATTGGCTACTGTAGAGCTAGTTTATCTCTAAAAATAATTTGGAGGAAGGAACTGGCAAAACTACCTCTGACTATTCCTTGCCTAAGAAAACCCTAAGGAATTCATGGGGTTGCCTTAAGTCAGCAGGCAATTTGAAGGCGCACACACACAAATAAGGACCTAAGTACAATTGTTAGTCCTATCCAGAGTAATCCTACTGAACCCAAGTGTTGATTTACCATGAGCAATTGATTCAATGGGTCTACTCTAGTTGGGACTAGAAGTTGGATTTAGGCTACTGGGTATCTGGAGTGGGCTTATTTCTCAGAAAACCTTTGGACAGAATACGACCTGTGCTTTTTGAATTGTTTTTCTCATGCTCAACTCTCTAACGCACGCACACACACACACACACACACACACGGTTAGGCTGGCAGAAGTCTTTGCAAAATATCATCATTTAGCCGTGCCCAACTGTTCCTTTAAACCTTGTTAAATTGCAAAGGACGTATTGCTTATACTTGAAACTGGTCCAGGTTTTGAATATCTAGACAGCACAAAGTCACCGGGCACACACCCTGGAACCCTGGCCACGTGCCTTGGCGTTTATCTCAGCAATGTTTTCTTAATTACTGTGACAAAGGAGAGGGAGGAGGAAGTTGTGGGTGTTTCCATAAATCTTTGCCGCTGGTGCCAATGTCACCATTATGTAACAAAAAAGAACTTCAAGGGGGAAACTCCAGAGTGAAATTACTGGGCTAGAATGCATGAGAAAATTTGATTCTATGTCATTTGGACTTAATCAGAACTAAGGGTTTCCCCTTCAAAGGTGTTAACTTAGCATAGGATTGCAAGACAGGTCAAAGTTTTCACCCACAAATCCTGTGTGGCTTCTGCATAAACATAGTCTCCTAATATCTATTTAAAGTATTTTTCATTCACTCAACAGAGATATACCCTCAACAGAGCAATGTACAGGTCGACCCTCATATCGATGGATTTGGCATCCACGGTTTCACTTATCCACATCTGAAAATATATGTTCTCTCTAGGCTAGTGGTGTCCAACCTGTGGCTCTCCAGGTGTTTTGGACTCCAACTCCCAGAAACCCAAGCCAGCGGGTCCAATAGTCAGGAATTCTGGGAGCTGTAGTCCAAAACACCTGGAGGGCCACAGGCTGGACTCCACTGCTCTAGGGCATTTCTAGGTCCTCCCATGTGATTCTATGGTCAACTTCCAGCATTCTTCCCATTGAAAATAATAGGGTTCCTTATTATCCCTGGTTTATCCACAGGGGGTCTTGGAACATATCCCCTGTGGATATGGGGTCGACCTGTACAGTCAAGAGGAAAGGCAGGAAAGAAAGATAAAAATTAGCAAGCATTCAACCAAAGAAGCAGTTTTATCGATCGGAACACACAGAACGCAACATTGAAAGTTGGTGTTACTTTGTAACTCCTCAAGACTTCTAAAATTGCTCTCCCTGGGTATTATGAGGAGGGGGTTCCTCTCTGGCATTTTATGCTGAAAGTCCATTTTAGAAAGTAATTGTTCCAACAAATCTGCATTTGTGGTGGTGGTGGGTTTTGGGGGAAGGGAGGTAAACTGTAAACATTGCTGCTACCTTAAACTGATGGAGACCTGTATTAATATTTTCCCTTGAGCGATATTTAGAAAACAAAACCAGAAATGGTACGTCATGGCAATGGTATGTACTTTATAAGTAACTGTTCCCCTGACGCACAAAGGGGTTGAACTGAAACACGCTTGGCTCATAAGAATAATTACGTAAAAAGGGAATACAGTCAGCCCTCCATATCCACAGGCTCTGCATCCATGAATTCAACCATCCATGGCTTGAAAATATCCACCCCCCCAAAAAAAGTTCCACGGCTACTTCTTTGAAAACTACTACTATCTTAATCATGTGTGTCGTTGCGGGGGTGGTTGGATTGCATGGTTGGATTGCATCTCCCATTAGCCCTAGCCAGAATGGCTGGTGGTAAGGAAAGCTGGGTGTTGCAGCCCAACAAACATCCATCGGGTTGCATGATTCCTTCTTTTGCATTAAATCCAGGAAGATTGCTTTCAAAGGGCACCAGTTCAGGGAAGGTACCCAGTGGATCCATTGCTTAGGAGTGCTGGTAAATCTACTCTCGGTTTTATGACTGATCGTCCTGAGCTGTCCTGGATCTCTCCCAGTACTGGAAGTGATGGGAATAGGCCTCAGCATACTGGTGGCTGGTTGCTCCCATATCAGCATGCCAGTGTTGCCACTCCAGGCTTCAAAGGTACTCTCCAAAGTTCTGAACCCCATTACTCATTAAGTTCAGCACCCCGGAGAGGTCCTTAACTCTAGCCCAAACCTGGCATGGAGTCACTGTTCCACTGAGATGGGCGCCACCAGTTCCCACTGGTCCACCATTTGAACGGCTGTGGGAGAAACAACCATAAAACTGAAAATGGATTTGTTACCCTTACTCCCCAGTAACAGATTCATTGGCGTCCCTGGGGCTGGCTCTACCACCAGGCAAGGTGATGCAGCCCTTTCAGACAGCAGATGCAAGACCATGCAGGCATACCTTGGTTGAGCCAGCTTGGTGTAGTGATTTGAGAGTTGGACTACAAGTCTGGAGATCAGGGTTCGAATCCTTGCTCCGCCATGGAAACCCAGTGGGTCACTATAGGTAAGTCACATTTTCTCAGCCTCTGAGGAAGGCGAAGGCAAACCCCCTTCTGTACAAATCTTGCCAAAACCCCGCAATAGGGTCGCCATAAGTCAGAAATGACTCGAAGGCGCACAACAACAACAACATTCCTTAGTTAACAAAGTTCACCATGTTTTATCAAGCTTTTAGCCCAAAATCCACAATGTGCACATGTGAAATCAAACTAGGTCAGGGAAATGCTTGGGTATGTTTCCTTTCCCAGTGTGCTGATTGGATGCTCCTCTCACTCCCTCAGCCACTCACCACCCACATGCAAATTCCTTCTCCACCTCACAATCCACTCCTGCCACGCAATCTGCATCTACACCCCCAGCCCCACAAGGGCCCCTCCGTCCTCTCCCTCTCTCAGCCACTCACCACTCACGTGCAAATTCCCTCTCCACCTCACAATCCACTCCTGCTACTCAATCTGCATTGACACCCCCAGCCTCACCAGGGCCCCTCCCTCCTCTCACTCCCTCAGCCACTCACCACCCACATGGAAAACAATGCAATATTCCCCCTAAAATAATAGTGTGTAGCTAAACTGTGTGAACCTTTCAAATCTACTATAATGGCGTATGCTCCACTGGGTACAGCTAGCATCAAAACATTATAGCCAACTTGATCAATATATTACAGCCAACTTGGGGGGCTCTCTTGGCTTGGGGTGCCCTGAGGGCAACATTTGCTGCTTAGCCTCAGGCAGCCAAGTATTTTGGTACACCAGAGGATGCAGACTAAGCAGTCTAGTCCTAGTGACTCCTTTGTCCCCAATACAAACACCTGGAGTCATTTGCGGTGCCACAAGGTGCATTGTTGCAACGACAGGGAAGCAGCAACAGGCAAACCTTGCCACCGGTGCCCCTTGTTTTCCCTCTGTACATGTGCAGAGTGCTTTCCCCTTCATCCTGAACATTTGGGAGGTAGAGCTAAAAGGAAGCATGTGCCTTTGAATCACCTTCAGCCTCCTTTTCCTTCTATTTCTTTAATTTTAATTAATTAATTTTTTTTCAATGCAACCATGTTTATTTCTTGGAAGGGATGGGGAGCCTTCCAGGGCTTTCCAAGGCTCAGTCCTTTGTTTGCAGCCGCTCCTTCGCCCGCTAGAGCCCCGCTTAAGCTAAGCACAGCTCTCCCTGGGAAACCACACAAAGCGGACGCCTTCCCCAACCGCGCTCCTATATAGGGAAGAGGGAGGAAAAGGGGCCGAGCTTGGGCAACCCAGGCCGGGCTCTCCATTGGCTGGAAGGGGCACCAAGGGGCCCGTTTGGCTGCCTCACGTGGGCCCGGCCGGGCTCTCCATTGGCTGGGGGGAGCGTCGATCTCCCTCTTTCTCCAACTCTTCCCCCCCCCCCGTTCCCTTTCACTTGTGGGGTTGCTGATAGAAAGGAGACGGAGGGCGAGGAGGAGAGGAAGAAGAGGAGGAGGAAAAAAGAAGGGAGAGGAAAGCCGGGGCTCCCTTGAAGGCTGCTTCTTGTCCAAGGGGGTGGAAAGATGCCATGGTCCCTTTGGGGGGGCTTTTTCCCGGGAGCCGCCGGCGCTGCGCCCCGGTTGCCAGATCTCCGTGCCTAAGACGGAGAGGCGAGCCTTTCAGCCCCGGCGGAGGGACGGAGGGGGACGGAGGCATGGATGAATGACTGCTAGCCCCATGGGTGGTGGGCTTGGATGGAGGACCTCTCTCGCCTCCTGCTCGTGGCGGGCCCCTCACCATGAGGACCGAGCTGCTCGCCCTCCTCCTCTGGCTGGGGCTGGGCTCCATTGAAGGCGCGCCAACCGGAGCAGCAGCATCGGGGGCGGCCGGTCTCGGCTCGGAGGGACCCTGGTGGGACCCCAGCCCCGGCAGCCCCGGCAGCCCCGGCAGCCCCGCCACCTTAGGGCCATGGCCGGCAGGCCCAGCAGCATCGCCCTGGCCCGGAGAGGCCGCCTCCGCCTCGGTCCTCCCCTCGCCTGCCTTCCCCCCCGAGCCGAGGGCGACCGAGGAGAGCGTCCCCCAGCCCCCCAGCGCCTCCCCCGAGGATGCCTCGCCCACCCGGGGGGCCCAGGGCCACGCCACAGCCCCTGCCACCCCCGAGGAGCCCCCCTCGCCCTCCTGGCCCCCTCCGGAGCCCCCCGCCAGCGCCAGCCCCCCGACCACCGCCACCTCCTCCTCCTCCCTGGAAGAAGATGAAGAAGAGGACCTGGTGGTCCACAGCGGGACAGGTGAGCCTCCCCCGCCTCTGCCTCCAGGGCTCCCCTTCCTCCCTCCAGGCTCCCAGCTCCGGCAGGGCCCAGGGAGGGGGGCCGGCTTCCTTTGTTTAGTGGTGGGAGTCCTAGAGTTGGAAGAGACCCCCAAGGGCCATCTAGTCCAGCCCCCTGCCTCCCAGGAATCCATGGCATCGTAAGGTTGGAAGGGACCACAAGGGCCATCTAGCCCAAGCCCCTGCCATGCAGGAATACATGGGATCATAGGGTTGGAAGGGACCACGAGGGCCATCTAGTTCCACCCCTGCCTCCCAGGAATACATAGGATTATAGAGTTGGAAGAGACCCCAAGGGCCATCTAGCCCAACCCCCTGCCTCCCAGGAATACATGGGATCATGGAGTTGGAGAGACCCCAAGGGCCATCTAGCCCAACCCCCTGCCTCCCAGGAATACATAGAATCATATAGTTGGAAGACACCACAAGGACCATCTAGTCCAACCCCCTACCTCGCACGAATACATAGGATCATAGAGTTATAGAATCATAGACCACAAGTGCCATCTAGTCCAACCCCCTGCTTTGCAGGAATACATAGAACCATGGAAGAGACCCCAAGGGCCATCTAGCCCAACCCCCTGCCCTTCAGGAACACACAGTCAAAGCACTCTATCCAGCCTCTGTTTAAACACACCTCCAAAGAAGGAGACTCCACCACACTAAGAGGCAGAGCCTTCCTCTCCCATCTTTCCTCCAAGGAGCCCAGATGGGGTGTTGGGCTCTCTAGTTTCTCACCTCTTTTTATCTTCACCATGACAACCTTGCGAGGAACAGAGAGAGCGGACTGGTGGGTGGGTGAGACTGGTTTAAGGTCACCCAGTAAATTTCGTATGTCACAGTGAGGATGTTAACCCAGATCTGCCAACTCCCAATCCCATGCTCTTGTGACTTCTAACCACTATACCACACTGCTTCTCCAAAGGCTCCCTTCAATGCTATTGGAAGCTTCTAGGAAGAGAGGGGGTAGAGGTAGGAAGACTTCCTTCCCCCCAGTGGGTAGCATTTGTGATGGTATCATAGTCCATGGAGGCATTTGGATATTCCTGTTAATAATTCCATGCATTCATATTTGCATTAGCAAATTTTGGGTTGCTTCCTTTTCTTATTCCTTTTTCTCTTGATGTGTGCTTGCAGCTGTTAATAGCAGGTCTTTCTAGTCATATAGCCTCAGGATGATTCTTATTACGGCTTATCGATTGTTATTGTCTTTTATTTGTGGATTTATTGTTGTCAATACCTTGGGATGAGGGGAGAGCTCTCCTCATAGGCGCGGGGATCTCTCTTGCCTTATTTTTTTTCCCTATGGAGTGGATGCCTTCGTCAAAGAAAGCCTTTTGCGTGATGATTTTGAATTTTTTGGATGCCCACAACGATAAAAAAAAAAAAAGTGGTGACAGTGGCATTAGGCTTCTCAAATCCATTTACGACATAAACAATTGAACAACAAAAATAGAAAGTGGCCTTAAAAGCAACATCTGCCTTTTTGTGAAGTAGTATTGGGTGCCCTAGAGTGCACTCCTGGAAGCTAAACAGGGTCAGCCCTGGTTAGTACTTGGATGGGAGACCACCAATGAATAAATACCTGGTGCTGTAGGCTATATTTCAGAGGAAGGAAATGGTGAAACCACCTCTGAGGATTCCTTGCCTAACAAAACCCTATGAAATGTATGGGGTCGCCATACACACATGCTTTGGAGATGTGAGCATTTGATGGTTATCTTCATATTTTTTGGGAGGTGGGGGGCTCTGTTTTTTGGCTTTTGTGTTATTTATTAGCATATTCTGTGTGCTTCTAAGGCCTAGCCTACTCTTGCATTTCTTACTATTTTATTACATTCCCGTGGCCTGTGTCAGGTGCTGTGGACAGGGCCAGTTTCTCAATGGCCCTACTTGTGCAATGGTCGCAGCCTTATTTGCTAGGGGCCCAGCGCTGGACGGCACAGCTGTCTCTTACTTTCCTTTTCTTCACCAATCTCTCCCAATGGGTCTGTTATCAATAACCTTTTTGAGTGCAATGTAGGGATGCAATTCTTGTCTAAAATTCTGAATATTTCTGGTGGGGGTCGCAAATCGAGTGAGGTCAGGTGTGTTATGTAGATGGAAGGGTACTCTTCTTACGTCTTTTCCCATAAAGTATCAGTCAAAATATACCTGTGAAAAATAGCTTGCTTCTTCCAACTGTAGCCTTTCCCCCTAACCCCTTCATGCCCTTCTGGCTCCTTTATTTCTTCTAGTTGTAACTGAATAATTTGTATTATTGGTGTGTTATAATCAAGCTGTGGCTAGTTTTTGAAATGGTCCCTTCCATATTGGAGTCATGTACAGCCATACCTTTGGGGTGTACGTTCATGGACTTACTGTTTATAAGTGAAACCGTGGATAAAAGCAAACTCTATTAAAATGAAGGACTTCTGGTACAAACATACCATAGAGTTGCACTGGAGGACCTAGCAATTCCTAGAGAGGATACCTCTCCAGGCAATTTCCAGTGTGACTCTATGGTAGGTATCCCAATGTTTTCAACTGTGGATAACTGAAACCATGGATATTGGTTCCACGGATACAGGGGGGTGGTTTGACCTGTATTTTAAATACAGACATATACCTCACTTTATTTCAACAGGATGGAGAACCTTTGACCCTCCAGGAGTTTGGGACTTCAACTCCCAGAATCCCCTGCCAGCATGGTCAGTGGTAGGGGAGGGTGGAAGCTGTGATCCAAAACATCTGAAGGCCATAAGTTCCCCAACCTTGTTTTTAAAAACGTTAAGGATTTTATGGTCCCCCCCACCCCCACACCCTTTCCTATGGCTTCAACAAAGATGATACAATTTGGGCTTTACATGTTGTCATGTTTTCTTTCTGGATCACAACAGATGAGTACCCATGGAAATCTGACAATGGTAGGATAAACCTCTCTAGGTGGCAAATTGGATGGTGACATTGGATATCCAAGGTGACTGCATCACTTTGCCAAATGATAGAGCTAGCCCTGGAGACAAGGACATTTGTTTTCCAAGATGTGTGCACAGATGTGCCTTCAAGTTGCCTGTCAACTTATGGCGACATCATGAATTAAATAGGATTTTCTTAGGCAAGCTGTCCTCAGGGGTGGTTTTGTCAGTTCCTTCCTCTGAAATAGAGCCTACAGCACCTGGGACTCATTGGCAGTCTCCCATCTGAGTATGAACCAGGGCTGACCATGCTTAGCTTCCAAGATCATATGGGGTCTGGTGCCTTTAGGATATTTAGGCTGACTTCCTGGAAAACAGCCCTGTAAGGTAGGGCGGGTTGAGAGAGCATGACCAGCCCAAGGTTGCTTAGTGAGTTGCATGACTCAGTGTTGGTTAGAATCTCTGCCTCCCAAGTTTCAGTCCAGTGCTCTAACCACTATACAACCCTAGCTCTCTTAGTTTGTAACGTTTTTATTTTTTGTGCTCTGTTCTTGGGTGTGTGCAGGAAGGAATTATATCTGTATCTGACAGCCTCCTAGATGAGTGCGTAAGGGAAATTTTGTCTTGCTTATAGTTCAAGAGGTTTGCCCTTGAATTAGAGGAGCCCAGCAGGTGTTTAGATACCGACTAATGTCAGTAAAACTACCTGCGTAGTGATATATATTCCACTCTGGTAGAGGCCAAGGTTAATTTTTTCACATCACAGACTTTGATAATCTCTCCCATTGAACTAAGTTTATTTAAATGGGACTATGACTTCATGTTATTCAATCACGGTCATGTTAAAAATATGCTAATTCGGGAGAGAGTGGGCCCAGTATTTTGTAGTGCAACAGCAGCATGTAGTACGAGTGTAGCAAACAAAATTTTCCTGCGTGGCAGGGGGTTGGACTAGATGGCCCTCGTGGTCTCTTCCAACTCTACAATTCTATGATTCTATGATTCTATGCTCACTAAGGCAGCTAGGCTAAGAAAGCAAACAAGATTGCTCCAGAGTGTGAACTGCAGCTCTCCACTGAAGAAAAATAGGTAATTTTTTGGTATAAATGCAAAAAAAAAAGGAGAGAATTCATTTTAAAATAATTATTTATAAAACTCATATGTTGCTTAAATTATATGGGGCTTATAAGCAGCTCGACCTGCAAGAAGTGGAGCAGGTTGTGCATCTTCTTATCACCCCCAGCGGTGTTGCTGTGAGTTCAAATTGCTCCCAAATTACTCCTTGCACCCAAGGTGAGCTCAGTCGGGGTTGGCGGCTGCCATGTCAGCTACCTGGAGTTCAGACTAAAATCCAGAGTGGATTCAGTACTACAGGTAGTTGAGTTTCGAAGCCTGGTCTGCTAGAGTCCTAGTCCATCCCTCCAACCACTATGCAACACTGTCTCTCTTCAAAAACATGGCAAGTGAGGTGGGGGAGAATTTTTTTTAAAGCAACTTTTTCAATCTCTGTGACCATAACAGAGTTTATGCCGTTGCATGAAGACTTTTCAAATGTCATCAATCATCCATCAATGTCCCACCTTTCTCCCAAGGTGGCTCACAATGTAAACCTGTCTGAGAGAAGAAAAAGATTGTGTGCGTGTGTGTATTTTTAACAGAAAGCAAACTAAATCACTGAGTCATGCATGCAATGGGTAGCGGAAGAAGATGTATTTCACCTTCTGCAAGCCCTTTTGGGAGAGATCTGGCCCGCTTACAAGGGGCCATATGGGTAGAAGAACATCTTACTTTTGTTCAGAAACCTAGGAGACGGCAGGTTATATATAGGGCCAGAGCCAGGATGTGGTAGGCGTTCCTCAAAAAGGGGAGAAATGAGGAAACTGTCAGAGAATTTGGATGTCTTTTTGCTCAAGAGACTATACGACTGGTGGCTCATCAAACATGATGCATCTCGTGCTAAACCAGGGATGAGCAGGCTTCTGAGGTCTTCTCATTCCCACTAAACAATTATAGCAATATGATTCCACTTTAACGGCCATAGCTGCATCCTGGGGAATCCTGGAGTTTGCAGTTTATAGCAATAGCAAATAGCAATGGTACTTACATTTTTATACCGCTTAGTTTAGGGAGAGGCGTTGAGAATTCTTGTTGGAGGAGAGTTCTGTGGATACCATGGACAGCTGAAAAGGGGAAAAAAAATATGAATGGGTATTAGAACAAATCAGCACTGGCCAAACTGAGACTATTGCACTTCGGACCTATGATGAGACGACGTGACTCACCTGAGAAGACATGGTAAAGTGGAAAACAGTAGGAAAAGAGGGAGGCCACATACAGGTGAAACTTGGAGGTCGCTTGTGCGTATGCGCGGGCTCATGCCTTCAAGTTGCCTGTCATTCATAGGGTCGCCATAAGCCAAAATCAACTTTCAGGCAAATAGCAACAAATTTAGAGTTTTCAGCCAGAGAGTTTGATTGTCTCTCCAAACTACCAATCTCATGACTCCACAGCAGTTAAAATAATAATAATAATAATAATAATAATAATAATAATGGTATTTATGCCCTGCTCTTCAGCCACAAAGGCTATCAGAGCAGCTTACAAATTGTTAAGCAATAGCAATTTACACATCTACACTTTATTAAGCAGGTTCCAATGCGTGTTAGGAATTATTGCACTATAGTTGTGTAATGTGGAAGAGATGTAGGTTTCAAGATCTAGCAGTATACTGAGATCCATCTGCTATGTGTGTGTGTGTATGTGCCTTCAAGTTAACTGTTGACCCCATGGATTTCATAGGGTTTTCTTAGGCAAGGAGCACTCAGAGGTGGTTTTGCCAATTCCTTCTTCTGAAATACAGCCTACAGCTGGAGCCTGCTCCAAAAGACTTAAACTCAATTGCTAGGCCCAGCTAGAGTAGACCTATTGAATAAATTTGGAAATTGGTAAATCAACCTTTATGCACATTCTATTGATTCAGTGAGTCTAAGTAGGACTAGCAGTTGAAGTTCGGTGTATACCCTTTCAGAGTTTGTTTTGAACGATGTCTTAATTTTATGGTGAGTTGCCTTGAGCCCCAATTTTGGCAGACACAAGCATATAGCTACCATGGGAGGAGGCAAAAATGAAGGCATCCCTCCCTCCATATGAATTGTGCCTTCCCATGAAATTCTCCTTCAGATTTCTAATATTGCAGAGAGGAAGACATGGAAAATCATTCACACTCATCTATTTCTTGTGTTCACATTCCCTTGGCTGCTCTGCCTGCCCCTTTTCTTTGGTGCCTTACTGCATTTCTGAAATTTGGAGACTAAAGAAAATTTCATGGGGGGGGGGAGTTAGAATTCTTATTGGGGAGGGCAGTGTCCTTATTTTACCTCCTTTGTAGCTGCATCCCTGATAAAAATAAAATAAAATGTAATAGATAAATAATAAGGGACACCCCTTTTCTTTTTGACTGCTCCTTACTGTGCATAATTTTACAAATCGTTCAGCTCATACCAAATTTGGACCAGTGCATTTAGTCTAGTTGAAACTAATCATTGGATTTAAGCTAGAGGTTTGGCAGCCCAGGAATATGTTCTGATTATCACAACAGAACTGAGCTCGCCGCTCTCCACACATACAAATTCATGCCTGGTTCCCTCCCAGCTTTCTTCATTTTGAACAACACAATTTAGGGTGGGGTGGGTGTGAATCATTTTGTTGTTTCTATTATGAAATCATTTGACTATCAGAAATCCCTGCTGACCACACAGCAATGTACAGTACTACTATATCCCTATCTATCTTCCCCCTGCACTTCTGGGCTTAAGCACGGTTTACTGTTGTGAACAAAAAGAAATCTCAGGTTCATGTGGAGGTGCCTAGAAGCTCTTTTATATAAAAGATCTTTAGATCTAAAAGCTGTTTTAGATCAACCACAGCTTGTTGTGATGGCAGAAGCCCCTGAATCCATTTCTCATGGCTATTTGCCGTTGAAAAGATCCTTCCTCCAGGAATTTGTTCAGATCTGTCTTTGATGGGGATGGGGGTACAGCCCTCTAGATGTTGTCTGGTTACCGTTCCCTTTGCCCTTGGCTATACTATGCCAGCTAGGAGCTGGCAGGATTTGGATTTCAGCAATGTCTGGAGAGCCACAAGATGCTTGTTTTTGGCCTAGAATTTGGAGCAGTCTTTTGCATCGTGCATGTCACTCCCCAGACTTACGATCAGTACCTGCAGTTTTATTTACCTGTGTGTGTGTGTGTGTGTGTGTGCTCTAGGCATCGGGACATATTCCAGCATGACTCTATGGCCAACATCTGGTGGATGTTGACCATAGAGTTGCACCAGATGCCTAGATAGTCATCCTCTCTAGGCATTTTCTAGGTCTTCCAATGTCTCTGGCTTTTCTTCGCAAACGAAGATTCAGGAAGGACTCATCCCGCGCTTTCTGCAAGCGCGCTGATGACTAAAAAGGCCAATCCGAGATAAACAAGTCCGGTTGCAAAAAGCACATCTTCCAATGTGATTCTATGGTATTCATAATGGTTCTCTATTATATATGGTAAGTCTGAGAATGTATAGGAGGGCAACCTGTACCAGGATTCAGGTGCCATTGGCTTAACTCTGTGGTGTGGCTGCAAATCCCATGAGCCTTAGCCAGTGGTAAGGAATCCTGGAGAACTGCAGTCCTGTCAAAAATCATCAGGAGGGTCACAGATTGCCCAGTACCTATTTAACAGCTGGAACAGCCTAACAAGGCAGGCTATTTCCCCAGGGGAACAGGTTTTGGAACATGTCTTTTGATATGTAGAAAGTTCCTGTGGACCTCTCTTATTTAAAAGCAAGGATGGGAAGGCGTTTTGCCTGGAGCTGTGAAATAGGACTTGGCTTGATGGTTCAATGTGTCTGACTTGGTATCAAAGCAGATCTTGTATTAACCTCCATTTGCCTCCCCAGACCGCATGCCCTCCAGTTATGCTGGATTAAGAACACCCATTATCACTTGTAAGGCCAAGTGCTCTTTGTGGCATAAACTTCCTCCGCGTAAACATTAGGGAGAACTTTTTGTTACTGTAAAAGCTGTTCAGCAGTGGAATAGATTGCCTGGGAGGGTGGCAGACTTGCCATTTTTTAAACAGAGGTTGGATGGGCATCTTTCAGGAGTGCTTTAGTTGTGTATTCCTGCATGGCAGGGGACTGGACTAGATGGCCTTTGGGGTCCCTTCCAACTCTACGATCCTATGTGTCCGTCTATGATTTCTCTAACTTTCTATTTGCAGGGAGCTTTCTTTTCCCTCCCCCAAATTCAAAACACATGCAGGATGAAATGGCATTGTCTTAGGAAAGCTTTTCAGTACTGAGTTGTAGGTTCATGTCTCTGTCAACCATAGCTGTTGTTGTTATGCGCCTTCATGTCGACTCTGACTTTTGGGCAACCCTACTGTAGGGTTTTCTTGGCAAGATTTATTCCGAGAAGGTTGCCACTGCCTTTCTTTAAGGCTGAGAGAATGGGACCTCAGTCTCCATTGCTGAATGGGGATTCGAATCCTATTTTCCCAAGTTGAATCACATTGTCACACTGGCTCGCCTTACAGTAGTTGTGTTGAGTAAGTTCTGATATGCCCAGGTGGGTGGTGTCTTTTCTAGCACAGTGAACTATAATTGACTCAAGAGACCAAAGGAGGAGGTGGTGGCTGCAATGTTGCGGCTGCAAAAAACAAAAACCCACCCCCAGATGCTGTTGATGGCAGCAGCATTCATGACCTTGGATACACCCAATGGCATCACCATCATGCTTCTTAGCTTTGAGTCTTTTCAGCAGGACAAACTAGTCAGTATATACATCAAAGAAAACAGAAAGCTCCCGCATGGATTTAAACAAACCTGTAAAATGCGTGCGCTGTTTATAAAAGGTGCTGCTCCATTTGAAGCCTCTGAAATCTTCCCATTCGGTTTCATTGTCCTCTAACCACTTACTTCCCCCACTTTTCCTGTTTCCAAGTTCCCACCTTACCTTATCACCATTTTCCCTTTTCCCAGGTTTCTGTGTTTTTGCTTTATGAGGATTCCCTGTCAAACTGGGGTGAAGCTCTTTGAAGTTTGGAAATGCTCATTATAATGATTAATGTCCCCTTGCTGGTTGATTTCTGTTAACTCAGCTTTGCCGCCTTCCCAAAGGCAGGGAGCTAGGATGTGAAAAGCATGTTTAAATTTTCCAGATGACCAGCTTTCTAGAACTCCTTGGGTCAGAGGACAGGGAGGAACAGAGGACAGCATGTCAGTGGTTGGAGAGCTGCTGAGATAGGGACGTTTTTTTGGAAACTTCTCATTTGGATTTTCTCCCGGGATTTTGGGTGTTCTGATTTCAAAGTCTAGTTCTAATCCCAAGTCAATTTAACTGTTCATCACCTACCTTACAGCTGCCATTTATTCTTAGATTCCCCCTTTCTTCTCTTCCCTTTTTTCCTTTATGTGGTGTGTCAGATATGGTGGATAATCCAGTCAGGTGAAGGGTATGTGTGTCATGTTGTCCTCAGGCAGCAAAATATCTTAGGTTGGTCATGATGCTGGTTGTGTTGGGAGATGAGGATGAAGGCCTAGCCTGTAAGGCCCTGGGGCTCAATCCAAACCTCCTGTGGTTACTTAAATGGCCACAGTCCCTTCCCTATGAAACCACCATTTGGAGTTCCCCCAGCTTTTCTAACCTTCCAACTGTCCCAGTTTGGCAGGGACCGTTCAGATTAATCTTCTGTCTTCCCATTTTTTCAGTTGCTTTTAACATGTCCCGGTTTCTCTTTCCTCCTCCTACTTTTACCCTTTTGTCCTCCGCTTATCTCCATTGCTGCAAACTGAGTTCAAAGGGCAAAAGCAGTTTTCACTCCATTAACAGTGTGGAGAGGGAAAAGGGGGCCAGAATCTTACCCTTCCCTGTAGGCTCAGGCAACAGCAAACCGCTCTGGTTCCAGGTTCCATCTGAAAGGCTGGCTAACACTTCGACCGGTGACACAGCTAAGTCATTGTTGCCCTCCAGGTTGATCTAGTTGATGTGTGTCAAGTCATCCGTCAGAGCTGAAAGTCCTGTTCTGCTTGCAAAATTCGGCTGGTGTGGAATGCAGGCAGCTTGGTTTGTATAATAGGTGCCGTCTCTATTTGTTTGTACCCGGGTCTTTGCTATGCTGGAACAAACAGACTTGTCTTCACAATCCCTTGCTAATGAACCATAAGCATTTCTTTACAGTGTCCATCAAGATTGTGGAAATTCTGGCCCTGGGGCCAAATAGATGACCACACACCCTTCCCCACAACACCATGAACTGGTGGCTTCTCAACTTTTCTTATACTGTAGGAGTCTCCCACCTTCCCCAGTTCTAGGAGGTTCAAATGCCTCTCCTAAGTTATTGGCAGAAAGAGCTTTAAGCTAAAATCTGCTGGAATAGCATGGTGTAGTGGTTTGAGTCTTGGAGTACGACACTGGGTTCGAATCCCCGCTCAGCCGTGGAAAACCACTGGGTGGCCTTGTATAAGTCACACTGTCTTGGCCTCAGAGGAAGGCAAAGGCAACCCCCCTGTGAACAAATACTGCTAAGAAAACCCTGAGGTACATTCGCCTTAGGGTTTTGATAATGTCGGTTGCAATAGTGGCTTGGAACAGAAATTGCAAAAGGTCCTTCCTACATTATTATTTTTTTAAAAAATAAACCTTTTTTTCTTTTTGCTCCTGTTGAAGCATTTGGGAGTATCATACCCTCCATTATTTCATAGGTGACAACGGGGACATGCGTGGCCAAACATCAAACTCTGATCAAGATGACAGAAATTATTATTAATGAAGAACACACAAGCTAGGAGAGGTCACAGCAGTTTGCTTTTGCCTGAGTCTGCTGGGAAGGGCAAGATTATGCCCCCTCTTCTCCCTTCCTCAGAATTAATGGGGTACAAACTCCTTTTGCATGTTGTACTTAGTTTGCAGCATTTTGAAGCAAGCTGAATACCAAGGGAGAAGCAAGAGGAGGAGAAAGAAACCGGGACATTTTAATAGTAGTTGAAAAAGTGGGATGACAGAGGATTAATCAAGACTATCTCTGCCAAACAGAGTCAACTGAAGGGTATGGCTTATGTTACTGGAAATCAGAAAGTCCCAGGTTCGAGATCTTTGTTATGCCAAGTATGTGTTAACAGATGTGGGTTGTGCCTCTAAGCACTATTACTAGCCTTGGCCTGCCTTACGGGGTGTCATAAAGATGACTGAGATAACATCTGTAAAAGAGGTGTGTTGCGAAAGAGAGACATCAACATTTTTGCAGGGAGGGCATTCCAGAATTTGATACTTTGGTTGGCTTGAAAAGCTCCTTCTGACTTAACCTATATGAAGGCCAGCTTAAATGTTTATACAGTTGTCCCTCCATATTCACGGATTTAAGTATTCACGGCTTGAAAATATTCTTAAAAAAATAGTAATCCAAAAAAGCAAACCTTGATTTTGCCATCTTATATAAGGGACACCATTTTGCTATGGCAAAGCATATAATGGGACTTGAGTATTCACGGATGGTCCTGAAACGGAACCCCAGCGAATCTGAAGGGACAACTGTAATTATTTCCCTGACTATCCTGGGTTTCTTTTCACTCTTTGCCTTCCATTTTATTCTCTTCAAACCGTGATATGAAAGCGGACTGAAAAACTTGCTTGGGTGCGCTGAAACGTGGTGCTAGTGTGGCCCACGGGATAAGCGCGGAGAGGAAAAATGGCCTCTCCCCCCGCATAGCTGACCACATCCAGTGGGGAACCAGTGTAAATGATTATTTTACTTGTTATATAACACATCTTCACTGGTTTTCCTCTTCTACATCTCTGGTTGGATGTTTTAATTTAATAATTAACAAGGAAAACTGGTCATGCTTTACCACCCTGAACCCAACAAACAACACAGCCACTTGTCCAGTCCAGTGGTCACCTTGTGGCCGGTGTAAGAGATTGGGGGTGGTGGATTTTGAGGGTTAAAGATCAGAGTGAGTGACAGAAAAGTTGGAACTAGGAGGCCAGCTTGGAAAAGGGATTCATTCCAACACAGTTGGGTAACGTCCACCTGTTGAACTGGTTGTGCTTTTTAAACTAGCCTCTCCTCCCGTACACTCTTGCTCCCAGTTGAGACAGCTTTTCTTTCTGGCTGGCTGTGCTTTGACGACCGCTTGCCGTACATTAATTGATAACACCGCCATGTATTTCCACCCTGCATTATTTATGGAAATGATGGCGCGTAATGCTGCATAGCTGATTAATGCCACATGCATTTTTAATATACTCATTTTTAAAGTTGTGTGATCTTGCTAAGTAAGTGCACTGTATGTTTTGTCTCGCCATTGATGTTCCCAGCTTAATGTGCGTCTTAATTTGTTCTCCCACCCAACCCTTTTGCCGTTCCCCTTTCCATCTGCAAAACCTCATCCCTCTTATTTTCAACATTCTGACGTCTGTCTTTGATTTAGCTATTTTTAGTTTTGGTACTCTCTGTGTGTGTGCATGTTAAAAAAAAACATTTTACACCATAAGACGGACTTGGTTGGTAATATTCCATAGGCCATGCCTTTGTAAAAGGAGATTTATTAAAGAGAGTTTATGATACTGTATTGTCCAAACCTAGCCGTCATTGGGCTTCGTGTAGACATTTCTCCAACTCAAGAAATGTTCCACTGTATTGTGAATTGAACACCCGCTTCTTCCCGAAATTCCTTTCTGAATCTAAATGTCAAATAAGGGTCTGTTTAATATGAATGTGCGTGTGCAGAAGAGCAGCACTCAGGAAAGGAACTGAGTGAGATTGAACTAAAGAAACCGGAAAATGCCATAAATTGTGGTGCTGATTCTAGGATTACTTTTGGAAATTTTTCTACTTAATCTTCATGCACTAGTTGTTTTGTTTTGTTTTTTAAATTGTGTCGTGTGAGTTATTTTTCTGACCACAATGAAAATGCAGGTAACAGTTAGGGCCAGGGTTTAAGGTATATTATTATTTATTATTATATGTCTTTAGGTCACTAAACTTGGAAGGCAGTTTTCTCCAATAACTATATTGGAGTTATTTAAACAGAGGTTGGGTGGCCACCTTTCAAGGATGCTTTAGCTGTGAATTTTTGCACTGGCAGAGAGTTGGACTAGATGGCCCCTGGGGTTCTGTCCAACTCTATGAAGGGCCAGGAGAAATGCAGCCATCTTGAGGCAGACAGAGCTATTTTGCCCAAGTCCTGGATAGAAAATGGTGTAGCACATAAACATACATGTGCTATAGTCAGAGACAGTAAGAACAGTTCCAGATCCCATTTGATCTTGGAAGCTAAGTAGGGTCAGCCCTGATTAGTACTTGGATGAAAGACTGCCAATGAATCCTGGGTGCTTTAGGCTCTGTTTCAGAGGAAAGAACTGGCAAAACCACCTCGAGTATTCCTTGCCTAAGAAAACAGTGAAATTCACGGGGTCACCATAAGTAAACAGGTGACCTGAAGACATAGACATAAATACACATCTGAAACAGATAATAGCTACCTCTTGTTGCTAGAACACATTTTCCCCCACATGCTTAGTTGGATTGCCACATATCAGCATAAGGTTTGGTCTCCAGACCTTTGATCATCTTGGTCCCCTTTCTCTGGACATGTCCTAGCTTGTCAATATCCTTCTTGAACTGTAGCGCCCAAAAGTGGACTCAATACAGGTCGCTTCCCGTATCCATGGAGGTTTGGTTCACAGACTTACTGTGGATGCTGGAAACCACAGATAATAGCAAACCCTATTAAAATAAAGGGCGTCTGGTACAAACATACCATAGAGTTTCATTGGAGGACCTAGCTATTCCTAGAGAGGATACCTCTCTAGGCTTTTCCAAGCACTACTTTATGGTATGTGTCCCTATTTTTTTCAGCCACGGTTAATTGAAACTGTGGATATTGGTTCTGTGGATATGGTGGGGCGAGCCGTACTGCAAGTGAGGTTTGACTGTCATCTCCCGGGTCAGCCTCAAGCGACCAAACTCCTGAACCGTCTGCATGCAGGGTTGGGTCTGCGGCTTCCAGTGCATCTTTACACCTGCCGTTTTGTCCCTTGTCTATCACTACAGATCTTTTTCAGAATTGGATTTGACTAGTGCAGTTTGACTAGCGCAGAACAGAATGGTGCTACCACTTTCCTTGATCTGGACACCATAGTCCCTGTTGCTGCAGCCTAGAATTGCGTTGGCTTTTTCAGCTGCCGCATTTGCTTGCTGCATTACGTAGGCTAATATTTAGTAATCCAATTTAATGGGAACTCTTCATTTAGTATAAGAACATGATGTGCAGGGAAGTGCGTTCTTTCACAGATTGATGAGGGACTTGCGCCACAGCTGACTTCCTTGGAATGAGATTCATCCTTCATCTCCCATTGACAGCCAGGGTGGCGTGTGCGGTTAGACCATTGGACTCGGACTGGGGAGACCCAACTTCACCTCTTCATTTATGCACAAAGTCTGGGGGTGATTCAGACCACCATCTGTCAGCCTAACCTTTCTCCCTTTGCTAGTGAACCATTGCGGCTGGGAAGGATTCTGTTTTGCTTTTGCTCTTCCGTGTGGCTTGTTGTTCCAATTATTTAATGTCAGTTGGTTTTATCATTGGCTCTTTTTCATTAACATAGTTTGGTGAACAAACAAACAAACTTCTGAAGTGCACAGAATGATCATAAACATTCCATGACATCTGTCAGTTAGGCAATAATAGATGGATCTCATTTCAGTATACTGAAAACAGCTCTAAGTAAGGTTTCAGAGAGAGAAAGAGAGGAGCAGCAAAGGTTTCTGTGGTCCCCCCCCTTCTTTTGTTGATTTTTTATTTTATTTGGGGAAGACTGTCAATGCCACTTAATTCTGGTTGCAAATCTATTTGCTGTTGGCTTTAGTTTCCTGGACTCGCAGTTGGCTGTCTGTGTCTGCACAAAGCACCTTTGCAGATTATCTAAAGCTGGTTTTGACTTTGCAAATAGATAGTAAATTAGCAAGGAGGTTTATGCTTATAACGTCCTGGCAGAACAAGAATTTGCTATGGCTTTTGTCAGCAGTGGTATTTAAACCATCTCTGTTTCTGACCTCTCACGCACATCCTTGTCTTTTAAGGCACAGGCAGCTTGAGACCTAACCTGTTTTGTAAACAGTAACTGGAGATTTACGATGTTTCCTCTGGCTACACAGACCACTGTTCTGAAAGATGTAGTTTTGGATTAGGGATGGGTAAGCATTTCATTTCAGTAGGATTTTGGACAATTCTCATATTTGGGATGGAAAGAACTTGAGAGATTTTTTTTGGTTTTTGTTTTAATGAATGCAGGATAAACCAAAACTGACAGATTTATCCATCCAAGGCTTAACTTTTAGCAGTCTGGCTGTGAATCTCTGTGCTTTCCACCCTGTTAGTGGATTACGTGTTCTTTCCCCCACCCTGACATACTCCTAGATGGCCTCATTTGTTGTTGTGTGCCTTAAGGTTGCTTCCGACTAGTGACGACCCTAACCTGAGTCTATTGTGGGGTTTTCTTGGCAAGATTTGCTCTTTGCAGGATTTGCCTTTGCATTCCTCTGAGGCTGAGAGAGTGTGACTTGGTCAAGGTCACCCGGTGGTGTTTCCGTGGCTGAGTGGGGATTCGAACCCCTGCCTTCCAGCACTATCCACTATCTCAAACTGACTCTAAGGCCCCATTTACACAACACAATTATAGCACTGTGATTCTACTTTAACTCCCGTGGCACCATCCTATGGACTCCTGGGCTTTCTAGTTCAAGGCACTAGAGCTCTCTGAAAATCCCAGTGGCACCACCCTATGCACTCCTGGGCTTTCTAGTTCGAGGCACTAGAGCTGTCTGGCAGAGAATTCTAAGTAACCCTCCCTGAGCTGAAAATCCCAGTATTCCATAAGATGGAGCTATGGTAGTTAAAATGGAATACAGTCGGACCCCTGTATCAGCCAAACCAATATCTGCGGTTTCGGTTATCTGCGGGACACAAAATAGGGACACATAAGATAGAGCCATGCTGGAAAATGCCTAGAGAGGGCATCCACTCCAGGCATCATCTAGATCATCCATCACAACTCTATGGTCTGTTTTTATTGGAAGGCCTTTATTTTAATAGGGTTAAAAACTGTTATCTGCAGTTTCCGGTATCTGAGGTAAGTCTGGGGATTTAACCCCCATGGATATGGCAGTCCGACTATATAGCACTACAGTTGGGTAGCATGAATTAGCTAGTATTTAGCACCTATATGGCAGGCAAGTACAGTACAATCTTTTCCATGCTGGATAAAGCTGTTCTGATTTCCATCTGGATGGAACAGGGGGTGGATGTGTTTGTTTGTGAAGAATTGACCATAATTCATCATGTTTGGGATGGAAACACCATGACTCTTAAACAAATTTGGATGTGGAAGAAAACAAAACAAACAGATGATCCCAGCCTGGATTTTGGATGCTTTGCTCTCTCCCTGCCCCCTATACCATACCCTCCAATATTTTACAGATAAAAACTCGGACACATGAAGGTATTAGTGATGAAGAACCGAGAAGTCAGGAGGAGTTAGAGCAGTTTGCTTTTGCCTGAGCTTACAGGGAAGGACAAGATCTCACCCTCTCCTCTTCTTCTCTATCCCCTGCTGAGTTAATTGAATGCAAAGCTTCTTTTGCACTTCCAACTCAAGTTTGCAGCAGTAACATTTGTTAGCTTTTAAGGTGCCATATATTTTTGCTACATCACCCCTCCATTCTAGAGATTTAGTGTGGATTAATGCTTGCATTTTATAGGGTTTTAAAAAATTCTCATTCCCCATTTCATAATAGGGCTAGTAATGGGAAATGGGGTAGAAAGTGTTTAAATAATCATAATGAATTACACCCCCCTCCAAGAAATATCTGCGCTGACGCTAGTGTGGATCTGAGAAAAGAGATACTCCTGCATCATTACTGCTGTGGAGGTGGGGGGGACCCAAAAATATTTGACTAGGAGCTACTGGATGGAAAGTGGTTGCTATAAATAGAAAGGAAAGACTCTAGGGAAGAAAGAGGAGACATTAGAACAAAGAAGGAAAGAAACCAGAACTGACAAGAGCCAACAGGTCTGTTCTGTTTGATTAATTTGGGGGGGAACTTTGTTTACAAGAAGACTGAAATTGGAATCATTTCTCTTTTCCTTGAGCCTGCAGTCATAAGATTAAATCAAATAAGTCTCAGTCCCCCCCCCCCCCACCACCACTAAAATAGATACTGGGCTTAAGCATTTTGGAATGAAACTGAGGAACAGAAAGACTGCGGCATGTGGGGATGAATCAAAAGTGTTACCCAGACAGTTCTGTGTTCTGTGCTTGGCCCTGTGTTATTCAACACAACTCTGGTCTGTTTTTTGCAAGTTGCGATGGGGTGAGTGATAGGTCTGGAAATATGTGTTTAGGGGAAAACAGAGGTAGAGATGGAGAGGGACATTCCACGAGTTAATTACTCATTTCTGTAGTATGCATCTCTTGGGAAAAAAACCCAAATCTTGCTCCTATCCAACAGTTGCCAAGCCAAAGCACCTTTCTCTGGGCCCTTTCACACTACACAATTATAGCACTATGGTTCCACTATAACTGCCATGGCTGCTGCATCCTATGGGACCCTGGGATTTGCAGTTTAGGGAAGGGCACTTAGACTGCTCGGCCAGAGAGCTCTAATGCCTCCCCACACTACAAATCCCAGGAGGCAGCCACGGTAGGTACCGGTACAAGTGGAATCATAGTACTATCATTGCGTAGTGTGAAAGGGCCCATGGAGAGGAGACTTCTATGAAGAGATTACAAGAACCTGGGAGCCAGGAGCTGCAAGTAACTTGGCTGCCTCTAATTACTTACTTTCATGGTGCGGGAAGGTACAAGTTCTATTTCTACAAATCATTTCTATATGTCTACAAGTTATGTTTCTACAAGACATTTCTATATGTTTACAAGTTATATTTCAAAAAGCTGCATTATCAATGGGTAATGGCATGGCTTTATGGATGCAAAGAGCAATGCCCGGCTTCTCCAGACAAGATGCTTGTGTCAGAAGGTTGTGGCATTTCTTGCTGATGACTATCAGTGTTCTGTGAAACACATTGCAGCTATACCCATATATTATGCCCAATTTATGAAAGAGGCTTATTCCAAAGGGCACACCTTGTGAGCAAGGAATTCCATTAAGCAATCTCATAAGTACAGGAAATACCAGTGATTATTCAGTGGTGAGTATACACAGATACACACACACACAAGCTTTGAGCTAGAACACAGTGACATCGAATTTGTTTTATACATCCATCTAGCTTCCCATTGCCATTGGTTTGCCAGCTTATTGGCCTACACCAGGGGTGGGCAACTATCTGAGGACAGGGCCTGATTTTCCTGCCAACCCCTCGTGCCAAAATCTCCCCATTTTCCTTTAGAGTCTCTCTTAAAATGTGTCTCTTAAAACCCCACATGTCAAAATCTCCCCATCTTAAAATGATGACCAGAAGTGACACTTCTGGTTGCCATTTTGAGAAGACTGAAGGAAAATGGAGGGTTGTTTTTTTTTTTTGGCACATGATTGGGGGGTGGTGGTTCTGGGGTTGAGTGATTGCGTGGATGTCTGGGGGTATTTCTGCAATCCCCCACCCCAGTATTTGAGCGACTTTCTGTGTGGAATTTGGGCAAAACGCACCCCAAAATTGCACTGAAGGTTTGTTTAGTTCTTAAAAGGGATTTGGGGACTGCCAGAGAGCTTCAGACTGCAAATGTAGGGCTCAGGGGTTGCATGTGTCCCCCCAACATATCTTTCCTCACCCATGGCCTAAACAGTGGTTTTTCTCATCAACTGCTACCTCAAGCTTTTCACTGGAAAGGCACAGTTGCTCACCCCTTTTGTAGAGCGAAGGTGGAGAACCTTTTTCAGCCTGAGGGCCAAATTCAATTCCTCCCAGTTCAAATATTTGGAGTCTGAGGAAGTATTTGCCTCTGGACCACAACAGGGGAGGAATGGGTTAAAATCACCCTCCCCTCTGCCTGCTTACAGCCACCCTCCCAGCTGATGTAATCTGAATAAAACAGAACCTTACATCTGAAAAGACACTTTTCATCAGGGTGCTACTATGGGGTAGGGAGAGGAAGTGTTGCTTCCCAATAAGAATTCGCCTCCTTGAAATTTTCCTTCACTGCCAAATATCTAGCATTGCAGTAATTTAAAGTTTCAGCTGAGCATTTAGAAATAGAGATAAGGCACCCTAAGAAAAGGAGGAATCAGAGCTACCAAGGGATTGCAAACACAGCATATGTAAGATTTCTAAGTGTGAATAATTTTCAGTGTCTCCCTCTTTGCAATAATAGGTGTTTGGGGGTTGGAGGAAAATTTCATTGGGGGGGGGAAGGAAGAATTCTTATGGGGGGGCAAGACCCTCATTTTACCCCCTTATAGGTGCTTTCCATTCCATGTCTAGCTTGATCCCAATGTTGCAAGGAACCCGGGGGTGCATGCCCTGACGATTCGTAGGGTTTCCAAACTTGGTAGCAGCTTGGCTGTAATGTCATGTAGGGACAGGCCCCCTAGCAGGGCGGCTGTGAGACCATCGTAGAGACAGGAGTGTCTGCTGTGCTTTGCTGTCCTTTCTTGCCCTCAATCAAAGCAGCAGAAGCTGAGGAACTTAATCAGACCCGGAAGCCCTGCTTGCCCGGCCTCAGCTGTTTTCTGCAACCCCCAGTGACCCAGTCTGGTGGGGGAGAGCTAGGAAAAGTTACTCCATTGGACCATGCCTCCCAGAATCCTCCCTGCCCCTGCCACCATCACCATGTTTGTATTCTGCCTTTCTCCCAAAATTAGGACTCAAGATACAACATACAAGTGAACATTAAAAAGGAATTCAGCTAATCAGAGCATTACAAAAGTATTCAAATTACATCTGATAAAGGAGTGTGTGGCTGCTGCCACACTGCAGAAATAATGCAGTTTGACACCGCTTTAACTAGCAGGGCTTCATCCTATGGCATCCCGGGATTTGTAGTTTGTTGTGGTGCCAGAGCACCCTGACAGAAAAGGCTAAATATCTCACAAGCCTACAAATCCCAGAATTCCATAGCATTGAGCCATGGTAGTTAAAGTGGTGTCAAACTGGATTATTTCTGCAGTGTGACGGCAGCCTTAGTCTATGAAAGTGTGCACCACCAACTTCTTTCTCTCAGTTAATCTCAAAGGTGTTACAGGATCCCTTTGCACACTGATTGTGTGCAAACTGATTTAGTGGAATGTGCTGCCTGGGAGTGTGGTGGAGTCTCCTTCTTTGGAGGTTTTTAAAAAGAGGCTGGATGGTCGTATGTCTGGCGTGCTTTGTGTGTTCCTGCATGGCAGGGGGTTGGACTAGATGGCCCTTGGGGTTTCTTCCAACTCTCTGATGCTATGATTGAGACTAACATGGCTCTGTCTTTGAATTCTACCACAGTATTAAGACAGTTCAGATGTACGCTTAAAAGCATAAAATGCAATTTAAAAAGATAAAAAGCTATTTAAAGCAGTTGAGGTTAAAACAATGCCGCACCCCTTAGGCCATTCTTTTAAAAAAGAGGTTCTACTTTAAAAGCCTGCCAGAATAAAAACAGTTTTGCCTAGGGATGGAAGGGAGTTCCAGAGAAGGCCCTGTCTTGTGTCCCCAACAACTGTGGTTGTGATGGCGGCGGGACTTAGAGAAAGGCCCCAACTGATGATCTTGAATGGGGACAGGCTCATATGGGGAGATATGGACCTGAGCCATATAGGGCTTTATAGGTCAGAACCAGCACTTTGAATTGTGCCTGGAAGCAAACTGGCAGTATGGAGGATTCTAGGTGATATAGTCAAAAAAAGTAACATTTTCAAGCTTGCATGCAGGAAGGAATGAGTAAGAAGACTTGACCTCCTTCCAGAGCTTTCTTTTTAAGTAATATGTTTTTGTCCATTGCTGTAATCTTTAAAAAGCAATTTGCTTTTGTTGTTGCCATTGTGACTCATTGCAAATGTTGAAAAAGGAACCCGGTTTTTGTTACTTTAAAAAACACACAGATAAACTTAGCATTGATACATGAATCAACTAAAACCTAAAAAAAAAAAAATCTGGTCAAAAGAAAACTTTTAAAAAGTAACTGGATGACATTTCTTATTGCACCAGTAAATAAATTCATCTCCTGTCTTGTTGCCTTTGAAATACAACATTGTAACACCACGAGTGCTAAAAAGGGTAACTTGTCAGAAGTAAATATGTTTTAAAAAGAGTTGTTAGCATGTTGTTTTTTTCTGCATTCCTTGTTGCTTTTATGTTATGCTGTATTACTTGGGGTGCGGGGAGAGAAACAAATCTTAGAGTTGGCAAAATCATTTGTATCTAACCTGAAATCCTGGAATTTGTAGTTTGTTCTGGCACTTGAGCTCTCTGACAGAGAAGGCGAAATATCTCACAGAACTACAGATCCCAGAATCCCACAGCATTGAGCCATGGCAGTTAAAGTGGTGTCAAACTGGATTGCTTCTGCAGTGTAGATGCAGCCTATGTTACTTGCAGCGCCTTGCTTCTAAACTCTTCTGCTTTCTTCAGATACCACCTCACTCTGGGCCCTTTTGCACCACACAGTAATAAAACAATTATTCTTTAACTGTCATGGGTGCCTCCTATGGGATCCTGAGGTTTATGACATAAGGAGTCCCTAGAACTCCCAGGCTGAGAATTTTAAGTACTCCTCCCTAAACTACAAATCCCAAGATGCCATAGGATGTTGCCATGGTAGTTAAAGTGGAATCATGGTGCCATAACTGGATCTCTCCAGCAAGCGCTCTGATTTCTGCTTCCAACCATCAGTTTTTTTGAGAACTGAAATTGGTCTCAAAAAAATAAATAAATCTTGGGCATAAGCAGACATAAAAAGGGGAAAGACTCCCCCTCCCCTCGTGACCGATAATCCCCCCCACCCAAGAAAAAGATAAGTATTCCAAGTAGATGCTCTGTGAAGCTGACACTCGAGGTTTCAGGAAGCAAAGATTTGGCAATTCAGAAGCAGACAAACAAATTCAGTCTGTGCCTCTAGGGTGCCGTCGCCCTTCAAGGACACATGGGACACCCAAGGCGCTACTGGCTAAGTTCCACAAAATTTTGGCTCCCTGGTGCTGTTGAGAAATCTGAAACTGGCTCCAGATAATCAACAGCAAACTCTTATTGTTATTATTATAATTTTTTTTAGTCTGGCCTGAACTGTGTCCTCCCTGCACTATTTGTCCATTTCTCTCTTCTGACTTCCTGGAAGTTTTCTGCTGCATGTCTTAGGGAATGGCTTTTGACATTCTGTGCATAATTTTTGGTGTCTGATGGTTTGCCTCTCTTCCTCCTCTTCATCTCTCAAACATTCCCGTTTCAAGAGGCTTCTTTGTGCCAAGCCTGGACTCTGAAATGAACTCACTATAAACAAAGAAGCAGAAAGGCTGCTCTGGTAGGATGATAATAGAATCATAGAAATACTGGTTGGGATCTGGAAGATGCAGTCACTTAACTCGCAGCTAAAAATGGCAATGGGGTAGGTGCGATTGTGTATTCGGATTCATGTGCAGAGGTGCAAGAGAACTGGTGTAGTTTAAGTGTTGGAAGACCAGGATTTGAATCCCCTCTGCTCAGCCATGGAATCCCGCTAGGTGACCTTGGGCAGGTCACACTCTCTCAGCCCCAGAGGAAGGCAATGGCAGACCCCCTCTGAATAAATCTGGCCAGGGAAACCCCATGCGAAGGTTGTCATAAGTTAGAAACAATTCTAGCATTACAATTCTACTTTAACTGCCATGTCTATGAGTTTGTGGAATCCTGGGATTTGTAGTTTGGTGAGGCACTAGAACTCCCTGGCTGAGAATTCTTACGAGTCCCTCCCTAAATTGCAAGTTTCAGGATACCTGAGGATGTTGCCATGGCAGTTAAAGTGGAATCGCAGTGTTGTAACTGGGTAGTGTGAAAAGACTCCAGTTCAGTTAGGAGCCAGACTAACCACCTTTGTTAGGGACTTCCAGAACCATCTAAATAAAGTCTACAGTTTCAAATGAAACTTTGAATTCAGCAACCTCTGCCACCTCTTCCTCCTCCTTTTTAATCGTAAATGAACTGTGTTGCATAATTTATACAGGCTGCCAGAAGTCCGTGGTTTTTGGCACACAATTTAGGTCGTTGGTGCAGGGGGAAAATATTTCTGTTTTCTAATTGCTGGATTTTGCCCAGGCTTTCATCCCCAGCCCTAGGTGTACAGGATCCTGACTGTTTAGGACTAAATGTGAAGACTCACAAACTTGAACCGAACTCCACGGGGGTGTAGGTATGGGGTGCTGGTATAAGGGCATTGACCCCCCCAATAAGAATTCTGCTCCAGCAAATAAAATTTCCCAAATTTCCCAACACTGCAAAAATGTAAAACTTCAATTGAGCCTTTAGAAATACATAAAAGGCATCCGAAGAAAAGCGGAAAGGCAAAGCGACCAAGGGAATGCGAACGCAGCAAATCCTTTCTAGGCATGAAGGATTTTCTATGTCTCACTCTTTGCAATGGTAGAAATTTGGGGACTCCAGGAGAATTTCATGAAGGGGAGGCAAAATTCATACTGGGAAGGAAATGCTTCCCCATAGCTACACCTCTGAGACTTCAGAGCTTAAGCAACTACATCTGTTTCACTCATGATGCTATGCTTCCCCCCCCCCGCCATGAGGTTTGCAAGAAGGGGGACAGAGTGTGGAGAGGGACGTTGTTGTCCCTAGAGCTTTCCTTTCCTCTTTGCCAAGTGCTCTGTTTATTGCACAGAACAGTCCTGGCTTTTTCTCTTCTTCTTTGGCATGGGCATTTTGCTCACGGGGTGACGCAGCAAAAAGCAAACAGAATGCACTGCAGCAGAGCAAACTGGAGCAGCTTCTGTCACCAGGCCAACGGTTGACGTCACGCAGGGCAGCACTGAACATATAATTACTTAGCCGATGCTCAATAAACCACCTGTGTGTAACTCCCCCAGCACCTGGATTGACCGGCAGTGAGCTGTGTTTAATGGATGGGGGAAAATCAAAGGAACTGAAGCCAGAGCTAAACAGGATTGGCTGGTGTTTCTACCCCCTTGCCACCTGTGTGGTTAAGAAAGCAAAAGTTATAAACAGAGGTGAACGCACAAGCTAGGAGAGGCTGCTGCAGCAGTTTGATTTTGCCTGATTCTCCTGGGAAGGGCAAAATTCTTCCGCTTCCTGTCCTCTTCCCCCTTGCTGGGTTAATTGAGTACAAAACTACTTTTGAACTCCAGTTTGCAGCAATTGAAGCCAGCTGAGAACATGGGAGCAAAGCGAGAGGAAGACAGAGGAACTGGGAGATTCGAAAAGTATCAGAAAAAGTGGGTTGACAGAGGATTGATTGGGATTGTCCCTGCCATACCAGGAGAGTCTTGGCTTCTCATCTGTAAAATGGGAATAATCATCATAGAGAATTGTACAAAGTTGTAAGGAAAACAATGGCATAATGTCCAGAAGCCTATTTATGCACTATGCCAGCTGCTGTATTGTTTCTGGGCGGTACAGCAGTGGAAAGGAGGGAAGGCAGACAAAATCTGGCTCTGAGTATTCTGTTTCTCCAATGACTTACTCAATTCATGGCTGCTGCCTACCCATGGACTTCCTCCTCCTGCTATACCAACTTCAGTGGCAGCCAGTGGGGTGATGAATCTAGTCTAGGTTTTGGATAACATTAAATGATCTGTCCAAGGTGCTGAACTCTTACCCCATATGTTCAGTACCATGGATAGTTCATTTACAGCTATCCAAAACGTGGAGCACCATCACTGTTCCAGTGGCATGGGAGCTGTCAGATGCCCCTGTCCAGCTTAGTTACATCAGCACAGGGCAGTCATTTGAGTGATGGACTAGAACTCCAGGAGAGTCGGGTTCGAATCCCCAATCAGCCATGGAAGCCCAGTGGATGACATGGGCAAGTCACATTTTCTCAGCTTCAGAAGAAGGCAAGGGCAAACCTCCTCTAAATAAATCCTTGTTAAGAAAACGCTAGGAGAGGGTTGTCATGAGTCAGACCCTACTTGAAGAAGAGAGGTAGTGGTTTGAATGTTCAACTGGGAGACTGGGATTCAAATCCCTGCTCAGCCATGATAACCCACTGTTTGACCTTGGGCAAATCATACACTCTCTAAAATGCTTCGAGGAAGGCCATAACCACCTCATTTGAATAAATCTTGGTAAGAAAACCCGAGAAAATGGCCACCTTTTATGACAGCCAGTATGGGGTAGTGGTTTGAGTGCTGGGCTAAATTTCAAGAGACCAATTTAAATCTCTTATTGGCCATGGAAACCCACTGTTTGACCCAGGGCAAGCCACTCTCTCCTTTTCAGAGGAAGGATATGGCAAGCTTCCTCTGAATCAGCCATGCAAAGAAAACCCTAGAAGAGATCACTGTATATGACAGCCGGCATGGGGTAGCTTGAGTATTGGACTAGGATTACAAGAGTTGTTGTTGTGTGCTATCCAGTCTTCTCTGACTTTTGGCAACCCTAAGGCAAACCTATCATGAGGTTTTCTTGGCAAGATTTGTTCAGAGGAGGGTTGCCATTTCCCTACTCTGAGGCTAAAAGTGTTGCCCAAGGTAACCCAGTGGGTTTTCATGGCTAAGTGGCGATTTGAACCCTGATCTCTAGAGTCATAGTCCAATGCTCAAACCACTACACCATGCTGGCTCCTGGACTTCAAGAGAGCAGTATTCAATCTCCTCTCACCCATGGAAATTCACTGCTTGACCCTGAGCACATCACTCTCAGCCTCCGAGGAAGGCAATGGCAAACGTCCTCTGAACAAATCTTGCCCATGAAGCCCTATGTTCTGGTTGCCATAGGCCCGAGTCAACCTGAAGGCACATAACAACAACAAAATCCACCCACAGATTCCAACCAAGGTCTGCAAAAGCACTTTGAGTGCTTGAAAGAGACATACAAATGCTATACAGTTGTAGTTGTACATAAATCTTTTGATTACAAAGCTGCTTTTTGAGACCAGGATTGTAATGCGCTAAGAGCCAGCATGATGTAGTGGTTTGAGTGTTGGACTACAATTCTGGAGACCAGGATTAAAATCTCTGCTCATCCATGGAAAGCCACTGGGTGACCTTAGAATAATAGAATCATAGTGTTGGAAGAGACCACAAGGGCCATCCAGTCCAACCCCATTCTGCCATGCAGGAATACCCAATCAAAGCATCCCCAATGACAGATGGCCATCCAGCCTCTGTCTAAAAACCTCCAAAGAAGGAGACTCCACCACACTCCCAGGCAGTGTATTCCACCTTGAGCAAGTCCCACTCTCTCAGCCTCAGAGGAAAGCAAAGGCAACCCGCCTCTGAACAAACCTTGCCAAATCTTGCCAAGAAAACCCCGTAATAGGGTCGCCATAAGTCGGAAATGACTTGAATGCATACAACAGCAGCAAAGCTTCTACGCTCAAGGAGCAACCTCCATACGCCACCTGGAAAGTTCACCTCTCATTCTGCACCCCAGTTGAAGCTAGGCAGCTGCTGGAGATGTTTTGTACGAAAGGTGCTTACTTTGCATATGTGTTTGCGATTTGCATGCTTTACGCTGAGCTGGCAGTTTGGGTTGAGTTTTTAGATTATTTTTGGCTTTTGGGGGAAGAGGAGGGTGAGAGAACAGGGTACAGATTTGCATAGCTTTGCTACAGAAATGCCAGTCAGCACATGAAGATGGAGTGGGATGGATGGAGCCGGTGGGTATAGTACTAATCCTGCTTTCTGTGCAGAGCTGGGAATGTTACTTTTGAGCAGATGGAATATAAGGACATCCGCAGCCCCCAGCAGTGAATGCGGGCTGGCACATTAGCAGCTGGATCAGAATCTCTTTTTAGTTTGAAGCTTAAAGGAGTGGTCCAGGATGCCAAACGCTATCCTCCAAATTCAGACTAAAACCTAGAGCAATTCTAACCTAGTGATTCTGTGGTTTTATGCAGCGGATTTGCAACCATACTGATGCAGAATCCATGAGCTGCCTCTGAAGCCACCAGGAACTAAGCACTTGGTAGAATGATACAGGCATACCCCCGTATCTGCAGGACCCATACCCACAGATTCACTTACTTGCATCCAAAAAATGGTCTCTCTAGGCATCCTCTAGGTCCTCCAGTGTGTCTCTATGGTATGCTTCCACTAGAAGCTGACCATAGAGTTGTGCTGCAGGAACTAGAAGATGCCTTCTTTTTAGGTACTTTCTAGGTCCTTCAGCGTGACTCTATGGTATACTTGGGCTGGAAGTCATTCATTTTAATAGGGTTTGCTATTATCCACTGTTTCCAGTATCCATGGTAAGTCCAGAAATGTATTCCCCATGTATACCGGGGTCATACTGTACCCTGAGTCCCAGGGCATCATCCTACCACTGCTCAGTTATCAGTGGTTTCAGTATGTTCTTATATTCGTGATCCTTAAAAAAAAATCCCTTTCCAGGCTTAGTTGCATTGATAACCCCCCAGAATTGTTGCTCATGCATTTAAAAATGGAATATGAATAGGTATATCATATAGCAAGAGCACCCCTGAGATTTTATTTTACAGTAGGACCCCCATATCCACTGATACATTATCCACTGATTCACTTATCCACAGTTTTGGTTTCAGCACAGCTACCATAGAGTCTTTCTAGAAAATGTGTCCTCTCTAGCTATTTTCTAGGTCCTCCAAGGCAACTCTAAGGTATTTTAAACCAGAAGTCCCATTATTTTCAATGGTGTTCACTATTATCCACAGATTTCGTTATTCACGGTGGGGCCTGGAACCAATCCCCAGGGCTCTGGTGTCAACGGCAGAGATAGAAAATAAAGACCCCTCTTTTCCATATTAGTTTTTTAAAAATGAATTTTTAGCACGAACAATCTAATTGGCAATCAAAGTAATATGCAATCAAAAATAAAGAAACAGGAAGGAGAGGAAAAAAGAGCTCTTGTGGAGTTTGCCGATTTAGGGAATGTCTCCTTTCAGTTTTACACGGTGCTTTGCTGACACTTTGAAGGTTTCTCTTTGATCACCCTTTACGGAGGAACTTGTAGGCTGGTTGGAAGACAAGCGGATGCCTTGTACAGTGTAAACCGGGAGAGTGGGTGGGGAAGAGACTCCTGTATAAACAGCTATTGGGAATTTGGGGACTTAAACCTGGCAAGGCTTGGAGAAACCCAAGGCTTATCAACTGGGCACTGTTGAGCAACACTCAGTACATTAACAGTATTATTAATTCTTTCATAGGAAATCAAAAACCCGAGTAGATCGCTAAGGAGAAATATTGGCCAAGATCCTAAATGAAAATGCATGAAGCTTAATGCTCCACATGCACAGTCCATGCTCTCTCCTCCCATTCTGATACTGTGAACCCCAGAGGTGCTGCTATGTTTTTTTTTTAACTGGCTCAGGGAGTGAGCAAATGGGGGAGACAACCTCATTTCAACATCCATACACAGAGAGTGACCTTGTTTCTCTTCCCCCAGCTGCAACCAGGCAAAGCATGGCTTCATCCCTTCACCCCTCCTTCTGCCCCCCAGCCATTAGGTATCTACAGCAGCCCCTCGCAGGGTTGAAAAATGCCCCCCCTGAACCAGTTGCCCACCCCATGCTAGATTGCCGGACAGTCTGGTCGGAGCCGAACATTGCTGAAGCAACATCTCTGTTGGACAGCTCCCCGGCTGACCTGATGACTTCTTGAGCCTTAATGCACTGCACCGCCTTTTGCTAAAATAAGCTTTTGAACCACCTGGCTGGAGCAGCAGCTTCCCTAGAGCCTCAAGCAAAGACCATTCCCAGTTGGGCTGTCAGGGAGTCTTTAATTGGACATGCTGGGGATGAAATCTGGGAGCTACTGTATGGAAAGCCAGTGATATCCCATGGCGATAGGGGCAATATGCTCAAAAAAATGCTTGGATTTTAAATCCTGCATGGCTGAAAAAATAGGTAGGCATGCCTGGAGCCATTGGCTTGGGTCGCACAGATTGGTTTGCTGGGTTGTTTCGCTTCTGTGGGAATAAGTTCTGAACGGATAATTTGTGGTTTGTGCTACAAAGAACCAGGGTGATGTAGTGGGTTTGAATTCTGGTCTAGGACTCTAGGAGACCAGGGTTGAAATCCTTGCTCAGCCATGAAAACCCATTGGATGAATTTGGGCAAGCCACACTCATCTCAGCCTTAAAGGAAGGCCATGACAAATCCACTCTGAAAAAAGTGTTGCCAAGAAATAGGAGAGGAGAACAGTTAAGTATGAGTTGAGTTGAGAGCCAGTGTGGGGAGTGGTTTGAGTGTTGGGCTAAAATTCTGGGAGACCAGGGTTCGAATCCCTGCTCAGCTGTGGAATCATACTGGACAGAGCCCTGAGCAAGTCACAATCTCTCAGCTTCAGAGGAAGGCAATGGCACCCCCCCCCCAACGAATCTTGCCAAGTAAACCCTGTGATAGGTTTGCTTTAGGGTCACCCTTAGTCTGAAATGACTGAAAGCATTGCAGAGCCAGTGTGGTGTAGTGGTTTGAGTGTTGGTCTATGTTTCTGGGAGACCAGGGGTGGAATCCCTGCTCAGTCATGGAAACCCACTGGGTGACTATGGGCAAGTTGCGCTGTCTCAGTCTCTGAGAAAAGTAATGGCAAATCTCCTCTGAACAAATCTTGCCCCATGATAGGTTCACCTTAGGTTGCCTTACGTTGGACATGACTACAAAACACACAACAACACCAACAACACAGAATCATAGAGTTGGAAGGAATCCTATGAGCCACCCAATCCCCTGCTCAATGCAGGATCTGAATCTAGAACAAAATTGGCGTTGACTAGAAAGCACATAACAAAAACAAAGACCTCTACACCTGATCTTTTGGTAATCCTGAAAGATGAACCCTTCCTTCCTTCCTTCCTTCCTTCCTTCCTTCCTTCCTTCTCTCTCTTCTTTTCTTTTGCATATTCCACCTTTTTGTCATTCAGGTTGAGAAACCTCAGAAATGGTTCTCATGGTTACACAGAGAAACCCAATACATATTTTTTTTAAAAAAAACCTTAAGGATTCAAAACAGTAAAAGGAAGTTGCGCGTTAAAATGGCCAAATGTAATAATATGTCCCATCCCACCCGCCACCCACTTCACCATTTCTATGTCATTATGAAGGTTTTGGAGTGCTTCCTGCCTCTGATTGCATCCGTCTCTGAATAAGAACATGAAGAATAAGAACAGCTGTGCCGAAGAATTCATGTCTTTCCCTATTTGCATGTGATTCATGCTAAGGTATACAGGCATCCCTTGCTTTTTGAGGACTCGCTTTTTGATGACCCACTCTTTTGACCGGTCTAAATTATACCCCCCAGAACCTGTGTATTCAACATGTGGTCTGCTCTTTTGACCATGTGTTAAATTAATGGGTTCTGGTTAGGCAGTAATGTAAAAGGGTCAAAAGAGTGGAGTGGACTCCAACTTTTCTGGACACAAATGCACACGTTCATCAGGCAACAGCACAGACAACAAGCTGCTGCCATCTTGGTCCTCCCCCCTAAACCAAATGCACAGGCACCTCCCTATCTAGTTGATGATGGTGGAAAAGTAGGGTTCCCAGTTGCACTCTCAGGCCATTTCCTAGGTAGGGATGTGTGTGTGCGCTGAAAAGGTGGAGTCTGCCTAGGAGAGACCCCACCTCTGCTCAAAGATGGCGGCCATGAGGAGGGGTCTTCTGCAGAGTGGAGTAGTCAGCCTGTACCACTTCTTGGGTTCAAGGGAAGGGTTTCTCTCTGTGTATGTCAGGGATTCTCTTTTCTGGGGAAGGTTTGGCCTTTTTCTTTTGAGTACAAGCATCCCACACTTCTTCAACAGGTTAGTGATGATAATACAGTTGGACCTCCTTATCTGCAGGAGTTTGGTTCCTGGACTTACAGTGGATACCGGAAACCGCAGATAACAGCAAACCTTATTAAAATAAAGGCCTTCCTGTACAAACATACCATAGAGTTGCATTGGAGGACCTAGAAGAGAGGATGCCTCTCTAGGCATTTTCCAGTGCAACTCTATAGTATGTGTCCTGATTTTGTGTCCTGCGGATTACTGAAATTGTGGATATTGGTTCCACGGATATGGAGGTCTGGCTGCATTTATAACACATAATGGTTCCGCATTTTGACAATTTCTTCTTTTTGGCAGTGCTCTAGTCCTTAGCCTGTCAAATGATTGGGGAAACACCTGCATTTGCCAACTGATAAAATTGCTTTCTTCCTAACGTTCTTTCTGATGTTTAGGTGGAATCTCTTTTCCTACACCTAAGATATGAGTATGTGCTAGGCATATACCTAAATATGAGCTGATCATTCTCTGAGGGAGGGGTGATACGAGTGATTGTTCTGTATTAATTCCAGCCTTCTTTTTGACATTCCTCTTGCAGACTTCTTCTGTAACTGCAGTTCTGTCGGGAGCAGGGGCCTGAGCGACTGTAATGTGACAACTGGGCAGTGCGAATGCCACGCAGGGTACACGGGTCACTTGTGCGACACATGTGAAGAGGGTTACTACCCGGACCAGAGCAGCGGGCACTGCCTTGCCTGTGGGTGCCACCCCGAGGACTCAATCTCTTCATCCTGCCTCAAGTAAGGATCAGTGGGGCAGGCCCTTGGATCCTCACCCCAGCCATCATCTTTGCCCTCTGACTGTATTTTGACATGGGGTGCGGGACTTGTTGACAAGAACAAAAGAGAGGAAGTGGCTTTATATTTAAGGCTCTGATCTAAAGAGAAATTTTAAAAAAAGCAGGATAAAGGGAAGTCCTGCTTGTTCAAATGTGTAAGCTGGGGTGGGGAAAGTCTGGTGTCTGGATCACATACCACCCATGTTAAGAAAACAAATTTGCACAATTTTCAGGCTATTTTGCACCCTAAAGATGTGACAAACTATCTGAAAATGCATGCAAAGAACACAGGTTGCCCCCTCTACCTCTAGACCCTCCCTCCAAAAGAGTTTTTTTTGGTCTGGACTTCAGCCAATGTGGCCCATGGGGTATGTACAGGAGCAGACTTTGGGTCCTGGCTGCCATGCAATTGCCTACCCGTAGGAATGGACATTCACTATTCCTTCACATTTCAGTTGTTTTTAGTACAAGTTGCCCCCCATATCCAAGGGGACTCAGTTCCAAGACTTACTGCAGATAATGGAAACAGTGCATAATAGCGAACCCTATTAAAATAAAGGACTTCCAGTACAAACACACGATAGAGTTGTGTTGAAGGACCCAATGATTCCTAGAGAGGATGCCTCTCTAGGCATTTTTCAGTGCAACTCTATGGTATGCATCCCAATTTTTTCATCTGCAGATAGCTGAAACTGAGGATATTGGTTTTGCAGATGGGGTGGGAGACCTGTACTCATTAAATATTATATCTTCTAAATTCTAATCCAGCATTCTAACCCCTATGCCACAGTGGTTTTCTGTGATATAACCGATTCTGACATAGCCATCCACTTTACTGGTCTGTTTCTTTGTTCAATTTATATTAGGGACTTAGGGAGCTGGGTATGTTTTGCCTGGAAAAAAGACGGTTAAGAGGCGATATGATAGCCCTGTTTAAGTATTTGAAAGGGTGTCACATTGAGGATGGAGCAGGCTTGTTTTCTGCTGCTCCAGAGATTGGAACATGGAGCAATGGATGCAAGCTCCAGGAACAGAGATTCCACCTCAACATTAGGAGGAACTTTCTGACAGAGCATTCAGCAGTGGAACGCACTCCCTCGGAGCGTGGTGGGCTCTCCTTCCTTGGAGGTCTTTAAACAGAGGCTGGATGGCCATCTGTCAGGGATGCTTTGATTGTATATTCCTGCATGGCAGGGGGTTGGACTGGATGGCCCTCGTGGTCTCTTCCAACTCTGCAATTCTATGATTCTATGATATCTTGCCTTTCTCCTGCCGAGAGACCCAAGGCAGCTTGCAAAATTTTAAAATAAAAATTTAGTGTTTAAAAAAAGTTGTATACAAAAGTTAATTTAAAAAAAACCCAGTTAAACACCAGTTCTATTAAAAACACATAGTTAAAAACAGTTTTAGAATACAGTTTTTAAAAGGCAGCTAAGGGTTAGTGGCAGCTTTATGACTTCCATGTTAGTGGGGTGGTGAATCCTGTCTAGGTTTTAATCCAAGCTTTAAAGCATCTATCCCAGGTGCTGAAGCATATCTCTAAAATAGGTTCAGCACCTTGGATAACTCCTTTAAAAGCTAAAACAAAACCTGGAGTGGATTCATTGCACCACTGACATGGAAGCATCTGGGTATCCCTTATTGTATTCTCTGGATGCTTTGGGATGGGGGTGCGTTCTCAGTTTTGGAACTTATTTTTTTGCATTGAGAGGATACTGCAAGAGGGCTCAGGGACCACCCTTGTGGCTTTGTCAGGCTGCGTAAAGCCTGGAGTCTGGCCAGTTCCCAACCTTCCTTTAATGACAATTTTGGAAAACGTTCCTGTAATGAATATAGTTCCCCCACTGCACTTAAGTGCACACCCTGGACCAAACGGTCTGTCACCCACACCATCCTGACAGGCTAATTATTAGCAGAGCTGCCCTGACAGGGCACACGGTGTGGGGAAACCCGATCCCTTCCTGAAGCCTTGGTCTCATTTCTGAAATGAACATCGACCTGACAGGCTCATCAAAGGCCGTTTTGCACAGACTAATTAACAAGGGACTGAGATGGGAAGTGTGTTTATGTGTATCTCTGTGTATGTGTTGTACAGTATTTCCTTTTGAGTGGAGGCGGTTTCACGCTGTACACCAAATAGGTTTCAGTTCAGCACTTTCAGACAGCTGGTCTTGTTTTGTTCTTCCTGCACACAGAGAGACACAGTCGCGTGTTGGCAATGTGCATGCTTCGCTCCCCTTCCATCTTATCAGCAACCCTGCGAGGTAGGTCAGGCCAAGATAGAGGAAAAAGCATGTGCCTGCATGTGAGCAGTCAAGTTCAGCAAGTGAGCTTCAAAGTGAAGTGTGGGATTTTAAGCACTTCCTTCTGATTATGGGGAGGTCCCTTGTGGCTCTCCAGGTAGGGTTGGACTGCAGCTCCTATCAGCCCTAGCCAACATGGCTGATGATGAAGGATGCTGGGGAGCACAGTCCAAATAATATCTAGTGGGCCACAAGATGCCGATCCTGGTCCAAGTAGAACATCTCCTACTCCCCGTAATAACTGTGTGTCAGGGGTGTAACTATTGGGGTGGGGGGGTATATGAGAGAGTTCTGGAGTGCTTGTAGGGGTGGAGTACTTTGACGTTTTCTTGCCCCGAGGGGGCTTTCTATGTGATTTTGGGAGAAAATTGCCTGAAATGTGTGCTATTTTTAAAAATTGGGAAGATGGTTTTTTTTTTTTTTTTTAAAGAACTTTGGCCTTCTGGAGTCCTAGGCCAGCACTGGCTCCCTGGTTTAAATCAAGGAGATTTACATTTCGAGGGAGGAAAGGTTGCTGATTTAAATTAGCTATTTCAATCAAGCTCTGCTGTTTAAAAAAACATACATTTCCTGGAAAACCTAGGAACTAGTTTGCTGTCTGCAACTGAATGCTTCTGCATAAGAAGAGCGTTTTTATATAACTGTGGTGGAGCATTATCCAAAACCCTGTGATCAGGCAACCCACTCTTCCTGTGCCCACGCTTAGGGTGCAATTATGAATGCTTAGCGACAGGAAGAGCCACGGGGAAATGGATGGGCTTGCTATGTACTTCTCTTTGTACATAGAGACGTGCCCATCAAGCCAAAGAACAGATGTGAAAGGTGAAGGTAGAAAGCTGCTTTGGTTCTTTTGCTAGTTTCTTCCATGCTCAGCGTGGATTGAACCCTACCTGGTTGTGTCCTCAAAAGAGACACTCCACAGAATGAGATCAAACCCAAAAGCACTGTTGGATTTTAAACACGTTGGCTGAGATCCAATATCACAATCTACGTTTTGTAACTTGCAACTGAGGCCGCCCCATCTATGTGAGGCAATCCCCTCCCCCCGAATGATCTGCAGTAATAGCAAATCACAGCAGCTGGAATTTGTCTTTATGGTGTTTTGCTCCCACAATGCTTCGCATGCCCGCTGGTCAACATGGCAGCTGTAAGTGATTTACTTGTGTTTTTACTTGCCTTAATTTGCCACTGATGTACCTATTAAAAAAAACCCCAAATTATTTTCCATTCTGCACTTGAGCAATATTTTGCCTGTAGAAAAAAACAACCCTCCCAACCCCACACCACCCCATTGTATCGCCCTAGCAATCGCTCGCTAACGCAAAAATCCAACATGGCGGCCCTGGTCCTCATGCTCATCTGGTCAATCAGCTTTGTGCTTCCTCTCCTATGAGAAAATAATTCAAAGTGAATCACTTGTCCCAACAAGCAAGAATGTGCATTCCCCTCACTGTTTTCTTAAAACTCTTTTTTGAAAAAGGCGCAAAGGCCTTTCCTTCAGAGTTTTTGATGTTTCTGGTGTGCCCCTGCTGTGTGCCAGCATTTCCTAGCTGGTGTCTGGTTGTGCATAGGTGACCACTGCGCAACAAGCCATGGTGCGTCAGTCACGCCACCATTACACAACAGGTGCTTGTATGTTGTAACGTCACAGTCACCCGAGGTAAATATGGACTTAGCAAAACTACTCAGTTCAATGTTGCACACATGTAAGGCCCTCTAGAAAGATGCAAATCCCAAGCAGGATAACAGCCATCCTTTTTAAAGCTTCGTTCCAAATCAATACAGAGTGAAACATTCAGGGGTATTCATCCTGTATTCCCCTGCGGTTAAATCAATACTGTCTCTCTCACACATATATGCGTGCACATACGCACACACACAAACATATGGGTCATTCTATAATATAACAGAGAACCCATTGTTAGATTGCAGGTCTTTATGTAGCCAAGAAGGCAACATGTATGGGAGACACTGGAAAGCACAGGAAAAATGGATAAAAGTAATCCCACCCACCCATTTTTGCCACCCACTGAAACCCATTAAAGGGCAGAGACCAAATAGCTGGGTGAAATCCAACCATGTCTAGTGGTTACAGAATGCTGACTGACAATTGAGTGAACGGGATAATGGAATGGAACGGCAGGGTAGAGAACATGGATGGATGGCCAGCGTCCCGAACAGGAGGATTTAATGCTGCAATATTTTCATGATTTATTTTATTCTTGGCATTTATGTGCTGAAAACACAGGCTTTCAGGTGCACAGTCTTGGCTAGAGCAGGTTACAAAATCTTAACGTATTAACAAAGAGTTTATGCAATACAGCCCGCTAAATAATCTTCTCCCTCCAACATATCTGTCCTCCAAAGTGGTGGAGTCTCCTTCTTTGGAGGTTTTTAAACAGAGGCTGGATGGCCATCTGTTGGGAATACTTTGATTGGGTATTCCTGCAGGGCAGGGGGTTGGGCTAGATGACCTTTGTGGTCTCTTCCAACTCAGTGATCCTATGAGACCAAGCCAATTGCCGTGATGTGTGAATGTGGCTGGTGTAAGATTTGATCTCTCTTTGCCTCACATTTGGTGACAAAGAAGCAAATGGGCAGTGTTTTCATCCCAAATTCCTACTGATTTTTGTGTGTGTGTGTCCTGCAATGCTAGTGGCCATTTGAGGGCAGCCATCCTCTTGGCCCAGGAACCCTGGGTGTTGGGGAAAACTGGGGCCAAAGTGGTAGGCTGGGACTGTGAAGGCCGCTGTAATGTTAACCAGGCAGGCTTGGCATGTTGACATTTCAGGGGGAGTGGAGGGGAAGCCCCTTTGCCTCTTCAGACTTGTCGAGTGTTTCGGCTCCTTCGATAGATTTCACGCAGATGGATTCCATTCAGAGGCATAAAGCGAGGAATGTTGTCCGTACAAAGCCCCAGTGTTTTCTGGAAATAAAGCGGCCCTTTTTTCCTCCTCTCCTCCCTTTACCACCACGACACACACAAAAAAGGGACTTTGCAGGCATTGCATAATGTTGGGGGGTGGTGTTGAAGAATGGCAGGGGCCTAGACATGTGGGGGTGGTGATGGGGTGCATGTGTGGAGAGACTTCCATGAAACCCAGAAGGTGTCATTAAATGCTGAACCTTTCAAATAGCCAAGAAGGAATGCTATGCAACTGAAGGGTGGAACGCATACCATTTTGCTAATGGGTATTTCTGCCATCTTGATTTCCTAACGTCCAGATTAATTGACCTGAAAATCAACATATATAGCTTATGAGGTTTCCATGAAAGCTCAATTTAAAGGCTGGGAAATCTAGATAGTGATACCTCCCCGTGGAATTGTCTCACACAATTGCATCTCTGTGGGTCTGTTTAACTTTGTTAGGCTAACCCCCCCCCGCAATGAAACTAAAATAATTTCAGACATTAAATCTTATTTTATAAGTGTTTTAATGTCCATAGGAGAGAAAAATAATACTAATTTTCTTTCTACATGCAAGCAGTGGGTTGGATCGAGAATTAGACTCAGCTGTTGGCCCCCATATCAGTGGTGCAATGAATCTGTGTTGGGTCTTAGTGTGAACTCTGAATGAGCACCTTCTACAAAATAGGTTCAGCACCTTGGATAATTTCCTTAAAGTTCAGATTAAAACCCAGTTTTATCACCCCATGACAATGAAGCCAACAGCTGCCACTACTTAACATAGACCTGTTGAAGTCAATATGATTTAAGTTAAGTTAGGGCTGACTTAAAAGTCCAGCATGCTTCAATGGGTCTACTCTAAATACGATTCAGTCTAGATCTAAATCAGGGCTGGAGCTCATGTAGCCTTCAGTTGTTGGACCTCAGTTCCCATCAGCCCCAGCCAGCATAGCCAGCGGTGAGAAAAAGATTGCACAGTTTGACAAGATTTGGAGGGCTGCAGAATTTCCTACATCTGTTCTAACCCAATGTTGGTTTTTTTTTTTTTGTCCAACTAGGTCAGGTTTGTCTGCCTCAGTTGGCAGCAGCTTTGTGGATGCCAAGCAGAGAAAAAGTCTTTCCCATCAAGGGCTGCCTGATTTGGTTTTGCTTTTTTAACTTGGAGGGATGTCAGGGGTTGAGCCTGCAACCTTTGGCATGCAGAGTGGTACTCTTGTGTTTCACACAGAGTGAGGGCATAGTGTGGGGGCCCATTCACGTTACACTATTACAAGTTGAGTCTCTGTTATCTGAAATGCTTGGGACCAAAGACGTTTTGGATTTTGGAATCTTTACATATACATAATGAGATATCTTGGAGGTGAAACCCAAGTCTAAAGACAAAATCCATTTATGTTTCATATACACCTTATCCACGTTAATCCTGGTTGTAAGGTAATTTTATACACAATATGCTTAATAGTTTTGTGCATGAAACCAAGTTTGCGTACATTGAACCATCAGGAAACACATAAAACACCCTGTTGTGTCGGTGCTCAAAAACAGTATGGATTTTGGAATATTTTGGATTTTAGAATTCTGGATGAAGGAGACTCAACATTCAGAATGCCCCAGACTACAAGTCCCAGGATTCCATAGGGTGAAGCCATGGAAGTTAGAGTGAAATGGCTGCATTACAATTGTGTAGTGTGAATGGGCTCTGTCAGTCATTTTATGCTCCTTCCCAGTTTTGCCTTTTAACCCAAAGGACAAGCTGTGTTGTTGTTGTTGAGTCGGCTGAAGACAGGCCAGGGGGAGTTCAGTGATTACAGAGTAAATCAGACAGTTAAGCCTCTAGCAATACAAAATGATGAAGGAACTAGGGCAGCCGAGGGGTGGACTGGCTTGGTGAGTGGGGCCAGTTGTGATCTTCGGTCTGTGAAGAGTGTTGCAGGGCATCAGAAGGCTTAATGGCAAGATCAATAAATGTGTGTGTCCTGGTTGCATCCAAGGCCTGTTTCCCCGATTCAGATGGATCTGTTGAAATGCCAAGGTGCCATTTGTTCATTGTGCAGCAAACTTGTTTTTACAGTTGTCCTTTCACATTTGCTGGAGTTTGGTTCCAGGACCCCCATGAATACCCAAATCCATGAATACTCAAGTCCCATTATATGCTCTCTCTCTCTCTGGCTTTTCTTCGCAAACAAAGATTCAGGAAGGACTCATCCCGCGCTTTCTGCAAGCGCGCTGATGACTAAAAAGGCCAATCCGAGATAAACAAGTCCAGTTGCAGAAAGCACAGCAGAGGGTCGCCTTGGGTGATGTTTTTGGGTTGTGATTCTTTCTGCATTGTCGTTTCTCTTCAAGACTTGTTTGGTGTGAGTTCTCAAATAAGGCTGCAGTATCGTGGATAGTGCGTCTCCATGTCTCCCCATGTGAGGCCAGGGCGGACCATTGTTGGTGATCAGTTTGGCCGAGCCTGAGATGTTGTTTCAGGGAGTCTTTGTATGCAATGGCATAGCAAAATGGTGTCCCTTATATAAGATGACAAAATCAAGGTTTGCTTTTTTGATTATTATTTTTTTAAGGATATTTTCAAGCCGTGAATACTTAAATCTGTGAATGCCAAGTCCATGAATGTGGAGGGACAACTGTACTATACATCAATGGCTCTACACCTTTTCTTTACCAGCCCCCCCCTTTAAATATCTTACTGTTGCCAAGGACACCCAAGACTTAACTCAATATTTAAAACCCTAACAACAGGTTATGTAGCTTTGCAGGTCATAACCAACACCTTGAATTGTACCCAGACACAAAGTTGTAGCCAGCGGGAGCTGTTTGAATAAGGGAGTTATATGCTCCTCTGTAGTCCCAAATATTCATATAAAATTGGAGAAAGAGAGCATTTACAATAAAGTAAAATAAAATAAAAGGGGCACTTTTGGTTTATATTTGGAATGTGGGTTCAGTCTTTGGTTTTCAAGAGAAATTTTTTGGCATCTTCTAATTCTTATTGCCCTTTTCTAAAACACACACACACACACACACACACCATAATTGGCCTTTTAACAGCAGTATGCATGTGTGCGTGTGTGGATGGAGTTCATTTTAATTGTTGACCTTTTCGTGGAAAAGCATTTCGGGGTCTTGGCGCTATAGGCACTATGAAAGGGGATGTTGTAACCAGCTTTATTCTATAGCTGCATTGAGCAGAGGGTAGGTTTTTTTTTCTGCTGGAGCTGAAAGGTTTAATTCTTGCGCACACCCAGGCTGTGGCTTCCAGCCATCTGTATCAAATCGAACATCCTGCCAGAGAGGCCTTAAATTTGAACTTTCCGGAATATGTCCCCCCCTTTTTAAAAAGTTTAATAACTTCCTCTCCTGCTATACATCAGCTGAAGAATTTCATATCAAGGGGCACAAAGACCAAGGGGGAACCTAAGAAGGGGAAAGAAATTTCCCAATTCTGAAACTTGAAAGTCAGCAAAAAGGCATCCATTAGACTGCAACTCTGTACTGACTTACTTGGGAGTAAGTGCCACAGAGACCAGTGGGACTTACTTTTGTGTAGATACATGATTCCTGCCCCCCAAAGTGTAAGAATATGGGAGGCCAAGGGGCTGGATTAGCCTCTTAGAGCTTGGATTAGCCATACTTTCCCAACTGTCCTGATTTGGCAGGGACAGTTCAGATTAGTCTTGTCATCCCACAATTTCACCTGCTTTAAAATGTCCCATTTTCTCTCTGCACCTCCCCTTTTCTTCTCATCCTACCCTCCAACATTTCACAGATGCAAACCAGGACACATGTGGCAAAAAGTCATTAAAGGAAAGAATAGACAAGCTAGGAAAGGCTGCAGCTGTTTGATTTTGCCTATACCTACTGGGAACTACAAGATTGTGTCCCGTACTCGCCCGCCTCCTGAGTTAATTGAATACAAATATCATTTGCACTTTGAACTCAGTTTTAACTGAAGCAAGCTGAGAATGGAGAGGGAAAATGGAGGAGGAGAGAAACTGGGACATATTAAAGGCAGTGAAAAAGCAGGATGGCAGAGGATTAATTGGGACGCTCCCTGCCAAACTGGGACAGTTGGAGAATACAGAGTCAATGCTGCTGGGAAGGGAACTTCATGATACTCTGCAAAGCTTTCAGGCAGTACCAGAGTTTCACAATCCAAGCAGATTTGTCTGGGGATATATTCTCTTTCAGATAGCGTGGACTAAAAAATAACTAGTTAGCTTAAAAAACACACAAGTAGAACCCCACAAAGCTGAAACGCTGCCTGTCTGTGCTCTAAGCCACCTTCTCTCTCCTCCTTTCAACTTCATGTACCAGAAAAAGGATTGTTCTTGAAAGAAATGTCCATGATTCCTCCCTCTACACCTCTGGTTTGATGGTCTTTTCTTGCTTCCGTTTCTGAACAGCTCCGGAAAATGCCAGTGTAAAACTGGAGCCACAGGCCTGAAGTGTGCCCAGTGCCAGGAAGGGTACTCCAAGTTCAACGGGACGACCTGCGAACCTTGCCAGTGCTATAACCATTCCATGAAATGTGACCCTTGGACAGGTAAATGGGGAGCCCTTTGGGATTTGCTTTGGGAGGGGGCTGTGCATAAGGCTGGTGAGACTTTGCTGAGGTTGCTCATGAGTGATGGAAAAAGATGGCCCTTACTGGGTTGGCCCTACGATTAGGCAGAAGGAGGCAGCTTTTTTGAGTCTCAGATTTTGATTGTTATGGAAGGGCAGCAGATGATCACAGAATGACAGAATCATAGAGCTGGAAAGGGACCACAAGTACTATCTAGTACACTGCCATGCAAGGCGAAAGCATTCCTGAGCAACACCACAGCACTCTCACAAACACAACAACTCTTTAAATGTTTCCAAGGATCTAAGCATTTGGAATAGAAATCTGAAATCTTAAAAATTAGACATCGAGGTCACTCACACCTGAATGCCAGAAATAGACCTGATCCCACACAAGAGCCTTATAGCACCATCTGCCTTTCTTTTTTGGTATTTCAAACAGAAAACTGTGAGAGATTGGAAAGAATGGAAACAATAGAATTGCAATATACAGGTCAATCCTCGTATCCTTGGTTTCACTTATCCACATCTGAAAATGTATGGTTCTCTCTAGGCATTTCCAAGTCCTCCAATGTGATTCTGTGGTCAACTTCTGGTGTTCTTCTCATTGAAAAACAATACGAGTCTCTATTATCCATGGTTTCAGGTATCCACAGGGGGCTTTGGAACGTATCCCCTGTGGATATGGGGATCCACAAACTCCAGTCCTTCCACAGTGGCTTGAACAGAGATAATGGTTCCTTGGCACACTACCCATATTATAACTAGTTAACATTGTGAAGGATTCCTGTTTATCACATATCCTTTCTGGTTCCCAGCCAGCATCACACTACATTCCAATAAGTCCCTCCATCATTCATATGGTTATCTACTCATCTTGGCTTTAAACAATATCTTTCCTCCTGCCTTCATCCCTCAATAACCATTGGTAAAACTGACTTTGTCACCTATCCGCAAGTTTTGTATTTCTATTGCTATTCACACCTACTACCTGCTCATTCATAGCTATAAAGGTCTGCCCCTAGGCCCTTCACTCTGTGCATCTGATAAAGGAGACTTAAGTCTACAAAAGCTTATGCTACCAGCTTCTTTCTCTCAGTCTCAAGGGTGCTGCAAAAGATCCTTTTGCATGCTGATCCAGACTATGACTTTGAATTGACTCAGAGATGGGAGCTGGGTGCCCTCTGGCGGCCACCAAAGAGGGAGAGTTGATATTTTGTTTTTTCTCATAGACCACATGGCTACTTGGATTTTTTTTTTAAGCTAAGGAGCATAGTTATTGTTAGGAATGCATCAAAATGAAAGCAGCTTTTTCTGTCTCTAAGAGGGTATAAATCCTTGGTGTCTGTGTTTTAATCATTAAATCATTTGTGAAGCCTGTGGTTACACAAAGGACACCCTGGATCCCAAGAGGAGTTACTTTACTACTGCTAATGGAATTTATATTTTACTGTCCTTTGTCTCGATCCTCATGTGGCCAAGAGGGGAGTGACCTCTGTCTGCACTGAGATGCCTCCATACCAACTGAAGTACAACAGAAACAGGATCTGACACAAACCGTAGGCCCTTTGGCATTAACATTGCCACTTTTCCTCTCCTTTATGAACTAGCATGGTGTAGTGGTTTGAACTTTTGTCCTGCAGCTCTGTAGACAAGGGTTTGGATTCCCTCTTGGCCATGGAAACCCACTGGCTGATCTTGGGCAAGTCACACTCTCAGCCTGAGAAGGACGCAAAGACAGGCCTTCGGGGCATTGTAAGTCAGAAACGACTTGAAGGCACAACAAAAACAATGATTTTTAGAACATCTTTTGCCTGATGAAGAAACCAGTAAAGCTGCAAAAGTTTGCATGGTGCATTTTGGATGGCCAATAAAGGTATCGCTCCTTTGTGGCCTTAATTGCAATGCGTCCTGTTTTCTGCTTGTTTGTTTTGTAGGGGCTTGCTTGGACTGTCAGGGAAATACAGAAGGTGTCCACTGTGAGAAATGCAAAGGACAGTTCTACCGAAATAACTCACAACCCCATGAGTGTCTCCTTTGCCCGTGCTCTACTGTGACCTCCACAGGCAGCTGCCAGATACGTAAGACAATCTCCTGAGTGCTGATATGGTGTCCAAGAGAATTCTTATCCATGGTAGCTGATATTTCCCATGAATTTGCTCCAGAATTTAATCCAAACATTAGAAGAGATATCCAGTTTGGGCTAGAACCAAGAACAGGTTGACCACCCCATTGAAACTGAAGCCATGCACCAACAGTCCAGACTTGGCAGTGGGCAAATATTTTCCAATCAACTAGGTTGAGATGTAGAACCATCTCCATTAAATTATCCTGTTAAAAGAGTCCTGTGATTGGGAAAGCTCAAAAGTTTCATGGTGGGATAAGCAGTATCCAAAAGTATCCTGAAAGTATCCAAAGTGAAGTTGAGAAGGCAGGCTGTTGATGATTTTATATTGTTTTTACAGTATTGTTGTTTCAATACAGTCGTTTGTATGTGCGCCTTCAAGTTGCCTGTCGACTTGGGGCGACCCCATGAATTCCAGAGGGTTTTCTTAGGCCAGGAAGACTCAGAGGACGTTTTGCTAGTTCCTTCCTCTGAAATATAGTCTATAGCACCTGGGATTCCTTAGTGGCCTCCCATCCAAGTACTAACCCAGGCTCACCCTGCTGTAGGCTATATTTCAGAGGAGGGAACTGGCAAACCGACCTCTGAATATTCCATGTCTAAGAAAATGCTGTGAAATTCACGGGGTTGGCCTAAGTCAATAGGCAACTTGAAGGTTGAAACACACACACACACACACACACACACACACACACACGCAGCTGAGGTGCTTCTACTGTGTCCACAGCTCCCCCTTCTGGTCATTTGCTTTAATTGCACAGGAGAAGCATAGGTTGCTACCTCCATGGAGCTAGGGTTCCCTTATCCAACAACCAGCCAGCTCAGGCTAGCAGGGAGTAAAGATGCAGAGCCTGGTGGATGATTTCTGACCCCTCCCCAAACTGTACCTCTAAACATCTGACCATCTCAGCAGCCCCGAGTCACCTCCCGAGCATGAGACTGGCAAATAGCGGCAAAGGAAATGACCAGCGTTTTATCTCCACACCCACAGAGTCCGGTCACCGCGCACCAACCTGTGACAAGTGCCGGCCCGGCTATACTGGACCCCTCTGTAACCAGTGTGCCAATGGCTACTACAGCTCTGACAGCATCTGTGTCAGATGTCACTGCAACGGGAATGTTGACCCGGCCCAGACACCGAGAGTCTGCAAGCTAGAGACGGGAGAATGCCTCGGCTGCCTCTATCACACGGCCGGGCCTCACTGCGAAAACTGTCAGGAAGGTTACGCCAAGCATTCGGAAGGAGGGAACTGCACCAAGAAAGGTAACCCTTGTCTTCTTCAGTTGATGTTGGCTTAAAATATCTACACTAGGATCCTACGATGAGATTGCAAAGTGTAATTCTGGACAGGTGCAGCGATACACGGATGGTGCTCCGTAACAGATGTCTTGCAACAACCACACCTATAGCCAGTGCAATTCAGTCAGCTTGCACTAGTTCACCCAAACCAGTTGTGAAAATTGTTTTAACAGTGGTATGTTATGTTTAGTAACAATTATGTAGCAATAGTAATGATAATCAGGGTCCAGAGCTCTAGTCTGTAACATCTGGTAGACTGTGAAACCAACAATGATCATGATAATACCATAAATCAATTTTACCATGTTTGCATTTTTACCTATTTCTTTTTTTAAAATGTAGAATACAGTCCTGGCCCAGCAATCAGAGGTCTCGTCCCTTCAACACCAAACATTAGTACTTCGACATCTTTCTCCACGACGGCCTCCAACGCCACATTAGCACAGACCACAGTGCAGACTGTTTTCCCCATCAGCTCCTCTGACAATAGCACCTCCACTTTAGCCGATGTCTCGTGGACTCAGTTCAACATCATCATCCTCACCGTCATCATCATCCTGGTTGTCCTCTTGATGGGTTTCGTGGGAGCTGTCTATATGTATCGCGAATATCAGAACAGGAAGCTAAACGCTCCCTTTTGGACCATTGAACTCAAGGAGGACAACATCAGCTTCAGCAGCTATCACGACAGCATCCCCAACGCAGATGTCTCTGGCTTGCTGGAAGATGATGGGAATGAGGTGGCCCCCAATGGACAGCTGACGTTAGCAACTCCCATGCACAACTACAAAGCTTGAGACAAACTTAGCGGAGAGTTTTCATGGAAAGACTGTTGAGCAAAGCCATGGAAGGCTCCTTGGCAGAAGAACTGGTCAATGAGACCAGGATTCCATCTGAAGGAACTTCATATGTTCTTGTGATGGTCCCGGGACCAGCTTTGAGGTCAAGGAAAAAATAAGCACTGGATGTTGACCCTAAGAAAGGAGGTTCAAGTGAAGTTCCAGGTTGCAGTCAGTTCATCGTTCTCCATCAAAACCCATAGGGAGGGCGCCATGGGTAGGAACTTGTATTTAAGAAAATAAAACGGAGTTGCTTTGAAATATATTTTTGTATGAAACGATGGAGTCGTGCCAAGGAGTCATCTCATTGTGAATCCAAAACTGCGTTGACACTGGAACTTAATTTTTTAAAGATCCTGTTTCAAAAAGTAGCCAGTGACGATGAACCTGTAGGCAATGGATCTTTGACAAACTTATAGGAAACAGATCTTTGTTTTGGAAAGAAGGAGGGGGAGGCCAAAAATTTGTTCCGTGCTTTGAAATAATTTTGCTATTTAAAAAATAAATAAATGAAAATATATGTTTTCTGGACTGGCTAGGGACCTACTGATACAAATCAACAGCAGTCAAAGAAAAGAAGAAAACGTCTTTCTTTTCTTTTGGAGAAATAGATGTTGGTGACCTCCCTTCTTCAGTTTCTGAGAACTTCCTTCCAAGGTGATAATGCTATTTAAAATGCAGGAATCCATTTATTTTCTTAGCTTTATTGAACCTGGAGTCTCCCAAAGGATGTGAGGTTGACACGGCAGGCTCATTGTTCCAGAGTCTCCTATCTGAAGTGGAAACGGCGTGTCTTCAGAATGTAACAAAGATTCCTTGGCATGGTATTTGTAACTATTTGTACAAAAGTATCACAGGTCATATTTTATTTGTACAGTGGGTTCATGATGTTGTAAAAAAAAACACATACAAAAAAAGAAAACAAAACCAAGAAGGAGAGCAAGTATTGTATTAAAGTCCTGTAAATTTAGATGGCAATACCGTTGGAGCTGGGTCTCTGACGAAGGTTAGTTGCTAATTTCCCCCCCTCTTCTGATAATATGAGTGAACGTGTGTCTTAACTTGAGCATTTCTCTTGCTTGCTTTGTTTGAATCTCTACAGATTCTTTCCCACCCTTTTGCAATCATTGATTGAGGACCGCCATTTTGAAAAGGCATTTTGTTCTTTGTCAAGGTAAATCCCAAGACAGTTTGAGTTTCTGGAGGAAAGATGTGAGAGGTGGGATCATTTGTTGTCTGAATGTACCATTAAGGGAATCCTCTAAGCCAGAGGTGGGTAAAAGTACAGCCTTTGGGATGCATGCAACTCCAAGGTCATTTTCTGTGGGCCCCCAGAATCCTCCATAGGTCAATTTCTGTGAGGCTCCAAAATGATCTCTAGAGGTCTGGCATGCATTTCCATTTCCATCATATTTGGAGACACCCCCATCGCCTAAAGGTCCCCCCAAATGGTGAAAATACAGTGGGCCCTCAATATTTGCTGGGGTTTGTTTCTGGGACTCCCCATGGATACCAAAATCCATGGATGCTTGAGCCCCATTACGTACAGTGGCACAGTAAAATGGCATCCCATATATAAAATGGCTAAATCAAGGTTTGCTTTTGGGAATCTCTCCCACCCACCCACCATGAAGGTGGTTGGTTTTGAAGATGCGGTTGGTTGAATCCGTGGGTACGGTGGGCTGACTGTACCTCCCATTTCCCCTTGAGGGCATTTGCGTGCAAAAAAAAATTCAATTTTTTTTTGGCAGGAGGGTATATAGCTGGTCTCCTGAGGGTCTAATGTGGCCCCCAACTTTTCCACAGTTACCCACCTCTATGCTAGACTATACTGGGAAAGACAGGATGCGGTTTCCAGTGTGTGGATGGAGAAGACTGGCATAGTCCAAGGGCTTAGGCATGGTGGCTATGATTTGAATCCACAGGGTGGATTTTTGAGCCACGTCAACCCATAACCCAGCAGGATGAAGGCAAGCGTATTCTGGATGTAGCCTCAGAATTAGACACCCAATGTCGACAAAAATATTGCTCAACAGGGCAGCCATTTTGTTTTATGGGCTCCCTTTGTCATGAGCGGGTGATGTTACCCATAAGACACATGGAGAAATCATTCGTGCCCGAAGACAAACAGCAAAGCAGGTTTTGGTTTTTAAATTCAACTTAAATCTAGTGAACTAGTCTAGCTAGAAATAACTGCATGACTTTTTTTAAAAAAATATTGTAGCAAGACTGCATGAATCGTTTAGCAAAATAGGCACTGCATTAGATCAGGCCAAATACTTTACCAAATAGGTGAGGATGATACAATGACTTGAGCATCCCAGGTTCACCCAGTCCTTTATGATCCTGCACCTGTATCTCACCTTTTTACACAGGTAGTGTACATAACACAGAAAATTCAGAATAAAAACAAAAGGTAGAGGACACAAAGCTGGAGCCTGGGGAAGAAACTTCTGTCTAATGCAGCATTCTAAACTTCTAAAGCACTGAATTTATTTATTCCTTTAATCCACGTAACAGAGATTTGGGTTTACTGTCGGAATACAAGTTGCACTCACACTTCCAAATACAACCCATCAGCTGTGTTTTATTTCCCTCCCCTCGTCCTGCAGATATGTTGAGCTAATGAAATACAGTTATTTGGAAAATAATAATAATAATAATAATAATAATAAATGGGTGGGGGTGCGGGGATGGGGAGGGGCTGGGGGAAGTGAATGATCAGAATATATGTTGGAATTTATACTGAAGAATGTTATTTAAAATGAATTAAAATAAAATGTATATAATTTGTATCTATTCCAGTTTGGCTTTTGTATTTTTGTTTTTAAAAAGTGATATATGTTGTGAAAGAATCCTTTTCAGCTTCTACATACCCTCCAGCTGGCAGGGATAGACGTGACTAACTTTCTGCTGTCCCACTCCCCCCAGTTGCTTTTAAAATGTTCCAGTTTCTCTCCCCTCTCCCCCTTTTGTTCTCAGCTTACTTTGTGAATTGCAAAGTAAAAAACTTACTTTGTGAGTTCAAAGTGCTAATCTTTCCCCTCCCAAAAAGCAAAGTGCCTCAGCCTCTCTTAGCGTGTGCCTCCTTCCTCATTAATAATCTTCGTCATCTCAACCACATTCTGATGTTGCTTGGACACGCGTGTCCCAGATTTCGTCTGTTTTCTGTTCTTCCCCACATGATTCAAGGGGGCTTACAACCAGTTAAAACAAAGTACAACTAAAAAAATCCACCACAAACATTTATATATATATATATTTTTTAAAAAAACTATTAAACCACACTTCTGTTGAAAAAACACATTAAAAAGAGTTTTGAATGTTGGAATGCAACTCCCAGCAGTCCTAGCCAGTGGTGAAGAATTCTGTGAGCTACAGTACAGTAAGAGGAGCGGCTCAGGGAGCTGGGGATGCTTAGTCTGGAGAAGAGAAGGTGAAGAGGGGACATGATAGCCATGTTTAAATATTTGAAGGGGTGTCACACTGAGGAAGGAGCAAACTTGTTTTCTGCTGCTCCAGAGACTAGGACATGGAGCAATGGGTTCAAACTACAGGGAAAGAGATTCCACCTAAATATTTAGGGAGAACATTGTGATAGTAAGAGCTGTTCAGCAGTGAAATGCACTGCCTGGGAGTGTGGTGGAGTCTCTTTCTTTGGAGGTTTTTAAACAGAGGCTGGATGGCCATCTGTCAGGGGTAATTTGATTGTGTATTCTTAAATAGCAGAATAGGGTTGGACTAGATGGCCCTTGTGGTCTCTTCCAACTCTTTGATAAGATCTGGATGGCCATGCTTTCTCCATTCCTAACTTAAACCCATTTATTTCCTTCAAAACCCAGTCGTTTCACTTTAGAAAGACCGCAAGTCAAATTCATGGGTGACTGATGTTGTGTTGTAGTCAAACACACCTAGAAGGCACCAGGTACGGGAAATGGCTGATGCAAGAATAAAAATAAAAGGGGGGCATTACTTTCCCCCTTGACTCCCAGCTCCCTGCTCCCCTGACTTAAAATGCCAGAACTTGGATTGTTCAGGAATAGCAACTGTTCTGTTTTACCAGCTTCCAGACAGCATCTGCTTGTATCTGCAATGCACCAGAGAGCCTACACTAATCCTAATCCTAAAAGCATGCCTTCCTAGCTCAAAACTGGTTCCATTTGCATATCATCCTACCCACAGATGCTGGCCTTTCATGGCCTAACCCCTGTTTTTAAAACAGACAACAATCACCCACTGCCCAGACGCTGAACTTTTGCTGTTGGCTGCAATATGGCTGAGAACAGTTTGCTGGGCTTAAGAGTGGCTTAATCGCCTGAAATGGACAACTCATTAAGATAAGGCTAATCTGATTAGTACCAGGCAAGTCTTTAACTGCTTCAAAATGATACCCTTTTGAACCTGCTTGGCAATATTGCAGGACGGGTAAAAATATGCAATAATAACCTGAGCAGGGCTGTTAGTCACAGCATGACTTGGAGGTCTCTCGTTCATATCGGAAACCATCTTGACAGCAATGGATACGTATCTTGGAAGGAGACCAGCTTTTTGCTACAAGATGGTGCCATCATTCCTAAATCCCATTCCATGCCATTTGTTACAGAATCCGTACCAAGTTACACAATCCATATTGTGACATTGCATATGCAGAGGTCTTCTGAACTATTCATGGTTAGTGTTAAGAGTTTCTAGATCTCAGGGCCTCGGCCAGCTTCTCCACTCTTCAGGGTAAGGGTGAGGAATCTCAGAGCAAGGGCACTGCCTTGAAAAGTTAATAAGTGTGTGTATTTTCTCCTTTGTCAGACTTGGTGCTTTTTATTATTTGAATTGCATATTCTGTGCAACTGAGATTAAAGTTTAATATATCATGCTTAGAGACACCAACCACCAAGGTCAGGCCCTTGTAACACCCTCCTTAACATCACCAGGGCTTGCCTCCTGTTGGCATCACAAGGAGCTAAAGTGCTGGACAATGTCTGGTGGCATAGCGGTTACAGTGATGAACTGGGACTTGGGAGATCTGGGTTCTAATTCCCATTAAACCCAATGGACGGCTATGGCTTAACTCACTTTTTGTTGGGAAAATAGTTGTCAGATCTCAGGGCCTGGCTGCAAATCTCTAGTTTTTGCCTGTCATTTCCAGGCACCAGATGAGGGTATACATTCTCCAAGCTTTGAAAACAGTAATCCCCTCATTGTACCTTCATCTGGGAACATCCCATTCAGCTAAGATTTCCGTCTTACTTTCCAGGCAGGTAGATATGTATATGTGTCCGTGTGTGTGTGTTTGAATTACAGGCTATGAACAATTGTGGTTGGTACTTAATGCACAAGGTTTAAGGACATCACCAGGGGCTCAGCTTTTGGCCCAGAAACCTTAGGGTCTGGGGAGATCCTGAACTTGTAACCCTAGTAGAGAAGATGGAGTGGAGAGGAGGAGAGCCATGCCAAATCTCATTGGAGAAAAAGGTGGAATATAGATGTTGCTAATATATTAATAAGGGAAATTAGCTTTGAAGAAAGCAATAGCATGTATTAATAAAACACATCTTCCAAAGAGGAGTCAGATGAGCCAATCCATAGGCTACAGAGAGAAAAAAAGGATGCTTACCTGCAGACACAGACCCGTGTACGAAAGCAGGAAGATTCTTGTGGATTTGTAGCGCCTCTCCAACTTGGTATCTCCGTATCCTGTTTGGACAGACAGATGCAAAGGGTTGTAATGAGAAGCAACAGACTGGTGGTGTGTGTTAGTGTTCATGCACGCATGCTAAAATCCAGGCATGTTCACCTAGAAATTTCACTTCTAGAGACACAAGATGGCAGGAAACTCCTATTATACACGCGCAAACAGGACCTGCAACAAAATGTTGCAGCAGGAAATGTTCCCTCTTTTATTCCACCTCTTCCTGGTTTCTTTTCCAACCTACATTTCTTCCTGGTTTGAAATTTAGGGACTTTTCTGTACACTTCAGGGTTTTGTCTAATCCTGCTCGTATCACCCCCCCCTCCCGCCTTGTGTGTGATGCTGTCAAGATTTACACCTGAACATTGGAAAAAGGGGGACCTCGTGGAGAGAGGTGGAACAAAAATGAAGGGATGCCGGCCGTGAAAGCCTTCGACTTTGCATTGTTACATGAGGTGCCCAGAACAGCTAAAGAATGAAATACAGTTGTCTCTCCATATCCACAGATTTGGTATCCATGGATTTAAGTATTCACGGCTTGAAAATAGTCTTTAAAAAATAATAATCCAAAAAGCAAACCTTGATTTTGCCATCTTATATAAGGGATACCATTTTGGTATGCATTGCATATAATGGGACTTGAGTATTCACGGATTTTGGTATCCACAGGGGTCCTGGAACCAAACCCCAGCAAATATGAAGGGACAACTGTACTATAATGAAATGTATTTGGAACATTTTTTTTTTTAAAGAACAGGGGTACATGCATGACTCCCATAATCCCTCACTGTTGGCTGTGCTGGCTGGGATTGGGGGCTGGTGTGAAGGCCAGCAACATCTATGGGGCCATAAATTGTCCATCCTTTCCAGCAAAGGGAATTTAGGCTGCGTCTGCACTGCAGAAATAACCCAGTTTGACACTGCTTTAACTGCCATGGCTCAATACTATGGAATCCTGGGATTTGTAGTTTACTGTGGCATCAGATAGAAAAAGCTAAATATCTCACAAAACCTCAAAAGTTAATTCTTTCTCTCTGTTTTTTGATGTTCTATTACTTCCCCCCCCTTGTTTGTATATTGTTTCTCCTTTTTTAAAAAAGCATTTTACTGTAATGGAAATTATTTAATAAAAAATAGAATTAAAAAAAACTTTTAAAAAACCCAAAATTCTATAGCATTGCGCCATGGAAGTTAAAACGGTGTCAAACTGGATTATTTCTGCAGTGCAGATGCAGCCCTAGTCGCATTTGGAACTTGCAACGAAGCCTATTCATCCTCCCTTGCCCTTAGTCAAAATGGATCCTTCCATAGTCGGCCTCCCCCGCAATAAATATGGCGCCTGGTACTAACGACTTCTCTATCCTTTACTGCGCAGGCGTACCCGTAGTTAAAATGGCGGCTCAACCTGGAACTCGGACCTTTTTATTTCTTACTGCGCAGGCGCGCCCGCAGTTAAAATGGAGGCCGACATAGTACTCCGACCTTCTTTATCTTTTACTGCGCAGGCGCGCCCGTAGTTAAAATGGAGACCCAACTGGAACTCAGACCTTCTTTATTTCTTACTACGCAGGCGCGCCCGTAGTTAAAATGGAGGCGCAACTGGAACTCAGACCTTCTTTCTCTTTTCCTGCGCAGGCGCGCCCGTAATTAACATGGAGGCCCCGCCTCTCTTTCCCACCCTCCACCTCTTTTTCTTCCCAACGAACGTGCCACATCTCTTCCCTCAACAAAGATGGCGGCCAAACCCCCTTCAAAGGCATTTTCCCTTCAGGGCAGAGGGCGGCGCGGCCTTACCTTGACCGTGGCTGCCCTTCTGTGGGCGGCTTCGTTGGCTTCAGGAGAAGATGGCGGCCGGCTGTGGCGGTTTTGAATCCCACAGCCAGCCGCCAAACTCGGGACAATAAGAGCCAGTGTCACCGGCGGAGGAGGCGCAGCCCGGTAGCCCCGCCGCCGCTCTCCCCGCCTCGGCCTCCCCTTCTCTCCCCGCCATGGACTCCCTGCCAGGGGAAGACCCCACCTTGCCCCTGGGGGTCAACGGCAGGTACTGAGGAGGGGGCGGGGCTTGAAAAAAAACCGTTAAAAACCGTTGAGGGGGGAGGGAGGGGGAGGAGGGGGCGGGGTTAACCCGTTCCTGTCCAGGGCTGCATTTCTGTCCTCCGACAAAAAACTGGGAGGGAGGAGATTATTGTTAATTTTTTTTTTTGGACCAGCAGCTTGCTCCCATTTCCAAAGAGGAATTCATTTTTGCAAAGACTCTCCAGGGTTCTTCTGTGTCCTTATATACTTAGCTCCTTCCTTCCTTCCCAGTATTTGTGGAGCCAGGATTCACCCTCTGTTCTCCTTTGCACCCATCTTCTGGCGCCAGGATTCACCCTCTGTTCTGCATCCACCTTCTGGTGCCAGGATTCACGCTCTGTTCTCCTTTGCACCCATCTTCTGGCACCAGGATTCACCCTCTGTTCTGCATCCACTTTCTAGTGCCAGGATTCACCCTCTGTTTTGCTTTGCACCCACTTCCTGGTGCCAGGATTCCCCTTTGTTCTGCCTTGAACCCACTTTCTGGTGCCAGGATTCACCCTCTGTTCTGCATCCACCTTCTGGTGCCAGGATTCACGCTCTGTTCTCCTTTGCACCCATCTTCTGGCACCAGGATTCACCCTCTGTTCTGCATCCACTTTCTAGTGCCAGGATTCACCCTCTGTTTTGCTTTGCACCCACTTCCTGGTGCCAGGATTCCCCTTTGTTCTGCCTTGAACCCACTTTCTGGTGCCAGGATTCACCCTCTGTTCTCCTTTGCACCCACCTTCTGGTGCCAGGATTCAGCCTCTGCTCTGCACTCACCTTCTGTTGCCAGGATTCACCCTCTGCTCTGCTTGGCAGCCACCTTCTGTTGCCAGGATTCACCCTCTGTTCTCCTTTGCACCCACTTTCTAGTGCCAGGATTAACCCTCTGCTCTGCAGGATTAACCTTCTGGTGCCAGAATTCACCCTCTGTTCTGCTTTGCACCCACCTTCTGGCACCAGGATTCACCCTCTGCTCTGCACCCACCTTCTGGCGGGAAGCAAGTAGGCTAGATTTAAAAAGTTCCTTATCCTTGCATCCTTATCTTAAGTACTAAACTATTATAGAACTATTATTTCACTTTAACTGCTTCTGGCTGCCTCCTGTGGAATTGTGGGATTTGCAGTTTAGGGAGGGGGCATTTAGTATTCTTGTCCAAAGAGCTCTTAGTCTTCACTAAACTACAACTCCCAGAATTTCACAGAAGGCAGCCAGAGCAGTTAAAAGTGGAATAATAGCACTCTAACAGTGTAGTGTAATAAAGCCCTATACAGTTATCCCTCCATATCCACGGATTTGGCTTCCATGGATTTAAGTATTCACGGCTTGAAAATATTCTTTAACAAAATAATCCAAAAAGCAAACCTTGATTTTGTCATTTTATATAAGGGGCACCATTTTGCTCTGCCATTGTATATAATGGGACTTGAGTATTCACGGATTTGGGTATTCACGGGGGGGCCTGGAACCAAACCCCAGCAAATGTGAAGGGACAACTGTACAGTTATCCCTCCATATCCACGGATTTGGTATTCCACGGGTTTAAGTATCCATGGCTTGAAAATATTATTTAAAAAAATAATAATCCAAAAGCAAACCTTGATTTTGCCATTTTATATAAGGGACCCCATTTTGCTATGCCATTGCATATCATAGGACTTGAGTATTCATGGATTTTGGTTTCCATGAAAGGGGGTCCTGGAACCAAACCCCAGCAAATATGAAGGGACAACTGTACATGCAACTAACATTTGATTTCAAAATCTGTCCTCAACACCAGGATGGGCCAGGAGATGGGGGAAGGACATGGAAGAAACAGCTAACTATCACACAGAGATGAAAGAATATATGTGCCATGTCCTACCTGGAGAAGGCCTCCTTGAATGAAGAAAGGGAAGATGTCAGCCCAGGGGTCAGACTCTAGTTAGAGCCAGAGGATGCTAGCAGCCTTGCCCTGAAAGCAGGGCTTGCACCATCCTATGTAGAAGAGAGGGAGTTGGAGGCTGCCTCTCTCCATCCTTGCAAGCTTTGCAGCAGAAAAAACAGAGGCCAGGCCTCGCCTACCTTAGAAAGGGAAATGCTGGGGTAACTAAGCCAGCTGTGCTGAGTTACAGCTGGCTGTAATTTAGCCCAGCCAAAGCCATTTCTGTGTTGCCAAATAACAGTTCCCTTCTCTCCTTTTGGGGCTGCCTAAGGTCCTTCTCTCTTGCTTCCTGACATTTGGTATGCTCCTTAGACTCATCATAGAGTTGGAAGAGCCCATAAGGGTCATCTAGTCCAACCCCCTGCCCTGCAGGAATACCCAATCAAAGCATTCCTGACAGATGGCCATCCAGCCTCTGTTTAAAACCCCCCAAGGAAGGAGACTCCACCACACTCCCAGGCAGTGCATTTCACTGCTGAACATCTCTTACTATCACAATGTTCTCCCTAAATATTTAGGTGGAATCTCTTTTCCTGTAGTTTGAACCCACTGCTCTGTGTCCTAGTCTCTGGAGTAGCAGAAAACAAGCTTGCTCCATCCTCAGTATGACGTCCCTTCAAATATTTAAACATGGCTATAATGTCCCCTCTTAATCTTCTCTTCTCCAGGCTAAACATACCCAGCTCCCTCATAGGGCATAATGGCTTCCAGACCTTTTACCATTTTGGTTGCCCTCTTCTGCACACCTTCCAGCTTGTCCATATCCTTCTGGAATTGTAGTGCCCATCTTCAGAAGCATTAGCTAAAAGCTGATGGGATCTGTACCCCAAAACATCTGGCGAACATAGTTCTAGTAGCAATTATCACAGCGTATGTATTTAGGGGTATTTTGAGTGAGAGTCATTGTATTGATTGGTGGTTTGAAGTACCGTAGTCAGTTGGTAAATGTGACCTCTTTCTTTTCTTTTTTTCTTTTCAAAACATGGTAACCTTGAGTTTTCTGATTTTGAAAGACCCCAAGCTGAATTTTGAAAGGTGTGTGTGAGAAGAGCGCAAGGTTATGTTGCAGAGATGCCCGCGACTTCCAAAAGCCTTCCATTCATCACTTGTCTTGTTTCTTCCTAGTGTCAATTTTTCCCAACTTTTGGATGTCTCGGGAGATGAGATTCGCATTCGCCTGGGAGGTGGCGGAGGTAAAGTTGCGCATCCCTCCTTAAGCTGTTGGTTATATCTGTTGTTAAAATGGAAAATGCAGGGTGGGAGAGGACTATATTCAAATTCCAGTTGTAGATTTTGGGGCAGCTCAGTTCCTTCTTGTATGCTGGGTCTGGGAGAGAAAAAATGGTGGGTTTGGAAGAACATAGGCATGTAATATTCTATAACTGCCTTCTGTGCAAACTCTTTATCAGGATAATGTTAAGTTGTGTGGAACATTCACACAGGTGTGCCTTCTGCCATTGCTATTTGCAGTCCACCACATAATTCAAGTAGATAACTTTGGCCAAGATCTGTTGGGAATGCTTTGATTGTGTCTTCCTGCATGGCAGGGGATTGGACTGGATGGCCCTTGTGGTCCCTAAGATTTTACTATCTGTTCCTCTTTTTTGGGTGTGGGTTGAAAGTGGTGTTCCCAGATTGCTAAAATCCCCACATCTTTAAAATTAGAATGTGTCACTCTCAACAACCTATCCAAGTGCGTACCAGAGCTGCGGCCTGACTCCCTTTCAATTGTCTCCTCAAACGTGTAGCATTACCAGATGTGGCGGAAGACACCGTGTCACCCACCAGAGCACGGACAATGAAGGAATTTGAAAATGTAAGTGCCCGAGTCACGGCTGCGCGGCGGGTAGTGCATGTTGTTAAGCCTGCTGTAGATTGAAATAGGCTGTTCCTGGTTCACGACACAACAGGAAGAGGGGCAGAAAGGAATCTATAAATATGCAATTAAAACCACTATGTAATTACCTTGTCTACCTCCCCCTCTTCCTAGGATTGTACATCTAATTTCTATTGTAATAATTTGGCAAAAGCTATTTGATTGATTTATTTAAATATTTATATCCTGCCCTCTATCTGAAGAGCTCAGGGTGAATTGAGACTCAATCTTTCCTGTGACAAGAGAACCTTTATACTACAATAACTAATAAAATAAATAAATTCCTTTCCATCATGTTTACATGGGAGTAAGTGACACTGAATTCAGTGGGGATGTGCTCCTAAAGAACATGCCCATAGGATCTCAGGATTAGATGACTCTTAAAAACATCATATGAGCTGTACTAGATTGGGCCAAAAGCCCTGTGTGGTATTCTGTTTCCTCCAGTGGCCAGTTTTAGGCCTTTGGGAAGTCCACAAGCAGGATTTGAGTACCAGCACATCTCATGTCCCTCAACAACTGGTATCTGATGGAGCTTTCTCCTAACTAAGGGCCATAGCTCAGTCCCTTTAATTCAGAACCATGGGGACTAGAGACTTACTTTATTTTAAGCAAAGGACAAAAGCCTGTCGGTCAAGCAACGCCGCCCCAATCAAGCAAGGCCCTGTGTAACTTTAATACCTGCTCTAACCCTTTCATTATACACAGGCATCAATATTTTATTAGCAACATATTAGATTTCTCTATTTGGGAAGCATCTGGCGAGCCAGGGGGCTGGGGGGCAGGCAGTAGACTGGTGCGGTTGCTTTATTTGAATGAATCTTTCATACTTGGCGCTCTTAAAAAATTTACGAGGTCTTTCCTTTGCCTCTAATGCAATTCTCTGGTATTTTATCCTCTTCCTGGGGGAAGGTTAAGTCTCCTGCGATGAAGGACAATTGGACAGGAAGTCCTCCTCTAGGCACAGTGTGGGCCTTTATCTGAGAGCGGCTGATGCTCAGAATCTTCAAAGCTAGAAGATCAATTTACTGGCCGGTGGTTGTTTTCCCGAGAATCCTCCGCAGTGGTTTTGTTGGCTTCCTGCTGCAGACTCCCTCCTTACCTCTTTTCTTCTAACTACACTTTGTAGGGCATGCAAGACCTGTTGCCAACTAGTTTTGGTTTCTCTCATTTGGAAACCTTGAAAAGACCAGTAACTAGGGAGCACCGGTGATGGGGTGGGCCGCCATCAAGTTCCCTATGGTGCTTTGGCTTTAAAATGTCACTGTAGCTAGCAAAGGGCTTTCCTCAAGTCTGATTGCAGGGGAGGTAGGCCGATAGGTAGGTTGGAGATCAGCATGGACAGGTTAAATCCCTTCCTTCTGTGTTTTGACCCCCCTTGGAAATTGCTCCCCTTTGTGTGACAATTAGCTTCAGAATCAAAAACCTCTCATTAGCTGAGAAAAGTCTAAATACCGTAAAGGCACCAGATCCTGTCTGATCTTCGCGGCTAAGCAGGGTCAGCTTAGCAGTGGAGTTCTTTCCACTTCGTTTTGGTTTCTGTGCTTTGACTGTTTTTGGCCGTCAGTGTGGCCTCCGCAGGGTCCCGGGTCAGAAATTTGGACCCAGCTCCACTGCGGTTGCCCAGCCCTGTAGAACTTTCTTAACAGAAAGTGTTTGTCCTGCCATAAATATTGCCTGGAGAATTTGAAATGAGACACTCAATCCCAATCTTGTGAATCTGATGTTGCTGCAAATGTGACCTAGCGAACTTTGTGGGGCGCGCATATCATGTGGTCTTTCTCCCCTGTCGTAGCAAATCACCGAGCTGCGAAAAGAGAACTTCAACCTCAAGCTGCGCATATATTTCCTGGAAGAACGCATACAGCAGAAATTTGACGGTCCCAACGAAGACATCTATCGAAATGTAGGTATTCCCTGGATCCCTCAAGCTGCCTGGTGTCCCAGTATTGGGGAAAAGGGATATTATTAATAATCACATGGCTTAATGGCTGGCCATGACATGTCCAGTTCGGATGTTGTGAACCAAGACGTCAGGGATGGAATTGATGTCAAGATACAGAAAGAGAAAATTAGATTTGTCCTTGGATCCGACATGGGGTCTCTCCCACTAGTGAGGCAGTTGCTTCAGCCAGCAGATGTTGGGAGATGGTGCCCTTTGGACGTGTTGAACTCAGAGCTCTAAGCAAGGGGCAGACTGTCTGGGGATGATGGAATTTTTTGTCCAGCACATTTGGCAGGGAGTTAGCAGAAGAGAGCTGCTTTAGCATATTTTCCCAGGCTGTTTGCTCCAATTTGCCAATCACTTGGTTGACCTTTTCTTCCACTGACCTTTTCTTCTCTTATTATTAATGTGATGCCACATCAGTTTCAACTCATGGTGGGCCTATAAATTGGAGGCCTCCAAAAGATCCTGCTATTAACAGTCCTGTTCAGGTTTTGCAAGCTCAGGAACATGGCTTCTTTCACTGAGTCACTCCATCTGTAATGCTGTCTTCCTCCTTTCTTACTTTTCCCAGCAATATTTGACTATCCAGTGAGTCATGTCTTCTCCTGATACATCCAAACTACAACAGTCTCAGCTTAGTCATCTTGGCTTCTGTTGAGAGTTTAGACTTGATTGGCTCTCAGATTCATTTATTTGTCATGTTGATGGTCCATAGTATCCATAAAACTTTCCTATGCATCACATTTTAAATGAGTTGATTTCCCCCCCGCATCCCGATGAGCTTTCTTTGTTGTCCAGCTTTCCTATCAATACAGAGAAATTGGAAATACAATTGATCCTGATTTTAGTGTTCAACGATACAATATTTACATTTAAAGATCTTATCTAGTTTCTTCATAGCTGCCCTTCCAAGCCTTAATCTTCTGATTTCTTGAGTACGGTCTTCATATTGATTGATGAGTGAGACAACGTACAGAGAATCTTTAACAATTTCGATGTCTTTATCACCAGCTTTAAAGTTATGAACATCTTCTCTGGCTGTTATTTTTGTCTCCTTAATGTATGGTGTTTGCTGCCTGTTAACGAAGACAGAAGGACTTGTATGTTTTCTTTGGCCAATTTGTGGCCTCTATGGGGTGGGCAGCTACATGGGGACCAATTTTCTACCCCGTGCCCCCCATGAGTGACCAAAATGGTGGGAGGTCTGGAAGCCATGCACTATTTGAAGGGATGTCATACTGAGGAGGAAGCAAGCTTGTTTTCTGAGGCTCCAGAGACAAGGACATGGAGCAATGGACTCAAACTCCAGGAAATGAGATTCCACTTAAACATTAAGAAGAATTTCCTGATGGTAAGAGCTGTTCGGGAGTGGAATGTGCTGCCTGGGAGTGTGATGGAGTCTTCTTCTTTGGAAGTTTTTTTTAAACAAAGGCTGGGTGGCCATCTGTCAGGAATTCTTTGACTGGGTGGCCATCTGTCAGGAATTCTTTGACCCTTTGCATGGCAGAGGGTTGGACTAGATGGCCCTGGTGGTCTCTTCCAACTCTGATTCTATGAGGAGTGTGTGTGGAGGGTAGGGGGTTTGTGGAAGGGTTTATTTTGTGTGTGTTTGTGTGCATCTGGGGGTTTTCACTGTGTGTTTTGGGTGAAAATTGCTTGAAAATCATGCCAACAATTATTTAAATTGGGGAGGGGGGCTTCAGAGGCAGCAGAAGTGTGGCCTGGAGGGCACACAATCCCCAGCCCTTCCTTAACTCTTATTGTACTCCTGACTAAAGTAGGACCACCCACTCAAATGGATTTTGCCTATCGGTTGATTTGCCATGCAACAATTGATTTAATAGGTCTGCTGCATTCCATCCATTGGCTTCCCTCCTTGCTACATTGACAAGGGGGGCAACTCCAGTTGGGATTTTCTCCTGAGATGCTCTCTGTAGGAGTGCCCTCTAGGTATTTCTTTTGCCCGCCGTTCCTTCTTTTCTTCCTTCTCCTAGAGCTGCTTGAGTATAATTTCCTGGCATTGAAAAGTTCCACTGACACCGCCTCATTGTACTTCAGCTCTGTGACGGGCAATAGTAATAAGAGGGTTTGCATGACCTTTGTGTGATGTGTAGGATTACTTCTTAAATGATGCTGTTTCAATACTGAAATAAAACAATTGCATTAGTAGGAGTCCTAATCAAAGAACTTCCTTCCCACTTAATCTAAATTGCTTGTTCGGTCTGACTCTCTTATCAGTAAAACAAAAGCTTTCTGAAATTACATTATAATCCTCCCACATCAAACTAACTGTGGCATAAAGATGATTCACGTTAATAGAAGCTGTCTGCTTCTCTTACATGCATTTCTTTTGGTTCTTTGTTCTGCAAGGCCATACAGAAGAGTGATCAAATGAAAGCAGGAGACAATCCTGGTTCCACCCCACCCCATACATCCAGCTGTGGATTCCCCAAAAGGAGTACCAGTGATACAGCTGTTAATGCATAACTTAAACTAGGGATAGAGAACCATTATACCTCTTGATATTTTAGACTACAGCTCCCATACTGGCAGGAGCTTCGGGGAACCGAAGTCCCAGACATCTAGTGAGCCGTGTTCCTATGCCTGACTTAAAGCAGCTGCCTGTCCTTTTCTGATAAAGGCTTTTTGTTCGTTCAGACATCACGCCAACCTATGATTTGAACCAGGCATGGTTTAATCTAGTGGTTCTTAACCTGTGGTCCATGGACCCCCAGGGGACCACAATGTCCTCACAGGGGCCCTGTGAAGGCTTGAAGGCTGCTCAGCCCACCTGCAGTGGAGCGGCCATGCGACAGAAGCCAAGGCAAAGGCTGGCTGGCTTGGCCTGCGCATTGCCATTCACTCTGCTCCAACTGCAAACTTGCAGGAAGAAGCAGGAGAAAAGTCTTCCCTCCCACAGAGATTGTGCCTCTGAGGGAAGGCTTAATGGATGGTGTAATTGTGTTATTATTATTACGATTATCTCTTGATGTTGTTTATTGTTTGCTGTTATTATTAGGGCTTTAAATCTTGAGTTAAGTCTTGGGAGCCCGCAGCTAACACACATTGGAAACTGTTTAATGCAGTGTAGATGTGTAAATAGCTATTGCTTAAAATAATTTGTAAGCCGCTCTGATAGCCTTGTGGCTGAAGAGCGGGGTATAAATAAATAAATAAATAAATAAATAAATAAAAAATATATTTAAAGGGAGTAAAGAAAAGGTTAAGAGCCACTGGTTTAATCCAGCCACGTGGTTATGCACAACTTTCATTTTCCATTTCTCTGGGCCTTCAGCTTCATACATGGATTCACCTAGAATAATAGAGTTCTAGATTTGGAAGGAACCACAAGGCCCATCAAGTCCAACCTCCTGCCATGCACTCCTGAAAGATGCCCGATTTAAAGACCCCCCAAAGATGGAGAGGCCATCACTCTCCGAGGCAATCTATTCCACCATCAGACAGTTCTAAGAGGAAAAATAATAATAATTTTTTCTAATGTTTTGGTGGATGCTCTTTTCTTGAAATTTGAATCCATTGGTTCACATTCTAGTATCTGGAGCAACAGAAAACAAGCTCATTCCATCTTCCATATGAGATCCCTTCGGATCATTAAAGATAGCTATCAGGTCACCTCTCAGACTTTTCTTCTCAAGCTAAACCTACCCAGCTCTCTGAGTCTTTCTTCATAGGGGACCTTTATCATCTTGGTCGCCCTCCTCTGGACATGTTCCAGTTTGTCAGTATCCCTCTTGAACTGTAGTGTCCAGAACTGGACACAGGGGTCCAAGTGAGGCCTGACCAAACCAGAATACAGTGGCAATACTACTTCCTTCAGTCTGGAAGTAGTACAGATGACCTCTTTGTAGCGCGTCTACTTCTGTAAGTGAAGCAGGGGCTGTGAGCACCAAGAACAAACTTTGGCTTGCAAACGAGTTGCTTCAAACTTTTTTGATTTGTGCCAATGATAGAATGTGGACAAGCTGCCTTGGGCAGGAGATGGGCCTGAGATTTTACATTGTTCACATTTTTGGACCATTTCCTGCATCACAACCTCATCTCCCAGAGTGAACTTTTCTCTGAATGCTGCCAGTTTTAGGGTCTTTTAATAGCATCCAGAAAGCGGGGAGGAAAGGGTTTCTAGATATCAAAATAACCATGCGATTGTTATCTGTGTCTTCATGACATGTCATTAAGTATACAAGGCACTGGGAAGTAGCTGGCAGCCAAGATGACAAGCAAATAGTCTCAAGAGACTGGAACAGAGATAATGGAATTGATGCGGGTCGTGATTTATGAACAGTAGATTAAGCTTTCAATCTTTCCTACTTTCATTGAGAGATGTTTTACTATACCGTGTAGATTCTATCTTCTGACACCTAGAAAACAGGGAAAATTAGTTTCAAAGAGACAGATTTGATTGAGGGATGGAGTGTTAATAATGGTGACAACCTCCAGATATGGTGGAGATGTCCAATCATAGAGGATAGATTCCAGATAGTGGGCAATGTCACTTTTAATTGAAGTTGCTTTTAAAATGCCTAACCCATTTACTGGGACTCTTGAGAGGTACTTAAAACAACAGCAACACAGAGCTTAGAAAGTTACATTTAAGAAGAACAAAGCCATCCATAATTGAGTACTGATGGCATGATGTTCAGGGACCCAGAGTTTGGAGTGGGGGGGTTAGAATAAATTGATCACTTAAGGTTTGCCCCATTGGGGTGATTTTTCACCATCCCCCAGTTTGGGAGTCTGGGGGCTTTGCGGGAAAGGGGGGGTCAATGATGGTTGGGGTGGCACATGGTCCATATGTTCCTTCCTTTGCTCTGTCTAGTCTAGCAAACTGTTTCCTGTAGCAGCTGGGCCAAAATTTCTGAGTGCATGCTGACTAGGTGTGAAGGGACCAGTCTTCTGCTTGCCAGCTAAAATTTGGGCTGGTTCATCCTTCTTGTCTACAAAATAATATTTCCAAGTTCTGATTTTTAGTGACCCTGGAAGAATTGGAACTCACTGTAGAAACTTGCATAAATGTACACTCTTTCCTAAGCTTAGGGCATCAGGAAGACATGGCCCTGCAGATGTTGCTGTACTGCAGCTCCCATCAGCCCCACATCAAGTGGTGAAGTATGATGGGAGTTGTAGTTTGACAAAATCTAGAGGTCTTTGCTTTTTGTTCTTGCCCTTTTTAGGCTTTTTTTTTGGTGGGGGGAGGTAAAGTCTTGTAAATTTTCATTTCCAAGTTACTAAAGGTGATGGGGTAATACATTTACCATCTCCCTGTTTGGGTGGTTGGGACCTGGGTGGAGGTGGGCGTGATAATCTTCCAGGGCTGAGCCAAGCCAGCTGGCTGATCTCCACTCCCTCCCTCCCTTCCTCTAGAACATTGAACTGAAAGTCGAAGTGGAAAGCCTGAAGCAAGAAGTGCAGGAGCGGGATCGTCTGCTTGTCAAGGCATCGTACGTACGGCCTCCTTTGGGGTGCCTTTGCTTCTGGCCTCCTCCTCTGTTGAAGGTGTGATGCTGTCCTGGCTGAGACGGTTCCCTCCTGTGTATGCCTGAGGGATTAACCTTTGCGGCCTGAATTCCAGCTGGCATCTCTGATTAGGGCTCCATTTCTGGGTTTGGTGTGTGGGGGTGTCCCTGTCTTGCTTGATGCATTTCTCTCTATGCAAGCAAATGGAAGCTTTTTGGCTGTTAAGGTGCTGAGGCATTGGCAGCTCTGTTCCCATACTTGGCTGCGTGCCCTGTGGCTGGGTCTTTCTACTTAAGGGATCTCTGTTCCCATTCTCCTGCCTTTTTCTGGGCTGCTCCCCATCACCCTACACTGTCGACTAACCTGTCTACTACCCTACCCTGTGCCACCCTCCTGTCCTAGTGCCCACCTGGTGTTTAGTGGCTTGAATATTGGACTAGGATTCTGGGTGAGCAGTGTTTGACTCTCCACTTGGCCACGGAAACTGACTCCGTGACCTTGGGCCAATCACACACTCGTAGTCTCAGAGAAGGGCCATGGCAGCCCCCCTCTGAACATAGCAGGAGGGAAGCCTCCACTAATGCCTCTTTGAGTCAGTTAGTGGAGGGGTGGGCAACGGCCATGGCTTAGAGGCCTGCAGTGCCCACCCCTAGGGGACCTTGGAGGACTACCAGCCCTGAAATTTCCTCATTTTTTGCCCCCAAATGCCCCCCACCATGACTTAGTTGTTGTAGGGGCAGCTCTGTTATGTTTTGTACCCTTCTTGGGCTGTTTTAGACCCAGTAAACTTCCCACAGGAAGTGATCCATACTAGCCCCCCCCCCCAAATATCAGAGATGAGTAGCAGGGGGCCCACATGACTCACTCCCCCATCTACTGTTCAAAAAGAAATTCCAGGTCAAGTACACCGTTTTCCATTTCTTCCTCAGGCTCCCCAGCCAGTGGATTGAATCAGGTGACTATTGTCTCTGCTTAGTAGACTCTGTTGTTTGTCTTTGCAGCAAGGCCGTGGAAAGCTTGGCTCAAGGCGACGATGCTGAGGTCCAGCGGCTGAAGGAGGAAGCTCGTAAGAAGGTCCAGGAAGTGGAAGAGAACTTGACTAGCAGGATCACACGTTTGGAAGAGGTGAGTTCGTCGGTTTCGTTGCGACATTAGCTTCATCATTGCTGATGATAGTAAATGGTTGGAGAAGTTGTAGTCCCCAAACATCTGAAGGAGACAAGGTTTCCTATAAAACACTTTGTTGTGAGCTGGGTGCTTTTTATATATCCTTGGCTGATCCTTGGCTCCCTCCTGCGCTGTTTCACTTTCCTCTCTGAGGTGAGGTCGTGTGAGCTACATTTCTGCACTTACACACCCTCATATTCATCAGAGAACTTGACTTTGGTAGCTATTGCTGGAGAACTTGAGTCACACACTACTTTAGTAGCTACTGCTGGAGAACTTGGTTCATACAACTCCTGCCAATAAAGTTGGACCTTCCTGGATAAAGTGATCTAATGAGGTCTAATTTCTCCTGGAAGCATCATTCCAGGTCTTCCCAGCCTTGGCAGTTCATTGTCCCTTGTTTCTCTCTTGTGTTCCGGGTGCAGGATCTCAAAATGGCGCACGAGGAAGCAGAGAAGGCCTTTGCGATGACCGAGCGGGAAAGAGTTCTGAGACTGGCTGCTGAGCAGCAGCTGTCCTTGATTACAAACATGCAGCCGAGGGATCTGGATGTGATGGTGGTGCTCGAAGAGAAGGACAGGTGAGACCCTCATGGTTGGTTAGCTCAGCGTAAGCCTGATTTTCCAAGTTGTCCTCCTCTGCGGTCCTGTTCAGACGTAACAAGAAGTTCTCTCTGTGAGAAGGCCAAGGCTTATATGTAACTTGTCCCTTTTTTTCTTTCCCAGAGAAGATCAGAAATTCCCATTTCCATTTGTTAACAAATAACACAAAACTTTTAATATCCAAACTTTGAGTGTATGTGTGTGCATAGCTTTGTATTTGTGTAGTTGCTCTGTGGAGAGCATGATAAAGGGATGTGGTTTATTTTATTTTATTTATTTATACCCTGCTCTTCAGCCTCAAGGCTATCAGAGCGGCTTACAAATTGTTTTAAGCAATAGCTATTTTTAGGTTGGCTTTTGTATCCTCGAAACTAGCCAGCTATTCATTTTCCATTTTTTCTTGCTCCCCCACCATCATGAGCCCTGGTTGGCCTTGTTGCAGGCCTGCAAAAGCAAATAGTCCCTTCCTTTAGGCATTTCTCTTGGACTTGATCTCGCTCCCTCTTGCTCTGCCTGTATTGTAATATTTCAGCATTGACCTTTTAGACGTATAGAGCAACTGAGCCTGTCACTGAAAAATCAAGAAGCTCTGATCCAGAGCTTGGAAGAGGCCAAGTCCCAGAGGCGATCGGTGGAGGAGAGTTTGTCGGCAGGCAAAATCCAAGAGTGCACGGCGGCTTTCATGCGGGAGAAAGAGCAGGAGCTAGAGGTGAGGAGACCATCAGAAGAGCAGAGGTTATTTCCAAAATGGTGGGTTGCCCTCTCTGAAGACGGTCGCTTGTGACTTTCTCTGTTCTTCTTTCGATGGGTAGCTAAGACTTCGCGATTCCAGTGGGCATTTGGGCTGAGCTGGCCTAGAGCTGTACCTTTATTATTTATTCTTGAAAAATAGTTTCTGTGATGGCCCTGCTGTGCCTTCAGCAACTTGGAATGTTGATTGAGATTGGAAAACAGATAATTAAACATATGTGCATACATCTGTTGTTATTGGTTAATATTTTAAACCTGATTTTTTTAATCCCTGCAAAAGGGCATGGTGTGATTTAAATGCAGAAAGAAAATTAAAACACACAGTAATTATAATCTTTTCAGCTTGCTGCAGGTTTTCTGCAAAGCCAGTGTGTCTATTGTTAGTATATAGCTTCTCCCCCTTCCCCTCTACCCCACAGTTTAGAGCTTTTGGGGTGTTATGTGGTAAGGCATAGCTCAAAAATCTTTGGTCCTGAGGTGTGCATTTTAAAGTTCTAGTCCTCATGATTTCAGGTCTTTGCTATGCTGGGAATTGGAAATGCAAGAACCTACTCTGTAATTGGTTTGTTGTTCATGGTTTGGGCTGGAGGTAAAACCTGGCTCTTTTGTCCTTGTAGGCTCTCAGAACAGAATTCACCAACGAGAAAGACAACTTAGAAAAAAAGATTCAGGTACGGTTGGACACTCTCCCCTTGGCCAACATTTGCTGCTTCTCCTCTTGTATGTTTTGGAGGAGGAATAAGTCAGAATTTACTGGATGATGGTGGTGACTGTTATTTTTGTCCTGCCTTTTTCCTAATATTGGTCTCAGGGTGCGTCATGATGCCCCGTAACAGGGTGGCTTACGAAAATTGAAACAGCTACTGGTAAAATTTTATATTGTCCAAAAGTTAAACTATAATTAAACTAATGACAGAGTGAAGAGCAGTTAAAAGCATGGCCATTAAAAAAACAAAAACAAACAACAACAACAACAAATAAACAGTACAGCTCATTCTGAAAGGCCTTTTCCCTTTGGATCCATCAGCCCTCAAAGACCTGCTGAAACAGAAAGGCTCAATAAGTGATAATGGCAGTCACCCTCCATTTGGGCTGAGCAATTTAAGGTTGTAAGTTGGGACTCCACATGTGTATGCTGCTGTATTATATACAAGGATGAGATTCTAATTTAGTCTTCTCCCTTACACACCAGATTTCTGTGTGCAGGAATTTTTTTGAGGGTTGTGGGAGGAACATTCAGCTCTGGAAGACCCTTTCTGGAGTCTGAACTAGTAAAGCCCAGCTATAAGCTCATCGTCTCGTCTGCTTCTCTAACATGAGCTCCATGTGTGGCATCTTTTAAAATAGGACAGTGACACTTTTTTCCCCCCCAATTCTTTAGTCGCTCCAGGAGGAACTTTGTGAACGGGAGACAGAGCTTTCTGTGGAGAAGAAAAATGCCCTGAAACGAGACAAAACTATCCAGGGATTAACCCTCGCTTTAAAAACCAAGGAAAATGAGGTATGTGGATTAAATGCTTCTTCTGAAAGCGGTTAAACTGCGTGCCCTACAGATAGACTGAAGGAAGTGAAAGAAAGATACGCAATGAAGTCTTGGGAATTAAGGATATATAAAGATGGAAGAAAGACACCTCTGGGTCCGTCCCATAGACCATCATGTCTAGCATCCCCAGTGGCCAACCACTGGACCAAATGGGACATCCACAACTCAGTTGAACAGCCCTTTCCTGCTGTTGCTGTCCAGCAGCTGGTATTCAGCAGCATGCACCTTAAAAGCCAGTTAGCTCTTTGTAGTGATGGAGCTACCCCCCCCCCCAGCCAGAAAGTTGTAAGCTCCACAGATTGAAGGGCGCAGGCAGATATTCCTGTTTTGCAAGAGATGACCATTCGGAGGGCTCTGGGGAGGATGCAGGAAATGGTCATCAGCTGAGAGGCAGCTTTCCAGGACCGGAAGCAGGCAGACCAAGGAGTTGTCCCTTAAGGGTTCTGCTGGCTATCTGGAAGCTCTGTGGGGCAAGGGAGAAGAAAATCTAGCTCCCATTGAATCTCGATTCCTCTTCCCTCCCTGAAGTCTGAGCCTTTCATTCCTTGCTGAATTCTTCCATGGTTCTCTTCACTACCTAAGCAGAGCTTTATCTTCTTTCTTTTTTGTTTCTTAATTAAACTGGCCTCAAGTTTAATTAAACTGGCCTCAAGGTGGGGCCCTGGTGGCGCAAAATGCCAGTACTGCAAGCCACCACGTTGCGAGTTTGATTCCAGCGGGCTCCAAGGTTCACTCAGCCTTCCATCTTTTCGTAGGTCGGTAAAATGAGTACCCAGCTTGTGGGGGGGCAATTAGCTAACACACATTGGAAACCGCTTAATGCAGTTAGATGTGTAAATAGCTATTGCTTAAAACAGTTTGTAAGCTGCTCTGATAGCCTTGTGGCTGAAGAGCGGGGTATAAATAAATAAATAAATAAATAAAATAAAAATAAAATTTGCCTTTCTTTTAAGCTGCAGGCAATCCTCTCAGAGTCAGGCTCAGGTGTTCCCATGCCTGTTTTCTTCCATCCCCTTCCCTCCAGCACTGTTTTTCCTCAGTTTGTGGTAGAACAGGGAGCTGCCTTCTTCTGAGCCAAACCACTGGTTCATCTTGGCCAGTACTGTCCACTCCGACTGGCCGTGCTTTGCCCTGCTTCCAGGCAGGATTCTTTCCTAGCCCTCCCTGGAGATCCCTGGTATTCCCTGGTGGTCTCCCATTCAAGTAATAACCAGGCCTGAGCCTGCCCAGCTTCTAAAATCAGGTGTGTTCAGGGTGATATGGTAGGGTTGTTTTGGACTCCCTGTTCCTGTGGAAGAAAGAATTAAATGCGTAATTGCCAGTGTTCCTTTTCGCCTCTTATATTTGCCCTTTGGGTCCTGAGTTTGTTTTCTTTCTTTTCTGCTTGCTCCCCTAAAGAATGAAGAACTTAGTTCTGAAATTGAAGATTTAACTGCATCATTGGCCAAGGCCAGGGAGGCCACCCATAAAGTTCAGATGCAGAAAGTGAAGGTAAGATGCCAAGGATTATTATTACGGTTGTTCTGTGGAATATTCTCAGGCAGAAATATGTGCTTTGCCTGACTGGCTCTTGGAATGAGGGTTGTTAGTTAATGAAGCTGTTAAATACGGTTGCTCAGAGGCCTGCCTGGTGTTCTGCCCTTCCTTCCCCTCTGGATAATGTGCTTATCTTTGACACGCCGGCTGCAGGCCTCTCCTTTGGGATGGCCCACTATGGACCAATTTTGAGCCTTGCTGGCAGGGAGTTTTATTAACCTCCTTGAGTCAGCTGTGCCCATGCTCAGGATGGACAGCTCATGGTAGGAAGAAAATTTGCAAGCAGACATCATGTGTGTGACAGAGCATGGTGGAGTCTCCTTCTTTGGAGGTTGTTAAACAGAGGCCGGATGTCCGTATGTCAGAATGCTTTGATTGAATATTCCTGCAGGGCAGGGGGTTGGACTAGATGGCCCTTGGAGTATCTTTCAACTCATAATTTGGAGAACTGGGGTCTGCTTTGCCTTTGCTAGATGAAAATTGTATGTCACTGAAGAGCTGTGAAAGACAGGAAAGAAAGAAAAAAGCAGACAGGAAGGATTTCTAAGTTGTGTGAGTTGCGCTGATGGTCACAGAAGTTGTTGCTTTTTTTCCTCTCTTAGGGTGTCGAAGATTCTCAGGTTCTCTTGCTGGAGAAAGAAAACCTCCTGGCAGACTTGTGTTCAGAAAACCTAACCAAAGACACCGAGAACCGTAAACTCCAAAGGCGACTTAAGCGGACTGAACAAGAGCTGGGCGATTTGCGTCTCGAGAGGGAGAAGTTGGCGAAGGAGCTAGAGGAAGCCCAGCTTCAGAAGAGCAGAAGTGACAAAACCATGAATGTGAGTGTTTTCTTTTCTTCTTTTGTTGAAGAATGAGATTTAAATGAAATATGTATGATTCCTCCCCCACCGCCCCATGAATAGAAATGGGAATGGATAGATCCTTCTATTTTTTCCCCCCTGAAACCCTCCTTGACACTGGGTGGAATGTAAACCACCACCCATGTACTTAGGTGGGAGATCCAGTTTGCTATGGCAAAGATCTGTCAACCTGTAGGAAGGTTGATGGACATGGAGGGTTCTTTCCCAGTGCCCCACTCCACAGCCAACCAGTGACCCATTTGTTTCAGGGTGACGGTGGTGTGTGTGTGCTTTGCTGCCGTTGTGCAGCTGGGAAGAAATCATTGCGTAATGAAGGACTGGATACCTCCTTCTGCAACAGCATCACATGGGAATAAACTAGCGAGAAGAATCTGGGAAAAGGGTTGGTTCCAGACTTGGTCATGCTTAAAGGAGACCCATTGCAATCGATCCTGTTGACTAACTATCTGGGAATCTTGGTACAGAATTCCTCCAGGCACGATACCTGTCTCAGCATCTCTGACTGTATCCACCCTACAGAAATAACCCAGGTTGAAACTGGATTATTTTTTATGGCTCCTTCCTATGGAATCTTGAGATTTGTAGTTTGGTGAGGCACCAGCACTCTTTGGCAGAGAAGGTGAAAGACCTTGTAAAACTACACATCCCAGGATTCCTTAGGAAGGAGCCATGGCAAATAATCCATTTATACATGAATTTGCAGTATTGCTTCAAGCCACCAGAGGGGTGTCTCGGTCCACCGATGAGCAGCCAAGTCCTCTTCCTCCTCCTTCCCTCCACCTTTTCTACATAATCCATTTAGGTCTGACTGAATACCAGATGCATCTCTTGTCCTCGCGCTGGTTCCCTGAATTTCTTTCCTGTGGGCTGAGCCTCTGAGAAACTGCGCAGACAGCTTCTGCCGTTCCGGCGGGTGTGGGTGTCTGAGAAAAGCTTCTCGTGGTCTGGAGCTTGTTTTTGGTTTGTCTGGAATTACCATAGTTGGTGCGTCTGTGTGTGTGTGTGTGTGTGTGTGTTCTCAGCATCCTGGGCACCAAGACTGCCTTGGACTGGAGAAGTTACACAGACCCATCCTCCAACATTGTTCTCTTCATTCTGTGGCAGCTACAAGTCGCCCTTTTGTCTCAACTAGAAAAAAATCATAATACGTGTGGACTTAGTGGTAACACTGCTACCTGTTTACGGGGTTGGAGTTCCAAAGTACAATATGACAATCTAGGGCTGAGGGTGTGTGTGCAGCCTTCCCAATGTTGTTGAACTACAACTCCCATCAACACTGGCCAGCATCTTGATGGCTCACATTTCCCCCCATCTCGCACTGAGACAGAATTCCTGGCTTTTTGTTCATGAGCAAATATTTTTATTTTGTTTTATTTATAAGCAGACTCCTGTATTCACGGGGTCCAATTCCCAGATACTGCAGATACCGGAAACTGTGGATAGCAGCGAACCCTGTTAAAAGAAAGGACTTCTTCTAAAAACATACCATAGAGTTGTGTCGGAGGACCTTGAAGATGCCTAGAGAGGACACCTCTCTAAGCATTTTCCAGTGTGACTCTATAGTATGGTATTCACCTTGATAAGAGAAATGATTCCTCCAAGGTTGTTGTTGCACTGCAGTTCCCATCAGTCCTAGTCAGCAGAGGAAATGGTGAGGAATGCTGGGAGGGCTTCTGGAGAACCCCTGCATTGGGTTTTCTCTTCTCAGGTTAGGCCAAATGCAATACCCACTGAACAGATGCTGGACCGCTAGTTGAAAGCCAGTATCTTTAGAACAGGGATAGACAGTTTTTGGTGGGACCGATGGCTATATTTCTCCTCCTTGCACTTTCTGGGGGCTGCATGGACTGTCAAAAGTGCAGAGAGAGAGAGAGAGAGAAATAAAGAAACCCTAAACAAACCCAAAAGTGGGTGGAAATTACCTTGTGTCCAAACAATGTCTGAGCAACCAGTCAAAGGCTGATTACTACACAGCTGATAGCAGAGGCACAGCACAGTCAAGCTAGTTACAGGCAAAGGAATCAAGGCAGCATGAAGTCAGACCCTTATTTTACCAGCAAGCAAAACACAAGTCCACAAGCAAAGTCCAACATACAAGGTCCGGGTCCGGCAGACAGAGTTTAGGGTATTCCAGCAGAATCCAGGTCAGGCAAACAGAGTGCAGAGTCAACCACCACAGTCCGGGTCAAACACAGCAAGTAGAAAGATGACAGGTACTCAGGTAGGTCAGATGATCTCCAACAACCCCTGGAGGGCAGTGCTGCATGTTAATAGAGCATAACTAATTGCTGCTTGCTATAAATACGCTGAGACTGCCTCAAGCCCCCCTTTTGTTGTCTCTGTGCTGAGAAGGTAGGTATAGGCAATTTGTCCTCTGTATCTAAAGAGGATCAGGACCCTCTGCCAGAGCTGGTACTGCACTGTTGTCTATGTCTGAGGCCTGTGGCTCTGGAACATCCTCCTGCTCTGGTTCAGGAGGTCTTGGCATGTCCACTGCTTCAGTCTCTTAGTCAGAGTCCATTTCCAAGTTCTGGAAGCAGGGCATGACACCCTGGTTCTGAATTTTTCTTTTTTTAAATGCTAAATGGGGTGGGTGGGTTGGCGGAATCTACCTGAAATGTGAGTAGCTGCTCCTAGAGATTGCCATGAGAGGCAATTCACCTTTTTTGGCCAGGAAAAAATGGTATTCTGAGGGTGTCCGGGGGAGGGCACACAGCAAGCCTTGGTGGGCCATATGCAGAATCTGGCCTTCCCGTTGCCCACCCTCATTGCGTGGACCAAATTATACACCAACTGTGGCTTACTAAGTTCACCAAACTCCCTACGAGAAAGACTTTGTCTCAATTCTGGATGCTTAAAAGTATTCACCCTCTATTCTTCTTAGGCCCCATGCTGGCATTTTATGGTGTATGTGTGTGTTGTTGTTTTTTTTTTTTTTACATCGACTCAAAGGTTGTGCTTAAGGGATGGGAGACATGCCAGGAGGAAAATCTTAAAGAGCACTTCAGCGAGAGGGTTCTACAGTAACAGAGAACTATGCACGTCTCATTCAGGGCTATGGATTTTTTTGGTCGCCTACTTTTGCAGCATTAAAGCGGTCGCAGCTAAAGTTCAATTTAAAAATAGCTCAAATGCCATCTGATTGAGCTAAGCTTACTGAAGTGAAGATTACTTGGTAGCATTATGTGTCTAAATCTACAGAAGTGTATGGCCGCTTTCTTTCAGAGATGTCTCTCATATCCTCCCAGGAGAGGCCCTGATCTCACGCGGTGCTCCGCCGATCCCCTGAAGTGACGGAAACTTCTTGATGAAAAGAGTTGCCTTGATTAATGAAATTTAAAAGAAATCTTGAGTATACTGTGGAAAAGGGCTTCTTAAACAAAGTACTAAAACAAAAGAATAAGGAACACTTGCATTTATTTTCTAAAGCAGGGCTGGGGCAACTTAAGATGATCTAGACCATCTTTCTTGTCCAAAGTAGAAGGGGATAGATGCCCACATCCTTTTTTCAAAACTTTTTTATAACATGCTGGCCTAAATAATAGAATCATAGAGTTGAAAGAGACCACAAGGGCCATCTAGTCCAGCCCCCTGCCATGCAGGAATACACAGTCAAAGCATTCCCAACAGATGGCCATCCAGCTTCTGTTTAAAAACCTCCGAAGGAGACTCCACCACGCTCTTAATGTCAAGAAGTTTTTCCTAATGTTTTGATGGAATCTCTTTTCCTGTAGTTTGAGTCCATTGATCTGTGTCCTAGTCTCTGGAGCAGCAGAAGACAAGCTTGGTCCATCCTCAGTATGACATCCCTTCAGTTATCTAAATATGGCTGTCATGTCACTTCTCAACCTTTTCTTCTCCAGGCTAAACACACCCAGTTCCCTAAGCTGCTCCTCATAGGGCATGACTTCCAGACTTCCCACCATTTTGGTTGCCCTCCCCTGGACACGTTCTAGCTTGTCAATATCCTTCTTGAATTGTGGTGCCCAGGACTAGGCAAGTTTCCCCTGTAATGCTCCAAAGCCTGGTATGAAAAACAGGCTTCTTTCCAAGGCATGGATGGGTATGTTGTGACCCACTAAGGCCATTCCTGTGGCTCGTGGAGCTCTCCCTCCACAAAAAATGGGATTGGTTTTCCACAGCAAAAGTGAGAGTCCTGTCTTTAACGGAGGATTCTCAGTGAAAACAAGGTCCGTGTCACTGTTTCATACGTTAGCCCTCAAAGCTCTTTAAAAGAAGCCAGAAATACAGTGTGGCAGGAGCTTGGGTGGGTGGGAATAGGATTGGTGCAGCCTCTGCTCTGAGGATATATTTACCTGGCTACCTTTTGATTTGCCGCTTGACCAATTAGTTCACCCTGGGGATGTTTGTGGAAAGGACCCCGAGCCCTTGCTAAATGGAGTGCTAAATTTTTCAGAGCTGGAACCTCTCACTGCTTGTTATATTGGTCTGTGAACTGCAGGCATTGCAGAGGACTGGAGACGTTTCACCAGAACCCCTGGGTGCAGAGCGTTTGCCCATCGAGGCAGCAGATGAGAGAGAGGTGGAGCGAAAAGCGCACACGGCTTGATTTTCTTCTTCAACAAGCAGGAGCCCATTGGAAGGCCGTGATGCGAGATCTTTGTGAGCAAACGGAGCCACCCTGCGCTCTATTAACACGAGGTGGGAGGCAGCGGCGGCGCCGGCTCTGCCGCGTTGCCAGTCCATAAAGCTGACACAATTGAACTGCGCCCATTTTTGCTTCTATACATCTCATTCCGAAGATGGAAGGATAATCACAGCTACTGGCTGGGAAATGAAATGATCTCTGAAACTGAAGCATTGTAAGGCGGCCAGCTTCTTCATAGATTTGGGCAGAGGGGAAGGCCGAGGCAAGGGAGGGGCAGAAATGGTAACACCGCCCGTTGCTTATTCGTGGGTAAGCCAGTGTCGTGCAGTTGCATCCAATCCAATTGCATGCTCTTTCCATCCCTTTCTCTGACTTCCCCTTCTTGCAGGGCTGAACTAGATGTTAGACGCTGGTCAAACCTTTCTTTCTTTCTTTTGTTTGTTTAACCCTTATGCACTGGCATTAAAAATAATCATTAAATGATTTGTGAAGTCTTTTCTGACCGCAATGAAAATTCCCATGCATTGAGAATTCGGGTTGAGTTAGGGCAGGTGTGGGTAACCATGTGGGGTTGGGGGTCAATTGCTTCCCCAGACTCCCCCATGAGCTGCATCCCAGTAAGCCCAAATGCCTTTGTATTCCTTGGCAGGTCTTCTCAAAATGGTGATGGGAAGTGACTCAGTGTTATTTCCTGTTGCCATTTTGAGAAGGGTTGCAGAGGAAAATGGAGGTCTTGGGATGGGTAATACAGGATCCTGGGGTGTTTTCATTGGTTTGGAAGGCTTTCTTTTTTTTAATTTTTTAAATTTATTTATTTATACACTGCTCTTCAGCCACAAGGCTATCAGAGCGGCTTACCAATTGTTTTAAGCAATAGCAACTTATACATCTACATTGCATTAAGCAGCTTCCAATGTGTGTTAGCTAATTGCCCCCACAAGCCGGGTACTCATTTTACTGACCTACGAAAGGATGGAAGGCTGAGTGAACCTTGGAGCCCGCTGGAATCGAACTTGCAACGTGGTGGCTTGCAGTACTGGCATTTAACCACTGCGCCACCAGGGCTTTCTATGTGTTTTGGGGGCAAACATGGGCTAAAAATCAGACCAAAACCTTTAAAAAATTATTTTTTGAGATGGTGGTAGGGGTCCAGGTCCCACATGCAGCCCACGGTCCATACTGTGCCCACCCCATGTGAGGGTATAATAATAAGGTGTAGGAAATTTCCAGTGAAAATCCCCCCCATCCCTCAAAGTGCGGGCCAACTTTGCTTAGTTTTCAAAATCAGACAAGAGGAGATATATTTGGGGTGGTGTGATGAAGATGATGGTGGTGGTGGTGGAGGAGGAGGACTCATCCAGACATTTCTGACTTGGCGTTCTCATGATCCTTGACCATTGGCCATGCTGAGAGTCACAGTCAAAAACATCAGCTGATCATCAGATTGTCTCGGTCCTATGAGGAGAATCATAGAATTGCAGAGTTGGAAGAGACCACGAGGGCCATCCAGTCCAACCCCCTGCCATGCAGGAAATCACGATCAAAGCATCCCCGACAGATGAATGAGACTCTGTAATCTGCAAGGACCAAGGGGGTGGCTTTAGTAGTCCAAGGAACACAGCAGTGATAAGTTCTTCAGGTGGATCCACCCCCTGAAGGCCTTTAGATGAATCTCTTAAATTCCCTAAATAAGATCCCTAAGCTACAGATACCTGCTAGGCTATGCACTGAGTTTCTTGGATTCAAACCTGAGTTTTCTCTTTCTATACTGAACAATGCAATCAGTGTGCCCCATTTGCTTTGCCATTTCTGTCCTTTCTCCACTTCTGGGGCCAAGATTGACCAGCCATATTTATGACAAGTTTGGCCTAGAGCATGGCCTAAGAATTTGGCTACTTATATTCCTAGAAATTTGCTTACCAGTGTTTAGGGATACACAGAATCATCTTTTAAATTATGTTTTATTTTTTTTTAAGTTGTGCTGTTAGTAGACTTGCTTATTTATTTTTTTCTACCTTTTGTATGATAAGATTGCAACTGAACTTTGTTTTAATTTGTTGCAAGATGACTTAGGTCTTGTGCCAGGAGGGAGGTATTAATCCATTAATTGAAATGTTTTTACTTGAGGTCATGAAATTTGGCCTTGCCAACCCGGTTCTCCCAGCCACCTTCTGAGAAGCTGACCCAATAGTGAATCTCTGTAGTGCTATATCTGTGCAATGCATTCACCGTTTCTTTCTCTCCCCCACTGAGCTTTAATGTTTCACAGCTTTGGCTGGATTTCACACGTATTATGAAATCCCCCGAGACCACCGAACAAAACGCGGCCTTCCTGAGGAGACAAAGCTCCTCCGACAAAGTATTAAAAAAGAACTGAGCAGGGGAACACGGAGAGGACGTTTTGGGCCCGGAGAGCGGAGCTTTAGCTTTTCTTAGACAAATCCCCCAATTCAAGCATTCTTCCAGGCTACAGAGCTTGGAACACCTTAGCCAGGTATTTTACCTTGACCTAAATACAGCTGGTTTAATAAGGCCCATCTATCAGTAACCATCACCTTTGATCAATTGGTTGGGAATAGAGAGTGGTGTTTTCATCACCGCCAACTATCTTAATTAATTCTCTTCTGTCCCACTTTTTTCAGCTGTTTAAAACATCCCAGTTTCTCTCCCCTCTTCCCGTTTCCTCCTTAGTCCTCAGCTTCTATTGCTGCAAACTGAGTTCAAAATGGCAATGTAACTTGCACTCAATTAACTCAGCAAGGGGGAGAGCAAATGAAGGGGCAGAATTTTGCCCATCCCAGCAGGCTTAGGCAAAAGCAAACTGCCACAGGCTCTCCTAGCTTGTGTGTTCTTCTCCATTAATAACTTCTGCCATCTTGACCACTTCTTGGCCATACGTGTTTCAGATGTGAATTGCTGGAGGAAATGGTTTTATTATGTGGCTGCTGCCCACCCCCCACCTCCTGATTTGAACTGAAATAAAGGATTGGGTGCTTTATATTTTAATTATTCATCCCTTGCCACCTCCCAGCATTTAAATTTGACCAAGGGGGAGGGCAGTTGGTCTGACCTTCAGCTTGCGTTTGTTAAGTGCTGGGTTTCCCATTCATTTACTAAGTTCAACAGTTATTAATCACCAAGCGGTCCCGGGAGACGGCGGCGAGGCTTTGGCAGAAAGCATCTCCGAGCTGGAGTGTTCTTTTAGCTGATGTGTAGAAACCAATTGACTTTCTCCTAAGTGCTCTCATGATGAATGGTTTGGGTGGTTCCATAGGAACCGAGCCTGCAAAAATACAATACAAATAAAATTTCAGCTAAGGTGGAAAACCTGGGGTCTTAGTTGTACAAAGTAAACTATGGAATCGTTGAGGTGGTATAAATGGAATGGGTTTGTTTGGTTTCTTTCTTACATTCATGTCCTGGGTTTCTTCTGGCGCAGAGCATGAGGTGAGTGTACGCTTTACTCACCTGGTTGAAGTAGGAGTGGTCTTTGCCTGCATGAGATCCCTCACCTGAACAACAAAAGTAACTTTTGAGACAGCATGGAGGTCTGTGACTCCAACATCATCATCTTCTTTCCTTCTTTCCTTCCTTCCTAAACATTTTTTGCTGCCAGTACAGCTTCAAAAGATTGCCTCATAAGTTTTGCATTTTGGTTGGCCAATAAAGGCATTGCATTTTTATGGATTTTGGATTTTGTTTTGCTACATAGCCCAACAGAGTTACTTAACCTTGATTATGGTTTTTTTTTTTTTTACTTCTTCCCCTTTTAAAGGGAGTGTTTTTTGTCGTTGATGTGCCTTGAAGCTGATTTTGACTTATGGCACCCCTATCTTTATGGCTTGCTAGGCAAGAGGATGTTTGCCATAGCTTTCCTCTGTGAAAGTGTGACTTTTCCAAGGTCATTTCCATGGATGAGTTGGGGTTCAAACCCTGCTCTCCCAATATCCTAGTCCAATGACATCATGCTGCTCAGATATGTTTCAAACGGTTTAAATACTATGGATAGTTTAGGTACATGTTAAGAATAAATTTTAATGTGCGTTTTGGTCATGGGTGTGTTTATTTGTATGCACTTTAGTTTTTTAAAAACTACCTTGAGTCCTAGATCTGGGAGAAAGCAAGGATATTAATATTAATACTAGTAGTAGCAATGAGTTCATGGCAGAGGTGAGGTTTGAACTAATAATGTTTTGATGTTTTGCTCAATCTCTACCTCTGCGCTACTTCAGCTTGCTTATTATAGAGATGCCAAGAAAAATAGAATCCCACACAAATAGAATTCCACCCTTTTGTCTGCTAGGAAATAATGTGACTTAATTGTTTTAAACATCTTAAGGTAGTTTTATTTATGCCGTGGCTGTCCTGAAGACAGCTCTTCCCCCACCCTTTAGGCTGTCTGACTGCAAAGAAGGAACTGTAAATTCTGGCTATGGATTTGTCGGAACTGTCATCTAGCCAGTGATGCTTGCTTCCATGTTTTCTACATATTGGAAAGGGTTTGTGTCCAAATAAACAGGGTTAGAGGAAAGAGTATCAGCTGCATTTCTCTTATCTGGAAAGTGGATCCACTGGATAAATTCTGCTAAGTTGATCTCCAGGCCTCAGTGGCTGAACTGCAGGTGAAAAGCATGGTGGAAATGAATGTGAATTCTGATATGGAGAAAGTGACTGGTCCAAAGCCACCTAATGAGAGATCATGGCTCAGTGTGACTCTGACCAATCTGTTGGCTTTTTTACCGTGTGCCGGATCTGTTAAACGCCACCTTTCTCAGCCTAATATACTTCATAGGGCTGCTGTGAGCATCAAGTGGATGGAAGAGGGCCATGCCCGCCACCTCAAGATAATTGGACCAAGGTGGGACAGAAATTGAACAATTAAAAATGAATTGGCCTGTACATGTACGTGTCTGCTTAGAAGTTAAGTCCCACTGGCTGATTCCTAAGTAAAAGTATTTGGCTTATTCCTAGTTATGGCTTAATCCCAAGCTTATACCTGTGTAAGACTTCTTCCTAAGTAAGTGTTTGGCTTATCACTTATTCCTAGGTAAGTGTACTTAGGATCATACCCCAAGAATGTTTATTATTAACATGCCTTTCTGAAAGCAAGTGTTTAAAAGCTTTCTCTCAGCTTCCCAGAAGTGCAAAAGTGGTGAAATGGTAACACGAACTCTTGCTTGAAAGGATTCCTAGAACTTTGTTTTAAACACAAGTTGTGTTATATTGCATGTTTTTTTGTTCTTTTTACTCCTCTGGGCTTACAACTCCCCCGTCTTCTGCCCTTGTTTTCTTGGCCAGGATCTTAGAAACCAGTTGGAGAAAACTCACGACGAAATGATTGAAAAAGAGAAGGCGATGGAGCATCATTACGGTGTCCTCTTGAGCGAAGGCAATCAGAAATTGCAGAGCCAGGAATTGGTCATCACACGCCTCACAGACAGCATTGCTCAGAAGGATGAGTTGCTCCAGGTACCTAAAGTGAAAGATGGGATGGTTTAATGGTGGTTGTTGTACGCTAGAAAGAGAGAGAGAGACTTTCTCTCTTTCTGTCTTTGTGTGTGTGTGTAAATTTTATCTATATATGTAAGTAAGCGTTTACAGAACTTAAAATTATATATCAAGAGCAAAGCGTTTCAGCTTCTACTTTCTTCAAGTTGCCAAAGATGAAACTCATATACACACAGATGGTGTCTATGTACATATATGTATGTATGTATGTATATATATATGTTTGTGTGTGTGTGTGTGTGTGTATATATATACACACACACACAGACACACACACACACTTTGGCTTTATTTTCCTTATTTTCTATAATCATCTGTTACTTTAGTTGAGGGGTGGGCAAATGTATCTGACCAAGGGGTCACTTTCCTCCCAACAATGTTTCATCACATCCTGTTGCTATTTTGAGAGGGTCTGCAGAAGAAAAAGGGAGGTATTTGACATTGGTAGCGTGGGGTTCTGAGGAGCTTGTGGGCATGGGGTGGAGGTGTTTTATGTCTGTTTTCAAGTGCTTGGGGGGATCGCTGTGTGGTTTTTCTTGAGGAGGGGGAATGCCTGAAAATTGTGCCAATTTTTTTTCTTTAAAAATTGGGAGGGTTTTTTGTGGGGGGGCTTTGACAAACTGGTGGAGGGCTTCAGGGGCCATAAAAGTGGGGCCCATGGGCTACATTTTCCCCACCCCTGCTTTACAGTGGGTTTGGCAAAGTGTGGCCTGTTGCATAACTCTTGTCTTTCTTTCTTTCTTTTTTTTAAAAGAAACTTGATGGGGTGGTTAAAGAAAAGGATGCAGAACTTCAGGAATGGTTTTTGAAGTTCCAGAACCTTTCAAAAGATCAAGAAGTTCTTCAGAAGCAGAAGGAAGACTTGGTCAGAGAGAAGTCTGCTGTCTCGGTCATCACCACTTACGAAGATTTGGAGGTAGGTCAATGGAAAGAAAATTCTGAAGTTGTATTTTCACTATAGCATAAGAATGGCTCTCAGCTAGGCTGGGAGTCCTGTGGACAGCGATGGCTTGCCCTTGTTTTCCTAATCATGAGCGATTGTCTCATGTACTGTAGTTCCTGTGCAGGGGGCTTCCATCGGTGTGCCAGAATCATTTGCCATCTTGATATCAATGGTGCTCTGTGTTGTGTTGTTGTGTGAATAAAGTATGGAGCCAGTTCTGCCCAGCTCACAGTGGCAGCTGATGGCTTTGAGACTGGTGTGTATGTATGAATCCACTCTGGGATTTAGCACAAACTTTGAGGGATGGGGCCTGCCCCCTTGGGGAGCACCTTTAAAGTTTGGATGAAAAACCAGAGCAGATTGGCTGCATCTCTCCCCCCCTCCCGCCACCAACATGGAAACTGCCAGCTCTTGCGGCAATGATGGGAAAGAGTCAGATCTGCTGCAGTTGAAGATGGATTGGTGATGCACCAGAGTGTATTGATGTGGGGCGAAAGTGGATGCGTCCCAGGGTTGAGAATTGATGCTGCCGTTGTCAGTGCGGTGGTGCAGATGCGCTGGCGCAGTGGAGACGGATGCCTCTCGCCGCCGGTTGTGCTGAGTCATCTTGACTGTTAGAGCGGCTGCGGGTGAGATTCTCCCTCTTGCCCCCACCCTTCCCTGAGCACTCCGTGTCTTTTCAAATGGCCGTTGGCAGGTCTGTCGCAGGCGGCCTCTCAAAGCTGATTGATGATGTGGGATGTACTTGTCAGGGTTGCCTTCCTCAAGCAAGGCGAGACTTTTTTTGAAAATGAGATTGGCAAAGAGTCATGATCAGGACACAAGCTGGTGGTAACCTTTCTGCAGTGTGTGGAGCGCCCCCCAAAATCAAAGGTGGGCAGAATGTGACCCACGGGGTACATGTAAAAAATGCTCCAAACTATCCTCCAGGGTGCAATTTTGCCACTCACCCCCGGGTCATTTTAGGCCCAGGAAAAGCCTATTTTTTTAAAAAAGCTAGAAGTAAACTAAGAAATGTTGTGCTAAAAGAGAGTTATGTGGATACCGTGAGCTGCCAAAAAGACAAAAAATGGTCCCAAGAGCAAATCAAGCCTGGACTCTCCCTAGAAGCCAAGATGACTAAACAGAGACTGTTATACTTTGGACTTCTCATAAGAATACGTGTCCCATTAGAAAAGACAGAAATGCTTGGTAAGGTAGAAGGCGGCAAAAAAAGAGGGAGACCACATCAGGGGTGGATAGATTCAATCAAGGAAGCTACAGTTGCCCTGAGTTTCCAAGACCTGAGCAGGGCTGTTGATAACAGGGAGATGTGGGCGTCTCTCCTCCATAGGGTTGCCGTAAGTTGAAAGTGACTTAATAGCAGTGAACAGCAACAACAGGTGTACTCACCTGGGAGCTTGGCATCCTTGAACTGGGCAATAAAAGCCCGAACCGGCACTTCGAATTGAGCATGGAAACGATGCAGATGCCAGCGCAGTCAATGTTATGATGAGATCCTGGCCAAGGCAGCCAAAGAGGAGTTTCACAGAGGAATTCTGGGCGGATTGTAGAAAGCAAGGCAAGCAAAGAGGAGGTTAATCGCAATCTCAGGAAGAGAGTCGGCCTCAGCAAGAGTGCTCCTACTATGTGAGCGTCCCCTGCAGCCATGCAGGCTTTAAGCAGATGTGGAATTAATCAAGCCACCCACAATGAGGATGCTTGCACATGGACAAGATACCAACCAGTTCCCAGTCTGGTGCCCCTTGGCAAACAGTTTGCGGTCTGGCCAAAGTAATTCCCGCCGTGGAGTTTATATGGTACTTGCTATTAATAATCTGAAACGTGCCAAACAAATCTCTGAATTATTTTCCTGGTGACTGGGGTGAACAAGGGAGGCGAGGACCCCACAATGTTATCTCCATTACTAGAAGTGGCTCTAGCCTCTGGAACTTCCTGTCTTGATAGAGACATCTAACATGTACCTTTCCAGAGGTGGCAATGTCATCAGTCACAAAGGAGTCTGACAAAGCCCATTCCTGATGCATTGATCTTCCTCCCCTTTTTTGAGTGTCTGAATATGGTTATACAGAAGTTATTGTAGAACCCACAACAGCCTGGAGACATTGACAAAGGCAGGCGGGGCTCATAGTACCAGTACTTTATTGTCCCAGCCATTTATATATATAAATGGTTGGGTATGTTTCCTTTCCCAGTGTGCTAACTGACTGCTTAGGAAACATACCGAACCAATCCCCTCCTTCCTCTCACTCTCTCAGCCCATTGCCACCCACATGCCAATTCCCTCCCCACCTCACAATCCACTCCTGCCACTCTCCTGCCATTAATTCAGACTTGTGGGAATTGTAGTCCAAAATGTCTAGAGGGACCAAGTATAAAAAGCAGGAGAGGGGGAGTGGTGGGGGAGAGAACAGAAATCTAGCACCTCCTTTAAAGCTAACTGATCTATTTTAGCCTGAGTTTTTGTGGGTATCAGTCAACTTGTACCCTTAGAGAGTAATATTAAAGCCACAGGTTTTAAAGCATAGGCAGTTACACAGTTATGCGGATGGTCTAGAGCATAATAGGATATATAGAGATGCAGATTGTGACCTTGGCCATCCATCTTCAAAGAGCTGTGTGAGACGATACAGGTCTTTCAAGGTTTCTCATCTCAGTGGGATGTAGGAAGTAGGCTTCTTGGGGGTGTGTGTGTGGCATTTCTGGTAAAATCAGGTCTTTATTCTGATTTAATCAAAATCCTGATTCTGTTGTGGATGGGGTAAAGGAAACCAGAAGGCGGAATAGAATGGAACCTCCTGTTTCTCCTCCAGTCCTTTTCTGCTTCTCCTAGCTTTTTCCTTTCCATCTTTCCTTAGAGCAAGCGACTGACATTGCTTGGGTTGCTTTTAATTTTGGAAATGAGTGGTCTCCCAAGGCACGTCCCTTGACTGTACATGTTGTTTTCTAATCTAGAAAACAAAGGAATCTGAATACACCGACATGCTTGAAGCCCTCCGGAAAGAGCGTGACATTTTTTCGATGCTGATCAAGTCCCTGAAGGAGGCAGATGGGTGAGCGTCAAATTTTGTTTTTGTATGTCCAAACGGAGGGGAAAAAATGTCTGGCAGTGTGGCCACCCGATCAATGGGATGTCCCCCATTTAATGCTTTGGCACACCATTTGATGCGGCAAGTGGCGTGCAAATCGAGTAAATGAGCAGAACGTGCAACAGGGCTTAATTGCAGGGCGGAACATTGTGCTTTGGTTTTCTGGGTCATCTGTGAAGGCACAGGACGCATCTGGAGGCCAAAATACTTCAGGGGAACAATTACTATGCCGCCTTTGTAGACATCATGGTGGGCAACTACAGCAGTTTCAGGGTCAACTTACCTGCCCTCGTTGTCTCCCCCGCTTGCAGTATATGAACTGCAAAAAATGCACAAAACCACAATGTTATCTGTGACTAGGTAGAGATGCTTCTTTCTTCCCTCGAAGCAAAATCTGTTTTTGGTTCTTGAAGCTGAACCAGGTGTTATGGCATCCCTTTTTATTCCTTGATCAGACAAAGAAACACAATATAGCGTAAATAGGGGATGGAACTCAGCAGCCGTTCATTTGTCCACTAAATGAGGTTAAAATGGTTCAGGCATCCATCTTCATTTTTTCTCCCCTGGTCAGAAGCCCCCATCAATTGATTCACTCTTACCTTCAGCTTGTATTTTCCTGGTTCTCCATCTTGTCAGTAGCGGAGTCCCAGAAGCACCACGTTTAATCAAGTAATGGCCTTCATTAAGGAAATGAGTTGTAGGCAAGGCTAGTGGCCTGTTTTTTTTAATTGTTATTTTAACATGGCGTTGCTCCCACCACCCAATGTTGCTTTATCCTGGAATCCAAAATAATTACTACTCTGCCCCAGTCCCAGCCTTGTGTACACTTCGATGCGAGCACCTGGCCATCTCTTAAACCAGAGTGAGATCTGTGCCTAAAAGGGTTCTGTTTGAAGCTGGGTCGTGTTGCCTTGGAGTTCTGAGCAGCACGAACTGTTGCATTTTTTAAAAAAATGTCTTAAAAAAAATCTTCTGACCCTAGCAGGTTATTAGTTGCTGAAGGCCTGCCTGAATAGAAAGGACTTGCCCACTTGGGTGAAGGATAAGTGGAAAAGGTGTGTGGGGGGTCAGCCTTACCTCCCTTGGAAGGGAATTCCATAATCTGGGAGCTGCCACCAAGAAGGCACTCCCTGTAGAATCTGGCTTTCCATATTACAAAATATATCACTGTTCCCTTGGCTCAGAAGAACAGCACGTGCCAGATAGCCTTCTGGCAAACTTACATCAATCTGCTGTGTCCTTGGAGTTGGGGATCAGGAGTGGGGTTGGGGTTGATGGGTCTGAAATTAACCTGATAAGCATTTTTTTGAGGGTTCTGAACGATACCAGATCAGGGACATGCTGGAGTTTTATTTCCATTTCCTTCTTATATAAAGGTTTGTTTATGCCATGCCTCCAAGATGAGAGGGTGGTATGATTTAAAGAGAGTTTAGTATTCTTTCTTTCCCTCCTTGCCTTTGGAGTGAATTCTTTTATAGGCGCCTTGATGTATAAAAGATGCCAGAGGTCCCCAGCAAAGTGTTCTCTAGTGTTTGATGAGCCTTGAGCTATATCTCCTTACATAACTTGCAGCTTACTGATATATATATATATATATATATATATATATGTTCCTTTTTATATATATATTTCCTTTTAGCATAAATAACCTGCAAGAGGAGATGAACAACATCCTCCTGTTGCGAAAACAACTGGAAGAGGACATTTTAGCTACCTGGAATTTGCGGAAAGTGCTGGAGGATCAGATCAAGGCAAACAGGAGGGAAGGTGAGAGGGATGTGGGGCAAAGCATCTTCATAAAAAAAGGTACAAATCACAGTTAATTAACTCATTAATTAAAATTAAAAATTACAACAATATAACAGGTGAAAACTTGAATGAATAGGTTGTGTCTCGCTGAACTCGGTAGGATAACTTTGCCCTGCTTATGAAATAGGCTTGGTCCAGGGGAGGGAGGGAATCATGTGGCCCTCCGGATATTGTTGGATTTCACCTTCTATCAGCTGTAGCCAGAATGGCCCATGAGGATAGATGATGGGAGTAGCAACCCAACAACGTCTAGTAGACCACACATTCTTCATTCCTGATCTTGACTAGCAGCCTGCTTCCTAGAGCGGGAGGCAACCGGTTACCATCTTTGTTTATCTCCTGTAATTGGTTTCTAGAAGTCTACTTCCTATCTTAGTGTGGAACTGGCTGTAGTTCTAGGCCCCCTCCAAGGGTTGTTTTTGTACCAGACACCAAGATGTGTTACTCCTATAGCATAAGATTTCTTGGTGGTAAATGATACAGCCGATGATACTCAGCAGAGAAGCCTTCCAGCCTTCTCACTGATGGGGGCCAGCATCCACTCACAGCCAATAGTAGAATCCCTACATGAATTCTACCCAGACTTATCTCTTGACTGCTGATCAAATCAAATCCCCATCGCTGGACACATATGGGGCCCCTGCGTTGGGCTGCATTCCTGCCGAGGCCCATGGAAGATGGGCTCCTAAAGAAAAGAGGGTGTTTTCCCTTAAAAAAGGGAATCAAGAGGGTTTGGGGGGCCTCGAACAGAACTCTGGGGCCACGTATGGCCGACTGGCTGCACTTTCCCCATCCTTGGTAGGAGTCCCACCGACATCTGGAGGGCTGTGGTTTTCTTCCTTGCTGTAATGTCATTTTTTTAAAAAAGGAGGGTGAGAGATGCTTCACTCGCCTGCCCTGGCTGACCACCCGTTGAGCGGCTCAGCTTGGAGCAGAAATGGAAATGGCTCGCACGTCTCCCTCCCTGTGCTTTTGCCTGCAGAGCAGTCTGGATTTGGAGTAAGCTGATTGTGAGACGTTTCCCTCCCCCAAATTGCCCAGTCGAACCGCGTAAGCTACTTTCTTCCCTTTCACCTGCTGCTGTCTGCTGCGCCAGTAGCTAAAATAAAAATTCTGCACTGTTACTTAACCTGGCTTTATTTTCCCTTGAGACATCAAGTTGGTTTTCTCTCTCTCTCAGACACATACACATGAATTCTAGCTACTGCAGAATAATTCATGCCTCCTTTTTTTATCCCCTACCCTTCTCCTTTGCACCTGCCTGAAATTATTTCAAAATTCAATGCTTAAATATGTAAATTATAATTCTGCGTTAGAGTCACAATGCATGCTGATCGCTAGCGAGGGGGGGGGGAATCCCCATACATCTAAGATGTCAAAAAGACACAAAAGACTCAGAGGATAAACGTTTTTTCTTTTTCTTTCCCCCAATGGAAGGGAACAATTTGTGTGGGATGGGAAAGGTTGCTGCAATTTTCTCCAGTTTTAACACTCCGATACTTTCTTATAAACATATTTTGCATTATTGTTAATTATTATTATTAATGATGATGATTAATTATATCACTTTACTAGGCACTTCAAAAGAGATTAGAACGTAGCCGCTCCTCATCCCACGTGGCTTAGACTTTCTAACTTCCCTTCCCCAAACAGGCATCAACCTGATGGATTGGACCACAACTACCATTTTCCCCAGCTGACAGGATTTGTGGTGGCTGGGGATGATGGGAGTTGTAATTGGACACATCTCGAGGGTGCTGTGCTGCAGAAGATAAAGAAGTCTATTGTATTAAAGAGCTCCTTCCTCCCCTGAGAGATGTATAGTAATGGATCTCTTAGGTCTGGCCTCTTTGCTTGAAGTAGGAGATGGTATAACCCTGAAATGGATTGTACGACTTTATGATCCAGGTGGGATGCATTCCATTTTTGGATGGAATTAGAGCCAGGCTCCTCTATCCATGGAACCAATATCTGCAGTTTCAGTTATCCACAGGTCACAACAGAACACATGCCATAGAGTCTTCCTAGAAAGTGCCTAGAGAGGTGTCCTCTTTAGACATTTTCTAGGTCCTCCAAGGCAACACTATATTACTTTAAACCAGAAGTCCCATTATTTTCAATGGTGTTCTATGTTATTTGCGGTTACTGGTATCTGCAAGAAAGTCCAGGAACCGAACCCCTGTGGATACGGGAGTTGGGCTGTATATTTTTGAATGCTTTTCCTCACCACCATTATAAGCCAGACAGGACCAACCAAGCGAACATCTAGCTCATCAGAGAGACAAGTTCCAACCCATTGCCTTCCCTGTTGTGTTGGTTTTCTCCTTTTTCACAGAGCTTTGCACATTGGTGACCCTCTCAACAGTGGGGCTGCCCAGGCTGCATTCTTCCGTTCTACCACCCCAGAACTGGACCCTAGGACTCGGCCATCTTGTTTCTGCTGCATAAATCCCTTGGCCCAGTAGCCCATCAACCTTTCAGCCCATTCCAAGTTGGGATCCCAAACAAGGCTGTTACCTAGTGCTGAGGAAAATGACCCTTTTGGACTGCAGTTCTCTGCATCACGCCAGCCAGTGTGGCTAGGAACTGTCATCCAAAAAAGTAAAATTTTGCTAACACTTGGCAAGTAAAATGGGCTAATTTCAGATCTTCAGGACCTTGGACAGGTCATTGTAGAAGGAAGATCAGTGGCTGTATTCAAAGCAGCTCAGAGACACAAACTCAGGCTATCCTATACTTGTCCACAGCCAACTCTGAGCCTTTATAGGGTCTGCAACCATGGTTGTGTTTTGTAGCTCCCCCCACACAGAGAAAAGCTGCTCTGACTTAAAGGAGTGGCACACTGTTATTTGCAGGCGTTTTGCTTTGCCTGGGTGGGTACGAGAAGTGAGCCAAACCCTGAGGAAGGGGAGGCTTTTCCTATGCAAGAAGTTAATTTTGAAATTCTGAAATAACTTTGTGTTTGTTTTCTTCTGGTTGGCAGAGGAAACCATATCATGTTGGAGTGACCAGACGTCTTACATGAGCATTTGCTTAAGAGCGCAGGACCATTTGGACTTGCAGATAGACCACCTCTCTGTGGAGGAGATGAAGAAAAAGGTAATTTTCTTGATACCTCTTAGCAATCCAGGCTGTAAGCCTGTAACACCAGGGGTGGGCAGGATCCAAGGATCTGAAGGCCAATTTGGGTCTTCAAAATCTTTCTCCATGGGGGAGGTGTTTGGGTTTTTGCCAAATTGTAGGTCACTTCTTGTCTTGTAAAAAATTGCCAGAAAGCTGCTATGCTAAACTAAGGCATGAAGAAATGCAGACTTAGAAACAGGGCTGTGGAGTTGGTACACCAGACCTTCGGCTCTGACGCCAACTCCGACTCTGATTCCTTCATAAATGGCAAATGCATATTAATTAGTAATAACAAATTTAATGTCATAAAATGGCATTTCATCTCCACTGTGCATCATCACGACTTAGACTGATTGAACTTAAATAAATATGAGTATGAAATGTGCGTGTAAAACAATATTACTTGAAGGATTATATCTCCCTTTATGAGCCCATTTGAGCTCTGAGAGGCTCTTTTCTCTGTCTTACCATGTTCCCAGGCTCATTGTATGGGAACAAGGCTGAGGGCCTTCTTGGTGGTTACTCCCAGACTTTGGAACTCCTTCTCTTGAAAGGCTAGGATGGCCCCATCCTTGCTCTCCTTCCGTCGACAAGTCAAAATATTTTTTTGCCATCAGGCTTTTACAAACGGTCTAGGGTTGGGCTTTGAGTGCTGTGCGGTGCTATTTTTAAGGTTTGTATATAGCCTTTTGGTGAATTTCAATATTTTTAATGTCTAATGTTTTAACTATATAAATTGCTTAATTGATTTTTAAATCTTATACATTTATTAATGCTTTCATATAGTTGTTAACTTGTATTGTTTGAAGTACGTTGCTAGCTGCCTTGAGTCTCATATTGGGAGAAAGGTGGGCTATAAATGAATAAAAGGATGAGGATGATATATTTTTCATACATTGTTATGATACTATAATTTTGTATTTTGAAACCAGAGTCAGAGTCAGTATCTTTCCACCAACTCCACCCCAAATTGCTTCCAGCTCTGACGCCATAGTGGCGACTCTGATGCCACAGCCCTGTTGGAAGTCATGGTTGCCATGAGCCTCTTCTCAGCGTGTGTTCTTTGTATCGGCATAAGATGTGCTTCCTCCAGAAGGTGGCAGGCAGTGTGGATTTGCAACGCATTCCCGGTTGTACCATGAAATTGGTTCCTGAGCCTCTCAAAGTTTCTTCTCTACTCTTTCAGATTATCGAACTCCTCTCGGTGGTAAAGGAGCTTCATTTGGAGAACCAAGATCTTAGGCGGAAGCAGCTCGACTTCGCCATGTTGGATTCCCTGGGAAAGGAGAGTCAGAAGATGTTAGAGCACAGTGAGGTGAGGATTTGTTTCCCATTCTTGTTTAAATGGGTGTGGCACAATCCTGCTTTTTCTAATGGTGTTTGTATATAAGCAGAAGATGGAGGGCAGATATTTCTGCTTAAATCAGGACGGGCAATGGTGTGGGAGCCAGGGGTGAGTTCCGCCCTACCTTCCCCCCACCCCCCGTGGGTCTCATCCACCTCCCACGGAAAGCCTAAATACTTCAATTTTTCTCTGTTAGTCCTTCTCAAAGTGGTGTCAGGAAGTGACTTTCCAATTGCTCCCTATCGCCATTTTGAGAGAGATTGGAGAGGAAATTGGAGGCACAGTAGGGCCCCCATAACCACTGATTCATTATCCACGGATTCAGTTACCTACGGAACACAAGCCAGCACACCTACCACAGAGTTTTCCTAGAAAATGCCTAGAGAGGCATCTCTCTAGACGTCTTCTAGGTCCTCCAAGGCAAACTCTATAGTAATTAAACCAGAAGTCCCATTATTTTCAATGGCATTCACTGTTATCCACAGTTTTCGATTTTCATGCCCCCCCCCCCGAACCAGTCCGCCACAGATACGGGGGTCCTACTGTAGTATAGGATTCTGGAGTGCTTGTGAAGGTGAGGTGGGGGCATTTTTGCATGTTTTCACACTTTCTGCATGGTTTCGGAGCATCAGTTGCCCCCAAAATATGTTGATTTTTTTTAAAAATGGAGGGGGAAATCAGACACATTGATCTGTTATCCTACTCTCCCCTACTGCCATCTTGTCATTCATCAGTATCCATATTTGGCTATCTAGTTCAGCTGCATACTCTGACGTTACCGATCGCCATTCTTTCTTGGGGGCGATTTCTAGGTCTTTGCTTTCCACCTTTAATTTCCCCTGCCTTCTTTGGTACATATACAGTCATCACCAGAATGAAAGGCAAGCAAACAGCACTGCTGACTGACAGTTTCTATCTTGAGTCCTTAAATTGGGCTTCTGCCTCAAAGAACCGGAAAATGGAATGTTTGAAGAACTTGATTTTTTTTTTGTCTGTTTCTAGCAGATTTGCAGCTGCGAGAGCAAATCTTGTATTTACCCAGGTTTGATGGCCCTATGCTCCATTAAGGGACAGCGTGGCTGAATGTCCTTATACTCAGGCATTAAGGAGGCCATTAGCTAATGGGGGAGGCCTCCCTTGCTTGGGTATTTCTTCTACAATTACCTTTCTGGAGTTTGTATATAGCCTACTGTTTCAGAATCACCGAAGTTAAAGCTAGTGCAATAGATCTGGTTGTGGCAGATTAACATTTTTTTTAAAAAAAACTATCTGTACTTAGCATAACATACACCATTAAAAAACTCCCCCCAAAATGCCTGGTAGACCTCATGACAACCCTGTAAGGTAGTCCGGTAGATTTAAATTCCTCCATCCCCTTCTTAGCATTCCACACTTTCCCCAGAATTGCTGAGGGTTACTCGCTTTGTTGCCCAGCCTCCACCAGTTGACTGTGATGAATGGATGGGAGATATTATGATTATGCCGTGATGATTATCTGGGGCAGGACTTTCTGCTGGTTTAAATGCATAGATATCATCTCTCTCTCTCTCTGTCCCTCTGTCTCATTCTTTTTCCAAGAAGAGACCAAAAATGCAAAATCCGGCTCAGCCCCCCCCACAACACAGCTCCTTCTAAAGTCATGTCTCCCTTGGGTTCTGGTAGCTCGGAGCAGACTTGGATGGCTTTGGGCTTCAGAAGAGAGATTTAAAAAACAGCTTGTGTGTTCTCTCTCTCTCTCTTCCCCCTCAACTGTCCTCTGAACATCTGGTTTCAGACAGAGAAGCCCTTGTGCGGAGTCCTGCCTCTCAGGCTCCTGGGAACTTTGCAAACCAAGCATATCAGCGATTCATTTAGGAAAAAACACATTCTCAAGGTTTTGGGTGGCCGTGGGGAGATTTGCAAAGAGGCGGCTTTTATCCTCCGTAGACCTTCCCTTGGCCTTCAGCCATGTAATTTTGCATATCATGTGTGTTTCTTTTTTCCTGGTCAGACGTTAAAGTCTGTTCCTTTGGGGGTGCAGGCATTTTCTCCCTCGGTCGGGAGTGAACACCCAGCATCTGATTTGCGACCGCCTCCTTGGTCTCGCTTTTCTCTGGCCTTCTCCTCTGCGCTGTTGGCATTGAGGTCAACGGCGTTTTTAGAGAAGCCAGGACTGATCTGGAAGAAAGCAAGCTAGCATGGCTAAGTACATATGGGGATGCCTCAGACCAGGGGTGGGGAATATCGGGCTCTCAGGTTGCATCTGTAGAGTAGGATTTACTCAATAGGGTTTACTCATGTGTTGACTCACAATTCAACAATTGATTCAATGGGTCCAGTCTTGTTAGGACTGAACAATAGGATTCTGACCATGATTTCCGATTCAGCTGTTGGGCGACTCATGCAAGTGCCCTTTCTTGTATGTGTGGTGCCAGATCAGAGCCTGAACATGGGTTTTGAAGCTTGTGGACTCCTCCCATCTCATCCATGCTCTGTGTGACTCCTGGACCAAATGGGAGTTCCCAAGGTTATTTGAACCCCTGCTCTCCTCCAGTTGCTAGAAATTAGGTCTTAGAGCTGCCTGCCCCACCCTGGTGCCCCACAGATGTTGTGGACTTCACTTCCCACCCATCCCTGATGGTTAAGTATGGTGGAATCGGTAGTCCAAAACATCTGGAATGCACCAGGTTGGGGAAGAGGGGCACCCCACGACCTGGATAACACTGAGAACTTCCTGGTGAATGGTATCTGTTTCCTTTATATCTGAAGCAGACGTTTTTCAAGTATGCTTTTGGAGAAGATCCGATTTCATTTTTATTGGAATGTCATTAAGGAAATGGGAAGATGAGACTCCGGAGAATCACCGAAGCTTAAGCAGCAATTGGCAAAGGCTGTTCTAATCCATGAACTTTACAAGATATTGAATCAATTCCATGTTGGAACAAGCGGGGGGGGGGGGAGAGAAAGAGTTGTCTGATATCTTAAAGATGAACAGATTTATTGGGGGATCTGATTGACCGGAGTGGGCTGTAGCCCTTAAGAAGTTAAGCTGTAAAAAATGTATTAGTCTTTGAGGCTTTAATAGAATTGGGGCTGATGGATTCATAACCTTCTCAGACAAAACCTGAACACAGTTCTCCCAATGTCTTCCTTATAACAAAGGGGAAGAAAATGGAAACTGGTGGTACCCAGAGATGTGACTATTGACCAAATCATCATCATTATCCTCCTCCTCCTCCTCGTTTATACGCTACTTTTCTTCAAAATTGGGACTCAAGGCAGCTTAGCATTTAAAACCAAGTACAACATAGCAAAAAAGCATTCAGAGGTCAGCATCTATACAGTATGTATAAAACTCTTGGGTATGTTTCCTTTCCCAGTGTGCTGATTGGCTGCTTAGGAAACATACCCAACCAATCACCACCCACATGCAAATTCCCTCTCCACTTCACAATCCACCTGCCACTCAATCTGCATCTACACCCCCAGCCTCACAAGGGCCCCTCCCTCCTCTCACTCCCTCAGCCACTCACCACCCACATATATAACAATGCAATGTTATTTTCCTAAAATAATAATGTGTAGCTGAACCATGTGAACCTTACAAATCTACTATAATGGTCTACGTTATGTTGGGTCAGCTAGTTAAAATAGAATTAAACTAATGGAACGTACCATTCGCTGGGGTTCGTGAGAGGAGGAATCCTATTACTGATGGGATGTCCTGTCACCGTCCGTGGATACGGGGGTCCGACCATAATTCTGCCTAACACAACCAATCCAATTCAAGACTTAGGGGGCTGTCCCCTTAATAGGAGTGTCAGGGTTCGCTGTTGTGGAAAAGCCAATGCAAACATTCCTTGAATTGAAATAAATTCCTTTTCTTTTTAGTGTCTTCACAGATCTTTTAAATGCCATCTAACCCAATGTTTGTTACTCTGTTGCAGGCCCACTTTTTAAAATTTTCTTTCTTTTTTTTTAATTTAAAGACATGACTTATTTGTACACGTTTCATATCACCTGCTTTCCTTTCACTCATGCTGCATTGTTCATATCATTCCATACTTTTGTGTAGTTTCTGGAAAGCCCGGAAGCCAGCCGGACTCTGACGGAAGGTTTTGACGATGAGACAAGCGTGCCAAGTTGCCACGGTCCCGAGATGGTCAGCGAGGTAGAATTTTGTCAGTATTTGCTCTTTGTTTGGTATGTCAAGACCTGAACTTTAGCTTAAATCAGTCAAGTGGTCCCTGGGAGAGTTGGTGCATTTGTGTGAAACTGTTCGCTACGCGGGCAGAGCAGAGTTTCTGATCCTAGTTGCTAACCAGTTTATTTATATGTGCTTTGGCCATTAACTGGCTAGTAGGGAGCCAGTTAGGGAAGGATCTTTCAGTGGTGGGTGCTGCTATTTTAAATATTTATTAAGATTGTTTAAATTAACTTTTAGATAATTTTAGATTATTTAAATGATATAAGGGGTCCCATGGTGGTCCCTTCAAGGAAACTTTGTTAGTATTACCTGCACACCTCTTTTCCTCCTTAAAAAAAAAATATCTCTTTCGAGAATGCAATAACCATATCAAATTGGGGTTCATTAGTCTTTGTAATAATGAATAGTATGTGGGATATGATTACAGAGGCTATTGTTATCATGTAGATTAAACATTTCTGAGATGATAAAAGTCTTATTATGCAAAAGATCATAGCCCTCCAAGTAATAGAACATTGGCGTACGTGTCTCTAGGGTGGTTTTCACTCTCTTTTTAAAATATGTTAACAACACGTTTTTCTTCTGCAGGTAATTCCTTTTGATTACTCAGATAGACCATGTAGGAATCTAAATAAGCCCAGCCTCGAAGATGAGCCGGCATTCGGCACAGGCTTCCCTGGGAGCGTGGTGGGCGAAGAATGCAAAGCTCAAGAGAGGTGTTCCGTTGTGTCTCTTTTCAGTGAAAATGGAAGGGCGGTCCTTGAATCGAGGTGAGCGAGGGCTGGCATAGACGCGGCACTTTTTGACAGTTCTTCTCTCAGAGAAAGGGAGGAAAGCTGCTTGCGGCACAAAGCGGATTTAGATAATAGCAGCTCTCTTAATTTCACCTGGAAGATTGGCAAGCCGCCTTCGGCACCGTTTCAGCACACCGTGCAATTAAGTAATTAGGAGAGGCAAAGCGCAGCGAGAGCTATGGGCAACGAGACGGCACGTGGCAGTGCGGGGACAGATGAGGGGTGGGGCTCTCCAGGACAGCACAGATAACTGTGCAAAATGATAACCGCAAAAGGATCTCCAAAATACCCCTCAGACAGATAAAAAGGTTACACGAAAAGAGATGGGGAAACTATGAGCTGGGAAGGCAGGGCAGTTTCGAAAACAGCAACAACCACTGCATAAAACATGTATTTTGGTTTCTCTGTGGGGTGGGCAGCTGTGCAGAGGACCATGGGGCGGCGGCGCAAATTTCACTCCCATCCTTCCACTGACCCTACCCCATCCCCCAATACTTTCAAAATTCTTCTTTTTGTCTATATCAGCTTCCCCAAATAGCTATGGTAAATGATGTCATGTTACCTCTGGTAAGTCCGGGAATCAAACCCTTGCAGATACTGGAGTCCAACTGTACATATAAACCATAAGACAGAATCAGAGTTGGAAGAGACCACTAGGGCCATCTAGTCCACCCCCTTGTCATGCAGGAATAAATAATCAAAACATTCCTGATAGATAGCCATCCAGCCTCTGTTTAAAAACCTCCAAAGAAGGAGACTCCCACCACACTTCGAGGCACTGCATTCCACTGCCAAACAGCTCTTGCCGTTAGGAAGTTCTTCCTAATGTTTAGGTGGAATCTCTTTTCCTGTAGCTTGAGAGCATTGTTCCATGTCCTAGTCTCCACTTGTGACATGGCTGCCCAGGTCACCCGACAAGCTATTCTCTCATGTTGGGGGATTAGCGTTGGCGTGGTGGGGGGGAACGATCAGTAGATATCTCTGAGATATCTTGTATCTTTTTAAAAAAATGTATTAAGTGCTTTTCCTGCTTCATCATTTTTCAGGCCAGCCAAACTGCTCACATGAATGTTAGTCACCCAAAATAACATGGAGTGGCTGATGAGGAGCGATCTTAAAACACGAATCTCCAGTGTTGTCTCCGACTTGCTTAAAAGTTTGCTAATGAACATTTCCTCTCCCCATTTCCTCTCCCTCTCTCTCCCACCCATGGGCTTTTTTAGTACTCCGACATGCAGTCTTTTCTAATGCCTCGCCGTAAATTCTCCCGGCTTGATTGGTGCCAAGACAATAGGACTGGGGTAACTTTAATTCTCATGAATGGCATTAGACGCCAGCACGGAGGCATTAAAAACATACTTAGCATTCTCTCGTTCAAATGCCAGCCTCCTAAATGCCGCTGTTCTCGGCAGCCGGTTGTATTTCAAATGGCATGAAACAGTTCTTTATTGACACACATGAAATTAAGGACCGGATTTATTTTGCATGTCTAAATGTCTTCTATTTAGATGCTGTTGGAGTGCAAAATGGCTTGTCCAGACAGTGGCCTGTGAGCCATTAGCAGCATGTAGTGCCTCGACTGGCCTTGTTGAAAGTTGGAAGATGATTGCAGTATGTTCTCAGATTGCTGTATGGCTTCAAAAGACAGCCCTGAGCAGGCTTGACTTTTCAAGGAGGATTTGACCAATCTCTGAATTTCATTAAGGCTTGTCCGTGCAGCTTTGTGCTTAGTTATTCGTTTGTTTATTGCCCTTATAGCCCACTATACAGCTGGAAAGGCTCTTAAGAGTAGCTGGTGCAAAAACAAAAAAGATGAGACCTTGCAGTCAGGCTTAACGTTGAAAAGACACGACACAAAAGGAAAGGAGGTGTGGAGGGAAAATACAAATGGTGCCCAATGATCAGTTGCATGGGCATGGCACACAAATTGATTACCTGAGCTGCCAAGGCAATTATTCCTCGGCTCCAACTGGAACAAGTGAGGGCCAGCAGCCGCTTCCCGCCCGTGGCTTGTAGCTCAGCCTTCTCTCCTATCACTCGCCATCTAAGTGCGCAAGTGTGGAACCTTTAGGCCGCCAGGTGTTTTGGCCTACAGCTCCCATCAGGCCGACCCTCTGTGGCCGCTTGTAAGGCTAGATAGGCCCGGGAGTTGCGTTTAAAACATCCGGAGGGCTAGAAGTCCCCCACCCATGGCTCGGTGTCTTTCATAAGGCAGGGTGGCGCTCTCCATGCATTGATTCGATCCTAGCGTCTGCAAATCTGAATTTTACTGATCATGGTTGATGTGAACATGTGAATTCACAGAACTGAATACACTACATACGAAACAGCCTTCAGATAACTGGGTCCTTTCAGCTCACTGTACCTAACACGGGCTGGCTGCAATTCTCTGGGGTTTCAGACACGAGCTCTTGTCCTTCAGCAGAGTGGAATGACTGGTTTTTGGAGTTGTTTTTGGCCATTATTATTATTTTTATTATTATTATCATCATCAAGGGGTGGGTGGGATTGAGGGTTTGGATGTATATTTTAATTGTTGTAAGCCGCCCTGATTGCGTTTCGTAGAGGGGCGGGATAAAAATAAATTTATTATTATTATTGTTATTGTTATTGTTATCATCATCATCATTGCCATAATTTATTTATATAGTGCCATCAATGTAGACGGCACTTTGCAAGTAAAACAGCCCCAAACAGTGGGCTCTGCCAAAGACATACCATCTAAAATATATGTACCATATACACACAGAAGGGGAAGGAGGAGGGCTGGTTCTAAGTGACATTATCTGAAGATCTGTCTTGGGTAACTCATTTTGGATTTCTGTGGCTCAGATTTCTTTACCTGTCAGTGTACGTGATTATTAAAGTATATTTTAAACAATCACTAACACTTTATGACAGTTCTGGAAACTATTTCTCAGACTGTAATCTTGTTTTTCTTATGAATGTTGTGTTATAGATTTTTCTTTTTTTTTTCCTTTCTTTTTTTTAAAAACCCCTTTGGGTAAAAGCAGACAGGAACAAATGAAAATTGCAAATAAGTTGTTAGATCATCTGAACACAACCGAGTGGGACAGTTCAAGCGACGATCTGGAGAATAAAGATGAGGGAGATCTTAAGCGGTTGATTATTCAGCTGAGAACTGAACTCAAAGAGCTTGCCCAAGTAAATAAATCCCCAAAGCAGCAACTTGAATCGCGATCCACTGTGGCGGGAAGAGAAGGGCTTGATCCTGAACCGACGCTGCAGATTAATACGGCGATTGAATTGTCAAAAGTGGAAGTGAAGGATACAGCTACACAAACAGTAGTGGCGGAAGGGAGCGTCGAGAGGGTAAAACATGAAGGCAAAATGGCAACCTGGGAAGACAAAGTGAAGTCTTCTCGATTAAACGAAGAACGCCGGCAGAAGAGAGTCTCCACCAAGAGCAAGCAGCAGGAGACCCCTCTGCGTACGAGCAAAACGAACAAAGTGAGTTGATTTCAGATGCTCAAGCTTGTGTTTGGAAAGATGAAAGATGATTTCATTTCTAATGGTGGCTGTATTGTTTTTTTTTGGGGGGGAAACCCCAGAATTGCTGGGTACCTAACCGATTTAAGAGGCTTGTACACACAGAATCATAGAGTTGGAAGGGGTAGCCAAGGGTCATTTAGTCCAACCTCCCCAAAACAGGAAATATGAAACTTGAAACATTCAGCCAGTTTTCACTTTGCATTGTATCACTTGCATTTATATCTGGCTTGGCTCGTTCTTTGTAGAACTCTGCTTGCTTATGTCCCAACCTCTCTATTGAAAGTTTCTTAAAAGGCTTTTGAATTAAAAAACACCCATGTCCCTTCCCTGGCTCTGGGGTACCTACGTTAAACTTGCAAAGGGAAAGGTGTAGCACCTTTCTATCCCTGTGTTTAAACTTGATCTCTGTGCACATACTCATAATAATCGCCACAGTCCAAAAGCAGAGGTGGGTGGTTGATCCATATCAAGCAGATATTTTGTAAAGGTAACAGATCTTAATTGCTAACCAAGATACCGCCCCCATACTTTACATTATCACAGGAGCGAGCAGACAGTATAGACCTGGGGCTACATTTGGCCCTTAATCCCTCCAGCCCCCCTTTTTTCTGGCCGAAGCATACTGGGGTGGCGATCCACCTTTGAAATCAGTTTTGGAGCTCCTCTGCACTGTTTAACATCCCAAGGGGAGAAAAAAAACCCTTTCTTAAAACCAGAAGTGAACTCTAGCTGCTCCCACGCCAACACTAGGTGGATCTTGGTTTGCTCCATTGAGAGAATTCTTATATTCATTGGAATTACATTGCTTCTGGATACAGAGCTTCCATTCTTCCTCATTAGGGCTAATAAGCCACTGATAGAGTATGAATGTGCTTAACTTTCTTTTTTAACCCCCCCAACTACGTTAGCAGCTATCACAACACTCAGTGACAATTTCATAAGTTAATGATGCTTTACATGAAGAGCTTCTTCCTTTTCTTTTTATCCATATGTGAACTTTGCAGGGTTTCTGGAAGGATAAAATTGGATAGGAATTATTCTTTAAAATCTATAGAAATCTAATTTGTTAAGCCTACTTTTCAAAGCCTCAATGTAACAATGGTGAACATTTTTTAAATAACAATCAGAGCTGTATCTCCATCAAGCATTCTTTAAGGTTTTTCTTTTTGCTCCCTGAGGTTGTTACAGATCTTACCAGTAAGTAGCAATGAGCTAGGTGTTCATGGGGACTTTCTTTCGACATGAAAACAGTGGCCAAAATGTTATTTAAATGAGACTTGCTTCATTTCAGTTGATTCTGTTGCCTTTCTGAGCAGGATTCTTCTTCCTATCTATATGATCCAGCCATGAAATCAGCACAATGATATTTGGCTATATAACATCACAAAGCCAAATCAGAGTGAGGGCAATGCTTCCTGCTCTTACCCCTAATGGGTTTCACAGTCTTGAATTTTGGCTGCAACCTGACTGGGAAAATGTGGGGAGCTTTCTCAGGGAATCTCCTCATTTCATACTCTCACATTGCAGTTTGTTTATGCCCTGTTAATAGACTCACACATGCTTGGTTGTGTATCACTCAGAGCGATCCTTGCTACCCAGTCAAGAAATCTCGTTTGCCCATTCGAGTGAAACCCTCGAGGTCCTTGGGAAGCGTTTCCTCAAGTTCCTTCTCCCAGAAGCCAGATCTCCATCTACAGCTTCGCATGTTCAACCTGGATGAGGATCTGAAAGAAGGATGCATGGATCAGCCCCAGCCACTTAATGAATTACACCCCAGTGAAGCTGAAAGCAGAACCCAAGATCAGGATCGGATGTTGGTAGGAGGTAAGTAATCAAGTACAGGTAAAAACAACACAGAATGCATGTATCGGTGTTTCTTTCATGCTGGGATGATGTCTGGTTCAATTTTCCCTTTAACATCCACAAATAAACTTCAGAACTGCTGGCTTAGACCATCTGTCTAAGATTCTAGCTGAGCTCCCGTCAAGACTGTAGGTTGCAGACAAACCACCTCTTGCATATTGACCAATCCCCCCTCAACACTCTGCATGTGTAACGCAATTTATGCCTCTGTGTGTCACTAACACGATGCCACCCACTGATTGAAATTGCAGAAATGTTTATGGTATTCTTATCAAATTTCTGTCCATAGGATTATTCTTGGCGGAAGCCTTAAACTTTGCAAAAGAATGTTGGACAGATAAGAGGCTGGAAATGGTATTGAAGATACTTCTTGAGACATGAAAATTAGGCTGTTTGCACAGTTTCCAGCAGTTAAGCTGAGCTGTCTCTAATATTCTATACTGAGCCGATGCTGTTCCTAGCCGATAAATACCATATAACGTTAGTGATATTGAGAGTGAGTGAGAGAGAGAGAATGTCTCTCAATATTAAATATAGTAGGCTGTAATAAAAGTACATTTCTTATTTGAGAAATACCTGTTACAGGAATATATAATAGATGCAATACCAGTGTGTTTTGTCCACGGATGATGTAAGATGTGTGAGTCGTTATATCTAATATAAAGTCAATATATAAGCTACATTCCTAGATGGTGAGAGGTCTGTATTCTTCCCCAAGGGTATTAATGTGCCTGTGTGTGTTGGTCCATTTTAGTAAAATGGCCTAGAAGATCATTAAGCTTCTAGCTCATTCTCTCTTAGATTCTAATTCTTAAGAGTGCTTAAGTGGAATATTGATACTACATTTACCTGTCTGGACTATAAAGTTGGTCACAAGTTGGGAGCCTAGTTAACTCCAAGGTATAAGAGGGACTTCCAGACAGATACAGATTGCCTAATAAAAAGTACCCACAACCCTTCACATCTTAAGAAAATAGGTGTTGGGAACCATGCTTCAATTGCAGGGAAGAATGTAGGACTGGCTTTTGGTTCCATGGAAAATGAAAAAAGCACATTGGTTTTATCAGGTGTAAAAAACAAGCAAACCCTGCCTTTGGACCTGAATGTGCTGACCTCTATGAGATCAGACTGTTTATTTTGTCTAGTATGGCCCACTCCAGGGGGTTATGGGCTGCCACTCTGATAAGCCCTAGCCAACCTGGCCATTGGTTGGGGATTCTGGCAGTTGGACCCCTAAACCTTTAGAGAACACCAGGTTGCACCTGTTTACCCCTCTTTTCTGACTGGCAGAATCTCTGGAGGATTTTGGCAAAAGGTCTTTCCCGTCACCTGCTACCCAGTTCTGCCATGGAGTATGAGAATAAAACACTCACAGCTCTATTGCCACTCCGATTAAAATCTGAGACTGCTTCAGCTGCTTTAAAGATTTCCTTTTTTTCTTCAAAAAAGAGGGGAGCATTCCAGTTCTGGTTCTCCTGTACCGCATCTGTTTTGGAACTTCTGTCGCCTGCAAGGCAGTTCACTCTCAGTCGTTGGATCAGGCTGCCCAGTGTGACAAGGAAAAGATTAGATGCCAAGACAGCAAGGTGGAGCATTGTGTTTTTATGCCCTCGGCCTGTTGATGCCAAGCGGCTGCCAGTTGCCATCCTCTGTCTGCAAAAAATGCTGGCTGGAATTGAGCAAGTGACTTAAATCTTTGCAAATGGACTTAAGTGTGTGGGAAATAGAATCGAGTCCTTTGGCAACATCTATATTATTCGAGGGGCTGCTACATCATTACAAAGTACAGGTGTCCATTTACACAGTGGTGGCCAGTGGATCACAGTGGCTGATACGGCATTGCACTGATGTGCAATGCTGTGCACCAACGTGTATTGTGACACTCCTGATATACATCTGGACACTGGCTAGGAAGCACTGGAGTGCTACAGGAGTGCCCAATGCACAACAGAAGTGTCTAGTGTGCATCAGAAGCACCTGATGTGCTTCAGTACACTCTTACCAGTGCTTGGATGCACATCTTGGCAATTGACCAATAGTGTTTCCTTGAATTTCTGCAATGTAGCTAAGGATTCGTAAATTTACGAGATCTAGACCGTGATGTAGCCTCTCGACTGTTATAAGGGATTAGATTGTTACTTGTTTTTGAGGCCTGGCCGGCGGAGGAGGAAATGCCACCAGCTAAAAAGTGGCATGAGGAATCACTGCAGCAAACCACGAGTTAAGAGAGGCTAGATCAATCGCACCCTCTTCATGTTATCCGGAATATGTCCTTGCGTGCAACAGCTGCATTTCTCCTAGCAGCGCAAGACATTAAATCCTTTTCCCTGTCCACAGTGTTAAAATGATCTACTTTATCTGTCTCCAAGTAAACAAGTGTCTTCATAAAATTTTTTAGTGTTCTGCAACCATTTTATTTATTAGACTTATTCTCTTATGTACCACTTTATCCAAGAGGAAAGCGCATTGGGGGACCTGAGATAATGTGCATAATAAATAAGATGCAGGCATTAACATTTTCTTTTCTCTCTCTTTTATACACACGCACATCCATGTGCTGCTGCTGTGAAATGGCAAGGAAGATAAGCTAGAGCAGAGAGCTGTCAGTAGAGGGTGTCAGTGTAAAGGGGAGCAGAAAGACTTGGCTTGTTATTAGCTTCTTTATTATTTCCATTTACATAAGAAGAGTCTTGTAGGAACAAACCAAAAACCTCACCAGTACACCACCCTGTTTCCTACAGTGACCACCTACAGGCCTCTGGGAAATTGAAAGTGCTGGTTATGACCCATATGTACACTTGGTTCCAGGTTATCTGGATGACCCGCACAGGGCAGAATACAACAAAATCCACAAAAGAGTGATAGCTTTATTGGCCAGCCAAAATGTACAAAATGCATCATGCGAGCGTTCAAAGTTCCACTGGCTTCTTTATCAGGCAAAGAGGTTTAAAAAATCATACAGGAGAAGAAAGATGACAATGGTAGAGTCACAGGCCTACATTTTCATAGAATAATAGAGTTGGGAGAGACCACAAGGGCCATCCTGTCCAACCCCCTGCCATGCAGGAATAAACAATCAAAGCATTCCCAACAGGTGGCCATCCAGCCTCTGCTTAAAAACCTCCAAGGAAGGAGACTCCACCACACTCCCAAGCAGCACATTTTACTGCCGAACAGCTCTTACTGTCAGTAAGTTCTTCCTAATGTTTAGGTGGAATCTCTTTTCCTGTAGTTTGAACCCATTGCTCTATGTCCTAATCTCTGGAGCAGCAGAAAACAAGCTTGCTCCATCCTCAGTATGACATCCCTTCAGATATTCACCCATGGCTATCATGTCCCCTCTCAACCTTCTCTTCCCCAGGCTAAACATACCCAGCTCCCTAAGCCGCTCCTCATAGGGCATAATGGCTTCCAGACCTCCCACCATTTTGGTCACCATCCTCTGGACACGTTCCAGCTTTTCCATATCCTTCTTGAATTGTGGTGCCCAGAACTGGACACAGTATTCCAGGTGAGGTCTGACCAAAGCAGAATAGAGTGGCACTATGACTTCCCTTGATCTAGACACTATACTCCTATTAATGCAGCTTAGAATCACATTGGCTTTTTAAGCTGCCTGACTCATGTTCAGTTTGTGGTCCTCTAAGACTCCTAGATCCCTTTCATATGTACTGCCATCAAGCCATTTTTTATCAGACGTTGTTTCTGTTGTTGATTAAGATGGTCTACAGGAATCTCAATACAGGCTGTGGCCTCTCCCCTTCTTGGCCATATGGGGACCAGGGAAAAAGGGCAATAAAGGACAGGTAATAAAATGGCAACTCCACTAGAATGGTGAGGAGTGATCTGTGGTTCTTTGTGGAGTATGTGTACTGTCGCATTGGGAGCTGGTCATAAAATGTTGTTGCTTCTGTTGCGTGCCTTCAAGTCGTTTCTAACTTATGGTGACTCTTAAGGTGAGCCTATCATGGGGTTTCCTTGGCAAGCTTTGTTCCCAGGGGGTTTGCCATATCCTTCCTCTGAGGCTGAGAGAGTATGACTTGCCCAAGGTCACCCAGTGGGCTTCCATGGCTGAGTGGGGGTTCAGACCCTGGATCCCAGAGTCCTAATCAAATCACCACACATGCTAGCATCCAGATCTTCTCTCAAAAGTTCTTTTCTACTTTGCCCAGCTGAAAATATTATCCTTTTTGGTCGCATAGAAGAGAAGGGAAAGTTCTTGTCTCTGTTGCCTTAGAGCGAACATTACCTCTGTGTGTCTCTTCACTTTTCCCATCACGGTCTCCTTCAGCTTTGGGGGTTTTTTTTTGGTTTTACTCCAGAGAAATCACACACCGCACTTACTTACTTGGGCCAATCTTATCTCCCATGCAAATTTGGTCTCAGTTAAGAACTAATTGCTTCACAGCCAGACACTGTTCGAAGCCCTAAGGCTTGTCTTCTTCACAGGGGTGGCAGCTGCAGTTTTTAGTGTCTTACAGCACAAAAGGGATTTTTAAAGACACGTCGTCAGCGTGGCGGAAACCCCGTCCTTTCTTACACACATTAAGTGTGTCATCTGCCACGGAGAAGGGCATAACGTATCTCCTTGCACCATTTCCCAAGCAGGCAATTTTCAAGTTAGAAGGCAGAGAACCTCTCCGTTGAAGAGCTGCTTTCTGGAAATGGGCCTTAGCTCCTTGCCATGCGGCTAAGGCCCTTTCTTCTTCAGATCCCCTGCCATTGTTCTGAAAGGAAGGTACTAAGTTGAAGAGCTGCTTTCTGGGAACGGGTCTTAGTTCCTTGCCTTGCAGCTAAGGCCCTCTCTTCTTCAGATCCCCTGCCATTGTGCCAAAAGGAAGGTACTTGAATTCGGAACAAGGAAGACAGACAGTAAAATCAAAAGACTCTCTTTAAGCTCTGGCTGGAGGTTCAAAGTAAGATGGACACCCCCTGTTCTCAGATCGAAAATTAATGGGCAAAACTAAGTTTGGATCACAGCATGGTCCACAGACATTTCTAACCACTACTGGGGAAGGAGGGGAGCAGCTAATATCCCAGATGATAGGAACAGTATTCAAAATGACCGTGAGAGATTGGAGAGGTAGGCCAAAACTAGCACTTTCTATTTTTTTTTAAAAAAAGATTATTCATATTGCTGAGGGTTTCTTTTTCTTTTTCAGATATATATTTTATTTTCCTGGTCTTATCTTCTTTCTTTCCACTCGTTTCCTAGATGAGTCTTTGGTCAAACTGAATGCCTCTGACGTAGATGTCAGCTTGGTGAGCCAAGAGGGAATGTCCAGCAAGTATCAGAGCACAAGCCAAGGTATGAGGGCATACCCAGCAATATGCCATGGGGGAGGGAGCAGGGATAAACTTGGCCCGGAAACTTCTTGGTGGCTTATGCTGCCATAACCCCAGTTGCAGCAGTGTAAGTACTCTTTTGAACATTGTGTAAGGAGGTATTTGGTGCCTCCTTGTGTAATGCCCACCCGCTCCAGGCTGCTTAATAGTAGTTGGATAGTGCCTGGCTGCAGTTCTCTCTTGAGCCAACTGGACACTAATTACCTTTGGGTGCACCATTGCTCATCTGAGCAAAAGGAGCATACAGTAGGACCCCAGTATCTGCGGGGGATTGGTTCTGGGCCCCACTGCAGATAACAAAATCTCCGGATAATAGCAAACGCCACCCACCACCATCCCATCGTTGCCACTGGAGCCCTCCTAGGGGAAGGGACGGGGGAGGCAAGATCCCTCCTGCCCCCTCCTTTCCCCTTTCGCCCCCGCAATCACTGCTACAGCGACAGGAGCCCTCCCAAGGGAAGGCAAGATCCCTCCTCCCTCCCCCTCCCCCCTGCTATTGCCAACCACGTATAATTGAATCAACGGTTGACGAATCAGTGGATACGGGGGTGCTACTGTATTTGGTTCTTTTGGGTGCCCAGCATAAGCATGGCCTTGTCCAAGGCATGAACCATTTTCTAACTGTTCATGTGCTGGAGTTCATTGCCTTCCCCTTCACCATTGTTCCTAGCTTTTAAATGTTACGTACTTAATTACCTCCAAAACAACAGTCCCCAAGACTCCCACGAGAGCTGGACTTTTTGGAAGAGTCACTGGAATTTATGAGTATTGTTTCTAATGAGAATAATGAGCTGTGTAGCAAACTCCCTATGTGCTCAGTGCTACAGCATTTCTCTGATCCTGCCTGTGAATTAGGAGGAAAAAAAGAGTAGTTGATGAATGCATTTTGAAATGCTTGAAGCTTTCAAACTCCAGCTCCCCCCCCCGTCTCCCCCACTGTTTGAATTTCTCAAAACGTAACGGAGTTGCTTATTGCAGGTTATAAGTCAGCCTAATGATGGCGCGGTGAGTCTGGAATGAAGGCTTCTCTTTCTCGAGACCACAGAAGCCTCCAAAGTTGCATTCTCCGCCAGGGACATCTTCCCCTCTTGAAATGGAATCATGAATACCAATTTGGGATGAACACTTGTGGCATGGGAATGTGCTGCTGACGAAACCAGGCTTAGTTAGCAATGGAATCACAGCAGAATTATGGATCATAGAATCATATAATTCTACTTTTCCAACCTCTATTTTTCTTTTTCACAATGTGTTGTTATTGTTTTTTTAAAATGTTAGTGCAGTATGCCTATTTAAAAGCGTGAATTGCTACTCCTGGAGGCTTCTAGGCATGTGGGGGGGGGGAACTGGTTGGGTAGGAGAGTCTGGAGACCTTAAGGGCCAGAAAAAACAGCTTTGAGGGCCACATATGGCCCCAGGGCACATGTTGTGCATCCTATGAGCCAGACATCAGTGGCCTGACCGGGTACAAGGAGGTATCCTAGGTGCCCGATTTCACAATTTCGAGAATTCCTTTGGCAGAACTGTGACCTCTTAACCTTCATTCATCCTACAGTCTCATTTTGCTTTCAGAAACCGAAACGAATAAACCGGAGTCAGATGTGCCAACTTCTAAAGCCCTCGATCAAGAATTCAGTCTCCCAGATAAACAGGATGTAGATACAGCTACCATGGCGAGCATGCTCTCTCTCAAGCTGAGTGGCACAAGCCTCGAGGCATTTGATTGTGACGCTGTTGATGACGTCAAGGAGCTGAGGCGAAGGATTAAGGATCTGATGTCCGAACTGGCAAAATACCATATGCTGATGACCCGCTTTTCTGTGCCTGCCAAGCAACCCCCTCCCAGCATCGCCCAGAGCCATGAGGAGCTGCTGCCCATGGACGAGAAACGTGAGTCGCAGAACCCCCTTGAGGTGCCCCAGCGAGTGGAATATGGCATCCAGGTGGACGATCTCTCTTCTCGCCTCTTGGAGGAGCAGAACGAAGCGATGGTGGAGAAGCTCAAGGAACTGCTCTCAGAGAGTGAGGCGGAGCTCGAGAAAGAGCAGATAGCAAACATGCACCTCCTGGACAAAGTGTACCGCCTACAAATGAAGCTGAAAGGAGTTTCGGTGGAGGGGTGAGTAGCTATTTACAATTTTTAAAAAATCAAGGAAAGATTTGGAAATTATATACCCACATCCAGAAAAATACATTCTCTCTAGGCATTTTCTAGGTCCCCCAGTACAATTCTTTGGTATGCTTCTGCAGGAAGTTGACCATAGAGTTGTGCTGAAGGACCTAGAAAATACCTAGCGAGTCACTAGGTCCAGCATGATTCTATGGTATGCTTGGGCCAGAAGTCGTTCATTTCAATAGAATTCCCTATTATCTGCAGTTTTGTGTTTCCGCAGTAAGTCTAGGAATATATCCCCTGTGGATATGGGGGCTCATATTGTAGCTGGGTACAATGTGTATTGATTTCCCGCTACTTCCTCTGCCCACTACAGCATCCAGAAGTGGTGAATTACAGTAGGACCCCCCCGTATCCACTGATTCATTGTCCACTGATTCAATTATCCACAGGACACAAAACAGCACACCTCCTAGAAAATATGTCCTCTCTAGCCATTTTCTAGAAGCCATTCTCCAAGGCAACTCTATAGTATTTTAAACCAGAAGTCCCATTATTTTCAATAGCATTAGCTATTATCCACGGTTATTAGTGTCAACGGTCCCCCAGAACCAATCCTCAGCGGATATGGAAGTCCTACTGTAATTTTTGCTTTCTTTCTCTGCATCCCCACCCCATCTTCTGGGTATTGGTTTTATTCCTTGGCAATGTTTTATATGCCACTACTTTAGGCTTGGGAGAATTAGATTTTTATTAGTACATTTCAGGCTTGCAGTATATGATAGGGTGGTGGAGGGGAAGGGCTCATCACCGCCACTGTTCTATAACTGATAGCAAGATTGTACAAACAGGTACAGTAATGAAAAATATTTCACGAAAGGCAATGCAGAACCTTGCTCTATTTATTTCTCTGTTAAAACAGGGGGAATAGTAAACAGAGGTTTGATTGGGTTCACTTCAAGATAGTTGCTTTGGGAAGTTAAATTGGTTCTAAATCTCGCCACTTCATCTCAGTAAAAGTCACCTGGCTCCTGAGTTTCCTACATCTCTGAATAATCAAGGTAGTAAGAAAAATATCCCAAACAGTCATGGATATTATCAACTGACTTAACCCCTCTCCCCCCCTGCCCCGATGAAGTTACTAAGTCAGCCGTACTGTTTAAATAAAGCTTCGGCGAAAGAAATGTAAATTTTATTTTCACTGCAAACTGTGGCCCGCACATGGTGAGTAATATATTGTTGAATCAAATTTTCATGGGAGAGCAGCCTGCTTTCTTCCGGATGGATGTCTTGGACTACAGCTCTCATCGTCCAATGCAGGCAGTGGTCAGGACGTCTGGGAGTTATAGTCCAACACGTTTTGAGGGACACCAGGGCTGGAATCCTGTTAATTAGTCCCAACTACAGATTCATCAGAACAATTGTTGAAAGGTGGCTCAGTAGATAGGTAAATCATATGGAGTCAGTGGATCTACAGTAGTCAGGTCAAGCAATAGGATCAAAGCTTGAGTGTTGCGTGTCCCTGAACTAGTTCTTTTGAATCATAGAATCATAGAGTTGGAAGAGACCACAAGGGCCATCTAGTCCAACCTCTTGCCCTGCAGGAATACCCAATCAGAGCATTCCCAACAGCTGGCCATCCAGCCTCTGTTTAAAAACCTCCAAAGAAGGAGACTCCACCACACTTTGAGGGAGTGCATTCTACTGCCAAACAGCTCTTACTCTCAGGAAGTTCTTCCTAATGTTTAGGTGGAATTTCTTTTCCTGTTGTTTGAGTCCATTGCTCCATGTCCTAGTTTTGATGCTGGCTTCTCCCTGGTGCCAAGCTCAAGCACAGCTATTCTATCAAAGCCTTTGGGTCTAAGCTTCTTGCCTAAATGTATAGACACCTGGCTTTCAATTGTTTTATTTGTGTTTACAGAGTCTAAATTGTCAGATTATTCCTTACTGTTTAAAATTGAATTTACTTGTAGACCGCTTTGAGATCTTGTGATACAGAGTGGAAAATATGAATATTTTAATAAATAAAACAAATTGCTTAATGTCATCTGCTCACAATACATGCCCATGATACCCTTCTGTTTCCTCACCACTGTTAGGCCTTGTGCCAAATGTCTAAAATGCCACCCGAGTCAGCATTTGAATAATTGCACCCACCTTGTTTGCAATAAAGGCCTAAATACCCAAAAGGCACCAGATCCTGTCTGATCTTGGAAGCTAAGCAGGGTCAGCCCTGGTTAGTATCTGAATGGGAGACCAACAATGAACCCCAGGTACTGTAGGCTCTATTTCAGAGGAAGGAACTGGCAAAACCACCTCTGAGCATTCCTCACCTAAGGAAACCCTATGAAAGTCATGAGGTCTCCATAAGTCGACAATTGGCTTGAAAGCACATATACACAGAGAGAGAGTTTGCAGTGCTGTTTTTCACCCCCTTTTGCAGGCCCGACTCCCCGATCTACTCACCAGCGCCTGAGGACTCCTGCCAGCGCCAAAAAATTCAAGAGAGCCACCGCATCTGTGCGGCCTACCGCCAACACTTGACCAACCTGATCAGAGCTTTTGAGGAGCTCCTTCAGGCCAGTGAAGTGGACTATTACATTGCTGAGGGCTTCCGGGAACAGCTCAACCAAAGTGCCCGGCTGTTTGAGAGGCTGGAACAGCAGTGTCTGTACGGTGGGTAGTCTGGCACCATCATTAGTTTTTTGCAAGAGGCTGCCTAGAGATATGGGTCAGAATCACAGCTATATGCCAATGACACCCAACTCGTATCTTTTACTTCCAGCTTTTGAGCCTTGTGGACATAGTGGAAGTTCTGTCTGGTGGCTGTTTGGGACTGGATGAGTCTGTTTAATCAAGATGTGATAGAAATACTGTCGGTTGAGGGGTGTAACAACCCTTGATTAGTTGTTCAGCCCATTAGAAATCTTCGAAAAGGAACAGAGGCCAAGATCCTAGTTAACATTGGCAGAGCATAAAGTTCTGCCATCCTAGTTATGCAAGAGGTCCAAGGAGGGAGGAATGCGGGAGATCCAGGAAAGAGGAGGATGCTGCCATGGAAGTCTTCCTGGTTGATGCCCTAGCCGAACAATGGCTTTGGGAGTCAGGGTGGAGCTGCTTCCAGCACTCCAGCTCCTGTTGTGCCTCCTTGGTGGAAGTGTTGTGCAAAAAGGTACTGGATAGCCCCTTGCGCAATATCTGAAAAAGTACTCATGCTGGCCAAAACCCCAATTCATCTGGGTACCAGCAGAATACTGAGAATGTACCCCATGGACTCATCAACAGTGTAGCTTTGCAGATGTGGGCAGCAGTCGGGCCAACCCTTCAAGCTCTTGAGGTCATTTTGTTTGTGAGAAAGCGATTTTCACTCGAGCCCCAGTATTATGGCTTGCCTGTCCTCGCAATATCCTCGAAAGACTGAGTGTATTCAATTATCATAGATCAAATTCTTTGCATTGGAAATAAGTTTCTCCCGCGAATAAACATTAAAATGCCTTTCCGTTCAAATCAGCAGATGGTATCATATATACTAATGAAGTTGCTGACAACTGAGACAATTCAATATATCTTTGCACAACAGGGTAGCACTGAATCACAAGTTAAAAATAAAACTGAGGGCTACAGCAGAATGTTTGAACCTGCCAGGAATTGGAATGTACAGCAGCCAGCCAGGGCCGGTTGCGGGGCTGGGGGACAGAGGGCTCTCTGGGTGTTCTTGGATTGCACATCCCATCATCCTTGACCTGACAGCTGATGGGCATTGCATTCCTGCAACATTTAGAGGGCTGCATGTTGCCTAGTCCTGGTCTATCATTTCCTAAAGGACTTTGTTTTGTGAGGCATGGATTTTAGGTCTTTTCTGAAGTGTTCATGAGAAGCAAACTTTTCATTCTGAATGTTTTTCAAACCAAATGACTGAGGATTTTTTTTTTATCTTGGTGTAGTTTTGAAGACCCTCTTTTTTCCCCCCTCCCCTTTGCAGGAGAGTCAATAGAGGATGAAATGACTCAACTTGGTGGCCTTGCACAAAGGTAAATGCAGCATTGGTGTTTGCTCACTATACTTAGAATTCAAAGCAGAGTTATAGCACTTTTGTGTCTAAAAACCACATCCAGACGAGTGCTGGGAGCTGAACCATATTTTATGGCTTCCCTGGATGTTGTCTGGTGTGCCTTCCTTTGAGGGAATCAAGGAATATACAACTTGGAAAAATCAGTGCCAAACAAAGGATGCGTTCACTTCTTTGTGCTCTCAGTGACTTCTAGAAATGGCAAAAGATACGGTCTCTGGACACGATCCAGAACTAATGATTAGCTATCTGACCTCCTCCTCTTCCCCCCACGTAGATTGTCTGACTTTGAGATGTCGCAAAAATCATCTTGTCTAGAAGCATCCAGGCATAAAGAAGAAGCAGTAGCAGTAGCAACAGTTCATGCTGAGGGGGAAAACTTGGCTGTTGCACCTAGCAAATTTAACCCAGGTAAGCTACCTACTAGTGGGAGTGGTCTTCCTGTATCAGAAATGAATTGGACTCATTGCCCTCAGAGATCCCTTCCAACTTCATCATGCTAGATTTCTCCTACTACTCCATGCTCACAAGGCATAGAGCAGTAGTGCAGCCTGGGTTGGTTACATGCAGCCCTCTTGACACCTAGAATGTGCTCCACTTGGGTGTCTCCGTAATTCCCCCACCGAACCCAACACAACTGAGTTCTTCTCCCAGCAAAGTCTTACTCACTTCATCCAGATTGCTCTTCCCATGCTGGTGGGGAGAGACCCCTCCCCAGCTTGTTGTTGTTAGATGCCTTCATGTCAACTTACGGCAACCCTGTCAGGATAATATCCCTTTAAGTGCAGAGAGAAAATGTTGGAGCAATAGACCACTCTGATAACACAGCTGAAATGACTAGGCAGAAGGTGACTAGCCAAACACTCCTATAAAGATATACTCTGTGTGAGTTACTGTTGTGGGTTGGTGTTAAGGAGTGTTGAGTGTTTGGAGAATTGCTGTTGGGTTTGTTACTGAGGTTTGCTGTATATATTCTGTGTTTGTTTTGTACTGGAACTGAAGATAAAGCCTTCAGCTCTTACTGGAAGGACCTTGCTGCTTGTAAGTCTTCTTATTGTGGGTGAAAATGGGTCAGAGCAGTGATAAAGCCTGATAGCTGAAGCCTTTGGTTTTCAAGCCCTATTCTGCTGTGTAGTTTGTCTGCTGTTTGGCTACTCCTGGGTCTAGTTTGTCCCCAGTCTGTTCCAGTCACCTCTCAATGAGCCTATACTGAGTGGACAAACCCTACCATAGGTTTTCCTTGGCAAGATAAGGCACGTTTATACTCTGCTGCTCAAGGGAATGGGACTAGGTTTAATTATTTTAAGTTATAGGAGAGCAGATTTCAGTTGAACGTTGGAAAGAACTTCTTGGTGGTAAGAGTGGTCTGGTAATGGAACCAATGACCTAGAGAAGTGCTGAAGTCTCTTTCTCTGGACGTCTTCAGAATGAGGTTGGACTACCTGCTCGGGATGCTCTAACTGGAGTTCCTGTATTTGAGCAGGGGTTGGACTCGATGGCCTATGAGGCCCCTTCCAACCCGACGATTTTGTGATTTATCCCCTCCAGCACTGCCATTCCCTTTTCCTTGCCTTTGGTGTCTCTTTAGATTGCACACCTGAGAGCAGGGAATGGCCAAATTAACAATTTGTAAGCCACTCTAAATAAGTAAAGAAATAAAGACCCAGAGGAGGTTTGCCATTGCCTTTCCATTAAGGCTGAGAGAGTGTGACTGGCTGATCGGGGATTCAAACCCAGGTCTCCCGGAGTCCTAGTCCAACCCTCAAACTGCTACACCACACTGACTCTCCTCCTCTGTTTCCTGGTAAAGAAAGAGGATTGCCGGTGTATGTGTGTTGGAGACAGAAGCTGTGAACACACATGCATGTGACCCTTGATCCCAAAGTCATCGTCCCTTGTTGTCCTTGGGGGCAAAGTGGCTGCGATTCCCTCCCATAGAGGGACCTCTTCCTTAGTCTTTTTTAGTTTGTTTGTTTTGATTCTGCGCCCCCCCCCTCCCTGGCCTCTTGGGTATTTTTTTGATACTCCTTCAAAGAGAGAAACTAGGGTTTGACAGCTGATGATTAAATTACGTGGTTTCCAGCTTTATAAAAGCTGGGGTTGTGTTTCCTTGGGATTAGAGCACACTACATAATTGATAGGGGGAGTGCGGGTTGACCTGGAAATTTACACCCGGTGCAATCGATGCTTGCCAGGCCTTTCTGCTTAGAGGCTGGAGTTGAAAGCAGGCACCATTCAAGAAGGGCTTGGGTAAAACAGAGCAGCAGAGTTGGTTCTTTTTCTTTTTCTTTTCCCTTCTTTTTAATTGCCTGAACCAGCCATTTGAAATGGGTAAAAAATAGATGGATTTGTGACCAGGGTGGAAATGTACAGCCAGTGGAGGGAAACCTGTTTCTCTACACGCCAATCCATCAAAGGTACTCTGTTGCAGCTGGAACTATCGTAGACTTCCTATACTTATTATTCGTTGTGTGAACCAGGCATGCATTGTCTACCTAGGTGAGGTTTTTTTTTTAGAGTCTTCTGAGCACATAGTGCCTTATGTTAGGGAGGTTGATGGGTCTCTGCCCCAGTGAGCTTGCAATTTCTAATTCAACATGGGTTAATGGGTGGGGTGGGGAAAGGAAAGGAAAGACATTGAGCCAGAAATGCAGGAGGGATGGAGAAGACAAGAGTTTCAAGGGATGAGAAGATTCCTTGACATATTTGCCACTTTCATTTCAATCCAGGACAGCAGAGAATTGAGAAGCTTTTCCAACATGGCTGTGGTTGTCAGCTTAAATCGTTCTGTAAGGCTCTTTGCTCCTTTTTCCCTGGCATTTAGAGATTAGGCGGGTAGCTGGGGAAGGCCCAGCTTTGTAGCTGCTGCTTTAAATATATTTGTCTGGCACCGTCCTTATGGTCTTTAGGTGCCAGACTAAGCAGAGCTTGCATTATTGGGGGTGGCGGGGTGTGTTGGTGATAGGAGACACCTGGCTCCTGACTTTTCATGAGATCTGCTTCAGTTTCTCTTTTTATAGAACTGGGGCAAGGGGGTGGAGGGAATAATTTGGCTAAAATTGGGGTAGTTGTGTTAGAGCTGTAGACCTTATCGACCCTGGAATCCTTTTGGTGATTAAAACGTTTGCGTAATGAGGGATTATACTTTGTTGTTGTTGTGTGCCTTCAAATAGTTTCTGACTTATGGAGACCTATCATGGGGTTTTCTGAGGCTGAGAGTATGTGCCTTGCCCAAAGTCACCCAGTGGGTTTTCATGGCCAAACACAGATTTGAACCCTGGTCACCCATACCACTACGCCACACTGGCTAGCCTAACTATTTTTGCAGAAGTTGTGCAAGGATATATTTAGTACCTCCTTGAGCAATTTATAAAAAAATCATGCTGTGCAATTATAGATGGTCAGTATGGGGGTATTACTCTGCCCCTTACTGGTTACTGGTCAGGAGAACTCCATTTATCAGCCAGCAACCTTAGTTTTCGTTGACCTCCCAGGTAAGTACACCAGCCAGACTTACTGCCAGTGTCAAATAGGATTTTGGCCTAAGACCCTCTGCCTTCTTTTGTCACTCCCTTCTCCAAATAATTCAATCACAGGCTGTTTTCTTTGTTTGGGCCTAGATTATAAGGAGCTGCTGTCCTTCTCACTTCCTCTCCTTCCTTTCTGTTCTGGACTGACATGGACACTCCCCTAACTTTTCTTTAGAGCTGTTAATGGAGCATCTCCAAGAAATCCGAAGGCTGAGGCACCAGCTCGAGGAATCCATTAAAACCAACGACCGTTTGCGGAAACAGCTTGAGCAACAGGTGTCAGATTCTGTGCAAGACCAAGGTAAAGTGTAAAGGATTTTTTTGAAGAGTTTTTTTTTTTTGGGGAACAAGAGTCCACTGAGAAAGGAGAACTGTGTATGTCTCCTGAAGAAGGAACATCCCAGCCCTCCCGAGGAATGGTGATCTGGACAATACAGGTTTTGCCATACTTCAAAGGAACGGGATTGCCTAACTGCTCAAATGGCTGTGAACAGAACCAAAGGGTGCTTTCATTTTGATTAACCCCCCTTTACCTCAAGAGCCCCCAAGATATGTTGGGACAAAGGACAGGAAGAGCAGGTGGTGGGTGCTCCCAACCCACTAAATGAGATGTCAACATTCTTCCCCTACCTTAGGTCTGGGATTACAAGTCCCAGAATCTCCGATTCCCAGAATCTTTTGAGAGTACAACTCCCAGAATGCTGCTGCCAGCCCTGCTTGTGCTTGTGACCTAGAGTTCAAGAGGCTGAGCCGAGACATAGTTTAAATCCCTACTTCAGATTTCACCTCTGCCTTGTGCTCGCTACATAACCACTTCCTGTAATGTACTGGCATAATAATAAATAATAATAATAATAATAATAATAATATTTATTTATATCCCGCCCCTCTGCGAGCAATTGGGGCGGCTTACAACAATAAAATAGTACACAGTATAAAACAACTCAAAATCCCTTCCCCCCTTAAAACATTATTAAATTAATACAAATTAAAATCAGTATATAATACAATTGTGTTATTTTTCAGTTTTTTGAGCAAGCAGCATCAGTTTGGAGGTCCAGAAGCAACCTCCAGAGGGGGTTCCTGAGGCCGGGGTTAGCTAAATGCACTGAGCAAAAGTTTCTGAGATAACCAGAAACCTTTATTGGTGCAGAAATCCAGAAAGTGAACCATACAAGGTGGCTGCCCAGAATTGAAACTCAAGAGGGCAGGCTGTATACTAAAAGCATTTGCAATCCATGAAATCTGGCGGGCTCCAAAGCTATGGGTTATCCATCATCTCCAGATCTCCTCTTCCCATAAAAATGCCCAACTCATTTTTCCCAAGCTCTTATCCACAGCTGCAAGGCTTCTCTTCTCACTTGCATAGCTACTGTTATACTCCCTCTCCGCATGAAACAAAACACTAATTAACCAACACACAAAAAGGAAAACACCATTTTAACAGCAAGGTTACATGAAAGGCACTGAAAATGGCCAGAATGGGTCATGCCAGAGACCATTCTTGACACTTGCTCTGCCTCAATCTCTCCATCTGCAGCATGGGGCGATAGTGATACTGATCCAGCTATACAAGGAAAACGACAATTGGTAATACATTGACAAGGACTGTTGATTCACATTTAGGCTCGGTAGTGGACAATCGTTTTCTCTGACCAACAGTTTTACAGTCAAAGAGTTCCCCTGAGCATGCGCAGAAAGATTTTCCTTTCCACTGAAGAAATGCAACCTGCTGTGCACACAATTAGGGAGAACAGAAGGAGAGCCTGGTTGATGAGACCAAGTCACCACCGCATTCAATGGCTGTGCTGTGGTCAGCTCTAACAATAGGACGTAGGCCCTTGGGTTTTACTCTAGACCAGTGTTTCCCAGATTTTGGCCCTCCAGATGTTTTGGACTTAGCTCCCAGAATTCCTAATTCTTGGCCAAGCTGGCTGAGGTATCTGGGAGTTCCAGGTATGTTGGACTTCAAGTTTGGGAACCACTGTTTTAGACTTGAAAGGAGCTGTCCACGGTGCTGAACTCTTTAGGCTGTGTTTCTAATTCCGAGGAATGAGTGAATGGTGAACCTTCCCACCTCAGAGGGATCCCCTAAAGGACATGGGAATGAACCAGCCTCCTCCTCCTCCTCTTCCTCCTTTTAATCCCACCGTTAGAAAGCTGGCAACCTCTTTCCACCACCCATCCATCCATTTTGCTGCTTAAAATGAGTGTGATCGGGAAATGGCAGCTACTCCTGGGAGTAATTTACACTGATGGAAAAAGTACTCATAAATGCCCCTGATTTTGTTCATGAAGTATTTACACGCAGCTGGAAAGACATCCCGTTCTCGCGAAATGGCCACACCTGAAACCGTTCCAGCACTTTTATGGCTTCATAAAGATGGGGGGGGGGGAAAGGACATCTGTTAATGCAGGAGGTGTATATTATCTCAGCACCTTTCCCCATCCGTCTTTCTGTTACTTTTTACAAATGTATTGCTGTCTCGTGGGAGTTGAAGAGGGGGGAATTGGAAAGCTGGGGGGAAAAAATAACATGGGGGCTGTTTACTGTGAGTATGATGGGTCCTTCCCAGTTCTTCATATTTTAGTCATGATGGCGAGAGCTATAGGTCTAGAGCTGCTGCAGCTTGGAAAGTTTAAAAGCAGATTGTTAACTGTGGTTGGTACAGGGGGAGAACATAACTCCCTTATTCTAACAGCTCCACTGGCTTCCAGTCCATTTCCAGGCACATTTCAAAGTGCTGCTTATACCCAATAAAGCCCTGTATGGCTCAGGTCCAGGTTATGTGAAGAACTCCTTTGGTATACCCCCACCCCACCCCGTATCAATACATTCCTGGACTACAGGAGGACCCCCGTATCCACTGATTCAATTATCCACAGGACACAAAACAGCACACCTACCATAGAGTCTTCCTAGAAAAACCAGAAGTCTCATTATTTTCACTGGTGTTTGCTATTATCCACAGTTTTTGGTATCCACGGCCCTCCCAGAACCAATCCCCAATGAAGATGGGGATCCTACTGTACTGTGTATAAGTGAGACTGTGGATAATAGCAAACCCTATGAAAATAAAGGACTTCTTGTACAAAACATACTATAGAGTTGTGTTGGAGGACCTAGCAGTTCCTAGAGAGGGCACCTCTCTAGGTTCTTCTCAGCACAACTCTATGGTATGTGTCTCCTATTTTGTGTCCCTCAGATAACTGAAGCTTCAGATATTGGTTCCACGGATACGGTGTGGGGAGAGAGACCTGTAAATGGCAGCAGTTGGATTACAATCAGGACGAGAGGGATAATCACGGTCCCAGTGAAAATCAGCCCTTCCCCGATCCACTACTGTTGTGGCGGGAGCTGGTATTGGCATGAATAAAATCTGCTGGGGGACTGATTTCTGTTGAGAGGATGGCAAATTCCCCCCCCCCATATGTTTTGTTCTTGCTCCTCCCAACTGCTGTTTAAATGCCAAGATGGACCAAAGGCCAAATAAGTTAAACAGAGTCATGCCTTTAATGTATGGTTTGGTTTCGCTGGATTGAAGCCCAATATAGTTTGAAATTCCAGCTCGGCCTTATGCCTGACTTTAATTCAGAACTGAACCATCCTCCATACACAAGGGCAGCTTGCCTACGAAAAGCAGCAACACACGACAACAACTTAGCAGAGTGCAGCAGTGATATCAATCGGAGACCATGTCGATCTTGGGCACCTGGCGCTGAATTAATTGGCCCAGATCTTGAAGGAAGAAATGCCAGCCAATCCTGCCTTTAATCTGGTTCCTTCTCCAAAAGCAGCTCTCTGTAAAGCGAAGGAGAGCCATACCTTGTCATGTAATTTGTTCAGAGGAAGTGGTGCCAAGAAAGCCTCCTTTTAGCATTCAGCACATTCATCCGCCTGCTGTGTTGTTTTTCAGTTTTCCACCCGCTCTCCGCATAGTAATCTAGGGCAGTGGTTCTCAGCCTTTGGCCCTCCAGGCTTCTGTTCCCAGAATCTCCTGCCAATGTGGGCAAGGGTCAGGGATTCTGGGAGCTGAAGTCCCAATGGATCTGGAGAGCCAAAGGTAGAGAACCACTGCTCTAGAGGGCTTCCCACAGGGAGCAGATTTGGCATTGGTCGTGAGGATGGGTGGATCAACAATAGAAAGCCATTGATGATGATGATGATGATGATGATGATGATTTTTGCCATGAGTTGGCATGTGGTTCCTGTGATCATTGCAAGCCAGGGGAAGCCTCTGTGGATACGGCTGTCGAACTGACAATGTGCTCAATAAATATTGCTGGTTCCAGGCAATTGTGCTTGGAAGCAGACTGGCAGCTGTTGTAGCAAGGAGATTTTCCCTTCTTTCTAACCTTATCTTCTCTCAGTGCCTGGAAGTCCTTGTTCCCCTGTCTCTGCTGGTCTGCTCCTAGCTGATGGAGATGATCCCGACAGAGATGGGTTCCTTCCTTCCTGATCTCTTGGGAGTCAAGGTGCAACTTGCCTGGTGGTGGAGAACGCACAACTGAGGAGGCATCCACCAGTCTTATGTCTCCCAAGAGTCCTCATCTTCCTAGCCCTTGAGGGTCTTGAATAAGGACCGGAGGATGGAGGGGTAGTACAATGGCCATATAATTTTGTTTTACAAGTCCACCCACACATCGAGGGCAGAACTTGCTAGCAGTTAGGGGGTCTTGTAAATGCTTTAAAATGGGTAGCCTTTAGCCCTCCTGATCTTTTTGGACTTCACAACCCCTCAGCCAACTCATTCGATAGGAAAAAGGTATGAGGGGGCAGTCGTCCGAAACGCCTGGAGGGCCAAAGGTCCCTCACTCCTCCCTTGCAAAGTCTATTTGGCAAGCTCCCATCTGGCCTGATCTAATTCTGTGTGAGTGGAGAGATCCCTAGCACAAAGCAAATATCCTTTTAAAATGTGGTAATTTACTGGGGTGTTGAAAATGACTGCAGATCTGTCTCCGAACAATCTCTGGCTGGAGGCCCAAGATAAGTGTGCCAGTGCTTGCACCCGGCTGCCATTATCTGCCAGGGATAATTTGCAATTCCGCTGATACTGGCCTCGCCATCACAAGTGCTGTTGGGACAGCTTGCTCAGAGTCCACCCGAATTACCTTTCCCTCTGTTGTGATGATAACCTTCAGAATATATAAGGGATAAATGGCTTTTGTAGCGTGTCTGTTCCTCCCCACCTGCCCCGCCTGTATTGTTTAAATTGTTCTTGTCTGGAAAAGTTTAATCTTTACTGACCTAGAGATGGCTCATAAATCATTTTTATGTATATATTTATAGGTTCTGCAAACGTTTGTATCCGTAGCTCAGAGCAACATAATTCCCTGACTTCTGAAATTCATTTCCTGAGAGAAGAAAATCAGGTTCTAAATGTAATGCTGGCAAAAGGATCTCGAGGTAAGATAAACGGGATGTGAGAGAGAAGGAGAAAAAACAAAAAAGTATTTTCTACTGTATTTGAAGGCAGAAAATAGTAGGGGAATATTTATGTTAGGAGCCTGACGTCACGCTAGTGCTCATTGTTTTAATTAATTAATTCAAAACAATGGCCAGGATCCTGTTGTTGGCCCTAACTAGAGTAGACCCATTGAATCAAAGGGATTTAACTTAAGTGTTGACTCGCTATTCAGAAGTTGAATCAATAGGTCTACTCTAGCTGAGATCAACCAATAGAATTCACGCCAATGTTTTATCGAGAGTGTCTCAACTGTGAGTTACAATTTACAGACAATAACAATGACTAACCGCAAATGCCCCGTGTTGTAGAGAGCTTGGTGCCACCTCATTATGGCAGCCATGACAGGTCCAGAGCTCTCTAAATCTCCCCCAAAAGGCAGCTGCAATAGCTCCGAAGCTCTGAAGGAACCAAAAATGGGTGAGTTTGGCTTTCTGGCTCCCAGAATATCCCTGCTTTAAAACTAAAAATCTCTGCCACATCTTGGACAATGATTTTTTGTCTACCAACCAGTTTCATTGGATGACCTCTAAGCCAAGGATGGTGAAGCACAGGCCTGGGAGGTATATGTGGCCATCTGGAGATTTCTCCTGATGCCATCATTGGGTAGTGTCTCCGATTTTATATGGCTTTCTTTCCTATTCTGAAAAGTGGGAATGCCTCTCCTAAGCTTAGTTACAGACAGGAAGAGGTTTAAGCTAAAATGGGCTGGTATATTTTTGGCCCCACCGTTTTTCCTTTTGCAAAAAGTAGAATGTGGTCCCAACAGTTGTCGCTTAAGCTAGTCTAGAGCAGTGGCTCCCCAAATTTGTTCTTCCAGGGATTTTGGACTTCAACTCCCAGAAGCCCCAGCCAGCTTGGCCAACAGGAATTCTGGGAGCTGAAGTCCAAAACACCAGGAGGACCAAAGTTGGGGAACCCCTGGTTTAGAGGGGGATTATCAATGCAGGCAGAGGTTGCTCCCTTTCTTGGTCATGTGGCGACCGGGAATAAAGGGCAATAAAAGACAGGTAATATCATTTCATATCCATCAGCGGTAGCTAATTAAAAAAATGGAAGTTCTCCTCCTTGCAGACAAACAGAAGGAAAACGAAAAGTTGCGCGAATCGCTGTCAAAGAAGCACCTGGCGGTAGAGCAGCTTCACGCAGACTGCGAGCGCCTCAGGCAGGAGAATGAGAAGCTCCAAAAGCAAGCCAGGAAACGGGAGGAAGAAAACGGCCGCCTGACCGAGGAAGTGTACAGCGTTCGAAATGAATTAAATAGGTATTAATTGGTGACCTTATTTCAGCCCCTGAAGCTAAAATGGAGTTGTCCCTCTCGCCCTCTGGCCCAACCCCACAAGATTATTCTGGGGCATCAGAACTAGGGGCAGGAAGGGTTTGTTGGCTCCCGGACACTTCCAAGAAAGGCACGCTGACCCCTTTTAATGCCCAGACAGTCCTGAGAGCCGGAGGGTGTTGAGAGCGACAAAGACAGACTTGAGTAGCCAAGTGTGTGACTCCAGGGTTGCATTATGTTTGCAAGGCTGTGGGCCCCTGGGACCCTTAAAGGGCCTTGATGGGGGGCTCATCCTCGACATAGGCTGCACTTTGCCCCTACCCTGCTTTAGAGTAGGGTAAATTAGGCTAAATGCGGTGGGGCAGGAACTCAAACAGAGTCATAATAAGAAGGAAGGGATTCTCATTTTGACTAGTGGTGTCTTTTAGCAACTCCAGTGTGTGTGTGTGTGTGTTCGTGTGTTCGTGTGTTGAGGGTGTATGTGTGTCAGTTGTGTTTCTGTCACTCTGTTCACCAGGGGGCTCTTCCTTGACATCTTCCTTTATGGATCTGGATGAGGAGTTCATCGATGTGGGACTCCCTGACTCCCTGACTTCCTTCTGGAGACAATTAAAAACTCGCTTGTTTCAGCAGGCCTTTGCCGATCTCGTGTGCTAATGGTTGTGCTGGGGTATATGTGTGTGTTGTGTATGTGTATATGTGTGTGTTTTTAAAAATTTAGCTGTTTTAAACTTTTTTTGCTGTTTGATTCTGTTTTAACGTTTGTATTTTGCTGATTCTAACGATGCCTTTTTATTGGGTGCCGCTTTGAGTCCCAAATCAGGAAAAAAGCAGGATAGAAATAAAGATGATGATGATGATCATCATCATCATCATCAAAGACCCTCTCCCAAGGGTCTTTGCCTTTGCACCCTGGTCCCTTCCAGTCCTCTGTTCCTAAATTTTCCTGGGCATCAGGGCTTGTTGTAATTCTGAGAACAGCGTCAGGGCAGCCAGCTCACATGGTTAAACATCTCCCACTGATGGGTTTGATGGGGACGGGGGCTTGTTGCAGGTTGCAGATGGAGCTAAACACCAAGCAGCGCCAGCTGTTGGAAAACGACGACTTGCTGCATTCGCTACAGCTGGAGCTCCGGGTTTATGAGAAGTTGGACGACGCAATCAGAAGTCAAAAAGGTACCAAGTGAGGCAAACCCGTCCCATTGTTTTCTGCACTGCTGCCAACCTGCAAGGGGTTGGAGGTGTACAGGGTGCATTACCCCCCCCCTAAGAATTATTTTGCCCCCAATAAAATTTCCCTGCCGTCTCAAAATTTTTAGCATGCAGTAACGTAAAACTTCTGTTGAGCATTTAGAAATATGGTTTAGGAATCCAAAGAAAAAGGGGCAGGCAATGTGACCAAGGGAATGAGAACACAGAATATAGGAGGAGTCTAGGTGTGGATGATTTTTGGGGTCTCACTCTCTGCAGTGAGGGACAGAATTGTTATTGGAGGGAAATGCCCTCATTTTGGCCACACACACACCATTGCTATACCCTTGGGAAAAGGGTGGGAATCATTTTCATTTTTGAAAAATTAAAAATGGGAAACCTCAGACTGGAAGGAGTGGGGAAGGAAAGAGTGGAAGATGGGGAAATTCTCTTCTGTCCTCGTCTCAAAGCAGAATTCAATATGCTGGTTAGGACCATTAAAGCCATATGGGTCCAGACGATTTGAAAAACCTTATCTCCAGTTATATCCAGTTGGCACTCTTTCTGCCAGCAGGTAAAGACATTTTTATTTGGGGGGGGGCATTTGGTTTTTAATATACTGTGGCAGATGAAACTTTTAATGAGGTGAGTGTGTGTGGTATTTCTATTTTATTATGTTTTAAATGTGTTTTAACTTGTGCTTTTAAAATACAACTTGGGTTACCTGTGTTTAAATATTTGTTAATGGTTTTTTTTTGGCAGGGGGAGTTGTACTGTGTTTTTAAATAGCTGTAAGCTGCCTTGAATCCCATGCTTGGAGACAGGCAGGATATAAATTAATTAATTAAATAGACATAAAGCAGATTCTTGAAAATTTTCACTGGAAGACAGGTGGCAGGCTTTGACTAACCCTCAGAATTGCTGGGGGAAAAGCCTTGATAGAGATACAGACAAGCAGAAGGAGGTGACTTGATCCTTTCATATTCTTTTGAGTAGGCCGTGCCTTTGAAGACGCTGCCATTTGGCTTGCGTGTGGTCTCCCTGCGTGTTTGACAAAGAAGCCCAGGCGATAAGACGCGAGAGCACATTTATTTATAGCTTTAAATACGGTGTTATTAGCTGGTTGAGTTCAAAGGCAAGAAAGCTTGCCCAAAGCAAATTTGTACAGCTCAGCAGAGAATTGCACCTGGATTTCCTACGGCCCACCCAAGGCTGCTCTGCTGCCCACGCTGATGGACTCGGAGTGGAGGCAGAGAGGGAAGCGGGATGGGGTGCATGATCACAGCTACAAGAAAGCTAGATCTTCCAAGACAGTAAAGCTCAGCATCCTCTCCACCTAAACCCCCACCCACCCCATATTTTTCATACAATTGTTGCATCACGGGGAGCCTAGACATTAAGTAAACACAGAAATCAAGACCCTCAAAGACTCAAATGCCCCCCAGTGATGATGCCACTGTCTTCATTTTCCAGGTGGGCAAAGTGTACCCCTTGGTCTGCATATGCCCCCCCCCAGGCTACCTCAGCCTCTCCAGACCCCAAAGACCACTTTTCTCTGGCCAAAAATATGGTGAATTGCTTCCCCTGGAAGTCTCCAGGAGAGGCAATCCAACTTTCAAACAGGTCCTCCTGCACTCTTTAAAATACAGTAGCACCCCCTGTATCCGCAGGGGATTGGTTCTGGTGGTGTCCCTGCGGATACTGAAAACTGCAGATAGTAGCAAACGCCCTGCGATGGTGGAAGGAGGAAGAGGAGAAGAAGGAAGGCAGTGAGAGAGCAAGGCAGTCCAGTGAGTTCCTGTCGCAGAGAGAGGGCCATGGAGCTGAGCCGGGCTTGAGCCGGACAGTGCTTGTGCTGCTCTTTGCCGTCTCGCTCCTCACCGTCCTGGCCTGGCTTCCTCCAGTTCGCCCGCAGCTTGTAGTGCAGCCGGGGCCGGGTGGGGGATGCGCTGCTGCCACGGAGACAAGCTGGGTCTGGCCTGGCCGGACTCTGGGCATCCCTCCTCCAGTGCCTGGGCTTGGCCTGCCGGGGCTGTTGGACTGGAGGTGGGGGCATCGGGGACGAGGTGTCTGGGGCCCGTGCCTTCCTGGCCTTGCTCAAGCCCTCAACCAGCATGCCTGGCGCCATGGGGTAAGGCGGATGGGAGGGGATGGAAGCGGGCTGGAGGAGGGTGAGGGAAAGGTGCGTTCTCTCCTCTTCCTCTCCCTTCCCTGTTCACACTTTGCCCATCGCCAACCTCAAATAACCGAATCAGCGGATGGTGAATCAGTGGATACAGGGGTGCTACTGTATTCATTGTGTACTTCTGGCCACTTCCTTCCTTCCTTCCTTCCTTCCTTCCTTCCTTCCTTCCTTCCTTTCTGGCACTCTCTCCCCCAAAGGGTCCCAGGGGGAAGTGGCCTTCAGAGCGGCCACAGATGCTTACCTCTGGTTTGCAGGATCTATCCCACTCCCTTATAATGCCAATTTTATTTTTGCTCCCATCCTATAAATCCACTGGATTTCCTTTCTTTCCTTTCCAAGCTGTGTTTTCCAACGCCCTTCCAAATGTATAAATCTTTTTCCCCCATTCCCGTCTCTTTCATATACATAATTTTGCCTTGGGTATGCTACATTAGTTTTTATGGACAAAGTGAAAAATAATTTTTGGCTCTGATTAAATCTTTGGAGGGTAAAAGCAATTAAAGCTTGGAGGCCTGTTTTTTTCCCCTCTCCCCCTCCCCCTGCTTCCCTTTCGTTAAATGATTATTTACCTACTGTTTGTCGTTTGCTCTCAATATCTGACTCGAAAGCACTCGTTCAGCATTTTGATAATGGCTGTTTTAAGTGTTTGTGATGGTAATTAAAAAAATAATAATTCGGAAACTCCTCAGATTGCAGCCACGACAGAGCCGACGAATGCCGGAAAGACCAAAACCCCCCACCCAACTTGCATGAACTATTGACCGAAATACAGAATTTGAGAGCCCAGCTTGAAATAAGCATCAAGGCCAACAAGATACTGCACGATAAAGTAGAAGAGCAGTTTTCCAGTGGAAAGAGAGAGGTCGGCAGCTCGGGGTCAGCCGTGAATATCAGCTACCTTTTCAAGCAAGAATCGCAGCATTATGCGGGAATAAACGGTATGGGGTGCTGAATGGTCAGACTTGCACATCGGGCAGTTCAGAGAGGGTTCCAAGATCCAATCTGCTGGAAACAGAGACAGAATTGCGTCCTAGCCGGGGGGCGTATCATGCCGGAGGGCTTGATACACTCTAGCTAGAGACCAAGGCAAAGGACAATAAAATTTGAACTCCAGTAGCAGCAGTAAAGTAGCTCCAGAGCTAACCTGGTTCCCAAGAGGAGTTACTTTACTGCTGTTGATGGAGTTTAAATTTGACTCTCCTTTGTCTTGATCCCCACGTGGCCTCTGCCTGCGTTGAGATCATGGAATCATAGAGTTGGAAAAGACCCACAAGGGCCATCTAGTCCAACCCCCTGCCAGACCAACTGAACTGCAACCAAGACAACATCTGATACAAAATGTAGGCCTGTGACTCCAACACTGGCACCTTTCTTCTTTCTCTGGTATGATTTTTTAAAAACACCTTTTGCCTGATAAAGAAGCCAGTGAAGCTTCGACAGCTTGCATGAAGTGTTCTGTCAGTTTTGGTTGGCCAATGAAAGTATCCCTCTTCTGTGGATTTTGGATTTGTGGGTTCTCTTTTTTTTTAAAGGGGGGGACAGGAATTCGAGGGAGGTGTGGAGCAGCCAAGAACTGCATGGTCCATCCCCATGGCCCATGGCCTACATTGTTTCCACCCTTGACCTAAGCCAAAGTAAAATTTAATTCTCATACCATATAAAACTTGAAAGGTAGTAATATTGTGGTTTTTTTTTTTTAAACAAATAGAAGTCCCGGATAATCAGGGGCTCTAAGCTATAGCTTACAGAGCTTGTGTGTCTATTTGACACTGCTCATAGCCTTGAATTGTTTGCTTGCTTTGCTTATGAAAAGTGTGGAATTTTGGAATTTGTAGTTTTGTGAGCTATTTAGCCTTCTCTGCCAGAGAGCTCTGGTGCCACAACAAACTACAGAGCCCAGGATTCCATAGCATTGAGCCATGGCAGTTAAAGTGGTGTCAAACGGGATTATTTCTGCAGTGCAGCAGCAGCCTAGGTGTGGTGGCAGAAGTATTAGGTTAAATTTCTGTATGATTTTGCTTACCCTTGTGGCCTGCACCAGTGCTCTCTACAGGGGAGGCTGCGCTTTGCTCAGGAGTGATCAATATGTGCTTTAGACGGTCTGTGAATAAATCAGTGGAATAAATTCAGTGCCCTGGAGGAATACTCCTTCCCCCCCTATTTGCATCACTCTTAAATGAAGGCCTCAGCTCCAGCAATTGAAAGCCTGAAGCAGGGAGGCCGACGTGTCTGCATGTCATGCAGATCTAACTTCCAGAGCATTGCAGTGCTATAGACAGTTCTGTTGGTTTAAACCTGTACTTTTGACCTTGTTGAGTAAAGGTGAGATGGACACAGACACGTCACCATTGGGCTATTATGTGCAAGAAAGAAGAGCCATGAATATTGATGTTTATTGCATATTTGGGGCATATGGTGAGGGTTGCCTTTCCTTTGCAATAAGAAATGGGCAGTGCCCACTGTTAAAAACCAGATTTTTGTTTGCTTGTGAAAGCTTGTTTGAAAATTCTTTTTTTTTTTTTTTTTTGGAAGACTAGCTTGTACTTATTTCTGCATTACATTACACTACATATTGGAATAGTTCACATGTTTGCTGTGAAATCATTTAGACAATTGATTTGTTGTCCTTTGAAATTATGATAATTTGCTTTTAGGTGCTGCTGTTTGTTGCTTTGGTTTCCTTTTGGCAGGGTGGGATGTGGGGGAATGGGCTGGAAGTAATACGGTAGAAGTAAAGGAATTTTTTTTTTTAAAAAAAAAGACTCTTTGAAAGCACCGTACGGTCACTGGCTGCCATTTTGCAAAATCCTGTTGATGAATCTCCCCATAGAGAGATGAGGAGAGCAACCAAAATGGTGAAAGGTATGGAGGCCATGACCTATGAGGAGTGGCTTAGGGAGTTGGGTATCTATAGCTTAGAGAAGAGAAGGTTAAGAGGGGACATGATAGCCATGTTTAAATATTTGAAGGGATGTCATACTGAGGATGGAGCAAGCTTGTTTTCTGTGGCTCCAGAGACTAAGAAATGGAGCAATGGACTCAAGCTACAGGAAAAGAGATTCCACCTAAACATTAGGAAGAGCTTCCTGGTGGTGCACCAAGAGCTGTTCCGCTGTAGAACGTGCTGCCTCGGAGTGTGGTGGAGTCTCCATCTTTGGCGGTTTTTAAACAGAGGCTGGATGGCCATTTGTCGGGAATGCTTTGATTGGGTATTCCTGCAGGGCAGAATGAGGTTGGACTAGATAGCAGTGGTCTCTTCCAACTGCTGTTTGTGTGTGTGTGTGTTTTGTACAAGTGATTTTAGCCAACAACTCTGTTGGCCACCAGAAGTCCAAATGGCCACTGATTTCCCTCTCCCTATTGAAGAGAAGTGCTATTCGCAGTGCAGTGCAGTGCAGTGCAGTGCAGTCTTAAGTAGGTAGATGTAAGTCTCATTACTTACTCCATATAAGGAGTGAATGCAAGAGCTGGACTAGGTCAGACCAAAAGTTTATCTCTGGCATTGGGAGTCTGTGGCCCTCCAGACAGAGTTCAACTTCGACTCCTTATCTTGCCTGGCCATTAGTGACACTTGCTGGGATTGATGGGAGATTGAAGTCCAGCAACCTCTGGAGAGCCACAAATTCCCCACTCCGGTTTCTGGCACTCTTTTTCACAGCAGCCAGCCAGATGCCTATGGGCAGGCCACAAGAACAACATTGCCCATCAGGGATGCAGGAGGCCTTGCCCTTATATTCTCTGCCATTTCTTGGACCTGGAGTGGGCCATTGTGGTCCTCCAGATGTTTTTGGGCTGTTACTTCTATCTTCCTTCCTCGCTGGCCAGTATAACTAAGGCTGATGGAAACTGGTGTCCAAAGACATCTGGAAAACCACAGTTGCCGACAGATGCTAGGAACTTTCTTGATTTTTTTTTAATGGAAAGCAGGGAAACAAATGATTAGTGTCAGAGAATTAAATCTTTGCCTTTGCAGCAAAATTGGGTAAGTGTAGGAGGCATTCCACAGGCAAAGAGCCTTCTCACTTTCTCTCTCTGCTCTTCCTTCAATCTGTAGAATTGAAGTTCCCCACTGCAGACAGCAACATCCTTGAGTTGCAACAGAGGTACGGAGGCTCCAAAGTGCCATTCAGAGCAGGTACTGCAACCAACACTGACTCTGGGAACTTAGTTTATTTTTGAAAGACTCCTAGAGCACATGCGGCCCTTGGGGCCCCCCTAAATGTAGCCCCAGGAGCCCCCAAAAGACCTTTCCCCAATTTTTTAAAAAACATTCTTTTTAGGGGATGGTGTCTGATTTTTGGATAATTCCTTTTCCCAAAACAGGCCCAGAGCTGCCAAAACCACGTGAAAATGCAGAAGTTTGCTGTATGCCTTCAAGTTGTTTCTGACTTCTGGCAACCCTATGGCTAACCTATCACGGGGTTTTCTTGACAATATTTGTTCAGAGCAGGGTTGCCCTTGCTTTCCTCTGAGGCTGAGACAGTAGGTCTTACCCAAGAACACTCAATTTCCATGGCCGAGCGGGGATTTGAACCCAATCTTGAACCCAACACTTAAGCCACTATATCACACTGGCTGTCCAGTGTAGTAGAGTGTATAATACTGTATATTTCTTTTTTGGACCCAGACACAAAGAGCAAAGAATAGTAGTAGAGAAGATGCAACCTTGCTTAGAGTCATGGAGCAGAAAGGAGAGTGATGAAGATGTATTAAGAGTGCTAGGAACACACAGAGGATGTTGCGGGAAAGTTGCGGGCAAAGGATGATGCAGGAAAGGGGTTGATGTTCTAGATACATGTTGCTTAGATTTGTGGGAGGTAACCAGACACTCTGCTCTTCTGCCTCAGATCCCGAGTTGGCTCTGGACAGTTCGGACGCCTCCTCCCGCTGCAGCTCGTCCGCCAGCAAGTCCCGCGACCCTTCCCCCTTCCGCCATCATTGCGTGTGGGCGGACAAAAACGGCCGCCACGTCCTTGGCTCGATTGAAGATTACAGCTCGTTGCGGAAGCAGATCTCGGAAGGGCGGAAGTTGTTGTCGGACCTGGAGCGCTTTCTGAAAGATGCCACGCTTCAAGAGCCTGGCGTGATGGTAAATGGCGTAGCCACCAGCATGAATTATCCGAATGATTCCTCAATGGAGGTGGGGAGGGAGGGAGCAGAGGATGTGTCATTTAAGAAAGGGAGATGTCTGAGCAGAGTGGTCGAACTAAACAGAGAGCATCTGTTCAGTTATTGACTTGGCACTAGAAGCAGAGGAGTGTTGATGGAGTTAAAAAAGAGTCCCTGGAGGGTTGGCAGTCTCTGCAAAATGCCCAGTTGCATCACCTTGGATCAGGGCTTTGAGCACCAATAGTTTCCATCCAGGGCAAATGGGGGGCTACTGCAGCCCTTCTTGTCATGTGCCTTCTAATCGTTTCAGACTTACGGCAATCCTAAGATGAACCTACCAGGAGGTTTTCTTGGCAAGATTTGTTTGGAGGGGTTTCCCCCCACTCTGCCATCCTCTGAGGCTGAGAGAGTGTGACTTGTCCAAGGTCACCCAGGGGGTTTGAATCCCTGCTTGTCCATTGAAACCCCCTCCTTGGTCAAGTCAACTCTCTCAGCCTCAAAGGAACGTAATGCTGGTAAACCTCCTCTGAATCCAGAAAACCTGGGGTAGGGCCACCATTTAGGAGAGCCACCATAGGGAAGCGGTTTGAGCTTTGGGACTAAACTCCCAGTAGACCAAGGGTCGAATACCCACTCCGTTAGGAAAACTGTTTGACCTTGGGCAAGTCACTCTCTCTCAGCCTCAGAGGAAGACCGTGGCAAACCCCCTCTGAACAAATCTTGCCAAGAAAACCCTAGGGTAGGGTTGCCGTAAGTTGGAGTCATCTTGAAAGCTCATAACAACAAGGTGCGTGAAAGCAACATGGACATTTCAGTTTGCATTCCGCACCTTCTTTTGGGGTCTTCCTTTTTTTTATGGTAAGAGCTGGCATCCTCTCCGCCCACCCTGCCCCTCACTTCACTCCTTGTTCTCTCTCTTTGCGGCTCCCCCATTCCTCATGTTGGCAGCTGCTTCCATTTGTTCCCTCATCTGTCTGCAGAGGAAAACATTTTGCCTTGGCCCCCGATAGTTAGCTTGCCATTAAACGGAGCCGTTTTAAAGGGCCTGCTAAGGGAGAAACATCTATATTGCCTAAATTAATGTCGGGAGTCATTTGACTTTCAAATTGCACGCCATGAAATGCAAATCAGCAAAGGGAAAAGTCTTTTCCAAGTGGCCCGGCTGGCATAGGAAACGTAACCTGTTATTAATTACGGTTATTGATTAGGCTCTGTCCCTGTTCCTCACCACCCTCACCCGCCTCCATCCTTGAATAATACATAATCCCACTGCCTTTTGAATCTAACAAATTAAGTTTGCCAGACACACAATGCACTTGCACATCAACCCGGAACTCGAATTTGCCGCAAATTGGATTTATTTTGTTAATTATAGCTTACTTTTAAAAAATAATCTTTTATGGAGAAAAACGCCAAACTCTTTTTCTCTCAACGCATGTCGTCTTGTACAAATCCTGCGATGTTTGATTCCATCCCAGGCATCTCTGGGCAAGATCCCAGCTACCCTCTGCGCAACCCGGCATAACCTGGATGAAGCCGCCCGACTTTTGAAGCTCCTCTGGAGAGTCTCCCTGCCGATGAAGGTTGTCCACAATGCCGCTTATTCACTCCAGGTACATTCCGGGGGGGAAAGGCTGCCTCGGTAAAATCTGTAGCAACGTCCAGTGAGTTGAAGGCAGTTGGGAAGAGGGAAAAGCTTCCACTCTAAGCCAGTGTGTGCATGTGTGGTCTCAGCCACTCAGCCAGAAAAGGGACAACCAGGGAGGGACCCTGTTTTCAGCTCCCATTGAAAGCCACGCTGTGCCATTTTATCAAACTGGCAGTGATGTTCTGATCACTTCCAGATTGCCAGCATTCCTCTCTGGTGAGCGACAGAACAATTTGGTGGAGAATCATGTCTTTTGGAGGCATGCTTCTCTGCCTTTAAGAAACCAAGCACACTCTCATCTACCTTCCCTCCACTGCCAATTCAGGGTGAGGGTGGGGTGAATAGGAACCTTGGTGAGGTTATGCGAAAGGCAGTTGGGGAACCACCAAAGCCACACGGAAGACACCTCAGGCCCACTCTCCTCGGAGCATTGGTGCTCTGAGCATTGGAGAGCTTGTTTCCCTCAGGCTGGCCCTCTTGATATAGCTAAGCCCTCCCAAAAACAAGAAAAATGGGGGTTGGAAAGTGCCCCAAGGTCTTTGCCTTGCCAGCTAAGTATTGGATGGAGTTGGGCCATCAAACAGCTCCATTAGCCTGGTGTGGCTGGCTGGCTTCCTTCCTTCCTTCCTTCCTTCCTTCCTTCCTTCCTTCCTTCCTTCCTAGTATTTCTGCCTTGCTCCACTGCTGGAAAGACTTTCCAGAGTGACTAATTTAGCATGAAAAAAGAACACAAGACCATCCCCACCCCCCCAGGTTTCCAGCTGAAAAAAACATGACTGAAAAGGAGAGGGCTGGGGAGACAGAAACGAGGACACTCTGGCCCAAACGCTTAAACGCTGTGAGCTTCATCGAATGACCACAGTGCGCACAATTGCGATGCTATGACACAGCTGGATGTTGGCGGCCATGGAAGCAGGCACACCTGCAGTGGAAACAGCTCACTGGGAGAAAGCACCCCAGATGACTGATTTATCTGCCGAGTCCGATCCAGCATCTTCTCTCTCCCAGCCAGTTGCTCGCACCTAGGGAAATAGCTGCTAGAGAACCTTTACGGATCAGTCTCCAGGAACAGGCTCTGTCCAAAGTTCTGTATGCCTGCACGTGTGTAATTTTGTGCAAGATGTAGTTCTCCTTCGTTGCTTAGGAGCAACTGTGGAAGAGTAAAGTGCCGCATTAGACCCCTCAGGAGGCCTTGGAGGGATACACCCTCCTTCTGTATGCACCTCCACAAACAATTTTTTTTTTTACCCCGAAAGCTCTCTAGTGGACAAGGTGGGTTGTTTTCACCATGTTTGGGGGCTTTCCTAGGACATTTTAGGCCCATGAGAGGCCTTAAAAAAAGTGAGTGGAAGTCACTTCCTGTTTAAAAAAAAAAAAAGGACTTTCTTGGGCCTAAATTGGACCCAAAACGTGGTAAGTAAACGTGGTCCCCCCAAACCCTAGAGAGTTTGAGGGGACATTTTAGATCAGTTTTTTTTTTTTACACAACATTTGTTTGTTGCAACTAAATTTTATACTCTCATGAGGGCCACAAAAATGGCCCTGGGTGATATATGTGTGCCATGGGCCACTGCTTTAGATGATGGGCTGTTCCTTAGCTGAACAGGGCTCTCACATGCTCCCAGGCTCTAGAGTTCCTGACACCGGGGGGGGGGACTAGACTGCTTCGTCCTGCCCCTGTTCAGCCGTCCCCTGGCCGACAAACCACTTTATTCATTCACTTAAAATTGCAGGTTGCTGATATCTAAAAACACAAAGACCTGGATCTTACTGGTTATCCCAAAGACAGTAGACCCATTCAGTGAATGACATTTACATAAATGTTGACACATCACCCCACAATTGTGGACCTATTCCTAGTCGGGAACGAACCAATTGGATTCAGTGTTTTTAGCCAACGGGTGCTGCATTTGAAATTTAATTACATTTTAATCTTTGAACTGCTTTGTTTTTTTACCATCTCCTTCTCTTTCTTCTCTTTCTCTTCCGCACTGTAAGCTGTCCTGACTCCTACGTTTGGCTAGAACGCATGCGATAAATCCAATACGAAACGCACGACAATCAGGGTGCACACAGCCGTGGTTTGCCTGTTGACAGCTCATCCGAGTAAACGGTTTCTTCTCCTTGCGCTGCAGGATGAAGCCATGCGAGCCGAGTTACACAAACTCCGTCGGAAACTGGCCGAGCAGGAAAAGAAGCTGCATAGCACAGTCAAACGCTTGCACTCCACCAACCAACTGAAAGAAAACATGGAGAGAGTTATCATTGATCAGTGTGAGTGAGCTTCACCTCTCTCTCTCATTTCCCTTCTCTGTACTCTAGAATTATCTTTCTGCAACAGTGAGTCTCTGGCCCTACTGCAGAAACAGACTTTTTTGGGTGTCAACCCAAAGTCTGCAAGGCCTAACCTAAAGCCTGGAGCCTTTCTTTTATGCCTTAGGCCACATCCACACTATACAGATAATCCATCTTGAAACTGGATTATTTGCCATGGCTCCTGCCTATGGAGTCCTGGGATTTGTAGTTTTACAAGGTCTTTAGCCTTCTCTGCCAAAGCGTGCCGGTGTCTCACCAAACAACAAATCCCAAGATTCCATAGGAAGGGACCATGGCAAATAATCCACTTTCAAACTGGATTATTTGTGTAGTGTGGATTTGGCCTCAGTTTAGACCTGCCGTTCCTCCTTTCACTACACTTCTTGTTTACCCACCATCTGGCTCAGTGCTTCTTAAACTGTCTGATGGGCAGAACCGGAGACTTTTGCTTCTTCTTGATGAAGGGCTACGCTAGCTCAGTAAGTGGGTCCGCTGTGCAATTACATGCTACGGAATAATTAATCTGGCCCTGAAAATGCCAGATTAACTCCTGTCCCCACCCCCTTGCTCCAGAAGATGCAGGAAATGGACCTGCGTAAATGTCACGGCTTGCTCACGCCGCCAGAATGAAGCATGCTGTTGCTTTGGATTTCAATTATTAGATCCCCGGCCCTCACAAGTATACATTTTTAAAAGGTTAACATGCATCCTTTTCACCCCCCACTGCTGACGGCTCATCGTTTAGAGCTTATGTTTTAAAGAACAACTGTTTCTCCGTTGACAAATGGCACCAAAACTGTGTCGCTGGTTAGCTCTGTCCTTACAGAGCTTTTTGCAATGATATTCCGTGCTGCCTTTCCTAAAGTTCAGTGTTCCGCTTGCAAGAGGCTGACTTTTTTTTTTCCCCACCACACCTTATTGGCTGCATTCCTGCAGCTAAGGAATCCCATAATTAGCTTGGTTCAGCTATAAGAACTCCCCGTATTGCTCACCATCCAGATATCCTAAAATAACTCATCTACTCAACAACTACACACAGTTGACTACAGATTCTGCGGCTCCATTCGCACCACACAATCATAGCTCTTCAATTCCACTTTAATTGCCATGGTTCCATCCTGTGGGATTAGGGAATTTGTAGTTTGGGGAAGGGCATTTAGAATTCTCTACCAGGGAGAGCTCTGACGCCTCACCAAACTACAAACTCCAGAGTTCAACAGGATGGCAGCCGTGGGAGTTAAAGTGGAACCATAGTGCCATCGGCCAGATCCACATTACACAAATAATCATGTTTGAAACTGGATTATCTGACATGGCTCCTTCCTAGGGATTCCTGGGATTTGTCGTTTGGTGAGGCACCAGCATGCTTTGGCAGAGAAGGCTAAAGACTTTGTAAAACGACAAATCCCAGGAGTCCATAGGAAGGTGCCATTGCAAATAATCCAGTTTCGTACTGGATTATTTGTGTAGTGTGGATTTGGTCTGTAGTTGTGCCAGTGAGAAAAGACTCCTGAGATTTGAGGTTTAGGAAGGGGCATTTAGCATTGTCAGCCAAAGAGCTCTAGTGCCTCCCCAAATGGCAAGCCCCAGGATTCCAAAGGATGCAACCATGGCAGTTAAAGTGGAATCATAGTACTACAATTGTGTAGTGTGGAAGGGCCTTTAGACTGAAGGGCCCCCCTAAGGCCACTTTTCACATTTCCCCATGCCCGCCCCCCCACCCTTACATCTCAATCTTCCTTTCTCTACTAAGCATTTTCTGGAGGCTTCACTCGGATGTAGAATCAAAGTAGCAAACAGAACACAATCCTCTGCATGTTAACTTTAATATTCCTGAACAGTGGGGCGAGATAGCAGAAGAAAATGAATTTATCAACAGTGGCATTTATTAGCTGAGTGCACTCACCTACGCAAAACGCCCCCAACGTAATTTGCTGTAAAGTCTCATTTGATTATGGGGATTACAGATGTCACTACCTTTTAGCTTTTAGAGCTACTTAGGGGTGGGGGTGGAGATCACAGACACCTTACCCTTGGCACAAAGCAGTTTGCTTCTGGGCTGAGGCATGATGGGGCCATGCCTGCCTCTTTTTCTCTCCCACCAAGGTCAGGGCAGAGATGAAGGGAGGGCCTTTTATCTGCTTCTGGGCCCAGGCATGATGGATGTGGAGGACCAGCAATTATTTTTTTCCCCAGTGTGCCAGGGGCTGGAACTGTGTTGTTGCCCATTGGCGACAATGGTTTCTTTCATTCCTGGAAGCTCACCAGAGACTGGTAGTCGATGGTTCAGCACCGGTGCACAGACTTTGAGTAGCATAGGTTTAGGGGTAATTGTGGAAGGAGGTACCACCTCTCTCCTGTCCCTCCATGGCCATTTCAAAATGGAGGAGGACAGGGCAGCTGACAGTGTTTGGTTATCTTCCTGCAACCAGACACATCACAAAGAAGGCATCTTCTTGGACTTCTTGGTTGTCCACCAGAGGTCCTGGAGGATTACCTGTATTTCATTTACCAGCATCCATGCATAAGAACATACCCAGATGCTGCTTGGCTGTTATACACTCTCCTGTGAATTATCATGGGCAGGGGTGGGACTGTGGCTTGATTTCCACACCCAAAAAGACGGGATGGAAGTGGAGTTCTGTCCAGCAGAGGTTTAGGATCCGCCAGATCCACCCAGAAGCTCAACCGTCCCTTGCTATCACTGCACAACTCCAGAAGAAATGGCCTCATAGCGTACCCAAAGGATTCCAGACGCAGTTTTAAGCTCACTTAACATGGGGTTAAGTCTTGCTGAGCTTGATGGGACTTCACATCCAAGTATGGGGTGTGCAACATGGAAAAGGGAGCACAGAGTCCGAATGAGGCTGTTCCTATAACAAGCCTTTGCTACCCATGAGAGCCCGTTGAAAAGAACAGCTCTTGCATGCCTGCTCAACCCCCCTCCCCTGTATTTTCTCTTTGCAGTGGCTTTAACTCACGATGTTTTAAAGAAGGCGCGAGGAAACTTGGAAGTAAGTAAAAAACCACCATGTCCATTAATTAGCCCTCATTATCCTTCTCCCTTTTCCTCTTCCTGCCTGCTCCCCCCCTCCCCCCGTTCATTTATACGAGCAGCATAAATTGCCTGGTTAATGATATACTCGTGTGTGTTTCCCAACCTGTAGCTCAGTCTCCCACCCCTTTTAACATGCCATGCCTTGATATTTAATGTCGGCACTACATGTTCTGGTCAGATCCTAATGGCGATGGTGAGACAAACGGGCTCAGCCTTTAATTATTGCCAGTTGCGATGCACTCTTTTGCACGCGCTTTGTTGGGGCAGGAAGAAGGAGACATCGAATCCCTTTCTGGACTGAGTTCACCCGCAGTTTGTCAAGTTGTTTCTCTCTCTTCCACGTTATGAACACGTGTACCTGCCTTCCATCAGAGCAGGCTATTAATCCTTCAGCTTCAGTTATGGTTTCCTGTAACAGGCTGTGGATCTCCAGGGTCTGTGGCAGGGGCCTTTCCCATCACCTCCCGATAGAGAAAATTTTCTTTTTATGGAGATTGACAACCAGACACTGGCTGAGTATAAAGCTCAATTGTATGCTGAAGGTCCGAAGGATAAAGGCTGCTCCTGTCCCCCCACAACATCAGTTGGAAGGTGGTTGGCTGAACCCCCATGGCTAATCAGTAGAGCTCTGCCCCAGCACCCTGTGGCTGGAGGAATGGCATTGCTGGAGGAATGGCATTGCACAAGGAGGTACCAAATACCTCCTTGTGCAATGCCAAAGAAAGCACTTATGCTGACACAATAGGAATTGCTCCCATGCAGTCATCAAGAGGATCTAAGCCTGGATCTGGGACTCTCTCTACCTACAAGGCATGTATTCTTCCCTGAACAATAGCGTCTCTCATTATGATTTGCTTGAGGAATAGGCAGCTATGGCAGGGACCAGTTTTTGCCTCTATGTTAATAGTTTTGGTTTCATTCCTGGTTTTCATTTACTTTGCTTTCGGGCTTTTAAAATAAAACTAGCCGTACCCAGCATTATAGTAGATTTGAAAGGTTCACACAGTTCAGCTACACACTATTATTGTGTGTGTGTGTGTGGGGGGGAAATATTGCCTTGTTTTATATGTGGGTGGTGAGTGGCTGAGGGAGTGAGAGGAGGGAGGGGCCCTTGTGAGGCTGGGGGTGTAGATGCAGATGGAGTGGCAGGAATGGATTGTGAGGTGAAGAGGGGATTTTCATGTGGGTGGTGATTGGTTGGGTGTGTTTCCTGAGCAGCCAATCAGCACACTGGGAAAGGAAACATACCCAAGTGTTTTATGTATATAGATGTTGGGAGGTGTCATAGGGTATGAATAAGACCAAAGGGTTTCATGCTGGGCTTCTTTTGCAATGCCTTGTATAATTTGGAGGGGTTTTTGTAAAAAATTGCCAGATCTTTAGGGGACGCACAAAGGAGATGGGGTCTGCCCTTTTGCCCAACCCACCTTGGTTTAAAGTCTGCAAATGCCCGTCTTTAATGGTAGGGGGCCATTCCTCTTAACACCAGATATTGCTTTCTTCTCTAGCTGCAGCCAGCTGAAAACAAACCATCGGCCTTCAGCCTCAGCAAGAGGAGAGTCCTGTGAAGGCCATGCCTCCCCCTTAATAAAGGCCTTTTTCTTTCCTGCTGAGCCAACGCTCCCGACTGGTTCTTTCCTCTCAGAGCCTTAATGTTTTCTTGTTGGGCTGGTTTTGTTCAGACTGCTTCTCGGTCTCAAGAGCATTTCAGGAATGTTGAACAACAACCCCCATCATCCTCCGCTAACATCAGCCACCCTTTGGGATAATGGGAGCTGTAGTTCAACATCCATCAAAAGGCCACCAGAGCGGGGCAAGGCCGCTGTACAGCATTGTCCGAAAAGGGGAAAAAAAGGGGAGCAAGAAAGAGCCTTAAAAAATAGCACAAAACATGTTATTTGAAATACATCGACTGTTCAATGTTTGTAATGTTGTAAGATAGATTTAATGACCTTGGAAATTTTGGGTGTCCACATTTACGATTGTGGCACCGTTGCTACAATTGCCCCCTAAATCCCACCTTAAAAAGCCGGGGCCACAGGGCCACAGAAACCAAAGGAGTTTGGTGGCGCTGGTGAACAAGGTGCTGAAGGATGAAGTGTCCAGCTGTGGTGTGACAAATAGTTGTAACGGGATCCTATAAAGGCCCCTGCTGCTGTGCGTCGCGCTGCGTCTCACCAGCAGGAAGGGGCTGGAGGCGTCATCCTTCTGCTTCCCAACTCCACAGACCTTCAGTTGGGATGGCTGCTTGGCTTTTAAGGTGGGTTTTAGGGAGCCGGTTTGGGAGAAGGATTGTAGCTGTGTCATCATAGCTACATCTCCTATGTAGGATCTCACCTGTTCTATTAACCTGGGTTTGTCTTGATCCAAATCAAGACTAATATGACCTTCTCGAGCTGTATTGTTCCCTTTTCTGTTACGTTTGCGTAAAAACGAAGTGACCAGAACGTGTTTTTTGTTTGTTTGTTCAGTCTGTCGGCTATTTAATTGCGGTACAACATTTACTAATGCTAGGAATCCAGAGCTCAGGAAGAAATTTACTTGAGTGGACTACAGCTTCCAGAATCCCGCAGGGGGTTCTGGGATTTGTAGTCCACAAAATAAAGCCCCCTCCCTCGAAATCACGATGTGAAAAGGATGAAAAAAGAGAGGGAGAGGGGGGGGGAAATCATCATCAGTGCTACAAAATGGCAACAAAGGTTGTTGGTAGCAATTTTAATTTCGGTACCTCACGCCTGGTTGAGGTTGTTTTGGAACGCAGCAAACGTTGAATAATAATAATATATATATATTTTAAAAGTGTCACGATTATTTGCTTGAAAGGTTTATCCACCATCTCCCCACTGCAACACACGAGTTTCTAATCCAGGTCATCTCAGCAATCTGATAGCAGGCTTGGGAGACGTTAAATTGAATCAAAATGTCAATTTTTTTTTAATTTATTTGTTGCAAGACAGCTGCCAGCTTTTTCTTTTTTCTTTCTTTTTTTTTTCGGGGGGGGGGTCTCACTGTCGACTTGTTGCCTCTTCTCCTATCGAGTAATAGTTAAGACTGGAAAGCGTTTAAATCTTCCAGGAATGAGTCCGGTCAGTGTGCCCTTGACTGGTCCAGCTGCTGAGCAGGACACCCCAAAAAGAGATGCTTTTATTTGTGGGAGTCCTTATCCTTCCTTGTGCACATAGAATGTGCATTGGTGTGCTTCCTGGTTCACACAGCTTTGTGTGCACTGCAGCAATTTAAACAAATCAGAGGGGTGTGTGTCTCTCCTTTGACCCCTTTGGAGACCAGACCAACATGGACGTTTGGCCCATTGGAGATGAAGGTAAAAAGCTGTTGTATCTATTCTCTGATGGTCTAGAGCAAGGGTGGGCCTAATGGTGGCCCATGGGCCACATATGGCCCCTGGGCCCCCACTTTTGTGGCCCCTGAAGCACCTCACCCTATGCCCCCCAACCCAACATTTTTTTAAAAATCAGCACAATTTGGGAGCAGTTTTGCTGCTTTGTGAGCCAGGAAGGAGTTTTGCCCCCAAATCTCTCTTAACCCCCCAAATGCATGAAAAGACCCCCCCAACCCACAAGCATTCCAAAACCTTGTACTATCCCCCAAATACTTCCATTTTCCTCTCCAGTCCCTCTCAAAATGGTGCTAGGATGTGGCCACCGTTTTGTGAAGGACTGTAGAGGAAACTGAGGTATTTGAGCTTGCTGTTGGGAGGATGTGGCCCTTTGCAGGGAGGTTGGCCCCTGGCTCCCACACAGTTGCCCAAACCTGGTCTAGAGGAATTGCCCAGTATAGTTTACCCTGGACAGGAAAGTTATGTGCAACTTTCCTAAGAAGGACCTTAGTGGTAGCCTCCTCCAAAGTGGATGCTTTCTCTAGGAAGCACATTCCATTTGAGCCATTAGATGCCATTGCTCTAAAACATTCCATCTTAGCCATTCCTTCCTTAGAATCATAGAATCATAGAGTTGGAAGAGACCACAAGGGCCATCCAGTCCAATCCTCTGCAATGCAGGAATGAACAATCAAAAGCACTCCTGATAGATGGCCATCCAGCCTCTGTAAGAGGAAGGATAGGAGTGGCCTGGTCCTCCAGCGATTTGTTGGACTGCAGCTCCCAGAATCCTTGGGAGGCACAGCTAATGGCGAGGAATATTAGGATTTGCAGTCTAACAACATCTGGAGGGCTGCATAATTCCTGGACCCCCTGAAGATTTTATAAGACAGGTCACCACCACCACCACCCGCCATCTTCTCAACCATTTTGGTCCTAGCATTCCCTTGGGGGATTGTATCTTAACTGCCATACTTCTGATGCCAATTTGCCAACCAAGTTGATCCAACAGGTCTACTCTAGTTGGAACTACCAATAGGATTTAGGCCTGAGAAGGTAGATGCCGCTTAAGAAACAATTGAATAAGTATCCATATTAAACACAACAGATGTCTCTAAACCCAACTGATGTCTTTCTACCACCCAAAGGAGCATCCAACAGAATCAGAGGGTTAGCTCTCCACACTTACCTGTGTACATGACATGGTTGTGTGGGTTGTATCTCGGATTCTCCACTCTCCCCACAGCTCAGCTTTGGCTTTGGCTTCTGGCTCCTCACATTCTTCATGGGGTTGAAGTATATGGTACGTCAGTTGTGGTGGAAGTGGGGGGAAATCCACAACTTATTGGTGTGTCTCCTTTGAATGTTAAATGTGGGAATTGATGTTCAAGTCCAGCAGCCTATAGCACTGTGTGTGACAGTAGGCATAGGATGTGAAAGACCATTTGTTTCTGATCCAATATTCTTTTAATAAATGGATCTCTTTATTAAAAAACAAAATGGTGTTTGTGTTGTTTTGTCCCCAAATCCCTTCCTTGAATTTGACGTTCTCCACTAACCTTTGCTAGATGGCACCTCTACTTCCTCCCATTGGATTTTTGAATTTCAGTTCCCTCACTGTAGACCATGCCATCGTGGCCAAACATCTGCGTCCTTAAATTTCCAATTTCACAACAGTGGCAGCCAGTCAATGGGAATTACATGCTGTTCTTTGTTGGGGACTTCTAGGACCTTCTAGAAAGGTACCATTTTTCATGAGTAGACATTGGATCCAGCCTTCTCCTTGGCACAGGAGTCAATTGCCCAGAGGTGAGAAAAGTACAACCTTCCAGATGTTGTTGGACTGCAACACCAGTCATCCTTCAGCCTCAGTTATGATGCCTGGGACAGATGGGAGTTGTAATCTGATATCATCTCTCCCCCTCTCTGCATTTAATGTGTGAAATAGCTAATTGTTCATCTGCGGGTGAACCTCATTAATTTCATTTCCGTTCCTACATCCAACGTTGCAGAAGAGACTACAGAAAAAAAAAAACCATCTGGGGGAGGGGGTGAAGCTAAAGGGCTTTTTAAAAATATATAGCAAATTGAAGTTTAATTTTAGATGTAAGCTAATCAAATGGAAAAGTTGTTGTTGGCGTCACACTCTGAATTCCTCACACATTGTCTTCCCATCTTGCAAGAAACGTCAAGTTAATTTTACTAAGTAGCTAAATTATAGATACTCAGAGGTAATCAAAAACGATGCAAATTTCCAACTTTCAGAATTAATCACACTCTGGTTTGGGGGGGAATATATTTTTTTTGAGGGGGGGAGGTGGTTTACAACACCTGAAAGCAACAGCTGTATCGCTATATATAGTATACCAATCTCATGCAGTCTTTCTGCATCCTTTATTCGCACCATCTGTACTTCCCTTGCACGCGACGACATTTGGGCGACTCGGCTGTATTTTCCGCTCCTGTCCTTTCCCGACGCCCTTCCAAAATGGATAGCCTTGCCTGGGCAGAACAGAGCAAAATTGCTATGCACCTGCAATTGGGTCAGCTAGAGAAAAAGCTCTGTTCTCTCAAGCTTATCTCGTTTTGGGGAAAAAAAGAACAAAGTTTAAAAAAAATCTCTTTAAGAAGAAACTGTTAATGAACTGAACCTGTTTCAATGCACAACAAATGAGAAACGCACCTTGAAGATGGAAGAGCTGGCATGAAAAACTCCCCACCTTTCCTGCTCCCTTTGCAAAACTTTGATCTAATTAATCTAAATAGAGTTGGGTTTTTTAAAAAGCAGAATTAGAACATTAGGCAAAAGTATGCTTTGAAAGGAGTAACATATTTTTAATAAGCACTAACCTAGATTCATTTGATGTTTTGGAGAATACAATGGTACAATTGTCTAGCAGGCCACACCGAACTGGGATCAAGGCCTAGAGTGGAAACCTTGAGGTGGTACATGGAGTGAGCAAGCCCAAGCCATCGTGTCTTCTCAGAGCCAGCTCTGTGCCCACCCATCTCACGTGCCAAAATAAAGCACTCTTTGGTGAGTCGAAGTCTGGATTGCCCCAATGCCATTTTTTCCCTGGCTCAATCTGAAATGCTAATCATAGAACTGTAGGGTTGTAAGAGACCAAAAAGGACCATCTTTTCTAATCCTATACCATGCAAGAATCTACAATTAATGCATTCCTAAGGGATGACCATCCAACCCCTGTTTGAAGACCTCCAAAGGAGAGTCCAACACCTTCCAAGGCAGTCTATGCCTCCATCATACAACTTACCATCAGTATGTTCTTCTTGTGTAGGTGGAATCTCTTGTCATTTGAACCCATAGGTTCATGTCCATCGTCTTGGCTTTTGAAAGCCACTAAAAGGTAGAGATGGGGAATGTTTGGTCCTTCAGACGTTGGAGTGCATCTCCCATAAACCTTCATCCAATGGGACAACATTTTGTATACTGCTAATTCCCACCCAATGGCCAAGGACCCATATTGGCATAGCAGAAATCTCCACACATGGAAACAATGCATTGAGGGCCCTTCTGCTGGATGACAGTATTGAGGACCTGAGTGGATATTGCACATTGGACAAAAATGTTCACCCATGTATAAGGCGCCAAGAAGATTCTGGCCAGTATCTCTTTCTTGTACACCTCATTGTGATAACCTCCTTCAGAGATCAAGAACCTACCTTTAAGTCCCAACTTCAGTGTTGGATCTGCTTTAATGCTGGCCCACTCATCCTTTCCTTCTTCTCCCCACCCCACATACTCCAGATTGGGCATTTGCATCACAGGTTAAACTAGTGCAGTACAGCGGCCATTTTGTTTGTTTCTTTGAGGTATCTCTGAGGCTCCCTTTGGTATTGGCTGCCAAAAGAATAAATTCATCATCACCTTAGTCAATATAAAAGGCCATGGCTTGGTTCCTTAAGACAGTTAACAGGAGGAGATTTGGGAAAGAAAAGGAGATATGTGGAAGCAAAGCTATTCCCTCACAACTATTTTCTGTGGTTTCATTTATAAACGGTAAGTCCAGGAACGTATTCCCCATGGATACAGGGGATGATCTGTATTGCAATCCATTGATATCGTTAAAATTCCAGGTAAGATTTTCCTTGGTTTTTTTCCTGGGCTGCGAGGCCGTGAATTCTCTTCCAGAACACGACCTCACAGCCTGGAAAAAACTCAAGGAAAACCTATGGATGCCGGCCATGAAAGCCTTCAACTTCACAATTCCAGGTAAATTCATCAATAAAATTCACTTATTGATTTCTGTAGCTCAAATTGAAGAGACAGAGTTCAAGCTCACTGGGAAGCAGTTTCCCCTTTTCTCTTCGGCATTCCTTTCTGTCACCCCCAAAAGCAGTTCATTTCGTAGTATGGAGGACATCTTCTGTCGGGGATGCTTTGATCAAGATTTCCTGCGTGGCAGGGGGTTGGACTGGATGGCCCTCGTGGTCTCTTCCAACTCTACAATTCTATGATTCTATGATTCTAATGTTACCTGCATTAGATGAAAAAGGACTGCTGTGATGTTTAACCCAACTTTTGGAAACGACCCATCCACCCATCTATCCATACCTCTTCTTTATGTTCGTTTATCTATTGTATAAGGAAGAGCCAAGTACTGTACTGTATTCCAAAACTGGGTGGCTTGGTTCCACAATGTGCGTTGCCCCATTCAGCCACTAGATGACACTCAGATGCTAAACTTCTGCTTGTTGAACATGTCACCATCTCCAGCCTTCCCTGCCCCTTTCATTCTGCATTTCTGCTTGTAAATTTCCTGTTCTCTCCCTCGAAAAACTACCTATTTTTAAATACTCTGAGACTTATGAGACAGTCCCAGCAGGCGTGGGACAAGACTGCCTTGGGTTGAAAGAAACACGCCAGCGAGGGTGGTGGTGGTGAGCCATACAAAATCAACCACATGCTGGAAGTGATTCACACCAAAAGGAAAGCGAAAGAAGGGAAAACCTCACAGCTTTTGCAGAAGGTGCTTAATTTTGGAAGAGAAAGAGCAATGCTCAACTTGAGCAAGAAAAACAACCAGCTCAGTCCCACCACCTTTGCAAGTTCAACTGGTGGGCATCCAAGACAGGGCCTAGAATCATAGAATCATAGAGTTGGAAGAGACCACAAGGGCCATCTAGTCCACCCCCCCTGCTATGCACCTATTCGGTGGGTACCTCTAGGTTCTGGAAATTCCTTCCTAGGCAGGATTGTATGGCACCCTCTTTGCTGTCCTTCCATCAGCAGACAAAGATTTTTTTGTTTTGACAGGTTTTTGAGAACTGGGGTTTTAATGGAAGGGCTTTTTGAAGGGAGCTGTGCTGTTTTGTACAGTTGGACCACCGTATCCACAGAACCAATATCTGTGGTTTCAGTTATTAGCAACACATAGCGACACATGCCATAGAGTCATGCTAGAAAATGCCTAGAGAGGTGCCCTCTCTAGGAATGGCTAGGTCCTTCAACACAACTGTATTGTATATGTGTATTGGAAGTCCTTTATTTCTTCTCATATTCATTTGTAAGCCACCTTGAATGCCAATTTTGGAGGATAAAGAAGGTTATATATGATGATGATGCTAACAACAACAACAAAATGAACAACAACTCCTGCCTGGAAAAAGGGGAGACTGCCTTATACTAAGTCAAATGATAATCTGTTTCATTCAGCATTGTCTACTGCAAACTTGGGAAGCTAGGAATGTTACTTTTGTACCATGGCAAAATGGCAGCCACTGGAAAGACCCTGACATTTATCCCCACCAGCTCTACTTGTGAAGGTGATGGGATTCAGTTGGTTGTTTCCTTTGGTCGCCCTCCTCTGGACACGTTCCAGCTTGTCTTGTTTAGCTTGAGGTCCACTGAGATCTCTAGATCCTTTCCATGGGTACAGCTTTCAAGCCAAGTCTCACCCATCCTACATTTATGCATTTTCATTTTTCCTGCCTGGATGTCGTATCTGACATTTATCCCCATTGACATTCATTTTATTCGTTTTGGCTCAGTTCACCAAGCTATCAAGGTCATTTTCAATTCTGATCCTGTCCTCTGGAGGGCTGCATAATTGCCATCCCTGACTTAAAGCTTCAGATTATGAGGGGCCTCTAGATAACAAGAAAAAATCATCAGAAATCTGTTAGATTTGTTTTGGGTCGTGTTATGGGACTTAAACATTATAAAGATTTTCCTGATGGCGAGGCTGCTAGGCGGTGGAATAAACGGCCTCAGAATGGGGTCAACTCTCCTTCATTAGAGGTTTTTAAATAGAGGTTGGGTGGCCGCCTGTCAGGGCTGCACTGGCAGGGGGTTGGACTAGATGGTCCCTGGGGGTCCCTTCCAACTCTACGATTCTGTAGTCTGAACTGTATCGTTAGTATCAGAGCAGGCCCACTGAATGAACAGAACTTATATCAGGTTTACTTACCAAATTACCCTTGATGCAGTGGGTCTACTCTAGCTGAGATTAACAAGTGGGGTTGCCAGATGTCGGGGCCTGTCCTCTCTCTTCCAGTCCTCAGTTCAAGAGGGAGGAATCTCAGGGCAATAGTGCTGCTTTGAAAATGTAAGTGTGCACATTATTTGTATATTTTCTTCATTTGTTAGAATTCTAGACTTCCTAGGCTGTGTTAATAGGAGTCTAGTGTCTAGATCAAGGGGAGTACTAGTGCCACTCTATTTTGCTTGGTCAGACCTCACCTGGAATCCTGTGTCCAGTTCTGGACACCACAATTCAAGAAAGATATTGACAAGCTGGAACGTGTCCAGAGGAGGTGGACCAAAATGGTGGGAGGTCTGGAAGCCATGATGCCCTATGATTGCCATGATTGCCATTTGTCGGGGATGCTTTGATCAAGATTTCCTGCGTAGCAGGGGGTTGGACTGGATGGCCCTCGTGGTCTCTTCTGACTCTACAATTCTATGATTCTATGAGGAGCGGCTTAGGGAGCTGGGTATGTTTAGCCTGGGGAAGAGAAGGTTGAGAGGGGACACGATAGCCATGTTTAAATATTTGAAGGGATGGCATCTTGAGGATGGAGCAAGCTTGTTTTCTGCTGCTCCAGAGACTAGGACATGGAGCAATGGGCTCAAACTCCAGGAAAAGAGATGCCACCTCAACAGTAGGAAGAACTTCCTGACAGTAAGAACTGTTCAACAATGGAATCTACTGCTACCTCAGAGTGTGGTGGAGGCTCCTTCTTTGGAGGTTTTTAAACAGAGGCTGGATGGCAATCTATCAAGAATGCTTTGATTGGGTATTCCTGCAGAGCAGAGGGTTGGACTAGATGACACTTATGGTCTCTCCCAACTCTATGATTCTATGACTTGGTCTGTATTTTTAATTTGAATGGCATACTCTCTGCAAGTGTGGTTTGATGCTCATGTATTCTGCTTTATGACATCACCATTGGGGACATCATCTGCCTCCTTTGACCTCACAACGGAGTCATCCCTGGACCTCAGGTTTTGGTCCTAAAATTTCGAGGGTAATCCTTACCTGGCAACCCTATTAAAAAATAGAATTTAAGCCAAGGGCAATTGGAGGGTATATACTCCAGATAAGTCTTGATCCAACGTAATGGCTATCGGTGGAAAGTGATCCCTCTGCCTAAATCTACTTTGGATCCAAGTGACTCAGAACTCATGTCACTAGGAACAAAACCCCCATAAACTCTGCTTTAAAAATTCAAATTGCTACCTGAAGAGATTAGGTATTAAAATACCCGACAATTTTACGCAACTGGCTAAATTAAATCTAGATCCCTATTATTAATCAAATAACACCCGACTTGGAAAGCACTTCTGGTGAGCTTGTAAAGGAAATTAATACCATAAAAATGACCACCCAGCATCATATCTTGTACATTTTCTCTGGCCTTTAAGTACATGTTGCATTAAAAACACAGCTTGCAGTAACACAAGAATTTTTTAATAAGTAATAGTAAGCGTGGGGGACAGTTTCCTCGGGATTGTAGAAGGAGAGGGTTCAAATTTTCCCTGCCCTACTACAATCCTAACAAAACATGCCCCCTCCAAAAATATATATATATCTGGTTGCAAAACAGCAGCACGGAGTATCTTTCCCATTGACGCCAAAAGCAGTTGTCATCAGAGAACACTCTAGTTAAGGTTCTTAGAGGACATCTGGTGACAATTTGCCAGGAGTACTTGGATAAGATTAATCAACCATTTCACGGCTTCTTATGAAGAACTGAAACATCTCTCTTTCTCTCTCTCTCTCCCCCCTTTTCCAAAATGTAACACACATGGAAAGGAAAGGAAGCTCCACTTCCTTGCTCTTGAAATAAAGCAGAATGGGAAACGTATATCTCCAAAATGAAATTAATTACAGATCCAACTCCCCCACCACCCGTGGTGGTTAGCATTATAATTCATTTATTTTAAAAAAACCACACACAGAGAGACAGTCATAGAATCATAGAATCATAGAATTGCACAGTCGGAAGAGACCACGAGGGCCATCCAGTTCAACCCCATTCTGCCACGCAGGAAATCACGATCAAAGCATCCCCGACAGATGGCCATCCAGCCTCTGTTTAAAGACCTCCAAGGAAGAAGACCCAACCATGCTCTAAGGGAGTGCGTTCCACTGCCGAACAGCTCTTACTGTCAAAAAGTTCCTCCTAATGTTGAGGTGGAATCTCTGTTCCTGGAGCTTGCATCCATTGCTCCGTGTTCCAGTCTCTGGAGCAGCAGAAAACAAGCCTGCTCCATCCTCAGCGTGACGTCCCTTCAAATACTTAAACAGGGCTATCATATCGCCTCTTAACCGTCTTTTTTCCAGGCTAAACATACCCAGCTCCCTTAATCTCTCCTCATAAGTCATGGTTTCCAGACCTTTCACCATTTTAGTCACCCTCCTCTGGACACGCTCCAATTTGTCAATATCCTTTTTGAATTGTGGTGCCCAGAACTGGACACAGTATTCTAAGTGAGGTCTGACCAAGGCAGAATAGAGCGGCACTATTACTTCCCTTGATCTGGACACTATACTTCTATTGATGCAGCCCAAAATCGCATTGGCCTTTTTAGCTGCCGCATCACACTGTTGACTCATGTTCAACTTGTGGTCTACTAGGACTCCTAGATCCCTTTCGCAGTCTTGTGACATGTTAAAGGCTAACAAAATTTATTTGGGGGTTGCTTCCCCTCTTCTCTTCTTCCTCCTCTCCCCTTTTATTTGTTCTTCCTCACCTTTTCTTGTTCCGCTTCCTCTTCTACTCCTCCTGCTCCTTCTCTCCTTCTCCTTCCTCTTCCTTTTCCACCTCTATTTTTCCTCCTCCTCCTCCTTCATTTTTCTTCTTCCTCACCTTTTCTTGTTCCACTTTTCTTCCGCTACTACTCCTTCCTTCCTCCTCCTCTTCATCTTCCTTTTCTATTTCCTCCCCTCTACTTTCCCCTCTCCTCCTCACCTTCTCTTTCCTCTCTTCCTCTTCTTCCTTTTCCTCCTCCTTCATTTTTCTTCTTCCTCACCTTTTCTTGTCCCACTTTTCTTTCACTACTACTCCTTCTTCCTCCTTTCCTCCCCTCTTCTTTGTCTCCCTCTCTTCCTCTCCTCCTCCTTCCCTTTTCTTCTTCCTCACCTTTTCTTGTTCCACTTTTCTCCTCCTCCTCTTCTTCCTCACTTTTTTTGTTCCACTTTTCTCCTCCTCCTCCTCCTCCTCCTCCTCTTCCTTTTCCTTTTCTTCCTCCCTCCTCCTCCTCTTCTTCTGTGTCATGCCCCGTGAACCTGATGAGGGTATAGAGTCCGAACACGGCAGGGAACGGCCCTAGGGATCCTGGCACAAGTTTACACCTGTGCCAGCAGGGAACCCTGCCAACCTGGAGCCTCGACCAGAGGAAGAGCCTGGTCCGAGTGGGTTGGCATCAGTCCCAGCAGAGAGTCCTGCCCACTCAGATAAGGATGATGAAGAAGAAAGGGACTTACCTCCATCATTGTATACCCAGCAGCAAACTCAAAAGGAAGCTCAAAGGAAGTCTCTGAGACTTTATGAGAAAAACCTGCTTGTTAAGAAACACCTGGCAAAGCCTTAATTGCTTTATATAGGCTGGGAGAGGCAATGGAGGCTTTGTCAGAGATCAACTGATCTCCACGGAGAAAGCTTCCTGAATCCTTGCTGCCTTGCCATGTGCCTTGACCTTGGATGGTTTCTGATGACCCTGTTGCCTGATCCTACTGACCTACTGACTGACTCCTGGACTACGCTGCCTTCTGTAAGCCTTGACCTTTGGACTGTATTCTGGACTCTTCGCTGTGTACCTTTTGCCTGTATTGCTGCCTTCCCAAGAAATGGAACTTTCCTTGCTCTTCCTAATTAACTATCACTGGAGCTTGGCTGCTTTCCCAGCTCTTGTTTAACTTGCTGGCAATTTGGAGTTGCTTTTGGACATTCTGCTTCTTCCTTTTCCTCCTCTTCCTCTTCTTCTCCTCCTCCCTCCTCTTCTTCCTCTTACTCTCTTCTTTTCTCCTTCTTCTTCTCCCCTTCTTCTTCTCCTTATTTTTTATCCTACCTAACTTTCAAATTATTAAAACTGGCACAGATGTAAAAGGTACAAAACCATAGGATTCAAGTTCATGGGATTTGTCTACCTGTTGGCTTGCAAGCCAACAACAAAGTGTGGGAGGCATTGTGCCTTACAAACGGCACCTACAAAATCTCATGAATCCCACGGCAGGCCAGACCTGCAAATACAACTGGACGAAAAGAAACTTCGACAACCTTTTGGATTAGACCCACCGCGAGCCCTGCTCTGGGATGTAGTGGTGGAGAGCTGCAGTAATACCAGGACCGGTGCTTCGGTTTCCATCTGGAGGCATTCGAAACACAAAACACAATAATGCCGGAATCATAGAACAACAATCTCTAAATTATATTCCCAAAAAGATGCTCTGAGCATATATCATTGCATTATAAAGAGCTTTGGCAGTTTTATTGATGATGTTGAATCTGGCTGACAGATGCATTTACACCAGATAAGCATTGGAAATGCTGGCGTAATTGCTTATTAGTCTAGTCGCGAGGCAAAACAGCAGATTGAAATGAATAAGAGTGTGCACGAACACAGAATTTTGCTGCCTTTGTTTTTTCCCTCCCTCCCTTCCCCCTCCGCAAGCTCACCATCTGCTAAGCATCTGGGAATTTTGAGAATAAATAAATAAATATCAAAATCCACATCATGCACAGGTGGGAATGATGGATGACACAGAGACCACGAAATTCAAAACCAAAACAAAGCTTCAGCCACAATTCAGTGGAGACTTTGGATGCTATTGGATTGGATTGCAGCCTTGCAGAAATATAAAAGCCCAAATCTCTCTGGTTTTGGATGCATGGGTAAGTCCCCCTATGGAAGTGGTGGAATATTTTGTGTGATGTGGAACACCCCCATTCCATTCAAGGCTGAGGCATTGGAGTTGCACATGTGGTTTCCTGGCACATAGTTGTGCAGTGTGCATTCTATTCTGCTTTGGTCAGACCTTACCTGGAATACTGTGTCCAGTTCTGGGCACCACAATTCAAGGAGGATATTGACAAGCAGAAACGTGTCCAGAGGAGGGTGACCAAAATGGTGGGAGGTCTGGAAGCCATGATGCCCTATGAGGAGCGGCTTAGGGAGCTGGGCATGTTTAGTCTGGAGAAGAGAAGGCTGAGAGGCGACATGACAGTCATGTTTAAATATTTGAAGGGATGTCATACTGAAGATGGAGCAAGCTTGTTTTCTGTGGCTCCAGAGACTAGGACATGGAGCAATGGGTTCAAACTACAGGAAAAGAGATTCCACCTCTACATTAGGAAAAACCTCCTGAGAGTAAGAATATGTTTGGCAGTGGAATACATTGCCTGGGAGTGTGGTGGAGTCTCCTTCTTTGGAGGTTTTTAAACAGAGGTTGGATGGCCATCTGTCAGGAATGCTTTGCTTTGATTGTGTATTCCTGCAAGGCAAAAGGTTGGCCTGGATAGCGCTTGTGCTCTCTTCCAACTCTATGATTCTATGTGCATTGCACATGGACATGCGTCCATGCAATGCACAATGCATGGGTATGAATTGTGTACGCATATTACATACCCATGTTGCACAATGTCACAATTCACTTATGTACAACTGTTTGGTCCCATCTCCTTGACGTTGAGCTCCTGGTCCTCACACAATTGCCCACCCTGTTCTATGTCTTCAACCCCCCTCCCAAACTGGGAGGCAGTTTGCATGACAAATTTATTCAGAGATCAACTGTGTCCGAAATGCTCTGGAAAGAGAAAAGCACCAGAATGTCAGGTTAGGTGAATTTTTCTTCCTAACATGCTCCGAGATATTATTTTTTATATGATATGGGCATAGCTATAAGGACTACAATGACATTTAGCCCTGGGAAGGCTGTAGTTTGCATGATATGTTTATTCCGAAATGGGCCATGCTTGAAATATTATGGGAAATGGAGCAATGAGGTAATCTTCCAGGCATTCTAGTTATGATAGTCAAAATATTTTATTTTGCAAATATACAGTATATATTTGTATAGCATTTTTAAAAGGCTGTTGTTCTGTTTATTAATCTGGCTGTTTGTTTTTCATTTTTGGTGCTGTTAGGTACTTATAATGTGTCCGTGCCTGCTGCTGTGTGTTTTATATAATAACCTGGGAAGGTGGTTAATTTTTCTATGTTTTGTATTAAAATTGCTTTATTAAATATGCATGCATGAACACTTTCCTGGAGCCTAACCACAAAAATGAGGTATCAAATGCCACTTTCGGATGAAATTCCTTTCCTATGGTTAATCTAGACTAGCAGATGAATCATAATACCAATGGTTAGCAAGAACGTAACTGAGATGTTTTCAATTTCGTGTGTGTGTGAATGCACCAATTCACTTTTAGACCTAAAATTGATCAAAGGCATCACAACAGAAAAAAAAAATCAGTTAAAAACACACACAAACACCATAATCCAAAACATTTAACCTATCAGCTGTAAGGCTGGTGGTCTCTTCTTTGGAGGTCTCTAAGCAAAGGTTGGATGGACATCTTTGAGGAGTGCTCTAGGTGATGGGGGGTTGGACTAGATGGCTCTTGGGGGTCTCTTGTGCTTAGAATCTCCTGTTAGTGCAAGGTGCAATGTACAGAATCATAGGGTTGGTAGAGCCATCGAGTCGATATAGGAACTCCAGCTAGAGTATCCTTTCAGGTAGCTGTCTAGCCTCTTTTTGAAGATTTCCAGAGAAAGAGAGTCCATCCATCAGAGAAAGAGACACTCCATGTGGCCCTCCAGATGTTGTGGACTGTAACCTCCATCGTCCCTCAACACTGGCTATGTTTATTTATTTAATTCAGTGGTTGTTAACCTTTTCTTTACTAGCCCCCCCTATTAAATATCTTTTGTTGCCGTGGACCCCCAAGACTTCACTCAAGATTTAAAACAACAACAACAACAACAACAATATTAATAATAATAATGCAATTATGCCATCCATTAGACCTTCCCTCAGAGGCACTGGAGTGGAGAGAAGACTTTTCTCCTGCAAGTTTGTGGCTGGAGTGGATTTAATGGCAATGTGCAGACCAAGCCAGCCAGCCTTTGCCTTGGCTCCTGCCACATGGCCACTCCATTGCAAGGAGGAGGTTGGTCAAGCAGCCTTCAAGCCTTCATGGACCCCCTGTGAGGACATTGTGGACCCCTGGGGGTCCCCGAACCACTGGTTTAATTGATACCCCAACTTTGTCCCAGCAGAAGGTTCAAGGTGGCTTACAACAAGTTGCCATCATGCGTAGATCATCACGAAGAAGGGGAAAAAAATGCCATCAACAAATATTCAACCCAAATGTTGGCTAGGGATGATGGGTGTTGCAATGGCGGGTCCTCTGTGTTAGCCTCCTTAGGAAGAATTTTATCTGGACTTTTTAAAGAGAAGCCGCAGCCCTCTTGAACAATGGAAGACTGGGTCTATCAGCAAATACGCAAGTGGTAAGGTCTCTTAGCAACGGGAAATATCACAGCTTCTATCTGCTTAAATGCAAAGGTTCTTATATCACAGTGGCATGTTTTATGAATTGCCCATGCCTTTCAGCATTTGGTTTTTTTTCCTTCCTCTCCCCCTTGCATTTTTTTTTTTTTGTTCCCTGTGTTGTCGTCAATAGGGATCTCTCACAAGAGGGCAGGGTAATTGCTACTAGAAAAAGTTCAGTGTTTGAAGATGGTTTGATTAGGGAACTGTACAAATTCAATTTCTCCCAACCAGATTCAATTCTAATCTAATCTAAAGAGAGAAAACTCCAGTGTAATCATGGCCGGCGAAATAAAAGAAGAAAAAGGACGATGGAGCAGACTATTTAAATGTGGTCCCCCCACCCCTCTCCTATTGCTGAAGAGAAAAGAATATGCTGGTTTTGGATTTGGAGAGATTGGTGATCCCAATCTCACAGTCAGGTCCTGTATACGTGAGCGCGCATGTGTGGCTGGTTAAAAAGTCTCAAATCCCGGACAAGTAGGAGTGTGTATATGCACCAAATCCAGGCACAATTCCACCTCCAAACACCTGCTAGGTTGAATGGCATCTTCATGATAAGCCAGTATTCTGTACAGTAGGACCTCTGTATACACTTATTCATTATCCACTGATTCAATTACCCACAGGACACAAAACAGCGCACCTACCATAGAGCCTTCCTAGAAAATGCATCCTCTCTAGCCATTTTCTAGGTCCACCAAGGCAACTCTATGGTATTTTAAATTGGAAGTCCCATGATTTTCAATGGTGTTTGCAATTATCCATGGTTTTTGGTATCCATCCCCCCAGAACCAATCCCCAGTGGATACGGGGGTCCTACCGTACCAGCTACTTAGTTAAAGATACAAGTCGCTCCCTTTCCTTTATTTATGGATTTGGTATGCATGGTTTCACTTATCCGTGAGGAGCGGCTTAGGGAGCTAGGCATATTTAGTCTGGAGAAGAGAAGGTTGAGAGGGGACATGATAGCTATGTTTAAATATTTGAAGGGATGGCATACTGAGGAGGGAGCAAACTTGTTTTCTGCTGCTCCGGAGACTAGGACATGGAGCAATGGGTTCAAACTCCAGGAAAAGAGATTCCACCTAAACATTAGGCAGAACGTCCTAATGGTAAGAGCTGTCCGGAAGTGGAATACACTGCCTCTTAGTGTGGTGGAGTCTCCATCTTTGGAGGTTTTTAAACAGGCTGGATGGTCTTCTGTTGGGAATGCTTTGATTCAGTATTTCTGCAGGCAGGGGGTTGGACTAGATGGCCCTTGAGGTCTCTTCCAACTCTATGATTCTGTCTTCTCTCTAGGCATTTCTAGATTCTTCAATGTGATTCTATGGTCAACTTCTGGTGTTCATCTCACTGAAAATAACATGGTTCCCTATTATCCATGGTTTCAGGTATCCATAGTGGGTCTTGGAACATATCCCCTGTGGATACGGGGATCGACCTGTACTTACATGAGCCCTCCCATGCTTAAGACCTGGAGGGGAAAGGCTTTCTCTTGGTCTCACCACCATCTCGGGCACTAATGAGGACACACCAAAGAGCCTTTTTGGTGGCTGCTCCCAAGTTGTAGAACTTTCCCTGGGAGGTCCGATTGGTCTCCTCCCTGCTGTCTTTCCACCAGCAGGTAAAGACCTTTTTATTTAAAGAAGCATTTGGTTTTTAGGGTTGCAAAAGGCGAAAATTGTTGCAGCACTTTGGAAATATATATATATTTAAAAAAACACTTGGCGGTGGCAAATTGCGGTAAGTAAAAATGTGAGTAATTCACTTGCATCTGGATCCACAGGCATGCAAAGGTTATGCCTACAAAACAACAACAACAACAACAACATTAAGACAAATCACAGCTGCTGCAAATTGCCATTACTGTGCAATCTGTTTCTTTTTGCCTCATATAGACAAACCCATACTGGCCATAGATTTTAACAGCATCATCAGTCCAAGGATGAAGGCTCTGCCCCAGGAAGTCTACACTCCAAACTTGGACCCCATGAGATTACTTTTGCCTCCTTCTTTCCCTCGGTTAAGGGATGAAGACGCTGTCTAAGACCCTATAGTTGAATTCCTGCTTCAAGAAACGATGAACAACGTCCTCTTTGCTGCATTGTTGATGTGTGCCTACAAGTCGCTTCGGACTTATGGTGACCCTAAAGTGAACTGATTGTGGGTTTTCTTGGCAAGATTGGTTCAGAGAGGGGTTTGTCTTTGCCTTGCGCTGAGGCTGAGAGAGTATAACTTGCCTTTGGTCACCCAATGGGTTTCCAGGGCTGAGCAGGGATTCGAACCCAGGTATCCAGAGCTGTAGTCCAATGCTCAAACCATGACACCCCACTGGCTCTCAACCAACCGCATAACCAGCACCAATAGATAGCTAAGAAGAAATGGAAGCCAGATCTAAGGCTACATGCTGCAAACATGGAGACATTCTTGATTAGCAGACAGGATGTGCATTCCTTCCCTTTCCCCTTAGCTTCAGTTTTCGGAGTAGGTGAGGGTTGCATTATCTTAACAATAATGAATTTGGATGAGCTATCCTTGTTGCAATGCAAAGCATTTGGGGGTGGCTTGATCTTCATTGGACAATTCATACCCATTAGCTTTACAAAAGACCTACTCCTTTGTACTAGAAGTGGTTTCTTGGTATGAATTTGAATTTCTAAATGTATCATTTCACCACTGAATGAGGTATGGGTGAAGGGGAGGGTGATGTATCTCCATTTTACACCCACACCCACACATATATAAGCTGAGAGTGCAACTAAATGCTTTTTTTCTTTTAAATTTTATTAATTTTATAATCATACCTTATAATATCCAATCAATACTTATTTAGTAAAACACATAATATTACCATAAACATCACAAATTTTCTATTAACTAATTTCAAAAGTTAACATAAATTCTTTACTATGGTTCTTTTCAAGAATATTAATTCTCCTACCCCCCTCCCACTTCAGTGCTCCCCTTCATTGGAGCCATTATCCCTTACCTAATCTTTCCAGAATCTCATTTCTTCTTGTGGAGGTAACCTCCCATCTTTTGTCTGTAATACTTTTTGAACAAATACTTTCCACATTTTATCAAAATCACTTTCTTTCCAACTTCCTCTTCTTACTTTAATTCTACATGTTAACTTATCATTGATTGCCAATTTCCAAACTTCTTTATACCACTCCTCCACTTGTACATTTATTTGCATTTTCCAATGTCTTGTTATAATTAATCTTGCTGCCGCTAATAAATTTGTTATTAAATCCTTTTCTGCTTGGTTCCCATTCTCTCCATTATAAATTGACATCAATGCTATACTCGGTTTCCTTTCTATATTTATATTCAAAATATTCTCTATTTCTATAAAGACCATTTCCCAAAACTGCTGTACAAATTTACAGTTCCACCACATGTGCATATATGTACCTATTTCTTGGGTTCAACTAAATGTTAAGGGGATTTATATATTCCCTGCAATTAGCTTCTTTCCCCTTACCAAACAGGATTTTTTTTTAAATGTACCCCAGCAAGCCAATTTAAAAATTAAATGACCAATGACAAAGCATGGTACAATGCAAGATAGGTTAGTGAGGGAAATCATGCGCTATAGCAGACATCTTTCACCACTAGAGGGTGCCACTTGATAAAGAACATGCTAAACTATCATCTAGGTTGGCATTGAGTAAGATTGTCTTCTGATCTGACCCATGCAATACAAAAGTCTGCAAAGGGAAGTGAGTTGTCGACTGGAGCAATATCGATGCTCATAATGCAAAAACGCACAACTCTCCTTTCTTCCCTCTCTCAAACTCTCAGCAATGGCAGCTGGTAAATAGGGAGCCAACATGTGATGCTACCTGCGACCTGTACACACAAAAGCTGTTTGTAAGAAACGGGTGAATCCCATCCTCATTTGCATATTGATTTCTCCTTTTAGTAATTATCTGTAAAAAGTCAAATATTTGCTTTATCTTATAATTCAATTTCAGAAATGCCTCTGGGATTCAAATTAACTCTCTTGTAATATCTTCATTGAGAAAGAAGATTAATTATGCTTACAAGGAACCTAATTTAACTTATCAGACCTTTAATGTTTTCAGGGATCAGTAATGCATTTAAAATTTAGGATTAGAAGGGCGATCGGGTTCCATTAGCTTGGCTACTTTAATATTTGCCATTATTTTTATGCATGGGGGATCCTCCACCCCCCTTTCCCCAATCTCTCAAACCGTCCTCTTCCAAGAAAAATTAAAATATCAATTATGAAGATAATAAACATTATATATTGACATTAGTTATTATGCTTCTGGTGTTTTAAAGAGTGCATTAAAAGGCCTTCGTGAATAGAGGTGGGGGGGAAATATCAGAATTATTAATACTGGATAAGGTTGAACTGACTTGGGCTGCTGAATAATTTCTCTCTCTCTGTTTCTTTCTCTCTCTCATGCTTGCATACATAGTAAGAACACTTAGCCTTAGAGAAATGCTCCCCCAATTATTTTTCACACCTGCAAGAAGGTATACTTGCAACCTGTCCTTCTAGCCCAAAGGAAATACACAGCTCTACAGATGTTGTTGGACTGCAAATCCTGGAAGCCCTAACCAGTATAACCACAAATGTGGAGGGGATGTCCAAAAACATCTTGAGGGTTCCCTGATTCCCAGCTCAAAATGTCTCTGGTCAGCTTGCAGAGAAGCCCTTGCTGCAACATTTACTGGACATCATTCCCTCCAACATCTCAAAGATGAAAACCAAAGACAAGAGCAAGCTTGTTTGCTGCTGCTTCAGAGGCTAGGGCCAAATCCACACTACCCAAATAATTCAGTTTGAAACTGGATTATTTGCTATGGCGCCTTCCTATAGAATCCTGGGGTTTATAGTTTTGCAAGGTCATCGTTGCCATCCTTTTATTGCTGTCCATAGACGTTTTGAAGAAGCAAAGCAGAGAAATGGGGAGGTGGCAGGGGGAGAAGAAACAGAGCTAATGAGAGGAATGCAGATGGCGCGTCATCTGGCTTTGCTGCTGAGTTGGCAAACGTCACAACATGGAAGAAGAAACAACAGTGGCCTGTCCACAGGGCACGTTGAAAGTGCTGCGGTCAGGTTTGATACCTTGGAAGAATCATCCATGATTAGGAGGCCTTGTCGCTGAATGTCTAGCATTGAAAGGGTTGATATTGTGTGCCGTCAAGTCGTTTCCAACTTACGGTGACCCCAAAGTGGATCTATCATGGGGTTTTCTTGGCAAGATTTATTCAGAGGGGATTTGTTTGTCTCTGAGGCTGAGTCACTCAAGGTCACCCAATGGATTTCCCTGGTCTCCAGGGTCCTAGTTGCACACCCAAACCATCACACCATGCTGGTTCTCAAGTCAGTATTTGGAGAGAATAAATTAACCTTGTGCAATCGCGTCACTTTTTTTGTTTTACATAAGAAACAAGACAAAACAAAAAATCCCTAACCCATGTTAATATGGGAAAAGTGATAACAGCACCAAAAGCTGTACGGTTCCCCCCATCCTCTCCTGTTCCTTTATTTCTGGAATGCTTCTTTCCAGTTTGTTGCTTCTGTGGGTTTTATTAGCACATTTTGTTGGAGTAGATTTGCTCTGAAGTGATAAAAGCCGACTATAATCAGAAAGCTTTTGTTATCGGGCGGCAACCACTGGTAAATGCCACCTCAGAAGGGGCTCCGTTCAATGCCTTTATTACGGTGATTAGTCTAAGACGCTGTTAAGATAGCAACAAACTTCAAGCTTAGCTGATAAGACTTGGTTGAAAGGGCTATGGATGGGGGAAGGCAGGAAGAACACCTTGCATCGTTCTGGATCTCAAGGAGAAGGGAGTGATTTGGAGCACATGAAATCTTCTGCAGTCTCCCAGTGGGGCATCAAGAAGGTGTTATGGATCCATCTCACGACTCTGATGAGAAGTTTATGGATACGGTGCAAGTTCAAAACCACCTTTGAGTATCCCTTGCCTAAGAAAACCCTATGAAATTCATGGGGTCGCCATAAGTCGACAGGCACACACACACACACACACACACACAAGATCTGACCTTGGACCTTTCCCCTCAAATGCTGTAGGCTAAATATACACTGGACTGACTATGTGATGAATGTTGCTGTCCTTGAGCAAGCAGGGATCACCAGCATTGAGGCCATGATATTGAGAACACAGCTGCGCTGGGCAGGGCACATTTCTAGGATGGAGGACCATCACCTCCCCAAAATACTACTCTACGGTGAACTCGCCACGGGTCAGCGTAAGAGGGGCGCTCCAAAAAAGCGATACAAGGACTCCCTGAAACAACATCTCAGGCTCGGCCAAATTGATCACCAACAATGGTCCGCCCTGGTATTCATGGGGGGTCCTGGAACCAAACCCCAGCAAATGTGAAGGGACAACTGTATATCTATATCTTTATCTATATTTATGAGGCTGGGGGTGTAGATGCAGACTGAATGGCAGGAATGGATTGTGAGGTGGAGAGGGAATTTGCATGTGGGTGGTGATTGGTTGGGTGTGTTTCCTGAGCAGCCAATCAGCACACTGGGAAAGGAAACATACCCAAGCCTTTTATATAGATAGATATATAGGAGTAAGGGATGCAATAAGCTTCAAGGTAAAATGTCAAAACCATTAAGGATTACATCTGGCTCCACCCATTTCACCTTGGCCACACCTATGGTCCTTGGTCCCACCCTTATGGTCTTAGCCTTGTCCCCATGGCTGGAATGTGGCCCCTGAAGTCCTTCCCAAGTTGGGATCTGGCCCTCCTCCATTCCCATCCAAGGAGTAAGCACCATGGAAGAGAAGGGAACTTAGTTCTGAATAAATGCCTGGTGGTCTGTGTTGGGAACCTGCTTCCCTTGCAGAGTAAAGATAATGGCGCCTAATGAACAGCATGGACATTTCCAAACTAATCTGACAGATAAGTTCTCCCCAGCCACAGTTTGGGAAAAGTCATAACCAGAGACCATCTAATAAAGGAAGTCGCTAACACTAAAAAGGTCAAAGTCAGAACATGAAGCCCTCATTAAGCAAATCAATGGCTTAGACGGGAAGGCAAAAAAGACCGGGCAGTGAGCAATACCTGTCAAATGCAGCCCTGTCAATGGGAGCGAGAGAAAGAGAGAAAGAGAGGATCAAATGAACATGGCACTGAAATCTGGGCTGAGAAACCGCTCAGATCTTGACAGGGAAGAGAGGAAGCTGCCTTCTTCTGAACCAGAGAACTTGTCTAAATGGCAAAAATACTCCTCATGGAATCCAAGGAGAATCCCATTTGTCCTAATGAGATCCCACATTGAATTGCAATATTCGGAAAGAGGGTGCACCAAAACCGCAAAAACTATGCTAGACTTTGGGACTTTTCCTGAGTTTTAAAAAAACTGCAGGGGAAAATGCGCATTCCAGGTCATTAGGACAACCGAATCGCATCACTGCGCATTCCTGAAGTGGATAGCTGATTGGTCGGACATGCGCAAGGATGGAGCTTGTCAGCAAGCCAGCACCTAGAACCGCCATGTTGGAGTTTCACCATAGTGACCATGCACTGGGGTGATGAAACGGTCTTTTCCAGGCATGTTTAGCCTGGAGAAAAGAAGGTTAAGAGGGGACATTATAGCCATGTTTAAACATTTGAAGGGATGTCATACTGAGGATGAAGCAAGCTTGTTTTCTGCTGTTCCAGAGACTAGGACATGAAGCAATGGATTCAAAGTATAGGAAAAGAGATTCCACCTAAACATTAGGAGGAACTTCGTGACAGTAAGAGCTGTTCAACAGTGGAATGTACTGCCTCATAGTGTGATGGAGTCTCCTTCTTTAGAGGTTTTTAACAGAGGCTGGATGGCTATCTGTCGGGTGTGCTTCGATTAAGTGTTCCTGCATGGCAGGGGGTTGGACTAGATAGGCCTTGGGGTCTCTTCCAATTCTATGATTCTATAATTCTATGCTTCTTCTACTTCTCCTCCATCTGACCTTGCAAGATCAAACATCTGCCTCCAAGAAGAGTAGCTGCCTGACAGTGTGTAAGCAAGGTCTTTTCTGTCACGAGCTTTCTGATCTCCAAGTAAGATTGGAGTGAGCTTATGAAATAATAAAACAATGCAGAATTGGAAAGGCAGCGGGAAGAGGAGGTGGAGGGTGAGATGTGGGAGGGAGGGAGGACTTCTGTGGAGCCACAGAAACACAACCTTGGAGATTTATTTCCTCAGTTTCCACTGGAGGTCAGTGCAACATTACAAGTTTTTTTTGGGGGGGGGGGCTTTGTATGGTGTATGTGTGTCTTCCTGAACTAGTGTTGCTTCTTCATTTTAAACCACCAACTTGCAGAGTTGTTGGTTAACACTACATTTGGATCTTAATAAATAGGGAACGTCAGAACTGTGCTCTGGGGCTATATTGGTAACAGCCTGAGTCGGGTTGAGAAAAGTTAGAAAGGCTTGGGTGTTTGTTCAGCTGTAGCTTGCTCTGCTGGGGGTGGCATGAAAATGGCTTTTCGCCTTTTCTTCCCTTCCCAGCATCTCTACTTCTTCTCCAACTTGAGATAAATGTTCTATCTACCCAACAAATGGGTCAGGAGTAGATGACTCAGCTATGTGGGATTGATGGGTGGGAGGACACAATGAGTAATGGCAATCACTCTGCCCAGTACCTTTTTTAAAAATATAGCAACAGAGCTATCTTCCGCACAGAGCTCAGAACCCTTGATTTCCTTGCAAACATGCATAGGGTGGACACAGTCCCCAGAAGTCACTCTCCACCTTGCTAATCCTTCTTAGATGTTCCCCCATCACCAGCACCACCTTTCTCTTTTAACCCAGCCTTCCCATTCTGGAGGATTTAATTTATGCAGCCATCCATTGGGAAGTTAAGATTATGGCAATGCGGGTGAACAAAGCCAATTCAGAGGGAGGGCGACACTTTCTAAATCTTGCTCCCCCTTACTCTGAGTTCAGTACAGATCACACAAATGGGCTTTATGAGTTTGGCTGGTGAATCAGAATTGGCTGCGTGAGAATGTCCCTGAGGGCAAACAAAGCCTGTTCAGAGAGAGGGCAACCTTTGTACCATCACATTGTCCTCATGTTGAATGTGCAAACACTTTTGCATCCTTCTCAAATACTGAAAGTCACAGAAGTGGGAGAGGGTATGTCCAGTGGATGAATGGTTTGTGAAAAGGGTGTCCATGTTCGCATTTGAATTTGGACCTAGTCCTTATGCAGCGCATACACAAGTCTTATAGAAGGTGGAGAATATCTTTCAGCTCAACAGCTGAATCTGGAGTGAATTTGAAGGCTTTCATGGCTGGCATCAATAGATTTTCCTTGTTTTTTTCTGGGCTGTGAGGCCATGTTCTGGAAGAGTTTACTTGGACATTTCTCTTTCATCTATGGCTGGCATCTTCAGAGAGCTGAATTTGGGTTTAGAGAAGCTCTTGAAGGTTGCGTTCCAGTAGTGGGTGCAACCAAAAGCAAAAAGGACAGGACACAAAATAATAACACATATTAATTTAAAGCTCTTACCATCAGTACCTAAGCCCTAGGAGAGGCATTTGAACATTTTACAATGGGATGAAAGTGAATCTGTACAAAAGCTGGGAAGCTAGCAAGCGATGGGATAATGGGGAAGGTGAAGTGACTTTGTGGGGAATCCCAGGAAAGCAAAATTTGACCCCATGTCCTGGGATTCTCTACCTTACTACGAGCAATGGGCCTTTCCTCATTGTGAATCAGAACCTGAAGGAATCCAACATTATCTTCCTTGCTACTTTACAAATCATCTTATGGTCCTAAGATGTTAAGGAAGGGTAATAAGATCTACAGAGAAATCCAAAATACACATTGGTGCTGCCTTTATTTAGGTGCGAAAAACTTTTGTGCTAGCTTTCAAAGCTCACGGGCTTCAACATCAGGCAAAGATGACATTAAAGTCCTCACGTAGGGGAAACAAAAATGAAGCTGTTGGAGTCACGAAAGCCTGCAGGTTTGTGTCTTTGGTTTGGGATGTTTTGGAGAAGGTTTTCATGCAGGCAGAAAGCTGAGTCCCCACCCCTCTTCAGAGAGAAGTCGAGGAATAACAGGGACAAAAGGTATAAAAGGAGGCCATCAAATTTCAATTCTCCACTGTGGCCATAAAGTCTCTTCCCTTGAGATCAGTTCTGACCTTGCTCAGTGAAGCAAAAAAGCCCATATTTTGACAGAGTTCAGTGATCTTCCCAGGAAGATCCTGTGCTGCCTGGTCTGGAGATAAATTTAGGTATGACAAGCAAGTGTGCCAACAGAGGCCAATTGAGATCACATCACTTTGTTCTTGAAAATCAAGTCTCTGTATAGAATGACAAACAGCCCCACTTTCTTCCGGTTAGGATTTCTCTGCTTATGGTGGAGTTAGGCACCTTCAGATCTGGATAAATGGAAGGAGTGGCTATGTATCAATGTGTGCCTTTTATATGTTGTTTAGTGGCCAACATGACTACTCCTTGGGTCAGGTAGTGGCTGGTGGCTACCATGTTAATGGGGTGGTGAATCCACTCTAGGCTTCAACCCAAGCATTAAAGTACCTCTCCAAAGTGCTGAACCCTATTCTGAAATGGATTCCAAATGTTGGATAGCTCCTTTGACATTATCAAAAACCTGGAGTGGAGTTACAGCTCCACTGACATGGAAGCTGTCAGCTGCCGTTGGAAAAACATTGAGAAAAAATTATGCATAGATGAGCCATTCCTTCAAACCTTCTAGAAAACAATTAAGGGAAAATACATATTGTTAAAACAAGGCCGATGACACTGTATTACTTGCAGAAAATAGAAAAGACTATTGGAATGACCACTGATGAAAGTTAAGGAAGAAAGTGCAAAAGCAGGGTCACAGCTGAGTATTAAGAAGACAAAACAACAACAACAACAACAACAACAGCAACGGCCATAGATTATTTGCAGCAGGAGGACCATCGCCTCCCAAAAATACTGCTCTACGGTGAACTCGCCATGGGTCAGCGTAAGAGGGGCGCTCCAAAAAAGCAATACAAAGACTCCCTGAAACAACATCTCAGGCATGGCCAAATTGATCACCAACAATGGTCCGCCCTGGCCTCACATCGGGAGGCATGGAGACACACTATCCACAATGCTGCAGCCTTATATGAGAACTCACGCCGAACAAGTCTTGATGAGAAACAATAACGCAGAAAGAATCACAACCCAAAAACATCACCCAAGGAGACCTTCTGCTGTGCTGTCTGCAACTGGACTTGTTTATCTCGGATTGGCCTTTTTAGTCATCAGCGCACTTGCAGAAAGCGCAGGATGAGTCCTTCCTGAATCTTCGTTTGCGAAGAAAAGCCAGAGGAGAGGAGATGATTTTCATCACTTTAAAGTAGGTAATGAAGACATTGAAATAGTTAAAAGATTTCTTATACCTTGGCTAAACCATTAAGCAAAATAGAGATTGCAGTCAAGAAATGAGAAGATGACTAAGACTTGGAAGGGCAGCCATGAAGGAACTAGATAAGGTCCCCAAGTATAAAGGCATAACATTAAATACCAAAGTCAGAATTATCCAGCCATAGTATTTCAGATTTCTATCTATGGTTGTGAAAGCTGGACAGTGAAGAAAGCTGATAGGAAGAAAATAAACTCATTTGAGTTGTGGTGCCGGAGGAGAGTTCTGCAGATACTATGGACTGCTAAAAAGATGAATAAATGGGTCCGAGAGTGAATCAAGCCTGAACTCTCTCTAGAAGCCAAGATGACCAAACTGTGGGTATCATACTTTGAACATGTTGGAAACGACAAAGATGCTTGGTAAAAAAGTGGAAGATAGTAGGAAAAAAGGATGGCCACATTCCAGGCAGACTGATTCCATCAAGGAAGCCATGGTTGTTGCCTTGAGTTTGTAAGACCCGAGTAGAGTCTTGGAGTTCGTTCTTTCACAGGGTCAGCAGAAGTCGAAATTATTGACTTGATGCCAAATAAGATTGGGTATTCCTGCAAGACAGGGGGTTGGACTAGATGGCCCTTGTGGTCTCTTCCAACTCTATGATTCTAAGAACAACAAAAAGCCACCCGACAGGAAAAAAATCAAATCAAATCAAATAAACTTGGGATTCCTGTTACCTCCAAATTCAATCCATGATGGAGAATTTTTTAAAACTTTCCATGCTTCTCTTTCAGGCAGCTTTTTGGACACAGCAGTCTCTTTCTCTACCCTGATCGTCTCTGGCATTATTTACATTTTGTTTCATATTTGTCTCTCCTTCCTTCTTAATGTTTATTTCAATGCTAATGGTCCCCCAAAGTACTTTAATTGGATTCTCTTTGCAGGAGAGGAAAAAAAAAGAGAAATTTCTTGAAAGTTAATTAAAAGTTATCCGCCTTTAATTGTGCAAAAGCAAGACTTTCTGCTCTGAAAATTAACTTCCATAATTAAAACCCTGTATCTGTTTCTTGATATAAATGGAGTGTTTATTACTCATTTATTATTATTGGTAATGGCAGTGCAATTTACATGAAAAGAATGAAAGAGTGAAAGGTTCCCCCTCCCCTGTTTTGCAGTGACTATATTACAATGTTTATATTCTATCCCTGGCCTGAATTGAATATGATTATTATTGGCCAAGATCCTATCTCATGGGATTCCATAGGAAGGAGCCATGGTAAATAACCCGGTTTCAATTTGGATTATTTGAGTAGTGTGGATTTGGCCTCAGACTCACACTCGCAGAGGTCCCTCCCATCACAGCATCCTGTGTTATAGTTGTAATGATATAGTCGTAGATAGTGTGATAATGGAATCGTGTTATAGCTGTAATGAGAATGAGATCTAGAGAAGAAATGATTTGCAAAAGTTCAGGATAGGTAAACTAGAATGAATGGTGTATTTGATAATGAGATAAGCGAAGGAACACCACCATGTTTTTGCTTGGTTGTACTTTGTGTGTGTGTGGTTTGTTTTCTGTCTTTGCCTTTGTTGTTTGGCTTGGTTTAGTTTAATTTTGTTTTGTCTTGTCTTGAAATGTCACGTTGTTGTTTGTCAGATGAGTGCAAAAGGAAATGAAAATTAATTTTTAAAACAAACGAACCATAAGTCAGACTTTTTTTTGTGTGTGGGGGGAAGGCAAATAACAATGGCAAGAATTGCTGATACTGTTTAGTGGCTGACTGACAAATTCAGGAGGTTGCAGGTTCAAATCTTCCCTCTTCTGGGTGATCACATGATTATAGCCTTTGCTTAGCCCCTGTGACATGAAAGCTCTCCGACAGCAATTTATTTCATTGCATGTCTCAGAGGAATTTACCCAAACTGGCAAAACATGTATTGTGCATTGTGCATACTGACTCTGTGCATTGCAGAAAGAGGTGACAGCTAGATGCATCCACTAACAGGCATCCAGCTAGGGACATATGCCGGCATAAGTCACGCTATGCAATGCACTGTGGGCCCCCAAAAGTCAACATTGCACAATGGACATATTCTGCTGAGAGTGGCAGAATCAGAGTTGCATGGGCAATATGTTCCTCCATGACTTCTTACTGGGCTGTGGTTTTCTGGGATTTGTAGCAATAGCAATAGCATTGATATTTCTATACCGCTTATCAGTGCAAAGCATTCCCTAAGCGGTTTACAACGTGTTTAGCTAATTGCCCCCAACAAGCTGGGTCCTCGTTTTACTGACCTACGGAAGGATAGAAGGCTGAGTCAACTTTGGAGCCCTGTAGGATCAAACTCACAACATTGTGGCCTTTAATACCAGCATTTAGTCACTGCACCACCAGTTCAAAAAGTATCATTTCAAAGCCATGAAATGAACAGTGGTTCTTAATCTGTGGTCCATGGACCCCCAAAGGGCCGTGATGTCCTCACAGGGGGTCTGCAAAGGCTTGAAGACTGCTCAGCCCATGTGACAGGAGCCAAAGCAGAGGCTGGCTGGCTTGGCCTGTGCATTGCCATTCAATCTGCTCCAGCCACAGACTTGCAGAAAGAAGGAGGAGAAAAGTCTCCCCTCCCCTCCAATGCCTCTGAGGGAAGGGTTAATGGATGGTGTAATTGTATTATTGGGTGCGGCTATACGATCATAAAAAAATCCGTATGGGGGGCAAAAAATACGAACAGCCTGTTGTTCGTATGCATACGAACCGGCTATACGATTTTTAACCCCCCTAAACTCCGTATGACTCCCTCTTCCCGAAGCTGGCTGGATCGAGCAAGCCAAGTGGCAGTTTTAAATCTCCTGCCATTTTTTTTTTTTAAAAAGGTTCCTGGTTTGCAGACAGTCAGTTTTCCGTATTTACAATATAAAATAAAAATAAATAAACATATAAATTCACGGACTTACCGGACGCTCGCTAGCTGGGAAACCAACATGGCAGCCACTCCCAATTCCCCTCCATGCCAGCCAATCAGATTACCCTGCCTGTTCGTATGTGTGCGAACGGACCGTACAGACCCGTCAGCTATCCGAACGGCGTACGGATTTCTCTTCACAATCCGCTTTCCCTCCTGAATGCCACGTGTGCATATTTCAGGGTGGAAAACCACCACCCCTCTTTTGTATTCATGTGCATCCGAACGGCCGTTTGTACCGAAGCGCAAACTTCTGCACGCCGTATGTATTATTTAAATCGTGTGGACGGGACCATTATTCCAGAACACAGCCTCACAGCCCGGAAAGAAAATCTATGGATACCGACTGTGAAAGCCTTCAACTTCACAATTGTATTATTATTATTATTATTATTATTATTATTATTATTATTATTATCTGGTATTCTTGTTGTTATTATTGAGGTTTTAAATCTTGGGGGACCATGGCATTGGGGGACCATGGCAACAAAAGATATTTAAAGGGGGTCCCTGATAAAGAAAAGGTTACGAGCCATTGGGCTAGAGGATTCTGGGAATTGTAGTCTAAAATTATTTCTAAGCCATGCTAGACTGCAGGATTCCGTAATCCAAATATCCTGGGTGTGGACAGACAACTCTGTCCTCTGAAGGTGAGGAATACCATCGAGGGCTCAAGAAGAATGGCTTGTTCTCTTTCTCTCTCTCTGTGTGTATATATATATATGTGTGTGTGTGTGTTGCCTCCCAGCTTCTGCCGTCTGAAGATAGTTGCCTCCTCTTCCTAACAGCAGGACCGGTGCAGCTCTTAGTACAAATCTACACCGCATAATGGCGCTGATGATCCCTCTGCGTCACACACGAAGGAGACGGCGGTAAGAGCCGGAGAATAATTACACTTCTGATATTATCCAGGTAAATAATTTGTTTTCTTCCTTAAAAAAAAAAAATAAGAAAAGAAAATAACACTTGGGAAAGAAGATCTGCTTCTTATTCAAACATTTACTGAATAAACAGATTGCACATTTCCTATCTGGCTGAGTTCTTATCCTTCAAGGCTGCAATAAGTGACCTTTTAATCCCAGGCAACACACTGCGGGAGCAGCTGGAATGGAAAAAGAAAGTGTTATTTTTATGCCCCACCACTTTGCCAGCCCAATATCCACTCCATTTCAAGCAGGAGAGGGGAAAAAACACAAATAAAATAGGTTTTTTTTTGTAAAAATCCCCATCACTGTCAAATCGGAAGGTGTATTTGGCTCATCAGCCATTAAGGGAACACTTTACTTTTACTCTCTCTCTCTCTCTCTCTCTCTCTCTCTCTCTCTCTCTCTCTCTCACACACACACACACACACACACACATTTGATTCTATACAGAGTGAAAAATGAAGAAACGCTCCCATCCTTCTATACATCCATCCCACCCACCATGGCCATTAGCAGGGGATTTGGGTTAGACAGTGGCAATGAGGGGCTCCCATGTCATCGGGGCAGTTGATCCACTCCAGGTTTTTGGATAACTTAAAAAGAGGTTCTCCAAGGTACTGAAGCTATTTGGGGGTTAGCATTCAGCACTTTGGAGAGCTCATTGAAAGGTAACCTGCTGCCAATTCACCACATAACATGCAGGCACGACTTGGGGTGATGGGGGCGGCACTGCCAAATGTTCCAGTCACAGTCTATCCCTTTATGTGCGTTGAATCCGCTCTGGATTTTAGTCTGAACTTCAAAGGAGCTATCCAAGTGCTGATCCTATTTTAGGGATGGGACTCAGCACTGTAGATAGCTTTAAAATTCAAGCCAAAAAGCTGGAGGAGATTCACTGTCCCATTGAAATAAAAACCAACACTTGCCTCTGATACAGTAGGACCCCTGTATCCGCTGATTCACTATCCACTGATTCGGTTATCTGGGGGACACAAAACAGCACACCTGCCACAGAGTCTTCCTAGAAAATGCCTAGAGAGGCATCCTCTCTAGATGTTTTTTAGGTCCTCCAAGGCAAGCTCTATGGTATTTTAAACCGGAAGTCCCATTATTTTCAATGCCATTTGCTGTTATCTGCACTTTTCGGTATCCATGCCCCTTCCTAAACCAATCCCCCATGAATATGGGGGTCCTACTGTATTAAGTAATCCAATATATCTGAAAGGCATATTTCAAGTCCTTTGTGATTTTCCAAAGGGGGACTTAAAACAGAAAAACAACACCCACCAGTATGAAATAACCAGAATCCTATTGGTGTCTTTTGAATGCTTAAGTTTCCCCATAGGATATTTTGTTGAATGCCCAATATCCAATATCTTAGATGATGTAGGTCCATAAATGTAGCTACTTCAGCCAATGTCACTCCTCAAAATGTACCTCTGAAGCCAGGCAGAAACCTAACTAAAGGATTTTCTAAGCTGTTGGAGATTGGAGTGTTGTGAAATGGCAACCACAACACTTTCCTAATCATGGTGTGCATTGAGAACCCACATCAGGACTCTGGAGAGACGCTATGGGGTCATGCCACAACTGCTGCTCACAGTGCATCCCACAACCAGGAGAATGTGCCAGGTGTCACTTTCCTTTCTGCGGTGCCTTGGAAACCCTTTAGTTGGAGCACTGTCTGGCTTAAGAGGTAGGATTTTGGGGAGGTCACATTGGCCCTCGGCAACCATAAACAAGAATCTCAAAATTTATGAGACTGTAAGCCCAGCTTGTGATCTCATAATGATTGAACACGGTGCCAGCAATTCAGTTCAAGGTTATAGAAGGGGAGTTGCACATGCATTGCCATTGGACACATGGGCACATATTTATTTGTGCATTTTATTGCACATTTGCTTGTGCATTCAATTGCACATTCATTTGCATGCTAGGTTGAACATTTGATTGTGCCATGATGCCATTCAGCACATAACTCCGCACATGGAGGTTTAGCCTGTGCAAGGTTGATGCAAGAACTTGGCTGATTTCCTCAATATCATAGGCACCATGGGAGAGCTCTGTCTCTCTATTTTTTTTCCTGGTTTTAAGTCCCCCTTTGTTTGGGAAAATCAGAAAAGGACTTGACCTTAGTGGAGCCAAGCAGCGATAAGTCTGTGTCCTCTCCCCCTCCTCTTTGCCCTGCTGGTTATATATCTCCAATCGAAATGATCCCACTCTTAAAAGTACTTATCCCAATAATTTCTTGGCGTGATGGACAGACTCAGCAATAACCTGATCCTACAATACACTGAATAAACACTTTAGCATTTAGTGCGCACACGCTAATGTGCCTCCAAGTAATTGCTTAGAGAGAATCCCAAGCTCCAGGAGAATAATGCAGAGGTTGCACTTACAGGCCGCACAAGGAAAGGAAAGCGAAAATTGGCTAGTGGGCAAAAATTTCTCAAGTCTCTTTTCTTTCCCTTGCTCCCTATACTTTATGCACAAATATATTTCAATTAGAATATCAGTCACTTGCAAACCAACTTTTAACAACCTTTGAAGGCCTTGGAAGACTGATTGTTCATGGGAAAAGGACCCTGCATTACGTACTAGATTTTCTATGTGCTGTTTTCTTTCTGATGGTTTATGTTTTTTTTAAAGCAGGTTTTAATTCTTTGATAGCTTAATTGTGGCTGGCATTCTGCTTGGGACCTACGTCTTCATAAATGGCCTTATGTGTGTGCAAAATTGAACTGTGTAGTTTCTCAATGTCTGTATTCACTTAAGGCCTGATGTGACATTACCACATACAGGTATTTGTTGTGCAGTGGTGGAATGACTGATGTGCTATGGTCCAATCCACAATGGGCACTAATGTGCATTGGTGAACTCCCCAATACACATTTGGACACCAGCTAGGAAGTGCTGGAACATAACAGGGGTGTCTGGTGCACATCAGAAGTGCTTGATGTACATTGGAGACTCTTAGAGTTGGAAGAGACCCCAAGGACCATCTAGTCCAACCCCCTGCTATGCAGGAAGACAGAATTACAGCACCCCCCAAAGATACTCATCCAACTTCTGTTTAAAGACTTCTGAAGAGTCCACTAGCCTCAATCATAGAATCAGAGTTGGAAGAGAGCACAAGCGCTATCCAGGCCAACCTTTTGCCTTGCAGGAATACACAATCAAAGCAAAGCATTCCTGACAGATGGCCATCCAACCTCTGTTTAAAAACCTCCAAAGAAGGAGACTCCACCACACTCCCAGGCAATGTATTCCACTGCCAAACATATTCTTACTCTCAGGAGGTTTTTCCTAATGTTCAGGTGGAATCTCTTTTCCTGTAGTTTGAACCCATTGCTCCATGTCCTAGTCTCTGGAGCCACAGAAAACAAGCCTGCTCCATCTTCAGTATGACATCCCTTCAAATATTTAAACATGACTGTCATGTCACCTCTCAGCCTTCTCTTCTCCAGACTAAACATGCCCAGCTCCCTAAGCCGCTCCTCATAGGGCATCATGGCTTCCAGACCTCCCACCATTTTGGTCACCCTCCTCTGGACACATTCCAGCTTGTCCATATCCTTCCGGAAATGTGGTGCCTAGAACTGGACACAGTATTCCAGGTGAGGCTTGACCAAAGCAGAATAGGGTGGTACAATTACTTCTCTTGATCTAGATAGTCTACTCCTATTGAGTCATATTCTTTGCGCTCCAACCAGGAGCTGGTCAACCTTTGCTGTAGTTTTCAGGAGAGAACAACCCTTTCTAGTGCAGGATGAACATCTGTCTCCTGAAAAGGCCAGCCACGCATAATACTTCCATTTTATCTGGGCTGAGTTTCATTTAATGGGCTCTCATTCAATCCATTACCATTCTGGCTGATCTAACTATAGGGCTTTTTAAAATACCTTGCCCTACAATCCAAAATCCTAGGGCTGCTTACAACACATCAGAGCATAATAATAAGTCTAAAACATTTCCCTCCTTTCCAAATACACTACAAATTACATGCAATTATTCTGACTTAAATATTTAGCAGTACGAAATGACGGCATTTTCACTTCTGCAAAGAATCGCTTTAGCTTTCACCCAGAGTGCTTTGCTCCTTTTAATGGCATTTATTAATTAGAGACAGCAATATATTTAAATGGAAGACTAATTTGGCTATTTTCCTCATTATTAATTGGAGGGGGAAAAAGTCTTTCTCTGAGATATTCAGAGCTGGGATGTAATTGAGAAAAGTTTTGTTGATTTTTCACCCCCACCACTCCTCATAAAATAAATAAATCTTGCAGGCAATTAAAGCCATATTAGTCTTTACCAAAGAGCAATGTGTCCGCTTCATTATAAAAATAAAAAAAAAGAGGGGTGGGTGGGAGAAGAAAACAAGATGCAAGACTGGCTCAGTTTCCATGTCCAAAGAGAAAAATAAAATGAAAAGACTGCTGTAGCCAATGTATTATTAATACCAATAAATGGGAGAGGTCAAATTTAAAAGCTGGGACGTAATGCATTCTCTTGCAGCACTGAGCCTTTAAGCAAGTTGCAGTTATTGAAAATGTGTAGTAAAAAAAAAAATATAAATGGGCAAAATTTCTCCCCTCCCCATAAAAGACGGGATAATAACACATTGGGTATATTAACATAGTCTGGATAAAAAGCATACCTAGGAAAGCATACCTAGGTTTAATGGACTTGACTACAGATGGTAGGGCAGAAGCCAGTGGAAGTAATATATACAAGTGAATGTTGCAGTAGATTCCTATCTCTCAGGGCAGCAGTGAGGAAAGGTGTGTCCCTTGGGCCTCGTGAGGCCCCAGGGCTCTTTTTGGGGTGACTGAGCCCCTGCAGCATCCAACCATTTAAGAGCTGTTTGGCAGTGGCATGCACTGCCTGGGAGTGTGGTGGAGTCTCCTTCTTTGGAGGTTTTTAAACAGAGGCTGGATGGCCATCTGTCGGGGGTGCTTTGATTGGGTATTCCTGCATGGCAGGGGGTTGGACTAGATGGCCTTTGTGGTCTCTTCCAACTCTATGATTCTATGAAACTGGAGGCCATGGAAAGTAATGGCTGAGATCCTGCATCAAGATACATAGCCACAGTGGCTTTGATCTGTCTCTGCATATGACCCCCCGAAAGCCACCTTAAAATCCAGGCAGCTGCATTGTGGGATGGAGTTATGAAGAACATGTGAGTGGGGCACTAAAGGAGGACGTGTCCAGCCCCCTCTCACCAAGTGGTAGTGTGACAAGGAGCTGTGACAAAACTCCGCAGGAATCTCTGCTTCTGCTCCTCACACCACAGCTCGCTGGCAGGAGGCGAATGGACATACCATCCTTCAGTGCCCTGCTCACCGGTGCCGAAGAACTTGGTCCCTTGGTGCAGTTGCCTGGATTTTAAGGTGGGTTTGGAGAGCATTTACGATCATAGATGTAAAGAGGGAAATGGTTACGAGGTGATAAATCTCACTTCTGACATTATCACTGAGGATGCCACAGTGGGATGTTGCAGGAGATTTCCATCTCCCAGAACATGGGTGAGAAGAAGTGTGGTCACGTGGGTTACCCAAGGCTGTGTTTGAGGGGCCCTGGGGCACCACAGCACTCCCCCAATTTTTGTATTTTTTTTAAAAAAATTAAAATGGGTTTGCATTATTATTATTATTATTATTAATTTCTATAGCTCCATCAACATACATGGTCTCTCTCTCTGGCTTTTCTTTGCAAACGAAGATTCAGGAAGGACTCATCCCATGCTTTCTGCAAGCGCGCTGATGACTAAAAAAGCCAATCAGAGATAAACAAGTCCAGTTGCAGAAAGCACAGCAGAAGGTCTCCTTGGGTGATGTTTTTGGGTTGTGATTCTTTCTGCGTTGTCGTTTCTCTTCAAGACTTGTTTGGTGTGAGTTCTCAAATAAGGCTGCAGCATTGTGGATAAAAAAGGCTACTTGGTCGTTTAGGATGCTGCCGAACAAGACTGTCATCTCCTGGGTCAGCCTCAAGCAACCAAAGTCCTGAACTGCCTGCCAGACAGGTCAAAACTGAAGGGTCTGACAAAGAGCGTCAAAGGGCAGAATGGGCTCTCTAGCCTTATGGCAACCATCCTAGGAGAAGGAAAACTCTAATCCCAAACCTGGGCAGATGGTGTACATGGTACTTTACAAGAAAAAGAACAGAACAGTTCCCTGCCCTCAAGCTTACAATCTAATGAAGACATGATACAAAAGGAAAGGAGATGGCAATAGGGGAAGGGATTAAATCTAGCATTCTCTTCTCTCCCTTCTTGGCCAGGCCAAGGCCAATTGGGATGGATGGAGGGCCATTTTGCTTCTGGGCTGAGGCAAGTTGGAGCTCTGCCTGCCTTTCCTTCTTCCCCTCCTTGGCCAGGACAATGGCAGTTGGGATGGAAGAAGGGCCTTTCATCTGTTTTTGAGCCGCCACCCCTATGGATTCTCTGAAGCTCCAGAGAGACCATTTTCCACTCAAGAAGTAAGCTGGAAGTTTTCTGATTTTTCAAGGCACTCTGCAAAGTACTTGAACCTATCTTGGGGTTGGCTTCAGCACCTTGGACAGGTCCACTGAAGTTCTAAAATCTGGGGAAGAATCTAGCAAGCTACCATGGTATGAATATATCCAGTTAAAAAGAATGCAAGGAATAAATGACTTCAGTTCAACATTTAGCAAATGGTTTTTGGCATCTTTGGTCTCAGCTGCTATGTGAGAGTTACAGCAAAGGGAGAGTTTAAATCTCACCCCTGGCTTGGTGGTGGAATGTATGGTTGGGAGAACAATAAGGGAGACCAAATGCCATGCTAGACGGATGATCTCCAAGTTAACTGACATATGCTGAGTAATTGATTCATTATGTATCAGCATAGTACAAGGCAAGAATTAGTCATCAAAATGAGTCAAATAATCTTTGTTAAAATGCATACTTTTAATAATAAATGCTCCTCCTCCTCCTCCTCCTCCTCTTCTTCCCTTTAAAGTTACCATCTGCTTGTGGGCAGTTTGTGAACAGAAAACGTGAGAGGTTTGACCAGAAGATGTGATTTGTTATGAATTATTTGCCTGGCTGTCAGTAATAATATTTTGATCTCTTCTTTCATCAAGCGGGCCTCGAGTCTGGGGATGTGTGGCTGGCTTTCCACAACTGTGGTTCCTACAACTGCTGTTCAGATGGAAAAGAATTCAGACCAGGATCATCGATGCAACTCATGCTTACATCAATACAAGAGGTCCTGCTTTGAGGAGACAGCCATAGCAATCGAGCCACTGGTCCCCAAGACATCAACTCTATGATTCTATGATTACTAGACACTCATAGACTCAATTGCCCATGAATTTTTCTAGTCCCTTTTTAAAGCTGTCCAAGATGGAGATTGTCACTATATCTTGTTCACACAGTTCACATTTAGAGTTCTATGCATGGTGTGGAAGAGCACAAGAAAAGAAATTGGTTTTTGCATATGCAAAGTAGCACAAAGGCTGTGTGTAAACTGGAGCCTATCAATGCAGGGATGTTGCAGTTCTGAGAGGGTATCTTTCAAGGATGTCAGATAACTTAAGCAACAACAACAATGCATTTTATTTGATGAATCCTCCAGATTTATGAGTGAGTTAAATCTGCAAATGAATAAAGAGTTTTGCAGGCGCTTATTTGGATGTTCTGCAATTGTGTCATAATAGGTACCATCTTAGAAGAGACATGCCATGCCATGCCATAGCTTTGGACTAATCCAGAATGTTTGCATTCAGTTCAAAATTATGGAAATTGAGTTGCACAAGCAGAGCCATTACACATGTGCATTTCACATGCAGCTGTGTGCGCACATTTGGATGCCATCCTGTCCATGACACACAATGATGTAACAAGGTGGTGTTGCACAACCGTCATGTAAGCCCATGACCAAAAATTCATTCTTGCCATGATCTTCAAGCTCTACATTTAGCAGAGGGCTGCCTCAGGTATAGCTATTCCTCTCCTTCTCACGGCATTCAGCAATAATGGTCAACAACATCTGAGCATGAATGCCCTAAGTTGCCTTGTAAAGAATCCCAGATATCTGTTCTCTAGTTCTCTGTCTCCAAAGGTTGTGGTGTGCTGGTTCAAATCAGCTGGACAGGTCTAGGGCTAGGGAGTGGTCTAGGTTCAACCCTCCCTGGATCAATTGGTCATGAACTTGGGCCTGGCTTCATCTAAGATCAGTGTGGTAAGTGCTCACCTTGGGCACCAAGTCCTAGGCACTGTCCTCTGAGGCAATGTAAGAGAGTGTATGACTTGCCCAAGGCCACCCAGTGGGTTCCCATGGTTGAGTGGGGAGTCCAACCCAACTCTCCAACCATTGCACCACAGATGGAAACAAAACTGGCTTGCCAAAGCTCAATACATGACCAACCCTCCAACTGGTATGTCCTTCCTCCTTCAGAGCTGTAGGTTGGACTTGTTGATCCATTGGGTCCCTTCGAAGAAAGGAGAGAAAGCAGGGGTGGCTTCAAAGAAGTGGGATGCAATTGTGCTTGCCAAGTTCTGCTCCCCATCTGTTCAGCCGACAAAGTGACAGCTCAAAAAGCTGAGTTCTTCTCTGCCGGATGCTGAAATCAGTAGATCAAATTGCAGACTAGGGAAAGGCATCCTCCAGCCCAACTCTTCTTCATTTGTTTGCTTTGCTGTATCAGAGGTGCCTTCATCACAGAAACACCATCTGGCATCTCTCTTTTTTTCTTGCAATCCCCCCTCCCCTGTGGGTTACCATGGCTGAGCAGGGGTTCAAATCCTGATCTCCCAGAGTCCTAGTTGGATACTCAAACCACTACACCATGCTGGCTTGATTCAAACCCTGATCTCTCAAAGTCCTAGTCCAATACACAAACCACTATACTATGCTGGCTTGATTCAAACTCTGATCTCCAAAAGTCCTACTCCAATACACAAACCACTATACCATGCTGGTTTGATTCAAACTCTGATCTCTCAAAGTCCTAGCCCAATACACAAACCACTATACCATGCTGGTTTGATTCAAACTCTGATCTCTTAAAGTCCTAGCCCAATACACAAACCACTATACCATGCTGGTTTGATTCAAACTCTGATCTCTCAAAGTCCTAGCCCAATACACAAACCACTATACCATGCTGGCTTGATTCAAACCCTGATCTCCCAAAGTCCTACTCCAATACACAAACCACTACACCATGCTGGCTTGATTCAAGTCCTGATCTCCCAAAGTCCTACTCCAATACACAAACCACTACACCATGCTGGCTTGATTCAAACCCTGATCTCTCAAAGTCCTACTCCAATACACAAACCACTACACCATGCTGGCTTGATTCAAACCCTGATCTCTGAAAGTCCTACTCCAATACACAAACCACTACACTATGTTGGCTTGATTCAAATCCTGATCTCTCAGAATCCTAGTCTGATATTCAAACCACTACACCCTGATGGCTTGAATGAGAGTAAATCTACCAAATCAATTGTTGAACAGTGAGTCAGCATATAGCAAAATCCTATTAATGCCATAGGTCTGCTCTAGTCCAGATGAAAATAAGGGCCGAGATTCTAGATCAGCTACTGAGTTAAGTACACGGTGATGATCAGAAACAAGATCCCTATTCTAATTCCCCCTATCATTGGAGATTGCTGGCAGGAGGAAGGTGGAAATGTCAGTCCCAGTTGACAGGGGAGCAGATCTCCATTGTTCACAGGGGATGCTGCCTGATAAGGTAGGACTGGGGGACATTTATGGTCCCTCCATATTTCTGACACTATTGAATATATAGGGATCATGAGTATGAATCAGTTACAGATGCATAACTCTGGGTTACACATTTGTAACTGCAACTGTGAATTCCAGCCATGATTTAGTGGATGTGGTCATGTCAGATTTTGTTTTTTTCTTTTACGGGTATTTTTGGTGGTATGTGCAGCTCCCCTCCATGTGGGTCAACACATCGATAAATCCCATTGATTCAATGGGTCTACTTCAGTTGGGTGTAACAATAGGATTCATGCTGTAATTTTTAAATGCTGAAAAGCAAACAGAACTTCCGTTGCAAGAGGCAACTTAGACTAAATAAAATTGGGGGAGATTTTATGGTGTCTTCCTTCTGGTTTGCCAAGATACACAGTGTCTGAAATTAGCCAACGTATTCCACACACTGACCTCTCTCCACCCCCTTCCTTCACATTCAGAACCAGAAATAGATCCAAAGACTGATGGACAGAAGTTGTTTTTCCCCCTCTTCAAGTATCACATTTTGCAAGCACAATAACCTTGTTGATTCCTGCTCTGTGCTGTTGGCGTTAACGTACTTGGCGCCTGCATTTTTCATGAACAAAAATATTCTTATGCAGTTTGGAATGCAAGCTCTGGGTTCTTCCATCCATTAAAAGAAAAAGGTAAAAAAGAAAGAAAGAAAAAGAAAACTCCAAGCAGATTGCATCTACCGGCAGCATAAATTGGAGATGTTCCTATGTTTTATTTGGATCAACATATACAGGAGTGTTGCTCTGTCTGGTGATATACAATGATTATTAAGGGTTTTTGGGGGAAACATGTTGGTTTGGGTCTTTTGTTGTTCTGACAGTTCCTAGAATCCTAGAGTTTGAAGAGGGAGTGGGTCTTGTAGACTACTTAGATGATGTAGGTCCATCAATGTAGCTACTTCTGCCAATGCCATCCCTCAAAATGTACCTCTGAAGCCAGGCAGAAACCTAACTAAAGGGTTTTCCAAGCTGCCAGAGATTGGAGTGTTGTGAAATGGCAACCACAACACTTTCTACAGGGCCATGTTGCAGCTGCTGCTCACAATGCATCCCACAACTAGGATAGTGTGCCGGGTGTCACTTCCCTTTCTGCGGTGCTTTGGAAACTCTTTAGTTGGAGCACTGTCTGGCTTAAGAAGTTGGATTTTGTCCAGGTACCTGTTCACTACAGGAAATCCAGAATTATGCCATCCCCAACATATGGGGCAATGAATTTACTCCAGAGGGGCAATGACTTTGCTCCAGGTCTGAAGATGGATTTTATAGGAACTATCCAAGGTGCCAAATCAATTTCAGGTACAGTACTACCACCGTATCAGTAGGAGCAGTAACTGAGGATTCACTTATCTGCATCTGAAAAAATATGTTTTTTCTAGGTATTTTCTAGGTCCTTCAGCATGACTCTGTTATATGCTTCTGCTGGAAGCTGACCATAGAGTTGCACTGGAGGACCTATAGGATTCCTAGAGAGGTGCTCTCTCTAGGCATCTTGTAGGTCATCCAGCATGACTCTATGGTATTATTGGTCCGGAAGTTGTTCATTTTAATAGGCTTTGCTATTATCCACATTTCCAGTATCTACAGTAAGTCTGGGAATGTATTCCCCTATGGGGATATAGGCTTCTTGGATAATTCTTTTAAAGTTCAGACTAAAACCTAGAGCAGATTCACCACTCCACTGACATGGAAATGACTAACTACCACTCATGCATATTCAATGAAAACGCTTGATGGTATTATTTTAAAAAGCCTTTAGGATATACATAAAGCCACAAGGGATATGAAGGTGGAGTTCTTAGGGGAGGAAATAATTCTACAAACATGGGGCCACCACTTAGAAAGCCTTGGCTCTTCTACTTGCCAACCTGATCGCTTTAGTCTTAAGAGTAAATGTTGGTCATATCACCGCCTTCCTGTGACATGTTAGCGTAATGACAAATGGACAATCCACTCTTTTCCAGCTGTGTCAGTTTCAGGTGTATTTGGTCATTAAGTCCAATTCCTCCAATTCCACTCAATCTGCCATTTTTTTCCCAAAGGCACGTAGACACAAATCTAGTTATTTAACTTAAAAATACGGTGCCAAATTCTGGAGTGTAGAAGGTAGGATCAGGAGAATTGGGTTACTGGTTTGAATATTAGCCCAGGATATTGACTGTTCTTGTGAAGTATTGGTATTCAGTGTAGGAGTCGTGTAACCCAGCTCCATCATGGGATAGTTACACTGCGCTGAAGCAGCGTAGGCTGTACGTTCCAGCTAAATCCATCTTTCCCGTCAACCCTTTCTCCCTCCCCGCTTTCTTTCTCTTTCTCCCTCGTCTCTCGGAAGTGTTTCTTCAAACAACCTCTTTGAAAATGTATCAGCTTGGAGAAGGAAATTGTCCAGAGCTGGCGACGATCCTTCAGCACGCATTGGGATATATATTTATTCACGAGATCAAATTGATAAAACCGGTTTCTTCATGCTTCCTGATTTATCTGAGCCACGGTTATCGGCTGCATATGTGCTGCTTTTGCTATAACTGTCATGGATGATACAGGGATAAGACGAATAACCTCTACAGATTTCAGGTACAAGTAGGAAAATGTAATCATAACTCACTTTAGAAGCAAGTGATACATATTTATACTTTGACTATCAGAGCCTTGCAAGCTTTAGGCTCTTTATTTTTGCATTCAGGGACCTCTGGTGCATATCCATCATGTTTTCTGTTGGTTAATACTCTTGTCAGTCAAGCAGAATTTATTGGTGGATGACTTACAACCAAAAGGCACTTGGAATCCCTAAATACTCTTAATTTAGGGATTCAGATCTTCTTTCTCTTAGCATTTGGACAATATTGGCCAGAATCCTATGGGCCAGTCCCAACGAGAGTAGACCAAGAAAATAAGTTGTTGAATGGCGAGTCAAGCTCTGTGTAGAAGCCATTGATTCAATGGGTCTACTGTGGTTGAGACTGACAATAGGATTCAAGCCACACCATGAAAAAAAAAACCCATGGATACTAAGGGAAAAACATTTGCCAAAGACTAGTACTTGTCAAGGCATTGTGGCAAACATTCTTCCCTTAGTAATCATGGATTTTTATCTCATGGCGTGGCTTGAATTCGATTGTTTGTCTCAATCACAGTAGACCCATTGAATCAATGGCTTCTACATAGATCTTGACTCACCATTCAATGACCGATTCTCTGGGTTTACTCTGGTTGGGACTGACCCATAGGACTCTGGCCAATATTGCCTGAATGTTGAGAGAAAGAAGACCTGACTCTCCTAAATTAAGACCATGCTTTGGTCTCTCAACTGCCTTTTGGCCATAAGTCATCCACTGATAAATTCTGCTTGAATGACTTATTCATAAATCTGATGGAAAGAGCTAGAGATTTTATTTATTTATTTATTTGAAAAAAAAAAGTTGAAAGTTGTCCAGCTCTAGTTTCTGGTATGTTGATAACAGACCTTGGAAAAGTTACTTTTTTGGACTACAACTCCCAGAATCCCCCAGCGAGCATGGGTTTCTGGAGAATCAGCGGATACGAGGGTGCTACTGTATTGCTTTCCCTGCTCCTGGAGTTGACTGCTCTACCAGGTATATATTTGTATGAGAAGATCACCTGCTTTTATTAAGCAAGGGAAAATGAGCTGAGCAGGATAGCTGTGTGTCTAGGATGCTTCTGCAGAGAAGTATCCATTCCCTTGATCAGATTTTACCTATAGATTTATAGAACTCTCAGACCTGGAGTTCCTGCGTGTAATCGCTTTGGCATTTTCGGGCTTGTCTGCTACGTTCCATGTGAAATAATGGAATTTATTGACAGAGACACCAGCACGGCAATTTTATTCTTGTTTAGAAAAAAGTGCCCATCAATGAAATGTCAGTGGAGTGGGTGGGGGAATAAGGAGTGTGAGAGAAGAGATGGAAGAATACAACTAACTACCTCCTAACTCCTGTGAAATGGGTTGAAAAAAAAACCAATTAGAGGACTGAAGGCAAGGAGAGGGCAGCTGTCTTTCCAAAGTATCCTTGGGGTAGATGAACCACATCATCTGACAGCCTACACTGTTTTGGTATAGTGTAAATATCCATTGGAGAGCCAGTGTGGTATAGTGGTTTGAGTGCTAGCCTAGGATATTGGGAGACCTAGGTTCGAATCCCCTCTCAGCCATGGAAACCACTGGTTGCCCCTGAGCAAATCTTTCAGCCTCAGAGGAAGACAAGGGCAAATGACCTATGAACAGATTTTGCCAAGAAAACCCAATAATCGGTCACCTTAGGGTCTCCATAAGTCAGAAATGACTTGAAGGCGCACAACCACAACAGATATCCATTGGTGGAGTTATGCTAAACTACCACTGCACAGTCCCTATGCTGAGTACAGGTATCTTTCAGTTAACAAAGTAGCTGTGTTCATGGACAGGACCCCTTCAACAAGAAATGTGGTGTCAAGATGCAGAAAGAACACGGGACAAACAGGGATGTGTTCCTACATCATAGAAGAAGGAGAGCAGTTCATAGTGTTTCAGCAAATCTTTTATCCAAAACTCACAATAGGCACAGGTGAAATGAAACAACCAGGTCAGGTAAGTCTTCAGTAAGTAAGCATTTTGAACCTTTTAGAGACCACTTGAAAGCTTGTTCCAAAATGCATCCATTTTACTCTCACCGATCTCCATTTTCCCTCTGATTTCTATTTTTGGTGACCAGTCTTATCATTCTATGCTTTTTCACCGTGTTGGAGGGCTAGCTGGTGAATCAGCCTTATCTGCTTTCTTCCTTTCTCACTGTTTTTCTGTTCATGCATGCTCAGTAAAGGATTCTGGAGGCAGCTTCTGCTTACCTTGCCTGTTGTTGGCAGGAACCTACAGCCACAGTAGGACTGGCTAAAGCCGAATCCTATTCTTCCCCAGCTCAAGCTGTAAGACACCTGCTGCAACCTAAGACTGAAAGTTTCTCTAACCCTCCTTCACCATCCTCCTCAATGCCGATGCCGCTAAAAAGCCTCCAGCTAGACAGGGTACAGGAATAAGTGGGGATCTGGGCAGGTGTAAAAAGAATTGGTAAAAATTGAACCTTTTTGTTGGAGGTTTGTTATCTGACTGCAGCACAACATATGAGAAGTGGTGAGCATGCATAGTAGTCATCTATTTGCACAATGTATAATGTACAGAGGCAGTGGATATGTGCATTATGCATTGTGTAAAACATCACGTAGTGCAATGTACACCTCTGCGTATTACCAAGAGAATTCCAGCCTTAGTTCCCAGTCCCTGTTAGTTTTGCCTGCGTTCAACCCCATTTTCTTCAATTAGATACATGCACAGAGACATAAAGGGACATTTAAACTGCCTGCACGCCCCCTCCAACACCCTAAAATGCATCTTTCAGGATGCTCTGGCTCATACAAAATACAGGGATTTGCTGTGCTGAACAGTCGTCATAAATTGAAGTTGGCTTGATGGCACATAATGACAAAACTGCGATAGCTGTAAGATGAATGTCAAAATCCATATTGTGGTCATATCTTTATTAGGCTCCCTCTTTTGAAAAAGCCAAAAAAGTCCTCTTTCCCCCTTCTTTTGCTCGCTTGGCTACAAGCAAGGTATTACTGTGAAATGGATATGGGGCTCATTGGCCAAGATTTTACATTGTGTTTGTAGAGTGCAAATCTACACTCGTGGAAATTATGCAGCGGTTGCCCGACAACACCCTTCTTTTATGGCAACCAATGGCACAGCTGTCAATGTGCGTGCTTGCTGTTGCTTTGCACAGTGGGGAACGCATAGTGGCTATTTCCACAGTCCCAGTGAATCTAATGATACATTTAAGGTGCTGGTGAAGAGTTATGCACCATCCAAGAAGGTGCAACTGTATGTGAAATGGTTACACTTGTATTTTCTCCAACTGTCCTGATTTGGCAGGGACAGTCCCGATTAATCCTTGGTCATTCCACATTTCCAGTTGCTTTTAAAATGCCCCGGTTTCTCTCTCCTCCTTGTACTTTCTCCCTTTATCCCCAGCTTACTTCAACGGCAACCTGAATTACAAGTGCAAAAGTGGTTTCCATTCAATTAATTCAACAGGGAGGAAAGCAGGGGCTGGAGCCTCATCCTTCCCAGTAGACTCAGGCAAAAGCAAACTGCCATGGCTTCCCCTAGCTTGTGGTGCTCTTCCTCATCAATAACTTTCCCCATCTTGACCAAACTCTGGCATTGGTGGAGGGTTGCCATAAGTTGGAAACAACTTGAAGCCACACAGCAACAACATTGACAGCTGCCATGTTTTCTCTCTCCACAAAGCTCTGATGGCCTCCCCAAATATGTACGAGATATCAAAATTACTTTTTACCCATAAAGAATTCTGCTTTCTTGGTTTCGGCCATAAACCATAGCAAATTGGACAATGTTGCCAGAAAAAAAACTACATTAAACAAGATGAACTTAAAACCAGATTGCCTAGTTACTAAGAGAATAAAAACAGAATCAGATCAAATCAAATCAAACAAAACTCACAATTAGTACCAAGGCAAAGCACATGCCAGTGAAAGAAAAAGGAAGCATATCTGGCTTTTCTTCTCTTGAAGGTTGGCTTCTTTGGTTTATTTTCTTTTATCCATCTCTTTGCTTCAAGTGGTGTTGTGTGTTCTTTCCTTTAAGTGATGGGATGGGCACAGTGGGGGAAATTGCTAAAATTACTCCTTCGTTACTTTGTGATAACACTTAGTGAAGAATGATATCCCTCTGCTATCTACACTCGAGCCTAGTGACTCGGTTGTCAGTGCGATGGGGAGCCCACTTTAGGTTTTATTCCTTTAGAACAGTACTTCTTCACCTTTGGTTCTCCAGGTGTTTTGGACTGCTAGCTTGGCCAACGCTCAGGGATTCTGGGAGCTGAAGTCCAAAACATCTGGAAGACTAAAGTTTTAAAAGCACTACTTTATGAAGTGGTGTCCAAGGTTCTGAACCTATTTTGGCTTCAGCACCTTGGAGAGCCCCCATTGACCTGAACTGGTTAACTCCAGTTTGAGACACACTGAATCAATTGTTGCGTGGTGGGCTAACACAAAGATGACTCCTATGGATTCAATGGGTCTTCTCTATTTAGAACTAACAATGGGACTCAGTCCATTGACATCCAGGGCACTGGCTTGCAATGATTTTTTAAGATATCTTTCTTATGACTAAACTGAGACTGTTGCACCTGTAATGTGGTCTTCCTGTTTTCCTACTGTCTTCTACCTTACCAAGCATTATTGTCTTCTGCCATGAGTCATGTCTTCTCATTTTATGTCCAAAGAGGAAGAGTGTGCTAAAGGTGGATAGTCTCAATCAAGGAAGCCATGGCCCTGAAACTGCAAGACCTGGCAGAACTGTAGATAACAGGGTGACTTGGAGGGCTCTCATTCACAAGGCTGACATAAGTCAGCGTCAACTTGACAGCAATTAACAACAATATCTATCTTATGAGCCTTATGATGCCTTATGAGGAAAGACTTAGGGAGCTGGGTATGTTTAGCCTGGAAAAAAGACAGTTAAGAGGCGATATGATAGCCCTGTTTAAGTATTTGAAGGAGTGTCATGTTGAGGATGGGGCAGGCTTGTTTTCTGCTGCTCCAGAGACTGGAACACGGAGCAATGGGTGCAAGCTCCAGGAACAGAGATTACATCTCAACATGAGGAGGAACTTTTTGACAGTCAGAGCTGTTCGGCAGTGGAACACACTCCCTCGGAGCGTGGTGGGGTCTCCTTCCTTGGAGGTCTTTAAACAGAGGCTGGATGGCCATCTGTCGAGGGTGCTTTGATCGTGATTTCCTGCATGGCAGGGGGTTGGACTGGATGGCCCTTGTGGTCTCTTCCAACTCTGCAATTCTATGGTTCTATCTATCTATCTATCTATCTATCTATCTATCTATCTATCTATCTATCTACCTCTACTTCTTTTTATGCACCCAGCATATCATTTCCTTCTGTGTCAACAAAAGTTCATATTAATTCTATTATCAACTATCTGTCCAACTTGTCTCATTTTTTTGGATCTAGGCAGGCACTTAAAAGGATTTATACCTCTCCTAATGTGGCTTAGTCGCTGGTTTGTTTTTAATCCATTCTGCTCTGTGTCTGCAATTACCGTCCAGGTCTGTCCATCACTGAGGTTGGAGAGTCATAAACATTGAAGGACGTCCAAACACTGTCTCCCTGCTCCCTGCAAATTGGGGTCGGGGCATGCTCCTCCAAAGGGAGGTGGAAAAAACAAGCAGCTTGACGATTGCCGGTTCTGTGATGGAGCCGGCGCTCTCAATCTGGAAAAGTGCTTCCAGGCAGGAATATTATTCACAAAGTGTAAAGTTCTCTTTCGACCTAATTTGTAGGTTTGCAATGGAGAGAAGCACACTGCTAATTCACTCTTGATAGCTTTATTCTGCAATCAATGGATTGGCCCTGGTAATGAAAGAAGGGGGCTCAGAGATCACTCTCTTCCCCCCACCCTTTTTTTAAAAAGAGAGACTAGAGATGAAAAGGCATTAGGGTTTTTCATTTTCCTGTAAAATGCAAAAGCTGCTTGACAAATGTACCGGTGCAAAGAATGGGCTGGATCTGAGTGATACCCGTCCCTGAAATGGCTTAGCGTCAAGGTGGGGAGCAACAGCATGACTTTGGTGCTGCCGAAGATATTTTGCCACTGGAGAATGAGCAACAAACGATGTTCCTATCAGCCCAGATCCCATCAACTCGGATGCTATCAGAGCACGTGGTTGGCATCGTGTGAGTGGCATACATAGGCGTAAATCAACCATACTAGTTTTTTGACCACCAATGGGGAGGTTGGCATTGTTGGACGATGCAACAGCTTCAGCACCTGTTCTCACTCTTGTTCGCTAGGAATAAGATGGCTTGGAGACTGTCTACACTGCAGAAATACAGCAGTTTGGCACCACTTTATCCACCATAGCTCTATCCTATGAAATCCTGTTACTAGTAGTTTGGTGAGGCACCAGAGTTCTCTGATAGAAAAGGCTCAATACCTCACCAAACTCCAAATGCCAGGATTCCATAGGATTGAACTATGGTGGATCAAGTGGTGTCAAACTGCTTTATTTTTGCAGTGAAGACAGGCCCTTAGACCAAAAGAAATTAGGAACTTGAGCTTTCTTTTCCTGCCTGTTGGCTTCCTCTCTCAGCCATTTGTCCCAAAGCATCAGGGGAAGATTACAGACATTGAGCCAGGGTTATGCAAAACACTGCCCTTCATTGTCTCCAAAAGAACTAACCCAGGGATGGCCATTCCTCTTTTTGTTTCTGGCCTCTGCTGTGTGCTATCTCTCTCTTCATGGCAGAAGAGGACATGCCTTGTGCCTTCAAGTTGCCTTTCAACTTGTGGTGACCCCATGAATTTCACTGGGTTTTCTCAGGAAAGGAATCCTCAGAGGTGGTTTTGCTAGTTCCTTCCTCTGAAACAGAGCCTATAGCACCTGGGATTCATTGGCAATCCTTCTGGGCTTGGGAAAGGTTCTTCTTTTTGGACTGCCACTCCCAGAATCCCCCAGCCAGCATAGCTGGCTGGGGGATTCTGAGAGTGACAGTCCAAAAAGCACCTTTTCCCAAGCTCTGGAAGTCCTAGCCTGCAGCATTTAGGGAAAATGGACCAAGGTCAATTCTTCTGTGTATATGTGCCTTCAAGTCCCCTGTTGACTTATGGCAACCCCACAATTTTTCCCCCATAGGGTTTTTCTTAGGCAAGGAATACTCGGAGGTGGTTTTGCTAGTTCCTTCCTCTGAAATAGAGTCTACAACATGTGGGATTTGTTGGTGGTCTCCCATACTAGTATTAACCAGGGCTGACCCTGCATAGCTTCCAAGATCAGATGGGATTTGGTGTCTTCAGGGTATTTAGGCTCCTATTCCAAGTAGAACAGACCCCCATGTTATGAATGCATGGTTAGTCATCGCTTCGATATGTCAGATTGATTTCAATAGGCGTACTCTAGTGAGGGCTAAAATTGGAAATCATCCATCATGCAGCATTGGTTAATGGGCCTAGTTTGCCCACAGAAGCCCTGTGAATTGTGAATTTTTCCAGCTCCTTAGATGCTACTCATCTTCTCTTCTCTTGCCAAGGGGATAAAACATGCTTTAGCTTTGCCCCCATCTTTCAACCCAGCAGCTCATCTTTAAAACATCTGAACCTGAAATGTAAGAACTGAGCAAACTTCCCCCAGCCTCTTCCGAGCAGTCCCAGCATCTTTCTTCCAGAGATCTGGCTTTCTTAAATTAAACAACAGACACATGCTAATGCAGTTCCTTCTCAAGAGAACGGTGGTTTGACTTCCACTGTGCAAACGGTGGCCTTGTGGTGGTGAAGATCATGGTTTCCCTTGCGCCAGGTGAGGAGAGGGGAAGGAAACTGGAAGAGCTGGGCTACTGAAAGCCAAGGGATGAGATAACCTTGTGCGACTGTTGCTCACCCACTGTTTGGAGAACACACAGCGCTCCCCATCATGTAGGCAGCTATAGTTAGAGAGCTCCATACTTGAACATGGAGCTCCATTTTTCTACTTGCTTCTGGTTCAGGGCTGACCCTACTATTAGGACACAGGTGGGCAATTCCAACGGATCACGGCATCAATTTTTCCCACTACCCAGGAATCCATCGTGGGCTGTGTTGCCTCCAAAAATGAGTTTTTCTGAACACATTTATCAAAAAAACTGGAAATGTCTGGGAGCTCACCCCAAGCCTTGAAAATGCAAGCAAACAATCTCACACACATAGTGCAGCATAATAGGTCTGCATGCACTCTAGGGTGAGCCATATACCAACTTGCAAAGATTTGCCAAGGATCGATGTATTTACTGAACTTTCTCCTTTCCTCTGAGTTGTAATGGCAAAAGGGCTCACCCTCTGCTCTGCTTTGCATCCAGCTTCTGGATAGAAGCAAGTAGGTGAGATTAATATTTCTTATCTCATATCCCAAAGTAAATGAGAAGGAACAAACTTTTCATTTTAGACTTGGGAACAGCCCATTTAGCTAAGACTTCTGTCTCAATTTCCAATCAGGAAAATATCATAGAATCATAGAGTTGGAAAAGACCCCAAGGGCCATCCAGTCCAATCCCCTGCCATGCACCCAACCAAAGCATTCCTAACAGATGGCCATCCAGCCTCTGTTTAAAAACCTCCAAAGAAGGAGACTCCACCACACTCCCAGGCAGTGCCTTCCACTTCTGAACAGGCTCCATCCTACAGAGTTTTCAGTTTTGTGAGGCACCAGTACTCTTTGGCAGAGAAGGCCAAAGACCTTGTAATACTACAAATCCCAGGATACCATAGGATGGAGCTGTAGCACTTAAAGCAGTGTCAGACTGCATTATCTCCACACCCCCAGTTTTCTGCCCTGCTCAGGTCTTGCAAACTCAGCATTCTGGGTTCCTTGATTGAATCAAGCCACCTGTAGAGCGGTCCCTTCTTTTCCTACTGACTTCCACTTTAACTGAGCATTATCTGGATTCTTGTTTTTTTTTTTAACATATTAAAAGTATTTATTTCTTAGACGTCTGTTCACCACCACATTTTATTGCTTATCTGTTCACCAGGCTGCAGAAGAAATGCATAAGAGGCAAAGTTAAACCATTTTTTAAACAACAGGTTTAAAAAGAATTTTAACACACACCATTTTAGATGCCAACCTACTTTTAAAAAATAGATCCTTGTTTCTCCATGGAATGTGTATCTGAGGATGCTGAACCAAGTGATAAAGGTGTAGAAAAGGTGCAAGAGTTTCACTGGTATTTTTGTATCATGCAGAGGACATAATGCTGTCTTTGGACAATTGAAATGAAATGCATCCATCCTCCTGATCAATAGAGGAATGTGAATGAAAGTACAGCTCTTTCTGTTAAGACGTGCAGTTCTTATTCTTCAAGCTTATTTTTCAGAAATGCATTTTGTGGGAAGAAGGACAGTTCAGTCCCTGGCCTCCAAGGCCGTGGAGAAAAACGAGGTCATGTGCCTCATTAGACATGTTGCCTGAAAGGATTGAAAATCCATGCTCCTGAAAGGCTGTGCATCGATCCCCCAAGGGAAAAAAAAAAAGCTTTCATGAAAAATATTTAGAACAACCATTTAGAATTTAGAAGGGATTGGAACTGTGGCTTAGTGGCAAAGCACATGCTTTGCATGCAGGAGGTCACTGGTTCAATCATTGACATTTTCAATTAAAGAAGGATCAGGAAGACAGCAATGGGAAGGGTCTTCCCTTCTCTTCCTTGAAACCCTTGGAGAACCTCTGCCAGGAAGAAGCTGGAATGTGTCCAGAGAAGGGCAACCAAAATGGTGGGAGCTCTAGAAACCATGAGAAAGGGATCTAGGAGTCTTAGTGGACCACAAGCTGGACATGAGTCAGCAGTGTGATGCAGCAGCTAAAAAAGCCAATGCGATTCTAGGCTGCACCAATAGGATTATAGTGTCTAGATTAAGGGAAGTAATAGTGCCACTCTATTCTGCTTTGGTCAGACCTTGCCTAGAATACTGTTTCCAGTTCTAAGGATGGAGCAAGCTTGTTTTCTGCTGTTCCAGAAACAAGGAAATGGAGCAATGGACTCAAACTACAGGAAAAGAGATTCCATCTAAACATTAGGAAGAACTTCCTGACAATAAGAGCTGTTCAACAGTGGAATGCATTGCCTGGGAGTGTGGTGGGAGTCTCCTTCTTTGGAGGGTTTTAAACAGAGGCTGGATGCCCATCTGTCAGGAGAAGTCCTCCAGTGGAGTCTGGTGGCTCCAAGGCCAGTTCAGAGGTGAATGTGCTCTAGGCTTTAGTCCAAACTTTATCAAGAGGTATCCCAGGATTCTTAATCTATGATTGGAAATAGGGTTCAGCTCCTTTAAAGTTCAGCCTAAAGGTCAAAGTGGATTAACTCACCAGGCTGACGTTGGAGCATTAGTCCCCACTCAGCGATCCCTGTAGGGGCCATTGGGTGTATAAATATGATGATGATGATGATGATGATAATGTATGAATAGGATCTTGTAGCTCAGGCACCATAGCTGAGAGGTATCCTAACTTAGAGAGCCAGTGTGGTGCAGTGGTTTGACCATTGGACTACAGCTCTGGAGACCAGGGTTCAAACCCCTGCGTGGCCAGAGAAACCCACCAGATGACCTTGGACAAGTCCCACTCTCTCAGCCTAAAAAGAAGGCAATAGCAAACTCCTTCTGAATAAATCTTGCCAAGGGAAGCCCTTTGATAGCTTCCCCTTAGGGTAGCCATCAGTTGGAAATGACTTGAAGCTGCACAACAACAACAAATGGAAAGTTAGGGCACCAGGATACGTACAGAAGCTCCAGGGTCGCCATTACATCTCCCTTTCCCTTCTTGCACCATTCTTTCCCCTAATGCTAGCATTTCCAGTGCCTGCTTTTAATAGAGCTGTGTCAGAATCCTTGGAGCTGAGGCAGAGATCAAGGAGGAGAGCAGTGAATTAGAGGGGGGGAAAAAAGGAGAGATTCGGATGGAAACGTTGCGCTCAGCTCATTAACAGAAGTGGAAGTCTGTCTCTTAGGGACTCAATGAAACTCATGTTACGAGGTCTAATGGGGCTGCTGCCATTGTCGCTCCTTCCGCTCCAAGTCTAGCCCTGCTAATCGGAATAGAAGCGGCTGCCCTTTGCTAAGGAAAGGAGAGACCTATTAAGGCGAATTTTTCGGAAAGGCTGACGGGCAAACATGAAAGAGACAGGCATCTTTCATTATCAAGGAAGGAGCAAGTGCTCTAGGCCTGCTAAATTTTCTAGAATCATAGGACGTCAGGCTGGAATCCTGTTGGTGTTAATGCAGGCATGAATTTCCCAGCGGAAACAAAAATGGACATTTTTTTGTCCAATGCTGAACATATGCATCGAGTTCAAGGTTGCAGAAGCGGATTTGCCCATGTGTGGCCACTGTGCATGGACACACGCTGTGCATCAAGGCCTATCTATCTATCTATCTATCTATCTATCTTATATCCTGCCTTTCACCCCAATATAGGACCCATAGCAACTCACAATGTGAGTTAAAACAAAATACTGTGAAGACAAAATCTTTTGTTTTAGCCCCCCCCACCCCAACTGCATTAAAACATTAAATTAAAACAGTTTTTAAAAGGCAGTTAAAATATGATAATATCATGATTTAGGCCAAGGTCATGCATCACAGTGTACGCCCTATAACTATATGAGCCCAGAACTACATTGCAGAAACTCAGCGAAACCCTATGAGTGAATTGTGATGACCTGCCAACTAGAGTAGACCCACTGAGTTTGCTGTTGAATGGTAGGTCAACGAATAGGTACATTTTATTGGTCCAATGGGTCTACCCCAGTTGAGACTAGCAATAGGATTCAAACTCTGATTAAGTTCTAGACCAGTGGTTCTTTATCTGTGGTCCGTGGACCCCAAGGGGGCTGCAATGTTATCAGAGGAGGTCCATCCGTGAAGGCTAGAAAGCTACTTAGCCCACCGCTTCCCAGCAGTGGAGCAGCCACATGACAGGAGCCAAGGCAAAGGCTGGCTGGCTTGGCCTGCACATTGCCATTCAATCCTCTCCAGCCACAAACTTGTGGGAAGAATCAGGAGAAAAGTCTTCCCTCCCCCTCCAGTGCCTCTGAGGGACGGGTTAGTGGATGGTATGATTGTACAGTACTATTATTATTAATGGGTATTATTATTATTATTCGGGTTTTAAATCTTGAGTTATGTCTTGGGGGTCTGTGGCAACAAAAGATATTTAAAGGGGTTCCCTGGTAAAGGAAAAGTTAAGAGGCACTGGTCTAGACAATCCTTCATTTTCAAGATCTGTCTCTTCCATCTTTGGGGTTCATATTGACAAGTTCCATCACTAGGGTCCCCCACAATCCTGAAGCATAACTGGGTTTACAAAACCAAGCCTGAAATCTTTTATCTGCATCTCAGTAAAGTTTCTGCTTGTTCGAATTGCTTCCTCTTCCCAGGTATTGATTGTAAAGCAACATCTCTGAGTCTCTCGTATCCTTTCTTCTTGAGCTCATAACACTCTCACTTGACAGCTTTTGTTTTTTCCATCTCACAGCAAATTTTCTTGAGTCTTTGTTTATTTCTTGCTCAGATAAAATTAGCAACTCCAATATTGATATCTGCTTGTGTACCCAGAGGAATATATATATATATATATATATATATTCCTCCATAATGTTTTATTTATACTGTGTGTATATATATATATATATATATATATGGAAGAGGAATATATGGAAGAGGAAAGAGGAATATATATATATATATATATATATATATATATATGAGTGAAAAGAGAGTAAATACAACATTATGGAGCCTAGGTTGAGATAAAAAGGTTGGTGGTTTATATGAAGGTGAGTGTGTGAAATTTCCAGGCATTGGCCCCCATCAGTTGCATAGTCCTATTTGTGATGAAAATCTCCAGGAACTGAGAGAGCATCATTTTCTCCCCCAGACAACCCCATTTTACTGTCTCCAGTAAGGATGAAATCGGCCTGTGGTTATTTACTTAGCTATTGATGTCGCAGAAGTTTCTCGAACTCCTCACCTGCATTCTGGGTGCATTAAGCTTGGCAAAGGGCCATGGCAGACTTTCAGAGAGCCGTTCCGCTAAAGGGTGAAGCCAAGGGCCAGAAAGCTTGGGAGAAACGCAGAGGGAAGCCGCAGTTGGTTTAAGTGATCTTTGATCAATAGCCATTTCTACAATTGCTGGGCTGCAATCCTGAATTCCAGGAGGTGTTTTACCACTTCAGTAGTTTTCAAATGGAAGGGGAAGGAAAAACAAAACAATCCAATAGCTATGGAGAGCTGCAGATGTTCGGGGCCATTGTTCTGGACGGAGTGCTGGGTTTCATCGGATAAAACTGCTGGGGAGTCAAACCCCATCTCAGATCTGGAGACACTGAAAAAAATGCTCAATTCAAGTACTGAAAAGTTGCAGGAAGAGCCAACCAGGGTTGTAATTATGGGCAGCAAAATTAGGGCTTGGACCCTCAAAAAAAAAAAAAATTCTTCTCCCCAATAAATTTTCCTGCTAGATGTGCAACAGCACTTATCACTGCCGAGTCAAGAGAGGGCAGTAGTATTAGGGTTAGATAGTTTGAGTAAGCCAAAGTATCCTTACTTCTGGGCTATCTATCCTGGCCCCTCTGTGATGTAAACTGGTATGCTTAAGGATGATTTCCCACCTCATCTTTTCCCTTCAGTCCTTTCACAGTTCTTTCCTAGGATAGGTTAGGTCCTGTCTACACCACAGAAATAAATCAGTTTGACACCACTTTATCCACCATAGTTAAATCATATGGAATCCTGGAAATGGTAGGTTGGTGAGGCACAAGAGTTCTCTGACAAAAAAGGCCAAATGCACCACCAAATTGCAAATTCTAGGATATTGATGATCTATTGATGGCTTGTCCCATCAATTAAAAGCAATGCCTTATTTGCAGCTGGAGCATGGAGTAATCATGCAAAGACAATAGCATCATGCAATATCCGTGCCCATTCACGCTACTAGGATGTCGTAATCCCGCAATTTTTGCTGCATCTGATAAAGTCCTTAGAATTCCTCTATTGGTTGTGTTCACATTTCCTTGGTCACTTTGCTTGCCCCTTTTCTTTAGATGTCTGGACTTTATTTCTAGAGGCTTAAAATAGAAGCTTAAATTAATTTAATGCTAGAAACCTGGGGCCTGAAGGAATATTTCATGGAGTGGGGGCGTAAGAAGTCATATTTGGGCAAGGCAATGCCTCCTCCTTGCATAGCTACACCCCTGGAACCGATCATGAAGGATTGTGACCATTTTGACTATTTGCCTCCATGAAATACTGGCTTCAGAAGCTGCTTCTGTAAGCCAGCATAGTCCGTAGCCGAGGTGAAATCCCTGTTTGAATTATGGAGGAAAAGGTTAATCTAAATCCACAGTACTTCACTGGTCTGGAAATCAAGCCCTACAGGGGAAACAGCTGAGCAGGTTAAGCATGTTTCGCACGGAGAAGAGAAGATGGAGAAGTGATCTGATAGCAAACCTTAAATACCTGAAAGGCTGTCAGGTGGAAGATGGAGTAAGCCTGTTTTCTGCTGCTCCGGAGGGTAGCGCCTGAACTTATTGATGCAAAGGATAAGAGAGGAGATGCCAGCTAAAAACACAAAACAAGATGGGAAATGGCCACAAGAAGTGATGTCACAGGCTTTGTTTAGACGACAGGATATAACGCGGATTGCTGTGCAGTAATGCAAAATTGCAGCAACGTTCTTTTGTCTCCACGGTCCTTTGGCAAAACAGTTGGTATGCGAAATTATCCATGTTTGAAGTTCAAATGCAGCCAGACCTGTGAATCAAGACGATGGCCAGGAGTGACTCACTTGTGTTATTGTTTTCCACAAATTGCTGCCGCTGCACAGTTTTTTAAAAACTGTAAATCTAAGGTGCGCAAGTGTGACCTTCCGCTTAAAAAAGCTGTTTCTACAGTGTAGATGTACCCCAACGTTCAAATCCCTGCACAGCCATGGAAACCCACTGGGTGACCTTGGGCAAGTCAGATCCTCAGTCTCTTAGAGGAAGGCCATGGTAAACTCCCTCTGATTAATTCTTGTCAAGAAAATCTCATGATAGGTTTGTCTTAGGGTTACCAGAAGTCTGAAATGACTTGAAGGCAGTGAGAGCCAGTGTGGTATAGTGACTTGAGTGTTTTATTATATTTTATCTCTCTATATAAAATTCTTGGGGATGCACAATGGCCTTAGGTATGTAGGCATGTTGACTCCTGGGTATGTACAATGGGTCCAATATGTTGCCTCTTTCAGTGTGCTGATTGGCTGCTCGTGTAATTCCTTCAACCAATCACCACCCACATGCAAATTCCCTCTCCACCTCCCAATCCACTCCTGCCACTCAATCTGCTTCTATACTCCCAGCCTCACAAGGGTCCCTCCCTCCTCTCACTCCCTCAGCCAATCAGCACCCACATGCAAATTCCCTCTCCACCTCCCAATCCACTCCTGCCACTCAATCTGCTTCTATGCTCCCAGCCTCACAAGGGCGCCTCCCTCCTCTCACTCCCTCAGCCACTCACCACTCACGGGCTGCAATGGGATCCAGGCAGGCAGCTGGCAGCGGCAGCGGCAGCAGGGCACAGAATGAGTCACTTTCAGCAATTCCAGGAAAAGTGTGGAAAGCTGAGAAGGGGAAGGATGAATTAAAATCCACCGGCCTACCTTACAGGGTTGTTATGAGGTCTACCAGACATTTTTGGGGAGTTTTTTAAAATGGTGTGGTATGCCGGCTCCAGCTAGTTTTTATTTATTTATTGTATTTATATGCTGCCTCCTTTCTGGTGTAGGACCAAAGCCAACTCTCAAATGGAAGTAGGACTAGGACTCCCAGAGACCAGGGTTTGAATCTTCTCTCAGCCACGAAAACCCACTGGGTGACCTGGGGCAAGTCACGCTCTCTCAGCTTCAGAGGAACATCATGGAAAACCTCCTCCAAATAAACCCAATGAGAAGGGAAGCTGGAATGAACTCGAAGACACAAAAGAACTACAAGAAATTCAAGCGTGGGGTAAGTTCTGAAGAACCATCTGCCTGACTCATGACTCTAGGCTTGTCTGCAGGGGCAATTTACCCCATTTTGCCCCCGTCTTGGAGCCCTGCAGTCCTGATGATGCAGGGCTTTTGCCCTGTTTTGCCCCTGAATAGTCCTCATGACCCCTGGGGACAAAGATGGGGCTAAGACAGGGGGAAGGCTGGGTAGGGCCCAATAAAACATTTTAGGAAAATACCTGGTCCAGCTAAAATAATCCAGAATGAGCCCCATGTAACTGCAGGAGCCCATGCTTGCATGCTGGCACGTCGCTCTAGCTGCCGGTTGCCTCACTCTTCCGGATCCGGGAAGGGGCCCCACAGCATGTGACCAAGTCTGGTCACATGCAAGGGGCCTTGCTCGCATGTTGTGGGCCTCCTGCTGGGATCCAAAGAGTGGGATGCAGGCTTCGGTGGCTGCAGGGAAGAGCCCGTGGGCCCATCTGGACTCCACCCCATTTCATCCAGGCAACTGGGGAGGCATGGGCTTGATCCATGGGCAGAATATGACGGAGGGGAGATGGTGTATCCTAGCCCATATAGATGAGTCCTCTGTCCCCTTTCTTCTGTATTTCACATTTGGTTTTTGGGTAGAAGTCACACATGCCAAATTCCACTGCCTTGTGATTTTTTGTTTGTTTGCACCATTTAAGATGAGCATGCTTCTGCTGGTTGCTAAATTTCCTCCCAGCAGAGGGGGTGGGGTGGGTGAAGAGAAAAGGCAACATGCAATTCCTTGTACACATCATCAAGAAACTTAATTGAAGGCCTGACGCACAAGAGCAATTGAAGGATTTATTTATCAAACCTTACAGCACACCATGTATGTGTCAACAGTGAGATTTAAAAATAGGCTTTTGAGAATATCAGAAAGAAATGGAAAACATTCCAGGTAGGCACTGTCTGTCACCTGGCTAGCAGGAGGCAGAAATGCAATCTACAGCTACAGCAAGTCTGACCCCATTTTTTATTTTTATTATTATTTTTTTAGTTCAGTGCAAACTGTATTTTCTCCAAGAAAGAAGCTGTATATTCAACCGTGCAGCAATAGGGATGGGAAAGACCGAGGGCAGGCTTATAAGGCAACCAATTAAACCATCCCTAAAATTTGGAACCAGTGAAAACAAGTTAAAACAACAGGATCAACAAATAAAGGTCCTGTATGTTACACAAAGTGTGTGCCAATGTGGTGTAGTGGTTTGAACATTGGACTATGACTCTGGACCCAGGATTTGAACCCCCACTCGGCCATGGAAACCCACTGGGTGACCTTGGACATGTCACACTCTCTCAGCCTCAGCGGATGGCAAAGGCACCCTCCCTTTGAACAAATCGTGCCAAGAAATCATGCCAAGAAATCGTGCCAACCATGATTGGTTTGCCTTAAGGTTGCCATAAGTTGGAAACAACTTGATGGCACACAACAACAAAAATGGTATCTTTGCAGAGATTATATAGGAATGGAATGGACCCCAGGAGCACTTACTTGGCACCTCCATCTTTAGCGCTCCGTGACATAACATGGAAAGGTGCTTCACCTAATTTTTGCAATTCTTTATCTGTTGTGCACAGACAGGTGACCTAGAATTATTAGCCCTTTTCTACACCGTTAAGCACAAGGGTTTTTTTTCCTTTTTAAAATTCCATATAAGCAGACTTTCCCGCATGTGGCATTCAGATCTCCGGACGTAATCCTTGGCTTGTTAATCAAGTCCCCCTGATGCTCTGATCTCTTACTCTGGCTAATCTAGTAGGATTTATTTCGAGTCCAGGTAGCTTCTTCTTACCGTTGCTCTATAGTTTAATCTGCGTAGAAAGCAGGGAGGGGGAAGACATGAAAAACACTTTTGCACAGAGAAGGAAGGGAGATATATCAGAGCGACGCAGACGGAGCCACGGGGCTACGGTGAACATTTGTGAGACGGCAGGAATATATAGTGTGCATTGAGAACATTAAATGTGGTTCAGCTACATCAAGTTAAGTTAAGAAGGAGGAGGAGGAAGAGGAGGATGGCAATATTGAGGATACCAACTGTCCCTCTCCTCTCCTCTCCATTGAATTAACTGAGGGCAAACCCCTTTTGACCTTAGATCTCCATTTGCAGCAATTGAAATAAGTCATTGGCTGTGGTGGCCAGGGGTTGCTGGGACTTGCAGTACAGCCCCATCCAGGGGGTGGCTTGCTTCCTTCCTTCCCACCATCTCTGGGACTGGACCAAGCGGCATCTCCGTCAGCAGCGCTGGAAAATTAGGAAATGTTTGCAGGCATTTTAAAGAGGCATTTACTACTCTGTCCTTTTAAAAAATTGTTTTATGCCTTTTCTTATTTTAAGTTATTTCAATAGTGTTTATATAGGTAAAATTTGAATTAATTACCATTGTATAGTGGTTTTCATGAGGTTATTTTAATGTTTGTAGATTATGGATTAATGTTTTAAATGATGTTTGCTGCCCCGATCCTCATGGGAGAGGCGGGATATAAATAAACTTTATTATTATTATTATTATTGTTATTGTTATTGTTATTATTATTATTATTAAGTCAATGGTAATGGGGCAAAGTGGAAGGAGGAAAGAAAAAATGGGACATTTTAAAAGGTGCTGAAAGATTGGAAAGTTAGAGGATAAATCTGGACTGTGCGTGCCAAGTCGGGACAATTGGAGGGTATGAGTTACCTGTATAGGGATGTAATTCCACCTCAACTGCAGCCGAGTGGCAGACTCCTGAAAATATAATAACTTGGCTTTCAGCTTTGTCAGAGATAGGTGTTCACTGGAGATGGGGAGAGAATCCCCCCCTTTCCTCTCCTTTTGTCTTTCCAATTTTAAATAAATAAAAATGCCTCTTTTTGCCTCAGGCAAGCTTCTGCTGGATGTTCGGCAGCCTGGCTCCCCGTGATTCACTTAGCTGTTATGAACGTACTGTATTTAACAGAAGAGGGCGGGGGAATAAATCCCAGCGACTCCAAAGGAAATGGTATCGTGTTTTATGGGCACCTCAGAGTGGATCTGAAGTAAATCTGGGAGGGGAGCTGTCAGGTACAATTTCAAAGTGCCCTCATAAACAGGTTGGGTTTTGCTTGCAATAATAATAGTAATAAAAAGAATCAAAATTGAACTGACAAGTGTGAGAAGACTGAAGGATTTAGCAAGTCAACATTTTATTTCATTTTACTTGTTTCCTTCAGAGCAGAAACATTTACGTTGTGCCTTAACCCTCGTCCAGTTGGACTGGAGATTTGAGTCCCTCCAAGTTAATGTTTCGTTGCAGAATTCAAAACACAACTATCGTGACAAGGCGTGCATTGGGAGTACAAAATTGCCCCATGATACCCTTGATGTTAGCTCTCCCTGCAAATATGTAATAATTTTCAGGTTTTTCTCTTCATCATTTCCTATTTTGAAAAAATAAAATAAAATAAAAAAAACACAAGACTTTTGTTATTTTGAACTGGAAATAAGAACAGTAGTATTTTAAACCATACTTCCATCCCTGGCACTCCATTATACCAACCAGCGCTCGACTGTGAGGTTCCTCTTGAAAGATGCACTTTCCTTTCCAAGTGCCGTATCTTTTTCATGCCTTTTGGATGTGGGTTGGGTTTCTACACTGCCAGGTAAGTCTGGCAAGCAGTAGTTCTTTCATGGCCTTCGTTGTGCTGTAGTATTATCAGCTCTGGAGACAGTGGTTTGCTCATCCACAGATCCGCCTTGTTATTTATCATATCATGTTGAGAAAGAGAGAGAAAGAGAGAGCTCCCTCTCCCTCCCCAATTCAAACGGGCTCTGCAATTCAGCCGCTCAAGTCTATGTTCTGAGCAGCTTACCATTGTCAACATACTCTGTCATGCTGCAAGCGCTCAGATCTGGCAGAATGCATTTCATCCCTTGTCAAGTGGAGGTTCTGACACCTTTCCTCCTCTTTGCGTCTTGCAACAGGTTATTTTTTTTTAAAAAAGCAGACGAATAAAACCTAGTAAATATATCCCAGCACATTTCTCTGCTTAGCCTAGTCTCCCTCTCTTACTTCCTCTCTCTCTGGCTTTTCTTTGCAAACAAAGATTCAGGAAGGACTCATCCCGCGCTTTATCCAAGATAAACATGTCCAGTTGCAGAAAGCTTACTTCCTACCTCTCTGCCTGCCCATCTCGTTTTCATGGGTATTTCTGGTTCCTTGAGACCAAGGATGCATCCAATTTTTTTCCCTGGTTCCTTGAGACCAAGGATGCATCCAATTTTTTTTCTGGTTCCTTGAGACCAAGGATGCATCCAATTTTTTTTCTGGTTCCTTGAGACCAAGGATGCATCCAATTTTTTTTCTGGTTCCTTGAGACCAAGGATGCATCCAATTTTTTCCCTGGTTCCTTGAGACCAAGGATGCATCCAATTTTTTCCCTGGTTCCTTGAGACTAAGGATGCATCCAATTTTTTTTCTGGTTCCTTGAGACCAAGGATGCATAGTTTCCTTCCTTCCTTCCTTCCTTCCTTCCTTCCTTCCTTCCTTCCTCTCAGCACAGGATTCAAGATGGCTTACAAATGTTTAAAACAGAGTACAACCAAAAAACAACAACCCTCCATTAACATAGCTGTTTCCAATCCGTCATATTACCACCCTAAATAGCTTTAAAAAAGCTCTTAAGACGGATCTCTTCCGGCAGGCCTTTCCTGAATAGACACCTCACTACAGCCACTGCCTATTGTTTATTTTTGAAATTTTAAAGTAAGTTTTAAATTGTGAACTATCTAATTGCATTTTAAGGGGGTGGGTGGGATTGAGGATTTTGGATATATATTTTAAATGTTGTAAGACGTCCAAATTGCATTCTGTAGAGGGGCAGGATAAAAATAATAATAATAATAATAATAATAATAATAATTAATTAATTATAAATCAATTAAACCATAGTTCTGTTTTAAAAAACCTTACAAGTTAAAAATACTTTAAAAAACACATTTAAACCATACCAAAACACATACACAAAACATTCCATTAAAAACATTGGCTGGCAGTTATGGATTTGTAACCTAGAGTTATTGATCCATAACTGCTCCATATCCAGTGAAACCCTGGCCCTGTCTACACTACAGAAAGACAGCAGTTTGACACCACTATATCCATTTATCCTATGGTGTCCTTGTATTTGTAGTTCGAAGAGGCACCAGAGCGCTGTGATTCCCCACCCCACTGACATTGGAGTCAGCAGTTGCCACTGCACCAAAATGTAAGAAAGATTTTTTTTAATGGTAAGTAGAATTACTGAAGGGGGTGGGCAGGCTTGGTAGCTTAATTTCATTTTACCTCTCCCAAGAACCATAGGAGATGTGTAAGTATTCCTGTTGTTGTTGTTTGCCTATCATGGGGTTTTCTTGGCAAGTTTTGCTCAGAGGTGGTTTGCCTTTGCCTTCCTTTGAGACTGGTGAGAATATCGCACCACATTTATTGCGCTATTATTCCACTTTAACTGCTATGGCTGCCTCCTGTGGAATCCTGGGATTTGCCGTTTAGGGAGGAGCATTTAGCACTCTCAGCCAGAGAACTCTTAGGTCTCACTAAACTACAAACCCCAGAATTCCACAGGAGGCAGCCATAGCAGTTAAAGTGGAACAACAGCACTATAACAGCATAGTGTGATAAAGTCCTCGAGAGTGTGACTTGCCCAAGGTCACCTTTGGGTGGATTTCCATCACTGAGTGGGGATTTGAACCTTGATCTCCAGAGTCACAGTCCAATGATCAAACCACTACACCGTGGTGGGTCTCTAGCTAACTCACCATCAGAAAGCAGTGCCATTTATAGGAGTTATCCAAGGTGCTGAACCTATTTGGCTAGAATCCTCTGGGTGCCTCATGCTGCCTAACTGGGGGGGGGGTTATGTCAGTGTAAGCACTTTAGGAGACATTGGGGAAGGAGGTATTGAGGATCTTCTTGCACAACACTCCCCATTCCAGCTGCACAAACACAGACTGACAATCTCTCTCTCTCTCTCTCTCTGGCTTTTCTTCGCAAACGAAGATTCAGGAAGGACTCATCCCGCGCTTTCTGCAAGCGCGCTGATGACTAAAAAGGCCAATCCGAGAGAAACAAGTCTGGTTGCAAAAAGCACAGCAGAAGGTCTCCTTGGGTGATGTTTTTGTGTTGTGATTCTTTCTGCGTTGTCGTTTCTTTTCAAGACTTGTTCGGCATGAGTTCTCAAATAAGGCTGCAGCATTGTGGATAGTGCGTCTCCATGCCTCCCGATGTGAGGCCAGGGCGGACCACTGTTGGTGATCAATTTGGCCGAGCCTGAGATGTTGTTTCAGGGAGTCTTTGTATCGCTTTTTTGGAGCGCCCCTCTTACGCTGACCCGTGGCGAGTTCACCATAGAGTAGTATTTTTGGGAGGCGATGGTCCTCCGAATCACAATCACAATAGATGGCTAGAGGAGAACAGGTTTCCAGACACTGTTTGGCCAGGGGAAAGGGAATAGCCTTTGACCTCCAGGATTTCTAGCAAGTTTTGGGAGGTGAAGGCTGCTCTGTTTTTCTGGCTGTGTAACCACGGCTGGATGGTGTCCAGGCAGTGCTTGGACCCCTGGCTACTGACTGGCTGTTGGAGTCCGAGTTGGTCCCAGTAGGCTATGGTTGCACAGCCAGAAAAATGAGATGCCTAGTTGGCCAGCATATGTATGCAAGGGGATTTTACATTCTGCTTGAGGACCAAGAGGATTTTGGCCTGAATGTTGTGCCTACCCCTATATTTCACACTTAATGTATTTGTTTTTACAGTGGTGTACCATCCACATCCCTGTATTGTAAAGAAGCAGATCAGCATGTCCCTAATTGCAGAGAACATCACCATCCTTGCTGATGTTTCCCTCCCTTTACCTCTTGCAAAGGCCGTTCGAAGGGAACAATCAATATTTCATAGGCCTGCTAAGGTGGTAATGAGAGTTACATGAAATCGCAAGGCAGGCAGGTACGGAAGTTATCGGGAGACAGGGAAACGGAGAAGTGAGAGTGAGCAAACATGCTCCAGCAATGAAGTTAGACTCACCAAGATGACCTGTCCCTTGCTAATTCCACTCATGCCCTTTTGGAAGATCTAGAGGCAATATCATTCAGAAAAAAAAAACTGACTTGGGGGTGGGTGTGAAAAGAGGAGTACTGATATTCTACATTGGCTACTTAATTACAAATGCATAACTAACGAACATCTCCTGACTGACCCCCACCCTCCAAGTCCACCTTAACAGACAGCAACTTCATTGGGAAATGTAGGTCTGTTCAGCTGTTGATCGGGGTGCAAGGAGGATGACATTTCTGCCCCCCCTTCCACCAGCAGGTGAGTCTGTTGGCCAGGTAAGAAAGGCAACCCAAACACCCCCCAGCCAAAGAAATGAGAGACAGAGATCCAGGAAAGTGCTGAAATCTGAACAGAGCAGAGAGAATGAATTACGGATAGACAGGTCACCCAGCATATCTGCGGAATCAATATCCATGGTTTCAGTCATCCATGGTTGAAAAAATAGGGACACATACCATAGAGTCCTGCTGGAAAATGCCTAGAGAGGCATCCTCTCTAGGAATTGCTAGGTCCTCCAACACAGCTCTATGGTATATTTGTACTGGAAGTTCTTTATTTGAATAGGGTTCATTATTACCTATGGTTTCTTTTATAAACGTTAAGTTTGGGAATGCATCCTCCACAGATACAGAGTGTGTGTGACCTGTATTCCATTTTTACTGTCTTCAAGGGAGTCTTCTCTTGGTTCCATCATCATCACTATCGCTGACATGTTTGGTGAGGACATCAGTTGGTCCCTTCTCAGACATTTAAGAAAAAATACCAATTGTATCTTATCAACTTGATGTGCTTGCTACTTTCTGTTTTGTTCCTTCATGTCTTCATGTTAACTCTGATTTCTGTTGACCTTATCATGGAGATTTTTTTTTTTGAAAGACTGATTTAAATGAGATTTGGCAGTGTCTTCATCTAAGGTTGAGAGAGTGTGACTTGCCAAAGGAATACCCTCCTCTTAGAAACCTGCGGCCTTTCCACACCACTCATATAGTGCTATGATTCCACTTTAACTGCCTTGACTGCATCGTATGGACTCCCGAGATTCATAGTTTGGTGAGGCACTAGAGCTCTTTGGCTGAGAAGTCTAAATGCTGCTCCTTAAACTGCAAATCCCAGCATTCCATAGGATGCTGCCATGACACTTAAAATGGAATCATAGTGCTATAATTCATCATGCATCCAAGCCTTGAAAAAATCCAACTTTCACACATGGTCTCCCAATGCCCATTGTATTTCTGAATTTGGAGGTTTTTTAAAAAATACATAAGCTGAAATTGTTCAAACATTTATTTTTGTCCAATGTCAAGTGCCTCTAAAACTATTTTTTTGCTGGGGGAAGGGAGCTTGTGATTGCATTGCTAAAGCCACCGGCTCCTGAAAAGTGGAGTTTCTTCCAAGCTTTCTCTGTTGCTGTGAAGTCCCTGGAGGAACGGGATTGTTCCACCAGTCAAAAACTCGATGGCAACTTCATGTAGCCCAATTATAGCAAAAAGCACCAGTAATCCAGGTTGGCTTTGATGGACAGAGTCCCCCAAACTAAGCTTTTTTGCCATCTGTTCATCCGTGAGTTTTGCAAGCAAAAGCGAGCATATTTCACCACGACGTCAGTGGAAAGTAAGATAAATGCTATTTTAATGCAGGGATGGCATATGTTCTCTCTCCTGTGACACATTTCAGTGGTAGTTCTCTCTCTTCCATCCCCCGGAAATGTAAATGAGTGGGACCCCATCCCAAATATACTTCTGTATTGTGGCATCAAATTGTGGCAAACCATTCTGAGCAGTGTACTAGTAGTAAAGGAAGGACTGCAGGAGCTGTTGTCTGTCTGTGTGTTTATGCACAGAAGTATACATATTTCATTCCATACCTTCCAAGGTGCATCCACACTGCACAAGTATAGCACTTCGATTCCACTTTAACCGCCAAGGCTTCACCTTATATGGAAACCTGGGAATTGTAGTCTGGTGTGAGACTTAGAATCCTCTAGTGCACTCCCATGAACTACTCTGCCAGAATTCCTCTGGTCCTGAAGGCAGGCAGCATCCACAGGGTAAATGTATTCTTCTATGCAAGACCCAATTAAGGCTGTGGGGACCATGGGCAATTCCAAAAATAAGTTAGGACCCCCTCCTATCCACTGATTCATTATTCACTGATTCAGTTATCCGCAGGACACAAAACAGTACACCTACCATAGAATCTTCCTAGAAAATGCCTAGAGAGGCATCCTCTCTAGACATTTTCTAGGTCCTCTAAGGCAACTCTATGGTATTTTAAACCAGAAGTCCCATTATTTTCAATGGTGTTTGCTGTTATCAATGGTTTTTGGTATCCACGCCCCCCCCCGAACCAATCCCTAGTTGATACGGGGGTCCCAATTTACTTCATTCTGTTATGGGAACCTTATTTTAGGAAGGGTATAGACAAGTTGGAGAGGGTTGAGAGAAGGGCAAAAAAGATGATAAGAAGTATGGAGAACAAAACATATGTGGAAAGGTTGAAGGAGCTGGGCATCTTCAGCTTGGTGAAGAGAAGACTGTGGGGTATCATTGAGTGAACTCTTTAAATATCTCAAGGGCTCTCATAGAGAGGAGGGGGAAGACCTATTTTCTGCTGCCCCAAGAAGTCCAGGTCTAATGGTTTGAAGTTACAGGAGGGTAGATTTCATTTGAGCATGAGAAGGAACTTCTTGACATAGTGATTTGGCAATGGAAGCAACTGCTGAGAGAGGTGGTGGAGTCTCCTTTTTTGGACACCTTCAAAAAGAGGCTGGACAGCTACCTGCTGAAGATGCTTTAGATAGATGTCCTGCATTGAGCAGGGGGGGGGGGTTGGACTAGATGGCCCATGAGACTCCTTCCAACTCTCTGATCCTGCATACATGTGACCTACTCTCAGCGTGGTGGCATAGAAATTAAATAAGCAAATCTCCAATAATAACTAAAATACAGTGTTGAAGGGACCACAGCATGGGTGAACTGGCATTCCTTCATGGGTTAACCCATTGGTAGCCCTACAAGTTGAGTGAGGCTCACAACTTGATCCCATGTTTGGTATAAAGGCAGAGTGAAGTGTATTTATCTATGAATTATATTATAAATCAGGACTGGCACACTTTGGACCCTGGAGGGGCATGCCCTTCAATTTTGTCTCCTTCCTCAAGTTCCCATGGGCCACACTGCAACATCACAACTGCCATTTTGGATGGCCGGAAGTGGTGCCAAGTCACTCTTGAGTATGTGTAGAGCCTATTTTCCTCCATGCTCATTTTCTTGCTGTTTCAGAGTTGCACTCCCCTCCCAAAGACTTTTTAAACTCTTTAAAGCAGATTTCAGAGGATTCTCCTTTTTTGGAGGGGGCCAAAAATGTGACCTTTTCATCCTAAAAGGTTTTTGTAAAGGAAGATGTTGGAAGTTTTGGATCTTCTAAGGACCTTCTAAGAACATGCAACCCATGGGCTCCGTGATTCAATCCCCTGCTGAAAATAAAGAAAGAAAATGAGAGAGAGAGAATGAGGAAGAGAGATTGAGAGGAAGAAAGAGATACAGAGGATTGCAAATACCAGTAGTCACATGGATTAGGAGGCATATATAGCTTCCCACCCTATGATTAAACCTGTAGGTCCCTTCCATCAGCTGTCAGGAATCCGGGGGAGATGACATGCATGGTTAGCAGGTACAGTCAGAAATGTGTCATGTGAAGGATCACTTTGTCCTAAATTTAAAGCCTCGATTTTCTTAGCCAATCAGTTTGTGAGCCAATGGTGGGATCAAAATTCCTCTGCGTGTTCTCTCCACACTTTGGTTCATCGCTGAAACTTCTGCCGGTTCTCCCCCTCCCCACCTTTTAGTCATTTCTTTTCTAAATTAAGAACCCCCCCACACACACACCGACAACTCTGGTGTAATCCTCCACTCTTTCATCCTTCCATGAGAGGATGAATAATGACCATGGCTGAGATCCTGAAGCAAGAGATGGATTGTGAAGTTCTGCATAGATGGAACACATCTCCCCTTCTCCCTCTAACATATCTTTTAAGCTGCTTCAGTGTCTCTCCCCTATCTCCAAATAGTAATTTATTGGCCACTGGAGAGCAGGTAAGAAGCAGAGCCCAGATACCACCATCTTCTGGGATCTCCCAGCATCCTCTGGGGGGAGTCCTTGAGCATGATGCCATTGCTGTACGCCCAGCTGTAGGAACATAGCCAGATGCTGCTCCACCATACCCCCTCTCTCCGTTGGCCAGTTAATGGTCATATTGGTAGGCTGCAGCAGCTTATAAGGTGGGTTTGGGAGGGGGGAGTTTTGGTTTTTACACAGTCTATAGAGATTTCCAACCTCTGCAACCTACCAAGGAGGTCAGTTATGCCATTGTAAGTTAGAAGGAAAGAGCACATAATGTGCAGATGACACCAGAACATGAGTGGAAAGGCATGCCTATCAAAGCAGGAGGGAAGCAGGACTGTTAATCACCAGGACTCTTGTAGGTCTTGTAGATCTTGTAGGTCTTGTGTCAATCACCAGGACTCTTGTAGGTCTTGTGTTAATCACCAGGACTCTTGTAGATCTTGTGTTAATCGCCAGGACTCTTGTAGGTCTTGTAGGTCTTGTGTTAATCACCAGGACTCTTGTAGGTCTTGTAGATCTTGTGTTAACCACTAGGACTCTTGTAGGTCTTGTGTTAATCATCAGGACTCTTGTAGATCTTGTGTTAATCACCAGGACTCTTGTAGGTCTTGTAGGTCTTGTGTTAATCGCCAGGACTCTAGTAGGTCTTGTAGATCTTGTAGGTCTTGTGTTAATCACCAGGACTCTTGTAGGTCTTGGTTTAATCACCAGGACTTTAGTAGGTTTTGTAGGTCTTGTGTTAATCACCAGGATTCTTGTAGATCTTGTGTTAATCACCAGGACTCTTGTAGGCCTTTCATTCATAGGGTCACTATAAGTCAAAGCTGACCTGAAAGCTGCTGAAACACTTCAGAAACAATGCTACTTGACACTGCTTCAATTGCCATGGCTCAATGCTACGGAATTCTGGGATGTGTAGTTTTGCAAGAGATTTAGCCTTCTCAGTCAGTGAGCTTTGGTGCCACAATGAACTACAAATCCCAGGATCCCACTGGAGGGAGCCAAGATAGTTAAAGCGGTGTCAAACTGCATTATTTCTTCAGCATGTCAGCAGCTCTGATGACAATTAACAACAATATAACAACCCTCCCCATAAAGTAATAGATTGCAATTGAAAAGCACCATAATCTGACAACATCTAGGTTGGGAGATGTGCCAAGATGGCACAATCATTTTGCTCACCTATGTCGGGCCCATTTCTAGTTCAAAAAAAAAAAAAAATTCCTGCTGAAGTTTGAACAACTCAAACTGGACAGACTCCTATTTTGTAACTTCTTGAAAAAAAAGAAAAGATCCCCAAAGTACCACTGGGAAATATTGCTAATTGTGCATCCTTTGGCAAAATAGTTTCATTTCCTTCCAGGAACTGTTCTCAAGAGAGAGAGAGAGGGGCTCTCTAGTTTTCTAATAGCTATATGTACCTTTTTTGGCAGATTTTTTTTTTGGGGGGGAGGAATGTTCCCCTTAATCATATCTTGAATTAATGTGGGACTTGTTCATTCGGAGCTCTCATTACCCTCTTAATTAACTGTGCACAGATGGAAAAAGTCGAGATTGCTTCACTCGAGTTGTTCTGCTAGTTTTCAAACGAGATGGCAGATGGAGGACAAGGCAGAAAAGAAAAAAAATTGAAATAAAAAGGACTCTGCTCAGAGGCAGGTTACAAGTTTTCAAGCTGTCACCGAAACGTCAACAAACACTCCATCTGCTCAGGAGAAGTACCAGGCAGGGCTGGGTTTTGCATGATATCCTATGAACACGAGTTCAAAGAATTCCAAACAATAGCAAAAGATGGAGAACTCTCCCCACCTTAACCCCCTCCGTTCACGCAGAACAGACACTCAAAAATCCACCAGTTTTGGTTTCCCCTACCTCCGAATTGCTTAAAACTCAAATTCATCCCATCCCAAATGTGTGAATCTGCGTAAATTCATCCAAAATGAATGGAAATGAAATTCGTTCCCCCTTTGCTGTGGCTGAACTCATGTTGTATCTGCCTGCCATATGTAGGTGTTCAGAGCCAGGAAGGAAACTCATTTTTGTCAAGAATTTACTTTGACAAGTAGTTCCTGGAAAAAAAACTAACTAGGTGCTCCCTTCCAGATCATTCCATACCTGCCTGTCATATGTAGACATGGAGAGCTAGGAAGTAACTCCTTAGAAAAATGAGTTACTTCCTAGCTCTCCACGCCTACATATGACAGGCAGGTATGGAATGATCTGGAATGGAGTTTCTGTTTTTGGCCAGTAATGGCCACAACTGTAATTCATTACTTTCAGTGGAGTAGGAATGGGTTTTCGGCCTGTTACTCATTACTGTGAGTGTGGGTTGATTCAGTCTGAAGAATGAGAGGGAATAAGAGGAAGGGTCATGTGGGTGACCGCCCCCTGAGTTAGCTGGAAAGATTGCTTTGCAACGTCTTCTGCATTTTTCTCAGAATTCTTAAGGTGCAATAACTGAATTGGCCACTTGGGGGAACCAAAGAGCATTCGTTATTTTGCATTTTCCAATAGCACAATAATAATAGTAATGCCTCTAATTTATGGGTGATTTTCATGGGTATCTGGCAGGACACCATTGGTACTCTTGTCCTTTGGATGAAGCTCCTTGGTCCATCTACAGAAGTCTGATATTCGCTCCCAGGAGGTGACCTATGGGCTCATTGACAGAGCTTGGAAGAAGTTGCTTACTTGGTCCTTTACTCCCTGAATCCCTTAACCAACATAACCATGCTGGCCTGGAGGATTCTTTACCTGTTGGTAAAGACAGAGCAGAAGACTGGCATTTCCTTCCATGTTCCACGAGCGATCTATGGTGTGAAAGACAGAAACAGGATCTCTTTTGCAATTCTTCCTCCCACTGGAGATCACTTGCAGGAGGGGTAGAAACATCAGTTTTCTGCATCCATGTTGACAGGAGAACAGACATCCATTGCTCACAGCTTCTGCTGCTGCCCATTAATTCAGGATTGGGGGACTTGTATGGTCCCTACATATTCCCTGCACTACTGAATCCATAAATATGCATCAGTTACAAATGTATAACTCTAGGTTATGCATTTGTAACTGCAATCTTGAATTTTGGCCATGGTCTTTTAGATGGTTTAGTGTGGATCCAAAATGTTTAGGGTTTTAAATGTCATAACTAGTATTAGAGAATAGAATCATAGAGCTGGAAGAGACCTCAAGGGCCATCCAGTCCAACCCCATTCTGCCATGCAGGAATACACAATCAAAACATTCATGACAGATGGACATCCAGCCTTTGTTTAAAAATCTCCAAAAAGGAGACTCCAGCACACTCCTAGGTGGTGCATTCCACTGCCGAACAGCTCTTACTATCAGGAAGTTCTTCCTAATGTTTAGGTGGACTCTCTTTTCCTGTAGTTTGAACCCATTGCTCCATTGGGCTCCACATCTCCTTCCTTGATTCAGTTTCACAGTTGAACACCACTGAACACTAGGGTTGCATAGCACAATCAGTGTGTCGCTCTGTATGCAAAGATTTAGACTACACAACCCCAATGTTGGATCTTGATCACATTTTTTTTTCCATTTTGTTGAATGCAAACATCCTCCTTTTAGGCTTTTTCTCCCCCCCTTTCCCCTTTAACCCCTGGTGTTCAAAATCATCCCTGTGAATAATAAACCTGTTTGCTGACCCAATCTCAAGCCAATTTCCATTTAAGTCCCCAATATCAACATCCCCCCAGTCCTTTTATCTCTGACTTGGCTTGGCTAGTGCACCACCTTAAATAGAAACTGCTGTCTTGGCTAAATGTTGCATTTCAGTGATTACAATGAATATCTGACAGTGGAAAAAAATGAGGCAAAAAAAGCAGTAGGAAGAGAGATCTTTCTTGTCATTTGTTAAGCAGGGGGGGGTGGCATATAGGTTGGGTTTTCTCCCCCTCCCAAATCTTCTTTTCCTTTTCCTTTCCCCCTGCACTTTTGTAAACTACTGTGAATTTTCCCTTGCTCTTAAGACTCATGGAATCATAGAGAGACCTGTATTTCCTTAAAGCCCAAACCGGGCATAATGCCTGATCACAGCAAGCATGGAGCTGAACCATAGATCCTACCTGCTTCTGGTCAGTTTTGGAGCAACAGATTTTGAGAAGCCCATGTTGACTTCCCATAGTAAGGTCCCTAAACTCTAAGGCCCTACCTAGAATCATAGAATTATAGAATCGTAGAGTTGAAAGAGACCCCAAAGGCTATCCAGTCCAACCTCCTGCCATGCAGGAAATCACAATCAAATAATCCAGCCTCTGTTTAAAGACCTCCAAGGAAGGAGACCCACCACGCTCCAAGGGAATGTGTTCCACTGCCGAACAGCTCTTACTGACTTTAGGGTGACCAACTTTTGGCCATGCATTTAAGGGAGATTTAGTCATGACAAATTTGGGGCATATTTAGCAGCATGGCATCACTCCAGCAAATGTTCATTGGTATAGGATTACATCTTTAATATCCAGGCCATATTGTTTCATATTTGGATTGGCTTTGTATGTTTGCATCTGTATGCACTATTCAGAGAACCTAAACTGTGGCAACAAGAACAGCAAAAACAATTCTAAACATATCCCAAGCACCACTGCTAACGTTAAAGAAAACTGAAAGAACCTTTGCAGATACACAAAGACACACACTCACCCCCACACAAATCAAAAACACAAAGACACACACTCACTCCCACACAAATCAAAAACCTTTTATATACAGAGCTGCAAAAGCACACACATACCCCATTCCTCCCTCTTATAGGGACATGCAAACATATATTTCCCTTTCTTACATGCACAGAGATGCAACAATACACACATATCTCTCCCTCTCTCACACACCCTCTCTGACTTAAATGCACCATACTCCTCAAGCTGGCAGGAGTTTCCTGGCTTGCTTTTTTATGACCCTGCCCCATATAGGCATCCAGACTTTATGGGTTCTCTCTTTTGCCTGCCCTTGACATCTGAATGTCAGAGCTCTGTAAATATACAGAAGAAATAGAAGGTCAATAAGGGAGCTGGGAGGATAAAACAAATTAGCTTGAATAAGGGAGATTCCAGGAAATAAGGGAGAGTTGGTCAGGTCTACTGGTCACCCTTGACTGCACCACCAGTTCAGTTATGTGCAAGGCCCCAAAGAAGGTGGTCAAAGATACAGCATGAAAGAGAGGGGATTCATAGCTGGATATACAAATCCCTCCCCAAATCCCTTCTAAACCCTTGAGGATAGCTGGGGAAAGTGGATGTCTATCATCCACCACCCTACTTCTTTCCCTAGACCACCCTTTCAAAGACTTGCAGATGTGGAAGACCCTCTTCCATGTCCTCCAATGATGTATTTCCCCTACTAATGCATCATGGAGGAGGGCCCCTCTAATGGATCTCAATTCTGCACAGAAAATAATATTTCTACATTTAAAAAAGTCATTTTCTACACAAAACAGCCATGGGCGAATTTTGCGTAGAATAAGTCTTGAAATGTGAAATGTCATAAGTCTAGGATTCTTCTCATCAGAGTCTCCTGATGCTCAAGAAACATATTTCCCAACATTTCTCAGATATTTTTGGAATATTCTTCTCATCCGTAAGCTGAACAGTGCTCATGTGACCCCTGCTCCAATCCCTGGGCACTAAATGGGCACGGCCATACTCCGTAATGGAACAGGACAGTTGAACTAAAGGGAGAAGAAATATATTGATGGAGTGTTATATTATACCAAGTTGATGTAGGATCTTGAACCTCCTCCCCAAAAGAACCATTCCCACCATATGTAGTTTTCCTCTTCCCCTTTTGCCACGAGACTTTTCAGATTCATCATCAGAAGGGGGAAAAAATGCAAGGTGGTTCATATTTCTACATTATTTGCATTGGAGTCTGGGGAGGGGAAATAATAGATTATAGGGAATGAAAGCAAATGTTAAGAAAGGCAGATTTCAAGGAGGAGTTGAGGTAGAGCTTCAATTTGACATGCTCACAGCCTGTTATTAAAGTATCTTTGTACAGAGATATTTGAAGTCTATTTTAAAGCAGAGAGAGAGAGAGAGAGAGAGAGAGAGAGAGAGAGAGGGGGAAGGAGGGAAGAAGAGACTAAAGATTTAACATATTCCACATCTGTATTTCCACCAAGCTGGGATGGTTTTCCTAGAGTTACCAAGAAGTGGGGTTAAAATTAATTCCTACCCTATTCTGTGTTTTCGAACCTAAACTCTCTTATCCTTAGAAATCCACACCTCTCTGAATTTTGCATTGGTGCTCTCCAATTAAAAAAAAAATGCACATCCAAACTGTGTATATCTAGGAAAAGTGGTAATTTCCCTGTAGTTACCAAAGAGTCGAGTTGAAGTTCATTCCTACCGTATTCTGTGCTTTTGAAACTAAACTCTCTTTTCCTTAGAAAGCCACACCTCTCTGAATTTTGCAATGGAGCTCTCCAATAACAATGCACATACAAAAGAGGGAAAGTACACCCCCATGATGCATCTATTTGTGAAAACAAAAGTGTCCCTGGAAATATTGTGACTGGTTCTCCTTCCCCCAGAGTATGTGGTAATAAGATGCTAGGGTAGCAAGCAGTTAGTTCTATATTTAGTTCTATATTTTTGTGATAGCCTGCTAGAGATGGTAAGAAATGCTTGAGGAATAATTCTTGACTAGCTTTGAGTACTATACACCTTAATGTAGGTTGCTGGGGAGAAGTTTGGGCAACAAAATATCCTAGTATGACCCCAATTGTCCTCTCTTTCTGCCCTAGATGGTTTCATAGACTGTCTTGATATATCCATCAGTCAATTAGTTCTTTTCTATCTTAGCCTTATTGGAACCTCCTATGGTAGGACTTTATCATATGTAGCCAATACGGCATCCTAATGATGCCTGATGAATGTGAAAGGCTGCACATACCACACGATATCATGCTTTCATGATAATTTTTAGAAAATAAGATGTTCTTTTTTTTTATTGAAGGGCCAAACTGTCAATAGATCTCCTATGGTGTTTTTTTTGCTGGTATTGCCGGTGTTTGAAAACACGTGCCATTGTCTTCTCGTGATCACATCATCAATGTGCAGACCTGCCAGAACACTTCTGGGTGAGAGCATGAAAGCCAGGTAGGGGACTTTCTTTTTATGAACCTCTCCATTTTACTTAGAAGTTGTGAAGTGTGCTTGTGTGCATGTTTTGTGTCTTTATTTTGCTGTATTTTAATTTTTTTACCATGCTCGCGTCTTCTTGCGAGACTCACCGAGATAACGAACATGGAAGTAAACAGAGCTCCATTCATGCTCTGTTTTCATGCTATTGAAGGTAGGTCTGATAAAAAGGGTTCTTTTGCTGGCTGAAAAACAATGCAAAATATGGGGGGAAAGAAGCATTTATGGAGGTTCATCCGATAAGGTCTGTAGACTTTCTTGATAGAAAGTGGACCTTCCTACCTTCTTGAAGGACTAACTTTATAGTCATGTCCTAGACCTTTGGTCTTCCAGCTTGTTAATGATCCTAAGCAAAGTTGTGGGCAGCTTGTTTGCTCAAGCTGACCATGTGTGATTCACATAGGTGGAAAAGACCAATTCTAGTAGTGACAAGGCACAGAAACCTGTTCCTAAATCATTATATTTCTCTCTCTCTCCCTTTTGCACGTTTGCCTCGGGCTGTTTCAATCTTTAAATGGCAGAGGCTAATTTAATTAGCACCTGAAAACCGGAGAAATTAGGTCACCCCTTCCCATGTGAAGCTTTGTGCCAAGATGGGTAGCTGTCTCCCCTCCCCTCCTTTATGTTTTCTAATTGGGTAAATATTAATTAGTTGGAATTTCATGTGGAAGATGAAGACATTAAACTGTCATTAACAAACAGGTCCCTTCCTTCTCATCCCCGAACACCTTGCATCTAACGCAAGCACGAAGTTAGCAAAGCGTTGCAAGAGAAAAGAGAGGGGAAAAAAAAAGCACCTCCAGTGATTTATTCCAGCTTCCGGTGGAAAAGTAAAAGCAATGAATCTCCCTTATCAGCTAATTATCTTCTGAATGATACATGGAATTCTCTCCAGGCTGAGGTAGGAAAAAATGCCCCCCAACAGTTGGGATTGAGTAACTATTTGAACATCAGCATTTGCAGGTTTTAAACAGCACCTGGTGGTAAATTTCAAATTGCAAGGAGTAGCCGGACTTCTGTTGGTGTCATCCACATGTGCACTGAAGGGGATTTTTAAACCCCTCTAAGTGGTTATCTAGACAGTGAGAATAATCCTAATAGAATTTGCAGGGAATAGCTTTTGTCCTAACAAGATGCCACGGTGATTTGCCTTATTTGGAAGGAGGGGGGCCCAAAAACTAGGCAGGAAAAGCTTTTGTGGATACAAGAAACTGTGGATAATAGGGAAACCTATTATTTTCAATGAGAAGAATGCTGGAAGTTGACCATAGAATCACATTGGATGACCTAGACATGCCTAGAGAGATCATATTTTTTTGGACATGGATAAGTGAAACTGTTGACCCCTGTATCCACGGGGGATATTTTCCAAGATCCTCTGTGCACAGCTGAAACTGTGGATAACAGAGAACCCTATTATTTTCAATGAGAAGAATGCTGGAAGTTGATCATAGAATCACATTGGATGACCTAGGCATGCCTAGAGAGATCATATATTTTTGGACATGGATAAGTGAAACTGTTGACCCCTGTATCCACGGGGGATATGTTCCAAGATCCTCTGTGCACACCTGAAACAGTGGATAATAGGGAATGCTATTATTTTTCAATGAGAAGAATGCTGGAAGTTGAACACAGACTCACATTGGAGGACCCAGAAATGCCTGGAGAGAACATATATTTTTTGAATGTGGATAAGTGAAACTGTGGTTCCCAAACCTGTGGATATGGGGGAATCAATCTGTATTCCTTTACTGGGAGAGAGAGGACCTAAAATATTTAATGAGGGGTGAGAATGCTCAATCGTTATGGGAAAGTAATGAGAGAAAATGGCAGGAAATGAAGTCTGCAGGAAAAGAGCATGGCTGCTTCGCTGGAAGCCTGAACCCTGCAAAATTTTGTTCCAGATTTCCTCTTGATTTTTCCTCTTTTAAGATCACTGATTCCCATTTTAGGCACAGAGCAGAAACCCAAGGGGAGGGGAAGCCATTGGCAAAGGATACCCAAACTAAGCCTCCAATTGCTATTTATTTATCCTGCCAAAGGTTTTTTTACGTTTCAGTAACTTTCTCATTCTAACTCAAATAGGCCCTAAATGGGGAAACCTTATTTTGTATCTCAAGATAAATATTGCATTAAGGGAGGTAGGGATAAAAAATATCAAATATCATTGAGGGAGGGGAGAGCAGGTCTCCAGTCCTGCAGAGAAAGGCAGAGAAGGGAAACTGAAAGTGACAGCAAAGTTGCTGAGGCTGGGGGAAAAAAAACAAAACAGCGCCAGTTAAATCGGCTTTTGTATCAAGCAGAAATGCAATAAGGTGACAAAGTGGAAGAGTACGGGATCTGGAAATGGAGTCAAAACATCCATAAAACAACTCTTCCCCATCCGTAAAAGAAATTCCCTGCTCCTCAAAGCATCCCCTACCCTTGCAAAGGGTCCAGATTCGAATGGATCATGGAATGGATCAAACATAAATATCAAGAAACAAGGGAGGGTCTCTACCAAGAATAGGGGATGGGGGAGTGAAACTTCCAAATGACAAATAATAATAGTAATAATAATCATCCAGTGTTAATATAAAATTAACTGATATTGTGAGAAGAGAAGCAGCATGGTGTTGTGCTTTGGTTTCCATTCTTCACTCTGCTCCTCCTTACCTTGCAACTCCTATTTACCTCACAACTCTAACGCCTGTTAGAAATCTTCGTTCTGCAAATTCTGGGCTTCTTACCCAGCCAAGGGTTTCTTCCTCCTTGGCTCGACTTTGTCCTTTTTCTCTTGCCGCCCTTTATTCCTGGAATTGCCTCCCAGTAAACTTGTGAACTGTTTCTTCCCTTGCTGTTTCTAAATCCAGAGAAAATATGTGCATCCCCTACAGAGATTTTTAAAAACTCAGAGAAAAGCTGTGAAGGCTCTCTGGGTGCAGTTTTTGGAGTTTCTAGCTCCCCCTTCCAAAAATGATGCATCGATGTGGATTTTTGTTAAGACAGATCAATTTGCAAGCGAATTCTATGAGGATTAGTTTGACTGTTTAGACAAGCCCTTAGCCAGTATCTGTCTCCTCCCTGATCCCAATGTAGGGATAGATAAATCTGTCACCTTAATTTTCTCCACAATTGATTTCTTTTTTAAAAGATCCCAGTTTCCTTCCATCAAATTTATGCTGTGCTGTGTGCCTTTTGGAAGGAGGGTCTCTAAGCATTACACAGTTGTCATGAATGACAGCTGCAGACATTAGAGCTGAGGATGCTAATCCCCTCTCTCTTTCTGAAAGTTTTATTGGTGTTTGGTTCTGCCAAGTATTGCACATAATGTTCTGTATGAAACATCTGTTGGCAACGTTCAGAAAGGAAAACATCTGGTACCCTGATCACATACCTGGGCTTTTGCGATCTTGTCTATTTGCTTCTGGGGAAATCGGAGAAGTGTATTATTTTTGCAAAGTAGGTTTATGGCCCCATCATGCTCAAGAGTTGAGCGTCAGCAGCAGGCTTTGTACTACATCAGTATTGGTTTCACTGAGACATTGAATTTAGGGTGTATGCTTCTGCATCACACAAAAGGAAGGAATGTATCACCAAAATGGGGGGATAAGGAGAAGAAGCCAGGTGGAGGAAGAAAAGTAAAAAGAGATGGGTTGGCATCCTATTGAGCCCAACTGCATAGGGTAGACTTAAGTGCTCGTGTTCACAATCATGGCACTATTGCCACAGTATCATAGAATCTTAAAGAGTTGGAAGGGACCACAGTGGCTATCTAGTCCAACCCCTTGGCATGCAGGAATACACAACTAAAGCCCTTCCAAAGATGTTCACCTGACCTCTGTTTAGAGGCCTCCAACCATGGCTATCATATCACCTCTTCACTTTCTCTTCTCCAGGCTAAACACACCTAGCTCCCTAAGCCGCTCCTCATAGGACATGGCTTCCAGACCTCCCACCATTTTGGTCTCTGCCCTCTGGACACGTTCCAGCTTGTCAATATCCTCCTTGAATTGTGATGCCCAGAACTGGACACAGTATTCCAGTTGAGGTCTGACCAAAGCAGAATAGGGTGGCACTATTACTTCCCTTGATATAGACACTATACTCCTATTAATGCAACCTAGAATCGCATTGGCTTTTTTAGCTGCTGTATCACACTGCTGACTCATGTTCAGCTTGTGGTCCACTAAGACTCCTAGATCCCTTTTGCATGTACTGCCATCAGACCAGGTGTCACCCATCAAATATCCTTGATGTAGAATCTCTGGCCTGTTTGTCTGAGAAGGCATTTCTTGTGCCTTGCAGGCATTCTTGAGTGGTACGGCTCTAGCCAACCACATTACACAAGTCTCCTGAAGTGTAGTTCAAACCACATTTCATCCGTGGGATAATCTGATTGCACAAAGCGAAGGATGGCTGAATAGGGGAAGATGGACACCCGCGAGGAGGGGTATTTCACCTTGTACCTTGAAGGACTAGGAATGAGTTACTAGCTACCAGCTAATGAAAAAAAGAAACAAGTGAAAGATGGAGCTTTTTTTAAAAAAAGCAGAGGTCCTGGCACTACTGCTTAACAAAGAGAAATGAGACACCGAAGCCTTAAATTTGTCCCAGTGTCTAATTCCAGAAGAAAACAGATGACACCTATCTTGGAATCAGTGTTTGGAAATCTACAACAAAAGGAGAAAGCTTTATTAACACTGGAAATGTACTCTTAAGCTTAGATTTCTTTTTTCCTCCAACACCCAGCTTGTTCATATCACAGCTCAGTGAACTGTTAACATCACATATTTCTTCTATTCCAGTGGTGAGTCCAGTTTCTGCCTGTGCTTTCTTCCCCCCCCCCTTCTTCCAAACAGCAGAAAGATGAGCACCATCTTTTCCTAGAGAGCAGGAGACAAAGGAAGATGAATGAACTGATGCCCAAAACCAAGGAAGAAACAGCAGGTTGCAGGGTTGCACTGGCAGAAGGTGTCTGCCTTGAAGAAATGTTGCTAGTTTCATCATTTTTGGGTCTGCAGTGACTGAAACTGGTCACAGCTATATAATGGTAAGAACTGATAAAGCATGGAAACCAAGCTTTACTAGGAACAACTTAGGGAGATAGGTATGCTTAGCTTGGAGAAGAGAAGACTGGGATGTTGCATGATAGCCATTTTTAAATATCTGAAGGGACATCACATAGATGATGGAGTGAGCTTGTTTTCCTCTGCTTGAGTGACTAGAAGGAGACCAATAGATTCTAAATGCAAGAAAAGAGAGTTCAAATAAATATTAGGAAGAACGTCTTTACTGTAAGAACTGTTTGACAGTGGACTAGATGGCCCTGGAGGGTGGTGGATTCTCCTTCTTTGCAGATCTTTCAACAGATGTTGGATGGTCATCTTTCTTCCCTCCTCAGACATAAAGAGCTTGTGTTTATCCCTTCTGAGCCTTAGCATCTCAGCTTGGTAACTTCCGATGCTACAGTGGGGAGCCGAGTGTTACAGAACCAGATGGAGTGCTAGCACCAGCATCAATAACTCATGAGGAGACTGGAGACCAGAATCCAGCTGGTACCCTCTTGATCTTTAATTTGCACACTAAGTTATTAATTAGAGGCCTCTCAATTTGGGGTTAGGAAGACTTCCCAACCATATGGTGTTGGGTGGCTTCCGTCTCCATGTTTGGATTACTTTCCTTTTCCCTAGTTGTTAATAATCCACCACTAAACTGGAGGGTGTATATTGTTGTTACACCAAAGGTTCATGTGCTATGATTCTATTTTAACTGCTGTGGCAACATCCCTGGGACTTGTAGTCTGAAGAGGCACTAGAGCTCTCTGGCTGAGAATTCTAAATGTCTCTCCCTAAACTGTAAATCCCAGGGGTCCATAGGATATTGTCATGGCAGTTAAAGTCAAGTAACTAATGACCCAAAAGGCACCAGATCCTGTCTGATCTTGGAAGCTAGGCAAGGTTAGCCTTGGTTAGTACTTGGTTGGGAGACCACCAATGAATGCCAGGGGCTGTAGGCTCTATTTCAGAGGAAGGAATCAGAAAAACCACCTCTGAGGATTCCTGCCTAAGAAAATCCTATGAAATGATTTGAAGCATCTAGGTGATTGAGGGGACATACACATAGAACAATAATTGTATACTGTGAATGGGCCCCAAGAAGACTCCATGATCCTGCACACAGGACCCCAGGAACAGAGGAACCAACCAGTCCAAGTGGAATCCTCAAGATGGATGCCATATTGTCTATGTGGCACTCTGAGGCCTATCTTCCTTAAAGCTTCCTCAGGAGGAAGAAGCCAGAATTACAGAATTTCAAAGTTGTAAGATACAACAAGGGGCATCTAATCTTACTTGTTGCTATGCAGGAATACATAGTGAAAGCACTCCCACGAGAAGGCCATCTAGTCTCTGTTGAAAGACCTCCAAAGAGTCCACCATCCCTTGAGGAAGTCTGTTTCAGTGCTGAAGAGCTTAGGAAGATGTTTTTCCTAATGTGCAGATGGAATAGCTTGGAATTTGAATCCTTTGATCTCTGGAGCGGCGGAAAGCAAGCTTTGCTGCCCCTTCTGTATGACAGCCCTTCAGAAATTTAAAGAGAGCAATTGTATCATCTGTCAATCTTCTCTAGGTTAAAAAAACCCCAAGCCCATCTGGGCCTTGGTGTCATTCCAAGAAGGAGTCAGACAAAAGAGGCAACGATGAAACTCCTCAGTTGATACCTAGCCCACAACTCTCATCTGGCTCTGCTTCCTGAAATCTGCTGGACAGCACCTTCATCTTGCAGAATATCTCTTTGACCTGTTGGACATTTCCACAGCCTGGTTGGTAAGAGGAGACTCTAACCTGGATGAGAATGATAGCATGAAGGGGGCAGTGTAGCAGCAAGAGCCACATGCTGGAAAGGGTGTCTCTTTCTCCCAGAATGTTGGCTGAAGCCTGTGTTTTGAAGAGAGCTCTTTTCTTCTTTTGAAATGCATTACACCTAGAGATTAAGGAGGGGACAAGACAGACGTTTGACAGCAGAGAGTTAAAAGAAAGGATTAGAGTTGGCGAGAGTGACTTTAAGCTGCGACGCTCTTTGAGGTCAAATCAAGGATGCCTGTTCTTCTGTCTTCGGAAATACAAGGAATTTGAAAAATGCACCCTGCAATACTGAACTTTTCATAATCAGACCATAGGATGTGAGCCTTGAGAATAGAGGTTTGGGGTGTCAACAAAACTCTCCTTCGAATCCCCCTCTTTGCCACCCAGTGTGACAGGTAAACACCATCTGTTGGCTGTACCTACCTTACAGGGTTATTGTGAGAAGTAATAGGGGACGCACAGACGTAGCCTTCAGTGCTTGGGAGAAGGACTGGGGAAGAAAATGTAGTAATCTAGAAATCTAATCACATAGAACAGAGTGGGACTATGATAGGTCCAGGGGTCAATTGTTTGGACCTTGGACCTTTCAGGGCCACACCGCATCCTGAAAATGCAAAACGACAAAAGCTAAACATTGGAAATGGCTGGAAATGCATTTTTTTATATTGAAAAAACAGGGTCTTAAATCATGTTTATAGTGAAAGGGGATCCCGTAAGCTAGTTTGGATGACAGTAAGTAACCCTGCAGCTGCCTTTCGAAAACATTCAGGAATGTTGTTTGGTTCAAAAAGCTGCAGCTAGAATATTAACTGACTGGTTTGTTACAGGGACTGTACAGATTCCTTGTTACAACAGCTTCAGTGGTTGCTGGTCTGTTCCTGTGCACAATTCAAAGTGCTGGCTATGGCTCATAAAGCCCTATATAGAATTATGAGTTGGAAGAGACCACAAGGGCTATCTAGTCAAATCCCGTTTTGCCATTTGCTCACGGCCGCCATCTTGGCTAGAGGGCATACAGGGTTTCTCTCTCTCTCTGGCTTTTCTTTGCAAACGAAGATTCAGGAAGGACTCACCCCACGCCTTCTGCAAGCGTGCTGATGACTAAAAAGGCCAATCTGAGATAAACAAGTCCGGTTGCAGAAAGCACAGCAGAAGGTCTCCTTGGGTGATGTTTCTGGGTTGTGATTCTTTCTGCGTTGTCATTTCTCTTCAAGACTTGTTCGGTGTGAGTTCTTAAATAAGGCTGCAGCATTGTGGATGATACGTCTCCATGTGTCCTGATGTGAGGCCAGGACGGACCATTGTTGGTGAACAATTTGGCCGAGCCTGAGATGTTGTTTCAGGGAGTCTTTATATCGCTTTTTTGGAGCACCCCTCTTACGCTGACTCGTGGCGAGTTCACCCTAGAGTACTATTTTTGGGAGACGGTGGTCCTCCATCCTAGAAACATGCCCTGCCCAATGCAGCCATGTTCTCAATATCATGGCCTCCATGCTGGTGATCCCTGCTTGCTCAAGGACAGCAACATTCGTCACATAGTCAGTCCAGTGTATATTTAGGATTGTGCGTATACAGTGCTGATGAAAGTGTTCGAGGAGTCGTAAGTGGTGCCGATAGGTGGCCCATGTTTCAGGGCTGTAAAACTATTAAGACAACTCCCAGCTGCTGCAACTTGCTGTTACTGTGGAGCAATCCATTTTTTCAGGCTCGTGGCTCGTGTAGATAAGCCCTTAGTTTTGACCTGGCTGTCCAATCTGTCAAAGGTCATTTTGAATTCTGATCATATCCTCTTGGATATTAGCTATGCCTTGGATGAGCTTCTTTGATGCTCATACTGAAAACAGAGAGCAGATGAGCTACCCCACTGCCGTGGAAGCCACCAGCTGCCTATGTTTATAGCTGTTCACATCCTTGGGAATTTTATACTGTGCCTGCAAAATTCTTCCCGTTGCTCATTCTCTGTGTTCAGGTGACATCCTACACTTACCAGGCCTTTGTATCTTTAGTTTTGCTTTCCAGAACCCTCCCAAGCGATTAGAAGCCATTGTGGGCTAACCAACCAAGAAATTTAAACATAAAGGTGGCTGAAGTCTCTCCTTGAAGTCCATTAAATACATATTTCTCTTTTATTGCCTTGCTATTTACAGCTTTGTATTTTTTTTTAAAAAAGAATACAATGAGCCGTATCCTTTGGTGAGTATAAAATATCCCCCTGATGCAAATTCTAGGCGTGCATCCGATCCTGTGTTTTATGATCTTTCCTCTTCTTGGCAATAATTACATGCTTGAACCTGAAATTGAAGATGGGGGACATGCTAAGCTGACTTAATGCTGACCTCCTAAGTACTTGTGGGAAGATTCAGAATACCCTGGGGTGTGACATAATGCTATGATTGCTTTTAAGTTTGTAAAATGTTGTGCCCATGGTAGGTAAACTCCCCCAAAGAGGAGGTGCCCCCACTAGCAATTTAACCTATCCAGACTCCTTCCAGTATGCCCATAAATCAATGTCTAAGAGCAATTTGGACAGAAAATGTCTATACTGCACATGGAACAGGCTCTTTAAAAGTGCTTGGAAGGAAGGAGCTGATTTTTTTTTTTAAGAAAGCTGGCTTTTCAAGGGGGTTTAGAAGGTTGCAGAAGGTCTCTTGAAGAGACAGGCCTTGAGGACATTGCTCCTTGTCCTCTAGCCAATGAGGACTGCCTGCTACAACTTGTCCCTCTACTGACAGATGAGATGGCAGCAACAACCAGGTTCACGTAGGGCCTTTTTACCTTTTGCCCCTGAGCACTGTCATGTTTCCCTGTAATCCTTTTTCATGCCATCTCAAGATCTTTCACCCAAGGTAAGAGGTCGATCTTTGATCTGAATCCCAACCTGTTGTGTTCAGAAATGGAGACCCACCATTTCGTCTCCATCCCAATATCTTGTTCTTAGGTGTCCCTGGAGATTTTACACCATGCTTGTATAATGGGAATCTACACTCATGTAGTTCCACCCTTCTGCTGAATGCCAACATTGTACAATCGCCTACGTGTCTGAAAATGTGCGATATCTGTCTTCCCAATCTCAGGAAGTTGTGTTGTGTGGCACACTAGGGATGTAAATCCCCAACTGTTTCATCCTTGCATGAAAGGATGAAAAATTAAAATGCTTTTTCTTCCTGCTGCAGGAGAAGGTAAGCATCCCTCAGCAGTTTCTCCCTGTTTTCAAGCATCCTGAAGTATTGCACAGGGATTTTTATGCAGAGAAAAATAGGCATTTTCTTGCACAAAAATACTTTTTCTGTGCAGAAAACAGGTTTACTGTGCAAAAAAAAAAAAGTTTTCAGTGCAGGAAACCCATTTCCTACACAGAAAATGGGTTCCCCCCTTTCCTCCTTAGTTGGACTAAGACTCATGGAAATCACAGTTTAAGTCCCTGCTCAGCCATGGAAACCCACTGGCTGACCTTAGCCAAGTCATATTCTCTCAGCCTCAGGTGAAGGCAACGGCAAACCCCATCTGTACAGATCTTGCCAAGAAAATGCTGAGAAAGGTTCAGCCTAGGGTTGTGATAAGTTGGGAATCACTTGAGGCACACAACAACAAATAATAAAGTGAAGCCAAGGGTGGATTCACCATCCCACTAACACTGGACTCAACTGCAATGAGATTAAGCATGGGCAGGATTTAAAGCACTAAAAATGCTTTAAAGAGCACCCAGCACCTCAAATAGCACCTTTTAAAATTCAGAGTAAAATCCAAAGTGGCTTCACCATCCCATTGATACCAAAGTGATCAGCTGCTACTGCATCAAGTTATGGGCACGATGTTTAGCTGTAAGTATGAATAACTTGGGCCCTGTCTGTATGAGGGGGATAAAACAGAGTGCCTCACAGTAATAGCATTTTGCAGCAGCAGCAGCGACTTGTCTTAATGGTGTTTTTGGCCCTAGAAGCCCCCAGAAGCTTCACATGCTAGTTGACGTCTGTGAGCGGTTTACTCATGTTAGTACTTCACTACCACCAAACTTTAAAAAATCCCCATTGTCTAAGGTGCACTGGAACAATAGAGCAATTTTTCGAATTAAAAGGACAGCAAAAACAAACACACACCCTACTCTCTTTTATCACCTTGGTGATTGCTTGCTAAGGCGAAAATCCAACATGGCGGCAGTGGGAGTTTGCCCTGTTAGCAAGTCCCGCCCCCTGCGCTCACCCAGCCAATCAGATTTCAACATCTTCTGGTATGGGAAAGCTATTCAAAGTAAATGCACTTGTCCCAACAAGCAGGAATGCACACTTCCCTTGCTGGTTTTTTTTTTAAATCTACGGGAAAAGCCGCAATGCCATTTGGGCCTCCCACCTTCCGAATACTGTGGATTGATGTGGGATCCCATTTAGACAGGTCCATTTAGACAGGGAGTTCCGTCAGGGTCATTTTCACCGTTTAGACAACCCCTTGGTTGGGGTGGGGTGGACAGCTTTCTTCCGCTTTAACTCTATTTGTATTCTTGTGAGAGCCATGGTAGATGGGTAAGTATTCCACTATCTGAAAGAATGAACTCCTCCCGGCGTGGTTAGAAATGGAGGCAGTGTGCTAATCGCTTACAAGCCGCTTGAAATCCAATGTGTTCATTTAAATGGGATTCTCAGTCCTCTCCGCTGAAGTGTTCTGCATCCAGGTGATCTTTCTGATAATCCTTTTTAGATTAGTGTCAGACCTTCCAATGAAAGGTACTCTCCATTCTTCTACCATGTTTACCAGGCTGTTCTCCAAACACTGTTTCATATGGATTAGGCAGAGAGCAACGACATACTGCTCATATGTTTCTCTCCCTGACTTTTTCCTCCCGGTGCATCTCAGCACCTCATGAAATTACATTATAGATTCATTGTATGAATAGAAGATGGGAACACAATTACAGGCTGGAACCCTCGCCCCTCCTTTGCAACTCAAAGTGAAATCCGGCAAGGTGAAAGTCGATGCAACCTAACAGAGGCTTGTGTGCAAACTGCTCATCCTAAATTGTTCATGCATTTTATCTATTTATTACAGCTGTGAGATTTAATCGGTAGAATCATCATCAACACAGACACCAAAAATATATATCGGTTGTTGAGGACAAATCTAAAGAGGCTGGGATGGAGAGTTAATTTTCTTCCTCCAGATCCTTCTCTGTTTTGGGGTGTATGATGCTTAGTAGGGGATTGTGAGAAAAAGTTTGGGTGCTGGAAAGGCTAGAAGCAACATCATGAGGCTGAGAGAGCATAGTGTGACCAAACTCACCCAATGGGTTTCCATGACGGAACCTTGGTCTCCAGAGTTGTAGTCTATTGCTCAAACCACTACACTGGCTCACCTCAGGAATGATGGGATCTGTTGTTTCCAAGCCCTCTAATGCCAGTCATCAGGGATGATAGGAACTGCATTCCCCAAGGATACCCTGACCCTCACATATATACAACAGTAGCAGGCTGGGGCAACTGTGGGAGGTGAGTGGGGGGGGGGGTTGTAGCCCTCCTAGGAGGACTTGAACCCACACCACATTCCCTGAAAAAAATAAAGTCTTTTTTGGTCCCCAAATGCCCTCTAAGGAGTGTGAGAGTATTTGAGGACAAAGGAAAATTCTGATTTCCCCCCCATTTTTTTTTGTCCCTAGTGACCCTAGGGAGCCACATATGACCTGCTGTCCCCTTTTTGCCATCCGAATGGAGGTCCATTTGTGAAGCTTACCTCATATTGTCACATAATTTTGGGAGGCCAGGGAAAGGGAGTTTATGGTGGTTGTTTTCCATGTGATATTCTCCATTAGAGTATCTGCTCATTCTGTTCCTGGTGACATTGTCAGCAGTATGAGAGGCCAAATCCACAGACTAGGTTACGTTAAAAGCCATTTATTTTCATTAAAAACATAAAATGATTCCCACCCACACATCGGAGTCCATTCCATATCAGCCTTGGGGGGAGTTTGTTCATTCTTGTGTAACAGAGAATGAATGGAAAACATGAAAGCTGGCTTTTGCCTCTATTACTCAGTGATAACTTTGTTTCAAAGTCTTTATTTAATTTTCTCCCCAGTGAAACAAACACTGTCTTTAAATCCAGAGGGTAAAAATAAGACCAACTAATCAAAATGGTGGAGAAAAAGGTACACACTTGCTTACCAGATCAGAGCCAAAGGGTGAAATCCTATACATCGTGACTTGGAAGAAATCCCCACGGAGTCCAATAGGACTTACTTCTAGGCAAGTGTGGGTTTATTTGGTCTTTTTTATTTTATTAAAATAATTATCTATCATATAAAACTCCATAGGAATACAGAAAAAAGGAGGAAAAAGAAAAGAAACATACAACACCACAAATTGCAGAAGAATTACTAATTGACACACACCAGCAAAAATAAAAGGGAACGAAATGAAATGGTAAGTTCCAAGTTTCCTGTTGATGGTTATAAAGTGATACAATTACTTTCTCTATCACAAAGCATCTGATATATGATTTCTATGACTTAATAAATCCCACAAATCTTCAAATCCCACTATTGAGAATGTTTATTTGGTCATAGGTGTAGTGTGCCTTCAAGTCAACTCCAACTTAATGGAAATCCTGTTGTAGGGTTTTCTTGGCAAGATTTATTCAGAGGAGGTGCTTCATTATGTACAGATGCACACAGAGGTCTGAACCTTAATGGTGCTCCCAAGTGGAGTAGATCCATTGAATCAAAGGGAATCATTTGTGTGCTAATGATGAGCCAACAAGTGATTCAAGAGGTCTCTTCCAGTTGCTGCTGTTGCTCTTCTTATTATGTGCCTTCAAGTCATCGCCAACTTATGGCAAACCTCGTTGTTAATTGGTGTCAAGTTGACTTTGACTAACGATGACTCTATGAATGAGAGAGCTCCAATCAACAGCCCTACTCAGGTCTTGCAGATTCAGAGCTGCGGCTTCTTTGATTGAGTATCTACCTGTTAATATGGTCTTCCTTTTTTTTCCTACTGCCTTCTACCTTACCAAGCAATCCTACTTGAGGGTTTTCTTGGCAAGATTTGTTCAGAGGAAGTTGGCCATGGCTCTCCTTTGAAGCTGAGAGATAGCCACTTGCCCAAGGTCTCCCAATGGGTTTCTAGGGCTGAATAAGAATTCAGACCCTGGTCTCACAGAGTCCTAGTCCTACAATGAAAGCACTACACCACACTGGCTCTCGCCAGAGTATTTAGTACTAGATAAATGGAGAAATAAAGCATATCCAAACTAAAATGTTAGATCGATTCATGCCACCTCAATTGTCATGGGTGCCATCCTAAGGAATCCTAGTAGTTTAGTGGAATGTTTGAAATTCTTTGCTTAAGAAACCTTTAAGGTGCTCCCTGGAAATACAGTTCTTAAAAACTTACAGTTCCAAACCAATCTTTGCTCAGTGGTGGCAATTCAGACCATGAAGAAGATACCATTTTTCTGATAGCTATGCACAAAGCAATCACGTCATCCACAAGGACCTCATAAGGACCCTTGGTTTCCCCTGAGTATGCCCATCTCTGTGCCTCTAGCTATAGGATAGGCATACAACCCTCCAGCTATAGGATATAGGATGTAGCTGTAATATTGTCTGCTGCTCCTGCAACTCTTCGACTGACCATGTTGTGGAGGGCTGCAGCTGAGAAAAAGTGGGGTTTGGGAGAATTGGATAGGAGACTAGTTTCAGACTGCAGCCCATATTTGGTTGTCTGTTGGACATATTTGTCCCGTCTGGATTAAACCATTGCAAAACTCCTGACCCCTGCAAGACTGCGCCTTGCATCACACCTGCCCTGCTCATGTCATCCGAGCCGCTGGGGAAAGAATGAACAAGGAGCCTAAGATTTGCAGAGGCATGCAGCTGTCGGCTCAAAGATCGGAACGGAGCTGCTGAAGACATTATGAATAAATGCATAGTTCTCTTCCCCTCCCCACCCCTCATTTTTATTTGCCCTGGAAATGGAGTTGAGTCACTCTCTCTGTCAGAAAGCCTAATGCGAGAGACATGATGAATAAGGTTTACATCCCAAATACCCCTTGTCAGTTCCCATTCCTGTAGCTTTAAGAATAATGGCCTGTTATTTCTTATTAAGTCAATGGCAATTCATTCACCTGCAGGGCCAGGCAGAATCTCTTTCTGCTTCTCTCTGCCCCGGGAGGAGCAGAAGCTATCAATAGCACACATCTCCTACTTTGTGGCTCAACAGGCAGCTTAGAAACCCACCTTGGAGGATGGGCTGAAACAAGTCCCAGGAGATCATCAGATGCATTAAAAGTGGCGTTACACAAACACCAGGAGATTGCAAAAGGGCAACCTTTTCAGATGATGTTGTTCCCTCCTTGTTATGCACCGTTCTGCTGCCGTTCCGCTGGCGCTACATTTTATTGATGGGATCCCCCATTCCGTTTCTGTTGCAGATATTCCTGCAAGTGAAAAGGTACCCTCTTATGCTGGCGAGATCCCAGTGTCAATGGAAGGTCCCACCAGAACACTTCCAGGTGAGATCAGGGCATCCAGGTAAGTGTCACACTTTTTATGACTTGCCCCAGGTTACTTGTTGATTTTAAAGTGTGCTTTCTGCTTGCTGTCACTTTTTTCCAGGTTATTTTTCTTTTTCTTTTTGAAGTTCCCACACTCATGTCTTGTAAAAATTCATGGGATTTTGATCCAAGAAGTGAAGGGAGCTCCGTTAGAGCTCCTTTCCCTCCTGGGCTGCCGGAACGATGGGAGAGGAGGTAAGTGTGGTGGGGAGAGTGATTGTGGTAGGACAGGGATAAGCCACCATCTTGATTCACAGGCATGGTTGTGTGTGAACTTCAAACATGGATAGCTTCTCCTACCAGCAGTTTTGCCCCAAAAATGTGGAGGCCAATGAACGCTGCTGCAAATTTGTGTTAATATGCAGCAATCTGCATTACATCTTCTTGTGTGGACAAGCCCTTTGATGCACCCCAGTCAACAGGAGAACAGATCGCTCTGTTGCTTGCATGATTTCCGGTAAATCAGGATGGAAGGGATGGGCCAGGATGGGCTACTTAGTTAAGTATACTAAGTTAACTAAGTAGCTGATTTAGGATCTCAACCAAGTTGTCCAATGGTCAGAAATTTTTGGAGCCGACATCCAAAACATCTGGAGGACTAGCGTTTGGGAACCATGGCCATAGCCTGAATCTTGTTGTTGGTCTCCACTAGAGAAGACCAAGAGAACCAATGAGATTTACCTACGTGTTGACTCACCAGCCAACAATTGATTTAATGAGATTTCTCTAGCTGGAAACAACCAACATAACTCAAGTCCTTATTTCTCCAGCGAGGTTCAGCTGGAACAGGAAGTCCTCTCATTTTTCTTCCTGTCCAGGAGAAACCAATGGCAAACTTGGCTGGATGGAGTCAGTCCATGTCAGAAGTGTAGCTCTACTTCGAAGGGGGAAAGCAAGGACATTGCTCCACAAATAAGAATTCTCCCTCCCCATGAAATTTTCCTTCAGTCTCCAAATTTATAACATGGCAGAGAGGGAGAGACTGGTAAGCATAAGTACTTAGAATGTCTACTTTTGTTGTGTTCACTTGCTGTGTTCAAATCCCTGCCTCTTTCTTTGGATGGCTAAACTGTATACTCAAATTTCAAGTTACTGCAATGCTAGAAATTTGGCAAATGAAGGGGGATTTAATTGGGGGGGGAGAGAATTCTTATTTGGGGAGGAACACCCTAATTTCTCCCTCGCCCATACTTATTGTTATGGCCCATTTCTTGGAGAAACATCCCCGAAAAGCAGCTACCTGCAGTTCTCTGTCTCACCACAGGAGGCAGCACATGTCTTGAGCATCTCTTGGCACTTGGTCCTTTTTTAAACTTCTAATGAGTAGAGTTGCTGTATATCCACAGTGTGTTGGGGATGGGTAAAAAAATAGATCTTTCCCCCTCTACATTAATGTTGTTATCAGCTATACAATTATTTGTTCATGCATCTGCTTAATAGCATCTTTTTTCTCCTCTTCCCCCTTTATTTATTTTTATGTCTACTGTCCCACTTGACTTCAGCTGCCTAGGGCCATCCAATGGGATTTTGTTGATAGTAAAATTCGGGAATGTGAAAAATGAAGAAGGGGAAAAGAGAAAGCAGTGCTTTATAGTTAATTGATTGTGGGTTTTTTTTTTTTAATTTGGTTCATTAGTTGTATGCATACATTGAATTTATATGCAATAAATGGCACCCAAAGCAATGTCATGGAATTAATTGGCTTAGCTTAGCTTAACACTAACTTTGATGGCTTTAAAAGAGGATTAGCGAGTTCACAGAAAATAAATCTATCAGTGGCTATTAGCCATGATGGCTGTATGGATCCCCCACCCCAGCTTCTAGTTTTAGAGGCATTATGACACTGAAACAGCCTACCTGTCTAACTTGTATGCTGAACACATACGTAAAGCAGGATTAGATTCAGAAGAAGGAGGTGTGAAAATTGGAGGAAGGAAGATCAACAATTTAAGATATACAGATGACACCATGCTACTAGCAGGAAATAGCAAAGACTTGGAATGATTACTGAAGTAAGTCAAGGAAAAAAGTGCAAAGGTAGGTTTATAGGTGAGAAAAAAAAATGACCACAGATGATGGCCATAACTTTAAAGTAGATGATGAAGACATTGAAGTAGTTCAAGATTTCCCATCCTTTAGCTCAGTTGTTAATCCGAGGTGAGACTGCAGTCAAGAAATCAGGCAACGACTAGGATTTGGAAAGGCAGCTATGAAGGAATTAGACAAGATCCCAAAATCTATATCATTGAATGCTAAAGTTAGGATTGTCTATCCCATTGCATTTCCAATTTCTATGTATGGTTGTGAAAGCTGGACAATGAAGAAAGCTGACAGGAAAAAAATCAACTCATTTGAGATGTGCTGGAGAAGAGTTTTATGGATACTGCGGACTGCCGAAAAGACCAATAAATGGATCCTATAGTAAACGAAGCCCAAACTCTCCCTAGAAGCCAAGATGACTAAACTGAGATTGTATGTCGGACACATCATGAGAAGACATGACTCACTAGAAAAGACAATAATGCTTGGTAAGATAGAAGGCATTAGGACAATAGGAAGATCACATTACAGATGGATAGATTCCTCAATCATGGAAGCCATGACTGCCCTGAGTCTGTAAGACCTGAGCAGGGCTGTTCATGATAGGTGACTTGGAGGTCTCTCATTCATGGGGTCACCATAAGTTGAAGTCAACTTGATGGCAGTTAACAATAATACTGATACTGAATACAAGTGAGAGAGAACCATCACCTTCACAGCTTGCATGTGAGCCTTTTTGATACTTCTTCTTGTTTCAGAGCTTGGGAAATTTGCTTGTTTGGACTGCGCCTCACCAAATCCCCCAGCCAGCATGACCACGGGTCCATTTAGTGGATACTAAATGGATGCAAGGCAACTTTATTCTAGGAATCCTGATGGTGTCTTATACAATGGGATTGGACAGTCTTGCTTGATTCCGAATGGCCATAATTGAGTTCAAAGTTGTGAAAGTGCAGTTGTGCATGCAGTGCCTTGTGCATGGATGTACAGGTAGGTGTACATGAACACTGCATGTATGTACACATGTGCATCAAGTTGCAATGCACATTACACAAGCAGATGCTTGTGCGCATTGTTGTTGTATGCCATCAAGTCATTTCCAACCTATGGTGACCCTCTCATGTGGCTTTCTTGGCAAGATTTGTTCAGAGGGTGTGTACCATGGACTTCCTCTGAGGCTGAGAGAGTGTGACATGCCCAAGGTCACCCAGTGGCTTTCCATAGCTGACTGGGGATTTGAATCCCGGTCTTCCATAATCCTAGTCCAACTCTCAACCACTACATCATGCTGGCTGTCCTGTCCATGTGTGTTCTACTCCAAATTTGGTTGTGCAGTGTCACAATTCATGAATGAGGCAGTGTTGCACAACTGTCACATTACTCCTTGAGTGTAGTGTTATGCCCTGTGTAGAATCTTGGCCTCAGTGGCTGTCTGTCCATTATGCTCTCCAAAACCACATGGTTGATGATAGGTCGGAAAAGCCTTTATGATGTTCTGGTGAAGTTTCCAATGAATTAAGAAATCCCCACCACACTCCACACTCTTTCTTTCTTTCCAACGGTTACTTTGGCCCCAAAATCAGCACCATTCACTGCTACTTATGAAAAGGCATAATGCTTCCCCCAAGCATCATTTTCCCCAAGAAAAGCACCCTCGTTAAATTTAGAGGATAGGAAGAAAGGATGGAAAGGAGAGGAAGAAGAAGAAGAAAAATTACAAGGCCACTTGGATGCATTTTGCTTTGGCATTTGCACAAGGCAGCCTAGCCACTCTCGGCCAAGGTAATTCCAGATAAATGCTGGCGGAAAAAATGTGCCACTCAGAGGCCCCTGAGATGCTAAAAATTTCACTGTCTGGCAATCATGGGAGAACAGCACGAGCCTTTTCTCCCAAGTAATACTGTCGGTGTGTGGTAATGAATTTATTGATTTTGCCATTTTTTTTAAAGCACAACAGTTATTTCAGAGATAAATGCCTCTCATTTGCAGTCATTAAATCTGCCATATCGAGGACAGCTGGGCAAGTAAATAGTCCAGCATTGGAAAAGTGGGAGGGAGAGTGGAAGATGAAACAGAATCATGGTGCTACCTCTTTCTTTCTTTCTTTCTTTCTTTCTTTCTTTCTTTCTTTCTTTCTTTCTTTCTTTCTAAAAGAAGAGACAGATTTAATCAGCAGTCAGAGCTTTTGTGGCTCTGGGGGAAGTTGGATAGTTTGCCACCTTGCTGTGGTTTTAGTCGGCTTCCTAGATGATGGGTGGAGTTGGAGAGGGTTTTCTTAGCTCTTGGACTGAACCCCCTGCTTGAGACAACTGCTAGAGCATCCCCAAACAGCAGTTATTTGTAGTGATGGATTTGCGATTCCAAAAAGAAATTAGCATAATGTTGTTCTTGTTATTGTTGTTGTGTGCCTTCCAGACATTTCTGACTTATGGTGACCCGAAGGTGATCCAATTGTTCAGAGGGGGTTTACCACAGTCATCTTCTTGGGCTGAGAGAGTGTGACTTACCCAAGGGCAGTGGATTTTCATGGTTGCATTTTGTATCTGATGTTGCTTCTGTTGTTATTCAGTTGTTCTGGAGGAGGGTTTCTCAAGAGGGTTCCACAAGAGGTTACTATGGGTTCTGCAAGATATTGAGGTTGGAAAAAATAAACTTTTTTAAAGATGTAGATATAATAATTTTAAAGCAGGGGTTCCCTGAGACCTGAAAATTGTTTCAAGTGTTCCACCAGGGTGAAAAGGTTGAGGATCATAGAATCATAGAGTCAGAAGAGACCCCAAGGGCCATCTAGTCTAACCCCCTGGCCTACAGGAGTACCCAATCAAAGCATTCCCAACAGATGGCCATCCAGCCTCTGTTCAAAACCCTCCAAAGAAGGAGACTCCACCACACTCCCAGGCAGTGCATTGCACTTCCAAACAGCTCTTACTGTCAGCAAGTCCAAAAAGGCTGGTCTGGAAAGATCTCAATGCAGGCAGAGGCTGCTCCGCTCTTAGCCATGTGTGGACCAAAGCAAAGGACAGTAAAATTTAAACTCTATTAACATGGGAATGTAGGCCTGTGACTCCAACAAGTCCTCACTTTTCTTTTCTTTCCCTGTATGCTTTTTGTGTGTGATGAAGAAGTCAGTGGAACTTCAAAAGCTGGCATGATGCATTTTGCGCATTTTGGTTGGCCAATAATGGTATCGCTCTTTTGTGGATTTTGGAATTTGTTTTATGATGCTGCATGGCCAATGCAGCTATCCCTGAATGTGTTTCCTGTATTTGTGGGTATGTAAGATTCAGAACTCTTGACAGCCACTTTAAAGTTTCAAGGAAGTCTCCAAGGTGCTAAACCTATTTGGAAGGGAGAAGGTTCAGCACATTGGAGAACTAATTTCCTAGTTTGAAAGTGATGTTGCGGATTGAACCTGAAGCATGATGCTATTCTGCCATTCTCCCTTGCCACATGGTGGCAGAACATCTAGGTGCACCCTATTCCAGTTTGCATTAGCAAATGTTTTGTTTTGGCCTTGAGTCTGTTGAAATTTTCTTTATTTTATTTTCAGGTTAAGTTGTACATCACATTAAGGATGGAGGCAATTTCACTTGGCTTGCATTAAAAACAACAATAAACAACGAATATAATCCACATATCCTGGATGAATCCGTGGGTTGGAGCACAGCTGTCTTTTAGACAGTATATTTCTCTGAATGTTGTGAGGCAATTTTTTGGCTCAAAAACTGCCTACACAAATATAAGTGCCAGGGTAAATTGCTTATGAGAAATGTGCGTGTGAGGAACAGTTGCATATAAAGCATCTATAAAAAGAGTAAACTGTGTACAAATAGAAATAAATTTTTTAAAAGAAAAATCAAAGTGGTCCTATTGTGTGGAATAGACTTATGACTGAATGCATGAGAAATTTACATGGACTCTAACAGAAGGTTAAACTGAGAACACCATCCTTAGTTCTCCCAGGAGTAAAATGATTAATGTATACTTTTATACATTTTATGTATACATTAATACTTTTATTAATGCTTTTAGCTGGCATGATTGAGCAGTCAGAGTGTTTTACTAGGACTAGACAGAGCCAGGTTCAAATCTCCACTCAGCTACGAATCTTACTATACCTTGAGCCAATCACTCTCTCATCTTAACCTACCTCACAGGTTTGTTGTGAGGGTAAAAAACTGGGAATAAGTTCCATGGAGGAAAAGTCAGATGTAAATACAACAAATGTATGTCTTTTTATAATCTATAATATGTGATCCCATTGATCAGTCTCAGCTTGACCCACTGAATCAATTACCAACTAGTAAGTCAACATGTACGCAAATCCCATTACTCCATAGGTCTACTTTAGTACTGTAGATTTGGAAGCAGTCCCAAGGGCCATTTAGGTCAGGATTGCCAAATATTGGTCCTCTGGATGTTTTGGACTTCCACTCCTAGAAGCCTCAAACAGCTTGGCTATGGTCAGGGATCCTGAGAGCTGAAGTCCACCATATGTGGCGGACAAAAGACTAAGCATTGCTAACTAGATCAAGCCCCTTCCAGTGCAACAATCCATGGTGAAACATCCCTAAAAACTCTGTTTGGAAATCAGCACACTGGGAAAGGTGCCATACCCAGGAGTTATAGATACAGTTATCCCTCCACATTCATGGATTTGACATTCACAGATTTAAATATTCACGGCTTGAAAATATTCTTAAAAAACTAATAATCCAAAAAGCAAACCTTGATTTTGCCATCTTATATAAGGGACACCATTTTGTTATGCCATTGCATATAATGGGACTTGAGTATTCACGGATTTGGGTACTCATGGGGGGTCCTGGAACCAAACCCCAGCAAATGTGAAGGGACAACTGTCTATCTATCTATCTATCTATCTATCTATCTATCTATCTATCTGGTTATTGGAAAGGAATGTCTGTACAAATAGATTATCAGTGGAATTCTTATTGGAAGATTGTAATCCACATATTACCAGACTAATGGCTAACATTTTGGTTGAGGCAGCAAACATATGGCTTAACCTGTCTAAAAATGATCCTTGAAGTCCTATTGTTCTATTGTTATATATATATGTTGTCTTTTGCCTAATAAAGGTTGTGGATGGATGGATTATATATATATATATGTGTATATATATATATATATATAGAGAGAGAGAGAGAGAGAGAGATTAACAAAAATCCTCAAAACAAATAAGCTGAAAGTGCCTAGTCTGGCATTATTCCTCCCTTCCTTCTTGCTTTTCCCATCAGGAAAATATTGATGCCGTTTAATTGATGCCCAGTGGTCTATGCCCAGACTTTGGCTGTGAGGTGGAGATAGCTGGATGTCTGAAAAATGCTAACCAATGTGTTCTCTTTCTCTCTCGAAGGAAATTCATTTCGGGAAGTGTATGCGTTGGGGGAGCTGAGAGAGGAAGAGGGTGGGAATAAAGGCTGTTTGTTTGCCAAACAACTGTGACATATATGAAACGCCGGAACATGAAGCCTCTGTTGTTTCCGAATGAGCTACGGTTCGAGATAGTTAACCTCTCGCTATTGTGGAGCTGTTGGAAGGAGGGAAGGAGACAAATTAAAATGGCTTTTCACAAATAGCCAGAACAATCCTTTATCTCTTCATGGTTCTGATCTCTTTCAGTTGGAGACTCTTGTCATTCTTAATACATCTCTGACTTGGGAGAAAAATGGACATCTGGACATTTGCCCACAGGGTGTAAAGCTTGGGAGGACCACAGAGAGATTTTCCTTTGGCCACTTTGCCCATTGGGGGAGAGGAGAAGAAGCATTTTGAGATAGGTTTTAGCCCTCTTTCCCCTTACTCTTCTAAAATAAATAACTCAGTATTATTATTCTCTCTCTCTCTCTCTCTCTGGCTTTTCTTCGCAAATGAAAATTCAGGAAGGACTCATCCCGTACTTTCTGCAAGTGCGCTGATGACTGAAAAGGCCAATCCGAGATAAACAAGTCCAGTTGCAGAAAGCACAGCAGAAGGTCTCCTTGGGTGATGTTTCCGGGTTGTGATTCTTTCTGCGTTGTCGTTTCTCTTCAAGACTTGTTCAGCATGACTTCTCAAGTAAGGCTGCAGCATTGTGGATAGTGCGTCTCCATGCCTCCCGATGTGAGGCCAGGGCGGACCATTGTTGGTGATCAATTTGGCTGAGCCTGAGATCTTGCTTCAGGGTTATTATTATTATTATTATTATTACTAAAAAGTGTGAATATCAATAAAAACAAGGACTATATTGAAGGTCTTATAGTGAAGAGACAGGGCATAAGCTTAGGAGTTATGAAACATGCCTCATTAGTCAATTGCAACATTGTTGAACCAAGTACTCAATGGAATTTGCATGGACTTCCCATGTGTGATGCACAACAGTGGTCGCAATCCTACATCCCCTCAGCATAGTGTAATATCTGCATATGGGTGTACACTATGCTGAGCCATACACCCTTCCCTTGATTTGCTGAAAAGCTCCTGGAGCTACTCGGCATGGCTGTTCTGTGCTTTGTAGTGAGCAGTCATGATCTGAGAAGCACCTGGCTATGTTCCTGTAACCAGATGCAAAATGATGACAGCAGTATTGAGAACCATGGAGGACCCTGGTCGATCTCAGCACTGATGTCTTCCTCCTCCTCTTTCTTTCTCTCTGAGCTTCTCATAGGACTATTGTCCTCCCATCACAATCTAGGGCCTGTCTAAATGGTGCAAATAATCCTCGTAGAATTTGCTCAGAATGCAACCTGCCTTAATGTGATTCAGCATAATTCTACCGTATTCGGAAGCAGGGGCCAAATCCATCATAAACTCTTTGGGGAAAGTCTTCGGGACTTTTCCCGAAGTTTTTGAAAAACACTGCAGAGACTGCGCATTGTCAATCATTAGGAAAGGTGATTGCATTTCAACATTTCAATGCTCATGCATACCAGAGTAGAAGACAGAGTAAAGTCAGCTGTGTTGTCCAAGAATTCATAATGGCTAACCTGGAAATTTGTCTTGCCATGCTTTGCCAGGAATATATAAATCTGTTTAAGAAGAGCAATCTGTCTATCTGGGCACAAGATTGTTCAGCGCGACACTCCCTTCCAGATTTCTGAACCTTTCTCTGCATTTCAAATCAATTGGACTCATTTTAATTTTTTTTGTCTCTAGCCAAGATGGTTTAAATGTGTTGAACAAGAGCACCTGGGCAACTATAGCATAAATGTACCATGCCATCTCAGTATTCCTGCCATCATAAAAGGGCAACCATCCTCTTTGACAAGCCCGACAAATAAAGCAGTTCAATACGACGACAATGCTGTTTGGCATTCCTTGATGTTCAACAGCGTGTGTTGTATCTGCACAACCAGAACCCAAAAAAATAAATAAAACAAAAATGAATATTGATGGCAGAGCAAGTGAAATTCTGCATATTCATCCCCCTGTTTCCTTTATCACTTATTCTGTAACAGCTGTTTAATTAATTGCTTGAGCGCCTTCCTAATACATCTTATTTACATACAAAATTACAGAATAATGGTTTGCCTTTGAGTTGAGTGAGAATTTAATGCCTGCTTGCCATGCATCACAGGATATGACTACTCAAGAAGAAATAAAAGTTCTGGTTGGTTTCGACTGTCACGGTTGCCTCTCTCCTCCTCTTTCCCCTCCCAGCTTAATTATTAGAGTTTATTTTCCCCAGGTTTTGTCAGAGTCATTTTTTTTAACAGGTATTACAAGATGATGTTGGAGCGATAACAGCGAGAAAGGATGTTTCCTTTCAGAGATGAGTCTAGGATTTGAATTCCTGTTGAAGACAACCCTGGGTAGGGAAGGAAGGAAAGAATATATGTGACTCCTCATTTCCCGGATGAATAATTGGCTCCTCGATGCTTTAACATTCCCCTGTGAAAGAACAGAGAGCAAGTGGTGAGGATTTTTTTTTGCATTTTGCAAATCTTTGGGAGAATTATACTATGCAGAATGGCACATGTTTTTTTCTGCAACACCCCCCCCCCCATTTTTTCATAGAAAAAGTGTTTCTTACACAAACAAACATGGCTGGCATTCCACTTGGGACAGAGAAAATTTTTTTACTGTAAATATTTACAATATATTTTTTTCCACACAGGAAAATCTACTTTCTGTGCAAAGATACCATGTGCAAATTTTGTGTAGAGCAAGCCTCGTGTTGCAAATCATTTTTGAAAACTGTTTGGTTTTCAAAAACTTTCTTGCAACAGGAAGAACATTTTGCAAATTATTCTGCTTCCTTTGAGAAGAAAATTAGCAAAGGATCGCTTCCCTTGTTAGTCCCAAATTGAGCAGACCCCTAAGACCAACAGCTAAAAGATGAGTCTACATTTAAGTAAATCCCATTGAGTCAATGGGTTTGCTCTATTGGGGGTTTCAGTCAAGGGCATTTTGCACAGAAAACATTATTTCCAGTGCAAAACATACACACACACACAACACCTGCACTGCGGAGAATCATTCCCCCAGAGAGCTTTTGCAAATTACAAATATCAGGAGAATATTACACGGAGATCTTTGTATTCTCTTGCAGCAGGGGGAATAACATGGAAACTATTCATCCTTGCCTGCAAGGAATACAAAGATTTACATCCCTAGCTGTGTGCAACAGGGGAATAAATAAATAAATAAATATTTGCCTAATGAAAGGGAGGGAGGGGAGGGAAAGAATATGACATTATCTTTGCCAGTCAGGTTGATGTCCCATGCTTGGTGGAGTTTGTCTAATCACAAAATGGGCTTGTGTAACTCAAAATGGTCCAGCGTCGGCAGTCTTGCTTTGCAACTGGACACCTTTTGTTATCGATTCCCCCCTTGCTTTTTTTAAACATGGAGGAATCTGCCCCATAAGTTCATTATACCAATGCCACAGACAAAGATAAGGTTGTGTCAATTGTGGTTTCTTCCCAGACCACTAACCTGATTATTCTGTCATCGTCCTCGCCTATAGCGACAGCCTTGCAAACTCATCAGCAGAGCAGTATGAAAGGAAAAAGCCGTCAAATCCATTTTTAACAGGTTTCGGCCGTCACTTTTGGCAACATTTCTCCCCCTCTCCAATTTGGGATAAAGGATGTTTAGTGCTCCTAAAAAAACCTGGAAGGAACTGGAAGGACATCCTTCTCCCTGACCCACAACCCCTATTCCCTCCAATGACCTAGAAAAGTTACTTCTAACAATTAATTGCATGCAGTTACAGTTCCAAGATGGATGCTATAATAAGGTGCTGTTTGAAAATAGACTATGTATTTGTAGCCAAGGACAGGTGGAAGACATTGGGCATTCTTTGCTAACCTGTCCCATGTATAGCGACCCCAGAGAGAGACTTTTGCACCCTTCTTGACAATTGGTAGAGGGACTTCTTTAGTAGACTTGGTTCAGTTTCTATTTAGCCTTATAACGTTTGCCCAGGGGCAGAATGGGGGTAAACTGGCTGCCCATTAGTTTCTGGGCCCAGTACAAGGTGTTGGTTATCACCTTTAAGACCCTAAATAACTTGGGTCCAACCTATCTTCAGGACGGCCTCCTTCCATATAATCCTCCCCATGTACTCAGGTCCTCTGGGAGGAATTTGTTACAACCTTTAAAAACTAGGCTTTTCGGCTATTGCTCCCAGATTATGGAACAGCCTGCCAGATGAGATCCGTCATATCACCACCCTAAATAGCTTTAAGAACGCTCTTAAGATGGATCTCTCCTGGCAGGCCTTTCCTGAATAGATACCCAGCCATTAAAAAAGGAAATCTAGCTTGTCCTGTTTTTGCCACATCCACCGTCCATTGCTCATTTTTATTTTTGGTTGTATTTTTAAAGTATGTTTTAATTCCTAAATTATTTAATTGTATTTTAAGGGGGCTGGGATTGAGGGTTTGGATGTATATTTTAATTGTTGTAAGATGCCCTGATCGTGTTTCATAGAGGGGTGGGATATAAATAATTTATTATTATTATTATTATTATTATTATTAAATACCCTGTGTTGTTTGGACTCCAGGGCTCTCTGATAGGGGCAGAATGAGGGAAATAGGCCATGTATATAAGGGCAGTGACTCTGTGGATGGATTCAGGATCACCTCTGGAGTCAGAATGCATTGCATCCACTCCCTTAATCTTCAGGAATAGGATGTACGGTCTGACACTGGTCTTCCCATCAAGTCTAACCGGCTGATATCATGTTGTAGCAATACAAGCAGATATCAGGGAATGTCGTTTTTACTTAAAATAAATGGAAAGAACTGGTCATTGAGTGAGACCTGTCTCTGCTTAATATTCCACATGTGGAAAGGCCTTCCTGCCTCCTTTATTTCAAAAGTTAAAATTGTGACCCTGGTTTACCCCCTCATTTTCTGTCCTTTCTCTTACTTCTGAGTAGGGGAGCAATTGTATTTGGGTATATGGCTTTGCTCTGGACTTGCATCCAGTTGAGTAATCATAATAAATAATAATAAAATTGATTTTTACCCCACCCCTCTGTTAAAAACAACAGTCTCTTCTATGTATCTCCAAGGTGGAGAAATACCGAAAAGTTCCCCATAGGATCCAACCCACCCTTTGCTTCCTTTTAAGCAAAAATGAAAACATCTAAGAGTCCAGGTTATGAAACTTCTGCGTCTTGCCAGTACTGTCCCTTAAATCTATTTGTTCGTTTAATCAATTTATATACCATTTACCATATCTAAAATGACATCTCAAAGTAGCAATATCTCAAAGGTGTGATTTCAGCGATAGTTCTTCCAGCTTTGAAGGAATGGGCTTGTCTCGTAAATCCACATTTGGAGAAATATCTCGTAGTTACCAAAGAATATAAAAAGGTTGGAAGGGAGGAAATAACAGTTTTGATTAATGTAGTGGGTTTTTTTTTTAAATCCCCTGTATTCACTTGCATTCAACATGTTCAGCTATGTATTCCAACCATCTCTAGGGGGTTATAAGTGACATTTTCAGCACCATCTCCTTTTGTTAGAAATAATGAAAAGGAAGCAACAATCCTTCTAGCTTTCAAACACACTTTGGCTGCTCCTTATGGGTAGTTTTATGACAAGTGCACAACTTAAAAGTAGTTTCTATCATTGTATTGGGCTGTGTTTTGAGAAGATGGGTGAGGAGCTCAATAGCTGGGCTTCTACGTTGTCTTTTATCATTGTTAAGATGCATATATATATATATATATATATATGTGTGTGTGTGTGTGTGTGAGTGTGTGTGTGTGTGCGTGTATCTAAACTTATTCTGAGTTGCCTTCAGACTTTTCTGAGTTAGTGTAGCAGGCATCTTTCTACCTGTGTGAGAATGGTTTCTCTAAAATATTACCCATGTGCTTTTGAATATATATATATTTTTAGCTATAACGATCTTATAAGTAAATATATCTAACCTTATTTAAAACTGAGAGCCAGCAAGGGGTAGTTGATTGTTGCACTGGGAATTTGAGAGACTGGGATTCTAATCCCTGCTCAGACATGGAAACCCATTGTTTGACCTTGGGCAAGTCACACACTCTCAGCCTCAAAGGAAGGCCATCATGGCAAACCTCCTCTGATTAAATCTTGCCAAGAAAACCCCATGACAGGGTCTCCATTGGGACGCTACTTGGAGGAACACAACAACTGTTAAAATCACTCACAGGAAGGTCATATTCTGTAAAAGTTTTTTTAAAAAATATAAATATGTATCCTTTTAGAAAATCTAAATTTTGCATCCATGTTTTGCCTTTGCATAACACCAGGCTCAAAGGCTTGGGCAGAAAACTACCCAACATCTAATGGGAAGAATTTTAAATTGTATAATATTACAATGATCCATGTGTTGAGTCTGAACGGTGTATGAAGGCAAATGGCTACATTGCAATGGATATCTTGCTTGCTTTCTCCCTGCCTTTCTCAACACCCCTTACCAAGGCCATGGAAGCTCTGTTTCAACAAGCTCCACTTCCATAACCTTGAACTGAATGTGGAGTCAGCGTCCATGTGCATCCATGTGCTTATGCTATGCCTCACCTGGAGGAAGTCTCCTCAGGTGACGATGGAGAATCGTAGAACCACAGAGTTAGAAGAGACCACAAGGGTCATCTAGTCCAACCCCTGCCATGCAGGAATACCCAATCAAAGCACTCCCAACAGATGGCCATCCAGCCTCTGTTTAAAAACCTCCAAAGAAGGAGACTCCACTACACTCCCAGACAATAGCATAGTCCACTGGCGAACAATTCTTACCACCAGGAAGTTCTTCCTAATGGTAGACAGTGAAATAATTGTAGAGGTGAAATGGAAAGCTGGAATTTTATGGCCCATCATTTATTCAGGAGTCCAGTTACTTGGAAGGATGCCCCAATGAAACCAAAAGGCCTTCCTTCCAAGTAGGCCCTGTCACTCACTTTGTCCAGGATTGGCAAGACATGGACCAAGTTCGTGTTGAGCAATGGTGTAATATAAAGGTATCCTCACGATTGTACAGTTGTGCTAGATTGTACTATCATGCACACAGTCATGCAGTAGGAAGTCTCAAGCTGGAAAACACACTATTGTACAACTTCTCACAACAGGGATGGGCAACTGTGAAGTGTGGGGACCATTTCCCCTTGCAACACCATCTCTCTGAGCACAGCCATGATGAGAAGTTTGTGCATCTAGTATTTGTTTCCAGGATGAGTCATTTCAACCTGTGAGACTCTTCTGCGATCTAAAATGCTCATTTAGGTGGCTGTTTATGATACACACCACTGATACTTGAGGCTTCCTCAGAAGTAATTGATCATTCGCAAAAACCTCATGCATGATTCAGGCATCTTCTTCAGATTCTTCTGCCAACTATTGATTCTGTTGACATTACTTATCAGTTACAAAAGGTTTATTCCACACAAGGTTCCCTGAACACCCCCCCTCCCAAATATTTTAAAAGTCTGCATTTTTATTTTTGCAGCATGATTTATGGGGACGTCACTGTGGGCTATATGAAAAATTGGATTTGTGTGAGGAAGGAGATTGATGAACCTCAGGAAATCAAACAGACCAAAGAGTATGCAAAGGCTGGTGAGAAGCTCATTTTCCTTGGTGTCTTCTGATGATAGTAAGAGAAGATGTTTCCAAGCTCAAACAGAAGGAAGGGGAAACCAAAGTAAGTTATACACACCCACCCATCGCTGAGCTCTGTGTCATTTTTGGAGTCAAGCAAATAGAACAAGAGAACATCCATTGCATTTTTGAAACAACACAGGGAGACTTGGAAATCCACATACTCAAGGGGTGAATTCAAAAGAGAAGAATTTTGGAGTCAGAGGCCTTCCAGAGTCAGTTGTCTCCCCTGGTCTTGCTAGGGAAAGCACTCATAACATAAAGGCCTTCCAAAGCCAGAGAAGCAGTTGTGTTTGATATGAGAAGGAGGGCATGTCATTCAGAGAATTATTACAACCCGAACAATTGTAATGCACCAGGTAGTGACAATCCCTCAATGCCTGATTTCCCAGGTTTGCATCGTTAATTGACATCTCATTAAAAGATCATTAGGAAGCTGAAAATGAGCTGACATGCACGTATGCGTACACACACACACACACGCACGCACACACAAAGCCTAAGATGACACAGAAAAAAAGGGGTTGGAGTTTTTGCAATTAGAGCCGAGCAGAGTTAAGTGCAGAAGGCAAAGTAACGAAATAATTAAGGAAAGGTGAAGGCATATCTGTAAATATAAATACACATCTACAGAAGGCAGAAAGCGTATTTATATGTGTACAGTCACTTGCAAACAAATATGAGGATGGTTGAATTAAAGTGGGCAGGCAAGGCATGCGTCTTTCACCCAGATCGTGTGAGAAGAGCATATGCTGAAGTTCTCTATCTCTGGCTTTTCTTCACAAACGAAGATTCAGGAAGGACTCATCCTGCGCTTTCTGCAAGCACGCTGATGACTGAAAAGGCCAATCCGAGAGAAAGAAGTCCGGTTGCAAAAAGCACAGCAGAAGGTCTCCTTGGGTGATGTTTCCAGGTTGTGATTCTTTCTGCGTTGTCGTTTCTCTTCAAGACTTGTTCGGCGTGAGTTCTCAAATAAGGCTGCAGCATTGTGGGGCGGACCATTATTGGTGGTCAATTTGGCCAAGCCCGAGATGTTGTTTCAAGGAGTCCTTGTATCACTTTTTTGGAGCGCCCCTCTTACATTGACCCTTGGCGAGTTCACCGTAGAGTTCTATTTTGGGGAGGCGATGGTCCTCCATCCTAGAAACGTGCCTTGCCCAGCACAGCTGTGTTCTCAATATCATGGCCTCAATGCTGGTGATCCCTGCTTGCTCAAGGACAGCAACATTCGTCACATAGTCAGTCCAGTGTATATTTAGGATTGTGCATAAACAGCGCTGATGGAAGCATTCGAGGAGTCATAAATGGTGGTGATAGCTGACCCATGTTTCAGACCCATAAAGGAGAATAGACAGTACAATGGCTCTATACACACTGATTTTTGTGCTTCGCCTCAGGTGTTTATTACTCCAGACTCTTTTGTGAAGTCTTCCAAATGCACATGCTGAAGTTCTAGGGCTTAGTTAAAGAGAGGGATAGAAATCAAATTAATTACTATCTGTTTTCCTGAAGAAAAAATGATGCCATATTTAGTGCATATGATAAAATCCTAGGACATGGAGCAATGAACTCAAACTACAGGAAAAGAGATTCCAGCTAAACATCAGGAAGAAATTCCTGGCAGTAAGAGCCGTTTTGGAGGTTTCTAAATAGAGGCTGGGTGGCCATCTGTTGGGCGCATGCTCATCATAGAGTTGAAAGGGACCACAAGGGCCATCTAGTCCAACCCCCTGCCATCCAGGAATACCCAAGCACTTTGATTGGGTATTCCTGCATAGCAGGGGGTTGGACTAGATGGCCCTTATGGTCCCTTCCAACTCTATGATCCTATGGTTCTAAGAGGAAGGAGGTGGGGAGGAAGAAGTTACAAAGGAAACAACAAATGATGCCACTTTTAGTGCATATGATAAAGTCCTAGGACATGGAGCAATGAACTCAAACTACAGGAAAAGAGATTCCAGCTAAACATTAGGAAGACATTCTTGGCAGTAAGAGCTGTGTAACAGTGGAATACACTGCCTGGGAGCGTGGTGGAGTCTCTGTTTTGGAGGTTTTTAAATAGAGGCTGGGTGGCCATCTTATATTATTATTATTATTATTATTATTATTATAATATAAGAAGAAATAGGAACAAGAGAAGGAGTTGTGGTGACACTCCTCAGGAAAGCAGCTTTCCTGCCCACGTATGTTTCTGAAATTATTCCCAGCCCCTGAAAATAAATTACTGACTGGTCTCTAGGATTCATCACCTCCAAATGGCGTGATGAATTTAAAGGAACATTTTTGACTCAGGTCTATAAATGGGGAGGATTTTTCTTCTTGTTGGCGAGGCCAGGCCTCCTTCTGAGGCTGACATCTTTATTGTGAGCCTGAGCCATTCACACAATGTGAGGTCAAAGCTGACTCCTGAAATCTCACAAGCACCCGAAGGCAAACTTCTCCTTCTTCCTCTCCCTTGTGTTTTGTGTATGTTTAAATGAGCTTTCAATGGCTTTGATAGCTAGGTATTAGCTAGGTATTCGGCTATGTAATTATGCCGCAATTAAATTTAATAGCTTTGCTAACAGCTCAATAGTAGGAGAGTTTATCTAAGATGTGTGTTTTTTTTGTGTGTGTGGGTTTTTCTTTTTCAGCTGTGGGCTTATTAACCTTTTAATAAGTTGCCCATATATTTTTTGTTTTATATACATTTCTGTTTTACACCCAAAACCATAATCACCTAAAAGGAAGAGTCATTATTCACCATTATAAAATGCAAAATGTGCATTTTCCCCCTTACTACAAGCACTTTTGACCAGTGTGCTATCATTAGGGCTTCATATTTCTCCCAGCATTGTGTTTTGGGAACTTTGGTCTGGCAGGTTTGTTCTGGTTGTTTTCGGTTACCTAAGATTGCCACATGTAAAATGGATGTGATTGTAGCTTGTCACGCAACCCTGTAATGATAAAGGTCACTAAAACAATCCCAGTTATGCCACCAAAGGACTGAAATTATCTCACATCACGTTGCAGTTGTAATCTGGCTTAGTCATCCTGTTGTTATTAAAAGAGGAATGAATTAGAAGTAATGTCAATGTGGCAAGGTGTTTGGTGTTTTGGGCTAGGACTCGGAGAGGCCAGGGTTCAAATCCTTGCTCAGCCATGGAAACCCATTGGGTGACCTTGGGTCACACTCTCTCAGCCTCACAGGATAGCACTGGCAACTCCATCTCAACAAATCTTGACAAGAAAAACACCATGGTAAGTTTTCTTTGGGGTCACCATAATGACTTGAAGGTACACAACAACAACAACAACAACAATGTTGTATCTGGGCCTGATTTCTATTGATAATCCCAACTAAAGTAAACCAATTGCCATTTACACAGGTCAACAATTGATTTGGTGGGCCTACTTTAGACCAATGCTTCTTAAGCTTTCTGATAGAAGGGAATGTGCAGGTGATCGGCACCATCTTTGTGCCCTTGACTACAACTACATCTTTCTTTCCTGGAAACACATCATGGACCAGGAGCCAACAGTTTGGTGGGCCAACACTTTCCATGGACCACCACTTTGGGTATGAGTGCTCCGGATGGAACTACATGCCCAGGACCGGTATCCACAGTTTCAACTATCCATTGTCCAAAAAATATGGTCTCTTTAGGTATTTCCTAGGTCCTCCAATGTGATTCTATGATAACTTCCAGTGGAAGTTATGGTAGAGTCACACTGGAGATGCCTAGAGAAGCTTCCTCTCTAGGCATTTCCTACATCCTCCAGCGTGACTCTATGGTAACTTCCACCAGATGTTATCATAGAGTCACATTGGAGATGCCTAGAGAGGCATCCTCTCTAAGCATTTCCTACATCCTCCAGTGTAACTCTATGGTAACGTCTGCCAGAAGTTATCATAGAGTCACATTGGAGATGCCTAGAGAGGTGTCCTCTCTAATCATTTCCTAGGTCCTCCAGCATGACTCTATGGCAGCTTCCACTGGAAATTACCATAAAGTCATATAGGATATGCCTAAAGAGTTGGCCTCTCTAGGCATTTCCTTGGTCCTCCAACACAATTCTATGGGATATTACCTGTGGTTTGAAGTACTCTCAGTATGTCTGGGAGCGTATGCCCATGGATAAGGTGGACAACCTGTACTAATAGGACTGAAACTGTAATTAGTTACTTTGAAATAATGAGTCTGTGAATGTTTTGCAATAAATAATTTTTTTGGTTTCTTTAGGACTGGCATGGAGAGCACAATGATATGACTACTTGCTTTCCTTGTGAAATCAGCTTCTCCATAAAATGCTAGGCCTTGCCCACTGAGAAACGCCTCAACTGCCAATCTGAATTATAGAGTTGTGCTATGTGGAGGTATTTGGACATCTTTGGTGAATCAGGCATCACAAAAGCTGAAAGAACTGACCGTTTTTTTGATGATCCTTCCAAAAATAACTAGCTGGCTTTATGTAATTCCCAAGTAAGAAAATGAATCATAGCCCCCCCCTCCCTGCTTCTTCTCTACTCAAGGGATTTGGATTTGAGCTGGCAATATGTTCAAATCTGGACAAAGCTGTTTCTGCTTTAACCCAACGTTACCTTTCCAAAGACTCCCCCCGCCACCTGGCCAATCCAGCATTCCCAGACTGGTGGCACTGAAGACACAACAGAAGAGCAAGCTTTTGGTCAGGTGGACATTTCAGGAATTATATGGTGTTATCAGTGAACCATGGGAGAAAGAAGAATGAAACCCCCCTCCAGTACAATGTAAGGTTGGGTGGGGGAAGGTCCTTTGATGGCCTCACATGATAAGAGGCCTTTAATTGGCTCGCAACTTATCATGCCATGATGTACGAGGTTTGTGGGTGGAGGTGAGGCTATTCAAACAAGGGCCACCCCTTCCCTCCTCCTCTTTTGCATCGCTTCGACCCACCTTCCCACCTCTGTCATAGCGTGAGTCTTCTGGTCACTTATGGGCCAGTTAGGAATTCTCCCCCCTTTTCCATGGGATTTTTTGCCTACCCCTCACTATTATAAGGGATTTGGAGAATTGGCCTTAGGGTGGTGTCATAAATAGGTGGACAACTGGCTGGTTGTGGGGGAGATGGGGATTAGTTCGGTATACACTCATGGTACCCCTTTTGGATGGAGGATGGCTCTATCAAACTACCTTTGCAGATCATGCAACTGTTGGGTGGGGAGTATACTATTCTTGAGGCTGGCCCAAGGATTGAGCCCTCACCCAAAGTCATGCAACTTGAGTTGTCTCATCCTAGGGTTTTGATTTCCAGCAGATGGTTCCCCAGGGGGTATCCCAATTATTGAGAACCCCCCGGGGGGCTCAGATGTTTCACCCAGGGAAGCTGGCAGGTAAGTCTGGGTGAGACCATCCGCTCCAGCATTTGGTCTCCCCGCTAGCTTGCATATCCCAAGGAATTCAGATTAAATAGGTGATAGAATAAATAAAGTGCCCCCTATTTTAACCCAAGCTTTGTGTCTGGCCTTGTTATTTCATGGGTTGGTCATCAAACACATGTCAAGATGCTCAAAAAAAAAAAAAAAAGGTTCTTTTATTAGTGGAAAACCTGCCGTGTTTTGGCCTGTATGTACATTTAAGGTTTTTGTCAGTGGGCTATATGAAGTCATAAAAGATGTCAGGTAAGGACATCTACAGGTGTAAGTGCCCCTTTTGTGTGTAGATGTGCTTTTTGGGGTGTGGTTGGTATTCCTTCCCTGTCTGCACAGCACCCTGAGCACCCCTCCTGACTTCTTGTAAAGCCCTGAAAGTACCTCACTTGGTCATTTCATCCTTCATGGTTATCAGGCAGGATCAGAGAGGCATCCGGCACCATCTTCCAGCCAGGGGATTTGAAACCTGTTGTCTTGGAATCCTAGGACTTTATCAGACCATGGAAATACAGCATCATAAGGACACCTAATGATTGCAAAAGGGTGCACGTACCAGATGACGTTGTCCTTTTGCAATCATGTACTGCTAAAAACCCATCCTATTTTATTGATGGCCTGCGCCATAAATTGCTCCTCCGTGGTACTTTTTTGCCGGCGTTTGAACCTGCTCGCCATTGTACTCACATGAATGCAGCATCAATGGCTGGTCCATCCAGAACACGTCCGGGTCAGATTGTGACATCCAGGTAGGTGATGCTCTTTTTATGACCCTCCCCGGTTTACTTGTAAGTTTTTAAGTGTGTTTGTGTGCTTTCTGTTACTTTTTGAGTGGTTTTTTTAAACTTTTCTTATTCTTATTCATATTCTTGCAAGAATCTGCGGGATTTCAAATAAGGAAGTGAATGGAGCTCCATTCATTCCTCGTTCAATGCTGGGGAAGCCTTCTGCTGGGATGAAAGGTAAGTGAATTATAGGGTGTTCTTTTGCCGGCATAAAAATGGCACAAATTATGCTGGCAAAAGAACGTTTTGGGAGGATGGTTTGATAAAGTCCCTAGTCCAAGACTCAAATGGCTACTCCACACTAGGGTACTTCCTGACAGTAAGAGATGTTCAACAGTGGAATGCACTGCTTGGGATTATGGCGGAGTCTCCTTCTTTGAGGTTTTTAAAACAGAGGCTGGATGGACATCTGTTGGGTGTGCTTTGATTATGTGTTCCTGCGTGGCAGGGGGTTGGACTAGATGGCCCTTGTGGTCTCTTCCAGCTCTATGATTCTATAGTCAACACAGCCCCTTGGCAGATTAACTGTTATCTTGAAGCCTGAGTACCACATTCAGGGAGGTCTCTTGATGGTCAAAGGGCAAGGTCAACGTCAGGACCCCAGGACCTGGAACTGCAGGGAGAGGATCCAGTAGTATTCTTCACTTTCCACCCAATGGAAACTAATTCGATTACTGCTGCTGTCTCTGGAACTACAAGGGGATCAAGAACGGGGGCATTTGCAACAACACAAACCTGAAGTACTCCGGGCTTTCATTTGCTGGAGTATTCATAAAACGCTGGCCTTAGTTTCATGTGTGGCTCTGGTCTAATTGGAATCACAAAGGAGTCTCATGACAGCATCATTTCCTGGGCTCAAAAGAAAATCCATTCTTAGTACCACGGAGAAATGCATTTTTAGAAATGCAGAAAGAGGAGCAAATTAGAAGAGAAAGATAGGGGAGAGGATGCCAGGTACAAGCGGTGAAGCAAATAATAAGAGTTAGTTCAAGAGGCGAGCTAATAATATGTTTTGAATGGAAACTGGGACAAAAGAGGAAGAGGGCTTTTTGGCTCGCAAAAGGAAACGCAAAAGCTTTTCTTGGTGCATACAGCATTAATAATATTCAGCATTTATATGACACCTTTTCTCTCCTCCCTTTTGAAATAATGAAATAAAATAAATCCCTCCTTTTGCATTTCCCCCCTGCAGTTCTTCTCAAAATGGAAAACTTCCTTCTACCATTTTGAGAGAGATTGCCGATGAAAACAGGTATTTGGGACTAGTATGAGTTTCTGGGGTGCTTGTGGGGATGAGATGGAGATTCCACCCAAACATTAGGAAGAACTTCCTGATGGTAAGAGGTGTTTGGCAGTGGAATACACTACCTGGGAGTATGGTGGAGTCTTCTTCTTTGGAGGTTTTTAAACAGAGGCTGGATGGCCACCTATCGGGAATGATTTGATTGTGTATCCCTGCATAGCATGGGGTTGGACTAGATGGCCCTTGTGGTCTCTTCCAACTCTGTGATTCTATGTTTTTGTGTGTAAGTGGAACTTTCTGTGTTGTTTTGGGGACAAAAAGTGCCCCCAGATTGCACCAATTTTTAATTTTTTTGAGGGGCCTCAGAGACTAGTTGGGGTATCATGAAAGAGCTGCAATTTACCCACCCATGATGTTGGATCATGGCCATAGAGTCCTCTTTCACTTTCTCTCACCACCTCTGGTTTCTCTGATGTCCAACAGTTCATCACCATGTTCTTTCTTAAGGTGCATCCATGAGAGAAGAACCCGACTGGCTGCACTTCAGAGCGCCCACATACCTCTGGTCCAAATGCCACCTATGTAAGAACTCCATGGAAACATGTCTGGCTGTGACATTAATTTCCACCTTATAGCAAGGTATTGTTTAACTCCCAGCTCTGGAGATACCTGGATATAATGCACCACTTTTTTTTTTTTTTTTTTAAAGAAGAAATCCCCATTTCTTTGTTTGCTGCAGACATATCCTTAACTTGCTCAGAGACAAAGCAGCCCAGGAGAGTTTAAATGGAGAAGCGACGCGGAAAGACACTCCACAGAATGGACCGACATCTGGAGGAATGATTTAATTGCGGAAGGCATGCTGAGAAATACAATTTCCATAAAAAGAATCTATAAAAAGAGTCTGGGGAAAAATATATCAGAACTAAACTGTTTGATCCTTCACAGCAAAGAGGTAGCAAGCTGAAGGAATTATATAAGGGGATATAAACACGGCAGCTTCCCAAAAAGAGATTGGTTCTATAGAGAATAAACTCAGCATGGGGTGCCATCCTAGGCTTGTCTACTCCAAAGTAAGGCTGGGGAGAGGAATTCACTCCCATCACATATTTATGTGAACTTATCTAATTTGCACTTCTCAAACCAGTAAGCAAACCCAAACTGAAATCCCCTTTGGTATTCACTATTTCCTCCCTTTTTCCATTTCGAGATACAGTTCTCCAGTTCAGAAATGCATTTTTAAGAGGAAAGCGAAGGCAAAAACTTCTTGCTGTTGTTAACTGCCGTCAAGTCAACTTCGGCTTACAGCAGCCCTCCAAGTCACCTTGTTCTCAACAGCCCTGCTGAGGTCTTACAAACTCAGGGCCATGGCTAACTTGATTGAGTCTAATTACTTGAAATAGGGTCTTCCTATTTTCTGAACGCCTTCTACCTTACTGAGCATTATTGTCTTTTCTAGTAAGTCACATCTTCTCATGGTATGTCCAAAATACGGCAATCTCACTTGAATTATCTTGACTTCTAGGGGAGGATTCAGGCTTCATTTGCTTTAGGAAATTAATATAGGAGTGCCACAGAGCACCAAACTGCAAAAGGGAAAACACACACATACAAAATAATTCGAACAATAAAGTAGAATAATATTGAAGGGGTAGTCCAAATTATAAGACGCACAAGTGAAAAGCACGAACGCAGCTACATCAGTAACATATGTAAAGCGCAATTAATGCAGAATGAGGTAAAGCATTCAATAGATACCACAACTGAGATAAAAAACATTACCAGAACAAATGTGATAGACTAAAGTATAGGAATGATGGGGACTATATAAAGGGTCTATATATAAATTCTATGATTCTATGATTATGCTTTTCCACCACCATCTGGAAGCCGTGCCTTATGAGGAGCAGCTTTGGGAGCTGGGTATGTTTAGCTTGGAGAAGAAAAGGTTAAGAGGGGGCATGATAGCCATGTTTAAATATTTGAAGGGATGTCAGACTGAGGATGGGAGCAAGCTTGTTTTCTGTGGCTCCGGAAACTTGGACATGGAACAATGGGCTCAAACTACAAGAAAAGAGATTCCACCTAAATGTTAGGAAGAACTTCCTAATAGTAAGAGCTGTTTGGCAGTGGAATGCACTGCCTAGGAGTGTGGTGGAGTCTCCTTCTTTGGAGGTTTTTAAACAGAGGCTGGATGGCCATCTGTTGGGAATGCTTTGATTGGATATTCCTGCATGGCAGGGGGTTGGACTAGATGGCCCTTGAGGTCTCTTCCAACTCTATAGTTCTATGATTCTATAACAATGTCATGTGGAATCCTGGGTCTTGTAGTCTAGTGAGCCACTAGCGTTCTATGGCTGAAAAAATCCTGGGTCTTGTAGTCCAGTGAGCCACTAGAGTTCAATGGTCAGGAATTATAAACGCTCCCCTCCCTACACCCCCAATACCCGGATGCCATGGGATGTTGCCATGACACTTCCAAGTAGAGCACAGCACTCTAATTGTGTAGTGTGAAGGGGGCCCAAGAAAAGACCTTCTCCTAGGTAGCCATGCTGCATCGCCTGAATAGGAGCCCTTCACCATCACCAGGCGAGCTGCAATACCTAGTCACAACGGAGCAATTAAAGGCAATTACTGCGCGTTTTATAGAACAGGACAAATGGCTTGCAGCATTAAAGTCTTTGAAAATCTCCAATGAAAGCCATAATAACGTATTAATGTATTAATCCCCTTAATCCTGTCAAACTTCCAAAGTATTGCTGTTTTAAAAGAAAAGAAAAGGGTGGTGATGGGGGAGAACAGAGGCTGACAGAAATCTCGGTGCTAACCGAAGCAATGACAGCTAGCTCTTTATTAAGATATGTGTGTGTGTGTGTGTGTGTGTGTGTGTGATATTTGTCAGTGTTAGAGCCTGATGTTTATCTCTGTTTTTCAGGGAGGCTCAGAAGAAGCCAAAGAAATAGAAGGAAGACTTTTGGAGAACTGCTAATGTCTTTTGAAAGCCTGGCTCTGTTCCCCCTTTTCTGCTTGATTCCTCACTTTGCATTTGAAATTGGTATTGTGTTGACTTCTTACACATGACACTTTCCCCCTATCCTTGACTAAACAGTGTGTGTGTGGAAAGTCACATATTTTACACCTATGCGAAGGTTGTCGTGTTGTATGCCCTCTAGTTGTTTCTGACTGAAGGCGACCTATTGTAGGATTTTCTCCACGGAATTATTTTTCACGGGGGTTTCTTTACCTTTGCTTTCCTCTGAGGCTGAGAGTGTATGACTTGCCCAAGGTGGGGTTCCATGGATTTCAACATGGAGTCCTAGGCTGCAGAAATAATCCAGTTCGACACCGCTTTAGCCGCCATGGCTCAGTGCTACGGGATTCTGGGATTTGTAGTTTTGTGAGATATCTAGTTTTCTCTGTCCGAGAGCTCTAGTGACACAACAAACTACAAATCCCAGGATTCCACAGGAGGGAGTCATGGTAGTTAAAGTGGTGTCAAACTGCATTATTTCTGCAGTGTGTCAGCAATATTCAAACCAGAAGTGAGGAACCTGCCTCAAGCGGTACACATTGGAAGGATGGCAGCAAAAACATCCCTCCTGTGTGGGAAGACATGGAGTGAAGAAAGTTTTAATTTGCTGCCTTTTAAAATAATAATAATAATAATAATAATAGTCAAGCCTTTTAGGTTAATGCTGACACTTCCCAATTCCTCTGTGGTCTTTTATGCTCTCTTTGATCCGATATTATTTTAATGTCAGGTATGGTTTTGTTTTAAATAAAAGCTCAGTAAGCTGCTTTGGGACTTGGTAATGGAAGAGCTGGTTAAATAAAAGATGGTTAAATAAATAAAAAGTCAGCTCAGCATTAGCTTCATTTGTTTTTCCACTTCCTCCCCTAGCTGCCAATTTGGGCATGTTATTTTTCCTAGCAAGTTTCTGTCGGAAGTATCAAGGGTACAGACAAACTTGCTAAAAAAGTTAATAAAAATACGTAAATGAATTGCATACGCCCCAGTCTCTGTTGGCTCCTATGGCAGCAGAGTGGTGAATCCACTCCGAGTTGCAGTCCAAATTTTACAGAATGCATCGAAGGACAGTTTAAAAAAGGATGACAGGAAGAACATTAACTCATTTGAAATGAGTCGGTAAAGTCCTGGGACTGGCATTCTGCTTGGCAGGCAAGTCTTCATCAATGAATGGCCTGACATGTGTGCAAAATTGAAATGAGTACAGTAGGACCCCCGTATCCACTGGGGATTGGTTCTGGGGGCCCCTGTGCATACCACAAACTGTGGATAATAGCAAACACCATTGAAAATAATGGTACTTCTAGTTTAAAATACTATAGAGTTGCCTTGGAGGACCTAGAAAATGGCTAGAGAAGACACATTTTCTAGGAAGACTCTATGGTAGGTGTGCTGTTTTGTGTCCCGTGGATAATTGAATCAGTGGATACTGTAGTTTTGCAACATCCATGTTCACCTGGGGCCTGCCATGACATTACAGTGTGTGGGCATCCATTGTGCAATGGTGGCATGGCAGATGTGCCATTGCCTGAAACGTATCAAGGGGCCCAAGTTGCATGTTCGGAGTCTGGCAAGGAAGTGCCGGATCACTACAGAGATGTGCATGAGATGTACATGATGCTCATCAGTAATGTCCAAAATATACCAGAACTGCCCAATGTGTCTCAGAAGTGACAGAGGTGCATTAGAAGTGTCCAGTGTGCCTCAGAAGTGGCAGAGGCATCTTTCTTCCGATACTAGAAGCAATGGCTGAAACCCTGTTGGTAACTTCTGTGTTCCCCTGTAGAATTGACTGGACATCTTTGGATTGTGTAGCATGTCCACATTCAGTCCAAGCTTGCAGAAGCAGAGTTGCACATGCCGTACCATTGCACACACAGGTAGGTTCACATGTCCATGAGATGTGCATGTCCAGAGACTGGAACACGGAGCAATGGATGCAAGCTCCAGGAACAGAGATTCCACCTCAACATGAGGAGGAACTTTTTGACAGTAAGAGCTGTTCGGCAGTGGAACACACTCCCTGGGAGTGTGGTGGGGTCTCCTTCCTTGGAGGTCTTTAAACAGAGGCTGGATGGCCATCTGTCGGGGATGCTTTGATCGTGATTTCCTGCGTGGCAGGGGGGTTGGACTGGATGGCCCTCGTGGTCTCTTCCAACTCTGCAAGTCTATGATTCTATGATTTGGTTATGCTTTGGGCTGTGCATTCAGTTGTGCAATGTTGCCAGGAATGGCAAGGGTCACACAGCACAACCAGTAGATAGTATGTGGAGATTTGTGCTACGCAACATTGACGTAGGATCTAATCTAAGCCCTTACAGGTCGCCATCAGGACTAGCCACCATGGAGAGCCTTGGAATTCATTGACTCAAACCCCAAGGTTATTGATTGCTGCAACTCTTTTCAATTGGTCTATTTACCTTCACCTCTTCCCCCCCTCTTTTTTTTTTAAGTGGGACAAATAGATCAGAACGTGGTGACTTTGAAAATCCCCAGTGAAAGCGGTAATAATGCTTTAATGTATTAATCCCCCTTAATCCTGTCAGACATCCAAAGAATTTCTACGGAGGCTGACAGGAAATCTCAGCCGTAGCAGCCAAAGCTTTCAAGGAGTGCTTTCTTTTTCTTCCTTGCTTTCTTATTTTATTTTATTTTATTTGATATTCTGTTATTGAGCTGTAATCATCCTTTTCTTGCTCTCTCTCTCTCTCTCTTGAAAAACATTTGCATCTTAATGTGGGGAGAAAGTCTATAGGATTATTAGTATAGCACTGACTTGCCCAAAGTCATAGAGGTATAGAGTTGGAAGAGACCTCAAGGGCCATCTAGTCCAACCCCCTGCCATGCAGAAATACCCAATTAAATCATTCCCAACAGATGGCCATCCAGCTTCTGTTTAAAAACCACCAAAGAAGGAGACTCCACTATACTCCAAGGTAGTGCATTCCACTGCCCAACAGCTCTTACTGTCAGGAAATTCTTCCTAATGTTTAGGTGGAATCTCTTTTCCTGTAGTTTGAGTCCATTGCTCCATGTCCTTGTCTCTGGAGCAACAGAAAACAAGCTTGCTCCATCCTCAGTATGACTGCTTCACGTCTGGTTATGGGGACATAGCCAGATGCTTCAACTCTGCCAAACATGAAATGGCCTAATGGAGATTGTTATTGGCTCCAGGTAAGTCCCAGTGGTGGAAATGGTTTGGTATAGCATATTTCTGCACGAAAACTGCTACGCTATGTTGAGCTATGCAGGATTGCAGCCATAGTTTTCTATGTTTGCAGCTCTTGGCAAAGTGGGTCTGACACCTGTTCTCCGTCTCTTTGCTCTTCACACATCAGTCAGTTTGTTGATGGCTTTCCTTCCATTTGGTTTCACAAAGGCAGGTCACTTTGTTCCCTTGAGTCCTCCCTTGGCAACAGTAGCTTCCCCTTGCCATATTTTCTTAATTTCCCTTTTTTTTACTCGCATAGGTTGCCATGCCCACCCCTCCCCACAAAAAGCAAACCTACTTTCTTTAAAATGCACATTGTGAAAAGGGATTAGCAAAGATAGCATAGCAATACCCTTCCATTTAGCCACAGAAGAATGGAAATCATTTGGTATTATGGAACATGGCTGGCAGAAGATGTCGCCTTAAACTTTATTTTTTTCCTTCCTGTTACACTTCCAGTGTCAATAGTCCTTTCGGAAATCTTTGCCATGGGAAGCAACAACAACAACAACAAAAAACAATAATCATTCATGTGCCCATGCCTTCCTATCGGCTTCCTCGGGACACAAAGTTATATTTTTTTTTATATTAACGGAACTGAAAATTGGAAAGTTGTTTTTTGCAGTCAAGGAGAGATAACCACTTTGGATGTGCTTTCACACACATTGAGCAACACCTCTGTAGAGACGTACAGACTTGAAATTGCAACCTGATGGATGTAGGTTTTTTCTCCCTCCTCTTTTCCTTTGGTTGCTTGGGTAGTGGAAACTCAGAAATCCCATCCTGGGGAGATCAATAAAACCTGCTCCTGGCTCTCCTTCTGTCAGAGGAGAAATAATAATAATAATAATAATAATAATAATATTTTCCCACAAGCTTTTGTGAAATCATGTTTTTTAAAACAGCTTTTCATTGTTATTAAAGGTTGTGAATTATCGGTTTCCACTTTAAAGTTGATTTTTTTTCTCCCTATGTTTTTAATTGTATCGTATTCTGCTGTGCTTTCTGCAACCGGACTTGTTTATCTTGGATTGGCCTTTTTAGTCATCAGCGCACTTGGAGAAAGTGCGGAATGAGTCCTTCCTGAATCTTCATTTGCGAAGAAAAGCCAGAGGTCAGACATGCAGCCAGATACCAGCGTTTCAAGGCAAATCTTGGAAAAATGACTTCTTAGACCACAACTGTTAGAATCTCCCAGCTAGCATGGCCACTTTTTGGTACTCTGAATTTCTATTCTTGAATTACCTCTTAATACACATTACAGTACTTCCCTTGTCCTATATTCCCCAAGTGATTTAACTTGTAGTTGCTTTCCAACTATAAACTGTAATTTACTATATTTTCTCTTAACTAAAACACTTTTTGCTTTAAGTCCTTTGCACCTCTTATAGTAAGATTTCCTTTCTCAATTTTTATCTTTGTTGTCCTGTTTTATTTTGTTGATCTTAGTTTTCTTATATTTCTGATAGCTATTCTCCTTTTAAATCCCATCTCCCCCCCCCCAATAGTTTGTTATCGGTTGCCATTCAAGGTTTTTAAACAGAGGGTGGATGGCCATCTGTTCGGAGTGCTTTGATTCTATATACCTTCAGGGCAGAGGGTTGGACTAGATGGCCCTTGGGGGTGTCTTCCAACTCTACGATTCCCTGATACTATAAACAACATTAAGAACTTCTTCAGTGGTGGAATGGACGGCTACAAAGGGTGATGGACTCTCCATCCTCAGATGCCTTTAAGCAGAGGTTGGATGAGCATCTTCCAGGAGCATTTTAGTTTTCTCTTCCTGCGTGGCAAGGGAGGTGAGCAACATATCCCATGCCTGCTTTTTCTGGACACCTTCATCCAGTGATAACGGCGGTATCCAGTTCCAATTCTTCAAGACGGGAAAGTAACTTTCTGCAACAAATTCCCTGTCTCCTCTTATTATGGAATGGCCTGCCGGATGAGATCCATCTTATTACCACCTTAGACAGCTTCAAAAAAGCTGTCAAGATGGATCTTTTCCTGAATAGCTATCCCGGCCCGAAGATTCAGCTGTCTTTTCCCTTGAGCTGCCATTGAATTATTCCATTTTTCCCTCTTTTTAATTATTGTATGTTTTTAATCTTTTCCAATTTCATATTGTTTTAAGGGGTGGGTGGGTTAGGGTACTGATGTACTTATGGAGTTTTTATTCTGTAAGTCACCCCGATTGCATTGCAGAGGGGTGGGATAAAAATAAATTTTATTATTATTATATTTATTATCCTCTTGCTATGGGCAGCACCCATCTTCCCAGCTATGAGCCAAATGTATTCACATTTCCCAAGAGAGTGCAGAATTTACTATACTTTTCCTCAAACATTTTTTCTCTCTCCTCCCTCCATACTCACTCTCTCCCACCAACCTAAGACTTGAGTCTTCTTTTTTTTCTCTTCTTTTGGCACTCATAAAGTCTAATCTAATTTCTGATGTATTTAAACTGAAAACTCATTTCCATTTCGGTGTCCAGCAGAGAACAGCGGGGGCTCTGGGGACCCCGAGAAAGGTGAGCCACGATGCGCCACTTCCATATTCTGAGAGCGACTAATCAATTTGCAGCCAGAAATGTGCGCTAATATCCATGTTGACTGAAGCGCATGTATAATGAAGACAAATTCCATGTTGGGCAATGATCAATAATTCAAGAGGGTGTTGAAGGCAGGGAGAATGAGGGAAGGCTATGTGTAATGGCTGTCCCAACAGACCTCTCTCCACCTGCAGTCAATATTAAAGAATATCAGAGAATGACATAAGAAACCAGGGGGACAGGAGAAAGTCAATTCCATCAATGGTAAACTGTTTCTGAGATTTGGTAGAAATGTTCTGTGATTCAGGAAGCTCAGAGACCAGGATCCTGTCCACCTTGGATTAGGGGAGCAAGTGCCCACATGAGTACACCTGAAGAGTGTAGCAAAATAATGCCAATGCCCCCCCAATAAAAATTGTGCCCCCTCAGATGAAATTTTCTGTCCATTCCCCTAATTTCTAGCATTGCTGTAACTTAAAACATCAGTCAAGAATTTAGAAATACAATTTAGGCATCCAAAGAAAAGACGAGGAATGCATGCATAGCAAATTGAAGAGTTCTAGGTGTGGATGATTTCAATGTCTCACTCTATGCAATGCCAGAAATTTGGGCACTGAAAGAAAATATCATTGGGGGCAGAATTCATCTTTGATGGGGCAATGCCCCTCTTTTGTTCTCCCATAGCTGCATCCCCAATCCACATAGAGTTCAGCAGAGGGTGACCAAAATGGTGCGAGGTCTGGAAGCCATGCCCTATGAAGAGTGGCTTAGGGAGCTGGGTATGTTTATCCTGGGGAAGAGAAGGTGAAGAGGGGACATGGTAGCCATATTTAAATATTTGAAGGGATGACATACTGAGGATGGAGCAAGCTTGTTTCCTGCCGCTCCAGAAACTAGGGCATGGAGCAAGGGGTCCAAACTTCAGGAAAAGAGATTCCACCTAAACATTAGGAAGAACTTTGTGATGGTAAGAGCTGTTCAGCAGTGGAACGCGCTGCCTCAGAGTGTGATGGAGTTTCCATCTGTCAGGAGTGCTTTGATTCTGTGTTCCTACATGGCAGAATGGGGTTGGACTGGATAGCCCCTGTGGTCTCTTCCAACTCTATGTATCTTGTGGTCTCTTCCAACTCCCTAAGCTGTTCCTCACAGGGCATGGCTTCCAGACCTCCCAACATTTTGGTCACCATCCTCTGGACATGTTCCATCTTGTCAATATCCTTCTTGAATTGTGGTGCCCAGAACTGGACACAGTATTCCAGGTGAGATCTGATCAAAGCAGAATAGAGTGGTGCTATTATTTCTCATGGTCTAGACGCTATACTCCTATTGATGCAGCCTAGAATCACATTGGCTTTTGTAGCTGCGGCATCACACTACTGACTCATTTTGTTGCTCTTGCTGCTGCTGTTGTTGTTGTAGGCCTTCAAGTCATTTCCATCTGATGGCAACCCTAAGGCGAACATATCACAGTGTTTTCTTGACAAGAGTTGTTCTGAGGAGGTTTGCCATTGCATTTTTCGGAGGCTGGGAGATGATAAACCAAGGTCATTCAGTGCGTTTCCATGGCTGAAGTGGAGGATTCAAATCCTGGTCTTTGGAGTCCTAGTCCAACACTCAAACCCCAACACCATGGTAGCTCCTATGTATAAACTAGATATGTCTTAAAATATATATCAGAAGGCCTCTACAATTCTTATCTCAGCACCCTAAATAAAACCAGGTTTGAGATATTAACAAGCAAACCTTAACCAAACGGGATGGGGCCACTTGGTTCTCTAGTCAGACCTTGGCTACTTGGAGGGAGAGCATCGAAAGGGTTATGAGGTTTTGTCCTGACTCTCTGATCCTGTTTCGCTGAGGTGTGAGAATAGACAAGCGCATTGATTTGAATGCAGCGCGCTCTGTGTTTTGCTTATGTCTGGAAAAAAATGATTACATATTCCACATATTTGTGCTCTTTACAAGTTAGCCACTCAAGCAAATCCTTCAGCCACCTGCTCTGCAAATGGGGAAATGTGGGTCAGGAAAAAAACCAGCTGCAAGGATTTTTCTACAGGTAAAAGGGGGAAAAAAAAAGGGGGGGTGATGGTTGACAAAAGTGAGGAACAATTTTTGACTTCATTGCCAAAAGGAGCACCCTTGCAGGGGACTTGATGTTAGTGCAAAAAAGAAAGAGGTGGGGGGGGGATTTGTCTTTAGGCTGTCCCCAATGTTTTCCTCCCTAAGGCAAGGAAAGTGATTCTCCTTTCCTGGAATGAGTCCAGAGGAGGCTGACCAAACTGGTGGGAAGTCTGGAAGCCATGCCCTATGAGGAGCAGCTAGGGAGCTGGGCATGTTTAGGCTGGGGAAGAGAAGGTTGAGAGGGGACATGATAACCATGTTTAAATATTTGAAGGGATGTCATATTGAAGAGGGAGCAAGCTTGTTTTCTGCTGCTCCGGAGACTTGGACATGGAGCAATGAGTTCAAACTAAAGGAAAAGAGATTCCACCTAAACATTAGGAAGAACTTGCTAGACAGTAAGAGATCTTTGACAGTGGAATACACTGCCTCATAGTGGTGGAGCCTCCTTCTTTGGAGGTTTTTAAACAGAGGTTGGATGGCCATCTGTCAGGGGTGCTTTGATTGTGTATTTCTGGATCCCACCTAAACATTAGGAAGAACTTCCTGATGGTAAGATCTGTTCGGCAGTGAAATGCACTGCCTGGGAGCGTGGTGGAGTTTCCTTGTTTGGATGTTTTTAAACAGAGGCTGGATTGCCATTTGTCAGGACTGTTTTGATTGTGTCTTCCTGCAGGGAAGAGGGTTGGACTAGATGGCCCTTGTGGTCTCTTCCAACTCTATGATTCTATGATTTCTGGTAAATTGTACATATTATTATATTGTTTTTTTATTTTGCTGGTCATCCTCTTGCAGTTATGGGTTTGTAACCTAGAATTCCAGGTGAATAAATGCCCCATATTCAGTTGTACTATGTATTCATGATCATGGCATTACTACCATGATTGCAAATATACCCCCAGACCAACATTTACAGCCAGTAGCTGCACCTAGGATGATGTTCCCAGTCCCTTCCTGCCAGCAGGTGAGGCTGCAACAATCCGACTCAGGATCCTGTCTCAGTGCAGAGAAACTGAAACTGATGGATCCATTAACCAGATACTCAAGGAAAGCAATTGTACGCTTGCAGGTTTAGAAGTCAACTGGCTGCCACAAGGGGCTCTTTCTGCACCCTTGTTAATTATGTTCTCCTCCTCCTCCATGCATTTAATTTGCTCCTTTTAAATCAAGACTAAATTTGCTCAAATGGTGTTTTGGGTAGCATCAGATGGGAGACATTTCCTGAGCCTCAAGCCATTGGAGTCTCCAAAAAGCATACCAAAACAGATGATGCCTGCCAAACCATTCCCAAAAAACATGCTGGGGAGAGCAGGAGAACATTAATTCTATAACGCTCCTTGGCATTGGAAAGGAAACATGTAACATTTATGAATGAGTCTCCATCTCATTCCTCTTTAATATGACTCTTTCCCTTCCCCCCACTCCCCCATTTTACCAACCGAAGCAAGAATGCGAGGCCAGCGTCCCATCTGCTCCCTCCAAACATTAAGCTGATGCATGCAAAATGGGAGCTTGCTTGAAGCCCAGTGGGTTTGCTCAGTGACAAGGAAAAAAAAGTACTCATGCTACCAATTGCGAGTGTCATTTTGCTGCTACATGTAAAATGCCATCTGTGGGTACCAAGACCTTTTTGATGGAATGGTCCATGGTGAACCTTGCAAATGTTCACCTGTAGTGCTGTAAAGTTCCATATTCATATCTTCCTTCTGGTGCTGTTGGAGAAGACACATTCGTCCACAGACACATCAGAATCGCAAAGCAACATTAAGGATTTCAATCTGTTGATTGATTTGGAACTGTTTGGCTAATTGAATCCCCTTTGGATACATGCTGGATAATCTGTGCACATACCATTTACACTACTAGCATAGCTTGCAAAAAGGGAATTGGCATATTTTCACTTGTAGAGATGCCAAACCCTAGATCAGTCATAAATCAGAATGGAGACTGTAGTCAAGGTCTAGATCAAGGGAAGTAACAGTGCCACTCTCTTCTGCTTTGGTCACACCTCACCTGGAATCCTGTGTCCAGTTCTGGGTACCACAAAAGAAGAAGGATATTGAGATGCCCAAACGTGTCCAGAGGAGGGCAACCAAAATGGTGGGAGGTCTGGAAGCCATGCCCCATGAGTAACAGTTTAGGGACCTGGATATGATTAGCCTGGGGAAGAGAAGGTTAAGAGGGGACACAATGAACATGTTTAAATATTTGAAGGGATGTCATGCTGAGGATGAAGCAAGCTTGTTTTCTGCTGCTCCAGAGACTAGGACATGGGGCAATGGTCTTAAACTACAGGAAAATAGATTTCACCTACACATTAGGAAGACCTTCCTAATGGTAAGAACTATTTAGCCGTGGGATGCGCTGCCTGGGACTGTGGTGGAGTCTCCTTCTTTGGAGGTTTTTAAGCAAAGGCTAGACAGAAATATTATTTTATATGCAGAAAATCCTGTTTCCTGCACACAAAAACCATCTAAAGACTGGTTGCTTCCCAGGACTGGGACCATTGCAGCTATTGATGATCAAGCCAGGGATGTCTCCTTGCAGCCTAGAGCAAGTTTCAGTTCAGCCAGGAGGTTTTTCTTTTTGTCTCTACTGAATTGAAACCAGGACAAACCAGAGCTCAGCTGCTGAACCCTTTTCCAAAGCTTCTATCTGTTAGTAAAAGAAATAGGTAATTAAGTGAAGGCTGCCTTTAAAGACAGGCTGCTGAGAATCTCTTGCATGCTGTCGAATAACTAATACTCTTCCCTGCAGCAGATTATGAACTAACGCCTTCTAAATCAGAAGCACGAAACTTCCAGACAGTCTTGATCAGCACATGATGCTTTTTGCAGAAGGAAAGCAGGGAGGCAGGAACCGTGCATTGTGCAAAAGCAAGATCGACTTGCAGTATTTTAGTCTCCCCACCAGGTGGACTCTTTTCTGACCAAAGATGGGGATGGCAGCTGGTAATTGGCAGTGGAGGGCCTCTCCACTTGCCAGCAGGTGGGCCCATGCCAAATGAGAAGCTCATTAGCCATTTCAAGACCAGCAGGGAACTCACCATTTCTCCACTCCTCGCCTATGGAATGGGCTCGCAGTGGAGGGTTCTGTCCTAATAAAAGCAGCTGGAATCGCAGGGCATAGCCAAAAGTGGGCAAGCACATGTTGGTCTTTGCAGAGCAATCTTTGGTGGTGGTGGTGGGGAAGAGATGCATGGGCAGTTAGGCTGCTCTTGTGCAATAATGAGAAGGGAGACTCTTGCAGCAGAATCCTTGAGAGGGAGAGAAGGACTGGCACATTGCATGGGGAAGTATGGATGTCTGCCAGGGATCAGCCAACCACAACACAAGGTGGGGCAGATCCCTTGGTCAGCAAACTGCTGGCTACATTATTTGCTGCTGCTGTTGCTTTTCCTCCTCTTTGTCTTCTTCTTTCTCCCCTCCTTTTCTTCCTTCTCTTTCTTCTTCTTCCTCTTCCTCTCTCTCCTCCTCCTCTTCTCCTTGCTGCCGCCTCTTCTTCTTCTGCGGTTTCTGGTATCTGTATTAAGTCTGGGAATGGAACCCCCATGGATACAAGGATCTGACTGCACTTTTATTCTGATCATTAAATTTTTAAAATGATGTTTTTTTTAAAAAAAAATATATGGTGTTTTAACAGAACAGCTAATTTTATTGTTTATTTACTTGGTTTTTAAAAAAATCTTCTGATTCTTAGATTTTTATCTACTTGAAAGAAAGCAGCATTCAGTCTTAGGCAGATGATGGGAAATCAGTTCCTCAGCTTTTCACCCTGAGATCCCTGTCTGCTTCCCTCTCTTGGAGGACAAATCTGGGAGTGCCACCTAATGTGAACTATGTTTCCTAAACTAGCCTACTAATGTGAACTACATTTCCTAAACTAGCCTACTTCCTTTGGGAGTGGTGGAAAATCCTCTTCCAGTGCCAGTCCTGAACAGATTGGAGGGAGTGGGTACCATTTTGTCCTTTGCCTGAGGCAGCAAAATGCCCCAGACTACCCGTGGAGGGAACAGATCCAAGTAGCAGGCTTGTGCCTGAATCCCTTGAGTTCAACGGATGACATGAGAGACAGTGGAGACCAATGGCTCTGATTTCAGTGGATGGTGAATCCATACTTGGTTTTTACAATGATATTTAAAGGAGTTCTCCAATGTGCTGAATCCTATCTTCAACCTAGGTTTAGCACCTTGGACAGAGCCTTCAACAATTAAATAGCTCCTTTTAGTAGGTTCAACACCTTGGACAGCTCCCTAATGAGAGTGATGACCAGCATCCATGAATTAGAGGTATTTGGCATTCCAGGTGGGATCTCCCTCAGATAAGAGAAATTCTGGAAGCATTCCTTCTCTTAGTCGCTCCTCACTTCTTATTTCTGAATATGCCTGTTAAACTGGCTTATGGATCAGGCTTGTGCTTGTGGCTTCTTTGTCTCTAATCCTTGCCTCATTAGTTGTACTGTAATCTCCTCAGGACAAGTAAATGTACTTATCTCTGTGTCTTTTGCAGCATGGATGATTCCATCAGAGCTTAACCAATGCTTGCAAAATGTTGGCAAACTGTAAACAGGATCAATTTGTTCTTTTATAAGACATGGCTGCATCGGGCCCAGAGGGTAACTAGCTGAAAATTGCTCGACAGAAAAGAAAAAGAAAGAAACAGAGGAGATGAAGGTGCTGTATATTTAAACCACATTACTCACTTATATTTCTGTAGTTAACTAAAGGGCAGGGACCTACCACTCTGACTAGTCTCTTCGCCTGCTGTGTGTAATTCTAACCATCCTCTTAGGCTTTCAGAGCTATAAGAAATGCTTTGCCTCCAAGTGGCAGCCCTGGTACATGGTCGTCTCAGAAATGGGGATGGGTGTACTGCAGGGATGTGGGGATAGTAGATCTGAATCTACTGGTAGAACTTTAAGGGGCAAGATCCTACAACAGGCTGGCATAACACGAATGTCCACACGTGGAGTTAGACATTAAGGCTGCAGTCCCTCATCATAGCATAGCTATCCCCATGCAGAGATACTCTACACCAGCACTAGAATAATAGAATCATAGGGTTAGAAGAGACGACAAGGGCCATCTAGTCTAACCCCCTTCTGCCCTGTAGGAATACCCAATCAAAACATTCCTGACAGATGGCCATGATGGCCAAGTGGGGATTTGAAACCTGGTCTCCAGAGTCATCGTCCAGTGCTCAAACCACTAAGCTACACTGGTTTTCAAGTGGATTTTGGTCACTTGACTCCCTATGTTGTTAATTGGTATCAAGTTAACTTTGACCTGTGTCAACCCTATGACAGGTAGACCTCCAGGCCACCCTGGTATCAACAGCCTTCCTCAGGTCTTGCAAACAGAGGGTCTTGGCTTTCTTGATGGAGTCTATCCACCTGTAATGCAGTCTTCCACTTTCCCTACTGTCTTCTACCTTACCAGGCATTATTATATTTTCTAGTGAGTCATTTCTTCTCATTATATGTCCAAATTACGACAGTCTCAGCTTAGTCATCTTGGCTTCTAGGGATAGTTCAGGCTTGATTTTAGCTTGTCCTGTTTAATTGTATTTGTGGCAATCCATGTTATCTGATCCAGCACCACATTTCAAATGAGTCAATTCTCTTCTTATCAGCTTTCACAACAACCATACGTACAAATTGGAAACCTCTTGATTCCTCCCACATGCTCTTGACTTCCACCTTGACATCCTTGCACAACTAAGATGCAGTTGAGACCTGGTGTTTGGATCCAGGAGAGTTCCTTCTGGACCATTTTCCTCTTTCCCCTGTTGGCCAACCAGATGTTTCTGAGAAGCCTACAGGCAAAGCCTGAAGGCAACAAGGTTTCCCAGTGGTGTGGAGGTCCATACGGCCTTCCCCCCTCCAAGCAACTGGCTTTGAGAGATCTGAACCTAAAAGTAGCCTCTGTAACTTTCCTTCTTGAGCCACTGAGCCACAAAAAAAGAGGTCACAGAAGACAAAGAGTGGGAGTATGTGTATGTGAGCATTCTTATTGTGAAGGACATGTAGACTTGCTTACATCTTTTTGTAACCTCCCAGGGTGCTTCAAGACCTTGATCTGAAAGGACATCTACAATGGAGATGTCCTTCCTCTTTGTTTCTGCTTGATTTGTCTGCCCTACTTTCTAACTTACAATCACTTTTGAAGTTCAGCCATTTTTATATATAAAAAAGGAGAGGAGGAAAAAACAAATAGGTGAATTAGGAGGAGGAAGGAGAGGGAGAAAAAGAAATTTCACTATCACCTCTCAACTGCTCAATACTTCAGGAGTTAGGTGTGCTGTTCCTAGGCATGAAATTCTTCACCACTTTTCTTCATGAAGGCAGCAAGGAGTAATTTGATCAATTTTCTTCTTGCTGAAACAAAGTGCCATATTTGTAGTCTGAGACTTATTCAGCATGAAAATATTGTGTGGGGGTTATTTGCACGAAAACCCAACATTTTCTGCACAAGGGGAAAAAAAAGCATTTCCTATGCAGAAATTGCCTGCATATTCTATGCAGAATAGAATGTGCAGGGTGAAAAAAAATCTGCATATATATTTTTTTTCCTCTTCAGAAAATGGCTGTTTCCTGTGCAAGCCAAGCATGTGTGAATTTCACATAGAATAAGTTTTGAACTGCAAAGATTGTTGTCAGTCCAGGGTACATCTCATCAGGGTTTCTCAACAGTCAAATGATATACAGGTTTCCCCTCTTACGTGCGGGATCAGTACCTGTGATTTGAATTATTTGAAAAATATGGTCTCTCTAGTCATTTCCTAGGTCCTCCAGCATGAGTCAATGGTAACTTCTACTGGAAGTTACCATAGAGTTGCCCTGGAGCCGCCTAGAGAGGTGTCCTCTCTAGGCATTTCCTAGGTCCTCCAGCACAACTCTATGGTAACTTCCACCAGACGTTCCACCAGAGGTGGTCTCTCTAGGCCACTGGTTCCCAAACTTTGGTCCTCCAGCTGTTTTGGATATCAGTTCCCAGAATTCCTGACTGTTGGCCAAACAGGCTGAGGCTGCTGGGAGGTGAAGTCCAAAAGACTTGGAGGGCCTAAGTTTGGGGACCACTGCTCTAGGCATTTCCTAGGTCCCCCAGTGTGATTCTATGACGTTCTCCATTACCCATGGTTTCAAGTATTCGCGATAAGTCTGGGAACAAAACCCCCATATATATGGTGGGCGACCTGTATGTTTGACCATTTTTGAATAGTTTGGAATTTTCTTCCCATCCTCAGTTTTTCCGGCCAATGAACTGAGATACCTGTCCCTTGGCCTTTCATATACATTAGATTTCCTACTTTCTTACACAATTAGGAATCCAATGAAGATCCAGAACAGATGCAAATGGGGTTTAGCTCCTTCTCTTGGCAAATAAAGCAGAGAGAGAATGCCTTCATCTGTCTCTACTCCAAGACCCCCTCCCCAGTGCTTTTAAAGTTTCTAGGCCTACAGCTAAAATCAATAGACTGATTTGACAAAAAGCATGCGATTTTGATCTGGGTTTGACAAAAGTAATGTGGATTTCTGTCAGTCTGCTTTCTCTATCAGAAAATGTCTCGCGCTGGAGGGGAATCAAAATGATCAACCCCAATGCCTGCACCATTAGTATTCTCTTTATTGTTTAAGTAAAAATGTACGCACCAAAGAAGAAGCTAGCTAGACAAGCAGAAGTTTAATGCAACAACTCTCCCCACTGTCAATCTCAGTAGTTGGTATTTGATGATGTTGTGAGGGCCAGCCCTACTGTTAGGCAGAAAATGGTGGTTGCACCAAGTGGTGGATGGTGGTGGTCAGAAGAGAGAACTTTGTTCTAAGCATGCTGTATTGTACTCTCTAAGATCTCTGGTATGATGGAAGATGTTTCTCCATTGCCAAAGTTGAAGAAAGATTCAACCACCTGCCCAATTCACTTTTGTACAGGGATGACTGGGGACACCATCTTGTTCTAGTTTGGTGAGGCACTCTTTAGCAGAGAAGGCTAAAGACTGTAAAACTATATATCCCAGGATTCCATAGGAAGGAGCCATGGCAAGCAATCCAAATTCAAAATGGATTATTTCTGTAGTGTGGATTTGGCCTTAGAAGACAAATGGTGGGGGAAGGCAGCAATAACATTCTTCTAGATTTTTCTTCTGAGATTTCTGGCCATACCCCTTTCTTGGAGGACAGGGTAGAGCCTGCCACATTTCCTATCTGGTGTGGTCTAAACCAGCTTGCTGCCCCCAGGTGTCTGAGGGGGTTAATATCCAGCCCCAAATGGTAAGGGTCCTACAGGAAGTAGATAGACATGACTTTATGCTTATGGGGTTATTCAGCTATTGTGCCACACCGCCTCCTTAGTGAATTGCATCATTGCAAAACTGGATACACAGCCAAATGTGCATGTTCAGTTGCAGGCACAATGTGCATGCACATCTATGAAGTCATGGTGCCACATTTGCAGCTTCACTTCTGTAGCCACCATGTTGGATTTTCACCTTAGCGAGTAATCACTAAGGCGATAAAATGGTATTTTCTTTTGTTTTGCTATTCTGTTAAATTGGAAAAAAAAATCACTCTATCGCACCTTAGACATCATTTTTTTTTAAAGTTTGGCAGCGGCTAAGTACTAACATGAGTAAATCACTCGCGGCCACCATCTTGCATGCATAGCTTATGGGGACAAGAACACCATTAAGACAAGTCACTGTTGCTGCAAAATGCCGTTCGTGTGAGGTGCTCTGTTCTGCCTCACCCCAGATTAGATGGGGCCTCAATGCAGCTGTCCTGCATTGGTCAAAAATGTCCAAGAACTTCTGCAAGATGAACTCATGCATGCAGATGAAACCAACAGGATTCCAGCCAATGTTGGCACAAGGTTCATAGACCAGACCAAAAGGTTTTTATACATAGAATGGAAACAGATATCTTGTCTGTTTCCCCAGCAGCAAATGCCTTGGGCTGCCACTCTTTTTGTCATAGGCAAAATCCCAATCCATCCATACGACTACATATTTTCCATACTCATACTCAAACCAACATCAAATGTGGTCAATGGCTCCCCTTTCCCCATATGAAACAAAACTTCTCTTCTTGATCACAGCTCCACCCCGCAAAATACTGTGTTTTTCTCCCCCCCCATCTGATTTTATGAGACTTCCTGACGGCTTTTACATTTTCATTTCATAAAGCTAATTTGTTTCTGACTGTCCCTATCAGAGCCTATCCCTCCTTTCAGCATCAGTTCCTGCTGGGTTCTTTCATTTTGTGTGTTTAAAAATTGCACTTTTTTCTTCCCCTTGAGCTGTTGATGTGTCAGAGAGGAGTTTATTATCGCCTGCAGATGCAGCATCTGGAACAGCAGGCAGTGGTATATATATTTTTTGGTAAATAGTGTGACACAGGTAGGAAAGGACTTGTCCAACGTGTTGAAATGTGGCTTCTTTCTTTCTTTCTTTCTTTCTTTCTTTCTTTCTTTCTTCTGGTGACAATTCATTCTGCAATTTTTGGAGGACTGAGAGGAGGGGGGAAATACAGTTTGAGACTATATGAAGGTCTGAATTGTGTTGCTAGTCCCAACTAGAGTTGGCCAATTGAATTGGTTGGATTTCCTATCTTTTCAACTATTGATCAAAAGGGTCTCCTTCAGCCGGGATTAACTCCAAAGAGTGCTCACCAATGGTTGCTCTTCACCCTAGAGAATAAGGTTTTGTTTTGGGCCTGGTTGTTGCTCAGTACCTTTATGGATGACTTAGAGGATGGAATCACTTTTTTTTTTTTTTTGGAGTGCTCCTCTAACGCTGACCCGTGGCGAGTTCACTGTAGAGTACTATTTTTGGGAGGCGATGGTTCTCCATCCTAGAAACGTGCCCTGCCAAACGCAGCTACGTTCTCAATATCATGGCCTCAATGCTGGTGGTCCCTGCTTGCTCAAGGACAGCAACATTTGTCACACAGTCAGTCCAGTGTATATTTAGGACTGTGCGTATACAGCGCTGATGAAAGCGTTTGCAAATTGATCACCAACAATGGTCCGCCACGGCCTCACATCGGGAGGCATGGAGACACACTATCCACAATGCTGAAGCCTTATTTGAGAACTCACGCCAAACAAGTCTGGAAGAGAAACGACAACGCAGAATGAATCACAACCTGGAAACATCACCCAAGGAGACCTTCTGCTGTGCTTTCTGCAACTGGACTTGTTTATCTTGGATTGGCCTTTTTAGTCATCAGCATGCTTGCAGAAAGTGCAGGGTGAGTCCTTCTTGAATCTTCGTTTCCGAAGAAAAGCCAGAGAGATATATATGATGGAATAGAAGCCATGTTTACAAATTTGCAGATAACTCCAAATGGATGTGTGTCATAGCTCATCCTCTGGAGTTGGAAGATTCAGACACAGTAGAAGCAGGTTGCCAGGAATCTGTAGCTCCTGATGCGGGTGGTCTCGCTGGGTCAGAGAAGCTGGGGGTTGAATCATGTGTATGTGTGTCCAACTTCCCAGCAGGGGTGGCATATGCCACCCACCACAATCCACAACCTTTATTAGGCATAATACAACATATACATATAACAATAGGACTTCAAGGATCGTTTTTACGCAAGTTAAGCCATATGTTTGCTGCCTCGACCAAAAAGTTAGCCATTAGTTTGGTAACATTCGGGTTCCAATCTTCCAATAATAATTCCACTGATAATCTATCTGTACAAACATTCCTTTCCAATAACCTCCTTATCAACTTTTCCCTTGGAATTATATACAATGGGCAAGTCAATACAATACAATAGAGAACATCAGGGGGCTTGAATGCAATGACAGATACGATTCAAAAAAGGGGTCTGTAAATATCTACCCTTGGTCACATTAGAGGGATGTACATTGGTCCCTTCACGTTCTCTGAGGTTTGGTTCTAGGACCCCCCGTGAATACCCAAATCCGTGAATACTCAAGTCCCATGATATGCAATGGCATAGCAAAATGGTGTCCCTTATATAAGATGGCAAAATCAAGGTTTGCTTTTTGGATTATTAGTTTTTAAAGAATATTTTCAAGCCATGAATACTTAAATCCATGAATGTCAAATCTGTGAATGTGGAGGGACAACTGTACATTCAACCTTGCAAGTAGAAAAGCCTTCCTTGGGGTGACAGATGCTGAGGACATGTTACCATCCTTTGCAGAGCATTGAAGAGACTTGTCTAAATGATCAAAAGAACTCTCATGGAATTTGCTGGGAATCCTACCTGTCTAAATGGGATCCTGCACCAATGCAGTAAAAGCCTTTGCGGCTTTCCCCGTAGTTTTCTAAAAGCAGCAAGGGGAGTACACTTCCCTGCTTGTTGGGGCAAGCATTTTGCTTTGAATCATTTTCCCATAGGAGAGGAAGTGCAAAGGGGCTTGCCTACAGGGCAAACGCCCGCTGCCGCCATGTTGGACTTTCGCCTTAATAACCTAAGGCGATAAATGGGGTGGGTTTTTTTGTTTTGCTTTCCTGTTAATTTGACCCCAGTGACTTAACTCAAGATTTAAAACCCTAATAATAATATCTGATAATGATATCAGATAATTGCACCATCCATCAAACCTTCCCTTAAAGGCACTGGAATGGGGGAGACTTCTCTCCTGCTTCTTCCAGCAAGTTTGCGGCTGGAGTGGATTGAAGGGCAATGCGCAGGCCAAGCCAGCCAGCCAGCATTTGCTTTTGATCCAGTCATGTGGTTGCTCCACTGCAGGGAGGAGGTGGGCTGAGCAGCCTCCAAGCCTTCGCAGACCCCCTGCAAGGACATTGTGGCTCCCTGGGGGTCCCTGTACCACAGGTTAAGAACCATTGGAATAGGGTCTCCATAAGTTGGCGTCGACTTGAAGGCACATCACAACAACAAATTGTCTTTTCATTAGGGTTTCCAAGGAATGTTCATTAGGGTTTCCAGGACCAACAAGTTCCAAGGATATTTTCTGCTTTCCAAATGCTACTTTGTCCTCAAAATCATTGAAAAAGTTCTTCTCCAAAGAAGAAAGCAACATTATTACCCTTTAAAAAATAATAATAAAAGATCCGCTTATTACCTTCCCATTTCCTTTGCCTGGTTTTAACTTCCATCTATTAGTTTTTTTTTTTAAAAAAAAATTATATATATATATATATATCCCTTTCTCTGCTAGATTAAAGAACCCTTCAGCATGCCATTCATTCTCCATATATAGGTACTTATGCAACTGCAATCAAGTAACCTTTTAACCTCCCTTTTGATAAGCTAGCTTTCATGCTGCTACGGCTCATATTATCTCCAAAATGAAACATGAAGAGCTTGCAAATATAGTTAAATACAGATTTGCTTTTCAAATGTAAACAAATATTTGCCAACAAGTCTCCACTTCCCCCCTGCAACCAGGCATTCGTTTCACTCTTGTTATAGCAATGATGTATAGGAGAACGGTAGCAGACTCTAGGGCAGGAGTATCATTTTGTTAGCAAAGCAAACAACACTTCAGGAATTGGCTACCTTGGTTGTGAATATAGTGGCACTAAATCAAGGGAAGATGCAGATGTGAGAAATCAGCCAACCAACCAACCAATCCAGAGTTTATTTGCCGCCGTCCTTATGTGCCTTTGAGTTCACTCTATAGATTCATGGAATCATAGAATTCATAGAAATCACTCCCTGAATATTCAAAAAACTTCACACTTCTACAGACATTAGATCTTTACACAGAGGCTGGATGGCCATCTGTCAGGGATGCTTTGATCATGATTTCCTGCATGGCAGGGGGGTTGGACTAGATGGCCCTCGTGGTCTCTTCCAACTCTACAGTTCTATGATTCTATAGATCACCTACCAATTCTCATATCTAGCAATTACAGTTGTCCCTCCAGATCCACAGATTTGGAATCCACGGATTTAAGTATTCACAGCTTGAAAATATTCTTTAAAAAAATACTAATCAAAAAAGCAAGCCTTGATTTTGCCATCTTATAGAAGGGACACCATTTTGCTCTGCCATTGCATATAATGGGATTTGGGGATTCATGGATTTTGGTATCCACGGGGGGTCCTGGAACCAAACCCCAGCAAATATGAAGGGACAACTGTAAACATTTCTCTCCTTGGTCTCTCAAAAATGCAAGTTAAGTTACTCCATCTCTGATAAAACTACTCAATGATTTTTCTCTTAATCAAGTAGACTATTTATCCATGTCTGCCAGTTCAAAGATTTTCAATATCCAGTCTTCCTGAGATGGAATTCTCATAATCTTCAATTTCTTTACGTTTAGCACTCTTGTTCCCATAATCATATGTAGTCTCACTCTCTAGTGTTGCCTCTCCACTTGTTCATCCATCATTCCCAACAAAAAATAATTCTGGTTTTAGTACCAGTTCTCACTTAAATATCTTCTGAATCAAACATTGTGTCTCTTTCTCTTTTCTTCCCCCCTGTATGTTCGCCACATATGGTAAGCCGTTTTCTCCTGTTGCTCACAACGAATTGTATAAACTCAGGGCTGTGGCCTCCTTCTTTGTATCAATCCACTTGAGATACTGTCTTTCTCTTTTTTTCTACCACCTCCCACTTTACCAAACATTGCCGCTTTTTCGAATGCCTCAAGTCATCTCATGGTATGTCCAAAGTACAACAGTCTCAGTTTAGTCATCTTCACTACTAGTGGGATTTCAGGCATTTTGTCTAGGAGCCATTTATTTGTCTTTTTGGCTATCCACAATATCCATAAACTCTTTCCCAGCGCCACGTTTCAAATACGTTGGTTTTCTTCCTATCAGTTTCCTTTGCCATTCAGCTTTCACAACCATACATAGCAATGGGAAAAACTAGGGCCTGGATGATTCTGGTATTGGCGTTTAAAGATGTATCTTTCAACTGTTTAAGATGGTTCCCGCTCACAACAGTTCTCAAAGTGGTTCCAAATGACCTACATCACTGGTGAAAAGGATTTGCTAAGAGCAACCCCCTTCATGAAAACAAGTCTGAGGCAGATAGCCAGCCGTTCCCACATGCTTTGCAAAGAGGAAAGGCTGGTAAGTTCATTATCTTGATTATTTATTATGACTCCCCCCCTGCCTGCCCTTTATAATATTCTACTTGGTGGGAAGCCGCAAACAAATAATGCGCAAGTGTCACCAGGAGGCATCTCTGTCCTCCCCCCCTCCACTTCCCAGGCCAACATTTCCGCCTGAGATTGTCAAAACACAAAATATCTTATTGCATTTCATATTAATAGCAGCATGGTGTTTGGCTATAGAAAATCCATACGGCTGTAATATTTACAGTGATGACACTGTAATGTGTCACGAAAGCAATCCTGCTGTTGTGAGTTTCCAGCCAAAGGTTTTGGGTACAAGGGAAGCGCTATTACAGAGCAAGAAAGGAGGGCACTGTTGTGGGGTGGTGGAGGAGGAAATTGAAACAGATGGCTATGAATTGTGAATATATTAGTCATTCATTTGTCTGTTTAGATTTGTGACCTGATTTATCCTAGAGAATTGGGGCTGGGAATATCCACTGCATTTTTTCTTTCTGTCATCTTCAGCCCTCTCCTTCCATGTTGCCCAGGTGCTTTCGCCCATTGCTTTCAAAAAATGGGGATGGAGAAACTGTGGTCCATGGGTCACATATGGTCCACAAATAGGTCTATAATTCTATACTAAGGAGGGCAACCAGGATGGTAAAAGGTCTGGAAGCCATGCCCTACGAGGAGCACTTTACGGAGCTGGGCATGTTTAGCCTGGAGAAAAGAAGATAAAGAGGTGACATGATAAGCCATATTTAAATATTTGAAGGGATGTCATACTGAGGATGGAGCAAACTTGTTTTCGGTGGCTCCAGAGACTAGGACATGGAGCAATGGGTTCAAACCTTAGGAAGATTCCACCAAAACCTTAGGAAGAATTTCCTGACAGTAAAAGCAGTTTGGCAGTGGAATGTGTTGCCTCGTAGTGTGGTGGAATCTCCTTCTTTGGAGGTTTTTAAACAGAGGCTGGATGGCTGTCGGGAATGATTTGATTGGGTATTCCTGCATGGCAGGTGGTTGGATGTCCCTTGTGGTCTCTTCCAACTCTATGATTCTATGATTCCATGATTCTATGATCCAAACTCCATCACAATGATCAGCGGGATCAACAACCATCCATTATCTTCTCAGAAAGAGAGCACAAGAGAAAGAGAGCAGTGGTGTAGTACAACCTGGGCTCACAGGGTCAAAGCACCAAGACTGTTTAATCAGTAAGGATGATGATATCATCTGCCACCCTCCTCATACCTCCTTATCCCCAAACATCCCTCTGAATTTAGCCGTAAGCCTCATGGAAGATGGATTTTCACAGAAACGATGCATGGTTGTGAATTCTCCCCCTCACCATGGAAAATATTTAGGCATTGCTTGGTCTTGTTTGGGCAGTTAAGAGCCATTAGTTTCACAAAAGACCTGCTCTTGATGGAGATCACAGCTGCTCAGACTGGTTTGTTGACGTGGATCAACAGAATTGCTTGCATTTTTGGACTCTCCTTGAGGACAGTGGACTGCCAGTTATTCGTATACCCATCACTCCATAGTTGGAGCTGGGGCACAAAGAGCATGGAGGAAATTCCACAGTCTCCACTCATATGCATTCAAACCGAGAGTCCAGCGCCACTTTTGAAAGTATCTTCAAATCTTGGTCCGAAAGGACTGCATGGAGAAAACTAGGTCAAGCAAAGGAAGTGCAGTCAGCACTGGTAACTACCTTGCCTGAATATCTCAGCATGAAATTCTGGAATTATTATAAGCAAAGAGGTACTGCAGCAGCTTCTATGTTCTGTCCTCTATTGAAATTCTCCCCATCTCCCCTCGCCTTCCGTTGGCATTACCGGATTATTGAGCCTTATATTCATCTGTCTCTAAAAAGATTAAACTGTCCTCTGGAAAAGGCCACCATGCCCCAGAGGAAGAAGCGATTTTGTTACTACACACTTCTTCTCCCCCTTCCTCACCTGCCTCCCACCGACCCCAACTTCAGATAGTTACAATTTGGAAGAAAACTTTGCAAGTCGGTGAGTTCCAGTAGCTATCTGAAGAGTATGAGTCTCGCTTCCTTTTCTCTGAAGGTCCCATGCAAGCTGATACAATCTTAAGCATTGTTGCTCTCTGCAGAGACAATGCTATTTTTGACCCAAGTAACCATGCACGGCTTTTGTGCAGAATAAGTCCAAAATTGTTCCCGAAAACTTTCTCACCGAAGGAAGGAAATTGCTAAAATTACTTGTTGCTTCCTTTGAGAATTATAGAATCATACTGAGGGTGAAACAAGCTTGTTTTTTGTGGCTCCAGAGACTAGGACATGGAATAATGGACTCAAACATCAGGAAAAGAGATTCCACCTAAACATTAGGAAGAACTTGCTGGATAGTAAGAGATGTTTGACAGTGGAATACACTGGGAGTGTAGTGGAGTCTCCTTCTTTGGAGGTTTTTAAACAGAGGCTGGATGGCCATCTGTCAGGAATACTTTCATTGTGTGTTCCTACAGGGCAGGGGGTTGGACTAGATGGCCCTTGGGGTCTCTTCCAACTCTAGGATTCTATGGAATGCACTGCCTGGGAGTGTGCTGGAGTCTCCTTCTTTGGAGGTTTTTAAACAGAGGCTGGATGGTCATCTGTTGGGAATGCTTTGATTGTGTCTTCTTGCATGGCAGGGGGTTGGACTAGATGGCCCTTGTGGTCTCTTCCAACTCTACGATTTTATGATAACGGGAACCCATTTGCGGTACTGTCATGCTGTAATTCTGCAATTAGAGCCACATTTAATTATGTCCTGAGTTACACTAGTGTAATGCCCTCATAGGATTCGAACTATAAAACCCTGAATGACACCCCATATTCTGTCCTAGAGAAAATTCCATGGCCACACCACAAATAAACTTGGTATCCCCAGTTTTTTAAAAAAGGATCTAATTGCTCTGCCATAGAACATTCAATCAGTGCAAACTGCTGCTTCGATGCATTGTAACCTATAACCCCTGCAGTGGAGCTGGACTTCTCTTGCTGTTTTCGTTCAAGTAGAAATATCAGGTTTGGCATTTTCCCTGTGATTAAGCCCTGCAATCATCTCTTACTTTTTATATATCCATGTGTGCGAGCATTAAAAATATGGGATACGAACTCTGACTGATTAGCCAAATGCACTTTGCCCTCAGGTTAATAGCAGATTTCGTAGTCTTGCTATGGAGTAATTATTACTGAAGGAGTCTTCTCGGCAGGGTGTGTGAGTGAGTGTGTGTAACTTTCCAGCTAGCTGGGATCTATTCGAATTAAAGCTAAAATTGATTTTTTAAATTTTTGGTATGGATTTCAAGATTTAAAATGCAGATCCCTCACCATATAGGACTGCCAAAACTGACAATGTGTGTGTGTGTGTGTGTGTGTGTGTGTGTGTGTAGAGGATCCACTCCAGATTTCACTCTGAACTTTAAAGTAGCTGTCCTATAGGCTGGTCTTAATTTGGAGATGGGAGCTTAGCTTCATGGATAGACTTTGGAAACCAAAGCAGAGTTTCGAGGCACACTTGGATAAGGATTTAATTTCAATTCGCTTTTGATCCATGTTGGCTGGTGACCTCCATGGCATTGGCTGGGGATGAGGAGTGAGGCTTTTTTCTCCAGGCTGTAGTCCGAAATTTAACAGAACTATCCATGGTGCTGAATGCTATTCCAAAGGAGGTTCGATCCCTTGTATAACTTCTTCAAAATTCAGATTAAAAGCTAGTGGCTTCCTTCATGCTGCCATAGCTTTTGATAGGAATTTACCAAAAGCGCTACAGATTACCCACAGATTGCTTTGCGTGACTAAACCAATGATTCCCAAACTTTGGTCCTCCAGTTGTTTTGGAAGCAAGTTTGTTTTCTGCAGCTCCAGAAACTAGGACACAGAGCAATGGACTCAAGGTACAGGAAAAGAGATTCCACCTAAACATTAGGAAGAACTTCCTGATGGTAAGAGCTATTTAGGAATGGAATGCACTGCCTTATAGCATGGTGGAGTCTCCTTCTTTGGAGGCTTTTAAACAGAGGCTGGATGGCCACCTGTTGGGAATGATTTGATTGGCTATTCCTATAAGGGCAGGGGGTTGGACTAGATGGCCCTGTGGTCTCTTCGAACTCTATGATTCTATGATTCTACTAATGTTTGCCTAAAAGGGTGGGGGAAAGAGAGAATTGATCCCCATAACATTTATCATCATTTCTGCCTCCAGGCTAATGAACACCTAAAGTGATTTTCTATTGCTTGTAATTCACCCCAAATTGTTCCAAATGACAGGAGTGGGCAAATTGACAGGTTAATCTCACCTCTTGCTTTCTGGCTTGTTGAAAGGAAGGAGGGGATGAGCTGATTGTGGCTTCTGTGGCCAGCTTCAGAATTCAGATAGCATCATTTCTCTATTAAATCAGTCCTTGGAAAGGTTGGAGACAAAGGAGACCAAGGGGAAAGAGGTGAGGGAAGCAATCATCTGACGTGGTGCTTGAATCTAAAATAGGTCAGGGCTTAATGGCAGCTTGCCCATGGCAAAATGACCTCTCTCTGCCCGAGGTGGGATGTGGAACTTGAACAGCTGCACATTGGGCAGAAATTCAAAAGGTGAAGTGTTCCCCATCATGGCAACCTATTGCTTCTGTTGGACTTAATGATATACTATGAGCCACTTTGAATGCCAATTAGGTCAGGGAGCAGATAAATGAAAATCAAATTGCAATGTGTATATAGCCAATATTTGCAACCGAAACGACCAAGTATGGGGAATATGTTTGCTAGATCTGGTATTAATTCTAATGAGGGTAGACCTGCTGAAATCAATGGGACCTACCCAAGAGAAGAACAAGACTCCTTCATTTTGGTGGCTTTATTCTAGTTGGAATAAACATTGGATTCAGTTCTTGGACCTGTCTCCTGGATGTCCTTGAACTCTAATTCCCATTAGCTTTAGACACTTTGGCTAATAGTGAAGTACAATGGGAGTAGCAGTTCCTCAACATGGATCATCAAAAGCTTTCTCCATTTCTGGAGTAGGTGGTGGAACCATGGCAAGTTCATCACATGGATGGTTGATTCTTCCAATACTTTGATTTTTCCTTCTTGTTGCCCATCAGTTGTGCTTTGACAGATTTCTTGAAGACATCAGACCTTGAGTTGAGATGCTTTGTGTGTCAGAAGGGCTCAATCAAAATTAGGACAAGAGGTGTGAAAGCTGCTGGGATCAACTTGTGAAGCAGCGAAGACCAACTGAGAGACAGCAGAGATCAGGAAAAGAGTCCTAGGGATGTAAGTCTTCATCACTTCCATTCTCTCAAGGATTAACAAATAATTTTATCCATTTTTCCTCTCTCCTTGTTGTGAGAAAATCAATGAAAAGTACCCAGTTTTCAAAGACTGGATTGGTATTTATTCTGTACAAAAATACATGTTTGTTTTTTTTTGTAGAAAAAATGATTTTTTCTATGCAGAAAACAAGTTTCATGAGCAGAAAACAGGACAGGTTGACTCCTTTATAAACAGGGGATACCTTCCAAGACTCCCATGGATAGCTGAAACCATGTATAGTAGGGAATCCTATTATTTTCAATGAGACAAATGCTGGAAGTTGACCATAGAATTGCATTGGAGGACCTAGAAATGCCTAGAGAGAACATATTTTTTTTTTCTGGACATGAATAAGAGAAACCGTGGATATTGAATCCATGGATATGGGGGTTAACCTGTAGTTTCTTCATATTTTTGTGCAGCAAACATGCACTGGAGCATACACTGGAAATGATGATGTTTTCTTTGTAGAAATGTCATTTCCTGTCTGAAATACTATCTTCTACCCTTGTTGAAGTGTTCTGAGAGGAAATTTACGTGAAATCCAGAAGTGATCAAGGAGGCAATATGCACACATAGCGGAAGGTCTCCTTTTAAGATGATCATTGGCCTCATGAAGAGAAAGATGATGGAGGGGATGGAGCCATTACATCACAGCGGCACTTAAAGGTTTGTTCAGAGGGGGTTTGCTGTGGCCTTTCTCTGAGATGGAGAGAGTGTGACCTACCCAAGGTCACCCAGTGGGTTTCCATGGCTGAGTGGGGCTTCAGACTCTGGCCTCCAGTCATACTCATAGTCCAATGCTCAAACCACCATACCATGATGGCTCAAGGATATTACAAGTATTCATGTTCTTTGGGACCTGGGCACAACTCAAAATGCTGATTATGACTTACAAAACTACAGGTAGCTCCCTGTATGTGCAGAACAAATATCCACAATTTCAGTTATATGTGGCTGGAAAAATAGAGTTGAGCTACACTGGAAAATGCCTAGAGAGATGTCCTCTCTAGGTCCTCCAATGCAACTCTATGGTATTTTTGTTCTGCTATTATCTGTGGTTTCATTTATAAATGGTTGAATCCGGGAATGTATCCTCCATGGATACAGGTGTGTGTGATCTGTATTCCATTTTTAAAGGAGGGATTTTAATCCTGGTGCCCCCCCCCCGGAGTCTTGGTTCAAGACTATGCAATGTCACAACTCACTTATAGGGCAGAGTTGTGCAACCCACACATAACTCTGAGTGCAAAGTGACTTCCTGTCTTCTCAATGGAGGATCTTGCCCTCTGGCCCAGCTGTTCAGAATCATAGAACCATAGAATCATAGAGTTGGAAGAGATCCCAAGGGCCATCCAGTCCAACCCCCTGCCCTGGAGGAACACCCAATCAAAGCATTCCCGACAGATGGCCATCCAGCCTCTGTTTAAAAACCTCCAAAGAAGGAGATCCACCACTCTCCCTGGCAGCATATTCCACTTCCAAACAGCTCTTACTGTCAGGAAGTTCTTCCTAATGTATAGGTGGAACCTCTTTTCCTGTAGCTTGAACCCATTGCTGTGTCCTAGTCTCTGGAGCTGCAGAAAACAAGCTTGCTCCATCCTCAGTATGGCATCCCTTCGAATATTTAAATTGTCATCCCTGTTGACAATTGCATAGAAACTATAGCCAGCACAAAGAGGCCTGGTAGCTCCCCGTAATATGTCCACCCCCAAAGGCTGATTAGCTTTACAGACTCGTCCCTTTAACCCAGAAGTGACACATTAAATCACCAAAGTTTCAATAATTCTTACAGTATCTCCATGGAGATGTGCACCATATGGAGTTAATTAGTAGCACAACAAAACAATCAATTAGTCCCTTAATTAGTTTTTTTTCCCAGGGAAATGATAACAAACGCAAACAATGCAGTCAAACAAATGTCCAATCCGCATTGATGGTTTAGTGGCCCCATGAAAGCGGCGTCACGCTGGGTCCTCTTAGCAAGCTTCGATTTATTCCCAGCACATTGAGAGTAAAGCACCAGCTTCTGTCCAGCCACTGCCTTTAATCTTGAAGATCAATTATTTACAATATCTAAATACAATGGAGGGGAAGGTAATGGGGGGGGGACTTCTCATTAAAGAAATTGGGGGAGGAAAGGGGGGAAAAAAAAGAGAAGGCTACGAAATCCCTTCAGCAAGAAAATCACGGGAAGTCAAAGAACTATAGAGCAGCAATTTGTGAGAATGAAAGCACACTAGCGGTAGTGGAATTGATAGAGTTTTCTACATATTACGGCAGCATTCGAGGATCAGGTACGATAGCTGGACCTTCATTACTCACACAGATTAAGAAGATCAATAGCAGTTGTCTCATCCATTAATTTAAGAGCTAACAGCTTGGTGCAAGGAATCTAACTCACCCAACAGATGGCATATATGGAGGCCTGCTCAGACACAGAAGAACCTAAATTCTATTTAGTTCTAGTGAGACTATTGAATCAATGGGGTTTTACTAATGTGTAGAGTGAACAAGTGATCCAGTGGGTCTACTCTGGTTGGGATTATCCATCCAATAAGATTTTGTTCATTGTGTATCTGCTCAGAGCTCTGTAGGAGAGGCAATGCGTTATAGCGGTTGGAGAGCTGGACCGGGACTTGGAAGAGCTGGGTTCTAGTCCACAATAAACCAGTCAGTGGTGGCTGGTGACACTGACATCAGTGGGGTGGTAAACCCACTCTGGGTTTTAGTCTGAACTGTAACGGAGTTGTCTGAAATGTTAAACCCAACCTCCCAAATAGGTTTACTCATTTATTTTGTTTATTGGTAACTAACCCCTCAACTCTTGGACTCAGGACTTTGGATAGGCTGTTTAAAATGCATACCAAAATTATTTGAAGGGATGGCATACTGAGGATGGAGCGAGCTTGTTTTCTGCTAATCCAGAGACTAGGACGCGGAGCAATGGGCTCAAACTACAGGAAAAGAGATTCCATCTAAACATTCAGAAGAACTTCCTGAAAGTAAGAGTTGTTTGAAAGTGGAATACACTGCCTTGGAGTGTGGTGCAGTCTCCATCTTTGGAGGTTTTCAGACAGAGGCTGGATGGTCACCTGTTGGGAGTGCTTTGATTGTGTCTTCCTGCATGGCAGGGGTTGGACTGTATGGCCCTTGAAGTCCCTTCCGACTTTAAGATTCTTTAATTCTATGAAAACTCCCCAGTCCCTTTGAATATCAAGAGGGCTCCTGCTAAATCTGCAGTTTCATGGCCTCCCAATTCCTCTGGCGAAATCACCTAGTATCATTTCTTGTCCAAGGAAGCTTATCACCAGAAGGGTTCCCTTGTGAAGAAGAAAGGCTGCTCATGGAGGAAAGAAAAAGGAACGGGTGGAAGGAAGGAGGGCAACCGAAGCTTCTCTCCACAGCAACTTTCCCAATGTGAAAAAAATAAATAAATGTGTGACTTGTGCCCGAAAGCCATTTTCAATCATGGGAGTGCTCTCTGAAAAGGCGCCTTCTACCCGACAGCCTTCTGGTTAGAATGCAAATGGATGAGCTTCGTCGAAGTGACCCTACGCTAAGTGGCTTAATGCAAGAGGCTGCAAGCAGCTCATGAATTCTGTATTAAGGCACCGGAGCTCCATGATGTTGCAAGCATCGTCCTAATCATCCAACCACCCTGTATTTATCACCATCTCTCAAGGCAAAGAGCATCAATATTTTTCAGATGGGGTGTGTGCGCAGGAGGAAAAGAAATTAACTGGTTGCTTTCTCCAGGGAACTCTCTTATTTTGTCCTTTCTGCCATTTAACATTGCCTAGGTCATCTTTATACATGCATATATGTATTAGTATATGGAGGTGAGTGAACTGGTATAATTTGCAGCATATTTATTTTATTCCCTCCACCCTTCTTCATTGGAAAGGGATAAAAGGGAACATAAAAAGAACTCTCAGCACTTTATAGATCTTTCCCAGCTTGGCAGAATCTTTTTTATTTTTTAAAGCTATGTAGCAAAATCATCTTGCCAGCCGCTCAATAGCTGTTCACTTCAGGCCAAACTGTATGTTGTGTCGGAGTGCCTGGGCTGGAGGGCTTAGCATGCTTTGTTTGGCCTGGAAAAGCAGCTGCCTTGTACCTGTTTTAATTCACAAGCCACCTTGCTGTGCTCTCCTTGCTAGCCTTTCATAAGCAGACAAAGACTTTTTTTGGCAGGCCTTTGAGGGTTAATTCCCGGGGTTGCCAGGTGGGGGGAAAGGGCCTTCCTTTCATTTGCTGTGTTGTTAAATTTCCCACTCTTCTTTTTAATGCTTTGCCTTTAACTGCTTTTTAATTTTCATTGTGTGCTTAATGATATATTTAACTTTTTTAAAAAAACTTTTTGCAAGCAATCTTGACTCTCAATATGGGGGAAATGCAGGCTGAGCTCCTCCCCAATAATTTTTATTAAAGAATTTCACATAAAATGCTATAGACACTTCTTGTAAATGAAACTTACAATTCCAAATACAAATGTATCATCTTATATGTACTGTACATTAACAAAGAATCATAGAATCATAGATGGAAGAGACCTCAAAGGCCATCCAGTCCAACCCCCTGCCATGCAGGAATACACAATCAAATCATTCCTAACAGATGGCCATCCAGCCTCTGTTGAAAAGTCTCCAAAGAAGGAGACTCCACCACACTAAGAGTTTCATTAACATCCAACTGGGTGTTTTCCTTTACAATTATACAGTTTCTTAGTATGTTCTTGCAAAGTCTAAAAAAAAAAAAAAAAAAAAAAAATTAGCAAAGGACACTATCACCATCAATTATATTTGCAAAGTAGACTTCTCACCACCCAGCTACTGATTTGCTAATGTTTGTATTGCCATCTGTGAGATCCTGATGTTGTCGCTATACCTTGGCTCCTGATCTGACCCCCTAAAACCCACCTTAAAAGCCAGGCAGCCATAACCAAGCGATGGAGTTCTGCTGCCCTAGTGAGCGGCGTGCTAAAGGAAGAAAATGGCGGTGGCAGTGGCGACGGCTTCAGAAATGGGCGAGCATCCTCTGTGGGGACTCTGGCCCATTTTCTGCAGGTAACAGTGGGGGGTGGGAGAACGGGCCAGCTCCGGAGGCAGGATACTCCAGTGGGTGTATCCTGCCCAGGGTAGATGAGACCTTAGTGAAGAATTACATCCTATTTACTTTCCTCTGGTTGAGCCAGCATGCTGATGGTCTTGGACCATAAAGGGGCCCTTGAACCTGATGCAGTTGCCCACCTCCATGCAAGGACAATGCAAGATTTCAGTCCAGGATTCCCAACTCTTGGTCTGATCCTTTTTCTTTTAAGGATTATGTTTGGTTGGTAGCCATATTTTCCTGGTTGTAGACAACTCAGATGTGCTCCAAGCTGGAACCTTACAGTTCCTTTGCACATAAAGGAGGGAGAAAAGAAGGAATGTGCAGATGGACCAAAAGCATTTTACAGCTGTCCACTGTTTTCTTGACCAGAGATTCTTAAACCTTTTCCACTTGCTACTTCTCTTTGCCTGAGAAATTTTTACATGACCCCAGGTATCTCTGGCTTTTCTTCACAAACGAATATTCAGGAAGGACTCATCCCACACTTTCTGCAAGTGCACTGATGACTAAAAAGGCCAATCCAAGATAAACAAGTCCGGTTGCAGAAAGCACAGCAGAAGGTCTCCTTGGGTGATGTTTCCGGGTTGTGATTCTTTCTGCGTTGTTGTTTCTCTTCAAGACTTGTTCGGCGTGAGTTCTCAAATAAGGCTGCAGCATTGTGGATAGTGCATCTCCATGCCTCCCAATGTGAGGCCAGGGCGGACCATTGTTGGGGATCAATTTGGCTGAGCCTGAGATGTTGTTTCAGGGAGTCTTTGTATCGCTTTTTTGGAGCGCCCCTCTTACGCTGATCCGTGGCAAGTTCACCATAGAGTACTATTTTGTGGAGGCGATGGTCCTCCATCCTAGAAACGTGCCCTGCCCAACGCAGCTGCGTTCTCAATATCATGGCCTCAGTGCTGGTGATCCCTGCTTGCTCAAGGACAGCAACATTCGTCACATAGTCAGTCCAGTGTATATTTAGGATTGTGTGTAGAGAGCGCTGATACACACACACACATACACACACACACGTAGCTAGGAAGAATGTAAAGTCTTCCTCTATGAACACTACTGTGACTTCTTACTGAAAATATTTCATTTAGTGCTCTTTGAGCATGGTGCAGAAATGTCACAGAGCTATCCTATGTTTTGAACTCTGGATGTATAGTTGATTTCTGTCTCCTCTCTATACCAGTTTGGTTGGACTCTAATGTAAGAGGCTGGCGTTGTGCTTCCAGGGACGGAGGCCTTGAGAAGGAATAGGTTAGTGGAGCATGGCTTTCCAATGCCCCCTGGTGATCCTTCTGAGCTCAGGTGCCACGTCCACAAGTAAAGTGAACACAGCCCAAACTTTTGTGCGTTGCTGTTCTCAGAGCTTCCTGATCTCTTCTCTTTCTCTAGGGACTTTGGGCCCGGGTGATGACAATCCTCCCCATTCAGGAAGATTGATTTCTTGTCACATAAGTTCAACGGTTAAGAAAAAAGGTGCCTGTCCCGTTTTCCACACCTGTCACGTTGACTTCTATAATGAACCCGTTACACAGACCTCAGAAATGGATGGAAACCTTTTCTGACAGCCCTTGTCAAATGAATAGGCAGGGAGCTGGGGGGGACGACAATGTATTCAAGGCAGTGAACTTTCAGCACTTTGGTGGACAATGACAAGGAACTCAGGCTCAATCTGGGGCTGGAGAGAAGGGAAGGGATGGAAAAAAATGGGGCTTATTTATTTGTATGGGCCTTTTTTTTTTGGCATGTGAAATATATGTGTTTGCAAAGATACAGACGTGTAGGCTTGATGGGTGATGCTTGATTGATGGTTTATTGGGAGAATTTACATCCCACCTTTCATTTTGAATAAAAACACACAAGAAACCTTGTGCCACGTTACTATAAGGAGAATAACTGGCCTAAATTTTACAGTTAGGATTTTGTCAGACATGGCAAAAATCACGGGATTACGTCATCATGATAGTGTGAACGGGCCCTGCTATCACACAACCTCATCATCTTTGCGTGGTTACTTGTTGTCCCAGTTGCAAAGAAGGCGTTGCTTCTGATTGATGGGACAAGCTGTCAATAGATTGTCAATATCACTTTTTTCCTCAGTATTGGTGGCATGCAAAACCACATCCCATTGTAATTGCGAGATTACAGCATGAATGGGTGGTCCTTAGTGAAAAAAACCTCCTGGTAAGAATGCAAAAACAAAGCACAGGACACTCTTTTTATGAACTGTCCTGTTTAGTTTCAATGCTTTTAGATTTGTTTCAGTGCTTGTGTGTTCATTTACTTTGTTAATTAAGGTGTTTTTGGAGTTTTAAGTGCACTCATGTATTCTTGTGAGAACCACCAAAAGCTCACCCATGCTAAATTGAGGAGGTAAACTGCTATTCTTAAATTGCCAATGGTTGTTGTGCGATAATTCCATGGTGGTTCATTTGCATTATTACAGTGATGCGAAATAGTAAGCATAATAATGCCATGATGTTTCTACTATCCTCATTTATGGAATGACAGCATTTTTAGATGCTCATCTGATAAAGGCCTTAATCCCCCAAATAGTGGCTGGTGTTCCCATGTTCGTGGGACAGCAAATCCACTCCAGATTTTAATGCAGGCTTTAAATGAGTTATCCATGGTGCTGAACCCTCTCCCCAAAATACGTTCAGCGCCTTGGTAGCTCCTTTAAAGCTATCCAAACCCAGCTCGATTCTTGCGCCCCATTGCCAAGGGAGCCAACAGCTATTTCTGAGTTCCAGCTAGAGTAGGTCCATTGAATCAATTAGATTTGCTTATGTGTTGACTCACCATACAAACATTGATTTAATGGATCTCCTCTACTGGGACAGGACTCTATTTGTTAATTGAAAAGAAACTTTTTTTGGGATAATATGGAATTCTTGCTTGGGTTTGGAGGAGAGAGAGAGAGATACAAGCCCAGAAGCATGGTGCAGATGCATAGAAACTGCACCACTATTCTGTTCTGAACACACTCAATCTCATCTGATTTTGCACGCTAAGGGTCAGGCATGGTTAGTACTTAAAAAGAAGATGAGCAAGGAATACCAGGGTTCTCCAAACAGGGCTGGGAAGAATCCTTCCTGAGGTCCTGGATTGCTTGTCCTGTCAACTTGAATTGACAATATTGGGTTAGAAGAACCAATAGACTGACTTTGTATCAAGAAGCTTTCTATGTTCTTAAAGTGGAGTATAGAATCATAGAATCATAGACTTGGAAGAGACCACAAGGGCCATGTTTAGCCTAGAGAACAGACAGTTAAGAGGTGACATGTTAGCCATGTTTAAATATTTCAAGGGATGTCATCTTGAAGATGGAGCAAGCTTGTTTTCTGCTGCTCCAGAGACTATGTCACAGAACAATGGACTCTAAATACAGGAAAAGAGATTCTGCCTAAACATTAGAAGAATTTCCTGACTTTAAGAGATGTTCAACAGTGGAAAATGCTACCCTGGAGTGTGTTGGAGCCTCCTTTTTTTGGAGGTTTTTAAACAGGGGCTGGATGGCCATCTTTTGGGAATGATTTGATTGTGCATTCCTGCATGGCAGAATGGGGTTGGACTGGATGACCCTCATAGTCTCTTCCAACTCTATGATTCTATGCCTTCCCTGTAGCTGGTTTCCTTCAGTGGATCTGTCTCTTTGGATGTGCTGCCTGGAGGCATAGGACAGATAGCTCCTTTCAAGTTCAGACTAAAAAACAGTAGTTGAACTACCCCACTGATATGGAAGTCACCAGTGGTCACCGGCTGCATTTAAACAGGGAAAAACGACACAACTACAAGTACCACGGGCACTTGGTAGGAAAAGTTACTGTGATGTGGACATAAAAGCCAAAGTGCTTCTCAGCACTCTTTTAAAGAGCGTTGAAGAGAAACATATTTATTTCCCCTCTCCAGAGGGGAAAAACAAAACCCCAAGCAAACAAAACCCTCAAGCATTTTTAAGAGTAAAGGATGTGTTTGGGTAAAATTGTGAATATCGTCCTACAGAGCATTTGGTAATAGCAGTAGGATTAGCTTACACCTGGCGTTGATTACGATACCACTTTTTGAGATAAATCAAATATCTGTTCTGTCTCTCACTTCCCCTTTGCTTTCATGCCTGGTGCTGCCAACACTGGCATTGTAAAGTTTAAAGAGCTTTGGAATGGGCCATAAAGAGACGCTAGCCCACAATTGCACTGTTGTTTTTCATTTTGCAGAGGAAGCCAGTGGAATAAATGAATCTGATAGAGCTGACCTTGGAACTGATGTTAACAGGGCAGGAGATGATGGTGAAATATGCCTGGACGGGTGTAAGATAACTGAAAAGGCTTGAAGTGTGTTCTTCTGTCTCAAAGAATATTACTAGGATGCATCCACACTGCATAGTTGGAACAACTTGATCCCATTGGCTGCTATTGTTCATCCTGTTGAACCCTGGGATGTGTAGTTTTCTGAGACAGCTTGAATTGTATCTGCTTTCATCAGCGCTGTCTACGCACAATCCTAAATATACACTGGACTGACTATGTGACGAATGTTGCTGTCCTTGAGCAAGCAGGGATCACCAGCATTGAGGCCATGATATTGAGAACGCAGCTGCGCTGGGCAGGGCACGTTTCTAGGATGGAGGACCATTGCCTCCCAAAAATACTACTCTACGGTGAACTCGCCACGGGTCAGCGTAAGAGGGGCGCTCCAAAAAAGCGATACAAAGACTCCCTGAAACAACATCTCAGGCTTGGCCAAATTGATCACCAACAGTGGTCCGCCCTGGCCTCACATCGGGAGGCATGGAGACGCACTATCCACAATGCTGCAGCCTTATTTGAGAACTCACACCAAACAAGTCTTGAAGAGAAACGACAACGCAGAAAGAATCACAACCCAAAAACATCACCCAAGGAGACCTTCTGCTGTGTTTTTTGCAACCGGACTTGTTTATCTCGGATTGGCCTTTTTAGTCATCAGTGCGCTTGCAGAAAACGCGGGATGAGTCCTTCCTGAATCTTCGTTTGCGAAGAAAAGCCAGAGAGGGTTCTTGTCCACTCTCCAGAGCTTAGTAGAAGAGAATACCTAAGTCCTTCATCACACTGCAAATCCTTGGGCTCCATAGGATGGAGCCATGATAGTTTAAGCAATATCAAACATGTATGTCTCTGCAGTGTGCATACAACTTAAGCAACCACACTCATCACGATCCCAAGAAATGGTTGATGCTGAAGATAAAGGTGATGACCTTACTAGGTTCACTTTTGAAGTTTAGCATGCCAGGTCCACACTGCTCAAACATCCCTACCTACCTTTGTGGTGGTTGTGTGCTCCAACTTATGGAGACCCCAAGGCCAACCTATCACAGGGGTTTCTGAGGGCTGAGAGTATGTGACTTGCCCAAGGTCACCCAGTGGGTTTTCATGGCTGAGCAAGGATTTGAACCCTGGCCTCCAGAATCATAGTCCAGAATTTCCTAACTACTACACCTTGCTGGCTCTCACCTAGCTATCTACCTACATTTATTTATCCTATTTCACTTTTCTCCCAATACTGGTATCTTTCTGCCAATAAGAACAGCTCATGACTGCACAATGACCTGATAATAATAATAATAATAATAATAATAAATAATATTCATATCCCTCCCCTCTACAAAATGCAATCGGGGCGGCTTACAACATTAAAATCTACATACAACCTCTCCATCCCACCCACCCCTTAAAATACAATTAAATAATTAAATATTTAAAACACAATAAATACTAAAAATACTCAAAACAACACAATAAAAAGCTGGATGGGATCAGACTAATTAAGATGGCCGGGTATCTATTCAGGAAAGGCCTGCTGGAAGAGATCTGTCTTAAGAGCTTTTAAAAAGCTATTTAAGGTGGTAATGTGATAGATCTCATCTTTTTATTAGTGGCATCTGACATCTATTTGTTGTCTCATTGGGAATGGCATACCTGTTGACTCACCCTTCAGTGAGTGATTCAATGGGATAACTCTAATTTTAAATAATTCTAACTGGGATGAACCAATAGCATCCTGGCTAATAAGTTATGCTATTAAAGTTAATAATATAAATTAATTGGTTTATCCTATTGAACCAAACTGAACAAAAAAAGTGAAAAGCAATCTGAAAACATATAAATGAAGGGAGAAAAGCACACCCATATTGTTCAAAGCTGCAAACATTCTCATCAGTCCAGGATTCTTCTCCTCTGGCTTTCTTGATACTCAAGAAAGACTTTATTTAAAAATCAATTTTTCAAATATTTTGAATATTCTTCAAATCCCTTGTCCAAATTTCCAGCCAGTGACACCCAGGAGACTATGAACCTGGAAGTAAAACAAATAATGATGGAAGTTCATCCCAAAAGAAAATCTGATTTTGAGGAGTAGTACCATTGTCTCTTTGTAACCCACCATTGGAGTATATTTCCTCCTTGAAAGAATAAGCAGCCCCGGATCTAGATTCCTGGAAGCCCTTTTGGCTCTGTATTATCTGAAATGCTTTTTTGACTCATGATGCCATGAATGTCCTCAGACCATTCTCTGTTTTATTTTTTATTTTTTGCAGGAGGCATGAGGAATGGCATTCTGTCAACCCATCTTATGCCATTCTGAGCTCTCATTGCCTTTCTCCACTGATGCATTTCCTTCTGTGCTGCTCCATCCATCAGACAAAACGTTTGGAGACAAGGGAACGAAACCTACAAAGCAAGACTTACGGTAGACCACGGCTGGGTGCGTTTCCTCAAGCGAAGGAGTCCATCCTCCATTTTAAATCCTGCAATGTGTTTGTGCTTTAAATTGCACAGCTAGAAGAGCCCTCATTGTTCTGAGGTGAGCAATAACAACAGACCAGCAGCAATGAGAAGACAATTTCTTTGAAGCTGTTCTACACTATAGCACAAGTGACCAATCTGCTGCTGTTGAGATGTTTCGAATGACAACTGCCATAAATCCCAATTGCCACGACCAGAGATAGGGGGTTATGGGAACTGTAGTCCAAAACATCTGGACTGAGGTTGCCTACCTCCCATTAATTGATTCCTGGGGTGCAAATATTTTAAAATTCCACCCTAATGGTAGTCAGAGACTGGAATCCAGTTGATGGCTTATGCCTGCTTACTCTTCTCTGCAGAAGCAGTTTGAAAATGTCATCTGATGCAGAATTCAGCTCAAGGTTGTGGAAACGGTGTGCGTATCTGGCCCATTGAACATGGATGCACATTAATATTCGGTATCTTGATTCAGTTGCACAACTTTGCCACCCAACACAAGGGTTGCAGAGCACATGCAGAGGTTTACACTCTGCAACTCCATTGTGGGATCGCCGACCAAGAAAAAGAGAAGAGTTCCACTGAATTTCTCCAAAGGGATGAGATCCTGAGAAGTTTATCCAGGCAGGGACTCACAGTGACAGTAGGCACCAATGTGTCTTCCACCTTCTGCCGTAAGTGGCAACCGTAGCATAAAACTGAGCTGGGTAACCTTGGGTGAGTCACACACTCTCAGCCTCAGAGGGAGGCAAAGGCAACTCCCGCCTGAACAAATGTTGTCAAGAAAAACCCATGATAGGTTAGCTTTTGGGTCACCATATGTTGGAAACGAAGGCACACAACAACAACAAATCAATGTTTGTGTAGGTTCCATGGATTTAATAGATCTACTCTAGCCGGGACTAAACACAGACTATAATTTTACAGTGGGATATGAATCTTCTTCACATTCTGAGGATGTGGTTGCAGCTAAATGTATGCATGTGTGAGATTGGCTGGAAGAGAGAGCGAGATCGAGAAGAAGGGAATGTATGCAAATGTATTTGATGATAATACCCCAGGCCTTCTCTCCTTTCAAGACTACTTCCAAGACGGAAGACTAAACAGGACATATTCCAAGAAACAGATGCCTGCATAATTTTTTCTCCAGATATAAAGCCCATAAGGTAAACCTGGAAATGTGACTAAGTATCCAGCTTGCCAATTGCTGTTTCCTCTAGATTCTGAAGGCTTTAATTTCCCGTCGCTCCAATCCATATTAGAGAGGATAAAACATCTGGAAGCATACATTTCCATTGGGTCAGAGAATATAAGAAACAACCTGGACAGTTTTCTGTACACTTCTAAGTTTCAGTTATGGAGGGAGATATGGTTTGAGTTACGGAGCTGTGATTAAGTCAGAGGAAAGCAACACACACACATACACACACACCTATATACAATTTCCTGTACTGCATCACAATGTTTTTCTTTCTTGTTCATGTTGCGTGCCTTCAACTCATTTCCAACTTATGGCAACTCCAAGGTGAATCTATCATGGGGTTCTCTAGGTGAGATTTGTTTAAAGGGGATTTGCCATTGCCTTCCACTGAGGGTGAGAGAGTGTGACTTGTTCCAAGATCACCCAGGGGGTTTCTGTAGTTGGGCAGGGACTCAAAACTTGGTCTTCCACAGTCCTTGGCCACCACTCAAGCCACTACACTAACAAAAAATTCTGGGAGTTACAAGCCATTAACATCTGGAGAGGTGCATAATTCTCCCCCTTGATATACATGGTTAAAAATGCCAAGATGATGCTATAACCATCATATGTTCCAGTGGAGGTGGGACTACAGTGAAGAAGATGTCTAAGTTTTCCTTGTGTGTATATACGTGCCTTCAAATTGCCTGTCAACATATGGCAACCCCATGAACTTCATTGGGTTTTCTTAGGCAAGGAATACTCAGAGGTGGCTTTAACAGTTCCTTCTTCTGAAATAGACCCTACAGCACCTCAAATTTGTTGGCAGTCTATTTGGGCTTAGGGAAGATTCTTCTTTTTGGACTGCCATTCCCATCCTAGGAATGACAGTCCAAAAAGGCACCTTTCCCTATGGTCTGGAAGTTCTAGCTTGCAACATTTGGGGGGATGAACCCAAGGTCAAATCTTGTGTGTGTATGTGCCTCCAAGTTGTCTGTTGACTTATGGTAACTCCATGACTTTCAAGGAATATTCAGAGGTAGCTTTGACAGTTCCTTCTGAAACAAAGCCTACAGCACGTGGTATTTGTTGCCATACTGTCTTCACTATATACATTTATTTTAGGAGTAAGGACTCCTATTGGTATCAGAACAGAGCTATGGATGATTCCCAGTGCCTTACTTCATAGACTCATAGAGCTGGAAGAGACCACGAGGGCCATCCAGTCCAACCCCCTGCCTTGCAGGAATATACAACCAAAGCACCCTCCGATACATGGCCATCCAGCCTCTGTTTAAAAACCCCCAAAGAAGGAAATGCCACCACACTCCGAGGCCAGTTTGGAGTCATAACCAGGCAGTGAAGAATGCCTAAATCCCCCAGGCAATTGAGACTGAAGCAATTCTGTTTGGTGGGGTCAATTCTCACATTCAGCTGCAAAACATTGAGGGTAGAGGTGTACAAGGTTGTACAAACCAGCCCTTAATGGCATAAGAACAAAAGAATTCCAGATGTTTACCCACACATAACTTTCTGAATTTGGACACTTCGCCTTTGAATCTTCTCCTTTCCCTATTGTTTATAATCTCCCCCTCTCTCTATAGATATTTAAAAATCATGACAAGAGTAAGATTTGTTTTACCTAGTAAACAGCCTCAGGCTATGAGCAAAGGAGCTGGGATTTCACAGAGATAAAAAAAAGAAAGAAAAGCCAAACAGATGAAAATCGGTGGGAAAAAAATGCTGGTGACAAGGTTTCTGGCTGATAGTGCAAACAAAATCCCAGGTCAGTGTGCGCTGGCTAGCTGCAAAGACTGTGCTCACAGAAAATGTTCTAGTGACAGCCGCAGGCGATATGCAATGGAAACAAAATAGGACTGTTGGTGTCGTTCCTTCTTGTGCTGCCTCATTGCTCATGTCTTCTCCCATGGCTTGGGAGACATGGATCAGTGATGCCGGATCCAACTACCCTACTCCTGAATTAAAGGGCAGTAGCTGCTCTGAGCAACAGAGGTCTGCCCCTGTCAACTGGACACAGCAGACTGATGTTTGCACCCCCTTCCTTCCATGGTGACGATCAGAACCAGGATCCCTGTTACAATTCCTCCTTACGCTGGAGGCTTCTGGTGGGAGGAAGATGGAAACATCAGTCTACTGTATCCTGATTGACAGGGGAACAGATCTCCATTGCTCGCAGTGGCTGCTGCCTGGTGAGTCAGGACTGGGGAACTTTTACAATTCCTATGTGTTTCCCACACCATTGCTGTGATCATGAATACACAGGGGGCTTTTCTATATGAGGCAAAATAAGCCTGAAGTGCCTCGCAGTAATGGCATTTTGCTGCAGCTGCGACTTGTCTTAATGGTGTTTTTGCCCCCATAAGCTTTGCACTCTAGGATGGAGGACCATCACCTCCCCCAAATAGTACTCTACAGTGAACTCGCCATGGGTCAGAGTAAGAGGGATGCTCCAAAAAAGCGATACAAGGACTCCCTGAAACAACATCTCAGGCTTGGCCAAATTGATCACCAGCAATGGTCCGCTCTGGCCTCACATCGGGAGGCATGGAGACACACTATCCACAATGCTGCAGCCTTATTTGAGAACTCATGGTGAACAAGTCTTGAAGAGAAACGACAACGCAGAAGGAATCACAACCCGGAAGCATCACCCAAGGAGACCTTCTGCTGTGCTTTCTGCAACCAGACTTGTTTATCTCGGATTGGCCTTTTTAGTCATCAGCATGCTTGCAGAAAGTGCGGGATGAGTCCTTCCTGAATCTTCATTTGCGAAGAAAAGCCAGAGAGAGAGCTTTGCATGCAAGATGGCCACTGTGAGTGATTTACTCGCATTTGTACTTACCTTTTCATAATTTAAAATAATGACGCCCAAGGTGCGAGGAGTGATTTTTTGATTTAACAGGAGAAAAAACAACAACTCAAACACTCCTCATTTTATTGCCTTAGTGATCGTTCACTAAGGGAGAAATCCAACATGGCGGCAGTGGGCGATTGACTTGTTAGCAAGTCCCATCCCTTTTACCATTTTGGTCACCCTCCTCTGGACACACTCCAGCTTGTCAATACCCTTCTTAAATGGTGATGCCCACAACTGGACACAGGTGAGGTCTGACCAAAGTAGAATAGAGCTGCACTATGACTTCTCTTGATCTAGATGGCTATTGATTTATCATAAGGTGGAGTCAACTTGAAGACATATCACAAGGACAACAACAAGGAAGACAGGTACTTCTTTGGTTTGGGCAAAGAAGACATCTTCTCTCTCCAAATCATTGGAGACTGCCTCTCATAGGATGGAAGGTGAGGTGAGATCCAGAGTCTTTGTCCCTGACAGCAGAGTCATGAGCAACGTGTTGACACAGTGAACAGCTCTGCCTGTCTCTTACGACTGCTCTGTTGCTGAATTATTTAAGTCCCGGTAGTAGCCAATTATGCAAATCCGATTATCTGTTTAGGGAAGCTTAGCTGGAACAGCTTGTAGTTGTAATGCTTCATATTCCCCACCATCCTCACCACCCCACCCCAGCCAAGCCCAACAAATTATAGTTGAAAGGGACTTGTTCAGATGGTGAATACATCCATGTCAGCTAATGTGTCAGTTACCAAGCCTTGAGATCGGTTAACAATCGTTCTTTTATCTTTATTGTATCACAACACAAACGTCTCAGACCTTCAGGCTGAGGACAAGCAGGGATCTTGGAAGGCCTAGGGAAAGCTGAGGAGAGGAGATAGACTGGAAGGAAGACTAAGAAGGCACCCCAGGGGGTGGATAATTTCCATGTCTCTCAATTTACCAGGCTTATGTTGAATTTGTCCTGAACACAGAGGCTGGGATCCTGCACTCAGCATAATTTTATGCTCAGAGCATTAAACATAAAACTCCACCAGTTGTGACATGGAACAAGCAAACGTTCAGCTGAATGGGCATGCATGCATGTGTGATGCACCCTGAACATCGGCCTATGCAATGTGCAATCTCCATCTACATGCAAAGTGTGAAATTCACACACAGCTGCATCACTCTGTTTCTGCAGCCTTGAGCTAAATGCAGGCTCTCTGCCTTGGGCCAAAATGTCCAGCCACTTAGAATCATAGAATTGTAGAGTTGGAAGAGACCACGAGGGCCATCCAGTCCAACGCCCTGCCACGCAGGAAATCTTGATCAAAGCTTCCCCGACAGATGGCCATCCAGCCTCTGTTTAAAGACCTCCAAGGAAGGAGACCCCCCCCACGCTCCGAGGGAGTGCGTTCCACTGCCGAACAGCTCTTACTGTCAAAAAGTTCCTCTTAGTGTTGAGGTGGAATCTCTGTTCCTGGAGCTTGCATCCATTGCTCCGTGTTCCAGTCTCTGTAAGATACCTACAGGATTCCAGCCAGATTGTTTTGTTCAAGGTTTGCATGGCATTTTGTGTATACGTTTGCATGCATCTCTCCTAACAAATGTATCCTTGCAGCAGATTTTGCCTAATGTCTACATTTTTTTGCAAGCACATCTCTGAACTCCAGGAATTTTGACTGCTATTCTCAGTGGCAGCAGCAGCAACCTGTTTGGGGAACCTGGCCACCATTTTGCATTCTCCACGTTGCACCTGGCCTAGTGTCATCCAAGGACTGTGTGTGTGTCTATACATGTGTGTGCAATGTTATTAACAGTCTCAGCCTTCTCTCTCACACAGAGGAACTTCTAAGGGACCCCAAAGGCCAACTAGCCCAACTCCTTGCCAATGGAGGAATCTACCACTAAGGTAAAGTTCCTTCAAGAATGTATTCTGAGAAGTCCAGTTTTAAGGAAGAGAGCCAGTGTAGCAGTTTAGAGGTTCACGTTTTGGGCTATGATTTTGGGAGAACAGGGTTTGTTTCCTTACTCAGCCATGGAAACCCACTGAGTAATCATGGGAAAGTCCTACTTTCTCAGACTCAAAGGACATTACTCCTTCTGAACAAATCTTGTCAAGAAAACCCTGTGATACGTTGATCTTAGGGTTGACATAAGTTGGAAATGACTTGAAGGCACACAACTACAGTGTAATAATAATAATAATAATAATAATAATAATTTTAAGGGTGTTGAGAGAAGCAGCTGCTGACAGGTCAACAGCTCCAAGGTTTCTGCTCAAGTCCATGGTCTCCTTCCACAGTAGGTGGGCAGTGGTTATGAGCATCAGTTGCATCATCCAGATCCACAACAAGGACCTAGCTAAACTTGAGAAGCTAGGTATGGGGCCCCAGTTGAACTGTGGGTCATAGAATCATCGAGTTGCCACCCAACACAAGGGTTGCAGAGCACATGCAGAGGTTTACACCATAGAACATAGAATCATCGAGTTGGAAGGGGCCCCAAAGACCAACCCTCTGCTCAGTGCAGGAACTCCTGCTCCAGCATCCTCAGCAGGTAGCTGTCCAACCTCTTTTCAAAGATGTTCAGAGAAAGATGTCCATCATGGTGCTCACCAGGTCCCCAAAGCCAGGGTGTGCCATGGCTTTTCTTCCCTGGGGACCGCTGCTCTCCAACGGTCCTCTTATCCCATGTTGAATGTTAAGAGACCTATCCACCTGAGTAACCAAGAGTAGCAAGCAAGTGCTTGGCAAATTCTCCTGTGGTGCCACTGAGTGCACAAAAAGCCTTTCTCTCCAGTGCACTTTGAAGCCAGACATCCTTCTTTCCTAGCTAGCCTGGCGTAACCCCGCTGAGAACAGGAAGACTACAAACAGGCGGGCATTGATGGTGCTTCTAATTGCTCTCCTCATTCTCCCAGCTTTGTCTAACAGGAGGGACCGTTTAGGGTTTCAGTCTCGGTGAAACAAGCCAAGTTACTTAAGATTTCCTGCTTCATGTGTCTGCTGTTATCTCTTCCCCCTTGTTACATGTTTAATTGATCTCTTCCACACACCCCCACTCCCCGCCAGCTCAAATGACTGCTCTTAGGAACTAGTCAGCAATCAGATGCTTCTGTTCTTTCATGTGCCAACCCGCCTGGGGACTGTAGGAAACCATGAATGCTCGCTGCAGGAAATTGAGGGGAAGGTCTATCCTAGCTTGACATATAGTAGCAAATGTTGAGCTGGAAGATATGCAAACCAAAAATGCAGGAGAAGCTATTCTGCCCTGAAGTTGAGGCAAGGAAGTTCCATAGGTCCAAGGTCCTTTCCATCAAATTCCATCAAATTTGTAATGAAATACATGAAGGTTCGGCAAGTTCTGTTAAAAAAACAAAACAAAAAAACACACTTAGCCAAATAAAAATTCTCACATATTTTTGCCAAAGAGCTGGAGCAAAGCCTTTTCAGTCTTATGATATTCTTCTTCTCTTCCTCTTCTCCTCCTCCTTCTATGTCCCCTGTAGAAAGCGGAGAGGAGACATTGGTGCCTATTACTACAAAGCCTCTTGGAATGTGTCCATTTCTTACTGGATCAGTTTCCAAATGAATCTCTCTACTGCCTCATTGAGGTTTCTCGGAGGAAGTCGATTGAGTTGTATTCATCTTTCCCCTGATTTAGGTTTTGGCCAAGGAGTCTTCATATAAAACCTGAGGCTCAAGATGAACATCTTTCCCCCACTCCCAAAAAGAGGTCTGTTTTTTTTTTACCCTGTGAAAGAGCCAATCTACCCACATGGAAGACGTTGCCTGAAGCTTGTGAGTAAACACAGATGAGAAGATGGAATGATCCCACTTGCATTTAGCAGAGGAGTCCTTGTATTTGCTCCTTAATGTTCTGACACAGAGTTGGAAAAACTCTGTGCCATGTTTCCCCAACCTGGGCAAGTTGTTAGAGCATCATTCTCATGATCCACAGCCAGTATGGGTTGGGGGTGATGGGATTTATAGCATAGCAACCTCTGTGAGACAACAATTGAGAAAAGACAAAGTGCTCTACAATGGGGCTGTTACCATATCTTACTACCCCGTCCTATAATATCACATAATTGGCAATATTGGACACTTCAAAGGGGTCAAGTGGACCAGGCTGGTCCAAAGTGAGGACAGATGGAGGTCACAAGGACCTGGGAAGATGTCTTAGAAATATTTTGGTAAGCACTAGGATTGAGTGGAAGCTCTTAGTGAACAAAACCATTAAGAAGTATGTGCTAATTCTTCCTTGGGCCCCTTAGCAGTGAGTTACACATCCTAAACAATCAAGTGACCTACACAACCCAAATTCCCAGGGAATATCCCTCAAATCCCCTCCTGTCCTACAATGCGAGGTTGTCACAAACCCATCAATTCCTATCTACAAGCGATCTAAGACAATCAGTGGAGTTTTGTTCTCCTTTGTTAAGAATAATGATGATGATGATGATAAAATTTATTTATATCCCGCCCTTCTACAAAATGCAATCGGGGCAGCTTACAACATTTAAAATATGTACATATAAAACCCTCCATCCCACCCCCCCATTAAAATAAAGATGTTTCTCCCGTGGGAGAGCCATTTAGCCATCATTGTAGCCAAAATGCATCTTCAAGGCACAGAATGGGTTATGAATATCCCAGTCCAAACCATAGCAAAGTATACCATTGTGGACATTAACTGGCCTCTCTCTATCAGTGTGCCCCCGGATCAGAACTGTCTGAGTATTTTGCTACTACTGGTAACTATCGCCCTATTTCCCAAATCTATTCCTCTATCCAACCTTTCTTCCTTAACTTTTTAACGGCCTTGTGTGGTTCTTGTGAGTGTCTGTGAATGCTTTTGTGTTATTTTCCAAGAAAAAACATTTTATTTCACTTTAAACTGGAATTCTCTGCAGTTAGTACTGGTATATACAGGTGAAAAGGTATCAAGGTTACCTGCCTCTTGCAGCCTTCTGTTTGAGCTAATCGTAATTCCTCCAAATATTAATGTAGTTTTGTGGGGGCTGTAAAACAACACCACTTCTTTGGGTAACAGGGCTGCCGTTGAAGAAGACTCGGAAGCTACAGCTAGTGCAAAATTTAACAACTCAGCTACTGCCTGGAATATTATATAGACAACATGTAATGCTTGTCTTAAAAGAACGTTACTGGCTAACAATACATGCTGTTCTGAATTGAAGAGGATCATGTTTCCGGTCTTTCTTATAAAGGTCCATCTATGTATTTGTAGTTAATTGGGAATGTCAAAAATGAGACGTGTGGTTCAGGGATCAGGAGGGAAGAAACACACCTTTTTTAGCGTTTTCACAAAAACCTGAAGCAGCAATTAAAAGTAAGCAATCTCTTCCAATTCGGATGGTGATTCCTTTCAAAACCATTCAGCCACCCAGCCTAAAAAAGGAAACTTTTCCTTCTTCTTTGAATGTAGTTTAAATAAATAGGGAGTTCTAATAACATTGCTTGGGATTTTTTTTTTATTTTAAGGAGTGTTTTCTCTCTAATTCCGCTAAGCTCGTATTTCACACATGTCATTATAATGGTGATACTGGCAATATAAAGCTAAACTAATAGACAAGAAATTGTATAATAGCAATGGGAACAAAAAGGAACCAATCATTATAGCAAAATGTTGTCAGCCAAGCTAGTGGTTAAATAAATAATAAAAAAACCTTGTGTATCTGGCAATTTCTCAAGAGGTGACAGTGTTTTCAACTGATGTATGAATCAAGCAATTGAACTTAATGCTACGCTGGGTGAAAAAGGAACTGCGTGCTTTTAATATACAATTTTTTTTTTGGTAAACATCCAAATATTTACATGTAAATGGATGACTAAACAACAGAGAATACTGCTGTGATCTTCTTAGGGGGAAATAATCTCATAAAAATAAAATGTAAAGGAACATTTTCCTGTTTTCAAGAGCACCGAATGACGTCCACAATGCTGAATTTGGCAATCAGGCTAAACCATGGCATGATTAAGATTTGCTTATTCCTAATTATAAACCATGGTTTGTCATGCTGAAACACAGTTTGTTTTCCTTAACCATAGTTTGTCCGAATCGAACCATTGTCCGGTGAGAACAGCAAAACTTCATTGGATGTCACTTAGAAATTAAAAAAGTAAAGAATGTGATTTCCCCCCCTCATCCTAAGTATCAGAGATACCAGGATTCTGTAGGATGAAGCTTGGCAGTTAAACTGGTATCAAACTGCATTACTTCTACAATGTAGATGCACTCTCAGGGTGAATCCACACTACACAAATCATCCAGTTTGAAACTTGATTATTTGCCATGGGTTCTTCATATGGAATCCTGGGATCTGGAATTTGGTGAGGCACCAGCATCCTTTGGCAGAGAAGGCTAAGGGCCTTGTAAAACTACAAATCCCAAGATTCAGTAGGAAGAACTCATGGCAAATAATCCAGTTTCAAACTGGATGATTTGTCTAGAGTGGATCAAGCCTCAGTCTCCTGCCAGAGATGGCCTTTGCTCTTCTTTTCCGCCTCTGGTCATTTTCTACCCCATAACTATAATTATGTATTCTGCTTTTAATTTTAAACCTACCAGTATATTTATTTTTTATGTAGCCCATGAAGTAGCCATTGAATTATATATTGGGCAAAACAATTTTTTTGGAAATAAAAACAGCCATCCAGTGAGCATTTTGGAGACATGTCTCCTTTTTTTCCTGTAGGTACCCAGTCGTGCCAACCTCCTGTGGGTGGCCTTGAAGCCAATATATATATATATATATATATATATATATATATATAGACAAGGAACAGAGAGGGATAAAAAGGAAGAAGGAAGTGCTGAATTCACCTTGCAATATCTCACCACCCTCGCCAAAGCAACTGAGTATTAATTATAAATAAAAAAGAAACTATGAAGCTTGTCAGAACTGACCCCTTCCCACTTTCAAGGAGATCTGAAACTTTCTTTATTGATCGCGCCCAACCTTCCTCTCATCTCCTCCCTCGTTCTGCTCCAACTTTTAAGAGAGATCACAACTCAGGCCAGCTTGACAACTGAACAGACCTTCTCCAACCCCATCCCTTGAAAGTCGGAGGAACAAAGGAAGAGTCCAGAAACCAAAGGAAACACCTCCTGCCACTTGGACTTAACATCGGCTTTCCATGAAGCTGGAGATGATTAAGGTGTGTTCAAACAGTGGGGGCAAAATTTAAGCAGATCCTTTCATCCCATCCCCTTTCTCAGGTTTCATGTGTGTCAGGAAAGTGTTGATTCCATTCAAAGATGAATGTAACACAAGGCCTAACTCCAAATCAGGGGGATGTATGAAGACAAATATGCACACACACACACACGCACGCACACAAACACACTGTATCATTTTGTGTATGTATCATTATTTTGACCAGAGAAGGGAAAGTTAGTACAGTTGTCCCTCTGTATCCACAGATTTGGTATCCACAGGTTTAAGTATTCACAGCTTGAAAATATTCTTTAAAAAATAATAATCCAAAAAGCAAACCTTGATTTTGCTATGCCATTGCATATAATGGTACTTGAGTAGTCATGGATTTTGGCATCCACGGGCAGTCCTGGAACCAAACTCCAGTGAATATGATGGGACAACTGTATTCTTAAAAAAAATAATAATCCCAAAAGCAAACCTTGATTTTGCCATCTTTTATAAGGGACACCATTTTGCTATGCCACGTGCTTTCTGCAACTGGACTTGTTTATCTCGGATTGGCCTTTTTAGTCATCAGCGCACTTGCAGAAAGCGCGGGATGAGTCCTTCCTGAATCTTCATTTGCGAAGAAAAGCCAGAGAGAGAGGCATATAATGGCACTTGAGTAGTCATGGATTTTGGCATCCAGGGGCAGTGCTGGAACCAAACCCCAGCAAATATGAAGGGACAACTGTATTCTTAAAAAAATAATAATTCCAAAATCAAACCTTGATTTTGCCATCTTATATAAGGGGCACCATTTTGCTATGCCATTGCATATCATGGGACTTGAGTGTTCACGGATTTTGGTATCCACAGGGGGTCCTGGAACCAAACCCCAGACAATATGAAGGAACAACTGTATAAAGCGAGTATAAAGGGGTTCCATGTGTTAGTTGTTGGTATATACAAAGCAAAGAGGACTAGAAATATCCAATAGATTCGCTGGTGGGAAGGGGCTAGAAAATGTCCTCCTCTTTCTTCCCCAGTCAGCAACTGAACAGTTCTCCTTCACCTGATATGGCTGTTGGCTCTTAAGGTGGGCTTGTAGAGGGGCAATTGGTCAGGCCAGGAGATATTAATTAGCTGCACTTATGGAACTAAGCAACCAATGTGGAACACTGGTGTTGGTTTTTAGTATGAGAATGGAAAGGAATACAGGTCAGCCCCCTTATCCATGGATTTGGTATCCATGGTTTCAGTTATCCACATTTGAAAAAACATGGGCATTTCTAGGTCATATATGTGTGTGTGTGTGTGTGTGTGTGTGTGTATTATTGGGCTTTACCTGTCTTAGCCCCATCTTTGCCCCAGGGGTCATGAGGACTGCCTAGGGACAAAATGGGGGAAAGCCCTGCATTGTCAGTACCTCAGAGTTTTAAGACAGAGCAAGATGGGGTAAATATCCTGTCTAGACAAGCCCTCTCTTTCTAACACACAAAACTCACTTTGGGATGTGTGAATATTGGGCAAGAACTGCACAGAACTATTTGTTTTCTCAGCAGCAGCAGAAAAAAAAAACCCAGAAATCATTTGTCCTCACTTGCAAGAAAAAAAAATAGTCCAATATTAATATTCCCACACTCCAATAGGAGGGCAATGTTGCTGAGATGAAGCATGGGCGGCAGAAGCCATCTCAGAATGCATCACTTATCAGCACCTGCCTGTCGCTTGGCTAATGGAGAGGCTTTAACATATGGAAGAAGGGAATCGAGAGGTGCTGCCCAGAGCCAAGAGGTATGAGACGGGTGTTTGCATGGTGCAGGTTGGATGGGAGAGAATCCAGTCATCATTAGATCCCTATTGCAAGAATCCATCTTGTTTTCTCTCCTTCTTCCTGTGGCCAATATATATCTGAGAGCCTATCAATTGTACCTGGACAGGGTGTGTGGTAGAACCTGGTGGTATGATATTAAATTACTGCTTTATTGCTAAAGTCAGCAGTTTGTCAGGTCAGAAGAGAGAAAGAGAGAATTGGAAGCCAGGCAGAGAAGTGGGCATGTCATGACTGGGACACACATTGCTCAATGTGTCAGAAGTTCAATGAGAATGAAAGACCACCAATTGTCCAACAACATTAAATAAGAGATAAGTCACACCTAGGAGTTGAGAGGAACCAAACCAATCACCTCCAGCTCTACTACTTTTTTTCCCCTGCACTGTGGGTGGGCATATCAAGTTGCACCCAGAGGTGTTAAATCCATGAGAGATAGATTTCACTTGGGTTTTATTTTGCTAATTAATACCAGTCAGGGCCAGAAATCCAACTGGAGTCAACTGAGTTTATGTAAATGTTGTCTTACTAAGGTTGTGGCCACACTGCAGAAATAGTGCAGTTTGACACCACTTTAACTATCATGGCTCCATCCTATGGAATCCTGGAATTCATAGTTTGTTGGACACTAGAGCTCTCTGACCGAGAAGGCTAAATGTCTCACAAAACCACAACACCCAGAAATCCATAGCATTGAGCTGTGGCAGTTAATGTGGTGTCAAACTGGATTATTTCTGCAGCCTTTGACAACAGTGATTCAAGGATTCTGTTCTATTTGGGGTTAACAATAGGATTTAGGACCAGAATCTGGAAAGGGGTATGAAACTGGTGAAGAAATGTTATTCAGCACACTCAACATGCCCAAGCAGACAACCAGAACTGGAGGAGGGGGGTTCCAGATGCATCTTCCTTCCCATTGATTCTGAGGTAGGAGTAGGGTAGCAATGGTATAGTTCTCCAGATGTTGGTGATCTGCAATCCCAGCTTTCCTCACCATTGATTCTGCTGGCCAAAACTGTTGGGAACTGCAGTCTAATCATATCTGGAGGGCTGCATGACTCCCAACCCCTGATGGAAGGGGATCTCCTCTGTCATCTCAAACCCAGTGCTTCAGAACTCCAAACAGATGAAGAAAGATGGTCCTCAAGCCACTGGTCTTGAGCTCTCAAGCTTGGGAATAGGGTGGGTGGGTTGATCATGGAGGATGTGAAGAATGCTTGTTAATATTTGCATGCTTGGCAAGAAAGGGTGCTTTTTAGGACTTCATTTAGGGAAATTGATTAACCCCAAATGTCATAGAATCATAGACTCATAGAGTTAGAAGAGACCACAAGGGCCATCTAGTCCAACCCCCCTCCATGCAGGAATACTCAATCAAAGCACACCTGACAGATGGCCATCCAAGCCTCTGTTTAAAAACCTCCGAAGAAGAAGACTCCACCACACTTCTCGGCAACACGTTCCACTGTTGCATTTTGCCATCAAGTCAGCTTCATCCTATGAACGAGAAACCTCCAAGAGCCCTGGTCAACAGCACCAGGACTTGCAGACTCAAGGTTGTGTATTCTTTGGTTTCCTCAACTTTACCTATAAAACAGTTTTCTCCTTTTCCTACCACCTTCCCTTTTAATGGAGCATTATTTAGTTCTTTCCCCCCAGAAAGTCACATCATCTCATGAGATGTCCAAATTATGATAGCCTCAATTTAGTCATTTTGGCTTCTAGGGACAGATGAAGATTTATCTGCTCTTGGACCCAGTTATTTGTTTTTTTGGACTGTCCATGGGATCTGTAGAGCTCTCCTCCAGTGCCACATTTCAAATGAATAGATACTCTTATCACTTTTCTTCAATGTTCCAAAAACTCACATAGTTTTTCTATCCAGAAGGTTGGTTCTGTTCTCCCCAGAGTCTCCCATGAAGATGACAAAATAATCATATACTCTAAAGCATTTCTTCTGAGGCCTCAACAAGCACTCTGATTGGTTGAAAAAGACCCAATCTTTATCACAATTTAGAGCTGATATTAAATAGGTTGATAAAATGCCATGTTTCATTGGAGGTTCATGATGCTGTTTGGATTGTGTGTGTGTGTGTTTTATTAATCACAATTCAAGCTCCTCTGATAAAAATAAATAAATAGATAGATAGATAATTTTCCTAGATTGAATCACAATAATATTTCATTCCTACCATTTGCCCTGGAAGGAGAAAAAAAAAAGCTTTAAAAATAGATTTTTTTCTCTCCTTGCTCAGTTGGTGATTTGTTTTGCTTTAATGCCTTTTCATAACTCATACGTTGCACCATTAAAAATTAATGCTCAACCCTGACATAAACAAATGAAATTTGTATTATTAATGTTTTACATAGGTAAGACTTTGTAATAACAGATTCATCAAAACAGACTGTTTTAATTAAAAGACTCACTCCATCCCTAAACTGATTTCAGACATTTATTTAGGGCGAGGGTGAAAATGACAGGTGAGTGAGTTGAAAGACGGGGGTCAGGAATAGAAATCCTTTTCTCCTTTTGTCTGGATGTGTGAAATGTCCACCAGGAAGATTTAATTCCACACACACACCACCGCCACCAAGAGTTCAATTTAGGCTGCTGAAATCTGGGACAACAGGAATCCTGTTAGTAGCTTACATGTGCTAAGGACTTTATCAGATGGGGTAGGAATGGCAGAATTACAGTGCGACAGTAACACAAATACACACTGCTTCAGGAAGGTTTCCAAATCACAGAACTAACCAAATCACAGAACTAATCACAGAACAGTGGTCAGGGCTGGTGGGAAATGAAAATGAGGGTGTGCTCCTATATGGAGTACCTTCTCCTCCTCAGAATAAAGAGCAGATACTTTTCCCGGCTCATAAGTGGCTTGCAACCATTCCTTTCTCCATTTGTAAGGGAGAGGCAGGGTATAAATAAAGCATTGTTATTGTTATTATTGAGCAGAAGCAACAGCAGACTCTCCCAGGGCTTAGGTTTGGGATGGCAGGAAAAGCCCTAGAGGCAATGTGGGCAACTGAGTGGGGATCAGGGGCAAGTTCTCCACCCCAAGATCCCTTCACAGGTTGCCCCACATCCCACAAGGCCAAATCCCTCTGTTTTCCTCTGCTTGGTCCCTCCGATTGGTTGGGCATGCACAAACATGGACTCGCTGTCAAGCGCCTGGAAGCACTAGCAATTGTGTGCTTTCTCTCTTTTTTTAAACTGCCCCCTTCCTTCTCCAAGTATCTGGAGGCTCCTACCATCCCTTTGCAGCCAGAATCATGGGCTGCAAAGGAACAATAGCAGCCTCAGCCAGCCACTCGGAGAAGGAAGAGGGGGTGGTTGGGCCAAGGACGGGCCAAGGCCATCTGTCAGGTGTACTTTGATTGAGTATTCCTGCATGGCGGGGGGTTGGACTAGATGGCCCTTGTGGTCTCTTCCAACTCTATGAGTCTATGATTCTCCTCCTCTTCCTCATGGTGGCTGCCCTCCTTGTCATCTCCAGGCGCTGCACTACCAACCCCCCTTCACCTTCCTCTCCCCCTATGGAAAACAATGACACAGCTGCCATTTTGATTCACAGCCGTGTGGACATTGTAGAGGAGAGCTTTGTTCACTATAGTTTTTGCTAACAGCCATGGAGACAAAGGAACGTTGCTGCAAATTGCCGATAATGCCCAGGTATGTGAATTATTTCCTCCCGTTTAGATGATGCCTCAGTCTTCCCTAGGAGTAGGGAATGTATAGCTTGGAAGTAGCATGTAGCCCTGGTTCGTGTGAAATGCAGCCCCTGAAACTCCCCTGAAGGCCCATTTTCATGCTGATTTTTGGGAGACTTTTCATTGCCCTAACAGCCAAATTGACACCAAATTGGTGCCCATATGGTGGTTTACTACCTCCCCCCCTCCCCGAACAACAAGGAACAGCTGAAAGTGGCCAAAATGGCAGCCATTTTGTGGCCGTACAAGTGATGTGTTATCGCTTCAGGTGTGCCCAAACATGACAGTGTAATCTGGGGAAAAGCATGGGGTACAATGTCCCACAACCACACTACAATTGCTATCTCCACTCTGCATGATGATCCATGGAATTTTCTAGTGGTTCTTCATCCACACACCAACCAGACCCAGCTTCCAAAATTGAATGAGATCTGGTATGTTCAGAGCAGCATGGAGGATCAGGCTTTCTTGAAAAGGATCCTGGGAGATCTTCCTGCTCTTCCACCCATATCTATCAAATCTAACCATCAAGTTCTTCCTGCCATGCCTTTTTTCATTTCCAATGAAATTTTTCACAGATGCACAGCAAATAACTTGCACAAATGTGAAATAAAGAGAAATAAAATAATAAAGAAAATAAAACTCATTTCCCCTTCCAACCTCTGTGAGCAAAAATATCTCTGGAGAGGATGAAGGTAACATCTGTTTGGACTAAAGCAGAACAACTCCACTCGAAGAGTTCAGGGAGTGGATTATAATGAAAATGGAAAACTTTTATGCCAGGATGATGCATAGAGATTATCTATAATCCCATGCCAAAGATTTTCTGAGGGGGTTGTAGGATGGGATGGATAAAGATTGTGGGGGTGGGGACTGATCTGGTTCCAAGACAGCTTATGATTTGATTGTGTTTGGCCATTAATAATATTTCTTGGTTCAGTCTCCCTTCTGTGCCCAGAATGTCAGCTTTGTCAGCAGGAGTATGCATTCTTGATGCAAAGGAGTTCATTATCAGAATGTGTACAGCAGTGCTTTGAAGGTTGACTAGGGGATTCTGGGAGTTGTAGTACAAGAAAGCAACCTTGCCAAGATCTACTCCTAGAATCATAGAGTTGGAAGAGAGTATAAGGGCCATCTAGTCCAACTCCCTGCCTTGCAGCAATACATAATCAATGCACTACTGACAGATGGACATCTGACCTGTGTTTAAAAACCTCCAAAGATGGAGACTCTATCACTCTCCAAGACAGTGTATTCCACTGCTGAACAGCTCTTACTGTCAGGAAGTTCTTCCTAATGTTTAGGTCTGAAGAGGAAATGGAAGGTATTTGGGCTTGGGGTGGTGGGTGCAGCCCAACAGGGAGACTCTCAGTGTGGGAATAAAGCCCTTGTCTCCCATGCAGTTAGCCAGCCATGCTATGCAGGATAGAAAGCCACCAGCTGCGACAATTTACCCTGAACTGCCTCTGAAACTGGCCAGTTCTGCCATCATTTCCTCCGCCGTTCCAGGAAAGCTGTTTCATTCTGATCCCAAACAAATAGAAGGCTTGACAAGGCAATGGGCCAAACATGGATACTCTGACCTCAGCTGTGCTTTGCCACAGGACTTTGAGGGCAAGAGTTGCAGTGGCAACTGGGGTGTGAGAGACAGAGTAAAAGCACTTGGCGACTGTTACACACAGACATGGCACTGGCAAACCAGAAGCATTTGCTGGAGGTGAGGGAGAGGTATCGAAACCCATGGCAAAAGAGAGGAGACTGCTCAAAGGCTGTAGGCATGCCAAAGTTTCTCCTCATCCTCCCTTGACTTTTGCATATATAACATGGACTCCTTTCAAGCTCCAGATCGGAGTGTCAGAACTGATGCCTTCACAAGCTGTCAATTGTGTTAACATCAGCATTGTCGGGGGAACTGGCTGGCAGGCAAGGAAGAGAAAGGGATGAAGGGAAGAAGTGAGACGCCAGCTCCGAACGTCATCCTCCATGATTTGCAAAACCCAACTGATGATTCTTTTCAATCAAGGGTGGGCAGTGTGTCAGGAGACCATTGTTTTGCCACCAAAACTCTCCCATGGCCACCCCAATGCATCTGGGCCTCCAGGAAGTGATGTCACATCATTTCCACTTGTTATTTTTTGGACAAAATTCCAGCTGCAAAAATCCTGGCTTCTGGTGTGAGTGGGGAAAGGCAACCCATTATCATTGTGAACAATATTGGTTGGCTTGATAGGGTGTTGGGACAGAAAAGCGCACGGGTTTAGAGGGCTTGGAGGGACTGCTAGGGGCCACCAGGGGCCACAAGAGCAGAGGTTGGGCAACTACATGTGGTCTGTGGGTCACACCTTCCCCATCTGTCTTTTAAATGGATTCCATTCAATTCACTAGTTTCACTTAAGTATCTGTAAAGTCTTTGTGGTGCCAGTAGGTGGATCAGTAGATATAGGAAAAACAACACACACACACACACACACACACACACGGGATCAATGATTGAAAAATTACTCAGCCAGGCAAAATACATCAAAGTCATTTAGTTCAAACAAACCATTGACATTTGTTTTCACAATCTTGCAAAGCTTATTGTGATCATCAGTTGAAAGGCTGGGCTGGTGGTTGTGTGAACATGTGTGTGTGTGCTAACTCTACATGAGAAGTCAAAAGACCAAATCTATACTTGCTGGCTGAAGGAACTTGCTCCCCAATGGTCTGTGGAATTAAACCTGATTATAATGTTTGGTGTTTCATGTCTCTCAAGAATGCAGAATCTTGTGGAACATCATAATTTTGCAAGGTTTTTGTGCTACCTACAGTAATGCTTGAGGGTTGTTGTGTTGTTGTTGTTTTTTATTTGACAATTCAATTGCAGTATTGATTGAGAGTTGTTGAAACTCTGGCATATTTACATTTATACTTCAATTTGTATTGTATTGGGAAATGTTGCATAAATATCATATAATTTCTTTGGACTGATTTATAGGAATGGGCAGATTCGTCACATCTGTTTATGTGGAAATCTTCCCTTCTCACCCCCAGATTTATTCCATAGCAGTTCTGTGATGTTTTCTTTCTTTTCTTTTATTGAGACAAAAGGTCAAAATCCCCCATTATGCTTGTGTAGTATATAGAACTTGCTGTACCTAGCGTAACATATGCCCTTATAGTAGATTTGAAAGGTTCGCACAGTTCAACTACATGCTATTATCTATCTCTATATAAAATGCTTGGGTATGTTTCTTTTCCCAGTGTGCTGAGTGGCCATGTACCCAATCAATCCCCATGCTACCCACAGGCTGCTTGGCTTCCAAGTCCACATTTATGGAGGCAGGTTCCCATGGACTAAAGCATATTTGTGTACATGTTAGAAATATCCGCACTGGTTCCCCCCCCCTCCATTTTCCAAATAAATGTGTGCTGTCAAACATGTCTCTCCTCCCACAGTAGACATAACCAACACAGAAATATACAGAGTTCAAATTGCCTCCAGTTCCATGTTCACTCGGGGAGCTGCAGAAACCTTCTCAAGACAGCAAAATTCTCATCCATCTCAACTAGTTTATCCAGTTCAGAGGAAAGCCTGGTCTATTATGGTCTATTGGATCAGGTTCCAGACATTCATGGATGTGCATTGCAATTGTACAGGGCACATTTGGTTCTGCATTTGAATGCACACTTGCACAACATTGCCATTCAGCACAAGGGTTGTGCAGCACAATATAAGATTTGTGCAATACAAGCCCAATGTAGAACTTCACTGGTTCATGTATCTATCTGCATCTAGAATCATAAAATCATAGAGTTGGAAGAGACCTCAAGGGCCATCCAGTCCAACCCCCTTATGCCATGCAGGAATACACAATCAAACCATTCCCAACAGATGGCCATCCAGCCTCTGTTTACAGGCCTCCACCACATTACGAAGCAGCAACGGGTTCCACTTCTGAACAGCTCTTACTGTCAGGAAGTTCTTCCTAATGTTCACTCTCCAAGTCTTCTATAATGTATTGGATGGATGGATGGACAGACAGATAGATGGATGGATAGATAGAGACAGACAGACAGACTAGATACATAGATGACAGACAGATAGACAGAATACAGATAGAATAGAGATAGACAGACAGACAGATAGATATAGAATAGGTGGACAGATAGAATACAGATAGATTAGATAGAAAGATAGATAAAAGATACACAGAGAGATAGACTACAGATAGATGGATGGAGAGAGATAGACAGACAGACAGACTAAATAGCTAGATGACAGACAGACAGAATACAGATAGAGAAACAGATAGACAGAATAGGTGGACAGATAGATAGAACGCAGATAGATTAGATAGACAGACAGACAGACAGATAGATAGATGATACACAGACAGACAGACTACAGATAGATTAGATAGATAGATAGATAGATAGATAGATAGACAGACAGGCAGACAGACAGACTAAATAGCTAGATGACAAACAGACAGAATACAGATAGATAAATAGATAGAATAGGTGGACAGATAGATAGAATGTAGATAGGATAGATAGATAGATAGATAGATAGATAGATAGATAGATAGATAGAAGATACACAGACAGACAGACTACAGATAGATTAGATAGATAGATAGATAGATAGATAGATAGACAGATGGATAGACTAGATGGATAGATAGATGGATGGAGAGAGACAGACAGGCAGGCAGACAAACAGACTAGATCGCTAGATGATAGACAGACAGAGTACAGATAGATAGATAGATAGACAGACAGATAGATGGATTTCAGGATGGTGAAGATAGACTGACTGATTGACTGATACCTGAGACCAGTAAGCACTCAGCAGTAGTTACTCTCATTGTGAGCATTGCAGGATTGCAAAACCAATGACACAGAGAAGTTGAACCCAACCTTGCGGTTTTTAGAGGGGGGCCGGGCGCTACCCAAACATTGCTGCCTTATTGCCTTGGCAAGCCCCTGTGAATGTTCATTTCCCTAATGCCACATCAATAATTGATCAAGCTCAAACACAGAATTATGAGCTGCCAGAGCAGCTTCCAGCACTGACGGCTAGACCTCTGCCAAGCGACTCTTGGATGGATGTGTTTTAAGAAGAGAGAAGCGCAGATAGATTCTCCCTTCGGTTCCTCCGCGCTGCTCCGTCAATCACCTCTTGTATCCCTTTACTGTTTCCCTTTCCCCCTGGCGACACGAAATCTGTTTGACAGCAGGAAGTACTGTATATGATATCATACATTGCATGGAAAGAAGGATAGATTTCAGTCTGTAACCAGATCTGGGGTAGGCGGAGGGATTTTTTTTAAAAGGGAGTACTGAGAGAAACGGGACATGGTCATTATTCAATGTGTGCTTTTTTTTTAAACACTGTGTTTTACACAAGGGAGAGCCGGCGTGGTATAGTGGTATAGTTGCATTACAGCTCTAGAGGCCAGGGCTTGTCTATACCAGGGGAAAAATGTGGATTGAAGCAGAGTCGATTTGTCTTAATCGTTTTTTGACAAGACCGCAGGCGTGCAAAGCTATCCACTTTTACTGTCCCAATGGGCATGCCTTCAAATCAAGATGGCGGATGTGAGTGAATTTCTCACGTTTTTATTGTTGCCAGTTTCTACTGTTAAATGGTATTTTTTTAAAAAAAAAGCATATCTAAGGTGCAAACGTCTGATATTCTGCCTAAATAAATTAAAAAAAAGAAAGAAAAAGGCTCTTCTGTCACCTGAGCGCAACTGCTAAAGCGAAAATCCAAGATGGTGGTTCTGGGTGCTTGCCTTGTTAGCAAGCTCCTCCCCCTGCCCACGTCCAACCAATCAGCTTCCACTTCCACTCTTATCAGGAATGCAAATGAATGCAAATCTGATTGTCCAAATGAGCGAGAATGCACATTCTCTATGGAGCTTTTTAAAAACTTCGGGGAAAACCGCGAAGGCTTTCTAACATGGCGGCAGCAGGCGCTTGCCGTGTTAGCAAGCCCTGCTCCCTGCACTCACTAGCTTTGTGCTTCCTCTCCTATGGGACAGCGATTTATATCAAATTGCTTGTCCTATCAAGCAGGAATGTGCACTCCCCTCGCTGTTTGTTAAAAACTCCAAGAAAAGCTGCAAAAGCTTTTCCAGTGCTGTTTTTGCCATTTTGGTTTGATGTAGGGTCCCATTTAGGACTTTATTAGATACACGAAAAAAGCCCCCCAGGAGGTTGCAAGGATGCTGCCACCGTACCGCTACAGGCTGGCAATACTTCCATCAATAAAAAGCATCCCCTTTTTCCTTCCTCCAGCACAGATGGAGAACGAATGAAGGATGAGAGGAGGACGGATTTGCGCAGTATCGCCAGCCTGTAGCGGTACAGTGGCATTGTCCTTGTGACCTCCTGGGGACTTTTTTTGTGCATCTGATAAAGTCCTTAAACAGATTGTATTTCCAGCAAATTCCATGAGGGCTATTTTCACCATTTAGACAACCCTGGGGCGTGTGTACCAGCCCTGCAGGGAAGCAACAGAAACCAAGGAAGGTAATCAAGGCCCCTAAACACATTCTCTTAATTTGGTGCTACCCAAAACTTCAGAGAGCAGCCGTTTTGCAAGATTAATTCTGGATGTTCACACGGGCTTTTCTTCCTCTGAATGAGAGAACAAGCCATTCTCGCCAGGGTCTCTTTGACTGGGTGGCTTTCTCCTCTTTTCCCACAAGAACAGTCACATTTTTCTGTCTCTCCCAGGTAGTATTAAAGGCTACCTCTCTAAGAACAAAACTTTTTTGTTTTCCTTCTTAGATGCTCTAGCAGGCTTCCTCCAACAAATAGTCACCTTTTTGCAGTATTAAATAGCCTCTCCTCCCTGCTGAAAAGCTAACTTTGATGAAAGCAACACATTTGCAGGTGCTGGGTAGCTCTTTATACCTTTCCAAGGCAAAACTGTGTGTGTGTGTGTGTGTTTGGTAATAAAAGGTCTAAGGATTTCATGTCCTGTCTTCAGAGAAACATCTCTTCACCTCTCATAAAGAAGCGGGCAAGGAGCATTTGGAAAGAGGGCAATTAGAGAAGAAAAGGATGTTTTCCAAACCCCCAAGGCAGCTCTGTTGTATTGGAGAAAGGAAGGTGAGCTGTGCTATCAAAAGGAAACATGTTGCACACAAACATCACACACACTTTTTTTAAAAAAAGAAATATCCTTCTGGTTGAGGCATAAAGAAGGAAGATACACTATGGGATAATCAAGCAACACTCTTCTGTTTTTAGTTCCTCCTCCTCCTCCTGTCCTCCTCCTGCTCTTCCTCTTATTCTTCTTATCCTTCTCTTCCTCCTCCTCCTCTCCTCCTCCTCCTTCTTCATCCTCTACCTCTACTCTTTCTCCTTCTTCCTCTTCCTCTTCTTCCTCCTCCTCCTTCCTCCTTAATCTTCCTTCTCCTCTCCCCCTCCTCCTTCATCTTCCTCCTCATCTTCTTCTTCTTCCTCCTCCTCTTCTCCTTCTCCTTCTTCTTCATCCTCCACCTCTACTCCACCTTCCTCCTTCTTCCTCTTCCTCTTCTTCCTCCTCCTTAATCTTCCTTCTCCTCTCCTCCTCCTCCTCCATCTTCCTCCTCCTCCTCTTCTTTTCTTCCTCCTCCTCTTCTCCTTCTTCTTCATCCTCCATGTCTACTCCATCTTCCTCCTTCTTCCTCTTCCTCTTCTTCCTCCTTAATCTTCCTTCTCCTCTCCTTCTCCTCCCCTCCTCCATCTTCCTCCTCATCTTCTTCCTCCTCCTCTTCTCCTTCTTCATCCTCCACCTCTACTTCACCTTCCTCCTTCTTCCTCTTCCTCTTCCTCCTCCTCCTTAATCTTCCTTCTCCTCTCCTCCTCCTCCTCCATCTTCCTCCTCCTCCTCTTCTTTTCTTCCTCCTCCTCTTCTCCTTCTTCTTCATCCTCCATGTCTACTCCATCTTCCTCCTTCTTCCTCTTCCTCTTCTTCCTCCTTAATCTTCCTTCTCCTCTCCTCCTCCTCTCATCCTCCATCTTCCTCCTCATCTTCTTCTTCCTCCTCTTCTCCTTCTTCATCCTCCACGTCTACTCCACCTTCCTCCTTCTTCCTCTTCCTCTTCTTCCTCCTTTTCCTCCTCTCTTCCTCCTCCTTCCTCCTTAGTCTTCCTCCACCTCTTCTCCTCCTCCTTCTTCATCTTCCTCCTCCTCTTCTTCTTCCTCCTGCTCCTCTTCTTCTTCCTCCTGCTCCTCCTCCTCTTCTTCTTCGTCCTCCTCCTCTTCTTTTTCCTCCTCCTTTTCTTCTTCTTCCTCTCCTCCCTCCCCTAATTCCATGTTGTTCTCTTGAATTTTACAAAGTTATATTTGTTTCAATAATTTTTTTAAAAAAACAGGCATGGAAGACATTACTGCGTGCACAGCATTAGCAAGAGGCTGTTGGCCTCAACATGGCATTTCAGTTGATAGATGAAATCGTGATTTCCCTGTGAGAAACTGGGAAGGACTTTCCCCTTAGTGCTTCTGGATGGAGGCAGAAAGAAAAACTTTCCTTTGCACAGTATGGATTTCTTTGTGTAAACTTCCTTATACAAACCTCTTGTCTGGGATCACATCTTTGGCCACACTCTAGGGAAAAGGAGAAGCATGCTCGCTGCCTAAAGAAGATTTGATGGCCCCGTGACAACATTTGGAGGCATCTTGGGGATGCAGAGTGCCTATGGGTACAAGGAATGTCAGTTTCCATTAGGCAAAAGCCATATGTGAGCTTCTCTCTTCCATGAAACACCTGTTGCATCCATTTCTCACCAATTGAACGTTCTCCTCAGTGACTCATGCTAGTCTTGATAATATTTGGACCTCTTAAGGAGACCATCAGGGGCTCAAGTCCTAGTTCAGTTGCTGGGGAACATGAGGGGAAGGTGCTATTGAACTCATGTCCTGCTTGAGGGCAACAGGTTGGTCACTGTGAGGACAGCATGCTGAACTAGATAGACCTTTGGGCTGATGCATCATGGCTCTTATCATAGAATTGTAGAGTTGGAAGAGACCACGAGGGCCATCCAGTCCAACCCCCATGCAGGAATACACAATCAAAGCATCCCTGACAGATGGCCATCCAGCCTCTGTTTAATGGCTGCGTCTTATCAGGATCAAGACAGAGTGTGTTCAAGTTCAGGGAACCAAAACTTTAGGGATGCTGAGTCCACCTCTATCACAGTGCTTGTGGAAGACACAATTCCTCTGTTTTCTTTCAAACCAGGAGCTGGTCTGATTTGTGTCTCCATAATGACATCAATAATTCAACCACATCAATAATTCAAAGACAAATAATTATGATATAATGGACTCTCTAGGCAGCACATAATCCAAGGTTGAAACCCGCAGTGATCCTTTTATTACTTTCCCTTTTCCCAGTCACATACCACAAGACAACCTTTCTCTTTGACCATCTTTCAACCAAAGTCTTTGACCTCTCAAGTTTTGTGTTGGATTAAGATAGAATCATAGAACTAGGAGGAATACATAGATCTACAGCACTTCCAAAAGATGCCCATCCATCCTCGGTTTAAAAGCCTCCAAAGATGGCAATCTATTCCCCTGTTGAAGAACTCTTATAATAATAATAATAATAATAATAATAATAAAGTTCTTTCTAATGTTTAGGTGGAGTCTCTTTTCTTGTAATTTAAACCCATTGATTCATGTTCTGGAGCAGGAGAAAACAAGCTTGCTCCTTCTTCTAGATGACATCCCTTCAGATATTTAAAAGTAGATGTTATGTCACCTCTTGGTATTCTCATCTTCAAGCTAAACATGCCTAGTTTGACACCACTTTAACTGCTGTGGCTCAATGTTATGGGATCCTGGGATTTGTAGTTTGTTGGGGTGCCAGAGCTCTCTAACAAAAAAGGCTCAATCTCTCAGAAAACTACAAATCCCAGGATTCCCTAGCATTGAGCCATGTCAGTTACAGCAGTGTCAAACTGGATTATTTCTTCAGTGCAGATGCAGCCCTAGTGACTCAACACCAACTCAGGTCAAATCCACACTACACAAATAATCCATCTTGAAAATGGTTTATTTGCTGTAGCTCCATCCTATTGAATTCTGGGATTTGTAGTTTTACAAGGGTCTATAGCCTTCTCTGCCAATGAATGTTGGTACCTCACCAAACTACAAAACCCAAGATTCCATACGAAGGAGCCATAGCAAATAATCCAGTTTCAAACTGGATTATTTGTGTAGTGTGGATATGGCTTCTGTAAACCAACACTTACCTACCTTCCATTGACTCTGTAGTTCTATGCAAGTCCGGGACCTACATTGGATGTAGGCTTCTGTGTGTTTCCCCTGTATGGATTGGTGGTTTTTTTTGTTGTTGCAAGCATCTGTCCTGAATATGCCAAAACTAAAAAAAAAAACAACCTCTGATGCTGCCATTGCTTTAAAACCACACATCACAGGGTGAGAAGAAATCATCAAGGAAAAAGAAAATGACAAAGGGCTGGAAAACATAAAGGAGATGAATGCAATCTCTCCTCCTGAAACTGCAAAGAAAAAAAAATATCTGAAAGAGAAAGAGAGGAGGGGGAAGAGAGAAGTTTTCAAACAGCCCTATTTCCAGTCGACCAGAGATATAATCCTCACAGTAATTTTCTGTGTCTGCACGTTTCTTACCACCTCCCTTCCTCCGGTTCCTTTCTTTCGTCTTTGAAACGGAATGACTTTTTATTCTTGGCATATAATAAGGTGAACCTAATGACAATGCTTCCATGTAAATGAATTTCCTGTCTTACTGGCTTGTGATAGAGGAGGAAGGATAGAGCCACTGGGAGGAAAATTGTGCCTCCCGTGGAACATTTGGACCAGAGAGAAATGCAAGGATTTTGATTGATGGGAAAAAAGTTCAAGAAAAGAGACTTGGGGTGGTAGAAATAATGGCTAGGGATTAATTTCAGTTGGTGTGGGGGTAAAGATGACATCATCATCATCATCATCATGATATTACATTGCCTACTTAGTTATCCTACATAGGATACTTGGGCCTATTTAGAGAGGCTGTTGACCCCATCATGGGAAGGCTTTGATGACCAACGTATGAAATAACAAGGTCAGACGCAACGCTTGGGTTAAAATAGGGGCCACTTTATTTATTCTATCACCTTTTTAATCTTTTAAATTTTTAATTTTTTTTTAAACTTTACATACTTTGAAATAGTAATTTTCAATAGACTAAAGACAATCGACAATTAAAAAATAAAATAGTAACTGTACACTACATTACAAGCTCTTGTGGTATTTTTACAATTTACATTTTACAGACATACATTTTATTTCCTTCTAATTTTCTTCATACCACCTCTTCTCCCTTTTCTTTTTAACATTCACTTCCTAACCGCTATTTGCTATGTATTACAATCCTCTCTTCCTTTTAAAAAAAAATCCTATTACCGCAAGCTTAGTCGTTACTCCATCACATTTATCATCATGTTTTCTCCATATTTTTTCTTTAGGCATTCTAACACTTTCCCCCATTCTTTATAAAAAGATTTCAGACCTTGATCCTTTAATAATCTTGATACTTTGTCATTTTCTATTATTTCCATTATTTTTATTTCCCACTCATACTTACCTGGCAGGGGAGACACCTTGATCACCTTTTTAATCTTTATTCCTTGGGATATGCAAACTAGGGGGAAGACCCAATGAAGGAAAAGCCGGAGCTGATGGTGTCACCCATACCAACCTCCCAGCTTCCTTGGGTGCAAAACTTGAGCCCTGGGTTTTTTTCCATCAATTGGGCTACACCCTTGGGCACCATCTTCTGGAAGGTAAAACCCCAGGATGAGACACCTCAAGTTGCACGACTTCTGGCGAGGGTTCAACCCTCAGGGATAGTCTACTCCCCACCTTCCAGTCACATCATCTGCAAAGGTACTTTGATACAGCCCTCCTTTACCCGAAAGGGGTGCCATAGGTGTACCCCAAATTAATCCCCATCTCCCCCACAATCTGCCAGGTGACCACCTATTTATTCTAGGGATTCTAGAAGCTGTAGCATCCTCCATCCAAGTTACTTTTTCTGAAGCTCTGGATGTCACTCAATTTGGATCTGGTAGCACCAGTGTTTGGTATACCAAGAAAGAGAAAGAACAAGTTCCTTTGAGACCTTGCTTTATATTCCACTCATTTATACTCAATAGCTCAAGTTTCTGCAAATGCATTAGAAGAAGTGTTTTTTATATACATAAGAAACAAAATAGAGAAAAGGGGAGTAAAAAAAATAAAATCAATGTGATATAAAGGGGAGGCATTTCCAGGATGAAAAACAGAAATGCCTATTTCATGTCCATCAGTCTTTGGGCCGAAATGAAATCCTGACATTTGGGGATGGTCTAGCCGTGTGATGGGGAAACAAAAGAGGTAAAAGGTGACTGTTTCCTCAGGGATTCCTCTTTTTTAAAAAAATCAACAACGCAAACTTCATTTTTAGATTACTTTTTTTTGTAGCTTTAAGTGGTTTCAATCAAACCAGCAGGCAAGCCGTTCAATTTTTCCCTGCCTTCCCCATCGACTGTTGAGCATGTCCAACAATTCAGCATGTCAGCAGTCTGAAAATAAGATCATTTGCATTACAAGAAAGCAAAGCATTTGTCATCGCAAAGAGAGGGCGGGGAGAGAGAGAGAGAGAAAGGGAAGACTTTATTTGAAAAGTAAGTAAGTAAATGTGTGCATTTCTTATTGGCAGTTTTCATCTATATAGAGTTCTCTGGGCAACTGTGGCGGATGTGCTGAAGGAATTTGGTTTAATGACATCATCGCCCTGTGACATCACAAAGCGTCATTCCTCGGTCTCAGTTTTGGACATGAAATCTCAGGGCAATGGCACTAACCTAGTGATCCTACTTGCAATAGGAGTTAAGCTATCTTACCTTAGTTTTTCCTTAGACTCAATAGAAGTGGTAAAGTATTTGTAACTACTTTCCTCTAAGCTCTGGATTTAGGGGCAAGAGCATCAGAGACAAGGAGCTTGTCTAGACAAGAAGATATATTATAGATTGCTGTGCAATAATGCAAATTTGCAGTAGTGTTCATTTGTCTCCATGGTCCTTTGGCAAAATGGCTGGTATGCGAAGCTATCCGTGTTTGAAGTTCACATGCAGCCATGCTGGTGAATCAAGATGGTGGCCGAGAGTGAATTACTTGCATTATTATTCTCTACAAGTTATTGCCATTGCACAGTATTTTTTAAAACTGTAAATCAAAGGTGCAGAAGTGAGACCTTCTGCTTAAAAAATGCTGTTTGGTTGCCTCAGAGCAGTGAAAAAGCACACGATCGATAACGTGAAATTCCAAAATGGCGCTTACGGCCACTTCATTGCTGGGAAGCCCACCCCCCACACACGTCCAACCAATCAGCTTTCCACTTCCCCTCTTGCTGAGGATACTTGGCGACCAGATGTCCAAATGAATAGTAATGTGCATTTCAACACATTATTCAAAAAACCTCAGGTAGTAAATGGAGTTTTAGTCCCTTCTCCTTCCGAGAACCGTGAATCTCTTTTGCTTCCCATTGGGACCTAAAGTATTCTCTGCAAATTCTTTTAGGATTATTTTCACCATCTAGACCACCCTAAGGGTGTAACTTTCATCTGTTTTTGAATTCCAACATCTCCATTTGCCCAGATGTTGAATATTCTGAATAATCACCTCTGACTCCTAAGGAAACTGTTGCTGGATATGTTTTTCAAGGGTCCAAAAGAGGAGGGGAGGAATTCAATAAATATATGATGACCACTTCTCAGCAAATGTGACCTCCCTTATGTATTATGAATGATCCACCCTCTTTCAGCAAGTTCTCCTTTTCAACTCTGACCAGGCCGGCATCAATCCCAACTTTCAGCTGTGGAGCCATTACTGCGACAGGACTATGGGCTGGAACCCAACCAGCATATCTGCATCTTTTAAAGAAATGCATGAAGGAAGAAGAAGATGGTGTTCTCTCATGCTGTCAATCTCCGAAACAAAAGGTCTTGTCAGGTCACACTTATTTAGGGATATTTTAAAATTAACTCATATGGAAGCATTAATAAATCATAAGAGCTGAATGATTTATGGGAAAATCAATGGCGCTGTAATCTTGGAATTGGCACCATCTCGATGCTTGACAGACCAGCGTGCTTCCGAGGAGGCCAGCTCACCCATCCAACTACCAGTTCATAGAATCATAGAATTGTAGAGTTGGAAGAGACCACGAGGGCCATCCAGTCCAACCCCCTGCCATGCAGGAAATCTTGATCAAAGCATCCCCGACAGATGGCCATCCAGCCTCTGTTTAAAGACCTCCAAGGAAGGAGACCCCACCACGCTCCGAGGGAGTGTGTTCCACTGCCGAACAGCTCTTACTGTCAAAAAGTTCCTCCTAATGTTGAGGTGGAATCTCTGTTCCTGGAGCTTGCATCCATTGCTCCGTGTTCCAGTCTCTGGAGCAGCAGAAAACAAGCCTGCTCCATCCTCAGCGTGACATCCCTTCAAATACTTAATACTTAAATTGTGTCCCAATATCCCCAGTTAGAGACCAGTTGCTTTGTCAGTGGATGATGGGAATGGTACTTCAACACATCTCCAGTGTCCCCCACTGGGGCAGGGCAATTTCTTCTGGGAATCATATAGGTCATGGGCGGGTGGGGGGAAGCCAATGCAATTCTAGGTTGCACCAGTATAGTATCTAGATCGAAGTCATAGTGCCACTGTATTCTGCTTTGGTTGGACCTCACCTGGAAGACTGTGTCCAGTTCTGGGCACCACAATTCAAGGACATTGATAAGCTGGAAGGTGTCCAAAGAGAGGCTTTACCATTTCCTTCCTCTGAAGCTGAGAGAGTGTGACTTGCCCAAGGCTACTCAGTGGGTTTCCATGATTGATCAGGGATTTGAACCCTTGCCTCCAGAGTCCTAGTCCAATATCTAAACCAATTGATAGCCCTAACTAAAGCATACCCACTGTCCTTAGGCTGAATAGTGAGCCAACACATAACTAAATCCCATTAATTTAAATCTTCTCTCATTGGGACTATCAATAGGATGTCCATCCTTTGTCCCTCCTCCTCTTCACCAACCCCCCCCCCACTCTAACACAAATTGAACAAGAAAACCATTACAATCATCTCTTGGACACGGAGCAATGGATATATTGAAAAGGCAGCAAGCTTGTTTTCTGCAGCTCCAGAGACTAAGACATGGAGCAATGGACTCAAACTCCAGGAAAAGAGATTCCACCTAAACATTCGGAAGAACTTCCTGACAGTAAGAGTTCAACAGTGGAAGATGCTGCCTGGGAGTGTGGTGGAGTCTCCTTCTATGGTGGTTTTTAAACAAAGGCTGGATGGCCATCTGTCAGGAATGATTTGATTGTGTATTCCTGCAGGGCAGAATAGGGTTGGACTAGATGGCCCTTGGGGATCTCTTCCAACTCTATGATTCTATGATCCAGAGCCAAGTCTCTACAACACAATTTAAACAATGAATGCATTTAAAGCAAATAACCAATATGCATGGATATATGAAATATGAATTTGTCCTTCAGCCCGCAGATTTTTTTTTTTTTTAGCACTGCAGAGAATGAGGCACCAAAAATCATTCATACCCAGACCTCTTCTATTTGCTGCATTTGCCTTCCTTTGGAAACTCTGCCTGCCCCCTTTCTTTGGATGCCTGGACTCTGTCTCTAAATGCTCAACAGATGTTGTAAGTTACTACAAGGCTAAAAACTTAAAGCCTGGAGGGAAATTTAATGGGGAGGAAGACTTATTAATTGGGGATTAATGTCCTCATTTTTGTTCCTTTCCCAATTGCTACATCTCTGTCCTGGACACTCATCAAGGCTAGCCCCACATAGAGCACATGGCAGTAGTCAAGACTCAATGTATTCCTAAGGGAAAAGCAACTGATGGCCTCAATTCAACATCATGCTGCCGAAAGAGAGGTTAAAGGCCTATGCTGGTTTCCTGCCAAAACATATAAAGAGCATTTGGTGGGGGGAATTGCTTTCGTTTCATACCACCATCTGTGTTACTCCTGTTCTGTACTCTGAACATGTATGCTATTCAGCCTTTCCCTATATTTTATAAAGGTGAGCATAAGCACTCTATGCCTAGCCGATGAGAATCTCACCAATGTTTTCTTCTCCTTTGAACACTCCCTTCATTCAAAGCCATTTCTTTTCATTCAAACCCACAGGAGAACGGTTGTTTTAAAAATGCAGAATACATATCCAGCGTAGCAACTGGCCTTATGATTTTGAAAAGCAAAGGGAATGTTCCTTTCATACCAGAAAGGTCCTCCACTCTTGCTCAGTGGCACTTTGCTAGTGTTTCAAGGGGAAAGAACTCTGCACATGCTTGGGTTGTACCGTTGCACAAACGCACACAGACAAAATGAGGATTCTTAATGAGGGCAGCTGCAAGCTGAATATCCCTCCGCCTTTCCTTTCAGCTCACAGCCATCTGTTTCCACTCTGGGGAGGGGAAAAAAAAAAGCAATTTTAAACAATCCTTGGAAACCTTTCAAATGAGGTTGACACCATTAGCGATGGTATTAGTGGGGGAGCAAACCGAAACAAACACAAACATTGCCCAGGTGATCGGTTTCTTTTCAGGAAACTTGGCGAAGATGGAGAGCTAATGATGAGTTTTTTTTTTAAAAAAAATTCAAATTACTGTTGAGCGAAGAAAAATGGTTGGCAGGATCCGTCGACCCTCTTGCAGCAATTCCCTGAAAATTGTTATGCAATTACCTGCAGGAGGTCAGAAAGTAATTAACATGGAAACCTGCACTCTTCTGCTTACAGGCTATAATACATGGTGGAGGAAAGCCATATCCTGCCTTTAGGAGAGAATTGGCGGTGCCCTTCACTTGTCCTCATTCCTTTCTTTCGTTCTTTCTTTCTTTCTTTCTTCCTCCACCATCAGACCAGCACATTTGCTAGATGCAGGTTCGTGAAGCCCAGTAACCCAGGGGACAAGGGGAGAGAAGACTTTCGGTGCATCTACATTGTAGAAATAATGCCATTTGACATCACTTTAAGTGCTGGAACTCCCGCCTATGGACCCCTGGAATCTGTAGTTTTACAAGGCCTTTAGCTTTCTCTGCCCAACAGTGTCAGCGCCTCACCAAACTACAAATCCCAGGATTCTTGTCAGATGGAGCCATGGCAGTTAAAGTGGCATCAAACTGCATCATTTCAACAGTGTAGATACAGCCTACGGGTAAGTGGCTTGCTACCTTTTTCCAGAAGGTCCCATGCAAGCTGATACACCATCTAAAGTAGTGCTTCTCATGGGAGACCGGCAATTCCTGTTTCATTTTTATGCCCCCTTGGCTACAATTGTTTCTTTCTTTTCTTGGAAATTCTCTGTGGATGGGCATCTGATGGCTTATATACCAGCACTGGTCTGCAGACCAGTAGTTTGAGAAGCACTGTTCAGATGAAGCAAATAGTGGCAAAAAACCATGTCATTCAGGATGCAAGGAAAGTGGAAAAGGCAAAATTATCAGACATTCTCATCACTTACCCATTCTTGCTGCGACACACTGGCATGAATAAGGCATCACTTTTTATTGATGGGTAAGCCACCTTTAAAAAGTGATGCCTTATTTACACCCATGTGATAAGTAAGCGACATAGTCATCTGATAATTCCTGCCCTTTCTGCTATTGTCCTGTCCGAATGCCATGGTTTTTGCTGATATCTGATAAATTCCTAAAGCACTTGCAATGTTCACCGAGCAACATTCTTATTTAAATTTTATTGGCTGAGCTCCTACATCACCGTCTACGTTTCATAGTTTTACAAATTTGTAGCTGTTTTGCCAAAATGTAACAAAACCTGCAAAGGTTCACATGCAGGGACTGGAAAGAGTGCTTTGATGTACATTGCGCACGGCTGATGCACATAGGGCATTTCTGAGAAGAGCAAGATTCTGTCCCCTTCTCTACCCTCCCTCCTGCTGAGTTAATGGACTGCAAATTACTTTTTTCCTTTGAACTCAGTTTGCAGCATGTGAAATAAGCTGAGGACAAAAGGGGGAAGTGAGGGGAAACCAGGACATTTTAAAAGCAGTTGCAAGAGTGGGACAGCAGAGGATTAACTGGGACTGTCCCTGCCAAACTGGAACAGTTCCAAGGTATGCAGGAGCTGGGTGTGTGGAGATAGCGATGTGGATCTGTGAGCACAGAGCATTAAAATCTGCTCCTAGGATGCAGGGGCTTGGTCAATATGTACAATATTATTTTTGAAAACTAAAAAAAATTGGGGTTTAGCTAGGACTTTGGTTGTTCCTCACCCCAGCTCTCCCAGTCTAGGAGAGCCAGAAGAAAAATCCCACATGAACAACAAAAAATGGACCCTTCCTTTAGAAGGAAAAGCATGGGGCAGATAGCATGTTCTGTAATAAAGTTTCTCCTGGCTTGAAATCTTCCACTTCCTTTATCACAGAGGTGGTTTGGTTCATTTGGGGCTCCTACCACGTCTCCTGCATAAGACCCCTGCCTGCATTTTCACAGAGAGAGAGAGAGAGATGTCAGACTTATTAATGTGCTTGGTTTGTCAAAGCAGCTTTTAGCTTCTTATCGCTCCATGTCCCTTAGCAGAGACACAAGCTGAATTTGAAAGAGACCATGGAGATGGAGAAACCCATATCTTAAAGCTGCAGGGACAGCCGACCAGGGAGAAAATGCTTAGCAACTCATCTATGGCAATGCATGCAACTGTCATGGGTTAAAGTGTGTATGTGTGTGAGAGAAAGAGAGACGCGAGAGAGATGTGGATGGTTACTGGGAGACAAAACACAAAGAAGAGGTACCTACTCCAAGGTGCCCCTCATTCAGAAGAACTTCCTGAGGGTAAGATCTGTGAAATAGCCTATGGAGTAGACCAGAGCTTCTCCATCTTTGGTCTTTGAGATATTTTGGACTTCAGGTCCTGGAATCCCTGACCATTGACCAAGCTGCCTGGAGTTCCTAGGAGCTGAAGTCCCACACATCTGGAGGACCAACGTGTGAGAGCCATTAGAGGACACTACATGAGAGTGTGGTGGGCTCTCCTATTCTGGAGGGGTTTAAAATTTACACTATGCAGGCCAGGATATTTCAACTGATATTTTGCCCCAAAAGGACCCTCCAAGCTTGCTCCCATATTTGCAAAAGTAGTGTCCTGAAGTTGTGTAGGAACCTTCTCTCCTCTATAGCCAGAAAGTCTGAGAGAAAAAAGCAGAGAGTACAAGAACCTACAGGGGGCGCTGCAGCTTCTTCAATCCTCCATTCCTCCCTCCCCTTCTCTTGGCTTTTTCCCTTCCAAAAAGGAAGATGTCCGATCTCATCTCCTTATTCATATTTCCCTAGAGTGGCCCCAACTGTATTTCAATATAAGTGCAACATTGTTAATTGAAATCAGTAATTTCAGTGCTCATTAATAACAAATCTCTAGGAAGAAATAACACCGCAGCAGTTAATGATTAGGATGGAGGAGGGGGGGGGGAAGAAAGTCCAGGGCCTCTTCAGCATGCCTGCGATCTCTGGGTTCATTTTATAGTTGATTAGAGCGCGTTAAACTTTGGCCCTTGCTTCGTAGCGTTGTATATTTAATGTCTAGGGTTGGCAATGGAGGGGAAGTTATCAAAATTTCACAGGTGTTCCAGAGGGAGGTCAGCCAATGTCGTCTCATGCCAAATCGCGTCTCAGCCATGTGGAAACAACCAGTGGAGACAGGGAGCAGGGGGAATATTCTCATGTTCCCTCAAAGTGGGTAAATTGATTTGGATAAGGTCTGATGGCTGTATCTGTCCCCCTAACCCGGTGAGAATTTTGTCTGGTGCCTTTTTGATCAGAGTTTACCCGAATCATCAACAACTTCTTTCTTTCTTTCTTTCTTTCTTTCTTTCTTTCTTTCTTTCTTTCTTTCTTATAGAATCATACAACCATAGAATCATAGAATCACAGATTTGGAAGATACCACAAGGGCCATCTAGTCCAACCCCCTGCCATGCAGGAATAAACAATCAAAGCACTCCCAACAAATGGCCATCCAGCCTCTGTTTAAAAACCTCCAAAGAAGGAGACTCCACCACACCCCTAGGCAGTGTATTCCACTGCCAAACAGCTTTTACTGTCAGGAAATTCTCTCTAATGTTTAGGTGGAATATCCTGTCCTATAGTTTGAGTCCATTGCTCCATGTCCTAGTCTCTGGAGCAGCAGAAAACAAGCTTGCCCCATCCTCAGTATGACATCCCTTCAAATATTGAAACATGGCTATCAAGTCCCCTCTTCACCTTCTTTTCTCCAGGCTAAACATACCCAGTTCCCTAAGCCAGTCCTCTTAGGCCATAATGGCTTCCAGACCTCCCACCATTATAGTCACCTTTGTCTGGACACGTTCCAACTTGCCCATATCCTTCTTGCATTGTGGTGCCAAGAACTGGACACAGTCTTCCAGGTGAGATCTGATGAAAGCAGAACAGAGTGGCATTATGACTTCCCTAGATCTATGCACTATCCTTCCTTCCTTCCTTCCTTCCTTCCTTCCTTCCTTCCTTCCTTCCTTCCTTCCCCTCATCCCTCCACTCCCTTTCATTTTCCTCCCCTCTTCCTTCCTTGAGCTACATTTATAAGACAAGACTGAGAGGTGATCTGATAGCCACTAACCACTGATTCAATGGATTTACTCTAGTTGAGAATTGTTATGTACTGGCTTCCTCAGACTCAGTAGCCAGGCAGCTGCAATGATAAACAGTAAGCTTCACTGCTACAGAAATCTAAAGAGCAAGCCATACAAAATTGTTGCTGCAAATGAAAACTATTTACAAAGCAATAGCCTAAAAATGTATTTACAATCTACAAAATCTGGTGGGCTATATAGTCATTGGTTATCCATCATCTTCACTCCCCCTTTCTTACCAATAGTGAGCAGCACTACTGTTCCCACAGCCCCTGCAGGTCCAAGGGCACTCATCCAGTTTCCACACCCATACCTCGGAGTGTAGTGGAGACTCCTTCTTTGGAGACAGAAGTGACTAAAAAATGGGCCCACCAAAGGCCACATTATGCCTTCTCCTGCTGCAGAAATTGAGAATGCAAACTTGTATTAAAATTCAAACTGAGCATATATCTCCCAAAGTGAAATGTCAGAGTTGATGCCTTGCTGCGTTCACATTCAGGTGGCCCACGAAACCCAGGGTTGCAAAGACAGTTTCCCATGCCCTGGTACTTTCTCTTCTAGTTGACAACCCAATAAAACCAATGGCTTGCAGAATTGTTTCTGTGTGTGTCAAGGCATAAATGGCTAGCGTGATCCCTGATGGTCAGGAGGAAGTCAATGAATGCTTAGAGGGAACAAAGAGGCACACCATGGAGTGAATGCAAAATGAAACAAATGAGGACAGGGGATGTTTCCAGGATGCTGAGAAGACCAACAGAGGAAAAGGAAAGGGACCAAGTGTGAAAGGATGTGTTGATGCAACCGGAGAAAAAGGAAGCATACCTATCCATTCTCCAGCTCGTAAACTGGGGCAAAAGAATGGGAAAAGTAACACAGTTTTCTTTTCCCAACCAAGAAGGGAACAGAAGAACCACAACAGGCATGTGTCCAAGCCTGGGATGGTTGTGGGGGGGAGATCATTAGCATGGCCCAGTTAAGAAGTTCTTTATTAAAGTGTCTATTGGGCTTCATTGTCTCAAATGGATTTATTGGACAGGATGGGAGGGAAAGGGTCCAGAGTAAACAGAATTATAAAGCTCAGCCCTTGTCCTGCCAAAGAGTTCTGGTTCCTGGGGGGCGAAGGGAAGGAAGGTAATTGGAATATTTTTAAAAGAAGTCTCTTTTAAATAGATTGCATGGGTAAATGGGCTGGCTCTATTTCCATGGCAGTCTCCCTTGACTCTTCATACTATTGGCACAACCAGCCTTCCAAGTAAGGGGTTGGAAATGCTAAGAACTTGGAAAGGTTACTTTTGTTGGACAACAATTCTGGGTTTTAGTCCTAACTGTAAAGAAGTTCTCCAAGTTGCTGAATGCTCCCAAGTCAGACAGGCTTTTGCTGAGGAGCTAGACTCAACGTACCAAACAGTTAATGGATAGCAACAGCAGTAGGAGGCATCACTGGTGGTGGATCTACAGTGAAAATATCCCTCATATAATTCACTGGGAATACAACCTGTCTCAATGGGATCCCACATCAATCCACTGTAGTTGGAAGGAGGGGGGTCCAAAACGGCAAAAACTTTGCAGCTTTCCCCATAGTTTTTATAAAAACAGTGAGAGGGTGTGCATTCCTGCTTGTTGGGACAGGCAATTTGCTTTGAATCACTTTCCCATAGGAGAGGAAATGCAAAGCTGATTGGCCAGGCGAGCACAGGTTGGGGCCTGCTAATAGGGCAAGCACCCACTGCCACCATGTTGGATTTTTGCCTTAGCAAGCAATTGCTAAGGCAATAAAATGAGGTGTGGGGTTTTTTTTTTTGCTGTCCTGTTTAATAGAAAAATTGCTCTAGCGCACCTTGGGCATCATTTTTTTTTAAAAAACAAAGGTCTGTGGCGGCAAAGTACAAACATGAGTAAATCACTCATGGCTGCCATCTAGCATGCAAAGCTTATGGAGGCCAAAACATCATTAAGACAGGTTGTTGCTTCTGCAAAATGCCATTGCTGAGGGGCACCATGGTTTTGGGGTGCTCATATAGACAAGCCCAAAAACACAGACAAGATTCCAGCTGGAAGGAATCCCATGGGCCATCTAGTCCCTTGCCACCACTAAAGCATCCTTGAGAAGTGGTTATCCAACCTCTGTGTAAAAGCCTCCGCCGACACAATGGTATTTATGATTCACAAAACTGGAAAGCTCATTTCCTTTCAATGCTTTCTTCTGAGCTACAGGTCAGCTTTAGCAGGGAGCATAAATACCCCATGCGTCGCTTGACACCGTGCTCATTGAACATGAGGCAGAATTCTAATCATTCAAACATAGTTTTCATTAAAAATTGTGTCGGCAAACAAGGAATCAGTTTTCCAAACAAAATGAGTTTGGGTTTTTAATTCCTCTCAACCCCTCCCCGCTCCTCCTCATTTGCTCTCCAGCGCCGGAGAGATTATATGTTTCCAAAAGACACACGCTCCCTAATTCATATCTCCATCCATTAGGGGCATTTTTTCCTCTCTCTATTTTGTTTGACACAAACCAAATATCGAGCCCAGTGTGGAATCTTCACCCCTGCTGAAGCACTAAAACTGGGCAGGGAGGGGGAATGAAACAAGTCATAATAATACAGCAACCACACACACAGAGACACACATACACAAAGGGGGAAAATGAGAGTGTTCAAATAATTAAAATGGGAAACAAGTTGCAATCTTGCTCCGGTTTCAATTTTGTCCATGCCTGAGGGGAAAGGAAGGACAACCATTTCTCACAGATAGAGTGTGATAGAGTATGATAAAGACTAAGAAGGGGGGGCAGATTAAATTGAAATAAAAGCGATGAATGTTTGCATTCCGAAAGCTATTAGGAACGGTTCAATTGAACAATGAGGGACTTTTTCACTTGCATGCATGAACATCTCATTGGCTGAAGTGCTTCAAAGGAGATTTTTCTCGATTGCAATAACTTTTGTGGTCCAATGGAACCCAAATTTCCCGACATGTCCAGGATTGACTTGGAAAGATAGGGCTTGTCTAGACATGACAGTTTACTGCGAATGGGTGTGCATTTCTGTCCATTTGCAGTGACGTTGTTTTCTCTTCATGGTTGTGTACATATTGACATCCATTTGAATTGAGCATCCACATGCATTCATAAAAGTCCATTGAATGTAAATGTGCAGTGATACAAATTTGGATGTCCACATGTTTGAGAATGCACATCTATGTGCATTTTCCAGGAAATTTTGTTTTGGGAAAACTGCAGTTCCTTTGACTGCATGGTTTGCAGAGTTTTGGGAATGGTTTCACTTGAGGAACTCCACTCACACCATAGATTTTCCTTTTTTTTTTTCTGGGCTGTGAGGCCGTGTTCTGGAAGAGTTTATTTCTGATATTTCGCCTGCTTCAGAAGATGCCTGCCACAGATGCAGGCGAAATGTCAGAAATAAACTCTTCCAGAAGACGGCCTCACAGGCCAGAAAAAAACCCAAGGAAAATCTATGGATGTCAGCCGTGAGAGCCTCCAACTCCACTCATACCACTATGAAACAAAGACATCTGGAGTGCAATGGCCAAAAAGTCCAACCACGTGCATTAAGGGAACTTTTACACATGGGTGTGACACCAATGGGGTCTTGGTCCAGGTTTCATACAATCATAGAATCAGAGTTGGACGAGACCACAAGGGCCATCTAGTCCAAACCCTTGCCATGCAGGAACACCCAGTCAAATCATTCCCAACAGATGGCCATCCAGCCTCTGTTTAAAAAGAAGGAGAGTCCAAAGAAGGAGAGTCCTTCACACTCTTAGCCCAGTGCATATCAGCACCAGGGATTTCAGACTTTGGATGCTTGGACTACTTTCTTCCATCCTAGATACGGCTGCCTTAAAACTAGCTGTGCCACTCTTTTGAGCATCATGGGAAGGATATAATCTTGACTATAAGTCTTCCTTTCTTTCATCACACCACCATTCATCTTTCTCCTCTGTGCCCATTCCACTTCACTCATTCCCCACTGCTGGTTGTCCCCTAATGTGCTAAATCACAGCCCAAAATGTGCATCCTGGTGGGAGAAGGATGCTCTCCACATTCCTATTAACTAGGCTCCCTGCAATCTTTTCGGTTTAATCTTTTCTTTTAAAAAAGGCATTTTGATCAGCTTCAGGTGTCTCCACCTTCTTATCTCTTTGCTGCCCTTGTCCTTTAAACCCTCCCCCTTTTATTTCAGCCTTCATGTCTCTTTGCTCCTCCACATCCTAGAATATGGGAATTATAGAGTTGGATGGAATCCAAAAAGTCATCTAGTCCAGTCCTCTGGAAGTGCAGAAATCCACAACTTATCTGACCCTCTAGGGGCGTAGCTATAGGGGTTGGCCAAAAGCTCCCAACACCCCATTCAAATCTTCACCCTGTCTCTGACTACCCTCACTCTATGAAGATTTCTAAGTTATTCATTAGTACAAAATACCTGAACTTACCGGGAAGGAAATGGAAGCAGGATGGAGGGCAGATGACGGGAGATTGGGAGAAGGAAGGGTGTGTGCGAAATGGAGCTCTGCTACTGGAACAGCCCCATTTTCTCTCCTGATCTCCCCGGGGTTATTTCCCCCTTGTGAAAATCTCCGATGTCATCTTTTCCCTACCTGATTCCCATCTGACTCTTCATTGATGGCTTCAACGTACCATTTCATTCTCTGGGATTGTGGAAACATCCATTGGGCATTCCTCATTGCAGGGTTGGACAATGAGCAGGCACCCTTGCAGATATACAATTGGATATACAATGTTGGTTTGGGGATTTGGGGTGTGGCAGTCCAAAAAGAAGAACCTTCCCCAAGCCCAGAAGGACTGCCAAGGAATCCCAGGTGCTGTAGGCTCTATTTCAGAAGAAGGGACTGGCAAAACCACCTCTGAGGATTCCTTGCCTAAGAAAACCCTATGAAAACACATAAGTTGACAGGCATCTTGAAGGCACACACATACACTTACTCAAAATGTAATAGGGCAAAGAAAGATGCAAATTGTGACCCTGGCTTCAAAGAATAGTGTTAACATGACACAGGTCTTTCAAGTAGCTGGACTGTAGTAAGTCTGTTTACCCAAAGACTGTTTCCTTGGAGTCAGAGATGCCTCAGAGCAAAGTTCTTTAGATAAATTGCAGTCATGAGAAACATGTATATTAATATATTTGCACACAGAGTCGGAGAAATAAAGAGACCACACACAGAATTTGGGGTGAAATAAATGGTTTTTATTTATCACCCTACCTATTTAAATCCCTAAATCTTCAGCGGGGGGAGGCAACCTAGTGAGGGAGCAGCTGGGGCGGATCGTCCCTTCTGGACTTATGCCCCCAGCTTCCCCGGGCGAACACCTGAGCCCTGTTGAGCAACCTCAGTACTTGTGGTTGCTCTCCAGCCGGCCCGAGTCTGGAAGGTCAACCCGAAAGTCCCCCACCCAATCCATACAGATTAAGGTGAGGGATTATCCTTCAGGCCAACCCCAAGGTAGGTCTCCTTCTGTTCTCCCAGATCATACAATCTAAGGAGACCCTTCCAGAGACCATCCCTTCACCGAAATCGGTGCCCTAGGTGTACACCACGATCTACGCCTCCCCCTTTCCCACTTCACTTGGGTGATAATTTACCTAATTAGACACCACCCTAGCCAATTTTCCCATATTGCCGCTTTCCTAGTATGGGGTAGGCGAAAAACCCCCTTTGAAAAAGGGGGAAAAAATTCCTACCCGGCTCCGAAGCAACCATTATCACACTATTCAAGCGGCGGGAGGGTGGGTCACTCAGAAATAAAGAGGCCGAGGAGAGGGGTGGGCTGCCCTTTTATCCTGGCCCCGCCCCTCTCCTCGCGTCGCCGGCGCTTGCCGGCCACGCTGTGATGTCTCCCTCCTCCCTGCCGCAACAGGGGCTCCCCGGCCGCAGGCTCCGCGGGCGGCGGGGGGAGCCGCATTGCACACAGAGTCGGAGAAATAAAGAGACCACACACAGAATTTGGGGTGAAATAAATGGTTTTTATTTATCACCCTACCTATTTAAATCCCTAAATCTTCAGCGGGGGGAGGCAACCTAGTGAGGGAGCAGCTGGGGCGGATCGTCCCTTCTGGACTTATGCCCCCAGCTTCCCCGGGCGAACACCTGAGCCCTGTTGAGCAACCTCAGTACTTGTGGTTGCTCTCCAGCCGGCCCGAGTCTGGAAGGTCAACCCGAAAGTCCCCCACCCAATCCATACAGATTAAGGTGAGGGATTATCCTTCAGGCCAACCCCAAGGTAGGTCTCCTTCTGTTCTCCCAGATCATACAATCTAAGGAGACCCTTCCAGAGACCATCCCTTCACCGAAATCGGTGCCCTAGGTGTACACCACGATCTACGCCTCCCCCTTTCCCACCATAGATAAGGGGCAAGCGTCCGCTTAGTCCCTTAATCCCCCACTAGCTCGAGCCAACAAGTCCCTCAACCCCCGCTGAAAATCTCCCAAAAACAGTAAATTTCCCGCGTCCGAGAGGTGAACCCCGTCCGCTCTGTAGAGCTCGGGCCTCTCGAACAGGATTTCAGGATGTGCTAGGTAATATCCTCCCATTGAATTCAAAAACTTCCCAATTTGCCTATTGACTTTGCGTCGTGCTCTGTCAATCAAGCGTGGGTTCCCCTCCCCCCGCCATAGTTGCCTAGGTAGTATAGCTGACCACATGATGGTGACTACAGGCCATGTAGACATGATCACCTTTAAATCATGTGACGCTTGAATCACTAGGGCCTTACCTTTAAGCAAGCCCAAATCATTGCCCCCCAAATGTATGACCAGAACGTCAGGCGGTGGCCCAACACGTTCTTCAAACAATAATGGCAGTAACCCATGCCACCGTAAGCCCCGCTTCCCCAACCACTCAATCACCCCCATGTCTTCCAAGCTCAGGTGAGGTCCAAAGTAACTTAAACGGGCCTGACGGGCCGCCCAGTAGACCATACTGTGGCCACAAATCAGCACCCGACGTCTCACCAGCTGAGGTCTAAAACCTGGAAGACAAAAGGGGAAGAAAGTAGTTAGTAAAATAAAGGGCGGATATACCTCCGATAGGAGGATGACCGCCATCTCCCAATGCCCTGTATAGCCGTTGAGGACAACCCCATCGCCGCCGCTGTAGAAGCTGCCCCAATGCGAAAGGAATGTGTCGCAAACTTGACACCTGTCAGCCCCAACCGCTGCAAGGCCTTGGATGTCACCGTCCAAAACTGATACCTAGTCAGGGGAGAAGAATCGGCATGAGTAAACAGTGGTCCTGAATGCTGACCCCGTACCTGAAGATACTCCTGTATGGCAAATACTGGACATATGGTGACGTCACTACAACTTTGGAGTCTAATGATTTTTCCCCTACCAGATTGATCTGTCTTTGAAAAGCGTATGGTCAAACTCACCTGCTGGCCGGCCACAACTATATCCCCAAATTCCAAAGCCCTCCTTGAAGTATCAGCTTTGGAAAGCACCACAAGTTCGCTAATCCGTAAGGCCCCGAAAAAGGCCAGCAAGGAAGCCGCGTGAAAAAGCAACACTTCATAGGGGGAAGCACAGATCACTGGAAATGTCTGGCGCAAACCCTTTAATATGTCCGGCGAAAGGGGGACCCGTAAATCCCTCTTTCTGCCTTTTTCCCGAGTCCATCCCTCCAATGCCTTTCGTATCCGAAAATCATCCGTATGATCCGGGGCCCCCTGCACTTTCAGCCAAAACGCTAATGCCGCTAGTCGGCCCCTAATGGATTGCGGGGCCAAGCCTCTTCTATAAAGATACACACAATATTGTAAAATGTGTGAAACAGGGACCCTAATACCCTGTTGAAACCCCTTCTGCTTCATGAATTGCTGAAAATCCTTAACTGCCTTGGCATAACTCCGTCTAGTGCTAGGAGCCACGGACATACCTAAAGCCCTCCAGATTTCGGATTCCCAATCTGCCATAGACCCACCGGCATCTTGTCGCCCTCGCGCTCGGCATCCGGAGCCAACTGCCTGAAGCGCTCCATCTGCATGCGGGAAAGAGCGTCAGCAATCTCATTGTGGACGCCCGCCACATGCCGTGCCATGAACAAGATGTTAAACTTAAGACATTGTAATGTGAAACACCTAACTAACCTCATAACCCGGGGAGACTTGGATGTAAGGGAGTTTATGACCTGTACTGTTGCCAAATTGTCGCACCAAAAATGTACCGACGAATTAGCCAACTCCCTGGGCCAAAGGAATGAAGCCACTAAAATTGGAAAAAATTCTAAGAAAGTGAGATCTAAAGTGATGTCTGTCCCGTACCAATCTGCAGGCCATCGACTCGCACACCACCGACCACCAAAGTAAACTCCAAAGCCGATGGATCCTGCTGCATCAGACGCAATTTGTAATGTACCCTGCAGCCTCCTTTCCTCACGCCAAAATGAAACTCCATTAAAGTAAATAAGAAAGTCTAGCCAGACTTGAAGATCATCTTGTATGTCCTTAGTTAACCTGACCATATGAAATGGTTTCCTTACTCCCTTAATGGCTTCACACAAACGGCGAAGGAAAGCCCTCCCCGGGGCAACCACCTTGCAAGCAAAGTTCAGGTGTCCAATAAGAACCTGAAACTCCCTCAAGGTGGCCTTGCGTCTACCCTTAAAATAACTGACCCTAACTCTCAGATCCTGAATCTTTGATTCAGAAAGCCTGCACTGTTGTTTAATCGTATCAATTTCAACACCCAAAAAAGTTAACTGTTGGGACGGACCCTCAGTTTTTTCAGGGGCAAGAGGAACCCCGAGTTCCTCTGCCATTAGTTCAAATTGCCATAATAAAAACCCACAGACGCCTGAACCATATTTCCCAATAAGTAAAAAATCATCTAAATAATGAACTACCCCGTGCATACCCGTTCTGGCTCTCAGGGCCCATTCCAAAAAGGTACTAAAAGTTTCAAAGGCATTACAGGATACTGAACACCCCATGGGTAATGCCCGGTCCATGTAAAAGGATCCATCGAAGTGAAAACCTAAAAGCTCAAAATCATCAGGATGAACCGGGAGAAGGCGGAATGCTGACTTAATGTCGCATTTTGCCAACTCAGCCCCCGGACCATGCCGTCTAACTTCCCGTATGGCCGCATCAAAGGAAGTATATCTAACTGAACATAATTCTGGAGGGATGGAATCATTCACTGACTCGCCCCTGGGGTAAGACAAATGATGTATTAGCCTAAACTCACCCTTAACCTTCTTGGGTACTATACCTAATGGGGAAACCCTCAAATTGGGGACCGGTGGCCGGGTAAAAGGGCCAATTACCCTTCCCTCTAATACCTCCTTCCGAATCTTATCCCTAACCACATGTTCCATCCCTCGGACCGATTTCAGGTTGCCTGCCCTAAAGGGGCGCCTAGGCCCCTGATATGGAATCCTAAAACCAAAATGAAAACCCCGAAACAAGTTAACCGGCCGACTGCCTATCGGGATAAACAGCAAGCCAAGCATCCAAAATGTCAAGCTTAATTGGGCTGGGGCCCTTTAGGAGGAGGGGCTGAGGGGCCACCTCCTCTACCAGTTCCCTGTCCCCCTCTAGAGCCTCTAAACTGATTCCTTCCTCGAGGGCAGTTCCGAAAGGAATGTGAGGCTCCACAAATGGAGCACTCATGATTGAACCTGCAAGGCTTCCGAGAACATTGCCCATGTGAGCTAAACTCCCAGCATAACATCCTTTGCCCTGCCTGTGATGAGGAAACCGCCGTGGACACTTTATTTCCCATAGCAGCTGATGGCCGTAATAGATGACCACTATGGGTTCGTTCACCCTGAATTGGCCGTGCCGGGGTCATGAGCTGCATCCACAATTGTGGATGCATCATATCCCAGCGAAGAGAAGGATAGATAGCTGCCCGCATGCGGAAAGCTTCATCATATAAGAGCCAAGCAGGGCCAGCGAAATCCACATATGCCCTGTGGATGATATCTATGTATTGGAATAGAGCCCCAGCCCGGTATGGTTGACCCTTCACTGTAACCCCTGCCAAAATTAAAATCCCGGAAAGCCAATTGGACCAAGTCCTCTCAACCTTCCGCCTCTTCAATTTTTCCTTCTCTTTTTCATCCAAATCCTCTCTATCTTTCTTCTCCAATTCTCGATATAAAAGTGAAAAGACATCAACATAATCACCCTTTAGAATCTTTTCACGTGTAGATTGTAACAGGTGATCACCGAGAGGAAGAGACATCTCCCCAAAGGGGACAGCCGGATAAGCTACCGTGTCATATCCTGTGGTCTGTGATAAGCCTGTGGAAGGTACAGTGTACCCCCCAGATGCAGCAGAGCCCCATGGAGCCCCTTGGGGCCCACCCCATCCAACTATCTGTTGTGGCATGGCCCAGGCGCCTTGCATGGGCTGAGGACCTCCCAGTATCCCACTGTTGGCCGTGGGTGTATGCCAATTGGCCCAAGGCCACATAATGTTGGATTGTGTATTAGCATTATGTGGTGACTCACCAGTAGGAATCGGGGCATCCAGAGCTCTGGGTTCCATACCGATCCCTGATGACATGTCAGAGGGCAAATCCGGTTGGTGTGATCCTGAAGCATCCTCGCCTTGGATCCTCTTCTCCAATTGATCTAAACGAGCAATAATCTGATTAGCCATGGTTCTTTTCTGAACTGAACTATTGACAGGAACAGACTCAACCTCCTCTATTCCCTGAATCTTCTCTAAGTGTTGAATACGTTGCAGGATAGCCTGCCACGGTATCTCCTCTTCATCGTCACTGTTCTGAGGAAGAGGGGGAGCGGGTGCCGGTCGCTTTGGTGCGGGCCCCTTGCCTTTAGCCCCACCTTTTCCCTTCTTAGGTGCCATTGATAAAATTGTCTGTACCTTAAAATTGATTTCTTATTATTATTATTATTATTATTATTATTATTATATAATCAGATCAGAATATGACCCCCAAGTATAACCAATCCAATGAACTATTATTATTAATTGTGACCACCACAATTTTGATTAAGCAATGTGCTCAAATTAGCATAAACAGTAAAAGTATTCTTTGCGACCACCACAGTTTTGATTAAGCAATGTGCTCCGAATTAGCATAAACAGTAAAATATTCCTCAACCTGAATTCACTTAACAATCAAAACAGCAACACACTAGAACCCACAATCAAATGACAGATAATAAAATGGCTGCCTAGCTAACAATTAACTACAAAATGGCCCCCAACCTGGCCCTGGTGGCCCGCTTGTGGAACTGCAGGCTATTGACAATTTGTAAAATAAAGCCCTCTGGTGGCCCGCCAAAAGGGGAAGGCAGTGCAGGCTACTCCTCAACTGATAAAGCCATAACAAGCCCCCTGGTGGCCCGCCAAATTAATGTACTCTGTCACTCACTGCAACCCAATCCCACTGGAACGGCCGTTCCCAGAGCTCTCCTCTAAATTCCAGGAACAAAAACCACACGATCCCCCCTTCAATCAGCGCAGCCGCGCTCAGACGTCACCCCAGCCAGAGCCACCCAACGCTCGATCGCTCGCCCACGCAGCCGCGGGGGCAATGAGCCCCAAGCACTGAGCAGTCAAGCGGGGGGGGGGGAACCCAGTCTCAATCGCTGCCCCGTATCAACGACGCCCCAGCCGGACCGCCGCAGCAATCGAAGCCACCCCGGGGGGGGGGGAGATCCTACCACTCTAATTGGCCAAGGCACAGAAAACACCCTTTAAGAAACAAAAGATCCCCGTGCTGCCAAAATCCCCCCTTTGCTCCCCAAACCCCGCTCTCTCTCAAAGCCCCCGCTCTCCAAACCGAAGAAAAAACCCCCTTATCGAATCCGTCGCTCCAAACTCCGACGCGCTCCGTCACTCGCTCAGCACTCAGAAATAAAGAGGCCGAGGAGAGGGGTGGGCTGCCCTTTTATCCTGGCCCCGCCCCTCTCCTCGCGTCGCCGGCGCTTGCCGGCCACGCTGTGATGTCTCCCTCCTCCCTGCCGCAACAGGGGCTCCCCGGCCGCAGGCTCCGCGGGCGGCGGGGGGAGCCGCATTCATGTGTCAAATAAGTTTTTTCCCCTGTTGATATCTCTACTAATGGACAAGAATTTGTTAATACATCCCAATTCAGCTGTTTCTCTTTCCAATCTTCCTTCATTTTTTTTGGTGAAGACTGTACTCCATCAGTGCATCTGAATTTTTTTAGTTAAAATACAGTCACGAGAACCTGTATATCCATATATATCATGTGTCAATTAACCATAACCTCCATTCATATCTCTGCTAATGAATGGGCATTTGTTATTGTATCCAAATTCAGCTATTTTTCTTTGCATTCTTCCTTTTTTTTTTGGTCAAGGCCATACTCCATCAGTGTACAGGGTTGTATCCACCAGTTTATCCAATGGAGTACAGTGTATTTCTACTCCACCAGTGCATCTAAAGAAGTGGATTAAGAGCTATGAAAGATGATGCTGAAATAAACCAGTTGGTTGCAAAGATTAATAGATTCTCAAAGCTACTAGATTATGTCTTCCTGATGCCCCATTGTCCTTTATATATACATGTCAAATTATGCAATGATTGTGATACCAAAAACCCTGTGCCAAATAGTGGGGTTCAGCTCACTGAATGCACAAGCTCCTCTGTGAACGAATGCACAATTCAATATATAAACCAATGCATCTCTGCATGTACCACAACACTACATGTGAAACTCCACTTCTGCAGCCTTGAACTGAAGGTGGGCATTTTGCATGGGACAAAAATGGTCAAAAACTTCTTCAGGGGAAATTATACATGAATAAAGACCTATGGGATTCCAGCCGATAACCATATGAAACTCATGTATGTACCAAAAGGGAACTCAGTTTCCCAACTGTGATTCTTATGTAGCCAGAAGCACCTTATGTGGCTAGAAGCACATATGGCGTACCTCCATCAGAAGCACTTTCTGCAGGCATAATGCCAGTGGCCATCTTGGTTGGGGGTGGGTGGGTTTGAGATTTTTCCAAGGTCTGGTTCATCTGGGTGTAACTTCCACCTGGCTCACTCCCACCTCCTTGTATAATCCCCATGGGCTATATCACCATATCTGGAGGAATGCAGATTTGGAGAGGCATAGCTAGCTGTACACCCATCTGCATGTGAATCCACTTGAAAATGGATGTCATTTTAAGTACACTTGAAAATGTGGGCCAAGGAAAATTCACCAGCCTTCCTAGTTGTGGGAAACAATTGCTCTTTCAAGATCAAACCCAAATCTGTTTTGATAGTGTGAAAACTTCCCAGGGCTTCCCGGGACTTTGATGTATTCCGAGGTCACCATTGCATCTTGCACGAGGACTATGCTGAAGGTTTCCCACACACTGTGAGTCAATACTCATCTCCCACCACAACAAAAACTCAGCCATCTGGAAAGAGTGGGAAGGGGGAAGAGCTTGCGTAGGCAGGGTTTCTCAGCCTACGGTGACTAATATCAGGCACGCATGGTGTCGCTGGCTGTGCCTTCACAGTGCATCAGAGGCTTCGGAGGGTGTTGCAAGTGATTAGACATCTGTGGAGTAAGACTGATGTAACCAAGAGAGCTAATTAAAAGGAAACCACACTGTTCAGAGGTGGAACAGAGAAGATATTATGGAGAAACCTGGTTGTGGTCATTTGAATGATGCTTTGCTGATGGTTGTCATTGGAACAAATGGGTGGCTGGTTGCTGAAGAACAGAGTGTTGACCTCCTTGGAAATGTGGTTTGATTCGTACTCATAATCCTATCTAGAGGAGGCCCATTGAATCGATAGGATGTATGCAAGAGTTGACTCATCCATCATTCAACAAATGATTCAGTGGATCCATTGAAAATGGGACTTAATAGCCTTTCTCTTTTGTGCTTCATTACTATGACTGCTAACCTCATAGATGTCAGGGCCCACAATTTCTGTCTAGTCCAAATCCATGCTGTGAAAGAATAGAAAGCTGAGGCACTTCGGAAAGATGCTCTTCCAACCTCTGCTTAAAGACCTCCAAAGAAGGAAAGCCCACCACCCTTTGAGATACATTATTCCACTTCAACCTTTTTTCACCCCCCTTAATAAGCTGAAGTGTAGCTGCTGCACATACTCTTCCAAAAGAGAAACCAGTTTGCACCTGTTGCAAGTACAGCATGGGAGATTCTCCACTAAGGAAACAAACATGGCACAGTAGTTGCAGGGTCATTGCAACCATGTCCATCATCCTATATATGTAGCAACACAACTAGCTAGGCTTTTCCCTCAAAGTCTCCCATGAAATGCCCTGTTTTCCTCTTCCTGTTTGCTGAGCTCCAGAGACTGAGGAAGTATCTCCACCCCCAACCAAGTGAGTGGCTCAGTAGAAACTCCACCTTCTTATACCATATGCTCAAGGAGAGCACAGAGCCCACCTCAAAAGCCCACTCATACAATCCTTCAGAAAGCACAGCCAAACAATCAACACTGATCTCCCCAAACACAAGCAACCTTTATTCTCTCACTTCAGAGATTCTCCTAGGAGGGCTTCTCATGATGAATTCTGAAAAGGTTGAGGCCTTGCTATTGCACCTCCCTTTAATTGTGGTGAGCTCCCTCGATTATTTGTGTATGACCCAGACTGACTTGACTGACCTGCAATTCCTTCCCCTACTGTAGTCCTGCCTCTCCTGGTAGCACTTGCTGATTTTAGGCATAGGATGCACAGGTACAGGCCATTCTGTTTGGGGAATTCTGAGAGTTGTAGTCCATTTCCTTAAAGCTCTGGATCTGGGGACATTTCACCTTTCCAAGTCCTAATTTTGTACAGGATCCCCCCCCTTCCTCTAGCAGACATTCAGACCAGCCTAGGTGTAACTGAGATAGACTTCCAGTGATCCAAAGCTGGGCAGGCAGCAGGGAAGCGTCCGTGTCCTTGTCCTCAATGAACAAAACCAGAATAAATTACAGGAGGGGGAAAAAAAAATAAGCATCTATATGCAAATGTGCTTATTTTACATAACGTACCCAGGTTGCAAAATTAAACTTTTTTCTCGGTGGAGATTGAAAATGGGCTGATCAGTGGTGAATTGGGAAGCTGTTAGGGGAAGATTATTCAACATCCTGCTGATAGGTCACAAAACCCATCGCAGTGATTTGTACTCAGGAGAGGAAAAGAAAGCTGGAGCATGGACCCGGCGCACATGTTTAAAGCGATCATTGCATTTCCCACCTGTAGAGTTCTCCCCACCCGTAGCTGTCGGCATTGGCTTGCTGTTATCGCAAGTTCTGTTGAGAACACAAAATTGTTTACTTTCAAAAAAGGGGGGAAAAACCCCAACAATGGCTGCCATGCAAATGCAACATGGGCTTCTCTAGATGCCTGGCACAAGCTCTTTACTTCCATTCTTGTTTATGTTCATGCAACCAATGGAAATCTCTCCCTTTCTCCCTTGCCTGTTTTCTCTTTGTCCTGATAAGAATCCAATCACAGACGTTGATTGAACCACTTTGAGCTTTCGGTTTGCGTTTACCCTCTCTGGCCAACCTGAATGGTTTAATCTGCAGTGAGTTTAGAGATGCCTGGCGACCGTTTTGATACATCAGGAGATCAAGCGGGGCGGATGGAGGTTGTTGATTTTTTTTCTTTTATGAGTCAGTGCTTGATTTTTTCCCTCCCTCCCCTTAATGTTATCTCTAGATTGCAGTCCATAAATCACGCATTGCAAAATATCTCGTTGTCTTTAGGCAATGTCATGGGGGCGGGGAAACAATCTATTCATGAAGAGAAAGTCAAGAAATTACAAAAGTACAAAAGGCGTTGAAAGGAAATATTGTTTGGTTAAGCAGGGTTGGGTGTGTGGGAATGAGTTCTTTCGTAAATATCCCTATGGGATAAAATATGGTAGCCAGTGGAAGGGCTTCACAGAGACCATGGGGAAAGTTTTGAAGGGGATTTGGTGAGGGGTCCCTAGAATTCCCAGTGGCAGCATAGGGCAAGATCCTGTAAGGGTATTATTGACCAATCCTGAAATAACAAGACCATACATGGAAGATTGGATTAAATAAGTGCCACTTTATTTGACCTAAGCCAATTTAAATGCAACAATCTGAGCAAAAGGTAGGAAGCAACCTGGTGTGGGTCCAGCCATGGTCCAGGCGTCATCCCTGTGACTACCTCCCCAGCCTCCCCTTGGGTGAACCATCTGACCCTAAGGACAATCCCAAATTAATGGGGTTGCTCCCCGGACTGTCTTTTTCTGGAAGGCCAGCCCAGGTTTCTCCTTCCCAAGACTTTATAATAGAGAGGGAGGTCCCAGGTTGGCCCCAAGGGCAGATTCCTTCTCCACATCCTAGGTTCCACAACCAGTGGAGGCAGTCCTAGAGCCCAACCCTTCATCCTAGAGTCCAACCCTTCATCCAAAGGGTACCAAGGTGGACAGCAGACTATAACATTCTCCCCTTGTTACCTGCCAAGTGAATATCTATTTAGCAACCCAACCTAATTCAATCAAACCAGTCCCCCAGATACAGTGTCTCCCCAGTAATATGTTGGCCTTAGGATACATTGGACAGCTCCTTCCATGGATGAAGAGTGAGGTCTACACTCAGAGGAGGAGCTACCTGCTTCCACTGAACTGTGGAAATTTCCACATTGTGTGTCTCCTCAATGCCAGAGCTTTGGCACTGGGAAAGGTTGAAAAGATAGTAGGAATGAAGGCATGTTATGGGCAGAAGAGACCTCCATAGAATTCAGACTGGAAGACCTCCATTGGCTTCAGTGTGATTTGTTACTGCTGCTGTGGTTTTGCCATCAAGTTGACTTTGACTTATGGCAACCTTACGAACGAGAGTTCTCCAAGAGTCCCAGTCAACTGCCCTGCTCAGGTCTTGCATAGTCAGGGCTGTGGCTACCTTGATTGACTCCATCCCTTCCACTTTATCAAGGATTATCTTTTCCAGTTAGTCATGTCATCTCATGATATGGCCAAAGTATAACAACCTCAACTTAGTCAACTTCGCTTCTAGTGAGAGTACAAGCTCGATTTGCTCTAAGACCCATTCATGTATCTTTTTGGCAACCCATGGTATCCACAGAACTCTCTTCCAGCACCACATTTGAAATGAGGTGATGTTCTCGCTGTCAGCTTTCTATGCTTTCCCAGCTTCCATATATGTACATAGAAACTGGAAATACTATGTCATGGATGCTTTTAACTTTTGCTGAGATATAAGGACACAAAAAGAGCTCTGCTAGATCAAAGCCAAGGTCGACCTAAATCTATTACTGCTTCCATACTGTGGTCAAGCAGTAGCCTCTAGGAAGACTACAAGGTGCACTGGGGTGCAACTAGTATAAATCCTTAATTTCACATCCATGACAGAGAGTCAAATTGTCAGGGACTCTGCCCTTACAGAGTTGTACTGTTTCTAATTCTGGTGGTAACAGTCAGTCTGATTCGTAGCCCAAACTTCTTTTTAATTTCCTTTTCAGGCCACCCACTGGCTGTCATCACTGCCTCTTGTGGTAGTGAGTTCCACAGTTTCACCATGTGCTGTGCAAAGAACTACTTCCAATCACATCTGCAAATCCCTGCTCTCTCCCGTGTCTTCACCACTCACATAAATGCCTTCAAAAGCTCCATCACTTCCCTGGATGTCTTTTCTTCTGATCTCCTCACCTTTAAATGGTTTAAAACTCTCTTCTAAATGAAGAGCAGCCATCTTTCAGAATCTCTTCAGCTACCCATATCTTCCCCAGTTTTACTGTATCCATATTTATTTAGGAGAAGAATCTAGTTTAATACAAACACCGTTCTGCTGTAATCACATTTGCAAAGCCCCTCCTGTGGTTTCTGAAGATTTGCCTGCACATCTCTCTCTGTGTGTATGTGTGTGTGTGCAAGTGGCTTGTGTATTGTGTTTGTCTAATGTGGTCTCAAGGACCTTTGGAGCTTGCTTCATTCTCTGCTACTGGGGGTGCGGGGTGGGTGGGAGAGGCAGCTCTCCCACCAAATCCTGCCTTCCAGTAAAATGTCATTAGCATCACTTTGCTAAATTAAATGGAATTAAAGTTGGAACTGCAGCTGGTGCACTGAGCACTGCAAACAAATTGGTGTCTGCTTGAAACATAGCAAGGAGGTGGCTTGTTACTAACTGTGCTAACAGGAAAGAGTACATTTTCATCACTGGGCATCAGCCATGTGCGACAGCTTTCAAGGAGGGTTCATTCAGAATGGTCAGGGAATCAGTGGTGCACCGGTATATTTTGAAGGGTTGGTATTCATCACGACTGTTCGCACAGCTATGCCTGCATGGAGAGTCCAAAACATCCAGACATCTGTGCTGATCCATATCAATCAAACAAATCCAACAGGAGCAGATTTTGTAACACTAGCAGGGAACACATATAACTCCCCTGTTGAAAGAGCTTTGGTGGCTACTGGTTTGTTCAGGGCACAATTCAAAGTACTTGCTATGACCTACAAAGCCCTACTAGCTGTATCCAGTGTAAGATATGACATTATAGTAGATTTGAAAAGTTCACATGGTTTAGTTACACGCTATTATTGTGTGGAAAAAATGTTGCCTTGTTTTATATGTGGGTGGTGAGTGGCTGAGGGAGTGAGAGGAGGGAGGGGCTCTTGTGAGGCTGAGGGTGTAGGTACAGATTAAGTGGCAGGAGTGGATTGGGAGGTGGAGAGGGAATTTGCATGTGGGTGTGATTGGCTGAGGGAGGGAGAGGAGGGAGGGGCCCTTGTGAGGCTGGGGTGTAAATGCAGATTGAGTGGCAGGAGTGGATTGGGAGGTGGAGAGGGAATTTGCATGTGGGTGGTGATTGGTTGAGGGAGGGAGAGGAGGGAGGGGCCCTTGTGAAGCTGGGGGTGTCGATGCAGATTGAGTGGCAGGAGTGGATTGGAAGGTGGAGAGGGAATTTGCATGCGGTGAGTGTCTGAGGGAGCGAGGGGAGAGAGGGGCCCTTATGAGCCTGGGGCTGCAGATGCAGAATGAGTGGCAGGAGTGGATTGAGAGGTGGAGAGGGAATTTGCATATGGGTGGTGATTGGTTAGGTGTGTTTCCTGAGCAGCCAATCAGCACACTGGGAAAGGAAACATACCCAAGCATATTATATAATAGAGATGCCTGGCCTATAAAGCCCCACGAAATCCTGAGTACCTGAAAGACCAACCAGTATGGTCTAGTGGTTTCAATACTGGTCTAGGAATCCAGGGGTGGTTGTTGTTTGCCTTCAAGTCATTCCTAACTTATGGAGACCCTAAGGTAAACCTATCATGGGTTTTCTTGTCAATAATAATAATAATAATAAAAATGCAATCAGGGTGGCTTACAGCACTTAAAATTGGCTCAGAGAAGGTTTGCCTTTGCCTTCCTCTGAGGCTGAGAGAGTGTGACTTGCCCAAGGTCACTCCATGGTTTTCCATGGCCGAGTGCAGATTCAAGCCCTGGTTTGCTGGAATTGAATCCAACACTCAAACCACTATAACACACTGGCTCCGGGAATACACAAAAACTGGTTGCAGAACACTTCATTCTTCCTGGACATTCCATCTCTGACCTGAGGACAGCTGTACTTGAACAAAAAAAGGTTGGAAAGAGAAACAGCTGAATTGGAATATATCCACAAATTCCAGTCCATTCGCAATTTATTGAACAGAGGCAATGGTTTCCCGACACACTGCACATATTATACTACTAGTTAATACCCTAGTCCCATGAGGTCAATCTTGGCAAGTTTATCACATTTCCTTTCTGGTTCCTAACCAACATCATACTATATTACAACCCCCCCCCCCTCCACTATTTATATGGCCACCTGACTATCCTGGCCTTAGGCAACATCTTTCCTCCTGGCTTTGTCCGTCAATGACCATTGTTATACTGAACTTGTCGCCTCATCACCATACCCACTAGTTTTGCATTTCTGTGCCTATTCAACACTGTGCTTATAAGGTCTGTTCTTAGACACTAGTCCACTCCATGCATCTGAGGAAGTAGACAAAGCCTACAAAAGCTTATGCTACAACTTCTTTCTTTCAGTTAGTCTCAAAGGTGCTACAAGATCCCCTTGCTTAATAATTGCCATCTGAAGGGATGTCATGTACAAAATGGGGTGAGCTTGCTTTCTGCAGCTTCAGAGACTAGGGGTGCATCTACACTGTAGAAATAATGCAGTATGACACCACTTTCAGTGCTGGAGTGCCATCCTATGGAATCCTGGGATTTGTAGTTTTACAAGATTGTTAGCCTTCTTTGCCCAAGAGTGTCGGTGCCTCACAAAACTACAAGTCCCAGGATTCTGTAGGATGGTGCCATGGCAGTGAAAGTGGTATCAAACTGCATTATTTCTAGATTGTCAATGCACCTGTAGACACCAACCAACACTTTCAGTTTACAAGTAAAGAAATTCTATCAGAATATTATGAATAAATTCTTTACTATAAGAGCTATTGGATAACTGAGTGGATTGACTTGGAGGGTGGTGAACTGTCCATCTTTGGAGGTCTTTAAAGAGAAGATCGATGGACATCTTTCAGGAGTGCTGTAGTTCTGTGTTCCTGTATGGTAGAGGGTTGGACTAGAAGTAAACCAGAAGGAAGTAAACCAGAAGTAGTAAACCAGAAGTTGTCCAAAAGGAAGTCAACCAGAAGGAAGGAAACCAACAGGAAGTAAAGCAGAAGTTGACCAGAAGGAAGTAAACCAGAAATTGACTTGCTGGTCACTTTCTGATGGAAAAAAAGCTCTCTCTTAGGTGGAAAATGGTCCCCTCAAAGCACAAAATCTGGATAAGTTGTCCCCTTGCCGTCCAGGGGCTGCAAGGGAATATCCATTAGGAGCCGAGGCCTTCTAATGTCTACTGTGGGGGCATGTGGCCCCCTAACCATCAACAGTTGCTCAGCCTTAGTTTACTTTAATTGCTTCCTTGATGAGATGAGGAAAAATATTGGACTATTTAGGGAAAACCCAGCATCTTCTACTTTGCAAAATATTGTAGTGTCTTTCCAAGGCCACATTCCAGAAGGTTATAAACAAACCAATCAGCCTCAAGAAGAAGCCATATACTAATCCAGCGGCATTAGACCCTCAGTCACTCATTTTCTGTCTCTCTTGCTCTGACACACACATGCCAGACATCAATATCGGTGCATAATTAATGCAAGGTCTTATCTAAGGCCTGCTTGAGACAGAGGGAGTGTTTCCAAAAAAATCAATGCTCTACCTGAATTACAAACACTACAAATTGAAGCTGACAAAGGGGGAAATCATCTCAGGAGGAGAAAGGAGGGAGCAATCTCTTAATTAGCCAAGCTTGCCAGTCCAGAATTCTTCCATTCCATGGGTTTGACATTGCACTCATTTGTTCTGACCAATGCTCCATTTGCACATTCGGTTTTCTTCAGGTGCAGAGGTGAATGAGTTGATGTACAGCCTTCCTGAATGAGAAAGCACCCAGATTGATTTTAACATCATAGGACCTGCTTTAAGCAAAACACTTAGACCTCATTTCCATTGATCAGTCCCAACTGGAGAAGGCCTCTTGAATCAATGACGACTTGGTAGATCAACACTTGTACAAGGAGCAATAACTCAGTGGGTTTACTCTGTTGTTGTTGGTGTGTGCCTCCAAGGATAATAGTGTTTTTTTTAAAGGAACATACACACATGGGGCAAATTTTATCAGGGCTTGGAAAAATAACAAAATTAAAAAATTTGCTTCCTAGCTGCCCATGATGTTTAAGCACGACCCCCACGAATTCAGATACATGACTCATGCTAAGTTTTCTGTAGTCAGAACATGATCTGCCTTTCATGCCTACCAGGGGCACCTCCTATTGAAGGCATAGTAGGGTTCCTTTCAACATCCAGTGAACTTCAGATTTCCAGATATGTGCTATGCTGCTAATGACACTGACCTTCCTCGGAGGGTGCTGCTGGGTTGAGTTAATTAACTTTTTAAAAAGTGCTTTGATTTTACATTTGTAAAAAAGTAAAATAAAAATCCTGGAGCAAGTGCAAGTGTGACAAGAAAAATTTTCAGTGGAAAAAAGCTCACTCTTGGGGGGAAAGTTGAGTTGAATTCTAGGTTGGAAGCTGACCCCTCCCTTTGTCTATCATTGAGTGTGTCTTTCAGAGTCTGGAAACTTAGTTTTAGGAAGAAGACATGCTAAAGTCATCCATAACTGAGCAGGGATAGGATGCCACATCATGAGAAAAAAAGCATGGGAAAACCCTATCATTGCTCACTTTTAGATGACTTCTCAACAAATCACAGGTTGTGTGTTGGGGGCATTTGAAGGCAAAACCATCATTTTTGGAGATCATAGAATCATAGAGCTGGAAGAGACCACTAGGGCCATCTAGTCCAACCCCCTGTCTTGCAGGAACACACAAAGTACAGTATGTCGATGGCTATCCAGCCTCTGTTAAAAAACCTCCAAAGAAGGAGACTCCACCACACTTCCAGACAGCACATTCCACTTCTGAACAGCTCTTACTGTCAGGAAGCTCTTCCTAATGTTTAGGTGGAATCTCTTTTCCAGTCCCAGGGGTTCCCGTGGGGGGGTTTCCAATAGACTGCCCACCAAAGTTATCCAGCCTCATCCACCCACAAAGAAATCTTCCCCATGCAACACCCGGCCCAGCATCTTATCCAAACTGGATTGTTCTGAATTGCCAACATGATGGGGTTCATTATTGCCGAGCGAGAGATATGTTAGCATGCTAGCTAAGACTCCCTCTGCGTGCCCATATTCATGCAAAGATCCATTCCTGCTCTCAATGCACAGTGGAATGCAAAAGAGGAAAACACACAGAGAGGCAGAAGGCTTGGAAGTGTTTACAGGCTCAGTAATTATGCTGAGACTTTCATTCCAAAAAGCTTTCTGCAGGAGGGGAAGGAAAAAGGCTGAGAGGTGTCAAGATTACAAATCTATCCAACTATATAATATCTATTTTAATATCCATAAAGGCGCCATTTCTATAAAAGTCCTCTTTCCAACTTTCATTACTGGAGGTTTTATAGCCTGCCCGAATGCAACACATCTGCGAAAACCCCGGCGCTTCACCAGCGCTCCAGATGTTCTACGGAGCACCTCTGGTGCATGCTCTTCCCCGTAAACATTTGTTGTAAACACCCAAAGCTGTTTGTTTGTTTTAATGTTCCACTGCATCTCATTACCCAGGGAAGGTGAACAAGCGAAGCTTGCCTCTGCCTTGCCAGGAGATTTGTCTTTTTTCTCCCTTCATCAATTTTTAGGAGATTAGAATGCAAGTGGGATCGTGCTCAACCCTTCCTTTGTCGTACTTCTGCCTCGCCTTTGAGCTCCCCAGAGGAATAGGCTGCAACCGAGAGCCAAAATTCTCTGCTACAATCGAAGCTGTTGCCAAAGGATTTGGGGAGAAAGCTGGGAAGAGGGTCTCTCCTTTGCTGAAAGAGTCTAGCCCTTTCCCCTGATTTATTTTTAAATGAGGCTGTCATCTTGTTGGTCTTTTATGCACATGTTAGAGATAGGCAGTGGCAAACCTCTTCCAAATAAATGTTGCCAAGAAAACCCTAGAAGGAGGCCACAATAAGTTGGAGCTGAATGCATCCACACAGAATCATAAAGATGGAATGAAAGGCCTCCATGGGCCATCAAGTCTAACCCCCGGCTGAATGCAAGAACAGCCAGAGCATTCCCAGCAGGTAGCTGTCTAGTTTCTTTTGGAAGACGTCTGGAGAAGGAGATGATGCCAGCTCTCTAGGTAATCTATTCTATTGCTGAATCACTCTTACCATCAAGAAGTTCCTTCTAATGTTCAATCAAAACAGGGATGCTTTGACTGTGCGTTCCTGCATGGCAGGGGGTTGGACTGGATGGCCCTCGTGGTCTCTTCCAACTCTACGATTCTATGATTCTATGAAAATCTGCCCTCCTGCAACTTCAGACCATTTCACCTGGACATGCCCTCTGGGGAAATAGAGAACAATGGGGCAGCCCTTTAGATATTTAAAGAGTACAGTCATGTCACCCCAGCAAGATAGGTACAGATTAATAAAGTTACAAAGAACTTTATCAGACAAGCCTGTCAGCAAAATAACCCTTTATATCAAATGTTGTCATAATAGTGTGAAAAAGCAGCCCCATACTTCCATGTTGGCGGGTGTGCGTGATCTCGGCAATTTTCGCAAGAAAACATGAACATGCTTAAAAGTCTACAAACAGCTAAATAAAAAACCAAAACGAACACACAAGCACGGAAACACACTTAAAAGCTTGCCTGCAAAATGGGGACGCTCATAAAAAGAGGTCCCCATAACTAGTTTTCTCATTCTCCTCGGGCAGTGTCCTGTTGGGGACTGCCCATTGATGCTTGAATCATGTCAGCAGAACAGTGTGAGGTTTCAGATGCTCACAAATGCTAAAAATGCCTGTCAATAAAAAAGAACACCTTATTTACAACACAAAAAGTGAAAGCACAGCATTGTGTGAAATAGGTGTCCTTTCATATTCATTGGACGTCATTATGATGACATATTTGTTGCATCTGATAAAGTCCAAAGCGTAGAGTGTAGTTTCAGATCTTGGTTTCAGTTTATAACCTGTCTTTCTGCTGAAATGACGCTCCAGGGGATTAGCAATAATAATAGACAGAAAAGTCAAAATTGGAATTAAAACATAAAAACAAATAAACTAAAGGCCCTTTTGAAGAAGACCCAGGTTGGCGGGAGTTACTTGACAAAATCCACCCAGAGGGAAAGCTGTTCTGAGAGTTCTTAGAAATATTTCAAAATGATTCTCATCATATTGGGGGGTAAGGAGTAGAGTGGGAGATTGCTTTCTTTGGGATATTTTTTTTTGGGGGGGAGGTGAATAATCACAAGTTAAAATACCATTAAGCTGGCTGCTTTCTCCTTCTGCCTTATCAGATAAAAGCTCCAAGGACTGGTGGAGATTAATGGATAATGGAATGGGTCTTCTCATTCTGTCACAGGTGAGGTTTTCTTTTTAAACAGTTAGAGGTTTCTGGTGTCAAGGCCCTAGAGGATTCAGGGCAAGAATAAAGAAATAGGGAGCCCACAGGGTAGGATGCAGTTTGAGCATGCCTGAGCCAAATGTAGGAATAGAAGAAGCTCCCTTATACTGAGTCAGAGCAATGGCCCATCTTGACTAGCATCCCCAGCTCTGACCAGTAGCAGTTGTTCTCAAGCATTCCAGGCAAGATTCTCACCCAGGACTACCTGGAGACTTGCTTTCCCCTGGTGCTCTCCCATCCAAGTGCTAATTGGTTCCATCCCTGGGATGCATCCATGCCATGCCATGATGATGCAAGAAAAGGGATTCCACCTAAACAACATTAAGAACTTCTTAACCAGAAGAACTGTTCTATGGTGGAATGGACTGATGCGAAAGGTGGTGGACTCTTCATCCTTGGATGCCTTTAAACAGAGGTTGGATGAGCATCTTTCAGGAGTGCCTTGGTTGTCTCTTCCTGCATGGCAAGGGATTGGACTAGATAGCCTTTAGGTTTCCTCCAAGGCAATCTATTCTACTGTCAAATAGCTTTCACAGCAATAGCTCTCTTTCTAATTCAGTTGGCCTTCTATGCCCATGGATTCAAGCATCCACGGCTTGAAAATACCCCCCCCCCAAGAAAATCCATAAGCAAACTTTGATTTTGCCATACTTATATAAGGGACACCATTTTACTACACCACTGTATCTAATGGGACTTGAGCATTCATGGATTTTGCTATTATTTCTACAGTGCAGATGCACCCCGAGTTGTCAGTAGTGGTTAACCTTCATGCACAGGATGTGTGTGTACCAGAGCTTGGAAAGTTTCATCCTAAATCCCCAGAACTCAGGAAAAGTGCTCTTTTCAAATGATAACTCCTTATATTATAATGACCTCTGGTTATAAGCAATTAAAATCTGAACTGAATGACAGCTCCAAGAATCCACCAGTCAGCATGGCCAGTGTGACTGTTAATCAGTGGCTTATATTTCCTTTTCTAAAGAAAGAAATATGCCAAAGCAACTGCAAACAGTTTGTCAAAAATATCCCATGAAGTAAGCAGGAAAAGTTAGGCAAAGGGGGAAAAAAAAAGTTACCTTTGGGGACTCCAATTCCCTGATCTTTTGTGGACATACTGGTTGGAGGAATTCTTCAAGTTGCCATCTCAAGAGGAACATCCCCAAATCTTGGTGCACGCCCCACCCAAAGTGCAGTGGTACATAACATAAAATACTGGGATTATTCTCATTTACTCATCTTTGCTGTTTATCTTGATAGGAAAGGGGTGAGTGGGAAATAAAAGCTGGCATCCTGTTGGTGAATTACGATGATGGAAGTTGGACTCAAGCCATCACAACTGGCCTTTTTCTTTTTTTTGGTTGTCACAGAGGTTGAAATTCACTACCAACAATGCTACACATGAGCAAATTTACAGCCAACAGGTCAATTCCCGTATCCATGGATTCAGTATGCATGGTTTCACTTAGGTATGTGTGAAAAAATATGTCCTCTCTAGGCATTTCTAGGTCCTCCAATGCAACTCTATGGTCAATGTCTGGTGTTTGTCTATTGAAAATAATAGGGTTCCTTATTATCAGGTATCCATGGGTGTGTGTGCTTGGAACATATCCCCTGCAAATATGGGGGTCAAGCAGTACTAGCCACATATAGGATCTTGGCCATCTGGATCATTTGAGACTCCCAAATCTTGCACGGGGTGTGTGTGTTTATGGATGCGGAGAAAAGTGTCAACACATCTGCTACTAGCCTTTTCATTATTGTTTGACTCGGTTCTGCCTCATTCTCCCATTCTCCAACCTCAAACTACTTAATATGTACTGCAGTTCCTTGAGCTGATGGAGCATTTTGTTTGAACTCTGGAGCTGGAATGCCATAGGATTTTGTTACCTCTTTCACTGATCTGAAGGGGTTCGCAAGAGATTAACACTCCACACACTCTCTCTTGCTGAGCCTGCTGTGTGCCTGCAAGACAGAACATAATTGGGCTGCAAACTTTGAACTGGCTCGTACTTCCCCATCACAACTCCCCCCGACATCTTGTTTCTTTTCATTTTCTTTCTTTCTTTCTTATTTCTTTTTCCTTGCTGCCCGAATGGAGAACAACGATTTTAGTCATTGATTTGCCCATTCTCCCCCGTTGGCCTTGTTGGATAAGTTATGTCTTCATTGGTTCTTCAGAGATGGCAGATGTGAGCAGGAGAACATAAGAAGAGCCATATTGGATCAGACCAAAGGCCATTCTAGACCAGAATACTGTTCCCCTAGTGGTCAGCCAGTGCCTCTGGGAAGCTCATAAATAAGACATGAGAGGACTCTCACACTTCACAATTGGCATTTCAAAAAAGCATGTTGCCTCTCTTCTTTAAGACTAGCCTAGCCATTGATAGCCTAACCCACCATGCATTTGTCTCATCCCCTTCTAAAGTGGTCCTAGCATCTATACTGGTGTGGGCAATTGCAGAAGAGCCAGGGGTCTTACACATATAGCTAACACACATTGGAAACTGCTTAATGCAGTGCAGATGTGTAAATTGCTATTGCTTAAAACAATTTGTAAGCTGCTCTGATAGCCTTGTGGCTGAAGAGCGGGGTATAAATAAATAAATAAATAAATAAATAAATAAAAATAAGGGGTCATTTCCCCTCCCTCATACCCCCTGGAAACTGACTGTCATCCTGCTAGTGACATATATATGCTTAAGTCATGCTATGTGTGGATGGTGAACTATTCAGCACAACAGAGGTATTCTGCTAACAGCAACAGACGTGGAGTTGAGCATACAGCAAAGATGTGCCAGTTGTGTGCACTGTGGTTGTGCATTGTACATTGCCATTGCATGTTGTGCATTACACAATGGGACCCCATCATTGACCTGCATTGCAAAATGTTGGTAGGGTTGCACAGGGGTTGTGTAGGGCTGGTGTGGGGCATCTTGTCCTGTGGATATTTTTGCTACGCTGAAGGGATGATGGGTTGCAGCCATTTTGTGACACTTTCAGCTGCCATTTTGGCTGATTCCCCCCCCCCTCAACAATTTGGGAGGAGTTGGTTGCAGGAGCTTGGGAGGCTTTGAGAGAATGTAGGCTGCCCCATTTGTAACCAGTTATGGGTTAATTTGGCCACTTTTCAGGCCCAAATCCACCCCTCAAATTGGTACCTTAAAAAAAGAGTCTAGGGGCTTTAGGAACTTCAGGGGGCATCAGAGACTGTACTTTGGGGTCTCAAGGGTCACATCTGGCCCAAGGCCTACACTTGGCCCATGCTTGGCCTATACTTGGCTTCAGAGAATGGGACGAAGGTGGTGGAGGATGAAGCAATGGGCCAGCGTGGTGGTCTGGACTTCTGCCCATTTCGTGCTGACGACAGAAGAGGAACAGGCTTGATCCATGGGCAGAAAATGTGAGCAGGGAGCCAGTGTTTTGTAGCCTGTGTCGATGAACCCATAGACTGAGGTGGGAAAGGAGATGACATTGGGCTTCCAAAGGTATTCAGTTGGTTTTGGTTGACTATGTTAGGACACACATCATAAACATTACTTTATGTACTGCTACATCGTTAGGGTTGGGGTTGTTATGTTAAATCAGAAAATTAATGAAAGTCTGTTCCAGAATCTCAAGCAATAAAAGCAGAGTGCTCCCCAAACAACAAGTTATTGTGTCTGTGCCAAAACAGTCATCCTTGTTTTGTTCGCTCATGATTCATGATGTACTGATCACACATCACCCACCCAATAAGTCCTTTCGCAGGTCAGCTGCTCTCATCTGCTCCATCATCTGCAGAATTCTCTTCCTGGATTCAACAGACCTGGGGAGGAAGATAACCCACAAAATATTGCCTAGATGCTTCATGGTCAAGTGCCAGGGTTCTTCATGTGGGAATCTGCGATAGGTCCACTGTCATAGCCTCCAAGAATGAGGATGGTTGTGGACTACTGCAGCATAACAGTGAATCCATGGGTCATTGCATAGTGGGCAAGGGAATATCAACCTCATCAACAACCCTCCCCAAAGACATATGCAGGTATAAGGTGGACATATACCTGTACACATTACATTTGCCTTTTCCTACAAGGTGCACTAATATGAAGACACTTCACCACATCTGACTATTTAAAAATGTGCTTCTTCTCCATTCTTGTTCATTTGTAGCTCTTTCTAACATATGCTTAGAAGCAGCAAGGGATAGTGGAAATAAGGATGAATCCCCACTACACAAATTATCCAATTTGAAACTGGATGATTTGCCATGGCTCCTTCCTAGGGAACCCTGGGATTTGCAGTTTGGTACAAAGAGGTGCCATCACTCTTTGGCAGAGAAAGCTAAAGGCCTTGTAAAACTACAAGTCCCAGGATTCCATAGGAAAGAGCCATGGCAAATAAAATAATCCAGTCTCAACCTGGATTATTTGTGTAGTATGGATTTCCCCTTAATTGTGCAAACACACTCCTGATCGTTGCTGAAATCTGGGCTTCCAGGATCAGGGTTGAGTCCAACAGTATAGCCAAGCTACAAGCTTGAGATTTCAGGAAAAGCATAACTGAGTCCCTATGCCCTCAACTGCCTTCTGTCTGATCAGGAGCATCTCCATCTTGTCTGGATTAAGCATCAGTTTGTTTGCCTTCATCCAGTCTATGACTAGCAGCCATGCAGATGTAGCTATGTGATACTCACATGTCTCCCGATGCAGCCCTTGTTTCCAAAATGGAACCAATAGGCTAAGAATTCTCTATTCCTTCATTGTTCAGAATTCCCATTTTGGAAGTGCAGGTGGACATTTGCAAGAGTATATTTATTTATTTGTGCCACTTCTATGCCACCTTTCTCCCAAGATGGGACCCAAGGCAGCTTGCAAACAATTAAAATCACTCTTAAAAGCAATTAAAAACAATTAAAACAGACACAACAAAAACAGAAAACAACAACATTAAAACAGCATAAAGAACACACCCTGATAGAAGCCACACTTGTATGCTAAAGACCTGCTTAAACACAAAATGTTTTTGCCTGCCGGTGGAATGACAACAGGGAAGGGGCCAGCCTAGCTTCCCATGGGAAGGAGTTCCAAAGGGTGGGAGTAGCCACTGAGAAGGCCCTCTCTCTCATGTCCTCACCAAGAGAGCTTGTGATGTTGGTTGGCCTGAGAGAAAGCCTTCTCCTGCAAATCTTAAAACCCTTGCAGGTTCATACAGGCAGATATGATCATTCAGATAGCCTGGACCTAAGCCGTGTAGATCTTTGTAGGTCAAAACCAGCACTTTGAATTGTCCCTGGAAATGAACCGGTAGCCAAAAAAGCTGTTTTAACACAGGAGTTATATGCTCCCTATAACTGGCCCCATTCAGCATTCTGGGCCCGCTGAAGTTTCCAAACAGTTTCCAAAGGCAGCCCCATGTAGACCGCATTACAGTCGTCCAAATGGGATGTAATTGAGGCATGTGTCACCATGGCCAGATCTGATGTCTCAAGGAATGGACGCAACTGGTGCACTAGCTTTAATTGTGCAAATGCACTCCTGGTCACTTCTGGAACCTGGGCACACAGGCTCAGAGTTGAGTCCAGGAGCATACCCAAGCTATGAGCCTGAGATATCAGGGGGAGTGTAACCCCATCCAGCAAAAGCAGGGTCCCTATTCATGTTGCTTTCTACCCCATCCCCACTACAAAAATACTTAAGATGGAAGAGACAATCTCGTATGAAATATGCATCATTGCATCAAGAGTCTTTTTGTGCATGGCTCTGAGTGTGCATGTGCATGCCTGTGGACGTGATTCCTGATATAAATAATTTAAGTTTCTATTGTCAGTCATATCCATTATTAAACGTATACTCCATTTTCAATCCAGAACATGTGTCTTACCTCTTTCTATTCCTGAGAGAGGAATGGTAACTTGTTGAAGGATCCTTAAACCAGTCAATTCAGACACTCCAAATCTCACCAGAAAATCATCAGTGTATTTTAGGGATGTAGATCTTTGTCTGTTTCATCCTTGCACACGGAAATGGATAGTTCTTTAGTTTTCTCCCCATGCATACTTACTAATGACCAATCACTAAACAAAGCATGCTAAATACAAGATACACCAGTGAGAAGAATCACATGCTATGCCAAACAGAAGTATTTCTCCACATGGGGAGCACATTTTTTGGTGAGAAGATTGATATTTCATCTAGCTTTGATGCACATTATCCTGCCTGGGACTGTACTTTACAGAAAGAATGAATATTTTACAGAAAGCACCATTAGATTTTTTTTTTAAATGGGCTGAGATATCAAAATGTCTATCTAGAAATAAGATCTATTTTGTTTGCATTTTTTAAAAACAAAAGAGCTCCAAGGAAAATGAGACAATTGGGGCATTGTAAGGTCAATCTCTCCTCCAGATTTGTTAAAGTAACGTCTTAGTAGGACAACATTAAAACAACTAACAAACATTAGAAACAATAAAAAAACCTATCATCCTTAATAACTGCGACTCCTTTTCCATTATGCAGGGTACCAATCTGAACCTCAAAGGCTTGTCTCCGAGGAGGAACCTTTATTGGCTTGATTGCTTCTGTTCCGTTAATTCTGCCTAATTACTATTTTCTTCCTATTAGATCCTAATTATATACACTATTTTCATTATAAAGTGTAATGTCTCCCAAAGAACCATGTCAATTGCCGAGGCGATATTACCGTAGGTCTCGTTTACTTCATTAAACTGGAGAACAACAGTGGCACATCTCATTAGATTAAAAAGACACCCAACTCTGGAAATGACATTTGCACCCAGATCTCTCTTCCTTCCAAACTGCATCGACAAGGAATGGATGATGTTATCATCAACCTGGAGGTAGAACAACTAAATGTGTGTAATATATTCCTCCTCCTCCTCCTCTTCTCCTTCTTCTCTTCTCCTTCTTCCTCTTCCACCTTTTCTTCTCCTTCTTCTTCTCCTTCTTCCTCCTCCTCTTCTTCATCTCCTTCTTCTCCTTCCTCCTTCTCTACTTCTTCTCTTCCCCTTCCTCCTCCATCTCTTCTTCTTCTCCTTCTCCCTCCTCCTCTCTTCCTCCTCCTCCTCTTCATCTCCTTCTTCTCCTTCCTCCTCTACTTCTTCTCTTCCCCTTCTTCTTCCTCCATCTCTTCTCCTTCTTCTTCTCTTCCTCCCTCCTCCTCCTCTTCTCCTTCTCCCTCTTCCTCTTCTCCTTCTCCTTCCTCTCCTTCTTCCTCCTCCTCTTCTTCATCTCCTCCTCCCCCTTCCTCCTTCTCTACTTCTTCTCTTCCCCTTCTTCCTCCTCCTTCATCTCTTCTTCTCCTTCTCCCTCCTCCTCTCTTCCTCCTCCTCCTCTTCTTCTCCTTCCACTTCTTCTTCTTCCCCCTTCTCCTCCTCTTCTCCTTCTTCTCTTCTCCTTCTTCCTCTTCCACCTTTTATTCTCCTTCTTCTTCTCCTTCTCCCCCCTCCTCCTCTTCTTCATTTCCTTCCTCTTCTTCTCCTTCCTCTTCTCCTTCCTCCTCTTCTTCTTCTCATTCCTCTCCTCCTTCTTTCCCCTTCTCCTTCTTCTTCCTCTTCTTCATCTCCTTCTTCTCCTTCTCCTTCTCTACTTCTTCTCTTCCCCTTCGTCCTCCTCCTCCATCTCTTCTCCTCCTTCTTCTTCTCTTTCTCCCTCCTGTTCTCCTTCTCCTTCTCCCTCCTCCTCTCTTCCTCCTCCTCCTCTTCATCTCCTCCTTCTCCTTCCTCCTTCTCTACTTCTTCTCTTCCCCTTCTTCCTCCTCCATCTCTTCTCCTTCTTCTCTTCCTCCCCCCTCCTCCTCTTCTTCATCTCCTTCCTCTTCTTCTGCCTCCTCCTCCTCCTCCTCTCCTCCTCTTTCCTCTCCTTCTACCCCTTCCTCTTCTTGTTCTGTAACAGTACACTCAAAATATCCAAGTGGCAATTAAAATGGAAGACCAGCAAAATGTTTTGATCTTTTGGATGAATCTTTTTTAAAACATTGCTATGTTCCCATAGCAAGATGCAAATTAATGTGATCATCAGCTGAGACCTTAGGAGAACCCCCCATGGATCTTGGTGGAAGATGTCCTCACTCTTCATCTGGCTACGGGAACATAGCCAGACACTTCCATTGCCCCACTCTCCACTGGCTATGGAACGGCTATTAGAGAGTGACTCTCACAGCAATGCAATGAGTTTTGGGCCTGGTGTATCATAGAATCATAGAGTTGGAAGAGACCACAAGGGCCATCCAGTCCAACCCCCTGCCATGCAGGAATATACAATCAAATCATTCCCGACAGTGACAGTGGAGCTGTAGTAGAGTTCCACTTGCAGAACTCTTATGTTACATGCAAACAAAGAAGATCTCAGCCTATATGTGTTCAGTGTGACATCTTTTATTTTTCTTTCTTTTACTGAAGGGCTGATAAATTCCACCGGATGCAAAAATTCTGCAGTGAACTCCCTACCAAACACATTCACCCTTCCCTGTGTTGCAAATTCTAATTCATTCTCTGCGCCTGTGATTTAATGCTATAGTTAATGCTTTCGATGTCAGCCTAAGTGAGATAGAAAAGTTTAAAAATTCATCGCTGACCTTTCCCTGACACATTTAGCTTCAGTGAGGAGGAGCGCACCATGCACAGGGTGCATGAGTGGAGCAGGTGGTATGGACCCTGGTGTTTTCTGGCTCACCCTTTCCCCTGCAAAGGAGGGAAAAGGTAGACTGTAATGGACAAAGAGAGAAGGAACAGGAGGTGTGATGCAAGGAAAGGTAACCCAGAAAGAGAAATGCAAGAAACTTATGAAAAATAGATACACCACTGTGGAAAGGCAGACAGAATGCAAACTGGATTGCTTTTTTTAAAAGTTTTTAAAAAGCTGATGCCTTTAAAACAGAGGATTTTAGGGAGAAATGGGGGGGGGTTGAGAGTGAGGGGGAAAGCCAACAAGAAGGAAATATGTCTCTTAAATGTCTTCAGAGCACTTTTCTCCTCCCTACAGCCTGCAGAGCTGGGTTTGTTTATTAGAAGATAAGATAGTGAAAAATGTATTTTGCAGACGGAAAATAGTAAAGCAGCTTCCCAGGCAGATAAGAAAGCCAAATTTCTATTTTATGCTCAATTGAATGATTCGGTTACATTATCTGAGAAGCAGCAGCGAAATCACACCCTTTGGAGACAAGGCGCTGAGGACATGCAAGCAAGTTCAGCCTGCGGTGTGTGTGTGTGTGTGTGTTGTGACCCTTCGTTTTGTGGTAATGTTGATTAGGTCAATACACAGAGAAGTTGGGGAGCAAGGAGAAGGACAGGAAAAGGATACCAAAAATGTCAAACGGGTTGGCCCCTTCTCTAGAAGAAAATGCTAAAGCAATGGCTCTAGACAGCCCTGGTGGCGCAGTGGTTAAATGCCAGTACTGCAGCCATAACATTGTGAGTTCAATACTACAGGGCTCCAAGGTTGACTCAGCCTTTTATCCTTCCATAGGTTGGTAAAATGAATACCCAGCTTGTTGGGGGCAATTAGCTCACTCATTGTAAACTCCTCAGAGAGTGCCTTGTGCTATAAAGCAGTGCAGATGCATAAGTGCTATTGCTAAACAATTTGTCAGCCGCTCCGAGAACCTTTGTGGCTGAAGAGCAGGGTATAAATACTCTAAGAAATACTTGAATACTCTAATGAAACCTGGTGGGGGGGCTGTGGATCCCCAGGGGTCCTCAATGACCTCACAGGAGGTCCATGAAGGCTTGGAGGATGCTCAGCCCACCTCCTTCCTGCAGTGGAGCAGCCACGTGACAGGAGCCAAGGCAAAGGCTAGCCGGCTGGCTGGTTGGCTGGCTTGGCTTGCACATTGCCATTCAATCCACTCCAGCCACAAATTTGCAGAAAGAAGCAAGAGAAAAGTCTTCCCTCCCCTTCTAGTGCCTCTGAGCAAAGGCTGGATGGTGTCTCTCTCTGGCTTTTCTTCGCAAACGAAGATTCAGGAAGGACTCATCCCGCATTTTCTGCAAGCGCGCTGATGACTAAAAAGGCCAATCCGAGATAAACAGGTCCGGTTGCAAAAAGCACAGCAGAAGGTCTCCTTGGGTGATGTTTTTGGGTTGTGATTCTTTCTGCGTTGTCGTTTCTCTTCAAGACTTGTTCGTCGTGAGTTCTCAAATAAGGCTGCAGCATTGTGGAGAGTGCGTCTCCATGCCTCCCGATATGAGGCCAGGGTGGACCATTGCTGGTGATCAATTTGGCCAAGCCTGAGATGTTGTTTCAGGGAGTCTTTGTATCGCTTTTTTGGAGCGCCCCTCTTACGCTGACCCGTGGCGAGTTCACCGTAGAGTAGTATTTTTGGGAGGCGATGGTCCTCCATCCTAGAAACGTGCCCTGCCCAGCGCAGCTGTGTTCTCAATATCATGGCCTCAATGCTGGTGATCCCTGCTTGCTCAAGGACAGCAACATTCGTCACATAGTCAGTCCAGTGTATATTTAGGATTGTGTGTAGACAGCGCTGATGAAAGCGCTTAAGGAGTTGTAGGTGGTGGTGATAGGTGACCCATGTTTCAGATCCATAAAGGAGGATAGACAGTACAATGGCTCTATACACACTGATTTTTGTGCTTTGCCTCAGGTGTTTATTGCTCCAGACTCTTGGATGGTGTAATTGCATTATTATTATTATTATTGGGTAGGGTTTTAAATCTTGAGTTCAGTCTTGGGGGTTCATGGCAATAAAAGATATTGAAAGGGGGTCCCTGGCAGGCAGCAGCAAAACAGTGAATTCTGAAGGCAGAAAAAATAGAAGGGAACAGAGTTCCATCTGGTGGACCTTCATACTCTGCCATCTAGAATCTTGACTCTTCCTTTGAGCCTGTGCAATGGATTTTTCTGGTGGAGTGTAGCGTGCACAGAACTGGCCTCTAGTATTTTTTTTTTAAAGAAGTGTCAGGCCATGTAGGAGGCATGGGTCAGGAGCCCTGGAGCCCTATGGAGGCCTTCCCGCAGCTTGCAGGCTATACCTCATTCATTCCTCCTTTATTCCAAAGAAAAGGTACACTTTCCAGTGACATGCTAGAGCCCTTGATGAAGGTATCTAATGGAAAGGCAGCGACCTTAATGGTCCTCCCGAGGCTTTGCCTGCATTACTAAGGAGATCTAAATAAATATTTACTTTCCCTTCACTGCAGCACTTCAATATAATTAAGGGAAAAATAAATAAAATATTAATTTCCTCTCTTTCCTTTAAAAATCCCTGTTGGCTAGGTTTTCAGTAAAACCACCCTTCAATGAGGTGAGTAGATCCCCTAGGAAGGAGGAAGATTGGAAATTAAAGAATCCATTTGCAGCCCAGCAACCTGCCGACAAGTGGCAAAGCCGAGAGTGTTGCCAGGCTGAGAACTGCATCCCTCCGAGGCCCAATTTGCACATACAACCTGCGGTGCATGGTTTCCGTCACAAAAAAAACACCCCTTTCCATCTGATCAGCTCCTGTCAGCAAGAGGATCAAACTGCCCATCCACTGGAGTGGGTGGTTCAGAAACCAAGCACTGAGATTTCTGATGGGGCCAGCTGAAACTCTCCTTGGAAGCAGCACTATCTTCTGGTTTCCTTCCGAGTTACCTTTACCTGCTACAGAAGGGGCATCTATTATTCTACATCCAGGGAAGAAACTGTTTGCAAAGAATTCCTCATATCAGGAAGGAAATTGAGAAAACCACTCATTGCTTCCTTTGAGAACAGAAGAGAATTACTACTTATAGGGCTCAAGAATCATAGAATCATACAGTTGGAAGGAGCTGTTACCCAAATTACTGGGGGTCCGTGGAACCCACTCGTGACTCTAGTAAATTGTTTTGTTTTGTTTTGTTTTTTTAATTAGCTAAAAGCTTTGGCTGCAAGAGGCCGGGTAACTTTGCAAGATCTTTTGCACCTGTGTATACCAGTACTCACCAACAAGACTCCAATCCAAAGTAAAATAAAAATGGTTTTCATTGGAAAATAATCACAGAAACATTCACACATGCATTTGTTCGCAAGACAACCATACAAGGCTAATGAAGAATCAGAAGGAAATATTTGGATAGCAGAGATAGAGTCGGGGAAGTGGATTATAATTATCTGTCTGGAGAGCAAAGCTCTGAAACAGCTCCTCAGACTTGAAGTTGAGGATGAGACAGCAGTCCGACAGAGTGATGGTGTCCAACTGTAGCACCCTTTGGCTATGATTTGGGGGTAATATTTATATGTAATATTGTATCCTTAAGGGGTGTTTTGAATCATGCTTGGGTGAGGTTCCCACAGTTAAGACAAAGTAAACTCTGGCTTGTTTGATTGTCAGTAATGGTCAAGACATTAAGACTGATAGGTTTATGGCATCCTTTGTGTAGTGGAGAGGAAAAGGTATCCTTTGCAGGATAATGGGTGTTCCAGTCACTTGTTTATTTTGGACTATGACTCACTTCCAGGTGTGTCCAGGGAAGATTAGCCACAGGCATGCAAAAGCAATAATGGGGTGGATTCCCCCCCCTGTTAAATTGAAAAATCGCTTTATCACACCTTGGACATCATTAAAAAAAAAGATAAGTCCAGCAGTGGCTAATTGAGGTAAGTACAAAAACAAGTAAATCACTCACTGCTGCCATCTTGCATGCAAAGCTTATGGGGGGAGGAACATCATTAAGACATGTTCCAGCCGCTGCAAAATGCCATTACTGCAGGTCACTCTGGATTTTTATTGGGGGGGGGGTCGTATAGATAAGCCCTTAATGTGTTGAGCATGAAGGTCTGAAATGGGCCTTGAAATACCTCCAAGAGGAACTACTCAATTCTGCCATCACAACAAGCCCCCTGCTGGACTTCCAAGCATTGACTGGCATGCATAAGCCAAGCACAGCACTGAGTCTGGCTTTGCACATTATTTATTGCATTACAAGAGCTGGCAGAGGCTTCTAGCTTTCAGAATTGTCAATACTGTCCCCTTTCATCACTGTTAAGTTATCTTGAAAGAAAGACAAAAGAAACCCTCGAAAGTCTCCTAACTCAATAAAGAGAAAGGCCTTGGGGGCAAAGGAGCATTATTCCAGGGCATCTTTTTTTGGTCCTCGTTTATCGCTTGACTCCAACAAGATGAGAGAGCAAACAAGGAAGACAAATCCTTCCTTTCAGGTCCACAGCTGCTACAAAACTGTTCTCAACATGGATGTCCAAAAACACTCAACACAGGCTCATTTTAGGTCATAGTGATGGGGGGGAAAAAAAAGAAGAGGTAGAGGACAGCCCAGGTGGAGAGAAAACTGCAAAATATTTTGGGAATTTTAGACTGCGTTGTATGCAGCCTTTATTTAATTTCTTCCTTCTTTATTTCTCCGTGAGTCTGTTTATTTATTTTGGAAACCAATGGCTAAAAACATGCTGATGAAAATGTTTAAGGCGAAATTGTGTGAGAACACAATTTAATTATTCTAAAATCCCATTACATTTTAAAATCATTTTAAAACATAACTTAGAAAATGCCCAGAGAGGACATATTTTTCCAGATATGGATAAGTGAAACTGCAGATACCAGTCATGTGGATACAGAGGTCAACCTGTATCCATGACATTCCTACTTTTCTTTACCCAAAATCTGTTAGTATGGGTAAAAATACATGCAGAAACATGCAGAAATAGTGTTTTGCACATGACAGAGTGGGCATGTCATGAACCCCCTGGCTGAGGACTCAGAGGAGGAAAAGGAAGCAGAGAACACAGACGAGGCAGAGGAGGAAAGTATAGCTGAGTCTGAAGAAGCAGAGATTGCTCCTACTCCCTGAATCAAAGAAAGAAAAGAAACCTCCCTCTGAAGAACAAACTGTCTGCCAGCCAGTGATAGATGATACAGATGACATGTCACCTCCCTTCTCTGCACATTGGAAGAGACAAACACCATGCCCATCTGTGTTTAAATACCAAACGCTAACCCATTTCCTCGCTAATCCACTCCACCTGACCTTGGAATTCCAGCTATAAATCTGGAAGCGGTTCTTCCCTCAAGCCAGTGCTGACAACTGCTTGTCTTGAGCTGTTGCACTCCTCCTGGATACTTGCTTGCCTTGACTTTGAATGGACTTCTGGACTGTTGCTTTAACCCTTTGCTGACCACGGACTTGGACCAAGGACCTGACTCTACTGAATTCATGCCAGCCACAGATGCAGGTGAAACATCAGAAAGAAACTATTCCAGAACACGGCCTCACAGCCCAGAAAAAAAACCCAAGGAAAATCTCTGGACTGGCTTTTGACTTCCCTAGCATCTAGTATGGACAATTAGTAATTGAAATCTGGTCTGGCTTTTAATTACTCTTGCATACTGTATGGACTATTGGCGACTGACTTCTGGCCTAGCTCTTGTCTTCTCCTGCTTCTATTGTGGACAACTGACAACAGGCTAAAACAGCACCCCTTACCCTGTTCTTCCTGCATTCCTCCCCTGTTGCACTGTGAGTTCAGGACAGGACAAGAACATCTGGCCTGCTGCCCTATGTGCAGGGTGGATTATGCGCCATTTGCAGATCTTTCTTGAGTAACCCATGCAACACAAATCCAGTGCATTTCACCTGCCCCTCACTCCATATCTCAAGCCATTCTCTTGCCTTCTAAGCCCCTGTACATTATAGAAGATGCTATTTATGAGTTCCTAATAACCAGCAAGCCAGTAAATTCCCTTTATTTGCCACCATTACCTCCTGAACACAGCGTTTTTTAAAAGTTATCTAAGCAGGTTTATGAGAGGAATAATAGATGTTCCCATTATCATTTTCAGCATTCATGGGAAGTGTGTCTATAATTCTGTATAATTATGTAGACTTAGCAGTGATGAAGGATGACAACACCAAAGAGCAGAGGCTTCCGTAAATCCATAGAATCAGTTATTTATATATATATATTTAAAAAAAGAAACAAGAAAAACACCAGTAGCAGCTATCTAGACGGTGCCAAAGTAAAACAGGATTGACCAATGAACGTCAGAAGTATTCAGTGTGCAACAGAAATGCCCAATGTGCATTGGAGTATCCTTGTTGGTGTCCAGATGTGCATTTTCACAATTCACTAATAAGGGTATGTTGAATTTCTGCAATGTAGCTATGGATTCATAAAATTAGGAATTGTAGACTGTGGTTTGGGATCTCAGCCTATATTACTAGGAAGCACTTGGAAAAGTCTTAAGCTGGTCCAAGCCACTGTTTTATTTATAGCAGAGGTGGGGATCATGTGGTCTGTGGGAAAGTGACAGCCCCTCTTATAGGGAGATAAAGACCAGAATCCACTTAGTTACATACACATGAATGCAGCCCCTAAAAGTCACCACTGCACCAGTTGCGCCGAGAGTCATGTGCTGCTGTGCCTTGTCTTTGGAAGTTGTGCATTGTACATAACAGTTGTACATCCTCTATTCTGCATTGCGATGGCATGTTGCAGTTATGCATCCTATACTTTCCAATTGTGGTTGTGGATCCTACACTTTGCATTGTGGTTACTCATTACGGTTGTGCATCCCATACTTTGCATTCTGATTATGCATTGCATATTGTGCATTGCCTAATGGCACATGATCATTGACAGGTCTTATGCAATGTTGCTATGCTACATGGAGACTTTGCAGCACTGCTGTAGTGTATGACTGCATGTGGATACTTAGGCTGCATGAAGGGGGTGTTGGACTGAAGCCACAATCTTTTGGATAATCTTGACCTAATCTTGACCTGGAAAGCTGGGATGCTCATGAAAGAAAGGAACCTGTTCCTCACCATCCCATTTCATAGAATCATAGAATCATAGAATTGTAGAGTTGGAAGAGACCACAAGGGCCATCCAGTCCAACTGGATGTTCTGTGTACATAATTCACCCCAGACATGTTTCCCTCCCAACCAATATCTGTTATTCATTCCCAGAAAGCAGTCTAGGAGACATAGGTTAAGACCACATCCCCACTTACCTGGGAGTAAACCCTATGAAATGAGACATACTTCTGAGTAGGCTTCTGAGTCTATTATCACAGCTTCGAAAGGCTTGCAGTGTGAATCTTTACTGCACACTTTACTCCACAAATAACAATAACCTCAAGGCACTCACAATGGGATGGGTGAGTAGAAATGTTGATGCAAAATCAACTAGAACAAATCAAAACTCACAGAGACTTTGAGGGTCAGGCTTGAATGTTCCTCCAAAAAGACCTTTTGTTTCCTTAAACAAAGTACCGCAACAGCCTCCACACTTCCTCCCCTGAACGAGCTTGTGCAAGGATATGGGGATGCATGAGAACATATTTAATTTCAATAGGCTGTGACATTTTAATGGTATTAATGTATTCCATGCAGCCTACCCATGGAGCATAGAGTGCTTGTCAAGGTCGCCAGGTATTTTGTTAAGAGTCTGGATATTCTGAGTAAATAAACAGCGTTGAGGGGGAGTATGATGGATACCGGAGTTCATTCCATGCCTTTCAGTTGGGAACGCAGGAAGTATACACTCTCTGCAGGCAGAGAGAAAGGTTCTTTAGAATTAACAGCTGATTTAGCTGCCATTAACCTTGGGCAAACCTTAAACGTTTCTAGCATTCCCAAAGAGAGAGGAGATTATTATTGTTTTTCAGGACTGGTGAAATGTAAAATTAGATTGCTGGTGGGTAATGGTGAAGGCTTTTGTGTGCTCTCTCTCTCTCTTATAGATGATTAACATGATATATTAATAATAAGACTAGAGTCCTAATATGAGGATGTAGTATGGCACAGGTTAGATAAAAATATGCTGGGACCTGACTGGGAGTAGGCTATGAGAAATTTATTTATTTATTTAGGTATTTATACCCCGCTCTTCAGCCACGAAGGCTCTCAAAGTGGTTTACAAATTGTTAAGCAATAACAACTACATATCTACACCACTTTTGTAGTGCGCTAGGCACTCTCCAAGTGGTTTCTAATGTGTGTTAGCTAATTGGCCCCACAAGCTGGGTATTCATGTTACCGATCTATGAAAGGATGGAAGGCTGAGTCAACCTTGAAGCCCTGTAGGATTGAACTCACAACATTGTGGCTGCAGTACTGGCATTTAACTACTGTGCCACCAGGGCTCCCTACAGGTGTAAGTACAAGTCAACCCCCATGTCCACGGGACCGGTATCTGCGGTTCTTCCCCATACCCTATGCAATTACCCATCCCTGAAATACATGCTGTGAAAGAGAACATGGCGCTTAAATATGTCCTTCCTTTCCCTATGTACCTGAACTTTCTTACCTTTCCACACTGCTTTCAAGATGTTATTTAGGTAAGGAAGAGGGAATTTGCTCTGAATTTCAAATATGGCCTGCTTCCAAAATGTCACCATTAGCGGCGGTAACAGAACACAAGGCTTGGTCTTTTTAAGCTGAGGAGAAGAGGCAACGTTCAACCTCCAGGAGCTTTTAAAGAAAAATAATAAAGAGAAGCCCACGTACAAAAAGCTAAGGTATCATCGGACTATTCTCTTGGAAATATCTTGAAAAGGGCAGGATATTGGAATTTGAGACAATGGGGAGAAAAATGATCTAGCAAGGAAGTCTTGCTGGCATTCTAATGAGAAAAGGTTATTCCGGAGGAAACAAGGAACTTGCATAAAGTAGAGTCAAGTCATCTTCAGTATGCATTTTGCAAGAGAGGGACTGAGCACCTACCTGGGCGGGAGGAATATCTGGTGGCTTCCATGTTAGGTGGAAGATGAATCCATTCCATGTTTAAATGAGCTGTCCTGGGTGCTGAACTTATTAGTGGCTGGCTGGCTGGACTGATTGGTTAAAATATTTATATCCTGCTGTATAAAAGGTGATCTCAGAGCAACAGACGATAAAATCTTTTTAACCAACAATATAGAGCAGCAGGAAATAATTTAGACTACAAATATATTAAAGAGTTTGACAAGTTGAAATGAGAAAATTAACATTCAGTGAAAAGAGTTTGAAACTATTTAAAACCATGGTACACACATAGGTTTGGATAAGATCAATCATGTGTTGACTGGCTGCTGGAATGAAATCCACATTGATACCAATTGGGCTTCTAAGGGGAAGACCTTCAAGAATTGGGATGCCACAGCTGCAAAAGATCTCTCCCACAGCCTCCCATGCTGGATGTCCCTCTCCAATGGCACACAGGGGTGGGCCCCTCCTGGAGACCTCAAACCTTGGGGTGGTATATATATGGAGAGAGGTACCCCATCAAGAGGTACCCCTCTGGAATGTGTCCAGAGGAGGGTGACCAAAATGGTGGGAGGTCTAGAAGCCCTACCCTATGAGGAGTGGCTTAGGGTGCTGGGCATGTTTAGCCTGGAGAAGAGAAGGTTGAGAGGTGACATGAAAGGCATGTTTAAATATTTGAAAGGATGTCATATTGAGGAAGGAGGAAGCTTGCTTTCTGCTGCTCCAGAGACTAGGACATGGATCAATGAATTCAAACTCAGGAAAAGAGATTCCACCTAGACATTAGGAAGAACTTCCTGACAGTAAGAGCTGTATGGAAGTGGAATACACTGCCTGGGAGTGTGGTGGAGTCTCCTTCTTTGGAGGTTTTTAAGCAGAGTCTGGATGGCCATATGTCAGGAGTGTTTTGATTGGGTATTCCTGCAGGTCAGGGGGTTGGACAAGATGGCCCTGTGGTGTTTTCCAGCTCTATGATTCTAATTATTGAGATCCAAAGCCACTTCCATTGCTAGCCCATTGAACTGACAACCAACAGCTCTTTTAAAGCTGGTGTTATAGGGTCTCTTTATGTTAAGGCCCAGCTCCTTGGATAGTTCCTTTAAAGTTCTGTGACCTGTGCCTTGCAGCCAGCCAGGGCTGAGAGAAACTGGTTATAGCAGGGGAAGGAGATACAGGTAAGTCAGGCTGGGTGGACCTGATGAGAAAAACTTCTGGAAGGACACAGGTCCATCCAGCCCTTTCCTGACCTGAAAAGGAACTCGATCAGCAAGCAGATTTTTTACACAACTCTTCTGCCCATACTCACTGTAGACTCATCACCGCTGCAGAGAGAAGAGGCTGAATGACAGAAGATGGCTGCAAATGAGCTCCCATTAGCTTCTGCTGTCTATCTTGGGATAGCAGAGGATAGCATGGTAAACAGTGAGCACTTATCTCTCTGGCTCGGCATTTAGATGATTTCCATAATAGGCTCCATTGAACTGAGAGCCCTAGAGGTATCTCCGGGCCTGGGGAGATGCACTCTGTTCTCCCAATCTGATGTCGGTAAAGGTGACAACAATTGCTGTTAACAAAAGAGGGGAACACATTCAACATGCAGTCTGGAGCAGCTGGGAAGGCAGGTGTGTCTAAGGCTTCCCTTCCATGCAGGTAGGTTCTGACAGCCATGGGCAACAAGCTCTGCAGGAAGCAAGGGGAAGCTTGGGGGAGAAAAAGATTGCCTGGGGAATGAGGCTTTGAATTGTGTGTGTGTGTGTGTATAGCTGTGTTCAAACAAGCTGCAGTTCACACTGATAAGAAATCCATTAAAGCGGCGGTGGGCAAATTGCACCCGTAGGACCATATGTGGACCCAGGTCTGTATGTGACCCAATGTCCATCTATGAGCACAATCATCACCATCACCACATCATCATCATCATCATCATCTCATCTTTTTCCTAGTTTGGAACTCAAGGCAGCTTACAACAGTTAAACATAGTCAAAAATCCAAAGCACAGCATTCTGTTTTATGGAGAGTTTAGAAAGTTACTTTTATGGAGGATGAACATAATGACGTCATGCAGAAAGGTGGTACTCTGGGATGAGAGTGTGATGTACCAAGCACACATGCTCACATGCAATCAATAAATTGCTTTATTGACATGGATTCATGTGTCAGGAACATAGAACAAAGCCGAAACTGAGTACAGCCAAAGCAAACCCCCAGATAAACCCCACAGCATGAGAAAAGCATTTAGGGAGGATTTCTCAGGGCGCCTTGCACCTGGGAACGCTGACCTTGAGCTGCTGTGGAGAGTAGCGTTCCCAAGCCAACCAGGCGGGTTGGCCTCTCTCCAAAACCTTCAGTGGCCAGGCCAGAACCAGCCTCATGTCAGGGTCCTCCATGAATTCTCCTCCAATTCCCAGAATTCAGGGACGAGCCTGACAGAGAGCATAGGGTTTGGCTTTCCTGTATGATTATCGTTGTCCTTTCAAAAGGGATTGCAAAGGAAAACATAGCCATTTTGGACTTGCTGGGGTAGGGCGGTGCAGTCCATGGGAAGATCTTGGAGGGGGGAGGACTGGGAACCTGTCCACTGTTTGGTTATCTTAGATGGAACTGGGTTGTTTGTTTTTCTAGTCTGAGTCTAAAACTCTTAAGTTTCCTCCATTATTCAACTATGGATAGAAGAAACCATCTATTCCTGGTCTGTGTTGGTTTCTCACGTTTTCAGGCACACCTTCTGTTCCAAGCTGTGTCACGACGATAGTCAAAGTACCCCACAAAAAAAAATCACCTTTTAACTTTACAATTTCTGCCTAAACCCGGAGAGCAAAACTATGTCCCCAAAGTGACCAGCTGTAGCTTGCTATACAGTCCAACCTCTTGCCATGAAGGAATACATAATTAAAGCATCCCAACAGATGGCCATCCAGCCTTCCATTGCCCAGCATCAAGGTAGCATGACTCTATGTACCCCTCTGGCTCCTCCCCTTTATGCTGCCCATGCAACAATGCAACACATCTTCAGGGGATGATGGAACAACCCCCATAGCCAGGTGAATAGTGCTAGGATTCCTGCAGAGAATAATATGCACACACATTAAAAACATACAAAATCCCTAGTTAGAAAAACCATGGACTTTCCAAAATCTCCACAATTCAGGACTTAAGCTGCACAAAATTCACACATGGGTTTTTGTGTGTGCAGGAAAAAGTATTTTTCTGCACAGGAAACAGCATTCTGTGCAGGAACTGTGATGTTCGGCTCAAAACAACCACATACGAATTTTGTACAGAATAAGTCCCAGATTGCGAATAGCCTTTTAAAATGGTGTGGTTTTTGAAAACTTTCTTGCAGTGGGAAGAAAATTGCTGAAATGACTTGGTGCTACTTTCGAGAAGAATTACATCCCTTTCGAGAAGAATTGACAAATTACATCCCTTGTCTGCATGTCATGAAGCAGTCTGAGTCTATAAAGGTTATGCTACAAACCTCTTCCTCCCTGTTAGTCTCAAAGGTGCTATTTCTTTTTTTCCTACTAAAAAATGAAGAAGCAAGGATATCATAATTTGCTGAAGCCATCCATAATTGAGCATGGGTACGATGATCTGGGACCTCCAGCATGACCTTACCACAGTTTGGTTTGGGGTGGCTTCCAATTAAAGTAGACCTACTGAATCAATTGCTGAATGGTGAGTCAACAATGAGGTAAATCCCATTGATTCAATGTGACTTCTGTGGTTAGGACTGACAATAGGATTTAGTCTTTACCTTTGATAATTTGATAGCATTTGTCATTTTTTAAAAGAAACAACATGAGTTACAATAGTAAAAACACACACACAATAAAAGTAGAATAAAATCAATCAAGTAATAAACAAGGATAAAGATATAATAGAAAAAGAAAAATAGCAGGAGAGATTTTTTAGGTTATCAATCAGGGGAACTTCTAGGCAAATATGAGACTTCAGTTGATGGTGGAAACACTCCAATTGTCTGGGAACCCACAAGATCTTGGTAATGGAATATGTCATGTGCTGGGTGTCACAGCAGAAAAGGCCTTCGACTTTAAATGCAGCCAAATGAACCTCACTTGGCTGTGGTACCAAAAACACAATTGCTGGAATCCTGTTGGTGTTTTGCTGAGGCATAAGTTCCCCTGCAGAAGTCATTGGAAAAATGTTGTCCAATGAGGAATGGTTATATTCAGTTCAAGGTCATGGAGGTGGATCTGTACAGGTGTCACCATTAGACTTAGTTGCACTTTGTAAATGGTGTTCATTCACATTGACAGTGGTTGCACTTGGGGGCACCTGCAATTGCACATGGGGGCACATTACACATGCATGTGCACATAGAATCATAGAATCATAGAGTTCGTTGCACAATGTCACAATTTACTTCTACAAATGCTTCATAAGTCCTAGAGTGTAAAGTTATGTTCCATCTCCTCAGTGAAGGATCTTGGCCATAGTTTCATGTTTAACGTTAGTTCTCACAGTGTAGCCATGCACTGTAGCTCTTTTTCTCTTCCTCTCTGGCTCCCTAGCAAAGTATCATTCAGTGTAAATGTATTTCTGGACTCAAATCACAAGGTCCAATGATGTCTGATGATAATCATAGGTTTCTACACAACAGAAAATGGTGCTGGGGAGGATGATAAAGGTTTAGGATGGATGCTTTGTTTGCAAGTCTAGTGTTTGTTGCATATTGAAGCTCATTGAGTAGAATAGCTGGGGATGGATATGTGTAGGCGATGCTGAAATATGATAATTGAATGTAATCCAGGCCAGCACTGATTTCATCTCTGTAAGGCACAAATAGGCAAAAACGGTTGTTTTCATTCAAGAAGTAAATATAAATTCCCGCTGCTGTTTCATGCCTTGCATTTTCAGCCTTGTTTATCCAAAGATAGGCATATACAAGGTTGGTCCCTAGGGGATGGTTATGTGGCTCTGATGTCAGTATTGCACCCTGGGATCTATCCAAGGTGCTGAACCCCCCAAATAGGCTCATCTCCTTGGACATTTTTCAAGCCCAGGAGCAGCAAATACCCAAAGAAGTAGACTTATTGGAAGGGAAAGTAGTTACCAGTGAGCCAAGTCAGGCAGGTCATACTCATGTAGTCAAGGGACTTTGCTGAAGATTAAGAGAAGCACAGAAACATGGGAGTTGTCTTTTAATCTTCATAGAATTCACTTGGAGTCCTACCTGTCCTTATGGCATTCTGCATTGGATCACAGTATTCAGAAGGAGGGGGAGGCAAATCCTCCGTAAACTCCACCAGGAAAGCCTTCGTGCAGAAAATAATAATTCTGTGCCAAAACAAAATTTCATGCTCAGAAATTGCTGTTTCCTCTGCAGAAAATGCTGTAATTGAAAATTTAGTCTGCAATTTTTTTTACATGTGGTCAATTCGCCTAGCAAACAATATTTTCTGTACAAGAAAAAGCATTTCCCACACCGAAAATGCTATTTCTTGTTCGAAACAACCATGTCTGAATTTTGCACAGAAAGAGTCCCGAATTACAGATAAATGTCAAAGACTGTTAGGTTTTTGAAGACTTTCTTGCAGCAGGGAGAAAATTATTAAAATTATCCATTGTTTCCTTTAAGAAAGAAACTTGGGGAAGAATCGCATCCCTAAATTGGAGAACCAGCTTCGCGAATATGGCAAGGGACATTTCTTTAGAAATAGGACTGGACGCTAGGGTTCCATTTCTCTTGCCCTGTCCCATTCCAGGCCATTCTTTCATTAGTGGTAGGTCTATAAGGAATTGCTACCATTACCAGAGTCCATTAAACAAAATGCATGTGGGGAAAATCATCATTTGATTTAGTCCGGCAACACGGCAATATTGGCAAGATAATCGCATAAAAGTGACACCGTTTATGGTTGAGCTGTTTGATTTTATGTCAGAGTGTTTCAATTTCACACGTTTTTATGATCATATATAGGTCTAATGTATGCATTAACCAGCGTAAAGGTTAGATAGATTGTTTTAGCATTTCAGTATAAAGAGCGGCGCAGATGCATTGAATCTGAAGAATGATCATCAGAATGCAAAAGTGCAGGTTGCGCCTCCACCAGGATATGTGTGTGTGCGCGTGTGTTTTCTTCCTCGCATTTAAATTACCAGCACAATTTGATTTGCCAAAGAACAAAGAGAACAACTTGTCTCCCATTCAAAATCCCAAGGAACAGCTGGAGCAGGTTATGGAATGTTAAGAAACACACATTTTTCACTTATAGAGGCATAAAGGCTTCCGTGATCGAAACCATGCGTATCCGATGCTTCAGAATCCCAGATGGCTTGTGTGTTCCAGCCCTGAAAGAAATCAAATCAAAGTCTTCCCAAAGTGTTTGCTGCCTTATCACGTAGCTGCAAAAGATGGTCTTGTTGTTAAGTATTCAAACTTCTTTCTTCTAAATACCTGTATTTCTTTCTCGGGATCTATATATATATTCCCCCACACTGTGGTCCCCCCCCCAAAAAAATTGTCATTATCCTAATTGTTAATCCCAACAAAAGTAGGCTCACTCAATCAGTTGTTGGCTATTAAATTAATCTAGACAGGCAATTCAAGCCATCGGTCCACATTGGTAGTACCTAGGTGGGAATACCTTCATTGTCTCAAAAAGCAAGGAAAATGTTCAAGAACAATCCCTTTATCCTCCCCGCCCCACCATTTTTCATATTTTATTTTATTTTTGGGGATCTCAAAGGATGCATGTAATTCAGTACCTTCATTTTGTGGGAGATGTCAATCGCCTGATTCAGAGTATCTGGCTTTGGTGGTGGCCGTGAATGTAGAAGACATTTGATCAGCTTAGAGGTCTAATAGATGCTGACAGCTAATAGAAGATTACCACTGGCTCGCTTGTTTCTGTTCTGCTATGGACAGATGTTGCTTAGAGAAGCTAAAAAGTGCAAGTCTAAAAGCAGATGTCAGTCTCTGGAAATGCTCTATCGTAGCTTAAGGGCTTAAGAGCAGACGGTCATGGGAAAAGGCTTATGTGGGCCATTGCAACTCCATAAGCCCAGACGTCAACTATTTGTGGCCCTCCAGCTGTTCTTGGATTGTAGTTCCTATCAGCCTTAGATGGCAAAAGCAATGACGGGAGTTCTTCCAATCTATCATTTTTTTTCTGCTCATACCAGAGGCTCATGGGAACCATGGAGAAATGATGGATAAAACAATTGAAATGGAACTGTCTCACCTACTTAGAATCATAAAGTTGAAAGAGACCACATCGGCCATCCAGTCCAACCCCATTCTGCCAGGCAGGAATACATAATCAAAGCACTCCCGACAGATGGCCATCCAGCCTCTGTTTAAAAACCTCCAAAGAAGGAGACTCCACCACACTCCGAGGCAGTGCATTCCACTTCTGAACAGGTCTAACCATCAAGATGTTCTTCCTAATGTTTAGGTAGAATCTCTTTTCCTGTAGCTTGAATCCATTGCTCCGTGTCCTAGTCTCTGGAGCAGCAGAAAACAAGCTTGCTCCATCCTCAGTATGCCATCCCTTCAAATATTTAAGCATGACTATCATGTCACTTCTTAACCTTTTCTTCTCCAGGCTAAACATACTCAGCTCCCTAAGCTGCTCCTCATAGGGCGTAATGGCTTCCATATGGCAGCTATTTATGGTTTTTCAGGGCTCCACCTCTGGAAGTTCTTGTCCATTAGGAATTAGAAGCAGTGAGACAGCTCCTCCAGTGACCAGAGGTGGTCTCCTGAATTACCACATTAAAAGCTAGATTTCAAAGTCCCTCTTCCTTCAACTTAGGTCACTGAAGTTCTTCATTCATCTTCTCAAATGTGAATTTATTTCCCACAACCCTCTTCCCCCCTCTTTGCTTAAGTTTCTGAAAAGCTTTTGAAAGACTAATATTATACATCCAGAATGTAATTGCTGTTTTATTTTATTAAAAAAAAAAACCCTTTTTTTTGGAGACAGATTTTTTTTCCCCTCCCTCTCCGTAAATCTGAAGAGATTACTCTTCTCTTTCATTAAGGGAATTCAAGGCGGCTCTTTAAATCTCTTTCTCCCTCTGCTCCCATGACACCTCTTTGTCTTTTCATTTTACCTCATTTAAAGATGCGGCCCAATTTCAAAGCTTAATAATGATGAATAAGCGCGAGATTAGGGCATAAGGAAGCATGTTAGGAAAAGATTTTTCATTCTGATTTCGGTAGGTCTCGTAGTTGAAATGATCTGGCATCCAGCCACAGTGTGTAGGTGCTGAAAATCTTCCTTCAGGGTTCTTCAAGGTTGTTGGTTTTTTTCCTCCAAAGGCATAAAGTGTATCTACACCACACAGGTATAGCACTTTCATACCATTTTGACTGCTACAGATCCAGAGAATGGAATGTGGGGATTTGTAGTTGAATGGAAGTACAGTTGTCCCTTCGCATTCACTGGGGTTTTGTTTCAGGACCCCCCCCCCCGTGAATACCCAAATCCATGAATACTCAAGTCTCATTATATGCAATGGCATAGCAAAATGGTGTCCCTTATATAAGATGGTTTGCTTTTTGGATTATTATTTTTTAAAGAATATTTTCAAGCCGTGAATACTTAAATCCGTGGATACCATATCTATGGACACAGAGGTACAACTGTACCTCTAAAGCCCTATTCCACTTAGGTCCAGAATATCTGAAAGCCCATATTTATGCCCAAATCTTACAATTTTGGGGAAGAAGGAAGGCTTTCCTTCCATTTAACCACCCTCCTAGGCTCAGTTGGTGAGGACACAGGAGAAGGCCTTCATGGTGGTTGCTCCAAGGCTTTGGAACTCCTCCCTAAAAGAGGTTCAATCTGTCCCTTCTCTGCTGTCTTTTCACCAACATGCAAAACCCATCTTGTTCAAACACGCCTTTGGTCTTAACTGACTAGGATAAATTAGTATGCAATTAAGTGTGTGATTCTTAATATGCACTATGTATTTCAATTGTTAATGCCTTGAAAGTAGTACAGTAGGACCCCCATATCTGTTGATTCATTATCCACTGATTCAGTTATCCCTGGGACACAAGACAGCACACCTACCATAGAGTCTTCCTAGAAAATGCCTAGAGAGGTATTCTCTCTAGACATCTTCTAGGTCCTCCAAGGCAAACTTAGTTAGATGTGTCAGCAGTCTATTTCGACATAGGACAGGTTTTTGCATTCCTAAAGTATATGTCACAAGGCTCAGCTGGTATGAAATGTGAAGCTTAATCATTATATCATCATGATTTTCCAAACAATGAAGAACATAAAAGGGATGGTGTAAAAATGTTGGTTATATTCCAGGAGACTGATGTCACACTGAAAACTCACAGGATGGAGCAATAGTACGGTAGTGAATCGTTAACACCATGAGAAGGACAAGAAACATAACTGTCCTTCAAAGTAGGTTATGGCTGTAATATTTTTTTTTAAGACTCAACAAGTAATTTTAGCAATTTTCTTCTTACTTTGAGAAAACCTTTGAAAACGTACTGTTCCCACAAGACTTTTCACAATTTGGGTCGTATTCTGTGCAAAATTCGCATGCAGGATTTTTGTGCAGGAAACAACTACCTATGCCCAGAAAATAATACAGGTCGACCTCTGTATCCATGTTGTACATGTTCCAACACACACACACACACACACCCTGGATACGTGAAACTGTGGATAATAGGGAACCCTATTATTTTCAATGAGATGAACACCTGAAGTTGACCATAGAATCACACTGGAGGACCTAGAAATGCCAAGAGAGAACATTATTTTTTGAGGAAGGTAAGTGAAACAGTGGACACCAAATCCATGGATGTGGGGGTCAACCTGTATTTCTGTGCTGAAAATGTCATTTTCTGTGCACAACAACCAGATGAGAATGCAGTGTAGAATAAGTCTCCAATTCTAAAGATTCTCATTTGCCCATGGGTTGTTCTCAGTGGTGTTTCTCGACATTCAATAAACATATTTTAAAAAACTATTTTTCAAACATGTTCAGATATTCTTCCAATTGATCAAGTGATTTTACCCACCGTGAAAAGGAACAAGAAGACTCCCCTGCAGAGACTGCCAATCCGCACACAAGCCGCCTGCTCCATTGAAGGTGGTCAACAAGATGCTCGCTTTTGGCAGGAGTGCGGGGAGTTCTGGAATGGAGCCACACAAACACATGGGCAACCTCCACAATCAGTGCCCAGGTTCCTTCATTTCCAGGGATGCCAAATGATGTGAATTTAATTTACCAACTGTGTGTCGTGCAGGCAGGGGCCATCAAATTAGTCCTGCTTCCAACAACTCAATCAGCAACCAACTTCAATGACCACACAGGGTATTCATGGAAGAACAGCGGACCCGTCCCCTTTCTATCCTCTAACCATCTTCATGGGGCTAGATTTTTATGATTATATTTTCACCCTTAGAGAAGGGAGGAAACCAATGTCTCAGTTTTAGATGTCTGATTTTTGGTTGGCTAATGATTTGGAGTTTCTCTTCCTAGATTTTTTTCCCCAAGGCCACATAAAGTTGTTGACAGTAACAATTCAAACATAAAACCACCCTGGTGAGTAAATATCTCCTAATTATTCCATCAGACTGGAACACAAACACAAATGGAGATTTATTGTACAGAGAACATTACTTGAAGAGGAGAATAAAATTAGGTTCAGAGAGGCGGGGATAAAGAGACTTTGATGGATGCCACACGGCAGATATAATGCAGTTTGACAATGCTTTAACTATCATGGCTCCATCCTATGGAATCCTGGGATTTGTAGTTTGTTGTGGCACCAGAGATCTTTGCTAGAGAAGGCTAAGTATCCCAAAAAACTACAAATCCCCAGAATTCCATAGATTTGAGCCGTGGCAGTTAAAGTGCTGTCAAACTGCATTATTTCTGCAGTGTGGCAGCAGCCTTTCTCATCAATGCCTGTGCTCATTGTGCTTCTGGACTGTTCCAGAACTAGAGGAAGAAAGGGGTCTTATAATCCAGAATCAACATGGAGAGGCAGTGCAGTGTAGTGGTTTTAGAGTTGGACTACAACCCTGGAGACCAGGGTTCAAAGCCCAGCTGTGGAAACCCAGCGGGTGACCATGGGCATGTCATACTCTCTCAACCTCAGATGATGGTAGTAGCAAACCCCCTCTGAACAAATCTTGCCAAGAAAAACCTCTAATAAGTTCACCTTAAGGTCTCCATAAGGATCACTAGAGCTCTCTGGCAGAGAATTCTAAATGCCCTTTAAATCCCAGGATTCCATAGTATGTTACCATGACAGTTAAAGCAGAATATAATGTTACTAGCTGTACCCAGCATAACATATGCCGTTATAGTAGATTTGAACTACTACGTATGTTTCCTAAGCATGGGAAAGGAAACATACCCAAGTGCAATCTGTCTATCGATATCTATCTATCTATCTATCTATCTAGATACTGCCACTATATCTCCTTTTTGTATCATCTTCACATGCCCCTGGTATATTTGCTTGTCTCTCAACACAATTTCTGCCGTGCCTCTTAGCTCCCACTTCTAAACATCCCTTTGTGGAAAGGGCTGCGCATCTGTGCACTTGTTTATTTGCGTACTTCCATATTTATTTTTCTCCAAGGAGGGAAAAATAATAATTGGGAGATCCAGAGTGTAAGAGCCTGGGAGGAGAGATGGGTTTGTTCTCAATAATTATTACTTTGTAGATTTCCCTCCCTCTCCCCAAAACAACATCTTTTAGAGATTAAGTTCAATTAGGGAAGCAGATGGCACCCGAACATCGTCAAACATTTTGGACAGGCAGAAAATTATTGGATTAATTATGTAAATAATTAAAATTTATATTTACACCTGATCATCCAAACAAGGGTGAAAGAACTGATTTCAGGGTTTGTTAAGAGCCGTGGCAAGGTGTCAGCTTGGGATGGCTTCTCTGGTTACATCTTACTTTCAAATGTTGCTTCTGCAGCTGAGAATAGTTGCAGAACTCCACAGCAGGCAATGAAGAAGGAGATCTTAGAGTTTCAATCTCTGTTCTGTCAGGACGCAGCTGGACCTAAGCCAGGGCAGAGTCAAAAGTTATTTTTCCAGGGTTCCCTCTCCATCCCAGTTCAAATGGGGAAGGGAGAAATCTCTCGAAACCATCACTGCAGTTGCCTTTTCAATCGCCACTTCTTTGTGACCTTGTTACCAGTGGTGATCATGTACATACATGCATCTGAGGAAATAGACTAAGGAGATTTTCACACTACACTGTTATAGTGTTACTATTCCACTTTATTTGCTATTGTTGTCTCCGGTGGAATCCTGGGATTTGCAGTTTAGGGAGGGGCATTTACAATTCTCAGCCAGAGAGCTCTTAGGCCTCACTAAACTACAAACCCCAGAATTCCACAGGAGGAAGCCAGAGCAGTTAAAGTGGAATAGTAACACTATAACAGTGTAGTCTGAAAATCTCCTAAGTCTCTGAAAGCTCATGCTACAGTATCTTTTTGTCATTGATTCTCAAAGGTGATACAAGATCCTTCCGCGTACTGATATTCCAGACTAATATGGCTGTCTTTGAACTCTCTGGACTTCCAAACAGCTATCCAAGGTGCTGAACTCTTTCTCCAAAGTAGATCAAGTTCTCCTTAAATACTTTGGATAACTTTTGGACTGAAAACCAGAATGGATGTGAATGGATGGCCCATGGATGTGAAAGACACCAGGCACCAATGCTATAACTATTTCCAGCTTGGTTCCAGAATTTATCTCAGTTGCAATGGGGTTTCAGACTGGATTCGTGTCCTTTTGGATGTTCAAGTCCTATCCAAGTCTATCCTTTCCCATACTTGGGCTCTCATCTCCCAGCTCCATTTTCAGATTACAGAGAGTGGCAATGGTGTGGCATTTTAGCTGAGCATGTATCCAAACAAAGAGTCATGAAATTCAATGGGATGCAAGATGCTGTCTAACACTTTGTTGCTGATCCTTTTTCTTTTTTAAAGCATCAGCAACAAAAGAATTTGCATTGGAAGTTACTCTTCTGTCACTTTGAAATTTCAATCTAAAAGCTGCTGTGCTTTCAAGGAAGCAACTTGCAATGCCTACGTGTCAAGTGTTTTCTTTCCAGGTAAAACTCAGCATTGAAATGCCTGAACCAGAAAACCATGGAAGAAACATTGTGCCTGCACTGGTGTCAAGATAAAGAGAAAGCATTGTTTTCTGTGTATGACGGCTTATTCATATATACCATCCTACAAACATTAGTACGCCCCCACCAGCTGTCTCGTTCCAAGGAAGATCAAGGCTGGACAACTTCTGGAAATGACACTGGTGGATTTATCCATGCATAAATTGTTGTTGTTATTATTGTTGATATATATATATATATATATATATATATCCCATCTTTCCCTCCAAGAGTGAGACTTAAGACTTTATCAGACTAGCAGCTAAAACACTTTAATTCCACTATTGATGAAAGCAGAAAAATAGTGGCATTATTACACTTGTTATCACACATCACTGTAATTGCATGGTACAACCACCATGGAATTATTGCACAACCATGACTGGCACTTTAAGAACGGGATTCTACTTCCATGATTTAGCATGAGTGAGATTTCAGTAAGTCTTGTGGGAAGATGCGAGCATGCTTAAAAACTGCCCAACCCCCTGAATTTACAAAGTAAACGGACACACAAACATTTAAACAAACCTAAAAACGTGCAAACAAAATGGGGCTGCTCATAAAAAGATTGTCCTGTGGATAGTTTTCACTCGGATGTTTTCTCACTCGGAATGGGAAGGGGGGGAAAGAGGACCGCCCAATTCATGCTGCCATCTCTGAATTACAGCAGGACATTATTTCGCAAGCTCTTCAATACCTCCAAAAAGTGATATCGAGAGCTATTGACAGGACCATCCAATGAATTAAAAGCAATGCATTACTCGTGGCTGAAGCACATATTGACCAAGTGAACAAGACAATGTCGTGCAATAGTGGGAACTATTTGTGCCACCATGACGTTGTAATTGTGCAATTTTTGCCCTGTCTGATAAAGTCCTTAAAGCAGCTTACACATTAAAAAACAACTGAAAGCATTCTGTTGGGGCTTTACATCTCCATAAGCGGACTTACATCTGCAGGAATTGGAACTGTGTAATTCTTCAACATCCATTCCAGGAGAGGGCTACTGTTATGTTACTCTGTAGCAGAGCTGGTGTCCTGTTTTAGCATCCAGCCAGGGAAGAGAGTTCAGCTGAGTTGTAATAGTTGTCTTACTAGTGAGAGTAGCAGGGCTTCTTCATAAGCAAGGATAGCCCACCTCCTATTGATTAGTCTCAACTAGAGTATAAGTATTGAATCAGTTGCTGAATGGTGAGTCAACACATATTGACTCACCATCATTATTATATGTGCCCCAATTTCCAATGGCAAAGGTACTGAAGATATGAAAGCAGTGGGGTATGATGACTCCCAAGTCAGAGGGGTGGGGAATCCCTTCTAGAATTCAATTCAAGCTTTAAGGGAGTTCTCCAAGGTGCTGAATCCCATTCCTAAGTAAATTCAGCACATTGGATAGCTCCTTTAAATCTAACCAAAATGTGGAATGGATTCCCTGACTCACTAAAATGGGAGCCCAGGAGACCACTGTTTTGAAAGGCAACACAATTTGTCTTGTACATGTCTAATTATCATCTCTCAATGCATCAATAGGAATATAGTGTCTAGATCAAGGGAAGTAAAAGTGCCACGCTATCCTGCTTTGGTCAGACCTCACCTGGAATACCGTGTCCAGTTCTGGGCATCACAAAGAAGGATATTGACAAGGTGGAGCATGTCCAGAGGAGGGCAACCAAAATGGTGGGAGGTCTGGAAGCCATGATGCCCTATGAGGAGTGGCTTCAGGAGCTGGGTATGTTTAGCCTGGGGAAGAGAAGGTGAAGAAATGACATAATAGCCATGGTTAAATATTTGAAGGGATGTCATATTCAGGATGGAGCAAGCTTGCTTTCTGCTGCTCCAGAGACTAGGACATGGAGCAATGGGTTTGAACTACAGGAAAAGAGATTCCACCTGAACTTCCTGACAGTAAGAACTGGTCAGCAGTGGAGTGCTCTACTAGGGAGTGTGGTGGAGTCTCCTTCTTTGCAGGTTTTTAAGCAGAGGCTGGATGGCCATCTATCAAGATTGCTTTGATTGGGTATTCCTGCATAGCAGGGGGTTGGACTAGATGGCCCTTGGGGTCTCTTCCAACTCTATGATTATATGATTCTAATGCTCATACATCCTAAAAGTTGGGAGATGGGTTGTGTATATTAGAAAGCAGGCCTTTCTCTCCCCCTCTCCACTACTAAATTAACTGTCGTGTAGGCGACATGTTCCTTCCATTCCTGATATGTGATTGCATCCCTTTATAGAAAGAAAGAGCCGATGAAACCAAAACAACTCTGAGCTGTTTCTGACTAAGGTTACTTTATTTTTATTTATTTTTTTTATCAGGAGCTTTGGCTCCTATCAGCCAAATGGAAAGAAAAGCCTCTTTTTGATTAAAAGGGATTTTTGGTTGAGCTGTTTGTCTCTGACCTCAGCACCAAATGCACACCAGGCGATGAAGTGAGGAGAAAGAAGTCTGCTATTTTAGAAAAAAACTTTTAAACCTTTGGTTATGACTTGCATGGTTCTTGGTCAGGGGTGGGCAATTGTGGAAAGCTAGGGAGCCACATTAGCCCTGCAGGAGACATTATAGTTGATTCTTTTCCTATCAGCTTTATTCCCTGTCCATAAAAACTTCCTGGGGGCTAAACACAGACCATGAGCCACATGATTCCACCCCCTGCTCTGGGAAAATAAAATGGCACCCAGTGGAAAGAGCTCCATCATTAGGCGTGCTTACTACCTCTGGTGGTGGCAAAGCACAATGCAAAGAAATCCAATCATATAAAATAATGCAGGGGGAAAAATATTCCAGGATCAAAACAATGGACATTATCAGACGAGTGTCTAATAACATTTTTGTCCCACTAATTTTAAATGCATAAGTATCCTGGCATAATAACAATTATTATCACTAGTTGCTGTAATCATGAGAAAGAACTGCCATGGATGTATTGCACCATGACCACTAGTGCTGTTTGCTTTTGCGTTTTGGCATGGGCAAGACTTTGGCAGTCCTTGCGAGAAGGCGCGAGTGTGCTTCAAACTCCAAGAACACCTAAATTTACAAAGAAAATGAACACACAAGCACTGAAACAAAGTTAAAATCCTGCCAGCAAAATGGGGAAATTCATAAAAAGAGTGCCATGTACTTTGTTTTTGCATTCTCACCTGGGAGTTTTCTGGAAGGGACTACCCATCGATGCTGTAATCACGTGAGAAGAACAGGATGCTGTTTTGCATGCAAGCAATACTGCAAAAAAAAAATTGCTATGGGAGATCAGTTCATGGCTTGGCCCATTAATTTTAAAAAGATGCCTTTTTCACAGTGGCAGAACACTTGAAGAATGCAAGGACAATGATGTCGTGCGATGGGGGGCCCATTTGCTCTATCCTAATGTTGTTATCATGAGATTTTTGCTGCATCTGATAATGTCCAAAAAAGAACCCAGTGAACAATTCAGCAAACAAATCCTGCTAGAATGAACAAAGCTTGCAAGGGAGGGAGCATCTAATCAAGAATGGCATTAACAACGAAGGCACAACACTCTTTCTTGCCTCTAGGATTCATAGAGAGGCGTCACACACACATACACACACACACTTGCACAGGGACAAAATTGCTCTTGCTAAGCTACTTTTCCTTTTAAGCTTGTAAAAGCACAGGCAGAATCTCTGTTGCGGGGTCCAAATTATGGGCAATCTTTCTCCTGTTCTAAATAGGGAAGTCATCTCGCTTCCACGTGCGAGTTTTTACAGTTTAAGTGCTCTCCAAACTAGCAATTTGTCAGAATTGTTCTCAACCATATCTTCTTCATTTAATGTGTTTGTAACCACTTTCTCATTGGGAGTAGGTAGATGAGAGAAGTACCCATATCACCCAAGGGCTTTGCGGTAAAAGAAAATGAACAGGTCAACCTTCATATCCGCGGAACCAATATCCACTGTTCCAGTTATCCACTGCTGAGAAAATAGGGACACATACCATAAAGTCAAGTTGGAAACCCCTAGGAATTGCTAGCTCCTCTAATGGAACTCTATGGTATGTTTGTACCGCAAGTCCTTTCTTTTAATTTGTTATTATCTGCAGTTTCACTTATAAATGGTAAGTCCAGGAATGCAACCCTTGTTTTTGCTTCTGAAGTTCATGGTGACAATAAAGGTCTCTTTTATTAGGATGAGAGCATCGTGTTTTCTTTTGTTGTTGCTTATTGGCTGAAAAGGGAATTCTTGCAGGTGAACAGTTATTCATTGGGATTGGACTCCGAGGCCTCTAACCTTGTCTGTTCTATGGAGTTTTCTAATAGCTAGTAATTTAATGGGTTCATTAAGATTTAGTACTGTATAATTAAAAGTGGCGCTTTTTTGGTGGGGAGGGGTTCTTTTCTTTTAGATACCTGTAGGTGGTGACATTAAAGCCTTTTGGCCTTGCTATGCCATTAAACCTCAGAAGAAGAAGGTGATGGAGAAGGGAGCTATGAACCCTTACACTATATGATTTAAGTATGATTTAAGTCTGACTCTGCAAGCATGGCGTTGGCCCATAACCATGTATGGTCCCACCTTTGGAGGCCAAACTCCATTCCCAGATATGACACTGATCTAAACAGCAGGCATTAACCACTAAGATATTCTTCCCAAATAAAAGTTTAAAACCTTAATGAAGGTAATAAATAAAAGCATATCATGCTAATACATTCTTTGCTGCCTCGTTTAACTTTCAGTCCTTGGATTATGGATGGCTTAACCATCCTGAGCAGTCGATACCATTCTTACTAAAGGGTGTTAAAATATGTATTTATAAAACCTAATCCATACACGAAGATGCCTAGGATGTGTGTAGATGGGGAGGGGAACAGTGAGAATTTTGAAAAGTGGGATTTCCATCAGATGGTAAGGATAAAAATGTTCCAGCTGTAAATCCATTGCCTTAAATCACTCATAATGTAGAGATTAATGCATTTATCACTGGAACACTTTGGTTTGATTAGCCTCTAGGTTTCAGGAGCTTCATCATGTCTTTGTTTTTGTTTTCCTTGGAAGTTGGAGAATGAAGTCCCAACATGTAGGCTAGAATCTCATTGGGGGACTATGATAGTGCGAAAATTATAGCACAAGTAGTTGAACTTTCTCAGAAGCTGAGCAATTGTGGGCAGCCAATGATTCTGCACAATCACACACACTTTTGAATTGGTGAGTGGGGAGTACATTGACACATTCATGGTAAGACTCCTAGAATCCTAGAGTTGGAAGAGACCTCAAGGGCCATCTAGTCCAGCCCCCTGCCATGCAGAAATACACAATCAAATCATTCCCAACAGATGGCCCTCCAGCCTCTGTTTAAAAGCCTCCAAAGAAGGAGACTCCACTGCCGAACAGCTCTTACTGTCAGGAAGTTCTTCCTAATGTTTAGGTGGAATCTAAAGAAGACTGCACGGACAATGATGTCGTGCAATGGTGGGTCCATTGCATCCATTGCTCTGTGTCCTAGTCTCTCGAGCAGCAAAAACCAAGCTTGCTCCATCCTCAGTATGACACTCCTTCAAATATTTAAGCATGGCTATCATGTCCTCTCTCAACCTTCTCTTCTCCAGGCTAAACATGAGTATGGAGAAAAACAGGCCAGCTCCAGGGTTTGAATACATTGGCCGGAAGGGAACATATTCTGGCCGGTCTAGAAAAGCCCTCTGTCTTGCCCAAAGATGGGAAGGTGAATGTCTGCAGTTCCAGGTTCATCATGCTGAGAAGGTCAGAGTCTACCCAAACCTTGGGCACGGTGAGATTCATTCACATCCTCACATATTCCCAGATCTACTTTACCTTCGGCAAAGTGTTAGCTTGGAAGCATGATTATCAAAGCTAACACATTAACATTAATTCAAACTGTAATTCACAGATATTGGACATTTCAGTCAATATTATTAAATAAATTCCTCATGCTAATCATTAGCAACATTTAAGTGATGTGTTACATTTCAATTAAAAAATGGTGAGAATTAATAAAAATGGCTCCCAGTGGGGAGGGAAAGAAAACTCAAACTATCTCCAAAAGTTTTATTTAAAGTATCATGAAACATTGATCCTTACTCAGACATGTGTGATGTAAAAATGATTAAGACAACTTGGAATTCATGGTTAGACACCGATAAAGCACTACAGACCATGCATTAACTTTTAAGAAATTAAGTCTAAGCACTGGTCAAAAATCTGTTGTATCCTGTGCTTTTACACTGTTGTCTCAAAGTTTTGCAGTATGTAGGACTTTGTTTTAAAATAATAATAATAATAATGTGTTGGTAAAAAATAAAGGGAGAACCACAATAGTGTAGTGATTTGAGTGTTGGACTAGGATTCTAGGAGACTAGGGTCTGAAAATGCTAGTCTGGAAAAATACGTTAGGAAATAAATGGGGAGAAATAGCTACAGTGAAACTAGATTAGTTGGTTAAACGTTTCTTCTTTTTATTAAGTAGAAATAAAGGGAAGACAGAGAAGATAAGATAAATACAATAAATGGGAGAAAAGCAGGGAAGGTTAATTATGGAAATATCATATAGGATAAAGGAGAGATAAGGAAGTGTTATGTGAGGTGTTGTTATGAATGATAGTCTTTGTATTGTCTTTTGTTTTGTCTTTTGTCCTTCGCAATGTAATTATGTTTGTGAGTAAATGGAAGTAATGAGTGGAATGCAAGTATGTGAATTTTGTATTTTATGTATTTTATGCATGAAAATGGTGAACAAAAAGAATTTTAAAAAAAAGACAAAATACATTAGGGAAAAAAAAAAAGACTCATGTTTACCACCGTCTCCCATGGGACCGTAATGGAAGAACAGCTGTTGGATGCCAATGTTGTGAGATAAGGCAAGATGGGAGGTTTTATTATTGGACTGCACTGCTTCCCTTCCCTAGTGTGATAAGTCTCCAAAACAAATGAAGTCATAGAATCATAGAATCATAGAGTTGGAAGAGACCCCAAGGGCCATCCAGTCCAACCCCATGCCATGTAGGAATACACAATCAAAGCATCCCTGACAGATGGCCATCCAGCCTCTGTTTAAAGACCTCCAAGGAAGGAGACCCCACCATGCTCCGAGTGCTGTGTTTGCTTTACTATGATGGAATTGGTCTTAAGAATTACACCCTTAAAAGCAAGACTGGGCAAATATAGAATCTGTGAGCTTTTCTGAAATGGAAGAGGGTTGTACCACATCCTTCCACCCTGAGTATGCCAGTCAACCCTGGATGTGGAATCCAGACAGCCAGAACTCAACATATGAGATCCCCTAGCTTACTATTATCCCAGACTAACATGACCACGTCTTTGCATTCAACATACTATGTGTTTTGGAATTAGGGCTGCTCGTAATTCTCGGCCAGAGAATGCTAGTACTTCACCACGCTACAAAGTCCAGGATTCCAGAGGATGCAGCCACGCCAGGTCAAGTGGAACCAAAGCTCCGTAACTGTGTGGCGCCAAACAGACCCATGTTGAAAAGAAGGAATTAATACATAAATTAGATGCAGGGGACGTTAACTAGAGGGGATTATTTTTCTTCCAGATTTGTTTCTTCTCCAGTCAAACTCATTAATTTAAACACACACATGACTTCACTTGCAACTCGGAGGAACTACATTCAGTTCTCTGTGCCATCACTGATCAAAACAGAGAATCACATCAAATGCGAATCAATGACCGGTAGTGATGGTTCTACCTTTCCTAGCTGTATACATGAATTCACAACAACAAAACCACCTTTTTATTAATTCTTTCCCTACACAGTTGCTGCACACCATATGGCATGTTCTCCATCTTCCCTACTCCCCCCATCATCCACAAATGTAATTTATATTTCTTTGCACCTTCCCTGGAGAGATTCATCTTATGCTGTAATGATAGTGTGAAGCTGGAATGGAGACCTTATATGAAACTTTATTATTGTTACAATAACATAGCTTTCCCTTTGCTAATTTCCACTCTCGGCATGTGGTTTAGCTTTGGTAAATCTAACACGACAAAAATTTAACCCCATAGGTAACAGCGATTGGGAAAAAAAATCAGCTCTTGGCAAGGTTTGCATGCGGTCATATTCTCCCAGTACAATTCTGGACCATGTGTTAGATATATACAGGTTGACCCCTGTATCTATGGAGGATATGTTCGAAAACCCCATGTGGATACCTGAAACTGTGGATAATAGGGAACCTTATTATTTTCAATGAGACAGACACCAGAAATTGATCATAGAATTGCATTGGTGGACCTAGAAATGCCTAGAGAGAATATATTTTTTTAGACATGGGTAAATGAAACTGTGGATACTGAATCCATGGATACCATCCAAAAGGATGTGTACTTGAATATTTTTCTTGTTCTTAGATGGAATGATATAAGGCCTTCCCTTCTCCATCGTTTCTCTTCCTTTTAGGGGGTATGATTCAGGGTGGGTAAAGTGTAATTTGAGGGCCATAGTTGGCCAATAGGATCCCAGACTGGAAGCCTCCAGAGTTTTACATTGTTTTGCTGCACATTTGATTGTACATTCGGTTACACATTTGGTACCTCAGTTGAGTTGCCCAGCATTGCGGTTCACCACAAGGCTCTCATGGCACAATTGATCCATAACTCTGCATGTGGATCTTTATGCTGCATAAACCCAAAGTAAGATCTTGGCCTGAGACTCCACTTTATGACTTGGGCATGTCCAACCTGGAAGGGATTCTGATTAATGAACCCAAGATGGCTGCATAAATGGAGAATGGAGGCTCTCCACTCTAATGCCCTGTCTGTTTGACTGCCGAGCTTTTTCTTAACAGATTCCTCTGAGACTTTAAAGCCACATAGGCATAACTAGTTCCTTTCCTCAAAGTGGAAGAGAAAGAATACCATCAAGAGGAATGTTTAGGAGTCCAAAAGTCTCTGAATAGCACATCGGAAGGTGAAGAGAACCTCTGTCTGTTTAATCTTCTCCTCCCGCCTTCCTGTATCTGAAAGGGTTTTGCATTTGATTATTATTATTACTACCAACACTAGCTTTGTGACTGTGGAAGGTTATTCCTCTCTCTTTCTTCCACCTCTTCCCCCCCATCATCTCCCTTTGCTTCTCTTTTTTGTTTTTAAGTCTCCACTTAGCGGATGCATAATGTGTAGCGCAGTGTTCAAACACCCCCGATTTCTGTTATCTGATTTGGAGTTTAATGTCTAAAAGTCTTCAAGCTGCTTTATCTAAAGATCCTGCCTGTATAATTGTGTACTTAGAATTCAGCAGCTGGTGTGTAAGAAGGGAAGCAGGCAGGCGGTAGCGGAGTGGGGGGAAAAGGAGAGCATCTCCATGTCCTATCTGGAATCCCAGGGAAAAACATGGACTGATGAAAGAAGCACAGGGAAAGGAGAGGGGGAGCAGGCCATCCAAGCGATTAAGGTGTTTGTTTCCCCCCCCCCATCTCTCAGATGGGTTGGAGAGAAGGAAAGAAGTGAGGGGAGAAAAATCTAAATCCTGCCTTTCACACAGGACCTTGCAAAGCTAGGAAGGCATACAGCAAAGACAATTGAAGTGGTCCAGGGACTGGGGGCTCTTCTCTCTGCAGAATGTCTTCCATTGAGCACTAGCTAAGTCACCTCTTTCCCCCGTTCTTCTACCTCATCCTCAGATCTTGGAAAAAAACACATTTAACTATGTAATTAGTTATATAGGTCACCCCTGTATCTGTGGAACCAATATTCATGGGTTCAGTTATCTATGGGAAACAAAATAGGGGACAAATACCATAGAGTTGCACCGGAAAATGCCCAGAGAGGCATCCTCTCTAGGTGTCTTTTAGGTCCTCCAACACAACTCCATAGTATGTTTGTGCAGGAAGTCTATTCTTTTAAGAGGGTTTTACTTTCCCGTGTTTCAATACAGCTATTGTGACATAGACTGGATCCCACTATTGTGTGTGTTCAAGTGGTTTTCTGACTTCTGGCATCCTTCAGGCAAACCTATTATGTTTTTTCCTGGCAAGATTTGTTCAGAGGATGTTTGCTATTGTCTTCTTCTAAGGCTGAGAGAGTGCGACTTGCCCAAGGTCACCCAGTGGGTTACCATGACTGAGAGGGAATTCAAACACTCATCTTCCAAAGTCCTGGCCCAACACCCAAACTGTTACACCATGCTGGCTCCAATATGACAACTCTTTGTTAAGATCGTCTTGATGAGATGTATTAAGAGCGATTTACCATGGTCCTTCTCTGAGGTTGAGACAGTGAGGCTTCCCCAAGGTCACCAAGTGGGTTTCAATGACTGAGTGGGAATTTGAACCCTGATCTCCTGGTTCAACACTCAGAACACACTACTGGATAATCCTGTTAATCTCAACTAAAGTAGACTCATGAAATCAATGGCATTTACTTATGAGTTGATTCAACATTCAATAATTGACTAAAATGAGTCTACAGTAGCTGGGATTAGCTGAACAGAATGCAGGCCTTTATACAATAGAATAATATTAAGATACTTAAGAATTTTTTTTCTAAAACATGAAAAGGCCAAAACTGGAATATTCAACCATCCATACCTCATGGAGGAGGAGGAGGAAAAGGAGGAGAGGAAGAAGGGGAAGAAGAAGATAGAAGAGGAGAAGGAGAGGAAGAAGAAGATGGAAGAGGAGGAGGGGGAGAGGAAGATGGAGGAGGAGGAGAAGGAAGAAGAAGAAGAAGAAGAGGAGAAGAGGATGAAAAAGATGGAAGAAGAGGAGGAGAGGAGGAGAAAGAGGAGGAGAATGAGGAAGAAGAAGAGGAGGAGGAGGAGAGGAAGAAGAAGATGGAAGAGGAGGAGGAGGAGGAGAGGAGGAAGAAGAAGATGGAAGAGTAGGAGGGGGAGAGGAAGATGGAGGAGAAGGAGAAGGAGGAGGAAGAAGAAGAGGAGGAGGAGGAGAGGATGAAGATGGAAGAAGAGGAGGAGAGGAGGAGAAAGAGGAGGAAGAGGAGGAGGAGGAGGAGGAGAGGAAGAAGAAGATGGAAGAGGAGGAGGAGGAAGAGAAGAAGAAGAAGAAGATGTTAGAGGAGGAGAAGGAACACAGACCTTTTATTGGACAAAATGTCTTGAGTAGTTTCAGCTTAGCTTGAGTTTCAGACTGATATTTCTGTGAAATGAAGATCAACCCAGGACTTGCCACCACAGTGCTATAATAGCTGTGTCAGCTTTGAAAGTTTGCAAAGAAACCAATTATACCATGAAATCTCCTTCCTCTCCTCTCCCCAGTGTTCTCACCTCCAAAGGGAAATCACTTCGCACAACCTGTTCTCTGAACTTTCTACTAGTCCTAGGAAAGTAGAGCAGAAAACTGAATGGAAGCTTGCCCAGCACCAAGGGATCCCAAGGGTTGGTTGTTGGGGTGGTTTTGTCAGGGTTGGGAGTTGTAATTTGCAGGCTTTCCACTTTCTTTTTTTGGTCTCCAGGGGATAGAGTGAAACCCCAGGATGAGGGACTAAACTGAAAGTGGGAAGAAAGGTCATTTTCTGATGGATTTGAATGTTTTGCTATTCAACCCATGTTCATCAGTGGTGCCAGAGGTTCACGTTGCGCACCAAGATATGAAGAGGCAACACTATGACTTCAGATTTCACTTTGTGAATCTGTGATGTTAGATTTCATTCTGCTTCATTCAGTTTTGTTCCTTCCATCTGGTTTCCACAATGGATTGTTCGGGTTTTCTTTTTTCTAAAGAATAAATGTGAATTGTCACGCATGTTTTTCAAAGCTGTTTTTGTTTACATTTTATGCACACAAATTTCTATGTGCGCCTCACTGAACTACAGATCCTAGGATTCCTTAGGATGGAGAAAATGCAAACAAATGGCCGAGATATTCCATATCACTTGCCCAGTGTAAATACAGTGGGTCCTCCATATCTGAGGGTTCGGTATCCGTGGATTTCAGCATCTGCGGATTGTCACCACATATTAAAATGGCAGTGCTTGTACTAAAAATGGCAGCACCCATATTTAAAATGGCAGTGCCCATATTTAAAATGGAAGCATCCATTGATTCATATAGGACTTAACCACCTGCTGTTTTAGCTATCCATGAGGGGTTCCAGAACCAAATATACACATTTAATAAAGTGCTGGTTATGCTATTCCAGCCTTCTTCCAAATACCAATGATGTGCAACCAATTACATATCTGCCAATCTATCTGCATATTCTCCTGCTCTGATATGGGAAATGTGTAGTGAATCGAGTGGTACATCAAAAGCACTGATGGGTAGTTCTCCACCATCTAAGGACTTTTTCGGACAACAGTTTACAACGCTAGCAGCCTCATCCCCGTTGTGAGGCTGCAGCGCTGCAGAGCATCCCTTTCGGATGACGCTCTGCCCTGCTGTCCCTCTTGCGGTACTGTTGTGTAACCACGGGGACGCAGCAGCATTATATTTGGCATTTTTCTACTCACGAAAGTTGATCGTGAGTAGAAAAATGCCAAATATAACGCTGCTGCGTCCCCGCGGTTATGCAACAGTACCGCAAGAAGGACAGCAGGGCAGAGCGTCATCCGAAAGGGATGCTCTGCAGCGTTGCAGCCTCGCAACGGGGATGAGGCTGCTAGCGTTGTAAACTGTTGTCCGAAAAAGTCCTAAGAATGTGCAGCTGTATGTGCAACAATTACAGTTTCAGAACTCTGCTTATGCAAGTGCACACTGAATATGGACATGATGCCCTGGCCCCAAATGTACAATCTTGGGACAAGGGGGACATTCAAAAATATTTTTTAAAAAATGACCCCAAAACATGTTTTCCCATTGTCGAGAAACCCTGCAAGAAGAATCCCGAGCTGACAAGAATATTCATAGTTTGAGACTTTATATTTATTTATGTGGGTTTGTACACAATGTAGCATTTTTTTTTCTGTGCAAAGGAGACTGTTTATGTGCAGAAATAGTATTGTCTACACAGAAAACAGCATTTTCCTGGATATTCTGTTCTGTACAGAATTTATATTCTGTTCTGTGAAAAACAGAAACAGAGGCTGGATGGCCCTCTGTCAGGAATGCTTTGATGTTGTATTCTTGCATGGCAGGGGGTTGGACTAGATGGCCCCTGAGGCCTCTTCCAGCTCGATGATTCTGTGTTGCTGTTGCTGTGAGCCTTCAAGTTGTTTCTAACTGATAGCAAGCCTCAGGTAAACCAATCACAGGGATTTCTTGGCAAGATTTCTTCAGAGGAGGTTTTCCACTGCATTTTTCTGGGAGATGAAAACCCAAGGTCACCCAGTGGGTTTCCATGGGTAAGCAGACATTTGAACCCTGGGTCTCCCAGAGTCTTTGTCCAACAGTGAAACTACTACATCATGCTAGCTCCTACTACACCAAACAACCAAGTGCTTTCTTTCTTTCTTTCTTTCTTTCTTTCTTTCTTTCTTTCTTTCAGAATCAATCTCAACTTGTGAATAGTCCTTGAAATCTGCAGAGTTTTCAAATACTTCCTCATAGCAAGGTGAGAATTGCTAAAATTACTTGTTACTTCCCTCAGGAAGAAAACCACTGAAGAATTACCCTAGACTAGAAATGCATGCAGAAGGGAACTAGGTGTACCTACTACACCAACAGGATTCCAGCCTGTCATTTAGTCCAAACACTCTTCTGCACCACCAGCTTACCACGGACAGATGGTTGTTCCATGTTAGGATCAATTTCTTCCCTATCTTTCCCATTTCAATATCCACATGGAGACATTTGTGATGATCACATTTCCTTGCGTTGCCTCTGACTTCTGGTGGTAATTAGATTTTTTGTTTTTCACTGCAATTTCCATCGTCCTCCACTGCAATCAGGCAACCTGTGCATTTGCATTGAATGAAAGCCATTTAAGTACTGCTTGGGCTGTGATCTTTTTGCCCAGGAGTCAAAGGTCATCTGACTTTTGAATTGGCTGTCCCCGTGATTCTCAATGGTTCTTGATGAGTGGTCAGGAAAGAGGCAAGCGGCTTGTTGAATATGTATTCAAGAGCTCTGAAAATCTGGGCAATCTTTTAACCTTTGTCCCCAATAAATATTCCAAATGCTTGAAACTGGTTAATAAATATTTTATCCCTACTTTTTCCAGGCAACAGACAGAGCTTGAAAAAAAAAAAAGTCCACACATTTAAGGGGGGAAAGGTACCGTAACTTTAAAGGAGAAAGGAACTGAAGGGGTGGTACAACATCGATGGTCTATCTGCAATGCACAGTTGTAGTATGCAAAATCTGTGCCATCTTTGAAGACTATTCACAGTTTGTTGCTTTCTCCAAAGAAAAGATTCACTTGTGGTTGTTTTGGGGAGAAAACAGCATTTTAGGTGGAGAAATATCTCACAAAACTACAAATCTCAGAAATCTATAGCACTGAGCCATAGCACAGTGAAAGCGGTGTCAAACTGGATTGTTTCTGCAGTGCGGATGCAGCCACAGTATGCTGATTCGGAGTCCTTCTTATTTAATGCAAAAATTCAAAGAGAGGAAAGGGAGGAGTGGGGAGGAGAGGGGGAGAGATCAAATAAAATGTTTTTTACAAAATTACATGTGAATATTCTTCTCGATCTTTCATTTCACTCCAGGTTCCAGAGAGTTGCACTTGGGTTTTGCAGGCATCAAAATCTCTCTGGCTAGCAAAACTGCATGGGGTGTTTTCCAAGGAGTTCATCTGATGATTCAGCCTGAGGGTGGAGGTCTTCTCCTGATAATTTTCAACCTTCTGAAGGTTGACAGAAGCTGCAACGAAAGGCGAACAAAGCCTACAAAGGGTGCTTTTTAGGTTCAAAAGAAAATCCTTCTAAACAAGTGTTGCATTGTTTCAGATCTCAGCTTATTGTTTCATGTGCTTTGACTGTTTTCTCTCCCCCCCTTACAAAGCAGGAAATAGTAGCAATTATTTTTAGTTCCTAAATTTTGCGTCTGCTTTAGGTTGCAGCAATAACTATGCCCTGATACAATGGTATGCAGTAATTAAGGAAAACTTGGGAAAGCTAGTTTTTGGAAGATAGCTCTCATGATCCTCTAGTGTTGCTGCCTGGGAGCATTTGGGGAGTTGTCGTGAAAATAATAATGATCAAAAACTTCTCCAAGTTTCGAAATTGAAGGACATCACTTTTAAATCTACCTATTTAATGATCTTGGATACCTGAGATAGATCAGTAAGAAGGATGCAGTTCTTCATGAAGATTCTTTTCAAGGGAAGCAACAAATAATTTTAATAACTAGCTGTACGCTGCATAAGATATACCATTATATCTTGGAAAACAAGACCTGTGAGGAACATCTAAGGGAGCTGACAACCAGCCTAAGAGTCCTAAAAATCTGCTAATTATTTTGCAACATTCTGATCATTAATAAAAAGATTATCCTGTCAATGTTATGATTTTTTTTTAAAAAAAATTCTGATGGACAAATGTGGCTGCAAACATTAGTCCAATTAGCCGGGAAAGCTTTATTTTTTCTGGTCTTTTTTCATTGCAAAATTGTGAATTAGTTCTCCCAAGGTCACCTTCTCTTGTTGCAAGTTCACACTCAATAGACAAAATGATGAGGTGGCGTAACCATTCCTGCCCCATTGTAAAAGGCTTGTAGCTTGCTGAAACTCCATTCAGCTTCAGCTGCAGCCATTGGTAATGTGTTAAGAAAAATCTGTAGGCCTATTTTCACATCACAGTTGCAATAGTTTCTTCTAAAGTCAGGGTAGTTAATACTCTCATGTATCCATGCCAATTTTAAGGGGTATTTGCCCCATATTCTTGTTGGAACTACCCGGACATTGTCTGGGCAATTCAGACTAGGATCGGGGCAAAAACCCTGCATCGTCTGGGCGGTTGGGTGTGGGAACAGGGGGAGGATGCTTCATTTGGCTCTTGTAGACAAGGCCTCTGACTGTGAGTGAACTAGACATGCACTAAGGGGCCTGCAAATACCACCACTAGCAATAATGTTCCATCTGCTCCCAGGTGTGTTATAGTGCTTTGCTTCACCCTTGCACCATGGTTGCCTCCCTCCCATCTGTGCACAAGGAACTATGGGCTGTGTAGTTCTTGATACAACAGATACCAATTTTGTGCAACGGCAGCAGCGAATAATAGGCTAATTTACGGCCACCATCTTGATTCGTGGGTGTGTGGACTTCCAACATGGATACCTTTTCAGCATATCCTTTGTGCTGAAAGACCGTGAAGACAGAAGGACACTGCTGCCAATTTGCATTAACGTATAGGAATGAGCATTATATCCTCTCGTCTAGACTAGCTTGTAGATTAGGAGGCCTTACAAGAACGGCTTTTTCAAAAGACTGCAGTCAATATAGCACAACAAAGGAGGGAACCAACTAAGACCTTCAACAGCAATAAGGCGTATTTAGCCATTTCAGAAGGTACTTGGGAGCTGTCATGGGGAAGGGGAGGGGGATTGAATCCGATTGATTGAAAACCCACAGTAATCATCATTTGGACCAGCTTGAAAATTTCTCCTTTCCATGACAAATGGCAGGGGGAGCAATCCAAGGCAATGCCACCCATTGGGTATGTTGATAAAGCAGCGTTTTGAAACAGCCAAGAGATTTCGCTTTGGAAATTAGCTCCTCAGCAGGCCTGCATTAAAATTAATTTAATGGTGTATAAATTAACACACTTGACATTTTTTCAATCATTTCTTTCCCCTCGAGCTGCTGACCAATAGAAAATAAAAAGACCCCCCCCCACCCATGAGGTTGGGGACATTTGAATGTTGCAACTTGGACCCTCCTATGTGATCTCTCCCCATCTTCATTTCTGGAGTTCCCAACGTCCTGCATCACTTTTAAGACTCTTCCAATATTAAGCTCCGGTATAACAACCTGTGTGCAAAGAACCTCACTCTTCAAATGTCATTCCCCCCCCCCAAGCTACCAGGGATGGGAGAAAATAGTCATTATTGTTTGATTCCAGGTTGAAAAATGGATTTCCCCACCATTGGGAAACCTTATTGGGAAGAATAATAGACAAACAAGAATTTTGTACAATTTTCTCTTAGTATTTGAATATCCTGAAGTGTTGCAGTAGAATTACTCAGGGCTTGTCTATACGAGGCAAAAAAAATATTTGGGTTGCCTCACAGTAATAGCATTTCACAACAGCTGCAATTTGTTTTAATGGTGTTTTCCCCCATAAGCTTCACCTGCAAAATGGAGGCCATGATTGATAGGATTCTCCTTGCATTCTGTGAGGAGTGTTTTCACCATTTAGACAATGCCTCAGTGTAGAAATTATGGAGCTTTCACCAAAAGCTGCGTCCTGTGCAGGAAGCAGGTTGTGGTTGATGTTGTGTTCCTTCAAGTCATTTCCAACTTATGGCGACCCTATCATGAGGATTTCTTGGCAAGATTTGTTCAGAAGGGAGGTTGCCTTTGCCTTCCCCTGAGGCTGAGAGAGTGTGACTTGCCCAAGGTCACCCAGTGGGTTTCTATGGCTGTGTAGGGATTTGAACCCTGGTCTCCTGAGTCATAGGCCAACGCTAAAACCACTACACTGGGCTGGCTTCCTGAGAATAGGTTTACTGTAGAAAAAACACCCTGTTTTCTGCTCAGAAAGGTGTTTTTTGCACAAAATTTACATTTTTTTTCACAGAAAACAGTATTTCCTGCACAAAAACCCAATGTCCCTATGCCACCATATCATTTTCTATGTAGGAAAATCTGATTCCTGTACATAAAATGTTGCTTCAACGGGGGGAGGGGGTGGAAGACACATACAAAATTGGTGCACAATAAATTTCAATTTGTGGATACGCTTAAAAACTGGGTGGCTTTCAAAATCTTTCTCGCAGCAGGGAGAAAACTTTCTAAAATTATTTGTTGCTTCCTTCAGGAAGAAAACGAATGACAAATTACATCCCCCATCCCTTGGTGGGAGCAAGGAACTCTGAGGACTTTATCAGACGTGGCAAAAATTGCGGGATTATGATGTCATGGTAGTGCGAATGGGCCCTGCTATCGCATGATGTCCTTGTTACTCTCTGCCCCAGCCTCAAAAACCCCATTGCTTTTAATTGGTGGGTTAACCCATCAATAGATTATCAATAGCACTTTTTCACATTATTGAAGGCGTGCAAAACCATGTCCCATCATAATCGCATGAATAGGCGATCCTCGGCGAGAAAACATTCAGGTGAGTGCGAAAATGAAGCACAGGATGCTCTTTTTATGATCTGTCCCATTTAGTTTCGAGATTTTTAGGTTTGTATCTGTGCTTGTGAGTTCATTTACTTTGTTAGTTAAGGTGTTTTGGGTTTTTTTAAAAGTTCGCTCATATCTTCTCTTGAGAACTGCCAAAATCTCGCCTATGCAAAATTGCAGACGCAAACTCCCGATCTTACAATCGACATGCAATGATTCCATGGTGGTTCCATATTTTGCTTGATTAAAGTGACATGTCATAATGCCATGATGTTTCTGCTATCCTCATTTGTGGAATTACAGCATTTTTAGGCACTAGTCTGATAAAGTCCTGGGAGAAATAAAACACTCTGGGACATTTGAGTACAGGGGAGAATAATGTAGAGGAATAGTCATTTCCTTCTGCAACAGGAAGAAAATGACTGTAATTATTTGTCCTTACATGTGAAGATGAAATAGACAAGGACTGACATCCCTACAAGGAGCTAGGATGTGCAGAGGGGAGCTAGAATGCGTACTAGGGTTTGCCTCCTAAATTTACAGTAGAAGTTAATTAAGAATGTTGAGAGTTTATTACAAAGATTTGTTGAATGGCACAGGGGAATATTTATGGCCAAAGAGGCAACACAGAGAAACATTTGATACGTTGATAAATATTAAAGAACGTTATTAGGTGTTTATTTTCTTCTTCTTCTTTCCCTCTCTGATTTTTTTTTGGTGGGTAATAATAATAATAAAAAATAATAATTTAATTGTCATTGTAAAATGGCTCATAGTGGCGGCTGATTAAATTGCCACAAAAAAGCCATTAGGGAAATTCATGGCCCCCCATAAATGTAAAGTGTTTTGCCGACGCGCCATAAATAACGCCACTCATTCCGGCAATGTGAAGTGTGAGAAATAAATCCACACAACCACAACAGAAAATGGACATTAAGGTGATGACAATTTCCCCATCCAGGCTAACAGGCTGGGAACCGCAGCTGGACCAAGAGCAGAGACAAACTCGAGGTTTAATTACGGTCGCCATGGTAAATCACCCATGAATGTTTGGTGCCATTTTGACAGCCCTCAAAGATTACTTTGCTGTCCAATTCAATAACTACTGTTCACGGGAAAGGAAATTTCATTGGACTCAAAAGGACATAGGAGTCTGAATATGCCACAGCAAAGGTTCAATTCACAAGAAATGAAGGCTGGGAGGCTATCAATTTCTCTCCAAGTTTAGGAGTAAGAACAAGGGTACAAAACTAGGGTCTTCCAGTTGTTGATGAGCTGGAATGTTTAAGGCTGGATAATCTATGATGCAATTGGAGCAAAGACTCCAGGCTCCTTAGAGTCATAGAACTGGAAGAGACCCCAAGGGCCATCTAGTCCAACCCTCTGCCATGCAGGAATATACAATCAAAGCACTCCTGATAGATGGCCATCCAGCCTCTGTTTAAACAACTCCAAAGAAGGAGACTCCACCACACTCCAAGGCAGTGCGTCACATAGATGCGTACATATATACAGTTGCATGTTTGGTTGCACAATGTAGCAATTCACTAACAAGATGGCACCGTGCAACCACCATGCAACTCTGTGAACACAAAGTCATGTTCTGCCTCCTTGATGAAGGATCTCAGCAAGTGTAAGCTTCTCTCAGCCAGGTAATGTGATGCCAAGCTATCCTCCTTCCCCAGGAAGATGCACACAATGGGTATGGGGGCTTTTTGGTAAGTGCTCCAGGGCCCCAAGCCATCATCTTAATCCAGCCTTGGCAGCACCTATCAGCCTGAGCCAGTTATAGCCAATGATGAGCAAGTCATGGGAAATGCAGTCCAAGAACAACTAGGTGTCCACACTTAGAAAGGTTGGAAGAAATGGATGGAGTGGTCTAATTCCAATTATATCACTTTTCTCTGGGATTGCTCCCTCCACTCCACTGAAATTACCTCCAGTGCCCAAATCAACGGCAGTAGTCTCCAACAGCTACAAAAATACCTGGAGGTTTTATATGTTCCATGGGCCTCTGATTTAATTGGAAAGGAGGGATGCATTTGGTTATTGGTACAACTGATAGCAGCAAAGCTCCGCACTCCGAGAGACATCTCTCATAGGTCTATCTATCAGTTTATGTATAGTTTGAAGGACAATTTATCATCCATTCCTATTCCATTCATTGTCTACTGTTGGAACTGACACCCCCCCCCGATCCCTGTCACTATGTGATACATTTGAAAGTTACCTTCCCTCCCTCCACCTTTCTGTTGTTCATCAAAAACTCTTGCAAAACTTTCAGAATGCAGCTGGAGCAACTTAGAAAGTGATCTGCTATGGTAGGTGAAAGGAGGTGGAACAGGGACCTAGTGGGTGGGAAGAGACAATTCTTAACAACTTAATTGTGTCAGACAGCAACATCTGCGGTAAACATACTGAAGGGATAAGCAATGCAGCTGTGAGAGGTTTCCTGTGAACAAGAAAACTGGTTGCCCATCTGCAATAATGCATTACCTGCGCTTAATTGGGGAAGATCCTCAACGCATTGGAGGAGGAGAAAGGAGAAAATATACATATATAAATATACAGCAATCAGCAAAAATACCCAATCAGTTTGGCTATCCCTAAGTCATCCATCAGGCTTACTTCTGCCTCCATGAGCTTCTGATCAGCTTGTTTTGGATCTCCAGAGCCCTGTTAAAAATGTGCACATATGGTCCGGTTATAAGCTCTTAGGTATTTAGCTCACAGAGCAAATATGGAAATATGCTTGGTGTGTCAACCAGACACCTCCAGTGTAGATCTTCGCGCAACCAGATGCCAAATGCACTTGGACGTGGGTTTTGAGACACTTGCAAGCAAAGGCCAAAATCCAAGTGCTAGTTCCAGCTAGTGTAGACCTTTGTAATTAATGGTAATTTTGTAAGTTCCCAAATATGTCCCTCTCTATATATTGAATCAATGGGATTTATTTATGTCTTAACTCACCATTCAACAATTTATCCCAATACATATACTATATTTTATGTATTTAACATTTATTATCCATTGTTCGAACCATACTTGGTTTTAACTTATATTGTAAGCCACCTTGGCTTCCATACTGTGAGAAAGGTGCGGGGGAAGTCTATCCATAGATCTCTCCATAGATCTATCCATCTATCATCCATCCATCCATCCATCCATCCATCCTTCCTCCATCCATCCATCCTTCCTCATCCATCCCTCCGTCCCTCCCTCTAACTTTATGCCAACATTCCCCCATCCCCCAAAAAGGTATGAAAATGCAAAACCTCTGATAGCAGTTGACCATTTCCTCCATGGAGTGTTTTGATGGGTGAAGACATTGATCATCATAAAGAATATTATCAGATGTTCTCATCCTGCTTCATCTTCTGTAATTGGAAAGAAGATCAGGCTCATTTCTGAGCTGAATTGTAGAATGAGGACTGGAATTGTGTTGGTGTCATACATCTATGGTTGTACCTTTTTGGCCACTGTATAATGGTTGCATATTCAGCTCATGGTTCCCTGAGCTGAGTTCTAGAAGTTCATCCATTTCACATGACTCTAAATCCTAGAGTGCAGCCCTTAAACCAATGGTATTTACTTACCTGTTGACTCCCAATTCCAGAACTGATTGAATGGGTTGACTCTAGCTGGGATGAACTCACAGGATTCCAGCCAAGCAGTTGCGCATTCTTGGATGGTGCAAAACTATGCATCAGTGCCTTCGATGTCCCACTTTCTTTACTGGGACTTTGTACATCCCTGGATTGTAGAATGGGAAAATACACAGGTGCATTGTCAGAAGCTCACTCCATTGCACAATATCAGTATTCAACAGAAGGATGGAGCAGCTCAGCTACCATGTAACTACATGAGTGTAGGTTTAAATAGGCAAGAACAATATAGAATAATAATAATAATAATAATAATAATACCCTTTTTACCAAAGGGTGGAACATCAGACAAACTGTATATAATCAAAATGAAACAATAAAAGTATCTGGGTCTATATCTTTCCGTCCCCTTCTTTGTCAGCCGTGTTGTTTTGACTTTATGGCGAGTCTAAGGGGACTCTATTACAGTGTTTTCTTGGCAAGCTTTGTTTGGGGAGGTTGCCTCTGAGGCTGAGTGAGCATGGCTCACCCAAGGTCACCCAATGGATTTCCATGGTTGAGCGAGGATTCGAACCTTGGTCTCCAGACTCATAGTCCAATGTTCAAACCACTGCACCATGGAAGCTCTCTATTGTCAGCCATATAGTCAAGATTTTTGGAAAATTTGGTGTTCAGCTATTCACGTTGGGAGTAGAGTGTCTCATTTCAATTGTTTTTTTTTTTTTTGGTTATTTGTCCATTCTAAATTTTATTTAAAGAAGAAACTCATCCCTTCTAAAGCAAAGCTGGGTTCTTGAACACTCCTTTGATATGAACACAACCCCTAGGAAAGCTTGGCCAGTTCTGGTTTTGAAGGCAGAAGAGGAGCCGATAATGATTGCCGCCAATGCAAGGCGCGATGGAGAAGGGAGGGTCTTTGGGATGGCGCTCCCCTGCTTTGACAGCCAATTACCGCCCTAACCTACCATGTTGCACTCCTCACAGCATTTAACAAACGCAGCAGGGGCTAACCTTCAAGAGTCAGCAGCCTCCCTCCTGTGGACATGAAATAAAAACAAAAGAGATTCCTCATTAACGAGTTGGAAACCAGGACAGGCCTTGGAAAATCAGATATATATATCTCTGTTTGGAATAATAAGATTGCATGTTAGCAATAAAAAGTCAAGTCCTTTTTTTAAAAAAAGTGCTTTTAAAAGAAAATGTCCAATAAAAGCCCCTGTGAATGCAATTTTGAATTGCAGAAGGGGAGAGCAAAATGAAACAATATTGGACTGCAAAATAGATGCTGTTATTTTATTTTATTTTTAAATTTGTTTTATATTATACTCTAGGAGGGTGACTACTTCTTCATTGTTCCCAAAGAGGATGCAGATCTCCAGAAATGAAATGAAAAGACAAATGGACCCAAATCCTACTCATTCTGACTTCAGAATACCCATTTAATCAGTTCTTGAATGGTGATGATGATGGTGATGAATGGTGAGTCAACACATACTTGTTCAAATGCTCCCCAAAGTGTCCCAGAGGACTTTTTAAGCAGAGACATCCATGATTTTGGAACACACAACCCTCATTCTACTTTTTCTATGCAGAACAGAAATAGAAACATTTTCCAAACACTCTTCTCTGTACCAGAAACAGTGTTTTCTGCACAGGAAATATATGGTTTTTTGCATAAAAATCCCCCGCATGTTCTTCCGTGCAGAAAAATTCTCTGGAATATTTCAGGAGGTTAGAATATGGAGAGAATACTTCAGAAAAATATTTGGATCTCCCCCCGCCCACATCTGGGAGAAAAATAAAGTAATTATCTGTCCTTGCATGAGAAAAATGTATAATCAAGTATTTACATCCTTAGCTTGCATTCAAAATTAATTCCTTCCTCTGGGTGTCCTGGTTTTGCAGAAGGAGGAATTCACTCTTCTGGGTGAGATCCTACATTGGGAGATATATTGTAAATTTCTACTCAGGTAAAACTATATCATCTCTCCTCCCATAGGATCTACGTTCCTCCTGCGGCTCCTTCTAATGGATGTCTTGTGGTTGGTGGAGAGCAGGGATCATCCAAAAAGCATCTGGCTAGCTTCTTGGATACCTCACCCCACTCTCCCCTTGCTCCTAAATGGTGATGGAGTGGAGGCCACAGAGGAAGAAGGTGATTCCTGAAGTGGTTTGGGGTACCACATGAGGGAAGTGCTGAATTCCTTCCTCTGCAATGAGAGAGAAAATCCAAAAAAGTTCAATATGCAAGCATAGCATCCAGTTACACCTGTGTACACCACTAACAGGGTACCAGACCCCTCTGAGTCCTTTTTCTGTTCAGTTCAGCACAATAGCTATGTTTAAATATTTGAAGGGATGTCATACTGAGGATGGAGCAAGCTTGTTTTCTGCTGCTCCAAAGACCAGGACATGGTGCAATGGACTCAAACTACAGGAAAAGGGATTCCATCTAAACATTAGGAAGAACTTCCTGACAGTAAGAGCTGTATGGAAATGGAATCCACTCCCTGGGAGTGTGGTGCAGTCTCCTTCTTTAGAAATTTTTAAGCAGAGGCTGGATATCCATCTGTCGGGAATGATTTGATTGTGTATTCCCGCATGGCAGGGGGTTGGACTAGATGGCCCTTGTGGTCTCTTCCAACTGTATGATTCTATGTACCTACATTTCCCCTCCTTCCTTCCTGACTCTTTTTGCACCATTTCCCTTCCTGATTTTTTCTGCCCCAGTCCCTTGATGTGGAATAATTTCTCTCCGGCTTTTCTTTGCAAACGAAGATTCAGGAAGGACTCATCCTGCGTTTTCTGCAAGCGCGCTGATGACTAAAAAGGCCAATCCGAGATAAACAAGTCCGGTTGCAGAAAGCATAGCAGAAGGTTTCCTTCGGTCATGTTTCCAGGTTGTGATTCTTTCTGCGTTGCTGTTTCTCTTCAAGACTTGTTCGGTGTGAGTTCTCAAATAAGGCTGCAGCATTGTAGACAGTGTGTCTCCATGCTTCCCAATGTGAGGCCAGGGCGGACCATTGTTGGTGATCAATTTGGCCAAGCCTGAGATGTTGTTTCAGGGAGTCCTTGTATCGCTTTTTTGGAGCGCCCCTCTTACGCTGACCCATGGTGAGTTCACCGTAGAGGAATAATTTAGTGATGCATGAAACCTCTCCGAAGAATATTCCTTTGCAATGCACAGCGTCTCCAACAATTGTTCTTCTCCCCGGAGGAGAGCAGGGTGATGACAGGAGCAAGCAAACAACCTTGCCCCAGCAAGCACTCCCGCTGTGGGGGAAATTGCTGTGAAGGAAGAATCGCAAACATGGCACGGACCTCTGGTAAACACCAGCAGCCTACCAGCACAGCTATTGAAGGGCTTTCGTTCTGGGGCAGAAGGCTGTACCAATCACATCCCACCAAAAACCTCTTATCTCGTATCTCCACCAGTGACACCTGAGACAGCGGTAGGGCTGAAAGGCCTCTCCTGAAGATCTCAGGACTCGGGCAGGCTCATATGGGGAGATATGGTCTGCCAGGTAGCCTGGATCTGAGCCATACAGGACTTAAACAATAGGATTCAGGCAATTCCCTTAATAGAACCATAGCACTGGAAGAGATCACAAGGGCCATCTAGTCCAACCCCGTTATGCAGGAGTACCTGATCAAAGCACTCCTGACAGATGGCCATCCAGCCTCTGCTTAAAAACCTCCAAAGAAGGAGACTCCAACACACTCCCAGGCAGCGTGTTCCACTGTCAAACAGCTCTTACAGTCAGGATATTCTTCCTAATGTTTAGGTGGAGTCTCTTGTCCTGTAGTTTGAGTCCATTGCTCCATGTCCTAGTCTCTGGAGCAGCAGAAAACAAGCTTGCTCCATTGTCAGTATGACATCCCTTCAAATATTTAAACATGGCTATCATGTCCCCATCCTGGAAAGAAGTGACCAGTGGGGTGCCACAGGGTTCTGTCCTGGGCCCAGTGCTATTCAACATCTTTAGCAATGACTTGGATGAGGGAATAGAGGGCATGCTTATCAAGGTTGCAGATGACACCAAATTAAGGAAGGTAGCTAATATCTACAAAGGACATGGTAAGAATTTAAAATGACCTTAATTCTATTTGTTGGCCATTTGCTCCTTGTCCCTTAGTAGGGATCCCCCCGTTTAGCCATTCAAAATCTCCTTGGTTTTTATTCACTCCATTCCTTCCACTATTTTCATTCCTTCTTGTCTCAAACCCTTCCTTGTATCCTGTCCTTTCCATTCTCTAACACACTTTTGCTTTCTCTCACCTGTTTTCCTTGAAAGTTCATCACTCAGTTGGAAAGCCTTTTTGGAAGCCATCAGGGAGCCTCTAACCTGGTTCAAATTTGATGCTGAATAATGCAAATATTAACACGGAGAAAGCTTTCCTTAAAAAAAAAACACCACAGATTAATTCTTGCCAGCTGGAAGACTTTTCTAAGACCAGACGAGGATGAAATTACGGAGACTGTGGTATCCACTCCACTGGAATGCTTTGTCTCTTTCTCCCGCCTTGCAAGGTTTGTATGCACACGCCATAAATATTTCTTTTTTTTCCCAAAGACCAGCATGCTGTTTATCCTTCACCTGCTGATACAGAAATACTCAGTTGGTCTCTGGTAGCTTATTACATTTTCCTTTCTGCCCTCTCCCTTATCATCCCATGCTTTTGTTCTGAAACTCCAGGAAAACAATTATTCCAAGGCTGCAGGAAGATTCATTAACAGATCTGTTGACTGAATTGCAACAAATACAGAAAGCTAGATTTTTCTGTACTGGTGCTGCTGAAGAAATAGATGCCATGGAAATTTGGAGAAATGAATTAATGTGGAGCCACATTCCAGTTTTTGTTTTTATTTTGTTTGCTTCCAGAGATGTAGCTATCAGGGGAGTACATAAGGATTCTGCCCACCTAAATGAAGTTTTCTGGTTTGAACTATGTCCAGTTCTGGTCACCACAGTTCAAGAAGGACATTGACAAACTGGAACCTATCCAGAGAAGAGCAACCAAGATGATCAAAGGTCTGGAAACCAAGCCTTTCTGAGGAATGACTGAGGGAATTGGGAAAATTTAACTCAGAGAAGACTAAGAGGTGACTTGATAGCCATTTTTAAATATCTTATGGGATACAGTAGGACCCCTGTATCCACTGATTCATTATCCACTGATTCAATTATCCATGGGACACAGAACAGCACACCTACCATAGTCTTCCTAGAAAATGTGTCCTCTCTAGCCATTTTCTAGGTCCTCCAAGGCAACTCTATGGTATTTTAATCCAGAAGTCCCATTATTTTCAGTGGTGTTTGCTATTATCCACAGTTTTCGTTATCCACAGGGCCCCCCAGAACCAATCACCAGAGGATACGGGGTCCTACTGTATTTGCGCTGAGTAGTAAAATTGGGTCACAGCTTGGGTTCAGACTATCTGAAAACTGCATCTCATAGTATGAACCACCTGAGTTATAAGATCCTCGGAGGAGGGTGTTCTCTTGGTCCCATCACCAAGAGAAACATGTTCGGTAAGGTCACAGGAAACGGTCTTCTGGGTGGTTCCTCCCAAACTGTGGAATTCCCTCCCTAAGAAAGTTAGGTTGACTACCTCTCTGCTCTCTTTCCACTGGCAAGCAAAGGGCAACCAAGATGTCCAAAGCTCTGGCATTTATGAGGAACAGCTGAGGGAGCTGGAGATGTTTAGCTTGGAGAAGCTAAGACTGGGAGATGCCATGACAGGTATCTTTCAACATCTGAAGTAGCGCCACATGGAAGGTGGAGTGAGCTTCTTTTCTGCTGCTTCCAGAGGCTAGAACACAAACCAATGGGTTCAAACAACAAGGAAAGAGACTCCACCTAAACATTAAGAAGAACTGCTTGACTATAAGAACAATATTGGTGGAGTCTCCATCTTTGGTTGTCTTTAAACAGAGGTAGGATGGGCATCTTTCAGGAAGGCTGTAACTATGTATTCCTGCATGGCAGGGGGCTGAACAATATGGCCCCTTCTGACTCTATCATTCATCAGTTCCCAAATTTCTAGACTTGTAGTAACATAACTCTTCAATTGAGTCATTAGAAATGCAATTTAGGCATTCAAAGCAAAGGGAAAGGTAAAGTTAAAAAAGAGGAAATCATTATTCCAACACAACAAAGCTCTCATCAGCACCAATTTCTTAAAGTGGGAATAAAGCCATTTTCAGCCTGGAGCTTGTAGTCTTTTCCCGTGTGTGTGTGTGTGTGTGTGTGTGTGAGAGAGAGAGAGAGAGAGAGAGAGAATGCACGTGTATGCATGCACACATGTGCTTGCAATGCACAAGGTCCTTTAATTTAAGAAGACACCCACTATGTCTCACTTTTCAAAGCTAATTGGGAAATCTTGATGCATTTGCAATTTGAAAACCATCTGCTCTGCCATAAATATAGCCTCAACAACTATAGATTTCCATTCTATTTCAATGTTTTAATCTTAACTAGACCGAAAATGACATACTGCACACATTCATCAAAATTTCAGATTCTGAGTTTCACCTTTTGCATCTCAAATGGTTCCCTTTTTTCCCTTCCCTCCCCCCTGGCTCCACTTGGATGTTTGGCTTTGAAGGGGCAGCTGTGAAAAAAAGGGGGGAGGCTGAAAATGGTGTCTGGCTGGCAGCATAGGAACTTTAACACTGCAGCCTAGAATCCTGTTGAAACTTGGATGCCGAAGCCTAGAATCATGTTGGAACTTTGATGCCGAAGCCTAGAATCCTGTTGGAACTTTGATGTTGAAGTCTAGAATCCTGTTGAAACTTTGATGATGGAGCCTAGAATCCTGTTGGAACTTTGATGTTGAAGTCTAGAATCCTGTTGGAACTTTGATGATGGAGCCTAGAATCCTGTTGGAACTTTGATGTTGAAGTCTAGAATCCTGTTGGAACTTTGATGCTGAAGCCTAGAATCCTGTTGGAACTTTGATGTTGAAGTCTAGAATCCTGTTGAAACTTTGATGATGGAGCCTAGGATCCTGTTGGAACTTTGATGCTGAAGCCTAGAATCCTGTTGGAACTTTGATGCCGAAGCCTAGAATCCTGTTGGAACTTTGATGTTGAAGTCTAGAATCCTGTTGGAACTTTGATGATGGAGCCTAGAATCCTGTTGGAACTTTGATGTTGAAGTCTAGAATCCTGTTGGAACTTTGATGCTGAAGCCTAGAATCCTGTTGGAACTTTGATGTTGAAGTCTAGAATCCTGTTGAAACTTTGATGATGGAGCCTAGGATCCTGTTGGAACTTTGATGCTGAAGCCTAGAATCCTGTTGGAACTTTGATGCCGAAGCCTAGAATCCTGTTGGAACTTTGACGCTGAAGCCTAGAATCCTGTTGGAACTTTGATGCCGAAGCCTAGAATCGTGTTGGAACTTTGATGCTGAAGCCTAGAATCCTGTTGGAACTTTGACGCTGCAGCCTGGAATCCTGTTGGAACTTTGATGTTGAAGTCTAGAATCCTATTGAAACTTTGATGATGGAGCCTAGGATCCTGTTGGAAGTTTGATGTTGAAGCCTAAGATCCTGTTGGAACTTTGATGCCGAAGCCTAGAATCCTGTTGAAACTTTGATGATGGAGCCTAGGATCCTGTTGGAACTTTGACGCTGAAGCCTAGAATCCTGTTGGAACTTTGATGCCAAAGCCTAGAATCCTGTTGGAACTTTGATGGTGGAGCCTAGAATCCTGTTGGAACTTTGATGCTGGAGCCTAGGATCCTCTTGGAACTTTGACGTTGAAGTCTAGAATCCCATTGATGTGCTTGCTAATGTCGTTACTCAAATATACCTGTTTCAGCTCATTATTCTGTTGGTGCACTACGCCAGCATTGGTGCTCAAATGTAGCTGCACTGGCCCCTAATTCTGTTGTTGCTCAATGGGGGGGGGTAGTTATTTAAGTATAGTCATTGCCCCCCTCAAATCCTGTTGTTGCGCTATGCCAATGTAGGTACTCAAGCGGAGGTATTCACCCTGCCACCCTCAAATCTGGTTGGTGCACTAATCCAGCAGACTTACTCAAATGTAGCTGTACCAGCTTGGACTCCCATTGGTGCATTACTCTGGGGTAGATACTTCAGCGTCACTGATTGCCAGCCTGAAATCTTGCTGGCGGAGTGACTCAAATGCTACGATGTGCATAGTAGTGATCTACATGCTTCCATCAGCAGGATTCTAGATTGAAACCTCTATGTTTGAGAGAGGGAGGGGAGTTAAAAAATCTGTCACAGTCCTCTCCTACATCTTGACTTCCCCAGATGACTCTTCTTGGTTTCTCACCTCTCGAGTATGTCAAAACTTCTTCTGGAAAACTCTCCATCTCTCTCTCTGTTTCTTTCTCCTGATGTCATGCTGAATATGGAAATGAGCATATTCTCCCTCCCTCTCTCTCTCTCTCTCTCTCTCTCACACACACACACTTTTTGCCCTGGCTGTGCCATATGAATATTTACGAAGACACTAAATGCAGAATGCTAGCCAACTTCAGCAGCTGAAGGGAGGTTTCATTTGGTGCCAGGACTTTGTTGGCTTTCAGCATCCAAGCTGAGCTGGTGGGTCGACAACAGCCAGATGCTGGCTTTACAGGAAAGTGCAGGGTTTGCACTTCAGCTTGCAATGTAGCCCATCACCCTCAATTCCACTCCCCCACGTCCACCCCCTGCCACTGGCCGGACTTTGCACTGAACTGCTGGTGAATCATAGAATCATTTGAAGCCATCAAGTCCAACCCCTTGCTCATTGCAATATCTCCAGATGAAGCATCCCCAGCAGGTAGCTATCCAGCCTCTTTTTGAAGGCATCAAGAGAAGGAGACCCAGACACATCTCTAGGGCTGTGGCCCTTAACCTTTTCTTTACAAGGGACCCCCTTTAAATATCTCTTGTTGCTGTGGACCTCTAAGACAGCTCATTTAAACAACAGTAATATTGCACCATCCATTAAACCTTCCCTCAGAGGCACTGGAGGGGAAGGGAAGAATTTTCTCCAGCTTCTTCCTGCAAGTTTGTGGATGGAGCAGATTGAATGGCAATGTGCAGGCCAAGCCAGCCAGCAGGCCTTTGCTTTGGCTCCTGTCATGTGGCTGCTCTGCTGTGGGGGGGGGGAGATGGGCTGGCCAGCTTTCAAGCTCTCACGAACCCCCTGTGAGGACATCATGGCCCCCTGTGGGTGAAGAAATCTCTGCTGACCATCTAGATTAGAAGGTGCTTTCACCCTCTTCCATGAAACACTACTTTTCCTAAAATTCTTATCTTGCTGTGACTTCCTCCCATTCTTTTCTCCTGCTGCTAACTAGATTTTTTTTTTTCATTTTTAAATAGCTGGTTGTGAAGCCATTCATTAATTATTTTGCAATGGATGCTTGTTATGTTCTGGTTATTTTAACTGTTGCTTTATTAACTCGACATGTCACCAAGGCTTGCTTTGTTGTGATTTCATGACTGATGCTTTATTTATTTGCCATTCTGCTGTTGGGCTTTCTCTTCATAAGGGAGGCACTGTTATTCTCTCTGGCGCCACTTTGTGTTTATGGAAAGGCAGTATTCCCATAAAGTGACTTGATTGAATGATTGACGATTGATTGATTGATTGATGAGGGAGGGAAAGACAGCTGCATAGACTGCCTTTCGCTCACGGAGGAAAGTCAGCCTACAAATGCAATTATCCACTAATAACAAAATCACAGATATTTATTGTCAACTACTATCTAACTGGATCAACAGTGTTGCTCCATCTAAGCAAGTTTTCTATGTTCTTGGAAATATAAGTAGGCCCAGCATGTGACATTTGACACCTCTACAAGCAGAGTGTTGCTTTTCTCGGGAGGTCTTCTTCAGTTTAAAACAGGAGCTGAGTGGAATTTATTCATGTCTCATAATTCACATGTTGTCTGCTTGTTCATGCGGAAGTATCTATAAGACCCACTGGTGACAAATGTGTGGCCCTGGGTCTGTAGGCATTTTGTGACTCCTCATCTTTCCACCTTCTCTTGAAACACTCCTTTCATATATATATATATATATATATATATATATATGGTGTGACTTTAGTCTCCTGGAAGAATTTGAATCCTTTAAAAAAAAAAAACCTCACCTTCCATTCTTTGCATTACAAATATGTGGCAATGTGTGAAGTTTAATTCTTCAAACACAATCCCCGGTGGGATTCTCTCCAATTTACACTAGTCACATTTAGTGGGCACAGCTGTTCCCAGCATGGAGAGGACTGGGCTTACTCTACAGAATCATAGGATTGGAAAGGTGGAAGGGATATCAGAGGCCATCTAGTCCAACCCATGGCCACTTTTACAAGGTCTCTAGCCTTCTCCGCCAAAGAGGGCTGGTGCCTCACAAAATCACAGATCCCAGGACTCTGTAGGATGGAGCCATGGCAGTTAAAGTGGTGTCAAACTGTACTATTTCTACAGTGTAGATGCACCCTTCTTTAGATTTCTTGACTACTGTCAACTATCATACCCTTGAAAGCTTTTCACAGCCAAATAAACCTCCTTCAGGAGGAAATGGAGATGGAATCCTTACCGAGACAGGAGAGGGTGGGGAGGGAGGAAACAAACAGAGAGCAAAGGCGGATGAAGCGCCTAGCCTGGGAATGAATTTTATTGATTTGTATCACCCTCCATGACTCCATGTCCAACAAGCTGAGAGGCCTTTCGGATTCCAATCTGATTTGATAAGTGGAGGGAAGCATTGGTTTTTTTATGGCCTGGGTGAACATAAAAATTGATCTTTTGAAGCCTAATCATCAGCCAGAGCTGAAACCAATCCAAGGTTCCTTTTTAAAAAATCTTATTTTATTGTTATTATTATTTAAAGTGCCATCAGTTGAAGGACAGAGTGACTATGAAACAGCCAAGGAGAAAAGGAATAAAAGTGGCACTGGCTAGAGATTTGCAATGAGTGACAATTTTCTTAGTGTATGCAGAGCTGGCTTTCTGAAAGATGCTTGAGGAATCCAGCATTTGCCAATTTCCACTATTAGCTGTTCTAATCCTAAAATCACACCACAAGAGCTAATGTGCAGATGAAGAATGAGTTCTTTAGTAGCTTTTCCTATTTTCAGGATGTCCCAGCATAGTTTGGGCTCTGGGGGAAAATGTACCAAACTATGCATCAAATATATGGCAGGATGGCGAATATATGGACTAGGATGTTGAAACCCAGGGTTTGAACCCTTGCTTGGCCATGGAAACCCCCTGGCTGACCTTAGGCAAGTCACACTCTCTCAACCTCAGAGAAAGGCAAAGGCAAACCACTTCTGAACAAATCCTGCCAAGAAAACCCAATGATGTGTTTGCATTGGCTCACCGTAAGTCAGAAACTACTTGAAGACACACAACAATGAGAAAAAATCTACACTGACTATATAGTTAAGTATACATAACTAAGAAAAAATGCCTTCAGATGCTCCCCTAAAATTCCCTACAGGATGAGGGGCCCATTTTGACCATGTTTTTGACCCCCCTCGGGCCATTTTAGGCTAGGAGAGGGGAAGCTTGCGAAGTAAAATTTGTAGTTAAATTTGGTATTAGATCTTTAGCTTTAATATTATTGCAAGCATTGTCTACATTATCAGCATGTTCTGTATTTGTACCTGTTAAGAACTGGCATTTTTATTTTGGACAATTATTCTCCTGACGAAAACAACTAAAATGATTTCACAAATTCCTGGGAATAGTTGTCAAGTTATCTTTTGAAATTTTGCCAGCATAAATATCCTTTGAAAATCTGGGTTGCTTTCACAGACTGTATTGGTATGGACCTGAGTTTATTCTCTGTTTCTTCAGGAGTAGATAGAGTGGCTTCTCATGTGTGTTCGCAGTCAGTCTCTGGGTGTATTTAAATGGTAAAAATAAACTTTGCAAGGTATTTAGCCTTCTCTGCAAGAGTGCTGGTGCCTCACCAAACTACAAATCCCAGGATTCTGTAGGATGGAGCTACGACACTTAAAGTGGTGGCAAACTGCATTATTTCTACAGTTTAAAGTTCAGACTAAAACCCAGAGTGGATTTGCTGCTCCACTTGACATGGGCACCACCTCTGTTATATATTTTCTTTTGCTAGCTGAGGATCTCAATGTGCTGAAATTAAAAAGCAACACAAAGCAGTTTACACAGGAAGAAAATAAGAAGCAATTCTGTTCCCCCAAATGTCAGAACACTACTCCATCCATGAGGAGAATTCAGCTGCCAAGTTTACAAATACAGCTCATAATGTAGGGATCAACTTTGAATAAGATATGCAGATATTAGAAAGCACACTATGGATGGGTGTAGATTAATTCACTCTTTCTTGTGATGATAAATAGAGATGGTAGCTAGCCTTCCCCAAATCCCTCAAAAGTTGTCGGCTTGATCATCATTGCTGCCTGTCTCCCTGGTTCTTTTGTTCTTCAAAAAGATTCTTTAAGCCCATTTCTTATTTCTTCAAACAACTGCTGGCGTCTCACTGCTTTTCCATCTTGGTTGCAAATAGAGCACACTTGGCCAGACAGTCTCTATTGTTATGTGCTCCCCACTCCCCCTAGTGGTGGGAAAGTCCAGGTTGAGGTTCTTTTAGGCACCTGGAGAGACTTACCGTGACTACATACCCTTTGCTGATGAATAAATAAACCAATGGTGGCTGGTGACCCCTATATCAATGGGCTAGTGAATGTGTTTCAGTGTCATAACTCACCCTATGGAGTCAGAGGATTCAGAAAGAAGGAAAGAGGCAGATGGCCAGGAGGCTGTAGTTCCTGATAGCAATGGTCTCTCCGAGTCTGAGGAGCTGCTGGTTGAGGCAGAGGGAGGTCCTTCTCCCCAGCAGGCTCTGAGGAACTTGAGGACATGCCACCGTCCTTTTCTGAAAGACAAAGAGTTAGGGAGAGAATGCACGGATCCCAGCAGCCATTAAATAGGGGACACTGATTAAATAGGCACCTGGTGTTTTGGAGGCAGCTACTCATAAATCTCCTAGCAGCTACCCAGCAGCTCTGTTGCTCACAACTGTCTTATCTGGTTGACTGATAGTATTCCTGTCTTCTTGATCTTGGACTGGTTACACTTTGACAACTCTGTTACTCCTTGCAAGCTTCTTGTATCTGGACTGCTGACTTGCAATAAAAACTCCTGGACTGGCTGATGACAACCCTCTTGTTTCACCCTTGATCTTGTTGGAGAACCTGTGACGGACCTGGACTGAATTAACTACTTGACAGCTCTTGCTTTCTAACCACCCGATTCCTAGAACACTGCTTGACTGGACCACAGGACATTCAGGCTTTAATCTCTTCTTTAAAGGAACTGTCCAAGGTGCTGAACACATCTCAGATAGGTCCTTTAAAGCCTGAACTGGACACTGGAGGAGATTTGATATCCTGCAAACATGCAAGTCAGCAACCACCAGTGGGATCAAGTACATACCAATCCCTACCCCCTGTGCATCTTATGAATATAGGCAGCAAGTACAGAGAGAGGCAGAATATGGCAGGCAGAAGAAGTTACAGGTGAGTTTAGTCAGTCCTGGTCATACACGATCTAGGGAGTTCAGGGAAGCTGAAGGGAGGCCACTCCTGGTCTGGTTAGGAGAAGCCCACAGACATGATAACCAACCCTAAAATGGAAAGACACACAACATGAGCCAGTCCAGAGGTCAAGAATCCAAATAAACCCATGAGTACAAAAAGTACTAAAACCCAGATAGAATGAATGGTTGCACCCAACAAAAACTCCTAGCAGTAGCTGCTTGACCTTGAGATTCCAGGTAGCTAATTGCTAACCCTTCTCATTTAAGCCTCTGCAAGAAGCATTGACTCTTACAATGATGCTGCTTTTCTTGTTGATATACTGAAATTGATGAGGGTGCCTCCTGTGGAATCCTGGGATTTGCAGTTTAGGGAGGGCCAGAGAGCTCTTAGGCCTCATTAAACTTCAAGCCCTGGAATTCCACAGAATCATAGAATCATAGATTTGGAAGAGATCTCAAGGGCTATCCAGTCCAACCCCATTCTGCCATGCAAGAACACATAATCAAAGCATTCCAGACAGATGACCATCCAACCTCTGTTTAAAAACCTCCAGAGAAGGAGAATCCACCACACTCCCAGGCAGTGTGTTCCACTTCCGAACAGCTCTTCCTGTCAGGAAGTTCTTCCTAATGTTAGGTGGGATCTCTCTACCTGGAGTTTGAATCCATTGATCCATTTCCTAGTCTCTGGAGAAGCAGAAAACAAGCCTGCTCCATCGTCAGTATGACATCACTTCAAATATTTAAGGTGGAAGCCATAGCAGTTAAAGTTGGATAATAGCGCTATAAGAGTGTAGTGTGATAAAGTCCTTTATCAGTGGTTAATGATTGGTCCAGGTAGAAAAAGACAAAATATTCCACACACACCCCTTTGATTTTTGTCCCGTGGCTTTCAAAATTGTGTTTAAGAGCAGTTTTCCTCCAGGGAAGGAGGGATGCAGAGCTTTCATCAGACCTGAATGATGATGAAGAGCCACAGGGTTCAGAAGACATTACAACAAGCCAAATCAGGATCCATGTCTATATTTAACTTTCACAGTGACCTTAAAAAGTGTTTGCTTTTATTTTGCAAACTGCAAGGATAATCAACACAGCTTTCATGGCAGCCACGCTGGTTAATTAGCTTTGTTTGATTCTACTGTATTTTTTTTTCCTGAAGGATCATTTAGGTTTGAATTATGGTTTAGGCAACTGCAGCACTTTCTTTAAATAATAATATTTTTTTTTTGAAAAAAAGAACCACACAGATGGTAAAAAGTTCTACCGACATAGAAAACAAGCCATAATTTATATCGCAAACAATAAATATGGATAACACAATTGCTGACAGTGTAACAAGGACTCCTTTTTTTTTCACAGCAGAGCTAATAAGGGGGAATGAAAATCTCAGCTAAAAAATTTAGCCTTAATTAGTGATGATAATTTTCTTTGTTTTTTTACATAATAATAATAATAATCTAAAAGTACTCGAAAAGGAAGGTAGGGCATGGTGTTGGTTTGTTGAAGCAACCCCAGCTTGAGAAGAGGTGAGCTTTCTAGTTGCTGCAACATTTCCCTAGTAAACGTCAGAACTGGGAAAAGTTACTTTTAGGAATCCATTAGTTACAGTTCTAGAACCAACCTGCCCAGTACCCATAGTGACAATTTTTTAAAAAAATAACTCTTTTTTCTTGCCCCCCACCCCTCTCCCTGTGTGTATGTGTATAAGTATATGTGTGTGTAAGATTGGATTTAGGTCACTCACTGCTTTGTCAGACTGCTGTAGTGGTTCACAAAGGCATATAGTGCATTTGGAAGACTTCACAAAAGAGTCTGGAGCAATAAACACCTGAGGCAAAGCACAAAAATCAGTGTGTATAGAGCCATCGTACTGTCTATCCTCCTTTATGGATCTGAAACATGGGTCACCTATCGCCACCACCTACGACTCCTCGAGCGCTTTCATCAGCGCTGTCTACGCACAATCCTAAATATACACTGGACTGACTATGTGATGAATGTTGCTGTCCTTGAGCAAGCAGGGATCACCAGCATTGAGGCCATGATATTGTGAGAACACAGCTGCGCTGGGCAGGGCACGTTTCTAGGATGGAGGACCATCGCCTCCCCAAAATACTACTCTGTGGTGAACTTGCCACAGGTCAGCATAAGAGGGGCGCTCCAAAAAAAGCAATACAAAGACTCCCTGAAACAACATCTCAGGCTCGGCCAAATTGATCACCAACAGTGGTCTGCCCTGGCCTCACATCGGGAGGCATGGAGACGCAGTATCCACAATGCTGCAGCCTTATTTGAGAACTCACGACGAACAAGTCTTGAAGAGAAATGACAACGTAGAAAGAATCACAACCCAAAAACATCACCCAATGAGACCTTCTGCTGTGCTTTTTGCAACCGGACTTGTTTATCTTGGATTGGCCTTTTTAGTCATCAGCGCGCTTGCAGAAAGCGTGGGATGAGTCCTTCCTGAATCTTCGTTTGCGAAGAAAAGCCAGAGTATTGGTTCATCTCTCCCGTCTATTGTTTCTTCTGACTTGGTAAGAGCTTTTCATGTTCTCCATGTTCCTAGTCTGTTCCTCTGAGAGACTTCCAGGTAATGATGTCAGTGACTGAATCTGGGACATTCTGTCTCAAAAGACTAATAGACTCCAAGACTGGAGGGCATCTTGAAAACTGTCTAGATTAGAAGCAGATGTTGAATTAAGGAAAGCCAAATGTAGAGCAAATCTTTAACCACATAAGAAGATAGGAAGTGCTGGGCTTGATTAGATCAAAGACCTGTCTTTAGGCCAGAGCTTTGGCCCATGGTTGGCCTATCCCTTGCCTAGCCTGGCATTTCCTTTTGGACCAGAACTTTGGGCTATGCTTGACCTACCCCTTGCCTAGCCTGAAATTTCCCTACAAGTGGTGGTAGTAGCAAGAGGCAGGGATGTGATGTGACCACAATGACTGGGACCCTGTTGCCATCTTACACATGTGGAAGTCCTTCTGTGGAAGTGCTTGGACATTTTTGTCTGATGTGGAATGACCACCTTCAGTTCAAGGTTGTGGCAGCAGAGTTGTACCATTATGCATAGGTACAGATAGCACATGGATGGGCATGAACCATGTACATAAATGTGCATTGTACAATATAATGCATTGCATGTTGTGTATTGCTCATTTGGTTGTGCATTTGGTTCCACGTTTCTTGTCTTGGCTCTAGGTGCAAGGTTGCCATTCAATACAAATGGTCATGTAAGCCAATTCATGTGCACTTCCACAATCCAAAAGCTTACACATTCAACCCTGATGTTTTATCTCAGCAAACGGTTTCTCCAGTGGCCAGGGTGTTGAACTTTGTCCATGGTGCTGGTTATTTATATTCTGCTAACTGCCTTGTTTACACAAAATGGGACAAATGCAAATCAACCTGAAGAAGTGTTGGAGCCAGTCAGGTGTGTAGCCGTAACAAGCTCCTGGGATTGGTTTTTGTAATGTAGTGCTAACAGAGCTACACATGACTACACACACTTTGGTAACCATCTCTCTCTCTCTCTGTGTGTGTGTGTAGAAGCAGGACAGGGAAAGATGAATGATTATCCAGGCAGTCACTGGCTGTGTCCTTGGCACATGAGCTGTGGTAGGAATAATTGATCAGTGGTCAGCAACTGTGTGGAAACTGGAATCCATTTTCCCCATAATTCTACCCAAGCAGCCTACCCTCCCCAGCAAGCCCAAATATCTATTGTTTTTCTCTCTGCAGACCTTCTCAAAATGGCAACAGGAAGTGAAGGGCTGTCTCTTCTTGTTCCCTTTTTGAGAGTGACCAGAGAAGGAAATGGAGGCACTTTCTCTGCAGAACATTTCAAAATGGTGGCAGGAAATGAAGGCATGTGTCTTCTTGTCACTGTCTTGAGAGTGATTGACAAAGAAAATGAAAGATTTCGAGATACTATGGGTATCTGGATTGCATTTGCATTTGGGTCCAGAGACCCAAATTTGCTTTTGCTCCAGAGACTAGAATACAGAGCAATGGATGCAAGCTCCAGGAACAGAGATTCCACCTCAACATTAGGAGGAACTTTATGACAGTAAGAGCTGTTCGGCAGTGGAATGCTTTGCCTTGCAATGTGGTGGAGTCTCCTTCCTTGGAGGTCTTTAAACAGAGGCTGGATGGCCATCTGTCAGGGATGCTTTGATCGTGATTTCCTGCATGGCAGGGGGTTGGACTAGATGGCTCTTGTGGTCTCTTCCAACTCTACAATTCTATGATTTTATGATTCTATGGGTCAGGGCTATAAGTTATGGAAGCCACCAGTCACCTTTGCCACAGTGGCAACGTTTGAGGTCTATAGGAGGGGTGGGCAATTACAGTAAGTCTGGGGACCAATTTTCTGCCTCTAGGACCCTCCAGGGGCTGTAAGAACTGCCACAAATGCCAACAACAACAAAAAAGCAAGAACCTAAAACTATTTCCAGTTGCATTCACACCCCAAATCCCCAAACAAGATCACTTCTCTTCTGTTGAGGTCTAAAGGTAGCAGTGTAATAATACTTTGGACTTCATGGTGCAAGTCCTCTGCAGCTCTCTCGAAATTTCAATAGCTTTTCCATTTGCAAAACTACATTTTAAAATACCTTATTAAAACAGATCCTTGCTAGTTTATGGTAATTAAAAGCAATAAATATCTGCACACACAATGCTGTGGACCCTGAATAGCCAATGGGTCAATAATGCCTTCCTGGTGAAGTTAGATCATAAATCGTGATTCCTTCCTAAATGAAAATAGAAGCTCTCTCTCTCTCTCTGTGTCCCCTCCCTCCCTCCCTCCCTCCCTCCCTATTTCTCTCTTTCTTATTCAGTTAATGAATTTGGTGACTCTGTGGAGGGATGTTTAAAGATGGAATCTTGTCTTTATTGGACACATTAACCAATCAAAAATTACCATTGCTAAATGGAAGAGAGTTCAACTGAGTCATTTCTTGCTCTAGGTTCAACAGTTTTCCTTTTCAAACATCTCCATGTAGTTCATGCATGTGAAAGAGAGTACAGAATGCAAAGAAGCTGTATTTATGGCTGAGCTCCTGTACATGCACATGGCTTGGCACATGCAGTTTCATGTCCTCCTGCCAGCTGTCAAACCCCAGGAGGGGTCCCAGCTGCTGTTGGTTACTGGTGGGGAAGGGTGGTGGTGGTGGTGATTTAATCCAATCAGGGATGAGAAGGTAAATGAAGCCAGTTCATCATTTAGACTGATTATTGGAGGGAAATAAAATGTTGATGAAAGAAGGCTACTATCCAAAGGTACCCAAAGTATTTCTCCAGAATGTTGTCTGGTCACAGGAATGATCCTAGCCAATCAGGGATGTGATAGCAAATGAAGCCTATTCATCATTTACAAAATTTATTGGAGAAAAGCAAGCTATCACTGAAATCAAAGCGTTCCCGACAAAAGGGCATCTAGCCAGTTTAAACACCTCCAAAGAAGACTCCACCACACTCCGAAGCAGCTCATTCCACTTCTGAACAGCTCTTACTGTCAGAACGTTCTTCCTAACATTTAGGTGGCATCTCTTTTCTTGGAGTTTGAGTCCATTGCTCCATTTCCTAGTCTCTGGAGCAGCAGAAAACAAGCTCGCTCCATCCTCAGTATGACAACTCTTCAAATTTTTAAACACAGCTATCACATCACCTTTCAACCTTCTCTTCCCCAGCCTAAACATACCCATCTCCTTAAGCCACTCCTCATAGGGCATCAGGGCGTCCAGATCTCCCACCATTTTGGTTGCCCTCCCCTGGACACGTTCCAGCTTGTCTATATCCTTCTGGAATTGTGATGCCCACAACTGGATGCAGTATTCCAGGTGAGGTCTGACCAAAGCAGAATAGGTGTATTCATGGAGATTAAAGATGAGAGCATGAGACCTAAATGGAACCATCAGGGTCATTGAATGCATAGCTCTGTGTACCAAATTTTGCAAGGCAATAGTGATGAATGTCTGTAGACCTCATGACCATCTCATGGGCTTCTCACAGCTTTGTTGGCCAACTCTGGAGACAGAACACAAACATTACACAGCCCGATAGTCTTATCCAGCAGGGTTGCTCTGAGTCTTGCATGTTCAAGAAGCCTCTCTCCTAGCTCCCTCATGTCTGAGGCATCACGCCATGGCCTCCTGTCAGACTCAAGCCGATGGTGCCCTACTTCTGTTACAGGTGAAGAAGCAGCCCCCAGTCAAACTGTGATGGCTCCCCCCCCCTGCAAACCCGGAGCATGGCAGCAGTACTCTACAAAATTAATTTGGGTTCTTTTAATTATAATTTTCATCTTTCATACACAAAACACCCTCACATACACATTCGCCAGCTGTCCAGAAGAAAGAGCTGTAGGTTGCTTTCCACTTAAGATTAATTAAAGTCAGAAAGTCGCTCAGCAATTACCAATTGGCCATTCTAGGCACTGAGGGGTTGAGAAATTAGATTTCTGGGAAATGACAGCTTGTGGGCCCCAAACATATGGTTGTCCAATAAAAATCGTAACATTCTTTAGACCACGATGTGCTGTCAGCTTTGTAGTCCCCCCTCTCTTGTGGCTTATAACATGGTGTGATTTATTTCATTGGTTGCTGCTTCCTTTAATCACAGACTCCTTTACATGGGGAGAGAAAAGGGGGAGACCATTTTGGGGGAAACAGTGAACACAGAAGGAAATTAGGAGCTTTGGTTAGACGGGTGTGCCTAGCAGATTAAACATGAAGAAGAGAACAACAGGGAAAAAGCGGGAGGGGGGATTACATTTGCTAAGGACATGAGAAGAAATAATTGCTTTTTTAAAAAATGTGCAAGGTTGGGAATTTTGACCAAGCACGAGGAAGGAAACCTTTGAAGCTGAACCATGCAAAAAGAGGCAAAAGTTACATCTCACTCAGGCCCAGATCTTCTTGGTACATGCGAATGGAGTAAACTCATTGCAACAATGGTATTTACCTATGTATTGGCTCAACATTCAAGTTTTGATTCAATGGGTCTGTTCTCGTTGGGGCCAACCAAAGGGATTCAAGTTTCTTAAAGCAGAAAGAGGAGAGGAAAATTTCATTGAATACTAGTTGTACCCAGCGTAACGTATAGTAGATTTGAAAGTTTCAAATGGTTCAGCTATATGCTATTATTTTCATAGAATCATAGAATCATAGAATTGCAGAGTTGGAAGAGACCATGAGGGCCATCCAGTCCAACTCCCTGCCACGCAGGAAATCTTGATCAAAGCATCCCTGACAGATGGCAATCCAGCCTCTGTTTAAAGACCTCCAAGGAAGGAGACCCACCACGCTCCGAGGGAGTGCGTTCCACTGCTGAACAGCTCTTACTGTCAGAAAGTTCCTCCTAATGTTGAGGTGGAATCTCTGTTCCTGGAGCTTGCATCCATTGCTCCGTGTTCCAGTCTCTGGAGCAGCAGAAAACAAGCCTGCTCCATCCTCAACGTGACACCCCTTCAAATACTTAAAGAGGGCGATCATATCGCCTCTTAACCGTCTTTTTTCCAGGCTAAACATACCCAGGAAAAAAGAAAATATTGCATTGTTTTACAATTAGGGGAAAATATTGCATTGTTTTACATGTGGGTGGTGAGTGGCTGAGGGAGTGAGAGGAGGGAGGGTATTGGTTGGGTATGTTTCCTAAGTGGCCAATCAGCACACTGGGAAAGGAAACATACCCAAGCATTATACATATATAGATGGCCATCAAATGGAGACTAACATACTATGGGCATATCCTGAGATGGTATGAAGCATTGGAAAGGATGATAAAGCCTGGTAAAGTTGGAGATGGTAGGAAAACAGGAAGGCCATATTGCAGGTAGATTGAGTCAGGCAAGGAAGCCATAGTTGCCCTGAATTGGCAAGACCAGAGCAAGGCTGTTGTTGCTGATGGTGGCTCTTGGAGGTCTCTCATTTGTAGGGCCACTTTAGGTCAAAGTCAACCTGGAAACAATTACCAGTTAACTCAGCATCAGAAGACAATCTCCAACTACTTCTGTTGGAGAACCTTAATACACGCATAAAACACCAACAGGATTCTGGCCCTAGTCCCTGAAAAATGTCTTCACAGACATTTCCACCTGGCTGTAACATTTCCCTCGTCCCCTTCAGTCTGAGTGAATTATCTTTTTCCATGTTCTCCGCTGGCAATGGTGAAAATGGGAAAACAGGTTGCATGTACAATATGTGCTCTATTCTGAAGTGTCCCGCTTGGCCCGGAGTCCCTGCTGGGTGAACTATCAAGTTCCCTGCCGTTTCAATGAAGGAAGTTCTATTTGCTGTGGCTCCTTCTCGCTGTGGTTGTGTGTTCACAGTCTGACTCCTTACTCAAGGAGGGTTTCTTTCTTTCTTTTTTGCTTCATTTTTATCATCATCTGAAATTGATAGGGAAGTAACTAAAACTGAAGTGTGTGAGTTTCTTATTTTTTTTTAAAAAAAACTTGGAGCTTAGAAGAGAGAGAGAGAGAGAGAGAGAGAGAGAGAGAGAGAGAGAGAGAGATTTGCATGCTACAGAGAGACACTAGGCTACATTTGGCCTGAGAAATTGCATGCATATATGAAGGATATGAAGGGCCACATTTCCTAAAGGCTGAGTGGCTATCTATCTATGAATCGATTGAAAACTCTTGGGTATGTTGCCTTTCCCAGTGTGCTGACTGGCTGCTCAGGAAACATATCCAACCAATCACCAGCCACCTGCAAATTCCCTCTCCACCTCACAATCCATCCCTGCCACTCAATCTGCATCTACACCCCCAGCCTCATATGGGACCCTCCCTCCTCTCTCTCCATCAGCCAATCACCACCCACATGCAAATTCCCTCTCCACCTCACAATCCACCCCTGCCACTCAATCTGCATCTCCACTCCCAGCCTCACAAGGGCCCCTCCCACCTCTCCCTGCTTCAGCCAATCACCACCCACATGCAAATTCCCTCTCCACCTCACAATCCACTCCTGCCACTCAATCTGCATGGACACCCCCAGCCTCACAAGGGCCCCTCTCTCCTTTTACTCCCTCAGCCACTCACCAGTCATGGGCTGTGATGGGAATCAGACAGTCAATTGGCGGCGGCAGCAGCAGCAGGGCAAGAGAGCGAGTCAAGCTCAGGAATTCCAGGAAAAGTGTGGAATTCTGAGAAGGGGGAGGAAGAATTTTAAAATCCACTGGCCTACCTTACAGTGTTGTTGTGAGGTCTACTGGGTGATTTTTGTTTTTTTTTTTTAAATGGCGTATGTTATGCCAGGTACAGCTAGTTTATCTGAAGCTGCAGACCCAACCCTGCATGCAGGCGGTTCAGAACATTGGTCACTTGAGGCTGACCCAGGAAATGTCAGTCTTGTTCAGCAGCATCCTGAATGACCAAGCAGCCTTTTTTAAGGAGAGCACTGCTTGCTCCATATGGAGAGGGGCCTAGAAAAGGTTGCCTAAAGAAACATCACCCAAGGAGACCTTCTGCTGTGCTTTCTGCAACCGGACTTGTTTATCTCAGATTGGCCTTTTTAGTCATCAGCATGCTTGCAGAAAGTGTGGGATGAGTCCTTCCTGAATCTTAATTTGCGAAGAAAAGCCAGAGAGATAGATAGATTATTTATTAATGTTACAGATGTAACTGTTACTAATCTCTGTTTTTGCAGACCATGTTTGTGAAGAGACTGATGTTATTTTTTGTCTTCATCTTAAATAAGTTTTGGGCTCTGTGTGCTTTTTTATTTTTTTTAAAAAAACATGAAATAAGTTTATCCTATCTCCATTACCATCTGTAATCCTCCCTTTCGACCAACCTCCCACTTCACACAACCAACTATCATCAATCTGGCATCATGGGGTCTGCATTGTTGTGAATCCAATCATTGTATCACCTGTACTTATCTTTGGGAAAACTGTCACCATCAAAAGCAGAATGACTGGCAAAACCTATTACGTTAAACAGAATATCACCCGCAGGTCCAGCAAAGCAATATACGTTCTAGGAAGCAAACGCCCTGGAGGCCGTATGAAGTGTGTTAGGAAAACAACAACTACCAACCTTTGTACCCAATTGCTGAAATCGCAAGCCGGCAATCACAACAGCGGAAAGCTTTGGCAACCTGTTGCAGGGCATTTTAATTTAGATAAGGCACAACCTTTCAGATGGGAAATAGTTCCAAAAGACAACACACACACATACACACAGAGAGAGTAACTTTCCAGATCTAGGACATGTCAAAGCAAAGATGTATATCCATTCAATATAGACAGGCTCAACACCTTGAACATTCTGTAGCCTTACTACAGAGAAAAATGCTCAGAACCAGAGATGGAAAATAATTTTGTTGGATTCCACAGTCTCAATGATAGTAGTATTTTTGTGCTTCCAATCATTTTTGCACCACATCTCATGTTTCCACTCTTCTGCAAGACATCCAGGCTGCTTCTGAGAAATAAAGTGCATTCAACACAATGCACACATTTTTAAAGGTGATTAAAAAGGGTTCATTTGCCATAAAAAGAATAACACACAAACCACCTTTACTCAATGAGGGAAATTTGAATGTGCTCAGCCTGTCCTACTTTGCAGGGGTGTCATGGAGATAAAGGAGAAGGAACAGAGCCATGTGATGTCATGGTTTTTTTTAATGGACAATGTTGTTTTATGCATTAGATATTATGTTAATAAGGTAAGGAGCTGGTGGGAGGAGCTGGGATTATGGTATGTTGGAAGAGAGTGGTGATTGGTGGAATGTCTGAAGGGATTTGAATAAGGCTGGTGAATGAGAATTTGCAAAGAGCATTGGGTATAGTTAGTTGGCTAAGAAGAGAGTAAGCGAGTGTGGATTGGGGTTGAGTCAGTCAGGTTTAGGAATCAATGAGTGTTGTCTAAGAGTTGGAGTTAGCTAGGAGAAGAGTGTGCATCAGAGTTATTTTTTAAAAATTATTAAATTATTAACCTGTTTTGTAACATTAAACGTCTGTTAATAAACTATTGTTTTGATATCATATCATCTCCCGAAAATAGTACTCTGTGGTGAACTTGCCACGGGTCAGTGTAAGAGGGGTGCTCCAAAAAAGCGATACAAGGACTCCCTGAAACAACATCTCAGGCTTGGCCAAATTGATCACCAACAATGGTCCGCCCTGGCCTCACATCGGGAGGCATGGAGACGCACTATCCACAATGCTGCAGCTTTATTTGAGAACTCACACCAAACAAGTCTTGAAGAGAAAGGACAATGCAGAAAGAATCACAACCCGAAAACATCCCCCAAGGAGACCTTCTGCTGTGCTTTCTGCCACCAGACTTGTTTATTTTGGATTGGCCTTTTTAGTCATCAGCGCGCTTGCAGAAAGCGCGGGATGAGTCCTTCCTGAATCTTCGTTTGCGAAGAAAAGCCAGAGAGAGAGAGTGATATCATGCTTTTGGCCTTTGGGGAGGCTAGATTGGGTTCAGATACGAAGTCTGTGGTGGAAGTAGTGAATAAAGTGGGATGGTGACAGGTAGGGATAGAAATGACATAATATCTCACACAGGTGCCTTGAGGGCAGGTAGGAGGTCCCACACTTATGGTCACACAGGTGAGACAGGAGAAAGTCCTTATCCTGGTGGTTGAGATGGGCATCAGGGAAAGCCCTCACCCTTGATGATTTCAAGAGTTGCATGGCAGGGGGTTGGACTAGATGGCCCTTGTGGTCCCTTCCACCTTTGCACCTTATTAGAAGAACACTCTGCCACAATAAGTTAAGAGCCAAAGGTTTGATTAAGTAAAGAAAAGGTCTTTGCCTGCTGGTGGAAAGAGAGCAGAGAGGAGGTCAACTGAGCCTTCCATGGGAGGGAGTTCCACAGCTTGGGAGCAACCACCGAGAAGGCTCTGTCTCCCATGTTGGCACCAAATGCCTGTGTGATGCTGGCAAGATGGAGAGAAAGCCCTCCCAAAGATCTTCAAAGTCAGGCAGATTTATAGAGGGTTAACTTCAAAATGCAATGGTCAGAAACAGGAGGAAGAGGAAAAGAAGGCATGGCATGACCAGGGATACTCTTTGAAGAAGGAATCAGAGACTAAACTTTTTTAAAAGTATCCCTTCATGATGAATTGCAGCCACCCCTATTATGCGGCAATTCTTGTCGTTTGCCTGGGCACCTCCAGAGAAATCTGCAAAGGCTAGCCAACCTCTGTTGCTCTTTTGCTCACTGTGCTGTTAAGCCCTCCATAAATCCTCTCTTTGGAAAAAAAACCCCACACTGAAAACTTTTATATAGAGTCCACCTGTCCGTGTGGAATAAATCAATTGCTTTAAATTACATTCCACAGGACCTGGCTCTGTGGTGCTGCATTTCTGGCATTTGGATTTATTCAAGAGATGAGAAAACAGTAATTTCTAAAGTCAACTTCCTGACCCCGACTTGATCCATCCTGTGGATCATGATAAATCTAATTGTCTGTTCGCTCAGGCCAAGTGGTTGCTCTGCTTTGAAACAATCATGCCGAGAATGTCCCAGAGAAAATGGAAGAACAAAAGGGACAGAATTAAATCAAGACATGTCCAGATCAACTGAATTTGCAACCGTTTTGTGGCCAAAGTTTGGAGGAGGGTCATCATTAGTGGGGGAGAAATTACATTTCCAACAATGTTATTCATCCCATTGAAAGAAGGGTTGAAGGCAGTTGGCCCTCCATATTCATAGATTCTACAGCCACTGATTCAACCAACCATGGTTTGAAAATATTCCTTCAAAACCTGCAATAATTCCAAGAAGCAATCATTCATTTTGCTGTTTTATATAAGGGATATAATTTTACTGCACTATAGTATATAATGGGACTTGAGAATCCATGGATATTTGTATCTATGGGGGGGTCCGGGAAGCAATCCCCAGCAGATACCAAGGGTCCACTGTACATTTTATTGAACATTTAATGTACATTGAAATGGCTCTTACTAAATGGTTCCAATTACGAGAAAAGAGATTTCACATAAACATTAGAAGTAATTTATTTACTGAATGAGCTGATCAACAGTTGGAGAGACTGCCTTAGAATGTGGTGGATTCTTCTTCCTTGGAGGTCTTTAAACAGAGGTTGGATGGACATCTTTCAAGAGTTGCATGGCAGGGGGTTGGACTAGATGACCCTTGTGGTACCTTCCAACTTTGTGATTCTATGATCCTGTGATTTTATGATCCTGCTTTCCTTTGGTAATTTATTTTCAATGGGAAGGTAGATGCAAAAGTGTTCCTTTCCTACAGTAACCTCTGATTGGCTACATCCAGATATGTGACCAAGAAAAGAAAACCACATCCCCATTGCCCTCTCGGCAATGTCTCACCCTTATTTTATCCTCAGAAAATAGCTTAGCACAGCGCTCTTGCAGATGTTTGAGACTTCAATTCCCAGAAATCCTGCCATTGGACAACTTGAGTGAGATTTCTGGAAGGCGAAGTCTGAAAAAAAAAAAAAAAGCACCTGGTGGACTAAAGGTTGAGAACCAACGGCTTAGCCGAGTATAGTGGCTGATGTCTTCCCTGTCAGAAGGGCAGGGAATCCATTCCAAGTTTTAAGCCTCCATTGGAGCTATCCAAGGTGCTGAAATCCCCCACGCATGGCTTTTGCTTTCATATCGTACCAATAGGCTATACAGAAACATATTTTCATTCCAGTTGGATTCAGTGGCAACTGATGGCTTCCGTGTTAACGGGACTGTGAATTTGCTTCAGCTCTTGGTCCATCCATCTTTTAAAACCCATTTCCCCAAACTAGGTTCAGCACCTTGGATAGTTTCTGGACTAAAACCCAGAAAGGATTTACTACTCTCCTTGTATGGAAACCACCAGCTGCCACTGGCTGGGTCTTTAGAATAGAAAGATTTCTGGCTGGTTGAATTTTTATTATAAAAGAAAGTCCATGGTTCAACCCTGGGTTAAAAGTTAACCAAACAGAGTCATACTCTCCTCAGAATCATACTGATGTTGTCGGATGTGCAGGCCTTCTTCACATAATCTTTTTACAATATGTGTGTGTGTGTGTTTGAAAGAGACAGGAAGAAAGACTATATTAAACCCTAAAGTAAATGAAACTTGTAATAACATTGGTTAAAACAGGCAAGAGAGTAGAGTGTATATTATGCAGAATATGCAAGTACTTAACTCCTTTGGATTTCAAAATAGAATCCCTGCAAATTTGCTTGCTGGCAGCCTCAAGATGTTACAGACCACAGCTGCCAAATGTACAACCTCTTAAGAGTTTCAAATGTCTTCTGCCTCCTAATGCCACTTGGGATCAGTAGCTGTGTGTTTGGCAAGAACACCCTTCAGTTTGTCACACAGATTACACTGAGGAGGTTGTTTGCACAAATACACAGACCGAGCAAGTCCCAGCTTGCTTGGACTGCTGATCTAAAGCCTCCTCACTACTTTCTTGTTAGTTAAAAGTCTTTATCTAATCCTATTGGGTTTACTTCCCCCAGTTTGAGAGTGCGCAGGCATCCACTTCTTCCTCAGCTTGATCTACCTTACACAGTTGTTGTGAGGACAAAATGGGAAGGGAGGAATAAGGATGTAAAATGTTCCTTATTGCCTTCTTGAATGCAAGAATGAAGCGTTGCAAAAGTTTTCTCTGTGTTGCTTTAGATTATGAGGATGTTTTATATGGTTTCCAATAATTTTGCATACTTCTAGCTTTTGTGTGTGTGCAAAATTAATTTGTACAAAGACACTGCCTTTTGGCACAAAATGCAAGAGTTTCTCACAGAATGCAATGCCTTATTGTCGATTCCCATCTATAGTAGACCTATTGAATGGTGAGTCAACATATAGGTAAATCCTATTGATTTAATGGATCTACTGTCATTAGGATTAGGAACAGGGTTGAGGTCAATTTATTTTGTGCAAAACCTGTTTTTTGGGGGGCGGCAAAATACTGTAGTTCTTGTTTTTGGACATCAGTGAATGTTTCACTCCAAACTCTCTGAATCATGACATTGTACAACATTGAAATGGGCAACTGAATGCACAACCCAATGGGTGTGCAGATACATCCACAAGGTGCATTTATGTGCAATATATGTGCATCTCTCTGCTCAATGCACATCCATGTGCCTTGTGCATTGTATGCACAAATCAACTTCTACAACATTGAATGGAATGCCGCATTGGTTGAAAATGCCCAAGCTCTTTTTGAGAGGGAACTTAGACATGCATGAAACAGTAACAGGATTTTGGCCCTTATTTATATCCCAGGAAGGAGGTGGGGAGCCAAGCTACTGTCCTGGATTACTTGGAGGAGAAAGGGTGGTTTAAAAAAATGAATGCAGAAAATATCACCCTGGGCTCCTTGTAGGATGGGTGGAGTCCAGATGCAATAAATAAAAAACCTTCATTACAACCTTTCCCTGTTTGCCTTCCAGCGTCTGAGTAATTAAGGAGTGAAGGTTAAAAAGCCTGTTGTAAAATGAATAAGTTCCAAACCCAATTTCATTAGGATGCGAAGGCTTCATTGACTCGGGCAGGCTTGGCTTGTGGGAGATGGGAAACAACACAATTAAATTCAGCTCACTCAAAAGGCCGGCTTCCCCTCCCCCTGTTGCACCTTGCTGCGGCTGCCATGTTGAGCCAAAGAGCAAAGTTGATGCATTTCATTAGAGAGGCTAAAAACAAAAACAAAAAAACATACAATGACAATACTGCTTTATTTATCTGGCTTCACTTCCAAGTCATCCCATCAAATCTATTGAAGAATTCTCAGGGGAGGATTTGGAATGCAGAATTCTTTCTCTTGAACATATAGCACCTATCAAAAAGGAGAGCCAGGTTATGTCTGGGGGGGGGGGCGCACCTGTCCACATTTCACCTTGAGCTCCAGAAGGGCTATAACCCCCTTTTTTCCAAAGCCAGAAGCCACCTTTCATTTTTTTTTGAAGGTGGTGGTGGGGAGGAAAGGCTATTCCAGTCCAGAAACAAGCCCCAAGAAGGAGGACACGGATAGACTTGAAATGGCCAATTGCATCCATGGAGGATTCTGTGGATACTAGGGGTGGAAAGAATATTCACAAATTTTTTTTGGGGGGGGGAATGATTGAAAAACATGTTTTTGGAGTACTGAGAAACCCTAATGAAAAGAATCCTGGATTGATGAGAATCTTCATAATTCAAGACTTATTCTGTTCAAAATTTGCATGTTGTAGTTTCGCACAGAAAAGAGCAATTTCTGCACAGAAAGTAATAGTTCAGCAATTTCTATGCAGAAACCAACATTTCTGCACAGAAAAAAAGCTGTTTCCTGTCAAGAAAAGGTTTCAATTGAGGCATTCCATGCAAAATTTAGATGGGATTAAGTTGCACTGAAATTTTTCTATGCAAGAAATAGGGGTTTCCCCCCCTATATAGAAAATAATATTTTTGTGTAGAAATATTATTTTCTGTGTATGAAATCCTGCTTTCTGGGCAAAACAAATTTGCAAAAAAATATGTCCCATGACTAGGGGCTTGTCTAGATGCAATTGTTTACTGTGAGTGGGTGCACATTTTCATTCATTCGCAGCAACATTGGTTTGTCTTCACATTTATGTGTAGATTTGCATCCATTCGCATTCATTTCGATTGAGCAGGGTCGCACACTCATGAATGGCAACTGAGCAAAAATGCACATTGATGCAAATTTGGACAGCCACACATCCAAAAATATGCATCTACATGCATCCTCTAGGAAGCTCCGGGAAAAACCATGAACCCTTTTACTGCACAGTTTGTGGATTTTTTTTAGCCCCCTCCCCTGCAAATTGCATTCAGACACATTGTATCCTCTGCGAAAGAAGAGTATTTTCATTTTGTAGACCAAAGCTTCTAAAACTGTGTGTCACAACCCCATATGGGGTCACATAATTGCATGTGGAAATTGCAAAAAAACTGGCAACAGTAAAAGGATTTGTATACCTAATTTATATATCTATATACCTAGGATCGCATAAAAATTGCTCGGGCAAAAAGTGATTATGAGTGGGAAAAGTTTAAAAAGGCCTGATATAGACAAGCCCTAGGTTTTAAAAACGGTGAGGTTTTCAAGTCTTTCTTGCAGAGGAAAGAAAATTGCTAAATTACTTGTTGCTTCCTTTGAGAAAAAACTTAGTAAAGAATTAGATCCTTAGTGGATACTATCTGCCATTTTTAGGCTGAACTTTGGGGAGGGATGGTGGGTTGAGGGGTCAAAAGAGATACTGAGAGGGCCCTTTGTATGTTATGTTTTCCAAGACTAGCTCCTTATGACACTCAGCTAGTTGGGAGGGCCCCATAATACAAAGACTGGCTACTGCTGACTATTTGGAGCTGGCGGTTCCAATGCTCCTCACCCCTGTTTGTGTGCTCCTCCCCAGGAGAGAAGGACAGTCATGGTACCTCCTGCTAATTGACCATCAGGACAATAGCAAAGAGAATTAGCCCTCTGCATCCTCCCTTGAAGCCTGGGAAATTGATCCCGCCTGGCCAAATCAGGATCTGTGGAAAGGTAATGGTCCCAGTGAAATCAATTATTCTTGACCAATGTTCTCGGGAGACTCATTGTACATATACCCCTGGTTCCCCAAACGGAGCCATCTCCTCCCAGTTCTGAGAGAGTGTTAGAACACATGGGGGCAATTGGCAATGTGGACGGGGCTTGAGTAAATAAGCTCCCATGATCAACCATAAAACTGAGTTCTTAGGGAAGTGAGGCATGCAGGAGAGTTCATTGGAAAAGGATGGGAGATTTCACCGACTGAAGGAAGCAATTATCTGTCCTAGTTAAGTGGTTTCAAAGAAGCCAATGGTCACTGGCTAGAGCTTGGATGAGTTATTTTTGGGACCGCAATGCTCAAAATCCCCTAGCCACGATGAGCAGTGGCTGTGTTAGCTAAGGGATTCTGACAAGCATAGTCCAAAAATAGTGGTGGGAATCCTGTCGATATTTAATACATGCTTCAGTTCCCTTGTGCAAGCAGTTGGTATTTTTTCCCAGCCAATTGTCGAATGTCTATATTCAGTTCACAGTTGTGTCAGCGGAATTCCACAAGTATACCCATTGCACATGCAATTGTGTATTCTTTCCTGCCATGCAACTGTTTGCTTCGATGTACACTTTGTTTGCTGGTATGGTAGAAACAGCCATTTTAGAACAGCACAAGAAGCAAGCACATTTGCAGATATGCAACTGGTTGCACAATGCGCTTCCTCAGAGTGTGGTGGAGTCTCCTTCTTTGGAGGTTTTTAAACAGAGGCTGGATAGTCATCTGATGGGAATGCTTTGATTGTGTACTCCTGCAGGGCAGGGGGTTGGACTAGATGGCCCTTGTGGTCTCTTCCAACTCTATGAGTCTATGATTCTATAGAGATTTATTTATTCTACTGGATGTGAGTGAAGAACTTGAAACACTGGTGAGATATGGCCAATATACCAGGTCGGTGTGTAGGTACCAATGAGGCCGTAGTGCTTCAAACAAGTTAAAGTAGCTGATTTGTCTTAAAAGGCAACTTCCTGTGGAATGTATTGCAGGTATCTTACCATGATGTATATGGTTTCTTTCCTGTCCCCATTGAAAATGGATAGGAGGGCTGGTATGATATTGTAACTGAAAAATCCAGAAAATCATTCCCTAAATGTGCCCCCAAGCTTTCATTCAATGTTCAAGGGAAATATTACATTATGATACGACTTAGCCCCTTTGCTGTTTTTCCTTGATACACAGTTTATGAACCACACTTTAGGGATTCTAGCTAGGGGACATAGTCTTTTATTACCTAGAAAATGTACATTTATTTTCACCTTTAATACAAGATTGCAGAGATGAAAAGAGACTCCCAAATCTGGCATTAGCAAACAGCGGGGCTTTGCTTTTTTAAAAATAAGAAGTAATTTCATCTAATTGTTCTCCTAATTATTAAATTAGTGAATCACAAAATGGAGCTGCAATTGCAGGTAAGTGGCACAGGGAATTCAGCCATAATTCAGGAAAACTGTATGTGCTGGGCTGCCCAAAGACGTTTCAGCGATAAAAGTGAGAATCTTCCACACCACAGTATTTCTAGTTTATATGTACAGATGTGAAACCTGGCCAGTGAAGAAAGCTGACAGAAACAGAATTAACTTATGTAGTGCTGGCATATAGTTCTGCAGATACCAAAGACGACAAAAAAGACAAATAAATGTTTTCTAGGGTTCATCTACACTGTAGAAATAATGCGGGTTGACATCATGTTAACTGCTGTAGCTCCGTCCTATAGAATCCTGGGTTTTATAGTTTTACAAGGTCTTTAGCCTTCTCAGCCAAAGAGTGCTGGTGCCTCACCAAACTACAAATCCCAGGATTCTGTAGGATGGAGCCATGGCAGTTAGAGTGCTATCAAACTGCATCTTTTCTACAGTGTAGATGCATCTCTAGAGCAAATCAAACCTGGACTCTCCCCTAGAAGCCAAAACGGCTAAACTGAGGCTATTATAATTTGGATGCATCATGAAATAGCATAGTATCATAGAGTTGGAAGAGACCACAAGGGTCATCTAGTCCAAGCCCCTGACCTGCAGGAATACACAATCAAAACATTCCCATTAGGAAGAACTTCCTGATAGTAAGAGCTGTTCAACAGTGGAACCCGCTGCCTTGGAGTGTGGTAGAGTCTCCTTCCTTGGAGGTTTTTAGACAGAGACTGGATGGCCATCTGTCAGGGATGCTTTGATTGTGTGTTCCTGTAGGGCAGGGGGTTGGACTAGATGACCCTTGTGGTCTCTTCTAACTCTTATGATTCTTTGACCTGGTCTACTGCATCTTAGGAAGTGGACCAAATATACGAAAGCTCCTGTATAACATCTTTCTCTCATTTAGTCTCAAAGGTGCTACAACATCCCCTTGCTTATCTTTAGTGGGTGCAGTTTGCCTCTAAACAGTATTTGGGGGCCACTCCTAAACAGCCCCAAATCACTTTGAAATTGAACAAAATCTTGCTTGGTGATGCTCCAAAAGTGGGATGTGCCTCATCTCTATGTTATCTACTCCAGTTGCCTTTTGTCTTAATGATCTGTCATTAAAGGGAAGATTTCTTAAAAATACTAAAACTTACCAGACATGTCTCAGCTTGTCAGGCTAAGGATATTAATTGCAGTGGGCAGAGAGCAGAGAGGAGCTGCTGACTATGAGATGCTCTCCTGCCAGGCTGTCACCTTCCCTCTATCACTCTGGTTTCCGTCCTTCTACATGGCTTAATGAGTTACAGAAAGGGCTTCGGGAAACTGCGAAGGCAGGACCCGCACCTTCTGTAAAAGTGCTCTGCATAACTGCAAAGAATTCTCCCTTCTCACTAATTGCTCTTGGGTTTCGCAGTGAAAGCAAAACGTGGAGCTGCTATGGAGTCTGTGTTGTGTTCCTCAACAGGCATTACAAATGGTTTTAAAATAAATAAATAAAAACTGGATCTTTAAAGTACAATTCCGAAAAAGAAAGAGAAGAGAGAAAACAAAACAAAACAAAACAAAGGGGTAGAAGGGATGCAATGTTGCAAAAAAGACTTATACATCAAGATTAGAAAGATCGGTGCTCACCATCCATTGTTCAATGGCTAAAAGATATTTTGGCTTCAGCTATGTATGAATGGATATTTTATAGACACCAGTTTCAAAAACAATATCTCTCTATATAAAACTCTTGGGTATGTTGCCTTTCCCAGTGTGCTGATTGGCTTCTCAGGAAGCACACCCAAACAATCACCACCCACATACAAATTCCCTCTCCACCTCCCAATCCACTCCTGCCACTCAATCTGTATCTATACCCCCAGACTCACAAGGGCCCCTCCCTCCTCTCCCTCCCTCACCCAATCACCACCCACATGCAAATTCCTTCTCCACCTCCCAATCCACTCCTGCCACTCAATCTGCATGTACACCCCCAGCTTCACAAGGGCCCCTCCCTCCTCTCCCTCTCTCAGCCAATCACCACCCACATGCAAATTCCCTCTCCACCTCCCAATCCACTCCTGCCACTCAATCTGCATCTACATCCCCAGCCTCACCAGGGCCCCTCCCTCCTCTCCCTCCCTCAGCCACTCACCACCCACATGCAAATCCCCTCTCCACCTCACAATCCACTCCTGCCACTCAATCTGCATCTACACCCCCAGACTCACAAGGGCCCCTCCCTCCTCTCACTCCCTCAGTCACTCACCAGTCACAGGCTGTAACAGGACTGAGACAGTTAACTGGTGGTGGTGGTGGTGGCTGCGGCAGTGGGTCACCGCTGCTCCTGCTGCGACAGGACCCAGGCAGTCAACTGGTGGCAGCAGCAGGCCTCCTGCAATGGGACCCAGACAGTCATCTGGCAGCAATGGCAGTGTGGAAAAGTGTGGAATGTTGAGAAAGGGGAGGAGGAATTTAAAAATCCACTGGCTTACCTTACGGGCAGGACGGGTTTAAGGAATTCTGGGGGCCCCTGCAATGCTTTATTTTGGGGGGCCCATATGTTTATCTCAGGTCAATGTAACCTAATTCAACCTAAGCTATTCACAGTGCAGGATATTCAGATTATTACTAATAATGTTTTTGCAGGAGGAGGGTTACTACAATACAATAATGGGCCCCCCTGTGGATGCTGATGCCGCTGGTGCCCTAAACCAGCCCTGCTTACAGGATTGTTGTGAGGTCAACTGGGCATTTGGGGGGGGGAGTTTTTTTAACAGCGTATGTTACACTGGGTACAGCTAGTGTGTGTGTGTGTGTTTGCCTGTCTATATATCTATATCTATATCTATATATATCATATAACCCTAGAGTTGGAAGAGACCACAAAGGCCATCCAGTCCAACCCCATTCTGCCATGCAGGAATACCCAATCAAATCATTCCTGACAGATGGCCATCCAGCCTCTGTTTAAAAACCTCCAAAGAAGGAAACTCCACCACACTCCCAGGCAGTGTATTCCACTTCCGAACAGCTCTTACTGTCAGGAAGTTCTTCCTAATGTTTAGGTGGAATCTCTTTTCCGGTAGTTTGAACCCATTGCTCCATGTCCTAGTCTCTGGAGCAGCAGAAAACAAGCTTGCTCCATCCTCAGTATGACATCCCTTCAAATATTTTATATATTTTATATATATATATATATATATATATATATATATATATACACATACATATTTTGTACTAATGTCTATGCCTAGCCCTTGTGGGTCCCCTTCTCACAAGCACCCCAAGTCTTTAATGCACAGGAACTCTAACTTTATTGCTGTGGCTTGAATATTGCCTTCTGTCTTATCTAGCCTAGGCAGGACACACCATTTCCTTGCTGGTGTATCCTGGCTATCGAGGTGGCCTGTCCCCATTCCTCCCCATTACCTGCCGAAGACAGGATGGCATCAAAGGAAGTTCAAAGCATGAGCATGCCTAAGCAATACTTCTTCCTGGAAAAGAAGTGCTTCATCCAGAAAAAAAGGGGTTTGTGAATCCCAAGATGTTCCTAGCACTGGAAAAGAAGCATTGGCTTGCATCCTACCGACAATTTCATATTTTTAAAAAATATTTTTATTCGATAATATATTATAAAATACATTAATATATATTTTGTGCAATAAACTTACAATAAACATACAATACAGTGAACTTACACTAACATACAATACATAACATACAAATATACAATACCTTTACAATACATATACCCACTACCCACGAATAAGCCAGTATCACCCACATACAAACTTCCTAGAATCTTCTTTTTCCTTCTTTCTTCGAGTGTGATTTGTTCATGCCTCTCCTCTCCTTTATTTTTCATTCATATCTAAAGGTCTCTGTTTTCAATACTTGAAATTTCCTCATCTTGTTATATAATGCCTATTGTTGCTTCCCCCCCCCATTTTTCTTTCCACAGGGGTATCAGTATCTTCCAATCATCACAGTTTTTCTCTGATTTTTTCTCATCTAGAATCATTGTTAATCTGTCCATTTATCCTACCGACAATTTCAGAGAGGAAAGGTGTAAGATTCATGGAACGTCCATGCTGGCTAACCCTTAAAATTGGCTGGAAAGAAGCAGTTGAAAAAGCTTCCACTGATGACCCATTACAATTCCCCAAGATGTATCTATCTAGCAGGGCCTGTAATAGCTCTTCTCCCAAGGAGAAACTGGGAGAAACTTGTGTAAGACGAGGAGTAAAGCGTTAGTCTGATGTTAGCACCTCTCCATTATGTCAAGATGGTATTAATCATATTTTTTTTAACTTTCACAAATGGAAATGTTGTTTTAGATGGGCCATTTTCACATGTGACACTGTAGTCATCCTTGTAAGAGGCGTCTGAATGCTTGTTTAGTTCCTTGGAACCGGAAAAAAAAAAACTTTCATAAGGTTTTGCTTTTCAGTGTCAAACACCCACAAACGCAGACACAACTTTACCCTCGAAAATCACAACACAGCTGCAGTCTTCTTGCATTTTGAGCCGATTCTAATAATTTCAAGATGCTGTGGCAATTTTCAGTATTACGCCAGGCTTCTTTTTGAAAGAAGCACTCCAAGCCTTGTGAAAAGGTAAACGCTCTTATCTGCTTCCTTTGTGGTTAAAATTAAGATGGAGTCTCTAGATAAACTGTAATGGGAATGTGTACAAAGCCTTCTCTTTCTTTGTTTGTTCTGTTGCCGCTGTTAGTTACAGATATAAAGAAGATTCACAGATTTTTCTCACCCTCATCAAATAAGGCTGCCTTTGGGGGGTTGAATGGTCAACCTCTAATCCTAATGCTAACCCTAGTTCTAACCCTAACCTCTCTCTTTTTTTGTTGTTGTTGCCAAAATTTTAAAAAATCATTTTTGCAAAACCTGAGTTTCTCCCCTCTTTTCCTACTTGCCAGAATCCTATGAGATAGTTCCAAGTAAAGTAGATCCATTCAGTTGATTGTTAAATGGTGAGTAAACACATGAATCACCCAGGCTATAGTATTTCTGATTTCTATGTGTGGTTCTCAAAACTGGACTATGGAGAAAGATGGCAGGAAGAAAATTAACTAATTTGAAATAAGATGCTGGAGGAGAGTACTATGGATACCATGGGCTATCTCTGCACTGCAGAAATAATCCAATTTGACACTGCTTTAACTTCCATGGTGCAATGCTATGGAATTCTGGGCTTTGTAGTTTTGTGAGCTAGTTAGTCTTCTCTGTCAGAGAGCTCTGGTGCCACACAAACTGCAAATCCCAGGATTCCATAATAATAAGCCATGGCAGTTAAAGTGGTGTCAAATGAATGGGTCTTCTTGCAAATCAAGATTTAACTCTCTCTAAAAGTAAAGATGACTAAGCTGAGGTTGTTGTACTTCGGACATATAATGAGATGACGATAAAAGTCCCAATAGGATTGTGACCATTGCTTTGAACAACCAGACTTAGCTAATGAAAGACAAGTAAGAGTTAATAATAGTTAAGGACACATTCTCTAAGGCAAAACTTGATTATGTGTCATGGCTCCTTCTCACAGAATCTTGGGATTTGTAGTATGGTGAGGCACTAGCACACTTTGGCAGAGAGGGCTAAATACCTTGCCATACTACAAATCCCAGGATTCCATAGGAAGGAGCCATGGCAAACAATCCAGTTTCAAACTGGATTATTTGTGTAGTGTGGATTTGGCCTGAGATGTTGGCTGGAATCCCGTTGACTACTTCCAGCTGGAAGAATCCCATTCAATCCATTGTTGAATGGTGAGGCAACATATAAGTAAATCCCATTAATTCAATGGTTCTGCTCTAGTTGGGACAAACAATGAGATTTAAGTCATAGAAGAATTCAATTTCAACATTCAGGTCTCCTCCAACATGGATATTTGGAAAGGTCATTTTTAATCATTTTCAAACTGGGCATCAGCTTCCCTCCTTGCTTGACAGGAATAATGTAAAGGAATAAGGTTTTTAGAAGTTGCCATTGAATGTGCTTCCTGCTCCTTATTTGATGTTTAATATAAATTACAAAAATGAATTAAAATGAGTTAGTTATATTACAACTCTTTTCTTTCTGAATTGCCTTCTTTCTACCCCCCTCTCTCTTTTTCTGTTTGTCATTACTTTTGAATTCTGTATCACTTACAATACTTAAATCAAAAAGTAATATTTTCTACACAATAGAATCTCATAAAACCTCACTTGACTTCCTAATTCACCTCCATTTTTTTCTCAGAAGATGTGCGTGTCTTCAGCTGTCTTATCTCAAATGGATTGTGTGATTCCCACTGGAGATTACTGGTTTTTTTTTTTTTTTAACAAAAAATGCCTTAGAGACCGATTGCAGATTCACATATAGTGTTCTTCCCCTACCCCCTGCTATTCTGATCTGGAAGACTTGTAGAACCCACTAAAAACAAACTGATATTAGACCTATGAGAACACAGCCTGTTGGAAATTCCCCCTCCCATTTGTGGGCTGAGAAATTGGGGAAAAGCCATTTCACTTAGGGGAAGGGGGAAATTCTCCAAGGGTTTCTCAAGGGTGGAGCTGGATGTTTCCATCGGCACTAGTAAAATTCCTTTCATTCCACCCCCACATCTTCTTCCCTTCCCTTCTTTCCCTCTCCTTCCTTCCTTCCTCCCTTCCTTCCTCTTTCTGCTCCTTTTCCCTCCCTCCCTCCACTTCCTTTTCCTCTCTTCCCCTCCCCTTTCCTATTCTCTCCTCTCTCCTCTCTCTCTTCCTTCCTAGCATTTTCCTTCCTTCCCCTCTCTGCTTCCTTTCCCTTCCTCCCTCCACTTCCTTTTCCTCTTTCCCCTCCCCTATTCTCTCTTCTCTCCTTCCTTCCTTCCTTCCTTCCTCTCTCTGCTTCCTTTCCCTCCGTCCATTTTCTTTTCCTCTCTTCCCCTCCCCTTCCCTATTTTCTCCTTCCTTCCTTCCTTCCTTCCCCTCCCTCCACTTCCTTTTCCTCTCTTTCCCTCCCCTCCCTTTCCCCATCCCCTCCCCTATTCTCTCTTCTCTCCTCCCTCTCTTCCTTCCTAGCCTTTTCCTTCCTTCCTCTCTCTGCTTCCTTTCCCTTCCCCCCTCCACTTCCTTTTCCTCTTTTCCCCTCCCCTCCCCTATTCTCTCTTCTCCCCTCCCTCCCTCCCTCTGCTTCCTTTCCCTCCCTCCTTTCCTCTCTTTCTCTCCCCTCCCCTCCCTTTCCCCCTCCCCTCCCCTATTCTCTCCTCTCTCCTCCCTAGCATTTTCCTTCCTTCCTTCCTTCCTTCCTTCCTTCCTTCCTTCCCTTCCCTCCCCTCCCCTCCCTCCCCTCCCTCCCCTCCACTTCCTTTCTATGCTCTCCTCCCTTCCCTTCCTTTGCCTGAAAACGTAATGCCTTTTCATCTCTCCCTTTCTCTACCTCCTCCCACACTTACCTTTCCTCTGGCAGAAACACCAGAAGAAAACTATCCCTCTTTACCACCATCGCACTCTTGGGCTGAATCAAATGTGACTTCCCCTCCTGAATCATTTACACCCTCTCTACCCCTCGGAAGTGTCGGCTTCATCCCCAAAGTGGCATTTTATAGTCCTTTAATGCTCTGATGAAATATCCATCCATTCATAATTTAGGCAGTGGCAGCTGGTAGGTGGAATGGAGGTGCACCATTGGCACCGGTGACTGAATCCCTGGGCATCTGCTTCCATCCGAGGCCTTGGGAGGAAAGGACTCAAAGTAGATTTCCAGGAGAAAAACCAAACTGCCTGGGGCTCTTCCAAACATAGCAGATGGTGGCGGCAAGACCCTAGATGACATGCAGCTTCAGGGGGCACCGTAACTCTCTCTGCCCTAGAAACACTGGTTCCTTCAGGAAGACTGAAAATGGAAGCCTTGTGGAAGACACATGCTCTACTAGTCCTAGAAAGTCAAGTCTTCTAAGTAGGGTTCCTACTTAGGACCTCAGGGCCTAAACCTCCTTCCCTGGTCCTCAGAGTGAATGGGAGGAATCTCAGGGTGAGAGTGCTGCCTTGAAGTGTGTGTGTGGTGTGTGTGTGTAGTCCTAATTTCTTAGCCTTGGTGTTTTTGATTGGAATAACATACGCCGAGGAAGTGTGGTTGTGGCTTCATGTATAATGTGACAACGTTGGGAGCTGCCCCTTGTGACATTACCCTTTTAACATCACCAGGGACCACCCCTATGTGACACAGAATCCTGATAGGCATGTGTACTCAGAACATGTATGCATTCCTTTGTACATTCTGAGGTATCACCATCATCATTAGGAAATTTCTTCCTTAGTTGACACAAGCCAAAGAAGAAACTGCAGTTCCCTGCCATTTTTATCCAATGGTTCTAGTTCTAGAAGAAAAAGAAAGCTCAATCTTTTACAGAAAAACTTTTCAGCTCTTTGAAAACCTTGGTCATGTTTGCTTTTTATGGCAATAATTCTCCATTGTGGTTAAGCAGCATCAATCTCCACTTGTGGAGTTGCACAGTAAGATTGAGATCCTAACTTGCCCAAAGTAGCATAAGATTTCCACAGCCAGAACTCTGCTATGGCTGCCTGCTCACCACCTATCCAAGAGTCATAGTTGTGCTGTGATCACCCTCCTAAAAAGCTGCTTTATGGCTGGTGAAGACAGAAGTGTGTGTGTGGGTGGTGGTGGTTGTTGGAGAAGTGTCTGGCTATGCACCACATGGCTATGCACCATGCAGTCTGGCTATGCACCATGCAGAAAAATGCATTCCCCATAGATCTTGGTGGGTGATGTCATCAGTTTGTGTCTGGCTATGGGAACATAACCAGACACATCTCCAATTCCTCACATTCACCACCATGGAATGGGCATTCAGGAAAACTGTGAGTTCTTGGGGGCCTTGGACATTACAGAGGAAGGAAGGGAACGCCAGCCTTTGCAATCGCACACATGCACACAAGATATGTTCAGGATTAAGGTGGACTTGAGCTTTCATATGTCACTAACAGGATGTCAGATGGCATCAGCAATTCAGCTCTTACGTGGAATGCCACCACTGTGCAACTAAACTAAGAGACCAAACGTGGGACTCAAAAGGCAGCCAGATGTGTATGGGTATCCATGTGCAATGTGCTCACATGGATAAGATGACATGTATACACAATGGTGCCACATGTACCACCTGCCCTTCTGCAAGTTTGAACTGAGTGCAGCCATGCTCCATTGGACAAAAACCTCCAACCTCTTCTGTAGGAGAATGGTTGCATAGGCAAGATACCAACAGGATTCTAGCCAACATCTTCTTCTCCAGGCTAAAGATATTGAACTCTTTTAGCCTTTCCTCCCAGGACTTGAATATTTTTCCCAACCTTCTCAACTGGTCATGTTCCTTCCACTTAGCTTTCTCTGGATAGTAGAACACCCAGGCCAGCTTTGCTTCTGGCCACAAGCATTTTCATGGATATTTCATTAGTACTTCGAAGAGAGTGCTCAAATTTGCTAATGATGCCTTAACATTTAATAAACAGAGCCCAAGAGTTTTACAACCTGTTCGCTCAAGAGTGGCGGTAATTAAGCACAAAAATGATAAATAATTAAGGACTAATTGCACGATATTGGTAATTTCATTTTCCAGCGGAGCTCACTCCATGCATTTGCTCTGCTGATTGAGGGCCTCTCCACAGGAACGTTTACCGCACTGGTAGGTGGATGGCAAGTCTGGATCTTTTACTACTTTGCAAGGGAGAAAAATAAGATGGCTTCTTTATGTCAGGAATGGTTCATTTGCTTTCAGGAGACAAGGCAATTGTTATGCATAAGTTTGTTGAAGGAGAAAACAAAAACATGAGTTGCAAACGAGTTTTAATTCTTTATGTAGCCAGAGTGCAAGCAGCAAACACGGTGAGCTTTGCACACCAATCTTGCAAAAAATCTTGCAAGATTTTGCAAAAAACCCATGGAGACAAAGAAAGCTGCTGCAAATTGGTGTTACCGTGCACCAATCCACATTTTATTCCCTCGTATAGATGGGCCCCAAGTTTCCTATTTGGGGCAGAACTAGACAATGACTTTTTCAGGCCATTGAATATGATGCTGAAGCCATCCAATATTAAGCAGTGGCAGGATGATGCTCTGGGACCCAGGGGATCATCCTACCACCACTCAGGTGACAGATGGCTTTGTTATGACATCACATCAAGTCTTCTAAAAATAGCAAAACAACAACAAAAAAAACACCTTTCCAAGCTTTGGATGTAGGAGATGCTCTGAAAGCCCGAGAGACTGTTTGGCTGTGTACAAATAACATCTCCAAATACTCTCCCCTATTTATCAGCAGACAAATTGAAGGGACCATTGCTTCTCCTCCCTAATTGATACCTTGGTGTGTGCTTTGCTCACGTACCCTACAGTTTGGGGCCATTTGCTACAGAATCCTAGCCATCCTCCCTCACTTATAGGACAAAACGGTGCATGGGGAAAACATTTACCCTTTGAGACAAGTTGAAATGTTTCGTTTTTGGTTGTTGTTGTTCTTTTTTTAAAAAAAGAGTCTGTGGACTGTTGTACATGTGTTGCCTCTTTAAACAAAGTTGATGGCCTGAAAGGTAATTGATTTGCCACAGTTTTTAAAAAGGAAACTCGAGGACAGAAGCTTGGATGAAAGGAATATTGACAAATAGAAAAAGAAACCTGAGACATTGGCCTAAAAATCTGTCACTTAGTCTCAGCTACTGTAGATCTGTTGAAATAACTGTTGAATGATGGGTCAACACCTAGCTAAATCCAATTGATTTAATGGATCTGCTCTAGATGGTAATGAAAGAGGTTTCAGGCCATGGTTGCGTGGGTTATGGACAGGATCAAAATTCAAAATGACCTCAACAGATTAGATAGCTGGGGCAAAACTAACAAAATGAATTTCAACAGGGAGAAATGTAGAGTACTACATTTAAGCAGGAAAAAAAAATGAAATGCACAGATGTAGGATGAATGACATCTGGCTTGATGGCAGTACATGTGAAAGTGATCTAGGAGTCCTAGTGGACCACAAGATGAACATAAGTCAGCAGTGTGATGCAGCAGCTAAAAAAGCCAATGCAATTCTAGGCTGCATCAACAGGAGTATAGTGTCTAGGTTGAGGGTAGCAATAGTGCCACTTTATTTGGCTTTGGTCAGACCTCACCTGGAATACTGTGTCCGGTTCTGGGCACCACAATTCAGGAAGGATATTGAGAAGCTGGAACATGTCCAGAGGAGGGTGACCAAAATGGTGGGAGGTCTGGAAGCCATGCCCTATGAGGAATGGTTTAGGGAGCTGGGTATCTATAGCTTGGAGAAGAGAAGGTGAAGAGGAAACATGATAGCCATGTTTAAATATTTGTAGGGATGTCATACTGAGGATGGAGCAAGCTTGTTTTCTGCTGCTCCAGAGACAAGGACACGAAGCAGTGGACGCAGACTCCAGGAAGAGATTCCACCTAAACATTAGGAGGAACTTCCTGACAATAAGAGTTGTTTGGCAGTGGAGGTTTTTATACAGGCTGGATGGCCATCTGTTGGGGGGTGGTTTGATTGTGTATTCCTGCATGGCAGGGGCTTGGACTGGATGGCCCTTGTTGTCTTTTCCAACTCTATGATTCTGTGTGCTTCCATTTTCATTGCTTCCAGAAATGGGCAGGGTGTGGACTCTACCATTCTGGTGGGTGTATTTATTATATATTCATTTGATTTTCTTGCTGAATTCCCCCCAAAATGGGGAGCAGTGGGGACTTGTGGCTCCCATGTCAGTGGAGTGGGGAGTCCATGCCAGGTTTTACAGTGAAGTTTAAAGAATCTATCTGCAGTGCTTTTTCACATGGGAGGGGCTTTGGGGAGCTAGACCTTTGGAGACACAAACTTGGGACCCATGGACCCCAATGCTGTTTCAATGTGCAGAAAATACTCTTTTCTGCATAAAAAATTTACAGATTTTGCAGAGAATAATTCTCAAGCTGGAAACATCTGGAAACCCGGACTGATGAGAATCTGGATAGTTTGGGACTTATGTGCTGCAAAATCCCCCCCCTTTCCTTTCTTTCTTTTTGCATAGAAAGCAGCATTTTTGGAAAAGAACATTTTCTATGCTGGCAAATGCCATTCACATGCACATTCAGCAGAACAATGTTGCAATTGACTAACAAGGTAGCATTGTACAACCATGGTGTAACTCAATGAGTATAAAGTTATACACCATCTCCTTGATGTGACAGCCTCACCCACTTTGTATATGCTCAGGTAGACATCCAACCAATGCCGCAAGTAGACATGATGTCTATTTCCTCCTTCCTTCCTTCCTTCTTCTGCTCATCCTATTTCCTTCAAGAAATGTTGCTCACACCTGCCCCCTAGTGCTTCAGATTGGCAAAACTTTCTAATATATTTGCTAGACTCTGGATTTTTTTTTTTTAAGATTGAACCTGAACTTATCATGTCTAAAAGTCCTAATTGCATCAGGTTTCATTGTACGACGAGCCACTTGGGAAACAAATAACAGATGAACCGCTTCCATGATTGGTCAGCGCCACAATGCTTTGGACTACAACAGCCCCATTATGAGCTGCTCCGTGCGTGAAGAGAACAAAAGGGCAGGCTGAGAGGTGGTACATTAAAAGAAGACGACGAGGTCGTGGTGAAGTCATTAGCTGTCTATTGTGTCATCCTGGCAGCCGCTTTGTATCTTGGCTCTAAAAATATCCCCTCGTTGAAATGATTATGTTCAATATTCGACATAAGCGGCAGCAACACCTCCTGATTCCTCAGTCTACAACTGGGAATGGGGCAGTAGTAATGGTGATGATGGGGGTGATTTATTGTTATTAGCATCCTAATACAAATTGACTGGATGTCTTACTTTTGAATCAATACACAAACTGCAACTTAGGGTTTTGAACTTGTCAGTTCTATTTGTCATTTACATGCACATCCTAGCAAAGATTTAACTGTTAGCCCTAACTAGAGTAGACCCATTAAATCAATTGGATTTGCTTGCTTATTGGCTCACCGTTCAACAATTAATTCAGTGGCACTACTCTAGCTGAGACAATAGGATTTGAGCAGTTGCCTTTCCTCTGGTGAGATCAAATTGGCACGTATGGCTCATCACTCCTTTGTTACCCATAGAAGTAGATAGTCCATTATATTCCTTTCTTTCTGTTCTTTGGTTATTAGGTATTTATGAGATATTTATTTATTAAGATATCTTTGTCCTGCCCTATATTGAAAGGGCAGCATTCAATTACAACCACAATGGACAAATTAAAAACAGTTTACAGCTGTAGCAATCAAGAGACTAAAAACTTATCAAATATGATGAACAAGTTATAAACTGGTTTGGAAGATTAGAACAATTTCAAAGCCACGTGCATTCATGAAGTGAGGCCCATAAGTCTTCAAGAAAGGGTCATGGTGGTGCCAATCCAACCTCCAAGAAGAGGCCATTCCACAGTTGGGATGCCACCACCGAGAAGGCCCTCTCCTGTATCCTCATGCAATTTGTTGACCTCACTGGTGGGTTCGGAGGAGGAATTCTTGTGTAATAGTTGCCACACTCACAGACAGACAGAGTGTGACCAAAAGGTGAAGAAAGAAGAACACTTGAAGAGATAGAGCTGAAGAGCCCACCCGTGAAACTCTTTTCTCAAACATTTTGAGAGAGAAGATGCATAGAAGACCAACTCTGGACTTATGCAAACATCTGAAACCCATGACTGGTGGAGGCAGAACAACCTGGCTAGAACTCATCTGTTACTAAGACATAGTGGACATCAAGCTAGAACATGTCCAGAGGAGGGTGACCAAAATGGTGAGAGGCCTGGAAGCCATGCCCTATGATGAGCAGCTTAGGGAGCTGTGTATGTTTAGTCTGAAGAAGAAAATCATAGAATTGCAGAGTTGGAAGAGACCATGAGGGCCATCCAGTCCAACCCCCTGCCATGCAGGAAATCACGATCAAAGCATCCCTGAAAGATGGCCATCCAACCTCTGTTTAAAGACGTCCAAGGAAGGAGACCCCACCACGCTCCGAGGGAGTGCGTTCCACTGCCGAACAGCTCTGACTGTCAAAAAGTTCCTCTTAATGTTGAGGTGGAATCTCTGTTCCTGGAGCTTGCATCCATTGCTCCATGTTCCAGTCTCTGGAGTAGCAGAAAACAAGCCTGCTCCATCCTCAACGTGACACCCCTTCAAACACTTAAACAGGGCTATCATCAATATTTGAAGGGATGCCACATATTGAGGATAGAGCAAGCTTGTTTTCTGCTACTCTAGAGACTGGAACGTGGAGCAATGGACTCAAACTACAGGAAAAGAGATTCCACTTAAACATTAGGAAGAACTTCCTGACAGTAAGAGCTGTTCAGTAGTGGAACATGCTGCCTCAGAGTATGGTGGAGTCTCCTTCTTGGAAGTTTTTAAAACAAAGTCTGAATGGGGATCTGTGGAGAATGCTTTGATTGGGTATTCCTGCAGGACAGGGGGTTGGACTAAATGGTCTTTGTGGTCTCTTTCAACTCTATGTTTCTATGATCAAAATAGCTGAGAAGGATAAAAGAGGCTCCTTGGATTACTAGAATGATGGGCATGGAGATGGAGAAGAAGACCACAAGAGAACCAAGACACTACACCATGCTGGCTCTGGTGACTCTATCCTATGGTTTTCCTGGGAAGATTTCTTTGGAGGAGGTTAGCCTTTGCTTTTCTCCAAGGTTGAGAGAGTGTATGACTTATCTATAGTCACCTAATGGATTTCCATAGCTGAGCAGGGACTTGAACTCTGCTCTCCCTATCTCCTAGTCCATTTACACCATAGTGGTTCTATATATGTAGATGCATACATAGCATTATAATGTCATTTTAGCCATCCAATGTGAACTGATATCTGGGTGGCTTATAAGATAAAAACAAGAACAAATTAATATGAGCACTGATAAATATCCAATAAATGGAAGTAAATACTGTAAAATACAACTGCAGGCTGAAAAAGACTGTAAACGCAAGAAGTGTGGCACAACCAACCTATAGAATGAAATATATTGCAACCAGAGTGCTAAAGTCTTCTATCTTTTCTCCCCCTGTCCTTTGCTGCTTTGGGGTTATTTTTTTATCTGAGATTTTTTTTTCTTTTACATTCAATTTGAATTTATGAGCCACTTTGAACTTTGGAGGACACACGCACACACTGTTCTACACTCAATCACCCATGGGTGTGTTAAGACCTGTCACTGGGATGTACTAGAATATTTCAATTAGAGAGACAAAGTTTGTGTTAATTAGGGCTCAGCCTGTTAAAGAGTTATTAGCTGATTAATGAGTTGGTACTTGGATCTCCAAAACCTCTATACAGCTGTCCTCTTAAGGCTGTTACTGGAAAAGCATTGTGCCTCCCACGTTGGAGATCTTAGGACTGAATTTACTGACAGAAAACTAGTGGGGTAGCTAAGCATCCTACTTCATAGATGAGAGTTCTCTATGTGAGGGTGTCCCCTCTTTGAAGATGACCCAATCTAAGTCCATCAGGAACCCAAAGAAGAGAAAGCAACATGGGCCTTAAAGTTGCTCATCCAATGTTAGCAGCACCTGGACAATAGAGTGAACTACAAGTGCATTATATCACCTGGGGCCTTTTCATACTATACAGTTATGATGGTATGCTTTCACTTTAAATGCCATGGCTACATTCTATGTAATCCTGGCATTTGTAGTCTTATGAGTGGCTCCATCTCTCTGCCTGATGACTTTAAGCCTCTTTCCCTGAACCAATAATAAGAGACAGAGTCCTCTATCATGGTGCATGTTACACATTACATAAATTTACATATATGGTTTGGGTCCAGGTTATTTGTAGGATTGTACCTCCCTGTATGAGCCCAGTAGAGCTCTAAAATATTTTATTTATTTATTTATTCCCTGCTCTTCAGCTACCAAGGCTCTCAGAGTGGCTTAGAAATTTTAGCAATAGCACTTAGATCTCTATACTGCTTTATAGTGCAAGCACTCTCTAAGCGGTTTTACAGTGTGTTCGCTAACTGTCCCCAACAAGCCAAGTACTCATTTTATTGAGCTACAGAAGGATAGAAGTCTGAGTGAACCTTGCAGCCCTGCAGGATCGAACTCGCAACGTTGTGGCTGCAGTACCGGCATTTAACCACTGCGCCACCAGGGCTCCCTATCATCTGTCCCATCAGCTTCTCAGGCTCATTTGGTGGGAACGAGGGAGAGGGCCTTCTTGGTGGTTGCTCCCAGACTTTAGAACTCCCTCCCCAGAGCGGTCAGGATTGTCCCATCCTTGCTCTCCTTCCAGTGGCAGGTTAAAATATTTTTGTGCATTGGTTCCATTTTGTGCCAGTTCCCCATGTGCATTGGTCAGTTTGCTGACTCCTCTACAGAGTAATGTAGCAGCAGTCCTTTACTGAATACAGACATTGCAAAACTACCCAATCCTATTTCTAGCAGATGTAAATCCACTTAAAAGACGTAAATCCCCTACAGGATTCCAGCCAATATTTCTGGATAGAAATATTTTCTGTGCAGAAAATACTCTTTCCCATACAAAACTACTGCATGCATATTTTGCACAGAAGACATTTCAGATTGCAACTAGACTTTGAAAATGAGGCCATTAAAAAAAAATCTCACTGTAGAAAGAAAATGGTTAAAATTACTCCACATACGCTCCTACCCAGCCATTCTCTGAAGATGCCAGCCACAGATGCAGGCAAAACTATTCCAGAACATAGCCTCACAGCCTGGAAAAAAACCAGGGAAAATCTTTTAAAATTACTGATTGCTTCCTTTGAGAAGAAACTTAGTACAGAATTGCATCCCTCCTCTAAGATGAGAAAAAGCCTCCAGAAATGTAATGTCATGCCACAACGTGGGTATTGTGTTGAGCTTGCCCATAGTTTTAATTTTTTTTCTTCTGGCCATGGGTAGCAAAATGCTATAAACTGGATACAAACAAACAAACAATTAAGTTTGTTGATCTTTGGATTATATCTTGAACCCTTATTTTAATCTCTGCTGTAAACTTTGGTGAGCAGGTGATTTATTTAATTTTTTTTTTTTTTGCCATGCTTAAAAAATACCTGAAAGGGGGAAAGTGTTTAGTCTGTATTTTAGACTAGTTTGTCTCATATTCCTTTCAAGTTTCCTAGATACAAATGGAGCACCCGCCACCCTGGAGAGCAAAGAACGAAGGAAGGGGGAAAATCTGCATATGAAAGGTAGAGAAAAAGAAGAAAAGCTCCAAGGGTAGTGAACACAGCAAAAATACTGGCTTGAGAAGATTCCCAGTGCTTTGGCAGCAAGAAAGGAAGGGAGAGAGGAAAGAAGCTATGTTAAACACAGTGCTAAGGTGCTACATTGGGGTTGTGTAGAGTAAATCCACAAATGCAAAGCTACATATTAATTGTGCTATGCAACCCTTGTACTGCAGGGCAATGTTGTGCAATTGAACCAAGACAGTAAATGCACAACCGAAAGCACTTCCATATACAAGGCACATTTATGTATATAGTACAACACCTGTATCCATGGGATCAGTACCTGTGGTTTCACTTATCCATGTCTGAAAAAAAAATTCTCTCTAGGCATTTGCTAGGTCTTCTAGCACAATTCTACAGTATGCTTCCACCAGAAGTTGGCCATAGAGCTGTGCTGGAGGACCTAGAAATGCCTAGAAAGGTGTTCTCTCTAGGAATCTCTTGGTCCTCTAATGTGACTCTATGGTATGAATGATCCAGAAGCATCAAATGGGCCAAAATATATGTTAAACGGAGCATACCAGGATAGGGGATAAATTCCTTCATTTCAGATTTCCATGCTAAATTACCTTTGTTTTGAACTTTCACGGGAGAATGCAATCCGAAGCTCAGTTAGCCTTCAAAATCTGCATTTTTGCCATTTTTGCAGTAGGGTTAATCCTTAGTCCAAGTAGCATAAAAGTGCAAATATTAAAGGAAAAGAACACAAAAATGGCATGTATTGATGAATATAATGGTGTCAGTGTATGAAGTTATGCTAAGTGCTTGAAGAAGTGTGTATATTAAGCAAAACGGCATACCAAAATGAGTGCATTAATTAAAATATAGTCATTATCTGTTGGGAAGGAGCTGGGAAGGATGTTGGAATTGAATGGGATAAACTGGATAAAAGACATGGCTAGATGGCTGGAGCAGCTAACACTCCTCCAAAACTGTCTCTCTCTCTATGCTCATCCATCCATCCATCCATTTGATGCCATTGAAACAAAAAAGGGATTTATTTATTTTTATCTAGTGAAGATTGGTTGGGAAGAGAGCAGAAAATACACTGTATGCAGTAAAAGTCATTTGATACAATTTAGTAGGGAAAAGAGGGAATTAGAAACTCATTTACAGGCAATTGAAATGTATTCTTAGCCTTCTGGGATAAAAGATTTGGATACAATGTACCTAGCAAAATGATACTGTATTGATTTTGTCAAGGGATGTGCTTTATTAACAGTATCCATTATATAGCTATATCTTTCTATCTATATCTGTCTATCTAATACTCAAACACACATATATCTGTGTGTGTAGCTTTTGTCTGTAAACATTTTTTGTTTCTGTAAATATATATATTTATATAAAAATGAACTAGATGGCCAGAAATTTATTACTTGAAATCCAAGGGGCTGTTATCCTAGAATACATACAGCAGTGGCCATGCCTTTCAGAAACTCATTTGGGTAACACTTCTACCTAGGATTACTTGGGAGTAATCCCCATTGAACTCATCTGGGTTTACTTTAGAGTAAATATGCATTGGAAAATGAATTACTAGCACTTTCCTACTGATAGATCAGGCTCAGAGCTACACTTTGTTCACCAGAGTTTTTGTCATGCAATGTATTTTAAGTGTTTGAATTGTTTGCATTCTTAATGCTTTAAAAGTAGTTCTTTAATTGGATGTATGGTCTAGTGCTTTTAAAACTGTTGTACCCATATTGTTTTAGATGGTCTGTTTGAATTGATATTATAAGCTGCTTTGACTCCCATTGAGGAGAAAAGCGGGATATAAATCAACCAAACAAATATGCAAACAAATCTGTTTTGGAGATAGCTTTCAGCACCTTGGATAGCTGCTTTGCAATGGAAACAAACCCCTGAATGGAGTCACTATCCAACTGACATCAGACCCACCATTGAGAAAGGCTGTCATAAAATGAGGAAACCCAAGGTAATTGTGTGTCAAACTGTGGAAAGGTAATTCTAGGGAAGATCATCACTTCATAGCAGTCTTAATGCAACCCAAAAATTCATGGATACCCTTTGGCTACCAGGTACACTGAAAACCACAGGATGGGAAGGATCCCATGGATAGTTTTGCAGATTTGCTTTTCTGCCCATCTGAGTCTCCTCATTTTGATAACCATGGGGGTCTCCATTTATGACTCCTGGAAGTAAGCAAACTCTTCTGCCTTTGGAATGAGCCGGAGCCCTGACGAGTCTCTCCTTAATTAGCCTAATGAGCCTTTTGGCTTCTACATGACGACAAGCAAATGAATTTGCCCTTTCCCCGACAAGTTCTTATGGGAATGATCTGAAGCGTTTTTTGCAACAATGTATCAAAAGCACAAAGTCATTAAAATCAGTTGCCCAACTATGAAATTAGATATTGATTAATATTGCACCCACCCAGCCATATTGTTTATTCCAATAGCAATGAGAAAATGGGCCCACCATACATATTTCACTGTATATGCGAGCAACTGAAGACTGAAACTCCCCCTCCCCTTTATCATTTCTCTTTTGGTGGATGTAGAATGGCAATGTAGAATGGCAAAGCCAGAGCTGAACTTGCAAAAGGCCATTTGTAGAATGGCAAAGCCAGAGCTGAACTTGCAAAAGGCCATTTGTAGAATGGCAAAGCCAGAGCTGAACTTGCAAAGGGCCATTTGGAAGGCAGCATTCCCGTGTTGCTCAAGAGAGCAGGATTAGAACTGATGGGTAGGAATGGCTGTGAAGTGGATTGGGCTTCAGGAAAAAAAAAGTTAACTGCCATCAAGTCAGCTTCGACTTATGGTGCCCTATGAATGAGAGACCTCCAAGTCGCCTTCTTCTCAACAGACCTGCTTAGATCTTACAGACTCCGAGCCATGGCTTTCTTGATGGAGTCTCTTCATCTGGACTATAGCCTTACTCTCTTCCTACTGCCTTCCACCTTACCAATCATTATTAGCTTTTCTAATTATTCATGTCTTATGATGTGGCCAAAATACGACAGCCTCAGTTTAGTCCTCTTGGCTTCTAGGGAGAGTTCAGGCTTGATTTGCTCTCAGACCCATTGATTAGTCTTTTTAGCAGTCCACGGTATCCATCATTGTGGGGGGGGGATCGTAACCCTCCTCCTGCAAAAGCATTATTACGGTAGTAATAATCTGAATATCCTGAACTGTGAATAGGTTAGGTTAGGTTGCATTGACCTGATATAAACATATTGCCCCCCAAAAATAAAGTGTTGCAAGGTCCCCCAATATTCCTTAAACTGGCCCTGCCTCCATTTAGAGGTTGTGTGTATGGGGGTGGTGGTGGACCCTGCCTCCTCCATAGTTGCCCATGCCTGCCTTACAATCATCTCTTTGAGATGTTGCCCCATTCCTTCTTGAAATCATTGCCTGTAGCTACACATTCAGAGAAGAGGAGAAACACTTTCACTCCTAAAACGCTATGTATGATGCTATACTGAATGCAAAACAGTAGCAACTGAGCAAACTAATACAGCTCCCCCCTCCACTCCCCCTCACCAAAAAATCAAGCAATGTGCTTGATCTGAGCAGGAAACTGCTTGCTAGAAATTTACCTTATGATCTGGAAGGGATTGGTTTGTCTCATTAAGAGGAGGCCATTTTTACAAAGCTGAAATCTCGCTTGACTGCTCAAGGATAAAGATGCTTTTTTTAAATATATATATATATATATATATATATAAAACAAAAAACTACAAAAAGAACATATTAATGAGAATTTCAGAATGTATGTTGGGTACAATTAACTTAATAATGCATGGAGGGCTATCAGTATTCAACGTTAAGCCAAAAAGCTTGAAGGCAAGAGATGTTTTATGCTGGAGATAGAAACTGCGAGGGGGAGTGATACAACTAGGAACGGGTGGTGAGGTCGTCACAGAAACTGCACTTTCAGTCTTGGCTGCATCCATGTGGAAGAATGAAGTGCAGGATTAACATGATGAGAAAGTCCTGATTGGCCATGTGATGATGCAATGCCTATGGGGTTCCTGATTGGCTAGCAGGGCATCACAGAGAGAAGGAACGCCGGAGCAAAACAATGACACCCAAGCTATTGAATGCCAGTGTTATACAGCTAGATCAAGACACCAAATAGAACCAAATGGACGTTCACATCCATGAGTAACGGGGTTATGCACACCTATCCCCAATGATGTTGCAGAATGCTTCATGACCATTCCTTGTTGGAAAAATGAAGGAAATGAAATTCAATACGGAGAAATGTAAGGTACTGCACTTAGGGCAGAAAAATGAAATGCATAGATATAGGATGGGAGAGACGTGGCTGAACGAGACTACATGCGAAAGGGATCTAGGAGTCCTAGTGGACCACAAGTTGGACATGAGTCAACAGTGTGATGTGGCAGCTAAAAAGGCCAATGCGATTTTGGGCTGCATCAATAGAAGTATAGTGTCTAGATCAAGGGAAGTAATAGTGCCACACTATCCTGCCTTGGTCAGGCCTCACCTGGAATACTGTGTCCAGTTCTGGGCAGCACAATTCAAGAAGGATGTTGATAAGCTGGAATGTGTCCAGAGGAGGGCGACCAAAATAGTGGGATGTCTGGACGCCATGCCCCATGAGGAGCGGCTTAGGGAGCTGGGCATGTTTAGCCTGGAAAAGAGAAGGTGAAGAGGGGACATGATAGCCACGTTTAAATATTTGAAGGAGTGTCACATTGAGGATGGAGCAGGCTTGTTTTCTGCTGCTCCAGAGACTGGAACACGGAGCAATGGATGCAAGCTCCAGGAACAGAGATTCCATCTCAACATTAGGAGGAACTTTCTGACAGTCAGAGCTGTTCGGCAGTGGAACAGACTCCCTCGGAGCATGGTAGGGTCTCCTTCCTTGGAGGTCTTTAAACAGAGGCTGGATGGCCATCTGTCAGGGATGCTTTGATTGTGATTTCCTGCATGGCAGGGGGTTGGACTGGGTGGCCCTCGTGGTCTCTTCCAACTCTACAATTCTACGATTCTATGATTCTATGAACTCCAGAGCCAAACAATGACACCCAAGCTATTGAATCTCAGTGTTATACAGCTTGACCAAGACACCAAATAGATCCAAATGGACATGCACATCTATGAGCAATGAGGTGATGCACACCTATCCCCAACAATATTGCAGAATGCTACATGAGCATTCCTTTGTTGGACAAAAATGCCAAATCATTTCTGTTGGAGAACTTATGCATGCTTGAGACGTCCAAAGGATTCTAGCCAGAGTTTATCAAGAACCAGAAGCCGAAAGTCCTGTAGACCAATGCCATCCATGGTGACAGCTGAAAAATTTGCTGCCAGCCACAGAAAAAGAACAAGAAGATGATATTCAGAGCTTCATTGCACATGGAGATTGGAAACTCCATCTTAAGGAGGGATGTTTCGTCTGTAGTATAGAACTAAATAAAAGAATTGTAAGTTTCTCTGAAATCTTGGACAGGGAGGGATAACATTTAAATGTCTCATGAATCAATTAATAGGAGCTTAAGTTCATTAAGTGAAATAATAATAATAATAATAATAATAATAATAATAATTTATTTTCCTCAGTCCATGAAATTACTTCCACATTAACAGGATTTTCCAGACATTTAATGGATAGATTTCTGTGTAATTGTCAGTCTATTAATTCATCCCAATTACCTCTAAGTAAAATTTAAATTAAGCTAAATGGGAGAAATTAAAAATATTTGAAAGCCTTTTTCGCCTGGCAGCCTGAAGGCATCGTAATGTTGTCGTTTCTCATCTTCTGCCTCATTTATACACAGGCCTAAGAAAAGCAGCCCCATCAGCAACTCTTCTGCTGAGATTCCTAAGCAGATTTTAGAGCTGCGTTTTTCAAAATTGCAAGCAGCTACTAGCCCTCCCCCTCCCTCCTCCCAAAAAATAAAGAATTCTTTGGAAGCTTTAATGTGCAAGTTATAGATACTGGGAAACGGATGTTTGGATAGCAGTGAGAAAGAGGTAGCTCCAGTTGCAAGTGATGTCTCCCAGGTCAGTGAAGGGGTGGATTTGCTAAAGGTTTCAGCCTGAAATTAAAATCAGAATTAAATCAGTAATTTCTATGCATAAAACTCTTGGATATGTTTCCTTTCCTAGTGTGCTGATTGGCTGCTTACCCAACCAATCCTCTCCCTCCCCAAGCCAGTCACCACCCACATGCAAATTCCCTCTCCACCTCACAATCCACTCCTGTCACTTAATTTGCATTTGCACCCCCAGCCTCACAAGGGCCCTGTTGTTGGCCACTCACCTGAGCATGCAGTGGCCAAGGGGAGGAGCCATTGTCACCTGTGAGGTGGCCACCACCGCTGTGATCCCACCCTGGGGAGGGCAGCGGCAGCGAGGGCGGCCAACGCAGAAACCATGGCATGGACTCCGGAAGCCTAAACAGAGCCCCCCTCCACCTCCACTATGCGACTCCTCAAATCTATTATAACGGTGTATGTTACACTGGGTACAGCTAGTTAAACTATGTTAGGGATAGGGTGGAGCTCCTTCAACATTTCTTTTAAGGTTTACACTAAAGTGGATTCACTGCCCCATTTTCATGGAGGCCACCATCTGTCAATGGGTGGTTCAGTAGTGGAGATCACTGTTTGACTAGGGGAGGAATAAGTCCTTTCGTATCAGAAGTAATAATAATAATAATAAATTATTTATATGCCGCTCCTCTACGAAATGCAATCGGGGCGACTTAGTAAGAAAGTGGCAGTAGGGACAAGATATATTATCAGTTTACACCACAACAACTTTCATGATGTGCCTTCTTGGTACAAATGTATCTATTCCTTGCTCCTGGGGCCACATTCTTACCATTTCTGAAAGGGATTTATGCCCCCCCATTCTATCATTGAAGGCAACTGATTCCCACTACAGATCTCCTACCATATCCGTGGAACCAACATCTGCTGTTTCAGATACCCACAGCTGAAAAAAGAGGGACACATACCATAGAGTTGCACTGGAAAATGCCTAGAAAGGCATCCTCTCTAGGAATCGTCAGGTCTTCCAACACAACTCCATGGCTTGTTTGTACAGGAAGCCCTTTAATTTAATAGGGTTTGGTCATTATCTGTGGTTTCACTTATAAACGGTAAGTCCAGGGACATATCCCCAGCAGATACGGAGGTGCAACTTGTACCAAATAGGGATGGGAAGAATATTCATTTTTTAAAAAAGATTGAAAAACATATTTTTTGAGTATCAAGGAACCCTAATCAGAAGAATTCTGGACTAACAGTAATCTTTGCAGTTCAGGATTTATTCTGCACATTTCCTCCCCTATAATTCTGCCCCTCTTCTATGCATTGCCTGTTTTCTGCCTCATCTCATGCAAAGCCAAATTCAACTTGATTTGCGAAGCTAAGGCTTGATTATTAAGAGCAAACTCTTCAAATGTGGAGAGGTTTTTTTTTTTAAAAAAAACCCTGCTTTTCATGATTTTTTGAGTTATTTTTCACCACTGAGTGAAAGCAGATTTAAGATGTGACAATTCCACCTACACAGCAACTCTGCCAGAAGCAAAGAGGTTTTCCTCTGCTTTTTGTTTTTCCTTTTTTATTTTGATATATATATATTTTTTAAAAAATCTCTATAGAAAGAAGAAAGCAAATGCAGGAATAACTTTGAAGTCATTGACTTGAGGTGTAGAAATTGGTGCTAGGACTATAAGTTAACCCACCAAGTCAACCAACCCTTAGGCACGTTCTTTTCACATATAAACCAGTAAAGAACACAGATGAAATTATAAGATACACAAGGACAGATTGTGGAAGCTTCTAAGGAAATTGCTAATGAAAATACTTGGAACCCTGTAAGTTTTCACTCACTATCCAGAGACTCAGGCAAATATCACCTAAGAATGCATGGCTGAGGAGCTATGGGGCCCTTCATGCTTTCCAGTAGGGATGGGGAAATTATTCATAAATAGTGGGGGGAGATGGTTGAAAAATAAGGTTTTTTTGAGCATCAAGGAACCATGATGAAAGGTAACCTGGGCTGACAATAATCTTTGCAATTCAGGACATATTCTGTGCAAAATTTGCATTGAAGCTGTGTTGCACAGAAGGCAGGATTTTCTACACAGCAAACTGCATTTTCTGCACATGAAAGAATATTTTTGCACAATGATTGTCTCACATGTAGTTGTTGCATCATTTTCAGAAGAGAAAATAGCAAAAGATAGAAAGTTCCTGACAGTAAGAACTGTTCAGCTGTGGAAGGCACTGCCTGGAGTGTGGTGGAGTCTCCTTCTTTGAAGGTTTTTAAACAGAGGCTGGATGGCCATCTGTCAAGAATGATTTGATTGTGTATTTCTGTATGGCAGGGGGTTGGTCTAGATGGCCCTTGGGGGTATTTTTTGAACTCACTGTAGAAGAAGGGAAGCCACAGTGGATGGCATGATCCTGACCTCACATTAGCTTCTTTCTTTGCTGCTTGGTCCACTCTCCTGTCCTCTAGGTGCAGTCCAGACTTCAGCTGGTTGCTTTGCATCTGAGCATGAATTTTTCACCTTTGACCACCTGTTCAGAGTATTGAACAACTGTTGTATTCTTAATGATGCCTCACTATTTGCCTCGATGACACAGAGATCATTGTCTATAAGATAAATACATGGTCATATCACAGCAAGGAAATGAAGAAAAGGGAAGAAATCAATGAAAATTGAGCACCCTGGGCATTTTTATGATCAAGGATGGCTTCTTGGACTTACATCTTGAGTTGTTTGTGGTTCCTAAGCTTGGAAAGGAAAAGCCCTTGGGGCTAGCATGGGCCATGTTTCCTATAAAATATCAGGGCCTTTGTCAATGATAGCTGGGGGTCTTCCATGTAAGTGCAGTGGTGAATCCATTTTGGTCAGAACTTTAAAGGAGTTATCCAAGGTGCTGAATCTTATCTGCTCCAAAATAAGCCCCACAAGTTGGACAGTGCCTTTAAAGTTAAGACTAAAACCCAGTATGAATTCACCTTTAAGGTTAGGACTAAGACCTGGAATGGATTTACATCCCTACTGACATGGAAGCCAGCACTGGCCTGGGAGGAATTGGGTTTTCAAGGTCTTCCCACTGAAAAGTCATGTCATCTCACAATATGTCCAAAACACAATAGTCCCAATCTGGTCATTTTGGCTTCTAGTGATAGTTGTGCTGGGAGCCATTTATTGGTCATTTTGGCAGTCCAGGTCTGCAGAATTCCCCTCCAGCACCACATTTCAAATCTGTTGATTGTCTTCCTATCAGCTTTCACAACCATACAGAGAATTAGAAATACGATGGCATGGATGATGCTGACTTTGGTATTCAATAATTTATTTTTACACTTGAGCATCTTATCTAGTTCCTTTATAGCTGCCATTTCAAGTCCCAGTCTTCTGATGTTTTCATTACTATTTCCATTTATGACTGAGCCAAGAGATAGAAAGTCTTTGATCAGTCAAGACAAAAAAGTGTTTGGTAGTTCAGGCCATAGGAATAGGTATTGACTCATAGAGTCATAGAATTGGAAGAGACCACAAGGGCCATCTAGACCAACCTCCTGCCATGCAGGAATACACAATCAAATCATTCCTGACAGATGGCCATCCAGCCTCTGTTTAAAAACCTCCAAAAAAGGAGAGTCCACCACACTCCCAGGCAGTGCATTCCACTGATGAACAGCTCTTATCGTCCGGAAGTTCTTCCTGATGTTTAGATGGAATCTCTTTTCCATCCCTCATTCTTTTACTGTGCATTCTGGAACAAGTGCGCTTGGAAACATTTCTTCACCTTTTCCTCCTCCTCTTCCTGGCTACAATGCTCAGAATTTCGGACTCCTCAGAATACAACTCTTAGTATTCCAGGCTCCATCTGGAACTGCATCAGAAGTTGAGTGGCAAAGTTTTGGGACTTGATAGGAACACTATGTGTCTCTCTTTGTGTGTGAAAGACCACCATTCTTTATTTTTGGTGACTTCAGTTTCTCATCTGTTTACAAGGAAAGGAGGGCAGGAGCAGTCATATCATAATTGAATGGCATTTACCTCTCTCCCCCCCCCCAAATTTTACCCACAAAAAATGATAAAAGTCACTAGTCTTTTGTAGTGTACTGTATTGTAGTGTATTTGAATTAGTAATTATCATCTATTATCTATTTTAATATGGATTTTTTGTTAGTTTAGTTTAGTGTAGTTTAGTCTGTTATGTATTTGTACTTTTTTGTTTGTTTGACTATGTATGCAGATGTCTGCTTTGGAGTGTTTGTGGATATTATGTTTTGCAATGTATGTGGATATTATTGTTCAGTAAAGTTTATTTTAAAATAAAAAACATGTTAAAAGTCACCATTGCCCTCACTCTGCTTTGGCTTCATGGTGGTGCAGCATAGCCAATGCAGTAAAGTTATGTGATGATGGCATTTGAAGCCAAAGCGGAATGAAGGCAGTGTTTTTTACCCATACTCTGGAATCTTGTGGGTTCAAAATATATGGGGGGGATTATGGTAGGGGAGTTGAGCATGTCCAGAGGAGGGCGACTAAAATGGTGAAAGGTCTGGAAACCTTTCTGAGGAAAGACTTAGGGAGCTGGGTATGTTTAGCCTGGAAAAAAGATGGTTAAGAGGTGATATGATAGCCCTGTTTAAGTATTTGAAGGGGTGTCACGTTGAGGATGGAGCAAGCTTGTTTTCTGCTGCTCCAGAGATTGGAACACGGAGCAATGGATGCAAGCTCCAGGAACAGAGATTCCACCTCAACATTAGGAGGAACTTTCTGACAGTAAGAGCTGTTCGGCAGTGGAACGCACTCCCTCGGAGCGTGGTGGGGTCTCCTTCCTTGGAGGTCTTTAAACAGAGGCTGGATGGCCATCTGTCGGGGATGCTTTGATCGTGATTTCCTGTATGGCAGGGGGTTGGACTGGATGGCCCTCGTGGTCTCTTCCAGCTCTGCAATTCTATGATTCTATGATGGCCTTGTTTTGCAGCCTTCTTAAGAAAACTGAAAAGGGGGGGGGGTTTGCAGCCAGCAAACACTGAAACAAAGTTTGATCCCCCTCCTCAAATTCAGCCCTACCGTATCTGTTTAAGGACATGTCATGCAATGCTGTTAAATCTGCATTAATGGTAGTATTAGCCACAGCAGAGGTGGAGCTACATTTTCTTGTTTTGCAAAGAACATTAGACAGCTTTTCAAAGGTGGGGGGTTTGGGGTGGGTGGGTGGGTGGGTGGAGAAATCTCTTCAGCCGTTCTCCATACTGGATTTCCCTCGCCATGTAACTAGAGACTTAAATACGATTGAGTTAATCTTGGAGGAAAATAGAAAATACTGCAACAATAAAAAGCCGTAACATGGATACAAATGAGAGCTACAGCTCCCTCCTGCATTCTAAATTCCAAGGATAATTCTATGGAGCTTCATTACGGGAGCATAATTGTGTTATAGAACGCTAAATCACCCCGCTACACTTAACTGGCAATAACATTACGATAGCACAGATATTCATTTTAATTAAAACATAGCCCCAGACTATTTCTTTGTTTTAAGAGGCAAAAACTTTAAAAAGGGGGGGGGCAAGGAGGAGAGAGCAAGAAACAAAACAAAAGGCAAACAATCTAACATTGGAAGATTTCATTTCTCACTGGTGTCGCTATGGGCGCTTGTCCATAAAGAGATAGGATATTAGGTCTACATTTGGTGCCAGCCGGTTTCAAATTGGAGTTGATTGTTTTTCCTTTCTGTGTGTCCAGATGATAGTTTGCGTTGCAGAAGGGCGGGATAGAAATAATAATAATAATAATAATAATAATAATTATTATTATTATTATTATTATTTGGACAAACAATGGATTATGACCATCGTACTGGAATGGATCACGTATATATAAAGAGATCAACATTACACTGACTGGCACAATGAACACTGCGATTCTTATTAAGAACGGCCTAAACATTGCTGTTAATCCCAACTAGAGCAGACCCATAGAATCAATGGGATTTATTTACAGGGTGAGTCCACTTTTCAACAGTTGATTCAATGGGTCTGCTTTAGTTAAGAGTAACTAATAGAATGAAGGCTGGCATGTCATCAAAAATTATTCAGTGAGGTATACAGTTGTCCCTCCGTATCCACAGATTTGCTATCCATGGATTTAAGTATCATTCCCAGATTATGGAATGGCCTGCCGAATAAGATCCATCATATCACCACCCTAAATAGCTTTTAAAAAGCTCTTAAGACAGATTTCTTCTGGCAGGCCTTTCCTGAATAGATACCCATCCATCAAAAAAGGAAATCTAGCTTGTCCTGATCTCACCACGTCTGCTGTCCATCCCTCATTTTTATTCTTTTTTTTTTTGTATTTAAAAGTATGTTTTAATTTCTAAATTATTTAATTGTATTTTAAGGGGTCAGTGGGATTGAGGGTTTGGATGTATATTTTAATTGTTGTAAGCCACCCCGATTGCATTTTGTAGAGGGGTGGGATATAAATAAATTTTACTATTATTAGTTGTAGTAGTAGTACTCAGGGCTTGAAAATATTCTTTAAAAAATAATTATCCAAAAAGCAAACCTTGATTTTGCCATCTTATATAAGGGACACCATTTTGCTCTGCCGTTGCATATCATGGGACTTGAGTATTCACAGATTTTGGTATCCACGGGGGTCCTGGAACCAAACCCCACTGAATATGAAGGGATAACTGTACTTCTAAATAATAATCTCTATATAAAACTCTTGGGTATATTTCCTTTCCCAGTGTGCTAATTGTCTACTTACTCAATCAATCCCCTCCCTCCCTCAGCTACTCACCACACACATGTGAAACAAGGCAATATTTTAAAAATTTACTCCCCAATGGGAAATACAGTCAAATGTTGGTGAAATACTACTGCAAAATGTGTTTTGGGGAGGCTAAAGTATTAGTGTGTAGCTGAACCATATGCACTTTTCAAATCTACTATAATGGTGTATGTTATGCTGGGCCAGCTAGTAATAACAATATATTTTTATTTCTTTCCCACTCTCCCCATATGTATGACCCAATGCCATGCCTGTGTCCATCATTCATTGGTACATACCCACGTTCAACATGGTCTTAATATAAACATTTAATGCCAATTTGATACCCAAGAAACACTTACAAAATAAATCCTAATGTTTTTGAATATTCTTTCCATCCCTATATGCAATACCCACCACCCATTGAAGCAATTATTTGGGTCATTGTGAAAAAACAAAACAAAATGTACCTCATGCAAAGTAAGAAAAGGAAGCATGGCTCTCCCTCTGATTTGGCTTTGTATTTTTTGCTCCAGGAGGAAAAACTGATTGGTTGTATAACAAACATGTTAGCACCAGGATCCCTGATTAGCCAGCAAAGAAAGAATCTCTTTTTTCTTCTTCTTCTCATTCTCTCTTGTATAAGGGAAGCTGTTTAGAAGCCAAAAGATAGGCCAAGCTTTTGTTTCAATTCATTTTGCACATATAATTTTGGAAACTCCTCTTTCCTACCCACATGGCTCAATCCTCCTCTTCCTAAACGCAGCTCAGCCCTAGGACACATGTGCTCTGGAATAAAAAAAAAGAATGGAATGAGGTGGGGAAAGAGATCTATAACTTTCTGTCCCAGTAGCTCAGACCTTGCTTTGCAAAATCCTCTTTCAGCCAATTCGCTTTCAGTGACCTAAATCTACTGAGCTCCATGTGGGGATTACCAGGGGTGTTGAAAGGTTAAGATTTCTTGCTTGGCTCTGGCTGCTTCTTTTACCCTTTACTCCCTCCCCTCCCCAAAGGCCCTGGCAAGCCGGAGGTGTTAAGTTAATAGCAGGATGGATTAATGGCTCTTTGATTGACTTTTGTGTTGTTTGATGTGCTGCAGATAGTCTGCTGCCTTGTCTCCAACGTCTTTATCTTTGCTTTGCAGTCACAAAGTTGGTCTCTGGTGCCTTCCATTCCACTCATCAGAGAGACATTTAAGCAACACATCCAAAGCATCAGAGCAGCTTCTGGCCTTACAAGCAAAACACTGCCAGTTGATGGCAGAAGAGACAGAGCAGGTGCCTGGAAATACTTATCTCTAATGGCAGGATCTGTCCAGGGTTACTGAGTAGATGATTTAAACATTGGAGTCCTCACCGTTCCATGCAGAGGGTTAATGCATGCAAAGGGAGTGAGGCCATGCCTCCAAGTGGCCTCTCCATCCTCATTGTACCTTCTGGCTCTACCATTGCTATCCCCATCTCTGGTCCAGCTGAGCTCCTCTAATGTCCACATATTTGGCAGCAATCTAAAGTGAAAGCCAGCTGTACTCATGTCAGAGCCTCCGTCTGTTCAGGAGCCCAGGTTGCTCTTCACCATGAAATGAAGAGATTTGGGGGGTTGAGCTCAGAGATATTTTGTAACATGTGCAAAACAGGGAGGAGAGGGGATTCCCACGTATTCAGCAAAGGTTTGAAGAGATCCATAGGTATCAGTGGTGTAGTGGTGTTGGGGCTTAAAGGAGGGGTAGGCAAATTTCAACCCCTGGACACCCACTTTTGTGGCCCCTGAATTACTCCACCACTCCTTGCTCAAATCTCCAAACACCCCAAATTTTAAAAGCTTTTTTTTTTTTTTTTTGGCATGGCTTTTTGGCCATTTTGTCTCACTCAAAAAGCCTACCAATGCATGAAAACATGTGAAATCATCCTGCCCTATCTCCATAGTCATTGTGGAATCTTTACTACCCTGCAATACCTCTGTTTCCCTTTGCACTCCTTTCCCAAAATGGCAGCAGCAAGTGACACGACATCACTGCCTGTCACCATTTGGAGAGGGACTGCAGAGGAAAATGGAGATATCGGGGTTTGCTGTAGGTGTGTCTATGGTCAGGGTAGGAAACTGGCCCCTGACACCCATGCAGTTGCCTACCCCTTGTCTACAGGGTGAATTGCCAAGACTTTGTTATGAACAGGGGACAACGACATCCTCTTCCTCTCAGTGTTCCTTATTTCCTCTGGAACTTTAACAGTTACCTTATCAGTAGCTGGGAGTGGGGAAAATGAATTTTCAAAGTGTGTGTGTGTGTGTGTGTGTGTTGTGCATTAGGGATGGAAAGAACACTTGAAGCCCCTGTATCCATGGAACCAACATCCCCAGTTTCAGTTATCCACAGCTGAAAAAATAGGGACTCATACCATAGAGTGGCACTGAAAATTGCCTAGAGAGGTGTTCTCGCTAGCAATTGCTAGGTCCTCCAACACAACTCTATGGTTTGTTTCTATTGGAAGTCCTTTATTTTAATAGGGTTTGTTATTATCCTTGGTTTCTGGTGTCTGCAGTAAGTCTAGGAATTGAACCATCATTGATATAGGGTATGTGTGACCTGCATTCAAATAATAGATGAAAGCCTGATGGGAAACATTGAGATGAAAAATACTGGAAGGATGAGAAACGTCACAGTCTGAGACTTACTGAGAAAGAGAGGCAGACAATTTTGAGGCTGTTTGGTTTCCATCCATATCGTTCATTAATTCAACAAGAATATGGCATGGACTTCCAGCAACTCAATCCAATTTATGGAAAAATATGTTTCATTAAGGACTCGGACTCAGCTTTTATGAACTATGTATTGACACAAATGGACTACAATGTTTTAACTCACTGTTATGAGTTGTACACCTGTCTTTGGAAATGCTCCTTGAAATAATTTTTGTACTTGTCTGTCCGTAGCTCACTAGATTGTGGATGGGATTACTAATGCTATTAATGAATTGTAAGATTGTTCTGGGAGAAATTTAATAAATTTAAGTGGGAAAACACTTTGGGATGCATTCTTTGTGAAAATTTCACATGGATATATTTTTGTGTGTGGAGAGAATGACATTTTCTGCACAGAAAGTCAGTTTTCTACACAGAAAACATGAATTTCTGCACATAACAGAACCCTGGGTCTTGTATGGGCATTTAAGAATCACATCCATCATCAAGATTAAAGAAAAGACAAGAGCTCTCAAGATGGCAAGATAATCTGTCCAGAATTCTTCGGACATGTCTGGAAGTGACTTCCCATTGCCAGAACCATCACTTCTAGCTATGCTTATTGTTCTCATAATTTTAGCGTTACAACAGCCCTATGAGGTAGGTTAGGTGGAGAGATAGCCTTTGTCTGAAGATCACCCAATGAGCTTTTAATCAATGATTAAACTGCTGGTTCCCAAATCTGGATCCACAGACATTGTTCAACCACAACCCCCAACACCCCCAGTCAGTCTGGCCATGGGTCAGAGATCCTTGGCGCTGTTTTCCAACAACATCTGGGGATCCAACTTTGGAAATGACTTTTCTAACCATTACCCCCATGCTGGCTCTTGATCTTCATGGTTGTCCACCTTTGTTGCAACCTTCCTTCAGTCACACGCTGTTCCAAACCGATTGGGTCTTGATATAAAGCACATGTGGCTTCACTAGCTGCTTTCGTGGTGGGTGGTTCATCAGTTCATTCCATGGTTGGCTCCATCGCCTCACCTTTGTCCTGTTGGCCCTGCATGATCTGTCATGGTGATCAGCAAAAACGGAGTCCTGTTTTTCAATGAGTCTGCCAGTCTTGGATGCAAATGCAACATGTCCATAAAGCATGATCTATGCAAAGCCGTCATTGCACAAAGATGTCTTCAGATGGGAGGGGAGAAATCACTTTGCTAATTAAGTTTTACAATCCAGAGGTGATGAGAACAATAAAAAAAGATGCTTCTGGTCGATTCAAGGAGGAGGATGGGGGAGAAGGAGAAGATGCTTCTGACCTTTTTATTCCAACTTCTGCTTGCAGTCAGGTACATACATAACCTTTTACTGATGGATTGGAAACTTCAATTAAGAAGGGTTTGGGGTTTTTTTGCTCAACAACCTGCCCTTGTCCCAGAGAGCAGATTAGGCACTTGAGGACTGCAATTATCCATCTGGATAGGTAGGTAGGTAGATATGGATATATACTAGATTTTCAGACAACACTGTTATAGTGTTACTATTCCACTATATTTGCTCTGGCTGCCTCCTGTTGAATCCTGGAATTTGCAGTTTAGGGAGGGGCATTTGCAACTCTCAGCCAGAGAGATCTTAGGCCTCACTAAACTACAAACCCCAGAATTCCACAGCAGGAAGCCAGATCAATTAAAGTGGAATAGTAACACTATAACAGTATAGTCTGAAAATCTCCATAGATAGATGTATTGGTAGATATGGGAGATTTCCTACCCTTTTCTCAGGTTGTGGACAAAGTGGTTTATATTTCTCCCTTCTTTCACAATACCAAAATTCAAGATTTCCTGCGTAGCAGGTGGTTGGAGTGGATGGCCCTTGTGGTCTCTTCCAACTCTACAATTCTATGATTCTAAGATCACCCAAAGAAACTGGCAGTAGATATTGGCTGGCATGATGTCGGTGAATTATGATGGTGCAAGTCAGACATGTCATCACAACTTACTGTTATAGTTGTGACACAGGTCAAAATTCTGTCCAACCATGCACTGACCAAAATTCCACTCCAAACCCCATCCTGTAAACAACACAGCTTTTGCAACATGGTTATTTCCATGTTGTCAGAGAGTGAGGGGATGGTGTGTCCAGACATTTTTTGTTTTTTGTAGAAGGATGCAGTGTCAGGATGTCATCTGCAGAAAGCTTATTATGACCTTGAAGATGCCTGTTGCACCATGTCCAGCTATGGGAAAATAGCTGGATGCTTTCCCAATCATGCCTCTGCTCTCCAACAACATGGAAATGGCCATGTTGGGAAGGGCTTGCTATTTACATGATGGGTTTTTTTTGGGTGGGGTTAGCATCAGATGTTATTGCCATGGAAGTGCAGCTATGTGATACTCTTGTGTCTTCCAAGGCAAGCTCTTAGCTGTTGGATGATGATGATGATTCCACCTTTTTCCCAGAACTGGGTCTCAAAGTGGTTTATAAAAAATTAAGACAGGTAAAGATTTTTTTAAACACACACACACACACGCACAGATATATTAAAAAAAATCCCAAGAACTTATTGTTACGTAATCAAAACTATTGCCATCATTTTCACAGTCCTTTAGGTGTTACTGATTGCAGTTTTGGACCATTATTGTTTTGGACCTTATTCAATAATGTAGGAATCAGCCAGGTATCATTGGATAATGTGGCACATTCCAATCAGCATCACTTTTATTGTAATTGTGCTCTTGCAGCAATTTCACTCATGTGTTTTGTCAATCTACTTGGAATTGCTCCCAGAGCACCTACTTCCAGCCACAATCCCGGGGAATGATAACCAAGTTGGCCATAAGATCCCTAGGTGGCTTACAATAAAGTCAATTTAACCCATTAAATATTAAAACAATTTAAAATGGCACATTAAAAAAAACCTATTAAGGAGAGATAAACAATTTCAAAAGTTTAAAGAGTTTTAAACCACGGGCTGCATCCTATTTTCGTCCTGGCTAGAGAAGACTCATTGAAACACTGGGATTTTCCTGTGTGTTGACTCACCATTCAACAACTGAGTCCATGGATTTTCTCTACTTGGTTCTAGCCAACAGGATTCAAACCCTGGTGTGTGTCCAGATTTGGATGAAATCATGAGTTCCCAAAGGCTTTATCCAAATGTACAGAGTTCTTCATATTCAAGAGAGGAGGAAAAGAAACTTTATGCATTTTTTTTAAAAAAATATGAATGCAGGACAAAGTGAAACTGACAGATCTTCCCATCCTTATTTTCTGTCTAAGGCGATAAATCCTCTCCTTTCGATCTGCAGTGATAAACTCTACCCTTTGAGTGAAGGTCAAAAGAGGATGTTGTTGATAGCTCTACTTCCAACCACAATCCAAGAGAATGATAGCGGCCTTTGCACATCTTGGGCACAGAGAACGCTTGTCAAGGGGAAGAATGGTTTCTCATGGTACCTTTAATGGTCTTCATCTGTGTCCACACACTGATTTATCAGGACACACTTCCTGCATTTCTAAAGAGGATGTGCAGGAGCTCTTGTAAATAACTCAAGCTCTGTCAGATAGCGGTTTGCTTTTCTTTCTCTCTCTCTCTCTCTCTGACATTTTTTGGGGTTAAAATTATTGTTAATTTATCTCAGAACAAGTTGTGTGCAGCCGTGGCAAATAATTCATGCAATTACAGCAAAGACGAGGCGCTGACGAGGACAAAGAGCATCAATCATTCTGGTGGATCAATAATACCTGTAGAACATGCAATCAAACCTAATCAACCTCACCTAGCCCCGTGATTAAAGAACATCTTGGTCTCTTGCTATCAGGAGAAATGTCATAATGGTGAGAGGCCGGCTAACATGGGTGAAATCTGATCTTTGTACCAGGCTGTTTATGGTTGAGATACTGTGTTGTGCTTGCATAGCATAAATTTACATTCATGCATTTCTGCAATGGTTGGGCTGCACCACTCTTCCGATGAATACCAGCATTGGGCAACGGATTGCTTATCTCCAAATGAGCTTGCTTATGGTCCAATTGTCCATGCCCTGTTTTAAAAGGAGGATGCATCCAGAAGATGACACTTCCAGTCCACAGAGGCTGACCAGCGATAAGCCACTCCAGTCCCAAAGTGATACCAGTGTCCGTAGAAGCAGAAATGTAATCCAGGGAGTTCAAAGTCAAAAGATACAAAACGTTCCTGGGCCTAGTTTGAAACTGAGAAAGGGGTTGTCAGAGAGATTAGTTGAGTTTCTTTTCTTTTTTTCATAAATCTGTTTAATAATAATAATAATAATAATAATAATAATTTATACCCCACCCCTCTGCTAAAAACAATCAGAGCAGCTTCCAACAATTAAAACATTATAATAACAACTAAAAACACCACCCACCCCCAACCTCCCCCATAAAAAGACATTAAACAATATAAAATTAAAACCATCTAAGTAAAATCACATTAAAAACAAATATACACATGATTGAAAAAAAAGCCAGGAGACACAGCTCCTGAGGCTGGGATCTAATCAGGAAAGGCCTGCCAAAAGACAAACAATGCACCCAAAACAAAAGAAAAAAATCAAGAACCATCCACTACTTACTAACATTAAATGACAATAATAAAAAACCTAACAGAATGTAAATAACATTACTGAACAATAACAATTAAGCAAAAAAAAAAAAGAAAAAGAAAAAGAAAAAAAGCAAGAACAAAATAATATATATAACAATCAAAGAATCCTACATCTAACATTCTAATTTCATACATTCAATTCAATGATAACATATTATATCATTGTTACTGTAATATTTGCCAACTTTTGATTTATCTATGTGCCATGTTACTTATATCTATGCCATGTTTAAACATTTGAAGGCATGTCACACTGAAGATGGAGCAAGCTTTTTTTCTGCTGCTCCAGAGACTAGGACATGGAGCAATGGAGTCAAACTACAGGAAAAGAGATTCCACCTAAAAATTAGGAAGAACTTCCTGACAGTAAGAGTTGTTTGACAGTGGAAGATGCTGCCTGGGAGCATGGTGGCGTCTCCTTCTTTGGAATTTTTTTTGGGGGGATTAGGAATTTTTAATTGGAATAAGACCATTCTACTGAAAAATACACCCGACCACAAAAGGCCATAACAATAATGCAATAATAATAGTTTTCCTCTTTCCTTCTTTGGAGGTTTTTAAACAGAGGCTGTTGGGAATGCTGTGATTGTGTATTCCGGCAGGGCAGCGGGTTGGACTGGATGGCCATTGGGGTCTCTTCCAACTCTATGATTCTAAGTTTACCGTACCGTTCAAGGAGAGGTTGCCACACATACAGGTGTATTTTACCCTGGAAGACAAGGAAAGAAAAACTGGGCCCTGCTTTTGCATTCCAAAGAAGGCTTTTGGTGTAGTGCGATTTTCCTAGCAAGGTCCCCCCCCCCTGTTGCTTTCTGCATGAGGCCTCATTACCAGTTTTTTTTAAAACACTCTTCTTTCTGGGAGCTGGGACTTTGGCAGCAAGGTGTAAACAGTCAGCTTAATTGGGCACTTAGAATAAAAAGAAGTGACAGAAGCCCTGTCGCTTCAGAGTTTCAAAACTTACAGTACGAAAAGGATGCCTCAACACTCTTTTCCCCCCATCTCTGTGCTGAATTTAATTTTTTTTACAAGGGATTTTTAAAAACCTACCCAGACCTCTTGACTAGTATCACTGTTAACACAGCGGGATGACAAACATACCTGGCTGTTTCCACCACCACCATCCTTATTGGAATACAAAATCCTGTTTCTATTTTAATGTGAACTTGCCTAATCTACACTTCCCAAACTGGTATGCAGAGTGAAATAGTAAGGTGCTGTCATAGTAGAATCCCCCCCCCTCAAATTTTGCATGATATCCAACTATCAAAAATGTATTGAGACTTAAATCCAAGAGTTGTTGTGTTGACTGTAAGACAAATGCAAAAGTCCATATTGGTGATATTTTAAGTCTGTATGACTAACTTTCACTAGGCCAAACAACTGTTCCTTCAACCAGAAGTTTCCCTCCAGCATGGGGGACACTATTTTTGGGGAGAGCATGGGAAAGAGGTGGCACGGAAAATGATTGAGCATGGGTGCATCCACCACATTGCTGGGAGGAGAGCCAAGACATTGTAAGCATGGTCTGTTTTTTGATGAGTCCTAACTTGCAGCCACTACTTGCTGAAGTTTCAGCACGTTGGATAGCTCCAAGTAGACAATTTGATTCTACAGCCACAAAACAGGGATACCTATATTAGGCCAAGGAAATTGCACAATGCAAGCTTTCCTGGCTCCTTCATCAGGCCTTTACCTACCCTGACACCCCCAGCTCCATGTCTAGATTATTAACTGGCAAAATTTAATAATTGGGACACATCAATAGGAGTATAGTGTCTCAACCGAGGGAAATAATAGTGCCACTCTATTCCGCTTTGGTCAGACCTCACCTTGAATACTGTGTCCAGTTCTGGGCACCACAATTCCAGACGAATGCTGACAAACTGGAGCGTGTCCAGATGAGGGTGACCAAAATGGTGGGAGGTCTGGAAGCCATTATGCCCTATGAGGATCAGCTTAGGGAACTGGTATGTTTAGCCTGGAGAAGAGAAGGTTAAGATGGGACATAATAGCCATGTTTAAATATTTGAAGGGATGTCATACTGAGGATGGAGCAAGCTTGTTTTCTGCTGCTCCAGGGACAAGGACACAGAACAGTGGGTTCAAACTACAGGAAAAGAGATCCCACCTAAACATTAGGAAGAATTTCCTGATGGTAAGAGCTGCTCGTCAGTGGAATGTGCTGCCTTATAGTGTGGCAGAGTCTCCTTCTTTGGAGGCTTTTAAATGGAGGCTGGAAGGCCATCCATTGGGTCTGCTTTGATTGTGTGTTCCTGCATGGTAGGGGGTTGGAATAGATGGCCCTTGTGTTCTCTTCTAACTCTATGATTCTATGTGGCCTTCCATGAAGTGCGGCCATTAAAGCTGGAAAATTCCAACAAATCACAAGGACTAGCATTCATGTATGCACTTAAGGAGGGGCTGCAAGACTCAAACCTGTAAATAACCCTCATTCCTTCACCCCAGTCGCAAAGTATCCACATATTAAGATGCGATTAACATATCTGGAGCACCTTTTTATCACCTTGAGCAACTCCAAGGAGCCATGTCAGTTGCAGGTCCACAAAGAGGTTGGCTCAAATGCAGTCTATGAACCACATCTTGCTCCCATCCACCTCCGCCCCCAGTTTTCTAGCTCACTAACAACTGAACAACGATCTCAGCAAAGGCCACCTTTACAGCTTCTTAGCTGGTTTTGCTTTCAGTCATTGTGATGCACAAGTAGAAACAGACAGGAAGAAAGCGAACTTAACACCTAGCTAAGATGAACGTGTCCACATATGGTGGGGCTTTTTGCTCCCCTTGGGGCAGAATGCCATCTTGGGCAAATAAAACCACTTATGAGCTTCCGCTTTGGTGTTTTCCTCTCTGCTAAGAATGCACACCTGAGATTAAAGCCAGAAGGAGCCAGGTGGCAAAACCACTGACCTTCTGAACTCCCACTTCCAGCCCTCACGGATGAGTCCCTTTTCATCGGATGTGATTTTAAATAAACATGAAGGGACCAGAAGGTCCAGTGATGTGCGTATCCAAGCAACACACTCACAAGTCGATATTTGTTGCTCCATAAATGCATGCAGAACTCAGAGTTGTTATGTATTTTTTATTTACATTTTATTGATATATTTTTGAGGGGGGGGAATCAAAAACAGCATCGGCCGAGACTGAACGGCTGCCTCTGTAGGGAGGGGAAAATCCACTAAATCATGCCAAAAGAGATACATTGTGAAGCCCATCCACCCCACCCCCTTCACGGAGCTTAAGAAACCATTGTCAATAACATAGATTTTTGGACACAGTAATACCTAATTATCCCCATCTTAAATTCAGAACCCTTGATGCATAGGGGGTTCTTACTGCAACAAGAGATTTGTACTTCCAGAAAAATGCCAGCATTCATAAAATACTAGAATCATAGAGTTGGAAGAGACCACAAAAGCAATCTAGTCCATCCCCCTGCCATGCAGGAATACACAATCAAAGCGTTCCCGACAGATGGCCATCCAGCCTCTGTTTAAAAACCTCCAAAGAAGGAGACTCCACCACACTCCCAGGCAGTGTATTCCACTTCTGAACAGCTCCAACTGTCAGGAAGTTCTTCCTAATGTTTAGGCGAAATCTCTTTTCCTGGCATTTGAACCCATTGCTCCCTGTCCTAGTCTCTAGAGCACCAAAAAACAAGCTTGCTCCATTCTCAGTATGGCATCCCTTCAAATATTTAACCATGGCTATCATGTCATCTCTTCACCTTCTCTTTTCCAGGCTAAACATACACAGTTCCCTAAGCAGCTCCTCATAGGGCATGGCTTCCAGACCTCCCACCATTTTGGACACACTCCAGCTTGTCAACATCCTTCTTGAATTGTGGTGCCCAGAACTGGACACGACATTCCAGGTGAGGTCTGACCAAAGCAGAATAGAGAAGAGGCACACTGGAGGGGGGGGGAACTCTCACAGATGCTGGAAATTCTCAACAAGTTACCTGAATGTGCTGAGAAAGAATGAAAATGAGAAACGGTATGATTGTTCCTCAGATATCTCCTACAAAGCAAGAGAGACTAGCTATGGGAGCCAGACTGGAGGGAGGAGACATATGACCAAAGTTGGGGAGGAGCTTACCTCTCCTTCAATGGAATTGGCTTTTGCTGAAAGCCTGAAAGGCATCTGTGATAGAAAAGCCCATTCCTCCTCTCGTCCACAAGCTGCCCCCGTCCGCCTCGGTATCTCGAAATGCAGTGACTGGAACTGCCAGAGCGGTATGGCTGGAGGTAATGCAGCTCTAAATAGATAGCCCAGGGATTCTTTTTCTATATTAAACTATTGATTTTTCATAAACCAAGAGCACAAAAGGCCATGGAAAACAATCGAATCCCAGTACAGGAAGCTGAAAAATTAGACGCTGCTTTGCGCCCTGGTGACTGTGTTTCGTGCTGAGACTTTTCAGTTACAAAAAAAAAAGAGGTTTATTTACGGGCTATGAACCTCGGAAGGGTTCAGGAGGGCAGCAGGGAGAAGCTGGAGAAAAAAAGTTGGCTTTTTTTTTTTTTTAAGTTTGCAACAACTTCTCAGGGCCAGCAGGGAAAGGGAGGGTTGAGGGTAGAGCAGAATGTAAATTCTGGGGGCTGGGGATTCTTTGGAGAAACTCTGCTTGGGACTTACATCTTTGTCAATGCCTTTACATATGCACAAATTTGAACTGAGAAGTTTTGCAACATCCATACTTACCTTGGGGGCTGTTGTGATGTTGCAGAGTACAGGTTTCTGTTGTTGTTATCATGCCTCACACCCCCTTCCTATAATCTCTCTCTATATAACTCTTGGGTATGTTTCCTTTCCCAGTGTGCTGATTGGCCACTTACCCAACCAATCCCCTCCCTCCTCTCCCTCCCTCAGCCAATCACCATCCACATGCAAATTCCCTCTCCACCTCACAATCCACTCCTGCCACTCAATCTGCATCTACACCCCCAGCATCACAAGGGCCCCTCCCTCCTCTCCCTCTCTCAGCCAATCACCACCCACATGCAAATTCCCTCTCCACCTCCCAATCCACTCCTGCCACTCAATCTGCATCTACACCCCCAGCATCACAAGGGCCCCTCCCTCCTCTCACTCCCTCAGCCAATCACCACCTACATGCAAATTCCCTCTCCACCTCACACTCCACTCCTGCCAGTCAATCTGCATCTACACCGGCAGCCTCACAAGGGCCCCTCCCTCCTCTTCTTCCTTCAGCCAATCACCACCCACATGCAAATTCCCTCTCCACCTCACAAGCCACTCCTGCCACTCCATCTGCCTCTACACCCCCAGCCTCACAAGGGCCCCTCCCTCCTCTCACTCCCTTAGCCACTCACCACCTACATGTAAAATAATGCAATATTTTAGAAATGTAGAAAGATGATAAATCATAAAAGTAGTCCCTAATGGGAAATACAGTCAAATGTAGGTGGTACACTACTGCAAAGTGTTTTTTTTTGGGGGGGGGGGCTAAAATAATAGCATGTAGCTGAACCATGTGAACCTTTAAAATCTACTATAATAGCATATGTTATGCTGCATACAGCTGGTATTTCATAAACTGGCAATAATAAGACACTTCACAGGGTCTAGTAGACTGGGGTGGACCAAACGTGAGGTCAGATGGAGGTCACCAAGACTCAAAGAAGGTATTGTGAAAAGTACTAGCAGACACACCCAAGATAGGATTAAGCAAAGCTCCCTAGTAAACAACACCATTATGGAGGCATGTGCTACAACCCTAACAGCTGGCCTAATTATCCCAGCATTCCCTTTTTAAGGTTGGCTATGCTCTTGCCAGTAGCACCCACTGCCATTTCAATCTGTGAAACTCTGAAGGTTGAAGCAGTTCTGCTTCCAACTTTAAGGTCTTCAAGGTCTACATGTGATGGCCCAGGATCTGCTTCCAGGACAGGGCTGTTAGCTTCATCTGGCTTCCACTCTCCTCTTGATCCGAGTGGAGTCTGTGATCTGGGCTCACCTCTTTCCCTCCATTGTCTGAGGCATCATTCCCCAGATGGAACATGATCCCACGATCAATGCTTGACCTTGGGGCTATCACATTCCTTATTATCCTACTCTTCTTCACAGGGTTGCTGTGATATTTATCACATTCCACATATAGGCAGACCCCATATCTGCAGAACCAATATCCACAGTTTCAATTATCCATGGCCTAAAATAATAGGAACACACACCATAAAGTTGCACTAGAAAATGCCTAGAGAGGTGTCCTCCCTAGGAATCACTAGGTCCTCCAGCACAACTCTATGGTATATTGTGACCAAGAAGTCAGATAATTTAATGGTGTTTGATCCTATCCACAGTTTCACATAACCATAGTCCAGCCGGGAACATATTCTCCATGGGTATGGAGGTCTACCTGTAGGATTGCCTTGGTTCTACTTCCACGGCAGGGCTGCTGTCCAACTATGGCTCTGTCTACAATGTATCTAAGCTCACATCTTCACCATCCCCATCTCAAGAGACCTCATCCACTGACCTGGATGCCACCAGATTCACTGACCCCAACAGAAACCAGATTCTACATCCATCCATTGGCATTTAAAAGGGACTTTTACCAGGTGTTGCTGTTGTGTTGAATATTTCCAGAGGTAAAGCACTATCTCTAGGTTGGCTCCAATCACCAGATTGTTTTCAAAGCTAGGTAGAAGAAAGACCAGCAAAGCAGCTCATCAAATGCTCTCTCTGGCTAGAGGGTCTATTTTTGCCCTGGTATGAAGCACTGACCACGTTGAGTCACCGCTCTGAAAAATGCCAAAGCAGTCAAAGTGAGAGCAAGGATGCCCGTAACACCTTGCGCTGAGGTAAAAATAAACCTTTAATAAAAGCCTGTGTAGAAAGTTAATGGGAAGAGGAAATGTAATGGCACAGCCAATGGATTGGGCTCTGAAGACACAGAGGGCTGAGGATTATTTTGACCATTATCTTCCTTTCCTCCTTTCCAAGTTGGGCTGCCCTTCTTTCTGTTCTCATTTGTAGGAGATGAAGTTGTTAATGTGTGGCCTTGATGTGTGGATCCCTTCTAAAACAACTGAGGCAGAAATGTCACCCAGTGTTTGGAACATAAAACAGAACTTGAGGATTTCACCCAGATGGGGAATGAGACACCAGCCTTCTTTCCGATTTGCACACATTTACTTTAAGGAAGGTTTCCCATACACCTCTCAGTGAGATCCCCATGTATCTGGAGGCTGAAATCCTGTTGGCCAGAATTAAATACCCCAATATAGGTGGTGGTGATGGCCATGATATTGAGAACACAGCTGCGCTGGGCAGGGCACGTTTCTAGGATGGAGGACCATCGCCTCCCCAAAATAGTACTCCACGGTGAACTCGCCACGGGTCAGCGTAAAAGGGGCGCTCCAAAAAAGCGATACAAGGACTCCCTGAAACAACATCTCAGGCTCGGCCAAATTGATCACCAACAGTGGTCCGCCCTGGCCTCACATTGGGAGGCATGGAGATGCACTATCCACAATGCTGCAGCCTTATTTGAGAACTCACGACGAACAAGTCTTGAAGAGAAACGACAACGCAGAAAGAATCACAACCCAAAAACATCACCCAAGGAGACCTTCTGCTGTGCTTTTTGCAACCGGACTTGTTTACCTCGGATTGGCCTTTTTAGTCAACAGCGCGCTTGCAGAAAGCACAGGATGAGTCCTTCTTGAATCTTCGTTTGCAAAGAAAAGCCAGAGATGGCCTAGGAGGCCATGGAAGTGACCATGGGTGCCATGGTAATGGTTCTAGATGCCTTCGTGATGAGGGGTGGCATAGGAGGCCATTTGTGCCAAACAGAGGAAGCTGCCCTGACAGCTCCTGAGCTGGCAGAATAAGTTTCTCTAGTGATAGAAATAGTTTCTGCCTCCACTGCTGCTTTCATCCAAGGCACTTATTCTCCAGGGAAGGTGAATTGTGTTAGCTTGCTTTAAAAAAAAAATCAACAACATAGAAGCCAACCACACTTTCCTTTAGGAAATATTGTGATCTGAGCCTATTTGCTGAAGCCATTTCCAATACTGGATTGGAATGGTAGTACATTTTTTCATTCTCATTGGAAAAGGGTGATTCAACACCTGGAGAGACCTCAAGGAGAAAAAGGCCAACTACTAATGGTGGGGGTGGTAGTGGAGGAGGAGAAGAGGAGGAAAGAGGAGGAAGAAGGAGGAGGAGGATGGAAGAAAAGGAGGAGGAAGTAAGATGAGGAAGGAGAAGGAAGAGAAGAAGGAGGATTGAAGAAGAGGAAGAAGAAGGAAGAGAAGGAGAGGAAGGAGGAGAAGGAAGACAGAAGAAGATCAAAGAGGAGGAGGAGGGAGGAAGAGGAAGAAGTGATGGAGGTGGAGGGGACAGAGAAGGAGGAGGAAGAGAGAAGAGGAAGAAGGAGGAAGAGAAGAAGGAGAGGAAGGAGGAGGATTGAAGAAGAGGAAGAAGAAGAAAGAGAAGGAGAGGAAGGAGGAGAAGGAAGACAGAAGAAGGAGATCAAGGAGGAGGAGGGAGGAAGAGGAGGAAGTGGTTGAGGGGACAGAGGAGGAGGAGGAAGAGAGAAGAGGAAGAAGGAGGAAGAGAAGAAGGAGAGGAAGGAGGAGGTGATGGTGGAGGAGAAGAAGTTGGAGGGGGAGGAGGAAGAGGAAGAGAAGAAGAGAGGAAGGGAGAGTAAGAGAGAGAAAAGGGAGGAGTAGACAATGACTTTGCATTTCAGGCTTTACTGTGAGAAGTAAACTGTTTTCTTTACAAAAAAGATTTTTTTTTAAAGGAGGGGGTTGGAACAATGAATTTTGTGCAAAAACATCCTGAAGGAAGAAAAACCATCCTGAAAGGGTTAATAACTTTCATAGTCTCCCCAGTAAGAGACAACTGTTGACATAGAATCATAGAATTGCAGAGTTGGAAGAGACCACGAGGGCCATCCAGTCCAACCCCATTCTGCCACGCAGGAAATCACGATCAAAGCGTCCCCGACAGAGCTCCATCCTCAACATGACACCCCTTCAAATACTTGAACATGTTTTGTTCTAGCATGGAAGTATAATATAAGGGCAAGATTTCCATTCCTATTCTAACTTTGTTCAAAGAGAGATCTTGCCATGATATTTTGCCAGAGGCAACAGCATTTTTGGTAGAGAAAGTAATATTTTTGTCCAAAAGTCTATCCCACTGTTGAAGAGCTTTCACAATAAAGAAATTCTTCCTAACTAGCTATGCCAGCATAACATAGACTGTTATCTACATATATAAAACACTTCGGTATGTTTCCATTTCCACTCTGCTGAATGGCCATTTAGCAAACATGTCAAGACTATGATTATTTGATGCATTAATATATAACCTTTCAAATAAACTATAATGGCTAGTTTCATGTCGACAGCCCCTCTGCCACTGCCATGCAACCACACATACACACACTCACAGTGCTAGACACACACACACACCACGTGTACCAGGATGTGAGAACCCCTCTGCCATCATGGAACTGCATGTAGACACCCAAGTCCCATGCTACATCCCACATGCTACACTCACACCCACACACCAGGATGCAAGAGCCCCTCCACTGCCATGTTTAGAAAGGACTTGATGCTTTCCACATGTTTCCGGCCCAAGGCCCAAGGCCCAAGGCCCAAGGCCCAAGGCCCAAGGCCCAAGGCCCAAGGCCCAAGGCCCAAGGCCCAAGGCCCAAGGCCCAAGGCCCAAGGCCCAAGGCCCAAGGCCCAAGGCCCAAGGCCCAAGGCCCCAACTCAAAAGCAGGAGCAGCTACAGACAACACAAAAGACCACATTGTGGTGGCCAAGACTAAAGGCCAAAAGCAGCTCTTAAATAGCCGTTCCCCTGGCTGCTTCAGGTGTGCTGAATGATTGCAGCCGGCTGCATCTCATAGCTTGGCCCTGGTTCTTCCAAGACTCCCACAGCCAGGGCCTGAGTCTGCAAAGAGGCTGCTGAATCCTGGGTGCTAGACCTGTGAGGAGAGGCATGTCTTGACACCTAAGCAGCCAATCAGCACAATGTAAATGGCAACATACCCAAGAGAATTATATATATATATGTTTGTGTAGAATCTCTTTTCTTGTAAATTGAATCCATTGGTTCATGTTCTAGTCTCTGGGAGAAGCAGGAACAAGCTTGCACTATCTTCTACTTGGCATCCTTTCATATATTTAAAGATGGCTATCATAACACCTCTCAGGGCTTTACTGCACTCCAAAAAAAATAGCAATACAGCAGAAACTGCCTTCCATGCTGCCTTACTACATGATGTTGTCCTTCTTCCAGCATTCTTTCACTCCAGTCAAAACCAAATCTTTTGTCTAATGGGTTTTTCTGGTTAGCAAAAAGACGCAGCTTTACCTTGGTCCTTCATGAGACTAGAACGAAATAATGTTGACGTCATGCGGTAAGGCAGCATGGAAGACAGAAAATTCCTTTCCCCCTGCCACCTTCTGCTGTGCTTTTTGCAACCGGACTTGTTTATCTCGGATTGGCCTTTTTAGTCATCAGCGCGCTTGTAGAAAGCGCGGGATGAGTCCTTCCTGAATCTTCGTTTGCGAAGAAAAGCCAGAGGGTAAGGCCCTTAGTCTTCTCTTCTTCATGATAAACAGAGGCTGGATGGCCATCTGTCGGGAGTCCTTTGATTGGGTATTTCTGCATGGCAGAATGGGTCTGGACTAAATGGTCCTTGTGGTTTCTTTCAACTCTATGATTCTATGATTCTATAAACATACCACTACTCTCAATCATTACTCTAAGACTTGGTTTGCAGCCCTTTGTTCATCTTGATCACTCTGAAATATTATTTTCTGCTTAGAAAATGCTGTTTTCTGTGTAGAAAATGCTGTTTTCTGCCCAAAATAACCACATGTGAATTTTGCACAGACAAAGTCCCAAACATGCCACGATTCCCCTCACTCCAGGATTCTTTTCAATGGGGCTCCTCAACACTGGAAAAAAAAGACAGTCTTTGACATTTTTGCAAATCTTTAATCAGGAGAGGATTTTGGAAAACTATCATCCAACTGATATCCTTTGGTCGTTCCACTAAGCGCAAAAAGCAATGATTAGTGATAAACCACACTGACCTACTGGTGCTACTTCCTTACAGAGCTGCATTGAGTTGGTGAAAGATTTCTGGCTTGAAGGAAAGGTCATTCCCAAGTAAATGAAAAACCAAGTCCATTCAAGAGATGCCAAGTGGTCACCCCCACAGTGTGCAAAAGCAAAGAGATCCTGGAAAAAGAAGGAGGCGATTGTTTAAAGTTCACGAGTAATTTATTCAATATATACATTCACGCAGAGAGAGAGAAATACTGTCCCTGTTTAATTAAAACTATGGCCAGGGGAGAAGGGGGGGGGGAGTAAAAGACAGAGCAGGCAACAAACACAGGCTGACAGTTTCAATTTTCACTTACAGCTCACTTTCCCCAGGATTGATATCCTTCTCCATTCTGCTGAAGAGACCGCCTTTGCAGCTATAAATCAGTACTGTACTGAGTTGGCAAAGCTCACACTGCTTTAACCCTTCTGGAGGCAGGAGAAGGTTGGTTGGACCCCACATTGAAAGAGTGCAGTTTTAGAGAAATAGACAAGGTGGTAGGCTCATCCATTGGATGGACAGACAGACAGACAGAGAAATATTATATAATACATAGGTAGATAGTAGATGATAGATACATAGTTAGCTTGATAGATGATAGATAGATAGTAGAAGATAGATAGATACACAATTAGCTTGATAGATTATAGATGATAGATAAATGAGAAAATGAACCAGGAAATGGGCAGTGCTAGATAGATAGATAGTAGATTTCAGCAGATAGATAGATAGAGCTTCAAAAAACCCCCTACTGTTCTGAATGGGGTAAACCCCCATTGAAAACACTGAAAGTAAAGGGCCTGGAAACTTGTCCTTAACACAAGGTGCTAAAAGCCAGCATCATGTAGTGGTTAGTACAGGACAAGGATGCCAGAAAAAAAGGGTTCAAATCCCCAGTCAGCCATGGAAACCTACTGGGTGACCTTGGGCAAGCCATGCTCCCTTAGTCTTAGAAGAAGGCCACCACAAACTTTCTATATAAACCATGCCAAGGAAATCCTATGGTGGGGTCACCATGAGTTGGAGTCAACTTGAAGGCACATCACAACAGCACAAGAACAAGGTGAGCCCCAGGAATGAAGAAGGACTATGTTGGGTTTGCATTTCAACATGAGATATATGATTAGCACTTCCTAGAACTAAGTACAGAGCCAGACACAATTTGTTTGAAACATGTGCATGCTTGAGTTTATAAGATTATCCTCAAACTCAAACACAAACACACACATCAAGGGGGGGGGTGTTTGAGAAAAATGTGGGTAGGAATATGTGTACACTTTACATAAAGTAATCATGACTAACTTAGAATCATAGAATTGTAGAGTTATAAGGGACCACAAGAGCCATCTAGTCCAACCATCTGCCAAGCGGGAAGACAGTACTAAAGCACATTCAAGAGTGTGGACTTGTACCGTTCACTTCAAGAAGAACTATTCTAACTATTACTTCTGAATGCTTCCTTAAAAATGATGCTGAAATCCAAAATTTGGGTTCACCCCACTAGGTATGACCCCCTTAATAAAGATAATTCAGGATTATTTGTCCCATTGATGTCAAGTGAGTACATCAAGTCTGGATTCAATCACCAAAGAGGAAGAGGGGAGGAGAGGAAAGAGAAAATGAACGTGGTGATGATTTGGGGAAGGTAAAGAGAAGACGAGGCTCACAAAACTTAATATTCTTCCTCAGGTGGCCATAGATATGTGAGATTCTATCGGAGAATGAACAAAATGCTCCCTGTGGAGTTCTGATTTAATTAAAGATAATCAACATGGATCCACAAAAGGAAATCAGGACTAGTGAATAAGGACAACATTGTTTGAGGGAGCAATGGATGGAAAGACTTGATGACAAGGAAAGTCATTGTTCACTTCGGCTTTGTGAGAGCACCAAGGAATCGGCTCCATGCTAAGTCTGTTTTGCATAATCTTCCATATCACTAAGTGCAGAATGTGGAATATGAGGGTGTGTGTGGATGGTACTAAGCAATGGGAGAGGAAGGTGATACCTGGCCTGGGTTTTTAGGCGAGGGATTAATGCTATGCTTAAAGATAAAATTCTTTTGCTATTGCTCCTCCTCCTCTGTGTCTTTCATTCAAGACATTCCTTGTTAAATCCCATACCCAAACAATGCAAAACCTGTGACCCATTAGCCCTAGCCATCCTATGTAGGGGTTAGAGAGAGCAGCAAATGTGGATTAATAGCATTGGAAGGGTCACATGCTAACCCCATATGCTAGTAGGGTTTAACCCTTCTTTTCTCTCTTCTCTTAAATCTTAGTCCAACCTGTGTAGTGTATAAAGACAAGGGCAGGCAGGGTGAAGAGCGGTTTAGAAATCAAGTCCAGCAACAGTTGATAAGGCTGAGTGTCTTTAGCATGGAGACAAAGACTCGGGGGGACGGAGCTTTATTTCATTCTCTTTCAGAAGGATTTGTGACAAAGCAATCATGACTCAGAGTCTTCCAGTGCCACTGGCTGCACTGCACAAGAGAAACAGTTTTCTCTCAGAAAAATGAAAAATACATCACCAGAAGGTGGATACCTGTGAAGAGAGCAGAAAGCACAATCCCAGTGACAAGGACCATGGAGTTCTTGGGGGTTTTGGTTAGAAATGGAAAGACATGGCTTTGCTTTTCACATATGGTCATCTGATTGTGCAAAATGGTGCACAATCAACTTTCCAAGCATTGCAAATAGTTGATATCCTTTTTTTTAAATAGAAAAAAAATCATTTTTCTCCTTTTTTTAAATGTCCCCAACCACCACAATATCAAGCCAATCAGACATCCCATGGGATGAAGGTAAGGCTCTTGCTGGCAGGCAGGCAGTACTCATGGACTCCAACCACATCAATATTTCAAGGCGACATTGGGACTCTTGAAACATCTGTCAAAAGGGATTGGTTCTGAAGGAGTGAGTTGACCGCTTCCTACCATAGACTATATATTCTTTTCTTCCCTAGGCTTGTTGCTGCAGTGTCAGATTTGGGAAGTGGAACTGAAATGCACCAAAATACTCCACCATCAAACAATTCCCCTCCTCTTGAAACAGACTCCGAATTCAAATGGTGACTCTTTTGCTATTTCTCTTTGTGTGTGTGTGTGTATATAGAGAGAGTGTGTGTGAGAGAGAGACTGAATAATGTGGTAACACTAGAGAGGGCTGAAAAACTGAACAATCCAAGGTCATAGAATCATAGAGTTAGAAGAGACCACAAGGGCCATCTAGTCTAACCCCCTGCCCTACAGGAATACCCAATCAAATCATTCCCGACAGATGGCCATCCAGCCTCTGTTTAAAAACCTCCAAAGAAAGAGACTCCAACACACTACGAGGCAGCACATTCCACTTCACGAATAGCTCTTACCGTCAGGAAGTTCTTGCTCATGTTTAGATGGAATCTCTTTTCCTATAGTTTGAACCCATTGCTCCATGTCCTAGTCTCTGGAGCAGCAGAAAACAAGACTGTTCCATCCTCAGTATGACATCCCTTCAAATATTTAAACATGGCTGTCATGTTAACAAGGTCAATCCTGTGGTGCCATTCAAAATAATGGTACTCATGGACTCCAACCACATCAATATTTCAAGGCAACATTGGGCTGGCTGGCTTGGCTCCATCCTCAGTATGACAACCCTTCAAATATTTAAACAGGGCTATCATGTCCCTTCTTAACAGGGTCAATCCTGTGGCATCATTCAAAATAATTAATAGTTAGCTCTGTCTTTTTCTTTTTGGCTTACATATATAAATGTGTCACACCTAACGCTCTTCTGCCTCCTTGCTGGTATCCCAGGAGCTAGAGATGTTGCCCATATCTGCTCCATGTCTGGCTGGTGTTTCCTCCACCCCCTCAACAACAATCATGTTAGACGGTGGGATACTCAGCACGTCCACATCCCCGGCTCCTCCCCATGGCTCCGGAGAATCCAGTCCTTCCCTCTCCTTCAACCCACTCTCCAGTCTGTCCTCCTTGTACTCTCCAGTTCCCCCCTCCTCCTCAAAGCTGGGATTCCCCAACATGGTATTCATGTACTACAAACTCCCGAGGCAATGTCATGCTTGTAGGAAGAGGGTGCCAATTTGTTGTAGACACAGCAGTTTCAACTTTGGGTCCAAACGAATTGCGACTTGCAACGGCAACAACACTGAATACAGCCAATGTTGTCTTTGCCCCAGAAATATGTTTGGACAAAACAGGATCAACTGCATGGCTTTGGACTAGAACGCAAGCTGCCTCAGGCAGCTGTTGGGATTGGCAAGGGGGATTACAGAACCGATAGAAAATGGATGCTTACAGTGTGTGTTCCAGTTTAGGCAGCAAAGCAAACAGATCCAACTTAGGAGTGTGCCAGACATCTGATATTTATTATCTATGCAGCTTCAGCTTCCTTTAGTCTTCTCTTTCCTTTTCTGATTTATCGTTTAAAACCACACTTTGAGGTAGACCACTGTGACTTGTAATAGATGGCTGAATCCCAAGGATGCCCAGTTTTTGCAAGACACTTAGCTAAAAGGTCCCTACTGAGTCCAGTGGTGTCTAATGGCTTCCCAGGTCACTGGGACAATGAATCCCCTCTGGGTTTTAAGATGAACTGCCTCCTCCCAGCATCTGTCCACTGAGGCAACAGCCTCACATTGCCTAACCATAGGGCTGGCCCTACATTGATGTACCAGGGAGGGGAAAATTGGAAATCAGAAGGCCTGTCATGCAAGTCCCCACTTGCTGCTTGGTTGTTGGTAGTGAAACACTCAACCAGTTCTATTCCTTTCAACCAGAACTAGGTTAGTGTTCTGCTCTTTTAGTAGATGGCTCTTCTCAGCTCAAGGTGCAGCCTTCCCCTTATCCCAGGGTTGTTCCTTGCATGACTCCAAGACTTGGGCAAGACTGTAGACCTCTTGCTTTGCATTCCAAAGATTCCTGATTCAACCCACAGCACTGATGCTATCTCTCATTGCCTGTGATGGATGGGGAGCACTTCCGGGTCAGAGGGCACCTCTGCCAACCAAAGCCTGAGCCCAGTCCCTGTCGCTTTGCAAATTAAGCGTTACTGGTATTGCTTCCTGCATGCCAGACAAGAAGAAATAGTGACCCAGAGTCCCAGACTGTATGATCTACACGACTGCTGCTTCTCCTAATGGCAATTTACGGCCCCCGATGCTTAATAAATCAGAATGTGAAAGCTCTCCTGTTCGCTTATCAGGAGGCTACACTTACTGTACAAGCATGCATGGAGCCAACTGGCAGTGGGGTAGTCATTCATTCACTCTAAGCAAGAAGGAGCTATTTTAAAAGGAAAGGGCAGACTTCAACAGCCAAGGCTGCCAAATTAAGTATGTAAGGAGAGCGTGAGGTGCTCCTAGAACTCAATATTTTCAAAAACCTCTAAGAAGTGACACTGAGTTTGTGTCGCTCTGCCTAATCTACTCGCAGATTGAAACTATTTGTGCCGGGCAGTTCTGATACCACTGAATCCACTCTGGGTTTTAGTCAGAACTGTCAAAGAAATATCCAAAGTGCTGAGACCCTTCTGGTGGGATGGGATTCAGTATCAGAGCTTGTTGGGTACCTTCAGGTTTACTCTGCCTATGGTAACACTCTCATAAGAGTCTTTTTGTGTGAAATATTTGTCCAGAGTGTGTTTGCTATTGCCTTCCTTTAAGGCAGAGAAAGTGTGACTTGCCCAGGGTCATCCAACAGGGTGGCCATAACTTGGAATTGACTTGACAGTACATAACAAACAACGAGGATCAAATCAATGAAAAAAACACAGAGGATCAGTTTGGAAAATTGCTTTAACTAGCTGTACCCAGTGTAACGTAAGTCATTATAGTAGATTTGAAAGGTTATATATTAATAAGTCATTTTATGTATTTATTCATATATTTCAGTATAAACACTATTAACAATCTCGTTCTTCTCAGATACAAAACTTCATGCATCAAATGATTGTATTCTTGAGAGAGCAACTTATAGTTGCCCATGACTGGTGAGTGGCTGAGGGAGTGAGAGGAGTCCTTGTGAGGCGTGCGTGTGTGTGTGGGGGGGTATAGATGCAAATTGAGTGGCAGAAGTAGATTGTGAGGTGGAGAGGGAATTTGCATGTGGGTGGTGACTGGCTGAGAGAGAGAGAGAAAGGAGGGAGGGGATTGACTGGGTATGTTTCCTAAGCAGCCAATCAGCACACTGGGAGAGGAGACATAACCAAGCATGTTATATATAGAGATGATGTACATGGTGTAAATTTAAGCAGTGAAATAATGGCTGGGAATTGCAGGGAAGCTATGGCACCAAGTGGCACCAATGCACAACCTAATGCAATGATTCCACCTGGGGCTGCAGTCTGAACTGAGCTATCCAAGGTGCTGAATCCTCTCCCCCCAAAGAAATCCAGCAGTTTGGAGAGAGCTCCTTTAAGGAGTGGATTAAAACATAGAGGCGATTCATCACCCTGGTGACAGAAGGCAGGAGCCGCCATTGCTTTGGAGGTTGTGGCCTCTCATTGGCTAGAGATATTTCGGCAACCTCTGGATGGAAATCCATCAAGGAAGCTTCACTTTCATCCTTCATCGTAGCTAATGTCCTACGCAAGTATTGGACTTCTCAGATTGCTTCCAACGCTAATCTTTTGTTATTCCGTGACCTATTCTATTGTGTGATTTCCCCCCCGGTTTGAATGACAATCCCTGGAACAGTGGTTACTTATTATGAATGATCTGCGAGCACGTGCTGTCGTGTTCTTCTGAATAGATGTGACATTAAAGATTGTCATTATTAGTCATCGATCACCATTTGTTGCTGGGCTCCCCTCCCGGGGATGCGGCCTATGCTGCACTCAGAAGTGATGGATGTGGCATTCCTAAGAGCTCGAAAATGTTAACATTTGAATGTGCATAATGTGAACTGGTGAGACATCTTCGTTCAGATGTGGGGAAATACAAACAGTGATTTAAGTCTTCAGGGAAAGAGGGTTTGGAACACCTCATCATTTCACAGGGCTTTTTCGTCTTCTTCTTTTAATATGCTCTTTCACAGCCCAGGAACTCCATTTTTGATTAGATATAAGTAAATACCCATGTTATGTATTTGCTTAAACCAAGTAGACATTGTCATAGATTTGGGAAGGTTACCTTTAAGTAGACTTAATCTAATGGAGGCAAGTATTGTACATCAGCTACTAAGTTAAGAATACAGGTTAACACAAACCCCAGCCATCCATGGGGAATATGTCCCCAAACTTAATGCTGAGATGCCAAACCGTGCAGCGTAGTGCCATACAAAACCATAGAATTGCATGTGTATGTATTTATAAGTGTATGTGATCTGTTTTGATAATTGATCAATGATTTGCTCAAAACTACTGTGTATGGCACATAGCAGTATTTAAATGAGGGTGAATAGCATGGGATTGTTGTTTATTTTGTATAATTAATCCAAAGAATAGAACTGGTGTGTTTTTAAATAAATCTATTCTTAGTGTAATTTCTGCAAATTTTTTTTTGAAATTTGGAATAAATGTTGATAATTTGTGAAACAAACAAACAAACAAATATAGAGCTGCGCTGGAGACCCTAGAAAATGCCTAGAAAAAACATCTCTCTAGGCATCTGATACAACTCTATGGTCAGCTTCTGGTGGAAGCTGACCATAGAGTTGTACTGGAGGAGTCCCAACCTCCATCATGACTCTATCATCTTCCAGATGCCCAGAGAGACCTTTTCCCCTAACTGCGGGTAAATGAACCAGCAGGTACAAATCCTGTGTAAATGGGGGGGGGGGGTGCACCTGAACTTAACTAAGTAACCTTTCTTGATCTAACCCCCCCCCCTCCAACTCTGATGGAAACATTCACTCATGCTCCAGTTACCAGGAGAATGGATTTCCTTCTTCCCATGCAGGTGATGCCTGATAAAATGGGATGGAGGGGAGTTACTATATCATGGCAACAGTGTCACAATCATGTTTAAATAGTGATTGTGAATCTAGAACTGTCCCAGATTTCTCTGTAGTCCCCCAACCTGCTTTACCAGGCCTCAACCACATGGGAAGAAGGAGGCTAATTCTGCCGGCAATGAGTGAATGGCGTTTCCATCAGGTTTGGTAGGACAGTCAGGCGATGGTGATGATGATGATTCTATGATGATGACAATATAAGCAACAACAACAAGGGAGTTGTCATATTAGACTTTGTATGCCACTCTACAGGCTCAATCCTACTAGTAGTCCCAACTAGAGTAGATCCATTAAAACAATGTGAGTCAACACATAAGTAAATCCAATTGACTCCATAGGTTTACTCTAGTTGGGTTTATCAAGAAGACTCAGATCCAGACTTGCATTTGTATGTCATGCCACACCATAGTAAAGATTACTGAGCATCGGGTGTCCGATTGGCCACTGTGGGAACATAATGCTGGACTGGATAGATAGTCCATTAGCATGATCAGTAGTCATGGCTCATCATCATCATCATATTCAGAGATAAGTCCAGGGCCAGAAGGCTGTTGGTGAAAGTTCCCTTTCAGAAGTGGTTGGACACATCTGTCTGATGCAGAAGATCTACACTCAGTTCCAGATTATGGAAACAGAGTTGTTCATGGGCTGCCATGCTGCCTGTGGATGTGTCTGCACATTGAGTTGTACATTTGGTGTGCATTCAGTTGTGCCACATTGTCACGTGGCACAAGGTTTGTGTAGCACAATCCATTCTGTTACACAAGATCAGCATAGTCTCTTAGGATCCTTGAATCTTAGAGTTGGAAGGCACCACAAGGGCCATCAAGTCCAACCTCCTGCCATGGAGGAACACACAACCAAAGTACCCCTGAGAGATGTCCATCCAACCTCTGTTTAAAGACCTCCAAAAAAGGAGATTCCACCACCCTCGGAGTCAATCTGTTGAAAAACTCTCCAAGAAAAAAAACAAAAAACTTCTTCCTAATGTTTAGGTGGAACCTCTTTTCTTGTCATTTGAATCCACTCACGTTCTAGTCCCAGAAGCAGCAGCAAACAAGCTTCCCTTATGTTTGTATGTGACAATGTAGAATCATCTACAGTGTGGCTGAGGGCCTTTTGGATTCTCAGGTCTAGCTAGCGACTGAGAAGACGTCGGATTTCCAAAGCATCTCTTGTGGGAGTACAGGCACAAGACACATGCAGAGTCCTGATCCTAATCAAGAGGATTATGCACGATCTCCAGACTCCCTTCACAGCCTGAGCTGCATATTTGGCGCCGGGTGCTCCTTTTGTATCAGATCCATCTCTCGCATTAGCTGTTTGGCATGCTGAGCAGCAACGTGAACAAGCACTTCAGATTCTCTTTCTCTCCTCCCTCCCTCTCTCCCTCCCTCCCTCTCTCCTCCAATCTCTATAAATATTTTATGAATTTCCATCCACTTACTTTAATGGGGGATTGTAAAAGCATTTAACCATATTACACCCTGTCTTTCGGAGACTGCATTATTCCAACAGAACTGTTTTTATTAGAAGCAACTGGCACAGTTGTTGTCGGTGGTTCTGTTTAAATATATCTCCCGATGCCTCTGAATGGATGAAATCAAAAGGTGGCCAAGGAGAAACCAATTCACCAGAGCTGTGAATGGATGGAAGGGGAAGGGTTTAATTTGGTTGAGTTTCACTTGGATGCCTGTGTAGCTGCTGCTTCATCAACGTCATCTCTCTCTCTCTTTCTCACTTTCTTTTTTTAAAGGCTGGCATTTTGTTTGGGGCTTACATCTTTGTAAATGGCCTTACCTGGGTGCAACACTGCTACATCCATATTCACCTAGGAGCTGCTGTGACATTCCAATATATGGACATCCATTGTTCAATGATAACCAATGGGGGTGACTGATGCTCTATGGTCCAATGCTCTCTCCAATGCACATCCTGACACTGACATTGAAAATGTGCATTCATAATACAATGGAGTGCCCTATGCACATCAGATATGCCCGATGGAGCACTCTTGCTGGTCTCCAGGTGAACATCTTCACAATACACTAACAAAGTCTTATTGCATTTCCGCAACGTAGCTATGGGTTCATAAAGTCATGAAACCTAGACTGTGATATAGGTTCTCAGTACAATTTTTTTATAGGTTAAAAAAATTAAGTAAATCCTCTTCTTCCTTTTCCTTATCCAAAACCTTTGAAATATGTAAGTATTTGAGAACTAGAGAGGTTTAGGAACTCTGGCAGAATTGTGTAATATAAATCTGCATCTGTGGAGTTACGCAATGTGACCCATGTGTTTGAATGGCAACGTTGCAAAATAGAATGTGCAATGGAACATAGGACAAGATGCAGAACTGAAGGAGTACTACTGTCAACTCCAGGAGAAGCAGAGCACATCCGGATGAGAGTATGTATCCATATGAAAGCATTGAGATGGAAACCGTATTCATAATTATTTGCTCCTGGATTGAAAAATCAGTTTCCCAACAGTCAAGAGCTCTCATTAGGAAGAATAATAGTCCAATGAAATTTCACACATTTTTCTCCTGGTATTTGATATCCTGAAGGTTTTGCACAGGAAGACAAAAGAGATGTGTTTTTTCCCCCCTTCAGGTATTCTGTGCAGAAAAAGTTTTATTGTTTTCTTTTATCCAAGAAACATGGCAGACATTACATCATAGTTGAGATTTTATCACTTTCCCCTTGAGCAATCAATCTTCCAAGGTCAATTGAAAAAAAAATGCCTTCACATGCCTATGAAAGGATAACCAAGTGAGTTCCAACGTCATCTCTCTAGGAAGGGATTTCCAGAGCCATCAAGAAGGACGTCTCCTGTGTTCTCACCAGATGTACTTGTGAAGGTGGTGCCTTCCCAGAAGATCTCCAAACCCAGGCAAGATCTCAAAACATGAACCTAACCCATCTAGGGCTTTCTAGGTCATTCTGTAGGGGTGTTTGAAGGATAAACCAGGAGGAACTAAATATGTTCCTTTGAACCCTCCTGAGGAAGTGCAGTATAATGAGTTGGAATCATTGGTTCTGTAGGTCTAGAGTCTTGGGGACAGAGAAGTGAAAGGCCAGTATAGAGACAAAGGCAGCATGGTGTCTTCTCTATGTTTCTTCCTTGTAGGAACTGGCTCTCTTCAAACAGCTGAGGAAGAGCAAAACAGCTCAGCGAAGTCTACACTGGCAGTTCTTTATACTCCCCTGAGGCTTTCTCGCTCACACCCCTAGGGGAAGGGGCTGCTCCACAGTTTGAGCGACACTCTTTTAATTCATCCTTTCAGCCCCTGCATGAGGAATAAAACGGTTCATCCTCCCCGGAGCTGTAACTACCAGGGTCGGAAGATAATCGTTCCCGCTGTGCAACTGAGTTTCCCTTCCCCAAACAAGATGACAGAGCCCAGAAAGCCTCGCCTCGCCTTGCCTCGCCTCTTGGCTCCATCACGGAGTGTCACGCCATAATTAGACGCAAACACATTGTTGGCCTCATGACAAGCTGCCCTGTGCTTCCTGTGTGCTTCGGTGAAAATTCAAGAAGTGCAAAAATATGGAACAAATCACAGCTTGGAAGAGGAAGGTGCCAAAGAGCACTGAGTGTGAGCCAAGAGAGCTACTTGCAAAGAACAAGGCAAACCATAATAATCCCAAGACAAAAATACATGCTGTACTATATATATCGGACAATGTCAGTCGTCTTCTATTTTTAGCCTGTGATGCCAAATTGCTTATTTTAGCATTAAAGCAGGAGGTGGATTGGCAGCGTTATGAGTTCTGTTTTCTCCTATGCAACTGTGCCCTTAATACCAGTTCCGTGCACTATAAGGTACAAGGGGAACAGACTTGGATGTCCTGAATCAGGAAACCTAGCAGTTAAGCCCCAGTGCCTAACTTCTGGAGCTGCTAGGTGTTTATTTCTAATTGCTTAACTGGAAGTGAGCGCTCCAGACTCATGGATGCCATCTGGGTTGCAGTACCAACCTGCCTGATCTCTGAGTTAGCTGACTCTCCAAAGAATCCAAGTCCAGCTAAGGTTTACAGAAGACACGCTGAAGTGCGTAAACGTATCTACCTTAGATCCGTTCAGGACCACTGATACTGCCCTGCCTCCATCCTACAGAAAGAATCCTAAACAATATAGCAATCAATATGCTTCTTTAATTATAATACAATATATGGCATTCACAAATATCCAACATATATTATTTAACAGTAAATATTGAACATTAATTGGTAATGTTATTAGGCAAGTCACTTATGAAGAGACACAATTTGTTAGGTGGCATACCATAATATTATTGACTGGTGGAGACAATATATATTCAGATACAATGATATTGCATAAATCACTTTTATAAAGTTGCAGAGTCAATATAATATAATTTTATAAACAGGTATATTAACAATGTTATTACATGAAACAATGTGCTGTCCTTGAGCAAGCAGGGAGCACCAGCATTGAGGCCATGATACTGAGAACACAACTGCACTGGGCAGGGCACGTTTCTAGGATGGAGGACCATTGCCTCCCAAAAATAGTACTCTACGGTGAACTCGCCACAGGTCAGCGTAAGAGGAGTGCTCCAAAAAAGCGATACAAGGACTCCCTGAAACAACATCTCAGGCTCAGCCAAATTGATTAGCAACAATAGTCCGCCTTGGCCTCACATTGGGAGGCATGGAGACCCACTATCTACAATGTTGCAGCCTTATTTGAGAACTCACACTGAACAAGTCTTGAAGAGAAACGACAATGCAGAAAGAATCACAACCCAAAAACATCCCCCAAGGAGACCTTCTGCTGTGCTTTCTGCAACCAGACTTGTTTATCTCAGAAAGCGCGGGATGAGTCCTTCCTGGATCTTCATTTGCGAAGAAAAGCCAGAGAGAGAGATGAAACAATAAAGAAGCCAAACAATATTGTATGTCAATATAACATAAATGGGTGTGTAGACAATGAAACCAATTTGAAAACAGAGGATTCTGTCTAACTTAGACTACAGTCTTTGTCCCAGACATCCTTTTTTGTTCCATCCTACAGAACCCAGGGATTTGTAGTTTGGTGAGAAACCTAGAATTCCCTGCTCTAATCCACTCCCCTGATAGCACTAGAGCTCTCTGGCAGAGAATTCTAACTGTCCCATCATACCACAAATCCCAAGAGTTTATGAGATGGAATTATGACAGCTAAAGTGGTATCAACCTGCCATAGCAGGATGCTGCAACTATCTTCCACTATTTCTCTGAGCAAAACTATAATCCTTGCCCCATGAGAAGGTATGGAAGAATCGACAGAGGCTGGTAAAGATGTGGACGGAGGAGATGATGAAAAGGAATATAATTTCTCACAATTAACTCTTGTGGCTGTCATATGCTCTCACCATTGCACCATTTTGTGGGAAAATGTGGGAACGAACTCTCACCTAAAAAAGGCAGAATGTACCCCACAGAAAAGGAATAAAATTATGCAGTTTCTCATTCTCACATGCAGGGGAAAGATGTGCAAGGGATTCAATCCCTGGTTCTAAGGAGCAACAACTACAAGGAGTAAATACTGTAAATAAAGAAGTGCATACATAAATGGTAATCTTCATATCCAGATCACCACCACCACCAGCAGCCCCACCACATTATCAATATCAGATTTATTATTCCACCAGTCTTATAATTATTATATTGATAAGAGTAATTCGATTCCAGGGTGGGATTTGATCTGAGGACTTTCCTCAATTGAGGTGTCCTCAGCTGTTTATCTCCCTCCGTAGCAAAACCAGGGAGATTGCTTGTGACTAAGGAATGAATCCAAATGCCAATCTCAATCAGTTTCCTGAAATGGCCTCTCTGTGTATGTGTATGTGTGTGTGTGTGTGTGTGTGTGGTTTCTCACCACTACCACCTCCGCCGCCCCAAAGGGGACTTTTACTAGTCTGTAATTTCTCATCTAAGACAGCAAACATTTCAACCCTTGACAGTTTCCTGTCGATCTGAACAGCCTCCGTGTCTTGTTTCTGGAATGCCAACCTTTCTGGAGTGGCAGGCAGAGAGGATTTCTTTCACCTGATGCGTGGCAGGGAAATGGCAAGGCTAAGATGGCAAAGAGAGGTAGACATCTCTGTAGCATGTTTCTCTGGAGTACCGCCAGGAGCAAAACTTGTGGGGGGGCCTGATGGCATTTCTCCCCCAACAAAAATTCTATGTCACCATGGAATTTCCCCCAAAGAGTCCCCAAATTTCTAGCTCTGCAGTGACGGAGACAGTAGTAATTGTTCACACCTAGAATTCTTCTTTGCAGAGAGGGTTGTTTAGTTTTATTTCTATCCCATCTTTGTCCTAAAATTGGGAGTCAAGGTGGCTTAAAAGATTTTTTAAAAGAAAAATAAGTTGTCCTTTCATATTCGGTGGGGTTTGATTCCAGGACCCCTGTGGATACCAAAATCTGTGAATACTCAAGTCCCATGATATGCAATGGCAGAGCAAAATGGTGCCCCTTATATAAGATGGCAAAATCAAGGTTTGCTTTTTGGATTATTATTTTTTTAAGAATATTTTCAAGTCATGAATACTTAAGATGGTGATTAGTTTTAAGTTCACTGGAGCTCTAGTGGACTCCACCTGGAACTACAGCAATGGAACTTTCTACCTGAGACCTCTAAGTACCTTCCTAAACTACAAATCCCAAGATTCAATAAGCTGTCCAAATAGTACCAAATTCTGTGATTGTTTATCATGGATGTGTCCTAGCAAGAGAAATACATGGACCAAAACTTGGCTTGCGTAGCAGCTGAATGTGCATTTTTAGCATGTGGGTTTGTGTGTGTGAGAGAGAGTTTTACAGGGTTTTATCAATTGAAGTTTCTATGTAAGAGTGGGTCTCGGTTGCTCTGTCTGAGCCTGGTGACTGTTCGGAACAGAGCTCCATTTGGGAACAAGAGTCTTCCGCATTTTCCAGTCCCTGACATTGAAGCTAGCTCACTTGCTCAGCTCTGTTAGAAACACTGGTTGTACAATGTCGGGTTGTAAGACCACAACTTTGGAAAGCGTCCAGAATCAACGGTGTTCAGAGAGTGGAACGTTTGGGAAAACACCGCCTGAGCATTTGCTGAACTTTTTTAAAATGCAGATGCGGTCCTAGGCTTGCATTGTTTTAGTGTGCATTGGCTCATGCAGCAAATGGCTCAAAGAGTTCCTTTTCTCTCCCTGCACAGCATCCTGAATTCGTTAGCATCCATAACTACAATTCTGAATATATATGGATGGATTTCTCTCCTTGTTTTGTATGCCTTTGGGGCATGATTTCCCTGACACCACCCAAATTGGATCCCATGGGAGTTTCTGTACCAGGCAAATAACTCATTCTGGTCTGCTTTGAAGAACAGATCAACTCCTAACAGATATGGGTGTTGGCAGCTCTAGGTAGCAATCCAATGCAGCAATGTTCTCCATTCCCCAACCATTGTGCACTCTTTTTTTTTCTTTTTTTTTTTTGTAATATGGGGAGAAACATCTCTCTCTCTCTCTTTTTTGTTTCAGGCGACTTCTAGTTACTGGCATTAATGAGCACAGCTGATGGGTCCTTATCCAGGGAAATTGAAATAAAATTTGAACAAATCTTACCCTAAGAAAATGTTACATTTGTCTGATGGTATATTACCAGCTGGTATGGAGATTTATTAATATCTCACAGTATTAAGGTCATAAATCAAAAATCCAAGACCTTATTGCAGGCCCAGAGAAAATTGCTTTCCAGCGACATATGGTGCAACCTTCAAACTTCTAAATTAATACAATTCTTGCCAATGTGCCCTCCCAAACCCCAAGAAAAAAGAAAGGAAGGAAGGAGGAGAAAGAAATCAAGGTCTTTAAAAACTCCCGCATTACTTTTATGGAGGCTGTTAAGCAGTCACAACCTTGGGGTCAGAGGCTGTAGCTAAACGTTTATGGCAAAATTTAAGGGAAATTAGTGCCAGGTTTTCAATATCTCAGAGACTGAACAGATCCCAGAGGGAAACAAGTCCTGCTCAAACCATCAAGGGGTGCCACCAAGGCAACACTTTTACAATGTATATTTATTTATTATTTATTTGTATTGCACTTATATCCCTCCTTTCTTCCAAAATGATTCATTGACTCATAGAATCATAGAGTTGGAAGAGACCACGAGGGCCATTTAGTCCAACCCCTGCCTTGCAAGAATACACAATCAATGCACTCCTGACAGACAGCCATCCAGCCTGTGTTTAAAACCTCCAAAGGAGGAGACTCCATCACACTCCCAAGCAATTCATTCCACTGTTGAACAGCTCCTACCATCAGGAAGTTCCTCCTAATGTTTAGGTGGAACCTCTTTTCCTGTAATTTGAACCCATTGCTCCATGTCCTAGTCTCTGGAGCAGCAGAAAACAAGCTTGCTTCATCCTCAGTATGACCTCCCTTCAAACATTTAAACATGGCTATCATGTCACCTCTTCACTTTCTCTTCTCCAGGCTTAACATACCCAGATCCCTAAGCCGATCCTTAGAGGGCATGGCTTCCATACCTACCACCATTTTGTTCCTCTCCTCTGGACTGTTAGTTTTTAATAGCTTGTGCAATCTGGGGAGGGAGAGAAAGAATTTTTAAAATTCTCCCTAAAAAGGAGGAGATTTGTTAGCTGAGGGAAGGCCTCTCTTCTGTGATTGATTCCAGATGTCAAGATTTGTTAGACATTTTTGGTGCTTATGACAGTGGACCCCGGGTGGATAATCCCTCAATCCCTAAATCATTTCCCCAGCAAACCATAATCCTTGAGTAGCAAAGTCATTCTTGGACACCTGCCAACGTCTTGGGCTGAAGCCTGTCAAAGGATTGCGCCAGTCGCCTTCAGATGTTAATTGCTCGGCACAACCCAAGGCGGCTGGCTGGCAGTTTTGGAAAAGGTGCATAGTCAGCATCTTTTCAAACAATATCTTGGTGCTTATTGAAAAGAGGGACCCAAACCACAATGAAGCAATTCACTATGCCCAGGGGAAAAATTGTTTATGATCCTGGTGAGCCATGTTCAGTGTTCTCTCCTTTCATTGTTAGGGTGAATGTAGTGCTTTAGGGTCTGTTGACTTAGGGAGCTGGGTATGTTTAGCCTGCAAAAAAGACGGTCAAGTGGCGATATGATAGCCCTGTTTAAGTATTTGAAGGGATGTCACGCTGAGGATTGAGCAAGCTTGTTTCCTGCTGCTCCAGAGATTGGAACACGGAGCAATGGGTTCAAACTACAGGAAAAGAGATTCCACCTCAACATTAGGAGGAACTTTTTGACAGTAAGAGCTGTTTGGCAGTGGAACTCACTCCCTCAGATTGTGGTGGGGTCTCCTTCCTTGGAGGTCTTTAAACAGAGGCTGGATGGCCATCTGTCGGGGATGCTTTGATCGTGATTTCCTGTGTGGCAGAATGGGGTTGGACTGGATGGCCCTCGTGGTCTCTTCCAACTCTACAATTTTATGATTCTATGATACTCTCCACTTAAGCAGTACCATGGAATCAGTAGAAGACTAGCATGTCTTTCTTGCTGTATCCCTTAAAGTTGTTTCCAACTCATGGTGACCCTAAGGCGAACCTATCACAGGGTCTCTTGCCAAGATTTGTTCAGAAGCGTCTTGTCATTGCCTTCCTCTGTGTCTGAGAGATGGTGACTTGTCCAGTGGGTTTCTGTGGCTACATGAGAATTTGAACTCTGGTCTCCCAGAGTCCAATACTCAAACCACTACACTTTGCTAGCTTTCGCTAAGGGGACTTTTCTAACCTCTGCAAAAGAACCAACATGGTTTCCCAGTTGCAGCATTTAACTTGAACTTCAGTAAACACTTTTGGGGTGTGTGCCTTCAAGTCATTTCCAACTCATGGTGACCCTAAGGTGCGTCCACCTATCTTGGGGTTTTCTTGACAAGGTTTCATCAGAGGGGGCTTGCCATGGCCTTCCTCTGAGGCTGAGATTGTGTGTTTTGCCCAAGGTCACCCAGTTTTCATGGTTGAACAGCATTTTGCACTCCGATCCCCCAGAATCCTAGTCCAACACTCAAACCACAACACCAAACTGGCACTCAGTAAAATCTTCCATTATGTAAATCCCATTGAATAAATGGGTCAACTCTAGTTGGAATTGCCATTAAGATTCAGGTCTTGGTATGTCTCAAAATGCTGCCTAGAACCTGTAAAAGGGTTGTTTAGTGTGAATCTCCACACGCAGAATTAGCCATTGAATCGGCTATCAGTGAATAACAGTAAATCATAAAATCATAGAGTTGGAGGGGCCATCTTGTCTGACCACCTGCCATGCAGGAATACACAACTAAAGCAATTCCGAGAAGTATCCACCCTACCTCTGTTTAAAGACTTCCAAAGGAGAGACAACCACACTCCAAGGCAGTCTTTCCCAGCAAAGAATATTCTTTCTGTCCTAACCACACACAAACACACTCCCCACTCCCCCCACTCCACAATCTCACTCCACAATTTCCCGCCTCTTCTCCCCCTGATTGCCTGAAGAATTTGGCAAAACCGTTTCCACTCATCCATAAGCAAAACAAGAGCAAAAAATTATTAACGCAGAACTTAAGGTAAAAATGTTCCTTAACCATAAATGCAGCGAGTAAGCCTAGAAAGACAATGATCAGCAAATCCTAGTAATAACAGTTAGTTATGCCACATTAACTACCCCTGCAAATTTCTTTAAAGAAAAAAAAACAGTGCTGATGTGTCACAAATTTCCCTTTCCTTAGTCCTTCCTGACAGCTTTCTTTGATTTTATTTTCTACCTCTCCCCTGGGGTGTAGCTATGGGAGAGCAAAATGAAGGCATTGACACTCAGGAACTCTGCCCCCCAATGATTTTTTTCCTTCCAATCCCCAAATACCTAATGTTACACTAACTTAAAACTTCACTTGATCATGTAGAAATAGACTTTAGCCATCCAAAGAAAAGGGGCTAGGGAGATCATCAGAGGAATGTGAATGGCACAAATGGAGTAGTGCTAGGTGTGAATGTAACCAGTGCTGGACCCGGACTGGAAGACCAGGGTCAGATCTCCACTTGGGCATGGAAACCCACCGGGTGCCCTCAGGCAAACTGCATTCTCTCATCCTCAGAGGAAGGCAATGGGAAATTCCTGTTGAACAAATTGGCCAAGGAAACCCTCTGATAGGTTTGCCTCAGGATTATCATAAGTCAGAAATGACTTGAAGGAATACAACAACTGCAATAACATTCCCACCTAAGCATTCGGAAGAACTTCCTGACAGTAAGAGCTGTTTGGAAGTGGAATAGACTGCCTCGTAGTGTGGTGGATCTCCTTCTTCGGAGGTTTTTAAACAGAGGCTGGATGGCCATCTGTTAGGAGGGCTTTGATTGCATGTTCCTGCAGGGTAGAATGGAGTTGGACTAGATTGCAAATAGTCTTTAAGGATGGCACATTTTCTGGAGATGTGAAGTCGAAGGCTTTCATGGCTGGCATCCATGGGTTTTCTGGTTTTTTTTTTTTCCAGGCTGTAAGGATGTGTTCTTAGAAGAATTTATTCCTGACAGTTTGCTTGCTTCTGTGGAAGATGCCAGCCACAGATGCAAGCAAGCCATCAGGAATGAACCCTTCCAGAACACGGCCTCACAGCCAGGGAAAAAAAACCACAAAAAACTCACAGTTTCTGGAGAACTTCTTGCTGCAGGAAGAGAATTGTTAAAATTACTTATTGCTTCCTGTGCAAAGAAAGAATTCCTTCTGTACTTCTGAGCAGTCATGCTGGCTCATCATGGAATGAGGAAATCTGGGAATGAACAGGCATTGACCCAAAACTGGAACCATGAAGGCAATGACAGACCCAGGAATGTGCTTGCATCCCTTTGGTTATTACTCGCTGTCTCTCCTACTTCCACATCTGAGTAAAGAAGGGTCTCATCTGGAAGGATCCATCAGCTTCAGCAAAGTGAGTGACAACTGAGAGGATCTTAGATGACAAGGCCGAGACTAGGAGAGAGCAAGCAAATGACACATTAGCTTTGCAACCCCATTGTCAAACATGCCCCAATTCCAGAATCTCTTAGCTGATCCACAAGAGGGTTGACCTCACTTACATCCTGTTCAGGAGGTGATTGCTGTGCTACCAGAATGAGCAAAACCCTGTTGTAAGATTATCTGTATGCTTGTTTTCTAAAGTTTCTTACATAGGAGTATAGTGTCTAGATCAAGGGAAATCATAGTGCCACTCTATTCTGCTTTGGTCAGACCTCACCTGGAAGACTGTGTCCACCACAATTGAAGAAGGATGTTGACAAGATGGAGTGTGTCCAGAGGAGGGTAACCAAAATGGTGGGAGGTCTGGAAGCCATGATGCCCCATGAGGAGCGGCTTAGGGAGCTGGGCATGTTTAGCCTGGAGAAGGGAAGGTTGAGAGGTGACATGATAGCCATGTTGAAATACTTGAAAGGACATGATAAGTCCAGGAATGTATTCCCTGCAAATGCCCCCCCCCCCCGGAGGGGACACCTGTATTTCTGCATTCTGTTTTAAGCAGGTTAATCTTAGCCATTCTTTTAAAATCATACTTATAAGCATTGGTTTGAACCCAGCAAGCAAAATCTTCCAATTCTTTCTGTCTTTGAAAGGGAAGGAAAAGCTTCCCCCTCCCCAAGACAAAATGTGTTTCATGGTTTAATTCACTCTCCCTTCTCTGCATCTCCCACAAAGTCCAGAACAAAGTACAATTTTTGTCTTCAGTGCTTGAGAAACCTTGGAAGTTGAATTGTCTCTGAATCCATCCTGTTGGATTCTCTTTGAAATGTTAGATTAGTGTCTGGTTGGTTTTTTTTTTTTTTTAAGACTTAGAGTCTATTCTAGATCAGCCCTGTATCAGTTCTGGTTAGTACTTGGGAGACAGCCAATTAATATCCGGTGTTGTAGACTGTATTTCAGAGGAAGGAACTGGCAAAACCACCTCCAAGGATTCGTTACCAAAGAAAATCCTATTAAATCCATGGGGTCACCAGAAATCAACAGGTGAGTTGAAGGCTCATACACACACAAGGTCTGATCTTGCTCCCTTTTCCCCAAATGCTACAGGCTAGAACTTCCAGACCATGAGAAAAGGTGCTTTTTTGGACTATCACTCTAAGAATCAAAAGCTTGCTGGGGGATTCTGGGAGCGGCAGTCCAAAAAGAAGAACCTTCCCCAAGTCCAGAAGGACTGCCAAGGAATCCCAGGTGCTGTAGGATGTATTTTAGAGAAAGGAATTGGCAAAGCTATCTCTGAGTACTCCTTGCCTAAGAAAACCCTATGGAATGTATGGGATCACCACAAGTTGACAGGTGACTTGAAGGCACATACACACAAATAGTACCTTTTTAGCTAAAGTTTTGTTTTGAATGTTGTAAGCCATCTTGGGTAAGGAAAAAAGTGGGGTATAAATGGAATAAATAAGCTCAGCAAATAAGAGAAGATCACTCACAACTCATATGGAAGCTCAAATCATGGATCTGTTGCTCACAAAAAAGAAAACATAACTCAGAGAAAAGTTCTCCAGGAAGGGGGTGGTATTGTTCACCTATCTCTGGCAGAACTGCAGATCTCAGTAACTGCATTCACATCACCCCTAAGTGTATCCATTAAAAAAAAAATATCTACCCAATATAATAAACTAGTCGGTGCTCCATCTTCCTGTCGGCGTTGGCCTTTCTCAGAAAGAACCAATTAGGATTTGATTTGCCATTTCGCAGGACATGTGTGGATGTCAGTGGTAGCTCCAGGGCTTTGCCATTTTCTCCTGGCACGGGTGAATGTGGAGGCCTGACTTCTGACGCTCTCCACAGCCTCCCTTGTTCTGTCTGTCCATCTTCCCCCAACCTGATCAGAAGAGGATGCTCTGCCATTCTGGTGAGTCATTGAAAGGCTGCCAACTCCCTACAGTAATTATGAGCCCAGTCTTCTCTTGTCAAAGCTCTTAAGGTGGACTCATGCTGGGATAAATAAGCTGCTTAACAGCATGGAAAGAAATGGTGTTTAAACTTTTAATATCTTTTTTTTCCCCAAACTCCTTCTCAGAAATGCACTTTCCTTCCCCCTTTGTGCATGTGTGTGATCTCGCCGGGGAAACTGTCGCATGGCTTGTCTCTTTCATTTCTCTCTGGGATGAGGTGAGAAGCAAACAATGCATGCAGCAGAATGATGTCACCCGTCCATCCGTGTTGCTGCTCTTCGGTATTACGAAATTAGGGATGCAACAAATTGTTGTTGCTGTGTGCCTTCACAATAACTCTGACTTCTTCTGTGATGGAGTCTCCTTCTTATAGAATCATAGAATTGCAGAGTTGGAAGAGACCACGAGGGCCATCCAGTCCAACCCCCTGCCACGCAGGAAATCTTGATCAAAGCATCCCCGACAGATGGCCATCCAGCCTCTGTTTAAAGACCTCCAAGGAAGGAGACCCCACCACTTTGGAGTTTTAAAAGCTGTTTTAATTGGTTTTTAAATAGAAGCATATGTACAATACGACAATGAAAACAACAAAAAGAAATCTAAGATGTGTCAACAAAGTAGATATCAGGAATCACATGTAAATACAGAACTGGAAGGGGAACTGTGTATGTATAGTGATTCCGAATAGTCAAGACTGTTGCAGTTTATCAACCCATAGGTTCAAATGTGAAGAAGGAGGTCTCACAAAAGTTGATTGCATATTGACATATTCAATAAATGGAAACCATTTTTTGATAAACTATGTTGTGTTTTCTTGAGTGGCATGAGGTCTCATTTTGTCTGCTAGTTTTCCATTGAAGTCATAAATCCCATACTCTTCTCCACCAGTCTTCTAAGCTAACCTGCTCCATCTTCCATGCAGAAGCTATACTAGACCTAGCTGCAGCCAGGAGGAAAGCAATTAGTTGTTTATTTCTAAGATTCTTATTCCCTCCTGTAGATAATGATAACAGTAATAATGTAGGACAGAAATGAATTGTTTATTCTATAAGCAAGGCTACTTGGTCAACTACTATGTGCCAAAATCCTTCGACACTAGAGCAGTCTAGCCACAGATGTTTGTAGGTACCAAGAGCATGACAGTTCCTCCAACACACAGGGGACATCACTTGTACTCTCCGCAACATCTGAATAGAAGTTAGGTACTATTTAGGAATAACCTTCAGAAATGATTCTTTGGAGGTTTTTAAACAGAGGCAGGATGGCCATCTTTTGGGAGTGCTTTGATTGGGTATTCCTGCAGGGCAGGGGGTTGGACTAGATGACCCTTGTGGTCTCTTCCAACTCTATATGATTTTATGATGAGAATCTCGCTTTAGCTTTCTTTTCTCAGAAGCAGACTAGAGCGCGCTTCTTTCAGCTGCGCCTGGAGAATTCACATCTCCAGAAGGAAATCTGGCTGGCAGACTCCAACAGAGGCCTCTGAATTCAAAGCCCCATGCCTCAGGTTGCCAGCAACATGCAAACCATTCCGAAGGCTTGTACCGCTTTGGAGTAACAATTTATAACAACAAAAGCTTCATTTAAGACAGGGACCCCTGTGGGAATGCTCCCATTCATTTCTTTTCTTCTGCCGGTAATTGTAGGAGAATGGCATTTAAGTTGTTTCACACACACACACACACACACACACAAACACACAGAGGAGGCTAGGAGAATAAAATAATAAAATATATAAACAGATGGTGCCACAGCCTCTACTGAGGTGAGAGGGGAAGTGATCAATCTAGGCAGGGCCAGTTCACTTATGGGGCTGGGGAGAGACATGGTTTTGTGGATGGTGTTCTACAGATTCACCTCTTTTACGTCCCCACCACACACATTCCTTGCTCATCATCTGCCTGGGACAATCACTGTCCTCAGGGCAGTATACAGTTGGCGCTCTGTATCCACAGATTTGGCATCCATGGGTCCCGCCATCCACGGCTTGAAATTATACCCCCAAATATGAATTCCAAGAAGCAAACTTTGATTTTGCCATTTTATATAAGGGGCACCATTTTACTACACCATTGTATAGAATGGGACTTGAGCATCCATGGATTTTGGTATGCATGGGGTGGTGTGTGTGTGTGTGTGTGTCCTGGAACCCAACCCCAGTGGATACTGGGAGCCCACCGTAAAAACACTGGAAAATTGGACTGGAACCAATTCAACAAAGAAAAATGCAAAATTCTACATTCAGATGAAAGGCTCTGTCCTCCATCCCCAAATCCAAAACATAAGGAAAAGGGAATGGCACTGACAGAGACGACTGGACCGTGTCCAGAGGAGAGCAACCAAAATGGTGGGAGGTCTGGAGGCCATGCCCTATGAGGAGCAGCTTAGGGAGCTGGGTATGTTTAGCCTGGAGAAGAGAAGGTGAAGAGATGACATGGATAGCCATGTTTAAATATTTGAAGGGATGTCATACCGAGGATGGGGCAAGCTTGTTTTCTGCTGCCCCAGAGCCCAGGACATGGAGCAATGGACTCAAACTAGAGGAAAAGAGATTCTACCTGAACTTTAGGAAGAATTTCCTGATGGTAAAAGGTGTTAGGCAGTGGAATGCAGTTCCTCAGAGTGTGGTGGAGTCTTTGGAGGCTTTTAAACAGAGGCTGGATGGCCATCTGTCAGGAATGCTTTGATTGTGTATTCCTATATGGCAGGGGTTGGACTAGATGACCCTGAGGTCTCTTCCCACTCCATGAGTCTATGATTGTCTGGCAGACATTTATTTCTTATGTTTATTTAATTAATTTATATACCACCTTTCTCCCAGAATGGGACCCAAGGTGGCTCACAAAAATAAAAAGAGATACTGCCTATTCTCTTCCTCTCAGGCCACAATAGAATCATAGAATCATAGAATTGCAGAGTTGGAAGAGACCACGAGGGCCATCCAGTCCAACCCCCTGCCACGCAGGAAATCACGATCAAAGCATCCCCGACAGATGGCCATCCAGCCTCTGTTTAAAGACCTCCAAGGAAGGAGATCCCACCACGCTCCGAGGGAGTGCGTTCCACTGCCGAACAGCTCTTACTGTCAAAAAGTTCCTCCTAATGTTGAGGTGGAATCTCTGTTCCTCGAGCGTGCATCCATTACTCTGTGTTCCAGTCTCTGGAGCAGCAGAAAACAAGCTTGCTCCATCCTCAACGTGACACCCCTTCAAATACTTAAACAGGGCTATCATATCGCCTCCTAACCGTCTTTTTTCCAGGCAATAGCAGAAGTTAAAGTGGAGGGGATGGCCTTTCAGCCACTGCTGGGGCTAAGATAAGGAAGGAGTTCTGCCTTCCTTCACTTCTCTTCCTTGGAGGGTACTGGTCTTTCATCAGCTTCTGGGCCTAGGCATGAAGGAGCTGTGCCTGCCTGTTCTCCTCTCCCTTGGTAATCCAAAATTCCTAGAGTTTGCCTTTCCCTACTGTAGCTGGAGATTTTAGAAGATAGTGTGTGTGTGTGTGATTGACTGCATCATGCAAGTTTCAAAGCAATTTTGCACAAAACGATGCTAAACAATTAGGGACAAAGGTTAGAGTTGAGGTCCTTGTTCTTGTGATATGGAGATAATTGGGCCCTCGGCAGTGATGACAAGCTGACAGTCAGCCTCTAACAAAGTGCACAAGGGAAGGGGGGGTGACACGCTGACACATCTTGCCAATGCCATGGCATGACACTTCGTAGGCATACAAATGATCACCAACCTTCTGTTGACATTTCAAAGGCTTAATTGGAGATAATGTCCAGCAGCTGTAAGGGGAGAGACTGGACAAAGACAGAAGCATTCATTCAGCACATTCTCTCTCCTCTCCCGTCATTTTGACATAAATCAAGGATGGACAAAGTTGAGGCCCCAGAGCCATTCTTTTCAGCCATTAACATTCGTAAGCAGGGCAGGTCCTACCATTGGATAAAGTAAGAGACCATTTGGGGAAACAAATAAAATGAAAATCCTGGCCAGCCCACATGAGTGGGGACTGGTAGGCTGCTGAATCCATTCCCGGTTTTAGTACGAAGTTGGAAGAAGCTATCCAAGGTGAGGAATCCTACCTTCATTCCCAGTTTTAGTACGAAGTTGGAAGAAGCTATCCAAGGTGAGGAATCCTACCTTCATTCCCAGTTTTAGTACGAAGTTGGAAGAAGCTATCCAAGGTGAGGAATCCTACCTTCATTCCCAGTTTTAGTACGAAGTTGGAAGAAGCTATCCAAGGTGAGGAATCCTACCTTCTTAATGTCTATTTTAGAAAAAAAATCCTTGGTTTATGTCTAAAATAGATCCAGCACCTTAGAGAACTCCTTTAAAGGTTCAGCTAAAACCTGGGGTGGAATCACTACCCCACTGACATGGGAGTGCCAACCTCCATGACCTCAGCCTTTTGATTGTTTTTCTACAATAAAGATGAGGAAAGTATGGCCCAAGGGTTACATGGGGCGCAATAGGGCTGGGTATATGGCCTCTAGAGCCACCAATTTTTAAAAGAGCTTTTAATAGTTTGCCTCCAAATGCTCCCTAAGCTGTGTGTTGGGGGACAATTTTGCCAAATATTGGATCCCCCAGGCCATTTTAGACCTAAGAGAGGTCTTATTCCAGCAGAAAGGGTGCCAAAAGTCCACTTTCAGGTGACTTCATTTTTGGGGTGCAGTGCTGGTAGGGAGGCCAATCCATCTAAAATTGCCCAGAGAGGGGCAAAACCATGGCTGAGAAGCAGCCCTTAACTCCAACCCCTTGTTCCTGGTGTCAACTGAAACCAATCCCCAGGAAAACTCTCCTCGTCTTTCCAGGGTATCCAAAGGTTCTGTAAAATAACAAACAAATTGCACATTTCACATCCAAGTGGGAAAATAAAGAAACAGAACACTGAGAGGAGTATGTCATGTTTTCTCGTCCCACGGGGTGAGCTTGTGAGAGAATCCTCTCCTCGGTTCACAGTGAAATTGGCCAGGTTGCGAAGATTAGTGCGGTCAGGGTCAGATTCCATACACTAGAAAGCCTTGTCGCACAAGCTGAATTTTACAATCACATCTCTTCTTTGGACCAAATAAACATGGAAAGGAGCATGTATTGCCCCGAGGCTCTGAAAGGAAATAGTTGGTGATGCAGCATTGAGTCTGAATATGTGGCTGGTCTAGAAAGGACATGCAGGGGGAGCAATACAATTGGATGAAAACCTGTCAATCACGAGGACTAAATCCAATGGGATGCTCCAGTTGGCATCAGGATTTTCAACTCCTCCCTCCCTTTCTCTCAACTGGGGGCCAATTACCCCACTGATAGCCACTCAAACCCCACTGCAAGTCCCAATACTTCCTTTTTTCTTTTGCAGTCCCTCTCAAAATGGTGACAGGAAGTGATGTCATGTCACTTCCTACAGAGAAAAATAATATTTTCAGGGATAGTATTGGGACCTTGGGTACTTATGGGGGTGGGGTGGGAGTACCTTTGCTTATTTTCATGCATGTTTTTTTTTTTGCATGGTTCAAAGGAACAAATCACCTGAAAATAGCACTAAAAGTTTCTTTAAAAAAAAAAAAACTGTTGGTTGGGGTACTTTGGGAGAATGTTGTTTGGTTTTCAGTGGCCATAAAAGTGGGGTTCAAGGGCCTCATGTGGCCCACAGGATGAGATTTGCCCACCCCATCTACTGTGGAACATTTTTCACTTACCTCTGGTGTCCCTCATCATTTGGAAGGAAAGGAACATGGAGACAAATGAGCTGTGGTGACTTCCTTTCCCGCAGAGCTGAAACAAATTGGGAAATTGGGAACAAAAAATGCAAATCAATTTGGAGCTTTCATTTCCTTTGATGAATACTCAGCTTTTCTTCTTGTTCTTCAGCTCCTTTGACAATTTCACATTACTAAATGGTCTTTGAGAACTTCAATGAAAACCAAAGGAGACATTTTTTTTGTCTCTCCTGTGTTCCACATCAGTGGAAGGCACCTGCCAAGTACGTTCTGCATACACAAGTTACATAATCATAAGTGTACAAAGTGATGGGATGCGCTGAAGTCACACCTGCTGTGCACACACATCTGGAAACTTGAAATGTTTGCATGCACACACAGAGGACCAAAATAAGATTCATATTTTTGTGGCACTCATAGAATCATATTGGTGGTTCAGAGATCCACCAGGTAGTCTCCGGAGTGGAGCTCCACCAAGGGGCCTCCATGGACATCTGTCACAATTGCAGGCTGATCCATCAAGTGAGATCTTTCCCGGATCAAGAATTTTTGACAACAGTTTTGCCCATTCTGATTCTGCCTATAGATCGAATGACTAATGATCTCTGTCAGAGTCTGGGAATCATAAAGTCCTCCAGATGTCATTGGACTGCAATGTGCACTAACCCAAGCTAAGATAACCATTGATGAGGAACAATGGGAGTTGCAAGCCCACAACACCTAGAGTGCAACGTGATTCTCACCCTTTCTCTTTCTTATAAAAGAACTATTGCTAGTCCCAACTAGAGTAGATCCATTGAACTGATAGAACCTCAAGAAGGACTGACCTACCAAGTTGCCATTGATTCAATGGGTTTACTCTTGGTGGGACTGAGAATTGACTATAGGTCATTTAGTGTAAGAGTATTTGTGTCATAACCGTGGAGTCTGAGGAACCCAACACAAAGGAGTTAGATCTAGAGTGATGGCTTCCCTCTGAATCTAGTGGGAGAACCAGCTGATGGGTAACCTCAGCAGAGTAGGCCCCCATCTCAGCTGGAGCTGATGGCTCAGAGGAGACACACCCATCATTTATAGCATGCCAACTGGAGAAGGCGCAGCGGTGAAAGAGCCAACGGTTATTAAATATGAAATGTTGAGCATTTCAGTACCCAGTGTCTCAAGGGCAGTCGCTGAGAGTTTTTGTTGTTCACACCTTTTCCTTTTCTCTGGCTTTTGTTTACTTCCTGCTTGTGGGTTTGTATGAATCCTTGACTTCCTGGACTGGCTCAATTTAACTTCTCTTTGGCTGCTGCCACACTGCAGGAATAATGCACTTTGACACCAGTTGAACTGCCATAGGTCAATTTGACAGAATTTTGGGATTTGTAGTATTCATGAGATATTTAGCCTTCTCTGGCAGAGAACTAGCACTGCAGCAAACTATAAACCCCAGGATTCTATAGGATGGAGCCATAATCATTAAAGTGGTGTCAAATTGCATTATTTCTGCAGTGTGGCTCTGGTTTATTTCGAACATGGGCTCCTCCACGTGGATTTTGGAATGGTTGAAGCCTTGCTTTGCACCTCCCTTTACCTTTGGTGAACTCCCTTGATTACTCATGTATGATCTGGCTTGGCTTGAGTCATCTGCAACTGTGTCTCTTGGCAGTGCAAAATCAAATTGCCCAGCAAAATGGCTAGAGGTTTCAGCAGTGTGCTGGAAGACTTCAAGGGCCACAATGATGGGATGTGAGGGCCACATATGTACTCTGGACCACAGTCCCCCATCCCCTGCCCTCCAGATCAGTTAATAATAGAGCCATGCTTCCGCTCTCACCTACCACGTGCTTCCTCCTCCGACACGGCGTCCATTCAAAGGGAAGCAATGCAAGTGTCAGTACCAATCGATTTCCACGTTAGCCACCAGCCCTGAGTGCCCCTCTCATTAGAAACAATTTACATGCCGCACATCAGTATGACAGCTCTAGCGAGGGATTTGTTTAGCTAATTTAGAGTAATGGAGAAGAGAAATTAATCACGTTAACACTGATGCTCCCTGGCACGGCAAGGCGAAGGCTACACATCATGGTGCACACCTGTCATTTCTGACTCCTGTGCCTCCCCTCACCTCGATCTCCTTGTTTCTCTCTCTCCTCCTCCTCTTCCTCCTCTCTGTCCCTGATCAAGGAGTTCAGTATTATAATAACAGGCTTGGGATATCTGGATAGGATCCATCAGTGCTGGTGGTGGGGACACAGAACATGAGCCTTCACAACAAGGTTAACCACATAAGATATTCTGTTCAAAGTTCTCCAGAGCTTTCATGCATCTGAGCTGAAGTAGGAAATGGAAAACAAGAAAGTTGGAGCAACCAGGAGAGAGAAGACCAATGGGGCTCTGGACCAGGTTTGGGCCCAGAAAGCAAAACCACAGCCTTCTGTAATTCAGTGTCAGGATATTGATTCTAACTAGTGACTCATTGGCCAACATCATGCTTCAGTAAGTGTAAAACTACACTCATGTAGCTATGCAGTGGTAGTGCTACACCACTCTCCCGATGAATACCAACACTGATGTCTATGAGGGTCATTCCACCTGTCCCACCACTGCAACGAAATGGGAGGACCTCCATCTGTCCCACAACTATGGCATCAAATGTGAGGACTTCCACCTGCTCCACCATGATGGTATCAAAGGATGGAATCCTGGTAGTTACGGTGGAATAATGCCACTATAATTCTGTAGTGTGCACGGGCTGCAGCTTAGTGGCACCTGATAGTGGCACTCATGCCAGTAGGACAGTGAACCTGTTCTGGCTTTTAGTCTGAACTTTAACAGAGCTACCTAAAGTACTGACCCTATTTCAGGGATAGACCTCAGAATTTTGGATCGCCCTTTTAAACTCGGGCCTAAAACCTGCACTGGCTTCACTTCCCTACTGACATAGAAGTTACCAGCTGCCACCAAACAGTCTCTCTTTAGCCTTTCTTCATTTTCCACCAAACGGTTGCCATTCCAGTAAACTAGCTGAAACCTTCCACCCAACTGGCCATTAAAACAAGTGCAAGCATCATTTTCTTTTTTTCCTCTTCCCTCCTCCTCCCTTGTTCCTTGGGTGCCATTTCTCAAATTTAGATTAGGAGCCTGAGGATGGGGATTTCCATGCTATTTATCTTTGTCAATGCTGCTTAGCTTTTTAAACCACATTGGAGCCCTTTTGGACTAAAAGAGCTGGTATAAATGCATTAAATTAAAAACATGTCTAGCCCATGCATCACCCATTGCCTTTCCAGCTTTAACGCAACCACTACACAGGCTGAACAAACAAGAGGTGCTTTCCTCAGCCATGAGAAGATGCTGAAAAGGCTCCCCATTAGCATGTTTTGATCATTTCTCATTCATTTTTTTTTGCAGATATTCAAATGAAATACCCTTCAAAAAAATAACAATTAAACATTCATGCAGATCAGAACAACATCTCCTTTTTTTCCTTAACAATTCATTATCTCTTGATAATATTTGTAAGCAGATTCATCTCAGAAAAAACAACAACAACAACACAACTACACATGCACAGAAGCAAACTTCATAGACATTAATTCAGAAGGAGGTTAATTTCCCCCAGGGGAATAACCCTGGGGAGCTATCAAAGCTAGAATACATTAATACACTTCTTTAGCCTACATTTTTTGGGGTCTTTCCCCCATTCACTATCTAGGAGAAGGATTTCATTCACACAAATGGTGCCGATGTAACAGAAGGCATATTAAGAAGAAAGATTGGGGAATTAAATGAAACAAAAATCTACAATTACCAGAGGTTTGTTACGGCAATGTTGCATTAGAAATCAAAAGAGTACTACAGGATAATGTACATACCTTGATTTGCAGGATATAACCATTTTTTTCATAGGGCCGGTGAAATGGGGGAACAATTTCACATCATGGGTTGGATCCCCCATCTAGGCACAAGGCAACTGAGCTGGTGGAAGAGGACTTTCCATTCATTATGGCACATCCCCTCCAGTGTCCCCTTGGAAATGCCATGCGGACAATGAGATGCAACACAAAATTGTCTTATTTTATGAAAGATGGTAGCTTAACCAATCATTATGAACGTTGGAAGGAAGTTAAAAATATCTGGAAAAGAAATTGGGTTCAAATGTTATCATAATTAATTGAGAGAGGGGAAAATATGGTGATGATGATGGTGATGATGATGCTTAATCGAGAGAAAGATGATTACTGATAAATAGATAAGTTTACAGATTTGATCAGATGCAATACAGTACTGTATTTACAATCTATGGATATAAGATCTAATGAGGATAGGAATGACTTCCATTCAGAAGATTCTCAGTAACTGGGTGGTGGAAAGTTCTATTAATATAACGTATAAACCAACTAGCTGTACCCTGCAAAACATAGGCCATTATAGCAGATTTGAAAGGTTGTATATTAATGCATCAAATGATTATACTCCTGAGAGAGCAACTTATAATTGGCCGGGGCTGGTGAGTTGCGGAGGGAGTGAGAGGAGGGAGGGGCCCTTATGAGTCTGGGGGTGCAGATACAGATTGAGTGGCAGGAGTGGATTGTGAGGTGGAGAGGGAATTTGCATGTGGGTGGTGATTGGCTGAGGGAGGGAGAGAAAGGAGGGGCCCTTGTGAGGCTGGGGGTGTAGATGCAGATTGAGTGGAGGGAGTGGATTGTGAGGTGGAGAGGGAATTTGCATGTGGGTGGTGATTGGCTGAGGGAGGGAGGGGAGGGAGGGGCCCTTATGAGTCTGGGGCTGCAGATGCAGAATGAGTGGCAGGCGTGGATTGTGAGGTGGAGAGGGACTTTATTTTCATTTGTTGCTTCCTTCTCTGCTCTTCTTCCTCTCCTCCCTCCTTCATTGTTTTCCTCCCTTCTGCTGATACCTCCTCTTTCTCCTCCTCCTCTTCCTCCTCTTCCATCTTCATCTTCTTTCCTTCCCCCTTTATCTTCATCTTTGTCTTCTTCCCTACTTCATCTTCATCTGTTACCTTCTCCTCTACCGCCTCCTCCCTATTCTTCTTCATCTGTTTCCTCCTCCTCCTGATTCATCTTGATCTTCTTCTTTCTCCCCTTTATCTTCATCTGTTTCCTCCTCCTCTCCTCCTCCTCCTTTCTCCTTCACCTGCTCCTCCATCACCATCACAATTATCACCATCATAACTATCCTCTTCTTCTTTCTTTAACTTCATAATTTGTTTCCTTCTCCTCTCCTTCTTCTCTTCCTCCTCCTTCATCTTCTTCCTCCTGTCTACCACATGTTCCTCCTCCTTTTACTCCTGCCCACTTGCTGACTCACAGGTAGTCTATTTTCTGTCTTGGACCTTTCTCCGTTCCTTGCCAAAAGCGATAGCAATGGCCTCCCAGGAGTTTTCTGCCAACAGCACATCTGCCTGGTCAGTGAGCAAGGGAGCAGAAACCCCATGGTGAAGACAGGCTGCAAGGCAGAAATTTTACAGACTGCAAATCTCCATGTTAGCAGCTGATTTTTCTTACAATGACTGAGAATTTTTTTTTAAAGCAGACCAATATGAGGGGGAAACAGTGCACAGTTTCTTTTCATATATATATATATATATATATATATATATATATAGGCAGAATAAACAGCATAAGAAAGAAAGGGGGAAAGCAATGAGTGAGGTGGAGAATTCACACAGCACAGGAGGAGAGCAGGAGGCTGGAGCCGAACCATGAAAAATGATCTAAGTCCCTTTCAGCTGCTGTGCCTCTTTCTCTTGACAGTCGCAACATTGCCTCTGGCTGTGGAATCCACCTCCATGAAGTCCTGGAGCAAGCCCTCCAGCAGTGCTCCTTGATCTGATCCGCCACTGCCAACCCGATTTGTCCCAGGCTGGAACACCCCGGCATGTGGGTGAGTGAGCAAGCAGAGGCCACATTTAATGAACCAACATGGGGGCCCTAGAAACTTTTCGCAGTATCCAAACTTTCCCAGAAGCATCCTCTACCCTTCCTGACTGTCTTGATGATGGAAAACAACATTAATCTTCTCTTCTCACCAGAGGAAGGGGGGGGGTTGAGAAAGCATTTCTTTTTTTCATGCTACATGGCACTGGCTTCTTTGCACAGTGAGGAGCGCTCTTTTAAGGGATTCTTAAAGAGTTAGATCTCTCTGAATACCAATGCACACTGGTCTAGGGTTGGTTAAAAACTTCTCAGTCCCCATTTCATTGTGATCGTGGTTCTTTTTCCTGAACCCTACTTGCATTTTCTTCGTATTTTTTTTTTTTGCCTCAGGTTGTGAAGTTTTCTATTTTCTTTCCACACTGACATACTCATTGCTTTTATTTTTCACCCCTAATTTGCACATTAATACAGGAGCAGCTGGTGGGGCATTGGTTCCACTCCAGGCTTTAATCCAGGTTTCAAAAGAACTCTCCAAGGTAATAAACCCTATTCTTAAACAGGTCTGGCATCTTGACTGTCAGATGTAAAGCTACTGAAAACCTGGAATGGATTCATTGCCCCACTGACATGGGAGTCACTAGTTGCTCCTTTCCAGGATGAAGATTTGGGTTCAGTCTTTCAACCACTACAGATTTTGTTATCTGGGTTTTTCCACCTGTGATGCTATCCTGAAGATCTTAATGAAACCGTAGTGAGGGCTCTGTGATTTATCTTATATGAATAATTCTACAAGATAAATGATCACTAACTCTTGCAAAAGTTTCAGAGGCCAAATTTTCTCCCATCCCGAATAAATATTCCTCGCTTGTTTGCCAAACTTTCTATAGGTATAAATCTCCCCCATCTCTATACCTTCTGTTGACCCCTTCCCTCTTTGTGTGTTATTGCTGAAATTCCCTGAAATGTATGATTTCATGTGAGTTGGAGAGGATATAAGAAGAGTATAATTGCAATATAATTAATGAATTAGAAGAATGAGATGCTTTAAGTGCCATCAATATCCCACTCCCTATAATTATCTGCAGGAAACACATTCATTAACAATCTTTGAGTGTGTGCTCGCAGTTCATGTTGGCAATGTCAGATTCCTTCATAGAAGGGTTGGGGTAACTGGAGGAAATGTTGGTTGCTCCAGATGGCTTGTTTGCTTCCTGGATTGGGAGAATCCAGTGGCAGCTCATGGCTCCACTGCCAAGGAGATGGTGAATCTCTTGTGGCTTGGGTTTTGGTTCCTTATGTCAAATATCCAGAAGACAAGGAGCTATCCATGGCACTGGAAGACAAGGAGCTATCCATGGTACTGAACCTATTTGAGGAAGAAGGAGCTATCCATGGCACTGGAAGACAAGGAGCCATCCATGGTACTGAACCTATTAGAGGAAGAAGGAGCTATCCATGGCACTGGAAGACAAGGAGCCATCCATGGTACTGAACCTATTAGAGGAAGAAGGAGCTATCCATGGTACTGGAAGACAAGGAGCCATCCATGGTACTGAACCCATTTGAGGAAGGAGGAGCTATCCATGGTACTGGAACACAAGGAGCTATCCATGGTACTGAACCTATTTGACGAAGAAGGAGCTATCCATGGTACTGGAAGACAAGGAGCTATCCCTGGTACTGGAAGACAAGGAGCTATCCATGGTACTGAACCCATTTGAGGAAGAAGTAGCTATCCATGGTACTGGAAGACAAGGAGCTATCCATGGTACCGAACCTATTTTGAGGAAGAAGGAGCTATCCATGGTACTGGAAGACAAGGAGCTATCCATGGTACTGAACCTATTTGAGGAACAGGGTTCTGTAGTTTGAGTAACACCTTAAAGTTTGGACTTAAACCAAGAACAGATTCACCACCCCACTTACATCAGAACCACCAGCAGCTTATGGTTTTTTTCCCTTATGTCAGTCATACATAAAAGGCTGGATGCCTCTTCCTTCAGCAACCTGCTCACCATCACCACAGAACTCCTTCACTTGGTGTGGTTGCCTGGTTTTTAAGGTGGATTGGAAGGGGATTTTATTGTCATGGCAATGGTGCCACAATTGTGAATGTGAACAGGAGCAATCTTTATGGGCATATATCTAGCTTACTATATTGCAACTACTGAACGAGATGCCAGCAAAAGAGAGAGTGAGTGTGTGTTAAATGGGTCCTCTTGCATTGCTGAGCCTTAACCACATTGGTCCAGTGGGTGGTACAGCTCACTCTAAACTTTTCTGAACCTCTGTCATGCTTCTTGACATCTCGCCCTGTTTGCAAGGAGCAAGGAGCATTCAGATGGCCACATCAGTAACTTTTTATATATATAAAGTATTTTTATATATATATAAAGATGGTGAACGGTGACAAATGAATGCGCTATGTGTGTGGGGTCCTTGCTAAGTATTGACAGGGCACTGAAGTGAAGAAATGGCACAGCTGGTGCAAGAAGAGGTTGGTTAGCACTTCAGTCAGTCAAGTGAGCAAGCTGCCACCGTTAAAGATTCCAGCTATTCCTAATAAGGCATGGTTGAGAGACTGCCTTTACATCTTGAAATTCCCTCTGCCTTCCACTAGTATAAATCAAGAATAAGTACTTAGGGGTGGATATGGTTGCTATTTAAGAGGAAAGGGACCGCCGTTCTTTGGTGGGGCTTTCTCCCCATTTTGTATTTCTGTGGGAAGAGTTACACATGAGAGTTGCATGCAAAGAAGAACACAATTAAATACCTTTCACCGGAATTGTTTATAGTGGGCCCTTGATATCTGCTGGAGTTTGGTCCCAGGATCCCCCATGGATACCAACATCCATGGATGTTCAAGTCCCATTATACACAACGGCATAGTAAAATGGTGCCCCGTATATAAAATGGCAAACATCCAAGGTTTAAGATGGGTGGAAGGTGAGATAGGGCCTGATAAAACATTTTAGAATAATATCTGTTTAAATCACTCCCCACTGGGAGGAAATAGATTGGCCCCCATGATGCTGTAGGAGCCGGTCCTGGCAGGTGCTGAAGTTGCCAGTCTGCTTCGCTCTCCCCAAAGGCAGGAGGGAATCCTGCAGCATGCGGCCAAGGCTGGTCACATGCAGGGAGCCTTGGTCAAATGTTGCAGGTCCCCTTCCTGCTTTCTCAGACAGTGAGCAAAATGGCGGTGGCTGCAGTGATGGGCCGGTGTTCCCGTTAAGACTTCCTCCCATTCCATGAATGCGGGAACAGCATAGATGAGCCTAAAGTCTTAGCCCAGCACTCAAACCACTACACCTGCACTTGCTCTATTGAACAACCCTTCCTCCATTCAATGACATAAATAAACCCTTTCAAGAAAAGCATTTTCCTTCCATCTCCATTTCCCAGTTGCTCCAGTAATCCTTTGACATTTGTGCTTGCATTAGAATCAGCTACTTCTTCATCCACTCCAGTCCTTTGCAAATCTTTGCTTTAATACCACTCTCCTCCTGTGCATGTGTGTGTGTGTGTGTGTGTGTGTGTGTGTATCTGGCCGAAGCAACATCTCTCCGGTTTCCATTTGAAAACCTAATAATGCAGAGCATCCGCATTTCTCCTTCCTTGAGCTGGTGGTCTCTGGATTCGTGCGACATGGCTCGCCTCGGCGTGGTCCCTACAGTGAAAACTTGGCAGGTTTGCTCCTATGGTGTCTGAGGGTTCTTTTCTTTCTTTTTTGGTGAGTTGAAGGTGAGAGGCTTGAGAGCTTCCTCTTCCCTCCTCCCACCGGCTCTGAGCTGCCTTTCAAAGATCCGCTTCACTCGCTCGGCATCTCTTTGGTGCTTTTCATGTTGACGCCTTTGTTGTTTCTTCTTCAGCCTCTGCCCAGCGGCGTTCTCCTTGCCTTCATTCCACCAACAAGTTGGCCAGCTGTGCCACATCCTTATGCACAGTAAAGATGTGGGTGAGGAGGGGAGAGGAAAAGATGCCTGGGGAATGCCTATAGAGTCCCCCCCCCCCGTGACATGGCGTAGTGCGAGTGGAATCCCTCATCTTCAGTTTATTGACTTGGGTTCCCCTTTGGGTTCCAGAGTGTAGTGAAGGCATCAACAGAAATTGCTCTCTGCCCTCACTATCATTGCTACAGCTGCTATAGGGTAGAGGAAGAGGCAGCAGGGAAAGCCGGTGCTGGAACAGAGCTGCTTCCAAGTACAGTCTGAACTTGGGGCAAAAGTTTTGCCTTGACTCTTAATTAGCTTGGAAGTTCTGAACTGTGGAACTTCCCATTCTGAAATCACCCATTCCCAGATTCCTGAGATGCAGATCCTTATACACAAGGAGGAATAATTACATTAGCTTTCCCCCCTGCTGGACTTCTCTGCGGCTGCGGCCACATTTTGGAACTCCCTCTCTAGGGAAGCTAAGATGGCCCCTTCTTTATTGTCTGTTCAGTGGCTGGTTGAGATTTTCCAGCAAAACCTTTGGAAAACTCATTTTTAACAAGATAAGAGATTTGTAAGGTAAATATTCTAAAGGTACCAGATCCCGTCTGATCTTGGGAAGCTAAGCAGGATCAGTTCTGATGGGAGAACACCAAAGAATGCAAGCTCTATTTCAACCCCGATATTTTCCTCTGAAGTGGAATTGCTACATTCTGTTCAAGATTGCAGAAGTGGACTTGTGCATGAGATACCATTGGAGGTAGATGTTCATTAAATATGGATAGCCATGCACATTTGGTTGTGCATTTGGTACCACATTTGGCAGCTTGGCTGAGTTGCCCAGCATTTCCATTCAATACAAGGGTTGCATTGCACAATGAATGCATAACTTCACATGCAGAGATGTGTATACCCTGTGCTCTGTCCCCTGTTTATAACCGGATGTAAGCTGTGTTGGATCCTGTACAAGGAGAAAGGCAGAATACAAATTAATTAAGCTACGTAACCTTGATGCCAAATCATGGTCCTTATGTTCTTTCATTCCTTAAAATAAAGGAATAAAGAGAGAGTAAAATTTCATTAAACAGATAATAAACACCAACCATTAAGTGTTGTTCATCCTTTTCTTTGTGTTCTTTTAGAGGAAGAGCAGGGGGTTGGACTAGATGGCCCTTGTGGTCTCTTCCAACTCTATGGTTCTAGGAATCTTTGGGCTTGCCAGGATCATGTTGATGTGCCTGAGGTCACCCACACCTCCAATCCAGCCACAAAGCTCAAAAGCTCCCAGGGAATAATGAAGCGTCTCCCAAGTAATTGAATCATGTGAGAGCGTTCTCCTTCCTGCCTTCTCTGCTCGATTCATTCTCAGAGCAAGGTTCAATCTGCCTTCATTAGTCGCACTGCCCTTGAAACAAGGTGGCAGGGGGAAGCAGATATAGAAGAAGGGCTCTTAGCAATCTGACTAAATCTCCCCAGTGCAAATAGCCTTATCGCTCTGTAATTTGGTGCATCTAAAAACGTGATGTTTTGTAATTCTTCCCCTGATGCTGGGGCATGCATCCAATGGGTCAACCCTGGTTTTGTGCAATTTCTAACAAGAGTTCTAACAGGGACAGAATGACCTGAAGAGTCGCAACATTGCATTTCCCACAGCACAGATGGGATGGCAGAGGGCTGTGCCCCTCTCAAAATCCTCATCTGTGTGTACGTTTGTGTGTGTGTGTGTGTGTGTGTAAATGGGAACAGCCTGGGATTTCTTCCATCCTCCAGGGACAGGAGAAATTCTCTAAATTATCCTTGATGGTAATTTCAACATTGTTGCTCTTTTTAACTGGCATCAAGTCAATTTAAACACATGGTGATTGTCTGGAAAGAAAGACCAGCACATTAACCTGTTGTCAACAGCCCTGCTCTGATCTTGCAAACTCAGGGCCACTGTGGCTTGCTTGGTTGAGGGCTCATCTACATGGGCTAGAAAATATTAGATCCCCACCAATGTAGTCTGTCCATGGATCTGGCTCCCCTGTTACCTGCATGGAACAGGATGGAGTCTAGACTGGCATGCTGGCGAATCTCTTCAACCACCACTACCACCATCCATGTTGCTCTCTCCATGGCCAGGAAGCCAGCCCATAGCACATGACCAGCCTTGACATTGGTGCACTTTGGGCATTCTCTGATGTGCATCTGGATATTGGCTGGGAAGTACCAAAGCACAACAAAAGCACCCAAAGTGCATCAGAAGTGTCCAATGCACCTCAGAAGTGCCTGACATGCAATGGAGAGCACTTGCTCATGCCTTGATGCACATCTTTGCAATTCACTATAACATGGTTACTGTTGTGTTCCTGCAAAGTAGTTCTGGATTCCTAATGTTAAGAAATGTAGACTAAGATGTAAGATCTTGGCCCACATTTTGAAATGCAGGCATTCATTGTGAGAGCTGGCAGAGTCAAATGTCCACTGAGAGTCAACTGGGCAATTCCCTCTCTCTGGACTGCAGTTCTCATCATCCCTTAACATTGGCCATGCAGGCCAGGGCTGATGGGACCTTTTTCCATCTCAAAGGATCCACAGGGTCAGTCATCCACTTCTGCTGTAGACACTGGGTTCCAGTCTCCATGAGCCTGAGATCAAGCTATAAGGACAGAAAACCTGTATAGCATAAGGGTTGTCTAAATGCCAAAAATACTCCTCACAGAATGCAAGGAGAATATGGGCTGTCTTAATGGCATCCCACATCATTTCACCATATTCAGAAGGAGGGGGTACAAAAACGTCAAAAACTGGGAATCAAAAGCAATCCCAGTTTTTTCCAGATTAAAAAAATAAATCTAAAGGAAGGTGAAAAGGTGAAAGGTCTGGAAACGATGCCTTATGAGGAGAGACTTAGGGAGCTGGGTATGTTTAGCCTGGAAAAAAGACGGTTAAGAAGCAATATGATAGCCCTGTTTAAGTATTGGAAGGGGTGTCACATTGAGGATGGAGCAAGCTTGTTTTCTGCTGCTCCAGAGACTGGAACACGGAGCAATGGATGCAAGCTCCAGGAACAGAGATTCCACCTCAACATGAGGAGGAACTTTTTGACAGTAAGAGCTGTTCGGCAGTGGAACGCACTCCCTCGGAGCGTGGTGGGGTCTCCTTCCTTGGAGGTCTTTAAACAGAGGCTGGATGGCCATCTGTTGGGGATGCTTTGATCGTGATTTCCTGCATGGCAGGGGGGTTGGACTGGATGGCCCTCGTGGTCTCTTCCAACTCTACAATTCTATGATTCTATGAAATACGCATTCTCGCTCATTGGGAGAAATGATTCAATTTGAATTGCTTTCCCATAGGGAGGAAGTGCAAGCTGATTGGCTTGATGAGTGCAGGGGGTGGGGCTTTCTAACAGGGCAAGCGCCGAGAGCTGCCATGTTGGGTTTTCATCTTAGCAAATGATCGCATGATTTTTTTTTCTTTTGTTCTACAAAATATCACTCAAGCACACAATGTAAAATAGTTTCTTTTAAAAGTTCAGCAGCAGCAAATAAGGCAATTAAAAATGTGAGTAAATCATTCGCGGCCACCATCTTGACCAGCGTGCACGTGAAGCTTTGGAAGGCCAAAACAACCATTAAACCTTGTATAGATGTGGCCATAGTGCTGGATTCAAACTTTGGGAAACTATGGAAACTCAATGGGTGCCCTTAGGCAAGTCACACCCTCTCGGATATGGGCTGCCGTAAGTTGGAGCCAACTTGAAGGCACATACCAATGAAAACAGCAACATTCACGTTTCCAAAAAATAAAAAAACAGTGGGAAGTTGTACCAATACACTGAGAAATTCCTCCCTCCCTCTTCTCACCTCTGCTTCTTTCTCTCTCCATTGCAGGGCTCAGAAAGTAATGAGGAAAGAGAGGAGAAAAGCTGAAGCAAAGCACATGCAGTGAAGCTTCTACACAACCCAATAGTAACTAATCAGATGTTGTCTCTGCCTGCCTGCCTCCTCCTGGTGATTATGAAGATTTGATGGCCATTGTTAAGGAGTCTCATCACATCTCAGCACAAATAAATCTGCCCTCCGGAGAATCTCTTCTTCCTTATGGCCAGGAACGCCACATCTTTCAACGCCATGGGTCGGCCGCCTTTTAACAGCTGCAGTCTCACTTTGAGCTGCTGTTTTTCTGCTTTCCCATCTCCACCAAGAAATGCTGGCTTCTTGGAAACACTTGGGCAAGTGCTAAGATTTTAATGAACTGCTTCACTCGCTTGCAACCAATGTTTCCCCCCCTAGCCGAGACTTCAAAACCTTTAGCATAGGAACTCTCTTCCCCTGTTCATTTTAGCCTTTGCAGGAGTAGGTGGGGGAATGCCAGGCATCCTTATTTGTACCCTGCTAGGGCTGTGCATTGCCTGAGCTAGTTAGAACTACAAACTCCCCACACAATTGGCACCAGTGGCATTCGGCTAGACATCTTCTCAGCCACCATAGAACAGGGATGCACGGGCTTCATTGCAGAGGCTTTAAAAGAGCTACACTAGATGAAAAAAAGCAGTTCAGACTTTTCAAAGGGTCAAGGAAGATCACCGAACTGAATAACATCAATTTTTTCCCCCACAGCATGGATGGGAGTGTTGGGGGGGGGTCATCTCCCAGAGAGAGAGGGGGGGGGTACCTTTCCAGCCACTGAAGTCCAAAGGATACTTGAAATGCTCCTGCTGGGTGAACTTCAGAGTTCTTGGTTCATTTAAAAGTCATTCTGACTCTCCCTGCCTTGCTGTCATCCATGCCTTACTAGGTTTGAGATTTGACTATTGTAATGATCTCCACATGGGGTTGACCTTGGAAATTATGGTGAGGCCAAAAGCTAGTGTACAATGTAATAGTCAGTCTCCTACTGGGTTGAATGTCTGAAGGCATGCTGGACCATTGCCAAAGGGCCCCCGCTGGTTTTCTAGAGCTTTTCACATTACTAGCTGTACCCGGCATAACACACACCATTAAAAAGCTCACCCCAAACACCTGGTAGACCTCACAACAACCCTGTAAGGTAGGCTGGTAGATTTTTAAATTCCTCCTCCCCCTTCTCAGTGTTCCACAGATTTCCTGGAATTGTTGAGGGTGACTTGCTCTGTTGCACTGCCACAGCCACCACCACCACCACCAGTTGACTGCCTTGGTCCCATCAAAGGCAGCCTGCTGCTGCGGCCAGTTGACTATCTGGGTTCCAGAGCAGTGGCAGCAGTGGTGTCCAGCCACTTCCACCAGTTGATTGCCTGGGTCCCAATCTGGACCACAGTTTGAATGGCAGGAGTGGATTGTGAGGTGGAGAGGGAATTTGCATGTGGGTGGTGATTGGTTGGGTGTGTTTCCTGAGCAGCCAATCAGCACACTGGGATAGGCAACATACCAAACGTTTTTTTTATATATAGATGTGAGCCAGAGTTCTTGTCTGTATAAGGCAATACCATGACTCACCCTCCCTCTCTCTCTCTCTATATATATATATATATATTCACAAGCCAATCCATTGCTGTGTCCTTTTGTCTATTGCTTTCCTCAGTTGAGTTACCACTTTCAGTTCTGTCTGGTTCTTTTTTAAGATCTACAATGGTGGGTTTTCCTTCAGACCCACCACCATCACACATCCATCTGGTGAGGACATGGCCTTTTCTGTAGCTGCTCCCAGGCTAATTTGCTTCCACAAGAGGTTCAGTTGGCTCCCTCTCTGATCTCTTTCCAATAGCAGGCAAAGACCCTTTCATTTAAACAGGCATTTGATGGTTGAGTGACAGCAAGGCATCTTCTGAGCAAAAGAATAGTATGTTCTGGCCAGAAAAAAAAATTCTGGACAGAAATATTACCTTCTGTACCAGAAATGCTGTTTTCAGTGCAAAACAACACTTGAAAGTTGTGCGCTGAATAATTACAAAAAAAGTCTTTGGAAAGACTTTCTTGCAACAGGAAAAAGTTGCTAAAATGACTCCCCTAAATTATTACTCATTCCTTCCTTTGGGAAGAAAATTAGGGAAGCATGGCATCTTTAACTCTGAATAAAGCTTGCCACCCAAAACCTAGCATAGGGTTGCTAAAACTCAGAGCTGACTTGAAGGCACCTCACCACAACATCTTGTCCACTGCAGGCAGCAAAAATGTCTTTTTCTGTCCCTGCAAAGATTCCTTTGCTTTATCTCACTCAGCCAAAGAGAAGGCCAACAGGAAAAGAGATGCCACCTAAACATTAGGAAGAACTTCCTGACAGTAGGAGCTGTTCGGAAGTGGAATACACCGCCACGGATTGTGGTGGACTCTCCTTCTTCGGAGGTTTTTGAACAGAGGCTGGATGGCCATCTATCAGGAGTGCTTTGATTGTGTATTCCTGCATGGCAAGGGTTGGACTAGACGGCCCTTGTGGTCTCTTCCAGCTCTATGATTCTATGATTTTAGGAAAGATGTTTTGGTCTTGTTATTGTTGGCCAATCCATCAATGGCCAACCCCAGAATGAGCTTCTTTGGGCTCCACACTCAAGGGAAGGCCCCTGAGCACACAAAGCAGATGGCTGGTTGCCTCTGCAGGTGAGACACCAAGTCAGAACTGCAACAGACAAGCCGACTTTTATGAGAGAATGATCAATGCTATATTTCAAAGGGCTGGCATTTTGCGCACTTCCATCAGAGAGTTCAAAATGCTTTCCAGAGAAAAGCATGCCTTTGTTGGAATTTTAGAAAAGAAGACGCCTTGGATATCAAAGCAGCTATTAAGCCTGCAAATTCAACAGCAGATGAATATAAGAATGGCTCCAAAGGAGCCATTATGATGTAAACATTAGGAAGCAAATCTCCTCCCCAGACCAAATGACACTGTGGTTATTATCCACCCTATGTGCATAATCAGTTGCACGGCACTGGTATAAATATTAGAGTGGCAATGTGCACAAAAATTACAGCAGCAACAACACTTCCAAGTTCTCTGGAGAATCCATTGGAATTCTAATATTTAAAAAAGAAGAAAAAACACCAATCCATCACAGCAGTGTATCTGGGAAATATGGATGTCCCTTCAGAGGTGAAGTGTCAGGCTTGGATGGAGCTTTGATCCAAAACAGTGGAGTTTCAGAGTTGAAGGAAGAGATGGAGAAGGGATTTAACTGAACAATCATGAGAACAAAGTTCACCCCCCTGACAGGTTTAGGGTTAGACTCTACATTCTGTATGCAGAGCATAATGCTCCATGCCCACAGCTCTGGTCCTGTCCTCCTGGCAGCAGGCAAGCATTGAGGGGCTTTGCTATGGCTGTTAAATTTGGTGTTCTTATCAAGTCTTGTTCAGAAGTTGTTCTCACCTTCTTCTAAGGCTGAGAGAGTTTGACATGCCATTGAATTTTCAAGGCTGTATGGAGATTTGAACCCCAGTCTCATCTGGAAGACTATCTGCAATTGGAGAAGAATATCAACAAACTGGAATGTGTCCAGTGGAAGTCAACAAAGATGGTAAAGGGGATTGAAAACCAAATGCTATAAAGGATCTGGATATATTTAGCATGCAGAAGAGAAAACTGAAAGTGTTATAACAGCCATCATCAATTATAGGACAGCCTATTGTGTAGAATATGAAGATTTTCTTGTAGAAGATGGGGTCAGCTTGCTTTCTCATGTGCCGGAGTGTAAGACAACAGGACTCAAATTACAGGTAAGGAGATTCTGAACAAACCTTTGGAAAACTTCTCTGATGGGAAGAGTTGTTTGACAGTGAAATTGACTGCCTTGGAGGCTGGTGGCCTCTTCTTCTTTGGAGAGCTCTAAAGAGAGTTTGGATGTTCACCTCTCAGAAAAGCTTGAATTCCCTCAGTGGCTGGGGGCTGGACTAGATGGCCCTTGAGGTCCCATCCAACTCTATGATTCAATGATTTTGAAAGGTCCCATACAACCCTTTCTTGCACTTTTGACTTTGCAAACGGAGGACCATTCAACTGTCACACAACAGGATTCTGACCATACTCTCCAGTATTAGAGGTGGCGTAAATCTCACTAGCATAAATATACACCAGTGTAGTTATGTTGCATTCTATGAACTTCCCAATGGCAGGAGCTATTTGACTGGAATGGACAGCCTCATAGGGTGGTGGACTCCTTCTTTGTGGGTGGATGTGCCTTCAAGTCATACGCTTTGTCTTAGGTGAGGAATACTCAGAGGTAGTTTTGCCAGTTCCTTCCTCTGAAATAGAGCTTACTTTGTAGGTCTTTAAACAGTTGTGGGTCCTTGCACTTGCAGGGGTATGGATATGTTTCCTGCACAGAAAGCACTGTTTTCTACTCAAAACCACTACATGCAAATTTTGCATAGACTAAGAAACAGACTAAGAACAGAAAATTGGCTTTAATATCTGCATGTTTTTTTTGGAAGACTTTCCTGCAGCAGGAAGGTCGTAATTAAACTAACTCATTGCTTCCTTCATGAAGGAACATAGTGAAGAATTGCATCCACAGAACAGTCCTGACACAGGGTAACCACCTTGGAGAGGATGGGACACCATTTCGCTCATCTACTCAGCACGTTTCCTTGCTGTTCCACAAAGTGTTTGAAATTTCCTCTCATAATTCAACCCCAGCATGCTCTCCCTTGTCATATTTTCACATCGCAACCCAGTAGCCATGGCCTTTTTGAAAAATGGGAAGCAATAAACCTGTCAGGCTTTGAAGACATCTGCCCACAAAAAAAGGAGTTGTTGAAAAATGGAACCTTTCATTGGGAAAGATTGCTGCTGAAACCTTTGGTGAACCCAGACATAGTTCTACCATTGCTCAATTAACACTGTTCTGGAAGGTTCTATGGATAGCTAGATAGATACAGATAAAGATATATAAATATACAAAGGGAAAATCACTTTGGGCATCCGTCTTGCTCTCATGCGGAGCAAAAGAGCTAAATCCTTTATGCATGCTAGTGACAGATGGATTTGATAATCAAAGCCCCTGAGAATGCCTACATGGTTATGTTGCTCCTAGACATGGATGTTGTGTGAATTTATTAATGGAAAAACCTGGAAAACAATATTTGTTTTGCTCTGGGGAACAGAGGTCAACCACCCCCATTCAGCTTGTAAACCCAGTGCCATCCCAGTGAAGGACGAATGTATATCTGTGTTGGAATGTAAGATGTTGCTCTAACCAAAGCATCAATGGCTCCTCTTCATCCTGGAGAGAAGTGATGAGTGGGGTGCCATGGGGTTCTATCCTGGGCCCAGTGCTATTCAGCATCTTTATCAATGACTTGGGACTTTTTCAGACGGGGTTTTGTAATGGAAACAGCCTCGTCCCCATTGCGAGGGTGCTGTGTGGCAAGGGTCCATTTCGGATGACGCTCTTCCCTGCAGATCCTCTGCCGATACTGTTGCATAAGTGCTGGGATGCTGCAGCTCCATATTTGGCAATTTTCTAATCACGATCAACTTTCATGATTAGGAAATTGCCAAATATAATGCTGCAGTGTCCCAGCACTTACGCAACAGTATCGGCAGGGAAGAGTGTCATCCGAAACGGACCCCCTGCTGCACAGCAGCCTTGCAACGGGGACAAGGCTGTTCCTGTTACAAAACCCCATCCGAAAAAGTCCTGGGATGAAAGATTAGAGGGCATGCTTATCAAGTTTGCAGATGATACCAAATTAGGAGGGGTACCGAATACTCCAGAAGACAGGATCAGAATCCAAAATGACCTTAACAGATGAGAAAGCTGAGCCCAAACTAACAAAATGAATTTCAAGGGGGAGAAATGTAGAGCATTTGGGCAGTAAAAATGAAACAGACAGGGATAGAAATAGAAGACACTGATTGGTGATTATTGTTCTTACAGGTACAGCCATCAGCGGAAGTGGAAGATCTGCAGATCAGTGCCAGTCACAGACGTTTGATGTTGCAACAGAACTGCTGTCCTAAGCAAGGTGCCTCAGGGTCACAGATTGTCAAACCTGGCACTTTTCATAGAAGACACTGATAGAAGACCTTACCCTCATTTCCCTCTGCTCCATCTGGGGAGTTCAGATACCATGGTTGGACCTCATTTCTGCTGCCATGAAAATTACCTTATTAGATTTTTAAATAAACTGGTGTTGGCAAGAATATCTTAGAAGCTGCTATTACACACACACACACACACACACACACAAAAGTAGTCTTGGGAGGGCTACTGGGCTGCTTAACTTTCTCTCTTTCTTCCGTGTGTGTGTGTTAAATTAAATATCCTGGCCTGAGGATAAATGGGAAAAGGCTTCCGATTTCCAATCGACACCCATGTCTCCATATTTGAAATGCGTTTATAAAGTGGTAGCTAGACTGGGTTTGATGCTGATGGTAGAAAATGAGCCTTTCTTTCTTTTTTTTTAACAGATCCTCAAGTACAAATTGCCACTAGAGTCATTCCGAGGAGGGTGAGAGGGATGGATCTAAAATCCTGCTATAATCACTGAGCTGTACTTGGGAGTTGCATTGCTTCTGACTTTTTCTCTCTTTTTGTCTTTCTCCTCCTCTGCCTCTTCCATTATGCAACAGTTTGACCTGGGAGAAGATGTTCCTTGTGATAGACACGTAGAAAAAGAGAAGGGAAAAAAGAGAAGGAGAAGGAAGAGGAGAGGATTTCAACCTAATCTGAAAACTCTAAGCCTGAAGGCTATCTATCCACCCAGACCACTAACCAGCCAGGTTGAGAAATTCTGCGGGAAACATTTTGCCATTAAACACTGTGGAGGGAGTGTCCAAGGTAGCCAAGACATGGACAAAACAGGTTGAACTTTGCTCCTGGTCATCAAAGGACCCCCAGAGGTTCTTCTGATTAGCTGGGAGCCAAAGCGGAAAGCCTTACCACGTGGCTGAAATTGCAGTGAAAAAGAGGACCATGTGGCAATGGCAGTATCTTTGTGCACGACCTCAAATGTGTCAGGTCAAGGATGTGAGTGCAAGGTAGACCTTGAAGACACCTGGGTGGGCAGGTTGTGAGTCAAACAGGGGCAGGAAAGAGTCAGTCTGGCTGTTTGAAGAATAAATGGTGTACATGGTTGAGAGGAGGTGTAAAGGGATTCTAGAGGAGTCTGTGTAAAAAGCCTCCCCCCTGGTGTGGTGAGGGGTGAGAGAAGAGCTGAATACCATTTTGGTTACATTAAAAAAAAAGCCAGCAAGCAAAGTGAGAATTATAAAAGAGTTAAGAGACAAAGGGTGGAGTCATATTGTGGCGTTACTAAGACCAGTGTTACCCCTCCCTCTGATGGTGTCCCCTGGTGTGGTTTGGCCTCTCCGCATCTCCCAAGTGCCACCACTGAGCCCAGGAGAATAGCAGGTCAGAGCTGAACTTTCTCTTTTTCCCATCTTCAGAGGATGGATGGCCAACTCTCATGGCTAATTGTCCAGGGATTGACCTAACTCCTAAGCCAGCCACCACCATCACACCATCACTCCCCCTCCTTCTCCTTTTCTTCCCAATAGAAATGAAAAGCCAATACATTCCTTTTTCCATCCCAAATTTTCAGCTGAATGCAGTGGCAGTTGGTTGTGTCTATGTCGGTGGGACAGTAAATCTGCACAGGTTTTTAACTGGAAACTTAAAGGAGCTAACCAGGCTGCCCACACCTATTGTCCCCCGTTGCTTCAGCACCTTGGATAGTTCCTTTAGAGTTCAGGCTAAAAATTGGGGTGGAGTAACCACTCCATTCACAAGGGACCAACCATCCATTACGGGTGTTGACCAATGCAAATATATTAAAGAAACCACATCATTCATCTTTGCGAATATCAGCCACAGTTTCTGCATGAACCGGAGACATAAACGGATCCAATGGTGGCCTTCTCCTCCTCTTCTTTCTTATATAAATCTCATACAATACAGAATTGTCAATAAAATAATTCCATCAAACCTGGCCTGAAGCATCACAAGGCCATTAATGCAAGTAATAACTCATTGCATGTGCATTTAATATTAAATGCTAGTTGATATTTTGTTTGGGATCTAATCCATAAATACAGACCATATTTCATTATAATTTCTTACCTTATTTCTCTTCTTCCATGCTATCAATTTGTTTATCCCCAGCTCAGCAACCTGTGCAAACTGCATATAAACTTCTTCAGTATTTATATCTGTCTGCATCATTCTCTTTATAAGCAATGCAACAAAGGCTCTCTGGGTACTTATCAGACAGTCTCACTGGAGAACTCTCCAAAGACCTTAATTGAAATCATCCTAAAGTGATGGCCAATCAATACTGATCCACAACATACTCTTGTTATTGTGCTCCATCACCATGAATGGAAGAGTAATCTGTCAGATTTGCATTCAGTTGTGAATTGGGTGGATTTCTCATTTTTGAATGAAGAGGCCACCCAAACTTTGGTGAAACCTGAATTTTCCAGTGGAGTTTGCAAACTGAAACAATACATGAATTGATGCCTCTGTCTCTACCCTCCCCTGGTTGCACAATGACAACGAGTCTAATCAGATATGTTGGGCCACCCAATATCAGTATCTCCAGTCAAGATGGCCATGTTGACTGGGGATGGTAGAAGTAATTGCATAACACAACTGGAGGGCATCATTTTGGGGGAAGCATCCCCAGACTTGTGTCCCTTCAGATGTGTTGGACTGTGAAACTTTCACCACTCCACTCGACTTCCCACCAACCTTAGCCAGTCAGACTTGGGCAGACACCACAACTCTGATTTATTTTTTTCTGGCTTATTTTTGAATGTTTTTTGGGGGGGTGGGTGGGTGGGAAATTGTCCCAAAACTATAAAACCACCTGAAAATGTGGCAGTTTGCTTCCTCCAACCTCCAGAGACCATGCAAACCTTTCCCCCACCCCCCAGAAAAAATCCCACTAAAGGAAAGAAAAATCAGCTGAAAATTACCCAAATGGTGGCTGGAGGTAATGTTGAATCACTTCAGGCATACCGGTGGAGTCCACCAAACAGAAGTGGAGGAAATGCATCCCACCCCCTGCACAATCACCCTCTCCTGCTTTTAAGGAGTGATCCAAGGTGCCAAATATCTCTCTGGGATGTGGTTTCATACCCTGGTCAACTCCTTGAACGCTCATAATAAGCCGAGGGTCATTCTGAGTGCTCCGTTGACCTGGACACCATCAGCTGCCGCAGCTTGCTTCCTCTCCTTGTATATTTTTCCTGAAGTGGGGGGAAGGAGTGGGATTTTAAAAGGGCCAATGAGAGGGAAGAAAAGGGTTAAGCAAACCCCCCATCTCAATCTGTGGCCTCTGAGGCTTTTTTCAATTTCTAGGTGTTGCTCTTTTGTGCCCAAGATGTCCAGAAAACTGATCAGATGCAATGGTCACATAATGTCTCATTGGGCCCTTAATTCTCCTATTCTCTCCTTCATTTGGCATCAGGTGACTGGTGGCACGACGGAATTTCCCGCCTGCAAGCTCACACACGGTGGCAATAATAAGAGCCTTTTAATGAAGGTTGAGTCAACACAAGCATGCTTTCCCCTCCAATGAATAAACACTTTAATTTTCTCTCGGTGAGCTCCCCAGTCCCTGCCGAATTTTGTTTTGCAGGAATGTGTTGGATGACACTGTCCCCAGAGACCAAAAAGAAAAGGGGAAAAAAAAAAAGACTCCCATACACTGGGAAGTGATCTGGTTCTGCTCCAGCAAGCCACCAAATGATGGCTTGCAGTCAGCCGAGTGGAAAAATAGAAATGCCTTCTGTAGGCTACCCTGTAGACCTCCTTACTAATCTGTCATCTTCTTCTGGGACTACTGAGAATGAAATACAAATGGCACCTGCAAACAAGCAAGTCTCATTGTGGAGTGCTCCTGTTTGGGGTGCCAGCCAGTCTGTTCTACACTTTCCAAGATGACTCCATTCCATCCCTGCTTCTTGTTTTCTATCCTCCCTGTTGCAACAACTTTCCACGGTCCATGGCTACAGAGCATGTTTACTCCACACTGGGCTGTTGGCAGTCAGAGGATATTTTTGTTTATTGGGGGACAACCAGTTCCATCTTAATGGTTTTGCTTAAGATTTTGAGCTTGTCTACATGAAGAAGAAGAAAATGGACTGCTCCACAGTAATAGTAAGTTGCAGCAGCTGCGACCTGTCTTAATGGGCTTACAGTCCCATTAAACTTTGCATGCCTGTAGCCGAGATGGCGGCTGCGAGTGGATTACTCATGTTTTTAAACTTGCCACTGCTGAACTTTTTTTACCCCCCCCCACCTATTTCTATGGTGTGCACAAGCAATATTTCACCTTTCCTCAAAAAAAAAAGAGAGAAAAAGATAGCACAAACCTCTGTTTTATTGCCGTAGCAATTTCTTGCTAAAGCGAAAATCCAACATGGTGGCAGCGGGCGCTTACTGTGTAAGCCAGCCCCGCCCCCTGTGCTCATCCAGCCAATCAGGTTTGCATTGTGTCCTGCATGGGGAAGCGATTCATGTCGAATTGCTTGTCTTAATGAGCAAAAATGTGCATATCTCTGGAGCTTTTTTTTTAAAAAAAGTCAGGAAAATGCTGCAAAAGCTTTTCTCATGTAGCTTTTCCTCTTTGGGCCCCCCTCCTTCACAATACAATGAGAAAACAGCTCGTTTTCTGAGCAAATTATGTGAGGGGCATTTTCACAGTGTGGACAACCCCTTTGTCAGTTTCTAATAATTTTAGGAATGCCCCATTCTGCAAAGAGAAAGAGGCCAGGGGTGGCAGGGCCTAAATAAATTAATCTCTGCCCCTGCCCCTCCCATGCCATGGCAAATGATATGCCTCGTTTTCATATGAGGCCATTAAAACACCTCCACCAATGCAAAACTGTGTAGTGCTCGGGATTTGCATGTGATTATTCTTGTTTCTGTAATGTATGTGGCTCTTTGGGTTCCTTAAGGATCAGCACTTGGAAAAGCAATGAGAGATTGGTTTATAGGATTAAGCAGATGCTAGCATGGTACAATGGTTTGAGCCTTGGACCAGGTATCTGGGAGGCCAGGGTTCAAAACACTGCTCATCCATAAGCACTTCCATAGCTGGTACAAGAATCCCCCTGGCACAGGACTCTCTTTGTTCTTCTCCCTGTCTTGTGGCTCCATTTATCACCTTTTCATAGAAGCATCTCCAAGGGGTCATCTTTACTGGTCAGCTATCTCCTGACACTGACCCCCATAAACTTAACCTAATACATCCTTAACTCTTTGTTTAGCTGGTTGGCTGTGCTGCCGATATAAATGGGAAAGCCCATGATCACACCACCCAAAATTGCCATTCAACACAAAATCCATCCTCACAGATACCAAGGGATTGTCGAATAATTCTTGAGCAGACACCACTTTATTTGTCCACACTCATTGATCCAGCTCATTTTCCCCCTCTTCCTTGTGATCTTGTGTATCCCTCCCTCTTCCAATAAAATAAAATAAAATAAAATAAAATAAAAATCCACTGGCATCCTGTGGGCATGAGCTTCTTTGAAAATTCTTTCTAGCTCTCCTCTCTTGAATACCAAAAATGGAAACGTGGATGTCTTTATCAGGGAGCCAGATCTTGTAATTATCTTTTCTATGTTGGCATATTTCAGGCCTGTGTTGAAGGGTCTTTGGTGAGGATGGTAGGGGAAACGAGAGTGGCTGTTTTGTCTGGAAGATAGAGAATCCTCCCTTAGGCACTATGGGCAGAAAAAAAAGCCTGATCAGAAGCTTGGTTGATGACAACGATCTCAAATCCCCTTGAAACTGAATATTTCATCTTCATAAAATAAACATCGAGCCTCTACCCATGAAATATACATAAAAATGTTTAAACATGTTAATTATTAAACCAATATTGATTCATATTGGATGACGCTGTTAAGAGTCGGGACGGGGGTGGATTGGAAATTGTCTAATGTATTTAATAGGAGCCCCACCATTGCATTGTATCAATATTCATCAAATCCCAACCACCAAAAATCGTAAAAATGACAAAGCATATTTATGAGTGTCAGTCAATGAACAGGGAGCTGGTGCGCAGGATCAAAGCAAAGAAGAGTTAAGAGGGAAGCCACTGGGTTTGTTTTGTTCAATTTTTATCACCATTTGAGAAGTAAATCGAGGGAATGGTACAAGGAATTTTGGGTGAGATTCTGAGGGAAGTGGACACTGCACAGCCGGGTCAAAGCAACCCGGAACCCTTTGGATGTTGTGTATTAGAGATGTAAATCTTCAACTATTATGGGATTTCAACTATTATGGGTTTTGCTAACTTTGAGAAAACAAATTTTTCATCCATGAAAAGCATAATGGGAAATATTATTTCTATTCATCCTCTGGATAGCAATTCTCATCATCCCCAACTATGTCAACCGGTAGGATTTTTCAGGACTGTAGTCCAAATTGGTTAGAAAGCAAGAGGTTGACTGCCCCTTACTGTACACCATTATTTATAATTCAGAGGTTATGGAACCTCCCCCAGCCCCCAGCAACAGAAACAGGTTTTTTTGCATGAAAGCTGCACACACCTTTCTAAGCAGAATAATTCCTCTTCAACATTTTGAGATGTTTGAATATGGAGAGAATACTGATGATGAATGCTTGTTTTCTCCTGCAGAAAACTACCCTAAATATTCATCCTGCATGCAAGGATGAAAAAGTTGAGGATTTGCAGCCTTGCTGCATTGCTTGGAGAATCTTTCTGTTGGTCCACACTGAAATCTGTTGCTCAACCAGTATAACCAGTGAAGGAAGATGAGAGTTGATGTCCAAAGACATCTCGAGTTTCAAGCATCCTTGATCTCATGGGATGTTTAGCAAAGCCTCCAAGTTCTTCCAAAAGTGCATGGCACTATTAGGAGAGTGGTGGTCGGTGACCCCAATATCAGTAGGGGGAGGGAATTGACACCAGGTTTAAGTCCAAATTTAAGAAGTGCTATCTAAGGTACTGAACCCATCTTGCAGGAGTAAAGCTCAATGCCTTGAGTAACTTCTTTAAAGTTTAGATCCAAATCCAGCGAGGGACTGCCACTCCAGTGACACAGAATCCACCAGTCCCATCACTGTGTTATTAAAGAAAAAGACAGAGAGGGAATAAACCTTTTGAATCAGAGCATCATGATGATGCACTAAGCCGTGTATGTAATTTTCCTCTTAATATGAGATTTAGAAGTGTACATTGAATGGGGCTTTAGTCATTAAAAACATATTTGGGGGACTTCTTCAAATCCCTCTGCCAGTGATACATAACCCATCGACTGTCATTAAATCTCAGCATACAAATTGGAAATAATCATCAGCATTGGGCTGTTGGTTAATTTGATGCTGATGTTGGTGGGGAATGAAATTGAGGTCTTCCCTCCCTTCTGCTCTGTGGTGGAAAGCTGGAAGGTTTCGCTTCACCTCCTGAACTCCCAGCTTGTGTGTTTACAATTCAGGAGGGATTCGTCTTAGTGCCGGAGAAAGGATTGTGGCTTCCAGGCCTGTCAAGACATCATACTCTGTGATAAGGTCTCTCCCCCCACCCCACAATGCTAGCGATATATTAAGGTCGTTTCAAATCTCTCTGGATTTTTTCTTCCTTCCTTTCTTTCCTGACAGACATTCATGTTTATATCAGAAAGGGGGAGAGTTCATGAAAAGATCAGTCTCTAAGAAGGCAAAGGAGAGAAACTGTTCTCTTTGCATCTCCCTACAAAAAGCAGATCTGTTTTCTTCCATCCTCATAAGAGTTAGCATCAATAGGAACATCGTTTCTAGATTGAGGGAAGTAATAGTGCCACTCTATTCTGCTTTGGTCAGTCCTCACCTGGAATACTGTGTCCAGTTGTGGACACCAAAATTCAGGAAAGATATGGATAAGCTGGAACATAGCCAGAGGAGGGCAACCAGAATGGTAAAAGGTCTGGAAGGCATGCCCTATAAGGAGTGGCGTAGGGAGCTGGGTATGTTTAACCTGGAGCAGAGAAGGTTAAGAGGTGACAGGATAGCCTTGTATAAATATCTGAAGGGATGTCATACTGAGGATGGAGCGAGCTTGTTTTCTGCTGCTCCAGAGACTAGGACATGGAGCAATGGACTCAAATTACAGGAAGAGATTCCTCATAAACATTAGGAAGAACCTCCTGACAGTAAAAGTTGTTCGGCAGTGGAATGCAATGCTTTGTAGTGTGGTGGAGTCTCCTTCTTTGGTGGATTGTGACTCAATCATGATCATGATCATCATCGAAGCTTCCTATGAGTGGAAATGTGCTTTACTTTTAATTTTTGCACACGCAACTTAATGCACATCTGGCACTGGATGAGGATACCCCTGGGTCTGTGGGAAATGTAGCAAAACCAAAACTGGTTGATTTTTAAACCCAACCATCAAACTCGCAATTTCTGTTTTTCAGATGACCATTTAAATTACTTTCCTGCCTGTGCTGGGAAAAGAGTCACCATGTTAGTGTCTGCAAGTGTTTCAGAATATTTATACTCTGCCTACTAATAGGTGTTCTCAAAAGGTATGTTTGTGCGTGGGGGTATAAATTAGTAGGCAAGGTCTAAACATGGAGTGATGTCTGGTGGCAGCAATGCTGGTGGAACAATGAGCTTAAAGGAGATGTCCAAGGTCCTAAACTTAATTTTTCAGGTGGGGTTCAGTACTTTGGACAGCTCCATGAATATCTGAATTAAAACCCTAAGAGTATTTACTGACAGGATAATATCCCTTTAAGTGCAGAGGAAAATGGAGCAACAGACCACAATAGCACAGCTGAAGTGGGTGTGTTCACAGCTACTGTGCAGTTTATCTGCTGTTCGACTACTCCTGGGTCTAGTTCATCCCCAAGCTGTGCCAGTCACCTCTCAGTGAGCCTATACTAAGTGGACATTCACCACCCACACTAACCTGGCTGCCACCAGCCACCACTGAGCTGCTGCTATCAATGGGGGTCTGTGTCCCCCCCCCATCTCTTAAGAATGGTCTTTACGTACTGTTACTTGAGCAGCAGTTGGCTGCCATTTCCACCCCTCCTGTGAGTATTCCCCATTGAAACAGGCAGAAACAAGGTCCCTGCTTTAATGCTCCTGGATGATAGAGATTGCTTGCACAAGATGGGGGCTGCTTCCTGAAGGAGGGGTGAGAAGACCCCCCCCCCTTGACCTCAGCGGCTGCCTCATGGTAAGTGGAGACTAGGGGACTTTCATGGTCTCTACGTAGCCCCTAAACTAAGGGCTACCTAGCTATCATGAATGTGTAATAGTCATCAGTGCGTAAGTGCAGGTTACGCATCATAACTGTAATACAGGAATCCAACCATTATTCCTAAAAGCATATGGCGCCCTGGTGGAGCAGTGGTCAAATGCCGGTACTGCAGCCACAATGTTGTGAGTTCAGTTCTACAGGGCTCCAAGGCTGACCCATCCTTCCATAGGTTAGTAATATGAGTACCTAGCTTGTTGGGCGCAATTAGCTAACACAATGCAAACCACTTAGGGAGTGCTTTGCACTGATAAGTGGTATAGAACTATAAATCCTATGGCTATTGCTATTGGAACTGGAGCCAGGCTTGAGTGGCCTCCTTCAACACTCCAGACCACACATATAGGGTCATTCTGATGACACTAGCTAAGCTACCATCCCAGAATCATTTGGAACAATGATCACGAGTGCGGCACACTCCCATGTTTCACGTTTGCTAAGCATTATTAGCCTTCTTCTCATTCCCACCCTTCACTGCCTGGTGACGTCAACTCCCCATCACGCAAAGGTATGAACATTGTACACTCCTCCATTGAAGGCTTTTCAAGGCTGCTTTTAGAAATCATTGCAAGGCAATACTTAATTGGTGGGCTTCTCGAGTGCATTTGCTTTTGCAATCAGAAGCACAAATAGGTGCAGGCTCTATTCAAGCCTTCCACGGTGCCTACCTAGCTAATGATGCCCTGACGCTGAAATATTGTACTAGACCCCACCATCCCTACCTTTTAAACATAGCTTTCCACCATTGCTTTCCTTAGCAACGTCTAATTTTTAGGTAGCACTTTGAGATTTCAATGAGGGAATTACTGGCTTTCCCAGCAGGTCTTCAGTCTTGTGATGTTTATCCCATCAGCCCTGTCTCTGGTGAGCTTTCATCCTACCATGTTTGTCTATTAAATTAAGAGAGTATTTCAGAACAGGAAAGGCCATTTGGAAGCAGTAAATCACATGACAACACCACTCTCTTACCGATCCATCTCTGGCTCTATTATTCACTGATGGAGGCACTCAGTAGATATCTTGGGTTTTTATCTTCTTTCCCATTTAGATTAAGGTTAGCCAGCAGTTTACTTAAGAAGGGATGGGGAGTTATCTAATTAGACCCAAGTGTAGTCTCTGCATCTAAATCTACCCATCTACCCTATTTTACCCCAATGTGTTACTGATGTCCTTGTGAAAATTAAACAGGGATCCATATCATGACCTCTCCTGCCATCTAATTCCAACAGAAGCAGTACCATTCCACCAGAAAAAAAAATGCAAGTTTTTGATATCAAATGTGTAACTAGATAGATGATTTTACTGAGACACATGGGTGGGCTGGATCTATCAGTCCTATGTCATCCTTCCCATTTTTGTTGTTGTTTTAATATTAATATTAATATTAATATCAATATTAATATTAATATTACTCTCCTGTCCCTATAGATCAAAGCAGGATACAACAACAGATTAAAATGTATCAACAGGTAGAGACATAACATACCATTAAAAAATGCATGCCATCAGTTAAAAGCGAATAACACCAGTTAAAAGGGCATACATATGAGAAACCATCAATTCATACTTTAAAACTCATAATTTAAAAATTACCTGGATAAGCCTGATCGAAGAGACTGCTCTTTGGTCTTATTTTAAACTCAGATAGCATACCCAGCTGTCAAATGCACTGCCTGGGAGTGTGGTGGAGTCTCCTTCTTTGGAGTTTTTTATACAGAGGCTGGATGGCCATCTGTTGGGAATTATTTCATTGTATATTCCTGCATAGTAGGGGGTTGGACTAGATGGCCTTTGTGGTCTCTTCCAACTCTATGATTCTATGCATGGCAGGGGGTAGGACTAGATGGCCCTTGTGGTCTCTTCCAACTCTATGATTCTATGAATCTCTTCTGGCAGGACATTCCACAATCTGGGAGTGTCATGCCCTGCTTCTTAGAGAACAGTGAGGAAGAATTTGAAAGCTTTGATAGCATGCCTGAGCTAGAGCAGAGTGACCATCAGCCACCACATGCTGAGGAACAGAGTGTCCAACAGCTACAAGCCTCTGAGGGACAGAGCGCTCAGCAGGGTCACTCATCTGAGCAACAAAATATTCCACAGGCACAAACCCCGGAGGAACAAGAGACAGACTTACCCAGTTTCACTCAGTGTCATCAAGAAAAAGAATCATTCTGACACAAAGATTATATAGGTAGCACAAAGTAATCAGCAACCACCTGCAAGACTCAGCTGGACCATAAATCATAGAACCATAGAATTGCAGAGTTGGAAGAGACCACAAGGGCCATCCAGTCCAACCCCCTGCCACGCAGGAAATCTTGATCAAAGCATCCCCAACAGATGGCAATCCAGCCTCTGTTTAAAGACCTCCAAGGAAGGAGACCCCACCACGCTCCAAGGGAGTGCGTTCCACTGCCGAACAGCTCTTACTGTCAAAAAGTTCCTCCTAATGTTGAGGTGGAACCTCTGTTCCTGGAGCTTGCATCCATTGCTCCGTGTTCCAGTCTCTGGAGCATCAGAAAACAAGCCTGCTCCATCCTCAACGTGACACCCCTTCAAATACTTAAACAGGGCTATCATATCGCCTCTAAACCGTCTTTTTTCCAGGCTAAACATACCCAGCTCCCTAAGTCTCTCCTCATAAGGCATGGTTTTCAGACCTTTCACCATTTTAGTTGGCCTTCTCTGGACACGCTCCAATTTGTCAATATCCGTTTTGAATTGTGGTGCCCAGAACTGGACACAGTATTCTAAGTGAGGTCTGACCAAGGCAGAATAGAGCGGCACTATTACTTCCCTTGATTTTGACACAATACTTCTATTGATATAGCCCAAAATCGCATTGGCCTTTTTATCTGCCGCATCACATTGTTGACTCATGTTCAACTTGTGGACTACTAGGACTCCTAGATCCCTTTCGCATGTAGTCTCGTTTAGCCAGGTCTCCCCCATCCTATATCTATGCATTTCATTTTTCCGCCCTAAGTGCAGTACTTTACATTTCTCCGTATTGAATTTCATTTTGTTAGCTTTGGCCCAGCTCTCCAGTCTATCCAGGTCATTCTGAATTTTGATCCTGTCCTCCATTATAACCCATAACCAACACCTCCTTTAGAAGAGCTTGGCTGACAACTAACTTGTTTGGGTCCACACCAGACCATGCTCCTTATACTCCATGACTGACTGACTGGCTGCTATCTTGGACCTTGCCTTTGCTTTGTGACTTCACCTCTGAGTTATCCATTTGGACTGTTTGCCTGGTTTGCTGTTTCTTTGTGCATGACCCTGGACAGGACTGCGTTTTGCTCTATGTGTTGGTAAGTTGAATAGACTCAGCTACTCCCTTTGAACTGTGAAGCTGATTTATTGGGTCTCTGCAGCCTGCCCCAGGAAATACAGGACAGGGTGTGGCTGAAGAAAACTCCTCTGGGCAATATTGCCAGTCTAGTCTTGTCTGACTGAAGGAGATGTTCCCTCTAGGACCTGAGCACAGGGGCTGGACTATATGACAGAAGGCAATTCCCTAGCTAACCTGGACACAAATCATGCTGGGCTTTATAACAACCAGCTGTGGAACTCCCTCCTGAGGAATTCTAGGCTGGCCCCTGTGGCAAAGTGTAGCCAGAAAGAGTTAAAAATGGAGGAGGGGGACATTTTCCTTGCAGTCATCTACTGCCTTGCTCAGATTTTGCAAATTCAACGGCTTCATGCAGTGCTCGGTTTTAATAAATCCCTTTCTTACTTTTTTTTTTTTAATTCAAATGTTGCAACTGATTGGGTTTTTAGCAGTATCTTCTGCACTAGAAGAAAAGTGGGGCAGATGTAAAAAAAATATATAAAAAAATATGGTACCTGATAGGCTTCAGAAATACCTGAAAATAAGTGCAAATTAGTAAATAATCAAGGTGTGTTTTTCAAAGGCATTGGTGACTGCTGAAAGCTCTGCAGAAACAATGATGGAAAATATTAATAATAATAAATAATAAAATTTATTTATACCCCGCCCCTCTGCTAAAACAATTGGGGTGGCTTCCAACAATTAAAACATTGTAATAATGACTAAAAGCACTACCCAGCCAATATTTCATTCCTCCAGGCTTAAGAGGCCAGAAGCAGGGGACCCATGGGCCTCCAGATATTGTTGGATGGCAACTCATATCAGCTCCAGTCAAGCATGGCCAACGGTCAAGGATCATATAATCAAAGAACTGGAAGTTCTGTCTGTTTCAACCAAGAATCAATAGCTAAAGCCCCCCTGACAGATGGCCATCTCCAAATTTCTAATGAAGCTGAGTCCGTATTCTTCTGAGATTGTCTATTCTGTTCTGGAAACACCTCTTTCCTTCAGGTGGTTCTTGCTGATGTTTAGATGGCATCTCCTTTCTTGTAATTTCAATCCATTGGTTTGAGCCTACCCTCCAGGGCAGCAACAAGTAAGTTCATTTTGTCTTCCACATGACATCCCTTGAGATAGTGAAAAATGGCCACCTCAGACTTCTCCAGGATAAATGTGCCCACCACCTTCAACCCTTCCCCACAGAGCTTCATTTACAGACCCTTTACCACTCCCACATTGCTCCTCCTCTGCCCTGAGCTGGTGCCAATCCTCTCAAATCTGCCTTTACCTTCTGGTGTATTCAAACCAGATCTGAATAAGGGGTGCTACCTATTAAATCCGACCAGTGCATAATGGAGACAATTTTGTTCTCATCATTGTTTATTGTGGCCAAGATCCTAGACTGGGGTTTCATAACCAGTACAAAGTATTTTATTGCATTTAAGAATAGGCCGTTGCAAAAATAACAGAGTACGATGGAGCATCAGGCAGAATTATACAGTGATTGTGCTACGCAACCCTTGGATTAAGTGGCAACACAAAGCAACTGGAGCAAGACACCAAATGTGCAACCGAATGCACATTCAGATGAGCATGTGCTGTAATGGGCAGCTCCATGCAGTGCACATTCCACATACAATACATGGAGGTACATACACAACTTCACTCCCACAACCATGAGGTGAATGTGGCCATTCCTCATCTGACAGAAACATCGGGCTTATTCAAAGCAGAATTTACATGTGCCTGAGAGCCAGCATGGCATTGTGGTTTCAGCATTGGACTATGACTCTGGAGACTAGGGTTCAAATCCTTGCTTGGCCATGAAAACCCACTGGGTGACCTTGGTCAAGTAACATTCTCTTAGACTCAGAGAAGAGCAATGGCAAACCAAGAAACCCCCATGATAGGTTCACCTTAGGCTCACCATGTGTTGGAAACAACTTGAAAGTACACAACAACAACAATAAGACACCAACAGGAACCTATCCAAGAATGGATTCCTCCCCTTCACCCCATCTCTTCATAAATTCAATGGAGATTATTTAAAGTTGTGGGGTGGACAAATGTCAGATAAAGGAAAACCAACAGAGCCATCCATTCCTAATCCCTGCTCTTGCGCTGCCTCCTGCTGGCCATACTCAAGTTCACTGTTTCCAACTGTGGGTCATCTTCCATGCTATGGAAAGCCACAGCAAAATGGTTCTTAGAGAAAATGATCCTCAGCCTCTGTTCTGATTAACCTGGGACCGCCAAACTGTCTTCATAACCAAGGGCCAAAGGACTCTCCGATCCTGCTGCTAACCAGATCATTAAAACAAACACAGCAATTACATGAACCTTTTGCATCCCAGAGACTGAGGTGGGGTTTTAATTAAGGTAATTATGCTCAGCAGGAAAGGCAATTTGCAGAGACATTTAATGGCTCGATGCTGACATGCTACCTTTTACAAAAGGTGATGCTGACAATACAAGGGCTTTTGAAGGCACCCAGGATGGAAGAATGCTCCCTCCTGGCCGGCTTTGTCTTGATTTCTTCTGTTTCTCAGTGATCATCCATCCCACAGCTCATGAAGACCCTCTTGTGTTTTCTCAAACTTTGTAATTAGTTTAATCAACAGGCTAGAACACAAATTATGTGTATGTAGGGGTGTGTGTGTGTGTGTGTGCTAGTAGCAGTAAGCATGGGCCCTGGAACTAGGGGCAGGAAGACTGAAGCCCTCACCCAATATTGGGGTCCAAGGGTGCTGATAACTTTAAAATAGGGCCTCCTAGACTCCCATGTACATGAACCTCTTTTGGAATTATCAATCAGAAATGTGCTAAATAATCAAGCATTAAAGAATATTAAAAAGATTATCAGACAAGATTCTAAAAACCATTTTTTGTCCCATTATATTTTAAAGCCTAAGTATCCTGGTGGAATAACACTTCTTATCACACACTGCTGTAATCACGAGAAAGAGCCACCCCAGAATTATTGGTGCATAGAATCATAGAGTTGGAAGAGACCTCAAGGGCCATCTAGTCCAACCCCATTCTTCCCCGCAGGAATACACAATCAAATCATTCCCACAGATGGCTGCACAGCCTCTGTTTAAAAACTTCCAAAGAAGGAGACTCCACCACACTATGAGGCACCGGGTTCCACTGTTGAACAGCTCTTACTGTCAGGAAGTTCTTCCTAATGTTTAGGTGGAATCTCTTTTCCTGTAGTTTGAACCCATTGCTCCGTGTCCTAGTCTCTGGAGCAGCAGAAAACAAGCTTGCTCCATTCATCCCTTCAGATATTTAAACATGGCTATCACATCCCCTCTTAACCTTCTTTTCCCCAGGCTAAACATGTCCAGTTCCATAAGGTGCTCCTCATAGGGCATGGTTTCTAAAACTTTTACCCTTTTAGTCACCCTCCTCTGGACACCAATCCTATTGGTAGGATTCATTAAAGAGGGTAGGGCTTAGCACTTCAGAGAGCTCCTTTAAAGTTCAGACTAAAACCCAAAGCAGAGTCAACGCCAACATGAGAGGCACTCATGTCTATGCTTGTAGGCCAAATATTCAGCTACAGACTTATTAATGTTCCCCATTACTCCCCTGCTCTTTTGTTCTTGTTTTAACATCTCTCTTTATGATGATGATAATACTTTAATGGTAGCTGTTTATTAGCGACTACTACCATACCTACGTTTTAATTGCTAGTGGATGGCACTGGGCCAATCAATAGTGTCTCTCCACCCACCCCCCCTTTTTTTTTTGCTGGCACATGTTGTTAGAGTTACTTGTTTACTCAGGAGAAAAAATATGTCTCCAATCATGATATTTCTAAGCCTACCTCCCACCTCATCCCTGGAACAGGTAAGATATCCTACATCCAACCACCTCGCCTCCGTCCCCCACAAAAGGGCAAACCTAGTATATTGTTGAGTTCCAAGAGCACTATTATTTTTTTTTCCAGGGTCACAGGAGGGGGAGGAATGTGGGAAATTTAATTAGAATGGCACTGAAGAGGTTTCTGAATTTTCCTACCAATTAGTGTTTCATTAAGGCGGCGAAATTGCATTTACTGGAGATAGGGGCACATCCATCTCAAAAGCATCTTTATTTTCCAGATCTTGCCACAGCCCCTGTTTTGCAAGCTCAAATATCATACATGCAATCAGGGGAAGAGTGATTCATTGGTTACACATTGCAGAGATGCTGCTTAGATGGGACAAGAACTTTTTTGAAAACATCCCCAACCCCAGCAAATTAAAATAATCCCTAACCTACCCTATTTGTTCATGTTGGATTGAGAATGGGTGCATTCATCCCTTCATTGAGTTAGAAGAGACCACAAGGGCCATCTAGTCCAACCCCATTCTGCCCTGCAGGAAGACACAATCAAATTACTCCCATCCAGCCCCTGTTTAAAAACCTCCGAAGGAGATGGCACTACAATCTGAAGCAGAATAGTCAACTGTCGAATGGATCTTACCACCAGGAAGGTCTTCCTAATGTTTAGGTGGAATCTCTTTTCCTGAACATTACAAATAACTTCTTGACAGTAACATTTGTTCAACAGTGGAATAAAGATTCAGATCTTTTAGATCTCCATGTTTATTTTCTCCAGCTTATGAAGAAATTTGCAATTTTGGTTATGCTCTTTCTGTCAAGGAGTTTCTGCATTGAGTTTGCATGACAAGCTACACTAGAACATCCTGATGGTAAGAGCGATTTGGCAGTGGAATGCACCACTTGGGAATGTGGTGGAGTCTCCTTCTTCGGTTTTTCAACAGAGGCTGGATGACCACCTGTCAGGAGTGCTTTGATTTTGTATACCTGCAGGGTATACAATAATGGTTGGACAATACAATAATAATGGTTGGACTAGATTGTCCTTGTGGTCTCTTCCAACTCTGTGATTCTAATGTCACTTCAGAAATTTCTAAGAGGATTCTGTCCACACACACACACACACACAGAAATGAGACATGGTGAAATAATCCAGTCAGCTGCCATATGATGGGAATGGCAAATCCAATCTGGGTTTTAGACTGAACTTGAAAAGAGTTTTCCAAGGTTCTGAACCTATTTTGTAGAGCACCTTGGATAGTACTTTCAAAGTTTAGGCTAAACTCTGGAGTGGATTCACAGCCCCAGTGGCACAGAAGCCCCTGGCTGCCACTTTGTAAGATAACAAAACCGTAGGAACATGCAGCACCTTTGTGCTTGTTCTTTGCCAAGCTTTCTGGACATCTTCCACCACTTTGGTTTGACTCAAACTGTTCAGGGAAGGGGGGTTACTCAATTGTCTTTCCAAGCATTGCTGCTAACAGCATCACTTCCTTGTTTTCAAGGTCATCCTGGATCAATTTCTGAGGAAGGTTTATGGTTGTAGCCTTGGACAGGAAGAAAAGGATATCGATTGGAGTCAGTCCAGCAGTAGATTGAAAGGCATCAACTTACTCCCTGTGTATAAAGTCTAGTTTGGCTACCCTTTAATTACTGTGGCTATCAAATTCTCTAGTAAGGGAATACAAGGAAGTAATGAAGATGCTGGAGGAACTCAATGGTTGATAGATGGGTGGATAGATAGATAGACGATAGATAAATGGATAGATAGACAGGGGATAGAAAAAGAGAGGGGGAAGGAGAGAGAAAGAGATGGATGTCAGAGTTAATGCCCTCTTTTGAATCTGTCCACATTAAAAGAAATATACAGTTGCCCCTCCACATTCGCGAACTTAGCATTCGCAGTTTTGCATATTCACGGTTTTGGGATGGCCCCCCACCCTCCCAAAAGCAGCCCTCCCCCACCCTCCCAAAAGCAGCAACACAGGGGCTCTGGAGGCCCCATGAAGGCCTTGGGAGGGAGGGGGAGGGCTGCGGAGGCATCCGTGGGGCCTCGGGAGGGTCTCCGGAGGCCCCGTGAAGGCCTTGGAAGGGATAAGGGAGGCGAGGGAAAGCGACTGTGGGGCCTCCCGAGGCCCCGTGGTCGCATTGGTGGGAGAGGGCAGTTATTATTCGCAGAATTTTCACATTTGTGGGGGTCTGTGGAACCTAACCCCCGCGAACGTGAAGGGACGACTGTAGATGGCCACCTTAAGGGAACCATAATGTACTTGAAGCTGGATCCAAGACAAGTTTCATCAGTATCATTTTATAGCTGACGAATGAGGACATGTCAGATAGATCAATAGACGATAGATAGATGCCTGGCCATGTTAAGAGAAATATAGATGGACATACTTTAGAGAACCATACTGGCACTTGAACCTCGATCCAAGTCAAGCTTCATCAGTACCTTATGAGGAAAGACTTAGGGAGCTGGGTATGTTTAACCTGGAAAAAAGACAGTTAAGGGGTGATATGATAGCCCTGTTTAAGTATTCGAAGGGGTGTCACATTGAGGATGGAACAAGCTTGTTTTCTGCTGCTCGAGACTGGAACACGGAGCAATGGGTGCAAGCTCCAGGAACAGAGATTCCACCTCAACATGAGGAGGAACTTTTTGACAGTAAGAGCTGTTTGGCAGTGGAACACACTCCCCCGGAGCGTGGTGGGGTCTCCTTCCTTGGAGGTCTTTAAACAGAGGCTGGATGGCCATCTGTCGGGGATGCTTTGATCAAGATTTCCTGCATGGCATGGGGTTGGACTGGATGGCCCTCGTGATCTCTTCCAGCTCTACAATTCTTTGATTCTATGAGTATTCTGTCATAGCTGAAGGAGGACAAGTCACTTGGATGGATAGATATAGATATCAGAGCTAACACCCTCTTTTGCATCTCAGCATGTTAAGAGAAATATAGATGGAGACACTTAAGAGAAACATACTGTACTTGAAACTGGATCCAAGTCAAGTTTTGACAGTATCTTTACATAGCTGAAGAAGGAAGACACGTCAGATAGATAGAGCGATTGATCAATGGGAACTAATGTCTTCAATGTCAATGGAGGTACTGAATCTAAAGGTGAAATCCACTTCAAATCCACTGCTGATTTTAGTCCAAACTTAACAGGAGCTACCCAAAGGCTATTTGGGGGTAGGGATAAGACTGTTGGACAGTTCCTTTATTCACCACTCTGCTCAGAAAGTTGCCACCAGCTGATGTAGTAGATAGGCCTCTCCCATTCTTATTCTTTTTCTCCATCCACTCATCCATTCAATGCAGTGCTTGGAAAGATCGTGTTAAAAGTAAGATTATTACTGTAATAAGCAACTTACGTTTTTGGCAAATGAGGAAGCAAGGAGCTATAATTCAAAAGTAACAAAATGAGTGGGAAGGAAGCTACTCATTTGATGTAACAAGCACTGATTTCTAGTTATAGCTTAAATTTACTTTTAAGGGCATTTTTGATGTTTTTGGAGAGAGATTTTTTTATGCCCATTTCATTACCATTGTTCAGTACCAGCAGGCAGTTGTCCATGTGGCTGGCAGGATGGGGGGGGGGATTTATTCTGTAATAGCAAAGTGATGCACCCTCTCCTTCAGACCATGGATAATAGCAAATCCTGTTAAAATAAAGGAATTCCTATATAATACCATAGAGTTGCATTGGAGGACCCAGAAATTCCTCGAGAGGACACCTCTCTAGGCATTTCCCAGCAGGACTCTATAGTATGAGCCTGTTTTTTTCCAGCTGTGGATAACTGAAACTGCAGATATTGGTTCCACGGGGGGGGGGGGGCTTGTCCTGCCAATGAATTACTTCCAAAACACTATAAGGAGTCATGTGTACTGTGGTGGCTGCAGAGGTTCATGCCAGTGGGGTGATGAATCCACTTCATGCTTTAGTTCCAATTTTAACGGCGCTATCCAAGGTACTCGAGATTATTTTGGAGCGATGGTGCAGCACCTTCGACAGCTCTTTTAAACCTATCTAAAACCTGGAGCACATTCAAGTTGAAGCTACATGACACAAATAATCCCCTTTGAAACTGGATTGTTTGCAATGCCTGCTTCCTATGGAATCCTGGGATTTGTAGTTTGGTGAGGCAACAGCTCTCTTTGGCAGAGAAGGCTGAACACCTTGTAAAATTCCAAATCCCTGTAGCATTCGTGTTACCCACCCCTACTCTATGCTGTGATTTCAAACTAGGCCTAATAACAATTACATTGCTGCATAATAATACTACTAAAAATATCCTGTAAACACCCCCCACCCCCCAGGATTCCATACGATGGCACTCCAGGGCTTAGAATCATAAAATTGGAAGAGACCACAAGGGCCATCTAGGTCATACCCCTGCCATGCAGGAATACACAATCAAAGCCTTTTGGATCGATGGCCATCCAGCCTCTGTTGAAAAACCTCTAAAAAAGGAGACTCCACCACACTTCGAGGCAGTGTGTTCCACTGTTGACCAGCTCTTACTATCAGGAAGTTCTTCCTCATGTTTAGGTGGCGTCAATGTGGTATGAAGCTGCATTATTTCTACAGTGTGGATGCACCCTTGATGTCCCAGTCTTATAGGACCCACCAGTCATCAGTGAATGTGAATACATTACTTTAAAAAAGGGGTAGCATTTCACTTGGGAGTTACATCTTTGTAATTGGCCTAACGTGTGCTAAATGGAATGGAATAGTTTTGCAACATCCATATTCACCTTGGGGCTGTCACGACATTACAATGCATGGGATTCCATTCTGCAATGGTGGAATGGCTTGATGTGCCATGGCCCAATGCACAATGGACACCAAGGCACATCAGGGCACTCTTCAGTGTGCATCTAGACACTGGCTAGGTGCCTAATGTGCCCCAGAAATGCCTGGCACACATTGGAACACTCTTGCCAGTTCCCAAGTGCACATCTTTACAACTCACTAACAGGGTGTTATTGAGTTTCTGCAACATAGCTACAGACTCCTAAAGTTACAAAATATAGACTGCGACATAAAATCTTGGCCCATGTTTCCAAACTGTTCATCTATTGCAGCATATCAGTAGTGGCTGGTGGCATCCCTGCCAGTGGCTCAGTAGGTCAGCAACTCCATGATGGGTTAGCCCAGTGGTTCCCAAACTTTGGTCCTCCAGATGTTTTAGACTTCAGCTCCCAGAATTCCTGACTGTTGGCCAAGTCAGCTAGGGCTTCTGGGAGTTGAAGTCCAAAATACCTGGAACATCAAAGTTTGGGAATCACTGGGTTAGCCCAACTTTTTAAAAGACTCACTCATTGACATTGGAAGACAATGTCCAGCCCTTTAGATAGTTCCTGTAAAATTCAGACTAAACCCAGAGCAAATCTGACACCCCAGCAGTATGGTAGTAGCCAGACTCCACTGACTCTCTCTCTCTTACACAGACACTACTCTCTATTTGTTGCTGTTGTTGTTAATTGCCCTTAAGTTGACTTCGACTCATTGTGACCCTGTGAATGAGATTCCTCTAAGACTCCCTGTTAAAGGTTCTCATTTTGTACAGCAACCTGGCTGTCAGAAAGTAAGACAGAAATACATTCCTTTCAATACAGTTTGACCCACCAGTATGGCCTTTTAATTTTTCCTGGGGTTACTGGTGGAAAATATTCCTCTTTGATTTTCAAGTACATATCTAATGCATGGTGGCTTCCATACCAATGGGACAGTGAATCCGCTCTGGCTTTTAACCTCAGCTCCAAAGCCACTATCCAAGGTGCTGAACTCTATCATCATCATAGCTTCAGAAGCTTGGATACCTCCTTTAAAATATGGATTCAAACCCGCAGCAAAGTCATTGCTCTGCTCCACCAACCCAGGGGTAAAAGAGGGAGAAGCAACAAGGACACTTACAGGCTTTCCATACCTTGTCTCCAATATTCTTATGATCTCCTCTGCTTTCTTCTCCAGCAACAGGGAAAGAGCCCGAGAGCTACCTGTCTGAATATGTCAGAGGAAAGCCAAAACTCCTGCTGAGATCTCCATGTCCTCCCCATTGCTAGCTATTAAAACAAATTCTTCCCATGTTACAAAGAGAGCCGGAGGCTGGTGCAAACAGGTGCTCACTTGACCTCAAAGTCACCTGCATTTAATATATCACGTCAACCCTTGAGGGGTTTCAGAGGCAGCCAGTATGTCTCCTGAACCCCCTTTAGAAAAAGCAAAAAGTGAGAGAGGTCCTTTCTCCCTGCGGAAGAGCATGAAACAAGAAGACAGGTTCTTGTGCGTGGCAGAAATTTGATTCATCTCACTGGGATTTTTAAACTTTACTTTTAATTCTCCACCTTGCCTACTTTAATAGACTCGGCTGCGACTCACCTGTCTTGGGAAGTAGGGACTTTTTCCAGAATACACCCAGTGGTGTGACAATGATGGGCATGTCTGGGTGAATCTAATTCACTTTTAACCCTTCAAGTTCCTTTGCCCAGAAAATGAGCAGTAATTCACATCCTAAGATCACCAGTAGGAATGCAATTCTTTACTAATGTTCTTCTTGGAAGAAGCAGAAAAACCATTTTAGCAGCTTTCTTCCTGCTTTGAAAAAAGTCACCAAAAACTGCAGTTTTTGAAGACCATTCACATTTTGCAGCACATTCTGCATAGAAAAAAATGCACATGGCTGCTGGACCATGTCATCTGGACTGCAGGGGTCCAAAACAAGGTCAAAATTGGGGTAAACAGACCATCTAGACAAGGCCTCTGTCTCAGTATAACAGTGAGAAATTTATGAGATTTGTTCACATTCCCAGAAGAGAAGCACTCCGCATCATTGTTAGGAGTATAGTGCCTAGATCAAGGGAAGTAATAGGGCCACTCTATTCTGCTCTGGTCTGACCTCACCTGGAATACTGTGTCCAGTTCTGGGCACCACAATTCAAGAAGGATATGGACAAGCTGGAACGTGTCCAGAGGAGGGTGACCAAAATGGTGGGAGGTCCGGAAGCCATGCTCTATGAGGAGTGACTTAGGGAGCTGGGTATGTTTAGCCTGGAGAAGAGAAGGTTGAGAGGTGACATGATAGCCATGTTTAAATATTTGAAGGGATGTAATATTGAGGATGGAGCAAGCTTTTTTTATGACACTAGGACATAGAGCAATGGACTCAAACTAGAGGAAAAGAGATTCCACCTAAACATTAGGAAGAACTTACTGGCAGTAAGAGCTGTTGGGCAGTGGAACATGCTGCCTTGGAGTGTAATGGGGTCTCTTTCTTTGGAGGTTTTTAAACAGAAACTGGATGGCCATCTATCAGGAATGCTTTGATTGCATATTCCTGCAGGGGTGAGGGTTGGACTAGATGGCCCTTGAGGTCTCTTCCAACCCTATGATTCTATTATTGTTGCAGGTCCCATTCGCTCCATCATAAGTTGAAGGAGCAAAATGACTGTCCATCCCTGCTGTAGGATGAAGAGAGTGGCCATGGGAAATCCCATCTTCCTTTAATTCCCAAAGCATCGTAAAGCTTGAACCCTTTCCTCATACTGTTTCCCCTTCTGAGCTTCCCTTAAATGTGATTCTTGGTCAATTCTCTAACACTGCATCAATTCTTTCCTACTAGTGCTATTGTGGCTTGCTCGGAAGAAATGATAAATGTCCACATTATTTATTTCCCTATCTAGTGTAGCCAATTAAGCACACGTCAAATCCATTTGTAAATAGTGATGCTTGGTGAGAGCAGAGGGGTGGGAAGCAGGGGTTGGAAGAAACATACTAGCAGAGGGAAGAGGCTTTTTGACTCATGCTTGGGGGAAGAAAAAAGTAAGCAAAGGGTGAAGGTCAGTGGAGACACATCACACTGTACTGATTAAAATGTTGACAGCCATTCATTTAGTTTTATGAAATTGTCAATTGATCTGCGATTGCAGGCTCCAATCAATGCTCCGAAACTAAACGATGCAGAAAATCAGACAGCCTTAGAATACCCAGGATAGGAAGAGGAAGGAGGCATCAGAGAAGCAATTAATTCCTCCAGGGGAAGGAACTAAACCACCTCCTAGGACAGGGACTGGCAAAAGATAGAACTGAGTCTACTAGGAAAACTCTGGGGGAGTCGAAGCAGAATGGCAACCATTTTTGATGCCCAAATGGTGAAGAATGGAACAGCAAAAGGATACACACAAACATGAATTAAGGGAATTAAGAAAGCTAGGCAGTATGGGGAAGGCTAAAAACGAATGGTACTTGTATGTAGATGTAGACTATGAGACCCAACCAATCCATGTTGTAGTGGTGACAAGGTTCACAGGGTTGAAGCCCCAGGACTTTTTAATGAGCAGGGATTTACTCAACTTCTCCTTCACAAGGTTCTTATAGCCCTACGATTTCAGACAATGAAAACCAATTTTATTGAAGGGAAATATAAAAAGATCCCCAAGGAGCAGCATGTTTGCATATGTGGAATTGGGGACATGAAGACACCATACATTATATGCTACATCGTAGGATTTGGGAGGTCCATCACCTCCCAAAAATACTACTCTACAGTGAACTCACCACGGGTCAGTGTAAGAGGGGCACTCCAAAAAAGCAATACAAAGACTACCTGAAAGAATATCTCAGGCTCGGCCAAATTGATCACCAACAGTGGTCCACCCTGGCCTCACATCGGGAGGCATGGAGACGCCTTATTTGAGAACTCACGCTGAACAAGTCTTGAAGAGAAACGACAACACAGAAAGAACCACAACCCAAACCCAAAAACATCACCCAAGGAGACCTTCTGCTGTGCTTTCTGCAACTGGACTTGTTTATCTCAGATCGGCCTTTTTAGTCATCTGCGCGCTTGCAGAAAGTGCGGGATGAGTCCTTCCTGAATCTTCATTTGCGAAGAAAAGCCAGAGAGTAGGATATATAGTAACTCCAAGAGATAAGTTTCTGAAGAGAAGTTTGGAATTAGCAGCTAACCAAAATGATCTGGAGAAAATAATATATTTGCTATCCAATACAGCCAAGTCTATCATATCTAATACTGCCAGATTTGTGGTGAAAGCAGCCAAACTCAGATTAGTTTTTGAGGATATTGGTCCAGGTGGGAACTTGTGATAAACATATATATATATATATATATATATATATGTATATAGGTTTGAATAGATTATGTAACACTATGCCATGATTAATATTAAACACTTTTGTCATCTTTGTATTAAATGTTTAGTCCTTCCTGAATCTTCATTTGCAAAGAAATGCTAGAGATTAAATGTTGATCACTATACATACATATAGAGACAACAATGGTTTTACAAGTTTTAAAATGGTTTTGATTTTTTTGGTAAGATTGTAATTTGATGGCTATAACCTGTCTATGGTTGTCATGAATAAAACTGTCAATTTAGCCCATGGAAATGAGCAGGGATTACGACATTGGTCATGACGAGATGCTCATGTTCCTTCTGAGTTTAGCTGGAGCCTCCCTTGGTCTTTTCTCAGCAACAGGTTATTGTTATGGGCTATTCCTGTGATAAAGCCACCCCTATAGACTTTGGATTATAAAAGCCTTGAACTTGGTGGAAATCAAAACTTCTGGATGGTTTCAGAGATGCCAATGCATTTGGACTCCCCATAGTGTGTTGGGAAATTTGCCAATTTACAAAACTTATCACTACGCCACCGCTCAGACTCAAATTCCATGCTAATATCATGCATTATACCAACCTCCTGGTGATGACAGTCAAAGCCATAAAGACCTTGGGACCTCAGTAGTTGAAGGAATGCCTCTCTAAATATAGACTTGACCAAGGAAAGAAGACGCCTGGAGAAGACTTCCTCTATATCCCACCAGTGAGGGCAATACATTGTGAGAGAAGAGGGTCGTCTTCTCTTGCTGTGACACCCTGGTTGTAGAATACCTTCTCTAATGGGTGCCAATGGTGTTGTCGTTCTGGTTGCATTAAAACAATGGGCTTTTCCCTCATGCCCTTGGGGCCAGATTGATTCCATCCAATCTCACACATTTGCTAGGTGTTAAATGGTTTTCAGCTATTTTGCCAAATGTTAATTGTTATCTTTTGACTTGTCAGACTCTTCAATGTGATTTTACTCTGTTACATTATTTCTTACTACATGTGTGCGTGTATATATATTTTATATTTTGTTTAAATTGATTAAGCTGATTTATTGTATGTCATCCTGAGATTGGATGATATAGGGCAGGGAATAAATATGATGATGATGATTATAGATAGATAGAAATATAGATAGAGAACTAGGTAGGTTAAGAGGTGACATGGTAGCCATGTTTAAATATTTGAATGCCATAATGAGGATGGAGCAAGCTTGTTTTCTGCTGCTCCAGAGACTAGGACATGGAGTAATGGACTCAAACTGCAGAATAAGAGATTCCATCTAAACATTAGGAAGAACTTCCCAATAGTAAGAGCTGTTCACAGTGGAATACACTGCCTCGTAGGGTGGTGGAGTCTCCTTCTTTGGAAGTTTTAAACAGAGGCTGAGGTTATCTGTCATGAATGCTTTGATTGTGTATTCCTGCATGGCAGGGGGTTGGACTAGATGGCCCTTGGGGTCTCTTCCAACTCTATGGTTCTATGAGGAAAGAGAGAGAGAGAAATAAATGGATGGATCATAGGTAGATAGATAGAAGGTGGATGATAGAAAGATGGGTGTGACAAACAAGCCTGGAAACATAACAATCAGAAATTCCTAACAATAACAGTCAGCTATACAGTTGAATTAGATCTATCAATTAGAGGAGAATTTTGGTTGCTTGTTCTAGAAATAATTCTTTCAAATTCATACATTTCTTTATAGTCAAGACAGAAAGAACGAGTTCTTTTGGAACAAAAGCAACCTGTGAGAAGAGAAAATCTGAGAGTTTGCTTGTTTCTAATTTTAGAAAACGTGAAGTAAAATTGGAAAGGGAGAACATCTGAGCATGTGCAAAGTGGTTTCCCCATCAAACAGCAATCGCAACCCCACAACCATTCCTTACATCTTTGGACCATGGAACAGGGTCTTTCTAACCAGAGATGTTCCCAGTAGGTTCAAATCCAACCAAGTTGCCAATTTAGCAATGAAATACAACTCACCTCCAGCACCTTCTGCAAGCTTTCTTAGAAAGGTTAACGTTCCTTGGGAGACAGATCACCTTCATACATCCCCTGGAGAGATAAGTAAGACCAGGAGAGCTGACATCATAAAATGGTAGAGTCAGGCAGATGTAAGGAATGCTGTTGTCAGTTGTTCAAAGAGCTGCTGCCGAGATGTTTATCCAGAGCCACAAGGAGGACTCCACACCCATTTATCAAATGTCCCATCCCTCCCGCATCCAAGCAAGATCTAACAAGACCATCCATAACCCTGCAGGGGTAATGAAGCTGCCTCCACCTTTCTCTGCTCCTAAGCAACACGTAGGGAATGCACCAAGGTGAGGTCAGCCAAGAGCCTCCAGGTATTTCATCTGCATCACACTTTGCTGTTACCTGTGGCACACCAGCCAATTGAATGTTCTCCTCCTGCTCTTTGCCTCTGGTTTATATTGCTAGAATTGTTTTGGGGCTCTATGGTATGTGTCCCCTCTTTTCCACTGTGACTCTATGGTATGTGTCCCCTCTTTGGGGTCCCACGGATAACTGAAAGCTGCTGAGAGGTCCAGCAGAACCAACAGAGATACACTCCCCGTGTCTCTCTCTCTCTCTCTGTGTATGTGTCTTCAAGTTGCCTATCAACTTACGGCAACCCCATGAATTTGATAGTATGTTCTTAGGCAAGGAATACTCAGAGGTGGTTTTGCCACTTTCTTCCTCTGAAACACAGCCTACAGCACCTGGTATTCCTTGGCGGTCTCCCATCCAAGTACTAACCAGGGCTAACCCTGCTTCACTTCCAAGATCAGACAGGACATGCCTTTAGAGTATTTAGCAGGGTTTTTTTTTTCATAGAATCATACAGATACCCATCCAAACTCTGTTTAAAGACGTCCAAAGAAGGAGACGCCACCACCCTCTGTGGCAGTCTATTCCACTGTTAGACAATTTTTACAGTAAAAGAGTTTTTCCTGTTGTTTAGGTGGAATCTCTCTTTTCTTTTTGTAAGTTAATCAGAAAAGGACAGTCTTGGGAGTCTTGGGGGGGGGGAGTGTCAGGGGCCACAAATGTAGCTTCCATGGCCACATGTGCCCACTAGACCAAACTTTTCTCCACTTCTTATATAAACTAAATCCATCCACTTGGAGCAATTTTAGCAGTTAAGAAAATGCCATACCTCCCAGCCATGTAAGGATCAGAAGCAAAACATACTGGTTTCACCTGCCTGTCTCCCCATAACAATCCCTTTTGTTCTCCCTATCTGCCTGGTTTCACATTTCTAATATGTGTGCATACGCATGCACGCACACTTCATGAAATTAGTGTGATCGCTCTTTTATCCTTCCATTTCCTTTCAGTAAAAGATAAAGTTTAATAGACATCCTTCGGCACTCATGTTCCTACCTCCGCAGCCGCCTGGTGAAATGAATATCCAATGTAAGAACAAACCTTTATTTTATTTTCCTTCCAAAAGACTAAACGCAGAGCAATTGGGCTTGGATGCCTCTCTGAGCCACTGAGAAAGGAATTTAAGCTTCCTTGAGAAAGAGAGAGAGAAAAAAAAAGACTCATTAAAAGGAGTTAGAACAAATCGGTTATCAGACATTTAAAGAATAACCCTTTTCAAATAAACCTGTTAAATAAATCCATAGTAAAGATAATTAGGTCAGCGTTATACCCACACAATGCACGCTGATCCATCCAGGAGGCTTTAATGGTGGCATAAGCCTGTTAAAGCCATAACAGACGGTGTACCAAATCAGCCAGGCCGTTCAAAGGCGTCGCTGGTGTACCTTTTCCGCTGATAAACCCAGCCAGACAATCTCAGCTTTTGATGCCTCCTCCGCCAAAAAGCAGCATCACTCCTGACAGCCTTCTATCTCTTAGCTTACTTCCCTCAAATCTCCAGGTAGGTTTCTGAAACTAAAAAAACTGGCTTCCAGAAGCTTCTAGTTTCATTTTCCAGGGGTGAAGTACAGTGGGCCCTTGGTATTCGCTGGGGTTTGGTTTCAAGACACACACACACAGTGGATACCAAAATCCACGGGTACTCAAGTCCCATGATATACAATGGCACAGTAAAATGGTGTTCCTTATATAAAATGGCAAACAAGTCAACTAACCAAACCGGGTATATATCAGATTTTGCAGGGATGTGTCTCCTTTCCCTTGCTGTGTATGAATGAAGGCTGCTGCTGCACACTGTCTGCATTGTGCATTCATGACCCGCAGCACTGTTTCATCAGCTGACTCTACCTTGAGTGTGTGCCAGTTTTTCCAGAAGCAACAGAGCTTTGCTCAGGTTGGAACAGTAGCAAGCAGACACACAGTCAACACTTCAGACATCCAGGATAGCGTGCGAGGGTCCCCCCACCCTTTGTTTTGAATCACTGTTGCTTTGCTTGCCAAGTTGGAACTTTAAGCTATCCTGCACATCATCTGGAGGAAACTTCTCACAACTCCAGAAAACAGACATTCTGTTTGATTGGGTGGTTGATGGCACCACCATGATTGACAAGACAGCAATAAATAACAGCAGGCACACAATAGGACACAGTTCAACTCAGCTTTGTGTTTTCTGCCTGAGTGGAATTGTGTTGCAAAAGCTGGTGATTCTGTTGCACTTCCTGGCCAGAGCTACATGACTTACATTATTTGTTGTCTATGCCTTCTTTATGTTTTCCAGTGTAATAGAATTTCATTAAACATGCAAAACAGCAAAAATAAATAAATAAATAAAAAGTTAAAAAAATAAAAGCTTGGTATGTCTCAAAGGTAGAAAGGGACAGCTTGAATTTTAGGTTTTGGGTTAGGAGCAGATTAACAGTAACAGAGAAAGGGGCAGTACAGTACAGTGATAGTGGGAAATCAGGATTTGAATCCCTACTCAGCCATGGAAACCTACTTGGTGACTTTGGGGAAGTCACACCCTCTCAGCCTCAGAGAAAGGCAATGGCCAACCCCCCTCTGAGGAACCCTTGCTAAGAAAACCTAGGATAGTGTTGTCATAAGTCAGAGTTGACTTGAAGGCACATAAGAACAGCAAGGTGTGATGGTCTGAGTGTTGGAATAGGACTTGGGAGATGGAGGGATTGAGTCTCCATTGTGCCATGAAACTCACAGGGTGACTTGGGGTCAGTGAGTCTGATGGTGGTTGTGAGGATAAAGTGGGGAAGAGCCAAATAATCCACTTTAAGTTCATTAGAGGAAAGGTAAGGATATATGATACGCACACACACACACAAGCTATACCTGGCATGACATGCATTGTTACCTACATATATAAAATGCTTCAATATATTTCCATTCTCACTCTGCTGATTGGCCACTTAGAAAACATGCGAAGAGTACAATCATTCCATGCATTAATATATAACATTTCAAATCAACTATAATGGCTAGTTTCATACTGAGAGCCCCACTACCATGCAACCACATGTACACACAGATACATAGACACACACACTATGCATGTCAGGATGTGAGAGCCCCTCAGCCACTACCATACAACTGCACAAACACACACTACACACAAACCCCACACTCTATCCCCCACACTACACCCAACATACACCACATACATACACCCCTCCATGCTACACACACACCACACATATGTCAGGACCCACCATATTTAGAAAGGACTTGAAGTTTTCTACATGTTTTCTCCCCTGGTGTGCTGATTGGCTGCCCAATGGGAGGCTTTGATTGGTTGGGAAGTTTCCTATTGTCAGGGTCCAGGGTGTGGGCAGCAGGTTCATAGAATCATAGAATTGTAGAGTTGGAAGAGACCACAAGGGCCATCCAGTCCAACCCCCTGCCACACAGGAAATCATGATCAAAGCATCCCTGACAGGTTTTAGGACCAGAGACAACAGGGCCAGGTCAGGAACAGATGAGACAGAGTCCAAAGTCTACGCAGGGCCAAAGATAAGCAAAAGTCCAAAAACAGTCCAAGGTCAGAGCACATACCAGATATCCAGGGGGCAAGCCTCAAGAGCAAGGAGCAACTACAGACAGCACAGAAGGTCCAAGGCCCCAACCCAAAAGCAAGGAGCAGCTACAGACAACACAGAAAACTATGTTGTAGTGACAAAGACTGCAGCCCAAATACCACTCTTAAATAGCCGTTCCCCTGGCTGCTTCAGGTGTGTTGCATGATTGCAGATGGCTGTTTCTGATAGCTTGGTCCTGGTCCTTCCAAGACTCCCAGAGCCAGGGCCTGAGTCTGCAAAGAGGCTGCTACACCCAGAGGCCTAGTCCTACAAGGAGAGGCAGATCCAGACACCTAAGCAGCCAATCAGCACACTGAAAAGGGCAATGTACCCAAGAAAATTATATATATATATATATATATAGAGAGAGAGAGAGAGAGAGAGAGAGAGAGAAGGAGAGAGGGAGGTCATGATATATACCCTGGAATTCTGTTGATGTCTAAAGTATGAACAAGTTTCCCTATGGATATAGATGGACATGTGTACAATGTGGAATTGTTGTGGTTGTATGCCTTCACATCATTTCCGACTTATGGAGAACCTACGGTGAATCTATCATGGGTTTTTCTTGGAAGATTTGTTCAGAAGGGGTTTTTCTTTACCTTTCCCTGAGTCTAAGTTGGAGAACAGTTATGTGAGAGTCCTTTTGAAATATCCAAAGGGCTGTTAGGTGGATGATGGGAGTGAACTTGATTTTTGTTGGTATCCAGAGGGTAGGATCCAGGCAAAGGGATTCAAAAGATTTCTCTCTTTAAATCTCTCATGGGCTGTCACAGGGAGGGGGGTGTAAGAGTGTTCACTTTTGCCCCAGAGGGTAGGACTAGGTCTAATGGTTGTAATCTACAGGAGGGTAGATTTCAATTGAACACAAGAAGGAACTTCTTTTTTTATTGTTGAAAAGAGACATTTTAATACCTTTGCTACCTAAAAACAAAAATACGTACATATTTCAAAACAGATAAAATAGGTTTTCTGTAATTGGCTCACTTTTCCAAATAAAATGAATCTGTGACTTGATATGAGACTTCTGTATAAATCCCACCAAACTCAAAACATGAGAAGGAACCTCTTGATCGTGAGAGCGGATTGGTAATGGGACCAATGACCAAGAGTGGTGGTCTCTTTCTCTGGACATCTCCAATAAAAAGCTGGACTGCTCCCTGCTGGGGATGCTCTAGTGGGAGTTCCTGCATTGAGTGGGAGATTGGAGTCAATGGTCTATAAGGCCCCTTCCACTTTTATGATTCTATCTGAAGAAATGACAAGAAAGGCAATTCTGACTAAGCATTGGGATGTACAGGTTGCCTCCCTGTATCCACAGAACCAATATCCATGGTTTTAGTTACCTGCAGCTGAAAAATGAGGGACACATACCATAGAGTCGTGCTGGAAAATGCCTAGAGATGTATCCTCTCTAGGAATTGCTAGGTCCTCCAACACAACTCTATAGACTGCCTCAGATGGTGCTGGGCTTTTACTTTGTGGGAGGTTTGTAAACAGAGGTTGAATGGCCACCTGTCATGGATGTTTTAGCTATGGATACCTGACCTGGCAGGAGGTTGGAATTGATGGGCCTTGGGGTCCCTTCTGACTCCATGATTCTGTCACTTTAAGTTGCCTACCAATTTCTCCATGCCCTGTAGATTTCTTCTTTAGGATTTTTTGGCAAATAGTAAATCTCCATTTCCATCCAAATTATTATTGTGTTAGGTTGCCCAAAGTGGAAGGACTGAGCTGGACCTAGTTGCTGAGCTAAGAGCAGCAGCAGAAAACAGGAAACTAAATGAGAGTCAAGAGAGCAGGCAGGACACTTTGGAAACTCTGAATTATGAGAGGAATAACCAATAGCCCAAACTCCAAGAATTTATTCTCTGGTAGGATTCCCTATGCCAAAGGGGGGGGGGAGAATCATGTGGGTTGTTGGTGGTTTACAACTCCCAGCACAGACAGTGCTGGGGAATGCTGGAAGTTGCTGTCCAGTGGGATCTAGAAGGCTGCGTGATTCTCTACCCTGCCCTAGTTACAGGGAAAAAAGCAAAAGCAGCCATGTTGCCCATAGGAAAAAACAAACAGTAATCCATAATAATTCAAAAATAGGTCAGCCAAAAAGTCAAAGTAATGTGCAAGGTTTGAAGCTCTCCCAAATTTATCCCTGGGCTAAATAGAAAGCCAAGCAAAAGGGAAGAGAAGGAAGTCAGAAGGGGATGGGGTCTGGCTTATGGTACAGCCAGGGAGCCTGAATTTAGTTACCCTGAACATGATGCCATGTCGCCTGATGGAAAGTCCCAGAGAACTTGAAAGCTTGTACATTGATTTTGTCACTGTTCCCTTGGCCTAAAAACGTCCTTGTCTTAACAGGGATTCTGGCATCCCTCCAAGTTAATCACTATTACATTCTGCTGTTATGTTTTGTAGAGGCCATACATGCAAAACACATGGGGGGGGGACATGGGGAGAGGTGATCCAGCTGCATTCAGCATTGCTGAAAACCATAGGTGGGAGCCATGCACCCTCCATTTTTGGATTGCAACTCCGAGAAACCCCTAGCCAGCACAGCAATGCTGAGGAATGCTGGGTGTGACAGTCCAACAGGATCTTCCCACCCTTGCCCTATGGGCTAGAACAGTGGTTCTTAACCTAGAATCATAGAATCATAGAGTTGGAAGAGACCACAAAGGCCATCCAGTCCAATCCCCTGCAATGCAGGAATACACAATTAAATCATCCCCAACAGATGACCATCCAGCCTCTGCTTAAAAACCTCCAAAGAAGCAGACTCCACCACACTCCGAGGCAATGTCCTCACAGGGGGTCCGTGAAGGCTTCAAGGCTGCTCAGCCTACCTCCTCCCTGCAATGGAGTGGACATGTGAGAGGAGCGAAGGCAAAGGTTCGCTGGCTTGGCCTGTGCATTGCCATTCAATCTGCTCCATCTACAAACTTGAAGGAAGAAGCAGGAGAAAAGTCTTCCCTCTCCCCCCAGTGCCTCTGTGGAAAGGTTTAATAGATGGTATAATTGTGATGTTGTTGTTGTTGTTGTTGTTATGTGGTGTTGTTGTTGTTTTAAATCTTGAGTTAAGTTTTGGGGGTCCACAGCAATAAAATATGTTTAAAGGGGGTCCCTAGTAAAGAAAGGGTGAAGAGCCACTGGGCTAGAAAACAAGTTCTGGAGCCATATTTTCTCAAGCCAGCCTTCTGGAGCTATCCATGGTCCTGAAAGACATTGCCAAACTGCAGATCTTCCTGCCACCCATAGCTCTTAGACTGCAATACCCAGTATCCCCTAGACAATGCAGAACTATTATAGAATTATTTTGGTAAAGGTTTTTGGAGTTTCACAGACTCTTCAGATATCTATGAATCACATGACCATTTATTTGGCTCAATGGCTCAGCCCCCCTACAAGAGGTAGAAATTTGTGGTGAAATATATGAGGAGATAACTACATACCTATCCAGGTCAAGCATTCATAAAACATGCAGCCTTTACACGTGAAGAACACACATAGTCAATTTTACGGAACAAAACCAGGAAGGATTTTGAGAAGATGGTGGCACAGCAAGAGTTTGCCTCAGCATCTAGGACTATTGGGGTAAATGTTCTTGAGTCTCCCCAAGACCTTTCTTCAGGAGGCTATAGGTTGCATGACAATTAATTTGGCTTTATAGCTTACCCTCTCTAAAAAAAAATAATCTAGGGATGGTCATAGCAAGGATACATTCTCAAGTAGTCCCTCAACTTCCTATCTCACAATTTGTTGTTGTTAATTGTCTTCAAGTCGACTTTGACTTGTGGTGATCTTATGAATGAGAGACCCTCCCCAAGACACCGTCTCTTCAACAGCCTGGCTCAGGTCTTCCAAACTTAGAGTTGTGGATACCTTGATTGACTCTATCCACCTATAATGGGGTCTTCCTTTTTGCCATCTGCCTTCCATCTTACCATGAACTATTATCTTTTCTAGTGAGTCATGTCTTCTCATGATATGTCCAAAATACAACAGTCTCATCTTAGTCATCTTGATTTCTAGGGAGAGTTCAGGCTTCATTTTCTCTTGCTCATTTATTTGTCTTTTTGACAGTCCTTGCTATCCACAGCACTCTTTCCAAGCACCACATTTCAAATCTTGTAGTACTGTGGCCCAACTTCTCTTGTTACTCTTACATAGAGTAGACCCATGAAACCAATGGGATTTGCCTCTGGGCTGGCTCACCATTCAGCAGTTGATTTGATGGTTCTACTCTAGTTGGGAAAGAACCACAAGGATCCTAGCCATCGTGTTTGGAAAAACCCAGGCTTTGGTGACCTTGGGAAGAAGGAAGGAAGGAAGGAAGGAAGGAAGAAAGGAAGGAAGGAAGGAAGGGAGATATTATGAAAGTAAAATAACGTATGTGAATTTTTTAATGGATTATTTAAAATATTGCTTTCTTGCCTTTCTGTTCCATAGGGATCCATGATGTGGCTAACAATGGCAGGAGGTGAGCAATCAAAACAGAATAAAATGACTTTGGAACATTCATAGAAGACAATAAGCAATAAACAATAAAACCGCAAATAACATAACAAAACCACAAGAGGCAGCAGAAGAGGCCGCCAAAGATTAGTGGAACTTTCCTCCCTTCATTCATTCATTTACTTATTGCTCTTCTTCTTCTTCCCTCTGCCCTACAATTCACTTCCTTTGAATTCTGGTTTAACTAGGAAGGGTCCTAACATTGATTTCAGGATTGCCCGCTACACAACTGGAGCTCATCTTGCTCCAGACAGTTTGATGAGACTGCAGCTCATCTGTCCACCCATAAAATTTTCAGGAACAAAGAAGTGGAATGTGTGGCCCTCCAGATGTTGCTGGACTACAACTCCCATCCTCCAGAACAACCAAGGTTGAGGAGGACTACAACTCCCACTGGACTACAACTCCCATCCTCCAGAACAACCAAGGTTGAGGAGGAAAGGGACCTGCAGGCCAACAAGATTTGGAGGGCTACATATTCCCATCCTTGTTCTAATAAACAATCCTGATATCATGATACACAGGGGCTAGAATCCTGTTGGCATTTTGCCTTATACAGTAGGACCCCTGTATCCACTGATTCATTATCCACTGATTCATTATCCACTGATTCAATTAACCACAGGACACCAAACAGCACACCTACTATAGTCATCCTAGAAAACATGCCCTCTCTATCCGTTTTCTAGGTCTTCCAATGTCCGCCTGTGTGCATTAGAGAGATTGTTGCACCATGTGTGAGTTTGTAGCAGGTGCGAAACAATTGCTGCAGTATGTGTGAAAAAAAGGAGTTGTCGCTTGTGTGTGAGAGAGTTTCAAGATTTCCTGCGTGGCAGGGGGGTTGGACTGGATGGCCCTCGTGGTCTCTTCCAACTCTGCAATTCTATGATTCTATGAAGCATGTGTGAGACACAGAGAGAAAGAAATAGAGTTGCTAGCTTGGGTTGGTCTGTAAGTGGGAGAGAGGTTGTCGCAAGGTGCAAAAAGAGAGTTGTGTGAGCATGGTGGCACCAGATACAGCATTTTAGCCCGTGGGCTTGTGAGTGTGACATGGTTGTAGCTTGGGGGGGGGGCTTGTGTACTACAGTTGCTGCAACATCCCTTGTTCTCTCCACGGGGCCCCTTTTCCCCCCTTCTGCTCTCCCCCTCACCTAATAAAGCCCACCCCATCATCATAACGACCCCCCTATTTCATGCTATTCCCCCTTCTCCACAGAGCCCCCCCATAATGGCTCCCACAAGGGGGGTCTGACAGGGCTCTAGCTTGGGGGAGGAATTAGGAGCGGGCCTTGGCAGGATATTATTGCAAGTTTTTATGATGTAAATCCATTTATTTAGTTTTTAAAAATAAATATAAATATGACCTTGATGTCCTCATTGCAAATGACTTGTTTTAATGGAGGACCATCACCTCCCAAAAATAGTACTCTATGGTGAACTCGACATGGGTCAGCATAAGAGGGGCACTCCAAAAAAACGATACAAGGACTCCCTGAAACAACATCTCAGGCTCGGCCAAATTGATCACCAACAATGGTCCACCCTGGCCTCACATCGGGAGGCATGGAGATGCACTATCCACAATGCTGCAGCCTTATTTGAGAACTCACACTGAACAAGTCTTGAAGAGAAACGACAACGCAGAGAGAATCACAACCCAGAAACATCACCCAAGGAGACCTTCTGCTGTGCTTTCTGCAACCGGACGTGCTTATCTCGGATTGGCCTTTTTATTCATCAGCACGCTTGCAGAAAGTGTGGGATGAGTCCTTCCTGAATCTTCGTTTGCGAAGAAAAGCCAGAGGAGAGGAGGATAGAGCATCTTTATCCTAAATGCTATAGAGAATGGGGGGGGGCATGCACCTCCAACATCCTGAAGCCTCCCCCCAAGCCAGGTTTCCCCCCAGGCCAGGCTCTTTGAAGGTCCCCCTGCCTACTGCTAAGGAGTAGGTACTGCCTTAGCAGTAGGTAGGGGGAACCCCAAAAAGCCTGGCCTGGTGTGGGGGAGCCTGGCCTGGTGTGGGGTGCTTCAGGACGTTGGGGGTGCATGCCCCCCAATTCTTGAACATCCCAAGACTTTCGGTGGGTACAACCCTTCCCTCCTTTTCACCCAACTCAGCTCTTTACCTCCCAGATTGGCCTGGAGGTGGTGGTGGGGGCAGAAATGTCAGTCCATCTCCCCAAACTTCCCCTCCCAATCCACCTTGACCCAACCAAGCTCATCCCAACCAGCCCTTCTTTTTTTTAAATAGAAAAGAATACAAGTTGTCTCTTCATACCTGCTCAAGTCCCATTGTATCAATGGCATAGCAAAATGGTGTCCCTTACATAAGATGGCAAAATCGAGGTTTGCTTTTGGGATTATTCTTTTTTTAACAATAATATTGTTAATATTATCATATTCACTGGGGTTTGGTTCCAGGACACCCCGTGGATAACAAAATCCATGAATACTCAAGTCCCATGATATGCAATGGCAAAGCAAAATGGTGCCCCTTATATAAGATGGCAAAATCAAGATTTGCTTTTTGGATTCTTATTTTTTTAAGAATATAGTTGTCCCTTCATATTCACTGGGGTTTGGTTCCGGGACCCCCGTGGATACCAAAATCTGTGAATACCCAAGTCCCATTATATCCAATGGCACAGCAAAATGGTGTCCATTATATAAAATGGCAACATCAAGGTTTGCTCCCGGTGGCGCAGTGGTTAAATGCCAGTACTGTAAGCCACCACGTTGCAAGTTTGATTCCAGCAGGCTCCAAGGTTCACTCAGCCTTCCATCCTTTCATAGGTCAGTAAATTGAGTACCCAGCTTGTGGGGGGCAATTAGCTAACACACATTGGAAACTGCTTAATGCAGTGTAGATGTGTAAATAGCTATTGCTTAAAACAATTTGCAAGCCGCTCTGATAGCCTTGTGGCTGAAGAGCGGGGTATAAAATAACTAAATAATAATAATAAAATAATAATAATAATATTTTTAAGAATACAGTTGTCCCTTCACATTTGCTGGGGTTTGGTTCCAGGACCCCCCCCCCTCCCCGTGGATACCAAAATCCACCCAAGTCCCATTGTATGCAAAATGGTGCCCCTTCTAGAAGATGGCAAAATCAAAGTTTGCTTTTGGGATGATTATTTTTTTAAAGCATATTTCTAAGCCGTGGATACTTAAATCCGTGGATCCCAGATCCGTGGATACGGAGGGACAACTAGAATGATCAGTTATGTCTTTTTTTTGGTTTTCTGTTGTCAGTAAGAAAAAAATCCTACAATAACAAAAAAATAAATAAGAAAAAGCTGCTCCCTCCTGCCAAGCTGCCCCCTTTCCCCCTTTACTTCTCAGGATCGCACCCTCCCCATGCTTTGGCTCCCCCCTCCCCAATTCATGTCCCTGAAACTCCTCCCCTTTTTCTCCCCAAGCCCCGCCCCATCTTTTTCTGCGCCCCCCCCTCTCTCTCTTGGCTGCTCCTCTCCTTTCAGCCCGGGCTGCTTGCAAGCTCCTGCCTCTTGTTTCAACCTCTCTGTCTTTCTCTTTCTCTCTTTCCCCCCTCCTTCTTTCTCTTTCGACCCCTCAACCTTTCTCTACCCCCCCAAAAAACACACACACACAGACACACACACACACACCCCTCCGGTCCGCCTGCCCACCCCGCTTCGTTGCTTTCCCATCGGTTGCCAGCTGAGCCGGAGCCGCCCGGAGGAAGGGGAATCCAAAGGAAACCCAAGCGCGCTGGAGGAAGAAGGGCGAGAGAAGGAGAAGAGAAGGAAGGGAGAAGGCGACAGAAAGGAGGAATACCAGTCGGATTTTTTTGTGTGAGATAGAGATATTTGCAAATCTCTCTTTTTTTTTAAAAAAAATAAAAATTAGAATATCTATCTCTGTATTGGAGAGAGGGGTGCTTCCCTGCTTCTGGATGCCCGGGGCTGACGAGGGATTTGGGGTCTGAGCATGAAAAGGACTGCTAGAGACCCAGCCACCGTCTCCTCCTCCGCCTCCTTCTGCCTGCAGCTCCAACCTGGCGACCACTATGCGCTCCAGAGCCTGGGCAGCCCCCCATGCCAGTGCCCCCTCCTGCCCAACCCAATGAGGAGAAGCCCCCTTCGCCACCACCACCATCTCCTCCACCAGCTCGCCCCCCAAGAGGAGCAGTAACAGCCGGTAAGGAGCAAAGGGAGGTGGAAAATGGGGGGGGGGTCTTTGGGTATGGGGGGGTCTTCAGTGATCCCCCTGGAACATCCCAAGGTTTGGCCACCACCTCTCCATCTATCTCCCTCCCTCTCCATCCTGTATCCTTTGCTCTGGTCCTTGAAACTCCCTCCTTGCTTCCCCCCTTTGAGCATCCATCCCACCTTCCAAGCCTTGGCCTTGGGGGGGGGGTCTTTCCTTCTCTTACCCCCCCCATGGAAAAAACATAAGGGGCATCAACCCCTTCCTGCAATGCTTTGCGGTGGCCCTCCTCCTTCCTGAGCAAAGGGTTAAATTGTATGTGTGTGTGTGTGTGTGTGTACAGTCACATTCAGACTGTGTGCAACTGCAGCCCAGGGAACAGCTATGCATGCGGACCCTGTAGAAGAACCCACATGGAGGTTGGGGGGACCTGCATGCACACAGCCCAGGCACTAGATTGTTGGTGTGTGTGGCTGTCTGGGTGTACAATCCTACACCACCAATGGTGTGTAACTGCAGCATTGCTCCTCTTTCTCAGTGTATTTTCAGAGGCGATGGAAGACTACATGCGCCTTCCCTGCATCACATACCAAGCTTGTGTTTGTGTGTGTGTGTGTCAAAGTCTTCTACTCTGGCTAGAGAGTGCCCATGTGTGTACACACACACAGCAGACAGACAGACGCAGCTTGTGTGTTGAATCCCACTGGGAGCGCATGCTTGTGTTTGCAAGAGGAAGTGGACACAGACTTATGTGCAGATTTGCTGTGTGTGTGTAGGAGGGAATAAGGGGAGCTCTTTCCCACCCTCCAGGGAGGCTCTCCCAAAATGCATGGTGGGAGGGCTGCAATGTCTCTTCACCCCTCATGCACCCCAACCCCCACACCTCTGTGGTCATGTCTGTGCCAGGATTATATCGATCCAGACCGAGTCTAATAGAGTCCGGGAGGAAGAGCGAGGGAGTCCCCAAGGAGATGGTGTCCTCTTGGCTTAATGCATCGCCCCCGTTCTGTGTTTGCAGAGTGACAACCCAGAAGGCTGTTGTCCGAAATCCTAGGCTTTGTGGGGCCACTCCATTTCCCCAGGGGGAGAAAGAAAAATCTCCCCAAAATGCCCTAGAATGAAATTGAGAGAGAGATTGGGAGATCTTCTATGCGTCTGATAAGGGGAGGGAGATATGATGCATGAATGTGGAGGAACATGGACCAGGGATGGGAGCTCCCCATTGATCCGGGGCACACCAGAGATGAAGCTCAACTTTATTTCACGTGTCCTTTCCATGATTATTTTTGTGTGTGAAAGGGAGGGGATATGTACCATTTTACCCTTCTCTGGAGAAACTTGATATGAAGGAGGTGGTCTTGATCCTACAGCTTAGGTACAAAAAGCAAAAAGGCTGTTGGTCAGACCCCATAAATGTATGGACCCCCCTGTCCCCCCATTTGGAAGGGGAAGGGTGGGACCTCATCCTATCTGGAGATGTGGGTGTGCTTTTGGGTAGGTGTCACACAGATTTTGGTGAAGAGTTCAGAGGTGTGGGTGGGTGATGCAAAGGGAGAGGAGATTTACACAGGCTTTAGAGTGGTGTGAGAAAGCAATGAAGAGATGCAGGCACCCAGATGGTGGGAAGTCTTGGGCTGACCTACACACACACACACACACACACATCTGAGTCTTTCTTTCACATGCAACTCTCCCGCATGCTGCCACAGGCATGCAGTCCCACTGATTGTCACGTATCGCTGCTGCATGGATGTTCACCTATCCGACACAGCGACTCGCACACAAGACACCCAGAGTTTGATCACAGATGTCCTTCCTCTCTGTGGGTCTCACACAGTGTGGTGTTTGTCTCTCTTTCTCTCTTTTGTAACAACCAGTCAGTGTCTCTTTTTCTCTCTGATTTACACAGCCATGCACAACGGGTATGCTTGTTCTGGTGTTCTCTCTCTCTCTCACACACACACACACACAAAACCTGTTTATTTCATTCATACACAGAGAATTCTTTGCATTTTCTTTTATGTGCTTCTTTACTCAGCTGGTCTTTCCCCCACTATAAGCACCCAGACTTCCCTAGCCATTCCCATAGAAGCTGGGATTTTGGAGAGTTTGCACAGTGGAATCCCTGATGCTTCCTCTCTCTCTCACACACACACATACACACAAACATACATAAAACACAACCCGGGTTTTCTGTTTCTCCATGGACATACACCCAGTTCAACTAAGTTTACTTATGTGTTTTCTTCACTCTCCACAAACACCCTCTTACCCCATTGCCCAACATGTCCCTCCTGTACAGTAACACAAAAGGGGTTCACCTCCCTCTCTCTCACACACACACAACCTAATCATGCACACATTGACACTCCCCATACTATACTTTGTTTAATGCACATAAGCTTCTTCTAACTATCACATCAAGCAATTGCACATTGATTCCCACACGTGTGAAATTCCTTTCAGAAGCATTTCTTTTTCTTTTTCTAAAGTTATCCTCATGGGAACAGAGATTCACTACCACATATACCACACACCCACCCACACACGTATAAGTCTTTCTTCCAAGCTTTATCGGACATATCCTGCATAGTCATTGAATTTCATGTGCATGTCTAGACACACATGTGCATAACTGCTAGAGACTTTGTGGCCAGCTTGTTCTCCTTGCCTGGTAAACAGAGAAATTGGCTTTTGCCTCTCCAGTTCATTTCATCTCTAGCAGTGTGCCTTGTTTGCTGTTTTCCTCTAGCTGTTGGTGTGAGGCTTGCCCCTTTGGGGAGCTCTTTAGCACTCAGCAGAAAAATGCTCGGCACACTCTGTTCCCCCTCCTCCCTTCCCTTTTACTGCACTTTACATGTTCTCTGGACTCCAGGGAGGGCAGGAAAACAAGATGAGGTGGTGCTGCAGGATGGGAAAAAAAAAGGAAGGTTGGGTGGGTGTTAGGTCCACCTGGTTTTGTGTTGGTGTTGGAATAAAAGGACTGGGAGGTATACCTGGGGAAATAGCTTTGGAGTGACTTGGGGGCTCATCTGTAGGGTTGGGAGAGAGGGAGAGAGAGGGAGACTCATGTGTGATCTTAGGAACATAGCAAGACCATGCTGGGATATGCAAGGCAGTGTGTTGATTGTGAGCAAGCTGTGTCTGCCCCTTGCCGTGCTGGGTTTGTGCGTGTGTGTGCAGCCGAGTGTGTCCATCTGTCTGCACATTTTTTGCTTTGGTGAGACCAGGGCAATGGAGACAGTTTTGTCTTGGTTTTTGCTGGTCCAAGCAAGAAGGTGGCAAAGGTTGCATGGCCAGAAAGGGAGAGCAAATGAAGCAAGACTTTTGCACGAAAGTACGTGGGGTGGGGGCTTAATGTGGCGACATGTGTACGAGGGAGAAAGCAGCAATTTCTGTGCACCCGGGAGAGGCAACGGAGGCAGCACAGAAGTGTCCACTTAGATTTTTGTGTTCCTGAGGTTGGCGTGTGTGTTTGTGTGTGTTTGCATGCTGGAAAACCCTCTCCTTTTTTTCTAAGACAGCCTCGGGGGAAGGAGGATGAGTTAGTTATATGCCTTGTATCTACATGCATTTGTGTGTGTGCGTTGATACCGACACTCAAGGATGTACCAAAGAGTGCTACCGTTGTGCATGTTCATGAACCATATTGTGTTTCAAGTAGGAAGACACATCCAGCTCTCCTTCTTGTCTTTTTTTGGGGGGGGGGATGCAGGGGAGGGAGCTATTTAGGAAAGCACATAAACCCCTTAAGGCAGGAATATTTAGATTCAGATGACAGCTCCAGTTTTATTTCAGAACCATAGCTGTAGGCAAACCCTGACCTATCTCCCTCCATGAGAAGTTCATGTTGGATGGTCTTTCATTGCTTCAGCCCTCTCTCCCCATGGCCTCCCTTGACATCTGGCTTCCCACACCCACTCTTCCGTATTTCTTACTGTGGAAATCTTCAGGGAGCCAATGAAGTTGGGAGTCTTGTTTTGGATGAATGCAAAACATACTTGCAGATGTTTTGGATTTGCCTTGGGGACTGAGATGAGCAGCAGGGAAACTTCTGTTTGGGGCTGAATCAGAGAGCCGCTTCTGAATTCGAGAGCTGCCTCTTCCTGCAAAGTACACTCTGTACATGCCCAGGAGTCTCGGTATCCCTGTATCTCAAAATCCATACCACTCGCAGCATGGGTGTTTGGATCTGTCTGCTCTAATGCTAAACCTAAGGGAAGGAAATAATGTTGGGATGAGGAATGAGGATGGGGTGGGGAGCAGAATGTAACTTGAGAAAAGGTAAAGCAAACAGAGAAGTTGTGAGGTACATACATTAAATGGACTCTTTCTAGTATGAAGGCATGTAAGAGAGGCATGTAAAATACGGTGTTCTTCCACCCACAAGGGTAAATGTGATTGAAATGTCTATGCATTTCTGTCTTGAGAGTGGATGGTGTCAAACAGCCCCAATGTGGGGAGGGGGTCTCCTCCTAGTCTAGCAAAGTACCTGTCTCCCAGAAGGGGGAGCTCCAACCCTGTTACTGGGGTTCGGAGAAAGATTTGCCAATGCCAGCTGTATGCCAAAGCAATTCCAATTCCCGGATTGTTTTAGACTTCACTCCCCCCCCCCATCATGCCTCTTCTTTTTCAATGAGGTTTAGTGGGCATCCAGCAAAGGCTTTGGCCAATCCACCCCTTTCACAAGAGGGGGTGAGGAGATGGCATCAGGCTGTGTGGAAATGACAAAATCAACACAAATCAGCAATATACATATCAGCTTTATTGAAGCCGGGGACTATTTTCCTCTTTATTAAGAGAGCATGGGGAGGAAAAACAAGGGTGTCTGGTACCAGCAGCATCTTTCGGTCTCAATGACTTTTTGCAACTAGAACTGAGATGGAAACACGGGGTTAGGGAAAAGGAGGCAGTGGCCTCAGGCGGCAGATGCCGAGGGGTGGGCGGCAGATGGTCAAAATGGCAGAGCGCTCAGAGTAGTGTGTATTTCATGAAGCTTACCCTCTGACCCATTGTTGTCCTGTCTTCACATGGCGATGAAGGATGCTGTCTGTTGTGTGCTGAAGGATGATTCAACAGCAGGTCTGGTCAAGTTCTGATGATGGCAATGGGAAGATGCTCTCTTGTCCTTTGCCTCAGGCAGCAAAATGTCTTGGGTTGGCATAACTGCGCATAAGTGCTTTAAGGAGAGCCATTTTCAATCAGATTCAAGTTCCATCTGGTTCCATTTCCATTGTTGGGCAACTCAGTATTTCTGAGAAGCCCGCAAGCAGGAGATAAAAGCAACAACCATCTCCATACCCTAGAAGGCCTTCTTGGTGGTTGCTTCCAGACTCTAGAATTCCCTTCCTAGAAAAGCCTGACTGGCTCCCTCCTTGCTGCCCTTTTGCAAGCAGGCAAAGCCCTTTATGTTCCAAACATCAGTTCCCAGAAGCCCATTGAAGAAGAAGAAGAAGAAAAAAGGACTTCCTGAGTATGCCATACTGAACCTTCACTTTGAAATGGATATGTTTTAAACAGTTGTGATTCTAGAGAGAGTTTAGTGTCATTTTAAACATGACTTTTCACTTTTGCATTGTTTATTTCTATCATTTGACTGGTTTTAGCTATATTGTGCTCATTTTAATTAGCAAGCTGCCTTGAGTCCCATTTTTGAGGAAAAGGTGGTATTGATGAAGATGATGATGATGATGATACTTCTTACAGGCAATAAGAGCTTTTAAGCTAAAATCTGCTGGTATCTCCTTATATAACCCAGTTTGAGCTTTAAGATCTGCAGGGAAGGGTTTTCTCTCAGTCCCAACACCTTTGGAGGCATGCTTGGTGAGGAGTCTTCTCGGTGTCTGCTTCCAGGCTGTGGAACTCTCTTTCACAAGAAACCTGCTTGGCTCCCTCTCTGCTCTCTTTCTGCTGGCAGGTGAATACCTTTTCATTTAGAGAGGCCTTTAAAATTTAATTATGGAGCAGTAGTGTGTGTAAAGTGGTGTGCTGTATTTTTAAGCTTTTTAATGGTAATGGCTGGGGTTCAGTTCTGGGACCCATTGCAAATGGCAAAAAACCATTAGATGGTCAAGTCACATATTATTCAATGGGGGCGATGCAAACATGCATGTTTCAGCATATCTGCATTCACATCAGCGCCATTGAATAATATGGGGTGTGGTGATCTGTGGACAGTCCAATCCACAGATCAGGAGCCCGTCTGATTTATATTTGATTGCTGACCTATTTATTTTCTGGTTGTGGTCTTATATCCACTGTAAGAATGTAAACCCTTAACTATTTTATCCTTGCATGTGAGGATGGATACTTTGTTTTCTCCTGGTTGTGGGAGAAAACAAATATTTCTCCACAGTATTTGAATGTCCTTGTCACGAAGTGTTTTCTGCACAGAAAAAAAAAGTTTTCTCTGCAAGAAACAGTTCTTTTGTTTAAAAAATGCACACAGGAAACCTGTTTTCTTCACAGAAAATATTTTTTTCATGCAAAACCTCATGCTTTCCAAAATTCATGTTTTTCTGCCCACATAGCACTTTTTTAGGGTGCAAAAGTCTTTCTCCCCCTCCCTATGCAGAATAATTCCTCTGCAATACTTTGGGATAATTGAATATTGGGGGGGGTGTGGGGGAATAGCAGAAGATTCTCACTTGTTTATAATTCTTACCGACATAGTTTTCCAAATGATGGGAAGCAAATTTTTTCAACTGGGTAACCAATAATAACATTCCTTCCACCCTTAGTCTACTGTTTTCTTCTTTAGCTTTGTTTTTGAGGGACTCCTTGTTAATCTCCTCTCCCTGTGAGTGGCTAGAGTTTCAAGGATTCAACTGCACTCCTTCCTCCACATTGAAATAACCAAATCTCAAAGCTGGGATGCAATCCCTCTAATGCATCCAAGGCAATGCATCTGCATGCATGTGCAAGCACCAGCAATGAACAGGAGCATCCATTACACAGACTTGCTCCTGAGCGAGGTGTTGAACTCTTGCTAATATATTATAGGACAATTAATCTCCTCCCCCATTTCTGTGTTTCATTAACCCAACGTACAAACACCTTCTTTGCTTTAATATTAACGGAAGGGGAGCTTTGGCAAAGTATCTTGTGCAATCAAAGGCTGGAAAAGTTACATTACTGAAAACAAAAATACATGCCTAGAAACCTTCCAGGGGAATCCTGAGAGTTGCATTCTAGTAACTATCCAAAGCTCTGAGCACAATGTATGCAGTGGTGTAGAATAGCCAGGCTCCAGTGAGCTAATTCTGTAATGTAGATACAATCCCAGATTTCTCGAGGGCTGTGGGCAAGCCGTAAACCATACAGTGTTGTCTATTCAATATGGAAGCATACGATCTCTGCCAAGGAGACAGACTTATCCTCAGGCTCATCTATTGCTATTTGTTTGCTTCTTTAAAGTTGACAGTCATGATGCTCACTTTGGTCTGCTGTTCCACCCTTGTCTTGATATAAAGAAATGGTGGAGGGTTTGTCTGGAGGGAGAGGGGACTTAGGAGATTTTCAGACTACACTGTTATAGTGTTACTATTCCACTTTAACTGCTCTGGCTTCCTCCTGTGGAATTCTGGGATTTGTAGTTTAGTGAGGCCTAAGATCTCTATGGCTGAGAGTTGTAAATGCCCCTCCTTAAACTGCAAATCCCAGGATTCAAGAGGAGGCAGCCATAGCAAATAAAGTGGAATAGTAACACTATAACAGTGTTGTCTGAAAATCTCCTTAGTCAAATCACCCAAGACTTCCTCACTAGGAAGGAAGACCTTGCATGGTGGTTGTGGTAATTTGCTGCCAAGTTGGGCTTCGGCGTATGGTGACCCTCTTGCTCTGTTGTCAACAGCCTTGCTCAGGTCTTGCAAGCTCAGATTCCTTGACTGAATCAATGCACTTCTAGTGTGGCTTTCCTCTTTTCCTGCTGCTTTCCACTTTTCCCACTATTATCGTCTTGTTCAATGAGTCCTTGGCCAAATCCACACTACGCCAATAATCCAGTTTGAAACTGGATCATTTGCCATGGCTCCTTCCAATGAAATCCTGGGATTTATAGTTTGGTGGGGCACCAGCACTCTGGCAGAGAAGGCAAAAGACCTTGCAAAACTACAAATCCTAGGATTCCATAGGAAGGAGCCATGGCAAATTTCGAACTGGATTATTGGTGTAGTGTGGATTTGGTCATACTGTCTTGAGATGTGTCCAAAGTATAGTAGCCTCTATTCCAATATTTTGGTTTCTAATGAAAAATCAGACTTGGATTTCTCCCAGGCCCATTTATTTGTCTTTGGGGCAGTCCATAGTATCCGTAGAACTCTCTTCCAGCACCACGTTTCAGATGAGTTGATTTTCTTCCTGCTAGCATTCTTTGCTGTCCAGCTTTGACATCCATACGTAGAAATTGGAAGTGGTATAGCATGGATGATTTTGACTTTGGTAATTAATGATACATCTTTACACCAGAGGATTTTATCGAATTCCTTCATAGCTGCCCTTCTAAGGCTGCTGGCACACTGCAGAAATAATGCAGTTTGAAACCACTTTAAATGTCATGGCTCAATGCTATGGAATTCTTGGATCTGTAGTTTTGTGAGATATTTAGCCTTCTCTGTCAGAGAGCTCTGGTGCCACACCAAACTACAAATCCCAGGATTCCATAGGATGGCACCATGATAGTTAAAGCAGTGTCAAATTGCATTGTTTCTGCAGTGTGTCAGCAGCCTTAGTGTTCTTCTGATTCTGGAAGCAGAACAGTTCTACCTGATCCTAACCCATCAGAAACCATCCATGCATTTAGATCAGTTAGGCCCATGTGTAAGAGATGTTAGATTGGTGGATATGGAGAGCAGGGCATTTTTAGTGGTGGCTCCACAGTGGCAGAATTGCATAAACATTTGCACATTTCTGTAGTTAGCAGGTTTTAAAACAAACAAACAAAAAGAGAAAGGCTTCTGTTTAAAACTTCCATCTGTGTTTTTACTAATTGTTTTCCTCTAGATATTTTTTTTTAATGCTGTTCATTTTAAAGGTGTTTGTTTTGATTTTAAGAGCAAAAATCTTTGCACTTCTATGACAATCGAGTAATTGCTTAGGGCTTTAATTCCAGGAGGCTGATGTGAGGAACCTGTTACTACATGAATAAGTAACCAAACTCAGCCAGCCTTCAGTGGGTGTTAAGTGCAGAATCTTGTTCAGCTCCATTTTTTTCCCCTCTTAAGGACTTTCCAAAATTTTGCAGATGTCTCCATAAATTCAATGAGAGGAACTTGAAATCTACATAATGGGAATAGGTGGACATGCCAAATTTGACCTGTGCAAATGAGTGTTAATTTGGGTCGGTTTGGTTTTTTCCCAGCTAATATATCAATACTGGCAAATTTCTTGAGGAACTTTGGAGGAAATAAATTGATATTAAAAAGGAAGGGAATGGCAAGTGAAAGTGACCAATTTGTTTCTTATTTATTTATTTTCTGCATTTTTCAAAGAATCATCACAGAGTTGGAAGAGACCACAAGGGTCATCTAGTCTAACCCCCTGCCACCCAATCCCACCTTACTCCCAGCCAGCTCAGGGCAGCATGCATGAGCTCTCCTTCTGCTTATTTTATCCTCACAACAAGTTTGTGAGGTAGGTCAGTCTGAGAGAGAGTGACTGGCCCAAGGATACCTGCTCAGTTTCATGGCTCAGTGGGAACTTGAGCCTCGGTCTTCCAAATCCTAGTCCAGTAGTCTAACCGCATATGTAAGATTGCCCTGTTGGGCTCCTGTGTTATGTTGGTTCTTGATTGGAATCGACTGCCAGCCAATTTCACTGTGTGACCCCACGGATTCTAGCATGAAGGGAGCGTGAGTGTTCCAGACAGCAAGCTGTGATTGCAATCGCCTTGAGCTCCTACAGAATTGTTCATCTCCTGAATGCACTTGGTGCTTCGGCATAGTACCCCCTCCCCATCTCTTGAAGGTCACCAAATCAATTTGTGGTGCAGTGGGGAATGGGGTGTGTGTGGGGGGGGAGAGGAGAATGTAGCAGCTGTTAAATAGCATCTGGAGTGCAGAGAGAGGAGGCAGAGAGAAAGAGAAAGGAGTTTGATGCCAAAATCAGACTATAGAGATATGGAGAAGGGAGGAGAGAAGGAGAGTGACCCATTAACACCCATGTCCAAGCTCTGCATCCATCCATCCATCTATCTATCTATGTGTTTGTTGATCAGTTTTCTGACCACAGGGCTCTGAAAATATTGTACATTTTTTTTTAAAAAAGAGAAAGGATTCCAAAAGAGAAGTAGTAAAAAACAGATTTAAATCCATTGAAAAACACACCCTCTTTTTATATTGGATACAGTTAAACAGACCTTAAAGAATCACACAAACACACAGTGTTTAAGCCTGGAAGGCCATGATGGTTAGAGATGATGAGGATGAATTGTCGTCGTCGCAATTGCAACAGCAGGAACCATAAAACAACAACTAACAAGTAGTTTTTCCTTTGTTCTGGGTGGCCAATGAATTAGGAAGCAATAACTATTTTTTTAAATGGACTTCCAAGCTCTGGGAGAGACACATTTTATTTCTGAGATGCCGGAGACTACATCCAGAATCCTGCTGGTGCATTTTGTTAGTGGTTGCATACCACGGTCACAAAGTGGAAATGAAAGAAGGCAGGCAGAATGTGGTGGCCCCGAATACCCTATTTCTCCAACACCTTTTGTCTTTCATGACCACTGTTTCTATGGCCTCTCTCATCCTGTTACCCTGATGTACTTTCACCAGATTTTTACATCAAGAGGATTCTGCCCTAGGAGTCTACCCTAGGCTAAATCCACACTACACAGATAATCCAGTTTGAAACTGGATTATTTGCCATGGCTCCTTCCTATGGAATCCTGGGATTTGTAGCTTGTTGAGGCACCAGCACACTGCCTGTGCTTTGCTAGCAAACTGTCATTCTGGATTGGACCAGATTGCTCATGTAAACAGTATATGAAGCATTGTAGGACGTTCATTTACTCCATAAGGGGCCCTAGTGGCACAGTGGTTAAATGCCGGTACGGCAGCCACAACATTGTGAATTCAATCCTGTAGGGCTCCAAGGCTGACTCGACCTTCCATCCTTTCATAGGTCAGTAAAATGAGTACCCAACTTGTTGGGGGCAATTAATTAACAGAGAGCGTCTAGCACTATAAAGTGATGTAGAAGTTGTCAGTGCTTTTGCTAACACATTTGTAAGCTGCTCTGAGAGCCTCTGTGTCTGAAGAGTGAGGTATAAATAGTCTTAATAAATAAATAATTGGGCTAAAGACCTTGTAAAACTATTATTATTACTATTATTATTATTATTATCATCTTAACGCCATCAATGTACATGGTGCTTTAAAAGAAAAAGAATAGCAAAACAGTTCCCTGCCCTCAAGCTTACAAGCTACAATTCTGAGGATTCCATAAGAAGAAGCCATGGCCAATAATGCAATTTCAAACTGGATTATTTGTGTAGTATGGATTTGGCCCTAGTGGAAAGCTGCTTTCAATGACGACAAATCCAAAGCTTCCCCTATATTTATTGCATATGAGAGAGCATGAGAGAGAAATCCTAGGTGAAATACTGTCTCCAGCTTCCACATGGTAATCACGTCTCGGTGTCCTGTGATGAACTTCTCTCCCTTTCCTGCTGAACCCCCTTGAGATGTTCTCCTTGATTGTTCTTTTCCTCCACTTGCCTTGATTGGTTTTGTCTCGCTCGCCTTGATTGGTTTCCTGGCGAATGATAGCGTGACATCCTGTGACCTTAACATTCATCTTTCTGCATTTCCTTGCTTTTGTTCATTCCACCATTTTCTTTTATTTATTTATTTTGAGAAGTGGGGGAAGGAAGGAAGGTGTCCAGCTTTTCTGGCCCTTTTCTGAAAGCCCATTCAAGAGTCACTTGTGCGGCTCTCACGTAGGTTGGTTACTCACTCCTTTGATGGATGCCAGCTTTGTAGGGGCTTCTGAATCACTGGCTCCAGCACAATTTTGAGTGGATCAGATGCCAAGTGGCATTAATTGCTCTGCTGCAAGGGAGGCTGAGATTTCAGCAGCCAGCTAAAGAAAAGTGACGGCAGTGCCTTGCATTTCTTCTTAAAGCTGAATTCACATATGCTAAGGGGAAAAAATAATAACAGTCTAACAAAGATCATACATAGAGTTGGAGAAGATCCTGTTGGCTGGTGCTTCTTAAGCTCTGTGATGTGGAGTGACTGACTCTTCCACGTCAGTGTGCCAGGGATTGGTACCAAATTTGTGCCCACTGGCTACCATTTTTTCTTCCTTTCCTGGAAATTCTCCAGGGACTGGCAGTTGATGGCTCATGGGCAACCATTTTGAGCAGCATTGTTGTAAATCAGCTGATCCAACCCCTTTGGTTTTGGAAATCCACTGGTAGGACATATCTGGCTATCCAGTCTTTAGTAGAAGATGTCTAACAGTGGAGAATCCAACACTCTTCTGGCTGACTGGACTATCAGTAGCATTGTGTAGAAAAAAAGAACATATTTGGAGTGTATCTTTAAGACAAATAACAAACTCACCATTGGCTTTTAACGCAGCAAAGGAGAGGATATTGCAAAGTCAGTCCACAAAAGCTTAAACCAGATGGGAAAAGGAGAACACAAGTGGATAACCTGTGACCCTTCACATGTTGTTGGACTGAAACAACAATGCTCACCATTGGGTACCATGGCTAAGGCTGATGGGAGAGGAGCAACATTGGAGAGCCACAAATTGCCCACCCCTCGAACAGAACCTTCTGAAAGGTGGCATGGTGGCAATGTGGAGAGGTCTCTCATCATGACTCCCGATAAGATAGTTACAAGTATTCTTCTAGAACAGTGGTCCCTCAAACATGGGTCTTCCAGATAATTTGGACTTCAGCTTCCAGAATTCCTCACTGTTGGCCAAGCTGGCTGGGGTTTCTAGGACTTGAAGTCCAAAATGCCTTGTGGACCAAAATTTGGGAATCATTATGCTAGAATAATATAATCAATGGGAGTCCAGTAGACCAGAAGATCCAACTCCTGATTGGTGTTGAAAATCCAGAATTGCAGCATCCATGACCAGGAGGACAATCCATGATCTGTCCAGCCTCTGCTCGAAAATCTCCATTAGGGAGGTCCTACCAACCCTCTAGGTTCTGTAGGTTCTATTGTCAAGCTCTCTTGAACATCAATGCACTTCTTTGGATGCTCAGCCAAGCATCTATCCTCCTGTAACTGGGGACTGAACTTATACCAGAAGCAGGAGGACTTATACCAGAAGCAGGGGGTTTTAAGTTGTGAACGTGTGAAATACTCTTTTCCAGGAGGATTGTCAAATTCAAACATGATATGGGTTTGGTTTCCAGACTAAACCCTGACTTTTCCAAGCAACTGGTAGGCTAATGAATTGAAACCTGCATATTTATATCAGGAATTGCACTTTGATTTTTTTTAAATGCTTCTTCTGGAGATGAATTGACCTAACCACACTCCCCAAATGTGATGGAAATGGCCCCCACACTTCCCATGTTTGAACATTTTTAACCCCTGGGGGCCAGAAAAATGGTCCTGGGGCTGAGCTTTGCCCACCCTTGGCCTAACTGCAATGGATTTTTTATTTCTTACTGCTTTAGCTTTGGTGTGTGTGTGTTGTAAGCTACTATCTCAGGCATGATTTGGAGGGCAGGACTGTGTATTTTGGCCTCTCCTGCACCTCCCAGCAAAGTAGTCCTGTAATGAAGGGCAAGGTCCTATTGTCAATGACAACCTAATTGGCTTAATGAGGAAAGTCAATCATTTTGATTCAGGCAGCACAATGTTCTGAACTGGTGGCGGTAGTGGCTAGTGGGTTCCCTTATCAATGAGGTGGTGAATCACCCTGGGTTTTAGTCCCAGAGCAATCCAACTAGTCTCTAGTCCAAAGGAGCCCTGGTGGCAAAGTGGTTAAATGCTGGTACTGCAAACACAACATTGTGATTTCAATCTTGGAGGGCTCCAAGGTGGACCCAGCCTTCCATCCTTTCAGTAAAATGAGTACCCAGCTTGTTGGGGCAATTAGATGACACACTGTGTAAACTGCTTAAAGAGTGCTTAGCACTATAAAGTGGTATAGAAATGTAAATGCTATTTCTTTCTAGTCCAGACTTCCCAGGAGACACCCAAGGGGCTGAAACTGTTTTGGTGGGATCTGGCATCTTATCTAGCTCCTTTTAAAAGTTCAGACTAAAACCCAGAATAGCTTTGCCCCTTGCCACCAGTCTCCACTGGCTGATCAGCAGATAAAAATGCAGTGCTGTTGGTTACTGGAAGCATTTTTAAAGAGAAGAGAGACATTGTGATTCCATTATACTAATGTGACATTGCTGTGGAGATGCAAATTTAATTAGTTTTTTAAAAACACACATACAATGGGAGGAAAGTATATTGTTATTTAGCCTTGAGGGTATGTATGCATGTGGGCAGGGAGGGGGGACTGGGATGAGAGAAAATTCTTTGAGGGCAGGATGGAAAGAAGCCAAGTGCATTTCAAAATGGAACACCAAAAAAACCCTTGCAAGAGGAAGGCAGGAGGGAAGAGCAGGCTGTCTTGCAGAGCAGCCAAATTCCCAGCCTTGGGAGGTCATAAAAGCACCACTAAAGCAAAGCCCATAAAAAGTCAAGCAACTCCAGGTCAGTTAATTCTGCTCAGAGCTCTGTAATTCAGGACCACAGATGCATTACAGGGGGTAAGAGCTGTAGTCCAAAATACCTGGAGGGTCACAGGTTGGACAGCGCCTTGCTTCCCCCCCCCCCCCCCAAGATTTGGGAAGCTTGTTTGAAACATACAAAAAGTCAGTGTAACCAGACACTTCCAATCTCCTCTGCTCTCTACCAGCAATGAAATTCCAGGATGGTGTGTGTGTGTGTTGGTGACTATTGCAGTACAACTTTGAGCCTTTGGGAGCTTTGATCATTGCAGAGGGAGAAAGAGAATTCCAACAATTGCAACAATCCAAACAATACCCACAGGTTTAGCAATGGATTGACGCTTTTGTATGCCACCAACAGATTGTTGGCGAATGAACTGGTGGCAGAGATGGACCTCAAATGCAGGTTTCTTGGGTGTGGGTTCATCTCAGTAGCCCCTAGATCACAGGCTTTTGACTTGTGGTTTGGGTGAAAGCCAAGAAACTGTTCATCTCTTTGTTCAATTGCCACTGATAGAAATTTCCCATTGCCTGGTGTCAGCTGAAACAAAATACTTTCAGTAGAAATAATTCATAGGTGCAACTGGGACTCGAGCAATAATTTGCTAGGAACAGTGTGTGCTGCCCTAGTTTTTAAACTCAGATGTAAATCAGGTATGGCTTATTTATTTGTTTGGATGTCGGGCGTGCTCTTCTGTCACTCATGGATAGGGTCCCTGTTTTTGCATGTGGATAGTTCCAGGTTGAATTGGAGACCTCTTGTTAACAACAGCAGATCAGAAGTGATGGGAAAGAGCTCAGTTTGGACCCTAGGGAGGTCCAGAGCCTTAGAACAGACAACCTTGATTTACTTTAGATTGGTGGTTCTCAAATGTCCAGAAGTTTTGGACTTCAGCTCCCAGAAACCCAAGTCAAATTTGGGAACCCATGCAAAAGTTCATTTAGGGTGCAGAATTCTTATTTTGAAACAAAACCCTGATTTGGCCCCTCTTGTAGCTACACCTTTGATTATAAGGTGGTAGCTTATGCCAGAAAGGAGTGAAAGGAAGTGGCCCTCTAGATGGTAACAGAACTACAACTCCCATAAAAGCTAGGGATGATGCAAATTGAAGTCCAACAACACCTGGAAGGCCAAACATTCCCCATCTCTGTCCAAAGCAGTGGTTCTTAACATTTGGTCCACCCAGTATTTTGGACTTTGCATCCCAGAATCCCTATGCATTAGTTATGTTGGCTTGGGTCTACACTACAACTCCCATTACCCCTCAACATTGGTCAGGTTGGCTGTGGTTAAATGAGAACCGGATGCCTATGACAGCTGGAATGTCACAGAAGCCTTCCCTAGCCTCTTCTTTACCTCCTCATGCTTCATCCAGGTGGATAATTCCATACCCTCCAACTCTTGTGATTGGGCTGGGACAGTCCCAATTCATCCTCTCTCATCCTGCTTTTCAACAGCCTTTAAAATGTCCCAGTATATCTCTCTCATAATCCCAGTTTTCCTTGTGCTCAGCTTGCTTCAAGTTGCTGCAGACTGAAACTGTGCTGCAGAAATAACCCAGTTTGACACCGCTTTAACCGCCATGGCTCAATGCTGTGGAATCCTGGGATGTGTAGTTTTTCAAGATATTTAGCCTTCTCTGTCTGAGAGCTCTGGTGCCATGACAAACTAAATATCCCAGGAGTCCATAGCATTGAGCCATGGCGGTTAAAGCGGTATCAAACTGGATTATTCCTGCAGTACAGATGTAGCCTGAATTCCACATACAAAAGCAGTTTACAGTCAATTAAGGGGTTGTCTAAATGTTGAAAATGCTCCTCATGGAATTCACAGGGAATTTGAGCCCTCTTAATGGGAACCCACATTTAAATCTGCTGTATTCAGAAGGAGTAGGGACAAATCCACCAAAAACTCTGCAGGAAAAGCCTTTGCGGTTCTTCATGAAGTTTTTAAAAAACACCAGGGGAGGGGATGAGCAGTCCTGCTCAATGGGACAAGTTTGATTCACTTTCCCAAAGGAGAGAAGCTGATTGGCCGGATGAGCACAGGGGGTGGTGCTTGCTAATTAGGCAAGTGCCCGGAACTGCCATTGTTTTTTTGTTTTTTTGTTTTTTGCCTTGGCAAGTGAGTGCTAATGTGATAAAATGAGGGTTTGTTTGTTTGCTTGCTTTTCTGTTCAGATGAAATATCACACTTTTGCACTTTAGATATGCTTTTCTTAAATATATATATATATATATATATATAGTTCGGTGGCGGCTGCTGGTGAGAATAAAAACGCAAGTAATTATCTCATGCTGCCATCTTGATTTGCAGGCATGCCCATTTACACAGCAAATGCAGATAGCTTCATATGCCTGCAATCCACCTAAAAAAACCCCAAAACCATTAAGACAAATCTCAGTTGCTGCGAGTTGATTTTACTGTGGAGCAATCTGTTTCTTTATGCCTCGTATAGACAACCCCTAACTTAGTAGCAGGGAAAAAAGAGGAGAAGAGGGGGCACAATCTTGCCCTTCCCAGTCAGTTCACGCAGAAGCAAGCTGCTGCAGCCCCTCCTAGTTCATCTGTTCGTCCTCATTGATATTTGTTGTCATCTTGAATGGACCTTGACGTTGCTACACAGTGTCCTGCTTTTCATCTCTGAAATGTTGGAAGGCATGTAATTCATGACTGGCCCCACTCCCATCCATGACATTTGCTTGTATATTCAAGGGTTTTGAGGCTGGAGGGCAGGTAGGTGGCTATTGATTTGCAACTTGTTTAATTTAGCAAAAGCCCTCTTTGCCCTGCTCTTTAACCAGAAAGGCTCCCTGATTGTTTGGGAGATTAATGCAAACAAGAAAGTCCTTGCCTTCAGGCCTTCCAATCAAAAGGAGGCGGGAGACAGAAAGGGGGAAAGGAAAGGGTAATTGCAGGGGTTGGTATTTTTTGCTGAATTAGTAGCTAGGATTTTGAAAGAATCTATATTTGGAAGGAAGGCGGCTCTGTATTATGGGGTTTTTTCCCCCCTCCAGGAGCAGTTATCTTTATAAAACATCAACAGCCCACCCCCACTCACATACATCACCCAACATTGCTTGGGAATAATTTTATAGGCTTGTAATGCTGGCAAGAGGCTAGGCAGGGGAGAAAGGACTTACTGGTCAACCTTTCATAGATGTTAGCTTGGGCACCTGTGGCTGAGCAACATCAGAATGTGGTCAAGGTGGCAAAAGTTATAGAATCATGGAATCATAGAGTTGGAAGAGACCACAAGGGCCATCTAGTCCACCCCCCCTGCATGGAATCATAGAGTTGGAAGAGACCACAAGGGCCATCTAGTCCAACCCTCTGCCATGCAGGACTACACAATCAAAGCGCGCCCGACAAATGGCCATCCAGTCTCTGTTTAAGAACCTCCAAAGAAGGAGACTCTACTACACTACGATAAGTTGCTTGAATGAGAACAGATAAGCTAGGAGAGGCTGAAGCAGTTTGCTCTGGCCCAGGTCTACTGGGAAGGACAAGATCCCATCCCCTCTTCTCCTCTTCCCCCTAGCTGAGTTAATTGAATGCAAACTGCTTTTGTCCTTTGAATTTGGTTTGTAGCCTCTGGGGACATGGGAGCATTTTTGGTCATGTTTTGCCCACACCTGCCATTTTAGGTCCAGAAGAGGCATCCCCCCAAATATAAGGTGCTGGGGGGCATTGGGGGACATTTGGGAGGGGAAAAAAAGAGCAGCCACATGATATTTGTGGTGTGTGTGTGCATGGTGTGCAGGGTTGTGTGATGCCAAGCTCTCCTGATGGGCTAGTGTAGCCCTATAGCCTCCCAGACCTGCCTATTTCTGCCCTAAATTAAATGGAGATGCATCCCATCAGTGTGAAAAGATGATAAGATGAGGCAACTTGGTGTTTGTTGCTCAGCTGTGGCTCTAAGTCTTAACTAGTGAAGGTCACCTTCAAGCCCATATTCTATGTTACTTTGGGAGCTTTCTTTGTATACCAGAGTAGGACTGATCAGGCTTTCAAATAGTCCAACAATGGCTAACCACACAGTGCCCACCTTCGAACAAGAGAAGGGATGGACAAAGTGTGGGCCTTCAGATGTTCCTTGCTCTCATGAACTCTTCCTACCCCGTAGGAGGAATCATGAGAACTGCATCTTAAAGGCCGCCTTTGGTCCACTCCTTGGGAGAGAGGCTGTGCCCTGTAAAACAAGACAACAACACCATCTTAAAAGGAATATCATGTAGCTACAACTTTCCTGAAGCTAAGCAGATGCTGATCTTAACAAGAAGATGCTGCAAAATGGTGTATTTTCTATCATCTGTCTCAGATATATTTCTACATTCTGTTTACCTACTTGCCTACTGCTCCAGATGGAGGGACAGGTGTAAGATCTCCCCCTCCTACCCCCCCAAAAATGCTTAAAAATGAACAAAGAAGAGGAGACTGAGGTATCTATGCATATATATGAAAGGGTTCCTGCAATGTGTGACTTTTTGGCACATCATTTTTGGCACATCTTCAATGTGGATCCAGTCTCAAAGGTGAGGATGCTAGAGGAAGCAAAGCTAGCCAGAGAGAGCCCTGGTAGCAGGGAGTTAGTGTCTATAGAAGTGAAGTTTTCTGTTCTGAGCAGATGGGAAAGGATGAAAGCGAAACTGCTTGGAGAAGGCAAGGAATAATCCGACTGTGGGAAAGGGAGATCAGTGGGGGGAGTCGGTAGCAGGCACTGTTGAGTTTGAACACCACCACCATTGACAAGACAGGTGTAAATGCAGAGATAAGATGCCATTTAAGAATGAAGGAGTGTTCCACTTGCAGGGCATGGAAGCAAGGGAGACATAATGGGCAGGTGGGGAATGGTGATAAGGGACCATACAGGTGTGGATTTCTGGTAATTTACAGGGGTCGGACAGATGGGGGAAGATGTGGGGGAGAGGCAGGTGTGAAGGACGAATGCAGCACCACATCCATAATTCATCCGTGGAGCGAGACACACAAGGAAGCCTAGAGAGAAAGAGAGAAAACGCAGTACGTGCTGCATACTGTACTGGAGGCTTCTTCTGGCAAAGAGAGACAGAAGGGAGGAAATTGGAGGAGTTGTTGCATGGTGACTTCAATTTAACATGCCGCTGATTCCTTGCAAGGGAAGGGTTCAAGGGTTTGTTTGCTTATGTCAGAAGGGAATGGAATAGGAGTGTGCAGCTTTGGAGGGGCTCCAGGAGGGTGGGGGGCAGATGGAGTGCCAAAGATCCAAACAAGGAAACAAAATCCATGGCCAGAATTGGATTTCAGGGTTTGAAACATGGGCATATTTTCATAGAATCATAGCGATGGAAGAGACCACAAAGGTCATCTAGACAAATCCCCTGCCCTGCAGGAATACACAATCAAAGCATTCCCAACAGATGGCCATCCAGCCTCTGTTTAAAAACCTCCAAGAAGGTGACTACACCACACTCCGAGGCAGTGTATTCCACTGTCAAATAGCTCTTACCATCAGGAAGTTTTTCATAATGTTTAGGTGAAATCTTTTTTCCTGTAGTTTGAGCCCATTGCTCCATGTCCTAATCTCTGGAGCAGCAGAAAACAAGCTTGCTCCTTCCTCAGTATGACATCCCTTCATATATTTAAACATGGCTATCATGTCCCCTCTTAACCTTCTCTTCTCTAAGCTATAGATACCCAACTCCCTAAGCCACTCCTCATAAGGGATAATGGCTTCTAGACCTCTCACCATTTTGGTCACCCTCCTCTGGACATGTTCCAGCTTTTCAATATCCTTCCTGAATTGTGGTGCCCAGAACTGGACACAGTATTCCAGGTGAGGTCTGACCAAAGCAGAATAGAGTGGCACCATTACTTCCCTTGATCTAGACACTATACTCCTATTTTGTTACGTTAAGCAGCATTAGGGGTTCTACAACCTATTTAAAAGGTGATTTGCTATGCCTGAAGACTTTCAGGAGATGGTAGATCACTCTTTTTCTCCTGGGAGTTGGCAGGAGACAAGGACCATTGAACCTTGGCCACACAGTTAACCCTACACATTTTTGGTGTCATATATATCTTCATCTGAGGATGATAAGCTGAAAAGGACGATACCTTCCATAGGACTGCAGAAACAGACCCATAGCTTCAAGGGAACCATAGCTCCCTTCCTGTGAACCAGAAGACAAAGGAATTGATATTTCTTGACAGTTCCTTGTCAGAGATCTAGAACGGGAACATGCTCAACTGTCTGGGGGGTTTCATTCACCTGAATAGGTTTCTGCATTAGGACGTCTCGAGTAAAATCAGATGCAAGTCAGAATATTCAATGAGACAGGGGTTGCAGAAGCTCACGGCAAACTGAGCCTCACACGCTGGCAGGGAATACTCTGCCATCTGGTTTGTTGTATGATGCACATCAAAGCATTAATACCCAGGGTCCAAGACACTGCTGGAATTACCTGTCTACTTTCAGCAGGAAAAGATGATAGTTGGGTGGAAGATAGGTAAGAAGGAAAGAAGGCTTTATTTTCTGTAGCAAAGACCTCATAGTCTATCTTAATGCTAGACAGGGATGTGAAAGATCTCTGTCTTGACCCTCCTGAGTTTTGTCGAGTTTCAAGAGCATTTTCTTATTCTTTCTCCCTATTTGGATGTGGGGTTTTCTGTCTTCTTGCCCTGCTAAGGTTCTCCTTAAAATATTCACACACTTTTCCTAACCTGTGTACTTATTTGTACAGAAATATATTTCTGTGCATCTCCTGCTCTCATTATGGTCATTGTTGTGTTCCATATTTTAGAACAGGTGTAGCATTTTGAGAGCCAACGTGTTGTAGTGGTTTGAGTGTTGGACTAACACTCCAAGAGGCCAGGGTTTGAATCCATCCTTGGCCATTGAAACATACTATAGGTTGATTCCCGTATCCATGGATTCAGTATCCATGGTTTCACATACCCACATCTGAAAAAAATATCTCTCTAGGCATTTCTAAGTCCTCCAATGTGATTCAGTGGTCAATTGCCAGTATTTGTCTCATTGAAAATAATAGGCTTCCTTGTTATCCACATTTTCAGGTATTCATTGGAAGGGATTGGAATGTATCCCCCATGGATACGGGGGACGACCTGTACTAGGTAACATCAGGCATGTCACACTCTCTCAGCCTTAAAGGACAGCAATACAAATTCCATCTGAGCAAATCTTGTCAATAAAAAAAATATGCTGCGACAGTTTGATAGAAATTAGAATCATGGAGTCATAGGGTTGGAAGGGACCAAAAGGGCCATCTAGTCCAACTCTTACCATGCAGGCTTACCTTCAAAGTATTCATACAACCTCTGTTAAAAGACCTCCAAAGAAAGAGAATCCACCACCCTCTTAGGCAGTCTATTCCACTGTATACCAATATTATTTAGTCCTCTGTGTTTCACTATATCCCCTTTCCATATATACAGGTGACCCCCTGTATTGACAGAACCAATACCTGTGGTTTGATTTATCCATGGTAGAAGAAGTAGGGACACATGCCATAGAGTCATGCTGGAAAATGCCTAGAGAGGTGTCCTCTCTAGGAATTGCTAAGTCATCCAGCACAACTCTATGGTATGTTTGTACTGGAAGGCCTTTATTTTAGTAGAATTTGCTATTATCTGCAGTTTCATTTATAAAAGGTAAGTCCAGGAATTTATTCCCCATGGATACAGGGAGAGACTTGTGTATGTGTGTGTGTGTCTACACACACAGTATATGTATATATAGTATGTTGTCCACTTCAATTTAAAACCACATTGCCTGCCTTTCTGCTATTTTGAGCTTTGCTTGCTGACTCCAGCAGAGTTAGGAGCATTGATCACAGCTGCATTGACCCCAACACCCTCAATCTTTCCCTGAACTACAGCAGACCTGTCTAGGTTTTTGGAAGGGTGCGTTTGCCCGTGAAGGCTAAGAATCAATACAGCTTGTATCTTTTCCACCTCGGCTGCCCTGCATCCCTTTCCATTTTGCGCAGGCCAATGGGAGAGTCCAGATTTTCTGCTTGTGATGGGAAAAGAATGAACGTACTGACACCTGGATTGCAGCAAGAGACAAGCAAGGAAAAAAAGAAAGAAGCTTGATTGATGAGAGAGGCTCGGAGCCTCTCAACACATTCTACTTTTGATATCTAAGCCCAAATCTGCAGCAGCAAGGCTGAAGGTCAGATGGTCCTATTTCCCCTCCAAAATATGCGTGTGTGTGTAGATAAATACATACATGCACGATTTAAAAGCAAACACTATTAGTCTATAGCTGGGCAGTGTCATTAGGTGTGTGGAAAGGGATCACAAGTGAGTGGTGAAGGCCTTACTTTGTATACAAAATGCTTCATTTTGAGTCTCTAGTCAACTCTACAGCAGCAGTAGAAGTAGTTATTTGTCATCCCGGCAGCTTCGCTTAAGAGAGCCAGCATGGTATAGTGGTTTGAGTGTTGGGCTAGGATTCTGGGAGACCTGGGTTTGAGTCCCTGCTTGGCCATGGAAACCCATTGTGGGACCTTGGACAAGTCCCTCTCTCTGTTGCCTCTCTTAGAGGAAGGCAATAGGCCAACCGCATCTGCCCAAATCTTTCCAAGAAAACCCCATGATAGGTTCACCTTAGGATCGCCATAAAGTTGGAATTGACTTGAAGCAACACAACAACAAAAGATGGAAGTAGCTTGAAGCTACATAACCACAACAGACAACAACAATAACAACTCATGGTGATCCTATCAATAGAAGATATCCAAGAGCCACAGTCCTGATTACATCTTGCAAACTCAGGGCTATAATTTCCTTGATTGACTCAATCCATCTTTAATGGGGTCTTCCTTTTCCCCTCCTGCCATATTGTCTCATGAGATATCCAAAGTATAAGAGCTCATTGTAGTCACTTTGGCCTCTAGTGAGACTTCAGGCCCAATTTCTTTTTAGATCCATTTGTCTTCTTCACAGTCTGTGGTATCTGTAGAACTCTCCTCCCGCACCACATTTCAAATGAGTTTATTTTCTTCCTGTCAGCTTGCTTCACCATCCAAGTTTCACATCTATCCCTGCATAGAAATCAGAAATACAATGACCTAGATGAACCTGACTTTGTTATTCAAGGAAATATCTTTAACCACGAGGATCTTCTCTAGTTCCTTCATACCTTCCCTTCCAAGTCTTAGCCTACTTCTGATTTCTTGACTACAGTCTCCAATTTTTATTGGTGGCTGAGCCATGGTATGGAAAAAGCCTTGGTAGCACAGTGGTTAAATGCAGATACTGCCACCACAACATTGTGAGTTCGATCCTGCAGGGCTCCAAGGTTGACTCAGCCTTCCATCCTTCCATAGGTTGGTAAAATGAGTACCCAGCTTGTTGGAGGCAATTAGCTAACACATTGTAAACCACTTAGAGTGTTCTTAGTACTATAAAGCGGTATAGAAATTTATGTTTTAGCAATATTGCTATTTTGAGTGTGATCATAGATAAATATCAGGCACGAGGAGAAATGTCTGAGATTTGGAGACCCACCATCAGCCAGATTATAATAGCACACTTCTCACCTCACCTCATGAGAGGCCTGGCCCTGGAATCTTTAGTGGAGTTCAGTGAATTTAGACCATGGGTGATCAAGTTCTGGAAGCCATGGGCTGTACCCTACCCAAACCAAGACCAGAAGTGTCCAGCATTCTACTTCTGATTTCCTCCCCAAAAGCCCACCTTTTTTTGAGTGGGGAGGACCAGGTGCAGATGTTCGCTGCCCCTTGTTTTAAGGGAGGACCACACTTGGAAGCTGCCAGGGCACGATGCCCTCTTGTAGTGGGAGGGAAACCAATTTGGAAGAGGTGGTGGCGTGGTGTTTGGGGGATGTCCAACCCAGAGTCGTGCTTAATGGTGTCATTTCTTTGCAGTGAGATTTGAAACAGGGGTGGGTTAGGGAGATATTCATGCCTTTTTCTACACCACTTTGTACTCAGCAAATGCCAGTTCTTTAGCTGACTCATTCCTTTCTGTGCCCTTCAGGATGTTTCCCAGCCCCTCCTTCCATCTCTCTCTTTCTTTCTCCCCGACTCTCTTTTCTCCCCTTTCTCTCCCTGGGGGCAGGTTGTACAGCTGTAGCAAAGTGAAGTACCAACAGCAATTGCTTGGCTTCTATCTTCCATTAAAACCACACCGTAAGCAACAACTTAGTTGATTTTAACTTTTCTCTCTTTTTTGGTCTCGGAAGCAAAATGTGTCTCGCGGACATGCCGAGGACCAAAAGCACTGAGCTAATTGTGTGTGAGCATCAAGTGCGAGCCAGCTCTTTCTTTCTTTGCTTACGCTCATTATCGAGTTTTAGTAATTCAGGGGATGATGATCATGATGGTGATAGTGATGATAATTGTCTCCCAGCTCCTAACAGGAGCAAGTGACATGAAACCTGGGAAAGTGAGAGAACATCTTGTCTAGAAAGGAAAAGACATTTGAATCAGGTATGAGGAGAATAGCGGAGGTGTGGAGCCACAGACAGAAGTGGTGCATGAACTATAAAGGAAGGTGGGCAAGTTTTTATCAGGATAATATAAGAAATTGAAAGATAATTGCTTGGACTTTTGGTGTTTTGAAGGCCTGATGATGACACAGGATAAATAGATAGATGTGCATTTTTTTTCTTAAATGCACATTGTCCCTAATGTGTCTTCTTTAATATTATTGCTCTCCATAATGGGTATTGTTACCCTAAGAGGTCAGGAGTCTGCTAGAGTCCTGTCCATGATACCAAACTATAGTTGGTATTGGGAGGGATTATTAGCTCAGACAGGAGGCCTGCGAGAGGAGGGTAACTTTCAGGATGTTTTCACCTATGTATACCAGTACTAACTGTAGATTAGGCTCCGGTTAAAGTAAAACAACATATTTTATTGGAATAATACAAAAAACAAACTTAGATAAACAACACATATTCTTAAGAGCCATACCAGGCTATAGCAGAGTAAAGTGGAAAGGTTGGATAAAAGGAGAGAGGTCTGGGAGGATAGGGTGGTATTACCAGTCCTGAAGAGCAATGAAGAGCATCTGAGGGTGACATAGGAGATTCGGATCTGGGGCACGCTGAGAAAGAGAGCGGCTGGGTCCATCCACTGTGGCACACCTTACTATTGTAGGGCTCCAATATTTATACTCTATTCTGTGCTTTGGAGGGGTGAGTTAGTAATAATAGAGCTTGGATGGTTCTCCCATGGAACAGACAAAGGAAAACAAAACTCAACTGATTGCTTTAATTGTAGAGAGATACAACACTGATGGTTTTGTGACAACCTCATAAGGTTGGACAGGAGGGAGTGTGAGGAGAGATTTCCGTAGGGCATGGAATGTGGAATGGCCACGTAATTGCTTGATGGAATTATTGCTGGAAATGCCTAAGACTGGAAGAAAGGTTTAGCACATACCCTTCTAATGACTGGGTTGTTAGCATAAACCCACCATGGAGGCTTTCCACTCAAACCTAACTTGGGCTTTCACAACATTATATTTCTAGATACGTCTCAGGTTGTTGTGACCTCCAAGTGACCTCCAGTCTGCCTATGGCAATGTGACCCCCAAAAGGGTCCAATATTTCCAGTTATGGAATCTCATGGGGCAGGGGGTAGTAGGTCATGCTAACAATATAACCCTTGCATGTGGGTTCCAGAATCTTGATGAGCATCATGACCAAATATTGACAGCTGTCTGGTGGCACAGAAGGAGTTATTTTGTATTCCTTGGGCTCTGCTAAATGGGTTTCCCTTTAGCTTTGCAGTTCAAGACTAGAATCTGATCTGATGATGTACAGTAAATCCACCGGGGGGAGAAAACTTTCCTGTTAGCAATTAGTTTCTACAGTTCTCATAACTTTTACAATAGAAGAGGGCTCGTGTCTTCACAATTCAGTTTCCTGTGTTTGGTCCTGCCTGGTATAAATCTGGGGGTCCATTTTCCAGTTAGCTTCCCCAGAGGGTGGGGTCCATCAGCCAATGGGAACTGTTATCATACCCTCCAAAATTTCGCAGATGCAAAACCGGTACATGTGTGGCCAAGCAATCAGAGTGTAGTGCAGATGGAAAACATTATTAATGAGGAAGAGAACAGACAAGCTAGGAGAGGTTGCAGCGGTTTGCTTTTGCCTGAGCTAATTGGGAAAGGCAAGATTTCACCCCTTCCTCTAGTCTACTCCCTCCCTCCCAAAATAATTGAATGGAAACGATGTTTGCACATTGAACTCAGTTTCCAGTAATTGAAGTAAACTGAGGGCAAAGGGCAAATGTGGTAGGAGGAGAAAGAAACCAGGACATTTTAAAAGCAGCTAAAAATGTGAGATGACAGAGGATTAATTAGGACTGCCCCTGCCAAATCAGGACAGTTGGAGGGTCCACCACAGGGATCAGGCATGCTTGACTTAGAATAGTCTGGGAAGAATGGGTTGTTTAGGGACCCAATCGAACCACTTTCTGTGAAAGGATGCTGAAACCCATCAGCTAATGGGCTGCAGTGCTTCTTCAGCTGTAGACCATCTGCTCCATCGTTTGCCACCAGTAAACCTCATCTCACAATAGTGATGTGTGTCAGCTTTCAGTACCAGATGAAGTATTGGGGAGGCCTAATACTGCAGCCAGTTCCAGCTCAGCAACCCCATGCTGCCACCAAATTGTTAATTGACTTGCAGAACATGCAGAAAGTTGATATCGGGTCTATCCGTCACTCAAGCCCCATGAATTCTTTGCCAGATCAGAAAATGAGACATCTGATAACAAACTCAGAGGCATGATGTTTAGTGTATAATAGAGGCCAGCCTTCTAGCAAGTAACCTTCCAAATCCCATTCTCCATTACCGTTATTTTTTATGACAAAACCCATTTGTGTGGATGATATAGTCCGCAAATCACATACCTAATTACTCAACGTGTTTACCTAATCATTTCTGACGATGCTTAATTGCCTTTTGTCTCTTAATTGCTTGACGTGGGGCTAGCTTACAGCTTACAGGGAGTTAGCGTGATTCCAAGTTCCCCTGTCAGCATTTGCCATCATGATGTGAACTTTCCTCAAACTCCTTGGGTGCTTCGTGGCCATGGAGAACTTTCTCATTCTATGCCAGGGCTGTGCAAACATGTTTTCCCCTCCCAAATGCCTTCAAGAGCAGTGCTACTTAAAATGGTGTATGGATGCCTTTCTCCGAGCCATTGGCTGCCATTCCCTGGCATGTTTCCAGGAAAGAAAGGATACCAATGGGCACACATTTAGTGCCAGTCCCTGGTATATGGGGTGGTGGTGATGTAGAACTGCTAGTCCCCCACATGAAATAGCCGGTATAGCACTCAGGTGGCCGGGGAGGCATTTTCACCATGTTTTTGCCACCCGCAGCCCATTTTAAGGCCATTAGAGGCATTGTTCTAAAATAGGAAGTGAACCTGAATGGATTTCCAGTCACTTCCTGTTGTTACAAAAAACCCAAAATCCTTCTCCTCGGCCTAAAATGGACAAGCATGGTGAAAACATGGCAACAAGTAGAGGGTCTTTAGGGTTGCTTTGGTGGATGGTGGGGGTTGCACCCCTCTGAAGGTCTGGGGAGTGGGCTAATGCTGCTGCTTACCCCACAGTTGTCCAACTGTGTTCTAAGTCTTGCAAATACTGGACTTCACCCTTTAGATTCATTGGCATCAGTATTATTTTCAGTGTGCCAGGTATTGGCACTCAATTTTTGCCCATTGTGACTGTCTGCAAGACTTGGAGGGTAGCTAAACCCACTTCCTCTTCCAACTCTATGATTCTGTTATTCCAAGAATAGACAAGCGAGGCAGGACTGCGGCAGTATGCTTTTGCCTGAACCTACTGGGAAGGGCAAGTTTCCACCCTCTTCCTCTTCTCCTACTTCTGTACTTTGAATTCAGTTTGAAAAAACTGAAGTAAGCTGAGGACAAAGGGGAGGAAATGGGAGGAGGAGAGAGAAACCGGGACATTTTAAACGTGTATGAAAAAGTGGGAAGACAGAGGGTTAATAAATCAGGACAATTGGAGGTGGCAGACCTGACAGGTTGTGCAAGAAGAGGGTGATCAAAAACCCACTGTCAGATGAGGTGTCAGATGAGATAGAGGTTTAAATCAGATTTGGAGGGTGTCAGATGAGATTCAGCTTTAGATCAGATCTGGAGGGTGTCAGACGAGGTGTCAGAGAAGATGGAGCTTTAGATCAGATCTGGAGGGTGTCAGATGAAGTGTCAGATGAGATGGAGCTTTAGATCAGATCTGAAGGGTGTCAGATGAGGTGTCAGATGAGATGGAGCTTTAGATCAGATCTGGAGGGTGTCAGATGAAGTGTCAGATGAGATGGAGCTTTAGATCAGATCTGAAGGGTGTCAGATGAAGTGTCAGATGAGATGGAGCTTTAGATCAGATCTGAAGGGTGTCAGATGAGGTGTCAGATGAGATGGAGCTTTAGATCAGATCTGAAGGGTATCAGATCAGGTGTCAGATGAGATGGCACGTTAGATCAGATCTGGAGGGTATCTTCTTCTGTAATTAAACTGCCCCCCAATAGTTCATGTTTAACCATTGAAACAATTCTTCTTTCTCCCTGTTTTTCCATACCCCTTCTCTTCTTTCCTTTCCCCCCACCCCTCCATTCCTTCCCTTCCTGCACAGGACTCCACAGAATGGAGCAAGAATGAGAGGGAAAAGGCAGACAGAAAAGCATGAACTGGAGGCTTATTGAGTTCCTCTACTTCCTCTTTATATGGGACCATCTCACAATACAGCCCTCCTCCCAGGAACCCGCTGTGACCAACCAACATGTCTCCAAGGAATTTGATTGGCTTATTTCAGACAGGGGGCCTTTCCACCACTCACGGAGCTACTTATCCTTTGTGGAAAGACATCGTCAAGGATTTACAACCCGATATAAAATATACAGGTAGGGAAATGGCTTTTCAGTCCTTGTTTCTTTCCTTGCTTTAGTAGCCTTTTACTAACTTCTTTCCATAGAAGCAGAAGTGGCACACCACTTCCATCCCCGTCTATAGAAGGGATGGGGGGGGGGCTGAAAATATTTTTTAAAAATGAAAAGAAACAAATATGTTTTTGAAGTGTTGAGAAACCCTGATGGGAAGAAAACTGGATTGAGAATGATCTTCTCAGTTGGGGGCTCATTCTGTGAAAAAAAAATTGCATGCAGTTTTGTGCAGAAAACATCGTTGTTGTTTTTCGTGTGCAGGAAACAGCTTTTTCTGTGCAGAAAAGAGAGTTTTTTTTTTGCACATGCCACATGCATGCCACATGCAAATTTTGCATGGAATCAATCTTGAATTGTGAATCAGCTTTGGAAACAGTGTGGATTTTGAAGATTTTCTTGCAGTAGGAAGAAAATGAGAGGAAAATTAGTGAAGAATTTCATCCCTGGTCTACAGCAGAGTTTCTGAGCCTCTCTGATCTGGGGAACAAGCAATTATTATTATTGCTCATCATGTACAATTGTAACTTTCTTTCCTGGAGACTTCCCAGGGACTGGCAGCTAGAGGCTCATGGACCAGCTCATGGACTGATCCAAACATCACCACTTTGCGTAGCACTGGTTGTTGACACAGTGGGATAAAATAATTGGCAACTTTATGTGTGATAAAGGATTGTGAAGTAGGAGTCTGTCACTAGTTGAGTGTGAGTCACGGGTGTAACCAAGCTGCAAAATAACCCAACAAAACAAAACAAAAAGATCCCCAAATCTTATGACAATTTACAGCAGCGTTTTAGCTGCTGTAAAACATTTAGACGTATTTGAACCTTGTAGAGACATAGAAGCTTTGTGGCTGTGCCTTCCTTGATGACAAGGCAACAGGAAGACCCATGTAAACCTGAGCATTGAAAAGGAAGAGGGATATAATACACAAATATGTAGGGAGAAGCTCCAGATCTGTTTTATTCTCAGCCACAAAGCATCTATATTTTTCTGAACTGATTTAGGAAGATCATTGGGGATACTTTGCCATATGTTGGCTTGGTATATGGAAGAGGTTGCATTCATATACAGGCCTGAATTCTGTTGCTAGCTCCACATTCATCCTGTGGAATATTGGGCTCTGTAGTTTGATAAAGAACTTAAGCATTCTGTGGATCTCAACCTTCAGTCTTCCAGATGTTTTGGACTCCAGCTTCCAAAATTCCTGGGGATTCTGGGAGTTGATGCCCAATATACCTGAGGGAGCAAAGGTTGAGAGTCATTAATCTAGTCCATCTCCTGAAGGGCTACACTAGAGCTTATGAAAGTGCTGGAGATGGAACCATCCTCATGAACTAAATGAGCACAAAATATATTCGTCTTGGAAGCAGAAGGCAAGGGTTTCCTTTTCCTTCTTTTTATCAATCTCATACCAAAAAATGTTCTCCATTTCTTACCATGATCTCTGTAAATGTGCAAAATTTAAAACAATGATCACAAACATCTTGTTGCAGAGACTATGACTGTCTCTTACTGGGGAACCAGCCTGGCTTTTTCCTCTCCCTCTCTCTCTCTCTGTGTGCAAAGGGAAAAAAAAGATTCTAGAGATATTTTTGCACCCATTGTACAATGCATGATGGGAAAGGATAGCTTTTGATGCCTCATTCTTGATGGAGGTGAGATCTCTCAGGAGGACTTGAGAATTCTTAACTGGCTCTTTCACTCTGTTGAGACAACTATAAATGAGACATCACTGAATTTTCTTTACAACCGCTAGAGATTAGTAGCTGATACAGACAGGAATGAGAGGCCACGATCTTACACTGGGGTCCCATGGCATAAATCTCTCCGTGTGAAATTACACAGTGGCTCAGATTCTATGGTGAGGACATGGAGTAATGTGATGGTGCCGTGGTAATGCTGCCTTGTGAATGAATTGCAAAGCTCTGCAGTTGAGTGTGCATGCACATCTTCATGTGCAATGTGCAAATGTGGGTTATGGTGCCAAATGTTCAGCTCCACTTTTGCACACCTTGAACTGAATATGGCCATTCTGCATCTGTTGTCCACTTGGTTCTGTAGGGGAAGCTACACATGTGTAAGACACCAACAGGATTTCAGCTGTGATTTCTGTCACAAAACCCTTGTGTTGAATTAGCAATGCTGTGCAAATGGAACAAGGTAACCAATGTGGAACTGAATGCCCAGCTCAAGGCACGTGGCCTTCCACATACAGCGTGCCATGAGTATCTATGTGGACTTTGAGTATCCGTGTGCAATGGAGTTGCATATGCAACTCAAATTCCCCAACCTTGAACTGAATGTGACCATTCCGCATCAGACAAAAATGTCAGACTGGTTCCATAAGGGAACTTACATATCCAGAAGCTACCAACAGGATTCTAGCTATAGTTTTTTAGCAGTCCCCCAAAGGAGATTTGCCTGATCCTATTTTTCCTCGCATTTAACTAGGTTCTCAAGAATGCTCGACCTAGTTTGCATGTCAAAGACACCCCCCCAACCCCCCCCCAGAAATAAACAAGTTTCTGATCATATCTGTTTAGCCTGTCCCTCCTGCTGCTGATTTTGTTTTTATGGCACTGTTTTACTACTGTGTTTTACAACCCTGTTTTTACTGCTGTTTGCTTATGTTTGTTTTTATGGCAGTTTTATAGTTAGGATTGCTTTTAATTTTGTTGAGAAACAATGTGTTGCATATATATGTATGTATGTTTGTGTATTCCGCCTGGAGTTTGCTAGGGATGGGAGAGTCTGTCTACTTCACTTTCTGCAGCACTGGAAATTTGTCAAATACATTCCTCACCCCTCTCCTGTTTTTTGCGTTGATTTGCAAATGATTCTTATTTTAAAGTGAGCACAGAAGTTTGCCTCTCTGTTTTGTCTGTCTGTTTCCCCCTCTATGGCTCTGTGGGTTGCCTTAGGGGGCACCTCATTTTGTGTTCCCCCTGTAGATGGAGGAAGACCCAAACTGCCATGACACTTCATAATGACACATCTGGTGCCAGTGTGGAGTTAGCCAGTTTGTAAGACTCTGCCCCACCTAGCATCAGCTTTCATGTTTCCTGATCACCCCGTAGGTCAATACAGGCAGTAGCTGATCACTCAGGTGGGGACAGGTAGGATTTTGAGGGCCTGTCATCTGATTGAGAACATGGGGAAAAGATGGCAGGGAAATTGTTGACCTATTTTAGAGTGCTGGCGATGATTATTGGAATTATTCCTATATTGGAGTATAGGAATTATTGGCTGGGTGTTGCCATTGAACTAAGTCACACAAGAGCTGGCAGTGTGGAAAATAAGGGAACTGCAGTGGAAGTGAGCATTAGGAGGGCACTTTTTATTTATTTATTTTATTTATTAGAGTATTTATATCCCACTCTTCAGCCACAAAAGCTCTCAGAGAGGCTTACAAATTGCTAAGAAATACCACTTACACATAGCTGCTTTTATAGTGCTAGGTACTCTCTAAGGGGTTTACAATGTGCATTAGCTAATTGCCCCAAGAAGCTGAGTTCTCATTTTAATGACCTAGGAAAGGATGGAAGGCTGAGCCTTGGAGCCCTGCAGGATTAAACTCACAATGTTGTGGCTGCAGTACTGGCATTTTACTGCTGCAAAGGGTGCTCAGCAGTGGCTCCTCTTCGTCTTGGAAAGATGTGACCAGTGGGGTGCCACAGGGTTCTGTCCTGGGCCCAGTGCTATTCAACATCTTTATCAATGACTTGGATGAAGGAATTAGGGGCATACTTACCAAATTTGCAGAAGACACCAAATTAGGAGGAGTAGCTAATACCCTGGAGGACAGGATCAAAATTCAGAATGACCTGGATAGACTGGAGAGCTGGGCCAAAGCTAACAAAATGAAATTCAATACGGAGAAATGTAAAGTACTGCATTTAGGGCAGAAAAATGAAATGCATAGATATAGGATGGGAGAGACCTGGCTGAACAAGACTACGTGCGAAAGAGATCTAGGAGTCCTAGTAGACCACAAGTTGAACATGAGTCAACAATGTGATGTGGCAGCTAAAAAGGCCAATGTGATTTTGGGCTGCATCAATAGAAGTATAGTGTTTAGATCAAGGGAAGTAATACTGCTGCTCTATTCTGCCTTGGTCAAACCTCACTTAGAATACTGTGTCCAGTTCTGGGCACCACAATTCAAAAAGGATATTGACAAATTGGAGCGTGTCCAGAGAAGGGCAACTAAAATGGTGAAAGGTCTGGAAACGATGCCTTATGAGGAGAGACTTAGGGAGCTGGGTATGTTTAGCCTGGAAAAAAGACGGTTAAGAGGCGATATGATAGCCCTGTTTAAGTATTTGAAGGGATGTCACGCTGAGGATGGAGCAGGCTTGTTTTCTGCTGCTCCAGAGACTGGAACACGGAGCAATGGATGCAAGCTCCAGGAACAGAGATTCCACCTCAACATTAGGAGGAACTTTTTGATAGTAAGAGCTGTTCGGCAGTGGAACACGCTCCCTCGGAGCGTGGTGGGGTCTCCTTCCTTGGAGGTCTTTAAACAGAGGCTGGATTGCCATCTGTCAGGGATGCTTTGATCAAGATTTCCTGCGTGGCAGGGGGGTTGGACTGGATGGCCCTCGTGGTCTCTTCCAACTCTGCAATTCTATGATTCTATGATCACACAGGGCTCCAGGGCTCCTTTTGAAGGGTTGGATTCTGGACTGGGTTCTTGGGTTGTATGGGATTCAGATGCTGAAATGGGAGTGGTGACCCTTTAAAGTTCAGGATTTGAGGGGGATTGGGACAGGCACGTTTCCCAGGATGTAGTGACAGCTTATGAATGGCCTAGCCTCAGCGCCCCTGTTATGGCGAGGAGGGGGTCATGGGAGACTCTGGTCTCAAGTGTCATGTACTTCCTTCAAGGTCCCTCTGAAAGCAAGGAAGGGGGATAGCCCGATAGCAGGCCCTAGATAGATCTAGAGGAGGATGACAGTCCTGTCATGGCACTGGCAGAAGCAGAGCCCATTCCACCTCTGACAGCACCTGTAGATCTGGATGAGGACAGAGAGGCACTTCACCCTGTGGAGCACCGTAAATTAAAATTCCAGTTGCAAAGGGTCAGAAAACACTCTGCAACACTTATAAAGGAAGATGCTCAGCTAATGAGGCCAGTAGAGCTGACTTACTGTTGGCTATAAATGACCTAGCCAAGATAATTCCTTTGCTTTAGACCACTGATTCTTAACCGGTGGTCCGGGGACCCCCAGGCATCCATGATGTACTCACAGAGGGTCTGCAAAGGCTTGAAGGCTGCTCAGCCTACCTCCTCCCTGCAGTAGCCAGGCCACATGATAGGAACCAAGGCAAAAGCTGGCTGGTTTGGCCTACACATTGCCATTCAGTCTGCTCCAACAACAAACTTGCTGGAAAAGCAGGAGAAAAGTCTTCCACTCCAATGCCTCTAAGGGAAGATTTAATGGATGGTGTAATTGTATTATTGTTATTATCATTTATTTATTTATTTGGGGTTTAAATCTTGAGTTAAGTCTTGGGGGTCTGCTGCAACAAAAGATTTTGACAGTAAGAGCTGTTTGGCAGTGGAACATACTCCCTTGGAGCATGGTGGGGTCTCCTTCCTTGGAGGTCTTTAAACAGAGGCTGGATGGGCATGCTTTGATTGTGTGTTCCTGTGTGGCAGGGGGTTGGACTGGATAGCCCTCGTGGTCTCTTCCAACTCTACAATTCTATGATTCTATATTTAAAGGGGGTCCCTGGTAAAGAAAAGGTTAAGAGCCACTGCTGTAGACAAACCATTCCAGCACTCCCTTGCAATCCTGTCTTGACAGGTCTGGCGCGAAGGAGCTCTGATCTTTGGCATGTACCTTGGTCTAGTATTTCTGGCAATTCCCTTCTTGACTTTGGACCCTCATCAAGACTATTCTTTCCATTTGGATCTCAGACTGCTTAGAGCATGTTTCTCCTTCCACTGAAACCCCATACATGAACTTGGACTGACCTGGTTTTCCCTTGTAGGTGTACTTACCTGGACACTTGCCAGCCTAAAATAGAATATCAACCATAGTTCTACCCTAGAGTAAGCCCTTCTGTGGATAAGGAGACTGTAAATAGTTTACTAGAGTGTGGCCTAGTTTTACTCCATCATTGGTGTCTCGCCTTTTAATTTCCAAGTGGGTGTACAATTTCATGTGCATGCTGTACACACAAAAATTGTACTTTTTTTTTTTAAAAAATATGCATTTATTTTTTGCAATCTCTTTCTCCTCTTCTGTGCATTTTGAATGTCTTTGGAATGGCACAGTACATTAAAAAGTTGGAGAAGGGCAAAAACTGAAGAATAATTGTGTTCTAGTTCATTTATCAGTTCAGGAGGCATGAATTAGGTCAGTGCATATTAAAACATGAACCAAACAGAATTTCTCACCCATCCCTTGAGTTTGCAGGGTATAAATGTCCAAATAAATTAGCTTAATCTAACTCCTTGACTCTGTTGCAAAGGGTAGACATTCTGTAAATGGAAGTTGTAAAAAGACAAAACAAGGGAGGATATAATCAGCTTCAGTGTGTGATCAGATGGAAAGCATATTTTATGGACTGCTCTGAGCTTTGAATCTGGAGGTGATGTGGATTTTCTTCAGAAGACACAGAAGTTCATAGATCTTGCTGTGAGTCCTATACTCCTTTGGGGATCATGTCTGATGTCACCTATCTGAAATGTGTTTCAACCAACCAACCAACCAACCAACCAACCAATAAACAATCACTTTATTGATACCTTCCATCAATGTGCATGGTGCTTCAAAAAGTAAAACAACATACATATTCAGTTCTGGGCACCACAATTCAAGAAGGATGTTGACAAGCTGGAATGTGTCCAGAGGAGGGTGACCAAATAGTAAAAGGTCTGGAAGTCATGCCCTATGGGAAGCAGCTTAGGAAATTGGGTATGTTTAGCCTGGAGAAGAGAAGGTTAAGAGGGGACATGATAGCCATGTTTAAATATTTGAAGGGATATCGTACTGAGGATGGAGCAAACTTGTTTTCTGCTGCTCCAGAGACAAGGACATGGAGCAATGGGTTCAAACTACAGGGAAAGAGATTCCACCTGAACATTAGGAAGAGCTTCCTGACAGTAAGAGCTGTTTGGACTGGATGGCCCTTGTGGTCTCTTCCAACTCTAGGATTTTGTGATTCTATATAGCTGAAACACACAAAAAGTTAAAATTAAAGTATGCTTAAACTATCCATAGGCAAGACCATATAAAACATTAGTTTAAAAGCATAGATTACAAACAGTACAGCACTAAAAGGGAAAATCCATTATATAAAATGAACAGTTCCCAAGTACATTTGTACCACACCCACCCACACCCTGTATCAGTATGCTTAGGCCAAGAAATTGACATCCTGGGACTTGTAAATGAAGGCTTCAGTCCTACTGTCTGGTCCCAGCTAAAACAGACTCACTGGATCAGTTGTTGAATGGTGAGGGAACAGGAAAGTAAAACCAAATGATTCAATGGGTCTATTCCAGTTGGGACTAAACAATAGGATTTAGGCTGAATTCTCCACTAGATGAAAGATGATGATGATGATGATGATGATGGATAGTTATAATAGTGAATAGGCTGCCTCAGAGGGTGGTGGATCCTTCTTTGGGGGTCTTTAAACAGAGGTTGGATGCCTGTAACTTGGGTGTGCTACAATTGGATATTCCTGTATGACTGGGGGTTGGACTAGATGCCCCTTGTGGTATCTTCCAACTCTATGATTCTATGATTTCTAGTCCTAGGAAGATTCCCTCCCTTTCACTTGCTATTTAATTGGGTGACTAAATTGCTGTTAGTTATTGGGATGTTTAATTATAATTATAAAAGATGAGGAACACAGCATTTTTCCTCCTCTTCATGGTTTAAAATGGATTATTTCACAGTTTTAAAAAAGCCATTTCATGCCACATTGACCAAAAAAAGGGGTGTTTATGTTTTGTGGATAAATAGAAGGCATTTATTAGTATCAGGAAACTGTTCCATCATATTAAGACATATATTTACCTGCATGGGATGTTAACACACTCGATTGACATGCTTTGCAAGTTACAAATGTGACATTGTTACTTTGAGAGCGTTGCTTCCAGTTTCGATTTTCTCTATCATTGATACTACTGGTTTGAATTTGAAGTCTTGACAACTCACTGTTTTGTGCAAATGCACCTCAACACACCTTATATTAGAGCTTGGCAAATGCATATTAAAAACAGAGTACAGGACAATAGCTTGCAGCCAGTAAAATGCTAAATCAAAGTTGTTGTTGTGGTTTGCTAGCAAGTAAACTTTGCCTTATGGCAACTCTATGAATGAGAGACCGCCAAGTGCCCTGGTCATCATCTGCCCTGCTTAGGTTTGGAAAATTCAGGGTAGCTCTGGCTACCTTGATTGAATCAATCCACCTGTAATGCAGTCTTCTGCTTTCCCTACTTCATTACACTTTACCAAGGATTATTGTCTTTTCCCAGTGTCTCCGTTCCTCTTGGCTTCTGTGTAGAGTTCAGGCTTGATTTGCTCAAAGACTCATTGATTTGTCTTTTGGGCAGCCCATGGCATACCTACAACTCTTCTCCAGCACTACATTTCAGATGTGCTGATTTTCTTTCCCATCAGCTTTCTTCGCTATCCAGTTTGCACAACCATATTGGATGATTCTGACTTTGATATTTAATGTTGTGTCAATACATCAAGAAATCACTAGAGTAAATAAAGTGATCCAAATAAACCCACCCATGTGGAGTCTATTAAAATTCCTCTGATAGCCAACAGTGCCTAGTAGCCACCATATTAGTGGGATGGCTTTTGTCCAGACTTTGAAGGAGTTACCCAAGATGCTGAAACCTACCTATCCCTCATAAAAGAGCTCTCCATGTACTTAATTCTATTCCCCTGAGATAGGCTCAGCACCTTTAGGTAGTTTCTTTAAAATTCAGATTAGATGAATCAGGTTCTTCACCACTCTGACATGAAAGCCACCAGGCACTACTCCTAACACTGGGGTCTTGCTCACAGCAACACAATCACACCACTATGACTAGACTTTTAACTGCCATGGCTGCACTCCATGGAATCCTTGGGTTTGTATTTTGGTAAGAGACACACTCTCTCGGCCTCAGAGGAAGGCAAAGGCAAACCCAGTCTGAACAAATCTCAACAAGAGAACCCAGTGAAAGGGTGACCTTAGGGTCACCATAAGTTGGAAACAACTTGAAGACACACAGAGACAACAAAGAGGTGCTCAAGCTCTCTGGCTGAAAATTCTAAAAACTGCAAGTCCCAGAATTCCATGGGATGTTGCCTATTGGCACCTTTCACTATAGCGCTGTAATTGTGTTGTGTGAAAGAGCCCAGTACTTGTATTGCTCCTCCCATTTGTGATTCCTTTTCTGTTCAATTCCACTTTCCCTTGTTGTTCTTCTAAGCCCTGTAACACACCTTTATTTCTCTCTCTTTCTGTCTTCATTCTGGTCGGTTTGGACTCAAGAAGTCTTCTTTAAGGAGCCAGTGTGGCATACTGGTTTAAGTGTTGGACTACAAGTCTAGAGACTAGGGTTCAAATTCCTGTTTGGTCATGAAAAACACAGGGTGACCTTGGGCAAGTCACACACTCTCAGACTCAGAAAACTCCATGACAGGTTCACCTTATGATCACCATAAGTCAGAAATGGCTTGAAGGCACACAACAACAAAGTCTTCTCTACCCTGTGCCTTCTGGTTGCATCCAGTCACTAATTGCCATACTGTGCCTGATGTAGTCGTGATTTCCCATGAGCATCTTGTGAGGGGATGTGTATTCTGCACTTTAGAAATATGTCCTTTATACTACCAGCCCTCTGAAATCTGTGCCACTGTTGCTGTGATGTGACTGATATAAGCCAAGCGAGGGATTTTGCTACATTTTGGAAGTCGGCTTTGCAAAGCTGGTGGAAAGTCACAACAGTTTTCGTTCTAATTGGCAATTGTGTCTGAAATGGATTTGGAGGTGAATTCTTAAAAGCTGAAGAGTTCCTGACCTGCTTCTTTCCTGGATTTCCAGAAATCCTTTTCAAAAGTGAAACAGAAGCATACAGAATCATCCATTGTTCCTTTAACACATACACACATTCACGTACACACATAAATGGTATTGAGGTGCCGTTTCCTTCAGGCATTTTGGACAAAAGGGAGAATCTCTAGATTCATAGACATAAGACCCTAACACTGCATGGTCTCAGCCTAGAGGAGAATGCCATCGTCCGCTGAACAATATTGGAAACTGAGTGCTCTAGATGGCTACCTTGGATGCAGCCAGTTCATCTTTAGCAACAGAGGAAGGTGAAAGCTGAAATGTTCTGCTCGTTTTCAGTCTTGTTTATTAGTCACTCTGTATGTGTGTATTTGTTGTTGTGTGGTTTCAAGTCATTTTCTGACTTACGGCAACTGATCTATGGGGTTTTATTGGTGAGATTTGGTTTGATTTTGCTTTCCTTGAGAAAGTGTGACTTTCCTAAGGTCACCCAGTGGGTTTCCACTGAGCCGGGATTGAAACCATAGTCTCCAGAGTCATAGTCCAATGCTCAAACTACGACTTCACAGTGGCGGTTAGCATGCATATATGTGCTATCTATAGATATATATCTGCTCTCTATCTATATCTTCACTTATTGCACAAAGTGATATGGCTGAGGCATTGTCCACATCCTCCAGTGCCTTCGTGCTTACATTACCAATGTATTCGTTGATAAAATGCTACAGAGAGATTGAGACTGAGCAAAAAGATCTTTTCATGTTCTTCTGAAAGCAGCCTTTTGTGCACCTGATGGTGTCAGGAAATGCATTTGAGTTCTGATGTTCTCTTGTGCTTAGTCTCTGGGTGACCCATGGAAGAACTTCAGAAGACGTACCAAGAAGAGCATGAGGCCTTCCTATACATCAGACTTTTCAGGCAACCTGACCTTGCTTGAATGGGCTGTTGGTGGAGGAATAAATGCAGGAGCTCAGAATGCTGATGTCACAGAACTCTTTTGGTACCCAAGTTTCTTTCATTTATGTCTATGGGCTATTTAAAGCCAGAACAAAAGGAAACAAACCAGAAGAGTCAGGAGGGTAGCTTTTTATATCTTACCTCTCTAGGCTCGGATGGTCGTAGGGCTTTTTTTTCAGGGTGGGGAGGACTGAATTCCTGCTCTTCTCATGACTTAGCTTATCCAGAGATATGTAGCCTATGGAGAGGTGGAGTTGCTGGCTGAAACCATACTTGCATAACATACATCTACACTCATGTGGTTGAGTGGTGCTTCTGCTCTATCACCCTTCTGCTGAACCACAACCTTACCCAACTGGTTGTGTATTTGCTAGTGTTTATTATCATAGAATGATAGAGTTGGAAGAGACCACAAGGGCCATCTAGTCCAACCCCCTGCCATGCAGGAATACACAACCAAAGCATTTCTGACAGATGGCCATCCAGCTTCTGTTGAAACACTTCCAAAGAAGGAGACTCCACCACATTCCCAGGCAGCAGTGGATTCCACTGTTGAACAGCTCTTACTGTCAGGAAGTTCCTCCTAATGTTTAGGTGGAATCTCTTTTCCTGTTGTTTGAGTCCAGTCTTGGTGGAGACAGTCTGGGATGAGAAGCTGAAATAACACAACTCTCCACACAGGGCAGTGGTCAGCAGTTCTTGGTGGTGTGTGTATATTTTCTGCCAAGCAAAGAGCAATTTTTGGAGCATCGATCAAGCAGATGAAAGCGGGAAAGATGAAAGGATATTTTCCTTGGCAAAATATTGCAAATCAGCTCAGCAGGATATGGAAACCGTATGATTTGCACTGTCTCTATTATACGTATGAACCGAACATGTACTCTAGGTTGCATGGAGTAGGCCGCTTGGAGATTAGATAGGCTGGGTTGTAAGAACTTAAAATAATTTCTTTTGTAGAGAAATAAACTTTACAGCAGTCCCTCTGTGCAAACATCTAAGCTTGCTAACTCAGGATTTTGTGAAACTTGCCCACAGATAGTTCTGGTTATGTCTTCCTTTTCTGACTTTTTTGATGTTAGTTTTTTTCTTCTCCTTTGCCTTTTGGCAGAGAACATGCATTCTGGGAATGAACGGGAGCCAATCAGTTGTGTCCTGTAGCCACAAATTCTATTCCTTCTGATGTTCAGGGAAGAACCTTGTTGGATGCCCTGCATTATACATCAATAGGCATGGGGAATATTCTTTCATGTATCTGCCTCATGAGAACAAAGAGGGACCATGGGAGAGCATGCACGACTTGAGCAGGACTCTCAAAAATTGTGGGGATTCTGGTGCCAGGAACTGTAGGTTGTCCACCCAATTTTTCCAATGGTAGGAAGCTTCCTTACGGGCCAAACCCACAGCACACAAGTCATCCAGTTTGAAACTGGATGATTTGCCATGGCTCCTTCCTATGGAATCCTGGGGTTTGTAGTTTGGTGAGGCACCAGCACTCTTTGGCAAGTCTAAAGACCTTGCAAAACTACAAATCCCATGACTCCATAGGAAGGAGCCATGGCAAATCATCCAGTTTCAAATGGGATTATTTGTGAAGTGTGGATTTGGCCCTTAAAACAGGTCAGAATGTTGGCCCATCTAAGCTGAGAAGAAGGTTGCATCAGCTTGAGGCAGTGGATCAGGCTGTTGTTTCTTCTTCTGGGATAGCAAGAGTGTTTGGGGAGGGGCCATCAATAGGTTTATTTATTAATTTATTAAAATCACAACCCAAAAACATCACCCAAGGAGTCCTTCTGCTGCGCTTTTTGCAACCGGACTTGTTTATCTCGGATTGGCCTTTTTAGTCATCAGCGCGCTTGCAGAAGGCGCGGGATGAGTCCTTCCTGAATCTTCGTTTGCGAAGAAAAGCCAGAGAGAGAGAAAATATTTCCATCCCATTAATGATGATAATGATCATGATGATAATAATAAAGGTGACAGAGACAGTAGCATCACTAGGGGGTGGGGTGTGTGGACTGCAGCGTGTCACACCATCAGAGGGGTGACACCAAACTAACTTGTATAAGGTTTTTTTTTTGCAGTGTTTTAATGGAAATGTATTGATTTTAAAAAATAAAAATATCCCTGGCACTGTGTCCAGACAGGCAAGCTTTGTTCCTCTCCCGCACGTAGGTTTTTGGTGACCCTGAAGGTCATGTCCAGATTACATAGATGGCTGGTTTGCTAAGGATTCTGTATGGTCTGGCACGGGAGGAGATTCATGGAGGTGACACCATGAGCTATCACACTGGGTGATCCCAACCCTAGTGAAGCCACTGTGCTGAGAGAGAGGTGGATGAAAGAGAGAGGAACGGGTGGAAGAAAGAGAGTTAAGAAGGAACAAATGAAAGAAAAGATCCTAAGGGAAAGGAGCTGGGTGGAAAAGGGAGAGGAGAGTTACTGGAAGACGGGAACCACTTTAACTTGGTTCCCATCCACCGCCAGTTTCCATCATGTTCATCAGCCCCAACAGACTGTGCCAAAATGTAGCCCTTGATAAGCAAAAAGCTCCCCACTGCCTTCTAGTTGAATATCATGCACTCTGACCAGCCAGGGCTATCTGGGATCTCAGGCAAAGGGGTGCCATGCCTGTTGTCAAGCTCCAGATGCTTTTTTTTTGTTTTGTTTTGTTAAAATGATGGGAATGATCCTGGCCATTTTCTGCATTCCATGCGTGCAGTCTTTGGTTCAGCTCTGGCCTCTCCTGACGGAGAAATGATTTGTTCTACCAGCTGCTTAAGCACCTTGACTGATGATGGTCCTGAGGTTAATGGCTCTTTTGTTTGGATGAGTTGTTTGATAAATGGGATTTTTTCTGCAGCTCGGTAGCAGGCTGAAATTCAACAGATGCATCGTCCCACCCTCCTGGCTCCTCTGTGCACGAGGGACCATCATGTATCAAATATGTATTTGTTATATCTGTATGGCAATTTTTGTTACCAGCAGGAATTTACTACTGTGTGTTTGGGGTTGTGAATGAATTCTGGATTTTGGTCCACTTTAAAGGAACTATCTAAGATGTTTAGCATATGTTCTGAGTAGAGTTCAGAATCTTCAAGAGTTACTTTATAGTTTGGATTTACTCCAGAGCAGATTTGCCATTGTAGTCATAAGGGAGTCACCAATCTTACTCCATTTCTATCAAGTTGCCCAGAGCAGTCATTTAGTCTCGTTGTGGTTATGTGCCTTCAAGTTGGCTCTAGCTTTTGCAGATCCTATTCTAGAGGGTTTTTTTTTTGGTCCAGATTTATTTAGAGGAGATATTTGAACCCAGGTCTCAGTCCAGTGTTCTCACTGTGACACTGCACCTTTCAAAATGGAGCAGAGGGTTTTTCAATTTGCTAACTATATAACCTTAGGCATGCCTGTTGAGATGTAGATTCTTGAATTTAATGGATCTAATTCCCAGAGATTGAGCTGTTGGGTTAGAAATATAGCCAAATGCCTTCTTATGAGTGAACAAGAATGTGGGTCCAACTAGCCAAGTAGAGTTGATTTTGAGTATCAGCTGCTCGCAACAATATAAGGACATTTTCTCAGTGTGTTCTGAAGGTTCTGAGGACTGAACCTCGAAATTCCTGTATAAAAAGGTGAATTACAGACCATCCCTATAAATAAGATGTGGGAACCATGTGACATGTAGGCTGAATATGTCCCCAAGGACACTTCTGTGGCCCCGGGACTTCTCAGAAGGAGAGGAATGGATAAAAATATGGGGGATTCTGCTTGTGTAACAGGAGTGGACAATTGCTAGAGTGCTGGGAAGCACAGTTTTCAGATTAGTGCACGAGAGCTGTACTTTAGGGGTTTTTTTGTGTGCGGGGTGGGCAGCGGTTTTGTTTCATTAAAAATGTATAAAAATAACTACGTACGTAAAAGAAATCAATGAAAAATGAGCTGAAATTAATGCAGGTTAATTCTTCGTTCAGTGTTGCTGAATTCATTATAATTCCCATCACTCATAATGAACAACAAAGAGGCCCTCGCCCTGTATGTTTGAATGCCTTCAATGCATTTGAAGTGACTTCAATTAATATGATATTGACTATTGATATTCAACAAAAAGGAACTCAGTGGACTCTGATATTGACTGTTGCACTGGCTGTAGTGTGTTGAATTCCCTCATCCATTAACTTGAGTGCATTAAGTGGTTCCCGCCACAATTACATGGGCAAAGCATGATGTCAATTTTTCAAACAAATCTAGAGTCACAAAAAAAGGACTTGGACCCTAAAGCACTTTTCCCGTCCCTGTGGTATAGGGCGTCGTTCTCTTAGAAAACAAGATGAAGCTCCACACACCTAGGAGTTGTCTATATGGTGAAAATACCACTCATAGAAATCATGGAGAATACCTTTTGTCCGAACCAGTTGCGCAGGAGATTCATCATATTCAGAGGGAGGGAGACAAAAAAACTCCATGTTAGGGGACTTCATGGTTTTCCATGAAGTTTTTTTAATAGTGCACAACACTGCACATTATCGATCATCTGAACTAATAATTCGCTGTGCTGCACATTCTGGGCCAGGAGGAAGTTGATAGCTCATTGGCTCATTGTGCAAAAGGAGGGGTGGGATTTCCTGTAATTCAGTCTGGAAGTGCCATTTAGGCCTTCCAGAGGACTGAGTGTGTGCTGCTTTGCAGTGCAGAAGTGGAGGGGAAAAGGTTTTTTTAACAAGCAAAAGTTCTCCCTTCCACCTGTTTAAAGAGGTTTTATTTCTGCCTATTTAAAAAGGGTTCTACCAGTTTTATTTTTTTTTAATCTGCAGCAGCAATGAGAATGGGGGAAATAATAGTGCTCCATACTTGTCATTTTGATTTGCACGATGGCTCCCCATATGAATGTGAATATGCATTGCTTCACAAACAACTTTTTTGTTTTGAAAAACTGTGAAGACAACCAGGGACTGCTGCAAAGTTGAGTGAATGTGCTCCCCTCTGCAGTATTTGCTCCTATTTAGACAAGCCCCAGTCACTTTCTGTTTCCTCTCTGTGGGCTGGTGTGACTCTCCCCACCACACACACACACATATACCAGAGAGTTGTGACTGGTGTCTTCCTTGTTAGTGGGATGGTAAATCCACTCTGAGATGCATTGTAGACCTCAAAGGAGCTCTCCAAAGTGCTGAACTCCAACCCCCAATTAGGATCGGCACCTTGGATAGCTCCTTCAAAGTCAGCAATGAAAGCCAATGTGAATTCACTGCCCTACTATCATGGGAACTCCCAGTTGTCTATGTCCCTGGTGGGTGTGAATGGCCCTTCCAGTTGTAAAAGATTGCACACACAGTTCAACAGCAAGCAACGAGGGCAAAGGGTTAATCTTAAAGCGTTTTGGCCTTCAAACCCAATGGCTTTGGTCTGCTGAAACCGTGGTGGCTTGGTGGTTACATGTCAGTGCTGCAAGCCACAAGGTTATGAGTTCAGTCCAAGAGAGCTACAAGGTTGACTCAGCCTTCCATCCTTCTGTAGGTTGGTAATGTGGGTACCCAACTGGTTGGGGACAATTAGCTAAAACATTGTAAACTGCTTAGAATAAAAATCATAGAATGCTTTCGCACTGATTAGCGGTATAGAAATATCAGTGCTATTACTATTGCTGAATTCCCATAGCCAATACCCCAGTTTTCATTTAAAAGAAGAATTCTGCAGGAAGTAGAGCCTGGTTGGTGTAGCTAGATGCATTTATATATCAAACAAGGCATTTCCAGACTTCTAAGCGGAGGTGCTTTCCTTATAACCTCAGGGAAACTCTGCCTACACAATTCCTCTCTTTGCTGCAGCTGCGGCAAACATAGAGAAAGAGGGGGGGGGAATCTTCCATTTCCTTCTCTCCTCCCTTCTGTTGCTCCCCAGCCCATGTCAGACTTCTCCAGACTGTCCCAGGTGGGCCTCTCCAAGTGCTTGAGGCTGGAACTGCTTTGCTCTTTGGAAACTGCATGAGAATCTCATTGCCGTAAATCTGCTAGCTCACTCTCGGAAGCCGGGGCGGGCTCTTGGGAGTATATTTTAAGGTTCTAACAAGCCAAAGCAGAAGCTATTACTCAATTTTAATTTTAATTCCACTTTTCTCCAAACGGGGCGGCTTGCAGCTCCCTGCCAGAACAGTTATGTAAAGAACAGAAGTCATTGTGTTTGATGTCAGGAATTAACTTTTAGTTCAAGCACGAGAAGTTCTGGTTCTACCTATTAAAGTGTTTTCTATTTTGGGCACCTCTGTAATTTCCCCTGCTCCTTCTCTCTCTCTCAGTTCCTCTCCCTTCGCTCCCCTCCTGTCCTTGTTCTCTCGCTATTTATGTAGACCGAAAAGAACCACCCACTTGCCTCTATAAGGGGAGCTTGCTCTTCCATAGGAGACTGACATGGGTCACACCTTGATGTTTCACAAGAACATTCCTGTGAGCTGAGCTCTGAATGCACATATGGAGTATCAATGGCAGCTGGCATTTCCCATGTGAGTAGGGTGGTAAATCTGCTCTGGGTTTAAGTCTGAACTTTAAGGAGCTCTTCAAGGTATGGGAGGTATTCCAACTGATATGGGACCTGCCAGTTGCCATGGGATGTGTGCCGGGAGAGACATCAGGTAGGTATATACATTGTCACTAGTTTGATTCTCATAGGATGAGATGACTTTGTTAATAATAATAGCAATAATCTATATACACCACACACATGCAAATTCCCTCTCCACCTCACAATCTACTCCTGCCACTCAATCTGCATCTACACCCCCAACGTCACAAGGGCCACTCTCTCCTCTTACTCCCTCAGCCATTCACCAGTCATGGGCAACTATATGTTGCTCTCTCAAGAGTACGATCATTTGACGCATTAATATATAATCTTTCACATCTGTTATAATGGTGTATGTTACAGCTAGTAATAATAATAAAAAAGACCTCCTCCACTCGATACAGCTGTGTGGACTTTTAAGGATTATAGATTATTGTTGTTGTTTTTTTTAAAAAAATTGGGACTTTCTCTACCTGCCAAAACTTTTTTGTCAAGGTTATCTTGTGCAAAAAAGACCTAAAGTAGCAACTTTGAATCAATTGGATTTATCCATGTGTTAACTCCCCATGCAACAATTGACTTGATGGGTCTACTCTAGTTGGGACTAACCAACAGGATCTTGAACCCAGGGTTAAACCTGTTCCTAGACTGCTGCTGACCAAAGGTGTGATCAAGTGCTCCCCTAGACTAATATCAAGGCAAATCTCCATATACATATACAGGTCAACCTCCATATCCATAGATTCAGTATCCATGGTTTCATTTATCCACATATGAAAAAAAATATGTTCTCTGTAGGCATTCCTAGGTCCTCCAATGTACTTCTATGGTCCACCTCTGGTGTTTGTCTTATCAAAAATAATAGGGTTCCCTATTATCCACAGTTTCAGATATCCACAGGGTGGTGGTGATCTTTTAACATATCCCCCATGGATGCAGTGGTTGACCTGTACATATACCTATACATATATGCATATACATATAGATATACATATAGAGAGGTATCTGTATTGTTTGTAGCATAGCCCTCCTCTTGAACATTATGCCAAATAATGACCAAAATCCTGCATCAGTGCTTTTGTAGTGTAAATCTCTACCCAGAGAGCTACAGGATGGTTGGGCTCCATCACCCTTCAGTTGAATACTGACCATGTGCAACCAATTGTGTATATGCCACCATTTTCACTTCTTGTCTCTTTGTGCAAAGGACAATGCACAGTGGATGTTTCCACAACCACAGCAAATCAGGTGATACCCTGAAGGCAATCATGACTAGTTATGGTATTCACCATCCAAAGATCCACAACTGTACATGCAAGAGTTACCCTAATGGACACCAGATACACAACTGCAAACTGAATACAGATATTATGCCATGCTCAAATAAGGTGCAACCCCATGGGTAAAGGAGCTTAGAGGTGCATAAATCATCAACAGAATGCCAGCTATAACCTGCCATCTTTCAGCAGTTCATATCTTCATTTCCTTACTTCCCTCATAACATCTCAACCTATGGGCTTTTTCTGCTTTCAGCCACTGTTGTATCATTGAATCATAGAATTGTAGAGTTGGAAGAGACCACGAGGGCCATCCAGTCCAATCCCCTGCCATGCAGGAAATCACGATCAAAGCATCCCCGACAGATGGCCATCCAGCCTCTGTTTAAAGACCTCCAAGGAAGGAGACCCCACCACGCTCCGAGGGAGTGTGTTCCACTGCTGAACAGCTCTTACTGGCAAAAAGTTCCTCCTCATGTTGAGGTGGAATCTCTGTTCCTGGAGCTTGCATCCATTGCTCCGTGTTCCAGTCTCTGGAGCAGCAGAAAACAAGCCTGCTCCATCCTCAGCATGACATCCCTTCAAATACTTAAACAGGGCTATCATATCGCCTCTTAACCGTCTTTTTTCCAGGCTAAACATACCCAGCTCCCTAAGTCTCTCCTCATAAGGCATCGTTTCCAGACCTTTCACCATTTTAGTTGCCCTTCTCTGGACACGCTCCAATTTGTCAATATCCTTTTTGAATTGTGGTGCCCAGAACTGTACACAGTATTCTAGGTGAGGTCTGACCAAGGCAGAATAGAGTTGCACTTGCTGCAGCATGGTGCATCAGCCGTATGATGGTCCTGGTCCTGTCCAAGAGAGAGTGATCTCCAAAATCTCCAAGAGAGGTCCTTTTTACAGATGGTCCAGAAAAAGCTCAGAGCATCCCCACCTCCTCAGATGAGGCACACAATGACTGGAGAAAATATTAGACTCCTAGAATTTTAGAATTGTTTTATTCTGAATTTTCAAGGTGCTGTCCCAGGGCTTGATCCTATTTGGGGGATGCAGTTCAGCACCTTGGATAGTTCAGACTGAAACCCAAAACAAAATGGCCACCCCACTGACATCAAGGCCACTGGTTCTTACTGCTGACTGCATTTATCTCCTAATTTCATACACATCATGCTGATGCTTTTGTTAGCTGTCTCTGTGATGGAGAAGTGGGATAAATATTTTAAACAAATACATCATATAAAACAATATGCCTGCAGTCTAAGGCAAGCAATATTTGGTGCTCTTGAAGAAGTTATACATCAGCATGTTTGGGCTTTTAAGCAATGCATTGGGTTCTTTTCCCCCCTCCCCCTGTGGTGCTCCAAAGCCATTTCACATATATCTCGCTTCACAGAGCTTCGCTCTGACACAGTCATTTGCAATAAAATATTGACAGAAAACTGCAACGAGGCCAACTTCACAAGGGAGTCATTCGTACTGCTTGGATAAATCCCTTCAGGATCAGAAACTGAAGAGTAGGGACAGAGCGTGTGGGAGCCAAGAGATCAGAATGCATTTAGCTTCCTGGAGTCTGCCTACCATCCATATTGCACCGTGCCTCCGACGCCAATTGGATGTGCAGCTGCGACAAGACAGGATTCGCACAAACATCCCAACTGCTCAAGGAGAGAAGCTGTCGGAACATTTGGAGTCTAGCTTCTGAGAGGGAAAGGAAAACTGTCATTTTGGCGAGGGTGAAAATATCACACAAGAACTGAAGACATTTGTGGGATGGGTTGGAAGCTGAGAGGATGAGGCAGCAGGGAAACTAAGTGCTGTTGTCGTTGTGACAAGGGAAGACAAAATGGTTGAACAAAAAGTATTGGTCAGGGGAAGGACTGAAGAACATCAGCATAGTAATGGTTAAGCAGTTTGAGGGTAAGAAGGCTGGAGAGCGAACTACAGTATCAGATTCTGGGGGTATGCACCAAAAAAGCATATCCCAACTGAGTCAGAAGATTGCTAGAAAAGCAAAAAGGGAGATCTTACCAGATACCGCATCCTTCAACCGTTCCAGGGGCGTAGCACTGCTGTGGACAAGGCTTCCATTTTCTATTGACGTGGAGAAGCCGCCAATACAAAGGGATGCCTTATTGATGCCTGCACTATGCCCCCATGATGCTGGAGGACTCTACCATCTGGTAAGGTCATCCCTTCCTGTTCTTCTAGCAATCTTCTGCCACATCTGGTAATCTCCAAAGACAGGGAATGGAGGTGTATGCCATGAATGCTGGTGGAGATAAAGAGTGCTTGGGAAACTGGACAGGCAAGGTGGCCCAAAAGGTGTGTCACAAGGTGGAAGACTGAAAATCTCAGAAAGGACTTAAGCAAGATGGAGCTAAAGTTGCAAGCAAGGTGGGGAAAACAAACACACACATAGACAAAAACACACACACAGACACAGAAGGCCTATAGCGAAGAAAAGATGTGCATTATTAATACCAGGATTGGTAACTGGCCAGAATTGAATTGTCCTAACTAGAAGGGTATATCCTTTTGGCCAGCAGCCAGAGGTGAAGGACACAGTCCAGTGGATAAAGCAATCCAGCAGAATTATAGCTTCTTTTCCCATTTTGACACCTGTGTTCCATGTTTCCAAAAAAGACAGCTACATTGGCCAAACCTAGGCAGGCTCTGGGAGAGATTGCTGGCTGAGGATGCAACTTTTGCTTTAGGTGCTAGAGGTCCTGGTGATGGTTCTGAGATAGGAGTGGAGCTTCATAAATTATTTTCTCAGGGCAAGACTGAATAGTTTAACTATTTTTTTCTTCCAGCTGTGAGGAAGTCCTCAAAAACTGCAGAGTTCAAGGGGTATTCAGAGTTTAGAGCTTATTCTTTGAAAATCTACACCTTTTTTGTTGCATTTCATGTGTGGCAATGTTGTTGCCTGCGCAGTAAATCATGTTTTCCCTTCAGGAATCTTGCTTTTTGTGCAGAAGATAAGATTCCTGTGTGTTTCTTCCAGTGGTTAGACCAACAGAAAGTCCTCTTATGAGAATCTTAAAACTGTGGGAAGCTTATATGGTGCAATTTAAATAGACAAAGGTCAAGATCCTCGATACCAGAGTGGTCATAGTGTGGCTTACAGGTTGCATGCAATCCCTGAAGCCCGTTTTTGTGATCCTATGCAATAACCCACCCCTGCTGTACACTTCTAATGTGGCATAAATACTCATCATCATCATCATCATCATCTTTATTTCTTTACCTGCCTTTCCTTGTGGAACAACACATAACATTAGTTAAAACCACATATCCATTAAAACCTATCAATTTCAAAAACAAGTAAGACTAAGCCACTTTAAAACAATCAGTGCACAATTTAAAATCCACAATTTAAAATAATCTGGATAGGCCTGCTGGAAGAGACTTGTCTTTAAGGCTACTTTAAATTCCAACAATATATTGAGCTGTCGTATCTCTTCCAGCCGACCGTTCCAGAGTCTAGGGGCAGCTGAAGAAAAATTCCTCTTGGTGAGAGTTGCCAACCTAGTCCTAGTTGGCTGGACCAAAGGTCTCCTGGAGGACCTAAGTGTACAGGGTGGGTTATATGGGAGAAGTCAGTCTCATAGGTAACCTGGACCCAAGCCATGTAGGGCTTTAAAGGTAATAACCAACACTTTGTACCTTGCCAGGAAACTAATAATTATGTGGGATCTCAGAGTTCTGCAAACGATAGTGCAAGAGGCAACCAGAACTTGCACTTACTTCTTGTGTGATGGCCAAACAGCTCCCCATCCCCACCACAAAGCAAGAGGGAGGGCTGTGAGTCTGTTTGGAGAATTATTTGGCACACCAAAGGCTGTCCTGATGCAGCCACTGAGAGCACAACTGCTTGAGCAATTCTCTGGGCCTTTATAGTTCTTTGGTTCCAGGATGCTATGTATTTTAATTCTTTCCCGAGAGACAGACAAGGAGAGAGAAATAAAGGATTAGGTAGCGCGTCTGTCATTCGGCCTCTGTTAGTTCCCCTGGGTACGCAAGGAGATATCCTTCTCTAGGTGTGACATCTTTTATTTGATTTTAAATACCGCCACATTTTTCAGTTAGGAAGGAATGTTGGAGCCACTTCCAAGGTACAATCTATCAGGCTGCATTTGTCATAAAAAGGTATGTGTGTGTGTATTAAAAAAGAAAGCAAGTTTTCTGGCTCCAACACCTTCCTTGCTGATTTGTAGACATACTTGCATTTATGAATGGAAAAGAAAGGCAGAAAGGTGAAACTTCAGCATCCAAGTGCTCATATATAGGATTGGACTCCAAATGTTTGGCTTAGTCATCATAACCACGGGCAGTTAATGGCTCCCATGTCAATGGGGCAGAGAAGCCACTCCATATTTTTGCTGAAACTAAGGATCTATCCAATGTGCTGAACCATATCCCCAATTTTTGCTGAACACATGGAAGAGCCCTTTTAAAGTTCAAAGTAAAACCAAGAGTGGATTGATCACCACACCATTCTCTGTTGTTCATAATCATATCAGCAGGTATCAGAAACACTAAACCCCCTTGGTGGGGATGCAGTGGATCCAAGATCTGTCTTTCATTGCCATTTGAAAAACAACAACAACAACAACAACAACTTGAGGCAATTCAGGACTTACGCTAATGCAAAATTTGCATAGGTTTGTTTTGAGTAGAAAATAACATTTTCTGTGCAGAAGATAGCTTTTTCTGCATAGAAAACAATATTTCTGCAGAGGAGTTTTATTTTCCCTGCCGAAAATGCTGTTTCCTGCACAGAATATTGTTTTAGTTGGGACTTATTCTTTGCAAAATTCACACGTGATGGTTTTGTGCAGAAAACAGCTTTTTCTACAGAGGACACAGCTTTTTTGGTAGGGAAAATAATTTTTCTGCACAGAACTGGGATGATCCATGCAAAAACTGTTGTTACAAAATGTTATTTTCTGTATAAAACAACCTTGTGTGAATTTTGCACAGAAAAGGTCTCCAGCTGCACAATATTCTGCACAGGAGAGAACATTTTCTGTGCAGAAAACCATCAGCAAGCGCTGTTTCCTGCACAAAAAATGCTGTTTTTGTTTGTTTGTTTGCAGAAATGCCACATGCACATTTTGTACAGAATAAATCTCAGACTGAGCATTGTTGTTGTTGTTGTTGTTGTTGTGTGCCTTCATTTCATTTCTGATTCATGGAAATCAATGGAAATTTCTGATTCATGGAAATTGTACAGAATAAATCTCAGACCGGGCATTGTTGTTGTTCATTGTTATGTGCCTTCAAGTCATTTCTGATTCATGGAAATCTAAGGAAATTTCCAATTCATAGAAATTCTAAAGGCTCAACTGAAGTTTTACATTATTGTAATGCTAGAAATTTGGGGACAGAAGGAATACATCATGGGAGGGTGGGATTCTTATATGAGGGGCAATTTCCTACTAACTGGCTGCTGTGGAAAGGTCTTTGAAAGATATGAATTCTTATTTGAGGGACAATGCCTTCATTTTGCCCCACCCCATAGCTACACACCTGGATGTTTCTCTCCCCTGCAGTCAAAACACCCTTGTCAACATGTCACAGAAAGCTCAGTCCCACCTTAATGACAGCTGGTGTCTTTTGCATCAGTAGGGTCATAAATCTGTTCCAGGATTTAGCCAAGATTGTGAAAGGATCTATCTAAGGTGCTGAAACAACCCTTAAAATAGGTTCAGCACTTTGGATAGCTCCTTAAATAACCCTCAAAATAGGTTCAGCACTTTGGATAGCCACTTAAAAAACCTGGTGTGGATTCACTGCTCCACTGACATGGAATTCACCAGCCAGCACTTTCCTCCACTGGTAAAGCAACATAACCAACGCAAGTGCTCCATTGTCCTTTGAAAACCAGTAACTGTTTCCATATGGGGGTGGTTTCTCATAGCACTTTATGAGTGTCAAACATTGTTTCCACCTCCACTTTTTTTTATTATTGTGATTAGAAAAGGCACTGCTGAATTGCCCAGCTCTTTCCCCACTCAATAATAAAAAAAAAGGTGTTTATAACCCCATAAATTCCAGCATATCAGCAGCTTGTTACAGAGAGAGGAAGGGGGTAAGGTCATTGGAGAAGAAGCGGGGAGGATTGAGGGAGAGATGTCATACTGCCTGAAATTCTGGCTCAAATATGTTCTGGGGAAAAGTCAGCTCAAGGGAGAATATCTTGGGGAAACATCTGTTGATAAAAGCTCATAATGGGAAAATGTGCCTGCAATACAGAGCTTGTTTCTTCAGATAAATATTTAATATAGATTGCTGGAGATGAAGCAAGGATGGAAGGGAATGAAGTTGCCTGTCCCATGGATGATGTGCGTGAGAAAATAACCCTAGCTTCATTTTGTTTTTTATGTCTAAGCATGGCATAAGAGGATCAGGAGAGAAAAAGAGTCAGGTCATTCTGGAGATCTAAAGCTGAGTTCTTGTTTCTTCCATCCATCGCAGTTCAATGCAGACACGATATTAAGCTACACTACAGGTTAACTGGTCCTGTACCCATATCAATATTGTAGATCAAAAACTTCCTCCCCTATTTGTAGTTTTAACTTCTTGTCTTGGGTTGGGTTAGTGCTTTGATAGGAAGCCACCAAAGAATCCCAGGTGCTCTAGGCTCAGTTTCAGAGGAAAGAAGTGGCAAAACCACCTCTGAGGAAACCTTGCCTAAGGAAGCTTATGAAATTCATGGGGTCACTTATAAATTACAACAGATAATAATTCTAAAAATATGGTGTGAATACGGTGCAAGGGGAAAGATGAGCATTACGAATTGTAAGTGACTATGTAAAGTATAAAGATTAAAACAATAGTAGCAAAATTGTCATGATGAATAACGTGGTAGAGATAAGACTATTATATTTGGAAAATGCACAGGAAATGTCAGATAGGAAGTCCAGGGTATGAATGGTAAGGATGTGAATAGAGATATTTGTAACTTACACTTTGAGATCAAGCATCATAAATGTATTGAGAGGGAGATGTAATTGGGATGTTTAAGTATGTGTGAAAGTGCTTTTCTATGAAGAAATGGAGAGAACGTGGGGAAGTTAAGATGAAAAAGGAAGGAAGGAAGGAAGGAAGGAAGGATGGATGAGAACTAACTGTAAGTAGGTTTGGAATGATGAACAGAATGAGGATGGAATGGGGTTGGAGAATAAGAGTATAAGAGAGAGAATGAAGAAATGAGATGATTGATGATATAAGTTGATATAAGTTTGAATATGTGCATAGAAAATTCAACTGAAATTTATTCAATTAAGGAATGTTTTGATATGTATTTTAATTAAAATATTTTTTTAAAGAAATTCATGGGGTTACCATAAGTTGACAGGTGACTTGAAGGCACATGCACGTCCACACAAACAACCATATTCACGAAGTGTCCTATATTTTCTGAGAAACACCAGTATGGAGGAAAATGACAGGTCTTGACCTCAGGGAGATAGCAAAGTAAAACTTGGCAGAGAAGAAAAGGGAGGCGTGAGGAGAGAATCAAGGGGAGGAAAGAAATCTGGAAGTTCTGTGCTCTGTGAAAAGCGCATGTCATTGGAGACCTCTCATTCAGTTTCGGGGAAAAGCGGAATTTGCCGTGCCTGAGGGGAGACACGTTTTCAATGCAATGAGAAACAGGAAACTGCCATGTCTTTGGTCATGTTGGCATGGAGACACGGTGATTCCACCTCATTTGCTTTAGCATCTTTCAAACACGCCACCATCTTCTCCCAAATGCTTTGCAACGGTAAATAGAACAAGCGCCTGAGATAAATCATAAATAATAGCAGAGATGGATGGGGAGGGCATGAGAGCCTGGACCAGGGGGATGAGAAACTGAAATGGAAGAGAACAACTTGACAACAAATGGGAAAAGGGTACAAAGGAGCAACATCTGAACCAGGATGTGGAACATATGCTGAGTATATTTTGTTCGCTATGAAATAACCACAACTCATTATGGCGTTCAGGGTAAGCTAGATTTGCCAGGCCTTTAATAGTTGTGTAGAAGAGGGAATTTCTTTAGGTGCTGCTTTTATGACAGTAAGCACCTGCTAGTTGTTGCTGTTGCTGTCGTTGTTGTTGTATGCCTTCAAGTTGTTTCCCACTTACGGTGACCATGAGGTAAAGCTATTACAGGGTTTTCTTGGCAAGCTTTGTCCAGAGGGGTTTGCCCTTGCCTTCCCCTGAGGCTGAGAGAGTGTGACCTGCCCAAGGTCACACAGAGGGTTTACATGGTTAAGCGGGGATTTGAACCCTGACCTCCAGAATCATAGTCCAACACTCAAGCCACTGTACCATGCTGGCTCCTTGTGCTAAACAATCATTAAAGGTACAGGACTCTTGTACTGTATTTCACCTGGCATCATTAGCCTAAGGTGAACCAGAGAGGGAACAAGCTCTATATCCTGCCTTTCCAGAAACTAATTTCTGGAAGGGAATGAAGGATGAAAGGGATGCAGGAATCTGGGGAAAGGTACCACCCTGAGGATTGTTTGTCTCTGGAAATGTACCAGCTTGTATGTATAATAGAGTCTAGCATACACAGCCACCATTTTGGACAGCCTGGACCAAGAGAGGGGATAGACCAGGATGGTAAAAGGTCTGGAAATCAAGGTAACACAGAGGGTTTACATGGACGAGCGGAGATTTGAACCCTGGTCTCCAGAGTCATAGTTTGCATCTCCCTGTTTCTGGAGAAAGGCATGAAAAACCCAAGTGTCATGGAACAGGGTGATGCATGAAGGGAACCATTTTAAAATGAAAAAAGGATCCTAGATTACACAATGTTTTTGTAATTTTACGAGTCTATAGGTACATTGCAGAAATGCAATGAAACCCTGTTAATGAATTGTAAAGACACACATCTGGGCACTGGCAAGAGTGCTCCAGTGGGCACTGGGCACATCTAATGTATATTGCATACTTCTGATGTGCATTGGGCATTTTTAATGACCATCAGCATGTCCTAGCCAAAGCACCTTAATGTGCACCAATGCCCATGCTGCCATGCGGCATCAATCGCTCCATGATTGCTCAGTGGATGCTCATATGTTGTAGCATCATGGCGGCCCCGAGGTGGGTATGCACATTGTGAAACGACTCCATTCAATTTTGCATGTGGATAAGGCCATTTAAAAGATGTAAGTCCCAAGCAGATTGCCAGCCGAAGTTGGGAGATTCTTTAGCACCTCAAGGGCAAGGTATTATATTCTAAAATTACTACCTTAAACTACCAGCTATGGAGGGCAGTAGATTACTGAAATTGTGCTTGCCAGTAGAGTCTGTTAAAAGATATCGCTCATTTAAAGCCTCCTGTTTGTAATAAACTGCACTTTCCATTACGGGTTTGCAGGGTTAAGCAAATGAAGAGACCTTGTTCAGATTCCTTGTATTTTATTTTTATGGCACATTTTAATATTGTGTCATAGCTGCCCCTCCTCCTCCACAGACAGGTTACTTCCACAGAGAAGTACATGAGTAACTTGTGATGTCCATCAGAATGTAGTTGTGTCCTGGAAATTTCATTTGTAACTATGGATGGTTCAGGGGTGCCCTTTTAGTTTGGATTCCAGCTAATGTGGAGTCAGGTATTTCAGAAAATAGACAAGGTAATTTGTAGGTGATGTCTACATCACCATGAGCCACCTGTTAGCAATTAAGGTTTCTTCTTTAAATTTATGTCCGGGTTCAGCCCAGAGTTTTTTTTTTTAATTAGGGGCTTTGGAATGCCTTCACTATAAGAGGCTAAAATTTTGAACAGTTCCTCTCTTACTTCTTCCTTCCTTATTTGATGTTTTCCTTCCTTCCTTCCTTCCTTCCTTCCTTCCTTCCTTCCTTCCTTCCTTCTCTCCCCATAGCCACCATCTTAATGTCAACTAAGAGTGAAGAAATTATAGAGATGTATCCAATCCTATTCTCCTCCCCCCAATAGCCATCATCTTAAAGTCAATTAAGAGTGAAGACATTATAGAGATTTATGCAATTCTATCCTCCTCCTCCATATAGCCATAGTCTTAAAGTCAACTAAGAGTGAAGAAATTATAGAGATGTAGCCAATCCTATCCTCTTCCTCCCTAAAGCCATCATCTTAAAGTCAACTAAGAGTGAAGGAATTATAAAGATTTAACCAATTCTATCCTCCTCCTCCCCATAGCCACCATCTTAAAGTCAACTAAGAGTGAAGAAATTATAGAAATGTATTCAATACTATTCTCCTCCTTTCTATAGCCATCGTCTTAAAGTCAACTAAGAGTGAAGGAATTATAAAGATTTATCCAATTCTATCCTCCCCCCCATACCCATCATCTTAAAGTCAACTAAGAAATTATAGAGATGTATCCAATTCTATCCTCCTCCTCCCTATAGCCATAGTCTTAAAGTCAATTAAGAGTGAAGACATTATAGAAATGAATTCAATCCTATTCTCCTCCTTTCTATAACCATCATCTTAAAGTCAACTAAGAGTGAAGGAATTATAAAGATTTATCCAATTCTATCCTACCCCCCATAGACATCATCTTAAAGTCAACTAAGAAATTATAGAGATGTATCCAATTCTATCTTCCTCCTCTCTATAGCCATAGTCTTAAAGTCAACTAAGAGTGAAGAAATTATAGAGATTTATCCAATTCTATCCTCCCCCCCATAGCCATCGTCTTAAAGTCAACTAAGAAATTATAGAGATGTATCCAATTCTATCCTCCTCCTCCCTATAGCTATAGTCTTAAAGTCAACTAAGAGTGAAGACATTATAGGGATGTATCCAATCCTATCCTCCTCCTCCCTATAGCCATCATCTTAAAGTCAACTAAGAGTGAAGGAATTATAAAGATTTATCCAATTCTATGCTCCTCCTCCCTATAGCCGTCATCTTAAAGGCAACTAAGAGTGAAGAAAATATAGAGATTTATCCAATTCTGTCTGGTAGGAGAAAGAGAAGGGAATCTCATTATGGTAGAAGTCAAGTTCAGTGAATGAAACTGATGGTCCATTTGTTTCAATTAACACTGTATTACAGTCAAATTTGCAAATGTGTGTTTGTGAGACAACAATCCAGATTGAGCCTGGAGCAGAGAGGGTAAAGGGTTTAATCCCCTAGAATCCCTACCCCATTTAGATTGAGTCCAACATATTCATTCTGCAGTGAAACATAAATTAAAGATATAGCTGCTAGCCCTGTCTTTTAAAATCTGTTTGATTTGGCCTTTACACCCAAGTAAGGGCACCTAGGATTGCTTCCGTGATGATTCATTGCTGCGTTGGAGGTCTCAGATGCTTCCCTTGCTGCTGTTGTGATTTTCTCATTATTTGTGGCTTTATTAGCTTCTATTTATTATTTTTATATGAGTAGCTGTGCCGTAGATTGATTGTGTTTTAAAATTGTTTTATATTGATGCTAGCCATCTTGTGGACCCTGGTGGGTGGAAAGAGGGTATAGAAATGATTTAACAATAAAAGAAATAATAAATAAATTGGATTCAGGGGGTTTCATGTAGTCTTTGCTTTAAAGCCAAGCTTAGTATGAACACAGAGCTGAGTGCATGCTGGTCAGTGGAGCATGCTGAATGCATTGCCTAGCTTTGCGTCTGTAAAAGCAAAATGTCTGGGTTAAACTCAAAAGAATTGCCAGTCATAAAATTATAAAGTGATTAGATTATAGAACTGAAAGCGGCCTGAAAAGTCATGTTTTCCAGATGTTTAAAATATTCTGTCTATTAATAAATTTTAAATGAACTCTACAGAGGGTTTAATTGTTTTTAAATAACATTGGCGGGGATCTGACATCACGGTCTACGTTTTGTAACGAATCCATAACTACATGGCAGAAATGCAGTTAAACCTTGTTAGGGAATTGTGAAGAATCATAGAGTCAGAGTTAGAAGAGACCCCAAGGGCCATCTAGTCCAACCCCCTGCCATGCAATCAAAGTACTCCTGACAGATGGCCATCCAACTTCTGTTTAAAAACCTCCAAAGAAGGAGACTCCACCATGCTCCCAGGCAGTGCATGCCACTGCCAAACAGCACAACCACTTCACATTACCTGGTAAGCCAGCCATGATGTATCCTTGGGGGGCTCGTGTGTCCATTCTGCTGAGTGGAACCCCAACCCAAAGCCCTGCCCTGATGACTCCAGCCATATCGATGAAAACTGCATCTTCATATCCAACTTGCAGTGCTTGATTCCATTCTGGCTCTCGGCCACCTTCTTGACAGGTGATTCTTTCTGCCTTACTTTACTTGTGCAATAAAATCATCTCAGCACCAAATAATTAGGTCTGACTCATAAAAGGAGGCCAGGCTGTCTGAGCAGACAGTGCTGGAGTCAATGTCATGCTTGTTTGATTGCATTTTTTTTGTTCCTCCCTCCCTCCCCCTGTGATTTCTTTCTCTTTTTTTAATATGATGCTGGAACAATCCACCTAAGAGCAAACTCAAGGTCATGCCAAATTGTTTTCTTCCTCTTCAAAGCCATTACTTTGCCATCAGCATTTCCCAAACTTCCACCCTGTTGGCCTGCTCTCTTCTCTTTGGTGTTGTATCATCTTCATCTTTATCACCCACATTGTATCATCTTCATCTTCAGTAAAACCCTAATGATGATGATGATGATGATGTTGCAATTATACAATTCATTAAACCTTCCCTCTAAGACACTGGAGGGGGAGGGAAGACTTTTTTCCTGCTTCTTTCTGCAAGTTTGTGGCTGGAGTGCATTGAATGGCAATGCGCAGGCCAAGCCAGCCAGCCTTTGCCTTGGCTCCTATCATAGAATCATAGAATTGTAGAGTTGGAAGAGACCACAAGGGCCATCCAGTCCAACCTCCTGCCATGCAGGAAATCATAATCAAAGCATCCCTGACAGATGGCCATCCAGCCTCTGTTTAAAGACCTCCAAGGAAGGAGACCCCACCACGCTCTGAGGGAATGTGTCAGTGATGTTGCTCTGTCTTTGTAAAGTCTCGCATCATAGATGATGATGATGATGATGATACAGAGAGACAGCATGGTGTTCTGGTTTGTGATGGCTATGCTCTGGAGACCAGAATTCAAATTCCTGCTTGGCCATGGAAACCCACTTGGGCAAGTCACACCCTCTCAGCCTAAGGGGAAGGCAAATATTGCCAAGGAAAGCCCATGATAGCTTCATATGAGGGTTGCCATAAATTGGAAATGACTTGAAGGCTCACAACAACAATCAATAGGAATCAGGCTGAAATCTTTTTATATATAGAAACCTAGTTTGTCCCTGTGAGGTCTCCTAGCTAACCTATCTCCTGATGTGATTGATTTCTGTTTAAGCTGTACATCAATTTTTTCATGGATGGGAATTCGGTTGTGTGAAACCCTACCTAATCTCTGAAGTGCTACAGCCTGTCCCTTTGTTGACAATTTTAGTGTGATCTAAACCAGGGAGTGCCTATTCCATGACATATAGAATTCCCAGGGGAAATTGCTCTTCTAATCTTCCCCAATGGTGGACAGTAGCGATGTGCTGGAGTACCATTCCCATCATCCACTGACACAGCTGCTGATCTAACTGGGGGTAATGGGACACAACTCACATTTGGAAAGGTGGGCTGTCAGCTATGTTGCTCCATCATTGTAAAGTCATGCGTCTTGGCCTCTGACGCAGAATCTCAGCCGATAGTAGTAGTAATAATAGTATAGCAGCAGCAAGAACAACAATGCTGTATTTTTTGGCACTAAAGTTTTCCCCACATTGTTCTGAGATAATCAAAAACAGCGAGTGCCAACAGTGTATCAAAACAGACAGGTGTGTTTCAATCACAACATATTTGTTTATTATTTGTTTGATTGCTTAGAACATATTTCTGGGAGTTTAGTTTAAAAAAAAATCCCAGCTTCCCTGAGATACAAGATGGCTTCTACTATGTACTATAAATCCAATGTTTCTGCTGAACACTTTGAAACTCTGCAGAGTCTTCTGCTGATGCTCAGCATACTTTTTCTCCCCTTGATTTATCTTCCTTGGGTATTTCTCCCTTTAGTAATGCTTCAGAAATGCAGCCTTGTTGATTTCCAGATAGATAGACAGAGAGAGAGAGAGAGAGAAATTCTTGCAAACAAAAATACCAATTGGGTGATGGGTGTCTGCAACAAAGTGCATACACTCCAACTGTCCGGATTTGGCAGAGATGGTCCCAATTACTCCTCTGTCATGCCACTTTTCCAGCAGTTTTTAAAATGTCCCAGTATCTCTCTTCTCCTACCACTTTCCCCCATTGTCCTCAGTGTATTTCAATTGCTGCAAATGAAGTTCAAAGTGCAGAAGTAATTGACATTCCATTAACTCAGCAAGGAAAGAAGGAGAGGAAGCGACGGAATCTTGCATTCCCAGTTGGCTCTGGCAAAAGCAAACTGCTGCAGCCTCTTCTAACTTGTCTGTTCCTCCTCCTCCTCATTATTATTATTATTATTAGTATAAGTATTATGACCACCATCATGTCCGCACTCTGATGTTCCTTGGCCAAATGGGTCCTGCTTTTTATCTGTGAAATGTCGGGAAGGTGTGAAATTGGACAACTAACTGTGGTGGTTGCATAAGAGGCATGCAGCGAGGGCGAACTGCAGCAGGTGACACCATCAGGGGAGAGTTGACTAAAAGGCTTAGTAATGCCACAGACTAACTGTACTAACAGCTCCGTGTGTGTGTGTGTGTGTGTGTGTGTGTAAATATTATATATATATATATATATATATATATATATATCATATAAAGTTGCTTGCATGGTAAAATTTCCTTATATAATAGCAGTGTTATAAAAAAAAGATAAGTTAGTTTCAATAACCATCAGCATAGTTTAGCTTTGGTATCTTTCTATCATTTTACTCAAAGTAATTCTGTTTGGATAACTTCTTCAACTTATGTGACTTTCACTGGATTTTACCAAAGTAATTTTACTTAACTTTGTTCAAAAATTTAATTCTGACTCTTACTTCCCAACTCTCAAGCCAATAGCTTGAATTGTGTTTAACCATATTTAATTTCATTGAACATTTAAATGAGTTAATACTAACTCCGTTAAATCAACTCAGTCCCACTTTTCTTTGTAAATATAAATCCACCAATTTCTCCCATGTGAAACAGCTCCTAGTTTAAAATGCCGGTTGGCCAGTCATGCCCTTCTCCAGAATACTCCGTTCTACTGCCAGCCTGCTGCTGTCCTAGCGGTAAGTCCGCATTATGTGACAACTATCCAGGCTTTCTCAATACAATCCCGCCTGCTCTGTTTGGTTTGCCCAGTCACAGATGTTGTAGTGATAAACTAGGTATAGGGAACATTTAGTGGCCTCCAGCCATGAGCCACATTTTTGTGACCTTCCTGAAAGAACCTCTCAGGAGACACTGAATTCCATGTGGTGGACATGTTTCCTCAAAAAGGGCCCCAAATTTGCCAAAAGCACCCAGAAATGTGGCGGTTTAACTTGCTCCTCCTACCCCAAGCTCCCACAAAGTGCTGGGTTTGGGCTTAAAAGCAACCAAAATGGTTTTATGTGTTTTTTGGTATGCCAGTGTGGCTTGGAGCTGGTCTTCATAGAATTATAGAGTTGGAAGAGACCCCAAGGGCCATCTAGTCCAACCCCCTGCCCTGCAGGAATACACAATCAAAGCATCCCTGACTGATGCCCATCCAGCCTCTGTTTAAAACCTCCAAAGAAGGAGACTCTACCATACTCCCAGGCAGTGCATTACACAGAGAGAATCCAGTGGTAGCTTCCCACCCCAACATTAAAGAATAAACATATTTCTGAAAACCTTGGGGTTACCCTTGTCTTCTGGTATTGTCCTCTTCTGTGTGGATAGATGATCTGGCTTGAGCTACATAAGGATCAGAATTGCTGGGGGCGTGGAGTGTGAAGATATATTACTGCATCATGCTGAATCAGCCCCACACAACAATGAAATGGCCCAGCCACGGTAGTGTTAAATGCAGCAAATCATGCAAATAGGAGAAGCTGACCCAGCAGCAAAGAAGAGATGCTAGGAATAGAAAAACATTGACGTGAGCATGTGTGGAAAAAGCCACCGGCTGACGGATTGGGCTGTGGGTGGCAGAGAGCAGATGGTTCCTCTCGGGGGGATGCCAGAAAGACTGAATAATAAGCAAGGAAGAAGTAGCAAGGGCAACATGAAAATGGTGGTCACGATCCCACTTTGCTCCTTCTCCCCTCTGATGCAGTCTGAAAGCAAAAGACAACTGGTCAAGTCATGCAGAAAAACCTGGAGACCAAAACAAAAAAACAAAGCAAGCAGAGACATTCTCCTAGAGTTTCTATGCTCTTATCAGAATCACTATCCTGTGTGTTTTCATGGACTTCCTCATCCTTTGGCCACTGTGGCCATAATCCTATATGATGGAAATGGAGCATAACTTGACATTCACAGAGTTGCACAAACACATCCAAGGATGTAGCCATGGGATGTGGGGGGGGGACAGCATTGCTCCTCCCCAACAAGAATTCTGTCCCCCAGCCAATGAAAATTTATTTCAGGTTCCAAATTTCTAGCATTGCAGAGAGTAACACATGGACGTGTGAGACATTTCAGACCTAGAACTCTTCTATTTGCTATTTCCCAGGGCCACTGTGTCTGCCCCTTTTCTTTGGAGACCTAAACTCCATTTCTGAATGATCAACTGAAGTTTTAAGTTACTGCAATGCTAGAAATGTAGCAACTGAAGGGAATTTTCATGCAGGGGGCAAAATATTTATTTGGGGTGACATTTCCCCTTCCCCTGCTGCATCCCTGATCCACACAGGATGGAAAGGGACATCAATGCACAATGCAAATGTGGTTCTGCATGCATCCATGCACGACATGGATGTGCATTATGTGCAATGTGCATCCATGTGCAACACTACCACATGCATGACTCTGCTTCTGAAACCTTGAACAGAATAGCATTCTGCATTGGATATTTTTTAAAATGACAATAGCAATAGCATTTATATTTCTGTGCCGGTTATCAGTGCAAAGCACTCCCTGAGCAGTTTACAATGTTTTTTAGCTAATTGCCCCCCAACAAGCTGGGTACTCATTTTACTGACCTACAGAAGGATGGAAGGCTGAGTCAACCTTGGAGCCCTGCAGTATTGAACTCACAATGTTGTGGCTGCAGTGTTGGCATTTAACCACTATGCCAGCAGGCAAATCATTTCTGTTGTTGTGGTTGTGGTTGGGTGCCTTCAAGACATTTCTGATCTATGGCAACCCTAAGGTAAACTTAGCATGGGCTTTTCTTGGCAAGATTTGTTCAGATGGGGTTTACCCTGGCCTTCCTCTGAGGCTGAGAGAGTGTGTAATTTGCCCAAGGTCAGCCAGTGGGTTTCCATGGCTAAGCGGAGATTTGGATCCTGGTCTCCAAAGTACTGACCCAGCACTCAAGTCCCTACACCACACTGGCTCTTAAATCACTCCTGTGGATGAATCTAAAGATGCATAAGACCCCAACGGGATTCTGTGCTGTGTTTAATTTATCTCTCTTTCCCTTTGGTATCCAGTGACTGCCCTCAGGCCTCTGCAAGAAACTCATTCCTTTCCCCTCATGCCCCGTGGCCTCCATGGCAATTTGAAGAGGGAGTATTTAATTTGGTCTGACGGCCTCTCCTTCCTGGACTCTCCTCTCGGGTTCAAGATGTGCCTGCCCTTGGGTCAGCCATTCCCGGGAGGGTAAAATCCTTGCCTCATGCGCTGAACCTTATCCTTCCTCCTCAGCATTCCCCGCAACTTCACCATCCCCTTGAGACAGTGTGCTGCTAACAAGCAGCTTGACAGTCTCTGGCAATGCCCGCCATTTTATTTTAGCTTACTTTTTAGGAATGGCACAGCCTTTCTTCTGTGCTCATTAGTCAAGCGTTGCCTTGGGGAGAAAAACAGATATTGCCTTTTGCTGTAATGAGAAGGAAGGCCACATTTGGGCGGCCTTCTTTCCCCTTCAACTTCTAGATGGTCCCATGGGGTTCCAGATGCCACTGTTTTTCTTCCCTCTTATGTCCTCACTGGGTGTTAAAAGTCAAAAGAATTGTCACTTAAAAATAAATAAATAAAAGCCCATGGGATGGGTCCAGGGATTATGGAGTATATTTTCCTTCTGCCATCTTCATAGGAGGTGCTAGTGGAGTGGTTTGAAAGTTGGACTAGGACTCGAGGAAACCCACTAGTTGATGTTGGAGAAGTCACAGTCTCTCAGCCTCAAATGAAGGCCATGGTGGCAAACCTTCCATGAATGAATCATGCTTAGAAACCCCTGTGATAGGGTCACCAAAAGTTGGAGATATTTGAGAGCCAGCAAGGCTTGACTCAGACTATGGGAGACCAGGGTCCGATTGCCCACTCGTCCATGGAAACCCACTGGGTGACCTTGGCAAGTCACACTTTCTCAGCCTCCTCGGAATCCATCTTGCCAAGAAAACTTTACAATAGGGTTGCCATCCATCAGAGTTGATTTGAAGGGACATAACAACATCTTCTTAAAGTCAAATTCTCTTGTTAGGCAAGAGGTAGGCATTCCAGAGGTTGTAGGTTAGCAGCTCCTGGAAGAAAGTAAGAGACACATCTTGAAGTACTCAATGGATGAATGATTTATTAATAAAAGCCAGAATCCTGTATCAGCTCCTTAGCTAACAGTTAACTAAAAACAGTTACCTAGACTGTTTCATATTCCCGATTTCTACTTAGGCATGATGGTAACACTATTGGCACGATCGTAATTCCCAATCATTTTGTCATTTTATTTATATGAGATGGGACCCAAACTGTCTCATAAAAAGAACCAGCAATAACTTAATAATAAAAAGGTCTGGTTGTTCTTCCTGCATAATTGTTTTAGGCACTTGCATTGAGTAGCATAGATAACAAAATGGCTACTGCAAGCGGTGAAGCGGTGAAAAGTGTACCTCTGTCATTTGAAGTTACTGCAATGCTAGAATGTGGAGGATTTCATTTGGAGGGGCAGATTTCTTATTGGGGAGCAAGGCACTCATTTTTCCTTCACCCCACTGTGGCTACAGTCCTGAATTGTGAAACCTCATGCAATGCATTAAAGAGGCCATATTGCACCACGGCCTCATTAACTCCATGGCTCTAAAAGTTATACTTTGTCTCCTCCATACAGGACCTCAGAAAAGAGGCAAGCTGGGGCAAAGTCCAATGAATAGAAATTGGATAATGTCTGGAAACTCCCAATCCAATCTCTTCAGTTCCCCAAGCAGTGGCTTGCTTAGTTGTGGTTGTTGTTCTTTTTCCAGGACATTATGCTGGCAGTGCATAATGGTATAAAAAGTTCCAATATCATGATTGGCAAGTGTTTCCCCCTCAAGGCAGCCATATACTCTGTTTGTACTTCCTTGACATCGCCAGCAAATCTTTAATGGGAAGGAAGACATTGTTGTCACAAGGTGTCCTTGAGATGTTTGGCATTTCAACCCCATATGATCCTTGATTGTGCTGTCTGGGGCTCATGGGAGTTGTAGTCCAGTTTGTCTGAATCATAGACTCATAGAGTTGGAAGAGACCACAAAGGTCATCTAGTCCAACCCCCTGCCCTGTAGGAACACATAATCAAAGCATCCCTGATAGATGGCCATCCAGCCTCTGCTTAAAAACCTCCAAAGAAGGAGACTCCATCCTCAGTATAACAACCCTTCAAATATTTAAACATGGCTATCATGTCCCCTCTTGACCTTCTCTTCCCCAGGCTAAACATACTCAGCTCCCAAAGCCTCTCCTCATAGGGCATGGCTTCCGGACCTTTTACTATTTTGGTCACCCTCCTCTGGACATCCTCCAACGTGTCAATATCCTTCTGGAATTGTGATGCCCGGAACTGGAGGGTACCAGCTGGCTTGCACCAGAGCTTTTAGCAACATGTTTCCTGAAGCAACTGACTAGAGATTTGAGTGAGACTTGAGGTTGGTTACAGGGATCATCCAACTCCCCAGCTCTAACAGTTCCATCGGCTGCTGATCCGTTTCTCCTGGGCCCAATTCAAAATCCTGTTTATGACCTATAAAGCCCTATATGGGTTTGGTCCAGGCTATTTGACATAGTCCCATAGTAGCCTTCTCAGACGTTGAGATACTCAGGAGAGCCCCCCTCCTCAGTGCCACCTTCACAGGTATGTTCAGTGGGAACACAAGAGAAAATCTTCTTTATGGTTGCTCCTAGACTTGGAAGATCTTCTTAGTGATTGATCCTAGACTTGAAACTCCCTCTCAAGGGAGACCAGAATGGGCTGCTCCTTGATGTTGTTCCATCGGCAGGCTTCTTTATTCAGACAAGCTTTTAGAATTGAGGGTTTTTAACCAAAGGGCTGGAAGTACTGCATTGTTTTGATACTGGCCTGTTTAACTTGTAAAAAATATTTATTTAGAGTGTATGTTTTTAATATGGTTAATTGTTAAATTCACTTCTCATGTTGACTTTTTGTATATGTTTATTTTAATTGTAATCTCTTTAACCACTTTGAGTCCCAGTCTTGGGGAAAAGACAATAAAGTTGTTGTTGTTGTTGTTGATGATGATGGGTGTTGGGAAAGCCACTGGGAGACCTTGGGCAAGTCACACTCTCTCAGTCTCTCAGGAAGCCAAAGGAAAAACCCCTCTGGACATATCTTGCCAAGAAAATCCGGTGATAGGTTTGCCTTTGAGTTGCCATAAGTTGGAAATGACTTGGAAGCATACAACAACAAGAATTGCCAGGAGACAAAAACTGAAACAGGTTGAAAGCAAGGTTCAAAGTCTGTTTGGTGGAAGGTAGACTCAAGGAAGAGAAATGGTGCAATAATCCACATTAAACATTTCTTACAAAGGAATACACAGAGAGAGAAAGAGAGAGAGAGAGAGAGAGAGAGATGGTTGTCCCTATTTATGGGCTCCAGAATCATGGATTCAACCAACCTCAGCTCCTTATTTGGAAAAAGATAATTGCCCATCTGTAGTTCAATTACATGTTGTGCTGAGGATGGCTTCCTTCCAATCTAGCTCAAACCTGTTGCTTTGGTATGAATCACTGTGTATACTGAAATAATATATTTCCTTCCCCTCTTCTCCTTCCCTTCTTTTGCTCCCCTTCCTCCCATCCTCAGACTGTTAGCTCTCACCCTGGAAATGTACCTGTCTATTTCTGTGAGGGTTATTGCACAATGTTTCCCTCTGTTTCCTTCCAACCCTCCACCCCACCTTCCCCTGGTCTTCTGACTTCCCTGCCTGGATTTGGAACCTCACCTGTGTTGTGTTCCTGTGTTGTCGCTTAGGGAGTTTGCCCGTTGGAAGGTGAGGAACACAGCCATCGAGCGGAGAGATCTGCTCCGTAACCCTGTCCCCCTGATGCCTGAGTTCCAGAGGAGCATCCGCCTGCTGGGCAGGAGGCCCACGACGCAGCAGTTCATAGATACCATCATCAAAAAGTACGGCACACACATACTCATCTCTGCCACCTTGGGAGGTAGGTGGCAGCTTGGTCTGCACCGTTTGTTGGCAAAGATCTGGGGTTGGGGGGAGAGAGGAGGAAGACGGACAAGGGATTGAACTACCTCTGATGCTTTGGACTTTTGTGTCCGCACCTTGTGAAAATGGCTTCTTCCACCCATGACCTGACTCCCTACCTTCCAATTGTCCCCATTTGGCAAGGACAGGCCCAATTAATCTTGTGCTGTCCCATTCATTCATTTGCTTTTAAGATGTCCCAAAACTCTCTCCTCCCCATTTCCTCCTTTGTCCTCAGCTTACTTCAAATTGCTCCAAACTGAGGCCAGATCCACACTATGCAAAGAATCCCGTTGAAACTGGGTTATTTGCCATGGCTCCTTCTGATGGAATCCTGGGATATATAATTTTGCAAGGTCTTTAGCTGTCTCTGCCAATGAGTGCTGGTGTCTCACCAAATTGCAAATGCCAGAATTCCGTAGGAAGGATCCATGGCAAATCATCCAATTTCAAACTAGATTATTTGTGTAGTGTGGATTTGGCCTGAGTTGAAAGTGCAAAAGTCAGTGGAGAGAGGACAGGGAGGGAGCCAGCATCTTGCCCTTCCCAGGAAGATCAGGCAAAAGCAAATTTTGGCAGCCTCTTCTCGCTTCTTGGTTCTTCCTCATTAAAAAGTTTTGTCATCTTGAACACACGCTGGTGTTCCTGCATGGTACATTTCCTAGCTTTTAATCTGTGCAATATGAATCTGTGCTATTATGTGAATCCTATTGGTCATCCTGAAGGGGAACTTCATAGGGTAACAGAGGGTCTGTCTACACTGCAGAAATACAGCAGTTTGACACCCCTTTATCCACCATAGCTCTATCCTATGGAATCCTGGTATTGGTAGTTTGGTGAGGTATTTAGCCTTTTCTCCCAGAGAACTCTGGCAGTTCACCAAAACTACAAATACCAGGATTCCATAGGGTAGAACTAGGGTGACAATTAAAGCATGAGAATTAAAGTAGTATTAAACAACTGTAAGTGTGCACTGGGATAACGCCTTATTGAATCAGTTGGATTCATTTAAGTGCAGACTCATCCTTCAACAATTGATTCAGTTGGTCTACTCTAGTTGAAACTAATCAACAGGATCATGGCCTCTGTGTACCTAGGGATGTATATATTTACTTATCTTGTTCTTACATATAATGAGAAACCTCAGGATGTTTCTTCTTGCTTCAAGATGAGAATGTTTTGTTTTTTGCCACCATCACAATTTTTCACATTGGTGAAATGGAATTTTTATTTTTGTATTTCTTTATTTTTTGTTGTCTTGCAAATCATGAGATTGGCACTGTTGCATGGTGTTTTAGCAAGGAAAAACATTGGATGTTTGCTCATGGCAGGAATCCTTTAGATGTAAGTCCCTCCGAACATGATGGAACACTGTAGGGATCCCATTTGGACACATGGGATTCTATGAGGATTCTATGAGGATTTATTTCACCATCTGGACTAGTCCTAAGTCCCCTTATGCATACTGGTGTACTTTTTGGGCTGTTCTGCAATGGTTGTATTAAGCAGGGCCGCATAAGTGGAGCTCATTTCACATGCAGTTGTACATTTTTGGATGGTGTGTAATTCTTTACCAGTGCCTTCACAATAACTGATTTACTGGAATTTTGGAAGCAACCATTGTGCCTACTACCCCAATGTACCATGGGACAATAAGCAGGCATATTGGCAGATATGTAATTGGTTACACAACGTGGGTATTCAGCAGAAGTGTTATGTAGTTCAACTGCTGTGTGTGTGTATAGATACACACACACATATACAGAGTGACACTACACTAGCGTTATAAAAGAGTTTGGCCTGTATCTTTTGGATCTATCAGTTGTTCTATGAGGGGAAAGACAATAGTTTTGTTGAGAGTCATTTTGAGCAAAATGCTTGGCCCCAAACTGCTGTGAAGTCATGGGATGTTCATAAATATTCTAATAGTTCAGAAGAGGGTGATGTGAAAGAGAGCTAGACCATTCTAGGTTCATGACATTTTGAAGCTGGACTGCCGGTCTCTTTGTGTCCATCATTCAGCTTCAAAATAACCCCTGCAGTCCATTTGTTCTGTGTGATAGCGCACAAATGTCATGGGATGTTCACTCAGGGTTTTTCTCCGTCACAGAAACATTGCTTCAATCTTTATGGAAATTATAATACATATATATGTTTGCAATTTCACACCTGAAATCTAAAAAATAATCAACAACATACCAAAATTCTTGTAATGTAAAAAGTTCATATGATTTTACCCAGCAGGGGGAAAGCAGTTGGGTTTTTATTTTCATTCTTTAAGTGCAAGAATTAAATAAGCAAAGAGTTCCATCCTTATCGGGGACAAAGATTCTGAATGATGCCATGTTTTGCATACATTTAAATCAGTTTGGAAGCTGTTTAATTGCCACAACTTCTCAAAAAGATAGTTAGTTCCTTTATATATATATATATATATATATATATACTGAGAATTGCTTGCTAGGGATCCTTAACTCCTGTAGAATAGCTCCCTTGGATGAGAGCCATGCCCTGGCTTTTCTTTGCAAACAAAGATTCAGGAAGGTTTCATCCCGTGCTTTCTGCAAGCACGCTGATGACTAAAAAGGCCAATCCGAGATAAACAAGCCCAGTTGCAGAAGCACAGCAGAAGGTCTCCTTGGGTGATCTTTCCGGTTTGTGATTCTTTCTGCATTGTCATTTCTCTTCAAGACTTGTTCAGCGTGAGTTCTCAAATAAGGCTGCAGCATTGTGGATGGTGCGTCTCCATGCCTCCCGATGTGAGGCGAGAGTGGACCATTGTTGGTGATCAATTTGGCCAAGCCTGAGATGTTGCTTCAGGGAGTCCTTGTATCGCTTTTTTGGAGCGCCCCTCTTACGCTGACCCGTGGCGAGTTCACCGTAGAGTAGTATTTTTGGGGAGGCGATGGTCCTCCACCCTAGATACGTGCCCTGCCCAGCGCAGCTGTGTTCTCAATATCATGGCCTCAATGCTGATGATCCCTGCTTGCTCAAGGATAGCAACATTCGTCACATAGTGACATAGGAACTGGGAATTGCTTGCTAGGGATCCTTAACTTCTGTAGAGTAGCTCCCTTGGATGAGAGCCATGCCCTATAACTGTTTTTAATTCAGAGTCTGCAGTATTCCAAGTCTGTAGACATAACCAAGGGGGCATAGTCTCCTGATCCTGATGCAGTAGGATGCTTGTTCAGTTGGCTCAAAATAAGGCCATGGGTTCAAAGAGAATTTCCTTTAGAGAATAAAAAAAATCCAGCTATATTTGCACAAAAAGCAAGAAATGCATGAGAAATCATGATCTTCAGTATCATCATCATCCTTCTTGCTGCAAGATGCCAAAGTCTGGGTTGTTTTCAGTCTCTTCCCTGTCCCCCATTTCCAATGGTATTTCTTGCACGTTTCTGTAAAACTAGCTGAATGCTGTTATAGTAGATTTGAAAGGTTCACATCTGGTTCAGCTACATGCTATTATTTCAGCCTTCCCAAAACATACTTTGCAGTAGTATACCACCTACATTTGACTGTATTTTCCACTGGGGACTCAAATGCTCTTACATGAACTAGCCAGCCTAGTAGCATTCAGGGGGTTCTTTGGGGTTTGCTCTCTGTGTACTTACCTATGCAAAGGGAAAAGACGCTGTTTTTTGCACTGAGATGTTCTGGGGAAAATAAAATACAGAGAAAGAGAGACTAATTGTATTTACTGTCAATGCTAGAGAGCAGAATTCTTATAGGGGCTGGAGAATCTTTGAGAGAATATCTTGCTGTATCAGGACTGTTGCATACCCTCCAACTGTCCTAATTTAAGAGGGGACAGTCCTGATTAATCTGTGTTGTCCTGCTTTTTAAGCTGCTTTTTAAATGTCTGAGTTTCTCTCTCCCCCTTTCCCCCTGTGTCCTCTGCTTTCTTAAGTTGCAATGTTTGACTACTATTTCCCAGAAAGCCACTGCAGCATTGGCTTTAGCTAACAGCAGCTTGGCTTTTGCTTGTGTTTCTCTTTAGCGTGAGCCTCGTAAGATCTTGAAGGAAAGCAGTATGTCAGAACCAATTTTATTTTATTCATTTTTTTGGTATGATAAATCCTAGTGTGGTTAACTGTAAACATAGAAAGTTACTGATCAGAATAGCCAGTGTGATGGGAGACATACTTCCAAGGAAGTACAGGTGTGATAGATCAAAGGTGCTTTAGCTTATTAAAAAAATAAATAAATTCAATATATATCCATTCAAAATGCTGATTATGACCTATAAAGACCTATATGGGAGGGGATTGGTTGGATAAGTGGCTAATCAGCACACTGGGAAAGGAAACATACCCAAGAGTTTTGTAAATATAGATAGATTGTTTAACTTTCAAAAATCTATTTTTGGAGTTTATGATTTCAATACACTGAATAATTTAATTTGATTTTAAGGTCGACTTTTTTTTTTTTAATTACACTCAGACCCCTGTATCCATGGGGGTTCAGTTCCCAGACTTACCACAGATGCCAGAAACTGCGGATTACAGTGAACGCTATTGGAAATAATGGGAGTCCTGGTTTGAAATTCCATAGAGTTGCCCTGGAGGACCTAGAAAATATCTAGAGAGGATGACTCTCTAGGCATTTTCTAGGACAACTCTATGGTGTGTGTTTCTCCTTTTGTTTCCTTCAGATAACTGAAACCACAGATATTGGTCCCGTGGATATGTGGGTCTGACTGTATAATCTTTTTAATACGTAAGCCACCTTGAGTCCCTGCCTAGGGGAAAATGGTGGGATGTAAATAAAGATGATGATGATGTTGTTGATGATGATAACAATGCCCTGTGAAGTTTGGTGCAGCAATGTGCTGCACATTAGCCAGACAAGTATCTCCACTATAGTTTCACCAGGGCTTTGAACAGTGGAACAAAGTTTGCTTTACGAGTTTTATTTGCTTTATATATAGGAACTGTCCTTATAACATCCAGAATCTAGGAGCAGCTTTTCCAGCATTTAAAGATCTTGCTTGCTGAGTTAATCAAGTTGTTGAACCTTCCACCATTGGTGTGTTCATTGTCTCTACATTTATTTTTTAATTTTTATTTATTTATTTATTCAGTTATTTATACCCCGCTCTTCAACCACAAGGCTATCAGAGCAGCTTTACACATAGCTATTTACACATCTACACTGCATTAAACTCCTTGCCACTGGCAAAAAGACGTTGACATTCATCACAAGGCTTGTGTAGCACAATCTATGCATAACTCCACATGTGGAGGTTTATATCAAAAGAGCCCCAACGTAGGATCTTGACTAATAGGGTTTAGTTTGGAGCAACCAGGCACAGGAGCTATTTTCTGTGCTGCAACCTATTCTCTGTGGGACACCATTCAGGTTTAATCTTCTCACCTTGTTGACCTCCCGCCATCCGGCTCCTTTATCCCTCAAAATCCCATGCAGAACGCAGAAGTTTGAGGGTGAAATATATTTTTAATTTTGCCCCGGCACGACGGTGAATTATTCACCGTGGCTTGTTCCCGCTTGTGTTTTTACGACACAACACTTTAAAATATGCACGGGCTCTGTAACGAGAGCTGGCGATGGACAGCGGCACTAAGTGTTCCATCAGCCTCCAGTGCAGAAAATGCAGGGAGGGGACGCCGCCAGGGGAACTGTACACGAGGAATGAAAGATTCATCTTGACGGCAGTAAAGAGGAAGATGATGCAAACAGACCCTCCTGGGAGCATGCATTGTTCATGAGCAGAAGAATTTGCCTGTTTGGAGACTGCAGGCTCGCCTTACCCCAACCCACCCAGGGTATGCAACTCATCAGCCCTCGACAGCCCATAACTCCTCCACCTCATTAGAATAAACCCCAAATTACCCCCACAGAGCTCTAAAACCTAGTCAGTGGCCATTTTCTTTACCTACAAAGGGTCTAAGTGAATGCATCCTCCTTTCTGTCTCATGGCCATTTGGATGAGGTGACCGAATAGTCACTGGAGTGGGATAGGGTTGAGAACTTCAAATCTCCCTCTGCTCCAAAGCAGGGGTGTGCAACCCTAATTTATCAACCCTGCAGATGACACCACTGATTGAGATTGCATATTAAATCATTCATCCCATTCTGAGCATCATCCCAGTATGCTCAGGCAAAAGCCAATTGCTGCAGCATCTCCTAGCATTCTCCTAGCATTTGTCGTTTACAGAGGTATTTAGCTTTTTCTGTCAGAGAACTCTCATGCTTTACCAAACTCCAAATACCAGGATTCTGTAGACTAGATTGATGGTGGGTAAAGTGTTGTCAAACTGCTGTATTTCTGCAGTGTAGACACACTCTCTGTCTCTGGTGAAGCTCTAAGGACTTGTAAAGTGGGTCAAACTGCTGTATTTCTGCAGTGTAGATGGGCCCTCTGTCTCTGGTGAAGGTCTAAGAACTTGTAACTCTAGGGGACTGATCCACTCAGTGTCCACTCTGACCAGATCCTGGGAGTAACAAAGTGGAATAAAGTCACTTGTATAATAAACTAACATGGAGTTAATGACATATGTATATGCAACAGAAGCACGGTTGTGTGAACAGTTGTGTTGTTCATTGCAATTATGCATTGCAGTGGTGCATGGTGCATTGTACAAGCACACCAGTCATTGACATATGTTGCACAATGTTGCTATTCTGTATGGGGGTTGCATAGCACTGGCTGAGCATGTCTCTGCGGGCAGATATTTACACTGCACCAAAGGGACGTTGGATTGCAGTATCTGTTTGTTCATTATCATGGTTGACTTGTGGAAGCAGAGTGTGATTAATGCATGTGAAAGAACACTTCTGCATGCATATCCCTGAGCTGATGGGTTGCTGAAATTCCCCCGCAGCTATTGACAGAATTGGTGTCCTAGGATTGCCCTGAGATAGTATTCCATGGGCCAGCAGGTTTCTGGGCAAATAGCAAGCTTCCTCCCCATTGCATGTGATCAAAGAGCTATGCTGGCTGGGGGATTCTGAGAGTGACAGTCCAAAAACTCACCTTTTCCCATGCTCTGGACTAGCCTGCAGCATTTGTGGAAAAGGGACCAAGGTCAGATTTTGTGTGTGTGTGTGTGTGCCTTCAAGTCACCTGCCAATTTGTGGCAACTTTATGAATTTCATAGGGTTTTCTTAGGCACGGAATATTTGGAAGTGGTTTGGCCAGTTCCTTCCTCTGAAATATAACCTACAGCCCCTGGGATTTGTTGGTGGTCTCCCACCCAAGTCCTAACCAGGGCTGACCCTGCTTAGCTTCCAAGATCAGGTCGGATCTAGGGCCCCAGAGTTACATTTCCGCTGCCCAATGTAGAAGCTTCTACGGGCCCCCTTGGAGGACTCTCAGGAGTGGGAAGCACCTCTCCCGATCATTTTGGGAGTCTGTCTTTTTGCTGCCATTCCTCCCAGCTTCCTCCTAACCCACACCCATGTCCCTGTCACACAAACCCAAGCCAGGGCCTGCTCTTCTCCTTTCTGAGCTTCAAGAAAGAGCCAGCGGCGAGTGAATTCTGGGAATGTGTCTGCTCAAGGATGGAGTGGGCAGAGCTGAGAGCTAATTTGCAAGGAATACCCTGAAGGGAAGATGGCTTTGAACATTGTGCCCACTTAATAAATGAGAAATTAGGACTTAATAATGCAGCAAAAATCTATTAACCCTCCTTGATTGCTGACGCTGGCTTTTTTGTTGGTGATCGGCTGCTCTTTTCCCCTTCCAGATATATATCTGACGTTTTCACAAGATGTGGACACGCTCATCACAGTCTTATACCTATCACTGTTGCCCAACACACACACACACACAAACACACACACACAATTACACACCCCAAAAGTATTCTTGTATCCATCTTTGACTACACCCATTGAATATAATACATGAAAAATTCAAAACGAACCTCACCAGCAGTGCTTCTCAGCCAATGTGATTGGGGGGGGGGGGGAGAGACCAGAGACTCACCCCATTGGCTACAACTATTTTGTTTTTCCTAGAAACTCCCCATAGACCATCCGCCCATGGCTTACAGACAAGCACTGATCCAGAAACCACCACCTTGAATATGCTCTGTGCAGGAAAAGAAAAGTTGTTTCCTGTGCAGAAAATTCTGTTTTCTACACAAAACAATTGGGTATGAATTTTACGCAGAAAAAGTCCCAAATGGAGAAGATTCTTGTTGGTAAAAGGATTATTCTTGTCATGGTTTCATGACACACAAAAACATGTTTTTCAACCATCCCCCCCCCAATATTTCCAAATATTCTTTCCATCACTAGCTGCTGCTACAGAGTTCTAGTGTGGGATAGGAACTGGGAACCTACAGCCCTAAGATGTTGTAGGACTCTCAACTTATACGATCCTTAACAACGTCTGGTTTTTGTTAGCATGTGGATAAAAGACCACCTGAGAAACACCCTGGATGCTCCTTCAAGTTACATGATAGAAGATAGGTGAAATATAAATTAAAAATGTAATGCTGTATGAACATTAAGTACTAAAAACAAGTAGAAAGGTATACAATATGACCCCCATATCCATGGCCGTTGTGTTCCTAGGCTTATGATAGATACCAGAAACTGTGAATAATAGTGAACCTATTAAAATGAATAAGTTATGTCTCAAGCAAACCATAGAGTCATGCTGTAGGACCTAGAAAATGACTTCTAGGTCCTCCAGCACAACTCAGATTATGGCAGAAGCATACCATGGAGTTGCACTGGAGAACCTAGAAGATGCCTAGAGAGACCATATTTTTTTTCAGACATGGGTTAGTGATTCCACAAATACAGGTCCCGTAGCTATGGGGGTCATACTGTACCACTGAGAAGTGTGCCTATAAAAATATGTACATTAGGAAATGTGCCTAAATAAATGAGCTCCTTGTGGGAAATGTGCATGGGAAATCCCTTCATGCAGGAAGAGGAAAAAGTCTTTGAACCACATTTGAGCAAAGTATGGAATGAAAATGTAGTTAAAATCTGGAGAAATGCAGCAGTATTGAGACAAGAGTTTTCCACAGGCTTAGTATGAGTCCTAGAAAAGTCTGATGTGAGCATATTGTTCATTTCTCAAGAGATCTTGTCCCAACATGGAGGTATTTGTATACCACTCCTGTGATGTTCTTTGAAGCTCTCCTGGGGATATTTTGTGCCTTGATTAGAAATCAAAGTCCCTATCTATTTTCTGTTCTCTGTTCCTGCTTAATCGGTTGCTGTTTTTGCAATACCCAGTTAACATTGTTTTCAATGTGAGTGCCTCAATTTTCTGTTCTCCCAACTTCCAGATCCCTGCTCCAGGTCAATAGAAATGGTCTCCCTTGTGCTGTGTGTGTGTGGTAGGATTTCTAGGTACAACTTGACCCTAATACATAAGAGATGGACATCCATCTCTTTTTAAAGTAAAAGTGGGGCTCGTATGGTGTTCTGGACTGTTGACCAAAGGGCAGATTTGCATGCAGATTTGAAGGTCAAGGTTTGCTGGCCTGTCTTTCCTCCTTCCCATCCAAATCACTTTTTCACACTTTTGGGTGTGAGCAATATTACAAGATGGTGACCTCTCCCGATTCTCTCCTGACTGCCTTCTCTTCCATCCTAGGAGAGGAAGCATTGACCATGTACATGGACAAAAGCCGACTTGACCGGAAGTCAGGCAATGCAACCCAAAGCGTTGAATCCCTTCACCAACTTGCCTCCTCCTATTTCGTGGACCGGGATGGAACCATGAGACGTCTCCATGAGATCCAGATCTCTACTGGAGCGATCAAGGTATGTCTGGGGTTGGATGCATTTGCTTGAACCTAAGAAAACTGGCCTTAGAATGGGATGGTGGTGGTGGTAGTGCTGATAGTAATGAAGGTGGTGGAGATGGGGTGGTGGGGGTGGTAATGATGATGAAGAGGAGGAGGAGGAGGAGGAAGATTTTATATCTTGCCTTCTCACCAGCCCTGAGAATCAAGGCAGCTTACAGAAATTAAATTAGATACCTTTAAAAGATGTCCTCAATAAACTGTACAAGAACTTGGAATATGGGTCACCCCTGCCCCCTGGTATCCATAGAAGCAATATCCATGTTTTCAGTTATCTGCAACTGGAAAAATAGGGACACATACCATTGGAACACACTGGAAAATGCCTAGAGAGGTATCCCTTGGTGTATCTTTATTTTGGTTGTGCTACTGTACTGTTGGTTGCTCCCATTCTCTATAAGAACTGTCCCAGATTTGCATCTCCCCTGACCCCCAACAAATTCAGTGAAAAGACTTTTAAGAAATGAGTGAACATTTTTTTCCTGTTCACAGGGAGGGGACTGTAACCTAACCCCCATGGATAGAAAGGGTGCATTGTATTTGGAGGTGCTAAAGGGTTCTGGGGTGCTTTGGGGAGGTATTTTCATGTGTTTCAACATATGGGGGGGGGGCTTTCTGTATAATCTGGGGTCAAAAAGTACTCAAAAGTCACACAGATTTTTTCTTAAAATATTTTGGCAGGTTGTGGGGCTTTGGGGGACTAGTGAGGGATTTCCAAAACCATAGAATGGGGTCCAGGTGTCACGTGAGGCCCACGGGCCACACTCTGCCACCCTTGACATAGAAGGATGCTGGAGCAGCATTGCCTGAACCTCATACATGCTTGCCATTCCCAATTCAATTACAAGCCATGGGAACTGGAGGCAGACAAGCGGTCCCAAGAGCCCTGGTAATAACTGAAGTTACACAGAGGTGGGGGACGATCATCTTTGTACCTGGGCGGGTGGGGGTGCTTGTCGAAAATGGCATCCGTTGTCCCCATTCAGCCTTTTGTGAGCTCAGCTTTATTTGGAAAGTCTTTTGCCTGGCTCTCTGGTGTATGAGCAACACGAGGCTACAATACCACCAGACAAAAGGCTTTGAGATTTGAAGTGGTCAGGAAGGCAGAGCGAGGCACAGGAGAGTTTCTGGGGAGGGCAGACAAAGGAAATGAGAATGGACCTTCAGACAAAAAATAGAGAGAGAAGGGGAGGGAGGGAGTCTTTTTCTATCTTTGAAAAGCAATCTTCTAGTGCAGCTGGAAGAGGGGGGAATTCATATTCCCTCTGCAATTGACCAATGAAGCTGTCACAGGGAGCAGTTTCCGAAAAGGGTTGGCCTCCATCATTGTGTTGGATGTCAACAGGGCAGGTCCTCTTTTCGTCGCAGTGTTGAAGACTGAGAAGAATGGAAGCCCCCTGATGGAAAATCCCAAGCCTCCTACTGTTTGGCTAGAGAGGGGCAGAGGGTGAGGGGGATACTTCAACTGTGTCAGAAAGCAAGGACTTGGAGTGGGACAGCAAGGCGGGTGATGCCGCTGATGTATGGACATGCCTACTTAAAGAAAATATGAATTCTTGGCCAAAATAAAAAAGAAATCACACACTTTTCTACACTCAAAGTTTCATTGAGATAGAATCATGGACTTGGAAGAGGCCACAAGGGCCATCTAGTCCAACCCCCTGTCATGCATGAATACTCAATCAAAGCGTTCCCGACAGATGGCCATCCAGCCTCTGCTTAAAAACCTCCAAAGAAGGAGATCCACCACACTCCAAGACAGCTCATTCCACTTCTGAACAGGTCTTACCATCAGGATGTTCTTCCTAATATTTAGGTGGAATCTCTTTTCCTGTAGTTTGCCAAATATGTAGGCCAGAGAAGTGGGGACCTCTAACTTGAGGGACAAATGTGGCCCATGTGTGTTCCTTTCCTGGCCCACAGAGGTCTCTAGAGAGCTGTGATGAACTTCTCCATTGTAGTTCTAAGTGCTCTGAAGGTACACTTAAGAAGATGTTCCTGGTTACAGAATAGGAGGAGAGAGACTTCTCTTGAACAGGCTGGGCCAAATCTGTAGCTCATCACTGCTGCCTTTGTACAGAAGCTCGACACAGGGGTGAATAAGTGTACTGGGAATGGGGAAGAGTTTTCACCCACAGGTTCTCCCAAGTGGAGCACAGTCCAAAATGAACACATCAAAACTGGAAGTTTTACTTTTATATTTGACTGATTTTTAGACTTCCCCCTCTTATATGGGGAGATAGTGTGTTGTGAGAAAAAAAAATTAAACCAAACTACTTTGTTTGGGTAGTTTGGGGGTAGTTTTTTCACGCTTGTTTTGGGGAGGCCCTTCTTTTTGTTCCACCACCCTCACAAGTACATCTGGCCAATGACTGGCCAGTTTTCTTAAGTATTCTTTGTGGTTTATAACTTGTAATAGAAATACCACTGACTGAACCACCTTTGTACCATGTTAAACCACTAAACAATTGTCTCTTCTGTTCTGGTTTCTGAAACTTTTTCTGTTGCTTAATTTGCTTCCAACAGATAGGTTCTTACCACCCTGGGATATAAGATTGCTTGAGGATGCCATTCTACTGGTCATTCACAGCCCCCCTTTCCTATTCCTGTGAGCTGGTAGAGAATTCTTGTTTCTCTGTTGTCTCCAAATATCACTGGCAAAGGGGATGATTCTTTGGCTTTGCTTCACTTCCCACCATTCTAGGTAACCGAAACACGGACAGGCCCATTGGGTTGTAACAGTTATGACAATCTGGACTCTGTGAGTTCCGTCCTTCTGCAAAGCACTGAGAGCAAACTCCACCTCCAAGGTAAGATCATAGAATCATAGAATTGCAGAGTTGGAAGAGACCACGAGGGCCATCCAGTCCAACCCCCTGCCATGCATGCAAGAGATGTCTCTACTTCACTAGCAAAGGGGTTGAAGAATAAAGTAGGCTGTATTGCTCCACTCTCTATTTCTGTCCTGGGGCTTCTTGTCTCTCTCCACTCTTGGTCATCTTTATCATTGCCACATGATTTTCAAGTAATTGCCATAGACTTAACAGAAGGGAAGCAAATATTGTGTGTATAATAGTATGACCTCCTCAGTGGAATATTCTAGGATCTTTTCTGAATTTTCATAGACCTGAATGGGAGAGAAGCAATCTTTCCTAGAACCTATTGCACTATAGAATACAATGACTAGCATGTCAGCAGGTTGATGAATCCATTCTAGGTTTTAATGGGAACTTTCGAGGAGCTATCCAAAGTGCTAGTCCTGTTTTTTAGGAGAGGCTTCATTGCATTGGATAGTTCTTTCAAAGATTTTACCCTCCATTTTAAAGGAACAATCCAAGATACTGACCCCTATCTATAAAATATTGACATCTTATCTGGTGCCAACTCCAAACATGGATTTTTATTGAAGCCTTGAGGGTCTTAGTGATTTTATCCCACATGTGCTGTGGTTTTGCATTACTTTCAAATGTTGTAACTGGTTTTTAATTCTCTTGCTTTAAGTGATAAATGATCTAATATCTTTTTTTAAAAATGACTTGTTTTATATCAGGGGTGGACAAATGCATATTGTTGGGCTACCCTAGTGGTTGAATTTCATCCAGGTTTACACAGCTGTGGCAAGGGAAGGCAGACAAAATCTGCCACCTTCAAGCATCCTATTTCTCCAATACTGTACTTCCTTTGTGTTTGCTATGTCTGTATTCCTTTTCCTCTTGTTGCCACCTATTCCAACCTGGTTATGCCAGTGTCATTCTCCAACAGGATTCTGGCCTCTGCTGCCAGTTTCAGATCAGAGCTGTTGGAGTCTTAGGCATAGATAGTATTCCCTGCAGAAAATGTCCATATTCAGTTCAATATTGTATAAGCAGAGTTGTGCATGTGGTAGCATTGTGTGGCAGGAGGATGTGCATGTTGATGCATAAGCACATGCCATATGCATTTTGGTTGCATGTTTGGTTGTGCATTCACTTCTGCAATGATGCCATTCAACACAAGGGTCACATAGCACAGTCAATGAGATTTATGCTATACAGCCCTGATGAAGGATCTTGGACTACAGTTGCCTTGACAGGACTTGATTCCCACCTCAATAAATCATCACTGAAATAGCACAGAGCATGAGAGTTACCCATATCTTACTCAGCTTTCTCTCCCTACTTTCCCTCCACCGGCTTCTCTCCACCTGCTTCCTTCTCCACGCTTCTTTCCTCCAGTGCTCCAGTCTTCTTGCCAAAGCCTGCATGAATGTAGGCAGTCTACCCAGCTCTTCTTTTCCATCTCATCATTCAAGGGAACCTTCCTATACCTGCCACCTTAGTGCATTGATTTGCATGCGGAAGACTCCAAACTCAAGACCATGCTGAAGCATTATCTCACGTAGCATTGGAGAGAAGGACTTCTTCCTGAGGTCTTGGAAGGTGACCCCCCATGCAAAGACCAGTCTTAAATGGATGGGTGGAATGCCATTCTGGTTTTAATGGTTGCCACCCCTGTTGCCAACTTCCTTCTTCTGGCTCCATCCTTCCAGACTCTTGCCAGCTGAGCCCAGCCCAAGCTGATGAGGCTGCTGGTGTCATCTCACCTCAGGGATGTTGCTCTTTTCCCCAAACTGGCCTCCCGAGTCACAGCAGATTGCCAATTGCCAACAGGGGCTTGTGTGTGGCTGCTGATCAGATCGGAGGAGACAAAGTCACGATCCATTACCTGCGGCCCTGTGAATAATTCTTAATGAGGCCTTGCAAAGCAGCTGGAGAGGAAAGGCAAAGATCTTAGTTAATTATCCTAAGAACCACCTTCTAGACTGCAGTGGGTGGAGGGGAGGATGAGACACAGTTTTAAAAGCCAGGGCTTATTGTAAGAAAGCCATTCATTTCCCCCAGATGAGCAACCTTTGGGATATTCCCCCCCCCCTTTCCATTGAAGATCTCATGCTCTAGAAAACAAGAATGCCAAGGTATATCTACAGCTACATACTTACCTACCTCTCTATATATCTGTCTCTGCATAGGAGAACCAACTCATTGGGAGAGAGAGCCCAACAGGTGTGTTAGACTAGAACCCCAGAAGACTATAGCAATAGCACTTACATTGCTATAGCACTTTATAATGCTGAGCACTCTCTAAGTGGTTTACAAAGTGTTAGCTAATTTCCCCCAACAAGCTGGGCACTCATTTTACTGATCTATGGAAGGATGGAAGGCTGAGTCAACCTTGGAGCCCTCTAGGATCTAACTTACAATGTCGTGGCTGCAGTACCGGCATTTAACCACTGCACCACCAGGGCACCTTCTAGCATTATACTAGGGTTCAAATCCCTGCACAGCCATAGAAACCCACTGGGTGACCTTCAGCAAGTCAACGTTTCTCAGCTGAAGAGGACAATGGCAACCCCCCTCTGAACAAATCTTGCCAAGAAAACCCCATGAGAGCTTCACCTTAGGGTTGCCATGAGTCGGAAAGCACTTAAAGGCACACAACAGCAACAAATATGTAGCGATACCAAGAATGATTATGAATGATTGTGCACACTGAAGATGGTGTGTGCGTGCGTGTGCACACGTGTGTGCATATGGGGGTGCCTGTATGTGCTTCTATGAACAAGAAGCTGCTAAAACTCCCAACTAAGTGGAATAAGAATGGCAAGTACTAGAAGTTTCTTCTCCTCGAAAGAAAACAATCACCGCTGGGATTCAACTGTCACTCCTCCTCCTCCTCCATCCTTCTCTGTCCCCAAATATTCATCTTGACTGCAGTGCTGTAGTTATTCCATCTGACAGCTGCCACTATGCCCCTCTTGCTAGAGAATTAGGTCAGACAAAATTGGGTGACGCACAGCCAACGGGCAGCGAGTTCTAAGTTGGTCCAGAAGTCCAGGAGAGAGCCGTCTTTTTTGTGCCTATCTGTCTGTGTGTATGGTTATTTTTTAAAACAATCCAACTATGGTTAATGTTATCAGCATTGGGACAGGCAAACAAAGGCTGCAGTTTTCCCTCAACTCTGAACAAGAATGCAGCCATTTCTAGGCTGCCGGACAACCATGCCCTTCCACAGTGGACTCTGATCGATAAACATGGCCAAACAACAACTGGCATGCATAGATCTGGACAAGCCTTGGAAACATTCAATTTGGAGACTTTAATTCCCAAAACATCTTAGCCAAGATGGCCATCTGATTGGCTGCTCAGGAAACACAGCCAATCAATCACCACCCACATGCAAATTCCCTGACCACTTCACAATACATTCAATCTGCATCACCACCTCACAAGGGCCCCTCCCTCTTCTCACTCCCTCAGCCACTCACCAGTCACAGTCTGTGATGGGAACCAGGCAGTCAACTGGTAGTGGTCGCGGCAGGGTAACAGAGCAAGTCACCCTCAGCGATTCCAGGAAAAGTGTGGAATGCTGAGAAGGGGAGGAGGAATTTAAACCCACCGCCTTCCTTGTTGCGAGGTCTACCGGGCATTTTTGGGAGAGTTTTTTTTTTAATGGCATATGGTATGCTGGGTCCAGCTAGTTGATTGTATTTTGAGAGTGGTCCTACAAAGAGGTAGTGCAAAGTAGTAAAAATTAGGACTTACTTGGAAATGTGTCTGATTGTGGACTACAGTTTTCAGCATACACCAGCCACCACTGGATTATGGGAGCTGTAGTACAAACAATGCCCTTTCCCAAGCTCTGGGATATTTCATTCTCACAACAACGTATCTTCGGTTGAGGTTGTGTCTGGTGACTTAAGGGAGATCATTATATAGTCACATGGGACTTAGTCCAATATTTTCCATAGCCTCCAGTGATAGTGTCTGGATGAGACCACAGCTGTTCTCTTCTCTCTTCCTGCTGTGGTCCCTATGGATTCTTCCTTCCTTTTCCCCTTCCACTTCAATGAGTTGTCACCATTAAATAAGCACAATCCAGAACCACAGTAGCCACAAACAGATGGGCAAATTGACCTGCCCACTTTTGTGACACCCTGTTTCAACAGATCCATGGGAGCTTTGGGCTCTTTGTCTGCCAGTCTGAAACCCCAGATCTTGACAACACAGCCAGACAAACATGGACTGGGGTTTCTCAGTGAGGAACTCTGTTCCTTTTCTCCTCACCCCAGCCATCCTCGTGCGCATTGGAAACTGAGTCTGACAGGCAGAACTTATCAGGTACAAAGAAACAGCTGTGAATACTCCATGGGCCTCAGGCTCTCTGATGCAAAGCTGCAGATTTGGGCACAGAAGCAAGAGGCTGGAGAAAAATACAGACTGCTGTGTGTTTGGTGTGTCTGAATGTTGTCTCTGCAAAACATTTGGCGCATGCTCACTGACTGGAAAAGGGAGACTGAGTCTCCCCTTGTTGACCTTGAAAACCCCACCTTATTTCTCCACCCATGATGCAAGTGAATCTGACAAAATCAGGGCAGTTGTGTTCACTTTTGCATTCATTCAGCTCTCACTGCATGCCGGGAACACCCCTTGGCTGCCCACATTTTCCTTACAGCAGTAGAGGACAAAATGATCTTCTTAGCTTATTTTGATCCCACCCTTCTCCACTGTGTGTGTGGTGCCTTCACGTTTCCATTTTATCCTGAAAACTACCCTGCAAGGTAGGTCAGGCTGAGAAAGAGAGTCACATGCTAATGAGCTACCTAGTGAAGCTTGTGAATTCATTCTCTGCCTGGTCATACTGCAACATTCCAGGCCAGGAGGTTGAAAGCTTCACTCCCCAGAAATTATTGGGCTCCTTGTGACTTCAGACCAAGATCCAGAGTGAATTTCCTGCTCAAACAAGGACTGATCATCTTTTGGATGCATGGAGTGCTGAAATGACATTGAGAATTGTGGGAGAGAGAGAGTTACGGTGGTAGGAGAGAAGAAGGAATCTGCCCCTGATAATCCAGCATAGGTAACCAGGAATTTTACCACTGAGAGAAAACAACTCTCTTCCACTGAATAGAGCAATATCTGCGAGTAAACGGGACTATCCTCAGGGGCAGCAAATGGCTTCTTTGTCAGTGGGGTGGTAAATTCATTTCTAGAACAGCTTGAAATCCAAAGTGCTGGACCCTATCCCTCCATAGTTCATCACTTTTGATAGTGCTTTTAAAGTTCAGACTAAACACCAAGATGGATTGACCACCCTATTGACATGGAGCCTACCAGCCACTACTAGATATGTGGCAAGTCTTACTTGTACTCTTTTTTCCCATTGTGTCCTCTCCATTTCTTTTCACTAGGTCTCCAGGTCATCTTCCCTCAGTATTTACAAGAGAAATTTGTACAATCAGCATTGAGTTACATCATGTGCAATGGAGAGGGAGAATATGTTTGTCGTGACAGCCAATGCGGTTGCCAGTGTGCCGAAGAATTCCCACAGTGTAATTGTCCCATCACCGACATTCAGATCATGGAGTACACGTTGGCCAACATGGCAAAGTCTTGGACAGAGGCTTACAAAGATCTAGAGAACTCAGGTAATGGTGGTAGAAGGAGGGACAGATTTTTCTGTAACTATATCCTGTCATGGTCTTCCCTAAAAGATAGGTGCTGTGCAACCCTCTAGATGTTGTTGGATTGCAAGTCCCAGAAGATTGAGCCAGGATAGCCAATGGTGATGATTTCTTGGAGATCTAGTCCTACAACCTCCGTATGATGCCCACCTCCAGTCTACCTGGATTGCCAGTAGTTTTTCTGGGTCTCACATAGAGACCCCATCCATTGTAAACTAACGCTTTTAACTGAACATGTATGGGATTGGACCTGGGACCTTTCACAGCAATTGTGGTCCCTCCTAAATATTTTCTGCCTAGATTTTCCTGAGCCAGTATATGTCAGTGATGAAGGATTATGGGAACTTCACTCTAAAGACAGCTGGAGGGTCATGGTTGACCATCTCATTCTACATGTAGAGCAGATATTCTGTAGTGAAGCTATGGTCATGGTTAGCCCAAGATATATTTTGCTTGAAGCAGAGGACAAGATGGGGCTGACTCCTATGGCAAGTACAGAAGCCAACTGGACTGGCAGTTGAATCTTACTTCAGCGCTAGTGACAGGGAATCAGGCTAGCTGATGAAGTGCAGGACAAACCATGTGGCACACACAGCTTTGTATTTTAACCAAGGACAGTGGACAAGTGGCTCAGAAAAAATTGCTCAGGGGGCTATCACTTTTGCCTCCTCCCCAGCAACTGCTATGTGAGGTACTTTCCTCAACCTGCCTAACAGTAGGGCCTGCCACAAACAATATTAATCAAGCATCAGAAAAGTGAGAGGACCTATTGCACTCTTCTCCCCTTGCCTAGGAATCTCCACTTGATATGCATGTGTATTTGTGTTTTCCCAGATGAATTTAAATCTTTCATGAAGAGGCTACCTAGCAACCATTTCCTGACCATTGGGAGCATCCACCAGCACTGGGGGAATGACTGGGACCTTCAGAACCGGTACAAACTCCTACAGAGCTCCATGGAGATCCAGCGCCAGAAGATCCAACGCACTGCCCGCAAACTTTTTGGCCTCAGCATCCGCTGCCGGCACAATCCTAACCACCAGCTGCCTCGAGAAAGGTACCAGCATCCTTCATCTAGCTGTTGTCATGTAAGGCTGTGTACAAAGTTGTTGCAATGGTGGTGGTGCTGCTGGTGACACAAGGTAATGATGGAGATAATACATAAGCCAGTGGTGGCTAGAGATGTCCATGTCAGTGGGATGCTGAAGCCATTCTGAGTTCCATCCTAGTTTGCTCTCCATGGTGCTGAATCAATTCAGGGTTGTGGTTCAGCACCTTGGATAGCTCCTTTAGGGTCTAGAATAATCAGATGATTCTCTGATGTCCTCTGCTCTCCTCCAGCCACAAAATGGCTGTAGAGTGGGAGCTGTAGGACCTAGAAGAGAGTCCTAGGGAAGGAGTGTTAGTCATCATCCAAGGTTGGTAGAGAATTCCAACCTCTCTAAAGACCAAAAGAAGAGAAAAAGAAATTACTGTTATTCCCCAATATCTTTAGCACTCACTTTCTGAAGATTACTTCTTGGCCCAGATTCTATTCTTGGCCCTTGCTAGACTAGATCCACTGAATCAAAGGGACTAGCCTATGTGTTGACAATTGATCCAATAGGTCTATTCTAGAAGATTCCAGCCCTTGTGTCACACATCTATGAAGTTGCTCTAAACTGGGTGTGCTCAAAACATGAACCTTCAGATGTTGTCAGACTGCAACTCCCAGCATTTCTCTGCTGGCTACGGCTGATGAAAGTTGTAGTCCAATCCCATTTGGAAGCCTACACTTTGCCTACTTTTGTGCTAAACAAACCTGGCTCTTGTGGTGGGGGTGGGGGAAACTATGCTGGGGAGAAAAAAATTGGGATGAAGCAGAAATCATACATATATTATTTTTGATTCATCAGCTTAGAAGTAAGAGCTTTGGAAGAGGCACCTAGCATCTCTCCAGTCAAGCGTGCTCCAAAGCTTTTAGATAAATATGTCTTTAGCATTTCGCTTCTATTTGGGGAAAGGAAGTGGGGTTGGGGGAGTGAAGCCAGTGAGGCAGAAAGACAGTCTCCAGTGAATGCTATCAAATCTGGGTGAGATGGGACAAAATGCATGATGGCAGCTGAGTTTTTAAATGAGTGATGTGCCTGAACTGTTTAAGTCAACACCACCAGGCATATTAGCATTTTTCCCTCGTGTTTGTCATTCTGTATTTCTAGCAAATTGGGCGGAGGGAGGGAATCGGCTGGGGAGAGAATGAGAGAGAGAAAAGAAAGTGATTCTACTTTGGCCTAGAAAACCCTTCTTGGCTAGAGAGCTGGATTCTTTGAGAGAGAGAATGCCTCATTTCTAAGATCCAGCCCTGGCCATCAAAGAAGATGGAGGTAAGGAATGGGACATGTTTTACATGGAGCCTCTCTGTGACCTCAGAGCAGCTCAGCCAACAACTATCAAGGAGGACTGTTTTCACAAGGGAGATTGAATAAAATGGAGACAAACTGGAAAGTCCACTGTAGGGCCGTAGCTTGGTGGTACAGCATCCACTTAGCATCCAGAAGGTCAGTAACAAGACTTTGTCCTCAGCATCTCTAGGAAGTGTTGTGAAAGACCTCATCCTAAAATACAGAACAGCCAGGCAATATAAACTAGGGCTTCTATTGGGGTGCCAATTACCTAGCCCCCTCAGATATATTTGGACTACAGCTCCTAGCATTCCTCACCATTGGTTATGTTGTCTAGGATTTCTGGGAGCTGAAGTTCAACGGCATCTGGAGGGTTGCTCCATTCCCACCCCTGACCGAAATCCAGTTGTTAGCCACTGATAATGGAATGCACCTAAATGTTGGCTTTCCACTTCTCCATTGATTCAATAGGTCTACCATTCTTGGAAGGCACAACTGGATTTAGGCCAAAGATTAGGGAACCTAGTGCCCTCCACATGTTTGGGGTTGGAATTCCATTGGGCGTGTTGGCTGGGTCCGATTGGGTATAGTCCAAAATATCTTGCAGGCACCTAGAAGAGATGAGCTAGATGAATTAATGGTCTGATTCAGTCTAACTCTGCTTTCTAGTCCACATAACAAGACTGCAATAGAGGAAGTCTCTCATCCACAAGGTTGACTCATCAACCATTCAGGACAAAGGATGCAAAGCAATCTATAGTCTGAACACTATTGGTTAGTCCCAACAAGAACAGACCCACCAAATCAATGACTTGGTAACTCATTGCTTGTGTACTTTAGCTGGGACTAAGCAGTAAGGTTTAGGCTTGTGGTTTTCATCCCAGGATACAGCAGGCCTAGGTTAAGGTTGGGTCCTAACAGACAGCAACTGAATGATGAATGCCGCTGTGGATTTCTCCAGCAGGAATCCACAGTGAACTTCATTTTTTTTCTCCTCAGACACATGCTCCCTGCTTCTCGATTCTACCACATGTCCAGTATGAGTTTACCGAATATCCCTTGAACAAAATTAGACCCAGAATGGTCCCATACTGGGCCAATTTTGGCTGTGTGAAAGCCCCGACCGAGACAGCAGCACTTAATATGTGCCACTGACTTTGAAAAGATGGAGTGGTTATATTAACAGCAGGAGACTCTCTGTCCCGTTCACAAAAGGTCTAATAGAAATAGTATGTTCTATATTCAATTATAGCCTGAAGGAGCACACTGACACTCAGCTGCCCTTCCAGACATGAAGCAGAATAAAGCTGAATGCAAAAAGTTTTGTTCAGCCAAAGTGAGTGGCTTGGAAAGGTGGGAGTCCATTTAAAAAATATATATAGAGAAAGATTTCTCCCTTTGTTGATTGTTCTTGCTCATGTACCTCTAGATTTTGTTTTCGAAACGAGCAGAGCAAATGAAGTTAGTTGCAAGTAAAAGGAGAGGTGTTTCAAATAGTAATGAAATCCAACATCAAATCCATTTCTCCTCCTCTTCCTCCTACTCCTCCACTTCTTCTTGGGTGGTGATGTATTGTTTGTCTCAGGATGGGTTACTGAACTTCAGAGAATGATAAATTTAAGACCTTTGAGCTGGCAGCACAATTTATAGGATGGCAGTGGTTGGGTGATTGTTTCTGCAAAAATTGTGGGGGCCACTAATGAAAATAGATGAGAAAATGGCAAACAGTAGCATCGGTCAAGTCAGATCCAATTTTCAAAACCACCAGGATCAAAATAGTTGCTGAATTCAGCTAGGACCATATACGAAGGCTGTCCAGCACTTTTCTTTACTCCTCTTTCTACTACCACACTGAGGACATTGCTCATGTTATGTCGAGAAGGAAGATACAGGCTGGGATCCTGTAGGCATCTTATCAGTTCCCCTATGAAAGTGGTTGGACATTTTTGTCCAATTCAGAATGTCTGCCTTCAGTTCAAGGTTGCAGAAGCAAAATGGTGCACATGGTACTGCTATGCTTGCAGGGGCACATTGGCTTGGACATTCATTTGCTAATTTGGTTGTGCTACATTACCATGGAACACAAAAGTTGTGTAGTGCAATGGATACTTACCTCCGAAGGTGGAGATTTACACTATATAACCCTGATGTAGGCTCTTGCCCAAGGAGTGAGATTCTGTTCAGTGCTGGCAGTGTTGAGCTCCTAAGTTGCAAAGTTTTGGATGATGTTTCGGTGATTCCTGTGCCTCTTCCTGGTTCAGGATATCACAGAATTGTATTTGCCCACAGCCCATCCTGTAAGCCATCTTGTTGCTTGGGTAAGGGGATACTGAATGCAAAACCTACAACCACCGATGAAATAGGATTCCACCCCATGGTCTTCCAGCATATGCAAGTCTGTTGTTAGCATGATATTCATTGAACCAACACCTTGCTGTTTTCTATCAAGGTGAAGCATAGAAACCTCCATTCTCAACATTCAAATTTGAAAGGGCCGCTCATTTCTTCAACCCAATTCCAGAAGGGAAAACAAGGCCGAGAGTGGGGGGGAGGGCAGGAATAAATCATACCTAAGCTCCATGAGGCATCCAGCTTAATCAGTTACATGCTGATTAAGCATGCTACCATTGTGGTGAAAAGATACCTTGGAGAAGGTATATTGTTGTTGGGTGTCTTTGAGTTGTTTCTAGCTCAAGCCCAAGGTGAGCCAACCATGAGGTTTCCTTGGAAAGATTTGTTCAGAGGGAGTTTGCTATTGCCTTACTTTGGGGCTGTGAAAATGTGATTTGCCCATGCCTGAGCAGGGATTCAAACCCTGGTGTCCTGGAATCGTAGTCCAATGCACAAACCACTTCACCATGCTGGCTCTTAAATATCCCAAAGTTATGTCCTAACCTATCTGTGAAGCTCTATGTAGCCATCCTTCACTGGACTAGAAGCTTCTCTATGTCCTGCTCCCCAACTATACATCTTGGTCAGGGAGCACATTCTTTCAGCATTGGACCAAACATTCATTCCTTGGTCCATTCTGACAAGATCGGGAGGGAAGAGGGGTTTCCTTGAGTTATTGTACCAACCATTGCAGCTGGTAACTTCCATGTCAGCAGGACATTTAATCTGCTGAACTTCTAAGGAGTTATCCCATCTTCCCAATAGGTTCAGCAGCTTGGTGAGCTTCTTTAAAGTTCGGACTAAAACCCAGAGTGGGTTCACTGCTGGTGTCATTGAAGGTACCAGTTGCCACTGGGTTCCAGTGGGAAATACATTGGTTTCAGTCCAAAGGAGCCATCCAAGCATTGAACTGAACCCTCAAATAAAGGTATCCAAGGTGATAAACTGTATCCCCTGAGGCAGGCTCTATGTCTCTAAAGAGTTTTTTAAAAGCTCAGATTAAAAGCTGGTGCAGATTCACCGTTCCACTGACGTGGAAGCCACCACTGTTCATTAGATATAAGAGAAAGGAGTGTTATGTTGTATTTTAATTCTCATGAACCAGGATGGCACATCCAAGTCCCTGAGAATCGGACTTGGTTGCAGAATTTACAGAAAATTAGATGTGCAGTGTAGGCATTCTATAGCACTGTCATTACAAGAGTTACAGTGTCACCAAATTTCAGCTATCTGCAATGTACAGGTTGTTTTAACAGTCAAGAAACAACTGGGATGAGAAATATCCTCCAAATTTATTAATTTTTGCTGTTGGAGTATAAAAGAGCTCCCCAAGCCATTTTTCAGTGAACCATGATGTCAGGTAGCAAAGGTGGCATACGCTGATTGTTAGTGTCCTAATTCAGGTTTTGACACACACAGAGACAGTTGTTAGGGAGGAAGCAATTTATTCTGAGCTTTTGGAGATAAGGCAGGGCAACAAATCAAACACAGTCTATGGAAACAAACTTGCCTGGAAGAGTTTGCTTGCAAAAGAGACACACAGAAGAGAAGTCAAAGCCAGTCCAAAAGTCTGAGAGCCAAACAGGGTCTGTTAGTCCAAGTTGTCCAAATCTGTTGAGAATGCTTGGATTGTGTATTCCTGCAAGGCAGGGGGATGGACTAGATGGCCCTTGTGGTCTCTTCCAACTCTATGATTCTATGAGTTCAGGGTTTCAGGTATCTGGAGCAGAACCACCGGAGCACCACAACAAAGTCAGAGACCCGATGGTTGTTTCCAAAGGAGAACATGTGTCAGAGGTGTTTCTTAAATTGCCTGCAGCCAGCTGTCCTTGATTAAGAGGACTTTTGCTTGGCAAGAAGCCTCATTGATCATCTTTGTTTTGCTTTCTTTTCCACCCATTGAGACTGAGGGGGCCATGCCTCCTTATATGATTGTTCCAGTTGTCCTGATGGTGCCTGTGTTTGATCAGTCTCAGATGAATCCTGAGTCTGCCATTCCACAAGTTGAGCTGAAGAATTGTCCTCATCCTTGGAGTCTGAATCCTGGGCCATGACAGTTAGTAGTTTGGCCTCCTTTGGATAAGGGGGTATAGTGGAATTCTTGGTAGGTTAAACAACACAACCCTAATGCAAACTACAGTGCTAATGCTCAATATGTTGGAATTCGCATTAGAGTCAGGAAATTCCTCCAACAACTCAGTGCAAACATATATTCTTTCTCTCTCAATCCTGGTGCATGAAGGTTAAACTCTATTTTGTGGGCTGAAATGGGTTTTCCTGGCCAAGCGGGGATTCAAACCTTGGTCTCCAGACTCATTGCCCAATGCACAAACCACTACACCATGCTGGAGGTGTCTCCTGTGTCTTATTCCCTATTTCCAAGACTTTGGGGATGCTATCTCAGGAAAGTGGCATTCTATTCTGTCAGATTAGTTTTCCTGCTGTGCCACTAGAGAGTATGAGAGAGACAGAGAGAGAGAGTGAGAGCTTGCGAAATATTCCCGTTGCCTTCAGCAAAATGTGCACTGGTAAACTGTTCTTGGCAGAGAATGGGAGGTGGAATCTGCAGTGTTAGCCATTGTTGATATAGCTTTGTTGCTGGGCTTGTTCTGCTAAACAGTATTTATAGATTTCAGTGTCTTTTTCCCCCTCCCCTGCACCCCCACCCAGATTCTGTCTGACTTGCTTTTGACTTGCAGGGAAGGGAGAAGTGGCGAGAGACACTTGCAGATTCAGAATGAGCAAGGAATGTGCTAATAGCCCTTTTACACTTCCAAATCTATCACAAGCATGGAAATGCTGATTTGTTTTCTTCCCTTGTTCATCTCATTTCTTTGTTGTTGTTGTTGTTTCTTTCTTAAAAAAATAATAATAAGGCCCTATCTATACGAGGGGCACCACAATTCAGAAAGGATATTGACAAATTGGAGCATGTCCAAAGGAGGGTGACTAAAATGGTGAGAGGTCTGGAAACCATGCGTTATGAGGAAAGACTTAGGGAGCTGGGTATGTTTAGCCTGAAAAAAGACGGTTAAGAGGCGATATGATAGCCCTGTTTAAGTATTTGAAGGGGTGTCACGTTGAGGATGGAGCAGGCTTGTTTTCTGCTGCTCCAGAGACTGGAACACGGAGCAATGGATGCAAGCTCCAGGAACAGAGATTCCACCTCAACATTAGGAGGAACTTTCTGACAGTAGGAGCTGTTCGGCAGTGGAACACAATCCCTCGGAGCGTGGTGGGGTCTCCTTCCTTGGAGGTCTTTAAACAGAGGCTGAATGGCCATCTGTCAGGGATGCTTTGATTGTGTATTCCTGCATGGCAGGGGGTTGGACTGGATGGCCCTTGTGGTCTCTTCCAACTCTACAATTTTATGATTCTATGATTCTATGATCTCCTCCAAGTAAGCAGCCATTCACAGCACTGCAACCCATCTTCATGGTCAACAAAGTCCCTCCCTAAACTTCTTATGTCCCCTAGTCAAGATGGTGGCCATGAATGATTGACTCATGCTTTTAAATCTGCTGCTGCCATTAAAAAAAAAAAAAACAGTTTATAATAGTGCATACCTGCGATAGTTCGTATTTACAAAAAGGAAAAAGAGAATAAAAGATCACTGTTTAATTGACTTACAAATGAATAGTCATGCACCAGAATATCACTGTTGTGTGACAGATGACATCTCTGCCATTGTGTTTGGCTATTGTTCCATCATACCTTGGGGTCATTTCCACCGTCCTAGTGAATAAAAGAGTATGTTGAAAGCACCAGTGAGTAATTATACACCAGAACTCGACTTGCACAACTGTTAAATGAACATGTCCATTGGTCATTACCTCTCTGTTTCTGCCTGTATCTCTGGTTCTGTCTGTTCATCTGTTGTACGCACACACACACACACACACACACACAGATCCTTCCACTCATTCACCCCCACTCCCTCCTCCTTTCTATCTCTCCCTCCCTCTCCCTCTTTTTATCTCCATTTTTTCCATGTTCCTCCGCACTATTGTGTCATTTTTAATTCTGCCTTTGATCCAGCGTACAACCTAATGATTATTCAGAGGTCAAGCCAGATGGGTGCTGCAAATTTCACTAATCCGACTCCGGGAGCCTCTGCCTGTAATCATTCCCACCCATCTACAGGGATGGCATCCTAATTTCCCATTAGCAAATGCCATCACTGCAAAACATTGAGCACTCTCTGCCTTTGGAGAACAATGGAGGATTTTGTAATTCAGGCAGGCAAAAGGGAAGCATTGGAAAGTGTTCTAGGGGGTGGGAAGGAACTGTGTGTGTATGTGTCTTCATGTCACCTGTCAACTTATGGTATCCCCATGAATTTTTTTCATAGGTTTTCTTAGGCAAGAATACTCAGAGATGATTGTGGCAGTTCCCTCCTCTGAAATATAGCCTACAACATCTGGTATCCATTGGCAGTCTCCCATCAAAGTACTAAACAGGGCTGGTCCTGCTTTGCTTCCAAATTAGACAGAATCTAGGGCTTCCGTCTGACAAAGGGCATCTGGATTGTTCTGAACAGCCCGTACAATGTGGTTCGGTTGTCAGACCCACAATGAAAGCCCCACATTCAGAAAAGCACACCACACTCAGCATTTAGCAGCACATTCACCACAACAGCCCCACATTCAAAAAGAGGACAGAGAGTGTCCAGAATGCTGTGGATGGCCCATGTAGTGTGAATCTTTTGTTCCACTCTCACAACAGTAGCACATTCAGGAAAGTGGACATCTCAAAGGGCTCAGGAAGTGTAGATTGCATACGTTTGCACTGAAAGTCAAGCCAAGCAAAATGGATGGGCCATTGTTCAAGAGCTCTCCAAATTGGTTCAGCCATGAACTGAGTTATTGGCCAATGAGGGGCTGGGGTGAATTGCTCAGTTTATTTCCAGAATATTTGCAGGAGAGTGGTAGGAAAATTTTCAACTTATCCTTCTCAGGGATGAGCAGTTCTGACCAGTTCAGAGGCCAATAATCTGCCTTTCATTTCCAATTTTTTTTTTTGGGGGGGGAAGCTATATTAAATAGTGGAGGGAGCACATCATATTGCAAAGGTGAATTGCCATTTCTGGGGGCTTCCAAAAGGGCAGTTCACACTTTGGAGGAGGTACAAAATGGGGATCCCACAGAGATTGAAGCTACAAAAAAACTACCTGGGGACTCATAGGGGTAACCCATTGGGCTATACATATGCCCACTCTTGGTATAGACTGTTTATCCCAAAGCAGGGGTGGAAATCATGCAACCCTCCACATGGTGTTTCTCCAGGATCCAGCAGCCCTAGCTTACCTAGCTAATGGAGAAGAATGTTGGGTGTAGCAGGCCAGCCATGTCTAGAGGTCCTAGTGATTCTCAATCCTGTTCTAGGGCCTATTCTTTTAGACTGTCGACCTGATGAGCTTTGCTTTCTTGTTTTCAGAACAATACAACAGTGGCTGTCCAGGGTCCAGTCTCTCCTCTACTGCAATGAGAATGGGTTCTGGGGCACTTTCTTGGAGAGCCAACGGAGTTGTGTCTGCCATGGAAGCACCAGCCTGTGCCAGCGACCCATCCCGTGCATCATTGGAGGCAACAACAGCTGTGCCATGTGCAGCCTGGCCAACATCTCCCTCTGTGGCTCATGCAACAAGGGCTACCGTCTCTCCCGAGGCCGCTGCGAGCCCCAGAATGTGGACTCTGAACGGAGTGAGCAATTCATCAGCTTTGAGACAGACTTGGACTTCCAGGACTTGGAGCTGAAGTACCTCCTGCAGAAGATGGACTCTCGCTTGTATGTGCACACCACTTTCATCAGCAATGAGATCCGCCTGGACACCTTCTTTGACCCCAGGTGGCGTAAGCGCATGTCCCTCACCTTGAAGAGCAACAAGAACCGGATGGACTTCATCCACATGGTGATTGGCATCTCCATGCGCATCTGCCAAGCGCGCAACACCAGCCTTGATCCCCTGTTCTATGTCTACGTCAACCCTTTCAGTGGGAGCCACTCTGAAGGTTGGAACATGCCCTTTGGGGAATTTGGCTACCCCCGCTGGGAGAAAATCCGTCTGCAGAACAGTCAGTGCTATAACTGGACACTACTGCTGGGGAACCGGTGGAAAACCTTTTTTGAGACTGTCCACATCTACCTACGCAGCCGGAGTCGTCTCTCCACCTTGATGCGCAACGAGACCAGCCAAGGCCCTGTGGATCTGTCGGACCCCAACAAGCGCCTATTCTACATCAAGATCTCGGACATCCAGGTGTTTGGATACAGCTTGCGTTTCAACGCTGACCTGTTGCGCAGTGCTGTGCAGCAGGTCAATCAGTCCTACACGCAAGGTGGCCAGTTCTACTCCTCATCCTCCGTCATGTTACTGCTGTTGGATATACGGGACCGAATCAACAGACTGGCACCTCCAGTAGCACCAGGGAAACCACAGTTAGATCTGTTCTCCTGTATGCTGAAGCACCGCCTGAAACTGACCAACAGCGAGATCATCCGAGTGAATCATGCGCTGGATCTCTACAACACCGAAATCCTCAAACAATCTGACCAAATGACAGCCAAACTCTGCTAACCCAGACTTTTATGTACCTTATGTACTACTGGACTCACCTTTTTGCTGTAAAAACAAAACAACACACACAAACACACACACGTACAAATCTACAAACCAACGTTTTAAAAAAAGATGAAAGAAAAGAGATTTAAAGCAAATATGAAAAAAAAATGTAAAATGTAATTAATATACAAAAGGGGTGGGAGAAAGAGGAACATGTTTGTTGGAAAATAGAAAGAAAACCATTTAATGAGCCATGTCAAATTGCTGGGCATGTTCTGTTATTCGCCCAAAGGATCATAACATGAGAATCCTTTGGGTAGGATCCAGAGACAGCCAAGATGGGTGGGAGGGGACAATTCAGAAAGATGCAGAAATGGTTCTTTTTGACATTTCCTGTATTTAATTGTAAAGATTTCAGCTATGCAGGTGCCAAAAAAGAGAGAGAGAGAGAGAAAGAAATGGAGAGAGAAAGAGAAAGAATTCTGTGTACAGGTACAAAGAGTTGCCATTTCTCCTAGGGGGAGCTAATGGCCAAAGATAAAAGATATTTCTTTTGTGAAGTGTCATAGCAGATTTATTCTGAATCATTTCCCTCACCCTGGGAAGAACCTGGGAATTTGAATGGAAGAGGCCAGTCATTGCCTGGGTTAGAATACAGGTTTGCCCAGCTTGTAACAGTTGGATGCGCTGTGAATTGAATGCTGTTGCCTTGAGCCGTATTTCTACAACTTGAAACTGATGTATACAGGTTCATTTTTCCAGTCCAATCCTGTGTAGTGAAGATGGTGATGGAACCAGGAGAGAGCTCTCCAGCGTGCTGAACCATATCTCAAAATAGATTGGGGACCTTGGAAAGCCACCTTATGGTTTTAGGCTGGACTGTGACAGAACTATACAAGGTGCTGAACTCATTTGTGCCATAGGGTTCAGCACCTTGGATAGCTGCTTTAAAGCTGGGACTGAAACCTGCAGCAGATTCACTGTGCCACTCACACGTCAACCACCAACTGCCACCAATTGTGCATGTTTACTCAGTAAATTTCGTGTCCTTTGCTGGTGCCCAGGATGGAAATCTAACAGAGTGTTCCTATTGAAGTTTTCCTGGAAGCCACTCTTCAGGGTGCCTTATTCCCAGGTAGCATGGCAGCCATGAGCAGGAACAGTGGTGGAGGACCCTGGTCTATGTGTACCCACTGGAATTTGTTCAGTGTGCAAAGGGGGATCACATACTCTTCCCCTGTTGTACTGAAGGACCACCTTAGTTTCAATCCAGTGCATTCAATAGTTCTGGTCACATGTCAGAGAGGTGGCTCCAGGTGTACCAAGCAGGATGGCAGTTTCCCACAGGAAAATGTTATGAGAAGAAAGGGTATCCTAGGCCCAATCCAAATCCCACTCTTCTCTACAGGGCTACTATGGGCTAAATCAAGAGTCAGTGGCTATTTTCATCCCTCGTCTCTTGGAGTTGGGGAAAACAACCTGCCAGATTTGCAGGGGGGTTGTGGGGAAGCTTTTGGGGAAAAAATCAGCTCCATGTTTTAATTTTTTAAATGTGGTCTGAGCTCTTGAGAGGATTCTGGGGGGCTTCAGGGAGCACACTTAGGGAGTCTTCATGTCCACATATAGCCCATGGGTTGGATTTTGCCCACCTGTGGCCTACATCCTATTGTCACTCCTGAATCATTGGGACCTATCTACATGTTGACTCACCTTTCAACCCCCCCTTTTTTTCAAGCAGCCTACACTAGTTGGGTTGAACCAATAAGATCCAGACCCATAAATGTTGGAGTTTCTCTACATACATATACACACTTCCTCAGCAGTGGTATCCAATAATGTGGCCAACGTGGGGTCCGGTTTCAGTTGTGGCTGTTGACAAAGCAGCAAAGCCCCTTCCTAGAAATGGTTCAAAGGAAGGAATTGAAATGTTTCCAGAACTCCTTGTTGCAGGGGTGGATAATGTGAAGCCCTGGGGTCACATGTCTCCTCGAAGGCTCTTTTTATGACCTTCCACCCCTCCAGGCTCCCTGGACATCTCATTTTTCTGGACCAAAAAATGAATTGCCTGTCTTGAAAACCTCCAGGAGAGGCAACCCACCTTTTTAAATAGGTAACACCCCAGCATGCACACACACATACTGTTCAACTTTTTTCTTCAGAAAACAATTTGTCAAAACTAGGAATTGAAGTCCACCTCCAGAAGGTCCCAGGGGCTGAAACCTAGTTCCCAGACCCATGACATTTGGCACCCCTAGCTTTGTCTTTACTTTATCTCTTATATATCTGTTGTGACTGGGATGATAAAGTGGCAAGTAGAGGCTCCAGTGGCAAGTGGAGGCTCCAATCCATGCCAGCTTTTGACTAGCCTTAAAGGACCTATCCAGGGTGCTGAACCTATTTAGGAATGGGGTTTGGCACCTTGGGGAGCTGATTTAAAACCTGGATTCGCCAGCTCACTGACAGGGGAGCCTCTAGCTAGCACTGGGAGATTATCTCCAGTGACAGGGATGGCTCTAACAGCACTCCCAAGCTATAGAATCACAGAGTTGGAAGAGACCACAAGGGCCATCTAGTCCAACCCCCTGCCCTGCCAGAATACCCAATCAAAGCAGGCCCGACAGATGGCCATCCAGATGCTGTTTAAAAACCTCCAAGAAGGAGACTCAACCACACTCTGAGGCAGCGCATTCCACTGCGGAACAGCTCTTACCCTCAGGAAGTTCTTCCTAATGTTTAGGTGGAATTTCTTTTCCTGTAGTTTGAGTCCATTGCTCCGTTTCCTAGTTTCTGGAGCAGCAGAAAACAAGTTTTCTCCATCCTCATTATGACATCCTTTACTTCGATTGCATTTCAACCCTGAGTTGAAGGCAAGTGGGGCCAATATGGGATCTAGCAGAAAACAAGCTGGGTCAAATCTGGTCAAAGCAAATGAGAAATCACATTGAGATCCATTCAACTGGGGTGGGCCAAAGATCAAGATGGATGGAGCTGTCTATTTCTGGTCAGTGCAACTCACACACGTGCTCTCCTTCATAACTCTGGTTTATTCCAGTCACATATTCATCTTCTAAAGGAGCTGGAAATATACAGATTGTGACTGCCTAGAACTTCCACGGCATGATTAGTCTTGTGGGAAAATAGCTATATGGCCAAGCTAAAAAGAGGTAACATCTCCAGCCCTGGTACATGGATGACTCAACAATGTTTTTGGGGACCAAGGATGTTCCTACACCAATGATTAAAAGAGGGGGTGGAGAAACAACTGAAGAAGAGTCCAAGGTTATAGCAGTAGCCTCAGCAGCAATGGTTGTAATTACATAGCAGTAGAGGCTATTCTACGGCTTAGGAACCTGTGGCCCTTCCAATGTGGTGAATTAGCATTACCATCATTACTTGACCATGGCCACCATGGCAGAAGATGATGGAAATTGGGAGTCCGGTAACATCTGGAGGTTTGTAGGCTCCCGAGCTTTGGTCCACATACTTCCACTGCCTACCTGAAAAGGTTCTTCTTTAGTCCACCTAATGTGACCATTTCCCACCCTGGATCAGCTCCTGGGGCTCCAAGGTTCTAGCAGACCCTAGCATGTGGTTGCCAGTAGTGCCATGGAAGGATGCTATAGAATCAAAGGCAAAGTTAAAATGGGAAGGCTGAAACGGCAGCCTATAGTTGTTTAATCCACCAACTTCTACAAGGTTGAGGCCACCATCATAGAATGAAGGTCAAAGAGGGCACTTTTCTATAGATCCACTCAAATCTGAAGCTAGCCCTGATTTTGTCTGTGACAAGCTGGTGAGTATCCAATGCTGCTGGTTTAGTGTCGCTGAGCCAGCATTGTGCCCTCTAAGATGATGGAGGAAGAAGAAAGATAAAAAATAATCATTACTACATATTTCTCTACAGCATGATGGGTTTCCTGGTTATTATGACTTTTATAGATCCCTCCAAGGAGAACAGAGTGGTGGGTATGTTTGATGGGAGCTGCAGTCTAAGAGCATGGGGAGGACTACATATTCCCCGCCCCTGGTTTGGAGAGCACTCAGCAAGAAGCTTCTCCCCACCATGACTCATCCACCAACAGCATGCCGAGAAAGACCTCCTCCCCCAACTCTCCTCATGCTCTTTGGCACTGTCTTTTCTTATTTAACAGGGCATTACCATAAATATCCCCAATAGGATAAAATAAGAGAGAAAAAATAAATTCTCCACAGAAGAACAGCCTGTGAGATCCAGTTTCTTTCCTGCTTCAGGCAGTGAGAGGACGTGGTTGGGGAACACAACACTCATGAAGCTAAGAGAGGAACAGGACATGCTGGAAGGCTGCTTAAATCTACTCAACCCCCCACCACCACACCCTGATCTTCTGCTCAACATTTTTAATTCAATTACTGTCTTGCTAGCCCCGTGCGGGAGCAGGCATATTGAGTCAGCTTGTCTTATTAATAATACGTTGATGCAAATGCCGGGGAAGCTCTAGAATGCCCACTTGGAAAAAAAGGCCTGAGAGCTAAGCCTGAGGTTGCTGTGGAAACAAGAGGAGGCCATTAATTAGATGTTGCTTGAAATCTTTGGGAAGAGTCTAGGCCTCTTGTCATCTCTAACCTCTGGAGGGGTGAGGCGTCCATGGGAAACGCAATCCCTTTCTAACCGGTTTCTTCATCAATATCATCTTTGTGGAAAAATTACTCAACCCAAACAGTAGAGTCTTACTCATGCATGAAAAGACATTTCGGTCCAATGCAGAACATCTGCATTCAGTTCAAGGGTACATTGTGCATTCATATGAACACCATCCATCCTCATCCTCATTTGCTGGAATGCTATACAACATATTATGTAACCTAACTGCATATACTTAGCAGAGGTGCTGAAAACCCTGGCTACTGAATTGTGAAGAGGCATAACAGCACACTGGGAAGAATGTCCAATGTGTGTTGGTGTCAGCTGCACATCAGGACTGATGCAATGCAGATTGGGACCAATGTATATCAGTGCCTTTGTGAATTGAGCACTAATGCACATCTGGCACTTTGCCAGCTCTCTTACGTGGTAACGTAACAAGATCCCTCTACTGCAGTGGTTCTCAACCTGTGGGTCCTCAGATGTTGTTGGACTACAGTTCCCAGAAACTCCAGACAGCAAAGCCAATAGTGAGGGATTCTGGAAACTGTAGTCCAACAACATTAGGAGGAACTTTTTGACAGTAAGAGCTGTTCGGCAGTGGAACACACTCCCTCGGAGCGTGGTGGGGTCTCCTTCCTTGGAGGTCTTTAAACAGAGGCTGGATGGCCATCTGTCAGGGAAGCTTTGATCATGATTTCCTGCGTGGCAGGGGGTTGGACTGGATGGCCCTCGTGGTCTCTTCCAACTCTGCAATTCTATGATTCTATGATTCTATGAACATCTGGAGATCCACAGGTTGAGAACCACTGCTCTACTGGATATGGACATTGTGTAATAGCACAATTCAAATTCCCACAGATGTAATTCCACTTACAAAGATGCAATGACCCAACAAGATTCTGACCACCAGCACCATCATCATCAACAACATTATCATCATTTTCATTTATAGCCCAATAATGGGACTCAAGGAAGCTTTCAAAATATTTTTTTAAAAAAAACAGATTGAAAATCTATGAACAAACTCCAATAAAAGTGGAACTATAACAGTTATTTAAAAGGCAATTAATTTAGAAAGTTAAAACCATTAAAAGTTCATTAAAACACAATGCAAACCATAAACTTCCACAGCACAGCACATCATGAAAAACCCATCCCATTCAGTTTCTAAAACCCTGATGGCACAAGAATGTTGTAACTTGCAGGAAGAAGGAGAGCAAGGTGGCAGCCATCTTGGCTTCACTAGGGAGAAAATGCCAAAATCTGGGACCAGCCACCGGGAAGGCCCTCTCCTTTGTTCCTCCCAAATGACAAAGGATTGTCATTTGCATTGTATATCATGCATGGTGGTGTCCATTCTGCCTGTGTATTAAACTGAAAGGAGCTCTCCCAGGTTTTGACTTTATTTTAGGGATAGGCTTCACCATCTTAAATCAGATTAAATCCCAGAATGGATTCAGCATCCCAATGATATCAAGGCTACCAGCGACTACTTTCTGGAACCTCGATCAACTACAGGTTGAGGAGCAGACATTTTTATTAGTTTCCAATTTATCTCTTTTACCTTCCACCTATAAATATTATGGTCAAAGTTCTACTGGTAGGCCCAACTAGAGTAGACTCATTGATTCAATCAAATTTACTTATGTGTCGACTCACCATTTGACAATTCAATCGCTGTTCTAGTTGAGACTAAGCAATCTGGTCCATGCTAGAGGAAATATTTGGGAAACCTTGGACTTATTCAACTACCAGAAGGTGCCACCACAGGCTGGCCAACTGACCCCTCCGCAAAGTTCCTAGATATTCTTATGTGAGATACAATTCAATTTCCCTTGGCTTTTGTGCCACATCCATCAATCTGCCTATTCTCTTCATAGTCCTGACCTAAATCTGTCATGATGGAATAAATTCATTTTAGCACACAGGGTCTTACTGCAAGATAACTTCATTATTATACCAGGAAAGCCTATAATAAGCTGCTTATATAATATACATGCAAACTTAATCTACTCCTCTGACATCAGATAAGTTCAGGGGGAGTGGGGAGAGGAATTTGGAACATCACACAAGATGTGTGCTGAAATGGAATCAACCTCGCTAAAATTCTCTAAGACTTTTTTTGGTGAGGTAGAATTAACTTACGGCTAAGGCTAGTTTTGAACATGTGATTCCACCAAGTGCTTACAGAGAGATGCTTCCAGACAAATTTACTTGGCAAATTCCACGTGGAAAATGGTGGCTGACATCAAGGAGATGGGGTGTAATTTTATGGAGTTATGTGTTGGCTGCACATTCAATGTGTTGGCTGCACAATGCAGCCTCACTAGTGAAGTGTGATGTCACACAAACCAATGTGCAGTCCAATGTGCATGCATGCCCTGTATGCACAAAGCATGGTGCATTAGTATGTGCAATGCACAATGTGCAGGGATCATGATGGTGGTGGTGATTTCTTACTAATTAATGAATAGCACCCACAACTTGAAGGTCAAAAATAAAAGAGAATAATAGTTGCTATTATGCTGGAGAAAGCCTTGTAACAGGGGAGGGCAGCTCCAGAGAGTTTTAACTCCCCCCCCCCGTTCCCCCTCCACTGGCTCACTTTCCCAAAACTGGATAAAATATGACTTTTTAAACATTGCTATTTGGGGTCATTTTGAGACATTTGGGTGGGCCATGGCATCGATAAAATGGAAGATCATGCAATTAAATGGAGGATCATGCAATTAAATGGAGGATCATGCAGTTAAATGGAAGAGCGTGGGGGGAAAAATTGGCCATGTGGTGTAAGGGAAGAATCTACAAAAGATCTCCCACCAGCTGTACAAGTCTCAACCCTACACTGTAACCACCATTAGGAGTAACTTTCACAACAACAACAACAACAAAAACATTTTAAAGTTGGCTTCCCAGTGAGACCTGCAATTAAGGAGAGTAATCTAAGATGAACATTATCAGCATAAATAGGAACCATGCCCCATGGAGGAATTGGGTAGAAAATGAAGGGTTTTTTTTAAGTTTACTCAGATCAATTTCTTTGAGGGGGGAGTGCAATTTATTTTGTACAGGCTGTAAAGTGAGCACACATTGAATGATTTCCCTCAGGCCCGCCTACTGATTCTATCGCCTCGTGAAACTAACATTGCTACACAATACGTTCTTACTGGTATCTTTACTGTAGACATTGTAGATTTAGGCCAATAATACCTTGAGGGTCTCGTTCCTCCGCTGCAATTTATGATACTCTTCCTCAGAGGCAAAATGGGAAGAGGGGGAAAAATCAAATATGTACCCATTAAGTATCTTGTTTGGAGTCTTCAGCTGGGATCCTGTTTGAAACTAGGCTACACTAAAAACCAATGTGTAAGCAGTTGTGCTTTCTTAGGAGTTGTGAACACGTGGTCCCTAATGCAGCTGATCATTCTCCGTGGAACACCACAGCTCTCTCACACACTTTTGATTTTGTGAGATGAGAGCTAGGCCAAATCCATGCTACACAAACAATCCAGGCTGAAACTGGATTATTTGCCGTGGCTCCTTCTTATGGAACCCTGGGATTTGTAGTTTTGCAAGGTCCGTAGCCTTCTCTGCCAAAGAGTGCTGGTGTATCACCAATCTACAAATCACAAGATTCCATAGAAAGGAGACATGGCAAATAATCCAGTTCCAAATAATTAACTATTGTGCAGTGAGGATTTGGTTCTTGTCAGCCATTGTCTGGCAAGTCAGCTCAAGGCCATGACTTTGTCACATTGGTTGCACAGCTGGGGAATTCAGCACAAATATGACACTGTCTATTTACCCTGCACTAATAATGTAAAATGCACAGAGCCAGAAGAAAATCAACTAATTTGATTTTGAGGAGGCAACTTGAAGGCACATACGCACAGAGACTTCTCTGGTAGTCAACTTTTGCACACACCATTTCCTTGTATGGTTCTAGATTCCTAGTCTCCTATTGTGTCAGTCTAAACCTGTCCCTTGTAAACACACATACTCTCATTTTCCAACAGGTTTCTTTCTTTCTTCTTTCTAATTAGCTCTCCTCCCCCTAAACTGTCTGGTGTTCTGTGCTGTTCCCTTTCCTTCTCTCAGCCAGTCTTTCCACACTTCTTTGAATCTCTGTTCTCGCTTACCATGTTAATGCAAGTCACTGCGACACAACCCAGGACCTGAGCATTCAGAAGAACTTTCTGATGGTAAGAGCTGTTTGGCAGTGGAATTCACTACCTGGAAGTGTGGTGGAGTCTCCATCTTTGGAGGCTTTTAAACAGAGGCTGGATGGCCATCCATCGGGAGTGCTTTGATTTTTTATTCCTGCTTGGCAGGAGGTTGGACTGGATGGCCCTTGAGGTCTCTTCCAACTCTAGGATTCATGGAGGTCTCCCATTCATAAAGTCATCATAAGTCAAAGTTGACTTGACAGCCAAAATGCACACATATCATATTAAAACAATGACGAGTACAAGTCTATAAACCAAGTTTTACATCTGATCACAGATTCACATCAAGTATTTGATTGGCCATTTGGGGGGATACAGCTTAACTAACTAGTTGGGCTGCTGGGCTGAGTCCGCAAGGGCCTCCTGATGCAATGTCCCTCAATAAAGTAATTTCATCTTTCCCCTCCCACACAGGAACAATGCAGAAAGAGCACAGTGAGGAATAACAAACCAAGTATGAGTCAACAGTGCAAGGTGATGCCATGGAAAGGAAGTGACTTGGAAAACCACACACAGCTTTTTAAAATCAGAGCATTGGGAAATCAATAGCAGAGATCTTCCCAGTGCTGGTAACTTTGCTTTTGGGGGTAATAAATTGAGTTCTGGAGGAAGCAACTCAAGAAAGATGTCATCAAACTGGTAAAGTGTGGCTGGCTGGGGATGATGGGACCTGCAGTCTAAATGATCTGAAGGGCCAAAGATTTCCTCGCCCTTTTGCTAGCAGATGCAGGCATGATGATTGGTCTCAGAGGTGGTAGTGGAGAAATGAAGGCTGCGATACTACATCACGGTCTATGTTTTGTAACTTTACACATCCGTAACTACCTTGCAGAAATGCAACAAAACTCTATTGGTGAATTGCAAAGATGCATCCAGTATCCAGACACTGAGGACTTTGCTGCAATGTGCATTAGGCACTTCTGATGTGTATTGAGAATGTGTGATGTACACTGGTCTTATGCACAACAGGAACTTCTGATGCACGTCAGTGCCAAATGCCCATGAGGCCATGGCGCAACTGTCACTCCACTGTTTTGCAACAGATGCCCATATCTTGTAATCTCACAGCAGCCCCAAGGTAAATATGGGTGTTGTGAAACTACTCAGTTCAATTTTGTGCCTACATAAGGCCATTTACAATGTGTGGCATAGTGGTTTCATAGAATCATAGAGCTGGAAGAGACCACAAGGGTCATCTAGTCCAACCCCCTGTCATGCAGGAATACAAAAATCAAAGCACTCCTGAGAGATGGCCAGTTTAAAAACCTCCAAAAAAGGAGACTCCAACACACTCCCAGGCAGTGTGTTCCACTTGCAGACAGCTCTTACAGTCAAGAAGTTCTTCCTAATGTTTAGGTGGAATCCCTTTTCCTGAGTTTGAACCTGTTGCACTGGGTCCTAGTCTCTGGAGCAGCAGAAAACAAGCTTGCTCCATCCTCAGTGTGACAGCCCTTCAAATATTTAAGCATGGCAATCATGTCCCCTCTTAACCTTCTTTTCTCCAGACTAAACATCCCCAGCTCCCTAAGCTGCTCCTCATAGGGCATGTCTTCCAGACCTCCCACCATTTGGGTGTAAGACTAGGACTCTGGAGACCAGGGTTCGAATCCCCACAGAATCTACTACAGAAATCCATTGGGTGACCTTGAGCTAGTCATCCTCTCTCAGCCTCAGAGGAAGGCAATGGCAAATCCCCTTACCAAGAAAATCCTGTGATAGTTTCTCCTCAGGGTCTCCATAAGTCAGAAACAACTTGACAGCACAGGAAAACAACATCAAAGCCTCAAGCAAAATGCCAGCCGATGTTTTTATATACTTAAAGAGCTAGATCTAGAAGAAGAAAAGGAACATTTCACTGACTGTAAAATAAGTGTTGTAACTTTCCTCCGGAGATTTCAGTTACTTGCTTGCCATTGCAGTTCATTTGTCAGCTTTTCACAATGTCGTATACAAGAGATCAAGATTCCCAGCATTAAAAAAAAAACAATTGAAACATCAATGCCTTCAAAATAAAATAATCAAGATTAGGATTTAGTAACAGCCTTCCATTTTGCATGGATCACACTAACATAATGGTTGGAAAGTGTTGCTAAAGCATGACAAGGAATGATAGCTCTCTCTCGCTCTCTGTTTTGGCACGGAATATTAGCTAAATGAGCAAAAAAAATAATAATAAGGCATCATTCTGTGCTTATTGCCCATTTTTTTTTGAAAAAAAAAAGTTTCAGAGAAATTGGAATGCAATTTAAAGGATAATTCCTTAACAAGAGATAAAAATCGATTTTCTCCTACATGCCAAATAAATTCCTCAAAGAGAGGGAAGCAAATTGTCCATATGCAACATTGGGTATTGACAGAAACACTTAACACTTGCCAATCATGGCCATGATCCAACAAACACACACTAGAGGAGTGTCAATCCCCACCAGTGTACTTCTGGCATCAGCTAAGGGATGGAAGCTACATCCTCTTCCTCCTTCATTTCCTCTTCCTCCACCAATCAGCTTCATGTTTGTGTGTGGATGCATCTGTCCACCTTTGTGCACCCATATGCAAGGAACATCTCCTGTCCCCATGTCCTGGTCTCTGGAGCAGCAGAAGGAAGCTCCATCATCGGTATGACATCCCTTCAAATATTTAAACATGGCTATCATGTCACCTTTCAGTCTTCTCTTCTGCAGGCTAAATATACCCAGCTAAGGACGTTATCAGACAAGCCTCTTCAAGTGTTCTTTTGCTGGCATATTTTAAAGCATTTTTCTGCAGGTAAAAGAACCCTTCCTACCAGACATACCTTCCTTAACATTCAAAGGCAGCCCCTCAGCATGAATGGAGCATGAACAGATCTCCATTCACATCTGGATTTGAGATCTCACCGATTCTCACGAGAAGAGGCGAGCGCAGTAAATTTGAAATATACCAAAAAAAAAATCCAAAGACACCGAAGCACCGAAACACACTGTACAACTTAAAGGAAAACCAGAGAGGTTCATCAAAAGAGCCTCCCCTACCTGGCTATCACAATCTCACCTGGGAGTATTCTGTCATTGATTCTGTATTCATGTGAGCACAATGGCCCGAGATTTGAAATGCTGGTAATACTGGCAAAAAAGCATCACGGAAGATCTATTGATGGCTTGGTCCATCAATAAAATAGAATGGCTTTTGTACTGGACATTATTGCAAATAGATGACATTATCTGATATGCACACTCTTTCGCATTAATTAGGCAGTGTTATGATGCCATATTTGCTGCACCTGATAAAGTCCGAAGTTACTAAAACCAAAAGATGCTCACAAGAAGTAGCACTACCGTAGGAGTGGGAACTGCATGGCTCCCCAGATGTTTCTGGACTAAAACTCTCAGCCTACCTCATCATCAGCTGTCCTGGGAATTGCAGTCCAACAGCACCCAGAAGGCCACACAGTGCTGCCTGTGCTGTAGGGAAACAACTGCTATAAAACTTCTTTAGTTTAACTTTCTCCATGCAAGAGATTTCTTGTGAGTGCAATATACAAGCCTTTAAGATACATTCACCTTTGTTCTTCTAATTTGTATTAAAATAAAATAAAATAAAATAAAATAAAATAAAATGTAAGCATGGAGGAAGGCATCTCTTGTTCTCTACAACTTCAGCAGAAGGACACTCAATATTGAAGGTCACACAAGATATGAGTAAGAATTTCATTTCATTTTTTAAATTATGCGTGTTAATTACTATTTTATGTCCCCAGATGGGAAGAAGGAGGAAAAAGCCAAAGGGGTGGATGAAGGGTGCATATAAAAACAATCGACAGATATAGCAATCTGAGCTTCAAATGCAGATCCCTGATGGGTTTGTAGGAGGGGAGGGGAGGGCAGGGGAGAGAGACTAGAACTAGATTTATTTTTCCAAATGTGGCCATTCTGTGTATTTCTCTAAAGTTATTGGCAGAAATCCTGTTGCTGGCAGGATTTACATGTGTAAGTTCCCCTATAGATGCACTTGGACATGTCTGGCTGATGTGGAACCTCAGAAATCAGTTCAAGGTTGAGAAAGTGAGGTTGCACATGCGCTGCCATGGCCCATGGGCACACATTGTGCATTGCATCTACTGAATGCCAATGCAAATTTTGTATTATGCTTCCATGCGCCCATGTCCACTGTACATATAGATGGACAAGCATAATTGTTTGTACATTTATTTGTACAAAGTGGCAATTCACTAGTGAGGCGGCATGCTGAAACCATTGCATAAGTTGATGAATGTTTTGTTCCATATCCTTGATGTAGGATCTGAACCATTTGTCCTCTCAGAATAGACTCACTGAGAGGTGACTGGCACAGTCTCGGGATGTACTAAAACCAAGAGTAGCCAAACAGCAGATGAACTACGCAGCAGAATAGGGCTTGAAAACCAAAGGCTTCAGCTAGCAGGCTTTATCACTGCTCTGACCCACTTTCACCCACAATAAGAACACTTACAAGCATCAAGGTCCTTCCAGTAATAGCTGGAGGCTTTATCTTCAGTTCCAGTACAAAACAAACACAGAATATATACAGCAAACCTCAAAAACAAATCCAAGAGCAATTCTCCAAACATCCAACGCTCCTCAACACCAACCCACAACAGTAACTTACACAGAGTATATCTTTATAGGAGTGTTTGGCTAGTCACGTTCTACCTAGCTGTGCTAGCAGAGTGGTCTGTTGCTTCAACATTTTCCTTCTGCACTCAAAGGGATATTACCCTGACACCATATGGCATTGGTAATTTAATTTTCTGTCTATTTCTTGATGACTCCAAAGCTGGGAACTCTCTCTCTCTCTCTCTCCTCTCCCTCTTCATCCTATTTTAAAGTCTATGTTTAGTAACTTTTACAAATCCTTAACTATGTTACAGAAATGCAACAAAACTGTTTGCAAATTATGAAGAAGCACATCCAAGCACTGGCAAAAGTGTTCCAATGTGCATTGGATATTCCTGATGTTCATTAGTTACTTTTGATGCACGGCCCATCTGATACATATTGGATGCTCCTGTTGTGTTCCATCACTTCCACATCAGTGTCCAGATGTGCATCTGAGAGTGCCCCTATGCACGTTGGTGAACATTGTAGACCACTTCTGTGTCCTACCAGTGGTACATGTACCACTGGTTGGGGATGCTGAAGACATCTAGAGGTACTGTTGGTTAAGAACTACTGATGTAATGCACTAAAATGAATGTTTGGTGGAAACTCAAGATGTAAGGACCAGAATCTTGTTGGTTAGTCCCAGTTAGACTAGACCCACTGTATGGTGAATCAACACACATGCAAATCAATTTGACCCAATTGGTCTACTATGTTTAAGAGCTTGATTCAGATCCAAGCTGAAAAGAGCAGGTAATAAACCTTGATCTCCCCCTTCTGTTTATTTCCTTTGCTTTCTCTGGTCTTCAGTTTCTTTTCCCCTGCTCTTCTGAATCATGTCATATGTCATGAATTTTTCCCTCTGGCAGGAGGAACAGCTCTTGTCCTTCACAACCTCCAACCCCTGAAATATTAACCCTTGTCCTCTTTCGATGGATTCCTGCCTGAGGAGATCCCAGCCTCTCTCAGCATTGATGGAAATCAGGGTGAAAATCCCTCAAGGGGGGCGGGGTAGGAAGGAGAATAAGATCAAGAATTCTCCTTTTCGAGCTTCTGTTTCACATTATGCTGAGGAAGGCCATTATGTCTGGTGTAGGCAGGAGGTAGAAGTCGAGTTTGGAAACATTAGTTTTGGTTTACAACTGCCAGGATCCTCAATTTAGCATGGCAGTTGGCTGTGCTGTGTTGAATTCTCAGAACTGTAGTCTGAAAATGAAACTTTTCCAGGTTCTGAATAGATGACACCTTGTGGCTTAGAGGTCAGTGGAGCAGTGGATCTCTTCCATGTTTTAGTATAGACTTTAAGGTAACTATCCAAGGTGCTGAACTCTCAGGCATAAGGTTACTTAACAGAATTCACTTTCAGGATGCCAGCCTATGTGGCCCTCCAGATGCTGTTGGATTGCAACTCCCAGCATTCTTTACCATTTTCTGTCCTATTAGATGGCTATAGTCCACACAACCTAATGGAGAACTGCTATCCAGGGTCCTGAATTTCAGATAGCCTTGTTACAGCACATGCAGTTAACCTTTTATTTTTCCACTTAAAAGTTGGATAATGGGTTCTAACTTCCTTCCCTCTCCCCAGGGAAAGTTGGCGAAGAAAGGTGGGGGAGAGGCAGACTTTTTCAGGCTGAACTGTTTTATTCACTCACAAGGGAGAGAAAAAAGAAAAACAGAACTGAAGAAGACAACGGCGGTACAAGCTTTCCTTGCCTCCTGCTAGTTATCCTGGGCGGCAGGGCTCCAATTTCCAACCATATGACACAGTGAGATAAGCTGCAACAATAGAAAGCCAAACAATGCAACTCCTGCCTCTGGGTGTCTGGAAGTCATGATCCCAATGTATTCACAACTTTTGCTGCCAACTTCAGGGAGCGAAAGTGAATCTCATCTTCCCAGAGGCAAAAAAGGCACACTGCCTGGAGCGACTAAAAGCTCCCTCTCTCTCACCCCTGCGGGCACCTAGCTTCCACCCCAAAAGGAATGGCCTAGCAATGGGAGCCGGGTGATCTGAAACAGAAGATTACAAGCTTTGTGTTGCCCTCTGGGCCCTAGCATGCCTACCTCCATGTAACCACCTGCTGGGATTGGGCATGTGTTTAATACTTTCTTTTTATAACCTGCACAGATCAGATCTGCTTTTTCAATTCTTTTGGTAATGCAACACAACTTTATATTATGATTGTTGGCTTCCATTCTGCTTGGGACGTCCATGTGTCCTTTATATATGAGATAGGACTCAACATGGGATCATTCCTTTAAAGTTTGGACTAAAACCCAGAGTGGACTCCCCACCCTACTGACATAAAGCTCATCAATGTAACTGTTCCACATCTTCCTCTACCTACCTGAAGTAGTTTGGGGGAGAGGACTGAAAGAGCATTTGGGCAGAGGAGGGGCAGTTCAAGTCATTTTGCTTCCTGGGACAAATAAATCCCAAGATGGTGCCCAATTCCATTCCATGTAGAAAAGCTGTCCACCTTGGCAGTGGAATATTCCTTCAGTGCTGGAGATAGGACAAAATCCTCCATGGCACTGGAGGCCAGTCAAGGAGGCATTTGGTCAGACCTCACCTGGAATATTATGTCTAGTTTTGGGCACTGGAATTCAAGAAGGATATTGACATGCTGGAATGTGTCCAGAGGAGGGTGACCAAAATGGCAAAAGGTCTGGAAGCCATGCCCTTAGGAAGATGGATATGTTTAGCCTAGAGAAGAGAAGGAGAAGAGTGAACATAATAACCAGTATTTGAAGGGATGCCATATTGAAGATGGAGCAAGCTTGTTTTCAGCAGCTCCAGAGACTAGGACATGGAGCACCATCCTCAATATGACATCCCTTCAAATACTGGGTATCATGTTCCCTCTTCACGTTATATTCTCCAGGCTAAACATACCCAATTCCCTAAACTGCTCCTCATATGCCATGACTTTCTAGACCTTTCACCATCTTGGTCACCCTCCTCTGGAAAAACTTCCTGAGAGTAAGAGTTGTTCAGCAATGGAACGCACTGCCTGGGAGTGTGGTGGAGTCTCCTTCTTTGGAAGTCTTTAAAAAGAGCCTGGATGGCGACCTGCTGGGAAGGCTTTGGTTGTGTATTCCTGCATGGCAGGGGGCTGGACTAGATGGCCCTTGTGGTCTCTTCCAGCTCTATGATTCTATGATTCTAACAAGCCCTAAGACGCATACAGGGCTATGTCCTCTAACAACGTCCCCCAACTCCCAGCTACTTCACTCTGCTTCATGGCCCTGTGTCACATCCTTCCCTCATGAGTAGGCCCACATTGCTTAACTTTGCAGAGGGTGGGGAAAGAAATTATAACGGATAGATCCAGACATAATAGATGTTTGCATCAACTGCTGGTTGTAGGCAACTGGTTGCTTTCATATTTGAAATCCTGAATGTCAAACGGTGCTTCAAAAGGCATAGAAAAGGAATGAATTAACAAAAGAAAGTACCCCATACTCTTATTCTATAATTTTAATAGCAGAAATGGGAAGTAGGAAATGGAAAGGGTGTGTTTTTGACATTAAAAAAAAATCCAGAGAAATTGGTTTTCCCCCCCTGAAATTACCTCCATGTTCTATGAGTAAATATGAGATTCCAGAAGTGATTTTTTCTCTCTCTCTTTCTCTTTATCTTTTTTTCCTATGCATGGCCTTAAAGTCTGCAATTAAGATAACAGATGATAAAAATCAGCCATGCATTTGGGAAGTGGGGAAGGAAAGAGAACACCATGACTTATGCTTGGGTGGGTTTTTTTTTTTGGACTGAACCCCATTGAGATTGTGCTTCTGAGGTTAAGATATGGCTTCACAGGAATAATAATGGAAGAAAATGCTGTTCTGATGATGCTGAATAATGGGATGAAACAAAGGCTGGATGCAGAATCTCCAGGACAGAAGAGAAGGCAAAGATGTGGAGGACTTGGAGAAAAGAACCAATGAAGGACTCTTGCAAGGTCTTGTGGGAAATGCTTGAAGAACAATACCCTTAGATCTCTTCCATAGGGCAAGACCATTTGGAAGGAATATCCTCCACACTCCCAAAATTCCATGGCCAAGATTCTACATTATGGTTGCATAGCATACATCTCTGTACACACATTAATTGTTCAGTTGTTGTGTTAAAAGGCAGCAATGTAAATTGAACCCTGACACCAAGTCTGCATCCAAATGCACAACTAGATGTACACACCCATGCATTTTATTATTTATCTATTTATTTAAAGCGTTTATACCCCACCTTTCAGCTGAAAAGGTCCCCAGAGTAGCTTACAAATTGATAATTTGACAGTTCTCTTCCTTCAAGCTTACCATCTAAATAGGAGGGTAGTGTCTAGATTGAGGGATGCAATAGTGCCACTTTACTATGCTTTGGTCAGACCTCACCTGGAACCCTGTGTTGAGTTCTGGGCACCACAATTCAAGAAGGATATTGAGAAGCTGGAGCATGTCCAGAGGAGGGTGACCAAAATGGTGGGAGGTCTGGAAGCCATGATGCCCTCTGAGGAGCAGCTTAGGGAACTGGGCATGTTTAGTCTGGAGAAGAGAAGGTGAAGAGGGGACATGATGGCCATGTTTAAATATTTGAAGGGATGCCATATTGAAGAGGGAGCAAGCTTGTTTTCTGCAGCCCCAGAAACTAGGACATGGAGCAACAGGTTCAAACTACAGGAAATGAGATTCCACCTAAACATTAGGAAGAGCATCCTGACAATAAGAGCTGTTTGGCAGTGGAATACGCTACCTTGGAGTGTATTGGAATCTCCTTCTTTGGAGGTTTTTAAACAGAGGCTGGATGGCCATCTGTCAGGAGTGCTTTGATTGAGTATTCCTGCATGGCAGGGGGTTGGACTAGATGTTCCTTGGGTTCTCTTCCAACTCTATGATTCTAGATATAAGCCAATACACACAAGGAATGGGGAATTGCAGTGGGGGAGGGATTGAGTCGAGAAGATGCTGGCTGCTCTTCTCTCCCTCTAGGGCAGTGGTTCTCAACCTGTGGGGTCCCTAGATATTGTGGGACTACAATTCCCAGGAGCCAGGTGGTCCTCCCAGTCATTAGTGAGGCTGTAGGATTGACCTCACAGCCTCACTAATGACTGGGAGGACCACCTGGTTGTCAAGGTGAGACCTCAGAGGGCTCCTGGGAACTGTAGTCCTACAACATCTGGGGACCCCACAGGTTAAGAACTACTGCTCTAGGGTCACAACAGTGGCAGCTGGGAGGGAGGGACGGTCTTTCCTGAGCTCCTGGGCACAATTGAGTTTTCCCTCCATCTTCTTCTCTCCCACAGGCCCCTGAAATCCCAGTTGGGATGGAAGGAGGATCTTTCCTCGGTTGCTGGACCTAGGCACGGTGGAGATCTCCCTGCCTTTTCTTCTCTCCCACCCTTTACACTTGAGTGTTCCAGTTCCTCCAAAGGCCCAACACAGGCGAGGTAATCTACAAAGCCTGGAACAGGGATGAAGTTTGCCATGATGTTTATGTGCCTTGCTCCTAAGTGAAACCCCTGACTCCAGTATCAATTCTTGTTTTCATTAGTTAATTTCATCACAGCAGAAGCCTCTTTCCAAGGCTCTTTTTAATGGCAGGCTCTTTCCTTCACCTTTACTCTATGTTCCATCAATCCCCCTCCAATTACTTATCATGTATTATGTACTGTTATTTACCATGTATTATGGATCATGTATTTTAAAAACCAAGGACACCCTTGAAAATAGGAAACAAATGTGTGGTTTTATTCAGGTTTCTGTTTGTGATTTTTCCTGGAAAAAGCCAGGTGATGACATAAAAGAAGGGGGGGGGGAATCTTATTCTGATGATAACATTGAAATCTGATTAATCTGTTAATCCCTGACTATTTCATTCCTACATTCAGCAACAAAAAAGGGGGGATTTTTGTCCCCCTTCAGAAAAAAAATAAACAGTCTTCCATAGTACTGTTCCTGTACTTAAATGTCTAAAAGTGTTGTTTAGGATTACATTCATGGAGAAAAATACATGCACCTATATTCTACTTTAGCTACTCATTTGCATATGCATAACTAAATAATGTCTACTGGCCCAGACTTATGGCAACCCTAAGGCAAACCAATTACAGGTTGTAGCTAACAACTGTATCTAATGCACACAAAAATGGTACTAGCCCCTGGCCCATGGGGGGGGGATGCCATTCTCCCACTTCCGCTAACCTGAGAGTCACAGATTCAGTGTCCAGTAGCTCCTCAAATCTGGGTCCCCAAACCAGATCCTCCCAGAAGTCCTTGGACTCCCACAATCCCTGGCCCCTGACCATGTTGGCTGAAGGTTATGGAAATAAGCCCAACTACCTCTGAGGTCTGAAGTTCCGTCTGCTCTGCTGTAGACAGAATGGTGTGTTATAGAATCATAGAGTTGGAAGTGACCACAAGGGCCACCTAGTCCAACCTCCTGCCATGCAGGAATACCCAATCAAAGCATTCCTGACAAATGGCTATCCAACCTCTGCTTAAAGAACCTCCAAAGAAGGAGACTCCACCACATTCCCAGGCAGTGTATTCCACTGCCGAACAGCTCTTACTGTCAGGAAGTTCTTCCTAACATTTAGATGGAATCTCTTTTCCTGCAGCTTGAGTCCATTGCTTCATGTCCTTGTCTCTGGAGCAGCAGAAAACAAGCTCACTTCATCCTCAGTATGTCATTCTTTCAAATATTTAAACGTGGCTATCTTAACCTTCTTTTCTCCAGGCTAAACATACCCAGCTCCCTAAGATGCTCCTCATAGGGCATGGCTTCCAGACCTCCCACCATTTTGGTCCCCTCCACTGGACATGTTCCAGCTTGTCAATATCCTTCTTGAATTGTGGTGCCCAGAACTGGACAGAGTATTCCAGGTGGGGTCTGACCAAAGCAGAGTAGAGTGGCACTATGACTTCCCTTGATCTAGACACTATACTCCTATTGATGTAGGCCATTGACCAGACAAATCTTTGGCCATCCAGCCTTCTTAAAAACAAAGATTAAAGTATAGAAGTTTGAGGAAATACCGAACCAGCCTTTGATTTTGAGAGAGAAATGGATGCTGCAGTAGATGGATTTCACCCATGGCAACCACCTGGCTCTAAGACAATGTGAGACCTGGCTCTAAGACAATGTGATTCCTGTCAAGGTCAGTGACCCCCTGGGCTTCTCTGCAGTAACCTTCTTGGCTTCAAAGAGAGAATGCTCTCCTCAGATGTCTCCCAGGGTCTTATCAGCTTCCCACAGGGGAGTTCTTCAACTTTGCCACCCGTCCATCCTAGAAATGTCTGAAATGCTGTTGAAAATGCCAAGCTGAGTTGACCCGGTAAGATGGTCAAGGTCAGCCATTTCATTTATAAATTGCTGCCTTCACATCTCAGGGCCAGCCCCAATGAAACATCCTCTCAATGCTTCTTTGCTTTTTTGGTCAGAAATGTCTTGCCAAAACAGGGTTAAGTTAGCTACCTGCTGGATAAACTGCTCACACATTTTCTTTTTCCTTCCCCCCCCTCAAAAAAATTCATTATCCCCTTTTTGGGACTCATCACAATAGAGCACCTTCCCTGCAATTTATCATGTTTGTACTCATTTGTTTCCCTTCAGAGCATCTTGGAGACACTAGACTCGGTGACCTCTGGCAAGGGAAAGGGGACAACACACGATTTGAGTCTGGCATTATGCACCGTCAGTGACAAATTGGTTTACTTTTTTTGTGAGGTAGAGGGCTTGCAAGGGGTGGGGGGGGAGAAGAAGCAGTGTCATTTCAAAGTTTGGGAAGACAAAACTTTTTTTGGGGGGGGGGGGAGCCTTAAAAAACATCCTGGCAAGTCTAGCAAAGGATTCTAAACATATCCTCAAATTGCTAATCCCAGGGTTCCATAGGACGGAGCCATGACGGTTCAAGTCATATGAAAGCACTAGAACTGTGCAATGTGGATGCATCCCTGGGAGAATTTGGACTCACGTGTCCTTTCATCATGAAGTGACCATTTTTCTACCCCAGCAGGCATTTGGGAATGGATTGTTTTTTAGAATGGGTTCTTCTCTCTTTTAGTGCTGTACTGATTTTCATTTATGGTTCTAAAATAATGTTTTGCGTGCTGTTAATTCTGTACATCGGTAGTTCTTAACCTGTGGTCCGTAGACCCACAGGGGGCCGCGATGTCCTCGCAGGGGGTCCCCAAAGGTTTGAAGGTTTCCCATGGAGACCCACTTTGTTTCCATGTGACAAGGGCCAATGCTGGCTGGTTTGGCCTGCATATTGCCATTCAATTGCTCCAGCACCAAGCTTGTAGGAAGAAACAGGAGAAAAGTCTTCCCTCCCCTCCAGTGCCTCTGAGGGAAGGCTTAATGGGTAGTGTAATTGTATTATAGTTATTGTTAGGATTTTAAATCTTGAGATAAGTCTTGGGGGTCCATGGCAACAAAAGATATTTAAAGGGGTTCCCTGATAGAGAGGTTAAGAGCCACTGCTACAGATAATTTTGTTGTTATTGTGTGCCTCCAAGTCATTTCCAGCTTACAGTCACACTAATGCTATGGGGTTTTCGGAGGCTTAGAGTGTGCAACTTGCTCAAGGTCACCCACTGGATTCGAACCATGGTCTCCAAAGTCATAGGCCAATTCTCAAACCACTACACCATGCTGCCTTTTAGATTATTTAATGCTATTTTAATCCCAACTTTTTTGTTTCTTCTAAACGAGATGTAGTTTTCTGGGTCTCTCTTTTTATTCTGTTAGGTATCTTGAGCCCCACTCTTTCCCCAGTTAGGATATAAATAAAATGATGGGTTGATGGGTTGATTGGGGAGGAATAAAGAATTACAGAAATAAAGAATGAAGGGGAATCTATTACAGCAGCAACCAACACACACACACACACACACACACACACACACACACACCTGGCTTCTCCAGGGAGCAATGGACTCAAACTCCAGGAAAAAAGATTCCACCTAAACATTATGAAGAACTTCCTGACACTAAGAGCTGTTCAGCAGTGGAATGCACTGCTTGGGAGTGTGGCGGAGTCTCCTTCTTTCTGGAGGTTTTTCCAACAGAGACTGGATCGTCATCTGTCAGGTATGCTTTTATTGTCTATTCCTACATGGTAAGCTATTGGACTAGATGGCCCTTGTGGTCTCTTCCAACTCTATAATCCTTTCATACACTAGGAGGCATGAACAGAAAAAGCAAAACAATCTTACACTTAAAAACCAATGTTGGGAAATGATCCAGAAGTGAAACTGAAACTGAGAAGCAAAGATTTGTCCACCTTTCCTTGGCACCTAGTATAGACATGGTGTTCCAGTCCATTTGGCATCTGGAACTCTGTGTTAGACCAATTCCTATCTCTCCAGAGACAGGAATCCAGGAAACCTCAGTGGTAAACTGATGATCCACTCCATCACAGAGATCCTCTGTCTATTTCTCATCACCTTGGCATACGTGCTTGGATGAGGCTGCGAGCTCTTTTCAAATCTTTCAGTTGCCTGTTTACCAGGTTAGTATTGATGATAAACTCTTGATGACAGACCAGCTGTTCCACCCAGCTTCATACCAAGTTACATTCTCCTTTCTGGTCTCTCAGTCTCCGGCTTCCATTTTTTTTTTTTAAAAAAAAATCTATTTTGCATTCAGCTCTTTGTTGCAGCCATGCTGTGCCCCCTACCTATGTTTATTCCAGACGCCTCTGCTAAGAAAATCAGATTCGTTAACCAGAATAAACAAGGCAATTGTCTGGATCAGGTGGTGTACTCCAACAATGAGCTTTAGCTTATTATGTTCAAAAGCCATTTGGCATGAGCAGAAAACCAGATTGTCACGTTCAAGATTGTGCCATGCATTATGGGTTAGGTTCAGTGCCCACTTTCTCTTGTCTCGGCACCTCTAACTCATCCACTCATTTGGGGGTGCAAAGTAGAGATGTCATCAACACAACCATCCATCGTGGAATATGAATTTCTCCTTCTCTCATCCCTTCTCCTTCCATCTCTATAATGTATGGATTTCTTCCTGAGTGGGGGGGGAAAGGTGATAATTTTATAATGCCAAAATCTAGGAAGCAATTGAGATGAGGATAATTTTGTTGGCTATCTAGTTACTTATCATTAGAGAAGAATTCACCTGTGAGGTTTCCCCTGCACCTTCTTAGCAAAAAAAAAAAAAAAAAAAAATGAACCAAAGCAAATCTTCAACCATGTGCACTGGCCAAATGTAGAGGCTTTAACCTTTAAAATGGTTATAGTGATCTTGGCCAAATGGGAACATCTGTTCAGCAGCATGAAAAAGGGTTAATTTACACTTAGTAGGCCCTGTTAGACAGTTTCATATTATCTAGCTGTTCCAGAGAGCCAGCATGGTGTCGTGGTTTGAACGTGGGACCACAACTCTGGAGGCTATAGTTCAAATCCCCGCTCAACCATGAAAACCCACAGGGTTTGACCAGGGGAGTAATGTTTCCTGTTTGCAACTAACCTGTACAGTTCTTGTAGCTAATAAGTTGGTCAATGGATCCCTAACGCACATCTGGACACCAGCTAGGAAGTGCCAGAGCACAACAGGAACTCCCAATATGCATCAGAGATGCCCAATGCACATCAGAAGTGCTTGGTGTGCATTGAAACACTCTTCTTAGTGGTCACATGTGTATCTTCATACTCTACTAACAGGGGGTTATAGTGTTTCTGCAACATAGTTACAGATTCGTAGTTACGAAATGTAGACTGTGATGGAGGATCCTGGCTGATCTTTGCAAATATCAGAAAGTTCTTGAAAAAAAAAATCCACATGTGAATCAAAGGAAAATCTTTCTCCTTCCTCCTCCCTGTTATCAGTTGTAGAGCTACAGCAGCTGGACAAGCCAACTATGCTGCTGGCAAAGACAACTGTATCTGCAGAGAATAAAATTAAGACTCTGCTTCTCCAGGCTGTCCCCTCTACACGGATTCTCTCTAACCCTTTCTGGAGAGGTAGCTAGAAGTGCCACCAAAGCTATAAACTACACTCTTGCCCGGCTCGAGTGCAAAATCGACTAGAATATATTTCATTCTCCTCCTGCCAGGGCCTAAAGCGTCCAGATGAATATGTGCTTAACTATTTATAATTGACCTTTGCACAAAAGAACATGAAATTTTTATAGCCCAAAGCTTCATTTATTAACTTTACTGGAGTGTAAAATATTGCTGTTTGCTATAAATTTTGAGCAGGACAAACAATATATATGCTAATTAGCCGCGTCATATCCTTTCGGTGTGGATCTGCTCGCCGGCCATTTTTAACAGACCTAAAAGAGAGAGAGAGAGGTGAGAGAGAAATAGTCAGGGGAGGAAGGGAAGAGAATGTGAATCGAAGAGAACAGCAAAATGACAATTGAGTCGTTTGATTCTCTCTGTTCAAACAGGGAAGTCTGAAGTGGTGAATTAATGGTGTTCATTATTCCAAGTCCATTTCCTTTTCATTCCCCTTATAAATTAGCCCAGGTAACATGCTGCGTCCCAGAGAGAGAAGCTCAGAGGCGACCTGCTGAGTTGCACCTGCAAAGTACTGAGATTGTTCCAATTCTTTTTTTCCCTCTCACCTTTTTAGACTTCTTTTACATTCTTTCCCCATTTTCCCCCCTCCTCCCAGAACATCTTCCTCAGTACTTTTCTTTGTTTTCAGTCTCCTCACATCTTAAGCTTGTAAGGGACTGTGAAGCTGTCATGTTCGACTATCTGCCACAAGAAAAGTGTTATTGAACTGTTCCTCTCGCCTACAGAGGATCGCTCTATGTGGCTGCTGCCGGTGATTCCCTTTCTTGGTCTGGATCAGTGGCAGAGGGTGGGATCATTTCATGGACAGGGTGGTGAGTTTCAACTCCTTGTTTTAAGCTCAGATATCCAAGGAACTGTCCAAGGTGATAAAGGCTATTTTGGAAAGGTGGTTCAGCACCTTGGATAACTCACCTAAAACTACCCCAAACCCAGACCAAGGGCCTGTCTATATGAGGGGGGAAATGTGGATTCATGCAAACTCACACATATTCAGACCTGTCTTAGCAGTGATTTGGCAAAATCACAGGCATGTGAGGCTATCTGTTTTTGCTGTCCCAATGGGCATGCCTGGAATTCAAGATGGCAGCCATGACTTGCATTTTTATTTCTGCAAGTCGCTGCTGCTGAAAGGTATTTTTTTAAAAAAGGCATATCAAAGGTGCGAAAGTGCAATAGTGCAATTTTCCGCCTAAATAGATTTTAAAAAGAAAAAAGTTCTCCATGTGGACTCCAGGGAACCTGCCCCATCCCTCAACCCCAAAAGGGAGAACTGCCAAAAGAACTCAATCCCCAAATGGAGAGTCAAAGCATTTAGAGGAAACAATTTTCTGCTTGAAGGGTATTTTGTCCCCGAAACATAAACTATGGGGAGAACTCCAAAATACCCTTCCAAAGAAAACTGGAAGTGGGGCTGCTTAAAAGAGGGGAAAGGATCTGTATGGCCAAGAGGCATCCACAGATGGGGAGAAATTGGGTGGGGAATGTCCCTGGCCCCTTCATGGCTACCTTCCCCCTCAAATGCATCCAAGATACTTTTATTAATATAAGGTGGGTTTTGTTTTGCAAACAGGCTGAGAGAAAGGAATGAACAACATCCCTATTCTGGGAATATTGCCTATAACCTTCCCTCCTCCCTCCATGTACAATGTATGTACAGAAGGACCAGATGGCTAATGTTCATGAGAAGCCAGAGGAAGTTTGGTCTATGAGAGCTTCAGGAGACCCAGCTGACTCATGCAGAAGTCAGCAATTTTCGGGAGCTCCTGGCCTCCATTTCCCTCCAGGGGAGCCATTTTTGAACAACCGAGCCATGCTCATTGGGAAAGCAGACGGCCTGGTGCCGTTGTGCACTGATAGGAGCGTCTGTGTGAATGAGAAGGTCTGGAAGGGAAATGGTGAAGAGGCGTACAGAAACAGATCCAACCACAATTGTCATTCCTTCCCCTTGCTCCTCCTGTGTAGCAGTACACAGTGAAGGGATACGAGAGGTAGGTTTGCCACTAACTCTGCTCCCTATTAGACCTCTTGTCTGGCATTGAGTGTTGCTGCTGATCATCAGGCAGTGGAGCTGGAAACTTCTTACTGATGCCCATGCCTTGAAAAAGCCTCTTAATTCAGGATGGTCAGCACTGGTCAGATTTACTATGGTGAGGTAGATGGAACAACACTTACAAGCTGGAACATGTCCAGAGAAGGGCAACCAAAATGGTGGGAGGTCTGGAAGCCATGCCCTATGGGGAGCAGCTTAGGGAGCTGGGTATGTTTAGTCTAGGGAAGAGAAGGTGAAAAGGGGACATGGTAGCCATGTTTAAATATTTGAAGGGATGTCATACTGAGGATGGAGCAAGTTTGTTCTCTGGTGCTCCAAAGACTAGGACATGAAGCAATGGGTTCAAACTACCAGAAAAAAGATTCCACCTAAACATTAGGAAGGAGGCTGGATGGCCATCTGTCAGGAGTGCTTTGATTATGTATTCTGCATGGCAGGGGGTTGGACTAGATGTCCCTTGTGGTCTCTTCCAACTCTACGATTCTATGAAGATAGTGTGAAAGGGCTCCTATCTGTAATAAAATAAATCTGTCAGGAATGCTTTGATTGTGTATTTGTGCATGGCAGGGGGTTGGACTAGATGGCCCTTGTGGTCTCTTCCAACTCTAGGATTCTATGATTCTAGACATAAAAAAAGATGGAGAAGGAAACAGAGAGGGAGAGAGAGAGAGAAGCAGAGATCCTATATTGGGGTTGAGTAGCCACAATCTCCACATACAGAATTAGGTGATTGTCCTCAGCAACCATTTCTATGCAGTGGAAACACTGTGCAAGTAACATACCCATATGTGCAGCCCAATACATATCAAATGCAATCCAATGAGTGTTCGGGTTTTTTAAATATCTTTTAAACAGTGCTTTAATTGTCTGTTTTAATCTTGGATGTTTGTTTTTTTAAACTGAACTGCTGTCTAATTGAATTGGTTGTGTTGTGTTTTTTTTTTTTTTTACTTTTGTACAAAGTATTTCTTTTAAACTGCACCTTTTAAAAAATGCTTATAAGCTGATTAGGATCCTGTAGAAGGAGGAAAGTGGGATGCACATTAATTAAATAAATCAAAAGAACATCTAAATACACATGTACTGGTGGGTGCATGATGTATGCTGACAAGTTCATCTGTGTGAACCTCTGCATGGACAATGTCACATCATGCCCAATTCTCTTTCCACAAATGTGAACAGAATGCAAATATGCTGCAACAGATAAAAATGCCCAGCTGCTTCTGGAGGGGAACTTGCTCACAAGTAAGACACCATCAGGTTTCTGCCCCACTTCTCTCCTGATTGGAAGATGGTGAGATTTGGGAAAGGGAACAGAGAAGGAAAAGTCCATTCTGGGGGAAAAAAATGTACATTCTTGAGAATGAGAAATGCAAAATGGTGCCCTTGTTGCATGGACCAATAAAAGCAGTATTTATTCTTTGTTTATTTTGTTTATTTCTATCCCACCTCTTCCCCAGTTATGGAACTCAAGGTGGTTGAGAACATGTTAGATGCAATCAAGAGGAAAACTGTACAAAAAAACAATCAAGAAAAAGTATAAACATAAAAATATAAGGACAATCCTTATTTTCGGCTGGATTAAAACTCCCAGCAGCATTGCCTAGGTTGAGGAATGCTGGGTGTTGCAATCCAACAACTTCTGAAGGGCCACACTTGATCCATTCTGGCTAGAAAGTCAAAGTCAATCCTGTACAAAGGGTTAATTGTCTCTCTTTTAATGTTCAGCCAACACCCCCCCCCCAAAAAAAACCCCTTCACTGAAACTCCATTTCAGGCAATGAAATGGTAGGTTGATGCTTTTTAATATAGTGAAACATTTGATTCCTCCCACCTCCAAATTATTCTCTTGCAAATGCTAAACACATTTTGCTAAAATCTCCTGCTCCCTTTTTCCTAGAGAATAGTAGCCCTGCTGTGAGGAAGGCCTCGTATATTTTAAATAGAAACAGAAACAATCAACAAAAAATAGTTAATTGCTTAGAGAGGGAGAACTAGGAGGGAGAAAGAGAGAGAAACCCATCAATCTACTAGTGTGTATGTAGCTTCACCCCCCACCCACAGCAACAACAATAACAACGGCAAACAATACCTTGGCTTTAATGATTTTTCTGTCTGTTTGCTTCCATTAATTTTAATCAATCTTAAAAGAACACAAAGAATATAGCCGAGTGCCCTTGTAGCACTTTCCAATTTTCTAAAATGTCCCCCGCTCAAGAAATTGCAATTTCAGCTTCAGACCCTGAGAAACGTAATGAGAAAGATGGTCTGGATCATGGTATGTGTGCATGTGTGTGTTAGGGAAAATAGTGGTGGGAAGTCAGAAAAATTTGAATTAACCGACGCACTGGGCTGGAACCAGACAAAGGTGTATGTCGTTTTGAGATGGTGGAAGCAGAGTTCTTTAGCTCCGACTTGTTATCAGGCAGAGTGATTGAGTTGCCTCAGGTGGCATTTGTTGTCCAAAATCTGACTCAAGCCTTGTCTAGATGAACAATTTACCCCATTGTGGCCCTGTCTTGGAGCTCTACAGTCCTAATGATGCAAGGCTTTTGCCCCATTTTGCGCCTGGGCAGTCTTGTTGGCACCCAGGGCTAAGACAGGGTAAAGTCCATTACATCGTTGTTTCATAACACCTCCAAAAAACTGTTCCAGCCAGGAAAAAAGAGATTGGGGCCCCCATGACTTTGGGATCCCATACTCTTACACTGGCCAGTTGCTGCAGCTGCTGTGTGCATTGCTCTCTCTGAAGCCAGGAAGGAATCTGGCAGTATAAAATCATAGGAACATAGAATCATAGAGTTGGAGGAGACCACAAGGGCTATCTAGTCCAACCCCTGCCCTGCAGGAACACACAATCAAAGCATTCCCGATAGATAGCCATGCACCCTCCAAACCTCCAAAGAAGGAGACTCCACCACACTCCAAGGCAGCGCATTCCACTGCCAAACAGCTCTTACTGTCAGGACATTCTTCCTAATGGATTCTCTTTTCCTGTAGTTTGACCAAGGCTGGGCATGTTCAGGGAGATTTAATCACATGCTGTGGGCTGGCTTCCTGGCTTCCAAGGGTGAGATGAAGATGGTGGAAACAGCAGCTGCAGAGGCAGGCTGGACTCAATTCAATTTCTTTCAAGTAATGGGGGAGGAATGGGCCAGATCCATGGCAAGAATATGCTCCCATAGATGAGCCTGCAGTATGAAAGGACAGCAAAGCTCTGTCAATCATTCTCACATGGGTGGAAGCATGGTGATGAAGGAGATGGTGGGGTGATGGAGTTCCAAGGCATTCTGCTGGCTTTTGCAGAGAGAGATGGGAAATAAGAGGCAAGCATGAAGACTTGGTTGCATTAGGGCCACTGTTTATTAAACACAATGAGAATGATTGGAAGAGGGGAACTGTAGTTTGGTGGAAACCTACCCCAAGCTAAAGGCCTAAAGGATAGTCCCAGTCTAAGGAAAGGAGTGAATACCCCAGAGGATAGGATCAGAATTCAATATGACTTTAACAGATTGGAGAGCTGGGCCAAAACTAACAAAATGAATTTCAACAAGGAGAAATGTAAGGTACTACATTTAGGCAGAAAAAAAATTAAATGAACAGATATCAGATGGGTAACACCTGGCTTGAGAACAGTATGTGTGAAAGGGCTCAAGGAGTCTTTGTAGACCACAAGGTGAGTGAACAATGTGATGCAGCAGTTAAAAAGCCAATGTGATTCCAGGCTGCATAAATGGGAGTAAAGTGTCTAGATCAAGGGTTGTAATAGTGCCACTCTATTCTGCTTTGGTCAGACCTCACCTGGAACACCATGTCCAGTTCTGATCACTGCAATTCAAGAAGGATATTGAGAAGCCAGAATGTGTCCAGAGGAAGGTGACCAGAATGGTAGAAGGTCTGCAAACCATGCCTTAGGGAGCTGGGTATGTTTAGCCTGGAGAAGAGAAGGTGAAGAGGGGATATTATAACCATGTCTAAATACTTGAAAGGATGTCATATTGAAGAGGGAGCAAGCTTATTTTCTGCTGCTCCAGAGGCTAGGACACAGAGCAATAGATTCAAACTACAGGGAACGAGATTCCACTTAAACATTAGGAAGAACTTCCTGATGGGAAGAGCTGTTTGACAATGGAATGCACTGCCTGGGAGTGTAGTGCAGTCTCCTTCTTTGGATGTTTTTAAACAGAGGCTTGATGGTTATCTATCTGGGTTGCTTTAATTGTTTATTCCTGCATGGCAGGGGGTTGGACTGGATGGCCCTTGAGGTCTTTTCCAACTCTATGATTCTATGACATCAGAACAACTGTCCAGCGACAGGTATGGAATGCAAAAACTGGGCCAAAGAAGACACTTATAAAAGTGATGCAGACCCATCATGACATCTGAGGAGCTGGTGGAGGTCCAAAGTGAAGTGAAATAATTGATTGAGACATCCTTTTCTCCCTTGTGGGGAGTAAAAGCCAGCTAAGAAGAAAAAGCAGACAGAACGTAAGGCAGAGGAGAAAGGATATGATATTGCATGGAGATTAATAATATTGTCAGCCCATCCTACTAGCAGGCATTCCAAAAGATGTTGAAAATGCTGCATTTTGACATTTTGGAAGACATTACATTTTTTCAGAAACATAATTAGCATTTTGGAAGGAGAACAGCACCCTCCATCCCAAACTGACATGTTTAAAATGTTAACATTTTGATATATTTTTTCCCACTCATCACACAACCTACATCAAATTAGTCACTCTCTTAGCCATAATATTCTACACCCCCATTTGCCACCTACTTGGGGCTCAGTACCAAAAAATAGCTTCCCACAATAGATGCTCAAGCCATCAAAGTGAAATTCGTTTAGAATAAAACAGTCAAAATATTGTCAAATTTATGAAGAAAAAAAGTTTGAACAACAAATTTGGATTAGGATATATCAACACATGCACCTTTCAGAGATCAGGTCAATGAAATTTGACAGTGGGACCTAGAACCTAACAGCGTGATTGGCTTTTCCCAGCAGGAAATCTTCAAGCTAAGGTTGGACAGCCATTTTGGAGGGATGCTGTAACTTTCAGTTTCCTGAAGGTTAGATCTGTGGTTCTCAAACTTTGACCTTTGAGGTATTTCATACTTCAATACCCAAGGATTTGTGATGACTAGCCATGCTGGCAGTGGTTTCTGAAAGCTGAGGACCACAATATCTGGAGGAGAAAAATTTGAGAACCATGGGATTAGATAACCTAGTTGTTACCCAATTGCCCCACAACTTTTCTGATACAAGTAGAGATGAAATCTCAACTGGCAAATATTCAGTGCTTTAGAAGTGGTGATGCAGGTTCCTTCCAGTTCCTCACTTTCCATTAAGAAAAGGCGATTCTCCATCACAAAGGCTAAAACTCCCTCTCAAGACCAAAATGAAAATATCTATGGTTGCATCTAGAATGTAGAAATAATGCAGTTTGACACCACTTTAAGTGCTGTAGCTTCATCCTACAGATTCCTGGAAGTTGCTGTTTCATGAGGCACTAGCACACTTTGGCAGAGGAGGCTAAAGACCTTGTAAAATTACAAAACCCAAGACTCCATAGGATGGTGCTCCAGCACTTACTGTGGTATCAAACTTCATTATTTCTACAGTCTAGAGGCACCTGATGTGTCCAGCTGCCAAGAAAGAATAAATGTGGTCCTGAATTCCCAATACAGTAGGTTCATTGTATCAATGGGCATCACCTACATGTTGATTCATCATTCAAACATTGATTCAATGGGTCTCATAGAATCATAGAATTGTAGAGTCGGAGGAGACCACAAAGGCCATCCAGTCCAACCTCCTGCCATGCAGGAAATCACAATCAAAGCATCCCTGACAGATGGCCGCCCAGCCTCTGTTTAAAGACCTCCAAGGAAGGAGACCCCACCACGCTCCGAGGGAGTCTACTCAGGTTGGGACTAACCAATAGTTTCCAAGCATGGTTTCTTTTCATGCACAAATAAAAAAACAACTGGTGACAATTTTCATATATAGGCTATGGAAGACACCAGCAGCCCTGTTTGCCAATGGATCCAGGTTGTCCCTGTGGAGTCTCAAAATATCTTGGGTAGAGAGGCAATTACAAAAGAGAACAAAGCTTCTCTTTCAAGTAGACACGGCTGGCTTAGAAGATGGGACAGTGGGTGTAAATCCACATAAAACCGCTCCATCTAACCTGTATCTAATCCTCTGTGCCATGTTCACAAACATTAGAACCTGATTTAATTTCAGAAGAAAACATCACCTCTAATCTTGCCGAGTTAGTCATTTCTTTCCCCTCCGCTTTTCCTCTCAACGGGCTGAGTTTTTGAATGCTCGGAAAGTCTTAATAGATCAATGACATTTTGTAACAAGTGTTAATATAGCAAAGCGGCATCAGAGCTCAGCTTGAAGAAATGAATACTGATGTGTTGGGCGGGGTAATGGTTTATTATCTCCCCTGACTTTTACAATTGTTCTGATCAGGTCTCCCTTCACTCTTTTTTCCCCCCTCCCCATGAAGAAAAATAAAATTTCCTGGTCACTTCACCAGGTGTCACTGATTTAACCTTGAGGTTACTTCACCAATAAACCCATGCTGGTGTTATAAGTAATGGGAAATTAGCAGGCAGATGAAGTGTGTTCCAGAGGCTTACAGGAGGCCTTCAGATTTATGGAGGAGTCATCTCTTTCTAGGGTCTGAGCATACAGAAGAAAAATCAGGTGTCTTTTTCTTGGTGGAACACCTGAGGAAAGCAGAACATTTGGAGATTTGGGTGCAATAGGGTTGCAAAGTGAACAGATTCTATTTCCTCTTTCTCATGTCCAGGAAAGAGGGTTCGGCCCTCTTATTTAATTTTATAAAGACAATTAAAGGTGGTATTCATTGCCTTCTTTGTTACCACTCCTCCCTATGAGGAAAGCAACATCCTCAACATGAAAGCACACCTTGCATGGCCCTGTAGTGCTTCGGGGAGCATGGTGGGACTCCACAGCAACATCTAGCTTCCATTTTGCAGCTAGGGGACTTCACTTTGCCATAGCCCTACCAAAACCATGTATACTCTGGCATATTGACATATCTCCTCATCACCCAGTTGCAAAACCACTGCCTGATCAGCTATGGTGTCTTGCCATCCTCCTCTAACCACTACATGGCTATGAGAGGTTGTCCATGCTCCCCCTTGGGACACTACCTTCTTCAGTACTAGAAGGCAGCCCTTTGCAATCATGTGGGTGGAGCATTATGCTTCTCCTGTGCTGATGTAGGACCTCAACCAATATTGAGCCTAATGTTTATTTATTTCTCTCTCTCTTTTGTGCATGTGTGTGGATATAACATAAGATAAGTAAATTGTTGTCACTAAGCAACCTGAACTAGGGTTATTCCTGTCATAAGTATGATGCTGGGAAACCATGGTGACAGGAGAATCAAAGAGCCATGCTGAGTTGAATAAATCCAAGGTTCCTCAGTCAGACACAATGTTCTACAGGACAGGGAATAAATGCCTTCAAGTTGTGTTGCTCTCTTGTGTCTATGTGGGCACAATATGTTCTGCTGGGATCTATTTTGTTCTCCTGCTAGACTTTTGAAGTCCACCCATAGAAGCTGGACCTAAAATAGGTAATTCATGGAGGTAGGCTTACATTTAGGGCTTCTCTGAGCACAGGTGTAGTCCCTCAACTGGGTTTACTACTTCATTCACACATAAATCCACTCCTAGTCCCTTTCCTCTAAGTTTTCTTCATTTGATGTTGTTGAGTGCCTTCAAGTCCTTCTGACTTACAGTGACCCTAAGGCAAACCTATCACGGGGTTTTCTTGGCAAGATTTGCCCTGGCCTTCCTCTAAGGCTGAGAGATTGTGACTCACCCAAGGTCACTCAATAAGTTTCCATGGCTTAGCGGGGACTCAAACCCTGGTCTCTAGAGTCATAGACTACCCCCCAAACCACTAAACCATGGTGGCTCTCTCATTCTTCATATATAGGTACCTTAATTTAGGAACTAGAGCAATTACAATTGTTACCTATTTGACCCAGATCCCAGTGGGTTAGATGAGGTGTGTTATTGATTCTCAAAGAAGGCAATCCCCCCACTACCAGCAGCATGAGACCTGGTATACTCTCCTTCTCCCCTTCTGAACCTCAACATTCTGCTCTGGAAGATTTTCCAAGCCTTTGAAAGAGATACTGGAGGTGCACCAAATGGTACACAAGTCACGTGGAAGCCTCCTTCTCTAAGATTTGCTGATGGGCTTTTCCTGTCAATCTAAGGCTCTATTTGGATCCTGGCCTTGGGAGGCAAAGTCCTTCTTGATCAGTTTCAAAGCCACGGTCCAGTAGAGTTGAATCTTCCTTCTGACCTCTCTTAATCTATTTGGTCCTCACCTTCTTCAACTAGTTTAGTGACTGAATAGGAAGTGTATAAAAATATCACCCGGGAGGGGAGAGGAGCAAAATTGTCCCCAACTGTGTGGATTGTTCCAACTCTCTTACAGCCTACCAGTTGGTGACCTTTAGGACAGTTGAAGACCATGAGGTATACAGTTGCTTACTACTGGCTTTGTAGGCCATCTAGTTCAACTATCTGCTCTAGGCAACCAATAGAGAGTTAGGCTATCTCCATCAGGTGCCCACTCAGCTTCTTTTTGAGGATCTCCGATAAGAGAGAGTCTATGGCCTCTCTAGCCCTTTCCTTAAGCTTCTACCATCGAGATATTTATCTGAAACCCATCCTTCCAGAAGTATGTTCAATGGACTGTGTCCCGTAGGGATGTAAAGCCTCAATATTTTCTCCTCATATGTGGGGATGAATAATTGTGGTAATTCTATCCCCATTGCAGGAGGAAACAAACATTCTTCTGCAGCTATTCTCCCTGTTTTGAAACAACCCAAAGTGTTGCAGATTATTCTGTGGAGAAAATCATGTTGGGATCTGTCTGTATGCATGCATGTGTGTGAAAACCTATTTTCTGCAGAGAAAAAAATCTGGTACAGTATTTTATTTGCACAGATAAAAGGTTCTTTTCTCCAAAACCCAATGTGTGTTTCTATGCAGAACAACTCCTCCACAACACTTTGGGATGTTCTAACACAGGGTGGAAATTTTGCAAGATTCTTGCGAATTTCTTCTCCTTCCCAGTAGGTTTTCCCAACAGTGGGGAGTTCTGCTTCTCAACCAGAGAACAAATAATAACAAAGATTGGCCAGAATTCTCCTTCATGGTCTATCTTACATAACTTTATCCATACTTACTTACATAGCAGAGGTGCTAAGAAATCCCGTTAGTTAATTGTGAAGATGCATATTTAGGACTCTGACAAGAGGGTCCCAATGTTCATTAACCTGATACACATCAGTACTCCTTAGCTGGTGTATCAGTTCCAATGTGGCCCAATTCTGATGCTCCTTGGACCCATTGTGGCATCTGTCCTGTTGAGCATCGGTCCACTGGTTCCCCTTGCTTAATACCGACATTGTGAAACTGCTCAGTTCTATTTCCCACAGTCATAAGTCCACTTATGAAGATGCAAGTCTCTTACTGAATTCTGGCCTTTATATCTATCCCTAGTGTCTTACTCTCTGAATTTTTTGTTTTGTACTGCTTGGGGATGGACATCTGACTTTTTCTAATTTCACTATCTTGTTCTCTAACATACCAGCCAAAGAGATAGCCTTAGCGTGCTTATTTCCCCTGCTTCCTCCTCCATTTCCACCATATCTTCTTCTTAATATTAAACCAGCTACCCCTCCTGTTCCTTGGGTTTAAATTAATTTTTAAAGAAGGAGGGGAGCAATCTGAATTTATTTTTGTTTTTCAAAACCTCATCCATATTCATAAGCCACTAATCATGTTTGATCAATCAAAATTCATTGTAGAACATATTAACCCCTCTGGTTGCACAGAATTTTAATCTTGGAGAGGGGCAGGCATGATAGACTGGGTTGGATTAAGCTATATCACGGCAACCCACTGTGTTTGTGGGATAGCTTCCCCACACCCCCGGACTGTTACCTAAACAAGATCTAAATAATCATTGAAAGGCATAATTAAGTCTTGAGCCCTTACAGTTTGATAGGGAAGCTTCATAAAATAAGAACCAAAAAGAATGATGCTTTGATATGATGCAGTGGCAGAAATTTGATTGGCAAATCCCAACTGGAAGTGGCCCATTCAAGAGTTGGAGGAGACCACAAGGGGCATCTAGTCCAGCCCCCTGCCATTCAGGAATACACAATCAAAGCACTCCCGATAAATGGCCATCCAGGCTCTGTTTAAAAACCTCCAAAGAAGGAGACGCCACCACACTCCAAGGCAGCGTGTTCCACTGCCAAACAGCTCTTACTGTCAGCAAGTTCCTCCTAATGTTAAGGTGGAATTTCTTTTCCTGTAGCTTGAGTCCATTGCTCTGTATTCTCCTCTCTGGAGCAGCAGAAAACAAGCTTGCTCCATCCTCAGTATGACATCCCTTCCAACATTTAAACATGGCTATCATGTCCCTTCCTAACCTTCTCTTCCCCAGGCTAAACATACTCATCTCCCTAAGCCACTCCTCAGAGGGCATGGCTTCCATACTTTTATCATTTTGGTCACCCTTTTCTGAACATCTTCCAGCTCCTCTGGACACCTTCCGGAGCTCAGCAGGAAAGATGTGCTTGGCCTATCAGCCATCTCATAGTTCCATCTTGTTTTTTCTTCACAGCCTTCTTCTGTCCCCCTTCTTTCCCCACCAATCCCATTCCCCCAGCCCCTCTTGCTATTTTCTCCAATCAGTCCAATGCATAAATATTCCCTGTTATTATTAACATGAGAGGGGAAAGGTCAATGCAAAAGGGAGAACCATTTTCTCTGCTTTCGCTCTGAGTTTATTGTTTTGGGCTCCTGGGACTTCATCACATTCTCTACTTTTCCTTATCGGGACTGTTCTCCCAAAGCTCTGATGAGTTCATCAGCAGAGATGATGGGATTTTGCAGATTTAAATGTGTCCTTCCTAGTTCCAGCTGTAATTGGGGTTTCTGGGGGAAGCAACCTGGACGAATGACACAAATAAAACTCACCAGCCACCTTTCATTACCAGCATTATTCTGTCCCTTACTAAAAAGAACCAGCCCACCCTTTTCTTCTATGATGTACAGCATTGAAAGCCCCTGGAGGGGTCCTCCCACCCAATTATGCTTGAGCAAAAAGCTTCTGTTGTTGCTAAGGCCTAGAACAGTGGAAGGCCCACAAGGAGTTTATTGAACACATTTAGATGATTTACTCCTAGCATTTGTCTCCTAACTTTCCCAAAGGCTCTGCATTGAACAGAAATCTGGAAGGGGAAGAGAACAAGATCTCATGATACAAAAGAGAGAGGGATTTTTTTTTAAGGGCAAAATAAAGAAATTAACTGCAGAATAAGCTGCAGAAACTGTCAGCCAAAACCCCAGCCATGAGAAATCACTTGCATTTGCTTATCAAATGCAAAGAGAAAGTATGGTTCAGACAGGAACCAAAGAGGGCAACAATAACCTGCCCAAAATTTGAGACCTTCAATGGGAAACACCAAACCCACACTGCACAAATATTATTTGCCATGGCCCCTTCCTATGGAATGCTGGGATTTGTAGTTTTACAAGGTCTTTAGCCTTCTCTGCCAAAGATGCTGGTGCCTCACCAAACTACAAATCCCAGGATTCTGTAAGGAGGAGCCACGGCAAATAACCCAGCAGGCTTTCTCTGCAGCAGCACCCTACTTGTGGAACTCCATGCCTAGGGAAGTTGGGCTGGTTCCATCTTTTTGAGTTTCCAGTAGGTAGCTAAAAATGGGGTTACTCTGCATGACTAAGGCAGCAGACCAAGGACTTTACCAGATGCATCAAATACGGTGTCATAACGATACTACATGACCGCAAAAGGGCGTGCATATCAGATGATGTTGCCCTTTCGCGATAATGGCCCTGCCCAAACCCGTATCTTTTAATTGCATATTTTTATTTTATTTTATTTTGCCAGCATAGCCAGCATATGAAACTTTGTGGGGCTTTTTTCTCGTAATTACCCTGTCTGTGGCCAGTCCAGCATGAACACTTCTGGGTGAGGTCATGACATCTGGATAAGTGACATACTTTTTATGACCCTCCCCCTGGGTTGCTTTTAAGTTTTTTAGTGTGTTTTTGTGCTTTGTGCCACTTTTACTTTATTACATTTGTTGGATTTTTTTATTATTATTATTTTATTTTCAGAAATTTCGCAATCATACATTAGATCGTTGAATCATTTAATCATACATTTTCCCTTTCATTCAATTCATTTACATCCCATCAGACATTTCCCATCTCATATCTTCCTTCTCCCATTTTCTCTTCTTCCCCCTTTCTTTTTCCTATCTTCCACCCCCCACCCACATCCACATTCATCCTTTTCCATATTTCTTTTCATTCTTCCATTCTCCCTTTTGACTTCCGTTTTCCCATCCCCTGTATCGAATTTCTTAGGTCTCTCCTCTTTCCTTTACCCTCCCTTAACCATGTTCCCTTGATTTTTCTCTCGACCTTCTGTTCTCTTTTTGCTACCTATTCCTTTCCTCTTTCCTGTTTACCTAGTAATTTATGCTTTCCTATTCGGTTCCTCTCCTTTAATTTTACCCCATATATGTTATTCTTCCAAATATAATATACCGTGTCTTTTCCCCCTTTTATTCTATCCTTCTATTCCATCTTTCTGCTATATGCAGTGACAGCGGCAAGATTACTGGTAGCGGCAAAGTGGAAAAATAAAGAAATCCCACAGATAGAAGAATGGCTAATGAAATTAATAGAAATGCAAGAAAATGACAAATTAACATACATTTTAAACAAGGCAAATACAACCAAAATGGAGGAAGAATGGACTACATTTGTTGGATTTTTAAAGAAAATTCTCGTGAGAATACACGGGATTTTCAGTCTTTCCCCTTCCACTGCAAGGGAAGCCTTTGCCAGGATTAGAGGTAAGTGAAGAAGGGGGCGTTCTTTTTCTGGCATAAAAATTGATTTTTTAATGCCAGCAAAACAACATTTTAAAGGGGCTTGTCTGATAAAGTCCCAACTTTGCAAAGCTTATGGTACAACCTCTTGCCTCCCAGTTAGACACACTGAAATGAAATGTATGGCGCAAAAGGTTTCCATCACTATATTGTCCCATTGATTTCATTGGATCTTCTTGCCATGTTTCAAACACAAACGTATGATGGTGTCCCATGATGGTGTCCCATCTCCTCCTCCTTCTTTGGAACAGGGACCTTTGATAAGGAAATCCATGGCTTCATTTCAAAGAGACATTGACTGCCAGTGGTGTGGAGGAATCCAATGAGGGAAGGTAAAGATGGCTGTTGAACTGCTGCCATCAGAGATGGCACCAGATGCTTCTTGGATCGTGCTTGAAGCTGAATTGGCTAATTCAGGGCTCTGTGGTTTGAGACAGCATTCCAATTATTTCCAATTACAACACCGAGATGACAGCTGTTGCTAATGGAAGCTTCCCTGGGCAGGCGATGGAGATTTTCTTCTGCAACACTAGCTTCAGAGACCGAAAGCTATGTCGGTTAGAAGGGGACAAAGGTTTCCTTACATGTCCATCCGTATTTTTAATTTTTAATTTACAGAAAGATATTGATATATAATCACCCACACTCAAAGCTCCATGAAGTTTGAAATAGATTCACTCAATAGGAAAGAAGACAGGTTTGGTTTCCACCAACCCCAAGAAGTCATGATTGAAAACTCCTCCATGGTTCCCCTGTTGCCATGGGCAGCATTTAATTGATTCATTTTATTCCTTTATTTGACAGTGAAGGTTTTCTTTTGCAACAGTAGCTTCAGAACCAGAAAGCTTTGAAGGCTAGAGGAAAGGAGGGGGAGGTCATCGTTTTCTTTAAATATTCATATTTTTATTTTTAATAAAACAAAGTGTTGTGGATATATGAGAGTTAGTATGACATAAGAGTTTGAGTGTTGGAGTAGGAGTCTGAGAAACCAGGCTTTAGATAATTTCTCATCTATGGCAGATCATCAGATCACTCAAGATGGTCAAGTCACACTCTCTTAGCTAAGGAGGAAAACAGTGATAAATACTTAGAGCCAGCATGGTTTAATGGTTTTAGTGTTGCAGTAGGGCGACCAGGGCTTGAATCTCTGCTCAGCCATAAAAACTCAATGGATTATCCTGTGCAAGTTGCACTCTCTCAGCCTAATAGGAATGCAACAGCAAATCCCCTCCAAGCAAATATTGCCAAGAAGACCATGGGATAGGTTCACCTTAGAGTCTCCATAAGTTCGAACCAAAGGAAAACAACTTTTTTCTATATACTCTTCCTGTAACTTCCTGTTTTAAAATGGTTTTCTTCCCCATTGTGCATTGCCTTGGGGGTCCTGGTGGGGCAAATATGATAAATTAACACCTTAAATAAAATGGCCAGAATTCAGGGTCAGACTCACCTATAACTTGAAGGGAATTAGAGTGTCCCAGGGTGTTAGCCCTTTTGGGGAAACTCTGTGAGATTAAAACTGTAAACCTAGAATACTGTGTCCAGTTCTGGGCACCACAATTCAAAACAGATATTGACAAATTGGAGCATGTCCAGAGAAGGGCAACTAAAATGGTGAAAGGTCTGGAAACCATGCCTTATGAGGAAAGACTTAGGGAGCTGGGTATGTTTAGCCTGGAAAAAAGACGGTTAAGAGGCGATATGATAGCCCTGTTTAAGTATTTGAAGGGGTGTCACGTTGAGGATGGAGCAGGCTTGTTTTCTGCTGCTCCAGAGACTGGAACACGGAGCAATGGATGCAAGATCCAGGAACAGAGATTCTCCCTCAACATTAGGAGGAAGTTTTTGACAGCAAGAACTGTTTGGCAGTGGAACACACTCCCTTGGAGCATGCTGGGATCTCCTTCCTTGGAGGTCTTTAAACAGAGGCTGGATGGCCATCTGTTGGGGATGCTTTGATCGTGATTTCCTGCGTGGCAGGGGGGTTGGACTGGATGGCCCTCGTGGTCTCTTCCAAATCTACAATTCTATGATTCTATAAGAGTTAACTTTCTTGTAGAAGGGGGCAGTTTAAAACATGACTCAATGGACTTCACTTTGCCCTGAACTCAAATTGACTCCAAAAATAAAAGAGGTGGGCAGCTTCAACTTAAGTCTTAAAGATTTACTAAGGGCTATGCATTTACATATGCATGGGGAGCCTACATCCTAACTAATTAATGAATGGGTTTGGGTAAGAGAGAGATACTTCATCTTGACTCACCATCTTGAGCCACTGTCATTTTCATTCCCATAATACTGTTCTACCATTTTTGCCTGATAAAGAAGCCCCTGTTGTTTCAAAGGCTATATTTTACATCCTTTGCTTGGCCCAATTAAGGGAATGCTACAGGATGGAGATTAGGGGTTGTTTGTTTTATGGCCAACCCAGCTTGTTGTGGTGGTATGCCTTCAAGTCATTTCTGACTTATGGTGACCTGCAGATGAACTTATCACAGGGTTTTCTGAGAGTATTAGAATCATAGAAGCAGAGAGTTGGGAGAGACCACAAGGGACATCTAGTCTAACCCCCTGCCATGCAGGAATAGCCAATCAAAGCACTCCTGACAAATGGCCATCTAGTTTAAAGATCTCTGAAGAAGGAGACTCCATCATATGTGACTTATCCAAGGTCATCCAGTGGGTTTTCATGGCTGAGTGGGGAATTCGAACCCCGGAGTTGTAGTCCAACACTCAAATCACTATGCCATGCTGTCTCCTCCATCTCAGCTACCCCTGTTATTGAAAGAAGGAGCACGGCTCAGTAACAGAGTGCATGCCTTACCTGGAGATAGGCTCAGGTTGAATCCTCCACATCTCCAAGTCAGGCTGAGAAAGACTCTTGCCCAACACCCTAGAGAGCCACTGCCAGTCAATGTAGACTCTACTTAGCTGGAAGGATCGATGGTTTGATAGGGTAGAAGGAAACTTTTCTTCTGCTCAGCTGTACTAATGGGAGGCAGAGCGAGCGAGAGAAGGAAAACAGATTTAGAGGAAGACACAGAGGAAAGCTTATTAGGAGGACAGCCCAGTTTCCTGAGTGCTCTAGCTTGGCGGCGTGTGCATTATTTGCCACTAGAGGCCCTTGGAGGGATTGTAAGAATTAGTGAGGGGTTTTGTTGTTGTTATTTTGGTTAATGGCATCTTTGTGTTGCTCGGATTCTTAGGTATAATTAAGAGGGGAAGAAGGACGTTTCTACTTTGTGCTTTCCAAAAAATAAATTAAAAGGGGGATATTTATTTTTTTTATTTTTTTAAAAAAAGACAGAAAAATGAATAGATGTACAGTATTTGTGGAGGTAGAGACCAAGAAACAAGAACCTAGTGGAGAAGTAGAGATGAGGGTGAGCAAAAAATGTGCCCCTGAGACCACAAACAGGCCCGAAAAGCTGTTTCTGTGGTCCTTGACTCCTCCGGATAATATTTTGTTTCTGCCCCCCCCAAAAAAAGGTGATTTACCTTTCTATAGCCACATCTCACCTTTATTTTAAAAGGTATTTCCTCACCCCCCTGCACCATTTAATGTCCCAGTAATGTCAAATGTACTAGGATTTGAGCCACAATTAATGACTCTCTCTCTCTCTCTCTGCAACTTCAATAAAAATGAGCTGTTTTTCTCTTCCCTGTCTTGCATTCAAAAGAAATAAAGTTCCCTGCAAATAAATATATATATATTTAAATACGTTTGGGGAAAAGGCCAAATTGTATTTGGAAGGTGCTTGTCTAGTGCTAAATTTCACACTTAAGAGGGCAGCCAACAGAACACAGAATACACTTTGCAATGAAAAAAGATCTGGAGAGAGCAAAAGGAAAGCAGGTGCTCTTAAAACGTCTGGAAGATGAGAGTAGGTTCAACCGATTCAGCAAATGGGCAACACAGTCTGAAGACTTTCCCTAGAAATGGTATTGGGAGGGTAGAGGAGCTATCCCATTTTGACACCAAGAGAAGAGATGTTGTGTAAAGGGAACTGATGTTCAGATCCTGTGGCTCAGATCCTGAGAGGCAAAACATGAGAAATGTTCAGTCGACAAGTCCTTGCCATGTGCCTTCTAGCTGACACATGCCAACCTTTTCATGTGGTTTTCTTGAGCAAAAGTTAATCAGAGGAACTTTGCCAACATTGACTTCTTCTGAGGCTGAGATTGTGTGACATGCCCAAGGTCATCTAGTGGATTTCCATGCATGAGCAAGGATTCAGACCTTCATCTCCCAGAGTCTGAGTCCAGACTCAAACTGCTACTCCATGATGGCTCACCCCCAATCTATATAGCCCCCAAATAATGGACTTTGGACTGTATGCTTGTATTGCACTGATTCTCTGTGGGAGTGGTGGTAATCTTTTTCTGCTGCCCATAAATAGCCACAAAGAAGCATCTTTCTAATGTGATATTGGATTGTGATATTTCAGTCCCTTAATTCCATCGCTGGGCATACTAAAGGCCCATTGGGTTGACTGACAGTCAACCCAATGGGCCTTTCTCATGCCCAGCAATGGAATTAAGGGATTGAAATATCTAACCTAGCTGCAATTTGGCTGCATTTCACAGTCTTTTAAAAGCCCAGGACAGGGAGGAAGGAAAGGCACAAAGGAAGCCAAGTGGCAACACAAAGGCAGCTCTTTGGATCAGAATGCTCCTCATTTGCTGTACAATGTAATTCAGGTCAGCTTCCCTTGCCTCTTTCATGCAAGGGGTTGTTTTAATAAGTAGCCCCTGACCATTGATGCTAATCCGCTTCTGGTGCCTTTGTCTTTTTTTGTGAGTGCTGCATTCTCCTCTCCTCTCCCCTCTGGAGAAATCCTGGCTGGACCAGTCAGAAGGGTTGGTATTTATTAATCATTAGATTAAGATTTCCAAAAGAACAGAAGTGCTGAGGAATAACTGGGAGCCAAGGCATTCATAAGCATGGAAGCCTCCATATATATTCTCACTCTCCACCACATCTATCTAATCCAACACCACATGGCCTAAAATTACCACTCAGATTCCTCTGAGAGGGTCATAGAACCATAGAGTTGGAAGAGACCACAAGGGCTATCCAGTCCAACCCCCTGCCATGAAAGAACACACAATCAAAGCATTGCCAACTGATGGCCATCTAGCCTCTGTTTAAAAACCTCCAAAGGTGGAGATTCCACCACATTCTGAGGTAGGGCATTCCACTGGCAAACGGCTCTTACCATCATAAAGTTCTTCCTAATGTTTAGGTGGAATCTCTTTTCCTGTAGCTTGAGTCCATTGCTTCATGTCCTAGTCTCCGGAGCCACAGGAAACAAACTTGCTCCATTCTCAGTATGATATCCCTTCAGATATTTAAACGTGGCTATCATATCCCCTCTTTACCTTCTCTTCTCCAGGCTAAACATACCTAGCTCCCTCAGTCACTCCTCATAGGGCATGCTTTCTAGCCATTTTACCATTTTGGTTGCCCTCCTCTGGACACCTTCCATCTTGTCCGTATCCTTCTTGAATTGTGGTGCCCAGAACTCAACACAGTATTCTAGGCGAGGTCTGACCAAAGCAGAATAGAGTGGCACTATTACTTCCCTTGATCTAGACACTATACTCCTATTGATGCAGCCTAGAATTGCATTGGCTTTTCTGGCCGCTGCATCACATTGCTAATTCATGTTCAGCTTGTGGTCCACTGAGACTCCTAGATCCCTTCTGCATGTACTGCCATCAAACCAGGGCTCACCCATCCTATATCTGTGGCATTTCAATATTTTTTCTGCCCAAGGATAGTATCATGTATTTCTCCCTGTTGAAATTCATTTTGTTAGTTTTGGCCCAGCTTTCTAATCTGTTAATGTCATTTTGAATTCTGTAACTAGGAGTTCCTGGGTGCAATGTATAAAATACACAGCCATTGAGCTTCAATCCTTCCCTCTGCGTCCCATGAATTTTGCTGTTCGGATAGCTTGAAGACAGGCCATGCTAACTGTAACAGTGAAAGACTAATCCTTCTCTTGCTACACCATTGCAGTGCATCATTCTCCTAACAGCTCCCATGGGCATGAACCTGCTTTGGTTTGTCTCCTCCTCTTCTCCGCACAAGGCCACTGACAGACAATAGACACAATATTGTCCCTATTATTTCTCTCCAACTGGATTAGAAGCAAACACAAACAGGATGGGAACATTGACTTAACCAGACTGGGAGAAGGCGGGGGGCTCTGGGATGAGGCTATCCCAGAACCTCTTGTTCTTCACAGGAAACATCCAAATTTTAGACTAATGTGAGCATAAGGAAGGGTACCAGGAGATTGGATAATTAGTGATAAAACAGAGTGCACAATAAAATGCCATTTATTCATGCATGTGTGTGGATTTAAGGGCTCTTCAGGGGATCTAGCAAGAATAACCGGCAGTAGGAGTGGGGGCAATCAGAAGGTGTCTCTGTGCAGGCAGCGCTGGTGTGGTTTTGCCAGCCTTCACACAAATTTTCCTCCTTCTGCTTAAACCTATCTTGGGGACAGGTTAAATGGCCAATGGGATTATTGGCACCACTACAAGAGAGAGAACAGAATGCTGTTGGCATCTTCGGACTTTATCAGATGGGGCTGTAATCGCAGAATTACGGTGCGACAGTACCGCAAATGGGTACCAGTTATGCATGAAGTTGTTGTCCTCCCATGATCAATGTGTGCTCCACCCATTAATCACTCATCACTTTTCATTCATGGGAAAATCTGTGAATAGCCCTCAATATCGCTCTTTTTGCAGTCTTGACGAGAGTGCGAAACCACATCCTGCTGTAATTGCGCTATTACAGAATGAATGGGTGGTCCTTTCCCCCTTCCCTTTCCCAGTGAAAACACAGGATGTACAGGATACTCTTTTACCTTTTCTTGGTATGTTTTTAATGTTTGTTTAAGTATTTATTTGTTAATTTCTTTCATTATTTATGTGCTTTATGTGTGTTTAAACAAAATCACTCTTCTCACAAGAACAGCCAAAATCTCACCCATACAAAACCACAGAAGTGAAATCCCATTCTTAAACTGCTAGTAGTGGTGGTGCAATGATTCTGCGGCAGTAATGTTGCACAATTACAGCATAGTATTGCATTATTACAGTGACATGCTATAATTACTGTAATCGTGCTACTATGTTTCTGCTTTCCTCAATAATGGAACTACAGTGTTTTTTGACACTAGTTTGATAAACTGTCTGCATTCTGTTTGAGGTTGCAAAAGTATACCTGTTTTGCTTTTGTGCAGAGCTATGCATTGAGTATGGATCAGGGATGGAATGGGGATTTGTCAGTTTCTTGATTGGGGTGGAATTTGGAATTCCCAAGCCCAGGAGGAAGAAGAGATTCATTGAACGTGCCTGTAACTTGTGGAAATTTGTTGTTGTTGTTGTTGCTCCTGGCATAACAGAAACTTTTGCAGCAAGTGGATCTTGTTGCATTGAAACTAACTGAGAGGAAAAAATTGTAGCATAAGATTTCATAGACTTGGTGTACTTCCTCAGATGTGTGGAGTGAACTGGTGCCTAGGAACACACCTTATAAGCAGGCTGTTGAATAGCCATAAAAATGCAAAAAAAGAAAAGAAAAGAAAAAGTGGGTATGGTGATAAGGTAGCAAGTTCAGTTTAACAAAGGTTGTTGAGAGACAAAGGCAGGAGGTAAGATGTTGCCTAAGGGAAGGACAGGTGAATGTCCATATAAATGGTGGAGGGAATGTTGGAATGTAGTGTGATGCTGGTTGGGAACCAGAAAGAAGATGTGACAAAGAGCGTCCTCATGAGACTAGAGTGTTAACTAGTTTTATATCTGTAGTTTGCCATGAAGCCATTGTCTATCTGGATTTTTTTGGAAAGCTTTTGAAAGCTGCACAGGAATTTGAGAAATTGCATAGCTTTGTTGGGAGCATAAAATAAAATTATGCTCCCAGTCTTTCAACTATGCACAGAAAACCATGCAGTTTGGGGGGGGGGGTTGATATCATTTTTTTCTGCTATGTACTTGAGAAAAGTGTAACGACATAGTGAAAGATCCTGCATTGTGACTGAAGCTTTTCCTGGTGTCAACATAGCACAACTCAAATGGCACACAATGGCATGCACAACTCTACTTCTGCAACCTGGAGCTGAATATGCACCAGGCAAAAATGTTCAACCATTTCTACAGGGGGGCAGAAGCATGCACAAGACACTAACAGGATTCTGGCCACTGGCTCCCCCCCTCCAGACATTTAGCTACATTTTTAATACATTATTTTTTTTTATAATCTACACATTTTGTTCATAGATTTTCTTATGGTATACATTTCCAACCATGTTGGAAGCATGTTTTTTTCTAGTTTTACAACCATATGCATCATACTCGATTTGATTTTTAAAATGTGCAGCATGCTGTATTTGTTCCAAACAGGCAGCAGGCCTTGGAAATCTACGATCTCTTACTGTGAGGTGTGTTTTGTCTCAGTGGGCATTGCCAGAAGTGGACAAAGTCTCCTTTTCATCAAATCTGGTGAGTCCAACAACATTCCTATCCATCTCTAGGGAGCATGAAAACCTCTGGGAAAGGGACCTTGCTTTTGAAATTTCACAGAAGTCTTGGGAAAGGAACCTCATTCCCCCCTGTGAAATTTTGCAAAGTATTTGACTGCCTTGGCATTGTTCAACCTCAGAATTAAGAGAGAGTAGGGGGGAAGAGGCAAAGAAGCAAGCCAGCACAAGAGAGCATGTGTGTAAGCCGGCAGATAACAGTGACAGGGTGGAAGGAGGGAAAGCTCTTGTCACTTTCTCTCAGTTTCTCAAATCCCTCAGGCGCCATAATCATAAACTGCCTTTTCGGAGGGAAAAAAATGTGACTATTAGGCTCCTTTCTGTCAGGTTCCCCTCTTTCCCTCACTCCCTTCTATCCTAACAAGGAGCTGGAGAAAATAAATATTTAATGGGCCTCTTCAATATTTTAATGGAGGATTTCTGGTTCTTAAAAATGCCACAAATCTACGTAGACAAGGGAGAGGAGAGGAGGGAGGGAGGAAGAGCTTGAAGTAGTTGCTCCAAACATCTGGAGGTGCTCTTGGGATAAGAATAGAAATCACAAGGCCTTCTGGATGAGCTCGGACTGGTGCCCTCAGAATTCATGGCATTGCCCATTCATAGAATCATAGAGTTGGAAGAGGCCTTATGGGCCACCAGGTTGAACCTCCTTAAAGCACCACCCGCAGGAAGCAGTCCAGCCTCTTTTTTGAATTAATCCAGAGGAGGAGACCCCCCTCACCTCTACAAGTGAGCATGGTAGTTACCACGGACCTGTTTTCTAAAGATCACAACATCCCTTCTTGCAGGAGGCACCAAGGCGACGCAAACTCTTGGCAAAGCCAAGAAGCAAAAGTGGGACGCAGCTGGATGAGACAAATAGCAAAATGTAAATCTATTTGCCGTAGAGCTGAGAGCGTTCCGCACAAATCCGTTGGCCGTGCATATTCACCTGGGGCAGCCCAGCAAGCAGATCAGATGCTCTATGCCTGACTTTTTTTTATTTCCACCTGTTGCCATGAGAACCTCTGCAGCTCAGAATGTGTGGAGGAAGATAAACATCATTTGATACACACACATAGGTGACAACACTGTATATTGTATTATTCTTGGCATTGACTCTTGAGAGCTGGATGGGGAGGGGGCAGTTGTATTTCTCTTATTTTTTTTCTTTTCATTTTGTGGATGGTGCATCAAGGATGTTACACTTTTTTTAAAAAAAAAGGCCTTTAAAATGACAACACACAACCCACTCTTTCTTAGTGATGGTCATATCTATAACAGCTATATTCAGAGAGTCTTTCCCAACCTTCTCATCTGATCCTTGCTCTCCTACATTGTTTTTCTTTTGCATTATGAGATCTATCCCTTACTTTTCTAAACAACAACAACACCTGTTTCTGTTGTAGTTCTTTTGTGCTTCCAAGCTGACTCTGACTTATGGTGACTCTATCCTATAGTTTAAAGAAATTTGAAACATTTGGCATTTAGACAGTTTAGCAAAAATACTATTTTTTCCCGTTTAATATGGTGGCCAGAATTCAGTTATGGACATATGTAGGCATAAGTCATATACAGGGCCAAAAAGTCATCCTTGCACAATGGAAATATTCTTTTGACAGTGGTGGAAGCAGAATTGCACAGACTGTGAGACCATCTATGGCCTGTCTTTGCATGTTGTGTTTTGTCAGTTGCATTTGGGCACTCTAATTTGATTTGAGATGGTACATTGCTGTTGTGCATCCTGTACTTTGTGTTGCAGTTGTGCCATGTGTCTTGCGCACTACCCAATGGCACTTGGGCATTGACACATGTGGTGCAATGTTGCTATTCTGCATGGGTCTTGCATGCTTCTGTTGTGGCAGATGTCTTCCTCCTTGTACCCCAATTGGACGCTGAAAGAACCTCCTTCTCCCAATCTGGCTGCTGGCTCTTAAAGTGGGCTTGGGTGGCATTTATATAGTCTTAGATCAATAAGACTACATAGTTTCATTGAATGCAGAACAGTTACAGATGCATAATTCTAAGTTATGAATCTATGACTGTATTTCTATATGCCAGTCCCCCTTTTTCATAGAATTATAGAGTTGAGAGAGACTACAAGGGTCATCTAGTCCAACCCCTGCCATGCAGGAATACACAATCAAAACATTCCCTACAGATGGTCATCCAGCCTCTGTTTAAAAACCTCCAAAAAAGGAGACTCCGCCACACTCCAAGGCAGAAGCAGATTCCACTGCCAAACAGCTCTTACTGTCACGAAGTTCTTCTTAATAGTTACCATAGGTGGAATCTCTTTTTCTGGAGTTTGAGTCCATTGCTCCATGTCCTTGTCTCTGGAGCAGCAGAAAACAAGTTTGCTCCATCCTCAATATGATATCCCTGCAAATATTTAAACATAGCTATCATACCACCTCTTAACCTTCTTTTCTCCAGGCTAAACACACCCAGCTCCCTGAGCTGCTCCTCATAGGGCATGCCTTCCAAACCTCCCACCATTTTGGTCGCCCTCCTCGACACGTTCCAGCTTGTCCATATCCCTCTTGAATTATGGTGCCCAGAACAGGACACAGTATTCCAGGTGAGATCTGACCAGAGCAGAATAGAGTGACACTATTACTTCCCTTGATCTAGATACTATACTCCTATTAATGCAGCCTAGAATTGCATTGGCTTTTTTAGCTGCTGCCTCACACTACTGATTCATGTTCAGCTTGTGGTCCACTAAGACTCCTAGATCCCTTTCACATGCGCTGCCATCAAGTCAGGTATCACCCATCCTATATCTGTGCATTTCATTTTTACTGCCCAAATATAGTATCCTACACTTCTACCTGTTGAAATTCATTTTGTTAGTTTTGGCCCATTTTAGCTCATCCTGACTCAGACTGGAACCCTCCTTGTACACAGCCAATCTCAACCCCCATTATTTTATTTCTCTCTCTCTTACCCAATGGAAGCATTGCATTTGAGGAAAGAGAAGAAATCCAGACTCTACTGGTGGTCACTTTGCTGGTATAAAATGATGAACAGTAATTGCAGCAAGCTGAGAAGGGGGAGGGAAAAAGTGAAAGAACAAAAGGAGCAATCTCTGCCCCCCTCCCGCTGCCATTATGCCAGGCCCCTCAAAGTTTGTCGCTTTATCAGCAAGAAAAGCAATATCAGGTCTTGAAAAATTAACATGACATTTTGCTGGCTGCCTGGTTCCTCCTTGGCTTGTCAATAATGCAACCCCATTCGGCAAATATTAAATCTCCTCGCCAGAACCCTTAATGTGACAAGAAGCTGATGCCAGGGAGTGCTATTACTTTCAACTCCACATCATATTTAATTTATTACATAACCCGGTGTTATTGCCTTTATTGATGAACTGTACAGTGTAAAATGATTATTTGTTAAAGATCCTGCCGTAGTAAAATATCTTTATGGCTCCGCAAATGTGTTTGTGAGAAAGAGACGGGCACGGGAGTTCCTTATTATGATCATTATGATGATCTGCCTTTCTGGTTCTTCATATCCTTAATGGCTTGCTTACCTGTGGGCAAAATAGCAGACCCTGGCACAATGGAGAAAGCACAGAAAGAGCATACAGATGAAATACCTATCCTAAAAGACTGCGGGCTTCTCTACACTATCAACTAGCAATAGCATTGATATTTCTATATCACTTATCAGTGCAAAGCACTCTCTAAGTGGTTTCCAATGTGTGTTAGCTAATTGCCCCCAACAAGCTGGGTACTTATTTTACCGACCGAAGGATGAAGGCTCAGTCAACTTTGGAGCTCTGTAGGATCAAACTCACAATATTGTGGCTGCAATACTAGCATTTAAACACTGTGCCACCCATGTGAATGCCCCTGAATCTGCTGTGTTCAGGCCACATGTGGCATGGCCTTTGCCCCAGATCTGAGGCTGTCCAACCACACATGGCATGGCCCAGATTTGCAAGATTTTGCAGTATCTTGCCAGGATGTGCAGGATGTGGGATTCAGGGTTTTCTGCATATTTTTGTCAGCTGTACAGCTGCTGACAATGCCGAGACCAATTTGAAAGCTCCAGAGGCAGTTCCTGGTTGAAGGGAGAGGTTTTCTCCCTTCGCCTGGCTTGGCAGTGCTACCTCCACCTGCTCTCTGCTCACTCGGCATAGGAAGAGGCGCTTGAAAAAAGTGGCAGAAGCACTTGAAGGAAGCAATGAGCAAGCAGGAGAGCGGATAGAGGCTGTACTGTTGAGCTAAGGGGAGGGAGAAAACCTCTCCTTCTTCTGGGAACTGTCTCCAGAGCTTTCAAATTGGTGGCAGTGGCAGCAGTGATGATAGCAGTGGAGGACAAAGCTCTGCAGTGTAGAAAAGGTACCCCATGTCCTTACGGAGAATAATAATGTGCAATGCTTCCAGGGGAATGCAGGGGCATGCGTGCAAATCTCCAAACCCCTGAAAGCACTGCACATTATTATTTCAGCATTAAAACCACTATGCCACACTGGTCCCATAGCCCTTGGTTTAATTGTCATTTGAGACCCTGCTTTTTGCTCTGTATGATTGTGTTTGTACATGCCTTCAACTCACCTATCAACTTATGGTGACCTTGTGAATTTCGTAGGGTTTTTGTAGGCAAGGAATCCTTGGAGGCAAGGATCCAAGCACTAATCAGGGCTGATCCGCTTTAGCTTCCAAGAGCACATGGGATCTGGTACCTTTAAGGCAGTTCCCAAACTCAAGTCCATAAGGTGTTTTGGACTTTAACTCCTAAATGCCTCAGCCATCTAGGCCAATGATCAGGGATTCTGGGAGCTGAAGTGCAAAATACCTGGAAGACCAGAGGTTTGGGAGAAAATGCTTTAGGGTATTTAGCTGATTGTTTATTCTTCTTGGGCTTTACAACAGGATCTAGGCCTCTTTTGTCGGCATAAAATAGGGGGTGCTGTGCAAAAGCGCACCAGGGGGTGTTGTTCCATTTTTGCAACAAAGGGGCTTAGAATGGGAAAAATTTTGGAACAGTTAACATTTTTCAAGTTGCTACCATGGATAGGGCTAGATGAGGTCATTGTCATGCCAACTAAGAGTCATCACACCCCAATGAATTTTTCCTTCACCCCCCCCCCATTTCTAGCATTGCCTAGAACTCTCACATTTGCTGTGTTTACATTTCCTTGGTCACTTTGCCTGCTCCTTTTTTCATTGTACAGTTGTCCCTCCACATTCAAAGATTTGGCATTCACAGCTTGAAAATATTCTTTAAAAAATAATAATCCAAAAAAGCAAACCTTGATTTTGCCATTTTATATAAGGGACACCATTTTGCTATGCCATTGTATATCATTGGACTTCAGTATCCACGGATTTGGGTATTCACAGGGGTCCTGGAACCAAACCCCAGCGAATGCGAAGGGACAAGTGTATTCCTAAACTATATTTCCTTTCCAATTTCATTTGAGAGGGGCAGAATTCTCACTGGGGAGGCAATGTACTCATATTTTGCCGCCCTCCCATGGTTGCACCCCTGCTGTTTTCTCAACAGGGCATCTCAATATACTGAGATGCCCTGACTAGAGGAAATTTGCAAGTGTTATTTACATTCCTAACAGAGGAAGACTATCAGCCGGAGGAAGTGGCATAGCCCTAAAAACAAGATGGATCTGATTTGTGCTCTAAAACATTGGCAGCCTCACTGACTCCAGTTCTTCCTTGACTGTGCCCTGCCAGATGAAAACTTCTTTTCAAATAACACTTCAGGTATCAGCCGCTGTGCCTTAATATCTCTCTTCCATAATATTTCTCTCGGCTTTGTGCATACACACTGTTCCCTTGGGTAATTTCTTTTTTTCTAGGCCTGGATGATTTTTTTTGAAAAAGAACACACCATCTTCACTACCCATCAGTTCATCTCATCGGATTTTAGGTGTGAAATCATCATTAATAGAAGGTAGGTCTGTCTCACTTCTGATCTCCCTGTTGGCCTTGAGTAGGATTTCGTACTTTTTCGTCTCCTGGACTAAATTGCATCTCTGCAGGCGTGAAGAAGAAAAATCCCAACCCATTCTCCATTGGCATTGTCACTGCAAATCCACAGTACTTGAATATGGACTATGCATACACCTGGGATGCTGATGCTAGGATTACATTTGGAAGGAAAATAAAACATACAAAAGATACATTGCTAATGCATTTCCAGGCATATCCTTTCTTTTCAAGGTCCTGTCTGAAATATAAATGGTCAGTTTGTTCTTCAAATTAATTTTGAAATACTTATTTGACCATTAGTAATCTGCTTCCCTTCTGAAAGCTTTCATCTTTATACACCCCTTGGGGGATCCTCTCCTAGGTAGCTTCTCTGAATGGGTGCATAGCATATCCCATTGGAGTGAAAGAAATGAAGAAAATCCCATTTTGATGCATATTTCAATGTGGATGCATTAAAGATGTGAAGAATATTTGAAAATAATAAAAAATGGTCAAAACACATGCATCTCAAGTGTCAACAAACACAGATGAGAAGAATCCTGGGATGATATAGTCTTTACAGTTCAGGATTCATTCTAGGCAACTTTTTTTTTTTTTTTTTGCACAGAACACTGTTTTCTTTGCAGAAAATGCTGCTTTCTGCACCAAACAACCACACATGAATTTTGTGCAGAAGTCCCAAAGTGTGAATAGTCATTTAAAACTGTCCAGTCTTACAAGTACCTTCTCATATTGAGAAACAATGTGGTAAGGTTGCTCTTTGCTTCCTCTGAGAAGAAAATTGATGAAGAATTGCATCTCTGGTCATACAGAAAACCAGTAGACAGCATCACAACTAGTCCTGAATCTTATTGGTTAGTTCCATTGGATCAATTTTTGAATGGAAAGTCAACACATAAGTAAAAACCATTGGTTCCTTGGAGCTATTGATGGGCCTACCCAGAGGATTCTGGGCTGGTATAAACTTTCCACCAAAACTACTGAACAATGGACACCGGAAAGTGCATTTGATTTTAGCCTTCAGTACCTAAAATCAAGGACTTGGCCATAATCAAGAACATGGAGTGTAATGCTACACTTATGGAGTTATGTGATGGTTGCACAATGCATTGCTAATGCATTCTAATGTTGTGCCAAAAATTGAGCACCTATGTGTTCAGTGTGAAATGCAAGTCTGCATATGCATGTTTGTAATGCACAATGCACATCAGCAAGTGCAAGGACCAATGCACAATAAATGCTCTCAACAGCCACACATACACACACACCTCTGTTTTTCCAGCCTTGGAATGAATACAGAGCTTGTGCATCAGACAAAAATTTCCAACTGTTTCTGCAGGTTAACTTATACCTGTGAGAGAAACCAGCAGGTTTCTGGATATCAGAGTGGATGCAGAGTTTCTACAGATATCTAGGACTATGAGAATTGTATTAGAAACAGGGAGGAGGAAAAAGATACACACATCTTCAATAATCCTGTCAAAACACCATTTTGATGTACGATGCTGAGTGATATCAGTGCTTTATTCTTCATTTTTTCCCTAATCCTTTCGAATTCATAATCTTTTCCTTCCCCCACATCTCATAATTCCCTTTTCCCAACCCCCTTCCCTGTTCCCTCTCACCCCCTCATTTTTATACCTACCATGCCTCTTCCATCGTTTCAAAAAACTGAGCTATAATTTTCATGCTTAACGAAAGACGTATTGGCAAGAGTTGACATTAAGTGGAACTAATGACACCGTTAACTGCTAAATAACTAAGGAATAACTACCCGGTAATTTATGATGCAGCATGGAATGTTTGCATGGCAACTTCCAGAGATTTTCTGAGGTTTGGGGGGGGGGTGAAGAGTACGGCGACAGAACTTTTCCCCAAGCTGGCATATTCCAGTCAACGTGAAATTTGCTAACTCGGCAGAAGCATAAAGAATCCCCTGAGCTAAACACAGCACGGAGCTGCCCTACTATTAGAATACTCAGCTGTAATGGAAAAAAAAACCCTTAAAAAACAAACCCTCTGTTAATAAATTCCTAACAGATCATTAATTCTCATTCCAATTATTGTTTTAAACCCCAGCTCCGTGCAAAATGGCACATGGGCTCTTTCATTAGAAACAACTGATGCAGCAGGCTGGGCTGCCAAAATGCCTCCTCTCTTCCAAGGTGCCAGACTTTATCTTTCTCCTTTATAACCCAAGAGTGACATCCTTTATACAAATAACAACACACACATACACATACAATTCCCAAAGTGCTGATCCATATGCTACCAAAATGACACCTTCCATAACCAGAAAAGAGAAAAGAATTAGAAAGCTTAGAGACTCCCCCTAGATTTGCAGATGTAGGCAAGATCTTCAGAAGACGACTACAATCCAGTGCCCAAATCAAATCAAAAAGAGATCAACATGAAATAATAGGGCCACTGTATTCTGATTTTGTCAGATCTCACCTCAAATACTGTGACCAGTTCTGGGCACCACAATTCAAGAAGGATATTGACAAGCTGGAGTGTGTCCAGAGGAGGGCGATGGATATGGTGAAAGGGATTTGGCTTTACCAGTGCCTCAGTAAACTAGGGGGGGCCTCCACACTACAAAAATAATCCAGTTTGAAACTGGATTATTTGCCATGGCTCCTTCCTATGAAATCCTGGGATTTGTAGTTTGGTGAGGACCCAGCACCCTTTGACAGAGAAGACTAAAGACCTTGTAAAACTACAAATACCTGAATTCAAAAGGAAGGAGCCATGGGAAATAATCCCGTTTCAAACTGGATTATTTGAGTAGTGTGGATTCTCTATTGGATTCCATAGGAGGCAGCCATGGTGGTTCAAGTGGAATCATAGAATTATGTTGTGCGAATGGGACCCCTGTAAACGTTCATTCGATTACACCACTGATGTCTATACCATCCCATGCGGGGGACTAGATGCATATTTAGCAGCAGGAGTTTAAAAGAGAAGAAAACCTGACCTGGGAAAGCAATTCATGAGAGAATAGGATCTACCCTGGTGCATGTTAAGAAAAAGAGACGCAGAGCGAGAGCAAGAGAGAGACAAGTAGACAGCAGGTAATGAAAAGTCCGACTGACTAGTGAATGACAGAGAGTGAAAAAGAGATTGACTGAGATAGGAACAAGAGGGTGGGGGAGATACAGCGCGAGATGCAATTTAGGATTCTTCTCTGCTTGGCTTGTTCATTCCCTATTCTCATGATCCAGACCAAACTCATCCCCAATGGGGAGGGGGGCAGGTAGGATGGGAAATATGTGGGGAGAATGAAACTCTAATAATGTTCCACAGGTGAAGGCGTTATCTTGGTTTTTCTCCTCTTTCTTCCCCCCCCCCATCCAAGCTAACACTCAGTACATGAAATAAAGGTTATCTTGAAAAATAGGCGCTGTGACTCGCATACAAAAGAGCCTTTTTCCCCCATGACAGAGAGTTTGTCTCCGAAAGACTCCGATATAGATTTCTTTCTTAAAATGGATGGGAGAAGGGGGCCGTGCTTGGGAGCAGGGGGAGGGAAGAGGAGAAAAGCAGTCATTTTCTTCGGCTTCCCTCCAGCTTTTAAGTGCCTAATAGCTTTAAGGCTAGATAGTGAAGCAAGTCCTATTGAGTTCAGCAGGGCTTACTCTCCGGTAAGTGGGTACAGAATGGCAGCCTCAATGATCTGTGAAAGAAAGAGCAAGGAAGACACCCACTCTGGAGAAAAGAGAGTGCTTTTCCTTCAAAGAAATGGCCTAATGGGAAAGGAGTGGAGATCACTACTTCTAGATCTAATTCATCACATTGGGATTTTTACTCTAGGAGTTCCCTGGTTGCCTCTCCTCTCCCCAGTAGCCCCACCTCCTCAGTATGAAGATGCAGAAGGAGAGCAAAGCATATTCCCAGCCATGGAGGGCCTGTCCTAATCCATTCTCCTTAAAACCATAGAATCATAGAGCTGGAAGAGACCCCAAAGGCCATCTAGTCCAACCCCCTGCCCTGCAGGAATACCCAACCAAAGCACTCCCAACAGATGGCTATCCAGCCTCTGCTTAAAACCCCCTAAAGAAGGAGACTCCAACACACTCCCAGGCAGCAGCGTATTCCACTTTCACACAGCTCTCACTGTCAGGAAGTTCTTCTTGATGTTTAGGTGGAATCTCTCTTCCTGTAGTTAGAGTCAATTGCTCCATGTCCTAGTCTCTGGAGCAACAGAAATCAAGCTTGCTCCATCCTCAGTAGGACATCCCTTCAAATATTTAAACATGGCTATCATGTCATCTCTTAATGTTCTCTTCTCCAGACTATACATGCCCAGCTCCCTAAGCCACTCCTCATAGGGCATGGCTTCCAGACCTGCCACCAATTTGATCACCTTCCTCTGGACACTCTCCAGCTCGTCAACATCCTTCTTGAATTGTTTTTGTGTATATGCAAAATATCCCCCCCCCATAACTGAATCATGCTATCTGTTCTGCTTCCCCAATTATAATCAAGAAGTAGACTCTACAAAGATCAGTGGCTTTGGGTTCTTCCCTTCCTTTCCCATTTTTCCTTTCTCTCCCCCCCCCTTCCTTCCTCTCATGTGGATTAGCCTGCCTAACAACACAGCCACGTGATACATTTTCACCAGTGCTTGCAGTCCTTCTTCCAAGGCAGCAGAACTTCCTGTTTTATTAAATCTGATGAAAGGAGAAAATCAGCCACCCTAAAGAATTCTAATGAACTGTTTAAGTATTTGAAAGGGTGTCACATTGAGGATGCAGCAGGCTTGTTTTCTGCTGCTCCAGAGACTGGAACACGGAGCAATGGATGCAAGCTCCAGGAACAGAAATTCCACCTCAACATTAGGAGGAACTTTTTGACAGTAAGAGCTGTTCGGCAGTGGAACGCGCTCCCTCGGAGCGTGGTGGGGTCTCCTTCCTTGGAGGTCTTTAAACAGAAGCTGGATGGCCATCTGTCGGGGATGCTTTGATTGTGTATTCCTGCATGGCAAGGGGTTGGATTGGATGGCCCTTGCGGTCTCTTCCAACTCTGCAATTCTATGAACTAGCTATACCTGGTGTAACATACACCATTATCTATATATATAAAATACTTTGGTATGTTTCCGTTCCCACTCTGCTGATTGGCCACTTAGGAAACATGTCAAGAGTACGATCATTTAACACATTAATATATAACCTTTCAAATCAACTATAATGGTGAGTTTCATCCTGAGAACTCCTTGGCCACCACCATGCAACCACGTGTACACACAGATACACAGACACACCCACCATGCATGCCAGGACACAAGAGCCCCCACCACCACCATAGAACCGTGTGTACATACACACACCATGCTACACACACACACCACACATGCCAGGATGCAAGAGCCCCTCACCACTGCCGTACAACCATGCATACATACACAGATTTTATGCTACACACACACACACCAGACTACACAAAGACATTACTCACACCAGGACATGAGAGCGCCTCTGCTGCCAGCATGCAACCATGCATACACACACAAACACCATACTACATACACACCATGCTACACACATACCACACAGGGCAGGATGCATGAGCCCCCTCCCCTCCAGCATGTAACCATGCATACATACACCCTCCATGTGCACCAGGACATGAGAGCCTCCTACCACCACCATGCAACTGCACATACACACATACCATGCTACACACACATCATGCACAGTAGGACATGAGAGCCCCTCCGCTGCCACCATGCAGAAACACACACCCCATGCTACACTCATGCACACCGCATGCTACACCCTCACACAACAACCCCCACTCTACAAACATATACCCCCTTCACACATACACTCACCACATGCACCAGGACACAAGAGCCCCTTCAGTGCTATGTTTAGAAAGTACTTGAAGCTTTCCACACATTTCCAGGCCCAAGGAGCAGCTACACACAGCACAGAATACCATGATGTTACAGCCAAGACTGAGGGCTGAACGCTGCTCTTAAATAGCCGTTCCCCTGGCTGCTTCAGGTGTGTTGCATGATTGCAGCCAGTTGGGTCTGATAGCTTGGCCCTGGTTCTTCCAAGACTCCCACAGCCAGGGCCTGAGTCTGCAAAGAGGCTGTGCCGGCTAATGGAGCCAGGGGCCTAGTCCTGCGAGGAGAGGCAGATCCTGACACCTAAGCAGCCAATCAGCACACTGAAAATGGCAACATATCCAAGAGAATTATATATATAGAAGATAGGTAATGACAGCATCCGCAGAAGTATATTTTTAATCTCAATGTTAATCGGGAAATCTGGCGAGTTAGGTGAAATCTATCTGGAAAGATCTAGCAATGGTATCATTTTAACAAATTAATTAATTACGTAGTTATTTTCAACTCCTGGAGTCTTCAGGAGAATGATTCAGCATCTAAGAGGCTTCCAGAACATACATCTCATTGGATATAGCCTCCTGCTATTTCAACCAGCCATGTTCTGAAGACCACACTCTACGGAGCTCCATTTCTCACCCTGATTTTATGTGGCCTGGAGACTCCTTGTTCATGGGGATCTTCTGAAGCCATCACCATGAATAAACTCAGACAGGGGGCTTATTTACACAGGCTAAATACCCCCATCTTGCCCCCATCTCAGAACCCTGTAGTCCATACAACACAGGGCATTTTTTTCCTGCTCTACTCCTGAGCAGTCTTTACAACCACCTGGCTGATACGGGACTGAGACAGTGGCAAGCCTGGGTAGGGTCTGATAAACTGTTTCCAATCAATACCCAGTTTAACCCATTACCACTGACAAATGCTGGATTGGACCCTGTGTGTCTACAGGATCCTGTCCATCATGCATCCCTCACTGCTGCCACCATTTCCCTGGCTCTCCCGGAAGCCAAGCAGGGGTTCCTCAGGATGTGACCATGGTAAAACATATGCTCAGCAGGGTAAACTCCACAGGTTCAATCCCTCGTGTCTCTGGTGAACGTACCAGGGATAGAAATGACTTTACTTGAGGTCCCCAAGGTCTTCTGCCTAGCAAAGCATGATAGTATTGGCCTAGGTGGACAACAATGTTGACCTGGAGTGAGACAGCTTCCCATATTGTTGTCTCAGTTGAATTGCCTGTGTAGGCAAGCCCAAAGTAGCTAATGTAGAATTCCAGTCCATAATAACAATAACTGAACCCTACAGCCATTGCTGCATACCCCAAGGATAGTTCAGATGTTCAACAAATAGGAATTCAAGACAGGTGGAAGGCTGAAAGGCAGGAAGCAGGGGGACAACGCCATAACAGAAATCCACTCGGGAGCTGACCGAGTGGAGGGGTCACCATCGTAGACCATCACCAATGAGGCACTCAGGAGTAGTGAGGTCTTCTCCTTCCTCCTTTGACAAAGGCAGCAAACAACACAACTAGCAAAAAAAGAACAGGCCTGCAAGAGGGAGCGAAGGGGGAGAGAAACCGAGAAAGGGCATTAAAATAATAATGGAGTTGCAGGGGGGAAAGAGTCGGAAATCCAACTTCTAATTCTACGTGTGTATGTGTGCGTGCGTGTGTATCGTTTTTTTTTAAGGTTACGAACCTGCTAAATTGCCTGTTGGGTTATGTAAGAGAAGTCATTGTGTTTTCGTTGAAAGGGCAGCCTTGTAGGAAGAGCTCGCCACACTCCTTGAATGATAAGTGGTTGGGCAGCAGGAGCAAGGCAGAGGGAGTGGGCCTGGTTCCAAATTGATTAGTTCTGCTGCCTTCTCATTATTGTTCCGTGTGAAGTTTGGCATGCAAGCAAGGTCATTCCATGTACCGGGGCTTCTCTGTCGGTGCAGCCAATTCCGCTGCAAAAACTTCGCCTCTGCTGCTCTCTTCCCACCCTGTTCTGCTGCAATGTACGTGTGGCAGTGTGAGTTGCTGTCCGCATGAGAAAGAGAAAGGGAATAAAAGCCATCCATTTTACATGAGTGCTTGAGAGAGGCGCAAGAAACTAATTTGTTGTTGGCTTTTGACAAAACGATATAACTCTTTCCGGAAAAGTACAGATTTCGCTCTGGTCTTTGGTAGGCTCTGGACATGACCAGTTGCCCATCTTAATTCCCTTTCTTATATTATTTATAGATCAGTATAGGCAACTGTTAAAGACACCAAATTCCATCTGAGCTTGGAAGCTAAGCAGGGTCAGCCCCGGTTAATACTTGGATGGGAGACCACCAACAAACACTAGGTGCTGTAGGTTATATTTCAGACAAAAGTAATGGCCAGCTACCTCTGAGTATTTCTTGCATACGAAAACCCTATGAAATTCATGGGGTTGCCATAAGTCAACAGCCAACTTGAAGGCACATACCTGCACCCCATAGGCAACTGCATGGAGGCCAGGGGTGAATTTCTCCCCTCAAACCTCTCCCCATAGGCTGCATTCCCCCACTGCAATTCTAAATACCTCTATTTTCTTTTGTGGTCCCTCTCAAAATGGTGACAGGAAGTGACATTTCATTACTTCCTGTTGCTATTTTGAGGAGGGCTGCAGAGGAAATCCGAGATATCAAAGGCTAATACAGGCCTCTAGAGTGGTTGTGGAAGTGGGTTGACGGTATAGAATCATCAAATCTTGGAGCTGGAAGGGACCACGCAGGCCATCTAAGGATAGGACAGAGGGTGCAATATCAGCAATGTTGTCCTTCAGGAATACACTGTTGGTTGTAAAAGTGCGACTTTTGATCTGCAGCCCAACACCTCGGTTGGGAGCTCGGAGTGACTCCTCTTTGCAGCTGCCTGTCATCCTAAATCCACAATGCAGCATACAGGTGATAAAGAATTAATGCAAGCTCTATGTGTACAATGTCAGGGAGGGAGAATCTATGCTAAATAAACAAAGCCTTTGATTATTTGGCATTTCCAGTCTGCGCAAGAACATCTTGGCAATGCTGCATTATTGATGACTTGATATGTTTTGCTGCCTCACACCGAAGCTGTGTTGTTGAGTTCTTTGCTCGCTTCTCTCAGAGACTGAACTATTTAAGATTTGATTAATCACATTTACACTCCTATCTGTCACTGATTAGTCACAGGATCCCTGTTCCCACCAGATAAGGTTCAGCCATGAGATCTCATCTCATGAGTTTTGGCTGTTTGGAGGAGACCCAAGCTGATCTAAAACCTCACATGAAGGGCATCCCCAGCAGCATCGGGTTTAGTATTATGGGACCTTGTGACCTGGAAAGACGTAGGACTTTTTCAGCCATCAATTTACAGCACAAGAAGGCTTGTAACACTCGCGAGGCTGCTGCGTGACAGGGGGCCTGTTTCGTACGACGCTGTCCCCCTACCGCAAGAGATTGGATGCAGCCATGCCATATTTGGCCATTTATTAATCACAGAAGTTGCCCGTGATTAAAAAATGGCCAAATATGACGCGGCTGCCTCTGATCTCTCCCAGAACTGAAACTGTTGATTTCGGCAGGGGGACAGCGTTGTATGAAACAGGCCCCCTGCTGCGCAGCAGCCTCACGCGTGTTACGAGCCTTCTTGCGCTGTAAATTGATGTCTGCAAAAGTCCTTAGGCTTTGTCACACTGCAGAAATAGTGCAGTTTGACACCGCTTTAACTGTGATAGCTCTTCAACTGCATGGGGTGCAGCCACAGTGTGGGAAAGCCTCTCAACTCTGGCCTAAATGGATTTTTTAAAAAAGAAGAAGACCTAGCAATTCAGAGAAAAGAGAGATGGGGTGTGGGATGATGAGTTTACAGGCATCAGAAGCTGAGAAAGAGTTCTTAAGAAGGCCCATAGTTGCCACCCACTCCTCCAAAAGATAGCACTTCTTTAATTTCCCATTTCCCCGCTCAAATGGAGACCAAGGTGTAAGCGATGATGGAGCTTGGTATTAATCGCTTCTTAATTATGCCCATCTAAAAGCAATTACCTGACTTGGCACAGATACATACAGAGTCAGGGTTGAAGTGACTGCAAGAGGGGAATCAGGACGGGAGGTCACCTGTGCAAAGATGAACCTCACGAGTCCCTGATTTTCAAAAAGGGAAGCCATTGGACTTGCAAGAATGCAAAGTCAGTGATGGTCAGCCTTTAATAGCATGGAAAGACGTTCTTGTCTGCGGAGCACATCCTTTCCCATAGAAGGGTGGGCAGCTTGCAGCTCTCCATCTGGCTTTGGATTGCAGCTCCCAGCAGCCCTCACCCTTGGCTCTCCTGGCTAGGTCTGGTGGGAGATGCAGTCCAAAAAGAACTGGGGCTCTGGAAATTGGCTTATGCTATATGCTGTACCCTTGAGCGGGAGGTGCCTGTTGGCTTCCATGGCAGTGGGTGGCTTTATCCAGACATTAAAGGAACTCTCCAGGGTTCTGAACCATATCCCCTTAATCAGTTTAGCACTTTGGACAGTTCCTTCCATGTCTAGAATAAAACCCAGTGTGAATTCACTGCACCTCTGACATGGAATCTTCTGGTTCTACCTTCCCTGAGTTTAATTTGAGCTAGAATTCACTAAGGTTTGGGATGCAGAATGCCATTACCCTATTTATTTTATTTATGAAATTACAGGTCAACCCATGTATCAATGGATAATACATTCCACACCACCACCACCACCCATGGATAATATGGAACCGTATTACTTTCAATGAGATGAACACAGGAAGTTGACCATAGAATCACATTGGAGAACCCAGAAATGCCTAAGATACAACAAGTTTTTTTGGGGGGGGGATGTGGATAAGTGAAACTGTGGATACCAAGCCCATAGATACGGGGATCAACCTGTATTTATATCCCACTATATCATGGGAATCTCAGTTTGGCATGTTTGAAGTCCTTTTGATTTGTTCAAAATGTTCCTCAGGCCTCATTTTTTCTGGGAATATTACAATAGCCCTGTAATGTTGGTCGGTCTCTCCATCTGTCTGTCTGTCTGTCTATCTGTTTGCTTCTTTGATTGCTTGCTTGTATGTGGGAACATCTTCACCATGCTGCCTATAACCTCTTTGGGTAATAACTATGCATGTGTACTGTTATTAAAAGTGGATAGCATTTCAGCCACATAGTGTAAAACTGCAGAAATTAAAACAACAACAACAACATAGGAGACTGGTAGATGAAAGTCATGAACAAAAACAGTGCAAGGGCTTCAAACAGATTTATTTAGTTTGAAGATATATGTCCTATATTTTAGACACCAAAGAGCAGTTCCAGGCCATCAATCAAGGTGGGAATGGTGACGACATAAACATTATTTAATCGCAGCAGAATGCATCAGTTGGTGTGTTATAAAAGGAAATCCCAATTTTCCATATATGAAATATAGCTGGGTGTGCATATCACTATATATGCACATGCCACACTATCCAGATTTCTGTACATTACGGAGGATGGAATCTGCGTATTTTAGCTCCCTGCTGCTCTGTGCTTTTCCCTATCTTGCATTCATTCCACCAGGCTGTGTTTTTGAAGTTTTTTTTTTAACTGTACAAAAATTCACACTAAATAAAAGCACCTGTGAAACCCATTTTGAAACATATTTTATGCAAATTTGTCTGATTTTAATCCAATTTTGGCTATATTTTACACATTATTTGAGCTGATAAGTGCATCACAAAATCTGGTGGAGCATGATATTCCACTGATTGCTCTGCAACATTCTTTACACTCATCCAGGGATTGTGAATCAGTTTGCTCTGCATAAAAAGGCAGGCAAACCCAAATCCTCAAATAACGGTATTGTACCTCTATACATAATCATGTCTCTGCAAAGCCTCCCAGGCTACAATTCTGTTCGTGTTTTATGCATATGCACATTCCCTTGCACACATGGTTGCATTTTCTTGGTCATTGTGGAATGTCAATATTCAGTTCACAGTTGCACTGATGAATAGTTATGCACAACTGCGAGTGAAATGGCTCCACTTGCTGAACTCCACTTACACAACCATTGCAATAGCTAAAAGCACTTTCAATACCACTTTATAGTGCTACGCACTCCCTCAGCAGTTTACAATGTGTTAGCTAATTACCCCCAACAATCTGGGTGCTCATTTTACCAACCTACAGAAGGATGGAAGGCTGAGTCAACCTGGAGCCCTGTGGGATTGAAACCACAACGTTGTGGCTGGAAGTACTGGCATTTAACCACTGCGACACCAAGGCCCCATGAACTGAATGTGCCCATTGTATGATGTCCCCTCCTCCAAAAAAAGGTACAGCTGCACATGTAAGGGACTTACAAGTATGTATGATGCCAAGAGGATTCAAGCCATAACATATGTAAGTAGTAGGAAAACAGCATGAAAAAGAAGGCATATTAGAGTGGAAAGTTCCTGGTTAAAAAAAAAGTACATAGTTTTCTGTAGACTTTTATTTAAATGATGGCAGATTAATATGGAATCTAGATGAAAGAGACTTATGCTTCTTTTTAAAAAACTGTTGTTCTAAATCCTGGCTGAGCTTCTAGATCCTGGGAAGACCCCTTCCTCCTCAATCCTGCTTTACCAGGTAGCTACTGCTGCAAGCGATGGAGTTCTGTTCTCCTGCCGATCAGACTGATGCTTCCACCCCTTTTCTCTAGAAATCACCCAGTGTGACAACCAGGAGCAGGATTCCTATCACAATTCCTCCTCACATTGGAGATCACTGGCAAGAGGGAGTGGAAATGTCAGTCTGATACACCCTGATCGATAAGAGAACCGGCTTCCATCGTTCGCAATGACTGCTGACCAGCAAAGCAGCATTAAGGGATGTTTCTCATTGCAGCAATAGTGCCATGATCATGAATATGTATGGACCATGAACATGAATCAGTCACAGGCCTGTAGCTCTAGGTTGCTCATCCGTAACTGCAATAGTGAATGCCAATCCCTGAGTATACCCATTGAGAATATCCATTGACTCACCTACTAACAATGCCATCCACTGTAGTTGGGACAAGCCAACAGGTCACAGGCCATTAAGTTTATAATAACTGAAAGACAGATTTGTCTATCCCTAAAATGGTCCTTGAATATTTGGAACTGGCCTCTCATTATTCGGACAAGGACCGGTCAGAAAAGCCGCAAACAGTGACTACACATCAAGGTTTTGAGGAGTACAGCTGCCCTGTCCCTTGGTGGTCTTTTGCTCTGTGCTGCACCACTGAATGGGATAATACAATTATTGGATAATTAGAGTAATCAGAAAGCATTCTGCAATGGCAGACTCTTAATTGACTTGCCCATTAATGGATAATGATCGCGTTCCTTCACATTGCCAGCCTGACCCCTTGGGGATGGGGGAAGAACAGGCGGATGGTTGACCCGAAGGGCTGATAAAGGCAACTGTTTGGAGGGCAACCTAAGAGAAGCCAGAGTTTCCTGATGGTCTTGGATGAAAGATAAAAGCTTTTAAGCTGCAGAGAAAGGGTGACTCAGGATTCCTCTGCTTGCCAGCTCAGGAATGGGGAAGACATCTTGCGTGCTGCATCTTTTTGCTCTCTCATTGTCCACTTAGTCCCTTCTCTCATGGCAGCCATGGTCAATCTCAGGGTCTGATTGGCAGTAGGATAGTGAATCTGCTTTGGGTTTTAGTCTAAAATGTGCTGCTATTCAAGGGACTGAATTTGTTTTGGGGGATCAAGTTCAGTACCTAGGATAGCTCCCTTCAGTTTCAATCCAGGGGTGAGTGGTGGCTTCTGTGTTTGCCTCAGTGGAGGTCCATGACTCTGACTGTTAGTGGGATTGTGAACCTGCTCTGGATTTTAGTCCAAACTTTAAAGTCCTAATTTTAAAGGAGCTACCAAGGTTCTTCAGTCTCTCTTCTTTTTGCCTGGGAGTATAGGGATACTTTGCTTTAAAAATAAATAAATAATGTGATTTCCCAGCATTTTTCAGTATTCATTGAAGCTAAATCTCAGTGTGAGAGGTGAGATGCTTCTGTTGCATGAACACAAAAGAGCAGTTGCATGAATATTAACATCCCATGTGAAATGCCCAGTCTACTGTGAGAGATAGTTGGTTGTGCATGTGCTCCAAAGTTTCTGAGGGTATACAAATGGCCTCTTGAAATTGTCCATCAGGAGAGGTGTGGTCCATTTGGGTGGGGGAAATTGTTCCCTGAACCCCATGAAGTTGCTGACCCCGATTTGTACAGTGTCCTCTCCTCGCTGCAGGAATGTGTGGGAGAAAGGGAACAAAAATCTAGGCAATTTTGGCAGCCATCCTATTGGTGACTATATCTGCATATGTAGGTCTTTTGGACATGGTGGATGGAGGAATTCAACACCTTCCTTTGGATTGACTGCTTTTCTGAGCTGCTGGCCTGTTTTCTGGTAAGGTATCTCTACCCCATGGGCATTCAAGGGCTGGGGGAAAACCAGGGGAGAATGAGGGGCAGCTGACTTCCATTCCTAAAGCCACCTTCTAGACTTCCCAGAGGTCCTTCAGAACCAGGAATGGAGCCATCTGGTGGTGTGGTTGCCCCTCATTCTTCCCCTGCCCTCCTATAGCCACTATATGGCCTAGCCAGAAAACAGGTAGGGTGAGTGTGAAAGGAGGGGAGGAAGACCCATTGATACACCTGGTAGAACTTTACAATCCAAAATGCAAACCTTGATTTTGCAATTTTATATAAGGGCACAACATTTTACTACATTGCTGTATATACTGGGACTTGAGCATCTACGGATTTTGGTATCCATAGGGGAATCCTGGAACCAACACCTTGCAGATCCCAAAGGCCCACTGTACTGTTTGCTCCCCTTCGGTTCCTTTGCTGGCTGTTTCTTACTATTGCAATCATTCCCCAATATTTCAAGCAAAGTAAGAGTTAAAGCTTGCTAAGACTGGGAGAAGAAGAAAGAGACAAAGAGAGAGAGAGAAGGAGAAAGAGGGAGGGAAGACAGAGGGAGAGAAAATCTTGCCACTTTTGGCATGTAAATAGCGTTTTGCAAAAGAGCCATTTATCAGTGAGATTATGGAATCTGTTTGAAGAATCCCCTGGAGGACACGCTGGAGAGATGGCTTGCATGAAACTTAACGAGAGGTTCTGCACAACACACACCGGGGCTCTGTGTAGGCAGGAATGCTTGCAGAGAATTAAATCCACGCTGGAAATGTTAATAGATGCAGACACATGTTCGTGTTTGTTAAGCGCTCCTTGCTTTTATTTGATTCCCTCCCCCTCTCCCATGCTCTGGATGCTGTTCTAACGTTTGCCCCCTTCCCTATCAAACCTCCAGAGAGATTTCCACCCCCGTACCGTCTACCCTCTTCGGCTGTACTCATTTACATTGCATGTCTTGGCACAGTCTTGGCAACGTTGCTGTCTAAATAGTCCACATGCTGCAAGAATTGGTATGCAGTGCCAGGGAAGAGTAGAGGGTTTACAACCTGCTCTGCCCCTCATTCCCTCTCTCTTTAATGCTGCTTGGTCTGCATATATAGATGGAAAGATCCCTGAAGTTACCTTCCTCTCGTGGGCCTTCTATTTGAGCAAATAATTCCCCAAATATTAAAATAGATGCTGGCATCACGGATGGGATTCCAATGTACCCCTTACTTCTTGGGTAACAGAATTCCTAGGACAATTTCCCTTGTTGATGGCTGGCTGAGTGGTTGGGTTCTTCACCAAATCATAGAGTTGGAAGAGACCACAAGGGCCATCTAGTCCAACCCCCTCCCATGCATCCCCATCAAAGCATTCCCAACAGATGGCCATCCAGCTTCTGTTTGAAAACCTCCAAAGAAGGAGACCCCACCACACTCCAGGGCAGCACATTCCACTTCGAAACAGCTCTTACTGTCAGGACGTTCTTCCTAATGTTTAGGTGGAATCTCTTTTCCTGGAGTTTGAACCCATTGCTCCATGTCCTAGTCTCTGGAACAGCAGAAAACAAACATGCTCCATGCTCCGTATGACATACCTTCATATATGCAAGCATGGCTATCATGCTTTGCCCAAGGGTGGTCAGGTTGGGACCTCTTGCCGAAGCTGGAACCCTCTTTAGCCTCCTCCCCTTGCAGATTATAAATAAAGTCCAATATTTAATTAGTTAATAAAAGTGGCCCTTTCATTCCCCAAACTCTGTTATTGGGTTATTTCCTAGATGGCATGCAAATATATTGGACAGAATGGCAGACGAGAAGGCCAAAATGAATCCATGGAAGGGTAAAAGAAAGGGTGTTGGGGGGAAGCGATTGTTTCATCCTTGCTAGCAAGGAAGACTTCTATAAAATCCATCCAGCGACATTGAACTTAAATCAGCGTATGCTATCTGAATAAATTAGCCTGGTCGGTTCAACAGTAGCTTGTGCCTGTCAGTGATTAATTACAGCTCTACTTCCCCCTGCCTGGTAATACCCTTATCATCCGGGGTCATATGTTCCCTGTTCTCAGCATGTTCACCTTCCATGCTCCATAGTCCAAAATTTGACAAGCAGGGTCATTTATGCCAGAGGTGTGCAGTTGCATCAGGTTTCCTTGTGCATGTAGCATATTACCCGCACTGTACCAAAACGCACTCACCAGCCTTAAGATTAGATCAATCTCTCTCAATCTTTTTTTTTTACCTGGAGGAACCCTTGAAAATCAGTGTCTTAGGGAACCCTTGCATAAAAATTATTATATCTACAGCTCAAAAAATAAATAGTTGGTGGAGACTCTATAACAGCTACTTGATTTACTTAACTAAATTAAAGAAGCATTTCCTGGCCCAACACCTCCAACCTCCTTTACTGGGCATCAGCCACTATAAACAACATGGATCTGTTCTCCTGTCCATCAAGGCACAGTGTTGATGTTTCTACCTACCTCCTCCTAGTGATCTCTGGTTTGCCAATCAGAATCAGGATACTTATCTCAATTAATGGAATGGAGTGGAGTGGGGAATCATAGAGTCATAGAGTTGGAAGAGACCACAAGGGCCATCTAGTCCAACCCCCTGTCCTACAGGAATACACAACCAAAGTATTCCCAACAGATGGCCATCTATCCTCTGTTTTAAAACCTCCAAAGAAAGAGACTCCACCACAGTCCCAGGCCGTGTATTCCACTTTCAAATAGCTCTTACTGTCAGGAAGTTCTTCTTAATGTTTGGGTGGAATCTCTTTTCCTGGAGTTTGAACCCATTGCTCCTTGTCCTTGTCTCTGGAACTGCAGAAAACAAGCTTGCCCCATCCTCAGTCTGGCATCCCTCCAAATATTTAAACATGGCTATCATGTCACCTCTCTTAACCTTCTCTTCTCCAGACTAAACATGCCCAGTTCCCTTTCCTTACTTTCCTTACTGACACCTTTATTCCAATCTACTATTTCCTCCCAATATGCTTGTGGCCAACTATCAGATATGCATCATGAACAAATCAACCTTCACACTTCAGCAATCCTTCTCAAAGAGATTTCCTCATTTTCTCCCTTTCCAGTACCTGAAATGGTGCCTTGTGCATACCTAAATTTGCAGACAGAGAGAGTAGGAAAGAAGCAGAGAGAGCGAGAGCGAGAGAGAGCAAAGCACATTGTTTTTAATGGCTAATTCTTCCCCAATCAATTGTCCCTTCTATATTATTATTATTATTATTATTATTATTATTATTATTATCTCCTTTTCTTCCTTGACTGACCTCTGTGAAACAGGCAAAACATGGGCTGCTTTATTTTATTTTATTTTTCATGCCTGCTAGCTCTCTTTCCCCACCACCACTCCTACTTCCTCCAGGCAACAATTGACAAAGCTTCTGTGAAGTTACAGAATATTCATGAATATTTTAACTGCTGGGCGAAAGTGTCACAGCCTGTTGAAGAACAGCCACCATCACAGTCATCCGTACAGTCTTCCCATGCCTTCCAAGAATTTCACAAGGAGTATCTAGGATCCTTTTATACTATGCAATTATAACACTATATTCCACTTTAATTCCCATGACAACATCCTGTGGATTCCTTGGGTCTGTAGTAAGGTGAGGCATTAGCACTTTGGGGCTGAGAATTCTAAATTCTATGCTATAAATCCTAGGATTCTATGGCATCTTCTCATGGTGGTTAAAGTGGAATATACAGTAATTGTGTAGTGGGAAAGAACCCTTAGCTGTTCTTACAACAACCCTGCAATGCATGTCAATACTCTACTCATATTGCAGATGTAGGGGAGGAATGGAATGGGGCTAGGAGAGCATGGCTTGACCAAGGTCATGTGCTAATGTGAAGTCAAATGCTTTCACGGCCAGCATCCACAGAGCTTCCTTGAGTTTTTCCGAGCTGTGTGGCCATGTTCTGGAAGGGTTTATTTCTGATGTTTCACCTGCATCTGTGGCTGGCTGCCGAAAACTGTCTCTCTAGGATGGCGCTGGAAGGACGACTTCGCGCCCTCACCTCTGGTTGCCCACCTGGTTTTGTGTTAAAGAACCTTACCAGGCACCACAATGGGATTTTTCTCCCCCCATCGGATAAGAAATATCACACACACACACATACACACACACTGATATGTCACCAGATGGCAACCAAAGCAATATTGTGCAGTCAGTAGTTGTATTTTATGATGCACAATGATATTTTTTTGTATGTTCCAGAGAACCAAGTGAACCTGCAACTCCTCCCACATCATCTTCTAAAGATAAGGAATTGACTCATCGTGCATGCATCATCATCATCCAACCAGAATTTTTTTCCCATCCAGCCATGTAAGGATATTTCCCAGGTGGGATGGGTTGTTCTAAAATATGATCCAGATTGCATCTGACACCCGCAATTCTAATTTCTCTCCCTTTTCCTCCCTACAATCGTAATGGAATCTTGGCAATAAAGATGGATTTGTTAATTTCCATCTTCTTCTCACTCTCACTTTTAATCACTGTCATGCATAAATTAAGGGCGGCTTTCCAGACAATTCTGCCATTGTCTGATGTGGTTAAAGGCCACACTGGGGGAGAATTCCAAAATGTAGTCTTTGCATGGTTTGCTATTTCTCTCTCTCTCTCTCTCTTGTTTCTGTTTCTGTATCATAGAATCATAGAGTTGGAAGAGACCACAAGGGACATCTAGTCCAACCCCTACCATACAGGAATACCGAATCAAAGTATTTCTGACAGATGGCCATCCAGCCTCTGCTTGAAAACCTCCAAAGAAGGAAACCCCACCACACTCCCAGGCAGTGCATTCCACTACCAAACAGCTCTTACTGTCAAGAAGTTCTTCCTAACATTTAGGTGGAATCTCTTTTCCTGGAGTTTGAACTCTTTGCTCCGTGTCCTAGACTCTGGAGCCACAGAAAGCAAGCTTGCTCCATCCTCAATATGACATCCCTTCAAATATTTAAAGATAGCTATCATGTCTCCTCTTAACCTTCTCTTCTCCAGGCTTAACATACCCAGCTCCCTAAGCTGCTCCTCATAGGGCAACATGGCTTCCAGACCTCTCACCATTTTGGTCACCCTCCTCTGGATAGCAGAGAGAGAAAGAGCCTTCTCAGTGGCTGCTCACAACCTTTGGGACTCCCTTCTGCAGGAGGCTAGGCTGGCCCCCTCCCTGTTTCCATTTCTCCAGCAGGCAAAAACATTCTTCTTTAAGCAGACCTTGACTCATAATTGTGGCTTTTATCAAGATGTGTTTTTGTGTTGTTTTTATCTATATATTTTTTACTTTGTATATTTTAATTGCTTTTAATTTCTTTTAATTGTGATTTTGATCATTCTGTAAGCTGCCTTGGGTCCCACTTTGGGAGAAAGGCAGCATAGAAATTGCACAAATAATTAAAAATAGATAAATGGTGGCAGTGGCAGCTTCAGCTATGGGCCGGTGTGCCTGTCAGGACTTCCTCCCATTCCTTGGGGGGAACAGGGGAGCAACGGGCCTGATCTGAAGCCAGGATATGCTGGCGAAGAGCGATCATATCCTGGCTTGTGTAGATGAGCCCTCGGAAAGACCTCTGAAATGTTGTGGGAGTGAATCTTGATAGCTTACTTAATTGTAGATGACAACGGCCAGCTCTTTCCCTATCTGTAAAATGGGGCTAACAGCTTAAAGCCTGACCAAGTATATATATATATATATATATATATATATATATATATAAAACGCATTACAGAGACACTAATCAAATAGACTTTCTTACATATCTTGGCAGATGTCAAGCTGTTCTTGTGTCCTCCTCTGGAAAGAAAGGCAATGCGAAAAGATTTGTTTAAGTGAATCACAATCAGACTGGCCTTTCTAAGAAGGAGAGGAGAAGTAAACTGGTTGTCAATGCTGTGAGGCCTTTGGAGGATTTAGTAAATCAAAGTGTCCACAACATGAGCCGATCACTACTTGTTACAATCAAGCAGCATTTACTCTGTCGTTGTGTATGCTGATGGACGAGATCTTTGGCGGGATATGTTTAGCTGTACTTGGGGACACCTCAGACGAAAGTTGCGAGGAAATCGGGTTTGAAAGTTTTCTCAAGTCACAGAGGAACCAGACTTGAGGGATAAGAGCCTACCTATTGGAAGTGAAGAATCATCAATGATTGTGTACAGTAGACAGGGACAGAGGGAATCATAGAATCCTAGAGTTGGAAGAGTCCACAAGGGCCATCTAGTCCTACTCCCTACTATGCAGAATATGGATGATTCTGCAGATTTCTTCTGGATAATTTCAGAAAATTATACACGCTTTCTTCTGGATGATTCCAGAAGATTCTACACACTTTTTCTGGGTGACTCCAGAAGATTTTACATACTCATACTGGATGATTCCAGAGTATTACACACACCTTTTCTGTATGATCCCAGAAGATTGTACACATGTTTTCTGGATGATTCCAGAAGGTTCTGCACACTCCTTCTGGGTGATTCCAGAAGATTTTGCACACATTTTCTGGATGATTCCAGAAGATTGTGCACATGTTTTCTAGATGACTCCAGAAGGTTCTATGCCCTTCTTCTGGCTGATTCCAGAAGATTCCTTGTACTCCTTATGAATGATTCCAGAAGATTCTGCACACTTTTTCTGGGTGACTCCAGAAGATTTTACATACTCATACTGGATGATTCCTGAATAGTATACATACCTTTTTTGGATGATTCCAGAAGATTCTGCACACATTTTCTGAGTGACTCCAGATGATTCTACATACTCATACTGGATGATTCCAGAATATTTTACACACCTTCCCTACATGATTCCAGAAGATTCTGCACACCTTTCCTGGATGATTCCAGAAAATTCTACACACTTCTTCTCCATGGTTGTGATCCCATGGGCCTTTTCTTCTTTTATTTTAAGAGAGACATGTAAACCTTTCAGCCTCCCAGCCAGCCAGTTAAGCTGGCATCTTTTCAAATAAGCCTGTCGAATGGCAAACGTGGAGATACACAGGGATAAAATGAGCTCGTCTTATCGATTTTCTAAACCAATATGGCACTGAGGCTGCCTCTCCGTGCCATTTGCCTCCTCTGCCAGAAGGCATTTGTGCTCCTTCCATCATTTTAATTAGACATTACACCTGACACAAATGCCGACTTGATTAACCTTAAAGGAGCTGGAAGAGGTCCTTCCAATCATTAACATGCCCCCCCGCAACATATTATAACTCACGCTTAACATGTCCTATCGCACAAACTCCCAGCTTCCTTCCCTCGTTTGCTGCAGATGCCGGGTGGCGTTCTAACGTCTGCCTAGAGCTTCTTTTATGAGACGTTGCCTTCCATAATAAAAGCAATAAAGGAGAGATTTAAGAGAGAAATGGCTCTGGACATGGCAGGCGATGCATTCCAATGTTTACATAAAACGCACCTTTTTGGAGATTTTTTTTTCAGAGGCAGAATGTTCCTTGGGTGCCTGAGCTTTTGATTTGATCTATCTATCTATCTATCTATCTCTAAAAAAATATTTTTTTGGACTGATAGTCCCCAGATGCTACTCCTCTTTAGTGCCTGTCTTTTCTTTCCTGGAGAGAGAAAGGCTGAATACAAGGAATCCAGTTTGTTTTGCATTCTTACAGTGGTGACCCTAGACATTTGGCTGCCCAAGACAGACTGCATCACTAGGGCTGGAATTCTATACCCTCTACGAAGGTACATAAGTGCCTTAGTTGCATAGCTATGTAGCATCTCCCAGCCTGACCCCTCCGATCCTGACTCACTGGGACACAGCCACTGTGAGCAATGGGGGGTCTGTTCCCCTGTCAATCAGAATGCAGCAGACTGATATCTCCAAACCCCTCACACAAGTGGTCCATGATGACACTGTCAGAAACAGGATCCCTGTCAAAATTCCTAGTCTCACCACAGATCGCTATCCAGAACTGGAAATTTCAGTCCACTGCATCCCAATTGCCAGGAGAACAGACTCCCATTGCTTGCAGCAGCTGCTGCTGGTAAGCCAGGATTGGGGGACTTCTAAGATCCTGACACATTCTCTACACTATTGAATACATAAGGATCATGAATATGAGTCAGCTACAAATGCATAACCCTAGGTTACATGTTCGTAACTGTGATCATGAATTCAAGTCTGGAACTATAATGTCCAGATCAGTGGAAGTAATGATACTACTCTCTTCTGCTCTGGACAGACACAGTGGTGGCTGGACCCAGTGAAATGCTGAGATGCTCAATGGTAGAACACACACTGCCTAGGAGCGTGGTGGAGTCTCCTTCTTTGGAGTTTTTTAAAACAGAGGCTTGATGGCCATCTGCCAGGAATGATTTGATTGTGTGTTCCTGCAGGGCAGAGGGTTGGACTAGATGGCCCTTGTGGTCTCTTCCAACTCTATGATTCTATGATCTGGTTAACACCCAGAAGGCTCCAGGCTTAATCCATGCCATCTCCAAGTAGAACTAGGGAAGACTTGTTTAGAGGGAATCTCTTTTCCTGTAGTTTGAATCCATTGCTCCATGTCCTAGTCTCTGGAGCCACAGAAAACAAGCTTGCTACATCCTCAATATGACATCCCTTCAAATATTTAAACATGGCTATAATGTCACATCTTCCCCTTCTCTTCCCCAGACCAAATATACACAGCTCCCTAAGCCACTCCTCATAGGCCATGGCTTCCAGACCTTCCACCATTTTGGTCACCCTCCTCTGGACATGTTCCAGCTTGTCCATATCCTTCCTGAACTGTGGTGTCCAGAACTGGACACAGTCTTCCAGGTGAGGTTTGACTAAAGCAGAATAGAGTGGCCCTATTACTGCCCTCAGTCTAGACACTATATGCCTATTGATGAAGCTTAGAATTGCATTGATTCCTGTGCTCCTGCCCAACTAATGCATCAGTAAAACACTGTACCCATCAATAGAACAATGCAAAAATAGCAATTTGGATTTGGTTCTGTTTTGTGCTTGATTCATCTATGCATGCCCTCTTGTGCACTGTTAAAACACCAGGCCCAAAAACATCACTGCTGTAATAAAACACCGGGCCATTGTGTTCCAGCACATCAGGCCTGTGGATTAAGAGTATATCTATGGAATGGGATCACTTTTGCACCAGGTATTGCAGCTGCTTCCTAAAATCTCTATCCCATCCCCCCCATGCAAACACAAAGACATTCTCCATTGTTCTGCTTTCCATATTGCCAGCTTCATAATTAGAGTCTGAAACCTCTGGGCTTTTCCTCCTCCAACGGATGAGCTGCTAAAAATACAACCCCTGCGGGTGTCTATTCAACTTCTATTTCTGCATTGTTATATTTCCTCTTTTTGTCTCTTTTTTTTTTAAATCCAAAAATCAATTGGAGAAAAAAAGAGACGTGGGGAATGCTATGATCATGAAGACAGAACTTGGTCCTGCAGTTTCTGGGTTCTTTAATTGCACTAAATTATCCACCAATTGCTTCTCAACTTTCTTTTTAAACTTAGAACAGCCTGTCTTCAAGCTTTCCTGATTTGTCAAGGACAGAGAGCTACCATGGTGTAGTTTGTTTGGGTGTTGAACTAGGACCCTGGAGACCCGGATTCAAATCCTCACTCAGCCATGAAAACCTACAGGGTCATCCTGGGCAAGTCACACTCTCTCAGCCTCAGAGGAAGGCAATGGCAAAAATCTCTCTGAGCAAACCTTTCCATGAAGATCTCATGATAGGTTCACCTTAGGTTCACCTTATGAAGCTGGCAATATGGAAAGCAGAACAATGGAGAACATATTTGTGTTTTCATGGGATGGGGTGGGCTTTCATGTGCTGTATTGACTTATAATTGTTGTTCTCTTTTTCAATGGACTGTTGTTAACTGTTTTTAATTGTATTGATAGTTTAATTATGGCTGAGATTCTGCATCAGGAGTGATGATGCATAACTTTATGGTAACATTGCTACATTATTGACAAGATACCCAACCATGCTAGTGAATTGCAAGAATGCACAATGGGTCACCATGCAAGTTGTCCCTCTGTGAAACAGCAGCTCCTATTGTGCAGGGGACATGTTGTGCATCAGGATGCATTATGCACTGGGATACGTTGGGATTTGGGACATGTGCAATAGCCATGTTGGGTCTGCGTGTGCAATGTTCCAAAAAGTACATCTATTCCCCTCCAGAGAATTCAAATGTGCAATGTTGTGATTCAGTTTTACACATTCATAAGTCATTTGATGATGATGTACCCTCACAACAGGACTCTAGCCTATTTTTAAAACTTGTCTACAGTATATTTGTTCTAGCTGTATCTGTTTCAACTTTTATCAAATACCTTAAGTCCCAGATTTGGGTGGGGAAGGGAGCGTGGAATAATATTAACAACAAAAACAGCAATCCTGGTTTTACATGGATGATCCATGTTCCAATGTGTGGTAATGTGCTTTACCCCAGTTTTTTAAGGTGGAGCACCTCCTCTCCATTCTGGTCACAAGTCATCTATACTGATTTCTTTTCAGGGGTCAGGGAGTAAAAACTGTTGCTTGCTTTGCCATATTAGAATCATAGAATCATAGAATTGCAGAGTTGGAAGAGACCACGAGGGCCATCCAGTCCAACCCCATTCTGCCACGCAGGAAATCTTGATCAAAGCATCCCCGACAGATGGCCATCCAGCCTCTGTTTAAAGACCTCCAAGGAAGGAGACCCCACCATGCTCTGAGACTTTGTGGTGTCTGTTATTTTTATGCTGCTGCTATGATATCACATCTTCCTCATGTTTTAGAAGGCTCATAAAGGGGGAAAAACAAAAGAAATCCCATTAAACTGGATTCTTACTATAAGACTGAGTTTCATTGTACACTGGGCCCTCCATATCTGTGGGCGTTGGTTGGTTCTGGAAGCCCCCACAGATAGCAAAAACTGTGGATGGTTGAGTCCCATATTAGTCACTGGGTGCTGCCATTTCAATTATGGGTGCCACCAACTGAGGTATGTGCACCACCTTTTTAGGTATGCGGCGGTGCCATTTTAAGTATGCAGCAATGCTCTTTGGATGCTCGAATCCACAGATATTGAACCCTCAGATACAAAGGGCCCACTGTACAATGCAAATATATGTATACACATATGTGCATGCATATATATATATATATATATATATATATATACATGTTGCTGTGGTTTAACCTACAGAAATGAGGGACCACATGTGAAAATGAAAATGCAAGTTATCTTTTTGCGCCACCCTTTTTTTCTTCAGCCTTGTTGTTTCAGCTGGAAACTTTTTATGGCCTCCATCAGTTGCTAAATCCCTGTTTTAATGCAATGTTTTCTACTATTTTGCTAGCTGGCCACTTGCATCTGCATCTAAACATCTGAATATCCTGTCTATTCCTCAGATCTGTTTATTTATCTGTCTATCTGTGATCTACCTGTCTTAAGGGCATTTCATTCTATTCGATGAACTGCTTCCTCCATCCAGGAGATTACTTTACTGAGTGAAAGGGGGGGTGTCTGTCACGCTTATGTATTTGAGTTAGAAGCCTCGATTGGATAAAGTCCCTTTCTCTCCATGGATACACACATCCGATCCATGTATCTGTCATGGTGCATCCAGATCTGTGTGGTGGGGATTTACATAACAAAGGTGAAGAACAAATTGATTGGATACAGTGATTCATGCTTCATAGCTGAGGGGGCTAGTAGAGGAGACAGAATATAAGTGCACCGGAGAAGGGACAGATGGGAAGGAAGAGGGATATGAATCTGTGACAACCTCTTCTCTTTGGGAACTGTGATCTGGTTTGCTGGGTTGCTCAGGTATGTGGTATGTCACTCCAGGATGAGCTGATTGGTATCAGTGGACCATCGTTGCCTGAGAGCATGCTGTCTATCAGATTAGAAAGCTGGGCCAAAACCAACAACAAGAATTTCAACAGGGAGAAATGTAAGGTACTACACTTGGGCAGTAAAAATGAAATGCACAGATATAGGATGAGTGACACCTGGCTTGACAACAGTACATGAGAAAGGGATCTAGGAGTCTTAGTGGACCACCAACTGAACATGAGTCAGCATTGTGATGCGGCAGCTAAAAAAGCCAATGCGATTCTAGGCTGCATCAACAGGAGTATAGTGTCTAGATCAAGGGAAGGAATAGTGCCACTCTATTCTGCTTTGGTCAGACCTCACCTGGAAGATGGTGTCCAGTTCTGGGCACCACAATTCAAGAAGGATATGGACAAGCTGGAAAGTGTCCAATTGGGATTAGCAATAAGATTTGGGACAACATTCAGCAGTGGCATTGAATAGCCTCTTTTATTTTATACCCCTAACATAATTGAGAAGCTGGCATTTGAGAAGAGGGCATTTTCATCATGTTTTTACCCACTTCCAGGCCATTTTAGGTTCTCAACTGAATCAGTGGGATTTGCCTAACTTGTCTTCCCTTGTTGGGACTCACAAATGGATTTGTACCAGTAGGGGGCTTGTCTACACTGGCCAGAATATTCCATCCTCCAGCTGGAGTATTCTGGCACCAGAGCATGCACAAATCCCCACCCCCTGTTACCATGATAAAATGGTCAGAAGTCAATGCATGCATGCTAGCTTGTATCAGCAGATGCCTCCTGCACTGTCATGCATTGAATCTTCTGAAGCTGGGAAGGAGGCCCTCAGCATGTGATCAAGGCTGGTCACATGCAGGGGGCCTTGGTCTTGATCACATTCTGGCAACTTCGTTCCTGTATTCAGAGTGAATCTGGTGGTGGAGGCATCCAGCGAATCAGCCCAGCATGCAGGTACGGACTCCTGTTTTCCCACACCAGACCCATCCAGGTTTTCTTGCATGACATGGGTTTTCTTGGGGGTTATTTTGAAATGTTTTAAAAGGGTTTACCCCAGCTGCTCTCCCAGCTTCGCCTTGGATGTCCCCAAGACTGCAGAATCGAATCAGCACAAGAGCCCTGTGTCATTTGGACTGCAGCGCTCCAAGACAGGAGGAAGCTAGGGTAAATTGCCCATCTAGACAAACCCCAGGTTAACTTTCTAAGCATGGCTAAGTCTGGATCCTCCTCTCACCTTCTTCTTCCTCATCCCTATCCCTTCTTCTTTCTTCTTTCTCTCTGCCTAGTTCCTTTTCTTCCATTGTGCTCCTTTTTGCTGAGATTCTAGGACACAGTGTCAACAACCTTGAAGGACACACTAGAGGATTTGTCAAGAAAAAAAAAAAAAGCCAGGTGGAGAAAAATCCATGGGGACAAACTTGCTGAGAGACAATTTTGCAGGGCACCTGCTAGGAGAAACAGCCAAGAGCAGGGAGAGGATATTGAACTTTCCAGGGGAAAAAAATATATAAATAAACTGCAAGAGATGGGAAATAAATTTGCAGCCTCTCATGGGACAAATCTTCAGGGCAAACTCCCAGTTGCACCTGAGCAGCCAGCTTTTCTGTGAAAGTCATTCTGACTTTCCTTCTGGGTGCTAAGGAAGCTCGGTTTGATAGATTCCAAATGACAGCTATCTAGAAGGAAAGAGAAGAAGAGAGAAGGGATGTTGGAGTAGCTATTCCTGTAAGTCAGACTGCAAGCAGCGAAGTCAAATAAAAACTAAATGCACAAACAGTTGAAAAGTTTCTTCTGAGCTACAGAGAGCCCGTGTCTGTGGTCCAACTTGGGTGGTCATCTATGAGCATAGGTGGGTTGTAGGGATGGAAGGAATATTTGGAAATATTCAAAAATGGTAAAAATAAAGAAAAAGAGAAATTAAGAAAGGAAGGAAGGAAGGAAGGAAGGAAGGATAAATTAGCTATGCCCATCCAAGAATGTGCTACCAAATGTGAAACTTGCAGAACTCTGTTTGACCAATAAATTGAATACATTCATTGCACAACAGACAAAGGGGATAACCACAGGAGTAACGGAAGTCATATGACACCAATAGGACACTTCAAATACTGGGGGAAATTGTACAAAGGTCTCACCATGCTAATATTCTTCTTGGAAGGTTTTTCCATCTGTTGGCAAGCCATGTCTTTGATCTGGAAATGATTAATTGTGAATATTCTTTCCATCTTGACCTCAGCCACCCATATGTATGGGGCAGCCCCTGTTTGGGGCCTTTCAAAATGTGCAGAACTCCCAAAGTACAACTAATGGTATGGCAACTTCTCTTCTTGTCCCTTGTAACCTCCTCCTATTCCCCTATCCCCTTGACAGCTTGTTATTAGGAAGATTCCTGCATATTAGCTAAAATTAAGTTAAATTGTGCCTTGAAAACGGCTCGGTGACTGACAGCTTTCTCAATGCACCTGAACAAATGCGTCCTGCTCTGTCACTGCAAGATTCCTCTTAAGGTGTCATATCTTCCATGCCATCTCCTCCCAGCACTGAAGCTTGCCTTACTTAGTGAATTCAGAAATGGAGAAGAGGTCCATCAATACTGGGCTTTGACGTTTCCTTACCTGAAATGCAAAAAAAGAAAGAAAGAAAAAAAGAGGGAGTGTGCACCATTGTATTCTTTCTCCTACTGTTTCCTGGATGATGACTTCTTCTTCTTCTTCTTCTTCTTCTTGTTCTTCTTCTTCGAGTAGCTCCACAAAGGGAGAGGTTGGGTTGAGGGAAGATAAGGGCACCTTTTTTTTCTTGAATCTTCTCCCTTGTGACTCTTCCTGTCGAAAAGAGGAGGTGGGAATCATAGAATCATAGAATCATAGAATTGTAGAGTTGGAAGAGACCACGAGGGCCATCCAGTCAAACCCCCTGCCATGCAGGAAATCTTGATCAAAGCATCCCCGACAGATGGCCATCCAGCCTCTGTTTAAAGACCTCCAAGGAAGGAGACCCCACCACGCTCCGAGGGAGTGCGTTCCACTGCCAAACAGCTCTTACTGTCAAAAAGTTCCTCCTAATGTGGAGGTGGAATCTCTGGTCCTGGAGCTTGCATCCATTGCTCCATGTTCCCGTCTCTGGAGCAGCAGAAAACAAGCTTGCTCCATCCTCAGCGTGACATCCCTTCAAATACTTAAACAGGGCTATCATAATCGCCTCTTAACCGTCTTTTTTCCAGGCTAAACATACCCAGCTCCCTGAGTCTCTCCTCATAAGGCATGGTTTCCAGACCTTTCACCATTTTAGTTGCCCTTCTCTGGGCATGCTCCAATTTGTCAATATCCTTTTTGAATTGTGGTGCCCAGAACTGGACACAGTATTCTAGAAGGAGAATAAAGAGAAGAAGGAGAATGTGGTAGCAAGGAAGAGGAGGAGGAGGAGGAAGAAGAAGAGTGGGAGAGGAGGTAGAAAGAGAAGAGAACAAAAAGACGTAGGAGAAGAAAAGGAAGAGGGAGAAAAGGAGGAGGGGGAGATAAAGAAGATGACGAAGAGAAGATGTAGTAGAAGAAAAAGAAGAGAGATAAGAGGAGAAGGAGGAGGAGAAGGAAGACTTGTTTTCTGCTGCTCCAGAGACTGGAACATGGAGCAATAGATGCAAGCTCCAGGAACAGAGATTCCACCTCAACATGAGGAGGAATTTTTGCCAGTAAGAGCTGTTCGGCAGTGGAACACACTCCCTCAGAGTGTGGTGGGGTCTCCTTCTTTGGAGTTCTTTAAACATCTGTCAGGTATGCTTTGATTGTGATTTCCTGCATGGCAGGGGGTTGGACTAGATGGCCCTCGTGGTCTCTTCCAACTCTGCAATTCTATGATTCTATGAAGAGGAGGAGGAAAAGGGGGAGTAAGATGAGAAAGAAGAGGAGGATGGGGCAGGGAGGAGAGGAGAAAAAAATAAGAAGAAGGGGAGAAGGAAGGAAGGAAAACAATGAGGAGGAGAGGAAAGTTTTGCCCCTGGGCCAATTTAGACACAGGAGAGGCCGGCTTAAAGAATGAACTGGAAGTGACTTCTACTCCTTTCCTGATGTTCAAAAAGGCTTCTCCTGGGCTTAAAAACAGGGCAAAAATGACCCTCGTGCCCCCAGAGGGCATGTTTGGGGAAAGATATCCTTTTTTGGCTGGGGGGGGGGTGAGGTAGGAGAGTCCAATGTGGCCCGGTAGCCTTCCACAGTTGCCCACCCTCTACCTCATTTTGGTGTTATGGTCCCTTTATGACCGTACCCTTTTAGCCTCTCCAGCAGAACTCAGTCCTAGGGCTATATTGTATTGAGTCTGTATTGAGGGGGAGGCTACCCCTCAAGCATTGAAGTTGAAATAAAGTAAGATGTAGTTTGGCACTCAATGTTCATGTCTAACTCAGTTTGGATATAGAGGGAAGGTGGAGAAAATGCTCTCAAACTTTATGACGCCGCTTTGGTATAAATATCCCCATGACGTCTTCTCCCTTCTTGCTCTCCTTATCCAATGACTCAGAAAGAAAAGATGTCCCAGGCCTCCACCGGGATGTATTATGCCCGTGCCACCTGAGATCGGGGCAGTAAATTGAAACTCGGCTGCACATATCTCCACCTCATTAAAGAAGGTTAATTTGAGGAGGCAGTCAACACAAGAAGAATAGCATTTGAGAAGAAACGGTGGAAAGAAGGCTTTTCAACATGCCTGGGAACAAAATACCTGGGAAGTTAACTCATACCTGTTTGCGATGATGAATAGTGATTTCTAATTAGAGTTTCCCCCCCCCCCCATTATTCATTGTAGTCCCTTTTCTCTTCCTGCCTTCTCCCTTTTGTGTTAGTCATCATGGTGATCATATCTGTATATCTGTATGATAGTGCAAGCCACCTGAGCTCAAAAGGCTCAGATGTTGAAAAATCTTTGGACATTTAATGAATATAGACAAGGGTGTAGTTATGGGTGGGAGGGGCAAAACAGGAAAATCCAAGAAATGCTACGCTCAGCAAAGGACAAAAGACCCTCTCACAGCTGCAGGAGTTTACCGCATACCATGCAGCTGTGGACAAGTTTACATAGGGACCACTAAACAAATCAAGGAACATGAGAGACACTGCAGATTGGGGCAGCTAGAAAAATCAGCAGTAGCAGAACATGTTATAAGCCAACCTGGACACAAAATGCTATTTGAAAACACAGAAATTCTGGACCAGGCCAACAACTATCATGTCAGAATGCACAGAGAAGCTACTGAAATCCACAAACACCTGGACAACTTCAACAGGAAAGAAGAAACCCTAACAGTAAACAAAATCTGGCTCCCAGTTTTGAAACACAATAGAATCACAACTCAACACTTACAAACAAATTCCACCCAGGGACAGGGGGATTCCCAGCAGATAATGGCCCATCAACCAACCATTAGCCAAACAGACACTAATGAGCCTTGCATTTCTACACCCAGAAACTAACCATTCAATTACACAAATTTACATATCCTCCCCAACAGGGGTTCACAGCACATAAACTCCACAGACACATACCCAACCATTCTCTGGAGATGCCAGCCACAGAACACTACCTCACAGCCCAGAAAAAAAACTAGGAAAATCTATATTAAAAAAAATGATCAACAATAAAATCTGCATATGACAAAAACATATGAAATCCTAAATTGCATTCTGGCCATTTCTTTGTACATAGAGGGTTTTAATCTTTGCAGCTTCAGAGGGGAATTTGGCTACAGCTAAGGTAAACTTTGGGCATTTTTCTTCCATCAAAAGTTTTACGTAGAAGATTTCAGGTCTTTCCTTCATCATCCTGACCAAAGGGTGGACCTTGTAACAACGGTGGAAGTACAGACCTTGAACCATATGTTTTTACATTGTAAATTCTATTCCCAAATTCATCAAGATATAATCTGCCCTCCCTTAGTTATACCCTTGAATACAGATAGGCATTTCATTGGATTCAGCAGTCCTGATAGAAATGCCATTTTTACACTTACTAAGAACCATCACGAGGAAATGTTGTTGCTGTGTGCTTTCAAGTCATTTCCGACTTATGGCGACCCTAAGGTGAACTTATTGCAGGGTTTTCCCAGCCTTCCTCTGAGGCTGAGAGAGTGTGACTTGGCCATTGTCACTCAGTGGATCTCCATAAGTTGGAAACACCTTGAAGGCACGCAACTGCAACAACAATAACAATAGATTATCATTGTGGGAATGCTGACATTATATGCTAATAAAAGCAGATAGGAATAGTTGGTTAATTCATTGTTTTCTACACAAGCAGGAATGGGATGTAACATTATCCTGCAAATTAATGCACGGGAAGAGAAAATATTTGATGCTGTGGTATATGCGCACACACAAACACACACTTGCTTCTAGGCTTCTCTCTGCAAATGTGTCACATTAGGAAGAGAGAAAATGCAGAAAGAGACGTTTCCTACCATCAGTTGCCCGCCTTGGGGTTGAACTCTCAAAGCTCGCTGCTATCTCTGGCAGAAACCCATCTGGTGCTGAGGCAGGCAAAGACAGGCAAAGAGAGGCCTTCTTAAGGTCATCCTGGCCCTCTTGAAATTGATTTAATTGATTTTTTTTTAAAAAAAGAAAAGATATATTCTGCCTATCCATCACAACAGATGTCCAAGACAGCTATAATAAAACCAAAGTAACATAAGTTCACTGGAAGTGCCAATGTCAACTTGTGCTGTAAGCAGGCTTAGGTCCAGGTGATCTGACAAACTATGCTGAGCATCATGTTAGCTATTTACTCTATTGTCTATATGAGGAAAAAAAATCCCCCAAACAACGCCCAGATTTAGCCATAGTAATGGCAATTCACAGCAGTTGCTATTTGTGTTAATGGTTTTTGGCGGGTTTTTTTGTATATCACAGGTATTGGAAGTTATCTACGTTTGCTATGCAAATGAGCATGCCTGCAAATCAAGATGGCAGCCATGAGTGAATTACTCACCTTTTTACTTGCCTCAATTTTCCAGCATGGAACATTTTTTTTTTAAATCCTACTTAATGCCATTCAAGACTACAAGATCCATGATGCTGTACAATTGTGATGCTCTCAACTGGGAAATGGCTTTCAAGACTGATCCACACAAGGGGAATGTGCAACTCACTTCACTCCCTGGAACTCCATCTTAAAAGGCATTTTCCTGATTGAGAGCAATGGACATCATGACTGTACTGCATCATGGATCTTGTAGTCTTTAAGTGTACTGAGCAATCTGATTCACAAGAGGCAAATGTACAACATGCTCTTCCCCCTGCAACTCCATTGTGAGAGCCATTTTCCAAGTTGAAAGCAACGTAGATCATGGATCTCGTAGTCATAAGAGCACATTCATTCTTGTGCATCTTACTTCAAGAGTGTAGATCACTGCTGTTATGCTAAACTACAGTTGTCCCTCTGTATCCATGGATTCGGTATCCACAGATTTAAGTATTCATGGCTTGAAAATATTCTTTAAAAAATAATAATCCAAAAAGCAATCCTTGATCTTGCCATCTTATATAAGGGGTACCATTTTGCTATGCCATTGCATATCATGGGACTTGAGTATTCATGGATTTTGGTATCCACGGGGGGTCCTGGAACCAAACCCCAGCAAATATGAAGGGACAACTGTATACTGACACACTTCCGAGATATATAATAATAGATCTTACAGCAACAAGAACAAATTGAAAAGAAGAGCAAGGAAGGGAGAAAATCTGGATCAAATTGGTGATTTGAGCTTGGTTTTCAGAGAAAGTCCTGTTTCAGGAATTTTGATGAGACTCTATGTTTCACGTCTTAATTGCAAGTTGTACTCTGTGATACCATAGTGGTTGTGACTCAGGAGTTGTCTCTGAGGGCCACAGAAACAGAAACAAGGGGCACATGTGTCCTGCAGACAGTGGCCAAATCTATGCTACATTGTTTGAGACTGAGTTATTTGCCATGGAATCCTGGGATTTGTAGTTTGGTGAAAGACCAGCACACTTTGGCAGATAAGCATAAAGACCTTGTAAAACTACAAACCCCATGATTCCATAGGAAGGAACCATGGCAAATAATCCCATTTCAAACTGATTTCAACCTGAATAATTTGTATACAGGGGATCTGGTCTCCCATTCACCATGCAATACTTTCTGCCTCTCACTGCAACCTTTCTATTACCCTCCTTCCAACCCAGGATGGGTTCTTTAATCCCCATCAGAAGCCGTGCCAGACAAATGCTCCAGATTAATTCTTATCTTTCCTCCTCCCCTTTTTAGAAACTTTTAATTAGGACCTGATACTGTGCCATTATTAGTATTTGTTATTAAGTGTTAATATCTTGCACGCTCACTCTCTGTCTCTAATGCACCCATGCACCATCTCCTTTCCTTTCCCTCTTCCCGGGCTTTGTTTTAATTGTTATATTTTTTCATCAGTGATCAGCCGAGCTTCCCTAATGATCTCAACTCATTTAAAGGGTTTATAACTCCAATACAGAACTCCAATAAAAAAGAAGCAACAGACTTGCTGGGAATCCCCTAAGGGGATTCAGCATCTAGGAACACAATAAACTAATTTACTACTTGCTGGCTCTTCTTATCCCTCCCTACTCCTTCCTCACCCCCTATAGCCTATTATATTATTTCGTGCAAATCCAAATCCTGCTGGAATTAAAGAAAAAAGACACATACACTCCCTCCCCTCTTCCTCCTCCATTCTGTGAAGATCAAGGTGATGCTGAGGGCTTGGTTATGTCTCATAGAAGGGAATATGCCTCAAAGAGAAACTACAAATGGCCACGGATCCCAACTTGGTGCTAGAAAAATGTCCTTGCTTGGGACTACAACTCCCATATCCCTCCAGCCAGCCCTGGTTCTGCTGTCTGGTGGATTCTGGGAGTTGTAAGCATGAATCCTGTTGGTAATCCCAACTAGACTAGATCAATCCTGTTAAGAGTGGTTAGTAAAATGACATGAAACAGCAGGAATGAATACGTTAACTATGCTGCTGAACGATAACTCAACAAATAAGTTCAAGGAAGAATGGAAATGTCTATTACCCCTATGGGAAGAGAAATGGAGGAAATTAGCAATATTTAGCTTCTGAAGTAGAGTTTAAAGTGATAATGTATATTTTGAAATAATTCATTAATTGCCTTTATTCTCTGTTACTTTTAGAATATTTCCTGATCTTTCTGGTTATTTTTATGTCATTAAAATTAATCAGTATACATTTTAGTAATATAATATATGATACTGAAGAGGTTAGTTACTTACAAATTTAGAACCTGATTCTTAGAACGTAGAGAATAGGAAGTAATGTGCAATGGTACACTGGGAAAACAATCTTTTTCTCTCTCTTTGGGATGGTATAACTATATTGTTCTTTGATTCCTAATTTAGTATGCACGTATGTTGCCAATGTGTTTATGTTTTTGAGATAATGTTATAGACTTGATCAATCCTTGCATGGGGAGTCAAGCCAACATAACTCCCATTGTAGTTCCCATTGATGCATGCATCTGCTTTAGCTCGGACTGTAGCATTCAGGCCATAGTACTTACTTACAGGCCATAGATCTTACTCCATTTTTTTCCTCAGTGTTTTGCTTGCAAAATGTCCTAGGTTTAACACCTGGCATCTTGACTTGCAATTCTGAGTAGAAAAGATTGCTGAGATCCAGATTCTCAAAGAAACTATCCATTGCACACCTGCCAAAGCTTGTTACATAGACTTTGAAGTCTGCACATTTGTGAGGCTTGTGGTGTACTTAGAGCAAGAAAGGGCACATAAAACCAGGTGTGCATTTGTGGGGGGGGGGAATAGATGGCTAAAAGACATCTGGAAAACACAAAAGATGCATCAGTCGATGGAAAGGCAATAGATATATTAAATGCATACTTTAAACATTTGGGAGAAAGACACCCAAATTCTCTTCAGAGAAGATGGAGGTGAAAAGGAAGTAAAGTATTACATCCTGATTTGAACCAAAGATGGGATAGAATGCTATTAGAATTTGGAGAAATGCAAAAACAGACATTTTCCTATCCCTAGTTATAATGATGAACAACCATGGTGTAGCAACTTGAGAGTTGGACTAAGACTTCGGGGACTAGGGTTCAAATCCCTACTCAGTCATGGAAATCCACTGGGTAACCTTGAGCAAGTCTCACTTTCTCAGCTTAAGAAGGCCAATGATTCTATGATTCTGTCCAAGGTGCTGAACCTATGTTATGAATAGGATTTAAGTCCATTGGATAGCTCTGTTAGCTCCCATAAAAAACAGTAGCTCCTATAAAAGGCCAATTAAATCCATCATCTCAATGCAACCAACCAGCTACATCTGCCTACAGCTGCCTGCTCTTCAACATTTGTCACTGAACCACTGTTGGCAGGATAGCTGCATCTTTTTGAATGCAGTCATTGATTTTGGTAGAGAAAGCAAAGGCTACAGCGAGACATGTCAGCAATTTCTGAGGTTGCTAGGGGCCTGTATTTTTCAAACATCGTCCAGGATCTGTGAGCTGCTGTCAATCCCAGATGGTGATGTGATGCTTTCTCAGCCCCCATGTCACAGGTTTTGTTACTGATTTGAAACCCCGTGATTCACATTAAGCTTTGTGAAAATACTCCTCTAATTGAGCAGACGGTGACCAATTTTGGTGTGAGAAATTGCTCCGAGGAAATTAATTACCTGCTGGGCACAATCTCGTTCTGTTGGCACAAGTGCCGGTGGAGTTCTTGAGAGATGACCTCACTCATTGGAAGGCAGGGTTATAATTCACCTTGGAAGTCATTGGGTAAAAGATGCAGTGGGGCTAAAGTCTGATAACTTGGTGGTACCACCAGGACAATTATTTGAAGACAGTGTGGACCCCACTCAACAGAAGGAACAGGGGGATCCTAGACACAGCAATATTGGCTTGCCATGTTTCAAAATAGAGAACTTGACAGTAACTCAGTACATATAACAATTTACTTGTTCTTATGTCCTTTTCCCAGTAACTTGATCTAACTACACAACATGATGTAAGCATTAGTTGTGATTGGAATAGACCCGTTGAATAGATTGGGAACTTGGTAAATCAACACTAATGTAAGTTCCATTGATCCAATAGCTAGCATCCTGTTAGTTTAAGTTGCCCTATGGAAATGGTTAGACATTTTTTGTCTGAAGTGAAATATTCCTTTCAAGGTGGCCAAGGTGGAGACATATATATGGTATCATTGCTCCTTTGGTTGTGTGTCCAGTTGGTGTCTCAGTTCAGTTGTGCAACATTGCCATTCAACCCAAGAGTTGCAAAGCACAATTGAGGCATGACTCCACCTGTGTGGATTTATACCACACAGCCCCCAAATAGAAACTCAGCCAATGACTCTATTGTAGTTGAGATTAACAATATGATGCAATCTATTTCTTTTTATAGTGGGATGTGAACTGACATGAAATGTTGATGATGGGAGGGGCTGTCTGTCTGTGTGAAAGAGAGAATATTGTCATTGTTGTGTGCCTTCAAGTCCTTTGTGACTTATGGCAACCGTAAAGTGAATGCATTATGAGGTTTTCTTGGCAAGATTTGTTCAGAAGGGGTTGAGGCTGAGAGAATGTGACTTGCCCAAGGTCACCTAGTGGGTTTCCATGGCCAAGCAAGGATTCGAATCCTGGTCCCCAGAGTCATGGTCCAACACTCAAACCACTACACCATGCTGGCTCTCAGAAGATAATCACTTATAGTTAATCCTTTCCCCAATAATTACCCCCCCAAAAAAATAACTATGCAACCTGGCAGTTAGGGATGTAATTATTCACTGAACTCATTCTTGAAGAAAGCAACAAGTAATTTTAGTAGTCTTCTTCCCACTGCCAGAAAGCCTTGAGAAATGATGCAGTACCCAAAGACTATTCACAACTCAGGACTTATTCTGCACAAAATACATATGTGATATTTTTGCGCAAAAAACAGCATTTTTCTGCATAGAAAAACATTTTGTCTTGCTCAGAAAATGATGTATTTGGGGATTTATTATGTCCAAAATTTTCATAGCTTATTTTGGTGCAGAAAACAATACTTTATGCTCAGGAAAAGCATTTCTTGTATAGAAAATAATACTGTGAAGGTTCTTATCAGTCCAGGATTCTCCTCATCAGGTTTTTTCAACACTTGAGAAAAACATTTTTGAAACATATTTTTGAACTGTTTTGAATCTTCTTTCCATTCCTAACTGTGGCCTAAAAAAACTTTCCAGTGAATAATATGCATTACCATTACCTTGAGGATGGGTGAGATTTTTACAGGAGTGAATCACACACAATTTTCTTTGTTCCCAATTCTAACTCTTGACTACCCATTCCCTTCCATCTATGTGCTTCAGATGATGTGAAGCTCTGTTGAATGACTGGCCCATCCCTTGGATTTGTGATGGTGAGTTGCTTCTTTTTGCTAGCCACATACCCCACTGGATTACCATTGAGATTATGGCATGATGTGCAGGCATCTTGTCAAAGATAAGCAGGTCCAGCTATGATCAATTTCTTGGATGGGAGGCATTTTGGAAATCTATCTACCTATTTCAACCTGAGTCCCATAAAGGACAGAAGAAAGGAAAGGCAGAGATGTATGGATGCATGAATGAATACATGACCATCCAAGTGTTATATTGTCAGCCCCTCACATGAAGTTATAACATTACGTGGCCATGAAATCATATTAGTGCCACCAATGTGCAGCAGGGAACTTCTGCCTAAGCCTGTAGCACTGTTTAGATGCTGTGAGGCAAGAGCGTGTACCATCATGTTTCTCAGGAAAATCAGATCTAAACAATGGATGTGACATGCCCAGTTCCTGGGCTTACAGCCAGCTTCCCAATTGCTCAGACTTGGCCGTGGGGTGTGCAAATGCCAATGGGATGAAATATGGCCCCATTATGATGTGGGATCTATAATTCATACTTTCAGTCAATGCGATGGAGGGAAAGGCAGCAAAATCCTTCAAATGGGGCATTCTTCAAATAGTTATTTCCATGGTGTTCCTGATGATTTCTTCCTCAGTGGTATGTGGGCTTGAGAGATCAGTAGGGGCTGATCAGCATTTCCTTTCCTTTCCTTCCTGCTTGTGGCTGATCAGAATTTGCCAACAACGGAATGTGGGAGAAAGTGACAGATAGATTTGCCTCTTGCTAGGAGGAGCAATGTTTTCCTTTGGGTCTTATCTCTGGTGTATTGGTGTTGCAATTCAAGATGCTGGAAGATTGTGTGAGCAAACCAAGCAAACCAATCTGATCCACACCTCCCAGAGCAATGTGTGAATTGGAATTCAGCACACCCTAATTTGGGTGCACCAGTTCACATTGGGTTCCAGTTTGGAAAGGTTTTTCCCAAATTCTCACCAATTCAGTCACAGTTGATGGTTTCCATGTCAGTGGGGCAGTAGATCCAACTCTGGGCTTTACTTTATAGGAGCTGTTCAGTGTTTCCTTTCCCAGTGTCCTGATTGGCCACTTACCCAACCAATCCCCTCCCTCCCTCAGCCAATCACCACCCACATGCAAATTCCCTCTCCACCTAACAATCCTCTCGTGCCACTCCATCTGCATTTATACCCCCAGCCTCACCAGGGCCCCTCCCTCTTCTCCCTACCTCAGCCAATCACCACGCACATGCAAATTTCCTCTCCTGCTACTCAATCTGCATCTACACCCCCAGCCTCAAAAGGACCCCTCCCTCCTCTCACTCCTTTAGCCACTCACCACCCACATGTGAAACAACCCTTTAAATCTACTATAATGGTGTATGTTATGCTGGGTCAGCTAGTCATCATCATCATCATCATTATCTTTATTTCTATCCTGATTTTTTCCCCAGTTAGGGACTCAAAGCAGGATACAATAAAAAGACATTGTTAACATCATCAAAATACAGAAGTTAAAACACAATTAAACAACTGAAAAAGTTAAAAACAGCTAAATTTCTAAACACACACACACACACACACATATACAACACTTACATATACCCCAGCATTGCTGTTAGCAGAGATCAGCAAAGGCCTGCAGAAACAGGAAAGTTTTTACTTGGCTCTGGAAAGAAGGCAGAGAAGGCGCCAATCTGCCTTCTCTGGGCAGAGTGTTCAAGAGCCGGTGGGGGGGGGGGCAGCCACTGAGAGGTCCTCTCCTGAGCTTCCACCAGATGTACCTGTGAGGTTGGTGGGGCAGAGAGAAGGGCCTCTCCAGCAGATTGAAGAGCCCAGGATTTTTTATAAGGGAGCATACAGTTCTTCAGATAACCTAGACCTGAGGCATGTAGGCTTTAAAGTCCATAACAAACACTTTGAATTGTGCCCGGAAACAGACTGGCAGCCAGCGGAGCTGCTGTAACTAGGGCATTATATGATGCTTGTGGCCAGCTGCTGTTAGCAATCTAGGGGTTGGACACCTTGGAAATTTCCTTTAAAGTTCAGACTAAAATCCAGAATGGAGTCACCACCTCACCGGCCACTACTACACCCATCTTAATGTCTACATTACAGTCCTTCAAATATTTGAAGTTGGCCATTTTTTAAACGCCTTCTTGCTTTGAGGAACATCAGAAGAAGATTAGTTGCTCTCTTAGATTACATTCTCAGGCTTCAGAGACTTCACCCACAGCTATATCGCTGAAGGTTTCTGTTATTTCTTTCTAGGCATTCAACCATCGGGACAAACGGCTTGCATTTAAATGAGATGAAAGAAAGCACCTCTTGCAAATGAGACAATTTCATTTGCCCATTATGTTTCCATCCTCCTCCTACCCACACCTTTACCCACCCCTGGCGCCTCCAAGCAAGGGCTGTTACACAAGCAAGAATGAATAGCCAAGTAGAACAGCAGAGACACTCACTGTAACAGGGAGAAACTAGGAATAAGAAGGTGATAGCAATTGCATGAAGAACAAAATGAAATAATATGTCATTTCCCCTGTCATAATGGGCCTATCTGCTTTCATTATGAGTGTATCAGCGATGTAAAGAGGAGAAGAAGAAGAAAAAAATGCCCTGACATGTGAAGACATTGTCAATGCTCTTACATATATTAATGTACGGAAGGTTCAAGTTGTTTATTGATATGATGACCCACCTGAGAAATAACAAGACCCCACACAAGAGATTGGGTTGAAATATGGTCCACTCTATTTAATCTATCACTTATTTTGGTTTATTCCTTGGCAAGCATAAGAAGCAGGGAGAAACCTAGTGTTGGAGCAGCTACCAGACCTTCCTGCCCAGCTTTCCCTGGGCAATACACCTGAGCCCTACAGGGAGGGGGATCCCATAGATTGGGTTGCCCCCCCCCAGCCAACCATCTACTGGAAGGCCAACCCAAGGATGAGACCTCCAAGTTGCATGACCTCTAGCAAGGGCCAAATCCTCAGGCCAGCCCTGAGGACATTCTCCTTCTCCACTCCCCATATCAGATAGCACATGAGAGTAGTTCCAGAGACCTGCCCTACACCAAAAGTTGACATTGGTGTTCACCAAAAAAACTTTCTTTCTACCTGTCAAGCAGCCAATTATTTAATGCACCACCTATTAAGCCCATTGTCCAATTCCCATATGACAATGTAGAGTAAGCAAACACACACACCCTGAAAAAGGGGGAAAATTTCTACCAGGCTTCTAGGTGACCAGCAAACTTACACTGTATTAGAGGCAGGAGGGTAGACCAATAAAAACCAAGAGGAGGAGGCCAGGGGCATATAAATACCTAACACTCCACTGAGATTATTGGCTTTTTAAGGTCAGGCATGTTTCTGATTAATGTAAGACTCTGGGTTATTTTAAAAAGAAATTCACATGGAAATTTGTAGGGGGAAGGTTGTATGCATTTTCCAAATTTACACATGTGTGTGTGTGTGTGCATTTAAGTGTGTATTTCCCCATATTACTTTACATTGCTGTAATCCAGTTTTGTGCACTTTTCCAAAATATACAAATGTTGATTGGAACCCTGTTGGTTAGTCTCAGGTAGAGCAGACCCATTGAATCTATTGTTAAATGTTGAGTCAACAGGTGGGTAAATCCAATTCATTTAATAGCTCTACTCCAGCCAGGAGTAACCATATTATATATTTATTTATGTATTTGACTTACATTTTGCTTTTCTCCCAATATGAAACCCAAAGTAGCTAGGATTTAGGCTGTGACACTTACCTCTACTATGGACATTTGGATGAATATTTTCCACTAGATGAGATGCCTCACAAAGTGTGCAAAAATGCAGATGTAGGACACAACCCTAGCTCCTCTCCCTTAAGGTTCAGTGGGGTACAAAGTGGCTAAACATGTACAAGCCACCAAAAAAGATGAAATCGATTTCTCACCCACCCCTACAACTGTAAGTGGATAATTCACAGCTTGTGTCTTTCTGCAGGAGCCTGTGGAAGACATTTAGGAACATTTCAGGCTTTTTGTACTCTCGCAGAGTCCATAAAGGTATTTTAATCTGTGTACTTGTGTACTCATGTGCACCCAGACAAACAAATTCCATTAGTGTGAAGCCCCATTCCACTTCTGCTCTGAAAGGCAAAGCATTGCTCACTGCCAAAATATGAAGGTCATTGCATGCAAAAATCCACACAGACAGATACACACACACACATACACACTGCACATGCAATGGACAGGCACTCATTCAGCCACAGCACCATTGTCAACCATGCTCCCCAAATGTGCTGCTAATGGCATCATTACTGCTCGGCTCCAGATTGCAAACAGATGCTCTTGATAAACTTCATAGCAGAGGAAATGCTAAAGGAAATGAAGCAGAAATCTTGAAGGGGATGCAGTAGCTGGCAAAGATGAGAGAGGATGGCATCTTTTTTTAAAAAAAATGCTCCCATAACCCTAATCATGGGACAAAGAGATCTAGGATCATGCTACAGAAAAATAAGTGGTGCTTAATTTTTTTAAAAAAGTGAAGCAAAATTAAGCCTGTTTGTTATATAGACATATCACATTAGAAATATATCTCCTGGTCAGTGGTAAAGTAGAGCTAGGTTTTATGGCAGGAGGGCTGGGACTTTATAATTCAAAAGGTGATGATGCCATCTACCAAACCTGCAGGCAGGGATATAGCTATGGATGCAAAACATCCCCCCCTACAAAAATAAGCATTCTGCACCCCACCTACCCCAAATAAATTTCCCTTAGGTCTTCCAGTTTCCAGCATTGTAGTAACTTAAGACTTCAGTGGAACGTTTAGAAATAGAATTTATACATCCAAAAAAAAAAAAAGGGGGGGGGAGGCAATGTCACCAGCAGAATGCAAATGCAGAAAATAGAAGAGTTCTAGGTGTGAAGGAATTTCCATACCTCACTCTTTGCAGAGCTGAAAATGTGTGCACTGAAAAAAAAAATCAGAATTCATATGGTGGGTAATGTTTTTATTTTCTCTCCTCTGTAGCTATATCCTTGACTTCAGACTTTACTGTTCCCCCCCACCCAAACTTAGCTACAATATTCACCATAAACAGGGAAAGAGGTATAGTTTCCCACTAACAATCACTTTAATCCAATTAGAGTAGACCTATTGAATCAATGATTGATTGAGCAGTCAACCCATGCATAAATTATATGGATTCAGTGATTCTACTTTAACCAGGAGTATCAATAGGATTCAGGTCAATATACTCTTATGAGCATCCCCTCTTGCAATGCAAACTATTTTTGAATGATTCAGTTGATGATGCATATAATTGAAACATATCACAAATGACCTGCTCCTCTTTGAGATAGAAATGACTGCAAACGAAGTGTTGACATGGACCCACACAGTTATCTGGATTTGTGGCTGTCCTTTAGAATCTGGGTATGGGAGCTGTCATCAGGAGCTCTGCATTCTTGATTTTTTGATCCAAGAAGACTAGGAGAGTTGACCTGTGTAGTGGCCACAGCTTTTAGTCCTCTTATGATGGTTTCCTTCACAAGTGATGGCTAGCAACTTCCATGTCAATGGAGTGGTCAATCCACTCCAGGTTTTGAATAGGTCTGAAGCAGCTCTCCAAGGTTTCAGCACATTGGAGAGCTCCCTTTAAAACGTGGAGTGGATTCACAGCCCCAGTGATATGGAAGGTATTGGTTTTCTCTTCCAAGTGACAGAAGAAACTGAGCTCTCCTTACAATTTCTCTCTTATCTAATATTTTCCATCTCAAAATTTCCACAAACTCAATTCTGAGCCAGACAGTAACTTCACAGCTCAAGAGAAAATGGCAGTGCTATTAGCTATCCACTGGAGAAAAGAAAGAAAGGAAGGAAAAAAAATAAAGAAATGGGAAGGATTTTTTTGTTAGTGCCTGTGATTGTGTGTGTGTGTGTGTGTGTGTGAGAGAGAGAGAGAGAGAGAGAGAGAGAGAGAGACCACAATGGCTTGAAGGCCAAGGAGAGAATGGATCAACCTCGAAGCAAAGGAGGAAGCAAAGGGTTGAGGACAGAGTGGCAATGTGTAATGGGATGGAAAGGAAAAGAAGAGAGAAAATGAGATGGAAAAATAGAGATGTATGACACAGGAGAATTTCAACAAAATGAGGTTGTCATCAAATCCACTGCGGGCAGAGAACAGAGGGGGAAATTCCCTTCTGAAATCAACACAGGGTTCTTCTATTGTTGCTATCTTTTTCTCTTCTTTTGATCTCCCTCCCTCGTCAGGTCTAGATTGCTTCCTTTGTCAAGATTCTAGCTCTAAGGCTCCCGTTTCTTCCTTTAATAGGGGGGGGGGGAATCAGATTTACAGAGATAGCCAATCAGTCCAAATAAAATAAAATAAAATTACTCCCCCCCCAAAAAAAAACCCCAGACTTTTACAAAAATGCAAAGGCATGGTTTCAAAGAAAACACACACACACACAGTCTTAAAATCATAATTCCAAAGGACTAGCCATGTTCATACCCTTACCTGTAAAGCTAATAGATGCTGTGGCACCTTTGAGATTAACCAACATGAGATTGTATAGGAGATCAGCCATTTTAGCACAAAAGAGAGGGAAAAGATGGCTTCAAAAAAAAAGTAGAGATACAACAGAGAGGAAGCCAAGTTACTGAGGTGAATATTAAAGATACAGATTTTGTTATCCTAAGAGGTGGGGTGTGTGTGTGGGGAGCCCACCTATGATGGTAGCAACTGATTTTATGAATGGGGAATTTTTTATTCAAAATGGCTGGCCCGCGAGAGGACAGTAACTTTGGGACCTTTTCACCTATGTATACCAGTCCTAACTGCAGAGAACTCCAGTTTTTTTCCCCTCTAAAAATTACATATTATTAATATTCAACACAATCCACCAAGACTATAAACATATTAATATACAGTATTTTAATACGTATTACACATATAAATAGGCTCTGGCTATTCTGGTTAGCTCTGGTTAGCTCTGATTTCCATCACCACTCAACCCAGGTATTACATGACCTTTTCATCACATTTTTTGGCTTTGGATCTGCCTTGCCTTCCAAATTAAAGCCACCAGATTCTCAACTACTGTACATACTCAAAGTAACACTTAGGCCTTGGATATACTCTATGTAGTGAATGTGTAATCCCATCCAAAAGGCAATCAACAGATCCTGGAAGCCAGAGAGATGAGCCTTTTGCTTCTTAAAATAACTAGGGGATGAAATAAGGTATCCAACACAAAGTGAACTCACACACAAGCAACACACGCTCTTAAGAACTGTACAAGGCTATCAGAAAGTGGGGAAGTCTGGATAGAGAGAAATCAGGGAAATGGGAGATATTTGCCAGTCCTGAAGAGAAGTTTTCAAATCTACTATAATGGCATATGTTATGCTGGGTAGAGCTAATATCCATGAATAGCCTTATCCTCCATTTGTCCTCTCTTTCCCTGCTGTTCATCCCATCTTGGTTTTCTTCACCTCCTTCACATCTCTTATTCCTCAGTCTATTTAAAACAGGTGGGGAGTTATCATGCAGACCCAAGATGTTTTTGGATTGTTGCTTCCAGCGCTCCTCACCCTTGCCGATGCTGGTTAGGTCTGCTGAGATTTGCTGCTGAGATTTGGCTCCCATCAATTTAGGCCTCTGCATCCATGTGTCCCATCCTCCCATCTTGTCTTTGTCTTCCTGCTTTTTCTAAACCTTTTTTCTTCTTCACTCCAAGCTTCATGCAGTATCCTTGATCAGTGTGATTTCTGCTAACTGCTTGGCCAGGGTCAAGCAGTGTTCTCCATTATCTGTTTTATTGCAAACCAGTCTCTGTATATGAGGATCTCCATTAGAAAATATTGATGTGCGACCAGCTTTGGGTGTGCATAGATTATCCAGATACGCCTTCCCACATAAATGAGAAAGAGCCCACTGAGCACCAGGCCTAATGTTAATATAAGCAAGTAGATGCAATACCGTAGGCAATGATCCTAAGAGGCTTTGGTGGAGGAGAAAGGAAGAGGGGCATTATCTCCTTGAATTAGAGTTGAGTAACCACTTACAGAACTCCCACAGAGTTGAGCCCACATTTCTCAGTAGATGTTTTTCCTGGGAAATTTTCCAAGATCTCTTTTTCCCCCTGCATGCAACTCCCCACTGAAAGATGCTTTGTAGAATTTCTCTGAAGATTCAGAGAAAAAATGTTTTACGGAAGGACCAGGGAGACTTGACTAACTACTTGATTTCAGTAAGGCCTTTGACAAGGTTCCCCATGACATTCTTGCAAACAAGCTTGTAGAATGTGGGCTAGACAAGTTAACTGTTCAATGGATTTGTAATTGGTTGACCGGCCGAACCCAAAGGGTGCTCAGCAGTGGCTCCTCTTCGTCTTGGAAAGATGTGACCAGTGGGGTGCCACAGGGTTCTGTCCTGGGCCCAGTGCTATTCAACATCTTTATCAATGACTTAGATGAGGGAATTAGGGGCATACTTATCAAATTTGCAGATGACACCAAATTGGGAGGAGTAGCTAATACCCTAGAGGACAGGATCAAAATTCAGAATGACCTGGATAGACTGGAGAGCTGGGCCAAAGCTAACAAAATGAAATTCAATACGGAGAAATGTAAAGTACTGCATTTAGGGCGGAAAAATGAAATGCATAAATATAGGATGGGAGAGACCTGGCTGAATGAGACTATGTGCGAAAGGGATCTAGGAGTCCTAGTAGACCACAAGTTGAACATGAGCCAACAGTGTGATGCGGCAGCTAAAAAGGCCAATGCAATTTTGGGCTGTATCAATAGAAGTATAGTGTCCAGATCAAGGGAAGTAATAGTGCCACTCTATTCTGCCTTGGTCAGACCTCACTTAGAATACTGTGTCCAGTTCTGGGCACCACAATTCAGAAAGGATATTGACAAATTGGAGCGTGTCCAGAGAAGGGCAACTAAAATGGTGAAAGGTCTGGAAACAATGCCTTATGAGGAGAGACTTAGGGAGCTGGGTATGTTTAGCCTGGAAAAAAGACGGTTTAGAGGCGATATGATAGCCCTGTTTAAGTATTTGAAGGGATGTCACGCTGAGGATGGAGCAGGCTTGTTTTCTGCTGCTCCAGAGACTGGAACACGGAGCAATGGGTGCAAGCTCCAGGAACAGAGATTCCACCTCAACATGAGGAGGAACTTTTTGACAGTCAGAGCTGTTCGGCAGTGGAACACACTCCCTCGGAGCGTGGTGGGGTCTCCTTCCTTGGAGGTCTTTAAACAGAGGCTGGATGGCCATCTGTCGGGGATGCTTTGATTGTGATTTCCTGCGTGGCAGGGGGTTGGACTGGATGGCCCTCGTGGTCTCTTCCAACTCTGCAATTCTATGATTCTATGATACTATAGCCATTCTTCATTCTCATTTAACATGTAGCAGAAGCTAATGGGCATTGGAGTCTAGCATCATGGGGGTTGTTACAGATCCCCCAACCCTGATGAAGGGTCTGCAATTTAGCAGCTCATCGCAGAGAGTAGATGTTCTTGACCCACCCTCAAGCCTAGAGCTGGGGAAGAGTCATAGAATCATAGAGTTGGAAGAGACCCCAAGGGCCATCCAGTCCAACCCCCTGCCATGCACCCAATCAAAGCACTCCTGATAGATGGCCATCTAGGCTCTGTTTAAAAACTTCCAAAGAAGGAGACTCCACCACTCTCCCAGGTAGTGTATTCCACTATCAAACAGCTCTTCCTAATGTTTAGGTAGAATCTTTGTTCCTTTAATTTGAACCCATTGCTTTGTGTCCTAGTCTCTGGAGCAGCAGAAAACAAGCGTGCTCCATCCTCAGTATGACATCCCTTCAAATATTTAAACCTGGCTATGATGTGCCCTCTTAACCTTCTCTTCTCCAGGCTAACCATTCTTAGCTCCCTAAGCTGCTCCTTTATAGGGCATGGCCTCCAGACCTCCCACCATTTTGGTCACCTTACTCTGGACACGTTCAAGCTTGGTAAGGTAAGGTGTCCGATGGGAAGAGAGCTGTGTTTACATCTCAGCTCTTTTTCTGCTACTTAAGATATGAGCCACTGACTGTTTCATATGTAGACAAAATGGACAAATGAAAATAAACATGCTTTACCTTATATTTAGTCTTGCGTCTCTTCACTGAATCCTAATTCAGTGGAGCCCTGGTGGCACAGTGGTTAAATGCCAGTACTGCAAGTCACCACATCGCAAGTTCAATTCCAGCGGGCTCCAAGGTTCACTCAGCCTTCCATCCTTTCGTAGGTCGGTAAAATGAGTACCCAGCTTGTGGGGGCAATTAGCGAACACACATTGGAAACTGCTTAATGCAGTGTAGATGTGTAAATTGTTATTGCTTAAACAATTTGTAAGCTGCTCTGATAGCCTTCTGGCTGAAGAGCGGGGTATAAATAAATAAATAAATAAATAATAATTGAATCTGTCAGTAAATTTGATGGCTATATTTTAAGGTTTGGAAAAACTCCAGTGAAACTCCAGGCAAGCTCCATTGCTCAGGCTGTGGAACCCATGGAGGGCCACAACATCCCTGTGGCAAATAGTGGCTCCCATAGCAATGGAGTATTGAGTCTGCTCTGAGTTTTACTCTGGAGCTATCCAAGGTACTGAAAATACTTTGGAGACATTTGGTAGCAGGATGCATGGGATGTAAGGGAAATGGAATACAGAGAAGACCTGTGGAGCAAGAAAGAAATGGAAGAAGAGAAACATGGGAGGGGGAGCAGAATATGGGAATGGTATTTTTTTAATACTTTATTATTTATTAGTTTCTTAGTTATTTTTTAAACTTACACTTCGCAATATTCATTGTAATACATTCAATATTACAAACATCAAACCATTATTCTATTGTAAACATCAGATACGTAAATCAAAAAATATCCATTGTAAATCGTAATAATGTACCAATTGAAAACCATCTATTATAAAGATCTCCCATCAAGGACTTCCTTTAACGAATCGTGAGTCACATCTTCTATGGGAATGGTATTGAGGAACAGAATGAAGGGTACATCCAGCCCATGAAACCATAAAGAAATGGAAGAACAGTGTTAACTAGAAAATTGGAAGAAGGAAGAGGTATTCAGAAAACCATCTGATAGGTTCACCTTAGGGTCGCCATCAGTCAGAAACGACTTGAAGTCACACAACAATAACAACAATTGTGTCATAAAAGGCAGAACAGAGCAAGACCACGGGATAAAAAAGAAATGAAATAGCAGAGATTCAGGAAAACTGGAATATGGGAGGTGTATTGATGAGTGGAATGCAGAGTAGAGAAAGCTTGTTGAACCACAAAGAAATAGAAGAACAAAAATACAGCGAATGTAGAAAAAATACAGTGAACATAGACTATAAGAGCGGTATTGAGGAGTGGAATGCAAAGTAAAGCAAACCCATAGAACAAGAAAGGAATGGAGGAAGGGAAATACAGGAAAAGTGGAACTGAGGAGTGGAATGCAGAGTAAAGCAAACCCATGCAACAGGAAACTACCAGAAAAACAGAAATACAGGAAAGAACTGGAATATAGAAGGGGGACTGATGAGCTGAATGGAAAGTAAAGCAAACCCATTAAACAAGAAAAGAATGGGAGAACAAATGCAGAAAAAAGTGGAATACAGGAGTGGAATGCAAATTAAACAAGCCCACAGAGCAAGTCAGGAATGAACGATGGAGTACAGAAGGAGTAGAATACAGAAGTGGGATGCAGAGAAGAGCAACCCTGTGGAAAACAAACAACAGAAGAACATCAATTTGTTTATTCTTAAAGTCGCAACACCCTCCCGGTCAACTTCTTCATCCAAGCTAGTGACCACTGCTGGTGCTCATGGCAAATGATAAGTATTGCCTTTTGCACTTGATGAAGAGTTTCTATACTGAGGAAGGGGGAATGGTTCTGTTTCCCTATTCCCTCTCATTTTCTTGTCCAGCATAACTCATGGGTTGCCAATCGCCTTATTGCCAGACTTAGCTGTTCACAAGGGGAATGGAATGACAAACACGAGAGGGAATGAGAAATGAAAAAGCTTCTTCCCCAAGTGCCCTAACTGATCTCTGCTTCATAATTGAAAGATTGGGGTATTAAAGGGACACAGTAGGCCTGCAGGAACAGCACAATCATTTGTGCAAATGGTAATTTCAGCATTCAGTCCATCATATCCATAAACCTAATGTTCCTGAGCCCGACATGACTTATAGTAAATTTCTCCTCCCAGGGGGTTTCATGCCAGTTTGATGCAATGCTGGGAAACACAGAGCAGCGGAAATGCTAGAGATGCTTCGGCTGACTCTCTCTGTCATGCTCTGCAGTGAGCTGATGGGCAAAAACCACCAATCTGATTACGACAGATTTTGAAGGAATTAAATGAACAAGCCACACCGTCCTGACAAAGGCACCATTTCCGTTCCAGTAGATCTCTTTGCTTGCCTTGTACTCACGGTGGAACATGGCAAATCTTCTCAGTAAATAAAGACGTGTTGCTTCATCTCGACGCGTAGCTGCTGCTGAAGTGCTAATCCCCCAGGAAGTGTGCTCCAAATGTTTCCTTTGCATTATAGATGCACTCCTTGAATGCCTCATCTCATGAACTTGTCAGAAGTAGAGAAGACAAAAGGGCCCGCATCTTCTTAGTGGCATAAACAGGCACAATTCCACCTTCCACTTAGGTATATCTTTCGCCATTACGTAGATTGGCATTCTCTTCCATTCTTGACAACAACCAGCACCATCCCCATCAACTCACCATCAAGCCAGCACAGCTCCTCCACTGACTTTCCATGGCTAGTGGAGAATGTGAGTGTGTGGATCAGAGAATTGTCTGAGACTTCTAGAGAATGATGGAGGGGTTGATCTTGGGGGATGATGTAGCCAGATGCTTCTCTGATCCTCAGAATGGTTGTGTGGGTTCAGCAGTTCAGTGGTGAGTTTTGGGGTGGGTGGGTTCAATGGACAGCCATAGCCAACATTGGCCAACATTTACAATATACCAAGGGCTCAGTTACATGGGACAATTAATTGCAGAAAATAGCTCATTAATTCACCATCATACCAGCGTTTATGTGTCCCCATGATCAATTTGCAAGATCGCTGGCATGCAAAGCTATCTTTGTTTGAAGTTCACATGGAGCATGCCTGCGAGTAGAGATGGTGACCATGAGTAAATTACATGCAATATTATTCCCCAAAAGCTCCCTCCATTTCTCTTTCCCCCCCTTGTTAAATCAGAGAAGCAGAAGAGCAATTTTCTGCATACACACACACACACACACACACACACACAATGGCGGCTCCGGCCACTTCATCGCTGGCAAACCCATCCCCGTGCATGTCCGACCAATCACATTTTGACTTCCAGGGTGTGCCCCAATTAGAATTTGGTTGTTCAAATGGGCAGAAATGCACATTTTAATGTTTTGTTTTGTTTTGTTTTTAAATCATGAGAAACAGTGAAGGCTGTTATCGTGCAGTATTTGGAGTTTTGGCCACCTTCCTTTGGAATATGGAGAATCTCTGCAGAAGCTCATCTAAATTTCAGCCCTATCCCTGCAGCCTGATCAAACTGATGGCCTATGTTGGATGTTTTCAGCTGGGCCTGTGCGCTTGAATGTTTCAAACATGTCTGCCCAGATAATAGCCAGGTATAATCAGAAACACAGAGCCTCGCTGGAAGTGTTTCCTTTTAGCTCCTGCCACCTTGTTGTTCTCTGGAAAGCCTGTCACCTCATGCTTCGGCAGCTAATTAAGTGAACTCTGAGTCCAAGCAGGTTAACTGCTAGGAATGAACCCATAATTTTCCTTCTGATTATTCCTCCATGCAGGTTCTCATTGCTGGCTGCTGGGTTGCCCGGCTTCTTTCCACATGACCTGATCCCCCCTCCCTTGTCCATCCAGGCATTTGCCAGAAGCAGAGAAGGGCCTAGAAGGAGGGAGAGAGGAGAATTAATGTGGCAGGAAACCCATTTGTCAGTGGGTTGTGTGCCATGTGATAGATCTTATTACCGATTGCAAAGCTAGCGCTCTGTGTCAAATGGCCTCTTGAAAACCCTTCCCTCCATGTGTGGTCAATAAATAGAGAGGGATGTTTCAGCATATTTTCTCCCGGGGGAGGAGAGAGAGTCTCTTACAGGTTTTTTTTGGGGTGAGGGAACTCTCCATTACCAGTGGTGCACACAGTTGCTGGGTTAGTCCCATCCAGGCCTGGATATTTCAAGGCCAAACTCTCAGACCAAAGGATGGCCTCAGGTGATCTCACAGGGGAGTGCATTGTGGTGATATCATCAAACAGGATACATCAGAAGTAGAATGCACTGCTTTGGATTGTGGTGGAGTCTCCTTCTTTGGAGGTCTTTAAACAGAGGGTGGATGGCCATCTGTCAGGGATGATTTGATTGGGTATTACTACCTGGGAGAAAGGGGTTGGACTGGATGGTCCTTGTGATGTCTTCCAACTCTATGATTCTATGTTTATGCATCAACCAAAATCGCTCAGAGTATGCCATTCAATTTTTATTTCAACCAGATCTTTTTTTAAAAAAATGAGGTGGTATGCTCACAATTGTTTCAAAGCAGTGCTCTCACCCTGAGATTTTTCTATGTCACTCTAATGACTGGAGAAGAAAGGCCAGGCCATGATTACTCAAGGCTAACTTCTGAGATTTTGGGAAAATTGGGGTCCATCTACACTGTAGAAATAATGCAGTTGAAATGCTGTAGCTCCATGCGATGGAGTCCTAGGATTTGTAGTTCTATGGTCTTTAGCCTTCTCTGCTAAAGCATGCTGCTGGCTCACAAAACTACAAATCCCAGGATTATGTAGGATGGAGCCAGGACAGTTAAGGTAGTGTCAAACTGCAATATTTCTACAGGGTAGGTGCACCTGTAGTGGTATATCTTCTTTCTTTCTTTCTTGATCTTTTTTTTCCAGGTGGTGTCGGGGAGACAATCAAGAGCATAATCAGCAACTCCATGTTTAGCTGGGCTCCTGTTTTGTATTCTCCAAATGACCCCACATAGTTCTAGGCTGAGTGTTTATATTGAGGATGGAAGGAGGACTGTGACTAATACAGCTAGGACAGACACATAAAATACAGCTTCATAACGATGCCACATAAACGTGAAAGGGCATGCAGATCAGATGACACTGCCCTTTTGCATTTATGTACTGGCCATAAGCCATACTTTTTTATTGACGGCCGAAGCCGTCAGTAGATCGGCTGTGGTGATATTTTGCCGGCATTGCCAGCATATGAAACCTCGCACCAATGTCCTCTCATCATTCCATCATCAATGGCTGTCAATGGCCAGTCCAGCCAGAACACATCCAGTCGAACCCCTGCCATGCAGGAACACACAATCAAAGCACTCCCAACAGATGGCTATGCAGCCTCTGTTTAAAAACCTCCAAAAGAAGAGACTCCACCACACTCTCAGGCAATGTAATCCACTTCTGAACCACTCTTAGTGTTAGGAAGTTCTTCCTAATGTTTAGGTGGAATCTCTTTTCCTGTAGTTTGACTCCATTGCTCTGTGTCCTAGTCACTGGAGCAGCAGAAAACAAGCTTGCTCCATCCTCAGTATGACATCCCTTCAAATATTTAACCATGGCTATCAGGTCCCCTCATCACCTTCTCTTCTCCAGACTAAGCATACCCAGCTCCCTAAGTGGCTCGTCATAGGGCATGACTTCCAGACCTCCCATCATCCTGGTCACCCTCCTCTGGACACATTCCAGCTTCTCAATATCCTTCCTGAATTATGATGCCCAGAACTGTAACTCTAGATCTGTAACTCTAGGTTGCTAATCTATAACTGCAGCCATTTTTCTTAGAAGTAGAGAGCCAGTGCAGTGTAGCAGTTTGACTATCGGACTACTAGAGAACAGGGTTTGAATCCCTGCTGAGCCATGGAAATCTGCTAGACGACCTTTGGTAAATCATACCCTCTCAATCTCAGATGAAGGCAAATCTTGCCAAGAAAACCCCATGATAGGTTCACCTTAGGATCATCATAAGCTGGGAATGACTAGAAGGCACACAACAACAAACACAACAAGAATGCTATAGTGCACCAATGCCTCAATGGAATGAGACTTTTGCAATATAGCACTGTAACTCTAACAAAAATATACCCCCCCACAAAAAATCAGAGGAGAAATTTTGGCCTTCAAATTATAGGATCACCCCAGCAAACCGTATTCCCCATTTAAAGGAGGGGAAACCTTGTGGAAAGGCTGTAGCCAAATTCTCTACAAACCGAAAAGAATCCCAAAGCTCCCAAAAGAATAGAACAAGGGGACATGAAGGTGGAAAGAAATGGGGAAACCCAGCAAAACCCAAAGCTGCATATTGTGAGAACTCGCACTTCTTTAGACCAATCTGGAAGAGATGAGAAGAAGCAAAGCTGGAGTCCTTTTCTTCTCTCTCTGCCGGCAATTATGTGATCACTCTGTCTTTTGGGAGTCGACTGTAGCCGCCAACCTTCTCTTTGGTGTGCTATAGTCTAGAAGAAATAGAGTTGCAGACAGCCTCAGGGTTCCCTTGCTAAAATTGCTTTCATTTAGGGCGATTTATCAGCATTTTCACACCATTTTTCAATGACTCTTCTCAACAGTTCTGTGCCATGCAAATACCTCCACAGCTGGGGAAAGGGCAGAGGCTGAGAGCAGAGAGAAAATAGGATTGAAATACACCAGCCTAGGTCACTCAGGAGTTGTGTTGATCTTTCCTTTTGGAGATTTTTGCTTTTTTCCCCCAGCTGGCAGACAAAATGAAGGTGAATTTGCCTGGAAATTACAAGTAGTAGGGACTGTCAATAGGATGAATGAATTGCTGTAACTAGTTACTTTTTAAGAAAGGAATTTGCAATGAAGCCATATTTAAAAAATAATAATAAATAATACAGGGGAAGCTCAATTTTTTAACTGGTGTGAGGAGTCATAACTGGCAGTCTGTTGGTTAGTTTGAATTAGAGTAGACCTATTTAACAAACTGTTGAATCTTGCATTAACATATAGATAAATGTAAGGGATTGAATGGGTCTACTCTAGCCAAGAATAAAATAGGATTTGGGCCAAATAATTCCATTTGGGTTATTGTGTTTCATAACTTTTTAGAAAGCATATTCCATGTTATATGTACTGGTCTGTGACCAAAGCAAACTGAAGTGAACTGGAGCTACCATACTAGTTACTTTCATTTTTTTAAAAAAATTGGCATTTTAACAGGTACTCTGGAAGAGTATTTTTCCCCAAGTCATTTGCAATTGCCTCATCAATCTTCAGGGTTTCTTGTTTTCCTCAAGAAAATGTAAGTGAAAGGAACAGGAATGTAATGAGAGATGCAAGTACAGTTGGCCCTCCGTATCCACGGGTTCTGCACTGATGATTCAACCAACCACAGCTTGAAGATATTGGGGGCAGGGTGGATTCCAAAAAATAAAAACTTTCTGTTCACTATTTTATATAGGGCACCTTTGTATTATATCATTGTGTATAATAGGACTTGAGCATCCACAGATTTTGGTATCCACAGGGGGGCTGGAAACCAAACCCCAGGGGATACTGAGGGCCCGCTGTAACAAGTTGCTTGCTTTCGTCACTGCAATGAGTAATGTCAATTAACTCCATTTTTTTCCCCAAACACTGTGACACATGATGACATGAATTACTTTTCCATGAGTCATGTTGTGTCATGAGAACAGTGAATGTACATGCAAGAAAATAAAAGCTGAAATTCTGTTGATGTCTTACATGGATAAGTTCCCTATGGAACCAGCTGGGCATTTTTATCCTCTCTCTGGCTTTTCTTCGCAAATGAAGATTCAGGAAGGACTCATCCCGTGCTTTCTGCAAGAGCGCTGATGACTAAAAAGGCCAATCCAAGATAAACAAGTCCGGTTACAGAAAGCACAGCAGAAGGTCTCCTTGGGTGATGTTTTCGGGTTGTGTTTCTTTCTGCATTGTCCTTTCTCTTCAAGACTTGTTCAGCATGAGTTCTCAAATAAGGTTGCAGCATTGTGGATAGTGCATCTCCATGCCTCCCGATGTGAGGCCAGGGCGGACCACTGTTGGTGATCAATTTGGCCGAGCCTGAGATGTTGTTTCAGGGAGTCCTTGTAATGTTTTTTTGGAGCGCCCCTCTTACGCTGACCCGTGGCGAGTTCACCGTAGAGTAGTATTTTTGGGAGGCGATGGTCCTCCATCCTAGAAACGTGCCCAGCCCAGCGCAGCTGTGTTCTCAATATCATGGCGTCAATGCTGGTGACCCCTGCTTGCTCAAGGACAGCAACATTCGTCACATAGTCAGTCCAATGCACACCAAGAATGCATTTCAAGATTGCAGAAAGTTGCAGCATATATACTGCATTGCACATGTATGTGCACTGAGCTTCCAAAGGGGTGTGCCTTCTACACATATACTGAGCATGGATTCTCATGATTGTACATTGGGTTCCACATTGGCTGTCTTGCTTTGGTTGTGTAAGGTTGCCATCCAGCGCAAGAATTGCATAGCACAGTTAATACATAATACAATGCATGTGGAGATTTACACTATCCAGTCTCTGTGTATGATTTGAACCAAAGACTGTCCCTGGGTCCTTTCATACTGTGCCCTGGTGGCACAGTGGTTAAATGCCAGTACTGCAAGTCACCACATTGCAAGTTGCAAGTTCAATTCCAGTGGGCTCCAAGGTTCACTCAGCCTTCCATCCTTTCGTAGGTCAGTAAAATGAGTACCCAGCTTGTGGGGGCAATTAGCTAACACACATTTGGAAGCTGTGTAATGCAGTTAGATGTGTAAATAGCTATTGCTTAAAACAATTTGCAAGCCGCTCTGATAGCCTTGTGGCTGAAGAGCGGGGTATAACTAACTAACTAACTAAATAAATAAATAAAAAATACTAGACAAAACCTAGCTTTATGATTCTACTTTGACTGTGATGTCTATAGTCTGTGGAATCCTGGGGCTCATACTTTGGTGAGACACTAGAACTCTCTGGCTGAGAATTCTCAATGCCCTTCCCTCAACTGCATATCCCAGAATCCCATAAGATGGAGTGATGACAGCTAAACTAGAATCATATGCTATAATTGTGTAGTGTGAGAAGGCCGCTGCTCAATAGAAACAGCTAGGGCATCTGTGTTTTATTCAATCAAAAATGGTTCCATAGTGGGGGAAAGAGAAGGAGGAAAAAAAAAACAGCAATGGGGATGAAAGGAAAATAATATTCTTGTTACTCAGGCATAAAGGGAACATGCTGACTGTGTTCTCAATGTATGATGACATGTGGAAGGAACATTGAGAAGATGGATTGCCTTGATGATATTATAGCTCTTTAACCCTCCACAGAGTTTGAAAAATGTGAGGAATGTCTAATAAAACACACACACGGTGTTCCACAAACCCATAACATGAATACAACCCTACCCGGTATGTCCCTCAGGCCATGCATCTGGACAATAATTTTGTGCCTGCAATCCGGTAACTCTGGAGTGCTTAATTGGGGCTAGGGATGGATAGGAATTTTGTTTCAGATCATGATTTTACTAAGAAGTTGACTAGTGTTGAAGAGCAACAGCGAGTCTCAACTAGAGTAGACCCACTGAGCTAATTGAAGGGTCTGAATCCTGTTGAATAGTCCCAACTAGAGAACAGCCATGGGATCAACTGTTGAGTCAACACATAGGAAAATCTATGGGTCTTCTCTAGTCAGGACAAGCAATAGCACTTAGAGGTTGTCTAAAAGGTGAAAATACTCCGCATAGAATTTGAGGAGAATATGATTTGTCTAAATGGCTTCCAGCAGCAATCTGCCATATTTGGAAAGAGAGGGGCCCAAATCACCAAAAACTCTGCAGGAAAAGCCTTTTCTCATTTTTTAAAAAAAGTTCCACAGGGAATGTACATTCCCACTCATTGGGACAACCAGATCATTGGGACAACCAGGTTGCCACATTGGTTCTCCATAGTTGAAGAACATCTTCACCTCCCAACCAAACCTTTGGGAGCTGTGGAAAGAAATGTGTGTGCTTTCCTGATTCAAACATTGTTGCTCTTTTAAGAAGCATGTTAATTACATATCTGCAAACTGAATCTTTCATTCTATGAAAACTAATGTTTTAAAATGACATTGTGGGTGGATGCAAACACATATGTGATATTGATTCAATCTATATTTATGATTCCTCAGACCTTTGAGATATTGATTGCTAAGCTCACTATGCTTGGCTAAAAATCAAAGCTCATTCTTGGATCCCTTGAAGATGTTTTCAGCTTGAACTCAAAGGGATCATTTAAAAAAAGAAAAACTTCCAAAGTTGCTAGGAAAAAAATATATTAATGCTTAAAAAACCCACCACAACAACCCAATAAAAGGAAAACACATTGACCTTCCAACAAAGCCTCTTCAAAGAATGTGATGGCTACGGTGGACATTTTGCTTTGAGGCTGCAGATGAGATGCAACCTATCTATCACAAACCAATGATCTTTTTGCTGATTAAGCAGCTGACTTTTACATACCTGGCTAATTAACTGATTACATTTGCATACATGCCATATTGCAAGATAAAAGTGTTTTGATGAAGGCCCTGTATGAAGGTGCCTGAAAAACTGCCTATTAACGTATATGTTTATGCCAGCTCTTTATTGTGTGAAATGTACTGGTCTGTACAGCAGAAGTTAAGGATTTTGAAACCCTGATGTGATCATTCTAGCTGAGATATCAATCTATCTCTCTGTCTGGGAAAATTCAAAGACATAGCTGTGTTAATCTTGAAAATCAGTAAGCAAGGGGATGCACATCAGCAGAACCTGGTGAGCATTTGGACACTCTTGTCAGTGTCCTGTTGCACATCTTTGAAATTCACTAGGAGGTTTCCATATTGGCTCTGCAACGTAGCTAAGTATGTGTTAAGTTACACAATGCAAACAGTGATATAGACTCATGGCTCCTCCTCCTCCTCCTCATCATCATTTTCATCTGCCACCTATCTCCATTTTAATTCCTCATGCCTCTAATCTCAAAGTTGTCTTTACCAAGTAGAAAGTTGGGTTGGCCGGTCAGTGATGGCTGTTTCTCCCAATATTTGTTAATTTGCTATTAAATCTCTGCCTAATAGCTTAATGAATGCATTAAAGCATGTGCAAATTAGGTTTTTTATAATTAATGGATTGCTTAGCTACAGATTGAAAGGGTATGATACATCTTCAGCGACTCAGTGGGAATTAATGAGGCATTAGGCCGTCCCCTGTCATGGAGGCCAGTCTTATGAATGATCCTTACGATTCCACATGCAAAGTGGGTAGTCGCTCCCCTGCTCACATTCCCTATACATCTTCCCCCCTTTCCCTGCTCCCTCCCTTGGCGCTGCTGATTTACGTGAAATAAAAATGTAACTTCCACGTTGGTTTTGTAATGAAAAGTGGCCCATTGGAGAAGACAAATGCTGTTTACAGTTGCAGAAACGAGGGTGGGATGCAGAAGGAATAGATTAGCACAGAAGAAGGTGGTTTTTATATTGCTTTGGTTGCAACTTTAGTTGGTTGCAAAGTTTTTATATTGCTTTGGTTGCAACAATAGGTGGTCACTTGCATGGTAACCATTCTAAATGAAAGGATCCTTATTAGAGTTAAATAACAGTCTCGTAATCTTGACCAAAGGCTGAGAATGTTTTGCCATTCCCAGTGTTGTTATTTTGTTACCCTACGAGGTGGGGGGTCCATGGGGAGCCCACCCATGACTCCAGCATCTCATTTAATGTATAGGTAATTATTAGCTCGAAATGACTGGCTTGCAAGTGGAGGGTAACTTGGGGACCTTTTCACCAATGTAAACCAGTAGTAATTGCAGAGAACTCCAGTTTAAAGTGAAATAAAGAATGTTTATTGGAAATAGCATGAAGTGAACTCACACATGCAACATATGCTCCTAAGAGCCACACAAGGCTATCAGAAAGAATGTGAGGAAGGTTGGATAGAGAGAGAAGTCCAGGGAATGGGTGACATTTACCAGTCTTATAGAGGAGAGAGTTAGAGGTTCAGACTGACATTGAGGGTGGCACAGAGAATCCGACAGTGTCGTGTCCATTGGTGGCACACTTTGCTAGTTTCTAGACTGGGATATTTATGACCCATTTTGTGCCTTGAAGGTGAGTTTTGGCTACAGCAATGGCTAAATTATTCTCCTATGGTAGGAACAAAGGAGAACCAAACTCCACTGATTGTCTTAGATGGATGGGAGATGAAATTGATGGATTTATGACAACTTTGTAATCTAGGACAAGAGTGGGATCTGAGATTAGACTTCCTTTGGATTGGATCTGGAAAAGTCACTTGATTGTTTGGTTAGATGACTCATTGTTGAGGGGTCCAAGAAGGGATTAGCATATATCTTTTTAATGGCCTTGTTTACCGGGGGGCTTTCTCATAATCCAACGTTGGGCTGGATTGCTAAAAATATTTCTTAAGATACCTTCCCGGAGGGGCAAGATGGCAACGGACTAACAACTTCTGAATTGTCCTCCCACTAACATCTGGCATTACCACCTACATATACCTCAAAAATGCCATCCAAAGGCAAGAAAAGAAATCGGACGAGCCCCTGTAATAATAATGACAATCAGGAAACCTCCAAAGCAGAAAAACAGATGAGGATTGACTCACTCTTCCCAGCAGCAGAGACAACACAGCCCGTGAGTAACAGATCTGTAACAACAACTCCTTCTTTACTCCTTTAGCCATCACAGACACCTGGTCCTTGTGTCCTCCACATGACCTATTTTTGGATCACCCCAGTCAACTTGACTGAAGTGTTCTATGTCTCCAATTATGAGATATTATAGGGAGGGGGTAGTTGAGGATGGTAGCAGGATTACAATTCCCAAAAAGCATGTCAGTGGAAGATGATGCAACATCATCTAACAACATCCAGAGCCACGTTTGCTCCACACTCCTAAATGTTGCCATCATGGTCAATAGGGAAAAGCAGACCAGGTGAGATCTGGATAGTGTAGCAGTGGTGGGTTGCAGTATCCTTATCACTACTCAACAATTGATTCAATAGCCTTGTTTTAGTTGTGCCAACGAAAGTCAACACGATTCTTGCCTTTCTTTCTTGGAAATGCTCAGTAGGCCTTACCAATGTGTAAATGCTTGAGGAGAGGTGTATATTTCCTTACAGCATCTCTTGGTAGATACAAAAATGCTACTTTCTTCAAAACTGTTGAGGCCTGTGAAATTTCTTCCCACCCTTCCATCATGCATCTGACAAACCTAATGGCCATTGAAAGCTTGTGGTGCAATCTGTTTGTAAGTGTTTTTTAAGGCATGGCCCATGGGTGGGGGAACTGTAATCCTTTAGAGAAAATCTGGGAAACATGTGGCCTTCCAGATGTTGTGAAGGATTGCAACTCACGCCAACTCTACCTGACATGGTGAAGAACAAGAGATGATGGAGGTTCTTGGGTTATACAACATTTGGAAGATCATACCTTTCCCAGTCCTGCTCTGGATGTTGTTCAGTTCCATGTCCCATCAGCCCAAAGACAGCATGGCTAGTGGTACAGGATGATGGGAGCTGAAGTCCAGAACCACCTGAAGGAGCACAGATTTGCTGTCTTTCTCCTTTTCCATCTTTTCTCTCTCCCTCTCTCTCTATGTATGTGTGTGTGTGTGTGTGTGTGTGTGTGAAAGACTTTTCTCAGCAGTTTACAATAACAGGGTGTTGAGAGTAGAGAAAGATGCAGACTGAATCAGCTTCCCTCTGAGTTTCCTTTAGTGTAATGTAAGAAATATTAATGCTAAGTAGATCTATGTGCAGAGTGAAAGGCAGGAAGAACTGAACAGATTACACCAGCTTAGGGATATTATATCAACTGCTGCTTCCAAAGACAGGAACATTTCAATGGCTTTTGGGAAGGGGAAAGAGGCCCATCTTACCTTCTCACCACTGCATAGATTTCTGGGGTATAGATTGATTCTTGATGGAATCCTGTTGGTGTCTTAAGAATGCATAAATTCCCTAGCCGTTGGGCATTTTTGTCCAATATGGAAAGTCTGCGCTCAGTCCAAGGTTGAGGGAGGTGAGTCATACATAGGTTGCTAGTGTACATGGATGTATTTTGCACATTGATGTGCTGCGTACATCATGAATATGCATCAGACCATGATAGAGATTGATTTGAGCACCGTTGCAATTCACTAAGGAGACAGTGTTGCACAACTGCCAGGTAACTCAGTGATGCTCTTTCTCCTCTACAAGAGATCTTTGACTCTGCTTTTCAGTAGGAAAATAAGGGAACAAATTTGGATGGCGGAGGGAATGAGACATAAAAGGAAACACCGGCAAACCCCCCTTCTTGTTGCAGATAATGGATGCACCAGTTTTCACACAAACACACCCTCGGTTTCTCTCTTTCCTCCCTCACTGAGGTCTGAGCCTGTCATCAGGGGATTCAGTTCCAGGCTTAAGACTTGGCAGGCGCTGATGCTCTTTCTGCTGTTGTCTAAAGGGATTACAAGCTTTTGTAAAGCTTGCCGTAATATGCCAGGGAAAGCAGAGTGGCATGGAGGGGATGCATTTCTAAACAACCTTTCCATAATAGGGGAGTCGTAATTGTATTTATACAGCATTCATTCCACCCAATTGTTGCTAGGAGCACTTTTCATACAAATGTTGGGCAAAATACAACACGTTGCAAGTGACACCAGCGTCCATTCCATTCCACAAATGCTTTGAATAGTGGCAACAGAAAGATAAATTTCTTTCTTCCTTTGTTTTCCCCTCTAGGGTACCCTTAATTTGGAAATGGGTGGAGGGGATTTTTTGATTCCAGTTCATTTTTGATGGGAGGTTACTAATCGTCCACAAATTTCTCTATACTTATGGTGGAAAGAATGGTTGATTCAAAAAATATCAGCCAAGTGTAGGAAAAACCCAAAAACTTTCTTTTGGGTTTGAAGAATAGCAATGCTTAAGTGATGGGTAGGGAATCTTTAGTGTAGTTTTACATCTATTTTTTACATTTTTACATTCTTTTGTCTTAGAAACAAACAAACAAACAAACAAACAAACAGAAACAACAGCCCATACAGCAAATGGAATATTCTCCACCAGCAATGGACATTGATTCATTCATATGTCATAGTGTTTTGTTAAGTCTTTTCAGATTTTGTAATGTGAAATATCAAAATTTCCCTGGTGAAGTCTGGAAACTTAATCTCTGACCTGTTCTTCCATAGTCGAACATGGTGTGATGGTGGCCACAACTATTGTAGTCCTTGGTTGATATGTTAAATAAATGGTAGCCATGACTGGTTTGTCTTTTCAAGGTCTTAAGGTTATCTGACAGCTTCTCCATAGGCAACACGTCCTGGATTCTTCTTCACCAACTTTCCAGGGATAGATTTCTTCTTTTCCTATTTTTAGCCCCATCCATGTAGTGTCACTTCCATGCAAAGCTTGTGTTCTTCATTTCCCAATGCACTCATCCATCCACCTTTTGATGAGTATGTAGCAATCAACATTTGGAAATCTTTGCCATTTTCACATACAAATGGCCAAGCCTGACATATTGAGCCTTCCTCTTGGACTAGATGTCCCTTGTGGTCTCTTCCAACTCCATAATTCTAACCCTCTCCAGTTCCACACCCTTTACCTGCTGCCACCTGTGCCAACCAAACCAGTATAAAAGCCAGCTATAAGCTTAGGAAAGTTGTGAGAGAGAAGGTTTAGAAAGCTAAGCCTCCTGTGTGCAACTCAGACGAAGCTGACGTTACTCAGACAGCATTAATTTAATTCCACTCAGTTATGCTTTTAGATTTGATTTTTTTTTGTGGGGGGAAGAAGTAATAATATTCTATGGAGTGATGTGGTGAGGCTTTCATAAGTAGCCCGCAAAAAAAGGTTCACATGCTTCTTGAAAGCTTTCGAATGAAAGAAAGTAGTCCTCCCGGGTCCAAAACCAAACCAAAACACAAAACTCTTGTATGCATTAAATGAAGACATCTGTGGATATGGGATCAGAGGCAGTTCTAGAATTGATTCTAAGAGTGATTACATTTAATCTTCAGGTTTTTAAAGAACCTTCCTTGGGAACCCTGGCTTCCTGTGATCTCCAAATGCCTCCATTGTCTCAGACTAGGCCCACGAAAACTCATCCTGGAGTATTTTTAATATCCTTACCTTTAAGAAGGGGGAATTTAAGATCACGGAGTTGAATCTTGGAGTCCCAATCTGTCCTTGCTCCCCCACCCAAATGACAATGGCAGACATAAGAGTTAGCTAAATAAGGTCAATATATATATAACTTGGGTACGTACAATAGGCCTGGGTATGTTTCCTCTCCCAGTGTGCTGATTGGCTGCTTAGGAAACACACCCAACCAATCATCACCCACATGCAAATTCCTTCTCCACCTCACAATCCACTCCTGCCACTCAATCCTCATCTATACTTCTAGCATCACAAGGACTCCTCCATGTTCTCACTCCCTCAGCCACTCACCAGTCATGGGCTGCAATTGGAGCCAGGCAGTCAAATGGTGGTGGCGGCAGCCACAGCGGTAGCAGCAGGGCAACAGAGTGAGTCACCCTCACCGATTTCAGGAGAACGGCATATGGTAATCCAGGTCCAGCTAGTTTTATTACATTTACAATTTTCACTGTGGCAGCCATTGCACAACTGTGGGGAAAAGATACTGTATAATGAGGCACTGAATACTTCCCTGCACAATACAAGGGTGTGGGGTGGGTGTAGGGGAAATACTTGCATACGCCACCCAGTGGACTTCAGTCCTTCTCTAAAGTTTTCTCCATGGCCCCTCCCTGACCTTTCTCTAAAGGAAAAAAATCTGCAATTTGATTCAAAAGGCTGAACAGCGCATTTGAAATTCAATACCCTACAGTAGAGGAATGATGATAAAATGTCCCAGGGTCATTACAATAGGCTGTAACCCTGGTGCTGATTAATCTACATTTCTCCCCACTCTATTTGAACATTAAAAGCTTTTTTGAATGGGTCATCCACTGAAGTGACCAAAGAGCTCTCCTTCTAGAAGATGAAGTATTTTGCATCCTCTTGACTGTAGCCCTCCTGTACTCTTATTCCAGAAGAATGAGGTCCATTTCAAGCCAGGGGCAGCTATTGGGGATACAGCAATGGGTGGTGAGATTAGGGAATTGCCATCCAAACAAGAATTCTTTAACCCTCTTTAACTCCCCAATGATTATTCTCTCCAGCATTGCAGAAAGTGAGACAGTAAAAAATTCATTCCAAAGAAATGTCTTATATTTGCTGGATTTGCATTTCCTTGGTCACTTTTCCTGTTGCCCCCCACTTTTTTTGTTGGTTTCCTAGAGTCCTTTGACTGTCTAAATTGGTTGCCAAATTCTGTTTTATAATGCTCAGCCAAAGTTGTACGTTACTGCAATGCTAGAAATTTGAGGATTGAAGGAACATTGCACACACTATTTGGGATGAATAATAGGATTATAATAGGATCAATAATAGGGATTGGAGGAGGTGACATGATAGCCATCTTTAAATATTTGAAGGAATGTCATGTAGAAGACAGAGCAAGCTTGTTTGCTGCTGCTGCTGCTCCAGAGATAAAAATGTGAACCAATGGATTGAAATGACAAGAAAAGAGATTCCACTTCAACATTAGGAAGAACTTGGCAGTAAGAACTGTTTCAGAGTGGAAGAGATTGCCTTGGAGGTTGATGGCCTCTCCTTCTTTGGGAGTCTTTAAAGAGAGGTTGGTCATCTTTCAAGAGTGCTATCTATATATATAATTCTCTTGGGTATGTTGCCTTTTCTAGTGTGCTGATTGGCTGCTCAGGAAACACACCCAACCAATCTCCATCCACATGCAAATTCCCTCTCCACCTCACAATCCGTTCCTGCCACTCAGTCTATAGCCCAGATCCCTGGCCCAGATTGGGACCCAGGCAGTCAACGGCTGTGGCAATGGGTCGCCTGTGATGGAAACCAGGCAGTCAACTGGTGACGGTAGCATGATGCCGCTGCTGCCACTCTGACGGGACCTAGGCAGTCAACTGGCGGTGGGGGGGGGGCGGCAGCAGCAACGTAACAGAGCAAGTCACCTTAAGCAATTCTGGGGAAAGTGTGGAATGCTAAGAAGGGGGAAGAGGAATTTAAATCCACAGGCCTACCTTATAGGGTTGTCATGAGGTCTACCGGGCATTCTTGGGGGAGTTTTTTTAATGGCGTATGGTATGCCAGGTCCATTTAGTAGTTGTGTATTCCGGCAGAAGGTTGGGCGAGATAACCCTTGTGCCCACTTCCAACTCTGAGATTCTATGATTCTATTACTTAGGCCCTCATGATTTACCCCATACACTGATTCTTCTGACCCCACAGATTCCAATTTGTCTCCACTTGCCAGTAAAGGCTGGTGACTCTGATAAAAATGTGAGGATGCATCTACTTCAGGTTTCACCCTGTACTTTCCAGGAGCTATCCAGGGTCCTGAAACCAATTTTGGAAGGGAATAGGGTTCAGCACCATAGATAACTCATTTGAAGTTCAGACTAAAACTTGGGACAGCTGTGCTGCCCCACAGACATGATGCCACCAGCCTCTACCTCCAGCCACATCCCATGTGTCAGAAGACTCCACTGCCTCAAAAATGGTTTTGAGTAATGAGCCCTTACTTGCTATTCAAGAGGCGCACAACTATTTGGCAAGGCAGCAGAAGCCTAGCTGTGGACTGATCAGTATTCTGGAGGTTTTGCAGCAACTGGTCACTCAGTATTCTGGTGGGCAAGACTGAATTACTCAGTATTCTGGGGTCGTGCTGTATCCCTGAGTGTGCCAAAGCTGCCGAAGCTCTAGGTTTCACTCAGTATTCTTGGGCTGCACTGTAGGTGTTCAGGGCCATAGTGTTGGAGATGGATTTTTGCACAGATGAGAATGTTTCAATATTTGCATACCTGTCCTTAAGAAAGGGCAGAGCCTATAACTTCAGCTCAGAGACAGAAAGAGGGGAAAGGGGGAAATTATGGAGAAACATAGCAGAAGAAGAACAGGAAGAGCAAAAGTAAGAAGCATGAATAAACTTCCAAATTTTTTTACATTCCCCCTTCCATATTGTCATCATCCACACCGTAGGGGTCGTATCTTTAACTTTTTTAAAATACTTTTAAAAAGAAGAAACAAAAACCCTTGCTTGACTTGGAAACCTGAAAGTAAGGTTGCCATTTCCATTTTGGGACCCCTTGTACCCTGTGCATCATTTGGAAAGCATTCTTTTATCCATGTCATCCTTAATTTCATGCCTCTGGACCTGGTGATGGCAAGTGGCTTTGATGGTTTAAGAAGAAGAAAATCTGAAAAAAAAAGAATAGGGAGGAAGAGCACAGATTGGAAAAGTTATTGTTATTATTATTATTATTATTATTATTATTTTGGTGGGGACAACAATTCACAAAATTCCCCAGCCAGCATGGCCAATAGCTGACTGCTACACAACATTCAGGGCCTAAATATCCTAAAGGCACCAGATCTTGTCTGATCTTGGAAACTAAGCACGGTCAGCCCTGCTTGATATTTGGATGGGAGACCACCAACAAATACTAGACTATATTTCAGATGAAGAAACTTGTAAAGCCACCTCTGAGTTTCCTTGCCTAAGAAAACCCTATGAAATTCACCGTGAGTCGACAGGCAACTGGAAGGCACATAGACACAGAGACACAAAATTGATTTGCAGAAATTTCCTTCTTTTTCTCTCTTTTTCTAAAGGGCATTGCTTTGGTTGTAGAGGGGGAGGGGGGAAACAATGCTTTGCAAGAGAAAGTGTACACAAAATATTCTGCAAAAGCTGTGTGACTTTGTGCAAAGTTGGTGGAAGCAGCAGATAATTGTATTTCAGTTCATTTTGAAAGAATATACCAAAATACCCATGTTTCTTCCTATTCATAGAATGGCAAGAATTTGTGGTTTAAATCGAGGGTGGGAAAACCCAATCCTCCCTGAAACCCCCTTCTGGGTCATGCCCCACACACCACGCCCAAATATCTCTATTTTCCTATGTAGACCCTCTCAAATTGATGACAGGAAGTCACTTCCTATAACTTCCTACATTCATTTTGAGAAGAATTGCAGAGGAAAATGAGGGCTAGTTGAGCATTGTCTGGGAGTTCTGGGGTGCTTGTAGAGATGGGGTAGGTGTAATTGCGTATGTTTTCATGCACCTGCGGATTTCTGCAAGGTTTAGTGACAAAAGTGCCTGAAAATTACATCTTTTTAAAAGAAAACAGGGGGGGTTGGCTTTGGAAAGACTGGAGGGGAGCTTCGTGGGCCACCAAATTGGGGTCCATGAGTACATGTGGTCCACAGGCTGTACTTCACCCACCTCTGGTTTAAATAAAATTAAATGTGGGAGCATATTACAAATTCCGTATTTTCTTGGAATTTCCAAGACCTTTTTGGGTAATATATGAAGAGTGGCTTAGGGAGATGGGTATGTTTAGCCTGGAGAAGAGAAAGTTAAGAGGGGATATGATAGCCATGTGTAAATATTTGAAGAGATGTCATACTGAAGATGGAGCAAGCTTGTTTTCTGCAGCTCCAGAAACTAGGGCATGAAGCTATAGGAAAACTACAGGAAAAGAGATTCCACCTAAACATTAGGAAGAATTTCCTGATGGTAAGAGCAGTTCTGAAGTGGAATGCATTGCCTGGGATTGTGGTAGAATCTCCTTCTTTGGAGGTTTATAAACAGAGGCTGGATGTCCATCTATTGGGAGGGCTTGGATTGGGTATTCCTCTAGAGCAGAAGAGGGTTGGACTAGATGACCCTTGTGGTCTCTTCTAACTCTATGATTGTATGATTAATTTCGCTTCTTAACCACTGGTATTTGCAGAAAGCAAACCTGACAGGTGTCTAGGTCAGGTATGGAAGGATGCAGCCACTACACACATCCTTATCTTGTTGCAAGTTCTTAACATCTAAATAGAGCTTTTGCTTGGTTCATAGCCTAAGATTTGCTCCGATTTGCAGGGCTGTTAAGGCAGCCTTTCTTGTCAAGGAGCCATGCTCAAAATCCTTCTGTTCTGCAAGCAAGTTCTCCTTTCCCCGCCTCCTTTGTCAGGGAAGGAGGAGAGTATCCCACTTGTTAGATCATAAATCATCTCAGTAATTGGTGATCAAAGGCCTGTACAAGTCCAGGCAGATATTCCCATTTGGCAGGTGCCCGTTCTGGCACTATGTAATTGAATAGCACTCGCTGTGATATATCTATGCCCCCAGTCTTTGGAAGAAGGGGGGGGGGAAAGTAAAGAAAAGAAGATGTAACGGAATCCATGCAAGCTTTAAGCATGCCTCAGAATGTCGAAAGCAAGGAGGAAGTCACAAAAAATCAGAAGTGGAAGGAGAGCTGGTTTTGCTTTGCTTTTTTCATCTTCCTCCAAAGCACCGTTCAGGTGACAGCCGAGGCAGTTGGAGCTGAAACCCATCTCATGCACATTACTAGGATGATGATCTGACATCACAGGAGCTCCACGTTGGGGCGGTTGTTGTCCCTCGTCTCTGTCAGGGAGGCTGGTGGTTGACAGGAGGTTCCATGAAAGAGTCTGAGAAAAAAGGAAGGCCACAAAGAGGCAAATAAATAAATCATAGAATCATAGAGTTGGAAGAGACTACAAGGGACATCTAGTCCAACCCCCTGCCATGCAGGAATACACACAATCAAAACATTCCTGACAGATTACCATCCAGTCTCTGTTTAAAAACCTCTAAAGAAGGAGACTCCACCACACTATGAGGCAGTGTGTTCCACTTCCGAACAGCTCTTAAAGTTAGGAAGTTCTCCCTCATATTTAGGTGGAATCTCTTTTCCTGGAGTTTGAACCCATTGCTCTGTGTCCTAGTCTCTGGAGTAGCAGAAAACAAGCTTGCTCCATCCTCAGTCTGGTATCCCTTCAAATATTTAAACATAGCTAAAATGTCACCTCTTGATCTTCTTTTTTCCAGGCTAAACATACCCAGTTCTCTAAGCTGCTCCTCATAATATCCAAGTGATCAGCTTTCACAATAACATGTCATGAGGCAATCCCATTATGGGCCATGGAACAAGGGGAACTGGGCCAATATTTTTTAGGGCTAGTCTGGAGTGTAGTGGGTTCCCCCCCCCCATGTTTCTGCTGTTAGTTATCCAGTTGTGGAGTTAGATCATCATAAACCAACTTACAATTGCCTAAAGTCAAATTGCATTATTTCACAACACTTGTATTCTCAGCGGAGGAGGAGGAATGCAATTATGCCATCGGGGCCATTGCACAAGTGGAGCCAGAAGCACCATTGCACCAACCAAAGTCAACACCACCCTTGACATACCATAGACTCACTGCAGTCACCTATCCCCCATGGCCATTCTGTGCCTGGTTAAAGTGGTGGGAAATTGGGGATGCGCCTGGTTATCTCCCTGTAGCCAGACACAAAATGATTATGTCATCTGCTGAGACCTCTGGGTGATCCCAGTGGACAGCAGTGAAGGATGTATGCACTTCACGTCTGGCTACAGAGACATAGCCAGATACTTCTCTGATCTCCACTGCTCTCATCAGACACAGAATAAGAATGGAAGGGCTGTGGGAGTAAGGGCTGCACCAACTTTGCCTGGGGAAGACAAGTTAAGAGTAATTATGTTTAAATATTTGAAGGGATGTCATACTGAGGATGGAACAAGCTTGTTTTCTTCTGCTGCAGAGACTAGGACATGAAGCAATGGATTTAAACTACAGGAGAAGAGATTCCATGAAAACATTAGGAAGAACTTCCTGAGAGTAAGAGGTGTTTGGCAGTGTGATAAGCTGCCTTGGAGTGTGGTGGAGTCTCCTTCTTTGGAGGTTTTTAAACAGAGGCTGGATGGCTATCTGTCAGGGATGCTTTAATTGGGTATTCCTGCAGAGCAGGGGGTTGGACTAGATGGCCCTTGAGGTATCTTCCAGCTCTATGATTCTATAAATTCTACAGTTAGGTCTAGAAGCTGGTGAACAGGCAGGTGTAACATAGCTCTATAAGCAAAACAACCATCCAATGCTTGACCACGAATTGTGCCTGATTATTGTAATCCCCAAGTTTATACTAGCAAGAAGCAAACATAATATGACATCCAATTTAAGAAAATTCTATACCTGAAGACTAGGCTAGCTGCTACATGAATTGTCTCTTGTTTATCTCTGATGTGTCATCAGCACTGAGCAATTACATTAACCTAATTGCTGCACTTAATAAGATAACTCTCCAGTAAACGCCATCCCCTCCATCTTCCATAATTTTTTAATCTTGTTTAAGTCTAAATTATCCACTTCAAAACTATTCCTTGGTCATCTTTGTTCTTTTATTATTATTAGGAATATATCTCAAAAATATCCTTGGAGGTATAATTAACTTTTCCATGAAGAATTCTATTTTTTTTCCTCCTGTGCCCATTTCACCCCCTCTCCTGTGCTGAAAACATCTATTATGCAAACACCAAGAAGTCAAACTATGAATTATGTACAAATCTATGTGTAGCTTTCACTTAATCACTGCATTTGGGGGTGTTTCCTGGTTCAAGGTAACCAAAGTGCAGAGAGAAGTGAATTCCGTGAGTTCAATGCTTAGCAACTGGATTTGCTTTTCAGATTGCTTTTGAAATAGTCCCCAGCCAAGATGGTTGCAGTACAGTTCTATACATTCTATACATTCCTATTCAGAAGCAAGCCCTGCTCAATTCAATGAGGCTTACTCCAAGGTAAGCATACAGGGCACTGCAGCTTTACAGTGGTTAGTGGTTTTAATTGTTCCATCTTCTCATTCGCTCAGGATTTTGCAAATGCCAGTTCATGAGTCAGTGCTTGTTCTGTACTGGAGAAACGTGTGGCCAAAAATGGTGTTAACTGTTCTAGCAATTCTCCATGTGTTTGATTTTATTCAGAGAAACGTGGGCATTTACCGCATCATCACCATTGTGACTCAGTGCATGTAGATGTCACTTTTTAACCCACAGATGAAGGAGAACTATTAGGTTTCTCCTTCATTTCATCATTGCAACAACCCTCTAAATTAGGTTAGGCTGAAAGATAAAGCCCAGAATCCAGTTAGATTCATTGCTTAAGTACCTCTCCAGAAATCATGGGGTATTTTTGTCTGATGTATTCAGACTGAGATGTATTCAGTTCAAGGTGGTGGGCGTGGAGTTGCACATTCAATACCACTGCATGCAAACTGTGTAGAGATGCACATTGCATACAGGGATGAAAATGCACATTTGGATGTGCATTCAGTTGTGCAATGTTGCTATCCACTAACAAGATGGCTGGGAGCCACTGCATAGCTCTGAGAGCATTAAATCTCCTTGTAGAGTCTTAGCCATTGACTTTTTGAAGATCACCTCATCAGCACCTGAGGTTGAATAGGAATTTGATCAGGTCCCTCCAGTCCTTGACATACACCCTAAAGACTACACCACACTGCTTCAAGTCTATTTGAGCAAGAAGCTTGACTTCCTGGTTGTGACATGCACACATTCAGTTACACCGTGTATTGAACTTTTTTTGGGTCATGGGGTATTGGAATTCAGCACTCCATCTGTTATGACTCCATTCCTTGTTTTTTTTAGCTAGATGCCCCTGTCCATGGCCATTTAGTGACCAAGGAAGGACAAGAGACAACTAGACAGACAGCTGATTCCACTCCTGCAACCACTACAGAGAAAAAAAGATCATATTGTGCTCTCCAAGGATCCCTTCCAATTTCCTCTGTGCCATTTTTCAACATATTTATCTCTCCCAGGAACCCTCCAGGAATACCACATTTTGCTCTGAGTGGGTCACCATTCTCTAGAGTCCAAATGGCCTGGAGTCCCCCCAAAACAAAACCGGAGTATGATATCTGGTCATTTCTGGTTTTGATATTGATTTATTTATCCATTCCCTGACCTGGTGTGATCCACAGAGAATGCCGCCATCCAAAATATGTCTCTAACCTTCACCCAAAACTGCCTGTTCCCTATCTAGACTATCCTTGTGTAGTCTTAGTACCTCAGGGTCAGTAGAACTTATTCTGACCAGCAATGATTCTCCAGGCTTCTTCAAACAGTAGACTTCCTGGCACCAGCTGTCCACCAACCCAAGGAGCTCTACCTTGAAATTTTTGCACATAAAGCTACCCTGAGGTCCAAGTAGTAAGCCAGGAATTTTTAACTCCTTTCCAAGTATGGAGATGACAAAAAAAAAAAAAAAAAAAAAAGTCCCCACAGATTGTGATAATTTCCAGAGGGAGAGGGAAGGTTAATAATTTTCAGAGGGTGAGTAGTTTAACTTTCAAGACAAGGCAGCATTAAAGGTTTGATGCTACTTGAACCAACAGTGCGGCTGTCCAGCAACATTAATTTCTACTTTCAAAATGCCCCAAATTGGAACAACAATATATCATTGTGTCATAGCATCATTCCCAGGGGTATTTTTGGTAAACAAACAAACAAACAAACAATGGCTGCTCCAATAGCTTATCATCATTCTGTGGTGGCTGGTGATTTTCACATCAGCAGATTGTAGCCTGAATTTAAAGGAGCTATCGAAGGTGCCGAGCCATATGGATTCAGTACCTTGGACAACACCTAAAGCCCGGAGATGAAAACCTGGTGTGGATTCATCAGTCTAGTGACTGGAAGCCACCCGCTATCACTGTTCTCATCTTTGCCACTGCCGTCATCATCATCATCATCACACATTAGGTTGACCTTGGCTATAACGTCTTGATCCTTTATGAGCTCCATAAAAGATCTGCATCTGTGATTGGTATTGACTGCTATATGTGTGATGTTTGATGGAGTAAGATGGTTAAGTACGTGGGAGGGTTTGAGTAAGCCAAAGAGTGTATGAAGTAAGAAAGGCGAGGTTTGAAAGGGAGTTTGAAAAGGAGAGAAAGAGAGGAAATGGAATGAGAACTATATGGATGAATTTGAAGGCGATGGATGGATAAGAGAGTTAACTTTTGTTTTTTTGCTTTTTAAAACTTATCTTTGGGATTTAAATTAAGGGAATATTAAATTTGTATTGGTATCTACATATTTATATGTGTAACTTTTTAAGCATGGTGGAATTTGATAAAAATAAAATTAAAAAGATATGCATCTCTGATTCGTATTGACTAGTATATGTGTGATGTTTGACGGATTAAGATGGTTAAGCATGTGGGAGGGTTTGAGTAAGCCGAAGAGTGTATGAAGAGAGGAGAAGTTTGAAAGGGAGTTTGCAGAGGAGAGAAAGAGAAGAAATGGAATGAGAACTATATGGATGAATTTGAAGGCAATGGATAAGAGGGTTAACTTTTGTTTTTTTTGCTTTTTAAAACTTATCTTTGGGATTTAAATTAAGGGAATATTAAATTTGTATTGGTATCTACATATTTATATGTGTAACTTTTAAAGCATGGTGGAATTTAATAAAAATAAAATTAAAAAGATCTGCATCTCTGATTCGTATTGACTGGTATATGTATGATGTTTGATGGATTAAGATGGCTAAGTATGTGGGAGAGTTTGAGTAAGCCAAAGAGTGTATGAAGTAAGAAAGGCAAGGTTTGAAAGGGAGTTTGAAAAGGAGAGAAGGAGAGGAAATGGAATGAGAACTATATTGATGAATTTGAAGATGATGGACGGATAAGACAATTGTTTATTTTTTTACTTATCTTTGGAATTTAAGTTAAGGGAGCATTGAATTTGTATTGGTATCTACATATTTATATGTGTAACTTTTTAAGCATGGTGGAATTTGATAAAAATAAAATTAAAAAGATATGCATCTCTGATTCGTATTGACTAGTATATGTGTGATGTTTGACGGATTAAGATGGTTAAACATGTGGGAGGGTTTGAGTAAGCCGAAGAGTGTATGAAGAGAGGAGAAGTTTGAAAGGGAGTTTGCAAAGGAGAGAAAGAGAGGAAATGGAATGAGAACAATGTGAATGAACTTGAAGGCAATGGACAGATAAGAGAGTTAAGTTTTGTTTTTTGTTTTTATTTACTTATCTTTGGAATTTAAGTTACAGGAATATTGAATTTGCATTGGTATCTACATATTTATACATGTAACTTTTTAAGCATGAGGGAATTTGTTGATAAAAATAAAGAAATTTTAAGAAATTGCATCTCTGTCCAAATTAGAGTCAAGTCTTTATTGTTTCTTATTTGGTTTATGCTCCCAGAGTTGTCAATTTATTCTTCCTTAGAGGAAGAGGGAAAAAAAACACACACAATGTGGTACTGTTTGTATTTATATGGGGTGGAGGGGAGGATGTTAACTAGCTCTGATTTCTCATATGGACTAGGAGCTCTCAGAAGGGAAAAGAGAAAGAGAAAAGGAAAGAAAGAGCAAGGAGCAGTTGCAGTCCCTTGGAGCTCAATTAATCTTGTTTGGTAAGGCAAAGAGCTGCACTGATCCATCCCAGGATTCGAGCCTGTGGCTTTAGGGACTGGAGGTCTTCTGCTAAGAGACTCCTAAGTCATCCCCAAGGTCATAGAAAGTTTAGTGAGTTTCCAATCAATTTGGATACACACACACGTGCACATTATAACTCTAGGGATGTGTGCACAACAGATGTTTAAACAAGGAGAAGGAAACGACTGCAATTCCAGATCCCATGGAGACCTCAGAATGGAAAGAAGGAAGGGAAAAGGTTCAGGAAAGTCTTTACACACACTGGCAGCAAACCTCACACTTCTAAGTCTGGTATGACTAAGGATCTGGTTAAATATCTCTTCAGAATATACCTCTGGACCCCAAATCTTAGGAGTCTAGAGATGTAAGTGAAGCTAGGATCCAGCACAGGCAGAACTTTGGGGCAACTTGGAACAGATGCAAGAACAGTAGCAGTAAAATCCTGGGTGAATTTGTTGCAGATCCATCATCATCCCTGCTCAAATTGATGTTGCACATGGGTTTGTGAGTGTGTGTGTGTAGAGAGCACAGTCTTGACCACCAGGCAGGTGTTCCAAAGTCCTTTTGAGCATCACAGTCAATTGTTTGAGGAAAGGGTTAATTTGTATTTTGTGGCCCTGTTAGATAGCTTCACTTCAGCGTGACTGTTCAAGGCTAGAAAAAAGTTCGGTGAGTGGGAACAGACTGTGAGAGCAAACTTTCTCATTACCAACCTGTTTGTACTGTTCTCTTAGCTATTAGGATGGGAGATGAGTCATGCCGGCTCACTTTAGTTTCTATTGTTTTATTCTGCCTCTGTATAAACCTTGAGCATCCATCTCCCTGGGAGATGGATGTCCAGGGAACCCCAGCCCAGGGAAGCTAATAGCCAGGCAAAATCCTCATGAACTAGTTGATGATTTGCTTGATCTATTGCTGTGTGCCTTCAAGAACTTTGGGACTTATGGTGACCCTAAGGTGAACCTACCATGCAGTTTTCTTGGCAGGATTTGTTCAGAGAGAGTTTTCCATGGTCTTCTTCAGCAGATGATAGAGTGGGACTTCCAAGATCACTCTGCGGGTTTCCATGGTTGAGTGGTTCCATGGTTTTTATCAAACCCTGGCATACCAAAATCCTGTGGACCAATGGTAGGCAGGACAGGGTGATGTGTACCTGCATACATAATGGCTTTGTAGGTGCTTCTACAACTTTGAATTGAAGGGAGACATGACACATTGGACAAAAAAATCCAACTGCTTCTGTAGCGGGGAGTACATGTTCATAGGACAACTAAGAGGATTCCAGCCATTGCAGCCCTTACTAATGAAACAGTCCTGGTACTCTGACCCTTGGCTCATTCACACAACACAATCATAGCACTGTTATAGTGTATTATCCACAACTGCCATGGCTCTATCTTATGGAATCCTGGGGTTGGAGGTTCAGGGAGGGGCATTTGGAATTAGCCAGAGAACCCTAGGATTGTTGTTGCTGCTGCTGCTGCTGTTGTGTGCCTTCAAGTTGTTTCTGCCTTATAACAACCCTAAGGCAAAACTATCAGAAGATTTTCTTGGCAAGAGTTATTGAAAGGAGGTTTGCCCTTAACCTTCCTCTGAGGTTGAGAGAGTATGACTTGCCCAAGGTCACCCAGTGGGATTCCATGGATGAATGGGGACTTGAACCCAGGTCTCCCAGAGCCCTAGTCCAACATTCAAACCATTGCACCACATTGGCTTTTGGCTTTCAACTTTACCTGACATTATTGTCTTCTCCAAAGAGGCATCTCATGAGATGTCCAAAGTATGATAGCTCCAGTTGAGTCCTTTGGGTTGTAGGCCAAGCATGTTGGGAGAAAGGCAGGGTAGAAATTAAATAATTAAATTAGCTATGAATTACTAGATGAATAATTAACTAAATGATCAATGAAACTCTATGGAGGTGACTGTCTAGTGTGAAGGTTTCCAACATGGAGTAATAGTGCCACTGTATTCTGCTTTGGTCAGACCTCATCTGGAAAACTGTGTCCAGTTCTCGGAACTGCAATTCAGGAAGGTTATTGAGAAGCTGGAACATGTCCAGAGGTGGGTGACCAAAATGGTAAAAGGTCTAGAAAGCATGCCCTATGAGGAGCAGCTTAGGGAGCTGGGCATGTTTAGTCTGGAGAAGAGAAGGTTGAGAAGGGGACATGATAGCCATGTTGAAATATTTGAAGGGATGTCACACTGAGGATGGGGCAAGCTGGTTTTCTGCTGCTCCAGAGACTAGGACGAGGAGCAAGGGACTCAAACTACAGGAAAAGAGAATCCATCTAAACATTAGGAAGAACTTCCTGACAGTAAGAGCTGTTCTGAAGTGGAATACACTGCCTCTTCTTTGGAGATTTTTAAACAGAGGCTGGATGTCCATCTGTTGGGAATGATTTGATTGTGTATTCCTGCATGGCAGGGGGTTGGACTAGATGGCCCTTGAGGTCTCTTCCAACTCTATGATTCTATGATTCTATGAACCAATGGCAAGTCAGTGGGGCAATGAAAAGAATTGAGGGCGGGGGCGGTCAGGTGCAACCCCAAAACCATTACTCATAAGAAATGTGAATAATCAAGGGAAGAGCTGTGGCTCTAGAGAATCAGAAGCTGCAATCTGCACTATGAAGAAGCAAGCATGGAAGATAAACATGGCAATGTCATTAGCTAATGCTAGCTCAAATCTTATTTATCCCAGCAGCAGCAAAAGCCACACATTTCTACATCCTTGGCTCCCTCCCCATCTCACTTCTACAAAAGCTCTTCTGATTAACCTGCTTCTCCTCCCCCACCCTTGGCTCAGTTTGTGTTGTCTCTTAGGCGGTGGGCCAGCCAGGAGAAAAAACTCAATTATCATTTATATATTTATTAATTTGCTGTCAGCCTGGGTAAGGTCCTAGTTATGAAACCAGGGTGAAATTGTACCCCCACCACCACCTGACCCCAGCCCTGGTCTATAGAGGGATCTCCTTTTTGAGCAAAGCTCCACATCTGGGGGTGAAAGGACTAGAGAGGGACCAATGAAAACACAGAGTTGGTGCATGGTGCATGACTTTAAACCACCATCTTGAAATTTTAAAAAGATGTCATTCTTGGCCAGTTGCCAATGCATAATTTTAATCATTTTCTTAGCACTGGAATGAAGCCTTCAAAACTTGGGCAATTTTCTATTATTATTATTTTTTATTTCCATCAAAGACAAATAACAATTAATGTCAAACTATAATTTACTTTTCTTCTTCATATCTCTTCAGTCTTCTTGAGCAGTTTTCAAAGACTATTTGCCATCCAGGAATTATTCTGTGCAAAACCTGCACTTTTTTTTGGGTACAGAAAACAGCAATATCTGCAAAGGAAACAGGATTTTCTGTGCTGAAAATAACATTTGTGCACACATATTTCTTGCAAGAAAATGTTTTTTTTTCTGTGGACAAAAATGAGTGAATTCTGTGCCGAATATATCCCAAACTGTAAAGATTCTCATAAGTCCTGATTTGTTCTCATCAGGGATTTTTGACACCTCTGAAACACATTTTTGATCACTTCTCAAATATTTGCAATTATTCTTCCCATTCCTGGTAATTTCTCAGCTGAGCATCACAATTAAGGGTGCAAATGACTTTTCTTTTCCTTTCTTTTTTTTGCTTGAAATTTCAATTGCTTTGCTTAGGAGAGGTGGAAGAACACTAGGCCTTTGTGGCATTTTGGACTACAAATCCCACAATCCCTTGCCACCAACTTTTCGAGTAGGAACTTGGGGCCCAAACACCTGGAGATCCAAGTGGCATTTGCACCTGTTTGGGGGCGTAATTTGTATCTCCTCTACCTAATATTTAGAAGGATTTAATAAGTTCAAGTTCTCTAGATGATATGCAAATTAAACACATAAAATACAAGGTAACAAGAAACACTATTAAAAAAACCATGAGAAATGAAAACAGCAGAAGCAGCACTCAATAAAATCTGAAATATAACAAGCAACAAGGATAAAACCACACATAGACTGAAATACACCAAAAATTAGTCCCTAAAATGCATGGCCTGGACCCATGGAAGCTTGCACACAGACTCCGGTAGGATGTATTGTGTCCACCCCACACAACTCCCCATCACACTCCTTATGATCTGACCCAGATACCTGGGTCTCAAGGTATTCTTCCTCAATGCTGTTCAATGTCGGATTCCAGTACTCTAGTGAATTGCCTGAATGGGTGCAATTCACTACCCATTCTAACCCACTGCTCAAGGCAGGGGATTCATTCTGGCTCATGGAAGGGTTGGCTCTGTACCCAAGAACATTAGGGGAAAAGGTTGCCACCTTCTGCCAGAAAGACCTTAATGAAGGCATCATTACTTACATTTCTATACCACTTACATTTCTATACCACTTCATAGTGCTAAGGACTCTCAAAGAGGATTACAATGTGTACGCTAAATTGCCCCCAACAAGCTGGGTACTCTTGTTGGAAGGATGGAAGGCTGAGTCAACCTGGAGCCCTCCAGGATCAAACTCACAATGTTGTGGTTGCAGGTCTGGCATTTAACCAAGGTGGAGCTCTATTCCATAGATAGGGTACTACCTCTAAAAAGGCCCTATCTCTTCAATGCATGCAGCTTACTTCATTTCACAATTCTACCATTAACAGAACAATAATGGGCAAGTGTGGCCCTCCATGGCTATTGCTAATCCCAAACTAGAGTAGAGCCATTGATTCAGTGGGGTTTGCTTATGCATTGATTCATCATTCATATTCTGATTCAGTGGGTCTACTCTAGTTGGAACTAATCAAAAGGATTCCAGCCAAGATGTATTGTATGTTCCCCATTGGCTTTGTTGGATAGGACTGATAGGAGTTATAGGTCAAATACATCTGGAGGACTACAGTTGCCCATCTTGACTTGGACAACAGCTTACAAGCATTACTGGTGGAGAATTCCCTCCTCCTCCTCTTCCTCCTCCTCTTCTATTCACCATCATAGTGTCTGTTTGATGGAATTGTTCAGATGGCTTCCCTGGTCAGCTCAGAAATTCGCAATCCATCAAGTTGACACTGCACAGATGGATGACAGACTTCTCTATCAAATGATGAGTTAGCTGCTGATGCCTTCCAAGAACTGGAGTCACACACCACAAAAAAGGAGAGAAATTGGCAGAGAAACCTACACCTCCCACTCCATAGAAAGATGGAGCCCACCTAATCTGACCTTCTGCAGAATAACTCACCCAGTTCAGATGACACTGAGCAGAAAGCTGGTACCTGCCAGTTCAAAGGCTGATGTGTAACAGGGATATGGTTGGAGATGACATTTCCCCTTCTGATTTCTCATCACATTGTTGTTGTTCTCCAAGAGCATCACTCTCTCATCCTTATACTGAGCACCGTACATGCAAATGTGCATTTAGTTGCACACCTTGGCTGCACTCCAAGATACAGTATGCCAGCACTATGCAACTCATGTGTAGAATATCAGCATTGCAGAATACATGTCAATAACTGAGTGATATTATGCAATGTGCAACATGCAACCACAATGTGAAACATGCCATGACAATGTGAAATGTGCAACCACAGTTGAAATGTGCAGCCACAATGCACAATGCCACATGTTGCATTTGCAACTCCACTTCCACCACTATCATCACAATATTTCTGTTGTGCTATGAGGAGAAAAAAATCCTGCATGTCTCACGTAGCTTGACACATCAGTATGCCACTGACAGGATACCAACCTATGTTGGGCAATGTTGCAATTCACTATCACGGTAGTACCACTCAACCACCATGAGGAATATAAAGTTCTCTGGTGTCTCCTTAATGGAGGATCTTGGACTAATGCTTGGTCATTAGTTTTAACTTGCTGGGAGAAAAAGAAATAGGTTTTATATTTTTCATAAGTAATATGTTGCTGATATGTTACTTTCAGTTTTTTAAAAATCCATTTTTTTAAATGGCACTAAATGACACAAAAATTCCCCCACAAGATTTGTCCCCCCCCCCGCAAGGATCCAGGTTTTTCTGGAGTGGTCTGTGAGTTGCTTGGCCTAGTCTGTTGCTTAGCTCAAAACTTTGGAAGAAAAGTTCTCCAGCAAGTGCATGTCTGTAAGGTACTCCTAAGAACCATTATCTTTTCCTAATGCTTCATAGCATTGTTTGTTTGTTGCTGGAACCCTCTAATCCAAGCGACATTTGTTACAAAGCCACCATCCTCAGTCTAGGAAGGATTCCCTTGAATCATCGCATTTTAACATTTTATGCCCAGATATTGCCTTCCCATACTCCACATATCTTGCAAGGATCTCAAATTGGAGCAAAATTTCAAGGTGTAAACATAGAAGAAATCCAGGTCGGTTGGGTTCTTCCAGTTATGACCACCATCTTTAAGTGCCAAGGCATTTTGCAAAACCAGGAGCCACAAAAGACTCTCTGTCAACATTTTCTGTGGCTCAAGAGTGACACCCAGTGACTGATTATGTGATTCCCAGATGGGTATTCCCTACAGCTAGGAACACCGCTGTTCATACTTCCTGCTACTTGGAGTCTCTGCATCTCTTTCCGGATAATGTCAGATTGAGAATGGAAAACACATTAGTGTACAATTCCCATCCGGATTTGCATAATCACTTAATTGCAGCCTTTGATTTCTCTCCTCCTTGGCACTCAAGCCTAGGCAGCCATGAATGCACCCAGATCTCACACACCTGGAAGATCTTGTGACTCCATGATGGAGAGACTTGGTTCTTTCTGGCCTGATATTTCATGGTCACTGGTTCCCTGTCACTCCCTTGAATGGAGCAGTTTTTAAAATGTGTCTTAATGCAAACCTTGAAACCACCACACTGTCTGGTGCAGTTACATTTCCCCTTCTTCAAAGCATGACAACATGCAAGTTTCACTTAAAAGATTCACCAAGATGTGTCTGAGGACAAATGCAAAGGGGTCGGTGCGGGAGGTTGTACTAGGCAGTGGAATTTAAGGTAAAAGGAAGCATAGAATCATAAAATCATGGAACTGGAAGAGACCACAAGGGCCATCTAGTCCAACCCCCTGCCCTGCAGGAATCAAAGCATTCCCAACAGATGGCCATCCAATGTTTGATTGTGTATTCTTGCAGGGCGGGGGTTGGACTAGATGGCCCTTGTGGTCTCTTCCAACTCTATGATTCTATTATTATTTTGCTACAGCACTGTGATAGTAACCACAACTGAGGTGATAATTTTGCATCCTCCAGAATACTTTTGGGCCTACCGTAATTCCAGGTTGGTAGGGAAGTGGGGTGATGGTGGAATCAAATATCTGTAGCCATTAATAATAACGATGATGACGCTGCAGAATATCCAGCAACAGCTTTGAAGAGTAGTCTTCTCCCCTCCCCCCTTCAAACGAGGATTAAACAAACAAAGAAAAAATATATCAAAAACCTCATTGGAAGAAATAACTTTCGATGCATTTTGTCTGCACTTTTTTCCCCAAGATCAAGAAGCCAAAACTTCTGATAATCATCCAAGCTACAGTCATGCCTGCACACACAAGCAGCAAACGATCTACACGTGAGTATTTAATGCCAGTATTAATAGCTCAAAACAGAATTTGCTGTTAGAATTAGGGCTGCAGTTGGAGAACCTAGCAGGAATTGTATTGGGGACCTGGCATAACCAATGAGGTTTCATTAAGATGTTATAGAAGAAGGTATTCAGCACTTTTTTCTGCAATGCCTCGTTGTCCCAGGTAGCTTTTCAATGCTTCTGTGACCATTTAGGGTCTAGTGGAGGTCAGGGGCTTCCTTGGAAGCATCAAACTGTAGCTCTGCATTTAGGAGAAACCAACAGTTACTGCCAGGAGAGCAGATGGCACCCAGAGGGCAACATCTGTTCTCTTCTTCCAGCTGCAGAAGTGCAGCCGGATCCTGCCTTCCCGATGAAACGTACTCTTCTGACCCAGCATCATCTTCTCTTTTCTTCCAGCTTCCTTTCTCCTCCAGCCACTAAATGGACATGAGGGCACACATGAACACTAAGGAGCTGCCTTGCTTGGAATGAAGAAGAGAAACCCCACAACATGTTGTGCTCCAGAAGCATGATGTGGAATCATGGCCCCCATCACCCCTGGACATTTTTGGTGGTCCCACAAGATTCTACTGCAGGGCTGAGGAAGCATTGGCCCTCCAGATGTTTTGGACTTCTATATTCCCTCATTATTGGCCACCCTGGCTATGGCTAATGACAGCTCTCAACCAACACATCTGGAGATGCAAAGATCTCAGCCTACTGGCTTTTGTCATTGGTTCTCGGACATCCCTTCCACCTGCTCCCAGGGCTGCAAGCTTATCTGGGTGACAGCAGATGAGTCTGGGAAGCTGCCCGCCATATCCCTTTTAGTGCCAAATGCCCCAGAGCTTTCAGTCTACCAGGATGGATGGATGGAGGAAATGCAACCTGACTGCTGATTGCCCAGATACAGACAATGCTGGCAGATGTGACCATTCTTCAGACGGAAACATTACAGTGTGAAAACAACCCTTGGATATGGAGCCAGCCATGGCAAGGGCTAACTAGTACTACTTATTTCGTATCCTTCAACACTTTGCAAAGGAAAATAGGGACATGTTTATTGGAAAGTTCCCCTCCCAGAAGAAAGGAGAGAAGATCTGGATCCTTCCGCTTTACCACCTACAAATAGGAAGGAGCTCTTTGGGAGGCCTTTTTCTTGGAGGCTGTTTTTTGGGGGGAGGCCAATTTTTCTTAGCCTGTATCTGGAACTTCCATTGCCCAATAGCCTATCTTTTCTTTCCCCCAAGAGTGCTAGAAGAAGGCCCAGAAGAAGCAAGATAAAGTTAGCTTCCCTCCTGCCTGTCTGCCTGCCTGCCTTGAAGGGGTGGTGGTGGGAAGGGTCAAGGCAGGAGGAGCTGGGAGGGGTAAGGGGGTGGCAGTGGTTGCTTCCCTTTCTCCCCCTCTCCATCCTGGGGCAAAAGCAGTGGCACAGAGCCATGCAACTCAAACCGAGGGAACACGTTTCCTCAGAGTGTGGTGGAGTCTCTTCCTTCTTTGGAGACTGGGAGTGCTTTGATTGTTTATTCCTGCAGAGCAGAATGGGGTTGGACTGGATGGCCCTTGGAGATCTCTTCCAACTCTATGTGTCTATGATTATCGATGATTATCTCCTTCCTTGGGAAGAATAAGAAATGAGGCTTTCTTGGATACTGTCTGGGTGAAAAAAAAAAAAAGAAAGAAAGCAGTGCAGCTCTCTCCAAATGACAAATGTCATCTTTCGTCACTGACACCCGATAAAGGTTCGTTCCATCTGCAGTGTCAGCCTGAAGGGACAACTGAATCATGTCTAACCTCCACCACCCTTCTCCTTTTCAAAAAAAAAGAGTCCCTGGAACCTTGACTGTCTCCACCAATTCCTCTGTCTCCAACTGACTGTTATCTTTTCTGTTTCTCTGGCTTGCCCCCATTCACCTCAACTCTCCTCTCCCAGCTCAGCTTTCAAAAAGCAGATAATGGATTCCTGAAATAAGACTCTCAAACTTCCTTAACCTGAAAATAAAATAATAATAAAAAAAGAATGACAGGGCAAGAACTTCTGTTCCATTATTTGACACTTGCACTCAGAAGACCGGATGCAGATTTGCCCCTTACATTGATGTGCATGAAGAGGGGGCGACTCACATGTTCGGATTATATAATTAAGGGGCTCATCCTTGACATCTCTTTGAAAAATGGCACCGCCGTTACTCAGAATTGTGATAGTGACCACTTAACTATGGAGCCATAATAGCAGTCTTCAAATATGTGATGGTATAGAAAAGGGCGGGGACTTGTTTTCTGAAGTCCCTGAATTCATTTATTTTTATTTATTTCATAGAATCATAGAATCATAGAATTGTAGAGTTGGAAGAGACCACAAGGGCCATCCAGTCCAATCTCCTGCCATGCAGAATTAATTAATTAATTAATTAATTAATTAATTGTATGCTGCCTTTCTCCCAGTATGGGAGAAGATCTTACAGCTTGGGCTGATTTATACATGATTTGGGGATACTTTCATGTTGCCAAAACCACCACCACTGGCACCACCCCATTGCAGAAGATTTCTCCATGATAGTAAAGAAGAAGAAAGAGAAAATCTGAGTAGAGAAAGGAGCCATGGAGGAACTAGTAACCTAGCAGGAAGGGGAGGCAGCCATAAGTTCTCACTGGTGACACGTCTCCTTGAAGCTACATGAGGCCCATGCATTAATGACATCCTGAGTGTGACAAAAGTCCAATTCATATAGAGATATCCACAAATCTATTTCCTAGCTTTTCTGGGGCAAGTGCCTCATGCCATCTGATGAGTGAGGCATTTGTCACCAAAGTTTCCCATAGGTCCCACTTCTATCCACTGAATGACATTTCTTTTGTTAAAGCCCCAAAGAAAACCTGTAGCCATTCTAACTACTATGCCCAGAGGAGAGCTCTCTCTCTCTCTTTCTCATGGCTAGTAGCTCCAAGGTCTGTGGGCTAGTTCATCTACTCCAGATTTTAGCCAGAACAATACCATACCCTTCCTCCTAATTTGTGGTAGTATTCCTTGGATTACATATAATAGCAAAATATATTAAAACATTTACAGTCAATATGGATAGCGGATGGGAACAATATAGAACTAAATAGAATGCCACAAAATGCCTAATCAAAATAGCAAGGCCTATTCTGGGTCCAGAATTGTCATTATTGAATATGTTACATAAGCTAAGCCCTAACATTCCAAAGAAATATGGGAGAATATTATTATATGCAGTAACCACAGCTAGATTATTAGTGGCCTATAAATGGAAAGGACAACAACTCCCCTCAACTAACGACTGGATAAGAAAAATGAAAGAGTTCTATGATATGGAAAAATTATCAATAATGTTAAATGAAAAGAGGACTTGGAAAGACCTGGAAGGTTGGGAAGATATAATTCTTTTGCAGGAAAATCTAGAGAAAAAATAATTTACTAATAACGGTATGATATTTACATAACTAATAATAGAAAATTAGATGGAAAACTAGGTCAAACAGAAGGGTGAATATTAATAAATAAGGGAACTGCGAGTACTCAACTTAAAACCTGGGATAGTGAGAAGAAAGGAAGTCAAGGTATGAAGTGTGTTAGAAGATGAATGATTTCTGTATGATATTAATAATTATAATATTAAATATTAAAAGAGAGGCTTAGAGAAAATTAATGGAGGATTTAGGTGTTTTTTTAAAAGAAAATGTAATGATGTGTTTATGTTTGATATGTAGTATATGTAGTCTATGTAACATATGTAATATCAATGTATTATATTGGTGTTTGGTCGATATGTGAGGTGAAGGGCGATGATGTCTAGATGTCTGTTTGTTTGTTTTGTATATATGGTGTATGTAGTTGTCATTAAAAATTAATAAAAAACAATAGCAAGGCCTAAATACTAGGAGCCACTTCAGAAAATAGCATAACAAAGAGAATGAGTACAGAATAAATGAAGTTCATAACAATATGGATTTTTCATTGTCTTGCTATATTTGTAATATTACTTTTGGAAGTGAATTTTTTTTGGGGGGGTTATGTTTTCTCATTGGTTGTAAGTTCTGGCATGCTGTTTAGCTCTGTACGTAATCCTGTTCATTGGCTGTAAATGTTACCTTCATTAATGTTGTTATTATGTTCCTTCACATATTGGTTTTGCAGATGGTTCTTTTGTGGTTTTTGTTGCTGTGCATCAGGCAGAACTATCCAACAGCTTCCAGAGAGGAACTTGCACATGGGTAAGGCAACAACAGGATTGCAGCCAACATGTGTCAACACAGGCTTGCTGTTATAGAATAGGAATATGGTGTGGCTTAATGAGTCCTGAAGTTTTCTCAGGCTATTTTCTCCCCATGGCAGTTCAGAGGATGGCTCCCTTTCAGCGTCCCCTCTCTGCCATCATGTTTGTTTTCTACAATGCCCTCACTGGTGTCGCTCAAGGCCATTAAACCTTAGAGTTCTTCTCTTAGACGCTCTCTTCCCTTTGTTCTCCAGGTATTTGGTTGGCCTTAGATCCTACATCAGGAGCTGGAAAAAGCCCTCTCTGAACCATAACAACTGAAACAAGCTCTTATTTTCCTGAGTTCAAACAATCTAAGGCAGCCTTTGTCTGTTTTTTTCCCCCACCCTCTTTTCTCTGTCTCCCTCATAAGATCTCAGACCCATCATGTAAGGTACTGAATCCCAAAGAAAAACAAGCCACAACATTTCTCATAAACCCCCACCCACCTTGCATAAACTCTCCAGCTCTTGCGTCCTCCCCCTGAAGTCAGTCAGATGCTTTTAGTGCACTTACAACTCTTGAATTATGTTAAAATATACCAAACATACACTGTTGGGCTCTTTGATGAAAACTTTAAATTGCTGTTTCAGGGCACAATTCGGTGTCTGCCTCATTCTGTGATAAAAGGACTTTAAAATGCTGTTTTAGAATAGAATAGGGTTGAAAGAGGTTTTCTTTCTGTTTGTTTCTTTTTTAATAGCGTCTTTCATGCTCAAGGTATCCCCAAGGGCCCTGGAAAAGAAATGCTTTTGACTCAGGAAATACTTTAAGTATAGACAAATGGAACACCGGCAGGCTCTCAGTGATAGCAAGAGGCCGGCCTATCTCATGGTCTTGGGTGATGGACAAGCTATTGGTGGTGGGGAATGAATGAATAGGGGTGTCTAAATAGAACTGAAAGGGGAGAGGGGAAAGAATCCAGAATCCAGTTGGTGCCTTAGGCATTAATACATTCCCTGACATTTTTTGTCCACTGCAGAACATCCAAGCTCAGCCCACTTTTGTGAAGGTGAAGTTGTATTGGTATCTGGTGCACTTCTGCATATTCATTGTGTATGCTCATTGGGTTGTGCAGGGAGAGGTGCATTTGGTTGCACGTTTGGTTGTGCATTTGGTTGTGCGTTCAGTTGTACAACATTGCAATTCAGTGCAAGGCTTACATTAACAGAATTAATGCACAACTCCACATTCATAGAATCATAGAATTGCAGAGTTGGAAGAGACCACGAGGGCCATCCAGTCCAACCCCTGCCATGCAGGAAATCACGATCAAAGCATCCCCGACAGATGGCAATCCAGCTTCTGTTTAAAGACCTCCAAGGAAGGAGACCCCACCACGGTCCGAGGGAGTGTGTTCCACTGCCGAACAGCTCTTACTGGCAAAAAGTTCCTCCTAATGTTGAGGTGGAATCTCTGTTCCTGGAGCTTGCATCCATTGCTCTGTGTTCCAGTCTCTGGAGCAGCAGAAAACAAGCCTGCTCTATCCTCAGCATGATATCCCTTCAAATACTTAAACAGGGCTATCATATCGCCTCTTAACCGTCTTTTTTCCAGGCTAAACATACCCAGCTCCCTAAGTCTCTCCTCATAAGGCATGGTTTCCAGACCTTTCACCATTTTAGTTGCCCTTCTCTGGACACGCTCCAATTTGTCAATATCCTTTTTGAATTGTGGTGCCCAGAACTGGACACAGTATTCTAAGTGAGGTCTGACCAAGGCAGAATAGAGCGGCACTATTACTTCCCTTGATCTAGACACTATTCAATGTCATCTATCTATCTATCTATCTATCTATCTATCTATCTGATTTCCAGAAGTATGATTGGAAAGAAAAAGAAAAGAAGAGGGAGGGAGGGAAGAATAAGCTGACCGTCTTTCCAAAAATACATTTTCTTGAAGTTGGCGTCTATTAAATACATGTTCATGAGAAGCCAAAGTGGTGAAATCTTCTGACCATTGAAAAATAAATGGAAAATATTTATCTTTTCAGCCTTGCAATGCAAATTATTTTAGCAACATCAAGAGCATGCAGATTCTAACCACATTGACCATTCGTTAAATTCCATATGTCAAGGATATAATTTAAAAGAAGATGTATGTCTACATATGAAGAGTATGTACCCTGAAAGCACCAGATCCCATCTGATCTTGGAAGCTAAACAGGGTCAGGCCAGTCTGATATTTGGAGGGGAGTTCACCAAGGGTTACTAGGTGCTGTAAGCTATATATTTCAGGGGTAGGGAATGGCAAACCACCTCTGAGTATTTCTTCCCTAAGAAAACCCTGTGAAATTCGTGGGCTCACCACAAGTTGACAATGACTTACAGATCCATACAAAGGTACACACAAGTTAGCAAAGATACATGTTTGAATAAGATGAGGTCTCACAGTCACTTCAGTACATAATGCAATGACCGATAGTGACTTCCATGTTAGAAGGTGGTGTATCCAGTCCACATCTGACTGCATACTTCAAAGGTGCTGGGTTTGAGACACTCAAAATAGGTTCATAGAACCATAGAATCTTACAGGTGGAAGTATCCACAAGGGCAATCTAGTCCAACCCTTTGCCATGCAGGAATAACACAACTAAACAACTCTTCAGAGATGTTTCTCCATCTAGCTTCTGCTTTAATACTTCCAAAGAAGAAGAGTCCACCACCCTTCATGGCATCCTTTTCCACTGTCAATCAGCAATTACAATCAAGATCTTTCTAATTAGGTGGAATATCTTCTCATGCAATTTGAACCCATCATCTTTGGAGCAGCAGAAAAGAACTTCACTCCATCTTCTACATGGCATCTCTTCAGATGCTTGGTTGGCTCCATGAGGGTCAGGACTAAACCATGAGGTAGATAGACTCTCACACAGACATAGGAGCCACCAGCCACCAGTAATCCAATGTTGCCAGAAGATTCCCTCAAAGAAATATCTATGGTGAAATGCCAGTGTCAGTAAGAAAGGAGGCCATCTATTTAAAAAAATGAACTTCTGGGGTTCTTCTTCCTCCCCAAACAAGTGTTCTCTTTAAACCACTTTCCTGGCACTTGAGTATAAATATTAGCTTTTGATATATATTCCCCATAAAGAGAATATTGGAGAATAGATGGGGTGTGGGGAGGGAGAGTTAAAGAGAAGATGAAAATAAAGCAGAATGGGGGATTGCATTGCGATACCAATGCATGTGCCTGAAGGGAATGTCATGAATGTGTCTTATTTAAGAATGGAGGCATGGCACTGCGGAAAACTCTCTCTCTCTCTCTCTCTCTCTATATATATATATATATATATATATCTTGAAAGTGCAGTGTAAATTTCTCGGTAAACTCTCTAAAAATACTGACATGCCAATACAGAGACCAAAGAGGAACGGTGAACAGAATGGGGCTGGTGAACAGGATATAATGAGAACGCACACTGAAACTGTCACACTGATGAATATTTGATATTTTATTGGATTAAGTATATTAGATTTGGGATTCATATGAAACAGGGACACCGTAGGGATATTAGAGCCCAGCCTTGTGAGATGAGACAGAGTGCAGAGGCCACAATTGTCAAGAGGGAAGCACGAGAAGATGGGAAAATGATGTAATGTGGATGTGTTAGGGACAGATATTCCTAAACCTGGAACATCGGCTTCCAAAAATCACGATACTTTCATATGCTTCACTTCAAAGTCTATCCATGATGAGCTAGGGGGGAAGTAGTTGCACTTTGGTAGGAACCCAAGGGACTTGATTTCAGATGTTAACTTGATCAATTTTGGAAAATGACTCCACCAAAACCAACCAACCAACCAGTGGCAGCTGACGGTTTCCATGTCAATGGATGATGAATCCACTCTGTGTTTAATCTGAATTATAAAGGAACTATCCAAGGTGCTGAGCTTGTTTTGGGGGTATGGTTCAGCACCTTGGATAACTTCTTTAAACTAATACCTTAAATGGATTCACTTCACCTCTGCCATAGAAGCTGTGTAGTCCACCATATTAATGCTAAATTAAGGTTACCACCTCTTGTTTCTGAGAGGTTCTTCATCTTTAACAACTATACAGCAGGCAGGAAGAACAGGGCCCACTTCATACTAGAAACACTTGTATAAACTGAATTTGAATACCAGCCATGTCTTGTCTCTCAGTGGACTTTTGCATCGACAAAACTCATTTGTGTGTGTTTTCCCCTAAGACACGCATTTCCACAGTGCTACATCACTGAAACCATGCCTAAAACCAACTTTCCAAACACTTCAAAACTTTTTGTAGGTTTTTGTTTTTGCATTCTTGTGTGCCTTAAAAAAAACAACAAGAATGGGCAAAGTGTGAAAAACAGAAGAACAATGTGTCCCAACTTTCATGGCCATCCAAGACTCTAAATTGCTTTGGTTTGCTTAAAAATGTGGATTCCCAGGCTTCTGTGTTGGTGTTGTTGTTGTTGTTGTGTGCCTTCAAGTTGTTTCTGACTTATGGAGACCCTATAATGGGGTTTTCTTAGCAGGATGAGTGAGTTTGCCTTTGCCGTCCTCTGAGGCTGAGAGTGTGTGACTTGCCCAAGGTCATCCTTGGCTGGGTTTCCATGGCTGAGTGGGATTTGAACCCTGGTCTCCACAGTTGCAGTCCATCACTCAAACCCCTACACCATGCTGGCATCTACTCTCAGATAAATATGCATAGAAAACTATAGCTTGAAGCATTTAGGAAAAGAAGGGAAAGAAATAAGTCCTTAGGTTTAGCTAAATAGTTATGTTCTAAGTCCATGTTCTATCTTTCACTGAGATTCATTTCTATTCAAAGATTCAATCTGTAATTGAACACAGGCTCAGGAAAGTTGTATATTCTGACTTCTCAAAGATGTAGGAACGAGGTGAGGAAAACAAACGCAACTGCACACACGCACATATAAATAAATAAAGTAACCAAATTCTATAAAGATATCAAAAGTCAATTAAATTCATGAGCAACATGTTTTGAAGCTATCAGAGAATACAAAGGGAGAGGTCAGGCCCTGCTTCCACAGAATGGAAGCCAGTGAGAAGGCAAAGCAAATAGAAAAGTCATTATGGAGCATTAGGAAGGGAGATGAAAGGCGCCACATCCAAAAAAAGGGGGCAAGGGGGTGAAACGTAATTTGTTTGAAAGGGTAAACAAGTAAACACAAACTTGGTGATGCTCAGGACTGACAAAGACATATGAGAAAGGAGGAGTGTGCACTTTTTGGTCCCTTGATGAAATAGGTAATGGGTTGCTTTCCTTCTACTAGTTTCAAGCAACCACGCTTCTTATGGTGGTTTACATGTGCCAACAACTGTGGCTGAGATCTTCCAATGGAGTTGCAGAGCATAAATCTCCACATGCAGAGTTGCACATTAAGGCCAGTATCAATAGTGAGATATGTAAGCATACGTCCACCTTACAATTTTGTATGTCATGGGTTTTGTTGTTGTTGTTGTTGCAGAGTTGGTATTTTTCCCCATCCTTTGCAAAGACCAAAGCCCTCTCCTATCCTCATTGTTTTGCTGAGATACTCCTTTGAAGGCCCATAACTATGGCTTGTGAAGAACACAGGGGATTGGAGGTATGTCAGCATATGCCCCATAATCATGCTCAGACTAGTGGCATCAACTGCTGAGACTCCAGGGGATGGTTACTGTGCCAGACTCATCTCCAGAACCAACAGAACCACTACTCTCCTCAGTCACAGAATGGCTTTTCAGGGAGGCTATCACAGCAAAACCAAAAGTCATTGGGGTGGTGTATGGGGAACTGCAGGAGAATCCTGCCTGCGGAACTCTCAACACTATGCTGGGCAATGTAGGATCTCAACCTAATTGCATTAAGCAGCTCTTGTGTGAAATGGCAACATTGCCCAAATGGACCAAGGCACCAAATGTGCTGCTGAATGCCCTCCAAATGTGCAATGTTTAATGCACTTTCATGCACAAGGTGTATCCATGAGCAATGGCACCACATCTGTAACTGTCCTTCTGAAGCTTTGAATTGAATCAAGCCATTTCACATTGGACAAAAATGTCCAACTGCTTTAGTAGGTAGGCATAAGACATCAGTTGAGGGGTTGCCATGAACACCTCTCACGCACAGATCTCAGATGACTGCCAAAATCCTGTACATTGCCAGTGGAGCATAAACATTCTGTTGATGTACTTATGTGAATGACTCAAAAAGATGGAAGAGCTGATGATGTTCTCATGGTCATTTCAGGCCATTCTGGTGGCTATTCTAGGGAGACTGTGCATAAATGCCAACCAGACTTTAACAGAATCATAAAGTTGGAAGAGACTATGAAGGCCATCCAGTCCAAGCCCCTGCCTTGCAGGAATACACAATCAAAGCTCTCCTGACAGATGGCCATCTGACCTCTGTTTAAACACCCCCAAACAAGGAGACTCTACCACCTTCTGAGGCAACATAGTCTCCTGTTGGACAGCCCTTACCATCAGGAAGTTCTTCCTAATGCTTAGGTGGAATCTCTTTCCCTGTAGTTTGAATCCACTTCAAGCTGGCTTAATATACAGTGGCATAGAAGTAAACCTTCCATGTCAGTCCAATCAGTTTCTGTAGATGGTGACGGTAGTGTCATCTTGGAACCAAAATGTCTTGCACTGAGCTTGATTCCAAAGCTTAATTAATTGCTTTGCTTATTCAGTTCCATTCTATGACTGTATTATGGATCTTTGCTCAACAGAGCTCTGGAAGAAAAACTTAAGTGGTATTTCTTTGTAATAGGAAAGGGGCGCAGACAACAAAGTAGATCTTTTTCAAGCCACTGCTGAATAGCTCTTTCTGAAATACAGCTCAGGCAACAAAGTGTCAACCAAACCATCACTCTCTCCGATATGTTTGTCATTTGATAAAAATGTTTTTCACTGCTAGCCATGAACCCCTCACTTCAGAGTGTGATTGCTCGACAGCTGCTGTGTTTCAAACCTAGAGTGTCTTGGTTTTGATTTGCAACTGAGAGCTAGTTCCTCGCACAGAAGCAGCAAACCTAGGGATGGTTCAAAACACTTAGGGGGATTCAATGTGGGGAGTGTATGACTCTGAAGTCTCTTCCGTATTCACATAAAATTGCATTTCATTACATAGGGGATGGGATCCTAACACTAAGTTTGCATGCATAGTGTAGGGACGTGGTTCTTCACTAACATTTTTTTCCTCCTTGAAGGAAGCAACAAGTAATTTTAACTATTTTCTTCCTGCTGTGAGAAAGTCTTTAAAAACCACATAGTTTTTGAAGCCTATTAGCAATTCAGGACATTCTCAGCAAAATTCTCATGTACAGTAGGTGTTTGATGACCAACCATGGAATAATGAGACCACACACAGAAAGTTGGGTTAAAGAAGAGCCACTTTATTTGACCTGTATCCTGTTTAATTTACATTAAACCTGGAAAGGAGCAAGAGGGAGAAGCAAACTGATGTGGGTTCAGCTGAGGCCAACCTTTGACAACCCCCTCAACCTTCCCTTGGCCAAAACACCTAAGCCCCAAGGGCAATCCAACAATTAGGCTGCTCCCTGGCTGGCCATTTACTGGAAGGTAAACCCAGGGAAAGGGAAAAAAAATTGCTATCCAACCCCAAAGCAACCATCTAAGCTCATACTGCACTGGAGGTGGAAGATACAGCCATGACATGAGTTCTGTAGCATATTCAGAGACACAGTGTATGATTTAAAGACAGATAATGTCCAGAACTCTCTTATGGACTTTAATTAATATGACTGGGGCTTTTACACCAGCAAAATACTTTTCTTGGCATAAAGAGGTCTCCAGTATTTTCTTACGCAACACTTTTTGCTAGATAGCACAATGGCTGCTGGACAGTACCAAGGTGTGGGACCATCCGACTGTATAATAGACTGGAATTAGTACATACTGTCATACCTGTGGACAAAGCAAGCTTGTTTTCTTCTGCTCCAGAGACTAGGACACAGAGCAATGGACTCAAACTATAGGAAAAGAGATTCCACCTAAACATCAGGAAGAACTTCTTGACAGTAAGAGCTGTTCAGCAGTGGAATGCACTGCCTGGGAGTGTGGTGGAGTCTCCTTTACAGGATTTTTAGAGGCTGGATGGCTGTTGGGAGTACTTTGGTTGTGTATTCCTGGAGGGCAGAATGGGGTTGGAGTGGATGGCCCTTGAGGTCTGCCTCTTCCAGCTCTATGATTCTATGTGCTGAAAGGTGCTCAGTAAGATATTATTAGTCACTTCATAAAACTTGGGAAATCATTATTGCTCTTGATTTAGCTAGACATGCCTAATTATGAACTGGGAGGGTATTTCAAAGCTCTTCTTTAAGTCCAGAGCATTTATTGATTTTAAGAGAAGGAGCTGGGAGGAAGTGTTAATCCTTTATATTAATAACCAGAGACCAATTTGTCGGCAAAGCTGTTATTAAAAAATATTAGCAGAAATATTGGGGTGGGGTGAAACCAAAGGAAGGTCAACCTCCCCTCTTTCTTCTACCATGTAATCAGTCTTGCATTATCAAAAGCGGAGGAAGACGGGAGGGGAAAATATGCTAAGTGGAACTAGAGTCATTTGTGACTTTAAGGAGGAATTGGAGGTACCTTGCTCATTTTTATTTACTGGAAGTGGGTCAAATGGAAGCGGCAGATCAAACAAACTGTACTGGGTCATCCGAGATCAAGACAATGTTATCTAGAAGACCACGGAGAAAGGGTTGGGGGTATCAACTCAAAACAACAGCCTGGAATGTTATTTTGTACAAGATTTTATATATATATATATATATATATATATATATATATATATATACTGGTCAACCCCTCTATCTATGGGGAATATGTTCCAAGACCCCCAGTGGATACTTGAAACCATGGATACTGAATCATTATTTTCAATGAGACGAAGACCAGATGTTGACCATAGAATCACACTGGAGGACCTAGAAAAGCCTAGAGATAAAATTACCCAAATTGTTTGGGGTCCGTGGGGACCCTCTGATGCCCTGCTACTAAATTGGGGAATTTTAATTAACTCAACTTTTTGGGGAGACGTGGATAAGTGAAACCATGGATACTGAATCCGTAGATACAGAGTTTGATCTGTATAACACATCTCGCCTCTTCCCACAAGTAACTCATGATCACTAGAATCTTCTTGGTAACTTATGCTATTGTAATGAGGATTTGTGCAACTGTGGCAACTGTGGGAGGGGGGCAATTTTGCCTTGTGACCCCCCCTTCCAGGTGGCACTAAATCATTTAGACCCACCAGAAGAGACCATTCTCCATTTCTGGGTGCCATTTTGGCTGTTTCTAGAGCTCTTTTGCTTTAGGGGAGTGTTCTGAGCATGATTGCAAAAATTCTACACTGCATTGTTTAACTAAAAAATAAAAAAGAGTTTGGAAGGAAAATTAGCAAGAAGAGCTATAAATTTCTTTCTCCATTCCAGAACGGCACTAGATAAGAGAATGCAAATAAGGCAATCATTGTCTATATTTAAATTTCCATATTGAACATTCTAACAATGTGAGCTGGGTTCGTCCTCCTTCTTTATAAGAATATATATACATATAGGATTTATCCGCAACCTTTTCCTCAAAGCATAGCACCCAAGCTGGCTAACAATCAACTAAAGCAAATACAATTACAACATGAAAGAGACTAAAAACACAATTAGAAATACATCAATAATATAAAGCACTGCATCCAACCCATGAAAACAGCCTTCCACAGCAACCCAGTTTAATTGCTGAAAATGCACCAGCTTTTAACTTTGAATTCTTTGCCTGCTGCTGGAAGGATAACAAGGCGGGGACCAGCCTAACCTCCCTTGGAAGGCAGTTCCACAACCTGGGAGCAGCCACCAAGAAAGTCTTCTCTCATGTTCCTACCAATTGTGTCCCCAAGGGCTATGGGACCAATGACAACCCGTTTCCTTAATGTAGGAACTTGGTCAACTTTGACTGAGATTCTACATCACAGTCTATGTTTTGTAACTTTACGAATCTATGTTGCAGAAACAGAATGACACCCTGTCTCTGAACTCCAAAGATGTTCTTCTAGGCACCAGTTCTCTCCCAACCCTTTCCCATTCCAACTTGAAGATCCCAGGAACTGAAACTGGAACCTTCAACAGGCCAAGTATGTTTTCTACCACTGAGTTAATGTCCTTTGCCTAAAAATAAATTAAGATCCAAGTTCTTGTGGGTTCTTAATAAATGGGAGAACTAAATAGAAGTGCAGGTACTTGTCTTAGAATCATAGAGTTGGAAGAAACCTTAAGGGCCATCCAGTCCAACCTCCTCCCATGCAGGAATACACAATCAAATCATTCCCGAAAGATGACCATCCAGCCTCTGTTTTAAAAAAGAGTCTTATAAAGAGTCAATCCATTGGGCTGTCTAGTTCAGTACTGAGATTTCGAGGGCTTTGGGTGTTTTTGAGAATGGTGCCTAGTATTAGACCTGAACCTGAAACCTCCTGCATTCAAAGCACAGGCTTTCCCACTCTGATCCAAGCAAATTGCATAGAGAGCAGAATGGGGCATTCCCCATTCTGAAATACAGAGCCAAATGTTTCAGATGTCACATCCATGACCATTTTCCCTACTTCCATTAGGAAAAGAAGGCATGGGCCATCAGGGGAAACTGGTCCAGTCCAGTGAAGCTGTGCACGTGGGGAGACTTTTTGCTGGTGGACCAGGAAGAGGAGGCCAGCTATTCTGACATAGCAGCATCCATGCCACCTATGAGGGGATGGGAACAGAGGCAATTTAAGATCTTGATGCCCTCTCTTCCTCTTTGACTTCATTTGACCCACCCTCCTGCCACTGACACAGTGTGACTTTGTGGTCACTTTGGGGTCATGTAGGAATTTTTACCCAACCCCCCTTTTACACTGTTTTTTGCCTATGTGACAATGGATGATTGGCTACGGTGGTGTCTTAAATAGGCAGTCACTTGACTGGTCGGTTGGGGAGAGGCAGTATTTTGGTAAGCACCTACGGCACCATTTTTCAGTGAAGGGAGGTCCCTGGAACTGCCTCTTTAGGTCCTACAACTCAGGGAGTGGTGAAAGAGATTTCCCTTGGGGCTGTCCTGAGTGATAAACCTTCACCATAAGCCTATGACTTGGGAGAGGGACTTTTAGCTTGCTCTTCCAGATGCTGGCTGGCTGGGGAGCAATCCAGCTTTTGGGTTCTCTCCAGAGATCAGGTGTTTCTTCAAGGGGAGGAGGGGAAGAAGGCCTGAGGATAGACCTCTTGTCCCACCTGCTCCCACACTAGGTGGGACATGTCCAGAGGAGGACAACCAAAATGGTGAAAGGTCTGGAAGTCATCCCCTGTAAGGAGTGGCTTACGGAGCTGGGTATGTTTAGCCTGGAGAAGAGAAGGTGAAGAGCAGACATGATAGCCATGTTTGAATATTTGAAGGGGTGTCTTACTGAGGATGGAGCAAGCATGTTTTCTGCTGCTCCAGAGACTAGGACATGGAGTAATGGATTCAAACTACAGGAAAAGAGATTCCACCTAAACATTAGGAAGAACTTCCTGAGGGTACGAGCTGTTTGGTAATGGAACATGCTGCCTGGGAGTGTGGTGGAGTCTCCTTCTTCGGAGGTTTTGAAACAGAGGCTGGATGGCCATCTGTCAGGAATGCTTTCACTGTGTGCTGCTGCAGGGCCAGGGGTTGGACTAGATGTCCCTTGTGGTCTCTTCCAACTCTATGATTCGAAGTTCTAGAAATAATAGATTTAAATAAAGTGGCCATTTTCAACCCATCCCTTTTGTCTGGTCCCATTATTTCCTGGGTCTGTCGGCAAAAGGGAAAAGCTGGGCTGGACTTACTGCAGAGGCAGTATTAACAGTATCATGTCAGAGTAACATCAGGCAGCCATGAGAAGTGGATAGAAGATAGCCGGTCTGGCTTAAGAGACCCATTGTGTGTTTGTTTAGCCAACTGCTTTATTAGGAACAATCTGGCTTAATCCTCTTTTAGTATAGCTGTCCAGACACAAGCACCTTTGCTGCCTGTGCAAACTAATTATCTCTAGCTACAAGGAGGGGGCCGTGGCTCTCCCCTCTCTCCAATTCTCCTGCCTTTCTCTGTCCTCCCTACTCTCTGCTTCTGCCACTAATGTAACTGGCAGGGTCTCTCGATCAGTTCAAGCCCGCAGCCAAAACTCATTGTGCCCCCAGCCTACCATCTGTCACGGAAGGCAGCAACCGAGAATGCCAGGTGAACTGTGCAGCATTTGCTGCCATCATTGGCTCAATTTGATTTGACTGGCAAAATTGCTTTCTGGGTGCCTGGCACTAAAGAAGCCTGCCTCAGGCTGCAGATTTATATATTCCTGTTGCAGAGCAAAAATACTATGGTGAGTGTGGTTGGATGGTATAGGTCTTTTCCTGCATTACTGCCACCGGAGGTGAGGGGACTCATGCATCTGCACAGGATGCTATTCAATATCTTTATCAATGGCTTGGATGATGGAATAGAAGGCATTCTTATCAAGTTTGTAAATGACACCAAATTACGATGGGTATCTAATACTCCAGAGGACAAGATCAGAATTCAAAATGACCTTAACAGGTTAGAATGCTGGGCCAAAATTAACAAAATGGATTTCAAGAGGGAGAAATGTAGGATACTACACTTGTGCAGGAAAAATGAAATGCACAGATATAGGATGGGTGACACCTGCCTTGATGGCAGTACATGCAAAAGGGATCTAGGAGTCTTAGTGGACCACAAGCTGAACATGAGGCAGCAGTGTGATGCAGCAGTTAAAAAAGCCAGTGTGTGATTCTAGGCCTCATCAATAGGAGTATAGTGTCTATTTCAAGGGAAGTAATTGTGCTACTCTATTCTGCTTTGGTCAGACATCACCTGGAAGACTGTGTCCAGTCCTGGGCACCACAATTCAGGAAGGGTATTGAGAAGCTGGAACGTGTCCAGAGGAGGGTGACCAAAATGATGAAAGGTCTGGAGGCCATGCCCTATGAGGAGAGGCTTGGGAAGCTGGGTACGTTTAGCCTAGAGAAACGAAGGTGAAGAGGGGACCTGATAGCCTTGTTTAAATATTTGAAGGGATGTAAGTGGCTGGGAGTGGCTATGCCTTAAATATCCAACACTCCGCCCCTCCAGCCACTTATGTCATAGTATTACCACCATGAATATCGAGAGCTGGTCTCTCTCAACTGAGGCCAACAAGGCACCCCTCTCCATGCAACACTGCGCTGTGCCAGAGGTGGGTGGGTGCAATTTTGCTTGTTGGGCTTCAGAAAATGAATCACTCAAAGCCCTCTGCTTCCAGGAGAATAACCCACCAAATGTTGCCTCTTCTCCACACTTGAGTTCTAAGATTTCAGATTCTTTCTGTTGAAAGCATGAAGAATTTTGTCAGTTTGGGATCGTTCTCATCAAGAATTCTCATTCATCTCTAAATATCAATGTCATGGCTCCCTCTTTAATTAAGAGTAGAGGTTTTTTTTGGGGGGGGGTTAAAGAAAAGTCCCTCCTCCTTAACAGCTATTTCTGTCAACAGCAGTTTTACAGCATATACTGCTGCAACGGGAAGCTGAAGTATGGAATAAACCACATTTTGTACTGTTCATACAATAGATCTGAAAATGGTTGAAGAGGTAGACTGTAATTATCTGCTGATGTTCTCCCAAATTGTTTCCTTCCATGAACATTTTCACAGAACACATTGGTTCCTGTTATTATTGCAGATAATACTTGCTGCAGAAATGAAGAAGAGGGGAACAGATAGAATTCGCTTTGCACTGAAAAGCTCTTACATCAAATTGCAAAATGGCTCCAGACCTAGCTTTCAGTTTCCTGCTGGGGTGGCCCCAATATGCCTCCCGTCATTTATTCATTTTCAGAGAACTCTATGGCTAAGATTCTGTTCAGTGTTAGTGGAGAATAAAGTTCCTCCAGATTTCTCATGCAAACGATCCAAAATGATGGAAGTAATGGGGATATTCCAGTTGCCATTCCAGACCATCACTGTAGCTGTTCCAGGAAACAGAACGTCCTTTGCCCGGACCTGCCTTTAAGCCAAATTTCTGTGCTTTCAGCAAAGAGAAACAGCTTTCCCAAAGGGGTATTAGCTGTCTCCTTACACAAGCATGTGAAATGTACAACTGCCAGCATAAGCCAGAATTATGCCTGTGTGATGTCCCAATAACATCCCAGAGTATAGCTCCTACTATAAGCTGTTACTCCAGAAAAGGCTTAATATTACTAGGATACCTCAAGACTGGTGGTCCACAACCAGAAGGTTCCATTGGATTTTTATTCCTAGAATCCTCAACCATCGGCCATGCTTTCTTGGACTTCTCTGAATTGATGTTCAACAAGATCTGAAGCTTCCCTGATTAAGAACCATGCCCCCTAGACCAACGGTTCTCAAACATTGGCCCTCCAGTGGTTTTTGGAATTCATCTCCCAGGATTCCTCAGCCATTTGGGCTAGGGGTTCTGGAAGTGGAGATCCAAAACATCTAGAGAAGCAATGTTGGAGAGCCACTACCCTAGACCATCAGTCCTAACAGGATCCCTACCCACTGTAGGCTAGCATGGCTGCCTCAAGTGGAGCAGAGTGCTTTAGGAGTCTTCATGCATCGTCTTCGTATAGGGGAATGAGGGCCGGAGGATACTGAATCAGGCCAAGGTCTTCAGGATGAAATGTCAGAGCTGTCTGGTGCTTTGGAGGCCTGGATCTGCCGGGATTGTTTGCTCGCTGATTATCACAGAAACTCTCCAGCACTTCAGTCTTTCCTCCAGTGATTATCTCCCCCCTCTTGAGATTTAAGCTTAGGCTGGCAAGCGTTAGGCATGTGCTATTAACAAGGATGAGAGACAGACTCAAAAGCACTTTGGCTCCCCTCCGGAGTGCTCATTCCCAGTGTTCTTGAAATGCTGCCGGGTGCTCTCTCCCTCTTCTGCTCTCCCTTCCTCTCTCCACCACCACCCCGCCTCTTCTCAGAGTTTGTTCTTGTTGTCTAGACAGTGTCTTTATCAGCACCTCCCCTTCCCAGCCCTTCAGCATGGGGAAAACTTTGCTTTCAATGCTGATGCATCTTTTAAAAGAATTTGATCTACTTTCTTGCAGCAGTCTCAGATTCCCATCATATCCAGGACATACATAAGGGATGAGCATGGGGTGTCTTGGAGTCCGATCATAATCCTATTATGTGAGGCCATAAGCAATTTCAAAAGCAGCCACACTGGCCTAAATCCTGTTTTTAGTACCAACTAGAATACAGCCATTCAGTCCATTCAATTTGCTCATGGGTTGACTGACCATTTCACGAGTGCGTGAATGGTTCTCCTTTAGCTGAGGGCTTGTCCAGATGATGAAAATACTCCTCCTAAAATTCGCAGAGAAGACAATGGGTCCCAACAGAATCCCAATGAGATTCATGGTATTCAGAAAGAATGGGGTAAAAAAAGAAAAAAACCTTGACAAACCAGGCAGTAAAAGGATTTACGGTTTTTCCTGAAGTTTACCAGAAAATAGCACTTCTATTTCTATACCACTTATCAGTGGACTCCAGGGTTTGAATCCCCACTTGGCTATGGAAACCCACTGGGTTACCTTGGGTAAGTCAAACTCAGCCTCAAAGGGAGGCAAAGGCAAGCCTTAGGACAAATCTTCCCAAGAAAACCCCATGATAAGTTCACCTTAGGGTTGCCATAAGTCATAAATGACTTGAAGGCACACTACTACTACAACAACTGGAAACCATAAATTACACACATGCTGTGAAAGAGACCTACTTTGTTGATGAACCTCAATTAGCTCTCACCCCTTCTTCTTACTTCTACCTTTCCCCTCATGTATCATGTATTCCTGCATGACAAGGGGTTGGACTGGATGGCCCTCGTGGTCTCTTCCATCTCTACAATTCTGTGATTCTGTGATTCTAAGTGGTTTACAATGTGTTAGCTAATTGCCCCCAACAAGCAGGGGGTTGGACTAGATGGCCGTTGTGGTCTCTTTCAACTCTATAATTCTGTGATCCTAGATCTCTTCTGTGAAGCTACAGACTCATTTTACCGACCTATGGAAAGATGGAAGGCTGAGTAAATCTTGGAACCTTTGGGACTGAACTCATAATGTTGTGGCTTCAGGACCGGCACTTAACCACTGTGCCACCAGGGCTCCCTAATAGATGTGCATTTTTGCACATTTGAGCATCCAAATTTGTATTGCCACACATTTTCTCTCTATTGCTCTTTATCAGAGCATGTGGCCACTCCATTTGAATAGATAACAAACGAAAATGGTGAAAGAATGGTGGAGACAAGGCAGCGTTGCTGCAAATGGGCAGGCATCTTCAGATAGTCCAGAACACGGCCTCACAGCCTGGAAAAAACCCAAGGAAAATCTATGGATGCCATCCATGAAAGCCTTCAATTTCACATTGAACCTATCTTTACTTGTTCCTATTCCATCTGTAAAGTCTTTTGGTTCCACACATTTATGGCCATTGTTAAATTACTCCTCAGCTGTAGACATGAATATCTCACCTTTTTTTTTCTTTAGAACTTTCTTCCAGCTTTCTGTAGAGACAGTGCTGGATACCTCTCCTCTGCTAAAACTGAAAAAAAAGAACTGGCTTATCAAAAAGTAGTGAAGTTTTCAAACCATGTAAAGGTTTTGTGTGGGTTATTTTTATTTTTTTTTTGGCACTTTAGAAAAGGCTGAAGAAGACAATCAAACCTCAAGTCACTTTTGAAAATAGGACAGTAATAACTCCCAAAGATCTCATCCCAATTTGATTGATAGAGACTGGATGGTCCAGACTGACATTCTATTCAACTGATGGCAAACTCTAAGCAATTTCTGAAGGGGAAAAAATGGCCTCAGGATTATTTCAGAATGGTGTTGAATGTGCAGTGGTTATAGGGCTCCCAGTTTGTTTTCTCTGCCACCAATTGTTTTCTACCACCAATTTCACAGAATATTTTCCTTAGAATACAGGTAAGGTTTTCATCCCCCATGGTGCCCCATTAAAGGAACTTAAATGTAAAATTCCTGTCAGATGGTTCTTTTCAGAGGGGGAAAAATGTTCCTTTTGTTGTGGGGACTTCTGGCATCAACAGAGAGATGAAGCAACTGTTTAGAGCAGTTGTAAATGTGCAGCTTCCATGTCATTGGGGAGGTGAACTTTAAAGCAGCTATCCAAGGTGCTGATTTTATTTTGGCATAGGATTCAGCACTTTGGATAGTGACTCTAAGGCCAAATCCACACTACACAAATAATCCAGTTTGAAAGAGATTCCACCTCAACATGAGGAAGAACTTCCTGACAGTAAGAGCTGTTTGGCAGTGGAATGTGTGGCCTTGGAGTGTGGTGGAGTCTCCTTCTTTGGACATTTCTAAACAGAGCCTGGATGGCCATCTGTTGGGAGTGCTTTGATTGTGTATTCCTACATGGCAGGGGGTTGGACTAGATGGCCCTTGTGGTTTCTTCCAACTCTATGATTCTATGATTCTAGTAAAGCTAGAAACCCTTCTTTTTGTGAGCCACCTTGGGTCACACTCTGGGGGGAAATCAGCATATAACCCCCCCCCCCAACATATTTTCAGTGTCACAGGATTTCCTTTGGAATGGCCCTGCCCATATTTAAATCTCAGACTGGACAAGTCATAGCAAGCATTCACTTTTTATGGCTTCCCAACAGATAAATCTCCACAGTGGAACAGATGAGTCTTTAAGGAGGGAGATTTGCATGACATTAGTGTTACCTCCCTGGATCCACTTCATGGCCGCTGTATAGAGATCCGCCTGCTATGGATAGAGCATTTTCCTTATTCAGGAGAGTTGGTAATTTTCTATGTTATGTCAGTCATAGCCAGCATGATCTACTTTGAATAAGCTTGAGGTATTTAACAGCTGTGAAGGCTTCTAAAAAGTGAGAGCTCATTAAGATACGTTGAGCGACATTATCAAATTTCAGCAAAGTTGAATGGGAGTGGAAACATTGCCTCAATGTAGTTCATCTTCCCTTTTCCTTCCTTCCCCTTCCGTTCATTCTTCTTCTTCTCTCTCACCTCTTTTTCTTCCTTTCTTTTTCTTTTGCTTTCTTTGAGGATTTTGTTGCCATCCTATACATTGGCCAAAATCCTACTTGTTATTTCCAACTAGAGTAGACCCATGTAACCAACTGTTGAGTGGTGAATCAATTCAACACATAGACAAATCCAAAGGATTTGATGGACTTTTACTAGAACCTAAGATTGTGCAAATAGAGTCTGGTGTAAAAGATGCAGGTCCTCAATCTGGGGGCTTTATCACACTACACTCTTAAAGCACTATCATTCCACTTCAACTGCTATATCTCCCTCCTGTTGAAGCCTGGAATTTGCAGTTTAGGGAAGGGCATTTAGCATTCACAGCAAGAGAGAGCTCTTAGGCTTTGCTAAACTACAAACCCCAAAATTCCACACGAGGCAGCTATAGTAGTTAAAGTAGAATAATAGTGCTATATCTACGGCTCTGGGTTTGCAATGGTGTGGCTCACAAGATTTGACTGCAAGTCCCAGCAACTCTGGGCAGTATAATCAATAGTGAGGAATTTTGGGAAATGCAGCTCAACAAGATCTGGAGAGCTGGATGATCCCCTCCCCTTGCCTAAATCTAATTCTTAATCCCAAACAGAGTGGAACCAATAAAAAGAATAAAAAATAGATCAAGTGTTGAGTTACCAAGTCCTCTGTGATTCAATAGTTCTACTCTGGATGGGACTAACAATTGTGCAGAATCAAGGAATCCTGAATCCATTTTTGGTGCCTTAAACAAAACAGTGAGCTGTGTGGGAAAAATTCAGAAAAGTGGGACTCTCAAAGTATAACTGGCTTCTGTATTCAGTCTGGATGGCTTGTGTATTCTGTCCAGATGTACAGATTAGGTAAATCCACATTAAAATGCAAACTGAATGCATTTCTCCTCCATATTTACTCCAGTTTATCACAGGGAAATGGAGCACTTGCAAAGTATCACATCTTGGTTTAATCTTCTAAAAATAAGCCTGTGTCTTTAAGACTTCAAGAAGAGATGTCCTGACTTTTCTCAATAGGCAGATGTGTTTTTGACCTCAATTTTCACTCGTGGCTTAGTTCCAAAACAGTTCCTGTCAAATCTGAACAACGTTCCCTATTCTCCGCCCGCCCTCCCCCCATTCCAAACTATGGGCAATTCAACAATATAATTTTCAGCATGCTACTTCAGATCTAAAAAGAAACAGTCTGCAATGGTACACATACACACGTGTATGTGTGTGTGTGTGTGTGTGTGTGTGTAGAATATGTTTATATAGGGTGTGCATATATATGTGAGTGTGTTTGTGTCTGTATCTGTCTGTAACAAAGGAGTTCCATGCATAGGAGAGAGTCCCAAATCCTGATCTGTGAACTTCCATATCCCTCTCTTGCAAGATTGCTGCCATTATGGAGGCAGGAGTTTTCCATGGGGGGAGTGGGGAATAGTTTTGTAAAATGCCCCACTTATTCCTTGAGGCTCCATCATAATTATTGCATTGGGCATATTTTTTTCTCCTGAGCTGTAAAATATCCTACACAAACACTTATCTGCCATCTTCTGAAGGCATCTCCTTGCTTTTGGAACGCTGGTGCCACAAATCAGTCAGCTCTGATGTTCACCTTAGTGCATTTGTCTTTTTGCTCTGACTCTGGAACTGAATCAGCAGGGAGTAAATTCAATCCCCTGCCAGAATGGCTGTGGGAACCGGGCAATGGCTCAGCTTTGGAAGTTATGATCCAGTTAGGAGAGGCACCAGACTGGCTTAACTCCTACTGAATGATAGGATAAACTTTCCCTGGTGCTTCATCTTCACCCAAGCACAGCCGTTTCCCAGCCATTAGCCTCCCACCAGCATTTCTAAACATGGGAGCCAAAGCAAACACCCCTGATCCTCTAATGAGACAGGTCTCTCTGTGTGCTGACAAATGTCCTCTCCCCTTCTGGGTCCCTGCTGAGCTCTCTGCCTGGTTTACATACTTTAATTTGCCAGACAACAGTGGAGACTTCTGTCAGCCCACACTCTCCTCTTGACCTCTGGAATTATGGGAAGGTGATCTGTTGAATGCAATACGGCTCTAAAATAAACAACCACCACACAATGCTAGATGCTAGATTTCAGAGCTGCATCTGAAATTTTGCAGGTTTGTTTCCAGGGTGGGATCAAGACACTTGGCTGGCTGTGGGAAAGAACAAGATGGAATCTTCTTCCCGTCAACATGAAAAACCCAATTGGACTGGATATTCAACCATATTGAACAGTAAGAGCTGTTCGACAGTGGAGCGTCCTATCTGGGAGTGTGGTGGAGTGTCCTTTGGAGATTTTTAAAGTGGATGGCCATCTGTTGGGAATGCTTTGATTGTGTGTTCCTGCATGGCAGGAAGGTGGACTAGATGTCCCTCATGGTCTCTTCCAACTCTAGGATTCTATGATTCTTCAGTGTTGGTGATAGAAAAGTATCCATTCTGTCTTCTGACACCTTGTTGATGCTTCCCAACTTCTCCCACTTTGGGATGACCACCTCACTCCCCTTTTCTGGTAAGGCCTGTCTTGTTTGTTTCCTCCTCCAGTCAATTTCACACTACACTATTATAGTGCTATCATTCCACTTTAACTGCTATGGCTGCCTCCTGTGGAATCCCGGGATTTACAGTTTAGGGAGGGGCATTTAGAACTCTCAGCCAGAGGGCTAAGAAATACCTTGGTGTGTTGTATCAATATCTCAGAGATATACTCTTCAGTCTAAACTTGAAGGGGACTAGAATAAATATTTGCTATTTGAAGCCACCACGGCTGAGGCCTTGCATGTAGAGAAGAGTGAGAAATGTACTGTATTGAGATTTTTGTTTGGTTTTCTATGACTGATTCCCCAAATTCACACCTCAAAGAACCAAACAGGAACTAGAATGAAACTTACAGTGAGAAATCTGTACGTTTCCAGGCTTTTGATGTGTTCCACAAAAGAAGAAGATGTGCACATTTTAAAAGTAGCAGAGACATTGTGATTGTTGTTAGGGCTTTCAAGTCTACTCTGTCTTATGGCCGCTCTTATAATAAGGTTTTCTTGGCAATATTTATTCAGATGGCAGTTGCCATTGCCTGTGTGACTTGCCCAAAGCCATCTCATGGGTTTCCATAGCTAAGCAGGGATTCGAACCCTGTTCTCCCAGAGTCCTTGTGCAGCACTCAAACTACTATATCACACTAGCTTGTGAGACAATTGAATCTCTCTCTCTCTGGCTTCTCTTCGCAAATGAAGATTCAGGAAGGACTCATCCCATGCTTTCTGCAAGAGCGCTGATGACTAAAAAGGCCAATCCGAGATAGACAAGTCCGGTTGCAGAAAGCACAGCAGAAGGTCTCCTTGGGTGATGTTTCTGGGTTGTGATTCTTTCTGTGTTGTCGTTTCTCTTCAAGACTTGTTCAGTGTGAGTTCTCAAATAAGGCTGCAGCATTGTGGATAGTGCGTCTCCATGCCTCCCGGTGTGAGGCCAGGGTGGACAATTGTTGGTGATCAGTTTGGCCGAGCCTGAGGTGTTGTTTTAGGGAGTCCTTGTATCGCTTTTTTGGAGCACCCCTCTTACACTGACCTGTGGCAAGTTCACCGTAGAGTACTATTTTGGGGAGGCGATGGTCCTCCACTCAAACTACTATATCACACTAGCTTGTGGGACAATTGTACGTGTTTCTAAAATGCACACAGATTTGTTTTATTCAACAGGTGCACATATATGAAAAAGTCCACATTTGAGAAAGACATATGGATTTGGGGAGGGAGAGGCCTTTTGTGAAACTAGGACAGAATGAGCTTTTGGTGGCAGAAAAAATGAAACCTCAACAACATTACTCTTAACAGAATTCCCCATTTGTACATTTAGACATTTCTATGCTCCATTGCTCCTTTCTCGATCCCCTAGTTCAAGTCTTGGCTCCTCGCTCTCCAGTACGCACATGCTAGCATCTCTTACCATCGATTCCTTGAGAGATTTATGGTAAAAGCCAGATCTTGGTGAAGCAGCTAAATCCAATTCGCTAAGGAATTACAAGCATGTCTGATCAATAATCTATTTATCTCCTCCACTTTGCTATCTTTAAACACTCCAGGCCTGTCAAAGGAATCTGAAAGCTTTTTTGAGCACAAAATTATTAAATTTCTGTATGGCTTGCAACACCTTGCTCTGATGTCCAGACTGCACCTATGGGTTGGCTTCTATCATGTTCTTTAGGGGTTAGGCTTTGGAATCCTTCAAGTGTTATCTCTAATGGGTATGTTCAAGGGTCTATGTTATTCAGTTCAATATGGCATGCTTTAGAGTCCATACAAATAGACTTATTTAACTGGATCATAACTGCAAAACTAAACTTCTTGATTGATTCAAAAATAACCATACAGCATGACCCTGACATCCACGGGACTGGTAACCATGGATTCACTTATCACATCCAAAAAATATGGTCTCTCTAGGCCTTTTTTAAGTCCTGCAGCTGACTCTATGGTATGCTTCTGCTGGAAGCTGACCATAGAATTGTCCTGGAGGACCTAGAAGATGCCTAGAGAGGTATTCTCTCTAGGCCCTTCTAGGTCCTCCAGCCCAACTCTATGATATGATTGGAACAGAAGTAGTTCACTTTAATAAGGTTTGCTATTATACTTGGTTTTCTGTATCAAGGGTAAGTCCAGAAATATATCCCCTGTGGATATAGGAGCCATACTTTGAATTTACTGTACTGAAATCCTCTTAGTCTTGAAAATGCTTCAAAAGACTTTCAGCCAAGACAAAGCCGCCCAGTAGACCCCAGAATGTCAACGAGGTGACATAAATGCCAACCCTGATTGTCTGTTAGGGAAAGAAGGAGAGGAAGGGAATCAGGAAGGAATGTCAGGGGTCTTACAATGCAAGAAAAGGACCAAACATGCAAATGATAGGCATTCCCTTTCATTCAACCCAACTTTCCATAACAGTCCATTATAGCTGTCATGGAAAATATAGATATTGATAGACCTAGAACCAAGAGTTTAGGTTCTAGAGGCTTGAATCTAGTGTGTGAATCCTACTTATTAATTCTTACTACAGTAGACTCATTGGAACAACTGTTAGATGGTGAGTCAACACATAGGTCATTGCCTTTGATTCATTTCTAGAATATATTTGAATATTTTTCCACCCCTAGAGAAAAGTTGGATTAAAATGATGGGATGTCCTCTGCTCATCTATATCTATAAAATGCTTGGGTCTGTTTCTGATCCCAGTGTGCTGATTGGCTGCTTAGGAAACATACCCAACCAATCCCCTCCCTCCTCTCCCTCCCTTAGCCAATCACCACCCACATGCAAATTCCCTCTCCACCTCCCAATCCACTCCTGCTACTCAATCTGCATCGACACCCCCAACCTCACAAGGGTCCCCCCTCCTCTCACTCCCTCAGCTACTCACCACCCACATGGAAAACTATAACAGTGTATGTATGGGTATAGCTAGTCTCCTTTGTTATGCTATGGACTTTTGACGGATCCCTGAATGGTTCCAGTTACAATTTAGGGGCCTCTCATTTGTGAAGAACAGAAGACCAGACTTCATAGATGATCCACCTAAGAAGACCCACTGTGGCCTGGTCCTGACTTCTGACACCCGAAAGTGAATAAAACACAAGAGGGGGATTGCTGCCCCTATTTTAGCATTGTTGCATAAATGGTTTGCTAAATACCGTTGCCATTTGTTTCTTTTTCTATTTATTTTGCCTTTTTGTGGAACACATTGATATGCTTTATGGATATAGCTTCATAAAGTAAATGGCAGCCATTGCCCTGATAAATTAGCGGTGTATTAAAGCACTGTATTATCTTCAGCCTAGTAATTTAGCCTGATGAGAACATGGGTTGACTTTACGATATCCACGAGCCAACAGATTGTAAATATCCCATGACCAATGACACTGACAAGCCTGGCCTTTTCTATAAAGCACACATGGGCTTGTGTGCAGCTATTTCTTCCTTGTGAAACCTCAGCATGTGTGTGTGTGTGCGTGCATGTATGTGTGAATGTGTGTGGGTGTAAGAGAGAATGCCTTTTTAAAAGGGCAAATGAAATACTTGCTCTTTTTGTTGCTGTGGTTGTTGCTTTTTCACTTTGCTCATGCTGGAAGAATATTGATGTGGGAGAGACAGGGCATTAAAAATAGAATTATGCTGGAGAATAAAAAGGGAAAAAGCAAAGCATAAATTAGAAGTGTTGGCCTCTGTTGGGGTGTAAAAGAGTTCCCAGGGTGGTTGGTGCATTTCCCCTCCCTCTTCAACACAGTGTAACTTGCTGGAGATCTGTCCTGGTGCACGTTAGCACCATCCATCATAAGATAACATTTACAGTGACATGAAAACATCACCGAAAAGGCCATAGGGAGACGGATGGGTATCCAGCACTGGAGACTGTCCGAAGGATGCCTACAAACAAAGTATTTGAAGAGACAGCAAGAGCGGTTGTGGCTGGAACTTGGGTTTCACACTGCTAGGTGAAAACAGAGACTAACAGAGCAATCTCACAACAACAATTTGTGCCAGAAGGAGGGAAGATACGCCACTGCTATGGTGATGGGAAAGTCACCACGTCATATAATTGCTCAGCCCAGGAGGGATGGGAACATACAGAATGTAGGAAATGAGAAAACAGTGGCAAAAATCTGACATTGTACGTGCGTAGGTTGACTCCTGTTGTCTAGTCCCAACTAGAATAGACACATTCTTGGATGGTGCATTACTATTTGTCAGTTCTTTAAATATACCATTTCATTCCCTGGGATAGCAGAAACTGCCATTGCATACAGGTTGCCTCCAGGTTTGAGTCTGCCAGAGTGCCCTTAGGTAAACTATTTCTTCCAGAGCTTGGAAAGTTACTTTTAAAAACAATGAATTGCACTTTGAGTTCTACACCTCAACAAAATAGTTACAGTCCAGAATCCTATTGTTACTCCCAGTTAGAGTAAACCCATTGGATCTATGGACCGTATGCATGTGTTGACTCACCATCCAACAATAAATTCAATGGGCTTCCTTAGGTGAGACTAACCAACAGGTCCAGCTAAGGTATCATCATCTTTACATTCTTGAATGGTGCATAACTATTTATCAAGGCCTTCAATGCACCACTTAATTGACTGGGATTGCAGAAACAAGCTATTGCATTTTCCCCAGGGTGCAATGGAACAAAAAGTAAGCACATTGGCAGATATGCCATTGGTTACACACCATTTATCAGCAGGAGGTTAGCACAGCCACTGCAGGCTCTTCTATACAAGGGGGAAAATGTGGATTGATGTGCAGTAACACAAATCCAAAGCAGCTTCTATTTGTCTTAATGGTTTTCTGGCAAAATCACAGGCATATGAAGCCATTTGCATTTGCTGTCCCAATGGTCAACCCTGTGAATCAAGATAGTGGGTGGGAGTAAATTACTCACACTTTTATTGTTGCCAGTTGCTGCCACCAAACAGCATCATTTTTTTTTTTTAAAAAAAGCATATTTAAGGGGTGAAAGTGCAATATTCCACCTAAATAAATTTTAAAAAGAAAAGAAAAGGTTGTTGCATCACATGATTGCTCACTCAATAAAGCGAAAATCCAAGATGGCGGTTTTAGAGCACTTGCCTTATTAGGAATTTCCGCTCCCTGCTTACATCTGACCAATCAGCTTCCACTTCCACTTTTATCCCAAATGTGAATGAATGAAAATCCAATTGTACAAATGAGTGGAAATGCACATTCTCTACAAAGCTTTTTTAAAAATATGAGAAAAGCCACGAAGGCTTTTCCGGCGGAGTTGCTGATGGTGGGTTTGCCCCCTCCTCCTCCTCCTTCTGCTTTTTTTTTTAAAAAAAAATAAAATACTTTATTTCAGCACTACCTAATACTACCTCCCCTTCCTTCTGATGAACTACTTTGTTGCTGTGTGGAACTGTAATTGCAATTCATTACTTTTAAAAGTAACCTTCCAAGCTTGGGTACAGGAGGTCTGCTAGAGAACCCTTTGAGGAACATAGACTCAAACTTGGATCAAACCCTTCTCTTTATAAACAACTCCAAGGAAAAGGATAAGGCAGATGGAAAGGGGTCTCATTTCCTGAGCAAGGAAGAGACCTTCCTCCCATAAGCTCTAAAGTTAAGGCACCAAGAGGATCCAGCCTTTATTACTTTTGGCCATGCTTGTCAAAGAGCAGCGCTGCTATCAGAGACCATACGGCTGAAGCTTCCACCAAATATTCAACAGTTCTTTTTATTGCAGCCTTTTACGGCTCTGATCTTTTCAACATGCTGTTCCATTCTATCAGTCGCTTGTGATTAGACGTTTATATTGTATTCAGATTCAGTCTAATTTTCATATGAATGTTTATGTGAACTCATAACACACTTAAGACACATATTATTGTCAGTTAAATAAAGCACATGTTTGAGCTGCAGTATTTCATTAAAACAGATTGGATAAATTACACCCTTCTCTTCGTAATTATACAGGGTTCACGACAGCTCCAAAGTGTGAAGTAAAAACCACTCAGTGAACTATTTTTTTTTTAATTGCTGCAGTCCTATACATCAGTCTCTACCAATTTGGTGCCACCCCAAATGTTACAGCCTACAACTGCCACCAGCCTCAACCAGCATGGCTCATCAGGCCCAACCAGCATGGGATGTGACCAGTGATGGTGGGAGATGATGGTTTGATATAAACATGCATACATGAAGATTGCATGTGCCCATATAACATTTGACTCTGTTCACTTGCCCCTTGAACTTTCTCCAAAACCTCCCAGCATCTCCTAAGCCTTGGGTGGGACATTCTTGCAGCCATTCAATAGCCAAGGAGGAGGAGCAAAGAAAAGTGAGCAAGCAGTGGGAACTATCTCTCATCCTGTCTTGTCTTGCTTTTGGCAGCAGTTCAGGGTCTCAGGAAATTGGTTCAAAGTTCCAGGGAGAGGCAATAATTCAGAGTTCTTACCTACAGCATGGAGAGATGTCAAACTAATAATAATAATAATAATAATAATATTTATTTATACCCCGCCCCTCTGTTAAAACAATCGGGGCAGCTTACAAAAATTAAAATACAATACAGATAAAAATCCCTAAACACCCCCCACCCCCACCCTCCCCCATAAAAAAATATTAAACAAATGTAAATTATAAGCAACGGTCTAAAATCACCTTTAAAAACAATAAATACAATAAATAGCCAGCGGACTAAAAGAGGCTAGGATCCCCTGAGGCCGGGATCTAATCAGGAAAGGCCTGCCAAAAGAGATCCATCTTTAGTGCTTTTTAAAAGCTACTCAGGCTTGTCATCTGATGGATCTCTTTCGGCAGGTCATTCCACAATTTGGGGGCGATTACCGAAAAGGCCCTCTGGGAGGTTGCAGACAGCCTAGATTTTTGTGGCTGAAGCAAATTCCTCCCAGAGGACCGGAGTGCGTGGGGAGGATTGTATGGGAGGAGGCGGTTCCGGAGATAAGTTGGACCCAAGCCATTTAGGGCTTTAAAGGTAATAACCAACACCTTATACTGGGCCCGGAAACTTATAGGCAGCCAGTGGAGAGATCTTAATACTGGAGTTATATGGTCTCTCTGAGATGTTCCCGAGACCACTCTGGCTGCCATATTTTGTACCAACTGGAGTTTCTGGACCAAGCATGAGGGCAGCCCCATGTAGAGCGCATTGCAGAAACAGTCTATTTCATTAGCTTGGTAATCCAAACACAGTCCAAGGGGGAATCTGGAAGCAGAGTCAAAAGACAAAAGCAGAGTTCAATGCACAGGAAAACAGTCATGGAGCCAGCATAGCTTTTCACTAAGATGGTTGGTTGTCAACCACATCCTTCCAGAGGAAGTGCTGGGTTATTTATAGACCAGCTGAGTCTTGCAGGCATTCTATAATTGCTTTGTGCTTCCTATATAAATGCTGTGACTACCTGAGATTTTCCTTTTCCTGTTGTCACTGAGTGAACCTAGGTAAGTCTGCCTTCTGTTGCTCTGAGGATTCAGGTTGCTGGACATTCTGTTTCTCAGAGGTTTGTGTCTGCTGGGCACTCTGCTCTCCTAGCCCTAGCTTTTGCACACTCTCATCACTTTCCTCTGAAAGGCAGGGCATGACACATCCCATGGCAGTTTTCTAGACAGAGGGCAGAAGAAAAATGTTAGCATTCATCTCCATTTAACCCTGGAGAACCGCAGCAGCCATGGGAGGCAATCTCCAAGGGGCTGGAGAATGAGACACAGAGCTGCGAGCACAAAGTCTGAATGTCCCACACCCATGATGCAGAGTGTTTTAGTCAAAAACAGCTAAAGGGCACCAAGTCAGGGAAGGGTAACTCTACAGAATCTGTGAAGAGAGGTTCTGTTGGGGTATATTCTTCAGGATATCTCTCCTCCCTGGAGGAATCCAAGGAAGACTCCTTGGAATCAAGGTCCAACAGTATTCCCCAAGAATTTAGCAGATGGTTTTTAGGATCCACAATGGAAGTCTCTACTTGAGTGAGACTGGAAAACTGCTTCTTCTGGAACATTCAGGGCCTGTCTACATTGCAAAAATACAGCAGTTTGACACCCATTTATCTACCATCGTTTTGGCCTATGGAATCCTGGTATTTGTTGTTTTGCAAGGTATTCAGCCTTTTCTGTCAGAGAAGTCTGGTGCCTCACCAAGCTACAAATGCCAGTATTCCATAGGATAGAACTATGGTAGATGAAATGGTGTCAAACTGCTGTATTTCTGTAGTGTAGGCAGGCCCTCAGCCTCTGTGGATTCTCCATCCAGATCCATTTCCCAACTAATGATGATAGCAGAAGACTGTCCTGGAAGGGTTCATTGGCCCATCTTCTTCAAGAGGACACTTGTTCCCAGGCAAATAAGAAAGCCTCATTTATATTACTTAGCGTTTGTCACCAAAATCAAAGAAAACTACTTGTTACAGTGCCTGGGCATGGCACCGAAATGCCTGCTGATACATTTGTGAGATTAAATGAACAAACAAATTAAATAGACATTTGGCTCAGCTTCCCCAATATGGCAACAGCAAAGACTTAGCAAAATCACATCTTTTTTTTTTTTGTTACAGGTTCTTTTTTTTTCTTTTTTTTTCTTTTTTTTTTTGGCCTCCCTTTGGTTAAAAAAATAAAACAGAAGTGATAACACCATGGATTGAATGCTACTAGATAGTCTCAGCTAGAGCTGAAACCAGTGAATCAATTGTTGAATGCTGGCCCAACACATAGGTAAATCCTGTTGATTCAATGGATCCATTCTGGTTGGGATTAATGAGAGGATTCAGGCCCATCTTGTTATATTGAGGAGGGAGGAGGATTGGAGAATGGTTCACTTCACAGAAGTGGGGAGCTGTTCTTGAGGGCCACAGGTTCATAGAAGGAGATTGATGAACAGTTGGTCTGCAGTTTGGCTCCAATTAACTTGGAATACAATTAACTGTTTCTTATGGCAAGGGTGGCTTAACTTCGTCTGAGTCATTCTGAGGAGAAGCTGTGAATGGGTAATTAGGAATGTCATTCTTCACTAACTTTCTTCTCAATGGAAGCAACAAATAATTTTAACAATTTCCTTCCCATTGCAAGAATTTTTTTTGAAAAACCATGGAGCTCCAAAAGCCTATTTTCAATTCAGGACTTATAGGATGGGTGACACTTGGCTTATCATGGAATCATAGAATCATAGAACTGTAGAGTTGGAAGAGGCCACAAGGGCCATCCAGTCCAACCCCCTGCCATGCAGAAATACACAATCAAAGCATCCCTGACAGGTGGCCATCTAGCCTCTGTTTAAAGACCTCCAAGGAAGGAGACCCCACCATGCTCCGAGGGAGGGAGTTCCACTGCCGAACAGCTCTGACTGTCAAAAAGTTCCTCCTCATGTTGAGGTGGAATCTCTGTTCCTGGAGCTTGCATCCATTGCTCCATGTTCCAGTCTCTGGAGCAGCAGGCCTGCTCCATCCTCAGTGTGACACCCCTTCAAATACTTAAACAGGGCTATCATATCACCTCATAACCGTCTTTTTTCCAGGCTAAACATACCGAACTCCCTAAGTCTCTCCTCATAAGGCATCATTTCCAGACCTTTCACCATTTTAGTTGCCCTTCTCTGGACATGCTCCAATTTGTCAATATCTACTTGAAAACAATACATATGAAAAGGATCTGGGGTGGTAGCAGATCACAAGCTAAACATGAGTCAACAGTGTGATGCGGCAGCCTAAAAAAGCCAATGCAATTCTGGGCTGTATCAACAAGAATATAGTGTCCAGATCAAGGAAAGTAATAGTTCCACTCTATTCTGCTTTGGTCAGACCTGACCTGGAGATCAGTTCTGGGCATGGCAGTTCAAGAAGTATATTCACAAATGAGGAACATACCCTGAGAAGGGTCACCAAGATGATCAAAGTTCTGGAAAACAAGCTGTATGAGGAACAACTGAAGGAGCTGGGCATATTTAGCTTGGAGAAGAGAAAACTGAAAGGTGACATGATAGCTATATTATCTGAAGGGATGTCATGTAAAAGATGGAGCAAGCTTGGTTTCTGGTGCTCCAGAGACTAGTACACAAACCAATGGGTCCAAATGAGAAGAAAAGAGATTCCAGCTTAACACTCAGAACCTCTTCACTGTAAGAGCTGTTCAGCAGTGGAATGGACTGCCTCAGAGGATACGGATTTTCCTTCTTTTGAGGTCTTTAAACAAAGGTTGGATGGACATCTTTCATAATTGCTTTAGTTGTGCATTCCTGCCTGACAGGGTTATATGGCTTTTTTTTTTTTGTCCCTTGAGACTCTAAGGACTGTATCAGATGAGGCTAAAATCACATGATTACGATGTCATGGTATGAGCAGTATGAATGAGTGGTCCTCTTTCCCCCATCCCCGTTCCCAACAAGAAAATGTCTGGGTGAAAACATGAAAGCAGTCCACAGAATGCTCTTTCAATGAACTGTCCCGAGTTTGCTTAAGTTCTATGTGTTTGCTTAAGTTCTATGTGTTGATTTAGTTTGTAAATTAAGGGTGGTTTTCCCCCCCCCTGTCTTTAAGCACACTCTTGTCTTCTTGCAAGAACCGCTAAAATCTCATCCATGCTAAATCACAAAAGTAAAATCCCATTCTTAAAGTGCTAGTGATGGTCATGAGATAATTCTGTGGTGGTAGTATTGTGCCATTACAGTGATGTGCAGTAATAATTGTAATAATGACACTATGTTTCTGCTTTCCTCAACAGTGGAATTACAGCATTTTTAGATACTAGTCTAAGATTCTAAAAGATTCTCCCTTCAGAAAGTCAGGGTTCAACAACCAAGGGGATCCTCCATGTAGTGAAGAGACATGCCCCTTTTTGAAAACCATGCTTCAGAAACATCAGGAGATCCTCCCTAGATAGAGGAAACTCTTCCCTTCCAAAACTCACAAACATAGGGAGATCCTCCATAGATAAAGGAGACTCTTCCCTTCCCAATGTCTTTGCACATGTTTACTCTTTCAGCAATGTCTAACTAGGGCCATGGGTGCAGATACCATTCAAAGAGGTTTGCTTCTGTCCAAGTAAATGAGTATAGAATCAAAGCCAAATTTCTGTTAGTCGTTTTCACTCTCCAACGTTTCTGACATCCAAGGGCTGGATTTTTGACATTTCACGGTGCATTGACAGAGGACAAGAAGTACAGCTGTGTGTGCCACTCATGGCAAGCAGGGGAGCTTCCATCTTGCTACATTCCAGCTATCCAAAATTGCAGACCATTTTCTCTGAAAACAGAACCTTTGCAAGACAAATTCCTTGGGTGGAAAGGGAGAGAGGGAGAAATAAAAGTAGGTTATATTAAGACACTGCTCTGGAGAGGTGGCATCTGTCTCTTCCTCCTCCTCTGTAATTGTGTCTGCTTCCCCCCTCTTCTCCCCATCTTCTAATTTAAAGTTCTGGAAGGAGGGAGTTTTTAAGTGAAGGGTGAAACAGCACCAGGCAAAGAAAAAGAAAAGTCTTGCTCTGGTTTGGCAGCTGGAAGAATCGATGCTGCTGCTGAGGTCCTTGAAAACAGACAGCTGGCTGACAGTGGCAAAGGATGATTCGTCGAGAGAAACAAAATTGCTATGGCATTGAGCAGCAGGGGAAAAGCTTTCAATGGGAATGGAGTGTCAGGGCCTTAAAAAGAAGCCGGACATTGGCTTGCACAGAATCAGGAGTCAAGGAAGCTCTGTGCAATGAATGTAGGGAGAAGCAGAGAGAGGATGGCCTTTATCTACATGGGCAATTTCCCCCGGCTTGCCCATGGCTGAGAGTCCTGCAGTCCTGACGATGCAGGCCATTTTCACCATTATGGCCCTGTGCAGACCTTACAACCTTGGGGGCAGAAATGGGGGTCAGATTGGGGAAAGCTGGAGTAGGGCCCAATACACTGACCTACAATAACACATGCTTTACTCCACTGTTGATGGGGGGGGGGGAAATGGAGTGGGCCTTGCATGTCTGTAGGAGCCTATCCCAGCAAGGCAGCCCATCATTCCAGCTGCCGGTCACCCTTACCCTTTTGGGTCCAGGAAGGGGTCCCGCAATATGTGACCAAGGCCAGCTACATGCAGGGGGCCTTAGGTTACATGTTGTGGCTGACTTCTTCCATGTTGGAAGGGCAAGGAAGGTGGCGGAGGTAGCTTCTGAGATGGGCTGGCATTCCTTTCTGGACCCTGGCCCATTTTGTGGGGTAATGGGGCAGACATGGGCCTGGTGGGGAGCTTGTGTAGATGAGCCCTATGTCTGCTGTTTCCAATTGTGGCCAAATTATAATATTGCATATCTGGGTTCCCCTTCTGACTTCAGCAGAACCTATGGCAATGGCCAGGCTCTTGCAGGGAGCTGCTTGGCCAGTGAGGCAGCAGCAGCAACACCAGAGACAAGAGAATGGACCAGCAGGGCTGATATGATGTCCTTGATGGACTCTTGACACTTATTTGCTCTGGATAAGTACGGCTGCCATTGTGTTGAATCTGGGATCAGACCAGAGCAAAAAGCCCCAGGTTGGACTTGGATTAAGGCATCAGTATAGACACACCCTGAGACTGCCGTACTTTAGACATGACTCCTTAGAGAAAACAATAATGCTCAATAATGTAGAGGGCAGTAGGAAAAGAAGGAGACCACATTACAGATGGGGAGACTCAATCAGAGAAGGCACAACTCTGAGTTTGCAAATCCTGAGTAGGTCTGTTGGTGATAGGGTGACTTGGAGGTCTCTCATTCATAGGGCTGAAGTTGACTTGTCTGCAACTAAGAACAGTTTATCTCTAGATCTGGATTAAATCAAGTAGGCCCCAAAGACTTTGGTCAAAAGCTATTGCCCAAATCCTATTGCTAGTCCTGACTACAGCAGAGCCATTGGATCAACTGGATTTACCTATATGTTGAAGTCACCATTCAAGAATGGATTGAATGAGTCTCTTCTAGTGCGGACTAACCAACAGGATTTTGGCCCATGTTTTTAACTTGTTACAAATATGAAACCTCTACGGTGTTCATCTCTGATCCTCTCTTCTTGCATCTACTTTAATCATTTACGTTACACCCAAGCGGGGCTTAAAGCTGTGTCTACATCGCCTATCCACCTATGGATTTTGTTAATAAAAAAGAAAACACAACAGCAACAAAAACATCTATGCCGTCAATACTTAATCAGCTTTTCCATCAGGTAGCTGTCAATCCGTTTATCTTTGCTCTGAACCCAGATTATCTCCTGAAAAATTTCCACGAGTGTCTTGTGGTTTCAGTTATGTCTTTTCTCTGCCAACAGGCTTTTTAAAAAAAGTTATATTTCAAAAAGTAGGAAAAAAAATATGATCTACATTAAATCCTCTGGCAGCCTCGTAATGTTGTATCTAGAGATATGAAGAAAGCTTACCATTGCTGAGATTTCACTCTACTCTGAATATCTTGGCAGAGTGAGATGCCTCCTTGAGGATTCTCCAACCCTGTTGAGAGATGTTGGCTCCAAAACAAAAGATGGAGATGCCGATAATAGAAGGTTTTATGGTGATGTTTTGCTTTGGGTTTTTATTTGTTTGTTTTGTCATTTGTCCAAGATATTACATAATAATTATTAATAATAATAAAATTTATTTCTACCCCGCCCCTCTGCAACGCAACATAATGCAACGCAATGCAACGCAACTCTGTCTCTGTACAAAACTAGTGGCCTAAATCCTATTTCTTGCCCTGATTACAGTAGACTCATTGAAAGAATTGGATTTACCCATGTGATGATTCCCCATCAAGAACTGATTCAACTAGCTTTACCCAGTGTAACATACACCATATCTTATCCTGCTCCTCCAACATGCTTCATGGGAGGAGGGGATTATGCCACTTCCTTGGGAAAGGACAACCAGTCAGGCTTTACTCTGAGTAAACCCACCTGGGATTGTGGCACGGGCCCCGAAGCAACTGTGGAAAACCATACTGGGAATGGTAACATACCATACATATTCATATACATATACATATACAGGTCTAGTCTAGTCTAGTTTAGACTACACAAAGCAGGATTTGGTTCTAGTGTGTCTTTTTGTCCTTTAGTGAAGCTGAGAATGGACACACAGCAATCCTATAAAAATTAGCCTCATGGATTACATATTTATTTGCAGTCATATCTCTGTATCCACAGGGGTTTGGTTCCTGGACTTACCGCAGATACCAGAAACCGTGGATAATACGACAATCTCAGTTTAGTCATCTTGGCTTCTAGGGAGAGTTCAGGCTTGATCTGCCCTTGGACCCATTTAGTTGTCTTTTGGGCAGTCCATAGTATCTGTAGAACTCTCCTCAAGCACCACATTTCAAATGAATAGTTTCTTTTCCTATCATATTTTTTCCCTGTCCAGCTTTCACAACCATACATAGAAATTGGAAATATGATGGGATGGACAATACTGACTTGGGTACTCAATGATATATTTACACTTGAGGAGCTTGTTCAGTTTATTCATAGCTTTGTGGTGGTGGTTGGGAGGTTTTTACAAATTCATGGAGGATATGCACATTATACCCTACCTTCAGGATCAGAGAGAAGAATATGAACCCATCCTTCAAAACTCGGTGTTCTTGTGGAAGGCCATTTCCAGTCTCTGTAGTATGTTTCCCCATGCCAATGACCCATGACTCCATAAGGCCCTTGGATACTGCCAAGGAGTTCTTCCAAGCTCTTTTCTTCCTGCAAAGAATGGTTGATATTGAACATGACACCTGGCCGCTTCATGTTATAGACTCTGGTGAGGGAGACAAAAGAGAAAGCTAATTGTTTCCAATGCATTCGAGTTTAATTCAGTGTGTGTTTAATTAGAGCTGTAAATGAGGAAGAGAATCAATTACTTGTTGCAAAAGCAGACTCTACTGGCTGGTGACACCAGGGGGGCATTAAAATGCCTGCTGCACTTCATGATTTCTTGAGATGATCAGGTGGAGGATGGATGGATGGATGGACTATTTTATGGGCTTGGTGTGGAAGGCAGAAGCATCTTTCTGACTGGCTTTCTCTCACCTTAAAAAAACTTGAGTTCTTTCCATCTTGAATATGAAGGTGTTTGCTGCATTTGAAAATTTATTGATTAATTCCACCATATAAAAAAGTCCTTAGGGCAACATTCAGGTAAAAGCAATAGTAACAGGTGAAAAAAATTAAAAACAAACATAATTTGATTAGACTAGAGACATATTAAATGCATTAACTAGTGTTAAAGCAGGTTTTACAAATTAAAACAGTTTTAAAACCCTGCACATAGTACTTGAAGGAAATCACTGAGGTCCAATGGCTTTAATAAATAGCCATGTTTTCACTTGGTTCGTAAAGAAAAAAAACACCAGTATTTTGCAGGCCAAACATATTTGTATTCTAAAGGCAAGTAACTATGATGAACTTTAGCAACATCACTCAAAAATAAAGGCTGAGTTTTGTGGCGCCTTAAAGATGAATGAGCATATTGTGGCACCAGATTTCACAGAGAGGAGCCCACTGCTACGAGCAGAGGATCATGAAGATGTTAGATATTTAATTGCATCAGTGTGGCAGGGTGGGGATCTGTTTTGCAAGGTGGGATTAGAAAGATAAAGGGATACATCCAGAGAGAAGAAAGAATACCGTACATGAATCAATCAAATGCAGTTAACAAGACTGAATCACTAGCAATCAGCAACTATGCTTTGCAGGGTGGGATTTATGGATGTGTAAGAAATTGGTTCCATTGTTGTTGTTTTAATAGACTTGCCCAATTCTACATCCCTTGGACAGGACATGGAACTGAATGCAATTTGGGGATAGAGATCCATATGTTTTGGACTTGTCAACCAATCCATGAAAGGGAAAACATTTTTGACACATACAACTTTAGAAAAATGCTCCAGAAGCATCATAGACATTTCTGAAATGCACACAAACATACTTTTGACAATGGAGAAGGTATCCATTAATATATCCATTTGAATTTCAGTGGACATCTTCTCCATTGACTGGAGAATGTCTGTTTTCATTTTAGAAATGTCTGCAGTACTGCCGGACCTCCATATCTGTCGGGATTCAGTTGCCTGACTTAATGCAAATATTGGAAACCGTGGAAAACAGTGAACCCTGTAAAAATGAAGGACTTCTGTAAAAACATACCATAGAGTTGCATTGGTGGACTTAGAAGATGCCTTGCATTTTCCAGTGCAACTCTATAGTATGCACCCCCCATTTTGTGTCCAGCGGATAACTGAAACCATGGATATTGGTCCCACCAATTTGGGGGTCTGACTGTACTTTTAAAGCAGTACTTTAAGAAGCTATCCATGACGCTGAGCCAATTTTGAATATAGGATTCTCTGGTGAGTTCCATGTGAATTGTTGTTATGTGCTATCAGGTTGGCTCCAATTTATGGTAACTCTATGAATACTAAACTTCCAAGAGACTCTACTATTAACAAATCTGCTGTCTAGTTGAAGTCTCAAGGCTATGGCTTCCTTAGTGGATTCACACCCATGTGGACCCGATAGCATACCATTGCCTACATGGCAAATAAGCCCTTCTCAGAAATTAAGATCTCAGAAATTAAGATCCAAGGCTTTTCTCTTGGTGCCATCTTGGGAAATCTGTCAAATGAGTATGAGTGATAGAGCCTTCTTAATGACAGTATCACAACTCTGGAATCCTCCTCCTTTCCACCCCCTGTTGAAAGATGTTAGGTTCCCTCTTTCCATTGGGAATAGAAGACTTTCCTTTTCATGTGCTTTTGTTGTGTTACACCTAGTTGTATTGTTGCTTGTGATGGATGAATCTGTCAGTTTTGCTTGCTGTCTCATACGAATATAATTCTTGGCTATGTTTTTCTCAAAGGAAGCAACAAGAACAGTAATTTTGACAATTTCCTTCTCATTGGACAGGTTCCAAAGATTATTAGGAGTTCACAGTTTATTCTGTACAAAATTTGCACATGGACCATACAATTTTCATACAGAGTAAGTCTCCAATGACAGCATTTTCTATGTAGGGAACAGGATAATACTCTTTTCTGCAAAACAACCAAAAAACAACTATGCAAATTTTGCATAGAATAAGTCCCAAGCAGCAAGGTTTCTTCTTGCTCCAGGATTTTTCTCATTGGGATTTCTCAAAACATGTTTTTCAACCATTAAAAAACCAAAACAAAACATTTTTTACATTTTCCCTACCTCCAATGTCTCATTTGTGTGTTTTTTAAAACACTTAAGTTCTTTCTAACCTGTTCCTACAGACTCTGTGGATCTTGTGAAGTTCTCATTGAAAAGCTAACTCAGCAAAATCCCACACATCCCTAACCGCTACTCGTTTTAAGGTATGGCCCCATTTACTCTCATTGCTACTAGGATTGTGTTTTGCTTAGTTTTAAGTGTTGGTTGTATTTTGTTATTGCTTTCAGAAACAGTCTGTTGTAATGTATTGATTATATTATGTGGTTTTTATGAGTATGTCATACACTGCTCCAGATACTTTTAGAAGAAAAGTGAGATATACCTAAATGATCATTCTAACATTTTTGTTATTTTGGAAGTTTACATAGCTGACTCCCTTGTTTCCTCTTTCACTTTCTGGATAATGAAATTGTCTGCAAGACAAGTGAGGAATTTGTTAGACCCTATCTTCCCGGCATAGTTTGACTTCCAACAAATATCAGGATAATTGAAACCTCCCATTACTACTGCATCTCTCCTTTCTGAATGTTTGGGCATCTGTTCCAGGAAGCCATCATCCAATTCCCCAATCTGGCTTGGAGGTCTGTAGCGGACCCACAAAATGGCATCCCTGTTGTTTCTCTCCCGCTTAATTTGTATCCAAATGTAGGTTGGAAACCCAACCTGGTTTCCAGGATTTAAGTCATGGATTTCTTCACAGGTGTTAACATCCCTGAGATATGATGCTGCTCCTCCTCCTTTCCTGTTTGGCCTGTTTCTCTAAAATAGGTTATACCCCTCTATTATTACATTCTAATAATCAGACTCATCCCACTAGGTTCCAGTGGTGCCTCTTATATTATAGTTGCTTTGCTGTGTCAAGAGTTCAGGTTCATCATGTTTATTTCCCATGCTCTGTGCATTAGTGTCTCCCTCTCTCTGGCTTTTCTTTGCAAACGAAGATTCAAGAAGGACTCATCCCACGCTTTCTGCAAGTGCGCTGATGACTGAAAAGACCAGTCTGAGATAAACATGTCTGGTTGCAGAAAGCACAGCAGAGGGTCTCCTTGGGTGATGTTTCCAGGTTGTGATTCTTTCTGCCTTGTCGTTTCTCTTCAAGATGTGTTCGGCGTGAGTTGTCAAATAAGGCTGCAGCATTGTGGATAGTGCATCTCCATGCCTCCCGATGTGAGGCCAGAGCGGGACATTGTTGGTGATCAATTTGGCCGAGCCTGAGATGTTGCTTCAGGGAGTCCTTGTATTGGTTTTTTGGAGCGCCCCTCTTACGCTGACCCATGGCGAGTTCACCATAGAGTACTATTTTGGGGAGGTGATGGTCCTCCATCCTAGAAACGTGCCCTGCCCAGCGCAGCTGTGTTCTCAATATCATGGCCTCAATGCTGGTGATCCCTGCTTGCTCAAGGACAGCAACATTCGTTACATAGTCAGTCCAGTGTATATTTAGGATTGTGCATAGACAGCGTTGATGAAAGTGTTTGAGGAGTTGTAAGTGTTGGCGTTAGGTGATCCATATTTCATGGGCCTTGAAACATGGGTCTGAAGCATTAGTGTAGAGACATCTTAGACCCCCCAGCAGCTTGTTTAAGGCCTTTCCCCACTCCCACTGTTTGATTCTTGTACTATTCACCCAGTTTTCTCTATAACATTTGGCTATTATCTGCAGCACTTGATGAACTCCTGCCCTCAAGGACACTGTCCCTGAATTGCTTGATTTCAGTTCAAAAGTTGTTTCTTTCCATGCTTTGCTCATGAATATGATTATGGTTTCTAAAATGTTATATACAACGTTATGTACCCCCAGTGCCTTCCCTATTTTATTCATATCTATGCCTTGATAAAATAGATGATAGAATTAGAGCTAGCTAGCTAGCTAGCTAGTTGTACTTAAGATTTCAGCAATTGTTTAGCTGTTTGTGTTTTCACAGAGACACTTGTGTGCCACAACGAAACACAACATAAAAAGAATTTTGAGGCAGCCATACACAAAAACAAAGATCAAAATTGCTTCTTCGTCTTTTCGATTCCTCCTCCTCTTCGTGGCAAAGTTTTATTACTATATCCAAGAGCATTAGTAAGGTAAAGAGGGGGAAATTATGCAAATGAACTGATAGAACTGGAAGACATCATGGAGGAGATATTGTAATCCTGCTTGAAATGCATTTGCTTAAAAGAGGAAAGCTGAGTATCTCAAAATCTGTACTAAATACCCGAATGATGCTCTCGACAGTGGAAAGAAAGCACAGAAGACCAACATGCATGAATTACTGATGAGAGTACTGAAACTTTTCTCCCCAGTTTGTCTCGTCTCTATGGATGGATAGAGCACTGTATCTCCAGTCTGTATCAGAATTGCTTGCCATAGGTCCCATTCTGTCCCATTCTGTCATTCTGGAAAAAGAGAAGGAGACAAAAAGAAATATACTCTAATATACACATTGCTGTGTGCATTTGTTGTTATTGTGTGCCTTCAAGTTTTTTCCAACTTATGGCAACCCTATGACATACCTATCACAGTTTTTTTATTGGCAAGATTTATTCAGAGGAGGTTTGCCTGTGCTGTCCTCTGAGGCTGACTGTGTGACTTGTACAATGTCATCCATTGGGTTTCCACAGTTGAGCTGGGATTCAAAGTCTAGTTTCCAGAGTTATTGGCTGCTGACATTCTGCAGAAATAATGCAGTATGACACCACTTTAATTATCGGGACTCCATCCTATGGAGTCCTGGAATTTGTAGTTTGTTGTGGCACCAGAGCTCTCTGACAGAAAAGGCTAAATAATTCAAAGAACTACAAATCCCAGAATTCCATAGCATTGAATCATGGCAGATAAAGTGGTGCAAAACTGCAATATTTCTGCTGTCTGTCGGCAGCCATAGTCTAATGCTCAGACCACTACATACCAATACCTATGCATTTGTTTTAAATAAAAATAGAGAGGAATATTTTTTTAAAAAAAAATTTAAAAAAATGTTGAGAAACCCTGATGAGAAGAATCCTGGATGGACAAAAAGATTTGTAGTTTCGGACTTATTCTATGCAAAATTTGCATGTGGTTGTTTTGCATGGAAAACAGCACTTTTTGTGCATAAAACAGTATTCCTGCATAGAAACATTAGTTCCTGTGCCAAAAACTCTGTTTTCTGTGCAAAGGCACTGTGATTTTTTCAGAAAATAAGCCCTAAGATTTATCTTAATGAGAATGGGTAAAATTACTAGTTGCTTCCTTCAAGAAAAAAATTATTGGAAAATCACATTTTTTTTAAAAAATAAAACTCACTGAGCTACATTTCAAAATTCAGAGGCACCCCACTCCAAATAGTAACAGTGTTTCAATTGGTATATTCATCAAAATATTCAAATTTGCTTTAAGTTGGAGATGGAACAAAATTTTCAGGCTTCTATAAAGAAAAGGGCTTGTTTGTGAAAGGATGAGAAATGCTTCATGAAAGATTTATCGGCAATCAGAACTGCCAAGAGAATAATTACTATCTGGGCATTGCAACTATTTGGCATTCTTCAAACAAATAAATAAGAAAATAAGAAATGCAGAAATACTCCCAATGGCTCCTATAAGAAGATTTAATTGGAAGGAAGGGAAAGGCATAGCTTCTAAGGAAGCTGGAGAAGCTCTGTTTGACAGTGAAAAGCAAGGCACAACTTGCATTTATTTTTGCACTATGATAGTGCATCTCGTCTGCAGAAAAAGCAGCCATGGATTAGTTATCAACATCTGGAAGGGATCACCTAGGCCATGAGTCCAAATCCCTGTTCAATGCAAGATTTCCAGCTAGAGCATCCCAAGCAGGTAGCCATCCAGCATCTTTCTTGAAGATATCCAGAGATGAAGACACCACCACCACTTTAGGCAATTGGTTCCATCGCCACACCACTCTTAACATTGAGAAGTTCCTACTAAAGTTCAATCAAAATCTACCCTCCTATAACTTAAAACCATTAGACCTGGTTCTAACCTTTGGGGCAGCAGAGAACAAGCCTACATCTTCTTCTCCACAATTCTAGAAGTATATTGACAAGCTGCAATGTGTCCAGAGGAGGGCAACCAAAATGGTGGGAGGTCTGGAAGCCATGCCCTATGATGACCAGCTTAGGGAACTGGGAATGTTTAGTCTGGAGAAGAGAAGGTTGAGAGGGGACATGAAAGCCATGTTTAAATGTTTGAAGGGATGGCATACTGAGGATGGAGGAAGCTTGTTTTCTGCGGCTCCAGAGACTAGGATTTGGAGCAATGGACTCAAGCTACAGGAAAAATGATTCCACCTAAACATTAGGAAGAACTTGCTGAGGGTTAGAGCTGTTTGGAAGTGGAATGCATTGCCTCGGGTGTGGTGGGGTCTCCTTCTTTGGAGGTTTTTAAAAAGACGCTGGACGGGAATGCTTTGATTGGATATTCCTGCATGGCAAGGGATTGGACTAGATGGCCTTTGTGGTTTCTTCCAAGTATATGGTTCTATGTTTCTCTGTGATGGCCTTTGAGGTATTTAAAGCATGCAAATCATGTCACCTCTCAGTCTTCTCTTCACCAAGCTGAACTTTCCTCGCTCCTTCAAGCTTTCCTCACATGTCTTGTTCTTCATGTCTCAAATATTCCTTTTACCCTTCTCTGAAAATGTATCCATAGCTACATCAACCCCTTCCCTAACCTAGCATATGATTAACTGAAATAAAAGGTATAATTCTCCAAATGAATAAATTGATTGTCCTACAAAGCTGCTCCCGCTTTTCCCCATCCCAACTCACACACACACACACGTTCTCTGGTTCTCCTCTTAATTTACTTGGTTTATACCAACTGATGACAGAAGCCCATTGTTTTGCTGAAACATTAACTTCACAAAGTCATTCCGCTCCCATCTGCGGCACTAAAATTAATGATTCCCTCTGCAACATCTGTTTAATTAACTATCGGTACCATTGAAGAGGCATCCAAATACCCCTGTGACTAAATCAGGCTCAAATTAGGGAAATACGATGTTAAATTGTATCAGAGAGAAGCAGAGATTATCCTTTTGAGCACTGACATTCATTAGCTCCCAGCCACCCCATGTATCTTCATAATGAAAAAGTGTCAGATGCTCTTCGCCCGTAAAGTTTTCATTTAAGGGCTGCCGGCCCTTTTCCCGGATGGCGGTTGAGAAAAAGGAGGAGGGAATGGAGGTGGAGAGGAGATCAAGCAGTGGTCAAGGCTCCATCATCTTTGCTGAGGGATGGGTTTCTGCGGAGAACCATACAGCCCGCCCCCCATATCCATGGATTCGGTATCTACAATTTCATTTATCCACATGCAAAAACAATGTTCTCTCTAGGCATTTCTAGGTCCTCCAATGCAATTCTGTGGTCAACTTCCAGAGTTCATCTCATTAAAAATAATAGGGTTCCCCATTATCCATGATTTCTGGTATCCACAGGGAGGGGGGCCTGGAACATATCCCCTCTGGATACAGAGGTCAATCTATATGGGTAAAGCATCACACTAGATGAACTTCAAGACTTCGGACTGAGTCAAATCAAACGAAATGGTCTTTGTGTTGAACCAATGGCCATTGTGATTATAGCAAATATAGTACAACTAGGTGTATCCAATGTAGCATGCACTGTCATAGTAGATTTGAAAGATTCACTCAGTTCAGCTACATGCTTTTATTTTAGGAAAAGCTATTGTATTGTTTTACATGTGGGTGATGATTGGCTGAGGGAGGGAGAAGAGGAAGGGACCCTTGTGAGGCTGGGGGTGTAGATGCAGATGGAATGGCAGGAGCGGATTGTGAGGTGGAGAGGGAATTTGCATGTGGGTGGTGAGTGGCTGAGGGAGTGAGAGGAGGAGGGGCCCTTGTGAGTGGTAGGAATGGATTGTGAGGTGGAGTGGGAATTTGCATGTGGGTGGTGATTGGCTGAGGGAGGGAGAAGAGGGAGGGGCCCTTGTGAGGCTGGGGGTGCAGATGCAGATGGAGTGGCAGGAGTGGATTGTGAGGTGGAGAGGGAATTTGCATGTGGGTGGTGATTGGTTAGATGTGTTTCCTGAGCAGCCAATCAGCACACTGGGAAAGGCAACATACCCAAGCATTGTGTATAGATAGATAGATAGATAGATAGATAGATAGATATAGATACATACTAGAAGACATAATCCACCATAAAACATCTGTTAATACTAACACTAGAACAATTGACTTTGAGACTTCAGCTCAAGTCAAGTCAGATCTTATTGGTATTGAGCCAATGGCCATTGCAATGATAACAAATACAATACTAGAAGACACACTAGAAGACATAATCCAGTAAAAGCTTGCTAATACTAACACACACACACACAAATCTTATTAGTTAAAGAGCTAAAACATAACTGTGATAGTAAAACAAATATAAACAGCATAGCTAAAGGGGCTTAAAATGCAAATAAGATTGTTAAATTCATTGTAAAACTCTCTGTGTGTATGTGTGTTTGTAAAATTGTGCAGTTTAAAATGCAGGACTTTGCTGAGTTTTAATGGTCTTTGGACTAAGCAATAAACATATTTTCATTTTCAACTCAGGACCTAACTATTGCCCTTATTCTAACACCAACTGCATTAAAAATGGCTGGTTTTTTGTTTTTTTTTTTAATATGACCATAGGATCATGATCCTCAAGGAGTAATTTTACATAAAAATGGTGCTCCCCTGCTGGAACCTCTAAACAAGTTCAAGGTACAATGAAATGGGTAAAGTGTTGCAAAAGATGAACACGTATGAGACTGTTGCCTTGACTTCTGGAGCCACGCTTCTGCTTTCCCAGTGGTCATTATTTCTCCCATCAAGATGAATAAATGTGTTGCCAGCACTGCTGCCATGATGAACATCCTGTCGCGAGTGAAAGCCAGTGACGGCTGTCCTCGGGAGACTGGGATGGTGGCGGACATCATCCGGACAAAGTAGAAAAGGGGCATTGGGACAACTCTCAAAAGCTCTCAGGAGACTTGTAAGAGTCCATTATGGCTTCAGCTCCTAATGCAGCCCTTGTGTCAGACTCTGTCTGGGTAAAACACAAATCAAAGAGGCTGATGCTACTGATTTTCCACTTTGGGGGGTCTTTTTTTTAAAAAAAAAAATTGTAGCCATGGCAACAAATGCAGTGTGAAATTGCAAGTTTGCAAAGATGTATAAAGTCAGTGAGCATCTTAGAGTGGAAGGAGAGAAAAGGAAAGAGGAAGATTCAGGTTGGAAAAGGGAAAAATACAGACAACCCACATGCAAACCCAAACTCACATGCATCAACAGGAGATTTAGGGTAGGAAGTAGGAATCCTTCCAAAAATTCTCTTTGTAAGGATGAGCAATTCTGGACCACTCTCTTGGGCACTTGACACCTTGAAACAGGACATTGACTACATTTCCAGAATGTCAGAAAATTCACCTTTTTGAAGAGTGAATTTTCTTTCCCTCCCTAATCTATAGCCATCTGTCTATATGCAAAGATCATGTTGTGCCCATCCTGAAGATGGTGGGAAGTGAAGACTGAGACAAGCCCATCCAACTCAGGGTGAAATTAGATCTCCTCACGCTTCTTTAGCCAGGATTAAATTAAAGTTGCATTCCAATTCAGCCTAGACAATCCCTAGCTGAAATTAAGATATGAGCATAAAATATTGAACCACTCTCATGGGAAAAAATAATCTTCATATTTCCTGGCTGCTGTGAGGTTATTGGCAGAAACCAGACTGTCAGAGCATGTATTAAACTTCATTGAAAAGGGTGACATCAAATTTAAAAGCTTCTGGGGAAACAACAGCTTCTCATAGCTGGATTAGATCCTTGGGGATTATGAAACACATGACACAGTTAATGTGATTTCATAAGAAAAGACTCAGTCCCCCCACCAGCCTATAGGAAAGAGAATGCCAAGGCAAACATCACGGAGTGGCACCTCTGAAAAATCTGGGCCTGTTGCTGAATGCTCACTAATGTTGGCTTGATGATTGATGAGACAAACAAAAGGAAGGACAATGGGAAAAATGAGATTATGAAGTCACAAAATATCTGCATGAAATGAGCTAATAGTCGCTGCATGAGAGAGTTGTGATCATGCACTATTTTAAAAGAAAAATCAAGCATGGTTTAATTTTAAATGTCTGGGGGATTTTTAAAAAGTCAATGTGATTTATCCTTTAGAAAGAGAGCGGGGATATTTATTTATATATTTATAATATTTATATTTATATTTAGATATATATTTATAATATTTATCCTTGTTTGTTTGTGTTGTTGTAGTTATTTATTTTTTTATTACCATATATGTTAAAAATATTATTCTTACTTGTCATTTTGTGGAGACTATCAACCACAAAATGGAATTGTTATGTATTTTATTATTATAAATGAATAAAAAGAAATGATACAGAAAAAAAAGAAAGAGAGAGGGGGGGGGAATCTCCCTGACTTTTCTGCATCATTGCTCTGAGACCATGACATCTAGACAACTTAAATTTGCCATGGATACTAATGAAATCCCTGGGGGTATACAGCTCTAGAGTCCCTAAAAATGATTTGTTTGAGTTGAGCCTGCAATACCACCTTCAGCCAGTAGGTGCCAGGTTTTCTCTAACCATTAAAGACAAAGCTGATGGCAGACCAGGCAGATTTATCTCACAAAGCCTCTAAGCAACTCCATTTCTTTCTTCCTTGGACTAGAAGGATTAAAGGAGTTCCATATGTTTGAAATGCAAACATGGGCTGTAATTAGATGTCGTACAAATGTGCAAATCTCCTGAGCTATGCTTCTTTGACCATTTTGCAATGGATGTACTCAGTTCACAGTTACGTAAGTGGAATTTCACAAGTGTAACCATTTCACATGCAGTTCTACATACCTGGGTGGTATTTAGAAGTGTGTAACTATTTGTTGGTGCCTTCAACATATCATTTGAATCACTGGGTTGTAGAAAGAATAATTGAATATTCCCTGTTGCACAACAAGGCAATAAGCAAGCACACTGACGGATATGCAATCGGTTAGAACATATTGGTATTCATCAGAAGGGTGGTGTAGCACAACCACTTAATGAATACACCCACCCTTTACTCTATTCCTCTCTCCAAATACTTCCAATTACTTTCAATAGCTTTGTATGAGTGTCCGAAGCTTGAGTGTTTGAGTGACTGTGGTTGATGTTAATTTCCAATAAGGACCATTTAATTGTATGTTTGGCTTAGAATCTCCTCCGTTATTACCAGTATATATAGGTTAAAAGGTCCCACCATTGCCCAGCCTCTTGCATGCCAATAGAGTTAATTAATATTCCCCTATTCAATAGTAGGATATCAGAGTGTCCCCCCATGGACCCCAAGCAATTTGGGTGACATTATCTCTAGGTATTTCTAGGTCCTCCAGTGTGATGCTATGGTCAACTTCTGGTGTTTGTCTCATTGAAAACAATAGGGTGTCTATTATCCACAGTTTCAGATATCCACAGCGGGGTCTTGTAATGTATCCCCTATGGATATAGGGGTTAACCTGTATAGGAAGATACATTTACACTACAGTGGCACAATGCAATATCTTGGCTTATAGCTCCACGTATTAGAAATGGTGAATATATTTGTACTTTGATAGTGATAAAAAGTATGCTGACTCCTAAGCAAACCATAGCATCAGCCAAGATCTCTTCCCCAGTTGTATAAATCCATTTTCCCTTTCTCTTGGCTAGGTCAGCACAAGCAATTGGTCTGTGTTACATGCACAGTCTCAGTTACTGATGTAGACCCATTGTAATGAAGTTTGACATCCACTGCCTACTGGTTTGTCTAACCACAATGGTCAAAAAGAAGGGGGGCACGGAATCCCATCGGTATATGAATCACAGCAAAAGATGGACTCAAAGATTCCATCTGTTGTTATATTAATAACTACAGGAGACCAGAAATGTCATACCATCTGCCTGAAGCTCGTGAACAATGTAAGTCAGCTTTCTGTCAGATGGCTTTGAATGCGTTCTAATTTAAAGAAAAGGGTTTTCGGAAAGGGTAGATCTTGGTGACCTTGGCTATTAAAAGGATCACTTGGTGGTCCATTTTGACCCTGATGGCTCAGTGGCTATTATTGGAAGATTACTGGGCTCAGCGGCCAGAAAAGCAAGTTGCCTAACACTTTGATGTCATTTACCTGGTAGGATGCAGTTAATTTTTCATTCTGCCTCCTTTTCAAAAGGGACGTTGATTGTAAGCTACAAATGACATACTTACTGACCTTCTCGCAAAGGCTTGCTTTCTACTCCCCAAGCCTTCCTTGTTTAAAAGGAGGGTAAAAATCCTAACAAAGCACAATCCTGCCCAAGTTAGACATGTTTAAATCCAGTTGATTTTAATGAGAAATGGAAGCATGAGCTTAACTTTGTCTGGATAGTGTGCCTTTGGTTAAGCAATTTGGATGAACTGGGATTAATACTTAATGATGTGGAAACTCCTTGTAGCTTGGAATGTGATGGTGGGAATCATCACTAAGGGCTGTAGCGTGAAGGTGGGGGAGAGACTGCTTTTAAAACATGACTGGCAAAATGGCGAAAAATGGTTGTTTGTCTCTCTGATTCTCAGTGGCTGCTCCCAACCTCTGGAACTCCTTTCCATGGGAGGCTTGACTACCCCCTCCCTGCTCTCTTTTTCACCAGTAGACAACATCATTTTTCTTTAAGCAGGCTTTTAATTTATAACCACTCTCAGGGAGGTTTCTTATTGAGGTGTGTGCTTTATTTTATTTTATCATATTTTATTTGCAAAATTTGTGTATTCTTATTAAACAGTTTCATACTGTTGTAATGCAATGATTTTAATTTTTTTTTAAAATATTGTTGTTAAATTTTAATTGATTCCTTTTGAGAGCTGCTTTGGGTCCTACTCTGGAGAAAAGGTAGCATATAAATCAAAGAAATAAATAGATGTTAGCATCCTATGGAAACCTGGTGTTTGTTGCTTGCTAAGGCATTACGTAGAGCTCTTTGGTTGAGAACTCTAAACGCTCCCTCCTGAACCTCAAATCTCAAGATTCCATAGGATGGAATCATGGCCATTAAAGTGGAATCATCTCTCTATATAAAATGCTTGGGTATGTTTCCTTTCCTAGTGTGCTGATTGGCCTCTTAGGAAACATACCCAACCAATCCCGCCCCTCCTCTCCCTCCCTCAGCCAATCACCACCCACATGCAAATTCCCTCTCCACCTGCGAATCCACTCCTGCCACTCAATCTGCATCTACACCCCTGGCCTCACAAGGGCCCCTCCCTCCTCTCCCTCCCTCAGCCAATCACCACCCACATGCAAATTCCCTCTCCACCTCACCATCCACTCCTGCCAGTCAATCTGCATCTACACCTCCAGCCTCACAACGGCCCCTCCCTCCTCCCACTCCCTCAGCCACTCACCACCCACATGGAAAACAATGAAATATTTTTTCCTAAAATAATTAAAATGTGGCTGAACCATGTGAAAACCCACATGTAAAACACTGAAATTCTCCCCTCCCCACAATAATAGTGTGGTTTCATTATGACTTCCTTGGTTACATTTTGCACATGCTCCTCATTTTACCTCCAGTTGTCATATTTACTAGGACAATAAGAGATCACAGCCCATGTTCTGTAAGGTTTGTAGTTGATGCCCTGCCACCCCTGGTCACTGGAGGAGATCGGTCATACAAGACCTGATTCTCTCCCTCTTGTATCTTAAAAAAGTTAAAATGTATATGTTTTGTTATGCAATTTTTAATAAAATACTTCTAAAAAGATTTTTTAAAATAGTGTGCAGCTGAATCACGTTAGCCTTTCAAATCTACTATAACAGTGTACATTACGTTGGGTACAGCTAGTAGTGCTATAATTGTATAATGTGAAAGGGGCCATGGAATGGATTCACAGGCCTGCTGATGTGGAAGCCATCAGTACAAAACCCATAAAACCCCTGTAAACCTCTCCTTTCTTCTTTGACCAGTTATGGGGAGTATATCGTCCGCTTGCTCATTATACTTAAAAAGAAGGCAGGAAGGAACTTTCCCATGATAATCTTCCTCCTGGCAGCGGTGTGCCTTACATGGACACAATGACCCAAATGGTATGGTTGTATTAGCAGATACCATCTAGGCTTTAATGGAACTCAGCTGCTCGGAATATCTACCTGTAATGTACTTCGAGCTGTCAGGCAATACGGGGAAACGGTGAGCCCATTACAAGTTATAGGCATCAATTCTTTATAAGTGAAAAGGCATTTCAAATTCAAAACACTTCAGATCTAATAATGGGAAATTATCTTGATGGATCCCCTTCACTTCAGGAAAAAAAGGAAAGAGGGAGAGTACTGCAGCTGAGCAGGAGGGGGTTGAGATGGCAACTTCCCACACTTTTGAATCTATCAAGATGAAATTGAAATAGAAAAGGAGAAGGGATATATGTCAGGATGAAAGAGACCAAAAATTCAAGGCAAATGAGAGGAGAGATTTGAAAGCCATCCGACACCAATGAGTTGCAGCGTCTGTCTTCCCTTCCTCCAAAATACACTCTTGGCTCAATCGTTCCCAGAATTTTGCAATTCCAAAGTGGCATCGATGCAGGGACAATTCTCCATCATTTTGAGTGGGTGTAAAGTGGTGTGCATGGTTCTGTCATTTCCATCCCTGTTTCATTTCTCAGTCTTTTTCCCCCTGCAAGATTACTGACATGCAAGTACACTTTGGCCAGGGTCTTACACTGTGCTTATATAGTGTAAATCTACACTCATGTTGTTATTTGGTGGTTGTGCTACACCACCCTTCTGATGAGTATCAGCACTGTGCAACTAGTTGTGCATCAGCCAACACATCTATGTATTGCCCCATTGTACAGTAGGGAATAAGGAGCCAACGTGGTTTGTTGATACCAGTGTTGGATTAAGACTCTACGGGATCAAAATTTGTGTGCCTACTTGGCTATGGAAATTCACTGGGTGGCTGTGGGCAAGTCACACCCTTTCAGCCTCCAAAGAAGGCAATGGAAAATCTCTTCTGATTGAACCATGCCAAGCAAGCCCTCTTATGGGCTTGCTTTAGAGTTGCCACCAGTCAGAAATGACTTGAAGGCACAACAACAACACAATGGGGCATGTACAATGGCTGTTTCTGCAAATGGTACATTGAAGTACTGAAAAAGTGTTAATATCTCATCCAAGAATGAACAAATTACATGGCTGGAATCCTGTTGGCTAATCCCAAACAGAGTAGAACAGTTGAATCAATGGCTGAACGATGGTTCAGTGTGCAACTAAATCAGCATGATTCAATAGCTCTACCCCATTCAGGACTAGCAACAGGACTTAAGCCCATGTGAGATTGTTACAGTTGTAGATTTCTACTTATGCAACCATGAACTTAATAATCCATTTTTAAAACATCTTTTGCCCGATGAAGAAGCCAGTAGCACTTTGAAAGCCTGCATGATGTAGTTTGGGCATTTCCATTAGCCTAAATAAATAAATAAATAAAACAGAGGAGGGATTGCTCTTCTGTGGATTTTGGATGTTGTTGTATTTTGGTGCATGGCCAACATAGCTACCCCTTTATATGTCAGATGGGAATGTATACACTTTTATGTGAGAATAAGATATGCCGAGATTTGCATCCTTAATGTTGGGGGAAATTGCAGACAAAGGCCAGAGTCCTGTCAAGGAGTTACGAGTGTGTAGGCACCATAGTTGTGGTATCATGTAGTCAACCCCATCCCAGTTCCCCCAGTGCCTAGTTACTGGACAGCAGCCACTGTGATCAATAGGGAGAATGTTTCCCTGTTGATTGGGAAGCAGCTAACTGGCAATCCTACCCTCTCCCATGAATGATCTCCAATGTGTAAGGCGGAATCAGGACCCCTGTCACAATTCATGCTGAAGATATCTCACATGAAGTGGAGGAGAGGGACAATCATCCAGCTGCTTCTCGATCAACAGGGGAACAGCCCCCCATCGAAGGCAGCAGCTGTGGCCAAGTAAATGGGGAATGGAGGACTTATGTCCCTGCGTATCCCCTAGGTGCCTAAATACCCTAATGCAGTGGTGTCCAACCTGTGGCCCTCCAGGTGTTTTGGACTACAGCTCCCAGAATTCCTGACTGTTGGACCAGCTGGCTTAGGCTTCTGGGAGTCCAAAACACCTGGAGAGTCACAGGTTGGATACCACTGCCCTAAAGACACCAGATCCTGTCTGATCTTGGAAGCTAAGCTGGGTCAGCTCTGGTTAATGCTTGGATGGAAGACTGCCAAGGGATGCCAGGTACTGGAGGTTTTATTTCAGAGGAAGGAACTGGCAAAACCACCTCTGAATCTTCCTTGGCTAAGAAAAACCTATGCAATTCATGGGGTCACCATAAGTCAACAGGAGACTTTGAAGGCACACAGACACACACACATGAATCCCCTAAAGTAGAGGCTATGTAGAGATCATGAATACTAAACAATCGTGAGTGTGTAATTCTAGCACACACATTCGTGACTGCTCAACAGGATTGTGTTGAGAAGTTCCATATAAAAACAAACCCTGTTGTTGTTATTTGAAGGGCACATTGATGTGGAAACTGGATGGAAAAGGACTAATGATTGAATACCTTTGAAACTGGACCAGGCTGGATACAGACTAATTTGTACAACCCCAGTCTGATCTATTGAGAAAGAAATCTCTGTTCCTATCTTCTTGCCCATAATAGGAGCACTTGAGTAGTTTGACCTTTGTTTGAATTCTGCTATGAACTGACTTGAGCCATCCACACCTGGACTAATGCGCAGATTGGAACTCGCTGATCCCTTTGGCTTTCACGCGCCTGCAAACATTGATCACAATTCCCAACTCAAAATGAAGTTAAATACACATTTCAAAATAAATGTTTTGAGAGACAGAAAATGTGTTTGGAAAGCTATACTGAGAGAGAAAAATATGTCCCAATATATACATATATTGTAGCCATTTTTAAATAGATTTCTTTGTAGTCATCAAACAAACAAACAAACACAGATTTATTATATTATAGCATATAATAAATTCTCTTTGGAAGAGAAGGCTAAAGACCTTAGACTCATAGAGTTGGAAGAGACCACAAAGGTCATCTAGTGCAACCCCCTGCCATGTAGGAATACCCAATCAAAGCACTCCCGACAGATGGCCCTCCAGCCTCAACCTTGTAAACCTACAAATCCCAGGATTCCATAGGCTGGAGCTAAAGCACAAAGTAACTATAGTGTAGATGCACCCAAAGTCAGAGGTAACATCAGGAAAGGTTTTTGGAGCAGATATCTGGGGCTTCACAGAGAAGAATGACCTGAACACTGCAAGGTTGATTTACCATCCTTTGATGAATGCAAAGAAACATCTAAGGCAGTGGTTTCCAAACTTTGGTTCTTCGGATGTTTTGGATTTCATCTCCCAACAGTTGGCCAGGCTGGTTTGGATTTCTAGGAGTTGGACCCCCAAACACCAGAAGGACCAAAGATTGGTGAACAGTGATTTAAGGAGTAGATATTGTTCAGAGTTATCTAACTGTGCTACTGGTCAACACAGAAGTAAAGAAACATGAGAAACTTTTGCCATGCCAGCCACTAACAAATGATGCTGCTATTCCCCAAGTCTATTCTCCAGGTTCTAACACTCATCCAAATGAGCATCCCAGCAGCTTAGAAGGGAAACAAGAGATTAATGCCTCTTGAAGACTCCTCCACCTCCCCATATCTCTCCTAGTCTCTTGCTCAAATTTCTCCGTCACAATGACAACAGGCACCTACGTTTTTCAGACATGGCAAGGTTACTTGTCAGGAGATTCATTTTCTTGGGACCATTACTTGATGGATTATAGCCATTAATAACCTTCAGGTTGGAGAAGAATCACAACCTATCAGTAGAGCGAGACACTTTACTTGTCTGCTTGCATCCCCAAACATGGCTGAACGGAGCATGGATGGGAGAGGCGTTTGAAATGGAGGACTGAAAGGCCGGCATCAGCAGTGATTAGCACCAAGCCTCTCAAGTTATCCTATATTTGTCCCCAGCACTTCTGCCTATTGGTCTTAAAGACAGGAACCTGAAAACAACAACAACAACACCTAATCTCCCTCTCAGCAGCAGCTTGGAAGTGATCCCACTGTTCCCTTTGTCAGATTGGTTTTAGCCTCATTGGGCGATGTTACTGTTGTCAGCTAAGGAAAACTAAGGTGAGATTCTATTACCTCCGGAGAGGTTGGAACGCTCTTCAATGAAGTCAATCACTGAAATGCAAGTGGCTGCATCCCAGCAAAGTTTCTTCAGGTTGTGGGCTGACTCCAGCTGAGATGTGTTGTTATCATGGGTCTTCAAGTCAACTCTGCCCTATGGTGACCCTTTTGTAGTGTTCTCTTGGCAAGATACATTCAAAGGAGTTTTTTCTGATGTTTTTCGCTGTCTTTTATTCCCCATATTCAGGCCACAGCCAAAGCCTGCAGATTTTTCCTTTATAACATCGCCAAAATACATCCTTTTCTTTTGGCCTCCACTGCCACGACTTTGGTCCACGCTTTGGTGGTCTCTTGATTAGATTATTATAATCTCCTTTTAGCTGGGCTTCCCCTTTCTCATCTTCGTCCTTTAATTTCTGTTCAACATTCAGCCGCCTGCATCATTACCTCCGCTCGCCGCTTTGACCATGTTTCCCCTTTGCTGTTCTCTCTTCACTGGCTTCCCTTCCCTTTCTGTATCCAATATAAGCTTTTGTTGCTAACTTGCAAAGCCCAGCATGGGCTAGACCCTCTTTATTTATCTGACTTTCTTTCTTCTTACATTCCCACCTGTACCCTTCATTCTAGTACTCAAGGCCTATTGTCCCAACCTAGGTTCTCCACTGCTCCATCCCAGATTCGTTCCTTCTCGCTTTCCACCTCTCACTTCTGGAACCTTCTTCCCCCTCAAATACAGGCCATTACTTCTTTGTCCACTTTAAATCTGAGTTAAAGACCACCTTGTTCAGGGAGGCATTCCCTGGCTTTGTCTGATTTACATTTTTTTTCTGTCGCTTGGGTTTACTGTGATGTTGTTATTAATTGTTGTAATTATCCTTGTGTTCATTGATTTTATAATTTTGTCTATTGTTTTACTTAGATTGTACGCCTTCAGCAGGTTTCATTCTGTTTTATCCTTGATTGTTTTTGTACAGCACTGTGTACATTGACAGCACTCTAGAAATAAACTTTAATAAATAAATAATAATGGACTGGTGGGATTTGTTTTGTGGATGGCCTAATTATGAGTCCCATCATGTCCCCATTGACAAAGACAAGTATTTTTGGCTTGATGAGGTTCATTCAATTAGAAATGAAGGAAAACTTAAGGGATCGCCTCCTCCCATATAATCCGGCCCGCACCCCTAGATCTTCTGGGAGGGGTTTATTGCAACAAACGAGATCTAGATTAACAACAACCTCCCAGAGATCTTTTTCTATCACTGATCCCAGACTATGGAATGCCCCGCTGGAGGAGATCCATCAAGCAACCAGCTTGGAAAATTTCAAAAAAGCCATCAAAATGGATCTCTTCCAGCAGGCCTTCCTTGAATAGAATTTTTAATGGATGCTTCTCTCTCTTTTTATGTTTATGTTCTTGTGTTTTTATGTTTTGATATTATAGTTTTAAAGTCTTAGGATAGCTATTTTATGTCACTGGTGAATTTGCCAGTTATTTTAAATATATGTACTATTATATGTAATTTTAAGGGGGGTAAATTGTTTCAAGTTATGACTATTGTTATGGATTTGTTTGTTTTATATCCAACTCTTGTGAGTCGCCTTGATTGTCTAATAGGCAAAAGGCAGGGTACAAAAATAAAGTTTATTTCTTTATTTATTTATTATTTAAATGAACACATGTGATGCTGTTTCTAGACTCGGTTTCTAATATTTCTTTTTGACATGGTTCAATTATCCCAATGTGACTTTTATCTGTCATTCCCCAATGGTAAAGGAGAAGTGCCCTCCAATGGGTAAGATCTAAGATTTATTACGTTCTGAAGATTTATCAAGAGCAGAAGACCTTCAAGTGACAGGTTAACCTAACCTTGTTGCAATGGTGATGGTGGGAGGGAATAGCATATATTGAAGCTGGTATTCAGGGCTGTTTAAAAAAAACTCTCAATCAGTGGAAAGAAAGTAATATTCCATGAAACTAAGTGAACTGAAACCTGACAGCCCCATTTGACTCTATAAGTGAGCAAGCAACAGACAATACAAAAAGCAACAGATGATACCAGAAAACAGACAATACAAAAAAGGAAATACAGGTTGCCCGTGCATATCCATGGAACCAATATCCACAGTTTCAGTTATCTGAGGGACACAAAGTAGGGAACACATACTATAGAGCTGTGTTGGAAAATGCCTAAATAGTAAAGGGGTAAGCAACAGTACATGGGCTGTAGTTTCTATTGTCCCTGTGTCACAGGGACAATATTGGATTTCATAAGGGATTTTCCTGTATTTCCCTTCCAACACAGCTGTTCAGAGAATGTTAAATCAAGCTAAAGTTAAAGCTCTCCTGAATTTAGGGACAGTAATATAGTGTAAATATGTAGCTGGTTTAGAAACCAAAATTTTATTATTTGCAAAACATATTATATGAAAATGCAGCAGTTTCTGTCTGGCCTTCTACGTCTAAAATCCTTTGTCTTAATATTGATCTAGCTTGTTCCAGCACTAGAGTGAATATGTTAGCACTGGAAAAGCCATAATGGCTGAATTTCATTTGGATAGCTATTTCCCAAGAGGATTTGAAATTATCTATCAATATTAGATGGGACAGTCCACCAGGATTATGGTGCAATTTTAGCCACTGTTCTATGTACTCTAGTTGGGATTGAAAATAAGATTACAGTCAGGTGAAATGGCTACACCTTTGAGACTCCATTTAGACCACTATCAACTGCATACATCTGTTGTACAACAGTCAAAAGTACAACCACATATGTAAAAAAAACTTACACGTGTGTATAACACCAACATGATACCAGTTTCTATTTCCCCCAGAGGTTCATAGTCTCTTCTGCAAGAGTTGCTACATCTTCCTCCACTCCCCAAAGCGGGTTAAATGGAGGAGAACAATGCAAACTGTCAATAAATCTAAATCAAACTCTAAATTAATCTATTCCCTTCTTTTCAGGGCGACTGCATCTCCCCTGAAACACAGAGATCTGCCAGCTGCCAGAGGGGAGAACACTCTGCCAGGGTCCCTTGTTTAAAAAATATTGGCGATGTATCAAAGGCACCTAATTTGTAGAAATGCAAACATAATTGGTAATGGGCAAAGAGTCACAGAAGGCTGGGGAAAGATACTCTCATTCCTCCTGTGGGGGGTTATTAGCCATTTGTAATACCTTCTTGAACAGCTGTATGGCTCTGGGGGCTATCCGTTACTGCCTTGCAAATTCCAACCCTTGGGGAGAAATAGAGAAATGGTAGGACTCCAGATATCATACACCTTGGCCTCTGCAGCGTATCAGACCTTCTGTCAATATCCCCTGCCAAAAAATGTTCTCTCTGTTTATCTCATAATGGCTATTATGCCATCATTGGGATGGAAGTGATGAAGCCATTTGGCTTCCAAATCCACTTTGTCTCCTTATGCCAGGGCTGCTAGCGAGTGTGCGTGTATGTGTGGGGTGTGTGCGTGTGTGTCAAATGAATATGATTATCTTTCAGATCCCTCTATAGGCCATCCGTGTGGAGCTGGTCCAGTGTTGTTTGAAGCTAGCTTGGGAAGTGGAAGATGCTCTGCTGGCAGCCATTAAGACACATCAAGTTGAGTTTAAGGGGAAAGACCATCGAGAGATGAGGTCCAAAAGATGTGATCCTAGATCATCATCTATTTATTGTAACTTAAGTCTTGAAGAGAAATGACAACGCAGAAAGAATTGCAACCCGGAAACATCACCCAAGGAGACCTTCTGTTGTGCTTTCTGCAACCGGACTTGTTTATCTCAGATTGGCCTTTTTAGTCATCAGTGCGCTTGCAGAAAGCGCGGGATGAGTCCTTCCTGAATCTTCGTTTGCGAAGAAAAGCCAGAGAGATGAATCCATAGCTGTGTTACAGAACCATAATGAAACCCTGCTAGTGAATTGTGAAGATGTGTATCTGAGGAATAGCAAGACAGCTTCAGTATACATTGGAGTTCTCCAGCACTTCCTAGCTCATGTTCAGAAGAACATTGAGGAACACTCCAGTAAGCCTTGGTGCCCATTGTCATCAGGCCATGACACATTTGTCACACCACCATTGCACAATGGATCCCCATATGTTGTAATGACACAGCAGCTCCTATGGATGTTGTGAAAGAGGGAATTTGCATGTGGGTGGTGATTGGCTGAGGGAGGAAGGGGAGTGGGCATTGGTTGGGTAAGTGGCCAATCAGCACACTAGGAAAGGAAACATACCCAAGAGTTTTAGATAGATAGATAGATAGATAGATAGATGACCAGTGGCTTGGTGATGAGTTCTACAGTGACTGGATGGCCCTCTGTGGGGAACCCTTCTCTATGACCATGTAATGGCTAGTGGGAAGTGAAAGTTATTGGATAAGGATCTAGGTATGTACCTATAAGCAGACACACAACGACAATATCATCTTGCGGGACCTCTAGAAGATCCACAGGATGTCTTTGTCATTCTATATCTGGCTATAAAGACATTTCTCCAATGCCCCCTGCTCTCCACCAGCCATAGAATAACTGTGTCAGTGGAGGCCCCAACAGGAGGGAATATTGATAAGGGTAAGGGTCATTGCATGAGGAGGTAGTGAAGAAAATGTACTCAGGCATGATTTGGGCTTTTGCCTGCATACATTGCTAACAGGATGTCAGCCAACCAAACTAAAATCTGGACCTTATTCAATCCCCTGCTGATACGGTCACCACTAGCTGCCACTGAGTTTTTTCATGTAGGCTTCCTGCACTGCACATTGTTGGGAGTACTTACTTCTAGTGAGCAGCATAATCACCAATGCAAATTTGGGCAAATGATAGGATGAAAAGTTCTCATTTGAGGAACAGAGCTACTAAATCCCTGTCTTTAACAGCATGACTCTAGAGCCAGAGATGGGAGCAGCTGATATGCCTTGTGCTCTTCATTATGCTTTCAACCTCCACCTGTCATTCCACTTTTTTTCTGTACTGACTGCCCTCTCTGATTTCTACACTGTAATTAAAGTAATGAGATTGGGTGCAAGAGAGCTGCACTGATGCAAACCTTTTGGAGGAAGGCAAGCATTAGAATTGTTTCCTTAATGTCCACTTGTGCTCTATTAACTCCAGAGAAAGTTTAAAGGCCTCTGCTTCATTTACAATTTCCTCTGCATCTCATAAGTTGCAATTGCCTTCTCCCCTCCTCTTCTCTCTCTCTGGCCTCCATTTTTTTGTGACCTGACACTCAGCCAAAATCAATTCGGGAAATGGGAGCGGATGGCACATTTCAAAATGTATTTTGGGTACAAGTTCCAATTTGATCTAGCCTGGATTATGCCTTAGAAGACAGCATCCTACACTGGTTAATGTGTCAGGCTAGGACCAGGGAGAAATAACCCCAAATCCCAACTGACCAAGGATGCAAAAGGATACTTGTGAAATATTCCAGTCCCCCATAAGCAAAGTGTAGGAAGCAGTTGGTATCCAGAATTATTCAGTGGCATTCTCCTTAGGACATACATCTTTGTAAATGTGCAAAATAGTAAATGTGCAAAAATTACATTTGTGCAAAACTGAATCAAGCCATTTTGCAATGTCCATATTCACCTAGGGGATGCCACGCCATTACAACATCTGGACATCCATTGTGCGATGGCAGAGAGGCTGATGCAAAATGGTCCAATGTGCTACGGGCCCCAAGACACATCAGGGCTTTCACTAATGTGCATCCAAACACTAGCTAGAAATTGCAAGAGCACAACAGAAGTGCCCAAGGCACATAAAAAGTGCCCAATGGGCATCTTCACAATTTACTAATTAGCTTTTGTTGCAGGTCTGCAATGTAGCTATGGATTCATGAAATATCTATATAGACAGTTGTCCCTCCATATCCACAGATTTAAGCATTCATGACTTGAATAAATTCGTAAAGAAATAATAATACATAGAGCAAACCTTGATTTTGCCATCTTATACAAGGGACACCATTTTGCTATGCCATTGCATATAATGGGACTTGAGCATTCATGGATTTTGGTATCCACAGGGGTCCTGGAACCAAACCCCATTGAATATGAAGGGACAACTGTATAAAACTCTTGCGTATGTTGTATTTCCCAGTGTGCTGATTGGCTGCTCAGGAAACACACCCAACCAATCACCACCCGCATAAAAGTCCCCTCTCCACCTAACAATCCACTCCTGCCACTCCGTTTGCACTCAATCTGCATCCCTCTGCCTCACAAGGGCCTCTCCCCTCTCATTCCCTTAGCCACTTTTTTTTTTTAATGGTGTATGTTACACTGGGAACAGCTAGTGTAATAAAATATAGGACCTTGATCATTGTCATTATCATGACCAATTCTTAACAGCTGTCCATTGAAATAAAATAAATAAAATGAGTTGTTTTATGTTCAGTAGTTCCTGCTAGACAGTTCCATTCAGCCGTTGCTGCTCAAGAATATAGGGATGGCCAAGAACAGACTAGAGGAAGACATTTGCCTGTTCGCAACTTGTTTATACTCTTCTCATATCTCTTAGGAGAAGAGGTGGGTCACAGTTCAATTGTCTTTGGTTTATTATTTAACCCTCGGTGTCCATCTTCCAGTTGTCTCACCTGGAGAGGTGAACCTCAGCCCAGGGGACCCATTATCCAAAAACAGAGATGGAGATGTTTGTCTCTGGGACAGTCTGGGTAGAATTTGTGGCTTAGGAGCTCAATTCCACTTGTTGTGAGGAAATGCTGGAAGCTATCAGTTAAAAGGTCGGGATGCTTTCTTGTGCTATAGCCCATCTTCTGTACTGATTTATCACTAAAAATGCTTCTATTAAAGTAGTGATTTGTGTCAGTTTGGGTACTAAATGAAGGCTTGGGAAGGGTGGAGTTGCAGTTACTTCCACCTCAGAACAAAAGGATATTGGCACATAGAGGCACCCCATTGAATAAAATTGCTACTCCACCCAATATTTTTGCTTCTGAGAGTAAAGAGGAGCATTTCCCCCCACTGTTGCTAGGTTGTTTTTTTGGGGGGGGGGTTGATACCCCAAACATTATGTTTTATGCAAAATGTGTATTTTTCTGCAATCATTTTTCTTTGCATATGCAAATAACTACGCAAGTGTAACTCTGCTTCCGCAGCCTTGAAATGAATAAGGATGTTCTACATTGATTTTTTTTTAAATACCCCTTTATCCACTTCCTTTGGGGAATTTATGCATGTGTAAGATATCAGCAAGATTCCAGCCCTTGTGATTTTTCTTTCTCTTCTGAAGCAAAATTTTACACACATTTTTCCTAATGTTTACTTACTGTCTGCAGGTTCCCCATTGACTAATTGTGTGCCCCCCTTTTTTGGTCCAAATGCAGATCTTGTCAGCTATTCACATTTTAAATTCTGAGTGTTGTTCTGTTACCAATTTATTCCTTCAAAAGAGCCTGTAAGCTTAAAAAATGTGCGAATCCCTCAGGCGTTGCTTCTCACAGAGAGTGTTGAGAGGTGTGAAAAGGCAACTTTTGTCAAGAGGGTTGAAGGAAAGAAATTTTGAGTGGTGCTACTTTCAGTACTACCACATCTCTCTGATGTCCACTGTGGTGTGTCCCCCAATAATCTTTGTATGGTTTACTACAAGTCGTGGCCAGTGATTTCCATATCATTGGTGTAGTTAAACATTTCAGATTTAGTCCAAATTTTAAAGGAGCTTCTTGTCCTATGTCTACAGGCAGCAAGTGACCAGAAAGACAGGTTATCATAAGGGAAACAGATACAGGAGAGTAAAGCCACTCTAGGTCCTACATGCGTAATCCAGGAAGTTCCAGGAAGAAGTGGCAACCAGTCCAAAATCTGCTGCAAAAAGCCAGGAGTCAACCTACCAATCAAAGCCAAGAGGGTAAGAAAAGGAGATGTTTAATGTAGCCAGTTCAAAGGTCAAGAATCCCAAAAAATACAGGAATATGGAAAACATTGCCAGTTGGGGAGACTGAATGAGGAATGAGGTCTCTGAGGAGTTGCTGGGAAATGTATAGGTAGCTGACCTTGAGATGCCAAGTGCTTGATGGGTGTTTTTCTATTTAAGAGAGGTTGACTCCTATGATGCTCCTCCTCCTTTCTTTATCAGACTTCAGAGGAAAAGGATATTTCTTCATCATCCAAGAGGTTATGCCTAGGAGGCAACTCCATAGGTGCATTGGCCACCAACTTCTTCAGTTTGGGGAGGGAGCCATCTCTGGATCCAGAAACCTTTCATAATCCAACTCCTCTCTGTGAGATTCCAGAGGATGAGTTATCACAGCTGCAGTATCTGTTTTAAGGAATATATTTCAGCACTTTGGATAGCTCATTGGAGAACAAAAGCCAAGTGTCATTAACAACCACAGCTCATGAGGCCATGGAGAGGACAACATGACTGAGCATCATGTCCTCAGCCCCATCAACTTGATGCTGACTCTGATATGTAATATTCTCAATACAAGCATAAGTCAGAGCTCTATGGCAGGGCAATGATGGTCCTGTCTGAATGGTCAAAATAATCCTCATGGAATTCACTGGGAATACAATCTGTCTTAATGGGAACCCCCATCAATGTGTCGTATTCAGAAGGGGGGCAGCAAAAAACTTCCAAAACTATGCCTGGAAAGCCTTCACAGTTTTTCCTATAAATTTTTCCTATAAATTTTCGGCAGGCATTTCCTGATTAGATCCCAGCTTCAGGAGCTGTGTCTCCTGGCATTTTTTTTAGTTTTGTTTATATTTGTTTTTTAATGTGATTTTAGTTAGGTGGTTTTAATTTTATACTGTTTAATGTCTTTTTATGGGGGAGGGTGGGGGGTGCTTTTAGTCAGCATTGTAGCTTTTTAATTGTTGGAAGCCGCCCCGATTGTTTTCAGCAGAGGGGCGGGGTATTAATAATAATAATAATAATAATAATAATAATAATTGAATCACTTTCCCATAGGAGAGGAAACACAAGCTGATTGGCTGGATGAGTGTGGGGAGTGTCCCGCTAAGAGGGCAAGCCCCCGGCATTGCCATATTGGATTTTTGCCTTAGCGAACAATCACTAAGGCGATAAAATGGCAATTTGTATTCTCTCTCTCTCTTCTGTAAATATGAAATATTGCTTGTGTGCACCATGGGGAAAGTTTTTTTTTTAAAAAAAAATTGGCAGCAGCAGATTTAAAAATTCAAGTAATTCATTCACAGCCACCATCTTGGCTAGATAGCATGCAAAGTTTATGGGGGCTCTAGAAGCATTAAGACAATTTGTAGCTGCTGCGAATGGTCTTTTTACTGCAGAGCAATCTATTTTTTTCAGGCTCGTATAGAACAGACCAATTTCCCCCTCTATCCATTGACTTTACAAAAAGGATCCTTTCTCCAAGAAAAGGGAAGGGATTCTGCTTTATCTTTGCGACTGTTGTAACCCTTGAACATTAATTGCCAGTCATGTACCGTGGGAGACTGTGATGGAAGGTCAAAGCCATGTAGGACACATGAAAAGGAGGGAGAGAAGTAGAGATGGAGAGATGGGAGGATATGGGGACGGAGTGATGAAATGAGGGACATGGATGCTAATCAGGAAAAAAAGGGAATGGAAGCCCAGCACAGTGTCAGCCTTTGAGATCCTGAGAGGGTTTTACTAATGGTCCCCACAAGTCATTATTTCCTTTACATATTCTCATCGCTCTGACAAAGGGAACACATAAATCACTTCTCCTTGTCCCAGCTTGACCCTGCAACCTCTACAAGATAATGAGGAACACCACCTTACTCCCCCTCCTCTCCCCTGCCAAGATTTCTATCAAAGGACATTAATTCTCTGCGATAACATCTCTATTTATTAAATGCAAATGCCCCTTGATCCATCCCCAGAATCTGCTCTGTGGGCTGCTTTTGACACGGCACTGTCTGAAATTTCCTCAGAACTAGACAAAATTGGCTTGCTGGATCTCACAAGTTGGAGTGTGCCCCGGGGAGTAGAATCTCATGTCTTCCACTTGTAAAAGATTTCCCTGCATAGGCTCGGGATTAGATTGTGGGCGGACCATGAGTGGCTTTGTGCATGTGCATCATGAAAGGTGTTGGACTGAGTTTCCTCCCATGATGGCACGTGTAAGAAAGCAGCCCTATCCAGCCATGTGCACTATTGAGCACTGAGAATTAACGCCATTGCCAAAGTTTGTAGTTGTCTGCGTTGGAACTCGTTTTGCACATAATACTCCCAAGAGCCCTGGTGGTGATGTGGTTAATTGCCGGTACTGCAGCCACAACATTGTGAGTTTGATCCTTCAGGGCTCCAGGTTGACTCAGCCTTCCATCATTCTGTAGGTCAGTAAAATGAGTACCCAGCTTGTTGGGAGCAATTTGCTAACACAGTGTAAACCACTTAGAGGGTGCCAGGGCCGGTTTAAGGAATTTCGGGGGGCCCTGCAATGCTTTACTTTGGGGCCCCCATATGACTTGAAGGCACATGGGCAAGAAAGAAAGAAAGAAAGAAAGAAAGAAAGAAAGAAAGAAGCCCTTTCTAAGGGAGACAACCCTCAAATTCCCTGTCTCTCTCTCTCTCACACACACACACACACTCACCCTCTCCGATGTGCCTCTCCCTCCAGCTTCTGCCACGGAGGGCTGCTGTTTCTCTTTCTCTTTCTCTTTAGTTTTGGAGAGGCTGTTTTGTTTGTTTTTTTAAAAAAAGCCAGCAGGAGGTTTTTGGAGGAGGAGGGTAAGAGGGGGCTCCTCCTGGCTGTTCCTTCGTCAGATTAAGGAGGCCAACACGGGGGCCCCTCTTGACCTCGGGGCCCCCTGCCAATGCTGATTTGGCAGACAGGTTAAACTGGCCCTGGAGGGTACTTAGCACAATAAAGCGGTATAGAAATGTAGGTGCTATTGCTAAAGACTTTGAATGCTGCAACAGCAATGGCCTTGGAAGTGGAGTTGGAATTTTTCCATTTTTTCCCCAGGCCTTCACATCTCAGGCTGCATGCTGCAGTTTCCCACCCATACCTTACACCATGCTGGCAAGAGTCTGGCTTGGATGAACCCTGATGATGGTGGTCAGACTACTGTAATAATATATTTTCTCCCCAAATATTCATTTAGATGTTTCTTTCACCTCACATTGCAAAACCCAGGAGATAGCTCAGTTCTGGCTCACACATTAATCCCAGAGGTGCGGATCAGGTCAGTTTGCCCTGTAATTCACAATGCTAGGATCCCTCAAGCATCCCTAATTATGACTAGCCGACTCCCTGGAGAGCAAACCCAGAACGTGGGCTAGCTAATGAATTCCTTGCCCTCTTCTCCATGCATCTCCACCCAGCTGCTCTGCTGGCTCTCATGGTGTTTCTGTTATAATGAAAACAAGGTCACGCTTACTCAGCAGCTGATGGACAAGAAAGGAAAGGATGGAAACAGTGCAATCATGGAGGTTTATATTCTGGCATCCTTAATGGAATACAGATTCCCAATGTAGCTGAAAGAGCTTATGCTTGAATAGCGCGAGGAGAATTAGTCCATTGTCAGACATGGCTGAGAAATCAGATGCTCGGTGCAAATATTTTGTTCTCAGTGGAGTAGTGATAAACAAGCAAGTCGAAGGCCCCAAAGACTCCTGAAATGTCAGAGTGAAAATATGAATGTCATGGGATTTCCTTCTCACTTGAGGGGAAAGCGCATCAAAAGGAATAGGTTGTCCCAATCAGCAGAAATGTGCATTTCCACCACAGTTTTTAAAAAACTTCGGGGAAAGACACAAACGCTTTTCCTGTAGAGTATATGGCAGTTTTGGCCCTCCTTCTTCCAAAAACAGTAAAATGATGAAGGACCCCATTGGGACAAAAGGTATTCTCTTCAAATTCTATGAGGAGTATTTTCACCATTTAGACAAGCCCAATGTATATAGGTTCTGTGAGCAAAACACGACAGGTTTAAGTACTAAAACCCTACCAATCTAACTTTGAGAATGCCTCGTCTCTCATGGCAGCTTTTTTTCATGGCTTCAGTGAATCGTGCGCTACCTCTTAATGCGGGTAACAGCAAACATTAATAAGGCACATGACAAGCTTGGTGAGTCAACCAAAGCGAGCGCATCTGTCACCAAGGGGCTGGTGGCCAGCTCTTTTCCTCCCGGGAAAGGCAGTTGAATACGGTAAAGCCATTTCCACCAGGCTTCCTTGCCAAATTCAATCAGGTCAGGTGAGCTCGGAAGAGAGAGATCCAAAACTGTTTAAAAAGTAGAGTTGCCAAATGTGCCACTTGAATACAAATCCCCTCTTGTAAGGGACAGCAGGGAGCCATTAACGGCAAGGCATCTGTCTGAGAATGATATTAAAACAATGCTGAGAGGCATCTGAGGAAGGGAGCATGAGGCATGGAGTCTTTGGGTTGCCAGCAAAAGAGCAATGAGCAAGAACACAGAATGATTGCCAAGCCTGATGGAAGTCGGGGTGATGAGGCAAAGTAAAAACTGAAAACTAATAAAGTAAAATAACTCTGCTAGGTTGAGAGGTGATAAATAAATCCCTTGAATCTATATCTATCTACATAAAAGGCTTCCATATGTTTCCTTTCCCAGTGTGATGATTGGCCCCTCCTTTCACTCCGACAGCCACTCACCATCCATATGCAAATTCCCTCTCCACCTCACAATCCACTCCTGCCACTCCATCTGCATCTACACCCCCCAGCCTCACAAGGGCCCCTCCCTCCTCTCCCTCCCTCAGCCAATCACCACCCACATGCAAATTCCCTCTCCACCTCACAATCCACTCCAACAGCCACTCAATCTGCATCTACACCCCCAGCGTCACAAGGGCCCCTCCCTCCTTTCACTTCCTCAGCCAATCACCACCCACATGCAAATTCCCTCTCCACCTCACAATCCACTCCTGCCACTCAATTTGCATCTACACTCCTTTTTGAGATGTGCTGCCCAGAACTGGACACAGTATCCCAAGTGAGGTCTGACCCAAGTGGAATGGCACTACCACTTCCCTTGATCTGGACGCTATGCTTTTCTTGATACAGTGGCTTCTTTGGTTGTCTAAACCGTCAGAATAATCCTCATAGAATTCACTGGGAAATTGAACTGTCTTAACATGAATCTGCATTGATGCGTCTTATTTGGAAGGGGGCAGCTAAAAACTCAAAAAACTATGCCCGGAGAGCCTGTGCAGGATTTCTCAGAGTTTTTAAAAAGCTCTGTAGGGGATGCACATTCCTGCTTGTTAAGATAGTCACATTTACATCACTGCACTTTTCTATAGGAGAGGCAGCACAAGCTGATTGGCTGGATGAGCACGGAGGAGGGTCTTGCAAACAGGGCAAGCACCCATTTCTGCCATGTTGGATTTTTGGCTTAGCGAGTGGTCAATAAGGCAATAAAATTGTGATCTTTCTTTCTCTCTTTTTTGTAAATGTGAAATATTGTTTGTGTGCACCATAGTAAACTTTAAAAAAAGTTTGGTGGCAGATTTTAAAACACGAGAAATCGCTCATGGCCGCCATCTTGGCTAGAGGGCATGCAAACTTTATGGGGGCTATAAAACCATTAAGACATTTTGCAGCTGCTGCAAATTTCTATGACTGTGTAGCAATCCATTTTCCCCCTCATATAGATGACCCCACACCATTGACTCATATTTAGCATGTGGTCTACTAAGACCCTTAGATCTCTTTAACATGTACTGCTTGCAAGCCAGGCATCATCCATCCTGTATTTGTGCATTTCATTTTCCATGCTTAGATGTAGTAACTTACATTTATCTCTGTTGAAATTCTGGTCACTGGAGGCTGGCATATCTGGAGGACTGAAGTCTCCCCACCTGCACTCTACACAGAGATCACTTGAGGGTTATATGGTGCTTGTGGGCTACTAGTTGCCGACCTGTGGCATGTAGGATGGAAATACTGAATTGTGTGTTTTTCCCCTGTTATGCATCTAAAAGACAGATGAAGAATGAACTGGGAATTTGTGAATCAGTTTGCAGTGGGTTTTTTGTTTTGTTTTGTTTTTTCATAACCTCTAGATAAAAACCTTCCCTCAAGGGAAATAGTTCTAAATAGAAAGAGGGAAAAAGCAGATCAGTGTTATGATGTTGTCCTTCCCTCTTTTAACATCTCACCACCCAGAGAGGTGGCAAACACCCTTATCTTTTCTGCACCATCTGTTTCCGAGTCTCTTCATGTTGTGCAGCCTCCTTTTGAACTGTTCTGTATATATTTCACGCCCCAGTATGTAGAACTGCTTCTTTCTATTCTACTGTAGCTTGCTTTCTTTTGATGGCTGGCTGATCCTTGATTTTGAACAATTCCAGGGGGACGCAAGTACAACTTCTTGGAAACATCGACGCAGATGACGGTTGCATGAGATTTCACAAACCAGTTGGAGGACTCCAGGTAAAGATGGTGGTTTGAATTTCAGAAGGGTTCCTACCAGAAGCTGAGCACCTCCTCCCTTGGAGAGCAGCGGACCTATAAAATCAACAGAGATGGGTTCTCTGCAGCCTACCAGAATGACTGGGGAAGCCATGATGATCTCCTCATTCTTCCATATTAAAGCTTGCTTTGCAAGTACACACCACCAGCTGAGAAGAAGCCATCACAGACATCCCCTTCCTACCCACTTCTGTGCCTCCACTCCTGGCAAGGAAGAACACAGATCTATATCCCTACAACTGAAGACAAACATGCAAATAGCACACAATCCTAAGGGAAAGCAATTGCAGAAAGGAATGCATAAGGAAGAATGGTCAGGAGTAAGGAATGGAGAGAAATTCATTACTGTACAGTCCCTATGTGGGGGAAAAAATGGGTTTCCTGACAGCTGGGAAACCCTATCAGGAAAAAGAGTAGACCGGTAAGAATCTTGCACATTTTCACCCTAGTATTTGAACATCTTGAAGTGTTGTGCAGGAATTATTCTGTGTAGAAAAATGTGGGTTGGTACACACAAACCCCCCCCCTTGTGTTCAACATAGAAAACCATGTTATCCTGTGAAGAAAATACTGTCTCCTGTGCAGGATTTTTTTTTATCCACTGCATAGAAAACAGTGCACAGATGGTTTTTCTCCACATTAAAAATCCACCTCAACACTTCAGAACATTCAGATATGGCAGGAACACTGCAGAGGCATGTTTTGATTTTTTCCACATGTGATTATACGTCTCCTCGTGTAGAACAAAATAGTTGATGATCTAGCAAATTTCATCTGGCATGGATTTGTTTTGAAAAACCTAAAATGATATCCCTGTAATTGGAGGGGGCAACCTTTTCTCTGTCTTAGGGACTAGGGATGCATCTACACTGTAGGTATAATGCAGTTTGAGACCATTTTAAGTGTGGTAGCTTCCGTCCTATGGCATCCAAGGATCTGCAGTTTTACAAGGTCCTTAGACTTCTTTGCTGAAAAGTTCTGGTCCTTCCCAAAACTACAAATCCCATTATTCTTTAGAATGGAGCCACAGCAGTAAAAGTGTAGATGCACCCTAAGAAGGTAGGAAAGCCTAAAAGTCCTACATTTGGTAAGTTAATACTGAGCGAAGGCTTCATTAAGCTATCTCAGCAAGACTGAAGCTACTCTTAGAAGTGATGTTTGAAATCATCCATTTAAAGTTTAAAATGTGGTTACAGATTCCAAATTGTTGCCAGATGCAATAACTGCACATGCATGCAACCCCACAGGGCCATTTCTGTGTCTTACACACACATACACACAGTCAAAAATGCCCCAGATGCTCTCTAGAAGGAATATGGGACCATATTTGCTAGATGTTCCCTTCCAGACATATGAGATACAGGAGAAATGGGAAGTAAACTGGAGGTCACTTCTGGCTCACTTCTTGTTGTAGAAAAAGGCTTCTCCTAGGCAAAGAAGTAGCAAAATTGTCCTGAATCCCTCCAGAGGGTGTTTGGATGCAGATTTTTTTTTTTTTAATGGAGGTGTGGGGGTTGAAATCCTCCAAGGTTTCTCTGGGGAGCTAATGCTGCCCCAAAGCCTCCAAATTTACCCCCTCTGTGATAAAGGAAGAGGTGAGGTTTAGCTCCTGGACTTTTTTTTCTTTTACCGTCATAAGATGTCCAGGTTAAAAAAAAAAAAAAAGGAATTCTTTGCCTAAGGGGTGAGGGAGCCACTAGCTAGTCCAGACAATACTGTATAGACAGTGACATAGTAGCTGCTTAGAGAAGCAATACAAACACTCAAAAATATAAATGGGAGGAATGGGGGAGAACAGTTCAAGGACTCCCAAAGCACTGAATATTTTGGTCATAGTCATCCTTTCCCTAGACTATATGCAGAATACGTTGCATGTCCTTTTTTGACATGCAATCACACATATCACCCACGTAACTGCAACCTGCATCACCACACATGGTGGATCTGCTTGCCGTAAACCTCTACATGGTCCTTCGATGCTGACATGCCAGCCATCAGAGGCCCAGCCTACGAGGATAAGCAGTTACACCGGCTTGCTGATATCTGGCCATCTATCTTCATTTAAAGCCATTGGCCCCTGCACTTAGCCGCACAAGACAGACTAGGCCTGTCATATCCACCTGCTGTTTGTGTAAAAACAATAATAATAAAAAAAGAGGGAGGTTAGGAACAGTTCACCGGCTCCAGTTGCTGAGAGCAGCAAGGAAGCTGATGCTGTAGCAGCGTCAAAGAGCCACATTGCTGAGTGGGATTGTTGGTCTCATATCAGGTATTCATCTGCTGGCAGGGGTTCACACCCAGCATTTTCCAAGCAACCAAAAAGAGAGCAGATTTAACAGCCATCCTAAGCCACAAAGCCAGGGCTAGCTTGCTAGTTTTGCCTAGCCCTGCATCCCAACTCCATGGCAGAAAACATGGATGTCAGACTCGGGCAGAGGTGTGTTGACTTTAAGCATAGTGAGGTGGGAGACACTTGCCATTGGCTATCTACTCAACCATTCACTCAGTCCTGGATCCCATTACTGTCTTATGGTTGCTTAAGTTCCCCTACAGAAGCAGTTGGACATTTTTGTCTAATACAGAGTGTCCACATTCAATCCAAAGGTTGTGGCACACTTGTGCATGTGAGTGCACATTGGACTATTCATTGGATTGTGTATTCAGCTGTATATTCAGCTTAGGGTTGCCAGGTGAAATACAGCACAGACCTCCTGTACCTTTAATTTGTTGTTGTGTTCCTTCAAGTCATTTATATCTTATGGCGACCCGAAGGCAAATCTATCACAGGGGGTTCAGAGCAAGTTTTGCTTAGATGGGGTTTGCCATTCCCTTCCTCTGTGGCTGAGAGAGTGTGATGTGCCCAACATCACCCAGTGGTTGAGTGGAGTTCAAATCCTTGTCTCCCAGAGCCCTAGTCCAACTCAAACCACTATACCACACTGTCTCCTTATACCTTTAATAATTGTGTAGCAGAGGGAATTTCAATCGGTGTTGCTTGCACAAGGATTTTCTCCCTGTGCAACAGTTGAGTCAAAGGGTCTACTCTAACTGGGACTAACCAACAGATTTTAGGGTTTTTTTTATCTCTAGTTATTAAAGTCACTGCTGTGTTGTGTTGGGTGGGACAATGGAGCAGCTATACATTCTGAAGATTGGGCGTTTGCTCACAGTGATAATCCTTACATCCTCACCACCAAAGAAAGTCCAAAACTACAGTCACCTTTGTTAATGTGACTGTGTGTGCTTGTGGCATGTTTTAGGGAGCCCTGCTGGTGCAGTGGCTAAATGCCAGTACAGCAAGCCACAATGTTGCAAGTCCGATCTCAAGGGCTCCAAGGTTCACTCAGCCATTCCTCCTTTCATAGGTTGGCAAAATGAGTACTTGGCTTGCGGGGCCAATTAGTTAACACACATTGGAAACCACTTGGAGACTGTCTAGTGCACCATAAAAGCAGCGTAGATGTATAAGTGCTATTGCTTAACAATTTGTAAGCCACTCTGACAGCCTTTGTGGCTGAAGAGCAGGGTATAAATGCCTAAATAAATAAATAATATCATAATCTTGGGAGAAATCCCAAAGGTGGGGAGATAGTATTCCTCAATTTCAGGATCGATCCCATCCTGGGAGAAAGGCAGGTATAAATACAATAAATAAATAATATCTCACACACAAGCATGTGCATGCACACACACACACACACACACACACACACATATGATGTAGGCGTTTTTGTAAAGTTAATGGGTCTTAATTGCCTATCCAGGCCAACCCAAGATATTTTGTATTTGCAAAAGGGCTTGCTCAGAACAATCTATTGCTGCTGACCAAATTTGTTTCCCTGTTGCCTACTGGGGATAGTAACCCTAGAGGTTGTAGAAATGTCTGAAGGGGTCTGCAGATGAAGCCAATGTATCTGATGATGAGGATGATGGCGCTTTGACCCCTCAAGCCCTGGTTCCACTACATAATGGGGAGAGGTAGAGATAAAAGAAAATGGAGTTCTTTCCCCCCAGTTCCCAGTTTCTCAGTCTCTCAATGGGAGAAACCTACGGATGTTCTCAATGGCAAAGAGTGACTCTCATGGTAGTGAGGGGTTGAATTCATTCAAGACCTCCAATGATCTCTCCAAGGTGCTGAGCCTATGTTAGAGATGAGGTTCAGCACCTTGGAGAACTCCTTTAAAGCCAAAAAGGAGACCAGCAATGAATAAACTGCTCCACTGGCATGGAAGCCAACAAACCACCCCCTTGACGTCTCTAAGCCAATAAGAGGAGAGGATAAAAACATCATCTTGTCCATGATCTAATGGAGTTTAGTGCTCTGCTCATGTTTTTGCTAAGTGCCACAGAAGCGCTAATTAATCAAATGTCACACTTCACCAGCTCAGCTCGGGTTATCTGTTGTGCCACCTCAGCAGCAGTGACCTGTTAATAAACACTTTATTGCAATGGGACCTCACTTGGCATGCTTTTTTTAAAAAAAAAAAATGTGTGCGTTCATGTGCACATTAATTCATTCATACCTCCAATACGTGTTGACTTCTGACAAGCTTGAGAAAACAAACACTTACTTCAGAAAATGATTTTCACACCTGCCGCTGATCTGTCACCTTCCTCATCGAAATACCTCTATTCTGTTTTCCTCCTAGGTCAAATTGTTTGATCTTGGAGACCATGGTTTCTGCAATAAAATAAAATAAAATAAAAATATTATGTCACTTCTAACATAAACACCCTTGTTGAGTGAAAACAACCTTTTTGCATAAAACCCAACATTTCTGTTTAAAAACAACATTTTTTAAATTGCTGATGATGACAAAGGAGAAATGTGAATTGTGTCCTTCACATGTAGAGATCCAAAATCTTATGAATGTTGAACATGTTTTCAGTGGGATGTCTTACATGTCAAGACAGACTTTCAAGGATGAGAATTTTTGTGAATTTTCCTTATATCCCTAGTCTGGATTTTCTGTCTCCCTGCAGCTCAGAAAATGTGGCTAATTTGTCTTTCTGTTTCACCAGCTTCCTCAAAGTCAACTCTGCCATCACAAAATTTGCTTGTGCAATGGGTTGTTCAGCACTTTTTAATATCCTTAGCAGTTTCACTTCTGATTCATTGATGACACTTCATTCACTGTATCAAGCCATAATCCACATAGACGTTTGAATACAGAGAAATTGCTGCAATTAGTTCCAAACAATAACAAACAATTTCTGGATTATATGCAATTCTGCTCCCAGAAACTGACAGCTAAAAAATCTTACTGGCCTTTTGGTTTGTAGTATATTGTAGGATTGTGTGTCCTATGAAATACCATTGCTTTCAAATCCCAGAAGAGGAAGGATCTCATCTGAATCCATGCTTACTAAGCTATCTCATGTGGCAGACTAGCAATTATTTTTTTTCCCAATTGTATAAGGAGCTGGTACCATAATTGTGCACATTGGCTACAATTCTTTCTTTCTTTACTGGAAATTCATCAGGGACCACGAGCCAATGGCTCATGGACCACCTTGAGTAGCACTGGTTTAAACTAGCGTTTAGAGGATAGGAGCTAGCGTTGATGCCACCAAAGCATCCAAAAGAACTCTGGAAAATGAACCTTTCCTTGTCACAGCAAACAGCATTCAGCCGAGTGGACAATCCATTTCTTAGACAATTTGTGCTGAAAGTTTACTTCTCCGAAAGTAGGATCTCCAGGATTATTCCCTGTCCTCTCCACAGTCTAGCCCAGTGGCCCCCAAACTTTGGTTTTTCAGGTGTCTTAGACTTCAGCTCCCAAAAAATCCTGATTGTGGGCAAAGCTGGCTGAGGCCTCTGGGAAGTGAAATCCAAAACCTCTGGAGGATCAAAGTTTGGGAACTAGTGGTCTAGCCAATGGTAGAGGAAAACTTGCAGATGGACAGCAGAAGCTAGTCTCTACAGGGCCAGCATTCCTAGGCAGCTCTCATAGTGAATACTGTTCACTGCCCTGGTATCTGTCCTTTCCTTTTTTCTTTTAATGCTCTGACTAGGTCTGGGTGGCCATCATCTTTGATTTGGGAAGTTCCCCAGATGATGACTTAATTCCCAAGACCTTGAGTGTATGGACTTTATCAGACCAGACAAATATGGCATCATAACAACGCCTAATTAACACAAAAGGGCGCACATATCATATGGCATCATCCTTTCATGCTGTTGTAATGTCCAAAAGCCGTTCTAGTTTATTGATGGCCCAAGCCATCAATAGATCTCTCATCCCACTTTTATGCCAGCATTATCAGCATTTGAAACCTCATGCCATTGTGCTCACGTGAATGCAACGTCAATGACAGAACACTTCTGGGTGAGATCATGACAGCCAGGTAGGGGACACTCTTTTTATGAACCTCCCTGGTATATTTTTAAGTTTTTAAATTGTTTCTATCCTTGTGTGTCCTTTTTGAGTTGTTCCTTTGGTTTATTTTTCAAATTTACCACACTTGCGTCTTCTCATGAGAATCAGCAAGATCTCGAACCAGGATATGAACTGGAAGCGGATTTAGAGGGAGTTTCTGTTTTAATGATCTCAAGATGCAGCTCCGAAAGGGATTCTCGCCAAACAGCTTGCAATGCAAACATCCTGTTTCCCAAGGTAGCCTCCTTCACAAACAACTGATTCCCAGCCACCCCCACCGCTCAGCCAAACTCTACCACTGCAGAACTTTTAGAAAACACACAGTCTCAGATACTGTGCCCAGAAGGTCAATTAGAGCAGGAAGAAAATTCATTGCATATTAAAATCAATATTAATTGCACAGTGTTTAGAAAAGGCAGGTGTTAGGTAATGGTTGAGGTCTGAAATGAATAGCACTTCTCAAGTTGGTAAGTGACTCTGGCACAATCCTTTTTCCTTTTCCACATTCCTCTGCCCTTATGGCACACCAACATTTGGCGACAGTTTCCTCCTGTGTATTTTGGCAAATGCTGATCACTTGTACAAAAATCCCATTGATGTCCCTGGAACTTACTTCCAAGGAATTGTCTTTAGGATCACAGCCAACCCTGTGAGAGTGTTACAATCTTGTAGTACTTATTATCCCACGATTTGCTTACCTAACCCCAGGATAAATGTAAAATGATCCCAAGAGCACCGGTGCTATTTTGTTCTACAGTTGGAATGAATTCATGCAATTCTACTCCTGTGACAAATATTATGCTATGTGGTTTCGTTCCCCCATAGTGCTATAATTACGCACGCAGCAATCACTTTCCATTTATATTGCTTTCTCCTTCCATTGTTCATTCTTTCTGAATTCTAGTTTAACTGGGATAATTGCTCAGAACGTAAGAACCTACCCTATGTTGAATCACAGTGTTGGTCCAGTTAAGTCACAACTTTGGATGCCACATGTGAGCCGTTCTTAGCCCATCAGACCAGGTGAAGCCTGGAATCCTGTTGAGAAGGTACGTCTTTGTAAGTGGACTTAATATCTGCAGGAATTAGAATTGGGCAGTTCCATAACATCCATATCCAGCAAAAGGTTGCTGCTATGTTCGTAAATACCAGAGGCAACCATGTGACTGTTGCGCAATCAGACTGATGCACAATGGGATACACATTGCATAAGTCCTCAGGTGCATCACCTCAGTCGCAATGTGCATTAGGCACCAATACACATGGCACTCTTGCTGGTGTCCTTATATGCCTCTTCACAATTCATTAACAGGTTTGGGTTTTTTTTTGGTAACTGCTACGTAGCAACACATATGTAAAATTCCGTAGCATAGATGTTGAGTCTCCTCTCTTAGCTCTATTTTTTTTTTTAAAGGCATGGTTTTGCTAAATTTAGGGCGAGCCAACCCCTGAACATTCTGATTGCCATAAATTCCTCCTCCTCACCATGAGCAATCGTCTGCTCAGCTTGAGCACTAAGATTTCTTTCACGCTACGCAAATATGGTACTTTGATCCCATTTTAACTTCCATGGTACATCGTACAGAACCCAGGGATTTGTAGTTTGATGAGGCCCCTGAGTTCTCCAGTGGAAGTCTAAATACCTCATGAAACAATCAATTCCAAGTTTCCATGGGGTGGCACCATGGCAGTCAAAGTGGCATCCAAGTGCTGTGATTGTATAGTGTGGAAGAGACTTACATCTCTCTGGCTTTGCTCTGTTAACTCTCTTAACACCCAGGAGCCTTGATCTTAATCACATCCTAACCAAACAGATAATGTCTCATTTGGCTATTTCAGAAGCAAGTCAGAAATTTCCCTTTAGTAATGGCTGGGTAAACAACAACGACTCTAAGAATTTGTATCAAGTTGAGGCCAAAGGACAAATTTAGAAGGGTGAAGAAGAGATAACCTAGTAGTTCACAAAGGGACTTATCACATAAGGGAAAGGAAGTGGAAGCCCGAGTGTAACATGTCCCACCTTGCCTTATCACACAATATTGGTGTGTTTCAGCTGTTCTCCCATTCCGGTCCCATGGGAGACCATGATAAAGGTGGGTCTTTTTTGCTAACAGAGGTAGTTTCACTGTGGTGGGCTGGAGACCAATGTCCTTCCTGTCAGATATTTCTGGGGCCACACAGATCGTCAAAATTTGAATAAAAGTGAGAGGGAAAACACCAAAGTGGACAAAAATCACTTCTACTTTTGAAAAATCGGTATTAGAGGTTGGCCTGGAGGACCCAGGGCAAAAATACCCTTAAAGCATCCCAGGTCCTGTCTGATCTTGGAAGCTAAGCGGGGTCATTTCTGGTTAGTACTTGGCAAACAAGTGAAGGGATTGTCACAAGTTTTGCCGGCTGGGAAAAAAAATACTGAGTAAAAGATGTTTTGGACTGCTTTCTCTTGCTCCCATGTTTGATTCCCAAAATTGTACATGATGGCTGAGTGAGCAGATCTTTAAATATTTTTCGTGTCAGGTACTTCATTCCATCCCAGGTGCTTCAGTCCTCTGCAGTGTTCACCTCTCCATCTCAAGGCACAAGATGTATGATTCAGCAAGCGAATGAGTTTCTTGCAGCCAAAAGAGAAATTGCCAGCTGCAATCTGCATAATTGCCTAAGTCCAGTGCAGAAAATTACTTTCTTCAGCTGTCCATCTCAAACTCACCGTTTCTCGAGAGCTGACATTCACACACTCTCCATCTCCCAAGCTCCAAGCTCAAACAGGATCTAGGTCAACACCATGGACATTCCTGTCCATCCAAGATCATTGAACTTCTCTGTCCGTCAGAGTGGTAGATTCATCAGAAACCTCTTCTCCCTGGCATTTGTGGTCTAGTAAAGTCACTTATGGAATGTTGTTATCTTTCTAGACCACCATACTCTCATCAAATCTTTGAAAATGCTGATTTTATCAAAGGCTCATGTCAGAAGCCCACCTAAACATTAGGAAGAACTTCCTAACAGTAAGAGCTGTTTGACAGTGGAATGCACTGCCTGGGAGTGTGGTGGAGTCTCCTTCTTTGGCAGTTTTTAAACAGAGTCTGGATGGCTATCTGTCAGGAATGCTTTGATTGTGTATTCCTACAGAGCAGGGGGTTGGACTAGATGGCCCTTGTGTTCTGTTCCAATTCTATGATTCTATAAGAAAGAAGAGAGGAAATGAAGGAGACACATGAGCATCTGAGGCAGACTGGTAGGTAGGCAGGTAGGCAGGTAGCTAGTTGTTTGAATACTACCAGTATAGAGGAAGGAGGTGGCTGTGAGCAGCTGGCTGTATGCCTACAGCTGGATGCACAAGCATGGCATTAACCTCTTCAATCCCCTGGGGGTTCTACATGCTTTTTTCATGCATCCATCTGCTGGGACAGTTAGCCTAGCCAACATGGGACAGGGGAGTCCCAGTTGCTGGATGCTAAGTGAAGAGAACAAAGCTACACCCACATACACACCGAAAGGATTCTAGCCCAGGAACTGGACCATTGTCAACCACATTTCCTACTTCTATCCCTTTGAATTCTCGCTCACAGCATTTAGATGCAATCTATGCTCTGGAGAACCGTCCCATTTGCTGATGACCCTGCTAAGCTCTGACGCCATCTTGTCACCAGATTATCTCTTCTCCCAAAGAGGAAATGTGCACAAGAGGAAGAATCCCCTCATTGTCTGACTCGGTGCCCAGCTTCATTCCCACAATGGCCAATTTGGAAATGAAGGATGGGCTCAAAGGAGACATTCATTGGAGGGATTTAAGGAAGTTGGCAATGGGAAAAATGCTCTCTTTATCCTTTTGTCCCATCCTCCGCAAAGACTCAAACACTGAGGGGGATCCTTTCCTTTTCAGTCATTAATTCCCACCCACACCCAACTTCTTTTTCTTCCTTTTTAAAAACTGCATTGCAGGAATAAATGGTGATACTTTTCACATTTCTGGCTTCTCACCTGCTTATCCAACATTTATCCCCACAATATCTTCCCAATGTCCAAATTAGTTTTTCCAAGAGGTTGTTTAGCAAGCTATTGTGTCCTCCCCGTGTTGTGCTCAAAGGGAGTTATCTGTGGAATAAAACTCATTTGCTTTTTGGGGCCTCTAGTTGGGGTCCTCCATTTGTTTTCCTCCTTCCCCCCAAGGGGCCTGTTTGCTTTGCCTGCTTAACATTGTTTTCATTCTATAGGTCTTGCTGTATCCTCAACGGAGCTGCTCAACCGATGGGTTGGCACACGTCGACTTTTGTATGTTAATTGATACACTTTTTAATTTTACTTTTGCATATCATTTGAATTTGTAGCATTGTTAATGGGTTCCTAAAGAGCGCCTGCTCAACAATTAAGGCTTCCTGCCTGATCTCACCCATGAGGAAAACATCCTCCAGGAGAAATGCTGACGGAATCCAGATCCCATTGTCAGAAACAAGGAGGCAATGAAGCAATCCAGCTCTGAAAAGTGGAAGAGGCAGGTGACCTCACTAAAAATGCTTAATTCCATCTGACATTAACAGGAGTTTGGAGAGCAATAACACCACCCGGAGGATTACTTTTTTTTTTAAGGAAGATGAAACACACACACACACACACACACACACCCTTCCACTGATGGTTTCTCTTTCAAACACATTTGCAAGAGGCTGTTTTCTTAATACCTCAAATGAGCTCCAGGGAAGTGATACAAAGAGAAACACATTCTCAATTCGCTCTTCATCCTTACTGCACACAATAAGAATAAAGCCGAAAGGAAGAGAGCTTTTCAGATTCACCAATGAACTTTGTAAAGGAACACACACACACACTTATGACTGACAGAGTCAACATGGTATGGTGGTTTGACAGTTGGAATAGGACTCTAAGGCCTTATCTACATGCACTTGTTACCCCATTTTGCCCTTGTCTGAGAGCCCACCAGTCCAAACAATGCAGGGCATTTGCCCCATTTTGCCCCTGGGCGGTGCTTAAGACCCTGAGACATGGGGCAAGCCAGAATAGGGCCCCAAAACAGTGGTTTCAAATATACCTGGTTTACTCCATTTCTGCTGGGAGGAAACGGTTCAGCCCCCACATGTCCATGGGAGCCCGTCCCTACAGGCCAGCTCATTGCTCTAGCTGCTGGTCACTCTTGCTCTTCTTGGTCCAGGCAGCAGGCCTGAAGCATATGACCAAGGCTGGTCACATGCAGGGGTCCTTGTCATATGGTTCGGGCTGGCTTCCTGGATCCAGGAAAACAAGGGAAATGATGGTGGCTGCAGCAATTGGCCAGTGTTCTGTCTGGACTCTGAACCATTTCATCTAGGTAATGGGGGAAGAACAGGATTGATCCATGGCCGAGATACATCAGTGGGGAGCTGGCATATCCTGGCTCATGTACACAAGGCCTAGGAGATTGTGTGAATAAAAGTACAGCATATGCATGCATGCATGCATGCATTCATGCACGCACATGCATGCATGCATGCACACCCCCTTGTGAAACAACCAGTTAATTGCAGAAAGCTCCTGTGTGAGGGAATCTCACAGCTTGGGAGCAGCCACCAAGAAGGCCTTCTATCTATCATATCCTTACCAGATGATGCTGTGATTGTGGTGGCACCAAGGCAAACTTAATTCCCCATTTGCTGAGGGGGAGGGATTTGCAAAAACTCTTCAAATCCTGCCCAGCAATGAAAACATTTGGAATTATTTGGATTTTGGTGTGAGAACAAAACAAGGAAAGATTTGCAATCTTAGTGTGTATATGACGAATCTTCCCGGTTGCCCTTCCCGGGATATAAATGAGAACACTGATGGAGAAAGTCATCTTATGGTGATTCTTCCATTTCAATAAAATAATTTTTAAACAACAACAACAATACAGAGAAAAGCTCTCTATACCTTTTTTTCTTCTTCCTTGATCTGAACGATGCAGAACATTGTAAGCCCATGACACCAAGTAAGTGCTGTTTGCTTTCACCAAACAAGGTCCTGGCTCCTCTTAATGGCATTATCTGTCATTGCTTTGCCTTAACTGGCTCGGAGAGGAGACATTCTCTTGGCATCCACTGGGTGAGCTGCCCTTTAAGTGACCCCACCACCCATTGTATTGATTGTCTTTGACATGGCCGAAAATGAAATACAACAACAAAACAATTTTGGATTTCCCAACCATTTCCTTAGGACTTACAGACTCAGGGCTGTGGCTTCCTTGATTGAGTCAATAGGAGTCTAGTGCCTAGATCAAGGGAAGTAATAGGGCCACTCTATTCTTCTTTGGTCAACCTCACCTTGAATACTGTGTTCAGTTCTGTGTCCAGTTGTGGGCACCACAGTTCAAGAAGGATATTGATAAGTGTCCGGAGGAAGGCGGCCAAAATGGGTGAGGTCTGGAAGCCATGCACCTATGAGGAGCGTCTTCGGGAGCTGGATATGTTTAGCCTGGAGAAGAGAAGGTGAAGAGGTGACATTATAGCCATGTTTAAATATTTGAAGGGATGTTAAACTGAGGATGGAGCAATGGACTGAAACTACAGGAAAAGAGATCCCACCTAAACATTACAAGGAACTTCATGACAGTAAGAACTGTTCAACAGTGGAATGCACTGCCTGGGAGTGTGGTGGAGTCTCCTTCTTTGGAGGTTTTTAAACAGAGGCTTGATGGTCATCACTTGGGAGTGCTTCAACTGGGTATTCCTGCATGGCAGGGGGCTGGACTAGATGGCCCTTGTCATCTCTTCCATCTTTAATGTTCTGTGAGTGTACCTACCTGTGATGCAGTCTTCCTCTTTCCCTACTGCCTTCCAGTTTATCAAGCATGATCATCTTTTCCAATGAGTCACATTTAGCAATTGAACTTTTGGATAGTTTGCAGGGTTTTATTGTTTTACTTTTCTGTCATGTCAGTTTTGACTTATGGCAAACCTTTGAATGAGAGATCTCCATGAGACCCTGTTGTTAACAGCTGTGCTCAGGGTTTGCAGACTCATGGCTGTACCTTCCTTGATTGAATCAATCCACCTATAATGTAGTCTTCCACTTTCCCTATGACCTTCTACTTTATCTGGCATTATAATCTTTTCCAATGACTCATGTTGAAGTCTACTCGCCACCCTCCAGTCCCATGATCTGCAAAGGTAGTTTGATAGAGCCATCCTTCACCCAAAGGGGGTGACATGGGTATACAATGAACTTATCCCCATCTCCCCCACAACCTGCCAGTTGACCACCTATTTATGACTCTACCCTAAGGGCAATTCTCCAATTTCCTTATAATAGTGTGTGGTAGGCAAAAAACAAACAAACAAACATGCACACACACACCATGGGAGAAAAAATCCTACACAGCCCATAAGCAACCAGTAAACTACCCCGTGACAGAGGCAGGAGCATGGGTCAAATCAAAAGAGTGGAGGGAAGGGGCACCCCCTGTTTATATTGCATCATCTCTGCCCCCAAACCTCTTACATTATGGCGTGAGATGCCATGAACTAATTAAATGCCTCACATCAAGTGAGGCCATCAAAGCAACTCCCCCTAGACAACACTACACTGTGCTGGGGGTGGGGTAGGCTGGGTGTTCACAGTGACACAAGCAATGAACAGAGTCATGTGCAAAACTTGCCAATGCCAAAATGGCTTCCAGTTTTATATATATTTTTTTAAAAAATCCATATCTAACAAGCAGCCCCATCCCATTCCTGTTCGCCAAACTTTAGTAGGAGCATCAAATTAGAATGCCTTCAGCAGACCAGAAAGACATAATGAGGCCTTCAGGTATTAGATGCAGCCTGAGCCTATTAAATATTATATATGCATAATACAGACATGCTTGTTTGGTGTCGTTTCATTCTGGTAATGCTTATGTGGGGGGAGGAACGCAGTGAGAATCCACAATGAGCAGCAGGCCGTGATGATGATGGAAAGAAAATCGAATTGCTCGCTCTTATTTGCTCCGGCTCTCTGCTGTTTCCCCACAAGGATTCCTCCCCGTTAGCCAAACTGCAAATTTGAGTTGTTAAAACAACCAATGCATGTTTGGAACGACGGATGGGCAGAAGGGCCTCCGGAGAAATTTCCCTTGCTTTAGCAAGCTCTTCAAGCTTCTCCAGTGGAACCGGAGCCCCTGGTAAACCTCACAAATGCAGCGAGAGATGAAATTGAGCAACTTTGCAACATTCACACACAGGTGGAGTGGCCCTTAAACTTAGTTAGAATTGAGTCTACTGGGTCATTGCCCCATAATACAAGGCTCTACTGTTGGCCTCTGCTGTTTGTGTAGCTTATCGTAGAGCTGATTTTCCCCTCTAGAGGAAAACCTTACTTGGTTTTCTATTAATGCCAAACCTAAATTGAAGCAGTGAGAGTAACCTGTGTTTTCTTTAAAATTTCAACTGTGCACAAATAGGCAATTGAAATTCCCCATCCTATTTGTTGCTGGAGATTTACAGGCAGCAATGGGTGTGGGTGGTGTGAAATCATTCCATATGATTGATTTTTATTTTATTTTTTGGTATGGGGAGGGATTTCTCCAACAATTTCTATGGTGTTGGTCTCTCCATTAGCAATAGCAACAGGGTGCCATTTGGCCTCTGCCTTGTTGGTAATTACTTGCCACAACTCAACCTCTGTGTAGAAAGACTGTGTAGGTATCAGTAGCACCTACTTCAGATTTTAGTTTGAATATGAATATCTTTTTAAAGTTGCTGAATCCCATCCCCAAAATAGATTCAGCACTTTGGATAGCTCCTCAATAGTTAATATTAAAACATGGAATGGCTTCACCAACCCACTGACATGGAAACTACACCAATGATGTGCAGGTGTGAGAGTTCATCACCAAAGGTACAACTCTTTACTATTGCCAGTAAGACTCAAGTGGACTTTAGCCTTGAATTGTCTTCACTGGTTGGAAACAGCTGTCCTGGCTTTCAGGCAAACTTTCTTTCTCTCAAGAAACCAAGGAATGCTTCTGGTTGAGAATTTCTGCATTGGAAGCAATGTAGCTGCTTCAAAATAAGAAGAACATGAATGCTACAAGCTACTGAACTGTAGAGCAAAGCACTCCTTCTGTCCACTTTGTCACATCGGTAGCTTGAGGCACGACATCTAAATGATGAGATAATGCTTCTCTATGTTTGGGGATTGTGCGTAGACTATGTGACAAATGTTGCTGTCCTTGAGCAAGCAGAGATCACCAGCACTGAGGCCATGATATTGGGAACACAGCTGCGCTGGGCAGGGCATGTTTCTAGGATGGAGGACCATCGCCTCCCAAAAATACTACTCTACGGTGAACTTGCCATGGGTCAGCATAAGAGGGGCGCTCCAAAAAAGCGATACAAAGACTCCCTGAAACAACATCTCAGGCTCGGCCAAATTGATCACCAACAGTGGTCCTCCCTGGCCTCACATCGGGAGGCATGGAGACGCACTATCCACAATGCTGCAGCCTTATTTGAGAACTCACGCCGAACAAGTCTTGAAGAGAAATGACAACGCAGAAAGAATCACAACCCAAAAACATCACCCAAGGAGACCTTCTGCTGTGCATTTTGCAACCAGACTTGTTTATCTTGGATTGGCTTTTTTAGTCATCAGTGCGCTTGCAGAAAGCGCGGGATGAGTCCTTCCTGAATCTTCGTTTGCGAAGAAAAGCCAGAGAGAGAGAGAGAGAGAAATGTTTGGGGAGGCTGTGCATCCCCATAATTATTTTTTTAAAAAAAAACATTCAAACCTTCCAGTTACACCACAAAGGAAGTGATGTGCTCTCGTCTTCAGTTACAACTATAATGCCATGTAATTACACCATAGTTATTGTAAAAAGCCATCAATTGCAACCAACAAGTTATTTGTAATAAGATACTCTCAAGTTTATGGGGCAGAAGTAGGGTAAGAACAGAAGCAACCACTCCCAGGGCTTGAAAGCTGCTGGAAGAAGGATGTGGAAGTTGAATCCCAGATGCCTTGAATCCCATTTTTGGAGAAATGTGGGATAGAAGTGCAATAAATAAAAATGGAACTGTGTGGGTGGAGCTACAATACAATGTTAGGTGCCCTGCTAGAGGCACAGGTAAGGCCAACGTATGTCTGCATATTTCTTTTGGAAGGTCATTGTAGACTCCTCTTCCACCTTTCTCCATGACCAAAGCCCCACCTGGACTCACTATTTAACATTGCAGCCCCCCCCCGGACCATTTCAGCGCTGTTTCTGAGTGGAGGGTTTAGAGAATTTGACAATATCCCCATAGCCAAATATAGACCAAAGGCATAATCTGCTGATATCTCCGGAGGATCTTAGCAGAAGATGTCCTTGGTCTTCATCTGGCTATGCACACTTAGCCAGAAGATTCTCTGGTCCCCTCCACCCACTATGGGATGGTCATGATGGTGGTGGTGGGGTGTTCCAGTGGCTTAATGGTGTGCCCTAGGGATGGCGACAGGCTGCATGTGGAACTCTTGTGCCATGCGCAGCCATGCACGGTCTCAACCAATGAGTTGCATCTGTTGTGTCAGTGGGACATTCAAACCAGTCTAGGTTTCCATCTGAATTCCAAAGGAGCTACCCAGAGATGTGAACCTATGTTGGGGATAGGGTTAAGCACCTTGGATAACCCCTTTAAAGTTCAGACTAAAAGCCAGACTGGATTCACCCCCCCACACACCCCAATGTATAAACTGCCAAATGCCAGTTTACCCCATTTTAAGAGGGCAAATGCCAGTTGTTGTTGTTGTTATTATTATTATTATTATTATTTCCCCATCACAGGGTTTCTGGGCAAGATTTGTTCAGAGGGACTTTGTCACTGCCTATCACTGAGGCCAAGAGAATGTGCTTTGCCCAAGGTTACCCAATGACTGATCCAGGATTCGAACCCAGGTCTCTGACACTCATAGTCCAACAAACACTCAAACCACTACATCATGATGGCACCTGTATATATACACATATCCTGAGTAGTTTAAAAAAATATGAACCTGTAAAATCTTTTGCACCAGTCTTTGGTTTTGTTGTCAGACAACTTAGTTCCACTCCAGCTCCTACATTCAAGCTGTTAAACAAATGAAAAGCAAGGGAAAAAATTGTCACTTTTAAAGAGAGCCTGCCCATAATCACATTTCAAAATGGTCTTCTGATGCAGGAAGGCCCAGTTATGAGCATTATAATATTGAATTTTAAATAATATATTACACAAAATAGCTTCCAATTTGATTTGGGAGGGGGAATAGATTTTCATGAATTATTGAAGACCTGATTATTGTAGAAGGCTCTCGCTATCAGGCATGGAGCCTGACATTCTCGTGTGCCCGTGATAGACGACTTTAGCTATCAATATTTAAAGGGACAGTCACGTCATGGAATAGGCTACAGATACAAGGAACACCAATTAATCAGCAGGAATGCATATGTCCCCAGCATGGGCAATGTGCAATTGTGGAACTACAATTCCCATCAGCTGTAGGCAGCATAGTTAATAATGATAGATGGTGGGAGTTGTAGTGCACAAAGAACACAGAAGACACTGCCTTATGCTTGCTGCACTTAAGCAGATATTACAAAGGTGGGTATGGTTGCCAAATGGAAAACTAGAGAATGCTCCTTTGTCTTTAATGGTTGCATAGAAGAGGGAATTTCTGCAAGTGTTGCTTATCCCAAAACCAAGTAACAAGCAACACCCACTAAAATACCTTCATCTATACAACTATTAAAGGTATAGGAGTGCTCTCCAGTTTTTACTGGAGATGAGCAACTGTGAGGAGCAATGGGAATTTCTACATGTGAAGAAATGTACTTGCCTTTAAAAAAGAGAGAAGAATATGCATGCTACTGACTTGCAGTACAAATACACACTCTAGGATAGAGGGACCTTTTTTAAAAAAAGGAAAAGGAAGTGAACTGGAAACAATTTCTGCTTACTTCCCCTGGTTCAAAAAGGCCTCTCCAGGGCCCAAAATGGCCAAGGACCCCCCCCCCATAAACATGATTAAAATTCTCCCCACACCCCCTACAGGATGTTAGAGTGATAGAGTTGGAAGAGACCCTGCGGCCATCCAGTCCAACCCCTTTCTGCAATGCAGGAACACTCAGTCAAAGCATTCCTGACAGATGGCCATCTAGCCTTTGTTTAAACACCTCCAAAGGAGGAGACTCCATCACACTACGAGGCAGTGTATTCCACTTCTGAACAGCTTTTACCATCAGGAAGCTCTTCCTAATGTGTGGGTGGAATCTCCTCTCCTGTAGTTTGATGCCTAACTGGAGGTAGAGGTTTAGAGATCACAGAATCCGAGAGTTAGAAGAGACCACAAGGGCCATCTAATCCAACCCCCTGCCATGCAGGAGTACACAATCAAAGCACTCCCAAAAGATGGCCATCCAGCCTCTGTTTAAAGACCTCCACAAAAGGAGACTCCACCACACTCAGATGTTTGGGGGCATTTAGAGCAAATGTCTGTGAGGATTGTACTGGTGGGTGGGTATGCTCCCCTTTCCCAGGACTACTGAGGGGCTTATCTGGCCTCCTAGCCTCCCACAGTTGCCCAGCCCAATGCAGATGTTATGAAAAATGATATAACACTATGCAGAGACCTATAGATTACCTATATGTAGAGGAGGGAAAGTACCACGACAATCCTTTTTGGAATTAACTATCCAATCTACTGCCATACAGGACTTCCTGGCCCCAAACTAGATGTCCTTTCCGCAGTAATACATTAAGAGGGTCAATGCACTTTTAGTTCCCGAACTAACAAACAATGCATTTTCAGTTCCAAAATAGTGCAAATTCTGAACATGTGCACCCCACCTGGAGGAAACCATATCTGCTTAGATCATTTTAGTCTCAGTTTGATTCCTTTGGGTGGAGCACCAGTGTGGATTGGATGTTGAAGATCCCATACATTCTTCTCCCTCCTTGCCAGAAAAACAGCAATCATAAATTAAATGGTTAACAACAACTTTGCCCTTTCAAAACATCTAAGATCAGCTGCCTCAGGCTTTGCTTTGCCTAATAGTAGGGCTGGCCCGAGCTTACCTGAATGTGCATGAAAGGTCAGAGAAAACACCTCCTGACCTACTCAAAGGGAGAAAGGACCATTAGTTGGGAAAGCTGTATAAACAAACCAAGCTCTTTCCATCTCTGTTACACACACTCTTTGCCTACCTCCCTTTTTTTCTGCTGACTCCACACCTTTGCACTAAGTCGCTTCTTTCTCCCTCATCGCTGATTGAAGCTGAGTTCAGGAAAGTTTAAATGCATTGCAAAATGGCTTGGTTAATGACTCAGAAAAGCGTGGAATGGACAGGGTAGAAATGTGGCAAAGTAAGGCCTGCCTTGCCTTTTGCATAAATTCTGTGTCACCGTTTCCAGAGTCTCTTTTCTCTCTCCACACCCCCACCACAACTATCACCCCCCCCGCTTCTCCATTCCTTTACTTATACATCAAGTGGATTTATTTTTATGACTAAGGTCAACTCTGCCGGCTTAATTTGCTTGATTTGCATAAACCCATCGAGAGCAAGGCAGCTAGGGGGAGGGCTCCTTTTCTATTGCAATTTCTCAAATAATTCATACTGTTCGCTGTGAGTGGCCTTTTGGGGGGGGGAGTGGAGGGGGTGGCAGCTTTCCAACTGACATACTATAATAATATGCACATAGGTTTAATGGTGAAAAATGCCGAGTGGTGGATTAATGTCATCATGTGGATCAGTAACTCAGTCGAGAGAACACACCATACCATGCTGACCTGAAACAAGGAGGGACGGTTGAGAGAATCCCTTTGGTTAAAAATACTGTAATTTCTTTATTAACTCTTTGGGGATGTCATTGTATCTGCCACTCCACAGCACAGCATCCAACCCCCCCCCCAGAACAATTAAGATATTTTAAAGCACTGTGCCACATTTTGAATTTCAAGAAACTAATGTATTGCCCACGGATAATACCAAAACTAGTTTTTCCTACCTCGAGAGCAGGGGGAAGACTACTGTCTTGCAGGACACACACCCAGACAAGCAATTCCAAATACTACCTCCATTTTCCTCTGCAGTGCAGTGCCTCCCAAAATGATGACAGGAAGTCATGGGCAGTCACTTCTTGAGGCCATTTTGAGAAGGACTGCAAAAGAAAACAAGGATTTGGAAGTAGTATGGGACTCTGGGGTGGGGGGTTATGTGGGCATTTCATGTATTGGGGCATAAATCGTCCCCAAATAGCAGACTTTTTTAAAAAAAATCTGATTATTAAAGTATACATCAACCTATAGTTGCCCCTTCCTATTCACTGGAGTTTGGTTCCAGGACCCCTTGTGGATACCAAAATCCATGAATACTCAAGTCCCATTGTATGCAATGGCTTAGCAAAATGTTTCCCTTATATAAGATGGCAAAAATCAAGGTTTGCTTTTTGGATTATTATTTTTTAAAGAAGATTTTCAAACCATGAATACTTAAATTCATGGGTACCAAATCCATGGATCTGGAGGGACAACTGTAGTTTAATTTTCATCTAGGTTAGTCTTGCTACTCAAATTGCACAGTTCTTGCAGGGGAGCCTGGTGGGTTTGGGAGGATTTAAAAGCCACAAACATGAGGTCCAGGGGTTATATGCAGTCTCCAGAATTAGGTGAGCCTCCATTTTAAGATGACATTCTGCCCATCCCCAAAAAATGAAATTCAAGTTCAGAGCCCAGAAACCTGCTGCTTTCCAGATATTGTTGGATTTGATTTTCCACCAGCTAGCCTGGCCAATCATGAAAAATCATAGGAATAATTGTTCATCAATATCTGGAGAGCTATGGGTTTCTTAGCCATGTCCCAATGTAACCTCTTGAATTAAAAAATGGCCAACAAGTGAATTTTGTACCCCATCCACATAATTCCCCATCCCCTCAAGAAAGAGAGAGAGAGAGAAGAGGTAGTTTCACCTTTCCTCACACTTCCACAGCTAAATCCACCAGACTTCAGGCCATGCCTACATCCTGTCTAAAACTGAGCCCAACACTTTAAAAAGCACCATACCTACCTACATTCTTCCATATCAATGTGTTTAACAGTGGATTACATTTGGTCCAATAGTCTGCAGCAACAGACCCAGGAGAGCTCCAACTGAACACCTTACTCTGCCAAGGGCTGGAGCTCATCTGAGACCTTTTATACTTCCTGGCCAGGACGACTTCTCTCACGCTCCGCCCCATCCCAGAGAGGAGCAAACCTTAAAGGGACAGAACTTTGACTTGAATCTCAAGACTCCTTTTTCTGAAGGAGTTCATGGTGGCTACTTAAAGATCACAGAGAGTAGGGTGTTTGGCTTCATGGCTGGTGTGAGGCTCAGAGGTTGTCCATGCTGGTCACAGGTCTCAGACTTTAAAGTCTCAGGCTCAGTGGCATTAGACTTCCCTGGCTCAGAGATGTCACACCACCTTACATCCTGTGTTCCATCTGGTAGCATCCCTGATTCCTTAGCCTCCAAATCTCTGTGGATGATGCTGGGCCATGGTATCAGACAGGTTTCAGAACCTTCTACATTCATATATAGGATGCTGTGGCTTTTCTGTTGCCATCATTTCAGTAATGGGATGAAACACTCGTGTTTTCTATTCCTGCTAAAGGAAAGCTATTGGTTGGTTAGCTAGAGGAATCTATGCTGGTCTCTTGCCTTTGTGTGTGTTTTACGGCAGTTTAAAGAGGTGAGCATCCTTTAAACATTAATGACCAGGTTCATTTCTTAGCTATTAATGAGTGACTGTGAGAATTAATGGTACAAGGCATTTCCCCTGGTCTCAACCCCAGACGATCCTTCAGCAAGGAAGCTTGGGTAGGCATTATGGTTACAAGACAATTGATGGAATGAAAGCATTTCTGTGCAGGAAATGCTGCTATTTTCTACATGTTAATGCCACCTGTGAATTTTGCACTAAATGAGTGCCAAACTACAAATCGTCTTTGCAAAACTGCAGTTGGAGGGCATGGGGTATGTCTTTTTTGAATCAGGAAGAAAATTGTTCAGATACCTCATTGTTTCCTTCAAGAACAAAATTAGGAAGGAATGGCACCCCTACCATTTTCTCTCCTGTTCCTTTTCATAAAATGCCTGACACTTACTTTTGGCTTTCTACCAGGCAAAGCAGTGATGTGTGACACCAGAAAACCCATTTGTTTCCTTAGGGGATCCTCCATTCCAAGAAAGAACATCTCCAAGGAACCCTTGAGCTCTAAGAAATAACATCTCCAATTTTTATTTTTATTTTAAAATAAAGTAAAGCCTTGATCTTTAGGGTATGCTCATCTGGCAGAAGGCCCGAGATATTCCCTCTCCTTCTTCAAGAGAAGTCATCTTCATGAAGGAGAGGCAGGCAGTTGACAGAGTGGAGTGGTTGAGTCAGAAGCTGAACTTGGAGCTTTATTCACTGGCTAAGTACTGAGTGCACCATCAATCCACCTCTTGTAGAAACCTTGAGTTATTAATAAAGAGCCCAGTAATCTAACACCTGCTCTCAATCTTCCTTTTGGAGGGCATAAAAAGCCACAAGATCAGCCTCAGCAGTTTTGAGCATCTCCAGGACTTGTTAAATCTCTTTCCTCTCCTCTCTTCCTCCCCCTACATTTTTATGTCCACCTCCCCAAATCTTAACCATTGGTGCTTTATGCTCGGGATTGGATATGAAACCTGTTATTATCATCGAGACGGTATTTTTATGGCATAAATAATGAACCGAAGCAAGAAGAAGAACAGGCGTCACTTGGAATTACAGCCTGGTCCAGGCTGGAAATAATCAATACACCCTCACTTACTGATCTCATCTGCATGTCGACTCCATCTCTCAGCCTGTCTCTCTACAAATTCATTTCACAGGAGACCCAATAAACCATGTTACTGGCATTGATCCGGCTTATTCATAGCCGGGCATAGAAAATGCATCATTTGAAATTAATAGAAGGGCTTGTGTTTATCCCATGAAAAGTAACCTGCTCCCAGAGAAGCTTAAGTGAATGAGTAAAGAACATGGATAAGGGATAGAGAAAGTTATAACTATAATTATTATTAATTTAATAAATATTTTTGTTATCATATAATTATATATTATTATAATAAGGACAAGGGGGGAAAGTTCCACCATGCCTAAGCCCAGAAGCAGATGAAAGGCCCTCCCTCCATTGCAACTGTCCTTGCCCTGGCCTCAGAGGGAGAAAAGAAGAGGCAGGCCCAGCTCCACCATGCCTGGGCCCCGAAGCAGCTGATATGCCCTCCATCCATCCCAAAGAAGAGGCAGGCATAGCTCTATCATACCTGGGCCCAAAAGCAGATGAAAGGCCTTCCCTCCATCTCAATTGCCACTGCCCTTGCCTCGAAAGGAGAGAAGAAGAGGCAGGCACAGATCCATCATGTCTTGATCCAGAAGTGGATGAAAGGTCCTCACTCCATCTTCACTCCCCCTGCCCTGGCCTTGGAGGGAGAGAAGAAGAGGCAGGCCCAGCTATATCATGCCTAGACCTAGAAGCAGAGTAAAAGCCCTCTTCCATCCCAAATGCCACTACCCTGGCCTTGGAGGAGAGAAGAGTCAGGCACAGCTCCATCACACATGGGTCCAGAAGCAGATGAAAATATCCCCATCCTTCCCAACTGCCCCTGCCCTGGCCTTGGAGGGAGAGAAGAAGAGACAGACACAGGTCCATCATGCCTAGACCTAGAAGCAGAGGCAGTATCTGCTGGACTTAATCCCTTCCCACAGTGACACCCCCCTTTCCTTTTGTGTTATGTCTTAATTAGATTGTGAGCCTGAGGGCAGGGAACTAGGGTCGTGGTGGCTTTTTAGGGTTCGTCTTTTACTTCTAGATCATGTACAATGATGGTGGTGTCCACTCAGTATAGGCTCACTGAGAGGCACCTGGCACAGCCTGGGTACGGACTAACCCAGGAGTAGCCAAACAGCAGAACTGCATAGCAGAAAGGGCACAAAAACAAAGGCTTCAGCTAGCAGCCATTTCACTGCTCTGACCCACTTTCACACCCAATAAGAGACTTACAGGCAGTGAAGTTCATCCAAAGATATCTAGAGGCCTTTATCTTCAGTTGCAGTATAAACACACAGTATACACACAGCAAACCTCATTAATGAACTCAGCAGCAATTTCTCCAACATGCACCAACACTCCTCTCTCCATACAACAACAACAACCCATACACAATGCATCTTGTGCTTTGGCTATATAGGAATGTTTGGTTGTCAGCCTTCTGCCTAGCCACAGCTGTGATCAAACCCACCTCAGTTGTGCTAGTAAGTGGTCTGTTGCTCCAACATTTTTTCTTTCACACTTAAAGCAATAGTATGCTGACAGGTGCTTTATAAATTGATGATGATGATGATAAAACAAGAAGAAACTGCTGCCACCTTTTCCCCAGTCTAGCACTCAAGGTGGCTTACAAAAGTTAACAGATACAGCTAAAAAGTGGTATCATGCAAAAAAGTGCAAAAATAATTAAGCTCTGAATAGAAGCTAAAGCACTTCAAAGAAAGGCCATTCAAAATCACAGATATAAGCAATACAGCTCTTTCTGAAAGACCCTTTCCCCTTTGAGCAATCTCTCCTCAAAAGCCTGTCAACACAAAAAAGATCTTCACCTGCTTACAGAAGGATAGCAAAAAAGGGGTCACTGTCATAGCTCTAGGAAGTAAGTTCCAGAGCTTTGGGGACAGCCACTGAGAAGGCCCTCTCCCATGTGCCCACAGGCTGGTAAGACAGGGAGAATAGCATCTCCAGAAGATCTCCAAGAGCATCACAAGATACTATGGTGAAGCCTACAAGAGGTGGTGGTCTATGAGCTGTGTTGTTTTGCAACTGTGCCACAAAACCAAACCCAGTAGACTTGGTACCCATGGCTAGCCTTTAGAGCACTCCAGTTTTGGAAGGTCTCATTGAAGCAATGCAGAGGTAGAAACAGGGCAGTATCTTTTGTTTGAGACTGAGGACTCCTTTCATTTTGGATTTAACAACTCAGGAGAGCCTAGTAAATAGAGGAGCCTTTCCACACCAGTCAGGACTGAGTGAGGATAAATATACTGCCTGCTGATGGTGTCTTAGCATCCTTTCACTATCTTTCAAGCTTAATGGGTAAGCTCTGCTTCTTTTTACTGCCCTGGGCCTGCCGGCAGCTGGCTTTCAGCATTTGTCATTTATCACTGGGCCTGAATTGCTAGTCGTCTTTCTTTGGGGAGCCTTCCTTGGCAGTGGCAAACCCCTTTCCTCTTTTGGTAAATCTCTGTGAAAAGTGTGGGCCACAGCAGTGGGTCAAGAGCCAAGTTGCTGCCTCTCGAGTCCTCCAGGGATCGTATGGACTGCCAAAAAATGTCATTAAAAAAAGATGGGAAAGGCTAGAAGTCCATTTCTAGTTTTGGGGGGGGAAATGCTTTAATTTATGTTCAAGAATACAAGGGATGTGCAACCTGTTTAAAAGATGGGTTGAACTTTCCAGGAGAGGTAATTCATGCTTTGTTGTCAGGCCATGTGTGGAGGGATTCAGAGCAGCTTTGGGGGCCATGTGCCTGGTTTGCCTACTGCTCGTCTTTGGCCTCTGTCTGTGACGTATGTGTGTGTGTATCTTTCGCACTACCTAGCAATGTGAAAATGTTGTGGGTCTCAAGAAATCAGCTGGCATCCTGTTCATGACATTCACAGGTGTAAGTCTTCCTTTGTTGTTGCTGCTGCTATTATTTGCTGTCAAGTCAAGTCAAAGTTGACTTGACAGCAAAGTTGACTGACAGGTGTAAGTCTGCCTTTATTGTTGTTGTTGCTATTATTTGCTGTCAAGTCAACTTTGACTTATGGTGACCCTATGGATGAGAGGTCTCCAAGGTTCTCCATCTTCCCTTGCCCTGCCCAGGTCTTCCTCAATTGAATCAATCCACCTGTAATGCAGTCAAACCCTTTTCCTACTGCCTTCCACTTTACCAAGCATTATTGGCTTCACCAATATCTCAGTCTAGCTGCAGTGATTCAGTTGAGCTCTGGATGTGGCAGTATCTATCCTGCAGCTCTCCATTGCCTCAAGTACATAGGATTGCACTGTTCTGACCATGTGTCATCCTACATTTTTAGTGTCTAGCCCTATACACTCTCAGGCTTCAGTTAGATTTGTCGGTCAACCCATCACATTTGCTAAAACAAGACAATTGCTTGACAAATATATAGGCATAGGTTGTGAGCCTGCTGGGAGGATTTTCTGCTGAACAACACTGAGAGGTGCTCACCTTCACAACATCCTCCGAACACTCCCATGAATTGAAATCTCACAATATTAACTTGACTGATGGTATCAGTTAAAAGAGAGTCTGTAAATGGACTGCGAAAGCATTTAGCAATTGACAGCCCTGTTGCAGAAGACAGAGGAGAAAAAGAATCATTGTGTTAAGTGTTTTGGCCATTTGCAGAAGAGAAGGTCAGGCAGAATTGGAACTGGATGTATGATTTACTGGTCAGAACAAAAAGAGTATTGACAAAAAATGAGGGAAAGGTATCAGGAACAGGTTTCCCATCCAAGAGCTAACCAGGGATGTCCAATGAAATCCATGGGATTGCCTTAATTTGACAGGCAAATTGAAGGAACACACACACACACCAGAAACAGGTACCTAAAGCTGGGGACAAGGAACCAATGCTTTGTTTCTGGGGCCACCTGGATTGCCAAAAGGACTCCACCCCTTGAGGCTGGCCCAAGGGTTGAGCCCTCACCAGAAGTCATGCAACTTGAGGTCCTGGGATTTTTGCTTAACAGGAGATGGTGCCCAGGGGGTAGCCCAATTGCAAGAATTGTTTACATCAGTGCCTCTTCACCATTTCTCCCTTTAAATATTTTCTGTTGCTGTGGACCACCAAGATGTAACTCAAGATTTAAAATCCTAATGACAACAACAACAATAACACAGTTACACCATCCATTAAACCTTCCCCCAGATGGACTAGAGGGGGAGGGAAGACTTTTGCTTCTTGCTGCAAGTCTGGGGCTGGAGCAGATTGAATGGCAATGCACAGGCCAAGCCAGCCAGCCTTTGCTCCTAGCACTTGGCCAAGGAGGTGGGCCAAGCAGCCTTCAAGCCTTTGCGGACCCCCTGTGTGGACATTGTGGACCCCCGGGGGTCCCCAGACCGCAGGTTAAGAACCACTGGATTACATCTCTAGCCAGGACATATGGCCAAGTGTGATTAAGACTGGGCCCTTACAGGTTTTCCCCGTTTTTGTCCTTCCCCCATCTGTGATAAAATGTTATATTGGAAGATGATCCCCCCCCGGCCCACCTGAAAAGCTATATGCAAGCTGAAGAAACAACACAGTTGCACTCAATTGTATTAGCAGTGCCCTGCAATTATATCACACTGTAGTTGATCAGTGCACTTTGCAAGCATTAACTAATTAAGAGAATTTACTGGAAACGGTTGTGCTTTGTTTCTGAAAAATAAATATATTGAGTGCACTGAGGGGAGGCCAGGGTGAGTCATTGGAAGGAGGCAGGGAAATCTTGGAGGGGGATTTGATTTCCAGAGTTTCAATAAGGAAGAAAGATTCCAATTTGCAAAATCAGATTTGAATGCTCACTTGCCGCCTCAATGGCTCAGGTTTACCTCACCTCTAAGAACATTTCTTGGCTCCAATTTATAGTCTCTCTTTTTTAAAAAAGCCAGCTAAGCCTAATTTTTCTTTCATTTGATTCATCTACATTGCATTGGAATTTAATTTGGCTTAAATCTGTTTGCTCTCCTGAAGTGAATGAATGAAAAGTTAGGCTTCCTTTCTTTTCTGCTGTTCAGATCAATGAATTCTGTAAATGGAAGTGAGAAATCAGAGTGTGCCTTCAAGGTAGATTTTTTCCCTTCTGTCCCTGCCTCCCTGATGTAAGTTCTTTATGCACATAGGTGCAAATATCTTATTGCTTTCACTTGGGGTGCATCTACACTGTAAAAATAATGCTGTTTGGCACCACTTTAAATGCTGGAGTGCCATCCTATGGAATCCTGGAATTTGTAGTTTTACAAGGTGCTTTTGCCTTCTCTGCCAAAGAGTCCTGGTGGCTCACAACACTACAAATCCCAGGCCTCTGTAGGATGGAGCCATGGAAGTTAAAGTGGTATCACACTGCATTATTTCTATAGTGTAGATGCACTTTTGGAAGAGGAATCCTGGTAACTTGTAATTTGTGGCAGGGTCTTCCATGTTTAGTGTGTTGCTGAAGCCATTCCCAGTTTTAGTATTCAGCTTCATAGGAGCTATCCAAGGTGCTGAACCTATTTTGGAAATAGGTTTCAGGACTTGGGTTATCTCCTTTGAAGTTAAAGACAGTAAAACCTGGACTGAATTCCCTTGCCTACAAACATGAAAGACACATGCTGCTAATTAATAGTAGTATAGTGTATAAATTGAGGGAAGCAATGGTGCCACTCTATCCTACTTTGGTCAGACTTGGCCTGGAATATTGTGTCCAGTTCTGGACACCACAGTTCAAGAAGTATATTGAAAAGCTGAACGTGTCCAGAAAAGGGCAACCAAAATGGTAAATGTTATAGAAGCCATGCCCTGTAAGGAGCGTCTTAGGGAGCTAGGTATGTTTAGCCTGGAGAAGAGAAGGTGAAGAGTGGGCATGATAGCTATGTTTAAATATTTGAAGGGATGTCATACTGAGGATGGCGCAAGCTTGTTTTCTGCTGCTCCAGAGACTAGGACATGGAGCAATGGATTCAAACTCCAGGAAAAGAGATTCCACCTAAACATTAGGAAGAACGTCCTGATAGTAAGAGCTTTTGGAAAGTGGAATGCACTGCCTGGGAGTATGGTGGAGTTTCCTTCTTTGAAGGTTTTTAAGCAGAGTCTGGATGGCCATCTGTTGGGAGTGCTTTGATTGTGTATTCCTGCAAGGCAGGGGGTTGGACTGGATGGCTCTTGTCGTCTCTTCCAACTCTATGATTCTATGTTGGTAATCCTCACCTGTACCATGAGAGAAGAATCATGATTCTCAGGTTCTTCTCAGGTCAATTTTAATCTGTACTTAAATTAGCACAGATTAAGGGGAGTCTTTAGCTCTTTATTTCCATTCCAAAGAATCAATATCTGGCTATTTCTCTGGCAGCAACAACTTTAGGTATAGGAAGGGAAGCAAGGAAACCAGAACACCATGGGCTAATCACCTGCCTCACAGTTCATGTTTCATAACTTTATGAATGTGTGGCTACTTTGCAGAAATGCAATGAAACCCTGTTAGTGAATTGTGGGGATCCAAATCCAACAAGTATGTCCCTGTGCCCATCAGGCACTTCTTAATGTGCATTGGGTGCTCCTGTTGTGGTCCAGAATTTCCTAACTGGTGTCAAGAAGCATCCCTGATCCACCTCAGTGCCCATTGCACATTGGGCCATGACACAGCAATCACTCTCCTGACTATCATTATGCAACAGACACCCATGTGTTGTAACATTTATCTAGGTCAATGGGGATAGGGGAAACTTGTCAGTTTAAACTGGTGCATGTATAAGGCCATTTATGAAGATGTAAGTCACAAGTTGAAGAATACCAGCCAAGGCTTTTTGTGTCCCCTCACTTCCTTCCCTTTAACTAGTATATACAGCACTGAAACATTGGATTTTCCTAGAGCTCCATCAAAACTCCCACTGGGAAATAGAATTCTTCCCAGAGCAACTGATGAGCAGCTTCAAACCCTGGAGAAGAATGTTCTTAATTTTTGCTCATGAATTCCTGTCTGAATGAGCCTGAATAATCCTCTGCTGTTTATGAGACATATATGTTGGTATTTGATAAGAAAGGTCCATTTCCTATTAAATAATTAGGTAAGGCATTTGGTATTAAGGGATATGAATAATTATACACCCTCACTATGGTTAGCATTTCTGTTTCTAGAATCTCACTGTAATTTCAATTTCCATCATAATGTCATCCTGATTGAGGAAATAAGAACAAAAAAGGACTTGAATATGGGACTATAGAGCTTGAAGAGCAACAAGTTCCATGACATGGTCCAGAAAATGGATTTTTAAGCATTGTTAAACAGGATGCCTGTGATCCTGGATCAGAGGCTCCGATGTGTAACTTTGTGATGACAGAGCTATGGCACCGACATCCTAGGCAACCCTGCTATTGAATTGGAATGATACATAATAGAGTACCATACAAAATATCTTGTTGCACATTGTGACTTGCTGTTCATTGTGCATCAGGATGGATGCATGGTAGCCACACTGCTAGCTCTACTTGGGCAATGGTGCCAATGGCCTAGCTATATCTCTGGTTCTCTCCAGTGAGTGCAAATGTTGTGCAATGGGCAATTCAACTTTAGGCTATCGTAAATTGGTTTCTGATAATGCAACTTCTCAGCAGGATGTTAGCTTATAGTTGTTCCTTAAAACTCCACCAACAAAGACAATAGTTCTGTTTCATTGCAAGGAAGGTATACTCTCTTCTTGAAAGCCAACCTTACAGAGAGTTTTAGTAAGAAATTCAACTCTGCACATGGTTAGAGGTCATTTTTGCATGGTTGATATATTACACCACTAGACCCTCATGCAACAAATGATGACCACAGTGCTCTTCCAAGTCTGAAGTGTACAGTATTTGACAACACATTTCCTCAACTACAATGTGCTGACACTAGTGAAAAGTACATCTAAGTCTTATTCATTCTCTCACTCGTTTGGCTAAAATATGCTTTGCCTTGGAGAGGTGGTTGGATTAAATGACTTTCAAGGATCCTTCCTAATCTTGTATGTGGGTAGTATTGGTTGCTGCTTTGGAATAGGAAACACAGTTTCAATTACATTATAGTGCCAGTTACATAGACTCCATATTTCTACTGCAGTAAACAGACAATTCTGTCACGGTCAACCATCCAGTTCGAAAATGGTGGAAAGACTGAAAAGTAGCACAGCATATAATACTAAAGCACTATCATCTAAAGGATATCTCTGCTAGGAAAATAAATACTTATTACTTAATAGTTGCCATTCTCAACATGCTGGTGCTTGAATGAACAGAGAAAGCTCCTAACACCACACAAGAATTCTTTTGATATTCATATACATACTGGGTGGTTCCGACTTATGGCAATCCTAAGTCAAACCTATTACTGGCTTTTCTTGGCAAGATTTGTTCAGAGGGGTTTTGCCTTTGTTTTCCTCTGAGGCTGAGAGAGTGTGACTTCCCCAAGGCCACCCAGTGGGTTTCATGATCAGGTGGTGATCTGAAGCTTGGCCTCCAGATGTGTAGCCAAACACTGAAACCACTACACCACACTGGCTCTCACTGGTGTAAACCCCCACTTGTACCAGTGTATGGAATTTGGGAGTTGATGCAAACAGACAATACAATATTCATGCACAATGGCCCTGCATACATAGCTCTGCTCCTGCCACTGTAAACTCAATGCATTAGACAAAAATGGCCAACCCTCTTCTGTAGGGAAACTTATACCTGTGTAAGACACCAACAGGATCCCAGATATTTTATTGATGTATACACCCTAGATTTTAAAAACTTTTAAAACTGTTCTCATGGTATGGGAGTGAGATGCAACCTGAACATTTTACCAACACTGGCATTACTTCCCTTTTAGATATGCTGACTTGTCAAACAAGCATTGAGAATAAAAAGCATGACCCCATTTCAGTACATTATTTTTGCACCCTCTCAAGGAAAATGTTTCTCCTTCCAAGCCTGACGGCCCTTCCTGACCCCCCTCAAGGTAGTGGGTGGGTGGCTGGGTGAGTGATGAATCATTGACTCCTTTGCTAAGTGTTGCTCTCCCCTCATTTTGATTTCAATTATACATCCACAGAGTAATTAGACATTTTACTGGGCTGCACCGAAATAGATCCTGAGATGGCAGGCCAGCTAACAGGGGCAGGCCATTTCTGCAATCTCTTTAGGTTCCATGGAATTGTGGATCATGGACAGTCATGGAAAGTGTGCAATGATGGGGGAATTCAATACCATGCCCAAGCCAGTTAAAGCAGAAAACAATGGTCTATAGGGTTTCTCTTTGCACTTTGACTCTACACTCCCACGTAGTAGGGTCGTGATTCTACACTGCTTTGGTTCTCAAAGGAGGCAACAAATAAATTTAGCCATTTTCTTCCTGCTGTGAGAAAGCCTTTGAAAACTACGCAGTTTTCGAAGACTGTTTGTAGTTCAGGACTTGTTCAGCACAAAATTCACGTGTGGTATTTTTGCACAGAAAATCCTATTTATGTTATCAACATAAAATGTCCCTCATTGTGCAATGAGGAACCCATTCTGAACTCTTCTTCTCCACCCAAAGTGTGAATATCTCCATTGTGTCTTGGTGCAAAAGTTTGCTCTTTAAGCATAAGCTAATTTACACCTGTGTAGGCCACCAACAGGTTGCCAATCAGTTCATTCATTTACGGGCTATGCAAGAAGACTCATAACTACCAAAGGGGAAGGAGGGATGAGGAAGGTTTCACTTGAGCTAACTTAGAAGAATGTTACTCTTTTTTTAAAAAAAAAAAAAGAATTGAGTGCTTGCTTTTACAGACCTTTCCTCCATAAAAAAATAAGCTGACATGGCTTAGAGTTACACCCAGCATGTGTCTTTCTTCCTGGCCCATAAGAGTTAAAGAGCTTCTAATAGCAAGGAGCCTAGAAGAAGTCTGTGGAAGGTCAGTTTTGACACCTAGCCTGGGAAGATAATGCAAACATATGGATGGAAATAATGCAAAGGGATCTTGTAGCACCTTTGAGACTAACTGAGAGAAAGAAGATGGAGCATAAGCTTTTGGAGATTTAGGGCTTGTCTACAATGGCCAGAATATCCTGGCTTCCTGCCTATGTATTCTGGCCCCTCATCAGGGCTGTCGCCTTCATTAAACAGGAGGAAGTCCACATGGACACTCCAGCCCGTATCCGCAGCCACCTCTGCTGCTGTCTGCAGCATATTCTCTGAAGCCAGAAAGAGGCAGTTTTTCCTGGGTGTTAAAATATAACAGTGGAATGAGCTTTATCCTGTCTTCCTCCATCAGCCAGACTGCCTGGGGGCAAAATGAGGCAAAAGCTCTGTGTCGTTTGGACAGCAGGGCTCCAAGATGGGGGCAAAATGGGGGCAAGTAGCCTGTCTAGAGAAGCCCTCAGACTCATGGAGAATGGAAAGTTACCCCAGCACATGAGCAATGTAAGGTTGCCTGGCATCTTCTATATTAGGCTGTGTGAATCCTGACCTCAAGGCTGTCAGTATGTAAGGGTAAAAGAATTTCATTCAATATAGCTGGATCCTTGGTTCAATAAAGCCTGGCCTTCTAATTTCTCCTGGGATTACTGGGGAAAGAAAGTCTTTTTCACTACTCAGCCAGCTCCAATGAACGTGTCCAGAGTAGGACAACCAAAATAGTTGGAGGTCTGGAAGCCATGCTCTGTGAGGAGTGGCTTAGGGAGCTGGGTATGCTTAGCCTGGAGAGGTAAAGAGGGGCATGATAGCCATGTTTAAATATTTGAAGGGATGTCATACTGAGGACAGAGCAAGCTTGTTTTCTGCTGCTCCAGAGACTAGGACATGGAGCAATGGGTTCAAACTACAGGAAAAGAGATCCTACTATTAGGAAGAACCTCCTGACAGTAAGATTCGGCAGTGGAATGTGCTGCCTTGTAGTGTGGTGGAGTCTCCCTCTTTGGGGTTTTTTAAACAGAGGCTGGATGGACATCTGTCAGGAATTCTTTGATTGTGTATTCCTGCAGGGCAGGGGGTTGGACTAGATGGCCCTTGTGGTCTCTTCTAACTCTATGATGCTATGAAACAGCAGGGGAAAGCTTTCAGAAACCCAAAGCTCTTGTTTGGGTTTTGGCATCCCTAGTTACAGGTGCATAATGAAAATTTTGTCAACATTCAGCAGACACAGAGAAATATCTGTCTAAAAAACACCCCTATCCACACTCCATATGACCTCATCTATGGACAATCCACCATTTACCCAATTGTTGTTATAGTCTTGATCTCAGCTGGAAGCCTCAAAGTCAGATTTAAGTGATGATATAATTTTGCGTGAGATATATATATATATATATATATATATATATACACCCAGCTTGAACAATCTTTCTCTTTGAGATGCAGTCTTATTTCTGAAAGTATCACGTAGCAAGTAATTGAATTCCTCATGCCTGTAAACATCTTTGGCTCACAGGGACCTCTTTGAAAGGTCAGAGAGATTTTCTGAAAACCATCTTCTCTCCTGGCAGCGGCTTCTTCCCAAAATGAAATACCCAATGTGGTCCCAAGGTAGAAAAGGATGTTCTGACTGTGTCCTGGAAAAGACACACAATATATGACAATACAGATTGCTTTGTTTACTGGAGGAAATGAGGCCAAGTCATTTTCCTCCAAAGACAACATTGATCCTTACCTTGGAAGACAATTGCAGCAGCTGCTAAGACCCTGTTCTAGTCAGAACTTGGAAAAGTTACTTTTTAGACCATAGTACCCAGAATACCTCTGCTAGCTTGGGAATTTGAGGAATTGCATCTGAAAACAGTAACTGTTAGGAACACAACAAACATTTATTTTCAAAAGAGTAATAATTGAAAAAAATGGGTTTATCAAGTGTCATGAAATCCTGATGAGGAGAACCCTAGACAGGCAAGAATATTTATAATTCAGGATTTATTCAGTGCAAAATATATATGTGGTTTTTATTTCATACAGAAAACATTTCCTGTGCAGAGAAAAAGCAACACTCTTGCACAGAAAATGGTGTTTTCTGAACAATTTGTGTGTGTGGGGAGGCATTTTGCACAGAATCTGTCTTGAACTGAGAATAATCTTCAGTGTAGGTTTTGATGACTTTCCCTAAACAGCAAGAAACGTGGTGAAATTATTTGTTCTTGTCTTTACAATGAAGGAACTGTTCCAAACTGTGGCCCAGGCCTGGAAGTTAGATGGCCATTTTCTCCTCTGCTCCCTGGTTTTTCCTTGCACCTGATTCTAAAACAAAAGAGGTTTGCCTGAGACCCATCAGTTTTAATGTTTCAACCATCAGCAATCATTAACACGTTTGGAGAATCCATTGTGTAATCCTGGGAAACTCTGGCAGACATTGTATTACACTCCAACTCACCCCTTCAGGGGAAATATCAACTATAAATATCACCCTAAAATGCCACCAAAGTGTACACAGCTTTCCTTCCTCCCATCATTCTGTCCGTCTGCTGTTTGACCCTCAGAACTCCATCCGAGTATCTTCTGCTACACAAATCTCTGCTCTTCAGGATAGGTACAGTATAGCCCATCATCCCTAACTCTATCCCTCTATCCCAATACTTCCTACTTTCTTTGTGAGCCTTGTGTGGTTGCTTGAAGTCTGAATATATATGTGTGTATGTGTGTGTCCCCTTGATTAATTTTCAATAAAAACCATGTTAATTTATCCCCTGGCTTGGAGTCTCCTCAGTTACTACCAGTATACATAGGTCAAAAGATTCCAGGGTCTCTCGCTGCCATCTTGAGCTAATTAAAATTCCTCATGATTGATTTGGACACTAGTGGATTCCCCATGGATACCATGCATTTTGGGTAAAAAGCAGAAAAGATGTGCTCCCTCTTCCAGCTTCACAACCTGGGCTAGTCTTAGAGTTTGATGGCATCTAGCACCTCTTCTCCTTTTAGTCCATTGGTCCTGTCTTGCCTTCTGCATCACCTCTTTGCTATTGGTGCAGAAGGAACAGGAAGTGCATGAAGCTCACATCCTGTGTCTTAGCATTTCCTTCCTCTGGGAGATGCATAAACTCTCCTTGAATTAGGAAACAAGCACATCCCCGGCCCTCCCCCTTCTTCCAAGAAACCCACAAATAATGAAGTTGAAATAACCCTGAAAGCCTCTGAATGGCGTTCTTCATCTTTTGAAGCCCTTGCCCATCATGAATCAGTACACCGTGTACCTGGAGATAATTAGGGCGACTTATTTAAAACTTACGACCTAATTAGTGGTTTTAATGGTCATTAATTACACAAAGAGCAACAAAGCCGTTACAGCTTCTAAGCGGTCGCCTTCCTAGGCAAGGCCCAGGTATTTATTTGGGGCCTTAAAAAGAGAGAGGCTAGCTAGCTTAACATCTAATTAAACCAAATTGTCCCCAGTAATTATAAGCAATGTGATTTTATTTATCGGGTTTAATTACCGGGGCCTTTACACAGTCTTTGACCTGGCACAGTGGCAGAGAGGACAGAGGAGAGATTAAAACACCATCCATCATTGCAGGGAGAGAGGTAGAATTACAGGTCTTGGTGCCAAGAGGTGACAGAAGCCAGGGAGGTGAATGGAAAGGGAAGAATGTTTGAAGAAGCGAACAGTACATTCCCCCAGAGGTAGACTGGAAAAAAGCAGTACAGAGGGTTGAATAAGATCTGGATTCTGGCCACCTTGAACAATTATAGCTGTTTGATAGCACTTTCGCTGCCACAACTCCATCACACAGCAGTGGCTTCTATGTTTGTGGTACATTGTCCGAGATACGACCTCACAGTCTACGTCACAACTTTACAAATGCATAGGGCATAGCTGTGTTGTAGAAACACAACAAAGCACTGTTGGTGAACTGCTAAAATGCACAACTGGTCAACAGTGTGCCAATGTGTGCATTATGTAAATGCATAATGCATAGCTGTGCATATGCATAATGCATAGCTGTGTTGTAGAAACACAATGAAGCACTGTTGGTGAACTGCTAAAATGCACAACTGGTCAACAGTACACCAATGTGCCTTGAGCATTTCTGATGTGTATCAGGTGCTTCTGTTGTGCTCCAGCACTTCCTAGCCAGGGCTTTGATGTGCATCAGGGAGGGGAGTGCCCCAACTGCACATTAGTACCCATTGTGCATCGGGCCATGGCACATAGAATCATAGAGTTGGAAGAGACCACAAGGGCCATCTAGTCCAACGCCCTGCCATGCAGGAATAAGTTGACCAGTTCATGCCAGATTCCTAGAAACACATCCTAGAAACACAGTTCACTATTATACGCAATTTCACATATCTGCAGTAAGTCAAGGATGGTATCCCCTGTGTCAATGGGGAGGGACTTGTACTTGGAATCCAGAGCTATCCATGGGTGTTGGGGCTCAAACCAGGAACCTTTAGCATGTGAAACCTACATCTTCTGCCTGCCCTCTCTACTGTTTGGCAGCAAATCAATGAGTGAAAAATCTTCATGTGATGAGCGACGGAGGAAGATGTGCCGGACCTTTATGTGCACCAACACTAAAGTGATCTCTTCTGCATTGCTAATTGTCGTTATCATTGTTAGGGTCTTGATCTCCCCATTCAGCCCCCTCTGTCTTCAAGGAGGTTAAATTTTGCCAATGAGAGGAAGTAACCTTGGCAAACTCCCTAAGGGACAATGAATCAGTCCATTGTCATTTACTGCATTCTCCTTGTCACTTGTTGCATTTTTTGTGTTCATCCCGAGGGTCTGTGTCAAATTGAAAAATGGTCCATCCAGGTCCCATTATACTTTATCATCAACAGACTTGCATGACTGACTGACTGACTTAATTCAGTTTTTAAAAAAAAATAGTCTGTGAAAGCAGACTGGGAAAGAATATTAAGTGCAATTATTTTTTCCTCATAGTTCTCTTGTAACTTCCCAAGTCTGTAACTTCCTGAGTGAAAAATACAGAAGCCTGTTATTTTCAATGAGATGAATGCTGGAAGTTGACCATAGAATTGCATTGGAGGACCTAGAAATGTCTAGAGAGAACTTTTTTTTTTTTTGGACATGGATAAGTGAAACCGTGGATACTGAATCTGTGGGTATGGAGGTTGACCTGTATCCATTTCCTTGGCATTTCAACTTGTTGAGGTGTGCAGTCATCCTTTTATCATTTAAAATAAGAAACATAAGAAAATACCCCTAGTATGGGATGTTTTCCTATAAATGATGTATGCCCTCCAAAAGTACATTTCCTTGGCAAGTTGTCTCAATGAGTCTTTTCCCCAATGATGTGAAAATGTGCACATATTCTTTTTACATCCCTAATCTCTAGCATGTGCTGCAGTGCAAAGCTATTGACTGATCTTCCTTCTAACAACCCCATCAATGTCATGGATATTGCAGAAGTCACCTTTCGTTTGTCATGGATCACAGTACCGTTTGGTGGCCGCCATCTGGGAGGTCTATTTCTTCGTTGACGTTATCCGGGTAGCCACCATTGCTTCTCCTCCCTCTTGACACAACAGCTGGGCTGCCAGTAAATTTTAACTGCCTTTGTTTTGAGAGAGGTCAGTTGACCCACTTTCTGGGGAGTGATGGAAAGGCCTCCATCTCATTACGACCCACTGCCATTCCCTCTTGTTATGGGGAGATTGCTCCGATCTGAGTCAATGCCGTTTTTATGGTTCACTACCACAAAGCAATTAACGGCAGTGTGAGTGAGCGTTCCCAACCTTTACTAAAAACTGCAGCTGTTTATCAATGTGTCAGGCTGTTGGCAGATTCAAGAAATCTAAATTTAACAGGTGACTGGTTTTGTCATGCCCGACTGCAGCCAATGGATCTTTCGGATATAGAGTCCCAACTGGAAGATCAGAGCCAATAGAACAAGCTGTTGTGGAGAAAGGGAATGAATGGGGTTAGCAAAAGAGTTCGCTGCATCCTTGCTTTAAATATATTTATGCATTCACCCTAGACGCTTAATGGCTTTTGCAATTGGTTTTAGAAGCGGTGTTTTAGGATTACAGATTCCAGTTCTGCTGCTGGGGAGAAGAATTGCCTACATGAAATCAAAATCATAGAACACACATGCACACCTATTGACTGAGCCCAGGTAGAGAAGGCCCATTGAATCAATGGGGCTTACTTATGAGTTGACTCATCATTCCACAATGGATTCATTGAGTCTTCTTTATTTGGGACTCACTCATAGGATTCAGAGCCAGCATGCTGTAGTGGTTTGAGTGTAGGACTAGGATTCTGGGAGTTGTTGCCATGTGCCCTCAAGTCATTTCTTACTTATGGTAACCCTAAGGTGAACCAATCACAGGTTTTTCTTGGAAAGAATTGTTCCAGAGGGGGTGGCAAGATTGCCTTTGCCTTCCTCTAAGGGATCAGGTAGGGATTCTCACTATCGGCTCTGCTAGCTATGGCTGCTGTTGAGCTGCAGTTCAACAACACCTGGAGGGCCACATGGTTCTCAGTCCTACAGTAAACAAGGCTGAGGAACCTCTTTCAGCCCAAGGGCAAAAGAGAGAGACCCATAATCCCAACCGAAGTGTGGGGCACTGTGATTGAAACAAAATAGTGGTCAGACTCTCTCTCCCTCTGTGTGCCTTCAAGTCAACTGTTGACTTATGGCAACCCTATGAATTTCATAGTGTTTTCTTGTGCAAGAAATATCCAGTAGTGATTTAGCCAATTACTTCCTTTGAAATACAACATACAGCATCTGGTATCTGTTGGGTCTCCCATCCAAGTACTAACCAGGGCTGACCCTGCTTAGCTTCCAGGACCAGATAGGGTCTCCTGCCTTTAGGCAGGCTGACATCACCATTACTGATGGTGCATCTCTTGTAGAAACACTGGGAAGATACTAACAATAAGCCCCATCCTAAGACTATGCTAAAGGACTCTCTTCCACCACTATCGCTGGGTGAAATTTGATGTAATCCTTCCCCATAACACAATATTTTAGCTCACAAACAGGGGACTGAATTTTGAGAGGCTCCTTTTAAATAGCTTAGAAAAATCACTCCAAAAGAAAGCATTGCTCAACCATGCAAAGGCTCCGTGCTGGCCTAAAAAGACCCCACAGATCTGGAATCCATAGATGGGCTATGGCTGAAAGGCCATGGCCAATGTCCAAAAGGAAAGATAAACAAAGAAATACACATGATGGGGAAGGAGACAAAGAGTTAACACCTTGATTTCAGTAAGGCCTTTGACAAGGTTCCCCATGACATTCTTGCAAATAAGCTTGTAAAATGTGGTCTAGACAAGATAACTGTTCAATGGATTTGTAATTGGTTGACCGGCCGAACCCAAAGGGTGCTCAGCAGTGGCTCCTCTTCGTCTTGGAAAGATGTGACCAGTGGGGTGCCACAGGGCTCTGTCCTGGGCCCAGTGCTATTCAACATCTTTATCAATGACTTGGATGACGGAATTAGGGGCATACTTACCAAATTTGCAGAGGACACCAAATCAGGAGGAGTAGCTAATACCCTAGAGGACAGGATCAAAATTCAGAATGACCTGGATAGACTAGAGAGCTGGGCCAAAGCTAACTAAATGAAATTCAATACGGAGAAATGTAAGGTACTGCACCTAGGGTGAAAAAATGAAATGCATAGATATAGGATGGGGGATACCTGGCTGAATGAGACTACGTGTGAAAGGGATCTAGGAGTCCTAGTAGACCACAATTTGAACATGAGTCAACAATGTGATGTGGCAGCTAAAAAGGCCAATGCGATTTTGGGCTGCATCAATAGAAGTATAGTGTCTAGATCAAGGGAAGTAATAGTGCCGCTCTATTCTGCCTTGGTCAGACCTCACCTGGAATCCAGTTCTGTGTCCAGTTCTGGGCACCACAATTCCAAAAGGATATTGACAAATTGGAGCGTGTCCAGAGAAGAGCGACTAAAATGGTGAAAGGTCTGGAAACAATGCCTTATGAGAAGAGACTTCGGGAGCTGGGTATGTTTAGCCTGGAAAAAAGATGGTTAAGAGGTGATATGATAGCCCTGTTTAAGTATTTGAAGGGGTGTCACATTGAGGATGGAGCAGGCTTGTTTTCTGCTGCTCCAGAGACTGGAACACGGAGCAATGGATGCAAGCTCCAGGAACAGAGATTCCACCTCAACGTTAGGAGGAACTTTTTAACAGTAAGAGCTGTTCAGGAGTGGAACACACTCCCTCGGAGCGTGGTGGGGTCTCCTTCCTTGGAGGTCTTTAAACAGAGGCTGGATGGCCATCTGTTGGGGATGCTTTGATTGTGATTTCCTGCGTGGCAGGGGGTTGGACTGGATGGCCCTCGTGGTCTCTTCCAACTCTGCAATTCTATGATTCTATGACCAGTACCTGGACAGTCTGTGCTCAACCAGGTGCCAAATTTATGCTTTTGTTTCTTTGAAGCTTCACCTCATACTTGTTATTGGCCTGTCCCATAGTTTAGAACCAGCGGCAAAACCCAGCTGTCATCCTTTGTGATTTTGTCCAGTGATATTCTTAAGGCAGTTATCAAAGTCAGGCAGTGACTGGAGGCAATTCAATTAAGTATGATGGTCAAAAAGAAACCAGGGCTGGGGAGGGAGGTGCCTGGTCAATTGAAGTCTATCCCATCCTCTCTCTCTCTTTCAGGATCAGTTGTGACATGTGGGAAAGAGACCACAAAAACCATTCAGTTCTGGTGCGTGTCTGAAAGAGGAGGCATGTTGTTGTTTTTTCCAAGGGCACGTCAAAGTGGAAAAAAGCACATCTGGAAGATGTGGGGAACCTCTCTGCATCGCCGACCATCCCCTTCCCTCTCGAAGCCCTACGGAGATGTGCTCCAAATGGCACCTCGCTCTGTTCCTCCAATATGTTGCCACTAAAAGTAATAGTTGTAATTAATGCTCTTTTTGCTTTAGTACTCCATCTGCTCTGCTGTCGCCAGCCACGGAGAAGAGGGAAGTGATCAGTTAGATGGACATAATCCATGCCCAAAAGGAAAAAGAGCGAGAATTTGGGAAGCAAGAAGGAGCCAACCAAGGGTTGGAATGAGGTCCAGAGGTATTTGCATCTCTTCTTTCCCTGTCTCTCCATTTTCGCCTGCACCTTGCGAGTGTGCAAACAGTTGCAAAAATAAAGGTCAGCGAGATAATCTTGATAAATATTTAATAGCTGCTGGGGTTTTCTCCCCTAGCACTCTCTCTATTTCTCTCTCTCTTTTTAATGTCTCCCTCATTGTTACAGATTGAATGTCTAACTGTGGTGACATCTGGCACAGAAGGAGCTGAAAGCAATTACATGAAATCTTGAACTGAACGAGAGAGAAAGTTGGGAGGAGAAGATGAGAGGGGAAGGAAGAAGGGCTTATCAAGGGAGTGAAAGGCAGCAGATCTTCCATGAACCTCAGGAACTTAAAGCCATGGCTGGGTTCAGTTCAAAGGTGGAAGCTGTACGATCAAGGATGCATTTTATTTAGACAGACACATCTCTCGCACATCCCTACAGGTGGTTAGGTAAAGTTATTCTGTTCCTATTTCGGTAGTCAACCAATGAGATATTTTGTCTAGACTTCAACATATTTACCATCAAATGGCGCACTTTATACTCAAATAGAATCTCTCCCATAGACTGGAGAGGAAACTGGCTTTGGGAGAAAAGTGGCTGTGTGTGATGGCTGTTTGGCTTTGGGATTCAGCTAGATGGGATAATTAATTCCAAAAAAAAATAGTGTTCATTTGTCCAAATGCATCATTCTCAAGATGACGGGCATGGAAAGCTATCTGAGTTTGCAGTTCACACAGAGCATGCCCATGAGAAAAGATGGTGACCATGAATGAATTACCTGCCTTATTTTCTCCCAAAAAGCTCCCTCTATTTCCCCCACACACACTTTTGCGACTAAATGACAGATGCGGAAGAGCGATCTTCTGCTTGCAAACTTTTTTTTTCTCTGCCACTTGAAAATAGCCCTTGATCGTGTCCCCAAAAACAACAATGGCAGCTCCGGTCGCTTCATCACCAGCAAGCCCATCTCTGTGCACATCCCACCAATCACATTTTGACTTCCTGGGTGTGCCCCTATTTGAATTGGTTGTTCAGACATCCTGTTATGCAGATTTTCACATACTTTTTAAAAAAGAACATGAGAAACAGCGAAAGCTGTTATTGCGAACTACTTGGAGTTTTCAGCCCCCCTCCTTCCCAGTATGGCAAATCCTAGCAGGAGCACATCTGGAAAAAAGGTATTCTGCCTACATTCTTTGAGAATGTTTTCCATCATCTAAACAACCCCAACATATTGCAAACCTTGAAAGAAAGAAAAAGCTCCATAGCAGGCTTGGTAGCTAGTCTAAGTGCAGCCATTTGCATACTCAAATGGCTTAGTACCAGTTCTAAGTTTTGCATTCCCTTCCTGACAGTTCAGCCAAATGGCCGATCATCCCAACACAACAAATCTATAAATGAACAAATGCAAACTCTAAAAACACATCCTTCTTCTGGTTAGGGTGTGGTTTGAATTAGTAGGGCAGATCATGACAAATGTCTCCAGGAATGGATGGAGAGGTGGCAAGGTGGAGGATGAATCTTCATCTTTGCCTCTCCCCCCATCCCACTTCACTGAGCTTGCTGGCTCTTCACTTATTGAATTAGGATAAATTGGGACTTTCATAAATTGTGATATAAATCATTATCTCAAGTTAGCAGATGCAGTCTCACCAGGGTAGAGCTCTGTTAATAACTCTGCCGGATTAGGAGTGATTGGTACAATTTCAACCTTGTTTCTCTCAGCTTGATCAGCCTCGGTGCAACGGTGGCAATTATCCCATTTCACTTTGAATAGCTCCGCATACAGGAGCTGCCACCTCCCATCCATCCATCTTAATGAAGCCACCTCTGAGTCGATTCCCGCCCTATGCCAAATGTATTTCCCCACCCCTTTCCTCCATCCTAATCAAAGCCCACCACATCCTGGATGATTTTTTTAAAAAATAAAAAAGTCCAATCCCCCCCCCCTGGACTCAACTTTCTGCTAAGCAGTCATGTTGTCAAGCACCTTCATCCGTATGGTCACCACCCTGCCAACACCTTCTTATCCCCCCCCCCTATTTAATAGCATCATTTACCATTTTTGGCAGGCTTCCTGTTGAGGAAATTAGATGAGAAAACAGAAATAAGTCCAAGCACTAGAGTTCATTGAGCAGAATTTGATGAATGTATTACTCAGGTTGCTTTGAGTAATATACTCCAAGATTTTTATTATCATGCTTTTTGCAGGAGCTGATCATGACGCTGCTGATTAATTCGGCAAAGGTCTTGGGCATACATAGCATTTACTCCATGCGAGTGGCTGTCTCTCCCCATGTCAAAACAGATCTTCCTTGCACTTGCTCTCTTGCTGTCTCAGTGGGTGACGTACTGTGCAGCATTGCTTTCTGGTAGCACAAGCTAAGCTCTGAGAGTTTCATTCTTTCCAGATAAAAAGGAATGAAGGGGAAAGGTAGGGATGGGAAGAATATTCAAAAGTATTTAAAAACTGGTTAAAAAACATGTTTTGTTTTGAGAATCCTGGACTGATAGGGATCTTCATAGTTCGGGACTTATTCTGTGCAAAATTCACACTTTTTTTAAAGACAGAAAACTATTTCTTGCACAGAAAAAAATGCTGCAATTGGGCACACCAAAATTGCACAAAACTTGGACATGGTTGACTTGCCCAGAAAACAGCATTTTCTGCTCAGTAAACAGCTGCGGTGCCGGAAACAACAGGGAATTTTTTTTTGGGGGGGGGGTGCAGAAAATTGTGACCGAGATCATACATCACAATCTGCATTTTATTTGATGACCAACCCATGACATAACAAGACCACGCAACAAACATTGGGTCAAATATGGGCAACTTTATTTTCTAACACCTGTTTCGTTTTTGTTCCTTGAGAGATGCAACCAAAGGGGGAAGCCCTAATGGGGGAAAATCTGGAGCTGGTGGTCTCACCCAGACCTACCTCCCAGTTTTCCTGGGCAAAACACCTGAGCCCAAGAAGGAGGGTTCCTAGCAACTGGGTTAACACACACACCCCATCTACTAGAAGGCAAGGCCCCAGGATTAGAAACCCCAAAGTTGCATGACTTCTAGTGAGAGCTTAACCCTTGGGCTATCCTCAAGAATAGCCTCCTCCCCACCCTCCAAGTCACAAGACCTGCAAGGATAGTTTGAGAGTCCTATCCTTCACCCTAAAGGGGTGCTATAGGTGTACACCAAACTAATTGCTTCTCCCCACCACTACCAGTCAACTGACTACCTGATGATAACACTACCCAAAGCCAATTGTCCATTCCTCTCAAACAGTGTGGGGTAGGTGAAAAAAAACCTGGAAAAAAAGGGGGGGGGAGAAGGAGGAGGAGGGAGGGGGAGGCGACAGCAGCTACATTCTTCACCCCAGTCCAGCTGTTGTCTCTCTGCTGCTTCCAGTGGTTCTATTGTATATTCAGTTTTAGAATCATAGAATCATAGAATTGTAGAGTTGGAAGAGACCACAAGGGCCATCCAGTCCAACCCCCCTGCCACGCAGGAAATCACAATCAAAGCATCCCCGACGGATGGCCATCCAGCCTCTGTTTAAAGACCTCCAAGGAAGGAGACCCCACCACGCTCCGAGGGAGTGTGTTCCACTGCCGAACAGCTCTTACTGTCAAAAAGTTCCTCCTCATGTTGAGGTGGAATCTCTGTTCCTGGAGCTTGCACCCATTGCTCCGTGTTCCAGTCTCTGGAGCAGCAGAAAACAAGCCTGCTCCATCCTCAGCGTGACATCCCTTCAAATACTTAAACAGGGCTATCATATCGCCTCTTAACCGTCTTTTTTCCAGGCTAAACATACCCAGCTCCCTAAGTCTCTCCTCATAAGGCATTGTTTCCAGACCTTTCACCATTTTAGTTGCCCTTCTCTGGACACGCTCCAATTTGTCAATATCCTTTCTGAATTGTGGTGCCCAGAACTGGACACAGTGCCCAGAACTGGACACACCACTACCAGTCAACTGACTACCTGATGGACTACCTGATTTTCCCTTGGAGCATCACCAAATGTGATGCAGCTGCCTTCTTTAGCCCCAGAAGCCCATGAACAAGTTTGGAAAACATAGCAAAGGGAGGCAGGCATTGTGTCGAACAAACGCCGCCACCACAAAAGGCACCTGCCACAGCACATCACCTGCTGTTTCCATGCCATGCAAGTCGGAGCCTCCTCTTGGTCCTTTCTGCTCAACCCTCTTCATTGCACGTGTCCTTTGAGCTCCCATTAAAAAAGGAAAGAGAAACTCACATTGGCAGGGGAAGGGAAAGTGGATCGCTTCAAAATGTCCACACGTGTGTTGTGGGGAGAGGAAGAATCACAGTGCGGTGTTCCAGCTACTGTTCTGAGCAAGTTTTTGATGCAGGAGACAGTACGATTTAGCAGGCAGGTGGGCCACAAAAAGGACAAAACACATCTGTGTCTTTTTATTTCACCCTCCCTTTAATAGCATCTCCGCCAGGGATCTTGCTTGGTTTCCCTGATCCCTCAACACAGAGCTGTGCAGCTCCCTGCCTGCTTGTACACTTGTGCAAGAAGGAAGCTGTCATATCAGCCAGCCACAGTTATCTCTTGCTGCTGAATGACACTTCAGAAGGGGGACCGCTGTTCCCAGGCATGGCTTCCATTATGCCACTCTCAGAGATGTAGGTTTTGATTACGGCAAAGAGGGAAAGAGGGTTTTTGGAGAGAGAGAGGAGGTAAGTGAAGAACTGTGGCAGCTTAGTTTCCAGAGGCAGATGTTTCTAAAGGAATGCAGGGCATCCATACCACAGTTTGCTGCCTGTAGAGCAGACATAGGCAGGAGAACCAAGGCAAGACAGAACCATCTTCTAATGCCAGTTACAAAGATTTACACACCCAGAACTGGTCTATATTTCTGATCTCTACTTAGAGCTTATCTACATGGACTAAATAACCCAGCTTGCCCCTGTTCCAGAGCTCTGCAGTTCGTACAATGCAGGGCCTTTGCCCTGATCTGCCCCTGGGCTGTCCTCCATGGGGCTGGAATGGGGGCAAACCATGGTAGGGCCCAATAAACTGTGTTAAGAACATACACTGTTTAATCTGATACCACAAGGATGGAACAGATAGTAGGGATGGGCAAGAAATTACCATTTTTGCTTCCCCTCTGGGATAAATGGTAGCTAATAGAATCACAGAGTTAGAAGAGACCACAAGGGCCATCTAGTCCAACCCCCTGCCATGCAGGAATACACAATCAAAGTATTCCCCAACAGATGGCCATCCAGCCTCTGTTTAAAAACCTCCAAAGAAGGAGACTCCACCACATGTTGAGGCAGTATATTCAACTGTTGAACAGTTCTTACCATGAGGAAGTTCTTCCTAATGTTTAGGTGGAATCTCTTTTTCTGCAGTTTGAGAAGAATGAGAAGACTTCCAGGGGAAAACATCAAGACAATTGACAGGATGTTCTTTTTGTGAACTGTCCTGTTTTGCTACCCAAGTTTTTATGTTTGTTTGAGGGCTTATCTATGTATTAAGTTTGTTATTTTAAGTGTTTTTGGTGTTGGCCCCAGCTAACATGGAAGTAAGTGGACATCTCCCTTAAAGCAGCATGTGTGGACCAGTGCAAAGCATTAATATATTGGTAATCAAAGACAATGCAAAGACAAGTGCTACTGTAGCAAGACCCTTAATCCTATTCTTAAAACACTAGTGGTGGTCATTCGATGATTTGTTTTGCAATGCCGCAATGTTTCTGCTTTCCTTAATTGCAGAATTACGGCATTGTAAGATGCTAGTTTGATAAAGTCCTTCGTTATGGATTTGTAACTAAGCCAGCTACATAAGGTAACAATAGATTCTAGCTGGCCACTTTGGGAGTCAAGATGCTGCACAGAAAAGCTTTTGCTTTGTTCCAGCAAGGTGTTTTTTTCTTTTCTTTTAATGTTCTTCATGTCTGAACATTCAGGGCTTTGGAAGAAAAAAAAGAGGAGGAAAAATCCATTATATTCATCCTTCTTCAGACTGGCCTGCAACTGATGCAGTTTCAGTTTGATCCAGTGGAAATGGCTTGAGAGTATCTAAAGAGGGTTTCATCTCTGTTTGTTTTACTCAATTAAAAACCTGCCGACGGAGCTCGACTCCCCGCTGCTCAGCGGAGGAAAATTTTCTATAACGCGGCAATGATTTACGATCGAGGAGACAGTGTTTAACAGAACGTCATCCCAAAGCTGGAAGGCAGCTTATCAAGGGATTGGTCACTCATGCTAATGAAAAATAGGTCCCCCATGACAGTCTGTTGCATGGTTATATTTGGATAACAAATGACACAGCAGGGCCAGAGGCTTGGCAATTAATACTGCAATAGGAGAAGAGATGCAACATGAGAGAGAGAGGAGCAGAGAATCCAGATCAATACAACCTGCTGCTTCATGCGTTGTTTTCTTCCCAGAGCTCTGACAATCCTTGCTGGATGGAATCCAGGTGATTGAATGGAGGAAAGAGTAAGGGTATACCCATCTCCTGTTTACACAAGCAAACTCACACAGAGACAAATCCCATTCCAGTTTTCAAAAGTTTTTCCCCCCCATTTGTTCGTGGATGTCCATATAACTCTATGTGTGCGATTATGCATGGATTGTACTATGCAACCCTTGTGTTAAACGGCAACCCTACACAACTGACTGGATGTTATGGTGGATCTTGTACACTTCATAGTTGTGAAGAATTTATTGTGAAAAGTATTTATGTATTTATGAACATATTTACAGAATCATGGAATTTTAGAATCATAGAGTTGGAAGAGACCACAAGGGCTATCTAGTCTAACCCCCTGCCATGCAGAGGAATACCCAATCAAAGCATTCTCAATAAATGGCCATCCAGCCTCTGTTTAAAAACCTACAAAGGAGATCCCATCACACTCTGCCAGCACACTCTCAGGCAGCAGCGAATTCCACTGCTAAACACCTGTTGCAGTCAGGAAATTATTCCTAATGTTTAGGTGGAATCTCTTTTCCTGTAGCTTGAGTCCATTGCTCCGTGTCCTAGTCTTTGGAGCAGCAGAAAATAAGCTTGCTCCATCCTCAGTATGACATCCCTTCAGATATTTAAACATGGCTATCAGCGAGTCAGCAACATAAGTGTGTCTCATTGATTCAGTGGGTGTACTCTATGTAGGACTAGCCATAGGATCCAAGCCAATGTCTGCATTTGAATTGCTGAATTGATATATATAGATGGGTTTTTAGGCCCACCTTAACAATAGCTTTTCCAGACTCTCCATTGAAATCTTTTCAATTTTTTTTCCTTGATCCTTACATAGTTTGCTTCCTTTCAGCAATGTGATGTCCATTCCTTCTTCACCTTCTGCGGTTTCTGAGTTAAAAACAAGGATGTTGTAGCAGTAGAAAGAGAAATTCTGTTCCATTTGCTGCTATGGCATTAAGCAAACAGAACACCCCCTATGCACCTCCATTTCTTCTGCTAAGATGAAATTGAATGTCTGTAATAGAAAAGGGACAAAAGGCTAATCAACTTTCTAGTTGTTTTGTGCGGAGGGGAGAGAGAAGGAAATCCATTTCTTAGGTAGGTTTTTGCTGACTAGATTCTCTTTGAAAGAACAAGGCAAGTTGTCTTTGCCCACATGAACTGGAGGAAGATGAAATCCATCTATCCCATTGATGAGAAAGCTAGACACACAGAGAGAGAAAACAGTCTAAACCCAGTCCTTTTAATGTGATAGAACAGTTCTGTCTGTTCTGGAATGAGATGTGGCAGGCTGTAGAAAATTTGCATGTTGTTGGCATGCATTAAAAAACACCATTTTCTGTGCAGGAAACAGAAAATGCAGTTTGCTGTGCGGAAAGTGCTGTTTTTGACGTTAAAACAACCATGTGTGAATTTTGCGCAGAATAAGTCCCAGATTATGAACAGCCATTGAAAAGTACATGGATTTCAAAGACTCTTTCAGAGCCAGAAGAAAATTGCTAAAATTACTCATACCTTCCTTTGAGACAAAACCTAGGTTGCATTTGCCCTGCAGAAATAATCCAGTTTGGCACCGGTTTAACTACCAAGGCCCAATGCTATGGAATCCTGGGATTTGTAGTTTGTGGTGGCACCAGAGCTCTCAGACAGAGAAGGTGAAATACCTCACAAAACTACAGATCAAAGAATTCCATAGCATTGAGCCATGGCAGTTAATGTGGTGTCAAACTGGGTTATTTCTGCAGGGCAGATGCAGCCTTAAGTGAAGAATTACATCCCTATATGGGTCAACTTTAGTTAGAACTAGCAAGTATGGAATAGTTGTTGAGTGTTGGAGTATGACTCTGGAGACCAAGGTTCAAATCCCCACTCAACCATGAAACCCACTGAGTGAACCTGGGAAAGTTACATTCTCTTAGCCTGAGAGGAAGGCAAATCCCCTCTGAACAAATCTTGCCAAGAAAACCTTGTGATAGGTTCACCTAAGGGTTGACATAATTCAGAAATGACTTGAAGGGACACAACAACAGCAGCAATAGGACTAAAGCCTTGGTATCACTCTCAGGCTCCCATTTCTGCCTACAAACACACAGACACCTGATGCCTACACACACACACACACACACACACACACACACTGCCTTTTTAATAAACTCATGTCACTTTCTGCTCTTATTTCTTTTTCTTTCCCTGTTCTGCTCTTTTCCACTTTCAGCTCCATCCTGAGAGATATCTGCTCTTGCAGAAAGTGATCTTTCAGGACTAAAACAGGATTAAGCCTTTCGAAGAGAGATCTTTGTTTGGATCAGCCGCTGAACTCATGAGAGGCCTGTTAAAGGCCTATTAAAAGTCCTTCTAAAGCTTTGGGGGCCAAGATGTGAAGCCGAGCTCATCTTCAGGAACGAGACTGCTCAGCTTCTGTCAGGAAGCTTGCCTCAAACGAGAGCTTTATATTTTTATTTATGTTCATTAATAGAAGTGCCATTGTTTTCTGGTGCCATGAGAGAGGAAGGGGGTGGGGAAGGCCAGATTTAATATTTCAACAGCAAACTCACTTATTTTCTTAACTTAAAAAGGAAGAAAAGTTCCTAGGGAATGTAGACAGGAGAGGGAGACTGGGAGAATAAATGCATATAGAACATCAGATATATTTGGTTATATTCTTGCGGTAAAAAGGAAGCAAGTCTGTAAGGGAATTAGAGGAGAGTGAAGTGGAAAGAAGGTGGCAAAGGAAGGGAAGGCAAATGATGGTGACGCTTTCATGAACAACATCACTGGTTAGAATGGCATGTGAACCTGCTAGAGAATTGGCCTAATTCATGCAATCTGCTCAGAATCTCCTTTGCCTAGCAATTGAGCTGGGTATCTGGAAAGAAATGGAAATTGCTCTCAGCGGGGGTTTGTCTCTCTCTCATGCCACTCATCCAATTTCCTAATTCTCTCCAGTCGAGAAATGCCACCAGAGGATGTGTGTGCTACGTGCATTTTTTTACCCTCCTTCGCAAAGTTAGATTGGTTCTTTTGAAGAGTTTTGCAGACTTCACACACACACACGGACACACACACATGGCCAACCCCAAAAGAAGAATATGGGTTGTGCTGTGGCTCTTCTTAGCTACACCCAAGGGCTTAGAGAGGTAAAACAAGGTCAAAAATGGAGCTCTAGAATCATAGAATCACAGATTTCGAAGAGACCACAAGGGTTATCCAGACCAACCCCATTCTTCCCTGCAGAAAGACACCATCAAAGCATTCCCAACAGATGGCCATCTAGCCTTTATTGAAAAACCTCCAAAAAAGGAGACAGCACCACACTCTGAGGCAGTGCATTCCACTTCCAAACAGCTCTTACTGTCAAGAAATTCTTCCTAATGTTTAGGTGGAATCTCTTCCTGTAGTTTGAGTCCATTCTTCCAGGTCCTTGTCTCTGGCACATCAGAAAACAAGCTTGCTCCATCCTCAGTATGACATCCCTTCAAATATTGAAACATGGCTATCATATCACTTCTAAACCTTCTCTTCTCCATGCTAAACATACCCAACTCCATAAGCCATTCCCATTTTAGTCACCCTCCTCTGGACATGTTCCAGCTTGTCCATATCCTTCTAGAATTGTGGTGTCCAGAACTGGACACAGTATTCTAGGTGAGGTCTGACCAAAGCTGAATAGAGTGGCACTATTACTTCCCTTGATCTAGACACTAGACTCCTATTGATGCCACATAGAATCACATTGGCTTTTTTAGCTTCTGCATCATACCTGAGCTCTACTTTGGAGGTGAGGTTCAAGAGTAGATAGATAGATAGATAATGAGAGAGGGCAGATTACTAAAGAAGTCCCAAGCAGGAGTTGATAGTAACACCCAATCACAGCTAAATGTGTTATCACTAATAACTGAGATATGAGCAGTAAGCTGGCTAGGAAAAATGTCCTCTGCCCGAGTCAGACCAGCCAACAGATCCAGCCCAGCCATTAGGTAGAGTGAGGCAACTGCCTCAGACAGCAGATCTAGGACACCATAACATGGCAAGAAAGGATTATTCACTTTGCTGTTATCGTTTACTGCCAGGAATGAGGAAAGGGGCTTATAAGATCTGCCTCATATACCCAAATAATCTCCCTGGCTCTGCTAACTCTGCAGCTTGGCATGGGATTTGGAAGGCCAAAAGAGGGGGAATCAGTTACAGTTCTGCCTCCAGCAGTGTAGGGAAAGATACAGGCCAGAATTCTGTGGGTTAGTCCCAACTCAAGCAAACCCACTGTATTGAATCAATGGTTTAATAGTGAATCAGCATATCGGTTAAAGCAATTGATTCAATGCCTCTACTCCAGTTGAGACTAACAGTAGGACTCAGGCCACTGGTATTGTTACTGGTATCCTTTCCTCAGTCGAGTTTTGATGGCGCATTTCCAGTGGGGACCAAGATTAAGCAGCAAATTGTTATTGGCCTTGTGGTTACCATTAATTACAGTCAGTGGGATGTAGTAAACCAGGGTTTGAATCCTTGCTCAGACATGGAAACCCACTGGGTGACTTTGGGCAAGTCATACTCTCTCAGCCTCAGAGGAAGACAATGCCGCCTTGAATCCCATCTCAAGAGAAAGGCAGTATATCCCTTTAACAAACAGTCAATGAATAAATATTGCCAAGAAAACTCTGTGATAGACTCTCCTTAGAGTCATAATGAGTCAAAAAATACTTGAACGGACACAACATCATCAGCATCATCAACAACAACAGGTTAAACTCTCCATCCTTCAGTGCTGCTACTTCAGCCAAAAACAGAACAAATAGAATCTGGTTCCCCCAACTCTCTTTCCTTTAAGAAAAGAGGTTGAATCATAGAGTGCTCCTATCATGTCTGTTTTGGTCTTAAGAGTTGCACTAAAAAACAAATACAGTTGTTCCTTCATAGTGTCTGGGGTTTGGTTCCAGGACCCCCCCCCCCCCGTGGATACCAAAATCCTTGAATACTCAAGTCCCATTATACGCAATGGCATAGCAAAATTGTGTCTCTTATATAAGGTGGCAAAATCAAGGTTTGCTTTTTGGATTATTATTTTTTAAAAGAATATTTTCAAGCTGTGAATACTTAAATCCGTGGATACCACATCCGTGGATATGGAAGGACAACTGTAGTACATTCTTCAAATATAACATTATTTCAGCACCATGGACAGATGTCCTGATCATCTGAATCATCCTATATACATTTTTAAAGGAGCTGTTGTGCTAACCTGTTCAAGGATAACAACAAAGAAGCCATGTGGGATCTGAGAGAGTAAGACATCTACTGTCTCGTCCCTCAGGGATGTGTCCTGTTTATTTGTCTGAAATTCCCATCAACATTCTAAGCATCTGATAAAATGGTCTTAGGGTCCACTAAAGCACATTCTGTAAGAAATATGTTAATTGTCAAGGCGTCACAGGAGCTAGAAATGGAATTTTTGTGGTTTCTGTATTCTCAGTGCAATCATCCCTTATCAGTTACGAGTAAAGAATGGGATGAGGATGCAGGTGGATTTGGGGGAATGCAACACAATTGCAAATGAGAGTTTTTGGCTTCCTTACCCAAGGCTTTGTTGTTGTTTTTCCATTTGAAGGTCATCTTAATGTGGACATTCCTCCTTCTCCTCCCCCCCAACTACCCCAACACTGGCATTCTGGCTTTATCTTTATCCTTCCCAAATGTAGCCCTGTGCAACTGGCAAAGTGTCATAGCCAACAGTACTCTTGGCCCTTTCCTGTCTCATCCGATCAATTCAATTGACCATGAGTGAGATAGGGCTGTAAGGTTTTGCCAGCAGTAAGGCTTTCCTTGCCAAGAACTGTGCACATGGCCAAGATTCTTTAGAGTGAATCTTTTTGTGTGGTTGTTATCAGGCAGTTGCATGAACTTCCAAGCTAGCGACAGACAATGGGTGTCAGCTGATGGTAGCTTTAAGTGCTATCGCTGACCACAAATGGGCACTAATCTTTCACTGCTTATCCTGTGTTGTCCCAGCCCAGAAAATCCAAACAATCCAATATGAAAAGCTGCATCTGCGAAAGAACTATATAAGATAAAAAAAATTGAAAGTATGGATGTCACGAGTTTTATGCTGCCCCATCACGCCTTATCCAGTTATGCTTTTTGGCTAGTACGAAGTACTTGTGGCTTTAAAGAGTTAGCACAACAATGATATCCAAAACATTTTTTTTTATTGCAGAAGAGTTTATACAAAGTAGCTGTGCAACCAACTGTGCAGAAGCCTCACCACCTCTTGGGCAACTGGTCATGCATGACCTGTTACACCGCCAGTTACACAACTTCTTGAACAACTCCAATGCCCTGATATCTTGCACAAAAGCTGTAACCAAATGCAACCATTTAAATAGTAGGAAAAACCTCCTGACAGTAACAGCTGTTTGGCAGTGGAATATGCCACCTTGAAGTGTGGTAGAGTCTTCTTCTTTGGGTTTTTAAAACCAAGGCTGGATGGCCATCTGCCAGGTGTGCTTTGATTATGTGTTCCTGCATGGCAGAATGGGGTTGGACTGGATGGCCCTCGTGGTCTCTTCCAACTCTATGATTCTCATGATGATTTTTGCTCTATGAAGGTTGAATTGGATTTAAGCCATTGACTTCATAGAATCATAGAATTGTAGAGTTGGAAGAGACCACAAGGGCCATCCAGTCCAACCCCCTGCCACGCAGGGATCATGATCAAAGCACCCCTGACAGATAGCCATCCAGCCTCTGTTTAAAGACCTCCAAGGAAGGAGATCCTACTATGCTAGTGTGTTCCACCACCGAACAGCTCTTACTGTCAGAAAGTTCCTCCTAATGTTGAGGTGGAATCTCTGTTCCTGGAGCTTGCATCCATTGCTCCATGTTCTAGTCATTGGAGCAGCAGGAAACAAGCTTGCTCCATCCTCAATGTGACACCCCTTCAAATACTTAAACAGGGCTATCATATCACCCCTTAACCATCTGTTTTCCAGGCTAAACATACCCAGCTCCCTAAGTCTTTCCTCATAAGGCATGGTTTCCAGACCTTTCACCATTTTAGTTGCCCTCCTCTGGACACACTCCAATTTGTCAATATCCTTTTTGAAGGGTGGTGCCCAGAATTGTAGACTTTGGATCTACAATATCCCTGTATCGAAGGGCAAGTGTTAATTTCATCCTTATAGGCTATCAGTATTATGAGCCTTCTCCAGTTAAAATCAAATCACAAAATAAAGCCACATTGATTCCATTGGAAGTGGCATACAGTTCACTCCCAGAAATATTCACTCAATAGTAACATCATGCTAGTCTAAATCCAATTGTTAATCCCAGATAGAGTAGACCCATTGACAAGTGTCAACTAACCAAGTTCCCACTGATTCAGTAGAAGTTACTGGAGGTGATTCCCAACTCATTTTTCATAGTATTGAATCCTTGGGAAAATAATTGGCCTTCTTGATAAAATAAATGTGACTGTAGAGATCAGCATGGAAATATTTTTTCAAAGAGCAATTTACTACCAATCCTGGCTTGCAGACACCTGTATACTCTATCTGTCTCCCACAAAACAAGTCCCAGGTGAATCCCCAAGGTAAATAATTTCCACAAAGAGTGAACATGAGGTATGTTTTTTTGAGAATGACATATCTGATAGAAAGAAATACCTGGAGGAAAATGGGGCATGGAGGACCATGTTCCTGTCTTCTCCAACCTGTCCCCTCCTAGATTGGTTAGACTACATACCTCATTATCCCATCCCAGGTTGCCAATTGGTATACTAGCAAAGGATGATGTAGTCCAACATTTCTGGAGGGACCTGTACTATCCTACCTCCCAATCAATCTGTTTTCTGCATTCAGTATATGTCACCTTAATTCTGAGCACATCTGTTCCATGGGACATCTAAAAATAATTTGGAGGGTTACTCTAAACGGAGCCAAATATACAGACAGGAAGTATGGGGAAGGGAATCACACCTGTAGCCCCATCCTTGATGAAACATGGCTCCTCCAAGCTCACTGTCTCCATGTTCATTTAAATGACTCTGATGGAGAAGACTTCCTATGGAAAACAGTAAATCCATTATAGAGGTTTCTTTGTATTCTTGATCTAACTGATGCTACAGGGTTGTCCTTCATCAGAGATAGTTAAGTAGGGTCAGGGTGGATGAATAGTTATCAGTGATGTTAGAGGTTCATTCTGAATTGAACGGTGTTGGGCTAGATGTTGTCCAACATCCCTTCCAGCACTATTTGATCCTATGATAATCACAACAATACAGTACGACCCCTGTATCTGTGGGACTAATATCCACAGTTTAAGTTATCCCTGAGACCCAAAACAGGGACACATACCATAGAGGCGTCCTCTCTAGACATCTTCTAGATCATCCAACACAACTCTATGGTATTTTTTTACTGGAAGTCCATTTCTTTTAATGGGGTTTGCTGTTATCTGCAGTTTCTGGTATCCTCACTAAGTCCAGGAACCAAACCCCTGCAGATATGGGGGGGTCTAACTGCATAGGCATATTTGTATGGGGTATAAATAAATATTGTTGTTGTTGTTGTTGTTGTTGTTGTAGCTTGCCACTGTAATATCTCAGTTGCAATGCTACATGGCTTTGGCAGAGTGTAATACCAAGGCTTGTTGTGATGTTCCACCAACCATACATTCATCTTCTTCTCAAACCCATACAACAGACTTGCTTGACTCTGGATCATACACCCAAGGGCCAGTCAGTGGCTGGGGAAGGTCAAGGGTGCCCAAGCATCATTTGGGTGTGTTTCAGCAGCCAGGAACAGGGAGATGGCATCATCCTCCATATCTCCAGTGGAAAAAACCTCTTCGGTGCCCATCATCCTCCCTCTAACTGACTGTAGGGCCATGCTCCAACATCAAATAGGTTGGTTGCATATATGGGAAAAGAGGAGATTGTGAAAGGTGATAATGAATACCTCCTTGTACAATGGCATTTAAAAAGAATATATGGGAATACATGGATTATATACCTGGATTCCAGCCCTAGAGAAAAAGATTCTGCTCTTCTAAATCTCTCCCAAATTCTTTTGACAAATTTCAGCAGGAAGTCTAGCCTTTGATTCATTTATTTCCATGAATGGCTTCCCCACAGGGCATCACATGAGCACACCTGCCAAACCCCGTCATTCAACTGGAGTTTAGGTTTTACCCGTGGCCCGATCTGACACGTACATGATGCACCTCTCGGTGTGCAGTTCTCCTGCCTTTGAAACGCATGGCATAATGCAATTTCCTTGAGCAGGGCCATGCCCGCAAGGAGGCTCACCTCTGACTGATGTGTACAGAAAAGGATAGACAGAGTGGCTGTTCCCCAGATTGACAGCAAAAGGCAACGGAGGGCGCCGAGCAACCTCCATCCAACAGGGCTGGAGCTCTTCCTCCCGGCCACCTGCCTATCAGAGTGACATAATAGATGACACAGGCAGAACTGAAAATTACTGCTGACACATCCCTGCTGATTCTCTCCTTCTCTCCCTGCACTCTCTCCCCTCCTCTGTTAGGCAGAGGATACAAGGAAATCTGGCTTTGAAAGCAGCCGTCACGGATGGCTTGTCTTGCCGGATTGAAGTCTTAAAATGTTGCCGCAGCAAACTCCAAAGAGCATAGAGGGAACATGCAGCAGGGAGGGAATAAGTTCAGAACTCGATTAAGTTCCAAGAGTACAAGAAGGAGGCATGGTGAGGGTTGGGTGGTTTTCCAAGCAGCCTTCTCTTCCCTTTGCTTCTTTTCATTCCGCTACCTCTCATTCTAGTTTCTGGAGTAGCGAAAGACAAAAATAAAAAACTCAAGTTCATGCCATCTCCTACATGACATCCCTCCAGATATTTAAAGATGGCTATCAAGTCACCTCTCATCTGCTCTTCTTCAACTTAAACATACCCAGTTCCCTAAGCCATTCCTCATACAAAACATGTTAAGGTCCTTGGATTAATATGAAGCCTTCCTGGCTAATGCAGAGACTGCCAAGTTGTTTTTTCCTACACTTTCCTAGCTCCAATTATAGCTGGCCCTCATGGGCTCCCCTTTACAACCTTCCCTTGCCCATATAATCTGATCTCATTGTGAACACAAGTTCAAGCAACATTCTGATAAAGTCCAGCATCTCGTCGAACACTCAGGAGCCTATTATTCCAAGCCCCGAACAAACCGGCAATAAAAAAAGGATAAAATCCCCCCCCCCAAATCCATCATTCTCCTAATTAGTATCATTACCTCACTCTTGGGCACATTTGGTTTGTTCTACCAGACCTTTTGAAGATGATGTGTGTAAGGCAATGCAGGCTCCATGCAGAAGACAAGCCATTGATTTCTATAAATGTCACCATTTAATATTTCCTTTCTTCCTTCTCAACCTTGACTCCTTTATGAAGCAGGATGCTTTATTCTGTCTTTTTGACAACCTGCACTTGTTGGGAAAATGTCTCCACAATTTTTAAAATGCCCTCTTCTTCCCCTCCTCCCTTTTTTCGCTCTCCCCCATCTTCTCCCCACCAGAACATATCTTAAAAGGTTACATCTAATTTAGGACTTGCCATTTTGATTTTCTGTACATGGTTCTATTCTCTATAGCTTTATCTAAGCCTTGCTCATTTCCATCCCTGGGTCTCTCCCCGCCACTCCTCAATCCTCACCATTCTTTATACCTCAAAGCTAACTTCAAATAACATTGGACAAAGGTTGGCATCCCATAGGTTGCTCTCCATCAGCCATTCCAGTGAATAGATAGACAGGTAGATAGATATTTGGCTATTGGTGTGTCCCCTTTCTTTACTATCCTTTTACCTGTCCATACTGGGAGACAGGTATTTATTCGTGCTTTGTCATTCCTGCCATGTAATAGGATTTTTGTTTCATTTTGATTTAATCTAGAAAGGGCATCACCTTTTTCCCTAGGACAACCTACGAGGCTTCCCCTAATAGGTTATTGTGAGGCATTTTATCAAAAGCATATTGAAAGAAAGAAAATCTAAATAAATCACATCCAGCGGTCCCCCTCTCTCTCTAATGTGTGAGATTGTGTGTGAGTGAACACATTTAAAATAATTAAACAACCAATGCCAGAAGCCTAGTGACTTACTCTGAGAGATGTCCTGATGGTCTGGCCTATATATCTGAGGGCAAGATAGCTCAATGGCTTCAGCCCTTTCCCTATCATCTTTTACACAATTGAAGTTAAGCTTTGTCAGCCAAACAAATTTCTTGATCATTCGCCGCAGCTTTTCTTTAAAGGCAGAGTCCGAGCTGCCAACCACCCTGCAGCTTACTGCAATCAAAGTAGATTTAATGAATATATCTTTCCTTTGTTGGTACATTGTCCTGTCATCCCTGTTGAACTGTTCCACTCTCGGTAATTGGTGGTCTTCCCCTATAGACTTTCCATGTGGAAATCAGGCTGGTCTCCTCGTTAGTTTCAAGGGAAATGTTTGTGTCACAGTGTCCCATCTCAAATAAGACCCATCACTTTCATTGTCTGAAATACGATTGGTTTTGTTTCATCTTGTCCCATGCATGAGAAGCAGCTTCCTGTGAACAGCAAAATCCAAAGAATATTTTATTTGTTACATTTATGCTTTCTCTTTCTCTCAAACAAAAGGGGAAAAAACACATAGGATCCTTTGGGTGTTTTAAATATGCATGCACTCACCTATAGAAATGGATGGATAATTTTGTCCAATGGGATATTCAACTCAAGTTTGCAGAAATTGGATTGCACATGAGCTGCTGTTGCACATGCAGATGCACTTAGAATCATAGAGTTGGAAGAGGCCATAAAGGCCATCTAATCCAACCCCCTTCCCTGCAGGAATACAAAATCAAAGCATTCCTAACAGGTGGCCATCCAGCCTCTGTTTAAAAACCACCAAAGTAGGAGACGCCACCACACATTCCACTGCCTAACAGCTCTTATTGTCAGGAAGTTCTTCCCAATGTTTAGGTGGAATCTCTTTTCATGTAGTTTCAGTCCATCACTCCATGTCCTAGTCTCTGGAGCAGCAGAAAATAAACTTGCTTCATCCACAGTATCACATCCCTTTAAATCTTTAAACATGGCTATCATGTCCCCTCTTAACATTCTCTTGTCCAGGTGAAACATACCCAGCTACCTTATAGGGCATAGCTTCCAGACCTTTCACCATTTTGGTTGCCCTCCTCTGGACATGTTCCAGCTTGTCAATATCCTTTTTGAATTGTAGAGCCCAAAGCACATGAGATGTGCATGAGAAGCACATGCACATGAGATGCACATGATGAGAGATTTTAGAAGCAGAGTTGGTCATGTGCTATACCCATGGATATACACACAGTGCATGGATGCATAGATGCCTTGCTCATGGCCATGCAAGCACATTTGTTTGTGATTCAGTCCCACATATGGTGTCTTCTTTCAGTTGCGCAATGTTTCTGCACTTGTGGAAAAGGGTAGAAATTTTAATCATCTAGTGAAGTGACGCATACTCTCATGATTTCTCAGATCAGAAGTGGGTGGTTCTAAAGATTGGAATCGGAATGGTGAGCCATATCATAGGGATTCATCCAGCTCTGAGGTTTCCTAGGCAACTAGAGAACCACGCAGCAAGAACTGGGGAAGGAGAAGTTCAGAGCAAAAGTTGTCTTGCTGTATTTGCACATACTTTCCAAGTTAAAAAAACAAAAGGCAGGAGCAGCTTGTGGCTTCCATTTCAGTAGGGCAGGAAATACACTCCAGGTTTTAATACAAAAGAGATTAGCCTATTTCCCCAAACAGTTTCAGCACTTTGGAGAGCTCCTTTAATGTTTCAACTAAGGGGGAATCCACACTACACAAATAATCCAGGTTGAAATTGGATTGCTTGCCATGGCTCCTTCCTATGGATTCCTAGGATTTGTAGTTTTACAAGGCCTTTAGCATTCTCTACCAAAGTATGCTGGTGCCTCACCAAAATACAAATCCCAGGATTCCATAGGAAGGAACCATGTAAATAATCCAGTTTCAACCTGGATTATTTCTCTAGTGTGGATGTCCCTGAAGACCTAGAATGATTTCACAGCTCCATTGACATGGACACCCCACCGGTGACTCCTAAATAAATTAGGCCAGCAGACCAAACTTCATGAAACTCAATGAGGGTCCATGGGATGCAGGCCAAGGTGTCTTATGTTCAATACTCAGCATCTGCAGGTAGGATAAGCAGAGACCATTTTCTGAAGCCATTGCCAGTGACTGTAGCCTAGGTGTGGAGGAAATCCAGGCTATGGGTCACATGCACCCCCACAAACTCACACACACCCAAATGGTGCAAATATCACCCAAAAACTGTTGCCAAATATAACAGTTCTACCCCTCAAAAACAAAACAAAACAAAACAAAACAGCAAAGGCTCCCCATGGGCACATACCAACTGAAAATGAAACCAGAAGTAACATGACATTGTTCCTGGTTTGAGGTTTGTACTGAGGTTGATCCTTTTATGGGTGCAGGAGTGGGGAAAGTCCCATGGCCCCAATGGAGTTTTTCTTTGACCCGTAGTTCACAATTTTTCATCCTCCAAATGTTTTGGCCTTCAGCTCGCAGAATCTCCACTCAGCATGGCCAATGGTTAGGAATTCTGGGAATTGAAATCCCAAATGTTGGTCTGATTCAAGTCTGACTTGGTAGACAAACGTGAGCAAGATGATGGATGATTAAGCTGGGCATTTTTCCATGTTCCTTTAAGGCAAGGACCTTAACCATGGTGTTCTTGGATGCTCTTCTTCTCAGTAATCCAGTTTTACAGTTCTCCTCCAACTCCTGTGTAACTTAGAATCACAGATTCGTAGAGTTAGGAGAGACCACAAGGGCCATCTAGTCCAACCCCCTGCTATGCAGGAATACACAATCAAAGCACCCATGACAGAGGGTCATCCAGCCTCTGTTTAAAAACCTCCAAAGAAGGAGAATTGACCACATTCCCAGGCAGCACATTCCACTGCTGAACAGCTCTTACAATCAGGAAGTTCTTCCTAATGCTTAGGTGGAATCTCTTTTCCTGGAGTTTGAGTCCATTGATCCATTTCCTAGTTTCTGGAGTAGCAGAAAACAAGCTTGCTCCATCCTCAGTATGACATCCCTTCAAATATTTAAACATTGTTATCATGTCACTTCTTTGCCTTGTCTTCCCTAGACTAAATACGCCCAGATCTCTAAGCTGCTCTTCATACGGTAAGGTCTTCCAGTTCTCCCACCATTTTGGTTGCCCTCCTCTGAACACCTAGCTTGTCAGCTTGCCAGCTTGGGGATGTGTTTTATTCCAGATGTAAAAGCTGCTGTCCAAGGTGCTGAACCTATTCGGGGGGGGGAGTTCAGCACATTGGATTACTCCTTGAAAGTTCAGACTGATATCTAGAGTTGATTCACCATCCCAGTGGCGGAAAGGCCACCAGATACCACTGTGACTTCTTCAAGAGGAGGCTCTTCTTGCTTAGACTTCATCTCTCAAAGACCTGGCTTTTTTGTCAGCTGTAACATACAAGAGCCTCTTCCCCATCTTTTCTGCCAAAATCTCTTTGTTTTCCATGTTATCTGTGCTCTACAGCACTAACTGTTCTGGAAACCCATTCCTGGCCCATCTGATACTGCTGGCAGAGTAATGCAACCTCCTTGAAAAATAAAGACCCAGAAGAAATAAAATGTTAGCTAACTTATATATAAATCGTCCTCATCATCCTCAACATGAATTTAATTTGATGCACAAGCTTTGTCACATCAATATATTTTCACTACTAGAAGAATAAAAAGGGAGGGACTTAAGCAAGCAAGCTTAGGGAAGGGAATGGAGATATCTCACTTTGTTGCCTTTCTTTTGAGAAAGGAAGATAATGTGAGAGAAATGCAAATGAGCCTGGATGCGCTATTGCCAGTGGGTCACTTGATCCTGCTGCCAAGTACGTTTGTGAGCAAGAGGAGAAGCGAGTCCAAGAAAGAAGAAAAGAAGTGTTGCACTTGGAGTCCCCATTCTCCACTTGTTTCTTCAGCAAGCTTTTACCTCCCAAGTGCTCTTGGTTGTGGGGGGAAAGATGCCAAAAGAAGAACTATTGTAGAACTGAGCTAGAGGCTGAAAGCTCATGTTCGTGTTTATTGTGTTTTAATGAACCGCCAGTGTACACAATCACGGAAAACAAAAAGGGAAAGTTAAAGAAACTAAACAATTTACATTTCAATTAATTTACCTTTAACAGTTAAATCATTTGCCATGCCTCCTTTAAACTGTAACTTAATCCTAAATATACACTGGACTGACTATGTGATGAATGTTGCTGTCCTTGAGCAAGCAGAGATCACCAGCATTGAGGCCATGATATTGAGAACAGAGCTCCGCTGGGCAGGGCACGTTTCAAGGATGGAGGACCGTCGCGTCCGAAAAATAGTACTCTACGGTGAATTCACCACAGGTCAGTGTAAGAGGGGCACTCCAAAAAAATGATACATGGACTCCCTGAAACAACATCTCAGGCTCAGCCAAATTGATTACCAACAATGGTCCGCCCTGGCCTCACATCGGGAGGCATGGAGACGCACTATCCACAATGCTGCAGCCTTATTTGAGAACTCACGCCAAAAAAGTCTTGAAGAGAAACGACAACGCAGAAAGAATCACAACCCAGAAACATCACCCAAGGAGACCCTCTGCTGTGCTTTCTGCAACTGGACTTGTTTATCTTGGATTGGCCTTTTTAGTCATCAGCGTACTTGCAAGAAAGATCGTGATGACTCCTTCCTGAATCTTCGTTTGCGAAGAAAAGCCAGAGAGCCTTAACAAGAAATTTAGATGTTCTGCTTCTCTATACCAGACAAGAAAAAACAAACCTTTACAGAAGGTGACCTTCTCTTCATTGATCTTAACAATGGATAAATGTAGTTCATAGAATCATAGAGTTGGAAGAGACCAAAAGTGTCATCTAGTCCAATCCCCTGCCATGCAGGAACACACAATCAAAGCATTCCTGACAGATGGCCTTCCAGCCTCTGTTAAAAAAGAAGGAGAATCCACCACACTCTGAGGTGGAGTCTCCTTTGGAGGTTTTTAAACAGAGGCTGGATGGCCATAAGTAGCTGTTTCTAAGATCATTGTAAAAGGAGCATTCAAGTAGTACATGAATTATATCTTCTATTGAGATGGAATTGCAACCACATACTCTGTCCTCCTTAGGAACCCCCTTATGCATTTGACATTTACTCTGTCAATAGGAGAACATTTAATCTTTCCTCATAAAAACTACCTGCATTTTATTAATGGTAAACCAGCCAGGTATTTTGGAAAAGAGAATACAATGGAATAAAGGCATAAACATTATTGGACTAGCAGGACTTGATCTCAATCACCTGTGAAATTCTTTTGTGGGGAAGCAACTTGCACTTTGCCTCAGGCCACAAAACAGCTTTGGCCCGCTCTAGCTAAAGTTGTTTAAGTGGATTGGATAGCTGTTGCACACCTGAGTTCACACCTAGACCAAGGTCCTACATCAAAGAGACAGAGTGCATGCACGTGGAATGAAACAGTGATTGTGCAATGCTGCCCTGCTGGTAAATTGCAGCATTGTACAACCCAATATGTCTCTGTACCTGTGTGCAAATGCACATCAGTGTGAAATGTATATGCAACTGTGTGCAATAGCACCACATGCACCACTCCACTTTTGCAACCTTAAATCAAATGTGGCTGTTGTGCACCAAGCAAAAGTGTCATGCTTTTCATAGGGGAACTTACACCTGTATGGGACAACCACAGAATTCCATTCATAATCCCAGGCAAATTCACTGCAATGAGTACATGTGATTTGCATTTGCAAATCAGAGGGGGGAAGCATTACCCCTTCCCCAAGAGGAATTTGATTTTTTTGTGACATTTGCTTGACAAACCCTACCCCATTCCTCTCCCAAATCCTCAGAAAATGCCAATGTATTAGCTCAACAGAAATCAGTTATGACACTGACACAATCCCCCTGGTTGGGAAAGTGAAGAAAAAAGAAGAGAACTTTGCACAATGGGGTTGTGTTTTCCCCCCTGATATGGTGAGAGAACACACCAGTGGGATAGTGAAAGAGATGCTCTGATGCCATCTAGTGCTGAGAGAGGGGGATATCTGTTTTCCTAAAATGCCAATATGCAAAAAGAGACATTGTTTCATCTGCATTTGAGGATAGGGAAGAAATTTGCACACATCTCTACTTTTGAAATACATTTAGCTGATCTGTAGTCTGGGAGACTAACAATGAAATGACCAGGACATCTTTCAGTTTCTTGCTATTCTGGGCACCACAATTCAAGAAGGATATTGAGAAGCTGGAATGTATCCAGAGGAGGGCGACCAAACTGGTGGGAGGCGTGAAAGCCATTATGCCCTATGAGGAGCAACTTAAGGAGTTGGGTATGTTTAGTATGGAGAAGAATAGGTTAAAAGGTGACATGAAAGCCATGTTTAAATATTTGAAGGGATGTCATACTGAGGATGGAGCAGGCTTGTTTTCTTCTGCTCTAGAGACTAGGACATGGAGCAATGGACTCAAACTACAGGAAAAGAGATTTCACCTAAATATTAGGAAGACCTTCCTGACAATAAGAGCTGTTTGGCAGTGGAATGCACTACCTCAAAGTGTGGCAGAGTCTCCTTCTTTGGTGGTTTTTAAACAGAGGCTGGATGGCCATCTGTCAGGAATGCTTTGATTGTTTATTCCTGCAGGGCAGAGGGTAGAATAGATGGCCCTTGTGGTCTCTTCCAGTTCTATGATTCTACGATCAGGAAGACATTGCAAATATCGGATCCTTCCACACCTCCTTTTCCCTTTTGAATTATACAAAAAAAAGTGCTAGATTAAAATAAAAATGCATGCCCGAAAAATGGATAGAGATGCACTTTGGTCAATGTGAAAAATATGTTAAAATCAATATATTAAGTAATATTGGCTGGCACTCTTCTTGGGTCTCCCATCTTTGTAAATGGCCTTATATTTGTGCCAAATTAGATTGTGTAGCTTTACTATGACCATATTCATAAAGGGGATTCTATGATGTTGTAGTATACAGGCATCCACTGTGCACTGGTGGCATAGCTGATATGCTGTGGTGCTGACATACAATAGGCATGGATTCTTGTTGGGTTGCTTCCCAATGCTTATCCAGATGCTGGCTAGGAAGTGCTGGAGCACAACAAAAGCACCCACAATAACCATCAGAAGTGCTCAATGCATATCAGAAGGGCCCAATGAGCATTGGAAGTGTTTGATATCCATTGGACACTCTTGCTAGTGTCCAGATGCAATTCACTAATGGGATGTCATTATGTTTCTGCAATGTAGTTATAGATTAATAAAGCTATGAAACCTTGGCTGTAATGTAGGATCTTGGCCATGCATATTTTTTTTTAAATGTCTGTTAGGACAAAAAAAAATGTGTTTACTAAGATGTGCACAAATATCCATGTGCAAGGGGGCAGAAAAAACTGAAATCTTGTAACCTGACATGAGAAAAAATACAGAGAAATTGCAGATAAAAGTTGGGAAAATGCATCATGATTGAGACAGGTTTTTCATACCCTGCGTTGGTGAAAAAACATTTTTCTTGGAGGGAGTGTTTGAGATAGCTTTCCTCTGGGAATGCAATTTCACAGGGTCTTCAAAGATCAAGAGAACAAACACAGAAATGATCACACCCCATTAGAAGAGGTGATCCGAACATCACTTTAGCTGAAGCAGGAAATATTGCCTTTTGTGCTTCGGTGCATGGTGAGTCTGGGTCATCAAAGAGCTGGTGGAGGAACAGCAGTGGCAGCCCTGTGCTCCAAAAATTGATCAGAGATCATAAGAATGTCTCCTCTTTTGTATGCCATTATGACTCTATAAAGAACAGAAGGGGGGTCCTAATGAATCAGAACAAAAGCTTATCTGCTCCAGCATTCTGCCCTACATAGAAGATTTGTTGATGACCTCAAGGAAATACACAGAAAGAGCACAGTTAGCACATACCTAGCACACATCTGAAAGCACATTGCTGCCTGAGACAAAGGCCAAGGGTTGCACTATTGGTTCAGTGATGCAAGGACTGTCAACATTATCTTCTAGCCACTGAAGCTTGAAACAGACAAAATGGAGGTGGAAGGACAAGATGGAAGGCTTTCAAGGTCTTTGTAGCAAAGGGTTTAATCCCTCACAGCCCTATAATATTGGAACTATACTTCCAGCCCCATGGTTGCTGGTGGTCCCCAGGTCAATGGGATGGTGAACCTTCACTCACTTTTAGTCTGAATTTTGAAGATCTTCAGTGTTCTCAACCTGGCTGGGAGATAGAATTTAGCACCTTGGATAGCTCCTGAAAAATGTATCCTAAAGCCCCAGGTAGATTCAACACTCCACTGACAGTGGCCACTGATCCCAACAGGGGGACACGTCACCCCCAAAATATCACAATGAGTCCCTGTCCCCTCCTGGAGCACAAACCAAGTGCACCCAGAGAAGTTCATTGTGTTATTACTATTGTTAATGGTTTTTATTATATTAACATGTTGATGTCCCTCTTTTCAATTCAATAAACCTCCAAAGTGGTTTCAAAGAGAATTAAAATGGAAACATTCCAATTAAGAATACAAACACTAAAAGACTGGTGAAATTGATAAAATTCCATAACAACAATAACAATAATTTATTTCTTACTTCCCTCTCCCTATGGGCCAAGACAGGGAACAACAGCTTATGAAACACATTAAACATAGATGAAAACTGGACACATGAGTCAAGCAACATCCGCGTGTGGTCAAAAACGACAAACATTAATGAGGAAGAAAACTCCAGCTAGAAAAGTTCTGGGAGAAAGTTGACATTTTGCCTAATTTTTGGCAAAACTTTTAACTGCTGTACTTTAGCTCAACTTTGGTATCCAAGTCGTCTCCAAAGGCAGGCTGCCCCAAAATGTGTTTTAGTAGTCTAGCCAGGATATTGTGAGAACAGAGATACCAGTAGCCAGGCTAATTTGATCTAGGATGTAACGAAGTTGAGATGCTAAACTCAGCTGCTGAATGATACTTTGTATCACAGAAGCCACAGGGGCCTAGTGAACTGGGGATGAATCTAAGAGCACCCAAAATAACCAATATGACACTTTTAGGCTATGGAAGTTTGTGGAAAGAGCAGGGCAAGTGCCATCTTCCCCCAGGAAAGTTGAAGGAGATGTCCTCCAATCAACCCATGGACCTCCCATGTTTGTGATAAGTACTACCATATCCGGAAAAGAGTGAACTTCCTTGGGCCACACTCCCATAGACTTGGCATTGGTCCTGCCCTCACTCTGAATTAGCTTGGTTTGTTTTCCGTGGCAAAACTGATTGGCTGCTTAGTGACATCACTGTTGCTAAGAAGGAAACTGGTTTGAGGAAGGAAACCAGCAGTCAGGTACTGGGTCTCTTGAAAGCTTTTCAGACTGTTTTCACTGACTGGAAGCAGTTAAAGAGACACCAAAATGAGCATTGTAGAATGCATCCCCATGCATCCCCATGCCTCCATGATCCACCCTGTGAATTCTTTTATCTGCAGCACCATACCCTGAAATATCAAAGGATTGGGAGGACAGTATTTCAAAGGGGAAGAAAGTTTGTAAAAACTTCCTGCACCTTCAGTTGAGTCCTGTATTGGATTTCATCATACCGTTGTGTCAATCTTGTGATGGAGGCCAGGGGGGAGAAGAGATCTCAGTGGGGAATCATCCTTCCTACCTCACGCCCCCACACATCCAGAAATAAAGTAAAAAAATAAGAATATGCGAGTACGGAAAAAGTGGAGTGAGTGAGAAACGCCATTCTCTGCACTGTGTACATACCCATACATATTGGTCTTCTAAGCTGTCATGTTGTTGCTAAATAAAACTGGTTTATTTAGGATGATTGATTACAGGAGTGTGGCTCATACATCCCAAACACGGCACTTTAGAAATCACATCTTCTTTTTATTTGTATGGACTGAAAGGATTTTCATATCTTTGCTTCCCTTGTGATTCATCATTCCCAGAAATTGAGTCAGTTATCCGCACAAAGTTGATCTATAGTGCCTACAGCTGATAGTGCATTGTCCTGGTTTATTAAAAGTCAGGTGTTGCTCAAGTTCTCCGCTGCACAGAATAGCAAAGAGTGACTCAGATTCTGAGGTGGTTGAAGGTGACAAAGAAGAAAGAAAAGCAACATTGGAGGCCTTTGTAGCCTTGGGTGAGTGAATGGGGCCTTTTAGTCATCTCTGACAATAGGAGTTAGGGTCAGACTTACCATTGGGTAAAGTGGACAACTGCCTTAGGTGGCAGTTGCAGGCAGGTGGATTTGGCCTTAAACTGTGCTAAATTCACACATGGTTGTTTTGTGCACAAAGCACGGGAAACAGTTTTTTTGCAGAGGAAATAATACTTTGCACCAAATATTATTTTCTGTGCAGAAAAAATGCTGCATTCTGAGCAAAAGAAGCATTTATGAATATCGTATAGAATCAGTCGCAAAGTGTGAAAATTCTGCTCAGTCCAGGATTCTTCATGTCAGTTTCTCAAAACTGAAGAAATGTATTTTTAAATATTCTATTTTTCCATGTACAGGTATGCTCCAGAGAGGAGGGAGCCAAATAGAAGTGTGGAAGTTGTGTATGAAATAACAATATAAAAGTCTTGGTTGGAATTCAGTATTGCATTTTACCTCTATGTAACTACATTTACTTCTTCAAGAAACAGAACTGAATTTGCGATGTCTGTACAGTTGTCCCTCTGTATCCACAGATTTGGTATCCATGGATTTAAGTATTCACGGATTGAAAATATTCTTTAAAAAAATAATAATCCCAAAAGCAAACCTTGATTTTGCCATCTTTTGCCTTCAAGTCCCATTATATGCAATTGCGTATAATGGGACCTGAGGATTCACAGATTTTGGTATCCACAGAAGGTCCTGGAACCAAACTCCAGCAAATATGAAGGGTGAACTCTATTCAGCGAGGGGTTGTCATGGCATGATTCGTAGAGGATCCAGCAAAGTATCATGGTGCATCAGGACAATGCAGGCCAGATCCTAACAATTTGGGCTAACCATGGTGCAAGTAACCAATTTTGACAACGGTGTCCTTTTCACCTATCCTCATGGGCTTTTTCCAAACACCTGGATCTGATAAGCTAGTGTTATCTGCAAGATGGTTCCTTTTCCACATCCAGTTCCCAAGAAACTGAGTTATTAACAACACAAAAGTGCTCCTGTGTTGGTGTTGACTAGTGGCGACAGGACCCAGGCAATCAACTTGACATAAGGCTTAGCAGGCATTTTGGAGGGAGTTTCTTTAACAGTGCATGTTATGATAGACACAGCTAGTTTATTTATATTTATTTATTTCTTAGAGTATTTATACCCCGCTCTTCAGCCACAAAGGCAATAGCATCTGCACATCTACACTGCTTTATAGCACAAGCACTCTCTAAGTGGTTTCCAATGTGTATTAGCTAATTGCCCCAACAAGCTGGGTACTCATTTTACCGACCTACAAAAAGATGGAAGGCTGAGTCAACCATGGAGCCCTGTAGGATCAAACTCAAAATATTGTGGCTGTAGTGCCGGCATTTAACCACTGTGCCAACAGGGCTCCCAGGTACATAGATATGTCTTATCTTCTCCTCTCTCTCTCTCTCTCACACACACACACACCAGTGCCTCATTTTATCTGCCACAGACTGCAGGACTGCACATCTGATTTGGGCAGGGAACAATGAACAAAAAATTACAATCACACCTAAGATGTCAACAGCTTTTATATAGATATTAAAGAACTTGGGCATGGAGGGGGTTGTTTATATCTCTCCATGTATGTGTTGTCAGTAGTTAAATCTCTCCTCTAGGGCAGAAAGAAGGAAACATGGCTAATACCCAACACAGGGATTGTGGCTGGTGAATAAAGATAACTTTGTTACTTACAAGCAAAATATATATATAAAGGAAGAAATTTGTCTGATGGGCACATTTTTCATCTGATGGGCTTGTTTTTGAGACGGAGAAAATTTTTTGTTTGATCCACATTTTTAAGTGAACTGACCCAGTTTCAATTTCCTGAGCAAATATGTAGATTAGGCACAATTATCCTTTGGAATGCACACTTACACAATTTTTTGCAATGCAACCCTTCTTTCCCAAATTATGTGCAAAAACATGTACATTGGGGAAAGATGTGTATATTTTTTTTATTTTTATTTTTATTTTATTTAGTTAGTTATTTATACCCCGCTCTTCAGCCACAAGGCTATCAGAGCGGCTTACAAATTGTTTTAAGCAATAGCAATTTACACATCTACGCTGCATTAAACAGTTTCCAATGTGTGTTAGCTAATACTACGGAAACTGCCTGCAAAATACATACGTTGGATGCAACCTCTCACGTTGGCAGAAAATATACAGGTTTGAAGAGGGTGGGAGAGAGAAAGGTAAATATTACTGGTTTGGGACAGCACATTGGACTGAGGAGATTTATGATTAAATTTGTGCACAACGGAAAGGGACCAGAAATAGACTGATCAATACACCCCTAATCAGTTTTGTTCAAAAGTATACAGGATGGAAAGAATATTCAACAAAATTCAAGCAACGAGCAACAACAAAAGTGTCAGAAAAACTTGACAAGAAGAAGCTTGTTGAGATTGGAATATTTTCTATATAACAAGGGTGGATGAAGTGTGGGTTGTAAGCCATATGTGGCTTCCAAGTACTGTTTTTTCGGATGGTAGGGCAACCTCCCCACCCCCCATGGGTCAACATTTGTGCAATTATTTTGCTATAACATGCCCCAACAAGGCCACAATAAGGTGTGGAGAGCATTTCTACCTTGTTGGAATCTCCCTTGGACTCCTCAAGTGTCAAAAAAATTGGACCTTGGTAAGGTAGAAGACAGTAGGACAAAAGGACGACTACATTCCAGATGGATAGACTCAATCAAGAAAGCCACGTCCCTGAGTCTGCAAGACCTGGGTGACTTGGAGGTCTCTCATTCATGGGGTCACCATAAGTCCAAGTCAACTTGATGACAGTTAGCAACAACAAAAGCTATTGTGGTATAATGTGTAAACACAATATATATAGGAACACACCAATAGAAGTAACTAGAAATGAACAACGAGAAAGGAATTATAATATAATGACAAAGATACCAATTATAAAACTATACATCAAGTATCTAACTAAATATCCTGAAATAAATTACTCTAATGTCCATTAGACGTTAACCAAGGTTGCTTGTAGTCAGCTTCCCAACTAGTAGAGCTCTAGAATGTCCATTTGAAACCATAGAAGAATATATCCACATGAAACTATAGAATATATTTCAACAATGGCCTGTGGTAAGGCTACTCCAATTGTAATTCTCAAGGAAGTCTTGTATGGAAAGATTTCCCAAAGAGATCTTATCAGGAATTGTTATATATCCAGCCCGGGATGTTTCTAGATGGTTCAAGAGTCTTTCTCCATAACAACGTTTAAACTTTTAGCAACAACAACACAGAGACACACACAAACCCCACTTTTTTGTACAGAATAAATTCTGAATCATGAATGGACCCTGAAAACTGCAGGGTGTTTTTGCATATGTTCTCCCAAATGGGGAGCAAAATAGCAAAATTATTCGCTGTTGCATGTGGGAATGAAAATTAGGAAGATTTACATCCCTAGAATGATGCTATAGTGAAATATATCAGTTGATTTTCACCGACTCAGTTGTACTGCAGTACTAAATTACTTTCCCCTTACAAGCCATTTTATCACTGAAACAGAGGAAAGGGAATTAAAGCAGTTGCCCATGTTTGTAATCACCTGATTCAGAAAATGAATTTGTCTAGCTCATAATGTTCTAAACCATTACGAATTGAGCATCATTTCCCTGAGATGTTCCCCTCCATTTTGCATTGAAAAATGAGACTCCAGTCAGCCTGATTTCCCCACCCCAAACACCACAGAACATTCAGTTTGCACAACATTCAAACTGGCAAAAGTTTGCATGAAAAAACAAAACAAAACCCTGTAAGCATAGGAGTGATGCATAGTTTCCCAAACTCCTGTGTAGCTTCTCCAGCTCTTGAAGAGTTTTCGTAAACTGTGTAATTTATATTTTGCTGTTGGGGGTGGAGGTTTCCGGTAAGTTGCAGGAACTTTTGACATACCAATGGACAATTTGTCCTCTGAAGATGGGACTCTTTTAAAAAATCAACAGCCTAAAACCGAACCATTCACATGTCCAAGTTTGGTATCAACTGGCTCAGAGGAACATCAATAAAAATGCTGACCTGGAATGCAATCTGACTTTCTCAGCACAGCATAGTAGTTTCATATGCAAATATACCTTAAGATGAGCTATATAGCAACCCCTGGACCTATTGTACAGCCTCTGAAGCCCCCCACCGGACAAGACCATTCTATTTCTTATGGGGTGCTGGCAGGATCTCAGGAACAACTGACTATGTACCCATAACCACATGCAAAGTGATTGCATCAGTGCTGAGACTGGTCCCCTGCAGGTCTCAGTGCCGAAGCAATCATTTTGTGTCTGACTACCGGGATGGAGCCAGACACTTACCCAATCACTTACCTAAGGCACAGAATACCAGTGAGGGACTGTGTGTTCAGAGGCTATATGGTAAGCCAGGGTAGCTTTGGGCACTGGAGATCAACCTCTAAGCCATCCTTTAAAAAGACACATGCAGACGGAAGGGAAACTTATATGTGTGTATGCCATTGACAAGATCCCAGCCTGGATCAAGTTGGGCGATGTTTAAAAAATGGGTGGGAGAAAGAATGGAATGAAAGATCTGGAAAATATAATCCGCCCCGCCAGCAGCAGGGACCACTTATTGAAAACTATATTTTTCTGGATGTGGCTTATCCTTTCTTTGAGAGTGTATGCATCTCATTGTGAGGAAAGTATCGAAAGTGTGGTATCATGTTACTGCCATACATGAGTCCAACACACAGCTGTGTATGTTGAGGGGGGCATTATGAAGGTGGATATTCTCTTCTTCGTTCCACAATGGCCAAGGTCTTCCCAGAACTCACCATCTGTCTCTGTCTCTGTCTCTATAAAACTTTTTGGGTATGTCTCCTTTCCCAGTGTGCTGATTGGCCACATACCCAATCAATCCCCTCCCTCCTCTCACTTCCTCAGCCAATCACCACCCACATGCAAATTCCCTCTTCACCTCACAATCCCCTCCTGCCACTCAACCTGCATCTACACCACCCAGCCTCACAAGGGCCTCTCCCACCTCTCCCTGCTTCAGCCAATCACCACCCACATGCAAATTCCCTCTCCACCTCCCAATCCCCTCCTGCCACTCAACCTGCATCTACACCCCCAGCCTCACAAGAGCCTCTCCCTCCTCTCACTCCCTCAGACACTCACCACCCACATGTAAAACAAGGCAATACTATTTTCCTAAAATAATAGTGTGTAGCTGAACCGTGTGAATCTTTCAAATCTGCTATAACTGTGTATCTTATGCTGGGTCAGCTAGGTTCACTATGATAGTGCTCCCCACCACAGCTATTTAGTGGCTGGTGGACAGTAAGGATATGGGGGGTGGGATGGAAAAGCATCTGGCTATGTCCCCATAGTCAGACTCAGACTAATTGCATCATGCATTGAAACCTCCTGAGGACACCAGTGGATGATATCATCTGTCTATGACTGGGTACAGAGACACAGCCAGACACTACTCCAGTCCCCCTACTCTCCATTAGCCACTGAATGTCCAGGGTGGGGGGTTAGGAATGGCAAATCCATGAGTCTGAGGTGTGAGAGGATAATTCTACCTGCAGAATATTTACACTATGAGCGGTATTACAAAATCTTGGCCGATATCTGCTTGTGGAGAAGCACAGAAAGAGGGTGCATGAGGGACATACATTTCCCTTTTTATTCCACCTCCATGGCTGTGATTATCTCCTTTGTAGAAATTAAGGGGGGAAACCAAGGTAGATTTTTTTTGTAATAAATAAATAAATAATCAGTAAATAAATGTTGAAAGGTATCATTTTTTTTTCTTTTCACAACACCCACCCCTCCTAAATCCCACCACTTCTTGACTTCATACCCTGGCACGCTCTGAAATTGGAGAGCAGGAAGATTAAAGAACTCCACACATAAAAGATTAACCCACCAGAAAGGACCAGACTTGAAAAACAAGGAAGGGAGTCGGGAGAGGGGGGGAGAACAATCTCAAGCCAGATCAAGAATAAAGCTGGGCTCCCTGTAGTATTGTGTTTAATGTTTTTCCAATTTTGATCCATTTATTTTGGCAAATGGCTGGCACTCGCCATGAATTAAAGAACTGAGCACCTGATGCCAAGTGTTTGAAGATTCTGGAGCAAAGCGCGGGAGACGGAGAGCACGTCTCAGAGAAGGGTGTGAGCTGTGGATAAATATACCAGACTCCCTGAGGTTTGGGAGAAGGACACTGCTACTGCACAAGATGTTTCCTTCTTTTTTTAGCATTGCTATATCTGTATTTCCTCTCCAATACATATATTGATGGAGTTTGGGGAATACAACAAAGGTGAGAGGTGCTAGAGATTCATAAAGTTATTCATGATGCAGAGAAAGTAATGAGAAAGAACTCTTTCTCCTGCTCTCATAGCACTAGAATTTGATAGAAGTATTTAAACAGAGGCTGGATGGTCATTTGTCTGGGATGCTACAGATCCCCCAGTGAGGAGGGATTTGATGAGAGAAAACCTCCCATGTTCCTTCTGATTTCTGCAATGAAATCTTAGGCATGCCCATTGAGTCTTTCCCAAGTGTTTGTTTGGTTTCCAGGCTTAGTAATGGTGTCTTCCCTCCCATTCAAAAAATAATGAATGCCTCTCCTAATGTTTAGTTACTCGTACTAAGAGGCAGCATTGTATAGTGGTTTGAGTGTTGGGATTAGGACTCTAGATGAGAGGATATGATGCTGAGTCCTGTGCATTATTGCAAATTCATAGCAGCGTTCATTTGTCTCCATGGTGTTCTGGAAAAATCGATTGTATGCAAAGCTATCTGTGTTTGAACCTGCCTGCGAATCAAGATGGTTGCCAAGTAAACTAGTGTGTTATTTTTCTCCAAATGCTGTCACTGCTGCACAGTATTTCTTTTAACTTTAAAGGAAAGGTGTGCAAGTGCAACCTTCTGCTTAAAAATGTTGTTTGGTCAGCTTGGAGCAGCAAAGAAGTGCATGATCGGCAATGCGAAAATTGACAATGGCACTTCCGGCTGCTTTTTGGTGACAAGCCCATCCCCAGCACATATGGAACCAATTGATGGATTTGGGGGAATACAAACTTCTACTCCAATTCTGCTCCTTTCTAAGAATGTGCAGCATCCCAAATTTGTTGCCCAAATGAGCGGTCATGTGCATTCCCACACATTATTTTTTTTAATAATTATTATTTATTGATTTCCTAGTAATCCATAAAGCATTTGCATCTTGATGTTCATTACATTTCATTTTTGTGAATAACAAAAAGTTTGCTCATATACAATGATAAACATAAAACATCAAAAACAGTTATTTTAAAAAATTCGGAGAAAACTGCTAAGGCTTTTCCCATGTAGTTTTTTGGAGCCCCCCCACCCACTCTTTCTGAATAAGATGAATCACCATGGGATCTCATTGGGATAAAAGGTATTCCTTGCAAATTCTATTAGGATTATTTTCACCATCTAGATAACCTCTAGGAAGCCAAGGTTCAAATCCCTCAGCCATGGAAAGGCACAGGGTGACTTTGGGCAAGTCTCTGAGCCTCAAAGGAAAGGAAGGGGAGACCTCCTCTGATGCTACCTAGCCAATTAAGCTCTAGAAGAGGGTCATTGTAAGTCAGAACATGACATGGATCCATCCAGGTTTCCACTACTCTGAGGAAAGCTATTTCTTTTATCACAGTTCAAACTTCAGAAACACAACACAAGATTCCAAGCAAGTTGGCAAGTGAAGTGTTTCATGAACAAGGTTATATGCAATTCCCTGGCAGGGCTCCAAACACAGACCTGCAGCAGAGTTTCTCTTTCTTCAAGGCAAAAGAGGGAAAGAGAAGTCTGGAGGCTGACCGTGTGTAAGGTGCACAATTAATTCTCAAAGAGAACCACGGTGGTGGAGGGGATAGGCCATGGGAGTAAAACTGGAGCTTCAAATTCCCTCTCAGGCATGGAGCAGAAACAAGCCACTCTCCCTTAGATTAACCTACTTCAGAGATGTTGTTGCTAGGATAAAATTGAGGGAGAGAACTTCTTAAGCCAACACTGAGCTGCTTGTAAGAATGACGGGATAGAAATAAATAAATAGAGATATAGACAGTGATGGAAGATGACAGATAGATAGATAGATAGATAGATAGATAGAGAAAGATGCTAGATAGATGATAGGTAGATAGACCGATAGTTAGATAGATGATAGCTAGGTAGGTAGGTAGGTAGATACATAGACAGATATATGGATCATAGAATTATAGAGTTGGAAGAGACCACAAAGGCCATCCAGTCCATCCCCATAGATAGTTATCTATCGATAGATACATAGACAGATAGATAGATAGATAGATAGACAGATAGATAGGCTGAAAGATTATAGTCAGATAGATAGATAGATAGGCAGGCAGATAGATGATTGATAGGCAGGTGTATGGATGATAAATAGATAGATGATAATTAGAGGTAGACAGATGATAGATAGATAGATAGATAGATAGACTGAAAGATGATAGTCAGATGGATAGATAAATAGATTGACAGACAGATAGATGATCGATAGGCAGATGTATAGATGATAAATAGATAGACAGATAAATGATAATTAGAGACAGACAGTCAAATGATTGATAGATAGATAGATAGATAGATAGATCGACCAATAGATGATAGATAGATAGATAGACAGATAGATGATCGATAGGCAGATGGATGGATGATAGATAAATAGATAGAGAGATAGGTAGATAGATAGATAGACAGGTGATAGTCAGATACATAAAGAGATAGATATTCAGTAAAATGCAAATAATTGGCCAGGATATGATGGTGTCATTCTGCTTGATCCTGCTGTTTCTACAAAAATTGGCAACCCACCTCCTCTCAATGTGCCCCATCCCAAAAACCTGAAAACATATTCCATAGGGCTGGGAAACACCCTGGGTGTGATTTTTAGCTACAGTGAAGAAGGGTGAAAATTTCGATTCCACTGGTGTCAGATACCGAAATACTCAGTTGTGTCTCAGGAACAGCCTCCAGCTCTGTGTGTGTGTGTGTGTGGGGGGAAACATTTCAGTGAAGAAGCAGATTTTTTTAAAATTCACACAGAGACACACCAGCTGGAGGGTTCTTGCTGTGGCAGCTGATTAATTCTATCCATAAATGCCTTCTCACATGAAGACCACGAAGACCCCTAACATTTTGATGAGTTAGGCAGGGAGTATTCCCGCACACAACAGTATAAAGGAGAGACAACAACTTTGCTGAAGAGCTGAAGTTAAGAAGTTTGCTGCCCCTGCCCAGGAAGCTTTGTAGCTTGGGTGAGCAGCTAATGCAATAGTAATTTCCATGAGGACATGCGGAAGCGGAGTGATGAGAGCAGGTTATGAGACAGGAGGCTGCTGTGTTTGTGACGGAAGAGGACAAGAGTTGTCAAGACAGCAGATCGCCTGAGGGGGAAAGCTGACAGATTTGGTGGAAAGTGAAGCAGTAAAGAGATATATCCAGGAGGTTTATTTTTATGGCTTTTGTGAAAAGGGATACCGCATCGGCAACTGGGAGATGGGGGTGGATGTGTCAATTACGGGGCAAGCAAAATTATGTCAAAGTGGCCTTCTTATTTTGGCAACAACCCCAAGGGTACTGGCATGGGTAAGTTATTTGTCTTGTCCTCTTCTCTGGATCTTCTTTTGTAAAGATTTTGGAAACTTCAGCTACCCTGGCCCGCAGCCAGTAGCAGGAACTGTGTGACGCCTTCATCACAACAGCTTTTTTGGACCGAAGCTGTTTGAACAGCTTCGGTTCAAAACCCTACATGACTTGGGTCCAGGTTCAACAAAAGAGCATAATTCCCCACATGAACATCTTGGGGGAAGACCTGGGCTGCTGCCACATAGCAGACATAATTCAGTCATTCTACAAATCCTGGGATTTGTAGGTTTGCATGATCTTTAACCTTCTCTGCAAAGAGTGCTGACACCTCACAAAACTACACATCCCAGGATTCTGGAGCCATGGCCTTTAAAGTGGTGTCAAACTGCATTCTTTCTAGTGTAGATGCATCCTAGGACTTGGGAGATTGAGGGTGAAGTCCAGAGCTGGGACCCATGAGACCCTCCATATGTTCTTGGACTGTATCTCCCAGCATTCATCATCATTAGCTATGCTGGCTAAGGCTGCTGGAAATGACAATCCAACAACATCTGGAGGGTCAAACAATTCCCACCGCCTGGTCTCACCCACCCACTCAGCCAGTCAGTGTGGCTTACCACACAAAGTTGTTGTGCAGATTAAGTGGAGGAAGTGGCAGCTATATATGTAACATTGAACTATTGTGTGGAAGATGGGATATAACCCTAACTAATGAAATGAATACTTTTTTTCTCTCTTTCTGAAACTGATATGATTATTCTAGTTCAGAAAAAAATGGGTTCTGTATTTTCCCTATTTTCATTTTTCCTCCTCTAGTCTTCTATGCATGCTTGATTAAATTTATGAAAGTTGCTCATTTTAAAGAGAACAAATTAAGTTATTGGTTTAACTTACATTGTTAGCTGCCTTGGGCTCATTCAGGAAAGGTAAGTTATAAATATTTACAATAGAAGGTATAATGCATATACATCCAGCATGATGTAGTGGTCTGAATGCTGGACTAGGGCTTTGGGAGACCGGGGTTCGAATCCCTGTTCAGCCATGGAAACCCACTGGGTGACCTTAGGCAAGTCACACTGTCTCAGCCTCAGAGGAAGGCAAAGGAAAAAAACCCTTGAACAAATGTGGCCAAGAAAACACTGTGGTTAAGATTGTCTAAGGCTGCTAAAACACTGCAGAAATAAAGTAGTTCAACACTGCTTTAACAGCTCAATGCTATGGAATTCTAGGATTTGTAGTTTTGTGAAATATTTAGCCTTCTCTGTCAGAGACCTCTGGTGCCAAAAAACCCCCTACAAATCCCACGATTCTATAGGATGGAGCCATGTAGAGGGGGTTCACCATTGCCTTCGTCTGGGGCAGAGAGAGTGTGGCTTGCCGAAAGTCGCCCAGTGGATGTCTATGGCCTAGCAGAGATGTACGTTCACAAGGAGATTATCACACTACACTGTTATACTGCTATTATTCCTCTTTAGCTGCTCTGGCTGCCTCCTGTGGAGTCCTGGGATTTGCAGTTTAGGGAGATAGCATTAACATTCTCAGCCAGAGAGCTCTTAGGCCTCCCTAAACTACAAACCCCACAATTCCACGGAAGGCTGCCATAGCACTTAAACTGGAATAATAGCACTATAACTAAGACCACCACACAACAAGGTGGAATATGCCTGCAAGAAATTAAGAAAGGAAAGACCACATTGCTATAAATGTAAGAAGGGTCTCTCTCTTCCCCCCCCTGCTATATGGTCATCGCCATTCCCAAGTGAGGTGTATGGCTTCTCTCCATTGCCCTGAGCACAATGCGTGCCTAGTCCCCAGTGCGCAAATGCTCCTTTCTCCTCCCAACTCTCTTCAGCAAACCCTAATTAGGTCATTTATTCTTAAATTAGAAACTCTGGTGCTGAGGCTCTTATAATGCAATCCTGCTGCGTGCAAAGGGGAGGAAGGAAAGCAGGTTTAGTGGATGGATGAGAAGCTCGTTCGCTCATTAGCCGCCTGTGTGTGTTAAACATACCATCCGGATATCATGCCATCCACAGCCTGCTAAATGCATGCCTTATGCATGCCACTCGCTGGGACCATTCTTTACCCATAGCCACCTGCATTGCAGGATTATTTCTCCCTTTTGCCTTTGCTTCCCTTCTGTCCTTAGCTTGTGCCATGCTATTATCTTAAGTGAACCTGCTAAACAGAGAAGGAGCAAACCAATTCTCAATTCTACAGTGCCATTCTCAGCCCGAGCAAATGTGTACTCCAAAGCCAATATGCTCCCTGCTTCCAGGCACTCAATTGTGACTCTTTCTTTCCTTATTCCCCTCATTTTTTTAAGCAATGTCTAAGCAACAAGAGAAAAGAGGGTTCAAGGGCTTCTTGGGGGGAAATCGCCATTCGATAGGAGAAAGCATGATGCTGTCACCATGGAGATCAAGGCTTTTGGGCATAGTGATCATTGCTACAAAATGGAACACTTTTGTGTCTCTCCTTCCACGGTGCTTTGGGAGGGGGGTTGGCTTAGATTTGCAGAAAACAATAATAGGTGTATGGGTTCCATTTCTGGGTAGCACACTCTTGCACACAAGATGAAATCAAAATCAGGACCATGCCTCTCCACCAAGAAAAGCATTGCAATCCATACTTGAAAAGAGAAAACAGAAACTTTCCAGCGTAAAGATGGTTCCTGTTGGCCTCTTGGCAACTAGAGTGATTCCCTAAACTGGTGAAGGAGAAAACAAATATTTAACTGCCCTCTCTTACCTTTTTGTCCACATCAAAATGGCGATTCTGCTCCAGGTGTACCAGATAGATAGATAGGCAGACCGATAGATGATAATCAGATAGACAGATATAGAGCAAGATGATAGACAAACAGGCAGACAAATCATAGAGTTGGAAGAGACCACAAGGGCCATGTAGTCCATCCCCCTGCCCTGCAGGAATACACAATCAAATTTTGGGTCCCCCTGCAATGCTTTATTTTTGGGGACCCATATGTTTATCTCAGGTCAGTGTAACCTAACTCAACCTAAGCTATTCACAGTACAGGATATTCAGATTATTACTAATAACGTTTTTGCAGGAAGAAGGTTACTATGGGTCCCCCACAATGATGGGGGCCCCTGCAGATGCTGACACTGCTGGTGCCTTAAACTGGCCCTGAATCAAAGCATCCCTGACAGGTGGCCACCCAGCCTCTGTTTAAAAACCTCCAAAGGAGACTCCACCACACTCCCAGGCAGCAGCCAAACAGCTCTTACTGACAGGAAGCTCTTCCTAATGTTTAGGTGGGAATTCTTTTCCTCTCATTTGAGTCCATTGCTCCATGTTTTTAAAACCATGTTTTAAAATCAGGAAGTAAAATGAAAGTGGATGTCTGGTTTACTTTCTAGTTTAAACTAGGCCTCTTACAAGTATACAATAGCTTAAGCAACACGGCAAAAATATCCTCTCCATGCCTTCTAGAGGGCAAGGAAATTAAAATTATTATTTTTAAAAATATAAAATGAAAATGGTTTGTTAAAAATAATATTCAGGGATGTTAGGGAAAGTAACTTTTCCATTATTTTGCTCTTACAAGCAAAAATGAACCAAGCAAAGATTTACATCCCTAATTCAATCCTTGATACATATGAAGGGAAAGGCAGAGATAAATAAAGAGGAGGAGGAGGAGGAGGGGAGAAGGGGGTGACAGAGGAGGAGTGTGGAAGAGGAGAAGGAGGAATGGGGAAGGAAGAAGAAGAGGAAGAGGAAGCAGAGAAGGAGGAGTGGGGAAGGAAGAAGAAGAGGAAGAGGAGAAGTGGGGAAGGAAGAGGAAGAGGAAGCGGAGAAGGAGGAGTGGGGAAGGAAGACGAAGAGGAAGAGGAAGCGTAGAAGGAGGAGTGGGGAAGGAAGAAGAAGAGGAAGAGGAGAAGTGGGGAAGGAAGAGGAAGAGGAAGAGGAAGAGGAGAAGGAGTGGGGAAGGAAGAGGAAGAGGAGAAGGAGGAGTGGGGAAGGAAGAGGAAGAGGAGAAGGAGGAGAAGGGAAGGAAGAGTAGGAGTGGGGAAGGAAGAAGAAGAGGAAGAGGAGAAGGAGGAGTGGGGAAGGAAGAGGAAGAGGAGAAGGAGGAGTGGGGAAGGAAGAGGAAGAGGAGAAGGAGGAGAAGGGAAGGAAGAGTAGGAGTGGGGAAGGAAGAAGAAGAGGAAGAGGAGAAGGAGGAGTGGGGAAGGAAGAGGAAGAGGAGAAGGAGGAGTGGGGAAGGAAGAGGAAGAGGAGAAGGAGGAGTGGGGAAGGAAGAGGAAGAGGAGAAAGAGGAGTGGGGATGGAAGGAGAAGGAGGAGTGCGGAAGGAAGAGGAAGAGGAAGAGGAGATGGAGGAGTGGGGAAGGAAGAAGAGGAAGAGGAGAAGGAGGAGTGGGGAAGGAAAAAGAGGAGAAGTAGAGAGAAGGAGGGGGAAGAAGAAAGAGGAGAAGAGATGAGGGAGGAAGAAAAGGAGGTGTGAGGAAGGAGAAAGAGGAGGAGTGTGGAGGAAGAAGAAGAGGAGGAGGAGAAAGAGAAAGAGGAGGGGAAAGGAGGAGGCGGTGGCAGAGGAGGAGAGTTGAAGAGGGGAAGGAGGAGAAGGATATAGGGAGGAAGGAGAAGAGAAGGAGGAGAAGATTGTGGGAAATGTAGCACTCTTCTTGCACCCCATGCTTAGTAAATTTAGGGAATTCCTTGCATGCTCAAGTTTCCACCCCCCTTCTCTTCTCAGGCTGTCTTAGCCATTTGGAGCTATGGGGTGACCATTGAGACATTCATCACATGGCCTCCTAAATTAAATGCTTTATGATCTTTTGTCTTCATCCCTTCTTGGAGTTTCTGCAGCTTCTCCATGATGCTGCTGCTTTTTCACTTTCCCCCCTTTCCTCCATGCATCTAACTTCCAAAACATGAAGAAAAGAGGCGAGCTCTTGCTAACCTGCAATCACCTCTTGATCTGAGGAAATATGGATATCACTGCTGTAATGCTTACAAACTTCTGAATTGATTATCCTAACCTGAACTTCCCAAGATGGGGTGAGTTTTCTACCCTGAACCGTAATCCCCTCAGTTAGTTAAGGACTTAGATTTGTTTCAAATATATAGTTTAAGATTGCTATACCTTCAATAAGTTTTGATATGCATTTTTAAGCAAATGTCTTTATTGTCCTTAATTTGTCTACCTGACTGGGTGATCAGCCCACATACAGATGCAAATTGAGCTGGGTCGAAAGCTTCCCTATGCTAACTCTGCTTACTTTGAAATAAAGTTTTCTTAAGAAGATATTCCTAAAGGGCTTGCTCTCTGGAATCTTTAATATATATTTTTTTTAATTTTATACTCATATACCCCAACAAAGATGAGGAGGGGAAGGAAGAAGAAGAAAAGGAGGAAAAGATGAGGAAGGGAGAAGTAGAGAGGAGGAGGAGAAGGAGGATTGAGTAAGGAGGAGGGAGGAAGAAGAGGAGAAGGAAAGAAGATGAGGAAAGAGTAGGGAAGAAGAAGAGGAGGAGAAGGAAGTAAGAGGAGGGGGAGGAGAAATGAGGAAGGAAGAAGAGAAGGAAGAGGAGGACAGCTGGGAAAATCTCTGCCTGATAAACCCACAGAATTGCTGCCAGTTAGTGTTGCCAATAATAAACCAGATGGGCCAGTGGTTGGAACTGTATTCAACGGCTTATTTGTTCATTATTAATGCCAACCCTTTGGCTCCGAAGGATCCTGACACAGGACCGGGGCTGAGAGGGGATTTGCAAACAGCAAATTAAACAGTGCTCAAACACCATTTCCCTTTTTGGGTCTCAAAAGTGCCCCCTGGACATAGGCTTCCCTTAACCAGGCGGCAGCCTCAACGACCCATAAGGGTGGAAGGTTTATCCTCTGCCAGTTTCCCCATTTGTTGTTTTATTGTTGCTTTGCTTCCTCTTCAGGTAGAGGGGTTGAGAAGCTCCGTGCTGCTTCTGCTTGCATAAAACATGATGGTGCGCCCTGAACAATGCAGGAATACATTACATAAATTTCCCTTTGATATCTAGCATGTTTCCTGGTTATAATGGAATGTGAACAGAAATATCACCCCTCCTCCCTGATGAGGAAGATAACTCACTCTACCCTTCTTCAATTAGGATATGCGTTGCCAGGCTTTTGAAAAGAGTTCAGTTGCCCAAGGGGGAAAAAGGGTTGGGTGGGTAAATGGTCTTTTGCTAATTTTATTTGCAGAAATAGGCATTAAGGTCCCAAAGCCTAAGGTAATTCCATTTAGGGGTTGTCTAGACAATGAAAATACTCCTTGTTGAATTCAAGGAGAATACCCTTTGCCCCAACATGCTGCAAAACAAGATTCACCATATTCAGAAGGAGGGTGGCCAAAAACGTCATCTACTGCATGGGAAAAGACTTTGTGGCTTTTCCCAAAGTTTTAAAAAATAATGCATGGAAATGCACATTACCACTTGTTCATTACACAGTTCTTTGGACATCTGAATCAGGAGGCTGTGCATTCTCATTGAGGGCAGAAGTCAAGAGTGGATTGTTTGGGCATGCACGGGGGTGGATTCACCAGCAAGGAAATGGCTGGAAGCACCATTTTGGAGTTTCACATTATCGATCGTGCACTTTTTTGCTGTGCTGAGATGACCAAATAGCTTTTTAAAGTTTTTTAAAGCAAAAGGTCAACCTTGCGCACCTTTCCTTTACAGCTTTTTTTTAAAATTGTGCAATGGTGTCAAAATATAGAGAATAATAACACACTGTAATTTACTTGGCCACCATCTTGATTTGCAGGCATGGCTGCCTGTGCACTTCAAATGCTAATCGCTTTGCATACAATTGATTTTGCCAAAGAACCATGGAAACAAATGAAGGCTGCTGCAAATTTGCATTAGGGTGCAGGAATCAGGAAGATATTGAGAAGCTGGAGCATGTCCAGAGTAGGGCGACCAAAATGGTGGGAGGTCTGGAAGCCATGCACTATGAGGAGCAGCTTAGGGAGCTGGGTGTGTTTAGTCTGGAGAAGAGAAGGTTGAGAAGTGACATGATAGCCATAAAATGAGTACCAGGCTTGTGGGAGTAATTAGCTAACACACATTGGAAACTGCTTAACGCAGTGTAGATGTGTAAATGGTGATTGCTTAAAAAAACAATTTGTAAGCCGCTCTGATAGCCTTGAGGCTGAAGAGCGGGATATAAATAAATAAATAAATAAATATTTAGATATTTGAAGGGATGTCATACTGAGGATGGGGCAAGCTTCTTTTCTGCTGCAGAGAGTAGGACATGGAGCAATGGACTCAAACTAAAGGAAAAGAGATTCCACCTAAACATTCAGAAGACCTTCCTGACAGTAAGAGCTGTTCGGCAGTGGAATATGTTGTTGACTGGGAGTGTGGTGGAGTCTCCTTCTTTGGAGCTTTATAAACAGGGGTTGGATGGCCATCTGTCGGGTGTGCTTTGGTTGGATATCCCTTCAGGGCAGGGGTTTGGACTAGATTGCACTTGTGGTCTTTTCCAACTCTATATGATTGTATCATCTTCTCGTCTAGACAACTCCTCTGACTAGATGAACTGGGGTGGGAAGCATGGAAGCCATTCTGACTGACTGATATAAAAAAAAATCGAAGTAAGCTTTGCAAGAGGTCACCTGCACCTCGAAGCAGGTAAGACCTTTATAAACAGAGAACAGGATGGCTTAGGGTTAGTCTATCTGAAAGACCATACCTTCCCACACAAACCAGAGACTTGAGATTTCTGGGGAAGGCTTTCTTTACATCCCACCAGCATCCCAGGCTCCACCACACTCCAAGGTCAGGATACAGGAGAGAACCTTATCAATGGCTGAACTTTAAAGGAGCTATCCCAGTTATTGAACCCAGGTTCGATTATACTATGGGCACTCCGGAAGCTGCTCATTCAACGTAAATCAAACCTGCAACTGGATTTACTTGCCTTGAACTATCAACAAACTGTCTCAAGGGAAACTCAAGGGAAACTGCTGACACCAAAGAGAAGGAGGGGGGAATTGCTTTTTGCATACAGTATAAAAATATTCTGTAACAACAACTCTGGGTTCTGACTCTTTGGAAGATATTCCAGTCAGGCCCACCGGTGTAATAAAACTCACTTTCCAATCCATGGGTCTGCTGTTCCATGATTTCTGCATCAGACCCTCTTTCCAGAAAGGCTTCACCCTTGGAACAGTGCCTAAATTTCACACTAAAGTCTGGAGCAGATAAACTGGTCATTGTCATGGGAACCACCATCTTTCATAATCTGTTGAGATTAAAAACCAGAGCTGATGCACCGCTCCACCTACAGGACAGCCACTGGCTGACATTACACTATTTGGCTGGCATAACACTGTGGGACAGTATAGAGGCTATAGGTGTGTGCCAGTGTCACGGTTTTAGACAACCAAGTTTGCCATGTCCTAAGTAACTGCTTTCTGTGCGTGTGTGGTTAAATGTGTTTATAAAGCAAGAGAAGCCGATCCATCAGCCCTCTAAGAGCCTAATCGATATATTCCAATTTGATCTCAGAGTTGTTTTGCCTCTGGGAAGTTTAATTTATTTCAACTTGTGACCATGAGAAAAAAAAAAAGGAGAGGTGGGTGAACAGCTAAAGGGAACAAAAATGTAGGTAAGGGAGGGGGGAGTGGATAATGGGATACATCCATACTCACGCACCATTTCAATCTCCCATTTCACCCTGAAGAAATCACTTGTATGACTTCAAGGACCATGAAAACAAATATAGGGTTTGCTAGAGACTGAAAGACGAGGGGGAAAGCAGAGGAGAGCATAATATGAATGGATTAGCAAGATGAAAGATCCAGCGATAAACAGCACAGACTACTATAAATCTGGGAATAAATTTTCTTTGAGTAGACAGTTTGCATCCAAAGCAGAGATCCTTCATCCAGGTAGAATCATAGAATGATAGAGTTGGAAGGGAACACAAGGGCCATCTAGTCCAACCCCCTGCCATGCAGGAATACACAATCAAAGCATCCCTGACAGATGGCCATCCAGCCTCTGTTTAAAAACCTCCAAAGGAGGAGACTCCATCACAATCCCAGGCAGTGCATTCCTCTGCTGAACACCTCTTCCCATCAAGAAGTTCTTCCTAATGTTTAGGTAGTATCTCTTTTCCTCTAGTTTGAGTCTTTTCCTCCATGTCCTAATCTCTGGAGCAGCAGAAAACAAGCTTCCTCCAATCTCAGTATGACATCCCTTCAAATATTTAAACACAGCTATTTCTCTGTGAAGAATTATTATTTTCTATGTAAAAAGGGCTGTTTCCTGCCCAGAAAAAATGTCTACTGTGCAAAAAAAGCAGGAGTGTTTTGCAGAATACATCCTGTATGGCAAAAATTCTCATCAGTCTATCATTCATAGGGTCACCATAAGTCAAAGTTGAGTTAACAACAACAAAGTAGGACAAAGGACGATTGGAGAGAAACCTTACTCAAGGTTCTACATTGGCTTTGTGTAGAGCAGATCTCCACCTGCACAGTCAAATGGTAATTCTGCTCCACAAGCCTTGTTTAGAATGAAAATGTTGTGCAACTGAACCAAGACACCAAATGTGCCACTGAAGGCACAACCCAATCTGCAGGGACTTCTGCATGCAATACACACCCATGTGTGATGTTCAATGCACATCCATGTGCCATGGAACCATATAGTTGCCTTGGGCCCTGCACAAGAAGAAAGGCAGGATATGAATCAAATAATCACTCTGCTTCTGCAACCTGGAACCGAATGTAGCCATTATGCATTGGACAAAAATGTCCAACTGGTTTCTTTGGGAGACTTCCACATGCATTAGATGCCATAAAGATTTCAGCCCCTGTATGCTACATCGTGAGTGTTAGACTAGAGCTCTGGAAACCGGGGGGTTGAATTCCTGCTCAGCTATGGAAACCCACAAGGTGACCCTGGTCAAGTCACTCTCTCTTAGCCCCAGAGGAAGGCAAAGGCAAACTCCTTCTGAACAAATCTTGCCAAAAAACAAACAAAAAAAAACCCCACCCATGATAGGGTTGTCATAAGTAGGAAACAATAGTAGGATAATATCTCACTGGAGGTGGGTTGTTTCAATTAAGAAAGCCACAGCAGGGCAGTTGGTGACTGGAGCTCTTGGAAGTCTCTGGTCCATAGGGTTGCCATAAGCTGAAGCCAACTTGACAGCAAATAACAACTACAATACCATGTGTTGAGCCTTTTGGAACAGGGCCAAAGCAATGTGCAACTCCAGGATATGGGGAAATTTCATATACGAAGAATTTCTTTTCCCCACAATACAGACTGGATGTGACAACACTTGCCAAATTATTTCATAAAAGAAACTCTCTGTCTCTTGTTAGACTGGGGCAGATGGAATCCAAAACACACTGCAAAATTTATTTAACTAAACTGCCTTGTAAGATTAACGAAGCATGCTTCTAACTAACCCACTAAGGAATCTCACCAACTGCTCTCTTTTCAAGTCCCTATCTGCCAGTGGTCTTGAAAGCAAGCAATTACCTGCCTTGAGTGAGATCTCGTCTCAAAGCAGGAGAAAGAAACTGAGAACACAAGCTTGTCATACAGCAGAAGGGACCCCAAGAATTATGCCGCACAACCCATTCCCTCCATGGCACACTGCTCTATATTGGAAAGTTATTGCTCTTCTGCTCTTGGGCAAAATCACTTGCAAGAGAAGACATCCTAGATCTGTTTTGTAGTAGCAGGATATTGACAAGCTGGAACATTTCCAGAGGAGGACAACCAGGATATTGGGAGGTCTGGAAGCCATGATGCCCTCTGAGGAGCAGCTTAGGGAGCTGGGCATGTTTAGCTTGGGAAAGAGAAGGTAAAGAGGGGACATGATAGCCATGTTTAAATATTTGAAGGGATGTCATACTGAGGATGGGGCAAGTTTGTTTTCTGCTGCTCCAGAGACTAAGGCACAGGGCAATGGACTCAAACTACAGGAAAATAGCAATGGCATTTATATTTCTATACCGCTTATTGGTGCAAAGCAGTCCCTGAGTGGTTTCCAATGTTTTAGCTAATTGCCCCCAAGAAACTCATTTTACCAGCCTATGGAATAATGGAAGGCTGGGTCAACCTTGGAGCCTGTAGGATTGAACTCACAACACTGTGGCTTGCAGTACCAGTATTTAATCACTGCGCCACCAGGGTTCCTGGTGATTCCAACTAAACATTAGGAAGAACTTCCTGATGGTAAGAGCTGTTTGGCAGTGGAACCCGCTGCCATGGAGTGTGGTGGAGTCTTCTTCTTTGGAGGTTTTTAAACAGAGGCTGGATGGACATCTGTTGGGAATGCTTTGATTGTGTATTCCTGCGTGGCAGGCAGTTGGACTAGATGGCCCTTGTTGTCTCTTCTAACTTTTTGATTCTATGATTCTACCTCATGGAAGAACCATCTCTGGTCTGGTACTGTATCTGAGAGCCATTTCTAAGTGTTTGATTCCCTGACTTTCACTTCTTTCCCCCAGAAAGCCATGCCTGCCCCTGCTTCCTTCTGACCTCCTGGCAAGATCTTCACTATAATTTGTCTGCTAATGGGAAAGAATACCAAGCGAAGGGCTGTATCCCATGCAAACTTCAAATACGCCATGCTTTCCCTACAAAGTTCCTGACACCTTCAGAAAGAGTTGTTTGGGGGTTGGGGTTGTGGTTCATGCTAATTTGCAAAGTCACAAATCCACCCTCCGAAGCACATGCAAATTGCTTGTTTATACGAATGCCAGGAAATATGGAAAATCAGAAACAAAATGTGTTGATTTTCTTCTCCTAGCACCACATTTCATCTTAATGCTTTCTGCTTTGATGCTTCCTCTCCTCGTCCTGTTTGATATGGCAATGGGGCCAATCTTTCTCTCGCTCTCTCCCAGCCCCATATCAGACATTCACTAGAAATGCCTCTGCTACTTGTCGAAAACTTGGAGGGGATACGATTTTAAGCATTCGGCATGCATTCTGCTGTAAAGAAAACCACTCTTTCTAATGAGCATTGGAGAGTGCGTGGCACGGAGCAGAAACTGTTTTCTAAGATCTGTCACAAATGATTTAGTTTCATTAGTTTTAATAGCCTTTAGCTACAGGCAAACCATATAAGTGAAAATTAAGATATTTTTCACGCAATGAAAATGTGGCATCGGTCAGAAGGGAAAGAGAGGGAGACGGTGGTCTTTTTTAAATTTTATTTTTGCTTTGTTTTGGGCTTTCTCTCTCACTCTTTTCTCCCCCCACCCCGACCCCATTTTCTTGGTTTTGTTCTTGATGACAGATCATCCTTGTATGAGAAAATTGCTACGTGGAGGAGGCATCCCATGTTCACAAAAGCACAAGGCAGGCTGACATCAGAAGCCATTCCCCCTACCCCCTGCAGTCTATCATTTTGCTGACATCATTCAACATCTTCCAGTTCAAAAAAAGGATGCTTTATGGGAATTTGGGCAGAGGGACAGGAAACACTAACATGCGCATACACATGATGGAATGTTTCTCTCCTTTGGAAAGGAAAAAAAATTCCTTCCCCCCCCCCCAAAAAAAACTCCTTTCCTAATGCTTAGTAGGTCTTCTTATCAGCTTGTCTTCTGCACATATCTACATATATATTCTCTGCTGCTCTGTTTTCTCATGCAGTCTTGCCATAGCAGATCTAAATAAATCTTGCTACACTCTAGCAGAGCTTGGGAAGTTACTTTTCAGAAAAGCAATCAGTTAGATTTACCATTCTAAAGCTACCCTTCCATTAGTTACCATGGCACATACCATTTAAAGTAGCTCTTTACTGTCTCTTGTTGAAAACTAACTGAACGAAAGTTATGTTCAGTTACTTCTGTATGCTGTGAGCCAGTGGCTTGTGGTACAAACCATACTTAGCTAGCTATAAAACTAGAAACACTTCCAAGATAAACTACGAAAAGATTGATGTTATCCCTCAATGCAGTACAATCATAATATGGTTCATTCATGCCTTCCTTTCCCCCCGGAAATGACCTTCTAACTCCAGTGGTGTAGCTGGGGGGGGGGGGACTGAGAACATTGCCCCTTCTCCAAATTAGAATTTTACCCCACCAAATAAAATTTTCCTTCATTCCCCAAATTTCTGATGATTGAGCCATTTAAAGCTACAGTTGGGCATTTAGAAATAATGACTGATCCCAGACATATAGCCTTGATGTCGTGGCTACAATCTGTCTCACGATCCAACCAATTCTCTGAAGATGCCAGCCACAGATGTAGGTGAAACGTCAGAAACTATTCCAGAACATGGCTTCACAGCTTGGGAAAAAACTAAGGAAAAACTCTGGTTTCTCTTCAGATCGATCTAACCCTCAAAACTGAGCTTAAAATCCAGGCAGTCATGCAGAGGAACAAAGTTCTGTGGTGCTAGCAAGCAGGGCATTGAAAGATGCTGGGCTCTATCACAACTCCTGTTTGCACAGATGCTCTGCGATAGCAGAGGGATCCCATCCATCAGCATCCTCTTCACCAAGACCACAGGACTCCATACGTGTGGCTGCCTAGATTTTAAGGTGGGTTTGGGGGGCATTTATGATGGTGGCAATGATGCCATGATTTTAAATGGGAATACCAAGGAGTTATGAGGTTATAAGCTAACAGGGTGCTACCCAGAAGTTAGTCGTCCAAAGGATAAAGCCAAGCAAGTCTACCCAGGGAATGTGAATTCAGCAGATATAAGAGTTATTTATATGTGCAAATGATTTTCAGTGTCTCATTCTCTGTAATACGGAACATTTGGGGACTGAAGAATTCTTATTTGGGGGGCAATGCCCCCCTGATTTCCCCCAAACTGCCCCCCCATAGTTACACTCCTGCAAATGCACTATTTAATATGTAGCTGCTTACTTTGGAGCTCTGCATTTTAATATGGGGAAACATGGTTGAAAATAAAGTCTGAAATGTGAGAGGAGCAAAGCAAAGCTAAGTGAAAATGGAGTCCTGAAATTATCCATCCCATTTGCAGGTGACATATGTTTCTCCCTATATTTCATGCATCGGCAAGTCACATTGCAGGAGTGGATTGAAGACGTGTCTGACAAAGTTACTTTGCTCCAAAAGCCAAGCAATCCACATTTTATATAGTTCAATACACAAAGCCCAGTAGTTTGGGGGTTTTTGTATTTTTTTTTGTATTTTTTTTTAACTGAGCCTTAAAACTTCACATTTTGTGAGATATTTTAGTCTCCTCTGTCGGAGAGCTCTGGTGCCACCACAAACTACAAATCCTTCAAATAATAATAATAATAAAATTCTAACTAAGGAGAATGTATGTACACTAGCTGACCCAACGTAACATACACCATTATAGTAGATCTGAAAGGTTCACACAGTTCAGCTACATGCTATTATTTTAGGAAAATAATATTGCATTGTTTTCCATGTGGGTGGTGATTGGCTGAGGGAGGGAGAGGAGGGAGGGGCCCTTGTGAGGCTGGGGGTGTAGATGCAGATTGAGCGGTAGGAGTGGATTGTGAGGTGGAGAGGGAATTTGCATGTGGGTGGTGATTGGCTGAGGGAGTCAGGGGAGGGAGGGGATTGGTTGGGTAAGCGGCCAATCAGCACACTGGGAAAGGAAACATACCCAAAAGGTTTAGACAGACAGATAGATAGATACTTTTCACGGCAGTGCTCTCAATGTGAGACGTCTCCTCCTCACTCTGAGGACTAGAGAAGAGGTACCAAGCATTGAAGCGTTGAAACCCCAGGCTAGATCTGGAGGTCTGGGAATCCCAGGCCCTCTAGATGTTATTGAGCTCTGATTCCTATCATCCCTCACCGTCACTTATAATGGCCAGGTCTGATGGGAGTTGCAGTCCGACAACCTCTGAATGGTTGTACTTAAATCGAAGCTGCATTTTGAGGGAAGGTGTGCCATTAAGTACCAAGTGCTGGGATCTGAAAAATGGGGAAAAACAGGAGTGCTCCTGCCTTGTTTGGGAGTGCTGGGAGGCACCTGGATAGCTCTTTCTGGACTAAATTCACCTTAATCTGATTCAGCAAAGTGATTGATTTGTTCAGCTTTACACCCACTTAGAAGTTCCAATTTTGCTTCTTTTATTTATCGTAAGCAACATTTTATTTTATTTTATTCTTTTCCTGCAGCCTTTATTTGGAAACGTCTAATCGAATTGGGCTCCCTCTTATATATCATCCTTGGCAATAAAGATTTGGCAATTAGGAGCTAATTGATGGGTTTATTGATGACGCAGACTGCAATGTTCTTCCCCACCCACCTACCCACCCACCCAACCACCCCTAACTTCATCTGCTACAATTCAGAAAAAGATAGTATTAACTATATCTTTCCTTAAACCAGCAGAAACTAGGACTCAGCTTGGGAAAACAATGTATCTCCAAAAGGAATCCATGTATCTGCAGGCCACAGTATTGTGCCCTATAGTTTGGCTAAGAGGAGCATTTTCCCCCCCTCCACCTCTGAGAAGGTTGTGGTTTAAGAGACGAGAATTAAGAATATGCAAAGACTTCCCTAAACCCTTCTTCACTATTTTTTATAGTTCCACTTTTTTTTTATTGCTAACCGTACTTAATCCCCAGGCAGCAAACATTCACTGTATTTAAAGGAAAACCCAAACTACTTCAATATCCTATTTATTCTTACCCCTTCATCTCAATAGCTCATAACTTGTATGGCAAGCTTGTGACCTTAGGTTGCTGTATGTCATCACACAGACATACCGGTATATACATCTCTCTCTCTGGCTTTTCTTCGCAAAGGAAGATTCAGGAAGGACTCATCCTGTGCTTTCTGCAAGTGCGCTGATGAATAAAAAGGCCAATCCGAGATAAACAAGTCCAGTTGCAGAAAGCACAGCAGAGGGTCTCCTTGGGTGATGTTTCCGGGTTGTGATTCTTTCTGCGTTGCCATTTCTCTTCAAGACTTGTTTGATGTGGGTTCTCAAATAAGGCTGCAGCATTGTGGATAGTACATCTCCATGCCTCCCAATGTGGGCCAGGGTGGACCAATGTTGGTGATCAATTTGGCCAAGCCTGAGATGTTGTTTCAGGGAGTCCTTGTATTGCTTTTTTGGAGCGCCCCTCTTACGCTGACCCATGGCCAATTCACCGTAGAGTACTATTTTTGGGAGGCGATAGTCCTCCATCCTAGAAACGTGTCCTGCCCAGCACAGCTGTGTTCTCAATATCATGGCCTCAATGCTGGTGATCCCTGCTTGCTCAAGGACAGCAACATTTGTCACACAGTCAGTCCAGTGTATATTTAGGATTGTGCATATACAGCGCTGATGAAAGCATTTGATGAGAAATTTGTATTTTGGACCACCAGATTCCATGGTTAGGGGATGTCATGCCCTGCCTCTCAGAGGACAGTGAGCAGGAATTTGCTCATATTGTGGTGGAGTCTCCTTCTTTGGAGGTGTTTAAACAGAGGCTGGATGGCCATCTGTTGGGAATTATTTTAAATGTATTCGTGCAGGTTGGACTGGATGGCCCTTGAGGTCTCTTCCAACTCTATGATTCTATGATTCTATGAAATCATGCCTGAGTTAAAGCAGAGTGACCATCAGCCACCAGACTGAGGGACACAATGTCCAACAGCTACAAGCCTCTGAGGGACAGAGTGCCCAGCAGGATCACTCATCTGAGCAACAAAATATTCCACAGCCACAAACCCTGGAGGAACAGGAGACAGACGTACCCAGCTTCACTCAGCGTTGTCAAGAAAAGGAATAACTCCAATGCTCACATAGATTATATAAGAAGTACAAAGTAATCACAAACCACCTGCAAGGCTCAGCTGGGCCAGAAATAACCAGCATCTCCTCCAGAAGAGCTTGGCTGACAACCAACCTGTTGCTTGGTTAGACGTGTGCAGGTGTGGGCTTGCCAGCAATCTCCAAAGGAGACTCCACTACAGTCCCAGGCAGTGTATTCCACTTCTGAACAGCTCTTACTGTCAGGAAGTGCTTCCTGATGTTTAGGTGGAAACTCTTTTCCTGTTGTTTGAGTCCATTGGTACCCAGACTTTGACTTCTTTATTTTTCTTTTTTTTACCAAGTCTCCCCTGGCATGTTTGTCTGTGTGTGGTGGTGGGGAGGGGGGAGCAGATAGAAAGTTTTACCCAAGATAGAGAATCAGGAAATTTGAAGCATGAGCTATCAGCAATTTTATTTATTTTTTTACAAAAAATAAAATAAAACAATGTTCACAGCCGTACAGTGTTTGGAAAGACAACAGAGATTTTGATGCTCTGATAGAAAATGTAATTGCATTAAGCTGACCTTCACAAACAGAGTGTGAAGTTCTATTTTGTCTCATCGGAAAGCCAACATTAGCAGTTTGTGGCACCTCATATTTCATTGTTTGCTGAGCTTTCGCTCGATTACTGTGATTCACTGTCTTTAACATTAATGATTATGCTCCGGTGCAAATACGCAATGCAGTGGGCATTTATGATATTGTTCACATGCCTTGCATGGAGGGGAGGAAAGTCTCACCCTGTAATATAAAACTGAGATAGATATAGTGACTGCAGAGATGGCCCGGCATGGCGGTCCAGACTCCATCCCATTTTGGTCACGCAACAGGAGAGCAAAGGACTTGATCCGGGACCAGAATAGTCCAGTGGGAAGCCAGCGTATTCTGCCCATATATAGATAAGTTGCACGATGTCAAGATACGGGATTAAACAGGAGCTTCTAAATTGACCACTTGAGAAAGAGGCTGCTCTTTTTTTAACCTGTTTTTGGAAGCCTGTCTGGGCACTTGAGAATGGAAAAGATACTTTTCAGTATGTTCAAAACATTCAATTTGGATTAAGGCTGGATTGGGGAAGGATTTGTACAAGCACCAGGCTTCCATTTTTATTTGGTCTGGCAAACTACAAAATGCACAACCAGACAGCAAACACACATCAGTGCACATGCCCCAGTCCATGCCATGCACTCAACACTCAGCTGGTATTTTCTGCAGATAGATTTGATATTGCCTTTAGCCATCATTTTTTCAACCTGAAGCCTTGCTGTGGAATGATCAGTGAGGCTTTCCCCATGTCTTCATCACTGTTATCTTGTGTGATCCTAAGAAACACTGGTCTAGCCCTAAGCTGCATGCAAGCCATTACCAGTATGACCTCCATTTGTTTCCATTTCTTCTGCAAATCCCTGTCCTGACACCACTGATACATTTTGCAAATTGGTGCATTCACTATAAGCACCATTTTCATTGACATTGAGTAACAGAGGGCAATAGCAGCCAGAATGTTGCAAGAGACATCTTCCTGTGTAATTTCAGGTTACAAGCATGTTTACAGGTTTTAGTATCTCCGCTTTGGCTGATAGGATTAGCCAGGTGTTTGGACCTTTAACTGTCTTGCAAATTAACATTTATTTGGGATTTGGTCAGCTGCTCCTTAAGTGCATACCTGACTGGGCAATGTTTGTCTTTGGGGTTCTTACTTGGGGGATTTCCCATTTTTCATGGCCACACTACGAGGGAGGCCACATTTGGCCTAATTATTAAATATTGCCAATTTATTATAGACAGATATGGGGCAGGGGGTGTCAGGGTAGGTAACAATTTGCCACACATATTTTAAAAAGTCTCCTAAATGAAGAGGTATTTACCTGCTGAAAGAAAGGCAACAGAGAGGGGAACAAGTAGATCTCCTGAGGAAGGGAAGTCTCATGATTTTGGAGGACCACTAAGAACTAAGAACGCTCTCTCTCTCGTGTTCTCACCAAATATGACTATGATGGAGATGGGACCAAGAGAAAGATGTCCCTTGAAGACTATAAAGCTCCAGAAGGCTCTAGTTGACAACATTGGGACTAGATGGGTGAAGGATTTGATTCTGTATAAAGCCAGCTCGCTGGGTATTTAACCAAGAAGAAAACATCACGTGCTAGCAAAGGAAATTGGAAATTCTCCTGTTGCAATTCGGTTCTGTCTTCCTGTCTTTGCACCATCTCTTTCAGTGTGTTATTTTGGCTTCATTTTACTAAAATCCCAAAGAGACAAATTAGGAGCAAGAGAGAGAGAAAGCCTCTGCCACAATGCGTGCCTGAGACTGGCATTAATAACTTCTTTTCACCCTCCATGTGTTGTGTCTGACATCACGGCTCAAGCTTCTCTGAGCACTAATTATTCTTCCTGTTATGAAACAAAGGTTTGGGATCAAGCTCTCATAATGTGACATGGTGCTTACGATGAATGCACCAATTTGCAAAATACATCAGTGGTGTCAGGACAGGGATTTACAGAAGAAATGGCAACAAATGGACATCATATTGATAATGGTTTGCATGCAACTTAGGGCTAGACCAGTGTTTCTTAGGGTCACACAAGACAACAGGGATAAAGACATTACTGATCATTCCACAAAGGCCTAAATCCTATTGTCAGTTCAAACAATATTATTAAATAATATTGCTGGAACTATTAATAATGGGAACAAGCATGGTGTGGTTTAAGTGTTGGACTATGACTCTCAAGACCAGGGTTCGAATCCCCAATCAGCCCTGAAAACCCACTGCGTGACCTTGGGCAAATCACGCTCTCTCAGCCTTCAGAGAAAAGGAAGAGCAAAGCTCCTCTGAACAAACCCCATGATAGGTTAGAATAGACATTCAAATATGTGTACTGAAATCCACTTTGTCCTTCTTCGCAAAAACCCCACCTATAAATCACAGGAGTGGCCCATTCCTGACTAGATTTTGCAGCCGGGAAAAACTAAGAGGTTTTATAGACAGTGAAAAAAAATTCCTCAGAATTTGAGGATAATATCTTTTCTCTCAACAAATACATAGCGATTTGCTATATTCAGAGGGAGGGGGTCAAAAGTGCCTTTTTGGCCTTTCCTAAAGTTTTTTTTAAAAAAAAATATGGGACAAATGCACACTCCCACTTGTTAGGACAACCAAATCACATTGCAGTGCATTCGTGGATAAGAATGGAAGTGGAAACCAATTGATTGGAGATCATGGATCTCCATGATCATGGAGATCATGGAAGTGGAAACCATTTTGGAGATCATGGTAGTGATTGTGTGATTTTTCACTGCGCTGAGGCGACCGAATAGCTTTTTAAATGGAATGTCACACTTGCACACCTTAGATTTACAGTAGAAAATAAAATTAATAATGCTGTGCAACCTTGGCAACTTGTTGAAAATAATAATGTGAGCGATTCACTCCTGGGCTACCATGTTGATTCAGAGGCATGACTCCATGTGAACATCAAACTCAGATAGCTTCATATACTAGCAATTTTGCAAAAAAGAAACCGTGGTGACAAATGAACGCTGCTGCAAATTTGCATTAATGCACAACAATCAGCATTATATCTTCTCGTCTAGACAAGCCCCAAGTTTGCCTGTGGAGGTGGGAGCCATGTGAACAGGCTGCATTGAGCACCAAGCCTGTGCCTTTTTTTTTTTTTAAACCTTCCACCCGGTGTGTTTGTGATTTCCGCTTGGTTTGAAAGGAACTGTAAGTAATCATGCTCCAAGGTTGGCAACAAGTAATTAAAACCCACTCTGTTCCCGGCTAAGGATCTCCCTTCCTTGCCTTCATCTCATTTCTCTTTATGATCACTGAGTTGCTGTTGTGGTGGTTGTTTTAATTCCTTGCACTTTTGGCCTCTCATTTTCTTCCCCTTAATTTGTTTTCTCAGTTCCCAGCTTTTATCTCCGTATGTCTCAGTCTAGATCCATCCTTTTAATTTCTGCAGTGGGCCTGTTTGAACTCAGGCAGTTCAATCCTTGTTTCCATATTAATAGTGGCTGTTTACTCTATATGGCGCTCCCTTTCCACAACCCCAATATGCACATTCTTTCCCCCAGTGCTCCACATACATTCACGTTTTATTCCTAGTGTTTATTTCTTCAGGTTTTTATCTGCAAGTCCTTTCGGTGGCTAACAAATGAACCTGTTCCCAATGCTGCCTTTTTTGTTATTCTGGTCTCACTCCCTTTATTGAGTTATTTTCTTTGCTGCAATCAGTCTCTAAATACAACCCAGTAAAGATACGGCAATGATTTTTGACAAGCTGACCTTTTCCAGCTTTCTTATACTTGTTTAATTAGGTCTTACGCATGGCCGTGACTTGTGTGTTACAGTTTTTCACGCTTCCTACAGCCTTCCAGCCAGTGCAAAATGAAACAAAAGCAGTATTTTTAAAATAATAATAATAATAATAATAGTAATAATAATGGAAAATTGGTGTCAAAAGAAGGTCATTCATGGAAGGCCAGCTGGCAGCTTTAGACATTGGAAGATTGGCAAGTTGAGTGGGCCAAAGGATGCTCAGTTAATTGCAATATTACATCACAAGTTTTACCTTGAAAAGCTACAAAGGATGTCTTACAAGATTTGTGATAGCTGCCAAGGAAGTAAACACTAATGAATGAGTTTTCAAAAGGGTATTCAGATTCCTTCTCTGTTTGATCCCAAAGACTTGGTTCATGAGATATTGACCGTATTTGGCTGAGATCCAAATAATTTTCTATTATTCTTTCATACCAACAAAGTGAGGTGCACTTGACCAATGGATTCACCAGTGGGCCATTTGTGGCCCAGCCAGTGCCCCCTTAGTCCCTCCAATTGGCGGCCTCCATGGCCACTTGGTCCAATATGGGGGCCGCCATCACTTCTACTCCTTCCCAGCATGCTTGGCAGCCAGGAAGGAGGGCGCAAAAATCCAACCAATCAAGGTGAGCCGCCCTCGCCCTGATTGGTCTGGGTTGAGGCAAAGGGAGGAACTTCCAGCCACACTTGTGGCGCTGCCAGATGACGTGGACTCTGAGCCGGTGACAAAAAAAGAGGTCGAGAAAGGCAAGGTGGATCCTTTGGAATGACCAATGGCTACCAATGGCCCTTGAGTAGTGGAATCTATGGCTAAACAGTAAAACCAGAACTGAGATGAAGTCTCCCCTTGAAAGCTAAATCTACCATTGTCTCAAGATGTTGACCTAAAAAGTGGAATCCACAGCTCTCTGCCACATGTGCCCTTCATTGCTACACACCCTGGAAGAAGCAACACCTCCCAATCAATGATTCTGATGAAAATAGATGTCCTACATAAAACATGTTACAGCTCAGAGGTAATTTCACTGCTGCCTCCCCCCGCCAGCCCCAATGCGTCAACTTTCTTGTTGTTTGAAGGAATACAAAATACCCATTTACACCCGAGTGACTGTATTACTCATGTTCAGTTATGGGTATTATTTAAGCAGAAGGACATGACAAAATACCAGGCCAACTTGATTAATGCATGCCCTGAGGGAAAAGCCAGGCATGAGGTGAAGTTAAATACCTTCAACGTGCATTAATCAACACCACGACGCCCGCTGAAATGGTCTCATTGTGAGTTAAAAAATGAATTTCCTGTTTCAAAGTAACATTTTTAATGTTTCACATTAATTTTTTTTTTCTGGGATGGCGTCATGCCATGAGAGGTCTCTTCCCCCTCCTCCTGTCCTATAGAAAGTCATGTCATCCTTTCCAACATTCGTCTTCTGATATCCTGAGCGAAGCAGCTGAACTTTTGAGAGTGTGGCAAATTCTGCCAGGGATGAGACTTTTTCTCGAGGTTCTGTTCGAAGCATTTCATTCCCTGTTTTCAAAAGCCTAAGAAGTAAGAGGTTCTAAAAAAAATAAAAATGGGTTGGCTTAGTGGCTGATTGTAAAAGATATCCTTCAGAAGTAAAATAAAATAATGTAAGGAAATAAAATAGGGACACTATGATATTTTTGTTTGTTTATTTCAAATGGATGTACAGGCCCTAAATCTTATTATATCCTTAATCTAGCTTGTAAACTTGATTGCAAACCTGGGGGGCACAGAATGCTATGGAATTCTGAGATTTGTAGTTTTGAGAGATATTTGGACTCTGATGCTACAACAAACTACAAGCCCCAGGGTTCCATGGGATGAAGCCATGACAGTTAAAGGGGTGTCAAACTGTATTATTTCTGCAGTGTGTCAGCAGCCTGAGTGGAAGGCCAGGGCAAACCCACTCTGGACAAATCTGGCCAAGAAAACCCCATGATAGGTCTGCCTTAGGGTTGCCATGAGCCAGAAATTACTTGAAGGAAAACAACAGCAACAACAACAACATTCTCACCACTAGGATGCTGGATTTTGTGTGTTGTGAAAAGAGCAGGAAATGGTCAGCTAGGTGATCTGTTATTATTGCATTTGTGGTGAGAACATATTTTGGGTTTTTCTGTGTCCTGCACCAAAATGAATTGTTCAGCTTTTAGTTCTATAGTAGGTACCTTGACCTGGGTAGGTAGAAGCACTATTTGCTCTTTATCAGCACCCTGCAAAAAAAGTCTGAGGCCAGCACTGATACCCATATATCACTTTCCTATGGCTGTATTCAGAGGAGAATTTATCAATCTGTCTTGTTCTGCAGGGATATAAATCCTGGATTCCTTCCGGCCTGGGAAAACAAGAAAATGAAACCAAAACATCTCCTTGCTGCAAAACACTGAGATATTTTTTGTTTTCTTTTGTTGGAGAGGTTCTTGGTTTTGGAGCAAGCCGGTGCATTTCCAAAACTGCTTTCTGCACATTTCTGTGAATGTGCAAAATTCAAAACTTCAATAAATGCCACTTTTTAATTGCATGGGTGATTAAAAAGTAGCAACTGCAGATGGGCTATGGACTTCTTTTGGAGCCATCAGCCTGTCTATTGGGGTTTACACTGAGGATGGGAGTATTCTTTGATACAGAAAGAGGAAAGGTGTTTCCTCTGAGCTCGGACATTTTGCCCAAAGTTCAGAAAGTGCAATGAGATGGGGAAAGCACTTAATGTTTCCATTTCTTGCTGAAGATGAGACCTCTTCTAGGGTCTAGATGAAAGGCCCTCCCATTATCCCAACTGCCACTGCCCAAAACTGAAGACCTTCTAGACTCTAGAAGATCTTCAACATGTTCTCATGGCATGTTACAATGGACTTTCTCCAGCACACCAACTGTGAATACTTTTCCACCTCTCACAGTGTTGTGGGATGCATTAAGCCTCTTGTCATGATAGTAGCCTTGCTGGCTGCATGTAGACCTCAAGCCATATCGCTTACCCCTGCCGTAGTACACATGAATATGACTTGGTATGGCAAGAGAATGACCAGTCCATCTCTAACATTGTCCTCTTCTGTAACCCATTGACTGGCTCAATGCAGGATTTACAGTTCAGCTGAATAACTTCTGACCTTATTTCTCCTGAGTTCACAAATGGCTTAAATACACACCCAGCAGTCAAGTGCTTAGCTGCACCAAATTCAATATCTGCATAATAGTAAGAAGATTTTTTTTTAAAGCCCCATGAAGCTTTGTTAGACAAATGGCACCGAAGTAACAGGCCATCTTTCTTCTCCTTCTAATTTTATTTTTATGAAGATTTATGGAGGCTAAAAAGATCAAAGATTTAATACATAGAAATAAAACAACCTCCCTAGTGGTTGTGTTCTCAGCAGATGCCAGATATGACTATCGCACCATTCATTCTCTCCGCGCACAGATCCATACTTCGATAACAAAGAGCAGAGCCATTCATAACGGCTTGGTCCTCCAAAGACCAGTGGAGATAAATATAGGGAGAAACCATTTTTAAAAGGAAATGTCTCCTTTTGAAATTTATCCTCTGTGAAAATACTCAAAGACGACAAAGCGACAACGCTTTCCCCATTAAGGAAATGAAATTGAATGATAGGCGCATGAACAAAAGCATGCCATAAGTGTTGAAGATGGTTCCTTTGTGGAAGCAGAATCCCAATGGACCTCAGATGAAGGACACGACCAATGGGGAACTTGGAAGGCAAGGAAAGGCAGCTTGGCATAAGAGTGCTGAAAATAGTCTCAACTAGAAAATGAAGGATGACACCCAGAGTGGGGAAGGACAGCCTAAGCAAACAGAAGAGGGATGGCTTTGATTCATTGATGCCCCATTCCTCTCTTCTCCTCTTGACAGATGATGACATAATTCGCATGTCAAGGTCATAGTGGCCAACAGCTAAAGTGAAATATCCCACAATTTTTTTTTCCTAAGAAAAAAAGGAACTTCCATCATCATCAGCACCACCAACACTACCACCAATTAGTATAGTGCCATCACTGTAGATGGTGCTTTACAAGTTAAAGAGTAACAAAACATTTCCCTGCTGTCAGGCTTACAATCTAAATACGACACGGCACATAGAGAAAAGAGAATGTCAGTGGGGGTAGGGATTAAATCCAGCAGATACTGATAATAAAAATATTTTTTAAGAAAAATATTTTTTTTAAAAAAAATCTAGCAGATACTGCTGGTTCTTCTGTCTCTCCAAGGGCAGGGCAGGGGCAGTTGGAATGGAGGGAAGGCCGTTCATCTGCTTCTGGGCCAAGGCATGATGGAGCTTTGCCACCCTCTTCTTCTTTCCCTATAAGACCAGGGCAGGGACAATTGAGAAGGAGGGAAGGCCTTTCCACTGCTTAAAGGTCTAGGCATGATGGAGCTGTGTCTACCTCTTCTTCTCTCCCTCCAAAGCCAGGGCAGGGAGAGTTAGGATGGAGTGAAGACCTTTCATCTGCTTCTGGATCTAGACATGCTGAATCTGCACCTGCCTCTTCTTCTCTCCCTCCTTGGCCAGGACAGTGACTGTTGGGATGGATGCCTTTCATGTGATGCTGGAGCTGTGCCTGCCTCTTCTTCTATCCTTCCAAGGCGAAGGCAGTGGCAATAGGGATGGAGGAAGGGTCTAAGTCTAAGTCTACTCTAGGTTGGCTAACCAGTAGGATTCAGAACATATGTGTTTAACACCATATCTCCCAGTAAATTCCCAGGATCCAACATCCAGCTTCAGCACTGAATATGCCATTGGGATCTACAGTATGAAAAGTAAATTTTCCACGTTCTAAAAGAAACCCCAGTTTAGTGAGCCTAGTTAGGTTCAGCCCAACAAGCCATGGTTTAAGTGTCAGCTCCAAACATGATTGCTGTGAAATTGTAGGAAAGAGTGAACTAGAGACCCATTCCTCATCAAATCAAAACAGCTTTCTTCACTTGATCCTCTGTAATGACCATTTAGAACTTCATTAATTCAGGACAGGAGTTTCCACTTGGCTGGCACAAGGATCCCAATTTGTGTAGCACTCTCCGATTGCCATCGCATGCTCACAGGCAGGTCTTCAAGGTCCACCAGCACCAGGGCAACATATCTGAAAATGATGAAGTTACTCTGGTAATTATTAAATTGGATAGCACTCAGGTCTGCTCGGCTCTTTATTACATACAATGATTCACCGTTTATAGGGTCATAAATCCATTTATAAGAGATACAGTGGCTCCCTGCAGGGGACAGTCTGTGACCATTTTGGAAATGAAGCCAAACCTTAGAGGTCTCCTGTTCCTTATGGGTGAGGGAAAGGAGGAAAGAGAAAAATCTGGCCCTTAACCTGTTGATGAAGGCTGGCCATTCTTTTAATGAAGTACTGCAGGTTGGGAGAAAGGGGTGTCACAGCTGGCAAATGCACATTGTGGGAGAGAGACGTCCAGCTAAGAAAAAGCCAATAGCTTCCACACAAAGCCAGGTCTGTCATTTAGAAGGGACCATAATGCTACAGCGGCATGCAGCCAAAGAGTGAAGTTTGGAACAGTTTAGCAGTCACTGTTTCCTAAAGTGCTCAGCCAAAGTCCTCACCCCATTTCATGACCCTGTTGGCTTAGGCAGCAAACTAGGGGGTGAGAACTTCCAAGGATTTGGAAGGTATAAATGGGGTTGGCTTGCGGGGCAAAGTCAGTGATAGGGATTGTGTTTCTAGCTGTTGGAGGCTGCTGTTTTTGAACACAAACACAAAGCTTATGAGTAAGGACAGGGAAGTATTACAGAGTGAGAGTGGAATGTGTGGCACTGCCACAAAGCCTGTTCAGAAAATGGCTATACCATCTGCCCTCACTCGGGAAAGGCTTTAACTAAAAAAACAAACAGATCCTCTTGCACAGTATGGACTCCTAAGGATAGGAATTGGGCAGGATCTGGTAGGTCAGCTGGAGTCCAATATGGAATGTAAACCTTTTGTTTATTTCATTAATGACAGCAAAACTATTTTATCCCTGCTACAAGACCCCCTACATACCCAAAAGGTTATGGTTGTGGAAGCTAAGCAGGGTCACACCTGGTTAGCACTTAGATGGGAGACTGCCAATTAATACTGAGTGCTGTAGGCTAAATTTCAAAGGAAAGAACTGGCAAAACCTCCTCTGATTATCCTTTGCCTAAGCAAACCCTATGGAAAAAATGCATGGGCTTGCCATAAGTTGACAGGCAACCTGGAGGCACATACACACACATCAGAGAGTCCTGGAAAACTTCACCCTTTTTGAGGTTTATTTACAATTTGGGACTTCTTTGAACTAGTTCTTTGTACATGTGTTCATGCATAAACACAAACACACATTTTTTGCACACACAATTCTCTGCACAGGAACTTCACATTTGCTCTGCAAAAACCAGGTTTCCTATGCAGAAAAAAAATTCCCATACGTTAAAATACAGATTTATTATGCACAAAAAGACCAAACTAATAAGAATTATCAACCATATCTCATTTTTTGGTGGGTGTCTCAACAGTCAAGGCATTCCGTTCTCTTGAGTGCAGCCTGTGTTCCAGGCCAAAAGTATGAATACAAAAGAAGACACAGGTTGCAGTAGACCACCATGCACACATCAGAATAGAAGCGTTTTCAGCACCTTGGACAGGTTAAAGTTGAACATAGTTCCAAAGACATCCCCAGCTTCAAATGGAAGGAGTATGAATGTAGAAGACTGTGAAACTGTTAGAGCCACAAATCAGATTCTCCAGATATTTTGCAATTTAACTTCTAGGAGAATGAGCACTTTTATCCATATTCTTCTTGTTTGGAGAAAGTCTTTGGAAACTGCAGTTTTCAAAGAGGATACACACTCCAGGACTTTTTCTGTGCAAAACATCACATGTGGTTGTTTTGCACAGAAAACAGCAATTTTATTTTTATTTTTTGCATGGGGAAGCACCTTTTCTTCCTAGAAAAGAAGATTTCTCCCTGGAGATCTTATTTTCTCAACCAAAAACGATGTTCCTCACTGATAGAAATGTTGTTTTCCACACAAAAAAACCACACACAAATTTTGCACTGAACAAGTCCCAAAACAGACTCCAGGATTCTCCTTGTCAGAATTTCTCAACATTTTAGAAACAGATTTTTTCCCATTTTTCTTTAAAAAATTAAAAATATTCTTCCTCTCCTTAATGTCAGCTATAAAGCTTAAAGGTGCAGAAGGTCGGTTTTGCAGCTCCGTTTTCCAGTTTTACAGCTTCATTTTGAACAGGTAAATCTTCCTTTCCCTCTCCTTCCAGGTGCTGCATATGATTCAGAACATTGCTGCAAACCCAGCTGAAAGCCACCAGGGGAAAAAAAAACCACACGCACTACATAAAATTTATAAAAAGCCACTTTCCAAAGAAAGCAATTTACCTTTCACTGCTAGCATATAGATTAGTGTCTGGTTATTATGCCCATATTTTAAAATCTCTCTCTGTGTATGGGTCGGGCCCACCACAATGATGTGGTTAAAGTTCTCCTGAGTCATCCTTTTAAGCGTTCCTCCTTTTTTGCACCGCCACCTGTTCCTCGTTCCCCCTGCCCGCCAGCTCTATCCTCCCTTTAATTGAACAAAGTGGACTTAATTTGAATTAAACTGTCAAGAAATCTTCCACTTAAATTGATTTATCTGCTTCTTCAGCTGAAATGGATTCATTTCTGCACAATGTATAAGAAGCGTGTGTTGATGGATTGCGTCTCACAGAATGGAAACATTTTTTAATGCAACTCCATTAAATTCTACTCAGGTATGAAAGGGAGGGGAAGAAGAAAGTGAAGAGATGAGAATGGAGGGAGCAGAACATTTTGGAGGTGGAAGGAGAACGGCGGGAGATGAGGAATCTTCAGACATAGATTCTGTCTGTCAGGGGGGAAAATGTAATTTTTAGAGTAGCAAATCCAAGACATCTGGCGCTACTGTGATTTTTTTCCCCCTCTCTCTCTTAATTTCTAACATGACTCACTTTGCTACGTGTAAAATCTGCTGCTTATTTTGACCCTCTGCATCACCCTTCCTAAAATTTCCCTCTCTTGGATCAGTTAAGTTGATGTGAAAGGGTCCTAGTCTTAAAAGTCAGCAATGGAGGCAGTCTTGTCTAATGGTTATAGAGTTGGACTTCAAGTGGAACAATCCCGGTTGCCAACCTCACCAGTCTTCCTCCACGGTTCTGGGTCATTCTTGTTAAGCTTGGGAAGCCAAGGATGGAGAGGAAAATTCATGAGGAAAGGCATCCCACAATTTCTGGAGGGAAGAAACTGTCGTATGAAAAATCTGTCTCTCTTAAGTGTATAACCAAGAGAATGGACCCAATAAGGCCATGAGAAAGATAGGCAGGGCTCAATCCTACATCATGGTGTGAAAAGAACAATGCATGGAACATGTAGTTCTATGGTGCTCCACCACCCAGAAGGCAACTTAGAAGCCCCATGGGTGTTGCTGTGGCTGTTCAGAGGGGACAGGGGGAGTGATCAGGAATTGCCCATCCATGGTTCTGTGGCTGCAAGAAAGGAACTAAGTTTGCCTCTCCATATCACTAGCAGCTCTCTCAAAATCTGGAGGAGTGACCTCAGTCCTCTTCTTCCAGCTGCAGAACTGCAACCGGAATGGATGCTACCTGGCCACCTCCTCCCCTCCATCTCCCCTCAGCTACTAAATAGCTGTAGAGGAACATCTGGGTCTGGAAAGCTATCTTAGAGAAAAGCTCTTTGGAAGCTGCTTGAGGAGGCAGTCAATACCACCTTTGCAATGTCTATGCACACAAGCATAGATGTCACTGACAGGTTTCCAGCTCTGGACTCTGGGAAATGTATATTAAGGTTATTTTTCTATTGTTTCCCAGGGAACAGAACTAGAACAGCATGTGTCTTTCTGTCTCCGTATCATCTCTCCCCCAACACCCTAATTCCCTTTATCCTGTGTGATAGCCCTCTATTTCTTTATATCCACCATGCAGTGGTGGGGGGTTCCGTACCAGTGCAGCAGTGAATCTACTGGTGAATGACAACGTTGCACACCTGAACCAAGACACCAGATATGGAAATGACCACACAACCAAACGTGCATGCATACCCAACTCGGATGTGCATCCATGCATAATGACACAACATTCACAACTCTGCTTTCACAACCTTGAATTGAATATGAACATTCTCCATCTTCTGCACCAGCCAAAAATGTCCAAATGCTTCCATGGAGGAACTTAAATATGTGTAAAACACCAAGAGTTCAGTGGTCTTTAGTTCTAAGTAGATAAATCTATGATCACACTGGGAAATGATTTAATGATTGGAATTTTTGATTTAGAGACTATCACAAAATGCACAGCAAAACGCAGACACATTCCTTGTTTGACAGAAGATTTTGTGTTTCCTCTTTGGCATTTTTCCATGTCTGCTGTGACGGTATAATTCTAGCTCCAGACAAGAAGTCTGAGTAGCGGTTGATTTTGCCACAATTATAGCTCAGATTAGCAATGCTTTGCTTTAAGATTTTTTCCCCTCCTTTCCATCATAACTAACATATTTGCAGAACCAAAATGTGTAGCGTACATGTCCAATTGAAATGTTTCTCTTCAAACAACCTACCCGGCAACAGAGGGAGATGCAAATTTAATTATTACACCTGTTGGAAACAGTAGCAGAAACTGTTGTTAAATTGTTCTTCTGTGTCACAAAGATTCACACGTGTGCATGCACACACACACACACATTCAAGGGAGGCAAGTGGCCTGTTTGATGGAAATATATGTCATTCATACCTCACACTATTATTGCACGATGGCACCTAGTCATTAACATGGACTGTGTAACGTTGCTATTCTGTGTGGGGGTTGCATAGTGCTTGTGTAGCATATCTCTGCATGTGGATATATAAGCTACACTAAAGACATGATGGATTGTAGTCAGTGACTGTGGCAGCTTGTGGCTTCCATGCCTGGGATAATAATGAATCCACTTTGTGGTTCTATTTTGAAGATAAGGTTTAGCATCTTGAAGACATCCTACAAAGTTCAGACTAAAACCTAGAACAGATTCATTGCCCAATAACATGGGGGGGGATCAACAGCCATTTCCCTGCAAGCTGTCGGGCATGACAAGCAAGGTGAGGCTGATTCCGTGCTCAGGGAAAATTAGGCAGGCCTCAAAAGAAGAAAAACTCTGCTGTGTTTCTTCATTCATTTTCATTTTCAACATTTCATTTTCCTTGTTTCCTGTTCATTTGAGTAGTGTTCATTTCATTTTATGTTCATTGGAATGTATGATCTGGGCGGCTATGGAACAAAAAGGGGGAAATATATACACCGCTACACTTCACTGCCAAAGTACAAACATCTATTACGGGGCTGGAGAATGTGAAAATGTGTACTGAGTGGTGTCCTTTTTTTGGAGAAATATGATGCCAGATACACGAAAGAAGCTGCCCTATTGCAGCAGACACCCAATGTTGCTGTTATCAGGGGAAAATGCTTTACTTTGCATACCTCCATAATGAAATTGTCTGTGCCAAGCGACAGAGAAACAGATGAAAAGATTAAACAACTATATTTATACAGCCTGACATCGACGGTTGGCAATACACAAAAAACAGAATGGAAAAATCAGAGTCGTCTTTGAAGATTTTTTTTTTTTAACCACCACAAGCAAAATTATTATAAGAACCGGGGAGTTCAGACCTGGAATGTTGACATAAAAATGCATCAAGCTATGTCTCAGTAACCAGGACTCAAATCACATTATGTTATGGAGGCTTATAAACTATGGCAGAGTTCCTCCATAACCTTATGCATCTACAACTACACTAAAGAAATGCAATGAAGCCCTGTGAGTTAATTGTGAAGATGGACGTCTGGACATTGCTGAGTGCTCCCATGTGTATCAGGCACTTTTGATGACCATTAGACACTTCTGATGTGCATTGGGCACTTCTGATGAGCATCAGATGCACCCATTGTGTTCTGGTGCTTCCTATCCAATGTCTGGATGCACATCAGAGAGTGCCTCGATAAACACCAGTGCCAATTGTGCATTGGGACGGAGCATTGGGACGGAGCGTATGTTGTCAGGTCATGGAATTCCCTAAGTGGTTATAGATGTTTCAAAACTATTCAGTTTTGTGCACATGTAAAGCTATTTACGAAGACATAAGTCCCAAGAAGAATGCCAGTTAAAGATTTCCTGGTGCCAGGGAACTGGCATCCCCAGTGTAGCTGTTTATAGAATGGGATCCTGTCCCTCAAAGTAGATGCAGCACTTTGGACACATCCTTCAAAGAGTGAAACTTTGAATGGACTCACCACAGTACTGAACCAGGGGTTTGAATCTTGTTGGTTAGTCCCAGCTACAACAGACCCATTGAATCAGTGGCTGAATGGGGAGTCAACACATTGATGCTGTGTGTCATCAAGTCGTTTCTGGACTTACAATGACCCTAAGGTGAATCTATCACAGGAGTTTCTTGGCAAGATTTGTTCATGAGAGGATCTCCATGGTTTTCCTCTGTGGATGTGGCAGGTTGACTTGACCATGGTCAGCCATTAGGTTTCCATGGCTGACCAGGGAGTTAAATCCATATCTCCCAGAGTCCTAGTACAACACTCAAACCACACACCATGCTGGCTCTGGTGACCCTAACCTAGGGCTTTCTTGGCAAGATCTTTTTCAGAGGAGGTTTACCATGGCCTGCCTCTGGGGCTTAGAGAATGGCACTTGCCCAAGGTCACCTACTGAGCTTCCATGCCTGAGTAGGGATTTAAACCCTTGCCTCCCAGCATCCTAGTCCAGTACTCAAGCCATTACCCAACACTGACTCTCTACATCATGTTTGCTTAGTGTACATCTACACTCACGTAGATATAAAGTAGTGGAACGGTACCACGTTTCTACTGAGTAATAACTTTGTGGAACCAATTGCAGACCTGCCAGGGTGCCTGCTTATTGTTGCCTTGGAAAATGCACCATGGCAGTTTCTGCAACCCTAGTGAAGTTAGTGGCACATTGAATGCACTGACTGAAGGGTTGTCTAAATGGGAAAAATACCACTCATGGAATTGGCTGGGAATACGACCTGTCCAAATGGGATCCCACATCAATCCACTGTATTTGGAAAGAGAGGAGTCCCAAAATGACAAAAACAATGCAGAAACAACATTTATGGCTTTTCTTGTAGTATATATATTAAAAAAAAAAAAAAACAGTGTGGGAGGATGCACATTCCGGCTCATTGGGACAAGCAATTCACTTTTAATCACTTTCCCATAGGAGAGGAAGTGCAAAGCTGATTGGCCAGGTGTGTGTAGGGGTGGGGCTTGCTAACAGGGCAAGCGTCCACTGCTGCCATGTTGGATTTCCACCTTATCAAGCAATTGCTAAGGTGATAAATTAGGTTTTTTGTTTGTTTGTTTGTTTCACTGTCCTTTTTAATTGAAAAATTGCTGTATTGCAGCTTGGATATCATTTTTTTAAAAAGTTCAGCAGCAGCAAAGTACAAACGTGAGTAAATTGTAAATCTAGCATGAGGAGCTTATGGGGGCGTAAGGGACAAAAACACTGTTAAGACAAGTTGCTTTCGCTGCGAATTGCCTCCATTTCCCCCCACCTCATACAGACAGGGCCTGATATTTACACACCATTTAAGAATGTCCAGCTCTCTGTAAAACAGTTATCATTGTAGAACTCCACTTTTAAGACTATGAACTGAATACACCCATTGCGTATGGTGAACAAAGTGCAATTGCATGCATAAAAGAACTTTTTGTATATGCATGCCAAAAACAGGATTCTGGCTTTTATATTCTTGAGTTACATTTTGTGGGGGGTCTTTTATTTCCAGAAATCAAGCCATCTTTTTATTCCTATGTTTATTCTCCCCTGATAACTAATGTGCCCTAACCTAGAGCTATTCTGTTCTATTGGAATGCTAGCCTTATGGGATGGAAGTGAAATTCATTTGGTTGCATGTTAATCTGAACTGACCTAATTCTCACTTGCAAAAGTAATACATCAACAGGAACTTTTCACTTTTCCCACTCTCTCAACATTTACCATCCACCTGTCTTCCGGTACAACAAATGTATACAAAACTGTAAACATTATTGGAAATGGCCAACAAAAACACATGCAAATAACTGCAAAAGCAGAATCTATTAGTGGGAACTGCTCACCCCAAAATGGGTATATTAGGGAGGAAATGCATACAAAAGTGGCTATGAATTTTCATGTGCTCTAAAATATGTGCATGTTTTGGGGAATAAAATTCCACAATGAGACAGAACCTGGATGGAATGGATTTGTTCTTGCAAAATAAGAAAAAAATATAGAAAGCGAAACAGATTTAACTATATCTTGTTATGATACAATGCAGCCTCAGAGGCTAGGGAGGGTACGGTCCTTGTTTCCCCTTTAAAGGGAGGTTAGGATGTCCTTCTGAAAGAGGTTCCAACTTGAAGGTGTCTACCAATACTTTGCATACCCTTCAGACATCCTAGTTTGGCACGGAGAGTCCCAATTAATCCTCTGCCATCCTACTTTTCAGTTGCTTTTAAAATGTCCTGGTTACTTTCAGCTCCAATTACTTTCCCACTTTGTCTCTGGCTTGCTTCAGTTGCTGCAAAACTGAGTTCAAAGTATAAAAGTACTTTGCTTTCAGTTACCTTGGGGGAGGAGAGGACAGCGCAGGACAGGGAAATCATAGAATTGTTCTGTTGGAAGAGATCATGAGGGCCATCCAGTCCAACCCCCTGCTATGCAGGAATACCTAATCAAAGTGCTCCCCACAGATGGCCATCCAGCCTCTCTTTAAAACCCTCCAAAGAAGGAGACTCCAGCACATTCCCAAGCCATGCATTCCACTGCCAAACAGCTCTTACTGTCAGGAAGTTCTACCTAATGTTTAGATGGAATCTCTTTTCCTGTAGTTTGAACCCATTGCTCCGTGTCCTAGTCTCTGGAGCAGCAGGAAACAAGCTTGCTCCATCCTCAGTATGACATCCCTTCAAAGATTTAAACATGGCTATCATATTCCCTCTTAACCTTCTCTTCTCTGTGTCTTCTTTCACATGTTCCCCTTGCTGGCTTTTAGGGTGGAATTGGGGGGAACTTACCTAGTTTTACAGTATGACTATATAGTCTTACTGAATACAGAGCACATACAGGTCTGTAACTCTAGCTTATGAAATGATCTTTCACATGATCCCCCTGCTGGCTTTTAACATGGAATTGGGGGGGGGAGGGATAATGTAGTTTTTCAATACAACTACTAATCTTCCAGTAAAAGGAGCACTTACAGATCCGTAACTCTAGGTTATGAATCTGTAACTGAAATCCTGAATACCAGCCATTCTTTCTTTTGTCTCCCGTATGAAATATTAATGGTGTTCTGGATTTTTGATATAAAGGTACATTTCATTTGCAAATGTGCTGATCTGGAGCACACGGCTCAGAATTAATTTTGCCTTTCCCCACCCATCTGCACAGAAGGCAGCTCAAGACAGACAACATCCTAATGAAGCACAGTTATCTCCCCCTTCTCACTGCTAGGCTTCACTATCTGCATCTGTGTACCAAAGGCCCTAGATTGTATTTATGGCTTGTACTGAAAGCTTGTTGCATTGTTATTGCAATCTTTTTCTTTTCCTTTCCCCCTTACCCCTCCTGCATCCTCCTCCCCCCCCCTTAGCCTTGTACAAATAACATGTCAACATCTCCACGCATCCCAGGTTGTTGTTAATCCCGTAAAACAAGGTACTATAACTAAGGCCCTTGTACATTCCTGACATTTTGGATATTTGTAATTTTGAGGAAATATTTGCATAGATGGCTCAAGCAAAGCTTTCACGCTGAATGACAGATCAGAGGTAATTGGAATACATCAACAGAGCCTAGGCTCTTCCATTTGTTTGCAGGGAGGAACAACCCTCACGGAAGGCTTTCCCCGTGTTTATACAACAGCAAAAAGAGCAACAGACAAAGCAAAGAGTGGAAAGCATTTTAAAATGAACTCCAGCTAAGCCATCACAGGTCAAAACCCCAGTCATGTCTCATGCATATATAAAGTTCCCCTACAGAAGTGGCATTGTTGTCTGATGTGGGAAAGCTGTACTCAGCTCAAGGTTGTGGAAACAGAGTTGCACAGATGGCACACTGAGGATGCATTGCACATGGATGTGCATCCTTAGTTGGTGGTGTATTTTGTTCCATATTTGGCATCTTGGTTCACCGGTGAAGAGGAATTCCTTTTCTCCATAATTCCAGGGACTCCCTAGGAACCTGGGGGTGGGGAGGGGGAACCCTTTTTTCTCAAACAAGAAAGAAATGGGAAGTCGATTGTTCCAAATTGTTTCAAAATTCTTTGCCATCTCAGAGGCCTTTACTAGACTGAGAAGCGACTGAGATTATGGAGATTATCAGATGCATCAAAAGTGGTGTTACAGGAACACCACGAGATCACAAAGGGGCTCCCATACCAGATGACGTCATTCCCCCATTGTTACGCACCCATTCTGCTGCCGTTCCATGGGCACTGCTTTTTATTGATGGGAGAAGATCCCCTATTCCGTTTCTGTCATGGATTTCCTTGTGTGCAACAAAGTGCCCCATTTCACTGGTGAGATCCCAGCATCAATGGGCAGTCCCTGTCAGAACACTTCCAGGTGAGATTGGGACATCCAGGTAAGTGACACGCTTTTTATGACCCACCTGATGCTACTGTTCTTGAACAGCCCATGCAACAAAGTCACATTAATTGCACTTTTTACATTTGCACATGTATGTCTAAATTGCACATGTAAATGAAAAAAAAGAGATACACACACACACATGTGTATGTATCTTTTTTCATTTACTGCATGATGGTGAGAAAAGCCAGAACTCACAACCCTAAAGTATATATGCTTAAATGCATAAAGAATAATGTCCCTTGCTTGCAAATTCTAAGCCCAATAGCATCTAACTGGTGTGTGTATGTGAATATTTATATATATGCAGAGTTACACAGTAATCGTGCTATGCAACCTATTAATCTTTTGGGGTCCCCTCCTTCCCAATAGGGCAAAACAATGCAGAAAGCCATTAAAACAGGTAGGATTTTCCCTGCATTCGGGGAGGCGTATTTTCACCATTTAGACAACCCCTAAGACTACCGTCCCTATCATCCTAAAATATTAGCCATGCAGGCTGAAGCTGGAGGGATGGCAGTCCGAAACATGTGGACAGCAAAAGGCTGATTATATTTGCAACACACACACACACACACACATACACACATCTTAAAAGCTTATGTTTCAAAGAAAATGCTGTGACCATTCCAGATGCAAGCACTAAATCATCCAGTCTCTCTTCTTAGGCATGTGCTGAAGAAGGAAAGCCAGTGATGAATGGGGCTGTCCATATTTACATTGAGAGCAGAACAGCTGTAAGAATCTCCTAGCACCACAAGTATCCTTTGCAAACTCCTTGCTTTCTCTCCTTCTAAGCTGCTGTTCAGACAGTGATGGATAGTCTGCTCTTTTTTTCCCCATAGAACTACCCAGTGGTGTGAATTGGGTGTGATGAGGAATAAATCCCCTTCCCTCGGGCTTCTTTGAGAGAAGTTGCTCCCTGTCCTGGCTTAGCCAAGCTGCTGTGAGCCGATCAGTCAGAGGGCTGCAGAGATGCAGGTCGATGAACAACAGGGACATCCCTGGTTTTCTGAGGTCCCAAACACTAGCCAATCAGTGCTGTGCAGTATGGGACAAATGGGGCAGGTGGATTTTTCTACGACTACTAGGATAGCTGTACCGGGTGTAACATACGCAGTGATAGGAGACTGTAATGGTTATAAATTAATAACTCGTTTTGGATATTTATTCATATATTTCATAATTTGTTTTACGTGTTTCATTCTTAGAATCCTTTCATACAATTCAGCTACATGGTATTATTTTAGGGGAGAATATTACTGTCTGGGAAAGCTGCCAACCGAATGGCAAAGAATGATACACAAAATGCAAGGATTTGCAACAACACAAAAACTCCAAGTCCTCAGCCTGGCTGGCCATGACATCTACATTGTTTTACATATAATAAAAAATGTTTTATATAAAATGTTTCCTTTCCCAGTGTGCTGATTGGACGCTCCTCTCACTCCCTCAGCCACTCACCACCCACATGCAAATTCCCTCTCCACCTCACAATCCACTCCTGCCACTCAATCTGCATCTACACCCTCCAGCTTCACAAGGGCCCCTCCTTCCTCGCACTCCCTCAGCCAATCACAACTCACATGCAAATTCCCTCTTCACCTCACAATCCACTCCTGCCGCTCAATCTGCATCTACACCCCCGGCCTCGCAAGGGCCCCTCCCTCCTCTCACTCCCTCAGCCACTCACCACCCCCATGTAAATTCCCTCTCCACCTCCCAATCCACTCTTGCCACTCAATCTGCATCTACACCCCCAGCCTTACAAGGCCCCCTCCCTCCTCTCACTCCCTCAGCCATTCACCACCCACAAGGAAAACAATGCAGTATTTTTCCTAAAATAATGCATAGCTGAACCGTGTGAACCTTTAACATCTAGTATAATGGTATATGTTACACTGAGTACAGCTTATTATTATTATTAATACGCAGAAATCTAGCGTATCTGCTCCAGAAGGTGGGGTGGGATGAGAATCCTCTCCACTTTGAAGCTCCTTTTGTCTGGTCTTTGTTGTCATTTTTTAAAACTGGAGTGGTGCTTTTGAAACATCTTGTCTTCTTTCTTCCTCCACTGTGTTGACAGCAGAAGAAAACGCACATCAGAAATGAAATTTCTTTATTTCGACATCTGGAGTAAACAAGATGTTAGCAGGCTTTGTGAGAGAAAAGGAGACAAGAAGGGGGGAACAGTACGTGAGAGAAGAATGATGAAGGCTTGAGGGTTGATCATATCTTCAAACGAGGAGTAATGGTGGAAGCCAAGAAGGTTAAATTCTCAAGGCTGTGGGAAAAGCCTTAAAGGATGTCAAAAATATTTCAGATTCCCCCTGATGATGGTCATAACACTTAGCCTGAGAGGGTAGACTTCACTTCAGACTTTTTACCCACTCTTCAGAAGGAAGAGGGGGAAAATCAAATGTATTTGCAATTTTCTTTCAGGCAGTGCACCTGTATATATATAAGGTATTTCTGAATTTCCTGACAGTAAGAGTTGTTAGGCAGTGGAACACGCTTCCTCATAATGTGGTGGAGTCTCCTTCTTTGGAGGCTTTTAAACAGAGGCTGGATGGCCATCAGTCAGAGGGCTTTGATTGGGTATTCCTGCATGGCAGGGGGTTGGACTAGATGGCCCTTGGGGTCTCTTCCAACTCTATGGCTCTATGATTCTATAGTACATGATGCAACAATACTGCTAAAGTGAGGATTCACTGGAAGGGATTGTCTGGATGGTGAAAATAATCCTAACAGAAGTCTCAGGGAATATTTTTTGTCCCAGTGAGACCCCGTGGTCAAGGCCGGTTTAAGACACCAGCGGCATCAGAATCCGCAGGGGCCCCCACCATTGTGGGGGCCCCCATAGTAACCCTCCTCCTGCAAAAACATTATTAGTATTAATCTGAATATCCTGTACTGCGAATAGCTTAGGTTGAGTTAGGATACTTTGACCTGAAATAAACATATGGGGCCCCCAAAATGAAGCACTGCAGGGGCCCCAAAATTCCTTAAACTGGTCCTGCCCGTGGTGATTCGATGTGTTCAGAAGGAAGGGGGCCAAAAGTCCAAAAACAGTGAGGGGAAAGCCTTTGTGGCTTTTCTCTGAGGTTGTTTAAATAATGCAGGGAAATGCACATTACCACTCATTTGGATAACCAATTTGCATCACTGCGCATTCACGGCAAAGGTGGAAGTGAAAGCTGATCGCTTAGATATGTGCAGGGGTGGGCTTGCCAGCAATCTCTAAAGAAAAAGACTCCACCACACTCCAAGGCAGCCCATTCCACTATAGACCAGCTCTTACTGTCAGGAAGTTCTTCCCAACGTTTAGGTGGAATCTCTTTTCATATAGTTTGAGTCCATCACTCCATGCCCTAGTTTCTGGAGCAGCAGGAAACAAGCTTGCTCCATCCTCAGTATGATATCCCTGCAAATATTTAAACATGGCTATCATGGTCACCTCTCAACCTTCTCTTCCCCAGGCTAAACATACCCAGCTCCCTAAGCCTCTCCCCATAGGGCATGGCTTCCAGACCTCCCACGATTTTGGTTATCCTTCTCTGGACACGTTCCAGCTTCTCAATATCCTTCCTGAATTGTGATGCCCAGAACTGGACACAGTCTTCCAGGTGAGGTCTGACCAAAGCAGAATAGAGAGGCACTATGACTTCCCTTGATTTAGACACTATACTCCTATTGATATGGAGGTTCACATTTTGGCCCATAAGCCAGCTTCTCACAAGAGGGAGTTTATACAACTGGATTCTATACAAGAATTATGATGATGGAAATGGTATAGAAATTGAGCATCTGTGACCTTATCAATAGTCAAAAGGGCCTCTCAGAAATTTACATTGGGATCTATTCCAAGCAGCGAAAGTTCCTTCCTAAACCAAGACGGGAAAGAGTCTAAGCAAACCTGGTCAAAGGGAAAAAAATCTTTCTCACAGAAGTTTTCTCCTGATTCCCTCTGTCTTCTTTTCCACTCCATGAAGTGATCAAGCATCTTCCTCTCTCCTTTCCAGTCACATAGGCAGCTCCTCGGTTAATTCTCTCCTTTCTGAGATTGGAGATTAGATACGGCCAGGATTTATAGCTAGTGAAAATTAAAATAAATATATAAATGATTAAATGGGGGGGGAGTGTGGGGGGGTGAGATCGGCTCCTATCGAGGATTCAAATGATGAAATATCCCACCCTGGAAATTCTTTTAATGTCACTTACAGACAGTACAATCTCACTTACATGTCAAGGCAAGTGACAGCGGTTAGAAAATCATCTAGAGTAATAAGGTTCTGAAGAGGAAAGGAAATCAGTTGGAGGTGAAGGAGCAGAAGGCAAGAGAGAGCGAAAGAGAGAGAAAATAGAATAATGGACAAAGAAACAAAGTGAGAGGAGAAGATAGTTTTCTCCCATCTACAGTTTGCATGGCTGCTGCAGTGAAGCTAGTACCTGAATGCCCTAAAGGCACCAGATTCCATCTGATCATGGAAGCTAAAGCAGGATCAGCCCTAGTTAACACTTGGATGGGAGACCACCAACAAATCCCAGGTGTTGTAGACTCTATTTCAGAGGAGCAAACTGGCAAAACCACCTCTGAGTCTTCCTTGCCTATGGAAACCCTGTGAAATTCATGAGAAAACTCTTTCCTCTCTCTTTCTACCAGTTCCTGCTCACTCTGATCTCCTGTCCCCTCTTTTTGGGGATCTTCTCTTCCCCATTTCCTCCCTCTCCAAGTAAAGGCATTTAAGGTATTTAAGATTTGATGGTATTCATGCAAAACATGGACAGTCATCCTTCAGGGAAGTAGTAGTTGCGCTCTTGCACCAAATAAATGTATTTAATTTAAAGTATTTATGCAGAACATGCATCTGTCTGGGATGTCGTAGTTGTATCTTGCCTTGCAGGAGCAGATGCTGCTGCCCATGTTGGTGGAGTGGTGGATCCACTCTGTTGTGTAGTCCAAACATGAAAGGAATTGTCAAAGTTGCTGAATCTATATTGGGGATAAAGTCCAGTACCTCAAATAACTCCTTCCAAGTTCAGAACAAAATCCAGAGCAGAGTCACCAAGCAATAGACATGGAAACCACGAGCCACCAAAACGATGTGGAACATCCTACATTGCTTCAATAATTCAACTAGAAGACCTCTGAGGTCCATTACAACTCATTCATTCTATGATTCCATAATCTTGTTCAATAGACTTGGTTACATTCCCGTAATGGCCAAAGGAAAGCCAGAGAGCTAGCAGCATGTCATCTTCTCCTCATTGCCTAAAGCCACATTTCTTGCCATCCAAATTTCTTATAATGCTGCCACGCTTGGTAATGGTGCTTATGGGTTGTCTCCATGGGTCTCATTATGCAGTTTGATGCTGCATAAAATCGCCATTGGAAAAGATGGGTGAGGGAGAAGAAAAAGTCCCACAGAGGTATAAATAATTCACAGAAGCGAGAGTGGGATGGAACAGAGGTCCCATTTCCTCTCCTTCCTTCACTCCACTTCCCGCTTGTTAATGTGGGGTGAACTTCAGGGGAAAGTAGTGTGGGAGCCGAAGGCAGGATACGCCACAATTAAAGTCCAGAGGTGAAGGGCAGCTGATTTTTAGCTCCGCCAAGATGTCTTGATGGGCTGGAGAGGGGGATGGAGAATGGACCTGACATAAGGGAGAAAAGTGCACTTTTTCACCTGGCGTGCATCATCTTGCCAAGGCACCTGCCTGATCTCAGTCAAATTGGCCATGCATTATTAATAGCTCATTTGCATGCTCTCTTTTGCCTACTGTGAACAACCTTCTCCTGTGCAGGGGGAAACAGCATGGAGAGAAAGGATTCACAGACACTGAGCATGGACAAATGCAGCTCCATAATGAATCAGTGTCAGCAAAACTTGGGGGAAAAGTTGCCTTTTTGGGACAAGGGGAAGAAATCTCAGGGTGACAATGCTGCTTTGAATAGGTCAGCATAAGAGAGGCGCTCCAAAAAAGCGATACAAGGACTCCCTGAAACAACATCTCAGGCTCAGCCAAATTGATCACCAAGAATGGTTCGCCCTGGCCTCACATCAAGAGGCATGGAGACACACTATCCACAATGCTGCAGCCTTATTTGAGAACTCACGCCGAACAAGTCTTGAAGAGAAACGACAACGCAGAAAGAATCACAACCCGGAAACATCAACCAAGGAGACCTTCTGCTGTGCTTTCTGCAACCGGACTTGTTTATCTCAGATTGGCCTTTTTAGTCATCAGCGCGCTTGCAGAAAGCATGGGATGAGTCCTTCCTGAATCTTCGTTTGCGAAGAAAGGCCAGAGAGAGAGAGATTTTTGTCCTTCTTGCTCAGAGTTGGTTGCTTTTAATTTGAATGGTGTATGCTCTATACCTTGTTGTCTGTACTGAATTTATGGTCCTGTCTAAATTACGAAATTCTCTGGGAATACAATCTGTCCTAATGGGAGCCTGCATGGATCCAAAGTATTCGGAAGTGGGAGGCAAAAAACTCCAAAAACTACACCCAGAGAGCCTTTGCTGTTTTCTCAGGAGTTTTTACAAAGCTCTGTAGGAAATGTGCATTCCTGCTCATTAAGACAATCATATTAACATTGCCATGCTTCCCCATATGAGAGGAAGCACAGACCTGATTGGCCAGATGAGCATGGGGGCAGGCCTTCTTAACAAGGCAAGCATCCGCTGCCACCATGTTGGAGTTTCACTTTAGTGAGTGACCTCTCTGGCTTCTCTTCGCAAACAAAGATTCAGGAAGGACTCATCCCATGCCTTCTGCAAGCGCGCTGATGACTAAAAAGGCCAATCTGAGATAAACAAGTCTGGTTGCAGAAAGCACAGCAGAAGGTCTCCTTGGATGATATTTCCAGGTTGTGATTCTTTCTGCATTGTCGTTTCTCTTCAAGACTTGTCCAGCGTGAGTTCTCAAATAAGGCTGCAGCATTGTGGATAGTGCGTCTCCATGCCTCCCGATGTGAGGCCAGGGCGGACCACTGTTGGTGATCAATTTGGCCAAGCCTGAGATGTTGTTTCAGGGAGTCTTTGTATCGCTTTTTTGGAGCGCCCCTCTTACGCTGACCCGTGGCGAGTTCACCGTAGAGTACTATTTTGGGGAGGTGATGGTCCTCCATCCTAGAAACGTGCCCTGCCCAGCACAGCTGTGTTCTCAATATCATGGCCTCAATGCTGGTGATCCCTGCTTGCTCAAGGACAGCAACATTCGTCACATAGTCAGTCCAGTGTATATTTAGGATTGTGCGTAGACAGCGCTGATGAAAGCGCTCGAGGAGTCGTAGGTGGTGGCGATAGGTGACCCATGTTTCAGACCCATAAAGGAGAATAGACAGTACAATGGCCCTATACACACTGATTTTTGTGTTTCACCTCAGGTGTTTATTACTCCAGACTCTTTTGTAAAGTCTTCCAAATGCGATAAAATGGCAATTTGTATTCTCTTCCTCTCTCTCTCTTTTTTTCTTGTGTAAACATGAAATATCACTTATGCACACCGTGGAATTTTTTTTAAAAAAAAAAATGGCAGTGGCAGATTTAAAAATGTGAGTCATTTCACTCATGGCCGCCATCTTAGCTAGGGGGCACATGGAGTTTATGGGGGCTGTAAAACCATTAAGACAAGTCATCTCTCTCTCTGCCTTTTCTTTGCAAATGAAGATTCTGCAAGAACGCAGATGACTAAAAAGGCTAATCCGAAATAAACAAGTCCGGTTGCAGAAAGCACAGCAGAAGGTCTCATCTGAAGCAAATTGCTATTCCTGCAGAGCAATCCATTTTTCAGGGGCTTACATAGACAATGCCTATGCAGTTTCTCTGTGGTCATTATTTTTGTTTTCTTCACATTCAACAATAAGCCTGCCTTAGCACTTTCTTCTTTGGCTTTCTTTAGTACTTTTTCCAAGCCTTTCTTGTTATCTGCTAGTAGCATGGTGTCGTCTGCATATCTTAGACTGTTGATATGCCTTAGGAATGGGAAGAGCAGCTATGAAAGAACTAGACACAACCATAAAGTGCAAAGATATAAAGTTTTCTGCTGCTCCAGAGACTAGGACGTGGAGCAATGGACTCCAGCTACAGGAATGGAGATTCCACCTAAATATCTGGAGGAACTTCCTGACAGTAAGAGCTGTTTGAACATACAATACACTGCCTGGGAGTGTGGTGGAGTCTCCTTCTTTGGAGGTTTTTAAACAGATGTTGGATGGCCATCTGTTGGAAGTGCTTTGATTGTATATTCCTGCAGGGCAGGGGGCTGGACTAGATGGTCCTTGTGGTCTCTTCCAGCTCTATGATTCTATGAGATATTGTTGCAGCTTTTTCATTAAAAAAAGTAAACTGGGTGGAGATGGGGTGAGATAGGTGCAACTCAATGAGGTCCATGCTGGGCTAGATTATCATTGGTTCAGCTGGTGTATTTGATCCAGATCTCATATAGCCCAGGAGTCCAGTAATGAAGGATGGTATTGCTTGCTTTGTGTTCTTCTCCAGTCCCCCCTTAAATCTCCTGATGTTTCTGCTAACATCAATATTTTGTGTGTAATGTGAATAATTGAGTAAAAAATGCATGAGACTGTTAATCTCACCAAAGCGGCAGGGTTGAAAATGAGTTCACACATGAAGGGGTTTGTGTGTGGTGTGTGTGTCTGTCTATTGTACTTTGTACTTTTCCCATTACTTATTGATTAATTTATTTAATTGTTTTCTATGTCATCACCTGGGTCCCATATGGGGAAAAAGGTGGGGTATAAATTAAATAAATAAAATAAATAAATGTCCAGAACAGACTAGGTCACACAGCTTGCTCAACAGGGACCCTCTTTTTCCCAATAGGGCCTCAGCCGCAACCACCTTCATCTGGCCTTACGTCGAAGAGGATGTGCGCAGCCTCTGGACCTCTGGAACCAGCCCACCCCAATTTCCTACCTTCGAGACGCCCATCCGCACAGTTGTGTGTGCAGCTTTAATATGTGCAATTTTGTAATTTGTGCTGCTTGAACAAAGGCAAAATTGCAATATGTGCTCCCCACCCCCGAGAGGGGAGAAGAAAGAACAGTTGTCAAGGGTGCATCTACTCTGTAGAAACAATGCAGTTTGACATCACTTGAACTGCCATGGCCCCATCCCACAGAATGCTGGGATTTGTAGTTTGGCAAGGTACCAGCACTCTTTGGTGGAGAAGGTGAAAAACCTTGAAGAACTATAAAACTACAAATTATGGGTTGCATGTTGCCCACTCCCTGTCCTGTTAGAACAAATTGATTATGGCAACAATTTGGAATCTGTAACCATGTTTTAAACTTTAAATGGTTTCAAACTTCACCTCTAAGAATATCATCAGTCTTGCTGAGCTAGCTTAATGGATGAAGCCCTGTTCAGTATCAACTTACCAAATGTTGGACTTTTAGGCTTTCCTACCTTCTTAGGGTGCATCTACACTGTAGAAGTAATGCAGTTCGACACCACTTGAACTGCCATGGTTCCATCCTCCAGAATGCTGGGATTTATAGTTTTTGGGAGGCACCAACACTCTTTGGCAGAGAAGGCTAAAGACTTTATAAACCTACAACTCCCAAGGTTCCCAAAGATGGATCTTGGGGACTAGAAGTGGCATCAAACTGCATTATTTCTACAGTGTAGATGCACCCCGGAACATCAGGGACATTTCAGATCCTCCAAAGACTTTCTATGAATGTCTGAAAACATGGGGAAGCCAAGAGGAAACCTATACAGAAATCAAAGGAGCAGTTTCCATGTCTCCCTAGCATGCATAGAAACTGACGGTATCTTTAAACCCCCAAGATCACAGCTTGTGACTAATTATAGGCATAAATAACTGGTGACTTTACCCATCTGTTCATCATTTGGCAGTGTGTTTGCTCCACGGCAGAATCCATGCCACCTGCGAGCTCCACCAGACCCTCTGAGAATGGGTCATGCTGCCCTCCAAATCTGCAGATGCCATCCTACAAGAGCTACCTGCAAGGACAATCCCATGGAGATATCTCTCGCCCAGCCCCTCTAATTTCTCCGCCAACGCCAGCTGGGAAATAGTTGATTTAACTGATTTACTTCCATGGCGGGGGGTGGAGAGCTGTTCTATGTACAGACAATGATGTTTTCAGTGCAAGTCAACTACATGCAAATGCTGTGTGGAATGCCTCAATTGTAGCATTTTCGGGAATGGAAACAGTTTTTTCAGAGCAGAAAATAATATGCCCAGGAAACATGGTTTTCACTGCAAATCCATCACATGTGAATTTTGCACAAAATTAGTCCTAAACTACAAAGATTCTCATCAGTCCGTGAGTCTTCTCATCAAAGTTTCTTGATATATATATATATATATATATATATATATAATATTCTTTTCATCTTTTCTCATCTATATATACAAAACATTTGGATATGTTTCCTTTCCCAGTGTGTTGATTGGCCACTTAGGAAACATACCAAAGAAACCCCCCTCCTCTCCTTCCCTCAGCCACTCACCACCCACATGCAAAATTCCCTCTCCACCTCACAATCCACTCCTGCCACTCAATGTGCATCTACAAACCACCAGCCTCATAAGGGCCCCTCCCTCCCTCAGCCAATCACCACCCACATGCAAATTCCCCCTCCACCTCCCAATCCACTCCTGCCACTCAATCTGCATCTACACCCCCAGCCTCACAAGGGCCCCTCCCTCCTCTCCCTCCCTCAACCAATCACCACCCACATGCAAATTCCCTCTCCGCCTCCCAATCCACCCCTGCCACTCCATCTGCATCTACACCCCCAGACTCACAAGGGCCCCTCCATCAGCCAATCATCACTCACATGGAAAACAAGGCCATATTTTTTTCTTAAAAATAGTATATAGCTGAACAGTGTGAACCTTTCAAATCTCCTAGAATAGCATATGTTACGCTGGGTACAGCTAGTAGCACTATAATTCTGTAGCATGAAGGGACCCTTGGACTTTAAAGGAGCTATCCAAGGTACTGAACCTATTTATAGAGATATGTTTCAGCACTTTGGACAGATGCTTTAAGTTCTTATTAACACATAGGATGGAATCATCACCGCACTTAGAATCATAGAGTTGCAAGAGATCACAAGGGCCATCTAGTCCAACCCCCTGCCATGCAGGAATAGCCAATCAAAGCAATCCCAGCCATCCAGCATCTGTTAAAAAACCTTCAAAGAAGGAGACTCCACCACACTCCCAGGCAGTGTATTCCACAGCCAAACAGCATTTTCTATCAGGAAGTTCTTCCTAATGTTTCAATGTGATCTCTTTTCCTGTAGTTTGAGTCCACTGCTCCATGTCCTAGTTTCCAGAGTAGCAGAAAACAAGCTTGCTCCACCCTCAGTATGTCATCCCTTCAAATATTTAAACATGGCTATCATGTCCCCTCTGAATCTTCTCTTCCCCAGGTTAAACCTACCCAGCTATCCTAAGCCTCTCTTCAGAGGGCATCATGGCTTCCAGACCTCCCACCATTTTGCTCGCCCTCCTCTGGACAGGTTCCAGCTTCTCAATATCCTTCTTGAATTGTGGTGCCCAGAACTGAACACAGTGTTCCAGGTGAGGTCTGACCAAAGCAGAATAGAGTGGCACTATTACAGTTGTCCCTCCACATTCACGGATTTGGCATCAACGGATGTAAGTATTCATGGCTTGAAAATATTCTTTAACAAAATAATAATCCAAAAAGCAAACCTTGATTTTGCCATCTTATAGAAGGGACACCATTTTGCTATGCCATTGCATATAATGGGACTTGAGTATTCACAGATTTGCATATTCACGGGGGGTCCTGGGACCAAACCCCAGCAAATTTTAAGGGACAACTGTACTTTCGTTGAACTAGACACTGTGAGCTGCCACTGCTCATTCTGACCCTGTGTCTCCCTCACCAAACTCACACTAGCTATCCAAGTGCCCGGCAATGTTTGGTTGGTTTATTTGTTTAAATACCGCAGAGCATTCTTCACCTTATTCCTCTCATCTTTTTTTTAAAAAAAAAAATCTATTTTTTTCCCAGAGTTCTTTTCCCATGTTTGGAGAGATGGTGATGAATTTAAAGAAGATTATTAATCCTCCAACCTTGATTTCCAATGCATTTGACTTTTAGCTTAAGCTCAAAAACATTTGGGGTCTTTAGAGCAATAATGAGACTATTTTCTTTAGCCACACGCTAAAACGATTTGTACGCACTCAAAATAAATCTCTCCACAGAAAGGTAGGCAAATATTGAAATACATAATGAAAGGGGAAAGCCAGCAGGCAGAAGGAAACACACACACACACCTATTTTAAATCTTTTAAATTACTTCCCTTCTCCCTCTCATTAGTAAATATTTTAGATAGTTTCCTTGAACAAACCTTTTCCGCTCGAGGTCTTTCTTTCTTTCTTTCTCTCTTTCTCCCAGTCTCTGGATATCATTCTCCTTCATTAGAGTTATTCCTCTCCTCCTCCTTCTAAACTGGCCATAAATCCAATTTATTTCTTCATCATTTAGTTTAAAACTAGATGGAGAAAATAATGAAGAGAACTCGTTTAAAATAACCTTACACCCACTCACCTGTCTCCAACCTCCAGGCAAAAAAAATGAACTGGAGAAGGTGATTCTATCATCCTATCCCATGCCCCAAGGATAGGCCTTTAGGAAAGACATCCAAGACCATAATGAAAAGAAGAGCACACAACCACAACCACACACACACACAGCTCTCTATGCAGTTGATCTGACTGATCATGTTGAATATTACTGAGATGATCCCTCAGAAATGTGTGACCCTCTGTTCTAAGCTGGAACTGACTGCAATTCCAAGGACCTTTTCATACTGCCCAATAATAATACTATAGTTCCAGTTTAACTGCCATGGTTCCTTCCTGTGGAATCATGGGATTTACAGTTTAGGGGAAACATATTGACTTCTCAGCCAGTAAACTCTATTGATGTTGCTGCTGATCTTGTTGTTGTGTGCCTTCAAGTTGTTTCCGACTTATGGCGACCCTAAGGTAAACCTATCATAGGGTTTTCTTGTTAAGGTTTTTGTTCACAGGAGGTTTGCCTTCCTTTGAAGCTGAGAGAGTGTGACTCGACCAAGGTTGGAAACCCAGTGGGTTTCCATGACTGAACAGGGATTCAAAACCTGGTCTCCAGATTGGTAGTCGGACACTCAAACCACAACACTAGTAAACTCTAGTGCCTCACCAAATGCAAACACCAGGATTTCCTAAGATTTATTATAGAAGTTGAAGTGGAATCATAGTGCTATAACTCTGTACAATTTGACCCCATATCCACGGATTTGGTATCCATGGTTTCACTCATCCACATCTGGAGGAGATGTTCTCTCTAGGCATTTCTAGGTCCTCTAATGTGATTCTATGATCAACTTCTGATGTTCATCTCATTGAAAATAATAAGGTTCCCTATTATCCATGGTTTCAGGTATCCACAGGGGGTCTTGGAACATATGCCCCATAGATATAGGAGTTGAGTTGTAGTATGAAGGGGCTCTAGACATAATTTGGTACTATAAAGTGACTGAAATCACTATTGTAAGACTTGTTGTTAATTCATCAATATACTGGCTTTCCCCCAATACTGGTAATCAAGGCAGATTACAACAATTATATTGTTGTTGCTACTACTGTTATCCATCCATTTCCCCAGTTTGAGAGTCAAGGCAGCTTACAAACAGCCAAAAAATCACAACATACAAACACAGTTCCAACATGTACGGTTAAAAGGATCTGCAAACCCAAAAGTTTAAAAAGGGATCCTTAGAAATAATTGTAATAAAGATTGTTAAAATGCAATTAAACATACAGAAGTGATTGTTGAAATACAATTAAACAATCCATTTTATTAAAAGCCCTTTAAAAACAAATCTGTAAGAAGAACAAGGGATAAAAATCAACAAGACTGCACAGCATTCAAAGGCCTTGCTTCCCAATATTGATCCCATGTATTGATAGGAAATTGATGCAGCTGGACTTCTATAGAAGAGAAAGCATCACATCGTTTTAACTCTATAGTCAGCAATGGCATGGGACCCATTTTTCATCCCAGACCCCCATGGGCCAGCATCCCCCAAGAAGCCCAAACACCTCTGGTTTCCCTCTCCATTTGGAAGTGCAATTGTATCACTTCCAGTCACCATTTTTACAGGGACTGCAGAGAAAAACAAAGGTATTTAGGAGGAGGACAGAAAGGACTCCTCCTCTATGTGGTGGCCAAACATTAACAGCCATGTCAGTGCTTCTGTTCCAACGCAGCTTTTGAGAACTGTGTGTTTTCAGAGAAAGCGCTTCTAAGAGGAGGCTATCCTTTGAAAAACTGGATTCGTTTTAAAATGTGTTTTATTACTTTTAAGTGTGCACTTGAAATCGTTTTTTCTGTTATTGACTGTTTCATTCCAATTTAATTTTGACCTCTCTCCATTTTTTTTTCTTTGTATGTTTTAACTATGTTGGCTGAGTTCCTACCTTACCGTCTACGTTTTGTAATTTTATGAATCAGTAGCTAAGTTGCAGAAACACAACAAGACCCCCATTAGTGAATTGTGAAGTTGGGCATCCAGGAACTGACAAGAGAGTACCAATTTGTATCAGATACTCCGAATGTGCATTGGGCATGTCTGATGTGCATCAGCCACTTCTGATGTGCATTTTGCACATCTGGCACTCAATGGATTCTCCTGTAGTGCTTTAAGCTGCTCCTGTGGAATCCTGGGATTTGTAGTTTAGGGAGGGGGCATTTATAACTCTCAGCCAGAGAGCTCTTAGCAAGTGTCCAGATGCACATCAGGTAGGATCGCACCATGGTGCATCAGTCACTCCATTGGTGACCACTGTGCAATGGATGGCCATACATTGTAACATCACGGCAGCCCCTAGGTGACTATGGATGTTGTGAGACTACTTAGTTCTCCTTTGCACAGATGTAAATCCATTTACAAAGATATACATCCCAAGCGGAATGCCAGCCACTATGTTTGTTTTAATTTATAAGCTGCCGTGAGACCCAGTTTTGGGGACAAAGTGGGGTATGAATAAAATCTATCATCATCATCATCATCATCATGTTTTCAGCTAGGGCCAACCTGCAATGCATTTTCTGTCCTATAACTGCAGTTATTAAGGACGGTATCACACTACACAGTTATAGTGCTATTATTCCATTTTAACTGCTACGGCTGCCTCCTGTGGAATTCTGGGGTTTGTAGTTTAGTGAAGCCTAAGAGCTCTCTGGCTGAAAGTTCTAAATGCCCCCTCCCTAAACTACAAATCCCAGGATTCCACAGGAGCATTTTAAAGCAGAGCAGTTAAAATGGAATAATAGTGCTATAACAGTGTAGTGTGATAATCTCCTAAGAATCATGAGCAAAGTGACAGAACTTTCAAAATTCACTTGCAGATATGTATCTCTTCTCTTTCCCTCCCTCCCTCCATGATGTGGAAAGGAAAGAAAGACTTTATGGGAAAGAGAGCAACGGAATAATTTCCCCATGATTGTGGTAATCGGAGAATTTACAATTTATTTTATTTTATTTTATTTTATTTTATTTTTGACACTCTCGACAGCTCTCTGAGGCTGCCTTCTCTCCCAAACAGAAAAGACACTTGTCATTCTGGTGCAAGTAGATAAGGGAAATGCCAGGAGTTATTTGAAATGTAAAATACTTTTTTCGCTGCTCCTCTTTTTTTCCCCCTCTTTGATTGTCATGAAAGCAACGAGCTCTGTGAACTGAGACGGGGAGGAGGGAGGTAAAATATATATATTGCAAAAATAAAATAGTACACGGTTGCAAGGGCACACCTCTTAAATGCAAAGACTGGCATCCCAAGAAGAAAAGTAAAACAATCTCAGCTATTTTCCATCACTTTTTTGCACAGTGTTTCTAGTCCTTCTGAGAATTTTGTTGTGTTGTGGGAGAGGTCAGGCAGCGTCCAAGAGAAAGAGAGAGAAAATTCTGTTTAATGACTGCTGAAGTGTGAAAATCTCACCCAGCAAAATTATGCTGTTGTGGGAGTTTAACTAAGGTTGCCAGATCTCAGGGTCTCTCCCTGAGTTTCAGAGCCTGGAAACTGCTTTCTGGTCCTCTAGACAGCGGGGAAAGAATTACACCCCTAATTTTAACAGGACAACCTTATAAAGGTCTACCCAAAATGGAGTTCTAGCAAGTTCAAGACTGCTTAATCCCAATGATGAGAGTACAAGATTGTAGTCGAACCTCCCCCAAATCCTTCCACATCCATAACTTGAACAGTTTCAGGGTGGAAGAGTTGCCGGTTACCTGTGAGCAGGCAGGAAATAGCTTCATCCAGCAATATTTATTTATTGTTCTTCACACTCTGACCTTTTCAAAAGAATCCTTCCATCAAAAGAAAAAAAAACAACCCAGAAATTCTTTCCCTGCTTTCCTGAGATATTCTACTCCTCTGCTTTGAAGGTTTATTGGATACACGGATAATCATATAGAGTTTGTATTCTGCACCAGATCTGCAGCGAACCATCTCTCTGCTGCTGCTAATACTAATACTAATAGGGTACAGGCAGGAACACGGTTCCGGTGTGCCTTCAGGTAACGTAGCACTGCCAGCCCTGGGGGAATGCCGCAAAACTCGTCCAGAGAGAAATTATCTTATGTCAATGGAAGAAGCTACTTCTCCATGGTTGTCCTATGCCCTCTGCTCTTTCTTCAGAACTCCTTTTGAGAATCAGTCTTTTCCAGAAAGCTCTTTTGTACAAACTCCCCAACCTTCATCCCTGACAGACACTACATATTCTCCCTCTGTTCATTCTCTCCTATTTCTATTGCTCTTTGTTTATGTCATGCCGTGCTTCCAGAACTTGGAAATGGACTCCGACTCAGCGACTGAAGCAGTGGACATGCCAGGACCTGCTGAACCAGAACAGGAGGATATTCCAAAGCCACGGGCATCAGACACAGACAATAGTGGAGAACCAGCTCTGGCAGAGGGTCCTGCTGCCCCTTCAGCTACAGAGGACAACTTATGTATACCCACCTTCTCAGCACAGAGACAACAAAAGGAGGAATTGAGACAGTCTCTCTGTATTTATAGGAAACAGCAGTTAGCTAAGCAGCAGCTGCATTAGCTGCATAGCTATAAATACGCAGCCCTGTCCTCCAAACGTGGTTGGAGATTATTTGACCTACCAGCATTTCTGCTCACTCTCTTTGACCTGGACTCTGTTTTCCTGGCCTGGATTCTGCTGGACTACCTTGAACTCTGTTTACCAGACCTGAACCTTGTATATTGGACTTTGCTTGTGGACTTGTGCTTTGCTTGCTAGTAAAGTAAGTGTCTGACTTCACACCACCTTGATTCCTTTGCCTGTAACTACCTTGGCTGTGCTGTGCCTCTGCTATCAGCTGTGTAGTAATCAGCCTTTGGCTGGTTGCCCAGACATTGATTTTCCTTTGGTTTTTTTCAGAACATGGCCTCACAGCCCAGAAAAAAAAGCACCAAGGAAAATCTATGGATGCTGGAAGTGAAAGCCTTCAACTTCACATTGCCCAGACATTGTTTGGACAGTTTATATATTTCTTTGACTGATTCAAATAGCAGGTCAATGCTGGTTAGGACTGACAAAGCCCTATAACAGGTGAGGCCCAGCTTCTCTGAAGGACTGTACTCTCCCATAAGCATTGCTTGCTAAATAGTTTGGTCAAGATCTGGTATAAGTAAACAGGGGTTAAACCTAAATCCTTCCTTGTTGAAAAAAAAAGTCCTTAAAACAATCCAAGAGGGGTCTTAGAAATATAGCAAAATTGTCTCCATGCCCCTTAGGACAACATTTTTGCAAAATGTTGGGTATTCGAGAGGTTGGGGGGGTCAAAATTGTTTCATGGGCTGCATAAGCGCCATAGGCCATACTTTCCCACCCCTGCTTTAGGCAAAATGCATGCAAGTGATGCAGTTAGAATCGTAGAATTGTAGAGTTGGAAGAGACCACGAGGGCCATCTAGTCCAACCCCCTGCCATGCAGGAAATCACAATCAAAGCATCCCCGACAGATGGCCATCCAGCCTCTGTTTAAAGACCTCCAAGGAAGGAGACCCCACCACGCTCCGAGGGAGTGTGTTCCACTGCTGAACAGCTCTTACTGTCAGGAAGGTCCTCCTAATGTTGAGGTGGAATCTCTGTTCCTGGAGCTTGCATCCATTGCTCCCTGTTCCAATCTCTGGAGCAGCAGAGTTGATTTGGAAATGCCCAAAAAAACTGAGCACATTTTTTAAAAAATGTACAAAACAGGGATAGAACAGATTTTGTGTTTTAAAATAAATGGACAAGAGCAGACGTAGGCTAAACATGGAACTGGTGAAGAGATGAAGTCCATGGCTTTAGGCTCCTATCTTTAATACCCCTGCATGATGACTTCTTTCCATTTTAGACTTTTTCACATTTTAGATGAGGCTCAGTATCTGAGGACAGGTTCACTACATCTGCCAGCTGTTGCTTGGCAGTTGCCACTTCTATGCAAGTGATGCTCAGATGAAAGCCACCATAAGCATCACAAGCATACACTTGCATGCAAATGAGTTGCCTACCATCCTCTGGCGGTGTCAAAATGCTCCCATGGGTGACCCTCAGGGTACCACAAGACAGCAGGACAAAAGGTTGGCTTGGCAACCTTTCCACAACAAAACCAACTCTTTCCCTTCCTTCCCCTCAATCTGTGTTGGTTAAAAGGGAAGCAATCAACAAACCATTGAACTGCAGAGGGAGCGATGCACTGGCAGCATCTGTGTTATTGTGTGTTAGTGTGTGTGCATGTGTGCTTAAAATTAGCTTTCCCTTTAAATACATTTTCCAGCAAGCCACATAATTGGATTTTCTTTTGTTAAAAGAAGGGAACATAAATTACTCCTGTTGGGTGCAGATTAGGTTACTGGATTTCTTTTCTTCTGTCATCGCCGATGCCCCGGTGTCAGAAAGCTTTAATATTTAATGCATTCCTAATTAGTCTCTCTTGGTTTAAGGCACTTAGCAAAACCTGACACCAGCCGTAGAGTCAAGTTCATTTAGGGAAGCAAAATTACCAGACATCATTTCCTTATCACAGCCGGCACACCCCCACAAAGGTCTCTCTGGACAACACATGTGCCTTCCTGCCATGAATTAATGTTTGTCTTAAAGGCTAGTAGGGGGTTGAGTTTGTACCAACAAGTGGCCTCCAATTCCTTTCCATGCTTTGGGCCCTACTATTTTGGAGTTTTCTTTAATAGTTAAGCAAGCACACCCCTTCCAACCAAGTTTATCAAAGGAAGGAAACTGTGCCTCACATTATTCAGCTGGGAGACCACCTGAATGCTAAGGAAATTGGAATATCCTCCCTTCCTTTCTCAAAAATGCAAGCTGTGTGGGGAAAATTACTTTGCCATGCCCTATGAAGGGAGCTAAGTATGTCTAGCCTGGAGAAAAGAAGTTGAAGAGGTGACAAGATAGCCATGTTTAAATACTTGAAAGGATGTCACATTGAACAGGGAACAAGCTTGTTTTCTGTTTCTCAAAAGACTAAGACATGGAGCAATGGACTTAAACTACAGGAAAAGAGATTTCACCTAAACATTAGGAAGAACTTCCTGATGGTAAGAGCTGTTCAACAGTGGAATACGCTGCCTGGAAGTGTGGTGGAAGTGTTTAAACAGTGGTTGGTTGTGCATCTTTCAGGAGTGCTTTAAGTGTGTTTTCCTGCATGGCAGGGGATTGGACTGGATGGCCCCCATGGTCTCTTCCAATGCAATTCCAACCTTACCTTTGGCTCGTCCTAAACTTCCAGAGGTTTGCATGAAAATTTGTACATATCTTCATGCATTTTCCTCCCCCTACATGCTTTTGCGGGTGTAGGTTGGCTTTAAAAATCTACATTTTTGTTTTGTTTTCTTACAATGCCTTCTCAAAACAACTCCCACAACTTTTCCAACCCCAAAACAAAAGCATGGACTAATTGCTTTCCAGTGTTAAGTCCTACTGAGAGCCATCCTTTCTCGTTGGGATACCACCCTTTGAGATGTGACAGTCAACACAGGGTTAACTCTGACTCCTACAACATGCCCAGAGGGCAATCCGGAAGCTTAAACCGCCAACAGTTAATTAAAAATAAACTGACACTTTACATTAAGGATAGTTTTAATAACCATTTATAAATGTTACATTAAAAATTCATGCTCTGTTATCAACCCCTGCTAAGGATTTACAGCACAATGCAAGCGTTATGAATGTTTTATAGATGGTGCAGGGAAAAAGAAAGGGAAGAAGAGAGAGAGAGAAAGATCTTCCTGAACAGATATTTTCCAAAGTCTATTTGTCTTCCCTGGGCCACGTTTTAAGTGCCTGAGAAAACAGCAGCAAATACAGGCTTCTCACAGGAGGTTCAGAGCCTAAATTTAGACTCCCGGTAGCAGAAGAAGACCACACGCTTGTAGATCAGTTGGTATGTCATATCTCTGTGATGGATGCACATAAGTCTTCCTAAATTCTACGTTTAATGTGGGGACAAGAAATGTTGCAAGGTATTGGCCTGATTCTGAGTGTTAGTCCCATCTAGAGGAGACACATTGAATCAATGGGAGTTACCATCATCTTGACTCACCATTCAACAGCTGATCCAATGGGGCTACTGCAGTTGGGATTAACCCATAGGATTCAGGCCCCCGTTTGGACCTGAACTATGCAGACCATGAAAGGAAGATCCAAGTTCCAACTTGTACAAGGTAGGGTTGCCATATTGAAAATTGGAGATGACTCCTGTACATTTAACAGAAGAGGGAATTTTAGCAAGTGCTGCTTGTCACACAACCAGGTAACAAGCAACATCTTCTGAAATCCTCTCTTCTACAGTACCATTAAAGGTACAGGAGGCATCTCTAATTTTCAATCCGGCAACTCTAGTGCAATAAATGGTTTTAACAATTAAACAGGAGTTAACCACGTGATGCAGCAGCAAACAAAGCCAGTGCAATTGTATGCCCTTTCAATGAAAAAATATAGTGAAAGAAACCATGGAAAATAACCCTATTCTGCTTTGATGAGACCCAGCTTGGCCACCACAGATCCATGAACCAAAACATAAGAATATAAAATACAGGTCAACCCCCATATCCATGGATTGGGCAGCCACAGTTTCACTTATCCACACCCAAAAAGAAATGTTCTCTCTAGGCACTTCTAGGTCCTCCAACACAATCCTATGGCTCCCTTCTGGCATTCTTCTCATTGAAAATAATAGGGTTCTTTATTATCTATGGTTTCAGGTATCCACGGGGAACTTTGGAACATATTCTCCACATATAGAATCATAGAATTGCAGAGTTGGAAGAGACCACGAGGGCCATCCAGGCTAACCCCCTGCCACGCAGGAAATCTTGATCAAAGCATCCCCGACAGATGGCCATCCAGCCTCTGTTTAAAGACCTCCAAGGAAGGAGACCCCACCACGCTCCGAGGGAGTGCGTTCCACTGCCGAACAGCTCTGACTGTCAAAAAGTTCCTCCTAATGTTGAGGTGGAATCTCTGTTCCTGGAGCTTGCACCCATTGCTCCGTGTTCCAATCTCTGGAGCAGCAGAAAACAAGTTTGCCCCATCCTCAATATGACACCCCTTCAAATACTTAAACAGGGCTATCATATCACCTCTTAACAGTTTTTTTCCAGGCTAAACATACCCAGCTCCCTAAGTCTCTCCTCATAAGGCATTGTTTTCAGACCTTTCACCATTTTAGTCACCCTTCTCTGGACATGCTCCAATTTGTCCATATACATGGCTTGACCTTCAGAACAAGAATAACTACAGTAATTCCTTGTCCCTATACTCTTAAAAGTCACTTAGGCATAGTCATATTCTTAAGTCCTTAGTTTCTCAGTGTATCAAATGGCAGGGGGGGAGAGAGAGAGTCTGAGATTCTACTTGGCAACCGTTCTGCATGCAGGACTCTTCTGCTGTTCATCAGTCTTTGTACCCAATACTCAGCACATCAATCCAATAAATACTCCCCAATGGTCATTCCATGGCTAGTGAAGAAGGAGGAGATAAGAGACGTTTCTGGCTATGTCCACTTAGCCAGATGCAAACCAAGGACTTCTTCTGCCAAGAACCACTAGGATCCTTTGGAAGTCTCAATGGATGATGCCACTAGTCCATGTCTGAGTATGACAACAGAGTCAGATGCGTCTCTGATGCTTTCCACTCTCTACCAGTGACACAATGACTGCGGGAAGAGCTGTATGTTTGGATTCAAATTACAAGAAAAGAGATTCCACCTAAACATTATTTCTGAACTGTTAAGAGTTGTTTGATAGTGGAGTGGACTGTTTCAGAAAATGGTGGACTCTTTGTAATTGGACGTTTTACACAGAAGTTGGATGGGCATAATATGGGAGTGGCTTTGCTGTGTATTTTTTCACAGAATCATAGAGCTGTAAGAGACCACAAGGGCCATCTAGTCTAACCCCCTGCTCTGCAGCAATACCCAATCAAAGCATTCCTGACAGATCGCCATCCATCCTCTGTTTAAAAACCTCTGAAGAAGGAGACTCCACCACACTCCCAGGCAGTGCATTCCACTGTCGAACAGCTCTTACTGTCAGGAAGTTCTTCCTAATGTTTAGGTGGAATCTCTTTTCCTGTAGCTTGAGTTCATTGCTCTGCATCCAAGTCTCAGGGGCAGCAGAAAACAAGCTTGTTCCATCCTCAGTATGGCATCCATCATGACTGGCAACTGGACTAGATGGCCCTTATGGTCCCCTCCAACTCTAGGATTCTATGAGTCTATGATCACAAGGCAATGTTTGTCCTGGGGCAGGGCCTTGTATGTTGTGGAGGGAAGAAGAGAACATAAACCTCTGTAATGACCAAAAATTACATACGTAAGTGTAAGATGGACTTATGCATGTGTAAGTCACTAACAGGATGCCAGCCATAACCTGTCAGTTTCACAAAGGTAAGACAAGGCCATGACTGCTTGCCAGCTTACCAGCATGATAAGACACACAGAGGAAAGTTCATAAATAAATACATAGAAAGTGTCAAATCATATTAATCTCATTTTGAAGCAGCATTTGTCTCAGTTTGTCTACCATGTTTTGAAGGTAATTCTTATTTTTTAAACAAAGTACTTGCTGCAAATAATTGGTTGGCATCCTGTGAGTGACTTACTCGTGTGTCAGTTCCCCTGCACAAGCAGTCGGACATTTTTGTCTCTATTCACTTGAGGGTTGCAAAAGTAAGAGTTGTTCAGCAGTGGAATATGCTGGTGCATGGGAGTGTGGGGGAGTCTCCTTCTCTGGAGGATTTTAAATAGAGGTTGTATGGCCATCTGTCAGAAACGCTTAGATTGTGTATTCCTTCAGGGCAGGGGGTTGGACTAGATGGCCCTTGTGGTCTCTTCCATCCCTATGGTTCTTTTTTTTTAAATATAAAAACTATATCCCTGGTGCCATGTCCAGCCAGGCAAGCCTTCCTTCTTGTTCCTCTCCTGCATGCACAGATTGAATAGATTGCTGGGTTTAATAGGATTCCATATGGTCTGGTACAGGAGAAGGGTTACACCCTGAGTTACCACATCATTGGGCACCAGCCTTAGTGATACTACAGTTATCCCTTCATATCCGCTAGGGTTTGGTTTGAGGACCCCCATGAATACCAAAATCCATGAATACTCAAGTCCCATGATATGCAATGGCATAGCAAGATGGTGTCCTTTATATAAAATGGCAAAATCAAGGTTTGCTTTTGGGATTATTATTTTTTTAAGAATATTTCCAAGCCCTGAATACTTAAATCCGTGGATATCAAATCTGTGGCTACGGAGGGACAACTGTACTGAGCTCAGATTGCTACCCACTGATCAACCCTGAGAAGGAACGTCTCCCATGGTACACTAGCTGAGTTTCTAGTCAACTCCTGTGAAATGTGATCTCCACATATCAAAGCCGACTTGGTGTCCCCAACATTTAAGCAAAGCTGTGTGTAAATATAGTATCCCTCACTTCCATATGCTGCTGTCCCAGTTTCATTGTTTCTCTCTCCTCTGTAAGTGGATTGTTCATTCACCCAAATCTCCCTGAAGCATTTTTAATCTAATCTTCTCTGTAGCTGGGAGGTGAGGGTCACCTATGAACATTTCTTTTTTCATAAGAAGGAAAGAAAGAAGTGGAGGGGGAGGAGGAAGCTAATAATGCAAACAAACCTAGGAAAATAAGCTGCTACTGAAACTTACTGGAGAAAGATGAGGTGGAAATGCTGATATTATGAGCCAATAAGATCAGGGATCTGTCTCCCCCTGCCGGAGACAGTCAGGTAAGCTCTATAATTCTTGTTTCTCTGACAAAGCTTAAGGTAAAAAACTATTTCCAATACATCTTACATCCTGCAAGGTTTATCTTGCCTTCTAAATTCAACAGGCTGCATTTGAGAAAAAGAAATAAGCTTAAGATTTCCTGTAGCACATGGAAAAGGAAAATGTATTTCGGTATTCCAGGTGTTTCGTGCATGGAGCTCTAGAAAATGAGCTACAAAATAAATGTTGTCCCAAAATGGAGTGGTGGCAGATTTTGCTGGAGCTTGGGATGTAAAATGGAATGATTCTAGACTTTGCTGGAGCTTGGGCAGTTACTTCTTGCAAGTAAGTTAATCCTGTAACTTTTTTAAAAGAAAAAATGTATTTCAAGAGTAATTGGTTGGATCGGTGGGGTCAAGCCATGCTCTGGCACTGTTTGAACAGGGTTGTTGTGGAAGGAAGGGGGAGAGAATACTAAGAGGTTCTCTACTGGCCCATCTAGTAGCAGCCAAACTATGGCCAAAGTCATATGCCAAGGCTGTGTACTGTAAACCTCTGCAAAAGGAGTTACACATTAATTGTACAGTGCAATCCTTGTGATGATTGGCAGTGTTGCGCAACTGAACCAAGTTACAAATGGGGGAACTTAATGTGGATCTATGTGCAGTGCGCAATGTACATCCATGCACCAGAGAGGTTTATAAAAAGAGCCTCTCCTACCCGGTTTTTGCAATCTCACCTGGAAGTGTTCTGCCCATTGACATCATATTTACGTGGGCACAATGGCGCGAGGTTTCGAATGCCGGCAATACCGGCACAAAAATGCAATGGGAGATCTGCTGACAGCTTGGCCCATCAATAAAATAGAAAACTTTTTGGATAATATATGTAATAGTGAAAGAATGACATCATCTGATACGCATGCCCTTTGGCATTAATTTGACATTGTTAGGATGCCATATTTGCTGCGTCTGATGAAGTCCTATGAGAATGAGTGTTTGATCATCTTCCCTATTTCACCACAGTGCCCCCTAGTGCTCTGACAAGGCACTTGCATCAGAAGTGAATCCTCCGTCAGTACTCAAATCCACTTGCTCCTCTCCCCAAGGGATCTTTCTATCTCTGTGTCAATGCTGCCCAGTGTCGTTTGTGAGATACATAAGGAAATTATAGCCAGAGGGTCTGTGACAGTGTCTGCAGGCCATTAGCACTCCATTGCCCTCCTTAACTCAAATCATTGGGTCTTCCCCTCCCCAGCTCCCAACTCACGCTTGCTCTCTCTTTAAATTCATGACACATCAGCAGGAAGCTTAAGTGTCAGGCTTAATTTTAACATTTCCTGGCACTCTGCGGCTTGCGCAGCTCACAATCCATGCCTTATTTTGGAGACAATTTGTGTATTTATAATTAATATGGATTAGATATTATTATCCAGGCAATATGGCAGGCAGGCAGTTAGAGAGGATAACAGCTGTTCAATAATGCAAATGATGCGCACATAAATTACATTTTAGCAATGGGGTATTATTACCCAGACGGACGAAAGTTCAGGACCCTGGGGCAGTTGAATTACCTAAAAATCGGCGGGCTGAGGACAGTTCACTCTCCAGACAGAAGTAGGTGAATGAAAGGAGTGATGTCAACCTCTCTTGGGGGCTCCTTTGGTTCATTGGTCAGGAGAATGCACAGTGCTGACATGGGTGGCCTGGCTTTTGAAAGCAACAGGCAGAGAATATAAGTTGGTGTTCTGATGAGGAATAGTACAGGAATAGTATCAGACAGTACAGGGATAAGACACAAACTCTCCATCCTCCAATGGCCCTTCATGGTCTAAGTCAAAAGTGGGCAAAGTCCATCCTGTGGGCAACATCTGACCATTGGGACCCAAAAATGTGGCCCCAGAACCCTGCAGAAGTCCCACCAACCTTCTATAGCAACAGCACCTACAATTCTGTACTGCTTTATAGTGCTAAGCACTCTCTAAGTAGTTTACAATGTGTTCGCTAATTGCACCCAACAATCTGGGTACTCATTTTACTGCTCTACAGAAGGATGGAAGGCTGAGGCAACCTTGGAGCCCTGCAGGATCAAACTCACAATGTTGTGGCTGCAGTACCAGCATTTAACCACTGCACCACCAGGGCTCCATCCTCCCCAAATTATTTTTCAATCAACTTTGGGTGATTTTTTTGGCTCAAAACCCAGCCCAGAACACCCCAAACAAGCCTCAAATTTGGCAGTTTTCCAACTCCCCCATCCTCTAGATTCCTACTAAAAACTGTGATGGAATGCCAAACTCACCCAAACTGGTGGCCCAAAGTGACATCACATAATTTCCAGTGTGCTAAAACATAATGGTGCAGTGTGATGGAAGGGCCTTGGGATGAATGGACCTTGCCACTTCCCTCATTACCCTCTGGTGATCAAAGCTAATAGAGTTGGAAGAGACCACAAGGGTCATCTAGTCCAACCCCCTGCCCTGCAGGAATGCACAATCAAAGCATTCCTGACAGACGGCCACCCAGCCACTGCTTAAAACCTTCCAAAGAAGGAGGCTCCACCACACTCCAGGGCAGCACATTCCACTTCCAAACAGCTCTTACTGTCAGGAAGTTCTTCCTAATGTTTGGGTGGAATCTCCTTTCCTGTAGTTTGAGTCCATTGCTCCCTGTCCTAGTCTCTGGAGCTGCAGAAAATGAGCTTGCTCCATCGTCAGTATGACATCCCTTCAAAGATTTAAATATGGCTATCATGTCACCTCTTCACCTTCTCATCTCCAGACTAAACATGCTTTGCTCCCTAAGCTGCTCCTCATTGGGCATGGGGAAGGCTATAGAGGGTTTAGGCTATACATCAGTGGTACAGTGCAAACACTGTCATTTCAGAAAGTCCTTGCATCAGCTCCAAGCATCTAAAAACAAACATGTGATCTGGCATACCCTGGCCCTAAGCAGGCAATGTAGAATCTCAGTGAAGGTATGATTCTATTCCTTGTGATTTTTCAATATGAGGCCATATTAAGTAAGAGTCATAGAATCATAGAATTGCAGAGTTGAAAGAGAGCACGAGGGCCATCCAGTCCAACCCCCTGCCATGCAGGAAATCACGATCAAAGCATCCCCGACAGATGTCCATCCAGCCTCTGTTTAAAGACCTCCAAGGAAGGAGACCCCACCATGCTCCGAGGGAGTGCGTTCCACTGCCGAACAGCTCTTACTGTCAAAAAGTTCCTCCTAATGTTGAGGTGGAATCTCTGTTCCTGGAGCTTGCATCCATTGCTCTGTGTTCCAGTCTCTGGAGCAGCAGAAAACAAGCCTGCTCTATCCTCAATGTGACACCCCTTCAAATACTTAAACAGGGCTATCATATTGCCTCTTAACAGTCTTTTCTCCAGGCTAAACATACCCAGCTCCCTAAGTCTCTCCTCATAAGAGCATAGAAAGCGCTCTTATTCTGAATCAAAATATTGGCCCACCTAGCTCAGCATTGTCAACATGGATTGGCAGCAGGAACTGATTTTCCCAACCCTACTTGGAAATGTCAGAAATTGAACCTGGACCCTTCGGGATGCAAAGCGTTTGCTCTACCACAGCCTTTCTTTCTGCTGCCCCCACCCATGAGAAAAGTGGCAACATAGGATAGATTTTTTTTCCCTTTTCCTTTCCAGACCACCCTCTGTGTACAATCCCACCCAAGGGAGTTGGAACCAACAGCCACACTGTTATCTCTTGGGAACCAGACAAAGACTTTTTTTTTTAAATACACACGCACATACATACGTCTCCGACGTTTAGTGTTGCCTGAACTTCTTTGAGCTGCTGCTTTTTATTTGCTGGCTGTTATTTTGTTCCATGGTGGCATTTCCCCTCTATTTGTTGTGTTGTTGATTTTGCTTAAAATGCACAGAGTGCTGGGGAAACTGATGCTGAAGGGCAGGGTAGATGTATTAATGAATACAACAAAAGACTTCTGGAACAAGGAATCAGGATAGATTATCAGTCCTTCTCTCCCTAAGATGGGTGATTTTGGAGGAACTAGCAGACAAAGTATGGCCCCTGGGTCCCACCATGGGCCACACCAGGCCTGGAAAGGCTTAAAAATAGCCATGAAACCAAACCAGCAGTTAACAGAAGTCCACTTTTAATTCTGCTTTTTGGTTTGGATACAGAGAGTGGGCTTCAGGGTGGTTGCACCCTATAACACAAAGCCCACCACTCCTGAACATTTCTGAGTGTGGTGGAAAAACATGTTCATGAACATTTTTTTCTGTTCCCTGGGCATGTTGGAAGAAGTATCTTGGGGTATTTCCAACCCTCCAATTCTATGATTCTATGTACTCTATGGGACTCATTGTACCCACCTCTAATCTGGGCAAACTCAGAGTCTGGCAAAGGCAGTTTTGGGATTTTGTTGTCAATTACTGTCAAGTGAGCTTTGACTTATGGTGACCCAATGAATAAGATACCTACAAGATGCCCTGTTCTTAACAACCATGCCCAGGTCTTACAAGCTCAGGGCCATGGCTTCTCTTATTCACCTATAGTACAATCTTCCTCTTTTTCTATTACCTTCCACCTGACCATACATTAATGTCTTTACTAAGAAGTTATGTCATCTCATGAAATTACCAAGGAATGATAGCCTCAGTTTAGTCATTCTTCTAGGCTTGAGTTGTTCTTGAGCCTATTTATTTGTCTTTTTTCTCAGCTTCTGGCAATCATTTTGGCAGTCTTTTGAGACTACAGAACCCCAAATCCCCCAGTGACTAGGATAGCTGAGAGATTCTGGAAATTTTATTCCAAAAAAAGCAGTTTTTACAAGCTCCATCCAACATTTTATCCTCTGACTGGCAGTAGCCCAATGGTCTTGCTCATAACCTGCTTAATTAGAAATGACAAAGATTAAACCTGGTAATATTTGGCATGCAAAACTGTGCTTTGCCAGTGTGCTATTCTCTCTAATGCTGTTGTCACAACTAAGATGTTCTTACCAATATTCTGCATTTGCTACTTAATTAGGGGGCAGTGGATGTTTTGAGACTATTCAGTTCCCTTTTGCATAGACGTAAAGCCATTTACAAAGATGTACATCTCAAGCGGAATGCCAGTAACTCTGTTGGTTTAAATTTGTAAGCTGCCATGAGTCCCAGTTTTGGGGACAAAGTGGTGAATAAATAAAATTCATCTTCATCATCATCCTGTTTTCAGCTATGGCCAAACTGCAATGCATTTTCTGTCCTGTAACTGCAGTTATTAAGGACTTTATCACACTACACTGTTATGGCGGTATTATTCCATTTTAACAGCTATGGCTGCCTCCTGTGGAATTTTAGGGTTTGTAGTTTAGTGAGGCCTAAGAGCTCTCTGGCTGAGAATGCTAAATGCTCCTCCCTGAACTGCAAATCCCAGAATTCCACAGGAGGCAGCCAGAGCAGTTAAAGTGGAATGATAGCACTATAAAGTCCTAAAGACATTATCACACTACACTGTTGCAGTGCTATTATTGTAGTTTAACGGCTAGGGCTGCCTTCTCTGGAATTCTGGGATTTGCAGTTTAGTGAGGCCTAAGAGCTCTCTGGATAAGAATGCTAGCTGCCTTCCCCTAACTTACAAATGCCAGGATTCCACAGGAAGCAGCCAGAGCAGTTAAAGTGGAATAGTAGCTCTATAACAGTGTAGTGTGATATTGTCCGGAGTAATTTTCCTGGGTCAACCCTATCCCCCACCACAGCCCACCTTAACAGCCTGCAGCCACATCAAAGCAAAGAAGGTCTCATGATTTGCTGATCAGAATGCAAAGAGAAGATGTTTCCAGCTGCTTCCCACCAGCAAGCAAATAAGGAATTGTGATAGCTAACATGCATTGCTAACACACATTGGAAACCACTTAATGTGGTGCAGATGTGTAACCTGCTATTACTTAAACAAATTGTAAGCCACTCGGGGAGCCTTTGTGGCTGAAGAGCAGGGTATAAATACCTAAATAAATAGGGGTCCTGATTCTGATTTTTGCAGCTTCACTCACAGGTGGGACAGGGCTGGAAACATCATCATCTCGTATATGTTGGCCTTTTGATGGATAGAATGTATTGTCGGGAGGCTTGAATGATGGGAGGACATGCTAGAACCCATCAGCAAAAGAGCTGTGATTAATTCTTTGCTGTAAACTGCCTGCAGCATCTATAAGAAGCCCTGGTTGCACCGCAGTTAAACGTTGGTACTGTACCCACAAGGTTGTGAGTTTGATCCTATGGGGCTCCAAGGTTAACATAGGCTTCCATCCTTCTGTAGGTCAGTAAAATGAGTACCCAGATTGTTGGGGAAAATTAGCTAAACACCTTGTAAAATGCTTAGGAAGTGCTTTGCACTGATAAGCGGTATAGAAATAGAAGTGGTATCATTATTGCTATATGCAGTGGTGGTTGGGGAATCATGCCAGCGGCATGGCAAATTGGCTTGGGGTTTAAAGGCATTGTCCAAGGTGCTGAATCTATTTGGAGGGGTGGATTCAGCACTTTGGATAGTTCCTTTAGGCTAAAACCTAGTACAGATTCACCACCTCACTGACATCATGGAAACCACTAACAGCCATTTCCAGCCCTGGTATAGAAATATAAATACTACTGCTATTGATATTTATCACCACTGAAGCTTAACCTATGGCAGTGACATATATCTATTTGGGGTATTAGAGAGAGAATCTGGATTTGCATCCTGTTCCAGCTCAGAGTGCTGCCATTTCAAGGACCTGCCCCACACATCGTCTCCCTAGGATTCTCAACCAACCGATCCCCTTTTGCCGCCTTCAGATCCATTTGAAGGAAACATTCCCCTGCCTCCCCTGTGCTATATTTCTGCCGAAGCTGACACACTGAATGCAGCAAGAGAAGACACAGCTTCTCACGCATGCAGTAAATAAGGCTGAGATTACCGATGGTGTGGAATGGGACTGACTATTGCAATATTTAATCTGCTGGGTGGGCCATTCATTAAAACAGATATCCAGGGCTTTAATCATGATGCCAAGCTGCCATCTGCCTCCGCTGTGCTCCCTCTTGGCTTAGGCCGGGGCTCAATATACGAGGGGACAGCTTGCGAGAGACGCGATGGTGTCGGCGTCATAATTCATCTTCCCAGCACGGGCGGCACAAGCTGTTTGGCTCTGACGAATCCCTGCCATCTCAACATGCGCTCCCGATTAAGGCTGCTCTAGCAGACAATTAGAGTTTGGATGGGGTTGGGGGCAGAGTACCAATCTCTGCAGAGCGGATGGAGACTTCAGATGCCCGGGGAGGTTATAACAGCACCTGGGGGTAATTTGTCAGACATGCTACACATTTGTAAAATGATGTGATTAGTGCTGCGCGGGGGTATCTCACTTTCATTTCCTGTGACAGTCCTTTCCCCAAATAAGACTGAGTTATTTTTCTAATGGCTTCAGGGTTTTTATGTTTATATATTCATTTTGTTTTATTGATAACCCACCTTTCTCCTAACATAAGACAAAATGCAGTTTAAAACTCTGTAGTATATAAGGCTTTTTCCAAAAAAAATAAAATAAAATAATCAAGTTCAAAACACTAATTTAAAACAATTTCGAATGTAGAATACACTGCCTGGGAGTGTGATGGAGCCTCCTTCTTTGGAGGTGTTCAAACAGAGGCTGGATGGACATCTGTCGGGAGTGCTTTGATTGGGTATTCCTGCATGGAAGAATGGGGTTGGACTGGATGGCCCTTGTGGTCTCTTCCAACTCTATGATTCTATGAAATTTAACAGTGAAACTAAAAGTGCAGAATAAATGGTTGGCTCTGGGTTTTATATGCACCCAGCTCTTTTTCTGTTGTCCAGGGAGAAGGGGGGTTGCATGGGAGGGGAATGAATTACAGATCAGCAAGCCCACCACAGACCTCTCTTGTATTAGCATCTTATCTTTCTTCCTTTCCCCCTCAAACATCCAAGTCCTTCTTTTCGACACACACACACACCAGGAAGCTAGTTAATTATTTCCTGACTGCCCCTAGTGTAAGCTTGTCTTGAGAATTCCCCCTGCTGGGTTTTTTTCTCCTCTCACACAGTCTCAATTCTCTAGGAGAAAAGGGAGAGATTTTCTCTGTGAAAAGCTTTGAATGGTTATTCCTTTAATTTCTACATTTCGTCTCTTTGCCACTTCATCTGCACTTCGGCTGAGAATAGAAACATCTCTTGACTTTATCTAAAGCATTGTCAATTAAATCCCTCTCTAATTGTCCATTTTCCCCCTCCTGCTAAGCCAGATAGCAGCTGATTCTCTCTCTTTCTCCATCTACCTTCCCCTACTTCATTCCCCTTCCCTGCTAACTTTGCAGAGGTGTTTTAGGGGAAGCCTCCAAAACTATAGGAAGACATATTTATTTATCATCTCTTGTTGCATCTGTTCAACCCTGCCCCAGACTTTAGTACAAGAGATATAAAAAGATTCTTTCCAACAAGATTAAAAACAGTGTCCCAATTCTGACACTTTGCTGGTGATTGTAATACCACTTCTAATGGCATTGCAGCTTTCTGTGCCACCCCCAAAAAATCACCACTGAGAGACAGGTCTGAGTTTTCAAAGAGTTTACAAATGGTGAGCCAAATGTTGCGGCTTTTCCTTTACTGACTTTTGTCCCTGGTCAGCAAAATGCCACAGGGAGGGGTATTATTTTTTTAATATAGTGGGGGAAAATATGGCCTGTAGCACACATGATCTCCCCAAACCCCAGTTTTGTAGACCCCAAGATCTCCCACTCAGCACCCCAAACCTCCAATGGCACAGGCAATTGCCAAAGCCACCTCACCTATAGTGCCGTGATGGTGGTGTGTGTTCAAGTCATTTACAACAGATTGTGATCCTAAAGCAAACCTATCACAGAGTTTTCTTAGCAAGATTTGTTCAGAGAAGGTTGGTCTTTGCCTTCCTCTGAGGTTGAGAAAGTGGTCTTGCCCAAGGCCACCCAGCGGCTTTCCATGCCAAAGCAGGGATTCAAATTCTGGTCTCCAGGATCGTAGTCTAGTCCTCAAATCACTCCACCATGCTGGCTCTACCTTAGCTTGGAGGAGCCCTTAAAGTTAGACATTCATGGGATAGGCGGGTTCGGAGTTGGACACTACCTTCTCCTGTTGACTTTTTCTTCATCTTCCTGTGATCACCACCTTCTCCTTACCCTCACCATTGCTCCTTCTACCTGTGGCATAACTATATTGCTGAAGCCCCAGCATCTCAGCCTTTCTTCCCAATTGTTGGTCAGTGCCGGCCTTGCCATGAGGTAGTGTTTCAGGCAATAGGATGGGGGTGTGACAAAAGGTCATTACATTCTTACCTCTTGACTTTGTAGTTTTATTGCATTTTAACTACCAGCCTGGCGTAGTGGTTTGAGTGTTGGGCTATGACTCTGGAGACTAGGGTTTGGATCCCCGCTTGGCCATGAAAACCCACTGGGTGACTTTGGGCAAATCACACAATCTCAGCCTTCAGAAAACCCTTAGATAGGTTTGCCTTAGGTGGCCATAAGGAATGGATGAGCTGAGGCAGTAATCGGGACCCCATTCGCCTTGCAACTTTGCTAAATCAACTGCTAAACAGTGGCTCATGACAACGTCTGAATCGCTCTTGTGGATCCATTTCAAGAGAAAACCCCAATGAACCTTACCGTCACTCATGGCTGATGTGGAGAAGGCTTTCCCCCATCCAGGAAAACCCCTCGGCCTCCCCCATCCTAGAAAATCCATCAGCTCCAATTAAAGACTCATTAAAGCCCCTTCAAATGGCTGCAATTGGCTGGGAACGCAGAGTGGCATGCAAGAAACCCAGCAGCTCTCAGCTGTTGTCAGGAGTTTAAAACACCAGGGCCCTGCTGTGACCTCCATTTAGCAAGACTCACATACTGTTGCAAAAAGCCTCAGTGTCTTGGACAAATTAGTTTGGAAACCCCAGCTGTTTAAAGGCAGATTTCTCACTGGGACAACATCCTCACCCGGCTTGCCAAATGCTTCTTTCATCTTTGCATCTGTCAGGCTCAACCTATCGGCTAGGAAAACACCATGCTACTGTGTAGCAGTGCTTCTTGGACTTTATGATCTGGTGGGCCAGTAATGATTTCCCCCCAATGTGCCAGACACTATTGCTGTTTTTCTGCCATACTATTATCATATTATTACTACAAACCTGCAAGTGGTGCCAGATCTTCAGGGGAAGCCTTTCTCTCAGTCCTACCACCATCACAGGCTTACTTGGTGAGGATCCGAGAGAGAGACTTGTTTTAAACTAGTTGTTCTTAACCTTTACTTTACCAGGGACCCCCTTCAAATATTTATTTTGTTGCCAAGGAGCCCCAAGACTTAACGCAAGATTATTATTATAATAATAATACAATTACACCATCCATTAACCCTTCCCTCAGAGGCACTGGAGAGGGAGGGAAGACTTTCTCCTGCTTCTTCCTGTAAGTTTGTGGCTGGAGTGGATTGAATGGCAGTGTGCAGGCCAAGCCAGCCTTTGCCTTGGCTCCTATCACATGGCCACTCCACTCCACCCTGATCCTCACTGAAACTGAGGAGAACTGAAATCTACTTCTGCATTCAGATTTTCTACCCCAATACACTCTGTCTCTCTTTTGAGAGGCAACTGCCTTATTATTATGTGTGTCCTTTCACCCCTGCTACTTAAGAGTTGCTTTTAAAAAGAAAGACTGTCTTTCTGTCCTTTCTCTCCAGCAGCATTGAGGGTTTAGTTCTGCCAACAGCCTGGCTTAAGCTCCTTCTTCTTGTGAGCTCCTCTGATATCACCCCCTCCTTCTCCCTCACTTTTCAGCTAATCTTCCTGGAACTCAAGTGCCGGAGACTTACTGGGTGATATTTATACACTGAGGGTTTTCTCCCCCTCAGCATATGGCCAGGCATGCATTCCCTTCTCCAGCATCTGAAGGGGGAATATCTTCCATTTGGCAATTCCCTCCCCCAACATCCATTCCACCACCACCCTCCTTCAACTGAATTCAGATACATTTGCCTCAGTTCTGAACAAGTATTCCAACAGTGCAGTTCAGACACCCTAGAATCATAGAGTTGGAAGAGACCACAAGGGCCATCTAGTCCAACCCCCTGCCCTGCTGGAATACCCAATTAAAGCACTCCCAACAGATGGCCATCCAGCATCTGTTTAAAAACCTCCAAAGATGTATTGGTTATGCCAAAGCTGTCTGGTCCTCCGTCCTCTGGTAAGTCCTGGGCTGAGGGATCCCCTTCTGGATGCGAAGGACTTCCAGAAGGGGCTCCCTCAGCCCAGGACTTACCAGAGGACGGAGGACCGGACGGCACACCATGGGCAGAGGGGCAAACAATAGACTTCCAACCAGATCCAGAAATGTTAATGAAAGAGCTGCACAAGATGGCCTTTAGCTTGGGGTACGTTACCACTGCTTCATTCTCATTGGAGTTCATAATGTGTGGCACTACTTCAATCAAATCTTTGTGTCTGACTCTTCATTTTATTTTTTGTCTCTTTCTCTCTGCAAATGACTCTCATCTTCCCCTTGTGATCTTTACAACAACTCTGTGAGACAGACCATGAAGAAAGAGAGAGTCTCAAGACTCTGTGGTGATTAGAATTTGGATCTCCCACATTCCTGTCCAGCTCTTTAACCACTACACCATTTTGTTTCACCATTTGTACTCTGTAATTCAGTGTAATATTTTGTCCTTTGACATATTACGTATGAATGGAGCTCAGCTGGGGAAACAAATTCTCTCTACTTGTTCCTTTCCAGGGGGTGGGGTGGAGGAAAAGTATAGGAATAGCACTTATATTTCTATACCTCTTTATAGTGCTAAGCACTCTCTAATCAGGGGTTCTCAACCTGTGGGTCCCCAGATGTTGTTGGACTACAGTTCCCAGAATCCCTCACTATTGGCTTTGCTGTCTGGAGTTTCTAGGAACTATAGTTCAACAACATCTGGGGACCCACAGGTTGAGAGCCATTGCATTTACAATGTGTTAGCTTATTGCCCCCCAACAAGCTGGGTACTCATTTTACCGACCCACAGAAGGATGGAAGGTTGACCCAACATTGGAGCCCTGTAGGATCAATCTCACAATGTTGTGGCTGCAGTACCAGCTAACCACTGTGTCACCAGGGCAGTAGATCATGTAGAAGCCTGAATAACTATAGGAAACTTCTTGAACACTGGCACCAGCCCTGTCTTCACAGAGACGGTTAATTTATATTATTTTGTTTAAGCGACGACATCTTTGCTTGGAAGGTCCCCAGGGATCTTAATACCTCTCTCCTCTGCCATGTTAATATTTTAGTTGCTACCAAGACACTCTAAGGGAAGGACCACAGAGGGGTTGCTGCCATTGGAAAAAAAAAAATTAATTTAAGACACGTCAACTGATTTGTCACTTTCATAATGAGAAAATGAACAACCTTGTGCCCTAATATAAATCATTATCTATAGTGGAGGCTTTAAATGGAATACGTAACTCCTTTGCTACCTGATTTCTCATTAATGGGCATGCATGGGCATGAACACAAGCACACACCGATGAAAGACCTCAAAAGATAGCCTGGGGAATACTTTGAATATAGGAAGTGGTGTTGGAGGGGAAGACGCTCAGGACCAAGAATTTACACTAATTGTCTCTGTGCTCTGAACGAACAAAAATAGTCACCTAAAAGAGTGCTCCTATCAAAAGCTATGTCCTTGAGCTTGTTTCAGCATGAATGACTGTCCCCTGGAGGTCTTTTCTTAGGGTTGTCTAGAGATATGATGGAGTCTGGCTCAATGAGCACATGGTGGCCTTCCAGCTCCAGGGGTTCCTGGAAGAGATGAGTCTTTAAATCCATTTCAATCTGGCTATGGGAGAGAAAGCTTTGGTTGCTTTGGCAGACAACCTACACAAGGAGCTAGACAGGGGAATATGTCTCTGTTGGTTCTGCTGGACCTTTCAGTGGCTTTTGACACCATCAACCATTGTGTCCTTCTGGGTGGCCCCTTTTGGGTGGGACTTGGGCACATTGTAAAAAGGCAAACAGCTCATTTCTCCCCATTTTGTACATTTTGCAGAGCTGCATGAAATCAGGACAGACCAGGCTTAACAAAAGATCAGGTAGCATTTAATAAGGAGGTAGCATTCTTTTGCACAGCAAATCCAAGTCCAGATTCCATGTCTGGATTTCATTCCATAAGGGTGTCATAAGTACCCGAATTCTCATAAGCAGAACCAAGTTGGACACAGCCTCCTATGAATAAACCAAAGGCCTTTTTGGTTAGCATATAGATCCATAAAGTCCAACATACTGTTTACTAGAATCACCAAGCATGGGAAGCTCAAAAGAAGGGATGCAACAAATATCATTAAAGTCAAGCTTCTCAGTGAAAGCATCCATTTCACATGCCCAGATAGTTCCTAGCGGTCAGAGCAGACCTTAACTTGGGCATTTACTCATATGCAAGGCTTGTAGTCTATTTTTCATATATGTTTTTTTAAAAAAATACAAGAAGAAATGAGTTTATTTTTTTAAAAAGCCTACTTTAGTCAACATTGGAAATGTGTACCAAATTGTGTACATTATGAAAAATAAATATCAAAACATGTGTACGTGCCCCCCCCCCATTTACATGGGATTGGTCCCTGCAGTTTCAGTTACCCATAATCGGGGGTGTGGAGGTGTCTCTGGAGGACCATAGAGTTGCACTGGTGGTGGTCTCTCTAGGCATCAGGAGGTCCTCCAGTGCAACTCTACAGTCAACTTCCACTGGGAGTTGACCCAGATGCCTAGAGAGGCACCCTCTCTAGGCATTTCCTAAGTCTTCCAGCATGATTCTATGGTAGTTCGGTAATAAATGCAGTTTCACCTATCTGCAGTAAGTCTGGGAATGTATCCCCTGTGTAAAGGGGGGAAGCCTGCATTATGTGAAATGCATACCCCCCAAATAGCCTAATCCCAGTTGTTAGTCCCAACTTCAGTAGAATCATTGAGAACTTGTGAAATTAACACTTAATTAAATTCCATTAATTTGGTGGACCTACTCCAACTGTGACCACCAATTTAATGTAGGCCAATGTGCACCAATTTTCATGCAGGAAGAAAAAAAATGTTGCAACTTGATACAATAGATGGCACAACCATCTTCATATTAGGGATGGTGGGAAAAGATTCACAATTTTTTTAAAAAAAGAATGCATGAGAAAAGAAATGTATGAGAGATCTTCCCTTTCTTATGCATGCCAAGGTTGTTCTTTTGTGTCACAGCAAAAAGAAAAAAGTGTGAAAGAGGGAGAATCAGGCCTCTGACTTGCTCCTGAGCTGATCTGTTTTCACCCTTCATTGTTGATCATGTGAGAGTCAAAACACCACTGGGATCCAAACACAGCTAGCAAAAAGGTCATCTTCATCCCCTGGGGATAACATACAAATAGGAACTTCAACTCACATGTCAGAAGGAGGCTGGGAATGATCAAGATAGTAATAAAAGCATAGGAAACACTACCCTCTTCAACTCTCTTCAACCCTCTCCCATTCCTCTTTAGAGTCCCCTGACATGGAAGAAATTAATGAGAAATTGCAAAGACACCAGATTATTGATGAAAGGGATGTTATCAGGATCCAGGGCATGGGCAGCAAGGTCTGGGAGCAGAGACTCTAAGCCTGGGTCAGGAACACAAGAGACAGAGTCCAAAGTCCAGGCAGGGTCAAAGATAAGCCAAAGCCAAAATCAGTCCAGGGTTAGAGCATAAGGAATCCAGAGGGCCAGGGGCAAAGTGAGGTCCAGGAAGTGAGTACCAGGTGAGGAACACAGGAATCAGAGATCAAGGAAGCGAAAGTCCAAAAACAGTCCAAGGTCAGAGCATGTACCAAAAATCCAGGGGCAGGTCCAAGAGGCAAGCAAACAAAGTGGCTAGGGATCAAAGTCCAAAAGCAAGGATGAGCTACAACCAGCACAGAAGACCATGTAATTGTGGCAAAGGCTGAAGGGAGAAAGCTGCTCTTAAATAGCAGTTCCCCTGGCTGCTTCAGATGTGCTGCATGATTGCAGCCAGCTGCATCTGATAGCTTGGCCCTGGTCCTTCCAAGACTCACACCGCCAGGGCCCGAGTCTGCAAAGAGACTGTTAGTCAGGGGCCTAGTCCTGCAAGGAGAGGCAGATCTTGACAGAAGTGCAGGGAACAGGCAGTGAGTGGGTCCACATGGAACAGCATTGGGATGTTTTGGAAAGCTTTACTCTGACCCAACGTGTGTTAACAGGGTGGCTTGTTGCAACCTGCTCTGTGACATTGTGGGTCATGTTAGACTTTGTGCTGGTTTAATTGGAGCTTCACAGCTGCCCTTGGTCACAGCTAATGGTCTTAATTGAAATACCAGGCTGGCGGGTGTCAAAACTAGGAGTTCAGCGTGCTTCCTCCTCTTTCTTCTTTTCATCAGCCATTCTTTGGCATGTTTGTTGAGAAGTGGTTGCTAGTAGGCTTGCTTTGCTTTTGAGAAAGGGAGGGTGGGACCAGACAAGGGCAGTAAACTAGGATGTCTTTTGCAGGACTGAGAAATGGGAAAAGTTGGGGGTTTGTGCCTTGATGGCGAGGACTGGTGGAAAAGATTGATTCCTTAATGCACTGCACTTTGGTTGCATTTCAAGCACAGGAAGTTCCACCTCCTCAACCCAGCTACTGCACACCACTGGGTGATAGTTGTCAAGGAACTAATGACAACACTTGGGCCAAATCCTCACTACACAAATATTTCAATTTGAAAATGAATTATAATCCATGGCTCCCTACTATGGGATCTTGGGATTTGTAGTTTGGTGGGGCACCAACATGCTTTGGTAGAGACCTGGTAAAGCTACAAATCCCAGGATTCAGTAGGAAGGAGCCATGACAAGTAATCCCATTTCAAACTGGAGTTTTGGTGGATTAATTCGGGAACCTGGTAGCTGGCCTGATTCCCACTCCTAGTGTAAGCCAAGTAGAAAACTGTCTTATCCTTAGCATTAAGGCTTTTCTTTACCACTGATGCTTTCACCTGTTTATTTATGCACCGATGTGTTTCTCATCCAGCAATGACCTTTGAATGACTTGTAACAACCATCATTAAGATCTGTACGTGCCATTTCCTGATAGGCGTTAAAAGGTCTTTAACAACCACAGTTAAGTTCATCCCTGTGCTGGCACCTTTTAAATTTTTATCTCATTTCACACCGCTCTATCCTTGCATGAGTATGTAAATAGCTGTCTACTGTCTAGCTTTTCCATGCCTTTCAAAAAGTGGGCTGCAATCCACGAAAGCCTGCATGGAATAAAACTTGTTAACCTTTCCGGGCATCACAAGAAGGCGCTTCCCTGTTTTAATCTTCAGCCTCACATTTCATGCTGTAAAGTCTGCTTCTGTCCACTGATGTCGTGATTCTAACTGTTTTTGGCCAGCAGTGATATGGATACAAATGGATACACTAAGAACATTGCATGTGGCTCATTTCTTGCTCCAATTATGGCCAAATGACCATCAGCCCCAAAGCCAATAAGCCCAGGAGGCATCTCTGATCCACCTTGAAGATGCCGGCAGCATACTTTTTTTTTTTTTTTCTGGCCTGCAAAAGATTTGGCAGCCTCCAGGAGACGCATTGCTTCGAGTTAATTTATAAGATCCCAGACAGCAAGAGAGTTCATTTAATTGAAAGATGTAATTATCAGGTGTTGGAGGCGAAGGGCCTCATTAATTTCACAGACATTCTGTTGACTGAACTGTCCGCGTTTCCATTTTTCACTCCATATCAAGGCTGAAGCTATGCATTGCAGACAGACCAAAGGGAAACAAGAAATCTCTTTGGTCTGCCCCCACTGAGCAAAGACTGCACAAGTCTATAATCTGATACAAGACCCCCCATTTCAGGTCAGGTTCCCTGGAGGAGTCAGTTCATAACAGACATTTCTGAAACTGTAAAACACACCTGCTCTGTGGGAAGGAGCTCATATCAGAACATAAGGGCTGAGATTCTACATCAGGGTTGCGTAGTATAAATCTCCACATGCTGAGTTAGGCATTTATTATGATACTCAGCCCTTGTGTTTGAATGGCAACATTGCACAAGAGAACTAAGATGCCAAATGTGCAACCAATGGTGCGCGCGCACACATATACAAAATCGAACATGTCCTTCTATGCACAATGTGCCTTGTGCACAATGTACAGTGTGTGCCGTGTGTGTCCATGTGCAATACCACAGCATATGCAGTTCTACTTACATAACCTTAAAAATGAATTTGGGTGTTCCGCACTGGACAAAAATGTTTAACCACTCCTATAAGGTAAATGATACATACTAAAAAACAAAAAAACAAAAACCTAACTGGATGTTAGGACTCAAACTACAGGAAAAGAGATTTGGCCTAACAGTGGGAGCTGTTCAGAAGTGGATTACACTGCCTGGGAGTGTGGTGGAGTCTCCTTCTTTGGAGGTTTTTACACAGAGGTTGGATGGACATCTATCGGGAGTGATTTGATTGGGTTTTCCTGCATGACAGTGGGTTAGTCTCTTCCAACTCTATGATTCTATGCATGGCAGGTGGTTGGACTAGATGGCCCTTGTGGTCTCTTCCAACTCTGATTCTATGATTCTATGCATGGCAGGGGGTTGGACTAGATGGCCCTTGTGGTCTCTACCAACTCTAGGATTCTATGATTGTATGTCAGCCATCATCAGTCTATACATGCCCTTCAAGTCTCCTGTTGGCTTATCATGACCCCATGGAGTTCATAAGGTTTTCTTAGTCTAGCAACAGTACCCTCCTCTGAATGTAGCCTATGGCACCTGCTATTGCCTGGCAGGTACCTGTCTTCCAGGTACTAACCAGGTTTGACTCTGCTTAGCTTCCAAGATCTGTCAGGATCTGGAGCCTTTGGGGTATTTATAATCTAAAGTAAAGTATGTGCCTTCAGGTCACCTGTTGACTTATGGTGACCCCATGCATCTCATAGGGTTTTCTTAGGCAATGAATACTCAGATGTGGTTTCTCATTACCTTCTGCTGAAATATATCCTACAGCCCATGGTGTTCCTTAGTAGTCCCTGATCCAAGTACATCACACACTAAAAAAGAAAGAAAGAAAGAAAGAAAGAAAGAAAGAAAGAAAGAAAGAAAGAATCATAGAATCATAGAATTGCAGAGTTGGAAGAGACCACGAGGGCCATCCAGTCCAACCCCCCTGCCACGCAGGAAATCTTGATCAAAGCATCCCCGACAGATGGCCATCCAGCCTCTGTTTAAAGACCTCCAAGGAAGGAGACCCCACCACGCTCCGAGGGAGTGTGTTCCACTGCCGAACAGCTCTTACTGTCAAAAAGTTCCTCCTCATGTTGAGGTGGAATCTCTGTTCCTGGAGCTTGCATCCATTGCTCCGTGTTCCAGTCTCTGGAGCAGCAGAAAACAAGCCTGCTCCATCCTCAGCATGACATCCCTTCAAATACTTAAACAGGGCTATCATATCGCCTCTCAACCGTCTTTTTTCCAGGCTAAACATACCCAGCTCCCTAAGTCTCTCCTCATAAGGTAATGTTTCCAGACCTTTCACCATTTTAGTTGCCCTTCTCTGGACACGCTCCAATTTGTCAATATCCTTTCTGAATTGTGGTGCCCAGAACTGGACACAGTATTCTAAGTGAGGTCTGACCAAGGCAGAATAGAGTGGCACTATTACTTCCCTTGATCTAGACACTATACTTCTATTGATACAGCCCAAAATTGCATTGGCCTTTTTAGCTGCTGCATCACACTGTTGGCTCATGTTCAACTTGAAAGAAAGAAAGGGAAAATGTTTCTTTACAGGAAGTTGCACTTCATAAAACACCAGTAGGATTCCAGACAAGATCCTCCACTTTAAGCAACCTATCTCTCCATTGCCTTGTTTTGCTCATGGCTAATTCACCCCTGCAACCTTTTTCTTCTGCTGCACCTAGCTTTGCCTGTGTAATTTCACCAGTGTAGTGCATCAACAGGAGTTTACCTAGGGTTTTCCTTTGGCAATCTCTCCTTTATTCCCCTCCTTCTCCCCTATTGCTATCCCAAAGCCTCCAGCTAAGCCTTGGTATGCTTTCTGGCATGCCAACCCACATTTATGATTTATTTTGGACTGGACCGCATTGCATCTCAAGGCCAGAACTCCCTAATCCGTCACCGTCCCCACCGCGGCCATGCACAAACATCGGTTTTCGCTGCATCAGCATCTCTGGCTGCTGAAGAAAGATGCTCATTGTTAATCACTATAGCAACTGCAATTTGGTACTTGATAGGGTTGTGTGTGTGTAAGGTCTCTCCCCCCCCCCCACCCCAACTCCCTTGCTGTTTTTTGGTGCTCTGATTATCAGGTATTTTTCTTTTAAGATTAGCACACCCTTGCTGACTGAAAAGTTCTCACTTTCATCAAGCAAAAGTATTTATTATTTAACAGGATGGCGGGGAGGCCAGCAGCGGTTTGTGCTTGAAATGCATCACAGGCGGAGCTGTTCTGCTGCATGCATGGGTGTGTGCCTTGAATAAGCAACTAGTGCTCCTCAGCCGCCAAGGGTTTTGAATGTACATAATGCTGAAAGTTCCAAGGGCATTGTCTGAAAGCATCCGAGGCAGCCAGCTTTACTGGAGCTATATCCATCTAGATCTGCTCAGTGCATGGATGCTGAGACAGCCAGTGGCTCTAATGTCAGGGCTTATTATTCACTCTGGGTCCTAGTAAAGGAGCTATTCAAAGTGCTGAACCTTATTCTCCAAGCCCAAATAGGTTCATCACCTTGCATAGCCCCTTTAAAAGCTCAACCTAGAGCCCGGGGTGGATTCTCCATCCCCACTGACATAGAGGCAACCAGGCCTCACTGCAACCTCAAACTGGCTTTGAATTTATTTTGAAACTCAAAGTAAACCCCTTTAAAGTTCAGACTTAAAACCTGGAGCAGATACATGGGAGCCACCAGCCAGCTCTTCACCCTTGCTGCCTTCATTGGCCCCTTTCTTGCTAAGTCGAGTTGCTGCTAATTTCCCCAAAACTATTAGAAACTCAATATTTCATGGGATTTCCATGAACAATTTGGGTAACAAAACTGACTAGATTCCAGCCACAAAGGCCTTGCCAGTCAACCTCATTATCTATATTTTTTCCTGTATAAGGTCAAGAAGGTGAGAAAGAGTATATTTTTGCTTCCAACCCCACCCTCCAAGCCTATTTGATTTGCAATTCTAAAATGTTTTTCAGCTCAGAAAAAAAAAAAACATTTGCAAACTATGTACTCACAAGGTGGAAACAAGAAAAACCCATAGGCATTAATTACACACGCACACACACACATATACACACATAGAATATTTCCTTCCTTCTTTCTTTTTTTTTTAAAAAAACACTCAACACCCCCCCAAAAAAATCCCACTACTGCTTAATTATTGTTTGCAAATCTCCAGTATTTAAATTGACTTATTTGCAAATGTCTGTTTAGAAATTGACTTTGTAATTATAAAGTCAGTGCAGGCATATCGCAGGCCCTGGAGGGGTCTCTAACGAGGAATGATAATGTACCAAGCACAAAGCGAACCTCCTGAGTTGCATTCTAATAGCAGAGAGGCAGTTTGGAGCCAAAGCCAAAGGGTCTGCAGGAAATCCCAAAACCTAACATGAGGGAGAGGGAGAATGAGATGGATACCCGGGGAAAGAGATTGAACCCACAAGGAAGGGGGCAGCAGTGGGGGCTGGGAGCAGGATTCACTTTCCCGTCTTCCTTCCAGAAATCAGATCCAGTTTGTAATAACCGGAGGCTGAGTGCAGAATGAAAATGAGGCAACCTCCCAGCCTGAAACAGCTGCTTGGTGCTTTGCTGCAAGGAAATACCTGTGCTTGGTATGTATCAGGTGATCCTTCACATACATCTCCTTTCACAACCGGGGTGTGGATTATAGGGACGTCATTCTTGGCTAATTTCCTTCTCGAAGGAAACAATTGAGTAATTTTCTCCATTTTCTGCTTTCCCTGCGAGGAAGTCTTCGAAAACTGCACAGCTATGCAAAGTGTGTTTGCAGTTCAGGAGGTATTCTGCACAAAATTTGCATATCTTCTGCAGAAAACAGCATTCTCTGTGCGATAGCAATAGCACCTGCATTTCTATACCGCTTTATAATGTTTAAGCACTTCCTAAACGGTTTACATTTACAATGTGTTAGTTATTTGCCCCTAACAAGCTGGGTAGACCTACAGAAGGATGCAAGGCTGAGTGAACCTTGGAGCCCTGTAGGATTGAACTCACAACGTTGTGGCTGCAGTACTGGCATTGAACCAGGGCTCTTAAATACCATTATTGTTTTTGCCCAGAAAATAATATTTCTGCACAGAGTCCCAAATTATTACAATTCTTACCAGTTCAGGATGCTCCTCATCAGAGTGCCTGGACACTTGTGAAACACATTTTGAAACACATTTGTTGACTGTTTTTAATGTTCTTTCCATCCCTATTTATCACCACTGTATAATGAAGCTCTGCTAACAAGCAGAATCATAAATGTTATTCATCACTGCGTGAGAATGTTCACATTCCTCCTCTCTCTGCATCCCCTTCCCTTCCTCTCTACCAACTATATCTCCATGGGGAAACCTTGGCCTTGTCTAGATGCAATGGTTTACTCCAAGTGGCTGCACATTTTCACTCATTTGCAGCAAAGTTGATTTATCGTCATATTTCTTCACCTATTTGTATCCATTCACACCCATTCGGATTGAGCAGGCACACGTGCTCATAAATGGCGATGGAGCAAAAATGCACATTGATGAGAATTCGGACAACCACATGTCCGAACATACGTATCTATGTGCATTTAACAGGAAGCTCCGGGGGGAAACTATGAATCTTTTTACAGCACGGTTTGTGGAGTTTATAGCCCCACTACCTCCAAATACTGTGAATCATGTCCAGACACATCATATTCTCTGAAAATTCTATGAGGAGCATTTTCATCATGTAGACAAGCCCCTTGTATAAGATAATGAAACAACTGAAGATCTTCATATGGTGTGTGTGGTGGTGGTGGGGTATGTTTTGGAATCTGTGGGAACAATTCAACGCAATCATGTCCCACAGCCTGGATGCCACCCCTGGAAAGATCCTCTCTCACCATTTCCGGTGGGAACAAGGAACATGGCATTGCCTGAGTTTGGGCATCAGTTTCCTTTAGATAGCCACCCCCTCCCTGCATCTAGAGCAGGACTGGGCAAAAACTGGAGCTAGATCTTCTGTTAGATCTGTTGGCAATCTGCAGTAGATCACCAAGAAGATGTTTCTACTGCAAAGTAAACTGTGTTGTTGAACACCTTCAAGTTATTTCCAACTTATGGTGACTCTAAGGCTAAACTATCATGGTGTTTTCTTGGCAAGATATGTTCAGAGGGGGGTTGTGTTTGTCTTCCTCTGTTGCTGAGAGAATGTGACTTGTCCAAGGTTACCCAGTGGGTTTCCATGGCCAGGCGGGGATTTAAATCCTGGTCTCCAGAGTTGTAGACAAACACTCAAACTGCTACACCATGCTGGCTCTGTGAAATAAACTTGCAAGTTCATAAATATATCAACCTCAGGCATGGCTGACCTTGTCATAACTGCTGACTTCTCAGCATTAGTGCTCTTCACCTGTAAAATATGGGTATTAGTGGTTGCCTTTGATCAGACCTTCTCAACTCTCTGGTTGCCAGTTTTCAGATTCAATGCTAGAACCTTTCAATTGTAGTAAAAAATATAAAACAAAAATTCAGAGGTAGAAGTCTCCCTTGCCTTTTGTATATGTGGGTCATCCCAGGCCAGATGGTCCAATACACACTGTCACAGTTCTCTAGAAGGGCTGTGAGTCCTTCCAGGGATGTACTATGGTGTCACAAATTTATGAATCATAGCCTCTGGATCTCAGCCTTTGCTTCCAGTACCCACCCTTAATTTGCTTTTTCTACAGAGGCTTATGGCTGAACAAGAGCAGTTGAAACAACCCCTGACTGAGCTGCAGATGTCTTCAGCTCAGCTGTATGCTGGACCACTCCTCCAATACTCTAACACTGCTACCATCTCAGAGGGAGGCACAAAAACTGTAAGAGGAAAGTGTGCCTCCTCCAGAAAAGGTTGGTAGGTACACCATCTAAAGATCACTTGATGGAACTCAAGATGGTACTCAAATACTGATAGGAAAATGGGTGCCAAGTGAAGCTCCTGGGTGCTAGGTGACACTCAAGATATAGGTAAGGAAAAGGAAAAAGTTCTGCTTGAACTTTTTCCTTGAGTTGTCTTTTTCCCTAGAGAAGAAAGCCCCTGAAGAGATAATGAGATGTACAGCTAATAACAGAGTAAAGACTAGATGAAATATCCTCACTTGGATATATTGCTAAGCATGTCTCTGTGGGTGGCTTGTGGACAGGGACTGACAGTATCCTATTTCTTACTGTTGCACTCTTCAGTTTCATGCAGTTGAGCTAAGACAATAATTGTTTGGAGGAGAAGCCCGTTACAGACATATTTGGGCATTAATTAAAGCCATCAAGGAATCTGCAAGTTTGCTATTGATCCAGGGACCTAGAGATAATTAATGGCTCTCTATGGTACTTCAAGGAAGAGGGGGGCGGAATAGCTTCTGGCAGCTCTTCATATATGGAGCTTCTCTTCTTACAGTTTGCGTGGACTTTTAAAGACACAGAAAACAGAGCATCTGACATTCGTGAAGTCTGAGACCCTACATCCAGGAGACAGAGTGTAAGTTGACACCCGTGGAGCTGTGCCAGAATTGTGCAATGCAGCTTTGTTTGTGAATTGCAATATTGCATCACCGAATGTGCATGCAAAAGTGCATCAATATGCAACATGCATGTGCATCGGTGAATCATGTGCAGCTTCATGCACAATGGCATGAGATAAACAACACCATTCCCACAATCTTGAGCTGAACGTGTCTGTCCCACATTGGATTTACACATGCACACAATGCCAACTTGGAATGGCAGCTATGAAGGAACTAGTCAAGATCCTCAGGTACCATTGAATCCCAAAATGAGGATTACCCATGCCATTGGATTTCCAATTTCTATGTATCATTGTGAAAGCTGTGAATGATTTCAAAACCATGAAGAAAGCTGATAGGAAGAGTACCAACTCATTTGAAATGTGGTACTGGAGGAGTTGTACTGATACCATGGACCTCCAAAAAGATAAATGAATGGATCTTAGAGCAAATCAAGCCTTAACTCTTCCCAGAAGCCAAGAGTAGAAAATTTAGACCATCATACTTTGCACATATAATGAGAATACATGATTTATTAAAAACAAAACAAACAAGCTTGGTAAGGTAGAAGGCAGCAGGAAAAGGGGAAAACCCCATTTCGGGTGAATAGATTTAAACAAGGAAGCCTTTATTCACCATAATGCTATCCTATGGAATCTTGGTATTTATAGTTTGGCAAGGCACCAGAGTTCTCTGATAAGGCTAAATACCTCACAAAATTACAAATACCAAGATTCCATAGGATAGAACTATGCTGAATAAAGTGGTGTCAAACTGCTCTATTTCTGCAGTGTAGACAGGCCCATGGGGTCCACATGATTCCTACTCATGGTTAAGAGAGATGGGGACAAGGGAATATATGGGAAGAGCTGAAGTATATGGAGTGAGCACACCTAAAGGTCATCTTCTACATTCATCCTGAGGTGATATAGCCCTCTCTCAACTCATTGGGGTTCTACCATTTCATTCCGCTGCATGTATAGACAAGCAAGCCTGGGCTACTCTCATGCTAGTGGCCTTTTCTTATTCCTTATGCCTTGTTTAAACACACATCCAGATTTATTGCATTCCTTGTTTTGATTTCCTTCTCATGCTGATTTTAATGACATTCTCCCTTTAATGAGGAAAATAGAACCACCACTCGCCAACCGTAATTCATATATGCATCCTGATTAGACTGGCTTGTCACAGGGTAATAAAATATGCCACTCACAAATGCACTTTGCTTTGGAATGCAACAGATAGAACAAGAGTGGGTAAGAGAACCAGACAATATGGAGGCAGTGTCTTTGTTCCATTGTATTTTTTTTCCAGGGCGGAGTGTGCATTAATGTGATTTCCAGCCATAGTATCAGAGGTGATGTAGGGGGAGAGAGATCTGCTTGCCGAGATGAAATTGATGCCTTGGGCCCAGTCCCTTAGCAAAGAAGTTAATCCCTCAATGAAATTAGATAAAAATGCCTAAGGACAAGAGATCAGGATGTGGGTCCGTGCGAGACGGGGCTGCAGTATAAAGTTACTGCAATGGCTCATAGGATTCTGCAGATCACTGAAGCCGAAAGCCACTCGGATTGTATTTTCCAGATGTGTTTGTAAAGAAAGAGGGAAGGGGGAAAGAAAACTTGAATACAGTATATATTCAGTCTAGTGAGAGACTGCATTAATCACACACCCCATGCCCAAGTTCCCCACCCCTCATGGGGCACACAAGGATACAACCTAATCAGAACACAGAGATACAGGCGGAGGGATGGAGCATGGTTTGATCATCAGGTCTCACAGGGACTTGTAAAGTTGCTTTTGGAAACATAGCTATAGCTCCAATTCCAAGGCTCATGGAAAGAATCAGTAACCATTGCAGTGACTACATGCATGTCTCAGCTATAAAGCTTACATGTGTACACGCATGTGCGAGAGAGGGAATAGTTTGTTGTTTGCTTTCATGTCATTTTCGACTGATGGTGACCCCTCTCTTGGAGCATGGGTTGTGTGTGCCACACAATCTAGCCTGCATCTCTAAACTATCGTGATGCCCTCCAGTGTGGTCCCATGGTCAACACTGAAGTAATCCTCAGATACCTGTTCAGGCAGCTTCTGTACCTGGAATGAAGTGGGAGCCATCTTGTCCTTTGCTTCAGATGGCAAAATGTCACAGACTGGCCTGTCTGAATATCCAGTGCATATCCATCATGGGTGTAGGGCATTTCAGAGTGGCCATTTCAGTGCAGCCTTTTCAGTGTGGTGCGGTTCTGCTTGTGTATCAGTTGATAATTCATTGTTTTGTCAAGGAAATGCAATCAAAACCATTTCAACAGTAACAACAGCAAGGACAGCATTGATATTTAAATAGTGCTTATCAGCACCAAAGCACTCCCTAAGTGGTTTACAATGTTTTTTAGCTAATTGTCCCTCACAAGCCCCACTCATTTTACTGACCTATGGAAGGCTGAGTCAACCTTGGAGCCCTCTGGGATCAAACTCATAATGTTGTGGCGTTCAGTATTGGCATTTAACCACTGCGCCACCAGGGCTCCAATTTCTGTTTGGTTGGGATTGTCTTGCAAAATCATTTGGGTAAAGGTTAGGTTAACATTAAGAGTAGGGTTAAAGTAAGGTAAGGTAGGGCTAAGATAAGGTTCGAGCTGTTATCAGTTATTGATATGCAAGCAGAACTGCACCACACCGAAATGGCCACTCTGAAATGTTTGCACTGAACTGGCCGTGCTGAACAGTCCACACTGAAACATCCCATATGGATTTTTTTAAATCTTTTTATTTTATTTTATTTTATTTTATTTTTATGTTTTATTTGTTCATTTACAGTTAAGCATCTTATACGTAAACAACTTGATTTCTTACACTTATGGTTATATACATCATAAATCAATAAGATGTTATATAATTTTTACCAATGTAACTTCAACCAAAAGAATAAAAAAGGATATAATAAAGTAAATGTCTTTTAACCTAAAGCTTATCTATGACTTCCTATCTGTATTTGGGCAAATATCAGACTGACTACAAAAAATTTACAAACTGAAAATGACTTTGACAATTTCATGTTAGATCACTCTTATAACGGCTTAGCTCCTTACTTTGCTGGAGATGTTTAACTTCCTAAATCGTAACCTGTAGTTCACCCTTTTCTTTCCAGTAATCAATAATTGGTTTCCACTCTTTCTTCCACACGCTCTCTTTCTTATCACGCAACATTTTTGTCAAAATATCTAATTCTAACATGTCTATCAGCTTATTTTTCCATTCATTTATTCATTTAAAAAAATATTTATTTTTAAGCAAACACCCTCTTCTGTTTTTGATGCAGAGGAAAACAATTGTTTTCTGTACAGAAAACAGGAGGTTTGTGCTCTGTCTCTATCTCTATCTCTCTATCTATCAAAATGGCCAAAATTCACTTGGGTAGTTACAAGAGTGTAACCCCCATAGTTACACAGCTATGCAGTGACTCCAGACCTGCTTCCTTCACCCCCATTCCCCATTTACCAGACATGATCAACACAGGTCTGTGCCATTGTCAATTGAGAAAAGCTGGCTGGTGGTCCCCCCTCTCCCATGAACCATCTCTGGTGAGACAGGCAAAAGCAGGGTCCTGGTCCCATTTTCACCTTGCACCAAAGATCGCTCACACAAGGGGAAATAGAAACATCAGTAAGCTGCTTCCCGATCAACAGGGGATCAGACTCCCATTGATCATAGTGGCTGCTGCCCAGTAAGTGGGGATTGGGACACCTTCACAGTCCCTATGCATCCCCTAAATGACACAGGGAATATGTAAGGCTTGCAAATAGAAAAGAGTCACAAACGTCTAACTCTAGGGGCTCAGCTAGACAGCAGAATTAATTGCAAAAAATAGAGCATTACCTCACTATCGCAGCAGTGTTAATTTGTCCCTACAATCTATTTGCAAGATCACTGGCATGGGAAGCCATCCGAGTTTGCTGTTCCCGAGGAGCTTGCCTCTGAGAAAAGATGCTGGCCACGAGTGAGTTACCTGCCTTATCATCTCCCAGAAAGCTCCTTCAATTTCCTCCATTTATGCTGTTAAGTGAGAGACACAGAAGAGTGATCTTCTGCTTTAAAACATTTTTTTTTTTTTTTTTTTGCTCTACTGCTTGAAAATAGCACTCAAATCTTGTCCCTGAAAAGCAACAGTGGTGACTCCAGCAGCTTCATCACCGGCAACCTTGCCTCCACACATGTCCAACCCCAATTTGAATTGGTTGTTTGGATGAGCTGTTATGCGCATTTTTGCGTGCTTTTTAAAAAAAGATAGCAAGAAAAAGCGAAAGCTACAATTGCAAACTACTTGGAGTTTTCAGCCCCCTTCCTTCCCAATATGGCGAATCCTGGCAGGAGCTCATCTGGACAAAAGGTATTCTGCCCATATTCTTTGAGGATTTTTTCATCATCTAAACAACCCCTAGGTTTCATATTCATCACATACGAATCTTAATTTGGGCAAAAGCCTCTGAAACACTTCAAGACATTTGAATTCAGGGAGAATTCAGCAGAGGGACACTGGTTTTCTTCCATAGCAGGGAGAAAACTATCAGAATTATTTGTTCTCGCATGCAAAGATTAAATACTGGAGAATTTACATCCCTAGTCTCCGTGAAGCAGCACACACAACTGTGATATTGTCAGTGGTGCCAAGGGAGCAAAGCACCAAAGGACTATAATTCACTCCAAGGCATCAGCTGCCTCAGCACATAAGTCCAAGCGATGTGGGGGGGTGAACTGACTCTGAGACAACCTTGACGGAGAATGGAGGGAAATTTCCAAAAACCCTGCAAGGCAAGAATGCTTCCTTGGGCCTTTGCCTGGGACAGAACATGGCCTTGGTGGCCCTTTCCTACTAATTAGACAGAAAACACAACTATTTTGTCCAACATTGGGTTCTGCATGGCATTTATGGGGATGGGGATTCTATGTTAGGGTCCAAGCTTGGGAAAGCTACTGTTTCAGACTGCGACTGAGATCCTCTTGGTACATTATGCCAGTATAACTACACCAGTCTGGTATTCAAAGATACAGCCATGTTAGTCTGTGTCAACATACAAAGGGACCTTGCAGTGCCTTTGAGACTAACTGGGAGAAAGAAGTTGGTAGCATAAGCTTTGATAGACTTAAGTCTACTTCATCAGATGCATGGAGTGAAGTACTTATGGACACACATTTGTACCTATAAATAGGCTGTGTGTGTGTGTGTGTGTGAGAGAGAGAGAGAGAGAGAGAGAGAGAGAGAGAGAGAAGTAACACAAATGCAAAACCTGTGGGTATGTTGATGGTTCAGTTTTAATGATGGTCGTTGGGAACATAGATGGGAGAAGGGTATGCCTAAAGCCAAAATGAGTTGATAACCATATGAGTAGAATCATAAAATTGTAGAATCATAGAACTGGAAGAGACCACAAGGGCCATCTAGTCCAACCCCCTGCCATACAATCTCAATCAAAGCACTCTTGATAGATGAACATCCAACCTCTGCTTAGAAACCTCCAAAGAAGGAGACTCCACCACACTCCAAGTCAGTTGTATATTCCACTGCCAAACAGCTCTTATTGTCAGGAAGTTATTCCTAAATATTTAGGTGGAATCTCTGCATGCAAAATTATGTGTTCTTTGTGCTACACAACCCTTATGCTGAATGGAAACAGGGAGCAACTGAACCAAGATATTAAATGTCAAATTGAATGAACAACCCAATGTGCTTGCACATCCATGTGCCATGTGCATCAGTATGCAGTGGGCATACATGTGCAAATCATGCAGAACAGGGTGAGATGTGCAAATTGAAAGAGAAGGCTAATATGGATTCACTTGGGTTAACTTAGAACAACACATCTTTGTAGACTGTGTGTTTCAGGGACTTTTCTCCAGAAAAAAAAAAATTGGCACAGTGAAGGTTACATCCAGAATATTACATTCCTCTATGACACATGAATGTTAAGGGCTTTCTGATAGGAAGGAATGAAGATAGGATTGTTTACATGGAAGGAGTCTATAGAAGGCCAATGTGGATGCCTGGTCTTGAAAGATAACCTAAACATCTGCTGGAAATACTAGTTGAATGGAAAAGTTACCCTGATACATCTGCAATGCATGAGTGACCTGACAGTTTTTAAAGATGCTATATAAAGGTGTAGGAGGGTCTCCATTCAGATTCAGGTCCATCAGGTGTAGCCTGAAATGCATTCTTTCAATGAAGTTGGAACCTTGATTCTCCAGCATGGCCTCCTAATTATTCTTGGTGTTACTAGGGGGGATCACTTCCACAACTGTGAAATGAATGTAGCTGATGCTCATCAAAAATTCCCATCTGCTTGTACAGGGGAACTTACACATGAGTGACGCACCATCAGGATTCCAGCCATGGCATGCCTTCCATCACTACCACTGTGTAGTTCTGGTGCACAGTGTAGTTCACCAACAGGGTTCCACACTATAACTCCCAGAATCCAACCTGGGCCCCAAGGGCTTCATGTGCCCCCCGGACCACACATTGCTTATCCCTGCTATAGAAGGGAGGGACTTCTATAGAGTGTGTACATTCTCATTATGAAGATACACAGACACAGAAGCTATAGACAGATATATCTGTAGACTTTTCTGCATAGTATGAGGAGCCTGACCTCAATCTACAGGAGGTTGATGGTTATTCAGAGTGATACAGCTCCAGGCTGGGGAGCTACTAGTGTTCTGCTCCCATCTTCTGGGCATCGGGGAGATTCTGGGCCCCAAGAGCTGCCAGCCTAGAAGTCTGGTTGAAAACAGAAGGATAGGAGTTCAAGTGAAATCTATTGAAAAGCCCAGTTTCCATATCTTTCAAACTCCTCCAGGAGAAGTTGAAAGGGGGGGGGGATACATTGAGCCCAAGAGCCCTTGAAAGCAAAATGAAAATGCAGAGAAGAGGGAAATCAGCCTAAGAGGAGAATGGTTTCAAATAATTATTTTGCAGAAGGATTGCATGAGGGGACAGCAGGTGCTGAGGGGAGAGAAAAGAACAATATTCTTCCCACAGGACACTAGTGTTGTATGAAAAGGAAAGCACAGCAGGGAAGGAAGAAAATGAGATGAAATAGTTTGAGAAGCCAGGCGGCTCCTTTCAACTACCCCTCCCTCTTCCCAGTTTAAACACTGGATTTCTAGGGCAAAACAGGAGAACATTTGGCCAATCAGATGTTCTTGGGTTCAAATACCCATCAGCCCCTGCCAGACCAACCAGTGGTGGGAAATAATGGGTGTGGAACTTAATTCAACACCTGGGATGGGACAGGAGAACCTCAGGCCCTCCAGATGTTGATGGGTTCTGATCTCCAACAAGACTAGCCAGTGGTGAGGGATTAATGGGTAGGATACTTCATTAACATCTGGCAAGACAGGTGATCCTGCAACCTCCCAGATGTTGTTGGGTTCCGATCCACATCAGACTAGCCAGTGGTAGGAAATAATGGGTGTGATATTTCACTGACATCCGGGCAGGGCTGAACAACCTGTGGCCATACAGATGTTCAGTTTCAATCCTCATTGGCCTCTGCCAGACTAGCCAATGGTAAGGGATCACAAGTGTAGTACTTCAGCATCTGAGGTGGGGCAGAACTTGTGACCATCAAGTATCCAACAGACCCTGCCAGACTGGTCAGATAAGGGATAATGGGATAATGGGAATAGGAGTTCACTGATGTCTGGAAGGCCTCTGATTCTTCACTCTCATACCCATGATCTTGCAGTGGTGTCCAACCAGTGGTGCTCAGGTGTTTTGGACTCCAACTCACAGATGCCTGAGCCAGCTGATCCAATGGTCAGGAACTCTGGGAGCTGTAGTCCCAAACACCTGGAGGGCTACAGGCTGGACACCACTGATGTAGAGCATTGGTCTTTGAACATTGGATATGGGAGGCGCTTCTGCAAGACAGAATCAAATGGCGTATGGTCCACTTGAAAACCTGAGGTGGTCATGTGTGGCCTTTGGCTTCCCTCAGACGCTCTCCAGAACCATTTTGGCTGAAAAATTGCTCTGGGGCCCAAAAGTGAGCCACAATTTTATTCATAAACACTGCCCCACTCAGTCAAAAATATTAGCATCTAAAAGGGATCAGAGGTTACTTCCAGTGTCCAGAAACATCACTTCCAGTCACTGCTGATCTTGCTGGTGCAACTCAACAAGGCTAAGGAAACCATCTTGATCCTCTACATGTGAGCAACCTTGCATCGCTGGGTCAAAATCTGTGGTAAAGTTTGTTGTGATAGCAGAACCATCACCATACAATTATGGCATGAAAGCAGGCGGGGTGACCAAGCAGGTGGAGTGTAGTGCTTTACCCACAAAGCTCTGTGCCCTTCCTCACCCTGGTATCAAGTTCTGGGAGGCAACTACTGTTTACCAGCAGGGAGGAATGAATCATGGAGTTGACTGAGATGAAGAAAAAGTAGCTGACCTAGGCTATGAGGGAAGAAAAAAACAAATTGAGTGCACTCTTGTTTCTCTTCCCCTCTCAGTAAAGATTAGCCACTTGTTCACTGTCTGTATCACCTCCCCTCCCTCTTCCTTGACAGTTAATAGATTCATAGAATCATGCAGTTTGAAGAGACCACAAGGGCCATCTAGTCCAACCCGTTGCCTTGCAGGAATACACAATCAAAGCACTCTCAGCAGATGGCCATTCTTTGAGAACCTCCAAAGAAGGAGACTCCACCACACTCCCAGGCAGTGCATTCCACTGCCAAACAGCTCTTAATAGCTACTTTGGGTTGACAGGGGTTTTTTTGGATAGGGTGTTAGGGTCTAGAGGACAGAACATTCTGCACCATCCAAAACAACAACAACCCAGATGTGCTACTAATAGGTTTCTGGCCAAGGTAGGTCCTGGCTGTGATTAAAGGCAAATGACCCCTTCTCTACCATACTGCGAGTTATCTTCAACCAAGTATTTGGCTGTTCTATCCAAATGGATCAATAATAAAACCTTCCCCTGTTCTTTCATAGATTCCTTTAGGTTATTATGCCCTTATCCCCCAGGCCTCTGTTTGTTCTCTAGTATTTCTAGGACATAGATGGAAAAGCCTCAACTCACACAGAAGACATGTAAGAAACACGGGAGGGAGGGGAGGAAGAGAGAAGGAGAGACCTGCTCAAGTTTGCTAGACAGCTTAGACCCTCCACCCCAACCTTCTTGTAAATGCCACTGTTCATTCATGCAGAACCCTCTTCAATTATCCCATTTTACATTGATCCTTGGACCATTTCATTTCAATATCGATCACCCGTAGGGAGGAAATTGACAGGAGATGGAAGAAACGCGAGTCACATGCCACACCAGAGTTTTCCCACCGTATTGTTGCAGAGGTCAGCCTGTAGAAAATCATGTCATTGCAGATAATATTCTTGAATGATAGTAAATTAGAATTGTGCCAGACAAACTTGGGGGCTGGGGGTGGGGAGAGATATGCATTTTGCTACCAGCCTCTCAGTCCTACCCTCTCCATTACTTTTAGCATCACAAGCTGTGGAGATGCACTTAGGTAATTTTAAACTCTAAACTGGATGTTTTTACTTGGGTCTCCCAGGGTCCTACTCCAACACTCCCACCACTACACCACATTGTCTCTCTATAGGGCTGATAGCTGTCCCTTGTTATAATGTATGTCCCCCGTTTGTTGGTTAGAAAGATTTTCTTTGCATTTAGATTGAAAAAGATGCCCAAAAAATCCCACATTTTGGGTGTGTGGGCCCCTCATAAAGACAGAAATGAGTGCATCATGTAATTTATGGATGTGGACAATGTGTTAATTTTACGGAGAAACATAAGGTTAAATTAACTGAAATCAATACTTGCATTTAGTACAGGTCAACCCCCATATTCATGGGGGTACATTCCAAGACACCTCTCCATGGATACCTAAAACAAGGGATAATAGGAAACCCTATTATTTTCAATGAGAAAAATGCTATAAGTTTACCATAGAATCACATTGGAGGACCTAGATATGCCTAGAGAGAACACATTCTTTCAGATGTGGATAAGTGAAATGATGGATACAGAATCTCTGGATATGGAGGTTGATTTGTACTTAGGCCGAACACAAAGTTGCCAGTAAGCTCCTTTCTGATGGTCAACCCTGCATGCCATGAATTTTGACTGTCCTTTATTGCCATTTTGAAAACCTGGCAATAATCTGCCCTGATGGCGTCTCTGATTGCCCTTGCCGACATCAGACCATGTACACCTTCTTTCAAATATCTTTGGGCCACTTTTGGTTCATGCTGTATCATGTCGTCGTGGCACTAGAAGAGAAATCACATTCTTTTGATAGAGGCTGGACTTGTCCTCTGTGGTCTGCAAGTAATCTGGAAGGTCTAGTAACACTCAGGAGAAAATGTTTGCATTATTTAAAATGCATCTTGCCTCCAATATAAAAAGAGCGGGGGTGAAGTTCTGATTTCCCCTCTCTCTCTCTCTCTCTCTCTCTCTCTTTTATTTTTTTTGTTAGTATAGTGTTGTTTCTTTTTAAAGGTGGAGTCATTTCATTTTTTATGAGTTGAAGAAATTGTGTTGCCATAAATGCTTGCTCTAAGTAGATAGTTAAACGGGTCTCGGGAGAAGAAAATTATATTTATATGAGAGAGAGAGAGAGAGAAATGGAACTGAAGAATTGCTTTTTAAAAATTTTTAGGGAAAAACTTTCCCGCATTGTGACCAGGAGAACTGAAGCAGGAGAGGGAAAATGTGTATCCAACCAAACCCATGAAAATTCTCCATGCCCTTGACAGCAGTTGGGAGTATTTTTCTTTAATAGGAATACACCGGGAAGGTTCATAAAAAGAGCATCCCATGCCTGGTTTTTTCATTCTCACCTGGAAGTGTTCTGGCAGGACCACCCATTGATGCTGGAATCACAAGAGCACAATGGTGTGCAGTTTCAGATGCCAGCAAAACCACAAAAAACAAAAACCACCATGGCAGATCTATTGACTTGGGCCATCACTAAAAAGGAATGCCTTCTTTACAACTTAAAATTGCCATAGCACAATGTTGTGCAGTATAGGTGCCCTTTCATGTTCATTAGGTGTCATTATGATGTCTTTTTTCCGTGTCAGATAAATTCCTCTGTCAATATCAAAGGTGCCGCAAGATCCCTTCATATATGGATACAGAGAAAGATGCTTACTTCTTTTAATATGAATACAACAGTTGCTTAGGGATGCCAGAATGAAAACTGGAGAGGACTCCTGTACCTTTAATGGTTGTGAAGAAGAAGGAATATCAGCAGGTATTGCTTGTTGTCAACCAACCTGGTATCAAGCAATACCTTCTGAAATGTCCTCTTCTGCATGACCACTAAAAGTACAAGAGACCTCTCTACTCCAGTTTTCACTCTGGCAACCCTAGCTGCTTCTGTTGCTAAGATATAAACAATCTTCTAAAGAGACCAAGGCAATAGCAGCTGTAAAGTGCAATAGAGAGCCAGATCAAGATAGATAAACCTCTCCTAGACATCCCAATATTAAATCAAGGTCTAGCAGGGAAAGAAGGAAGGAGGGTCTTGAAAAGCTGAGTCCCCTGGGACTGTGTGCGACAGGAGAAAGCTGGGGGGAAATAAATAAGCCTCGGAAATAGTGGGCAATGGATAAACAAAGACATCTCAGGCTAAGACACATCACCAAAAGGGCGCCTTCATTAAATACTCCATCAAGCCAAGTTCTGCACGTCGCCCGGGAGGCCATCTCAGTAACAGCAACAATGGCGCAAGGGCCCAGCGCAGTGCTCCTGTTCCCTCCATTGCTCATTTTTATCTGTGAGGGAGATGCATTTTATAACCCTAATGTTATTCCTGTCTCGCCACTCCAGTGATGGACTTTTAATGTCATGGTCTCTGAGGAGCCAAAGAGACGCGGCAGCCTCCCAAACAGCAGCTTGCTGGGCCTCCAAACTGTGAGCTGATGGCTGGCATGAGGGAGAAAAAGAAAGGCCATGAGATAATCCATTGACCAAGTAAAATGGTGGCTAAGAGGAGCAGTTGAATACACTTATCAATGAAAAATGAAATAGAGATTGAAATAGAGCCTCTCATTTTTGTTGGGTGGCTGAGAGATCTTTATCATCTTACCCATGAACACAGGACAGGTTTGGGCATTTCACAATACCATGGCCAAGTTCCTTCATAAAAAAATGTGGGACATGGTTGCTTTATTTTGGCTGGAAATCTGTTAGTCTCTTCTGCATGTGTGTTTCTCCAAGGAAGCAGCTGGACCTCACCTGGAATACGGTGTCCAGTTCTGGGCACAGCAGTTCAAGAAGGATATGGACAAGCTGGAAGGTGTCCAGAGGAGGGTGACCAAATGGCGAAAAGTCTGGAAGCCATGGTCTATGGGGAAGGTATCTGCTGTCTGCTCTCACTCTTCTTCAGCCAGGAAGCAGGCTTGCAACATGTGCTCAGGCTGGTCACATTCAGGGGGCTTTGTTCACATGCTGCAGGCTCACTTCCTGGCTTTGGAGAGTGGGATGCAACTGCAAGATGTGACCAAAGACCCCCCAAATGTGACCAGCCTTGGTCACATTCTGCAGGACTCCTTCCTGGACTCAGAAGGGTAAGGACAATGGGCAGCTGGAGCGATGGAGCTGGACACATGGAGTCCACTCTGGTTTTTTCCTGGCTGTAGTGGAGTAAAGTAGGTATAATTTTAGAATGCTGTATCCGGCCCTACCCTGGCTTAGCCCCTTTTGAGCCCTGTTTCTGCCCTGGGGGTGGTGAGGACTGCCGGGGGCAGAACGGGCCAAATGCATCATAAGACCTGCACAGCTCTCAGATGGGGGAAAGCCGGGTAAATTGCCCATGTAAATAAGGACTGAGTTGGTCAGACCTAGCAAAGAATTTTTTCCCTATTTTCTCCCGATAACAGATCCCAGCCTGCCTTGTGCATTTCTCCTACGAAATTACTCTAACCGCCCCATAAATAACAGACAAATGATTGCAATGTATATTCTAATAACAGCAGCTATAATAACAACCCCCGGTGCTCCCCTCCTCTCCTCTAGCCACCAGTGATTTCTCTTTCAGGGGTGATATGCCACAAGAAGAAGTGAAATTACTGTGTCTGTTCAGCAAATTCCTCCTGACAAAATCTTTAAGAGTTGACAAGAGTAATATACTGAAAATTAGTTTAGAAGTGTTTCAAGTTTCGAGAAATCAATCAAAATCAAATTAAGTTCTGAAGATGCTGTCTGGAGAGTTTAAGGACAATAAAATATCTGATCCAGCAATGCCAGGGTGTGGACTCAACCCTTTTGAACTAGTGCTAGCGAGAGTTGCCTCACCGAAGTAAAGGCAGCTCCTTTTCGTGAGCACTAAATGCACAAAGACTTCTTTGAAACTACTTTTCGGGGTTAGCAAGATGACCGCATGAGCTCAGTCTCACCGGGACCACATCTAAGATGAGCAAATCTATCAGTTTCAGTATTTCTCAGTTTCTGAGTTTTCCACATTGATAGCAGTTTGTTTGGATGGACAAGTATGTGCTCTACCATCTAACCAGTGCTTAGAAGTAACTTGTTACATGTACTGGAATGCACTGCCTCAGAGTGTGGTGGAGTCTCCTTCTTTGAAGGTTTTTAAACAGAGGCTGGATGGCGATCTATCGGGAGTGCTTTGATTGTGTATTCCTGCATGGCAGAATGGGGTTGGACTAGATGGCCCTTGTGGTCTCTTCCACCTCTATGATTCTATTATCCTACCCCTTCCTCCAATGGTGGCTAATAAATTCACTTGATGGTTAGTGGCACTCACTATCAGAACTTGGAAATAATTTGTATAATCCAACAAATTATGTTCTAGTTTATGTCCCTGCCCCCCTAATGTGGTATAACTAACAGCACTCACTATTCCTGCTTGAAACCTTGTTGTTCCATAGCATGTCGGTTGAACCCATGGTCCAGGTTTACACGGGACTGCAATCTTAATTGGCTAAAATGGCTAAGCATCGGATAAGCCAACCCTCAGCCAGCGGAAGCTGTGCTGAATCCAAATACTTCCCAGCCTAGGGATGTTGGAAATTACTTAGAACTAACCTTGCCCTGGCCTAATTCTCTGGCTGCAGAAATAATGCAGTTTGACAAACCATCATGACTCTTTCCTATGGGCTCCTGGGATGTGTAGCTTGCAGTGGCACCAACGCTCTCTGACAGAGGAGGCTAAATAGCTCGTGAAACAATAAATCCCAGAATTCTATAGCATTGAGCCATGGCAGTTAAAGCAGTCTCAAACTGCATTATTTTGGCAGAGTGTCAGCAACCTCTGTTGGCAAAGGGGTTGTCTCCCTGCAATAGAAGAGGTTTGGTTCCGCAATTCAGCTCTTCCCTCATTTGCCTTTTCTCTGTTTCTTTCTCTCTTCTGCTAGCAGATCCTAGCCAGAAGATCAGATCTGCTGGCAAATTCTCTGCAGGCAGATCTCTGAGATCAGCTGCAAGAAGAGGGTTCTGCAGGCAGAAGGAGAATTAATACCAGCAGAAAAGACTTATGCCTGATCCTAACCCACTACAGTTATGACAGTACATTAGGATTGCACTGCAAGATGGCTTCAAAAGACGATGCATTGTAATTCATTGTAGGTCATGCTTTCTGTCCACCTGTGAGGTCCCAAGCTAAATCCAGAACTTTCAACTGATTCATTTCCTCAGTAATAGAAGTATAACTAACTTATATTATGGTTGCACACATGAGATGGCTGTATTGATCAGAAAACAAATCCTAAAATCCATACTGTAACAACACCTTTTGTTAGGCCAACAAAGAAGGCCTCCCAAATGCATTTTCCACTTTTGATGGAAAGGATCACTTTATTGTTTCAGGGACAACTGTAATTTTTAGTTACTTTTATAACTGTGGGTCTGTAGTCTCGCTAAATGGTAGCAGCAGCATATCACATGTTTCAAAAGGCTGGCTCATACTGTGCCTTGTGTTCTGTTGTGCGTGTTGAGATGACGGAAAGGTAGTCAAGAAAAGGGTGGAAAGGATATAAATAAATCCTATCACACCACCTGAGAAAAATACATTTCTAGCATAAGCTTTTGTGTGTACTTCAGTCCACTTGATCAGGTGCATGGAGCAAAGCCTCTGTGAACAGACATATATACTGATGGATGGATGAATGAAAGGGAGTATGAATCTTAACAGAAACACAACACATGCAGGTACGGTGATGGAGTGACAAATTCAGTCTCAGTTACTTAAGGGGACAAAATTAGGAGACACATGTGAGATACCAGCCAAGATGAGTAGATAAATGCAAGAAGAGGGGAGCAAGTTCTTACTCTATAGCAAGCTATAGCAAGTGTTGCAATAAAGTGGACATGAGAACTTCACCTAGTGGATGGGATGTCAACTTGTGTTTTTATAAGTGTAGTGTTTCAAGAAACCATTGTCTCTGTTCGAACTACCACCAACAGACTGCAGTTTGTGAATATATCCACAATATATTGGAAGGACAACCTGGAGGTGGCCAGCTTTGCTATCCTTTGGCAGGGAATCCTCATGGGGTTGGCAGATCAGTAACAGCCCAGCCGCTGAGATTTCAGGACCCAAACCTTGAGATCTAGGGACTGTCCCTAGTGATGTTTGAGGAATAAGTCAAGGAGAGGGCCAGGTGCATCTGCTAGAGAGGCTACACCAGCCATTCCAAAGCAGTCTGCAGTAAACCATCAAAATGTGGCAATTTATCTGTGCAAACTCACACATACACTTTGCAAGACACTACTCTCACCCTGAGATTCCTTCCCCCTGCCCAGACAAATGGAGTTCAGGGGCAGGACCAGAGACATGGGATAAGGCCAGAAGATTCAGGGCTTAGCCCTGAGATCTTGGGACCATACTCCTCAGCCTAGGAACAGCCACCAGTAAAACCTTGCCTCGCCTTTCTCCCAAGCAAATTTGAATAAATGCCTCCACAGTGAGTCTGTCAGAGGACATGGCAGTTTGCAGACTAGCTTCTAATACATTGGGAGACATTATATATCTGATTACTCAAAAAATTCCATCAAGCCCCATTTATGACTTTCCCCCGGGCGTCCGTCTGGCCATGGACAACTTAGAATGCTGAGCTAGATGGATCATTGTCTGGCCTGGCAGGGGACTTTTAATTTTTGTGTGCCTCTGTGTATGTGTGGTGTGTGTGTTCTTTTCTTTTTCTTTCAACAGAGCTTAATACAACGGCATGTCCTTGGATTCTGCTCTCCCCATCACTTCCCTCCCTATTTTATCATGTTCAGCATTCTCCGTTCCTCCAGATCAGCTTTTATCATCAAAAATCACTTTGGCACCTTCAGTGTCAGCAAACAGCTGTTTATCTGCTGTATCTTTCCAAGGCCCAGCTTTAAAATGGCCCCTTTATATTCGATTGAGGATCATCTGTAAAGCAGGGAGAGAAGCGATGAGAATATGTTTTCTTGTTGTGGATCGATATATGTTTAACCTTCCTCCCTTCTCTTGTTCTTCTCCCTTCCAGCCCATCTGCATGTGTCTTCCTATTGCCCATGGCAGAAAGAAACCTCTAAAAGATTATACAGCAGGTGATGGGAATGGCTTCTGATTGTCCAAAACTGGGCAATGGTCTCTACTAAGCCTTTACTGACCTTATAAACCTAGAAGATCTATTAAGTGTGCTTCTTAACACCACAGATCCATCTTTCTGAATATCCCTTCCTGCAAGCTGCTGCTATCACAGTTTCTCCCCAGCATAGAAGGAAAGCTAAGAAGGAGGAGGAGGAGGAGGAGGAGGAGGAGGAGGAGGAGGAGGAGGAGGAGGAGGAGGAGGACTCTCCTGAGACTACCAAATATATGCATCTCACCGTCTTTCTGGCTTTCTGCATTTACTTCTGCAAAACCTAGAAATCCTGTTTCACTGTGCTCCCCTTTGGTTTGCTTTAGGATTACATTATCTTATATTTAATTTCCAAGTGTTCCGAGCCAATGAATAAACCTCTGCATTAGCCCACCAGGGCAGTACTGAGACTATTGAAGAAAATTTCCAAAGCACCAATAAGGCAATCATTGATAGATCTTGACTCATTCCTCTTTTTTGCCTTCCCCACTGTGCTTGCTTCTCTGTGTGTCTCTCTCTGTGTATGTGTGTGTTTCTCCAGGCCAAGGAAAAGACAGAAAGGCTCTTTTCTAAAGCATCTTTTCCAAGTGGCAGATTTACTCCATTAGAGCTTCCTCACAGCTGTTGCAGCTGCCATGTGGAAGAAGGAAGAGAAGAATCCTCAGATTCATTCATCCCAGCTTCTGCAACCTGTTCTCTCTTAATCCCCTTGGACCTTTGTGAGAAAGCTTGGGAGATAGAAGGTCAAAAGTTTGGTTGGGGTGCACCTGCTCTGGGCCTGGTTGGGTGATCACATCTCCTCCAGCATGTCAGAGCTGGGAAAAGGAGGATGTGTGCATTAGGAATATAATTCTTCACAAATTTTCTTCTTAAAGGGAAACAATCAGTAGTTCTAGCAATATTCTCCCACTGTGCATAATACTGTTTTCTGCACAAAACAACCACATGCAAATTTTGCATAGAAAATGTCCCAAGTTGTGAACATTCTCATCAATCCAAGATACTTCTCATTGGGGTTTCTTGACATTTAAGAAACACATTTTTGACTATTTTTTTTAATATTCTTCCCATCTCTAGTATGTACTTTGGGGAGCTGAGGACCCAAGAGCTCTGTAGCATGTGAAAGAGTTACAGATTTATTATGGCAGCATATACTCCTGGCTGACTGTGGAATATATTCCGTTACTTAGCAATTGTTAAAAGCAGAGAAAGATGTGACAATGTTTTACCCCAAGCACTACATGCCTGTAGAGGACAGTAGTGTTAGAAACATTGCCAGGGGCATCCAATGTGTTCCCTTCATTGCCTTGCCAAATCCATTCTCTACTTGCCCAAACTCATTTCCTTGGATATGACCTCACTTCCTTCCTTCTCAGTCCACTTCCATTTTTTTCCTCATCATATAGCTAGCTTAGCTGTCAGTTCCTACAGGGCAATATTTCTTGATACTTTCTGCTACCAAAACTTTGGGGGGGGGGTTAAGCCAGAAGATGTGGTTTTGGGGGTGTTGCAAAAGGAGGTATTTGCTGCCCCTTTGTGCAATGATTTTCTCCTGGCTGTGAAAAAGCAACCAGAAAAAGCAACAGGCAAAGCTCTGCCTCTCTCCCAACCAACAATTCACCAGTGTTGGGGATCTTGGCCTAAGTAATTTTTCCTGTCCCTGTGAAAGTTCCTATAATTAAGTTTCTTTTCCTGTTCTCTGCACAGCCTTCACAGCTTAATCAAAGCACTGAACTTTCATGCATATCTCTAAAAGCAATAGCCTGCCCTGTACTGGCCCTCCAAAGAAGAGAGTGTTAAGTAAATTGACCCTAACCATATCAATTTGATAGAGGGAAATTCGTGCATGTCTGATCCTTTGCTGAAGATTGAAAGATAGAAAATGTGAATATTTTCTAAGTGAGAAGGCTTTTTGAGAAAATACATTTTCAACAAGCCAGTGGTGGTTGGTGGCTTCCATTACACACCATGGATGATGAAACCAATGTAGCTTTTAGTTTGTTCTTTGAAGGATCTATCCAAGATACTGTACATTTGCGAGATAGGGCTCAGAATCTTAGATAGTTTTTTGAATTTTGAATTAAATTGTTGTTTTCATTGTGTGCCTTCAAATCATTTCCAACTTAGGGTGAACCTAAAGTAAGCCTATCATGGGTTTTCTTAGGAAGGTTTGTTCAGAGGGGGGTTGTCTTTGCTTTCCTCTGAGGCTGAGAAAGTGTGACTTGTCCAAGGCCACCCAGTGAGTTTCCATAGCTGAGTGAGAATTTGAACCTTGGTCTCCAGAGTCATAGTCCAACACTAAAACCACTATATCAAGCTGCCTCCCGTTGCAGTAAAACCTGGGTCCTTTTCAGACAATACAGTTACAGCACAGTGATTCCACTTTAACTGCCATGACAACATCCTATAGAAATCCTTGAATTTGCAGTTTAAGGGAAGGTACTTTGAATTCTCAGCCAAAATGCTCTAGTGCCTCAGCAAGTTACAAATCCCAGGTTTCCATAGAATGTTGCCCTGAAACTTAAAGTGGTAATTCTGTATTGAGGTCTGCAATTTTGAAAGTTACTACCAGGCAGGCAGCCCTATCAAGGGGAATCTCAAAGTATGTTTAAGGTATGTAGTAATCCATATTGCCTCCATCCCTAAAAGGAGTCTGCCTTTTAGGATATTGGAAACAATGGAGTCATGAGAAGGCATGGCTTTCTACAAAGGATAATAATGTTAGGGAAGGTGGAGGGCAATAGAAAGAGAGGAAGGCTGCATATCAGATGGATAGACTTAGTCAAGGAGGCCACAATCCTGAGCCTGCGGGACCTGAGCAGAGTGGTTAAGGACAGGGTGTCTTTAAGGTGTGTCATCATGAGTCGAAGTGGACTCGTAGGCAGTTAAAAACAATGTATATATCTGCAAATTGGAGTAAAACCCTTGTATTTGAATTTGTAAAGAGAGGACACTCATTTGCTACTTCATCAGAAACATTATGCTGTGTATTATGAATTCAAAAGGTCTAGACATTCTCAAAATTTGATTGGGACAATGATGACCCATAACTGGCCCATGTACCTTGAGCATAGTGTTTGGGGTGAGCTTTGCTGACTACTGTCCTACTGGAGTAGATTGACCAGCCCACTGACATGGACATGCCACAGCTGCTACTGACACCCATGTAGAACAGCAGTGGACAATTGTGGGAGGCTGGGGGGCACATTATCCCCCCATGGAGAGCTTGGAAGGCCACAATGTCTAACACACCCCATGACCAAAAACTATTTTTGTCCCAAAATGTCCCCCAGCACCCTCTATGGTCATTTCTACCATGTTTCCATGCCCCCATGGGCCATTTTAGATTCAGGAGATGTCTTTTTTAAAACAACAACAACAACAACAACAACAACAACTTGAAATCAGTGACTTGAAATCAGTTCCCCTTTACTTCTAGTTTTTAAAAGGCATTTCATGGGTCTAAATTGATCTGGGGATGCCAAACCATGGCAAAATAATGTCCCTCCAAGGCCCCTAGAGAGCATTTGGGGGAAAAATTAAAACAAAATCAAGTATTTTGACAATAAAAATGACCCCTGGGATCCACAAAAATGGGCTGCATTTTTGCAGATCACAGCACAGAAGATCACAGTGGCTTCCATGTGACAGTTAAATAGTCTTCATGACAGTCTCAGGAGTTTCATCATAAGTTAAAAGCAGCTATCCAAGGTGCTGAACCCTGTCCCAAAACTAGCTTCAACACCATGGAGAGATCCTTGGAAAGGCAGGGTTAAAATCCAGAGTGGATTCACTCCTCCACTGACATGGAAAACCCAGCTGTCCCTGCTTCTATATTGACATAATTTTTCATCCCCAAAATGTTTCATCAGCCACGTAAAGCTACCCAATTCGTCCCTCAGGGAGCACAAGATGTTATCCTGAACAAACAGTTAAAGCTCCCTTCTTTTATATCTCTCTTTTTAATCATCCATTAAAATCCCTCTGGTGTAGATTTGCTTATTTTGCTGGAGCCTATACAAGGGGATAAATAAAGTTGGTGAAAAGGGAGAGGTCCAGGAAGTTTATACTCTTGGCTTTCAAATAATAATAATAGTAATAAAATGTGTCTTAAAAAAAGAGGGACTCACACTGATGTGTTCTATCCATGTTCCGTCAAATGCCAGGTGTTGTCAGAGATTAGATGCTTTTTGCAGATGAAAGGCAATAATAGGCCTGCCAGATAAGGGTAATAATAAGCCAAAACTACAAGGAAGGGAAAGATGTGAAGCAAAGAAATGATAATCAGGAGTCCTGAGAATCTCCAAATCAATTAGGCCACAGCACTCACCCTGAGGTCTAGGACACCATGTATTCCAAATTCTGGCTTGGTAATAGAAAATCTAAGTGTTCTTTGACACTCACAAAATGGATGGTGGTGCAACATAGGGGTGGAAGGAATCACAGGAATCTTCTATCGCCTTTTACCTAATGTAACTTTACGTTTACTTAGCTAAGTAGCAGAGGCTCTATGAAACCCTTGCAAAGATGCATACCAACACATTGGTGAGAATACCCAATGTGCATTGTGACCAATGCACATCAGAGCATGATACACTTCAGTGCATGATGCAAATCAGTGCACAATACACATCAATGTGCAATGCATAGAGGTAACATTCTCAGAGAAATCATAAAGAAGCTTAGGAGAAGAGCAGTAAGAAAGTCTTCAGAGCACAATCAAAGATATTCTACCCCTTTCTTGAGTCAAGATGGAAGAAAAGTTAGCAAGACAATATGGAGAGGAACAAGGGCCAAAGATATAGGCTTGTATTTTGCCTAGGACTTGAATCTTTGCACATTTGAGGATATTGACAAACTGGATCATGTCCAGTGGAAGGAGACCAAATGGTGGGAGGTCTGGAAGCCATGTCCTATGAGGAGTGGCTTAGGGAGCTGGGGGTGTTTAGCCTGGAGAAGAGAAGGTGAAGAGGGGATATAATAGCCATGTTTAAATATTTGAAGGGCTGTCATACTGAGGATGGAGCAAGCTTGTTTTCTGCTGCTCCAGAGACTAGGACATGGAGCAGTGGACTCAAACTACAGGAAAAGAGATTCCACCTAAACATTAGGGAGAACCTCCTGATGATAAAAGCTGTTTGGCAGTGGAATGTGCTGCCTGGGAATGTGGTGGAGTCTCCTTTTTTTGGAGGTTTTTAAACAACGACTGGGTGTCCATCTGTCAGGAATCCACTGATTAGGTATTCCTGTATGGTAGGGGGTTGGACTAGATGGCCTTTGTGGTCTCTTCCAACTTTATAATTCTATGACTGCATAGCCCACTAAATTTTACAGATTGGAATATTCTTTTAGTATCCTGTTTGTCAGTTAGGTTTCATTTTGAGCAAGAAATTTGTAGGGTTAGCTTTCTAGTACTGTACCAATAAAGTTTTTCTGTTTTGAACTCTGAAACTGCTGCTTATTGAGTCTGGAAGTGCCAGTACATGACATCCTGAAAGATAGTTACGGATTCAGAAAGTTATGGGATGTAGACTGTAACTGAGGTGCTCGGCTATAGTTTCACAATCCAGCCGTTGTCTGGGACATTTCCAACCCTTTGGGACCATTTTCACCACCTGTTTTATGCACTGAGAGAAACAGAGCAGAAGGGGAGTAAAGGAGGCTGGGCAGTGAACTGGCACATGCCATATGTTCCTGGAGATAACACCACCCTAGTTCAAAGGTTACTAATTGGGTTTCTGTGTCCCTTTCATATTCACCATGACTCAAAATAAGAACATACATTTTAACTCGCACCTCAAGAGCCAGCCCCCACCTCCAATCTCCAAAGTCTCATGTTCTCCCTGAAACCAGAGTGGCTGAAAGCTGAAAGACCTGTGTTGTTTCATTGGCACACCAATGGCACTGGAGAAAAAGGAACAAGCAAGAAAAGCCCCCTGAAAAAGAGAAAGCCAGTCAACCACCAGTGCCCCAAGCTGTAGAAGAGCCCTTCCCCTTGGATAAATTTCCTCCCGATGAATCATAGAATCATAGCATCATAGAATTGTAGAGTTGGAAGAGACCAAAAGGGCCATCCAGTCCAGCCTCCTGCCATGCAGGAATACACACTCAAAGCATCCCTGACAGATGGCCATCCAGCCTCTGTTTAAAGACCTCCAAGGAAGGAGACCCCACCACGCTGCGGGGGAGTGTGTTCCACTGCCGAACAGCTCTTACTGTTAGAAAGTTCCTCCTAATGTTGAAGTGGAATCTCTGTTCCTGGATCTTGCATCCATTGCTCCATGTTCTAGTCTCTGGAGCAGCAGAAAACAAGCCTGCTCCATCCTCAACGTGACACCCCTTCAAATACTTAAACAGGGCTATCATATCACCCCTTAACCATCTTTTTTCCAGGCTAAACATACCCAGCTCCCTAAGTCTTTCCTCATAAGGCACGGTTTCCAGACCGTTAACCATTTTTGTCGCCCTCCTCTGGACACGCTCCAATTTGTCAATATCCTTTTTGAATTGTGGTGCCCAGAACTGGACATAGTATTCTAGGTGAGGTCTGACCAAAGCAGAATAGAGTGGCACTATTACTTCCCTTGATCTAGATACTATACTTCTATTGATGCAGCCCAAAATCACACTGGGCTTTTTGGGATGGGGCAGAAATGATTCTAAATTGCTGACTGGGCAACCTATCTGCAGCACACAAAATGCAACTTACTTTCCTACATTAGAGAGAGTAGTGGCGCAGTGGTTAAATCCAGTACTGCAGCCACAACATTGTGAGTTCAATGCTACAGGGCTCCAAGATTGACACAGCCTTCCATCCTTCCATAGGTCAGTAAAATAAGTACCCAGCTTGTTGGAGAAAATTAGCTAAACACCTTGTAAACCGCTTAGGGAGTGTTTTGCACTGATAAGCGGTATAGAAATAGAAGTGCTATTGTTATTGCTATATGCAATGGTGGTTGGGGAATCATGCCAGCAGCATGGCAAATTGGCTTGGGGTTTAAAGGCATTGTCCAAGGTGCTGAACCTATTGGGGGTAGGATTCAGCACTTTGGATAGTTCCTTTAGGCTACAATCTGGTACAAATTCACCACCTGCCGGACATCATAGAAACCACTAATAGCCATTTACAGAGAGAAAGAGAGAGAATATTGGCTGGAATTCAGTATGGGACTTACACCTTTGTAAGTGGATTTAGATGTGCTGGAAATATAATTGAGCAGTTTCACAATGTCCATATTCACATATACTCTGGTTTCTCTTCAGATCGTATAAATCTTTCGCCTTTTACAATGTCCATATTCACCTAGGGGCTGCCATGATGTTACTACATACTGGTTTCTGTTCTATAATGATGGAGTGACTGATGTACCATGGAACAATGTGCATTCCTGAGGCTTCAGATGGGGCTTCACAGGTCAAATGTCATCATAAATCCCTTGACTTCAGGCTTCGTCTAAAGCTGGCATTATATGATGTCTATACAGGATTCCACACCCCAGTGCAGCTGCTGCATTTTGCACCAACTAGAGCTTCCGAGTCATCTTCAAGGGCAGCCCAACATAGAGTGCATTGCAGTAGTCTAATGGGGGAGGTTACCAGTGCATAAACTACTATGGCTAGGTTATCTCTGTCCAAGGAAGGTCATCGCTGGTGGTCCAGTTGAAGCTGGCAGCAAGTACTCTGAACCGCAAAGTCCACTTGAGTCTCTGGTAACAAAAACGTACCCAGCAGTACTCCCAAGCTACACAATTTCTCCATTAGGAGAAGTGTGGCTCCATCCAGGACAGGGTGTTTACTCAATTCCTAAACCCAATAACTACCATCCCACAAACCCTCTGTCTGATCAGGATTCATTTTCAGTTTGATGGCCCTCATCCAACCCATTACATTTTTTATATTCTTCTGACACAGCACAATAAGATACAGCAACGATGCTGCAGTCCAACTTGGGAGATGAGAAGCACTTGTTCCACCACAGAACAGAGCAGGATATAAAAACAATCCACAAATATTAGCTTTTTCAGGAGGTCTTATCGTAAGGCATGCTTGTTGTCTAGCTGTTTGTTGTTTTGGGTTTTGAAATTCCTACTTTTCGTTTCTTATGTCTCCCTGCACCAAACCATTAAGGTGGTATCACATCAGTACTAAGTCTTTTTTTTTTAATGGTTTTACTTATAAAAGCAGCAAGCAGGAAGGATACTTTTGCATATGGGACAGGTTAGTAATTCCACAGCAAAACAACAATGTCCCAACAGTAAAATAGTAACAGTTCAATTCAAGCTGGCAGTCCTCTCCATCTTGATCCTAGTGGTGATTTATGATGCTACCCTTCACCATTTTAGTGGCAGAGAAGTCTTTGGTGTCACATTTGTTCCGTTACAGGCCAGTTGGTACCGTAATAGAGTTCTAGGACAATATATTTGGGAAGTAGCACAGATGAACTCCAAAGGCCGGTGCCACAAATTGGTCTCCGCAGTGATACAATAACAGAGTAGATGTGTGACTCTTTTCTGTTTTCCTCTCTAGTCCTTTGGTATTTTCATATCTAAGCATTTCAAAGCCTAGCTTCCCCTTAGTTTTGAGCAGAGCTGACAAGTAACTTGTTTGAAATGAAGAGTTACCTTTCATTACTTCCTTTTTCCAATAATGAAACAACTATAACTGTTGTTGTTGTCATTATCATTAGCATTTAATTCATATATTTCCTGCCTTCCCCTCAATAACAAGACTCAAGGCAGCTAACCACATATTTAAAACAATGCAGGTTAAAACTATAGAAAAGCTTCAATAAAAGTATAAATATTTTTAAACATTTAAAATAAAGTTTAAAATGTTAAAGGTTTTCTGTGGGTTTTTTTCCAGGCTGTGACATGGCCTCACAGCCCGGAAAAAAAACCATAGAAAACCTATGGATGCTGGCCATGAAAGCCTTTGACTTCACAAAAACATTAACATTCAATAAAAGACAACATACAGACCTTAAAAACAGCCACTGCACAGCATTACAGGTTTCCCCCCACTATTTACGTGGGGCGTACATTCTCAAACTTACCGCTCATTTGTGAAATCGCGTATAATCATGAACCGCCATAGAAGTGTACTGGAGGACAAGGGAAATGTAGAATATATGGCTGGAATTTTGTTAGGTAGTTATGAATCCATAACCTATAGCTATGCATTTGTAACTGTTATGTATTCATGATCTCTGTGTAGCCCAATTGTTTAGGGGCTATGTAGGGACCATGAAAGCCCCCAAACCCCACTTACCAGTAAGCAGCCACTGGGATCCATTGGGATCTGTTCCCAAGTCGATCAAGAAGTGGCGGTCTGATATTCCCACCTGTCTCTCATTCAGATGATCTTCAATATGAGGGGGATTAGTGTCTCGGGACTTTTTTACTACTATCATGCCAGGGATCACTCATGGGAGGTGATGGGAACATCAGGCAGCCACTTTTCAGTCAACAGGGGTACGGACCCCCCCCCACACACACACACTGCTTATTAGTAAGTGGGGTTTAGAGGAGTCTGGCCAGAATTCTCTATGTAATACAGATTGACCCCCAAATCCATGGGGGATGCCTTCCAAGACCCCCCCCCTCATGGATACCTGAAACCATGGGTTATAGGGAACCCTGCTATTTTCAGTGAAGTTGACCATCAAATTGCATTGGAGGACCTAGGAATGCCTAGAAAGAATATATTTTTCCCCAAACATGGATATGTGAAACTGTGGACACCAAATCTGGGATACGGGGGTCCCCCTGTACTGTAGTTATGCAATGGTCATACACACACATAATGATCAAACAGGATTCTGCCGTATACTTTTTTATAAAAGGCATCAGGATCTTTTTGTGTGTTTTAGAAATAAGAGTGTGCACGTTGCAGACCAAAAGGTAAAATCTTTGGATCGATGCCCTGTTTCCTTCTGACTTCTTCAAAATGATGATGAAGATGATGAAGATGATGATTTTGTTTTAACTTCATTGAAATGCTCTCGCTCCCTTGTCCTTCCCCTCCCCTCTTCTTTCCTCTTCCTTCACCTGAACATCCGCCCCCAGACATAAATCATTGTCACTCAGGATAAATGGAGGGCCGTAAGTGCCCACAAATACTAATGACAACATTCATCAAAAAGCCAAAGAACGGTTCCATATTGCTGCACTTGCTGGGGCACCCACAGCCATATGGATAAAGTCCTCTCTCAAATGGTCGCCCTCTCCTCCCAACATGGAAAGCCTCCCTTGCAATGGTTTTAGCCTTCATTTCACTTGGAGAAAAAAATGGCCAGCATTTCAATAAAGACTCCCTCCTTGGATGAACACTTTCCTATTCGAAAGTTATGTGCTCCCAGTTTTCTGATACAATAATTTTTCTCTTTGCACAATACAACTCAAGGGTTGTCTAAATGGTGGAAATACTTCTCATGGAATGCAAGGAGAAGCCTACCTGTCTTTATGGGACCCTGCATTGTTACACCATATTTGGAAGGAGGGGGGGAAGATCAAAATTTGGACAGTCAAAAACAGTGTGGGGGATGCACATTCCTGCTTGTTTGAATCACTTTCGAATATGAGTGGAATTATAAAGCTGATTGGCCAGACAAGTCAATCAATATTTAAAAAAATACTGTTTAGCAGGGGCAAGTTGGGAAGTTCAAAACTGTGACTAATTCACTTGTGGCCATCCCTGCATCATCTTGATTTGCTGGCATGCCTCTGTGTGAACAGCAAACAAGCTTCGCACACCAGCGATCTTGCAAAAAAATCATTGAGACAGATGACAGCTGTTGCAAATTGGCTTTTCTACACCCCAATTCACATTTTATTCCCTTGTCTAGACCGGCCCTAAGTGTCTCTAATCTACCCTAGAGGCAAGGCTGGGGGTAGGACATGGAAACCCATTTCTTCAAAGGTCTCCAAGAAGCTCCACATGATGCTTCCTTCTGCAGAGTCCAGAACTTTTTCAAATAGTTTCGAGAGGGAGGGTGAGAAGGAGGGAGGTAGAGAGAATTCCTGCTGCTTGTTAGACGTGGGTGGGAAAGGGAACATTTGAATGACCACTAGAGATGGAAGAAAAGAAAAAAGAATGAAACAGTGGAAGTGAAGAGAAAAGGACGACTGAAAAACGGAGGGGGGAAAAAGCATTGTAGAGGAGCTGTCAACTTAGGGCTTTCATACCCAAACAAAGCTGGTATTATTTCCAGCGCTGGTACAAAAATATTCAATAATACAGTACTTTTTTTTTTAGTATTACTATAAATGCTGAAATGCATGCTTCATCAAAGAAATTCAATATTACATTATAGAGAAGCTGTTGATATGCCATGCCTGGTGCTCCAAAACTCAATAAAAGGTTGCATCTCCACCATACAAAATGATAATTTTTTAAAAAAGTCATGGAACTGCAGCATTTGGGATATTTAGACAAGGATTCCAGATCATAAGAATCGAACTTGTTCAGCAGGTTTGATTTTCGAGGTAGCTGAGCCAATTGACCTGTGACTACAAATAAGTAAATAAACAATGAGAGAGAGAGAGAGGCTTGGGGCAGAATCCTGCTGAGGTCTTATATATTTGTGAGTTCCCTTGTGGAATCATTTCTGACCAAAATACAACATCTGCATGGAGTTCAAGGTTGCAGAAGCAGAGTTGCTAATGCGGTGCCATTGAACATCCAGATGTTTTTTCCACCTGAACATCTAATGGCCATGTGCAACTATGCACATTGTGCGCAAATGGGCTTCATAGCTGGCTCAAGATCCTACACTGAGATGGAGCATCACTTTCAACTCATGGAGATATGTGGTACTTTCACAAGGCCACCTCATTAGTGAAATTTGATGTTGCACAGCTGAATGCACAACTAAATCTTACTGGTGTTTTATACATGTGTAAATTTCCCCATTTGAAAACCAGTGTGGTGTAGTGGTTTGAGTGCTTGATTAGGACTCCAGGAGGCAAGGATCATGTGTGCACTCAGCCATGGAAACCTAGTGGGTGACTTAGGGCAAATCTCTCCACCTTAGAAGAAAGCAATGGAAACCCCCCCCCCCAACACAAACAAATCTTGCCAAGAAAACAGCATGACAGCTTGGTGTTGCCATAAGCCAGAAATGACTTGAAGTCACACACCAGCAAAATAAATAAATAAGTAAAAATCCCACCATGAAAGCAATTGGTCACTTTTTCCCCCTGGTGTACAACATCTTCATTCAGTTCTGATTCCCAGCAGAGTTGTGTATGCATGAGCGTTGTGCATGCAGGTGCATTGCTCATGGATGTGCAACAGACAATGAGCATGGATGAGCATGCATATTTGGTCTTGCATTTGATTGCACTTTTGGTTTCTTCCTGCAGTTGCCCAGTATTGCCACTGAACACATTAATGTGCCATTCTACATTATCCCGATGCAGAATATCAACCAGATCTTCCAGGTATTTTGGAACAGGTATCTGGAATAGCAGTGCAGATAGAGCCCAGTCATGAGGCAAAGTACCACATTTCTGCCATCCCTGCACAAAATAAAAATCTCAGCATATTATGTACGGTTTATTTTATTTTATTTTATTTTTCTCCCTCTGTGTGTGTGTGTGTGTTGCTTTCATGAGCAGGAAGATTCTCTCCTAAATGGAGATAAATAAAAGTTTATTGAAATATGAAAGCACAAATCGAAATGGCTGTTTGGGGCCCATCGCAGCAATTAGGCAGGAGGTTTTCATTCTGATGTTTTTATAAGCCGCTAAAAAGATATTTTGGAGTAATGTTGAAATTTATTTACCCTGGGAATGCTCAGCCCAAAATGCAGCATCTGTTTTCCTACTGAGCCCTCGGTGGGAGATTTGGCTCACCTGCTTTGCTAGAGAAATGGGATGGATGTGATGCTTTAGCTGTTGCAAGGCAGCAACCCTTGGATGTCTCACATTTCACATGATTTAACCCTGAATATTACATCTCTCCATTGATCCATCCATCTTTCCATCATTTTACTTTCTCATAATACGTTGCCATAGGGAGCTCATAATACAGATTAAAGCCAAATTTAACTTTATAACAAAAAAAGTTTTAAAAACAAATTGAATGAGCTCTTTTATTAAAAACAGCCTCCATTTAAAACAATACCAAAGCTCTGAAACCATAACAGTGAGAATAAAAGTACAGTGTGTGTGTGTGTATGTGCGTTCAAGTCATCTGTTGACTTATGGTGACCCCATGAATTTCACAGGGTTTTCTTACACAAGGAATGCTCAGAGGTGGTTTTGTCAGTCCCTTCCTCTGAAATAGAGCCTATAGCACCTGGTCTTCATTGGCAGTCTCCCATCAAAATACTAACCGGGGGTGACCCTGCTTAGCTTCCAACATCAGACCAGATCAGGTGCCTTTAGGGTATTTAAGCCAGAGTGTATGTGTGTGCCTTCAAGTCTCCCGTTGATTTACAGTGACCCCACGAATGTCATAAGGTTTTCTTAGGAAAGGAGTACTCAGAGGTGGTTTTGCCAGTTCCTTCCTCTGAAATATACAGTCGTTCACTGCACCTGGGATTCCTTGGCAGTCCTTCTGGGCTTGGTCCTTCTTTTTGGACTGCCATGCCCAGAATCCCCAAGCCAGCATTCTGGGAGTGACAATCAAAAAAGGCACATGCTTCCATGCTCTGGAAGTTCTAACCTACAGCATTTGGGGGAAAGGGACCAAGGTCAGATCTTGTTTGTGTGTGCCTTCAAGTCTCCTGTCAATTTATGGCAACCCAATGAATCCCAAAGGGTTTTGTTAGGCATGGCAGGGGGTTAGATTAGATGGCCCTTGTGGTCTCTTCCAACTCTATGATTCTATGACCCATTTCTTGAAGATAACAGGGGAGGAATGGGCCTGATCCATGGGCAGGATACACCAGCAGTGAACCACCCTATGTATATCAGCCATTAAAGGTCTCATTGATTGATTCTGGATCAGTCATTCTTTTACTCAGCCAATCATGCCCCTGCCAGAGGGGTTTTCAACAGAGCAAGACCCAGAACTTTCAAAAACTCCAGAAAGCAGTCCTGTCCAAGACTTACCAGAGGAGGAACGGGACTGTCAGGGCAGATGGGTGCAGCTTCACTTCCTCCAGAGGAGGAGTTTGCAGAAGACTCTCAAGTTATTTAATTGCTCTCAGACTTGGCTTAGGGGCCCCCATCTCACTGTCCTAAATGCTCAGCCAATGCTTCCTTCCAACAGTGTTGTTTCTCTACTGCCCCTTGCTTTCAACCTCATGCATACACCATACACTTGAAATTAGGGCAGTGGGGAGGAACATGGTATCACTGGAGATGCCATGCCTTCATCCCTTATTTATTTGCTTAATTTTAATACCTCCACCACTCTAAGCAACTTACGAGCCAATAAAATAGCAACACAATGCATCCCAAACCATGTATCACCATTAAAATATCATGAGGAGTAATAAGCCAGCCATAAAGCTTCAGATCAGACAGGGACCCTGAAGAAATCCTGGGCGCTGGAGGAAAAGACATCCTAAATTAGAAAGTTTTATTCCAATTCTTGAGGTCAGGGGAGGGGAGTGTTGAGAGCCAGGTTGCTGTAATAGTTTGAATGTGGGATGAGAGGCTCGGGTTCAGATCCTCACTCAGCCACAAAACTTCCCAGATGAGCCCGCGGCTGTGATGCTCTTATGCTTTGACTTACCTTACAGGAGTGGCATTTTGGTGACTGTGGCAGGTTGTTCGAGCACCATCCAGTTTGTTCTGTATTAGTTGCTTTCATGTCCATTGGTTTGATGTCAATAGGCAGATGAATCCACTCTGGGTTTTACTCCAAACCTTAAAGTAGCTGTCCAATGTACTAAACTTCATCCCCAGGATACTGGGGATACCCCACTGTTGAGTGCCCTCTTTGAGGGCACTCTGTCACTCTGGGAGGAATCTACACAAAACCCTCCATTCATTTAATGGAAGGTAGAAGGGATTCTCAGAATTTCACAGGCTAATCCCATCTTCTCATAGAGCTACAAACCACCTCCTTTAATTACTTTTAAGAATAGATTACAAACCTGGTATCAAAACATGTCTAAGTCATTAGACCATACAGTAACGTAACACTAAAAGCAGCTTGTAGCTGCACTACAAAAAGGAGTAAAGTTATCCCTTGTTATATTATAAATATAATGTGAAGTAATTATGTGTTAGTTATTGTAGGAAGGAATTAATGATGAATAATTTATAATGTTAACGGGTTACTTCCATAATGATACAGATTCAGGTGCAAAGCTCTGAGAGTTAAGGGTGGACCATGCAAACTTCTTCATAATTTCTATAAATAGGGTTTCTGTGGGTTTTTTCCGGGCTGTGGGGATGCCAGCTACGGATGCAGGTAAAACATCAGAAATAAACTCTTCCAGAACATGGCATCACAGCCGGGGGAAAAACCCACAGAAAACCTATGGATGCCAGCCGTGAAAGATTTCAATTTCACATTCTATGAATAGGGCTTGTGTGAACCCCTTTCCTCATTGTGAATAGGCTTGGTTTTGTTTTCCAGTAGTTTCTTGGCTAAATATATGCTGGGAGCCTGTGGTCCTCCCTTTGCAGTTAGACTACAGTTCCCATCATGCCTGACCATTGGTTATGCTGACAAGGGCTACAAAATCTGTAGAGCTGCATGATTCTCACCCATGGTTTATTGGTAGTTTTAACTCCTGGATCAACAGCATCTGTTACTTGATAATTCTTTTTAGTTTGCTCACTTATGGTTTTCATTGGCAGCTAGTGACACCCATGCTAATAGCAGCAATGACAATAGCACTTCTATTTCTATACTGCTTATCTGTGCCAAAGCACTCACTAAGCAGTTTACAATGTGTTAACTAATTCCCCCAACAAGCTGGGTACTCATTTTACCGACCCACAGAAGGATGGAAGGCTGAATGAACCTTGGAGCCCTCTAGGATAAAACTTGCAACATTGTGGCTGTAGTACTGGCATTTAACCACAGCACCACCAGGGCTCCATAGTAGGGCAGTGAATCCCCTCTGGACTTTATTCTGAAGCTACCCAAGGTTCTGAAGCTATTTTCTGGATGGCATTTAGCACCTTGGACAGTTCCCTGAAGCCAAAGAGCCACTGAAAGTCTTGGGCCCTATCTCCCAAATAGTTTCAGCACTTTGGACAGGTCCTTTGCTGCAGTTCTTTTAACAACTGGATCCTGGAGTAGATTCACCACTTCAGTGACAGGAAAGCCACTGGATGCCAGTGCTTCTTTTATTTTTGCTGATTCCTCCCTACTGTTATGTTTTATTGTTATGTGGTAGTACGAACATCTTTGGATGTTTCTGATGGGAATGCAAGATCGTCTAACCAGCCAAAAAACACAGAACTGCAGCAATGTCCGTGATGCAAAGCTTAGATCCAGGACTGAAACTGGGCCCCAACAATCCTCACCCATACTACATTTGTCCTTCAAGATTCTGTTGCTTCAGGCAACAGATTTTTCCTACATGAGCTGTATCAAGATGCACAGGAAAAGGTGGAGAAGAAAGGAAGGGGGAGAGGGAAAGAATGCATAATGTTCCCAGCCTGCTTTGCAGTTTCACCGGCACCTGCACACATACGGATAAAGCTCTGATCAGCAGATCGATTGGCTCTGGGTTTTTGCCCATTGTTTCCAAGAGATGCTCTGGTTATGCTAACCTTTCCTGCCTTATTATCTTTTCTGTGCAATTATGCTATGAAATGAAGGCCAGGATATGGGGCAATCTTTCTCCCGTCTTCCCCCCACCCCTCCATCTCTTTCTGACTCTCTTATTCTCTCCCTGACTCTCTCCATGTATAGTTTCTCCTCCCCCCCCCCCTCTCTGCACTCTCAGTATAAATTCCAAACAAACAGCCTTTCAAACTCAATAATATTTCAGGGGCCATTAATCACCAGCACTGCCTTGTTTGCTGAACCAGGTGACTACAAGTTAATAAAGAGGAGGTTGAGGAAGAAGCTTCCAGTGGGGAGGGGAAAGAATAAAAGGAGTACAACAAAGTCCCTCTCTCTAATGTGAACAGAATCATGGCAGGAGGCCACGGGGAGATGTACTCCTGACTGACCAAGGAGGAAAACACAACCAAAGAGAATCAGATAGCTCACCCCTCTTGTAATCAAGAAGTAACAAACTTCCAGCTCTGCAGAAATATCTAGACTTCCTGGGGACCCAATCCAGGGGTTGCCCTTCCTTCTGTTTTCCAGATGTCCATGCCCTTTTCCTTATGAAGCCATCAGTTGGCAGTTTCCCAGGTGTTGGATGTTTTCTTCCCATTCTGAAAGGTTTCAATGCTCCTCTGAAGGTTCAAATTACTAGCAGCCCAAGACTGATGTTAAAATATGCTAGCTTTTTAAAGGTGCATTCAGTTGACTCTGGGCTCAACCACCACTGGAATATGGTTCTCAAGAACTGAAACTGAATGTGGCCCTCAAACACTAAGAGGTTCCTCACTCTGGCTAGATTGAAAACCTAGGCAACAGCTCTCATAAGGATGGCTTATGAGAGCTCCTTTATCAGAGGAGATGTCTCACAAACCTCAGCTTGGCCACTGCAGGAAGCAAGAAGCTGGATATATACCTAGGGCTCTCTCTCAACACATTGCTACTACTTTCCCACTTCTGCCACCTGATGCTACTGCCTCACTGTGCCTCATGGTAAGCGTGGCCCTGACAAGTAATCCTCATTCACCATACAGTCATTCTAGGACACTCATTTGAGATGTGGTTCTGGAGAAGAGTGTTGAGGATACCATGGATGGCCAAAAAGATAAACAAATGGGTCCTAGAACAGATCAGGCCTGAACTCTCCATGCAAGTCAAGATGACTAAATTGAAGCTGTCATACTTCAGCCACATCATGAGAAGGCAGGACTCACTAGAAAAGAAAATAATGCTAGGAAAGGTGGAGGGCAGTAGGAAGAGAGTAAAACCTCATAACAGATGGATAGACTTGATCAAGAAAGCCACAGAAGCCTTGCAGGACCTAAGCAGAGCAGCTGAGGACAGAGATCTTGGAGGTGTTGCATTCATGAAGTCACCATGAGTCAAAGTCTACTGGAGCATCATTATAATAATAATAATAATAATAAAATTTTATTTCTATCCCGCCCCTCTGCAACGCAATCGGGGCGGCTTACAATATAAAAACTCCATAGTCCCAGTACCCTAGCCCACCCCCCCTTAAAACAATATTAAACTATAAAAGATTAAAAACATACAGTAAATTAAAAATATATAAATTAGAAAATATTAAAACATACAATAGGTTTTAAAAAAAATGATTACAGCTCAAGGAGGACAGCTGAGTCTTGGGCCGGGATAGTTATTCAGGAAAGGCCTGCCGGAAAAGATCCGTCTTGACAGCTTTTTTAAAGCCGTCTAAGGTGTTCATAAGACGGATCTCGTCCGGCAGGCCATTCCATAATCTGGGAGCAGCAGCGGAGAAGGCCCTCTGGGAGGTCACCGACAGCCTTGTTTTCATAGGCTGTAACAGATTCCTCCCAGAGGACCGAAGTGCGCGGGGAGGGTCGTACGGAAGGAGGCGGTCCCGGAGATAAGTTGGACCCAAGCCATGCAGGGCTTTAAAGGTTATGTTAACATCATCAACAACAAGACCCTAGGATCCTCAGACCAGAAGATATGCTTACCTAAGTTGAGAACCATTGTCATAACACAAGGCACAGTGTTTGTGAAACTCTTCCATGAGCTAGTGTCTAGGCATGAATCTGGCTTTGGCAGGAGAAATTGCACAGTGCAAATTGGTCTTCAGAGTACAAGGGAAGCACTCCTGGAAGGCGCATGAGGGAGAGAGGGAGGGGCAGCCCATTGGAACAGTGGAGATTTTAATCTCGTTACCGCATTCAGTTCAGGAGGTTGATACACCCCTGAGGACAGATTGACATTTTGATGCTCCTAGTTAGGGAAAACCTGCACCATGCAAGCTGCCATTAACAAGCAAATAAATTCATAGTTGGCTGGTACCAAAATGTATCACCCCGTTTTGTCGAGAGCACTCCAGCGGTGATCTAGAGGAGTGGGCTGAGCTGGTGTTCGAGTACATTCTTCTTTTCCCTTCCCTAACCACCACCCCCCAACACACAAATGCTATTTCTAAAAAAAGGTACCAGAAGGAGGAGGTGGAGGAAGAGATGGTGGAAATGAGCTCTTGCAAATGCAGAGGCAGTAAAGTGAGCAAAGGCATGACAGTTGCTGCTGGGATTGAGAGGCAGGGGGAGGAGGCAACAGAGATGTGGGTATGAAAAAGCACTGGGGGTGGGCACAGGAATGACTCAGCAGCACCCAGGCAGCTGAATGTTAGCAGCTCAAAACGCTCAGGGATAAAGCCAAAGCAACTCTGGAAGTGAGACACTTGTGAATTATTCTAGTGTTGGGGATCAGCTGTTGGTATTGTGTGGCAAATTCAGAACCCAAGGCTGCCAAGTTACTAGGCATGGACGATGGGGATAGGCTGAATTTCTCTCTGGGTCTTTCGTGCTGATCTGCTCTGATACCCTGGAGGCAACAAGACCTGCCTGGTCTTGGAAGCTAAATGGCATCAGGTCTAATTAGTACTTGGATGGGGGACCATTGAGGAATGCCAGGTGCTGTAGGCTGTATTCAGAGGAAAGCAATGGCAAACCACCTCTGAGCATTCCTTGCCTTAAAAAAGAAAACCCACAACATTCATAGGGTTGCTATAAGTGGCATATACACACATATATTCTGTGCTCAGAACAATCAGGGGAGGAGCCGTAGTACCAAGTAGGGTGTGTCAGAAGGCCCTAGTCTCTATCCCTGGCAATACAACTCCAAAGAGGCTGGTAGTAGGTGAAAGAAACAGCAACAACAATGGCACTTATTTCTATGACACTATAGTACTAAGCACTCTCTAAGTGGTTTACAATGTGTTTGCTAATTGCGCCCAACAAACTGGGTACTCATTTTACAGAAGGATGGAAGGCTGAGTCTACCTGGAGCCCTGTAGATCGAACTCACAATGCCATGGCGGCAGTACCGGCATTTAACAACTGCACCACCAGGGCTAGGAAAGACTTCTGTCCAAGAGGCTGAAAATTCATGGCTAATCAGAGCTAGAAGAGAAGCCTAGGAGATGCCAGACAGAGACAGTGCAATGCAGTGATTAGGGTGTTCAACAGAGACTTGGGTGATTTAGCTTCAAGACTGCACTGAGTCATGACATTCACTGGCCATCTTGAGAAAGAGGTTCTCTATCTCAGCCTGACCTACCTCACAGGGCTGTTGTGGGGATAAAAAGAGGTTAAGGAAACACATGTACAGGCAGCCCTCCATATCCACAGATTCCACCATTCATGGCTTGAAAATACCCCCATCCAAAAAAAAAAAAATGAAACCTTGATTTTCCCATTTTGTATAAGGGACACTATTTCACCATGACATTGTATATAATGGGACTTCAACATCCACAGATTATGATATCTATGGGGGTCCTGGAGTGCAAGAAAGAATAATTAGGGTAATTTTCCACTGCAACAGAAAATTAATATTGTTCAGTATTCTCCCTGTATTCAAATGTCCCGAAGTGTTATAGAAGAATTCCTTGCAGACAAATTGCTCCTGTGTTCTGTATAAGAAAAAAAATGTTTTCTGTGCAGAAAACATGTTTTGTTTTTGTTTTTTGCCACTTACCTATGGGAGAAAATTTCTCAAGGTTCTTTCTCTTCTATTATTATTCTTCCCAACAGGGTATCCTGACACTCAGAAAACCTGTTTTTCAAGCTAGGATAGAATAATAACAAATATTCTTTCCATCCCTACTGCAAATAGGCATTGCTGAAGTGTATACAGGGTACTATTCACCTGTAGAAAAAGGCCCCCCAGATAAATTGGCACCCTGAACCAGCTGCAGAGAGAGCTTTGAAACCAAGCCCTGGGATTGCAGAGCAACAAAGTTCCCTGTCCTGTTCAAAAGTTATGCCTCCTTCTGTAGGCAACTGTGTTCGGCTGGTGTATTTGCATCCTGCTGAGAGTGATTATTGCTTTCCCACCAACCCAGGCAGTCTATCTGATAATAATAATTGTGTGTGTGTATGTGTGTAGCTAGAGGGTAGAGGGAACAGGCCTTAATTTGCTTGATTTTCAAGGGTCTTCCTATCTCCCGCCGGCAGTCCTTGTGCCTCGTGACTTCTTCAAAGAGACGCTCTCCAGGAAGGCCGAGGCGTCCCTTTCCTCCTCCTTATCGGTGTCCCTCAGATGGTCTCATTTGCCTAATGGCAGCTCCATATCTGACACAAGACACACGGCGCACCTGGAGCGAACGACCAGAGGTGACCTCTTCCAAATGGAACTTTATGGCTTGTTCTTGCCCATTTGGAGTGCTGGAAACTCTTCGGGTAGCCTTGCATCACCGTTCCTGCCTCTCACCTGAGACAAGTACATTTGTATTTTGGGGTGTGTGTGTGTGTGTGTGTAGGGAGGGAAGGAAGAGATAGAGATGGGGAGGGCTCCTTTTTTTTCAGACTCAGAGAGCAATCATTTGTCCAAACACCTTGGTCTTGACAGTATACCCATGAAAGCCAAAGAACTGGAAAGGAAGGTTATACAAAGAGGGCATTCAAGGGTAACTACCATTGGATCAGGAGGTATAGCTAAGGTGGGGGGCAAAATAGGTTTGTTGCCTCCCCCCAATAAAAGTTCCCTCCCTCCCCATGAATTTTTTTTCCAAATTTCTAGCATTGCAGTAACATAAAATTTCATTTGAGTATTTAGAAATACAGTTTAGCTTTCCAAAGAAGAGGGGCAGGCAAAGGAACCAAGGGAATGTGAACAGAGCAAATAGACAACTTCTAGGCATGAATGGTGTTCAGGGTTTTAGACTCTGCAAATTTAAGACTGAAGGAAAATTTCCTAGGGTGGAGCAGAATTCTAATTTGGAGGAAGAAACCCCTAATCCCACCCCCAGCCTGTGCCCCTGGTGGGGCATGCAGTCAATGGTGGTGTCTGACCACCCTTTGCCTCATTACCATCCCCTGCCCTGCAAGCAAGATGGCAGCTGCCCTTGGGAGGAGGTGCTTGTCTGGCCATCAGAAACTAAGCAATACCCCTATAGGGCAGCATATAAATACAAAGCCAGGAGAATCCCATTCTTTCTATACATTAGCTTGTATCTTATAAGGCCCAACTGGTGAAGACATATTGAATCAATAGGATCAATGTCCATATTGACTCATTATTGAGTCAGGAATAACCATTTAGGCTCCAGACCATTGAGCTGGAAGGTACTTCAAGAACCAGCTAGTTCAATGCCTGCATGAAGGCAGATATCCAAAACCAAAAAGCCCCTAAGATGTTGTCATCCAACTTCTTAAAAATCTCCAGTGAGCAACTCTGTTCCATTATCAAACAGCTCTTACCACCAGGACAGAAATCCACAGCTGGAAGACTGGAGTGGGTGGAGTGGGAGGGGAGGAATTACAGAATTACAGAATGGTAATGTTGTAAGGAGTCCCCAAAGGTAATCTATTCCATCCCCACCTGCCAGTGTAGGAATCCACTGTTTGCACCTGCATTTCTCCAAGTCCAATGTATTCCTTGTGATTATTTGGGCTGTATGGAAGGCTGCAATCTCCCAGGTGCAAAAGCCTTTGAATGCCGAGAAACATACTTCTGAGTAGAGAAATTTAGCATTACACAGAAAAAGCCATTATGATCAAGTGAAAAGATGGCCCTGTCAGATTTTTAATACATATATGCAAATAGAGTATGCAAGGAAATCTTACTGTAAGGAACACATGTTTTCCGAATAGTCTATTCTGTTCCCTCTCCCTTCCAGTCCTCTGTCATAACCAGCACCCTACACTCAGTCAATATTTCATGGCACGTGATAGAGATGTAATTTTTTGCTAGTTTTCTCCTCAAAGGAAACAACAAGCAATTTCAGCAATTTTCTTCTTGCTGCAAGAAGGATTTGGAAAGCTGTAGAGTTTTCAAAGCCTATGCCCTGTTTCAGTCTTAATTCTGTGAATTTATTTAATTTTTTTTCGTGTGCTTGTTCTGCACAGACAACAGCTTTTTCTGTGCAGAAATAAGTTGTATATTCTGCACAGACCAGAATGCATGCAAAAAATGCTGTTTTCTGCACAGAAATGTTGCTTTCTATATAGAAAAAGACTGTTTTCTACACAAAACACATGCAGATTTTGCATAGAAAAAGGGCTTGTTAATATGGTGAAAATACTCCTCATAAAGTTCGAGAATACATTTTGTCCAAATGGGATCCTGCATCATTTCACGATGTTCAGAAGAAGGGTGCTAAAAAACCCACAAAACCTCCAAATACTCCGCCAGAAAAGCCTTTGCGGGTTTTCACAACTTAAAAAAACCTCCAAATGAAATGTACTTTAGTGGAGTACTTACAGTGCAGTTGGTTGACAAGATTATTTAAAAAAGAGGCATTCCACGTTAAAAGAGGCATCCCTTCTCTCATTTTAGGGAATGCCTCTTCTGTTGTTCGGTATGCAAAACCTTCAGGAACAAAGTATTTCTGTTTCTATTGATTTTGCTTATATGGAAAAGTGATCAATTGCATCAATTGTCTACTCAGTGAACAGCACAGTCCTATGCATGACTGTGCTCAGTGCAGTTTGTTCCCTAATAGGAGTGCTTAATACAACTTTTCAAAATTTCTTCGAAGCAGTGAAAAAGAAACTTAGCTTTGTGGTCCATGAATAAAAAACAAAAAAATCAGAGCTCAGTAGTACTTTGCCTTTATTTGGCCACCAAAATAATCATAAAACAGAATGTAAAGACCTTGTTGTTTCAAGCTGCCTTTAATTACATGTTGGTCTATATTTTTATACTGTGCTTTTTATTGTTGTGTCTGCCTTAAATGTCTGATATTCATTGTTCTGTATATTTTTATTGTCTCCAGATTTCCTTGTGTACTGCCTCCAGAAAGCTGCCTCTCTCTGTGAAGTCTAGAAATATTTAAAATGAAAGAAAATGCAAACTCTTGCTTCAGCAATTTGCTGCACACCTCTATCTGCATGCCTGCTTAGAATTAAGTCCCATTAAGTTAATGACTCCCGGGAAAGCTTTCAGAAGTTTTCAGCCCATCAGTGGATATGAGTTGCATCAGGGCTTTGTGGAAAATGAGAGGCCCACAGCTTGGGAAAGTTATATTTTGGGTGATGTTCCATTATCTCTCAGCCAGCATGATGGGAGTTGAAGTAAAACAATTATTTTCTCCCCAGACTCTGGGAGGGTTTTCTTCCCCTCCATCCACATCATAGTTTTAATCCTACTTCAAAGAGGAAAAGCTGGACAACTTCAATGCATTTGCTCATTTGATACATGCCTTCTTTGCCCCTTATCTGGGTGTTAGACAAATTTATGAAGTCTGGACAGGTCCAGGTTGACTCAACTGAGACTGTCATACTTGGAACATATCATGAGAGGACATGACTCATTAGAAAAGACAATAATGCTTGGTAATGTAGAAGGTGGTAGGCAAAGAGGACAAGTCTTTTTTACAGGTGGATAGACTCAGTCAAGGAAACTACAGCCTGGAGTTTGGAAGACCTGACCTGGACTGTTGATAACAGGATGATTTGGAAGTCTCTCATTCATAGAGTTGCCATAAGTCAATGTTGACTTGACAACAGCTAACAACTACATATCAGCAGGTCTTGCCTGCAAGAGTAGGAAAGAACCTATAGATTCAGAAGAGGCTGGATGTCACTCAAAACAAATGTCTCAAAGCAGGTCCAGCTCTATCATTATACAGTTCACCTGCCATATCTGGAGGAGATTCGTTCCCAGATTTGCCACAAATATTTGAAACTACAGGTAATAGTGAACCCCATGGAATCACACTGGAGGACAAAAGAAATGCCTAGAGAGGCCACCTCTCTAGGCATCTCCAGTGCAACTCTATGGTAACTTCCAGTGGAAAGCACCATAGAGTCATGCTGGAGGATCTAGGAAATGCCGAGAGAGGACACCTCTCTAGGCAGCTCCTCTGTGACTCTATGGTAACTCCACTAGAGGATCTAGGACATGCCTAAAGACACCATATTTTTGGATGGGAGATAATTGAAACTTCAAGTACCAATCCCACACATATTGGGGGATACCTCCCATGCATACTGGGAGGACCAAGGAAATGCCTAGAGAGGACACCTCTCTAGGCAGCTCCTGTGTGACTCTATGGTAACTCCACTAGAGGATCTAGGACATGCTGAGACACCATATTTTTGGACAGGAGATAATTGAAACCACAGGTACCGGTCCCATGCATACTGGGGGAGACCTATACCAGCATGAGCAAAATCTACCCTTCAAGGTTGTTTCTGTAGCCCTCAAACCCACTTACGTATGTGGAATGTTTAAGTGCATGTGTGGGGGGGAAGGTGTGGGGTTGGAGCAGCCCTAGCAAACATACAACCATGCTGCTGGTGGGCTTCCATGGAATCAAGTGGTTGATCACTGGGGGGATGTGGAGAAGACTGGCCTTTGTGGCTATGTCAGCAGGGGGGGGGGTTGTGTGTTGTTGTTAAAAAAAAAAGGAATTGTTTTCCTTCCAAGCTCAGGTGCACACATAATTCAGGGGCTGGTAGAGGTGCTTCCTTCCTCTTTCAGTACAGCCAGCAGGCAAACAATGAATAAATTAGAAGCCCTTATGCATCTCCTAAAATACCTGGTTTGGATAGGTCTATCCAAATGCATCCGTTGATTATTACCACTTTGGACTACAGCTGTATTATTCTTTGCTTGCTGGGCTCCCCACGGTGGAGCTCGGATGCCCCCTGCTGTTGACTGTGCTCTGAAAACTCACTTGACACAGAACACTGGGCTGCCTTTTTTGCAGGACCAGCAAGTGGAGAAAGCCAAGCCTGGAAGGAAGCCAGATCCCATCCCAGGCAGACTGTTGACTTCCCCTTCAGCAGGGTTGAAGCCATCTGCTGAACTAACTGACTGGGAAGCAGAGAAAGGAAAGCTCCAGCAGGTCTGGGACTGGTCAAGGAAGCCTGGGGTCTAAAACTCATCATGGATATTATATCATTGATATGATAGCCCTGTTTAAGTATTTGAAGGGGTGTCACGTTGAGGATGGAGCAGGCTTGTTTTCTGCTGCTCCAGAGACTGGAACATGAAGCAGTGGACTTAAGCTCCAAGAAGAGATTCCACCTAAAAATTAGGAAGAATTTCCTGACAGTAAGAGCTGTTTGGCAGTGGAATGCACTGCCTTGGAGTGTGGTGGAGTCTCCTTCTTTGGACGTTTTTATACAGGCTGGATGGCCATCTGTTAGGGATGCTTTGATCGTGATTTCCTACATGGCAGAGGGCTGGACTGGATGGCCCTCATGGTCTCTTCCAACTCTATGATTCTATGAAGGGGAAGGGGAATGTAGGCAAGGAAGGAGAGAAGGAGGAAAAGTCTCACTGGAAAACATCCAGGCCAAACTGGATTATTTGCCAAGGGTCCTTCCTATGGAATCCTGAGATTTGTAGCTTTACAAGGTCTTTTGCCTTCTCCTGAGCAAGAGTGGTGATGCTTCACCAAACTACCAATCCCAGGATTCCATAGGAAGGAGCCATGGTAAATAATCTACACTCAAACTGGATTATTTGTGTAGTGTGGATTTGGCCTCAGTTCAGGTGGGTTGGAGGTTTTCCTTTTTTGAGGGTAGAGGAATCCTACAAGATATGTTGAAGTATGGATCACACCTGATCTCATTTCTGACCTGCCATATGCTCTTCCAGGAAAACTCCAGGTTGGCCCTTGCTCATAATTTAGCAGAGGTTTCTGCTGTTTAAACTATTTATTTATTTATTTATTTATCTCCTGCTTTTCTCCCAAATGGTATTCAAAGCAGCTTACAATATGAATTAAAACAGAAAAATTAAAAACAGTGTGGAGTACCAAAGTTTGTTTCGAAAGGCATTAAACCATAGCTCCAGTTAAAACACTATTTTTGGAGACATGAGCATTAAAAACAATAACACACTTCATATGCATATTACATACTAAAAAAAGCAAATCTCATTACACTCTGCCCTGTATCAACACCATAAAATGGGCAAGGCAAGGGAGATGGGAGTATTGAAGACTAGGAGGAAAGGCAAGGCAAGGTTTCAGAAGTCATGGGAGCAACAGAGGAGCCCTAGGCTCCGGGATTGGGAAGTTACTTTTCAAAATAATGAATATAATGACGATATTCTGCAACCATCCATCACTGATCCAGATTAGGGTGATGTATCATCCTACCATTGCTCATTTAGGGGTGGTGTCAGCAAGTCAGAGAATGATGCCTCAGCATATCAGCGTAGCCATTCTTCTTGGAGGTAATTTTCCAAACTCTGCTCCATCCGTTCCCCCTACACCGCATTGTTTTCTCTTAGCTTTGTTGTTCTATTGTGTTTTGTTTCTCAGCAGTCAGCCAGTGTTTGCTGAGTTCTCATTGTGTGTTTTGTGTGTGTGTGTGATCCCATGGGAGCTTCTTTTCATCAGGATTGTACTACCGCAAAACCTTGGGATTTCCTAATAATACAGATATCTCCCTTGCCCCCCTCAGGGATTCCTTTTTATTTAGAATTTAGACTCCAAGGATTATCTAATCCAACTTCCAACAAATTTTGCAGTAAAGCATCCCTGAGAGATGGCCACCCAAACTCTGTTTTAAAAAACCCAGTGTAGGAGAACCCACCACCTTCTATGGTAGTCTGTTCCATTCTCCAACATGCCTTGCCATAAGGATGTTCTTTTTAAGGTTTAGTTGAATTCCACTTTCTATTGCAGTTGGATCCCTCATGGAACAAATATCTCCGATTTCAGTTATCTGCAGCTGAAAAAAAATAAGGACACATACCATAGAGTCATGCTGGAAAACACCTAGAGAGGTGTCCTCTCTAGTCATCTTCTAGGTCCTCCAACACAACTCTATGACATATTCATCCTGGAAGTCCTTTATTTTAATAAGGTTTGCTACTCTCTTCAGTTTCCAGTATCTGTGGTAAGTCCAGAAACTAAACCCCCCATGGATGCAGGGATCCAATTGTAATTTGAATCCCTTGGCATGACTCCTACCTTCTGGAACAGCAGAAAACAAGCTTGCTCCATCTTCCACCTGACATCCTTTTCAGTATTTGAAAATGGTAATCATACTATCTCTAAATCTTCTCTTCTCCAAGCTGTCTCAGCCATTCCTCATAGGGCTTGGTTTCCATACCCTTTACCATCTCAGTTGCCCTTCCCTGCGCATGTTCCAGTAAATCATGAAAAAGGAACATGCAAGGCTCTTTATAAAAATGCTAATGCTATACAAGGTTCCACCTGCCTACTTATCAAACACACACACAAACATACACACTGCTACAGTAATGCTGCCCAAACCATACTGAGATGTGTTGCTGCAATTTGAGTTTCAAAGCTTGGGATTCCAATTATGCAAAAGTGACAATATAAAGCATACATTTTCTTACCATCCCTAAATTCGCTCCAAATATTTCAAATCTGCTTCCATGATCAATGGTATTTGAAGATCCAAGAGGGACCCCCTGTCCTCCTTGTTCTGTGGTCTACAATTGACTGCGATTACAAGGAGTAAGCAAGCTCGGCTGAAGATATGCAGCCAGAGTCTTTGCTAAGGACTTAGTAAGGACAACCACCATTCCCTCTGTCTTTCATTTCAATGCTGCCTCACAATGGGGGACCCCGGGCCTGGTTTATCAGTGTTTTCCTGTCTTCTTTTCTGACTGCATTCCCTTTTGAAAAGAAAGCAGCCTCTGATGGATCAGAGGAAATGCTGCTATTTGAAGAAGTCACAAAAGAAAATATGTCACGAGGGGGAATTTAAAAGTTTTCTACTCAATTGCTGAGTTCAACTCTGGCATGATGCAGGCGGAGAAGCGGGTGAGATGGGATGATGAATGATGATGATGATGATATATTCTTCCTTTTTCCCAGTTGAGAATGCATGGCAGCCTACAAAAGTTAAAGCACATGCAGCTAAAAGTTCTCATCACACAGAAATTAAAAATACAATTAAACAATCAATAGAATGAAAAAGCAGTCAAAAGCACTGCTACCATTAAAGAGAAACACAGAGAGAAAAACCCAGACAATGCAGCACATAGACAATAGGGCAAATATAGACAATGCAGCAAATCAAGACAATGCAACACTTTGTGCAAGTCTTTTCCCCACAAGCAATTGGCTCTTCAAAGGACTACTGAAACAATCTTCACCCACCTGAAAGAGGATATCAGGGAGGCCACCTCTTAAGCTCTCTAGGAAGGGAGTTCCAGAGCTTGGGAGCAACCACTGAGAAGGCCATCTTCCATGTTCCCACCAGACATGTACCAGACAGAAGGCAGAGGATCTCAAAACATAGGCAGGCTCATATGGGAGTCCTTCAGAGAACCTGGGCATGAGCCATTTACAGGGATTCCTATATAAGTGGTACAGTGGGCCTGCCATAACTGCAGATTCAAGCAACCACAGATCATTGTGCCCCATACCTAAAATGGTATCAGCATGCATGCACACATGCTGAAGTATCCATGTACACGTAACAACCATTGAATTATATGGGACTCAACTGTCCACAGTTTTTGCTATCTATGGAGGGTTCTGGAACCAAGGATACAGAGGGCCCACTGTATATCACTCTTCTACAACATGGATTTTGTTTGAGTACAATGCCCATCATCCACAGCTAGAGATGACTGAATCTCTGTTTCGTTTTCTCCCAGTTCTTTCCATCAAAAATGTTGGAATATTTTGGAAAGGTCTTACTTAAAAATGAATTGAATTAAATTCTCAGCTATCTGAACTGGCCAAATTGAAGAGGTGCAGCTATTCCCAGTGTGGTGATGAACATATTGCAGCCATCTCCCATGCAGCTGTTAAAGATCACAAGCCCATGGCAAGAAGAGGAGAGGTAGAAAACTTTATTCATTACAACAAACATGGTTGAATACATAGGAATTTGAACCCAGACCTTTAAGGAAGAAGTGTTCTGTGATATGCTGATTTTCCCAACTAGAGTAGAACCATCGACTCACCATTCAACAATGGATTCAACTGATCTTGTCCAATTGCCACAGCAAGCCAATACAATTCTAGGCTGCATCAATAGGAGTATAGTGCCTAGATCAAAGGAAGTAATAGTGCCACTCTATTCTGCTTTGGTTAGACCTCACCTGGAATACTGTGTCCAGTTCTGGGCACCACAATTCAAGAAGGATATTGACAAGCTGGAACATGTCCAGTGAGGGGTGACCAGGATGGTGGGAGGTCTAGAAGCCATGTCCTATGAGGAGCAGATTAGGAAGCTGGGTATGTTTATCCTGGAGAAGAGAAGGTTAAGAGGTGACATGATAGCCATGTTGAAAGGCTGTCATACTGAGGATGGAGCAAGCTTGTTTTCTGCTGCTCCAGAGACAAGGACATGGAGCAATGGATTCAAACTACAGGGAAAGAGATTTCACCTAAACTACAGGAATAACTTCCTGACAGTAAGAGCTGTTTGGAAGTGGAATGCACTGCCTCGGAGTGTGGTGGAATCTCCTTCTTTGGAGGTTTTTAAACAAGGGCTGGATGGCCATCAGCTGGGAGTTCTTGGATTGGATATCCCTGCATGGAAGGGGTTGGACTAGATTGCCCTTGTGGTCTCTCCTAACTCTATGATTCCAGAAATGATCATCCTCAGTACCCATGGAAGTAAGGTACCTGTCACACATAGCAGGGTCAACAAACTATTCCAGTGGATGAAAACGGTGCCTTTAAGCCACTGTACAAATGATGCCAACACCAGATGTCACAGAGATGCCATGATGAAGCAGATGGGGCTGGAAATGCCTACTGAGTCTCCCGTGGCCACTTTAGAAGGCAGGGGGCATGGCGCCAGCAAGTGAGGAAGGGAAGTGGTCCCAGGGGAGCAACTCTCAGTCATGGGCATGGCCTGTAGAGTCGGTTGCTGCCTCCTGATGTACGTGCTGCTGCTAACCAGGTCTGACAATTACTCCCTAAATCAGGTTTTGGTCCAGGAGTAGCAGGGTGTGTGTGAGAAAACATGCAAATCATAACTGCTTGCAGAGGAAACCAATACAAAGCAATGACAATATGCAGAGAGAATCCCAGGACCATAGGGAACAGCTTCCACTTTGCATAGGAGCAAATGATCAATGTTCCAAAAGTCATCTTTGCAAAGGGAAGATCCCATCTCTGTCATCTCACTGCTAGGTTAGGGATGGGAAAGCAGGGAAAGAGGTGCCTTCCCTTTCTTCTGTTCAATCTGTCAAAAGAACATAAACAGCCTCTGGATTGGTGTTTAGAGGACTTGATTGCCTCTTGACAGCCTTGATAGCCTGTCTTGATAGCCTCACAACACTTGGAAGGCTGATTCCCTCCAGCCAAAGTTATTAGAGGTGGTAAAATCTGGATGTGTGAAGTCTTGAAGAGTGGGTTGTGATAGCAAATAACTGAGGCATTAACAGAGAGATGAGGGAGGAATCATGTTCCCTGTTGGCCGTAGAAGTCATGATAGAGCATATGGGTTTAAGTCACAGGAAAATCCATTTCAGTTGAACTTCAAGGGAAGCCACTGTAATGGTAAGATCATTTGGATAAGGGGATGAATGACCCTGAAGGGTGGTGAATTCCTCCTCGTTGAAGGTCTCTTAGCAGAGGTTGGACAACCATCTGTCAGATATCTTCCAGCTTAAGGTTTTTTATGCATCAAGCAGGAGGTAGGATTAGGTGGCCTACAAGGCCCTTACCAACTGTAGGATATTTGTGATACAAATTTTTCCTTTCAAAAAATGGAAAGATTTTATCGACTAGAAAACTGGACTGTCCTCACCCTTAAGGATGCTCGCCACTTTCAAATATGGTAGCCTTCCTCATTCTATCCAGTTTGATCCACCTGGATGTCATCACCCAAGAGTCAGCGCAGATTTTTTTGGTGATTCCTTAATCACCCTTTAGCTAAGGAGTGGTGGGACACATAGGTCTACAACCTATTATTCATTCCAACTGCAGTAGCTCCATTGAATCAATAGTAACTTGTTAAGTCAGCATTTGTGCAAGTTCCATTGATTCAATGATTTTACTTTAATTGGGACTGACAGAAGGATTAAGGCTTTAGTCCAGATAGGTTGGATAGCCAAGCCTAAGGGGAGAACCCACTCATTAAGTGGACCTTTGGGTTTTCCCATCCTCATAGAAAATTCTGAGGAAGCCCAGTCCAAAAGCACCTTCAAGGCTTTATCAGAAAGCCAATGGGCATGAGCCAATTTGGATCAACTCCAATTGGTTGTAGATGTCCTAAAGATTGATTGTGCCCTATCTCCCAACCACAAAACCACCCCAGGCCAAAGCTAGAATGGAAATTCATAAAATTGACCCACCACTGAGAGAATTACACCAGCATTTTATATTGCCACCTCTCTTAACTTAGGCCTCGATGGGAAACTCAGCTAATATAAGTCATTCTGTAGCAACTAGGGAGCAAATAGCACAGCTATCCTCCTTGACTCTACTGGCCTTTCCCTCCCCAGGCTCCCAGCATGCTCCACTGCCTGGAAGTTGTAATTGCCTTCAGCAATTCACTGCGGACTAGCTGGCCCAGATCTGTATTCAGTCTGTATTCCCCAATGGATTCAGTGCCTCCAAGGAATTCCTTTTTGGCTTTTCTCCTCTGCAGAAAAACCTATTAAGTCCATCAGCTGTTCCTGTCCTTCTCTTACAATCTCATCCCTTTTTAAAAAAATAACTGCTGTAGAACCATTTGCAGCAAGGGTAATGGAATCCTTGCGAATGTACAAACTATTAGTAATAAGAGGAGAGAATGTGCCTATTTATCTGCTAATACACTGTTTGGGGGGATGTCTTGTTAATTGCATTTGGTATCTATCACAACAATTTCCTCATCTGAATGCAAAGATGCCAACCAAAACTTCTGCATTTGAAATAGATTCCTCAGGAAATCTAGCTTGCAATGGGTACAAAGGTGCTAAATGGTCCATTAATTCATAATATAATTAGAAAAGGGTAGCTATTTTGGACAGTAGAAGGTACGGATATTTGAAAAGCGGGGCATTCTGGGGCAATGCTGAAAGCAGAAACTTTAAAATATAAACAAGCTGAAGTTATGGAAGAAAAGGTTTTCTGCAGGAAGGTAACCAAATTCTGGAAATACCTGGACTCTCTCATCTGCCCCTAGGTTTGGGGAATGAGTCCAGTTATTGTGAGGAGATGTCAGGATCCAGTGTGAACAAGGTTGGATTATCAATGAAGCAATTAGAGCAAGCATTGCACAGCTACCTGGTGTTGTGATGCCACGGTTATGTACAGACAAAGACACATCTAGTTACTGGACTGTGATGCTATCTCTTGGGAAGAAGGGATGTATAGGGACTTTATCAGACCAGGCAAATATGGCATCATAAGAATAGAATCAGAGAATCATAGAATCATAGAATTGCAGAGTTGGAAGAGACCACGAGGGCCATCCAGTCCAACCCCCTGCCACGCAGGAAATCACGATCAAAGCATCCCCGACAGATGGCAATCCAGCCTCTGTTTAAAGACCTCCAAGGAAGGAGACCCCACCACACTCCGAGGGAGAGCGTTCCACTGCTGAACAGCTCTTACTGTCAAAAAGTTCCTCCTAATGTTGAGGTGGAATCTCTGTTCCTGGAGCTTGCATCCATTGCTCCGTGTTCCAGTCTCTGGAGCAGCAGAAAACAATCCTGCTCCATCCTCAGCGTGACATCCCTTCAAATACTTAAACAGGGCTATCATATCACCTCTTAACCGTCTTTTTTCCAGGCTAAACATACCCAGCTCCCTAAGTCTTTCCTTATAAGGCATCGTTTCCAGACCTTTCACCATTTTAGTTGCCCTTCTCTGGACACGCTCCAATTTGTCAATATCCTTGATGAAAGGGCACGCATACCAGATGACGTCACCCTTTTGCAATCATATGTTGTTAAAAAAAATGTTCTATTTTATTGATGAGCCAAGCTGTCAATTGATCTCCTGTGGCGATGTGCTGCCAGCGTTGCTGGGGTTTGAATCTTCACACCATTGTTTTCACATGATTACACCATTAATGTCAGAACATTTCCGGGTAAAATTGTGACAGCCAGGTAGGGAACACTCTTTTTATTACCCCCCATTTACTTATAAGTTGTAAAGTGTGTTTTTGTGCTTTGCTGTACTTTTTGTGTGTTTATTTTGTTTTGCTTTTTTGAATTGCCCACTCTAGTGTCTTCTTGCAAGAATCGGTGAGATTTCAACCCCGGAAATAAACAGAGATCTGTTCGTGCTCCATTACTGATGGGGAAACCTAGTTGATGCTGCTCAAGATAAGTCTGGTATGGTTAGTTGGTTAATTACAGTTTATTTGATTAGTCAATTGGCCATATCAAAACAGTTATCAAACATTATAAAGGTAAAATAAGATAGATAAAATACAATACAATGAACTAATTTAAACCAAACTAGAATAAAGTATAACGAAAAATCTATGAGATAAGGTATGATAAAATTAAGTTAAGAATTAATAGTAGACTAGTTTTTCAAATAAGATAATACCAAAAACATACATTAATAAGTTCTCATCTTATAGTTGGATAAAAATAATAAAATATAAAGGCATTAAGAGCTTTAAATAAGTTCATCTGCTTTGCATGCAACCCTGATGTGTTCAATAAAACGAGATCACAGTTGTACAGCTTTGGTTATAAACTTAGCCAATCTAATGATTACTTTAGGCTAAGACTATCTTTTCTAATTGTACCCAGATATCTGAAGAAAAACAGGGGGAGGAATATGGGGGTAAATATATATAGGGGGGAGGTCTTTTGCCAGCATAAAAACAACATAATTTATGTCAGCAAAAGAACAGTAATGTGGGGTGGTCTGATAGAGTTTTTGGTCTTTCTGCCTATAGATCTCTCTTCCTCAAGGTTAGAGCATTTCCTACTCACCTTGGTCTCATTTTCCAGCTTCAGAGTGAATAAATAGATAGGTGGTGTGTTAGGGTCAGTGCTTCTGAGACTATGGCCTTAGGCACCAATTTGAAGGTGCTGAACTCTATACCCACAATCATTTCAGTACCTTGGATAGTTCAAATGGAAACCAGGAGTGGATTCTCTGCCAACTGAATGGAAGTCACCAGCTGCCACTGTTTGCAAAGTCCAGCAGCTAAGATGGCTTCAGATAATGAAGGCTGAGATCCTACCTCAAAGAGATGAAAAGAGAAAGAAGACAGGGGAGAAGTTTTAATATAGAAAAGTAGAAGGATCTTTCCTGCATCTTTATTAAAACTTCTCCCTTTATTAAAACTTCTCTCTCTCCATCTCTCTTCCACACCCTACCACATGAAGCTTGCAGGCATAGTGATACTTCTAGTTCCTCAGGAAGAACAAGTGGCATTGACCTTTGGAAAGCTTTTAATTTCACTGTTAAAAGGTACTGTACTTCTCAGAAAGAAAGGAAGGGGGAGAGGAACTGCCTTAATGTGTGGCAAGAAAGCAGAACCATCAAGGAGAAATCTTGAAAACTCTTTCCCCTTTCCCATGGAGAAAAGGAGAGGAACAAATTATATGAAGAGAAGGGCTGATGATAACCCAGTGGAATGATTATTTTATATCTATCTATATTTAGACATAGGCAGATAGAGATAAATCCTAAGGCCCCTGTGATACCGTCCCAAGGGCCACAGCATTTTTCTGCTCCAAAGTTAGAGAGAGAAGTCCATATTCAGAGAGTGAAATTCATCCTGAGCCAGCATTCCTCTGATGTATGATGAACCATGCTGAGTCTAAGCAGGCATCTATCTGGTCTGGCCTTCTGTTCCTGCAGCAACCAATCCATTGCCTTTGAAGCTATTCACAGGAGGCAGTGGTGGGCAGTGGTTCCTACATCAGTAAGGCACTGTATTGACATTTTCATCCAAGATTTAAAGGAGCTGTCTGGGGTGCGGAACACTGTTCCCCCAATAGGGTCAACATTTTGGATAGCTCCTTGAAAGTTCAGACTTTAACCCAGAATGGATTCATCATTCAACTGACAGAGGAGCCCCCAGACACCACTGACAGAAAGACAGATGTATTCAATAACACATATACAAGTATGCTACCCAACAAGTGGCATTTAGAGGTGTACTGCCTCCAATACTGGAGGTAATCAATTCCCATTGTGACAGTGGCCATTGATAACCTTGCATTTCATCTTTCACTCTAGCTCCATTTGGAGCTAGCAGAATGCTCTGTCTTACTTAGATATAGGTCCCATATGTTTGCATGAGTAAAGTTAGACAGCCTGGTAGCAGTGGAGAAAGCTTTCCTATCTCACCCTATGCACTCCTGGGGCCAACCAGTGGCTTTTGGATGCAGAGATGGAACTGAGTCTGACACTGTCTAGCTGCTGTTGTATAGCCAGAGTAAAACATTGCACAAGGAGCTCCTGGATACCTCTTTGTGCAACACCCATAAAAGTATTAACAATAGTATAACCCTCAGTTGTATGAGCATCATTTACCAAGATAATTCCAACTGTGGAACTGTAGAATTGGAAGGACCAGCTAGCCCAAACCTATGCCAGTGTCGGCATCCATATCTAAAGACATTTAGATATCTGTTCTAAAACCTGGAACAAATGAGACTCCTCTTTTTTCTGAGGTTGCCCATTCTTGTGACAAGCAGGTCTCACTATCAGGAAGTTCTTCCTGAGTGTTTACTGGGAATCGCCTTTCTTGCAATTTGAATCTATTGATTCAGGTATTACTGTTACTCACATTGCTGAGGTCTGTGGAAAGTCCATGCATGTCTACCAAAAATCTATATTTCTATGGCGAATGTTAATTTAGCTCAAATAGTAGCTGCAAGAGGTTGGGTAACTGTGGAATCTTTTGACCTGTGTATACCGGTAGTAACTGAGGAGACTCCAAGCCAGAGGATCAAATAAAAATGTTTTTTATTGAAAAATAACAAGGGAGCACACACAAACATATATTCAGGCTTCAAATAGTACACAAGGCTAACAAAGAAAGTTGGAAGTATTTGGAGAGAGAATAGATTGAGGGGATGGTGGGCAATACTGTACCTAACCAAAGAGGAGAGATTCATGTAGAAGATACAACACTGGTGACACAGACTGACCGAGTGTAGGAGGAAGACGATGCATGCACACTTTGGTTGTGATTAGTGTGATATTTGTATTTGATATTTCCCCTGAAGACGTGATTTTTAATGGAATGCAATATCTGCCAGAGTTTCCCAAGGTTGGACAATGGATTCTCTGGATGTGTTAATGATTGCCAATGGGTGGAACATTGAACCTGAGTGGTCTCAGGCAAACCTCTATTGTTTTAGGACCAGGTGTGAGGAAAAACCAGTTTTGCAAGCAAAGAGCACCCAGCCACCTTAATGGGGTTATTGAATGACTTATTTCCAGAGCTGCCTAGAAAGAATTAGATAATTTCTCCCTAACTGATCAGTTCCAGGAGACTTTCACATAATTCTTAATGGGGTGTGTCTTTTTAGGAATTTTAGTAGGCTACTAACTTAGGTTTTCTGAGCAAACCTTGGCTCCTTGTTTGGGGGTCCCTGGTCTACCTTTAACCATGTGAAGTGCCAGTTATAAGCCAATATATGAAATTTAGCCAATTGATGAGTTATGAAAAGGTGTGGGGGCCATCAGGGCAGGTTACATGATTCTTCAGAGCAGCAGAAAACAAGCTCACTCCGTCTTACACAGAAGCCGTTCAGATGTTTGAAAATAACTATCACAGAGGAGCAAGAAATGCTTTGGGCCCACAGATCTCTGGACTTTCAGGGCTTTCAAGGTCAAAAGCAGCTACTTTAGATTGTGCGTAGAAACAAAGGGCATACACAAAACCTAAGGTACTGAAAGTGTCCTAGGAACAGAGAATGCCGCTCTCTTGTCTGAGAATACAAGCACTCTGATGGGCAACAATTTCTTTTAAGTACCTTCTGTTACCAAATTACCACTGACCACATTTTTAAAGGGTTTTTTTTGTCTTGAACTAGGTTGTAAAAATGTCCACTTTTGTCTCTGTGTTGTGCTTTTGCCTATTGATTTCCTTTCCCCAATGATTTCACTCCAATTTAAATGTGTTCTTGAGTTTTACGAGATCATCTCTGTTCCACCACCTGACTCTTCCTCCTTCTCTCTCTGTCTCTCTCTTTCACACACACACATCCTTTCCTCATCTTTCCCATTAGTTAGAGGGATGGAGTGGACTGGTAAAAAGCCAGTCATTAAAGGGGGGAAAAAACACAATAACCACCCTACGTGCAAGGCATCGATTGCCATGAATCGTTGCAGGTTTGCAAGTCAAGCAAACAAAACGGAGTCTTTAAACCAGCCAAATCCCTAGGTCATAAACAGATCACCTTCTCCCAAGTCTAGAGAACATGTGCCAAATGGGTTTGGCCACTCTACCCCTGCAGTGACCTTTGACAACTGTGCCCTTGGGCCATTCACCCTCCTTGGAAAGCTTGCAACACCCCAGGTGATGACCCCCAAGCCACCCCACTCATGTACAGTATCTGTTCCCCACTAGTAGATGTGGCAAGTTATTACTTGCAGGTAAGGCTGTAAATCTTCCCTTTATTACTTTTTATTATGTTGTTTCAACAGACTCTTAAAGCTGGAACAGCAAGCGATTGATAGCAGCTTTAAATCTCAGCCCATATTATTTTTTTCCCCTTCTTGGATGCTTCCCTCCCTCCCACGCACCCACTCCCACCTTTCCCTTCATAAGACAAATTTTATAGGTCCCTCACCGAGGGATGCAATCTCAAAGAATCTCTGGGAAGCAGCATTCAAGGAAGGTAGAGAAAACAGGAGACAGAAAGAGATGGAGCAGAAATGAATCTGTGACTGTTGGCCTTGGAGCCAGACAGTCAAATGCATTTTGATCTTAACCTGTGTGCAACTTTGGAGGGTGGATGCTGAGGAGCAGGGATAGTTATATGAATTATAACTAAGTAAATAAACACATTGTGGAAAGGGTGGAACACATTGGGGTGGAAGAGCAGGGTGCAAATTCTGCAGAATAAAGCAAAGCAAATGGCCATAAAATATACATCAATGAATGCAACTCACTTGCTTATTTGTTTGTTTATGGAAGCATCTATCCTGTCCTACAGTGCTCAGGGCAGTTTTCATCATTTAAAGACAAGAGAGCAGTACATCATGGCACAACTTAAAGAGCAATAGAAGAGATAGTTGCAGCAGATAAAAGCCAGCTTTAGAAAGAGTGGAATCAGCCATGAAAATTCTTAACAAGGCAAATTAAAAGCTTGTCTGATTTCCACCCCCCCAAAAAAAAAACTAGGCTTATCTGAGCAATGGAGGATAGACAGAGGAGTCAAAAGTACTCCCTAAGAAAAGGAATTCCATCATTTTACAAGGCTATAAGGACTAAAGCTCTTTAGCAGAGAATTCCCAGTATCACACCAAAATATAAATCCTAGGATTCCATAGAATTCAGCCATGTCAGTTAATTTGATATCAAACTGCTATAAGTGTATACTGTGGAGACACTCTTAAGTGATATTATCTGGTAACGGAACAGGGGACTTTTTCAGACAAACAAAATATAACGCTAGCAGCCTCGCCACGTTGCGAGGCTGCAGCGCTAGAGGGCGTCTGTTTCGCATGACGCCCGTCCCTAGCGGTACTGTTGCAGTACCGCTGGGACATTTGACCGTCATATTTTGCAGATTTTTACTCACGATCAACGATCAACAATCGTGAGTAAAAATCTGCAAAATATGACAGTCAAATGTCCCAGCGGTACTGCAACAGTACCGCTAGGGACGGGCATCATGCGAAAGGGACGCCCTCTAGCGCTGCAGCCTCGCAACGTGGCGAGGCTGCTAGCGTTATTTTTTGTTTGTTCGAAAAAGTCCAGGGTCTATACAGTGTTTAAAAATGGGGAGAAAGTAGAAGATGCTAGAAAGGTACACATTTCCTAATGCAAATTGTGTCTGTTTCTGCATTCCTTCCAAGGAGTTCAGAATGGTTTAAGTCCATTAAAAGGAGTGGTGGGGGGAATAAAGTTGAACAGAATGGATTTCTCAGAAACCCTCATCTTTTCAGACAGTCTGATAGAAATCCTGGCCAGGTCATCTTACCAATGATGGTCAATGGCTTCCATTTCAGTGAGCTTGTTCTTAGTCTGAACTTTAAAGGAACTATCTGAAGTGCTGGTTGTATTTGTGTATATGGTTGTATTTGTGTATATGTGTATATGTGTATATTGGATAGCTCATTCAGACTAAAACTTGAAGTAGATTCACTGTTTCATAGCATCATAGAATTAAAGAGTTGGAAGAGACCACAAGGGCCATCTAGTCCAACCCCCTGTACGCAGGAATACCCAATCAAATCATTCCCAACAGATGGTCATCCAGCCTCTGTTTAAAAGCCTCCAAAGAAGGAGACTCCACCACACTCCCGGGCAGCAGTGTATCCCACTGCCGAACAGCTCTTACTATCAGGAAGTATGGGGGGGGGTGACTTTGCCCACCCCTGGCTTAATGGTAGGGCCAGCACTGGCTGCCATATAGTACAGTGTTGTAGAAGAGATGAGTCCCATTTATGAAGAAGCAAGGCAAAGAAGACAGACTCAAGAGGTCAAATGTCACAAAGGAATGGATGCAAGGCTATGAACGGAAGCAGAATCCAGCTGGATGAGACCAAAGGGCCATCTAGTCCAGCTCTCTGTTTCCCATGGTGGATGAGGAGATGATTCTCCTGGAAGCCCACAAGCAGGACATGAGGTTTGTAGCCTTCTCCCCCTGTTGTGCCCTAGAAATTGGCATTCAAAAAGGCGCTGCCTTTGATCCAGCAAGCAGGATGTAGCAACCATAGCTGAACAGCCATTGAGAAGAAGAGGCCCCAGCTCTACCTCCTCAGGAAGCAAAGCTCACATTACCAATGCTTTCGAAGCTTATCCATCCCCTGCTACTTTGTTTATCCTTCGACCCACTTTGGCTATCTCCAAAGGGTTCCTCCGGTAGCTCAGACCTGCAGCAGATTTGCTAAGAAGCTTGTCCAAACCTCTCTGTCAGCATCTGACACCATGCCTGAGCTGCTTTCATTAGAAAAGGTCTCATCATCAGGGACTCAGATGAAGGGGGGAAGCAGACGCCACAGCAGCGGAAATCATGTTGGCACAAGGCTAGCCCACTCTGTTGTTCCTGCATTAATTTGCAGCTGGCTTTTAAAGGAAACAAGAGCAGCAAAAGACTAACAGAAGCTTTGAAAATCTAGATGGCAGAACCATTTCAATCCATTGGCTGAACAGCTGGAAGTACAATTAATGATCTTTCTCCTTACCTACAAGGAGTTGTTTTGTCTTCTCTCCTCACCTTCCTCCTCCTCCTTCTTTGGTACACGCAATAGCTGAAATGGTTGTTTGTGGGCAGCATCCTGTATCCTATATGCCTCAATGTAACATAATGGTCGCATATGTGTGCTATTTGTTTATTTAAAATTGCCAATATTCTGCATCAGGTACTAAGGACATTATCAGACATAGCAAAAATTGCAGAATTATGACATCATGGTAGTGCAAATGGGCCCTGCTATTACATGATGTCGTTGTCTTTGTGTTGTTACTCTGTGCTCCGGCTGTGAAAAAATCCATTGCTTTTAACTGACGGGTTAACCCGTTAATAGATCCTCAATAGCGCCGGTGCTGCTGCCACCGCTGTCACTAGATCTGGGCCCCAAAAAGGCCCTGGATCTGGGAGACCTCCTCCTCCTCTGTCTCCTTTCCTGCCAACATCCCTGCCTGTTACTTCTTGGGCCACTTTGGCATCACAGTGCCTAAGCCTTGCTTCGAGGCCACCTCCACCAGATGTCCATCATCTCCACCAGGCTCCAAGCCTTTTCCCCTCGAACTCCTCGGACAATGGAGAGGCGGGTACCACAGATGTGGTAAAAATGTCCTTGTCATTTTTCTTCTCTTCCTTCTCCCCGAAGAAGGACAACAACACTGAAGGAGATTTTTGCAGCAGCAGCTGGGAATTATAGTCTGTAGCATGCATAGAATAATAGAATCATGGAATCACAGAGTTGAAAGAGACCATAAGTGTCATCTAGTCCAATCCTCTGCTCTGCAGGAATACCCAATCAAAGCATTCTTAATAGATTGCCATCCAGCCTCTGTTTAAAAACCTCCAAAGAAGGAGACTCCACCACATTCTCAGGCAGAGTATTCTACTGCTGAACAGCTCTTACCTCCAGGAAATGCTTTCAAATGTTTAGATGGAATCTCTTTTCCTGTAGTTTGAACCCATTGCTCCATGTCCTAGTCTCTGGAGCAGCAGAAAACAAGCTTGCTCCATCTTCAGTATGATATCCCTTCAAATATTTAAACATGGCTATCATGACATCTCTTCACCTTCTCTTCCCCAGGCTAAACATACCCAGCTCCCTAAGCCATTCCTCATAGGGCATAATGGCTTCCAGACCTCCCACTATTTTGGTCGTCATCTTCTGGACACACTCCAGCTTGTCCATATCTTTCTTGAATTGTGGTGCCCAGAACTGGACACAGTATTCCAGGTGAGGTCTGACCAAAGCAGAATAGAGTAGCACTATTACTTCCCTCGATCTAGACACTATACTCCTATTGATGCAGCATAGAATCGCATTGGCTTTTTTAGCTGCTGCATCACACTGCTGACACATGGTCAGACTGTGGTCCACTAAGACTCCTAGATCCCTTTTGCATGTACTGCTATCAAGCCAGGTGACACCCATCCTATATCTGTGCATTTCATTTTTACTGCCCAATGTAGTATCCTACATTCCTCCCTGTTGAAATTCATTTTGTTAGTTTTGGCCCAGCTTTCTAATCTGTTAAGGTCATTTCAAATTATTGAATTCTTTACTTTCATGGAGGTTTTGTGCCCTAACCCCCATGAATGTGGAGGGCTGACTGTATACCCATTTAAGCAAGCAGTTTTCCTACTATAATGCCATTATTTACTTAAGTTTACATGACTTAAATGTTTGCATCACTGTTTCTCTGCTACATGCATGTTAAAACACTTTTTTTTCCTTTTTTAATCTGAGAACTTTAAAAAAATTCAGGGATGCACACAGTTTTGAAGGATGATTGATTTGCAGTTCCTTTATTCACTGAGAACTGTGAGAATAGCGAAATGCACATTAAAATATGAACTGAACAAATTTCTCCACCTTGCCTAGCTACAATGCAGAAGTGAAGTTGTTGGAAGAATTGCAAGGTAATGAATCTTAGGAAAGACCAATCCCTTTGGCATTGTTAAAGAAGATTGTTGCCATGTAGCAAAACAAACCATCCAGTTCTAAACTGGAGGAAAGCATTTTCCCCTTGCCCTCTGGAAGTCTCCAGATATGGATATATATATATATATATATATATATATATATATAATTAAGTCTTTAGTGCCTACATTTCCAATATATTGTGAGGCCATTTAGCTCAACAAATCCTATTAAACTTTGAACGGCCCAATCAAATGTTCACTGTGAATGGATAATGCACCAGGTACTTAAACACCGAAAACTACTACTCTTTTCCATACTGATAAGAAGTAACATCTCTACGGATGGAAAAACACACTCCTCCAATTGAACTGGAGTGAGTGAAGCATCATTTTCAATATCAGGCATGCATCCTAGGACTCGAGAGGATGAAGAACACGAACAAAGAGCTTTACCCAGTACCAGTTTACATTTTCTAGTTCAGGGTAGCCAGATTTCAGGCTTGCAAGATCTATTTTTTTCCCCTGCTAGAACTTTTAAGTCAACTCAACAAATTCTGGTGTAAAAAATATATCAATTAGCTATCTTTATACATCTGAAGGGATGTCATGTAGAAGATGGAGCAAACTTGTTTTCTGCTGCTCCAGAGACTAGAACACAAACCAATAGATTCAAATTTCAAGGAAAAATCTTCCCCCCTAAGCATTAGGGAGGACTTCTTTACTGTAAGAACTTGTTTGACAGTGTAACTGCCTCAGAGGCTGGTGGACTCTCCATCTTTGGAGGTCTTTAAACAGGGGTTGGGTGGGCATCTTTCAGGTGTTCTTTAGTTCTGTATTCCTGCATGGCAGGGGGTTGGACTAGATGGCCCTTGTGACTGCTCCCAATTCTAAGATTCTATGAATTAAGGCAGGAATGGGAATCAGAAGGTAGAGCATTCTGGCCAGTGTAGACAACCCCCTGGTCACACCCCAAATGTTCTTAATTTTCTCTCCATGGATATATTTTTCCTCTGTTGGAGTTTAATTATCCATACGGCTCTGCTCTAGGGATGATAATTAAAAATCAGAAGGTCATGCCATGTTAGGGAAGGACACTCACAGTACAAGCAAATACATTTTCTTGTTGGATCAAAGGATGGAGATCATAGAATCATAGAATTGTAGAGTTGGAAGAGACCACGAGGGCCATCCAGTCCAACCCCCTGCCACGCAGGAAATCTTGATCAAAGCATCCCCGACAGATGGCAATCCAGCCTCTGTTTAAAGACCTCCAAGGAAGGAGACCCCACCACGCTCCGAGGGAGTGTGTTCCACTGCCAAACAGCTCTTACTGTCAGAAAGTTCCTCCTAATGTTGAGGTGGAATCTCTGTTCCTGGAGCTTGCATCCATTGCTCCGTGTTCCAGTCTCTGGAGCAGCAGAAAACAAGCCTGCTCCATCCTCAGCGTGACATCCCTTCAAATACTTAAACAGGGCTATCATGTCGCCTCTTAACCGCCTTTTTTCCAGGCTAAACATACCCAGCTCCCTACGTCTCTCCTCATAAGGCATTGTTTCCAGACCTTTCACCATTTTAGTTGCCCTTCTCTGGACACCCTCCAATTTGTCAATATCCTTTTTTAATTGTGGTGCCCAGAACTGGACACAGTATTCTAAGTGAGGCCTGACCAAGGCAGAATAGAGCGGCACTATTACTTCCCTTGATCTAGACACTATACTTCTATTGATACAGCCCAAAATCAATAAGGGGGATCATTTCACAGTATCACTAACTAGAGTGGCAGCAGGACCCTATGTCTGGAATGAAGAGGCGATGGAAATATAACAAGAAGATGGAATGCTTCATGTTGATGAAAGTGTCTCCTTTCCCCTTCCAGTCTTTCTTTTTCTCTTTTCTTCACTTATCTTCACCTGTAGCTAACAGATTAACATGTGTCCCAAGGAAGATAAATGCATCCTCAGATGTTCAGAGAGCTGCATGAGCCTTCCAAAGAGTTTGCTTGCAATATCTCTCTTGATCCCCAATCAAGAAAAGCCAGGGTGTTGAAGTGACTTTTGGCTCAATCCTCAAGGTCGTTGTGCAGGAGAGGAAGGGAACTCACCGGGCTGTGAAAGCCAGACTTATTAGGGGAAGGAAAGACCGGCTTTGAGGGAGTCCATGAGAACATGTCAATTGGTTGGCTGCCCTGGTGGGCTCAGCTGGTGGCAGGAGGCAAGCAAGAGAACTCCAGTGGAGCCACCCATATTGAATTTCTGCATTGACTCCTGTGGAAATGCCAGCTGAAAATGCCAACTCTTGCATTATAATTTGCCAAGGTGATCCGGAAGGATGCTATTTGGAGAGAGTCACTGTGGGACATTTGCAGAACTTGAAGATACTTTGTTAGAAATCACAAGCTACTTGTAATTAATTCCTTTTGTAATCATAAGCAAGGCTTAACTATGTTGCATGAGGATGGTAACATAATAGGGGAGAACTTCACTCCTTTGGCTATGCCAATGCAACAACTTTGGTTACTTTCCTAGTTATAGGGTGCATGCCCTCCCACTTCACGGCTGTATTATCTACCCCACAACAGCTACAAGTAGCCTTCTGATGTCTCTAGAAATAACTAACTTGACTAGTCTAGTTACTTTACAACACCAAGAGCGTCAAGAGTTCCTTTAATCAACTGCAATTATAATGCCCTTTCACTAGTTTGCAGATTCTAGAACTAAATTCATTTTAAAAGATCTCTGGAAATATAACAGTAGCTTCCTAATGCCTGGAACACATTGGATTACCATGCAGAATGATTTAAAGAGGAGGTGAATCTTGCTAGATTGCTGTTCTCATCAATGGAGGCAGACAAAAGTGATCAAGATCCTGCATCCATGTGGGTGGAGTGTACAGGTCACACCTTGTATTGGCAGGGGTATGTTGCTGGATTTACCGTGGTTACCTGAAACCATGGATAGTCACAAATGGACACAGAGTTGTGCTGGAGGACCTAGAAAATGCCTAGAGAGGATGCCTCTCTATTCACCTGGTGAGACTCTATGGTCAACTTCCAACAAAAGTTGACCATAGAGTCATGGTGCAAGACCACCAGATGCATAGAGAGATGACCCATTTGTACAAGGTCTTTAGCTTTCTCTGTCCAAGAGTCCTGATGCCTCACCAGACTACAAATCCCAGGATTCCATAGGAAGGAGCCATGGCCAATCATTTAGTTTCAAACTGGATTATTTGTCTAGTGCAGATGCACTCTTAGACAGCCTCTTGCTGGTATTTTTGTCCAATTGGAGAATGGTTGTATTCTGTCCAAGATTGCAGAGGTGGAGTTGTGCATGCCTGGATGAGCATTGTACATGGAAGTGCATTGTGTGTTATGCACTGAGGTGCAGGCCCATTTAGCATTGCAATCCAGTTGCAAGGTGGCATTGTGTTAATTTTGTGAGCATAATGTGACACTTTGTCACTACAATGCACGATCCTGGCTAATGGCTCTTTGAGTTGTTATGGTTGCTTCTGTGTACAATAAATGTCACCTATGGCAAACAGGGTCAGGGGACAACTGACATGGGATGATCAAGGCCCAACTGATCAATAGATTTCTACTCTTTCATTCCCCCAAGGGTCTGTTGTATAGATTCTCATTGTAAAAGTTATCCAAACCATTCATTTACTGTCCACACTGACTCCCCTGGCAATCCCTGGAGTTATGGTTTATAGTCTCCAATCTAAAATTGTGATTAGAAGGGTGAAGAAGGTGTATGTGTGTGTTTGTGTGTGTATATCTGGGGTGGAAAATGTCACAGCTTTGTCTACACAGAGCTTTTAACTGATAGCTCCAGGGCTGAAAGGGAACGTAATTGTATCTGAGATGTTTCATAGACTTTCTTCCCACCCACCCCCACCCAGCTTTTTCCCCCCAAGCTCATCCCAGTGAATTGGGGGGGGGGGTTTGAGTGAAGTCATTAAACCCTAATCAAAAGCAGCTCATCAGGAATCAGTGGGGGATCTCCCAATTAATCGCAGCTGGAGCTCCATGGCCACCAAAAAAAGGAAAAAAAAGAACCCAAAATGCTGGAGGCTGGGAGGATAAATGTAATGAAATTAATGGGGGAACTCAAATGTGACTCGGTGTGCTGCTATGTAACTTGATCACTTCTTCTGCTCAGCTAGTTTCCACTCCAGCAACCCAAGGCCTACTCAAATGTCTCAAGAGTTTGGTCTCTCTGTGCAGAAGGTGCCTCAAGGCAGTATCATACCTAGAAACATAGAATCATAGAGTTGTAAGAGACCACAAGGGCCATGTAGTCCAACTCCCTGCCCTGCACAATCAAAGCATTCCCTACAAATGGTCATCCAGCTTCTGTTTAAAAAACCTCCAAAGAAGGAGACTAGTCCAACACTCAAAACACTACACCACGCTGCCTCTCACACTACTCATGGCAACATCTCAGAGAGGGAAAGTATGAGAGATAGAGGACAGAAAAAGGGGAGGAAAAAATGTATACAAGTCCGAGTAAATCTTAGCAGCTGAGGCTCATTTCTCTCGGCATGAGAGCAGTGTGGTATAGTGGATTGACTGTTAAAAAGGGGTTTGAATCCTGGCTCAGACATGGAAACCCACTGGATGACCTTGGGCAAGTCACACTCTCTCCGCCCCGAGGAAATCAATTGGAAACCTCCTCTAAATAAATATTGCCCAAACAACAACAACCAAGCCTCTATGCAAGGGTCCCTATAAGCTGGAGTTGATTTCAGGATGCATAACAACAATCCCTTACTATTGACTACATTGGCTACAGGGGGTGATGGAAGGTACAGTTCAGCAGCATCTAGAAGGCCATTAGTTGGTCATTGCTGCTGTAAGTAAAGATGGCATGGAGCTCAACTTTAGCATCCTCATGATGGCTCATCATGAACAGAAGAGAAGCCACTTGAGTAGGACACTACTAAGTTGGTCAGCTATCTGTCCAGAATCAGGGGAGTTGGAGTTCACCAACATCTGGGAAGATTCAAGTTGCCCACCTGTGACTTATGGCAAGGATAGCAAAAGCTACTTCTAGAGACTAGAATGTGAAACAATGGGTTCAAAATGCAAGAAAAGAACATTAAAAAAATACTCTTTAAAAAAAACCCTATAAGATCTGTTCAGCAGTTGACTAGACTGCCATGGTGGATGGTGGAGTATTCATCTTTGGAAGTCTTTAAGCAGAGACTTGGATGGGCATCTTTCAGGGGTGCTTTACCTGTGTATTCCTGCATGACAAGAGGCTGGACTAAATGGCCTTTGTGGACCTTTCCAAGATCTTCTGATTCTACTGCATGGGGAGAGGGAAGAGATCATGGAAAGCCTTACCAAAACAAAGTCAACCATACTGAGATACTGGGACCAGTTGTCCCTTCATATTTGGTGGGGTTTGGTTCCAGGACCCGCTGTGGATACCAATATCTGTGAATACTTAAGTCCCATTATATGCAATGGCATAGCAAAATGGTGTCCCTTATATATAAGATGGCAAAATCAAGGTTTGTTTTTTTGGATTATTATTTTTTTAAGAATATTTTCAAGCCATGAATACTTAAATCCATGGATACCAAATCCATGGATACAGAGGGACAACTATAGTTGAAGTCATTTTGGTTACATGTTGCTCATTCCACAGAAAATTATGGTTATTGGACTGAATGAAGCCGATTAGCAATCCCAGCTAGAATACACCCATTGAACCAATTGTTCAGTGGTAAGTCAACACTTAAGTCAGTCTCATGGCTTCTGTCCTGTTTGGGACTAATCATAGACTCCATTCTGTGATATCATTATATAATATAACATGAGAGAGCACTTGCTGCCTTACCAACTCCCTCTTTCTCTCTCTTAATTTCATTCTCTTCCTTTTATTCCCCCATTTAACACTCCTGCCTTAATTTCCCCTCTCTCTCCTCAGTTGCAAACAACAACAGAAATGAGGAGCAAGATCATGTCAATTTCTGCTCTGTGCATCCTTCACCTCTGCTGAGCCTCAGCTGCTAGGATGTTTCCTTCCACTTGAATATATTTTCCTCACCCTCTTCTCTCTCTGTGTTGTTTCTCATTCTTTTTCTCTCTTAGATGTTGCCATGACTCTGTTGCACATTAGGAAGCTCTCTCTCTCTCTCTCTCTCTCTCTCTCTCTCTATATATATATATATATATATATATATACACATACACACACACACACACACAGACTGCATTGGGCTGCATTTTGTGTGCATGCCCATAAATTCCCTTCAAGTTTGATCTATCACTGTTGGAGTTGCATCTACACTGCTACTGGTTCAGAGGATTACCTTGTCCCTATTTCATGTGCTTTTTTGCATGCTTACAAAAGGGACAAGGCAAATCGATTTCAGTTGCTGAAGGAAAACTACAAAAATAATGGTGTTGTCCTTAACCTCAGAGTAGAGGCAGCAAAGACTAAAATGGTTTCTTTGATTCCCAAGGGTGGGAATCAAGCCTTCCATTTGCTTCATGCTTTGTTGAGATTGTCCAATGTGACCTTTGGGATCTTCATTGATCTCCTCGGGCTCTGATCCCTAAGCCTTTAGCTAGGAATGGAAAGAATATTTGTAAGTATTTCTTCCCAGATCAAAAAATATATTTCCCAACAGTTGGGAAAAGAATAACAGACCAACACAAATATTGTATTTTTTTCTTTCTTATTCTCATGGTGGTTGTTGTGGGCTTTTCTTAGCAATGGTTTCTTCAGGGTGGGGTTTGCCTTTGCTCCCTCTAAGGTAGGCTGTTCTCTCCCTCAGAGGCCAGAGCAAGGGAGGGTCTTTCACCAGCTGCTGAGCCAAGGCACAATGGAACTATGTATGGTTGCCCTTAGAATCCTAGAATCATAGAGTTGGAATGGACCACAAGGGTCATCCAGTCCAACCCCATTCTACCATGCAGGAATACACAATCAAAGCATTCCCAACAGATGGCCATCCAGCCTCTATTTAAAAACCTCCAAAGAAGGAGACTCCACCACGCTCCCAGGCAGTGTATTCCACTTCTGAACAGCTCTTCTCTCTCTCAGAGGCCAAAGCAAGGGAGGGCCTTTCACCAGCTGCTGGGCCAAGGCACAATGGAACTGTGTCTGGCTGCTCTTTCCTCCCTTAGAGGCCACAACAATGGCAGCTGGGATATGGAGAAAGAGCTTCTCACAAATGGCTCTCCTCTAGTTGGGGCCAACAAGATGATTTAGGCCATCATTCTGTCTTTGAACACTGAGAAAAAACTGGGGAGGATGTAGAGAAATAGAAATGCTGAACTTGTAATATATCTGAGGCATGACGTGCTGGGTAGCTTCATACATCAGTGAAATTAAGTCACAACCAACAGCAATAACAGTGACAAATATAGCCTCTCCAAAAGGGTTAAAATGTTTAAGCACATTTGAAAGAGATGAAAATGGAAGCCGGGAGGGGTAGGGGGGAAGGCTTGCAATGGTTTGCCTGAAGAGGCCCCATTTTCCTCGCAAATCATGGAGTCCCAAACAAGACACAGGTAATAAACGAACCATGGCTCTTGGCAAGATTAAATGAGTGTGATTTCCCCCCCTTCCCCCAAATGCTTCAATTCAATTTTTAAAAAACTGCTTGAGGCCTACCAAACCATGCTGGGTCAAAAGCAGGGAATCAATGCCACCATTCTAATCGGAAAGGTTAGCACATGTGTCTCCCCTCTCGTTAATATTGCCTTCCCATTAACGAGAATAATAGCACACGGCTTCAAATGTTGCCTTGGTTTAACAAGGAGGAAAGAATAGAAATGCTTTCCTCTGCACATGGCACAGTGCCTGGAACCACCTGGAAAATCCAGATAAGGAAGAGGAAGGAAGGGGAGGAGAGGGGAGAGGGTGGTAATACACAGATAGGAATTTTAACTCAAGACACTAAAAATGGGAAGGAGTCAGTAGAGGATGGTCGGTCCTATCTTGGTGGGACAGTGAATCCATGCTGCTTTTGGTTTGAAAGGAGCTATCCGGTGTCCCAAATCCCATATACAAAATAGAATCATAGAGTTGGAAGAGACCCCAAGGGCCATCTAGTCCAACCCTCTGCCATGCGGGTATACACAATCAAAGCATTTGCAACAGATGGCCATCCAGCCTCTGTTTAAAAGCCTCCAAAGATGGAGAGTTCACCACACTCCAAGGTAGAGCATTCCACTGACAAACAGCTCTTACTGTCAGGAAGTTCTTACAATGTTGTGGCTGCAGTATTGGTATTTAACCATTGCACCACTAGGGTTGCTGAATAGCAATTGTGACTAGTTGCTAAACAGCAATTGTGACTAGAACTGTCAGGTGTTAGCATGCACTGGGTACTTAAACAGGTCCAGGCAGCAAAAATAAACAGCAGAGTGTTGTTCCTTCAGGTATAAGAATAAAGGCACAAACACAAGCTTGTCTCTAAAATAAACTTCTCTTTACTTGGGCATAATGAAGTATATTTACAAATATATACAGCATTCAGAAGAAAAGCATCTTCCCACTGTGAGATCCTAAACAGGACATCTTCACACAGTGAGATCCAAAACAGGACTGTGTAGCTCTCCGTCCAGCCCAGCTCTGCTCAGCAATGCTCCAGGGCTGTGAGCTAATCAATATTGATACATTTACCCAGCTAGCTTCTGCAAACTGCTGCTTGCTCACTCTACAGCTCTCTGCAGACTGTTGCTACATCTCAGCTCTTTACATAATAAATCTACTGCATGTCCCGACATCCTGACAAGAACAGCAATTGTAACTAAGTTGTCCCTTCACATTCTCTGGGGTTTGGTTCCAGGACCCCCCATGAATACCCAAATCCATGAATACTCAAGTCCCATTATATGTAATGGCATAGCAAAATGGTGTCCCTTATATAAGATGGCAAAATCAAGGTTTGTTTTTTGGATTATTATTTTTCAAAGAATATTTTCAAGCCGTGAATACTTAAATCCATGAATGCCAAATCCGTGGATGTGGAGGGACAACTGAGTAGCCAATGATAGAAGCATCCTCCATCTTGGCTTCTCTTCCATGGGCACCCCATTCTCCATCTTTTTTTTCCAGAAGAGCTGTCGAACTCTAGTCTCTCAACTTCTCTTCTGCTTTGAGCCCCTGCGGAGGTTTAAACTAGCATGATCCAAAGTGCCTTCTCCTCCTTTGGCTTCTTTAAGAGCCACAGAGCACAAAACCAATGGAGACTACTGCCTTTCAAGCATCAGCCTTCAATCTTCCTGCGTTGCTCAGTGGCCAAAGGGACTGACACTAGCCCGGAGGTTCTTTCAGTAAATAAAGAAAGGCAGGGAAGGGGGAAGAGAACAGATGATAAAGTAGCCTTTATGCTTTTAGGAATTTTAAAAACCCTTTCTCCTCTGTCTTTTTACTCTTTCTTTCTTCCTTCCTTCCTTCCTTTCTTTTTTTTTTTTTAAAGCAAGCAAGAAATATATTTTATAACCCATTCTCTCAAAGGCGCGAAGGCACCAGAGAACCAAGGGAATCTCAATTTTCAAAGTCCTGTTTTGAAAGGGCCTGGTGGGTTGAAAGCCCATCTCTGAATGTAATTTGCTACTATGGGGTGGTTACACAATGAAGTGTGTAAATGCAAGGCTCCCTATAGCGTTTCCTTTGGCTCTCATTATTATGGTGATGTGACGTTTTGGGAAAACCAGCACAAGTGAAGCAGACACTGGGTCCCAGGTGTCATTTGCACATCAATGCCAGAGAGGGAACGTAAGACAAATTCATATCAGATTTTTGAAAAATTTTCCTTTTTTTTTTTTTTGCCTTCCCATTTCTTTTCATTTATCCATCTCTCTCTTTCCCCACCCCAATCCTACTGTTATCATCGTTATTATTTTTATAGAATTTTGCTATGGAAGATTAGAGTGAATCCCATGGCGATTTGCAATGCTGATTTGCTGGATAATTGTGAATGGAGGTGAATGGCTGCATAGATTACTCACTGAGGAATGGCTTATGACATGTTTGTAAATTTGCCCTTCATAAAGTCTTGGAATTTAATGACACAACTTACTTCCCTCCTGCCTGCCTGCTTGCCTTCTTCCCTCCCTCCCTCTCTTCTTCCCTCCTTTCCTTCTTCCTTTCCTTCCTCCTTTCCTCCTTTCCTCCTTCCCTTCACTTCTCTCCTTCCTTCCTTCCTTCCTTCCTTCCTTCCTTCCTTCCTTCCATGAGCCTGCAAGAAAATTGAGATCCATTTAGAGGAGAAACATATTCCACAGCCACAAATTGTTTTGCAGGGAATCAGACTTGTCCCAATTCAATTTCTTCTAACCGTTCCTGGTTCAGAACTGCAGCAAAAGTGAACAAGAGGTTCTTTATTATATTTTATTCATTAGGTACATTCCTATTTTACGTTTCCTTCACTGGAATCAAAGCAACGTACGTTGCTTTTCTCCAGCCCACTTTTATCCACATAGCAACCCTGCTGGGTAGGTGAGGTAAAGCAAGAGAGTGACAGGCCGAAGGTCACCCAATGAGTTTCATGCCTGGTGGGATCTATGGAGTTCCACTTCAGCACTTTAACAACTAGACTACACTGCCTGAGTCTCATGCTGGGCTGATTCCAGGCTCCTTTTGAGTTCTGCTTCAAAAGCACAAGGCAAAACACACTTAGAATATAATCAAATAGAAATACAATGCACCCATCCCATTGAAAGCTCTATATTTAAGACCAAATGCCTCCCTAGATTAAAAAAAAAAGTCTTACCTGCTGGTGGAAAGACAGCAAGGAGAGGACCAACTGGGCCTCCCAGGGAAGGAATTTCCATAGCTAGGGAGCAGCCACCAAGAATGTGAAGTTGAAGGCTTTCACGGCCGGCATCCATAGATTTTCCTTGGGGTTTTTTTTCTGGCCTGTGAGGCCATGTTCTGGAAGAGTTTATTCCTGACGTTTTGCCTGCATCTGTGGCTGGCATCTTCAGAGAATGGTTGGGTAAGTGTGTGTGTGGAGTATATATATTGTGAACCCCTATATGTAAATTTGTGTGTTTGAATGGTTAGTTTCTGGGTGTAGAAATGCAAGGAGGATTAGTGTCTGTTTGGCTAATGGCTGGTTGATGGCCCATTATCTTCTGAAAATCCCCCTGTCCCTGGGTGGACCATCAACCAACCATTAGCCACACAAACACTAATCCTCCTTGCATTTCTACACCCAGAAACTAACCATTCAAACACACAAATTTACATATCCTCCCCAACAGGGGTTCACAGTAAACAATCCCCACCCACACTCCTACCCAACCATTCTCTGAGGATGCCAGCCACAGATGCAGGTGAAACGTCAGAAGCAAACTCTTCCAGAACACAGCCTCACAATCCAGAAAAAAAACCCAAAGGAAAAGCCACCAAGAAGATTCTCTTCCATGTCCTCACCAAATGATATCAGTGGAAAAGGAAGGAGCAATGTGTTTTCCCAATGTGTTTTCTCAACCTATATTTGAAATGTTGGAATGGGGCTGTCTCCCCATCTCAGAAAGAACAGGACAAAGCTGGGGGAAAAGTACAGATTGTAGAAACCAACATAATCAGCAACCCAATCCCTATGTGGTACAACAGCGTTGTACAGTGCCTAGTGTCCCTTGTGCCTGAGTTCAAATCCTTCCCCATCATTCAGTCTTCTGACACTGTCACCTCTGTTTATCATCAACCCAATTGCCCTAATAACTGGATTAAATACTTCTTGCTCTGTTTCTTCCCATCCCTTTGAGTTGCTGTTCAGTGAACCATCCTTAAAAAAAAAAAGTATTAAAAAATCCTGCTTCGTTCTTTCATGCTGGCCCCCTCCAAGTATTTACAGGCCGTTATTAAATCACCTCTTTAGTCCTTCGTTATCTGAGCTGTACATAATTAGTTCCTTTAATCCTTCCTCGTAGGTCAATCCTTCTCTAAATCCTTAATCATCTCTATCTTTCATTCCTGGATCCATTCCAACAGGGCGATTTCTCCGCTTTGCCTGTTCCCACCTCCACCATCCAAAAAACCTGGGAGGATTATTTGCAGAGCCGAAAGTTACAGCACTGTGGATTTAGATGAAAAAAAAAAAAAGTGGGGCACACATTTCAGGACATTGAATAAAAAAGTGGTACAAAGAGGTACAGCCACATTGCTAGTGAGTGCTGGTTACGGTGAACACACAACTCATTGCAACAACTCCAATGGCTGCCAGTCTGTTTCCAAGCACAACATTCAAATTGCTGGTTATGAACTGAGAAGCCCTATATGGCTCAGACCTAGGCATATGAAGGACCATATCTTTCCATCCTAGCCTGCTTGAGCTTTAAGATCCGTAGGGGTGCCATTTCTCTCTACCCCATTGCCTTAACCACCATGGCTAGTGGGAATGCAACAGAAGGATTTCTCTGTGACTGGTCCCAGATTTTGGAACTCCCTCCCTAAAAAAGGTAAAATGGCTCCTTCTTTGTTTTCCTGTTGGTAGCATGTTAAGACCTTTCTTTTCCAACAAGCCTTTGGAAATTGATTTTCAACAAGAAAAGGGCTTTTTATGGGACAGAACTGTTTTATAATCTCTGTTTTAAAGTAAATAGTTTTTTTTTTACATCATTCTGTGTTTTTTTAATAATGCTTTCATCTTAACTGTGTATGTTTTTAACTGCGGACTTTATATGGTGCCATAAGGACTCTTAATGATTGCAAAAGTGCATGCTTACCAGATGACGTCCTTTTGCAATCATATCTTGTTAAAAAGGTGTCTTATTTTATTGATGGGCAAGCCGTCAATAGATCTCCCTTTCCACTTTTTTGCTGGCATTGCCAGTGTTTGAATCCTCATGCCATTGTGCTCACGTGAATGCAGCGTGAATAACAGAACACTTTTGGGTGAGATTGGGACAGCCAGGTAGGGGACACTCTTTTTATGACCCTACCCATGTACTTGGGACTTTTTAAGTGTGTTTTTGTGTAGATTTTGCTTTAACTCTTAAATTTGCTGTGTTTGCGTCTTCTCGCAAGAAGCGGGGAGATTTTGAACACAGAAGTAAACAGAGCTCAGTTTTTGCTCTGTTTATGTCAAGGATGCTTTCTGATGCAACTCAAGGTAAGGTCTGGTAGGCGGGTGCTTTTGCCGGCATAAAAAATGTTTAAAAATATGCTGGCAAAAGAATGATCATAGAATCATAGAATTGCAGAGTTGGAAGAGACCACGAGGGCCATCCAGTCCAACCCCCTGCCATGCAGGAAATCTTGATCAAAGCATCCCCGACAGATGGCCATCCAGCCTCTGTTTAAAGACCTCCAAGGAAGGAGACCCCACCATGCTCCGAGGGAGTGCGTTCCACTGCCGAACAGCTCTTACTGTCAAAAAGTTCCTCCTCATGTTGAGGTGGAATCTCTGTTCCTGGAGCTTGCGTCCATTGCTCCGTGTTCCAGTCTCTGGAGGGTTTGTCTGCTATAGATGTGTTTTATTTTAATTTTCTGCAGGATATACTGTAAATAAAGGGAGGGAGTGATGGTTGGGTGAATGGAAAAGGTCTTAGTGCATTAAACCAGGGAAAAAAGGTATTGTTCTGATGTCAACAGTGGAGGTGATTTCCTTCCACAGATCAGAAAGGTCCCTCTAACTGGGGAATTATGGGGTTTGTAGTCCAAACAAGGAACCTTTCTGAGCTTTCTCTCATTCGCTTCTTCTCTCCTTGATGGGGTGGTAACTCACATGGGGGTAACCCCCTTTCCCTCCCCTGCTAATTCATTCATATTCTACCCACTCCCTTAGATTAGGTACAAACACTCTTAAGGCACCCGAGGTGTTCAGAGGAAAAGAATGGGAAGCCAAACGACGTTTTTGTCACAGAGTTGCTAATGCAGAGCAAATTGCGGCGAAAGCACGCTTGCTTTTATGGAAAGCAAATATTGCAACCCAAGGATATTACCTGTTACCTGAGTATTTTATTACCATAGTTACTGGCCCCAGTGGTTGTCAGTTTCAATACCATATTAGAAAGACAGCTGAAGTAATGACAGCAGCTGAGAAGCAGGAGGAAGAAGGAATGTGGAAGGCTTGGGACAGGCATTTGATTTCCCTAGAAGCATCCTGCGGGGCAAATATTCCAGAGACAACTTCCATTAAGCTGCAAAATCTTACAGTTTAGTTTTTTTAAGAGGGATGGAAAGAGAGAGGCCTCAACATCTCTCCATTTTGAGAGATCTCTTGTTAACCCTCGGATGTCACTCACCCTAGCACCGACCTGGCAAAAGAAGAAAATGAATGGATGTGTAAAGAAATGGCCACAGTTGCTATGGGGATGGCAACAGAAATACCCCCTTGAATCCATTGGAAGGGTGAAGATGTTTAGGAAGGGGAAGGGATCAAAACTGTTTTCAAATGACTGGTTTCACACCTGAGTGGGTTCATTCAGCTGCCATGAATCCAGATGTTGGTTGGTTGATGGCGGGAAACAGACATGAAAGTCTCACCATGAAGCTGATGCCTGGTAAAATAGGTTGGGGGTACTACAATCATGGCAGCAGTGTAACAATCATGACTAAGTGACTGTGAATACGGAACAGTTACTGATTGCTCAGTCACAATTGTGAAACTATTGCCACAATCATAACTTCTGATGACTTTACCAGGCATCAGCTAAATGGTAAGATGGAGGCCTATTCTGGTGGTGATCGGAACGCAGTTGAATTATGTTTTGATCAGGTAAAGAGGGGTCAGGCCAGGAGAGGCTACTCAGTTAAGTATAGTTAACTCCTCCAACCTACTTTAGTATACTTATGTTACCCTAAATGCTTGGGGGTCTTAAAGACCCTCAAAATATTGATATTAATGTGGGGAATTCATATACTCAGCTTGGCTACGTGAGAGGGAGCAATAGATAGCAGGACCTTTTAACCTATGTACGAGATTCTGTTGGTGTTTTGTTAAATTTTACGAAAAATTTCAAATTGACACATTGCTCGACTTTTAAACTTAGCATTTTTCTGGCACACAACAGACAACACAGCTGCTTTAAATGACGACTGATAATTAACTGTTGACATTTGTCATGCAGGTTGAGACATGTTCACAACCAGTTCTCCCTGATTTGTCTGAAAGGTAGAAACACAGTCTCATTATTTAATAGACAGGCCTCATATACTGGAAGTGGAAGGAGACGTTAAGCTAGATAGTGCATAGAGTATAATCTCTGGTGTAGACTGACCCTTTGTAACCCTGTATAGATAGATAGATAGATTGATTGATTGATATTTTTAATGCACTGCTGTTGATCACTTTGCTTTCTCAGTCACTGAACTTGGGGGTAATTTGATAAGTGTGTAGGAGCTACAACTTGGAAAATATTCCAGGCTTGAGCAAACGTTGTTCCAAAGACTCTCAACATGAGGAGCTTGACTATTAGAAACAGGTAGCAAGTGTTTAAACAGCTACTAAAGAGAGACAGTGGGTACACACACACACACACACAAATGCAAGGATGAAAATAATGACAACTCAAGCTGAAGGTTGAAGCCACCTTGAGTGCAATCTTGGCACAGCTCGAGACAACGCAGATCCGTTGCTCCGCTCCCCTGCCAGTTCTACTTTACATCAAAATCTGCTTTCAGAGCCACAGACTTATTAAAGATGGGGATAGCAGTGCCACATGCATGTGTGTGTGTTTATTGAAAATAGGTCAGCAAGAGAAACTCTCCAGATAAGGGGAGGGGTGTTTTTTTTTTAATCCAAAAAAGTGGCTTCAACTAAAAGCTCCATAGATGCCTGCCAGGCAGTTTTAAAATTCACACTTTGAGAAGAAGAGGCAGGTGTAACCTTTCCTTTTGATTGTCCCACGTTGTTTGGTGGATATTATCCTGAGATGACATCTTCTGGTGGATCTGGAGAGCAATGATAACATCATGTTTGGAGTTTATCCTACAGTGAGGGTTTTTGTTGTCGTTGTTGTTACTGTTATCCTGTGAACAAATGCAAATGTGAACTGTGGGGAAAGCAATGTGAAGATAGATTCTCCATGTAATTTTTTCTGAGCTATGAAAGCACTCAAACCAGCTGCTGATTCATAAATCCAATGTTCTACTTGGATCCAGCACTAGAGATAACTTAGAATTTAATAGAATCCTGTGTGAGTGTGTATGTGCTTTCAACTTGCCTGTCAACTTATGGCAACCCCATGAATTGCATAGGTTTGCTTAGGCAAAGATACTCAGAGGTGGCATTTCCTTCCTCTGAAATAGAGCCTACATCACCTGGGATTCATTCATGGTCTCCCATCCAAGTACTAATCAGAGCTGACCCTGCTTGGCTTCCAAGGTCAGATGGAATCTGGCACCTTTAAGATATTTAGGCCCAATAGAATCATACTATTTGGAAGGTACCCTGGGTGTCATCTAGTCCAACCTCTGATTAGTGCAGGAATCTACTGTTGAAGCAACCCTGAATGATGCCCACCCAATCTCAAACAAAAGAAAACCCACAACCTTCTAAGGTGGTCTGTTCCATTGCCAAACAGCTCTTACCATCAGGACTTTCTTCCTAATGTTTAATTGGCATCTTTTGTCTTGTAATTTGAATCCACTGAATTGGGTCTTTGGAGCGGTAGGAAAACAACAACAACTGGCTCTATCTTCCACATGACAGCACTTCCAATATTTAGAGATGGCTACCATATCACCTCCTGGGCTTCTCTTATCCAACCTAAACATACCCAGCTTCTTCAACAGGTCCTCAAAAGCCTTGGTTTCCAGCCCTTTTGCCATCTTGGTCACTCCCCTCTGGACAGGTTCCAGTTTTCTGGTGGCCTTCTTAAATTGTGGTACCCAGAAATGGACACAGGATTTCAGACAAGATGTAACCAGAGCAGAATAAAGTGATACCGTTACTTCCCTTGATCATAAGTCCTCTGGGCATTATTTGAAAAGGATTTTCCAAAATTCTCAAAACCCTGAGTAGGACTTGGCTGCATGACCAAGTGCTCTTTGTAGTAGAAACTCCCTGAATATGGAAATCTAGCATGCCAGGGAGAAGGTATCTATGATCATAAAGGCATGTCAGGTAGAATGTGGACCCAGCTTGTTTTCTGCTGCTCCAGAGACTAGAACATGAACCAGTAGATTCTAAATACCAGAAAAAAAGGTTTCCACCTAAACATTAGGAATATTTTTTTTAACTGTTCAACAGTGGAATAAATTGTCTCAGAGAGCGATGGACTCTCCTTCTTTGGAGGTCTTCAGACAGAAGGCAGCTACACATCCACTATTATTTTCTTTAAAAACAGAGTATGCACTGAATATTCAAGATCATGGAACATTGGCTCTCCAAGGTCTATCTTTTCCTTACCTGCTACATAAGATCTTTAATTAATTAATATCTCTGGAACTGCCTCCTCCCATATAATCCTCCCTGTGCACTCCGGTCCTCTGGGAGGAATTTGCTTCAGCCACAAAAATCTAGGCTGTCTGCAACCTCCCAGAGGGCCTTTTCGGTAATCGCCCCCAAATTGTGGAATGACCTGCCGAACGAGATCTGTCAGATAACAAGCCTGAGTAGCTTTAAAAAGGCACTAAAGACGGATCTCGTTCGGCAGGCCTTTCCTAATTAGATCCCGGCCTCAGGGAATCCTGGCTTCTTTTAGTCCGCTGGCCATTTATTGTATTTGATTGTATTTATTGTTTTTAATTGTGATTTTAGATCAGTTGGTTTTAATTTATAATTGTTTAATATTTTTTTATGGGGGAGGGTGGGGTGGGGTGTGTTTGGGGATTTTATCTGTATTGTATTTTAATTTTTGTAAGCCGCCCCGATTGTTTTAACAGAGGGGCGGGGTATAAATAAATTTTATTACTATTATTATTATAAGGCTGAATGCAGTTTCAAATGGCATTATTTGTGTGGTGTGGATTCAGCCTAAGAGAGGTGTTAATGGGACTGAATATGTTGCTAGAAGCAGAGAAATGTGCAATTATGTTTGCAGAAACAACTATATGCCTACAGGGGGCAGTAGTGGTAGATGTAGACAGTAGATCCCTGATGTATCCCCTCTTGTCTTGCCTGAGCTCTTCTCTTCCTTATCTATAGATCGGTATTCTCAGGGCTCACTTCACTTCTCCTTTCCTGCCCTCTCTCAGCTGTCTTTGGCTTAGCCATACCCATATATATATATATATATATATATATATAAAAAAAACACCCTTGGGTATGTTTCGATTCCCAGTGTGCTGATTGGCTGCTTACCCAACCAATCCCCTCTCTCCCCCACTACCTCAGCCAATCACCACCCATATGCAAATTCCCTCTCCACCTCACAATCCACTCCCGCCACTCCATCTGCATCTACACCCCCAGCCTCACCAGGCCCCCCCTCCTCTCCCTCCCTCAGCCACTCACCACCCACATGCAAATTCCCTCTCCACCTCACAATCCACTCCTGCCATTCAATCTGCATCTACACCCCCAGCCTCACAAGGGCTCAGTTGCCAGCCACTCATCTGAGCATGCAGTGGCGGAGGAGCTGCTGTCACCATGATCTTGGCCTGGCGGCCAATCCAGAAGCCATGGTAAGGACTCTGGGAGTCTAAACAAATCCCACCTCCGCTATATGCCTCAATGTGAGAGCAAAAGAGGAGAAGCCGCCACACCACAGAGGGCTGCGAGTCCAGGGAGGGAAAGCCACCCAGCTAGGTGGTTGCTTGGTAGTTTTATAGATTTTGGAGGTCTCTCTGGCTTTTCTTTGCAAACAAAGATTCAGGAAGGACTCATCCCACGCTTTTTGCAAGCGCGCTGATGACTAAAAAGGCCAATCCAAGATAAACAAGTCCGGTTGCAGAAAGCACAGCAGAAGGTCTCCTTGGATGATGTTTCTGGGTTGCGAGATTTTGGAGGTAACATTATACTATTAGGTGGAAACTTCAGAATCTCCTACAATGGCATATATTATGCTGGGTACAGTTAGTAGCCATATAGTCATCACCAGCAGACCACTTCTTCCACTTCAAACAGTCTTTGATACTGGTTCCAAGTAGCCAGGTTCCATACAGAGCAAACATATAGGACTTTGCCCATCCATTGCATGCTCTCTATCCCTGAGCTGTGAGAGTCAGCGTCTGATCCATCTCCCATATATATCCTTTTAGCCCCGCACAGTTTATTAAGACAAAACTGAGCTTAGTGAAGATTTTTGAAGATTGACACAGCAGATGTTAGTCCTGGTCATGCTACAGGGGGCATTGAATGTGGGACATCATCCTAACATTTCTCCCAGTTTTGTTCCATAATTTAAAGATGGGACCGTCCTTGGTCATCTCCATCTAAGGTTGACAGGAAAGGAGAAATCCACCTACCATGGTTCTGTGTGATTATCCAACGACACGAAAATTCACCTCCATCCCTCCCATCCTAATTGGTACCTGTCCCTTGTTCTTTGGCTAATATATTCAGCTGTGAGTTTAGAGGATCTCTGAAGGCATAAGTTGTCAGCTCATCGGAAGGAAGCATTGACAGGGGAATTATGTTTAATCTCCTGCATTCAGGTCTGATCATTCCAAAGGACTTAAAGAATGTTTGAAATAAAGAAGGACCTGTTTGTTTCATAGATGCCAGAAAGAGAAAGGTGGGAGGGGAAAAGAGAGAATTTATTTTTTCTTCTCAGTGGCTGGAAAAGATTGACCCCCATGAGTTAGTAAGATCAAAAAAATGGCATTTACCTACATGTTACCTCATCAGTAAAAAATTGATTCAGTGGGTCTACTCTAGGTAGGACTAACCAAGAGGATGCCGACTCACTTTTTATTATTTATACATAGTTAGAGCATTTATACATTTCCTTTTCCAAAGGATTTTTTTGTAGTTAAAACAAGACTGTCATCTCCCGGGTCAGCCTCGAGCGACCAATGTCCTGAACCGCCTGCATGCAGGGTTGGGGCTGCGGCTTCCAGTGCATCTTTATACCTGCCGGTTTCGTCCCTCGCCAGTCGCTACAGGGCTTTTTTGGAAATGGATTTGTCCTTCGAGCCTGTGCAATGGATTTTTCTGGTGGAGCGCAGTGTGCACAGAACTGGCCTCACCCTTTAAACCAGAGATTCATCTGCCGTGGCCTTGCAAGCATGGACGTGGCAGCGAGGTCCTCGGGCCGTAGGTTTGATTAGAGTTTCCTTCTCTTAGATGGTTGACCCTACAGGGTTGGACGAGCACCATCTGCCCGGGTTTGGGATTAGAGTTTTCCTTCTCCTAGGACGGTTGCCACAAGGCTAGAGAGCCCATCCTGCCCTTTGACGCTCTTTGTCAGACCCTTTGGTTTTGACCTGTCTGGCATGGGAGACCCTACCAGTGGCTATTATGCCACCGCCAGCATAGCTCAAAACATCATTAGGGTACGCAAGCCTCTCTCCCACGACAAGGGGGCGTCAATGGAGAGGTAGTTAAAACAATGCAAGATAAAAACTTGTTCAACTAACCCCCAAATACAAAGTACACATTTGTTGTTGTTGTTGTTGTGTGGCTTCAAGTCATTTTCAACCAATGGCAACCATAAGATGGACCTTTCACAGGTTTTCTTGGCAAGATTTGTTCAGAGAGGGTTTGCCATGGCCTTCCTCTGAGGCTGAGAGACTGTGACTTGCCCAAAGTCACCCACTGGATTTTACTGGTTGAGATGTATTTGAAACTTGGCCTCCCAGAGTCCTAGTTCATCACTCAAACCACTACACTACACTGGTTCTCGCACATGTATTAGACCAGCCAAAAGTCCCCATAGCTATCACACTAGCTTCCAAAACCCCTTGGCTTTTTCATCAAGCAAAGATGGCTACCAACAAAAAAAATGCAAAGAAACAAAGGGGTGGCATTTGAGTCAAAGGTCTACATCTTGCTTGCTTGAGGTGTTGCAGAAGGAGGGTCTCTGTTTAATAAAATGTCTGAGGCCAAAACCCAAATTGTTAATCCCAACTAATATTGTGTTACATATAGTAGAAACACTCTGAGGCACATCAACCTGAGCTTCAACAGCGCTGCAACAATTTCATCTGGAGATTCCTGTAGGTACCCAAGCATACATTCAACTTGTGAACACTAGCTTGCTCATAAGGAGTCCTTATCTTCCTCTAAAAGTAGGCATCCCTCTGCTTGACCACAGATTGAACCTGTATCTCTAGACATCAGTGTTCTGTAAGGCCAGGAGGTGGCTTATCTTATTCCATCTCTGGATCAGAGTTTCCTCTTCATCAGGTAAGCAGCTGTACCTCCTATTCTCAAGGGCCCTGGATATGAGGGATGTTCTATAGGTCTGTTGGCCCTGAATGGTTACCAAAGTTGTCCTCCCTGGGCACCTCCTGATCTCCATCCAAAGACTTCCAACAGATGCATGACACTTGGATGCCAAACTGGACCAGAATTTGCCTGCTGGGCCAAAATGAGGGCAGAGTAAATAAGCATGTCTAAGATTAGAATACCAGAACTTCCCTTGCTGTGCAATACTTCTCAGAGTCTCCTGGCTTGATAGCAGTATTTGTTCATTCATTTATTCATTGAATGTATATATCTTTCCTCACAGCTTTCCTACTTTCATCTTTATCCCTACAACAATCCTGTAACTATGAGGTAGTCCAGCCTGACAGACTGAGAGAAGAGGAGGCCTGAAGCCACCCAAATAAGTTTCATGGCTCAATAGAGAACAGAACCTGGATTCCCCAAGTCCCCACTGCAGAACCCCCATTGCACTACGCCGTACTGATGCTTTGAAATTCATCACTGGCCTATGACTGCTTACTTCCAAATAGCAAAGCCAGGATGGGTGCGAGCTGGTTATGGGTAGATAAGAAACTTCCTCTTGGGGTCCCCAAGACAGATATAGTCTTCATCCACAACTGTTTCTGTGCTTCTTCACTCACAGTAGGGGCAACAAAGAGTATTTCTAAATTTCTTATTCTCAGACATCAGGTTGGAGAACTGACAACTACTACAAGGTTTTTTTGCATCCTGCAAGAGAGCTAGATGGAAGAGATCTGGATGATGAGGATGGCTGCTATTGCCTCTCCCACTACTACTACTACTCTCCTCCTCTTCTTCCTCCTTCTCCTTCCTCCTCCTTTTCCTCCTCCTCCCCCCCTCCTCCTCCTTCACCTCTTCTTTCTCCTCCTTCTCTTCCTTTGCATCCTATTCTACTTTCTTCCTCTTCTTCTGCCAAGGTCTCTGCAGTTTCCTCAGAAAGCTATGGTGCAAATCTTGTGAAACAACACACACACACACAGAGTGAGCACAAAGGGACACAGGTATTGATCAAAGAGATACAAACAAGCCACCCAGTTTTCCTTCACCTTTAAAGGTCCATGCAACAAGACTGAAGCAATTGCACTTAGTGTCAAAACTGTTGGTGCCATTTGCACAAAGCACAACAAAACCAGTCTCACAAATGCAAATGTTCCCTTTGAAAGTGAGTGTAAATTGCTTGCTGTCTCACCTAGTAAGAAAGAAAGAAAAAGATTTTGCCCTCTCACACATGAGAATGACATAACCAAGGATCTACATCCTTGATCCACACTGGTTCCACTGCCCTAGAATATAGTAAGAATATTTTGGTAATATGGGAATTGTAGTAGGGCTGTATGGCCACCCTGTTAGACTCTGGGGCCAAAAGCATGTACCTTGAGCTCTTTGGATGAGAAGTTGGGTGTAAATGTCACAAATAAATGAAATAAAATATAACTAAATAGACTTTGAAGGCCATTCCCTAGAAGGCAGCATTAAAAATACAACAAATAAATAAATAACACAGCAGCAAGAGATAAAGCTGAAGATTTCAGGTCTGGATTGAGGCTATGTGTTACCCACTGAGGGAATGTAAATTTCAATTAAAATCTTCCCTTCATGGTGCACCGCTCTTGTTGTTATCATAGATAGACAAATAAATATACCTGCTATTTCAAGCCTAGAGGAATGTGTTATGGGGGAAAAACAGTTGCCATTCACAGCTTATCTCTGAACACAGAATATTATCTGTGTTACAATCAGATGTTTCCTTACAAATCAAAGGCTAAGCAAGCTAATCAAGACTTCACGCACTTTGAACATAGCGCTTTTTTCCCCATTTGCTTGATGGAGTATTTTCTGGAACTCATATGGTGAGTGTTGTCCTAGACATAGACCTTGATAGGACAGTGAGTGAATGCACAGTCCTAGCCTCTCCTGAGATGGCGAATGATGGCAGAGACACAGATTCTCATGGGATGATAAGTGATGGCACATAGACCTTCATGAGAAGGTGAGTGAGGGCACATAAACCTTCATGAGATGGTGAGTGAGGGCACATAGACCTTCATGAGATGGTAAGTAATGACACAAACAGAACTTTATAGGGGGGATCAGAGACTACCTGTAGATACAGAATCTATCTCAGTGATCCCAAACTCTAATACCCCCAAGGTTTTGGGGGTATTTGGGGGTATAACTCCCAGAAACCTCAGCCAATTTGGCCAATGATCAGGGATTCTGGGAGCTGAAGTCCAAAACCTCTGGAAGACCAGAGTTTGGGAAACACTGAAATCTGAATCATTTGTGTTCTCTTTCCTTTCTTCTGTTCCCTGGTACCTTCTTAATGCCCAATAGAACTGCGGCATGCAAATGTAGGGTAGAGAAAATCATGGTGATTAGTTCATTCATCAGTGATGATATAAGACTGGCTCATTTGGATCTCAGCGGTTCTTGCAAGAAGATGTGAGTATGCTTAAAAGTCTAAAAAAACAATTTAAACAATGAAACATACACACAAGCACTGAAATATACTTAAAAACTTGCCTGCAACATGGGGAGGTTCATAAAAAGAATGTCCCATGGCTAGTTTTCCCATTCCCACCCAGAAGACCTGCTGGAGTCATGCCAGCAGAATGGGCCATGGTTTCACATGCTCGTAATCATGCCCAAAAAACCCTGCCACAGCCCATCTATTGATGGCTTGGCCCAACAATAAAAAAGGATGCCTTATTCTCAATATGTGATCATGAAAGCAAGCTGTTGTCTGATATTCACATCTTTATGATGCCATATTTGCTGCATCTGATAAAGTCCTAGATCTATCATTGGGAGGAACTATAGAAACATAGAACTAAAACCCTCCAGTCAAAGAGAGTCTACCACCTTTCAAGGTAGCCCATTCCATGGTTTAAGTATTTGAGGGGATGTCACGCTGAGGATGGAGCAAGCTTGTTTTCTGCTGCTCCAGAGACTGGAACACGGAGCAATGGATGCAAGCTCCAGGAACAGAGATTCCACCTCAACATGAGGAGGAACTTTTTGACAGTAAGAGCTGTTCGGCAGTGGAACACACTCCCTTGGAGCATGGTGGGGTCTCCTTCCTTGGAGGTCTTTAAACAGAGGCTGGATGGCCATCTGTCGGGAATGCTTTGATCGTGATTTCCTGCATGGCAGGGGGTTGGACTGGATGGCCCTCATGGTCTCTTCCAACTCTGCAATTATATGATTCTATGGTTGAATGGTTCTTACTATCTGGACTGTTTTGTCAGAATCTCCCGTCTTGTATTATGAACCAACAGGTTTGGGTCTTGGCAGGTATGGTTAACCTGGAGAAGAGAAGACTGAAAGGCACTATGACAGCCATTTTTAAATATCTGAAGGTCTCTCATGGAGAAAATAAGGTTGCTTCACCTTCTACATCAGGGGTGGACAACTGTAGAGGGAGAGCCCTGTATCCACAGAACCAATATCTGCAGTTTCAGTTATCCATGGGACATAAAACAGGAACACATACCATAGAGTCTTCCTAGAAAAAGGCTAGTGAGGCATCTTCTAGGTCCTTTAATGCAACTCTATGGTATTTTTTATTGGAAGTCCCCAGGGTTCGCCGTTATCCATGACTTCCAGTATACATAGTAAGTCTGGGCACCAAATCCACATGGATATGGGGGTCCGACTGTATTCTAAAAATAAAGATACAAGACAAAACTTCTCCAGTGCTTGTTTACTTATTGTAACATATTGGATTCCCACGCCACCCCTCCTTGCCATGCCAGGAAACCTCCACAGTGTGACATCTTCTCTGTGTGTAAATCAACCCTTCATTGTATATTCTGTTACTTGATCCGATCCCGAGTGATTCACCACTGCTTGGTTCTGTATTCAGCCAACAACTTACCCTATAAACAACACGTCTGGTCCATCGTAAACTCTGATTATCATTCCACCAGCTGCTTGCAGGCTTTCAAAAACCCATTATAATAATAATATTTTTTTAAAAAAAAAGAATTGGAGGGCATGTGATTTGAGGCAGAAATATATTTACACTGTGAACTGTTTGTTGAAGACCTAGAGAGAAAGAGAAGAGAAAGAGAGATATACAGGAAGGGAAGGAATGGCGGAGGGTGTTCCTGTCACATGCAAGCACCCAAATTCTCACACTACACTTTATCTCCTTTTTTCCCCTAGCGGCCCTGCTTCCACTCTCTAATTTAAAATCACAGCTTTCAAAATCCAGACTAATATTGACATTGGGCAGTAGCTTTGTCTTCCACCTTCAGCTCAAAGAAACTTGAGAAATAGAAGGTATGGTTTAACTAGACCATTGTCTTACTTTCCCACCCGCCCAGCTGCCACCACCCCCCCGCAAGGTAAATTAACTACTTGCAATCTTTGCAGCGACTGAATTGGGAGGCTGTTCATATTAAAATGGTTCTTACAGACCATTGAACTATTTATTGCTTCATTCCTGTACATTCTGCCCTGTTACAAAACCTCTGAGTACCCAAACATTAAAAAAAAAATTATAAAAATACAATTGTAGAAATGCATCTGAGTCATTCTTTGTCAGCATTAGCCTGGTCTCCAAATTCCAGAAGAAGGTGAAAGTTTTCTCTGTCTGGATTTCTAGGCATAGACTTTGATAAAGTCCAATGAGACAGGGTTCTAACTGTTTTGGCACCAGACATAGAGTTATAGAAACATAGAATCATAGAGTTGGAAGAGACCACGTGGGCCATCTAGTCCAACCCCCTGCCATACAGGGATACACAATCAAAGCACCCCTGGCAGATAGCCATCCAGCCTCTGTTAAAAACCTCCAAAGAAGGAGACTCCACCACACTTCCAGGCAGCACTGCAGATTCCACTGCAGAACAGCTCTTACTGTCAGGAAGTTCTTCCTAATGTTTAGGTGGAATCTCTTCTCCTGTAGCTTGAGTCCTTTCCTCCATGTCCTAGTCTCTGGAGCCACAGAAAACAAGCTTGCTCCATCCTCAGGATGACATCCCTTCAAATATTCAAACATGGCTATCATGTCATCTCTTAACCTTCTCTTCTCCAGTCTAAACTTGTGCAGCTCCCTAAGCCGCTCCTCATAAGGCAGGACTTCCACACCTCCCACCATTTTGGTTGTCCTCCTCTGGACACGTTCCAGTTTGTCAATGTCTTTCTGGAATTGTGGTGCCCAGAACTGGACACAGTATTCCAGGTGAGGTCTGACCAAAGAAGAATAGAGTGGCACTATTATTCCCTTTATACTCCTATTGATAGAGTTAGATCTCCCTAAAAAAAAGTATTTTGTACATCTTCTATCTTTGGCTGGCATCCCATTAGGCATGTATGATGGTGTTACCAACTCATAACTGTTTTGTATTCACCTTTATGACTGTGGAACCATTGGCATGATCATAAATTCCCCTGAAAGCCACCTTAAAATCCAGGCAGCCATATCAAGGGACAGAGTTCTGTAGTGCAGGTGAAGGATCACATGTTCAGACACTGAAGGATGACATATTCAGACCCCTTTCCCCAGCAAGCATTGGTGTGATGAGGAGTTGTGACATGATCCCCCAAAGTTTCCTTTCTACTGCTTGCCACACTGTGGCTTATTTGGCAAAAGGGGTCTAGATGCCAAAGAACTCTGCCCCTTGGTTGCAACTGCCTGGATTTTAAGGATAGTTTCAGGGGTTGGATCAGGAGACTAGAGCATAGCCACAACATTGTGGCTGCATGTCTGATGTACGATCTCAGCCTATCTCTACTCAAATAAATAAAAGCATCAACACTCCCTTTGTGATTCCTCCTAGTTCATTTCCATTAGTGTTTTATCCATGTATCAGTTCACATTTTTGCATTAATAAAGAGCAGATGAACATCTTTGCCAGATTAGAACTAATGCTTTCTTTAAAGATGGTCTTGGGTTTTAGGGATACATAGAACCCCCTACAATGAAGAAGGACAAGATCTATTTTTTTTAAAAAAAAATGAAACTGTTTCCTCATTCCCTTCTCCACTTGATTGCCTGGCAAATCTCCCTCCCTTTATCTTAAACCTGGAAATATTATCGTCGAGGCTAATACATTAGCATTAAATGTGCATTTAATTTGTTGGTGGTATTCTTTTTTTTTTTTTAAGGAAAGGCATAAAATAATATGTTACATTGCTTGTTGATAACACACTGCTAATGTACTACTTTCACATTTTTTAAAAAAAAATAATAATAATTTAAAATTATTCACAAGGGCCCAAAATGGCCAACCCTAGTCTTCACCTCTCACTAGGAGATAAAGTTACTAAAATGAAGCTTTTGTGCTTTGGACACATCATGTAACAACATAACTCATTGGACAAGATAATATTTGGTAAAGTGGAAAGCAGTAGGAAAAGAAGAAGACCTCATTACAGGTGGATTGAGTTAATTAAGGAAGCCACAACCTTGAGTTTGGAAGATCTGAGCAAGGCTGTTGACGACTGGGAATCTTGGAGGTCTCTTCTTCACATTGTTGTGATAAGTCAAAGTCAACTTGACAGCAAATAACAAAACAACTACACCACAGTTACCCCACCGATACAGTGGGCCCTCCATATCCTTGGGTTCAATATCCATGGATTTGAGCATCCACGGATGATCACTGCATACCTAAAGTGATCGCACTCATACCTGAAATGGTGCCACCACATACCTAAACTGGCACCATGCCTAAAATGGTGCTGCTTCATACCCCAATATGGCAGCACCCACACTTGAAGTGTCCACTCCCATTGATTAATATCAGACTCTGCAATCCATGGTTTTTGCTATCCATCGAGGGTTGCAGAACCAAACCGCCGTGGATATGGAGGGCCCCCTGTACTAATGAATCAACTTGGGGACACAGTGTTATTTCTATATTATCTGGTGGTTTACAGGCTTTTCTATGTTTTCCCCACACCCATCCCCATTCATAGCCTTAGTTGTTGGCAGCAAGAGCTTTAAGATACCATACATATGCTGGTATTTTTTATTTCAACTTTCCCTTTTTCTGTTGGCCCAGCCCACCACTGGATTGTGGCTCCAGGGATCTTTTCTGAAAGTGAATTTGACCCTCAGATTGAAAGAGGTTTCCTCCCCTTCTACTACAGCAGGGGGCAAATCACATGGTTTTCCCATTCTTGTTGGATTCTACATCCCAACAGTCTTAAGCAGCATAGCCAGTGGTGAGGAAGACTGGGAGTTGTAGCTCAGCAACATCTGGTGGGCCACATGATGCCCATCCTCTGTCCTAGAGACAGACCTGAACCACAGAGCAAAAGCAACATAACATCAACATGATGTTAATCAGGTGTCCACAAATGTCCAAATCAGATATAGAGGACAGGGTTCAAGAAATATGATCTGTCTCTAGCAAATAAGGATGGATCAGAATACAAACAGAAATTATTCCAGACACAAAGACAACAACACCTGGACAACACTTCTTTTCACTTCATAGCTGGCTCAGCATGTCAGAAAGAAAGAGATATAGGCTTGAATTCTGTTTGTAGTTTCATCTAGAGTAGACCCACTGAATCAATTGTTGAATGTTGAGTCAACACTTAATGTAAATCCCACTGAGTCAATAGATTTAGTCTAGCTGAGATTCAGGCCATAGAATCCTAATTACTTAACATTAGCCTCAGCTCTTCTTCAGTCCATGTTTTGCCATCAAGCAAGGCTGACTTCAGCTGCCTGAGGAACATGTGTCGATTCAGTTCCCGGTCCCGCCACACCAAGTAGGTGTTCCTCCGCAAGTAGCGGAACAGTCCCAGCTTGCGTCGCACAACTGCCTTGTCCACACCTTCTAGAACAATCAAGACCAAGCTGGCCTTGCTGTCCAAGAGCTGCCAAGATTGGGCCACCTCCAACTCAAAGTTACACCAGCGACTCTCAAGGAAGTGGGTGGAGATGACCGCAATGACTTTGCGACTGCTCTGGAAGCCTTCCTTGATAATGTTGGTGATGATGGACACTCCAGGAATGAAGTCACGATAGTAGAGACAGAGGCGGAAGCGAGGCACTCCAGCTTCTAGTGTCTCCTCCAGCTCCCGTGTCACCCATTCCTGGTCTTCACTGGAGTAGATGACAAAAGCATCATAAATGTTTTCCTTCTCAATTGAAAGGCGATCTCTACTGAGCAACACAGCCATATAATACAGGTGGAAATAGTACTTATAAACCAGGACAGCAAATAGGACCAAAAACAGGAGGGTGGTAGCTGAAACAGCTATGGTGGTTTTACTGACTTGACAAGAGGATAAGTCAAAACTCATCAGGCGGCCATCTTTTAAGTCCACAGGGCTATGACAAACCATGTGTTCAGCATGCTGGAGGAGATTCTTGTGCTTCCTTGTCCACCTCAAAAAAAGCAAATAGTCACAGGAACAATCAAAAAGGTTCCAAGAGAGGTCCAGATACTTCAGGCTAGTGGACAAGTTCTCAAGAGCCTGCTCCGTCAATGTCACCAGTTGGTTGCTGTGGAGATCCAATGTAGTGAGGACATGGAGGTGCACATAGACTTTTGGGTCCAGGCTTAGTAACTTGTTGCGGCTGATGTTGAGTTCACGAAGATCATGGAGGTGAGCTAAGGCAATGGGCATGATATGCTTCAGTTGGCAACTGGAAATGTCCAGGATTTGTAGCTTGGTGAGGTTCTTGAAGTTGCCAGCCAACTTGTCACCCTCAAAGGAGTTGCCAGCCATTTTGAGAATTCTCAGGTTGTCCAAGCCACAAAACGAGCATTCAGTTGCAATGTGAATGCTGGTGTGAGAGATATCAAGATAGATGAGATTGCCAAGGCACAAGAATGAGGGTACAGCTCCTGTATAACCAAGCCTTGTTTGTTGCAAATCCAAATATTCTAGTTTGAAGACCCCAGAGCACTCGGGAGGTAATCTGATTTTACTGTTGAAACTAAGATTCAGATGCTTCAAATTTGGAACCCCTTCCATGAGAGATGACCAGGAAATGGAGACTACAAGGCTATTCTCGCTGAGATCCAGGGTCTCGAGGTTTTGAAGGCCCACAAAGTCCTCTGCGAATCTAGTGAGGTATCGAGGGCTCTTGGTGATACGGAGCACTCTTAGTTCCTTCAAAGAAGACAGGCTCTCAGCAGGCACCCCTCTCAGCTTGCAGTTCTTAAGCTCAAGACGGTGGATGCTGGAGTTTTCTGTGAACAGTGACACTTGTTTGATGTCGGTGCTCACCAGCCTCACTGAGGGGATGTTGTTCAAGCAATCTGAGAGGCTCTCAGTATTGTAGAGGACAGAAATTTGGATGAGAGTTAGCTCCTGTAGGTATATTTGGCAGAGTCCATCCAAAACAGCTTTGTCAAAGGTCTCCAACCTTTCGGTGTTCCTGTATTGTCCTAATACTAGATGGTTGACGTGTAAACCAGACAGGTTTCGGAGGCTGGCCTGCATAAGAGTGCTGCTCTCAAAGCAGTTCCTCAGGGAGAGTTCTTGAAGGTAAACCCCCAAAAAACTATTTAGCTCAATATATTTGATGTCATTCTTAGACAGCACTAGTGTCAAGTTCAGGCTTGCAAAGGCATCAAGGTCTCCTACAGAAATGGAGGTGATCTTGTTTGCTTGGAAGCTCAAAAACTGGAGAACTGCTAGGTGGGAGAAATATCCTGGGAGTCTCAAGGAATCAATGTGGTTGTTGCTCAGATTCAGTTCTTGGAGAGCAGTCAAGCAACCAATGGGCAGGCTGTCCAGTGAAGATATGTTGGTTTCTACAGCTATCAGTTTTTGCAGGGACGTCAGATCATGAAATGCTTTTGGACCCAAGAACTGGAGAGGATTGGCAGTCAGGATCAAGACGGAAAGGTTACAGAGACCCATAAAGGCATAGTCTTCGATTTTCTGGATGTGGCACCTAGTGGAGAAGAAGAGAAAAGAACCCGAAAGAAGAATGTGGCTCTTCTATAGTGCCAGAAAGAATGTCTCCTGTCAACTTATGGTGACACCATGAACTTCATAGGCAAGGAATATGCAGAGGTGGTTTTGCCAGTTTCTTCCTTTGAAATGCAACCTCCAGTACCTGGTATTTGTTGGTGGTCTCCCATCCAACTATGAACCAATGCTGACCTTGTTTAGTTTCTAACAGCAGGCAAGGTCTGGTACCTTTAGGGTATTTAGGCCCTTTCAACAAAAAGCATACCTGAAAATTTGTCCTCATCAAGAAAAGGTGTCTTGACACATTGTCACCCCATCTGGGGTGATTTTTCAATTTCAGCAGGTTAGGTTGTAGGGCTTTGAAATTTTTAATTGGCAAAAATAAACATTGGCTGAGATCCTGTTGATGCCTCCCAGTTCACACATACCTTTGGAGCCTGTCAGTTCCCAGAGTGAAGCATTTCCAAGGCACTGGGGACTGGGACAATGATATCCTCAGCATTATCCCAGTCACAGGGTGCCTTCAGAACAAGCAGTGGAGAGTTCTGCCACAACTGTTCTTGCTAAGGCACCCTGCAATTGGGAGCATACTGTAGACCTCATTTCCCAACACCCCAATATCCAGAACTTCAGAAATGCTTCAGAACTGGTGGGCTGAAGAGGTAGGTTTGGGGGGACACATTTGGCCATTCATGGCCACCCACCTGCTTGTTTGCTTGCTATCTGCCTGATCAAAGTCCTAAGAGATTGAATCATCTTAAGCAAGACCCAAGTAGATCTTCAACAAAACTTGATCCCTTGTAGATGAGAAGATAGGTATTAGTAGCTATACCCTTTTTGGCACAAATACTGCATTTGGATGCAGTAGATATCCATTTTTCCAAGGATGGCCCACAAAGACCAGGGATGTTTCCACTTAGGCTGGCTGGTGACATCAGAAATGAAAGAACATGCCAACTTACCTAGTGAGGTCCAGAAACCTCAGTGCAGGGATCAGTGAGAAATAATTTGAAGTCAAAATCTTCAGTGGGTTGAAGCTCAGGTCTAGGCTTTCAGTGCTGTTTGGAATGTCTGGTGGGATTCCACTGAGGTTCAACTCCATGCATCTGTAACTGGTACCTGGGATCACCTGGTATGAGAACAAGACATCTTTATGGTATGATTTCTGTATGACAGGGTGGACATCTCATGGCAGTCCAGATGTTCCTGGACTGCAACTCCCATCATTCCTGGCCAGCCTTGCCAAAGGTGAGTGATGATAGGATTCTACAACAGGAAAACCTAGTTTACCTTTGGTAAGGGCACTGTCCACAGAGTTCTCCCTTCTGAACTCACCCCGGTCTGATAAACTGTAGTATGTGAGGGGTTTCTGCCTTCGCCTCCCATATGCACATGTACATTTTTCCATGGTTCGGAGGGGCATTGGATAGCCTATTAAGCAGAGGTGCACGCAGCTAACAATATGGCTATGCTGGTATGTGCTTCTCTGAACAACTGATGCATATGCATTCTTTTTTTAAAAAGAAACCACTAAAAAGTGAAACTGAAACAGCAGGAAAGATCTGCTGATCACCAAAAACTCCTCTCCCCAGCCCCACACCAACATCACAATAGAGGGCACACACCCACACAAATATCTGGATTTTCCACTAGGATCTAGAGTTCCCTCCCACTTTTTCATGCAGATTAAAGTCCTGAAACACTTGAATGTCCCAGATATGAGCCATGCCGTCATCTGGACAGCTCACCAAGAAGGCAAAGTCATTTTATTTCACCAGTGAAAATGAGGCTCTAGTCTTTTTCTTTGACTACAGTTTCCATAGAGATGAATGCCTGAGCCAAGGTTTAGAATCTCTTAAACATTACCTTTGTCTTTGTCACAGTTTCAACTTGTGCAAACCAGTGGTTCTTAACCTGTTGTCAGTGGACCCCCAGGGAGATCGCAATGTCCTCACACAGGGTCCATGAAGGATTGAAGGCAGCTCAGCCCATATGACAGAAGTCAAGATGAAGGCTGGCTGGCTTGGCCTGCACATTGCCATTCAATCTGCTCCAGCCACAAATTTGCAGGAAGAAGTAGGAGAAAAGTCTTCCCTCCTCTCCAATGTCTCTGAGGGGAGGTTTAATGGTTGGCACAATTGTATTATTATTACTATTATTAGGTATTTTGAGTTAAATCTTGAGGGTCAACAGCAACAAAAGTTATTTAAAGGGAGTCCCTGGTAAAGAAAAGTGTAAGGGCCACTCATGTAAACTATCAGTGGGGCTTTTTAAAAATTTTCTTAATATTCAGCTGTAAATGGGGTGAGGAAATCCACCAGCACTCAAGATTCATAGAATCATAGAGTTAGAAGACACTGCAAGGGCTATCTAGTCCAACCCCCTGCCATGCAGGACTACCCAATCAAAGCATTCCCAACAGATGGCCATCCAGTTCTGTTGAAAAACCTCCAAAGATGGAGACTCCACCACACTCCCAGGCAGTGCAATCCACTGCCAAACAGCTATTAATCATTTCAGGGGACAGAGTTATCAGAAGGAAACAAGACAATCTCCAGAGAGGAGGGTGGAAGCAATGCTAACATCTCATAGACCTACCTCCAAACAGGGGTTAAGGCTCCGGGCTCTCCATTGGGACCAGAATAGCACCACCAAAGAGAATGGGGCAAACATATGTGGCCAAAGGGCCCCGCTCCTGGGCATTTTTCAAGCTCTCTCCATGAGGAAGAAAGAAGAAGCAAGCAGGGAAGTTTGAGAAAGAGAGAGAGAAAAGCTCGTTGAGAGACAGTTGCTTTGTCACGGCAGGCCTGGTAGGTCATTGCAGGCTGGGTAGAAAGAGACACGCAGCAGAGGGAGGAAGTGAAATTGAAAACAAGCAACCTGGAAGTTGTCTCTTGTGTAAGATCTGCATTGCTTGCTGGTAAAGGGAGTTCTATGAAGACATGTGGTGGTCAACTACCGGGCAAGAGGAAGTTCTGCCTTGCCATGCAAAGTCCTGTTTTTGGTCAGACTGTGACTTAAAGCCATACATTATACAGAATACTGTCATTCTTCACTCTGTTGCCTTTCTTTCTTTGGGCTTGTCTACACAATGGGGGAAAATGGACTGCTCCACAGTAATAGCAATTCACAGCAGCTGACACCTGTCTTAATGGTTTTACAGCCCCCTTAAACTATACATGCCTGTAAGCTGAGACAGCGGCCCTGAGTGGGTTACTCACGTTTTTAAATCTGCTGCCACCAAACTTTTTTAAATAACCATTTCTATGGTTTGCACAAGTAATATTCCACCTAATGTTTAGGTAAAAATTTTTTTCCTGTAGTTTGAATCCAGTGCTCCATGCCCTAATCTCTGGAGCCTGCTCCATCCTCAGTTTGACATCCCTTAAAATACTTAACCATGGCTATCATCTTCACTTTCTCTTCTCCAGGCTAAACATACCCAGCTCTCTAAGCTGCTCCTCAAAGGGTATCATGGCTTCCAGACCTCCCACCATTTTGATCGCCCTCCTCTGGACACGTTCCAGCTTGAAGGCAGGCAGCAAGCAGCAAGCAAGCAAATCTACCTAAGTGATTCTTCCCTGGACTAATATGTACAGTTATCTCTCCATATCCACAGATTTGGTATCCACATATTTAAGTATTCATGGCTTGAAAATATTCTTTAAAAAATAATAATCCCAAAAGCAAACCTTGATTTTGCTATCTTATATAAGGGACACCATTTTGCTATGCCATTGCATATAGTGGGACTTGCGTATTCACGGATTTTGGTATCCACAGGGAGGCCTGGAACCAAACCCCAGCAAATGTGAAGACACAACTGTACATTGGAGCACATCCTTTGCATTGTTGTCTTTTTTTTTTTAAGGAATGCAGTGATTACATGCAAAATTGCATGTGACTTGGAAAAGCTGCACCCACAAAAATGTCTATCATTGGGGGCAGTTGCACAGAAGCAACATCCAGAAAAGCAGGGGTAGGGAACCTTTGGCTGTCCAGATGCTTTGGACTACAGATCCCACAATCCTTTACCATTGGTTATCCTGGATAGGACTGATGGGAGCTGTAGGCCAAAAGATACAGAGAAGCAAAGGCTCCACACTTCTGTTGTAAGAGACTCTCCCATTTGGATTAATAGACATTTTCTTTCTAGTCCAACTGCCCAGCTGAGAGGGGTGAGGGTCCAGACAGGGTTGAAAGAACTACATGTCCCCTATCCCTTATCTGTGGGTACCCCTTGATTTAAATTGAGCCCCCTATTCCCACTATTTACTTCTTATGCCTAATTGCCCCAAGAAACACCTACACTCATTTTTAAACCTCAAGAAAACTAAGAGCACATTTAAAAGCCACACCGATCTTTCCCACCAGCAAGCAAGCATTAAAAGGAAGACAACAAGGCCAAAACAAATGCAGACAATCAGCTACCAGAGATGTCTACAGCAAGTCTCCAGAGCATTGGCACACACTTTGCACTTACAGAGCAGCTTGTAGTAACTTTGCACCACTTTGTCAAAGTGTCACCCCATCCCGGAATGGCTCTTGCACATGCTTGAATGGCCATGTGCCAGTCTTGTGATCTTGGATGCCTGGAGGGACCTTGCAAGGGGTGGGGGGAGACAGGGTCACTACAACTTGCTCCGATCCAACCATTAAGCTTGTTATTTGGCTTCCGAACAGGGCCAGTTTAAGGGCCCTGCAGCACCTGCAGCCAAAGGGGGGGCCATCATTGTGGGGGTCTGTCTGTTTATTCCCAACAAGAATCCATGCTGTTGGGCCAGCTTGTAGGTTGCGTGTTTTGGAAACTTGCTGAGCAACAAATTGGGGCCATTGGCCTCAACCTCTTTACGATCGCCCTGATTCATTATTTGGGATTAATAAAGGCTAGTTTTATAGTCACACGGGAAGGATGAACCGCAGAAGCAACCATGTTTAGTTGCCCTTTGGGAATAATAATAACCCACTAGTCAGAGTTCTTGAGGGGACAGAGGAGATAAAAGAACTCTAAATGCTTTCCATGTTTGTTTTTGTGTGTTTGTTTCAGGGCTGAACATGGAGTGACTGACGATCATCAGTGTAAGAGTCGTAGTGTCCTCACCATACCTCTGGTGGAATATTATTAGAAGAAGCCTTCTGTGCTAAACAGATCTTCTGCAATGGGAAAGAGAAACCTGTAGCCCCCCAATTGTTCTGGATTATAACTCCCATCATCCTTGACTGTACAATATGCTGGCTGGAGATAATGGGGGGCCTATTTGAAAAATCCTCTTTCAAAAGTGTCAGATAACCATTCAGATAAAAGAAATGTTTTACTGATTTTTATATCAGTATGGAATTTTTAATATCATTTGAGGGGGTGCTTCTCTAGTTCCTCTCTTGTGTGTTTTTTCTTTCTTTCTTTCTTTCTGAAAATCATTCCCTGGTCCACTCCCTCATCCCATATATATCTTTGAAACATCTCAGAAATGCTGTGTCAATTTCTGGCCACTGTACACAGGAAACCACAAGGTTTTTGTGTTTTTTTTCCCCTTTACATACAACTGCACTTTCCATTCTATGCCTGACATCATTGCAGAAGCTTTCATAATCCATCCAGAAAGATCTCAGCAAAAGATCCAGACCTATCTGCACCCTGTCTCCAACGAGGACTAGTCACTTGAAACATAGTGGCCAAGAATAGATGGATGGCTATCACAGAAAATCACATTCATCTTCCGCTTCTAACCCTTTGTAAAAAATGATTTTGTTTCTTTGTTTGCTTTGTTAGCCCACTCAAGAAATCTAGCAGACCTTCCCTCCATCAATAAATCTGTCTACTTGAGAAAACTCAACCTCCACATTCTTCTATCCCTGCCTAGTGTCAGCTGTTGGCTCCTTTAGCTGTTGTCACACTGCAGAAATAATGCTGTTTGACACTGCTTTAATTATCTTGGCACCATCCTATGGAATCCTGGGATTTGTAGTTTGTTGTGACACCAGAGCTCTCTGGCAGAAAAGGTGAAATATTTCATGAAACTACAAATCCCAGAATTCCATAGCATTGAGCCATAGCAGTTAAAGCGGTGTCAAGTGGCATTATTTCTGCAATGTGGCAGCAGCCTACATTAGCCAAGTAGTGAATCTGTCCTGGGTCTCAGTCCAGACTTTAAAGGAGTTATCCAAGGTGCCAAACCTCTTCTGGACATAATGTTCAGTGCCTTGGAGCCTTCTTTTAAAATTCAGACTGAAATGCAGAGTGGATTCACCACCCCCATTGACACAGAAGCCCCCGGCTGCCATTGTCTTTGCTACAAAAGAAGACACCATGCTGGACACACACCTTCAGTTCGAGTATCTGAGCTCTAAATCAGGAGCAGGAAAGTTCTGCTTTGAATCTCCTCTATGCTGTAAATGGACCCACACACACACACCAAAGGCTGGCAAATATGCAAACTACTTCCCTTGGGAAATGTTACATTTGAAGATCATGCAAGCTGACGCAGAAACTCTGAGCATGCCGTGACAAGCATTCACCCTGGCCTGACTCAGTGCCATAGCTGTGAAGCTGAGAAGCTGTCTCACACTGAACTAGACCACTGGTCCATCTCTAAGAATGAAGAGGTCTAAATCAGAGTACTGTAGCTACTCTCCTCTAAAATAGACCTACTAAATTATTAGCATTCACCCAAGGAAACCCACCTATCAAAACAGGCTTTCCAGAAATTGGAAATCACTTGAAGGCATGCAGCAGCAACAACAATATTAAATATTTGAAGGGATGCTATATTGAGGATGCAGCAAGCTTGTTTTCTGCTGCTCTAGAGACTAGGACACGGAGCAATGGGTTCAAGCTACAGGAAAAGAGATTCCACCTAAACATTAGGAAGAACTTCCTGATGGTAAGAGCTGTTTGGCAGTGGGATGCGCTGCCTGGGAGTGTGATGGAGTCTCCTTCTTTGGAGGTTTTAAACAGAGGCTGGATGGTCACCTGTTGGGCATGTTTTGATTGGGTATTCCTGCATGGCAGGGGGTTGGACTAGATGGCCCTTGTGGTCTCTTCCAACTCTATGATTGTATAATTCTAGCAACAGCAGCAATAACAACAAAAACAACAACAATAGGGTAAGAGAAACTCCTGACCTTGACTGAGTCCTAAATGAATAGGATCAAACTTGAGACAGTGTTTTGGGTCAACACCTACCTGCGTGCGTGTGTCACGCCAAGGATTCCACTTTGCGCAATGAGCTCTTATCTTGCAAGAGGCCACCACAATATCTCTGATGGTTTATAATCACCCCCACGCCCATCACTGCATTTTTACTGCAACAGATGAACCTGGTTCCCCCTGTGGAATTTAATTTTAATTGCAAACTAGGTATGAAATGCCAGAGTCCCTTGGGTCTTACCCCAGCCTCATTTCTGCATGGTTCTGAAGGATGTTTTTATTAAAGGGAACAAAGCGAATTACACAGAGTTAAATTTTCTGCAAACACCCGCAATGATACGGATTTGTCTGTTTGTTCAAGGAAACCTACTGTTGCTAACCCCCGACAGTTCTGTAATCTGTTACAAGAAGCAGGATGGAATAGTTTTGTTCTAGATCAGGGGAGCCCCCTGGTGGCCAAGTGAAAGCAGCATTGCCTTGACTTACACAAGCCTGGCTGGGTCTCCTAAATTGCAGCCAACACCCCAAGGGTGCTGGAGTTCTCTGCAAGTCTGGAGACTATGCCAAACAAATTTCAATTCCAGCCCCCAACATTTCACTTTGAGCCCCCTTTTGTGAGCACACACAAAAAGATATTTTTTTTAAAAAAAAATAGGATTTCAAAAGTTTAACCAGCAGAGAATTACATATACACATAAAGTTCTCCACAATGGTCTAAGTAGGCACTGGTGGTTTCCATGTTAGTAGTGGGTGAATCTGCTCCTGGTTTTAGTCTGAACTTTAAAGAAGCTACCCAAGCTGCTAGAATAAGCTTCCCTAAGTCATGCTCCAAATCAGTTCTACTGTCTCGATACCTCTTTTAGGACTAAAACACAGAGCAAATTGTCAAAGGCTTTCACGGTCGGTATCCATAGATTTTCAGGGTTTTTTCCTAGGCTGTGAAACTATTCTAGAACACAGCCTCACAGCCCGGAAAAAAACCAAGGAAAATCTACAGAGCAAATCCCTATCACCAAAACTGGTTCATTGATCTGGAAACTCCTTTTAAGTCTAGACTAAAACACAGTCTGGACTCATTACCTCCCTGACATGGATCCCACCAGCCACCACTGCTTGGGCTGCTATCTAGCCCATACCCTCCAAGATTTCATGGATGTAAACCAGGACACATTTTTTTGATGAGGAAGAAACAGACAAGCTAGGAAGGACTGCAGGAGTTTGCTTTTGCCTGCACTTACTGGGAATGGAATTGAGTGCCAACTACATTTGCATTTTGACTCAGCTTGCAGCAATGGAAGTAAGGTGAGGCTGATGGAGAAAAGTGAAGGAAGAGAGAGAAACTGGGACATTAATTTTTCCTTTATTTTCTTCTCTTTCTTCTTTTGCTTGAATAAGCCACCGTCCTTCCAACTCAAAGATCTGAACAGGAGATAAGAAAAGGGGAGAAAGAATATATGCCATCTGTCTTTGCAGCAACAAAGCCCTCTGCGCCATCCTGGTGAGCTATAAAATATATAGTGTTTTGGTAGCAGGCCTTGACTGACAGTCTTAATTATAGGGGGACATGGGTGAGAGTCAAGTCAGCAAGGCTGGGAAACATTAGAATAATCCTCTACTCTCCAGCTTGGAAAGGAGGATCTCATCTTACCCATCTGAAGGTGATCATCTAATTATTCCTAGAGAGAGAAAGAGAGAGGTTTCCATCAAGCTGCACAGGCAGAGGCAAAGTCATCTGTTGGATGTGCTTTCAGAGAGGTCCCGGCACCTGAGACAACAATGGAAAGCTTGGTATTGTTAAGAGCATCTTTGCTGCCCCAAAGCTCACCCAAAGGACTCTAGCCTCAAGGAAGTTTGTGATCCCTATTAGTAGCCTTGACACCCCTGCCCCTTTCCACTTAATAATTGGCAACATTTAATAACTTGGCTAAACTATGGCCATCCATGACAGTGGCAAGTATACCAGGAACTCCCAAAGCCAGGGACCTTTAAAAGACCTGAATTTAGTCACGTACACTCTAGAGAGGGGCCATTCTAAATTCCAAAGAAAAGCAACTACTGTAACTCACAGGGCAACTTCTTACCTGGACATCTGGCTAATCCAATCAAGGATAGCTAAGTACTCGAGTCTTGCAAAAACCAGTTCATCCTATCCTTCCCCTCAAACAAAGAAGGTTACTTGCCTCATTTAGTTTCAAATTGATAACACATTAACGATCGTTAAGCTTCTGGAACATCCATTGTAAAAACTTGGGAGACCCTGAGCGTTGTCTTTCACTCTAAATCCCATCCCTTGGAGAGGAATATTAGGTATAAAAGCCTCCCCAAATCTCCACTCAAGTGTTTGCAATTCCCTTACTACTAGAGTCCACGTCAGCTGTATCACCATTCCTGCTTCTGAACCCCAACTCTGCTGGTTTTCTCCACAATTACAGCTGCAGCTACCATCAGCCTTGCTCTTCCATAGCCAGGAATGAGTCCCACATCATATGATCAGGCTAGCCACATGCAGGGGAACTTGCTCACATGCCGAAGGCTGGCTTCCTGGCTTCAGAGAATGTAAAACGGATGGCAGTGGTGGCATTTGCAGGGTCATGGTGGTCTGGACTCCATCCTAATCCATGCAGGTAATGGGGGAGTGACAGGCCAGATCCTTGGATCGAATACACTGGCAGGGAGCCAGCATATTCTGGCCCGTGTAGATGAGCCCTGAGTCACATACATGCCACATAGTGGGATTGCAAGTTATGTTTTCTATGTATAATCAATCACAGCATGTTGTTCTAGTTTGGAGCTTCCTTCTACTCCAGAGGGTGTGTTCATGAAGCATGCTGGCCACCTTGCATTTTTCCTTTTAGAAATTAAGCTGGGAAGCAATTTAGGACATTAATCTGTAGCATCCATCTATCTCCTATCTATCTAGACAATGTCTTCCCTCCCTCTCTCTTTTTCTCTTTCTATTTCATCCTTTTTGTTGTTCCTCAAGTCCTTCACCCTAGGATCCTGCCTTGTTTTCAAGAGAAGCTTTTTCTTGTTTGTTTTAGTTTGCCTCTCTTTGCATGGTGGGAATATTCAGCCTCTCTTTCTCTCCCTCTCTTTAGAAGAAAATATAATTAAAGTATTTGTCTCCACAGCAGGAAATGTAAACTGTATGGCAGCCAATTTCTAGATATTTTTGGAGAAGGAAAGAGAAAAATCGTTTAAGAAAACAATTATTGTCAGGCACGTTCAGAAACCACCGTCGTCAGTCCTGGCGTCCTCCTCCATCTTCTGTAACCAGCTTTGACTGGGCTAAAACTGTGTAGCACCTTTTATGGGAGCTTTGTTTTTTTTCTTTGTTGTCCTTTGTTTGTTGTTATGAAGACCCTAAGGTGAACATATCACAGGGTCACAGATTGTGTGACTTCACCGGTAGGTTTCCATGGCTGAGTGGGGATTCGAACCCTGGTCTCCAGAGTCGTAGTCCAATGCTCAAACCACGCTGGCTCACTATGGTATATTATTAAAGCCAAAAATCCTAGCTCAGCCACCACCTTGGCCCCTTTTCCCAATATGCTGGAGGCTAGGAGAGGATGGGAGAGACCTGGCTGAACGAGACTACGTGCGAAAGGGATCTAGGAGTCCTAGTAGACCACAAGTTGAACATGAGCCAACAGTGCGATGCGGCAGCTAAAAAGGCCAATGGGATTTTGGGCTGCATCAATAGAAGTACAGTGTCTAGATCAAGGGAAGTAATAGTGCCGCTCTATTCTGCCTTGGTCAGGACTCACCTAGAATACTGTGTCCAGTTCTGGGCACCACAATTAAAAAAGGATATTGACAAATTGGAGTGTGTCCAGAGAAGGGCAACTAAAATGGTGAAAGGTCTGAAAACCATGCCTTATGAGGAGAGACTTAGGGAGCTGGGTATGTTTAGCCTGGAAAAAAGATGGTTAAGAGGTGATATGATAGCTCTATTTAAGTATTTGAAGGGGTGTCACGTTGAGGATGGAGCAGGCTTGTTTTCTGCTGCTCCAGAGACTGGAACACGGAGCAATGGATGCAAGCTCCAGGAACAGAGATTCCACCTCAACATTAGGAGGAACTTTTTGACAGTAAGAGCTGTTCAGCAGTGGAACGCACTCCCTCGGAGCGTGGTGGGGTCTCCTTCCTTGGAGGTCTTTAAACAGAAGCTGGATTGCCATCTGTCGGGGATGCTTTGATCAAGATTTCCTACGTGGCAGGGAGTTGGACTGGATGGCCCTCGTGGTCTCTTCCAACTCAGCAATTCTATGATTCTATGATTCTAGAACTTATAGAAAATTGGAAAAAATGCTTTTTTGGACTGTCACTCCATAGCTGGCTGGTGGATTCTGGGAGTGCCAGTCCAAAAAAAAAAGAACCTTCACCAAGCCCAGAAACACTACCAGTGAATCCCAGGTGCTGTAGACTCTATTTCAGAGGAAAGTACTGGCAAAATCACCTCTGAGGAATCCTTTGCCTAAGAAAATCCTGTGAAATTCTTGGGGTCACTATATGTCAACAAGGCAATTTGAAGAAATATACAACACACACACGTGTTATAACTCCATCATGACACCAGCATATGCTGGTGGGGGAATTCTGGACAAAGTATTCCCCCAAAGTAAATTTGTCCAGCTTCTGGGTAATAAATGCATAGAAATATGTGGGGAAATAACAAAGCTGGTAGCTGTAAGCATTCATTTCAGTGTTCATTCTGGCTTTTCCTCCACTGAACACATCCCAAATTTCTTGGAAGCCAACTGATGCCACCTTGCCTTCCAATGCCCTCTCTCTGTTTCTGACTCCTTCCTCTGCTCGCCTCTTCCTTGATGCAAAGAGGCTGAGAGGGGAAGAGAAAACACGCACACCACACACGCCCAACAGCAAACCAAACCCAACTTCTTTTTTTAAAAAAGAAATACCACTTCTGCAATTCTAACACAGCAGGACCAGCTAGAAACAAATTAAACCCATGACAATAGCCACCCTGAGTTGGGGCGAGGCAGGAATGGATTGGCGCTGGAGAACTTAATATGCTTGCTAGGTTTTTAAATTTGCTTAAATTATTATAAGGCATGTGTGTGCACGAGCCCAGATGCACGCATAAAGCAGAGAGGGCTGGGAAGCAATCAGGCACAGTGGAAAACAAGCGAAAAAGAGTTGGCGATGAAGAAGAGGAAAGAGGTTGTGGAGATGAAAAGCCACCATAACCATTTCATAATCTCTAACATTTCACAGATGAAAACCAGGACACCTGTGGCCGAGCAACATCAGAGTGAGGTCAAGATGGCAAAAGTCATCAACAAGGAAACAGGCACACAAGATAGGAGTGTATGCAGTAGTTTGCTTTGGCCAGAACCAACTGGGAAGGGGAATATTTTACCCCCTCCTGTCCTCTCCCCCCAGCCGAGTTAACTGAGTACTAAACTATTTTGCACTTTGAACTCTGTTTGCAGCAACTGAAGTAAGCAGAGGACAAAGCGGGAAAGCAGGAGAAGGGGAGAGAAACTGGGATATTTTAAAAGCAGCTAGAAAAATAGGATAGCGGAGGATTAATCTGGAATGTTCCTGACAATCTGGGACAGTTGGAGGGTAGGGAGTGCCAAAAGACCTACTTTTCCTTCCACCAACAGAAAGTGATGCCTTAGTAGTCTTAGTGGACCAGAAGCTGAGCTTGAGTCAGCAGTGTGATGCAGCAGCTTAAAAAATCCAATCCAGTTCTAGGCATTAATAGGAGTCTAGTGTCTAGTTCGAGGGAAGTAATAGTGTCTGTCTATTCTGCTTTGGTCAGATCTCACCTGGAATATTGTGTCCAGTTCTGGGCACCACAATTCCAGAAGAATATTGAGAAGCTGGAATGTGTCCAGAGGAGGGCAACCCAAATGGTGAAAGGTCTGGAAGCCATGATGCCCTATGAGGAGTGGCTTAGGGAGCTGGGTATGTTTAGCCTGGGGAAGAGAAGGTTGAGAGGAGACATGATACTCACGTACAAATATTTGAAGGGATGTCATACTGAGGATGGAGTAAGCTTGTTTTCTGCTGTTCCAGAGACTAGGACATGGAGCAATGGGTTCAAACTACAGGAAAAGAGATTCCACCTTAACATTAGGAAGAACTTCCTGACAGTAAGAGCTGTTCAGAAGTGGACTACACTGCCCAGGAGTGTGGTGGAGTTGCCTTCTTTGGAGGTTTTTAAACAGAAGCTGGATGGCCATCTGTCAGGGATGCTTTTATCGTGATTCCTGTGTGGCAGAGGGTTGGACTAGATGGCCCTTGTGGTCTCTTCCAACTTTATTATTCCATGAATCTATGTTGTGTCACTCCTTGTTGCTATTTTGGAGGGGATGGGGAAGAAAAGTAGGTATTTGAGGGGAGGTGGTTGGGGGATTTAGGAGAGTTTTCTGCCTCCTTAGGCACATTGGGAGACCATAATTAATGCCAAAAATATTTAAAATTCTGGGAAGCTTGAGGAGTGGCTGGGAGCGGGATTTGGGAGCCACAAGTATGAAGTATGAAGAACACCTGTAGCCCCCGGGCCACTCTTTTCCCCCTCCTCAAATTCCCGCAGGCCTAATTTATCTGAAGTGTGCAACCTACACTTTTGCAGCCCAACTAGCTCACAAAAGCCAAATAGAACCATCGTTTTTTTTAAAAAAAAATCAATCAAAACTTTAAAACCCATTTTAAAAAAGAAATAGTAGCAGCAATAAGAAGAAAACAGCCATCCATTAAATGCTTGGGCTGGAAATAAAACCTTTCCAAATGTTGCCCGTGGAAGATATAACAGCAAGGATAATAAGAGAGGAGGTGTCTCTCAGAAATCCCTCTCCTGCAAAGATGACAGAGGGATTCATCAATGAAATGTAATTTGCAGATGCATAATTCCTATTTTTTAAAAAAACCTGGGTGTTTTAATTTCAAACCTGTAGAAACTTTTTGGTGATGCCTGACAAAGAATTCTGCATTATTCAGACAGCTTACATCCTCCTCAGACTAACCAAGGCATTCATATAGATATAATATAGATATGGATAGAGATAGAGATACACAGAGAGAGCAGGCAGGCTCATTTTATTTCAGTTTGTATCTTCATTGGAGAGCCAAAGGCAGGCAAGATAGGGTGTTTTTAAATAGCCCTGCATTGCCCCCATGTGGTATATTTATTAACTACAGGCATGGGGAATTTTCTGGATAGAAATTACCGGTAGTTGTTTTGGGGGGCCAGACCTACTGGTCTCAGTGAGAAGCTGCTGGAGCCCATCAGCAAAAAGACTTGCATGTTTCTCTGTCATATACCATCTGCTGCATCATTTGCCACCAATAAAGCTTTTTTTTTTATATACAGCAGTAATGTGTCCATGTTCAGCACCAAAAAAAGTCCTGGGACTACATCTCATTCTAGCAGTGTTGACAGTATGCCCCCCTTGATGTAAGATTTCAGTGTCATATTTGGTGAATTCTCTTGGACTATCACACTGTGCTGTTATATTATTATTCCATTTTAACTGCTATGGCTGCCTCCTGTGAAATGCTGGTATTTGCAGGAAACAAACAGCTTTATAGGGCTTCTTCTCCTTTAAGCCTTTCTTCACTTTTAATCCATTTGGCCATTTAAGGTGTTCTTGTTTTGCTTTTTTTTTTTTAAGTTACTGTTTATGTTTACTCTAAGAACAGATCCAATTGTGCTTAATAGAGAATACCTACATCTCAAAGGCATTGAGCTGCATTTACCATCTGGAAAAAGCAGTTTCAAATGGGATGAGAAAGAAAACGAATATACTCCAGTGCACACTTAAAGTCACTAGCAAAAAGAAAAGAAGGAAGGAAGGAAGGAAGGAAGGAAGGAAGGAAGTCTCCCAAAAAATGCAAGACAAGGCCAGTCACCACAAAATGGAGTCAGTTCATTCATATACTGTATTTATTTATTTTTTATTTATTTTTACCACTGAAGATGTTTGTCCAGGCTCTGAGGTGTGCTATTCTTTAAAATTCCACATGTTCACCTAGACCATCAGTGGACATCATGTGGCCCTTGGAAAACATATTTGTGATTTTCTTTAGTTCCTTTATTCCTCCCCTCTCACCCCAGTATGTTTTTTGTCCAGGACCAGCATGGAGACACCCCCCCCCCCAGATACCAAAACAACAACCCACCCCATACCAACACAGAACACACACACACACACACACACACACCTGCCATGCCCTGCTTCCAGAACTTGGAAATGGACTCGGACTCAGAGACTGAAGCAGTGGACATGCCAGGACCTCCTGAACCAGAGCATGTTCCAGAGCCACAGGCCTCAGACATAGACAATAGTGCAGTACCAGCTCTGGCAGAGGGTCCTGATCCCCTTTAGATACAGAGGACAAATTGCCTATACCTACCTTCTCAGCACAGAGACAACAAAAGGAAGGCTTGAGGCAGTCTCAGTGTATTTATAGCAAACAGCAATTTGTTAAGCAGCAGCTGCATCTATAAATACCCAGCACTGCCCTCCAGGAGTTGTTGGAGATTATCTGACCTACCTGAGTACCCATCATGTTCCTTCTCACTGTGTTTGACCTTGACTGTGTTTGTTGACTCTGGACTCTGTTTGCCTGACCTGGATTCTGCTGGACTACCCTGAACTCTGTTTGCCAGACCTGCACCTTACATATTGGACTGCGCTTGTGGACTTGTGTTTTGCTTGCTAGTAGAGTAAGTGACTGACTTCAAGCTGCCTTGATTCCTTTGCTTGTAATTAGCTTGACCGTGCTGTGCCTTTGCTATCAGCTGTGTAGTGATCAGCCTTTGGCTGGTTGCCCAGACATTCTTTGGACAGAACCCACAAATACTTCTATCATTTGAGTCCTTCTCAAAATGGCAACAAGAAGTCACTTCCAGTCACCATTTTGAGAAGAACCCAGATGAAGACTTTGAGAACACTGTTGGGTGGGGGGATGCAGCCTGCAGGGGGATCAGGCATGGGGAATTAATCCCTGGTCCCTATACAGTTGCCCTCCCCCAATGCTAGAAGCTAGTTCTCCAAATGATGAATAGGTAAATCTCACCTCCAAGGCATTAGCATGGACCACGAGCTTCCAGAAATCAGACAAGGGGCCATTTGGACAATAAGACTGTGCACTTGGATAGCTCCCTTTAAAGTTCAGACTCAGACCCAGTGTAGACTCAAACCTTCTGATGTGGAAGCTGCTAAATCCCCTGGGGTGTGATGTGTCATTGTATTTGGAAAATAAAGGTGCAACTTCAGGCAGTGAGAGATGGAAAAACACTTGTTAACAATGCAACCTGATCACTCGTTAAGGAGAAATGGAAACTCGCTGATTATAGTCGTTAGTGAAAGCTTATGGGGCAATGGATTTTTAAGGTGGGAGAGAGGGATGCCTGCCAGGAAGGCAGAATAATGCTTATTTCAGAAACACATAGGAAAGAAGGCAGTCATCTTGAATTAGAGCTAGATTATGAAGAAGCATTTGTATTCCTCACACTCTTCCTGTCTCACTCTCTCTCAGTTCACTAAGGGTCCCCAATTGTTGCAGGTTTAAAGGAGGTGGGTGTCCAATATTACTCAAAGCATGTGTTTCCCTCTTTCCTAAATGTACTTCCTTCTCACAACTACCAATGTGTACGTGTGTGTATGTGTGTGCAGTCCAGTCTTAAGAATCAAACACAGAGAGACAACTAACCAAATCAACTAATGGGGAAATCCAAAGACGAGGTCACGAAGGCAAAGGCAAGATTCAAGATCATGGGCAGTTGGTCAAGAGTCGAAGTCCGGCATGGCTTACACCCAAGCAGGTTGGTTGTTAGTCATGCTGTTCCAGAAGAGGTGCTGCCTAATTTATGAGCTGGCAGCATCCCTCAGGTGTTGCCTTTTTACTTCCTACTTCCATGAAGTTTGGCATGTTGGCATGAGAACAGGGTTGTACAAATAAATGTGACCCGGTTCTGAAAAAGTATATATGAAAATATGTTTTTTGCTTAGTCCAAAGACTGTTGCAAGAAAAAATATGTAGCATGGCTCAGAAAAGGTCCCCTTTCTGACTACAACTCCCATAATCCCTCAGCCAGGCTGGCTAGGGGGGTTCTGGGAGTTGTATCCCCCCCCAAAAAAAAATCAAAGAACTTCCTCTAGCTCTTGCTATGAAAATGTCCATTTCTGTCTCTCTTTTTGGCTTTGAAACCCATCTCCAGATTGCATTGCTTTCTGTTTTGCTCCGTTTTCCTTCTTTTATTTTATTTTATTGGTTTAAAGAGCCTTCTTTGAGTTGCTCACAGACAGCTTGGAGTTGTCAGCCACCCTCCTGTAACCCAGCCAACATTTTAAGTTGCAGCTCTTTCGGAAAGACAGAAAAGGAGGAGCCGTCACTTTTTTTTTTCTCCCCCTCCGCCAGGGCAAATCAGTCTGGAGCCTGTCATCAGCCTCAAGGCCTGTTCTAAAATATTTAATTTTCTGATGATGAATTGGCAGCCTGTTGGGAAAAGACAACAAGGAAACAAAGAAAGGGGGGCACAGACATTAGCAATCTGTTGCATGCCCCCTGTGCCAGAATCCCTGCATCAGAATTCCTTCTGGTCTCTTCCTCCGCTCCACTGAAAATAGAACACTTGTGGGTCTCCAATTTGGAGGCCCATTTCTTGTGATGGAAGCGAAATGTATATTAACAGGGGTTTCACTATCGGGGGACAGCAATATGAATGCATTTCCCCCCCAAATAAAAATTCTCCCTCCGATGACATTTTTCTTCGGCTCTCCAATTTCTGGCATGGCAGTAACTTAAAATTTCAGTCGAGCCTTTAGAAATACAGCTTCAGCATCCAGAAAACAGGCAGGACCAAAGGAAGGTGAACACAGCAAATACAAGAGTTCCAGGAAGAACTAAGAGGAGCCACACTGGCCCTACCATAGGCAGAGAGAGGCAATTGCCATGGGCAGAAGATGCTGGGAAATAACAGCAAGGGGTATTGGAGAAAAGCTGTGTGCTTCCATGGGAGGGATGTGGGGCTGGCCATTTGAAGAAACTGGGTCTGTTTTAGGTCTGAAATTGCCTTTACCAGAGAGCCCTGATGGTGCAGCAGTTAAATCCCAGTACTGCAGCCACAATGTTGTGAGTTTGATCCTACAGGGCTCCAAGGTTCATTGAACCATCCATCCTTTTGTAGGTCAGTAAAATGAGTGCCTAGCTTGTTTGGGGTCAATTAGCTAACACACATTGTAAAACCGCTTAGAGAGTGCTTGAGCTATAAAGCGGTATAGAAATGTAAGTGTTATTGCTTACAATTTGTAAGCCTTAGTTTTTTGGTGGGTTTTCTCCAGGCTGTGAGGCCATGTTCTAGAAACGTTTATTCCTGACGTTTCACCTGCAAAGGAATAAACTCTTCTAGAACACAGTCTCACAGTCTGGAAAACACAGAGACAAAAAAAAGTATGGATGCCAGCTGTGAAAGCCTTCGACTTCAGATTTGTAAGCCACTCTGAGATCCTTGGTGGCTGAAGAGCAGGTTATAAATACTCTAAATAAATAAATACATTTACAAAAACAGCACTTGGGGGATCAAAGAGCCTGATGGGTCAAGCTAGGGGCCCTGGCTGTGGTCTGCAGGCTAAATTTTTTCCCATCCCTGCAGTAGGGAGAGATGTCAACAGCCCTAGAGGAGCCATGGGACTCATGTGTATGCCAAGGAGGTTTCCCCCCAACACACAACTGGCTGGCTGTTTCTGCCATTCTGCAGGAGCCCACAAAACAGCAAGGTGAGGTCTCCTTCCTTGGAGGTCTTTAAACAGAGGCTGGATGGCCATCTGTCGGGGATGCTTTGATCGTGATTTCCTGCATGGCAGGGGGTTGGACTGGATGGCCCTCATGGTCTCTTCCAATTCTATGATTCTATGATTCTGGGAGGAAGAAGCCCGGGGTGCAGCATTTTTGCTGGTCTTTCCAACTTTGCCACCCCTGCTGCCCAGGCACAAATGGGCATCGCCATATTACCCTAAATGCTCAGGGGTCATGAGGACCCACCAAATATCAACATTAATTTGGGGAATTAATGTACTCGACTTGGCAATGCAAGAGGGGGATAACAGCAGGATCTTGTGACCAGTGATACCAGTACTATGGAGGAGATATAAGCGAGATAATATACAATAATCTTGATTTGGAAAAATGATAATAACCCCATTCATGCACATATGCAGGCATCAAGCATTAATGCCAGATTAATGAATAAAGTGGGAGAGATTGAGATAAAGGAGTAGAAAAGGGAGGTTCCAGTGGGTGACCTTTTCTTGTAGATATGAGGTTGTGGAAGAAACCAGCAGAGTCGGGGTCCCGCTCTGGAATGGCTACACAGTGTGGCATGGAGTGGGTAGGAAAATGAACTGTGAGTGTTTTCGCAGTTTTGAGAGGGTTTTTATAGTAAATATTTGCCTTCTGGGGATGCAATTTTGAGTGGAAGACAATACTTTAAGCTGTTGCTCCGAGAGCAACAAAGGTATTCTGGATATGTTAATAGTATTTTAATAGTTGGATACTTTGCAAATGAAAGAGGGGAAGCAACTGCCTTTGTTTGGGTGAGGGGAAACTATTGAGGGTAGTTTGCAGGTTTCGAGTCTGCCACCCTGGCCAATGGGATTAGCCATGTGTACTGGGATTACCAGATGTGGGGGAACATGCCAAAAAATTGTGTTCACAACCATGTCAAAAGATCTCTAAAAGAACAGAAAGGCAGACCTTACCAGACACGGCATCCTTCCGCTGTTCCGGGGATGTAGCACTGCTGTGGGTGAGGCCTCCCTTTTGCATTGATGGGGAGAAGTCACTCCCCGCGTTATGCCCCTGGATGCTGGAAGACATCATCGTTGGTGAGGTCTCTCCTTCCTGTTCTTCTAGTGATCTTCTGACATGGTTTTTGCCACATCTGATAATTTCCTAAGTGTCTCCGGCTGCCTTGCAAATTAGCATTTGCTTTATCATTTAGATGAACTCTCCTTAAGTGCATTCCTGATAAAGCAATATTTGTCTTTGGGTTTTTCCTAGTTCTCCAGTTTATGTTAATGGCAGCACTACATGGAAGACCACGTTTGACCTAATTATTAAATATGGCCAATTATTAAGATAGTTATGGGGTTGGGGACATCAGGGTAGGTAACACCTAGGTAAGTCTTGGATCTCATCTTAGGAGATCCAAGACTTGGATCCCATTCCAGGAGAAATGGGATCTCATCTCAGAAGAATGATGGCGCATAAATTCAATACATACATAAAATGCATAAAAACCTTGGGTACCCATGCTTCACTCAATACTGACTCTTAGGAAAAACTCAGAATGGCATGCTGTCTGAGGCATTCTGGGATTTGTACTCCAAAAAATCACTAATTTTTTTCCTACCTAGGGAAGAATTCCAGCTTCAAGGCTGTGGCAGCCATGCTGGTATGTCTCCTCATTCATTATACATTAACTGCAGGCATGGTACTTCTTGTGATCTAGGCTCTGGAGACTCAGGCAGACAGAAAGATGGAAAGCTCTAATTTGGCAGATTTAGCTTCCCACCCCACCCTAAACCACCCCATGAAAGGCAGTCCCTCCTTTCTCACCAGCTACAAGAGGAGACTGGATTTGCACAGAGTCCTACAAAGGCAAGCGTGACAAGATTTACTACGTGACGAAGTCTCTTCAATTGGCGACGGTAACTGGAGAATTACGCTGATAAATATTTGATATGATTTTGGAGTTGGATAATACATTTTTTTAACCATCCCGCAGAAAGGAGAAGATGGAACTGCTGAAGGAGAGAGTAATGCATGTTGTTTTTGCCTTTCTTTTCTTTGTATGAATTTAAACATTCTCCGGTGAGAGATCAATGCTCCATGGAGATGTTACATTGGCACTGTGGGCAGCAGAGCATTTCTCAAATCTGTCCTGCTTAGCCATGCAAGAATGTGATGTATTTGAATGAAAGAGGCAGGCAGACAGAGATAAAGGCTGAAATCCAAATGCTGCTTCCAACTAAAGTACACCCGTTGAATTGCAGAACATAATTGCTCAATATTATGTGAATCCCATTGATTTAATGGGTTTACCCGAGTTGGGAGTCGCAATTGAAATTAGACCAGTAACTCAATCAAGACATCATGTCAAACCATGGTTTGAGTTCGGCATGATTTATAACCAAACCATGGTTAGGACATCCAAATTAGACTGTTTTCCATATCTGTAGTATTCCAGTTTCTAGGTTTAGAGGCTTCGAGTGATAGAAGGAAATTTGTAACTAGTTCTCAAGTCAGACGTTGCCAAGTTATGGTTAAGAAGCACAAAGAATATGAGGAGAAGAAGAAATGGGATAAAAATAATTGTCTTCTCTATGGATGAGGTCAAAACAACCAAACCCCAGTGGATAACAAGTGCCTACTGTATATTGCACCTTAACTCGATGACCTAAATCCTATTGGCAGTTGGAACGTGAGAGAGACATCATGGTATAGTGGTTTGAGTGTTGGACTAGGACTCTGAAGACCAATATTCAAATCTCACTCAGCCATGGAAACCCACTGGGTTACCTTGGGCCAGTCACACTCCTCCTCAGAGGAAGGCAAAGGCAAGCCCCCTCTTAACAAATCTTGCCAAGAAAACCCCATGATAAGTTCACCTTAGGGTTGCCCTAAGTCAGAACCAACTTGAAGGCATACAACAACAGGTTGGAACTAGAGTAGACTCATTGAATCAATGCAAAGTTCCTCCATGTTGACTCATCATTCAATAACTGATTTGATGGGACAACTCTAGTTGAGACTAATCAATAGGATCCAGACCCAGATCATTTATAAACAAGGTGAGGGAACATCACTCCTAATATAGATCCTTGGGAGAATCCCACTTAAACTTAAAATTGACTCTTTGCTAATTTCTTTCCCACCTTCAGAACATTCATATGTGCATACAAATAACAGAAAGATGCTCAATATTACTTGTGGAGTCATGACATTACCCTTATTTTCCACTTAGTGTAATTTAAAATCAAATTCCTGCTTTATGAGATTCTGAGTTAGTTCATTTGTTGTTGTTGTTGTTGTTGTTGTTTTAAAAAAAGCCACCTTCCCCCAGTTGCCAAAAAAAAAAAATCACCTAACTTGAGGCAGCAAAGTTAGAGCTGATCATTAAATCCTCATCTATATTTTGCACTCAGGTAATTATGATTTTTCAGTTCAACACCTACAGGGCAAGAGCAATTACAGACACACAGAAAAACAATCTGTACACAAACAAATCTCATATTGAAGAAAATGGTATGCCATGTTTGAGAAAATTCCATGCAAATGGAAGTCCTCCAGGAAAGAATCACTTGTTGGCACAGAGATTGTTTCAAAACTCCTACATGCATTCTTGCTGAAGAGGCAATTTTCTTTTCACTGACAAGCAGCTTGCCTTTTCAGCCATTCAAATGAATACTGGGAAAATGCTAGAGAACCTCCTTGTATAAATTATAGAATCATAGATTCATAGAATTGTAGAGTTGGAAGAGACCACAAGGGCCATCCAGTCCATGAAGGGTGCACCAGTCCAGGCCTGAAGGGTGCATACTGCTTTTTAGTACAGGCTATAAAGTAAGAAATGTGGTAGGAAGCAAATAGCATGCAAACCAGCTCTTACACTAGTACATTTACTTGCCCTGGTGGTGCAGTGGTTAAATGCCAATACTGCAGCCATAATGATGTGAGTTTGATCCTGCAGGACTCCAAGGTTCACTCAGCCTTCCATCCTTTTGCAAGTCAGTAAAATGAGTACCCAGCTTGTTGGGGGCAATTAGCTAACACATTATAAACTGCTTAGGGAGTGCTTAGGATGCATGTAGGAGCACAACAATGCATGTAGGAGCACTATAAAGTGGTATAGAAATTTAAATATTATCGCTATTGCTGGGCAATGAAAGAAATATCACTATCTCACAGCCAGGTGAAAGGAGCTGAAGAAGACTTCATTGTCTCATCTCTCTTGGAGATGCACCCTGGTGGAATGGCCACTGAGAGAGAGAAAGCTAGGATGGATGAAGGCAAATGGCCAAAGGTGCCACCAGAATAGGTTTGGCTTCAGGTGCAGGTAGGAGAAACATGGTGACTGAGAAGTATAGAGACTTCCAGCTGCTCCAGTGTTCTTAGGGTGGTGGATCCACCATGGGTGACTTAACTTTAAGGGAGTTAGCCAACGTGCTGAATGAGGCACCACTGGCCAGGTAGAATGATCATGCAGGAAGGCTACACAGAGATGGGGAAGGGGATGCAAAATACCTATTGGTCCCAGTTAAGCCAATAAAAGAATCCTCTCTGCCTCACCTCTCCCTTGGAGAGAAACAATGAAATAGCTTCTGATGGTTTGGGCCTGGGTGGGCAACAGCTTGGAGCTTGGGGCCCAAATTTTCACCCCCCATCCTCTCCCAAGGGCCACATACACACAACAATCCTCAAAATCTATTATTTACTCTGCAGTCACCATGTTGAGAAGGACTGCAGAGGAAAACAGAGGTATTTGGTGATACTACAAGGGAGAGCAAACAAGGGACTTTGGGGGACTGTGGGGTACAGGCTTTAGGGACCACATACACATCTTTGGGAGCCAGAGATGTATATAGCTTGACAGCCACAATTTTCCTAGGCAGTTTTATATCTATAAAATGACTACAACACATAATTTGGAAGTAACTGGTTGCAAATAACTTGGTTGAAGGAAGGTACACTACCTAGGTCTGAGACATCCCAGAATCCTTTGGGAGAAGCTAACAATCATGATCATTGAAACCACAAGGGAAAAAAACAAAGAAACCTACAGCGTAAGCCAGTCCAGAGGTCAAGGATCCAAACAAATACACAAGCAGGGAGTGCTCAAAAGCCAGGGAGAGCAAACAGTTTTGAACAACATAGGTTCTCCATGGTTTTTTTCTGGGCTGTGAGGCTGTGTTCTGGAAGAGTTTATTTCTGACGTTTCACCTGCATCTGTGGCTGTGAACAATTGTGAACACCCCCAGCAGCTACTATGGGATTTATAGCCACCTGACCATGAGACACTAGGTTCTTGTTTGCTCGTTGTTTCTTATTTAGGAGGCGTGGGCTCTGTCACTTTTGTTTGTTGTCCCAAATATGTTCCACAAATGATGAGATTGTCTCCACAGTGTTCCTCACCCCAGCTGAGGTAGGACCCCATTGGATATAACTTCCTCATCAGCTCTTTCAGCCCCTAGCTGCTCAGATTTGGAAGAGAGACATCATTAGAGCCAGAGATCTTTCTGTATCTGACTCCTCTGCACTGAATTCCTTAGGCTCTGTGGGATGACAGCTTCCACGTCAGTGAGGCAGCAAACCCTCTCCAGGTTTTAGGTTAAAGGAGTTATCCAAGGTGCTGAAGCGTATCCTCAAAATCAGTCCAGCACCTTGGAGGGACCCTTTAAAGCCAAAACCTGGGGTGGATTTGCCAACCCCATTGACAAGGGAGCCACCAGCCAGCGCTGGTGAAATGAAAAGCAAATGTTTCCATTGAGTCACAAGGGTTAACTTCCCACTTTAGTTGCAAGAAGGATGAGTTTAATTTTAAGGCCTGGATCCCAGTCAAGAAAGAGTCGCAGGAGGTGGGAAGAACATTCAATTGCTGTGGGAAGGAGGCAGGGAAGAGAGAGAGAAACAGATTTTGACAAACAAAGGCTAACCCCCATGATGGATTCATTCAAACCCACAGTGCCAGAGTCTATTGAAAAATCCAATAAAGCCCTCTTGATCTTTTTCTCCACATGGAGTTGTCACCAGATGCCTTAATTAGATATTGTTATTAACAAGAATGTAGCACACAAATTAAGCCAAGCCGGCATTTAATCTTTTGTGACCAGCCAACCAATTTTGCCAAAATAAACACACAGCAGGGGTGGGAGTTCTTTTTTTAGGCATTTCCTGTTGTGGTTGTGGTGGCGGTTGTGTTTTGTTTACACCACCACCGCCCCCGATTCCCCCATTCCACAACATACTGGGCAGAAAGAGGTTTAATATTTCCAGCATTGACTTTGCATTGAAAAGTCTCACCGCCGATTTATACAGCTGCTTAGAGAGCTGATGTTGAGGAAGGCGTGGAAAAGGCAGGTCCAGTTTTGTCTGGGAGCATCTGTGCTATAGATCCCAATGAAGGGACAAACCCGGAAAATATCCATGAAGACTTGTGGGCAGTGTTCATTTGACACTGCTTTAGACTCAGCTCTCTCTTGTGTCCATCCTTTTATGAGCCTTACCAATAAATCCTGTGGCCTATATCTGAGGGTGCATCTACACTGTAGAAATAATGCAGTTTGACACCACTTTTTAAGTGCTGGCGCTCTATCCTATGGAATCCTGGGATTTGTAGTTTTACAAGATCTTTAGCCTTCTCTGCCCAAGAGTGCCATTGCCTCACAAAACTAAAAATCCCAGGGTTCTGTAGGATGGAGTGTTAACAATCCTGATAGCCCACATCTTGGAATATCAAATAATTGGCTATATTTCATAATTTGGCTAAGGTGGCTATCCACATGGTTACAGGTAAACCATGGCCCCCTAACATCATGGTGGTATTCATGCAAGACCAAGGGAAGGGCATGTGGAAATTCCCCCCAAAAATTCTCTCAAGTAAGACTCAATACCTGGAGGTGAATCAATCACTAATCCACCCAACAATATCAAGATACCTTATTGCTTGTGGAATGGGATTTTATGCTCCCTCCCAACAAAAGACCTTGCCTGTTTTCTATTCAATTCCAAAAGTATTGATCATTAATGATCACTAACTCCATTGTTTTGGCCTAGGAACCTTTGAGTACCACTGTATTTTACTCAGACTCCTATCTCTTCAGGGGAATTGTTTCATATAAATATCACCTCCAAACACCACCAAATTGTGCACAGTTCCACTTTCTTTTGACTCCATTTTCACACTGTGTAGGCAGGCCATTGTCTGGACCTTCCTCGCTGCTGGTTTACTTCATGATCTCCACTCTGCAGGATTGGTATAATATAACCCGCTACCCCCTTACTCTATTCCTCTATCCAAATGCTTCCTACTACTTTCGATAGCCTTGTGTGAGTGCTTGAAGCCTGAGCATTTGCATGAATGCTGTTGATATTAATTTCCAATAAAGATCATTTAATTGTACCTTTGGCTTAGAGTTTCCTCCTTAGTACCAGTATACATAGGTTAAAAGGTCCTGCTGTTGTCCATATTCTTGCTGCCATAAATGAGCTAATTAAATATTCCCACGGTGCCCCCAGGCCAAAATGTGCCTGCATTCTGGGGAGTGGTGCTATTGACCAGTAAGCCAGAGAGGAACCCACTTGGGTGGTAGGGAAAGGTGCTTTCCCAAGCTACCCTTCAACCTGGAGCCCTGATTTGGTGCACCGTCACCAATCTAGAACTGCTGTGATTTTTTGTTACCAAGTCAAATATCATGGCAAAACAACCTGACGCCCTCTTGACCAGCTGCCCTTTCTCAACAGTATCCTTTCCATCTGCCCAGTCTTGAGAAAAGGTCATGGTGTTGAAGACCAGTCATGTAAGGCACTGACCTTTTCTTCAGAGAGTAAGTTTTGACATTCCAAAGTTTACATGCGACCTGTCAGTACCTTGCTTCCAGAGTGCCACTGTGCCTCTATGTCTCTGAGTGGTTCCCTTATAGTCTCTATAGTATACATAGATTTCATTTATTTATTACACGTGTTAATTGTCTCGTAAAGTACATTCTCCAGCCTCCCTTCCCTACAAGCAGAAAGATGAATTCAGAGAGAAGGGATTATGCCGAGAACACGTGGCAAGAAATGATTGTCTTGCTGCTGTCAAGCATTCCTGTCATGTTGTGCCCTAGGTTTCAAAAAGGCCATAGCAGAGGACTCATTGGGATATAAAGCAAGGGCAGGTCAATGCAACAGTTCCAGTGCAACCATTGGCTGCCCGTGGGACCAGCTAGTGCCACTCTAGGACTGGCATCCTGTATGGCTCAGTGAAGCATATCAGTTCCACATGAAAAAGTATTCTAAAGTTGGCCATTCACTGACTTCTGGAATTACTGTAGAGACAATGAAGCACCCCCATGGCCATTCCATGCCTGGTGAAGAGGTAGGGAGTCTGAGAAGGCTCTGGCTATGTCCCTGTGGCTAGATGCAAAATTATTACATCATCTGCTGAATAGCAATAGCATTTGCATTTCTATACTGCTTATCAGTGCAAAGCACTCCCTAAGCAGTTTACAATGTGTTAACTAACTGCCCCCAACAAGCTGGGTACTCATTTTACTGACCTACAGAAGGATGGAAGGCTGAGTCAACCTTGGAGGCCTTGGGATCAAACTCATGATGTTTTGGCTTGCAGCACTTGCATTCAACCACTGCTGTGGTTCTTCTCTTTAGGGTTTTACTCACTCTTCCTAACAGGATCTCCTTGGCCATCTACAACATTTGCCAGCCAGAAGAGATAATCTCAAAATGGATGGACCAATCATCTGACACTCTAAGGTGGTTTCACATGTTCATAGCACCTAAGCATGCTTATCTCATCTCCTCCAGCTGAGTTGCCTGTGAGCCACATGGCTATCTGAGCTACTCAAGTGTTTCTGATGCTGCCCACGGATGTCAAGACTCTTGATAAACAGGACAGCTATTGCACCTTACAGAATCCATGCCAGAGGCAGAGCTTGCTATACACAACCCCCCTGTTCATTCTAAACTGGTGACTCGCTGTGAAAGCAATTGATTTGCTGAACACCAAAGAAAGTAGGGGAGGCGAACAGGTAATTGTGATTTACAGTTAATGTAGAACTTCTTTTGCAATCGCTCCCTCTGACCTTTCTACTTTTCTGTCCTCCTTGTTTAGAACATTCTCAAAACAATGTGTGAGTTTAGGCCCAGACCTGGGAGTAAAAGATTGCTTGGGAAACATCCCTCTGGGAAAGTTGCCTGTCTCATGGCTTCAGTTAATGCCAATGAGTATGTTTTTGGAGTTGAGAACAAAAGATCACAACCTCCTCGGGTTCCTTCCCACAAAGCAAGAATCCCATTATAGTGGTTTGACTCTCATAGTTTGAGTCTAAAACATAGGATGCTGATCCAAGTGTGAGATGGCCCAATTTCAAATCCACACTGCTGTGAAGCTGGAACATGTCCAGAGAAGGGCGACCAAAATGGTAGGAGGTCTGGAAGGAACAGCTTGGGGAGCTGGCTATGTTTAGCCTGCAGAAGAGAAGGTGAAGAGGTAACATGATAGCTATGTTTCAATATCTGAAGGGATGTCATACTGAGGATGGAGCAAGCTTGTTTTCTGATGCTCCAGAGACTAGGACATGGAGCAATGGACTCAAACTACAGGAAAAGAGATTCCACCTAAACATCTAGTCCAAACCTCTGCTGTGCAGGAATAGACAAACCAAAGTAATCTTGAAAGATGGCCATCCAACCTCTGTTTAAAGAGCCCCCCCCCAAAAAAAGATGGTCTCCATTCTCGGAGGCAATCTTTTCCAGCGTCGAATGACTCTTTCCTTCAAGGGGTGAGGAAGAAAATACATGTCATGCACAAGACTTGGAAGGGAGATGACAGAAATAAGAGATGAAGAACGCAACAGCAGTCTGTCACTTGTTGGGGAGGGGGAGCACGGCACACTCAGCTCCTGATGAAGAGAGGCATAACATCCTGTTTTGTTTTGCAAGGAGCTTTTTAAATGTTAAGACTTATTAGCAGCTGTTGTCAAAGTGCTGTTCTCTGAGCTTCCCCGCACCTGAGGAGCACCTTAATGTTAATTGGACACATTGTCTCTGGATTTGAAGAGAGCGGCTTGATTAGCTAAAATGGCTCTCAGCCAGACTGGAAGGAAGCCTCCCTCACCCTGTGCTGCCATTTCTGAACCCTTTATGACAGATTTGCCCTGTTGATTTCAGCATGGTGCCCCTCAGTGTTGCTCATCTGTATCTCTCACCTGAATGGCCCAGTATGTTGAATATATTCTCCCATCATGTACCAGGAGAAGGAGCAGGTGGTAGTTAACATATCAGGGGAGCTTTCACCTGATCTTTGAAGGATCTATCCATAATTCTGGACCTGTATGCAGGACAGGATTCAGCACTTCAGAGAGCTCCTTTAAAGTCTAGATGAATGGCTCTCAGACTTTGGCCCACCAGATGTTCTGGACTTCAGCTCCTAGAATTCTTGACTTGTAGTTCCCAGACTACATTTTCCCAGCCTCAAAATGCAAAGCGTTTTGCAACCATCCAACAAGAACACTAATACAAATGAACTGTTTCATGCTAGTGGACAGCTCTGAACATTGGGCCGTACTGCAAATGAGGACTCTCCAAACCATCTTCCTGGTGGTAGAGCCTCAGTTTACAACATATAACATAAGAGAGGCACTTAAAAAAGTGATACAAGGACTCCCTGAAACAACATCTCAGGCTCAGCCAAATTGATCACCAACAATGGTCTGCCCTGGCTTCACATCAGGAGGCATGGAGACACACTATCCACAATGCTGCAGCTTTATTTGAGAACTCACGCCGAACAAGTCTTGAAGAGAAACGACAACGCAGAAAGAATCACAACCCGGAAACATCACCCAAGGAGACCTTCTGCTGTGCTTTCTGCCACCAGACTTGTTTATCTCGGATTGGCCTTTTTAGTCATCAGTGCGCTTGCAGAAAGTGCAGGATGAGTCCTTCCTGAGTCTTCGTATGCGAAAAAAAGCCAGAGAGACATCATTTGCTGCAAACTGAATTCAACATGCAAAAGTAGTTTGCACTCAATGAACGCAGCAGGGGGGAGAGGAGATGAAGGGTGGAATCTTGTCTTCCCCAGTAGGCTCAGGCAAAAGCAAGCTGCACATCATCTCCTAGCTCATTGTGTTCTTCCTCATGAATAGCTTGCAGAAAGCGTGGGATGAGTCCTTACTGAATTTTCGCTTGTGAAGAAAAACCAGAGAGAGACAAGAAGCATGTGCCTGAGGGAGGGGAAGGCCACCAATGCTGGGAGCACTGGTTCCAACTGGAGTATGACCAACCTTTACTAGGCTGTCTCAGATGTTCCAGAGACTATTTCGAACCACTGGAAAACATCCTAGGGCTCAGCTATGGGGATCTCTGGTTCTTATTAAGGCCAGGTTAGGGGGGAAACAAGCCCTCTTAATAAGTCAGAATGTGGAGAACACTTTTCTGCAATCCTATCCAGCTCTCTCTCTCTCTCTTCTTCTCTCTCTCTCCTTCATGATGTGTTCTCATTCCGAGGTCTCTGGTCATTACTCTTTCCACTCCCTCATTACCAGAATGTGCCATTAAAGTTTCGCTCACTTCAAAATGATCTCTTATTATCTCTCCATGAAAATTGCCCTAGCAACAAGCTCCTTCCTTCAATATCTATCAAGCCGAAGAAAGCCATTAGAGAAATTGCAGAGCGCGTGGCATGGACTCCCACCCACCCATTCCTCCTCTTCCTCTCCCCTCCCTTTACCATCCCTCCTCACAGGTAGAAACAAGAGGAGTTATGATGCCACACCAGCTCCACCTAGGGGTCAGAGAGGAAAGGCCTGATGTTTTCCCCTTTATCTTTGGATCTGCTTCAAGTGCCTGTCTCAAATGTAGAACTTATGAATCATAGAATCATAGAGTTGGAAGAGACCACAAGGGCCATCCAGTCCAACCCTGAAATACACAATCAAATCATTCCCAACAGATGGCCATCCAGCCTCTGTTTAAAAACCTCCAAAGAAGGAGACTCCACCACACTCCTAGGCAGCACATTCCACTGCCAAACAGCTCTTGCTATCAGGAATTTCTTCCTAATGTTTCAGTGGAATCTCTTTTCTTGTAGTTTGAACCCATTTTTCTTGTAGTGTCCTAGTCTTGGGAACAGCAGAAAACAAGCTCGCTCCATCATCAGTATGACATCCTTTCAAGGTCATTAATGAAGTGTCCTTTTCATAAAATCATAGAATCATAGAGTTGGAAGAGACCACAAGGGCCATCCAGTCCAACCCCGAAATACACAATCAAATCATTCCCAACAGATGGCCATCAAGCCTCTGTTTAAAAACCTCCAAAGAAGGAGACTCCACCACACTCCTAGGCAGCACATTCCACTGCCAAACAGCTCTTGCTATCAGGAACTTCTTCCTAATGTTTAGGTGGAATCTCTTTTCTTGTAGTTTGAACCCATTTTTCTTGTAGTGTCCTAGTCTTGGGAGCAGCAGAAAACAAGTTCGCTCCATCCTCAGTATGACATCCTTTCAAGGTCCTTAAGGAAGTGTCCTTTTCATAGAATTATAGAACCATAGAGTTGGAAGAGACCACAAGGGCCATCCAGCCCCATTCTGCCATGCAGGAATACACAATCAAATCATTCCCAACAGATGGCCATCCAACCTTTGCTTTAAAACCTCCAAAGAAGGAGACTCCACCACACTCCCAGGCAGCACATTCCACTGGTGACTGGCATATCTGAAGTATTTTTTATTCCATTCTTCTTAATGAATGCACAAGTGAGTCAGTTGTTGCAGAACCAAACAGGGGAAGCAATAAGTAGAGGTAGCTTTAACTGAGTCTTTAGACCCCTGTCAGTTATTTCCTGACCCACTCCAATGGTGGCTTCCATATCAGTGACAGTGATAAAGGATTTTAGTGTGAGCTTTAAAGGGCTTGTCCAAAGTCCTAAACCTATTTGTGTGTGGGGAGGGGAGAGTTCAACATCTGAAATAACTCCGTCAAAGTTCAAATTAAAGCCTGGCTTGGCTTGACTGCCTCACAGATATGGAAGCCACCAGTTGCTAGTGACTAACTCCCATCCTGTTTGGCTCTGACCTCAGATGGGGTGAAGAGAAGAGAGATTGGGGTCTACTGATGGATCTCTGGGGTTTTCTGTAGATTGGGAAGAGTTTCTGATTCCCAGCTATCTAACAAAGCCAACAAAAAAGTTAATCAAGATAAAACAAGGAGTGGGGTGTTTTTTCTGTTTTGGGTTGGGTTTTTTTGGGGGGGGGATATGGAAAGGTATGTGAGCATGGTTCTTGTCCTGATCTAGGCTGTTAATTCTCAGCACGCATCAGCCTCCCAGGCCTAAAATGGAGCGGGGATTCCAAACCTGGTCTCCCTGAGTCCAAATCCAACACTCAGACCACTAGATATGACTGGCTCAAAAATATGCTGACCCTATCATGGGGCTGGGGTGGCAAGATTGGTTCAGAGGTGGTTTTCTGTTGCCTTCCTCTGAAGCTGAGAGAGTGTGACTTGGCCAAGGTTATCCAATGGGTTTCTATGGCAGAATAGGGATTTGAACCCTGTTTTCCCAGCGTCTTAGTCCCAACACTCAAACTACTATACCATGCTGGCTCCTGATTTTGATTTTTGGATTTAAAATAATCTAAATAATCAGGATTCTGTATCACTAAAATGCCAAGATAGGGAGAGAGGGGGAAAGACACCCCCCTCAAAAAAAAAACCCCAAAGCAGCAACACTCTAAATCTGTGGCTTTGTTCAACTCCATCTGTGCATCCTCTCTTTGCCAAGCAGCCTAAGGAAAGAGAGAGCAGAGAACATGTGAAAAGAGTAAGATAGATGCACATGATGATAATCTTTTGGGTGGGGGGTGGTTTAAGAGAGATTCAGGATTAATTGTAGGGCCTTTGTGAGAGGTGATTCCCCACTGCCCACCCACCCCTCTTGCCTTGCCCCAAACAAACCCCACCACAAACCTTTTCACTGAGATTAATGACTAGATAAAGCAAAGACAGGCTAAAAGCAATGAACTCAGCCAGCGTAATTCACTACCGCGGGAGATCGTGGTGTGATAGACTTCATCTGGGGGTAAGAAAGGTGCTCTATAATTTTTCAGCCATTAAGGATGTGTCATGTCATTATGTCTTCCGGAAGGCGAGGGAGGTGGGAGGGCAGGCGGGTGGAAGGAGTTTCAGATGCTACCATCTGAGGCTGGCTTCTCCAGTTTTTTCAAGGAAGAAGCACCCTGACTCTGACTTTAGATTGAATCGCAGAATCAATGGCTGGAATCCTGTTGGTGACAAGCATGCATGTAATTTGAAGTTCTGCTTGCATATACCTTGTTTTGGATAGGACAAAAAGGACTGCACCCTGTCCAATACCTTGCACCCAAGCAGGTGTCAAGGCCCATGGGGCAACTGCTATAGCTGACAGATGGCCAGGAAGAGAGGGGGAGGGAAGGAGAGAGGGAAGGAGGGAAGGAGAGAGGGAAGGAGGGAAGCTATGAGGACTTAGTGGACCACAAGCTGAACATGAGTCAGCAGTGTGATGCAGCAGCTAAAAAAGTCAATATGATTCTAGGCTGCATCAATAGGAATATAGTGTCTAGATCAAGGGAAACAACAGTGCCACTCAGTTCTGCTTTAGTCAGACCTCACCTGGAATAATGTGTCCAGTTCTGGGCACCACAATTCAGGAAGGATATTGAGAAGCTGGAACGTGTCCAGAGGAGGGCAACCAAAATGGTGGGAAGTATGGAAGCCATGCCCTATGAGGAGCAGCTTAGGGACCTGGGTATGTTTAGCTTGGAGAAGAAAAGATTAAGAGGTGACATGAGCACCAAGTTTAAATATTTGATGTCATACTGAGGGTGGAGAAGCAAGCTTGTTTTCTGCATCTCCAAAGATTCGGACACGGGGCAATGGACTCAAACTACAGGAAAAGAGATTCCACCTAAATATTAGGAAGAACTTCCTGACAGTAAGAGTTATTCATCAGTGGAACAGACTGCCTCAAAATGTGGTGGAGTCTCCTTTGGAGGTTTTTACGCAGAGGCTGGATGACCATCTGTTGGGAGTGCTTTGTGTATTCCCACCTGACATGGGGTTGGACTAGATGACCCTTGTTGTTTCTTCCAACTCTATGATTCTATGATTCTACGACTGTGTCCTAACCCAGGCTACAGTTCTTCAAGGAAGAAAAATGAAGTTCTGGGTAGCTTCATCTCTCCGCCATCTCTGCAAAACTGCTGCTAGGACAGGACACATTGATCTCATCACTCCACCATCCCCTTCCCCTAGTCACTGAAGATCTGAAGCAGTGTGCGCCCAGGTGATGCCAGTTGCCAGAAGGAGGCAATCCATGGAGGGAAGAGGTGTTGCTTCTCACGCAGCCAGGTAAGAAGCTACACCTGCTGAAATTGCCCCTGCTACATAACCATTAAAGGTACAAGAGCCCTCTCCAGTTTTCAATCTGGCAACCAAGCACAGAGATTGTGGAAACCACCTGGCCCCAAATTCCGATGCCTGCAGCCCTCCTCTGGACCTGCTGTGCCACTCATTGCCACTATCAAAAGGAGAGGGTCACTTGCCGTCAAAGCTTTTTCCACCTCGGTAAGGTCACGCAACCGGAGCTATCACCCAAAGCTGATACATCTCAGATCTGTGCCAGTGCAGAAGCTGAACTTTTTTTTTGCACACCTTGACATCTCTCAGAATGAGATCACCCAAGCCCTGCAGGTAGAAAAGGTGAAAAGTTGAGCACCAAAAAAAAAAGAGGAACGACATCGCATGTCGAGAACACTAAGTGACAGATGAACTCAGTCATCAATATTTCAAGGGTGACTCACCAACAGCCACCATTTCAGACTGATTTATTCTTTTCGTTTGGTTGTATCTTCAAGCTACATTCTTGTTTATTCTGGGCCTTCACCACCCTGGCCAAGGGACCATCACATCTCTGAGTTGTTTGATTTTGCTGCCGGCATCCTGGCTGGCAAGAACTCGTTTCTGTCAAGCGCTTCAGTGCCTTGGCTTTCAAACAGCCTTCCTCCAGCTTCTCTAGCCCATGGTTGCCAAAGCTCACAACTGGCACGGAACGTGGATTCAAGAGCCGGAGGGACGGAGAATCAATTGGCCCAGAATCTGTAATGTGTGCGCCTAATAAGAGAGGAGGAGGAGGAGGAAGGTTGGGCAATCAATGCCTGCTGGCCTTGAAACAGGTTCAAGATGGAGTTTCCAGAGTCAGCCAAGCTAGCAAAGCTGCCGTCCCTAAAGCACCTCTCATGATTACAAGGGGAAGAAAAGGTGAGACTTTTCCATAGTTGTCCTTGAACCATCCCAAAACATTCTGGGAAATTATTCTGGGAAACACATGTGGGTTTTTTTCTGTGCAAAAAAGTGGGTTTTGAACAGAAAACATGCCCCCCCCCATCTTTGTAAACATACTTTCTGTTTTAAAAAATCCAAATAAAAAATAGAACATCTCTCATAGTAGCCCTTTGTGGCTGGTGTTGCAAAAAAACAGAGGCCTAGAATCTAGAACAGGGGTAACTGCATGGAGATCAGGGGGCAATATTTTCCCCACCACCACCCCCACCAAGGCCTGCAACACTACACACACACACTCACACAAGCAGCAAGCCCAAATGCCTCTTTTCCTCTGCAGTCCTTTGCAAGATGGTGCTAGGGAGTATGGTTGTGTCAATCCCTGTCACCATTTTCTGACTCCTGGGAGAACACAGGGAGTTACATGGGCTCCCAGGTATTGCACTTTGCCCACTCTGATCTATAGAGTAGAATGGACTTCTACACCAGGTGGTAGAGGCTTTAAAGCTGAGATTGGGATTTGATAGCTAAGGTTGTGTTCATTGTAGATTTCCTGCATTGGTGAGGGTTGGACTAGATGACCCTGTCAAAATGTCCTTCCCAACTTTATGATTCTACAACACTGTGGTATCAATTAGCATATGCAAATTTTGTGAGCATCCATGTCCTTTTGTCCTCCTTGTATCTGGTGATGCATTTCATTTTCTCCCCGTCAGTAAGTGGCCACCCTGATGCCAGCCTAGGGAATCATTTTGATTTTTACAGAAGGCAGCCACTTCTACCTTTTCAACCCTCTTGTTTTCCAACACTTTTGATATCTGTTTAGAGCTTTTGAGCTATTGTCAGTTTTTAGTGCACCCTTATCTGACCATGTTATCGATTGACCGTGCTTTATCTGCTGCTGCGTGTTACTTTATTGATTCTTTATTGATAAATTGTACAGCTCTTAACCATTTATTATCTCTCTGTATGAGAGCAGTCACATTGAAGGTAGAGGATGTAAGTCTAGTGCTAAAATAAAATAGCAATAACCATAATATTCCGAGGCCCTCTTCCTCCATGATTATCAGTCAATGGAGCCATCATATCTTAGAAAAATCATAAACACATCTAGAGTACACAGTTACAGCAGTCTGATACTGGTTTAACTGCCATGGTTCCAACCTACAGAATTTGGTTGGTTAGTGAGGTACTTAGAATCCTCTGCTAATAAGTGTTGGTGAATTCCCTCTGAAGCACAGCATTAGAGCTTTTCAGAAGAGAATTGTAACTGCATCATCAAACTACAAGTCCCAGGATTCCATAGGATCAAAGATCAAGCCATTGTAGCTAGAGTAGGATCAAGCTGTTATTTTCTCATTACTTAAAAAAAAAAAAAGTTAAAAAGCAGGGGCAAAAAAAAAAAATATCATGGCACCATGAGAAGCTGGAATGTATCCAGAGGAGGGGGGCCAGGATGGTGGGAGGTCTGGAAACCAATATGAGGAGCAGCTTAGGGAGCTGGGCATGTTTAACCTGGAGAAGAGAAGGTTGAGACGTGGCATGAAAGCCATGTTTAAATATTTGAAGGGATGTCATAGTGCAGATGGAGCAGTCTTGTTTTCTGATGCTCCAGAGACTAGGACATGGGGCAATGGGTTCAAACTACAGGAAAAGAGTTTCCACCTAAACATTAGGAAGAACTTCCTGACAATAAGAGCTGTTCAGAAGTGGAATACACTGTCTTGTAGGGTGATGGAGTTCTTTGGAGGTGTTTAAGCAGAGGTTGGATGGCCATCTCTCAGGAATGATTTGATTGTGTATTCCTGCATGGCAGTGAGTTGGACTGGATGGCCCTTGGGGTCTCTTCCAACTCTATGATTCTATGATTCTACCACATCACTCATTCACACAGGCATTGCATGGAGCAAGGAATGGGAGTCACACAGCCATTGGATATTATTGGACTGCAACTATGGTGTCTCTTCTCACTTGAACTGAATGGAGATGCTCAACATTGGAGAAAAATATCCAACCGTTATTAAGGGAAACTAACACAAGCATAAGACACCAAGAGGATTCTGACCTAGGGGTTTTCCGTTCACCTTTTCAGGGAACTGTCCAATGTACTGAATTTATTCTGGAAACAGGGTCAGCACCATGGATACTTCTACAGCTCAGGTGCAGACTATTTGAAGGACCAAATCTTCCCATAGGAGCTTACCTGAGCTATAAGATCTTGAGGGTAGGCACTTAGCTCTTTCCCACTTCACAGGCATGGTTGGTGAGAACAGGGGAGATGGCCTTCTCTGTGGTTGCTCCCATACATTGGAACTCCCTCCCTAGGGAAGCTACGATGGCTCCTTCTTTGTTCTCCCTTCAAGGACAAGTTAATACCTTTCTTTTCCAGCAAGCCTTTGGAAAATTGGTTTTTAACAAGAAAAAAGCTTTTCCCCCCTCTGGTGCTGTACTCTTTTTCTTTGTTTTAAACAGCTTTAATTCTGTTGTTGTTGAATACTATTTTAATTGTCAAGTTGTATGCTTTTATCTATAGGCTTTTTCCGACGAACTGCCATTAACGTTTCTTTCCCACCATATTTTAAAATGTTTTTCTGCCAGCTAAAGACCCATTCTTTTAGACCTACCTTGAGCAGTGTGAAAAGGCAGCCTCGCCATAAATGGAGCATGAACAGAGCCTCACCATAAACGGAGCACGAACAGAGAAACATGCTCATGATCTAGGTGATTCTCCTAAGAAGATGCGAGCACAGTAAATTTTTAAAAATACAGACATAAAACGTACACACAAGCACAGAAACACACTTTAAAACTTAAAAGTAAACCAGGGAGGTTCATAAAAAGAACATCCCCTACCTGGCTGTCACATTCTGACTGGAAACTGTTCTGGCATTGGTGCTGAAACCACGAGGGGACAATGGCACAAGGTTTCAAATGCTGGCAATGCTGGCAAAAAAAGTACCACAGGAGATCTATTGATGGCTTGGCCCATCAATAAAAAAGAACACCTTATTCCCTACACATGATCATGAAAAGACATTGTAGTCTGATAATGCACGCCCTTTTACGTTCATTAGGTGATGTCATGATGCCATATTTGCCACATCTGATAAACTCCTCTATGTGTATTATTCTTTTCTCTGACTTTATGTAAGCCTCACTGAGTCTCAATCTGGGAGAAAGGTGGGATATAAATAAAAGGATTGATGGATGGATGACTAGGTGGATGAATGGGTGGATAGCTCCTTCTACTGAGTTAGGGCCCTTTCATCCGAAACTGCATGCAACACTGTTATCACTCCATCTGTCCTTAGTGATCATTAATGGAAAGCGCCCAAGGATTCTTCTGAGCCTTGAATGTGACTCATACAATTTGGGGACATCTGGCTGCACATAAACACAAGCCAGTGGCTCTTAGTAAACATCTGCAATGGCCTTGCTAAATAAAGAGTATGCTGGTACTTAATTATCAGAGCTTCTTTCCATTGCAGTTGCTTTAAAAAAAAAAATCCAGTTATGCGGTCAAGGACAGTCCGCAGAGTTGGCATCATAAGACAGATAATTCAGGAAAGACCAAGAGAGAGATTGCAAACAGCATCAACAAAAGTTTCTGGAATGGATGCCAAAGGTATTTCATCAAAGTTTCCAAGTCTTAATATATTCCAAACAGAAACATTCTTCACAGGGATATTAGATGCAAATGTTACACTTTAAGTCTTCTGTGGATTTTTTAAAGAGTCTATTGCTTCTTTTCAAAGTTGCTATTTTTAAAAAAGGTGGAATGGGTCCAGAGGGCAACCAAAATGGTGGGAGGCCTAGAAGCCATGCCCTATGAGGAGTGGCTTAGGGACCTGGGTATGTTTAGCCTGGAGAAGAGAAGATTAAGAGGTGATGCGATAGCCATGTTTAAATATTTGAAGGAATGTCATATTGAGGAAGGAGCAAGCATGTTTTCTGCTTTTCCAGAGACTAGGACATGGAGCAATGGACTCAAATTACAGGAAAAGAGATCCCACCTAAACATTAGGAGAAGCTTCCTGATAGTAAGAGCTATTCAATGGTGGCATACACAACCTCAGAGTATGGTGGAGTCTCATTCTTTGGAGCCTTTTAAACAGAGGCTGGATGGCAATCTGTCGGGAATGCTTTGATTGGGTATTCCTGCAGGGCAGGGAGCTGGACTAGGTGGCCCTTGAGGTCTCTTCCAACTCTATGATTCTATGAGACATTAGAAACTGTTTACATCTAGACCTCTGGGGTCTTCTCCTGTTCCATCCTTCAGCCACATGCATCTTCAATGTTTCAATAGCTCTGATGGCTATCTGCAGTTCATCACTCTCATGACCACTGAAAAAGGAAGTGAGAAGCAAGGTGGGTAGGAGAGCAAGTTTGTTGCTAGCAACAATTTTACAGGATCCTCTGGAGATCAGAGAGAGAAAGATGTGTCAGAAATTAGAGAATTGCCCTGACCAGGAGATACCAGGAAGGAGGAAGGATCAGGTTGGACATAAAAGTCGATAGAGCAATCATTCCTAAACTAAAGCCATTTTAGGATTAGGTCCTCCTTTGTGGTGAGGAGCAATGTCTGCCTTTGATGAAAGAGTCATATACACACACCCAAACTTTTATTCAACCCATCACCCCCTACTCTCATTCTTTCTCTGTTTCTCCGGCCACCCAGCACTCCACTTCTGACCCACTTCCTTCATCAGCCCTTTTCTTCAAGTGCAATGTTAGCTCCAAACCACATAAACACCTTGTTTAAATTGCTTTAATCTCTGAACGCTCCTTTTATTGATTCCAAACAGTTAAGCTGTCAATCAGACCATTTTCTCTGTGCTCTGGTGGACGAGGCCAGAAAGATTAAAACAACAAGCAAATAAGGTAAGGTTGGGGAGCAAAGGGTTGCAATGGGCTTGGAGTTGGGAGGGGGAGAGTTCAGTAGGGTTTCCATTCCCAAAATGGCATCATCATCATCATCATCATCTTGGCATCATCATTATCACAGTTTACCAGGTGTTATTGTTGCTGTTCCTTCTCCTCCTCCTCTTTATTTATACCCAACTTTCTTTTTCAAAATTGGGACTCATGGCTGCTTACAAATGGCCAAGATTCCATAGCAGATACATAGCCATAATCTCTCAATCTGACCCCCAAAATCCACCTTAAAATCCAGGCAATTGCACAAAGGGATGGAACTCTACAGTGCTGGCAAGCAGGATGCTGAAAGATGACATATCCAGCCCTCTCCTGCCAGAGAGCATCAATGCACCAACCAGAAGCAGAGAGCCTTGCCACGAATCACAAGTTGGCACACTGTCGTTCTCTGATGGGAAGAAGCTGGAGGCATCATCCTTCAGAGCCCTGCTTGCCAGCTTCTCATAACTTGGTGCAGGCGTCTGGATTTGAAGGTGGTTTTAGGGAGCATTTACAACTATGGCCATGTTACCACAAATGTCACCATGAATAGGAAACAGTTACAAGGTTGTCAGTCTAACTTATGACACCATAACTAACAGGATGCCAGCTGAAAATGATTATGAACAAACTTCAAAACATAAAAAAGGTCAACATTCAAGTAGATGCAGATGGTTAACATTAATAGAACAATTTAAAATATACACTTAAAAAGGATAAAAACCAATTAGAAATCAGTTCAGTTTAAAACAACAAAGTAATTCCATACAACAAAATCCTTAATCTCCTTATTTTTGAATACTGGATGGAGTCAGTTGATTTTCCAGATGTGTACAAGGAACATTGTTGCAGCACCAATGATGGCTGTTGACTTCCCTATCATGTGGGCAGCAAATTCACTCCAATAGTGAGTGTGAACATGAAGGGAGCTATCAAAGGTGATGAATCGTTGTGGTGTTTGGTGACTTCCATGTCAGTGGGGTGGTGACTCCACTTCAGGTTTTACTCCTCACTTTAAGGGGGCTATCCAAGGTACAGATATCCTGAGATAATTTCAGCACCTTGAATAGTTCCTTTAAAGTCAAGAGTAAAACCTGAAATGGATTGAGCATTGCACTGAAATGGGAGTCACTGGCCACCACAGTGCAGTGCAAGACTTTAGTAGCCCACAACATAACACTTGAACCCCAAATGCCACCTTTTTCACACAACTGGATTCCTGCCCCTCACCCTTCTAACATCTCAAGAAGAATCTGATTTCTGATCTCTCTTGTTTTTAAAAGTGTAGCCTGGTATTAGATCCTGATTTACATGGGAGAGCAGCATCTTCCTATTGATTCTCTTTGCTCCTCAGATTTGGTTTGACTCTCTAATTTTTTTCCCATTATTCCAGATAATCCTCTCTTCTTCTTCTTTTTTGTATCCACCCCACCCCACACATGCACAATTTGCTCTATTACTGTTATATCTTACTGTTTCGGCATCTTTTTATATCGATTAGAAGTGTTATTGCTTTCTGTGGATCGCTTATGTTCTTAATTTTGCATGCTGCTCTGTGGTTGTCTTATTGAAATTCTTCAATAACAATCTATGGTATAAAACAAAGGGGGGAAAACAAACAAAGCAAACACTAGGATGAGATGCTGGGGTAGAGGGGTGGGGGAAAGAGCTGTCTCCCTTGGTGGTCCTTCCAACCAGAACCATTCCTCATCTTCCCTTCCCTTTTGTATTTTTGGCCATTAGATGGTGTTTCTGCAAACAAAGTCTGTACAGTTATGAAATCTTTATCAAGTGCCTAAACAACTTTGAGAATGGTCAGAACAGCAGGAGCAATCAAATAGAGGTTGTATGATTATACTTGCTGTTGTATTTATTTATATCCAGCCTCTTTCTCAGTTTGAAATTTAAGACAACTTGTTGTTCATTGCCATTGAGGCAGCTTTGACTTATGGTGACCCTACAAATGAGAGATCTTTGAAGCATCCATGGGATCAATAGCGCCACTCAGGTCTTGCAGACTCCGGGCTGTGGGTTCCTTGATTGAATCTATTTATCTGTAGTGCAGGCATCCTCTTTTCCTACTGCCTTTCACCTTGCCAACTGTCATTGTCTTTTCTAGTGGGTCATGTCTTCTCATTAGATGTCCAAAGTATGACCGTCTTGGTTTGCAAGGGGATCTTGTAGAACCTTTGAGACTAGCTGAGAGAGAGAGAGAATTGTAGCATAACCTTTTATAAATTTAGTTTACTTTCTCAGATGCTGGAATGAACAGGTCAGACTTCACCTGGAATACTGTGTCCAGTTCTGGGCACCACAATTCAAGAAGGATATTGAGAAGCTGGAATGTGTCCAGAGAAGGGCAACCAAAATGGTGGGAGGTCTGAAAGTCATGACCTATGAGGAGCGGCTTAGGGAGCTGGGTATATCTAGCCTGGAGAAGAGAAGGTTTCAATGGGACATGATAGCCATGTTTAAATATTTGCCTTCAACTTGCCTGTTGACTTATGGTGACCCCATGAATTGCATAGGGTTTTCTAGGCAAGGAATACTCAGAGATGATATTGCCAGTTCCTTCCTTTGAAATAGAGCCTCCAGCACCTGGACTTCATTGGCAATCTCCCATCCAAGCACTGACCCTGCTTACCTTCCAAAATCAGATGGGATCTGGTGCCTTTAGGGTATTATATATTTGTCTTTTTGGCAGTCCAGGGTATCCACAGAACTTTCCTCCAGCATCAGATTTCCTCACTGTGCAGCTATTTAAGGTGACTTACAACAGTGAAGACAAACATAGTTAAAATTCAAAAGCATACGAAAGTTAAAAAGCAATTTAAGTTATCAAAAAAATAAATAAAACTAAACTCAGTTACAACAAAAACAAACAAATAAAAACCCAGAACAATATATAAGGAGGTTGGTGTTGTTGTGTGCCTTCAAGTCATTTACACCTTAAAGCAAACCTAAGGCAAATGTATCATGGGGTTTTCTTGACAAGGTTTGTTCAGAGGGGGGTTCCTATTGACCTTCTCTGAGGCTGAGACACACACACACACACACACACACACACACATATATATATCAGCAGTTACTGTGTCAAGGTGTTCAAGGTGTGGCTTGACCAAGGCCACCCAGTGGGTTTTCATACCTGAGTGGGGATTTCAACCCTGTCCCTCAGTGTCATATTCCAATGTTGAAACCACTACACCATGCTGCCTCTCACACAAGACCTAAATCCCCTTTTAAAAAATCAATTCTCAAAGGCCTGCTGCGTGCAAAAAGATAACAAGTACCAGACTAACATGTTTGGGAAGCAAATTCCAGAACTTGGGGCAGCCACTGAGCATCATGTGTTCTCACCAAGCATACCTGGGAAGTTAATGGGACAGAGAGAAGCCCAACCTAGAAGATCACAAAACATGGGCCGGTTTGTATGGGAGGATATGGTCCTTCAAATAGCCTGGATCTAAGCCATATAGGACTTTATAGGTCATAACCAGCACTTTGAATTGTGCCTGGAAATGGACCAGCAGCCAGTGGAGGCATTGCAACAGGGGGAAGTAGGATGAGCAATAAAATGTTGCAGCACGGCACATCTGTCCAACTAAACAAATATAGAATCAACAGAGATATTTCAAAAAGCTTCTGAAGAGGATGTAGAGGTGGAGGTTAATTACATTTGTGGTTACAGCAGCCTAAGATGAAACCTGTTTGAAAAGAAATCATAGGGTGGATGGTCATCTGTTAGGAATGCTTTAATTGGGTATTCTTGCATGACAGGGGTTGGACTAGATGGCCTTTGTGGTTTCTTCTAAATTTAATCTCTAACCAAACTATCCAGCTGACAAATGCACTACTACTTTTCTCCATTTTTGATGGTGACCATGACAAGCTTTTGCATAAACATCTTATCTCTGTGTTACCGGGAGCTGCCCAGATGGAAATTGCAAAATTTTGGAAAATATTGCAAGGTATCTCATTAAAGGGTCGGCTTGATAGAGTTTGGTCTACTGCCCTAACTGAAAAATTAATTTACCGTCTATGACTAGAGTGTGTGTGTGTGTTGCGGGGGGGGTGGAGAGATAAAGAAAAATGACTTCATAGAAATCAACTCACCATTTCTTCTCTACAATACAGATCTGACTTCAATACATGAAACACCAATAAACCAACTCAAGTTTTGCAATAGTACTTTTTGATTCAACGATTTACCATTGGAAAGGAAAACCAAGAATGATATCTGGATGGAAACATGCAAGTTGGGAGATGTGGAAGACTGTGGACAGTGGATTGTATTAATTCAACTATGAGAAGAGGGAAGGTGTAATGTTGTTTGTGAATGCATTTCCATTTTTAAAAAAATGTTGCAACACAGAAATGCAATGCAGCGTTGCAGCATGGAACTGCAACACACTGTTGAAGCATGAAGTGCTTCTCATGCAGGATTCCAATCATTCTGACCTCATCCCCAATTTTCTCATGTCCATACCCCACAAGTAAGCAGTCAGCATTCTGTGTCCATAGAACCTTGTTAGCCCTCCATTCAGCTGATTTCTGGTTCTCTTCCCCCTTTACATTTTCCCCTAAAGAGTCTTTGCAATTTTCCCTCAATCTTGGGGTGCCGCCAAACCTTGTAATAACTCCATCTTGTGTGTGGGTGGCAAGTAAATGGTAAGAAGGTGGGTACGAAAATGTAAAAATTAAACTGAATGTCAAAAATTAAACTGAATGTCAAAGTGCACTTTGGGGAACTGTTTGAAAGGCAGGGCAGAAATCTAATAAATACAGTACATATTTTTGAGAGAAGTGGATATAAGTCTTTTTCAAAACACTGAGTTCTAATAGTCAGCTTTAGCTGAAACATTATGTTAGTCTGTTTCTTGAACCTTTTTTTTTTAAATACAAAAAGATAAGTATTGTTCCATGACAAAAAACTAAAAGGGAATGTCTGGAAAAACAAGCAATTCCCCCCCCCTCTCATTTCCTAATCACAAAATAAACATTTTTGTTTCATTTAAGCCTTTGGGTCCCACCCTTGCTCACTTTTCACTGTTAACAACCTTCATTCTTCTGAAACAAATATATATATATATATGTCCACCTATGCAAACATCAAAATGACCTGCAAAAGTACAGTTTATAGTTACCGTATCCTTTAATCCCTAGATTGTGCAGGGTAAGAAAGGTGTGGGCGAAAGCTTTCTTAAATACTAGGGCCAAAATTCTGCTGCTAGTTGTAACTAGAGCCAGTCCATGAAACTGGTAAGATCTGCATAAGTATTGACTTGACATTCAGCAGTTGATTTAATGGGTCTACTCTAGGTGGTTGTAGTAATTGGATTTAGGCCTATCAGGGGGTTGGACTAGATGGCCCTTGTGGTCTCTTCCAACTCTACAATTCTATGATTTTATATATATATATATATATATATATATATATATATATTAGCAGTTACTGTGTCAAGGTGTTCTCTATTAATTTTCCATTATAACCAACCTTCATAAAGCTAAATAAACTCAACTGTAAATCTACCGTTCTTTTCCCCCTTTCTTTTCTTTGTTAAACAAACTGTTTGTTTATTGAGGAAGGTTTTCATTTTGAATATGAAAACTTGCATAACACTCACACACACACACTTGAAAGAAGATAGCTGGATCCAAACAGGATGCAAGTTGCTTAAGTATGTATGTATGTATATTGTTGTTGTTTGTCTTCAAGTCATTTCTGACTTACGGTGACCCTAAGGCAAACCTATCACAGGGTTTTCTGAGGCTGAGAGTATGTGACTTGCCCAAGGTCACCAAGTGACCTTTTCATGGCTGAGCGGGGATTCAAACCTTGGTCTCCAGAGACTTAGTCCACTGTTCTTAGTCTGGAGAACACTGTTCGAATCCCCATTCAGTCATGGAAACTCACGCAGAATTCCTGATGGTTGGCCAAGAAGACTTGAGCTTCTGGGTCTTGAACTCCAAAACACTTGGAGTAACAAAGTTTGTGAGCCACTGTTCTAGAGTGTGAAACCAGACATTCCTTTGGAGACCCCAGGAAGAAGGGGTCAAAACCAGAGAGCTGGCAACACTCACAACATCTTTCTTTCTATTTTATTATAGAATTTTCATGTATCTTATTAGTTATATTTATAGTAGCAGACCCCGCATAACATACACTGTTATAGAAGATTTGAAAGGTTCACATGGTGAACATAGCACACAATGCTTCTGTTATCCTCTCTTCATCCTCACAACAACCTTCAGAATTAAGTCAAATTAATTACGAACAACTGGCTCAAGGTCACTCCATAACATTCAGAGCTCAGCAGGGGGATTTGAACCCAGATCTTCCAAGTCCCAATCCAGCACTCTAGCCACTGTACTGCACTGTTTTGTTTTATTTTACTTTTCTTCTAAAGGCAGCATGGAACGAACGAGACAAAAAGGGCAAGAAGCCTTTCTGAAACTCTCTTATCCGGAGGGATGAAATCTCCGGAGCTTCAGTTGCCTGGATATAAAAAGAGAGCCATCTGTACAAAAGGCAATCCGGGTGGCAAAGAAGAGGCAGTGAGTCATTATTTTATCATTAGCGCTCGGGGATAATGACACCTCCAGTGCCGCTTGTCGATTTGGAGGTGAGCAGTCAAGGAAAAAAGAAGGAGAATGGAGCTGAGGTGAGCCATGTGTGTCCCTGATACCCAAAGGCTGCAGTCTATAGATCTGCAGTTCATGCTTCTTGGATGAAAGAGGAAGGAGACTTAGCAATTGTCAGAAACCAGTGCAGTGAAGATGTCTTTTGTTCTCTCACCTAAAGCCAGCTGCCTTTCCATGGGCACAGGACTGAGAGATCTAAGATCTGGGTCTCCAGGAGTGCCTATCAGGCCCTACCCCAGATGACCCCACATCCTTTCCCCATGACACCATCATTCAGTGTTCCCAGATTTTCTTCTGGGTTCCTTCCATTCTAAAAGGTCAAAGAGTTTCTCCTAAAGCTCACACACCCTCTAACATTTCACCGATGAATCATAGAATCATAGAATTGCAGAGTTGGAAGAGACCACGAGGGCCATCCAGTCCAACCCCCTGCCACGCAGGAAATCACGATCAAAGCATCCCCGACAGATGGCCGTCCAGCCTCTGTTTAAAGACCTCCAAGGAAGGAGACCCCACCATGCTCCGAGGGAGTGCGTTCCACGGCCAAACAGCTCTTACTGTCAAAAAGTTCCTCCTAATGTTGAGGTGGAATCTCTGTTCCTGGAGCTTGCATCCATTGCTCCGTGTTCCAATCTCTGGAGCAACAGAAAACAAGCCTGCTCCATCCTCAATGTGACACCCCTTCCAATACTTAAACAGGGCTATCACATCGCCTCTTAACCATCTTTTTTCCAGGCTAAACATACCCAGCTCCCTATGTCTCTCCTCATAAGGCATGGTTTCCAGACCTTTAACCATTTTAGTCACCCTTCCTTACACATGCTCCAATTTGTCCATATCCTTTTTGAATTATGGTCCCCAGTTCAAAAAGTGTGAGACATACCTTTTTGTCCATAACTGTTCTCCAGGGTCACCTCATTGCTTGCAAAAGCAAGAGACTGCTCCCGGAGAGAGTCTTCACCCCGTGTGACCACCCTTCACCCTTTCACACTAAGCATTGAGAGCCCTGTGATTCCATTTTAACTGCCATGGCAAACCCTCCAACATGTCTCAGCTGAAAACATCAGAATGTGGTCAAGATGGCAAAAGTTGTTACTGAAGAAGAACACACAAGTTAGGAGAGGCTGAAGGAGTTGGCTTTTGCCTTAGTCTATTGGCTAGGCCAGGCAAGATTTGGTCCCTGCCTCTTTCTCACTACTTAAAGGAATTATCCAAGGTGCTGAATTCTGTCCTCTCCAATAAGCTCAGCTACTTTAGTGGCTCCTTCCATGTAGAGACTAAAACTAAAAATGAGAACCTTTTGGGCCAAAGGGTGAGGTATAAATACACTTCATAAATTATAAATAAATAAATAAATTTGCCTACCCCACTGACCTGGAAGCCAAACATCCAGCTCTGAAGATTTCTCCTCCCTCTGGAAGAATCCAGGGAGAAAGTCTTGCATGACTCACAAAGTGAATGTTTCAGCTAGGGAAGATGGAAGTTGTAGGCTTACATTTGCAGGGTGGAAGAAGACGTGTCCTTGTCTGTATTGTTTGATATATTTTTTTTACAGGTCATTTATCTTCCCCAAAGTAACCCCTTTTATCTGATCCAATTATGCTTCGTCTCTCACAGCTTGGCCTCCCTGATGAGACCCAGTTTAAAAGGTTTTCAGAGTAAAGCTTTTTCTTTTTGGCTGGCCAAATATTTGAGAAGATGATAAAACAAATGTATATATCAAAACCCCACCTGCCCTTTTAAAAGAGGAGGGGGTTACAAATAGTAGGAGACAGTCCTGCATTGGTACATGGAAAGGTCTGGAAAAAGAAATAAAATTGGTTGTATGCACTGATTTCTCTTTCCAATTTGGGGGGTGAAGAGAGACTGACACACCCCACACGATGAAAGGTGTGGGAACTATTTTTGATTTGTTAATGATAATTCAAAAAAAGAAAAAGAAACAGCCCTATAATCCCTGTGATAAGCTCCAATTTCCCTTGCAATGCATGTCATTCCAAATTTCCTTGTTGGGTTTTTTTGCTATTATTATTTTAACTCTCAGGAGGAAAGAAAGTGACATCTTCAGGTTCTTTTTAGCAAGCGAACGTAGCCGGAAGGTGACATTTAACACATGTTTGATTTGAAAATTGTTTGTAATCCTTGCACATCAAATGCCAGCAAAAGAAGAGAGAAAATAGACACTTGCCTTGCCATTCAACATTACCAGAGTAATAGCCGTGACCCGGGAGCAATTGTGAGCTCTGTGCCTGGTAACAGCGCAATTACTATGGGTGGGAAGGCTGGGATATTACTGCATCCAGGGTTGCGTAGCCAACACACAGTTGCTTGCTGAGGAGTAGACAGGCACAGCTGGTGACTTTGATGCAGGTAGAGTAGTAATTTCACTCTGAATTTTAGACTGAACTTTAGAGGCGTTATCCTAGGTAGCTGTACTATCTTTGGAGATAGGATTCAGCACTTTGGATAGCACCTTTCAAATTCACTCAAACCACTACACCATACTGGTGTACTACACCATGATGATTTAGTGGTGTACAAACCACTGTACCATCTCTCTTTCAGCCATAGAGGAAGGCATCCCACTCTACCACCATCCCTTTGTTTTGCTTCCTAATTAATTCCCATGCATAGGAGCAAGAAGGCCCATAAAAGCCATGACAGCTGAGTTGAGACATTCCCCAACTGAGTAAAGCTAAACATCTTGGCCAAACACATGAAATAAAGAACAGCAAAGAGAGGTGGGAAAGAAATCAATAGTTCTGAGCAGAACTAATTTTCAAATGCAAAAGTAGTTGTGATTATCAAAGAGCTCAGCAAAAAGCCATTATTTCTGGCCCCTGCTCTGGGCCTGAAATGTCAACCCCATACACAAAAACCAACCCAGAAGGACTCATGGCAGAGAGAAATACCAGGTAGCCCAGAGAAACCTAGAGATCCAGTGTGGTGTATTGTTTGAGTGTTGGACTAAGACTTTGGAAACCAGGGTTTGAATCCTGGCTCAGCCATGGAAACACACTGGGTGAGCTTGGGCATGTCACACTCTTTCAGCCTCAGATGACAGTAAAGGAAAAACATAAAACAAAACAAAACCAACTCACCCTCCAACGTATGGTGACCCTAAAGAGAACCTATCACATGGTTTTCTTGGCAAGATTTGTTCAGAGGGAGGGTTGACTTTGCCTTTCTCTGAGTCCTAAAATCACCCAGTGGGTTTCCATGGTTGAGTGGGAATTCAAACCCTGGTCTCCAGAGTAATGGAACCATAGAATCATAGAGTTGGAAGAGACCATAAGGGCCATCTAGTCCAACCCCCTGCCCTGCAGGAATACACAATCAAAGCACTCCTGACAGATGGCCATCTAGCCTCAGTATAAAGACCTCCAAAGAAGGAGACTCCACCACACTCCGTAGTCCAACATCAAAACACTACACCATGCTGTCCCCCTCTCTCTCATCCTTAAATGAAATCATTGCCAAACCTCCTCTGAATGAATCTGGACAAGAAAATGATAGGTTAAGTTCACCATATGTCACAGCTGAGCTGAAGGAATCTAACAACAACATATCAGAATATGAACCAAACTAATTCATACTCCAATCACTATGAGTAAGGGTCAGATAGTCTAATATTATCTAGAGGGGCCCACACTACTTACCACTGGCCTTGCTGAAGCATATAACTAACAACAAAATAGCAACTTGACATTGATCTAGAGGTTTATCGTGTTTCAAGCAAGCAGCCAGTTTACACAAATGTAAAAAACAAGTAAGAACAACTTACAACAGAAATAGTTGGGCTTCATGGGTAGGGACAATTCCCAAACCCGTCTTAGACTGTATAGAGTGTATTTGCATAGCCTTAGCTAATAATTTAGAAGTTGTAAAGGATACAAATTTTTTTAGCATCAGATAACAAAAAGTAGACCTTGGCATGAGATGAGAAACCCTGAAATGATTTTAACAAAGGAAAAAAATATAAATATTTCTAAGGAGCATTCAAGCAGAACATGGGTTAGATCTTCAAGTGAGACAGAGTTACATCCACATACTCTGTCTTGGATGGGGAGACTCCTATAGCGTCCTATCTGGACTGCTAATGGGAGGGCATTTAGTCTTGCCTGTGTAAAGATTATCATCAATTTAGTATTCATTATATCCACCATGTATCCTAGCAAGGATAAGTACAGTGGTGTGAAAGAAGTATAAAAGGGATTGGTTTGACAGGGGTAAGGAATGTTGAGAGGCAGTGTAACAAAATTGGTTGTATGTTCAATTAGGACCCTGGGAAACCAGAGTTCAAATCCTCAAAACTCCACCATGGAAACCCACAGGGCAACCTTGGGCAAGGCACACACTCTCAGCCTTGGAGTAAGGTCACGGCATTGCTCAGCCATGCTGAAGGTGGTCCAGATGTTACTACTGCTGATAGGATTCATCTGCATCAGATCCTCCTGGTGGACAGATCACAGCACATACAGCAGTACAATAACATCTGGACCACCTTCAGCGTGGGTCTGAATAAATCTTGCCAAGGCACATAACAACAAAATAGGCAACCCTGGAATAAGAGGATAAGAGGGACAATTATTTCTCTGCTGGTATAAAGCCTCTTCCTAGGTTTCTTCCCTGGCCCAACCTCCTGTCTTGGCCTCAGGTTGAAGGCCTTTAGCTCTGCTGTCATAGCAACTAGAGGGTGCAACATCCATTGCCTCTTGCAGAAGGAAGATTCCCTCACAGCGCACTCTGTCCCCCTTGAAGTCTGTCTATGATTATTATTCCCCCCCCCCCATCCTTTCTTCTCACTTTTGGGGGGACTCTCTGAAGCAGCCGCTCCAAGCTTTCCCTGATTGAAAGGCAGAGTTCTTGCCGCTGGCGAAAAGAGCTCGCAGCAGGGCTGATGATGGGAGGAAGGAGGCAAATGAATGCAAGCCTTTGTCTTGCCATGGAAGCCAAAGCTGATTTTCACAGACTGGCACCGTAGTTGGAGTCGCCTGTAGAGGGAAACTTCCATCATCACTTCAAGGGTCCCAGAAGAGAGTAAATCAGAAATGAGGGAAGAAGAAAATGTAGCCACAGACAGGAGGGGTTTGTTCTCAAAGGATTGCTGTTGTGCTGTTGAAAGATTGATTATGATGTCCTTGCTAATTAAGCTTACCAGATCTCAGGTGATGGACCCTCTTCTCTGGTCCTTAGGGCAAGAGAGAAGAGAAATCTCAGGGTGAGAGCACTGGCTTGAAAAAAGGATTGGGTATGTTTCTACTCCCAGTGTGCAGACTGGCTGCTTAGGACACATACCGGTACCTAACGAATCCCCTCCCTCCTCTCACTCCCTCAGCCACTCACCACCCATGTGCAAATTCCCTCTCCACCTCACAATGCACTCCTGCCACTCCATCTGCATCTACACCCTCAGCCTCACAAGGGCCCCTCCTTTCACTCCCTCAGGCACTATGCCTACTAGGCCTGGTGGAAATTACACCCAAGCCCATTCCTGTTTGTTTGTTTTTTCCTTTCTTGCTTATAGACCCGGACTTTGTACCTTTAAAATTTATGACAGGCAAAAACCAACAGATGGAGCTGAGCCCTATGCCACAATGCCATGGCAGGAAAAAAGAAAAATGCCCATTATTTTAGGAAGCTCTGCAGCTGAAAATTGGCCACAACCCCTACCTAAGAAGCAACCTAATGAGGGGAAAAAACAGTAAAGTACATCCTCTTTCTCATCCATGATCAGAACTTTCCATCATGTCCTTCTGAAAAGTAAAGGTTACTTCTCTCCAACTAGGTTGAGAAGCAGCTTATCTGTTCGTTAGATTATAATTGCATTGGCCGCAATTATGGCTCTTTGGTTAATCTCCAGCCAGCCAATGCACTGAATCCTTTCTCCCACATCTCTTTACCTCCCATCTCTCTCACCTCTCTAAATGTTGAATTATTTTACAGTTGATCATCTGCTGGATTCTCCGACCTTTAAAAGCTGAGCACTCCGTGTCTGTTGAATTTTAATCAATTTATTTCTCTCTCTTTCTCTTTTTTTTCTTTCATTCTTTTTTTTTTCCCCTCCCTTCAAATGGAAATGTCAGACTTCTGGTATGGAATTACTCGATGCCAGATGAAGTGACAAAGATTCCAAAGTTCAGAGTCTGAAGTCATCGAGGAGTATGGTTGCAGCTTGCATTAACAGAGGTAATTTGTGAGATGTGAAAATGAGATCACACATGGGAGAGAAAGCATATATTTTTCATTAGGCTTCATTTAGAAGGCTCTGGGACCTGGTGCTTTTTTTCATCCAGGAACCTCTGCCCTCATTAAAATCTTGTCCAGTGTAGATAATGACTGGAAAGAAACAACAATGGAGGTCATCAGAGCATGCAGGCTAAGTAAGTTTGTTGGAGAAGCCTACGATGAAGGACTGTGATGTCCAGAAAGCAAGACGGAGTCAGTTTGAAGGGACCACCATGGAACAAAGGTAAGCTATCAAGCTGAGCACAGATGCTAGAGCTCCCAAATGTCATCAATCCATGGCTCCCACCATCCCAAGCATATCCATAGGTTTGTTCATGAGCTATTGATCAAGTCTTGAAGAGAAATGGCAACTCAAAAAGGCTCACAACCCAGAAACATCACCCAAGGAGACCTTCTGCTGTGCTTTCTGCAACTGGACTTCTTTCTCTCGGATTGGCCTTTTTAGTCATCAGCGCACTTGCAGAAAGCACTGGATGTGTCCTTCCTGAATCTTTGTTTGTGAAGAAAAGCCAGAGAGAGAGAGAGATTGATCAATGACTCCTTCAAAGGGATACTGTGGAGCTGGGGAAAAGGGTGCATAGAAAAGGTAACCCCAGAAATCAAGAGGATGGAGCAAGGCCACCATGAGGAAAGACACTGAAATAGTTGGGATGAGAACTTTGCTTCGAAAATAAACTTAGTAAAACAGGCTGGGCCAACTATTAGGCATCCCAACATGGGCTGGAATTCAAGACAGGACCTATGTCTTTGTAAGTAGAATTATATGTGTGAGAAACAGAACTGAACAGTTTCACAATGTCCATATACACCTAGGGCTGCCATAAAATTACTGTGTACTGGCTTCCTGTACATAGTGGTGGCATGACTGATGTTCCGTGGCCCAATGGGCACCAATGTGCATTCAGGCATTCCCCAATGCACATCTGACACTGCCTAGGAAGTGCTGGAGCACAATAGGTGTGCCAGATGCACATCCGAAGAGCCTCAGAAGAGTGGTGATGCGCACGGGAGCATTCTCGTTGATGCTCTGATATACATATCTGCAATTCAGTAACAGAGATTCATTGCACATCTGCAGCATAGGTAAGGATTCATAAAATTATGCAATGTAGATTGTAGTGTAGAATCTCAGAATGTATATAATTACCAGTGAAGTATATGGTTACAGATGCTTGTATAGGCAATATATTCATATAGATGGAATTTATATGGTTACAGATGCTCAGACATGCATACATATACACACATTTTTATATATTGGCTGTAATCCAATACATGGCTGTAATCCCAACTAGAGTAAACCCATTGAATCAACTGTTGAATGGGAAGTCAACATGAAGATAAATCCCAAATGATGCAATGGCTCTACTCCAGCCAGGACTAACAATGGGATTTAGGTTGCTCATTTTATTATTTTTACTTTCAAATCTATATTATCCACTTCTGTATGATAAATGGTGCTTATTACCAAGGAAATGTGTTTAGCGTCTGGGTGGCAGAAGCAAAATCCATCTTATTCCAAAAGGAAGCAGCTGGACAAGAATTCATCAAGAGGTTTGACTCTATCTTCAGTAGCTTGAAGAGAGACCCAGGCTTTTTCCTTTCTTGAGTGTTGTTAAGCAGCTCATCTGCACAGGTTTGTCTGCATTGCCAGTCAAGTTTTGTTCATTTTATATCCACTGCTTAAGCAGTTTTCTCTGCCTGTGTGTTTTTAATCTTTCCATTTCCTCTGGTCTTCCTGTTTCTGTTAGTCACCCACTAGAGTTAACTCTAATTGGGATGAACCAAGACTTTTCATCACTACACATGTGCTAATCCAACTATGCTGTTATCTTCAGTGATCACAGAATCATAGAGTTGGAAGATACCACAAGGGCCATCTAGTCCAACCCCATTCTGCCCTGCAGGAATACACAATCAAAGCATTCCTGACAGATGGGCATCCAGCCTCTGAAAACCTCCAAAGAAGGAGACTCCACCATAATCCAAGGCAAAATATTCCACTGTCGAAAAGCTCTTATTATCAGAAGTTCTTCCTAATGCCTAGGTGGAACCACTTTTCCTGAAGTTTGAGTCCATTGCCCCATGTCCTACTCTCTGAAGCAGAAGAAAACACAGAAGTGGACACAGAATTCCAGGAGAGGCAAAAATCACCCCCAAAAGCATGCTCAAAGTTCCCCCAAAACATTGGAAAACACCCTCCCCCACTCCCACACCTAGAAAATCCTCCCCTTCTCTGAATACCTTCTTTTTCTTCTGTATCCCAGCCAAAATGGTCACTCATTTTGGCTGGGATATGGAGGGGAAAGTAGGTATGTTGTTGTGCTCTTAGGTAGATGGGGAAGTGTGGATCCAGGTGGGAAACGGATGCCAGTCTCCATAAAGTTGCTTACCTCTGGCCTACAGGCAGTTTTCTTCTTTTTCTTCCCAATGCATTGCAAACCTCTATGCTCTGTCCCGACCACCAACATCTCTGCTACAGCATGCTATCTTTGCATCTTCTCCACCCTAATCATCTGCGTTGCATGGAAGCCAAAAGACCCTACATGATGTTGATTATGCAAGAGTATCTTCTTAACAGCTCTAATCGGCAGATAATCCAATAACCTTCACAGCTGAGACACGCTCCCATCTCCTGGTGGTTGAGAGAGAACATGTACAATCGCATCAGCTTGCTCATTATCACCCGACAGCTGGAAAGCAGAGCATCATGGGAGGAAAAATAAATTCACACCTATTGTCTCCAGTCTTGTGTTTCTTTGGGATATATAAACCAAGGTGGGGGATCACTCCTTGATCTGTGCTTATTTATTAGTTTATAACCTAGCTTTTCTTCAATGAGCTCAAAATGGCATAGGTGGCTCTTCTCTTTCCCACTTATTTTCACTGTAATCTTTTGAGGTGGGTCAGGCTGGGGGAGAGCAGTTGGTCCAAGGTCATATAGTACGTTTGATGGCTCCCTGAATATCTGGACATGGTTCTCCTAAGTTCCAGTCCAACACTCCCAACCACTACATCACTCTGGCTCTCTAACAATGGACCATTTTTGCATGCAGAGGTCTTAGATTCAGCCTGCTGAAATAAATCGCTTTACCTACCTGTGGAAAGGTAGCAAGGAGGGAGCCAGTTGGACTTCTTTAGGAAGGGACTTCCAGAGCCTGGGAATAATCATCGAGCTGTAGATGTTGAGCAAGTAATTCAACAGAGAGAAAGGCCTCCTCAGAAGATCTCCAAAAATATATATAAAAATGGTCAGGTTCATATTGGAGAATGTGTTGTTGTCATTGTTGCTACTGCTGTTGTATGCTTTCAAGTCATCCCCGACTTATTGAGACTCTAAGGTGAGCCTATTATGGGGTTCAGAGGGAGTTGACCATGGCCTTCCTCTGAAGCTAAGAGAGAGTTACCCAAGGTCACCCAGTGGGTTTCCATGGATGAATGAGGATTCAAGCTCTGTTCTCCCAGAATCCTAGCCAAACCACTACCGCACACTGTCTCTCTATGTTCCTTCAAAGGCTGGAGAACATGAGCAGAAGAGAGTGTTATTGAACTCATGTCCTGTTTGTTTGCTTTGCTGAGACATCCGACTAGCCGATTGTCAGTCAGATTCCTCAAAATGATGGACTATTCCAACAAAATGGTAGACTGATTTACATTTGAAATATCCCCTTAATCCCAGCCTGCTAGCTACATGCCCATCTGTTGGTCATGCTAGCACCAGACAGATGGAGCCCAATATTTAGAGAGTCTGGGAGATTAGATTTATTGCTTTTCATATTAAGATTACCTCCTTTCAATTTGCATTGCCTAACTTCGAGCTCCATTTGTTGGTCACACTGGAGTGGGACCAAAATATGGAACCCAGGAACTGGCTTTTTTTTTCTTTTTTCTTTTTGCATGTTAACTGTTATTGCAGCACCATTAGGTTATTAGTCAAAAATGAAACATGCACTCACCCACCCCAAGGGAAATGCCCCAGCTATAAGGGTGTGGGGGGGATATATTCAATCAAATAAATAGACCAAGAAGCACATAGCACACAGGGCAATTTTCCAGACTACGCACAGTGCACTTTAATATCCAGGTTTTTGAAGATGGGGGAGGGGGAAATAATCCAAGATTCCATTTCTGTAAAACAAGAGTGTAATATTCTCCACAGGAGAAGGAAGGAAAGAACCAATGATCATAACAGCAAGCAGGATTTATTTTCTTACATGGTTAAAGGTTGTTGTTGTTGTGTTGTTGTTGTGTGCCTTCAAGGTGCAAATACTATATGGCTCAGCCCCCCTCAACTAGCTATATCCCCATAGCCAGACATGAAATGATTACAGCGCACTGAACTCTGTGGAGGACCCCTGTAGATCTCAGCATTGATGTCATAATTTCACACCTGGTTATGCAAGATGCTTCTGCAATCTTGCCCACTCCCCACAAAGCAGGGCATGAGTGCTGAGGGTTTCATCATCAAAAAGATAGCCAACAGGTATACTCATGGAAATGGAGCAATCTGTACTGATGGGGAGAGCAATTACCCACACTGATGAAATCACAGATCCTTGCTATTCCATCTGGCTGTGTTACAGCTAAAGATATCCAAACATCATATTTGCCATGTTTGCAGATGCATCACGTCCTTGGCTTAAAGCAAAATCCTATTAATTGTGTTGGTATTGATTTTTCTTTTTTAAAAGTATGCTATTTAGAATGCAAACTTTTTATAGCAGGCTCAGTAAGGCAGGCAGTGGCAGTTGAGTAAATGATTCCTGACTAGATAATAGGTTCGGGGAGATGCTAATGAAACAAAACAAAACAAAACAAGATGCCAACTGATGAGATACTTTGACCCTGTGGTGAAAAGCAAGAAGAGTGAGCGAGTTTGTTCCGACTTGCAAAGATATTGTTACGGGAAGAGGTTGCAACAGTTGCTGACATGTCACTTTGTGGAAGATTAGGGATAAAAATTATGCAGTCAAATTAAATAGGAAAAACTCTTTGGAGTGCAACAGAGCTGTATGCATAATACCCCAAAACCAGACACTGAGGCAGGAGTGTAGTTTCTTGGTAGAAAATAAAAGGTACTGGGGTCCCCTTCCCCCAGAATGAAAGCTTTCTCCAAAATAGATTCAGCACCTTGGATAAATTCATTAAAGGTCAGAGTAAAACCTAGAGCAACTTATCACAGTACTGACAAGGAAAAATACATCTCCATGGTGAGCTTTGGCCTGAATCCTATTGGAGGTGCCAATTAGAGGAAACTCCTTGAATCAATTGTTGAATACTCAGCCAATGCTTATGTAAATCCCATTGTTTTAATGGGTCTACTCTAACTGGGGTGACAAATAGGATCCAGGGCTTTTTCTTCCCACTAGTAAGGACACTTCCCTTGCCATTTGAAAAAAGGGGTACATAGGAACGCCAACTCTCCAGCGCAGATTTGGGGGGACTGGCTTAGGGTTGCTCTGAGGAGGGGAAATTTGCTCTGTCAGTGGTCTCTGTTTCACTGACCAAAGGGCACCCTTGAATCTAGTCCTCTCCCCTGAGAAAAGGATTTTCCAGTATGGATTTGTGAGCCTTCTTTCATTCCTGGGGGGCGAGGAACATTCTAGAACCTAACTTCAGAAGAATTTCACATGCACCTGTCTTTATACTTTAGGAATTTGCCATGCAATGGACTCCAGGTTTCCATTTGCTTGTCAGGTTTGCCATAGCAATGCCCTTAGAATAAACCCCAGCAGCTCATTGGACCATGTTCACTTTTCCTCTGAAGGATCATCACTAGGCAAGATCCGTCAAAGCTGGCTTGAGGTCCAATGGCATCTAGTAGTTTCCAGGCCTGGAATGACTCCACCCACCTATGCTAGCTATTGGATTCTTCTGGGCAAAGAGAATTAGCAGGACTTCCTGTTTCAGTAGAGCCACAAGGTGCTGGCATGATTTTGGTCATTCTAATCTAGTGTTTGGATTTCTTGTTTCTCCTCTGGTTCATTTGGGGTCTGGATCCTTTTGGCTTCTCCTACACCTCATAGCTTGCCTCAGGTTGCTGCCCACAAAGCAACTGCTAAAGTTGGGTTGCTCTGACTCATCCCTCTCAGTTTGCTTTTATGTCTAGAAGCCTTCTCCACACTTAGCATGGCCCCTCCTGGCAGGAAGCCACTGAAGTCCCTCTGAGAGTCAGAGAAGAGGTCTCTCCATTACTCCATCAGCCAAGGAAGGTAATTCATCCAGGCTGGCATCAGAAACCATGTTCTGTTCTTTGCACCATTGAAAGCATCTCTCTTGTGATTGCATTGTTCACACTGGGTCCTCACCCTCCCTTTTACCACCAGTGGTAAAGGACAAGATGGGACCAGCCAGTGGTTCCCATGTCAGTGGAGTGTTGAACCCACTCCATGTTTTAACCTGGAGTTTAAAGTAGTTATCCAAGGTGATAATATCTATTGCAAAAATGTAAACTTTAAACAGTGGATTAACTACCCAACTGCCAGTTGCTTCTGCCCACTCTCACAGACCCCATTCCAGGTACCAAAACTGATCAGATGGGTAGTTGCCTTTTACTGCAACGGTGGTAATGTGACACCCAGGTTAGTTTAGGAATCAAGAACAGGCGGGGTGGATATACACAGCTTCAAGTAAGATGTATGTCCAAGGGACTCAGGAAGATTGGTTTGAGAGCTTGTACCACTGTTCCTGGTCATCTATCACCTGATGCAGAGAGAAGGTTTTTCTCACTGCCCAATGGTAGGGCTGGCCAGCCAATATCTGCACAGTTCACTCACTTAGAATCATAGAATCATAGAGTTGGAAGGGATCACAAGTCCAGCTAATCTAGTCCAAGCCCTGCCATACAGGAATACACAACTGAATCATAGGATCATAGAATCATAGAGTTGGAAGAGACCACAGGGGCCATCCAGTCCAACCCCCTGCCATGCAGGAATACACAATCAAATCATTCCCAACAGATGGCCATCTAGCCTCTGTTTAAAAACCTCCAAAGAAGGAGACTCCAACACACTCCGAGGCAGTGCATTCCACTACCAAACAGCTCTTACTGTCAGGAATTTCTTCCTAATGTTGAGGTGGAATTTCTTTTCCTGTAGTTTGAGTCCATTGCTCGGTGTCCTAGTCTTTGGAGCCACAGAAAATAAGCTTGTTCTGTCCTCAGTATGACATCCCTTCAAATATTTAAACATGGCTATCATGTCACCTCACCCAAAAATAACAGCACCAGGGTTACAGACCACTGTAAGCCAAAACTATAAGAGGAATTGTGTGCGCAGTTCTCAAAGGTAAAGTATTACAACAATGATGCAAGAGTATAACTTTTAAGTATCTGTGTACTATATGTACTTATGATGATCTACAGAACATATTTGTTACATGCAATCACTTCCACAAAACATCTGTATAAAGCAAACAACCACATCCACAATAATAAGTCCCGACACTTCCAATCCAATTCCTCTGAGTCCTTGCAAATACCTCTACCAGCGATGAATCTTCTCTTGGTGGAGTTCAAGCAGTGTGTTTTCACCACGCCTTTATGCTGGAACTTCACAATGCTGTTATCTCCAATTGATGTAAAAAGAACTTCAATGGGAGGAATGTATCATGAACCCATATGTTCTGTAGATCATCATAAGTACATATAGTACACAGATACTTAAAAGTTATACTGTTGCATCATTGTTGTAATACTTTACCTTTGAGAACTGCGCACACAATTCCTCTTATAGTTTTGGCTTATCATGTCACCTCTTCACCTTCTCTTCTCCAGAGTAAACATGCCCAGCTCCCTAAGCTGCTCCTCATAGGGCATCATGGTTTCCAGACCTCCTACTATTTTGGTCGCCCTCCTCTGGACACATTCCAGCTTGAAGTACTCCTGGAAGAAGACCATCCAGCTTCTGTTTAAAGACCTCCCAAGATGGAGAGTCCACCAACCTCTGTGACCATTTGTTCTACTGTTAAATGGCTCTTACAGTAAAAAAAAATCTTCCTGATGTTTAGGTGGAATCTCATCTCTCATCATTTGAATACAATGGTTCTTGTTCTAGTCTCTGGAGCATTTAGTCCAGACTTCTCGGGGGCTTGTTTGATGGTTTGTTTCTTATTGCCAAATTTAACATTTCTAGACATTACATTTCATACCCACACCCCCAAAAATTCAATTAATCATACCAAAATGGAAGATTAACAAAAACCACAAAAATTGTCTGTTCTAAGTATATACAAATATGTTCATAACAGCCCATTCAATCATTTCTAATATTCAAATCCATACTAATAAATAGACCAATCCATCTATATTAAGCAGTATATTACGTGTCAGAACCTTTGATAGTAATCCAAATACTACCAGATCTTATTAAAGACTTGTCATAATGTAATTTCATATTTATGGAAATAAAGAATAAGGGTGGATAATATCCTGAAACTTGTCATTTCACAATATAATAAAGTGCCACCCCTTTATCAATAAAATGTTTCTCAAGCTCCCAGTTTTCCATGGAACAGATATAAAAAGTTAATTTCATCATGATTTCACTATCCCAAATTCAAAAGAAAGAAAGGAAAATACTTGGGGGGGGGCATTTTTCTCTATAGGTGTTTTAAATAATTTTTTTGTTCATATTTTTATAAACACATCCTTAAAATCATGCACCCCAAAGAGAAATACATACTTGTAAATATATAATATATTGATATAACATACCTTTACCCACATATATAAAACAAATAACAGTGTAAGACATTTAAACATAAAGATAAAATTTGATTTCCCACCTTCTCATTGCATGCAGACTCTGGCAATAGGCAGCTTCCTGTCTTAAGCATCAAAAATCTACTTGTATTTCATATTTATTGAGCATAACACGTAACGATGCATGCCTCTACCTTATAATTAAAAACATAAACAATTAGATCTCAAAACCTGCAAAAGTCAACTTTTCTCCTCTCTCCTTCATTAATTACACTCTTTCCCAAAACTGCCTACTGATTTTTCTTGAATTAAGAACGGTTGTTGAAACTAGCAGACTTGGCTGAGATGGACAAGTTGTTCGATTAGGGAGAAATCAATGATTTCATTTTTTAAAAAAGGACTGGAAACCTTTACTGAATTTTTGCAGAAAAAAAAAAGAAAATGATTGGTTTTGATCATTATTAGGCTTTGAATAGTGGAAGAAGTATAAATCATAGGGGGATTAAAGGAGAGGTAGAATTAGGTTATATAGGGTTGTTGTTATTGTTGCTGTTGTGTGCCCTCAAGTCGTTTCCAAATTATGGTGACCCTAAGGTGAACCTATCATGGGGTTTTCTTGGCAAGACTTGTTCATAGGAGGTTTGCCACTGCCTTCCTCAGAGGCTGAGAGAGTGTGACTTGCTCAAAGTCATCCAGTGGGTTTTCATGGCTGAGCTGTGATTTGAATCCTGGTCTCTAGTGTCCGAGTCCAACATTCAAACCACTACACCAGGGGTTTCCAAACTTTGGCCCTCTAGGTGTTTTGGACTTCACCTCCCTGAAGCCCCAACTGGCTTGGCCAACAAACAGGAATTCTGGGAGTTGAAGTCCAAAACATTTGGAGGACCAAAGTTTGGAAACCATTGAACTACACCATGCTGGCTTGTATGGGTTTATAGCCATCACGAAAAAAAGTTGGAAGTGATGTTTTATGTTGTTTATGTGTTTAAATAAAATATTAAACCTAACTGTGGTATTGCTGATAAGCTTCTTTCAGAACCTCTATGAAGCAAGGGGAGATGGAAAACTGGAGTTTAAAACTTGTAAAAATAATAATAAATAGGTCTAAAGCTTCAATTCCAGACATCTCTAGATGGCACGATGACTGCTAGCATGGCTGAGAGAAACATCTGCTATGGACCCTTGGTAACCCTTTACCATACAAAGGGACAATTCTAGGTTAGAGAGTCTCAGTTCTTCATTGCTCCTCTGGTAACCATCTTCCTTCTGCTTCATCCATGTAATTATCCTGAAGTGGAATTGCTTCCCATTTGCACCTGCTTTGCCTCTCACTGGCTGTATTCCAAAAACTCCATATGTCCTTACGAGAACTTTCAGGGCAGTAACGCTCACCTCATGAGTGCGTTGAGCATTCGGAGTCACCAAAAACTCATTTTTTCCCCCATCTCTCAAATTGAAAAACTTCAGTGAGCCCATCCCTCAAATCCTTTCCTCACTAAAAGAAAGGCACAATTAGAAATTGAAGAGGTGATATTAAGACCTCCTTAAGGATGCTTTATCTATTCAGTAGAGGTTCTCCAGGGTCTTGGCAGAGGTCTTTCCTATCACTACTGGTCCTTTTGACCAGAGAGACCAAGAACTGGACCTATAAATGTCTGCTTCCATAGCATATGCTCTATTACCAGAGTTTGGAAGGATCTAGTTGCAAGGGAAAAAAAATGAATTTCTTGGATTAGCTCCTGTCTGGTATAGCTAAGTTATAGCAACTGTGATGTATAGTGATTGTAATGTAACTTAGCTGATACGAGTAACTAGTTTCCTATAGTGTAATTTTCTGTAATGCAAGTATAACTTCACTCCTTCTGCAGTGTGTCTTCTTCTTCTTCTTCTTCTTCTTCTTCTTCTTCTTCTTCTTCTTCTTTAGTTATAGTTATATTTATGGTAGTAGGACCTCCCTCAATGGGAAAGAGCACATGGTAAAGGGAGGATTCATGCCATTCCTTCAAGCTGTATTATGGTTGTTGAGGTGATGGTGAGGTGAATGATATAAAAGTATACAGGTCTCAAACACACATGCCCATATTGGTGGAACCAATATCCACAGTTTCAGTTATCCACAGCTGGGGGGAAAATAGGGACACATACCATAGAGTCACACTGGAAAATGCCTAGAGAGGTGTCCTCTCTAGGAATTGCTAGGTCCTCCAACACAACTCTATGGTATGTTTATACTGGAAGTCCTTTATTTTAATAGGGTTTGCAACCCGCATATTACCAGACTAATCGCTACCTTTTTGGTTGAGGCAGCAAACATATGGCTTAACCTGCCTAAAAAAAAATGATCCTTGAAGTCCTATTGTTATATGTATATGTTGTATTATGCCTAATAAAGGTTGGGTATGGATGGATGGAATAGGGTTTGCTATTATCTGCAGTTTCACTTACAAATGGTAAACCCTAGAAGGTATCTGCCATGGATACAGGGGCAACCTGTATTCTGTAACAGTAGCCAGCAGGTGGTAGCATCAGCATCTTTTGTTTTTTAGCAGAACAATGTAGTTACTTTTCAGAAATAGGAAAGTAAATATTTCAAAATAGTGAAACAGTCACTAATTACTTCTGGTGGGTTTGGAACTTTAATTGCATCTAATTACTTTTTAAAAAAAATAGTTACTCGTCACACTGAGGTCTACTGATCAGTTATGGTCTCTCCTCCATACTCAAAGAGACCAGATGCAATGACTCTCAGAGAATCAGTCTCCAAACTTAGGAACCATTTCTTTCTTCATCTGATCAGGGTATAGTCTACTACCACACCCCAATCATTGTCGTGTGTCTCTAAGATGATCTTGGCATCCCACCCCACCTTCTCCGCCTTTCTACCTCCTCCCCTCTCTGTCATTCTCTGACAGAACGGAATCAAATTAAATCCCCATTTACTAGTTTTTATAGCCTATTATTTATAACACTTCGGCTCCAAAGTGCTGTTTTATAGAGTGCTTAAGCTGCCATCGTCTGGATAGACTTTGCCATAAATGTCTCCGAGTGTGCCGAACATAATGTCCCAATGTCGCAAAGGAAAAGGCAAGAGATTACTCTCAATTATTTCATATAGTCTGTTTTATTGTCTTTTTGCAATAAACTGTCATTCCCCTACAACACTTTAAAATCAATAGTTTGCATTAAAAGTAATGAAAAGTAGTTATGAATCCCACTTAGTGCTGCTGATCTTACGCCTCACCGAGATGGCCTTGGAGACTGAGAAAGAGAGTAATTATTCATTTCCAATCAATAGGAACATTGCCAAATGGTCCTATGAGTATCACCATTATCACTGCCATGTGGGTTAATGATGGTGAGGATCTCTGGTCCGATGGGACGACTTTCCATACAGGCACCTCATGGGATGCCCTTGTTCTAGCTCTGAAAGAAATATATACTGCCCCAAAAGTGAACCCAACAGCAATATAGGAATCCAGACTGCCCCAAAAAGAATCATGCCAAAAGTTTTTTAATTGTGTCTTTACTAGAATTGAACAGGCAAAAGCTACTAGTTCATTTCCAAATATGCACTAGGATTATTGTCCCCCTAGAGCCGTCTCAGAGAATATTTGCACCACACAGCTATAGCTGTCCAATACCACTTTAACTGCCATGGCTACATCCTAAGGAACTCTGGGATTTGTAGTTTAGGGGAAGGAATCCCCTGCTAGGGAATTCTGCAGCTATGTTTTATGGGAATACCGCTCTTGGCTGAGCAAGCTACCTTTCAGATATTTATTTATTTATTTATTTATTTATTTTTGTAGCATTTGATCCAGCACTGACTGTTAGGATGGCATCCCCCAGCATCCTAGGATTTGTAGTTTTGGGGGAGGAATTCCCTACTAGGGAGTTCTACTACTGTGTTTCCAAGGGATGCAGTAAAACTCCTACCAGAGCATCTCTGAAGGCCCTTTTTGGATAGAACAAATGTAGCATTTTGATATGGCACTAACTGTCATGATGGCCTCCTACAGAATCCTGGGACTTGTAGTTTTGGTGAGAGAAGTCCCTACTAGGGGCTGGTGGACTTTTCTGCTTCTGTGGAGTCCAGTAGTTCATTCGCAGTTGCCAAGCCTAGGTATCTGTGCCAACAAGATCCCTTATAGATTCTCCCCTCCGCCAAATAACACAACAAAACAGTGGAGGCATTTCTTGTCTTTGAATGTCTTTTAATCAAATTTCCCAAAGTTTAATCTGTGCCCAGCTGGTTGGATAGATTTGCTCTGTCTTTGATGCAATGTCACCCTAATGAAAAAGAGCATGGCGGCACATTAATTCTGAGGAACGATAAACATCCGGGCCTGCGTGCGCTCCTGCTGAACAGAGAGAGAGAGGCTTCCATAATACAGGAGGGAACAGTTGCTATAGAGAGGCAGGTTTCCGCAGGGAGGGAGCGTACTACAACTTCATCAGAACAAGATGCAGAGCAAATAATTGTTACGTGGGATTAAAGATCAAGGCAGAGTTTGTTTTAATAAATCCTGCCATCGCCTTGTTTGTTGGACACGTGTGGGGTTAAACGCTGCGCAAGCTGTGATCATGGAAAACGAATGTGACTTCAAGTCTCCGTAGTGGATTTTTGAAAGACTTCTTTAGGAAACGACTGTCATTATACATTTACATTATTATAAGGCATTTGGTGGGGGAGGATGGACTACTGGTGAAATTTAATGGCTAAGGGACAGAGCTCTGAATTGGGAAGCCTCTGAGTGGAATTGGGACGCTGCTGAGAAGAGCTGTGAACGTGGTATAGAAGTGTCAACAGTGTGTAACCATTTTGTTTTATCCTTACAGTGGTAGTGGGAAACCTCTTTCAATCTCCGGGCCGTATTTAAAGAGACATTTTTAGGGGTTCCCATAGATTCCTCCCACACCTCCAACATTTGTGCTTCTACAAAACCTAGGATTTTGCCCATCACAGCAGCCTAAATACCCTAAAGGCAGCAGATCCCATTTCATCTTGGAAGCTAAGCAAGGTCAACTCTGGTTAGTACCTGGATGGGAGACTGCCAATGAATCCCAGGTGCTTTAGGCTCTATTTCAGAGGAAGGAACTGTCAAAAACCACCTCTGAGCATTCCTTGCCTAAGAAAACCTTATGAAATCCATGAGGTCACCATGAGTCAACAGGAGACTTGAAGGCACATACAGAGATACATGCTGGCATGCGTCTATTTCATATTTCTTAATGGCTTCATTTTGGTTCCAGTCCCATCAGCATGGACCATGGGCCCTTTAATGCTGTACAATTATAGGACTATGATAAGAGTGTTGGTGTTGGAAGATGCAGCAACTTCTGCACTTGTTCTTGCTATTCTCTTACCCACTAAGGAGAGCAAGAGAATAGCAAGGCTTAGAAGGCTTAAACAGAGAGAGATTGCTAATTTGACTTTTCTTCTTCTGCCTGTCACCTACCCCAAAGCTGTATGGGCAGATTGCATCATCTGGTTCAGGTTTCAAAGGATTAAAATGCTATTGAAGGATTGCTTGCAATGCCCTTGCAAATTAGGGTTCCCTCAGGACAAGAAAGAAGAAGCTCAAGGTGAGAGCACTGCCTTGAAAAGTGTGTGTGTGTGTGTGTGTGTGTGTGTGTGTGTGTTATTCCTCATTTGTTAGACCCAGGGACCTTTCACACTATACAATTCTAGCACTGCCATGACTGCATCTTATGGAATCTAGGGGTTAGTAGTTTGTTGCGATATTACAGCTTCATGGCTCAGAACTCTAAATATCTCTTCCTAAACTGAAAATTCCAGGGTTTCATGGGATGGAACCATAGGAATTAAAGTGGAATCACAGAGCTCTTATTGCATAGTGTGAATGAGCCCCATCTGAGTTTGCCACTAGACCGAGTGATAATGGAAATCTTACTAAGTCATCTGATCTGTGGTAGCCAAGGGGCTATACAGATGAATGTCTGGATCAGTTGGCAAATTGGTCAGTGCAGTAAACACACAACCAATGCACTTCCCAGTAAAAGTGTGGTACAGGTCAACCCCCATATCCATGGGGGATACATTCCAAGACACACACACCTGTGGATACATGAAACCATGCATAATACGGAACCCTATTATTTTCAATGAGACCAACACCAGAGGTTGAGTATAGAATCACATTGGAGGACCTAGAAATGCCTAGAGAGAACTTTTTTTTTCCCAAATGTGGACAAATAGATACTGAATCAATGGATGAGGGGGGTTGACTTGTATACAATAAATTTAAGGAACACATCTTTGTAATCTGTGCCTGATTTCAATGTGATCTTTTCCCAGTTGCTTATGTCTGCATTCAGCTCTCATCAACAAGTCCATCATGAATTCAGAAGACAAAACTAAGTGCTGTTGGAACTCTTTATTTATTTATTTATTTATTTATTGTACTTAGTATGCGCTGAATCTTTCAGTAGCTTCAGAGACTTTCCTAAAGCTGTATCTGAGATCATGAAGTCAGAGGGGAAAGAATTGATCTCATCTCACCCTCCCCAAGGTATCCAGCACCCACTGTGCATGATGGAAACCAGGTCACTCTAATTTGGGTGTGTAAATATGGATTTTAGAAGCATACCTTGCAGGCAACTTGCTGGTCTGGCTTTGCTGGCAGAGCCAGGAATAGAATGCAGATCAATAGACCTTTTTTTGTCTGTTCCTAAAGACTAAGGGACCAAGAAAGAGCTAAGTGGGATAGATCAAGAAATGAGTAAGTCAGCAGGAGGGAAAGGACAGGGCACATCAAAAGCTTGGGGAAAGGATAAGACTCATTTGGCAAATGTCTTTGACTGAAACTGGCCTTCAAACAGAAACTAAGATCCTCCTCCATCACAGTCTGCTTTACTATGGAAATTTATGGATCCATAACTATGTCACAGAAACACAATGAAAACCTGTTAGTTAATTGTGAAGATGCACATCTGGACCCTGGCAATTGAGAGACTTAGGGAGCTGGGTATGTTTAGCCTGGAAAAAAGATGGTTAAGAGGCGATATGATAGCCCTGTTTAAGTATTTGAAGGGAGGTCACACTGAGGATGGAGCAGGCTTGTTTTCTGCTGCTCCAGAGACTGGAACACGGAGCAATGGGTGCAAGCTCCAGGAACAGAGATTCCACCTCAACATGAGGAGGAACTTTTTGACAGTAAGAGCTGTTCGGCAGTGGAACACACTCCCTCGGAGCGTGGTGGGGTCTCCTTCCTTGGAGGTCTTTAAACAGAGGCTGGATTGCCATCTGTCGGGGATGCTTTGATCAAGATTTCCTGCATGGCAGGGGGGGTTGGACTGGATGGCCCTCGTGGTCTCTTCCAACTCTGCAATTCTATGATTCTATGATTCTATGACCTCAAATATACCTCAGGCACAAGTTGGAATGCATCCAAAGGAGGGCAACCAAAATGGTGGGAGGTCTAGAAGCCATGTCCTACTATTTGGTAGTGCAGAGTCAATGTGGTGTGGTGGCTTGGGGGCTGGACATGAATTTTGAAGAGCCAGGGTTTGAACCCCTGCTGAGAGACAGAAACCCACTGGGTAACTTTGGGTACACCCTATTCTCTAAGCCTCAGAGGAAGGCAATGGCAAACCACCTTTGAAAAAAAAGACATGCCAAGAAAACCCTGTGACAGGTTTGACTTAGGATCACCATCAGCTTTAATTTTTAATGGTTTTAATTTTATATTGTTTAATGTCTTTTTATGGGGGAGGGTGGGGTGGGTGGTGTTTTTAGTCGTTATTGCAATGTTTTAATTGTTGGAAGCCACCCCGATTGCTTTTAGCAGAGGGGCGGGGTATAAATAAATTATTATTATTATTATTATTATTATTATTATTATTATTATTTGAAGGCACACAACAGCAACAGGGGTCTGAAGTTCTTGGGGGAGGGGGTATTTAGATATGTTTTTGTGAAACTGGGAGGCTTCCTGTGTGGTTTGGGAGAGGAATTGACCAAAAAAAAAGTTGATTGTTTTTAAAAATATTAATAATTGGGGGTTGGAGGGCTTTGGAGACTGACTTGGGGGCTTCAGGTGCCACAGGGAGTGCATGCAGCCCACCCTCCACATTTGAAATATAGGACAGCCATCCTTCAATTCCAAGAAAACTATGTCTTTGTTTCCTCCCCTTGGTTGGATTTGTATCCATTCTAGTGAAATAAAATATGTGCCGTATCGTGGAGACACTTTTAAAAACCTGAATGACAAATATGTAGAACTAAAAGATGCACACAAACACACTCCAGTTAACCGGGGAAATGGTTTCAGAAATGCTTACTGTTTTGGGGAAAAGTGCAGCTATAAAAGAGTGCATTAGAGAAAATGCACTCAAATTTCCATGCAGGAACTTTAAAAGTAAAATATCACAATGTTTTATGAACAAAGGATGGAGTGGAAACAAAGCTGGGATCTAGAGAAAAGCAACAAAATGGAGACCTAAAGTTTTCCGCATTCCTACCCAGGCCTGTTCCCTTTCTATTTTCAGATATGATGAACACAGAGGATGTTTGGGATCAGAACATTCTGAGAACAAATTTCCCCAGTTTGGAATTGTGGAGCTAACAAGCAGGGATGGAAAGAATATTAGAATATATTCAAAAAAAATATTCAAAACTTCTCAAGCATCAGAAAACCCCAATAAGGAGGATCCTGGATTGAGAAGAATCTTCACAGTTTGGGGCTTATTGTGTACAAAATTCGCATATGGATGTTTTGCAAAGAAATATTATTTTCTCTGCAGAAAATGCTTCTTCCTGGACAAAAAATCTTGTTTTCTATGCAGATCAATCAGGTGCAAAATTTGCAGAGACTAAGTCCTGAACTGAAAATAGCCTTCACAGAGTTTCTCACAGAGAGGGTAAAAATGCTAAAATTACCCATTGCTTCCACCAAGAATGAAATTAGTGAAGAATTGCATCTATACTAAATCAGCAAAGAATTGCATTGTGCTTCCAAGCCAATTTCAAGACTTTCATATAACCAGGTGGTTGTCTTAACATTCGAAATAATCCTCATAGAATTTGTTTAGAATCCTACCTGTCCTAATGGGATTCTGCAGCAAACCACAGTATTTAGAAGGAGAGGGGCCAAATCCACCATAAAGTCCACCAGGAAAGCCTTCATGGCTTTTCCCATATTTTTTAAAAAGCTCCATAGAGAATGTGCATTGTCACTTGGTTGGACAATCGCATCTGCACACTTTTGCAGAGTGGGGCTGAAGTGTGGGAGTGGAAGCTGATTGGTCAGACGTGGGCAGGGGGTGGAGCTTGCTAACCCAAACAGCCATCTTGGATTTTCGCCTCAGTGATCATGTGCTCAGGTGACAAAACAGCCTTTTTCTTAAGTTTATTTAGGTGGAATATCATACTTTCACACCTTAGATATGCTTTTTTAAAAAACAAAAAATACTGTTTGGCAGTGGCAACTGCTAACAATAAAAACTTGAGTAATTCACTCATGCCCAGCATCTTGATTTGCAGGCATGCCCATTGGGACAGGAAAATCAAATAGCTTCACGTGCCTGCAATTTTGCTGGAAAACCATTAAAACAAATAGAAGCTGCTTTGAATTGGCTTTAGTGTGCATTAATCCTCATTATTTCCCCTCTTATACACAACTCCTAGGTTGGAATTTCCTTGGACTTATCCCTAGAAGCAGCTCTCTTGAACCCATGCAGAGGCCTCCTTCCCTTCCATTGCTGAAATTATCATGATCCTGGTAGGAGCAAAGGGTAAGCTTTATACTGTATTTTGGTATAACAGCCTCCTGAAGGTACGTGTTTCCAGGTGCCTTTGCTAGTAGGCTGATAACTGCTCTTTTTTTATTATTGCTGGAGTGGTTTTCCTAAGTGTTTATCATCTTCTCAAATTGTTTTTAAAACCATTTATACTACTTTTATACCCTATTATAGGTGTGTTTTAATGTAAACGACTTCGGGGTTTTATTTTATCAAGCAGTTTACAAACAATATAAAGCACTGCTCCAGCCTTCAGTAGATGCTACATCAGCACGCAAGATGCCAAAAAAATAAAAAATGAGAAAAATAAGTTTCTGAAGGCCTTTTCTGAATCATTACTATAGAACTCCAAAATCAGTGAAATAACTATGATTCCTAGGGATCTTGGCACCTGAGACCACCCTTATTCAGTAGGATCTCAAAATCTAGGCAAAGTCATATGGAAAATAATGGACTTTCCTAAGCTGCATTGTAATTACAATAATAATAATAATAATTATTATTATTATTATTATTATTTATATCCCGCCCCTCTGCGAGCAATCGGGGCGGCTTACAACAATAAAATGACCTCTAGTCATTGGAAGTGTTAAGGGGGCACAGTTTGCACACAGAACCAAGCCCTTTAAAAGTTCCTTTTAGGAACGTGAGTCACCGAATGTGCCAAGGGGAAACGAAGCAGAGTCACGATCCTTCTTGGTGAGATTTCAGCGTGGTGCCTGGATCTTTACCAGGTGTCATAGTCAAGCACGCATGGATGGGAAAGAGACATGAGTTGCAGCAATAGAGAAGAAGGGATGACTTTCTCTGCAGACATTATCTGAAATTAAAATCAAACCTGACATAGGGACAGTGGCAGGAATGAATTATACCTCAGCTGCTGCTGGAAAATCCCTGGGCTAATTCTCTGCTTTATTCAGTCAAGGAGGGGTTTAGAAAGGGGGAAGGGGGGAAATTTTCCCCACGCCTCTTCCCCACCTTCCTCAAGCATCAGGTAGTCTGGGATGAAATGAGTTAAGCTCCAAGGCACTAGGTAATAGCACAAAACAAGGGGTGGGATGAATACATTGCATCATTTCAGCATCTGCCATTTTCAACTTTGCAATAAATTCCAGAGGATACAGCCCAAACTGTATGTGTCTTAAGCTCAGCCTTCCCTCCCTCTGTTTTAGGTCTCCCCAGTCGCATGTTCAGCCTTTCCTGGTTTTGATAGCACTAGATCGACTTCTGCTAATATAGGTATAGATCCACTCGGACCTTCAACAAGGTTGGTAGGTATCTTACAGGTACTAAGACACACACATTGGCTGGCTTCCTGTTGATTAATCCCAACTACAGTCTCTGGCTTTTCTTCGCAAATGAAGATTCAGGAAGGACTCATCCTGCGCTTTCTGCAAGCACGCTGATGACTAAAAAGGCCAATCTGACTAAAAAAGCCAACTACAGTAGACCCATACAATCAACCAACATGTAGGCAAATCCCATTGGTTCAGAATTAGGCCCTTGTCTGTCTCAACTCTCCTTCCACCCTACTTCCATTTCCTTCCTGTCTCTCCACTCCAGTAAGACTGGCAAGTTTGGAGGGAGACAAATCCGTAAGAGCTTCTCCCATGTCCCACATTCAGTGTACAACTGAAATGACTGTGATTATGCTAGCCTTGGTAATTTCATTGACACCTTCCTAGATGACTCTAATTCAATTTGGAAAATTTATTCTTTTGGTCTACAGCTTCTGTGGCCACTAGCCATGCTGTTTAACCCACCTATTTTCCCTATAGATCCAGTGTGAGAGATCCACCTATTTTCCCTATAGATCCAATTTTGAGTATTGGACTCTGGAGGAAACCCTGCTCAGCCATGGGAAACCTGGGTGGCCTCGGGCACGTCACACTCTCTCAGCCTCAGAAGAAGGCAAAGGCAAACCTCCTCTGAATAAATTTTGCTAGAAAACCCTAGGGATGTTTTGCTGCACATCCGAGCTGAGGCACATCACAACATAGAAATCATAGGAATCATAGAGTTGGAAGAGACCACAAAGACCATCCAGTCCAACTCCCTGCCATGCAGGAATACCCAATCAAAGCATTCCCGACAGATGGCCATCCAGCCTCTGTCTAAAACCTCCAAAGAAGGAGACTCCACCACATTCCCAAGCAGTGTATTCCACTTCCAAACAGCTCTTACTGTCAGGAGGTTCTTCCTAATGTTTAGATGGAATCTCTTTTCCTGTAGTTTGAACCCATTGCTCCATGTCCTAGTCTCTGGAGCAGCAGAAAACAAGCCTGCTCCATCCTCAGTATGACATCCCTTCAAATACTTAAACATGACTGTCATGTCCCCTCTCATCCTTCTCTTCTCCAAACTAAACATACCCAGCTCCCTAAGCTGCTCCTTTTAGGGCATGGCTTCCAGATCTCTTATCATTTTGCTCACCTTTTCAGCTCTACCACTTAGTCATGGCTCTCCCCCTTTCCATCATCCAAACTCTTTTGCTTCTGAATTCCTGTAACCAGCAGGGGAGGGAGAGTAGGGTAGAGGAACTGTAGCTCAGCTAAAACAAACAAACAGAAAACAGTGACAGCAGGGCTGTCTGCAACACAATTCAATTTCAGAGCCATTCCATCCAATAATGGAACGACTCTAAACAGAACATAATGAGTAATTCACAGCATAATGCAAGCCTAATTACAATGGAGAAAAGAGTTGAGATGGGTTTTGGAACCAGTTCCATTGCATTTGGGTTTGGTGAGGTCACAGAACAGGACGTCCATGTTCGAGCATCTCATAAATCAATTTCTAGCGTGTGTGCATGGACACACACACACTATTTTTAAATGAAAAAGCAGACAAACACTGCCTTCTTCAATCAACCAGTCTCAGCCCAGTAGCAAAGAATAAAAGCATTCTGTGTCAACTAATCAGTAGATTGCATTTAACTAAGTATACAACACTAAGTAGCAATCTTCATGACAGAACATATACCTCGATTTACTCATCCCTAACTGTTCCATATTCACAATCACTACTTAGTCAGAATTGTGACACTGTTGCCACAATTGTAATTCCCTCTCCAAGCTACTTTGCTTGTTTTCTGCTGCTCCAGAGGCTAGGACACGGAGCAATGGACTCAAACGCCAGGAAACGAGATTCCTCCTAAACATTAGGAAGAACTTCCTGACAGTAAGAGCTGTTCAGCAGAGGAATATGCTGCAGCCTCTGAGTGTGGTGGAGTCTCCTTCTTTGGAGGTTTATAAACAGAGGCTGGATGGCCATCTGTCGAGAGTGCTTTGATAGTGTATTCTTGCACAGCAGGGGAATGGACTGGATGACCCTCATGGTCTCTTCCAACTCTATGATTCTATGATTCTGCTAGGCATCATCTGCATGAGGAGAAGGAGGTCCATTCTGCTGCAGATCAGAGCATGAGTGAATAACATTCCCATCAGGTTTCAAGGTGTCAGGCCAGGGGACATTACAGCAGGAATCCCGTATCCATTGATTCATTATTCACTGATTCATTATCCATAAGATACAAAACAGGGCACCTGCCATAAATTCTTCCTAGAAAATATGTCCTCTCTAGTCAGTTTCTAGTTCCCCAAGGCAGCTGTATGGTATTTTAAACCAGAAGTCCCATTATTTTCAATGCTGTTTGCTGTTATCCACAGTTTTCAGTATCCACGGCGGACCCCCAAAACCAATTCCCCCTTGGATACTGGATCCTACTCTACTAAGGTGATACAGAATACTGGGCAATATTTCTTATCAAACCTTTCTTTTCCTGATCTGGAAGCTTCTTGTCACTGAGATACTCCCTTGATTAAAGAAATATTATTCATTTTATTGCAATCAACTAACTACATCTGTATTAATCAATCAACTGACTACATCTGAACAATTTCCTTTCTGAAGAGAGAAAGCATGCATACCATTTTTTTTCAATGATACAGGGTATTGCAGTAGGCATCATTTTATTCTTTTTAAATGCACATACAGTATTCTAAACATTTCTATATTATTTTTCTCATCTATAGCCTCCCATATCAGTTTCCAACATTTTAACAGTAGCAATGAAGATTTACAAGACAGTGGAAGAAGGTTGTGACAGAAGAGTATTTTAAAAATCATACAAACCTATCAATCTAATTTTGCATTCTAAAGAAAATATGAGTGGGTTTTTAAAAGTCTTTAGCAGGATGCTGAAAAGATAACAAAGATGGTCCCTGGTGAGTTTCCCTCAGAGGGGAGTTCCAGAAGCAGCAATCAGAAGGGGTGATAAATCTTCTAAGATTATTCCTGCCAACCACAAGTCTGCAGGCAATTTATTACCCAGATCCTATTTCTGTTCCTCCAAGAACTGAGATCTGCTGGTGGGCTCTTCTCTCTGCGTCTCACTAGTTGGCGACAGGAACTGAGATCTTATATCTCTTCTGCATATTGGTAATAACCTCCAGCAGTGTTATGTTAATTTTGTATTATGCAACCTTGATACTGAAATACCAGCATAGCACAATGTATGTCTATGAAAGGTCAATGCCTGTGACTCAGAACCCATGGGGCAATTGCCATGGGGCAATGCCCAGAATCGTAGTGTGTAGAGGCAATTCTCTCACTATTTGTACTTGAACAACAACAAAACTACAAGGGAAGATTGCAAAGAGAAACAGCTGAACTGGAATACATCCACAAATCCCAGTCCATCAACAGTGGGTTGAACAAAGACAATGGTTTCCTGGCACACTATACATATCATAACACGAGTTAACACCCTAGTCTCATGGGGGCGCACTTGGTCCAGCATCACACTACATTCCAAAATTTCTTCCACCATTTATATGGTCATCCACCTTAAGGCTACATCTTTCCTCTTGCCTTTGTCCCAACCATTGTTGACCTCAGCACCACACCCACTAGCTTTGCATTTCTTTTGCATTTCTATGGCTGATCAACAGCCTGATTAGAAGGTTTGCTCCTAGGCACCAGTTCACTCCATCTGAGGAAGTAGATTTAAGTCTACAAAAGCTTATGCTACAATTTTCTGTCTCTCTCAGTCTCAAAGGCACTACAAGATCCCCTTGCGTACTCACACTATTTTGTGCATTTTAAAATGCTATTGCAGTGGCTCTTAACCTTTTCTTTACCAGGGCCCCTTGTATATGTCTTTTGTTTCTGTGGACCCCTAAGACTTAATTCAAGATTTAAAACCATGATGATGATGATGATGATGATGATATAGTTACACCATCCATGAAACTTTCCCTCAAGGGCACTGGAGGGGGAAGGAGAACTTTGTTCCCTGCAAGTTTGTGGCTGGAGCAGATTGAATGACAATGCCGAAATCCCCCAGCCAGCATGGGAGCTATAGTCCCACAAAACACCAGTTTTGCAAAGCACTGAGGTAAGGTAAACAGGAGACGAATGTGGAATCATTCCCATTGCTTTTTGGGTTTGTCTTAATGGTGAAAATACTCCTCGTGGAATTTGAGGAGAAGATAACCTGTCTTAATGGGATCCCATGATGTGTTGATGTATTTAGAAGGAAGGGGGCAAAAACTCCAAAAATAAAACACAGGAAAAGCCTTGATGGCTTTCCCGTATTTTTTAAAAAGCTCCTTAGGGGATGCCCATTCTCACTCATTGGGACAAGCAACCAAATTGAATCGCTTTCCCAATATGAGCAGAAGTTGAAAGCTGATTGTCCGGATGAGCATTGGGGGCATTGGGGGGAAGCTTGCTAAGAAGGCAAGTGCCCAGAGCTGCCATGTTGGACTTTTTGCCTTAGCAAGTAAGTGCTAAGGTGATAAAACAGGCTTGTTTGTTTGGTATTTTTTGTTAAAGTGATAGATCGCTATATTGCACCTTGGCTAGGCTTTTTTAAAAAAATACTGTTTGGAGGCAGCAGTTTGAGGTATGTAAAAACATGGGTAATTCACTCATGCCTGCCATATTGACTCACAGGAATGCCTGTTTGCACTGCAAAAGTGGATAGCTTCGCATGTCTGTGATCTGCCCCACAACCATTAAGACAAGTAGCAGCTGTTGCACATTGCTATTACTGTGGAGCAATCCACATTTTTTTCGCCTCATATAGACAACCCCCTAGTCTTAGTTCTAAGCTCTGCTAATATAAGGCATGAAACCCGGTAAGGGTTGCATTACAGCTAGGCTCCCAAAGTGCTATCCCACACCCCAGAAGAGCAACTTGCTTCCATACTCATAGTTCTTTCCACCATCACCCCTTGGGAATCAAGCCATGGGTGTCTGGCCGTCCCCGTCGCCCTCCCTTCCTTAGAGGCTTTCTTCAACTGTCAGCCCCTATGTTGTGCCAGACGGAGCTTCCCTGTTAATCTCTGCTTTCATTTTTCTACTAGCCCCACCAAAAAAAAAAAGAGGGAAAAATGGCAATAACCTTGGGAGATGGATGACCTTGACAGATTGCAAACATATTGCCTGTCATCCCTTCCCGAGCTGCCTCTGGTCCAGAGCTCCTCTGTGTGTTTGCTTGGCTAAGTGCAAGCCCTGGGAATACTGCAGAGAAATATGACTCATTACAAGGCACATAAGAGAGCCGGTTACGATTCGATACGAGGAGAAGGTAAGGTATAATATCAGCACAATGACTCAACAAGACCTCCAATTTCATTCTATCCTCTCCCTCTCCTTCCCTCCCGCCTTTCCTTTTTCTTGTGCATTTCTTGGAAATTTAAAAGGTCTCCAGGAGCTAATGAACCTCGGATAGCAAAGCTGTCTCCTGTTTGTTTGTCATTTTGAGTTTTTTCTGGTTGATTAGAATCCAGCCTGGCAGGAAGGTATGAAATAACAAGTACTGGGGAGTTAGAGAGGTCACATTTTTTCCCCCTGAAAAATGCTGAATTGACTTTTATGAGGGGGGGGGTGTAGTGGTTTGTCCAGAACACTAAACACAGATGGAGAGGAGAAGAGAAAGACAGTTAAATAAATAAATGTGGTTTTCCCTGCCTTCTCCCCTTCGAGACATTTTCTTTTTCCACTACTTAATTTTTTTAAGTGGTGGAGTTTTCTTCTTCTCCCCCTTCTTTGAATCAGTCTTTCTTTCATTGAATCAGTCTTTCTTTCATCCCCTTCCCCACCCGGTAACAAAACTCTGCAGTTTTGTCACCTGAGCCAAAGTAAATGGTGCTAGAGAATCCTATTACATTGTGTTTGCTAGGGGCAGTGAACCCCTCCCACAGTTGCTCTGTGTTGTACAGGAGCCATCCAAATGTCGGATCTTATTCTTAACAGAAGTGGAGCAGTCATAAAACTGAGAGTAAATTCATCACCATCCTGGACAGAGATTCACAGGCCACCCCTAGCTTTTGAGGTGTTTTTGACTTTGCATGGCTTATTCACTACATAAAACTCAGTTTTGGTGTCCAAGCCCTCATTTGCACACAGAAACACAACACACACACACACAGGGAGGGAGGCCATGTTGAAATTCTCATCCATACAGACAGACAGACACTCCTTTAGAACTAGATCAAATGGACATAGATTACAGGAGGAAGGTAGATTTCATTTGAAGATTAGGAGAAACTATGCTAAAAGAGGGCATCCCAAGACTCCTATGGGACAAAATTCCATAGCCTAGGAGCACCCACCAACAAGGCCCCCACCTTGGATCCTCGCCAAATACATCTGTGAGGGTGGCAGGACAGAAATAAAGCTCTCATCCGAAGATTGTAAGACTTGGTCAGAGTTAACACTTAACCTCCTCAAGCATGAAATGAAGTCTCAGCCAAAGGTAAATATATTCATACAGCTGTAGGCTCCTAGAATTGTAATTGTAAAAGCACATTGAAAGCAAAAATAAAATTAAAGTGGTATATATTTTCATGCTTTTAGATACTGGGTATGTTTCGCCTGGAGAAGAGAAAGTGAAGAGGTGAGATGATAGCCATGTTAAATATTTGAAGGGATGTCATACTGAGGATGGAGCAAGCTTGTTTTCGGCTGCTTCAGTGACTAGGACACAGAGCAATGGACTCAAACTCTCTCTCTCTCTCTCTGGCTTTTTTTCGCAAATGAAGATTCAGGAAGGACTCATCCCGTGCTTTCTGCAAGCACGCTAATGACTAAAAAGGCCAATCTGAGATAAATAAGTCCAGTTGCAGAAAGCACAGCAGAAGGTCTCCTTGGGTGACCTTCCGGGTTGTGATTCTTTCTATGTTGTTGTTACTCTTCAAGACTTGTTCAGTGTGAGTTCTCAAATAAGGCTTCAGCATTGTGGATAGTGTGTCTCCAAGCCTCCTGATGTGAGGCCAGGGCGGACCATTGTTGGTGATCAATTTGGCTGAGCCTAAGATGTTGTTTCAGGGAGTCCTTGTATCACTTTTTTGGAGCGCCCCTCTAACACTGAACAGTGGCGAGTTCACCATAGAGTACTATTTTGGGGAGGACTCAAACTACAGGAAAATAAATTCCACCTAAATGTTATGAAGAACTTCCTGATAGTAAGAGCTGTTGGGCAGTGGAATATGCTGCTGCCTGGGAGTGTGGTGTGTGGTGGAGTCTCCTTCTTTGGAGGTTTTTAAACAGAAGTTGGATGGGCATTTGTCAGGAATCCTTTGATTGTGTATTCCTGCAGGGCAGGGGGGACTGCAGGACAGGCAACTGCAAAGCAGATATACACACAATGGATTGGCAGCCCCGGGTGGGTGCTGGGTAAGGCTGGATTCTCCAGTCCTAAGAATGTGTACCTGTGTTCTCATCACATATGATCTGCTATGCTTGGGCCTTGAATTACCTTATAATCCTGCCCTGGATTGCTACAATTGAGAGTGAAAGCTGAGAGCTATTGTAGCTTTATAACCACCACCAATTGCATAGCTCCTGAGCAACAGGTTGAGGCTCGCCATGAAGGATACGGTATACAATTGCATGGTCAAGGGCCGATTTAAGGCAGACAGAATGCAATTACCCAAATTACAATTTAGCCAGGGCATAAATCTTTCAGCAGTAATAACAACACTTAGCACAACCTGCCAGTTTTGCCATGTTGAAAGCTGAGGCAGGAATGTGAATGTCAGAAGAAGAAAAATGGAGGGAGGGGGAAGAAAAGGTATGAAAAACATGCTTTGGCTGGGAAAATTATTCACCATCAAGGAAGCTGATCCAGCTATGAGCACCTTTGGAACCAATTTGCCAAAGTGGAAACCTCCACTCAGTCTTTCTTTGGCCAGCCTTTCTTCAACAAAACAGCCATTCTAAGTGTGAATTTTCAGGTGGATAAAGGAGGGCAACATAAATGATTGCACTGTCAACTTTCCAGTGTTGAGAGTTTGGGGGGGACTTAACTAAGTAGGTGTGAAATGTACCAGGGCATCCCAGCTTCCTCCAGTTCTGGAAACAATGGGGGGGGTAATATTCCCTCCTCACAAAATAGTAGAACAGGGGTGGGGAACCAAAAATGGCCATCTTGGAGTCCTGATCTACCCACCCCACCCCAGGGGTCCCCAGAGGACAACACCCCATTCCCCATGTTAACATCATTTTGTGGCTTCCCAGGTTTTGTATTCTTTCTTTCCCTCCCCTTCCAAAATAAAAGGCTTTCTTATTGTCAGTAAAAGATTTTAAAGCTAAAAGGTGATGATGTCCCACCCACCCTCCTCCTATATATATTTTTTTTGTCTTTGTTGCCATCCATTAGACCAGTGATTCCCACATTTTTGTCCTCTGGGTGTTTTGGACTTTTTCTCCCAGAACCCCTAGCCACTTTGGCCTACAGTCAGCAATTCTTGGGGATTAAGTCTAAAATATCTGGAGGACCAAAATTTAGGAACCATTGCACTAGGCAAAAGCTAGGCATTAAGTAGCCATATGTAGCCTTTAGGACCCCCGGGCACATGTCCACTAACCTCCCACAAAAGAAATCTCAGACCCCTGCCAAAAACCTATCCATGAAAAAGTGCTTCAATGAGTATTGAAAAATATTTTAATTTGGTGAATATAAGAATGTAAGAAAATGTCACTTCCAGTCAGTCAACCTAGTGTCCATGAGCAGGTGCTGTGGCCACCCTCAAGCTCTGCAGGAGCCCAAAATATTGGCATGTGCCCCTCCAGAACACAGAGCATACCACTTCTGTTGTATATGGAACAAAGATTCACTTTAGCACCCTAGATATAAATATGAATGATCAGGAGTGTAGCTACAGGGGGACAGTATGAGGATGTTGCCTCCCCCCAAAAAATAATTATTCTGCCTCCCCACCAATGAAATTGTCCTTCAGTCCTCAAATTTCTCACACTGCAGAGAGTGAGACCCAAAAACCATTCCCACCTAGAACTCCTTCTATTCACTGTGTTCACCTTCCTTGGGTCACTTTGACGGCCCTTTCCCTTTGGGTGCCCAAGCTATCTTTCTAAAGGGTCAAGTGAAGCATTATGAAGTTACAGAAATGTTAGAAATTTGAGGACAGAAGGAAAATTTCATGGGTGGTGGTGGTAGAAATCTTAGGGGGGGGGGACAATGCCCTTATTTTGCTCTCCTCTTGTAGTTATATGCCTGATGTTGCCCTCCCTCTCCATTGACACCCCCTTGTTGTGGGAGAGAGGGTTGTGTACCTTAATGATGTTTTGAGCTATGCTGGCAGTGGCATAATAGTCACCGGTAGGGTCTCCCATGCCTGACAGGTCAAAACCGAAGGGTCTGACAAAGAGCGTCAAAGGGCAGGATGGGCTCTCTAGCCTTATGGCAGCCATCCTAGGAGAAGGAAAACTCCAGTCCCAAACCTGGGCAGATGGTGCTCGTCCAACCCTGTAAGGTCAACTATCTAAGGGAAGGAAACTAATCAAACCTACGACCCGAGGACCTTGCTTCTACGTCCATGCTTGCAAGGCCACGGCAGATGAACCTTTGGTTTAAAGGGTGAGGCCAGTTCTGTGCACGCTGCGCTCCACCAGAAAAATCCATTGCACAGGCTCGAAGGATGTTGCTCTCATTTTGCCCCTGCTCCCATAGCTAAACCCCTCTGAATGATTAGACATTATTTAACAAACTTATTGATGGAGAGATGATCACTGCCAGCATTTGTGAAACAGGGCCTGACTTGCAAACTACAGCAGATGGACAGAAAGGAGGTCCATCCATCTTTCTGCACAGGTAGCATTTTCTGCTCTTGATACCCATTCCCTGTGCAAAACAACCATGCCCAGCTTCTGCCTATAACCTTCCATCACCATACCAAACAGCGTCAATTCTCTTTAATAGGTTGTACTGGAGAATGAGCAAAAAGGGTGGAGGGAGAGATGATAAAGCCCCTGAGATCCCTGGAGCTTGAATAACTTTCCCAGGCACAATTAAATGGAACAGGAAGTTCAAATTTACCCTGCAGCAGGGATCCCAATGGAGGAGCTGCATTCTGAACTTGCAACGCCTAAATTTCCCTTCTCTCTTGCTCAGAGTTAGAAGGGAAAGACCAAATCATTTGGTGTGTTTTTTAAAGCCCCCCTCACACACAAAAAACCCACTGCTATCTGAACTTTAATGGCTTTGTTTCTTGTAGCTGCAGGCAGCAGTTTCATATGCATTCCAAACAGCACTTTGAAAGCAAATGTATCATTTTTGAAGTGATTCCACCTGAAATACAACGGCTTTCATCTGCGTCCCCCTCACACACACCTCCACTGCATCCTCATAGGGCCAAGAGAACTCATCCCTCTGAAAGGGTGGAGGGGTTCACACAGGCAGGTGAGATGATGAGATGGTGAGAGATATGAGAAGGTGGATCAATCACAGCTGCAACCTCACTTCCCCAGCTACAAGAGACATCACTGAAGACCCTGGGAAGCGAGGGTTATGAATGGCCCCAGGATGGAAAGTGATTCAAGAGGATGAATTGCAAAGATATTTGGTACATTGCAGGTCTTTCTCAAACTTTCCATGCTGAGGATGGAAAGAATGTGTACTGTTATTCACTACCTGGCCCAGGAAACCCAATTAAGAAGAATACATAAAGCAGTGTTTCTTAACCTTTCCTTTACCAGGGACCCCCTTTAAATATTTTTTGCTGCTATGGACCCCAAGATTTAACTCAAGATTTAAAACCCTAACAACAACAACACAATTACACCATCCATTCAGCCACTCTATTCTGCCTTGGTCAGACCTCACTTAGAATACTGTGTCCAGTTCTGGGCACCGCAATTCAAAAAGGATATTGACAAATTGGAGCATGTCCAGAGAAGGGCAACTAAAATGGTGAAAGGTCTGGAAATGATGCCTTATGAGGAGAGACTTAGGGAGCTGGGTATGTTTAGCCTGGAAAAAAGACAGTTAAGAGGCGATATGATAGCCCTGTTTAAGTATTTGAAGGGATGTCATGCTGAGGATGGAGCAGGCTTGTTTTCTGCTGCTCCAGAGACTGGAACACGGAGCAATGGATGCAAGCTCCAGGAACAGAGATTCCACCTCAACATTAGGAGGAACTTTCTGGCAGTAAGAGCTGTTCGGCAGTGGAACGCACTCCCTCGGAGCGTGGTGGGGTCTCCTTCCTTGGAGGTCTTTAAACAGAGGCTGGATTGCCATCTGTCGGGGATGCTTTGATCAAGATTTCCTGCGTGGCAGGGGGTTGGACTGGATGGCCCTTGTGGTCTCTTCCAACTCTGCAATTCTATGATTCTATGATTCCCTCAGAGGCACTAGAGGGGAAGGAAAGACTTTTCTCCTGCTTCATCTTGCAAATTTGTGGCTGGAGTGGATTGAATATCAATGTGCAGGCCAAGCCAGCCAGACTTTGCCTTGGCTCCTGTTATGTGGTTACTCCACTGCAGGTAGGAGGTGGGCCAAGCAGTCTTCAAGCCTTTGAGGACCCCCTATAAGAACATAATGGACCCCTGGGGGTCCCCGGACCACAGGTTAAGAACTACTGGCATAGAGGTGAGAATTTTGAGTATTTTTCACCCAGCACTTGCACATCCCAGAGAGTTGTGGAAAATATTCTGTACAGAAATGGATAGGGGGTTGTGCAAAAATTGTATTTTGTGCCAAAAAAACCCAAAAAATCCTTAATTTCTGCATGAACCCCCCCCCCATGTGTTTCTGGAAACAGTGTTGGCTTTATTCAGACAAATTGTGTTTTTTGCATGAAAAACACATTTTTTTCAAAAAATAGTTTCCAGAAACTAATATAGCAAGCAAATATTATATAGGGAAAGGTACTCCTTCAATGAGAGCCAGCACGGAGTAGCGGTTTGAATGTTGCAGGTTGTCCAAACAGTGAAAAAAATCACCACAGGATGCGAGGAGAATCCTACCTGTCCTAATCGTGTTCTGTGTGATTTCACCATATTGTGAAGGAGGGGGGCAAAAGAGGCCAAAAACTTAGCCAGAAAAACCTTGATGGCTTTTCCCGTATTTTTTTAAAAAAACAGCTATGGTGGTGCACATTCCTGCTCATAACGACAAGCAAGTTGATTTTGTTTGCTTGCACATAGGAGGGGAAGTGCAAATCTGATTGGCTAGATTAGCGCAGGGGGTGGGGACTGCTAAGAGGGCAAGCGTCCGCTTCCACCATGTTGGATTTTCACCTTAGCAAGCAAGCACTAAGGTGAGAAAATGGGGTGTTGGGGTGTTTTTGCTTTTGTCTTCCACTGAAAAATTGTCAATTGCACCTTGAACATTGTCACTTTTTTTAAAAAAAAAGTTGGCAGCGACAAATTGAGATAAGTACAAATGCAAATAAATCACTCGCAGCCGCCATGTTTACTAGCAGGCATGCAAAGCTTATGGGGGCAAAAATAAATAAATAAAATAAACACCATTAGGACAGGTTCCAGCTGCTGCAAAATGTCATCACTGCAAGGCACTCCATTTTTTATGGGCTCATATAGACTAAGACCAAGGTTCAACCCCCCTCCACCCCATTCAACCATGGAACCCCACTTGGTGACCTTGGCCAAGTCCAACTCTCTCAGCCCAAGAGGAAGGCAATGGCAAACTTCCTCTGAAGAAATCTTGGCAGGAAAACCCAAGGAGACAGTCATCGTAAGTTGGAGTTGACTTGAAGGTCCGTAGCAAACTCCTGGCAATGGATGGGTCACTGTGTGAAGAGAACAACTGGACTAGATGGGCTTCGGTTTGACCCAACGTGGATCCTCTTAGGTTCTGAAGCCATGTGGCTGAACAAACAAGTCTATCAGTTTGGGGTTGTTATAATGTTATGTGTTGTTGTGTTTTTCCACCATGAATATGGAGAAATTTCGAACCTTGAGGGAAATGCCCTGGTGGTACAGTGTTTAAATGCCAGTACTACAGCCACAATGTTGTGAGTTCACTCCTGCAAAATACTCCTCATGGAATTTGAGGAGAAGATAACCTTTCTTAATGGGATCCCATGATGTGTTGATGTATTTAGAAGGAAGGGGGCAAAAAGATTCTGAAGCCATGTGGCTGAACAAACAAGTCTATCAGTTTGGGGTTGTTATCATTTTATGTGTTGTTGTGTTTTTCTGCCATGAATATGGAGAAATTTCAAACCTTGGGGGAAATGCCCTGGTGGTACAGTGTTTAAATGCCAGTACTACAGCCACAACGTTGTGAGTTCAATCCTGCAAAATACTCCTCATGGAATTTGAGGAGAAGATAACCTGTCTTAATGGGATCCCATGATGTGTTGATGTATTTAGAAGGAAGGGGGCAAAAAGGTTCTGAAGCCATGTGGCTGAACAAACAAGCCTATCAGTTTGGGGTTGTTATAATTTTATGTGTTGTTGTGTTTTTCCGCCATGAATATGGAGAAATTTTGAACCTTGGGGGAAATGCCCTGGTGGTACAGTGTTTAAATGCCAGTACTACAGCCACAACGTTGTGAGTTCAATCCTGCACGACTCCAGGTTGACTCAGCCTTCCATCCTTCCGTAAAATGAGTACTCAGCTTGTTGGGGGCAATTAGCTAACACATTGTAAACCGCTTAGAGAGTGCTTAGCACTATAAAGTGATATAGAAATGTAAGTGCTATTACTATGCTTAAGGAAAAGTGAATTAAATTCTCATCACCCCCCACCAGTCCCAGGAACTTTGCCAGGATTCCAGGCAGGTACCTTCATCAGAGAATGGAGGGACGTGGTGGGGAGGGGGTGTCATCTATGGAGAGCAGACCTTGTCAACTGCTAAGAACAAGCTACAAGAGAATGCCTGAGCAGCAGGCAGAAAGGAGAATATGAGGAGGGGTGGACAGTCAAATAGCCAGTCCTTTGAGGGGGGCAAGACTTCAGTTGCATAAGCATAATGGCTCCATGGTGTTGCCCTGGCAACCGTCGCCTCCAAGACGAGGCAATCAAATTTGGGGAAGAATGAGATGAGAAATGACAGAGGGACCAGGGAACCAGGATGTGCGCAGCACACACAGACGGTCACAAAACGGACCCAGGCTGCGAAGACATTATTCCAAGCAATTACACTAAACATCATCTTCCATTTTGCCAGCTAATTACAGAATATCGTTCTGGAGTCCACGGTTTGTCCGCTACTCCTCCCCCCCCCTCCGCAGCTCCCACTTTCTAGGCTTTGTCAAGGCCTCTGAAATGACACTCTCATTAACCTGGCCGTGTTTGATCTGTTGCTACATCTCCAATTGGCATAAAACCATCCGGGACTGAGTTGGCCCTTTGTGAGACATACCGACAACATCTTCCCCTGGCTATTCTCCCATCCCCTGCTCCATTTAATTTGTAGAAGGAGCGGGCTGGGCATTATGGAAAAGCAAGTCTCTTTGACCTGAAGTTTCTTCCATTACATTCATAAAATTACAGGGTGCTGGGTGGGGTAACCAGTAGTATGGTGCTCTGTAACATGTTCGTGTTGTGATACTCTGCACACCACCATTCTTGTCATTTCCATTCAGGCTGAGTCCTAGCATTGGAAACCGGTCCCAAAATTAGGACCCAACAAGTCTTAGTTAAGCCCTGGCTGTTTCAAATTAAGTTTTGACAGTTTCTTTATATTGGCATATGATATGAGTGTAATAGACACATTGTAAATTAAGCCTTCCCTGCTACATTAGCTTATATTATGAGTGAAATAGCCTCATTTCACATTAAATCTTCCCTGCTACATTAATTTACAATATGAGTGCAATAGCCGCTTTATGAATTAAGCCTTCCTTGGTACATTAGCTTACAATATGAGCGCAATAGCCACTTTGTGAATTAAGCCTTCCTTGGTACATTAGCTTACAATATGAGCGCAATAGCCACTTTGTGAATTAAGCCTTCCTTGATACATTAGCTTACAATATAAGTGCAATAGACATGTTTCAAATTAAACCTTGCCTTTTCTCTCTCTCTCTCTTAGCACATAATATGGGGGAGATAACCGCATTAAACCTTTCCTGCTACATTGACCTGCAATATGAGTACAATTGCCATGTTCCAAATTTTAAGCCATGCCTATTTCTCCCTACCCAAATAAACCTTGCCTGTTATCTTAGTGTAACATGTGCCTTAAATATTGACATTTACAGATGAGGAGTGGAGAAGGAGAAGGAGGCGGGAGGAAATTGTAGCAGTGATGATGTTAATTTGGCACTAAGATGATGGCTTAAAAAAAAACTCAAGTTATTTCAATTCTGAATATGAAAAATTTGCAAATTTTAGCAACTTCTTGTTTTAAAAAAATGAACTGAAATGAAATTCTCATCCACCCCTACCAGTCACAAATGGCAGAAAATACGGACAACATTTAAAAGTCAAGGGATGGGTATTTTATCGAGAGAGCCATACTGCTTTTGGAATTTAACAGGGGAAAAGAAATCTCAGGCAATCCTATAGATAAGCCCAAATCCATTCAGCTGAAAGAGTCAAGGGTGATCAGGCATCCTTTTGCCCACTCCCAAGAAAGCAACAAACCCTTAACTATTCCGGCCAGAAGATTCGGAATGGGCTTTTACTGCTATCTCCATCATTTGATTGTGTGACAGTCCTTTATCCCAGGCCATGAGTGCTAATCCCATCACTTCCTGCAGCTTCTGAATCATTTTTCTTTTTTCTGTACTGCACAAACCTCTCCCTCTCTCTCTGTCTCAGATCCAAAGGTTATTTCTCTCACACCCATAACCATGTGAACATCTTGCAGCAAATGTACTGGCCAGAAATGGAATTAATGCTGGTAGGTGTCTTCAAGACTACGTGGGGGTGGAACCAGTTGCCTGCAACAGTTGGATGAGTAGGGAAACCAGTGGAAATATGGATAGACAAAGGAAGTCAGACACATTCAGGGGTGTGTCTGCTTTTGCCAGCTGGAGTACAGAGAGGTGATCTTAATTTGAATTGCTTGCAAGCCTTGAAGGACATCATTGAAAAATCCATCTAAACCAGGAGTGATATTTGAGTCATTAGGATATAGAAAAGATCCCCAATAGATCCAGCACAGAGAAAATGAACATGCTGCAGCCAGAGGAAGCTACTGGGAGCTCTAATATGCCTCTCATGTCCTTAGCTCTCTCCAAGGTCACCTTGTTGCTAACAAAGCTTGCAAAAGGGAGATGTGGCTCCTGGTCGGATTATCCATCTTGTGTGACACTTAGGGGCTCCTTCACTATACACAGGGTGTGGCAGTGGAATGCGCTGCCTGGGAGTGTGGTGGAGTCTCCTTCTTTGGAGGGTTTTAAACAGAGTCTGGATGGCCATCTGTTGGGAATGCTTTGATTGGGTACTCCTGAAGGGCAGGGGGTTGTGCTAGATGGTCCTTGTGGTTTCTTCCAGCTCTTTGATTCTATGATTCTACATGTCCACTCTGTTGTATTTTAATCTGTTATTGTTCCCCATCTCAATCCACAGGAAGAGGTGGGAAAGAAGCTTTTATTATTATTGCTACTACTATCATTATTGCTATTACTAGAAAAGACAAAGAATAGGGAAAAGAAATGGCATCTCACCAAACCTGATTCGAACCATCCATTTTTCTACTGCTACCATCTCACTCTCTCATACACGTTCTTGTAATTCCTAAAGCAACCATTTAAATACAGTCAACCCCCCTTTTTTAAAAAATGACATTTTTACAAAGTAAACAGATCAATAACTCAATTCAGCCAAAGGCCTCTTATGCCAGTTTCGTCTGACCCCTCTGCCTGCTAATGGGGACAGAGCGGGAACATGATGGATCCAACAGGATGCTGTGTTATTTCTCCCCCCACCTTGTTTCTGATCTCTTTCCTCCCCATTTCTCCTTCTTTCCTTCCAGAACCCTTCTAGTATGAAAAATCCTACCATTTGTTTTCCCCATAATACCCTCCATTCATCATCCCAAACAGAAAATCTAATGTCCTGAAACTGTTTTTATTGCTTTCTCGTCAGTTTTTTTCCTTCCCCTTTCATCCATCCTATTTGTTTAAATAAATGCTGCCATGATCCTTCTAAACTGCCAAACTCCCCCCCTCCAAAAAAATCATTAATGTTTTGAATGGTGTTGGCATTCCATTCGGAGGGGGGTAATTCATGCAATGAAGTGCAGGTTGGTCTCCAGATTGACCTCACCACAATGTTCTTCATTAGGTCCTTGTTGCTTTTCACAATCTTGAGATGTTTGTGTGTGTTTTCTCCAATGCAGGTTAATTAACTTTTCCCACCACCTCTTCCATTTCTTCCATTTTCACAAGCTACCCAAGGGCAGCCACCGTGCCAGGGAGAACACCCCATTCAGTTCCCCTAAAACACGTAGAGGTTGGTGTTGACTCAAAAGGGAGAACATGGGTCATTTTATCCTCACAACCAAAGGCTGTCCTACCATTGCGTTGTTGTTGTGGGCCTTCAGGTTGTTTCTGATTATGGTGACCCCAAGGTGAATCTATCATAGGGTTTACTTGGCAACCTTTGTTCAGAGAGGGTGTGTCTTTGCTTTCCTCTGAGATGAGAGAGTGGGACTTCTCCAAGGTCACCCAGTGGGTTTCCATGGGATTTGAATCCTGGTCTCCAGAGTCTTAGTCCAGTGCTTAAACCACTACACCAGGCTGTCCCTACCATTAGCCCCATAAAATCTTAGTGCTAAAAGGGACTACAAAGGCCATCTAAACCAACTCCATGACATGGAGACATACACAGCTAAAGCGCTCCTGAAAGATGCCCATCCAGCCTCTGTTTAAAGGCCTCCAAAGATAGAGTCCACCATTCTCCGAGGCAGTCTGTTCCACTGTTGAACAGTTCTTATGGTTTTCATCAGCTATCCAAGGTGCTGAACCTATTTTGGGGAAGGAGGTCCCCAAAAACAACACTAAAACCTGGCATGGATTCACCATCCCACTGACAAGGAATCTTCCAGCCTTTGCTGCATCTGGAATAACATCCAGTCCCATGAAATCCAAGAGCAACCACATCAACCATCCACATTTATAATCACACCACTCTCCTTTCCATTTCTTTCCTTAAACTTATTTGCACAGTGTCCTTTACTCAATCATATGGGTTTCAATACACCTTGTGATGGAACTGTTCCTCTTCTTAGCGCCATCTCCCTTCCTGTGCCTCCCCTCCGCTCACAAACACACACCCCGTCCTCCAGGGCTTCGCTGGTTCCCACTGGGCTGAAAAGCAATAAGGAGTCAAGAAGAAGTATGGCCTCTCTTCTCCCCTTTGTCATGTGGATGAATAGCAGCACACAAAGCACTCAATGCTATCGGTTGAAAGGAAGTTGCTGCCCCAGCAAAAGTAAATTCCGCCGCACTCTTGTGTCACTAGCAACCTGGTCAGAGAGCTGCAGGGCTGGCAAGGAATGAGGGGATCTTTTTCCTCCCAGAGAAAGGACGCTTCAGAGATGGCTCCAAGGTTGTTTGTTCTGGCTTGTTCTTTTTGTTGGTTGGATTTTGCACTCCAAAGAAACCTTGCTTCCAATCTGCCCATGATGGCATACTGTTCAGATCTCCATTTCAGCCGCAGGCTGGCTTGATTTCTTTTTTCTTCTTTTTGCTAATGTCACCTAAATAAATCTCAAAAACGGTAACTTGAAACCTGGATATCTATGAACATCTTGGAAAATCTGTCACCAAGGCCTCGGTGTGGAGAGCCGTGTTATCTTGCCTTCTCAGACTTGTTTGGATATTCATCTCTCTCTCTCTCTTTTCTCCCTCCCCTCCTTCCTTGGGTGCATTGATCAGGCTGTGTGTGTATGTGTGTGAAGGTAGGGATGTGGCCAGATGCTCAGGTTGGAATCTTGCAGATACACTATGATGGAGTAATTGCATCAGGAGATTGCAGCCATTGCTTGTTTCCAAATCCCAAGCTGAAAGACTAGCTCATTGCAGTTAATAAATGCTAGTGGCATCCATCTCAGTGGGGATAGTGAGGCTGTTCTGGGTTGTCGGTTCAGCACCATGGATAGCTCTTTAAAGTTCAGAGTGAAGTCTGGAGCAGAGTCACTCCCTCACTGCCACGGAAGTCAAGCCATGACCTGCCAGTTTTTGTGTTGTTGTCTGTCTTTAAGATGTTTCCTATGTATGGGGACCCTAAGATGAACATATCACAGGGTTTTCTTGGCAAGATTTGTTCAGAGGGGTGTGCCTTTGCCTTCCTCTGAGAGAGTGTGACTCGCCCAAGGTCACCCAAGGGGTTTCCATGGCTGAGCAGGGGTACTAATCCTGGTCTCCAGGGTTGTAGTCCAATGCTCAAACCATGATACCACTGTGGTTCTCCATGCCTGCTATTACCCCAAAGCATTGCAAAGTCATTTGAGCAGTTCAATAAAATGATCCTGACATTACTTGTGTGCGTGTGGCTTTTGAGCTCCTTTTTCTGTAAATATAAATCCTTACAAGATAGAACATGAGTTGAAATTTGGTGGGAGGGAATCCCACTGGACATGCTAACAGGGGGATTCTGAGAGTTTCAGTCTCTTTCCTAAGCTCTGCTCTCTTCCCCCTTTGTGGCTCAGAGCCTCTGCGCCTAACATGCAGGCCTCCTCCCCTCCAAACCTCCCCCTCCTCTCTTGTAAGGATACTAAGGCAGAATAAAAAATGCTCACTCTCCTTCCAGAAGAGCCAAGCAGATGCCAAAAGAAGAGGGCTGCCTTTCCCTCTCCTTGGCTACAGTGCCAGAATCTGGCAGGCATCCTAGGACACAGACAATAGGCAGCTGATTGTCTGCAAGCCCTTTCCTTTTTTATTTTATTTTGCAGAAGTTTTGCCAGAATCATTTCCTGCTGCCTGGTTCCTGGGTCTAGAATGGGGTGATGGGATGGGGGTGGAGACTGGAAGAAAGCAAGGCATGGTAGCCAGTTAAGACAAAGGGCTGCAGACTTAACCAGGCTATCTAAAAGACCATAACTTCCTATATGACCCTACCCAATTTTTAAGATCTTCAGTGGGGAGGGCTTTCTCTCCCTACCAATCCGAGGTACATTAGGTGAGGACTTGGAAGACAGTCTTCTCAGAGCTTGTCTATACCATCCAAATACCCTGACTTGCCCCTGTTCCAGAGCCTTGACATCCAAATGACACAGGACATTTACCCTGATCTGCTCTCGGGCAGTCCAAATAACCCCTGAGGCAGATAAGGGGCTGAAACAGGGGCAAGGCAGGATAGGGCCCTTCACAACATTTTTTTTTTAAAAAAATCCTGATTTACTCCATTTCCACCAGATCAACAGTGTGACGCGGCAGCTAAAAAGGCCAATGTGATTTTGGGCTGCATCAATAGAAGTATAGTGTCTAGATCAAGGGAAGTAATAATGTTGCTCTGTTCTGCCTTGGTCAGGCCTCACCTGGAATACTGTGTCCAGTTCAGAGGCTGGATGGCCATCTGTCGGGGATGCTTTGATCATGATTTCCTGCGTGGCAGCGGGTTGGACTGGATGGCCCTCCTAGTCTCTTCCAACTCTACAATTCCATGATTCCATGTTGGTGGGAGCCCATCCTAGAACAACACTCCCTGCTGCGGCTGCCAGCTCCCTGACTCTCCCAGAAGCCAGGCAGGGGTCCTACAGCATGTGACTGAGGTTGGTCTCATCAGTATACTCAAAGCTCCAGGTGACCTCTCCTTCTGGCTTCTGATGGGGACGACTGGCAATTTCCCCCCACAGTGTGCCAGGGACCAATGACATATCTGTGCCCATGAGCTACAGTGGTTTCTTTCTCTCATGGAAACGTTCCTGTACCAATAGCTAGTAACTCAAGGACTGGCATTGGTCTATGAACCACCGCTTCAGGTAGCACTAGTTTGGGGTAAAAGCAGGAAGGGGTTCTATATCCCCATTGATAGGGAAGCTATCAGCCAGGGTTAGCTGAGAATGCTTTGGTCTATGTTCATAGAAACATAGAGTTGGAAGAGACCAGAAGGGCCATCCAGTCCAACCCCTTGCCATGCAGGAATAAACAATCAAAGCATTCCCAACAGATGGGCATCTAGCCTCTGTTTGAAAACCTCCAAAGAAGGAGACTCCACCACACTCCCAGGCAGTGTGTTCCACTTCCGAACAGCTCTTACTCTCAGGAACTTCTTCCTTATGTTCAGGTGGAATCTCTTTGCCTGTAGTTTGAGTCCATTGCTCCATGTCCTAGTCTCTGGAGCAGCAGAGTACAAGCTTGCTCCATCCTCAATATGACATCCCTTCAAATATTTAAACATTGCTACCATGTCCCCTCTTCACCTTCTCTTCTCCAGGCCAAACATACCCAGCTCCCTAAGCTGCTCTTCATAGGGCATAGCTTCCAGATGTCCTATCATTTTGGACACCCTCCTCTTGACATGTTCCAGCCAGATGATGATGATGATGATGATGATGATAGGGTGCTGCTGCTACAATATTTCCCAGTGGCTTTTCCTGCTGGTACACAATGAACATCTGACACTAGTGCACCAGGGCCAACTCTGAGGTTGTTGGAATATTTTGCCATTGAGCTCAGAGCTGCTGAAGACAGCAACTGCTTCAGGCTACACCTGGATGACTCTTGACACACCACCACTTTCAGATGGCAACTGATTGTCTCTCCAGCTTGACAGAGGAGAGGAGTGGCTCTTTTTTTTCCTTTTCACCTCTTCCCAGCTTTGTCTCAAGCAATCATGTGTGGCTCCCAATGCTGTAAAATATTCATAAGTTCTCTGGCTTTTAGCAAAATTTTGGTTGCGTGTCTCTCTCTCTCTCTCTTTCAATCTCTCTCTTTTTTTGTGCCTGTCTTTTCCTTTCCTTAGAACGGGGAGTTACATGATGCACTGCTCTCTCCCAACATGGCCTGACAGATCAGCTCTTTGAGAAAAACGGCACAGCATTAAATTTGGCATTCACACGGCACTTCGGAGCATCTGAGGCACTTCAGTTCACATAGATTATCGGTTACTTCAGTTGTTTCTGTTAATCCTCCAATAGACAGATAGGGAGACTATTCAGAATGCATTCCCCCCCACCTTCTTTCCAGAGATAGGAACGGAAAATATATTTTTGTTATATGCATGGATGGATACACAGCTCTTTGTCAGGCAAAAAGAATATGATGGGACGTTGTTGTTGTTGTTGTTTTAAAAATCTAATAGTCAATACAGCTGGTAAGTGTTGACAGGATTACAGCTCAAATATGGCCACTGAGAAATGAGAGGGAGGCACCGGGATGCTTAGGAGAATACCAAGCCTTGCAGAAGTACCAAGGAGTACTTTTTTTGTGGGGAGAGCTTTTCCCAGAGTTTATAATTATCTACGGTATGTTGCCTTTTCCAGTGTGCTGATTGGCTGCTTAGGAAACACACCCCACCAATCACCACCCACATGCAAATTCCCTCTCCACCTCACAATCCACTCCTGCCATTCAGTCTGTGGCCCAGACTGGGACCCAGGCAGTCAACTGGCAGTGGCGATGGGCCACCTGCAATAGGACCAGGAAGTCAACTCTGCTGGCTGGGGCTGCTGGGAGATGCAGTCAGAAACATCTTGGAGGGCCATACAGTTTCCACCCTGAGTTAGTATCTCAAGGAATACGTCCTAGTACACTCAGATGCATTTGTCTGAGAAAAATTGGACCCCTTCATATTTATATAATGCTTAAACATATCAATTTTTCTATGGAATACTCTCCCAGATATCCAATGTTGATGTCATGCTAACAAAGGGGTGGGAAATCATACAGCTTTTCAGATGTGGCTGGACTTCAACTCACAGCATCCCTCACGATTAGCTATTTCTTCCTACAGCTGCTGGGAGTTGCAGTTCAACAACATCTGGAGGGCCACATGATTCTCACCCACCCCATCTAGATATTCAGGACACGTTCCCCAGTCTTCACCAAACTATTTATTTCTTTATTGAATATCTATACTGCCTATCAGTGCCAAAGCACTCCCTAGGTGGTTTACAACATAAAAAAAAAACACAAGTAAAACGTAAGACAATTAAAAATAATTAAAAGTATCAATTAAAATTATTTTTAAAAACCCATACAAGTTAAAACAGTAAAAGCAATAAAATGCATAAAAGCACACCCCAATAAAGCCTCTGTGTCTGCAGCTACAAATTAAAAGCTTGCTGAAATAAAAACTTTTTTGCCTACCAGTGAAAGGAAAGCAAGGAGAGGACCAGCCTAGCTTCCTGTAGAAGGGTGTCCCAAAGGGTGGGAGCAACCACTGAGAAGGCTCTCTCTTGTGTCTTTACCAAGCAAGCCTGGGATGATGGTGGGATCGAGAAGGATCTTAAAATTCTGGCAGGTTCATATTAGGAGATACAGCCTTTCAAATATGGCACTATCTCCCAAGGTTGTGTGGGAGGATGGAGCCATGACACTTAAAGTGATATTGACCAGTTACAGCTGCTTAATCCAGAGATGCATCTTCAGTTTGCTCACCCATTTGGGGGAAATCTCCTTCCTCACACTAGTGCAATCTTTAGGTTGTGTTGTGTGCCTGCTGTTCCGAAAGGTGCCAACAGAGGGTGTTGTCATCCAGCTCTGAAAGGACTTTTTGGTGGCACTCACAAAAAAAAAAGAGAAAGGTTCATTTTCATTTCCTTTTAAATGCTTGCAGTGATGCAGAAATGGGCCTTTTCTTCTCATTTTAACCTTTGTGCATCTATTCCCTTGCTTCTGCCTCCATTCTTTCCATTTCCTCTGAAGCCTGAGAGGCAATCGGTCCTCTCTCTGGGGGAGAATTTAGCCAGGAAGAGGAGGAGGAGGAGAAGTGGAGAAGCAGTTCTGTGAAAACCCTATGGCCAAAACACGCCTTTGATAAATACAGCCTCAAAGATGAACAGGGAGAGAGGGAGGGAAATCGCTGGGCTTGAAGACAAACTAGTCCTTCTGATCTATGCTCCTGTCAACACAAAAGTGCCGCCAAGCCAGACCATGCAAGGAACCACTTTTGAGAATGCCTCTCTCTGCACTGGTGCCTTTTAGATTCCCTCCCTCCCAAGGAGTATTTTTCTGTATCCATTTCTTGGGATTTAATCCCACTACTACATATCCGGAAGGCTGTCAGAAAAGAAGAGAAATTAAACGTGCCCATGTATAAATGTGAGCAGATGGTGCCTGCCGGGATATCGAGAGAAGCGGAAAGAAGGGCCATAAGATTTCTGTCTGACCTCTCTGAATCGAACACCTGAGACCTGCAACAAAATGTCGCATTGGGGAGCAATCTTCTTCAGGTTTCCAGCTGGGCATGGCCGATTCTAGGACACGCCATTTCCTTCATCCTTGTGCAATGCATCAAGGTTGGCCAAGCCAAAACACTGGGAGTTTTTGAGTAGCAGCCATGAAGAAATCATGTGCCACTCTCCCTTCCCTTTAGACTTTTCTTTGACCTCTAAGCTTAACTGCAATTCTCACTGTATTTGAGGATGGCCATGTAGATTTGCCCAACTACAGTATATAGTCATGAATTATTCTTGTTGCAATGGGATGTTCTCTGGGAGAGTTTGATTCTGAATGAGCATCAAGGGCCACTAGTTTTACAGAAGACCAGTCAAGGTGAAAACTGCTAAACCTGGGGTTTCTCTAAATGGTGAAAATACTCCTCACAGAATACGAGGAGAATCTTATCTGTCTTAATGGGATCCTGCATTGTTTTACTGTATTCAGAAGGAAGGGGGCCCAAACATCCAAAACTCTGAAGGAAAAGTCTTTGCGGCTTTTCCCAGCGTTTTTTAAAAAACAGAGAGGGGAATGTGCATTCCTGTTCATGGGGTAAGCGCTTCTTTTTGAAACACTTTCCCATAGGAGAGGAAGTGCAAAGCTGATTGGGCAGATGAGCGCAGAGGCTTGCTAACAGGGCAAACACCCGGTGCTGCCATGTTGGATTTTCACCTTAGCGAATGAGCGCTAAGGTGAAAAAATGGGGTGGTTTTTTTTCTTTTTCTACAGGAAAACATAACTCAAGTGCACAATGGAAAATAGTTTTTTTAATAAAAACATTTGGGTGGTGGCAACTTAAGTAAAATGCAAGTAAATCACTTGTGGCCGCCATCTTGGCATGCAAAGCTTTCGGAGGCCAAAACACCATTTAAGATCAATAGCAGCTGCTGCGATTTGCCATTACTGAGGAGCAATCCAGTTTTTTCCCTTCGTATAAACAAGCCCCTGGTGTGTTCTCATGGTTCAACAGAGCTGCTGGACTGGGTCATTATGGAAGAGGGCTTTTTGGGGGGGGATGTGGCTGTAGGAGGGTGGCTGTCATGAGTGCTTGCACTTCAGATTTTACCATGGCATGCCTGCTGTTTCTCCAACCTTCTTGCTTCCACAACCAACTAAGGCACCTGATGATCCTTCAAAGGCAATCTAATATGAAACATTGTATAATCATAATAAAGTTCATCTGGGATGGGGTAGAGCTGCTTTAACTTGCCTTGTATGGTCTTCCTTTACCCAGTCTGACATCCAAAATTATCTCCAGTATTGACAATACAAAGATTGCCTAGTTGCCCCCTAGAACCAGTACTAAAGAGACTCTCTAGCAAATAATTTGAAGTCCTTCAACAAACTACAAATCCTGGGGATTCCATTGGATAAATGTATGGTAGTATCATACTGCTATAATTATACAGTATTGATACACCCCTCAAACAGTATTCTAAAGGGGATGACAACTGACTTGGTTAACTATGGCTCCCGCCTTAGTGGAGCCTGTTACTCCATAGGCCTGTTCTACTTTAGTAAATGAATATGTATTTAGGACATATGTTCTCCGAGAGAAGTAGCGTCCTGTGGAGAATTCTTTGCAAGCAGGTTGTGGCACCTTGGGGTGGGCCTGCCTCATGCAGGAGGAACAGCTATCTGTAACAATCAAGAAAAAGACAGAAAGAAACTACATTTGCTCTCCACCCATGTGACTCCTTTAGTACATTTCTGCGTATCCAGTGCTGTTGTTATCAACCTGATTCAAGAAAGGGGAGCTAATTCTATTGTGTGATAAACAGACCTATTCCCACACAATGCTGGCTGATGTTTCCAACATCAGTGGCTTAGTGAGTCCACTTTATATCTAATCATTAATGGAGCTTTGCAAGGTACTGAACATTGCAGTTCCTAGTTCAGCACGTTGGATAGCATTTTTTAAAAAAAATAATCCAGGATCTCACAGATAGCACAGAGCATGCAAAGGTAAAATTCTGTTGTCCAACTGCTTCTGTAGGGGAATTTATACATAGAAAGGCTACCAATAGGATTTCAGCCTGTTCATAGAATCATAGAGTTGGAAGAGACCACAAGGGCCATCTAGTCCAGCCCCCTGCCATGCAGGAATATTCAATAAAAGCATTCCCAACAGATGGTCATTCGGCATCTTTTTTTAAAACCTCTAAAGAAGGAGATTCCACCACACTCTAAGGTAGTGCATTCCACTGCCAAACAGCTCTTACTGTCATGAAGTTCTTCCTAATGCTTAGGTGGAATCTCTTTTCCTGTAGTTAGTAGCTTCTAAGTCAGTGGGGCAGTAAACTTGCCCTGGCTGTACAAGATCTGACACCAGTCCCCCTCAAAGCAGTTCTGCACCTTGGATAACAATTTTATATAGTGCCTAGAATGGATTGCCATCCCAATGACATGTAAGCTACAAGCTTCACCTATACAGATGACATTCAATAACACTTCTCCCCCCCACACACACACTTGGCTTGCAACTCCAAAGGTGGATTGCTTCTGCCTTGGAAAATACTTTTTGAGGGTGAGCCCAAGAAATATGAAAATCTTCCATCTCTGGTGTTTGCTCTGCATCTTTGACAGTTATGCCACACCTACACCGGTCATTACTTGATCTCATCAAATAAAAATCCTAGAGACCAGAGCAGCTGGTGGATCCCATGTCAGTGGGGTGGTGAATCAACTTAAAGGAGCTGCCCAGGGTGCTTAATCTATTTGGGGATAGAGTCCAGCACTGTGGATAGCACCTTTGGGGGGTCACACTGAAAACTATGTTTTTACATAGACTATTGCTATGGACTTGGAGGGAGGGAAGAGCAGCCAGGCATAGCTAGAGAGAGATTTAGCCCACTGGCTGGTGAGAAGCCCTCCTTCCTGCTTCCAATTTCTATTGCTTTGGTTTCTGAAGGAGAGAAGAGCAGCTGGCAACTCTTGAAGTTAATCTTCTCCCCCATCCATTCCTTATGTGTCATGTCTTATTTAACTTGTAAGTCTGAAGGCAGGGAATTGTCAAATTAACAATTTGTAAACTACTCTGGAAAACCTTTAGGCTAAAAGGTTGGGTATAAATATTCTGAATGAATGAATGAATGAATAAACAGATAGATAGACAGACAGACAGATAGATAGATAGATAGATAGATAGATAGATAGATTCCTATGTCACTGATGCAGTGAATCTACTCCAGATTTTACTCTGAACTTTGAAGGACCTTGGATACCTCATTTACCTGAGATAGCATGAAGTAGGGAAGGTTCTGTGAGCCATAATCAAAGACCAGAAGCAGGTAATGGAGTCCAGAATATGTCACAGAAGAAGAGCTCCTTAAAACAAAAAAAAACTTCTATTATATTTGACCTAGATACAGCTCATTCACTTATCAGTTGAAATGGCCTGCTGTTTTAATAACATCTCTCTCTAGTCCCAATAGCCCAAACTCACTTATTATTATTTTTTTAAATTACCTACATACACATACCTGGACTGGTCCCTGAGCCAAGACCTTTTCTGTCAAAAGTAAGCTCAGAGCAATTTTTTTTTTACATCCACGTCATAAAAATCTCCTGAATTAGAGATTGATAATTGAGATTCTGCCTGGTGTGAAGAAGAACAGAGATGCTCTAATTAAATTCTGTGTGGTGGTTATAATTAACCCATTTATTCATTTATTACCCTCTATGCAGATAATGCAGGCAACATTAGTATCGCTCATTTATTAAGATCCTGTCAGCACTGTGTTTGGCATGGCTTGTACATTAAGGGTTGAGTCCCTTGGGTGGGCTGCCATCGATGTGCTGGATGGCAATGTAAATCAGGCCATCCTTTCTCCTTTCAAATTGCAAAGAAATTGCAAAGTGATGAGCCACAAAGCCTACTGTTCACATCTTTTCTCTGCCATGAACTCACATCATCTCTACAAGTGGATCTGCACAACAGAATTATACCAGTTTCAGACCATTTGAAGTGTCACAACTCCATCCTACAGAATCCAGGGAGTTGTAGTTTAATGAAGTCCTTAGAATTCCCTATACTGGAGAGCTCTCGTCCACTTCCCTGCATTCCAGTTCTCAAGACTGCTTGTCTAGACTGTCAAGATTCAGTTTTGAGACTCTCCCTTCCCTGGGTTCTTTGGTCAGAGCGGGGTATAAATATGCTAATGAAAATAAAAATAAAATTCATCCAAGACAACATTGCCCTCTTTTCATGCTTCTGAATGCATCCACCTGAATCTGACTATAAATCAAAGGAACCATGCCAAAAGCTCTCTTACTCACTCATTCTTTGCCAAAAGCCTTCTCTTCCCCAGTTTGCATACTTGGAGAAGCCCCAAGATAAAGTACCAAAGATCTCAAATAGTACTATTTCTGTGGATTTTTAATAATGCACTGATTAACCAACTTGTCTTATTGTGTGTTTCTTAGTGCTAAGCAGCAGATATTTGGACAATGAGCAGCCATTGGCTTTCTTGTTGCAATCAGTGAAGATCTGCTGTGTGCATTATAGTATCTGCGTCTCCATCTGGATAGGCCATCCTTTTTAAAAAGATAGACTGTTGGCAGCTTCACCACTTCATTCTCTCAGCTATCCATCTTAGCAGCTAAGTGTGAAAGCAACACAAACTCTGGCTCTCTGAGTTCTCTTGCATACTCTCTCTCAATCTCTCTTCCTGAATATTTAATGCCTCAAAGAAGTTTAAGCTTCTAATGCAAATGTTGATTAATAACAAAGAGTTTGAGGACTTCTGCACACTGCAAATTCCTTTTTATCTCTGGAAGGGAAAGGAGACTTTGGGCAGGAAAAAGAAATATGTTCTTATCTCTCCAGCTCACAAGCTTCAAAGGGAAGGCTTGGAGAAACAAATGAACTGGACTCAGTTCTGAGGACAAAACAACAGGTACAACAGGGCTGGGCCCAGTGACAGGTCTGCTCAGAAGGAGGCATGAGAAATTGTTTGTCCTTGAATCAAAGCTGATTTAGAATGTGAAGACTGCTCTGGAAGCCTGGACTGGAGACTGTTCCAAGCATCCCAAGGAATCTCTGCCTGTGCAATCCAATGGTCAGTACTAAAATTGGTTTACAATCCCTGTCCAAACATTACAACTTGTTGTGTGCCTTCAAGGGCTTTCTGGCTTATGGCAACCCTCAGGTGAACCTTGTACGGGGTTTTCTTGGCAATATTTGTTCACAGGGGGGTTAAATACATTAGAAGGTGGCTTTTCTGATCCCTCTTGTGCATGTATGTGCCTTCAAGTCACCGAAGGATTTACTATGGCGACCCCATGAATTTTATAGGGTTTTCTTAGGCAAGGAATATCCAGAGGTGGTTTTGCCAGTTCCTTCCTCTGAAATCTAGTCTACAGTACCTGATATTCATTGGTGGTGTCCCATCCAAGTACTAACCAAGTGATGATGAATGATGGCCTCTTTCCTGCAAAAACTCATACTGTATGTGCAGACGGCTAAAGTTGGGGCTAAGTGGTATGTGTCAGTGGATGGAGGTTCTCTGTTCAGGCTTGTCCCTTCTTGCTTGTTGAATTAGCTACGTCAAAGGATTTCTGAATATGGATGCCCAAGAATTCATGAATATGGCTTTACATGTAATTGGATGCCTGAACATGGATGCCCAAGAATGCATAAATATGTTTTTTTGTTGTGGCAGGGTGGAAAAGCCACAGTGGGCAGTGACCCCCAGGAGTTATGGTGACTAGAGGAGCGTGGGTTTTGTAGTCCAAAACAGTTGCTTTTCCAAACTCTGGACAAGCAGCATGTGGCTTTATTTTCAGCTATTTCTTTGCCTACTTCCTTTCACAGCAATATACATTATTACATTTTTGAAAAATGTACAACACCCCACAGGGATTCAGTATTTAGGGTTTTTTGTTTTTATGTATTCCATTAATACCCAGTCAAGCACTGGTCAAGCATTTTGTTTTTTAAAAAAAGAGAGAGAGCAGCTCCTTAATTAAATTAGCTTAATACAATCATTTCATTTATTCAGTTATTAAAAGAGCTACAAAAAGACTTTTCATCTTGGTATGTATTACATACTTATGGTAATTATGGAAGGAGAAGAAAATGTGAGCAAATGGCTATTGTGAAATGCTGAAATGTAATCCCAAACAAACTGTAGCAGATTGCTATAATTTATGGAAGAAAATTAAGTCTGCAATTGTATGTTTTAAGAGTCCAGTCCAGACTTGTACTTGACCTTTCTGTCAGAAGCTCAGTGTGAACTAGGGAGGAAAGGAAAGGTAGAAAACACAGAAATAGAAACTAAATTTTAAACAAAGGAAACGGTAAATTAAAAAGAAAAAATCAGAGGTCTGAGCCTAAAGAGTCTGGAAGTCAACCTGTGGCATGTCTTCCAACTGTCCAAGTTGGGCAGGTACAGTCCCAAATAATTCTCCACTGTCTCACTTTCTCAGCTGGTTTTAAAATGTCACAGTTTCTCTCTCCATCTCTGACTTTCTCCCTTCCTCACAGCTTACTTCAATTACTGCAAACTGAGTTCCAAGGGCAAAAAATGAGTTTGCACACAGTTCATAGAATCATATGAATCAGATTATGGAATGGTCTGCTGGATGATATCCATCATATCACTATTCTAAACAGCTTTAAAAAAGATCCTAAGACGGATCTCTTCTGGCGGGCCTTTCCTGAATAGATACCCGGCCATCAGAAATTTATCCCAATCCCACTACAGCCACATCTATTGTTTATTTTTAGTATTTTTAAGTATGTTTTAATTTTTTTTAATTATTTAATTGTATTTTAAGAGGTGGGTGGGATGGAGGGTTTGGGGGTGTATATTTTAATGTTGTAAGCCGCCCCGATTGCGTTTTGTAAAGAGGCAGGATATAAATAAATTTTATTATTATTGTTATTATTATCATCATCATAGAGTTGGAAAAGACCACAAGGACCATCTAGTCCAACTCCCTGCCATGCAAGAATACACAGTCGAAGCATTCCCGACAGATGGCCATCCAGCTTCTGTTTAAAAACCTCCAAAGAAGGAGGTTCTCCTTCAAGAACCTCCTTCTTTGGTTCTCTGCTACGAAGCAGCGCATTCCACTGCTGAACAGCTTTTAAAGTCAGGAAGTTCTTCCTAATGTTTATGTGGAATCTCTTTGCCTAGAGTTTGAGTCCATTGCTCCATGTCCTGGTCTCTGGAGCAGCAGAAAACAAGCTTGCTCTATCCTCAGCAGATCATCTACGGTAAAGGTAGATCCCAATCCTTTAGGTGACGGAGTCCAGCATACCCTCACAGTAAGTGGCAGAAATATAGAGACTCAAAACATATTAAACAAGCTAAAACATGTTAAAAGTTTAAAACAATTTAAAAGTCATGAGCATGTACATTTGGTGGTGGTGGTGGTGGATTATTTGGCTCCAAAGGCATTAATATAAACAAGCCATGTTTTAACTCAGCACCAAAATGAAGCCCAGTGATGGTGCCAATTGGGCCTCCAAGGGGAAGGCATTTCACAAATGGGGTGCCACAGCAGAGAAGGAGTTCTCCCTTGTGCTTCTGCAATGTATTGTCCCACAGATAGAAGATAGAGAAGTGTACACAGTACATTGCAGAAGAGGTTAGTGCTAATGAGTGCCTTCTTCTCTGGATCAGTCAAGAAATGGGTGTTTTTTATTTTTAAAGCTTTTTAAAAAGAAGCACATGTAAAAAGATGAGCTACAAAAACCAGGGCTGCCAACACATTTTGAGGGTATCCACAAAATTGAATTACTGCAATAACCTCAAGCAAAACTCCATTTGCTTCAGGTTACTGCGTCATTCAGCTTTGTTAAAAAAGATTTATGAGAGGCCGATATATTTAATTCCCCCTGATAAAGTTATCGTCAGGACATGTTTAGAATACCAACCTTTCCATCTGTGCTTTTATTTCCTACATGCCTGTGGTTTTTTCCTCCTCCTTCTTGTGCATTCGTAATATGAGAACCCAACGGAGTCATCCAATAATGCTGAAAGGATGGAGGACAGATAGGACAGTATGTCCTTAAACCAGGGCTGCCAGCATACTTGACCACTTTGATGGCTTTGAAAGGAGATAAGACCAATTCATGGAAAATAAAAGCTATCAACTATAACTAGGTGTGAGGATTTCACAGTAAAAAAGTAATATTCCTCTCAGTACCAGTTGTTTTTGGAGTTCCCATTGGGTCTACTGATTGGCCACTGTGGCAACAGATAGGTTTTTGGTCTGATCAAACATGGCTGTTCTCATGCTCTTTGGAGTAGAACCAATGGGAATTTTCCTTTCATTAGCCCAGATCCAGATTTAGTTAAGCCTACAGTGGATCTGTGAATCAAAGGGAGTTCCGTTACTCTTGACTAAAATGAGTCTCATTGAGTTCAATGGATTTACTCCAGGAGTGACCCTCTGGATGTTGCTGGACTGCAATTCCCCTCAGCCTTCGCCATTGGCTATGCTGCTGGGGGGTAGATGGGAGTTGGTGCCATCTGGAAAGCTACAAATTGCCCACTTCTGGTCTACTGTTGCCATGACTCTATGTGAAGCCAAGCCTTTACAAGAAGGCAAATCTAGGCCCACTTTTGATATGGATCATGGTGAAATTCACAGAAGGTTCAAGCCTTTCTTGCCCCATCTCAAGGTCTTGATGGAACACACATAGTTGCTAACAAGAAAACTAACAAGAGCCTGTCCAACCTTTAAGATCCATGATCATGGAAGGGCTTTCTCTCCCTCCCAACACCATCACAGATGTATTTGGTGAGGACACAGGAGAGAGCTTTCTCAATGGCTTACATGAAGTAGATAGGTTCCTGGGCATTACTTCTTTCACAGAAAATTTGGTAGCAGTGGCAGAAATAACATGGAAAGAAAATGGATAGACTCCTACACCACAAAAAAGGAATTGTAGAATCAGAGTTGGGAGAGACCACAAAGGCCATCTAGTCCAACCCCCTGCCCTGCAGGAATACACAATCACGCATGCCTGACATATAGCCTCTGTTTAACAGCCTCCAAAGAAGGAGACTCCATTACACTCCAAGGACATCAGTTAAACATGTTTCAGCAAACTTTTTAGTCGCAACTAACAATATGCACATGTGAAATGAAAGAACCCAGTCAGGTAAATCTTGCATAAGTAAACAAAGAAGATTTTGAATCTTCTAGAGGCTACTTAAGAGCTGTTCGGCAGAGGAACACACTCCCTCGGAGCATGGTGGGGTCTCCTTCCTTGGAGGTCTTTAAACAGAGGCTGGATGGCCATCTGTCGGGGATGCTTTGATTATGTATTCCTGCATGGCAGGGGGTTGGACTGGATGACCCTTGTGGTCTCTTCCAACTCTACAATTCTATGATTCTACGATACTTGAAGCCTTCTTCCAAAAGGCATTTGGAAGTGATTTTCTTTCACCAAGCTCCACTTTTCTTATGGTTTCCATGTTAGTGGCCAAACATCTAGATCTGTGCTTTTTCACATGCTCAGGGGGATTGGTTAGGCCCATTAACCAGCTTTTCTCTCTTTTTTTCCTGTTTATGCATATTCAGTAAGACAGTCTGGAGACAGCTGCTGTTTACCTTGCTTGTTGTTGCCAGGCACACACAGCTACAGTAGGGTTGACTAAAGCAGAATCGCCCAGTTCGAACTTGACTGCTTTGTTTACTGCAGACAACTGCTGGGACCTGACACCAAAAGTCTGTGTTTTTCCATCCCTCTTTTGCCATCCTCCCAATCCCAATGCTGCTAAAAACCTCCAGCTAGACAGAGGATAGGAATGAAAAGTGGATGTGTAGTTGGGCATAAAAATACATCTTCATCAAGGGCTTTGTTAACAGAGTTATGCCTGCATTCCTTCCAGTTCTAGGATGACTAAAGGCTCTCATAATCCTTTTTCTGGAATTACCAACCTGAGCATGTTAGTGCTTCAGGACTGGGAAAATCTAACAAGATTCTACTGGCACAGAGCACAGCTAGATAATATATATAGGCCCATAACAGAGTCTGATACACCATAGTGTAAGGGGCAAAATTAATCTATGGCATTTTGTGTCAGACTATGAAAACTTCTATCTGCTCCTCCTTGACAGAATTATTGATGCTGATGCAGATCTTGAAAGGTGAAATATAAGCCTCAGATTACATCAGAATTGAACCATATGAGTCATTCTTTTATCCTCTTTCCATTCATTGGCGCTGGAATTTGTCAGATCCATTACGAGAGAGCACAAATCGCTCCATATGTCGTAAATACATATATAGTGCACCTCAATGATCGTGGCTGTATATACATATTGTCGGTAATCGGGCCAATTGAAAGCCACTTTGGAAGGAAAATTCCAAGCCTCTATTGATAATTTTTGCAATAACTGCCTCGTCTTCTGCACCATTTGGATGAAAGGCGCTTTTATGCCAAGCCATCCAAAACTATCACTTGGAAGATTTGTAACCAGTCAAAGTAGACATGCCACCTGCTTCCATTTAGACCAAAATGGTCCTTTTCTCTCTTTTTTTTTTTTCCTTTTTGAACTTGGATTGCCTTCACACTTTATGAATTTCCCAGTGAAGACATTTTGCATCCAGATGCCCAGGGACACAGTATTCATGTCCCAGCTTTAATTATACACCCACCCACTTCAACGCTATTCTGAAGTGTTGTGTTCAGTTCGTTTTAAGAATGATATAGGCAAGTTGGAGCAGATTCAGAGAAGGGCAATAAAGTTGATAAGAGGTATGGAGAACAAAATGTATGAGGAATGGTTGAGGGAGCTAGGCATGTTCACCCTGGTGAAGAGAAGACTGCAGGGGAGGGGCATGATTGCATTCTTTAGATCATAGAATCCTAGAATCGTAGAATTGCAGAGTTGGAAGAGACCATGAGGGCCATCCAGTCCAACCCCCTGCCACACAGGAAATCACGATCAAAGCAACCCCGACAGATGGTCATCCAGCCTCTGTTTAGATATCTAAAGGGCTGTTCCAGAGAGGAGGGTGCATGTTTGCTGACCCTGAAGCTAGAACCAGGTCTAAAGGTTTTAAGACACAAGAGGGTAGGTCACAACTGAACATTAGAAATTGAACATTAGAAAGAACCTCTTGATGATTAGAGTGATTTAGCCATGGAACCAATGTCCTAGAGAAGGTGGTGGGGTCTCTTTCTCTGGATGTCTTAAAAATGAGGCTGGACAACTATTTGCAGGGGATGTTCTAGCTGGAAGCTCTACACTGAGCAAGGGGTTGGATTCAATGGCCCATGGGCCCCTTCCAACTCTATGATTCTTACACATATATACATATAGAAAAGCCCATCCCTATTATTAGGTAGAATGAGGCAAATAGCAACAATGGTAGCTGTAACTTCTGTCTCAGTGGAGGAATAAAACCATGAGGGTCTTTTGTCTGAACGTTGGTTAGGAGCTAACCAAAGTGCTGAAACACATCCCACAAAGAGGTTCATTACTTTGGTTAGTAATGACCCTCATGGTCTCACTATGACACTGAAATAAAGTTCAGTTGTTTGGTCTACTTGGCTTCTGTTCCATGAAATACACATCAGCCACCTGAGGTGCTTGCTTCACTGTGCCTAATAGTAGGGTCTGCCGAGAGCTCCCAAATTTGGTGCAGAAAGGACACTTTTTCATTTTGACCCATCGAAATAAAATTTAATTTACTGTAGTTGGCTTCTATCGGCAAAATGGGCAGAAGGAGTCATAAAGTCTTCTGTCTCTGGCATCAATTGTCTTGGAGGAAATGAAAACCCAGGAGGGACATATCCCCCAAGCAACAAGGAGAAGGAAAAAGACCAATCAGGTCATTCAAAGAGCATGTACAGGTCGACTCCCATATCCACAGATTCAGTATCCATAATTTCACTTATCCACACCCAAAACTATATGTTCTCTCTAGGCATGTCTAGGTCATCCAATTTGAATCTATGGTCAACTTCCATCATTCTTCACATTGAAAATAATAGGGTTCCTTATTACCCATGGTTTCAGGTATCAGGGAAGGTAGCCTTGCATATAGGGATTAACCTTCTACCTGGTTGGCTAGCCACGGCCAAAAGAATCACAACCTGGAAACATCACCCAAGGAGACCCTCTGCTGTGCTTTCTGCAACCGGACTTGTTTATCTTGGATTGGCCTTTTCAGTAATCAGCGCGCTTGCAGAAAGCACGGGATGAGTCCTTCCTGAATCTTTGTTTGTGAAGAAAAGCCAGAGAGAGAGAGAGAGAGAGAGAGAGAGAGGTGTAACCAAAATAATTTATATAGGAACCAAAGGGATATCTTCAAAAATACATGAACATGCAAGAGCAGAACAGTACTACAAGAGCAAACAATAAAAGCGTGTGAAAGTCCTTGTATTTCTTTCTGGAAGATGGGTGAAGAGTCAAGAAGTGTGTAATGACAAACAGTCTGATATTGCAAAAAGGTGAATAAACAAACCGAACCAACTGCGTAATGTTCTAATACCACAGTATGAGCTATTTCAAAATAATTCTACATGACAGACTGACATTCCAGAAATGTAAACAGACAATCCAGTAGTACATGACAACAAATAATAATACTTGGCAATAAACAAAATGTTTTCGACCAGCTCTGTATGTGCATGAGCAGTGCAACTGATGTATTATTAAAAACAAAAACAAAATCTCACACGAACCTGTATTCTATAGAGTCTGACTCAGAGGCTGGAAAAGTTATTTTTGGACTACTACTGCTAGCATCCTTCAACTTACCATGACCAATGGCCATGTTTGCTGGGGGATTCTGGCCTGTTTAGTTTTGCACTGCGTATTTTGGTTGAAAGAAGCTCTCCAGTGCTTCAAGCAGGAATCATGCTGGCCCTGTGGCTCACACATCTTTGAAATGAGAGAGGCCTCAGTTGACCCTGGGAACTGCACACGCAAATTATATGCTCTACCACAGAGCTACAGGGCGTTGAGCCTTTGATTTACACCAACAGGTAGGCCAGCACCAGAAAGGGAGGTAAAATTGCATCTGAAGGTTCTGAGTTTTCATCACAGCACATTTCCACATATCAAGAGATAAAAATCAACTTAGTAGATAAGAAAGTTGCTCCAGTTCCAGGTAGAACAATGGAAGGCAAGCTGAACATGGCAATGTTTCAAGGGTCCATGGAACAATGTAGTAGGACAGGACTCTGGAGATTGACTAGCCCAATAGTTTCCAAACCTTAGGTTCCCCAGATGTAGCTCAGCTCCCAGAAACCCAATCCAGCATGGTCAATGGGTTGAGGATTCTGGGAACTGCAGTCAAACAATATGTAGTGATTCCAAGCTTAGGAGTCATCCCATTGATATCATCCAACATTCTGTTTGAAACTCCAGCATCCCTGGTAGATGCCTGCTCCTCCTTTGCCTCCAGCAAATGAAAGGGCAGCCCCTCTTGTGGCAATCTATCTACTTTTGGAGAGCTTTTACTGCCAGGAACTTCCTTTTGGAGGTGGCAACAGCAAGAAACAGCAGAAGTACACCATTGCATCCTGACCCAAGGTACCTGCCCAGGAGCTGAACAGGGAATTATATGGATGTTTTCTCCCCTTTCTGCCTGAAAACAGAATAAGTTTGCTTTATATTCAAATCACAGCAAGGCAACAATACCTGATTGCAGTGCCCAGAGCCATGACCTCAAATTCAAAGTGTTTCCCTTCCCACCTTAGGACCTCTCCCAGGCAATAAATATATGTAATGTTTATGCAAAACAGGCTTGGAATTTCATGGAGTGAAAACTTCGATATGGTAAGGTTTACAATTATGGGCGCAGAATATGAGCAACCATTAGCTAAAGACACAGATGCTGCTGAAAAGCCGAGAATGGTTAAGATGCAATCAGATAGAGAGACAAGTCTTCTGGAAGAAAAGAGAGTTTCCAGGAAGCATCATTCTCATCTTGGATGAGATGCCAACTCCTAGAGTGGAACACAGGAGTGGAAAATCGCACAACCCTTCAAGATGTTGTTGGATTGCACCATCCCTCACCATTGGCTATCCCAGCTAGGGCTGCTGGGAGTTGCAGTCCAACCACAGCTGGAGAACCATGTAATTCCCACCACAGTTTAACACAAAACTCACCACTATTTTTGCACTGTCTGCAATGGAACCACAAGGTGTCAAATTTGAAGATGGCTAGGCAGGGTAGTGGAGTATAACCGGGGAGGCACATGTCATCCTATTGGAGGGATGAAGGGGTGGAGGTGAAGGGAAAGAAAAAAGCCTGTGCCCTATATTAACTATTCTGACTGCACCAGAGGACAAATTATGGATTAACTGATCTACCTGCGGTTATTCTGCGCATGCTTCCCTCCCTTTACTTTGTGCCTTTACAGAGCCACAGAAATTCATGAGAGCTAAAGGGAATTTTTCAACAAGCCATTATCTCCTTTTTAGGCTCAGTACTTCTCTGATGCCTTTGGAGAAAAACCAGAGAAGGCAAAGTGAAGCAATTGAGTGAGTGCCTTTCAGCCAGCAGATGAAGATCATTTGTTGCGGACAAAGCAAGGGTCGAAGAGCATTTGGGGGATGAAAGCAATTGAAGGAGATCCTGATGAATACCTGTGTTGCTTCCTCCATTGATACAATCTGATGAATCAGGCCTCGTTTTCACTTGTAAACTTGTGTCTCAGTTATAGCGATTGGGAAGGAGTGGGGCCTTGCAGGAACTGGCCCTATTGGTAGGCACAGCAAGGCAGGCACCCGATTTTAAGTGTCAAAAAAGGATAGCAAATGCTTAGATGCTTAACATTGTACGATTGTGCTTTCACTACCAGGAAACATGAGGGGCACTTGAGGGTTTGGGGCAGAGTTTGGAAATGTTACTTTTTGGACCATAGCTCCCACAAACACCTTCCCATGCTGAATAGAGGATTCTGGAATTTCTACTCTATAATGGGTAACTTTTTGCTTACCATTTGGTAACAGTTCTGGTTTTCAGCATCCAAATACCAAAACTGGAGACAGATGTTCAAATTAACTTCTCTGCCTCACTCAGCAAAACATCTTAGGTCCGGCATGAGGTTTACATTCTGCTGCTACTATTACTACTACAGTGGGCTCTTGATATTCACTGGGGTTTGGTTCCAGGACTCCCCCCCCCCCATGGATAGCAAAATCCACAGATGCTCAATTCCCATTACATACAGTGCTTTTCCTTAGAAAAGGGGTATTTGTCAGCTTTGCCAGGGCAGTTCATGTACTGTTTCCAGCAGAGCCATGATCCTTTCTCTGCCTCCCCCCAGGTTTAAAACAGTACTGTGCCTATGGATTCCTACTTAGAAATATGTCCCATTGAGTTCTATGAGGCTTACCCTTGCATCACTGTGCATCTTATCTCTTTCTCAAAGGACTACAGGAAAATGTGCAGTCACCAGAGTTTAGACATAACACAGTACAAATAACTTCACCTGGAAGACTGTGTCCAGTTCTGGGCACCACAATTCAGGAAGGATATTGACAAGCTGGAATGTGTCCAGAGGAGGGCAACCAAAATGGTAAAAGGTCTGGAAGCCATACCCTAAGAGGAGTGGCTTAGGGAGCTGGGTATGTTTAGCCTGGAGAAGAGAAGGTTAAGGGGGGACATGATAGCCATGTTTAAATATTTGAAGGGATGTCATATTGAGGATGGAGCAAGCTTGTTTTCTACTGCTCCGGAGACAAGGATACAGAGCAATGGACTCAAACTACAGGCAAAGAGATTCCATCTAAACATTAGGAAGAACTTCCTAACAGTAATAGCTGTTCGGAAGTGGAATTGTGCTGCTTCGTTGTGGTGGAGTCTCCTTCTTTAGAGATTTTTAAACAGAGGTTGGATGGCCATTTCTCAAGGGTGCTTTGATTGGATATTTCTGCAGGGCAGGAGGCTGGACTAGATGGCCCTTGTGGTCTCTTGCAACTGTATAATTCTATGACTCTAACCCTGGAACAAAATTCTCACCCATCCCCACTCTTGCTGCAACCATTTCTAGATCACAGGGGGTGAAAGATGTAAACCAACAATTGAAAACTGCTAGCATGTGTGTATGAGAAACTGTTCCCTGGGCATGTGCTGAAATTCTCACTTCTTCCTCACTTTCCCCTTCTTGCCACTGGGGAACAAACCTGTCTCTGCTTTGAACTCTCAGGTTAGTTCATTCAAATGGAAGGAGCAGTGCCTCGAACACCCCGTTGAAGATATCCAGCTGTGATTTTAGCAACTACCAGCTTTCGCTCACATATGTTGCTAAACAGACTATCAAGTAGTAACAGCTCTTTAGCTGCTATTGATCCAAGCTGGATTTGAACTCCAAGGTACGAATCCCCAGAGCCGCAGAACCTATCCAGAGCTGACGTTTGAAAGGGCAATGAAAGGCTTAGCTGAAAGTACTTTTTTCCCTCTCCCCTGCAAGGCCTTCTGCTGTCTCATGCTTGCCTGAACTACACTATTCAATACTGGGAAGTGCAGCTGCTTTGGAAATGGCACATGTATTATAACCCTATCTACCTATCTCTCTCTGGCTTCTTCGCAAACGAAGATTCAGGAAGGACTCATCCCGCGCTTTCTGCAAGCGCGCTGATGACTAAAAAGGCCAATCCGAGATAAACAAGTCCGGTTGCAAAAAGCACAGCAGAAGGTCTCCTTGGGTGATGTTTTTGGGTTGTGATTCTTTCTGCGTTGTCGTTTCTCTTCAAGACTTGTTCGGCGTGAGTTCTCAAATAAGGCTGCAGCATTGTGGGTAGTGCGTCTCCATGCCTCCCGATGTGAGGCCAGGGCGGACCACTGTTGGTGATCAATTTGGCCAAGCCTGAGATGTTGTTTCAGGGAGTCTTTGTATCGCTTTTTTGGAGCGCCCCTCTTACGCTGACCCGTGGTGAGTTCACCGTAGAGTAGTATTTTTGGGAGGCGATGGTCCTCCATCCTAGAAACGTGCCCTGCCCAGCGCAGCTGTGTTCTCAATATCATGGCCTCAATGCTGGTGATGCCTGCTTGCTCAAGGAAAATGATAATAACCAACCTCAAATCTTGCCTAAAGCACATCTCTGTTATTACTACAGAGTTGATAGTCTAACACGAATGCATAGCCAATGGGTAAACTTAGCAATGAGCTGGGTATTATTTCAGAAGTAAGAGCGAGTGAATGGAAGGAAGGAAGGAAGGAAGGAAGGAAGGAAGGAAGGATGGTGGCGGGGAGGGGGAGACTTGGACTGTGCAAATCCAAGACAACAAGAAAAATTATGCAAAGGGCAGTGGTGCCGCTGGAAGAATTAATAGCAGAAAGGAAAGAGAAGGATCGAAAGAGAGGGAGGTGAAGGAAAGAAAGACAATGAAAGAATGAAAACAAATAGGCGAGGCTGAAGGCTGCTGATGAGAAAGGGATGAATGCTTTGGTACGGGAAGATTTGGTTAAAGGCAGTGTAAAAAGGAGGTCAGGTCCCTAGTAAAAGAAAACAGGAGATAGGTTTAAGTGTCAAAAGGATGCAAAGAAAAGATCACAAGGAGAGATTGGAAGAGTGTCGCAGTTCATCAAAGATGGGATTGTTTCTAAGGCTTCGATGTTTGCATATGGGTGTATATTTTTAAAGATGTGTTTCAGAGAGCCCCTTCAGGGCTAAGGAAACTGCAATATATATATATATATATATATATATATATATATATATATATTAAGATCAACCGATCAAAGATAGGAAACTGCAATATCCACCTAAGGAGGTGAAGAGACACATCAACAAGGCAAGAATAATACCCAGAAGCAATCTACTATAGGACAGACCAACAAAGCAAAATGGCAGAACACCCCTAAGTGGTCACATACAAGTGGTCACATACAGTTCCCAGATGAGACCACTCAAACACATCATCAACAAGTTACAACCAATTCTGGAGAATCATATAGCTTTCTCACAAGGTCTGGGAGGCAGGCCTTTACTGGCCTACAGACAGCCTCCAAATCTTAAAAAGCTACTCACTTACAACAGGATGCATAACATGGGTGGCAATATAGGGACAAGACCCTGCCTTCAACCCAGATGCCAGTTTTGACCCCACATCTGCTCTAGGAGCAATATTATAGGAGTCAATAATATTGCCCACAACATCAGAGATTCATTCACTTCTTCTTCTCCCAACATGATACATGCCATCCTATGGCAGCGATGTCCCTCTACACTCTACACGGGACAACCAGGACAGTCTCTACTCAAGAGGATAAAGGGACAAAAAAGAAGACATTAGAAGTGGAAATACCCAAAAATCAGCTGCAGACCATTTTAACCTCCCTGGACATACAGTATGGGATTTCAGTGTCACAGTCCTTGAACAAGGAAACTGCAAAGGAAGACCAGAAAGAGAAAGAGCTTAATTGAATTATCTTTACAAATTCAAATCTATTAGCAGAGGTATGTATGAACAAAGACAATTACTTCACCACACTCTAAATGTATTATACAAGAGTCCTTGCTACTGAACATGTAATTTTAAAAAAATCTTTTCAGAGAAGGTTTTGAACCCAAAGAAACTGACTTTTGGACCACCTTAGGTAATACTTTAAAATATAGGGCAAGGGTCATGATTTGCATCTTTCTGGATCATATTATTTTCCATCCCACTCCCACAACTTTGTAAATATGCTTTATAAGTGGATTTATACATTTCTAGGATGGAGGACCATCACCTCCCAAAAATAGTACTCTACAGTGAACTTGCCATGGGTCAGCGTAAGAGGGGCACTACAAAAAAACGATACAAGGACTCCCTGAAACAACATCTCAGGCTCGGCCAAATTGATCACCAACAATGGTCCACCCTGGCCTCACATTGGGAGGCATGGAGACTCACTATCCACAATGCTGCAGGTTTATTTGAGAACTCACGCCGAACAAGTCTTGAAGAGAAATGACAACGCAGAAAGAATCACAACCCGGAAACATCACCCAAGGAGACCTTCTGCTGTGCTTTCTGCAACCGGACTTGTTTATCTCGGGTTGGCCTTTTTAGTCATCAGCGCGCTTGCAGAAAGCGCCGGATGAGTCCTTCCTGAATCTTCGTTTGAGAAAAAAAGCCAGAGGAGAGGATATCCATGAAGCTCATGCTAAAATAAAAACCAGCTAGTTTTAAAGGTGCCACTACATTCCTTTTCCTCCCTCCCTCCCTCCTTTTTACACCTGAATGTAACTGGCATTCAGAGGCAAGCTACCTTTGACCTTAGAGCATTTTTCAGTTCAAATATTTTATTTCTATCTTGTCTTTCTCCCAACACCTTACAGCACAGATTAAAACAAAGTGCCACTTAACATGATTTAAAACTTTCTAAAAATTAAATGAACTATCTTATTAAAACACCACTAATTCAAACTGGTATGAAAGCATTTGAAGATAATACATTACCATGATAGTAAAAGTACAGCACACACACACACCCTGTTAAAATATCGCTCTGCAGAACGAGCTAAATGCCAAAAGGCTATTTAAATAAAAAGGTTTCAACCTGCAGACAGAATCAGAGCAGGAAGGGAGGGGAGAATTCTTTTGTGGAATAGAATTTCACAGCCAGGGAGCAACCAGTGGGCTTGTTTATATGGCGAAAATACTCCTCATAGAATTCGAAGATACTACCCTTTGTCCAAATGGGATCCCATATCATTTCACCATATTTGGAAGTGGGAGGCAAAAACCCAAATACTCTGTGGGGAAAGGCTTTGCAGCCTTCCCCATATTTAACTCCAAAGAAAATGCACATTCCTGCTTGTTGGGACAACCAATTCACTTTGTCGTGCCTTTCCAATAAGAGCAGAAGTGGAAAGCTGATTGGTTGGAGGTGCTCAGGGGGTGGAGCTTGCTTGCAAGGAAAGCGCCCAGAATTGCCATGTTGGATTTTTGCCATAGTGATTGTGTGATGAGGCAACGAAACAGCCTTTTTGTCTTTTTTCCTGTTTATTTAAGTGGAATATCGCACTTCTGAATCTTGGATTTTGTTTTGTTTTGTTTAACTGTTTGATGGTGGCAACTGGTGAAAATAAAAACACTAGTACACTTGTCCCTTCATATTCACTGAAGTTTGCTTCCAGGACCCCCTGTGGATACCAAAATCCACGAATACTCAAGTCCCATTATATGCAATGGCATAGCAAAATGGTGTCCTTAGATGGCAAAATCAAGGTTTGCTTTTTGGATTATTGTCTTTAAAGAATATTTTCAAGCTGTGAATACTTAAATATTAAAATACTTCAAGCTGTGTATACATAAAGCCATGGCTACCAAATCTGTGGACATGGAGGGACAACTGTAATTCACTTGTGCCCAGCATGGGGGAAAAAAAACCACATGGAGACAAATGAAAGCTACTGCAAATTAGCATTAGTGCACATCAATCCACATTTCATTGCTTCATATAGCCGAGCCCAATAAGAAGATCATAGAATCATAGAATTGTAGAGTTGGAAGAGACCACAAGGGCCATCCAGTCCAACCCCATTCTGCCACGCAGGAAATCATGATCAAAGCTTCCCTGACAGATGGCCATCCAGCCTCTGTTTAAAGACCTCCAAGGAAGGAGACCCCACCACGCTCTGAGGGAGGGTGTCCCACTGCCGAACAGCTCTTACTGTCAGGAAGTTCTTCCTAATGTTGAGGTGGAATCTCTGTTCCTGGAGCTTGCATCCATTGCTCCGTGTTCCAATCTCTGGAGCAACAGAAAACAAGCCTGCTCCATCCTCAGCGTGACACCCCTTCAAATACTTAAACAGGGCTATCATATCACCCCTTAACCATCTTTTTTCCAGGCTGAACATACCCAGCTCCCTAAGTCTTTCCTCATAAGGCATGGCTTCCAGACCTTTCACCATTTTAGTTGCCCTCCTCTGGACACGCTCCAATTTGTCAATATCCTTTTTGAATTGTGGTGCCTAGAACTGAACACAGTATTCTAGGTGAGGCCTGACCAAGGCAGAATAGAGCGGCACTATTGCTTCCCTTGATCTAGACACTATACTTCTATTGATGCAGCCAAAATCGCATTGGCCTTTTTTGCTGCCACATCACACTGTTGACTCATGTTCAACTTGTGGTCCACTAGGACTCCTAGATCCCTTTCGCATGCAGTCTCATTCAGCCAGGTCTCCCCCATTCTGTATCTATGCATTTCATTTTTCCATCCTAAGTATCCTCTCCCATGTCCTTATTAGATGGGTCCATGACAATGGTGGGACTGAGAAAAAGCTCTCCCCACACCCCACCCCAAGATCTCAGAATATGGGCCAGCTCATATAAGGAGATACATTATTTCAGAATGCCTTGACCCAATATGAGGCAGGGAGGAAAACTTCTTCCTAGTTACTTTCCCTGTACTATCTGTAGGAACTCCACAATTATTTTTAAGTTGCTAGTGGTGTGTTAATGGGGGGGGGGAGTGTTTCAACATTGGCAGGCAGGTTATTCAATTTGCCTACATGCAGGGGGAGGGTAAATTACTTTTCCCATCTGTTGTCATTGAAATATTCCTAAATATGGAAACTCTATCCAGCACAAGGTGTACTTAGAAGTATCCTCAGTGTTTTCAGCGTAGCTTACTGCCAAATTAAGTGTGCATAGGATGGATGGCAGGCAGCTTTTATTATTCCTGGGAGGGTATAATGACAACAGCTGTCTTAATTTTTTGTTTTATGGATCCTCGGTTGCAAATGAATGGTACAGTTGTCCCTCCATATCCACAGATTTGGTATCCATGGATTTTAAGTATTCACAGCTTGAAAATATACTTTAAAAATAATAATCCCAAATGCAAACCTTGATTTTGCCATCTTATATCAGGGACACCATTTTGCTATGACATTGCATACAATGGGACTTGAGTATTCATGGATTTTGGTATCCATGGGGGGCCCTGGAACAAACCCCAGCGAATATGAAGGGACAACTGTATTCTTAAAAAAAAATAATCCCGAAAGCAAACCTTGATTTTGCCATCTTATATAAGCGACACTATTTTGCTATGCCATTGCATAGAATGGGACTTGAGTATTCATGAATTTTGGTATCCATAGGGGGTCCTGGAACCAAACCCCAGCGGATATGAAGGAACAATTGTAGTCTATTTTTTTCCAAGCTCCTAAGTCCCACATCCCAGGTTGTGGAACGCTGTATAACTTATAAAACTAGCTGTTCACAACTCCAGAATGGCTTAAAAAAAATAAATAGTTGATTTGTATGTTTTCCTCTCACAAACTCTGCATCTCAAGCTGAGGGTTTGTTGCTGTTCCAGAGAGGAATGTTTGCATATTTACTATTAGTGTACAAACCTGCAGACAGCACTTCAAATAGGCTATTTAGTATCCATTTCCTTCTCAAATACAAAAGGGTTCTTTGTATCTACGTCTAGTTTCAAAAGTAACAGTTTTGTAACACTAATAATGCTTCTGGATTTCATCTAATGGATCAGCATGGCACCGCAATTTTTTCCCCTGCTTTGAAGAATTTCCATTTGAGCTTTCTAGCTATGTCTTCTCAGAAATCCAGTATCTAGCTAATGTATGGGGACTTGTTGTTGTTGTTGTTTGACTGGCCTATTGCTTTGCATGAATAGTGGTTTCCTAGGCTGGAATTATATAGCAAGAAAAGCGTTTTCATGACATGAAAATAAAGTGATGAGAAAAAAAGTTTCATTCGATCCATTCTGTAGGCAATAGCCCAGGGCAATAAATAAAAGTGGAAACCATATCCAATAAAGCTGGAAACCATAAACCACATCTGTTTGTCTATTGTGTGTATCTGTATGTGTGTGTGTGTGTGTACAGATAGACACCCATATCCACGGATTCAATTACCACGGTTTCACTTATCCACATCCAAAAAATGTTCTGTCTAGGCATTTCTAGATCCTCCAATGAGATTCTATGGTCAATTTCTATATTTATTTATTTATTTATTTATTTATACCCCGCTCTTCAGCCACAAGGCTATCAGAGCGGTTTACAAATTGTTTTAAGCAATAGCGATTTGCACAACTACATGTTTGTCTCATTGAAAATAACAGGTTTCCCCATTATCCATGGTATCAGGTAGCCATAGGGGGTCTTGGAATATATCTACCACAGATACAAGTGTCAACCTATATGCAAAAGTCTATTTATTTATCTATTTGTGAGGGTAGCCATAATAGTAAGAAAGTTGTGCATCTGTGTAAATAGAATTTCAAATATTTTCAGTGTATTTCTATATGTAAAATTAGTATAAAGTACTTTTAAGCTCTGTATAAAAATCTAAAAGGACGATGACAATGATTTAACAGCAAGGGCTTCTCTTAGGCTGTGTCTGCATTGCAGAAACAATCCAGTTTGAGTCCTAATCCACACTACACAAATAATCCAGTTTGATAATGGATTATTTGCCATGGCTCCTTCCTATTGAATCCTGGGATATGCAGTTTTGCAAGGCCTTTATACTTCTCTACCAAAGAGTGCTGGTGCTTCAAAAAACTACAATCCCAGGATCCTATAGGAAGAAGCCATGACAAACAATCCAGTTTCAAACTGGATTATTTGTGTAGTGTGGAAGCACCCTGGCACTGCTTTAACTGCCATGGCTCAAAGCTACGGAATACTGGAATTTGTAGTTTGTTGTGGCACCAGAGCTGTCTGACAGAGAAGGTTAAATATATCTCACAAAACTACAAATCCCAGAACTTCATAGTATTGAGCCACAGCAGTTAAAGCAGTGTCAAACTGGATTATTTCTCTGGTGTGGATGCAGCCCTAGTGGGTGGGATTCCTAGCTAGTCCATAGAGTGGGAAACCTTTTCAAACAAAGAACAAACACTTTTGAGTATGCAAAGCACTGTGTAGCTCTCAACAATAATTATATTATTAATATTTAAATGCTTTTTCTCCTTGTGAAGCAGGGAGGATATGGGAGGCGAATGGGCCAGTAAATAGAGGTGCAAATATTTAAAAGACTTTGAGTCTGTTGGGCATAAAAGCAGATGTTTGACCTGTAAGGGAAAGCAAGCCATTAAATAAAGTTGGAAACAATTAAAGTGAAAGTACGTTTATTTTTGTCTCTCGACTGTGGAAATGAGCCAGCACATAAAGTTCGAAACCTATTAAATATGTGCATGTGTGAGGTGAATATGAATCCATTTAACCACTGAAAAGCACCATATAAATCCTTAGTAACTGTCTACATATTGAAATTTTCTCTTTGTATAGGGATATATATATATATATATATATATGGAATCTTTATAGACGTACTTGCATAAAAATGCACCTTTTCCCCCACTTTTTTGAGTGGGTGAATGACCCAATTTCTAAAACACAGAAACCTGTCTTCCTCATGAATACAAATATTTTTTCACCACTTCAAAGCAGTTGTTGTTGTTGTTGTTGTTATGTGCCTTAAAGTCATTTCGGATATATGGCGATCCTACAGTGTACCTATCACAGGGCTTTTCACATTTATCCACAAAAAAATTAAAAGATTCTCACTTTGAGTGTTGGCTCACTCCTCTACATAAAAGAGCAAAATAAACCTACTTAAATTTTAAATACACTCCCCTTAAAAGGAAAATAAAATAAAATAAAATAAAAAGCTATAGCCTTATTTATTTAAATTTATTTGTCTGTTAAATTAAAAAGTTATTCCCCAACCTCATGAGGGGTGGTAAACCGACCTCCAGTCCATCAAGTGAGGAGAGCTATGAGCACATGTGAGGAGGGAAAGCAGCGCATGTGGTGCTTAACTTGAAAATAAAATAAAACCTATAGCCTTATTCACTTTAATATATTTATATGTTAAATTAAATTCATTCTTAAAAAGTTATTCCCCAGCCTCCTGAGGGGCAGTTAACTGACCCCCCCTCACTTAGTCAAGTCAGGAAGGCTATGTGCCCATGCTTGTGAGGCGGGAAAGCTGCGCAGGAGGTGGTCCAATGAAAAATAAAGTAAAACAAAACCTATAGCCATATTCATTTTAATTTATTTATATGTTAAATTAAATTCATTCTTAAAAAGTTATTCCCCAAACTCCTGAGGGGCAGTTAACTGACCCCCCCCTCACTTAGTCAAGTCAGGAAGGCTATGTGCCCATGCTTGTGAGGCGGGAAAGCTGCGCAGGAGGTGGTCCAATGAAAAATAAAGTAAAACAAAACCTATAGCCATATTCATTTTAATTTATTTATATGTTAAATTAAATTCATTCTTAAAAAGTTATTCCCCAGCCTCCTGAGGGGCAGTTAACAGGACCCCCCCCCCCCAGTTTGTCAAGTCAGGAAGGCCCATGCTTGTGAGGCGGGAAAGCTGTGCACGAGGTGGTCGAATGAAAAATAAAATGAAATAAAAACCCATGGTCTTATTTATTGATTTGTGAACTTAAAGGCATGGTTCAAAAGTCATGTCCCAGCCTCCTAAGGGGAGGCTTGATAAAGTCCAGCCAGGAAAAGGCTGGAAAAGGGTCCTGTGTGAGTGCCCAGGTGAGGCGGAAAGGAGAACACGTGGCCAGCAACTTCACACCCTATGGAAAGGAAACCCTATAGTCGTCTATTATTATTATTATTATTATTATTATTATTACTATTATTATTATTATTATTATTATTATTATTATTTCCTTTCCAGCTATGTCTGCCCAGAGCCCCTGGGGTTGTCCCTTCCAGGGTGGGGTGGGGGGCTCTGGGGGGCTCCCTTCCTCCCCCCTCCCTCCCTTTGAGGGAGGGGCGGGGGGCGGCTTTGGAGGCGGAGCCAGCAGGCCAGGCGAGGGCGGGGCGAGGGCGGGAAAGCAGCCTGGGCTCCCTCGCTCGCGCTCTCTCTCTCTCTCTCTACCAGCGAGGGAGGCGAGGCGGCTGCCAGTCGGAGGGGCTCCCGGTCTTCTCGCTCGCTCGCTCGCCCCACACCTCCGCCGGCCCCCTCGCTCTCCGGGGCTGGTCTCCTCGCCTCACCTCCCCGCTCTTTCTCGCTCCGCTCCCCCGCCAGCCAGCTCCGCTCGTCCGCTTATCCGCTCGTCCGCTCTCCTGCCTTCCCCTCAGCGACCCCGGGGCTCTTCCTCGCCGGTCTCGCTCTCTTTGCCTCTCGTTTCCCCTCAGCCAGCCTCGCTCGCTCTCCCCGCCTTCCCCTCCGGTCTCTCGCTCGCCTCCCCGACCTCTCGCTCTTCCCCTCCGGTCTCTCCCCCCCCTCTCTCGTCCCCCCCCGGTCTCGCTCCCTCTCTCTCTTCCCCTCCGGTTTCCCTCCCCCCCACTCTCTCTCTCCCCCCTCTCGTCCCCTCCGGTCTTCCCCCCTCTCTTCCCCCCCCCTCCAGTCTGCTCCCCTCTCTCTGGTCTTCCCCCCCCCCTCTCGTCCCCTCCGGTCTCCCTCCATTCTCTCCCCCCCTCGTCCCCTCTGGTCTCCCCCCTTCCCCTCCGGTCTCTCCCCCCTCTCTCGTCCCCTCCGGTCTGCCCCCCTCTCCCCCCCTCTCTGGTCTCCCCCTTCCCCTCCGGTCTTCCCACCCTCTCCCCTCTCTCTGGTCTCCCCCTTCCCCTCCGGTCTTCCCACCCTCTCCCCTCTCTCTGGTCTCCCCCTTCCCCTCCGGTCTGCCCCCCTCTCCCCCCTCTCTCTGATCTCCCCCCTTCCCCTCCCCCCTTCCCCCCCTCTCTCGTCCCCTCCGGTCTTCCCCCCCCTCTCTCCCCCCCTCCGGTCTCCCCCCCCTCTCTCCCCCTTCCCCTCCGGTCCCCCCCCGGTCCCGGGCATGGCCTCCCCTGGCCCCTGGCCTCTCCCCCTGCTCCGCCGCCGGCGCCTCCTGCTCTTCCTCCCCGCCGCCTCCCCGGCCGTCCCTGCCCCGGCGGCCTCTTCCCCGGCGGCCGGTCCCCCGGCCTCGCCCCCCTTGCTGCCGCTCCTGCTCCTGCTGGCCAGCGGGCCCGGGGCCTCGGCGGCGGCGGCGGCAGAGCCGGCGAGCGGCGGCGGCGGGAGGAGCGGCGGCGGCGGCGGCGGGGCGCCGGGCCGGAGCAGCCCCTCGTGCCGGGAGAAGACGGTGACGGTGTCGACGCTGCCGGTGCTGCGGGAGAGCGACGCCGCCTGGAGCCACGCCGGGGCCGCCGCCGCCGCCGCCGCCGCCGCCTCCCCGGCCGCCCAGGCCGCCCCGGGCTCGGACGCCCGGCTGCTCCTCTTCGTCCGCAGCGAGCTCCCCGGCCGCGTGGCCGTCCACGATGACCTCGACAACACCGAGCTCCCCTTCTTCACCCTCGGTGAGGAGGCTGGCGGGGCTTTTCCAAGGGGGGTGGTGGCTGGTTTAATCCAAACCCCTCCACTCAGGAATTTGGGGGGACCCCCAGCCACCCTCTTATTTTTTTTTGGGGGGGTGTCATACTTTTATCTCAGGTCAGTGTCACCTCACCTAGCTGCAGGGATTTGGGGGGACCCCCAGCCACCCTCTTATTTTTGGGGGGCTCATACTTTTATCTCAGGTCAATGGCACCTCACCTAGCTGCAGGGATTTGGGGGGACCCCCAGCAACCCTCTTATTATTTTTTGGGGGGGTCATACTTTTATCTCAGGTCAATGGCACCTCACCTACCTGCCCTTCTTCACCCTCGGTGAGGAGGCTGGGGGGTCTTTTCGGGGGGCAGGTTGGCTGGTTTAATCCAAACCCCTCCACTCAGGAATTTGGGGGGACCCCCAGCCACCCTCTTATTTTTTGGGGGAGGGGGCTCATACTTTTATCTCAGGTCAGTGTCACCTCACCTAGCTGCAGGGATTTGGGGGGACCCCCAGCCACCCTCTTATTTTTTTGGGGGGGGGCTCATACTTTTATCTCAGGTCAGTGTCACCTCACCTAGCTGCAGGGATTTGGGGGGACCCCCAGCAACCCTCTTATTTTTGGGGGGCTCATACTTTTATCTCAGGTCAGTGTCACCTCACCTACCTGCAGGGATTTGGGGGGACCCCCAGCAACCCTCTTATTTTCTGGGGGGCTCATACTTTTATCTCAGGTCAGTGTCACCTCACCTACCTGCCCTTCTTCACCCTCGGTGAGGAGGCTGGGGGGTCTTTTCGGGGGCAGGTTGGCTGGTTTAATCCAAACCCCTCCACTCAGGAATTTGGGGGGACCCCCAGCCACCCTCTTATTTTTGGGGGAGGGCTCATACTTTTATCTCAGGTCAGTGTCACCTCATCTAGCTGCAGGGATTTGGGGGAACCCACAGCAACCCTCTTATTTTCTGGGGGGGGGCATACTTTTATCTCAGGTCAATGGCACCTCACCTACCTGCCCTTCTTCACCCTTGGTGAGGAGGCTGGGTGGTCTTTTCCGGTGTGTGTGTGTGGCTGGTTTAATCCAAATCCCTCCACTCATGAATTTGGGGGGGGGCAGCCACACTCTTCTTTTGGGGGGCCCATATGTTTATCTCAGGTCAGTGTCACCTCACCTAACTGCCCTTCTTCACCCTCGGTGAGGAGGGTGGGTGGTCTTTTTCAGGGGGGGGCTGGTTTAATCCAAACCCTTCCACTCAGGAATTTGTGGGTGACCCCCAGCAACCCTCTTATTTTTGGGGGGCCCATATGTTTATCTCAGGTCAATGGCACCTAACCTACCTGCCCTTCTTCACCCTCAGTCAGGATGGGGGAGAGGGTGTGATGGGCTTTCTTCGGAGGGGTGGGCTTGTTTAATTGAAACCCCCCCACTTCTCCCCCCAAACCTCCCCTCCCCACAAGTTTCACCTGCTCCCCTTTCCGACTCCCCTTCCCCGAAGCCCTCTTTGGAGGGTGTATGGCTGGGCTTTGGTGGGTAGTAGTAGTATTGTTAGTATTATTAGTATTATTAGTATTATTATCAGTAGTAGTAGTAGTAGTATAGTGTATTTCTTGGCTGTGGGGGCACAGCATTAGTATAATGTGTGTCTGGGCTGTGGGGTGCAGAGCATCAGCATCATCATAATTGTAGTGTATTTCTTGGCTGTGGGGCACAGCATTATTATTATTGTTGTTGTTATTGTTATTATAGTGTATGTTTGGGCTGCGGAGGGAGCATATTCTATCCCACCATTATTATTAAGGAACTTACTCCCCCTCTAACTCCACTTGTAGGCATAGGTGGGTGCCCCTCCTTTGTTTGGGTTGGGGAGGGGGGCTAAAATGACAGACAGACAGAGAGAGTATGTTAACCCTGTCTATTTCTATAGCTTGGATTCTTTCCGCCCCCTCCCCAATGAGCCCCTTCCCCCAGTGCGTCAGCTCCCCACTCTTTTTTATTTATTTATTTATTTATTTATTTATACCCCGCTCTTCAGCCACAAGGCTATCAGAGTGGCTTACAAATTTGTTTTAAGCAATAGCTATTTACACATCTACACTGCATTAAACAGTTTCCAATGTGTACAGCTTGGACTCTTTCTGCCCCCTCCCCATTTACCCCCAAGTGTTTCAGCCTCCCAATTTTTACATCCCCTGGCCTCTTTTACCCCCATCCCATTGACCTCCTAGTGTGTCAGACCCCCAACTTTTTTTTATGCCCTGGACTCTTCTCCCCCATCGACCCTCCCCATGTGTGTCAGGCATCCACCTTTTATATACCTTGGAATCCCACTGAACCTGCTTTTTTTATATATATACCCTGGACTCTCCCCCCCATCGTTGATCCCACAAGTGTGTCAGGGTCCCACATTTTATAGATTATGGACTCTTTCCACACCCTCCCCAGGACCCCCAAGTGTGTGCATATGGTTCCCTGGGTTACAGACCAATCATCTCCCCCCTACTCACTTCCACACTCTACAAAGTAGAAAACTTGCTTTGGGGTGCTATTTGGTTTCCCACCTATTTCGACTCCTCCTACCTTGTTTCCTCCCCTACCAAAACCTCAAGTGTGTGTGTGTGCGCGCGCGCGCATGCAGGGAATTATAAAGAAGCCACCCTTCTTGTTTCTGAGGACAGGGCCTAAAATATTCAGTTCACTGTTAAATTGTGGGCAATGTCTTTTACCTCCTCACCTTATTCCAACTACTCTTTCCTCCAAGGATGGGGAAGGAGGCCAAAAAAATGTGGCTTCCTATTTTCTATCCCCTCTATGCACCCGCATGTGTGTGTGTGTGTGTGCACATGTGTGCAAGGGAGGGGTTATAAAGACGTAGCCCTCACCCCTCTTTTGCGCTGCTTAGTAGGTATGTGCCCACCTTGCTTGAGGGGCTTTTTGTAACCCCCTCCTCCATGACCCCAGGTCTTTAGTTTGTACAGGTTATAAAGAAGTTGCCTCCTGTAACACACTTGTGGGCAGCAAAGTACACTTCTCTTTCTTCTAGAGACTGTGACCTGACTGGGGGGGGGGGGGAGAAAGTCTAAAAGAAGTGGCAACTTTCTGCTTGTGGACATAAAGGACTTAGGTGTGAGCTTCATCCACACTGTCCCTCCTCCTGGCAAATTTGTATTCCTCTTCTAGGTGCATGCAAAAGTAGGTTGCAAAAGTAGGTATGTGTTCCTCCTTTCCTCATCTGTATAATGAGTTAAAAGGGGTGGGTGTCCTCTTGCCTGTTGGGAGTCCATGGAGGTTTCCTCTCTCCTCCCTCAGGAAAGAATGAGTATAAAGTTTTATCTGCTCCCTCCCTTCTAGCTGCATAAGTGTGTGTGTGTGTGTCTGTGTGTGTAGGCATATACTCCCTCCTCACTTCAATGATTGGGAGAACGGGGAGGAGACCTGTTTGGTAAAACAATGTGGCACTACCCTGCTTATGGGCACAATGGTACTGCAAAGGTAGCCATATCTTATTTATTTATTTATTTTAAAAAGGATTTATTTATCCTGTCTCAGCTGGCTAGTACCATGCATAAAAAAACATTGCTTAAAACATTGATTTTAAACAGATGGAAGCATTGTTTAAAAAACAACAACAACCCAGACCTAAACAAGGTCTCTAGAAAATACATTTGTCCCTTCCTATTTGTTGGGGTTTGGTTCCAGGACACACACACACACCCCGATACCAAAATCTGTGAATACTCAAGTCCCATGATATGCAATGGCATAGCAAAATGGTGTCCCTTATATGAGATGGCAAAATCAAGCTTTGCTTTTTGGATTATTATTTTTTAAAGAATATTTTCAAGCCGTGAATACTTAAACCTGTGGATACCAAATCCGTGGGTACGGAGGGACAACTGGAGTTTCAAAACCACACATAGTGAAAACCGCCTGAGCAGCCACTTCAGGTTTGAAGGACTGAAGGCGGCATGAAATAATGCAGTCTTACCCGCTCACCTGAAGCTGAAGAAGGATGGAGTCTGCTTGCCTTCTTTTGAGCAGCCACTACAGAGAAATGTGTTGCCCCGATGTCTGTGTGTGTATTTGGGGGAGAAGGGGAAAAAGGATGTTCCTCTTTGTTCATATAAGGGAAGGGGTTGTGAAACAGATACGTCCCCCTTTACATGGAGAGTTGGTATGGAGTGGGACCTGTAATGAAATGTGTCCCTCTTTGACTCCAAGGCTGGTGTAAAAAGAGGTTTTTCAGTTTGGGTTGCGACTGGGAGAGAAACACATACCTCTCCCATCCTCTTCTGAGGAGGTTTAAGAGAGAATCCCCACCCCATGGGTACAGGTGGGGGAATGCAAAGTGGGTGGGTGTGCCCTTTGACCCTGGGAGTGGGTTGCCCCCATCTCCAGAGCATGGCTTGCAAAGCAGACTGGAAGATGGCAGCGAGATTTAGTGTGTCTTCTTATAAATGTTATTCTTACTACTCCATGTCTGTACAACTTTTGAAAAAGCACCTTGTCAGCTGTTTGCATGCTAATGCATAGTGGGGTGGGGTTGATGTTGGTGATGCTTCAGGTGGTGAAACATGGGTGGGAAGTGTGAGGTTGACCACACAGGATTGCAGATGAGACAGACCTCTCTTCCCTTGGTTTTCTGAATGAAAGGGCAGACTAGAACAAGAACACAATGTGCATTGTATAGTTAATATTGTGCAAAGTCACTAAACACACTCAAAACAGGAATGAATTCCTGCCCAGTGGCTTTTAAAAAATCTTCTGCAGTGGAAATGATGCTGTACTCATATGTAGGATAGAAGGGAGGATTACATGGGGCTACAGAATCCATGCAATCATAAGATGCTATGGCTTGGGATGGCTGCAGGTTTAGTCTACTGTGATACAAAAGAGATGGCCCACCACTGTGTTGGTGGAAGGAGAGATGTTTGGGAATGTCTAGCACATGCTTGCAGTTTGGAAGGATGGAGCCATTTGTCTGTGTTTGTAAAACATTAAATAGAGTGAGTGCAGAAGAGAAACTTAATACTTTGTATGGTGGATCACTCCTTTGTTTGGGCATGTTTATCCTTTCATGTGTGTGCAAGACTGAGTGGGCTGCATGGATTATTTCCTCCAGGTTGGAGGGAGAGCAGTGGTATATATAGGAGTAAAACGGACACATTTAAGGGCTGAGTGGTAAGACTATTGCAAAGATTTGTGTACTGTTGAGAATATAGGAGAAGGATATGTCTTGAGTGGGTGTTTTGTAGGAGTGTGTATGTGATGGTAATGGGATTGCACCAGCAATGTGTGTGTCCTGGTAGGAGGAGGAGCACAGGCTTTCAAATGTAGTTGGGCCCCCATATCCGCAGAACAAATACCCACAATTTCAGTTATATGCAGGACACAAAATGGGGATGCATACCATAGAATCATGCTGGGAAATGCCTAGAGAGGTGTCCTGTCTAGGCATCTTCTAGGTCCTCCAGTGCAACTCTATGCAATGTTTTACCAGAAGTCCATTATTTTAATAGAGTTTGCTGTTATGCACAGTTTTCGGTATCCATGGTAAGTCCGGGAACTGAACCCCTGTGGATACAGTGGTCCGACTGTGTATCATGAGATGAAGTTGTAGAACTGTGTGGCGTGGGGGAAAACACATATGATGTAATAGTATCTAGAGGTGGGAGGTTAGATGGTGGTGCCATGTGTTCAGCTAAGGGGTACTGATGCAGACTGTCCTAAAGGGAATGATGAAGAACCAGTTGTATCTATCACTAGTTAAAGGGAAGCACTGATAGGAATGGGTAGATTTGGAGATGTAATAACAGCCTGCTTGTTGATTTTTTGATAAGGCAGAAGACTGATGAAATGTGTCCTGTCCGAGTAAAAGAGAAAAACATGAGATTGTGGCGATTAGGCACTGTGTGCAAAAAGGACCTGTGACCCTTTGGGAAACAATGGAAAGGCACACAAAGACAGATTATGATGGCTTTGCTGGGTTAGGATGGCAGATGGAGGCAATAGTGAGGGAGAACCAATTACAGCTTTAACTAGAGGAGGCTGTCAAATGCTACTGAAGAAAGAGGGCAGAGCATGGGAGACATACAGAAGTTCAGGGATGCACTTTCTGGGTTAACAAAGTGGGAAAAGAAAGCATGGCACAGAATATTGTTTTTGGGACTAATAGAAATTATCTATCTGCTTAGAGACCTGGTGCAGCTGGTGAGCAGCTGCAATGATGTTCCTGTATATTTTGGAAAGCTAGCAGTGGATTTCAGGTAGGGAGGGACTAGACCTGACCCTCAACCTAGCTTTAAAAACAGAATTGCAGTGAATTCTTCCCTCTACCATCAGCAAAATCAGAGCAGCTGAGATAGATGAAGGACCTGGGTGTATGGGAGGTACTGAAATCCAGAGGTGATGGCCATTTGGTTCTGTTTGAACTCCACATTGGATGGATTGATTAATGGGCAATGCCCTTGGATGCTCTGTAGGTTTGCTGCAACTAAAATTATGGGTGTAGGGAAGCAGTAATGAGCAAGCTTCTCCCTAGCATAGGAAGGGAGTTCAAAGTTTTTGATTGATCCACACCTGCTCCCAGCAAGCAATGAGAAGTGGGTGTAACTCATGGCAGGGGGGCAAAACTGATCAGCAATTTGTTCTTCATGTTATTATCCTTTGTGTCTGCTTCTCTCTGCACCTTACTGCTCTAGGTGCTTCATTCCTAATTGACACCTTTTCCCCATTAATGATATAGCTTGTGCTTTATTTCTGCTTGTCAGTGAGAGAAATGTTGGGCAGCAAAGGGGTACCCGTTTGGTTTTTAGTTAACGGTGCCCACGGCCTGGTAGTAGGCCCATTTAGAGGCACAAAACAACTCATGGGTTTATTGGCGGTTTCCTTTCACTTGCTCCAGAGCTCTCTGCAACATGGGCAGTACTGTGAGGATTATTTTTCCTGTCCCTCAGTGATTTTCACCTTTGTGATCAAAAGGCCAGGCCCCTTGCAGAAGTTTAAATTTAGGCCAGAGTCTTAAAATGGAAAGTAGTTTTGCACCCCTCAAACAGCCAAATGGTTTGATTTTTATTTTATTATATATATTTTTTACAAAAAAGACATTCTTTATGCTGAGGCAGAAGTCGCTTTAGTACTGTTGTCACTGTGCTGTGGCTTGATTCCCTCCTCTTGCAATTGATAGCTTAATTATCTTTCAGTGCTTTCTATTTTTTCCTACCCTGCTTTTTCTTGGTGCATTATCTATCCCCCCCTTTAAAAAAAAGTTAATCTGCTTTTTTTTTTTTGGAGCTGGTTCTATAAGCCTGCCCAGTATCTCTGCTTTGGAACAAACTGTTTTCTTCCAGAGAGGGGCAGGTGCTGCCTTTTAATATATGCTTTGGAGCCTGAAAGGTAGACTCTTAAGAAGATGCTCAGAGAGAATGCTTTGTTCTAGTTAAGTAGCTTGTATATAAATATTTTGACTGGACATATTCTGATTATCTTAGCTGCCAGGTTTTGTTGCTTGAATGCCTCTCTCTCTATATATATATATGTGTGTGTGTGTGTGTGTGTACACACTCCCAAGCTTCTAAGATTTTCCCTACTGGGAAGAAGAGAGAGCAACTACCGGTCTGTCATCTTGTGTACTGTGTTGCTCTTTTGCTCTAACATGGGGTGTTCTTGCCATATCTTGTCAAGGTTGTCATGTGTATCACAGCTGACTTGTTATCCTTTCAAAAAAAGTGAACTGTTTAGAATTCTGCATCTAGAAACAGGCTACCCATTCTGGCAGGAGCTACAAAGGCAGTCTGTTGATCTCCACACAAACTCTTCTTTTATCTACCAACTTCTTCCCTTTCCTCCGACATGTTAAAAAACCATAATTTGTTGATCTGCTTGGCTTTGTGTTGCTACTGATTAGGGCTTGACAGACTCTGGTAGTGATTCTTTTTCCTTTCTCCCACCATTGGTCCTGTCATGTTATTTTTCCTTCTATGAACTTGGTATAGCAGGCAGTTTGTGCGGATGTGTTCCTGTTAAAAAAACCCGCGTTGGACTCTCATATCTATAGAACCAGTATCCATGGTTTCAGTTATCTGCAAGACACAAAATCAGGACACATACCATAGAGTCATGCTGGAAAATGCCTAAAGAGGTGTCCTCTCTAGCCATCTTCTAGGTCCCCCAACACAATTCTACAGTATGCTTGTACCAGAAGTCTTTTATTTTAATAGGGTTCTCTGTTATCTGTGGTTTCTGGTTTCCATGGCAAGTCCAGGAACCAACCCCCTGTGGATATGAGGGTCCAACTGTATTAGATTATCTTTGCAACTCCTGCTCCACTTGTGCAACTCCCACCATCTCCTGCCAGTATGATTGAGGAGCAAGGTTGCTGAGAATTGTAGGCCAACAACATTGGAATATCACAGGTTCCTCACCTTCAGTTTCTTATGCAGCTTCTTTATCAGGACTCGCCTGCTTGAAAGAAAGAATAGAGACTAGGAAACTTTAAAAATGAGTGGGATGAAGTAATAAGGCATACACGTAATGTGTGGGGAGAGTTGGCAACAGTTGGATTTTTGGACTGAAGACACTTGATATAGGATTTTCAAATTTGTGTATCTATCTTCATTACATGTATGATAGAACTAACATTAACAAGTAAAAGAAGAGATAAGACATCTTCAATATGTAGAATACCAGAGCTGTTAGGGTGGAAGTTAACAATCAAATTAGTATGACTGTGTTTGCATTGTGAGAAATGTATGTTGAAGATGGTTGGCTTTTGTTTGTTTTAAATTAGATGTAGTAAAACTCGATAATTTCTTTTCTTTTTTTTAGAATAATCTATTGCCAGATACACATACTGAGTTCTTTGCCAAGTGGGAAGGGATGCATACAGTCACTGTAGTCTCTTTTTCTGCCCCACAGGACAAATGGCTGAGTCACGAATGCACAGATGGCATCTCTCCTATTACTGTCTCTCTTTTCCCTTTTCTGTACTTTGCGTTTAGACTCAGGGACTTCGTACCAGGCACTGAGCGTTCTTTACTACTTGGTTTGCTCTCTCCTTGCTTTTCATTGGTTGCTTTCCACAGGTATATAGGATCAATGCCAGTTCTGTGGAGACTAGGAAGGAGGCCCACTTCATGACATGCATTGATGATTAGGAAGATGCTTTCTGGCTGCCTCCCCTCCCCTCCTCTGGCTGCTTGGGATAGGAACCTACTTGCTCTAGGCAAGCTCTTGCAGCATGGTGAAGGTATTCTAACCGCAGAGTTGCTTGCAAGAGGTATACACTGCACTTGCTGCTTTCCTGTCTATTGAGCCACAATTGAGACACAGTAGTCCTGCTGGGGATGACTACAGATCTCCTTCCCCACATCACTTCTCTTGTCCGTCTCTAATCCATCCTGCATACTGCTGAATAAAGACTTTGACATCGTATGAGCAAATACTTTTACCTTAGCATGCAATATTGCAAGCAGTAGCTCATACCTGTTGATATTTCATTTGACTGGCAATCTGTTTGGGTGCTGATTGGCAGAGGGTGCGCCTCTTTCAAATTGCTGCTGTGGTCAGTACTATAATAGAGGCTCTAGAACAACTACCACACTTGTCATCTGTAAGTGCAGGGAGAGGCGTGTGTTTTGAAGCCTCTTGAGATTGCTTTGCCACAACTCATAAAAGTAATCAGTGTGTCCTTAGTCTATTGAAGGTAAAGCCTCGTCCTTATCCAAGGACTGACTCGTGAATTGCTTCGGCTGTGCAGGGCCCAGACAGTTCAAACTGATCCCAATTTTCCTGTTGCTATGAGAGAAGCAGATTTCTTTTTATGGAAATTAAATCTTTCAATACATTCTAAGACAAGGATGTTTTAATTATTTGTGTGTGTGATCCTGTGTATTTTTGTTTTTGGAATATTTACCTCTTCCAATGGGTTTTTCAGCACAGAACATCTAATAAAAGTCAATAATTAGACAGTCTCTGCCCTCAGGCTTACAATCTAAAAGAGAGACAAAGGAAGGGATTGGGAAGGAAGGGGGGAATAACTACCAAGATGAAGACAATTGATCCAGTTGCTTAGATGGATGGAAAGATACCTATCCTGGATTTGATGATACAAGTTGATCCCCATATCCACAGAGGATACGTTCCAAGACCCATGGTGGAAACCTGAAACTATGAATAATAAGGCACCTTATCATTTTCAATGAGACAAATGCCAGAAATTAACCATAGAATCACATTGGAGGACCTAGAAATGCCTAGAGAGAATGTATTTTTTCAGACATAGATAAGTGAAACTATGGATACCGAATCAATGGCTACAGGGATCAACTTGTACTCTGGTTTGCATTAAACCTATTATTTTCACACCTGGCATATTCTTTACTGGCTTGTTCCTCTTTTCTTTTGTATCTGTTGTTTCTCCATGAGTTCAGGATGAATCTGCTTCTCCTTCTGTCCCTTCAGGGCAAGATGAGTCTTCAGAAACATGTTCTGGTGGCTGCTGGCAGAGGGAGGGGGCACCAATGAGAACTGGATGGTATCAGCTCATGAAATTGTGTCTGATGCTGTTGCTTATTCTTTTCTCCTTTCATTCATGCAGAGCACAATATGTGTCAGACTTCTGTTCAAATCCCTGCTCATCCATGGATTTACTAGATGGTCTAGAATCACTGTGTGCCAATAACTAGGGGTAGCAATCTATGCCATTTGGGTTTATGCTTATTTGTTCAGGTAATGACTCTAATTGGTCAGTTAAAACACTTGATCAAATAAAAAGTGCCCCTAATCAGTGGATGGATTTGAATTCTTTAAAAGCTTTTTTTTTAGTTCGATTCCAGAGAGCTCCAAGGTTGACTCAGCCTTCCATCCTTTCGTGGATCGGTAAAATGAGTACCCAGCTTGTGGGGGCAATTAGCTAACACACATTGCAAGCTGCTTAATGCAATGTAGATGTATAAGTTGCTATTGCTTAAAACAATTTGTAAGCCTTGTGGCTGAACAGTGGGGTATAAATAACTAATATAAGTATAAAATATAAAACATAAAAATAAAAGGCAAGTACTTATAAAACTGGACATAGCAATTTCTGTACTGTCTTAAAAGAAGCATTCGCTCCTATGTGCAAGTGGTATAGCTCTCCTAAGTTTCTTATTGCTACAGATATAGATCTTCTAAAAATGAAACAGTTCCCCTCCCCTTAGCACTGTTTTTAGCATATGCAAATTATGCAGACTTAACCTGTCAGTGTAACCAGTTAAAAACACATGATCATCTCAGATTTCCCGCAGCACAATCCTGTGATTTGCTTACCTCCACAAGGCTGAGAGAGACTTGTATAATGGGATTGTAAGTGGAAATGGTAGAACAACCTAAATATCCTGATGTACCAGTCTCGTTGCAGAGGCATCCCATCTTTGCTTATTACTGGAGGGAGAGGGAGAGACGGGTGGAATATCAATACTACCACAACCCCCTGCAATAGAAATTTGTCAAATAGTTAGGATCAGTGAAGAATTGTCTCCCAGTCACAGAGAGCTGAGACCAGTCACCAGTCCTCAGTTCAGGAGTAGAAAACTGACTTCCATGTATCAATGTGTGGTGCTAATTCTCTTCTGTGTGCAACTTGACTATACATAGAGTGGCTTGCTCATTTTTAGGAAGCCTGAAATGGAAGACCAGGGCTTGTATGTTTTGGTATTGAGCTAACAAGACACAACTCTATGGGGACTGAGTTGCTTAGTCTGATGCTGGAGAAAAACAATAATATCTCTTTGGAAGAATAGTATCCACTTCTCTCACAGTTGCAGTCCGGTGAAAATTCTGGGTTGGGTTTTATAGTCTCTCCCATGTAACGGCTTAGTGGGCTTTCTCACTGACTTCCAGATGCTTCAGCATTGCCATGATTAAGGGGATATTTTACTTTGCAGCTGCTTTTTGACTTCTGGGTTGAACTGCATTAGTCTGTCCACGCAAGATCAGATTGTGGGGCCAAATCCTACTCACCCCATTTAATGTACTCTTCTGTTGGTCATGGAAAGAAACCAATCTTCAGTAGAGTAGCTCCCCACTGTTCAGATGTGTTTGCCTCAAAGGCTATTTTTAGTTACAGGTTGTCACACCCTGTGTACATGAGATTGGTACTTGTGGTTTTACTTACCCACAATTGGGGGGGGGAGGCCTCTCTAGGCATCTGTAAGGCCATAGAGTCACACTGGAGGGAGTCTCTCTAGACATTGGGAGGTCCTCTAGCACAAGTCTATGATCATCCTCTGCTAGAAGTTGACCATAGAGTCACTTCATAGGTATTTTATAGGTCCTCCAGCATGATTCTATGGTATTCATGGCAATTCGCTATTATACATGGTTTCAGGTACCCACAGTAAGTCTGGGAACTTATCCTCCATGGATATATAGGGCAACCTGTACAGCTGAGGCTGTTTTAAGTATGCATTGATCGCTCTTATTTGTTGATTATGGTATTCTGTAATGATGCTATATGGTAATTCGTAAGGCTACTAAGATATCGAACAGAGATGAGTAACTGTTGTAGATGCATCGTGTGTAATAGGATAGTGACTTCCATTTGATTTGCATGTACGCTAATTTGTATGTTTGTTGCTCTGACACGTACCAATTATTCTGGCAAACAGTAAGTGTTCTTGTTCTGAAGTTGTTCACAAATCTGAAAAATCCTGAATCATCACTTGCTCTACCCCCCCCCCCAATCTTGATTATGTTAATTCCAGAAATCCTGGGGGGAAAGATGATTTGTGACTTCTCCTTTAATTCTCCATCCTCTTTAAGGATTCTTCAATACCTTCCCTGTTTCCAAATAAAGTCAGACCCCTGTATCTGTAGAACTAATATGTGCCATTTCAGTTATCCATGGCTGGGGGAAAAAAATAGGGGCACATACCATAGAGTTGTCTGGAAAATGCCTAGAGAGGTATCCTCTCTGGGCATCTTCTAGTCTTCTAGGTCCTCCAGTACAACTCTATGGTATGTTTGTACTGGAAATCCTTTATTTTAATAGGGTTTATTGTTATCCACAGTTTCCGGTATGGATACGGGTGGTCGACTGCATTTTCATTCCTGAGGACAAGGAACTTTGTTTACTCCATTTCCACTGATAAACTTGTCCATTGTTATCTTTTAATAATGCAGGATTTTCTCAGTAGAGATCCCTGTCCTGTACATGTAGATGTTTATATTGTGTCTATTTAATAAGATTTAATCCATACTAGCTGCTGACCTAATCTTCCTTCAAACCACTGTGTTTGTGGGAAGCATCACTGGATACATTTGCTTTATGAGATAAGGCATGCAGAGAGGGAATTACTTCCCTTGGCAAGAGAATGTACTCACCTTTGCCTAGGAAATAAGGGTGTTTAGCTAACCATGTTTCTTAGCACCACATGGCTTAGTTATGATAGACACTGTCATCCTGGCTGGTAGCTGCTCAGAACAAGATTCAGGGATGTAATGTTTTATAAAGGTATTCCTATGTCATCTTTCTTTACAGTAAAGAGCTGAAATTGACTGACAGCCTTTCTGCCTTCTGTGGCCATCCAAACTCCCACGGGAATCTTTCAAGAAAGAAATGAGGGCTGTAGCCCTCCCAGCAAGCTTTTAGATACATGCTGCCTCAGTGGCTGTGAGACAGCATATGGTCATTGAGAGCCTGAATATTTCTGATTTTCTTTGTGCTCCTTGCAGAAAGACTTCCTTATACAATACTTGTCCTGAATTTCCTACGATTGAGCTTCATTGCATGACCCTGGCGTTCTAGAATTACAAGAGAGGGAGAAAAAAAAAACTTTGCCTCATCCACACTTTCCAAGCCATGCATTATTTTGTAACTATAATAGTTATGTTATCTGTTATGTTACTCTTCCTTGCCTTTCTTATAAATTAAAAAGCTACAAATTGTTGGAACACTGTGCCTTTAAATCAAAGTAGAAAAATTGTTTGTATGGTTGTAAAGGGTGTGGAACAGCAGGTGCTAGCAGAGCATAATCACCACTGTATATCAGTCTGCTGAGACCCCGAGTTTGTGTGAGTTGTAGAGAGTGTAGTAGTGGAGTGTGTATGTTTACTGAGAGTAGTTACTATACTGTATACTGTTGAAGATCCTTGAAGGAGTGTTTGTATATCTTGCATATATCCTGCAACAACAAGATAAAGAGCCTCCAAGGACTTTGGAAGAAACCAACAGTGTCTGTGCTTCATTTCAAGGTTGGTCAGTGCCGATTGCCAAATACTGCTGGAGGCTTGCGTGCTTCTGTGCTCTGCTGGTTTTAGCTACTGTGGGGGACAAGCACCTCAGGCAGTGCTGTTGGCATTTCAGTGGGCCTAGTTATTGCATTTGTCACGGCACGTTTTGCAGGATGCACAAATGGTGTAACCTCCCCTGATTTTTTGTGATTGCTCTTCTCTTCAGTTTCTCTAGCTCTACCACATCCTTTCTGAAATGTGGCAACCCATTTTTTTTCCACTCTGTTTCAAGCATATGGAGGCATCACATTATGTATTTAGTTTGTCCCTGTCCTAATAGTTTGTACCTTAGAATTCATCCTTTTCTCAGCAGTTACTCAGAGTCAACATTTTCATTGATTTCTCTGCCACCAAGTTCATGAAATCTCTTTCCTGATGGGGCAGTGGTTAAATGCCAGTCCTGCAGCCACAATGTTATGATTTCGATCCCAAAGGATTCCAAGGTTGACTCAGCCTTCCATCCTTCTGTAGGTCGGTAAAATGAGTACCCAGCTTGTTGGGAGCAATTAGCTAACACATTGTAAATCATTTAGGGAGTGCTTTGGCATTGATAAGTGGTATAGAAATAGAAGTGCTATTGGTAGTTGCCAGCCCAGAGCTTATCAAGATGGGCAAAATACCCCATCTTGCCCTCATCTCAGAGCCCTGCAATCCATAAGACACAAGGTATTTGCCCCATTTTGCCCCCAGACAGTCCTCACCACCCCAGTGGCAGATACAGGGCTGAGACAGGAGGAAGGCAGCGTAGGATCTGATACAACATTTTTTTTAAAAAAAATACACATTTCCACTGATAAGAAACAATTTGGGCCCTGTTTGTCCATGGGAGCCCGTACCTGTAGGCTGGCCCTTGCTGCTCCTGCAATCTGCTTGGCTCTCCCAGAAGGCAGGAAGGAATCCTACAGGTCTAAGGCTGGTCACATGCAGAGGACCTCAGTCATATTTTGTGGGGCCCCTTCCTGTCTTCCAAGTCAGTGAGGAAAATGGTGGTGGTTGCAGCAACAGACCAGAGCACCCATCTGGACTTCTACCTGTTTCATGGTGGGAACAGAGAACAATGGGCCAGATCCATGGCTGGGATACACCAGTTTGGAGCTGGCATATCCTGGCTCATGGAGATGAGCCCTCAGACCCTATCTGTTTGTAATGGTGGATTTTTTCGCCCAGATGGTCACCACTCAACATAAAATCCCATTTATCATTTTATTGTCCATTCATCCTATTTGGAGAGAGAAACAGGAGCATTTCTCAAGCCCTCCCCCCTTTTTTTGTTGCTTTGATCACCCTTAGTAATTAGGTGTCACTAGGCAAACTTGGTTGGAAACTCACACTGTATCTTTAGATTTTCCTTGGTTTCTTCCAGGCTGTGAGGCCGTGTTCTGGAAGAGTTTCTTTCTGACGTTTCACCTGCATCTGTGGCTGCCATCTTCAGAAATGGTTCGGTAGGAGAGTGTGTGGGGTTTATATACTGTGAGCCCCTGTTGGAGAGGTTATGTAAATTTGTGTATATGTGTATTTGAATGGGTAGTTCCTACAGGGGCTCACAGTATATAACACCCCCCATACTCCTGCCCAACCATTCTCTGAGGATGCCAGCCACAGATGCAGGTGAAATGTCAGAAAGAAACTCTTCCAGAACATGGCATCACAGCCCGGAAAAAAACCAAAATCTATGGATGCTGGTCATGAAAGCCTTCGACTTCTCACACTGTATCCCTCTGGCTCCCTATTTATTTATTTATTTATTTATTTATTGCTATTGCAGAGCACTACATAAATAGCATCTTTTTACTGTACAAAAAAGAGGTGCTCAAATTGGGGTACTTTCTTCCTTCCCATGGTTCAAGATGCAAATAATTTATGACATATGCTCCCTAGGCATCAATTGCACCTTCTCTCTGGTAGATGTAACTGGTAAAAAAAGTTGTGATAGATTTTTGTTCTCATCATGCTAGCAAAGTATTTTAGCCCACTAGGGGGTGTGGGTGACTAGACGGAGATACTTGCTCACAGAGTTTTCAACAGTGGATTTAAGTGTTCAGTGTGTCTTTTTTTTTTTTTTTAAGTCTCCTTTGAGTGTGGGGTAATAATTCCAACTCTCCTTCTGAGCCTGATAATGGCTTTGTAGACATGAATGTATAATTCCTGCAGGGGCTCTCCATGAGAAAACACAGTTCCTGACTTTATTTTGTAAGCCCCATGGGAGCTGTTAATATGGGGGTACTCAGCATTCTCTGTCTATAGATGTCGCAACCTCCTCTGTACTCCATAAATTGTTCCCTGGTCCCACCTATTCTTTTAGCCTACATAAAAGAAATTTCACATTGTAGAATATCTATATCTATATCTATATATCCACATTATTCTGTTAGCCTACATTCAGATTTTGCATTATAGAGAAATAGGGGGAAATCAGCTTTCTTCTTTGTCCACTAAATTATACATTGACACCAGACTGTATATTTGCTAGAATATAGTTATGTGGGTTCCCACACCACTGGTAAATGTTTCTAGACGTTTCCTGTAGCCCAGGATATGCACTGTAACACCTTGCCATATTTTTCTCAATATACTGTCATTTTCATCACTGTAAAAAATGGCCAACTCTGACCTGCAGACCTTTTATATGAGAAAGCCTTTACTCTCGAATATATATCGTAATTTTGTCTGCAGCCATAATATTTCTGGTATTATTCTGAGTCAGCCTTATGTTCAGTCTCATTTTTTTTGGTTTGAAATGTGTAATGCTAGTCTCACCAAGTGTAGCAGAATGTGGATATATGTGGCCAGTTGGCTGATGTTGTGAGTATTTATCTGTATATTTTTTTGGGGGGTGCATGTGTGATCAAGGTATGTGTTTTCAATTTTTGGGCTTGTGTTTGAGTTCTGGTGTTTTATATAAAGACAATCTTCTCTCTGTTTCTTCATTTTTTAAAAAAATCTGATTTGGCTTAATTGCTACAGAGTCTTGAGTAGTAAGAAAGACTTCCAGAAATGTTGAATATGCTCAGCAGGAGATAAGTAAATGCATAAGATTTGAATTAGCCATGTGTAAATTAGACTGGTGTCTTGTTACTTTGGCCAGGATCCAGATAAGTACATTGAATACCCAAAGGGGGACTTGAAGTGCTCATATTTCTTCAATGTCAACTATTGTGAATTTTCCAGAGAAAATTGAATTGAAAGGGTGGGGGGGAATGAATATCTGAAATGGATAGAGATCTAATTTATCCCATTTGTCTGGTTTATATTTAATAAACAAAAGTTATTTTTTTAAAAAATCAGTAAAGTGCACCTAGTGTGGTGTAAATGTTCACATATTTTCAAAGCTTTCTAGCAACCTCCAAGATTAGCTTTTAAGGGGAAAAAAATCCCCAGAGGCTCAAAAAATTGTTAACATATTCATTTTAGCACTCCTGTAGAGTTATGAGCATAAAATATGTGTTTCTTATGAAGAGTCAGCTGAAAAAACTGATTAGTTATAACTTTGCTCTTAGATTTAACTCATACTAAATCCTCTCCAACCCACATAGTTTATACTGCCTTTTAAGTGAAGGAGGAAGTATGGTTTGAAGAGGTTTGTGGCATAAGATGAGGGTCCATTGTCCAAAGGAGAAAAAAAAGCAGGGGGGATGTCTTAGGCTTTGTCTAGACGGTCTGTTTACCCCGTTGTGGTCCCATCTTGGAGCTCTGCAGTCTTAATGATGCAATGATTTTGCCCCATTTTGTCCTTAGATAGTCCTCACAATACCTGGGTTGAAGACAGGGCCAAGACAAGCTAAAGCCTATCACACTGTTGCATTATGACACCTGAAAAAAACTGTTCCAGCCAGGAGGAAAATGGATCAGGCCCCACGTGACCACAAGAGCCCATATCAGCATGCCAGCCTATCATTGCAACTTTCGTCTGTGTTGCTCTCTCCAAAGCCAGGAAGAAGTCCTGCAGCATATGACCAAGGCTGGTTATGTGCAGAGGGCCTTAACCACATGCTGTGGGCCGACTTCCTGGCTTCCGAGAGTGGGACATGGGTGGCGGCACCACAGATCTGGACTCCATCCCATTTCGTGCCAGTAATAGGGAAGGAAGGGGCCAAGTCTGTGGCTAGAATACACCAGTGTATTCTTGCCCATGTAGACAGCTCTTAATTAAATCGTTGGATCCTAGGAGATTTTCACACTACACTGTTATAGTGTTACTATTCCACTTTATTTGCTCTGGCTGCCTCCTGTGGAATCCTGGGATTTGCAGTTTAGGGAGGGGCATTTACAACTCTCAGCCCGAGAGCTCTTAGGCCTCACTAAACTACAAACTCCAGAATTCCACAGCAGGAAGCCAGAGCAGTTAAAGTGGAATAGTAACACTATAACAGTGCAGTGTGAAAATCTCTTGAGTCTTTTGTTAGCTTAGTTGTAGTTTTTATGAGTCTTGTAGTAAACAAAGTAAAGATCTTGAAAACTGAGAGGTGATAAGGACAGGCAAGTAAATGTTCTGTAATGCTGTGAGAACATCTTCATATAATATTGCTTTCCCTCCTATTTATTTAGAAGACTAAACATCATGTATGAATTCTAAATTTTACTGTTGTAAGCCGCCCCGATTGTTCGCAGAGGGGCGGGATATAAATAAATATTATTATTATTATTATTATTATTAATAAAAACAACTCTGACTTGGGTAAATGTCTGTGATACTCCAGTGCTGCTTATATACATAGCTTTCATAGATCTATCCATGAATCAGACTAATTTAACTGCATGTTGGGGTTCTTTCCACCTATGCAAACATCAAAATGACCTGCAAAAGTACAGTTTATAGTTACCATACCCTTTAATCCCTAGATTGTGCAGGGTAAGAAAGGTGTGGGCGAAAGCTTTCTTAAATACTAGGGCCAAAATTCTGCTGCTAGTTGTAACTAGAGCCAGTCCATGAAACTGGTAAGATCTGCATAAGTATTGACTTGACATTCAGCAGTTGATTTAATGGGTCTACTCTAGGTGGTTGTAGTAATTGGATTTAGGCCTATCAGGGGGTTGGACTAGATGGCCCTTGTGGTCTCTTCCAACTCTACAATTCTATGATTCTATATTACTACTCCTTGTTCAGGTCCACCAGGTAGCCACAGAGGAAGAGATGTGACAGTGAGGATCTAGCCAACAGCTCTGTTGGGACTGGCTTCCAGTTCATTCCTCCTCTGCTCAGAACTTCCCCACAAAGTGGCCACAATATCTGAATTTTCTATTCTTCCTTTTGTGACATGCCTGTTACATTGTGAACAATAACACAACTGCCATGAGTACTGTGACAGAAAGTTGATAAACAGATGAATAGCTAGCACTGATAAACGGAAGTTTGGTGAAGGCTCCTGTTATTCTACAAAGCAGACTTGATTCATAGGGTGCATAAATTGGTTCCCAATTTGCAGTGGGGACCCTATATTTTGCTAGTGCATCCATGTGAGGGTACAGATTTCTTACATGGGGTCATGAGAGAATACTGTACAGAGTTGATAGCCCAATTAAGGCATCCACTGGTTGGTTAACACAATTGTTTCGATTGCATGTTACCAAAATAGTCTTTGTCAGGTAGAGTAGCAAGCTCCCAAATTGAAGAGCACTTACCTCCTGCAGAACAGGAGCAAAACCTACTGAGTGAAGCCACTGAAGGGAAAATGGGATGGAAACAAGATGTAGTTTGAGAGCTCCCTGTGGTGGGAACTGAGTGGATGTCTGCGTCAAAGAAGATGAGGTGTGTTCCCTTTCGAGGCCACCTGCCAGCATGGAGCAGCCACTGTCACCATGCATCACTTTGGTCTCTCTAGCCGTGCTGCAAATGGAACATTTTGAGACTGTTTGCTCACGATTGCAGTGCAAGCGACAGAGAGAAGAAAGAACAGAACTTGAAGGTGATAGGGTGATGATGATGGAGAGGAACTGATCTCACATTACAATCATCCTGTGGGGTTACTAAGGCTGGTGACACCCCTCCTTCCGACAGTGTCACCTGGCTCAGTTTGGCCTCTCTGCACCCCACCCTAGTGCTACCACTGCATCCATCCATCCAGTTACATATTTCTGATTATTATTTTTTATGTTAATATTGTTACATTTATGTTTATATCCCACCTTTTTTCCCAGTCTGGGACTCCAAACATCTTGCAACAGTTAAAAGAAACATAGTTTAAAAATGTACCAATAATAATAATAATATTTATTTATACCCCGTCCCTCTGTTAAAACAATCGGGGCAGCTTACAAAAATTAAAATACAATACAGATAAAAATCCCTAAACACCACCCACCCCCACCTTCCCCTATAAAAAGATATTAAACAAATATAAATTAAAAAGCAACTAATCTAAAATCACATTTAAAGAACAATAAATACAATAAATGGCCAGCAGACTAAAAGAGGCCAGGAGCTCCTGAGGCCGGGATCTAATTAGGAAAGGCCTGCCGAAAGAGATCCGTCTTTAGTGATTTTTTAAGCTACTCAGGCTTGTCATCTGACGGATCTCATGTTCAATGCAACATTGAACATATATTAAACTTTCATCAAAATCAACCAGAGGTTTATTTTTTTTAAAAAATAGCAATTAAAAATAACAAATAAACAAAACATAGATAGACAGGCAATACAGTTCTACAAAGCCAAGTCCCCTTGAGCAGACAGTCTTCAAAGGCCTGCTGAAATGATGATGATGAAGTCTTAACTTTTTGGTGGAAATGTAACAAAGATTTGCCCAGTTAAGTTTTCAAAGCATTTTGCAACAACCCTGGGTGGTCAGTGACCACTACCATTTTAGTGGTGCTGCAAATAGCAGGTGTTTATGTAGCACACACATCGGGAGGCATGGAGACGCACTATCCACAATGCTGCAGCCTTATTTGAGAACTCACGCCGAACAAGTCTTAAAGAGAAATGACAACGCAGAAAGAATCACAATCCAGAAACATCACCCAAGGAGACCTTCTGCTGTGCTTTCTGCAACCGGACTTGTTTATCTCAGATTGGCCTTTTTAGTCATCAGCGCACTTGCAGAAAGCACGGGACGAGTCCTTCCTGAATCTTCATTTGCGAAGAAAAGCCAGAGAGAGACAGAGAGAGAGAGATGTAGCACACAGTGGGAGTTCATGCTTGATCTCCTGTAGCTCAGTGATAAAGAGTATGGGCTTTTTGTGTAGAAGGTCTCAGGTTTAATTCCTGGCACCTCCAGGTAGAGCTTGGAAAACACTCTGTTTCAGTCCCTGGAGAGTTACTGCCAGTCAGAGCTGACAATACTGAAGTAAATGGATCAGTGGCGTGGCTCGCTATAAAGCAGCTTCCTGCCCTTAGGTGGTCAATACTCTTGAAGGCTTCCAAAGTCAGATATGTGGTATGAAAATGAGGCAGAAAACTGGGTCAATGCATAGGAGATGGGTTTCTTATTGGAAATCTTTGCCTTTCAAGAGGATAATTTTTAGCACAACATGCCATTTTTAGCTCAATTCTTCTCAGCTGTCAAGACACCATCCCTTCAGTTAATGATTCTCTTGAAGGGAAATCATATTTTCCCAGCATTCAGAGAATGCCAATCTTGACATTGGGGAAATGTCGGATTCCCTCGGCTACTACATCAACTGCAATTGAGATGGTGGAGAAATGCAGTTGCACAATGAATGCAAAGACATTTTTGGATCATTTGGAAGAAATTTGTAGTGATGATAGAAGTGTCTCTTTCTTCCCAATGCTTAGACCTTTGTGTGTGTGTGTGTGTGAATGTAAAAGTTTATGTGGCAAATTTGACAAGTCCTTTCCCCACAGCAATTCCTGCCATTTCATGAATCTGATTCTTTCCTCTTTTATGGAGGTCCTCTCTTCTATTTATTGACCTCTGGAAAGTGCATTTCCTTCTTTTCTTTTCTTTTGCCAAACTAGGTTATTTTCATCTCACTGAACTTACCTCTCACTCATTCTTTATGTATCAAGGCTGTAATACGGTGCTAATTAAATTAGTGTGGGTTGTTTTTATTGTGTCTTCTCTGGAGGAGGGTTAGTCGAATGAGGTTCTTTGTTGTCCACATAGAAGACTGTCTTGGCTCCGAGCTTAAAATGGCCAGGAAAAAAAGTGAAACATGATTCTGCCTTTATTTACATCAGGGGTGGACAGAGTACAGTTTTTGGATGCTTGTGACCCTGATGTTGTTTTTATGGCCTGTGTTCCTGAAGAACCTCACCACATACCAAAAAAAAAAGTCACCAAAATCTTTGTGTTGCCACTTCTGGAGACTTTCAGAAGCAGTTGTTCTGGGCTTACCACGGTTGCCCCCCAGCTAAAAATAGTCCCTCAAAAAAGGAGAAAAAAATGTTTTTTGCCCTGTTTTTGGGGTCTAGTGTATCCTGTGGCAGGTGTTGGGAGCAAAACCTTAACCCCTAGCTCTGCCAAAGTGGCCCACCCAAATCTACTTGGTGTGGATGTTAAAATGTCTAGGTTAGTTCTGCCTATCAGCTGGTCATGTAGGGTGCTTCTTTAAAAAAGGGTGTGAAACAATTTTTCCTAAGCTTTGCCTCCTTAGATGTGTTAGACACTACAACTCCCTTCTCCTATCTCCACTGACTAGAATGATGGAACGTATAGTCCCACTCATTTGGAGTGTGCCTGATTGAGGAATAATAATAATAATAATAATAAAATTTATTTATACCCCGCCCCTCTGCTAAAAACAATCGGGGCGGCTTCCAACAATTAAAACATTATAATAATGACTAAAAACACCACCCACCCCCACCCTCCCCCATAAAAAGACATTAAACACTATAAAATTAAAACCTTCTAACTAAAACACATTAAAAACAGTTTAAAAACACATTAAAAACATTAAAGAAGGCTGGTGTAGATGTGTCTGTGTGATTCGTGCTTCCTTCTTTTAAATCAGGTTTTGCAAACACCACAAAGGACATATTGTATAATGTAGAAATCAACCTCCTGTACAAATTGAGGGCAGGTTTTGGGGCCAAAATTATGTATTTTGATATGATCTGTGGATAAGTTGAGGGTCATTCCATGGAGAGGGTAAAGCATCAATGCCACCTTAGGGGTCAGCCATCTTTGGCCATCACCATTTTCTAGCCCAGGCATTCAAAAAAGCCAGAAGTGGCACCACAGTGGCTTCTGTGCTTCTTTTAGGTTCTCCTAGGACTAACTAAGCCCTTGCCTTTTGCCTTTTTACTCAGCAAAGGGATGGTTCCTTTTTTGATAAGTGTTAAGGTCTAGTACTTCTGTTGATCCGTGGATAAATCAACCCAGGTGTTTTGGGGGTTGACTTTTAGACTAAAATGTCTCAACTTATTTATGAGTATATATGGTAGTTAATATTTTAGTTTTCCTTCAGATTTCTGTTGAATGGCTGCCTAGCCCAGAGTTTAAAAAATGGTTAAGCATAATTTACAAAATGGAAGTGAGTTGTGGTGGTGGGGATATGCTTTACTGTTGTATTATGTAAATTTCAATGAGTCTTTTTGTTTGAAGATTTATATTAAGTCTTGGCTTTTGTTCTGACTTCAGATGCTGTGATGCATTTTCCCCCCTTTACTTAATAGTAGTGCATTCCTTTACTGGATTTAGAGGAGTTTTGAGAGCAGCATGACGATTAAGGGTTTGAAACACAGGAGGAAAGACTGAAGGGAATAGACATGTTCAGTTTAGAGAAGAGCATTATATTAGTATGCAGTGACAGGATATTGCAGATGCTGTAGAGAGAGCAATTCCTACCATGACCACCGAGGAGAGAATGAGAGTAATGGATTTAGTCTGCAGCAAAACTGCTACAGCTTGAAAAGCATAAAACTGTGAGTTAATGTTCAGTTTATTGAATAGTTTGTGAAGTCTTCAAGAGTATGATGCTGTGGTTGTCTGTGTGTATCATCGTCATAGTTATTTAGGAATTAGGTAAGGGAGAGTTTCGTTTGAATCCCTCTGCAGTTATCACATGATAGAGTGGGCTATACTGGTGTCTAGTATACTAGTATTCTGGTATCTGTCCTTGAGCAAGCAGGGATCACCAGCATTGAGGTCATGATATTGAGAACACAGCTGGGCTGGGCAGGGCATGTTTCTAGGATGGAGGACCATCGCCTCCCAAAAATAGCACTCTATGGTAAACTCACCGCTGGTCAGCGTAAGAGGGGTGCTCCAAAAAAGTGATACAAGGACTCCCTGAAACAACATCTCAGGCTCGGCCAAATTGATCACCAACAATGGTCCGCCCTGGCCTCACATCGGGAGGCATGGAGATGCACTATCCACAATGCTGCAGCCTTATTTGAGAACTCACACCAAACAAGTCTTGAAGAGAAACGACAACGCAGAAAGAATCACAACCCGGAAACATCACCCAAGGAAACCCACTTTCTGCAACCGGACTTGTCTATCTCAGATTGGCCTTTTTAGTCATCAGTGCGCTTGCAGTAAGCATGGGAAGAGTCCTTCCTGAATCTTTGTTTGCGAAGAAAAGCCAGAGGAATTCTGGTATCTCTTGGCCTAACTTGCTTCTCAGGATTTTTCTAAGTGAGAACATGGTACATTATGGAAAGCATTTTATGCAGTGAAACATTGTATATATGGAGAGGGGGTCAAGTTCCAAATGGTCTGAGAGGGAAGAGGAAAAGTTGAATTATATGTTTCTTTGGCCTGCGTCAGACAGTTGGATGTGAAAGTATTGGGCTGCCAAGTTTTGTCAGAGTTTCACATGACTCTTCTGTAGAATGCTGTGCCTTCCAAGATGAGAGACTGAATTTTTTAGTTGTAAACCAAGGTAAAATGTGCCCTGTCTGCAAATTACAGATGGGATCTGTATTCTGAAGGAAAGATTGTTCCTCTTATGGTTTTGAATTTTTATTTTTATTTGCAGTGATAAATTTTTGCTAGCTTGAATGGTGTTTTGCAGGGTTTCGAGGAGATTGCATTCCCTTCCCAGTGATGAAATTGCCTGATCTATTTGACTCTACTCATAGTAGTTGGCAGCAGTGCTCCGGACAGGAAAGGATACTTTCTTATTGATAGGACCAAGAGAAGCACGATTCACTGTGTGTGCATCTGACCTCTGGAGTTGCTGGAGTGCTTTTTTTCAGTGAAGCCTCTCGCAAACCACTCATTGGGGAATGTGGTTGGTGCAAGTCAAACAGTCCAGGGGTCACAAAGCTGATCAGACCTCTGGAGAAGCGAGTAGCATAAACCAGGTGAAGGAACATGGAGAGAAGTAGAGTAGTCCGAAGGAGCTGTTCAGTCACCAAAATCGAAGCTTCGATGTCCAAGCTGGGTGGGATGTTGAACTGTCTCTGATGGCTACTTCCACCCTGCCTTTTCTGAAGCAGAAGGTGGCTTTGGCTGTGTCTTCTGCTGCTTTGGCAGAGGGGGGCACAAAATAGGCCTAGGCTGTTGCCAGACTGCAGAAATAATGCCATTTGGCACGACTTTAACTATCATGGCTCCATCCTAAGGAATCCTGGGATTTGTAATATGTTGTGGCACCAGAGAGCTCTAACAGAGAAGGCTAAATCTCAGAAAACTACCAATCCCAGAATTCCATAGCATTGATCCTTAGCAATTAAAGCGGTGTCAAACTGCATTATTTCTGCAGTGTGGCAGCAGCCCTAGTCATACCAAGAGCCTGTGATCATAGAAAGGGATTTAAAGAACACCTGGTCCAAGCCCATGCTGGAACAGAAAATCCTATTTCTTCTTCCTGCTGGATAGGTAGCCATCTAGCTTCTACTTAAAGAAAAAAAAATCTAATGAAGGAAAGTCCATCAGAGGAAGGAACTGGCAAAACCACCTCTGAGTATTCCTTGCCTAAGAAAACCCTATGGGGACATCATAAGTTGACAGGCGACTAGAAGGCACATTCGCACACAACCACCACTTTTTGAGGCAATCTGTTCCACTGTTGAACAGCTCTATCATCAGAATGGTCTTCCCAATATTTAGTCAAAACTTGCCTTCTTATAACTTTAACCCTTGGGCTCAGGTGCTGTCCTCTGGAGCAAGGGAGAAGAAATTTGCTGTATCTATGTGGCAGCTTGTCAGATATTTTCTGTGGTGGCTTTGACTGTTCATGCACAAAGCAGTGCATTTAATAATACATAGTTTATTTTGTTGTTATTTTTTTTAAAAAAAAATCCCATAAAGTATGAGCATTACTCAGAAGCAGGGTGGCTTTTTCTGGATGAATAATGGCAGTTTGCCAACAGGATAGGACATAGTCTCTTAAGTGTTGTTATAATTAGGTGCTTAAATATTATGCAACTGGGGACAAATGTAGCTTTTCAAAAATTCGGGATGATAGGGGCAAAACCTACCATTCATACATCCAAACAAATGAGCAACTGCAAAGAACAGCATTTTTCCAAGCAGGGCCTGTACTGATCAACTAGTGGATGCAGGCAATTAACCATAGAAAAAGTACTTTCATTCTCCAGTGGCAACAACAGGCAGTAGAAAGAAAAACCATTAGGGGACCCTTCAGTTATGAGGAGAGCTAAGAAATGGCATACTGCGAAGATTAATTGTTTCTTTGGAAATAATGGCTATGAATTGAAAATTGAGTTCATTCCATGAGTGCCTCTGGAGTGGGGGTAGATGGTATAATTGGGAGGCTACAAGGTTTTTCCAGAGGCTTTGTTGGAAGGGGGGTGGATGCAAACAGAAGTATCAGATGGGAAGCCCTTATGAGACTCAATGTGCTCATTCTGCTGAAAGCCTTCTTTTCCTGAGACTGTAACTAGATTTTTTTTCTCCTAGAGGTCAGTGGGTTGACCTTGTGGAGTTCTGGCTTGCTTGAAAGCCCATGAGTCAAATGCATTTACCACATTTAGGATCTAGCAATATTTGGCAAGTTTAGATCCATTTTGGAATGGAGGAGAGAAGAGACTATTGCTCCATGTTTAAATATGCAAAAGGATGTCATATTGAGGGTGGAGTAAGCTTCTTGTCTGCTGCTCCAGAGACCAGGACATGGAGCCATGGACTCAAACTACAGGAAAAGAGATTCCTTCCTAAATATTAGGAAGAACTTTCTGTGGGTAAGAGCTGTTTTACAGTGGAATACACTGCCTCAGAGTGAGGTGGAGTCTCCTTTTTTGGAGGCTATTAAACAGAGACTGGATGGCCATCTGTCAGGAATGCTTTGATTATCTGTTCCTACATGGTAAGGGGTTGGACTGGATGCCCTTGTGGTCTTTTCCAACTCTGTGATTCTATGATTTCACATGAATGGCTAAGTGTCATGTGTCTGATGGGTGGAAAACAGGTACAGCAAGGGTGTATCTACACTGTAGAAATAATACAGTTTGATACCACTTTAAGTGTTGTAGCTCCACCCTATGGAATCCTGGGATTTGTAGTTTTACAAGGTCTTTGTGAGGCTCGTGCCTCACAAAACTACAAAATCCCAGGATTCCCTCCATAAACTATCCTACGTTCTCAGCCTTTGAGCTTGCAGATCTTTTGAACGTCAGTCCCCAAATTCTTTGACCATTGGCCCTGTTGGTTCAAGCTACTGGGAGTTGAGAATATCTTGAACTGTAAAGTTGAAGAACAATGCCCTAGCATTCTTTTAGTCATTTCCCATTGAATTTGAAAGCCCTGAGTGCTGTAGATGTGTCTGGAATGCTTGAAAAAAAATCCTATTAGCAGTGAGACCTAGAAACTTGCCTGATCTGCCCCACTCCACCCCATGTGTATTCAGAAGTAAATGTTCGATGCCCCTTCAGAATCTATGAAAGTCTCAAGGATGAAATTTGTGTGAACTTGCTCTTACATCAACTTTCTTTCTGTTGGCTGGCTCCGATCAGTCTAAAATATAGTCTTCCTTACACTACAACCTGGATAGCTCCCTCCTATCTTTGCTAGTACTGTATTTTGGTAAGTCAGAACTGTTCTGGTGTGCACTTACAGCCAGGCTATTATAAGCCGTTTTTCATTACCTTTTATTTTCAGCTGGATTTCCACTTTGTCTATTTTTTTTAAAAGCAAACCCATTTAGGCTGTTGAAAGCAGTGCTGGTTCTTTAGCTAGTAGGAAGATTTTTTTTCTCCCATTAACTAGAAAGAGATCAGCAGCTCCTTGCAAACTGTCCATTTTAGGAAGATTATTGCTAACTGGGCTCTTTCTTTCCAGGAATGTGTGAGGCAGCATACCGGATATGAAGAAAGGGATGGGGTGGGGTAGTTCTATGGTCTTTCGAGATAGATTGCTCTGGGTTTTGTTTGTAATCTTGATAAGATCGTGGTTTTGAATATATCTCCTTCATATTGAGAAATGAAAGGTGCTTGAACTAGTCCTTCAGTGGCATTATACCCCATTATAGCTACCTTGCATAAATAAGATGTAATCATCATATTGTTGGAGGGGCTGCAGATCTGAAGGGTCATTCTACCATGCGTGATGGGAATGTGAATCTATCTTGCAGTTTTGGCAAGAGGTCTCCTGCAAGATCTCAGATCATCTTCAGTCAGTGAGAAGAATTTTGACTCTGTGTTAGTCTTCATGATATTTTATTAGAGTCATAGGCCAGTATGTGTGTTAGTCTTTGTGGACTTCTTTGATTCTGTTTTCCACAAGTACTGGGTTGTATTTCTGTTGGTGGCAAGTTGCACAATCACAGCCAGTCAGTAAAAACTGCAGGATTTTTGTCGTCTTTATTCATGGCATTTGTAAACCACCCAACTGAGAAATGTTCTCAGTGCAGTTTACAGGCAATAAAATAATAACCCAAACAACCACTTCCAGTGTTAAAATGTTAACATGCTAAGAAGTTTAAAAACCATCATTACGACAAATGAATTAAGGATTAAATACTTGCTTAAAGTGGGGGCACTAACAGAAGCAGTTCCAATGACCCCCTTAAGAGTTGGTCAGGAATATATGGGAGAAGGTGTTCCTTCAGTTAGAAGGGTCCTAAACCTTCTAACTTGCAGGAGTGGTGTGAAAAGTTATGGCAGCTATTGTAGAATAAGCTAATACCAAAATAAATCTCTCTCTCCAAGTGTTTCTGCATCATTGTGCATGGATTGTCTCGTCTCATTGGCATTGGTTGATCTGAAACCTTGATGGGGTATAGGAAGTTTGAAACCTGAGCATTGTTGGTATGGTTACCCTAGTATTAGCCTCCCCTATACCACCACACACCTCCACCACTCCAAATGTGGCGTGCTTATAAAAATATATATTCTTTGGTGTGAATGGATCCTTATCTATGAGATTAAGTGAATCTTGACAAAGATGGAACAACAGCTCCTTAGAACATCCTTAACCAAAGAGTATGGTTCCAGCAAGAAAGTTCCTGTCTTAAGTTCTTAAGAACCCTTAAACTACAGACAGATATGCTTTTAGGTGCCCCCTATTAAACTTGTCTTTCTTTATAACCAGCCAAGCTTCCAAAAGATGTAATGGTATGGACATCGTGTGTCTACCAACCACTTGTGCATTTTATTTTCAATAAAGGTTGTATAGGCTGCGAAGGGGAAGCCCTTGGGGAATATGGCCTGTCATCCCAGTTATTCTCTTGCTGGAGGCAGAGACTGTAAGCTACTGCTCAGAAAGAATGACAACCTTTTAAAATACATTGAAGAATATGCTCCCACTCTTTCCCCTCTAGCCTGCTGAGTAAACCTCCCCCCCACACCACACACTCCTAGAAACATGCTTATTAATGTCAGTTCTGAGCTTGACTCGTTTTGCTTGCAGGTTCTTTATAAAAACCACTAATATCTTGAGAGATGGTTAGTTGTTTTTTTTAAAGGGCCTAAGGAGGAGGGTGACCACATACAAAGTGTAGTTACAAACCTGAATAAGTCATGGGCACCTATGCATATCTGCAGTCAACATTATAGAAGTTTTTCGCTTGCAGTTCATAAGCACCCACTACTGTTGGAGACATTAATATCTATTCTCTTTTACTGGCTTTGCATCTGTGTGTCATAAAAAAGCTGCATTCTTTTATCTACCACTGAACAGCCAGGAAGCAAAAATAAAATCAAGTATTGAGCCTGTGCAATGGATTTTTATGGTGGAGCGCAGTGTGCAAAGAACTGGCCTCACCCTTTAAACCAAAGGTTCATCTGCCGTGGCCTTGCAAGCATGGACGTAGCAGCGAGGTCCTCAGGTCGTAGGTTTGATTAGAGTTTCCTTCTCTTAGATGGTTGACCTTACAGGGTTGGACGAGCACCATCTGCCCGGGTTTGGGATTAGAGTTTTTCTTCTCCTAGGATGGTTGCCATAAGACTAGAGAGCCCATCCTGCCCTTTGACGCTCTTTGTCAGACCCTTCGGTTTTGACCTTTCTGGCATGGGAGGCCCTACCGGTGGCTATTACGCCGCCGCCAGCATAACTCAAAACATCATTAGGGTACGCAAGCCTCTCTCCCATGACAAGGCGGCGTCAATGGGGAGGAAAATCAAGTACATATTTATTTTTATATATCTATCTCTATCTATCTATTTATCTGGAGACAGACAGGTTGCAGTCCAGATCTATAGACAGACAGGTTCTATGTGTTTAGGGCTGTAGTCCTTTGACCACTGCACTGGAAGTCAGCCCTACTGAACTCAGAAATAACTTTCAAATCCCAGGTAAGTAGCTTAGTTAGTTTGTTGCAGCAAAACTATCTGGAGTCTCTTTCTTTGGAGGTTTTTAAACAGAGGCTGGATGGCCATCTGTCAGGAATAATATGATGGTGTATTCCTGCATGGCAGGTGGTTGGACTGGATGGCCGTTGTGGTCTCTTCCAACTCTATGATTCTGTGATTCTATCCTTGTGATATCTTAAAGACTAATAGTTTTTACTTGGCATAAGCTTTCATGCACTGCAACCTACTTTATAAAATACAAATGGCAGCTTAATTCACAAACATTTTATGTGAATGCAAAATATCTTATAAGGTGCTACAAGACCTTTTGTTTTCTTTTTGCAGCAGACTAACACGGCCGTCCCTCTGGAAAGAGAATGCTTGAGTACTGTGGTAGCAGTACTACAAGTACGGTAGTAGTAGTGTGCTGTTGCTAATAACAGCAGTTAGCCTTTACAACACAAATACAATATGGAACATTTACAATAACAGCAAAGTGAAATATCGGCTTTGTTGAATATTATTATGTTGACAAAGAATGTCACTTCTGGAGAGCTATAGACTGTTGAATGCAGAATGCTTGTGGAATGTAAAATGTCACTGTTCAAAATGCAAAGATCTAGTTGCTTACAAGGAGCTATACTTGATAGCTTTGAGACGTGAGTACTTTTTTGTTCTAACTCTTGAAATCTTGTGTATCAAAGCTTAAAACTGAATGTATAGCTTGAAACCTTATCTATATGTTAAGATTACATTTCTCTTCTGATAGGAATTTTGCATCTTGGTATTGAAAACTTGTACACATATACCTGCATATGGATACCTGTGTAGTGGACCATATACCTGGAAAAACAAAACTCTTGCATCCTGAACTTTTAACTTGGTAGATGTATATAACTTGAAAGTAGCTTTTCAGTGCTTGAAACATTTGAACCAAATAAAGGTATTCTCTGTTTGGGTTTCAAAAGCTTATGTGTTCCAAGAGCAACAAGAGAAAGAAAGAAGTATGGTGCTTTCATCTACCTTGTGTTTATCTCTGGGACCAACAGGGATGCTGTGATCTGGATCAATCAGTTGGAGACAACAGAAATATGATTCTGCTAGGACCTTTCTGAACTCTCAGCTTGCTTTTAAAATACTTAAAATATGGCAGTAGGTGCTGAAAAAGAGCTCCCCCCAACCATGGAAGATTGAGGTTAAAGAAGAAATGAAGAGGCTCCTGAAATCTCATAACATGTTGGAGAGCTGCCGCTATGTCTGACATGAAATTCATCCCAAATTTGAAACCTTTTTATAAAACAACATTCCTAACTAGGATGAGTTTAAACCTTGCAATGCCACCCGCAAAGCATTTGTAGAATGGCAAGAGTACGTAAGACCGTGTACCGATTTCATAGAAAACACTTTGCAGAGGTGGTGTTTCTAACATAAACTGACTCATGAAATTGTAGATGTGTTAATTTAAACTCAGCTTCAATCACCAGGATAACACAATCCACTTGTCCAGTTTGTAATATCATACTTTCTTATTGTATTTGAAAGAAAAGTGTTGAATTCAACATCTCTTTTCTGCTGGAAGAGTGATTCTCAGTCTCCACTTTCAGCCTGGCTTTTCCTTCATGCTATGATTTTACACAAGGTGTGGAATGATTTTTATATTCCTTTGCATGTATATTTGTAGGCAATTTGATACAAAATTTACCATATTCTGTTCCCTTAGGAACATAGGAGGTTGGAAGAGCAAAGCGGCTTGAATGTTTCTTTAAACACTTTGTTGAATATTTCAAACAGTAAAGCATCCTTTTACTTGGCAGCAGATGTATCAGTAGAAGGAGTTATACATGTGTGTGTTTGGATACACTTAAAAGTTTTGTAATATCTTTGAAATGCAGGAATTGGGCTTGCCAATTTTTAGCTTTGACCAGGAGGAAAATGAAAATTATACCAAATGGATGGCTACGTTGCATTTAGAGAGAGAGTCATCTTGTTTGCTCATTTAGAAACTATGATATAGCATCTGAGGTTTGAAGGGTAGTAACTATTTATTATCCAAGCCTAATATCAGTGTAGCACACACACATGCAAACACACACACAGAGCTTTTCCAGGTGAAATTAGCTGTATGGTGGTGGTGTTTAAAAGACGTGTAAATCTGAATATGGATTTTGAAGGACAATGTGTTGGTTCCAAAATTAATCACACACAGTGCAGATCAACTGGAGTTAGTCAGGATTCATGTGTCCCATTGATTTCAGTGAGTGTGCTGTATATATGACTAAATCTGGATCCAACTTTGTATTTCTGGAAGAGTGTTCCTTGGAGCATGAAGTGGGCCTCTAAGGTGAAGCTGTCAGGACCAGGTCATAAAGTGACTTTTTCCTGTCATTTATCTTGTGGACTGATGTTACTGTGTGCTGTTTGATGTTTTGCTTCCCTTTGAAATGGTAATGAATGGGTATGCTGATAATGGCTGAGGGAGGATGGGTTCTGTTAGTGCAAATGGTTTGGAGGATGCTGCAGCTACAATGATAACCAGTGAATCAGGTGCCTGCCAGATTTGACTGATTGTAAAAACGTTATATTATACTGATTTTCCTTTGAGCTTCATTCAAAGCAGCAATGTTGTATAGTCTACTCTTTAGACTTCTGTTAGTAATAAAGCTTACTATTTAACACTGAAGCTTCTGGCTACTGAGTCCAAAGAAGAGAGTACATGACAGAGGTATAGGTAAAATTCTAGGAGAAGCATATGCCTCTCTTTCACCCTTCCATGGGGGGATTTGGATTGAATTATCTGGATTGATATATAAGGCAAGAGTATCAACCCACAATTGGATCAGTTTGTCGGAAGCTGAGATTCCCCGTTTATTTTCCTGACTTTGCTCATATCCTTTGCTGGTCCAAGAACAAAAGATCCAAGTGTAAATATCCAGCTACTGGTTTTATTTGAGCCAAGGTCCTTAAGAGCTTGCTTACCTCTTCGTGATGTTATCGCATGTATTATTTGTTCACTCTCTTAGTAAATGTCTGCAATCAGATTGTTTTTTGAGGGGGCCAGTACCAGTGTAAACTATTTCAGAACAGTGAAACTATGTATAGTCTTGTCTTTTGATAATGCATCTGTTCATTGACATCTTTAGAGGGGCATGGTATATATGGGCTTAAATGAGAAAGTAATTAATTTTGCCCAGCCATTGGGCATCTGCCTTCTTGGCAACTATGATTTTTGAGGTGCAACATATACAACATATTCTTAGGGGATTACACTCTTGTTTCTTGCCTGAGTGTTGATACGGAGTAAAGGAGTTGTTAAGGAGTAAGGAAGAAGCTAGTATGCCATTTGTAGCCACCGAATAGTGGTATAGTAAAACTGAATAAGATTGAGCACTGTTATGTTTGACTTAAAGAGATTCACATTGACATCATAACCCTCATTTTAGTGCTTTGGTGTTTCCCTGCACCAAATTGCTTAATACAGTTGTTTCTTGTTGTTGTCCTTGTTTTTCTGTAGAAACGGTAGGGCCTGATGAAGGTTTATTTTTGTCTTACATTCGCACAACGTGCTTATAGAGTCTGTTTCTAGGCACTAGTCCACTCCATACATCTGAGGAAGTAGGCTGGGGGTTTGCCTAGATGGCCTATTTACCCTGTTTTGCCCCTGTCTTGGAGCCCTACAGTCCATACGATGCAGGGCTTTTGCCCCATTTGCCCCCCCCAGGCAGTCCTCACAATGCCCGGGGCAAAGATGAGGGGAAGATGGGGCAAGGCATGTTAAAGTGTTTCAGCAAAATGCCTGTGAAAAAATGGAGACCATACCACCACACCAACCTGTCTCTGCACCTACCATCCACGTCACACTCTCTAAAGCTAGGAAGAAGGATGGTCACATGCAGGGGGTCTTGCTCCCATGCTGTGGGTCCACTTCCTGGCTTCAGAGAGTGTGATGCAGATAACAGCAGCAACTATTGCAGAGATGGGCTGGTGTGTCAGTGTGGACGCCATCCTGTTTCATGCAGGTAACGGATGAGCAACAGGCCTGATCAAGGGCCAAAATACACCAGCTTCCCATGTAAATGAGCCCTAAGTCTATGAAAGTTCATGCTATAGCTTCTTTCACTTAGTCTCAAAGGTGCTACAAGATCCTTTTGTGTACATCTTGTGTTTGTGATGGGAAAGGGTGGTGGTGAGACTTGTGTTTGGTACAGATTACCTCCTTGTTAAAGGATATCCCATTGGAGGGTAATTGGGGGAAGGTCCTTGCTTGAATGGGTTGGGAAAAGCCCTGCTGTTTTGAGAAGGCTGAGCTAGATGTAGAGTCTAAGGCCAAACCAACACTATACAGTACAAATAATCCAGTTTGAAACTGGATTATTTGCCATGCTTCCTTCCTATTGAATCCTGGAATGTGTAGTTTTACAAGGCCTTCAGTCTCCTGGCCAAGAGTGCTGGTGCCTCACCAAACAACAAACCCTAGGATTCCATAGAAAGAAGTCATTGGTAAATAATCCACTTTCAAACTGGATTATTTCTGTACTGTGGATTTGGTCTAAGACTTTAGATCTTTAAAGCTGTCATTGGTTTATTGAAGACTTACAGACTAGAAGACTCTTTAAGACTTCAACAAACTAGTGGTAGCTTGAAAGGGAGATTATATATATTCATGGGGAATAAAGCTATAAATACTGAGAATCGTGAAGGCTATATATGTTACTTCAAGTGATAGAAACTGTATGCCACTGCATATCTGTTGGTGGGGAATGTGATGAGGAAGGTGCTGTTGCATTCACGTCCTACCAATGGGATTCCTAAAAGCATTGGATTAGCCATTGTGCGAACAGAATAAGGGGCTAGGTAGGTCTTTGGTGTAATCCAGAACAATTTTCATGTTTGCAAGCAACCTAACATGATGATGGAAGAACATTTTACTATTCCTCGCTCAGCGCAGCTCTCAAAATAAGACAAGCAGTTTTCTCCAGGATTTACATCAAATCTACAAATATTGTATAACCTATAAACCTCCATCCCTTTCCCAGTCCCTTTCATCTACAAACCATTTTTGTCAATCTTTTCAAGAGGAGAACTGTACTGGGCTTATTGCTTGCTTCATACTTGAGGTGAGCCTTATGAGTTTATAAGGTTTGTATTCTGAGGGGGAAAAAAAGCACATAACTTCTTGTATATATGCTTAAGCCACCATGCCTTGACGTACCTTGAAAATCTGGTCAGTTTTTAAACACAGCTTGGTAGCTGGCATTTCTCATTCCACTGCCTGGGTATTTTATAATATGCAGCTTTCAGTGTCTTACCAACGAAATGGACATCTCTCACACACACACCCTGCCTTGATAGAGCTTAAATAGAAATTGATGAAGAAAAATGGTCTTTGACACATTCTCCCTTGCCACAGAAAGCTGCTGAAGTTGCAGCTTGACAGAATGCTCCACCTTCTAATCAATCGCTCTTCATACAAATGTGTGTGTGTGTGTGTTGTTTGCTTGTGTCAAATGTTCCCTTTTTAAAGAAGCTTTAGGAACGCTCTTGGGGGAAAAAATGCCTCCTTCCAAAAATGCCCTTTGAGGATTCTGTTTTCAAACTCCAAAGTGGACTTTGCCACATAGAGAAGCAACCACCGTACAGACCAAGACATGCAATGCAAGCCTTCTGTCTGACACCTACATTTTGTTTTGGCAGGATTCCCTGCATGTGCTTTACGGTATGCTGAAGAGTAATTCAAAAATAAAATTTTAGGATGTCTCAGCCCATAAAATCTTCCTTCAATGGGAACGGCTGAAAATTTGTTTTCAAATTATCTGGCAAGGGCTTTCTAAATTGCTTCACTCTCCCTCCCAACACACACACACATTTTCCTTTCCTCTCGCCTCCCTTGGGATGTCTTGGGTTGATCGATTGTTCAGTGTAGCAAGACCTTTTCAAGCTGGATGGTTGAGGTGGGGCAGCCCTCAGACCTCTGCTAATTGGGAATGTCTAACAAGAGAAGACTAGGTGGTGTTTGGAATGTAAAGTTGAAAAAGCCTAGCAGTTGTATATGAAAAAGGACCAGGCTTATTTAATGTGGAGCAGCCATTTTATTCATTTCATGTCTGTGTCTGGTGTATGTGTGTGTCTAACTAATCTAAAGGCATCTAGGGGAGATGAAAAAAGGTATACAGTTGTCTTTTCATATTCGCTGGGGTTTGGCTCCAGGACCCGCCGTGGCAACCAAAATCCATGAATACCCAAGTCCCATTATATGCAATGGCATAGCAAAATAGTGTCCCTTATATAAGATGGTAAAAACAAGGTTTGCTTTTTGGCTTATTATTTTTTTAAAGAATTTTTCAAGCTGTGAAAACTTAAATCCATGGATGCCAAATCTGTGAATACGGAGGGACAACTATATTTTTATACCTTTCCACTAGCCTCCTTAAGAAAAAAAAAAAAAAAGGAAACTGGATTGATTGAAGAAAGCCAGTATTCACTGGAAGGGGAATCCTTGCACCTTCCCAGAGGACATAGGGGAGCCGATTGATAGCAAAAAGCCATTTGTTTTACAGAAATCTCTTTGGGCAGTTTACAGAGAAGCCATCACTGAAACAATGTGACTCACATACACACACCAGGTGATGATCCTGTATATCAAGGTTTTTCAATAGTTGCTGTCTTTTAGTGGTGACAGGTGAAGGTTCAAATTAAATTTAAGGAAGCTTAGAGATATGGATATAATCTGTTCTGAAACCTAAGGGTTGGGCGGGAGGTAGGGGGCTGACAGAGTGTATTGTATTTCATTTCATTTTTTTTCCCTTTAACCCAGAAAGCAATGTTTGAGAAAGGCCTTCCCATTCAGGAGGAGTACTTGCATGAATAATTTGATGTGGCACTGTGCCTCGATCTTGGCAGATGCTGCTGTAGATGTAAATCTTATCTAGTGTATTGATGAACTTCACTATTGGTTGTATAAAACATCCAATCTTCCTGATAGACTTGGCTGGGAGTAATTTCTGTCCTGCCTCCTGTTGTAAAAGCTTGGCAATGACAGTAATGGGTTGCTTTCTGTGCTAACTGGGTTGGTTTTCTTTTGTTTTCTTTTTTTGCATCAGATATGGAAGTAATGCATTTGTGCATGCAAACACACACACACACAAAAGACACATTTTTCCTGAATACCTCTCTACACTTGCCTAAGAAATCTGATTAAGCCATGTTTCTGGGGGCCAGAGTACCATGTGATTGAATCTCTTGTGTTTTCTGTTAGTTTAATTCAAAAAGCATCTAGGGAAGCATACATTTTATTAGCAATATGCCATGGAGGTGTAAGAGTCCAATTCTTAATTCTCTCATACTATTTTCCCAGTGAAAATAACACACACACACACACACACACACCTTCCTCCAAGCTGCTGTTCATCAGGTGGGGAAAAAAGAAGTCCATTAAAGGTAACGTTCTTGCCCACCTCCACTGGATGTTGTTGGAAACACTGTGCCTTTAAATCAAAGTAAAACATAGTTTGTATGGCTGCAAAGGGTGTGGAACTCCAGGTGCTAGCCTAGCATGATCACCACTGTATATCAGTCTGCTGAGACTCAGAGTTTGTGTGGGTTGTAGAAGGTGAGTTGTAGTAGTGGATTGTGTATGTTTACTAAGAGTAGTTACTATTTACTGTTGGAAATCCTCCAAGGAGTGTTTGTATATCTTGCATATATCCTGCAACAACAGGATAAAGAGCCTCCAAGGACTTTGGAAGAAACCAACAGTGTCTGTGCTTCATTTCAAGGTTGGTCAGTGCCGATTGCCAAATACTGCTGGAGGGTTCCGTGCTTCTGCGCTCTGCTGATTATTAGCTACTGTTGGGGACAAGCACCTCAGACAGTGCTGTTAGTTGGCATGTCTGTGGGCCTGGCTATTGCATTTGTTGCTGCATGTTTTGCAGGATGCACAAGAGAGCCAATAGCTTTGTGGTTAATGGAGGACTTGTGGGAAGGTCATTTGACTTGAGCAAGAAAAAAATTGCTGAGGAGAGGGATTATACTGCCCTTCTCATTGCCATTTTATCCCTTTCCACTGCTTTTGTCAAGACATCTAGAAGCATAGAGTCATAGAATTAGAAAAGACCACGAAGGGCATCCAGTCCAACCCCCTTCCCTGCAGGAATACACAATGAAAGCACTCTGGAGAGATGGCCATCCGGCCTCTGTTTAAAAATCTGTTAAAAGAATCTCTTTTCTTGTAGTTTGAGTCCAATGCTCCATGTCCTTGTCTCTGGAGCTACAGAAAACAAGCTTGCTCCATCCTCAGTATGACATCCCTTCAAATATTTAAACATGGCTATCAGGTCTCCTCTTCACCTTCTCTTCTTTAGGCAAAACATACCCAGCTCCCTAAGCCGCTCCTCATAGGGCATAATGGCTTCCAGGCCTTTTACAATTCTAGTTAGTAGATCTTCCTCTATAGTGTTCCCTTCCCCATACACTGACACAGATATAAACTCTTCTTCCGGACTTTCAATGTTTGCTGCAGAAAAAACTTGTGCAAACTGCAGCAATCATCATAGGTTTTGCAGCATTGGCCTAATTGTAGATTCTGGTGGGACATTATACATTAGGGGTGCTAAAAGATGAAACAAAACTACTCCCAAATAAAACTATGTGTGAAAGGGAGAGCAGAAAACACCAAGAAGTTATCACCACCTGTTGTAGTAATGTTCCCATCTGACACTCCTATTAATTTAATTTTTTATTAGGTTGACCTGGGATGGAAGCAACCGTTTAAAAGATTTGGGATTTCAGTGGTGTTAATAATGGACTGATGCTAATGCTGTACAGTTTTTTTCTTTTTTTAAAAAAATGTTCTTAATTTGTTGATGGTTTTAAAATTGTATTGGCAGTAATTGTTATCCCTCAAGATTTTTTTTATGGTTAACCAAAGAAGAGTATAGAAACAAATGCACAATAAACAAGAAATAAGGGTAGTAACTTGTTCACCAGTGGTAAAATATTTATTTATATTATTGCATTTATATACTACTTTTCAGCCTGGGCAGTTTATAATTTAGAGTGCAGACCTAAGGATAGGGTGATTCTAGGCTGGGTGTGAGATGGAAACGTAAACCACCAAACCCCATGTCTTCGAGTCCTTCCAGACTCTCCAGTCAAACATTTCTTGAGGTAGGAAGAAAAGGATGAAGTGCCATTCCTAGAAGCCTCCAGGGGTTACAATTAACCTTTTTAAAAGGTTGCAGGCCCCTTTGCAATGTTTAAACAAATAAAATAAAAACCCAAACTGGATTTCTGGGGTGTGGGTTGCCTGGAGTGGACTGGTGGAGGATTTAGTTCCACCAAATTCAGTCTCTCTCGCTCTCATTCCTTGGATATGTGGCTGGAATGAGGGGAAACTACATTAGTTCTGTTGGTGTGCTTATTTTCCCTTCCCAATAGAAGAAATTGAAGACAGAGTGAAAGAAAACAACCAAGACAAAGCGTGGTGGCAAAGATGTGAGAAAGCCATCTTCATCTTCCTTTCTGCCTTGACTACACGAACCTCGAAGATCTTTAAAAATAGCACTTTTTTGACCTATTCCACATAGGATTCCTCTCCTAAGATATGTCTCCTTTGTTGTTATGTATTGCCAAGTCAGCTTAGTGGGCAGCCCGCTAAGAGAACATGTTTATTGACAAGCCTGTTGAGGTCTTGCAAACCCAGGTCTGTGGCTTCCTGGATTGAATCAATCCATCTTCCTCTTTTCCATACATTTTCTTTAGATTATGAGCAATAAAAATAAGCAGGGGCTTCTTAGACACCCAGCGATCTTCTCAGGAGCTGACATCCTGAACCCTCTGCTGTGCGTTTTCCTCTTCTGAGTAAAGGGCATTTTCTTTTCCTCTTTTTTTCCTCCCCAGTCCTCCAGCAGTGCCTTTGCTTTTCTAGTGGGTTGGCACATTTCTTTCCCCTCCTGTCCCAGTCTGCTGACGCTTGGCTTTTCTGTGCTGCTGTAGCCGTATTTCATGGATTTCAAAGTCATTCACTCTGCTGATAGTTTGGAGAATTTCTTTCCCTCCCTCCCCTCTTTGCTACGAGCCTACAAGCTTTTGGCTGTTTGTGCCGAATAATTAAAAACAATCTATTATTGGTTCTGAAGTATTGTAGCAAAGGACCTGTATGTCCAGCGGTGTCTGCTCCCCATGATTGGAGCAGACAAGTCACTACTGTGATTTAATTTTTTAATCCTTCCCTTACCCTCTCCCCCACCTGTTTTTTCAATTTTAACATAATGGCATTCTATTTTCTTGCTGGGAAGAGGGAGTGCCATGCCACCATGCCTTTTAGTAGATGCCATCTAAAATTGGTATTTATATGCTTTTAATGTGTCTTTAACTGCTCGGGGTAGGTGGTTACCATATTTTAAGAGTAATTTAGAAAAAAAATCAGTGTTACAAATAAAATATACTCCTGAATATATAGTAATCTGCCCCTACAAGGTATATTTGATTATTCCCACCAGTTAAAGGTTCTTTTTTTTCCCCTCCTAATGCCTGGGATGGAGATCATGTGACCCTCCAAATATAATTCCCATCATCCATAGAGTCAGAAGAGACCACAAGGGCCATTTAGTCCAACCCCCTGTCCTGCAGGAATACACAATCAAAGCACACCTGACAGATGGCCATCTAGCCTCTGTTTAAAAACCTCCAAAGAAGGAGACTCCACCACACTCCCAGGCAGCGCATTCCACTCCTGAACAGATCTTACTGTGAGGAACTTCTTCCTAATGTTTAGGTGGAATCTCTGTTCCTGGAGTTTGAACCCATTGCTCCATGTCCTACTCTCTGAAGTAGCAGAAAACAAGCTTGCTCCATCCTCAGTATGACATCTCTTCAGACCTTCCACCATTTTGGTCGCCCTCCTCTGGACACGTTCCTGCTTGTCCATATCCTTCCTGAATTGTGGTGCCCAGAACTGGACACAGTATGCCAGGTGAGGTCTGACCAAAGCAGAATAGGCACTATTCCTTCCCTTGATCTAGTGTTGGGTAATGACTCTGGAGACCAGGTTTCAAATCCCTGCTTGGCCATGGAAACCCACTGGGTAACCTTGGGCAAGTCACGCTCTCTTGGCCTTGGAGGAAGGCAAAGGCAAACCTCCTTTGAACAAACCTTGCCAAGAAAACTCTTGCCAAGAAAATCACCGTAAGTCAGAAACAACTCAAAGACACACAACAACAATCAGCCACAGAAGAGTCCTGTGATGGGTGCCACATGTTCACACATTATGTATGTTCACATATTTCAGGAAGGCTTCCTAAGTGCAACAACAGACCATCCCCATGATATGTGGCAGTGTTAACAATACTGGTCTACTTATTCAGCCAAATAAAGGTGCTCCCAATACATCATGATTTCCCCACACACACACTACAACCAGCAGTTAAGCAGGGAAGCCCCTTTGAACAGGATCTTCTACTCCCTGTACTTCCCAATCTCCCTCCCACCCACCCAAACCCCATCTTTCAATACAAATCTATTTAAAGAAAGAGAGAGAAGTAAAAAATAAAACATCTCCAAGCTATGCATGGTTTTAAACCAGAAAAACGTCTAGCTCAGAAATAATTGTCACAGGCTGTAATTGGCGAGATGTAGGAAAAGAGCCGGATACGTGAAGCCTGGTGCAATTTTGGGAGATTTGTTACGCTTAGTTCACTTCTATCAATTTTGGTGGCTCAGGCGCTTATGACCTGTTGCTCGGTTTATTGTGAAAATGGCTTTTATTTACTGCACTTCCATTAAAAGATGAAATCCATGCATAGGGCTCACAGGGCAGAAAATCACGTCGAAGCTTATCTCTCTTCAAGCGGCCTCAACTCATTTTCACCCTGGCTCACTCCCAGCTGCTATTAAGAGAGAGAGACAGAGAGAGAGAAACAGACAGACAGACAGACAGACTAGGAATACTGTCTGTGGAATGACAGCGCCTCACAGCAGTCAGAGACCTAAGGAGGGTGGGGGGATCTGAAGCTAGAAAACCACAATGCACAAGAATCATGTACTATATCCATATAGGAAGCATTTGACCTGCCAATCATAAGACATAGAAGGGAAAAAGAAGTGTGTAAATCTTCCCATTGCAAAAGAACTTTTGACACCACTGGCTGAGACGTAGTTTTGTTGAGCTGAACAAAACTTACACTTGGATATAAATAAAAAATTGTGTCAGGATACACTGCATAAATTATGGATTGTGGAAACGTGGTTCCCTCAGATGGAGAGACTACAACTCCCATTAATTAGCAAAGGTGAGGGATGATGGGAATTGTATGTAAACTGGGCAAATAGAAGGAAGCCTGCAAATCCACCTTCTTAGGCTCCTTTTACAACATACAGGTTGACCTCCCCATATCCACATATTCAGTATCCATGGTTTCACTTATCCATGTCCCAAAAAAATGTTCTCTCTAGGCATTTCTATGTCCTCCATTGAGATTCTGTGATCAATTTCTGGTGTTCATCTCATTGAAAATAATAGGGTTCCCTATTATCAGGTATCCATGGGTGGTGGTGGTCTTGGAATGTATCCCCTGTGGATATGGGTGTGTGTGTCACCCTGTATATATTCTGCCCCCTCTTCAAGAAGCTCAGAGTGATATAGGTCTCTTCTTGTGCACACATTTTAGTTTCCTGTGAGGAAGGTTAGGCTAAGAGACAGTATCTGGATGAAGATCACCCACTAAATTTCATAAGTGACTGCAGATCTGGGTCCAGTTGTGATACCAGGAGTGGGGAGCCTTTGGATCTACTGTTATTTTTTACTTCAATTCCCAATAATCCCTTACTGCTGACCACCCTGGATGTGGCTGGTGAGAGCTGAAGTTCAGAACATTTGGACGGTCAGTATTTCCTTACTCCTGAACTATGAATCTGAACATCTTTCAAGCATCTCTCCCCATCTCTAGCAGTAAAATTATAAGAGCAAATTAAGTAATTCACAGTTCGCTGCCCTTTCATGACATCCAAAATCTGCTGCCTGAGGCAACTGCCTCACTCTAATTAATGACTAGGCCAGCCTTGCTTCTTTCCCAACAGGTTTTTTGTATGATCTTGAATTTTAACATTATGAGTGGGAGGAAAACTCTCTCTCACACACATGCGCACGCACACACACACTGCTTTACATGGTACCGTAGTTATTTTTATGCATCTCTATCAGCTTTGCTCTTAATTCTGTTTTTTTTTTCCGTAAAACTAAAAAGCCTCCACAACTTTTGATTTTCCTCAATGAAAAATTGCTCTAATAAGTCTGGACTGAAGACATCCAGGTTCAAGCATACAAGGCATTGTCTCTTAGTGAAATAGGCTTGGTTCCTCCCACCCCTGAAAAAAACAAAATCAATTTTTCCTTGGCTATTTATTCTGCAGATTCCTTGCCCAGGACTCTTAGCATAGCCTGATCCACAAATGGAGGTTTTTAATCTTTGATTCCTGTGTACTCTGATTCAGGAGCAACTATAAAGTTACCTTCTCCAATTCTATGATGAAAGGGTTTTAGAAATGTCGTTATTAGATTCACCAAACCGAAAAAGGAAAATGTTACATTTTTGTCTATTTTAACCTAACCTGCTGTAGGAAAGGGGTTAAGTTGGCAGAATTATTTCCTGGCCACCCAAGGAGTTCTGCTCAATCCATTGGGAATACAATGAGAGAAGCTATAAGAAGTTATAAGAGCATGTGCCGTGAACTCAAACCAAAAAAACCAAGCACCTTCTTGGTGTATAGAGATAGTTTCAAAATTATGTCTTCCTCCTACACACACTCATTTATGTGTATCTTCTGGGGATGTTTTCCTCCTCTGCCAATCCAGCACCTGCCAATCCAGAATTTGAAGGCCTGAGGTGTGTGTGTGTGTGTGTGCTGGACATACTAGCTTAGCAACTGAGGGTTCTTGCCATTTGTCAAGGAGATGCCAGATCTGTATTAACCTCTGTCAAGGAAAGAAACCTTTGGCACAAACAGTAGGAGCTCTGCCAGTCCTCCTGAGTAAGACAGCTTCATGCTCAATGTGCTGCCTCCAAGGGCACCTGGAGACAAGTCCTCACCTGCAAAGGAGTTGCTAAGGTTACCTTGGATTTACATAATTAGAGAAGCTGTGGTTCTTGGGCAAAGATCAGGAGAAAAGGCACCAAAACAAAAGAAGGCTTTTCTTCTAAAAGATGCAGGCATTTCGTAATGATGGAAGATGGGAGGAAAGGAATAATACTCATCACTGTTGTGTCCCACCATTGAGGTCAAAATGCAGTGTGAGGACATGGGAGAGGGTCTTCTCAGCTGTGGCCCCCCAAATGAGGAATGCTCTCCCCTTGGAGGTGCAATTGGCAATTGTGACAGCTAAGTAGCAAGTGTGAATACAGAATAGTTACCGATTAGTAGATCTTGATAACTGTTCCATATTCAGGAGAGCTACTCATGTAGCTCTCATGATGTTTAGCCTCAAGAAGGTGAAGAGAGGACATGATAGCCCTGTTTAAATATTTGAAAGGATGTCATACTGAGGATGGAGCAAGCTTGTTTTTTTGCTGCTCCAGAGACAAGGACATGGAGCAATGGGTTCAAACTATGGGAAAAGAGATTCTACCTAAATATTAGGAAGAACTTCCTGACAGTAAAAGCTGTTTGGCAGTGGCATGTACTGCCTGGGAGTATGGTAGAATCTCCTTCTTTGGAGGTTTTTAAACAGAGGCTGGATGGTCATCTATGTTGGGAATGCTTTGATTGTTTATTCCTGCATGGCAGGTGGTTGGACTAGATGGCCCTGGTGGTCTCCTCAAACTCCATGATTCTATGACTCAGACCACTAGGCCATGCTGGCTCTCTGTGTCTGCATCTGTTGTATGTGGGGAAATAATCATTGTAATGTAAAAGCAATCTTGTGTACCTCATTCACAATCTTAGATAAGTCTAGGGTTTTTCCCTGCATGCATTTTGTTCTCCCAAAATTCCCTTCTCTTACTTCACTGAGCACTTCTAGCCAACTGGAAGTGCTGGGTCATTCGACACATGACCTAATTTGAATTTTATTGCTTTTGTGTAAGCCACTCTTCTGAATCTACCTCTCCATGAGGATGGATGTATCTTAGCCATCTTAAGCTTTCTTGTAACCATGCTATGATGATCGGAACCCAGCCATGGCTGTAGGCTGAGTGAGTTTTTAATTACCTAAATACCTTCAGTTAAGGACCTTTTCTTAAGTTTGTTTTAGTATGTAGATTGAGATTGAAATACCTTCAGTAAACTTTGTTTTGCATTTTAAACTGACTCCTTTGTTTTTGTAATGAGTCTAACTTAACTGGGGGATCCCAGTCCTCTGATGATAATTGAACTTAAGTCTGCTTCCTAAGGGCATTCTGCATAAACATAAAGTCAAAAGTGACTGAATGATTTTAACTCTTTTAAAGGAAATAATTCTTGTTGTTTTTAAAGGACTAGATCCTGGAATTTTTTAATACAATTTTATTTTTAGACTCATTACCTTCCCACAGCATCCCCACAAAAGCCCTCCATTTCCCATCACTCTATGCATCCAGCATGTTTCTCCTTGCTCTGTGTCCCCAGACATCTGTGCTAATGAAAAGCCCCACTTGTGTATTTCATATCTCCAATATCTCCTTGGCTGCTTAGCAGACAGTGACAACTGAGAGGTCCACAAACGCCTGCCAATACATCCCTGCAAAGTCTGTCTGTGCATCTGTTGTAACTGGTGGAGACACCAGGGTAACCCCTTTGGCTGTTTTTTATTTCACCTCATCTTTCCCTTATAACAGCTGAAAGGGCGGTGGCAGAGCCCCGATTTGTTCTACAGAGAATCCCTCTTTCTTTGGAATGCTATCATGGGTGAATACATTTCTTAGAGAGCAATCCCATTTACTTGCTTTCCTAACTGGCAGCTATTGTAGACATTTATTGTTCATGTTTAGGTTCTGCACCAGCACAGATGCAGTATTTCTGAGCACAGCTTGCTTCAGATGTTCCTCAGATTTGGTGCTCATAAACCCTGTAAGAAGAGCCATGTTGGATCAAACCAAATGCTTGTCTGGTCCAACGTTTAGTACATACAGTGGCCAATCCAATCAGTTGACTCACAGGGCATGAGTTCAACTCCATTTTTCACTTAAATCTGCCTTGCAGACATAGTTCAAAGCATCTGGAGGCCCACAAATGTCTCAGCTTTCTTTTAGACCTAAGCTTATGTGTAATAATTATATACAATAATCTCTCTGGTTTTTCTTTGCAAATGAAGATTCAAGAAGGACTCATCCTGCGCTTTCTGCAAGCACGCTGATGACTAAAAAGGCCAATCTGAGATAAACAAGTCCGGTTGCAGAAAGCACAGCAGAAGGTCTCTTTGGGTGATGTTTCCGGGTTGTGATTCTTTCTGTGTTGTCGTTTCTCAACAATGCTAGAAAAATAGTTTTATAGAATATGAAATGCTTGATATATGCTGTTAACATTCTTTATGAGGAGCAGTTTTCCTATTAAAGTAACACATCACTTGGTTTGAAGCCATTTTTTTCTTGTCTTTCAGAGAAATAAACTTTCAGTGAAATAACAAAATTGGTTTTGAAAACTCACACCTTTGCTATTTTGGTGGGAGTCTGCATGTAGAATCATTCTCCATGTGGAATCTTTCTTCTTTCTTTTTAAAAATGCTCTTTGAATCATTTTTAAGAAAATTAAGCTTAGATTGAACTAGAATTCTTTTAGAGCATTGAGAAGGAATAGTGGGCTGCTGTATGAATATCTTGAGAAAATGTAACATATCCTCTGACTTTCTTGGAACTGGGTGGAGAACCTGTAACATGGAAAATATTTTTTCCCCCTCATTTTCACCCCCATTGTGTGTTTGTGTGAGATTTGATATTTAGAACATATTTGGAAATTTGGATATTTGATATTTTTTTTGTTCTTGAGAAGATGGAATCTTGGGTTGAGGCACTGGACTAAACCATGTTGAGTTGCAGGTGGGGGGATATCAATTTTTCTTTTAATTTTTAGCATTCTGTCATGTAAGCATTGGTTGAAAAATGCTAGCACATCTGGATGAGCCCAGGCTGTTCCACTTCTGCTCACTTTCTGATTGCAGAGATATTTTTTTTATGCAGTGGTGTCTCCTTCATGCTGTCAGAAGTGTCATACATTCTGCCAACTTACTGTGTTGAACATTTTTAGACCTGACTTTAGATGGCTATAAAAAGAAAGTAAGTAATTTAATGGAAATACAGAAGTCTATCAACAGCTCTCTCTCTGGCTTTTCTTCACAAATGAAGATTCAGGAAGGACTCATCCTGCGCTTTCTGCAAGCGCGCTGATGACTAAAAAGGCCAATCTGAGATAAACAAGTCCGGTTGCAAAAAGCCCAGCAGAAGGTCTCCTTGGGTGATGTTTTTGGGTTGTGATTCTTTCTGTGTTGTCGTTTCTCTTCAAGACTTGTTCGGCGTGAGTTCTCAAATAAGGCTGCAGCATTGTGGATAGTGCGTCTCCATGGTTGTCTATAATAGCCCTGTGGAAAAACCCTGTTCAATAGCAGGATGGCACTGAATATCATTTTTTTTTCAATGCATGGGACAGCAGTGGTGGGTGATTTGTTGACTTCTTGCCTTGTTGAATAGCTATCCAGAAGTCTCTGCTTGGCGATTATCAGAAACAGGATTAGATTAGATGGATCATGAGTTTGATCCATCTGGATTCTCAGAGTTAAGCAAATGGAAGAGCAGCTAATGAGAAGCAAATTAATAGATGCATTCAGATTTTCTCAACTCTTGAAAAAACTACTTGGAGATTATGGGATAAAAGAAACCCTGTCAGTAGCCAAATTTCTCTCATCGGCCATTAAGACCAGAGAGAGAATAGCATCCAAAATGTACCAGAGCATTGGTAACGTATCATAAGATCAATTAAATTGTGCTGTGTTTATGGGAGGGAGTATAATGAACACCTAGTTACATTTTATTTAATATTTTAGATTTTATACAATTCCAATATATTTTATGTACTTATATTTTACTCCCAGTTAGCTCATTTTCTTATATCTAACATTGCACAATCTTGATGCTTGATATACCGGGTCTATGGACTGTAAAATAAAGTTTGGTTTGATTTGATTTGATAAAAGAAACCCCATGAATTTGGTCTCATTTTCTAGAAATTATCTTCATGTTTCTGATATTCCACTATTATTATTTTGGGTTCCCATATTTTTAAGCTTATGAAGGCCAGTGAAATGAAATTCACTATTCTAGCAATAGCTCAGAGGGTTGTACAGTCCACACTCTTATTTCTTACCCCTTCCCAGCTCAGTTGCTGATTTCTAACACTAAATCTATTCAAGGACACATTGTTCTTTTTCCCTCTCAGAAAAAAAAAAGAAAGAAGGAAGAAGCTGCTAGGTGTACTTGCAGTATATTCTTGCAGAAAGTGAAACCAGTTGAGAACTTAACGCTAAAAACAACCCTATGTGAAGCCATCTGATAAAAAATTATGCAGATTAAATACATATGCATGATGCTCTGTAGTTTGCATAATGCTTTTGTATAACAAAACTTCATTTTTTTTTTCAAACCGAATTTGCAGTTTTGGAACTTGTGCTATAGCAGTGGAAGAAAGAACGATGACAGCTTCACATATAAGATGGTTAGAGTAAGCAAATGCACAAAATACTGTACCTGGTCTGCTTTTTTTAAAGTGTAAATATTTTGCTTTAGGGTGCTGTTCTATATACTGGGGTTGTTGCCTTCTAGATACAGGAAACTCCTGCTTTTCCAACAGGCTAGGGGTAGGGAACAAGTGGGAATTATGGCTGCTTGCTTGGGACCACCTGCAACAGCCCCCACATGCATGGCCCCACATCCTGAAATGAGCCCCCAGGCCAGGATCTTTGGTGGGCCCCCTACCTACTGCTAAGGTCAAGGGCAGCAAGATGCTCTACAGGATATAGGATAAAAATTAAAACAAGTCTTTTTAAATGATGACATCAAAGCAATACAGTTGTCCTTTCATATTTGCTAGGATTTGGTTCCAGGACCCCCCATGAATACCAAATCCATAAATACTCAAGTCTCATTATATGCGATGACATAGCCATATGGTGTCCCTTATATAAGATGGCAACAAGGTTTAAAGATGTTTTTCAAGCTCTGAATACTTAAATCCATGGATACCAAATCCATGGATATGGAGGGATAACTGTATTCATATTTATTTTTTAAAAAAACTAAATGGATTTACATAATATAAACTTACAATAATACCACACCGGGACCCCTCCTAATCCCAGCCCCCCAGGCTAGAGCCTTGTCAGCCCCCTCTCCTTATGAGGCACCATGATCTCAGCAAAGCAATAGCTCTTGCAAGAAGGCAGAAAGTAAACTAGCTGGCTGGTCAGACATGCAAATCTACCACCTTTCAGCACCTTGGACAGTTCTCTAGTTTCTGGGTTGGGTTCAGGACCATGGATAGCACTCCTGAAGCCAAGGTAAAGATCAAGTTACTGCTGCATGGGTCTGGACCTATTTCCAGGATTTTGTAGCCTTTCCAGGAAAGTCCACCTGGGAGCTTCCTCCCCATGCCACATGTGCTGTTTACAAAGACTCTCAGGGGGAATCCACACTACACAAATAATCCAGGTTGAAGCTGGATTATTTGCATGGCTTCTTCCTATGGAATCCTGGGGTTTGTAGTTTTACAAGGTCTTTAGCCTTCTCTGCCCAAGAGTGCTAGTGCCTCACAAAACTGCAGATCCCAGGATTCCATAGGAAGGAGCCATGGCAAATAATCCAGTTTCAAGCTGGATTATTTCCCTAGTGTGGATGCCCCCTCAGTTGGCTTGGTGATTTTCCCCACCTCTCAGCTCAGTTTGCAAGCAGCTCGTGCCTGCACATTCTGTCCCAAGCAAGCCCGCATAGGGCAAAACTATCAAAAAAGTGGATTCCTCATTGAATAAATGGAACTTGTCCTTAATATACAAGTTTCAAAAGAGCAAATTGTCAGATAATGAGCTGTTGAAAGGCAGAGGCTTCCTGTATTGTCAAACTGAATTCCTGTCATTCATAACTTTGATAGCTATGATAGTTCTGGGTGATGGAAGTTGCAATCCAAGAAAATATGAAGAGCTACAAGTTGCCCATTCCTTTTGTACTGTATACACATCTGAAAGTCCCGCTTTAAAAATTGGGCTTACTAACTGAGTAGATACAGGTGGAATGAAATGGCTTGGAAACAGCATTATGCAAACAAGTTGTACGCACTGGGTCAATTTAAAAACTTTTTGAAGTGACTTGGTCCATCGAGTGTATGTTCTGCACAATTACTATGAGAAATAAAATAAAATGGACCATCTTAGGGGTTTTTTTTAGTGACCCATCTGTGGTGGAACCAGACTTGATACAGTCTCTGTGTGTGCATATGTGTATGTGAGAGAGAATCCCCAGTTCCCCCCAAACACCATGGTTTTATTCTTTATTTTCTTAGTGTTAATAAAAATCACTGGACCAACTTTGTTTAAATTGAATTTGTCTGCATGAGCTGTAGGGCCAATAACAACAACAGAATTAAATATTTGTCCAAAGGCAGCCAGAACTGTGTGTGAATAGGCTGAAGGAGATGAGGCATTACATGCAGAGTGGATAGTAACATGCTCCAAGAGAAATGCATGCTACTTCTTTTGCGTGAAATGAGACAAAACATAGATTGACTTGGCACAGGATTCCGTTCTGCCCTTTGGATGCTGGAGATGTTTTACTGTTGTAGGAATTGCCAGTGCACGTAGACAAACATCTTCCTGAGTTCCTTAGGTAGTTAACAAAAAGGGATTCATGTTGAAGGAGATATGACAGGGTATGTGTTCTGAAAACCTGGGTACTGGTTATCGCAATAGTGGGGAAGCTGTAACCATCCAGATAATGTTGGACACCAACCAGTTCCTGCTAGCCCCAGTGGTCAGATATGAAGGGTGTTATTGCCAACACTCGAATGCTTTCATCAGTGCTGCATATGCACAATCCTAAATATACACTGGATTGACTATGTGACAAATGTTGCTGTCCTTGAGCAAGCAGGGATCACCAGCATTGAGGCCATGATATCGAGAACACAGCTGCGCTGGGCAGGGCATGTGTCTAGGATGGAGGACCATCACCTCCCCAAAATAGTACTCTACAGTGAACTTGCCACGGGTCAGCGTAAGAGGGGTGCTCCAAAAAAGTGATACAAGGACTCCCTAAAACAACATCTCAGCCTTGGCCAAATTGATCACCAACAGTGGTCCGCCCTGGCCTCATATCGGGAGGCATGGAGATGCACTATCCACAATGCTGCAGCCTTATTTGAGAACTCACACTGAACAAGTCTTGAAGAGAAACGACAACGCAGAAAGAATCACAACCCGGAAACATCACCCAAGGAGACCTTCTGCTGTGCTTTCTGCAACCGAACTTGTTTATCTTGGATTGGCCTTTTTAGTCATCAGCGCACTTGCAGAAAGCACAGGATGAGTCCTTCCTGAATTTTCATTTGCAAAGAAAAGCCAGAGAGAGAGAGAGAGAGTCTCACAACTCAAGAGGGGAACAGCTTCTTTACCCCAGTTCCATCAGTGGTCTGGAGCTGTACGCTCATTGCAGAACATGCAACATCCTTGTGAGCAGACCTGTTTCTCTGTCTGAACAAGACTTTGCCTATTAAAACAACAACAGCAGCAGCAACCACCTGGGTACAGTGTTGGCTCTGTTCTAATGTTTTCTGTATTGAGTTTTTGTATTGTATAATTTTAACATTGTAAATCACCTTGGTGGCCCTCTTAGGTTGGATACAAATTTTATACTCAAATAAAAGCTTGCTCAGGCCATCTTTATTGATGTACGTATATTCTCTTCTTATGTGAAGAATGGCATTCAAGGTGTCTAACAACAACAGCTACTTTTAAAAATAACCGTAATTCAAATAGAAGAGAAATACAGTTAAAACCCAGATTAGCGCCACAACGAAAATGCATTTAGAAAAAGAAGCAACAGCACTCAGATAAAATCCCTCTAACAACAGGTTAAGCTTCAAAGTTCTGTCTGGATAAAAGTGTCTTTGGCCCTATCAGCATGGGCTAAATACCCCAAAGTACCCCCATATTAGAACCCTGTAGTCCATATGACACAGGACTTTTATCCTATTCTGCCCCTGGGCAGTCCTTATGACCCCAGGGTCAGATATGGGGGTAAGCCAGGGGTAAGCCAGGGTAGGATCTGATAAACCATTTCCAAGCAATACCCAGTTTAAACTGCTACTGCTGGCAGATAAATCCAGCTCTGCATGAAAGAAGGAGCCTGTGTGGTATGCTGGCCTCGGCTGCTGCTGCCACCATCTCCCTGACTCTCCAAGAAACCAGGTAGGGGTCCCTCAAGATGTGACCTAGGCTGGTAGCATGCAGGGGGCCTTCGGTCAGATGTTGCAGGCCCCTTTTCTGATTTCTGAGTCAGCAGAGAAAATGATGGTGGTGGCAACTGCAGTGATGGCTTGGCATTCCTCTTTGGACTCCGGCCCATTTGGTAAGGGTAATGGGGGAAGCCTGGGCCAGTTGCACAGCCAGGATATGCCAGTGGGGAGCCATCGTATCCTGGCTCATGTGGATAAGCCCTTTGCCTGCTGACGAAATGTCAATTGGAACTGGGTAGAGCCAACCTAGCTTCACATGGGAGGGCATTCTAGAGCCTGACATTTTCAACCAGAAAGGCCCTCTCTAGCATCCCCTTCAAATCTACCTCTGAGGGCAGACCCCAGAGGAAGACCTCCCCTGAAGATTTAAAACTTGGCAGATTTGTATGGGAGGCTAGAATCTTTCAAAAATAGACCTTTCCCAAGTCTTACAGGGCTTTAAACCTTGTACCCAGCACTTTGAATAATCACCACTCCCTTTTGTGAAGAGAAGCAACCAGAATTATACTTGATGATTTGTGCTGCTTCTTGAAAATTAAGGTTCATTTTAAGTGATGAAATTCTGTCGCTTGAGGTAATTGAACTGGTTTGTTCTTGAATGTTGGCTTATGTCCAGAATAATTTGGAAGATCTCGTTAGCACTGACTCTAGTGTGAAAAGTTTAAATTAACCAGGAGTGAGCAGATTCTACTTATCCATATCAGACATTCCTATCTAGCTTTCACACAGTAAATCCATCTTGCTGGTCTTCCAACACTGCAAATGAAACTAAGAGTTCAACTCAAAGTATAGCATGTAACTGAAGCAGGGAGAGCTTCCTATGGCCTTTGGGAAATCTTCATGATTAAATAGAATGGAATTCTGTGGGGTAAGCCATCCTCTTTCTAACATAAAGAATGTCCTTGTTTTAAACAAGTGTATCTCCTGTAGCATTTTTTTTTTTAAATCATATATGGTTGGAGAACTTGCGTTCCTCCAGATTCGGATGAACTACTGCTCTCCTCATCATCCATTACCATTAGCTAGGCTAGGAAGAGCTGCTAGGAATTTGAATCTAACACCATTGTGAAAGCCCCAGCCTTGCTTTAGATGAACACTCAATAGAAAGATTGTGAATGTTAATGCAAATTGCAAGTATAGGTGCACTGGAAGAGAATTCAGGACTTGCAAAAGGAAGGACGTCTTCCTGAAATGTTTACTTTAATGTATGCATTTGGCTGCCACAGAATGTGGGTAATGACCACTGGGTTAGTTGACTTTAACAAGGGATTAAGCAAATAGGTCTGCCATTAACTATGAGCCATGATAGGACTCAGGGGTGGAGAGGCACTGTTGGATTCAACAGTAAAAGAAGACTACGAGTCTCTTTCTTGATAGATACAGTATTTACTTTCTTTAATCTGTTAAATGGCACTTTATTGTAAGCACTCTGGGGAAAGAATATCCACCTGAATTAAAGCTTCTAGGTCACCTTTCTCTGTAGCTTTCATTCACTCTTTCTTTCAAATAACTAACAGGTTAGTGGACTGAATACATCTTCTCTCCCCTCTCTTCTTTATCCATTTAACTTAATCAGATTATAACTAACCAAAATGCTTTGCTCTCATGATCCTCAATCTATAACACTGCACCAATTTTGCAGTAATAATCTGTAATGTCTGGTACCTAGCTCTGATGTATTTTTTACTTGCAAAAAGGGGGTGGGCAATCCTTTGTCTTTTGTTTTATAGAGGTTTAATACTCAGTGCCCAATGTTTATTACAGTTAGTCAAAGGCTGGTACAACCAATGTAACAAAAATAATCCACAAGGTAAAATGAAAGACACTTACTTTTGAACCATTCTAAAATGGTTCAGCAAACTCTTCATGTAGCAGATACATTGACAATGCTTAAAATTAATGATCATGAACTTTGAAAATCGCTAATACAAGTGTGTAATTTCCTGGCGGCGACAGCAAATAATGCTACCGTATGGGTGATATAAGGTTGATTATCTTCCAATAATTGCTCCATAACTGGGGAGGTAGCTATTGTTAGTCTCACCTATCTTGCCCTTGATGGTCTGTATTAGCAGAATGTATGTCTTTATGTGCTTTACTGTAGGAACTTATCACTAAAGACTTCACCTTTTCCCAGTGGTAGTTTGTTTCTGAGCATCCTCTGGGAACTAGCGTTAAGAATCGCTTTTATCTTTCTTGACAGAAATATTTAGAGTGACTTCATCTGTGGTGCTTTTATGCTGCTAGGAGAGTGTGAAACAACAATTTCTAGTGTCAAGAAGAAAGGAAAAGGGAGGGGAAACCTCATGCAGAAATAAAGGCAAATATTTGGCATTGGGAGGATTTGTTGTCTGGAAATAAACAATGGATGTGTGAGCACCACAGTGAGGAAAAAGTGATGGAAGGAATCTCCAGATGCTGAGAAAGAGGAATGAAAATTATTGCAGACCCAGTGCATTTCAGATAATACCCTTCCTTGGGGGCATTGTATGGGATGTAAGGAGTGAAAGAAATAAAATAACAAATAGCTTACATGAATCAACATTTGAAGCCAGTGCACTAGAGAAATAAGTTGTGGGAAATTATCTGTCATGCCACAAGGTTCTTGGTATGCTATTGTGTGAACCACTCAAACATGCTTTGAAAATAGGAAGGTGTGAACAGAGGCTTGCCATATGGTATGAGCTTAAAATGTTTTACATATTTTGCAAAGACAGCCTGTAGTTTAATGCACTTCTCAAATCCATCACTTCTGCTTTACATGTATACTATTAAGCCTCCAGTGTTGCAGGTTATGCATTGGCTTTAACCTGGTGGACAAGCATCTGTCGTTTGAAGCAGGGTTGCTTCACACATTAGCCATTTTTAGCAGACCTTTGAAATGTACATGTGAATCCCAAATTGTCTGAATGTTAACAAATATGTTTGTAAATGCATATATCATCTGAATTGGAAGAATTGCAAACATATATCATATGTACTAGAAGAATTAGCCTTTGATCCCTTCATGGAAACATAGCATAAGAAGTGTTACATAGTAAAGGAAGAGTTACATAGTAAAAGCAGAGTTACAGAGTTACATAGTAAAAGAACAGTTACATAGTATAAGAAGAGTTACAGGGTTACATAGTATAAGAAGAGTTAGAGTTACATAGTATAAGAAGAGTTACAGAGTTACATAGTAAAAGTATAGTTACATAGTAAGAAGAGTTACATAGTATAAGAAGAGTTACAGAGTTACATAGTAAAAGTACGGTTACATAGTAAGAAGAGTTACATAGTATAAGAAGAGTTACCTATTGAGTTCTTGTATATGTTTGTATAATTCTTCAGTTTCAGAAGATCAACTTTATTTAAATGCTTTTGTATACTTTATGTCATTCTGGTGGATTGTCATCTAATTGTTGTTCTTTTGATTAAATTTCTCATCTTCTCATAAAATACTGCTTTTTTTTTTTTTAAGTTATGTTGAATTATAGACTAAGGACGAGCAACAGCCAGGGGTTAGGGGACCATGTTGGCCATCTGGAGTTCATACCCTGCTATATTTCCATCACAAGTCAGCACCTGAGTTTGCTATTTTGTTCAAATTTTTTATTGGGCAACTTCATATACTCATCCACCAGAAAGTTTTGCCATGCTCTTTAGAAGCGCCTCTTGTTTCCACTCTTTTTTAAAAGACAAAGTGATAGAATAGGTGGGAGGATCATCCTGAGACTCTGGATTTTACATAATGCATAAAATATTTCATGTACTCATTTGTCTTGAATGAATAGCATCAGGTAGCAGGCTTTTAAGTCACATAGCTCTTTGGGCAGTCTCTTTGCTTGCAGAAGTGTTCTGTACAGTTCAAAAATGACTTGACCCACTAAAAGGTATTAGTTGAGCAACAACTATCCACAATTCTATAGATTATTCTTATTCTCTGAGAACAAAAAAGGCAGCTAGTCATTCATAACTAAATATTTGTTTGGACTAGAAAACATGACGCAATGAAGGTTTGTATTGCCGTTTCTATCCCATCAGAATAAGCCATGGTTTGTCGTTCGAACTGTGAATTTCACAACAGATGAGCAAACACACTCTAATTTATCTTTTATATTTCTGGGTTTGTTTCCCTCCCACTTTTGCTACCTCTTGTTTTAGGATGGGTAGTAGGTAGGAAAAGAAATCAGTAACAAGTCATGATTACAAATATGAATGTCATGACAAAGGCATGGTTTACAGAAGCCATAATTTGTAAGACAACTAATCTTGGTTACAGTCTATGGTTTGTGGCTTGTCAACAAACCATGGTTTATTAGAAGTGGGCTCACCTATTACAACAAGACAGATGCCACCATGACTTCTTGTGATGTGAAAACATGACCATTCAGTCTTTTCTAGGATGCTTTCTTGGTTACCTTGCAATAGTGTGAATGTTCACAATTCATGTATAGCACTCTATAGTCTGACATGCTCTTTATAGTCTTTCCTCATTCATTGTGCCATTATAATGCATATATTGATTCTTGGAGACTAGGAATGTACTAAGAATATCGTTGTATTTATTTGCGAAACCAGTTTAAGTAAATCATTCCCAGAAAAGGTTTATTGCCATTGTAGAAGTCTTAATTCTAAATTAAGAATAAATAATTATTGGCTAAGAAGATGGCTGTAAAGCAAAGGACAAAGCATGATTCTGTTCAAAGAGGAGGGAAATGTTTGGCACAACTGCTCCTTCACTCTGAACTTCACTTGGCTATATATCAGATGGACAATAAAATCACCCTGAAGTTATTGCCTCCACACACAGCTATAACACCAAATAGTCTGCAGCAGGCTTCCTTTCTGAGGCAAGATTTTTGAATGGAAGGAATGGGAAGAATGGTTATGGAGGAAACGAAGAGCCCTTCTTTCTTTCCTTTTGAGTTGCCACCTCATCTGGTGTTACCATTTGGGCCTCTACGCATCTCCTTTCGACATCAGACCATACCTACATAGTCTTACAATTCCATTGTGCATTTATAATGCTGCATTATAACAAGCCCCACTGAAAGGACAACTCCATCAAACTCCTCCTGTGGATGTCATGGTTGTCAGCTGTCCTACTTAACTGCAGCAGAGTAGGCATAGAGATGAAAAATCAGGCTATTCTGCCAGTTTTGCTGATGGACTGTTTACTTTCCCTGTGACTTTCTTATCCATCCCTCCCTTTTCTGCTGTGTTTCTTCAGATTGCAAAACTGGGGGCTGGGGCTGTCTGTAATCGGAAAGCCTTTTTTTAAAAGAATGAGCTGGATAAAATAATTTCATTGAATATATGACTGTTGCTAACTGACTGTTCTTAATTAAATGTTGTGGACAGCAGTCGACAAAACCTGTGGAATTTAGGGCATGGCAGGAAACCCCACGCCTACCTTGTAGGCATGGCAGATTTCTTTGTTCCACAGCATCCCCCTAAATGCCACATGCAACGGGCTTGTCCAATTGTAAATAATAATAATAATTATTATTATTATTATTATTATTTATATCCCGCTCCTCTGCAATTCAATCGGGGTGGCTTACAATATAAAAACTCCATAATTGCAGTACCCTAGCCCATAATATTAAATTAAAAAGGATTAAAAATATACAATAATTGAAAATATATTAAAATAGAAAAAAATTAAACCATACAATAATTTGAAAAAAAAAATCCAATGGCAACTCAAAGGGAAAGGACAGCTGAGTCTTCAGGCTGGGATAGTTATTCAGGAAAGGCCTGTTGGAAAAGATCCAGTTGTAGGTTGGCGTATCCTGCCATACTGTAATCCATGTCAGGGTAAAAGGGAAGTCCTATGCTGATCACATCTCCTATATGTCATACTACTTATGGCCCCAAACCCTGAGGCTGCTTAGGGTTTTTCTCCCCTGTTTGCTCGCGCATGAGAATTAGGCCCTTATTGCACTACACTGTTATAGCACTATTATTCCACTTTAATTGCTATGGCTGCCTCCTGTGGAATCCTGGGATTTGCAGTTTAGGGAGGGGCATTGAGCATTCTCAGCCAGAGAGCTCTTGGGCCTCACTAAACTACAAACTCCAGAATTCCACAAGAGGCAGCCATAGCGGTTAAAGTGGAATAATAGTGCTATAGCAGTATAGTTCGATAAGGCTCTAAGCGAATATATGTACATGGTCCCAGAGTATTGTATTACTGGATATGCTTATGCTCAATTATTTTTTTTTAAAACAAATCAGCTGAAAAGCATTGAGCCATGGCAGTTAGAGCAGTGTCAAACTGAACTATTTCTGCAGTGCAGATACAGATGTAGGACTTTTTGGGACAAGTAAAATGCAATGGAAGCAGCCTTGCCACATTGCGAGACTGCTGCGCTGCAGGGCGTCCCTTTCGGATGACGCCCATCCCTGCCGGCACTGTTGCGGTACCGCAGGGACATTTGAGTGTAATATTTTGGCAATTTTTACTCACGTTCAACTTTTGTGAGTAAAAATCACCAAAATATTACACTCAAATGTCCCTGCGGTACCACAACAGTACCGGCAGGGACAGGCGTCATCCGAAAGGGACGCCCTGCAGTGCAGCAGTCTCGCAACATGGCGAGGCTGCTTCCGTTGCATTTTACTTGTCCGAAGATGTCCGTAATTGGGGATGGCATGGAAAATTTTGAAAGGCCTTAAGTAGAAAGTATAATGAGAAGGTGATAGAAGTGTGTGCATGCGTGTGCATGCACACACGTCTGTAGGTGTACAAACATACACAGAAGGATGAGGGAAAGTGTAGGCAGAGCTCTCTGCCCTCCACCTCTTTCTCACACTCTCACACAGAGAAAGATAAACGTAGTATAAGAAAGCCATGGAAACCTATGCAAGTAAGTACAGAAAGCAAAGCCAGCGAAGAGAACACCACAAAAGAATAATAGGATCTTTATGGCAAGCGGAAAGTATCAAATGAGCAGCGGCATTTAGGAGAGCTGAAGAGGCTTAGCGAAGCATTCTTTTAAGTGTGTGTTCTTTTATGCTGTGCCTACCTAAGGAAAAGAAAATATTTCTGAAAGGGCAAATGGGCTTTGTTTAGCCCTGTCGGAGGGTTCCTTCATGCTGATGTGCATGACCCTTCTTTATGTGGCTGATTCAAGGGTTTTGGGGTAGGGATACATTTTTTTGCTCAATGCATATTTTGAGTACAGCTTTTACATCTTTAGAAAAGTTTTGGCTAAGTCTGCAGAGAGTTAGCATAAAAACTAGGCCAACATTGCAATTAGGGTCCTCAATTAGTTGGATTGTAAAGAACAGTAGGACTGTGGCTTGCCTGTTCTGATTTCAATGAAAATAGGTTCCTAGAGACTTGCTTTGCCGTTGCCAGCTGCAGAGGATCAGAGAAGGCCTGTACATACAACTGTGGTTCTTGGACTTAGAGGAGAAAGGGAAGGATAAAGCAGAAAAATACATCATGTCTAACCTTAGTGGTGTCCATTTATTCTAGAACGGTGCTACTCCAAGCAGTGTTCCATAGGCTAGTGCTGGTTTGTGAGTGATGGGCCTTTGGTCTGTGGAGAGAATCCAGTAAAGAAACAAACAGTTATAGTCTATACGCATGAATATGCTACCGGTCCCTGGCACGTTAGGGAAGGGGGAACCCTGCTTAGTCCCATATATCAGCTTAAGAAGCACTGTTCTTGCCTATTTTAAACACAAAGAGTATAACACATCATTCTCCAAGATAATATTATAGCCCTGTTTTTAGGCAGGGGCTGTGTTCTCTGACTACAAATACAGCATTAAGGAATTCTCTACCACAGAATGCAGTAAGGTCCATCAACTTAGATAGTTTTAGAAGATGCTTAGACAAATCCATACAGCTATCAGTGGCTCGTGGTCATGATGGATATATATTACATACAGTATTAGACGTAGTAGTCCTCTGGATATCAGTTGTTGCAGGAACATGAATTGGAGTGTGCTATTGCCCTTATGTTCTTCTCCTTGCTGGTCTTCCGTTGCCATCATATTGGCCACTGTGTGAACAGCATATTGGATTAGGCAGGCCTTTGGTCTGTTTCAGAGTGGCTATATGCTCTGTACGCATCTGGGCTTCTACCACAGAAGTCCAGCATTGGTGCTAATCTTGTGCACACTGTGATGTTGTCTATACGAGGGGGAAAATGTGGATTGATGCACACAAATGCCAATTCACAGCTGCTTCAATTTGTCTTAATGTTTGTTTGTTTTTTTGCAAGATGGCAGGCATGCAAAGCTATCCACTTTTGCTGTTCCAACAGGCATGCCTGCAAAGATGGCAGATGTGAGTGAATTACTCATGTTTTTATTCTCACCAATTGCCACCACTGAACAGTATTTTTTAAAAAGTGCGAAAATGCAATATTCCACCTAAATAAATAGAAAAAAGAAAAAAGCTGTTTTGTCTTCTCAGTGCACTAATTTTTAGTCATCGGTGCGCTTGCAGAAAGCATGGGATGAGTCCTTCCTGAATCTTCGTTTGCAAAGAAAAGCCAGAGAGAGCACTATCGTTAAGGCAAAAATCCAACATGGCGGTTCCAGGTGCTTGCCTTGTTAGCAATCCCCACCCCCTGCATACATCCAACCAACCAGCTTTCCACTTCCACTCTTATCAGGAATGTGCATCAAAGCGAATTGGTTGTCCCAACAAGCAGGAATACACATCCTGCAGGGCGTTTTAAAAGCTTCGGGGAAAGCCATAAAGACTTTTCCTGTGGAGTTTTGGTGGATTTGGTCCCCCTCCTTCCAAATACAGTGGATTGATGTGGGATGCCATTTAGACAAATCGTATTCTCCTCGAATTCTATAAGGAGCATCCCTGTGTGTCTTTTCAGGGAAGAGAATGCTGTCTTGAGCTTAGAAGGCTAGTTAGTGTCTAGGGAAGTAATAGTGACACTCTAGTTTGCTTTGGTCCGACTTCACCTGGAATACTGGATCTAGTTCTGGGCACCACAGTTCAAAAAGGATATTGACAAGTGGAACATGTCCAGAGGACGGTGACCAGGATGGTGGGATTTGCTTTGGTCAGACTTCACCTGGAATACTGGATCTAGTTCTGGGCACCACAATTCAAGAAGGATATTGACAAGTGGAACATGTCCAGAGGAGCGTGACCAGGATGGTGGGATTGCGTTGGTCAGACTTCACCTGGAATACTGGATCTAGTTCTGGGCACCACAGTTCAAGAAGGATATTGACAAGTGGAACATGTCCAGAGGAGGGTGACCAGGATGGTGGGAGGTCTAGAAGCCATGCCCTATGAGGACCGGCTTTGGGAGCTGGGTATGTTTAGCCTGGAGAAGAGAAGGTTCAGAGGTGACATGATAGCTATGTTTAAAGATCTGAAGGGATGTCATACTGAGGATGGAGCAAGCTTGTTTTCTGCAGCTCCAAGGACTAGGACATGGAGCAATGGACTCAAATGACTGGAAAAGTGATTCCACCTAAACATTAGGAAGAACTTCCTGACAGTCAGAGCTGTTTGGCAGTGGAATGCACTGCCTCAAAGTGTGGTGGCATCTCCTTCTTTGGAGGTAACAGAGGCTGGATGGCCATCTGTTGGGAATGCTTTGATTGGGTATTCCTGCATGGCAGGGGGTTGGACTAGATGGCCCTTGGAGTCTCTTCCAAACTCTACAATTCTATGATTCTACCATCTATCATTCTATGATCTCTTGAACATGTTGCCTTGAGCAAGGCTAACTACAGAATTTGTATGTCCATCCAGGTTTGGATTATTAGGACCTTGTGGTCTCTTCCAACTCTACAATTCTATGATTCTATGACCTTTTATGAGCAGGGAGTAAAGGAGGAAAAGCTGTTTGCAAATGAGGCTTTGTCTATGCCAGTTAAATTTTTGTTTTGCATTCAGGGGCATTTCTTCCTGAGTTTGGCTTAACAAACAAAACAAAATATAAACAGCATCTTTTGGAACAGGTGGGAGCAGCTTCGCTCTTTGAGTCCTTGTTGATTTCTGCTGGATGCTCTTTTTCTGCTGGATGAGCTTTTTTTTTAAAAGCAGGGCAGTGTTTGCTGCATGCTCCTGACATTCCTTGTGTTTCTAATTGACTGCACTGATGGCAGCTGGTGAGGGCAGAACCAGCCAGCTGCAAACTCCTGCTGCTCCAACTCGGACAAAATCTGTCACTGCTGCTACTGCTAGCCAGGACTGGAAGCCATTTCAGCTGTTTGTATCCTACACAGAAATCCTGATGACTCTTTTCTCCTCATTCCCTAAAGCCAACAGTTTCTCTTTGCTTTAAGCAGTGAGCATTCCACTAAACCAAGATCCGGTCCTACTCAGACACAGATGGTATTTGATGGCGATGGCGGGTTATTAGCTAACACACATTGGAAACTGTTTAATGCAGTGTAGATGTGTAAATAGCTATTGCTTAAAACAATTTGTAAGCCACTCTGATAGCCTTGAGGCTGAAGAGCGGGTTATAAATAAATAAATAAATAAATAAATATTAAAAAAATAAAAAATAAATGGAAAATGAATAGTGTTTCTTCTGTTTCTGACTTCTCAAGACTCGTCTAAATGGTCAAAAAAATCCTAATGGAATTTGCAGGGAATATGATCGGTCTTAATGGGAACCAGCATCACTGTGGTGTATTCGGAAGGGGGGGGGAAGCAAAAAAAAAACTCCAAAAACTACACCAGGAAAGCCTTCGCAGCTTTTCCCAGAGTTTTTAAAAAGCTCTGTGGGGAGTGCTCATTCCCTCTCATTGGGACAAGCAATTTGATTTGAATTTTTTTTCCCATATGAGAGGAAACACAAACCTGATCGGCCAGATGAGTGCAGGGTGTCCAGGCTTCCTAACAGGGCAAGTGCCCACTGCCACCATGTTGGATTTTTGTCTTAGTGAGTGATTGCCAAGGCGATAAAATGGGGATTTTCTCTCTCTCTCTCTCTCTCTCTCTCTCCTTTTTTTTTTTTTTTTTTTTGGTAAATGTGAAATATTGCTTGTGCACACCATGGAAATAGGGCATGCAAAGTTTACGGGGGCTGTAAAACTGTTAAGACAAGTTGCATCTGCTGTGACTTGCTATTACTGCAGTTTTCACTTTGGTAAAAGCTAGACCTAAGTGATGAGAACTAAGCAGATTCACACTTTGTATTGGGCCAAAGTCTGGCATCATTCAGAGGGTGGAAACGTGAGCTCTTTTGAGCAGAAATTGTGGGGGATGATGGGAGTTGTAGTCCATCAACCTCTGGAGGACCACAAGTTGCCCACCCCTGTTTTAGGTGAATGGGGTTTTAAACAGTATGTTATTAGCCAGAGCTGAGAAACCTTGGGCATGAGACTATGATCTGCTGAGACCAGAGCATAGCTTACAATAGCCGCCTTACTGTGTCCCCCCACCCTATAATAACTTCTTTGTAAGTTATCAGCAGCCTCTAAATTAGTCTGTTAAAATTTCACTTTATCTCCTCACCCCAGGGAAGCTTTACCTTGGGCTGACTACTTTTGTCCTTACTGCTGCTGTCTTTCTTGTCTATATTTATATACAGAATAAAATATAGTTTTATTGTTCATATGATATATGGATATGCTGAAAGAATCTCCCATGATCCTTTGGGGGAAAAAAGAAATAAAACATTCTCACTTGGGAGGGCAGAACATTGACTGAGAGAAAGAGGGAAGTCAAAGAGTGTGTTCAAGTCATTGTGCTAGAGCAACAACAACCATAAATAAATAATTGTTGTTGTTGTAGTGTGCCTTCAAGTCATTTTCAGCTTATGTCAGCCTTAAGGCAACCCCATCATAGGGTTTTCTTGGCAAGCTTTGTTCAGAGGGAGTTTGCTTTGCCTTTCTCTAAGGCTGAGAGAGTGTGATTTGCCCAAAGTCACCCAGTGGGTTTCCATGGCTGAGCAGGGATTTGAACCCTGTTCCAGTCCAACACTCAAACCACTGCACCACTCTGACTCAATTAATATATATATTTGACAAATAATGGAGCTCACCAATATTGCTAGTTTATCAGTGTCATTTCCAGACGACACCTAATTACATGGAATAATGGGTTCGCATGGAACCTTTTTGTGTTCTAGTGGTCCAGAATGTTCTTGTCATTGTTCCTCTATATTTGTGTTTTCACTTGCTGAAAAGGTGAAGGGATGATGTACATAATACCATACTACTTTTGGATTTACAACCCCCTTCCACAGTTACCCTTCAATTAATTAATCCCTCCAGAATTGTGTGCCTTCAATAACTGTGTTTATATAAAATGCTCTTGTTTCAGATGGGAGGTTCTCTGACACAATAAGGAAGAGCTTTTAGTGTGGACAGACCTGAATGTTTCGTATCTCTTCTTCTAGTTTGGCTGAATCTCTGAACAGGTACATTGAATTACAGGGTTGGAGTACATTGCAACATTCAGTCATAGGCCCAAATCATATTGCAGAGACTTGATTCACTTGCTATAGATTAGGGGCTTGTCTACACTGGCCAAATACCCCAGCTTATTTATCTATTTATTTATTTATTTATACTCCGCTCTTCAGCCACAAGGCTATCAGAGCGGCTTACAAATTCTTTTAAGCAATAGCAATTTACACATCTACACTGCATTAAGCAGTTTCCAATGTGTGTTAGCTAATTGCCCCCACAAGCTGGGTACTCATTTTACCGACCTATGAAAGGATGGAAGGCTGAGTGAACCTTGCAGCCTGTTGGAATTGAACTTGCAATGTGGTGACTTGCAATACTATCATTTAACCACTGCACCTCCAGGGCTCCAGCTTGCCCCCATTCCAGAGCTTGGCAATCCAAATGACCGCTGGGGCAGATACGGGGCTGGAACAGGGGCAAGCTGGGATAGGGCCCTTTACTACATTTTGAGAAAACACCCAGTTTAATCTTTTTTCTCTGAATCAAACACCACTGTCCTAATTCTCACTGCCAGCTCCCTTGCTCTCCTAGAAGCCAGGCAGGGGTCCTACAGCATTGTGACCAAGGCTGGTCACATTCAGAGGGTCTGCAGACACATGTTTCAGAACCCCTGCCTAGCTTCAGCATTAGTGAGACAATGGTGGCAGTGGTGGCTTCAGCAATGGGCCCACATTCTGTTTGGACTCCATCCTGGGTTTTTGACAGGTAGTGGGGGGTGGGTCAGATCCAGTATAAGGATTTGCTGGTGGGGAGCTGCTATATCCTGCCTGGTGTAGATGAGATACTTAAACCAGCTATCATATCACCTCTTAACCTTCTCTTCTCCAGGCTAAACATACCCAGCTCCCTAAGCCGCTCCTCATATCATGCAAACAGGCCATTTCAAGAATTAACTTGATGGTCAAGCTAGAAATACTGCAGAGTGATCATACTTGTCCTTTTCTATCCTGGAAGCATTTGGAAGTGAATCAAAAGGAAACGTTTTCCAAACCATTTGAGCATGGCTTACTGAAAGGTCTAGGATAGTCAATGTGTTTCCATATCCTGCCTCAGTGAGGAAGCCAATGCCTAGATCAGCTTTTGGAAGAGCTGCCATAGCTCAGTGGGAGAGCATGTTTGGAATTGCAGAAGGTTGCAAGTTCAATCCCTGGCATATCCCAGGAGGACAGGAAAACAAACAAGCAAACAAACACCCAACAGCCCTATTGTCCTGAAAGCCTGATAAGCCTCTACCAGTTAGTGCCGAAAATACTAGGCTAGATAGAACAGATTCCTGTGTTTCTTTACATGGAATAATGCTGGGGGCATTGTTTTCTCTAGCACTGATATGAAGCAAGAGCATGGAACATAACTGGGGAGCTATGATCTATCTAGCTAAAAGCTAGATTTGCCCTCCGCTTCCCCTGTGCCAGGAATTTTGGCTTGGCAGCTGCCTGATGCAATCCTGTTCCAGACAGGTTGCAAAAGTGGGTCAGGGAGGAAGATGTTGCTGCAGAGGCTATCAGACACCTGGCAGGCACAATCCACAGCTGACTACATGGGGTGTGAATGTTCTTGAACCTGGTCTTAGATGCTTTTTTGATCTGGCATCCTTTCTTAGCTGTCAACTTTAAAGCTGTCTTTGATGTCCTTTCCTGTTAGTTTATGGTCCCTTTAAATTGCCTTTTTTTTTCCTTTTTTCTTTTTTTGCTGGTGGGGGGGAAGGAATAGAAGTACATTTTATAGTTTCAGTGTCTGGTCTAAGTGCTAAAGAATCTAATTTAAACCCTTGCTCAGCTGTGGACAAGCTGGTTGTTTGAGCCTTAGAGAGTTGCTTGTCATTACAGATTATTTTGCTTCCTCTAAAATTGGGACATAAAGCATATACACATGTGCTCATTTACTCACATATATATGAGAATCTAGCACTGTAGAGAAGATAAGTCTTGCAAATGCCTTCCCTGCTTTTCAGCTTTTGTGATGCTGTTTGAGAGCTCCGGTTCTGGCAGTAAATTTTAGTGTTTTTTTTTTTCCCCCAGCTGCTAAAGAAACTCTGCAGAGTAGCCCAAGGAATAGTCCCTTCTTTTAAATTAGAAGATCAAGATTAATCTTGCTAGTGGGAGACTTTTATCTTCAGGGGAATGGTTTATTGGCAAATGCAAAAAGAAATCCTATGACCACCTCTTCCTCTCTCATGCAGCTTGTTTGGTACATTCCAAAACATGGCAAAACTGTGGGAAATGCATTTGAGATCTAGGAGCAAGCCTGAGTTGGCAGGGTTAGATTTATTTTGCATCTGGAGGTTGAGGGGATGTTTTTCTAAACCCCAAGGCAGTGAAATGATTCTTTCTGAACTGGTGTAGCTGTGCCACTATGCTAATGCAAGCTGTTTCTCCCTCTGACTGTCAAACTTTGGTATTCTGTTTTCTCTTAAGCTGTATGCTGTCTACTGCTTTAAGAGTAATTTTCTGATTCTTCTCTGTTTCCTTGTTTGATACTGAATTTTGTATGCTGGCTGTCCTTTCCATCTCTTTTGTTGCTCCATTCCTCTCTTTATCATAGTTCTCTTGGCCTGTTTGGTATAGTAGGAAATTTCCTTGCACGCTGCTTTTAGGGCTTGCAGTTAAAACTGCAATGAACTTCATTACTTTCCCACTCCTAGACCCTTAACATTACAATGGCTATTTGACGTATCAAATGCCCTAAATAGCTCAGGATCTCAATACTAGAAGGAGCACCTTTCCATATATATGCCTGCCAATGGTTTAAGGTCTGCTGGAGGAGTTCTATTTGTCCCATCAGTCAACACAATATGCCATGATAGGATGTGGAAGAGGACCTTTTCTCCTGTGGCATCCCCACTCGGAAACCCAGTCGGTGCCCGTGTTGCTGACATTCTGGTGCTAAGTGAAAACATGATGGTTCACTAAAACTTTCGGGACTGAATTGGTTTTAAACAAACACTCATATGTACATGATTTTAAATTGTTTTATTTTAACAAGTTTTAATTCATCTTCTTAATTTTTTAACTTATTTTTGGCCTACCTCCTCATTGTAATGGAGTGGCCACATGACAGAAGCCAAGGCAAAGGCTGGCTGGCTTGGCCTGTGCATTGCCATTCAATTCTCTCCAGCCACAACGGAAGAAGCAGGAGAAAAGTCTTCCCTCCCCCTCCATTGCCTCTGAGGGAAGGTTTAATGGATGGTGTAGTTGTATTATTGTTATTATTATCAGGTATTATTGTTCTTATTATTAGGGTTTTAAATCTTGAGTAAGCTTTGGGGGTTCACGGCAACAAAAGATATTTAAAGAGGGTCCCTGGTAAAGAAAAGTTAAGAATCACTGGTATAGACATTTCTCTTAATATTCAACCCAAATTGGCCCTGTTGGTGGTTTAGCCTCTAAGGCAGCAGAAGAGTAGCATTTGCCCTTAACTGTCTTTTCAGCCTTGTTCTTACTGCCGGTGTTCTACTAACAACTGTTGGTGTGATAAAATGATACTGAAAGGGCTGCCATTCAGGAGACTGTATTGCTGGACAGCTCCTATGAGTGCCAGCAGTATTTAGTAGAGAGGTGTATTTCTCCTCTGCGTATAGAGTCCTTAACCTCCTTAGCTGCTAATTTTGTTTCTTTCTTCTCTCTCCTCACTTAACTGGGAGCTTCTCTAGACACAATGGTATACTGCAAATGGGTGCGCATTTCCACCCATTTGCAGAAACACTGTTTTGTCTCCACCATTTTTTTTTTCCCTATTTGCCTCCATCTTCATCTATTCAACTGGAGCAACCAACGTTCTGATAAAGGACAATAGAGTGAAAATGAGCAGGGATGTGAATGCAGACATCCACACATGCAAAAATGCACCTCTACATGCATTTTCTGGGAAATTTGGGGGGAAAACTGCAAATCTTTTTACTGCCCGGTTTGTGGAGTTTTTAACACCCCCCCTTCCAAATACTGCAAATCTTATTCCAATCATGTTGGGACACATACTATTCCCTGCAAATTGTACGAGGTGTGTTTTCATCATCTGGACACCGATAAGATTTGCCAGTATATCTGGACCTTACACTTCTGAGGACTTTATCACACTGCACTGTTATAGTGCTATTATTCCACTTTAAATGCTATGGCTGCCTGCTGGGGAATTCTTAAGTTTTGTGGTTTAGTAATGCCTAAGAGCTCTCTAGCTGAGAATGCTAAATGCCACTCCCTAAACTGCAAATCCCAGGATTCCACAGGAGGCAGCCATAGAGGTTAAAGTGGAATAATAGCACTATAAAAGTGTAGTGTGATAATCTCCTGAGTCTTGACTCTCTCTCACCACTCTATTCTGTGCTTTGCCTTATGATATCAGTAGCACCCCAGAATTTGTTTTTCTGCCCTTCAGTTGCCTTGATCTCATTGACTTTCAAAGGGCTCGAGAAATGCCACAGTGCAGAGATGGAGACTGTTTTAGCCTTAGATGCCTAATAGAAGAAGTGCAAAGTCAAGCCCTTTTGCTAAAACTGCCGGAAAGTCTCACTCGGTCAACAATTCCCTGCTTGGCTAAATGAGTGGCCTTTTTCAGATGCAAGTGACAGACGGAGGGGGGGATCCATGCTCTGAACTTTGGAAACACATCACGTTCCTGAGTACAGGGCAGTAATGGCCGACCTTCTCCCCATCTCGAAGCCTAGTCTGTAAACAAATGGCCCTCCCTCCTGCTTAAAATTTGTGTCCTCACGTCTGCTTGGGTAGAAAAGCTCATCTGTTCTTGTTTCCCTAAATGAAGGATGCACTCAAGCAATTGAAAACAACTTCTGGGACAATCTCGTTCCATTATGTCTAATGGAATTGAGTCTGTGTGGTGTGTAGTGTGTGCTGATATCTTGGAGAAAGAAAGAGGGATTTCCCCATTATTCAGAGAATGGATGAGACGTGAAATGAACTCCTCAGAGGCATTTCAGTTTGTCACAAGAGAGCAAGTGAGTCACATTCAAGGAACTGGGTAAAAAATGCCCCTCCTGCCACTTTTGTTCCCCCTGTTCATGTGTGTTTTCCCTCCTTTTGCTTGCTAATAAATCCAGCAGCAAAAGCCAAAACCAGAAGGCTCATTCACTCAGTGTCTTAAAGAGTTGTCACTGCTGTTTGGAATACAAAAAGCCTCATTTGTGTGTGGTATTGTCTTTCTCCTGATTGCAAAGGATTGTTCAGTGAAGCTGCGATTGTGTTGGTAAATGGGAATGAAAAGTTGCTGTCTTAAGTCCCTGTGTTTTCTCACTCAGAAGTGTTTTGGCAGCTGCTTCATTTGGCTGTGGGGGGAAAAAATCCCTTCTCCATTATGTTAGGAAGTTAGTTGTTCTGCCAGGAAGAAGTTTCACAGGATGGTGTGTTCAAATCTTCCCTGACTGACATGTTTGAGGATAGAGGCACATCATCTTTGGCCAGCTTCCTTTTGTATCTTAAGGACCTTAGATGAAATCAGCACTCCATGATGCAGAAAAGCAGTCGTAATTTGACCTTTGCTGATCTAATGAATGCTTTGAATAATTCTAGAGAGGATCTCAGCTTTTGCATAGCTTTTAAAATGGCACAGTTGGCATTCATAGTGTCTGTCAGGAACTACATCATTGTTATTTATATTTTATGCTGGCTGAAGAGAAAGCCAGCATTCTGATTTTGGGAAGACAGACACAATAATACTTTCTAAAACTGAAGTAACACTGTGTTCTGCTTTGCCCTGACAGTTTGTGCTTATGTGACTTGCAAGAGCCATACGATCAGTGGTTGTTTGCTTCTCTCTACTTCTGGCATGCTTTGCACATACAGTAAGACTCCTGTATTCACAGGGGTTTGGTCCCTAGACTTACCATGGATGCTAGAAACCATGGATAACAGGGAACTCTATTGAAATAAAGGACTTCTAGTAAAAACATACCATAGAGTTTGTTGGAGGACCTAGAAGACGCCTAGAGAGGGCATATCTCTAGGTATTTTCCAGTGTGACTCTATAGTATGTGTCCCCATTTTGTATCTTGTGGATAACTAAAACTGTGGATATTGGTTCTGCAGATATGGTGGGGGGTTCTTCTTTAGGGCAGTGAGATAAAGTCTCTGCCTTCATTCTGGGGAGTTGGTAAAAGACTGATGTGCCAACCAGGCATGAGAAACTGCAGGATGGATATAAGTGAAGCCTGTGGAGAAGAACTTCTTTCCAGAATATCCCTGAATTTTTGAACATTGCTTTTTACAGAATGCAAACCTTGTCATAAATTTGGGGTACTGATTGGTTATTTGACCAACCAGTCTTTTATTTCAGTCAAATACTGTTGTTATTTTTTAAAAATTAAGAAATGCCTGTGTATGGATGGCAGCCTACATTTTAAAATGTTTCATGGCCCATGACTGAGTAAGAATTTGAGTCTAGGTCAGTCTTGGCCCACTCTAAACCACCTTTCCTCAATTTAGCATCCTCAACATGAGCTGGATTTCAACTCCTATCATCTTCAACTGGAATGGTAGTCCAACACTTCTGGAAGGCACTAGCTGGCAGGAGGCTGCTCTCACCACTAGCTCCCCTGCCCTGCCTTATTTATTTATATATTTATTTGGGTATTTATACCTCACTCTTCAGCCACAAAGGCTGTCAGAGCAGCTTACAAATTGTTAAGCAATAGCACCTACACATCTATACTGCTTTTATAGCATACTAGGCATTCTCCAAGTGGTTTCCAATGTGTGTCAACTAATTGGCCACACAAGCCAGGTACTCATTTTACCAACCTACAAAAGGATGGAAGGCTGAGTGAACCTTGGAGCCCTTGGGATCGAACTCGCAATGTTGTGGCTGCTGTACTGGCATTTAACCACTGTGCCACCAGGGCTTCCTGCCTTTCTAGTGGATATTTCCCCTTCCTCCCTTTCTCTGACTCTCTGTCTCTTCTCTGTTCTCTCTAAACTTGTTGTCGTAATGCCCTGGGTGCTTGACCACCATCTTCCTGAGTTAAGAGGGCTTGAAGATTTAAATGCTTTCCTTTTAAGGTGGCAACCAAAAAAAACAGGTCATCAGAACTCCAAATAGTGCTTCTTTTGCATGAGGGCACCGGAAGTGCTCCAACAAGAAAGTACAAAGGGGGAAAAGATCCAACAGCAATCTATGTTCACATGGAGCCATTATTTTATCACCCATGTGAAATATGATAGCTTCATTTTCTATTAAACAATGGCATTCAATTTCCCCCCAATAAAAGAAAGGCCTCTGCAAAGTAAAGCTATTGCATGGCTATTAAATTGAGGAGCCATGTGCATGTGCATTTAAATGTGTTCATTAGCCTCCAAAGCTCATGCCTCTAAGCTATAGAAAACCACGCCTCTACTGTGATGTTCTGAAAGATTCACAAAGGTTTAGAGCACCAGCTACTTCTACATCCGAAGATGTCCATGTTTTCCATTTACTAGGGGGTTGTCTAAATGGTGAAAATAACCCTTATGGAATTCACTGAGAATACGACCTGTCTAAATGGATCCCACATCAATCCACAGTATTCGGAAGGAGGGGGGCCCAAATAGAAAAACACCACAGGAAAAGTATTTGTGGCTTTTCCCTTTTTTTTTTTTTTTTTTAAGCAAGGGGCGTGCATATTCCTGCTTGTTCGGACAAGCGATTTGATATGAATCACTTCCCTATAGGAGAGGAAATGCAAAGCTGAGTGTCCGGGTGAGCGTGGGGAGGTGGGTCTTGCTTATAGGGCAAGTGCCTGTTGCTGCCATGTTGGATTTTCATTTTAGCAAGCAATCACTAAGGCGATAAAATGAGGTGTGGGCTTCCCCCCCTGTTAAATTGAAAAATCACTCTAGTGCACCTTAGACATCATTTTTTTTTTAAAAAAATGTTCCATGATGGTAAACTGAGGTAAGTACAAATGCAAATAAATCACTTGCAGCCACCATCTTGCATGCAAAGCTTATGGGGGCAAAAACATCACACAAGTGGCTGCTACAGAAAAATGCCATTATTGCAAGGCACTCCAGGTTTTTTGCCTTGCACAGACAGGCCCTAAATCTCTTTTGGACAATGCAGCATAAGGATGCAATGAGAGGGCTGAGAAATTGTTTCTGGTTGCTTTACAGAGCTTCTTATAACAGAACCCACACTGCTTATTCTGAGATTAGGCTAATAGCTAAGGCGCTTCTGTGTGTGTTCCTTGATCATAAATTTGAGGGAAATCTCTTTTCCTCTCAAGTGGTTCCTATCTGCCTCATCTGTTCCGCTGATCAAGAGATGATGGGCCCCTCTGCAGGCATCTTGATTTCCTTTTTAAAAGGGTTTTGTTTCCAGATTTAACAGAAGAGTGCATTAAAATCCATAAAGATTTAATCAGCAGGCCTGTCCTTGGGGAGGTTGTTGCAATTGCATTGGATCCAGTGCATGTTTTGTACTCTTCTCTCTCCCCCCCCCCACCCCGCTTATGTTCTGAAATACTTCTATAATCTTTTTACAAATGAACTCAGTATTAATGTGTGCACTTTTCCTAGCTGATGTCAGGTTCTATTAGAAAAATGAATGGCAACTGATGTTAAAAATCCATGGAAATACATGATACTGATTTGCTTGGGTGGAGAGAGAAAAGGGAGGAGTTGAGCCCTGTATAAAAGTAGTCTGTAATATGTGGCCATAAAAGAGTTGCTAATGGCACCCTGGCCTTTTCTTGTTGGTTGCCCACAACAGTTAACCTGTATTTGAATTCTGCAGCTTGTATTAAAGAAGCAGTAGGTTGGGGTGGTATGATCATTAGAAGTTACATTATCCTGAATGAGCTAATTGATTTATCTATCTCAGTATTGTTTACACCAGGAATAGGAAATCTGTGACCTAGATGAGCTGTATTCAAGGATGATGGGAGTTATAATCTGGCAACATCTGGGTGGCAATCTTCACCTCTGGCCTACAATGACTAGCAGTCACAGTCCAAGGTTTCAGACCTGGGTCAGAGAATCATAGAGTTGGAAGAGACCACAAAGGCCATCCAGTCCAACCCTCTACACAACCAATGCACTTTTGGCAAATGGACATCCACCGTCTGCTTAAAAGCCTCCAAAGAAGGAGACTCCACCACTCTCCAAGGCAGTGCATTTCAAAATGGTGGTGGAGGGCAACCAAAATGGTGGGATGTCTGGAAGCCAAGACCTATGAGGAGCAGCTAAGAGAGCTGGGTATATTTGGCCAGGAGAAGAGAAGATGAAGAAGGGACATGATAGCCACATTAAATATTTGAATGGCTGTTATACTGAGGATGGAGTAAGCTTGTTTTCTGCTGCTCCAGAGACTAGGACACAGAGCAATGGGTTCAAACTACAGGAAAAGAGATTCCACCTAAACATTAGGAAGAACTTCCTGACAGTAAGAGCTGTTCAGCAGTAGAATATGGACTGCCTGGGACTGTGGTGGATCTCCTCCTTTGGAAGTTTTATACAAAGGCTGGATGGCCATCTGTTGGGATTGCTTTGATTGTTTATTCTTGCATGGCAGGGGGTTTGACTGGATGGCCATTTTGGTCTCTTCCAACTTTATGATTCTATGAAAGTGAGGAATCATGATCCCAAAGACTCTGTATGCTCCAAAGGCAGGAGCATATGAGTTGTTGGTTGAACAAATCTCCACCCACAACAAAACTGGGATCTTTTCCTATGTAGCCTGTCTTACCATTGCTTTCGTAAAACTCAAGCTGTTTACCTTGTACATTGCTTTGTATTTCCCAAGCAATCTTTCTCGTATCTCCTTTGAAACGGAAGTAGGTGTGTATGTGTGTGCGAACACTTGCACAAGCTCTGTGAGGTACTGGTAATTTACAGGAATAATCAAAATGATAATAGCAGACACATGTGGGCTTGAAGGTAAACCTTTTCAATGAACAGAATAGATGTTCTTTGTTAAGAGGCATATATATGCCTGTGCTTAGATTTACAGTTTGGTTCTGTAACTTCAGCTTTGCAAACGGAATTATAATTTCAACAAAAGAGACAAATGAAACTGTCAAGAATTACCTCTCCATTTGCAATTGCCTGTGACTGGAATCTTAGCTATAATTATAGGCAGTTGTATCTTGAAATCCCAGGTTCTAGACATTTCGTGCTAGTTATAGAAATGTTTGTTCCTAGCACATAGGAATTTGAAATGCCACCCTCTTCTGTTGAATAGCTCTTAAAAAGCTAAGGATCTCTGTTTTATAGCAGGTCATGTTGTCTATTTTGCTCAGCATTGTCTGTTTGTGGCTGTCATTGTTTCTCTAGGGTTGCAGCAGAGATCTTTTCCCATCACTTGCTACCTGATCCTTTAAACTAGAAATACCAAGGATTGACCTTAGGACCTTGAGTACAAAGTATGGCTTTGCCACTGAATCATAGTCCTTTCCCATAAGCTGAGCTACCAAGAGGGGATATTTGTGTTTTCGCTAATGATGTTTCACTAAAACTGATTCAACACTGTGTAGGCCTTCTAGTTAGGTTTGGCATTTTGTCCTTTGTGTGCCAGGCATGCCATCAGAGAACATAACTATGCTGATAGGAAAGCAGACATGTCTGTACCAACTGCCTCAATTCTTCATGATCACAACATGGTGGTGGGGAGTGCTAACTTCTGAATTTCCCCTTACGATGAGCCCAAGGGAACAGTTGAATTTTGGTGGTATATAGTGCTCAAGTTCAGCTACCTTTTTCTTTTTGATGAAACAGAAAAGAGGACTGCCTTGGTGAAGACTGCCAGGAGGCAGATCGGACCAAAAACCCTGCAGCACATGGTCAGCAGGGTTCTGGAACAGGGGGTATTTAGCCCGTGTAGATAATCCCTATGCTACACAATGATAGCACTTTGATTCTACCTTAAATATCATGACTCCATAAAGTCCTGGGATTTATTTATACTTTCATGATGTATTTTGAATTTTTTGCCAGAGAGCTCTAGTGCCTCACTAAGCTGCAAATCCCAGGGTTCTCTAGGATGCAGCCATAGCAGTTAAAGTAGTATCAAAGTGCTATTACTATGTAGTGCCAAAGAGACCTAGGTTATTTGGGTTCTTTATGGGTAAGAATAATTGGGTTTAGCAGAGATGTTTCCTACAAGTAAGCAGCCTTGACGGTGATGGGAATGAAATGGCCCTGAGCTTATGGTATTTTTCTTCTTTGTTGGCAGCAGAATGACTTATCGCGGCTTATGCCACACACTTGGTATTTGTATTTTTCTGGTGTTTGTTATGAAGATTTCTGGGGCTGTTTGCCTGAGTTATGGAAACAGACAGGCTTTCAAACAGCTGTGTTGGTAATAATAATAGGGGCTTGGCTAAGCTGGCAACAGTCTGTTTCTTTCACTTGCTCACTAGGTGGCTGTAATTTCTGCAGTATCTCATTCGCTTTATTTTCTCTGTAACATTCACATGTTTTATTACCCTGCCTTTTCTTGTGCTTTGTTCACCTGTAGATCCATGCAGTTGGTTTTCTTCCCCACAAATTAGACCCCAAATTTCTGCAGAATCAGCAGGGATCTGGCCTAACCAAATGCCATGTGTTGCATCAAGGGGGCTCTTTGGTATAGGAACGAGTGAGAAACTCACATACGTGTGCTTGCTGTACCCATTGGGTTTGGCCTCACATGTCCTGATTGATCAGCCTGCTGACCTTGTTCAGAGAGTTCCCTCGGGAATATGGTAGCTCTTTGGAGATTGGACTCATGCTCAAATAATTGTCAAATAGTAGTTAAAGATTCTCCCATGTCCTTCTCCCCCTTTTTTCTCTGAATGTGGGAAGAGTCTTGCATTTGTTGGTGAGCACTGCCTCTTCCACGTGAAGCACCAGCGGTCCAGCAGGTTGGGCTTGTTTTCCTTATTTGCTTTGCTAGTAAATAGGAAATCGAAGTCAGAGGATTGACCTTTTGCTACTTGAGAGATTTTGTCAGGTTGCTTTTCACAATTCTTTTGTGTGTGTGTGTGTATACATTTGTGCATGACATAAACAAGTGCTTGCAACAAAAGTGCTTGCTCCTGGATCGCCATCATGAGTATGTGTGCAGTGACAAATCGTTTCTTTTTATTGTGTAATGTGTGTTATCAAGCCACTGTTTGTTAAATAAAATAATTTTTTTTTACTTCTATCTGTTGAATCACAGTGTCAGAAATGTGCTTGACTGGAATGTGAATGTTGGCATTCTCTTTGACCTTGCCAGAACTGTGGAGTGCTTTTTATCCCCTTGGTCATCTTTTGCTGCCTTGTGAAGACCTCTTTATTCCAACTAGGATTTGGCTTGTCAATTTGTTAGTGGTATTTCTTTCTTCCCCCACCAATTCTCAGAAAGTTTTAGTATTGTTTTGAAACTTTCTGGAATTGCTGCTAAACATATGGAACAGTCACAGCAGCTCCATACTTACTACATATAGTGGATCTTTACAGGATTTTTATTTATTTATTTATTTATTTCAGTATTTATACCCTGCTTTTCAGCCACACAGGCTCTCAGAGTGGCTTACAAATTGTTAAGCAATAGTAATTTACACATCTACACTGCATTAAGCAGTTTCCAATGTATGTTAGCTAATTGCCCCCACAAGCTGGGTACTCATTTTACTGACCTATGGAAGGCTGAGTGAACCTTGGAGCCCTTGGGATCGACCTTGCAACGTGGTAGCTGCAGTATTGGCATTTAACCACTGCACCACCAGGGCTTCCTGGTGGGTGGATATTAAGAGGTGGGCAAAATTGGCTTCACTTTCTTTCATTGGTGCTGAGTATATTTTGGTCTGAGCAAAATTGCATGAATTTAAGTAGAGAGGATTTTTTTTCAGAGGGCTTCCCCCCCCCACCCATCCACCACCACCTTAGTCTTGCATTCTGTTCTGTGAAGAATTAGGCAGGTTCACAGGATCATTGTGTTGGAGGCCTTATTGTTGCTGCTATTGTTTGACTATTATTAACCTCAGCATAGATTTGTCTAGGCATTGTAATGCTAAAGTAATAACATAATAAATACAGGGAGATCATAATGAAATCTAGCTTGGCATAAAAAGGAGAAGACGTATGCTGACACATTATGATAAAATACAATATAGATTCCAAAATTAAAATCACTTGTGGTTTCCTCTCCTGAAAGAGGAATATTAAACACCCCTTGCTCTTAGAAGTGCTTGAGTCTGCATCAGGTTCTATGGTTCAAGATACTTTATTGGTTGTTTCAGTTAAGGTTTTCTTTTCCCCAGGCTTACCATAGTAGATCCTGTCCCAAGCATAGCCTCTTCAAAAGCAGGGCTACATCACAGCCTTTGGGCAGTCCCTGGCTTTTCTTCCTTTTAAGGCAAAGAATGGAAAACATTCCCTTGAGGATACAAAGTTCTTGGTCTCTTAGATGACGTTCTGTCAATGGCTGACCAAGCTTTTTGCCTCTGGGTTCTTTGACTACAGTGATGACTCCAGGGTCTCCTCTCTTGGCTGTCTGTCTATCTATGAAGCTTTCGAAAGCTGCTGCTAGCCCAATGGACTCAGGAAGGGTAACAATAAATGCAATGTGAGTTAAGCAGCTATATGTAAAATATTTAGCTACTGTAAAGTGAACATAGCTTGGTGGCACCCAAAGTTGTTGGTGAGTTAACCTTGAGGGTTCTGCAAAAGGTGAGTAGCCACATCAATAGTAGCTTCATAACACTGATGCTGACATTTCTGAGTGATTGTATGATACTTAATTTAGAAAACATTTTGCAAACTTAATTAGGTTTCTCCCCCCCTTCTCCTGTTTGACAGATACAAAAGTGAGGCTGACATGTAGTTTGGACCATGGACAAAATGAATGAGTTTCTCTTTAGATCCCTCCCCCCCCCTTTCCTGAATTATAGTGACTCCAATAACTGCATCATAAAGAGGACACAACCATTCCAGGCTGTCATTGTGATTCGGTAATCTGCCAATCTTAAATACTGAAAGAGTAATTTGTTCCACCCTCCCCTCTACCCTGGGGCTGGAAGATACGAAGATCATCCAGTCTGTTCTGTTGCAGCGCCCTCCACCTTGTTCAATGCGTCTACTGATAGGGGAGTTTATCAACAGGGAGTGATTGTGCTATCTATTCTTTATCAGTCTTTTGCCTCTGGTATTGAGAGAGATAGCTTCACTGAGCATCAGAACTGTATTTCAAGATATTGTGGGAAAATTAGTACAGACCTTTTGCTCTAGATTCTGAAAATTTCTGCCAGTCAGTTTTGATTTGTACTGGGCTTGATGGACCATTGGGCAGCACTTCTAAGTTGGCTTCTTAACCGTAAGATGCGTACTGCCATAGGTTAGAGACAGCCAAGTTACTCCTTGCTTTCTATTGATCAACGACCCTGTGCACTTTGAACAGGGTAGAGACAAGCCTGTGTTTTGTTGTTGTGTGCCTTCAAGTCATTTCTGAATTATGGCGACCATAAAGTGAAACTATCACAGGGTTTTCTTGGCAAGATTTGTTCAGAGGGGGCTTGCCTTTGCCTTCGTCTGAGGCTGAGAGTGTGACTTGCCCAACGTCATTTAAGTGGGTTTCCATGGCTGAATGGGGAGTCAAATCCTGGTTTCCTAGAGTCCCAGTCCAACACTAAAACCACTACACCCTAAGTTTACAGTTGGATTTTATGCTCTCAGTAATCGAGCACCAAAACATTCCTTCCCTCTTTGTTCTCAGCAAGCACAATACCTAACTCTGGCTGCAGCATTGCACCAGTACCGGATGCAGCAAATTTGGATATGGGCTTTTCTTCTCCATCACAACTCAAGATATAATGGGATCATAAGGACTTTTAGATCAAGTCTCTCCTTTGGCTTCCTTCTTTTCCCATCCTCTTTAACTCCAATCTGTTGAAATATCTTCCCTGACAAAGATACCTTGCGGTCTCAAAAGTTTGCATGGAATTTTATGCCTTTTTATGTGTCTACTAAAGGTATTACCGTCATGAAGTTTGTCTGTGATTTGAGTACAGTAGAAAATCCCATACGCCAACTCTAGCAGTAGAGAATGGCTCCTTAGGAGGAGTCCTGATCATTATGCTAATATGCTATGAAACATTGTAGGCTGCTTTTGCTTGCAGGTTGCCATGATCTGAGTGATGGGACAGGAGGGAAGATCCTGAGCCTGCTTGTATTTTCAGTCACAGTTCAGTAGTCCCTATTGTTTGTTTTGAAAGGTGCCGCCTTGGCGAAGGTTAGCCTGTGCTGGTTAATTTCATGCCTGCTGTGCAAAGATCAATGGCTCCTTTCTTTCTGAGGCCCAGTTAAATGCTCTTGAATTTCTAAAACTAACCACAGTCTGCCCAATAAATAAAGACTGGAGAGGGGAAAAAAAATCCTTTTCACACAGAGAGGAAAAGTCTTGCTTTGCTAGATAAATGCTGTATACTGTTTTATAGTTATTTTTCCCCCTCTGCATACCCCACCCCTTTATCTGGCCCCATTTCTACACGTTGATTTATTAATGGCTGGTTTTGGATTCATTTGTGGTGTCAAAATGATTGAGGTACAAAGATTTAAGTGTTTGAAAATGAGCAGTTATCCATGTCCACTCTTGGCAGAGGGCATAGAGTCATTAGCCTCTGAAATATCCCTTTTTCACCTCTGGTGAATAGAGGAAATGCTTTCTATAGTAGGTTTCCCTTGGTTATTTTGAATTGGATGTGAGAATGTGGTCCTGGCCTGTGATAATGAACTCCTCCATTATCTGGCCAGCACAGCCAACCAGGTAAAAAGGGGGTTAACTATTTGTTGAGAGTAAGATTACAGTTTATTGGGGGTCAGCATCATAGGACATAGAATCATAGAATCATAGAATTGTAGAGTTGGAAGAGACCACGAGGGCCATCCAGTCCAACCCCATGCCATGCAGGAAATCTTGATCAAAGCATCCCTGACAGATGGCCACCATGAGGGATAGCTGACCAATGAAGATGTTGTGGGGGTTGTTTAGAGGAACCCCCCCCAGAAAAAATCCTCAAAAAATGTGGGCAGAATACCTTTTGTCCAGATGAGCTCCTTTTTTGTTGTTGCTGTTTTTAGTGCAAAGTATCTTGAGTCCCAGGTAGATTCATTAAAGGTTTATTTCATGGGCCTTGCCAATTCCTCCCTGTTTGAAAGGAACAGACCCTGTTGATTTCTCTTCAGCGGCTGCTGCTGCCTGTTTGTTTCACCTTAATTACCCCAGTATGAGCAAAATGCCATTTTCTTTTCCCAGCCTGCTTTCATTTCAGTAAGCGGCTGGCAATTTCAAACCCCACCAGATTTTCCAGGACCAATATATGACCTTGAAATGACTTTTTTTTTCCTTTTTGGTTTAACTATAGAACTTTAAAATTAACTGGGCTGGGGAGATAGGCCCAAAGGTAACAGTTAACTGTAGTAAAAGAATATATAGCACAGGTTGAGTCTCCCTTATCCAACATTCTGGAATCTGACATATTCCAAAATCTTTCTTTTAGCATGAAATAAGAACGGCTCCTAGTTTTTAACTTCCATTCCTGTGCAGCAAAGTCTTGGCAAGCAATGCTGAAATATGTAGAAAGCAGAAGGAAAGAGTAAGGAAGAAAATATGTCAATGCCATGGCTCTAATGGATAAGTGATGGGATGAAGCAGCCTGATATCTTAGTTGAGAAAACCCCTGGGTGAAAAACCACTTGCTTTATTTTTTTTAAAAGGAACCAGGCTACTAACTTGGTTTTTCTCTTCCCCTTTTCATCAGAAGATAACTACTGTATCCTTTGTCTGAAAATCAGGTGTAGAGTAGAATTGCATTCATACCTTATCTTTCAATAAAGCTATTCAATTTTTCTTCTTCACCTTCTTCAACCATTTTTCTTGAGCCCAGTCTTTACCAAACACCCCTTTAAATAGGACAGACACTAAATGCAAAGATACATTGAGTTCAGTGTGAAGTCGGAGGCTTTCATGGCCAGCATCCATAGATATTTCTTGGTTTTTTTCCCCTGGGCTGTGAGGCCATGTTCTGGAAGAGTTTATTTTTGACTTTTCGGCCTCATAACCTGGAAAAAAAAACACCAAGGAAAATGCATTGAATTCTATATCTAGTTTGGCTCTCACTGGGTGACATCAAAGCCTGCTAGACAGGATGGCTTTATATCACCTTCAAAGCCGGCATAGTGTAGTGGTGTAGGACTCTGGAGAAGAGATCTAGAATCCCTGGTCAACCATGGAAACCCCCTGAGTGACCTTGAGCAAGTCACACCCTCTCAGCCTCAAAGGAAGGCAAGGGCAAAACACCTCTGAACAAATGTTGCCAGGAACACCCTATGACAGGTTTGCCTTAAGGTTGCCATAAGTCAGAAACAGTTTTAAGGCACACAACAACAACAATTAGAAGCATGAGAGGCGCAGTGGTTAGGAGCCCTGGTGGCGCAGTGGTTAAATGCCAGTACTGCAAGCCACCACATCGCAAGTTCGATTCCAGCCGGCTCCAAGGTTCACGCAGCCTTCCATCCTTTCATAGGTCGGTAAATTGAGTACCCAGCTTTTGGGGGGAAATTAGCTAACACACATTGGAAACTGTTTAATGCAGTGTGGATGTGTAAATAGCTATTGCTTAAAACAATTTGTAAGCCGCTCTGATAGCCTTGTGGCTGAAGAGCAGGGTATAAATAAATAAATAAATAAAAAATGATACCACAGAGGAAGTTGTAAATGAGAAGTGTAAGATGAAGGGTGCAATTGCACTCATGTCCTTCTTGCAAGCTTCCCACCTGAAGAAAGGACAGTGATCTAAATGTGTTTGGGATTTTTTTTACAGCTTGGGTTGGCTTTATTTTTTTAATTTTTTTTCTGTGCTTTTTTTAAATAAAATATCGAATGGGATACCTGATACATGGAAAAATGCAAATATATCAGTAATTTTTTAAAAAGGAAAAGACGGAAAAGAGATCAGAAATTACCGGCCCATTTTGCTCCTAAACTTGGATGATAAAATATATACCATGATATTGGCAAACAGATTAAAAGGGATAATATCAGATATTGTGAATGAGGACCAAAATGGTTTCATACCAGGCAGAAGAATAAGCGATAACATAAGAATAGTTCTAGATATGCTAGAATATTACGATGTTCATAATGAAAAAAAGGTGGGGCTGATGTTGGTCGATGCTGAAAAAGTATATATTGGGATTTCATGATAGAAGTGATAAGAAGATCAGGATTAGGAGATAAATTTTGTAAGAGAATAGAAAGAATATACACAGAACAATCAGCCCAAATCATTGTCAATGGCGAAAGGACAGAAATGTTTAAAATCCAAAAAGGCACCAGGCAGGGCTGCCCAATATCACCTCATCTGTTCATTTTGGTACTGGAAGTCTTGAATAAATGTGTTATTAACAACTCGTGCAAGATTCTTGGCTGATCGGACAGGCACATTGAAACGTGCTGATTAATTCTGCCCTCTCCCTCAATTTGGATTAATAGAAAAGTTTTTAATGGGATCCATAGCAAACAAAACCCTGGAATCCCCAGTAGGTTGTCTCTAAACCCCCCCCCCATTTTGCCAATCTCATACATGTTGTACTGTAGAGGTAAACTACACTTTTCTTTGTACTGCATCACAGTCAGGTTTGTTGGTCCAGGCTTATTGTGGTCCCAAACCTCCTGAGCTGATTGACAGATAACACCAGCTAAGCAGGCATTGATGACTAGCTTGTCTTGTTTCCTCCCTCCCCGAATTATCCTTTGCGAGGGGAACTGGCTTGGGAAGGGCATACCGGTTGTCTCATTCTGCATACACCGCGCCTGCCGCTCGGGGGACAGTAACCTTCTGAGGTCTGCATTTCCATTCCATCATCCTCTTGCTAAATGAAAGAGACAGTTCCTCCATTCAATAATTCATAACCTCATGAAGCCTCTGCCATAAAGAGAAAAAAGAAAGGGGGGTTAAAAAAAAGTCCTTCCTCCTCAAGCTTCTGCTGCTGCTGGTGGTGGTAATAGACTTGTTTTCTCCCTTCCCTTTGCCCTCTTCAGTGTATCTTTCCCCCACTCTTTCTCTGAAACAAGCACTCAAAATAGTCTTAATTAAACCAAACTTCTGTTTGGGAAGAAAAAAAAAGAAGAAGAGAAGAAGATGCAAACATGCCAGCTTCTAATTAAATAATAATCTAGTGGAATGCATTGAACAAGATAAAACTCTGTGTTCAAAGCAGTTCCTTCCTGCTGGTTACAATGATAGAGTCCTTCAAAGAGTCCTTTGCTACTTGCCTGGAGGCGTTCTTCCCAGAATGTGTGGTGGGCCTGCCTAGAAAATTCCTTCTTGCAGGCCCCACAGAAAAGAACAGGAGCTGTGGAAGGTGCTCTGTAGGCTTCCATTCAATTCAGGCAGGGACTCTCCAAGACACATGTGTCTGGTGAATGCGCCGGCACTGTCTCTGAATTACTTACCTAAATATTTTTGTGTTCTTCTTTCAGCCATGGTCCTTGAGGCAGTATCTAACAATGATCTTCAAAACAGTACCAGAAAAGGGAGTGGAATGATCACCTTCTCATTAACCATCACTGTATTCTAATAAGCCAGGTTAAGATGTCCTAATTGTTCTCTGAAAGTCTTAGTGGACCACAAGCTGAACATGGGTGAGCAGTGTGATGAGGCACCTAAAAAAGCAAATGCAATTCTAGGCTGCATCAATGGGAGTATACTGTCTAGATCAAAAGAAGTAATAGTGCCACTCTATTCTGCTTTGGTCCGACCCCACCTGCAATATTGTGTCCAGTTCTGGGTACCACAATTCAAGAAGTTAATTGAGAAGCTGGAACATGTCCAGAGAAAGGTGACCAAAATGGTGGAAGGTCTGGATGCAATGCCCTATGTGGAGCAGCTCGGGGATCTGGGTATGTTTAGTCTGGAGAAGAGAAAGTTAAGAGGTGACATGAGAGCCATGTTTAAATATTTGATGGGATGTCATACTGAGGATGGAACAAGCTTGTTTTCTGCTCCTCCAGAGACTAGGACGCAGAGCAATGGACTCAAACTACAGAAAAAGGGATTTCACCTCAACATGAGGAAGAACTTCCTGACAGTAAGAGCTGTTTGGCAGTGGAATGTGCTGCCTCAGAGTGTGGTGGAGTCTCCTTCTTTGGAGGTTTTTAAACAGAGGCTGGATGGCCATCTGTCAAGAATGCTTGGATTGAGTATTCCTGCAAGGCAGGCATGGAACTAGTTGGCCCTTGTGTTCTCTTCCAGCTCTATGATTCTATGAAAGGCAATGAGCATATGAACTAGTCTCATGCCCCTCCCCAAGCCACGAAGGAAGTTGCAAATAGGAAGTGCTTTCACCAATGTGGCCTCACATGTTTGTGGGACCTCAACTGACAACCATAAATATGGGCAGGGTCATAATGCAAGTGGTCTTTCAGATATTCTGATTCCTGAGCCATTCAGGGCTTTAAAGATAAGACCCAGAGCCCTGGTGGCACAGTGGTTTAATGGAGGTACTGCAGGCACAACGTTGCGAGTTTGATCGCAAGGGCTCCAAGGTTCACTCAGCCTTCCATCCTTTCGTAGGTTGGTAAAATGAGTACCTGGCTTGTGGGGGCAAGTCTGGGAACTGAACCCCCCCCCATGGATACAGTAGGAGGGAGGCACAACCTGTATTGCTAACATGCTCTTAGGAGGTAGCATGGTGTAGTGGTTTGAGTATTGGACTATGATTCTGGAGACCAGGATTCAAATCCCCACTCAGCCATGAAAATCCACTGGGTGAGTCACACATTCTCAGCCTCAGAAAACCCCATGATAGGTTCACTTTAGGGTTGCCATAAGTCAGAAACAACTTGCAGGCACACAACAACAATAAGAAGATCTTGCTTATTTACCATCTATTGACTTTTGGCCTAAATCCAGTTACTAGTCCCAACTGAAAAAGGCCCATTAAAAAAGCAGTTGGATTTACAAAAGGTATTGACTTGTCCTTCAGCAATTGATCTACTGGGTTTTCTATAGCTGGAGGCAACAAATTGGATTTAGGCTCTAGATACCCCAGAATTTTGACTCAAGGAAACATATGTTGTGTGTTTTGTCTGGCTGTGGAAAGTGATATATCCATGGTGATTCTTTTCCTTGCTTTAAAAAGCCTTGTTGCTGATGCTGATGCTGTTATTATCCTTTACTTCCTTCTTTTTCATCCTACGCTGAACTATTTGTACAGAATAAAACTCGCTCAGCAGACCCAGGTGTCAGTCTCCCCCCGCCCCCCAGATCCAACCCTTACCATAAGAAGTGTTTCAAATGCTTCGCTTTGCCTTGAGGTCTCACCTGGCCAGTATTCCAACTCCATCTCTTTTCTTTCCCCTCCTCTTTCTCCCCCCCACTTTTCTTTCGTATCCCCCCCCCCTTTCAGAGCTGGCTGGCTCTGAAATTGCATCCTATGCCTTGAAGCAAATTCAAGTAGTGGAGAAGTGCCAGATTGTGGTAGTTAATTGAATAGAGGCTGAAAACATCACAGAGCTACTGCTCCAGTAAGCCACAGTATCTCAGAGCTCTGCCAGAGGTGTGTATCCAGAGAACACTTTGGATATCAACAAAAATAAAAGAAGAGGCCTCCGTAGTAACAGGAGTAATAAATAGATGGAATCTTTCTGGTGGGCCTGAAGCATAGCTTTTAATCTCACGATCCTCCTTTAGACATATAGTTGCAAGCTGCCATGGGAAGAGGCATAGAGTCTGCTATTTTATTGAATTGGAAAAGGAGGGTTTGGAAGGCAGTGAAGGAATATTTACTGTTGGGAAGGAAAGAGGTATGTACAATGTGCATGCAATAGGGGGATACAATATCTTGAGGTGGACCATTGGGCCTCATGTGCCTTCAGGGACGTTTTTGTAGCCCCCAAACCCTCCCAGGGTCAATTATTTTTGCTCTACAATGACCTCTAGTGGGTGTTGAAGACATGTTTGGAGTCCCCCCACCTAAACCTTGCAAAAAAAAAAAATTGCAAAAAAATTCAAAACATTTTTTTTTTGCCTCAAACTGGCCCAAAATGCCAACCAGCCCCCCCCAAAAAAACATGGTGGGGATGTCTCTGCTCTGTGTCCCTTAGAAGACATTTTGGGGGCCAAAATTTTATGTATATCTGCAAAAATGGGTGCAATGGAATATGTGGCCCTCCAAGGTCTCCTAGGGTTTGGCTCGGTGGCCATCTGTCAGAAGTGCATTGATTTACTAAATTTACTAAAAATAACCAAAATTAGGATTTACGATAAAACTTTCCTTTTTAGTACTAAAAAAACAATTTGAGACTCCAGCAGCTTAAAACATAGATACCAAAGGTTTTCAAAGGCAAGGCAGCATGCTATTTACCCTGCTAAATTTTCTATTGGTGCTTAGCTCTTAATTTTGTAGCATGCAAAGCAAATCTAGCAACCTGCATAGTACTGTATATACCCATGTATAAGTCAACCTCCTGTATCAGTCAAGGCCAGGTTTTGGGGACAAAATTATGGATTTTGATATGACCTGTGGATAAGTCAAGGGTCAGTCTGTAGAGAGGAAAAAAACCTCAGCACTGCCTCAGGGGGCCCAGCTGTCCCTGGCCCCCACCACTGCCTTTTTCCCACCCAGGCATTCTGTGGGAAGGTAATGAGTCTAAAAATAAAATTGTATTAAAAAAATTCCAGGATCTAGTCCTTTTAAAAAACAACAAGAATTATTTCTTTAAAAAGAGTTAAAATCATTCAGTCACTTTTGACTTCATGCTTCATGCAGAGTGCGCTTAAGATGCAGACTTGTAAGCTCAATTATCATTTAAAAGTGTATTCAATAGACCTGGGATTCTCCCAGTTAAATTAGACTCATTACAAAACAAAGGAGTCAGTTTAAAATGCAAAACAAAGTTTACTGAAGGTATTTCAGTCTCAATCTACATACTAAAAACAAACTTAAAAGGAGGTTCCTAAACTGTCTAAGAATAGGGTAGGAAAGACTCACCAGCCCACAAGGATAGAAGGCTGCATGGTGAAACATCATGGCATTGTTTCAGAAAGCTTAAGATGGCTAAGATACATTCATTCTTGTGGAGAGTCAGATTCAGAAGAGAGACTTACACAAAAGCAATAAAATTCAAATTAGGTCATGTGTTGAATGACCCAGCACTCCAGTTGGCTGGAAGTGCCCAGTGAAATAAAAGAAAGGGAATTTTGGGAAAACAAATGCATGCACAGAAAAACCCTAGACTTATCTAAGATTGTGAATGAGGTACACAAGATTGCTTTTACATTACAATGATTATTTCCCCACATACTACACATTCAAAAAGGCCTTTTGCCACTCTATTTGGAGAAAGGGACGGTTCCTTTTTTCTTTTTTTTAAATAAAACCTAAGGTACAATGTTAACTCTTATCAAAAAATAAATCACCCTTTTCCTGCAGGGCAGAGGGTTGGACTAGATGGTCCTTGTGGTCTCTTCCAACTCTATGATTCTCAAGTACAGTGGCAAAAAAAAAAAAAGGTGAGGGTGCCCCTTTATTCTTCCACAGTTACCCACCCCTGGCTTATTAATGGATCTTCATTGTTTTGTTTTTCCTGGTGGTAATCTCTGTTTTCAAGAGCACAGTAATCTCATACTGTCTTGTTTTGGTGGCAACATAAATACTAAACTGGTCTGTAGGTGTTTCCATCTGAGCAAGGTCAAACACTTCATTGAAATGGCCACCAAAGAGACTATGGGCCTGGAAGGTTTGTACGAAAATGCAATGTGTTCCTGTTTAAAGCATCATTCTCATTTCACCTGCATGAAACAGATTATCGCTACCCGTTTGTCTTTGGAACTTAATTTTTGCAGTGTGCTTTTGAAATCATTTTGATGGAGCTGGAAAATGAAATTGCTCAGATTTGAAGTGGGGAAGCAATTTCCTTACTCTGTCGAGTCCTGATCTCAACAGTTCCTCTTTTAACAACGTAATGAGGTTTGATCTTATTCTTCATGCCTTGATACCTTTGGGGAGATGAAATAGAGACGTCTGAGTGAATACGTCTCTTGTCAGATCTCTTGCTGAACTAGAATTCAGACCCAGATCTTCCAAAATCCCTGTTCAGTGAATACTCCCAAGTCTCACTGTCTGCTAACCAGTATGCTTGTTTCCACGTGAAAGTATTGCATATGTCAAAGGAAATAAATAGTCAACATGTATGCCTATTGGCTGGTGTGTGTGTGTGTGTGTGTGTGGATCTTTCCTTGAGGGTCAACAGGATGGTGGTCGTGACTGCTGTGCATTTCAGGTTTCAGAGGCAATCTTTGGAAACATGTTTGCATGTTCCCATAGGCTGTTAAATCATTGCCTCTTAGCCCGCATGCCGATTTGTCCAAGGGAGCCTTAGTTAATCATAGGATAAATTTAGAAATCAATTATTATTTGCCAAAGTGGTTTTCCTCACTTTCTCTAATGAGAAGGTTGAAGAGATTAATTTACCCCCCCCCCTTTTCCTTCAACAAATGCCTGGTATGTTATGGATGGAGGGCAGAAATTTCAAAGTGTGCCTTTCCCTTGTACAGGCCAACTCCCATATCCATGGATTACGGTATCCACAGTATCACTTATCCATGTCCAAAAAATATATGTCCTTTCTAAGAGTTTCTAGGTCCACCACTGTGATTCAATGTGCAACTTCTGGCATTTCTTCTCATTGAAAATAATAGGGTTGCCTATTATCCACGGTTCCAGGTATCCATGGGGGGGGTGTCTTGGAACTAGATATGAAGGTCAACCTGTGCATCTGTTTGGACCCTTTTGAAGATAACAGTCTTGAAAGACCTGAAAGTGTAGCTGTAGAGAGTTGGTTACCCCTTTTGGAGGCTTTCCTTGATTTAAGTTCAGAGGTGTGAAAAGAACGAAAGAGGAGAGAAGCCCTGTGATGCTCAAATGAGGTGTGTTTCAACCACAAGTTCACCCATGAATGCTTCTTGTCTGTGGATAGCAGCCAGACTTCAGTGGGGAAAATATGACTAACCTTTCTGGTTTCTCTTCAGATCATATAAATCTTTTGCCTTTCACTAACCCTTCTCTCAGTAGCAAAACTAGCCCTTCCCTATCAGCTTAAATAGTTGACTCTATCATTTCTAGCCGGGTTGGAAGGGAGCTGATTGTTTTGTTGAAGTGCCTTCTGTATAGTGGTGATGGAGTGAGCACTGGAACATAAATGTGTTTTGAAAAAAGAGAGAGAGAGAAAAGAAGAACAATTTCCCTCAACATAACAGCTAGGAGATCATTTATTGGCGGCCTCTCAAAGGAAGTCTTCCAATCACTCTGGATATAATGGCTTGGCCAAGCCACACTAACAAAAGAAGCTTTGAAAAGGCGGTGCTTCCTTTTCATTCTTTACAAGCCTGAATTCCAAGGTGAGCAGGTTAGAGAAGCCAAGTGAATGCTATTGTTTTGGCTCTTGGATGCTAACCTCTGCCTTCCTCAAAGGTGCCAGTGAGCTGTGATAAGCAGAAGACCAAGAGATTGGTCTTTTGGCTGCTAACGGCATTATTGTTTTTGCATATGGTTTTGTTGTAAATCTCCACTAAGCACTGCAGACAAAGACACTTTGAATGTGCTTTCTACCAGACCGTTGGCACAGATTTCTTTTGCTCTTTCTATTGTGCATGCTGAGAAAAACAGGGAGTAGCAAGCAAGCCTACTGTTGCATATAAAAGTCTATCCAGTCTACTTTGTTTTATCCATCCTTTTAGGGTCTTATTAGAAAGGGGGGGGGATATCTCTGTGCCTGCTCATTTTACGGATGAAGATCCAAGACCAAAAGTTGTGCCATGCCCAAGAAAATCCATTGTCTGTGTCTGAAGTTGGCTTTTGATGTAGCCCTTCTGGTTTTCCTTTCATGTGGCTAAGCCTATTCCCTGTGATGGATAAACAGAGTTTCCATCTTCAGAGGCAATATATCTCTCAATTCTGGTTGCTTGAAAGTGGAATGAGGCATGACAAAAACATGGGAAGATTGTTGGTTTAAACATCGGGTACATTGGAGGAAATGAGATATGACCATGTACAGTTGGATGGGATCTCGAGAGTCATCTTGTCCACCCCCCTGCCAAGATAGGAAATCCCACAACTCAAAGGTCTTTGATAGATGGCAATCCAGATTCTCCTCAAAAATCTCCAGAGTCCACAACCCTCCAAGGCAGTCTATTCCACTGTTAAACATCTCTTGCCATCAGGAAGTTCTTCCTCGTGTTTAGTTGGAATCACCTCTCCACTAATTTGAACCCAACACTTCAATTCTGCCCTTTTAAAGCAGAGCCCAGTGCCCAGAGCTCAATGCAGTGTGCTGGCCAGTTCACTCTCTCATACTTGTACCAGCTCTCCACAAACTTATATTAGTCTAAAGTTTGTCTGTCTTCCTAAAGCAAGCTGTTCAAGACTGTTTATGGGCTAAAGAAACAGCAGCGACATGAAATACATAGGTTATATGTAACACATAGTAGTTTGACGGTTAGAATCATAGAATCATAGAATTGCAGAGTTGGAAGAGACCACGAGGGCCATCCAGTCCAACCCCCTGCCACACAGGAAATCTTGATCAAAGCATCCCTGACAGATGGCAATCCAGCCTCTGTTTAAAGACCTCCAAGGAAGGAGACCCCACCACGCTCCGAGGGAGTGCGTTCCACTGCCGAACAGCTCTTACTGTCAAAAAGTTCCTCCTAATGTTGAGGTGGAATCTTTGTTCCTGGAGCTTGCATCGATTGCTCCGTGTTCCAGTCTCTGGAGCAGCAGAAAACAAGTGCTACCCTCTTCCAATGTGAAGATTTGGAAATATTCTCCAGAGATCTAAGATTTTTACAGGATTCATATTGGGGCTCATCTGTGGCAAATCATAAAAATTTGCAAACATCATGCTTTAACTCCTCCCCATTGTGTTTGTGTTTTTTCCCTAGTCATCTTCAGCTGCCAAGCAGATGTGTTATTTATAAAGCCTCTCGGTAGGAAAGGCTCCCCTGAGCCTTGAACATCTGCGGTGATGAAAAGCTCCTGGTTTAAGTTGCCCGAGCTGCTTTTTATCTGCCAATCTGGATGCTCCCAGCCCATAGACTGACACATGATGCATGCACACTGCAAGGCTGCATGTATAATAAGCAATAGCTACAAGTGGAATGGGCTTGGAGAGGAACGGGCACAGCTTTAAGAACTGAAGTATAGAAAGAGGTGACATTTGAACCAGGCTCAGTAACTCATTTTAGGGAGGTAGGAAGAGGGTAGGTGAGTTTTTAACGTGTTCCCAAAGTCTTTTGTGTGTCAGATTGAAATATGAAATAAAAAGTTCTTTTTCGGCTCCTCCATTAATGTCCCCCCCCCCACTTGTGTTTTCACCTAGCCACCCAACACCTTGAAACACACACCATCCCCTTTTTTTAAATGCTAGACTACAAGAGCTTGATGACCCGTAAGATAATTTTGAGTGCCAGGAGTTTGTTTCCAAATCTTCCCCACATTCTGAAATTTATTGCCAATGTTATTTGAACAAAAAGAGGGGGGAACCCGGATTCACTGCCTTGGGGTTTTTCAAGGCCAATAGGAACTGTCTGAATTGGAGACATTACATTGGGTAGCGTGGCTTGACGTGGTGGAAGCCTCATCTTGATATGGATGTTACCATGTATTCATAGAACTGGAGTTTGGTAGGAATATTTTTCTGTATTAGATTTATCCGAGACCTTGCTGCCATGGGCTTCTGGTTCACTTGCTGGGATCAAGAGGAGCTTCCAACTTTCATGCTTGTTTTATTGGCATCTTGTTATTATATTAACAGGAGATATTAATTAAAGCTCACAAGATCTCCTTAAAAAATTAGATAAAGCTATTGTTATTCTGTGTTATTCTGTGTGTTTTTTAATACGTGTCGATAACCTAATAAAAATTAAAATTAAAAAAAAATTAGATAAAGCTAAAACCCACCAACTGGAGTGTAGGACAAAAGATATATGCTTAGCAGTAAGTAACACACATTCTGAGCTCTGGAGAGAGAGATTAAGTATCATAAATGAACAGAGCTCATACATAATCCACCCTTTTGGTTACTCCAAGCTTTCCTTATTTTATCAGTATAATTTGCAGTGTGGTGGATGTGGAGAAAAATAGTTTTGGTGGTACTGTTCTTAAAACAACTGAGAGTCAAATGCTTGGAGATCTTCTGCAAATCTTAAAGAGATCTACCAGGACATCCAAATCTACCTTTCTGACCATCAATGTCCACTACTTCTTAGTGGCTTGTATACCTAATATATTTGCATAGTATTCATGGGCATGTCTTTACTGAATTTCTGTACTACCTTTCTGAACATAAGGCAGCTTACAAATGACCAGTATTAAACCTCCACCATTACCACAAATTTCATTAGAAAACACTCTGTTGCAATCATAATAAAGTTCTATAATAAAAACTTAGTAAAGCATTGCTAACTGAAAAAAATGCATGTATTTACAAAATGTCCAATTAACTTTAAAACAACATTGTTTAAAAACGTATCTAAAAGGCCATATACACACAAGTGAAACCCTCTCCTGCTCCCCCTCACAGTTTATTTATGATGGTTTCTTTTATCCCAATTCTTTGATGCTATAATCTTGTTGTGAGATGGCGGGTAATGGAAGGTCTAATGTGATTTGATTTGACTTTCTGGCTTGTCAGCACCCATCTGCTTGTAAAACCATGAATCTTAAGCAAATAGATGTTGAGTTGCAGGTGCATACTGAATGAGCATGCCTGATTTTGGGAAATAAATAAATCTAGTAAGCAAATTAAATCAATATTGTGACCTTTTTATTGCAGTATTAACCTCCACACCTTGTAATCCTACCTAGCGGTCCCTTTCTGTCTTCCTATCATCTCTCTCTATCTTTCTCCTAGTTGGTTTGTCTTTCTTACTGTCTTTAACTTTTACCTTTCTGTCTTTATTAATCTATTACATTTTTGTGCCACCTTTCCTCCAAGGAACTTGGAGACTATGGGTGCACCCACACTACACAAATATGCCAGTTTGAAACTGGATTGTTTGCCATGGCTCCTTCCTATGGATTCCTGAAATTGGTAGTTCGATGAGGCACCAGCACTCTTTGGCAGAGAAGGTTAAAGACCTTGTAAAACTATAAATCCCAGGATTTCGTAGGAAGGAGCCATGGCAAGTAATCCAGTTTCAAACTGGATTATTTGTGTAGTGTGGACATGGTGTATGTGTTCTCTTCCCCTTCTTGTTTTCACAACAACCTTGTCATGTAGAACAGGCAGTGACTGGCCCAAGCGCAGCCATTAAGCTTTGTGTAGAAAGTTGAACACTGGTGTTAGGACAATGCTTTAAGGACCATACCACACCAGCTCTGCAGTATATAGTGAGATTTCTCTTGAAGGGATTTAGGGTATCACAGTGACCTGTTGCCCCTCCATGGTGTGCTCTTAGACCTTTCAGGTGGGGGGGCTAAAATGTCATCTGTCTTATTACTCCCCATTCCTATGGCACCAAACCACCATGTCACACTGCAAGTGATGTTGTTAATGCTTGTCTTTTTAAAATATTCAACTGCCGAGCCTTCTACTGTTTTTCTGCTGGGCTCTGTACCGGATGAAAGTCTCTGGTCAATGGGAACCTTTGCTGATAAATAAAAATGGGATTGGATGGCTTGGAAATTGAAAGTCAAAAGGGCCCTGTAAATAATTTTAGAGTGCCTCCGGCAACCTGCTCTAACACTAGCATTATAAATAAGGGTAATGTACTAGAGAGTGAATTACAATCAAGGCAGCCTTAAGAATGTGGAATGTGGGCCCTGCGTATTTGAAGTATATAGAGCTGGATTATGATCTGTAGGCAGTGTAGCGTGAGAAATCAATAACCACTCACTCAAGCAAGGGCCAAGGAGATGGTGATTATAAAAGCGGGGAGGATGTTGGGGGGTGTGTGACTTAGAATTGTAAATGTCAGTTTATGAGGGTGCTGGGTTGGTAGTCTGAAACTTACTAGCAGAATCACATCTCTGGTCTATTGGTCTGCAGGCTGCTTTTTTGTGTGTGTGGTTATAGAAGAAAAGCAAACATTTCAGTAACCTCATGATTTCAAAGTGTAAGTTTGCCAATATAGTGAACTTTGGCACCCCCTCCATTTTGTCAGTATTTGGTGGTAGAATTGCAGCTTTATCTAAAGATACAGGTAGACCCCCATATCCATGGGGGATACATTCCAAGCCCACCCCCCATAGATACCTGAAACCATGAATAATTGGGAACTCTATTACTTTCGATGAAATGAACACTGGTGATCCTGGTCTGTGCCCATGAACTGCAATGGGCATCAGCCACCACTGCCCCAATCCCATAGCGTCAAAAGCTCCCCCCACATAGACACACCATTACGCCTTCTCCTTGCAACCTTCTTGTTTTCCCTGACCTCATATCTTCATAAGAACAAATGGATTAAATCAAAGCCCAAACAACCTTCTGGGCAATCAGTCCCCCCCAAGAAGGCACACAAAAAGGACATGAAGGCAATGAATATCCAGTGGAATCCTACCTTAAAACATGGAAGTTTCACTTAGCCATCATGAATAGTCTTAAAACATGGAAGTTTCACTTAGCCATCATGAATAGTCTTAAAACATGGAAGTTTCACTTAGCCATCATCAGTAGTCTCCCCTGATCCATAGCCTACACACTATGATGTATAATTCTCCTCTAAAGGAATTAGCATGATCAAGTTATTTCAACTTTGTCTTTTCGTCTGTCCTCACTAGTCTTCCCCCATCGCTTTTCAGAGGAGGTAGCCCTGTTAGTCTGTTGTAACGAAAATAACAAAAGAGTTTTGTGGCACCATAAAGACTTAACAAATCTATTAAACCATGAACTTGCCTTAACTGTAGCCTACCCCATGGAAGCCATGAAGCATAATCTAGAATTTCAGATATATTTTCTCTTCTCTGCCACAGTCCCAGTATAGCTGTCAGTCCTTGCTGGTCATCCTTTGCCATCACCTCTCAAGAGCCCAATGTCTTGCTGGAATTGAAGAGATAGTTCTTTTTCAAAATAGGATGGAATTGCACTTGTTAGATGTTGTAGGGTAGTGAAGTCTTGTTAATAAGCCTGAAAAAGTTATTAGATTGATTAATGCACTGTTGTTGTTTTTTATTAGATTTCAAAGAGTGTAGTAGTTTTCATCTCCATGCTGGGATCCTTCCATTCCTATGAAGACAACATGGTGTACTTTGTCCCTCCTGGAACGTGTCTAGAGGAGGGCAACCAAAATGGTGGGCGGTCTGGAAGCCATGCCCTATGAGGAGCAGCTTAGGGAGCTGGGTATGTTTAACCAGGAGAAGAGAAGGTTGAGAGGGGACATGATAGCCATGTTTACATATATGAAGGGATGCCATACTGAGGATGGAGCAAGCTTGTTTTCTGTAGCTCCAGAGACTAGGACATGGAGCAATGGGCTCAAACTACAGGAAAAGAGATTCCACCTGAATATTAGGAAGGACTTCCTGGTAGTAAGAGCTGTTTGGCAGTGGAATAAGCTGCCTGGGAATGTGGTGGAGTCTCCTTTGAAAGTTTTTAAGCAGAGGCTGGGTGGCCATCTGTTGGGGGTGCTTTGATTGGATATTCCTGCAGGGCATGGGGTTAGACTAGATGGCCCTTGTGGTCTCTTCCAACTCTATGATTCTATTACTCCTCCACCAGTTGGCTTACTTGCTTGCAAAGAAGTTCTCATTGTCTGCGGTAGCTGGCAAAGTTCCTAACTACAAAGCTGCAATGCTAATTCAGGACAAGGGGTGTATGTGTGTAAGAGAGAGAGGGATAGAGGAAGGGAAAGGGAGGAGGGAAGAAAGAAAGAGAGAAAACTCATTATAGAGCAATTGCCCGCTCTAGGCTGCTTGCAATATCAGTTTTTTTTATTCATGAGCATTATAAAAAATATATGCTCACAAGCTTCATGCACAATTGCACTTGGAAAGGGGAAAGCAATACATTGTCTTGGCGAGAGGTGTGGAAAACCTTCCAGGCTTCAGTGAAGGGGTGATGAGTGAGGTGCTGTGATGGTGGCACTACCAGTACATAAGGACTTTCCCCCACATTTTCTCAAACTCCACCCCTCCATTTATATTGTTTGTACTATGCAGAAACCTCCCCAATCCCTCCCCAGTCTCATTTAGCAAAGCTTGGAAATGTTGCGGGGAAAGGGAGAGTATTAAGGGAGGACAGCTTGTTGTGTGCTTGGTTATTTGCATGGGGGAAGTATTACAGAGGAGAAATGCCATGAGCAGAATCTCTTGTTTTAATAATGACCTTGAGGAATTAAGTAAAAATACAATAAGCATGGCAGATTAGAAAGAACAAGCCAATTAAAAACAAAACGTGCTCTGTAAAACTCTGTGAAAGATAAGGATGGCCTGCAACCTTGACAATAACAGATGAATACTAACATGATTTTTGCAAGGGCCACACACTTGTGGGTGTTTTAAAGCCTTTTGAATATTTTAAGAGCTGCATCCTATTTTGGCAAAAGGAGAAAGGTGAAAAGGCTATTGCTACTTTTCTTTTCTTTTTTATGTTGTCAGTAAAACAACTTGGGAAGAAAGGGCGGAGGTTGAAGGAGGAGGGAAAAACCCTACTGAGCTTGCCTGCAGCCGGGAGGCATGGAGCAACATTTCTCCAACTGTAATATCTGCTGTTTCATTTTATATTCATCATGTCAGCATAATCTGCTTTTATGGGAATAGTCTTGGTTCCCAACCAAATGTCTTTAAGCCCTTTTGCTTTTAAGTTTGATTGTAATGCGACTTGAAGATTTCAATGAAATGTTTATATTTAAGGATTGTAGAAATGGCAGAGAGAAAATGGAATTACAAAATCAATCAGAAGGCATCTTGCTCTTGTGTGCTTACGTCTCCCTCTCTCTTTCCTTGTCTCCCTGACTTTTCTTGTGAGCAGACAACTGAACAGCTGGCTGGAAACTTCTCCACGGGAGTTTTTTTCCCCTACAATGCATAGAAGATGTGTAGAGTCAAGATCAGCTTCTTGGGCAAATACTATTTCCTTAGGCCACAATGTTACTTGGGAAGGATTTATTGCTTCTCCTTCTTTGGGGACCCAGAAGGGACTAGTTAGGTGGATCAGCACTGCTTAAAGATACCAGTTCTTAATCAGAGATACAATGCAAATTCCATCAACTCAGTGTTTTCAGATTTTCTGGGCAAGAATTTGGAGAAGGGGAGAGGGGAACCCTCCAACTCATAATCCAGCTATGTGCATGCTAATAGTTGTTGTTGTTTACTGCCTTCGAGTTGACTTTGACTCATGGCAACTCCATGAACTGAGACATCTCCAAGACCCTTTGTCTTCTATTACCCTGCTCAGGTCTTGCAGGTTCAGTCCAGTGGCCTCTCTGGTTGAATCTATCCTTCTGGTGTGTGGTCTTTCTTTGTCTCTTCCCCACCACCCCAACCTTTCCTAGCATTATTGACTTTTCCAATGAGCTGTGCCTTCTCATGAGGTGACCAAAGCATGACAGCCTCATTTTAGTCATCTAGTGACAACTCTGGCTTGATCTATTCTAAAACTCATTTGTTTGTCATTTTGGCCATCCATGGTATCCTCAGCACTCTTCTCCAACACCTCATTTTGAATACGCTGATTCTCTTACTGTGCTTACTGTAGATACAAAGTCACTCTAGTATGCTTTATTGAAGGTACATTTTACTCCTTGGGCTCTCACACCCTGAAGTTTACTATCCTTTAGGGACCTCCATTTCCAGCATCAGCCATGGTAGAATCATGCATGGAAATTCAACCACCCACCACCTTTCGGGAAGGAACTTATTTAGGAAGAGTTGGCTTTAGATCTGGATGGGAGAGAGGAGCCAAATAAAACATTTGCAAGAAACAATTAAAAAATATTGACATAAATAGAGAAGGTCCCTGCAAAATTAATGGGCTGCTAAGGTGGGAACTCTGCTGATGTAGCTCACAGTGATCTGTCATAATGAGAGGAGCAACAAAGACAGTAAGGTTATAGAACTCTTGCACATGTAGCTACAAAGCAACCTGATGGCTTGACTGTTCATGTTAAGGATCTTGTATTACATTCCAAGGTGGAGAAACACTCCCAGGGAATGACACTTGATTTATAATGCAGCTGAGCATTACAAGAGGGGCAGATTTAGATTCTGAACTTTGATGATATTATTCCTTATCCATGAATGCTAAATACCAAAGCCATCCTATTTATACTTTTTACACTTATACTTCACTTTATGCCAATGGGGATAATGCTTTTTTTCAGCACTTGGGCTACATGCTGGCTGATGGATTCTGGGAGTTGTAGTCCAAAACAAAAGGCAATTGTCCCAAGTTCTTTGATATAGATAGATAGATAGATAGATAAATAGATAGTGTTAGAAGTCTTTCCACCCAAAATCTTGGTAAAGTGAAAAGATGCCACACTCAGGCTGTATGATATGTATGTGTGTGAGAGAGAGACGGATTTGCTTTTATTTTATTTAAACATACACACAGATATCTTTAAGCTAAGTCATCCCGTCATCCCTTAGCTTGTAGGATAAAAAGCCAGTAACTGTTCAATTTTGTGAATATTGTTCACATTTATATTTGAGCAACATCATTAGCTACATAATTGATTACTATAGCTTAGATGGCTGATTACTATAGCTTTTATAATTGATTACTATAGCTTTTAATATATGTACAGTAATTTGTTCCTAATGGCTAACTGAAGGGTGTGTGTGTTGTAATTAATGTATGCTTCTGTTATAATTCTACTGAATTGATACTTTAAATATTTGACCAATAGTTGATTGGACAATTGAACATGATCCCCCTGCCCCCTTTGACTGGTCAAAAAAACTAACCTTGCAACATCTCATTAAAAAATTATTGCAGCACCTAAACATTTTAGTGGTATATATTCTTCTTTTTTCTGGTACTTTCCCCAGTACCTCTTCCATTTTCATCTCCAAGGCTGCTGTTGAATTACATATGCATGTTGCCAACCACTAACTGTAATGGGGCTAAGCATGCACATTTTTTCCTATCTGTGGTGGGTGGTGGTGGAACCAAACCCTTGTGGATGAGAAAGGCCCACTGTATTCTGTTTGTGCATCTTGCCACAAATGCTGGGCATTGGGACAATACCTTGACATGAAATAAACTACACTCCACTTTCCAATTTTGTTATATTTCTTGTTAGGGTATTGTCCCAAATTATATCCCACAGTTGCTTCTTTGCCATTATATGGAACTCTAGATCAATGTTTCTCAAAAGTGGTGGTCCGTAGGCTGGTGCAGGAATCTCTCAGTCACTGGCTGCCAGTCCCTGGTGAGTTTTTAGGAAAGAAAGAAACACTTTTAGCTTATGGACAAAATTATGGTGCCAGTCCTTGGCACAATGGGAAGAGGAATCATAATTGCTGGCCCTCTACATCACTGCTTTAGATCACCTGATAGTACAGTTTCTGGTATCAAGATTAAGATCAAGGCTTTGGAACACCAGCGTTCTGGGTTGCTTTTCATGTTGGTGTGTGTCCCTTTTTTTTGTCTCCACCGCCTTCAAAATATAGACATTGTTTACACTACCTACTATATACCCCATAAAAAGGTGTGTGTGTGTGTTTTATTATAACTTGTCAGGTCTCTTTAGTGCTTTTTCAATGTTTCACTGCAAAGGTTATGGACTGTTTTTCTACAGCTGGGGCTAAAATAAACACATGTTTTTCAAAAGGAAAATGATGGAAAGCAAAGTTATGCTGTGCATAGAGCTTTGCTGGGGTGAGGGGCAGACTTGGCCCTTGTTTGGAATTGTTTTGCTTATTGTGTTCATTGCCACCTTCTCCTATTCTGTACAGCCACATAGGAAGAGAAGGCAGGAAATCACTTTTGCAACAGGTCAGACCACCTGGAGAGCATATTGTGTCATCCAGTGTGGTTTCTGTGAGCAATCTACTTTTCCAGCTGGAAAAGAATGTGTTTAAATTCATGCCTTCCCAACTGGAAAATATAATGAAGGAAACCTTATGGGACATTTGGCAAAATTGGATGCAGAGAAAAGTATATATCTCACAAAACTACAAATCCTACAATTCCATAGGATGGAGCCATTGCAGATATGTTCTGGCTCCACGATGGGAGTTGCAGTCACTCCATCATGACAGGTGTCCAACTGCATTATTTTTGCAGTGTGTCAGCAGCCAAAGACGCAGGACATACTTGATCATATTGCTAGCCCAGAACTCTAGGTTGTCCCACCATAGCATTTGTGAGCAAGCTTACTTGAACTGCCTGCCCGATTGGCTTCTCCTGCTAGTGGATGCAGCATTGCTAACCGAACATTTACCAAGTGTGGGAAAAATTATCTTTAGCCTTCCTTTGGAACCAATATTCTTGGCATCTCACTCCTCTAAACACTAGTAGGTGTTTTTAAGCTGGTTTATGTTTCCTGACTTTTTGGAAAGCAACAAGCAAAGAGATGTAGATGTAGATGCCCTGGTGGCACAGTGCTTAAATGCCAGTACTGCAGCCACAACGTTGTGAGTTCAATCCTACAGGGCTCCAAGTTTCACCCAGCCTTCCATCCAAGCTATCCGTAGGTAAAATGAGTACCCAGCTTGTTAGGGGCAATTAGCTAACACATTGTAAATTGCTTAGGGAGTGCTTTGCACTGATAAGTGGTATAGAAATATAAAAGCTATTGCTATTGCAAGGCTAAGGTTTTGCTTGTTGGTGCTTTCCTTTGTTACTGAGCTCACTTCTGGTACTGGGAGGCACCAAGTCATTGCTCACAAATGATACCACAGAATTATCTCTCACTTATTATTTTGTGTGAACCAGCCATAGTCTCTCCTGATGGCGACCTGCTAAAGCAGTTATTCCATTGTGTGGACCTATAATAGGGAAATAAAAACCCTTCATAGTTTATAAGACCTTGACTATGACAACAGTTTCCCAAGACGTTGACAGTACTCGCCCCATTGAGTGCAATCAAACCTGCACCCCCTGATACACACTTGGGGATGCACTTAAGTTTGCAACTGTAAATTTGAGGTGCAGCTTTAGAGAAGCAGACCTTTGTATTCAGGGGGGTGCTTATTTCAGCTTAATTACATTTGAACTGCATTATTGCTTTGACCAAGCAAGGTGACAGATGTCAGCATGGGGCAGTGAAAGTATGTTGATTCTACTTGATTTAAGTTGGAATACTAAGGAGATTTATCAACAGTGTTAACAACTTACATTGGGGGAAATGTATTTTTCATAGATGTGAATCATCTGGATTTTTTTTTTTTAAAAAAAAGAACTCAAATAAGTAACAGAATGTGAGTCTTCACAAAAGTTTACATTGAACTGTTTGGATGGTCTCTGTTGGTATCATAATCCACGTTTCTTTTTATTCTATAAAGAAGCTATAGTAAAATTCTGGCATTCAGCAATTTTTTTAAAAAAAATCAGGAAGGCTCCCTTTAATACCCTGAGTTCTGGAAAGTCATAATACAGCATACATTGATCTTAAAAGATTTATGCTGACTGGATCAGATGAGCCTTCCATTTCCCTCCTTGCTCAAACCATGTTTCTAAATATTTTAAAGGAATTAATTTCTTCTAAAGTGTTTCCATCCAGTTGAAAGAGTCGAGTTAGTGCCAGAGACCATGACCTCTGTTGTTTGCAATTTATTTCAAGGATTTTCTCACCCGCCTTTCCTCCCACCCCACCTGCCTGCCTTTCTCCCTCCCCTTGCTCTTTGTCAATCTCTCTCTCTCTCTCACACACACACAGACTGAATCCACACTATACAAGTACTGTAATCCAGTTTGAAACTGGATTATTTCCCATGACTCCTTCCTTTGGAAGCCTGGGATTTGTAGCTTGGTGAGGCCCAGCATTCTTTGGCAGAGATGGCTAAAGACGTTACAAAACTATAAATCCCAGTATTCCATAGGATGGAGCCAATGCAAATACTCCAGCTTCAAACTGGATTATTTGTGTAGTGTGGATTCAGCCATAGACACACGAAAGAATATTCTCCCGTAGCCTCATCCCTTCCCCTTTCATCTATTGTATTTATTTAATCCCACCTTCCTCCCCAAAACTCAGAGCGTTACATGTGGTCATTATCCTCTCCCCCACCATTATCTCTTCCTAGGAACCCTGTGATGCTGGAAGTGATCCTCTGAAGTCACCCAGTAAGTCTCATGGTCCTAATCTTTAGCCACTGCGTCATCTCCTTTTCGTTCTGTCCACCTCCAGTTCTGTGTGCCGTGCTTGACTACCTTTGTAAAACCACGGCCTAGCCAGATATTTCCTGTCTACATCGTGCATGTACCACTTGGAAGTTTTACATAATTTGTACACAATATCAGAGTCGACTGTCTACCATGATCAGTATTAATATTTAATGTATGTTTAGCATCGCTCACATCGTAGACGCTGTACAGAAAGCAGCGGTAATGCAGCCCCTGCCTACAGGGCTTTGCAGTCTACATTAAAACTATGAAACAGGGAAAGGGAGAGGGAAATGGAAATGGAAATGAGAAGCGTGTGTTGAACGGTAGCCAAGAGACATTCTGGAGTCAGAAAAGTGATGCTAGGAAATGCCTTTAAAAACAGGTGCCTGATCCAGAGGGGCTTGGATGAATGACAACAGTTTTCAATAGGGGCGTTCTAAATTTATCTGTGGGGCTGATGATACAGGTGCTATTACTTTGGCACTCAGCCTCTATTATTATTATTATTATTATTATTATTATTATATTTAATAACCACACCCAACAACTTTAAAAATTAAACATTTAACTTAAGGCACACAAACTGACTTACATGACTAACAAACACTACAACACTAAAATGACAATACTTACATCACACATACATACTTATCTATATACATACCTAAAATACATACGCATATATCTAACAAATGACTTCCATCATCATCTCCTTGTCTATAAGGTTGATTAATTCTCAAATCCACTGCTACCCACTTAATTATTAAAAAAAAATCTAATCCTGTTGTCATTTACTAAATTACAATTAAATTATTTTTCCTTACATTGTTTATTCCATGGAAATCTTTATTAAATCTCCCCAATTCTCCTTCCAAAGGGGAATTAGGTCCTTTCATGCATCCGTATTCCTCCGGTTTTCCCTGTCATCTCTCTCTCTCTCTCTGGCTTTTCTTTGCAAACACATCAGGTGGCCTAAGAAGCTTTGCCTTACACAATAAGACATTCTTCCCAATGACTCACACTCCCCAAAAAAATCTGCTTGGACCATTGAGAGAAAACTTTGAAGCCATACAAGAAGTTTTGAGAGAAAACTTTGAAGTTCCACTCATCATTGAGAGAAAACTTTGAAGCCATACAAGAAGTGAATACAAGATTCAGGAAGGACTCTTCCTGCGCTTTCTGCAAGCGCGCTGATGACTAAAAAGGCCAATCCAAGATAAACAAGTCCGGTTGCAGAAGGCACAGCAGAAGGTTTTCTTGGGTGATATTTCTGGGTTGTGATTCTTTCTGCGTTATCGTTTCTCTTCAAGACTTGTTCGGCGTGAGTTCTCAAATAAGGCTGCAGCATTGTGGATAGTGCGTCTCTGTGCCTCCCGATGTGAGGCCAGGGCGGGCCATTGTTGGTGATCAATTTGGCCGAGCCTGAGATGTTGTTTCAGGGAGTGTTCAGTTGTTTGTATGTTATGAAGGCAAGAAAAAAAGGTATCCCAGTTTCCTTGCAGAGGTTCTCCAAGTGGATGGCATTGGCCATATCGGCTGCCTATGAGTTCGCTGGACAGTGGCCTCAGTCCATTCACTGCCACTCAACAAGGGCTATGGCTGCTTCCACAGTGTTCCTTCGTGGAGTTCCATTAAATGACATTTGTCAGGTGGCGACCTGGTTTACACTGTCGACCTTTATCTCCCGGGGAGGCTTTGATCGTGATTTCCAACTCTACAATTCTATGATTCTATGAGTCCTTGTATCACTTTTTTGGAGTGCCCCTCTTACGCTGACCCGTGGCGAGTTCTAACAAGTTAGATAATCTATCCATCTCATACATATCCAGTAACTTTGCTATCCATTCCTTGATTAAAAGTGTCTTTTTACTTTTCCACTCTTTTGCAAATATTAATCTTGCAGCTGACCTCACACTTTTGGACGTGTAGGCTGGCGTTTGACTCTGATAACAAGCAAAGTTTGTGGAACACACAGTAAGAGCAACTTCAAGTGAAGCCTAATGGCTAACCCCTACCTGCACTGATGGAACTGCTTCTGTCAGTGGAACTGAGAGCGGTGAAAACTTCTTGTATGGCTTCAAAGTTTTCTCTCAATGGTCCAAGCAGATTTTTTTGGGAGTGTGGGTCACTGGGAAGAATGTCTTATTGTGTAAGGCAAAGCTTCTTAGGCCACCTGATGTGTGGAGTTGGCAATCCCCCCCCCATGGTGCTAGAAACTGGCAGTATAATTGTATCCATTGTTTATTTCTTTGCTGGAAGTTTGTCAGGGACCAGCAACCAATGGCTTAGGGACTGGAACCAGTCCAAGGGCTATGATTTTGAGTACCACTGGTGTAGGGCAAGTGGAGTTGTGTCCTTTGTTTCTAAATTAGAACTAAATATATATAACCAAAAAGGTTAGATTAAACAATCAAATGAATGGGCAGCAGCATTGGTTTTCTTTGGAAGATATTTCATTTTATTTATTTATAGTGTTTATATCCTGAATTAACATCCCAAGATGATCTCCAAAGAGCTTGTAAGAGATCCTCCCAATAAAATCACATTCAAGGATAGTATCAGGAGCAGAAATAATATGCTGTCCATATTTATTATTTATAAAATTTATATCCACCCCTCATTAGGTGTGATCTCAGGTCAAATCACAGCAATTTAATAACAACACTCATATATAATTTAAAAACAATGCGCCTGAACTAAAAGGCTTGCTGGGGGAAAAAAAAGGAAAGCCATCAGTTGGCAACATTACATATATATGGAACTGACTGGAGTATTAGAGACAATTCTACAGCCAGAGTGCAACTTCTGAGAAGGCCCAGGATATGGGAACTAAAGTTACTTTCTACCTTTATCCTAGGTGTCCCTAGAAGATGCCTAGAAGGCAGTAGAACCTACAGAGGCAAAGGCATAGTCTTAGGCAGTGCTTATCCCATAATGGAGGCACATCCTCCCTTTCTGTCTATTACCAACTCTTGCATTTTTATTCTTGTGTCCACAGCAAATGGGCAGTGTTTTCTCTCCTACTCTTTGAAGAGAATGCTTTCTGTGAAGCATGCCTTATCTCAAAGAAAGTATGCTAGTTGCTTCAGAATTATTACTTGCAGGTTTGACTAACATGGATCATTATCTAGCCAAGAGTTCTTTAACTATATGGCTGCAATTGTATGACTGCAAATTATACTTCTCCAACTTGTTTTTCAAAAGGTATCTGTAATTTCCATAATTTCTTTAATGAGTGTGAACTGAGTATGTCTGTTTTCATTTGTCTCCTGTGGAAAGGAGTATTGCTGTACCATGGAGAACATGTTTTTCGGGCTATTGGCGTCAGGTTCAACCTGGCATTTCCAAGATGAGTTTGGAAAGACTGTTCTTTGAAATTCTGGAGAGATGCTGCCAATCAGTCAATGTAAACTGCATGAAGAAACCTGTGGCTCTGTAGATGTTGTATGGGACTGCCCACCATTGATCACACTGATCCCACGTAACCCTTGATCACACTGGCCAAGGCTAATGGGAACTGAAGTCCCACAGCAGCTGGGGGGCACTCTTTCACCAATGCTTATCACAGAATGATAAGAGTTGGAAGAGACCACAAGGGTCATCTAGTCCAACCCCCTGCCATGCAGGAATATACAATCAAATCAAGGAATGAGCCAGAGATCACATCGTACTGAGTTAGATGAAGCAAAGTTCTGACTCATTTAAGAAAATGCCTGTTCCCAATTTCAGAGGGACTGTCATATGGTGCCCACTGCAAGACCTTGATACTTGGTAGTCAGGATCCTCTGACCAGCAGTGACACTCCATCTTCTTAGGCTGAGCTCTGTCCTAATGTATGCTCCCAACATGAACCTTTAAGCTGGAGTTGCCTAAGGGGCAAAGGCTTCCAGAATATGAAGCACAGCTCTTGGGAAGGACTGAAGTTATAAACATTTAAACAACCACAACATAAGGATTCATTCCCTGATGCATTCAGATATGACCATTCGGTGAAAATGAGTATGTGCTGAGCTTGTTGCTGTGTGGCTAATGAGTGCCCTGGGCCACTAACTGTCCTCGTTGGGGATTCAAGTGGCAATGCTTCTGTCTTGGATATGTCAATAGAATAATTAGCAAAGTGCTGAGTAAGGGAGTTTACGATAATGGTTTAACCTTGTCTCTGTCAAGGGGGAAAAACAGCAAGGTTTTCAATTCAGTGAGCTGTAGAACAGGGAGGTGTTTTGCAAGCAGGGGAGGAAGAAGTAAGTCTGATGGACAGGTAGGCTAAGCCCTGTGCATAGGGTTTCGCATTTTAGATGGGGTCTGCTTTCCATGTCCATATCTGTTCCACCAGCTTAAACTCATGACAGCTCAAATTGCAAAATCTTTTTGCTATTGCAAAATGAAGAATCTATTCTAGAGGAGCAGTGTTGGTGAAGAATGGACACATGAGGAGAAGAAAGCCTCCATGGCTGAATAGGACATTTGGAATAGAATTTATAAATATTTGAAGTTTGTCATTTTGGGGGCTGTGACTTTGCAAGAGCTGGTGCTGCAAACCTTAATTCTGAAAACCACAATCAACCCCTTTTAAAAGTAGCAAAGATGGTGTGCTGCTGCTTGCTTACTAATGCTTACTAATGCTTCATAAATGGTGTAGGATTTTTCTGCCTGAGCTCTTTATTTTGCAGTGGAATTTAAGGAGGTTGTTTTTTTTTTTTTAAATATTTTCTGGCATTGACCATGTCTCTAGCAATTTTAATTAGATATTATTTGCTGTATGCAGAGTGTACCATTAAATCAACGGAATAATCTAAAATACTCTAGGGTATATGCTTATTTTTAAATAACGAAGAATTTGAGCAGTCTGCCTAGGATTTGCAACCCAGCTGGATGTCTGTTCCGAGAGTAAGAACCAGACATAGTGGGCTGCCTGCTTCTCACAGTTTAAAATTGTGTTCCTGGTTTACAGCCTGTGGTTTGGTTCAGACATAATAAGAATCCATGGTTTCCTGCTAGGTAAATGAGCTGCAGCTCCGTTCCCCACTCCTCTTTTTTTCACAGCTGGAGGGAGGAGATCAGAACCATCAATTTTCTATTTTTAACAAACCACAGTTCTTCTTCTTGGTCTCTGTGACTCACACAAATGGGATTATCTGCTCTTGCGCAGTCCTTCATTCGGAGAATTCCAGACTCTTACAATAGCTTTTTGGCCTTAATCCACCCACCCCACCCTCAGTGCCACTACATAGTGGTGCTTGCTACCAACTTTTTTTCTCTCAAGTCTCAAAAGTACTACGAGAACCCTTTGCATACTGATCCAGACTAACATAGAGCTGGTAGTATAAACTTTCATAGACTTAAGTCTCCTTCATCAGATGCATGGAGTGAAGTGCCTGTGGATTGACATTTATCCCCATGAATGGGCAGGTGTGTGTGTGAATTGTAATAAAAATGTAAAACTAGTGGGCATGGTGATAAGGTGACAAGTTAAGTTTTAACAATGGTCTGTTGGGGGACAAAGGTGGGAAGTAAGATAAAGCCAAAGTAAGTTGATAGTCATATTGAGTATTGAAGGGAGTTATTGGAATGTAGTATGGTGATAGCTGGGAACCAGAGAGGAAATGTGGTAAACTGGGCAAGTGAGCCCTCATGAAGCTGAGGTGTTAACTAATGTTATAATATGTTTAGTGTACCAGGAAACCATCATCTCTGTTCAACTCACTGTCAATGGTCTAGAGTTTGTGGATGTATTCCAATTCTGCTGCTTGTCTCCCCAATCTTCCTTTGTGGTATTGTTGTTGTTGTTGTTCAAGGACTGCTGTTCTGAGGTCCAAGCTGGAATGTCCATGAATATTGAAGTGTTCTCTAACTGTTTTTTTTCTGTATTCCCATTTCTAATGTCTGATTTATATCCATTTATCGTCTGGCACAGAAACTGGCCTGTTTGCCTCGTGTCAACAAGGGCATTGTTGACAGAAGATACCATATATCATATTAGAAGATGAGCAAGTGGAAGTACTGTACCTCTAATATTGGGGGTGATGTGATTAGATCCTGTGATGAGTCGATTTCTTGAGTAGATATGTGGGCAGAGTAGGCATCTGGGTTTGTGGCAAGGTCTTGTACCCATCTCCCCATCCATGTTGTGTGTCCTTCTGTAGGTATGTATCTGTTTGAGATTGGGAGGTAGTCTGTAGGCAAATAAAGGCCTACCACCAAGAGCCCTTGAGAGGACAGCATTATTGTCCAGAATAGAGTCTATTTCATTGATGATAAATCTGAATGATCTCAGTTGGGAGCTGCATTTGACCACTAGTGGGGTTCTGCCATGTCCTGCCTTTAGTCTATAGTAGGACCCTCATATCCACTGATGCATTATTCACTAATTCAATTATCCACTGGACACAAAACAGCACACCTACTCATAGAGCCTTCCTAAAAAAATGTGTCCTCTCTAGCCATTTTCTAGGTCCTCCTAGGCAACTCTATGGTATTTTAAACCAGAAGTCTCATTATTTTCAATGGTGTTCGCTACTATCCACGGTTTCTGGTATCCACACACACAGCCCAAACCAATCCAGTGGATACGGAGTTCCTACTATATTCTGTAATAGATTAGTTCTTGGTACAAGTCTTGCCTTGTTGACTTCTTGTTGTTGTTACTTCACATGGTATGTACTGTAGCTTGAGAAATACTTGTAATTCTATGAGTTTGGTGTCCTTGTCTTGTGGGTCTGAGCAGATGTGGTTGTATTGGAGGGCTTGGCTGTGAACTATGGATTTAGTAATGTGTTCAGGGTGGAAAGTGGAGGCATGTAAGTACAGTACGTGTAGCAATGAGTGGTTTTGTGATGTCCATTGTGTAGCTGTACACTGATTTCCAGAAAGTGAAGTTGTTCTGTTGATAGCTCCAGACTGAAATTGATGGTAGGGTGGAAGTTGATGAAATTCTGATGGAAGGTCTTGAGTGAGTCCTCCGAAAGTGACTGCTAGGGTCCAGGATCAATTGGATGACAATATTGTGAATGATCTTCTGTACAGGGGGTGGGGTTGGAGGGCATGAATGAGAAGTCCCCGATCTTTCTGGCTTTAGACAAATCTGCTTGTCTGTGTCAATCTCTCAACCTTTGCTAAGCAAGACTAGTGTTGTTGGACCACCCAATAGGTTTGTTGTCAGGATTATTATCATTGCACCAACAGTATCCATAGAAACTTGCCAAGTTATAAAGGCAAGGTGCAGGATGGGCTCTCTAAGGGCAACCGTCCTAGGAGAAGAAAAACTCTAATCCCAAACCCAGGCAGATGGTGCTCGTCCAACCCTGTAAGGTCAATCATCTAAGAGAAGGAAACTCTAATCAAACCTACGACCTGAGGACCTCACTGCTACCGTCCATGCTTGCAAGGCCAGCAGATGAACCTTTGGTTTAAAGGGTGAGGCCAGTTCTGTGCACGCTGTGCTCTCCACCAGAAAAATCCATTGCACAGGCTTGAAGGACTATAAAGGCAAGGTAGAGAGGTCTTTTTCTCCAATGGACTCGTAGCTTGAGATAGATCATGTAGGAGAGAGAGAGAGAAGGAAAGACAAAGGAAAACACAGTCTTGTATGATTTAGGCTTGGTTGCTAGTAAGAAGGAGAGTTGCTGGGAGATTTTTAAAATGAGAACACTTTCAAAATTATCTGGAAGTTACTTTTTTCAATGTTTCTCCTTCTTGCAGAGATGTCAGGAACGGTGTCTGACATTTCCATGGTGCACTGGAAGCAACAGTGGCTAGAAAACGGCACCTTGTATTTCCATGTTTCTATGAGCAGCGCCGAACAGCTCTCTCGGGCCACGCCGCCGACCCTGCAGGAACCTTCTGAGATTGTGGAGGAGCAGATGCACATTCTTCACATCTCTGTCATGGTGAGTGATATCTCTGTGATTCCCTTGCTACTCAAGATGGCGATCAAAATGGCACCCTGGAGGCCAGCCTTCTGTCTGCCAGCTCAAAGACATCCATTTTTCCCCTCCCCTTTTTCTCATGTCTAGTTAGTCTCCTTCTGGAAAAGAAGTTTCACATTCCTGGGATCTGGGGATCTTCCTTTTGAAAATGAATTTGTCAAGAGTATATCAGAGTGTGAGCTCCATCACTCTCTAAAAGCTCCAGGTTAGCCTTAACCTCTGAATGCTGTATAGCCAAACTCCCTTTTAAATTGCCAAGAGCAGCAAAGTGTGGCCTGGAGGAGTTTGGAGGGATGTTCTCTCTCGGGCAGGGAGTGAACGCTAGATGACAAATGGGACGACGTCAACATACCTTTTGTTGTCGACTGTCTCTTTTTGCTCAGGTTATGTGAATTGAAGCCTTCAGTGCTGTCAACAGTGCTCTTTTCTCTTGTGATACTCAGTCATATAAAGACAAGGCAATGGGACAACTGATGTCTTGATGCTCTTTAAAGTTTGTGCATGCCCATCAAGCAGATGTCAGCTATGCGTCGATTCCTGCTCTGAAAAAAACATGTCCATTGGTACAGCATTGTACAAACCGAAGCATTATCGCTTGGAGGCTTTCATTGTTATGCCTTTTTAAAAGCCTCTGCTTCCTATTGTGCAGACTTTCAGAGGTTGTGCAGAGAGCCTTCCAAAATGGCAGCCTCTGACCAATCTTCTTTGGAAAGAAAGCAACAGGGGGCAGGAGACGTAGGCGATGGCTGCACTCCACTCACCTGTGTAAGAAATTCATAATGAGTAGCTTTGTACCTTTCCAAGCAGCAACAATTGATTTCCGCATTAACTCCTACTGTAAATTGCTGCTGCTCTGCTGTCACAGCTACTGCAGTGCAAATTAAATGACTGTTGTTCCTTTTTTTGCTTTGCTTTTCTACTGAGAAGGAGAATCTGCATTGCATTGAGTGTAAAGGCTAAGCGGAAAGTCCTCTTTGGAATGTTTTGGGGTTTGAGAGGCTCTCAAGTGAGAGACAAGTCTGTTTTATTCAGAAACAGCTCTTGCTTTCTGATCCTGGTGGTGGCAGCCAGAATTTGGAAAAGCAATTTCTTTGGCCAAGAGTGCCTAGAATTCCCATCCCAATATGCCCTGGGGATTCTGGGAGTTGTAGTCCAAAAAGTAACTTTTAACAGAATCACAGAATCTTCAGGTTGGAGGGACTGCAAGAACTACACAGGAATACAGAGCTTTCTAAGCAATGGAGGAAGCTGTCATTCCCCTAGGAATTCCAGCTGCTGCGTGTGGGTTCAGTTAATTGAAAAAACCCAACCATGCCAAGTTTCAGAATGTGACAGAATGTACGATTGCTGCCTTTGAAAAAGATATCCTGTCCAACTCTTTCTGCCCAGCAGAAATGATTGTTAGTACCTTGGTCCTGCCTGAATTGTTCACAGACTCTTTTTTAAAAATATCCTACTGGGAATAGTACTAAATCTCCACTTATTTTTTTGCTATTGTGTCTGTTGCTGTAGGAGATGTTTTCTGTGGATCGGTTGATTGAATGTGTCCAACCAGTTATTGTTGGTGGAACACTGTTGCAGGACTTCGATGTTATATCTGTGCTACGCACTCTTCCCTGGTGTCTTAAAAGTCAGTTATGACCTCATACAAATGATGTTTCCCTCTTAAGGAATTCTAGTAATTGCAATTTTGTGTGTTGGGATAACCGTAGAGGTGGACTTTCTGTAAGATGCAGAAAATAGATCTAAAGTTCCATGATTCCTAAGAAGGGGTGTGGGACCCTGAGAGTTTAGCTGCTGTGTGGTCATCATTTTATCAAAAAGGATATTTAAAAAAAAACAACAATCCTGTTTTTGCTTTGCAATTGAAAGACCCATAGCAAGTTTATTGACTGTGCCTAGACTATAGCTGAAGGGTTTCTATATTCCATTGCATATTCAGGTTCTTCCGCCCCCATTTACACAGGGGATATGTTTGTGAACTTACCACAGATACATGAGACTGTGTGTAATAGCAAACCTCCATAGAATTGTGCTGGAGGACCAGCAAAATGTTTAGAGAGAATGTTTCTCTAGGCATCTGGTGCAACTCTTCAATTTCTGGTGGAGGTTGACCATAGAGTCACACTGGTGGACCTCCCAATGCCTAGAAAGACCACCAGCAGCACAACTTTATGATCCTCCAGATGCCAAGAGAGACCTTCCCCCCAATCATGGGTAAGTGAAACTGAGGATATCAATCCCGCACAAGTTGGGTGTGTGTGTGACCTGTATATTCATTGATGCTGATGTCACATGTATGCTTGGAAACCCCTGGGTCCACATGAGACTTAATGGTTCCCAAATTTACATGTATAGTATTCCACTCAATGGTTCTCTGTCATTTCCTGGAGAAGTCGAGTGGTACCTCTGCCAAACACAGAATCCACCAGGAAAGGAACACGTAAAATGTATTCCCCCCCGCCCCCCATTGCACATAAGCAAGACTTCCAGACTTCTGAGTAGGGATGCTTGAAAATTTCCATCTTTGCAAATCCTGATGCAGGCTGAGATTGATATGTGGACAGGGACATACAATTTCATCATCACATGTATGTGATTTGAGATGAACAGAGAGATCTGCTTTATGGTTGTTGTTTTCTTAATGATCTTATTGGCATGGTTTTAGCAACTGTAATATTTATATTTCTACGCCACTTATCAGTGCCAAAGCACTCCCTAAGCAGTTTACAATGTTTTTTAGCTAATTACCCCCAACAAGCCAGATATTCATTTTACTGACCTATGGAAGGATGGAAGGCTGAGTCAACCTTGGAGCCCTGTAGAATCAAACTTACAATGTTGTGGCTGCGTGTTTACTGGCATTTAATGTTTACTGGCATTTAACCACCAGGGCTCCATTCTTTAGTGCGGAAATATTCTGTTTTCTCTCTTCCAATGCCAGTGTGGGATTATTGCTCATAGCTACACATCCTTACATGTAGCAAAAGTCTACATGGGCAGCAGTGTATGTAAGTATCTCAGCATATTCACGGGCATTATAGAGGACTGGGAATGGGCATGAGACAAGCAAATGTTCAGAAAAGGCAGTGTGTGATTTAGAAAAGTTCTTGAAACCCCTTCCTAAGGCAGTACTACTCAACGAGGTAGTTTCTGGATGGGTGCTGATCTCCAAGTCTTTGTCTACTGGTGCATGGAGAGTTTCCGGCGAAGAAAGAAGCAGTTGTGGCCAGTGGGCAAAAATATGTGCCTGGCATATGAGGGGGAAATTGCTAGTCCCCCCACATCAGATAGCCTGAAGAACATTCCCCAAAGGAATTTAGAATATGTCCTAATGATAAATCAGTATAATAAATCAGTGGACAGAAATGCAAACTGATGCAGAATTAAGAGATTTGCATATATGGTTTGTGATTAGCATAATTTATTTTGAGCATGGAGTCTGAGCTGATTTTAATTCATCAGTACAGGCTTCTAGTTTCTGTAGGGTAACCCTGGCTGTGGCTAAGCATGAGGGTCTTTAAGTCTCGCCTTTTTGAAGGTCTCAACAGAAGAAGTGAAATTGCCTTTCTCAATGAAGGCAGCTGCAAAGCTTCATAATTCAGCCAGCAGGAAAGTTTGACTTTTTACAGAGTTATAGAAACATGTTTAGGTTGAAGGACCAAGGTGTCAGATTGACTCTTCCCATCATCACCAACTGGTTTGATGGAACCTGGGGGGAACACTTTAAGAAATTCTAATCCAGCCGTATCTCAAAAAACAAACCATCTGAAAGGAAGCTCTTAGCAAGGATTTATAATGACCAGGAACGATAATTAAGTGGGGGAATAATCGGAGCAGAGGGAAGGATGCATCACACGTTTTGTTTAATTCAGCACTTTGCATGGGAAGAATAATTAGTGGTTTTAAATGTTTTGACACAAGCAGCCCAAATAATCATAATAAATCATATCAGGCATATGCCCAGAACCTTGAAGTGACAGATGACAAACACAGCAATGACAGGTTGCTCCATCATGCAAGAGAAATCATTGAGTTAATGGAAGAATTATGGTTTCTGAAACCCACTCCACTCCTATTGTGGGGAAACATTCCAATTTATCAAAGCCAAATGAACATTAATTGCAGCAGCCTGCTAAATTTTCGAGCTGCTGTGACCTTCATTGAATTTTAATCCAAAACAGATAAGATTTACTTCCACACACAAGAGGAAACAACACAATTAAAACTCAAATGACAGCAAAGATTATAGTGCTAGGGGAAGGGCTTTCTTTTTTTCTTTTTTCTTTTTGCAGATGACAGCAGGCGTAATGACAAAAATATTGATTCCTTTGTACTTGACATTGCACAAATAAATAAAATCCAGCCCTTGCATATTTTGGCTGCCTTTCCTTTTGTTCCTCCCCCTCATACAAAAAACAATTTTCAGATGTTCAAGATGAAAAGAGAAGGGGCCACTGACAGTAATGGAGACGGAACTTCCTTTAAATGTTGCAATTAATGTTACGTCTCATTGGGGGGAGATTAGAGGAAAACACTACTGGAGAAGAAACAAAGCAAGCATTAATTTTGTTATTAAAAGATGCTCCAGAACAAAGAGGCATCATGTGCTGAGGAACCTGGCACTAGGGAGCCATTGCACCTCAAGTTTTAGCTTTGCAAAATGTAGAAGAATTATATTCACAGTGGACCAACACGAGCTGATGTACTTATGTACTTGTCAAAAACTAACTCCAGTTATGAAAGGCACAAGGGAATTCACAGACGCCGGGTGCTTTAAAAAAGAATTGTTAAACTGGTACTGCTTGATATAACTTATTCTCTCATCTCTGGGTGGTTGGAGAGCTGGTGTGTGTGTTGGATTTAGGCTGGGCAGATTCTGGTTTAAGAAAGTAGTTAGCTGTGAAGCTTGCTGGTTGACTTAACTCCAATCACCATTTTTGTCACCCTAGCCTACTTCACAGGGTGGTTGTCAGGTCGTACTGCTGATAGTACAGGTTGACCCCTGTATCCACGGATTGGGTATCCACAGTTTGACTTATCCACATCCTAAAAAGCATGTTCTCTTTAGGCATTTCTAAGTCCTCCAATGCAATTCCATGGTCAACTTCTGGTGTTTGTCCCATTGAAAATAATAGGGTTCCCTATTATCCACGGTTGCAGGTATCCATGGGGTGTGGGTCTAGGAATGTATCCCCCACAGATACAAGGGTCAACCTGTATTCAACTGCCAGGGACCCAAAGATTGCAGACTTAAAGAAAGTGTGAATATGTGAAATGCCATAGCTATGCAGTGTAGATGTGTAAATAGCTATAGCTTAAAACAATTTGTAAGCCTCTCTGATAGCCTTGTGGCTGAAGAGCGGGGTATAAATAACTAAATAAAAAATAAAAATATATTTTGATCATTTATTTTAAATATTTTTTGTACTGCCCTCTGGGACAAGCTTCCCAAAAATAGCTTACAAGTTATAATGATAAAACAATAAAATATATTTCACCTCCCATATCTATAGGAGGTACATTCCTGGATTTATTGTGTATAAGTGAAACTGTGGATAAAAGCAAACCCTATTAAAATAAAGGATTCCCTGTATAAGCATACCATAGAGGTGCATTGGCGGACCTAGCAATTCCCAGAGAGGGCATCTCTCTAGGCATTTTCCAGCACAGCTCTTTGGTATGTGTCTTTTGTTTTGTGTCCCTCTGATAACTGAAACCGTGGATATTAGTTCGGCAGATATGGGTGGTGACTTGTATATAAAAATGATAATCTAAAACAGCGGGATGAAAATTATAAATCAGTAAAAAAAAAAAATCAGTTTATAATATAGACAGTGCTTCACTTAGAAGCAGACTGGAGCATCCAGATCTTTTAAGGCTAGGTTTAATACCTATTATTCCTATCAGCAGCTGCTTTAACCCCTTTTTTTCTAAAGGAAAGAGGATGGAAGTTGAATTGTGACATCAATTGCTAGGGAATAGTTGAGACAGAATAAAACATTTCCATGTTTCCATAATAAATTGTACTTTTGGTATGTCTTAATCTAGGCTCAAAGTAGAGGATGGAACTATATTAAATTGTAAACTTGCTGTGCTTTGGAAGTAAAAAATATAATAAATGGAGTACTAATTACTTTCCTCTCAAGTGTACCAATAGTAATTTGGGGCTTCGAAATAATGTTGTTGATTCTGGAGAGAACTGCATTGCCTAATGAAAATCTCTGCTTCTAATGGAAAATAATTTACTGTAGATACACATTGCAGTTCATAATCTACTTAACCTGAAATGAGCTAAACTACTCTAGAATAAGCTGTTAGGACGACATGGCATCAATTTACTGTGGCTAGATGCTAGAAGAGGAATGCTTTCCTTCCAAATGAGGCCACATCCAATTTAGCCTGTGGTCCATTCCCTGCCTTTAAAGCTGGGTAGACTATTTGCTAACAAGCTTGAATTGACAAAGTTCACACTTTGAAATAATTAATCGTCGGTCATCAATCATTGCCATGAAAAGAATACGAGTGAGTATAAGTGAAGTAGAAACCATTAATGAATGTAGTCTAATATTATGCATGGCATACTTTTGTGAAAGCCAAAAGTTTCCAGATATTCTCATTTTATAATAGTTTTACTTTCTGCACTGTACTGGAAGAGTAAGAGGAGAAGAGTGTTGAGGATACCGTGGATGGCCAAAAAGACAAATGGGTCTTAGAACAGATCAAGCGCAAACTTTCATTAGAAGCCAAAGTGACCAAATTGAGGCTGTTGCACTTCAGGCACATCATGAAAAGATATGACTCACTAGAAAAGTCAATGATCCTAGGAGAGGTGGAGAGGTAAGGAGAGGAAGATGCACACTAGGTGGATAGACTTAGTCAAGGAGGCCACAGACTTGAACTATTGGAATATCCAGCATTCTTCCTATACCCCCCCCCACTTGCTGGCTATTAGAGCAAGTAAGTCTTAGGGAAGTTTTCGGGACCTCCTGCATGTTAAAAGAGTTCATAGATTCATAAAATCATAGAATTGTAGAGTTGGAAGAGACCCCAAGGGCCATCCAGTCCAACCCCCTGCCACGCAGGAAATCACGACCAAAGCATCCCCGACAGATGGCCATCCAGCCTCTGTTTAAAGACCTCCAAGGAAGGAGACTCCACCACGCTCCGAGGGAGTGAATTCCACTGCCGAACAGCTCTTACGGTCAGAAAGTTCCAACATTAGAGTTCCTCCCTCTTCTCCTCACCCTATTCTCAGTGGGCTTGGCTTGTATAGGAAATACAGCCAAGCAGTATGGTCATCATATTCTGGGCACCACAGTTCAAGAAGGATATTGACAAGTGGAACATGTCCAGAGGAGGACGACCAAAATGGTTAAAGGTCTGGAAGCCATTATGCCCTATGAGGAGCGGCTTAGGGAGCTGGGTATGTTTAGCCTGGAGAAGAGAAGGTTCAGAGGTGACATGATAGCCATGTTTAAAGATTTGAAGGAATGTCATACTGAGGATGGAGCAAGCTTGTTTTCTGCTGCTCCAGAGACTAGGACATGGAGCAATGGACTCAAATGACAGGAAAATAAATTCCACCTAAACATTAGGAAGAACTTCCTGATAGTCAGAGCTGTTTGGTAGTGGAATGCACTGCCTCAAAGTGTGGTGGCGTCTCCTTCTTTGGAGGTAACAGAGGCTGGATGGCCATCTGTCAGGAATGCTTCGATTGGGTATTTCTGCATGGCAGGGGGCTGGACTAGATGGCCCTGGGGGTCTCTTCCAGCTCTACAATTCTATGATTCTATGATTCTATCATATCATGTGACTCAGGTCTACTTACCTCATGGTTTCAAAGTTTTATTACTCTTTGTTCCACTCTCTGAAGAAAAACGACGCATCTCTCCATGCTCCAGTAGGTATGGCTGCCTTACCTATCTTTTCCCCAAGTCTCACTGGATGGTGAGTCATGACTTCTATCCTAACCCAAATCCTTTGTCAGTTAGAATGTAGCCTCCCATGCATATGTAGATTGAAAAGTTATTAGTAAATGCTTAAGTATTCTTTCAAGAAGAAGCTGTTTATTTTTCTTTTCTTCTTAGTGGCTTGAGATCTGAGTGCTTTACTGACTGAGAGTCCCACTTTCCATTCTCTGCCATTCTGCTATACTAGAAGTTAATTCCTGGCCATTTTAACTTTACAGAAAATTTCCCAAAGGACTTGCACCCTGGGATCTTTAATGATTTTTTTATTTTATTTTTAAGCCACATAACCCCAACATGAACTTGCAGTACCTGAGCAGGGTGGATCAGGACAGTAGGTCTTGGAGATGTCTCATCCATGGAGTCACCATGATTTGAAATGGACTCAAGGACATTTAACAACAACAAACTGTAGGAACTGGATGAGAAGTATAGTTGACATTGAAGGCATCTCCTTCCCAACCGTCTTTTTATACCAGCTTTCTAAATAAGCAGACAAAAGTAATTAGTTTACAAAAATAAAACTGAATTTTAAAAAATACTGAGGGAGGCTAGGTATGGACCAGAGGGATTTCCTCCTCTATTGCCTGGTTTTGCTTTCTGTGCTAGTTATGCTGTCCTGTTGATTTCACCTGCATGAAATTCCTTGGTTGTTTTTTTTAAAGGCTGGTTTCCATCATTTTTTTGGCTTTAAAGCATTGAGTTTCCATTTCTCTTTGTGAATTTCTTTCCTCCCATTCTTAGGTCTCCCAAAAGGAGAGCTCTTGTTCTACTGTGTGAAGTGTTGCCTTAGGCCCATTAGACTTTGCAAGTAGCCACTTCCCCTGTGTGTACTTAGTCATTTGGTTTGAAAGGATATCTTCAAGATGGTTCTACTTTGGATGACAACAAAGAAATGCAGAGACACATCTGGCTGCCTCATTGTTCTCAAACTTCCTTTTCTTGGAGTCGGGTGGGTGGGAGGACTTAAATTCTGATCCTGAGTCATTAAGAAGGGCTGTAAGATGATGTTTTATTTTCTTCCATTGCTTTTTGTCTGTGATATATAAGAGGGTTTGTTACAATAAATCTTTGTGTTATCTCACATTGACTTCTCCTTGGCTGCCCTTGGTAAGATCCAGCTGGTTACAATAATTCTCTCACTGTATTTTGTTTTTGCCCTTACGTTATCTAGTTTGGCATCAAAATGGTGTTTTACTGCTTCTTGCACCCAGAGTGAAGTAGATTCTTCAATATTGCACTTTGCTGAGCTCTTGCAATAGAGTATTACATACTATGATTACAAATCACCCCCAATTTCACTTCCCCATTACCTTCACTGGTAGGGTTAGAGAGGCACTCCTATATAAGCCTTAAAACATCTGCTAGTCAACTCAGATCAGGGATGAAGGACCTTTAGCCTTCATATGTTGGCTAAGGGCTGATGGGATCTGGAGTCCACTGATAACTACAGAGGAACTGATTATCTTCCCAATCTAGTAGATGCACTAATGCCCTGATCCTCAAGTTCCTGTGTTACAGCCTGGAGACTGGCTGCGAAATACTCTTTCTGTATCTGTCCACCTCTCACATCTTGATTGTAGCACCATCTTCCTTAATTGTAGCATCATGGTACTGTCCAGAGCTAGCAAGATTACAAATATATAGAATTTTCCTTCCTTTCAGATTAAGGGTCACTAGTAATTTTTTCCTCCTCTTAAGTCGACAAGTTGAAGGCACTTATATACACATAGCGTATGAGCCTCCACCCCCATCATCACTCCTGCTCCGCTGTCTTCCAGTATCATTGTCCAATGAACCAATTTCTTCCTTCACCCGTCCTCTGGTCTGTCCTCTGTACTGCTGCAATTTTCATCCCACACAACGCATGTTGTGGAGGAGGGCTAAAATGTGCTCCCTAAAGCTTTCCTCCTTCTGCCTCTATTGCAGAAACAAGATAATCTTCCTATGTTGTGAAGTGCACATGATGACTAAGATTCTTTTTTTTTTCCTTTTTGAAATCATTTTCTGTAAAGACTAAAATACTGAGAGTGCTTTGTAGTTCTTCATACATCTTAGCCCAGGAGTAGCCAACAGGTCTATGTAGCTACTTTATTTTCCAGACAGTATCATTGATGGAGTGAGGAGTGGTGCACATGTCTCGGTCCTATCCTGGGTCACTATGACTCACACAAAGGGGTCGTCTGCACCCATACACTGCATCTCTTGGAACCTCAACAAACAAGGAGGGACAAAGTCAGACACCCTACTCTTGCTCATTACTACATTCAGAGCCAGCTTGGCATAGTGATTTGTGTTTTGGATTACGACTCTGGAGACCAGGGTTTGAATTGCCACTTGGCCATGAAAACCCATGAGTGACCTGGGCAAAGCTCATACTCTCAGCCTCAGAAAACCCTTAGGATCGCCATGCATCAGAAACTGCTTGAAGGCACACAACAAAACCACTACTGCGTTCATGTTTTAGCTTCATCCACATCCTATAAATAAAGCATTAAAGGAGAAAGTAATGGCAGTGCCTCTTGAGCAAAACATCTCTGAAAGGGCCAGTCCTACTATGAGATTGAGGCAGTTGTCTGGTGGTAGATGCTGGTATCAGGGTGTAGCTGGACGAATTTGGAAGATGTTGCTATGTGTAACGTAGAGCTCATCTTCTGCCCCTAAGGCCTCAAGTTTGTTGGCCTCAATTGTGGTGAAAGATGCTGTCCTGATACTAGTGCTGAAGCAATTCAACCACAAGATGGGTTGGCTTCTGTACATGAAATGTCATCAGGAAGCATTTTGGTAGCTGTGTCACTAGAGCATTCCACTTTACATGAGGGTATGTCTGTCTAAATACCCTAATGCACCAGATCCTTGTGAAGTCGAAGGCACTAATCCTCCTTGCATATCCTACTGCCCTAGGGACTAACCATTCAAATACACAAATTTACATATCCTCTCCAACAGGGATTCACAGTATATGAACCCTATACACCCCTATGCCACCATTCTCTGAAGATGCCAGCCGCAGATGCAGGTGAAATGTCAGGAACAAACTCTTCCAGAACACAGCCTCACAGCCTGAAAAAAACCATGAAAAACCTAAGCACCAGATACTGTTTGATCTTGGAAGCTAAGCACGGGCGGACTGCTTGGATGGGAGACAGCCGATGAATACCAGGTGCTGTAGGCTGCATTGCAGAAGAAGGAACTGGCAAAACCACCTCTGAGTATTCTTTGCCTAAGAAAACCCTATGAAATTCATGGGGTTCCCTAGAGTACTGTGTCCAGTTCTGGGCACCACAATTCAAAAAGGATATTGACAAATTGGAGCGTGTCCAGAGGAGGGTGACTAAAATGGTGAAAGGTCTGGAAACCATGCCTTATGAGGAGAGACTCAGGGAGCTGGGTATGTTTAGCCTGGAAAAAAGACAGTTACAGGGCAATATGACAGCCCTGTTTAAGTATTTGAAGGGCTGTCACATTCAGGATGGAGCAGGCTTGTTTTCTGCTGCTCCAAAGACTAGAACACGGAGCAATGGATGCAAGCTCCAGGAACAGAGATTCCACCTCAACATTAGGAGGAACTTTTTGACAGTAAGAGCTGTTCGGCAGTGGAACGCACTCCCTTGGAGCGTGGTGGGGTCTCCTTCCTTGGAGGTCTTTAAACAGAGGCTGGATGGCCATCTGTCAGGGATGCTTTGATTGTGATTTCCTGCGTGGCAGGGGGTTGGACTGGATGGCCCTTGTGGTCTCTTCCAATTCTACAATTCTATGATTCTATAAGTTGACAGGTGACTTGAAGGTACATACAGACACACATGGTTTGCTTATAAGTCTTGACATACCAGCTGAAGATTCCCCACGTACCTTTCTCTCACAGTGAGCATGTTTGTGAATTTGACTGGTGAATGGTGCAATGTAAAACCTCCTGTTTTACTGGGCAGCTTGTCCTGTGGATGAGCATTAAACGTCCTGATGCCCTCCTCCTCTCTCTTTCCCTCTGGGGAAAAGCTTTTCCACCAGCTTTAATTTTATCTTTTCCCACATCGAGCATTGTGACACACATCCTGGTCTGAAATATGTGACAGAATGAATTGGTAGAATAATGGTGAGATAATGGACTTTGGACTGCAGGGAGAAAATGTGTGTGTGTGTGAGAGAGAGTGAGTGTGTGTGTGTGTGTGTTTTTTTTAAAAAAAGGTGGCAGAATCTGTGTCAAGCTTAAAACACCACTTGAAAACATATTTATTTATGCAGGGCTTCTGTAGCTGGTAATTACTGTTTTGGTTTCTCTGTTTTGCATTGGCTGTCGGAAAGTGTTTTTTTATTATTTTTAAATTGCTTTTAAATTGTTTTGCATGGACTTTTACATTGTACTCTGTGTGTGTGTGTGTGCGTGTATGCAAACTTTTGAGAGCTTGTTATGTCAAGCGCTCTAGAAACACCCACCAAATAAATAAATAATTCACCCCAATTTCTTTTGAAAACTTCATTTCTGCAAGTAAAAGAAAATGAAATGTTAGCACACCAGGAGGAAAAAGCTCCCTGCTGAACTAGTTTTTCCTACTTCCTGGGAGATATATTTTAATACATATAGATGCATGCTTTCTTTCTCCCCCTTTTTGTACAAAACAACAATGTTGTGCCAAAAAAAAGTTGTGCAAAATCAGCAGTGTTGCACAAAAATGGTCAAAAGGTTCTGTTGTACAAGATTTTGCACACCTGTTTTTGGTGAAACATTGCTGTTTTTTTAAATGTAGAGAACAGCAATGTTGTACAACAAAATGGTATGTAAAATCAACAAATATTTTACACACACACACACACACACACACAAAATAGCCATGTGGTTTTTGTTGTGCAACTTTGCTGATTTTGCCCTTTTTTGCTATGCAACATATTTGTTCTGCAGCTTTGCTGTGTACTATGCACAAACCCCAGAAATTTGCAAACGCAACTAACATGTGGCTGGCTGAAAACAGTCCTTTCCATATTAAAATCTGAACAGTTCTCAGGAGAAGCTACATAGCTTCCAGGAAAATGTGCTGTTGCTGTGGAAGCTGCACTGTTTTTGTAGAAAAGCTGCACAGTTTCCCATCCTTTCTGGGGGCAATTTCAATGTCTAGGCACATTACTTTCATTACATTAAACTTTGCTGTATCTGTTTTCTCACTGGTGTATCTTTTTGTTTTTGTTGAACTGGCTTTATGCCCAGAACTAGCCTCTGCCTATACTCTTAGCAACTCATACACATCCCACAAAACACATAGATTTCTGCTTTATATTTTCTGCTTTATAACCGCACGATTTAAGCTTCTGGGCCTTTATTTTTGCAAACTATAATCCAAATCAGTGCTTCTTTCTACTTTTGGTAAGTTGGCAGCTTAGTGCTGAAGGGGTGTGTGTTGATGATATGGATTCATTAAGCCAGTTCAGTAACATTCAGTGGAAATAATAATAATAATATTTATTTATACCCCACCCCTCTGCTAAAAACAATCGGGGCGGCTTCCAACAATTAAAACATTATAATAAAGACTGAAAACACCACCCACCCCCACCCACCCCCATAAAAAGACATTAAACACTATAAAATTCAAACCTTCTAACTAAAAACACATTAAAAACAAATATATACATAATTTTAAAAAGCCAGGAGACTGAGCTCCTGAGGCCAGGATCTAATCAGGAAAGGCCTGGCGAAAGAGATCCATCTTTAGTGCTTTTTTTAAAGCTACTCAAGCTTGTCAACTGACGGATCTCATTCGGCAGGCCATTCCATAAAGTATGAGAAGTTTTTTGGGGAGGGTTAAGGACAAGGATATGGGCTAGCTCTCTGATCTCCCCAAGAAATACTGGATTCCAGTCAGGGCAAAGTCAGCCCAAGACATCTTTTTTTCCCCCTGCTTGAGGCAAAGCAGCTTTTTACTCTTTTTACTCAACACAAGTCAGAGTGTGGGGTGCCTAAAGCCTAAACCCTCCTTGGCTTGCCTGGCTCTTTGAAGAGCAGCAGACACACACCAGCTGTTTGCAGCATTTCCATGGAACAGAGGTGCAATTGGATCGAAAGCACTTGGCCTATATTAGTGCCCCAAAGAGACACTCTCTGTATGATTAAGTGGCGGGTTTTGCCTGGTCTCTCCTAGAGATCCATCATCATTCATATCAGCTCTGGGCCTGTCAGCCTCTTTCCACTGCAGAAATTAATGATTTGAACTCCACGACCCCATTCCTATGACAGGAAAGAAACTTGGGAAGTCGACACAAGGCTGCAGAGGGATGACAAAGTGCCTTCCAATGGCCTGGCCCAGTAGGAAGAGTGACAGCGGCAGGCAGGAACTGCTGAGCTGGACAGGGGTGGGAAAGGGCCAAGAATGGGAGGGTCTGCTGTTGCTCCCTGTCTGTAAACTGGAATTAAGATAGATTGGCTTAATGCTCAATCATAGCATCCAAGCAGTGGGCCTAAAAGGGCCTCTTCTTTCTGATTAGTGATGTTTTGTGGTCAGTCTTTCTTCTTGTTTCTAAAAGTAAAGTGAACCCCAAACCTGTCATCTAGTGCACTGGTTCTTAACCTGTGGTCCAGGGACTCCCAGGTGGCTGCAATGTCCTCACAAGGGGATCCGTGAAGGTTTGAAAGCTGCTTGGCCCACCTCCTGCCTGCAGTAGAGTGGCTACATGACAGGAACCAAGGCACAGGCTGGCTGGCTTGGCCTGCGCATTGCCATTCAACCCACTCCAGGCACAAACGTTCAGGAGGAAGCACGAGAAAAGTCTTCCCTTCCCCTCCAGTGCCTCTGAGGGAAGGTTTAAAGGGGGTCCCTGGTAAAGAAAAGTTTAAGAGCCACTGCTCTAACGTGTTGGCTAACTCTGGGATAAGGCTCTGACATCTTATGTCAGAAATGGGTGAGATTTGCAACACAAGAACAAAAGAAGATCCAACCTCATGGATAATGTCTAGGAGGAGAAGGCATGTGAAAATGCATTCATTCCAACATTTGTCAGCTCAGGGGTTACTGCAAGGGGGTTGGACAGCTGTAGCCCTATGGCTATTTTTACCCTACAAGTCACAGCAGCCTGATCCAACAGAGTCAACAGTGAGGGATTATGAGAGCTGCTGTTCGAGAACATCTGGAGAGCCACAGTTGCTCACCCCTGGCATACTGCAATGCTGATACATGACAAATTTAGTACATTGTTTGGATTTACTGCAAATCACAGGATTGCCTATGTCCATATTAGCCAGCAAGATTTTATACTAGTCTTCCCCCCCTTCTTTAACATGAACATTTATCCAAATCCTTCCAGCACACAAAACAAATGCCATGAGGGCAAAATGGCTGAACAGTAGATCCTTTTAAATATTATTTTAAAGCTTTTCTGGCTGAGAAAATACTTATAATCTTCATCAGCAGAAAGAGAAGGCGATTTAGCATCTGCAGGGCTAGAGAGTGGAAGGCGTGGTGTGGTGTAGCATCCTTTTCTCTCACACTCAAAAACTGCTTTGAACAGACAATATTTGCTGCAAAGAGCACATGAGAAACACCAACCTAGTTACTTTCCTAAATGGTCTCTTTTGTTGATTAGATGGTACTTAGACTGCTGCAAGCATGAAGTTGACTGAACTATGCCTCTCAAGGGCAGATGCTATGCAAATTTGAAAAGAGCTTTCCTTTTGTGCATATAGAGAAAGGTATCTTTCCCTACTTCTTTGCTTGATGGACAGAGTACTTGAAAGTCTATTTACACTTGACCGTTCTCAACAACAAAATACAATATGCTTTGTCAGATGAAAAACATACGGGTATGTTTGAACTCTCTTATAACTCTGGAAATTTTACTGGTATGGAGGGATAAGACAAGTTAATGGAACGAGACCTATCAATCTGCTTTAGGAGAACTCTTCTTGTGTTGTCAAAATATATATGCAAGTGGAAACTTGATCCCTTTCTTATTGTCCCCGGAGGTGTATTTTAAAATGGCCAAATACTAAGAGAAGTCAAATACATCCATTGCAACTGTCGCCTGCCCCCAGTACATGTGCCACCTAGCAGAGAATTCTGCAAAACATGGTCCATTTCCCCCCATTTGACTCATTTCCTAAATCCACCAAAAAGTGATACCTTTATCTCATGAAGGCAGAGGCCACTTGCCTCACTGCTGGAAAAGGATTTAAGTTTTACTGTGTTTTGTCTGAACTCCACGTGGCCAGGAAGTCGGAGTGGCCGCTGCCTGCATGCACAACCTCACCTGAACAACAAGATAAGTAACATCTGAAACAGCATGTAGGTCTATGACTCCAACATCATCACTTTTCTTTCTTTATTTTAAAACATCTTTTGCCTGATGAAGAATCCAGTAGAGCTTTGAAATCTTGCATCATGTGTTTTGCATTGGCCAATAAAGGATATCACTTTTTAGTGGATTTTGGATTTTTGTTTTGCTGAATAGCCAACACAGCTATCCCTGAATGTGTTTCCTAGACACATTTCCTGTTTGAGATGAGTGAATCTGTGATTTCTACTTTCTCCCACATTTGATTTTGTTTGCACAGTATCAAGTCCTCTCCACATAATGTATGAAGAAATTTATGCATGTTGTGAAGTTCTTATCACATACAAATCAAATGAAATTCTCACCCATCCGCACTGGCCAAATTTAACAGGTTCAGCTATTCCCAGTGTGGCATAGATCATCCTGTACCAGCCAGCAATATATTTGTTAATGAGGATTCTCAGAAAAGAAGATAAGGAAAGAGACAGCTATCTTAATTTAGTGCTGCAAATATGGTGGAATACACGAGGATACAAAGCCTGAATTTTTAGAGCGAAGCACTCAAAGCCATCTTACTGGAAAGGCAAACCTGCTTTCATCCACATTCATTTTTTTTTAATGCTACACATTTGTTTCCATCAAATTTATGAAGATATGTATGGATTTTGGGGAGTTCACCCCCAACACATAATTCTTACCTTTTGTTTGTTTGTTTGTTTCTAGCTGGCCTTGTAGTATTCTGACTACAAATGCTGTCCGTGCTGCTGGAAGTACGGTATTTAGAGACCCACCAGAGTTTATGTGTTATTTTGGGTCTGCCATCCCCTCTGCAGGCAAACCTAGTCTGAGATAGAATGCATAGTCTTTCATCCTATTTGAATTGTGCAGAGTCAAGGCCATAGGGGGAAATGGCTCGGCCTATTGTCTTGGCATAAGAGACCAATCTGTTTCTCTTTGTCAGCTTCTGCAGTCTTATATTGGCAGATTTCCTGGGGTTATCAGGAGCTGGCTGTGAAAAGAGCTCAAACAAAGCTAACTCACCTGTTCCCCAGGGTGGAGAAGGATAGCACCTGGGATCCAAGGACACTGTGAAGACCTTGGTGCACCCTGGCATAGATGTCAGCAGCTGTGGAGCAGGGGCAGGATTCAAGGTTGGGTGAGACCAAGGATACAATGCATCTTGGGGTTGATGCTAGCAGCTGTGGAAGAGAGACAGAGTGAGTTGGAACTGCAGAGTAAAGCAAGATGTGGCAGGCAACACAGTGGGACCTGGGCGAATGCAGCGTTTCCAGTTGTCCCGTGAAGGCAGAAAAACTCAATCAGGGGTAGTCTTAACAGCGAAAATACTCCTCACAGGAGGGTACCTTTTATTCCAATGGGATCCTGCATCTATTTGTTGCATTGTGAATTATGGGACCCCAAAATGCCATATACTCTGTGAGAAAAGCCTTCATGTCTTTTCCCATGTTTTTTGAAAAACAGCGAGGGAAATTAACATTCCTGCTCATTGGGTCAAGTGACCAAACTGATTCGTTTTCCCTATACGAGCAGAAGTTGGCAGATGATTATTGGTTGGACATGCGTCGGGGACGACGCTTGCCAGCAAAGCAAGCACCCAGAACTGCCATCTTGGATTTTCCCCATAGCGATCATGCACTATTTTTTCCCCGAGTTTGTTAAAGCAGAAATTCTCGCTCTTCTGCACCTTGTATTTTGTTTTTAAAAAATGTTCAGCAGGGGCAATGTGGGGAAAATAAAATTGTGAGTGATTCACTTGTGCCTACCATTTTGATCACAGGCATGCCTGTGGGAACACCGAACACAGTTTGCTTTTTATGCCTGCGAACTTGCAAATAGACCATTAAGACAAATAAAAGGTTCTGTGAGTTGGCATTTCCCCACAGCAATCCACATTTTTTCCCTCCATATAGACAAGCCCTCAGTTGTTGTTACAGACTACAGTGAAAACTAGGACTTCTTAATGGAAGACATGGTTGATGTACGGAAGCTCCTGCCACCAAAAAGTGGTGGAGACTGTGGACTTAGATGGCTTTAGAGGGGTTGGAGCTGTGGCCCATCAATTGCTGTTAGCCTTCAGGTTCAGTGAAAGGATAAAAAGGATACAATTGGAGCAAGCGATAATTTCATCAATCTGTTGCCTTGAGCGCAGGGTGCTGGGCAGAGCTTGAAAAAAGTTACCTTTTTGGATGAATACTCACAGAATATCCCAGTAAAGGAATGGAGGAATATATGGTCATCCCTACGTCTCTTGAATAATTTTTCTCCTTTCCTTCCTGCCTGCCTGCCTGCCTTCCTTTCTTTTCTTATCCATGTTGCAGAGGCCAGGGGTCAGAACTGGAATGCAAATTGCTTGTTCTTGATTGAGATTGTGCTCTGCTTGCCTTTTGAAAGCATGGGGCATTGAGTATAAAAGAAATAGACATGAGCTTTGAGCAAAGATCAAGATCAGAAAGAGGCAATGTACTTCATGGGTATGTTACTACAACCCAAGAGGGGACCTGACTACCTACATGAATGAACCCCTCCAGGCCTTACAATCCTTCTCTTTCTGGGAGGAGGGAAGAGGAGGACACACACCTGTATGGGAGAAAGAGAGAAAATCAGCCTCTCAAAGAAAGCCCAAAGCTCCAAAATACAGCTTTTCTGCTCTGTCCTGACGCGTTGAAGAAGATAGGAATTCAGCTCCTGGAGTTGTACAGCTTTTCATGAACATTTTTAACCTTCCACCTAAATATTTGTGATCTGAATACTCATGCCAAAGAGTGGGATTTAATTCTTGTGGGCGAGGAGCTCGCCTTCCCCTGCCTATAGTTTTCAGTGTATTTACTGAACACCACACCATGCACGGGTATCATCAAGAAATTCTCCCTTAATTTATGACACACAATTATTAGGGTTTTTTTTGTTTAAAGGAAGATGTACTTGGCAAACATGTGGCTCAGCAAGAATGACTACAACTCCTATTAGCCATAGCTAACTTAGCCAGTGTTCAGGGATGAAAGTATTTGCATTTCAGCAACATCTGGAAATAGGGTGACCAACTTTCGGTCATGAATTTTAGGGAGCTCTAGTTGCGAGAAATTTTGTGCATTTTTAGTGGTGCAGTGTCACTCCAGAAAATGTTCATTGGTATAGGATTATACCTTTAATGGCCAGGCCATATTGTTTCATATTTTCATAGATTCATAGAATCATAGAGTTGGAAGAGACCACAAGGGTCATCTAGTACAACCCCATTCTGCCCTGCAGGAATACCCAATCAAAGCATTCCCGACAGCCTCTGTTTAACAACCTCCAAAGAAGGAGACTCCACCACTTTCCAAAGCAGTGAATTCCACTGCCAAACAGTTCTTACCATCAGGAAGTTCTTCCTAATGTTTAGGTGGAATCTCTTTTCCTGTAGTTTGAACCCATTGCTCCATGTCCTATTAGTCTCTGGAGCAGCAGGAAACAAGCTTGCCCCCTCTTCAACAGGACATTCCTTCAAATATTTAAACATGGCTATCATGTTACCTCTTGACCTCTTCTTGTCCAAGCTACACTTACTTGGCTCCCTAAACCACTCCTCATAAGACATGATTTCCAGACTTTTCACCATTTTGGTCACCCTCCTCTGGATGTGTTTCTGCTTATCAATAGCCTTTTTGAATTGTGGTGCCCAGAACTGGACACAGTATTCCAGGTGAGGTCTGATCAAAGTAGAGTAGAGCGGCACTATTACTTCCTTCCATATAGTTCTTTTCTTGTTCTGTGTCTATATATGTGCTGTCCTGTTGACTTATGGCAACCCCATGAATTTTATAGGCAAGGAATACTCAGAGGTGGTTTGCCAATTTCTTCCTCTGAAGTATAGCCTGCATAACCTGAAATGTGTTGGCAGTCTCCCATCCAAGCACTAACTGGGGCTGGTAGTATTGTTAGAAATGGCTGAGAGGAAGAAATCCTTTGTGATCTTCTTCCAGCTCATCACTAGGTCCAGATCTGGCTTCTTCTTGCTCCTCCTCTAGCATATTGCTTCTTCTTTCTAAACCTTTTACATCTTCTTGCCTGGCACTTCTGTTGGCAGTACAGCAAATGTGTTTGTGCTGGATTTGAGGACAAGGCCACATGCCCCGACTAAGAATTTCAGCCACTGCCTTGTCTTTCTTCCACTTGCATCTCTTTTTCTCTTTCTCTCTCCCTACCCTCTTCTTCCCTGCCGAGGATTTGCCCGCCACAACAGTGCCACTGGCTCCATCATACCAAGAAGTGTTAATGACTTTTTAACACTGTGCAAAGGCAGATTGGCGTGCTGGGGTGTGAGCTAATGTTTCTTCCAGTTTTAGAAATAGAATTTCATATTATAGCACAGAAGGGTGGCCAATGCCTTCCTGCTTGCTGTCTCTCAGATCTGAAAACTGCATGATCTTGAGTCTGGAGATGTTGCTGTGTTTTTCCTCATGGCCACCTGTATGTTTTCTGCAGTGGGGAAACTGCTTTGACAAAACTCAACACCAGAGGTTTTTTTATGGACAAGTTGCAAAGTGTGTTTTAATTTGGTCTTATTTCTACCAACCTATCTTGTATTGTAGGTTGGTTTTTGTATTTGTTCTGCTCCAGAAAAATAATAGGGTGGGGAGGGGAAGGCAAACTAAACTGTTGTACTTCTCTCTCAACCCCAACACCCTAATTTCCTCAACTGAAATTGTTTCTCAGAGCTACCATTTGCCCAGCAGTGGTGACAGTGGTGGGAAATGTTCAAATTTCTACAAGCTGAGTCTCCCTTATCCAGAATTCTGAAATCAGAAATAAGCCAAAATCCAAAATTGTCCACGAGTGGCTGAGATAGTGACACTTTTGCTTTTTGATGGTTCAATATACACAAACTTGGCTTCATGCACCAATAATGATGATGATGATGTGTTTTAAATTACATTCAGGCTATGTGTATAATGTATATATGAGATATAAATTAACTTCTTCTTTAGACTCCAAGTTATCTCATTATGCACATCCAAGTATCCCTAACATCAGAAATATTCCCAAATACCTCTGGCCTCAAAGCATTTCAGATAAGGGAGACTCAACTTGTATATTTGTAGTGGAAAGTTCATTTGGTTTTTCTTTTCTTTTTTTTTTCTTTCTTTTTCTTTTTTTTGTGGACTATACGTCCCAGAGTCCTCTAGTTACTATGTTCAAAGGATTTTCAAAGCTCTAGTTTCTAACCCTCTAGGTACCAGTACCCTGAGGGGTCAACAAATCTGGAAGAGTGGCATGGCTGAAAAAAATTGAATTGCCCTCTCCCATTTCTGCGGCTCTAACCACCTCTCCCCACCATCTCCCTTGAGCCTTCTTCTATATTTTTTAAAAATGAATTCTATCTTCTTTTAGTGTGGCATTCAGATCCTTTATCTGGAGGTAGATGAAACCTTGGACTTTGATATATACAAAACAGCATGGTTCCTTGTTTGCTGCTGAATATAATTCAGGTATGCAGCCTTGAGGAGTCCACAGGTTTTGACTAAGGCTGAGATTCTGTATCAGGGTTGCTTAGCATAAACCTCCGCATTGATTGTGCTATGGAACACAGTGTTGCTTTGAGTGGCAACATTGCATAACTGAATGCACAACCAAACATGTAAGAACATCCACATTACACACATCCCCATGTGCCTCACATTCAGAAAGGCATTGTATGTGTAATTCTTCCAATGCAACCTGAACTGAATTTGCGGGACAAAAACATCTAGACACTTCTATATGTGTGATGAAGGCACCAACAGGATTCCAGCCTAAGAAAAGGCTATGAAAGCTTCACCAATTCAACTATATTGCTGAACTACTCAGTTCCCTGCTTTGGCGTCTTTAAAAATCTTGCTACCATCTTGCTCACATGTCAATACATAAAGCTGGATTGTTTATGGCTGCAGGGCTCTTTGCTCAGAGGAGCCCAGTCCACTTTCTGCTGGGTTCTGAAGATTTTATTCTAAGCTACGTTTAAAACAAGACTGCTTTTTTCCCCCTGTGGTCAGGTATGTTGGGAAAAGAAGGGAGTACAGTGTATCCAGTATGCTGCATCCAAGCACTTCTGCTTTTCCCAGGCCAGGCTGGTATGAAGGAAACAGAGCCGTGGAGTTTCAGATACAGAGAAACAAACCTGCTTCCAACCATAACAGAGAAGTCAGCTAGGCAGCCCTCCTGCCCTCCTTACCCATGAGAGCAACTGTCTTACTCCTTTGCTTATGCTCTTTGCCTCCTGTGGAGACCTGTGTGCTCTCATGAAGCATTGGAAACAGCCCTTAATTGCTGGCTTTCACATTTTCAAATGAAGAGCTGCTGCTTCACCTTTACCCCAAGATGCCTCTCTACAGCATGAGATTTGGACCAGTCTGTCCAAATTGAACGTGCAGAATAAATCTACTATTCCAGCTTATGGCTGTTAACAATGAGGCTTTTTTTTTTTTGTCATGGCCACCTCAATCCTCCACCTTCACTTTTCTGCTTATCTTCCAGCCTGAAGAAGAGTTTGGGAGTTACCGGTATGTAGAGTTTGGGAGTACATTCACCACTATGTTGCATTGTACAGTTTGGTTATTCCTTATAACGCTACTGTTGTTTGGGGTTTCTTTTTCACCCCCACCTTCCCAATAAACCAAGATGGCTATCCATAATTGTATTATCTCTTGCCACTCTTAACAAAGTGGAGGAACCATAGTTCAAAGCAGTTATGAAGACCCAAGGTAGAAAAGTGGTGTGTGGTTAGAAGAATGCAGTGTTCTCCATAGGCTTCAAAGATGGCAAGAGTTTGCCAGTTTTAATTGTATTTCTCAAAAGTCTACCAGCATTATCATCATTTGATAATGATAGTGCTTTGATTGTGTATTCCTACATGGCAGGGGGCTGGACTGGATGGTCCTTGTGGACTCTTCCAACTCTATGGTTCTGTGATCATCACATGCAAATTTTGTATTGAGTTGCATACATCTTTTCCCCTGTGTGAAAATGTGTGCCTATTTTGGTCATTCCTTTCTTAACATACGCATTTGGAGCACTTTTCCCATTGAGGAAAATGTGCATCTTTTTGAAGTATACTTTCTGGTCATGCACATTTACCTGCATATAAATTAGAGGGGTGGGGTGGGGGTTGAGTCTGATGCTTGTGGGTTTCTTGTGTTGATGAGAAACCCTAGATTGTGCAGGGTAAGAAAGGTATGGGCGAAAGCTTTCTTAAATACTGGGGCCAAAATTCTGCTGCTAGTTGTAACTAGAGCCAGTCCATGAAACTAGTAAGATCTGCATAACTATTGACTTGACATTCAGCAGTTGATTTAATGGGTCTATTCTGGGTGGTTGTAGTAATTGGATTTAGGTCTATCAGGGGGTTGGACTAGATGGCCCTTGTGGTCTCTTCCAACTCTACGATTCTATGATTCTATTCAAAATATAGGTACAAACTTTTGTTAGTCCTGATGTGGGAAAAAAAAAAAAGATTAAATTTGCAAAAAAAGGTAGGACTTCACTAATAACAATAGCAGTACCTGCAGGAGCTCTGGGGAATTGCTACCTAGCTGTAGTAAGCCTTGGCTACCCGAAGGGCAAGAGCAAATGCTGTCAGAGGGTGTGAACAGAATTGCCAGGGGAGGCGGTTTAATTTTTAAGCAGAGAAGATTTAAGCATTTCATTAATTTCCTGCCAAGGTGCCCCCTTGATAAATTACTGGCATATTTTCCCCCCACCTCCTCCCTTTACTCTTGCTTCCCCTCAGTCTCCCATGACTGTTACTTTTGTTACACACTAGACAGAGCCATGAAACTCTCCCCCCACCCTTCGCCAATACTGTGTAAGGAGGCTGGGGAAAATTCTCCATTGCACAGGGATTTTTGAATTGCTTGAAGTGAAGCCTTTGAGAATGTCTCTTCTCCTTCAGTCCAGAAGCTTCAAGGACATTGGTATGAGTGCTGGGAAAAAAAAAGAGCCCAGATGACTTTCTTATTTAGCAATATCTGCCCCCCCCACCTCCACCCCCATTTTCTGTTTGGAAGACTTAAATGAAAAGACAGATTTGATATTGGTGGGGAAGGCTGCGATTGCTCCTCATACCCAGCTGTTTTCAAGTTTTCAAACATTGCCAGCTATTAGTAAAGCAATATTATCGGATCTAACTGACACGCACTGCGTTTTCCACCTTGTTAGTTATTTTGAGATACATCTCATTTGGAGGCAAGATGGTGTAGCTGCCACAGTCTGGCATCTGCTGAAATTGAACACGGCAGTGCCTTGTGACCACCTATGGGTAGTCAGATGGGTTTGCAAAAGAGATGGTGGCGCACGATGCGAAAATATTTGAAAGCAGGGAATGCAGGGATAAACATCTCCAAGCATGTCCTAGTGAGGCCCTTGTAGAGCTTCAAATAATACTTTTAAGAGAAATCTATTTTGTTGCTGGCTGTCAGCTCCAACATGAAGAAGCTCTTTGACGCTGCTGTTTTGCGATGGGTGTGCTTTCAAGGGTGGGCATCTTGTGCTTTTCCTTTTCCTTTTCCTTTTTTTTTGTTGTTGTTTGTTTATTACATTTTTATTCTACCTTTCTGCTAAAGAGATTCTGCTCAAGCCAGATAGTATGCATCGCTGAAAAGGGATTAAAGAATAAAACAATTGAAATTGTCACAATAATCGATAACTGTCAAAACAGTTCCAGAGGCCAGGGTGAAGATATCTGTCTCACACCCTTACTAAAAACAGTGAGATTAAGAACTTAACATGGAGCTAGCTGTGAGCGGAGCGCATGCCACTGTGTGGGAGCAGCAGAAGAGAAAAGTTTCTTCTGCCTGTCCATCAAACAGGCCTCCATGGCTGGTATTTGTTCATCTACCAATTCTTCAGACACTTCATGGGCTTCAAGTTGGTTTCTGGGTTGAATGTCAGTCCTATTGATCACTCTCCTTTCTTGCGGTACTGCAAGGTCCATCATCCCTCACTTATTGGTTGTGCTGGCTAGTTTTGAACCAAGACTTGCGGCTTCCATATTCACTTCCCTGAGCCAAGAAACTCACTTAGTGTCATTGATTCCTTCATTTCATCTCAGCCGGCTAAAATGGAAAGAAGGGAGCCATGAATGCCATCCTGAGCTCACCGAGGAAATGTGGGTTGCATGTGTAGCTAAGAAATAAATTACGCAGGTAACTTTGCCTTTTGCTGCTATCTTGAGAAATTATTGTCCTGAGCAGTCTTTAAGTTACCTCTGAAGGTAGGTTCTTCTGGAGCAGGGCTGCTGAAAAGGTCTTTAACATCTTCATATGGGGGAAAGGGCATAAGTATGCCATTGAAGTCCAGTTGGACCTCATATCTACAGAACCAATATCCGTGGTTTTGGTTATCTATAGGACATAAAACAGGAAGACAGACTACAGATACATCTTTGAAAATGTGGGTCCTCCCCACATCTGGATCTTCCAGCACAACTCTATGGTATGTTTTTTACCAGAAGTCAATTACAGTTGTTCCTCCGTATCCATGGATTTGGTATCCATGGATTTAAGTATTCACAGCTTGAAAATATATATAAAAAAAAAACATCCAAAAGCAAACCTTGATTTTGCCATCTTATACAAGGGACACCATTTTGTTATGCCATTGCATACAATGGGACTTGAGTATTCACAGGTTTTGGTATCCACGGGGGGTCCTGGAACCAAACCCCAACAAGTATGAAGGGATAACTGTATTTTAAAATAGGGTTCACTGTTCTCCATGGTTTTTGGTATTTGTGGTAAGCCTGGGAACCAAACTCCTGCAGATACAGTGGTCCGACTGTGTATCAATCCCAGGTCATTTGGGGGTTTAAAGGCCATCAAGAGGACTTAGACTTTAACCTGGAAACAAACTGGGAGCCAGTGAAGTTTTTGAAGAATCGGCATTATATTTTCAGTGTATCTTGCCATCACTGTCAAGGGCTAATAAAAAAACTACCTTTCTGTGGATCGTATTTAAAGTCCTTCTTGCCATTTTCAGACACTGTTTGTTGACTCCATTTAGGGTCACCTTTATTCAAAACATCCCCCTTTCCTTCACCCTCTCTTGTTAGCTTTGCTTTCTGCTCTAAGCAGTTTCTCAGTTGACCTCACAATCCCGAGAGTGTGAGTTATGTGCTTAATTGGTAAGTAAACAACTTTGTTGTGGCGATAACTGTGTGCATAGGAACATTGGGTATAAATATCTGTAAGATGATCTCACTTTTATCAATGTTGTCTAGAGTGATAATTGGATGCTGCTCCCTTTCTCACCACTCCTCCAATGTTTCTCTTGTTTTCCATAATATCTGGCTGGCTCTCTTGCTTTCTGTTTTGCATCTTTCATACTTTCCAGCTTGCCACTTGCATTCTTAATCCTTCTTGGAATCGCAGTCTCCAGGACCAACTATTAACAGATGCAAACTAGCATCCTGGTAATGACATACAGGGGTGTCATCATGTGGAGAGATTAGTTTGGACAATGCACAGCTGTACGATCCAGCTGATAGTGATGTAAACAGAGCTGTGTATGTGGGACCATTGTGCATGCCAGAGTGCATTAAAGTACACAGAGCAGAGTACGGATGTGCATTACCTCTATGGCATTGCATTTGTGTTTTATGCATTACAGTGTCACAATGTGTTGTCATCCATGCAGATTGACCATTGACCTACGTACATTGTGCTACATAGGTAATGTAATGTAGCTCCACTGGCAGATAGTGTAAGTCCACCAGTTGAAGCAATGTAGGTGCTCAACCACATCTGTATTCCTTTACACCAATACTAATTTGAAGTTTAAGAACCCCTTTCCCACTATGGCATGCATTTTTTTTAAGTTGGTAGTTTCAAGAGTGAAATCTCTTAACATTGAAATGTAATCAACAACTCATTTGTTCATGTATTTATTTACTAAGTTTATAACCAGGTTCATACTCCCCTGCACTGATACTCCTCCCCCATATACCTGTGTGAATTTGCATCAATTTGTCATGGCTGGAACCAGGATTTATTTATCTATTTATTTGCTAATCAAGAATTTATTAAAAGAAATTATTCTTTTAAGCATTGTTCCATCAGGAGGACTTTGCTGTCTGTGCATCATATGTAACTAATATGTGTCTTCTGGGAAGTAGGAATACATGTTTTCTGTTTTGGGCCCTGATGATCTAGCAAAATGCCAAGAAGCAGTGTGTTGAAATGAGGCATCCATTTTGTATACCACCACCTACAGTGGTGTGACACAGCATCAAACCTCCTGCCATTATGTTGGGTATGAAATTAAAACTTCTTTACCTTTGATGCTCTTTCTCTTAATCCTTTCGACTTTTGGCAAGGTGGCGAAATCATAAAAGGATGAGAGAAGGCCTCTTAATTGAAACTTCCTCCCCTTGTGAGAAGGTGGAAAATATGCTTTAATCCATTGTGGGTCTGCAGCCTTAGAGATGCCTGGTATACCTTTGAACCTTCAAAGACGAATGTGATATGTAGGATCAATTTTTTTTTTTAAAGGATTCAAGATATCTGACTGCCTTCTTGTTGGATAATCAACAAAGAAACAAGGCTGTGACCACTGGTGGATGAGACAAGGAGAATTGGTCAATCTGAATAATCCTTTTAACTTTGGAATTTGAAACTCTGTGAGGTAGAAGGGTGGTTTTAACCTCTTCTTTGACCTACTTCTATCGGGATTTTTTCTGTGTTCGCTGAGGACATTGGTGTCAAAGACATGGCTAAGCTTCAGCAGTCTATTCATAAGTAACCATAATTAATCTTGTTTCCAGGAATGTCGGAAGTGGGAATTAGCTGTGATTACTTTTAAATAACAGGGTAAGAGGAGTGTGTACAAAGCTGGCAGAATATCCTTCCTCTCTGTTTGAAATATACCGGTATTTGTTTTTCTTTCTTCAGCATCCAATAGAGAATATCACCTTTGGTTTCCAGTTCACCATGGGAAGGGCATCTATTTTCAAGGGGCTTATGACCATCTGATGGGTGTTACCACTTATTTTTATTAATGATACTAAAATACATAGGCTGGTGTAGTATGTAGGGATGGAGAAGTCCCAGTCTTCTGCACTGGCCAAGGATGCCTTCTTTGCTTGCAGAATACAGAGCAAGACTTGTGATGATGGCCACAGCTGAGGAGCAGGTTCATCTGGGCATAAGGAGTGCTTCAGATAGTCTGACCCCAAGCCACTTAGGGCTTTACAGGTAGCAACACAGCTTCAACTGGACCCAGAAACAAAGAAGAAACAGCCAGTAGAGATGGAGGAGGTTTGGCGTAAGGTGATGTGAAGACTAGACAAGACAGAATTTATAGCTCCACGTAAGATCCCCTTTGTTGGGAAATGAATTGGAACTCACATTAAAAAAAAAAAAAAAAAGGAGGGCTTAGGTTTTTCCCAGCCCTGCTAGAAAATGAAGTTTAAGTCCTCCAGAGCAGGGTTGAGGTCAAAAGCTTGCTTTAATAGCAGGTGTCCTGCTATGAGGCAGACAGCTTGCTTGCTTTCACACATAAGAAGTCTCTAGAAGTACTTTTTTTTCATTTTGAATCCTAGTTCAGCCTGGTAAATAAGCTCATAAAAGTTACCAGCCTTCTGGGAGCTGGCAAAAGAGGGATAGAAAACTTTGTCCTGTCCTTTTGGCAGCTTTACATTCTACACCTGGTGTGGAAGAATAATTTCCCCTCTTCTTGCAAGGTGCATTGTTTCTGGGCTGGACACACACCAAAAAAGGGAGAGAGTGCCTCAGTGTGGCTTATAGCTAGTAAAGAAGTTGGTTTCCAACAAAATTGCTGGGCAGTTTGTCTGGACTTCCATTTCATAGGTGGCATTTTGCTTGCTGGCATTCTTGCAAAACTGGTTGCTCGCATCCTGTAGGTGAAGACTAAACAACATTTGTCCATAGCCTATAGTAGTGTCAGCTTGCTGATAATGGACTATGCTTCTCACTTTCTTCAGTTTATCTCTCTGGTGGCATGGAACTAAATGTGTCCAGAAGTGAGGGAAATCCTTCCAAAGGTGAGAATTCTGCTGGGTTTCAGTTTGCAAGAACTCCCTTTCAGGATGTTGAAGAGGAGGAAAAAAGAGAATGAAAGGAGCAAAAAAGGATACGCTTACCATGGTGAACTCCCTCCCTCTGGTTTGTAAGGTGGAGTGGAATGATTTGTTAGACAGGCAATGCAATTTGCATTGCAATGCAATGCAAGAAACATCTGAAACAGCATGTAGGCCTGTGACTCCCAACATCATCACTTTTCTTTTTTTAAACATCTTTTGCCTGATGAAGAAGCCAGTAGAGCTTCGAAAGTTTGCATCAATGTGTTATTGCATTTTGGTCGGCCAATAAAGGCATCACTTTTTGGTAGATTTTTGATTTGGTTTTGCTGCATGACCAACACAACTACCCCTGGGTGTGTTCCAATGCAATTTATGTCATTTTCAATAAAATAAAATAAGAGGATGCCCAAAAGAGGTGTGGAAGAAACTACAAACTGGGAGGCTTTTCCACCATACCAGAAAACATTTTTTTTTTCTCCTTCTTCCATGAATTGTGTTTATTCCCATCTAACCTGAAGGTGCTGGGTAACTTTGAAAGCTTACTCATTACTTTCTGGCATTTCAGTTTGTTCCCATACAGATATTCACCTGCTGTTGTTTTTGCAAACCATCCCTTGCAGTTTTTGATCTGCTGCTCTGTAGAGGGTGACTTCATCCAACACTGCTGCAGTCATATTCACTATATATAAGAGCCATTAGACTGACAAAAGAGAAGACAATTGGAGGAAGAAGGATTGAAAGGTAGGAACGAAAACGAGGATTAATACAAGAATGGTCTGCCAATTCTACTTGGGTTTCAGCCTTTCATGGGGAAGATATAATTTGCGCAAGGAAGATGATCCATGGATACTGCAATTAACCTGACAGTGTTATGTCAAAAACTAATCTTTGGCCTTGGAATCTGCAATGTTATGATACATGGAGAGGTACTAGCATGAAAGAAGAGAAATATTAGCCCTTTGTTGCCTATTTATTCCTCATGTTTAGGTGGAATCTCTTTTCCTGTAGTGTGAGTCCATTGCTCCATGTCCTTGTCTCTGGAGCTGCAGAAAAATAGTTTGCTCCATGTTCAGTATGCCATCCCTTCAAATATTTAAACATGATTATACTGTCCCCTCTTAAACCTTCTCTGCTCCAGGCTAAACATACCTAGCTCCCTAAGCCATTCCTCAGTGCTAGGTTGGTTTCCAACACAATTGCTGGGCACTTTGTCTGGACTGCCATTTCATAGGTGGCATTTTGCTTGCTGACACTATTGCAAAATTGGTTCTCTTCTCCAGGTTAAACATACCCAGCTCCCTAAGCCACTCCTCTTAGGGTATGACTTCCAGACCATCCACCATTTTGGTCGCCCTCCTCCTGTGGATAGAACAGGCCAAGGTGTTTTGTTCAAAATCTTAAGACCTTCAGCCACAAGGTCAGAGAAGGGACTCTAGGGCTTACAGTGGCTTATTCACTGGGGGAAAGTATGGTTTACCATTCTATCTTACTCTAAGCAGGGTCTGCACTATACAGTTGTATTGAAGCAAACCCACCCCACTATTGAATTCCTGCTATTTTAGATGGAAGGGTTATATCCCTGTGCAAGGACTCTGTTGACCACAGTAGAGCTGAGGCTCTTATAGGGATGCATAACTTAGCAGAAAATGTCAAAGGAAGGGCTTCTATGGTATAGGTACCTGGTATGTGTGTGTGCTAAAAGGAGATCTGTAATATGGACTGAACCACAATTGTACTCTTGGTGGCATTTCAGCTTTGAGGCAGGCCTACCTCAGAAGAACTTTGCATGAGTGAAGAGTCTCTGAGGGAGAAAATGGAAAACACTTGGTAAAATTTTAATGAGAGCCTGTATTTTGTTTGCAAAAGATGCCCCTGGATAACAATAGCCATTCCATTTTCAAGTTTTCCTTTTAAAAATTGTTCTCAGGAAATTTTTCCAGTGTCTATGTTGCATTTTTAATAGGTTCGCTCATCCCTTTATAGGTTGGATTGCTTTAAAACAGACAACAACAACAATAGGTAGTGTTGATAGTCTTGTAGGAGTCATGCAATTTTGTCGTAAGTTTTGAGATCTCTTGTCCCAAAGCGTAAGTGAGATGAAACATATACCATATAATATTTATTTTGGCAGATTTAGTCCAGGAGAGACAAGAGAAAAGAAGAAAAAAAATAACTAGGTAGTTATAGTGACACAGAGCAAGTTCTTCAGACCTTTAAAATGCTCCCAGCTACCCCATACTTATTGAAAGACGTGTAGTAAGGGTTTAAACAAACACCAAAAGATTTAACATGGGTGGAATGCAAATGCTTGCCAACATGTGTATCATTGAAGACCTAAGGCTGTCACCTTCTTTTAAAAAAAATCATAGTCAGACACTTGGCCTGAACTCCCGTCAGTAATTTAATACACTTGCACATGATAACATCCAATTGTTCAAAAATATGTTATTTTTAGATGATGGCTACATGTCACTGGCGGATGCAGGCATCACATTAGAAGAGATTCTTGCTTACACAGGTTGGAGTGACTCTTTTCCCAGTGGAATTTGCTACCTGCAATGTGCTTGTTAAGATGCTGGTATGGCTGTAGTTATTTAAAAAGCCGTGGCCAATTAGTTAGTGACACCTTCTGGCTGATGGGAAATGGCTTTCATCATTACAAGCCTAGGGACTAACCTCAGCACCTGGGGCTTGTCTACACTGGCCAGAATACACCACCTTCCAACCGGCATATTCTCACCCTGGAGCTGGCTCGTCCCCCCACCCCATTACTGAGATGATTTGAGCAGTAGTCTGCATGCACATGTCGGCCACTGCATGTCTCCCCTGTTGTTTTGCATCACACTTTCTGAAGCAAGGAAGGAGGCCCTCCACATGTCACATGCAGAGGGCTTTGATCATTTGCTGGGGACATGATCTAGGACATGATCAATTGCAGAGCAATTCCAGTGGTGTTGGCTTCCAGCTATACAGGCTGGCATGCTGGTATGGACCCTGCATTCCCATGCAGGTTTTCCTGCATAAAACACAGGTTTTACTGGGTGTTTTATTAAAACATTTGAAAAGGCTTTACCCCAGCTTCCTCCTTGCTTTGCTTCGGGCATCGTCAGGACTTGGAGGCAAATTGAGGCAAGAGCTCTGCATTGTTTGGACTGCAAGGCACTCTCTCTCTGGCTTTTCTTCACAAACGAAGATTCAGGAAGGCCTCATCCTGTGCTTTCTGCACTGATGCAGAGTGCACTGATGACTGAAAAGGCCAATCCGAGATAAACAAGTTTGGTTGAAGAGAGCACAGCAGAAGGTCTCCTTGGGTGATGATTCCGGGTTGTGATTTTTTCTGCGTTATTTCTCTTCAAGACTTGTTCGGCGTGAGCTCTCAAATAAATTGTCCAGATGAGCCACTGGTTAGCAAGCCAGGTTTGCCTAGATGACATGGAATGGAATGGCCTGGATCTTTTTTTAAATGGTAATATTAATATGGATATAATTAATATCAATATCTGTAGCAAATATTATAAAGAATGATGAAGGCATGTGTCAAGACCAAAGCCATGAAGAAATCAAATGGTCTTGCTGACCATTTAAGAAAGCCTGTGTTTTAGAGTCGAATGGAGTCTCGAGGAAAGGGAACGCTTCATAAAGAATTGTCACCTACAGCCACTAGTGGGACCTCTTCAGTGGAGAGATTGGCACAGTTCACAGTCTCCTGCCATTCTTCTGTCTGAAGCAGTCACTTCACACTACCCTATCGACACCTTTTCTTTAAACGCAAAGTTTACAAAAGCCTGTGGGAATATAAAAAGGGTGAAAATATTGTTGTCTGGGGATAGAAGGACAGCAAAGAAGGGGCCATTTCTCTGCGGTCTTTCTTTTCCAACTGTTCACTTCTACTGCTTTAAGCCACCTGTTGGATTGACTAGCTGCAAGCAAAGTAACATCAGACATAGCCAACTCCTGCCTTGTTAAAATGTGTAACTTTCTCCAGGCATCTTGGATCAAACCTTTCTGCCCACTCCACCTGGCAGGATTTCTGACTGCTGTTTGACTGCCGAGCATTGCATCCCTACTGGCGTGACCTCCTATCCCCCTGGTGATAGTACACCTGTTGGAAACATCTGCTCCCTCACAATGTGAGAGATTTAATACAGCGAGGCAGGCATGCTAACAGCGTGTGTTGTCACCGTGTAGGCGGCATTGCTTCAATCTCGTTTTGTGCACCCATTCCAGGAAGGTACCTGGGTCAGAGCTGTCTCCATAGCTGGCTGGGTTGTTTAAAAGCAGAGGGAGACAGTCGAGAAATACTGATGTGAAGTTAGCAGTGTATGTGGAATCTTGAATCTCAGGAGGGAGCAGAGATGTGAAAAAACAGACTTTTAGGGCCTGTCTACAAGAAGGGAAAAAATATGGATTGCCCCACAGTAATAGCAAGTCTGTCTTAATGGTTTTACAGCCCCCATAAACTTTGCATGCCTGTAGCTGAGATGGTGGTTGTGAGTGAATTACTCTCATTTTTAAATCTGCCACTGCAGAACTTTTTTTAAAAAACTATAGTTGTCCCTTCATATTTGCTGGGGTTTGGTTCCAGGAACCCCATGGATACCAATATCTGTAAATACTCAAGTCCCATTATATGCAATGGCATAGCAAAATGGTGTCCCTTATAGAAGATGGCAAAATCAAAGTTTGCTTTTTGGATTATTCTTTTTTAAAGAATAGTTTCAAGCCATGAATACTTTAATCCATGGATAACAAATCTGTGGATATGGAAGGATAACTGTATATGTCTCTGATGAAGATCTCAGTTGTAAGTCTACTCTTATCTGGACTGGCAAACTCTGAGAACCTGATTTCCAGGCGCTTTGTAGTTCAAGTTTTTGTTTTAGTAAACCTTGATAGGGAGTTATTGCAATTATGCTATATTTTCAGCTGCTTTCTCTAGGAAGTAAACATGCTGTTGGGGAGGGAATACCACATATTTCTTGTTAGACTTCTTTTTAGCTCTTTCCCCTTAATTCTAGAGGTGCCTGGGGTGCATTGAGCCCTTTGTAGATGTGTTATGTGGCACAGGAATGATGCTAGTGCAAATGGCTTCCATTTGCACCTGGGTGGCTCAAGGGGATGAATTTTACAACTCCCCACAGTGCTTCTCTGAGGCTTTTGGCACTTTTTCTGAAGTCTGTGTTTTACCAAAAGCTTATCATACTCCATTTCTTGTGAACATCCTTCTTTTCTAGTTCCTCCTGACTAAAACAGCTTGAACACTACTATTGTGTCCTCAAAAAGAAGAGAGCTCACCTCTTCCCTTTTCTTCCTGTCTTTTTAATTTCTTTATTCTTTTTCTTACTTGAACAAAAGTAGTAAAACATAAATACAGAGCAAATTCAGAACATAAAGTGCCCCCTACCCCATATACTGCTACAGCGGCTCCAAATCAATTGTATGGTTAAATAACTACCCAAGTTTTCCACAGCTTCACACTATTCCAGGATCCAGGATCTGAATTTCTTGAATCCATGATCTGAATTTCTTCAAAAAGGATGCAAAGAATTTCAGTGAATTGATCTCTTCTGTTGGCTATGTTTTATTTTTTTATTTTTTTAAAAAATCTGTTGGGTGTTTTATCTGTTATTTCAATTTATACACTGCTTTTTTGCATATGGCAGCCAAGAGTGCTGGAGGAAAACAAGAGAGTGTTGGTGGTAGCAATAGCAGTAGTAGTAATGAATGAATGCAACAGTTTGATGGCAATAACCACATTTATCTACTAAACTGCAATACAAATTGTACCTTAATTACCAGATAAGAAAAGCCTCTGTAGAATATTGTCTTTGTTAGAGAAACAGACATAGCACAGGTTAATAAGAAATCTTAAGAGTTTTCCTGCACTCTTGATCAGATTAGATGTTAAGCAGACATGGTAAGAACATGGTCCCAAGAGGGGACATGATAGCTATGTTTAAATATTTGAAGGGATGTCATACTGAGGATGGAGCAAGCTTGTTTTCTGCTGCTCCAAAGACTAGGACATGGAGCAATGGGTTCAAACAACAGGAAAAGAGAGTCCACCTAAACATTAAGAACTTCCTGACAGTAAGAGCTGTTAAGCAGTGGAATGCTCTGCCTCAGAGTATGGTGGAGTCTCCTTCTTTGGAGGTTTTAAAACAGAGTCTAGATGGCCATCTGTTGGGAATGCTTTGATTGTGTATTCCTGAAGAGCAGGGGGTTGGACTAGATGGCCCTTGAGGTCTCTTCCAACTCTATGATTCTATGATGATGTTAAAATTCTAGCTGCTGCCTTGACTATAGACTTAGGATGCAATATGAGAAAAGAGGAGAGATGAAACACTTTCTTGAATTAGGGTCCCTTAGGTGATAGGCAAGGTACAGGTCATATCTAGAGATGCTAGAAGAAACATACATAAATGCTGACACCCCCCCCCATTTTAAAGACTATGAAATCCTGCAATTATCCCAGCATGTGGGAAGCAGCTTTCAAGGTAATGGTTGGTGTGATGAGACCAGAGACCAGAAAATAATGGTACCAAATAAAATACAGGGTGTTATTGTTGTTGTGTGCCTTCAAGTCTTTTCCAACTTAGGGCAACCCTAAGGCAGGGTTTTCTTGGCAAGATTTGTTCAAAATGGGGATGCATTTGCCTTCCTCTGAGGCTAAAAGAATGTAACTTGCTCAAGGTCACCCAAGTAGGTTTCCATGGCTGTGTGGGGATTTGAACCCTGCTGTCTAGCATCCTAGTCCAATACTCAAACCATCAGGAACTTCACCCTCAGATAAGCCCGCTGCACAGGGTTGTTATTAAAGAACAGTAAGAATCGGCGACTCTCATGTAAGCTGTCCAAATAATCTTGAAGGAAGGGGTGGGCTAAAAATGTCACGAACACAGACTTCTGCCTCAAGAAGCAAAAACTAAACAACAAAAGAGATCCCATGGGTTGGTGTAATATTTGTTGGGAAAGCAAGAGTCATGTAACAACTTGACAACTAACACATTTATTGTAGCCTGACCTTCTTGGACTAGAGACTGTGTCATATGATGCATGCAATATATTTCTGCTGTGTAATTCTGCAAGGCATCATGTAGACTGATGGTGTGTTTAAATAATCTCTCTTGCTTTGCATCTGAAATATGGCTGTGCATAATCCTGTTTTTGCTTCTGAGACTCCTGCCGTCCCTTGGAAAGCTTTGGTCATATTACAAAGTTTGAACCTCTGCACACAGCACGGCTGTCGTTTGCCACATGGGGCATCTGTTATGCTGAAATATTTGCATGCTAAAACAGCCTAAACATATTTATACAATAGCTTGGATCGCTCCCAGAACAACTGGCAAATAATAAACCTTCAAAGACAACAACACCCCCTTTATTCCCCCCTCCCAATGATTTCCTATGTGCACAATAATACTGTCCTGTTTTCTTTGGTTCTTGGCTCCATAAATTGTTTTGAATGGTCTATAAATACATTTAAAAAATGTTTTCAGCTCGCTCACTCACATTCTTTCTCCTGTTTTCAAGTAGGAAATGACTTTAGCTCCTTGGAAAAAGAAAAAATGGTACAAGTGGAGCCTTATTTGGGAGTTGAGCACCCAGTTTTTTAAATATATATTTCTCCTTCTAAACCTACCTCTAATTTTCCCATAGATAGATAGATAGATTGAGACTATTGTGATTGTCTTATAATTGTCTGATTTCTGCACTGCTAAAGAGTTGTCTAAACAGTGAAAAAAATCCTCATAGAATTCGAGGAGACCACGCGATGTCATAATGGCAACCCACAGCAATTCGCCATATGCAGAAGGAGGTGGGGGGGGGGGAAGCTGCCATATACTGTACACTAGGAGACTTTGCGGTTTTCTGCAAAGTTTTTTAAACACTGTGGGGAATGTGAATTCCTTGTTGGGACAAGCAATTCACTTTTAATCGCTTTACCATAGGAGAGGATGCACAAAGCTGATAGTTTGGTGACAACAGATTGCAGTAGTAAAAACACAAGTAATTCACTCATGGCCATCATCTTGACATGCAAGGCTTTTTTTGTGGGGGGGGGGACCATTAAGACAAGTCACGGCTGCTGGGAATTGCCATTACTGCAGGGCACTCCATCTTTTTCCCCCCTGCTTGTATAGACAAGCCCTAAATTTAAATATTTGAGACTGGATCGAAAGACATGTTGCATGGTGCAGCTCGAAGTCTGTTCATGGAACCTAGTGCAATCTCCTGCTCATTGACTGCTACAGCATCTCTGATAACAATTGTCTGGCCTCTGTTTAAATACCTCCAATCACCTCTCAAGGCAGTCTGTTCCATTGGTGAGAAGATTTAGTGTTAGGAAATATCTCCTAACAGATGGAGGGCAGGGAGGAATGTGTGTATCTTCAAATCTTCAGTTGCAATTCCCATAACCCAGCAATATCTGGAAGCCCACATGTTCCATATTCTAATTTAGGTATAATCTCCTTCCTCGCAGTTTCCATGAGAATTTCTAATCCTGCCCTCTGGAACAACAGATAACAAGTTGGGTCTGTCTTCTTGCATTTCTCTCTCTGGCTTTTCTTTGCAAACGAAGATTCAGGAAGGACTCATCCCGCGCTTTCTGCAAGCGCGCTGATGACTAAAAAGGCCAATCCGAGATAAACAAGTCCGGTTGCAGAAAACACAGCAGAAGGTCTCCTTGGGTGATGTTTCTGGGTTGTGATTCTTTCTGCCTTGTCGTTTCTCTTCAAGATTTGTTCGTCGTGAGTTGTCAAATAAGGCTGCAGCATTGTGGATAGTGCGTCTCCATGCCTCCCGATGTGAGGCCAGGGTGGACCACTGTTGGTGATCAATTTGGCCGAGCCTGAGATGTTGTTTCAGGGAGTCCTTATATCGCTTTTTTGGAGCTCTCCTCTTACGCTGACCCATGGCAAGTTCACCGTAGAGTACTATTTTTGGGAGGCGTCTTGCATGATGGCCTATCAGATATTAGAAGACTGCTATCATGTTTTCTCTTAATTTCCTCCAGGTTGCACCTACCCAGCTTTTGCAACCATTCCCTCATAGTTGTCAGATCTTGCATCATTATGGTCACTATTTTCTTATTGTATTGTAGTTTGTCAGCATTGAACTATTCAGTCTGTTAGAAGACTATTTGACCATTATAGGCCTCTTTATTGCAGGAGAGCATTTCTCATAGGGGTGACAAATCCTGTTTGGGCTGGGCCATACCCAGGGGGAAGGATCCATATATGCAGAAGCTAGGTGAACCAGAACCTGCCATCTTGATAAGGTACAGCTCAGAGAGGGAGTTTGTAGACCAGGAATGAGAACATTTTCTTTTTATGCTGAGACCTGCATTCCCTTCCATGGGATGGATGGGGGCAAAGTCAAAACTGGGCAAACCTACACTTTCTCTTTTTCTCTCTCTCTTGTCCACCCTACACACCTATCAATGCATGCCTACAAATTTGGATCAGAGCTAATTTCTGCCTCCTTTGTTTTAACCTTTCTGGCCATTGCATGAGTTGAGCTCTAAAGAGCAAACTAATTAAACATAGAAAGGTTGTTAAATGCGTGATTTAATCGTATGCAAGCAAAAAGGAGAGGAAGAATGAAGGAACACAGACAAGAATCAACATCCAAGTTCTATTAACGTTTCCTCAACTGGAGACAAGCAGTTAGGCTTTCTTTAAAAAAAAATAAAGAAAGAAAAAAGAAAATTTATTTTAATGTATGCGGAATGTGCAGTGGAGCTGCATTAATTTGCACTAATGATCAAGAGATCCACTGAGATTAACTGCATTTTTGTAAATTACCAGGGAAGCAAATAAACACTATAATCATGATTATTATTGCATCTCCCCCCCCCAAAAAAAAAGCAAACCGTGAAGGTTCTGCCACAGCAGTTGTTACTTATGCTCTTGGATCAGGCATCTATTTAGTAATCAATTATTTCTCAAACCATTGCTATCACTAATACTTATTCTGCAGCAGATTTTGATGACATAACAAACATTGTAGGGTGTGTGTGGGAGAGGAGGAAATGTTGTACAGGAGGGGGAGATGCCAGTTTGACCAATTTGGACCCAGTGTGTATGTTTGGTTCCATGGGAACCCTGGCTTGTCATGAATGAGCATTATGTTCCACATTGCTGTCACTTCTGTTAGTACTAGAACTGATTAACAAACACTGAGCTTTGTTGCACTGTTGGTTTATTGCAGGGCTGGGACTCATGTGGCCTTCCAGATGTTGAGCTGCAATTGCCATCATTTTTCATCATGGAGAAGGTTTGCTAAGGCTGCTGGTATGTGCAGTCCAGGAACATTGGTGGGGAGGGGAGGTACACTTTTCTTAACCTAATTTATTGTGTTGTCTGCCAGCAGGCTGCTTTCCTTTCCTGGTTTGCTCCTTCCCAGCAAACTGGAGGTATAATCTATGCCTTTGGCTTCTTTCATTGGTTTGTTGGTAGGTCATTATCAGCACTCTACACATTCATGACAAGCCAGCACTCCCTTGGATCTACTGGAAGCTGGTGGTTTCTGTGTCAGTTGGAAGATGGATCCACTCTGGTTTTTAAATCCTGGGGCGCTATCCAAGGTCCTGAAATTTATTTCTGAAATAGGTTCCACACTGGTCAGTTCCTTAAAAGAATCTGGAATTGATTCACTGAACCATTGGCATGAAAACCACTCACTATCACTCCCTGTGCCTCTTGGCTTGATGTGTTGTGAGGATGTATCCATGTAGTATCTTTTAGCAGGATAGCATTAAGGTTGGATATCCCTTTGGAAGCAGAGCACCATTAAAGTTGCAGAGTACAGAATGCCTAGAAATACAAATTATTTTCTGAAAGAGTAGTGCTTTTCTCCTGATTTCTCCTCCACAATGGGGATTACACAGGTTGTTGTGAATTGTGATTGCACAATAACTGTTTACTTAAACCAAATCCACACTACACAAAAAATCCAGTTTGAAACTGGATATTTGACCATGGCTCCTTCCTATGGAACCCTGGGATTTGTAGTTTGGTGAGGCACCAGCAATCTTTAGTAAAAAAGACTAAAGATATTGTAAAATATTCAATTTTTTTTTTGTCCTTCGAGCCTGTGCAATGGATTTTTCTGGTGGAGCACAGCATGTACAGAACTGGCCTCACCCTTTAAACCAAAGGTTCATCTGCTGTGGTGTTGCAAGCAAGGACGGTAGCAGCGAGGTCCTCAGGTCGTAGGTTTGATTAGAGTTTCCTTCTCTTAGATGGTTGACCTTACAGGGTTGGACAAGCACCATCTGCCCAGGTTTGGGATTAGAATTTTCCTTCTCCTAGGACAGTTGCCATAAGGCTAGAGAGCCCTCCTGCCCTTTGATGATCTTTGTCAGACCCTTCGGTTTTGACCTGTTTGGCATGGGAGACCCCACCAGTGGCTATTATCAAGCCCCTAGATTCCATAGGAAGGAGCCATGGCAAATAATCCAATTTCAAAATGGATTATTTGTGTAGTGTGGGTTTGGCCTTGGTAAATTTGTGCTTGCTTCAATCGAATACACTTTTTTTTCTGTGGTTAGTGACAGTCCATCTTGGGCTTTGTTTCTAACTTTGTGTAAGGGGGCGAGCTGCCAGTAAAAGCATGCTACAAAGCATAACATTCATGTCCCTTATTATAGAAAGGATAGTGCTGACACAGTGTCTTCTATTACCTTTGAGGGCCTTTGCAAGAATTTCTCTGACACAACCACAGACCTTTGCCATTTACCTGCCTCTGGTTTCTTGTGTTGTAAATCAAGAAGGTGAGGATCTTAGTTCTCTTTTGTCTAAGGTGGGAGCAATATAGGAGCTTGGAGTTTGACCAAAGGCAATGCGCTAGAGATGGGTTCCTGTAGAGACTCTCAAAAGCACAAGCAACCTGTGCAGTTGATTGGGGTCCCAGTGTTTTCCAGGGTGTCATTGAAACTGTGTGCTTGCTCAGTGAAAATAGCACGAGAGGTTACTAATCTTCCCTCTGTAGCATCGACATAGTGGAAGCAGGAAAGGAACTTCAGAGGTATCATGGGAACTTTCAAATGCCGCTGAAGCAGTTCCATATCACCCTTTGGAAATCCAGGTTAAACAGCATTCATTGCCTGAGCTGACTTTTGCTTGTTCAGGTGAGAAAGGTGGTTGAAGCAATTGCAATTGCTGCTCTGTGACCTGGATTACTCAGATCCCACATGATCGGGGCAGAACATCTTGGCTGGGCATTCATTGAAAGAATCGCTTACTTATTTCCATGTGCTAGATAGCAAGAAGGTTTGGTTGAGGGGGGGGGATCAGAAAATTATACTGAGATTTAAAAAAGGCATATTCATAGAGCAGATTGCCATTGAACAAACAGTCTTAGAAGCACTGTTGTGACTTCAGGGAATGTGCATTTTTGAAAGATATGAACTCCCCCCACTTGGGCTTCTCTCCATCCTCTCCTCAATATGTGGCTGCAGATACCTTCTCTCCCTTCCTCTCCTTCCCCATCTAGCAGGATCATAGAATCATAGAGTTGGAAGAGACCACAAAGGCCATCTAGTCCAACCCCCTGCCATGTAAGAGTACCCAGTCAAAGCACTCCCAACAGATGGCCATCCAGTCTCTGTTTAAAAGCCTCCAAAGAAGGAGAATCCACCATACTACGTGGCACTATATTCCACTGCCAAACAGATCTTACTGTCAGGAAGTTCTTCCTAATGTTTAGGTGGGATCTCTTTTCCTGTAGTTTGAACCCATTGCTACATGTCCTAGTCTCTGAAGCATCAGAAAACAATCTTGCTGCATCCTCAGTATGACATCCCTACAAATATTGAAACATGGCTATCATGTCGCCTTTCAAGCTTCTCTTCTCCACGCTAAACATGCCCAGCTCCCTAAGCCACTCATCATAGGGCATGGCTTCCAGACCTTCCACCATTTTAGTTGCCCTCCAGCTTGTCAATATCCTTCTTGAATGGTGGTGCCCAGAACTGGACAAACAGTATCCTGTTTGATCTTGGAAGCTAAGCAGGGACAGACTGCTTGGATGGGAGACTGCCAATGAATACCAGGTGCTGTAGGCTGCATTTCAGAGGAAGGAACTGGCAAAACCACCTCTGAATATTCCTCAGCATGACATCCCATCAAATATTTAAACATGGCTATTGTGTCACCTCTGAACCTTCTCTTCCCCAGGCTAAACATACCCAGCTCCCTAAGCCGGTCCTCATAGGGCATGGCTTCCAGATATCTAGTTCTGTATCAGGAGGCTTGTTGTTATATGATTATAACATGTGTGTTTTAGTTAGGGCTGGGCAAAGTGCAGCAAAGAGAATCCTCCAAGACCAGCAATTCCACTTTTAAATAGGCTGCACCTCCCTTATCCTGTTTACAGTAAAATAAAATAAAAATAACCATTTTTCAAAACCAGAGGTGAGCTTTAGGCTACTTCTATTTGGGGGGGGGGTATTCTTGCCAGTCAGTGTGACCCCCTGAGCAGAAGAATGGCTGATAGACCTGTTTCAATTGCCCACCTTTCATTTAAACTAACCACATTTTGAAAAATCATTGCTAATGCCCTGAGCATTGTACAGGAGAGCAGCAGGTAGAGTTTTTTTTTAAAAAAAATAAATAATTCAAATTGCTTAAGTGAGAAATAAAATCAGTTAACAAGAAGGCTAACCAAGATCACGTAGGCCATTTTTAAAGAGAAATAGTTGCAGGTAAATGATATCCCCCCCCCCCCCGCAAACCACATTGGTAAGTTTTCCCTAGAGAATAAATACTGGAATATATATATATCTTTAAAGCTTCCTCCTGGTTGCAACAGACCTTGTTTTTCATTGAGAGTTTTTTGAGATGCTTAAAGGAGAAGAAAGTGTTGATTGGTGTCTGGATCGTTAACACAACAAGCTAGGAGCCTCCAAGTGCAGAAGCAAGGTTTGCTCCGCTCCCTTAGCACTTGCCTACAGTTTTTTTCTGGTTCCCCCGCCCCTGTGAGCCCTGAGCCTGTTTTCAGTCTCTAACTTGAGATAATTCAAGTGAGCACTTAGCAGAGCATGGCAGTGCATATTTTAGGCCAGCAGAATGTCTCCTTGGGAAGGCCTGCTCTTTTTCTGCTTCTGACCCCCTCCCGCTTTTCTCAATATACTGAATGAAGTTTGGTCTTAAAAATGAAACTACTGTATAGGGAAATGGGAGATTTCCTCCCAGTGATTTTTTTTTTAATGCATGCGAGGTCATAGACTTTGAAGTTAGAGAGTTCCCACAGCAACTGTAACTTTGCCCTCTTGTGCATATTTTTCTCTTCCTTGGGCTTGTACCTCCTATTAAATGTATGCCCTTTGTGCTTATGGTTGGTATAATACTTAATAGAGACATACATAATATACATTTTGCAAAAGAGGCTGGCATACACACACACCTTGATGTAATGCAGTGTTTCAGTTGCTGAAATTTGTAAAGCCATTGTCACCCCCAGTTTTAAAAGGGAAGCTGACTTAGGGGACCATTCATACACTACACAATTATAGCACTATAGGTCGACCCCCATATCTACGGGACCAGTATCCACAGTTTCACTTATCCATATCTGGGGGGAGGAAATCCTCTCTAGGCATATTCTAGGTCCTCCAGCATAATTCTGTGGTATGTTTTCACTAGAAGTCGTTCAGTTCAATAAGGTTTGCTATTATCCATAGTTTCACATACCCATGGTTTAAGTCTGGGGATGTATTCCCCTGTGGATACGGGGGCAGAGGGCACATAGAATCATAGAATTGGAAGAGACCTCAAGGGCCATCCAGTCCAACCTCCTGCCATGCAGGACTACACAATTATGTATTGTTCCACTTTAATTGCCATGGTTCCATCCTGCAGAATCCTGGAATTTGTAGTATAGGGAGGGGCATTTCAAATTCTCAGCCAGATAGTTCCAGCGCCTCACCAGACTATACATCCTAGGATTCTGTAGAGCAGAGTCGTGCCAGTTAAATTGGAAAGTGCTATAATTGTGTAGTGTGAATAGGCCCCTGCTCTTCTTGTGAAAGGGCCTTAGATAGTGTGTGTGGGGTTAGGTAGGTGCACATACCTAAAGTGCTAAAATTCCACTCTACACCCCTCCATATCCTGCAGTATTGGAACTGTTTCATGTGACAGATGAGTATAGCTGAAGTCTTGCCTAAATGGGAAGGCTGGAGCAAAACAATGTCACATTGAGTGATTTTACAGTGCAATACGATGCGTAGTTCTGAACTGAACCATATGAAAACATGCTACGCAATGCATTAATTACGAGTAAGTTACTAATTAATATTGCATCTCCCCCCTCCCCAAGCTGGGACAAAATGAAGAACTGGTTACGGATTAGAACCACAGTGCCATAAAGCAAAATTAAAAGGCAATGTAAAAGTACATTGATTTTATCATACAGGTCAACCTCCACATCCATGGATTCGGTATTCACAGTTTCAGATATCCACATCCAGAAAAAAAAGTTCTCTCTAGGCATTTCTAAGTCCTCCAATGTGATTCTATGGTCAATTTCTGGTGTCTGTCTCATTGAAAACAATAGGGTTTCCTATTATCCACATTTTCAGGTAGCCACAGGGGCTCTTGGAACATATCCCCCATGGATACGGGGGGTCAACCTGTAAATACAAACAATAAAATAAGATAAGATACATCACATGCCTGTTAAAGATCCTTTCTAAGCATCCTCTGAATTTCTGTAAGCCCACCTATACGCTGCTAAGCAGTACTTTTTGTTTGCTTTAAGTTGCTCTTGCAGTTTCACCCAACCAATATGTCATGGTCAGATTCTCCACAAGTGTTTAGCTTTTTTCCTGTTAAAACCAGGATGGGAGTATGTCTAGTTGCTCTAGTTGTTTTTTTTACTTGTCATCAGGTTATAGTGAAGAGAGGGGCAACCCCATTGCTTTTCTTTCAGGAATGGATGGGGCTTACAGAGGTTTAAAGAAGATGACAGGAATGCAGTGGAGCTGATGATGAATGGCAATCCATGCTGTAGGGAGGGGGTGGTATCTCTGGCACTCACCTGCCCCCTATTTATCATCATTAATGACCTGTGAAGAGGAGTAAACAAGGCATTTCATTTCTGCAGGTTATATTATTCAAGGAGGTGCCATCCAGAGAGGAAGATACCAACATTCAGCAATATTTCTTTACTCACTATTGTGGGGGTGTGGGTTTGGGGATTATTTTTTAATAAACAAGCAAGCATTTTTTCCCCAGATATTAATCTAGAGGCTTTAGAAAAAAGCTCAGAGGCTTTGGCAAAACAGACCTTAAATTATTTAGCAACTCTTCTGTTATGGAAAGATAGTTATGTGTGGGTTTGGGGATCAACATGTTCCCCTATGGTTGTGGAAAACCTTTATTTATCTGCAGAGGTGACTCCTTATGACTTGGACAGGTAAATCCTAGTAACAGGCACTGTTTTCATACAGTGTTTAATTTACCTTTTTCAGAGTTAATTACCCTCAAACCTGGGTATCCAGATGTTGTTAGACTTCAGCTCCTAGAAACTCCAGCTAGACTATCCATTTGTCAGGACTTCTTGGAGCTGTAGTCTAAAAAAAAACCTGGAGACCCAGGATTGGAAATTGCTGATATAAGCAGAAAGATGCACTTGTGAGAATACACCCTGCAAAGTTTAAATCTCGATTGAGTGAAAGCCTATTACGGCAAGAAATATGTTTTCGTTGCAACAGTTGTTTGCAGAGTTTGTTCCTCTTTCTGGGAAGGTCACTCAACACATCCTAATTTTTGTGAAAACTGCACCTCACTATGTGCCAAGAATCTCTGCTTGGCCAGAGCTCCATGGGGTTTAACTCTGTTCTGGTTTAACCCTTGGTCGTGTTGGTTGCTGTACTATTCAGATACTTGCAGAAAGAGGTATCCAATATCTCCTTATGCAAGCTGCTTCCTCATTTGACAATATGGCTGCTCAGCTCCTCCACTGGAACAGCCACTGGAATGTCCCCAATACAGCTTTTGGAAAAGTTACTAGCCGCCTTCCCCTTGGTTGCCCCATTACCTCTGGCTGTGTAAGTATATTAAATAGGATTTCAGTCCTTGTTTGCTGTCTTGAAGATTGGGCAGTAAGAGGCTTTCTGAGGGAGTCTGTTGACCTAGATCAGGATTGGTAACTTGTGGTCTTCCAGATATCATTGGATTACAACTCCGTCGTACCACCTTTCCTTAGAAGTCATGACAGATGCCCTGTCTCAGACAAAGTATGGCCCATCTTTTTTGAGGTGGCACAGTTAAAATTATTTTCAAGAAGGATGTAGTCTGGGAATTCTTCTGGCAGTGTCCTAAGGACTCTGCAAAGAGTGACTTATATTCTAGGTGCTCCTTTGAGAACCACCTTGAGGGCCACATGTTTTTTCAAAGCATTTATACATGGTCCTTCCCTGCTGGTGCTTGTGTGGCTTGGGGGTGCCAAAAATGTGGCAAATGTGGTATGTGGCAAAAAAGAAAGAGGCTATTATGCAAGAGAATATGCATGTTCACAGCTCAGAGGATTAAAGGCCCATATTCTTATCTCTGCAGAACAGAGTATTATAAATCCAGTCTTAGAATACTAAATCCCTCCAGGATGTAGCCATTGTTTGGGAGTGTGGGGAGGAAAAAGCCCTGAGACAGAAATAATCAGTTTTGGAATGACACATTGTCAAATATAATATTTCTCATATTATCCCATTTCCTTCCCTTTTCACTATCTGGCACTTTTGGCTGGAGAATTTTACATGAGAAAACAGATTAAAGCAAGCCCCTCCTGCATGCACAAAAGTTTGACTTTACTGCGAGATCTTCTTTTGTCTATGCAATTGTATATGTGTATATTTCCTGTTTAGACTGCAGGCTGTTAGTGTTGGGATCGCTAATGGAAGACAAGGAGCTGAAATATGAAGGAGGGACTCATAGAAGAAGGAAAACAAATAACTAAATCAATAAGTACCCAAGCCCTAATTAAAGTACTGCTCTTCCACAGAGCTTATAGTATGTATCCTAATAAAGATAAGCAAACTTGATTATTCTTGATGCAGAAGTCTCTTTGGCCATCATGAGCTTTCTTGGCAAGTGTTCATGCAAAAGATTGCCTGGTTTCCAGGAGCTCTGTTCAATTTGTAATATTGGCATAGTCTTTTAAGGTTTATTTATTTTTTTGTAGTTGTTGAGAAGTATTTCAACGTCTCAGTTGGTTTCAGCGTTCAGAAACTTGCTGCATATTCTCAGAGAGACAGTAAAACTATATGCTTCTGAGAACCTTTGTGTCCATTGCTAAGGTCAATTAGGGCCCCAAAGGAGAGGACAGGTTAGGATGATTTAAGGTGGTGTCAGTGGTAATGGAGAGGCTGAGAGCTTCCAAACTGAAGAATCATTTTGTAGATTGACACCCTCCCCACACCATAAAAAAACATACACCCACACACAGAGAGACTAATATGTTCAAAGACAGAATAAGAAAGATTAGGAAAAGCAGCAGGGGGGGAAAGTAGGTAAGATAACAACCTGCTGTTTTAACAAACTAAAAACAGCTTCACAGTCAAGTAGACTTAGGAACGTAACTGAAATGTTTGTACAGTTGGACCCCCATATCCATAGGGTTTGGTTCCTGGACTTACCACGGATACTGGAAACCATGGATAACAGCAAACCCTATTAAAATAATGGGGCTTCTGGTTTAAAATACCATAGAGTTGCATTGGAGGACCTAGAAGACTCTATGGTATGTGTCCCTCTTTTTGTGTCTCAGGGGTAACGGAAACTGCGGATATTGGTTTCGTGGATACAGGGGTCCAATTGTATGTTTTCCCATTGTATCTTGACTATGAACACCTTTGTTCCTCAGTAGCTAAGTAAGGCATGACTTTCATGTGGGAATCCCAACCAGCTTGGACACTTTTTGACCAAAAAGGGACAGTGGTTAGAGCCCTGGCATTGACATGTGGATTCAAATCTGCCCATAGATCACGGTGCTCACTCTGTACCAACTGCTCTTTCCAAGCCCAGCCTCATAGGACAAAATGGCCTCTGTCCATATATACGACCCTATAGGTGGGTTATAAATGTGAACTCAATTTATGGGGAAAAGCTTTACATTCCTTTGGCATGATTCAGCTCCCAATCTTTTTAAAATTTTCTACATTGTCCATCCACGGCAAGTGTGTTCAAATTTTGTATGGTGTTCAACAATCTTTGGGGTGTCCTATGCAGTAAATACCATAAAGGCACCAGATCCTGTCTGATCTTGGAAGCTAAGCAGGGTCAGTCATGATTAGTACTTGGATGGGAGACTGCCAATGGATACCAGGCACTGTAGGCTCTATTTCAGAGGAAGGAACTGGGAAAGCCACCTCGGAGTATTTCTGGCTTAAGCCTGCTGCCACACTGCAGAAATAATGCAGTTTGACACTGCTTTAACTACCATGGCTCTAGCTTATGGAATCTTGGGATTTGTAGTTTGTTGTCGCACTAGAGCTTTCTGACAGAGAAGGCTAAATATCTCACAAAATGACAAATCCCAGAATTCCATAGCATCGAACCATAGCAATTAAAGCTGTATCAAACGGCATTATTTCTGCACTGTGACAGCAGCCCTAGAAAATTTTATGCAATTCACTTGGTCACCTTAAGTCAACAGGCAACTGGAAGGTGCGTGCACATAAACACATATGTAGTAAAGCCTAATTTTAATTGAGCCTGAGCATATTAATCACTAGAGGTATTTGGAAAAAAAAATATTTTCCACACCCTCCCTCCCTTTTTATACTGAAGTCTGTCTGTTTCCCTTGATTTAGGGTGGTTTGATTGCTCTGCTGTTGCTTCTGCTGGTGTTCACAGTAGCCTTGTATGCCCAGCGCCGTTGGTACAAGCAACGCAGGATCCCACAGAAGAGTGCCAGTACAGAAGCCACCCACGAGATCCATTACATCCCATCAGTGCTGCTGGGCTCTCAAGGGCGGGAGAGCTTCCGAAATTCACGCTTACAGGCCCACACGTCGGTCATTGGCATGCCCATCCGCGAAACCCCCATCCTGGATGACTACGACTACGAGGAAGAAGAAAACCCCCTGCGTCCAGAACATGGATGCCAGGACGATGAGTTCAGTGCCCAGATGACTCGACCGCTGGACAGTTTGGGCAGGAGTGGGGAGAAGCCGGACTATGAAAAGAAAGGTTTGTTGCCGTGGTGTTGATTTTTTTGTTGTTGTTGTTTAATTCCCCACCCTTGCCCTTTGCTGGAGGCAACCATCTTTGGAATGTGCTTGGAGGAAAATTAAGAATTGATGGACGAGCAGAGAGGCACTTGTGCTGGGTGTTCAGTCTTCTATCTCCAGGGGCTGGAGATGTGTAAGTGAGCTTTTTTTTTGGTTTTCAGGAGTATTTTTCTAGCATGCAGAAACTGGTTGCCCACTGTTAAGGAATGTTGGTGACAGGTGATTTACAAGGAGAAGACCACCAGTCAATTCCTTTGATGCTTTGGTTTTTTTTTTTTTAAGAAATATTTTAAAAGTAATCTAAGCAGAATCAGCTCTGGTTAGTACTTGGAAGGGAGACTGTAAATGAAAACTAGGTGCTATAGGTTAGATTTCAGAGGAAGCAACTGGCAAAACCACCTCTGAGTATTCCTTGCCTAAGAAAACCCTATGGAATTGATGGAGTCGCCGTAAGCTAGTGACTGGAAGGCACATATGCACACAAGAGCTGACCTTGCTCCCTTTTCCCCAAATGCTGCAGGCTATAACCAGAACAAGGGGAAAGGTGCCTTTTTGGACTGCCATTCCCAGAATCCCCCAGCCAGCATAGTGGAAGTCCACAAAAGAAGACCCTTGCCCAAGCCCAGAATGACTGCCAGTGAATCCCAGGTACTGGAGGCTCTATTTCATAGGAAGGAACTGACATAGCCATCTCTGAGGGATTGCTTGCCTAAGAAAACCCTATGAAATTCATGGGGTTGCCATAAGTTGACAGGTGACTTGAAGACACACACACACACACACACACACACACAGAGCCTTTTATTTTCCCTCAGGCTGTTTGTGTGCATTCCTTCACTGGGGAGCTAACCTTCTGGCATCAGACATGTTATAACCTACCTTTGCTTGTGTATTAAATATTACATGGAGGAGAAGGACCTCTCAACTTAGCCATTTCTACCTCTTGGTTGTTGAATGGAAATTCTCTGGGAATAGTACAGGATCTTTTAGTGTAACACCATATAAGCTCTTTAGCTGGAACGATACACCCTTCTTGAGGGGGAACGTTAGAATGTCATCCTAAAACAAGAGCCAAGACAGGCCATATTAGAGATCCCTGACTGTGCTATCCATGAAGGAGTGAAGAGTGTACTGGGCTTCTTAGCTTTATTGTGGAAAATGAGAGGTTTCCATGTCCTTTCTGCCTTGTTTATAGGCATAATGCAGCGATAAGCAGTTCCAATATGTAAAACTGTAGGAAAAATAATGCCGAACTAGATCGGCCTTTGGTTTGAGCTACTTGGGTTCCTTTTATGTTCTTATGCCATTCTTTGCGGGTCCTCTCCCAGGTCTTTATTACAAGTACAGTGTTTGGTTCCCACACTTACTGCCAATACAGGAAACCACAGATAACAGCGAACACCATTGAAAATAAGTGGATTTCCAATTTAAAATACCATAGAGTTGCCTTGGAGGACCTAGAAAATGTCTAGAGAGGACTCCTTTCTTGGCATTTTCTAGGAAGACTCTATGATATGGGTTCTGTTTTGCATCCCACGGATAACTGAAACCGTGGATATGGGAGTCCGACTGTATTAAAACTTGTTCTACTTTTACAGAGTAGTAAAAACAATGGATAAATGATAATAATGGTGGTGGAATTCCATGTAAGGTCCTTTCCTCTTGGAATAAGCACTATAAAACGCTCATGGTGAATGAGGCTCTTAATTGTGTACCTCTCCCACTTCTGTGATGTTCTTTATAGCCTTTTACCTTTTAAGAGAGGTTGTTATTGTTCCCATTTCAAGGAAAAAGGAACTGAGGCAATTGATTGATTGACTGATGGATAACCTAAGAGTATGTGTTTGTGTGTGAATGAAGGGTCCTAATTCAAAGTTTCCCACTGGCTCACTGTTAAGCCTTAAGCCAGCAAATCTCTCTGTGCTTCATTGTTAGAATACTAGTGATATGTTTCATTTGAAATTGCTGAGGATGAACACGGTAATGTGTTTAATCACTTTGCAAATTAAACTTGCGGTGCAAATTACAAAACTAAACAGTAGTATAATTGCTTTAAAACACACACACACCAAGCAACACCATGTTATTTTAGCTAAAGCTTATTTTCCTAAAATAAGATGATCTTTGGGCACACAGTGAATAGACAACTCTTAGTGAGCATTATTTTCAGTATTATAGGACTGTGGAGAAGACACATAATAGTGGGGAGTTGAGCTATTCTGCAGAAAGTGTTAAACTCCCCCAGCAAATTTCTCTCTCCTCCACCCCCCATTCCTGCTGCCTCTGTTCATACTTGTTCAGGCAACCAACCACCCACACATCCATGGGGAAACCAGCCTCAGTGGGAAAAGCATGGCAGCAAATGAATTAAAATACCCTGCAGCCTTTCATTTATGTATTTTTAGTGGTAGAAAAGATAATCACTTTTACATTCAAGGAAGGGGGGAACACTGCAAAAACATATAGAGTGAATTAAATCTCTGCAAGACATCTGACCTTCTTGCACGGTTCCCTTTCAGCATTGCTTGTGCATGTTTTTTGGGCTAAAGCTAGTATGTGTACTTCACGGCATGGAGGGAGGGAGCAAACAACCCCTCGCCTTCCTCATTCACAGCATCACACATTTTAGAAGTAACCATCTGACTTCTTGATGCTCATGTAGCGATGCGGTTTCCATCTCTGCAACGAAGGCTTTTAAAAGGAAATAATCCCTGCCCTTAATGGTGTTCCATTCACAAGCCACATGGCTGTCTACACAGGCATCCTGCTTTGCTCAGTGGTTGACCAGTTGTTCTTGAAAAAGGCTAAAAGCAAGGTGTGAAACAGCCCTTTCCCTTTGTTTTTTCCTCTACAACAGACAGTAAGTGCCATAACAGCTTCGGGCTCTAAAAGTGTGGGTGTACCATTTAGCTTTCATGTCTGACAGATGTCAGATAGACTTCTATCTCCATTTGTCCAGTATGCTTTTAAGATCACCTCATTGAGTGACCATATTGTGGCCGTGAAGTCTGTATAGATTTTTGTAATGGTTGAAGCAGTCTTTTTCTTTTGTCTATCCCAAGTTCTAGTATTCTGAGAGAGGAATAGCGACATCCGTACAGGCATGTCTCCGTTTGAAAAAAGTCTTGGATGCAAAAACTCCTTTTTTTATGAAGTCTTTTGATGCCAGCCCAGCTCCCTTTTTCCTAATTCTCCTCTATCTTGCTGCAAGTTTTTAGCACCATCCACATTGGGAGGATGTTGAAGGAGGGCTGGAGAAACACAGGCTTTCCATGCCAGGTTGCAGTGGCAGCACATCTGTAATGAACAGTGAAATCTAGCTTGAGCTGAGGAAGAACGAAATTCTGCTCTGACCATGTTAAGTCAAAGGCTTTCATGGCCAGCATCCATAGATTTTCCTTGTTTTTTTTCCCCAGGCTGTGAGGAACACGGCTTCACAGCCCAGAAAAAAAGCAAAAAAAATCTGCTCTGACCGATCCTACTGTGGCTGTATGTGCCTGTCTACAACAGGCAAGGTAAACAGCAGCTGCCTCCAAAACCCCTTACTGAGAATGCATGAACAGGAGGGGAAAAGAAGTGGAGGAGAGGAGATATGTCTACCTCATCACCTACTTTCTGGATACTTTTTGGAAAAGCTTTCAGGTGGCCTGTAGAAATATCAGAAAGTGTTTCTTCTGGCACAGGAACCATTCCTATTCTTTCCATATTACTTCTGTCTCTGGTACCAAATTTTCTGTTAAAGGACTAATGTCCAAGAATGCACCCTACTTCATTAGCTGAGATATACCTGTATTTATTTATTAGCGTGATTAACAAACAAACCTGAATCTTACAAATGTATTAGTAGAGTGTTTCAGCTTCTGTCTTCTTCAGTTTGCTCAAAGTCAAAGTGAGCTGTTTAGAAAATTCTTTAGTGGATGATGGTATTAAGTATTATCCTCTAGGCTGAGACTACACAGGGTTAATGTCTTAAGCCTGTGGATCCTTTCTTCAGGGATATATTTTATCCTTCCAATGTGATGGCCTAGCAATTGACTATTTTTGCTTTGAAATATGGACAGATACATTTTTGTGATGGTGCCATGGTTTCAGCGCATAATGTCCCCAAATTAGTTCAACCTGTGAGCCATTATGGGGAAAAAAGTTGGCCGTTGTTCAGATCTGGTGTTTGTGTCCTTGTGTGTAGACATGGCATGTGTCTATATCTATGAGAGAAGCAGTGTAATGTTGTGCTTATAGGGTGCTGGACTGGATCTTGGAGAGCGAAATTCCAGTCCCAAATGAGCCATGAAATTCACTGAGTGACCTTGAGTTTCTCTCTCTCAAACAATGAGGATAAAGTTGGGAGAAGGAAATATATACCACCTTAAGCTTGTTGGAGGAGAAGTTGGGATTTTAATGTTAGCATAATAAGTAAGGATTTGTGTACACAAGTGTGTGTATGTGTGTGGACACCTTTAATATATGGCCACAGAATAGACATCCCTAATGTGTCCAGCTGCTATCTTAAAAATGCTCTATGATGGATCATGGCTGGTGTCCAACTAATTTTCGTCTTTGTTTCCAGCTTCATTTTCTTTTCTTTTCTTCCCATTTCCTTTCTACTTTATCCAGTTTTCCAAAGAATTATACAATTTATATTAAATTGACTTTGTTTATAATGATTTAACAGTACATATCATTTCTCACATTATATAACCACGTATAACATTTTAACAATACGTATCACTTCACCTATTTCAAAATTTCTAATTTTTATGTATGTTCCTTATCCCTTAATATTAGTCTTCCCTCATGAGTTCTCATTTGTCGTCTCATGGGTCACAGTGCTTCACCCTTAACAGTTTCTTTATCTATTTTTGTGTTATTCCATTTATCTGTCTTCTTCTCTAATTAATTTAGCATGTCTCTTTTCTCCACTTATCTTCATTTTTCTACCTTCTTCACCTTCCCTTTCCTTTCCCTTACTCGAGGGACATTTTCAGATGGCCCTTACTGCGCAAGCAGCCTCCGGAGCAGTAACGAGGCTGCTGTGCGACAGGGGGTCCTTTTCGGATGCCGCCATCCCTCTTCCGTGACCATTCGTAGCACGTATGTGAAGCTTTGGAAGCGGCCGCACCATATTTCAATCACGGAAGTTGCCCATGATTGAAATGTGACGCGGCCGCTTCCAAACTTCACGTGCTACGAATGGTCACGGAAGAGGGACGGTGGCGTCCGAAAAGGACTCCCTGCCGCGCAGCAACCTCATTATTGCTCCGGAGACTGCTTGTGCGGTAAGGGCCATCTGAAAATGTCCTAGATCTCTTATCCCATCCTTTCCGGCTTCATTTTCAAAATGCCAGTCATTAAGGATATTTTGATGTGTTGCTTTTGAAAGAGATTTACTGTATGTTTCTCTTCTCTGCTGCTTTGCTACTCCTTTACTTTTCCTTTAGCCAGTCAGCTGGGCCTGAGTCAATTAAAAAGAGCAATGCAGTTATCTATCTCATTGGTTCTTCTTCTCCCCTTGCCAGTCTTCTCTTAACGTGAAGTAAATACACTCTGGCAGGAAGCCACTATCAACTCTTATTGTTTGGAGAGCAGAGGCCTGGGAACTGGAGCTAGCCCAGGTTGGCTTGACCTGTTGCTTGCCTTATTTTGTCTGTGTCTGTGGATGAGTATGCTCAATACACTGTGTGTAGAGAGAATCCCCACGCAAGTGTTAGAAATCTGTGTTTTTCTTCCTTGCGTCAAACCCAAAATGCTTTCCCCAGAGTGTTTTGGCTAATGCACATTTGATTGCCTGCGTTTTTACTCTTGTCTCTTAAAAACAGAAACACCCATCTCCGCTTATTGAAATGTCATTAGAAAGTGTTTAATATTGTTAACCTGAAACATGGCAATAAAATGCCACTGAATAAACAAAAAACAAACAGCACATTAATTTTTAACTAGTGAGCAACTATGCGATGGCAGGGAGCCATTTCCACCCCATCCCCTGCTGTAATAGAAACTGGATCTATTCAAAGCATTGGCTTTAATCTTTAAGGGTCCCAATACAAATGGAATCCCAGGAATCCAAAAGATCTCCTTTTCTTCTATTCTGTAATTGAACGTACTGTTCAAAGACATAGCCATGTTAGTCTGGAATATCAGTATGCAAAGGGATCTTGTAGCACCTTTGAGGCTGAGAGAAAGAAGTTCTAGAATCATAGACTCAAAGAGTTGGAAGAGACCACAAAGGCTATCTAGTCCAACCCCCTTCCCTACAGGAATACCCAATCAAAATATGCCCAACAGACAACCATCCAGCCTCTGTTTAAAAACCTCCAAAGAAGGAGACTCCATCATGCTCCCAGGCAGTGCATTCCACTGTCAAACAGCTCTTACTGTCAGGAAGTTCATCCTAATGTTTAGGTGGAATCTCTTCTCCTGTAATTTGAGTCCATTGCTCCATGTCCTAGTCTCTGGAGCAGCAGAAAACAAGATTGCTACCTCTTCAATAGGACATACCTTCAAATATTTAAACATGGTTATCATGTCCCCTCTTAACCTTCTCTTCTCCAGGCTAAACATACCCAGCTCCCTAAGCCGCTCCTCATAGGGCATGGCTTCCAGACCTCCCACCATTTTGGTTGTCCTCCTCTGGACACGTTCCAGCTTGTCAATATCCTTCTTGAATTGTGATGCCCAGAACTGGACACAGTATGATGAGGTCTGACCCAAGTAGAATAGAATGACACTATGACTTCCCTTGATCTAAAATAAATTTACAAAAGCTTATGCTACAACTGCTTTCTCTCAGCTAGTCTCAAATGTGTTACAAGATCCCTTTGTATCAATATACAAACTTAATATAGTGCATCGGCATAGTGGGGGAGATTGTGACTTAGTGATCTATGTGCCTGCCTGTTTGGTTGACTGTCCAGGTCCTTAATGTTGGTTACCAGCTCCAAAACTCTCACTTCCTAGAGTTCTTTATCATTAAGCTGGACTTGGAATGGGAAGCCCTTCAAATAGAGGAATCCTTCAAACAGAAGACTGTTTTCATTAAAGCAGGGCACAAGACCATCCAGAGCAGGATAAATAAAATGAAGCAGAAACTGAGGAAGAAAGCTTGAAAATTAGTAAGCTATGTCAGGCTGGTGGACCATTTCTCCTGGGAATAAATATGACCTCCAGCAGGCAACCTGTTCTTGCACGCTGTCTAAATGTGTCCTCTCACCATCCACATTAATAGATATAAATGATTTTTAATTCTACTTCAAGAAAAATGTACATGTGTTCTCTGTGCTATGCAATGCAGTGAGGTGTGCATTGGATTAAAATAATTAATGAGCTTATCTGTTCCATTAAGACGCTAATGGTGTGTGTTGGCAGGAAGATATCCATTTGGGCTTGTCTTCAGGAGATCTCACATTTAAGATAGCCTTTGTAACCAAGTCAAAACGTGGGCTGCCATGACTGTGTCATTTTCAGCACAGTTATTTGCATGTTGAATTAGAGGGCAATTCCATTTTCTTTAATGGGATTTGCTACCAGGGTTAGTGTACACAGAACTACAGTGCTCATCATTCCACTTTATCTTCTTGGGGAAATCCCTTACTCCTTTCTCTCTGGATCCAAAGCTGGAGGAGGACAACTGGAGCTCATTTTGGTGGCTGACAATGTCATCTTTCCTCTCTAGCTTGGAGCTAGAAAGAGGATTGGGGTGTGGACTTTCTTCATGAAGCTAGGCAAAACAGTAGGGTTGAGCTAGACAGGGAAGGATGGGGTTCCTCATCACTATCCTTGGCAGAGATTTGAACTTGGGAAACTTAGATTTTTCTATTATAACTCCCAGAAAAATGGTGGGTTGATTCCAGGAGTTACAGTTAAAAAAGTAACTTTCTGAATATCTGACTCCTGGTGATGGCTACTTATATCTCAGTTCTGATTGTCTTCCATAATTGGTCTCATCCTGCTGTGGAAGCCATCCAAGCCAGTGGCCATTGCTATGAGCTGTGGCCATAAACCCCATAAACCAGGAATGGAAAACCTGTGCATCTCCCTAAAGGATTGTACTACAGTACTCATCACCCCTTTAAATTGGCCATGTCAGCTACTTGACTCTGGGAATTATAACCCACAAGATATAACTTTCCAAGATCTAAGATAGAAGATACTATGGAAAGCTGGAGAATAGTAGTGGAGACCTTTGCTCAACCATCGGTTTGTGTGAAAGTTGCCAAAATTGATTCCCCAGAAACTGAGAGGTGTTTGTGCTAGAATTGGTTTATCTTACTTCCTTCTTCCCATCTTAGTTTCTTTTCTGTAAATTATTTAGGTTTTGTATAAATCTGAAAAAGCAGAAATGACTGAGTTTTCAATACAGTTCAAAGCAATAACAGCAAACAAGATTTAAGGCAGAATATTACTCTGCAAAGATTTCGGGAATTGGCAATAAAACATATTTACATTCTTCTAGCAATTTCCTTTCTCGTCTTATAGAAAACTTTTAAAATGTGAAAAGCTGGTATGCTGATGGTTGCATCGCACCAAATTTGTCGCTTCTCCTAGACTTGCACAAAGGTTGATGTGCGGGTGGGGGGGGGGAACTGTGTGTGAGCAATGCTGAGGTGAAACCCATGAGCATCATTCCATTGATACAGTTGACACTACTATGTTTGGGAGACAGCTTCATGCCTCTCTTGGTGGGATGAGATGTCATCCCCACTCTCTAGACCGTTATTTGGGACCCTCAGGGGAAATCTCACAGTACAGTATCACAATCTGAAACCTTTGGGTTTATTTTGTCACCAAACTACAAAAAGCTTCACCAACTTAGCTGTCACTAAAACCCCTTTAAGGTGTCACTTGCTCACATTAATTGCCATGGATGGTGAGTCAAACTGATTTCTCCCATCCCGTCCTTCCCCATCAACGACTCCCCCCGCTTTCTTTGAACCTGTTGTGGAAATAATTCATTTTGAGATGGAGGAAGTTTGAGTGAAGGCTGAAATGGAGGTGGTGGTGTTGGAGGAATAGGGAGCAGTCAGCATGATGCTGAAGTGACTTCTTGAATCATGCATCATCTCTAAAAAAAACTGTAACTGTTTCCCTATTATGAGACAATAGCAAACTTCTTGGATCAGTTCCAGTTTTTCTCTTTGTTCTGTAGGATTGGATTCAGGAGGCAAGGAATTGGCATGGACATGGTCTGAAATTAATCCAGTGGCCTGGAGTAGTGTTTCGTAGTAGACTAACTCAAGATGGTTACCTAGTGGTGGCACCATTGCCCTCTTATTGAAATATTTTGTGAGAAGGGGAACAATGGGCAGGTGTGTATGTAAACATATTCTCCTCTCTCTCTGGCTTTTCTTCGCAAACGAAGATTCAGGAAGGACTCATCCCGCGCTTTCTGCAAGCGCGCTGATGACTAAAAAGGCCAATCCGAGATAAACAAGTCCGGTTGCAAAAAGCACAGCAGAAGGTCTCCTTGGGTGATGTTTTTGGGTTGTGATTCTTTCTGCGTTGTCGTTTCTCTTCAAGACTTGTTCATCGTGAGTTCTCAAATAAGGCTGCAGCATTATGGATCGTGCATCTCCATGCCTCCCGATGTGAGGCCAGGGCGGACCACTGTTGGTGATCAATTTGGCCAAGCCTGAGATGTTGTTTCAGGGAGTCTTTGTATCGCTTTTTTGGAGCGCCCCTCTTACGCTGACCCATGGCGAGTTCACCGTAGAGTAGTATTTTTGGGAGGCGATGGTCCTCCATCCTAGAAACGTGCCCTGCCCAGCGCAGCTGCGTTCTCAATATCATGGCCTCCATGCTGGTGATCCCTGCTTGCTCAAGGACAGCAACATTCATCACATAGTCAGTCCAGTGTATATTTAGGATTGTGCGTAGACAGCGCTGATGAAAGCACTCGAGGAGTCGTAGGTGGTGGCGATAGGTGACCCATGTTTCAGACCCATAAAGGGGAATTGACAGTACAATGACTCTATACACACTGATTTTTGTGCTTCGCCTCAGGTGTTTATTACTCCAGACTCTTTTGTGAAGTCTTCCAAATGCACTATATGCCTTTGCTAATCTGTGATCGATCTCTTTGTCAATCTTGGCAACTGAGGAGATGATGCTTCCCAGGTAGGTGAACTGCTGAACGGACTTGAGCACAGATTTGCTGACGGCAATGTGGGGATGGTCGTGTTCGTCCTGTGGTGCAGGCTGGTAAAGAACTTCTGTTTTCTTCAGGTTGACTTCTAGCCCAAACAGCTCTGCAGCTGTTGCAAAGCAGGACATGTATATACAATAAACTTGTCTCCTCTCTCCAAGGCGTTGGCGAGATTCTAATTGTTTTTGATGGAAGAACCATGGCTCTTCAGCAGATGTTTCATTAAACTGCATGAGGAAGGATACACAGCTATCATCTCAGGGGAACTGAGGGGATGACTCTGCTTTCCATCATCTTTTCTCTCTATTTGTCCTAAGGTGCTGCTAGGTGACAGTTGATGGCTCTGAAAACATTGTAGACATTTAGCCCAGTGCTTCTCAGGATCTCTAAGATGGGGAATTGACAATTTCCACCCACAATGCATCAGGGCAAAGTACCATATATGTGCCCATAGGCTACAGCTGTTTGGTTCTTTTCCAGAAACTCACCATGGACCAGCAGCCAATGGCTTGGGGACTTAGCATACCCAGCAACCAGCCTCCCTGCGGAACAGACCTGGAGCCTCGAATAGCCTCTCTGCATTCAGAAAGGCTCAATACAGTAAACAGCACAAACAAATGATCTTTCATATGTACTGTCCGTGCACAAACATACATCTGAAAAGAAATGGAACCCACTCAGTCAAATGGAAAGATCCATGGGCTTATCTAGATGAAGTGATATAATGAGGATGGAGCAAGCATGTTTTCTGCTGCTCCAGAGATTGGAACACGGAGCAATGGATGCAAGCTCCTGGAACAGAGATTCCACCTCAAAATAAGGAGGAACTTTTTGACAGTAAGAGCTATTTGGCAGTGGAACACAATCCCTCGGTGTGTGGTGGGGTCTCCTTCCTTGGAGGTCTTTAAACAGAGGCTGGATGGCCATCTGTCAGGGATGCTTTGATCGTGATTTCCTGCGTGGCAGGGGGTTGGACTGGATGGCCCTCATGGTCTTTTCCAACTCTGCAATTCTATGATTCTATGTGGATTGCTGTGCATTGATGCAAAATCATAGCAGCGTTTGTTTGTCTCCATGGTTTTGGGACAAGATCACTGGTATGTGAAGTTATCCATGTTTAAAGTTCACGCAGCCATGCCTGCGAATCAAGATGGTGGCCGGGAGTGAATTACTCAAGTTTTTATTCTCCACAAGTTGCCACTACTGCATAGATTTTTTAAACTTTAAATCTGAGGTGTATAAGTGTGCTCTTCCATTTGAAAATAGCTGTTTGTTGCTTCAGCACTGCAAAAATGTGTGTGATCACTACTGTGAAACTCCAAAATGGGACTTCCGGCCACTTCATTGTCAACAAGCCTCATGCTCCCCATGCTTGTCCAACCAATCAGCTTCCCACTTCCGTAATGTGCCACACTGTGAATTGGTTGTCCAAATGGACAACAATGCACATTTCTGTATATTAAAAAAAAAAAAAAACCTTTGGGAAAAGACACAAAGGCTTTTCTCATGTAGTTTTTGCCCCTCCACCTTCCGAAAATGGTGAATCACCATGGGTTCTTGTTGGGACAAAAAGTATTCTCCTCAAATTCTATGAGGAATTTTCCCACCATCTGGACAACCCCATCTGTATGTTTCATACAGACAACTTTACAAACCAAAAAATAATATTTAGTTGTGAATGCATATTTTTAGGAGACTATTATTCAGAGGAAGGAACTGACAAAAGAAAAGAAAGTCTAGCTTGTCCCAATCTCGCTATAGCCATTGTCCGTTGTTTATTTTTAATGTTTGTATTCTGTTTCAAAGTATGTTTTAATTCCTGATTTATTTAATTGTATTTTAAGGGGGGTGGGATTGAGGGTCCTGGATGTATATTTTAATTGTTGTAAGCCGCCCCAATTGCATTTCGTAGAGGGGCGGGAAATAAATAAATTTTATTATTATGTATTATTAAACCACCTCTGAGTATTCCTTGCCTAAGAAAACCTTATGGAATTCATTAGGCATATATACACAGACATTATTCATTATTCAATGCTTTTAGATCCTGGTCTAGACAAGACTATAGCAACTCAAATTTCTGACGTGACCTGTTTGGTGAAATAAATTTGTTGTTGACAAACTAGGCATGAGAAAGCAATGGGTTAAAAAGAGCCAGATGTATTGTAGATCAAGTCCCCCAGTTGGTGCTGTGCTGGAGTCCGAAACCAGCACAAATAACCCAGATAGAAATAAATGGGATGCCTAATGTCATCTGATGACAAGCATGTCACAGCGAGAAAGTTAATGGAGTTCCGTAGTCTGACCTGATACCAGGCTGTGGAAGAGCTAGATAAGAAGCAAAGCAAAGATCAGATGCTATTTTATCCCTTTCCTAACCCCCTCTTTCTCACACATCAGTCGTAACCTGGACACATCACATTGTTCTGCCGGCTCTGTGGCTGTCAGGCAGGGGGTGAAGGCATGGGTGGTTGTGGAGAAGAGAGGGATGGGCAGATAAAAAGGCAAAAAGAAGATTAAAAGTCTGATCAGAACAAGGAGTGACTTGCTGACCTTGTGTAGAACATAGGGGGGGGGAAACCCATGCAGAGACGGAAATGAAACAGGAGCCACCTTGAAGTAGAAGGATTCAGAAAAGATTAAAACAGCACATACAGCTTTATTAAGCAACAGTGGTGCAATGATACAGTCTGTCTAAAGTTTGTTTTCTTCTGCTGGCACTCTACCGTCTGGTAAGAAAAATGGGAAATTTTGGAACTGCAGCATTCTTTCTAGTCACATTGAAGACCTAGATTAATAATCCTTTTATTTGTTTTGCTTTAAACTGGCAACTACAAGAGAATTGTTGTATCCAAACTGGTTCTGTTCTCAGACACTGACATTCATTTGCTACGTCTTCGTAGAGAATCCAGACAAGACTCCTGCCAGCCCATAGCATTCCAGTATTTTCCATATTTTTTTTCACACCCACCCACCCAGAATTGATAATATTGTGTGTGAAATTAAAATTGCAGTGGCTATTTTTACATCTCCACTATGAAATGGCAAAGCCCTGTTGTGGCTGGCTTTTGATGAGAGTGCTAGTTAAGGTGTCAATATATATATATATATATATATATATATATATATATATATATATGAATTGACCCCTTAATTAGTAATTTCATGATAAAGATATAAGAAAATGCTGTATGGTACTCTCTTAGTAGTCTGAGACACCCTGATTAAAAAGGGATAGTTAATCCATACCCCGGAAGGCTTCTTCTGTGAGGTTTTCAGGAGTGGTCCAGGACATTAGTCTGCAAACTTGCTGAGATGACATTAGACTATCTGCAACCTTGTTGAGACAAGGTTTTATGTCTGATCAATGCTGGGATGGGAGACTGCTAGAGAATCTGATATATATCACTTTAGAGTTGGATCATGGATAGAGAAGCAATTCGGAGTGAGTTGTCACCCCCTTTCTGTTATATCATCATGTAGCCTGCCAAAATTATTGCTTTATCGTATAGTTGGACCCCTATATCCGCAGAACAAATACCTGTGGTTTTGGATATCTGTGGAACACAAAACAGGGACACATACCATCTTCTAGACATCTCTAGAAGATGTCTCTAGACATCTTCAAAGTCTCCAAGGCAACTCTATGGTGTGTTTTTACCGGAATTCTATTATCTTAATAGGTTTGCGGTTATCCATGGTGATTCTGGGAACCGAACCCCAGCAGATACGGGCGTCTGTCTGTACATCCTTTTATTCAATATGAAACCAAGATTATTATTTCTTCAATTAGCTGTTTCTACCCAGGTTGGCTGCAGTTGCCATTGTTTAATTGAGAGCCATACCATAGTTCCTTATTACTTCTCTGTTTCTGTTTTCTTGTGAAACTTGGAAATCCCTCTGGAGAAGAGTTGGCTATTTCTACAAACATTTTTTTTTGTGTTTGATATCAGACCATCCTTTCCCCCTCTACCAGTGGAGACCTCCTTAATGGGATTTTCTTTGTCCTAGACTCCCTCCTCTCCCTGTGACCTAACATCTTATTTTTTCCTCCTATACCTCCTTTTCTCTGTTCACCTCACCCTATAACCAGCCTTCATTCTCTGAGAAGAGCAGTACTGAGTGTTTTCTTATCTTTGTTGTGTGCTAGCTAGCATGGAGCTCCTTCCCACTGGGAGTTTACTGTAGTTGTCGCTCTTGCTTAATGTCTTTATCTCTGCCTTTTCCTCCCTTCAATAAAACCCATTAAGTCTAAGAATGTTGGTATCTTTCTTAAAGATAGGTACCTTGCACAGGTTGTAGGCAGCACTGAGTATCACACACCCTCTTAATGTTTGGAAGAGCTGCAGCATACGGTGATTGGCAGTAGAAGACTCTATTAGAAACTTTTCACCTAGTGGCAGCCCATTTCTGTGAGGCTGCAATGGTAATAGTGAAAAGGCGAGCAGATTTTAGCTCCACTGGGAGATTGGATGCCCTCAGCTCTCCCCAACAGCATTTCCTAGTTGCCGCCATCTCATTAGGCTAGAGAGCAGAGGATGAGAAAAGGAGAAAAACTGTTTTGTTTTCTCTTCTGAGACGTCAGCTGCTATGGGCTCTTCTCAGCATCACTTAGCAGCAGTTTATTTTATTTATTTATTTATATCCCACTCTTCAGCCACAAGGCTATCAGAGCAGCTTACAAATTGCTTTAAGCAATAGCAGTTTACACATCTACACTACATTAAGCAGTTTCCAATGTGTGTTAGCTAATTTGCTCCATCAGTTGGCTTGCTCCATCAGTTACTCCATTAGTTGGCTTGAAATGCTTCCACCCCAACTGCCTATTATAATGACTGTACAGGACAACCCCGCCATCTCTGTTGAACCAATATCTGCAGTTTCAGTTATTCACGGCTGAAAAAATAGGGGCACATTCTGGAAAATGCCTAGAGAGGTGTCCTCTGTAGGAATCGCTAAGTCCTCCAATGCAACTCTATGGTATGTTTGTACCGGAAGTCCTTTATTTTAATAGGGTCCACTATTGTCCATGGTTTCATTTAAAAATGGTAAGTTTGGGGACATATTCCCTGTGGATAAGGGGGTGACCTGTAATTAAAAACTAGTGGCCAGGTTTTGTTTTTTCTTCTCCCTTACCTTGCTTCTTTCCCCCCCTCTTTTGCCAAACTGCAATTTAGATTGTAAGACTAATCACACTACATTGTTATAGCACTATTATTCCACTTTAACTGTTATGACTGCCTCCTCTGGAATCATGGGATTTGCAGTTTCTGGAGGGGCATTTAGCATTCTCAGCCAGAGAGCTTTTAGGCTTCCCTAAACTACAAACCCCAGAATTCCACAGGAGGAAGCCATAGCAATTAAAGTGGAATAATAGTGCTACAGCAGTATAGTGTGATAAGGCTCTAAAGAGTGCTCTCTCTCTCTGTCTCATTCACTTTTAAGTGGTATTTTGCCCCAGCTGAAGAGCAGCATAAAAATACTTTAAAAATTAATAATAATAATAAGCATAAAGTTTATTTCTCCCCCATCCCTCTGTTAAAAACAATTGGGGCAGCTTACAAAAATTAAAATACAAATACAAATTAAAACATTTGTTCGTACCATATACAATCTCCAGAAGAACAAAACAAAAACAATACAGTAAAGCTCAGAACATTTATTCTTTCATAGTAATACCATTTTGGTGTGCCCCCACCCCAAAAAAAAGCAGCTGAGAAGAAATTGGGAGTGTTGTGTATCCATAAGGATTTTTTGAATTTTTTCTCTCTGCTTGAACAGAAAGCAAAGGGTGTTTCCATAGGAGGGTTTTTACTGTGCAGCCTCAGTGCCTCACTCATGGAAGTAGCTCTAGACCATGTCATCTTCGATTTGCAGCTCTCCTATTTTTTTTTCTCCTTGTTTCTTCTGTCTGTTTTTGCTTTGTTTGGTTCTTACAGAGAAAATCCATTAAGGGGTGGGGAAAGATGGAACAGCTGCAAAATGTCTTTGAACTGTGAGCAGTAGGAGCCCTTTATTTGGAAATGTCTAGAGCATTCCACCCACCCATGTGTAGATGACATGGATGTTTCAATGCATTTCTTTCCGGTCCTCTTCTCACCTGTCTCCCTTTGTCTTCCTGATAGCTTTGCAACATCCATAAAAATTGGGAAATAGAGGTGGGTCATATTTAGCCATGCAGCAGTGTCAGAAACCAGAACTGGTTGAAGAGCAGACCCCATGTAGGGAATATGAGGGAATTATGGTGGATCAGTGGGGCTGCCTACACCCGCCCGCCCACTGCTTGTAAAGTCTACCAATCATCTTGGTGACTTTCTCCCCTTCTGAGCTTGCTTTGCAAGCAGCAGACGCATGTGCGGTCAGTCCCAAGCAAGCCTCCATAGGCAAGAACTGTTGAAAGAATGGATTCCTTGTCCAGTGAATGGAACTTGACTTTAATTTGTAAGTGTCAAAAGAGCAAGTCATCAGATAATAAGCCGCAGAAGGACGAGGACCTCCTGCATACAAAAGGAAAGTTCTCTTCAGACACAGAAAGTCGACAGGCACATTTTCCTTTGCTGTTGTTGTTGTTTCCAATTTCTACATGGGTCAGATTTTCTCTTTCCCCACCCACAGAAGTCCCCATCTGTTTTAAAACAATGGTGGAAATGAATTCATTTGCATTTTCCCCCAGTGTTAGTACTGGAAACAGATGGCTTGGTTTTTACAGCAGTTCATCATATTTAGCAGAGAACCCTTAATCATATGCTCCTTATCTGTTTTCCTGTAAACAAACAAGGGTTTCATATAACTTGGTCACAAGGCTTCTAGCGGGTAGATCTCCATGCAACAGCCCCAAGAGATTATGTCTGCATTATTTATGGCTGTCACAAATTCCCCCTTTGTGACTGCATCTTCTTAGACCCATCTGAAGTCTTAAAACGGCAAGAAGATCATCATACAATATGCATTTTTCCCTCCCTCCTGGGGCAAGCCATTAAGACATCAACTTCCTGCTGGTCAAACTTGTTTGCCATAAACAAAGCATGAAGGTCAAAATACTATACATCAAAATACATCACATTTAAATTATGGGATGCACTACTTCAAGATGCAGTGACGGCCACCAACTTGGACAGCTTTCAAAGGGGACAAGGTCAGCTCTTAGAGAACAAAGAAATAGTTTTGTGTGTTTTTTTTAAGAAAAAGTTTGGAGGCAGCAGATTTAAAAAAACACAAGTAATCCACTAGCTGATGCCATCTCAGCTACAGGCATGCAAAGTTTATGGGGGGTTGTAAAACCATTAAGACAGGTCACAGCTGTTGGGAATTGCTATTATTGTGGAGCAATCCATCTTTTCCCCCTTTGTATAGTCAAGCCCTAGAGCTTGGGAGAAGATGCCATTACTCCACCTAACCTGGAGATGCTTGGGATTAAACATAGGAACTCTTGCATGCAAACAACACACACTATTGTGCGGTAGTAATTTTCCACATAGGGTCATTTTGCAAGTGTGAAAGAAGGCCTTGCTGTGTATAAATTCTTATTTTGTGTTTGTGCAGAGAGAGAAAGAAAGACTGTCAGGCAGTGACTGAAATAAGAAAGATTTTCTGCTGGGAAACTGTAACTTGTTTGATGCAGCAGCGTTGATTTTTCACTGACTGAAAGAAAATCTTTGCCTTTCTAGTTACATAAAATCTGACCTAATAAACACATTTATTGCCCCTCTGCATCCATTTCCTCTGGAGCAGCACAGCGTTTGATCAACCTGTTTTCAGAAATTGATTGTTTTACTTCCGACTTCAGGTGGTTGCCCTGATGGGAGCCGGCTATCAATGGCTGCACGTTACAAGGGGCCTCCTCAAGTTCAGTAGACAAAAGCAACAACAACAACGTGGGAAAGTAGGCTCCATTTGTCATAGAGGAAAACATAAAGTAAAATGAAAGCTGAAGCTAAAGGTGACACATCTAAATCTAAAGGAGTGGGAAGAGCTGGAATGGAGCCCATGGGCTATTAATGTGGCAGGGTTGCTTTGGCTCCCTTCATCCAACAAGAACCCATTAATCACAGGGGGGAAGGGTTGTTGCAGGGGAGGGCAAGTGAGGAGGGGCATGAACTGTGAAATTGGCATCATCCTTGATAGCCTAAAGCAGCAGTCAGGCAATAATTTCCTGGGATGGCTATATGTTAGAGACAGAGAGAGCAAACACTGCCTGTATTGCATAGAGTTTAGACCCTCTCTGTACAGCTTCCTTCTCTTTTAATTTGGGTCTTGAGATAAACAGTGGAAGGCAGTTTGGAGAAGATAGCTAAGCCTTTTTATGGAAGCCATTCTTTATATCCCATGTTTTAAAGGAAAGGGTAAGGAAGCATCCATCCACTGCGCCCACAAAAATGCATGCCAGTGTGGTCATTCTTTTCTCCAGCAGATTAGAAAGCTGGGCCAAAACTAACAAAATGAATTGCAACAGGGAGAAATATAGGATACTACATGTGGGCAGTAAAAATGAAATTGACAGGTATAGGATGGGTGATGCCCGGCTTTATAGCAGTAGATGCGAAAGGGATCTAGGAGTCTTAGTGGACCTCTCCCCGGCTTTTCTTCACAAACGAAGATTCAGGAAGGACTCGTCCCGTGCTTTCTGCAAGTGCGCTGATGACTAAAAAGGCCAATCTGAGATAAACAAGTCCGGTTGCAGAAAGCACAGCAGAAGGTCTCCTTGGGTGATGTTTCTGGATTGTGATTCTTTCTGCGTTGTCGTTTCTCTTCAAGACTTGTTCTGCATGAGCTCTCAAATAAGGGTGCAGCATTGTGGATAGTGCGTCTCCATACCTCCCGATGTGAGGCCAGGGCGGACCATTGTTGGTGATCAATTTAGCCGAGCCTGAGATGTTGTTTCAGGGAGTCCTTGTATCGCTTTTTTGGAGCGCCCCTCTTACACTGACCCGTGGCGAGTTCACCATAGAATACCACAAACTAAGCATAAGCCAAAAGTGTGATGTGGAATTTTTTAACAACCCAATACAATTCTGGTCTGCATCAATAGGAGTATAATGTCTAGACTGAGGGAACTAATAGTACCACTCTATTCTACTTTGGGCACACCTTACCTGGAATATGGTGTCAAGTTGTGGGCACCAAAATTCAGGAAGGATATTGAGAAGCTGGAATGTGTCCAGAGGAGGGCAACCAAAATGGTGGGAGGTCTGGAAGCCATGATGCCCTATGAGGAGCGGCTTAGGGAGCTGGGCATGTTTAGCCTAGAGAAGAGAAGGTGAAGAGGTGACATGAGAGCCATGTTTAAATACTTAAAAGGATGTCATATTGAAGAGGGAGTGAGCTTGTTTTCTGCCACATGAGCAGGACAACAGTTTCAGAATTTAAAACAGTGTGGAGTCATTGCAACATATCCCAGCAACCATAATTTCAGTAAATTTGGGGTGGGCTCATGGTATGTTTGAGTGTGTGTGTATTGTTGGCTGACACTGTAGGATGCGGTGGGGATCATGTAGCCCTCCAGGTGTTGTTGGACTGTGGCTAATTATTATTATTATTATTATTATTATTTATACCCCGCCCCTCTGTCAAAACAATTGGGGCGGCTTACAAAAATTAAAATACAATACAGATAAAATCCCCAAACACCCCCCACCCCCACCCTTCCCCATAAAAAAAATTAAACAATTATAAATTAAAACCAACTGATCTAAAATCACATTTAAAAACAATAAATTCAACAAAATACAATAAATGGCCAGCGGACTAAAAGAGGCCAGGATCCCCTGAGGCCGGGATCTAATTAGGAAAGGCCTGCCGAAAGAGATCCGTCTTTAGTGCTTTTTTAAAGCTACTCAGGGTTGTTATCTGACAGATCTCATTCCCAGAATTCTTTGCCATTGACTGTGATGACTATGGATGATGAAAGTTGCAATTCAACATATGATGGGCCATCAAATTCCCACCCCAATGGAAGAGAACAAACTATCCTGGTTATCTTCTGGACATAGCATCTAATCATGTTTGGACATTCTCAGGTCTTAATGAAATAATCAGACTCTCTTTCCTGGGATGTCAGATTTTATTTTATTTTTTAATTTCATATGTATCTAAAGATTTTCTCTTATTCAGTCTCTTATTCAGCCAAAGTTTCAAGATTTTTGAATGGAAAAACGAGTCCTGTAGAATCTGACATCTTTCAATCTTTTACAGATCAGATGTGTGTGCACAAGTATATTTCATTTTCTTAACATATGCCAAGTACAGGTTGCACTCTGTATCTGTGGAACCAATATCTGCTGTTTTCATTATCCATGGCTGAAAAAAGAGGGACACGTATCATAGAGTTGCACTCGGACCTGCCTGGAGAGTTGGCCTCTCTAGGAATTGCTAGGTCCTCCAATGCAACTCTATGGTATGTTCGTATCAGAAGTCCTTTATTTTAATAGGATTTGCTATTATGCACACTTTCACTTATAAATGATAAGTCCAAGAATGTATCCTCTGTGTATTTTGGGTGCAACCTGTATGCATACATACAAAGAGTTTTGTGTCACTGTAAAGACTAACAGATTTATATTGAAGTAAGTTTTCAGGGACTGGCGCTTGCTTCATTGGTGGCAACAGTGACACTAGAATTGCGTGCTTTTGCTGTGAGGAAGAGATGGGAATGGCGTATCTGGGGTGACAGCTCTTAGTATAGAAGTCTAAGTTGCTGACTCAGCTCCAGATTCACTGGGGTGGAAATAAAAAAGAGACTCTGAGCATAAGGTGCATAGCATCAAGAGAAACTACATCTTGATTTGAGCAGGCACAGAGTGGAGCTTAACTGGAACAAAGTGGCACTTGCAGATTTAATATACTGATAGAAAACATCACTGTTACTAAAACTGGCAAGGGTCCATTTCATGACCCAGAAACTGATGTTCAATATATTGTCAATATCTGCAGAGCTTTGCAAGGTAGTAAAAGCAATCGCTCTCACACTGATTAATCAGATGAAAACCCTCGAGGTGTGACTGGGAAACTTTGCTATAATGAAGGCTGCAGTTTTAATTTTGTGTGAACTTTGCAGACCATCGTATTTTCTCTATTTGCAGTGACCATATGGGAAGATGCACAAAAGTAATCTGATCTAAAATTCAATAGATTGTACTTCTGTGAGCCAGCAAAAGCTGCAAATGTTTAGAGGAACTGTCTAGGTAGCCATGGTGGTGGTGGTGGTGTGTATTTCAGGTTAAAATGCCCAGTGTAACTGTATTTATGCTGCTGCCTTCTGTTCCCCTACCATCTCAATCCTTGCCAAGGGTTCATCTACACTGGCCAGAATATGCTGTCTTCCTACTGGTGTATTCTGGGCCCAGACCAGCCTTAGGGTGCATCTATACGATTATAAAAAAATCCGTTTGGGGGGTAAAAAATATGAATAGGCCATCGTTTGTATGCATATGATCCGCCTACACGATTTTTTACCCCCCTAAACTCCGTATGACCCCTCTTCCCCAAGCTGGCTGGAGCGAGCAAGCCAAGGAGCGGTTTTAAATTTCCCATCGCTTTTTTTTTTTTAAAGGTTCCTGCTTTGTGGACATTCGGTTTTCCATATTTACAATATAAAATAAAAATAAATAAATATATATAATTCACGGACTTACTGAACTCTCGCTAGCCGGGAATCCAACATGGCTGGTGCTCCCAATTCCCCTCTGTGCTAGCCCCGCCCCCTCTACTCAGCCAGCCAATCAGATTACACTGCCTGTTCGTATGTGTGCGAACGGAGCGTACAGACCGTCAGCCATCCGTACGGCTGTATGGATTTCTGGCCAAGATCCGCTACTCCTTCCAAATGCTGAATCCAGGTAGTTTATGGGGGATTCGCTAGCCCCCCTTTTGAATAATACGTATCGATCAAAACGGACGTGTGTACCAAAGAGCGAACTTCCTCACGGCGTATGTATTTTTTTTACCTCTTGCCTGGCATCGGAGGCTGCAGAGATTGGTCAGTGTGCCGGTGTGGACTCCTGTGGTCCTGGGTGGCCCAATCCATTTTTCTCCTCAATGAAGCAGTTTATCCTGGGTATTTTGATGAAACGGTTTAATGAGCTTTACCCACATCTTCTCCCTGTCTTTGCTCTGGGTGTCATCTGGCTGCCCAGGGGCAAAACAGAGCAAGACATCCCATCTAGACAAGCCTTAAAACTTCATAATCCTTCACTGTGGCTGTGTATGAGTATACAGTACCATGCCATTCTCAATTTAAGAAATTCCAAGCAGTGTACAAATATTTTTAACTATTTTTTTTTAAAAAAAAATCTCAGGCAACTGTAATTAGTTGCTGGTGTTATAACGAGGGAAAGCTTGTTTAAATAAAAATGTCTTTAGCAGATGCTGCTGCAAGCAAAGCAACATTAGAGCATGCCTAAGATCTGTTGGGAGGAAATTCCACAGAGAGCAAGTTAATTATATTAAAAGCTCTACTCCCGAGTGGTCTTTAAAGAGAACTCAAGTCTCCCACAGAATCACTATGAGTGCCTGTTCTGATGGTCCTCACTTGCAGGGCAGGTTCATAAGAGAGAAGGTGGACTCTCAAGTGTCTTGGTCTCCGTTTTTTTAGGGCTTTATGCAGTAATAGCAAAATATTAACTCTCTCCTGACAGCTGATTGTCAGCCACCCTCAACAAAGGTGTTACATGTTGAAAAGGGGTGGCTGGACTCTTCCATGATATCTGTAACATCCAGTGCAATATGTGGACAGATCCACATGCAGCACATTGCACTAATCTAGTCTGTGAGACCATTACCAAATTATCCCTGTCCAGGAGAGGGCAGATGTAGCTACAAGCTCAAGCTGGTAAAATTTATTCTGAGCTTCTGGGATCTCTTGGGGTCTCCACAAAGGTGGATCCAGGAGTAGCTCCAAACTACAAACCTTTTCTTTTGGAGGGAATGCAACTCCAATCAGAACAGGCAATAAACCTCTCTCCCAGAGTTGGGAACCATTCAGGCACAGAGTCTCCATCTTACCACATTCAGTTTCAGTTTGATATTATGCCTGTCCATCTGTCCATCCTTCCTTCAATTGAGGAGGATACAGTAGAGCAAACTTACTCATTCACAAATAGCCCAATGGAGCACATTCATAGAAGCAGAGTTGGAAGAGACCACAAGGGCCACATAGTCCAACCCCCTGCCATGCAGGAATACACAAAGGACTCCCGACAGATGGCCATCCAGCCTCTGTTTTAAAACCTCCAAAGAAGGAGTCTCCACCACACTGTGAGGTAGTGCATTCCTTTCTCTTTCTCTCTCCTAGAAGTGCACCAGAGCCCATTGGTAATACCTGGTCCACATTTGAAGAACTACTCCTATAAGAAGGTTGAGACAACAACTCACAAGAAATTATCCACTAGACTAACTGCAGTAACCTCTCAGGTCATTTATATGGATGGCTGTGTTTTGCCATTTTATTTGTCTAAGGCACTGTTGGATGATGATAGGTGCATTTGTGGAAGTGTTGCTGTGATGAATTATCTTGATGGTTTGAACTTCTCATTTATCTTGGCAAATGCCATAAACTCACAGAAGATTCACCAGGGAGCAAAACAGGTCACTAGGAACTCTTTATTCATCTAAATTCCCAGCCTGTGTTGTTCATAGTTTTGTCCATAACTATGAATGTTTGATAAAGCTTTTGATTTATTTATGGGCTAGCTCCAAGGTAGTTCATGGGCTGGTGTGGAACAAAATTTGCCTGGAGGTGTTCTTCATTTGCTGAAGGAACAGGCATTGTTTACCATTCTTGAAGAGCTCAAAGAAGTCCCTTATCTCCCTACATCTTCCCAAATGTTTAGTTTCAATCTCTTTTCCTTGCTCTATAGTAGCTTTTGCTAACCTGGTGTCCTCCAGATGTTTTGGTCTACAACTGAGAGGATGCCTGACCACTTCCCATGCTGGCTAGGGAAGATAGGAGGTGAAAACCCAAACATTGGGAGGGTTGGGAAAGTCTGCTTTACAGTGATACTTATCTTGATATGGATAAGTATTTAGCATGCTGTTGCAAAGGCTTTGGGCAAACAGGTTTTTCTTTTTGCCAGACAGGGAGAACTGGTGAACCTAGATGAAGTTAGAAGTGCTTGGTCACTTGCTTAAACATGTAGGAGTCTTTCCCTCTTATGCAGTTTATTTTAGTTACAATCGCCCCCCACCCCCAAATTCAACAGTGCAAGGCATGACATGAGCTGGCAAATGATATTCCTTTTCCATTACTGAATCAGGCCACACACCTATAACTGAAGTAGTAACTAAAAGTTACAATCACACTGAAAAAGTGTAATGTTGCATCTCATCAAGTTATAATGTTAACTTAGTTATACAACTGTAAATGGAAAATGAACCAACTCCCAGCAACTTTTGTAATTAGTTACTTCTAAGCTCGGCAGGCTGTTGTTTTGTGGCTGTTGTTTGTGCTGATGTCCTGCAAATCACCCAATGACTAGACTGTAGACACACACCACCTTACATAATCAACTATGCATTATTTCTGAGATCCTGTTGTATCTCCTTTCTGAGTTCTGGTAAAACTGAAAGAGCTGTTGGAGAGGGCCAAGATCTCTTTCCTCCAAGTCACTCTGAAAACAAATCACTTTCTTTCCACCTTGGTGGCACCTAGATGTGTAATGGAGGGGAAGATGGTTAGCGTTCTCATTACCTCCAGTTCCTGAAGGGCTCCAAAATTGTAGATTCTCCAGAGATGCATCATATATGATATGATAACTTCAAGAGATGCATCATATTTTAAATCCCCAGAGTAGCGGCCTCCTCCAAAAACTGCTTCATTCCTGTTCAGAAACTGAGCACATCATGCTCATTATACACTTGTTCCTGTCTCAAGTTTTGAATATAATGCTATATGCAGCTATCCTTGGAGATCTCTGGCATGCTGATTCTGAATAAGCCCAGGTTTATTCACCTTACCAAATGATGCAAAGAAACCACACTGAGACCTCCCTTTCACTCTATTTCATCCATGAATTTTGGTGTTTCTTCTGATGTCATGCAACCCGGTTGGACAGCAAACGTATCCCTATCCCCAACCCAAAGCGATTAAGTATGCATAACTGCAGATGGGTCATTGCGAAAGTCTTGTCACAGAGTGCGTGATGGGAAATGAAGCCACTAGTGTGGCAAGCCAGAGTGCATTAGCCCCGTTACCTAGACAACAGGGGATGTACTGTCTCTCTCTTCACCCGAGGTACAAGCAGACATTATAGATTAAGAACTAGAGCCAGAAACTGAATCCGTCATGCAAAGCAGGAGTCAGAACCTAGGAAGAAGTCAGTGGTTTGAGCAATAGTACAAGCCAGAGATAGAGGCAAGCTTCAAGGTAGGGATGGGAGCTGTGGCATGAATATGCTCCGGGACCTAGGAAGATGCCAGAAGTCTGTGCAGGGGCAGAAGTTGAAACCAAGAGGCAAGCTAGGAGTGGAGCCATGACAAAGAGCAAAAATCAGAACAGATGGAATACACAAAAGCATGTCAGGAGCATTGCTGGTGCAAAGCTTAGTCCAATAGGAAGGCTTTTAAATCTCATCCTGCTCCAGAAGGCCTAGCTTTGGTAGACAGAGCTGGGCAATCTAGTAAATAGTTTATAGTACATAGCCATTTCTTTAATGCATAGTTCTGTGGCTCATCGTATGGCATAGCGGTACATGGATATGGATGCTCTGAGCACTCCCCTTGTTTAATTCTCTTGACTGTCTGTGACAGCAGAATCACAGGGCCCTTAGCCTCCACAGCAATGAGACTGGTGACAAGGAACTTCTTTGCAGTCTACTTTGTGAGAAGGACAGATTTATTTCTCCATCACATTTGACCAGACCTTAGTATGTTTGCCAACTGGATTATTTGCTGACTTCAGTGTGTAGTGCCTGAGGAAATGCCAGACCCTCTTTTTCAGGATTTATTCTGCTCTTGCTTCTAGGTTTATTCTCCTCTTCTGCAGGGTTTATTCTGCAGGGGTGTGCGAGTGCAGTTAAAATGCATTACCTTAATTGCCACAGTGAGGGGAAAGCAGAAAAAGAGAAGAGGTGGATGGAGTGGCCCTATCCTAAAAGCACGTGAATGAAAAACAACACACAGTCACTCCCGAGTTGGAATGGAATTGTGGCCATAATTGCAAATGGTGCTATTAATACTATGCGTATTTCATACCTTTTTTATTTAAAGCGAAGCACTCTGCAGTTACCAGTTCCAGATGAAATTAAGATTCTGTGGCACTTGCCATTGAGTGGTTGGTTTGCACACATGAGTGGAGGCAATTAGCCGGGAAATGATTGAGTACCGTGACTGGGGAGAGGATGAGGACTGGGTTAGTGTTCAGGAAAGTGAAGGTGATTAGGGATGTTCTTTGAAATGGGCAGCCACTCCCATTGATAGAAATCTGTTGTTTTCAGCTGAGGGGTGTACTTGAACTTCTGGTGGCAGTATGGCAGCAAGACTGGCCTCTCCACAGTGGTACATCCACAGTGTACAACAGCTGAGATTTTACAGCTCTGGGACACAGGAGGTGAGATCATGCAAGAAAGAAAATAAAGCTCCTAATCATGCCTGGCTGGAGGCTTCCATGACAATGATATAGAATCATAGAGTTGGAAGAGACCTCAAGGGCCATCCAGTCCAACCCCCTACCATGCAGGAATACACAATCAAATCATTCCCGACAAATGGCCATCCAACCTCTGTTTAAAAACCTCCAAAGCAGGAGACTCCACCACACTCCCAGGCAGTGTGTTCCACTTCAGCTCAAGAACCGCTCTTACCATCAGGAAGTTCTTGCTAATGTTTAGGAGGAATCTCTTTTCCTGTAGTTTGAACCCATTGCTCCATGTCCTAGTCTCTGGAGCTGCAGAAAACAAGCCTGCTCCGTCCTCAGTATGACATTCCTTCAAATATTTAAACATGGCTATCATGTTCCCTCTCAAACTTCTCTTCTCCAGACTAAACATGCCCAGCTCCCTAAGCCGGTCCTCATAGGGCTTGGCTTCCATACCACCCACCATCCTGGTCACCCTTCTCTGGACACATTCCAGCTTCTCAATATCCTTCCTGAATTGTGGTGCCCAGAACTGGACACAGTTGAATTCACGTATGATGAATTCTTTCTTAGAATCATAGAGTTGGAAAGGACCACAGGGGCCATCCAGTCCAACCCTATTCTGTCATGCAGGAATACCCAATCAAAGCACTTCTAACAGATGGCCATCCATCCTCTGTTTTAAAACCTCCAAAGAAGGAGACTCCATCTTACTCCGAGGCAACATATTCCACTGTCAAACAAGAGGTTCTTCCTAATGTTTAGATGGAATCTTTTTTTCCTGTAGTTTGAACCCACTGCTCCATGTCCTAATCTCTGAAGCAGCAGAAAACAAGCTTGCTCCTTCTTGACTATGACATCCTTCCAAATATTTAAACATGCTTATCATGACACTTCTCAACCTTCTCTTCTCCAGGCTAAACATACCCAGCTCCCTAAGCCAGTCCCCATAGGGCATGGCTTCCAGACCTCCCACCATATTGGTCACCCTCCTCTGGACACGTTCCAGCTTGTCAACATCCTTCATGAATTGTGGTGCCCAGAACTGGACACAGTATTGCAGGTGAGGTCTGACCAAAGCAGAATACAGTGGCACTATTACGTCCCTCAATCTAGACACTGTTTCATATTGATGTTCCTTTCACACTTTTAAAGGAACTATCCAGGGTCCTGAACCCTCTCCTCAAAACAGGTTCAACAACTTTAACGCGGTTCTTTTAATGTGTGGAAGAAAGCACAAAGCAGAATCACCCCCACCAGAGGGGGTCTGCTGTTGCCTTCCTCTGAGGCTGAGAGAGTATGACTTGCCCAAGGTCACCCAGTGAGTTTTCATAGCTGAGCAAGGATTCAAAATCTGGTCTCCAGAGTCATAGTCCAGTGCTTGGACCACTACACCATGCTGGCTCAGTTTAGCCTAACTCATCATTTGTTCAGGCCACTGATTGATTTGAGTCCCTAGGCTTTATTTTTTTCGATGATATTCTTCTGATATATAGCTGTGTTTGCTTGTTTAATTTTAGGTTGGTTTTTTTAAAAAGATATTATGATGGCTATCAAATAAGTAAATAAGGCTTTCCTCTAGCCAAAGAAAGAGTGTTTTGAAGGAGTGGCAGTTTTTCCCCCTTGTATGACTGGGTTAGGCAGAATGTATAGCTCTTTAGATGTTAAACCTTAGCTAGCGTCGCCAGTGGTGAGGGATGATGGGAATACCAATCTTGCATCTGAACTCCTGAAGGGCCACTGGTTCCCCATCTTTCTGTAAATGTGTTTTGTGGATTGTCCATGAGAGGCATTTATTGTTCATCACCTGTAGTTTGGGCATGTATGCACAACATCCAAGTCCCTTTTATGCCAAAGACGTGTGTGTGTGTGTTTCTATCTCTATGTCTTGTGGAAGCTTCATATGATCAGAGCTTTATAAAAACCTAAGGGCACCCCCATTTGTTATTTTTTTTAGCAGTGTGTGTGTATGTGCTTGTGATTGTATCAAGGTTTTTCTTCTGCCTAGTGTTAGATAAGGACCATTGCTGGCACAGTGCCTGGAACAGCGAAAGGATAAGCATTCAGGGAAGGAAGGCATCTCATGAATATATGAAGGAGAAAAAGTGCATTTGTTCAGTTTGCCTCAGAGGGGAATGGTATCATTGACAAAGCATCACTCTCCCCTTACTTCCTTCCCCCTCCCCATGGAATTTACAATTATATATATATAACTATATGCATATGGATATGAAAAACATACATTTCTATCATGAAAGCCAATAGCTGGTTAGATAATTTTTAGCTGAAAATATAATATAAGAGAGAGTTGAAGAAGGAGTTGTGGAATCTCTAATGCTGCCAATGATGCATTATTTCCATAGAGTTCTCCTCCTTGCCCACCCCTTTTTTCTCTGAGCTGGGCAAAGCGAAGTGCTGGTTTTAAATCGGTCTGCTGGATCAGCCTGGAAGAGGGTCCCCAGAGAGAACATTATCCTGCCTTGTTTATAATCCAATCCCGTTGGCTTATCTAAGAACTGACTGGAGACCAAAATCACTTCCCAAAGCTATCAGTATCTAGCAGGTTGCTACGATACACAATCAAGTTGGGTTATTTTTATTATTGCTTTGCTGCCTTCTGTGCATCTTAACAATATTGCATCACTGACTTAGAAATTTACCTGTTCTTTTCTTCAGCAGGAGGTGGAAGGCATAAATATCTCAGGCATGCATTGAGAGGGATGGTAGTTTCTCTGATACTTTGGTACAGTTTACAGTTTGTGGCTCTTTCTGGTCTTGAAATAACATCTGGGAAGGCACAGGAGCACAGGAGAATGATAACTGAAGTGGAAATATTTCTGTATGCCTCCCCATCAAAGTGGCTAAGTGTGCTGCTCAGTGGTGGATATACCTGGGCCAGCCATTGGGGTGCTTGCATAATTTTTGACATCCACTCCCTGAGTTGGTGCTGTTGGAGGTGGCAAGCACTTGTGTAGAGCTCTTGGCCTTCCAGATGCTTCAAACTGTTATCCATTATCATTGTGCTATGAATGCAGTCAAGAAATCAGAAGGAGACTAGGATTTGGAAGGGCAGCTATGAAAGAACTAGACAAGATCTTAAAGTGCAAAGATATAAAACTTAGAACTAAAGTTAGGATTGTGCTAGTCATTGTATTTCCCATCCCCATGTAAGGATGTAAGGGTTGGACAGTGAAGAAATCTGATTAAAAAAAACTGATTTGAATTGTGGTTCTGGATAAGAGTGCTAAGGATATAATGGAGTGCCAAAAATACAAATAAATGGATTTATTGATCTAGATCAGATCAAGCCTTAACTCCCTCTGGAAGCCAAGATGGCTAAATTGAGGCTATTGTACTTTAGCCACATATGAGAAGGCAGGACTAACTAAAAAAGACAATGATGCTAGGAAAGGTGGAAGGCAGCAAAAAGAAAGGAGGGCTGTGTACCAGATGGATAGACTCAATCAAAGAGGTCACAGCTCTGAGTCTGCCAGACCTAAGCAGAGTGGCTGAGGACAGGGAGTCTTGGAGATGTCTCGTTTACAGGGTTGCAATGAGTCCAAGTTGACTCAAGGGTAATTAACAACAACAAGGCTAGGATCTGTGGGAATAATCATCCAAAATGTATGGAGAGCCCAAGGTTCCCCACATCTGGTTTAGCCCCTTGTAGTAGCAAGGTTTCCTTCAGATGGTTGTGTCTGGAGGATGGTTCTTCTGGTTGGGTTTCGACTGTTCCTCAAGAAACGTAAGGAGAATGATAGCTCTGGATATCCATTGCTGTCATATCTGAATAGATTGTGAGCTCACTGATGATTGTGGAGTCTAATTGGCTCCTAATTATTTTTAGTCTGGCCATTCAAGTAGGAGAACAGCAGGCAGGCTGGCATGTCTCATTTCTGGACTGGGTGTTTGCTGCCACTTCCAACTTTCCACACCCACTACACAATGGCTCTTTTTCTGCAATGCTCACCTGAGTTGAGCAACCTGTCAACAACGGGACAAAGACAGTGATGGGTCTGGGGCCCAACACATTTTAGGGAGGCACACCAAAAAATCACCTCTTTGCTTGTGCAACAGTATGGGATGGCATTTTACCTTCTGACTGCTGAGACAAAATAAAAAGTGAGGAAACACCAGCAGCAGATGAAGAAAACTCTGTCTCGCTTCCTGAATTGTCATGTAGCAGCACTTGTTCCAAAAGCCTGCCTAGATCGCTTCCAACCAGCTGGCCATGACAAGCCCTGGGCTTTATTTCTTCCTTTCTCCATCCCTTTCCCTGATTACAAAATTTAGATTATAAATCAGAGAGTAGGAGCTATCATACTACTTACTTTGTAACCCATTCTGGGACCTTTTTTTGGCTAAAGAGTGGGCTACACATGCTATCAGTCCAGCTATCTATCTAGAAACAAACAAACAGGTGCTGGCAGTACCAGTAACACATCTGGCCATCTGTACTTGGTATGCATACTCCATCTGGGCCTTTTTGAAGCTTCTTTTATGCTTATCCTTGCTCTTGTAACCCCTGGGGTTGACTGTTGCAATGCAATTTATGCGGGGCTGCCCTCCAAGATGATCCTAAAACTACAGCTGGTACAGATTGTAGCAGCTAGCCTCTGGGTGAATATTGGAAAGTGATATAATATATTCAACCAATTGTACTGCAACTGTACGATCTGTGCCTGTGAGCTTTCTGGCCTAATTCAGACTGCGGGTATTTAATGTTTTTTTAAAAAAACTTTCATGGCCTGAAACTGTCACTCCTTAGACCTCATATAGTGAGGAGTTCTGCATGTGCTTCTTAGATGAGGTCAGACCATGGACTGCAAAGCACAAGGTCTTTGCTTGAGTTTTCTGAAGGCTTTAAATAGTTTCTTTAGGGAGGGCAAGAACTTCACAGAAGTTAGACTGCCAAGGCCATTAATTGACTTCCTCCATGCAAATCAATAGTTAAAGAAATCCATTGTCCACTCCAGTCTTCAGTACTTTTTTATTTTTGGCTTTGTCATTTTAATAATTAGGGAGGGCACCGATATCTAGGACTCTGTGTTCCCAAAGAGCTCTTAACTGACTTGGATATTTTGACATACCGGTAGGTATAGAGTGGATTTGACAGTTTGTGGCCAGAATTTACTTAGGGGCATATGCCTACGCAAGTCACACTACTTATGCAGGGCCAAAAAGTCACCATTGTACAATGGATGCATTCTGATAACAGCGGAAGCAGAGTTGCACAGACAGCATGTTCCTCCGTGCCTTTTTGCAAGTTGTGCATTATGGTTGTGCATCCTATACTTTCCATTGTGTATTGTGCATCTCATACTTTGCATTTTTGGTTGTGCACTCATACAGTCAGACGCCCATATCTGCGGAACCAATATCCATGGTTTCAATTATCCACAGGATCCAAAACAGGGACACATAACATAACATCATCCTAGAAAATTCCTAGAGAGGCATTCTCTCTGGACATCTTCTAGGTCCTCCAAGGCAACTCTGTTGTATTTTTTGTATTTTTTTTTTTACTGGAAGTTCATTACTTTTAATGGGGTTCACTGTTACCTGTGATTTCTAGTATCTGTGGTAGGTTGAGGAACAGAACCCCTGCAGATATGGGGATCCAACTGTACTTTGTACTGTGATTACACATTGCAGTTGTACATCCTATAGTTTCCATTGTGGTTGTGCATTGTGTATTGTGTATTGCACAATGACACCCAGTCATTAATATGTACTGTGCGATGTTGCTATTATGCACGGGGTTGCCCAAAGCTGCTGTGGTGTATGTCCACATTTGAGTATTCACACTGTGTTAAGAGGATATTGGATTGAGGCCTATGTGTGTTTACACAAACCCTGACATTGTCTCTCTCTCTCTCTCTCTCTGGCTTTTCTTCACAAACGAAGATTCAGGAAGGACTCATCCCGTGCTTTCTGCAAGCGCGCTGATGACTAAAAAGGCCAATCCGAGATAAACAAGTCCGGTTGCAAAAAGCACAGCAGAAGGTCTCCTTGGGTGATGTTTTTGGGTTGTGATTCTTTCTGTGTTGTCATTTCTCTTCAAGACTTGTTCGTCGTGAGTTCTCGAATAAGGCTGCAGCATTGTGGATAGTGCGTCTCCATGCCTCCCGATGTGAGGCCAGGGTGGACCACTGTTGGTGATCAATTTGGCCGAGCCTGAGATGTTGTTTCAGGGAGTCTTTGTATCGCTTTTTTGGAGCGCCCCTCTTACGCTGACCCATGTGGTTCAGTGCAAAATCTGAAACCCAGGGTTTGTGGTGCAAAACAGTCCATAACTAGCCAGGATATTGTGCATAGATTTGGAGCAGATTTGACAATGTTACTTAGTTTATTAGGAACCTATACCTTGGGCCATGAGTATCTACTGGGGTTTGGTTCCACGACCCCCTGTGGATAAAAGAATCCATGGATACTCAAGTCCCATTATATACAATGGCATAGTAAAATGGCATTCCTTATATAGAATGGTGAACAGCAATGTTTGCTTTTTGGAATTATTTTCTCTGAATATTTTTGAGCCATAGTTGGTTGAATGTGTGGATGCAGAACCCATGGATACAGAGGACCAATTGTACAGTCAGGCCCCCATATCCATGGAACCAATATCTGTGGTTTCAGTTATCTGTTGGACACAAAATAGAGAATATATACCATAGAGTCGTGCTGAAAATGCGTAGAGAGGTGTCTTTTTCTAGGCATCTTCTAGATCTTCCAATGCAACTTTGTGGTATGTTTTTACCAGATGTCCTTTATCTTAATAGGGTTCACTGGTATCCACAGTAAGTCTGGGAACCAAACCCCCACAGATATGGGGGTCTGATTGTATGTTGCTTTTCAGCTCAGGGTCCAAAACCTGAGGCTTGAGTTCTGAAACAGCTTATGACTACCATGAATAAGTTTGGAAGAATTTTGATAATGTGCAAAATGCAAATCCTTGTGTTGTGCTTAAGTACACATGTTTGTGTGGTGGGCTAAAAGCTGAGGTTTGTTGACCCCAAATAGTCCATAAATAGTGTACCTGCTTAATATACATTTAAATGGAATTTTAGTGTGTGTGTGTAAGATGCCTGATGAAAACCATGTTCTCTTGAGGTCCTTTGGAGTAAGATGGGTTATTGAAAAGCCCCAAACAAATTGCTGTTTGGAAGTGGAATGCACTGCCTGGGAGCATGATGGAGTCTCCTTTGGAGGTGTTTAAACAGAAGCTAGATGGCCATCTGTCGGGAATGATTTGATTGTGTATTCCTGCATGGCAGGGGGTTGGACTGGATGGCCCTTGTGGTCTCTTCCAACTCTATGATTCTAAACCTAAATAATTTTTGCTTGGCAGTAAAAATGTGAGAGGGAGGTGTCTGCTGTTGACAATTGTACCTCCTGTTCTTGGAGCCATTGCTCACCAGCTGCACATCTCTCTCTCTCTCTCTCTCTCTCACACACACACACACAGAGAGCAGTGCTAGGTCTGTCAGAGCTGATAAGCCTTGGATGACTCCCACACTCTTTAAAAATGACTGCTTGGGAAATGAAGGCCCATTATCTCAGGCGCCAGTGGTACCCTTCAAAGGCACAGCAAATCGGCAGCATGTCCAGTAACCTGATGCTATTAGAGGCATCTTTTAGCTCCTGCTGTCCATGGCCTCAGTATGAAATTACAGGGCCGGATTGCTATTGCATCAAAGGCCTGCCAAATGAGGCGCTGCTCTGCCTGTTTCTTCCTAGTTTTCCTTTCCCCATCCCTCCTCCCAGTCCCCTCTCTCTTTCTCCCCATTAGACAACCTTTTTACTATCCTTTCCTCCTTCTCCAGCTCAGGAATGTATGTAGCTGTAGAGGACTAGGGCTTCTCATATTGTTCTCCTACCTGGGGAGTGTTATCTTTTTGTGGAAGGAAAGGACTCAGACTGATTCACAGAGTTACATCTCTCTGTGTCTCAAGGAGTGGTCTTCTCTGCCTTTGGCATTCCAGCAGGAAGCTTTGTTTCAGTTTACACATTTGCCATTCTGCTCAGCCACCCTGATGTTCCCTGTTAAAACAGACTCTGCTTCACGCTGGAATGAGAATTACAATCTGTAGGCTGCAGTCTTTTCAGGCACCAAGCTCCCTAGGTGTCCAAATATCTCCAAGTGCAATTCATATCTAATGCATCTTTGGAGCAAGGCAGGCCATCAGGGTTAATGCATTGGCTTTTTAATCCACCCCAAGGCCTTCTTGGCCTCTTCACTCAAGGCACTACCTTGAATGGGTTTAGCTCATCCACTTGGCAATATAACAAATACCCACAATGGAGAACTGCTGCATAAGTCAGAGGAATTAGGTATGGTAGGTGACTTCCAGGTCATTAGGACTAGCATGCTGGAACAATGTTTCCTAGAAAATGTCATTTAAATTACAAGAGGTTCTGTGCTGCTGAACAGCAAGGGAGTTCCTTTGGAAGAAAGGTTAAAGGGAGTCTTTGCCCTAGCTTTGCATCTGATCTACTTCTTCCACTTTAGGATCCTGTAATTTGGACAGCCTAATTTCATCACCATTCCCATAGAGAAAGCCTAGCCTGTGCAAACGTTCACTTGCTTCAAGCCCATGGACCACCAGTCATGTGCCTGCACCACCGCAGACTGAATCCAGCATTAGCGCCACATGTTGCAACAGAACTCCAGCCATTATTGGCTTTTCCCATTGGAAAAATAGAGGGAGCCAACCAGTTTTTAAAAACAGTAATGGTATTAATGTTAAATGCCAAGAGTTTCAAAGTTGGTAGGATGGCCTAAATACTCTAAAATCTACAGATCCTATCTGATCTTGGGAGCTAAGCAGGGTCAGCCCTGGTAAGTACTTGGATGGGGGACTACCAATGAACCACAGGTGCTGTAGGCTATATTTCAGAGGAGGAAACTGGCAAAACCACTTCTGAGTATTCCTTGCCTAAATGAAATTAATAGGGTTGCCAATAGTCAACAGGTGACTTAAAGACACATAGACACACACTCTCCTTAGCTCTAAGGGATAGGATGCCAATCAGTGTCTGGTAACATCATTATTTTTTCTATGTAATTAGAAGTGTTTCTTTGCTTCTTTTTCTCAATACTTTTGGGGAGTGAAATGCTTTGGGGAGTGTTTTGAAGTTTCTTCTTTTAACTTTTAAAATATTTTTTTTTACATTATTGGATGAATTTGGTTTTAAAATATTAGTAACAAGTAAAACAAACCATGTTCAAATCAGTAACCTGCTCAGCAAAGGTAAGATGCAAGGCATGGGACCTAAATACCCTAAAGTCATCAGATCCTGTTTGATCTTGGATGCTAAGCAGGGTCAGCTCTGGTTAGTCCTTGGACAGGAGACTGCCAATGAATACCAAGTGTTGTAGGCTACATTTCAGAGGAAGGAACTGGTAAAACCACCTTGGAGTATTTATTGCCTAAGAAAATTGTTGTATGTGGGGAAATAATCATTGTAATGTAAAAGCAATCTTGTGTACCTCATTCACAATCTTAGATAAGTCTAGGGTTTTTTTTCCCTGCATGCATTTTGTTCTCCCAAAATTCCCTTCTCTTACTTCACTGAGCACTTCTAGCCAACTGGAAGTGCTGAGTGATTGGACACATGACCTAGTTTGAATTTTATTGCTTTTGTGTAACTTTCTTCTCTTCTGAATCTGACTCTCCCTGAGAATGGAGGCATCTTAAGCTTCCCTGTAACCATGCCATGATGCATCGGAACCCAGCCCACGGCTGGTGAGTCTCTCTTACCCATTCTTAGTCAGTTAAGGACCTTTTCTTAAGTTTGTTTTAGTATGTAGATTGAGATTGATATACCTTCAGTAAACTTTGCTTTGCATTTTAAACTGACTCCTTTGTTTTGTAATGAGTCTAATTTAACTGGGGGATCCCAGATCTCTGAATACACTTTCAAATGATAATAGAGCTTAAGTCTGCTTCTTAATCGCACTCTGCATAAAGCGTGAAGTCAAAGTGACTGAATGAATTTTTTTTTTAACTCCTTTTAAAAGGAAATACTTCTTGTTGTTTTTAAAGGACTAGATCCTGGAATTTTTCAATGCAATTTTATTTTTAGACTCATTACCTTCCTACAAAAATCCTATGAAATTCATGGGGTCACCACAAGTCAACACATGACTTGAAGGCACATAGACAGTAAAGGCAACTCAGGGCTTAAGATGCTGTCTGAGAATGTATACATGTGTAAATATAGACTTTGTACCTCTCTCCCTGGTAAACATCTGCAAATTCTTATGACAGGGTTAACTGTCAAGGCTAGCAAAGTTGTGATCCATGTGAACCAATTTCTTGCAGCTAGCTAAGAAAGGCCCTGTATGGGTTTCTTTATATTTACAGTTTCTCTTTGGATCTGGACAATTCAGAATGGGATTTTGTGGGTGTCTTCAGGAATGAATGAGTAGTGTTTTGTCTCCATATGACTTAATATTTATCTTCCCTATTGTCTCATACCTTGTAGCTGCAGAAGTGACACAAGAAACAGTGGAGTCCCTGATGCAGAAGTTTAAAGAGAGTTTCCGGACCAATACACCCATCGAGATAGGCCAGTTGCAGCCAGCCCTGCGCAGTTCATCTGTTGGGAGGCGAAAACGGAGGAACCGCCCCAGAGGTAATGCATCCATGGGAATATTGTCTTTTCCCATCCATCCCACCATATCTGAATGGGGGGGGGAGTTTCACCCCAAAATAGTGGGCTGAGATGCCCCATTTCTTAAAGCATGAACTTCTGGAAACCCCCCCTCCATTGTTCCTCTATCCTCTCCCAGCCCACTGGTACAAGCTGAAAAGTGCTTTATTGTAACTTGGCATGAACATATAGCAGGGGTGGTGGATTTGCTGTATATGACCTGTTAGACTGGGATTCTCATTATCCCTAGGTAGCCTAGAAAATGGTGAGAGTATGGTAAGAGATGCAGTCCAATATCATCTGGAGGAACACTTACAAGGCAGACCATTTCCAACTCTTAGGATTTTTTCAGACGACCTTTATTCTGAGAGAAGACGTTGGGAGAAGTTCGCAGCTATCCCGCGGCAGGCAATAGATCCACATGAGAACTATCATGGATGGCGATTGGAAAGGGACGGCGGCATCCGAAAAGGACCCCCTGCCGCGGGATAGCTGCGAACCTCTCCCAACATCTTCTCTCGGAATAAAGGTCATCTGAAAAAGTTTTTAATCTTCTCAGAATTATTCAGTCACATAGTTAATGCTGTTTTCTAGCTTCTGCCATCCTGGTTCAGTCAGAAATCACCAAGTAGAATCATATTGTGAAAAGGCAGGGCAATAACCTTGGAGCTCATGTGGTCCAATTGCCTGCTCAGTGCAGGATCTACAAATCTGGTTCCTGTCCATTGTCCATCCAGGTTCTCCTCACATACCTCTAGCAGAAGCATGTTGACTTTTCCCCCAAGGGCAGTCTGCTCAACTGTCAAGCAGCTCTTACTATCAGGACATTTCTCCGAACTTTTCCCCAAATCTGCTTCCATTCCACCCATTGGTTGTACTCCCCAAGGGCTTTGTTTGTGCTTTCTGGACAATGGCTGTATTTCTGGCCCTGTAGAGCGTCTGCTGGCTGTGCAGCCACCAGGGAGTACTTCTGCACCCATGTGCCAACATCCCCTAGGGAACAATGCCTTTGAATATGTGTAGCTATGGGAATGGTGTGTGGGATGCACTGAACTTTCAGGTTTTGGTGCTCCTAGAGTGGTAGATGCTTTCTTAACAGGAAGCTGGAAAAAAGAGAAACCTTTCAATCCCGATCTCTGCTTATTGCCTCCCCTCCACCTCCATTTGTTTTTTTATTTATTCATGAGCTTGATAGGCAATCGTTTTTTCCCTCGTTCTCTCTGTGTTATTTTTCTGTACTACAGGCCTGGAGAAACTTATTTTATTACCATTATTATGATGACAATGGCTGAGGCCATAAATTATTCACTTAGTGAGGAGAAAACGTTCCTTTTCTTCAACTGCTTTAAATGATTTAGTTTATTCTGTTGTTTCTACACATTCAAACAGATAGTTTCTGTGTCTATCCTTTGTTTGTGCATGTATGGAAGGGGGCTCATCTCAGAAGAGTCCTGTAACCAAGGCTGGAAAACTGTTGACTGGCCAGATGTTGGTGACTTACTGCTCCCCTTTTCCCTCACCACAGGCTGTGTTGGCAGGGGCTGATGGGAACTGGGATCCAAGTACACCCGGAAAAGGCTGCAGGCTTCCCAGCTCTGCCTTGTGTCCTGCATCCTTTGTGGTTACTTCTTCCCACAATCCTCTTTGGCCACAAACCAAGATGGCAGCTTCTCCTCCACAGAATGCAGTTGTGCTAGAGGGCTGAAGCAGATATGAATGGGAAAACAATGAAAGCAATGACAAAAATGAGAACAGTTGTGCTGTTACTACTTTCCCCACTTACCTGAAAGCATTTGCAAGGCTCTGTGCTTTGAACTGCAGCAAGGGTGCCAGGAAGGGGGATTTAACTCCTGCCCCATGCATTGTTTCCTTACCTAAATTGCTTTGATGTTAGGATAATGATCCACTTCATTCTGGATTTGCATAGGCCAGGAGAGGGAAAGTAACTTGGGGCCCTCCAGAGGTCATAGAATCATAGAGTTGAAAGAGATCACAAGGGTCATCCAGTCTAACCCCCTGCCATGCCAGGTGTTGGACTGCAATCCTCCACTATGCCCTGGGGTTGTCTATACAAGGCAAAAACAAGCGGATTGTTCTGCAGTAAAGGCAACTTGCAGCAGCTACCATATGTCTTAGGAGATTTTCAGATGTGGAAATTATTCCCTGGGGAGATCGGGACAGAATTATCGGTACCTTCCGTGATATTTTATTAACGAGAGTTTGTCACTAATAAAAAGAAATAGAACGAGCACAGCGTCAGGACAACGGAAGATCGGGAGAGGGAAGTGGGCGTGCGAAACGTGGCGCTGCTTCTGGGACAGAAAGAATTCTGTCCCAATCTCCCCAGGGAATAAATCTCTTTAATGATTTTTTTTGGGGGGGGAGGTTAGGTAGATCACAGGTACACGAAGGTATCTGTGCTTGCTGTGCAAACAGGTGTGTGCCCACAAATCAAGATGCCAGCTGCAAGTGTTTTTACTTACCAACTTGCTGCCATTGCTGAATAGTAGTTTTTTTTTAAAAAAAAAACTATTATTCCCAACATGCAATAGTGATAAAAAAGCAAAAAACAAACAAACCACCAAAACCACCAAAACCAAAACCCCATTTTATCACATTAGTACTTGCTTGCTAAGGCGGAAAAAAACATGGTGGTTCGGGGTGCTTGCTTTACTAGCAAGCCCTCCCCCCACACTTGTCCAACCAATCAGCTTTCAGCTTCTGCTCATTTGGGAAAGTGAATTAATTCACATCATTTGGCCCAAAAAGCAGGAATGTGCATTCCCCCCACTGGTTTTTTTTAAACTCTGGGAAAAACTGCTAAGGCTTTTCTTGTGGAGTATACCGTATATTCAGGCCCCCTCCTTCTAAATACAGCAGGATGCAGGATGCAATTAAGACAGGTCATATTCTCCTCTCATTCCTTAAGGAGTATTTTTGCCATTTAGACAACTCCCCTTTCTTATATAGTCAAGAAGTGTGGAAGACAGCTTGACTGGTGGTGAGAAAATTAGGGCGTTGCTCCCCGCCGCCAACAAATAAGAATTCTGTCCCCCAGTGAAAATTTCAGTTCAACCTTTAGAAATATAGAATGGGAATCCAAAGAAAAGGAGCAGACAAAGTGACCAAGGGAATGTGGACAAACAGAAAAGTTCTAGGTGTGAGCTATTTTCAATGTCTCACTCTCTGCAAAGCTTGATATTTGGGCACTGAAGGAAAATGTCATTTGGAAGGCAGAATTCTAATTTTTTTTGGGAGGGGGATTGCAATGTCCCTTTTTAGCCCATCTTTGGTTACATCCCTGCTGAGAGATGTAGCCTACAACTTATGGAGGTTGCCAGGTTGCATACCTTGCGTGATGGCCATCTGATTCCCATGGAGCACTGTGTGTGTGTGTGTGTGTGTTTTACTCCTTCCATTTTTCACATTCAGGCTGAGGAGGTAACCTCCTTTCCTCAGGACAACTCTGCTCTTTTTAAGATGACTTAGTTGAGCAATGGCAGTAAATCCCCATTGCTCTTTGTGGTGCCAGAAGACACCACAAGTTTCATCCCCTCCCGATCTGCCTTAGCCAGTCAGTTAAAATCATTGCTTTTCTTTTAAACCTCTTTTTAATGTTATTTCACTCCTACCTTTTTGCTCATTCTCCCATTTGGAATGTTCTCTTTTTCACGGCTCATGGTTAATTGCCCCTTTGGTGTGCTAGTGATTGGAACGCCATTGAACATTAAGGCTAAATGATGATATCACAACTTAGTATGTTTGCATTTTACATCCAAATTGAAAACACAAACCTTTCGCCTCATTAATCCTTCACAATCCCTTTCTCTCTCCCCCTCCCCAACTTCCTAAATGAAATTGTCCATTTGGGATGCATTTATTTTATCCTAACAGCTGCATGACAGTTAACACCAATGGGGGTTTGCATCCATTGGTGTTACTGGGTAAGTGACAGGTTGTCTTTAACACAGCTCTGCATAATTATTTTTACGGTACCATTTTGCAAAGACTGAGCCTTCTCTGAGTCTTGTTCCCCTTGTAGGAATCAACGGGTGGGTTTTAAAAAAAAACTACAGAGAGGAAAATCTTTCAGTTACAAAGAGGATATTAACCACTCAGAACAGACAGGGTGTGAAAAGAATTTTACAAAGACAAACACTGACTAAGCTCCTCTCCTGTAACTACAATTAAAAAGTTGCTTCTGTGACATGCAGTGCTCATAATAGCTACGAGGAAGCTGGGACAGGGAAGAAAAAGAGGAAAGTCCTTGCTATGTTACCAAGTTCTCTGACTTCACTTGTTTTGTCCTCTTGCCCAAAATTAAAGTCCCTAAGGTATAAAATGCTGAGTAAAGGTGGAATATAGCAAGATATGAGGGAGAAGGGTTGAAAATGGTCCAAGGAGACATTTTTGAGAAATGTCCAAAACAGCCTGTTTGCCAGCTAATCCTGTGGGTGTAGGGATGTTTCTGTAAAACAATAGAATGAAGTGAAGTAGAAGTGTGTTTTATTAAATAAAACATATATCCTTATAGTGAATTCTATGTTGTAGTCTCTGGAGCAGCAGAAAACAAGGTTGTTCCATCCTCAGTATGACATTCCTTCAATTATTTAAACATGGTTGTCAGGTCACCTCTTCACCTTCTCTTTGCCAGGCTAAACATACCCAGCTCCCTAAGTCACTTTTCATAAGGCATAATGGTTTCCAGACTTCCCACCATTTTGGTCACCCTCCTCTGGACATGTTCCAGCTTGTCCATATCCTTCTTTTGTTCATATCCTTCTTCAGTTGTGGTGCCCAGAACTGAATACAATATTCCAGGTGAGGTCCAACCAAAGCAGAGTGGCACTATTACTTCCCTTGGTCTAGACACTTAGCTGCCACATAAAAGAACCACAGTACCAGTGCATGGCTATGTGTACTCAAGCAATGCTGTTTGTGCTTAGTATTGTTTCAGACAATCAGAAACACAGAGAAAGCTAGAGGGAAATAACAAAGGGATTCTCTGTTTAAAAGCAGATGGTGGATTCCATCCCCCAGAAGTATAAAGCTGTTAGGTGGATAAGAGCCAGTGCTGAAATATAGTGTTTATCTTGACTGCCAAAGGTAAATAAAAAGGTTAAATGAGCTCCTTTCCCTTTTAAAATAAATAAGTGATTAATAGATCATTCTGCAAGGGGGAATAATTTACCACTGTTCAGGGCTGTGCTTAATGTGTTTGTGAGGCCTCCGCTGAGCTGTAATTCACCAAAAGCTCTCACTTTGGAGAATGGGTGTGTGGGTTGGGGGTTAGAGAGATCACTGTGGTGTTGCTGCTGTGTGTGTGTGCACAGACATGTGTCTTTCTCTCTTTAGCTAACAATAATCTCCTCTCTGTGCTGATATTTTAGTTTTCAGGGAAGGAAAGAAGGCTTTTCATTTTCCCATACACACAACTGGGCCATCTGACTTAAATGTTGCAAAAACAGTGTTAACTTGTTCTGCATAGATATGAGAAGAACCTATTGCAATCTCCTGCTTGGATTTCATGTCATCTTGGACTCACTCACTTCCTTAGTGTGCACGTTTTTTGCATGTATATGAAAAAAGAGAGAGGCATATTGGTGTAGTGGTTTGCATGTTGCACAAGGACACAAAGGTTGGAATCCTCACTGTGGCTGATGGGAGTCACAGTTTAGTAACATCTGTAAGGCCACAGCTTGCACATCCCTGCCATAAATTATTTTTGCACTGTGTGGCCAAAGTCCCTTCTTTGGGACCGATTTCTGTGGTGCTTTTGATGTCGGTTTAGTCACATCAAAAGCCCTTCTGATGCCAAATAGGTATTTGTTCCATTACGCTCAGGCATGCCCTTGGGCAGGACAATCCATTTGTGCCTCTGCGTACCCTGGAGTCATGGCGATGGAGGAAAAGCACCTTCCACTTCTGCGGCAGTTTCCAGGCAAGCTGGAATCAGGCCCCGTGGGGGGCTGTGGCTGAGTGCTAGCATGTTGAGTGGATTAACAAGCTTGTAAATTAGCAAACAGGATTAGAAAGGAGACACCTTGATTGAGATATGTCCCTGGCAGAAACTATGGTAACAGCTGCTAGCTCTTGTTCAGCAGACCCTTAGAGATACACTTTGGGTGGCTGTGTGTGCATTGAGTGGACCTATTTTCTTCTAACTTGTCTTTATTTGCCATCCACTGGGCCAAGGTTGCATTTTTCTCAAGCAGCTGCTTAGACCATCTTCAAAAAATGACAATGTTTTAATCTCAGCTGATAATTCCGTAAACTGCCTGGTGTGGTCTTGGCCCTAAAGTAGCAATGGTGGTGATAACTGTGACAAGCAAGGTAGATTTCCTACCGTTTCTTGTCCTATGACATTTAAAGAGCCAGCAGAGCATGTGGCCAGAGCAATCTTCCCCTTTGCTTGGCTTCACCATCCCCAGTGGCTATGATGGCTAGAAATGATGGAACAGGTAGTAAAAGACATAGAAGGCATAGTTTGTGGGGAAGGCTGGGTTAGGCTAGGATGGACCAAATGCATGTCTGTATCTCCAGTTTATTTTATTTATTTATTTATTTATACCCCGCTCTTCAGCCACAAGGCTACCAGAGCGGCTTACAAATTGATTTAAGCAATAGCTATTTACACATCTACACTGCATTAAGCAGTTTCCAATGTGTGTTAGCTAATTGCCCCCACAAGCTGGGTACTCATTTTACGGACTTACGAAAGGATGGAAAGCTGAGTGAACCTTGGAGCCTGCTGGAATTGAACTTGCAACATGTTGACTTGCAGTACTGGCATTTAACCACTGCGAGTTTAGCCACAATGCTGACAGGGTGACCTTGATCCTATGGCTCCCCTCCTAATGTTCTCTGGATTATCCTGAGATAAAGTTTATTGATTTGTTCGACTGATTGATTTATATCCCACTTTTCTCCCAAATGGGGCACACATATTAATCAAAACAGGCATCTGAAACAATACAGAATGCAAAAGATTTTTTTTAAGTGCCATCTAGTTAAAACACTACTTTTTTTTATTGAATTAGGTATTTTATACCCTGCTCTTCTGCCACAAAGGCTATCAGAACGGCTTACAAATTGTTTTTAAGCAATAGCAATTTACACATCTACACTGCATTAAGCAGTTTCCAATGTGTGTTAGCTACTTTTAAGACATTAACATTAAAACACTTAAAATACATATTTCATACTAAAAGCAGCACTAATTGCACATGCTTCTACCCTGGTCAGGTAAGGCTGAAGGCTTGTTTAAACAGGAAGGTCTTTGCCTGCTAGCAAAAAGACAGCAGAAAGGGAGAAGACTGAACCTCCTTCAGGAAAAAAGTTCCACAGCTTGAGAGTAGCCACCAAGAAGGCTCTTCCCCATGTCCACAACAGCTGAGCGTTGAGTGGAATGGAGAGGAAGACCTCCCCTGAAGATTGTAACACTTGGGCAGGCTCACATGGGGAGATACGGTCTTTCCAATAGTCTAGACCAATGGTTCTTAACCTGTGATCCAGGGACCCCCAGGAGTCCGTGCTGTCCTCACAGGGGGTCTACAAAGGCTTGGAGGCTGTTTGGACCACCTCTTGCCTGCAGTAGAGTGGCCATGTGACAGGAGCCAAGGCAAAGTTTGACTGGCTGGCTTAGCCTGCGCATTGCCATTCAATCCACTCCAGCCACAAACTTACAGGAAGAAGCAGGAGAAAAGTCTTCCCTCCCCTCCAGTTCCTCTGAGGGAAGATTTAATGGTTGGTGTTATTATTCTTAGGTATTATTGTTAGTATTATTAGGGTTGAGTTAAGTCTTGGGGGTCTGTAGCAACAAAGGATATTTAAAGGGAGTCCCTGTAAAGAAACCCCCTTTCACCACTGGTCTAGACTTAAGCTGTATAGGGCTTTATATGTGAAAACCAGCACTGAATTGTGACCAGAAACAGACCAGCAGCCAGTGAAGCTATTTTAGGGGGGAGTTATAGGTTCCCTATAACCAGCTCCACATTGAAGGCACCCTGCTCTTCAAAGGAAAGATAGGAACTAAAGCCAGGGGGAGGTGGAGAGGTAGGCAAGACTTGAGTGCAATGGAGGACCTTACAAACCATGTATCTCCCCAAATGGATCCTGACTTGATTACTGTTTACCATTTTATCATATCATCAGAGTAACAGACATGGTTCTCTGAGCCCTATTTTAACTCAACAAGAGCCCGATAAGTTAGATGAGGCCCTGAGAGGTGGGAGTAACTGTCTCCAGGCCACCTGGTGAGCTGTGTACTGCTGCCATAATACACAAAATGGGAAGACCCATGGATGGCCCTGGCAAAGGAAAGATGTCCCTAAAATGGGATTGGGCAAGGCCAATTGGCTTGAAGGTATCGATGGATGTTTCCCAGGGGGTGAATCTTTATCTGAGCTTACAGTACCATGAGCAAAAGGAGAAAGTTCAATAAAGGAAGCCCATCCACCCCTGCCTTTCGATGCTCATTACCTGATGACTTGCTCTTTAGATGCTTGCAAATTAAGGACAAATTCTATTCATTCCACTACAAATCCACTCTTTTGACAGCTCTTGCCTACGGGGGCTTGCTTTGGACTGACCATGTACACGTGCGCTGCTTGCAAACTGAGCTGAGAAGCAGGAAAAGTCAGCAACCCGACTGAGATTTTGCAAGCAACGCAAGTGCGGCTGGACGCAGGTACCCGCAGACATACACAGGCAGTCCCAAAAGAGCCACCGTAATGCCCTCTTGTTCCCTATATGGGTCCGGCTTTTCTACCAGTTCCAGTTTCTGACATTCTAACCTGTTGGATTAGCAGGGGCTTCCTATATACATCTCAGGCCAAATTCACACTAATCCACACTGCACAGATAATCCAGTTTGAAACTGGATTTTTTTCCATGGCTCCTTCTTCTGGAATCTGGGATTTGTGGTTTTACAAAATCTTTAGCCTTCTCTGCCCAAGAGTGCCGGTGCCTCACCAAAGTACAAAATTCAGGATTTCATAGGAAGGAGCCATGGCAAAAAATTCAGTTTCAAACTGGATTATCTGTGTAGTGTGGATTTGGACCTCAGTCTCAGGATTTTGTAGTAGCCAATGGATGAATCTGTTTCTTCTGCTTCTGAGTGACACTGTAGTAGCAATAGGGATGTGTTTGTTAACCTGTTTAAGAGCAGACAAATATTAAGTGTATTCAGTTTTGAAACCCTGTTCAGATGTATCTTCAGGCAACACTGATATTGAAGTGGAAAGTGGGGCTACAATAATTCTGCCAACAGCAGCATGTACTCTCAAGATGTAAACATGGTTTCCAATTGCCTTCCCCCATCCAAAGGCTCTCTCATATTTCTTAGTTAGCCAAATCACTATTTTCATTTTTGCTGTGAGTTAAGTCACACATTTCTTTTTCTTTTTTTCTTTTTGGCCTGTTCAACCATACTTTGGTCTGTTCAACCCCCATGTTTTAAAACCCTGCACAGGTTCTAGGTAATCAGAAAATGCAATATCCCTGTCGCCAGCTCTCTGAAGATCTGCAGCCCCGGTAATTTAACCTGTCAGCACCATCCATCATAGAGACGCAAGCAGTAGGCAAACGAAAATGGAGGGGCAAAGAGTGGCAGGGAACCATGGAGTGGGCTGGAGTAATCTAGAAACATGCCCCCTCTCACTTATAGTATGTATGTATGTGTGTGTGTGTTGTACTGGTGTGTTGTGGCAGTCTATTAAACCCTCCCTTAGCTTCCAAGGTGTCCTACTTTTTGTTGTAGTTGTTGACTTATTAGCTGCTTAAAGAGGACATTAAAACACAGGTGGTGGTTTGAGTCTGCTGAGTGAAACCTCTCAGTTTCCTTTGACCAAATCACTGATATAAAACCTCTCATTCTACGGCTGGATTATTTCCTGCAAGGAGAAAAAAATGTATATAAAACTGCAAAAAGCGCTGTGGCACCTTAGAGACAGAACTGGTTTATTGAGGCATTTAGTTTATTGGGCTTTACTAACTGGTTTATTGTGGTGATGACTCTCGAAGGAGCCACAGTGCTGCTCCTGTTGTCTTCCTTCCAGAGACATATAGGGCTGCTTTTTGTGGTGGAGGGCAAGGGATGCGACAGGTGTATCATCTTAGGGAATAATTCTCCAGATAAATCCAGACTTGTTTAAGAAAATGCTGAACATGCCAAACCATTGAGTCTGCATTTATTGCATTAAGTATTGCTTGCTGTTCTCCATTATTTTAGCCCGGCTTCTGTCGACGTGGAAACATGGCAAAGGGCTATTTTAAGAAAGATGTCCAGTTTTGGAAACAGCAAACCTTCCTTTAGCATTCTTGAACTTGCTAGTGTTGCCTTCCTCACCAACACCTGGGTCCTCATAAGCAAGATTTCCATTTCCTTCTGAGGTGTGGAGTGAGGAATTCTCTTAAATTTTGCAGCCTTGATGTTACTTGGACTCAGGAATCTGGGCTGGACCATGCATACAGTGCTCTGTGTGTGTTCAGACCCCAGAAGCCCTCTTCACACACAGGAGAGGCTTAGATGAACAACACATACCTCTGGATTAACCGGGCCTGCTGTCAATACCAGGAACTCAGTCTTTTGCCTTTCCCTGCTCAGCAAAACACTTCAGTCCATCCACTGCACCAATCCAAGTGTTGGCTTGAGTCTTCCACTGTAGTTGTAGCAGGGGAAAGTTGGGATTCTGTGCCGGGAAATCTTTATCCTGGGTCTAGATCTGAGTATAACTATATGAAGTTGAAGGTTTTCATGGCCAGCATACATAGATTTTCCAGGGGGTTCGTTCTGGGCTGTGAGGCCGTGTTCTGGACTCTCTGAAGATGCCAGCCACAGATACAGGTGAAACATCAGAAATAAACTCTTCCAGAACACGGCCTCACAGCCCAGAAAAAAACCAAGGAAAATCTATTGAGTATAACAGTCCATTTCTCCAACCTGACCATGATAGGTTTGGCAAGCAGGAACATCTGCTTGTGCCAGATGTTTCCCATATTTCATCATTGGAGGGGTCTTCATCTGCTTTACCGTGTGCATGCAGATATACATAGAAACTTGTATGCTGACTCAGTAGAAGATTGGGATAAAGTTATAATGATCAAGTCTAGTGTTTATGCAAATAGTTGTTTGTGTGGTAATAGCTGAGCTCTGGAAAATTGCAGAGCGTCTAATGTTGCATTCTTGGTATACGGAGCTGTGGCAAATAGCTATGGCCGAAAAATTGATGCATCAGCTCAAAATAGCTAAAGGGGAAGCACAAATATCATATTTTTCCATGCAAAATGTGCATTAATTCATTTTGTATACAAATCAGGGACCTACACAGCAATATTTATCAAAGCTTTTCCTTAAATTATGGGAAAGAGAGAAAGAATTAAATATCTACTCTGCCAATAGATCCATATTCTATTTTTACCTGCTGAGTAATGGGAGGGGGGTATATTTTAAAGGCACTGCCTCTTGTCAATAATCAGACTTAACTACAATGTAATTCTTTTCTTATTGTTTTCTGTTTCTTCCCATTTTTTTCTGTTTCCCATTACTTTTGAAAATGAAAGGTCAGGGAGTCTAACTTTACAGGCAATTTTTAATAGACTCTCTGACTTTTACTGAATGGTAAATTAATACAGTACATCTGCAAATTTTATTAATTCAGTGGACCTACTCTACTTGAGACCAGAAAATGGATTTAGGCCCCAGTAGGACCATTAACAGGGCCTAAATACTGTAAAGGTGCCAAATCCTGTCTCATCTTGGATGCTAAGTTAGGTCAGCCCTAATTACTACCTGAATGGGAGACTGCCAATGAATTGTGGGTGTAGGAACAGCTCACACTCAGCTGATTGTAGAATCACAGAATCACAAAGGTCATCTAGTCCAACCCCTTGCCATGCAGGAATACACAATCAAAGCACTCCAGACAGATGGCCATCCAGCCTCTGTTTAAAAACCTCCAAAGAAGGAGACGGCACCACACTACGAGGCAGTGTATTCCACTTCTGAACAGCTTTTACTGTCAGGAAGTTATTCCTAATGTTTGCCTGTAGTTTGAACCCATTAGCTCCGTGTCCTAGTCTCTGGAGCAGGAGAAAACAAACTTGTTCCATCTTCAGTATAACATCCCTTCAAATATTTAAACATGGCTATCATGCCACCCCTTCACCTTCTCTTCCCCAGGCTAAACATACCCAGCTCCCTAAGCTGCTCTTCAGAGGGCAATAATGGCTTCCAGACCTTTTACCATTTTGGTCGCCCTCCTCTGGACATGCTCCAGCTTCTCCATATCCTTCTTGAATTGTGGTACTTACAACTGGACACAGTATTCCAGGTGAGGTCTGACCAAAGCCGAGTAGAGTGGCACTATTATTTCCCTAGATGTATACACTATACTCCTATTGATGCAGTCTAGAATCGCATTGGCTTTTTTAGCTGCCGTGTCACACTGCTGATGACTCAAGTTCAGTTTGTGGTCCACTAAGACTCCTAGATCCCTTTCACATGCACTGCCATCAAGCCAGATGTCACCCATCCTATGTCTCTGTGCATATCATGCATCAACACTGTTATAGATGATGAAGAAGTCTGCTGAGCCATCGGAAAGACGGGGAATATAAACTGTGCAGTGGGAGAAAACAGGTTTGTAGGGCTCTGGAAAAGTGGCCAGGAGGTTTAGGAGGAAGCCAAATGGATGTTATCCAGGCTACAGGTCATCAGTTTTTCACCTGAGCTTTACAAAAACAATTTCTGAGTTTAGAAAGAGAGAAGAAGAGCATGCTGAAGTAGAGCCACAATTGTCCTGCTTACTGCGTTCTGCCCTTGAGGGGCTCAGGCTTGGAGCATGCTAGCAGCAAAGCAGGATGTCATATGTTGAAACTTTGTCCTTGCTGCATGCAGGGGTTTTGTGTTGGCCAGCTTGTGCTCAGAATCATAATTCTCAGAGAAACCATAATTCTATTAATATTTGCTGTGTGGCTTTGACAGTTGTTCTGGTGCAAAAGTTCACAGCCAATTGCTGCCTTGCTAGGGGGTTAGCAGGAGGCAGAGGAGTGCTAGCAAATCACCGCTTGGACATTGTTGGCTCCTAGCCAGAGGGCTCAGATTAGCAGCCAGCCAGATTAATGGTTTATTTCTCATTGGCCCAAACTATACAGAGTTTTATAGGTGTTTTTTTCCTGCTGTAAACATTCTATTTTTCCTCCTTAAGTCTTCTTTGCACTCTTTTCAAAGATCCTTTTTTGCAGAAGCCAACGGAAGGGAGAAATGATGGTTTTGTTGCTAAATGGGGAGAAATGGTGCAAAAGATAGACACAGGTTTAAAAACAACACTGTTCTACCAGCAGATCAAGTTGCATACAGTAGAGCATGAACCTAGAATATATGGTTCCAAAATAACGCAAATACTTCCCTTTAAAAAAAAAAGTTAATTCATCATTTGTGACAGTGTCTTCCCAGGCTTGTAAATAATATGCCAACCTTGACATGACAGCAATGTCTCATATTTTATATAACCAGTCTTTTATAGAACAGTACAGGAATAAGCAGTGAAGATAATTTTTGGCTGTTAAAGATTAGGTGGTTCAAACAGACTTTTAAAAAAACACACACTTAGGGTGTTGCTTAAAAGGGAGAGGAAAAATGCAAATGATAAAGTTAAAAATAGCTATAGATTTTCCTTGTTTTTTTCCCAGGCTGTGAGGCTGTGTTCTGGAAGAGTTTGAAGATGCCAGCCACAGATGCAGGCAAAATGTCAAACTCTTCCAGAACATGGCCTCACAGCCCAGAAAAAAACCAAGGAAAATCTATGGATGCTGGTCGTGAAAGCCTTCAACTTCATATTAAGAATAGCTCTTACAATGATGGCTGGAATGGAAACAGATCAGAGAGAGTACTTCTGGTCTTTCAACAGGCTACTTTCCCCTCTGTCCTGGGTTGATGGAAGGAGTAGCCATTGATAGTTGAAGGACGACCTCAAAGGAACTGATCTCTTAGCAGAGCTGATGGATGCCCCTGCTTCCCATTTTTCCCCTTTGCATTTTTATTTAGCAGAAGTATCAAACATGCTGATTATTCAACTGTGTCTTTTATTTTTTGATCTAAAGATATTTGGCAGTAATGAACTCCATCTATTTTAAATTGGTCAAATGCCTTCCCAGGGGTTGTTTCTCCATGTCTAGTTCCACGTTAGCAGGCTTTTGGTTTTTATATGATGGTGTAGAAGATGGAGCAAGCGTGTTTTCTGTTGCTCCATTCAATAGGACCAAAACCACTGAAATCATATTACAAGAAAGGAAATCCCAACTAAACATGAGGAAGAACTTCCTGATGGTAGAAGCTATTTGACAGTGGAATAAACTGACTCTAGTTGCTTCCTTCAGTGAAGATTTTTAAAGTTAGGTTGGGTGGCTACCTAGCTTGAATGTTTTCCACTGTGAATTTCTGCACTGCCAGGGAGTTGGACCAGATAACTCTTGGGGGTACCTTTCCAACTCTACATTTCTGTGATTCTTTTTCTTGCCTTGTAGGTGGGATTGGGTTTGGCCGTGCCAAGGGTAACTCTGGCTCTGAAGCTGATGATGAGACTCAATTGACCTTCTACACTGAGCAGTACAGGAGCCGGCGACGTAGCAAAGGTAAAAGAATGAGAGCAGAAAATGGTGCAGCTAATGAATTTTAGATCTTGGGTTGAACAGTCTTATTTACACTCCCTTCATTGCAGTTGTCCCTATTTTATTTTTCAAGCAGGAGTCACTTTGGCAGAAAGACCTTAAAAGTGAATGTCCCTCTTCCTCCCACCTAGTAAAATGTTGTCATTGAGAATGTGTGTAGGTCTCCCCTTCCCTCTTGTTGAGGCCACATGGGGGACTTTCCCAGACAAAGATCTTTCTTCTTCTTCTCTCCCCAGTAAGACAAGGACAGTCTACACTATTTGCCTATGAAGTCCTTTTCAGGCATCTCTTTTACATTAGCCATCCAAAGAAGGCATTACCAATCAGTCACAAGGTAGAAAAAATTCAGATAGGCTTACTGGGACTGGAATGTCTCTCTTTTCCATGTTGCTGAGATCACAGGTAGATTTGTGCTGCAAAATCTCTCAGGCCAGACACATGTTGCTGACTTTATCAGGGACATACATCCACTTTCCCCTCCACTGCCTATGTGGTGCTGCACTGCTGAAACTAGCCAGTCAGTTTCGTCTTTGCCTCCTCTTGGGGTCCCATCCCTTCCATAACAGTTTGCTCTTATATTCGCCTTTCCTTGCCAGCTTGCCTAACAACTGGTGAGCTTCAGCTCTCTTGACTCCCTGGAGCTGCAACCTCCTCTAGTATCCCAGATCACAATTCCCAGAGACTGAAAATGGCTCTGATACAAAGGAGGAGCTACTGTAAGGAAGAGAGCCATGCTTGAAGTGACTGGGAGTGGCCCATAGCTCTTGGACCATGTAATAAAGGAAGATTGGTATATTGCATTTTTGGAGCAGCCAGTGAGTAGAACCACATCTGTCTGTGTGTCTATGCATGCACACAGAGAGAGACAAGCCCTATAAATGCCACTGGATGCTGTTTATCTCTACTATTCCATCAGGCACCACTGAGGAAGGCATATACCAAAACATCCAATGCTGTATTAATATAAATTCCTGATTGTGGTCATTTAATTAAAGCTATTTCAATTTTATTGTGCAGTAGGACCCCTGTATCCACTGATTCATTATCTACTGATTCAATTATCCATAGGACACAAAACAGCACACCTATAAGAGTCTTCCTAGAAAATGTGTCCTCTCTAACTATTTTTTAGGTCCTCCAAGGCAACTCTATGGTATTTTAAACCAGAAGTCCAATTATTTCCAATGGTGTTTGCTATTATCCATAGTTTTCAGTATCCACACACACACCCCCCAGAACCAATCCCCAGTGGATACAGGGGTCCTAATGTATCCTTCCTGAACAACAGTGTTGTTCAGCTGCTTTATTAAATACACACATAGACATGCACACACATTGCACACAGACATACAGATAAAAACAATGGAAGAATGACTGAAAGAAAATAATAAAAGAGGTAAAACCAACGCCCCCAGTAGCAGCAGTTTGTAACTCTACAGCATGTAAAACTGAAATTAAAATGAATAGCATCATAGATGAGTGAGTAGTAAGATCTAGAAGCACTAGAAACCATCCTTCAAAGCTTTATGTGTAGAACATGGATCTAAATTATTATATTCTAGTTTCAATAGGGAGAGGCCGTATAATTTTAAACCTTAGTTGAACGTTTTCCCTTTACTTGCTTTGCTTCTAAAAACTCTCTGGTGTCTGTGCATGTGAGGCCAAAGAATGTGTTTTTCTTTTCCATTTATGATGTGTTAGAAAGTGGTTTTGAAGAATAGGTGTGAAAAAATGATGCAGTTGGGGAAGAATTCAGGCTCAGAAACAATTCACTGTTTTGCAACCGTTTCTGTGCTCTGCATCTTCTACATTTACTTAGCAATAAGATCTGCAAGCAGTGAACCATCCTAGAAAGCTCTGTTATATCTATTTCGGAGATTAGGTATTCACAAAAATACATGACAATATCTTCACTTTGGGTTGGAGCTGCTTTCACACCTAGGATGGTTTCAGTAGCCCTGCCTTTGGAGGAGACGCAGGTGTTTGCTTTATTTCTATGAAATGCACACCTGTTCAGATTGTGAAACCTTATGTTTTGGAAGAGGAGGTGGCTTAATAGACTGGAAGTCTGTGTTCCATAAAAGTTTAATGGGCTAAGGTTAAGTATAGTTCCAGATTGTCTGGATTTGATTGAAAAAAAATGTGTGAAATGTGTGGTCAAGGCAGAAAGCTGCACAGTCAAACACTGGGGGGAGATTTCAGCTTTTCCTTAATTGGGAAGAGTTAAGGAGGACTTAACTTTCGTATTGCAAGTATGCTAGATAATAGGTTCAAGATCCCCTGGGGCTTGGTACAGTATTTAATGTCATCATTATCATTTATTTGTTGTTGGCCTTTATGTCTTCCAAAATACATTGCCCGTTTGAAGTAGGAGGTGAGAGTTATGACTTTCCCCCCCAAAAAACACACAAGTTCTACAACTTGACAGAGGGCCAAGCAGAGGATAGATACCATAGAGTTGTGCTGGAAAATGCCTAGTCATGTCCTCTCTAGGCATCTTCTAGGTACTCCAATGCAACCTTATGGTATGTTTGTACCAGAAGTCCTTTATTTTAATGGGGTTCACTATTATCCATGGTTTCATTTATAAATGATAAATCTGGGAATGTATCCCATGTGGATATGGGGGGTGACATACATTTTCAAGTTGTGGCTGGTTGAATCTGTGGATGCAGAAACCGTGGATACAGAGGGCTTGACTGTATTTGACTTTACGGGAGCATATAATTTCCTTGCACCTCCTCTGTTTAATGTATAAATAGCAGCAACGTTCTCAACTCTATGATTCTATATTGTGTATTCCTGCTGGGCAGGGGGTTGGACTAGATGGTCTTTGTGGTCTCTCTCAACTCTATGATTCTATGATCTCCTCAACAGAAGTGCTTATGAAAATTATAGGACTAAGAGAAGGGTTTCTCCCAACGATTTCAGGATCTGGGTAGACTTCTATGGCCTCCTGTGTCCTCTTTAAGTTTTCAAAGTAGTAACTGTGTTAGTCCCTTGCACCATAAAAGAGAGGAAGGATGGGAAAAAAATAAAAGAAATGTGGCAGCACCTTTAAGACGAACTGGTTTTTATTTTTGCATGAGCTTTTGTGGATATAAACCCTCTTCTTTGGATGCAGTATCAATACTGTGTTTCCTAATCAGATATATAGAGATCACATTGTTGTTATTGTTGTTGTTGTTGTTGTTGTTGTTGTTGTTGTTGTTGTGTGCCTTCAAGTCTTTTCTGACGGGGTTTTCTTGGCAAGGTTTGTTCAGAGGGGGTTTGCCATTGCCCTCCTCTGAGGTTGAGAGAGTGTGACTTGCCCAAGGTCACCTTGTGGGCATTCCCTAAATCAGGGGTAGCCAACCAAGTGCCTTCTGGGTATTTTTTACCATTACTCCCATAATCCCTGACCATTGGCCATACTAACTGGGGTTGGGGTTCATAACATCTGGAGGGCACCATGTTGCCAACCATGGCTTAATGGAATACCTGTCTGCCATGGTCATGAAATGTTCTGGTCATTGACCACTCAAGGGCTGCATCCATCTTTGTTTCTATCTTAGCCCTGGCCAAATAGCTGCTTGCTCCACAATAATCTGTAGTTCCCTTTGTCATGATAACACACTGAGCCATGCCTCAGCTGGTCTCTTGGGGGCTGCATTATTGCCTCATAAACCAGGACCGCCATCCCATTATAGCCTAATGAAGACCATGGGGATTTGGGTTCCTCTTGTCCAGAGATAAGTTTCCTACTCTGCTTTCCTGAGATAAGGAGCTTCTCTTATAGTTCAATACACTCCCCCACTGTTTCTTGCCTTCTCCCTATCCTTTGTTATAGGAGAGGAGAGAAGCCAATCCTCCCTCACACCAACCTACAGGATCTTCAGTTCTCCCCCAGATTTGCAGAAATGTTTTATGACAAATTAGGGGCCTCCAATTATCTGCCTTGGTTTTGCATCAGCGGCCACATTCCTCTCTCTTTCTCTGACTCGTACAGCCTTGCAGGGGCTGTTAGAGAAATAGGAATCTCGGCTTTGATCTGCTTCTGTATTTGGTGTTTAAAACAAGGCCCTTTATAAGGGAAAATTAGGTATTCGGAATCCGTTACACACACACGGAAGTGTCCCTTTGATCCTTGCATGCCTCTGGAGGCAAGAGACACTGTTTCAGAGGAAAGCAAATGAGATATGGAATTATATATATATATTTTAAAAAGGAGACACAGAAAGGTAGCACCCTGACTGTTTTTACATTTCACCCAAATTTACACCCCCAAAAAATGTTAGTGCTGAATAAACAAGGTGCTCCCTAAGGAAATAGCACACCAAATCAATATATATATATATATATATATTTATGGAAAGATGTGTTAATCCCCCTCCTCTCCCATTAGTCTTTGGTCCTGCATTGATTTAGGCACAGTTTAGGTGCATCTAAACTGTAGAAATAATGCAGTTTGACACTGCTTTAAGTGGTGCTGGTCCAACCTATGGAATCTTGGGGTTTGTAGTTTTGCAAGGTCTTTAGCCTTCTCTGCCAAAGCGTGCTGGTGCCTCAGAAAACTACAAATCCCAGGACTCGGTAGGATGGCGCCATGGCAGTTAAAAGTGGTATCAGTTACAGCCCTGCTTTGACAGAATAGCTATAGAGTTGCGCTGGAGACCCTAGAAGATGCCTAGACAGGGCACATCTCTAGGCATTTTCCAGCACAACTCTATGGTATGTGTTCCATTTTTTCCAGCTGTGGATAACTGAAACCACAGATATTGGTTCTGTGGATATGGGAGGCAAGCTGTATGTGTGTGTGGCAAAAGCAAATCTTGCTGTTTCTCATTTTATATAAGGGACACCATTTTGCTACACCATTGTACATCATGGGACTTGAGCATCCATGAACTTTGCTATCCATGGGTGGTCCTGGAACCAAACCTCAGTGGATACTTAGTGCCCACTGCACCTTCCCTTTCCAGCTTTTTCAGAATCCAGATGAGCAACCCCTCTGCATCGGACATCCTTACTTCTTCTCTCTAGGCCTCCATGGAATCATTCCTGCCTTCCTTGACCAAATGAAGATAACTGCTCCTAGTTATCCCAGCTCTCTTGCCTGCCTTAGCAATTACAGCCCGGCTTTGATGGAACAGCCTCTTTAACTTCCCCTGGACTGTGATAAAGATAACAACATTTACATCTGTTCCTGGAGGCCCAGGATTTTTTTTAATTTTTTTTTTTTTATTGTATCTGATACAGACTTACCAAAGTAATTGAGTGTTTGAGAGTGAAGAATTATCTCTCCAGCTTGGTTCTTATCTTGACAGCGAAGCAACACTTTTAATTTAATTTTGTTCCAAGCATGCTGGTAACAAATTTTACTAATCGTTCCACTCTCGCCCACTGCATGGTAACAAGCCACTTCTTCTCCCCCACCAAAAAAAAAAAAAGGCAATAAAGTAGAAATCTGTATGCCAAGGAAGAAAAAGAAGGGAGGAGGAGGTGTGATAAGGAAATGTTGTAGTTCCCCCCCCCCTCTCTCTCTGGCTTTTCTCTGGGTTTGTGGTTTCAGTTTTCTGCAGGGCACAAAATAGGGACACATACCATAGAGTCACACTGGAAAATGCCTAAAGAGGCATCCTCTCTAGTCTACTTCTAGGTCATCCAGTGCAATTCTATGATATGTTTTTACTGGGAGTCCTTTTTTTAAAATAGGATACACTGTTATCCATGGTAAGTCTGGGAACCTAACCCCCATGGATCTCTCTCTCTCTCTCTCTCTCTCTCTCTCTCTCTCTCTCTCTCTCTGGCTTTTCTTCGCAAACGAAGATTCAGGAAGGACTCATCCCACGCTTTCTGCAAGCGTGCTGATGACTAAAAAGGCCAATCCAAGATAAACAAGTCTGGTTGCAGAAAGCACAGCAGAAGGTCTCCTTGAGTGATGTCTCCAGGTTGTGATTCTTTCTGTGTTGTCGTTTCTCTTCAAGACTTGTTCGGCGTGAGTTCTCAAATAAGGCCGCAGCATTGTGGATAGTGTGTCTCCATGCCTCCCGATGTGAGGCCAGGGCGGACTATTGTTGGTGATCAATTTAGCTGAGCCTGAGATGTTGTTTCAGGGAGTCCTTGTATCGCTTTTTTGGAGCGCCCCTCTTACGCTGACCCGTGGCGAGTTCACCGTAGAGTACTTTTGAGCTAAACTGGATACCTGTGAGGAGGTGCTAGCAAAGTGAAGAGCAGAACCCAAGGTGGTGGCAGGGGGGTATCAGGTAGCCTTTCTACCATGCTGGGCTATGACAAGGCCTACATTTAATGGATCAACTTCTTGGATGTGTGGAACAATCCTATAGAGGCAGTGTATGTGGAGAGACTGAGAGAAAGAAGTTGTAGCATAAGCTTTCGTATAGTTGGGCTGCATCTGCACTGCAACACTTAATGGGCAATTTAGGACTTACCCAAGCACAGGACTCAACATTTAAAGCGGAGAAAAGAGTTCTGTGTCTGTGCCATCAGGACTTGCGAGAGGTGACAATAAACCTTTCCTTTCCTCTGATGCATTGCGGGTCCATCAAAATGAGTGTGAGGACAGCTAGTGCTGTTTCTCTCTTTGTGGGTGAAAATAAAAACAAAAAATAAATATTGTCAACTAGCCAGTGAGATTCACTGGAGTATGATCACCACTGGTGAAATTCTAAAAGCAGATTATGGTGGGGAGGATGAGCATGGGGTGTTGTGAAATGTTCTCCTCCCTGGAGCCTCCTCTCTTTAATTAAAATTCAGCTCATCTTTAATTGGAAGGCAAAAACAAAGCAAGTCCTGCTCTTCATTCCCTGAACAACAGCCTCTGTTTAGGGACTAGTCTCTACTTCGCTGTTATAACAGCATCCTGTCAGCGTTCTTAACCTTTTCTGATTCTTTTTTGCTCTCTGCTACTTCTTCGGAGGTTATGTAGGGTTTAGGATTAGTGGAGTTAGTTTAGAGTGTCCAAAAATTATCTTTACCATTTCTATATACAATTGAAATTGTAACAATAATTTCCAGACTCACCCTGTAGTATATGGGAGTTGGTTGCTTATGAGAGTTACCATCCTCTTGATGTGCTTTTCTTGATGTGGTTTGGTTGGCAGCAGCGTTGACTTAAATGGGTGGATTCTGCTTTGAACTTGTGGATGTGGATTTTGGATCTTGTATTCATCTTTGAGCTTTCATCTTGTTGTTGAGATCTTGGGCAGCTCCCTATCATGTGCAGTCATCTTTAAACTCAGGAAGCAGCAGCCTCAGAGTTAAACTGTAAGCTTTATTGCTAGACAGGAAATCTAAAGAGTTTACTATACAACATTGTTGCTTCGAATGAAGCCCAAAGAAAAGCAGTAATATAAACAGTATTTACAAATCAGGCCAACTTGTCATGTCACTCTTTCATTGGATATTTCATATATTTACACTCTCTCACCTAGTATCTCCCACTATTAATCCCCATTAATGTCCATTAATGCACCCCAGCTAGGCTAATGCAAAAACCCTGTATTTTTTTCCCCAAGTCTCCAAGGCTTATCTTCTTTCTCCTTATTTTTTATTTCTTGTTTGCTCTGCAGTTCTGATTTTTCAGTTTGCAATGCTCTCTTGCTTCCTTTCCCCTGCTATATCTTCATAATATGATGGAGTAGGCTGTTGGTATATAGAAGGACAAGGAGCAATAAATGTGTCAGTCCGTAATTTGCCGCAGGACTCCTCATGTGTTTTGTATGCATAGTTATCTCTTTTAAAACAGTAGGAAGCGATTTTCAAACAAGATTTGCTGCACACTGCGTTCTGCTTGTGCACACACCCAAGGGAGGGAGAGATCAATATTTGAAACATAGTTTCTACAGAAAAGCATATTTATTTTAATGCATCAGGCCTTAAAAAAAATCTTAAAGTCTATAACCAGCTGAGACTCTGGGTATTAGGGACAGATTAGCAAAAGGCTTCAAGGGATCTTTGGGCTGAATGGAAGATGCCGACTGTGTAGTTGTGGGAGTCAGCATGTCCTGCTGCTTAAGTCAAAGATTTTGCTGTCTCCATTGACCCTGCTGTGAATTCTAGATGATCAATCTTGGGGAGGGAAGCGTGGGTTTGGATTCTGCCTCCATCAGACAAATTATCCTCTTTGCTCTACAGGTAGCTATATTTATGTACCTTCTCAACATAAGGCCATCTTAGAACTTCTAGTCAAAGAAATAGTTGCAGACTCGGAAGTATTGTAAAACAAATCTTGATTCTGCTGGTCTTTACTTAAATAACAGAGACTTTCCAGTGACTATGGACATAACCCAAACAAGTCCCCTGTTAGCCCATTGTTTCACACTGCCTTTGGCCTGGAAAGTTAAGTTTGGGAGGAAAGAGAGGCTCAAAACTGATTCACAAGAGAAGACCGTCTATATGTGTGTGTAAGGGGGAACAGAGTGCCTTGCCATAATGGCATTTCACAGCAGTAGTGACTTGTCTTAATGGTGTTTTGGCCCCCATAAGCTTCTCATGCAAGATTATGACTGCAAGTGATTTACTCACAGTTGTACTTACTTCGATTTGTCACTGCTGAACGTTTTTTAAAAAGATGTCTGTCTAAGGTGCAGTAGAGCAATTTTTCGATTTAACAGGAAAGCCAAAAAAATGCACACACCCTGTTTTATCACCTTAGTGATCACTTGCTAAGGTGAAAGTCCAACATGGTATCATCAGGCACTTGCCCTGTTAGCAAGCCCTGGTCCCCACGCTCACCTGGCCAATAACCTTTGTGCTTCCTCTCCTAGGGGAAAGTGGTTCATATCATCTTGCTTCTCTCAACCATCAGGAATGCACACCCCCTTCACTGTTTTTTAAAAAACCAGGGTTTTCCTGCAGTGTTTTTGCTGTTTTGGGGCTCCCCTCCCTCTGAATACAGTGGATTGATGCTGCTCCAGAGACTAGAACAATGGACTGGACTGGAGCAATGGATTCAAACTACAGGAAAAGAGATTCTACCTAAAAATTAGGAAGAACTTTCTGACAGTAAGAGCTGTTCAGAAGTGGAATGCACTGCCTGGGAGTGTGATTGAGTCTCCTTCTTTGAAGGTTTTTAAAGAAAGGCTGGATGGCCACCTGTTGGGAATGATTTGATTGTGTGTTTCTGCAGGGCAGGGGTTGGACTAGATGGCCCTTGTGGTCTCTTCCAACTCTATGATTCTGTGATCCCATTTAGACAGGTAGGATTCCTAGTGAATTCCCTGAGGGTTATTTTGTCCATTTAGACAACCCCTCAGATTGGCTGAACACCAGGCATCATTGGTTAACAGTCACATGCTTTTAAAGCATGGAGTCAGTTCAGTTCAGATCATAGAGTCATAGAATTATAGAGTTGGAAGAGACCACGAAGGCCATCCAGTCCAACCCCCTGCCATGCAGGAATACACAATCAGATGTAATTATCTTAGGTTAATAAACCATGTCTTATTAGCTAGGAATCCTCACTGTGCATATGATCCGTCTCCCTTGCTGGCTTTGGCATCTCAGTTCTGGTTTGTTTGAACTACATTCCCTTGGGTGGAAGAGGAGGACTTACCAGTAGCACCACCTCAGCTGTTCCCAGCAGTCTGGTCTCAGGAGGAAAGGAGAACCAGCTGATGACCTCAGTTAAAGCTTCTGCAGCTGTGTGGTGATAAAGCAAATGAAAGAACTCTAGCAAACTCTGGAAAGGGGCAAGAAGGCAGAAGTTGCAGAACAGGAGAAGGGTTTTAAGAGGTTCCTTTAGACCTGAGCACCAGGGGTGTGTGTGAAGAGTCTCAAGGAAAAGTGTGAGTACCCAGTGAACTGAGGCTTCTTCTCATAACTGCCTGGCTGGGGAGGTCCTTCAAGAGTGAGTTTGGGAGTCCAGTGAGAGACTGGAAGGGGACTGAGGGCAAGCCCTGCTACCAGTGTGAAGCCCATACCAAGGAACCCGGTGGATAGTGGGCTGAGGATAGCTGAAGTAAGGTGGATGCATTCTCAGCATTGAATTGCTGAGGCTGTTGCTGGCTCCTTGAGATCCTACCAAGACTAAACTATCCCAGCTTTGGATCCTCATCCTACAACCACGTAGCTGAGTCATGCCAACACTTGTATCTCGAAGATACTTACTGGGATCTGTGCTGCAGTCCTTTTACCTGGTGGAGGACTTGCTGAACTTAAATAAGGCCCTTTCTTTCTTTTATTTATTTATTTAGTTAGTTAGTTAGTTATACCCTGCTCTTGAGCCACAAGGCTATCAGAGCAGCTTACAAATTATTTTAAGAAATAGCTATTTATACATCTACACTGCATTAAACAGATTCCAATGTGTGTTAGCTAATTGCCCCCACAAGCTGGGTACTCAATTTACTGACCTACATAAAAAGATGAAAGGCTGAGCGAACCTTGGAGCCCACTGGAATCGACCTTGCAACGTGGTGGCTTGCAGTACTGGCATTTAACCATTGCACCACTAAGGCTCCCTTCCTATTTGAAAAGTTCTGGGTATGTTTAGGGGCGCTCCAAAAAAGCAATACAAGGACTCCGTGAAACAACATCTCAGGCTCGGCCAAATGGATCACCAGCAATGGTCTGCCCTGGCCTCACATCGGGAGGCATGGAGACGCACTATTCACAATGCTGCAGCCTTATTTGAGAACTCACGCCGAAAAAGTCTTGAAGAGAAATGACAACGCAGAAAGAATCACAACCCGGAAACATCACCCAAGGAGACCTTCTGCTGTGCTTTCTGCAACCGGACTTGTTTATCTCGGATTGGCCTTTTTAGTCATCAGCACGCTTGCAGAAATCGCGGGGTGAGCCCTTTGTGAGTCTTCGTTTGCGAAGAAAAGCCAGAGAGAGGGTATGTTTCAGAAGTCATGCAGGTGGGGGTGTTCGATGTATCTTTGCCCATGAAACCATGTTACAGTCAAGCAGAGAAATTAGTTCATTCTATTAACCAAAGTATCTTGCTTAATAAACTTTGATTATACTTTTTTTTATCCTAAACTGAGATTTTTGCACTGGAACCAACAAAAATAACTTTGTTTTCTTTCTTCACCCATTAAAAGCAGGTGGCTGCAGGGTAGATACTTAATTTATTAACAGGTTTGGCAGCTGTGCTGATTACAAAAGAAACTCTGTTACAGTGAAACCGGAAATTAACTTGCAAACCCCTGACACTAATTAATTAATTAATTAACATTTTTGTGATGTTAGGTAAGGTTTTTGTTAAGTATGAACAATTTGTTGAGCAGTTACTCTCTTGGCTTTTATGCCTGCACACTAAATTTATCATGTTTTAATTGTAGCTTTAGTGATAATTTAAAAAAGAAAAAAAAGTTAGAACAAAGAAAGATCAAAGAAAAAACACTTTAAAAATGATTCTAAAGGGCAGTTTTTCAATCATAAGCTTTAACTTGCCTGATTATCTTTCATAGATAATATCACTTTTATTCTTTCTGGTGTTCATGAAATTAGTTGGGATTCTTATTGATGTTATTAAGTAGTGGGATGTGGTAATCGTAGTAGCAATAGTTGTGTTGTTGTCTTTGGGTGTGTGTTGCATAAATAGTCTATAAATAGTATTGTCAAATGAATAAAAATATGGATTTCTCACCAAAGATTTTTCCTCTGGCTTGTGCTCACAAATCTTCCCTAAGAATCTGGATTTCACGTCTATAAAAATGGCTTGCTTTTCTTCTTCTTCTTTCAGATAGCATAATATGGTATGATAAATACTTGAATGGACAATTACTTATCAGGAATCCTAGTAAAAAAGGCTGATTAGCAAAGATTTTGAATCTATCACAGAAGACTTAGAAATGAACATCCAGAAATGCTTCCTAAATATTCAGACATCGGGGATAGGAACAAAGGGTTGATCAATGTTTGTGTATTTTTGAAATCTCCTTTCCTGTAAGAGTGTTGTATGTGTGTGTGTGTTTTAAAGGAAAATGGAGGAATGTCTCCTATCGATCCAGGGAAAGTCTTGCTCTTGCAGAGTGATAGATCCAATTTATCAGATAGCTTCCAGTTTTATGGAAAGTTTGTCCTTGGTTGTGCCATGTGATATAGTGTAGGAGCTTGGAGGAGAGTGTGTGTGTGTAAATTATATGCAGTTTGGGGGAAAAGATAAGAGAGACATGCAGTCTGCAATCTGTAAGGAAGATGGGAGGAAACCTGAGAAATGTCATGGGTGATAGAAGGGTTTCCTTCCTGGTAAGTAAGGGGATGGCAGTAAAGTTGCTTTAAGTATTTCAAGATGAAGATTTGAGCATCACTCAGTCCTACTCTAGAAGCTTACTTCCAGTTTACCCATTACAATTGACTGTGAAATGATTGCCTAGAACTGGCATAGGGAACTTCCATCCCACAGGGATTTTTTTCTGTACTATGTGTGCTTGTGGTTGCTTTGCAAAGAAAATTGCAGTTTTTCCTTGGGTTTTTTTCTGGGCTGTGAGACCATATTCTGGAATAGTTTCTTTCTGACATTTCGCCTGCATCTGTGGCTGGCATCTTCAGAGATTTTCTGAAGATGCCAGCCACAGATGCAAGTGAAACATCAGAAAAAAACTATTCCAGAACACGGCCTCACAGTCGGAAAAAAACCAAGGAAAATCTATGGATGCCGGCCGTGAAAACCTTCAACTTCACAAAATTGCAGGTTTCCAGTGGGCAGTGAAGGCTCTCCTGTTTTTCTTGGCCTTTGGCTTTTAAATTAGGGGTATCTGCTCTGGCTGCTATTAAAACTGTTTTTAATTGCCTGGTTTTAGAACTTCTTTCAAAGAGGAGTTTTAGAGTGTTTTAATTGGTTTTTAGCGGTGTATTCAATGTTGAAGTGTTTCTATCTATTGTGCATCATCTCAGGGCCCTAGCGGGCTAAGGAACAATAAATGAAGGCCTCAAATAAACTAAAGAATGAGGAAGAAAAATCTGAGGGCAGAAATATCAGAAATCTACATTCAAATCCACCCCAAGCTTTCTGCATTTCAGGAGTATAATTTGGAATGGGATAGGGTGGGTATAGTATAGGGTGGGAACTGGGGTTTTATACCTGCCATTGCTGAACACGTGGGTGTCATAAATCCTTAGCAACCTATTGCAAATCACCCAGAGATCTACCAGTAGATCTGGGTCTACCTTGTGACCCCTTCTGGGGTAGACAGTGTTCTTGTGGCTTTGTTTAGCTATCCACTGTTGGAGAAAGGTTCATGAGTACTTGAACCACTAGTCGGGATCCCATAGAATTCTTATGTAGGTCCCGTCTATATGGGGTGGTGGTGGATTGCTCCAGAGTAGTAGCTGCGACCTGTCTTAATGGTTTTACAGCCCCCATAAACTTCATATGACCCCCGCCAATATGGCGACCAGAAGGGAATTACTTGTCATTGTAAATCTGTTGCCACTGATTTTTATTTTATTTTTTGGGGGGGGAACATTTACTATGGTGTGCACAAGTGATATTTCACCTTTACAAAAGAAAAAAAAAGAGAAAAGGGAGAGAAAGATCACTGTTTTACCACCTTACCAATTTCTTGATTAGCTGAAAATCCAACATGGTGGCAGCAGGAACTTGCCCTGTTTGCAAGCCCCGCCCCCCATGCTCATCCAGCCAATCAGCTTGCACTGCCTCATTGCAGCAATGCGGATGCGACTGTCTTAAGGATCGAACATTCGCATCCCCTATGGAACTTTTTAAAAACTCTGAGAAAAGCCGTGAAGGTTTCCCTGGTGGAGTTTATGATGGATTTGGCTGTCCCCCTTCCGAATAAGACATGTCAATGCAAAGGTCCATATAGACAGATCACCTTCTATGCAAATTCCATTAGGATTATTTTCGCCATTTAGACAGGATCGTTGTCTGTATGTTTGTGTCTTCTTTATTTCTGTTGTCACTGTTGTAGTTAATATAGCATCTGGATAAAATACTGTTATAAAAAGCTTGGAAGGGGGAGAAAGAGAAAAAGTTTTGAATGGGTAGGAAGAAAATCTTGTAGTCCTGAGTCTGGGGAAAATATAATCTAGGCCAGGGGCAAGTAACATTTGATGCTTGTGATATTTGTGACTACAGTTCCCATAATCTCAAAGGTTTGGGCATGCTGGTTCCCCAGGGACAAAGGTTCCCAACCCCTACTGGGACTGGGACTTCTACTCACTTCCTGAAAGATTTTTTATTTATTTATACTCCGCTCTTCAGCCGCAAGGCTATCAGAGCGGCTTACAAATTGTTTTAAGCAATAGCAGTTTACACATCTACCCTGCATTAAGCAGTTTCCAATGTGTGTTAGCTACAGATGGTGTAAAACCAAAGGGTGGGGATTAATAATCTGCCATAGTTTCAATCTGTAATTAGTTTCTGAATAAATTCCCCGTCTTCTTCTGTTCTGTTCTTGCTTTTTATCAGTTTGAGGAACAGGACCTTTTGGAAAGATAGTAGTATGGCATTGCATTAATGAGTCCCTGCCTGTACATAACAAGGGATAATTAGTAGGCAGAGAATTTGCTTAACAGACATGGAGTCACTGCGTTAGTGGGTGAGCAGCCCTCCTTGCCTCCCTCCCTTTTAAGTTTCCTTCAGGAAAGTGGACAAGAATATGAAAAAAGCCATCATATAGCCCAGAAAAAAACCACAGAAAACCACCATATAGAGTTGCTTTCTTGAGCTGTTAGGTATAGACAATTTGCACCCTTTTTCCCTCCTTACTTGTCTCCATTGCACACAACAGTTGCTGTAGTATTGAGGTTGCCCTGAGTGAGAATATCTTACAAGTGACTTTTCTTTCACACTAATGAGAAGGCTGCAGGCTTTTGCTGTGTATCTAAAGTAGCCCAGAAATCTCACTTCTCTCTTGTAATGAATTTCTACATTGCTGTCATTTTCTGGAGTTGAAATTTACCATGCGATCACTGTGCAGGGCAAAGAGGGGCCAGATTGTTTGTTAGGTTCGACCCCACGTCTGTCTCGAGTTAACAAAATTTGAGCTGATTAAAAAAACGGGTAATGAAAGTTTGTTATGCTTTGGTTGGCTGATTTCCCAACTGTATATTTATATTGTTTAGGGGCTATGCTTTTACATCGAGTTTGAGCAATTAAGATAGTCATAATAAATGTGCTCTGAGTGTGTGCGCGCGCATATGTGCACACTTCTAATCTAAGCAATGTTTGCAGACGTATCACTGTTGTAGTATAGAAAGGAAGGGGAAGAGGAAAGAGCAAATAATCAAGCTGGGAGAGTCATATCATATCTGGGTGTTTCGTTTCCCCCTTTAAACCCTCTTCTTTTGACTCCATGTTACACAAGTTTCCACAGATCTCCAGCAGGGTTTGCTACTTCACAGGAAACTTCCTCCAGCAATCTGTCTGCAGCTGTACAGGTCTGGAGCACATCTAATTGATGCCAATGTAAAATGGCATTTAAAAAAGAGGTCAGGAGACATGTAACCCCGGGCACCGCTACTGACATACCTTGGGTTACAGGCCACTGCAGGGTGGTTTCATTTCCGAATCCAGCTTCCTTTCTAGACTAATTAAGTGGCAGCTAATTGGATTGACAGTGCTAGCATTTCTGCCCTGTAAAAAACACTCACTTACTTTGCTTTCTTCTTTGCCTTTCTTGTATTCTTCAAAACAAAGAACTCTTCCTTCCTGGCCTTTTTCTGACCTGCCATCTCCTTCTCTTCCTAATCAAGGGTTTTTTCCACCATTTTTCTTCTTCGTCAGGCTTCTCCTACTGAGCATTTCAGCTGTTGCTTCCTTTACCTTTAGGGTGTAAAGCTTGTCCTTGCATTCCGGTTGCACTAGGTTTGCAAGCAGTCATCCAGATGTTGCTCTTATAGGCATTAGAAGGGGCAACTTATTATAAGCAGAGCTCTGTTGCTAGCCTTACCTGTCTACAGATCAGTTAGTGCCAGTGTTAGTTCTTAACCCACCTGCTTTGTGCAAGGTTTATGTTTTGGGGCAAAAGGATCATTGCTATCAGATTCGTATCCTTCAAATAAACACTGGATCTCTTAGATTATGTTCAGTGTGTTTAGTTAGTGCTGGGCCATAGAGCATAAATCCTTCTATTTTCTGAAAGTTTGCATATTAAGCCATTTATTCAGTGCTATGTATATGATGCTAATGCAAAAACTTCTGATCTGCAGAGAAGTCCAAGGCTGAACATGATAAGGTCATACTGAGATGGAGCAAGTTTGTTTTCTTCTGCTCCAGAGATTAGGACACGGAGTAATGGACTCAAACTACAGGAAAAGAGATTCTGCCTAAATATTAGGAAGAACTTCCTGGTGTAAGAGTTGTTTGATAGTACAATGCACTGCCTTGGTGTGTGGTGGAGACTCCTTCTCTGGTAGGTTTTAAACAGAGGCTGGATGGCCATCTGTCAGGGGTACTTTGATTGTGTATTCCTGCAAGGCAGGGGGTTGGACTAGATGGCCCTTATGGTATCTTCTGAGTCTATGATTAAATCTTTAAATAAAGAGCACAAGAGGTATGCTTCTAGTGGCTAGTATGCACAGTAACTGCATTTTACTTTCAGTATCAGAGACTTTATGCTTATAAACAGTTGCTGGGGAACATGAAGAAGATGGATGATAGTATGTTCATGATAGTATGTTCAAGTCATCTGGCTAGCCATTATGGATCAGATAGCACATTTGGTGTGATTCCACACAATTCTTATATATGGCATATGCCAGCCTCATTGCAGCCACCCAAGCCCCATGGATTAAGGTGCGGGATTATCCCTCGGGCCAGCCCCAAGGTGGGTCTCCTTTACTTTTGCTAAGTCCCATGACTTTATTGGTCATTCCAGAGATCCTCCCTTCACCCAAATAGGTGCCAAGGTGCACACCAAGATCTACACCTCTCCCAATCTCTGGCTATGGGGAAATGTACCTATTTAGAAACTACCCTGTCCAATCTCCCATCTGCCACTTACCATGGTATGGGGTAGGGGAAAAAAAAACCTGGAAAAAGGGAGTAAAGAATTCCTACCTGGCCCCGAAGCAACCATTATCACACTAGGTCCGTGGCGGGAGGGTGGGTTGAAGGAAAGAAGGAGGAGGATGGGGAGTGCGGAGCAGCCTTAAATAGGCTGCTGGCACTACCCCTCCCCATCCCAGATATCGGTGCTGGTCTCTGCCCTACCTGTCCGGCAAGTGCTGCACCTGATGGAGGGGGATCAGGGTATCAGCAGGACAGACACCCATGAAGATCTTTAAAAGATTGGTTCTTCAAGTGGTGGATGCCACAGAAGTTTCCATATGTCAAAATGGGAATGCCTTCATTGGTGCATGTTTAGGATGTTAGGAAGGAGGATTACCTAGCTGAACACATGTACTCTCATTCAGTAAGAGGAGGCAGAATTCTCTTCAGTCTGCCCTTTCCAGTCGGTAGGGAGCTGTCCAGCTTTTCAGCACTTCCTATTCAGCACTGAATGTCAGCCTGCCAACTCGATTGTTCCCCTTTCAAAGCCCTTACCTTCCTGGAACTGATTGCTGTGGTTTTGTCTCATGTGTTTCTCCTTAAACTTGGCTGTTATCATCTCTGCTCTGATTCCAACTGTATTTAAAACAGAAGAATCAGCCTAATTATTACAATGAAGGAAGACGTGGCTCTTGTATGGCGTGGTGTTTTCCTGCTCATTTCAACTGCTCTTTCCTCTTGTTTCTTTTCCTTTTGCCAAGATAACATTTCAGCTGGTGAGGAAGATGGGAAGCCAAGGGCTGTGTTTGTATTTTGTTGCATGGTCTTGGTGTGGCAGGTATAGGATTGCAATTCTTTTTTCTTTTGCAAGTACCCCATTGTGCCTCTTCCTCATTTTTTTAAAAGACTTTATGAACAAGCTCAGTTGTAACTGCACTTTCTGTGGATGCTCTGATGCAGGATGCTGTTCTGTGGATCTGTTATTTATCTTGGCTCTGTGTAGACTCAAAGGTGCTGCCAGCTCTGAATTATTTCTTAGGTTTCAGAATTTTGGCATGCATGATGTTAGACAGATGGTCCAGAGAGAGAGATGGGGAGGGAGAATGAGAAAGAGTGACCCCCATGTCTCTCCAATGCAGAGGTTGTTCTGGGAACAGACTTGGCTTCCATAGGGCCTGTCTTCATCCTGTCAAAAAAAAATTGCTCACACTTGCTGAAAAGTCCTTTTGCAAACAGGACTCTGAAAGGTGGAAAGGTTTCTATGACTAGCAATACAGATTTTTCTGCCCATGTACTGTGGTTGTTCATACTAAGTTCTGGCTCTTGTGTGTTCTAAATTTCTGGTTGATTTTATTTGTTTTTTTAAAGTCCTTTTTATGGTTGGTGGGCTCAGCTTTTCTAAAGCAGGTAGCAGAGCTGTGGATGGTGGGTGATACGATAAGAGATGTTTCCACCCTGGTTTAAAAGGCAGGAGTAGATAGCATCATGATTTGGTTTAGTTACCTTCATTTAGCTTGTCTGCTCCAAAATATTTGGGAATGGGGTAAGATAAACATTTTAGAGAAATGTCATGCTAAGAGAAAGTAGGTGAAAATATGTGTGTCTGTTAGAACAGAATTATGAGACTTGATGCGTTACTGAAACAGTTCCCATAATCCTTGTCATGCTCATGTAGTTTCTGGGAGATGTAGTCCAAAATATCCGGCAGGCATATAGTTGCCTACACAGCTTTAGAAGCTGATTTTCATTATACAGTGTAGTCTGGTTATCAATAAATGCAAGCTTTTTTAAAAAATTCAGGGTATCACAGAAACAACCATCATAGATTGGATTAAGTGATGTATTCAAAATGGAGTTTCTTGCTACCATGTGGATGAGTGGAGGGAAGTCCAATATGTTTCCAGCTGAAACAAGCTCTTCCCTGGAAACGTTTGATGGATGCTTCTCTGTCAAACATGGCTGTGAGGCTCCTTTTTAAGGAACTCATGCAACCCTGCCTTTGAACAGGAGTTTCTTTTAAGCTAAATGCCCTGTGATGAAGAACTAAGTCTGCCTCTGAATGTATTGGGATTCTATACTCCTCTCCTCCCCAAATGGCCTGTTCCTTATGCGTGTATGATCTCCGTTGATTGAGTGCTTACCTTACAAGATATAAAAAAATCACTCTCTGCTGTGTATCATTATTGCTTTGGTGATAAAATCCTGATAAGAAAATGCATTCTTGAGACACAACTTTTTTTCCCCTTATCGCACCTTGATATGCATGTTGAAATGAGGGCATTCTCTTTGCATTCCATCCGTGTTTTCCTTTTCACTTCCCAGGTTCCCTGAAGAGCCCTGTGAACAAGACAGCCCTTACGTTAATCGCTGTGAGTTCCTGCATCCTGGCCATGGTGTGTGGCACTCAGCTGTCCTGCCCACTGACGGTTAAGGTGACCCTCCACGTTCCTGAGCACTTCATTGCTGATGGTAAGAGCCACTGCTTGACTATGATGAACAGCTGCGGTTCTCTAGGAATGCTGATATGCAGGATATCCCCTTAACATGTTGCCTTTCCCAGCTTTGAGGTGAGAGGTTTGGTCTAAAGAACTTTATTCTTGGTCTAGCCCAGTATCCTATTCCCAGTGATGGGGACATCTGATATTGGAGAGAAAACATCCAAAGCAGTAGTGGAGGAAGATAGATAATAATACCAATAATGCTAATAGTACCTTGAAGATCTGTGGTTTCATGTGGGTAATCCTTCTAGCGATTCAGTTGCAATGGCCAATTTTTACCTGTTGTCCTTTCTTCTGGTGGCAATGCTTTCTATATTTATTTATTTATTTTAATCCTATATTTGATTTATATCCTGCCTTTCTCCCAAGATGGAATTCAAGGTGGCTACTTAGCTAGGCTGGTTCTCAGATGACAGACATAATGTCCACTTTTGGGCTCTGTTGGAAGACTTATCAGCCTGGTAGAGCCTGTTTGAGCTCATGCAATGCTAGCATGCAATCATAGAGTTGGAAGAGACCCCAAGGGCCATCTAGTCCAACCTCCTGCCACGCAGGAATACACAATCAAAGCATTCCCAACTGATGGTCATCCAGCCTCTGCTTAAAAACCTCCAAAGATGGAGACTCCACCACACTCCCAGGCAATGTATTTCATGTCTGAACAACACTTACTGTCAGAAAGTTCTTCCTAATGCTTAGGTGGAATCTCTTTTCCTGTAGTTTAAGTCCATTTCTCCATGTCCTTGTCTCTGGGGCAGCAAAAAATAAGCTTGCTCCATCCTCAATATGACATCACTTCAGATATTTAAACATGGCTATCATGTTCCCTCTCAACCTTCTCTTCCCCAGGCTAAACAAGACCCAGGTCCCTAAGCCACTCCTCATAGGGCATGGCTTGCAGACCTCCCACCATCCTGGTCACCCTCCTTTGGACACAATAGCATAGTCTTTGAGATCTCAGGATCACCTCCATGCCGTGGTAAAGTTTTGTGGTAGGACTTTGTGGAGAAGTTCTACTCCCCACAGTTCTTAACTACAACTACTACCTAACATAATTCCCAGAGTTTTTCATGCCACAATTCTGATAGTGTTTAGTGAAACTGTGTTCACAAATGAAGACTTTCTTGTCTGCTTTGAGCTTTTAAAAGTGTTCCAGTGTCAAATCAATCAAACAACGAAGTTGGATCATATACGTGCCCGTTTTAGCAAGTCCAAGCTTTTGAATTTACTGGTGATATTTTTAGATTTGCATTTCCTCTAAGGAGATGGTGTGGATCATACAATATGTATGTCTCACTTCTCTTTGCCCATTCTTGCAATAGAGCTGTGATGCTGACTAGCCTGAGGATATTCAGTAAGTTTTGTGTTCATGTCATGGGAGGATCTAACTCCAAATCTTTATGATCAGGAGACAACCACAACTGCTGTGTAACCCTTCCCTCATTTGAGAACTGCGTGCCTTTTTCTGTTCAAGTTGTTGAGCCCATATTACAGGATTATTATTTGAACACAGACATCTAGACACAGGCATAGACGGACAATTAATGTCACCTTCAATCTTTTGCCAACCCTGTTGGGGACATAGAACATTGCCTATGTCCCCAATATACCAGACATCTTGCCCACCTAAAAACAGTGCTGACTGGCACAACAATTGATACTAGGAGTTGGAGGTCTTTCCCATCATCTGTTGACTGATTCTTTTCTAACTGGAGATGCTGGAGATTGATCCAGAGAGCTTCTGTATTTCAGGTGTGTGCTCTCACATTGAATATTGGGCTGAAAAACAGCCATTTGCTCTATTCATCACATTGAACTGGTCCTGGAATTTAAGTTTTTTTGGTGGACTGGGAGTTGCTTGACTGAGTCATTTGCTGTATTTATCACTCACGGGAATCTCCCTCAATTTGAAAAATATAGTGTGCAAATCAGCCCGGAGGCAGCCCGCCTTCGGCTGCCAGTCCCTCATCTTATCTGAATTAAGACGTATTTGCCTCCAGGGCTCAGGAAGCCAATGTATTTCAGCTTCCCAATGTCATCTGAAAGTCATATTAAAGAGTGGGCAGGGATGATCTGGTAGGAGAATTGCAGGGTGGTGGTGGTGGGTGGATCCTTCCGACTGCAGCATAATTTAGAACTTTATGTGGGAGAGGCTATCCTCCCTTCATTCTCTGACTACATTGCCTGCACGATTATTGTCCCCTTATCTTTCCTAAAAATAGGGACCCAGCACAAAACATTGCATCCTCAGCCCCTTACAAGACTGTGCTGGTTTAGGGACTTCCATTAGGCTGGTAGCCCTGTTTGGGCTCAGAGGAAGTTGCAGGATAGAACTTTTAGCAATAGCATTTATATTTCTATACTGCTTATCAGTGCGAGGCACTCCCTAAGTGGTTTACAATGTGTTAGCTAATTGCCCTTAAGAAGCTGGGTCATTTTACTTGGGTCATAACTCATTTTGCTGACTTATGAAGGCTGAATGAACCTTGGAGCCCTCTGGGATATAACTCACAATGTTGTGGCTGTAGGACCAGCATTTAACCACTGCACTACCAGGGCTCCTTTTCCATACTGTAGTAGGAAAACGTTTCAGCTAAGTGGCAGAATACAGGTCACTTGCCATATCTGCAGGGAATACGTTCTTAGACTTAAGATGTATAATTTTGCAGATAATAGCAAACCCTACTAAAATAAAGGACTTCCTGTACAAGAGTGTCTCTCTCTCTGGCTTTTCTTCGCAAACGAAGATTCAGGAAGGACTCATCCCGCACTTTCTGCAAGCGCACTGATGGCTAAAAAGGCCAATCCAAGATAAACAAGTCTGGTTGCAGAAAGCACAGCAGAAGGTCTCCTTGGGTGATGTTTCCGGGTTGTGATTCTTTCTGCGTTGTCGTTTCTCTTCAAGACTTGTTCGGCGTGAGTTCGCAAATAAAGCTGCAGCATTGTGGATAGTGCGTCTCCATACCTCCTGATGTGAGGCCAGGGCAGACCATTGTTGGTGATCAATTTGGCCAAGCCTGAGATGTTGTTTCAGAGAGTCCTTGTATTGCTTTTTTGGAGCACCCCTCTTACACTGACCCATGGCAAGTTCACCATAGAGTACTGTTTTTGGGAGGCGATGGTCCTCCATCCTAGAAACATGCCCTGCCCAGTGCAGCTGTGTTCTCAATATCATGGCCTCAATGCTAGTGATCCCTGCTTGCTCAAGGACAGCAACATTCATCACACAAGAGTACCACAGAGACAAACATACCATAAAGTTGTGTTGGAGGACCTAGCAATTCCTAGAGAGGACACCTCTCTAGGCCTCAGAATCTGTTTGGCTCAAAGGTGCTGCTAGACTCCTGCGTGGCAGGGGGTTGGACTGGATGGCCCTCGTGGTCTCTTCCAACTCTACAATTCTGTGATTCTGTGATTTTCCAGTTCAACTTTATGGGATGTGTCCCTATTTTTTGTCCCTCGGATAACTGAAATTGCAGATATTGGTTCTGTGGATACTGGGAGGGGGAGTGGGTGACCTGTACGTAGTTCACATGCAGAAGGTTATAGGTTTGATTCTTGGCATCTGAAAGTCAGGGTAGGAAAGAAGTCTCCCTATAACCCTGGGGAGCTAAAGCTACTCAGTGTTGATATTGGGAGGAGAAGAGAGACAGAGAATCCCATTTCCCTTTCATGAAATGAGGACTTCATGAAACTTTTTTGCCTAGTGCCACCAAGAGGAATTTTTCAACCAAATAATGTTCACCTCCAATATTAGGGACAATGACATCCTCTCAACAGTAGGTCGGTTCTGAAGCCAAAATGGAGAGAGCTTTGCCAGGCTGGAATTTGGTTTCATTTTTATTTCCTTTCTCGAGGTAAACAATTCTGTTGTTTTCTCCCTCCTTTTCTTTCCCTGTTCCTGAGGCAATGAAATTACTAGTTTCTTATGAGAGAAAAAGGAGGTGGGGAGCATGTATGAAGCATGAATAAGGTGCCATTGTCATTCTCTATCACCCTCCCTCTTTGTGGGCATCTTTTTATCTAGAGCTTCAATGTCCTTTTCAGTACAACATACAGTGAGCATCCAGCCCAGATCCTTAGAAACATAAGAACAAATTCCATTTTCCTTCTCTAGACAAGCCTATCATTCAACTGGTTCCAATTCTTCAGTGCTTGCACATTTCCTTTCTATGAGAGCAACTGAAAGAACATCCTTATCCTCAGGATCAAATGATTTGAGCAAAGCTCACAACTAAGTGTGCTCTTGGCAGCTGCTGTTGACATATTTTGGTCTGCGAGTGGGGGAAGAAAAGACAGATCTTCCTTGTGAGAATTGGTTGTAGCTGTGGCAGGGAAGGCTTCCCATCTTTTGCAAAGTGAACCTGGGATGTAGCAGGAAACTCCGAGTGGGCCAAAAGACTTCTGTCACTCCTTATAAGTGAACCCAGCATTGGCAGAAAGGGGTGCACTGAAAAATGACACAACAGTTAACCCTATGGTCAAGGGAATGCTCAGGTGTAGAAACATAATTTAGAGTTTTTAAAACCCTGCTTTAAAAAAGAAGTGGCCATGCTTTGGTAGCCAAGGGGTATTTTTTTGTCACTTGAAAAAGACAAATGTTAAATGGGGGTGGGGAGGAGAGGGTGGTACTAGAGGCTGCACAGAGTAGAGGTTTAATTCTTTACTAATTTTGTTCTTGGGAGACCCTACCAGTGGCTATTATGCCACCGCCAGCATAGCTCAAAATATCACGCAAGCCTCTCTCCCTTGAGCAAGCAAGGATCACCAGTATTGAGACCATGATATTGAGAATGCAGCTGCACTGGGCAGGGCACATTTCTAGGATGGAGGATCATTACCCCCCCAAAATACTACTCTACGGTGAACTCGCCACGGGTAAGCGTAAGAGGGGAGCTCCAAAAAAGCGATACAAAGACTCCCTGAAACAACATCTCAGGCTCGGCCAAATTGATCACCAACAGTGGTCCGCCCTGGCTTCACATCGGGAGGCATGGAGACGCACTATCCACAATGCTGCAGCCTTATTTGAGAACTCATGCCAAACAAATCTTGAAGAGAAACAACAACGCAGAAAGAATCACAACCCAAAAACATCACCCAAGGAGACCTTCTGCTGTGCTTTCTGCAACTGGACTAGTTTAGCTCGGATTGGCCTTTTTAGTCATCAGCAGGATAAGTCCTTCTTGAATCTTCGTTTGGGAAGAAAAGCCAGAGAGGATTTTGTTCTTGAAGAAAGCGGTGAGTAACTTGAGCCTCTTTCATCCCACTGTGAGAAAGTCTTCCAAAACTGCAGTTTACAAAGACATGCAGTTCAAATTGCAAAATTCACAAAATATTTTTCAAAGAAGAAACAGACTTTTCTGTGCAGAAAATACATTTGTCCCTTCATATTTGGTGGGGTTTGGTTCCAGGACCCCCCGTGGATACCAAAATCTGTGAATACTCAACTCCCATTATATGCAATGACATAGCAAAATGGTGCCCCTTATATAAGATGGCAAAACCAAGGTTTGTTTTTTGGATTATTATTTTTTAAAGAATATTTTCAAGCCATGAATATGTAAATCTGTGGATATGGAGGGACAACTGTATTATAATTTGGCACAGAAAAGGCTATTTTCTGTTGAGAAAATGTGGTACTGAGGGACACAAAATTTCCATTTCTGTACAGATATATTATCTCCTGAATAAAAATTTTGTTTTCTGCACAGTCCCCTGTGTTCAAATGTTGCACAGAATAAGTCCTGAATTGTGCAGGTTTGCTTCAGTCCAGATTTCTCCTCCTCAGGTTTTGCTGACACTTGAGAAACACACAAACACACACCTATCTATCTAATCTTTAGACTAAGGAAAGATATATATAATTTTCTGTCCTTAGTCTAAAGATATAAATAGGAACAGTCTTGGTAGCAGAGGATACAACCTTTCCCCTCCATATGTTCCATTGATCATGTTGTGTTCTTAAACCTTTGCCCACCTCTTAGCAGATCACTGTGGAGTGACCTTTGCTATATAGGTTGTGATCCCCTGTATCGGTGGGGGATGCATTCTTGGACTTACCATTTATAAGTGAAACAGTAGATAATAGTGAACCATGGATAATAGCGAACTGCCATTGAATCCCGTAGAATTGTGCTTTTCCCAGGCTGACTTTGCAGTTGCATTCTTAGCTTTCCCCAAACCATCTGAAACCATTACCACCCGCTTCCACAGTTGGCAAAGAACACTTGCTAGCAAGTACCACAAAATGAAAACACAATGAGAATTAAGGTTACAGAAAAATAACTGAAAATGGCAGGATCAGGCACTGTCGGGAGCTATCCTGACACTAACCAAGTGTAAAGCAAAAGGAAGGTTTTGTCATGTTCTCGGCATAGTTCCTGGGGGGAGTCTCATTGACTGTGAATGATCCTACCCCTCTTTCAGTCACAAAACAAGCCAGATGTGAAGAGTATGTATTCTGTGCTGTGTTCACAAAATGGCTACAGCCTAGCAACTAGTGGCCTATATCCAACATGGGAAAAATCAGCAGGCTGCTGTTGTGCCGCGGCTTGCCTATTAAGTATCGGTGGAGTTACTCAGCAACTTCACACACCCCATTAGAAGCTACTCCTAAGCTGCATGTAGCTGGGGGAAACATCATTTAGAAGATTTCCTGCCAGCCTCTCCCACTGTTTTCTACAGAGGCATGAGAAGATATTTTAAATCAAAATGGAGAAAACTACCTTTCAGTTTCCTAGCCCCACATTGCTTAATTCCCTGCTTTTAAGGAGCTAAATTAGCGTCTTCACTGCTAAGAAGAAGCCAAGCCAATAACACTTCCTTGGGTGTCATTAAGAACTTCTAGCCCCAGTAGTTTCACTAAATGGCAGATCATAGTTTTGTCTGATGCTTTGGCTTGGTGCCACATTAGAGGAACATCTCTTAGTATCCCTGGTTGCAAAGTCAGAGAGCTGCATGGCTGAAACACAGCAGAGAGACATTAAGCATCTGTCTATAATGTTGATGATGCTTCTGTGACAAAAGAGCCGTCCCAGATGTTGCATTGCAACCCAGGTAAGGCATGAGCTGGAGTGTAGAAGGCACCAGGAAAGAGGATCATATCAGGGTAACAGGCAGCTCCTGACAGTTCCAGCCTCATTTGGCAGCTAGGGATGCAATTTTCCATTAAAAGTTTCTCCCTCTGCAGTTTAGAATGGTGTTTTACAGTGTCATTACAGATGTCATTCTCATTCTTCTGCAAGCCGTTCCACCGGCCCCCTCTCTTCTTTTCTTCTTTAGAAAAGTCATTATGCCTGGATTGGAGATCAGCCCATTTCCTCCCAGTTCCAAGGATATTAATCTGTTTTATTGGTATTTCATTGGCAGCTCTGTGCAAGTCTTCAGAATACTTGCATAATTTGCTTGGTGCTTCCCCCACCCTTTATTCCAGAGGGATGGGCATGTAAATCATTGCCCCTTTTTTACTGTAATATTATGAAGCCACCGTGGATTTCTTCTCATTTTAGCTCTTTGCCTCCCATGCTGACAAGATTCCTACCACAAATTATAGAACTAGTACAGGGGACACTCCGGTGCCCTTTTCAAAATTTCTGTTTCCTCCCTTTAACCCCCCCCCCCAAAAAAACCTCACAGCAACAACCTTACATTATCTTTTAATTTTTAAATACAGAATAACATCTTGCCCAGAGAAGCCTCATCAGATTTGATAACCATAATGCAATTAAAGCTTTCTATATGTTGTTTATAGAATATTTTCATGACATGTGGAAATTGGAATAGGTTTCCCCTAATATCTCAAAGCATCCACGCCCCTTAATGATATTGTCTGAATCAGTTTAGAGAACTGAGCGTTCGTTGTATTGTACAACTTGCAGAGACGCATCAAACTCCTTCTTGAATCTCTGTATTGCAACTTTCCCCCCTGTTCTTGAATTGTTACTTCATAACTCATCTTTATGAGATGATTCCTTGGAGCTTTGATCTAAATTGAAGATGAACAACAGGTTCATATATGACTATTTCATTATTTTTGCCATATCCTTGAGTTTTTCATTAGTTGATTATATGTGTGCTCAATGCTTGTCTGCTTCCAATATTACCAAGTAATAATTTTGGCTACTGATAGATATATCTGTGCTCACCCATGCAGATTAGAGATGCAAATACTCTCTTCTCTCAAAAAACAATAAACCATAGGTGTTTGTTTGTTTTTTTCATACCCAATCCTTGGCTAAAAATCTGAACTGGGATATGACATTGACACTTCCTTAAAGAACAAATCAATTGAGGAGGAAGAACTCACATTATAGTATCATGGACAGGGAAAACTATTAACATAATGCTACTATAAGCAAGGGGATCTTGTAGCACCTTTGAGACTAAGAGAAAGAAACAGTAGCATAAACTTTCATAGACTTGGTCTACTTCTTCAGCTTCATGGAGTGAATAGCCATAGAAATACAAAACTAGTGGGGTATGGTAATGAGTTGACAAGTTCAGCTTAACAATGGTTGTTGAGAGACAAAGGCAGGAGGTAAGATGTTGCCTAAGGCCAGGGTGTGGGGATGACCATATAAATGGTGGAAGGAATTTTGGAATATAGTGCGATGCTGTTTGGAAACCATAAAGGAAATGTGACAAACTGTCCAAGAGCACTCTCCTGACACTAGGGGGTTAACTAGTGTTATCACATGTGTAGCATGCTAGGAAACCATTGTCTATATTCAGTCCCCAGCTGGATGCTACTATGGTTTTTATTTGCACAAAGCCCAAATCCAATAGTATCTGTAAATCAGGAGTGTTAAAAATATCAAATGATGAGGCAGTGCATCAGTGGAATCAAATTTCTTTTTACCTAAGTCCTGTTTACATAATTTCTGCCCCACCTACCATTTCAAATGCACAGATAGTTTTTCTTACCTTATTAGTGTCCCAATTCATTGATTAGTCATGCTTTAATCCCCTTAATTGAAGCTATAAGGATTATGTGATGGCTATTGTTGGTCTTCTTATTACTGAAAGATTTACTGTCGGAAGTCACCTTGAGAATTATTGAAGGGACAGTACACACAACACTGACTGAGGGCCTGTCTACACTGCAGAAATAGAGCTGTTTGACACCACTTTATCCACCATAGTTCTGTTCTGTGGAATCTGGTATTTGTAGTTTGGTGAGGTGCTAGAGTTCTCTGACAGAAAAGGCTAAATATCTTACAAAACTACCAATACCAGGATTCCATAGGATAGAACTATGATGGATAAAGTGGTGTCAAACTGCTGTATTTCTGCAGTGTAGACAGGCTCTGTACAGTCATAGTTTGCCCATTTAAATCAGCTGAACCTGTTAGCATACTCATGATTAAGACTGGAATCCTGATGGTGTGTTACTCTAGTGGTTGCATTTTTCCAGGGTTGTGCAGCATTGGCAAGGGAAGGCAGACAAAATCTTTTGCCTCTGAACAGCCTGTTTCTCCAGTGCCCAACTTCCACCTAAGTCTGAAGTCAACCCACTGTAAATAATATAAATAAAAGATTACCGTGACATATAAATAAAATGCAGTGGATGGGCTGACCAGTTTTGAACAACTTCTCCCTTCCTGAATGCTGCTGCCTCCCAAGTAGAATCCCTCCATTGTGCTTACATTTCTATTTGTAGCTTGTGTCTGTTAGGGAATTGTTAAGTGCATCGCTAATCTTTACGAGATGAATGCTTGGAGCTTTGATTAAAACCAAAGATAACTGATGAGAGAGATGTAACTCTCTGCTCTGTGCAAGCAGACAAAACCTATGTGCAGTGCTCATGTGTGTTTTGCTCTCCTGTTTTTAAAACAAATACCGTAAATACATAACTTCCGGCACAGCATCATTTGTGGCTTATAGAGGAGCAATGGAGCTTCTCCCAAAGCAACCATTGCAGTAACTGCTAACAGTTCCAACCAACAATCCATTGCACCCTGAAGGTCTATTATCAGCCTTAGTCAACATAATCAGTGGTGAGAAATTTGAGAATTGCTGCCCTGCAACATCTGGAGGGCCAAATACCTGGTTTAAAATCATTAAACTGGGAAGGAGAATTATTTGACCCTCCAGATATTGCTGGTTTACTCTTGCAATGTTTGCCTGACCTGGGTGTTTCATTTAATATGTCCATGTCTTTAGTTCCAAATAAAAAGTCTGCTGAAACCTGTTCAAACTGCTCTTTTTGGTGGCATAGGGACCGATCCCTATTCTTTCCATGTCATTTCTGCCTTTAGTACCAAACTTTTGGTCAAAAACGCAATGGCCCAGGGACACATCTAGTTTGTTAACTGAGGTCTACCTGTATTTGGGGTGGGGGAGAATAGCTAGGCCTTTTGATGATAGTGGATAATCAAAGGAAAGGGGAGGTAATTATTGTTGATCATTGTTATTTCCTTTCCCTGCATTTAAACTGGAGTCAGTATCGGAGGTAGCAATTCCCATTTTTAAAATGTCAGATGGCTTCATAGATTGTTTTTTTTTTAATGGTTTGGCAAAATGTCATTCATTAATCCATTTAAATCGATTCATGTGGCCCACATGAAAGTGTGAAAATTTAGAGAAAATGCAAAATGGAGGAGCCTGCTTGCTATATGTTCTATGGTTAATATGATCCTTGTCAGTAATGAGTCAGGTTGAGTGTCATTCAGGTGTCATTTGGACAGAATTTGAGTTTTCCTTAGATCTGCCCCCTTGCCCTCAAAAAATGCTGCTTAGAGGAGTCAAATTCTCAACCTCTTGAGTTTTCAGAAGCTCTGAGCCATAATAAAAATGTTGTTCATTGCTTGTAATATATGGCATTGTAGAATAACACAAGTGACTTTTTGTGTGGCAGTTGAGACCTTCCGATACGGTTGTTAAGCAGAAATATAAGAGCACAAGTTGGGATGGGAGATAGGGGGAGCAAGGTAAGGAGAACTCCTGCTCAGTCCAAATGATTAATCCACCATGGATTTATTAGGCACAATAATGTTCCTACAGTGTTGCAGTAAGCAACCATCCAAGAGCTGTGGGCTGGAGCAAAGGACAACAGCGGCATGGGAAAGGGGGGCGGTTGTCCTTGCAGACTGCTTGAAATACAATGTCAATTGAATCAAGGACAGACTTTTTTTTTACAAGAACCATTCTCTGTGTGTTTGTTACATATACAGAAGAGGAGCACCATTGAATCTGGGAGTTTGTGAGAGTGACTGGTGGGCAGAAACTGCAGCATATGGAGAAGGAGGGAGTGGTGCAATGTGGTCATTATGAAATGAGGATTGTTATCAAGCTCAAAGTTCCTGTTGACAAGGGATTGAAGAACACAGTTGGCTGAGGGTCCACAGGCATCAACAGCTGTGAGGATGGAAGCATTTCAGAGTGGAGTTTTGTACTGGAACACCTAGTCCGATAAAGGAAACTGGGACACATTTCATGCACAGCCCCCATGAAACTTGAGTCTAAGTGTGGTGAGTCAGTGGAGACATTGAATGAAAGGAATTATCTATTGTCTCCCCTTCTGTAGAGCACTTGGTGTGGCCTCCACCCCCATTGTTGAAGTTCTGAATCATTGGAATGCTATTAAAATGCTTGTGGTGAGAGCACATTACCATTTTGCCAAGGCTTTTGTTATGCATCTTTAAAACTTACACCCTGCTCCTCACATTCAGTCCCAAATGACATTCCCAAGGTGGGCCACCAACAGCAAAACAGTATTACCAAAAACCAACTAAACCCAAAACAAAACAAATTTTAAAAAACTCTATGCAGAACAAATGTTTGTGGTTTCAGTTTTCTGCAGGACACGAAATAGGGACACATACCATAGAGTCACACTGGAAAATGCCTAAAGAGACATCCTCTCTAGTCAGCTTCTAGGTCCTCCAATGCAATTCTATGATATGTTTTTACTGGAAGTCCTTTTTTTTAATAGGATCCACTATTATCCATTGTAAGTCTGGGAACCGAACCCCCGTGGATCTCTCTCTCTCTCTCTCTGGCTTTTCTTTGCAAACGAAGATTCAGAAAGGACTCATCCCACACTTTCTGCAAGCGTGCTGATGACTAAAAAGGCCAATCCAAGATAAGCAAGTCCGGTTGCAGAAAGCATAGCAGAAGGTCTCCTTGGGTGATGATTCCGGGTTGTGATTCTTTCTGCATTGTCGTTTCTCTTCAAGACTTGTTCAGCATGAGTTCTCAAATGAGTCTGCAACATTGTGGATAGTGCGTCTCCATGCCTCCCGATGTGAGGCCAGGGCGAACCATTGTTGGTGATCAATTTGGCCAAGCCTGAGATGTTGATTCAGGGAGTCCTTGTATCGCTTTTTTGGAGCGCCCCTCTTACGCTGACCCGTGACGAGTTCACCATAGAGTACTGTTTTAGGGAGGCGATGGTCCTCTATCCTAGAAACGTGCCCTGCCCAGCGCAGCTGTGTTCTCAATATCATGGCCTCAGTGCTGGTGATCCCTGCTTGCTCAAGGACAGCAACATTCATCACATAGTCAGTCCAGTGCATATTTAGGATTGTGTGTATTGTGTGTATACAGTACTACTATACCTTTGTCTGCAGGATTGCTTAAACCCTTGGCAAACTCTAGGTCAGTGCTAGAGCAATGGTACATGTCCTGTTCTTCTCAGTAGATCTGAGATCGCACATGATTTTGCATCCTGCTCTGCTTGGAGCTACCCATAGTGTTGGCCACTTGCTGCCTTACCTATGTCTTATAGACCAGGAAAATGAGCGTCTTGAACCCTTTTGTGGTATTTCCTATACTAAGTAGGAACCAGAGACTGGACTGACTATTCTCCATATATGCTAGTTGGGGGAATCTAGAAGGAGTTGTCCAAAATAATTTTCTTAAATGCTGGAAGATAGTTGAGGGTATGGGTTTCTGAGAATAAGTGAGTTTAAGAAAACTTTATGCTATTTTATTTCTTTAAAAAAAAAGATTATTTTTCGCCAGTGAGAAATTGGAGTGCCGTCTGGCTTCCTCTAATGAGAGCGTGTAATTACCCTGAAGTTTTATATGCATCATGCATGTCTGTAAAAGGCTAAATTAATGGTAGAACAATACAGAAACACGTTGCCCAGGGTCACTAGACAATGAGGTGGAAGCAGTTTGCCCCTAGCTAGCAAGTTTCTATTTTCAGGGGTCACTGACTGACTGGTGATGGACAGGTTTAATAGAGAAAATAAAGGAAAGGGTCTCAAATCTAGTTAGCAATAAATATATTGTCTGTAATAGAAAAGCCAAGTTTAAAATGCTAGGATGGTGCAGAGATGAAAACCAGCCCTCTTGGTTTTGTATCCTATTCCCAGAAAGGCAGAGTGCTAAATAAGCCGTGACTTCATTTACTTCCCAAATACCGTGCCATGATTGGCGTGCAAGTGAACTTTAATTGTTTCATCTGAAGATTGTTTATCTCCTTTCCCCACGGCTCTCTACCACGATGCTCACCGAATTGGATGCAGCTATTTACCACCGTTCCCCTAATTTTCCCCTTGATCTCTGCAGACAAACACTGGGATTGGAACAGCTTTCCACTTTGCTTTTAATTAAATGTGTTGCTTGAAACTGTTTGTTTTTTGAAGAAACTCAATATCTCCACGTGTCTCTCTGCCCTTAGAGGTCACCTAGTGTTATGCATGTTTGTCCAGGTGTTTACACCTGTGTATGTCAAGTCTTCCCTCCTTCCTGGCTGAACAGTTGCTTATTACATCTCACAGCTGAACAATCTGAAATGACTGCAGCAGCAGTGAAGGGAAGGGTGCAAATTGCAAGGTAATTCACTGGATATGAAGGATTAGCTTCCAGTTTATTGACTTGGTTCATTATCCTGTTGCCCGTTCAGTGCATTTACAGTAGTCATGGATAGGAAGGGAGAGAGATGCTCACTTTGTGAAGGCTGGGATTTGCTGGCAATAACTTGAGGTTTTAATCCAGCTGTGTGTAACAGAAGTAGGGATTGTATGGTCCTCCAGATGTTATTGGACTCCACTTTCCATCATTCCTAGCCACCGTAGCTAATGGTGAGGAATGCTGAGACTTGTCATTCTACACCATGCCTTGTGAGGAAAGACTTAGGGAGCTGGGTATGTTTAGCCTGGAAAAAAAGACAGTTAAGGGGCGATATGATAGCCCTATTTGAAGGGGTGTCACATTCAGGATGGAGCAGGCTTGTTTTCTGCTGCTCCAGATACTAGAACACGGAGCAATGGATGCAAGCTCCAGGAACAGAGATTCCACCTAAACATTAGGAGGAACTTTCTGACAGTAAGAGCTGTTCGGCAGTAGAACACACTCCCTCGGTGTGTGGTGGGGTCTCCTTCCTTGGAGGTCTTTAAACAGAGGTTGGATGGCTATTTGTCAGGGATGCTTTGATTGTGATTTCCTGCATGGCAAGAGGTTGGACTGGATGGCCCTTGTGGTCTCTTCCAACTCTACAATTCTATGATTCTAACATCATTTAGCATTAAATATTTGAAAGGATGCCATACTGAGGATGGAGTGAGCTTGTTTTCTGCTGCTCCGGAGACTAGGGCACGGAGCAATGGACTCAAACTCCAGAAAAAGAGATTCCACCTAACTATTAGGAAGAACTTCCTGACAGTAAGAGCTGTTCGGCAGTGGAATACACTGCCTGGGAGTGTGGTGGAGTCTCCTTCTTCGGAGGTTTTTATACAGGCTGGATGGCCATCTGTTGGGGGTGCTTTGATTGGGTATTCCTGCAGGGCAGGGGGTTGGACTGGATGGCCTTTGTGGTCTCTTCCAACTCTATGATGCTATGATTCTAAGAAAAAGAAGAGGTATCTTACCTGTAACTGGGTCTTCAAGTGGTCATCTGCACCCTCACACAAACTTGCCCTACCTGCCCTCCCCCCATTTCAGGCCCCTGTTGATTCTTTTCAGCAGGCATCGAAACTGAGGGCTTGGCAGCTAGGTGAGTGAGGGCATGTGTGGTATGTGGAAGGGGATGGGATTCCACCAAACTATTCAGCTCTAGAACATTCCAATGGAGTCTGCACAGGCATGAAAACCCATTTGTATGAGGACATGAATGACCGCTGAAAGAATCAGTTATAGGTAAGCAACCTGCCTTTCTAATTTTGTATGGTGGATTCTGATTGCACTTGCTATGATTCCAGTGTTGATGTAGGCTGCTTTGGGAATGTTTGTGGTTGAACGACTGGATTGGTTTTAAATAAATAAATGGATGGATGGGGTGGTGACAGCTTTTTAATGACCCCTTTCCCTCTGTGTACCATCTTTTATGCCTCCCATTGATTTTGATGACGGAATCATTTTAAAATAGGAAAGAGAGGATCGGACCTAAATGTAGTGATTAAACGTTAGCTTACAGTCTGCCAGAGCATCTGGTGAAATGTATAAATTGCTATAGTTGTGATCAAAACACTGTTATTATATAGGTTTTCCAAATGTACAGAGAAAGTAAGTGGAGGAAGAGGTGATAAAAGAGGAGAAGGAAACATAGCCAAGTATTTTTTTTTTAATTTTTGGGGGGCTGCTTTGTTGTCTCTTCAGATATTTAACAAGGGGAAAGAACAAAGCCTGAGTCTGCTTTATCCCATTTTGTTCTGGAAAGTATATACTGTATATTTTTTGAAATGTCAAAAAACTTCAAGCCTCTCATGTGGAAGCTTTTAAACAGGCTTTCTGAACTTTGATGGGGGACCACCGGATGAGGCATTTGAACTTCTGGAGCTGCTGGGGCTGCCTCTGCTTTGATATGAATGTGGGTCTAGCAGGGAGAGAGAGAAGAAAATAATAAAACAAAATAAACAATCGCTAGATATCCCAGTGGATCCTTGTACAACCAAGAACTGGTTGCGCTGGAGGCAATGCATCCTTTGAAGGCATAGCTGCTCAGCCCTCATTTCTCTTTCTCTGACAGTGATGTCTCATGCTGGGCATTGCTTGGGCTGTTGGATGGCCAGCTATACCTTCTTGTTGTGTTCTAACAACCTTCCCCAACTGCAACAATAGAAGGCCTTCACATGACCATAAGTGCATGTTACCCTAGGGATGCAGAGATGAACAGCTGCTGGCAAGCTGTTCTCATGGCCTCCTAGGGAAAACATCAACAACAGTGTTATGGGAGGCAGGTGCCTCTCCACCAGTCAGAGAAGGAACAGCTTCCTTGTCACTCTCATAGAAGCATAGAGTTGGAGGAGACCCCAAGCGCCATCTAGTCCAACCCCCTTCCACGCAGGAATACCCAATCAAAGCACTCCTGACAGTTGGCCATCCAACCTCTGTCTAAAAACCTCCAATGAAGGAGACTCCACACTCTGAAGCAGTGCATTCCACTGGGAAACTGAAGGAAAGATACATCCTGGCATCATACCTTAGCCCAGAGACTAAAGGCCACTTGGAGATTGTTCCTTGCCCCCACCACCACTCTAAGGAAGAACATAATGGCAAGGCGGGTGGAGAGGAACCTAGCCCCATCCATCAGCCATCAAAAGAACAGCTACAGGGAGCTTTCAAAGTTGTCAGCTTTCCCCTTCTGCTCAGAGAAACTCTTCCTCTTTTAAATTTCTTTTTTTAGTAGTTTCCATGACATCAACTTTGCAATATATGGCATAATGGCAGACCCCCCCACTCCCTACTCCCCAGGTCACCTCTGATCTCTGCAGCAGCATTGTGAAAACAGCTTTATAATCAATGTAATTGGAGATCAAAGTTAATGAGGACCTTGGTGTTTGCAAAATCCCCCAAGTGATGGTTGGGGCTTAGATAAGAAAATGATTGGGTTCAACTGAAAATCAATTTGACTAATTAAAAGATTCCTATGTCTACCTATCTGTGTGTGTGGAGGAGGGAATATGTTTCTATTGTATTGAAAGAAGGAGGGGTTTGGGCCAGTATTGCTCTGAAAGTTCGGCCAACCTGAAGCTATTTTATGGACCTGTTTCTCCATGCTAAAGCTAAAATACATTGGAAACCACTTAATGTGGTATAGATATGTAAAAATTGCTATTGCTTAAACAATTTGTAAGCCACTCTGAGAGCCTTTGTGGCTGAAGAATAGGGTATAAATACCTAAATAAATAACAAATAAGTAAATAAATAATAAAGGAAGTAGACAATTCTGTTGTTTTGTGGGCTCTTTTCTGCCTTCTGATCATACATTGCACCAATTCACTTTCTAACACTGCATGGAATGTAGAGCTGGAAGCAATCCCTCTTTTTAAGGAATTCCCATAATGAAAGCTCTAGCTGAGACCTCTTCCCTGCCCTGCATGGTCTGTGCTTTGTCCCTCAGCAGATGTGCACACAAAGCACAGACCATGCCAACATTTACCATCTAGTACACCTCTTAAACATACCCACCAGTAGGAATTGTCTTCTATTGGTCCTTCTAACAATGACCTCTCTGTTGTCATTGTGTCACTTCTGCCCCACAATGTGGGGAAAGTCCTGGAGAAGATCACTAGAAGCTACTTTCTACTAAGTCAGCCCATTTATTTTCTCCTTCAGCTGGCAGTGATTCTCCAGCATTCCAGACAGGAGTCTTTCTTTGCCCAACCTAAGATGCCAAGGATTGAAGCTGTGACCTTTTGAATGCAAAACATGTGTTCCGTCAGTCAACTATGGCTCTTCCCCAGAAAAAAGCTTGGCTTACCATATAAGCAAAGACTACAGTTGGCAAGCTCTCCATTGTTCTTTGTCCTTTTACCAACCAGCTGCTCTGCAAATCCTCAAATCCTCCTGTCTCACACATTCCAGAGAGCGCTTTCATGTTGCCATAAACTGTGATGTCTGTAGCTGCTTTCTTAGGCTTCCATGATCATAGGAAGATAGGGAGTGGCTTTATACTGAGTCAGTCCGTGCATCCATTAAGCTCAACATTATCAGCACTGATTGCCCTTCTCTGTCATCCGCTCTCAACTTGTTAAGGGTCTATTCCAGTGTTTCTCAACCAGGGTTTCCTGGAACTGTAGGTTTCCCTAAGAGGTTGCTAGGGGTTCCTCAAGAGATTTTGATTGTGGAGGGGGAAGCAATAGCAGTACATAGAATAATGTTTATGCAGGGGTTCCCTGAGACCTGAAAATTATTTCAAGGGTTCCTTCAGGGTAAAAAGGTTGAGAAAGGCTGGTCTATTCAGATCCATGGTTTCAGGGAAAATTTGCATCATGCTATTGTTGTCTTCTTGGTGTCCATTACTTTGATGCTCTGAAGGACTGTGTACCACTGAGCTCTGATGCAAAGGATAGATTCCAGAGGAAGTTTGGAAGTATAGCACCTTGAGCCAAGTGTGATTGAGAAACACCCTTGGTCAAAAACAGTACCTCTGGATGCAAAAACCACCTTGTGTCTATGGAGAATGAGGTACAGGCAGTCCACTCTTGGTGCTCCATGCTACTATAAGAACAAATAGAAATAGCCACCTGGAAAGTTATGTTAGCACAAAGAAGCAGTTCTATTCAAGTCATAGGCTTGAATTGAGGCTTGATAGACTTAAAGTGGACAACAGTCAAGGATTTTAGGGGTGACCCAGTAGAGGACACCCATTGTGTGGGTATGGCCCTCACAAAGCCTTTTGATTTGTATCTATGAGTTGACAGGACACACTTGAAGAATCGCCATTACAGACAATCCACCTGTACCCCTTTTCTCCACTTTCCTTCCTCCTCTTGCTTCTTCCTCTTCTTGTATTCCTTTCTCCCCCTCTCCATTTTTTTCTTTTTCTTCTGTCCTTTTTTTTTCTCCCACCATTCTCGAACCTTCTCTCCCTTCCTCCTCTTCTGTCTTTCATTCTTTCTCTTGCCTAACTTCCTCCCTCCCTCCCCTACATCAGGTTCAGCTGAAGGAATGTATTTATTTATTTATACCCCACTCTTCAGCCACAAGGCTATCAGAATGGCTTACAAATTGTTTTAAGCAATAGCTATTTACACATCTGCACTGCATTAAGCAGTTTCCAATGTGTGTTAGCTAATTGCCCCCACAAGCTGGGTACTCATTTTACCGACCAGCGAAAGGATGGAAGGCTGAGTGAACCTTGAAGCCCTTGGGGTCGATCTTGCAACGTGGTGGCTTGCAGTACTGGCATTTAACCACTGCGCCACCAGGGAATGCCCACTAATTCTTTAACCTGACAGTACAGGCTTAGCTAGGTGTTTCCGCTGGAACTGAGAAGGAATTTTCCCTTCTTGAAACCAAATTTGCCCTTAAGGAGATTTTTTTAAAGTCTTCTCTGTGCTGTCTTCCTCTTAGTCTGCTGGGCCTTGGCTTCCAGCACAGGAGGAGTTAAACTCTGGATGCTTTACCTTCAGAAGGATTTGGAAACTTTGAAGAATAGATAGCTTAATAAAGTTGATATATGTTGAATGTATATATTGCTGTCTTGGATTCCTTCCTGAGCTTGCAGGGATGTCTCTATTGTAGTCTGGCCAGAAGAATCAATCTGCCACCTTTCCTTCTCTATTAGATTATTATTGGAGGTTTCCCAGGTTTGGCATATTCATTCTTTTTTTAATTGATGAAAACACAAGGTCGCCTATGTAATCAATTATTACATCAGTAGCTCCAATACCATCTTTTTTTCCATCATTCTAAAAATGTAAAGCCTCTCCTAATGTTCAGATGCTGGTCACAAAAGCTCAAACTAAAATATGCTGCCATTTTTTGTCTACTCTGTTACCTTTGGCCCTACTTGCCACTGGAATACAGCTCCTAAGAATATCTGAAACTCAGTTCAGCATTTGGGATGAAAAGAGGTTCCTTGCCGATCTTTAAAAGATGCTAATAGGGTATGTAGCCCTTCATCCAAATCTCCCATCATTCCCCCAAAAATACATTCTGGAAAGCTTCAAGTACTTAAATCATTTGAGAAAGTACACGAACAAATGGGAATCACATTATTTAGAAATATGTCAATAACTTTAACTGCCTGTCAAGTGTTGACTCCAGGAGGTGAAGGTCAGCAGAGCTACACCCTATTGTCTGTTAACCTAGATAACCTGATTTTCCTCCCCATAATTTATTTTCTCATTTTTTTTCTGCTGCAGGAAGCAGTTTCGTTGTGAGTGAGGGGAGCTATTTGGACATCTCCGACTGGTTAAATCCAGCAAAGCTCTCGCTCTATTACCAAATTAATGCTACATCTCCATGGGTGAGGGATCTCTGTGGACAGAGGACTACAGATGCATGTGAGCAGCTCTGTGACCAGGAAACTGGTAAGTGGACAGAATAAGGTCTTGTCTATAGAAGGGGGGGGGGGAATATGAACATGTCCAAAAAAGCAGCCATTTGCAACACTGCAACCTGTCTTTATGGTCAAAAGACCCCCCCCTAAACTTTGCATGACCCCTAGCCAAGATGGCAGCCATGAGTGATATACTCACACTTTTAAATCTGCCATGCCAAATCTTAAAAAAAAAAAAAAGTTTACCACGGTGTGCACATGCGATATTTCGGATTTACAAAAAGAAAAAAAAAAAGAGTATAAGATCGCCGTTTTATTGACTTATCGGACCCGCATGTAGCTGAAAACCCAACATGGCAGCAGCAGGTGCGTTCCCTGTTTGTTAGCCCCACCGCTAAGATCGCTCATAGCTCCCACGGGTCGAGCCACAGTAACGCATCATTCAGAAGGGGGGTAGCCAAAATGCCCAAATGTAGCGTCTCTGGCAATGTTGCAAGTTTTGCCGGTATATTTCAAAAATAGCAATACGCACAGTGATATTATTTGTGTGAACTGTGTGTCGGTATATTTTTAAAAAAGAACCAAGCCAGAAACTGGTGCCCTGTGGGCAGTGCCATGGGAGTGGTCTTTGCCATTTGCCCGCTCTTTTTTTTTTTTATAAAGGGGATAGAGAAAGCGCATCTTCTCAGGAGCGCTTTTGTTTTCAACAACGAAAGCAATGGTGTGCTCACCTCAGGTCAGAAACAGGAAAGGTGGACAAATGTTCAAATGTTCGCAGATTTGTTTGTTGTGTGGAGAACCAAGCCAGAAACTGGTGCCCTGTGGGCAGTGCCATGGGAGTGGTCTTTGCCATTTGCCCGCTCTTTTTTTTTTTTATAAAGGGGATAGAGAAAGCGCATCTTCTCAGGAGCGCTTTTGTTTTCAACAACGAAAGCAATGGTGTGCTCACCTCAGGTCAGAAACAGGAAAGGTGGACAAATGTTCAAATGTTCGCAGATTTGTTTGTTGTGTGGAGCATTTTGAAAAAATCTGGGAGAAGCCCCAGTCAATACACACATGGGGTTTGCAGTAGATTTGGCTGCCCCCCTTCCAAATGACACATATTGATGCAAATGTCCATATGAATGGATCACCTTCCATTTGCAACCTGTTAAGATTATTTTCAGTGTTTAGACAAGCCCAAAGTTATGCTGATACGATGTTCTTCTTAGGGAGGGTAATATTAACCTCCCCTCTCTTGAGGTCCATACACTAGCATTGCAAGATGTAGATCAGAAATGCTTTCAGTGGCTGGTAGCTTCTCTCTTCTGCTTTGCTCAACCTTCTGCCTAGCTTTTATAAGCCTCTTCCAGCTGCTGCTGGCCAGCCCATTCGGGGTGAGCTGCCTCCTAATTTCTCTAGTATGGTTGGCCTTACTGGTTACTTCAAACCAGGACAGAAAGCTTGCTTATCCTTCCAGTCTTCACTGTCAAGCTCTACCTTGGTGAGTCCCTTCAAATTGTTACAGATGCAAACTGTAAACTATGGACTTTACAAATGTGTGTATGTGACTTAGGACATTTTCAGATGCGTAAAATCAGCTTCTTGCCACGCAAGCAGCCTCCGGAACAGTATCGAGGCTGCTGCGCGGCAAAGGTCCACTTTGGACGCCGCCGTTTCTCTCTCATCCGTGACTGTTGCGGCCAGCATTGGAGGCGGCTGCACTATTTTTTACTCACGAAAGTTGTCCATGAGTAAAAAATAGCGCGGCCGCCTCCAGTGCTGGCTGCAACAGTCACGGCTGCCGCCGAGAGAGAAAAGGCGTCATCCAAAATGAACCCTTGCCACGCAGCAGCCTCGATATTGTTCCGGAGGCTGCTTGCGCGGCAAGAAGCTGATTTTAGGCGTCCGAAAATCTCCTTTGTTGGGCACTGTTACATGAGAAAGACTGCTTTTGGTCTTTGGATGAAGTCTACAATAGAGATGGGGAAACTTTGACTGTGCAGATGTTTTGGCCTGGAACTCACACAATCCCTTACCACTGGCAGAGCTGTTTGGTGCTAATGGAATTTCAAAATAGGGTGGACCAAAATTTCCCCATTCCTGGTCCAGGACAAGTTTCTTGAAATGTGGCAAATGTGTGTTCCCTGCACCAGTTCTGTTAATCGTTGCAAATGCTGCATTTCTCTTCTCATGATCGGTGCTGGGTTTAGAAGACTATGCAGTCCTCTGGAAGCACTGGATGAAGAATGAAGAAGACAACGCTTTCCTAAGCTTCTAAGAGCCTTGGCTGGCAGTTTTTGACATGCTTAATTTCCTCTGAGGTTTCCTTTTCCTGCAAAAGCAGCACCTCTTATTATGTTCCAACAGAGCTGTCATCTCTCTAAGGTGTTGTTTAAACCAGCGGTTCCCAAACTGGCGTCTCCAAATGCCGTTGTATATATCAGCTCCCAGAACTAAACTCTGGCCAGACTGTCTCAGGCTTTTGGGAGCTGAAGACCATTTCAGGATTCTAAGTTTGGGAAGAATTGGCTTAGTTTTTGGCAGTGGCAGCATGGAAGCAGCTTTTCTACAACTCTGACTCACAGAAGCTGTTAGCAGTTTTTATTTTTATTTTTTTGCAACAGCATTTTATTGTATTTTGTTTAGCATAAAAAATAACCAACACTCAACCATACAAATTTAATCTGGACCATAAAACAGGCAGTCATTTGAGAGCATTTATTTACTTCCATTGAAATGTCTTCTAAAGGGTCTAGGATTATGGAAAGGTCATCCACTTGTACCTGCTGCATGAGAATGTAGCTAATTAGCATCTGGAAGTCTTTCCACAATCCTTGCTCAATGAATACACATTAACAAAAACTACACATTTGCATTAAGTTTCCACTGGGGAGGTCATGCTTGTAAGTTAGCTGTTTTGGTCTGTTACAGGAAAACAGCAAAGCGCCTTGTGCTTCCTTGAAGACATAACATGCTTTATTTTGTCTTAAAAGTTTGTGGACTTCAGTCTACTTTATCAGATTACAGTTGTCCCTCCATATCCACGGATTTGATGTCCATGGATTTAAGTATTCACAGCTTGAAAATAGTCTTTAAAAAATAATGATCCAAAAAGCAAACCTTGATTTTGCCATCTTATATAAGGGACACCATTTTGCTCTGCCATTGCATATAATGGGACTTGAGTATTCATAGATTTTGGTATCCACAGGGGGTCCTGGAACCAAACCCCAGCAAATATGAAGGGACGGCTGTATATGGATATCTGCTTCAAACTGTACAGAAGTATCATAAGATAAACCTGTATAATCATAGCTCCTGTGCCATTGCAGTAATGTCTAAAGGGCATTTAATGGAGAAAGGAGGTGGAAAAACTTTTTTGCTGTTGTGTGCTTTCAGTCAATTGTAGTTTACAGCAACCCTAAGGTGAACCTATCACTGGTTTTTCTTGGCAAGATTGGTTCAGATTTGGCAGTGAATCCCAGGTGCTATAGGCTTGATTTCAGAGGAAGGAACAAGGCAACACTATCTCTGAGAATTTGTTGCCTAAGACAACCCTACAAAATTCATGGGGTCACTAGAAGTTGACAGGTGACTTGAAGGCACATACCACTATACCATGCTGGGTCTCTAAAAGGATTCCAATTATGGTAAAACAGGAAGGGACAACTTTAGATAGTCTAGAAGCCAGGTTTTTGTCTCTGGGGACTTCATGAACTACCAAAAATGTCCAAAACTGGAAAGGGAACAGAATCAGTAGTGGAGGGAACATTTTCCATTTCTGTGTGTGTGAATATACAGTCATCCCTTCACATTCATGGGGGTTAGGTTCCCCAGACCCCCGCGAATGCGAAAATTTCGTGAATAACAACTGCCCTCCCCCTCCCCCGCCAAAGCGACCACGGGGCCTCCGGAGGCCCCATAGTCACTTTCCCCTGCCTCCCCCTCCCTTCCAAGGCCTTCACAGGGCTTCTGGAGACCCTCCTGAGGCCCCGTGGATGCCTCCCTGGCCCTCCCTCCTCCCTCCCAAGGCCTTCATGGGGCCTCCGGAGAGTCTCCGGAGGATCCGTGATCGCCTCCCCGGTCCTCCCCCCTCCCATCCAAGGCCTTCATGGGGCCTCTGGAGCATCTCTGGAGGCCCCGTGGAGGCCTCCCCGGCCCTCCCTCCTCCCACCCAAGGCCTTAACGGGGCCTCCAGAGGCCCCATGTCACTATTTTTAGGAGGGCGGGGAGCCCTCTCAAAACCCGCAAATATTCAAAAACGCGAATGCTAAGTTCGCGAATGTGGAGGGGCAACTGTACTGATATTAAAACCTAGCATTTTAAAAATGTTAAACAGCACAGAGAAAGCTGTGATCTGTTTAAAGGCAAACCACTACTTCGCTATGCATCTGTGTTGTTGTTATCGTTGTCGTCATCAGGAAAAAGGCAGTCCAATTGCCTTGTGTGGCTACAGGTGTCCCCAGGGCTGTAGTTAGCTCACCTTGTGTCAAAACTCAGTGATTCTACAGGACAGTATGCAAAATTGAGTTTTTCATTGGCTAACCCTGTTCTTTGCAGTTATAAAAGCTTCAGTAAAGAGTGTTTTGTGTCTTGGGCTTAAGGTGGTCTCTTCAAAGTAAAAATATTTGTTAACATCCTGGCTGGTGGTTGTCTGCCTCTGGTAATATACTTTGAGGTGGCAATGGGCTCTGTTAATTAAATCACCATTTGGTTCTGGAGTTCGGTCCTTAAACATTCAGAGGCTTTGATATTTTCTTAAGACTGATGAGACGGCGCCGTATGAGTAATTGCAGTAACTGTCAGGTGAAATCCAAGAACTATGAAAAAAAATGTGGATTCACAATTTCATCCTGCCCCCCTTCCCTTCTGTGTATTTATTTACACATTACCATATGCAAAGTTTTATATCATGGTAGTTCTTATGGTTGCTGCTTTATGCCTCCAAGTTGACTTATGGTAACCCTATCAAGGGGTATTCTCAGGCTATCTGATTTGGGGGGCTGGTAATGTTTCCCCCCTCATGTTCCAGTAATACTGCTTAGGGGTTATCTAAACAGTGAAATCTACCTCAAAGAATTCGAGGAAAATACAACATCAACATAGTTTATTGATTAGTCACTAGACCATATCAAGGTTATTAAGTTCCAACATTATATAAAATTGTAAAGGCAAATGAGCAGAAATATACCACTAAACCCTTTAAAAGACACTATATCCATTAGTGCTACAAAATTTCATATGTATGTGTATATATATATATATACACACACACACACACATACATATAATAAAATTTATTTCTATCCCGCCCCTCTGCAGCACAATCGGGAAGCTCCGTAATTACATTAGTACCCTAACCCACCCACTCCTTAAAACAATATTAAATTAAAAAGATTAAAAACATACAATAATTAAAAAGAAAAAAAATGGAATAATTCAATGGCAGCTCAAGGGAAAAGACAGCCGAATCTTCGGTCCAGGATAGGTATTCAGGAAAGGCCTGCCAGAAAGGATCCATCTTGTCAGCTTTTTTGAATATATATGTGCACATACATACATACACACACATACATACACACATATACCCATATACCTAAACACACGCACGCACACAACACTCTCACATACACACATACATATATGTACATATACATGTACGCATATCTGCATACAATCTAACATATAAAAATAGATAACAAAGATTAATGAAATATGAATAAATTATATAAAACAATAATAACAACACAACCCTGAATAACATTATTAAGTAGAATTAAGGTATAGGCGGGCAAACATACATTCAAAATTGGGTTAAGTTTTAATTAAAATATATTCATCACCTTTACAGACAACTCCATTTCCTTCCATGAAACATTTGAGGAAAATGCATTTTGTCTTAATGGGATCCCATTTTGCTGTATTTGGAAGGAGGGGGGCCAAAACCTTCAAAAACTATTCAAGAAAAGGCTTTGAGGCTTTCCCCCAAGTTTTTAAAAAGTTCCACGGGGAATGTGCATTCCCGCTCATTGGGAAAGCCGATTCGCTTTGACGCGTTTTCCCGATAAGAGCGAAAGCTGATTGGTCAACATGCTCAGGGGGTGCAGCTTGCTTAACAAAGCAAGCACCTGAAACCACCATGTTATTTTTTTGCTGTAGCGATCATGCGCTGAGACAACGAAACAGCCTTTTTTTTTTCTTTTTTGAGTTTATTTAAGCGGAATATTGCATGTGTGCACCTCAGATATGCTTTTTTTAAAAAAAAACTTTTCGGTGGTGACAACTGGTAACAATAAAAATGTGAGAAATTCACTCACGCCTGCCATCTTGATTCGCAAACATACACACGTGAACAGCAAATACATATGGCTTTTCATGTCTGCAATCTGGCCAAAAAGCCATGGAGACAAATAAAAGCTGCTGGAAATTGGTGTTAGTGTGCATCAACCCACATTTTTTTGCCTTGTATAGATAAGCCCCTAGTGAATTTCCTAAGCTAAGGTATTCCTTTAGAGACATGCAACACTTTGCCACAAATGCATTTTTTTTACAAGAAGCTCAGGCATTGGCTTGAGATTAGGGGTTGGCCTGTCTAAGCCTCACTTGTATCTTAATTCTTCCATGATTAAGTCTGGTCAGGATGTGTATTCTTTTAAGAAATGCTCCCTTGCTCACTGACCATGGGTTGTAAGGAATGGGAGTGCATGTTGATTTAACCAAGTCTGCTTTTGAATACTGTATCACATAAAAAGGTAAACTCTGTCAATGCTTGCATAATCTCTAGGCAGAATGGTAAGATTGTGGTACAGCTTGCCACCTTGACTTTTTATTGAAAATGAGCCTCCCTATAAAAGCATAGCCTGGAGTGACCCCTTTGTTGTGATTATCAGAAACACACATTTCATTGTTTCTCCAAGTAGATCTGTCATGGAATAAAGAGAGATGAAAGGTTTGAGTGTGGGGGATATCTTTCTTTAGGGGAGAATGGCAGTGAGTGGAGTCATGGTGGATACGATGACTGTGTTTTATATATATATATTGTGGAGTTTGCATACATGCATGTTCGGTCTCTTATAACCAGATGGTACAGCTTGCCACTTGGACTTGACTGAAAAAAAGGCTCCTATGAAACACTGTCTCTCTAGAGCAGTGTTTCCCAAACGTTGGTCCTCCAGATGTTTTGGACTTCATCTTCCAGAATTCCTGACTGTTGGCCAAGGTGGCTAGGCCTTCTTGGGAGATGAAGTCCAAAACATCTGGAGGACTAAGATTGGGGAATCACTGGTCTAGAGTAACAGTTTTGGGCTGTGATTATTGGAAAGAGACATGTAAGGTTTTCCTTGGTTTTTTTCCGGGCTGTGAGACCATGTTCTGGAATATGATGTTTCAATCAACCATGAGCCAAACAGTAACAAGCCTTGCATTTCTATACCCAGAAACTAACCTTTCAATTATACAAATTTACATATACTCCCCAACAGGGGGTCACAGCATATATAAGTCCACATACACTCCTACCCAACCATTCTCTGAAGATGCCAGCCACAGATGCCGGCAAAATGTCATAAAGAAAATATTGCAGAACATGGCCTCACAGCCTGGAAAAAACCCAAGGAAAATCTATGGACGCCGGCCGTGAAAGCCTTCAACTTCACATAGACGTGTAAGCGTTTCCCCATGTTGGGCTGCAGAGTCCTGAGACCTGAAGTCCAAAAAGAAATGGACTTTTTCAGACCTCTGCTACAAGCAGTCAACAATATAAGACCTCAGGACTGACAGAGGAGATGGTGGTGATGATGAGACCTTATGGTATGGTAATATGGTTGAGCTGAGAAACTTGCTGTTCACCTCTGAGGAAGCCAGAGGATATAGATCAGAGTACATTTTGTGGCTCTCCTGCCCCTTGACCAGAAATGAGTGGGACATTTTGCTAATGAAGTCTTAATAGAGTCTTTAAAAGCAACCAGGAACTGTCTTGGAGGCTATACTCTGTCATTCTTGGTATGGGTCCATTTCATACAGATTCTCAGCAAGCCCCTGGACATATGGGATGGGGGGAGAGACTCCTGTTCAAGGAGGGAAGGGTTGTGGAGACAGAAGATGAAAAAAACGGACAGCCTGTGGTGCAAAAAGATTACCCCTTCAGCTGATGAAGAACCCCATTCTCTGGCTGCTCTGCTTTCGCAAGCCCTTTTCAAACGCAGCTTGATTGCAAGAACACATATTTGTTATGCAGTAAGTATGAGGAATTAATGACCCAGGCAGAGGGGAAACTTGCATGCTAAGCACTGGAAGAAGAAAATGGCTTATTAATGGCTCTTTCCATTGGTGCACAAGTTCCTAAAACAAATGAGCATGCAATCTGGACCACCCTTTTAAGCGCTCCCTCCACACCCCCTGGAAAGGGCAGATCCTCCCTGAAACCCCTCCTTGCTCACTTAATAGCCAACTCTTCCTGCATCCACTTCTTTTCCTCCCTCCTTTGGAAAGGTTACATTTCAAAACCTTGCATCATGAATCACAAAGTTAGCGGCTCCTGGCAGATCATAAATCAGGCCTCTGGAGTCAGCTAGGACAAATCCCAGGACATTTAATCTTTAATATTAGACGTGTTTAAGACGGTGAATATTTTATGAAGGTGCTGTTGCAATTTAGCACATCATTAGCTTGTCTTATTTCCCCCTTTCCCTCCTTTACAGAACTCCCCCCACCACTCTCTTTAAAAGACAAAAAAAGACATCTACCAGACAAACCCTATTTTGCTTCCCTCTGGAAAGAGAGTAGCTTACCTTAATCTCTGGGAGGCATTTTAAGGTCTCCTTAAGAATCAAATGATTACAGGCATGTTTTTTTTTCCTTCTTCTTGGGAGCATATATTAGTTTCCTAGGAGAAAGTAGATTTTGACCTTCGGAATTTCCCTATTTCATATAGAAACCGAGCAACGGGAAACATTTTCATGCCCTTCCAGGGTATTTCTCAACTCAGAAGAGATGACATCTGAATTCTAATGCCAATGATCACTGACCTATTGCCATTAATACAATGCTTGAAGGCTCTGTTCCACCTATCATGTGTGATGTTCATTTTCTCTCCAGTTTTTTTCTTAAAATTCTGCCCTAGCTTATCTTCTACTGATTCAAAACCCAAGAAGATACTTGTTCTTTTGGCTGAAATGCATTTGATTTACATAGGCTGTAATCCCATTGTTCATTTTACACTGAAATAGCTGCATTGCCTAGTTAGATATATTTCTATCTAGATAGAAATATTTGTTGGTGTTGTTGTGTGCCTTCCAGTTATTTCTGACTTATGGCAACCCTAAGGTGAAACTATCACAGGCTTTTCTGAGGCTGAGTGAGTGTGAGGTCTTCCTAAAATCAATGCATGCTAGAAAAACATGTGTAAAATTTTTTTCCCCCTCTGCCTAAAGGGAAGAGTCTTGTGTGGTATGGAATACCCATTAATCTACCAACCATCACTACAAATACAGTATGTTGGGCAGTTTAGCCCACACAAAGGCCTGCCTAAATTTAAGGGCTATTAGTTGGGTCAAATGTTAATAAGGCATCATCCAAAGGGAGAAAATAGAGACAGTGCTAAAAATAAAGGGGGAGGGCTATCTGTAATAAATAGGAACAGTTGGAGCATTTGCATGTGAACCATATATATGTAATGGGGATGGACTGCAAAGCTACCTTCATCCACCTCCATTCTTCCTACCAACTGTGTTTAAAACTTTCCCTAGCTTGGTACTTTGTCAATAGCAGGCATCAGCTGAAGGGGAAAAGGAGAAGAAAAATCAACACAGGCTTTCAACGGCTCCTGGATGAACAAATCCAATTAATCTTGTAATTTTTTTGCCAGCACTTGCTTGGGGATATGTATTTCTTTGAAACAAGGGATCAATCTGAGCCAACAAAGAACACTGTGCCACATCTCTCCTCCCTGCTACCCGGGAACAACAAACAAGAGTAATGGAGATGGGAGGGCCATTGATGGTTAGAAAGCTCATTCCATTTCCCCCAGGTAGTCTGTGTGTGGAGCATGTACAGGCAGGTGGGTTTATATGCTTGAGACGTGGGGGAGGACCCTGTTCCCACCTCTTACTAAACAGGAAAGGATGCCTGGAACATTTTCCACATTTTTCAATTTGCCTATAATACAAATAATATTTGCTAGATGGGATGTTTTGTTTCCCTTCCTGGTCCCATCCTATTATTTTATCCATTTATATCTTGTCTTTTTCCCAAGAGAGGGACTCAAGGTGCTTTACAAACTATTGAAACCATAAACCTATTAAGTCTAAACTAGCTGTACCCAGTGTAACATACGTCATTATAGTAGATTTAAAAGTTCACATGGTTCAACTACATGGTATTATTTTAGGAAATAATATTGCTTTGTTTTACATGTGGGTGGTGAGTGGCTGAGGGAGTGAGAAGAGGGAGAAGCCCTGGTGAGGCTGGGGGTGTCGATGCAGATTGACTGGCAGGAGTGAATTGTGAGGTGGAGAGGGAATTTGCATGTGGGTGGTGAGTGGCTGAGGGAGTGAGAGGAGGGAGGGGCCCTTGTGAGGCTGGGGGTGTCGATGCAGATTGACTGGCAGGAGTGAATTGTGAGGTGGAGAGTGATTTTGCACATGGGTGGTGATTGGCTAGGTACGTTTCCTAAGCAGCCAATCAGCACACTGGGAGTGGGAACACACCCAAGAATTTTATATATAGATATAGATATAGATATAGATATAGATATAGATGTGGATTGGTTGAGTACCCAGAGTTATTGGCCAGAGTGACATCATAATTGCTTATCCATGAAGAATGCTGATATGGATTGGTGCTACCCTTAAGTGGTTGTCCCTGGATCGGTGCCTATCCCTGAGCTGTGGGCTACCTGTCTCTGATGAGTTTTTAGGAAAGAAAGAAACAGTTGTAACTAATGGACACGAATAAGGTTCCAGCCTTGGTACACTTGGGGGAAAATAATAATTGCTGGTCCTTGACATCAGATAGCTGGAGAAACAGTGCTATAGACCACTTTGTGGAAGTTTGAGAAGGCCTATCTTCCTTCTAGCTGACTTAGTCCACAGGTGGTTGGGGTGAACCCTGCTACAAGAGGGACCTGGTCTGAAATGGGGTGAGGGTTTTCAAATGGGTTCGATACCCATGGTTCCACTTACTGCATTTGGAGGGAAAAGGTCTCCCCATAGAGTCACACTAGAGGTGGTCTCTCTAGGCATCAGGAGGTCCTCCAGCACAACTCTGTAGTCAACTTCTGCTGGAAGTTGACCATATAGTCATGCCAGATGCCTAGAGAGGAATCCTCTCTAGGCATTTTCTGGTACTCCATTGTGATTCTATGATATTCTATGATAGTTCGCTATTATACGTGTTTTCATGCATCTGTAGTGATCCCAAAAGCATATGCCCCATACATATGGGGAACGAAATGTACTTATTGATTTTCCCCCCTCCTAAAACTGATTTCTTGGATTCATATTGGGATTGATTTTAACAGTATAAGGACTAAAGAGACTGATCTGTGAATTGTGAAGTTCCTAATTCACATTTCTGCTCTGCTGTGAACTCACAAGGTTCTCTCTCAGCCTCAGTCCTCCCATCTGCAGCAGTGAAGAGAACAACAATAGTTTACTATAAAGGGTGCTTTAAAACAATTATGATAGATAATACCTGCAAAGCTTTTTGAAAATGATTTGTCATGCTAATTATTATAATTTATGTATCCATTTTTGTATTGCTACATTTATGTTTCTGTGGTGTTGTTTGTTCAATGATTTATGGATTTTGCTGCCATGACAGAAGGCGACATATAGCATAAATAAGAAACAATGTTGGAAGTAAATAGAAATTAGAGCCATTCTCTCTTCTTTTTCTAGGGGAGTGCAGTTGTCACGAAGGCTATGCCCCTGATCCTGTTCACCGGCACCTGTGTGTCCGCAATGACTGGGGGCACAGTGAAGGGTAAGTTCAAAGCTCTCCAAGTAGGGAAAGGCAAATAAATCTAGTAAATTCAGATAGGGATGTCTGGCCTACCCACTGGATTAGAGTCAGAAGACAGCTATAGACAACCACATGGGGAAAGCTTTGGATGCACCAGATGAATGGTCCATCTAGTTCGGCACTCTGCTCCCCCACCTTGGATATAATCAAAGATGCCTCTGGGAAGCTCACCAGCAAAGCATGAAGGGGAGAGACATCTCAGGTTCTAGACTGCCAGCAACTGTCATTTAGAAAGTTCTTGCCTCTGAAAATGACCAGCTTGTCCAGTAGTGATTGATGGCACAGCCTTTATGAATTTGTATATTCGTCTAAGCCAGTGGCTCTTAACCTTTTCTTCACCAGGGACCCCCTTTAAATATCTTTTATTGCCATGGACCCCCAAGATTTAACTCAAGGTTTAAAACCCTAATTATAATACTTGAAAACAAGTTTATTCCATCCTCAGTATGACATCTCTTCAAATATTTAAACGTGGTTCTCATGTTCCCTCTTAACCTTCTGTTCTCCAGGCTAAACATACCCAGCTCCTTATTCCATTCCTCATAGGGCATGGCTTCCAGACCTTTCACCATTTTGGTCACCCTCCTATGGACACATTCCACGTTTCGTCTCAAGATCCTGGAGAGTTGCTATCAAACAGTAAAGAGTTGCATGGACCAGTGACTTGACTAGGTGCAAGATGGCTTCCTAGCTGTTTGGGTCTCTAACAACCATAAAAGATTAAAAAACAAAATACATTAGTCATTTTAAAAAAATGTGTAGTGAATTGACAAGGTCATAATGCATAAATCAGGCAATGTACATTAGAAGGCATTAATAAGACCATAAATATAATTAAATATAGATTGTCTGATGCTGCACCATCCTATCATAAATAAATAGCACTGTTGTGGAAGGAAAACAATAAAAAATTTATAAAGAGGAGAACCAATAAGTTATGTTGAATTAGTACCATTATAAAAGATGAAATAGATTTCCTGCAACCTCCCTTTGTTCATAAATTCATCTGAGTGATTTCTGAGCATCTCGTGCTCACTTCTTCCTTCTCGCTCTCTTTTAGACCTTGGCCATATACAACCCTTGAAAGAGGCTATGACTTGGTTACTGGGGAACAAGCACCTGAAAAAATACTTAGGTGAGTCATTCAGCATCTTCAAAAGGGAATTCAGCCTCCACAGAAATTATTAGATAACATTGTTTCATCCGTTATTAGAGTCTGAACACAGTCAAGGATAAGAAATCACTGTTTCTGGAGTGCTGTTGTGTTGATTGCTAATCATAATGGGCTTGTCTATATGAGGGGGGAAATGTGGATTGATGCACACTAACATCAGTTCGAAGGATGGTCTTAAGATGGTGGACACGCGTGAATTACTTACGTTTTTATTTTCACCAGTTGCTACTGCTGAACAGTATTTTTTTAAAAAAAAAGCATATCTAAGGTGCAAAAGTATGATATCCCACCTAAATAATTTTTTAAAATAAAAGTCTGTTTTGTTGCCTGAGTGCACAATTGCTACAGCGAAAATCCAACATGGTGGTTCCAGACGCTTGCCTTGTTAGCAAGCCCTGCCCCCTGCCCACATCTGACCAATCAGCTTCAACTTCAGCTCTTATCGGAAATGCAAATGAATGTGAATCAGATTGTGCAAATGAGCATGAATGTGCATTCCACACAGAGTTTTTTTTTAAAAAAAACTTTGGGAAAAGCCACAAAGGTTTTCCTACTGAGTTTTGGGTACATTTGCCCCCTCTTCCAAATACTGTGGATTGATGCGGGATGCCATTTAGACAAATCATACTCTCTTCAAATTCTATGAGGAATATTTTCACTATTTAGACGAGGAAGTTCTGGATGTTTCAGCCATGTTCCCTTGCTTGGCTCTCTTTGATGGGAGGTCACTCCAGAAGTCTTGAAACCCAAAGATAACCCTGCTGCAGTTAGTTGGATCACTTTTCTGAGGCTGCTAAGGTATTATATCAAGGCCTTGTGAGCTCACCAGGACTCGTGTACCTGGTTTGCTTTCATCACAGGCCTTGCTCTGTGCCTTGCTGCCATGAAAGTCTTAGCTATTGGGACACACCACAGTACCTACATTGTGGAAATTCCTCTAAAGGGAGGATCAGTCACCCCTTTTATGATTTGCTTTTTCTCTGGCAATGATTTTTTCTGGTTGTTTGATAAGCCTTTTGGGTTGCATTTAGGTTTGATTTTGTTCTGCCTAGGGTGGAGTTTTATTTTAGATGCCTGGGTCATTTTTAAAGAGCTTTCTATTTATTATTTTGATTATATTGCTATTATCATTGAGCAGTCTCCCTTGGCAGCTCTTTTGGGTTCCAAAAGGTAGGGTTAAAAAGAACTTCTAATTCACCAAACTGAATAACTCCAAATGTGCTTTCCTGTTGGCATCATTCTTGCCTTCTGTTCTTGCTTTTCCTTTCTTTTTCTTTTTCGAAGGTCCACCTACAGTCTGGGCCAAGGCCTCTGGCTTCCTGTCAGCAAGAGTTTTGTGGTGCCTCCCGTGGAGCTTTCAATCAATCCGCTGGCCAGCTGCAAGACGGATGTCCTCGTGACTGAAGACCCAGCAGATGTCAGGTAAGGAGGTAAACTCTTGCTCCCTGGATGAGAAGAGGTTGCAGTTACCCATCGGGAGGTTTCTAAACTGGAGCAGCCTGTTGCAATAATACCTCTGCACAGGCTTCTCTCTCTCTGTCATCCTTTCTTTCTGCATAGAAGCATATACTGTCAAACCATCACTTTACCCTTCTACACTAGTCTTGACATTTTTAGTTTTGCAGAGAAAGAAATGCTGTTTTTTTCTTGCCTTTTCTAAAATGTTAGCCTGAAGAATCCAGGCCAGTGCTTGTAATCAATTTAGATTCTCCTACTGCAGGGTGAGCTCTGCCTTCTCCCCTTCCTAAGCAATGGGTACTTCATTGAAACAAAGTCACCCCTCCAATGGCTTGTTTTTGACATGTCCCTTACCAAGTGACTAGGATATTCTATTGTATACACCTTTATGCATATATAAAATTGCATTTCCTTATACAGACATTCAGTCCAGATGTTATTGGACTGTAACTCCCCATAGTCCTAGCTAGCATGGCCAGTGGTGAGAGATGATGGCAGTTGCAGTCCAACAGCATCCAGAGGACCACTCAGGTTCTGGAGGATTAAAATAAAAAGTCAAAATGGCTGAGGTTGGTCATAGAATCATAGAGTTGGAAGAGACCGCAAGGGCCATCTAGTCCAACCCCCTGCCATGCAGGAATACACAATCAAACCACTCCTGACAGATGGTCATCCAGCCTTTGCTTAAAAACCTCCAAAGAAGGAGAGATCATCACACTCCAAGGCAGCAGCTCTTTCCACTGCCAAACAGCTCTTACTGTCATGAAGTTCTTCCTACTGTTTAGGTGAAATCTCTTTTCCTGTAGTTTGAGCCCATTGTTCTTTATCCTAGTCTCTGGAGCAGCAGAGAACAAGCTTGCTCCATCCTCAGTATGACATCCCTTCAAATATATAAACATGGCTATCATGTCCCCTCTTAGCCTGGTTGTGAATGATCAACCAGTACAGTGCACAACCGTACTTTGGGTAGGAGCAATGGAACAGTGGTAAAGGTTAGTTCATAACTAGTAGACAGACCAGCCATCCTGTGGAAATCTGACTTCTTCTGAAATGGAAAAAAAAATCAATTGGGAAAACATGTTATAAATGGGGTCAGTTCTGTGATGGCATACACCCACAGTATACTCAATATACATATTTTTGTACATGCCTGTTGGTTATTTCCTGGAGTTTTAAGTATACAAACTTAGGATTAGGACAGCCTCAAAAATTCAGATCCAGTTTCTAGACTTTGTTTAATATCCCACTTTTCTACCAATATGAGGCTTCTAACTTAGTACAACGCAGGGTGGGTCATCCCTGCTGGAAACCGGGAAACCCAAGAATGAGGAAGGATGGTTGTAGTATGTGGGGAAATAATCATTGTAATGTAAAAGCAATCTTGTGTACCTCATTCACATCCTTAGATAAGTCTAGGGTTTTTCCCTGCATGCATTTGCTCTAACTCCGATGGAAGTAAGTTTCTTAAAGAGCAATGAGGCATCTGAACCTTTGAGAGACAGTGAAAAGTACAGAACTGCAGTTGGAAAACTTCTGTACATAGCGAATTTCACTAGATCTGATATTGCAAATGCTGTTGGCATCTTATGTAGAATGGTTAATTCTCCTACTCTTCGAGATTTTACTGCAGTGAAGCGATTTCCAAGATATTTAAAAGCGACTGCTGACTTCAAACTGATGCTGCCAGCAATGGTGAGGGAATTGAAAGCAAAGGAGCAGCAATGAGGATAGATCCATGCATGCCTTCTCTCCCTCTCCTCTTGCACAGAACTTGGATGTACTGTAGTGGACGGTGTTGCAGAAGCAAAATACATCACTTAAATTGATCTCATGTTTCCACCCGGAAGCCCACCTGGTAATGCTAGGATTCTCCTACCCACTGCTTAAATTGAACTCTATTGGGAAGAAAGAGTTTCAATACCCATTGAAGGATGATGTGTCTTTTCTGTTTGGAAGGCAGCAGGACCAAAGATATTAAGGTGATGAGAAACGTCCATGATCTGGTGGAAAAACACCACCCTGTCAAGGGAACTTCAACTTGAGAATCCTTGCTATGAGGAGCTGGAGACCCAGATGTGCAATAAAGAAAGAATAGTTAACTGAGCACTTCCATGACATTCAGCAAATCTTAAATTATTCAAAATTTAATAAATGTGGTAATGAATATTTGATGTTGAATTATGGAAGGATCCACAAATACATTGGGAACGAAAGAGCTTATTGCGTCTGCATTAGAACTCAAGCTCTCCTTAGACAGTGATCAGGCTGTTGGATCAAGACTTTTGGTCCCCCATGGTAGATGAGGCTGGTACAATTTGTAATATTTTCTCCATCCATTTTTATTGTTGTTGTGTACCTTCAAGTCATTTCCGACTTATGGCAACCCTAAATTAAACCCCATCATAGGGTTTTCTTGGGAAATTTGTTCAGAGGGGGTTTGCCTTTGCCTTCTGCTGAGGCCAAGAGAATGTGACTTGCCCAAACAGTAACAGCAGTTTATCTTCATGCCCTGCTTGTAGATTTTTTTATAGGGACATCTGTTTGGATAATGTGGAACAAAGAAGCTGGTCTAGACAGGACCTAGCCAGATCCATCAGGGATTTTCTCCATGTTCTTTTTTCCCCCTAACATTTTGTCTGAATGTAAAACTTAGAGCTGAGGCCTCTTGGAGCTTGGCCATGATTTCCATAGTCTAGCATCTTTCGGCTTTGTTTTCCAGACTTGAATGTTCTTGTCAATGAACTAGATGCTTCCCCCGGCTGCGTTGTGACACCCTGCATTAGCAAGAGTGCTGCTGGGGCATTCCAGTTTCTTCCTCAATAATATGCTAGTAGATGTTAGCTCTGATTTTTCTTTGTCTGCATCCTCAGTCACCATGAGCACACCATGTTCCTCCAGCCTTCTTATTAGCCTGACACCTTTGCCTGAGGGGTTGGCTCTTCTCGGAGAGTTTAATGGAGGAAAATTGCTAAGCATCTGCTGAGTTAGAAGCCTTTATGGCTCTTGGGGTTAAGGTCCCAGCATGGCCCTTGTGTCTTAATAAAGATGTCTTGAGCATAGGATAGATGTGCAGCCAGGGCAGCATGCATGGTGATCCGGTTTAGTCCCACTTTCAGTCAATAATTCTGTTTTGTAAAGCTGGAGGCATTTGCAAAATAGAGGGACGTTAGGACTATGTTAAGAGGACTAGCTAAATAAGACAGTTGAATGACTACAGATTGCAGGGACACCATTATTTCTGTGTTAACAGAGCACAATGATCATGGAGTATGGTTAGCAGAAAGAATGAGGTCAAATGAACCAAGACCTCTGTGTGTTTCTTCCCCCCCCCCGCCCCCGCATTGTCTTAGAACTTGTTGTTGTTGGAAGTAGCCCTGAGATCTGCCTGAAGGAAGCAGAAGGCTTATAAAACCTGAATAAGATTCCCTATTTCCCCAACCTTGGCAGTTAATATAAGGATCAGAGGTTGCAAGGCTGCTGTTTATATGGGTGTTGGAGTATGGGTGATTACATCAGTTCCATGAAGCTGCAACAAAGAAAGCAAAGAATTTTTTTAAAAAATCTTTACAAGACCTTTCTTTTTGGGGCTGTTTGGGCAAACGCTAGAAAACTCATCACAAGGGGCAAGAAGACACTCCACCCATCCCTAGCTCAATTTCAGACCCAGTGCCATCTCTTTTTGGAAAATACTATGGGCAGAAGCCATGTCACAAACACTTTTAAACCAGAATTCTGTTAGGGACATCCACAGTCGTAAGTTTTCTTTATACAGGTGGATGTCCTTTTTCAAGCATTGCAAGAGCAGGCATTTCCTCCTTCCCTCCATGGCAGCCAAAGCCCCCACCGCAACCTACTGAAGAGCCCCTGAAGCCACACTGCATGGCCATTCTGTGCTTTGCAGTGAGCAGGCAAGCTTGGAGAAGTATCTGGCTACCTCCCCATAGCCAGGTGCAAAATGATGACTTCAGTGCTGAGATCTACCAGGGTCTTTCAGTGGTCTCAGTGCTGCTATGATCATTTTGCATCTGCCTATTGAGATGTTGAGATGTTGCCAGATGCATCTCCAAGTGTGCCTGCTTGCTACAAACCACAGAATGGCCATGAGGGCTGCTTCAGGGGCTTATCAGTAAATCAAAGGGAGTGTATATGGCTCAGCATAAGATTTATCCACATGTGGATATTAATGCAGCACTGAGAGGACATTGGATTGAGGCCTATAGGCATTTTTTGCACAACCAAGCCACTTGCCCTACCATTAACTCTCATTGACCAAAGTCTTCTCTGTCTTGAATTTTACAAATGAAAACCCTCAGGTTGGCATGGGCAAGTTGTAGTAGATTAATAGGAATGGAAGAGGAACATGACACAAAAGTCTGGATTCCTCCCTATTAATCTTGATCCTCAACATTCTTCTACAAAAAATTGGGGAGTCTGTTACCTTTGGCAGTCTCCGACTTCCAGGCTTTCCCCCCCATTTCCTTACATTTTCTTGCTTTACTGTTCCCACTGCACTGGGAAGGTGAGGGCCACCTGCTTTGTCACCATTTCTGAATGAGAAAAGTTTATATTCCCTAGGATCAATAGACATAAATCATAGGAGCTGAGCCTCAGCTGTTGCATTGACATGACTTATGGCTCTATCCTTTTCGGTAACTGCAGAAAGACATGAAGGCCCCCACCTATGCCTGACAAGCATTTGAGAGGAGCGCCTGAGCCTTTCAGCAAAAGAATGTATGTTCTCTTGAGCTTACTGTTGATTCAGCTTAATTTTACTCCTGAATGAACTTCCTTTTGGCTCTCTGTGGGTCTTTGGCCCCATGCGGACAACATTCTTCTAGACTCCCCCACCACTTTCCACAGACTTCTTTGCATCATCCTGTGTGAGCAGGTGTCGCTTGATGGACAGCTTGTAATTTGGCTCAGACTCTAGGACCTAACTAGTAACTAGCTAGATATTTGAAATCTCTTCCTACCATTTGCTGTGCTGGTGGTTCTACTCTGCGGTGAACTCGCCACGGGTCAGCGTAAGAGGGGCGCTCCAAAAAAAGTGATACAAAGATTCTCTGAAACAACATCTCAGGCTCGGCCAAATTGATCACCAACAATGGTCCGCCCTAGCCTCACATTGGGAGGCATGGTGATGCACTATCTACAATGCTGCAGCCTTATTTGAGAACTCACGCTGAACAAGTCTCGAAGAGAAACGACAATGCAGAAAGAACCACAACCCAAAAACATCACCCAAGGAGACCTTCTGCTGTGCTTCCTGCAACCAGACTTGTTTATCTTGGATTGGCCTTTTTAGTCATCAGCGCGCTTGCAGAAAGCACAGGATGAGTCCTTCCTGAATCTTCGTTTGCGAAGAAAAGCCAGAGACTGACAGGTTCTTGGGAAACTTGGAGCTGAGAGAATGGATTTAAATTCAGGTTTCGTGAAGACCGTGATTGCTTCAGCCTTATCCAGCCCTATCAATAGGTAGAGTGGAATGGGCAGCTCAGGCAGCAGATCTGGGGTGTGTGATAAAAGGGTGTAAATTATTTACTTGGTTGTAGCTGTATTTTTTTTAATGATAGGGATGGAGGGGGTGCTTATGGGTTTTATGTCCTCATGTGCCAACATAATTTATCTGGACCTTTTGTGTGTGCATTTGTGTGTTTTTATGGGGGGCATATTTTTTGGTCTGTCTCAGGTAGGAATTGTCTTGCGCTGAGAGAGATGGTCTGGATTGGCAGGCAAAATTATTGTCTCCCCAACTCTGATCCCTATCAAAATGGGAGAGATGATCTGGACTGGCAGGCAAAATTATTGTCTCCCCAACTCTGATCCCTATCAAAATGGGAACAAAGAGGAATTCCATCCATCAAGACTGGTTATGAGTGCCAAATAGTGATACCGGTTGTGAAACACATTTTCTTCATGTTAAATAATGGAATGGTGTGCCTTTCTGAGAGAGACCATAGCTTAATGGTAGAACACAAGCATCTCATGCAGAAGGTCTCATGTTGTTGTGGAAGTCCCTGGTATCTCCAGTTAAAAAGACTGGAAAGCAAGTGATGAGAAGAACTTGTCTCTGTCTAACATGCTGGAGAGACTTTGCCAGTCAAAACAGGCATCAGCCAAACTATTAAAGCAAAATTACCACCATACACTTCTGCAACTCATACGAGCTGCAAAAAAAGCTTAAGGCAGTTTAAAAAATATTAAAGAGAAAATATCATAACTGAGAACCACAATCATCCACCACCAAAGGCCTGGTTGAAGAGGACAGGCTTTGAAAGGCATCTAGGTTATACTAATGGAGGTGCTAGATGGGTGTCCCTTAATAGGAAGTTCCACAAAGAGAGTGCAGAAGGACTTTTTCTCCAATTTCTGCCCACAAGACCTCTATAGGCAAGGAAGGTACATAAAAGAGAGATATCTCAGCATCCCAAATGCTAAGAAAATGGTGGTTTATGCAGTGTTACGTTCAGGCTTTGGGGAATTCCGTACACTTATTTGGGAGAGTAGGCTCCTACACGGACTATTCACTCTTGCTGCCCCTAAAAGAATATGTCTTAGCTCCAAGCAAGTCCTTTATCAGACCCTTTAATCAATGTTAGCATTGAACCGTAGAGGGAGCTCCCTTCAAAGTCTATTGCTCTGTCAATAATAGCATCAACTGCCGCTGATAAAGGTGTCCCTGCAGTCCTGACAGCAGCCACCAGTGATGAATGTCAGGTTTAACTCAATGGAGCAAATTGATCATTGCTTTGCTGGACATTGTTTCACGTCACAGCGGTGCTGCCATCACCAGAAGAGATAAATGCCCCACACCAGGGAGAAGAGAGTTTCTTGGCTTTTAAAGGAAGCCATAGAAATGAGTTTCGTTCAGGATTTTTCTGAGGAGTGTGCCTTATTCTCTAAGGTGTTGGATGGACACCCGGAATGTCCAGGTCGCAATACTATTCCTTCCCCCACAGCCCATGGTAGTAATCACTAGCTCCCTGAGATGTATTCTGCTCCATGATATCTGCACAGCTGCCGCTTGGTCCCATCCTTCAACCTTCATTTTGCACTGTAGATTTGGATGCAAGATTCCAGGTGAAGGCTACTTTTGGGAGGGCTGTTATTTTCTCTTGTTTTACATGGCACTCCCTTCTCCTGTGGTTAGTATCCTGCCAGTCTCCTGTTTGTGTGAGTCACAGAGACCACAAAGAAGAAAAACAGGTTATTTACTTGTAACTGTGGGTCTTCAAGTGGTCATCTGTGAACTCACATAGCCCTGCCCCATCCTGCCTTTGTCATGTCCTGTTCTCCATGGTCCTGGGCTGTTGCTTTAGCATCCAGGGAACTGAGGGTTTAGGTAGGAATTGTACTGGTCATGTGTATGGATGGTGGATGGGACTACCACCAAAACACATATTCATTGCTCTAGAAGATTCTGAAAGATGCACTGCGCAGGAGCAGATGACCCTTGTGTGCAACTTCCCAGATGACCACTCGAAGAACCACAGTTACAAGCAAGAAACCCGTTTCTTTGCTTTAAAGAGCCCCCTCCCTGGTGAAAAGCACCACCAGCAGGGGAAAAAAATCAAATATGCATTAGTCCCTGTGCGAGAATACCATCCCTCAATCCATTCAAATCTGGCCATACCTTGTCTCAGCATTATCCCTCTCAATATAAAGCTGCCCGTATATGATCCTTTAACATGAAAAGGTTGTTAGCTAATGTTTAATAGATGCATTAATAAATGGTCAAGCAATTGTTGACCCACTGGGCTGTGTAATCACTCCTTTTCACCAACTGTGTGCTCTGTCATTATAGATTTTGCATAGCATGGATGGAGTCTAGTTATTAGGTAGGAAATGTGGGTTACCAGGACATTCTGCTTCTTGGCTGTGTAAACAGAATCAGTGTGAAGTTGTAGTCTGTGGATTGTGTGTAGATTGTAGGGCTAGTATCAGGGAGACCTGAGTCTGGGTACAAATGTGAAAGTCTTGGTCCAATAGTACTTTCTCAGCCTTACTGTAGCTTACACTTCTTTCCCCGCAAAGTCTTTTTGCTGCAAAAGGAGTTAAATTTTACTGTCCCTTGTCTCAGTTCCAACAAAGCCAAAAGTAGGAGTTGTTTTTGCCTTCATGAGATTCCTCACCTGAACAACAACACAAGAAACATCTAAGACAGCGCACAGGCCTGTGACTCCAACAGTTACTTTTCTTTCTTTAGTTTTTAGCCTCTTTTACCTGATGAAGAAGCCAGTAGAGCTTTGAAAGCTTGCATCAATGTGTTTTGCATTTTGGTTGGCCAATAAAGGTATCATTCTTTTGTGGATTTGGGATTTTGTTTTGCTGCATAGCCTATAGGGCTACCCCTGAATGTGTTTCCTGTATTATAAGGGTAAAGTCTGTGTGTGTGTTGATTTAAAATAATGTTACAGTCCTCTCTGCCCCACAGAATTATTTGTATGTCTCACTTGAGTCAAAAGGTTGCAACTCATAAACAGGTATGTTGTTGTTGTGTTCAAATCATTTCTGACTTACGCTGACCCTACGGTGAACCGATCATGGGGTTTTCTTGACAGGATTTGTTCAGAGGGGATTTGGCTTTTGTTTCTTCTGTAACTGAGAATGACTCACTCAAGGTCGCTCAGTGGGTTTCCAAAGCCAAGCGGGGATTCAAATCCAGGTCTCTAGAGTCTGAGTCCAACACCCAAACTGCTACATCATGCCAGTTCTCATAAACAGTATACAGATCATGAATTATTATGTATGATTACCAGAGAAAAAGCTCTATGGAAAACAGGTATTGGTGCAAGTCCCAGTAACATCATTGAGAATTAGCACGGAAGGAAAGGAAGAAAGCTCAGGAAATAGGGGAGGGGAGTTTCGCACTGTACTTTGGGCCTCATCAGTTGAGGCTTTGTAGAGATTTAGGGGATGATGAAAAGATTTACTACTAAACATCTGTCTCGTTTGCCTCCCAGCAGGGGTTACATTGGAGAGCTTTGTGTGTGCTCAAGATTTTACCTTCCCCTTCCTTTGCACTGGAAGGAGATTTGAGGCCAAAAGCTTTACAGTGACTTGGTTAAATGGTGCAAGGTGTGGATTTTCATGATTTTTTTCCCCTATCCTGGGGTATGCACCCACTACTGAATGTCTGGTGCTTTGAGAGTTTGTGTCTTACTCCTTCCTCTTTGCCCCCTTGTGATAGCTGGGCATAGAAGGAATTGCAGCTGCATCAGAGCAGTTGGAATCAGCATCTAGAGAGCCAAGGAGCTGAAGCTAGGGAGTCAGATTATTCCTAAACTGTTACACAGTGTCATTCACCCCTACAAAACTTCACTTTCTGAATCATCCTCTCCTTCTCCTCTTCCTTATTGGATCCCACCTTTCTGTAAATATGCTTTTACTCCTTGTCCTTGTCCTCACTAGCACACCAAGAGAGAGAAGATGGTAGGTCCAGTGTCACCCACTGAGTTTCATGGTTTATTGGAGTATTGATCTCCTGTGTCCCAATCACCAGACCAGCTCTCATGGATCTCTGGTCTTGGTGACTTGTCATGAAGCTTCAGTCTGGAGTTTTTACATTGGTGAAATTTAGAATTGTCTACTAGGATTATGCATGCCAAAATGACCTGGACAAGTCTGGCCTAGTTGACTATCCAGTTTTGACCTGTCACATCTCTCTTTGGTTCTGACTTATCCTCTTATGACTTATCCTGTGTGCCTGAAAACTATAAATTTTCTAAATCCTGGTGACATATAAAGGCCCAACACTCTTGGGGGAGGGAATTTAATTGTTGAAAGATGGGTTTCTGAATTGCCACATAATTCATTTTTGTGGTTCACTTAGAATCTCACCAGAATTAGAACCTAGCTGTCTTGTTCCAAAACCAAGAGAGGTATGAAGAGCTGCCATTATATGTTGATTATATCATTCTAATAAATACAGCTCCCCTCCCCATTTACATGGGGGATGCTTCCCAGACTTAGCTCAGATACACAGAATCACATATAGTAGCAAACTGCCATAAAATTGCACTGGAGGAACTAAAAAATGCCTAGAGAGGATGCCTTTCTAGGCATCTGGCATGACCTATAGTCAACTTCCGGTGAAAGTTGACCATAGAGTCACACTGAAAGATCTCCAGATGCCTATAGAGGCCACACACACCCAATGGCAGGTAAGTGAAACTGCAGGTACTGATCCCATGTAAATATGGTGTACAGCCTCTATCCTCTTGACTAATGGCATTGTGATGAATGCCATAAGTGAGAATCTTGCCTTGGGGAAGGAATGCTTTCTTTGCTTCCAGTTCTGATGGTTGAAAGGACTTCATCTTAGGAGATCATGTTTGGAAAGGACCTCTGTTGTAGGCAGTGGAGAATTGTTGCCAGCCAGATGAGAGACAATGAGTGATCTCTGTAGTCGATCTCAGCACAAGGCAAGGCAGCATCTTATGTTCCCTATGACTTTGCCATGTCTAAACAAAAATCTTCCAGCAGAATGCTGCGAGCATACCGAATGAGAATAATTTGATTTGTTTACCACAAAACTACATTTGGGAAGCCCTCTTGAGAGCAGGAACAGGAGTCTTACATATCAGGGAGCAAACAACCATTCTGTTTTAACTTGATTTTGGAGTGAGAGAAGGAACATTTGAGAGAATGCTCTAAAAGTTTGGATTTATTTATTTATTTGATTCCTTATTCATTTACTGGGAGGAAGGAAAAGGGAAGAAGAAAACCCTCCCAACTTGAACATAGTTTCAGAAGTTGTTACTTGCTATAGACTCAGCCAGGGTTTACAAAAGAGCCCAGAAGTGTTAGAGCTCTGTTGACAAAAGGATTAAGAATTAGTGATGAACAAGATGAGGCTTCCTGGGGTTAAGTGAAGTCAGCTTTTGGAGAAAGTGCCCTCATTGAGAGGAAGGATCCCAGACTTATGTAGGGTTAAACCCTTCTCTCTTGTGCTCTTTTCTTTGGCAGGCTTAACAAATGGATTTGAATCTTTGCAAATGCCCTGTTAAAGCTTGGATTTGCTGACCTTAGGCCCTCTCTAATTACTTTGGCCTTTCGCTGATGGAGAGAGCGAGTTGGATGGATTAAAGGGGATGGTTTGTGTCTGGGGGAATTAGGGAGGGGTGGTGCTAGGGAATGAATGACAGATTACTTTGGGATAGTGATCTGTGTAGCACATCGTTTATGCAGCTACACCGAGCTCTTTGGCATTTCATGGAGCACCCTTCCCCTCTTACTCCCAAGGAGAGGAAAGGACAAGGTGACCCAGTTGAAACTGTTGGCTGACAAATTGTATTTGAGGCTCTTTCTGTTTCCTCCCTCCCTGCATTTGTTACATCCAAGAAGAGAGGCAAAGCACAGGTGGGTTGTGGGAACCTCTTTACAAACCTCTCCATGTGTTTTGGACTTCACTTCTCAGAAGCCCCATCTCAGTAGCATGGCAAGTGGCAAGGGATAATGAGACTTGTAGTCCAAAAATATCTGGAGAGACAAAGATTCCCTGCCCCAGGTCCAGGGAATGTATACACACAGAGAGAGAAAGAGATGGAAAAGCTTCTCTGGATTTCACTGTCCTCCAGCAAAAGCAAGGAGAGATCCTTTTTGCTTCTGTCCATTGAGACAGGTATGGCTGCCCACCCGTATCTCTTTAGACTGAGGGATTGCTGATCTTTTGCCATTTGTCAGCTAATCTGGATTCTCTCTGGGGTCCTGTTGCCACCTTCTGACCACCTAGGCCTCCAACTTGTGATGGTGGTGAAAACCAGACAGGCAAAGTTAACATCAGCACTCCACTTAAGCATTCTTGAGTCTTGGAATTGCAGAATATTTATATGGGAGAATGAGCAGGCTCTTTGGGGTAATCTTGTAGGCTATTTATTATGTACAATCTCATACACACACACACACACACACACACACACACACACAAGTATTTACAGTTTCCTCAGGGAAAAACACAGGCATGTCCATATCTGGGCACATTGTTTGTGTTACATTCCTTTACAATGTATTGCAGGTAAGACGTTCATCATACTACTGCACAGGGCAAGTCAGCTGCTGTACTTTCATTTTAAACCATATATCTTAACCACTTGTGCCTTTCACCATAATGAGCATCCATTGCAAACATAACGGGAACTACCGTATATCTAATATAGCCTAATTAGTTCTCTTACCCACATCAGCATATCTTGGTTGTTTAGCAAATTATCAGCTTGGAACAGCAGTTCAGAGGCTATATCATAGCCTTTTCCTCATCTGTTGTAAACTGCTGAAGAAGTCTGATTGCTATCACCTCTTGAGTTATATTATTCTCCCCCTAGCCTCCTCCAAATCTGTCACCTGTCCTGAGAGAAACAGATACTTACAATTTTCATTCTAATAATAATAATAATAATAATAATAATAAAAAAATATTTATATCCCGCCCCTCTATGAAACGCAATCGGGGCGGCTTACAACGATTAAAATATACACCCAACCCCTCAATCCCCCCCTTAAAATACAATTAAATAATTTAAGAATTAAAAACATACTTAAAAAAATAAAAAGTAAAAATAAAGAATAAAAATGAACAATGAATACTGGACGTGGTGAGATCGGGACAAACGAGATTTCCTTTTTTTGACAACCAGGTATCTATTCAGGAAAGGCCTGCCAGAAGAGATCCATCTTAAGAGCTTTTGAAAAGCTATTTAGGGTGGTGATATGACGGATCTTGTCCGACAGGCCGTTCCATAATCTGGGAGCGATAGCTGAAAAGGCCCTTCGGTAGGTTGAAAAAAGCCTAGTTTTTAAAGGTTGTAACAAATTCCTCCCAGAGGACCTGAGTGCATGGGGAGGGTTATATTCTGTTTGTATTTCTATGGATATTCTTTTTCTTTAGTATTAGCAGAAGTCTGTCTTAGTTGATGAGTTAAGATTATACTAGGGCCATCTGAGAAGTTCACATGGCAGGTCAATTGTAATATTGCATAAAAGAAGAATGGTTGTTGATGAACTTGTGATAGTAAATATAGTTTAGGGGGAAACTAATGACTGTACTAAATGACAATGATGTGATTCAACCATGCAATACTCATGATTAATATAAAATCAATTAAAAATATATTTAAAAAACCCAAATCTGTCACCTGTCCAGTCAAAACAAAGGTGCTCACAGTGCCTATTGATGTAATCCAATCAAAACAGAGGTCTTACATATGACGCCACTCTAGGTCCAGTTGGGCTGCCTGCCATCTTGCTTGCATCTGCCAGTGTACCTATTAGGAGTTTATTCTTGGTCATGTCTGGTGGATGTTCTCTTATCTTGTTTACGCTTGAGCAAATCTTGTGCTGAGAATTCGGTTGTTGCTGGCTCTCAATAATACATATGCTCCCTAACACGCAAGGGTTTCTGCTTTCTATTTAGACCATAAGTTTTGGGAGCTTAAATTTAGCAAATTGTAACCCAAATTTGCATCCAGCCTGAATCACATCACATGTACACTTTTCATGTATGCCATTAATGTAGTGATGATAACTCATCCTGGAAATTTTGAGAGCAGAAAAGGCTGTTGCTTAAACAACATATTTCTATGGGCTCACAGACTTGGAAAAAATTCAGGGGATCCTTTCCCCAAGTTCTCCCTTTCTTCTGTATCTGTTGTGATCTAGCCTCAGACCTATCCATATTGTCCTTTTGGGGAATCTTTTTTTTTCTACCAAGGCCCATCGAGTCACAGCTCCATCTCACTTCTTTCCTCTCTGTTCTCATCTATGGAGAGCAGGAATATTGGAAGCAAAATAAATTAAACAAAAGTACACTTATACAAATTCTAGTATTGGCAGTGCTAATCATTATTATCATTGCAAAGTACATACTGCTCTGCCCACGTAGCACTTTTCTCCCAATTCCCCATTTACAGTCTTAAGTCCTATGTACTTGACCAAATAATACCAGTGTAATAAAACACTGCTGGAGCAGTGAATGTATAAACAAATGGCATCTCCTCCATCTGAGATTTCAGGGTGGAGAGAGGGCAGAGAACCAGAGTCAGTAGCTTTCATGGACTTTATGTATTGCTGCCTTTATAGTGTTTTAGGATGTGGCATCTGGTTCGGTATATAGAATGCAGGTGAGCTATAGTGCCAGAAGCATATATCTCTGATTTTATGACAACATTTCCCAGCTGGTATCTGTGCCCAGTTCAAACTCTTGACTTTGACCTTTAAGAGCGATGGACAAATCTGTTTCAGTTTAACTTCTTCTCATTTTTTAAAAAATATACTTGGTTAGAAGAATGTTCTCAAGCTGTGAATATTTAAATCCATGGATACCAAATCTGTGGATATGGAGGGACAACTGTATTTTGTTAAATAAAATAAAATTAAAATAAACAAACACCCTTACACATAAAGAACATATTTTCTTGTTACCACCCCAAAGTAATGTGTCACAGGTAGTGTCATTACAGGTTGACCCCTATATCCATGGGAATGGTATCCGTGGTTTCACTTATCCACATCTGGAAAAAAAATATGTCCCCTCTAGGCACTTTCTAGGTCCTCCCATGCAATTCTATGGCATGCTTCCACCAGAAGTTAAGCTAGAAGTCATTCATTTCAATAGAGTTTGCTATTATCGATGGTTTCATGTATTCACAGTAAATCTGGGAATGTATCCCCCATGGATATTGGGGGGGGGGTTCCTACTTGAAATACATCATTAAAGATCTGTTCCAACTGCCTGAAGTGTGTTGGGTGGTTGTGAGTTGCCTATAGACTGGAACCATTTCTGAACAGTTATCACTCTTTACTCTGGGAGTTCACGCTACAAGTAAAAACACTGCTATATCCAGACCAGGGATGCCTGAGATGATCAATAAATATATCCTTTAATCATAGAATCCTAGAGTTGGAAGAGACCACAAGGACAATCCAGTCCAACCCCCTTCCATGCAGGAATAAACAATCAAAGCACTCCTGATAGATGCCCATCCAGCCTCTGTTTAAAGATCTCCAAAGAAGGAGACCCCACCACACTATGAGGCAGCGCATGCCACTGCCGAACAGCTCTTACCATCAGGAAGTTCTTCCTAACGTTTAGGTGGAATATCTTTTCCCATAGTGTGAACCCATTGCTCCATGTCCTAGTCTCTGGAGCAGCAGAAAACAAGCTTGCTCCATCCTCAGTATAGCATCCCTTCAAATATTTAAACTTGGCTATCATGTCCCCTCTGAAGCTTCTTAATGGATGTTGTATCTCTGCTGTGCTGTGCATTTTTTATTAGTATTATTTAAGCTCATTGTTTTCTTAAGTGTGTGTATGAGAGAAAGAAAGAGTCTGTGTGAGAGAGAGGTCTGAAGATGCCAGCTTTGCTTGCTGAATTGAGCATGTCTTACTTGGTGGCGGGTGCAGATGTTCCACAAAGGCAAACTGGCCATGTGTCCCATTCTTTATGCAAGCAACAGGTTTCCTGGGTGTCTCCCCGTGTCAAACTCAGTATCAGAGAGGGAGCCATTAATATTCTGGGAATTACAGTGAAGATTGACTGCCTCATTAGCAGGCATCGTGTGGAACCCTGACAATAATTAACAACTCAACGGTCTTGTTTTCTGGCCTATCACAGAAGTATTCAATCAAAAATGTAATTTGCTCAACGCTCCCATTTAGCATGGAGAGAATATTCCTTCAAAGTTTTAAATAGACTAATTAAGAGGGAAGAAATACAGGGAGAAAATTATTAACAGTATAGTTTTAATGCGGAATTATTGGAGCGTATTAATAATGCAATAACCATTTTTAACAGCTGTCTGTCAATCTGCAGGCCAGGGGTAATTAAATTAGCCGCTAAGGGCGAGTCAAATCAGGATCTGGGCTTAACACGAGGACTTTCATGGACTGGTGTGTGTGACAAAGAACAATGTGCCACTAGAGTATACATGGCAAATGTTTAATCGGCAGAAGCCCATCCCTCCCGTCTGTCTTCCTGGAATAGTTGGGAATTTGCTTTGATTGCAATTTGTAATTTATTCAATGAGTACAAACGAAGCCAAGCCATGAACGTTTGCAGTGTGTACCAGTGTGGGTGGAATGAATGGCTCTGATTTGAGGGACTAGCTCTCAGCCTATTTGCTTTTACAGCATTCTTTGGAAAGAGCCAGATATATTATAAAGAAGGTAAGAGAGCTGGATAGTTATACTGAAAGCCATGCATTGTAGGTTAAAAATATGAAAGTCAGCACAATTATACTGTGACACATGCTAAACAATTAGAGATAGAGAGATAGAGAGATAGATAGATAGATAGATCACATTAAGCAGACAGATTGCACCAACCAATCTCACCACTAAGCAATCATACCAAAGGAAGAAGATTTACAATTGTTTTATTTGATCTTTTATCTCATGAACTTGAACCAGGCCAAAAAAGGCTTACCATATGTGATGGATATCAATCTACTTCAACAGGCGTCAGCTGCATGGGAAGAAGGATGTCCATTTTGCTAGCAAGCAGAGCCCGAGTGAATGACGTTTCCATCAGTTTTGAGTCAGCAAAGGTAGCATGACAGCTTAGTTCAGCTACTAACTAAGTTTAATAGCTACTAACTAAAGGCATAGAGTTGGAAGAGACCACAAAGGCCATCTAGTCCAACCCCCTGGCTCTGCAGGAATACCCAATCAAAGCACTCCCAACAGATGGGCATCCAGCCTTTGTTTAAAATCCTCCAAAGAAGGAGACTCCACCATACTCCAATAGAATAGCTTCCGTTTACTCCAATGTATTTTTCACAGGGAAGATTCTCCCTAGATGGTCCTTTCAGTTGCAAAGTACTACTGTGTCTTCAAAATGTCATGGAAGTGATTATTACTCACTCCTACCACTCAAGAGCCACAACGTGTACACCACCTTCTGTATAGTGTTTTGAAACACTGGCTTTACTTCTGGGGAGACACAGCATGGATGGGGAATTGTATGGGGAGGAAGCGGGGGTGCCACACTCATGTAGGAAAATTATGAGCAGTATAGATTATTTTAATGGTAGCATTCCCTCCATCTGCAGCTCCACCATCTGTTCTTCTCCAATTATGGATGCAAAAACCCAGCATGTTTCTCCATTCCGGCAGTAGAGAATGAAATATATGTGCTATAAAGGGATGGCATATTCTTTGAACAATGCAGTTGGCACCTGGGTATGAATTCTTTGAACAGGGCATTTAGCACCTGCACATCTTTCTACACACTTCAGGCCTCCATCAGGCAGGAATCCCCTTCTGAGATTAGTACAATTTCAGCACCTGCCATTCTCAATTCATGAGGTGGTGTGTACCACTTTCCTGCCAAACCCAAAGCAGCTAGCATTTTTAAGTTGATACATTGTGGGAGCTGGGTGAATTATTAATGCTCAGTTTTTTTAAAAAATGCCTGTATAGAAAAAAAAATTAACAATTTATTTCAGGCAGTGCTTGTGCTTTAGATTAGATTAGGCAACATATGATCCTCCAGATGTTGTTGGACTGCAGTTCCTATCACTCCTCCCCTTGGTTGTGCTGGCTAGGGCTTTCAGCAGCTGTAGCCCAACAGCATAGCTCAGAATTTAGATAGAGGCCCACTATTGAATTGAACGCAGAACCCAGTTGTTCAACTGCCATTGGAAAAGTTGGAATTGTGTACACTAAGAACAGGTTTCCTCTTAAAATTGTGTGTAGGAAGGGGGACAGGTGTGTGTGTGTGTGTGTGTGTGAATGTAGAGATATGTGTAGGATCTGTGTAAATGGGCGGAAGGAGAAGTGTGTGGGTGTACATGGATGTTCATTTGACTTCGTCTGTCATTGGCCTGTGGAAACTTACCATTGAAAGAATACAGTCCTTGGACTGGAGGGGCAAAAGAAAAAAAAACCTTCTAGTGCTTTAGTTCAGGAAGAAGGTGACCCTCCAAATCTTATTGAACTGATGTTCCCATCAGGGCTAACCTCTATAGCCAATGGCTAACAATTATGGTACTTGCAATTCATTAACATCTGGAGGACCACCTTTTGCCCATTCCTAGTTTAGGTATTGGCCATGCACCTCTAGTTTGGAGCTCAGAAGTGTTGACAGAGCAGAGGGTTGCACTAGATGGCCCTTGCATTCCCTTCCAGCTCCAAGATTATATGATTCTATTACATGCCATATCATCCCCCTGCCTTTCTGCTGCTCACTTACTCAATAATTGGTCTATATTGAGTATCCCCCCATACACCCCCCCCCCGGCAATATATATCACAAAGTCAAGCTTGGTTGCAAATGGACATTCTGGGCACCACAATTCAAAAAGGATATTGACAAATTGGAGCGTGTCTAGAGGAGGGTGACTAAAATGGTGAAAGGTCTGGAAACCATGCCTTATGAGGAAAGACTTAGGGAGTTGGGTATGTTTAGCCTGGAAAAAAGATGGCTAAGGGGCAACATGATAGCCCTGTTTAAGTATTTGAAGGGGTGTCACATTGAGGATGGAGCAGGCTTGTTTTCTGCTGCTCCAGAGACTGGAACACGGAGCAATGGATGCAAGCTCCAGGAACAGAGATTCCACCTCAACATTAGGAGGAACTTTTTGGCAGTAAGAGCTGTTCGGCAGTGGAACAGACTCCTTCAGAGCGTGGTGGGGTCTCCTTCCTTGGAGGTCTTTAAACAGAGGCTGGATGGCCATCTGTCAGGGATGCTTTGGTCATGATTTCCTGCATGGCAGAATGGGGTTGGACTGGATGGCCCTTGGGGTCTCTTCCAACTCTACAATTTATGATTCAATGATTCTACGACATGGCTGTCAAGTTTAGTTCAACTTTCTACCATGAGCTACCATTACCTCCTAGTGCCCTGAGTGTTACTAGTGATAGTTAGACTGGAGACATACTTTTTGTCTGAGCCAGGCCTGTGAATGAGTGAAACACAAAAAGCCAGACCTGTCCAACATGGGAGGGGAGAATTGAAAGGAGCACTTTCTATTGGCATTTTTATCCAAAAGCCTCTAGCTCTGTTCTTTTTACAAGTGCCTTCCTTCGTTTACAGCTTATCCCTATCTAGGGAGGGGGGACGTGGAGCGTTTTGAAGAACAGGGGTGAAAACAGCTCTCTTCCTCTTTGCTTGAGTGTTTTGTTGTTTCATTCTTGATGCCTTTTCAAGGCTTTTGCCTTCTAATCCACAATTGAAATCCTCTGAATAAAGGTGATAATAAAAGGTTCCAGAAACTATTCACAGCCATTTTTCTCCTGGTGCCCTTAATGGGAACAAGTGGAACTCTAATTTATAATAATAATCATAACACTGTGAGGTTCTTTTTTGCCCATTTTATCTCTCCAACTTCAAATACTTCACTAGAATTAAATGGAATAGGTTCCCCCTGTGGTTTTGGAACCTTTTGGTTAAGCTCTTCTTTGTGAGTTTCAGATTTACTGGGGGTGGGTGGGAGTTTCAGCTCTACTCTGTGTGTTGCAGAGTCTGAGGAATTGCACACCCATTATGGTCTTACCCCTTGTTTGCTGTGGCTAGGAGTGTCTCTCATCTATGGTTTATAAAGCTTTTGGTGTTTCATTGGTGCAGTAGTAGTTAAGAAAGTGTGTCTGTAGTAGCTGTAAGTAGCTAAAGGTCTACCTGTCACATCTGAGGAAGTAGACTAAGTCTACAAAAACTGATGCTCCAACTTTTTTTCTCTCTGTTAGTCTCAAAGGTGCTACAAGATCCCTTTGCAAACTGTTTTTGTGTGTGTGTGACTTACTGTCAAGTATCAGCTTTTAGAGCACCAGTTTCAGAGCTCATCAGAAAACTTTAGGGTGGTCTAAGCAGTGAAAAAAGATCCTCATGGAATTTGCCAAATGGGATCCCGCATCAATCTGCTGTATTGGGAAGGAAGGGGGCCAAAAATATCCAAAACTCTGAAGAAAAAACCTTTGCGACTTTTCCTGGAGTTTAAAACACACACACACACACACACACACACACACACACACACAAGAGGGATGCTCATTTCTGTTCGTTGGGACAAGTGATTCAATATGAATTGCTTGCCCATATGAGAGGAAACACAAACCTGATTGGCCAGATGAGCATGGGGGGTTAGGACTTGCTAATAGGGCAAGCGCCCACTGCCGCCATGTTGGATTTTCACCTTAGCAAGTGATTGCTAGGGTGATAAACCAAGGATTTGTGTTATCTTTTTCTCTCTCTCTTTTTCTGTAAAGGTGGAATATTGCTTGTATGCACTGTGGAAATAGGTTTTTTTTTAAAAAAAAAAGTTTTGCGGCAACAGATTTAGAAATGCAAGTACAGTTGTCCCTTCATATCCACTGGGGTTTGGTTCCAGGACCCCCTGTGAATACCAAAATCCGTGAATACTCAAGTCCCATTATATGCAATGGCATAGCAAAATGGTGTCCCTTATATAAGATAGCAAAATCAAGGTTTGCTTTTTGGATTTTTTTTTTTTTTAAGAATATTTTCAAGCTGTGAATGCTTACATCTGTGAATACCAAATCCATGAATACAGAGGGACAACAGTAATTCATTTGCAGCTACTATCTTTGCTAGAGGGCATGCAAAGTTTATAGGGGGTTTTCTGTGGTTTTTTTCCGGGCTGTGAGGCCGTGTTCTGGAAGAGTTTATTCCTGACGTTTCGCCTGTGTCTGGCATCTTCAGAGAATGGTGGGTAGGAGTGTGTAGGGTTTCTGTACTGTGAGTCCCTGTTGGAGAGGATATGTAAATGTGTGTATTTGAATGACTAGTTCCTGGGGGGAGATATGCAAGAGGATTAGTGTCTGTTTGGCTAATGGCCCATTAACTTCTGGAAATCCCCCTGTCCCTGGGTGGAGTTCATTTGCATGTGTTGAGTTTTGATTTTGGAGTTTGATTTTGGTGGGGGCTGTAAAATCATTAAGACAGGTTGCAGCTGATATCTCCTATAGACAACCCCTTTATTGCTAGAAATCCAGGAAGCAGGTAATACAAAGTTGTTGCTGAAATCAAAATCTGGTACACTCTAAAAGCATTTTACAATCAACAGAATCTGACAGGCTACCTAACTATTGGTTCTCCATCATCCACTGACATAGGTATTCTGTAATAGAAAAGGTAGCATTTCCCCAAAGTCTCTAACCTTGAAGTTAATTGCTGCTGTCTGGTTGGTTATCCCTTTCGCCAAGCATAGTTACACATACCTCATTTCACCCCTACACAAACTGTTATTCACATTCTACATCAAAGCTCCAGGGAAACTAATGAATATGGCAGGAGCAGGGTCAAAGGGACCGATCCTGACACTTACTAGCAGGGATGGCCTTACCTGAGGTAGCCACCTCAGGCACAAGATCTGGGGTCTCTTAAGAACACAGTAAATGGGTTGATTATTTGCTCTGCTGTTACTGTATTTCTACTGCCAGGGGAGAGGAAAAGAGCTTAAGTTCGGCTTATGTTGTGTTATGTTGTGTCCCAGTTCTGCTGTATGCACCAAAGAAATTTGACCGATCAGCAGTACTGTGCACCTTGACTTGGCATCATCAGTGGCACCATTTCTTGTTCTGTATCAAGCACCAAACTGTCTTGGGCATTTTACTAAGCCAGTGCAGAGAGAGGCTTTTCCATTTGACAACTTACCTGATCTGAGGGCTAAACTGGAGGTAAAGCTATAAACATGTCTTTGAATTTAATGTGTAGATTAAAAATGCAAATAGCAATAGCATTGATATTTATATACTGCTTTTCAGTGCCAAAGCACTCCCTAAGCGGTTTACAATGTGTTAGCGAATTGCCCCCAACAAGCTGGGTACTCATTTTACTGACCTACAGAAGGATGGAAGGATGAGTCAATCTTGGAGTCCTGCAGGAACGAACTCACAATGTTGTGGTTGCAGTGCCGGCATTTAACCACTGGGCCACCAGAGCGCCGTAGCCATTGTATGGAACCTTGTATTGGACAGTTTATCAGTTGCATTTTACCCAAAGGTATTGTAGCCTGTTGTAATACAGATGCTTCATGAGAACAGTTATACAAATGGTTTGGAATTAAAGTATACTTTTGATTTTTAAAAATGCAAATAGCATGCATAGGTTGTGTGAGTGGCAATTACCAGGGTTAAAGTGAGCAGGGGAGGGAAGGAGAGGGAAGGCCTTCTCTGAAGCTGCTATTTGCATTGGCATGGATGGTGTGATTCCCCCCTCCCCAAAACAATAGCAGCATTCAAGGAGTGATATTCCCCAGGAAGGGAGGGCCCTGAAGAAAAACTACCATACTGCCAGTCATAGTAGACAATACTGGGCTGGATGAGACTCTTAGCCAGACTTTGGGGGTAGAAGGCACCTTCCTGCAACTAGATTGAATGTAAGACTCAAATTTCCCCCCTGCTGTTTGAAGCTCCTGCTCTACTGCAATAGGAAGCTGTTTAAAGAAAGGAAAGGAAAAGCAGAGACATTTCCTCCCTGCCCTGAATTACAGCAACAACCCCATTCAGACCAGCCTGTATTTCAGCTGGCCACCGCTGTGCTAGCAGGCGCTGTCTTTGAACATTTTCCTGCCTTTTATACAGGCATTTTGGGTTTCCTTAGAAGTTCCCTTGCATTCACCGTACAACACATTTAGGTCTAATTCCACAGTGCTGTTCCTGGTCTCCTTTTGTATTCCCCTGCATACCTCTATAAAATGGGTAAAATGTGTGTGTGTGCGTGCACACTTGCACATGCCATACAAATGGCCTTTTTTTAAAAAAAAAATCAAGGTGGTTCCCACTGTTGTCTTCTCAGTACTCACAGTGAATTGTACATTTATTTTGCTAGTCCTTTTTGAAAAGGAGCCATTGTACCTGGTGGGCTCCTTTCAACACTCTCTTGCTTGTAGGTGGGAGGGAGAAACTAGTCTTTGTGTTACTGCTGCCCTGTATGCGAATTATACTGAAGTTATGATTAAAGAATGGGGAAAAGATAGCTCAAAATGCCCACTGGGGAGCACCTTTTCTATTGCTCCCTTTCCCTTTGTGACCAGCCACCTCTTGCTAACACTGAAGGTGGAGAGTGGATCCAGTGGTGCTGGTTCCTTCTGATGTGTTTTGACAAATCTAATCAGGTGAGCATGTCACTGCCTCTCCCATCCCGGGTACCTCCCCTTACAAATTGGAGTTCAAACAGAATATCCTTCACAATTACTTTGTCAGCTTTAAACAGTAATGATGGCTCTGCTGAGGTTGACAGAGAAGGGGAAACAAAATGGACACAGGGCTGGATGAACCTGTGGGAAATTATAATGTAATACAATCTTCTTGTATCTCATGTAAGTTTAGATTAGGAATTTCCTTGCATGCTTAAGTTTCATATTACAACTCCCCCTTCTTCTCCTAAGCAACTCCAGCCATCTGGAGCAATGGGGTGACCACATTCATCACAGGGCCTCCTAATTTAAATACTTTATGATTCTTTGTGTAAGGTCCCTTTTAAGGTCTGCTCCGTGTGGCCTTTGCAATTATTCCTTTACCTTTTTACCTTCCATGCACCTTCGCCATGCTGCCCTCACTTTTCCCCTTTCCTGCATTCATTGCAAACATCTAACTTACAAATATGAAGAAAAGAGTTTCAAGCTCTTGCTGACACTCAATCATCTCCCAAGACTGGGTGAGTTTACTATCCTAACCTAATCCTCTTAGTTAGTTAAGGACCTTAGATTTGTTTTGAATGTGTAGATTAAGATTGCTATACCTTCAGTAAACTTTTGATGTGCATTTTTAAACAGCCGTCTTTGTTGTTTTAATGAGTCTAATTGACTGGGTGATCAAACCACATATAAATGCTAATTGAGCTGGGTAGCTGTCTTCCAATGCTAACTAACTGTTTTACTTTGAAAGTTTTTTTTTTCTTTTTAAAGAAGATATTCCTAAAAGGGCTTGATCCCTGGAATCTTTAAAAAGAACTTAATTTTATACTCATACACCCCAACAGAACCAACATGCCAAGGAATTTGTGGCAAAACAGAGCTCAAGTGAAAGTGAGAAGGACTCTTCACATGCCTGTCCTCCTTTTTGCTTTGGGGTTTCTTTAGGTCAACACCTGGGGAGTTACACCTCTCCAGATGTCTTTGGAGAAGAGCTCCCAACTATCTTTCATCTTCACCTATGTTGGCTGGGGCTGAGGGAAGGTACAGGCCCAATCTATAATGGAAGACAGTTGCCCATCCCAAGTTTAGGGCCCAGTTTTCTTGAACTATAGCAGTCATTGGACCTTGAATGCTCATCTTCCCCACGACTGTAGTCCTTGAAAAAATGAGGGTGTGGTACTCTACTCTACTTAAAGACCCCATTTGATTGCACACTCCCCAGAATTTCTCTGTATTCAAAAGCCTGTGCGGTATTTATTTATTTATTTATATCCCGCTCTTCAGCCACAAAGGCTATCAGAGCGGCTTACAAATTGTTTTAAGCAATAGCTATTTACACATCTACACTGCATTAAGCAGTTTCCAATGTGTGTTAGCTAATTGCCCCCCACAAGCTGGGTACTCAATTTACCAACCTACGAAAGGATGGAAGGCTGAGTGAACCTTGGAGCCCGCTGGAATCGAACTTGCAACGTGGTGGCTTGCAGTACTGGCATTTAACCACTGTGCCACCAGGGCTCCTGGTGGTTTAGTGGTGTAGTGGTTTAAGTCACTAGGACTCTGGGGGAGTAGGGTTCAGATTCATGCTCAGCCACAGAATAGCCACTCCAGCCATGGAAATCCACTGAGTGACCTTTGGCAAGTCACACTCTCTCAGCCCAAGAGGGAAGGAGCAATGGCAATCTTCCTCTGAGCAGATCTTGCCAAGAAAACACTGGGATAGGGTCACCCTGAAATGGAGTCAACTTGAATGCCTAGAACAACAACAGCAGCTGTGAAATCAGTTCCAGTAGTGAACATTTGGACAACTTACTTAACAGTGTCACCATGAGAAGCTTCCTGGAAAGAAATGCTTTTTCTTTCCTTTTCCTTTTTTTAAAAATTAAGAGTGAAAGAGAAGCAAAATTCTAGCAGGGTAACCAGATTAGTTTCTCTTAGAGTGGACATACACTTGTGTGTGCACACACTCACCCAGGGAAGGGAGAGATCTTGAGCTGTTCAACAAACTGGTAGTTTTATTATCATGGTAAAAGCCTCTATGCATCAGGATCTGCTTCATTCAATGCAAGAGCTGTACTCAGAAAACTGTGCACACGCAGTAATGTATGGGGGCAGAAGCAGGGTTTTAAGCTGTCAGGCCAGTGTGGACCATGAAATACAACAGTTGGTAGACTAGCATGCAAAACTTCCAGTTTTCGTTATTGTTGCTAATGAACAATAGCAATTGATAATGGCACTGGACTCTGAAGATCAGGTGTGCTAAGGCACCATCATGGCACAGATCCATCATGCCTGGACCCAGAAGCAGATGAAAGGTCCTCTCTCCATCCCAACTGCCACTGCCCTGACTTCAGAGGGAGGGAAGAGGCAGGCACAGCTCCACCATGCCAGAAAGAGATGAAAGGCCTTCCCAACAACCACTGTTGTGGGTCTACAGGGAAAAAAAGAAGAGGCAGGCATTCCTCCATCATGCCTAGGCCCAGGGTCGGTTTAAGGCACCAATGGCATCAGCATCCGCAGGGGGCCCCATCATTGTGGGGGCCCCTTAGTAACCCTCCTCCTGCAAAAACATTATTAGTAATAATCTGAATATCCTGTACTGTGAATAGCTTAGGTTGAGTTAGGTGACATTGATCTGAGATAAACACATGGGGCCCCCAAAATAAAGCATTGCAGGGGGCCCCCAAATTCCTTAAACCGGTCCTGCCCAGTCTCAGAAGCAGATGAAAGGCCCTCTCTCCATCCCAATTGCCTCTGCCCTGGCCTTGGAGAAGAAGAAGAGGCAGTATCTGCTGGACTTAATCCCTCCCCATGCTATTATTTGCTTTTCTTTTTGTGTCATGTCTAAATTAGATTGTAAGCCTGACAACAGGGAACTGTTTTGTTGTTCTTTTACTTGTAAAGCACCATGTACAGTGATGGTGCTATATTAATTAATTAATTATTCTTCATAGCTTTGCTCTGTGAATTTCATAGCTGGAGTAAAAGTGAGCAAGCAGTCAGAGAGAATCAGCCATATCTCAGTTTCTTCTTTTTTTCGATAACTTTACCACCTCTGACCGAATAAGAAACACACAGAGGCCATTTTTAAGCACCTTTCCACATTTGCTGAGCTGCCCCTGCTTTTCTGTCTGTTACTCTTATCTATTTTGCCCGATCCTTCTCACTCTTCCCTTATTCGCATGGATTGTCCTCCCTTTTGCTACAAACAGTCTGGCTTCCTGAAACCAAACCTATAAGAACTTGACTGCTGAGCACTTGGCAAAACTCTCCATCACCTTCTCTTTGATCTGTTTTTAAAAGTTGTATACCACTTTTCCCTGAAAGGCGCCAAGCGACTATCCTACTGAATAGACAAGATGCTTTTGTTGCCGACTCCAATAAAGCTGACTTTCAGGAGACAGAACTGTCTTGTCTTTTATTGTTCCACAATACAGAAGCAGTTGAACAAACAGTGGTGGGTAAAGAGCAATTGCTGTATTTACTACTACTGCCTGTCTTGCGTTTGTTTGTTTGCCAATATTCTGTTCCGTGCAGTGTGGAATGCCAAATAGGATCATTTATTTATTTATTTATTTATTTATTTTGCTTCCAAAGGACTTATAGACTGCATCCAATGGAATCTAGACATCTCTAAACTTTCCTTCCAGAGAGAAATAAAATGGAAAAAATTGGGTTTGGAGGATGGGGAAATATAAACCATTAACTACAGTCAGACCCCCATATCCGTGGAACCAGTACCCATCGTTTCAGTTATCTGCGGGACACAAAACAGGGACACATACCATAGAGACAACCAAGATAATGCCTAGAGAGGCATCCTCTCTAGACGTTTTCTGGGTCCTCCAAGGCAACTTTATGGTAGATTTTTACCAGAAATCCATTATTTTAATAGGGGTTTGCTGTTATCCGCAGTTTCCAGTATCCATGGTAAGTCTGAGAACTGAACCTCCATGAATAAAGGGGTCTGATTGTATTCAGTAGTCAAAGCAAATGAAGGAATTTGACTAAGAGTTGTCATCCTTTTGTTTACTACATTTTTCCCCTTGAAAATCTAGGAATACTGCCAAACTAGCTGTACCCAGCCTAACCTGCACCATTGTAATGGATTTGAAAGGTTCACACAGTTCAGCTGCATACTATTATTGTGGGAAAAATATGTCAGTGTTTTACATGTGTTTTTTCCACATGGTTCAGCTACACACTATTATTTTAGGACAAAATATTGCATTGTTTTACATATGGGTGGTGAGTGGCTGAGGGAGTGAGAGGAGGGAGGGGATTGGTTGGGTATGTTTTCTAAGCAACCAATCAGCACACTGGGAAAGGAAACATACCCAAGCATTTTATATAGAGAGAGCTTTCTTTCTTGGAGGTGGGGGAAGTATATTCTTTGTTGACCACCCAGCAGGGCCAGTTTAAGGGCCCTGAAGCACTTGCAGCCACAGGGGAGCCCACTATTGTTCCCCCATTGTAACCCTCCTCCTGCAAAAACATTATTAGTAATACAGTTGTCCCTTCACATTCGCTGGGGTTTGGTTCCAGGACCGCCCGTGGATACCCAAATCCGTGAACACTCAAGTCCCATTATATGCAATGGCATAGCCAAATGGTGCCCCTTATACAAGATGGCAAAATCAAGGTTTGCTTTTTGGATTATTATTTTTTAAAGAATATTTCTAAGCTGTAAATACTTAAAACTGTGAATGCCAAATCTGTGAATGTGGAGGGACAACTGTAATCTGAATATCTTGTACTGTGAATAGGTTGGGTTAGGTTACATTGACCTGAGATAAACATATGGGCCCCTAAAAATAAAGCATTGCAGGGGGCCCCAAAATTCCTTAAACTGGCCCTTCCACCCAGACCTCTTGCACATGTATGCATCTTTACTTATGCACTTCTACATGTACAATCATGCTATCATAGCACCAACTTTCTAATGTAGATGGGCAAAATGCTTTGGGATCACTGAAGGGATACTTTATCTTTAAAGATTTCTTCTTTGCCTGTGCAAATGCTTCATAGTAGGGATTTGGTGTGCGGAGGAAGGATTATGGATGAATTACTCTTAGTCGGTCTTCCTTCCCATTTTGTTCATATTAAAAAATAAACATTTTGCCTTTTTAGAAGAGAAGTAAAACAATGAAAAGGGACCTTTGATTACCAGAGACTAACCAGGAAGGGAAGCAGATGCAGTAAGGAATAATTATTCAATTATCCTGCCTCCCCACCCGCCACACACATTAAATAGCATTAAGCAGCAGAAGCTCCAAGGAGGAAGCTACCAATTAACACTGCAGTGTACATTTGCTGAATTGCCTGCTCCCTGCACCAAACAAACATTATAGAAGGATCTCTGCCATGAGTAAAGGCCATCATTGAATAAAATAGCCCTGTGTTACATGAAACTATTTAATTCCACTTCCATCTGACTGTGTGAAAAGGGAGTGTCTTGGCACTACGATTTGGATTGCTTTTGTGTAGAAACAGCCTCCTGTATTTAGGAAAGAGTGCGATTGCATTATGTCAAAGCAAACAAAATTTGATTACCTCCCAAACTACTGGCCTACACTTTTTGGTGAAATAGCAAGTGCCCTCTTCTTCATATGCTCATGTTCTTGCCATAAATACTTTGGTTGTCTAAACTTCTCCCCTTTGACATGATTTTGTATATATATGAACAATGCTACCAAACTGAAATTTATTATGCATGAGCCAACCAGGCTTTTGCAGACAGGACAAAAAGCATAGCATCTATTTAAATTAAAAACAAACATCAACCAGCAAGATTAATAATCAAAATAACAATGCAGAAAGGATAAAAAACAACAAACAGAGGTTGACCCCTGTATTTGTGAGCAATATATTCTAAGACACCCCCTCCCGTGGATACCCAAGACAATGGATACTTGGGAGCCCTGTTATTTTCAATGAGATGAACGCCGGACATTGACCATAGAATTACACTAGAGGACCTAAAAATGCCTAGAAAGGACTTTTTTTTTTTTTTGCCATGGATAAGTGAAACTCTGTATACCAAAACCGTGGATACAAGGGTTGAGCTGTGTCAAAAATTATAAAACCTCTGCCAATTATACTTGACAACACAATTGAAACTTACAAAACTAGAACCAGGCAGAGTCTGGCAAATGCTCGCAAATTTTTACTGTTCTAATAAAATGAAATATCCCACGCAAACACTGTTTTAATAATATTGTCAAATGTGTTGTATTTATAATTCCTCCTAGTCTTGGATAGTGGGTGTATCAGACGTTTTCTTCTTGGAAGGCGTTGTGAAAAGAACGGTTTAACAGATTGTGTGTGATTGTGTTGATGAGAAGCAAGCTTCTGTCCTCTGGCCAGGAACCAGCTGGCTGGAAGCAGAACAAATGAAGCAGTTGCTTTTTATTAGATTAGACATACATACTGATCTTAAAATATACATGGTAATGGAGGAGAGGTGAGCTGATCACCTTTGGAAGTAGAGTGGTAATAACAGATATTAGCAAGTTCCAAGAAATTGTTTAATAATGTTCCAGTTAGGATTTTTAGCTATGTGTCATCCTTCCCATTACAAGTAAACCCTCTATGAGTTACAGAACTTTTTTTTAAAGCACAGCATAAATGCATTTGTTAGCAAATGCATTAATTATTTTGTATTTTAAGGCGGGGAGGGATTGAGGGGTTGGATGTATATTTTAATTGTTGTAAGCCGTCCCGATATTATATATTATATTATATTGTATTGTATTGTATTGTATTGTATTGTATTGTATTGTATTGTATTATATATTATATATATGGCGTTTCTTCGCAAACGAAGATTCAGGAAGGACTCATCCCGCGCTTTCTGCAAGCGCGCTGATGACTAAAAAGGCCAATCCGAGATAAACAAGTCCGGTTGCAGAAAGCACAGCAGAAGATCTCCTTGGGTGATGTTTTTGGGTTGTGTTTCTTTCTGCGTTGTCCTTTCTCTTCAAGACTTGTTCGGCATGAGTTCTCAAATAAGGCTGCAGCATTGTGGATAGTGCTATATTATTAGTGTTCAATTACTAGGAATTACTATTAATTACTAAATATTGCTGCCAGCAATTAGATGTTGAATGGGCCTATCCTTTCTCTGCTGTTAATAATTTAGGTTACTCATAAATGTGCAAATGCGTTGTGGTATCCAGTAAAACGTGCATCTGCAAATATTTAAGGACTAGTTTGGGTGTGAAAACATAATCAAGGCTTATGGTTGTTGTTTCTGAATGGAAAAAAAATTAAACAGAAACCATTGTTTTTAAATGTGGATGCGTTTCTAGAGTCATAGAGGTGAGGAAAGTTGGATGTGGTTGTTCATTATTTGAGAGAAACATTAGTTCAGACAGAGCACCTAATAATGGTTTTTTAAAAGCTTACAATTTGGCTTGGTGAAATGCTTTGGGAAATTATTTGTTTGGATTAGAACTCCCAAACCATAGTCTGTGATTGATTGGCAGATTAGTTTGAAGTGAGTTTGCAAACCATGGTTTTTCTAGGTTAAAACCCTACTCTGACATCATGTCCCAATGATGTACACTAAAATGCATCAAATGCAAGTCCTGCCCTGGGGTTCGTGGTCTCTTCGTACTGAACACAGAGTCTGCAGAGAGGTTTCCATGAATGACCATTTATAATTGAAACCATAGATAACAGCAAACCCTATTAAAATAAAGGACTCTTGGTACAAACATACCATAGAGTTACATTGGAGGACCTAGTGATTTCTAGAGAGGACACCTCTCTAGGAATTTTCCAGCATGACTCTATGATCTGTCCCTGTTTTTTCAATCGTGGATAACTGAAACTGTGGTTCTGTGGATATGGGGAGCAACCTGTGTTGCAAAGGTCACTAAATCAATAAACCATACGGTTTCTCTTTCTGGCTTTTCTTCGCAAACGAAAATTCAGGAAGGACTCATCCCGCACTGATGACTAAAAAGGCCAATCCAAGAGAAACAAGTCCGGTTGCAGAAAGCACAGCAGATGGTCTCCTTGGGTGATGTTTTCGGGTTGTGTTTCTTTCTGCGTTGTCCTTTCTCTTCAAGACTTGTTTGGTGTGAGCTCTCAGATAAGGCTGCAGCATTGTGGATAGTGCATCTCCATGCCTCCCAATGTGAGGTGGACCATTGTTCGTGATCAGTTTGGCCAAGCCTGAGATGTTGTGTCTAGTTTGTCTAGTTTGTGTTGCTTTCATATTTGTTCTCGGTGGTTTTAGTTAATTTACTGGTGTGTTTTTGTATCAAATTTGCCTATATATATATGTGTGTGTGTGTGTGTATTGAAATAGGTTTCAAAACAGATTTATTCTCAAAAATATTTAATCCCACCCAGAAAGATAAAAGCACTTCCATTAAGTATCTCCAACTGGGGTATTTTCTGACCCAGTGAGAATTCCAATATTTTGCAGAGTTAAAAAAATGTTGATTATCCACACAAATTATTTTACATGCAGAATCATGGGCATCCCACAATACCCAAATACCTACAACAAGGAAACACATGCTCATATAAGGTAGAACATTTGTTCTGAGTAGCTGTCAGCGCTCCTTGTTTCAAGAAATTTAACCAAAGCAAGTGCAATCAATTTTTGTCCTGGCAATTTTTATTTATTTATTTATTTATTTTGGTGGGGGTCTGGCTTCAAAAACAAAACAATACTAAAAATGGCAAGCGCTTGAAACTCAGGGACATAGTTTACAACTCTTCAAATGATAGTGCCATGCCTACATTGTAGGTCTTGTTCTGTATGAATTCCACAACAAAATATTACTCTGAAGGGGCTAAAATATCCAAACTAAATATATTACTGAGGCATAAATATGTTTAGATGTTTTGTTTTTTCCTGAACTGATAAGTGCATCTGGAACACCTGAGAAATAAAGACGGTGCTGGATAATTTGCACTCTCTTGTGTATATATATATCTCCCACTCTATATGCAAGGTTTTCAGGGCACTGTACAATAAAATCAGCTTAAACAGTTTAAAACAATTTACAATGGTAAGAAATAATTTAAACAGACTAAAAGCATATTAAACAAGTTAAAGCGAGACAATTTGAAATGAAGTTAAACAGCTGAAGACAATTTAAAACCATCCACGTATGCAGATTTGGATGTTGTCATGTAAGCCTTAAAAGCTTTTATTAGAAAAAGTCATGTTTTCATTTAACACTGGAATGATACCAGCCTGGGACAGGCTTCTAAAGGGAACTTTCCATAACTGGGCACCACCCTCTTTTGTGGATCATGGAGTTTGTTGCATTTTGCTGCATGGCCAACAAAGATAGGTTTGCAGTGCCATTTGAGGTAGAGTTTATGTTCGGGCTAACATGTCCATCTTGAGTTTCAGCCCAATATTCAAGCAGGGAAATAATGCCTGCATAGAGTTTTGTTTCATTTGCAATTTAGAAGAAAAGGGGAAAAGATTGTATGAACTCCTAAATTTGCAGGGAAATAATGCCTTGCATAGAGTTTTGTTTCATTTGCAATTTAGAAGAAAAGGGGAAAAAATTGTATGAACTCCTAAATTTGCACTAATGTTGTTTTCCATTGTGAAAAATTGCGGAGCACTGGAACAAAGTTTGTATGTTTTACAGTGGCTTCTCTCAGCTGATTTGGTGACTTCCAGCAACATCTCTCTCTGTGGCCCCAATTTTCCTTAACCTCAGTAGCTTGTTAAGAGGAGTTTATTGTTTCTAGCAAACTCCTAATCAAAGTTGTGAGTTTTATCACCCCAGTGCAGGCTTTAGTGTGATCTTTTTAAAAGGTGTTGCCTGCTGTGAAATTGAACATGCTGAGTAATTTGCAGACCCTTGGAAGTATTGCAAACTGGGAGGTGAGATGTATAATTTGTAGAACTCTTTTGCCAATTAGAGTTTATCGTTTGGAGTCTATCCAACCTCATGAGCTTTGTCGGAAGGTTTCTTCAAATTTTGAGTTGCCAAGGAGACCAGCAAGTATTGACAGATGGATAGATATTCATGTTTGCATCTAACGTATCCTTGGCGGAAGTGAGTACTGTGATTCTCAGGAGAAGAAAACTTTGCCTAAGAAATGGATCATTCAAAACTCTTGACAGGGTGGTCTTCCTCCTACACTGATGTTCAAGCATCTGAGGAGGTAAACCAAGTCTACTAAAGCTTATGCTGCAATTTAGTTATCTTAGTTAGTCTCAAAAGTGCTACAAGATCCCCTTTGCTCACTGAACTGTCTTATTGTCAATTAATGTCCAGAAAGACTCCCTTGAGAGCCAGCATGGTGAAGTGGTTTGAGTGTTGCCATAAGACACTGCAGACCAGGGGTTTGAATCCCTGGCCAGACATGGATACTCACTGGGTGGCCTTGAACAAGTCACACACTCTCAGCCTCAAAGGAAGTTCAAAGGCAACCCTCCCTTCGAACAAATCTTGCCAAGAAAACCCCATGATAAGTTTGCCTTAGGGTCGTCAATAAGTCAGAAACGACTTGAAGGCACACAACAGCAAACAGGATGAAGCCTGAGAAGTCCCACGTTGTGAAAACAGGAGGTGGTGGAGGGTTAAGTGTCTGTGTATGTTTTCAGACATATCTCAACCATTCAAAAGGCTATGCAAAATATGTGCCGCTTTATCATAAGATCACTTAGAGTCTTCAGACACTCCTGCTTTGTTCCCATATATATGGGATGATTTTCTCTCTTCTCATGAAAACTGTCTCCTGGCTTCTTCTACTGCTCTACTGTCCTGAACCCTATTTCCTCTGGTCTTTTACTTCACTTTCTGTATTTAGACTACTCTTTTTTTCTTCCTCCTTATATATGGTTGCTTGTTGCAATACCTCTCTCTCTCTCTCTCTCTCTCTCTCTCTCTGGCTTTTCTTTGCAAACAAAGATTCAGGAAGGACTCATCCCACGCTTTCTGCAAGCACGCTGATGACTAAAAAGGCCAATTGGAGATAAACAAGTCCAGTTGCAGAAAGCACAGCAGAAGGTCTCCTTGGGGGATGTTTCCGTGTTGTGATTCTTTCTGCGTTGTCGTTTCTCTTCAAGACTTGTTCGGCGTGAGTTCTCAAATAACACTGCCTGTTTTCCCCCCACTCCCAATCCACCTTTGTCTTGCCTTCTGTTACTCAGAAAAAAAGCATGGGAATAGGTGGCTGAAATCATAAACTAGGGTTGGAATTATACAGCCCTTCAGTTGTTGTCAAGCTACTGTTCGCTTCATTCTGTAGGCTCTACTAGCTGGAACTGCTGGAAGCTGCATTTCCACATCCTTTGGAGGACTGTATTATTCCCACCACTGTTAGGGGAACAGCTGATGATGATATGGCCAGTTTTGGGCACCACGATTCAAGAAGGATATTGAGAAGCTGGAATGTGTATAGAAGAGGGCGGCCAAAATGGGGCGAGGTCTGGAAGCCATGATGCCCTATGAGGCTTAGGGAGCTGGGTATGTTTAGCCTGGAGAAGAGAAGATGAAGAGGGGACATGAGAGCCATGTTTAAATATTTGTAGGGATGTCATATTGAGGATGGTGCAAGCTTGTTTTCTGCAGCTCCAGAGACTAGGACATGGAGCAATGGGTTCAAACTATAGGAAAAGAAATTCCACCTAAACATTAGGAAGAACGTCCTGACAGTAAGAGCTGTTCGGCAGTGGAATGTGATGCCCCCTCGTAGTGTGGTGGAGTCTCCTTTGGAGGTTTTTAAACAGAGGTTGGATGGTCATCTGCCAGAAATGTGATTGTGTATTTCTGTTTGTGTACTTTGTGTATTCCTGCAGGGCAAGGGGTTGGACTAGATGCCCCTTGTGGTCTCTTCCAACTCTGTGATTCTATGATATAATTTATTACGGTTTGTGCCCACAGTTCCTCTGATGAGGTCAAGGTGGCTTAAGTAGCTGCCCACTTTATCCTACCCACTTGTAACCTTGCAAGGCAAGAGAAAGTGTGACCATGCCAAGGAAGTTTCACTCTGTAGGGACTTGAACCTGGACTTGGAATCCCAGTCCAGCATTTAAAGCATGGCGGGAGTATACGTGTCATTGTTCCAGATCTGCACCAGCTATAGGATCCTGCACAAAGGTGGCCTTGTACAGAATCAGTCAAAACAAACAGCCCCTTAGATGATCCCTGAGGTGTGGGATGTTTGCAGAGATGCTAAAGTGTAAGTGAAGAAACAGTCTGACATGTCTCCTTGGTGCTCATCAATCTCTGCCTTCACATCCTTCTTGTTCTTGTTCTTTATGGGCTCAGAGACTTTGCTTGGAGGGACCTGCCAGTTGTCTTTTCCAAAAGCAACCTTTTGTTCTCGGCTTCCTCTGGGTATGGCAGTCAGCCCTTCCCTGTTCCACTGCTCCTGCTCTTGTCAGACCTTCATGTTTAAATGATAATCCCTGTAACATATCAGAGGAAGAAACACAGAAGAAACTCAGTGATGTCTCTCCTCACCCCCTGTGGCAAAAGAAGTAGGATGTCAACTCATCCATCTCATTTGAAAGGTTAATATTTAATACATTCAGCAGTTTGTTTGAGTTCAGCTTCTGTCTCCTTGTGACAGTGACACCCTGAAAAGCAACTTTGGGGAGCGCAAGTCCCAAAATCCATAACCGAGTGGCTGATGGTTCTGTGAAACTTTGCCCAACAAGTAACATTTCTGAGCTCTGATGATATATCTACCCTGCTTGCTTTTCTTGCGCAAGGCGTCCCTCCATTCCAGTAGCTGTCCAACAAATTTACCACTCCACAGTTCTGTTTAAATCCTCACATGGCCTTCAACCTGGTTACCTTGAGGGCATATTGTTTTCAAGATACTATCATCATCATTGTTAATGTTATTGATGTTATGCTTATTATTCTATGTAGAACACAAAATAACTGAGGTTATTGATTATATCGAAATACATCTAGAGAGCACTAGGTTCGGAAAGGCTATTGTAGAGCATAGGAAAAGTCCCTTGTTCCATTTGGAATTGATTGCAAAATACATATTCTGGTATCAGGTACTTTTCATTTGTTGTTGTTAATTTATGTTGTATCATCTTTTAAGAGCACGATGCTTTACAAACAAGAGGTAGTCTAGGTCTCTACCTCAAGAGGTTTATAATATAAAATGGACATAAGAAAACTAGAGAGGAAGGGGATCTGCTAATTTTGGTTACCCATCCTTTGGCTTAGTTACAATATAGAAAGAGTGGGTGATTTGTACCATCCCAGAAGTTCCTGCACTATACCTCCCATTGTCCTTCATCATTGGCTAGGGCTGATGGGAATTTCAGTCCAGTGACATCTGAGTTTCCCATCCTCACTATAGGGTATAGCCACTGTTCTATAAGGCTTCCTGGAGAAGGTGAGTTTTGACATGGGACTGGGTGGAAACAAGAAAAGTCGTAAAACCGCCAGCCTTGCTACTGTGCATGTTGAGCTGAGCTATTTTTTTTAACAGCCACTTTCCTTCTCTAAGGGAAGAAGCAATGCTGTCTACCTATTTTGAAACCATCAATGACCTCCTGTCTTCCTTCGGGCCAGTCCGAGACTGCTCGCGCAACAATGGGGGCTGCACTCGCAACTTCAAGTGTGTGTCAGACCGGAAAGTAGACTCCACAGGCTGCGTGGTATGTATGCCTCTGGGGCAGGTGGGCAGATTGTGCTCATAAAAGAAATGCTTCTCTTTGCCTCTTGGGTGAATGCGCCAACTACCAATCCTGCAAGTTGTGGCATCCTGTTGGTACTTTTTGATGCTGGCTTGCCATTCCGACTTAGAGCTAAACTGCACACAGCAGTCATGATGAGGTTTGCCTTTGACAGCAATACTTTTTCTTTCATAGTTACCTAATGTGGGGTATCCAGTCTGGAACAAGACCTTGGGTTGGGGGGTGGGCATGCTTTGTTAAGCTACAACTCCTTATGTTTCACTACGGTAGTAATGTAGTGTAGTTATACCTTCATTATTTTTATAAAAATGGAGAGAGAGGGAGTGAGGGAGGAAGGATTTAATGTTTTGTCCCCTGATCAGTTTGGCCTCTACCACTTGCCTGGGAAAATAAACCCACTGAAGCCAATGGGAGCCAGTGGTGTGGGGCCCTGATTCCGCACACACGCACCAGACAACAAATTTGATATGTGGTCCCTCTTATTGGCTATTTGTAAAGAGAAACTTTGTACTTAAGGTCAGACTATGTGCTTAATGTTGCAGATTATTTTAGTCTAGAGGGGATGAACCAGGTTAAGTAGTATGTTGCTAGTCTGTATTTCAAATATAACTAAATTAGTTAGTTTTCAGTTACTTTAAAATACACACAGAAAGGGGTTTGTGGATTCAAGGGCTTTTGCAGCCAGCATCCATAGGTTTTCTGTGGTTTGTTTCTGGACTGTGAGGCCGTGTTCTGGAAGAGTTTATTCCTGATGTTTCGGCTGCATCTGTGGCTGGCATATAAACCCCACACACACTTCTACCCAACCATTCTCTGAAGATGCCAGCCACAGATGCAGGTGAAATGTCAGGAATAAACTCTTCCAGAACACGGCCTCACAGCATGGAAAAAGCCCACAGAAAACCAAGAAAGGGGCTTGTTTGGTGCTTCACCCAGCAAGCTGATGTGCCACCCCAGTATTGTCAAGCAAAATAAAATAGCTTCTGATTGCTGTATCGCACCAGGAGAATTATACCTGTGCCAGACCATCTTTAGAAGTCAAGATGTATTAAGAAATAAATGGCAGCTCCTTTGCTCACAGTGGTTGGCTTTGGCTTGAACTGAAAGGGAGACAAAAGCCTGTGAACTGTTGGGAATAGCTGTATGTATGTGTGGAGGGAGAGGATCAAAGAAAACAGCCGTCTCCTGTGTAGCAAGGGAGAGAGAATATTACAATAAGCACAAGTGAGGGGGGAATGCTGCTGAGAAAGTAGGGGTGTGTGTTTAGGAGTTGGACTTAAAGGCAGTATCCCTCTTATTTTCTCTCTGCTTCCCCTTCCATTCATAGGCTCTGGTGTAAAAACACAATTTTGGTACCACATAGAACTTCACAGAAATGTGACCAGAGCCAAATCCACACTATACAAAGAACAGCTAACTTTTTGGTTGAGGCAGCAAACTTGTGGCATAACTTGCCTAAAAATGATCTTTGAAGTCCTACTGTTGAATGCATATGTTGTCTCTCTCTGGCTTTTCTTTGCAAATGAAGATTCAGGAAGGACTCATCCCGCGCTTTCTGCAAGAGCGCTGATGACTAAAAAGGCCAATCTGGGATAAACAAGTCCGGTTGCAGAAAGCACAGCAGAAGGTCTCCCTGGGTGATGTTTCTGGGTCGTGATTCTTTCTGTGTTGTTGTTTCTCTTCAAGACTTGTGTGAGCTGCTCATATGTTGTACTATGCCTAATAAAGGTTAACTGACTAACTGACACACTATACAAAGAATGCTGCTTGAAACTGGATTATTTGCCATGGCTCCTTCCTATAGAATCCTGGGACTGGTAATTTTACAAGGTCTTTAGCCTCCTCTGCCCAAGAGTGCTGGTGCCTCACCATACTATGAATCCCAGGACTCCATAGGAAGGGGCCATGGCAAATCATCCAGTTTCAAACTGAATTATTTGTGTAGCGTGGATCTGGCCCAGGTGCACAGAACCCGGACAAGGGCAAAAGCCTGGCGGGATAATATGCATAAGCTGAGACTGTCATACTTTGGACATATCACGAGAAGACATGGCTCATTAGAAATGATTTAAAGGTGGAAGGCAGTAGGACAAGAGGAAAACTGCATTATAGATGGAAAGACTCAAATCAAGGAAGCCACAGCCTTGAGTTTGCAAGCCCTGTTGATAACAGGGAGCCTTTAAGGTCTCACATTTATAGGGTTGCTGTAAGCTGAAGATGACTTAATACCAGGTCAAAACAATATATATGTCCAAATATTGTGGGTGTATTGGGAGGCGGATTATAATAATCTTTGGTGGATTACAACTCCCATCAATGGCCATGCTGTGTGTGACTGATGGAAATTGTAGTCTCAGAGGTCAGGAAGGCAGCATGTTAGGGAAGACTGGCTTAGAGTAATGAAAGTCCATGTGGTCTTTCTTAGGCTAACAAAAGAAATAACACCATGTCTCCCAATGGAAAATTAGTTGTTCCCTCTCTCCCAGTTGGCATAGCAGGATCTTTCCTACCTCAGCTGTCTGTGTGTCTGTTGTTCTGTCTGTGGTTAGCCCAAACCTGGATATCTAACTTCTGGTGTTTCCCCATGAATCAGATATATAACCAAACTCTCCCTTTCCCCCATTTTGGTGCAATTGCTGTCCTCAGTATTGCACCTCTGGACATATTGTGCCTCTGAGCATCATTCTGCCTTTGTCTTTTTCACATCCATCCCATTATATATCTCATCCTCACAACTATTCTGCTAAAACCAGATCATTGCTCTCCTGAAGCCAAACCTCGAATTTCATACTCCTTCCATCCTTTTAAAAAGAGAATTAGCTTTCTCAGTGTGTCAGCACCTACAAGATGCTGGCTGTGATTTGGCTGAAGTAGGGATTAAAAACAGCTTGTATGCTTGTGCACAAACTCTCTCACACATACATGCACACGCACACAGTCAGATGTTTGAGTTTGCCATCTGGTCAATTTTATACCTGCCTGACTGTTTTGTTACTTTGCCACCTGGCTATTTATTTTTAATCTGTGCTTCAATGCTAGATAAATGACATGTAAATTTGCACATTCAAATGCTGTGACCAAACATGCAGTAGTAACCTCCTAGAGGTAAATGGGAAATTTGATTTTAGTCTGTAATGCCTTAAAGTAGGGTCAAGCTGAATACAATATCCCCCAGAACGTATTAAGAAAATAGTCTATTTATAGTCCATAATCTACTGTTTCTAAAGTATACTTATTGCATAATCGTTAGGACATCACAGAAATGACCGAGCCATGAAAACATAAACCACAAGCACACGTAGACACACACGGACATTTGTTCCCATCGATAGTGAATTCTTCTGAGTTTGTTGCGTGTTATTGTCTGATATTTATTCATGATTATAACTTACGATAACTGGCAATGATTGTGAATTTATCATCTGATGTTTGTAATCACACCGTGTGCTTGTGCTTTATGTTTTCATGGCTTGGTGATTTCTGTAATGTTCTGATGATTATATAGTCACTTATTTAAGTATACTTTATAAGCAATAGTTATGGACTATAATTAGATTATTTTCTTGATCCATTCTGGGGGATATTGTATTCAGTTTGTCAGAGGGGTGATTGCTTTGGTTTTCCTTGTGTGTTGCTCTGCTTCTACTTAAAGCAGGATCAGAAAACCTGCGACCTTCCAGGTGCTGTTGACTAACAACTCCCATCATCCCCATTAGCCATGCTGATTGGGGCTGATGGGGTTTGGATTCCTATAGCAAATGGCAAGCCACCGTTTTCCTGCTTTAAGGGCTTGGATGTTATAAAGGATGAGGAACTATTTTGAAGGGAAACAGCAGGAGGCAAACAAGAAAACATTTAAAACATGACGCCCCTCATGTACAGCCTTTCCATTAAATTTTTAGTGAGTTTGCTTACAGGGCTGGGTTGAAAGATTACTAACAAATGCAATAAATTGAATAAATGCAAACACTCAAATATCTGTTGTCTCATCCTGTGTAGGGCAATTCTTGGCCTCAGCTTCACAGAAGAGCTAACAGTTCCTTGGTCTCGTTCTCACTGACAGTGGGAGATCTGGTCTGTGAAAGTGTTTATGTCACTGTTGAGTATTTCAGGTGCCAAAAGACTCCAGAAGAGAATAACACAGCACACCTCTGAAATGTGTTTTCACTGTATTGATAGGCACACGTCTGGCCTGTATCAAGCAGGACGGGTGTCACACATTGAGAAGGCATGCGATTTGCATGTGGAAGCCCCGGGGTCAATCCCTGACCTCTCTAGGACCCCAGACTGAAAACCTGGAGAGGTGCTGGCAGCCCGTGAATTAGATGGACACAGTGGTCTGATATATAAGCCAGCTTCCTAGATACATATTTAATCCATCACTTCACTCAAAACTATGCAGACTGGAAGCTTGTTGTTATGTATCAAGTCAACTCTGACTTACGCCAACTCTATCACCAGGTTTTCTTGGGAAGATTTGTTCAGAGGAGGCTTACCATTGCTTTCCTCCAAGGCTGAAAGAGTGTGACTTGCCCAAGGTCACCCTCGAGGTATCTGCGGCTGAGTGGAGATCTGAATTCCAGTCTCTGGGAATCCTAGCCCAACATTCAAAGCACTCCAGGCATCCTGGCTCTTACATGATAGCCATCTTCAAATATCTGAAGGACTGTTGTGTAAAAGATGGAGCAAACTTGTTGTTCTTCAGAGAGGAGAAAAGAAACCAGTTGATTCAGAATAGAAGAGAAGGAATCCCACTTAAACATTAGGAAGAACCTCTAGACAGTAAGCTGTTTGACAGTGAACTAGACTTCCTGATAGAGTGGGAAGCTCATTGGGGGCCTTTAAACAGAGATTGGGTGGGCATCTCTTGAGAGTGGTAGTCCAAAAGTCAAACCACTTTACTAGGCTGGAACATTACTCTGTATGTTGGAAATTGTGTAAAAATACACTGTTTAAAATATCAGGGTATTTTGTCCCTGTTTAAACATCCACACTGCACTTCACACATTAATGGATAATGCAGCAAAATTTAGCAGAGCATAGCAAGCTTAATGCACACACAGCATCTAGCGTCAGAATGTTAGCATGCATTTAAAAACACTGCTTATAACCAAACATCCTTTGTCTTTTCCCAAGTTGTTTAACTCCCAAAATAACCACTCAAGACTCAAAGTTAGTTTAAAAAGTACAAAAACTTCTTTACTCACAGTTTAGAGAGCTGATTCTTGGCATGTAACAAAAACACAATCGAAACAGACTAAAACTGGTTAAAAATACTTAAAAACTACATCGTTAGAAAACTATATTCAGGTTTTCGGGGTCCCCTCAGTTCAAAGGTCTATGAGGATTGTTAGAGATCATGGTGTCTGGAACAAAGAAGGACCCTCAGACACTCCCCCTTCATCCCAGATTGCCCAATAGTAAAACTTTAGGAAGTTACATCAGCTCATCTCATATGCCTTCTCAGTTAACCCTTCAATGGCAAAACCATTTCCACTTATTGGACTGCAAACTATATTTTCCAACACTGTATTTATTGAAAGGGACTGGCTTAGTGATAGAGCATATACTTTATGTCAGGAGTGGGCAACTATGGTCCTCCAGATGTTTTTGGACTGCATCTACATCAGTCATTCACCATTGGCTGTGGTGGCTGGCACTGGTGGGCACTGTCAGCCAAAAGCATTGGAAGGTCACAGTTGTCCACCCCTGCTTTGCATATAGAAGGTTCCATATTAGATTAGACTGGAAAGGTTCCTTTCTGAAACTTTAGAGAAGTCTTGCCCTTTGTGTTAGACAATCCTTTAGCTAGACGGAACAATATTCTGAACTGATCACTGTAGGAGCTTAAAAATTAAAAATTCATTAAAGATTCCAGGGTGCAAGCCCTTTGGGAAGTTTTCTTCAAAGTTAAAAAAAAGTTAAGAATTAACTTCTAGTATAGCAGAGTGTCAGAGACTGAAAGCAGACAGAACTCAGTTAGCAAAGCACTCAGGACTCAAGCTGCTAAAGAAAAAAAGACTTCTTGAAAGACTACTTAAGCATTTACTAATAGTTTTTCAATCTACATATGCATGGGAAGCCTAAATTCTAATTAATTAAAGGATTTGGGTTAGGATAGATATTGTGACTCACCAATCCAGTGAGACCTGGGGAAAAATAAGTAAGGCAGATGCAGGGAAGAACATGCTTCTTCTTCAGAGAGTCATAAAATTTTGAAACCGCAAGGTCATTAAACCTGGGTCACATGATGACATGATGGTCATCCAGCTTGGCTGTGACTGAGATTCAAGCCAAGCCCACTAAGGATTGTATGAGGAGAAGGGTAGGAACTTTTAAACATGCGTGAAATCCCTAAATACTTTCTAAGACTTACTTTGCTCTACTAGCAAGCAAGTGCGGGGTGCAGGAAGAATGCTGATTTTTCCATCAATCACAAGAGTGATCTCTATAAAGGTCTGGTACAGCCACATATTTGGAACCTGTTCTCACTTGCATGGTCAACCTATGTATGGCTTGTGGTTGAGTACCTTATGCTGTGCACTCAGAAGGTACCAGGCAGCCTTCCATAGTCCTCAGCTATGAAGCATACACACACACACACACACACACACACATGCCAAATTCCCACCAAAAATTATCATGATAGGAATAGAAGATCTGAGAATCTGGAAACTATAAACTGGAAGGGTATACACACAGCTCGGAAACTGGTTGGCCACACCAATGAACAGAGGATCTGAAAAGAGGAAAGTGCATCGCTGAATATTTTTAGCCTTGTTGAAAGGACAAATTGCTATGCCGAGTCAACATTTGAAGGACAGTAATTTGGGAACAGGAGGGAGGCCAAGCTCTATAAATCAAAGGGTAGATATAGTGCTAGACCTTTTGTGTGTGTGTGCATATCTGTGTGTGTAATATGTGTTATATATGTATGTGTAGCACCTGAAATACTGAGTTATAACTGGGAAGAATCTGTTATTCTGTAGAGTACTCAAGTCATTTCTGAACTCTGCACAGTCTTGCCGCAGGGGGGATGCTTAGCAAAATGCAGGATATTGTGCCTTGTGCTACGATGCTCAGGAGACAGATGAATTTGAACATCTGAAGCTAGAATAATGATGGATTGGCCTTGTAAAGGACAAAACAAATATATAGGGAGAGAGAGGAAATAGATGTGGCTGTTGAGGAAGACAAGTGGTGGTGGATTGCTAAAGGAAGAGTCATTACTCTTGGAGAGCAAGGGAAGCATTAATGTAAAAGTTTTTAAAGCTTCTGTTAGATCCTTCCTTTGTTGTTGTTGTTCCCAGAAATTAAAGACCATAAGGATTTACCTATTCCTTGGACGGACAGTCTTCCTTTTCCAGAAAAAGCAAACAGGCAGATAAACGCAAAGAGAGTGGCTGGTGTGTCGGATGAGCTATCCAAGGTGCTGAACTGTAGCTCCAAAATGGGTTTAGCATCTTGATTAACCCACTTCAAGTTAAGATTAAACCCCCCAGATTGGAATAATCACTCTGCTTACATGGAAGCCACCAGACTGGACTGTTTTGAACCTAGGCTCTTCCTGATCCGTGCACTGATACTCTTGATAGATAGGAAATTTAGATGCTGAATTTGAGAAGGAAAGTGTTCTCTGTTTCTCCAGAGGTTTTTGGCTTCTCTTCCATCACCACTCAGCAACCCATTGGCTCTGCTTGGCTGGGATAAACCCTTGCCAAAAGCCAATAGTTCTACTTGCTAGATTTCTTCCATGTCTGTGTGTTTGTCTTTGCTTTTCTTGTTCTCCCTTTTCTACTGTCTCTCTACCCGTTTTTCCCCCACAGAGACCATCTAGTCCAACCCACTACCCTGCAGGAATATGCAATCAAAGCATTCTTGACAGATGGCCATCCATTCTCCATTTAAAAATCTCCAAAGAAGAAGACTCCACCACACTCCCTTGCAGTGCATTCCACTGTGAAACATGAAGTTTTTCATAATGTTTAGGTGAAATCTTTTTTCCTGTAGTTTGAACCCATAGCTCTATGTCCTAGTCTCTGGAGCAGCAGAAAGCAAGCTTGCTCCATCCTGAATATGACATCCCTTCAAATATTTAAACATGGCTTAAATAAGGCATTTAAACGATGCCTTATGAGGAGAGACTTAGGGAGCTGGGTATGTTTAGCCTGGAAAAAAGACGGTTAAGAGGCGATATAATAGCCCTGTTTAAGTATTTGAAGGGATGTCACGCTGAGGATGGAGCAGGCTTGTTTTCTGCTGCTCCAGAGACTGGAACACGGAGCAATGGGTGCAAACTCCAGGAACAGAGATTCCACCTCAACATGAGGAGGAACTTTTTGACAGTAAGAGCTGTTCGGCAGTGGAACACACTCCCTCGGAGCGTGGTGGGGTCTCCTTCCTTGGAGGTCTTCAAACAGAGGCTGGATGGCCATCTATCAGGGATGCTTTGATTGTGATTTCCTGCATGGCAGGGGGGTTGGACTGGATGGCCCTCGTGGTCTCTTCCAACTCTGCAATTTATGATTCAATGATCATGTCACTGCTTAACCTTCTCTTCTCCAGGCTAAACATACCCAGCTCCCTAAGCCGCTCCTCATAGGGCATGGCTTCCAGACCTCCCACCATCTTGGTACTTAGTTCTGCCCTGGTATGTATCTTCCCATCCCAGTACTGTTCCAAGACTCTGGCTTCAGCCCCTTCATACTCAGCTATCTGAGACCCCTCCCCCACCCCACCCAAGCTGACACCTTGCTGGTCAGTGTGATGCATAAGGATGATGGTGACTTGATGGGGAGGCTGCTTGATATGCAGTAAAGCTGATGCACTATCAGAAGCAGCATCTGTTGCTGTTTGACATCAAATGGTGCTAACAAGGTACAAAAAGAAGAACTTTGCCAGGTTTCCTGCAACGCCACAGCAGCCGGTGTTTTTGGGGTGATGGCATTGTCCTGCCCTCCCCCTTTGCTTTTAATTAAAGGACAATCAACTCCCCCTCCCCTTCCTGTGTTTCTGTAACAGCCTCCCTCCCCAAAGCTATTTGTTTCTGCTTTTACACCTCCCCGCCTGCCCCCTTCCTCGGCACCAGGTGTGTTTTTGAAGTGCCAGGAGCGCCTTTGCTGTGGTTTCATTAAATGTTGCCAACAAAGCAGTTGCTAATATTTAGAGGATGCCATAGAATATTTGCAAAAAGCAGCAATTTACTTTCAGCAGAAGCACTCTATTAAATATTCTTGTTCAAGTGTAATAATGAAGAAAGGAGCCAAGCTTAATAATTATAATAAAAGGAAGAGCCTTTTAGGCAATTTAGCTCACTTGTTTCCTTTCGGTGTTGCAGAATGGCATTAGTAATGAGGCATTTCTGATGTTCCAAAACCAGGGCCTTATCACCTTGATCTTATTCTTAATGCATTTTTATTTTGTTGTTGTGATTTGAAGGTCTCTCTCTCTCTCTCTCTCAGTCTCTCTCTCTGGTTAGCTGCTCAAAGGTATTGGGAATAGACAATGGTGTGAATGTTCATTTTGGGAAGCAAATGGTTTCTTATTTTTGGCTCCTTTAATCTAGCCTTCAAAGTCGCTTGTTTCTATTTTCAGTCCTGGTGTCAACACTGAGTGCTGTGTAGCTACTGGGTATACTGGCCATCTAATAGGAGCCACAAAGGAAAATAGAGGAATAAATGTTGAACTCCTGTGATTTTGTCTTTGTTTTCAAGCAACCAAAATGGGTCTGAAATGGAAAACAATGTGTTGTCCTTTAGATGTTCCCTCCATTCGCTGGGGAATCATCTAACTGTGTGTGCAGCACTTTACTAGCTGGAAATAATTTATGAAGCTGGCTTTGAACAAGTCACCGTTGGTCTATATTGGCTGTATATTGACTGCCCATGGCTCTCTAGGGATTGAGTAAAACAGGAGTGGGTAATTTTGGCTGGCGGAGGAGGCAGATTTCTTCTGCAAAGTCCCTGGAAGGCTTCACAGACTACCAAAAATGCCATTAAAGTAAAGGGGGAAAAGTGTCCAGACATCTGTTTCTGGTTTTGGGGGGGGGGGAGAAACTAGTATATTTTGATATTGAGCAGTGCAAGGGGAAGCATTTTTTTTTTGTTTCTGTTATCATCATCATCATCATCATCATCATCATTTTTTTGATTTTGACTGACTGTCACTCTACCAAAATGTATTTGGTCTTGGGCCCTCTAGGATTTGCTTCCCACTGTGACCTTGACAAATGTCATTTGAAGCGGCAGCTCTGCTGTGAAAAGGAGGCATGTTAGAAATAGCACCCTCTTACTCAGCATATCTGTTCTCGGTGTGCATTTATGGACCTTATTGCTGACTACAGGAACAAAAAAACCAAAGCCATTCCTTATTCCTCAGTTCTTTCCCCCCCTATTTTAACTCTCCCTTCTTCCAAGTTCCAAGATAAAAGATCACGCTTGTATTGGCCCCCATCTTTTCCTCCTATAACTCAGGCATTGATGGCTAACCAGCTAGCCAGCAAGCTTTAAGCCTGCAAGTCTGTGCGTTTATCTTAACATGAGCTGGAACTTATGCTCTTTTAGGATAAATGTTTTTCCAGCTATTTAACCTACAGTTCGGCCTTCTCTTATCTTCCTCTTGATGGTGTTGATTTGAACCCAATCAGTTGTTTGCTCTGCACCTCATCCCAACTCCATTCTCAAGCCATTGCTCCAAGAAATTGAACATCTATATTCTATTTATCTATCGGTCTTGGGTGCTGGATATTGATAGAACTCTTCCATCTTGATTTGACTGATCTATATTTAAAGCAGTTCAGGCAAAAGAGACTAGCTACCGGTAATTGAAAGAATAAGAAGATGGAGAAGCTCCATTTGCTCTGCAAAAATAAGAACTGGAGCAGATTGTGGCACAGACCATGAACTATTAATATCAAAAATTATAGTAAAGCTAAAGAAGAACACTAAACTAACCGTTGTGCCAAAACACAACCTCAACAACACCCCATAAAATTTAAAAATAAATTGGGAGAGGTTTGCACTATTAAGCCTAATTGTTTGGGAGCCAAAAGAAAATAGCAAAGGCTTGGAATGATTACTGAAGAAAGTCAAGGAAGAACGTGCAAAGGCGGGTTTATAGTTGAACATTAAGAAACCAAAAATAATGACCATAGATGATTTACATAACTTTAAAGCAGACAATGAAGACATTGAGATAGTTCAAGATTTTCCATCCCTTGTCTCAGATATTAATCACAATGGAGGCTACAGTCAAGAAATCAGAAGACTAGGACTTGGAAGGGCAGCTATGAGGGAACTAGACAAGATCCTGAAGCATATAGATATTTAATTGAATACTAAAGTTAGGATTGTCCATGCCATTGTATTTCCAATTTCTATATATGGTTATGAAAGCTAAACAGTGAAGAAAGCTGATAGGAAGAAAATCAACTCATTTGAAATGTGGTACTGAAGAGGACTTCTACTGATACTGTGGACATAGGGTTCACCATAAGTAAAAAATCAACTTGATGGCAATTAACAATATTATAAAGGATTTTCCTTAGGATCACTGCAGGGAAGGAAAGACTCAACCCACCCCCTCAAGTCTATAGGCTCTAAACCCTATCTCCACTTGATGCTATTTGCATTTTTAAAATACACACATACAGGGTAGATTCAAATATACAATCTTCTATCTGATTTCCCCCTTTGTTTTTGAATCAAAGGAACATGTGTGTTTGGGGGAAGAGGGGGTATTATCTCTGTACATTTTTGGCTCTTCACCCACTCCCTGATCTTTTTGTGGCCATCTGGGGAGAAAGCTAGAAAAGCTTAAGATATAGGTCTATATGTTTGCAGAGTGATCTGTGTGCATAGCCAGTTATTTATTTAAAATAACATAAAATATTAAATATCTTCTAACCCAACTACTGGAGCTAGCTGCAGTCCCAAGAGGAAGAAACACTTAGGGATGGTAAATATACATAGAAGTGGGTAGAGCTTAGTCACTGTTGCTTAAGGGATAAATTGCCCATAACTAAGCTATGACACAAGGTGAATGAAAGCTTGGCAGGTTTAGAAATGTTTTTGTGGGGTGTGGTTTCCACATTTTTGTTTGTCCTGTATAGCTGATATCTGCTGTAGCCTCTGACCCTATCCCAGAGGAGAGATTTTCCCTCTCTCCAAGAAAATGTGTTCCCTGCTAGTCTGAGCAAGAAGAACATTAGCTGAAGGATCACATAACCTCAACCATAGGGCTTGTCTACAGACTTTTTCAGACAGGGTTTTGTAACGCGAGCAGCCTCGTCCCCGTTGCGAGGCTGCTGCGCGGCAGGGGGTCTATTTTGGATGATGCTCTCCCCTGCCGATACTGTTGCGGAAGTGCTGGAAGGCTGCAGTGCCATATTTGGCGATTTTCTAATCACGAAAGTTGATCGTGATTAGGAAAATTGCCAAATATGGCGCTGAAGCCTCCCAGCACTTCCGCAACAGTATCGGTGCAGGCATAGTATCATCCGAAAGGGACCCCCTGCAGCGCAGCAGCCTCGCAACGGGGACGAGGCTGCTTGCGTTACAAAACCCCATCCGAAAAAGTCCTACACTGGCCAGAATACTGTCTTTCGGATGGAGTATTCTGCCCTAGAGCTGGCCTGAATCCCCCCTTCCATCCCCATGACAAAATGGGCAGATGTATGCATGCACGTGCTGGGTTCTATCCATGGGCACCTGTACTGCGGTTGTGCATCAGTCACATTCTCTGAAGTGGGTCTTGATCCCATGCTGAGGGCCTCCTTCCCAGCTTCAAAGTGACACCAGCAATGGTGGCAGAAGCATCCAGCAATAGAGCCTATCATGAAGGGATAGACTCCTGCATTCCTACGCTGGACTGATCTGGGTTAGAATCAGAGAATCATAAAGTTGGAAGAGACCAAAAGGACCATCTAGTCCAACCCCCTGCCATGCAGGAATACACAATCATAGCCTCTGTTTAAAAGCCTCCAAAGAAGGAGACTCCACCACACTACCAGGCAGTACATACCACTGCTGAACAGCTCTTGCTGGGGTTTCCCACATGACATGGGTTTTTTTTGGGGGGGGGGGGTTGAAAAGCTTTTGAAGGGCTACCCCCAGCTTCCCCTAGCTTTGCCTCGGATGTTGTCATAACTGTCCAGAGGCAAATTGGAGCGAGAATCCTGCGCTATTTGGACTGCAGAGCTCTGACACAGGAGAAAGCCAGGGTAAATTGCTTGTCTAGACCAGGGTTTCTTAAACTTTTCCCACTCATGAACCCTTTTCCCCCGAGAAATTTTTATGTGAAATTTTTACGGTATGTAGGTATATAAAATAGGAGGATATCTGTCTGTCTGTCTATCTATCGATATACTTTCTCTCTCTCTCTCTCTTTCTTTCTCTCTTTCTCTCTCTCTTTCTCTCTCTCTCTGTGTATATATATATATATATATATATATGCTCCAAATTTTTCACAAGCCCACATTCAGTTATGTGACCCCACATGGGGTCATGACCCACAGTTTAAGAAGTTTTGGCCTAGACAAGCCCATAGTTTGCTTCCAAGATATAGCTAAATTTATATTTCATAGCAAACTGTGGTGATGTTGCAGTAGAAAGCAGTGGAAACCATCTGGGTATGCAAGGGGAGGAAGAAGCCTATGAGCCTATGGCATATTCCTGACAGCCATGACATAGTTTGTCCATGATGTTTGTTCTCTTCTTCCTTCCTATGGGACGACTAGGTCTGACCATTCTGAGTGGTGGTATGATTTTCAGATCTTTTGTAGAGATTAGTGAATGATACATCTTACAATAACAATTTATTTGGAGTTCCTCTCCCCCCACTCGCAGCTCAGTTCTCTCCCACAGTTTGAATAAATAATGTGTGCAAAACTTTGCTCTCCGTACAATGTGCCGACCAGCCAGGAGAAAGCTCCTGTGGGGATGTATTGACTCAAGATAGATTGCCCATGATTATCCAGAAAGAATTATTGGCTGAGTTGGCTATTGATTTTCTAATAATTTCCAGTCCTCCCTCAGCTTCGTGTCACTAGAGAGGCAGATCACAAATTGAACTGCGTCTGAATTGCTGCAGGATTGATTAAAACTCATGGTAATTATTGCTTCTTTGCTGCTCAAGGAAGACTGATCAATGTTAGCTATAACTGATAGGTTTTCTTTAGGCAGTCTCAAGAAATGGGCACAAGGGTGTTCCCCTCTGCATCGACTTAGAAGGGCAGGTATGTAGGAAGAGCCTGGTGTGGGCACACAGGTGGTCTGTGTGCTACCAGCTATCCAAGTATCACAAATAAAATGGAGTTAAGAGACAGAATTACAATTTCATGCTGCCTATGATTTCAGTCAAAGTTAAATCAAACCAAAGTCTCATCAAGTCATAGAGTTGGAAGAGAGGGCCATCTAGTCCAACCCCATTCTGCCATGCAGGAATACCCAATCAAACCATTCCCAAGAGATGGCCATCCAGCCACTGTTTATAAACCTCTAAAGAAGGAGACTCCACCACACTCCCAGGCAGCTACAGTTATACATGGCTGGGAAAAAATGGGGGTACCTATCATAGAGTCATGCTGGAAAATGCCTAGAGAGGTGTTTTCTCTAGGCATCTTCTAGATCCTCCAAAGCAACTTTATGGTATGGTATGTTTGTATTGGAAGTCCTTTATTTTAATAGGGTTTGCTGTAAACTGCAGTTTCACTTATAAATGGTAAGTCTGGGAATATATCCCCTGCAGATACAGGGGTCAACCTGTATTCAAAGATATTCGACAAATGGTCAGAACAGTTTCTGTGGAAGCCCTACTTAGAAGAATCCTGGACTGACAAGACTTTTTCAGTTGGAAATTATTCTGTGCAAAATTTGGACATGAATTTTGGGGCAGAAAATGTGATTCTCTGCACAGAAAATGTTTCCTGTGTAGAAAATGCTGGTTTCTTTCTGTGTAAAAAATATGAATTTTATGCACAATTGCAAAACCATGAAGTGTCTTGCAAAACAGTGCAGTTCTCCAAGATTTTTTCACAGTGGGAAGAACATTGCTAAACTTCCTCATTGCCTCAAGCTTTTAGTTCCTGAGTATTAGTGGAGAACTGGGCCTGGATAATGCAACTGGATTTAAGAAATGAACTTGAGATACTGGTGAGGTCAGATTGGAAGGAAGCTGCTTTCTTACTTCCAACCCACCTCTGTGCTCAAGCTTATAACCTTTCAGGGGTGTTGGCTGCTGATTCATCTAACCAGCTTTGTTGGCAAACTCCCCAAAGGTTTTTGGCACACACAATCCCTCGAGCAGGGATGATTAAGTACTTGCAATTAAAGACCAAGCACTTGGAAGTATGAAATAGTTTGCAGATATTAAGTTAATCATGACGATACAGGTTTATTTAACCAATAAATATATTACCGTGGGCTTGAGTCCATGCCAGGAGTCTTCTTTCCACCCAGCTCTGGTTTAAATTTGCAGTGAGGTTTGTGCGTCTCTGCCTGTCCTGTTCTCCCTGCTTCCCAACACCTTCAGTCCGCCTCTCAAATTCTGGTTCTAAAAATCTAAGCTGAGATGTGGATGTTTAGTGAATGTTCTATTTTCTACAGGGACAAAGCGATCTGTGGAAACTCACATTTCCTTTGAGTGAATCTGGAAGGAAAGGTAGGGGGAGCATACATTGTTCAGAGCTGGTTAAGAAGTGATCCTGTTAAGATCGCAGTGCCTCCATTCAGTCCCAGTGCATTTTTTGTTCATCCTGACTATCTTCTTTTTCAACATTCGTAGAATTTTTCATAACAACCCTGCAAGGCAGGCTACTTGAAACATTCAGGTCTTCAATCTCCCTCAAGAGAAAGGACCAGGAACTCTGGCACCTTGTTCTTTCCTTTCAAGCCTGAGAGACAGCAACAACTCTCTCTGGCTTTTCTTCGCAAATGAAGATTCCAGAAGGACTCGTCCCACACTTTCTGCAAGCGTGCTGATGACTAAAAAGGCCAATCCGAGATAAACATGTCTGGTTGCAGAAAGCACAGCAGAAGGTCTCCTTGGGTGATGTTTCTGGGTTGTGATTCTTTCTGCGTTGTTGTTTCACTTCAAGACTTGTTCATCGTGAGTTCTCAAATAAGGCTGCAGCATTGTGGATAGTGCATCTCCATGCCTTCCGATGCAACATACCCCCATATATATATATATATATATATATAGTGTGTGTGTGTGTGTGTGTGTGTGTATACACACACACACACACACACAATATGTGTGTATATCTATATATATAGATATAGATATAGATATAAATATATTATACTGGTATATGTTTCTTGAAAGAGTTATGTGTGTATGCTAACACTACTATCAGTTGCATCACCTTCCTCTCACTTTCCAACCCTTGAGTTAATCAGTTTTGGGAAAATTTTAGTCTCATTTCATGCTCATTTCATTTCATGTCCCCCCTTTCACTCCAGTGGAATCCTGGGCTTCTTTCACCCCTGAGAATTAAGCCAATTTAAGTCAAGTTACTCCTTTTTGAATAGCAACTTAGGCATGTACTGAGATCTAGAGATACCAATGTTTGTGTCCGATCAGTAGCCCTTAACAAAACTAGAGATAAGGCTGCATTCACACTGCAGAAATAATTCCAGTTTGACACCACTTTAACTGCCATGCCAGCTTGCTATGGAATCCTGGGATTTGTAGTTTCGTAAGTTATTTAATCTTCTCTGTCAAAGAGCTCTGGTGCTGCTGCAGCAAACAAAAAATCCCAAGATGCCATAGCATTGACCCAGGGCAGTTAAAACGATCTCAAACTGGATTGTTTCTGCAGTGCAGATGCAGCCATGGTCATTGTTTTGTTGGCTGGTGTGTGTAGTACTAGGAGTTTCAGTCCGACGCGTTTGAAGGCACATGTTGAGAAAGGGTGCCCTCCATTTCAAGTGGCTCTCAGGTTGAAATAAAGAGATAAGAAGGAAGGAGTTTTTTTTTTTTTAATGTTTGTACATGATTGGGTTTGAAGAGGTTGAAAGCTGGACACTCTATTTGCTGATGCAACCAGAGTTATTTATATTTAGTGTCATGGAGGGTATGGTGTGGCCAAGTCCATAAGCAACAGTGATAGGGACAGCCTGTTGATTTTTGGGTTGTGATCACACAGTAATACATTTTTCCCCTCTTTCTCTTTTTTCCCACTTCTAAACAGAAAAATGTAACAGTTTTATAACCTTGCCTTCACTTGACAGAGGCTGTTCATAACCCGCTTTCACACATCTCCATGGTGGTTGTGGCATAGCTCATCTTCAGGAATGCCATAATGCATTTTTAATTGGGAGCTGCTGCTAAGCCATTTATTATCTTCCCCCATGCCCTCTTAAGGGCTAGTTTTTCTCTTGTCTCTCCCCCCAACCCCACAATATCTTGTTTTTTATTACTATTTTTCTCTCTTTGACTTGAAAGAAAATAAATAAGGGTGGAATTGGAGTGCTTGTTTAATAAGGGAGACTATTGATTGATGTTGCCAGATGTTTGCCTGCCTTAAACACTGGGGACAGGCAGAGCTTGCTGGGAAAATGGATTTAAGAATTTGTAACAAATTTTTAGCTGGTAGTATATAGTTGAGAATATATACAAACACCAGGAGACCACATCCCCAGCTGAGAAAGATTCGAAAGGATCCATGTGGATCCTCATTTGAGTATTCTTTGCTGATGTCTTTAACAAGAGCGCTCTAGATGATCCCAACCAAGCTGCAGCCTTTCTCTCTTGCTGGCATCTTAGAGTTACAGCTTTTATTTTATATTTTATACTTATTTATTTATTTATACCCCACTCTTCAGCCACAAGGCTATCAGAGCGGCTTACAAATTGTTTTAAGCACTAGCTATCTACATATCTAACTGCATTAAACAGTTTCCAATGTGTGTTAGCTATTTGCCCCCACAAGCCGGGTACTCAATTTACCGACCTACGAAAGGATGGAAGGCTGAGTGAACCTTGGAGCCCACCAGAATCGAACTTGCAACATGGTGACTTGTAGTACTGGCATTTAACCACTGGGCCACCAGGGCTTTGGTTTTGAGACATTTGTCACCTTGATGCTCAAGGGTTGAAGGTAGTCTATGGATAAAGAAGTCATTCATTGGGGAGGTTTAGGAAGAAAATAAAAGGGTGTATAGCAAGGGAGAGAACTTCATCTTTTTTCTCCTTGGGTGCAGTAATAAATGCAACCACCACAGCATTGATATTACTTGAACTCAGGATCATGAGATGCAAGCGAGAGACTCAGTAACCCAAGGCCTGGAGCTGAATCCAGCCATCTCAGGGTCCCAATCTGACCCTCTAAGTGTTCCTCAGATGGCTTATTCCATAAGGCTGAAATGCCTCTTCTAGGACATTATTACTTGAACTAAAGCTAAAACTTGCTGATCTCTTTGGTCTCACCTTTTCGCCTTTGGCCCTGCCAACCACTCCTATATGGCCCTGCGAGAACTTACCCGAATTGCAGTTTGACCTTGGGGTTGGAAAAATTTCCCCAGCATTGCATTAACAACACTCTTGAGCTTTAAACTCCTTACCTGTTTTCCAGCGCTAAGTACAGAGGGTCAGATGTTTTAGGTCATAAAGCGGTGGCCATTGTTCATAGCCAAGGGAACTGTAAAATCTTTCTCCAAACACAGAGGCCATTAACTGAAGGGGCTTTGCCAACAATACTGCCGCTCTCGAAATAATGCATGCCCCCCAAAGAGGAATCCTGGAGGAGGTGGCATTGCTGGGGATCATTGCTTTTGCTATCATTTTGGAGATTCCTATACATTTTTAAAATGATAATGATAATGGTCTTTATTTCTTATCCACCTCTCCCTGTGGTTCAAGGTGGGGAACAACAGATAAACATAATATTAGTTAAAAACAGATATCAGTTAAAACTGATCAGTTTAAAAAAACAACTAAGACTAATTTTTAAAACAATCAGTACACAGTTTAAAATTCACAATTTAAAATAATCTGAATACGCCCACTTGAAGAGACTGGTCTTTAATGCTACTTTAAATTCTGACTGTATTCAGCTGTCGTATCTCTTCCAGCAGGGCATTCCTGAGTCTAGGAGCAGCTGAAGAAAACATCCTCTATGTGACAGTTGCCAGCCTAGTCCTACCTGGCTGGAGTCACCAATCTAGTCCTACTTACCTTTAAGTAATATCCTCCTTCTCTTCTCTGTGTAGTGCCCTGAGGACCTGAGACCCATGAAGGATGGCACCGGCTGCTATGACTACTCCAAAGGGATTGATTGTTCAGATGGCTTCAACGGGGGTTGTGAGCAGCTGTGCCTCCAGCAAACCCTTCCTCTCCCATTGGAACCTCTGTCCAGCACCATCCATATGTTCTGCGGGTAAGTTGTTGGGGCTCTGCCTTCACACCAGGCCTCCAAATTCATAGAATCATAAGAGTTGGAAGAGACCACAAGGGCCATCTAGTCCAACCGCCTGCCATGCAGGAATGTACAATCAAAGCACTCCCGGTAGATGGCCATCCAGTCTCTGTTTAAAAACCTCCAAAGAAGGAGACTCCACCACATTCCCAGGCAGTGCATTCCACTGTCTAACAGCTCTTACTATCAGGAAGTTCTTCCTAATGTTTAGGTAGAATTTCTTTTCCTGTAGTTTGCATCCATTGCTTCATATCCTTGTCGCTGGAGCAGCAGAAAACAAGCTTGCTCCATCCACAATATAACATCCCTTCAAATATTTAAACATGGCTATCATGCCCACTCTTAACCTTCTCTTCTCCAGGCTAAACATACCCAGCTCCCTAAGCCGCTCTTCATAGGACATGGCTTCCAGACCTCCCACCATTTTGGTTGCCCTCCTTGGACACATTCCAGCATGCCCATGGCCTTCTGGAATTTTGGTGCCAAGAACTTGGACACAGTATTCCATGTGAGGTCTGACCAAGGCAGAATAGAGTGGCACTATTACTTCCCTTGATGTAGACACTATTTGATCTAGACACTATTGATGCAGCCTAGAATCGCATTGGCTTTTTTAGCTGCTGTGTCACACTGCTGACTCATGTTCAGCTTGTGGTCCACTAATACTCCTAGATCCCTTTTGCATGTACTGCCATCAAGGCAGGTGTCACCCATCCTATATCTGTGCTTGAAACTGATTACAATCCCTGGAGTCTGCTGTAAACTTTCTTTTCATTGAGTGAAGAAGATGCTAGGGGGTGGGAAGCGACAACCGGGTGTTGGAAGACAGGGCTGTGGGGCTTGCCTTGCTAGCCTAGTGCATCTGATTGAAGCAAAAGAGCATCAGCAACTGAAACTTGCTTTGATCCATGGCCAGCATCTAAGCAAGTTTCAGTTGCTAATCCAACCAGCTTCTGTATGTGGAATGTAAGGGATGCCACCTTTTTCTTTGCCTCGGATGGGAGAACTATCTGGTTCAGCTAATGCGTTCTGAAGCATTGGATAAGCAAGCAATCCACTGCAGTGAAAGTTATCTTGTTATACAGGTTAACAAAGTCACTGCATTGCTTCTTTAACAGAAAAGTTAGTACCAGAAGGAGAAAAAACATGGTAAGAGGAGGTATAGATCCCTACACCACACACACACACAAAAAAAAGATGAGCAGTTCAATATGTTTCAGTGAACTTTGTATTCAAAACTAACAAATTATGAAATAGCAAGGTCAGGTAAGCCTTGCCTGAGTTTCAAAACAGACACACTTGGAGACATCTTTTAGAAGGCATCCAGGGTTTCTGGGGGCAGTTTTAGTTTACCCTGCCTATTGTAGACAGGTATACACGGCGACAGTAAGATCAGCTAGAGTAGAACCCTGCTCTTTTCCAGCTCAGTTTTATTTCATTGCTCATTGCAGATAAACTGCTGCAATCCCACACCAAAACTTATGCATGTCTCCAGGCTCCTTCACCATCATCTCAATACCAACGCTGCTAAAAAACTTACAGCTAGGCAGTGGATGAGGATGAAGGGGAGGCTGGGTGGTCATAAAAATACTTTGCATAAAGAAGCTTCTTTGTTTTGTTAGCAGAGATATGCCTGTACTCTAAACATGGCAAATGTGTGATACCCTCAACCCAACATCGCTTGCCTCGCCATTTTGTTTCTTTTTCTAAACTATGGTTCTGTGAGTTTTCTGCAACATGGAAGCCATGGGTTCACAATGGGGAAGGGGTTATCCCTTACTGAGGTCTCATCCCCAACTCTCCACACACACCCAACCCTGCTACCTACTTTAACTCAGAGGTGACGGTTGCATTGCACACATTTCTTTCTAATGTGTATTTAGGCCTTTATTAAATGGCTCATTAAATTTATTTTGTGGAATTAAAATCCTTTATCCCAGTTGCAGTATTCAGTATTTGCTGAATTTGAAATATTTATGGGGTGAGAGGAATATTAATTGGAGAAATATTTTGGAACGGGGAAAAAAAAAAAGAACTTTGGATGACCTGAATTTTTTTCTGCAGAAAAGCTCTAATCTCTTCCCCACCCCACCCCGACCACCACCATCACTTTGAATATGCATTACTGCTTACCTTAGAAACTGGTTTGCTACATTTTTGTAGCAAGCAAAAGCATTGGCTTTCTTTAGCTGCTTTATCAAACTGCTGACTTGTGTTCGCCTTGTGGTTCACTAAGACTCCTAGATCTCTTTTGCATGTACTGCCATTAAGCCAAGTGTCACCCATTCTGTAGGAAGGTAATGAGTCTAAAAATAAAATTGCAGGATCTAGTCCTTTAAAAACAACAAGAATTATCTTCATTTAAAAAGGTAAAATCATTCAGTCACATTTGACTTCACGCTTTATGCAGAGTGCGATTAAGAAGCAGACTTAAGCTCTATTATCATTTGAAAGTGTGTTCAGAGATCTGGGATCCCCCAGTTAAATTAGACTCATTACAAAACAAAGGAGTCAGTTTAAAATGCAAAACAAAGTTTACTGAAGGTATATCAGTCTCAATCTACATACTAAAACAAATATAAGAAAAAGTCCTTAACTGACTAACAATGGGTAAGAGAGACTCACCAGCCGTGGGCTGGGTTCCGATGCATCATGGCATGGTTACAGGAAAGCTTAAGATGCCTCCATTCTCATGGAGAGACAGATTCAGAAGAAGCAAGTTACACAAAAGCAATAAAATTCAAATTAGGTCATGTGTGAATCATCCAGCACTTCTAGTTGGCTAGAAGTGCCCAGTGAAGTAAGAGAAGGGAATTTTGGGAGAACAAAATGCATGCAGGGAAAAAACCCTAGACTTATCTAAGATTGTGAATGAGGTACACAAGATTGCTTTTACATTACAATGATTATTTCCCCACATACAACACATTCAGAGGCTTCCTCAGTTGCCTTGGTGGGCTAGCTCAGCTTCTCCCTCTGGGTCTGTCTCCTTTCTATACCACTTTGACCTCCCTAGTACCAGTCTCTGTCTCTGAGTGCTCTGCCAAGCTGGCCTCCATCTCTTAGCAGAGCTCTCAATGGAGACAGCAAGACGCCAATGAGGGAGCAGAGGCAAAGCAGCACTGGACATTTAAAAATCTCCAGACATATTGAAAATCTGCTTGGACAGATCTTTTGGCTCTGAAAAGGAGGACATGTCTTGGAAAAGAGAACGTATGACAACACTTAGATTCTTCTGATGTCCCATTGCTATATGCCGAGAGAAGAGGGTACCTCCTTGCTCCCATGTGTTATTCAACAGCCATTCCTTGGGTCAGAAAAGCATTGGGTGAACTCTATATTGCTCCCCATTTCCACCTAAACCCCCCCCCCATATTTTATCTGCTGCTTTGTTTCATGGAAGCTGCTGTTGTGTCTCAACACCATTTTGACCTTCAAAGAATACGAGGTGTAGATTTGTGCACTGGAGAAGCAAATTCCTAGAAGTAACTTCAAGGAACAGCTGTCAATTCCAGACACATCCAGGTGCTCAGACAGCAGAGACTTCACCATGTACCAGCCCTTCATGGTTCCCTGGGGCTTTGGGTTCATCAACTACTTTTGCGTGTGTTGCTTTATTGTTCAGAATAGGTAAAGAGGTAGCTGAATTCCATGGGGAAGATAACTGGCTCCAGTAAAAGGTACTGAAGCAGCCAGCCCGTCAAAAACTTTTCAGTTCAATGGGAGGGGGGTGGTGGATTGTAAGCTGTTTCAATTGATAGGCAGAGGAGGACAAGAACTGACACTTCTTGTGGAATGCACTGCCTTGTAGTGTGGTGGAGTCTCCTTCTTTGGAGGTTTTTAAACAGAGGCTGGATGGCCATATGTCAGGAGGGCTTTGATTGTTTCTTCCTGCATGGCAGGGGTTTGGACTGGATGGCCCTTGAAGTCTCTTCCAACTCTATGATTCTATGATTCTACCTGCATGGCTGGCTGGCTAGGTAGCTAGCTAGATGTCCATCTATAGATCAATCAATCAGTCTACGTACCTGTCCATTTATCTGTCCATCCTTATAGGACTTGCCCTCCACACAAAGAATTTATAGATTGAATTAATAGTTAATCAGTATAAGCTGGTGTTGGAGGAGAGTTCTGCAGACACCATGGATTGCCAAAAATGACAAATAAAAGGATCCTAGAGCAAATCAAGCCTGGATTCTTCTCTAGACCAAACTGATGCTATCATGTTTTTGGTCGTGTCATGAGATGACATGACTCATTAGAAAAGATGATAATAATGCTTGATAAAATGAGAGGCATTAGGAAAAGAGGAAGACCACATTACAGGTGGATTGACTCTGTCATGGAAGCCATGGCTCTTAGTTTGCAAGATGTGAACATGGTTGTTAATAACAGGGTGTCTTGGCAGTCTCTTATTTGTAAGCCCAACAATAAGTTGAAGCCGACTTGATGGAAATTAACAGCAATTAAACTGGATGGTAGAAATCCTAAGAATTTAGAAGTGAGGGTGGAAGAGAGGATGCATTCCCTTGAGGCTAAATGTTTGATGTGAATGAAGTTAGCCAAACACTGAGAGATAAGCATAAGATTATTACTAACCACAAAGGTTTTAATTAGATACATCCATTACCACACTGTCCAGTTTCCACAACAGCACATTTCTGAATTAAATGCTGGCCATCTTTATAAATTAATATTCTCCATGGACATTGGGAGAGCTAGTTGCTCTCCCCTGGTGCTGAACTGAGACAATTTCCACAACAAACTGCTTGTGGGAAGACCCTGAAGGATATGAACACCTTAATGGGGGAATCTGTATGTTCCTGGAAATCCCATTAGCAGCTTTTGGTAACTGGGGATTCTGTACCACAGATTTGTCATCGAAGGGTTAATCCCACCATTATTTCTTCCAATTAAGAGTTTTTAACCCTGAAAAACCTTGAAAGTCCTTGGGAAGCATCCAAACATAGATTCTATATGGATCGCTTTAGGAACCATTTCTTGATAAAAGTCTAGAGAAACTGAAATGTTTTTAATCAAAATGAAAATAATAAATGACCACCGTTATTAATAAACACATGTATTGTGCCTCCCAAGTTTCCAAAGTGTTTAAAAAGCATTTTCTAGTTGCATGGTATTATGTTGGTCTGGCATTTTATATTGCTTATTTATTTACGGTATTTTTGCACAGTTTGTACAGAAAATTGCAAGACTATTTGCAGCTTGGGAATTATTCTGTGAAAATATCCACACGTTTGTGCAGAAAACAACATTTTCCTATGTGGAAATGTTGTTCTTTGTGCAGAAATTAACATATCTGTGCAAAATAAAGTACGGTACAATTGTCCCTCTGTATCCATGGATTTGGCATCCATTAATTCCACCATCCACAACTTGAATATATCCCCCCCCCCAAAAAAAATCCAAGAAGCAAATCTTGATTGCATCATTTTATATAAGGGACATCATTTTACTATGCCATTGTATATAATGGGACTTGAGCATCCCTGGATTTTGGTATACAGAGAGGGTCCTGGAACCAAACCCCAGTGGATTTTTTTGGCCAGGCTGCAAAGATTTGTATCTGCCCAGGATTCTTGCTTTTTCATCAGAGATCAGAAATGTCTGGATTCTTGCTGGGGAGCTACAGATGTGTAAGCACTGTAGTTATGGTGCTATGTAGTGAATCCCATCCCAATCTCCACTCCCCAGTCTCCACTTACTGGGCAACAGCCACTAAAATCAATTGGAATCTGTCCTCCTGTTGATGAGGAAGCAGGTAGCTCGCATTCCCACCTCTTCCTGTGAACCATCTCCCATATGATAGGCAGATGCAGTACCCCGTCTGTGTATCCCCTACGCTAGGAGCTACATAAGGATCATAAATACAAAACAGTCACAAGTGTGTTTACTTTATGTTGTGTATGCATAGCTACCCAACAGGATTTCAGCCATTGTTTTCCATTGCAAGCTTAGGCCTTTGGGAGCTAAAATCAAACACATCTGGAGGTCCAAGGGCAGAGAACCACTGCAAAGGAACCAAGTTGGAACACACTATGTTTGGTGACATTTTCCCTGGGTGTGATGTCCCCTTTTGTGTGTGTGTTTTGGTTCTCAGTTGTGTGGAGGAATACAAGCTGGCTCCCGATGGCAAATCCTGCCTCATGCTGTCAGACATCTGTGAAGGGCCCAAGTGCCTCAGACCGGATGTGAAATTCAACGACACCCTCTTTGGAGAAATGCTGCATGGCTACAACAACCGAACTCTGCATGTCAACCAAGGACAGGTCTTCCAGATGACATTCAGGTATGTCGTCTCTTTCCCCTTGCCGTGAGTCTTTGTTGTTTCATTTTATTTTGAAAGCTGGATGAAGTCTCTTCTTGATCTGTCTGGTTGGAGCAGCTTAAACTAGTCATGTCTTTATGCTGGAGGCCTGGGGTTTCCATAGCATCATTCCCTTTGTTTCTGTTGTAGTTAAAGGCAGATGTTTGGTTTTAAGAAGAAGGTGGTGTTTGCAGTGAGATGGCCTTTTCCATTTAAACAGGCAATGCATACTAGATTTGAAGCAGATGAATTTATTTTTAGAGCACAGCTTGACCTTTTCCATTTGAAGTCTAAAGAGTTGTTTTTTGTGGGGTGGTTCAAAATGGAAGGAAGACCTCCAGTCCTTAGGCTAACCACCAGACACTAGAGGACTTGATTCTCCCTTCCCCACTTCTTTCAAAATGGGCTTTTCTTAATGACTGCAGCGTTGTTCAGTTCCGCTCTTGGTTTTTACTGGCGAGTCCGAGGCAGCGACAACCTGCCATGCCAATGACAGTTGGCGCTTTTAGAGGCCCTCCAAGTCCTGTGCTGATTCAGCAAGCCCATTCTCCACTGTCCTTTCCACTAGAGAAAGGTTGATGATGCTGCAAATCTTCAGGCTATTCATGTCACAAAAATGCATTGGCTTGTTATTGTCAGGCAGCCTGGGGTGATCAGTGGATTTCTTAAATCCCTTGGAGAATAATTAGGGAGAAATCCCAGAAGAATGTCTGCATTAATCTGTACTGTAGTATGAGAGGAAAGAAAAAAAAATACACAGAAACATATCCACCGAAACCAGCCAGTTACTTCTGGAACCTAAGTAATAAGATAGTGTAGTGGACAAGAATAAGGATATGGTAGTCCATTAGGATGGGCAGACCTATGTAGACTCAAGAGGTTTCTGGTCTTAACCAATCAATGCCCAGTCCAAAAAGTTAATAATAATCATAATAAAGCAGCTCAACATCCTATTCTTGTAGCAAATTATTTTAAAAGGCAGCCTGCAGGTTTACAATAAGAAAAAGTGAGAAGGCAAAAAGAGAAAGAAGAGGTAAACATTAAAAGATGAAAGGCTCAAGTGAAGAATTGCATTCTTCAACACACATTCTCAACACACATTTCATACAGTCCCAATGGAGGGAAAGATGACAATGTTGTGAGGGAGCAAGTTCCAGAGAAAAAGGAAAAATAAATAAGAGAAAACAGCTTAAGAGAATGAGGACAGAGCTGTGGAGCTAAGGAACTAGTTATTTAATGGCTGGTCTTGCAAAGCTTCTGTATGTAACCACAGGGTTTTATGAATGGAAGTGTCAGCTGAGATTCTTAAACAACTAGTGCATTTATTAGTTTACCCACTAACCTCTCTTCCTTCGAGTCCAGAAAGTCTCACAACAACCCTGCAAGGTGGGTTGGCTGAGTGAGGTGCCCAAGATCTATCCCATGAGCTTCATAGCTGAATGTGCGTTAATTTATTTATTTATTTTTTAAAATGTGCAAGTTGTGCCTTTATGTGAAAGAGGAATTTCAGAACAAAGTATGTAAGAATTAGACATTTAGTATAACAAAAAGCAATCTGCATCTTCCTCAATTACTCTGTAGGATAAGAGTGGGGAACACACCTCTCCAGATGTCATTGGACTGCATGCATTTCCCATCAGCAGTACACACCAAGATGAAGGGTGATGGGAGTTGCAGTCTATAAACACTGGAGGGCCCCAGTTTCCCCATCCCTGCTCTAAAGTCTTGTTTCTCAGTTCACACATACACACACAAACCTATTCTCCTTCCACAGAAAGAAAGAAACACAACCTTTTCCCCAGGACTGCTGGGTTAATAAGCCTCATACATTTGTCTCTATATCCAAGACTGCTTTGTTTCCTAGTTGTTGAAAGTGACTCCCTCCTTCCACTGCACACATGACATTTGGAGTCTCTGTGACTGCTGTTTGGGGAGGGAACAAAGGGCTGGTAAAGAGGGAAAGAAGGGGAGGTTTAATGGAGGATAAATTATTAACTGAAATATGTAATTTCCCCCAATTTTCCAAGACACTCAAGAGCCTATCTGAGCATCAAGGATGCCAGCTGTTTGAGAAGCCCTTAATTTGGTGCATGTGAAACATAGCAGGATGCTGCCTAATTCTGGGGATTAAAAGCCCCATTTTTTTGACAATGCAAGAGCAGGAACACCTTGCCGGAACAGGGGGTTGCATCTTTTATGGGGATTTATAGCTCCTTTGGATCCCTTGACTAGATGAATGAGTCAGACTGCTTCCTCTGCTCCTGTAGCATCAGGGTCCATAATAAATAGGCTAGTCTCTATCAAGTGCACAAAGGAGTGTGGCAGGAAACCAGACACTGGATGCTGAGGATATTTTATCAGGTATTATTAAGGACAGTGCTGTGTACTGCGACAGCCCGGTGGTACCTCTTCCTCCGTTTTGTGTAAATCAGGGGTGGGGAACACATTAGTCCTCCTTTGTTTTTGCCACCACAGACTCTCCTAACCACCAGCACCCCCAATATTTAGATGGAGGGTGGGAGAGAGAGAGCATGAATGAGAAAGAAAAGGGACATTGCCATTTCTGGAAGCTCTAGGAATAATAGTTATTCTATAAGTTAAGGAGTTTAGCCTTAGTGTAGTGAAAAATTGTGTGTGTGTGTGTGTGTGATTGTGTTTAATTGGAAGTGAAGTACCAGTCACTTCCAGGTTTTACAAAGAGTATCAAAAAAAGATCTTGGATTTTCAAAAGTGATGTAACCTGTGCTGGGGATGAGGCCTATGCCAAAAATGACTCCTCAACTTGCTGAAATTGCCAACCTAGCCCTATAGGGATTGGTGGCATGCTCTCAAGCAGTGGTGGCTGGTGGTTCCCATTTCAGTGGGTCAGTGAATCCACTCCAGTTTCAAATCCAGGCTTTAAAGGAACTTTCCAAGGTCCCAAAACCTATTCTTGAATAAATTCAGCACCTCGGACAGCTCCATTAAAGCTGGTGGTGCCCCAGAATGGACTCAACCATTGTGCTTAACAACATGTCTGTTTCAAAGTCCTCCTTGGAGATGTCTGCAACTTTTTTGTACCAATAATGCCCTCTATCACTGAGCTGCATTTATACATGTGATGATGGTGATGATGCAGATAGTACAGGAGTCATAGACAAGTGAACAAACAACTCTCAAAGGTTTTAGACTCCAACTACCATCTGCCTTAGGAAACATGGCCAATAGGAAGGGACAATGGGAGTTGTAGGCCACACCACATGAAGAGAACCAGATTGCCTACACTTGTTCTCTCTCTCGATGGATGGATAGATAGATAGATAGATAGACAGATAGTATTTTTATTGGCAGATTCAAAGAAAAAAACCAATACATTTGCTCATACCATATTCCATTATCTTAACTCAATCAAATTTCCATTCATATACCTAAATAAAACATCCTCTTATCTTTATACCTTACATTCTTCTTACTTTTCATCCTATTCCATTTCCATTCATATCACAATGCCCTTTCATAATTCCCATCCGTTCTCTCCTTCATTTACATCTGAGACTCTTCATTATCTCTTCACTTCTTAAGACACCTTCTCATACGCTCTTACATGCTTTACCCTCCAAATACTTCTGCCTTTCACAATCCTTCTTATATATCTTTCTTATGAATCCTTTAAGTCTTGTTCTAATATATTCTAGTATATATGCAAATACATTCTAACACACCATATATTTTCTGGATACGCCCACCTCCTGCAGCCTATATGACTGTCAAAAGGACTAGGAGTGGGCTAGGATGTTACTAGTCACACAGGCTGAAGGCTGGAGACCATGTCATGGAGCCTTGTGTTTGTTTTAGGCCAAGAAGGGGAGCTTAGTCAGGCCAGCTCAGGAATTACAGTTTTCCCTACCTTGAGCTGTTCCCCATGGCCAGTTTAGGGATTCCCCCAACTCTTTGGAGCCTTAAGAGATTCTTCTGTGAGGAGGATTTCATACAGATACATCAGAGCTGGGGGTAGTGCATAAAAAGGACGGGGAACCCAAACAAAGATAAATGTTTCCAATTCTCATATAATTTGCTTGCTTGCTTGCTTGCTTGCTTGCTTGCTTGACAGAAGGTTCCCCCTCCATCGAACTTGAAAATGTTGGCGCGGGAGGAATAGAAATTTCGCAAACATTTGGTTCCACTCTCTCTCTTTCCCCCCCATCTTTAGAAGGTAATCCTGCTTTTCAGATCCAAAGTGGCAGGCTTTTGTTTCAGTAAAGTTACGTTAAGGTTGTCAAGCTTCATGTCTGGTCACTGAACTGACGAAGTTGGAATTGTCATAATATTGATGGGACGTTTTGGCAAGTTAATTTCTAGGCTGTCACTTGGCATCTCCCTTACTGTTGCTTCTTAATAATAATAAAAAAACCTCTGCAATGATTACAGGTCAGGGCTGACAGCTAGAAAGCAATCCCTGCAAGGGGTGGGCGTGCAAACAAATATTTTCTGTTTTCTCCTCGCTCTTTCCTATCCACCCTCTCCACTCTTAAGGAGTATCCATGTCCCAAATAGAGCCTGCATTTAAGAACTGGAGAAGCTGAACAGATATGGTTGTTATATGCCTTTCCAAGTTGTTTCCAACTTAGCGTTTTCTTGGCAAGATTTGTTCAGAGGTGTTTTTCCTTTCCCTTCATCTGAGGCTGAGAGAATGTGACTTGCCCAAGGCCACCCAGTGGGTTTCCATGGCTGAGCATGGATTCAAACCTCAGTCTCCAAAGTCACAGTCCAGCACCCAAACCACTACACCACACTGTCTGTCTGAATAGATACCCTGGCTTGTATTTCCTAACCTCACCTGTTGCCACTTTTTGTCCAGGAATTCTGTAACCTCTGCTTTCCAAGGAGGACTAGAAATTACGATCTTCCCGGTTGCTAGGCAAATTCTATTGTGAATTTCAGTTTTAGCATTGGGTGGGGGGCTTTTTGAGGGATGTTTTTTCCAGGACACATACTTTGGTTATGGTGTCAGGCTGCTGCATTTTGGCAACTGGAGAACACAGATCATGTTTCTGCTTGTGCTTTTTAATCTCCCCTGCCCACTAATGAAATCTTGAGTTCTTGTCAACGAGCTAAGGAAATCTTGGCCAGTGAATCGTATGAGTTCTAATTGATTAAATCTGCATAAATGAATGTATGAATACAATCATAGTTTTGAATGGAGAAAAAGAAAAGAAAGTGGCATTTGATGGTACTTGCATGCATGTATTGCAAAAGGCGCCATCTTAGAAGAGGCATCCCCTGCTGTCTGACAGAGGGGAGTGCCTCTTCTTAAATGATACATGTATCATTTGAAAACCAAGTGAAAATAGCAGTTGTTGTTGTGATATTTATGCCCCCTCTTTCTCTCAAAATTAGGGTCCTAAGTAGCTTGCAATTTAAAATGGCATTAAACTCTGCTGCTCCAGAGACTAGGACACGGAGCAATGGACTTAGACTTACAAGAAAAGAGATTCCGCCTAAACACTAGGAAGAATTTCTTGACAGTAAGAGCTGTTCGGAAGTGAAATACACTGCCTTGCAGTGTGGTGGAGTCTCCTTCTTTGGAAGTTTTTAAGCAGAGGCCAGATGGAGTGGTTTGATTTGTATTCCTGCATGGCAGGGGGTTGGACTAGATGGTCCTTGTGGTCTCTTCCAACTCTATGATTCTATGATTCTGTTCACAATATTAGAACCATTTAAATGCAATTAAAAAGATTAAAAAAAAATAAAGCAGTTCAGTTTTAAAAAGTACAGCACCTTTAGCCCAGTCCTTAAAAACGTTTTAAAGAAAGCTTGTTAGAATGAGTGAGTGAAAAGTTGTTCCTTGGTCCCTATCTCTTTCCCTTCTGTAGTTCTCTGAAATGTTTTATATCCCTAGTGTATTGACCAGCCGTAGCAGATAGCACCCAGCAATTCATGTCTGGGGATGGAAATCAGGACTCTTAGATCTTCGAGCACATTTTGAATAGCTCTCGGGGAATACAAAATGTAAAGCATGTAACAACATTAAATTAATTTCATTGATTTTCAAAAGAGGGGTCTTTCGATACACCTGAATGTATAAAGAATAATTGGTCTGTTTATTATTCCTGCCCTGGAGAGTGTTGCGTTCCACGGCACCTTGAATAGCTTGTTTACCTCTTACCCTTCAGCTTGGCATAATAGATAGACCTGCTTTTCCGGGGCTGGCTTCTATTTCATTCCCTTTTTATTATTGGCTTTTGTGCAATTCTATTACCTGTTCAGAGCTCTAAAGCCTCCAGACATATTGGTCGGGAGGTAATGATGGGTTTTTTGAACCCGGGCTAATGGCTCTGAAACACATGCCATACCAGGAAAGACTGGGCTGAACAGGATGCTGGCTGGAGCGAGAAATGGAGCCTTTTTTTTTTTTTTGCCGTTTGTGCAGTGAAGCGACACTCTGGTGGCAATTGGCCGGCCCACTTGCTATGCAAGCTCACGCAGGGAAATTCAAAGCCGCATGCAAAAACAAAGCCCTCCTGCCATCCGAGAACACAGCATTAGTTCCTCACAATCCATTTTGAACGCGCTGGGTCCCTTGCCATCCCCAAGCTCTATTTTAGATAATTTGGCCTTTGCATCTTCTCTGCATGCAAATCAGATCCCCAAGGTCACCAAGCTGTGTTGCAACATTGGCAGAGGCCTGCCCTCAACATTCGTAAGACTGTGAAGAGACAGAAATCACCTCCTTTCATTTTATTATTATGGTTAGAGCCATTTAGAGTCACTCCTACCTTTCTTGAAATGAGTCTAAAGGCATTCCCTAGCTCTACACCTTCCTGCATTGCCTTCACAACAACCCTGTGAGGTAGGACAGGCTGAGAGAGAGTGACTGGTCTAACAATGTCTAGTGAATTCCATGTCTCTGCAGGAACTTTAAAAACCCCAGATTTTCCCAATACTGTCAGACCCCCATATCTGCAGAAACAATACCCACAGTTTCAGTTATCCACAGGACACAAAACAGGCACACATACCATAGAATTGTGCTGCAAAGTGCCTAGAGAGGCATCCTCTCTAGACATCTTCTAGGTCCTCCAATACAACTCTATGATATGTTTTTTACTAGAAGTCCATTATTTTAATAGTTATCACTGTTATCTGCAGTTCCTGGTATCCGTGGTAAATCCAGGAACTGAATCCCCACACGTATGGGGATCTGACTGTACTTGTAAATGATACTAGGTCTCCCATAGGATTGGAGTTCACAGTGCCTGCACCTCATATTGTAACTGGAAGGCAATGTAAAAGTGACAGAGCAATTAACGGGATCTGACATTAATTAACATCATTTTCCCACCCCTTTGAAAAAAAATTCTGCAGATTAAGAAAGACTGGGTAAATTTTAATATTTTCTTATTATTGATAATGGATACAGTTGTCCCTTCATATTTGCTGGGGTTTGGTTCCAGGACCCTCCGTGGATACCCAAATCCATGAATACTCAAGTCCCATGATATGCAATGGCATAGCAATATAAAGTGTCCCTTATATAAAATGGCAAAATCAAGGTTTGCTTTTAAGAATATTTTCAAGCCATGAATACTTAAATCCATGAATACCAAATCCATGGATATAGAGGGACAACTGTATATTTATCTTTGGTTGTTTGCAAGGCTTTCCCCCCTTCTGTTTGGATAATTTGTGGCAGGTTGGAAGGAAGTGGATCAAGTAAAACAAATAGATGGAGTAGCTACTTGGAGTAAGGCAGGTACATGCCGTTAGTAAATTAAAGACCCCAGCAGTTGTTTTCGAGATCTGTCATCCAGTGTCAGTTGTTTCACTGTATTGCTTTTAAATAATTGTAGCCGATTTATTAATTATTATGGCATTTTATTGCTTGTGTTTGACATTTACAAGCAGTCCTGCATCTCTCTGCATGGATGGTTGCTGGTGGGTGGGTAGATGGATGGATGGAAAGGAAGAATGAAAGAATCAGCTCTCACCTCTAAAAAAATCCAGCATAAATAAATCTAAAAGTAAGTGTGTGTGTGTGTGTGTGTGTGTGTGGTCTCTTGATTCTTGTGATTACACAGCATACTGGATTCAGCATTGTATGCTATATTTGGGTTTTGTGGCTCATTCATACATAGCTGTGAACCATCATGGTTGCTGGATAATACTCATGATTCTGGATCTATTTGGCCATTTCTTCCTGTCAAAAAGGATATGCCGGTTGTGACCTCAATTCCAAGCCCATCTAAGCAATGCTGCCCTTTCAAAAATGGGAGCAATGGTGTGGATATGGAGTGGATTTTGCCACATTCAAATAATACCCATCTTCTGGACATTTAAATCAGAATGCTATCAGAGATAGGGGTGGAAATGTGTAATTGGAGAATGGACTGAAGCCAGAGAGAGTTATTGTATTGGAGTCCTTTCCACTTAAGGGGAAACATTGGAACAAACCCTCGGTGTAGAGACGGAAAGGAAATCAACACATATGATGATGGACAAGGGTCGGAAGAACCAGAAGCCATTCTTAACTGGATGCCAGTGAGCTGAGCAGCTTGCTGAAGACCAATAAGTGGTGGGTCTGTTGTTGTAGGATAGACTCTTGGGTCCCTTGTACAGGGAAAGACTGTGTGGGGCAGAATATTATGGAAATGGATATTTATAACAGTCTTCCAAACGTTCATTTCAGTTTCTTTGAGGAGGAGTGAAAAGAGGAGAAGGTGGAGAAGGACAATGTAGCCATAGATGTTTCCTCAGGCATTACTTCCTTCACTGGAGCTGAAGGTTACTTTTTCAGCTACTGTATGGGCCTTCCTTGCCTGTGGAAGTTGAGTTAAGTTTTAACACATTGTCTTGTTCTCTCCACCTGAGCCCACTCTTCGGTGGTGTGAAGCTATGTCTGATGACTGTTGAAGCCCCTACTGCTAACACCAAGTCTAGCACCTTCAGTCTCCCTCAGTTTGTTCTAAGACAGTGGTTCTTAACCTGGGTTCTGGAGACCCCCAGGGGTCCACAGTGTCCTCACAGGGGCCTGCAAAGGCTTTGGACTTTGCACAGGGGGTTGGACTAGATGGCCCTTGTGGTCTCTTCCAACCTATGATTCTATTTGTTTACTCACCTAGCAGCAATTGATTGAATGAGTCTACTCTAGTTGGGGCTACCTAACAACAACAACAACAACAAAATTAAACAAGCAATCCAGTTAAAACACTAATTTTAAAACAATTAGGAACACATTCAAAGCATAGTAAAACAACAGCACATCCCTTAAAAAAACAAAAAGAAAAACCTTCTGTTCAGCCATTAAAAGCTGAAAGCTGATCATACCAATTTGCATTTGAAAACTTGCTTTATTATCCAGAATTGGCTAAAACTTCTAGAAGACTTCCTAAAAAGACAACATTCCTCCTCCCCACCAACACATGGCTTCTGCCTTTCCCAAGAAAACTGGCCAGAAAAAAACTCCTAAATGTTTCTGACATCCTCAGCTCTTTCCTCTCTCCATCCACCTTTGCACCATAGTACAGAGCGCATCTCTTCAGCAGATGTTTGTAATCTGTTCAGCGGGTGAAAATAGTCATTATCTTGTTAGCTTGCTGTGGTGAAGGAAGTTCCGATTTGCATTTCTAGAGATAATCACTGAGCATACACAAAAAGGGAAAGGCCTTCTCATCCAACAAACCCTAATTGGGCTGAAAGCTGATCCACCCATGGAGCAACACCCTCTTCCATCACCACATTATCAGGTCTTCCTTCACTCAAATTTAGAGTGGATGGAGGGAGAGTTGGTTAGGAAAAAAAAAAAGGACATGGTGAGAGGTACATGAGTGTTGATAGTACTGGGTGAGGATAGAGTATGGTGATAGTGGGTAGCTGGAATTGGGATGAGCCCAAGGATTCATAGAATCATAAGAGTTGGAAGGGACCACAAGGGCCATCCAGTCCAACCCCCTGCCATGCAGGAATACCCAATCAAAGTATTCCCGACAGATGGCCATCCAGCCTCTGTTTGAAAACCTCCAAAGAAGGAGACTCCAACACACTCCCAGGCAGTGTATTCCACTTCCGAACAGCTCTTACCATCAGGAAGTTCTTCCTAATGTTTAGGTGGAATCTCTTTTCCTCTAGTTTGAGTCCATTGCTCCATGTCCTAGTTTCTGGAGCTGCAGAAAACCCAACCATTCTCTGAAGATGCCAGCCACAGATGCAGCCAAAATGTCAGAAAGAAACTATTCCAGAACACGGCCTCACCGCCCGGGGGGAAAAAAAACCACAAGAAAATCTATGGATGCCTCCCGTGAAAGCCTTCAACTTCACAGAAAACAAGCCTGTTCTGTCCTCAGTATGACATCCCTTCAAATGTTTAAACATGGCTATCATGTCCCCTCTCAACCTTCTCTTCTCCAGACTAAATATGCCCAGACTAAATATGGATTGTATAAGGTACCTTTGTGGGAACGTTAAGCACAGAAGGAGGGTGGAGGATGCACTATTGCACTTTGGGTGGGATTCTTCTCTCTTTGTAGGGGAGGAGTGTGGTTGTCTTGGATAGTCTACAGGCAGACTCTCTATTTTGCAAGGGAGTGATTCCAAACCCTTCACATCATACAAAATTTGCGCATAATCTGGAACACTATTGTTTTACCTGAAATGAATGGCAAAGTTTTTCTCTCTCTCTCTCTGAAGGCAATGCAGGACTCAGGTACACCTTTGCTCCATTCCAACATGACTCCTTATATATTCTTAAGTGTTTCCCTCTCTAGTTATACAGATCCAAAAGGGGCAGGAAATTGGATTATCTTTGTGTGAAGTGTTTCCATCTCACCTCTGAATACAGGATGTCAGTCTTGAAGGCTTGAGCCATCAAGGGGAAATAGGCAAAGATCCCCAGCTATTGTGAAAATACTTGATAAAACTCAAATCAGTCTGAAAAAGGTGTGAGACTTCCATCATCCAGGATGAAGCTATGTCTAGGTGCTCATGTGCATGATGGTAACCTAAAAAAAAATTAAATAAATCCTGACCTTTTTAAAAAAATAGTTATAGTGAAATTGAGCTTCTTATGAGGTTTAGCTGATGTGAGAAAAAATGCCTTAACATGTTTTGGGTAGTTCTTCATGAAGGATGTAGAAAGGTTGTAGTGAGATATATTTGCTAAATATGTTGGATAGAGTAGACGGAGATATAAGGGAAAAATATAGAAAGGTATTATTATATGCGATTACGGCCGCCAGACTAGTAATTGCAAAAAAAAAAAAAAAAAATGGAAAGGGAAGGAAGTTCCCACCGTAGAGGAATGGATAGAAAAGCTTTATGAAATGTATGAGATGGATAAATTATCCATTATAATAGATGAAGGGAAAACATTGAAGGATTTACAAGATTGGGAAAAAATGAGTAAATTATGGAAAGAATACTGGGGAAACAATTGGATGTTGTAAGAGAGTAATAGTTGAAGGAAGAATTAATAAGGGGAAGTAAAGAGAAACAATTGAACTAAGAGGAAATCTAGTAGGTATTTGATGGTGAGGAATTTATTTGAAGTTATAAAGCCCAAGAGGAAGATGGAATGATGGAAGTTGATTATGTTCATATTTATGTTTATGTTTTTGGTGGTTAGTTTGTATGCCTTAGGGCCTATGTTATGTTATGATATGTAATGTTATGTTACGTTGTCTTTGTTGTTTTATATATTATGGGAAAAATTCTAATAAAGATAATGCTTTAAAAAATGAAGGATGTAGAAAGGAAGAGGAAGGGGGGTGCATTTACATAAATCCTTTTCATGTTATCAGGCATGTAGGTGAAATAAACACAGAAAGAAAGGGGTCATTCTGTTCCTCTATCACTACTTCTGTTGCTCTCCTTATATGGAGAGTGTCTTCACACAACACAGTTATAGCACTATTATTCCACTTTAACTGCTCTGGCTGCCTGCCGTGGAATCCTGGGATTTGCAGTTTAGGGAGGGGACATTTAGAATTCTCAGCCAAAGCTCTTAGGTTTCACTGAGCTACAAATCCCAGAATTCCACAGGAGGCAGCCATAGCAGTTAAGGTAGAATAATAGTGCTATAACTGTGTAGTGTGATAAGGCGATGAGCCTAGAGGCTCTTCACACCATCCAGAATAATCATTATGAATTGTGCGGAGAACCTTCCTGCAATAGAAACTCTCCTCTTCAGAAAGTTACTGTCCACAGGACGTAAGTAGTGGAATCAGCAACCAATTACTTTTATTGTATTTGTACACCACCTTTCTCCCAGTGTGGAACCCAAGGCTGGAGTGGTACCTCTTATTACCACCTCATATTGATAATATCCTAATCTCTCTCTCTCTCTCTCTGGCTTTTCTTCGCAAACGAAGATTCAGGAAGGACTCATCCCGCGCTTTCTGCAAGCGCGCTGATGACTAAAAAGGCCAATTCAAGATAAACAAGTCCGGTTGCAGAAAGCACAGCAGAAGGTCTCCTTGGGTGATGTTTCCGGGTTGTGATTCTTTCTGCATTGTCATTTCTCTTCAAGACTTGTTCGGCATGAGTTCTCAAATAAGGCTGCAGCATTGCATTGTGGATAGTGTGTCTCCATGCCTTCCGATGTGAGGCCAGGGCGGACCACTGCTGGTGATCAATTTGGCCGAACCTGAGATGTTGTTTCAGGGAGTCTTTGTATCGCTTTTTTGGAGCACCCCTTGGGATCTAGGAAAGAGCTAATCCAGGCACTGCATCTGCAATGGAGTAGAAAGGTATATGAATGCTCCTCCTCCTAGTGCAAATCCTTTTCTTTTGGCTTGGATACGTATCTCCTATGAAACCATTACTCTCACTCCAGATAAGGTACTTGAATACTGGTCTTTTCCAATCCACACTGCCTTCTGTCTACTAAACTAATACAGCCTTGTGCCATAGCCAAGACCTTCTGTAGCCCTCAACATTGAAGCTGCTGCCACACTGTGGAAAGAAGGCACTTTGACACCTCTTTAACCATCATGGCTCCATCCTATGAAATCTTGGGATTTGTAGTTTGCTGTGGCACCAGAGCCCTCTGACAGAGAAGGCTAAATTATCTCACCAAACGTCAAATCCCAGAATTCCATAGCATTGAGCCAGCAGCAGCGTGTCGGCAGCCTGAGAGAGGTTGTAGCATCCTCTAGATCCAGCTCCCTGCCTAGATGGTTTGGTCTTTATTACCGGGGATAACTCTCCCCACATTTATATCTCTCTTTCATCCTTGGACAGTCGGGGATGATGCAGTTTCTGGCAAGAGATAGAAAGAGCTGACCTAGGAGGTCCTTACTGTCTCTAACTTTTTATGATTCTAATTTTAACCTGGGATTATTGCACAGTTACTCCCCATTATTAAGCAATGTGGCAGAAATTGGTTTTACAATTATAATAATAACTGAGATTTATTAAGCACCTCACCTCTTGTTCCCAAGGGAAGCTTGAAGTGCTCTCTTTGTCTTTATCTCCCAACCTCCCTCCCTTTTCTGGGAGAAAGAGATGAGCTGTGTTGTTCGCTGTGGCAGTAGTGGAGCTGTAACTGGGACAGAAGGTAACAGAGCATGGAAACATTACTAGGAAAGGAGAAAAATACTAATCCTAGAATCTCCCATTCATGTGGCCACTAGCCATGCTGGCTGGGGATTCCTGGGTAGTTGTAGTTGCAGCCAGTAACCATGTTGACCCTCAAATTCTTGGAGTTGTAGTCCAAAAAAGAACTTTTCCCATTTCTGGCAGATTGCCCAAGCATTGATCCAGTTTATTAAGAGTCAAACTACAGGAAAAGAGATCCCACCTAAACTTCCTGACAGTAAGAACTGCCTCAGAGTGTGGTGGGGTCTCTTTCTTTGGAGGTTTTGAAACAGGCTGGATGGCCATCTGTTGGGAATACTTTGAGTATGTATTCCTAAAGGTTAGGGGGTTGGACTACATGACCCTTGTGGTCTCTTCCAACTCTATGATTCTATGATGGGGAATCAAAGAAAGAAAACACATTAATCCCATATTAAACTCTCACAGAGGATGGGAGGATGGTCTAGCTTTGGTCCCCATTACCCTTGGGCAATGTCAAGTGCAGCCTTTCTCAACCTTTTTATCCTAGAGGAACCCTTGAAAGAATTTTCAGGTCTCAGGGAACCCCTGCATAAACATTATTTTATATACTGCTATTGCTTTCCCACCACAATCACAATCTCTTGAGGAACCCTTAGCAACCTCTTGTGGGGCCCTAGGGTTCCAGGGAACCCTGGCTGAGAAAGTCTGGTCAATAGACATTGAAGCATTGCTTCAGGTTGCCTTAAGCATTTGCCTTAAGCATTTGCCTCCAGCACTAATCTGCCTTTTAAGGTTTCCACTCTCAGACTGATGCTGTATAGGAAGCATCATGAGAAATGAAAACAGGGCCACACACATCCCATGGAGAAGTTGAAATGGTGGGGAAGGGAGGGTGCTGATGACCTCTGCAAGGCTCACACCCAGTTCTTCCACTTCAGTCAATCCCCCAGCCCTCACACACATACATCATGTGTTGATCTTCCATGGCTGTTTACATTTTGCAACTCCTGCCTGTCACACCTACTAAATTTATTCCTAAAAATCTGGAGTTATCTGGCATCTCCAGGATCATTACAACCCATCAGTTATGAAATTAAATGGATTTAGCAACCCATAATCTCCCACCTCAGTCCAAGGTTTTTTTGGGGGGAACAAACAGGACTCCTTTGTTTCAATGCTCCATATCTCATTCCTTCCTTCTTGATAGTATGTCTTCCTCTTGATGTGGCCAGCGTGAATTACAAACTCTTTGAATTTTCAAGGCTAACACCATCCTGTATGGGTAACATACAGCCTGCCTTTAGGTATGTTTAACCATCTAATTCTGAAATAGAGTTCTGTGCAAATGCAAACATTTGCTTAATTTGAGCAGGAGTTGTCCCAATGAAGGTTTCTTTCCTCTCTCTCAATATGCTCCATGAAACCATTTCTGTACTGAGATTATTGAGTATCTTTCACACTACACAATTATAACACTTCCATAGAAACATAGAATCGTAGAGTTGGAAGAGACCACAAGGGCCATCCAGTCCAACCCCATTCTGCCATGCAGGGATACAAAATCAAATCATTCCTGACAGATGGCCATCCAGTCTCTGTTTAAAAACCTCCAAAGGAGACTCCATCATACTCCCAGGTAGTGCATTCCACTGCCAAACAGCTCTTACTGTCAGGAAGTTCTTCCTAATGTGTAGGTGGAATCTCTTTTCCTGGAGTTTGAACCCATTGCTCCATGTCCTAGTCTCTGGAGCAGCAGAAAACAAGGTTGCTCCATCCTCATATGACATTCCTTCAAATATTTAAACATGGCTCTCATGTTACCTCTAAACCTTCTCTTCTCCAGGCTAAATATACCCAGTTCCCTAAGCCATTCCTCATAGAGCATGCTTCCAGACCTTTCAACATTTTGGTTGCCCTCCTCTGGACATGTCCCAGCTTCTTAAATATCCTTCCTGAACTGTGGTGCCCAGAACTGGACACAATATTTCAGGTGCCATGCCTTCACCCTATGGTATCCTGAAGTTTGTAGCTTCATGGGACTTTTATAATTTGTAATTCTTGACTTTAGCTATTGTAAGGCAAGTTCCCAGATCTGAAGGGTTTGCCAATCTTGTTCATTCTTTTCCTGGAGATTAAGCAAGATCACTCTCAAGGAAGTTATCCCAGGATTTTTATAATTCTTCACCAGAGTTGTAATGCCTCATTGAACTGCAAATTCCAGGATTCTGTGGGAAGTAGCTATGGCAATTAAAGTGGTATCACAGTGCTACAACTGTGTAGTGTGAAAGAGACCTTGGCCTTCACTGCTGGCTCTCCAGTTGTCATTGGCCTGGAGTTCCCATCATTCCTTGCTGCTGCCTATGATAGTTGGGGCTGATGCCAGTTGCAGTCCAGCAACACATGAGCAGCAACACAATATCCAGTCTCCATCTACAACCTTTCTCGCCATTCCACTATAGAGACTAGAGGGCTCTTCCTCTGTAAAAGCCTATGCTTTTCAGTGCTCTCTCCAGTTGTCAGGCTGTTTTGGTTCCTTTCCTTTCCTTTCCTTTCCTTTCCTTTCCTTTCCTTTCCTTTCCTTTCCTTTCCAGCTTACCCCAGAGCCATTTAATGGCATGTCACCACCCAGCCAGGGTTGATAGGTGGGAGGAACTCTTGAATTGATTTGGCAGGTGGTAACAGAGAGGAGGGGAGGGTGCCCAACTTCATGCTGCTGCTTCCTCTTCCATTGTAGGGATGACAGCTAGTGCCAGATGTTTGGTTCCTGGAAGGGCCAGCAAGTGAACATCTGGAGGGTTAGCAGGCATTGCCAGTTGTCAGTAAGAAGCCCCTGAGCTTCATGGAGTTGATGAGAAGGTGCTCATCCCTCATGGGCAGTATGCTGATCAGATAGGCTGTCACTGCAGTAGATGAAACAGATTTTCGTCACTGTTCCTTGAGATCTAAATTCTGCCTCCTGAGGAGTCTACATGTCTCTGTGTTGTCATTCTTTCTCCTCCCCCTCCTGCCAATACACACACACACAGACATCTAAAAGAAAGTTTTGCCTTCCCCAACTCACATGGCAAAGAAATGCTGCACCTCCGTCATGTATGCCATTGGTCATACACTTAGCTAGTAGATAGCTGCCAACATTTAACAGATGAGAAAAAGGACACATTTATATCAACCCTTCTTTCAAAAGAAGGATTGCTGCTTGATTTCCCCCTTCTTCTCCCCTGGCATTATTACCCGTAATGCTGACATTCATTTAGTTTGCAATAATCTCCCCCCCACCCACTCGGCATTCAAATGAAAGTTTCTTCTGAATTAAGATACAGCAGGGAAGATAAAAGTTTTTTTTGTTTTGTAAAAGAGAATCTGATTGGGATGGGACATTGAAAAGAATCTAATCCAGATCTGCTCTAATGCTGGGTACACCTATAGCAGTGATGGAGAAGCTTTTGACCTTCCAGATGTTTGAGACTACAACTCCCTTGCCATTTGGCTTTGTGGGAGAGCTGATGTGGGATGCCTAAAGTCCCCCCCCCCCAATTCCTGATTTACCACCTCTCTGACAAATGGCTATCCAGCCTCTCTAAATGGAAATCCAGAACTACTGATCTTTTGCATGTACAAATGGGTTCAAGAGTTGCTTATATATTCTTGTGTTCTTGAGTCTTTCCTGCCAGAGCAAATGACAAAAATTCAAGATGGGTGAAGGGTGACATTTGGGGACCACACAACACTTGCACCTGCCAAAGTATTCCCAGTTCTTTCCTTGGCCACTCTTGATGGTTAGGTTATAGCAAGATGTGGCCAACAGAAGTCTATTCTGAGCAACCATGTACATCACTTCAAGGAAGAAGGAGGAGAAAGCATGTCATGGTATCTTCTGAATTCTGATATTTACAAGGAACCCAGGAAGACATTCATTGCACATTTGCTTGTCAGCTTGTCTTGTTTTAGATTATATTTCTAAAGCACTGTTCCTTTTAGTTGTCAATCAGTTGAAGGATGAGAAATTGAGAGTTCTGAAGTTACAGTGATTACATGAAAAGGAAGATGGTGGGTAGATTAAAGCTAACACAATGAACTGTAATGATCCATAGAAAGTTAGCTTCTGTTCTCTCATCATACTGTAACAGACTTTCTTTTGGCCATTAGAAGTTGAATTTGGCATGGAGGCATTAGCATTCTTGATAATTGTAATCAGGTTTTCCTTAAACTTGCTTAACTCATTACCAATTTTAGAGGATTAGGTAAATAATTACACGTAAAAAGGAAAAATTGTTGGCCACATCTTCACTAAAGGTTAAAACTAAAATATACATATTGGACAGGACTGGAAGATGTCCTTACACAGCTCTGTTCCATTGTGCATGATGGAAAGTGAGACTGCACCATCCCTTCCCACATGCCTACTGTGCTTGTGAGGCATTTATGGACACAACATTCTTAAAGGATTACATGTACAAAAGTTAATGTTTCTATATGCAGGCTATATTGTCATTGTAATAATTATTTATGAAAGGTCAGTAATATACATCTATGTATTAGAATCATAGAGTTGGAAGAGACAACAAGGGCCATCTAGTCCAACCCTCTGCCCTGCAGAAATATACAATCAAAGCACTTCCGACAGATGGCCATCCAGCCTCCATTTAAAAATCTTCAGTTAAGAACAGACTAAATCTCTACAAAATGCAAACCCATTGAATCCAAGAGCCCTCCATCCAGTCACAGGAACAATCGATCCTTGATTAACTAATTATTTTCAACAGGACAATGAGATCAACCAAAATCACATGCCTTCAATAGCAAATTCCTTTAATTAAGACACAGAGTGGGATCTGGGGGATTCTATATAACCAGGCTAGCAACAAGGGCAAATTAAATCTATCCAGTGCTAGAGTAGAAGGCCATGTGGAGCAATATGTTTGCAACTTTATCCTTTGCATGCCTGTGCATGCCCATTAGGAAGTGTGCATTGTGTGCGGCTGAGCCAGAGTGGTACAGTAATGTGAGGACCGAGTTGCTGTGAAGCTCTTCAGTTGAACCTGTTTTAGCAGCCTCTGCTGTCTAGCATCAAGAGCCCTTGGCCCTGTCTGCAGCTGCCCTATGTGATGGAGTGCTAGAATTGCAGACAGAGCATCTTCCTGGGCAGTGAAAGGTGGGTGGATTGATTGACTGATTGATTTAGAGCAGTGGCTCTTAACCTTTTCTTTACCAGGGACCCCCTTTAAATATCTTTTGTTTCAATCGGTAATTGCATATTTACCAGGGACCCCCTTTAAATATCTTTTGTTTCAATCGGTAATTGAATATTGGAGAACAGAATGGAATGGTTATATGGCAATGTGGCTCGAAGATTGAAGTTCAAACAAACAAACTGGTTTTAAGATACAAAGAAATTTCATTTAATATCTCTGTCAGTAAATGCAGGTTGATAAGACTAAGATTGGGGGGTGGGGGAAATAGCAAGAACATTTGGATGTGTAAAATGAAGAAGATGAGAGAACCTGTATTATTATGTTAACAGTATAGTAACTTTGTTTTAAGAACTTGATGGATATTGAAAGTCAAATGGAATATTTAAGCTGATTTAAACTCAGTTGAGTTTGGACGTTTGGTAGTCTATAATTTTGTTAGACCATGCAAATTTGGTGGAAAAGTTGTTGTAAAAATAATATATAAAAATAAATAAATAAATATCTTTTGTGACTGCGGACCCCAAGACTTAACTCAAGATTTAAAACCATCGTCATCATCATCATCATCATCCAATTCCACCATCTATTAAACCATCATCATCATCCAATTCCACCATCCACCTTCCCTCAGAGGCACTGAAGAGTAAGGGAAGACCTTTCTCCTGCTTCTTCCTGCAAGTTTGTGGCTGGAGTGGCTTGAATGGCAATGTGCAGGCCAAGCCAGCCAGTCAGCCTTTCCCTTTGCTCCTGTCACATGGGCACTCTGTTGCTGGCAGGAGGTGAGTTGAGCAGCCTTGAGAGATCCCTTGTAAGGACCTTGCAGCCCCCCGGGGGTCCCCAGATCACAGGTTAAGAACCACTGATTTAGAGCATTTACTATGACCTTTCAACCAAAAAGCCTTCCAGGGTGGCTTACAAATTGTTAATTTGACAGTTCCGTGCCCTGTAGCTTAGAATCTAAATAAAACAGGGCAGGGAAAGAAAAGGGAATAGCAGCAGGGAAAGGGATTAAGTCCCCCCCACAGATACTGCCTACTCTTTTCTCCCTCAAAGGCCAGAACAATTGCAGTTGGAATTCATCTGCTGCTCCAGAAGAGACATGAGAGAGCTGTGCCTGCCTTTCCTTCTCTTATTCAGTAACCAGGGCAGGGGCAGTTGGAATGCTTTAACCTCTGGAATGGTTCTGCTCACCCAGATGAGGCAGCAGGTCCTCTTGGGCAGGAAGGATTAGAAGCAATTTTGCATTTGGATTGGGATGGTGGACTTGCTGGTTCCTAACTCATGGTTTGGTTCCTAAATCCAAATCCTTGGCACACCTTCTGTCTCCCCTCAGATGCCTGCTGCTCTTCCCTGGCACCAAGGGCCTCTTGTCCTCTCTCAGCCTCACCTACTTCACTGGGTTGTTGTACAGCCAAGTTGTCCATGTACATTACTGCTCTGGGGCCACTTACAGAAGGAATCCATGGTTTTACTTGATGTGTATTAAGTAGCTAGCCAAAAGTCTTCCTGTTCTCTTCCCACTCACCCTTCTAAGCCTGCCTGACTCTGACGCATCTAGGAAAGGTTGAGTTCTTTAAACACCACCTTAATGTTCTTCTGGCACATCATTCCTGCTTCCTCTTGCAAGAGGATTAACTGCCTGACAGGTGTGAACTTTTAAAAGCACATTGTATTTGAGTTAGGGGTCTGTGGTGGAAAGGTTCTACAATATTGTATTTACTTAAACTACATGACTCTACAGAAACTCATCCTCATTCAGTGTGTGTGTGTGCATGTGTAGGAGCTCACACAAGGCAAAGGCTCTGAAAGACAAACTGTTCCCCCAGATTTCTTTGAGCTTTGCTCACACTCTGCATGGATCTAAGGCTTGGCATAAGCAGCTACAGGTGCCTCTAAGGAGAGAAGACAGTTTCTGGTTTCCCCAAGAAGTTGGAAGCGAAAAAATTTAGCACTTGACAATCTTCTGCCACCGTGACTTTGTAATTAAAGCATAAATCTAGGGTTTTATGCCTGAACATCACATAATACATAGAAACAAGGTGTTGCCGTGGGAACCATAAATTTCCCTAAATCTGTTTTCGTTCCATGCTGAGTCTTCCGACATTCCCAATAGACACTCCGGGAGATGTGAGATCCTTTGCCGATCAAGAGTTTAAAGCACATGGGAGACTGTTTAGTAGAATAAGCAAGAGAGGAGGGTGGCCAGGGGAGAAGAGGAGAGTAAACATCAAATCAAGAACTTGGGTGTCTTGTTAGAAAATCTGTCTTTTCATTGCTGTTGTAGCACTCAGGCACAGAAGGGATAAGTACATTTTGTTTGAGTGCTTTTATTTAAAGATGCAGTGAGAGACCCTCGGATGTGTAGTCTGATAGCCATGGAGTCTAGTCAACTTAGTTATCTCATATAAGTTGCATCTTGGCCTTTCAGCATTCCTAAATCCAAGATGTTCAGAAGGTAGGTGTGGATCTTCTTGGAGCTCTCTGGACAACTTGAGGTAGACTGGCAATGTCCTCTCATTTCTTAACAATAGCAACAACAACAACATGGTGCACTCACGTAGACAGACACGCATACTCTCTCTCACACACACCTTGCCTTATTGCTGAGATGTAGCAAGACTGGAAATAACTATGTGTAAACTCTTGCCTGGAAGGGCTATGAGCTGCATTTCTTCTCCACACCAAAAGAGAACTTGGCAACTCATATTTTTTTTTTCCATACAGAAATTCAAGGGGTTTTTGGATTCAGAATTCAAAGAAATTATTTAATTCCCTTCAGTATCCAAGGCAGTATGCCTTTGTGTATCAGTTTCTGGGGAGCATACGATGGAGGGCTTGGTAGCGCTCATGTCCTGCTTGAGGGCTTCCCAGAAGCATCTGGTTGGCCACTATGGAAACAAAATGCTGGACTAGGTAGGCCTTTGATCTGATCTAGGTGTGCTCTTCTGATGCCCTTTCTTCCATGCACCATGTTGTTCTTTCTTTTTTCAAGACAGATCACAGACTTTGCATGCAAAAAGGCCTGGATCCAATCTCTAGCATCAATGTAGAAAGGTTCAGGTAGCAAGGATGTCACAACATCCTATGCCTGTAACACTGAAGAACTTCTTCTGGTCAGGGTAGACAATACTGCATGCAATGTAGAAGTAGCTTTACTAGCCTAAACGCCCCACCTCCCAGGTTATACTTCCTACAGAATGGAAAGCTGGTTGATCACTTAGCATCATTCTAACACAGTGGCCTAAATCCAATTTCTACTTCCAGCTAGAGTTAAACCAACAAAATAAGTTGCTCTGTTGAAAGCCATGACTTCTGTTAATTTAATTGATTTAGTTGGGACTAGAACAGTACAACCCCCATATCCATGGGGGATAAGTTTCTGAACTTACCATGGATAGTGAAAATTGCAGATAGTAGTGAACCCTATATTTCCAGTGGAAGTGTACCATAGAAGCATGCTGGAGGACCCCCAAATGTTTAGATAGGTGTTCTCTCTAGATATTTGGACTCCTCCATTGTGACTCTGTGGTCAACGTCTGCTAGAAATTGACCATAGAATCACATTGGAGGACCTCCAAATGCCTAGGGAGAACTTTTGGAAATCCTTCAGTGTGACTCTATAGTCAACTTCCATGGAATAGTACTGGAGGGCCTAGAAAATGCCTAGAGAGAACATATTTTTTCAGACGTGGGCAAGTGAAACCATGGGTAATGGTCCCACAGATACAGAGGTCATATTGTAATTGGATGTAGACTGGTGAAGATTGCCTGATTTCTAGCAAATTGGTTGACCAACAAAACTGGCTCAAGAATGGCTGCAACAGTGGCTAACCTTAAGCCAGTTTGGACTTCCCCTGAAAATATCCAAAGAGCAGTTAGAGGTTCTCTCAATCCCAGCTTTCAATCACCCTGTATTTCTACAATGCATAGCCTCATCATTACCTGAAACACTCCCTGTAAAACTCTGCTGTGGTAGCTTGTACTGAGGATAGAAGAGGGAAAACAGTAATTGAAGCTTCTTTCCAGAGAGCTGACACCTGAATTGCCTGGTGCCTCTTACAGTGTTGCCGAGGTATCTTGCAAAAAACACCACACAAAAAAAGGCTCTCTGGCTGAGACAGTGGAGCCATGTTCTCTCTGTAGAAGCTGTCTTTATATTTCCCTGTCCCTGTCTCAGTATGTATCATTCCTTCCTGGGCTTTGTGTGCACGTGTGTTCCCAAGTCAGGTGCTTTTAAGGAAGACGGGCCCTAGGTTACGCCGCCTGGAGTATCTCTCAACACCAAAGCGAACACTGTGTTACTGAGCCCGTCGCCAGTGTGATTAGTATTCTGCTGCTCAGATGAAAAAGACTGCCAAGACGGAGCCCAAGGCATTCTGCCAGAGATGATTGACTGAATCATTTTCAGCACCTCGCAGTTACAGACCCGATAAGTTTATATTACAGTGCTGATAACCCACCACCCACCAACTGAGTGGTTAATTTATATATATATTTTAAAAGCGGGTGCAAGAAACTTTTAACTCTGCCTTGAGATGCTATCCTTCTGATCTAGGGAAAGGCTTCTGCTTAATCCTAGCTGTCCTGAGGTTGCTTGTGGCGACTCTTAGGTAAAGAAAGGCACTTCAGACATGCTTGTAGCATTCTCCTCTTATTGCCTTAATAAGCTCTGGGAGTGAATTCTTTTTTTTCTTTCCATTTGAAGCAGCCACGTACTCCAGTGATCTGCAGTTTGCAGCTGGGATGGGGAGCACATACCCCCCCATCATCTTGTTTCTGACTTAAGGTGACCTATCACTGGGCTTTCTCAGCAAGATTTGCTCAGAGGGAGTTTGCCAGAAAAATCTGAAAAAAACCAGTGCCATTCCACTCAGCCATTCAATTCAGTGCCATTCAATTCAGCATACATATTGTTCTGGTGTAGGTTTGGGAATTGGATAAAAATAGTTATCTTAATAATTAAAAAAGACCATAAACTTGACTTATACAATTCTGTCTCCCAGTAACTCTTGTTAAAACAAGCCCAGATCTACAAGTGCATGACTTTAGCATAGCCAGCTCTTTGTGAGAAAAGTCAAAGTGAAATCTTCCAAGCTCACGTTTCATTGCGAACAAACAGAAATATGTATACATTTGTGTAGCTCAGGACCGGTTTATTGAATTTTTGGTCCCCCTGCAATGCTTTATTTTGGGGGCCCCATATGTTTATCTCAGGCCAATGTAACCTAACTCAACCTAAGCTATTCACAGTACAGGATATTCAGATTATTACTAATAAATGTTTTTGCAGGAGGAGGGTTACTACGGGCCCCCACAATGATGGGGCCCCCTGCGGGTGCTGACACCCGCGGGTGCCTTAAACCAGCCCTGGTGTAGGTACCGCACCTACGGAAGAAGAGCAACACCACCATTCACTTCTTTGTGGTCTCAGCACATTGGACAGCCAGGAAACTGAAACTTGGCCACTCACTGCCTGCTGGCAGAAATCCCAATTTATCACAACCCTCCCAGGAGGTCAAGCAAGCTGCCTTTTAAGTCTCCATCATTTCAAGCTGAAAGGCCCATAAATGTCAGTTTGCTTTCATTGCAGCTTTTGTTCTGTGGGTGGGTATGTATTTGGGTGGGGGTATTTTTCTATCTGTTTTCTTTTGCAAATTGTGGAGACATTGCCTGTGTGCCTCTAATTAAAGTAACTAGCTGCCCTGTTTGTCTTTAAACGCAGCACACTGAACCCAGTTGAGCTGTGGTGCTGTTTTGTTTTTGGTTTTTGGTTTTAAACTTTTTATTATTATTATTAGTGCTGCAGTGCAATTTCCCCATTGTGACTTTTCAGAACATCACCTTATTGGACAAAAGGGTGGAGAATAATATGATTAACATTTGTAGCAGTGCGAGCTGGGAGAAAAGGTAATTAAATCTCATGCTTCGTGGCTTCTGCTAATCGCTGTCATGGGTCATGCTCCTCTCCTCCTCTCCTCGCCCAAATTAATACTTTGGTGTTAGTGCATTATGGGATGGCAAGGGGTGAGGAGGGGGGATTGCTGCCTCAAGGAGCAAACATAGTAACACAGAGAGCTGCCTTGCCTTATGCCTTGTAAAATGGGTTAATCCAGTCCCAGTATTGTCAATGCTGACTGACCATGGCTCTCCAAGATCTCTAACAGAGGTTGTTCCTCATCACCTTCTACTTCCTGGGTGGGAAATGTGTGGCTATCTGAGTGTTGTTGGACTGCAGCTCCCAGTTGGCTATGCTGGTTAGGGCTGATAGGAAGTAGTGGACCACATGGAAGGCCATAGAACCATAGAGCTGCAAGGGGGTCACAAGGACCATCTCATCCAACTCCCTTCCATGCAAGAATATACAACTAAAGCAGTCCTAAAAGATGGTGATCCAACCTTTATCTAAAAACCTCCCAAGAAAGAGAGTTCACCACCTTCCATGGCTGCCTGTTTCACTGTCAAACAGCTCTTACTGTCAAGAGGTCCTTTCTAAAGTTTAGGTGGAATCTCTTTTCTTATAATTTGAATCAGTTGGGTCATGTTCCAGTCTCTGGAGCAGTAGAAAACAAGCTTGGTCCATCTTCTACATGGCATCCCATCAGATATTTAAATATGGCTTTCATATAAGAACCAACATGGTACAGTGGTGTGAGTGTTGGACTAGGATTTTGGGAGACCAGGTTTTGAATCCCTGCTCAGCCATAGAAAACTTGATCAGTGACCTCTAGCTATTTACATTTCCTCAGCCTTTGAGGAAAGGAATGGCAAACTTAATATGATAAATCCCTAGAAAAGGGTCACCATAAGTCAGAGTTGACTTGAAGGCACATAATAATAAAAAGAAATCATCTCAGTTCTCAGTCTTCTCTTCTCCTTTGTAAACATACCCAGCTCATTAAGCTGTTCCTCAAAAGGCTTGGTTTCTAGACCTTTAACCATCATGGCCACCCTTGCTATGATACACTTTAGCTTAGAATCATGGAAAAGACCACAAGGGCCAGCTAGTCGAAGCCATGGCCCTGCAGGAATACACAATCAAAGCACTCCCGACAGACGGCCATCCAGCCTCTGTTTAAAAACCTCCAAAGGAGGAGACTCCTCCACTCTCCAAGGCAGCACATTCCACTGTCGAAGAGCTCTTACTATCAGGAAGTTCTTCCTAATGTTTAGGCGGAACCTCTTTTCCTATAGTCTGAGTCCATTGCTCTGTGTCCTAGTCTCTGGAGCGGCCGAAAACAAGCTTGCTCCATCCTCAATATGACATCCTTCTTGTCATTATCCTTCTTGGATTGTGGTTCCCAATTCCACGTATTCCCCATCTCAGTACTACTTATTCCTTCTAATCATATATGCATGAATTTGCATACACACTCCCTTAATTGTAACCAACAAGTTATGTTACTTGTTAGTGCTGAATGTACATAGGTGACTCTCTCCATCTAGCTTTTTGTTTTGGTCCCATTCCCAGGACATGAAAGTTTCTCTTTCTTTTCCTTTGTCTTTGTTGAACTCCAAAGAGTTGGGAAGGTTTTAAAATCCCTCCCTCCCTCCCTCTCCCTCTCTCTCTCTCTCTATATATATATTGAGAAGCTTGCTCCTACAATATTAGGATTCTCAGATGTGATGCAGTAGACAGTCTTGGCTTTGGATGTGGAAGGTCAATCAGCATTGAAGCTGGGTGGAATGAGTCACTGCTTTTCAGTCTGACATACTGCAACAATGGATAAATCATTATGCATATATTTTTTTAAGGCTAGAGAAAGACAATAATGTCTAATCAGTGCTCATTACCAAAGTGATTGTGCCCACACACTGGTGCATTATAGCTTTCACATCCAAGTAGTCCTATCAGATGTATGCATAAACAACCCATTGTATACAGCTGTGTCCCCCCCACACACACACAGACATAAAATTTTCATCTGTGTGGCTGCATTCAACATTTCAAGCATCCCCTCCCCAGAAAATATATACACACATACCATCTTCCTTCCCAGGTGTCTTCTCTTGGCAAAGAGAGTTGGTTGACCACAAACATCCAGCCGAAACTCTTCTTTTTCACATTTTTAAAGCCAAATTGCCATTAATGGATAGTTGTCTGAATAGCCTGTTGTTCCAAAGCACGTACAGCCCTCTCCTGGTTGAGACTTGTAATTGCACCACTAGCCTTTTCAACAATGTTACACAGTTGTACCTCCGTATGCACAGATTTGGTATCCACGGATTTAAGTATTCATGGCTTGAAAATATTCTTTAAAAGAATAATCGTCCAAAAAGCAAACCTTGATTTTGCCGTCTTATATAAGGGACACCACTTTGCCATGCCATTGCATATAATGGGACTTGAGTATTCACGGATTTTGGTATCCATGGGGGGTCCTGGAACCAAACCCCAGTGAATATGAAGGGACAAATGTACTGTATTTCCCCCACCCACGAAGTGGGAAGTGTGGAAAAGGAAATTAATATGTGGGGTGTTTTGAACCACAGTCTGTTTTCTTGCTGTTTGCAGCTTGTAGTGCTAACACTATCTCTGTTCTGCAAAGAGTTAATGGGAAAAAATAACCATTTCCAAGAGATTGTTGGGTTTGTCTCTTTCAGTAGGGAGGTAAGAGCTGTTTGGCAGTGGAACATGCTGCTCGTCCTGTGGTGGAGTCTCCTTCTTTGGAGGTTGTTAAACAGAGGCTGGATGGTCATCTGTCAGTAGTGCTTTGATTGTGTATTCTTGCAGGGCAGGGGGTTGGACTAGATGGCCCTTGTGGTCTCTTCCAACTCTAATTCTGTGAAAAGAAGGCTGGGGACTTTGCTGAGAGCAAAATGTATTCCTTTTCACACTCTAGAGGAAACTAACTTCCCACTAGCTAGCAAAAGTATGTATTAGCTTTATTGTTGTTGTTATTGTTACTTGCTGTCCAGTTGACTTTGACTTAGAATCATCGAATCATAGAGTTGTAGAGTTGGAAGAGCCCATGAGGGCCATCCAGTCTAACCCCCTGCCATGCAGGAAATCATGATCAAAGCATCCCTGACAGATGGCCATCCAGCCTCTGTTTAAAGACCTCCAAGGAAGGAGACCCCACCACGCTCCAAGGGAGTGTGTTCCACTGCCAAGTTACTTATGGTGACCCTATGAATGAGAGACCTCCAAGAACCTCTGTGATCATTAACTGCCTTGCTCAGGTCTTGCAAACAAAGTAAGGCAGCTATGACTTTCACCATTCAGACTGTCCACCTTTAATGTGGTCTTCCTCTTTCTCAACTGCCTTCCACTTTGCTGTGACTTATTTTCCAATGAGACATGTCATCTCCTGATATGTCCAAAGTAACATAGCTTCAGTTTAGTGATCTTGGCTTCTAGTGAGAGTTCAGGCCTGATTTGATCTAGGAACTATTCGTTTGTCTTTTAGCGTACGGATGCTAGAACGTTTATGATAGACTTTTTGGAAGGTTTGTGACTAGTGTTGTCATGGTCTTTTTCTGTATCGCATTTCACTCCTACAACTTTTGTGACTCTGCTTTTATAACTGAGGCTTGATTATTGTAATCCATTGGGGCATCTGAGGAAGCTGGACTGTAATACATAAAACCTCAGGCTAGCATAAAACTGTTAGACTTAAAGGAGCCACAAGACTTCTCCTGCCTCCTCCTACTCCACTTAATTGCTGCCTTATTGTCTCTTCTGTACAATCAGTTCCTTCTGGGACCATAGAAAGTGATATCATTCAGACAGATAAATGAGTTTACAGAAGATAGCCTTTTATGTCCTGTGTTTTAGGGGTGGGTCCATAGCTCAATGTAGAGTCTCCAGATAGAAGCTTTAAAGCCCTTTGACTAACCCAGATACCACTGGGCATAAGGGACCAAATATCTGATTTCAATACTAGGACAGCTTTGTACTGTATGTTCAGATCTTCATTTCTATGTGTGAATGAATGTACCCCCACCGAATCCCGTTTGTCCACACGCACACGCCTCCCTACTACTTTTCATCCCTGCAAACTCTCACATTGTACATTAATTCCATCTAAGAATTATTTCTCTCCACAGATAATCAAGCTCCAAGATGGAGACTGATGTCTGTCTCTCTGTCTTTCTGTCTGCCTGTCTCTCCCCATCTCCCCCTCCTTCCCTCTTTTTATACAGGTTTTGGAAAACCAGATTGTGACTGTCATTCCTCCCCCTGTCCCAAAAAAGCTTAATTTGGAGTGCATTTAGTGGAGGGATTAAATTGCAGTGTGTGTGTGTGTGTGTGTGTGTGTGTGTGTGTGTAAACCTCCACAGCCCATGTTTTCCCCCAGAAACCTCTTCCTATATTGGTCCTTCCCACAACCCTGCCTTGCAGATGAGTGTATTTAGAGATTTGTTGTGATGGTTCAAGATGGATGCCCTTTTCAGTCTGGGTAAGGGGGTATACTCTTCCCTCCCCAAACCCCATGCATTGATGCATTCTCTCTCTCTTCCAACCTAAGTGCATGGAGAAATGGCTTTGCAGACTCCCCCCCCCTCCCACAACTGGTGCATCTTACATCTGCGTCCAGCATGTGCTTTGCAACAACATCCATCAGAGGCATAAATCTCTCTTGTCACAGCAGCTGTCTACCTAAGAGCTGCTGTTGCAGAGTCAGCGTTCCATGATGCCGGAGCTGTCACTTCCTGCAAAAAGCTATTTACTAGGATTTCATGCTGCCATGGTGCACTATCACCATGCCAGTCCCTCATTCAGCACATATATTGTATTTATTTATTACCTTGAATATCTGTGATTTCATCGTTATTGCTAGTCCTTCCGCTGATGGATATTCCACTATTCCATGCCCAGTTGTTATGGCCAGTTCCACACCTACATGGGCCACGTCTATTTTTTGGTTTCAACCTTTGGATTTTAGCCCTATTCAAAACTGCAGGATAGGTGTAATTTAGCCCTTTGGGTGACTGAGCATCCACTTGCAACCAGTTGACGTTTCCATGAATTCTTCAGAGTTTAGCTCCAAGCAGAGTGCCCTACAGTACTTGAAGAGTACTGGGATCCTTGAAGAGCATTATTATGAAGGTGCAGACCTCAAATGGTTCTTGTGTTTATATTTATGTTGGGAGGAGGGCTGAATATGATCAGACTCTGCTATTGTGCACAAGAGCCCTGATGGCACAGTGGTTAAATGCCAGTACTGCAAGCCACAACATTATGAGTCCAATCCCAGAGGGCTCCAAGATTGACTCAGCCTTCCATCCTTCCATAAGTTGATAAAATGAGTACCCAGCTTGTTGGGAGCAATTAGCTAACACATTGTATAACTGCTTAGGGAGTGTTTTGGCACTGATAAGCAGTATATAAATATCAATGCTCTCGCTATTGCTATTGCTATTGCTATTGAGGGAAATAGGACGGAATGAACCCTTTTCCCATTCTTTCCCCTGGACAAAATTGCCCAGATTTCAAAGCTGTTATTGCCCTATGGAAACTGTTGTCCTCAGAATTTTATGCAGCCTTGTACACTTTGACCCAAGTCATTGATCCATCTAACATGGCACTGCCCTCTCCTGCTGGTCCATAACTGCTTAGGGTCTTGGGTAGAATTTTTCCTCAGTAACCCTTTCAGCAGGAAATGTCAGAGACATGGATCCATTACCTTCACTATACAAATGATCCCCCTCTACTATAACCTCTCAGTATATTCTTCATAACAAAACTATGTAATTGAATTGATCAGACATTGGTGATTTTCTTTTTTGTTGAAATACCACTCCAGCTTCTGTTGGAGGGAGAAGCTATAATTTCATTGTTTGCTGTGTCTTGGATTCATGAGAAAGGCTTTATAATTCATTCCCCTCCCTTTTCGTATGATGATCTGCACTGTATCGGGTCTGGCTTACTTGAATGCTGGTCGATAGGACTTGATTTGATGCAGCATCTTTCATATTGGTTATTTCCACAAAGCCCCTGAAGCAATGAATTGGAAGGGAAAGCAAAGCACAGTGGTAAAGACAGATCATTGCACACATTGTGTGGGGAAAAGCAGGGGGTGGGGAGGAGAGCTGATGGCTTTGGTAAAGTTGTCGCCCCCACCCCTTCAATGCTCTGTAGGCAAAAAGGGTATGTACCTCTGAGGATCCAAGCAGACAGAAGTCATACAGATATAATCCAGATAGACAATAAGTAATTGGATTTCTCTGGGATGTTTTGGAGTACAGCCCCCACCAATCACAACCAACGTGGAACAGTGTAGGAACAGTGGGCACTGTAGTCCGAAATTTCCAAAAGGTACCAGGTTGCTTTTGCCTAATCTAGATGTTGCTTGTCATTGAGATTAATTGGGGGCAGATAGTGGAATGTTTTAGTGTAGTGCCAATGGATTTTTTGGCCTGTCAAATTTTGAGCTGGGGGGAAAAGGAGGGTGACACTCCCTACAACCAATTAATTAGGTATTACAGTTATGTTGCGCAGCACTGCATCACGTTCCTTGGTCCGTGGGCCATTTCCAGGTACAGCTGAAATTGCTGGTTTCCACCTGTAAAGCCCTTCCCAACTTAGGACCATGGGATCAGAAGAATCTCCTATTCCCATATATTCCCAGGCTTTGAGAGTTATCAGTTGCAAGCACCCTCAATCCAGATATGGTAACATACAGCAGTTAAAAGCTACAAAGCACAGAATCACGGTACCTTACATTCCATTTTTGTATGCACCATGAGAATAGCAACGATAAAGCAAGCATAACTAGAAACTGATTGGTGGTGGTGCAAGAACAGCAGCCCAAATCCAATTACGGTTGGCTCTCCACATTTGTGGATTTTGCCACTGCCACGTCTGATGCCACCCTATGCCATTTTTAATGGGGACTGCAAGCCTTGTGAGAGAGACTGCAAACATGTTGCCACAGGATGCCATAGGGCAGCAGTGCAGAAATGCAGTAGGGCAGCAGTGGAGGTGGAGGTGGTACAGCAAGCCCACCGGCCACCCTCTTCTGCCTTGTGAAGGAACCCCACCACCCTGAAGGTATCCACAGTGGGTTGAATCCATGAATTGTACTTTTTGTGTGTGTTAAATATGGGGTTGGGGTGGGGTAGAGATATTTGTGGTTTTTCCACTTTAGGGTCCTGCACCCCTATCCCCAGCAAATGTGGAAGTCCAACCACACTACTCCCAAGTGGAGCAGACCCATTGAATTGAACACTTACACAAGTTCTATTGATTCAATAGGTCTACTCTACTTTGGGTTAACACTTGGATTCAGCCCAATAACAATCACCACCTCCAGACAGGACAATCAGCCAATGTTTCTTATTTTTTAAAAAATTGAGTTCTAATGTACAATGTAAGTTTCCACAACAAATACTTCCACTGCATTACAGGATTAAAAGACATGTTTGACACATGCTTAAATGTGCCTTGAAGGCTCCCCTCATGTAGATTCGTGTCATGTAACAAATAGAATAGGAGGGTCATAACAGAAAAGACAAAGGGAGCATGGAAGCCCACCGAGGTTACAATTTTGGATGACAGACAAATGCAAACCAAGGGTGGGAACAAGATCTTAAAAATCAAGATTTGCACCATCCTGTGTTTTCCCATAGCCAGTCTTTTTTATTCTAAAACTCCTGAAAAGCTTTTCTTTTTCTTTTTCTTTTTCTTTTAAGAGAGGGATAGCGAGAAAGAGAAATAACAATATAGTAGATCTCACGGGAGCTAATTAGCAACTCTTATTCCTTGGAGAAGAAACCCAGGTTTGAAGCTGAATGGCAGCTTCCCGTCTCAAAGACATCCTTGTGACTCTGTCGGAGTGAGTCCACAGAGTCTTCTGGGATAAGGTTGGCAACCGCTGTTGCTCCAGGCAGCAGCCTTGCCAAACTTTCCTTGCTAGTTGCAAGAAGGCAGTCCTTTGAAGGCATAGTGTGTCACATATGCTGCCCTCCAGTGCTCCTTGAGCAACCTGTGAGCCATCTGCACCCCACTGCAAAGGAAAGATAGTAAGGGCAGGCCAGAATAATGCATTCCTTTGAGAGACAGGTCTGGCACCTTGAGCACACCACCTTTCTGGATAAATGTTTCAGCGTTCACATACCGATGATAGCAGGAAGCAACGGGGATGCCTTAAGAAACACATCAAACTGTAGGGATGGTTCACGACTAAGTCCTTGGTTCATGAGAATCAAAGCATTTCATTATGGAACTCACATGTGAGGAGGGAAGCCATGCAAGTTATTCTTACAAAAGAGCTGGATTTCATTGGCAGCCCCATTTTGTTGCTTGAGTGAAGGCAGATCATGCTTTTGAGCTGGCCTGTTTCCAACATGGGGAAATGGCTATTTAACCACTTTTGAGAACTTCAGAATAAAGAAGATATCAAATAGTTCATTGACTGAAACCCAACAAATGGCAGAGTATGTTAGATTCCAAAGAGTTGTACTACTTTTCCACCCTCCCCTTACAAGTGTGCACACAGCTACATGTTTCCAACAATCTCTCCTCTGTAGGAACTCTTCCCTTACAACCCGTTCAACCTAAGCACAGCATCACTCCCATTTCTACACCCAGACTGTTGTTTCTGAATTCTCCTATTTCTTCTTGCAGAGAGAACAACTTCATCAAGGACTTTCCCCAATTGGCGGACGCATTGATGGTCATCCCTTTGCCGGTTGAAGAGCAGTGCCGTGGTGTGCTCTCTGAGCCTCTGCCCAATCTCCAGCTGCTCACAGGTAGGAAGCTTGCCCAGTTCGATGTTGTTTCTTGGACATTGTTAGGCTTTGCCCCAGAGTTCCAGGAGAGAGCTCACCAAGACGAGCATCATAGAATTGGTGGATGGGACTCGTACTTAATCACTTACCATGGGCCATGGGCATTCTCTTCTATGAGAAGGTATGCTTGGGCTAATCTATTGGTTTCTATGTTAGCTGAGGTAAAAGGAAAGCCATTCCTTTTACTCTGAACCCCTCCACCCCAGCATGCTTGGTAGATTGTATCCAACTTCCTTCCTCCAGTTCAATGACTAAGATGCTAGCATCTTGTGCTTCCATTCCACCTGCATAGAAGGGAAAGAAGGCTGGCATTCTTCTTGGGCTTCACATCTTTGTAAATCACCAACATGTCCACAAAATTGAACTGAATAATTTTGCAACATCCATATTCACCTAGGGCAAGGACGGGCAAAGCAGAACCTGAGTGCGCCATGAGGTCCCTGGGCTGTTTCTGTGGACCCTTGCCCCCCACAGGGGTGAAGGAATTGCTTCAAAATACCCAAAAATAATCTCTAGGAAGTGTGGAGGGCATTTTCACCATGCATGGAGCCCTGTCCCCCCCCCCCCCGGGCTTCTCAGAGGTCAAAATGAAATTGTACAAAAAATATATTTTAAAAAAATCCCAAAATTCCCTGTAGGGGCCTAGAAAAGCCCCCAAACATACTTTCACATCCCCTAGATCAGTGGTTCTTAACCTGTGGTCCAGGGACCCCCAGGGGGCCGTGATGTCCTCACAGAGGGTCAGCAAAGGCTTGAAGGCTGCTCTGCCCACATGACAGGAGCCAAGGCAAAGGCTGGCTGGCTGGCTTGGCCTGTGCGTTGACATTCAATCCACTCCAGCCACAAATTTGCAAGAAGAAGCAGGAGAACAGTCTTCCCATCCCCTCCAGTGCCTCTGAAGGAGGGGTTAATGGATGGTGTAATTCTATTGTTGTTGTTGTTGTTAGGGTTTTAAATTTTGAGTTAAGTCTTGGGGTCCGTGGCAACAAAAGATATTTAAAGTGAGTCTCTGGTAAAGAAAAGGTTAAGAGCCACTATCCTAGATGTTAGTTTGAGGGCAAAACATTGATTTTGTTTGTGTGTGTGTGTGTGGGGGAGCAGTGTGGTTGGGGTTTGCCTCTCCCAAGGTCTCCTAGAGGGCTAATGTGCTCCCCAGTCTTCCACATTTACCCACCTCTGACCTCGGGAATGTTGTCATGTTATAGCATATGGATATCCATTGCACAGTGTTGGAGTGACTGATGCAGCATGGCCAGAAGGTGCAATGGTCATTTACTCGTAATGGGAAATGACAATGCACAAGATAAAGGCCTTCAGATATCTTTGGATGAACCTCACTGCCTGTAAGTCTTTTTGTGTGTAAAAGTGGGTCAGAGCAGTGAAATGGCTGCTAGCTGAAGCTTTTATTTTTCTGCCTTTTCTGCTGTGCAGTTCTGCTGTTTGGCTACTCCTGGGTTAGTTTTTCTGCAGGTTGTGCCGTGGACACTTCCTTAGCCAGGATGGAAACACAGAATATTAGCCTCTTAGCAATCCACCATGTCCTCCATATGGCTGGAACTGCAAATCCCATAAACCTCAGCCAGTTATGCCATTAATTCTAAGAATTGTTAAGAATGGTTTCATGATGGCATGTAATTTCCACCAATGTTCCTTTTAGAGCCCCTAGATATATGACAGGAAAAACAATCATATGTGAGTAAATAGTTTCTTCTTGGCCTGTCTCCTGTCTGAATCCTGACTTTTTATTTACAGGTGATATCCGGTATGACGAAGCCATGGGCTACCCCATGGTGCAGCACTGGAGGGTCCGAAGCAACCTGTACAGAGTAAAGCTCAGCACTATCGCCCTCTCAGCAGGTGAGAGTAGCCACCTCGTGATGAAGTTTACAGCTGGAAAACAGTTGTAGTTTTCTGCGAAGACTGGCAGGTTTCTTCAGACACACTGCTGAGGCTTGAAATGGCTGAAATACATGCTGTTTTGTCATATCTCAGTGGTAGAAATGTGTGTATCTCACAGATTGGCCAGCTGGCTTCCCAAGAGGCAGATAGAACTGATCCATTTCATTGTGTACACAACAACAGATCACAGTACACAAAGTAAAAGTAGCCTCTAAGGCAACAGGGGGAAGAGGAGCAGAAGAAGCTGTCTTTATACTACATCAGAATATTTGACCATATAGCTCAGTATTGTCTACTTTGACTAGTAGAAACTCTCCAATGCCTCCAGCAAGGATAGACCTGCTATTGGAGCCAAGAACTAAAGGAGCCAAGAATTGAAGCTTCTACATACATAATGCACAGTCTTTTTGTTTGCTTGTTATGTGCCCTCAAGTCAACTGTCTGACTTATAGCAATACTACCATTGGGTTTTCTTGGCAAGTTTTATTTCAGGAGGTTTGCCACTGCCTTTCTCCGAGGCTGAGAGAGTGTGGCTTGTCCATGCTTATCCTGTGGGTTTCCATGGCTGAGCAGGGATTCTAATCCCGGGTTTCATCTGCAGAAATAATCTGGTTTGGCACCGCTTTGACTGCTATGGCTCAATGCTATGGGATCCAGGGATTTTGTAGCTTGCTGTGTGGCATCAGAGAAGGCTAAATATCTCACAAAAGGTTAGCCAGTGGGTTTCCATAGCTGAGCAAGGATTCTAACCTAGTCCAGTGCTCAAACCACTATACTATGAGCTAACATTACAATGACTCACTCTTTAGGTTATCTAGTCCAGGATTGTGCAGGGAGAGGTATTTCGACACCCCCCCCCCCATCATCTCTTATCTGAACCTTATAGTCAGAAAGTCTGGGGGGAACTGAACCTGTAGGATTTCTGCCTGTAAGGCATAGGGTAAACCACTGAGCTCTGGTCATTTCCTTTAAAGGCCAGAGTTAGGGATACAGCCATATACCATCGTCTAGCCTTACAGCACTCAACAGAAATTAACAACAAACGCAAACAATGTAATGTGCTGAATGGTGCCTGTTGCATTTGCTTTTCCAATTTCACTGTAAACCAGATTATTCTCACGTCATACTAAGAACATAAGATGATGGATGAGCACCTGCGTGGAGAGTGTGGGCCATTGCTCACCCTCCATCTGCTTTGTACATTGCACCAGTACAATGGCAATATACCAGAAAGAACATTGTGTTACTTCTGCTTCCTGTTTCAGCCAGTTTTCAGTTAATTTCCAGTGCTTTTGTTGGGATTTGAGGGATTGTGGGGAGGTAGGCTGCCACATTGGTGGTTGTTTGGGGTGATTTCAGGGCAAATAAAACCCTGAAAATTACCAAAAATTGCCTGATGCTAATTACTAAGGCTTGCAATCAAGCACAATTTGCCAAAATGTAGCACTAAAATCATGTCATCTGTTAAGCGGTGGAATGGCTCCATGCTTTGAAATTTATTCTGCTTAGATAAAAAGACAACCCTATTGTTCTCTGGGGCTGGGGACAAATGAATCACCATTGAACTTACTGTAAGGTCTGTCAAAATGGCTGCGTTGATGGACAACATAACAATGCACAAATGTGTTCCAGTGACATATGCATGTGCCTATTTGTTTTCATCAGAGCTGAGAATGAGCAAAACAGTGATGCAGACTATTGGTTTTCATCTTTAATTCCTGCATGTGTTTTGGAATTCAGCTCCCAGCATCCATTACCATTGGCTGTTCTAGCTCAGTTTTCTGGGAAGTGAAGCCCAAAAGATTGGGATGATGAAGGCTGAGAACGAGTTATAGCACACAGAGCAGTGGTTTCCCAACTTTGGTCCTCCAGGTGTTTTGGACTTCTGCTCCCAGAAGCCCAAGCCAACTGGGTCAACAGTCAGGAATTCTGGGAACTGAAGTCCAAAACACCTGGAGGACCAAAGTTGGGAAACCACCAAGGAAGCACCATCTGTAAAGCCATTATGGAACTAGGAGACCCACCATCCAAGAAATAAAAAAAAAGGACATTAGAGTCCTAAAGCTACTTGCCAACCACTTAAGATTGGCTGTTGTGTGAGTGTATGCCTCACTCTTTCTGTTGCATTTGTCTCTGGTGGTCTGGTTTTTTTCTGTGACACCCTCCTGCTTTTCTTAGGATTTGCAAATGTCCTGAAGATCCTGAATAAGGACAGCAGCCGGGAAGAGCTGCTCTACTTCATTCAGCAGTATGGTTCTCACTACATAGCAGAGGCCCTGTACGGATCCGAATTCAGCTGTACAATCCGTTTCCCCAGCAAGAAGGTTCAGCAGCAACTTTGGCTCCAGTATCAGAAAGGTAAGGAGTTCTGAGAGAGGAAAACACAACAATTTTGTCCTCTGCTCTTCCACACCCACATTGCTTTGTGCATCATTTTGACTGACGTGCTTCTCTTTGGAGGCATAGGATGACTCCAAACATTCATTATGCAACCCTCCTCCTTCTGTTGAATGGCTCAGGGGTCCCTGTCCAGCCCAGCTGTCTGGGGTCACTGCTCTTTCTCTGCATTGCACCACATCTCCTTTCTGTCCATCTGCATGCCTCACTTTTTAGCCTCCAGGGCCTGTGCTGCCATCTCATTTCTGAGCGGACCCATGGCAATCCATTCAACTGCATGCCAGCCCCCCCTTTTTTTTTTAAATTGCCGTGGGTGATTTGGGTAGAATTCTATAAATGTGACATAATTGAGCTGTCTGGGAATGGTTCCGTTTTATCGCTTGTGACAATGACGGTCTTTAAGGAAGTATATTAATTCAGCAGCCAACTCATTGTGCAATGCCATAAATAACCAGACACATCATTAGACAGGGCAATAAACTTTGGGACTTTGAAGTGCTACAATTAGGTTAGATTTCTAAAAGTTCAGCAATTTGTACTAGCTACTCCACCCACCATCTTCAGGGGGAGGGAGAGAGGGAAAACTATATTGACTTTTCCTTTTGCTGTTTTCCTGTCCATATCCATACACACCCGCCCCAGCAGTTTTCTCCTTGTTGCTCCTAATTCCTCCTGCTTGGATATCTTTAAATATCTGAAGGGATGTCATGTAGAAGATGGAACGAATTTGTTTTCTGCTCCTGCAGAGACTAGAACACAAACCAATGGATTCAAATTAGAAGAAAAAAAGATTCTAGCTGAACATTAGAATGAACTTCTGTACTGTGCGAGCTGTTTGACAGTGAAATGCCTTCTTCATAGGATGGTGAATTCTCCCATCTTTGGAGGTCTTTAAATAGAGGTTGGTTGGGCATCTTCCAGACATGCTTTAGTTGTATATTCCAGGCATGCTTTAGTTGTGTATTCCTGCAGGGGGTTGGACTGGATGGTCCTTATGGTTCCTTCCAACTCTAAGATTCTACGATTTGTTGTGAAAGTTCATTGTAATTTATTTGTTGGGATGGAGATTTAGAGGAGACACCAGTATAGCACCGCCACACATATATTATTCAAACAACTATCTGATACTTTAATCACAAGTGAGAGTGAGGCTGAAGTTGAAGCTTTTCACGGCCACCTTCCATAGGCCATGCTATGGTCAGACCTCATCTGGAATACTGTGTCCAGTTCTGGGCACCATAATTCAATAAGGATATTGAAAAGCTGGAACCTGTCCAGAGGAGGGCAACCAAAATGGTGGGAGATCTGGAAGCCGTGCCCTATGAGAAATGGCTCAGGGAGCTGGGCATGTTTAGCCTGGAGAAGAGAAGATGAAGAGGGAACATGATAGCCATGTTTAAATATTTGAAGGGATGTCATACTGAGGATGGAGCAAGCTTGTTTTCTGCAGCTCCAGAGACACTAAGACATGGAGCAATGGACTCACACTACAGGAAAAGAGATTTCACCTAAACATTAGGTGGAACTGAGAGTAAGAGCTGTTCAGAAGTGGAACATACTGCCTCAGAGTGTGGTAGAATCTCCTTCTTTGGAGTTTTTTAGACAGAGGCTGGATGGCCGTCGGTTGGGAATGTTTTGATTGGGTATTCCTGCATGGCAGAATGGGGTTGGACTAGAAGGCCCTGGTGGTCTCTTCCAACGCTATGATTCCCAGATTTAACACTCTCCATAGCTCTCCCAAACACTGTAGCAGAAGGAATTGATAAGAAAAATATGGATGTGGGCTCCTGGCCTCTCTCTCTCTCTTTAAATGAACACAGAAACCATCTTCATTATAATAATTAAAATACAGCGTGAGGCACCCACCCACTCTTCCTAGGGTGGCCTTTTCTTTCCTCTCACAATGTTTACCCACGTAGAGGGGTTTTGAAGAAAAATGTATTCACAACCCACCTTACTTGTTTTGTTCTTAAACAATGATAAATGGGAACTTGTTGTTCCAGCACTCTTGCAGACTGGGGGGGGGGGGATTGTGGAGGTGTGTTCATATCCCTTCCATAACTATTAATCTTCCTCACTGTGTAATTTTTGGTGAGCTTTGAATGTAGAATTTAAATATCTTTAAAAACAAAAACGTAAGTGCAAGATGGTGCTGTGGGTTCGTCAATGCACAATTCACACTGTTGTGCTTTGGGTAACTGGGTTTGATTCCACAAGCAGTTGTCAGAGTTAGGCTTAGCAGTTAAGGCTCACGTTGTACATCTTGGATGTACAATTCTGGGCTCCGTGTACCCACGGGCTGCCCTTTGCCCACCCCTGCTCTATATGAATGGTCGAAATGCATGCAGGTCTGACCTCTATCTCCTGAGTAGGTTCTCCATCACATGGGCAGAGGACTTCTCTTGAGCTGGAAAAGCAACACCGTATTGACCAGTTTTTTTGTTGTTAACTGCGAGCCAGCTTTGACTCATTGCAACCCCATGGATGAGACATCTCAAAGACCTCCTGTCCTCAACCACCCCACTCAAGTCCTACAGGTTCAGGCCTGTGTCTTCCTTGATTGAGTCTATCCACCTAGTGTGCGGTCTTCCTTTCTTTCTCTTTGCATCTTTTCTCTGGGGATGGGGGACCCCTGAATGCCTCTCCAACTGTATGGTTTCCCCTACTTTTTTATGAGGGTGGGGGAAAGCATTGCAACGTCAGCATTCGAGTTGACCCACCTCAGATTACCAATATCTGGGTTCAAGTCCCTACATGGACATGATTATCGTTATAATTATTTATGCAGCATCATCAGTGTACATCGTGTTTAATAAGAAAAAGTACAAGGGAAATAAAAACAGTTCCTCGCCCTCAGGCTTACAATCTAAAGATAGGACACACACAAGGAAAGGGGGTGGCAGCGAGGGAGGGGATTAAGTCCCAATTAAGACATAAATCTCTCCTTGTTTTGGCAAACCTGTCTCATATAGGGAGGTTCCAGCCAGTCCAAAGGCACTGCACACCTATTCTGCCTTTTTGAACTTGGTCACATAGGGTTGGAAAAGAACTAAAGAAAGCAAACCTGGTTGTCTAAGTAGCAGGGGTTTGATTAAGTTCCATTATGTATAGACAACAGGAATTCGGTGGCTATTTGGCTGCCGTTGCAATTACTATATCTACTCACTGCATAGGAGGGAGTATGTGTGTTTCTATTTCCTCTATCTACCCAATATAATTTGTTTTTTAAGGCCCAGAGAACAGGCTTGCCACCAAGGGGTGAAGGCGGTGGCGAGGGCGGAGGGGGGGGAGAAGATGAAGTGTTTTTAATAATACAGGACTCCTTTTCCTCCCCCTTTTATCACAGTGCACATTTAATTCAATTTTCTCTCTATTACGCAGCTTTCTAAAATGCCACACACACAGAAACAAAAGTCATAATAAAACACATTATTTGTACAGCTGAGAAAGCCAGCGCCAGCCTGTTTATAATTCACAAATGTGTACATGAAGAGCAAAATTTGGGGTGGTCCGGTTCCTACCGGTTTGGAAGTGAAATGGGGTTGTCTCCTAAGACAGCAGTGGCTATTTTTTTTTTTTTTAATTAACAACCTCCAGTGACTAGGTACACGAAAATACATGCTTATGGATTGAAATATAAAGAGGTTCTCACATATCCCATTAAAAAGTAAGTCCAGTACAGATTATGCAAGCTTGGTGTCCTCCGGAAGACCCAGAATATCAAGTCAGTTTTTGTTTTAAGTTATTGCTGCTTGGAGCAGAAGCCATCGGTACAAGACCCAAGTACAGTGCAGTAGAAGACTGAAGTATAGTAGCATCCCCATATCTGCTGATTCGCCATCCGCTGATTCAGTTATCCGCGGTTGGTGACGGCAGGGGGTTGACAGGGAGGGAGGGGAGAACTCGCCTGCCCCCAACCCTACTCCAGCCCGGTTTCCTCCCCTCCTTTCCGCCTTATCCTCTCTGCATGGCAGGAACCCACTGGGCTGCCTTCCTCTTCCTTCCTCATACTCTTCCTGCCTCCCTCCCTCCCTTCCTTCTCCTCCTCCATAACTCTCCCCCCCCCCATTGCAGGGCTTTCACTACTATCTGCAGTTTTCAGTATCCACAGGGTCCCCGAAAAAAAAAAACCATGGATACAGGGTGCTACTGTATAAGGTGGGAAAGGGTCAGGCTGTTTAAGCCCTTAACAGCTTACCACATCCTGGAGAACTTGGCTGGCAGCTAGGGGACCTTTCACACTACACAAACATAGTGATGTGATTCCATTTTAACTGCCATGGTTCCGTCCTAGGATTTGCAGTTTCGGGAGGGGTATTTACAATTTTCAGCCGGAGAGTGCCAGTGGCTTCTACTATATACAAATTTCATAAGATGCAGCAGTGGCAGCCAAAAGTGAATTCATAGCACTTGGTTGGAGCATGAAAGATTCCCCCAATCAGTAGCGCTTCTTAAAGGATGAGAATCTACTGGTTTTGCCACCAGTCCTGCTGCTAGCATCCAGTTGCAGGAAATGAAATCGACAGTATAGACCCCTGTACCCATGGTAGTTTGGTTCATGCACTTACTGCAGATATCAGAAACCACAGATAACAGCAAATGCCATTGAAATAATGGAACTTCTGGTTACAAATAACATGGAGTTGCCTTGGAGGACCTATAAAATGTCTAGAGAGGATGCCTCTTTAGGCATTTTCTATGAAAACTCTGTGGTAGGTGTGCTGTTTTGTGTCCCAAGGATGCAGGGGTCCGATTGTATATATATGAAGTCTAGTCTGATAACAGAAGAAAAAAACACCAAAAACCTGCCTATTCACTTTTTCAACACCATGCATAATTAATTATATATGCTCCTCTTCCCTGACTCCTCTTTCTTTTTCTCAGCTAAGCAGCCCCAAATAAAGGTCGACCCCCATATACTGGTGGCGCAGTGGTTAAATGCCAGCATTGCAGCCACAACATTGTGAGTTCGATCTTACAGGGCTCCAAGGTTCACTCAGCCTTGAATCCTTCTGTAGGTCAGTAAAATGAGTACCTGGCTTGTTGGGGACAAGTTAGCTAAAAATATTGTAAACCACTTAGGGAGTGCTTTGCACTGATACGCAGTATAGAGATAGGCTATTGCTGTATGATTACTATATCCATGGATTCGGTCTCCATGGTTTCTGTTATTTACATCTGGAAAAATAAGTTCTCTCTAGGCATTTCTATGTCCTCCAAAGTGGTTCTATGGTCAACCTCTGGTGTTCATCTCATTGAAAATAAGAGTTCCCTATTATCCATGGTTTGAGTTATCCACGGGGAGTCTTGGAATGTATTCCCGTGGATACGGGGGTCAAACTGTATTGTAAGCCAGTGCTTCTTAAGCTGTCTGATGTGGGGGACCGACAATTATATTTTACATTCCAGTGTGCCATGGACTGGTACAATTGTGTCTTTTCCACCCTCCTAGAACAGTGGTGCACAACTTGTGGCCCTCCAGGTGTTTTGGCCTCCAACTCCCAAAAGTCTGAGCCAGCTGGTCCAATGATTAGGAATTCTGGGAGATGGAAGCCAAAACATCTGGAGGACCACAGATTGTGCAACACTGCCGTAGAAACTTTCCAGGGACCAGCAGCTGATGGCTCAGCTTCTGTGGCCCCGGCCCCCACTTAAAGAGTACTCCTGTTATAACATTTACACAATAGGAGATCTGAGTGAGATTTCCTGAAAAGAAAAATGAAATTGGGAAAGGCTCTGTGGTGCACAAGTGCATTGTAAAATAAAATGTGAATCTTACTCCCCTCTTCCCATGCACACCCTGCCAGCCTTTGGGTTGCAGTCAGAGAGTGGAACAGATGGTGGGGACTTAACTTAAAACTGCGATGTGGCTATTTGGCTAAAGCTTGGCAGTCAAGTGCTCTGTCAGCAGAACTGAGTGGGCTTTAAGTCCACTTAAATGAATCTATTGCTTTCCAAAACACTCTCTGTAGTGGTGTATTTTGCTACAAAAGATGCTCTCTGGACCGGCGTACGAGGCAAGCTCTTATTTATAAAACACAATATTGCTTTCCCTGAGCCAGTCTGGCGAAAGCTGCCTGCAAGAGCCAACTCATAAAAAAGCAGACATTCCAAAATGTGCCCATGCCATACATACATACATACACACACAAGCCCACCAATGATAGGAAGTAGTCATAAATGTAATTTTTATCAAAGAGTCGATGCTGAAGGGAGGCAGTATGGCCATCAGACTTAAAAGGAAAAAAAGTTTCCCATTCAGATAATTATCTCTTGTCTGAAGTATCTGGAATCATATGGAAGCTGCCCTTTGTAGCTTGAGTTGGCGTAAAGCCTGACTGGCAGAAGCAAGCCCGATACAAAGGGACCAGTCTGCATCACACAGCTTTTCCTTTCAGCCATGTATTTGGGATTGTGACTCACAATCCCTGTATTTGAGGGCACTTCTACATGCACCACCTATTTTAGATGCAGCCAGGATATCTATCTGCAAGGCAGGCAGGCCACCCTAATGTGCATTCACTTAACTCCACCCAGCATGGAGAATTTAAGCTTGCTTCTATCCCTCATGGTGGCAAAGAACAGAACTTCAAAGTGCAGCAGCTTTTGTGGCTTAAAAATGAAGGTTGTTGAGAAGGGGATATCTTCTGTCATCCAAAGCTACTTGTCTGGTCTTCCTGACTTTGTTGTTGTGTACCTTCAAGTCATTTCTTTTAGCGACCCCAGGGCGAACCTATCGCAGGATTTTCTTGGCAAACTTTGTTCAGAGGCGGTTTGCCATTGCCTTCCTTTGAGGCTCAGAGAATGTGACTTGTCCAGGGTCACCCAATGGGTTTCCATGGCCAAGTGGTGATTCGAACCCTGGTCTCCCAGTATCCTAGTCCAACACACAAAACCACACCATGCTGGCTCAAGTACAAATGGTTTATTACCCCATCTCTCTCCATCCCTTCTTCACATCACAGACTTCCCTAACTCTACAGAATTCATCACCAAGGCAAAATTGGGGACATTTATGGAAGGTGGTGTTCCAGAGGTTTTAGCCACAATGGCACCTATAAAAGAAGGTGCTCCCTTCTTTTGGGTGCTCCCCATTGTTTTTTTAAGACTGGGTGCTGTCAGTTGATACTGCAGCCATGCCAGTGGATTTGTGCCCTTGCGTCGTAGGCCCACATCTGGACTCTGGACTCCTTGATCTCACAGTAATCTTGACCCCTGACACGACTTTTAAGGAATAATCAAAAGCTTGAAAGGATAGTAGTCTACCTCTCCCTACCCCTCAGGGTAAATTGCAGTAAGAGCTGTTTGGCAGTGGGACGTGCTGGTTCGGAGTGTGGTGGTGTCTCCTTCTTTGGAGGTTTTTAAACAGAGGCTGGATGGCCATTTGCTGGGAGTGCTTTGATTGGGTATCCCTGCATGGCAGGAGGTTGGACTAGATGACCCTTGTGGTCTCTTCAAACTCTATGATTCTATGCTGCACTGGGAATTGATGAAGTATCTTCAATATTCTCAGTCTAAATAATACGTGCCACATCCAGAGGCTGTGAACCGAATGAATGGTCTAAAGTGCTTGATAGTCACATTTAAGGAGCAACGGGATGAGGAAGGCATGTCAGACCAGCCTTTGTCAGACCATCATCTTTCTGCACCGTTTTGACTATGCTGGCTAGGAGTGATGGAAGATGCAATCCGACAAGTCACACATTCCTCCATTCCTGATGCAGCGACCAGCTTTCCACAACCTAGGTTTGAGCGTCCAAGGTCAGGACGTTCCCAGTTGCAGAGGTTGTGGTAAAACTGAAATCTCACCCAGTAGCAAATCAAGCCACCACAGAACCAGTTTGTAATGATTATCTGGCATTAAAAAAAAAAAGAGAGAGAGAGAGAAAAGCTTTTTTTTAGCAAACACACCACCGACCCTTAACACTGTTCGCTTCTGGCAAATTGAACACTGGTCAGCTGTGTCCTATTTACGAGCTGGTTGTCTTTCTCCCTAAGCCCTTTCAGCCACATCGGGAGGGTGTGTTTCTCAGTCCCATCTGGGCCTGACTTGGGTGTGTTAATTCACCCAGCTGTGGTTTCACGCTTCATCTGACTGAGCCATATGCCTATTGGCTGATGAGCAAACCCGTCTGTTGCCTTAAAAAAAGGCCTCGCAGCATTGCTGGGAGAGAAGGAGAGACAGTGAGAAAAAAGAGAGTGCTTCTGCCTAATAAAATAAGAAGCCCCTTTCCCCATCATACAGACAAGTAGCTTTTCTGTAAGGTGCAGACTAGTGGAAACCCATCAGGCGGTGCAATGGTGTGGAAGGCAGGATATTGAAGGTGGGCAGCTAAACATACCATTTGTCACATTTGATCTTGTTTACTCTGATTTCTCCCTCCCCTGCAAAGGTATCAACAAGAAACATGACCTTCCAAGACATTTTTTTCCCCCAAGCAAGGAGCAACACAGAGTCGTGAATGACCAAACAAAACCCCAATCAATTCCACCCTGTGTGGGGCTGTCTTTCCTAACCCTTCATTGCCACAACAAACAAATATTCTGTTCTGCATTACCCCAGCATGCAATTTTGGTTTCTTCCAATCCGTTTTCTGCAGTCACTCTAGACTACTTCACATTGAACAAAGGGCTCCAAGTCACACAAACACACACACATCCAGTACGAGGGTTATACTGGCACCATTAGGACATATGAGACCTATTTTTGGTAGGTGCGGGTACAATGCTGCAGTGGTAGTGGTGAAATTTACTTGTGATGCATTGGTTATAACAATGCATTTTAAAAGGATTTGTCTCTGGGAATATGCTACCAACTAGCAGACCAATGGAAAAGGGAAACAGAACTTTGCACATTGTACACACAAATTGGTGGGAGATGATAGGAGGTGATTGTTTGATTACTCACTATTAATACAGCCTTGAAAGCAAGCCCACCAAATGCAATCAGCTTGCCATGGCTCTGGGCCCACCTCTGCTGCAGAAATACAACATTGTGACACCACTTTATGCACTGTAGTTTTATCCTATGGAATCCTGGTATTTGTAGTTGAAGGGAATTAAGAGTGTCCAAGGGTGTTAGCCCTTTTAGGGAAACTCTATGAAGTTAAAACTGTAGCAAGTGGCAGTTCAAAAAACATGACTCAATCGTACTTGGCTTTGCCCTGAACTGAAACTGATTTGAAAACAAGAGGCAAGGCAGTTTTTAAGTTAGTTTACTTGGAGGTTACTAATGGTTGTGTCTTACCATATGCATGTAGAACCTACATCCTAACATAGTAATGAATAGCCCCGTCTATATGAGGGAAACCCTTCCCGGAGTACCTATCAGTAATAGCAATTACCAGCAGCAGCGACTTGTCTTAATGGTGGTTTGGCCCCCTTAAGCCCTCATAAGCTTTGCATGCTAAATGACAGCCGCAAGTGATTTACTTTTGTGCATTTGTACTTTGCTGCTGCTGAATTTTCAAAAATGTTGTCCAAGGTGCTCTAGAGCACTACAGCGATTTTTTAATTAAAAATGAAAGCAAACAACCCCCAACAACCTATTTTATCACCGTAGCGAGCACTCGTTAAGGCGAAAATCCAACGTGGTAGCAGCGGGTGCTTGCCCTATTAGAAGGCCCCACTCCCCGCGCTTGCCCAGCCAATCAGCTTCCTCTCCTGTGGGGAAGCGATTCAAAATGAATTGCTTGTCCCAATGGGCAGGAATGTTCACCCCACTCACTAGTCTTAAAAACGAAGGGGACATCCACAAAGGCTTTCCCTGCATTGTTTTTGCCATTTTGGGCCCCCCTGCTTTCAAATACAGTAGATTGATGTGGGATCCCATTTGGACAGGTCGTATTCCGAGCAAATTCTATTATGAGTATTTTCACCATTTAGACAACCCCCAGGTTTGGGTAAGAGATCGTTGCTTCATCTAACTCACCGTGTTCGATGAGAAAGAAGCATGACAAGTTAGGAAGAACAGAAGAGTTAAGTGGCATCAAAGGAGAAAAAAGGGTGAAGTCCTCAAAGAGTATGGAAGTGGAGAAGGGATATACCTTTATATGATATGACCAAGACCCAAGGAAGTGTACTAGGTCATATGGTCGTGTTGCTCGGTTGCAAACTATTTACAACCATGTACTTCCAAGGTAGAACAAGCAAGTTCTGAATGAGAGAAAGAGAAGGATTTTTTTTTTTAACATGCAGGAGATTCTATCCTACCTAGGACCCATTTGCCTTAATGGCAAGAGAGAGAATGCTGGATTTTTCCAACAGCAGTTTGGTGAGGCACCGGAGTTCTCTGATAGAAAAGGCTAAGTACCTCATAAAACTACAAATACCAGGATTCCATAGGATAGACCTATGATGATAAAGTGGCATCAAACTGCTGTACAGTGGGCCCTTGGTATCTGCTGTGGTTTGGTCCCAGGACCCTCCGTGGATACCAAAATCTGTGGAGGTTCAAGTCCTGTTATATACAATGACAGAGTAAAATGATGCCCCTTGTAGAAAAGAGCAAAATCAAGATTTGTTTTTTGTTTTTTCCTTTTAAATATTTGTCAAGCTATGGATGGTTGATTCCATGGATACAGAATCTGTGGATATGGAGGGCAATGTAGACCAGCCCATCTGTCTCTCCTATAGCCATCCCTTTATTTTCAGCCTTACCTACATAAAATGTAGTCACTTATGGCTGGCCAGCCTATAGGCCACATATACCCATCCCAAAGCCATCCCTCCATCTCTTTCCCCAGTTCCTTAATGCAGGTTGGACTGCAATTTGGCAGCAAACCACACACAAAGACCTATTTTTTATATATCTTTAAAACAAGCATTTCCTGCCTGGTTTTAAAGTAGTCTTCCCAGATTGCTGGAGAAATGTGACAGCATGGTATACCTGTGGTGTAGCCTGGAACAGGTTCTACAGGGGCACTCTTGACCCTAAAAAGTTGCCCAACACTGGCATAAATACAAAGCTGTCACAGTTCGGCTTCTGTACTGAACAGAGAAGTGGAATAAAGCCCTCTTTGGCTTATTAATCAGCCCCTACTTGCCTCATTGTCAGTTGCTAGTGCTTAAAAGCAAGGCTGTATTAACATAGAACCACATTCTTCATTAGATAACATGTGCTTACATGTATTTAAAAAACACATGCATGCACATGAACATGTAAAGAGATAGCCTTTTCCCCCCTTTTAACTGCACACAAATGATTGTGGCTCAGTCTGCTTGAAAACTATGGCACAAGTTATCAGTCAAGCCCACTGTGGGTGATCTAACCCCCTCCCCAAAAAGAGGCACGTCTTTTTGTCTTTTCCCCTTTCTAAGGCGTGGAGTACCTCCTCAAATGGTAACTGTAGATCTTAATGCAGTGATCCCAACAGTCTAAGACCAAGAGCTGTCCCTTGGGTGTGATGGCTATGCCAACGGGGCAAGTGAGTCCCTCTCGGATTAAGATATTATAGCCACCCCCTTTGGGAAAATGCAGGATCTCTTTCCGGCTGCTGTCTGCAACGATCAAGTCCCCCCGGGAGTCAACACACATCCCAGCGATGCACCTGAAGTCCTCGTTCTCCGAGAAGAAGTGACTGATCTGCCGACCGAGCTGCCCGTCGGGGCCAACAGAACCGATAGAAAAGCCTCCTTCCAAGTGATGCTCGTGCTGGCGGTTTTCGAGATTCAGGCCCAGCCCCTGGGTGAAGTAGATTGTCCCTTCTGCATCGCAGGTGACAAACTTAGGACGCACTGCACTACACAAGCAGCTGTACTTCACCACCCCGACCCCGCGGTCAACTGTGAAACACCATAGCTTCCCACCTTCCACGTCCGTGACGACAAACTGTCCCGAGGGAAGAGCGGTGATACCCCACGGCTTGCTCAGCTGGCTCCTGTGACATGCTACGCAGTGCCCGTCGATGGTGTACACCTTCACGGAGTTGTCGTAGCTGTCGGTCACGCCAATCAGCCCATGGCAGTTCATGGTGACTGACAAAGGAGTCAGGTTGGGCAGATCCGCCCCCAAGAAGCTGAGCACAAAGCTGTCAATGCCGCTTGGGCTCCGGCGGATCTCCTTTAGGAAGCCCTTGCGGGTGAAGACTTGGATACGGAAATTGCCACGGTCTGCCACGAGTACCTCCCCTTGTGGGGTGACATGCAGGCTGACGGGCAGGTTGAAGGTCCCCGGTGTGCTCCCTTTGGAACCCATCTTTTTAAGGAAGTGGCATTGCTGGATGCTTGCGGCGGCTTCTGGCACCCTTGGCTTGGCCGGTGAAGGGCAGCTGGGCAGAGAGCTGGCTTCTTCCTCTGCCACGTCCGCCTCCCTAAAGGACACCGAGGCCACTGCTGCCGTCTCCATCAGCGATTCCTCCACATTGATGCTCCGTGGTTTCTTAACCACTTGCCCAATCTGAAGTGGCCCAACATGGCCCACCTTGAGCAACTCCACCTCTTGCAGGGTCAGCTCTTTGGGGAGGCTGTTCATCAATTCGGGCTCCTCTTCCTCACCCTCTTCCTCCAGGAGGGCGATGTCCCCCTGTTTTATTTTGGCAAGGAAGTAGTCACAGCGTGACACAATCTGCACCTCAGCAATGTTCAGCAGGTAGGCTTGCTCCTCCATGATCTGGCTGTTCACCTTCTCCACCTCCGAGAGGGAGCTGGTGAAAAACTTGCGAGACCGGGCCAGCTCCTCTTGGACCTTGCGTTCTTCTTTGCTATACTCCTGCAGGACAGCTTTGTACCTCACTTGGAGGTCTTTCGAAACCCCTTCCAGGGAGGTCTTCCGTTTCTGCAGGTCCCCCATAAGCTCTCGCAAGTGGCCGAGCTTGGCCCCAAACTCCCTCCTCCGTTCGTCCGCTGCTTCTTTGATGGCCACCACCCCATGCCCTTGCTGCACGTGGTCGGCCTCCTTGCAGGGCTCGCAGAGGACCAAGCCGCAGCTCTTACAGAAGTGCTTGGGCAGCCGGCGCCCACAGGCCTTGCACATCAGGAGGCTGACGCTCTCGCCCAGGCCCGCTGTGTCGATGATCTTCAGCACGGTCAGGTTGTCATTCAGCTGGGCCAGGCTGGTGATCCGGGTGACTTTACTACAGAACGGGCAGCGGATCCCATTGATGCTGTTTGCCAGGAGCTTCTCTGAGCACTGCTTGCAGATGGTGTGCCCACAGTGCAACAGCTTCGGCCTCAGGTGCTCCTCGGTAAAGCATTCCATGCAAATAGGGCATTCTAAGACTTCGCGCAGCGCGTCCGAGTTGAGCTGAGGGGCAGCGGCCATGGCTTGGTCATTGAGGGGAGGTTGGTTGCATTTATCCCAAACTTTTCCAATCCTGTATGGGAAGAGAGAAAGAGAAGAGACTGATTCCTCAATGCTGCCACTTAGCTTGTGCAGCATTTTGAATGCAAATATTTTAATACTATGGCATTTTTTGTCATGCCTGTTACACCAGATCTTTGCTTCCTAGACAGTAAATTTCCAAACCTCAAACTTTATTTGAACATTTATGCTACACCCTTTATTTTTATTTTTTATTGATATTTTTTTCCACAGTTACATTACATTTACAAGTCAGCATATTTACATCTTAATCTTCTTTATATTATGACCAGACCTTTGTTCTCTAAGACCTTTCTCTTACCAACTGTAACTTTTTTTTCTATGCTCCACCCTTTATCATGGGATCTCAAGTTGTGGTGTACAATTTAAAACACTTTCAAATTGGAACCATACGTAATTTAAACAAGATAAAAAGATATTAAAAATACATGATTTAAACAAGATAAAAAGATATTAAAGAAAACAATAGTGAAAGCAACTTTTCAAACCTACAGTCATTGAAAACCACATACATCTACTTTTTTGAAATCAATTAGGCTCTGAAGGCTTTACTACATCACCATGTTTTGCTTAGCACCTGAAAGAAACTAATCTGGGTGTGAGTCGGGGGCCAGAGGGAGGAAATTCTACAATCAGAGGCATCACATTCACTAAACTTTCTGAAACTAAAATAGATGTGGGAAGAGCTCTTTCTCTGGCCAAGAGATACTTGACTTCTGAAAAGATTGGTTTCTTCAGATGCACCAGTCAACAACTCGCACAAATCCCTTCTCAGGTTACCCCTTGCTCTTCCACATTTTGCAGTTGTTTGTTTAGCTCTCCAGCATGGAAGTGGGTTAAGTTTCCAACACACACACACACACACACACAGAGAGAGAGAGACAATATTCTGATGTTTCCTCACACTGCCCTTTGTAGCTTGGATTGGCATAAAGTCTCACTGGAAGAGGCAAGTCTGCACCACACAGCTTTTCCTTCCAGCCATGTATTTGGGATTGTGACTCACAATCCTTGCATTTGACATTTGCTTTTTTAAAAAAAAAATGCTGTAGGGATATAACCTTGACTTCTAACCCTGGCCAAAATAAAAGGGCTCAGTGAAAGTGACCAGTGGATTGACTCTTACGATGTGGGTCCATGAATTTGCTTATGTATGTACCGGCAGGGTTCCACATACTGTGGGATGCTAGAAATAACAAAATAAAAGGCATCTTTTGTTGCATGGCAAAGACAAAACCAAGTGGCATTAGGCCAAGTGTGGAAACTGGGAATCAGATAAGATTGTGGGGAAGGAAAAGAAGACATGGGCTGACCAAGTGCTATCTTTTGGCTTGGATATTATGAAGCCCCCCACACACACCAAAAAAAAAATCCTCCAAAGTCAGGGAAATAATGGAAGACGTCAACCTGGTATTGCCTAGCAGGCTCTATGCATTCCAATTACTGCTGGGATAGCACGGGTTAATCATATGCATTTTTAAAAAAGAAAAATGTAGAAAGTCTTTATATTTCCCTCCCCAATTTGCCCTCCCTGGCCCCCTCCCTTTTTGTAAAATGCCTGTAATCTTCCTTTCTGACTATATTTAATGGGATTGTAACAGCCAGCTCTCCTGCAAGTACAGAGAGAATCTAATGACACCACATTGTTGTCCAGATTCCCTTAACCACTTCCCTACCCCTTTTCTTTACATTATATTATATTCTACTTCCCTAGGATTCCAGCTGTGCTGTCTTCAAAAGCAGCCAAGTGTTGAAAAAGAACACACAATAGTATCATTACGCCATTATGTGATAGCATAGGCATGGTCTCTGGGCTTTTCCTGGATTTGTGATGGGGAAGAGCTTGCAGCTCTGTGGCACAGCACACCTTTGAAAGAAAAGGTTTGAGACATTTCCAGTTAAACATATCAAGAGGAGGAGGAAAACCACTCAGTGTAGACAGAACTTGGGCTCCATCGCCCAGAAGCCTGAGCCAGTTGGTCCAATGATCAGGAATGCTAGGAGTTGGAGGCCAAAACATCTGGAGGGCCGAAGCTTTTGTGCACCACTGGGCTAGAACCAAATGCTGACCCAGTAGAGAATAGCTCCCGTTATCTTTTTTTTAGTGCTTGGACATTAAAGGAGCGGCAGAGAACAATACCAGCACAACCATAGAATCATAGAATTGTAGAGTTGGAAGAGACCACGAGGGCCATCCAGTCCAACCCCCTGCCACGTAGGAAATCACGATCAAAGCATCCCCGACAGATGGCCATCCAGCCTCTGTTTAAAGACCTCCAAGGAAGGAGACCCCACCACGCTCTGAGAGAGTGTGTTCCACTGCCAAACAGCTCTTACTGTCAGAAAATTCCTCCTAATGTGGAGGTGGAATCTCTGTTCCTGGAGCTTGCATCCATTGCTTCATGTCCTAGTCTCTGGAGCAGCAGAAAACAAGCTTGCTCCATCCTCAATGTGACACCCCTTCAAATACTTAAACAGGGCTATCATATCGCCCCTTAACCGTCTTTTTTTCCAGGCTAAACATACCCAGCTCCCTAAGTCTTTCCTCATAAGGCATAGTTTCCAGACCTTTCACCATTTTAGTCGCCCTCCTCTAGACATGCTCCAATTTGTAAATATCTTTTTTGAATTGTGGTGCCCAGAACTGGACACACCATTATCAACATCCTCCAAGCTTCAGTACTCAGAATCCTAGAGTTGGAAGAGACCCCTAAGGGCCATCTAGTCCAACCCCCTGCCCTGCAGGAATGCACAATCAAAGCATTCCGGACAGATGGCCATCCAGCCTCTGTTTAAACACCTCCAAAGAAGGAGAGTCCACCACACTCCCAGGAAGTGCATTCCAGAAAACAGGAGCAGAGCATCCTACAACTAGGATGGGCCTCAAAAGATATCTAGTCTAATCCAACCCCCTGCTGAATCCTTGCTCAAAGGAATAAGAGTCCACCCCTTTCCAAAGAAGCCTGTTCAGATGACAAATAGCTCGTGCCACCAGGACATTTGTCTTCACTTTCACTCAAAATCTCCTCTGTTTGAACCCACTGGTTCAAGTCCTACCCAGCATAGATGATCTGTCCCATGGTCTCTGCAACAGTCCTTCAGATATCTGAAGCAGGCTATTTTGTGACTTCTTAATTGACTTTTCTTCTTGTGCGAGACACATTTAAGAATGAGAACCCATTCCTCTGTTCTCTTGCCCTGTTCTCTCCCAAGTTTGCTTCAATCTCTGTTAAGGCCCACGGTGTGTACTTGTTGGTTTCTAAAGATTCAAAGAGAGTGGTTGTTTTTTGTTTGTTTGTTTTTGTTTTTTTTGCAACAGTTTGACAAAAACAAACATGCAGCAAAACATCTTGGATTTTAGACAATAACAAGTTTGGCTCATATGCATAATGCAGGTCTGTTAAAGTGTAAATAATAATCATAAATATTTATTTCTTACCCACCTCTCCTTATGGATTGAGGCAGAGAATAAAACAAAACAAAACAGCTTAATATGTAACATATGTTAAAGAGCAGATACTCAGCTCAACACACAAAATCACAGAGGGCATCGGAGAACAAAATTGCCATGGGTAAGTCAATGTAGAGTTCCCCAATAATATGTGCACACACTCTTTGAATCATGGTCAGCGGTAAGTGCATCATCGTCAAACTAATAAAAGTAATACGGCCGAATTGTTGAGAAGCTGCACTTCCGTTTCTTCATCCAGAGGAATTTAAATCTTAAAAACAGAGCCATACCTTAGTTAGTTTCACATCCCTCCACACAGAACTACAGTTGTCCCTCCGTATCCACGGATTTGGGTATCCATGGATTTAAGTATTCACGGCTTGAAAATATTCTTTAAAAAATAATAATCCAAAAAGCATACCTTGATTTTGCCATCTTATATAAGGGATTGACTATGTGACGAATGTTGCTGTCCTTGAGCAAGCAGGGACCACCACCGTTAAGGCCATGATATTGAGAACACAGCTGCGCTGGCCAGGCCACATTTCTAAGATGGAGGCCCATCCCCTCCCAAAAATAGTACTCTACGGTGAACTCGCCACGGGTCAGCGTAAGAGGGGCGCTCCAAAAAACCGATACAAGGATTCCCTGAAACAACATCTCACGCTCGGCCAAATTGATCACCAACAGTGGTCCGCCCTGGCCTCACATCGGAAGGCATGGAGACGCATTATCCACAATGCTGCAGCCTTATTTGAGAACTCACGCCGAACAAGTCTTGAAAAGAAACAACAATGCAGAAAGAATCGCAACCCGGAAACATCACCCAAGGAGACCTTCTGCTGTGCTTCCTGCAACCGGACATGTTTATCTCGGATTGGCCTTTTTAGTCATCAGCGCGCTTGCAGAAAGCGCAGGATGAGTCCTTCCTGAATTTTCGTTTGGGAAGAAAAGCCAGAGAGAGAGAGAGAGATAAGGGACCCCATTTTGCTATGCCATTGCATATAATGGGACTTGAGTATTCACGGATTTTGGCATCCATGGGGGGTCCTGGAACATCAATACACACTGTACATTCCTTTAACTCAAAGGTTCACTGTTTATTAGACTGAACAATTGGATTTATGCCATAAATGTGTCCTTTGTGCACACTTAGTGAAAGGAATTGGGAGGATCTCCAACTGCCTAGTAGAAAACACGGAAGCGTGTTTTCTCAAGTGTGACGTCTCAGCAGCTGCAGTTAATTCATTCTCCACCTTCTATGAACAGTGGGAAGTGCAGATATATAAGAAGACTGCTTAGCAAGAAGTGTGCCTTGCTGTACAGCATGTGATGGGATAATTAAACGACAAGATTTCCCGAACATGAGGATCAGGTAAATGGCATTAAGCACTGATACAGTCTGGAGCCGTATGTAAACACGCCAAAGCTGTCTGCCAACAATGGATGGCGTTGCACCTTCGTACAACAAGGCAGCTCTCCAGGCATCTGTAAGTTAATGCTGGCAAGAGTAGCTCTTAGGTAAGACTTGCCTCAAGGCACACATTAAAAACCCCATTAAAAATCTAGGCCCACAACCCACCCCGTCTGGGGTGAAGAATCCAAACCCAGAACTCCCAGCATCTTTCAAAACCCATCCCTCTTCTATCCCCTTTTCCCGACACATCAGATAGTATCCTACCTTCCTAACATGCTTGCAAAAGGTCCCTGGCCAGGAGAAAGAAGAAAGCCATAGCTAAAAGCCCACTCCTATTTACTACTAGGAGACTTTGAAGCCATTTTGTCCCCCAAAAGTTACTTTAATTTTCCATGCTCTGACTGCATTTATTTTTCTCATTGCCTTAAAGCCTTTGCAGTTAAGAGAGGTTCACAGAGAACATATAGAGGGGTCCAACTGCAGGGTTAGCCTGGAGTTAAAACAATGGTGACAGTGTCCTCATTTCTCTCTTTTTTAATTTAGACAATTGGCTAAACACCCCTCCCCATGAAATGGGGGCCAAATTTCATAGAATCATAGAATTGTAAAGTTGGAAAAGACCACGAGGGCCATCCAGTCCAATCCCCTGCCATGCAGGAATACACGTTCAAAGCATCCCTGACAGATGGCCGTCCAGCCTCTGTTTAAAGATCTCCAAGGAAGGAAATTTACATTTTTCCAGTACAGGTCAACCCCCGTATTCATGGGGGATACATTTCAAGACCCCCCTGTGGATATCTGAAACCGTGGATAATATTACAGTTGTCCCTCCAAATCCACGGATTTGGTATTCATGGATTTAAGGATTCACGGCTTGAAAATATCCTTAAAAAAATAATCCAAAAAGCAAACCTTGATTTTGCCATCTTATGTAAGGGACACCATTTTGCTATGCCATTGCATATAATGGGACTTGAGTATTCATGGATTTTAGTATCCACAAGGGATCCTGGAACCAAACCCCAGCCAACATGAAGGAACAACTGTATTTTCAATGAGAAGAACGTCAGAAGTTGACAATAGAATCATATGGGAGGACCTGGAAATGCCTAGAGAGAACATTTATTTCTGGACGTGGATAAATGAAACTGTGGATATTGAATCTGTGAATATGGGGACCAACCTGTAGTTTTTTAGGTTCAGTAGAGACCTTTGCTTAACTAAGAAATGAACCGGAAATCAACTGAACTAATTTGGGCGGGTAGCAGCATTTTTGGGGAAGAAAGTAGGGGTGCTGGGGGATATTCAATCATGACCTTGAACAGCTGGGACCTTGTCCCAGCTGTAAAGTGTTTTGCACACTGTCATAGTAGCCATAAGAACAGCAATAATAATAATAATAATATTTATTTATACCCCGCCGCTCTGCTATAACAACCACAACAGCATCTAGTCCTTGTCCTCCTGTACAGGAACAAGTCTAGTAGAGAAAAATTGGCAACCTTGCATGTTTCTGGACCACGCAAGAACCGTGCGGTATTGCTTCCGTTTCTGGGATGCTCAGAGGTAGAATTGGAGCAACAGTGGTGTACAGCTGTGCCCACTAGATATATCTATCAGTCTTTCTTATGCTTTATGACCCACTAGTCCAAGGCTAATTCATGCTTTGCACATGTTATGGCAAATGAAGGGAATGTGCATTTTGTAGTTCTCGGAAGCACTACGTTCGAGGGGGAGGTTGCTATAAATCCAATATGGGTAGATCATCCCATTGTTAGATACAGACAGTTAGAAAGATATAGGATTTCAAGAACTGTATTAACCAAGATTTATAACATGATTATATATTTCTTTTATCCCACTTTTCCTCTAAAAGCAGCATGCATGACCCCCTTATTTAAAAAACAACAACCACCACCCTCTCTTGTGAGATAGAAGGATTGGACAAATCTCAAACCAATGCTGGGCTCCGAGCACAAATTTGAACCTAGGCCTGCCTAGTCAAACTTCAACATCTCATCCCAAACCGCTTTAGAGAATCATGTGGGGATTAAAACACTTGTCCCTTGAGGCTGAGACTTTTATGTGTGTGTTTTCAGTGTTTGTGTTGAGCAAAGGTTCTGTTTTGGAGGAACATTTGTATAGATGTAGGTGCATGTTCTATACCTTTTCAGAGGGAGGTCCAGAGGGATTTCCATGGTTTAGGTGGTGGATTTTTTTTTTTAAGCCAGAACCAAAATATGCCCAAACTCATATACTGTATCATCATCATCATCATCTTTTTCATTTATTTCTACAGCACCATCAATGTACATGGCGCTTTACAAGAAAAAGAACAAAACATTTCCCTCTCCGCAAGCTTACGATCTAATGAATACGCTCCCCATATTCTCAGACCCAATACCCACGGTTTCAGTTATCCACGGTACACAAAACAGAACCCCTGCCATAGAGTCTTACTAGAAAATGTGTCCTCTCTAGTCATTTTCTAGGTCTTCCAAGGAAAAAACGGTATTTTAAACCAGAAGTGCCATTATTTTCAATAGCGTTCACTGTTATCCATGGTTTTCAGTATCAGTGGTTAACTCCGGCAACCAAACCCCTGTGGATATGGGGGCTCCTACTGTACAGCAGGTCGATCAGGCAGATGCAAGGCTCAAATTCAGTAATCCTGGGCATGAGTCCCACTGCTCTCAATGGGGACTGGCTTTGCAATCAATAGAACAGTGCAATTTAATCCCCGTCCTATGTACACTATGCAATTAGAACACTCTTTATTTCACTTTAGCTGCCATGGTTCCATCCCATGGGATCCTGGGACTTGTAGTTTGGCGAGGCACTGGATGACCATCCAAAAGCCCCTCCCCAAACTGGAAATCCCAGGATTCCCTAAGACAGAACCAGGCCACAGAAGTGGAACAATTGTGCAATAAATGTGCAGTGCAGATGGGCCCCTGGTTTAAAATCTCCTGGCCCAGGGGTGGGGACAAGGTGAAAGGGAGGGGGGCTGTATTTACCTGGGGTGGGGATGCTCCACCCTTGACCATTCACACCATAAGCCTAGCCTACTGAAAAAGCAGATTTCCAGCTCAGCACTTCCACCACCCAACCCAACCCAACCCACTCTCTAGGATTTGCCAAAGCTTTCTGAAGCTGTGACAGGCTGAAATTTGGGATTAGACTGGGGGAGGGGAGCAGAAAGCCGATTGCCCTTTGCTCTGCCAAATGCTTGCAGCAAAAAGACTGTCTTTTGCAGATTCCTGCAGCAAATATTTGCAGGCTTTGCTTGGCCCAATGCTTGCAGCAAAGCCTGTAGTTTGCAAAGCCTGTTATTTGCAGGTTTTGCTCGGCCAAATGCTTGCAGCAAAGACTGTGGTTTGCAAAGACTGTATTTTTGCAAAGACTGCATTTGCAGATTTTGCTCGGCCAAAGGCTTGCTGCAAAGACTGTACAGTAGTTTGCAAAGACTGTATTTTGCAAAGACTGTATTTTTTTCAAAGACTGAATTTGCAGGTTTCTGCAGCAAATGTTTGCAGATTTTATTTTATTTTTTTGCACTGTGCAATGGCTCTTTGGAGGAATGCAGCCGGGCTGGAGGGTGTGTTGGGGGGGGGAGATGGAAGAAGGGCCATTTGTAGGCGTTGCATGGGGATAGAAGATGAGGAAAGGGACATTGGGGGCTCCCACTTCCTCCCCATGAGGATATCCTCCCCAAAAAATTCCCAGCGACCCCCCTCCCTTGCAAGCAAAAGAGAGCCCCTCCCTACCTTCTGCTTTCTCTTTCTCTCCTGCAGCTGCTCCAAACCTTTGCCTTTGTCCCTCCCTTGCTTTGCGCCTGCGCGACAGGCCCCCCCATGCCACCCAGACAGTCACACACACCCTCCTCCTCGCAGGGAGACATGGGAAATGTAGTTCTTTCTAGGGAAGCACTCTAGCCTTGCCCCAGTTCCAATCCCTTGTGCTGAATTTGCAGGGTGGGAAGCAGGCTTCACTTCTTTTTTCCTCTTTTCATGCAAGGAATCTCCTTTTTTCTTCTCCTGAATGGCTTTCTCACTCCAGCCTTCTCTGTTTGCAGATGGTCTGCTTCTGCATTTTGCAAGATTTATTTTATTTATTTTATATTCTCTCCCCTTTTTTTCATGATTAATAGTTTATTAAACATATGCACCGTACAAAATTGCATCCATATTTTCCATCATCCAATTTTTAACAATTTTCTATACTTCTCAAAATCTTCATATTTATCATAGTTGTATAAGCATGTATGTATGTATATGTTCAGTATATTTTCTCCCTTTTCTTATTTTCACATCTCCCCTCTCCTCCCATTCAAATCTTCTCACACTACCCCTTTTGGCATATCCCAGATTCCTATGCCTAAATTCCTATTTTTCCTATTTTCTGTTTTTCTCATGCCTTCATGCATCAGGAGGAGCCAGGATGAGGATGATCTAAAAGGCATAGCAATCATTTTATTGCCATTCCTCCCTCCATCCCAATTTTATTAACATACGATATATGCAAGCGTAGATTGAAGTTATTTGGGAAGAGTTCCACTGACCACTAGTCTGATTTCTGCTTACAATTCAAAAGTGCTGGATATGACCTACAAAGCCGTACCCACTAGGACCCCCATATCCACTGATTTCATTATCCACTGATTCAATTATCCACAGGACACAAAACAGCACACCTACCATAGAGTCTTCCTCGAAAACGTGTCCTCTCTAGCCATTTTAGGTCTTCCAAGTCAACTCTATGGTACTTTAAACCAGAAGTTCCATTACAATTGTCCCTCTGTATCCACGGATTTGGTATCCACGGATTTAAGTATTCATGGCTTGAAAATATTCTTTTAAAAATAATAATCCAAAAAGCAAACCTTGATTTTGCCATCTTATATAAGGGACACCATTTTGCTATGCCATTGCGTAGAATGGGACTTGAGTATTCATGGATTTGGGTATCCACGGCGGGTCCTGGAACCAAACCCCAGCAAATATGAAGGGACAACTGTAACTTCACAGAGCTGTTCCCGGATTATTAGCTCCTTTCTGACCCAAATCAGAATTTCAAACCTTTTTTTAGGGAGGTGGATAGGAGAGCAGGACAGATCTGATGGTACACACACACACCATATTTTGCTTCTTGCAAGTTCACAAAATGTTGGTACAATCTCCCCTATGATCTAGTACTCTTTGCTTCTTTGCACATCACAGGTTCATGCTCATTGGGTTTGTTTTCATGTGAACGCTTGCTATTTTGAATAGAAGTCTGATTCATTTGGACAGGAAACATACTCTGCCTTCCATTTCCTCCAAGAATACCACAAATATCTTTCCTCCTCTCCTTTTTTGTTGTTAACGTGCAGCATTAAACCTGTGCGGAGCAGAAATTACAATACACCCAGTTCCAGAAGAAATGCTATTTGATCAAAATGTGCTGGGATTTCTACAACTGGCAACGGAGTCTCCTACTCTTGTTGTTGTTTCCATCCGCACACTCTTCTATCCAATACAGATGTTTTTCTTGCGTCTTGTGCTCGGTATTCTAGCAAAAATATACCCTTCCACAGTCCTAGAGCTAGAGTATGGCAAAATTCCCTTCCCTTCCTTTGAGTGCAATGGAAGAAATAACTTCATTTTAGGGTTTGTATAGCTATGTGATGGATAGGGGAATCTGGGACTTTCTGGATGGTGCTTTTGGACTACAATGACCCTCATCTTTGGCTCTGCTGGCTAGGACGATTGTAATTGCATAACAGCATCTCAAGGGTCACATGTTCTCCAGCCTTTATGTTGAAAAGCATACGGGTATGAGCAGCACAGATGTAGAAATAGAGAGAGCATTGCTAACAGGAGGAAAGGAGCAATCCAAGTTATAATGAAAGTAGGAGTAGGCATGCATAGGGAACACATAGACTGCAATTAAATGAAATGAGGTGTGCTGGTACGGGTACACCCTCAGCCTCTTGGCTTGGTATAAAAGCAAGAAAATTGGCATTTTATGCTATTTTGACTTCCTGTCGAGCCTTTCTCCATTCCCCTTCCCCAGGATATTTGTGAGCAAATAACTGGGTGGGGGTCATTAAGTCCTTTTTTTCTTTCTTTCCTTGTTCTGTTCTTGTCGCTTGTAAGTCCCCATTTTAATGAAATAATGAAAACCATGAACGTTTTGGGGTTGTTGTTGTTGTTTTTTTGAACCTCAAAGCCACGAGAAGACTGTGCCGCTTGGAGGGGAGCAGAGGCCTCCCTGTCTATAAGGGGGCAAATGAGCTGGCAACAGAGGCATGACTTGGGTCACCTTGACCCTTCCCACCCTACTTAAAATGGGGATGCAAAGAAGGCCTGGCATTAAAAAGGTGTCTTAGTAAACCACAAGCGAGGAGCCTGTCTGGTGAAGCTGCCAATCGGATGTGCCTGAAGGTGTGAAAAAAGGGGACCTCTCTTTAGATCCTTAAAATCTCTAGCCCCTGATTCCAACACCAGTTGGGTGTTGGGTTGGAATGTCGGACAGCTTTGAAAGATGGATGCTATTTTCCATGAAATACTGGGGCGAGGGGAAACACCAGCAAACATGGCTTATTCCATCAAGTTGAAGAGGGCTGCGATCCAGCGCTTTAATAAGCCCATGACGGGTTTGCTAACCAGCGGGCAGACGCTAAGGTCACAATGTGCGTCTTGTAGGTCTTCCACAGAACTAGCACCTTGTAAAAGTGACCTCACTTTCCTCTTTGACGGGGCTTTATTAGAGCATGTGAAAAGCTTTCAGCAGTCTGGGTCTAGTTTGGCCCAGCTCAGACGCCAGGAGCAAAGTTTTTGATTGTTATTATTATTACTGCCATTATTACTTCATTTAATTCCCCCTCCCCAAAGGAGCGCCTTGCTAAATTTAGGGCTTGTGTCTTTGAATCTAGCATGAACCAAGAGCTGGCAGGAGCTTCAGTCTTGTTCATGGGCACAGCTGTGATCTGTAAAAAGCATCTATGCCTTACTTTAAACCAGTAGCTCCTAACCTTTTCTTTACCAGGGACCCCCTTTAAATATCTGTGTTTCCACAGACCCCCCAAGACTTAACTCAAGATTTAAAACCCTAACAATAACTAATAATAATAATAATAATAATAATAATACATCATCCATGAAGCCTTCCTTCAGAGGCACTGGAGGGGCAGGGATGACTTTTCTCCTACTTCTTCCTGCAAGTTTGTGGCTGGAGCAGATTGAATGTCAATGTGCAGACCAAGCCAGCCTTTGCCTTGGCTCCTGTCACATGGGCTTAGCAGCCTTCAGTCCTTCATGGACTCCCTGTGAGGACATCACAGCCGCCTGGGGGTCCGCAGACCACAGGTTAAGAGCTACTATCTAAACTACAAGACCTCCAAGGCTTGCTTCCTTTGGAGGCAAAATTGTGACTTCATATGCAAATATGGGGCATACCTTTTCTCCAGATGAGCTCTTGGTCCCTTAACCCTCAACCAGTTAAAAGGCACACCCTCTGTTTTGCATGCTGTGGTCCATGCAGCTTGCAAATACCTTTGCCTTTGGGGGAAATGGCACCAACTTGACCTTGCAGTCCCTGAGACTAGGGTGTAATGTGTAAGGGATGGTATGAAGGCATTGCCTTCCCAAATGAGAATTCTTCCCTCTCCCAATGAAATTTTCCTCCAGTCCACAGAGTTCTAACATTGCAGAGCGAGACACTGAAATTGTTCATCCCTAGAACTCTTCTGTTTGCGGTGTTCACATCCTTTGGTCACCAGATGTCCCTCGTGGTCACTTCCAGCTCTATAGTTCTATAACTTTTGCCTGCCCCTTTGCTTTGAATGCCTAAAGTGGATTTCTAAATCCTCAGCTAAAGTTTTACATTACTACAATGGTAGATACTTGGGGGGAATGAAGAAAAATTTCACTTTTGCAGTGGGCAGAATTCATATTTGGAGGGCAATACCTTCCTTCCCCCATAGCTTTTGCTCTGCAGCTGGGACTACACTAGAAATGTATTGGTGTGTGTGCCCTAGCACACAAGACCAAGAGCCATTGCTCCATAACTCCACTGGAGGGCAGCAGAAACTCACAGTTTAGGTAGGAATAGACAATATTTCTGATGCCATTTCATACCATATGCACTTTCTATGCTCATACATGTTCTGTCCTGGGAGGTTTGTGCTTTCCCACAGAGTGATCTTGGTCCGTATTGTGAGGTTCTTGCATGTGCAAATTGCCAGAAGGGTACAGGGAGGGCTCCTCAGCAACAAGAGGGTATAGGTTTGCATAAAATATGCATATACAATTGGACCTCTGTATCCACAGATTCTACCATCCGTGGATTGAAAATATTACCCCCCGAAAAAATTCCAAGAAGCAAACCTTGATTTTGCATTTTATGCAAGGACACCATTTTATTATGCCGTTGCACATGATGGGACTTGAGCATCCACAGATTTTGGTATCCATGGGGGAATCCTGGAACCAAACCCCAGTGGATGCCAAGGGCCCACTGTACAAGATTTATATCTCTGGATGCCAACTTAGAAAGAATGGTTATAATTTAAATGGTATTATTATAATTAATGGCCGGGATCCTACATCACAGTCAATGGAGATTATCAGACGCTCTAAATATGGAGTTATCACGACACCAGGAGATTGCTAAAGGGCTTCACTTTCACATGACGTTCCTCTCTCATAATGCTCCCATTTGGCTCTCTTTACACCAACGCTGCTTTTTATTGATGGGTTAAGCCATCAATGGATCCCCCGTTCCGTTTCTGTCACGGAATGTTCTGCGAGTGAAAAGGTGTCCGTTTCACAGGCGCAATCCCAGCGTCAATGGGAGGTCCATGCCAGAACACTTCCTAGTGAGATCAGGACATCCAGGTAAGTGACACACTTTTTTGTACCCTCCCTGGGTTACTTGTAAAGTTTTATGTAGGTACTTAGTGTAACTTTTTGGCTTGCATTTTGCTTTTTATTTTTGAATTTCCCTCACTCTCGTCTTCTCACGAGAACAACCAGGATTTCATTCCAGGAACTGAATGGATCTTCATTAGAACTCCATTCACTCTTGGGCAGAGCTGTACATGTGAATAAGGTAGGTCTGAAACTTTTAGTTACTCTGCCTGGACAGGGACAGGAGAGGGTCCAGAGAGGAGATTGCAGGACGGGAATGCTTTGTTTTGTTCCCGTCTGATAATCTCCAAAGTTTCGTGTCTTTCTGGAGCTGTGGTTGCAGAAAGACAATGAAACCCTGTTAGTGATTTGAGAAGATTCACAGCCAGACACTGGCAAGAATGCTCCAAATGTGCAGTGGGCACCCATGATGCATATTGGCTGCTTCTGTTTTGCTCCAGCACTTCCTAGGCATGGATGTGCCTCTTCACATCCCCCAACATGCATCGACCCATGACATATCAGTCACTCTGCCGTTTTGCAACCAATGTATGTATGTTCATAGAATCATAGAGCTGGAAGAGACCACAAGGGGCATCCAGCCCAACCCCCTGCCATGCAGGAATACCCAATCAAAGCAATTCCCAACAGATGGCCTTTAAAAACCTCCAGAGAAGGAGACTCCACCACACTATGAGCCAATGTAACATCACAGCAACTAGGTTATCATGGACATTGTGAAACCACTTAGTTCAAGTTTGCACACACGTAAGGGCATTTATGGAGACGCAAGTCCCAAGCAAAATGCCTGCCACCACCATAACCACCATCATTGTTCATTTATACCCTGTCGTTTTCCCAATGATGGGACTCAAGGTTGCTTACAGCTTATTAAAAAACAATACAGATTAAAAACTATACAGAAAAACACCAGTTAAAAATATAAAAACATTCATTTTAAAAGAAACGATCTGTAGAGTTAAAACCATTTGAAAGTTCATTTTAAAAAACATATTAAAAAGTCAACAAAATAGCACCCCATGTCATTAAAAGTCCATCTTTTAAAGTCAATCTCTAAAAGCCTGAAGGAATAGAAATGATTTTTACTTGCTGGCAGGAGAGCAAGGAGGGAGCCAGCGTGGACTCCTCAGGGAGGGAGATTCAAAGTCTGGGAGCAGCCACCGAGAAGGCCCTCTCCCTTGTTCCCACCAAACGATACAAGACAATACAAAATGCACTTTTATACACTACAAAAGTACAATACCACTTGCCACAAATGGGAGAGAATGTGTCCAGGTTGGTGGGTGTCTTTGCTGCTCAGGCTGCCTGCCATCCAGACAAACTTCACATTTCCATGTCTTCCAGAGAAGGAAAAAGTTCAGTTCATCAAACTGTATAAGTGGAACAGTCTTAACAAGCAGACAGGGTGGGCCAAAGAGAATTGAGCTCTTAATCATCCCATTTTGTATTTGGAGATGCTAAGCACCTTAGGAAAAGTACTTTCCATAACCAGTGACCTGGATCAGTTCATTTCTCTCTTCCTTTCCTTCCCCCCCCCCTTTACATGATTCTTTTTCTTTTAAGATCCTCCTCTTCACCAGTGTTTAACGCCCTGTTTGTTTTGCAGAATTGCTGCATGGCAGAGATACAGAACATCTGGCTCTCCAGATGTTGCCCACAATTCCCATCACTCCAGCAGTCACAGATGATGTGAGTTGCAATCTGGCAACATCTGGAGGGTTCACATTTTCCCCATTATTAGCTTCAATCCAGACATGGAAATGTTTTATGTTAATTTTTTAAACAGTGGCAGATGAATCCACATAACAGCCAGAGGATCTCTTGATCTCTCCCCCTGCCCCACATTTTTATTTTATTTTATTTTATTTTTAAACTGCCAACCTCTGAGAAATTGTGGGCAAGGAGGCAGTGTGTTTCTCTGCTCCTGGCTGCCTGGCCTATTTGATTTTAGCATTTCAAAGAGACTTTTGATGGCCTCAAACAAGGTTTGGAGCACATGAATACTTTTAGTAACTGGCTCCAACTCATCTCCTCCCTCTTTTGCATCTAGTTTTCTGCCCCCATCTTAATGTTGAAGGCTTGTTGTGTTCATCTTCCCAACTAACCAGCTTGGATCACACTGGAAGACTGGCTCCTTGGAATCCTCCTTCTTTTGATCCTTCTTGTTGTTGTTTTGTTGTTGTTTCCTGACTGGCAGACAAGGGTATGAGGTTTCAGGGAGCAGACTCCAAAGTCTTTAGAGATGAATGAATGCTATTTGTTGTTGTTTTCCTTCATTGGCAATCCTTTTGCTGAATTGCTACATCTTCCCGCATGCAAGAACGTCTTCCAAGGGAATGCTTGCCAGTGGAAACCGCCTTCCATTTTGATTGCCGGAGGGGACAGTCTGTGGTTTTGTGTGTGTGTGTGTGTGTGTGTGTGTGTGTTAACAGTACATTTCCCAAACAACTATATATGGAATTTAGCTGTGGGATATAGTCCCTAAGTAAGAGTATAGCCCAAGTATGGACTACGTGGAAACTGTCAGAGGGCAATGGCTCTTAGATTGTCTCTGAGCCAGCATCATCTTTGATAACGTAGTCAAACCCCCATATCCACAGAGGTTTGGTTCCTAGACTTACCATGGATACCGGAAAGCACAGATAATACTGAATCCTATTAAAATAAAGGACTCCCAGTACAAACATGCCATAGAGTTGTGTTGGAGAACCTAGAACTTGCCAAGAGAGGACACCTGTCTAGGCATTTCCCAGCAGGACTCTATGGTATGTGTCCCTATTTTTTCAGCCACGGATAACTGAAACTGTGGATATTGGTTGCACAAATATGTCGGTCCTTCTGTATTTCCAACGTCAGATACTCCTGGAGACTTCAGATCCTGAGGTCTGCTGGATAGACCCTACACTACCCTCTACCCCCAGTGAGAGCAATACACTGTGGGAAAATGTGGGTGAGGGCTATCTCTGCCATGGCTCTCTGACTGTGGAACACTCTCCTCTTGGAGGCCCATAGTTGGTGCCCTTTCTTTTACTTGGCTCTCTCTACCACCTAGAATGGTATGCTGGCAAAATTTCCACACTTTGTTTCATCCATAGCCAATTTCCTTGCCAGACTGAACTGGTTTGGGTCAACTTGGTTTGGGATCATGGCTAGGACCATGGAGCTGACCTCCTACTAGAAAGTCTTCACTTGGGTCTGATAGTTGACACCCTGGACTCAGCTTTTCTCTTAGTGTCAGGCTCTAAGTTCTCTTGAAGTCCACTGCCCATACAGTCTTCTTAGCCTTTCCTTCTTTACTTCCTATCCCACTACTGACCCTTGATGGTCTCCCTCTTCCCTCAGCCCCATTCCAGCCCCAATGTTTTTCCATTATCCCATTGAGCCTCCACTGAATTTACCCAACCAGCCCCTGTATAAATCAAGTTGGGTCATGGTAAATGTGCTCTGTAGCCTAGTAAGGATTGTGTCTTCATAATGGCCACAGAATGGTGTGTGTTTGTGAGAATTTAACGGAGAGATTGAATGGTGGAAGAGAGAAAGGCAGGTTGGCTAGAACATGTAAGGAGGGACACTTCAGTTCAAAATTCTGTTGCAATATTCTGTTGCAACCCCCCACTTGCTTGTTTAATATACAATTGTCCCTTCATATTTGCTGGGGTTTGGTTCCAGGAACCCCGTGGATACCAAAATCCGTGAATATTCAAGTCCCATTATATGCAATGGCACAGCAAAATAGTGTCCCTTATATAAGATGGCAAAATCAAGGTTTGCTTTTGGGATAATTATTTTTTTAAGAATATTTTCATGCCGTGAATACTTAAATCCGTGGATACGGAGGGACAACTGTAATCCTCTTTGGGACTGAGGCTTATCATTTTACCTTTCTTTTCCTTATTTTTCTCCCTCCTTCTCCTTCCTATGAATCCCTGCTGTTTCCAAACTAGAAACAACTGAACTTGGCAGCAAGAAGGAGCTGAAGTCCATGCCATTCATCACCTACCTCTCGGGCCTGCTGACCGCTCAGATGCTGTCGGATGATCAGCTGATCTCGGGCGTGGAGATCCGCTGTGAAGAAAAAGGACGCTGCCCTTCTACATGCCACCTGTGCCGCCGCCCGGGCAAAGAGCAGATCAGTCCGACCCCGGTGCTCTTGGAAATCAACCGCATTGTTCCGTTGTACACGCTGATTCAGGACAACGAGACCCGGGAGGTAAGCAAGAAGAGAATAAAACCAATAGAGAGAAGCTCTGACATTAGAGTCACTGGGTGTCTTCCTTATTGTGGCTGCAGAAATTTGGAAGTGTAATTTATGGGTTTTCAGTATGATTCTTATCCCAGAAAGAAACCTGTTTTCTTTGCGCTCTTTCCGTTGTCACCACTTCCACTCCCTGTGTGTTGATCCTCCTGTAAACTAAGTATGTAATCCTCTTTTACACATATGGTGGGCGTTCGGTGTGGTTATCATAATCTGAGCGAAGCCTCAAACACAATGTCAGATCCATCTTTGGTTTCCATTGGATAGTCTGTGCTTTTGTTTTCTCAAAGTATGGAAAAGGGTAACCAAGAATGATCAAGAGGTATCAGAGCACCCACTTTATGGGAAACGGTTAATAGGATTTGCATAAGGTGTATTTTAGGAGAGAGAGAGGAGCTCTTATAAAGCAGTAGTTGCACTTGTGACTGTGTAGATCAGGGGTAGGAATGCTGTGTCCTTCCAGATATTGTTGAACTATAACTCCCAGATCCCTTCCCATCAACTGAGCTGATCAGGCCTGCTGGAAATTGCAGCTCAGCAAAATGGAGAGGCTCACACTGCCAACCTCTGATCTATATGTTTTTGGACTACACCTCCCGTCACATCTCAGCATTGCCTGTGCTGGCTGGGGTGGTATGAAGGCAACAGGTTGTACACCTTGTAATAAAGTGTTTTTAAAAATATGTGTGGTGTAAAGAAACTAAGAAAGAATTCCCCCCTTCCTCTCTCTCACACCCACTTTTCAGAAGTGCTGGGAAAAAGGTCATCACTGGTGATACGTATTGGCTATAGTAAGTAGGTCTTCACATGTTGCGGTATGCACTGCTTCATTGGTGCCACTGGTGTAGGCAGCTTTAAAAGAAGATGAGAAAAATTGTTGGAGGAAAAAAAAAGGCTGGTTAGTTCATGTTCAGGAGCTATATGCCAAAGGGGTCAACAGTAGGAAAGAGTTGTCGCCTTGTCACACCTCCTTTGTGGGTCTTCTGGTGACATCATGTCAGCAGCTATGGGAAACAGGCATCGGATTAGGTGGATTTGATCCATCATAAGCATTCTTGCATTCTCAGGGTAGAGCAGACTATTAACCTCAGAAACAGAGTACCCAAAATCAACTAATGTGCAGCTGCATAGAGAAGAGAGTTGTCTTGTCTATATGACAAAGGTCTTGTCTATACGAGGGGGAAAACTACAAACACATCCGAAAAAGCAGGCATTCCCAATGATGCAACCTGTTTTCACAGCCAGAAGAACCCCCCTAAACTCTGCATGACCCTTAGCCAGGATGGCGGCCACAAGTGAATTACTTGTGATTTTAAATCTGCCATCGCCAAATTTTAAAAAAAGTTCCCCATGGTGCACACAAGCGATAGTTCATATTTACAGAGAAAAGAAAGAAAGAAAAGGAGTATGAAATCACCATTTGATTGACTGACCAGACCCTCGCTTAGCCAAAAATTTAACGTGGCAGCCGCTGGCGCTTTCCCTGTTCGCTAGCCCCGCCCTGTGCTCATCCAGCCAAACAGCTTACACCCCCTGTTCATATCTGTGCAAGTGTTGAAACAGTCACACATTTGCATGTCATACGGAGCTTTTAAAAAAATCCGGACAAAACCCCAGATGCGACGCATAAGGACTTTGCTGTAGGTTTGGCTGCACCCCTTCTGAATATCATGTATTTATGTGCATGTCCGCGTGAACAGAACACCATCTGTTCGCATCCCATTCGTGTGACGTTGACCATATAGACAAAACCTTTATTCGACACCAGTATTCAGGGAGTAGCTGGTCCCACAAAGTAATGTTTCCAAGCTCTGATTCTGTAGCATTGCAAAATCTTTTTAATTCTCTCCCAATGTGCACGCACACCCCGTAGAGCCCTAGTCAAGGGGGAGGCCATTGGGATATGCCCTATCAACCACTGGAGGTCAGTGTTACACTAACAGGTGTAGACTCTGTTTCTCAGCAACCCTTCTTGAGGTTAGCTGCTTAGCTTCTTTTCTCCCTTGCTGCAAAACATGGAGAAAGCTTAAAGGTTAATTACATGTAGATTTATCCCCCCACTTTGACACTGGGGCCTCCGTTTTCTCCATTCAGAAATTACAGACCTGTTTAAAGTCACTTATTAACACTGCGGCCTGCACTTGGTTAAGGTGTTTTAAACACCCCAGCTTGCTGTGGGTGGTGTGGGACAGACTGAGCTGCAGGTCTGGTAATCGTCCCAGCAAGTAGAGATATGGCCACCTTGCCATCACCTCTCCTTCCCACGTCCAGATCTGTCCCAGGAGCCCTTCTGCTTTTCTTTGACAGTTGAGCTCATCCCCTGGTGATCGGCTTCCCCAAGTGTGATTGTGCCATCACAAGTGACATATTTTGGCACGGCACAGCGGAGGCATTGAGCGCTCCATTCCCCGTGAGACATTCTCAAGCTAAGAGCTACCTGGTCCTCTGCTGTGCTGTTCTCATGAAATCTGCTAGTTGGTTTTGAAGTAATTTTAACATTCCCCCCACATACTATTTCCCACTGATAAAATGCACCTCTATATTTCACATTGTGTATGCTGCCAGGATCTAATTTTGGACAATGATTTATATAAAAGACAAGTGACATAACAGAAAGGAAAAGAGATAGTTGGGTCATTTAAGTCTAGGCGAATGTGATGTTACGGGACTGTCATAGCTAGCTAGATAGATAGGTTAAGAGGTGATGTGATAGCCATGTTTAAATATTTCAAGGGATATTATACTGAGGACCAGACTTGTTTATCTCGGATTGGCCTTTTTAGTCATCAGCGCACTTGCAGAAAGCACGGGATGAGTCCTTCTTGAATCTTCGTTTGCGAAGAAAAACCAGAGAGAGATACTGAGGATGGAGCAAGCTTGTTTTCTGCTGCTCCAATGACTAGGACATGGAGCAATAGACTCAAACTCCAGGAAAAGAGATTCCACCTAAACATTAGGAAGAACTTCCTGATGGTAAGAGCTGTTCTACAGTGGATTGCCCTGCCTGGGAGTGTGGTAGAGTCTCCTTCTTTGGAGGTTTTTAAACAGAGGCTGGATGGCCATCTGTCGGGCATGCTTTGATTGTGTATTCCTGCATGGCAGGGGGTTGGACTAGATGGTCATAGAATCATAGAATCATAGAATTGCAGAGTTGGGAGAGACCACAGGGGCCATCCAGTCCAACGCCTGCCACGCTTGTGGTCTCTCTTCCAACTCTATGTGGTCCTTGTGGTCTCTTCCAACTCTATGATTCGTCTGAGGCTGAGAGAATTTGACCCAGTGGGTTTCTGTGGTTGGGGGGGGGGTATTCAAACCCTGGTCTCCAGAATTGTAGTCCATCACTCAGACCACTACGCCACACTGGCTTTCACAAATGTCTCACAGGGACACTTGTGTTCTATTCACTCTGCATCTCTCTTTCTCTGGTCTGCTCCAGGAGATGGTTGGGGGGAGTGGAATTTGGCCATTTGGCCTGGGAAGCTGATTTCCCTGTCCCTTTCTCTCGCCCCCTAGATTTAATCTGCTGGGGAGGGTGACAGCTTCTTTTCTCCTCTGGCAAGGCCATCTAAGTGAGCTGTTCTCGGCTCTTGTGCCGGAAGCCAGCTCCTAGAATAAACCAGCTGACAAACCCTGACGGATTGGTCCCTGCAGAAGCATCCCAGCCGCACCCTGAGTCCGCCCCAGCTGCAGGGACTGCCGGAGGAGGCCAGGAGCTGAGAGGAGAGGTTTTGGTAAAAGACAGCTGGCAGCGGCTGTATGTATGTATGTGCTTGTGTGTGTGGATGGGGCATACCAGGCTGGGTCAAGAGGCACTGGGAAGGGTGCTGGGGAAGCGGAGGCACCGAGGGAGGGAGGGCTAGAGAGTTCCCAGTCAGGCCTGGATGGATGGGAGGGTGCAGGGAATGTGCCCCTGTTTTGTGGGAAGAGGAGCTGGGTTTGCCAGCAGACAATGGGTAAACATGCAAGGCAGCGATCGATGTAGTCGAAGGGCCTCTTCTGACATCATGTTTTCCTTTACCAGAACACTTTTGGAAGGGTGCCTGTGCAGAAATGCATGCAGAAAACCTTATGTGGGGATGGAAAATCCCCACATAGGCTGTTACCACTCCTCCTCCTCCTTGATCTACAAACAAAAGTATCACACAGTTCCTATATGCTTCTGTGGTTCTTACCTTTTCTTTTTAAAAAGACATTATTCTATTCCATATATATAACCCTCTGCAGGAGTCATTGTGGGGGAAAGTGAAGAGATCACAAAACCCCTATAAATTTGGTAGCCTTTAAGGTGCCACAAGGCTCTTAAACATGCACACCACAAACAGGCACGTTGGGAGAGGCAGCTTCTTTGAGGAAAGCTGTTTTGCTAGAAGTGGCTTTTCTCTCTCGCTCTCTCTCCTTCACTCCTCTTCCCTCCATTTCTTTTCCTCACCCAGTCCCTCTCCTTCTCTTTCTCTCTTTCTCTCCTTTGCTCTGTCTCACAATACGCAATGCTCAGTGTCCCCCTTTGGATCTCATTCCTATACCTCGACCTGTCATCTAGAACAGGTAGAGACTTCAGGGTTTGGTTTCTTTCATGCTACACAGTTACAGCAGTTTGATGCAGCTTTAAACTGCTACATCTGCATTCTGTGGAACCCCTGGGATGTGTAGTTTTGCGAAGCACTAAAGCTTTCTGGAACAGAATTTTGGATTCCTCATAGAACTACTAATCCCGGGCTTCCACAGGGTGGAGCCATGGCAGTTAAAATGGTATCAAAATTGGACCCCAGCCAGCGCTTGGTACCAAAGGCATCCTTTTCCAATTATAGATTGGTAAGCCCAGGAATTATGTTTTTGGTGTCTCAGAAGTGAATGGAGGCCACAGTCCTCACCACACTTTTTGTTACCTAAAGCTCTCTTTATTTCAGCAGTATAACTTATTGAGGAGGGGAAGGGACAATAGTCCTTTTGCTGCTATTCTTGCTATAAAAAAATTGAGAGTCAGGAATCCTTTCCAATCTACCACAGCTCCCATCTGATATCTCTCAACAAATTCATATCTGCGTTCTTCCCTCTGCTGATCTTGAATGCCTACTTCTTAAGCACGGAATTGTATTTTCTTGCAGACTCCTTTCGCTCCCCTTTCTCTCCAGTTTGGAACCCCCTTGCTAATTTCTACGGTATGTCCTGCCAATTCTCCAAACCGCAACACAAAACAAAAAGTTTCTCTACAAGACAGACTTTGATTAATGCACACTCTTTCTCCACCCTGCACCTGCTAAGCAGTCAGAGGGATAAACCCACAGGCCAGGCGGGTTCTCTCCATGCAAGCATGAACCTCTTTCTTCTGCCTACGCCCCTGCTAAGGGAAGCAAGAACATCAACTCTTCCACATCAGCCTTTATTGCTGAGTTTTGGATTCCAAATGTACATCCTGATCCTTCAGCAGAGATATCTGGGGTGCGGGAGAATGATGAAAGAGAAGAGCTCTTGGCTGCACCTTTGTCTAGTGGGAAGGGGTAGAGATGAATATATGAAATTGTCAGGAGGAGAGGTTTGACTGGGGTTCCTACTTACTCGACACCACATTTCCAAGTGAGAAAAAAGCTAATTATGTTGATGATGGTGGTATTTATTTATATCCCATCTTTTTCACAGTCTAGGACTCAAAGCTGCTTACAAAAGTTAAAGCAAATAACAACTAAAAAAGTTTACATCATACAAAAGCTAAAAATATAGTTAAACTATCAATAAGTTGGGTATGTTTAGTCTGGAGAAGAGAAGGTTAAAGGGGGACATGGTAGCCATGTTTAGATATTTGAAGGGATGTCATACTGAGGATGGAGCAAACTTGTTTTCTGCTGCTTCAGAGACTAGGACACTGAGCAATGGGCTCAAACTATAGGAAAAGAGATTCCACCTAAAGTTTAGGAAGAACTTCCTGAAAGTGAGAGCTGTACAAAAGTGGAATGTGCTGCTACCTGGGAATGTGGTGGAGTCACCTTCTTTGGGGGTTTTTACACTGAGGTTGGATGGCCATCTGTTGGGAATGCTTTGATTGTTTATTCCTGCATGGCACTACTAGCAGTCCTCCTCGAAGACCTGCAAAACATAAAGGTCTTTGCTTGCCTGCAAAAGGAAAGCAAGGAGGGTCCCAGTCTAACTTCTCTAGGAAGAGCCTGAGAGCAGCCACCAAGAAGGTCTTCTCCCTTGTTCCCACCAATGTGTATCTGTGAGGGTGGTGGACAGACAGAAGGGCCTCTCCAGAAGGTCTCAAGACATGGGCAGCCTCATAGATGTTGGTTGTCATTGTTAAGTGCCTTCAACTCATTTCTGTCTTGTGGTGACCCTAAGGCAAACTTATCACAGGGTTTTCTTGGCAAAATTGTTTCAGAGGAGGTTTGCTGAGAGAATGTGACTTGTCCAAAGTCACCCAGTAGGTTTCTAAGGCCAAGGGAGGATCAGAAACCTGGCCTCCCAGTGTCTTAGTCCAACACTTAAACCACTATACCAATGGTGTCCAACCTTTGGCCCTCCAGGTGTTTTGGACTACAGCTCCCAGAATTCCTGACCATTGGACCAGCTTGCTCAGGCTTCTGGGAGCTGGAATCCAAAACACCTGGAGGGCCAAAGATTGGACACTACTGCCACCATGCTGGATGTTACTCCTAGATGTACCCATAACCAATTTGGCTGCTATGTTTTGAACTAATCGAAGTCTCCAGATATGGTGCAGGGGTAGTTTAATGTACAACACATTGCAGAAATCCAGCCCTGAGGTTACCAGTGTAGGTACTACCATCTTTAGATCCTCCAGGTCTAGGAATGGTGCAGCTGGCATAACAGCTGCAGCTGATAGTAAGCACAGAGGGGGTCTCATTCCTTATACAGTTGTCCCTCCATACCCACGGATTTGGTATCCATGGTTTTAAGTATTCACGGCTTGAAAATAGTCTTAAAAAAATAGTAATCCCAAAAGCAAACCTTGATTTTGCTATCTTATATAAGGGACGCCATTTTGCTATGCCATTGCATATCATGGGACTTGAGTATTCATGGATTTTGGTATCCATGGTGGGGGTCCTGGAACCAAACCCCAGCGAATGTAAATGGACAACTGTAACACACACTTCTATATACTTCAGCCCTTAATTATTTGCAGGAGGGGGACAGTAGTTCATTAGTAGAAGGCATGCTGTTCACGTGGAAGGTTCATATCAGGATCTACAATATCCAGTTAAAAGGGTCTGCTACCAGGTGATGAGAGATACTCCACCAAAGACTCCATTCAAGCTGCTGCTTCTCAGCGTTGACAGGACTGAGTTGGATGGACATGCAGTCCAAGCTGCTATTAGGTAGCTTTCTGTGCAAATATTTTCCTTGCTATATTGTCATACTTCTCTTCCCCTCTCTCTCCCCTCCTGTTTGTTTTAATGTCTGTATTTCAGTGCCTCCCCCCCCCAACATCTTTTCATTTCTCAGCTTGCCACCTCCTTTCTGTCTCCAGACCTTTTCTGCAGCTCTTGTCTCATCTCTTCCATCCCTTTGTAGCAATCTGTCCTCTTCTGGCTGAGAGAAGTTCCTCTGACTCCAGAGTCAATCAAGGGTAATTCAGAACAGGCATCCAGAGGCCCCCAGTAGGCAATTGCGGTCACTACTGTGGAAAAAATATATATGAGTCAGGTCTCCCGACTCTGGCGCATGGGACAGGAATCAAGCCTCCTGCTCTCCATTGCATCTTTCAACAGGAGGTGCACAAAACATGTTTTCCTTCCTAGAAGGTGTGGCCGGGTCACAACAGGATGTCACACCATTGGATGGAGCCAGTTGAGGTAGAGATGAGACGAAAGCGTGCCTTTTGCTTCCCAGATGCTGGCTTTGTTTTGGTGTGGGTGCTGTTGCACAGCCGACAGTTCTAGAAGCAGAGAGGCAGCGTGAACTTAAAGGTGCAGGGTTGTAGGAGGACCACGTCTTGCGGTAACAGGCAAAGAAGTCTGGTTTTTTAAGCAGTGGCTGTCTTACCGGAAGCTGGCCTGGGGTCCGTCTGGTGGCTTGGCAGGGAAATGGGTTGCTTTATGAGGCTCTTTGAACTAGTAAATGAACTCCCTAAACAGTTAGGAGCATCCACAGGCAGGTTTTCCACTTCCAGTCTTCATTTGTTTCACTCAGCCTTCAAGAATTTGTGGCAAGGGACCACAAACATGGTACAAATGATCCCCGAAAAGTGTGGACCATCACATAATTTTGTTCCTTCTCTTTTCTCTTTTGCTTGCTCCTTCCTTCCTTCATGGAACCTTCTTGTGTCTCCAAAGGGCTTTGATATTCCTAGGATTGTTCTTCTGGAAAAAAATTCTGCATTCAGTTTCCACCATCTCCAAGTAGGGCTAGGAAAAGATCCTCCTTTAAACCTTGGAGAACCACTGCCAGTAAAAGCAATAATGAATTAGATGCACTTATGTTCTCACTTGGTCTAATGCACTTCACTATCCTCTAGTTTAACTCAGCCCTTCAAGTCAGAATCAAGAGTGGACTCTTTGAAGGTTTTTGGTGAAGGGCAATAGTGCAGCAGTAGACAACATACAGTATTTTTCAAGCTCGAGTTTCTTGGTTTGATCCTCAGCAACTCCAGGTAGGCCAGGGATTTCGGGAGAACCACAGCCAGCCAGAGTAGATGGTACTGAGTGAGATGGACCAAAGGTCTAACTAAAACTTGGGCTGAAACTTAGATGAAACCCAACAGAGACAAATGCATAATTCTATATTTAGGCCACAAAAACCAAATCCACAGGTATAGGATGGGGGAGTCTTGGTTTAGCAGTAGTACAAGGACTTTGGAATTATTGTTCATTATAAGTTGAACATGATCCGGCAGTGTGATTCCGCAGTAAAGAAGGCAAATAATATTTTAGCTTGCATGAATAAAACTGTACTTTCCAAGTCAATGAAAGTAATAGCCCCAATATATTCTACACTAGTCAGGCCTTATCTGGAGTACTGCATTCAGTTCTGGGTGCCTTGTTTCAAGAAGGATCTAGACAAGATGGAGTGGCTTCAGAGAAGGGCAACCAGGGTGGACATTTTCAGCCGCGATTATCAGCAGCAAATATCCCAAAACAGTTCCGTTGCTGCCGCGTGGCAGGGGAGCGGTTTCGGATGACGCCGTCCCTCTGCCAAACCCCTCCATGTCACTTCCATGACAGAATGGAGGAAACCGCATCATATTTCACTCATGGGCAACATTCGTGAATTAAATATGATGCAGTTTCCTCCATTCTGTCATGGAAGTGACACGGAGGGGTTTGGCAGAGGGACAGCATCATCCGGAACCGCTCCCCTGCCGCACAGCGGCAACAGAGCTGTTTTGGGATATTTGCTGCCAAAAATTGCGTCTGAAAATGTCTGGTAACAAGAAGTATGGAGAACAAAACATATAAAGGCAGGTTGAATGAGTTGGGTGACATGAATGCACTCTTTCAGTATCTAAAGGGCTGTAGCAAAGAGGAGGGTATAGGTTTGTTCTCTGTTGCCCCAGAAAGCAAGTTACTACATTTCTAGAAATTCAGGAACTGAACAGAAATTTCATTTTGGAAGCGAAGCACAATTCTCATTCCCCATCCACCTACCCATCTATAGCTACACTCCTGCACTGCATCCACCATGGCAGGTCTGACACTGAACTCACACTGTGCAAACTGGTGGAAATGGAACTTGAAACGCGCGATCCCCATGACACTGTGATAGTTGGCTTGTGTAGAAGTGTATACAAGATGTGAGCGCAATCCAACCCATGTTGTGGAAGCTTAAGTGTGAAAACTCAGGAGCCCTAGAAAGGCCATGAGATGTGGAGCAAACTTAGTCTTAACTAGTCTAATTACTGACAGATTTTCAGAGCTAAGTACTGGGGAGGGTTAGAGGGTAGAAGGTCATAAAAGGGAGGAGAAGATAGAAAACATATTTGTTGACAATGAGATGTCCAAGGCCCTAGAGGTCAAATGGAGAAGACCCTTCCCAAGAGCACTGAAGACAGCTATCCTCCTTCAGGTTCTTAATCATTCTTCACTGACATCTTGTGTCTCCATGGTGGCTGAATTAGCTGAGCAAAAGTGTTTTGAATTCTGTATAACAATGATAAGGCTTGGAACGTTCCCCCCTCCTTCTTTTTTCACTCCTCATTCTCACTTGTTGGTTTTTGGGGGGACAAAAATTGAAGCATTAGGAAGCTTGAGCACAGTTAGACCTTTCTTGAGCAATCAGCCTTCTAAAGACCCACACTCTTTTGGACAGATGGGCAGCCATCCTAAAATGTAATTTACTCTTTAGAGCTTATAGTTTTCCATGTTTCCTGTTTGTGCAGAGTGTTCATGGGGCTGGCTGTTGTAACAATCACAAAGGCACACCTTCCCCATCCCCATAGCAGACTTTTCATGTCTATATGGATTTTTGGTTTTCAAACGGTTTTATGTTATTTTGTGGTAGTGTCTTAAGGCACTAAATAAAGGCAGAAGGAGGGGAGACAGAGACAGAGAATGAACTTGTTTGAAGCTGACATAGAGGGGATAAAAATATGCTGTAGATTCAGATCAAGTACCTGCGTCAGTTAAGAAGCAAGGGGAAAGCAATGTCCAATTTTCAATGTGTGTGTGTTATTTATTTTATATTTATTTATTTATTTATACCCCGCTCTTCAGCCACAAGGCTATCAGAGCGGCTTACAAATTGTTTTTAAGCACTAGCTATCTACACATCTACACTGCATTAAACAGTTTCCAATGTGTGTTAGCTAATTGCCCCCACAAGCTGGGTACTCAATTTACCGACCTACGAAAGGATGGAAGGCTGAGTGAACCTTGGAGCCCTCTTCCTTTACCTGTTTGTTTTAATTATTTGTACCCCATCTTTTACAACAAGGGTGGAAAACCTGTGGCCATCCAGGTTTTGAGATTCCAGTCCCCATCATCTCCAGACAGCATGACCAGTGGTCAGGGATTATGGGAATGGAAGTCTAATGACATCTGCAGAATTTCTAGAAATGTAATAACTGCAATGACATCCAGGTTTCCTATCCAACATTAGGGCAAGCCATCACAATATGGCTTATGATCACACTTTAAAACAGCCTTACCCAACCTTTCTACCCTGGATGAACCCTTGAAACAATTTTCAGATCTCATGAAACCCCTGCATAAAAAATTACAATAAAAATTACAACGAGGCTTACTGCACACAGAATTAAAGTGGCAGGGCAGCCAGAAGGTTCCACTTTCTGTGCTGCCTTACTGGACAATGACATTGTTCTTCCAGTGTTCTTCCATTCTGGTACCATGGGAGACCAAGGTAAAACCACGTCTTTTTGCTAACAGGTTTTTCTGGTTAGCAAAAATATATGGTTTTACCTTGGTCTCCCACAGGACCAGAATGGAAGAACTACAACATCGTCCAGTAAGGCAGCATGGAAGACGTAACCTTCCTGCTGCACTGCCGCTTTGCTTCAGCGTGCAGTAAGCCTCTATATCTACAATTCAAACCATGTTTATTCCCCCCCTCAATAATGATTTCTTGCAGAACCCCTAGCAACCTCTCATTGAACCCTACAGTTCCAGGGAATCATGTTTGAGAAAACCTTGCTTTTATAACAATGTGGAAAAGAAGAATATTTTATCTCTGGCTATTTATAGTATAGAGATATCACAGTAATATCCCACACACATGCAAACATGTGCATGCATGGAGAACAGAATTAGCAACGACAGCAACAGAACTAAGCCTCTTCCTTACTGTGCTCTAATCACGTGTTTTGTGTTTGAGGTGAGAGATTTGAAATGAGCTCCTCTGGCAGCCATGTCAAAAGGATAGAAAACAAGTTTTCCATTGAGATCTTTTTGTTTCCCCTGGCCCAACTCAAGAACAGAACCCAGCACCGGCTGCCCGCCTTGGGTCTGTTCCAACACTGACCTTTTCTGCTGAAGCGCTGAAATCTCTCTCTGGGATGAACTTCTGGAGAGATGGCTCCCCGGGGCCCAGCCGTTGGAGGAGAGGAGGGTGTGAACACTAGAAAGATGAGGTCACCTGCCAACAACAGTAGAGAAACTTCATCATCCTTTGCTGTGAAGCTTGGAAGCAGGCTTTGCAGATGCAAAGCCTCATGTTCCTGGGAAGCGTTTCCCTCCACCCCCCAACTGGGGAGATAATTTGTTATTTTTCATCCTTGAAGTTTTGAGCACTGTAGAATTCCATTTGCCTTGTACCTAAAGAATACCGGAGCTCCCATGCAAGGGTAACCAGAAACATTGCATCTGGAAGTCAGTAACCATTGCATCTGGAAGTGCTTGGCTAGGTACTTCCAGTGTTCTTCTCATCATTCAGCTACAGCTTCATCAATTTTACCTTGGGGTTTACTCCACAAGTGTTGTGTTAGAGGTTAGACTTTAAAAAAAACACACACCATAAAAATTGGATCAGTGAGACCTGGGGCTTTCCAACACGATGAAAACACTCTTCATAGAATTCGCAGAGAATATGGTGTGTCCGAATGCAATTCACAGTATTCGGAGGGAGAGGAGTTAAAAAATCCCACAAACTCCAGTAAAAGGATTCACAGTTTTCCCTGGAGCTTCCTGCAAAACGTGCATAGATGCACATTTTTGGTCATGTGGCTGTCCAAATTCTGCATTTTTTCTCAATTGCCATTTATGAGTGTGTGTGTCTGCTCAGTCTGAATGAATGTGAATGGATGTGAGTATGTGCAGAAATGTGAAGACAAATCAACTTCCCTGTAAATATGCAAAAATGCACACCCCACTCGCAGTAAACTGTTGTGTTTGGATGAGCCCCTTTCACTCTCTGTTAGCTTAACCTGCTTCAGAGGATGTTAGCTTAACCTGCTTCAGAGGATGAGAAGAATATAATAAATTGAAATTGTTCCAGGGAGGATCCCAGCAATCCTTTGCTATGAGTTGGTTGGTTTCAAAATGGGAAGAACAAAGAATCAACATAGTGGTTGAGTGAATGAACAGAAAGTGAAATACAGGACAGCATTATAGTGTTCAGTGCTTCCAGGAAATGCTAACATACCTCTACCAACCCTTATTTCCATTTTCCAATGAACATGCTCAGTCTTTACAGAGCTATTTGGGCTGGTCTCCCCTGAACCCCAACATGAAGGGTTCTTATATATCACATGCACATTTGATCATACTGTTTAACTGCAGAGATCCAAAAATTGAAGGCTGTCTGGATATTGACCCATGTCTAGGAAGCATAGATAAGGCCAGCTTGCTTTGAAATTTTGACTGAGTGAGATCTTCAAGCATTCCTGTAAATGGAAGCTGAAGAAAGCCATTGTGTGGGTCAGCTCTGAGGCACATGTAGCAGGAGCAACAAATATGATTTCTGATGGCAAATAAGAGAGCTCATCATAGCTGATGGGATTGTGCATACTTGACAAAGGTCAAAATCATAAACTGTGCAGGTAAAACTGCTATGGCTCCCCATGCCCAGAATGCCCAATTTTGCCATGAGAGCCTCTATGAATGGCTATTCTCTGACTAGTAAAGAGTGTGGGTAGGTGGGTGGAGAAGTGTTTGGCTGTGCATCATAGCCAGACACAGACCTATGGCATCTTCCACTGTCATCTTCCTTCTGCAGGGACCCTTTGGAGGTCTTAGCAGATGATATAATCATTTTGCAGCTGGCTACAGGGACACCGCCAGACATCTCTCTGATCCCCTGCAGTCTCCATCAGTCAAGGATGGAGTGGGGCTTATTGCTTTAAAACCATGAATACTGTGGGGGGTTTTGAGTATTGCAAAAGGTAGAAGAGAAAACCAACTTCCACAACAACTAAAAAAGGACGTTTAAGGTGAATTTATGTTTGTACAGTATATGTCATTAACAGGATGTTAACCATAATACATTATTGGATTTTATTTTAATTCTTTAAAGAAAGGCTCTCAGGTTCCCTCGGTCCTCACAAATAGGTTTCTTAGAAAGCAGGCCATTAGTAGAACCGGCAGAAAAGTTATGCCTTCCTTGAACAGAGTGCTATGCACCAACAGGCCTTTGAGACAATTGTGTCTGGCTACATGATGCAAGGAGAAGCCATTTATTTGCTTAATATCTAGGTTTATAAATACGCTTAATATATAGCAGGATGTATCTTGATTGTGTCAAAACTAATAAATGTTGGCTGGTGGGTAGAATGACCCATCAATCCAACCTACATGGGTACACTTGGGTATGTGTTTTAGCTGGCCATCTTCCACCTTTTAAGATCAAATTAGAAATTGTTCTGGATGATTCATTAAGCCATATATCTAATGGCATGACTCCTCATCTAGAAAACAGCCATTTCTAGGCAGCTTGAAGTCTTGCAAATCTTCCCTTTTGGCTAGAGGTCATAAATTAAGTAGAGCAACAGTTTCACAGGAGAACAGCACTCCAAGTCAGAGATGCTTCTGTTAAGAGAGAAACTGTGGAAGGCCAAAAGCTATAACTGGTGAAGGAAGGGATTATCTATCCATACCCAAGAACTAAGGCCTAGGATAGAGTGATGAAACTCTTTTTTCTTTGAGGAGAGTGTTTAAAATACAAACATCTTTTTTCACTGCCAGAAAACCCTAGAGAATAGTTTCATTAAACATATTAAATGGACTTATTTCAGTTGCAACTAATGTTAATAATTGTTATTTTTAAGTTACAAATAATGTCAGCATCAATGCCTACATAAAGCAAGCACACGAGAACCGCTAAGAGCATATCAAGCTGCAGATACAAATAGATATACAGTATTTGAATTTAACTATGTATGTATTTATTGTGAAGATTTAAAATTTCATCTTTCAACAACCAGAGATTGATTTTACATATACACATATCACAAATATTTACATATATGCACATTTCCCACTTTTGTATGCATGTTCCTGCAGGTCACCTGTTGGCTTACGGTGATCTCATACATTTCATAAGGTTTTCTTAGGCAAGGAATCCTCAGAGGTGTTATTGCCAGTTCCTTCTTCTGATATATAGCTGATATCACCTGGTATTTGTTGGCAGTCTCCCTTCCAAGTACAAATCAGGGTTGACCCTGTTTAGCCTCCAAGATCAGATAGGAGCTTACCTTGTTGTGTTCCCTCAAGTCATTTCTGACTTACGGTGACCCTAAGGTAAATGTATCACAGAGTTTTCTTGGCAAGATTTGTTCAGAGGAGGTTTGCCTTTGGCTTCCTCTGAGGCTGAGAGAGTGTGACTTGACCAAGGTCACCGATTGGGTTTCCATGGCTCAGTGAGGCTTCAAACCGTGGTCTTTATAATCATAGTTCAATGTTCAAACCACTACTTAATAGCCTTTAATCCTCTGGCGAATTGTTGAAGCGGTATATTCTTCTCTTCAAATTTGCAGTTGTAGGGCCTGTCTACATTGCAGAAATTACATCAGTTTGACACCACTTTCTCCACCATAGTTCTATCCTGTGGAATCCTGGTATTTGTAGTTTGGTGAGGCACCAGAGTTCTTTGATAGAAAAGGCTATATACCTCCCAAAACTACAAATCCCAGGATTCCATAGGATAGAACTATGGTGGAGAAAGTGGTGTGCAACTGCTGTATTCCTGCAGTGTAGACAGGCCCCTAGAGTCTCGTTTCAAATGTGGTTGGGATACAGGTCTAACCTACAGCAACCTGACATATGCTTTGAACATGTGTTAAGGTTGGTAGAATTCCATCCCAGCATAAGGGACCACCTCATGTTTGTATTATCTCCATATTCTGGAGCCCTGGTGGCACAGTAGTTAAATGCCAATACTTCAGCCACAAAGGTTGTACAGGGGTCCAAGGTTGACTCAGCCTTCCATCCTTCTGTAGGTCGGTAAAATGTGTACTCAACTTGTTGGGGGCAACTAGCGAACACATTGTAAACCGCTTGGGGAGTGCTTTGGCACTGATAAGCAGTATAGAAATATAAATGCTATTGCTTTTGTAAACATACACCACCCATCCAACCTTACAGCATATATCTCATCTCATATAACTTTGGCCAGTCCTACCCCCTTTAAATCCCATTTGCATTTGTCAACATCTGTCCTAAACTGTGATATTTGGACTTGAATGTATTCCTCTAGCTAGAGCCTGTGCTGTGTGTAAAGTGGCCACAAATGTTTCCCAAACTCTGGAAAATAACACTTTGGTCATTGGCTTCTGTGTTGCCATATTGTGCTGTTGACTCTATTTTTGCTTTGGCTCCAACACTTGTGCCCCTAATACTGCTGTCCTAGGGGTATCCATTTGCTAACAACAGGAAGGAGGAATCTGTCTTCTCCTTGCATTCTTTGCAGGACTGGGAGATGAATGACCTTGCCCTGAAGGCTACAGCAAAGGCCGTAAGGTCGGCTGGAGGGACTCAAAGGGAATATGGAGTCCTCAACAGTTATGGGAATGCCTTCTAAGAAAAACATTGGCCTGCTGAAGATGGAGATGTTCTGCTTTGAACTCTTTTTTTAGGTGCCTCACCTTTCCACTCCCCCATTGGGTTTCACTCACTCTTGCCTTGCCTTCTCAGCTCACTCACATTTGTTTGAAATTCTGATTAAAAGCAAACAAAACCCCAACCTAGGGAACCCTACCCATCAGCTCAGCCAACACTCTGCTCCCTCCCTCTACCCTTTCCTCTCCTGACTGGGTTTGACGTCAGTCAGATGCTCCTCCGTAAACAAATGTCAGCAAATTGAATGGAAGTTGGATGCACAGGAGAGGATGGGGCGAAGGAAACAGGTCCTCTTGTGTCTCAGCGTAACCCCGTCAAGGCACGTAAATGAACTCTTCCTAATAAGGGGAATTGAAGGTTTCATCAGAGGGATAACCTTGTTTGCTTAAAGGTTGAGGCAAGGCAGACTGTACCTGCAGGATCTAATTAAAGCAGAGGCGCACAGCACTTGGACTTACTGTAAGCAACAAAAGAAATTAAGCTCTATTGGATTAGTCCCAAGAAGGCAGAGGGCAGCCAGCAAGATTCCTGATGTGGGCTCACTCATCATCTGGAATCTCATCACCCCTGCCACTTTGCTCTTTGTGTGCCTCCATTTTTATTTGTTATGTTGTTGTCCTGCTATTTGGGGGCAATAACTGTTGCTCAAAATGGCCACTGCCATTACCAGCTGTGAGCACACTTGAGGGTTAGCTAGCTACTGTAGGTCATGGGGATGCAATATAGCATGCTCAGCTCTATTGCCCAACAAAGGGGATTGGCTAGCAGTTTAGGAGGAAGTAGGGAGAGGCGGCCATTCCTACCCTCTTCCCGAGCATCTGCTACCCAATAGGGTGGTCTCTCTGCCTAATGGTAAAGCTGATCATTATAAAATTTTACAATATCATTTTTTGCTGACAAGCTAGTGCTGCAGCAAAAAAGCTGGCCACTTTAATTGTTGCCAATGGCATGTCCTAACCCAACATGCCAGTTATGGTGGCAGAATGGAGAAAAAGTCCTCCTTTTAATCCAGGGGTCCCCAACTCCTGGTTCCTGGACCTGGACCAGTCCGTGGTGTGTTAGGGACCAAGCCACACATGAGGTTCCCTCTTGGGAAACATACGTGTTTCCTCCCTCCCACAGGTCTGTGGAAAAATTGTCTTCCACGAAACCAGTCCCTGGTGCCAAAAAGGTTGGAGGCCACTGTGTTAATCCACCCAGTCCAACCTGACTACATCCTGTGGTTGTTTGCATTGTCCAATTCTTCAAAGGAACAACAGGCCTTGCAAAAGACAGAAACGTGTCTTTATTCCCTTCCCTTGCTGTCAGTTCCTGCTGCCAAAAAATCCTCACAAAACACAAGCCCATATACCAGGGCCGTCCAGCAAAAAGTGGATGTGTGTGGGAGCACACCCTGGAGGCATTTTCCTGTTTGCTCCAGCTGCTCAGGTGTCGTGTCTCCCCCACATTTGCCTGTTTCTTGACACCTCTTGCAGATGGCTCTTCTCACACCCACTCCTTTAATTGAGCTTCTCACTTTGGCTGGAGATGTGACATGAATCAGGTGTCAGCCAAGGACCACCAGGGAGACCACCAAGCCAGTAGGGTGCTGGGATGCAGGGAGAGGATGGGGTTGCCTGTGTAGCATAGAAAGGGAGGAAGAGCCAAAGAGGCCAGATAGGAGCTATGGCATCCCCTTAGAATCATAGAATTGCAGAGTTGGAAGAGACCACAAGGGCCATCCAGTCCAACCCCCTGCCATGCAGGAAATCACGATCAAAGCATCCCCGACAGATGGCCATCCAGCCTCTGTTTAAAGACCTCCAAGGAAGGAGACCCCACCACGCTCCGAGGGAGTGTGTTCCACTGCCGAACAGCTCTTCCTGTCGAAAAGTTCCTCCTAATGTTGAGGTGGAATCTCTGTTCCTGGAGCTTGCATCCATTGCTCCATGTTCCAGTCTCTGGAGCAACAGAAAACAAGCTTGCTCCATCCTCAGCGTGACACCCCTTCAAATACTTAAACATTCCCCTCTCCTTTTTTTCTTTTCTGACTGGAAGGCACTGGTGGTGTATTCCAACAAACAACCAAAGTCTGGCTCACCCCATGGCCTTGTACACAAAATCCTATAGCACCCTGTGAGCTTCCGTACTACTAAAGCTATTGTGTATGTGTACAGAAGGGGTATGTTTTCAAAAACATAGATAGAGGGGATGGATTCAGAAATCCATCATGGGGCTAGATTCTCCGTGAGGAGATACACCTATTGGAGACCACTGTTTGGTACCACAATGTCCAGCAAAGGTAATTTATATCTGTGGAAACTGCCTGTGCAGTTGGGAAGACTGGCAGAGAGATTAATATCCCATAAACCTTGAGTTTCCAGCCCACAGTTCTTAGCCTTGTGTCTCCATGTGTCATTAAATAAACAAAGACAGGAAATCTGGTGTTTATGGGGTCACCTTGGACTTGCTGCTGTCCTTCCACTCAACTGGGTGGTTGTAGGATAGAAAAAAGGGAAGACATGGAACACTATGTTCAGTTCCTTGGAGGAAGGCATGGTGGTAGTGATGGTGATAGTGATGGTGGTGGTGATGGGAATGGTGAAGCCACCACCATCCCTTGACTATATTTGCCACAGCTTCCTGCCCTCCAGCATCCTGTCTTTAGCTCTGCTGAGAGGTGACGTGATAGCCATGTTTAACTATTTGAAGGGATGTCATGCTGAGGATGGAGCAAGCTTGTTTCCTGCTGCTCCAGAGACTAGGACACAGAGCAATGGACTCAAACTATAGGAACAGAGATTCCACCTCAACATTAGGAGGAACTTTCTGACAGTAAGAGCTGTTCGGCAGTGGAACGCACTCCCTCGGAGCGTGGTGGGGTCTCCTTCCTTGGAGGTCTTTAAACAGAGGCTGGATGGCCATGTGTCGGGAGTGCTTTGATTGTGTATTCCTGCATGGCAGGAGGTTGGACTAGATGGCCCTTGTGTTCTCTCCCAACTCTATAATTCTATGATTCTATGAGTGGGGAAGTGTTCGCTGCTAAAATGTGATTGATTTCATAATATAGTTAAGTATATGATTTATTGAACTGCACATTCCTTCATATGAGAATTAGGGTGTGTGTGGAATACCCTACCCCTGCTATTTTATCTTTGCAAAACCCCTATTAGGTTGGTCTTGCTGAAAGATGATGCATAACTGAGGGCTTCCCAGTAAGCCCAATGGTTTAGCAGGTGTTTGGATGAAAAAACACCACTCCCCCCTCTGCTGGCTACCTTAGAATCCCCCTACACAACACTGCAGGGTTTTGGGAGTTATAGTCTAAAAAGTAATTTTGCCAAACTCTGATGTGGGCCTTGTTCTAAGTCCAACACTTAGTCTACTACATTGTGAATCTCAGCCTATCTGATATGGGGGTCTAGTATCTACTGCTTCTTTTTTTTAACCACTATACTAGCACTCTCCCACACACACATATGAGGCTATTGCTCAAAATGTAGCAAGCCCCTGTGTAATTTTGACAAATCCCCCTCCCAAGTGATCAGTCTTATTTTCTGATTCCCCCCTGTTTCTTCTTTTCTGCCCACATAACCGTTCACTTTACCAAACAGTCTGCCTAATACTGACCATTATTTAATTTCTAAAATGCCTCCGAACCCATCCCACTTCTGACCTTTTGGTTATGATGTAAATCTAACAAATGAAATCAGATTATCTCTTTAGCTTCTGTTCCTTCTCTTCCTCTGTTTCTTTTTGGCCCAAGTGGGCACATTTCCCAAGCGTCTGGAAGGCAGAAACAGCAGATGGGAGTGACTCAGGGTGCCCTGTTAAAGGCAGCTGTGTGTTTGGGGAAACTGACAAAATCCCAAACAGTTGGGAGTGTTGCACTGGGTTCTGTTTATATCCTTTCCTTTTATAGCTAGCTTAAAGGAAACCTCTTTTTTTTTTAACTACTGTCTGCAGTCATTAATCTAAATGGGGACTGTAGTTAAGAAAGTATAGAATCACAAAGTTGGAAGCAAACACAAGGGCCATCTAGTCCAACCCTCTGCCTTGCAGGAATACACAGTCACAAGAAGAATAGGACTTGGAAGGGCAGCTATGAAGGAACTAGACAAAGTGCTCAAGAGTAAAGATATAGGAGATTTTCAGACAGGGAGATCGGGACAGATTTGTTTCTGTCCCAGAAGCAGTGCCGCGTTTCGCACACCCACTTCCCTCTCCCGATCTCCCATCATCCTGATGCTGTGCTCGTTCTAGTTCCCTGCCAGTCCCTTCTGCAATATTTTATTAACGAGAGTTCGTCGTTAATAAAAAGAACTAGAACAAGAACAGCGTCAGGACAACGGAAGATCGGGAGAGGGAAGTGGGTGTGCGAAACACGGTGCTGCATCCGGGACAGAAACAATTCTGTCCCGATCTCCCCGGGGAATAATTTCCCTGTCTGAAAATCTCCATAGCCTTGAATACAAAAGTCAGGATTGTCCATGCCATTGTATTTCCAATTTCTATGTATGGTTGTGATAGCTGGAAACTGACGGAAACTAATAGGAGAGAACTGACTCATTTGAAATGTGGTGCTGGAGAAGAGTTCTACGGATCCCGTTGACTGCCAAAAAGACAAATCAATATGTCCTAGAGCAAGTTAAGCCCGAACTCTCCCTAGAAGCCAAGATAGCTAAATTGAGGCTGTTGTACTTTGGACGTACCATGAGAAAACATGATTCGCTAGAAAAGACAATGGCAAGGTAGAAGGCAGTAGGAAAAGAGGAAAACCCCATTCCAGGTGAATAGACTCCATCAAGGAAGGCATGGCTGCCCTGAGTTTGCAAGACCTGAGCAGGGCTGTTGAGGACACGGTGGCTTTGGAGGTCTCTCATTCATAGGGCTGCCATAAGTCAAAGTCAACTTGATGGCAGTTACCAATAACAATAACTGCTTTAGATCTGCTTGAGTTCACTCTCAGACATAGTTTTGTTTTGCTTTTGTTTGGAAAGGTGCATAGGCTAATGCTCACTGTGTTTATTTGGAAGCATGTCCTCTTGCGTCCAGTGGGGCTTACCTTCTAGTTAAGTGCTCTCACATGGCAATGATGTGCCATGAAAACCAGTTAGCTGAAGTGGCTCAAGACAAAGTCTTAATTCTTTCCAGAGAATTAAAACCTTTCTCTGGGTTTTATCAGTTCACATTCCAACTGCGAGGATGACACAACCTAGCCTTATCACAGACAGGTGAATGTTCTTCTGTATGTATGCACACCTAAGTTTTTGCATATCAAAAAGAAACTCTGCATATACAAACAAGTATGCCAATACTAAAACTAGATTAGAGCACCTCTCCCTGACATTCTCATTTTCTACATTCAGGGTTTAAACAATTGATGTGGAGGAACAATTTAAAAAACCTCTTTTGCAGTCTGAGTTTTGCAGCCCGAAGACTGGTAACCTCAGCAACAATTAGGAATTAGAGTGGTGCAAGAGGAGAACTAGAAGCAGCCAAAGAAATAATGGGGGAAGCCAGACTTGTTTGGCTAAGTTAAAGTAATCCAGGGGCTACCTTTTCAAAAGAGTCATAAACATCACAGAGTGAACTGTGTTCTTACATCCAAAAACCAGCTAGCAGGAGCATCCACACTGCAGAATTAAAACACCTTGATTTCATTTTAACTGTCATGGCTCCATCATGTAGAATCCTGGGATTTGTAGAATCATAGAGTTGGAAGAGACCACAAGGACCATCTAGTCCAACCCCCTGCCTTGCAGGAATACACAATTAAAGCACTCCCAACAGATGGCCATCCAGCTTCTGTTTAAAAACGTCTAAAGAAGGAGATTCCACCATAGTTTGGAGAAGGATTTAGAATTGTGTCATGCACTCCTTGGAACTATAGCTTTAGAGCTCTCTAGCAAAGAATTTTAAGGACCTTGGAAAACTACAAATCCCAAGGAGCTGCCTTGGGTCCCACTCCGGGAGAAAGGTGGCATATAAATGAAATGAAATGAATAAATAAAGATTCCATAGCATGGAGCCAGGACAATTAAAGTATATGAAACTGATAGAATTGTGCAGTGGACCACATTTTTTGAAGGTTATTGTGCAAAGCTTGTGTACAATAAAACACGTGTTCCAAATGTTAGGCCAAGTGAGAGAACATTTCCATGTGAATGGAAGGAAAACGGTGAGCTCAGGCACGAATTCACCAACTGCAAGGTGATCTCACTTAGCTTCAATTTCCCATTGGCAAATGACAAAACATGGTCCGCTTTGGGCCTGCACAGATGAGCAGGGCTCTCTGGTACATCACAGAGCATTGGATCTGCCCCATTATTTCTGCCAAACCATCTGTATCTTGCTCTTTCCAGGCTTTCAAGGGGGCCCTCATGAGCTCATACTGGTGCTCCGGGAAAGGAGATGTGATTGAGGACTGGTGTCGATGTGACCTAAATGCCTTCGATGAAAATGGGCTCCCCAACTGCAGCCCTCTCCCCCAACCTGTGTAAGTATCTCTTTTTTGGACAGACAGCCAGCCAGCTTCTCTGTGGCATATTGAAGTGATCAGTGCAGACATTTCTCCACTCAAAGGACACCCCACCTGCTTTTATTTGGCTTTAATTTCTAAGCTGCTGATAACATGCTAAGCCCTGAACAGCTTGGGACCTTGCTACTTAAAGGAGAAACTGTGCTCCTATATGCTTGCCCAAGGACTGAGGTCTTTGTGCTCAAGAAATGGGAGCAATGCAATGTGGGAAGATGTGGTTTTACTGTTTTAATTGTCCTAAATTAGTCAAGCTGATTTTCTTGTATGCCATCCTGCGGTCTTTAGAGCCAGAGCAGAATATAAATATTTTAATAAATAAAATTAATAAAAGGCTGTTCTCAAGTTCACAAACAGAGAGGTGGATGGAAGCAATTGGGTGTCATGAGCAATATATAGATGCTTGCGTTTTTAGGTGGATGAGCCATAGTGTGATGAGCTGCAGTGATAACTCCGGTTTGTGCTAATGTGTGCATGCAGGTCCCCATGTCATCACTGGAGTTAGAAGAGGCAGAGAAGGTCTGTATGGGGCAGCATGCTAGGATTGATTCCCTCCAGCCATGTGTGCTTGCGTGTGTTCTCGTATGAGGAGTTGTGTACAAGAAAGTCTGAGGATTATTGTGTTTATGTAGAAACACCATCCCATTTCCAGAAGCATAGAAGGATATAAACTGGCTTTCAAAGCATCTGGGTTTTTTTTTTTGTTCAACCCAGGTTGCGACTCTCCCCCAACGTTGAACCTTCTAGCACCGTGGTCTCCTTGGAGTGGCTAGATATCCAACCGGCCATTGGAACCAAAGTCTCTGACTACATCCTCCATCATAAGAAGGTTGACGAGTACACAGACACTGATCTCTACACAGGTGAGTCAGATCTTCCTCTAACAAGTTGAAAAGAAACCAGAGTGCTTTAGGACATATGAAGTTGGAGAAGTAACTACTGCTGTATCCACCTACCCAGTGATGGGATAGTGTTGGATACTGTGTCCATTGAAACTGGACCACCATTCTGCTTTACCAGCTAAGTGTGTCTGTTACTCCAAATGGCAAAGGACACCGAGTCCTACTTAAGTCATCCTTGGATATTTGGGACTGTTAGAATCTTGCTGTCACCACTTAAGCGTCTGTGAGCTCCAATGGCTTTTGCAGACTTGTGCTGCCTGCTGAGGAAAGGTCTTTAGGAAAACAGATGTGGTTTGGGAGGAAATTTTTCAAAGCTACTAATGGACAATGAGAGGGGTGCTTTTTCTCTGAGTGGGGGTGTAATCTGTCTACAGCTTCCATCTGCCGTGTAGCAGGTTCCTTTAAAGATGTCTAGAGGGCAGCATATCCCAAGCCTTGAGAATACGCAGGGATGCTGAATTGTTGCTTTCCAATTCTTGTAACTCTTGTGTTGTCCTTGTCACGGTCAAAGATGCTGCATTTTCAGCCAGGTCTTCTTTTCAAATGGGAGGGAGGGCAGGGCAGGCAAGTTCTACCCTGCCATGTGGTGCTCACTCCAGAAACTCATGTTTGGAAGACCTTCCCTTGGTCTTGCTTCATCAAAACCTCCCAAGACTAGAGGAGGAGTACTCTTGGATAATTGAGGGTGATGCTATGCATCATATGGAGGTGGGCTGGGTAACAATGGGGTGTATCTGGGAGTCTTCAATCTTTACCCAATTGGGCTGTGTGAATGTAGGATAATATGAATCTGAAGGTGGGATATCTATGTGCTTACACACACATGAACACACATTAATAGGAAACTCACTTCCTGAGTATACATTCTTATGTATTCAAAACATAAAAGTTGACCATTGAGTTGCATAGGAGGACTTCCTGATGCCTAGAGAGACCACTTCTAGTGTGGCCCTATGGTCTTCCATATGCCTGGAGAGACCTTCTTTCCTCAACAGTGGACAAGTGAAACTGTGGGTACTGTCCCCCATTAACGGGAGGGGGAGTTGACCTGTATTCTTATATCAGGGTGTGGAACCTCGTAGCCTTGCAGCATTGTTGGATCCCAGTTCCCCATTAGCCGTTGCCAGTCAGGCCAGCAGTGAAGGATGATGTGAACAGTAGCTTATCCACTGGAAAGGCACAGCTTCATTTTTCCTAATTTACAATAAATATCCTAAATTGGGGAGGGTTACCATTGGGTAGGAGGGACTTGCCTCCCATTAGGTAGGAGCATCCCTACCCCACTCCCTCTCTTACAGCTATTTACTGCTCTTATCTGAGGCTGCTCAGCTCTCTAGCAGAGTTGGAGGAGGCCAGCGTAGAGTGCATAAAAGCAGAGCTTGGAAAAGTGATGTTCTTCTCTATAGTTCCTATAATTCCATAGTCGACATGGCCAATGGCCACACTTATTAAGAGATTTTGAGAATCGTAGTCCAGTAAAGTAGCATCCCCAACTTCTGGATAAAATGCCTTCTTCATTTCTGAAACGCAAATGCCTGTATGTACTTTAAGAGTCCCTGAACTGGAGCACAAGGATTCTCATGCCCTGTAGCTGTCTGGATTTAGTAGGGGACAGTCCCAATGAATCCTCTGTTGTCCCAGTTTTTCATCTACTTTTAAAATGTCCCCATTTCTCTCTTCTCTTCCCACTTCCACTCTTTGTCCTCTGCTTGCTTCAGTTGCTGCAAACTGCATTTGAAGTGCCAAAGGAATTTGAACTCAATTAACTCGGGGTGGGATTTTTTTTTTTAATAGGGAATTTTTTATTGGAGTAAAACCATTCTACTAAAAAATACACCCGACCGCAAAAGGCCATAACAATAATACAAAAATAATACTAATTATTTTCCTCTTTTCTTACTAATACAAAAATAAATCTATCCTAACACTAATGTATTTTCCCTTTAATCTAAACACACTATAATCACATAAGGTGGGCCTGGAGTCTCCCCAGTAGGTCCAGGCAAAACCAAACAGCTGCACCCTGTCTTCGCTCATGTGTTCTTCCTCATTAATAACTTTCTTGACCACACGTGTGTGTTGCTTGACCACACGTGTGTGCTGTTTTCACCGTGAAATGTTGGGGGGGTATAAACGCCACTTTCAGGCTGATTGGAGAAACTTCCTTTTTGGTGGCCACAAGTAGGGAAAGATGCATTGCCCACAGCAGTCAAGAATGGCCCCTGCTTGCCTCCAGAGATGTTGACTGACAGCGGCAGGAATGCATCCTGAGCCATGGTGTACCCTGGTGTGCATGAATGAATTGAATGTGAGGCCGTAGCAAGGTAGCAGATTATGTCATCCTAGGAGCAGGCTCTGCATTTGAAAGAAGGGAGTTTGTATGTGTGTGTTTTACAGGGCGAGGCACAAACTGAAATGGTTTACCAGCATCTGGAACTAATATTAGCCTTGGAAAATGTTTTATATCACTAGTGCTGCTCTGGTAGATGGCTGAGAACCTTTAGAGGAGGAGATGAGGTGGAGAAGAGCAGGAACCCCTCCTTCCCCCACTGGTCCTACATCCAGAGACATGTACTGAAAACAAGAGATGTAGGAAACCATGCCTTATGAGGAGAGACTTAGGGAGCTGGGTATGTTTAGCCTGGAAAAAAGATGGTTAAGAGGCGATATGATAGCCCCGTTTAAGTATTTGAAGGGGTGTCACATTGAGGATGGAGCAGGCTTGTTTTCTGCTGCTCCAGAGACTAGAACACAGAGCAATGGATGCAAGCTCCAGGAACAGAGATTCTACCTCAATATTAGGAGGAACTTTCTGACAGTAAGAGATGTTAGGCAGTGGAACACACTCCCTCAGAGCGTGGTGGGGTCTCTTTCCTTGGAGGTCTTTAAACAGAGGCTGGATGGCCATCTGTCAGGGATGCTTTGATAGTGATTTCCTGCATGGCAGGGGGTTGGACTGGATGGCCCTTGTGGTCTCTTCCAACTCTGTAATTCTATGATTCTATGATTCTAGGTATGGGGTCTGCCTGCATTCTTCCTCCATATACAAAAGAGCCCCAGAACTTAGAAAACTCACTTATCATGAAGGAAGCTGAGTGTTTGAACCCTTTTCTGTTACATCTAAGCCTTGTCCTCTCTCTTGGGCTGCTGACGCAGTATAGAAATAATCCAGTTTGACACCACTTTAACTGCCATGGCTCAATGCTATGGAATTCTGGGATTTGTAGTTCTGTGATATATTTAGCCTTCTCTGTCAGAGAGCTCTGATGCCACAACAAACTATAAATCTCATGAATCCATATGATGGAGCCATGATAGTTAAAGCAGTGTCAAATTTCATTATTTCTGCACTGTGTCAGCAGACTTACTCTAGCTGTACAGGGTACAGGTGTACAGGTGGCTGAATGGCTCCTATTCCATATTTAATAATACTGTCTGTTTGAAAAATCACTTCCCTTAGAAAGGGAAGGATGAGAAAGCTGAACTAGAATTCCTTTTCCTTGTCTTATCATCATAGCATCAGGGCTGAGCTGTACCAAGTGACCGGATCAGGTAACTGAATATCTCCATGCAAATAAAATGTGTAGTTATGCATCTGAAAGGGAAGAGAATCAAACAGAAGGATATATGATGGGAGATACCTGCATTGGTAGTCATTCATGTGAAAAGGAGCTTGGCCTTTCAGCTCCCCTGCCCCCCAGACATGCTTAATACTAAGAAGAAGTCCCCTCTTATTGAACCAAAGTGAAACCCTGCACTGGATTAGAGTTGACTCAGGACCCTTGGCAGTCCTTTGGGACAGCTCATAAACCTGGCTGCCTCTGGTCCACAATCTCATCTCTGAATTTAAAAGCAAGCAAACAAGTTCCATTAAGTGTGATAACTGTTTGTCCTTGATAAGCCTCCCCTGGTGAAGCTGAGGCTGGCTTCTCCCCCGCCCTTTCCTTTCGCCTTTGTAAATTCACAATGATGTCATGGTCCTAGGATGGGAGGGAGGATTTACCAGTGCAAATAACAACAGGGTCTGGATTGATTTGCAGGCAGGCAGCCAATCCAGACAGCACACAACCCTCTCAGCAAGGCAAACTGAAGATGCTCCCAAAAGCTCAAGAAAGCAGCGGGAGGGGGCCTGGGGCGAGAAGATAAAATACCATCTACCTGGCACACGGCATCTTCAGATGAGACTCAGTAACAGGAATTGTATGGAAAGATCATTCCAACAGCAGCCCTGAATAGTTATAGAGATGCCAATGGGCTCGTTCATATAAACTAGCATGTTATATACCTCACCCTCTGGACTCAGACAATTTGGATGAAGAAGAGGAGGCAGATTGTCAGGAATCTGCAGCACTTGAAGCTGGTAGTTTCTCTGAGTCAGAGGAACTGGAGGTTGAGGCAGAGGGGAGTCCTGCTCCCCAGCAGGAGGTTGCAAACACTAAAGACCCATTACCATTATTTGTCAAGCAATGAAGAGACAAAGAGAGATTGTGTTGCTCCCAGGCAGTTGTTAAGTAAGAGATGCTGACCTGATTAGGCACCTGGTATCCTGAAACAGTTGCCCATAAACCTCAGACACCCCCTGGCAGCTTTGTTGATTTCAACTCCCCTTCTTGACAACTAGCAGTACTCCTCGGTGTTCTGTTTTCCTGACCCTGAAGTGGCTACAATTTATGACTCTCTTTTACTTCTTGCTGGCTTTATCTGGACTGCTGACTGGCTGAACGACTCCTGGACTGGGTGACAACCACCTTCTTGCTTCTCCATTCATCCTGATAGATACCCTGTGACTGACTTGGACTGAATTAACTACTCAACAGCTCTTGCATGCTAACCACCTGACTCCTGGGATACTTATTAACTGGAGCATAGGACATAGTGCAAGAGTGAGTCTAGTGTGACCACAGGCCACATGCGGCACATGAACCTCACTGTTATGGCTCCTGACACCTTCCATTAGTCTCCCAAAGCAACCAATCTCCCACATTTTAAAAGAAATCAGCGTGGCTTGGGGGAAGTGTTTACTCCAAACATGTCAAAATGTGAAAATATCCCACCACAAACCCCATTCTATTTCCAAATGCCTCCGTTTTCTTCTCAAAATGGTGACACACAGACTTTTTTTCATCATTTTGAGAGGGACTACAGAAGAAAACAGAAATATTTGGGCTTGCTGTAGGGGATATGGACCACAGGAGCATTGAGGGAAGGGAAGAAATTGGTCCCTGGCCCCCATGCAGATTTCTACCCCTGAACTATTGTGTGCACATATCCATGTTCACACATGTGCTCACATATATACACACACCACAATACACTCATTTGCCCCAGAGACAACATTCGGAAACGGGGAAGTGGGATCCAAAGTCAGGAAACCTACTTCAGAAATTACACGGGGTTGATACAGCAAGCAGACTCATCTGTGGGCACAGTCAGCTCCGGCTAAGTGTTCTCCATAGGCACACACCCATGCAGGCTTGTAACAAAAGGGGAAATCTCATAGTTCGGTGATAGATTAAGAAGTTTGCACATGGAAAGGTACATGTTCAGTCTCTGGCATATCCATTAAATCCATTATTTTATCGTTGTAAGCTGCCCCGATTGCTTGCAGAGGGGCGGGATATAAATAAATTTTATTGTATTGTATTGTATTATTAAAAGCCCCTTAAGTAGCAGGAGATGGCAGAACACCCTTTGATACCGAAGGCCGTAGTAGATAGCCACTGCATGCAAGCATTGTTCTAGATGGAGAAATAGTCCAGTCTAAGGTTGTGGAGAAGATGATCTCTGTTTTGGAGCATGCATTGAACAATCTGTTACAGAACAATACCAAGCATGCTAGCTTAGTCCAGCCATCCCATTCCTTCCTGAAACACAGTTTATTTTATTGTTTTGTTCTCTCACTTATTCCCTCTCCCCCCCTCATCCTCCCATTGGGATAAACGTAGTTGTTTCCAGGCCACCTACCAGTCGCATGTATATTTGTGTTCTAGAAAGTAAGAAAGAGGGAGGAGATTCTTGGCCGAGGTTGAAACTATATGCCTAAATAATCCATTGAATCAGGTTTTCCATGGGGTGGTTCTTATTTTGATTCACTATAAGCTCTTTTTTTGGGTGCAGCACGTTCTGGGCATTGCTACTGTTTCCTCCCTAGGAGGTTATTTTAGGTAGGGACTTGCAGTATGCATGTTGGGGGATAGTGATGCCGAGCTCTATGGGGTGGTTTTGGAAACTTGGTGCTGGAGATATGGGCTGGAATCCTGTTGGTGACTTACACTTGCCAGTTACAGAAGCGGTTGAACTTTTTTAAAAAGTGGATTTGCAAAAGATGTCTTGGAGACCATGGAGATTATCGGACGGGGCAAAAATCACATCAGAAGATTGCTAGAAGAACAGGAAGGGGCGCTAGAAGAACAGGAAGGTTTTAATAAAAGAGAGAGAGAGAGAGAGAATCTAGACCCCAAAGGACTGTCCACTAGTGGCCTTGAAAAGTCATGAGTTTCCCTTTCTAGGCATTTAGCAACTTCCCAGCCAGGCACACGCTCCCCCACCAGCTTTGGTAAACTGAGTTTCCCAACCCACAAAATCTCTCTAGCTGAACAAGTCCAGACTTGTCTTTTTCTCCAATCCCCTTTGCCAGACTCACCCAGAGTAAGTCTGTGAAAGCCTTCTAATGCCACAGCTGGAAGAAAAGGAGAAAAGGTTCTTTTTTGATGCACCCACCACCCTCCCTGCTTGGGGAATAATGAGCTGGAAAGGTGGTTTGAGGGTCTTTCCTCCCCTTCATTATCATCTGCAGAGCCAGCTTAATTACCTCCCATTCTAATTTTGGTCACAGAGCAAGGCCATCAATCATGCTGAGATGAGAAACCATATTCCTGTTCTTCCACAGAGGTGACAAGATTTCTCCCCACCCTCCCCTTCAGCTGCCTGTTTTAACAAATGGAGAACTTGATGAAGGCTCCCTTGGAGCAATGACTTCATCAATCGACCATGATTCCCCTCGACTGTCACTTATGCATGCATGATGAAAATCCTGCATTTATTACAATTAACTTATGCTGCAGTTGCTGCTGCTGCCGAAGCGGTGGCGATAGCTGCTCCCCACCCCTGAACTGTTAAGATAGTAAATGAAGTTGGTCAGGTTTGGACCCACTGAGCTAGGCAAGCACATTTTGATTCAGGCTGAAACCTCTCTCTCCAAAGGGAAATAAATAACTGTTATGTCTTGAACAACAAGGCTCTGGAGAAAACCGACTTGTTCCAGCCAGAATGCTAATGAACTTGCTTTTTGTTGCCTCTTTCATCTTAATTTTCATTAGTCTTTGTCACATCCAAATTAGAGACAGGCATTTGATGGTTACCACATTTGTCTCACAGAGTGAGAGAGACCAGAGATTTAAGCCAGTTTCTCTTTCTCTCTCTCTCATTCCCTTTTTCATCAACGGGGCTTAAAGAGTACATAAGCTTTGCTGGATTGCACCCTTGATCATTTTCCCCCCTATGAAAAATGGGTTTCGCTTTTGACATTTAAAGATTTTTTCTCTTCTTCCACTAGAATAAAGAAGATAATCTTAGCATCTCAATTTTTGCAGGTGCTCTTAGTGATGGGGCTGTGAACAGCTTATAGCAATAGCAATAGCATTGATATTTATATACCACTTATCAGTGCCAAATCACTCCCTAAGCAGTTTACAACGTGTTAGCTAATTGCCCCCAACAAGCTGGGTACTCATTTTACCAACCTACAGAAGGATGGAAGGCTGAGACAACCTTAGAGCCCTCTGGGATCGAACTCATAAACGTGGTGGCTTGACGTATTGGCATTTAACCACTGCGCCACCTGAGCTTCTGATGTTCAGCCCACCATCTTAGGGCTCATCTACATGAGCCAGGATATGCCGGATCCCCACTGGCATATCCTGGCCACAGATCAGGCCCGTTCTTCCTCCATTACCTGTACAAAATGAGTTGGGCTGTAACTTAATTAATAAGGCAAATCACTCTTTCTAGACATTTCTAATGGAGGCAATTCATGCTTTTAGCCAGAAATAAATAAAGTCTTCTCTTCATCCACATCTTTCTACCACAGGGATGGGCCACGTGCCCAGGGCCACAGGTGAGCATCAAGGTTGTTTTGTGCCCCCATATATATTGTGGGAGTTGATGGCACTTAAACAGCCTTGAGGCCCACATGCAGTCCCTGGACCACACATAGGTGGTAGAAAGATGTGAATGAAGGGAAGGAAGACTTTGTAAAGGCCAGGCCTCTCCGCTCAGCATTGCAACTGGACCAACAGAGGGCACTCCTACACCACCCTGAGCAAGGAGAGAGGAAAGCGAAATGAAAAGGGCAGCAAATGCTGCCAGCTGACCTTTCTCAAACAGTTCATGGGTTTCCAGAGCAGCAGAGGTGTCAGTGGTGTAGAGCAGTCACAGCTTCCCAGTCGCTGCTGCTGCCGAAGCAAGGCAAGGGGGCACGTTAAAGGGGAGGCAGGCAGTGCGACGGGTGGAAACCTTGGAGTCTATTAACTGTTTCATTGTTTTTTCCCCTAAGGAGATGAGAGAGTGGGAAAGAGAGAGACTGGGATCATAAAGGGGAGGGGAAACCACAGTCCCATCTGCTCCCATCTTTTGACACTTCTAGATCTCATTACAGGGCTTAATATCCTAGCCTCTACAGCCATCATGGACCTGTTTTGCTGAGCAATTCAGGCATCCTACCTCCTTTGGCAGTGCATGCCTAGGGAGGACTGAAGTTTTCCCTGCAAGAATACAACTTGTTGGGTAGAACCTCCCACTCTGGTGGGACTTGTTCAGAGTTACAGGCTTGCAAAATGTTGTCAGAGGCTTCTCTGGACATCCACAACTCTACTCCCAACCCAGCTTTCCACAGTCTTGTATGAGCAAACATTATGGCTGAGCATGTCTGCGTTTCTCAGGAGTGTGTTTGGTAGTTGTTTCTTTAGCCAGGATTTGTCTAATTACAGCAGAATTCCTATATGCATCATTGTGCAGCAGGGTGTGCAAGTAAATGACAAAAGAGGGTCATGTGTGTTGAAAGGTTGCTGCTCTGAACTTTCTTACAGGCTCCCTTCATAACTCTTCTTACTGGAGTCACTGAAGTTACTTCCTGACCCTGGTAAAGATGTGGCTTTACCATAGTCTCTGGGTGGGAGGATAACCCCTCCCATGGCAGGACCTTCATCTCCCCTCTTTCTGAATCCTGTTGTTAGACCTGACTATTGTATACCCATTGAATCAATTGGATTTACCTACATGTTGAACTGCCATTCAGCAGTTGAGTCAGTAAATCTACTTTGGTTGAGACCAATCAGCAGGATTTTGGCCACTGTATTTCCAGGCCTTTCATGCTGCAGTGCCATAAACCATCACAACAGTTTGAAGAAATGAGATGTAAAAATGAATTAATAAATACACCAGGTGTCATAACTGTAAATCTCTAAAGCCCAACTGGCAATGTGCCTGTTTAAGAACACCATCAAGCCCTGCTGACCATGGGTGACCAGAATAGTGGGAGGTCTGAAAGCCATGCCCTATGAGTGTATTGATCTCACTGGTGGGACATGGAGGAGCCCCCACCCAAGCAGACGTTAATCCTGAGGCAGGCACATATGGGGAGAGGCCCTCCTTTAAGCCTCGAGGTCCCAAGGCTTTAAATGTCATCACAAGCACCTTGAATTTGACCAGAAACATACTGGCAGCCACTGCAATACTTTGACAAGGCTTGGGTTGAGACTATCTGAGAGACTGTGGGGTTGTCTATACAATGAAAATACTCCTCCTTTTTGGAAACAGGGGTGCCAAAAATGCCAAAAACTATGCAGGAAAAGCCTTTTTTTTACCTACAAAAGGATGGAGGACTGAGCAACCTCGGAACCCTTGGGATCGAACTCGTAACACTGTGGCTGCAGTACTGGCATTTAACCACTGTGCCCACTAGGGCTTTCTCAATCAGTTTAATTTTTAAAAGTCACCATTTTGTAAATACTGTAGAATAAGCTAGGCAAGATCTTCATTAGAAATAGCAGCTTTTTCACTGTTCCATCAGTGTCCTGGTTTCACTCCTCACTTATTAAAACGGGTCTCTCCATGAGATGGGCAGAGAGGTGGCTGGACGTCTCCTTTGGGCGGCAGTTCTGCTCCCATTACTTGGAAGTGGCCTCCATGATATTCAACAGCCCTTAATTATGCATGGGATAGTACTGTTAATTTCCATGCTAGCTGGCTTGGATGCTTGTGCATTCCGTCTTGCTTTTCTCTCCACACCCCTTCCCAGTCCTCAAGTTGTTTTTCTCTTTTCTTACCCATCTCCCATGAAAGGAAGAAAAAAATGTCCCTGAGTAATGACTGCTGTGCCATTTCTTCCTTGGCTGGGAAGTAGAGGAGGCTCCGTCTGGGTCTCTCAATCTAATTCCTCCTATTCAGCATTCATCTTTCTGTCTATATGTTGTTTGTTTCTTTGAAATTGACAAATCCACCCATGCTGACCTTGGACCTATGTCTTCTTGCTTGCTGGCCCACCCTCTCTTGGACCACGTGGGCAGAGGATAGGATAGAGTTCTGGTGGCACACCTGCTGGCCAGGACCAGCCAATCCAGCATTTCAAGAGGTGGGGATAGAATTTGCTGAGGGCTGGAAGCATAGGCAAGATTTCTACCTGCCAGAAACAGAGGAGGCATCATGACTCATGATGGGAAGGGATGGCAAGGGGGGATCTGTCTGAGTCACAGTCCCCCAGGGCTATTCCCAAAGACTACCATTCCAGTTTGGACATCTGGCAACCACTTTGCCTCTCCTAATATGGACTCATTTGAAATATACACCCTTCTTACTCCTTACCTTACTCCTTCTTACTTCCTTCTTACTCCTTACCCCAAGATACCCCCCTCTTTCATTCTTAACAAATTTGCCTGGAACTAGTCAGTGTTATAGTGATTGGCAGAATTTAGCATTACATCAAAATGCCAACATGTTGCTACTTGAGAAGGCTGAACTCTTTCTTTCTACATTTATGGGTGACAGCATGCTCCCAGATCTTCTACTCTGTGTAGCTCATGTCCAGATTAGTTTAATCTACTTTTGTCTAAAGTGCCAGGAAAAAAAAAACTAGTGAAATGTCAAGTTCCATAGAGTATGGGGTAGGCTCACTCTACCCACTTCCTTGCTTCATTTCTCCTCCTCTTCATCATCTTTTCCCATGCAAACAGGTACAACAAATCACGAGTTAACTAGTGATTAATATGAGTTATGGCATTACTTTTAGGTGAGCAATAGCCAAGGAAGTGTTTACATACTTACATGGAAGATTCTTCATATTAAGTTTTATTATACTCTAGACATCAGTGTTGCTCATTGATGGTTCAAGACCAAGGTTGAAATTTAAATTAGAGCCATTACCACCCCCCCACTCCCCCAACCATTAAGAAGGACTGTGTTAATTTTGGAGAATCTTGCTCAGCTCAATTGTCATGCCATCCTTTCGTGGAGAAAATTCTATTGTACTTCAGTAATTAATTAATTGAGAAGCCATGGTTTGTGATCAGGCAGCAAACCAGAATCAGAAACCATGGTCAACCATGGCTTTGTCATAATTGTGGCCATCCATTGTCTGCTAAACCATGGACGTGGTAGTAAATTTATGAAATGTGGTGTTAAGAGAATGGAAAAGGACAACAGAAAAGCCATGCTAAACTCCAGCTTGCCTGTTTTTGACTATGGAATCTCAAGCCCAGCTTTGAGTTCTAAACTGTGGTTAACACAGCATTTAACTTGGCACAATAACTACACTGAATATTTGTTAAGAGAAGAGGAAAGTGCTCCAAGAAAACATAATATTCTCAGTGCTAAATGGTGGTGACATACTACTGTACAGTGTAGCTTTTCAGTTGAATCCAGCAGTAACTCCACTGTGAAGAGTTACAGTATGAAGGCAAGCAATACCTACCTGCTTTACACAGAGTGGCCTGAATTCTCATTAGTCCTGACTAGGGTAGACCATGGAATTCATTAAATGTATCTTTGTGTTGACCCACCGTTTAACAATTGATTGAATGGATCTACTATAGTTGCAACAAACCAGCAAAATGCAAGCGTCTTCTCATATCTGAGTTTCTTGCCTCAATGGAGGGAGGTAATACGTAGCTCATGGACAGAGGTCATGCTTTTAGAAAGGTCCAGTTTTACCCTTGCTGTCTTCAGTGAAAAGCAAAAGCCCTCTGCCCAAAACTTGGAAAGTTATAGGTAGACTAGTAGATATACATCAGTTATTTTCCCTGATGTAAGGTAGATTCATATGTTCAGTAGCCTAGAAAGCCTACATTTGAAAGGTGCGGTAAAGCTGTCAAAATTTATCCTTTTGCAGGTAGAGTTTTAGGATTGACAGTGATGGTGTTCCATGGTGGTGTGTCATGCAGGTTGGATCAGTGCCCACACACAGGAGCAATTAGCCTATGGAAGTGTTAGGTTGTAGCACTCTGCTTCATCCCATGAATGTGATCATACACATTCATATTCTGTAATGCTGGAGTTACTGAGAAGTTACCTCTTTATGTGCTGACCTGTAGCAGCACTAAGGCTGGTGTTACCCCTCTCTCCCTGACAGTGTCATTTGGTGTGTTTCGGACTCTCCGCATCTGCCCTAGTGCTGGGGCTGACCCACCCAGCTACTACCAGCATGTTCTGTTGTTTTTCAAGTTCACAGGAAAAGCAATGTTCTCCAGCTGTTCCTGATGTCTGCATGTTCATGGTTTGTGTGTGTGTGTGTGTGCATGCACGTGCCTTCAAGTCATCTGTTGACTCATGGCAACTCCATGAATTTCATAATAGGGTCAATAGGAATATAGTGTCTAGATCAAGGGAAGAAAGAGTGCCACTCTATTCTGCTTTGGTCAGACCTCACCTGGAATACTGTGTCCAGTTCTGGGCACCATAATTCCAGAAGGATATTGACAAGCTGGAACGTGTCCAGAGGAGGGTGACCAAAATGGTGGGAGGTCTGGAAGCCATGTCCTATGAGGAGTGGCTTAGGGAGCTGTGGAAGAGAAGGTGAAGAGGTGACATGATAGCCATGTTTAAATATTTGAAGGTCTGTCATATTGAGGCTGGAGCAAGCTTGTTTTTGCTGCTCCAGAGACTAGAACATGAAGCAATGGATTCAAACTACACGAAAAGAGATTCTACCTAAACATCAGGAAGAACTTCCTGATGGTAAGAGCTGTTAGGCTGTGGAATACACTGCCTGGGATTGTGGTGGAGTCTCCTTCTTTGGAAGTTTTTAAACAGAGGCTGGATGGAGTGCTTTGTGTATTCCTGCATGGCAGGGGGTTGGACTAGATAGCCCTTGTGGTCTCTTCCAACTTGACAATTCTATAAGGTTTTGTTTTTTTTAAGCAGTGGTGGTTTTGCCAGTTCCTTCATGAGCCCATGACTTATTAACTGGAGAGTGCACAGACATTTTGACAGTGGGGAAATGAAAATTTGCATACATTCCTCAGTTAATAAGTGAAACAATCTGGCGTCTGCATCTTCTTCTTGACCCCCCCCAAGCCCCCCCTGCCACCTTCCTGAAACATCATACTCGGGAGGCAACCCTTTGGAAAAGGAAAATTGCCAGTACACTTTGAGCCAAGGATTGGAAGTGGAACGGCATTGTGTTTACATAAATGTGCAATATATGGGAAGAACAACAGAGTACTTGATCACTCAAAGTATCTATTCAGCAGCCAAATTCAAAGCATACCAGGTTGCATTCTCTGTGTTTGGGACTGAGTGGGCTCCCCACTGCTCTGAGATCTAAAATCTGAAAGAAATAAAAATCTGAAAGGCGACCCATGATCTTGCTATCTCTCCTTCATGAAAAAAATTGGCATAACCAAATCAGATCAGCTCGTAACCGAGACACTCCAGAGTTACCAATTCATCCTTGATCAACTTTGCTCTGGGAATTTTTCCTAGTGGACATTTCTGTCCCCTGCAGCCTTTGATCTAGAACTATTGATTTCCTTCTTAACTGAGTTGTTGCTGTTGTACAGTGCAGCCTCTCTTGCCATACATACCTGTGCAGACCAGAAGTGGAACCTTTTGGGAAGCTCTAGAATTCTGTTAACTATGCTGTTGTTTAAGACCCACAACTACACTCACACAACAAACCAACCAACACAAACTCCCTTAGCTGTGTGTGTGTGCATGTGTACGTGCCTTCAATTTGTCTGTTGATTTATGGTGACCCCATGAATTTCATAAGGTTTTCTTAGACAAGGGATACTCAGTGGTGGTTTTGCCAGTTCCTTCCTCTGAAATAGAGCCTCCAGCACCTGGGATTCATTGGCATTCTTCCATCCAAGGACTAACCAGACCTGACCCTGCTTAACTTCCAAGATCATATGGGATCTGGTGTCTTTAGGTGTCTTGTGTGTATGTATGCACCTTCAAGTCACCTGTCAACTTATGGAGACCCCATGAATTTTGTAGGGTCTTCTTAGGCAAGGAATACACAGGGGTGGTTTTGTCAATTCCTTCCTCTGAAATATCACCTACAGTACCGGCTATTCCTTGGAGATCTCCCATCCAAGTACAGGGCTGACCCTACTTAATTTCTAAGATCAGATGCAGTCTGGTGCCTTTAGGGCATTTAGGCAAGCCTCTTAGCTGTACTCTAGGTTTTGTTTTTTTAAGTCCTTCCAACCACACATTTACATGATCACTAAATCACTACGCTCACCGCTGGAAGGTTTTTTTTTTTTTTTAAACACACACACACACAGAGACACACAGACACATGGAATTGAATATATACATGTGTTGTGTTCTTGTACTTCATATGCATATATCTTTTAAAATATTATTTTTATTACAATATATACAGTACATTAAATGAACATGAGAACCAAAAAGAGTTTTGATAAGCAGAATATGATAAGAGGTAAGAGATAAAACCAACAGAGAACTCTTAACCAATATAAGTATATGCATATATCTTTTAAACCTAGATCAGGGATCCTCCACAGCCCAAAGGGAGCAATGATGAGAGTTGCAATTAAATAATATCTGAGGACTGCACAGTCCACATCCCTAAATTTTAATGTGATACTGTGTGTTTCAAGTAGCAACTAAGAATTGCTCTCTGACGTGTGGATCCTGCAGAAAAATAAATAGTGCCACTTTTGTGGGTCTGTGTATCACATGTTTGTGTAAGGGAGTCCCCACTGTGAACAGATAAATTATTTGTTGTTATAGGGGAGCAGGTAGAGAAAGGGTGCCCCTGCATTAGTGAAGCAACATGGGGTAACATATTTTTTTTGTTTCTGTGTGCATCTTTTTATCCCTCTAAATGCTAGTGGGTTTTTTTCCCTGCACCGTTCACTAAGGTGCACTATTTCACATGATGTATACAAGCTCAGAAGAGCATAGATTTTGATTCATAACTTTGTTTTGGCACACATTGGTTCAGGAGGTTTAAATCTGCTTGGTAGAATAGACTGCTCACCCGTCCCCACAAAATATAGAGTGTCCCTCCACACTGTCCAAAGGGATGCCATCTCCAAGTGCTGTGCACAGTTCGCAGAGGAAGACAACATAGCTCACAAATAGTGGGGAATGGCAGCTTGCTTCTACCACATTCTCACTTTTGCAACAAAAAGAAGGGAGCCGATATCTGAGCCAATAGTATCTCGACAAATACATACAGCAAAGGAATGTATCAAAAGGGACATGATTTCATTATTAGATGTCTCTTTTCTTTCCAGTCATTTTGTATCACTCAAGGGGATGATATAATCATGTTTATAGCTTTTGTATTAATTATATGTACAGTGTTTCTTCTTCATTTCTGTGATTTATTATTGCTATTATTACTATGTAGCCAAAACCCTCACAATAAATTACAGATAGGAATACAGTCAGCCCTCTGTATCCACGGATTCTGCACCCACAGATTCAACCATCCATAGCTTGATGGAAAAAAAATACATAAAGCAAATCATGATTTTGCCATTTTGTATAAGAGACAGCATTTTAATACACCATTGTATATAATGGGACTTGAGCATCCACAGATTTTCGTATCCATGGAAGGTCCTGGAACCAAACCCCGGTGGATACCAAGGGCCCACTGTTGTTACTTTCAATAAGTATTGATGCTGAAAATAGAGTTGACCTTCATAAGAACTGCTGCATAGCCAAAGTTATCTTAACTCAACAGTCCTTAGTTAATGTCCAGAAAAGGGCCAGGTGATGAAAGAAAACAGCAGCCTAAGATTTCGAGGACTGTCATGCTAGATCAGAAGTGTAGTCAATCACTTGCTCAGCTTCCTATTTCCAGCCGTGGACCATCTGGTCATAGGGAATACGGTACGTCAGCAAGATGTGATGAAAGCATCAGCTCTGGAGTTTGAAAAGCAGAGGTACACACTTTCTGAATGCACAACCTGTGCTTCTGGCTGGCATGGGTACTGATGGGGGAAGGAGAACCCGTCCTCCATGCATTCATCTAACCCAGAACTGGTGCAAACGGGGATGGGCTCTTGGAATGATTCTGCCAATGGACCACTTTTCTTTCTTACAGTCATACCTGAAACCATGGGGACTTCAAACTGGTTCATCTGCTTTTGCCAAGTCTGTACCTCTCTATATACAAAACTCTTGGGTATAATTCCTTTTCCAGTGTGGTATGTTGGGTATGTTTCCTTTCCTTTCTACATTTCTAAAATATTGCATTATTTTACATGTGGGTGGTGAGTGGCTGAGGGAGTGAGTGGAGGGATGGGCCCCTGTGAGGCTGGGGCTGTAGATGCAGATTGAGTGGCAGGAGGGGATTGGAGGTGGAGAGGGAATTTGCATGTGTGTGGTGAGTGGCTGAGGGAGTGAGAGGAGGGAGGGGCCCTTGTGAGGCTGGGGGTGTAGATGCAGATGGAGTGGCAGGGGTGGATTGTGAGGTGGAGAGGGAATTTGCATGTGGGTGGTGATTGGCTGAGAGAGTGAGAGGAGGGAGGGGCCCTTGTAAGGCTGGGGGTGTAGATGGAGATTGAGTGGCGGGAGTGGATTGTGAGGTGGAGAGGGAATTTGCATGTGGGTGGTGATTGGCTGATGGAATGAGAGGAGGGAGGGGTCCTTATGAGTGTGGGGGTGCAGATGCCGATTGAGTGGCAGGAGTAGATTGTGAGGTGGAGAGGGAATTTGCATGTGGGTGCTGATTGGCTGAGGGAGGGAGGGGATTGATTGGGTAAGTGGCCAATCAGCACACTGGGAAAGGAAACATGCTCAAGAGTTTTATATAGAGACGGGTAGAATAACATTTCTGAAGCCAGTTTGCCCTTTTATGTGTTGGGGTTTAATCTTTTGTGGCTGATCCATAAGCCCTAGTTTATCCCTGGTTGAATGCAGACCACATCTAAAGAAGCAACGGTAGTCAGGGACTCATGCAACAGACTCCCCTCCTCTCCTGCTTGCGCCTTTCTACCTGCCTCTCTGTGTCTCATGGACTCCTTTTCCACCCAACCATCCCTGCATCCCCATCCAAGCCAGGCAAGACAGCAACAACAGACCCTCTGCCAAAGGCAAGCTTAGAGACACGCACAGACAGCTCCTTTAAGCCAAGCTGAGCCTTACGGGAATAATTCCTGGCCGTGTCTTGAGAAAATAAATATAGCACATTGGTTTTCTTTGGCTGTTTTGAAAGGGGAGGGGTGCGAGGGGAGGGAGGATCACTCAAGGACACACATTAGTTGTTCTGATCTGGAAGAATAGCAAGTGATAGACTGGAGTATACTGGATGGTGAGGGGTGTGTGGAAGGGTTAAGGAGTAGGTGGACAACATGCTAAGGGAGCAGGCCTGAGCACCAGCTGTGATGAGGTAGAGAGCATGGCCATCATTCACGTGTGTTACCTGCAAAAGGTTCTGGGTTCAAGCTTTAACGTATCAACCTCAACTGCTGTTTGTGTCTCATAACTGAGAGGACCAGGCAAAACAGGCAATACTGAGCTTGATCAATGGCCACTCAGTGGCAGAGTTACCTTTTTGTCTGCCATCCCAGCCCTTGGATTTTTCTGTTACAAAGTTTAGAAAGGGGGTGATAGAGAAGACCCTTCTCTACCCAATAACTAGAAGATCCATTGACAGTTAAACCAGATAATACTGGGCTAGATCAGAGTGGGAATCACTTGGCCCTCTTGATGTTGTTGGAATGCATGTCCCAGCAGTCCTAGCCAGTGGTGAGGAATGGTGGGAGTTGTAGTACCAACATTTGGAGAGCTGCATGATTCCCACCCCTATGCTAGATGGATCAATAGTCTGACCTTGAAAGATAAGAAACAGAGTAAGATAAAGAAATATTTTCCCCTTCCTTCCATCTCTGTTCCCCCCTTACCAGTGGATCACTCAGCTTTAGTTTCCAAGGTTAAAGCAGCTGCATTGACTCAGCTGATTTTGTGTGTGTGTGTGCGTTCAAGTCACCTGTCAATTCATGGCAACCTCTTAAATTTCATGGGGTTGTCTTAGGTAAGGAAGGTGGTTTTGATAGTTCCTTCCTTTGAAATATAGCCTACAATGCCTAGTATTCATTGGCAGTCTCCCATCCAGGTACTAACCAGGGCTGACCCTACTTACAACCAAATATTACTTGTCTTCTAGCATCTAGAAACATTGTTCTGGTAGCTTGTACAATGAGGTAAGGAGGTAGCCAGACAAAAGTCTCTTAAGGACAGAGTTTTGTAGTACTGCTAGTACTGGAAACAATTAGATCATGTTGAAAGGAGTGTGTAAGGCCATAATCCACACCTGAAACTAATAACACAGCAGGGCAAGAACTGGTGCAACATACTTCTAATAGGTGGCTTACATCTCCTGGATAGTCTTCAAGGACAACTCCAGGTACTGAGTATTAGAGTAATCATCCAAGGTATTGCCAAAAAATGATTAATACTTTTAAAAGATGGTTAGTATACTCATCCTTATTAGAGTGATCCATCAATATGTATCAGTAACTCACTGGAAGTACATCTACGTTGCCTTTAGAAGCTGCCACATCCAATCCCTGGCAACTTCGAGTAGGGCTGGAAACAAAACTAATAACTTTAAAGTAAAAATGCATATCTCAAATCCTGGAGACTAAGTGCCAGTCTCAGGCTAATGGACTTATGGTTTGACCATGATATGAGTCAGTTCCCTATGTTCCTCCTATATGGAGTTGTGTTAAAGGGATGCACATGTGTTTGTGTGTCTTTGTTGTTTTGCTACAGCTACAGCTTAAATTGTGTTGAGCATGCTCCCAATTGCTGGTATTTAATACACTATCAGGAAGCAAAGTCAAGAAGTGCTGCCGTCACTCTGATTTGGCTTCATAATGGCCTCCTCATATACTGATCTCAGGCAGCCAAATCCAAGGCCTAATCCACACTACACTAATAATCCAGTTTGAAACTGAGTTATTTGCCATGGCTACTTCCTATGGAATCTTGGGATTTGTAGTTTGGAGAGGCACCAGCACTCTTTGGCAGAGAAGACTCAAGGTATTGTAAAAGTACAAATCCCAAGATTCCATAGGAGGGAGCCGTGGTAAATAATCCAGTTTCAAACTGGATTATTTGTGTAGTGTGGATTTGGCCCAAGTGAAAGGAAGATTTTGTTCTCACTCAGGAATCTTGGGTAGGGGGACAGAGAGAACTTTCCAGCTACTGGAAATACAGCTGTTTTCCATGTGCTTTTTGGAGGTCTCGACTCACAAAATTTCCCAAATACCCACTAGCTATATCATGCAAACAAAGTTTTGGGGGGCTGCCTGAAAAAGCCTGGGGAAAGTAACTTTCCAGATCCCTCACTTCCCAAATCCCATGCCGTATTGGCTGAAGGATTCTGGGAGTTGCTGTCTAAATGGAGGAACTTTTCCAAGTACTGAGGGTGATATAATGTTTCATCCCCTGCAGAAAAGAGTGGTATTTTGGTTCCAAGTAGAAGAGGTCCAAGAATGCAGTTGGGATTCAGGAAAACTAACCTCAGGGCCTTGAGGAATGCAAGACAAGTAGGATTTTTTGGGGTGGTTAGGAATTTTCTTTGGGCCGATGCACATGCGCAGGGAGTGGGTGGACTACAAGACGATGTAGCTCTTTCCCCTGACTGACTGAAGCATGTGTCTTTTGCCCTCTGTGTACTGAGGTTTCCCATTGGCTTGGGTCTGCAGAAGGATTTTCCTCTCCCTTCTCTAGTCTCTCAAGGCTGAGGGCTGGAGTCCTGCCCACACCGAGGTGTTGTTTCTCTACTTTCATCTTTGCAAAAGGGAGAAAAGGGAGTCGCTTAAGCAGACCCTGTCATAGCCTTGGGGCTCTTTCCCCCCCACTTGCATGGACCTCCTGCCAGGGGTCAACCCCAGCCTTCGCGGCAGGCCCCATTTGTCTGCAAGCCAGCGAGGAGGCCCTCTTGGCAGTTTCGGGCCTCCAACTCGGAAACAACCCCAGCCGGATTGCTTTCCTTAAATCATGTATATTGCACACAGCAATGGCAATGGCAGGAAAGGATTTACCACATCCAAATTCACTTGACAGAAAAACAAAATTCCAACATAATTTTAACCAGCTGTGGTAGGAGAAGGAGAGAGGAAAACAGCATGGGGAGCGAGAGAGGGGGTACCGGGGAAGAGGAAGAGGAGAGAGGAGAGGTTGTCACTGCGAATGTGTTTGCTGCAGGAGGAAAGGGCCTGTAGTGCTTTTTGGCAGGTATCGCTGTGCAGAAATTGACCCAGGATGCTTTGTGGTTGCTGATACAGGTGCCTACAATTATCACAAAGGACCAGAGACGGCTACACTTTTGCATGGAGAAACTGGAGGCCATATCCAGAAGCACTTTCTTCCCCTGATATGAAACCCCCTTTCCCTCAAACACCAAATGGCATTCCCTCCCTCTTTTTAAAATTTTCTTTAAAATTTTGGAATCACCTGCAAGGGGCCTGGGGATGAAGAGGGAACAGAAGTGAGGGAGAGGGGTAATTAAAATACGTAGCATTTCTTCTCTATCAGTATCAAATGCAGATGATTTGGTTGGCTCAGAGGTGATTCCCAACACAGGTTAGTGCTCCTGATGTTCTACAGGCTGCATCCCCACTGCAGAAATAACCCAGTTTGACACTGCTTTAACTGCCATGGTTCAGTGCTGTGGAATTCTGGGATGAGTAGTTTTGTCAACTATTTAGCCTTCTCCGTCAGAGAGCTCTGGTGCCACCGCAAACTACAGACCCCAGGATTCCATAGCATTGAGCCATGGCAGTTAAAGCAGTGTCAAACTAGATTATTTCTGCAGTGCAGACACAGCAAAAGTTGCACCTGTAAAGAGTAGTTAGGACATTATTGTGTTTGAGCACGTTTATGGCAAATATACTTTCCTTCTCCACGGGTATAGGGAATATCACCTTTCTTGTGTTAGGTGTATGCATCTCCTTTATCACCTGAGCCTGTCTTGAAACAGGTTTGAGGACAACCTGGGTGTAAATGGATTTGAACCAGTCATGAAAGCCTGGTAGCCTTAGCTCACTTCAGTGGCCATGAAAGACCACTGGGGATCTAGCTCTAGGCAGCTTTTCAGTTTTTCATAATAGCCCAGAGGAACACATTGTGGAAAATGAAAATGTGTGTGTGTGTGTGTGTGTGTAAGTGTAATAGTATCTCTAAGACTCACCGATTTATTTCAGCATGAACTTCCATGGATTTCATTCTGTGTCTTCTGATAGAATTAATACTAAAACATCTGTATACAGGGATTAAAATCCATGAAAGCTCATGCTGAAATAAAAACATTCATTTTAAAAATGCTGCTAGCTTCCTGCCCACCTTCATTTCATTTACACCAGTGGTTCTTAACCTGTGGTCCATGGTCTCTCAGGGGGCTGCAATGTCCTCATAAGGGGTCCGTGAAGGCTTGAAGGTGCTCGGCTCACCTCCCCGCTGCAGTGGAGCAGCCATGTGACAGGAGTTAAGACAAAGGCTGGCTTGGCCTGCACATTGCCATTCAGTCCACTCCAGCCACAAACTAGCAGGAAGAAGCAGGAGAAAAGTCTTCCTTCCCCCTCCAGTGCCTCTGAGGGATGGTATAATGGATGGTGTGATTGCATTACTATTATCACCAGGTATTATAATTACAGTATTATTAGGGTTTTAAATATTGAGTGAAGTCTTGAGGGTCCTTGGCAAAGAACTATATTTAAGGGGTGGGGGACCCTGGTAAAGGAAAGATTAAGAGCCACTGATTTACGCTATAGCAGTCTAACATGGCTATTTCTTTGAAAATGGTGGAAAATGCAAAGCCTGGCTAAATCTAGCTACATGGAGCTGCCCAGAATGACCTCCTCTTCCTGCAACAAAGTTAAGGGATAATGGGCAGAAGCACAGAGACACTGGCTATTGCCTCCAAAGGATTCCAGGTGTTCGTACTAGACACACACCTGAATTCTTCAGTTATCTCCCATCATCTTCCGACAACCATCCAGTGTGTTAGCCAAGGAAAAACTTGGTCATGGTACCCCATTAGAAAAATTCATGGAGGTTCACTCTGCCCCAACAATGGCATCATCTCAGCACCAGGGGAAGGCCTTTTTATTTGCCTGAGCCTTTTAAAGTCCTCTATTACATTATTTTTGTTCATTTGGTTGTTGTTCATTTTGCTCAGTGCTGTAGTTGTTTGCGGCCACTGCTCTCTGCTGTTTCATCTGTTTTATTATTGTTGGCTTTATATTCATTATTGTTGCTTTCTGCTTTGCATGCGTTTGAACAACACTGCTGTAAAAACAACCCTGGGGCCTTCCTGAAGTGTGGGGAAAATGTTCACAATGAATAAGCTGGTATAGTATAATATATTGGCTAAGAGACTGAGCTCCAGATTAGGAAGTCCTCAGTTCAAATCTTACCTCTGCCATGAAAGCATTCTCTCTTCTTGTAATATTTCTCCCCTGGTTGTCAACACCAGTGTTTACAAAATGTTTGGCCTTACAGGGAAACCATCAAATGCAGACACAACAATTCAGAAGCAAGAGAGCCATGTCACAAGCATGCTTGGGGTTAAATTCCAAGTGCTTGGCAGATTTAAAATTCTTTCACTTTCCTCTTGCAAGAAGTAATATGGATAGGCTTCCTCGGGCACTCTAACCCACAGACCTAAGTCACCACCAAAAAGGCTTTGCTCCTGGTAGATACTAGTCTCAACTGCTTTCCTCTCCCCCATTTCTCCCTCTTCCAATCTACTCACCTCACTTTGAGGAGATAATTTCTCCCATGTAGCCCCTTCCAAACGTCCCCAAAATTGACACGCATCATGTAATTTTTACACTAGCAACTACCATCAACAGAAAATCCCCATCTACTGGAAATTAACATCTGCACAAGTCCATTTGCAGGACTGCATTATTTTGAAGATGAGGGTGACACTTACCAGCGTATCTACGGTATATTTTCCCCGGTGTTGTCGGCAGCAATATTTTATTTTCCTAAAATTTCCCAGAACAACGTTGTTGTTGTTGTTGTTGTTTCTCCTTCAAATCATTTCTGACTTACGGTGACAATAATGCAACCCTATCACAGGGATTTCTTAGCACAATGCCCACTAAGATATCTATGGCATAATCTGATCCGAGACAGCTTGCTCCTGCATTTTGGCTAGGTTCTGTTTCATTTCTTTTAGCTATCTGCAAGCTTCCTTCCAAATTGCAGTTGGTCCTCTAGCTTAGTGGTTCTCAAACCTTGGTCCTCCAGATGTTTGGAACGTCAGCTCCCAGAATCCCTGATCATTGACCAAACTGACTAGGGCTTCTGGGAGTTGAAGTTCAAAATATTTGGAGGACCAGAGTTTGAGAACCACTGATCTAGCTCAGTATTGTCCATACACTGATTGACAGAAGCTCTCCAGGATTTCAGATGAGACGCTGTGCCAGCCTTGCCTGGAGACATCAAAGAATTGAACCCTAGAACTGTTTGGATGCAAACCAGGTGCTCTGCCACTACGCTACAGCCCTTCCCTGGAGGCCATCCCTTCAAGATCCACCTTAAGAGAAAGTCCTTGTTTGTCCTATTCCATGAGATCTCTATTCAAGACCTGGCAGGCCCCCCACATTGAAAGACGTTGCAGGTCACAGATGTCTCCATGACATTGTGCTCCTTCATGGAGGTCACCATGACATTGAGCTATTTCATGAGTGTCCCCATAACATTGTGCTGTTCCATGACATCCAGCTTTTCCTCCATCGGAATATACCTTCCAGCATAGGACTTTCTCTTTGAAAGGCATCATGCTGTTTTCCTCAGATCAAAACAAGCTTCAGCCTAGTTTGCTAGCAATGCCTTGCTGTACAAACTCCCCACCCCCCAAAATCTCCGCCTGCTTCTATTAGGGGCAGAAGAATGCAGAGTGCATTTGGGAGGCCTAAGATGGACAGCTGTTCTGTATTTCCAGCTCCACTTCACCTAGGGCAACATCTGTTTTGCTTAAATACACCCAGCGCCCTGCTGTTTTAGTGGAAGGCAAGCGTGTGGTGGCAAAGAGCAGGAGGAAATGAAGAATGCCGCGCTGGCTTTTGGATTGCCTGCCAACCCATTTTCAGCCTGGTGTGTTTGTGTACTTTGAGGGTATAATGGCTCTTTTACCTCCCCCCGCCTTCCATTGACAGCAACAAGGTTTGGTGAGTTCTCCAGACAGGTAAGATGTTAGTTACCCATGTGTCACCCTTTATCTGATCAATAGGATGTACCTGCATCATGACCAAGGCCTGGATGCTGAACTCAAGCCATATCTACTCCTAGAAATGTCAGTTTCAGCTGGTTCAAACTTTGGGGCTAAATCTATATACTTGGCCTCCTTCACCCCCAACCACAGGCAGTCCCTCTCTCTTTGGGGAGATACCTTTTGCATAGCTGCTACCCTCTTGGGGAAGGATTCCTCAGACAGAGTCATCTGCACTTCTGCCTTTTGGGTACACTATTCCAGTAATTCGTCCCTTATGGACAAAGCAACTGATGCTCAAAAGGACTCCCTGTATCCTCTTTCTTCAACCCAACAGTAGGTCCTGCTTGGCCCGAGAGTGTAACACAGGGAATCAGTCACCCCGTGAAAGCCACTGCTAAGGTGGTGGACTGGTTGAATTGGTGTCAAGTGGGTTGGCTCAGTTGCTTTGAATCTCTAATTCCAACCAGTTATCCTTGGATTTAATCACTGTTGGGAGCAGGTGGCATCACTTGGTATCTGAAGCCTTCCCATGCCTCTGTCTACAGGCATGTCCCACTGAGGAACGCTTCCGAGCATCTTGTTGACCGGCTACATTACGGCATGATCTTCTGTACAAAAGTTTAATTCCAAATTAGGATGTGGCCATTATACTGTCCATTCTTTGTTTATGGCAGGCAGAGGGAGGGAGGAACTGCTTACTCAAAGCCTATACAAACCTCAGAAGCAAGGTTCTTTCCTCTTTCCCACCTGGGATGGATGCTGGTTTTTTTTGTCCTGGAAGCTGGACTCTGCCAGCTAGACTTTAAGGACCCATCTGTATGGGCTGGAGTACCTCGCAGTAATGGCATTTCGCAGCTGCAACGACTTGTCTTAATGGCGTTTTTGTCCCAGAAGCCCGCTGAAGCTTTGCATGCCAGATGGCAGTCATGAAGGATTTATTCACATTAGTACTTCCCCACCGCTGAACATTTCTTAAAAAAACTTTGTCTAACATGCGCCGGAGTGCTACAGCAATTTTCTGAGTAAAAAGGAAAGCAAAAAACCCCGAATACCCCATTTTGTCACCTTAGCGATCACCCGCTAAGGCAAAAATTCAACATGGCGGCAGCAGGCGCTTGCCGTGTTAGCAACCCCCACCCCCTGCACTCACCCAGCCAATCAGCTTTGCACATCCACTTGTATGGGAAAGCAATTCAATGTGAATTGTTTGTACTAACAAGCAGGAATGTGCATTCCCGTTGCTGATTTTTTTTTTAACTATGGAAAAAGCACAAAGGCTTTTCCAGTGTTGTTTTTTGCCATTTTGGGCCTCCCTCCTAATACAGTGGATTAATGCAGGATCCCATTTAGACAGGTAGGATTCCCAGCGAATTCCTTGAAGTTTATTTTCACTGTTTAGACAGCCCCTAAGATTCATTCCTGTTTCATATTCCATCAACATGTGACGCCAAGTCGAATCAGAGCAGAGTTTGGAAAGTTACTCTTTAAAAGTATTTTGTTGTTCAGGCATCTCTCTAAAGGTTTGAAAATAGGTGTTTCATGACAGGCAAAGGAAAAGCACGACTGTGAGACTGGCACTTCACAGCACTTGTTCTTGTGTCCTTTCAAGTCATTTCCAACTTGGCGACCCTAAGGTGAACCTATCCCAGGGTTTTCTTGACAAGATTTGTTCAGATGGAAGATTGCCATTGCTTTCCTCTGAGGTTGAGAAAGTGTACCCTGCCCAAGCTCACCCAGTGGGTAAATGGCCAAGAGGGATTTTCCAAAAGTCTTGTTTTCCAAAAGTCCTAGTCCAACACTCAAACTACTACCCCACACTGGCTCTTTCGCAGTGCCGCTTGGCCATATTGCAATGCATTAAAACATAGCAGGTAATTTAAGACATCCTTCTGCAAGTTCTGGAGCTGTTGGCCAGGATTTGAGGTGGGGGTCAGGTTGGACTGTGTATGTGTGTGTATTCAGAATGGAGCAAGATATGCTCAGGATTTACCGACCCCTTGAAAGCATGACGACTATCCCGGCATACTGCAAAAATTACACTTTCTTGTATCTGTGCCGAAATACCACAGTCATGGCCAGCTGGGAAATTCCTAGACTGATCAGGCTGATATGTTGCCTTTGATCTTCCAAATGTATCCCCCTTGCCTCTTTCCATCCAGATGAGCTGTGTGTTATGTGTGAAAGAGAGAGAGAAAGAGAAGGAGAGACAGAAGGGAAAGGGATACCTGCCACTCCCAAGCTATAATGACTTCCATCTGGAGCTAGGACTGTGTGGATGGTTTTCCTTTATGGATGGATCCATCACTGCTCCCCTCCCCACCACCCCTGCCTGTCTCCCCCAAGGAAAGAGGGGAAGGTGTCAACACACAAAGGAGCTTTCCTATTCCACACGGCCAAGTGATGGATTCCATCCGCGCCATCCACTTTTCACCATCTCCAGTGTTCCTCCTTTGATTCACCTTTCCTTACCACCTGGATGCGTTTATGCTGGAGTCCTTGTGGAATCTCCCGTCCCATGGACAGGGAAGGTAATATGAGGATGCCACACACTCCTACAAGTGCTGTGCCGTGGTACACATGTCCACCCCTCAAACAAGTAGTGTTTCCATTTATTATATTTTGATTCCCACACCCATGCCCAGAACATATGTGCTTGTTAAGGGTGAAATGAATCTTTGCCGTTGTTGGTTTCTTGACTGAAAAATGTCCTTCCCAACACTCTGGAGACTCAATTGGGAAGAATAACACAGATGGTAGATTTTGCTCAGTTTTTGCCCAGTATTCCCACATCTCAAACAAGCACAAAAAATGACCTTTGTGCCAAAGAAACTTGGTTTCCAGAAACACATATTTTTGTGCAAACAGTGTTTTTTTGGGGAAAATATGGGTTTTCTGCACAAATTAGATTTTTTTTTGTGCAAAACACACACATTTTTTACATATGCAAAAATCCATGTGCATTTCTGGAAACTGTATGTGTGTGAAAACACTTGGAGATTTTGTGCAAACTTGTCCTTTTTGAACAAAGCACTATTTTTTGCATCCAAAAGTATGTTTCTTGGTATGATGGTTTTGCAGACAAAGCATGCTTTTTCTCCCCCTGCTCTCCAAATTCACATGCATTTCTGTGCCAAATAATATCCTGAAACATTTTGGGATCTGTAAATACCAGACCAAAACTGTGGGAATATTTGTTTTCTCCCACAGCAGGGAGAAAACTATTTCTTTATTTAGAGCGTTTATACCCCACCCTTCAGCCAAAAAGGCTTCCAAAGCAGCTTACAAATTGTTAATTTGACAGTTCCCTGCCCTCAGGCTTACGGGAATTTATCAGACAATGTTCTTTTGGCACCATATTTTACACCGTTTTTGTGCTGGCAAAATAACCCAAAATATCAAACACTGCCATGATCACGTGAAGAAGAAGCCTTGTACTTCCGCATTTGCTACTGTGCGTGATCTCGGCAGTTCTCGTGAGAAGACATGAGTGCACTTAAAAGTGTAAAAACAGCTATTTTTTTAAAAAAAAATGTACACAGAAGCACTGAAACACACTTAAAAACTTGCCTGCAACATGGGGAGGTTCATAAAAAGAGTGTCCCATGGGTAGTTTTCCAGTTCCCACCCCAAAGTTGGCGGGGATCACCCATTGACCCTGGAATCATGCCAAAAGAATGGGGCATGGTTTCACACACTCATAATCACGGCCAAAAAATGCCACAACTGATCTATTGACGGCTTGGCCTGACAATAAAAAAGGATGCCTTATTTATAATACATCATTGCGAAAGCACAATGTTGTCTGGTATTCACACCCTTAAGTGTTCATTAGGCATCATTACAATGCTATATTTGCCACATCTGATAAAGTCTAAAAAACCCCGACAGAAAAACACAAGAAAAAAGGGGTGGCAGTGTGAAAGGGGATTTTTCCAGGAGATACTGCTTGCTCTTCCCTCCTTCCGAGGTCACAGCACAGCCACCTGGGAATAGAAGGAGGATCTTTCATCAGCTGCTGGACCTAGGCACATGGAGCTGTGCCTGCCTGTTCTTTTCCCTCTCCAAGGCCACAGCAAGCTATGGAAATATAGTCCTTGCATATGAGAACAAAATAGTCAAAGATGTGTATTTATATTTCTGTCTCCTAAAGCTGCTTGTGTTCTAAAGCTGCAAAAATCCAATATAATGGTACTGACACACATGGATAACTGTGAGACTTGCATGCCCCGGGCTTACAAGGTGAAAAGAGAAGGGGTAAAAAAAACATATTAGAGGATAATCAGTACTGGCCATACTGGTATTCTCTCTCTCTCTCTCTCTCTCTCTCTCTCTCTCTCTCTCTCTCTCTCTCTGGCTTTTCTTCACAAACAAAGATTCAGGAAGGACTCATCCTGCGCTTTCAGCAAAAGGCCAATCTGAGATAAACAAGCCCTTTTGCAGAAAGCACAGCAGAAGGTCTCCTTGGGTGATGTTTCTGGGTTGTGATTCTTTCTGCATTGTTGTTTCTCTTCAAGACTTGTTCGGCGTGCAAATAAGGCTGCAGCATTGTGGATGGTGCATCTCCAAGTCTCCCTATGTGAGGCCAGGACAGACCAGTGTTGGTGATCAATTTGGCCAAGCCTGAGATGTTGTTTCAGGAAATCCTTGTATTGCTTTTTTGGAGTGCCTCTCTTACGCTGACCCATGGCAAGTTCACCACAGAGCACTATTTTTGGGAGGCGATGGTCCTCCATCCTAGAAACATGCCCTGCCCAGTGCAGTTGTGTTCTCAATATCATGGCCTCCATGCTGGTGATCCCTGCTTGCTCAAGGACAGCAACGTTTGTCACATAGTCAGTCCAGTGTATATTTAGGATACACATATGAGCTACAAATACAATATTTACTAGTTGTCTCGCTGCATATATGTTTTTGCCTTTCCTCCCATATAACAACTCTGTGAGATAGGCTAAGCTGTTTGGAAACTGTTCAGACACTTCAGTGGGTCCAGAATTATGCAGCCAGAATGCTGACCGGGACCAGTTATAGGGAGCATATAACTCCCATGTTTAACAGCTCCAGTAACTATGGTTCATTCCTGCGCACAATTCAAAGTGGCTTAGGTCCAGACTATCTGAAAAATCGTATCTCCCTATACAAGCTTGCAAGGCTTTTAAGATTTACATGGGAAGGCTTTCTCTTGGTTCCACCCCCATCACAGGATTGCTTGGTGAGGACACGAGAGCGAGAGAGAATCTTCTCGGTGGCTTCTCCCACTCTTTGGAACTCCCTTCTGCAGGAGGCTTGGCTAACACCTCCCTACTTTCCTTTCACCGGCAGGCAAAAACATTCTTGTTTAAGCAGGCCTTTGACTTATAATTGTGGCTTTTATCGGGGTGTGTTTTTTATGCTGTTTTTGTGTTGTTTTTATCTGTTTTTTATTGTGTATGTTTTAATTGCTTTTACAGTATCACCCCTGCATCTGCTGATTCAATTATCCGTAGATGGCGACAGTGGGGAGGATGGGGGAGGGAGGCGAGAAGGAGAGATCTCACCTCTCTTTGCCCTTTGCCCCACAGATCACTGCCGGGATCACTCCCTGGCCAAAATGGCGACACAGGAGCAAATGGAGCAGAGGGGAGATCTCGCTTCCCTCCTCCATTTGCCCCCGGGATTGCTGCACAGCATTGCTCCTGGGGCGGAAATGGCAACGGGGGAATTCATTATTATCTAACACACATTGGAAACTGTTTAATGCAGTGTAGATGTGTAAATAGCTATTGTTTAAAACAATTTGCAAGCCGCTCTGATAGGCTTGTGGCTGAAGAGTGGGGTATAAATAACTAACTAAATTAAAAAAAATATATGGATTCTGTTATCCATGGGGGGGGGGAGTGGAACCATTCCCCTGTGGATACACGGGTCCTACTGTAATTGCTTTTAATTGTGATTTTAATTGTTTCTGAGCCGCCTTGGGTCCAACTTTAGGAGAAAGGTGGCATAGAAGTTGCACAAATAAATAAATAAGTGGAGAGAGGGTAACTGGCCCATGCTCACCCCATGGATTTCATACTTTCATGGGGATTTGTCTGGTGTCCCTTGCCCCCGCCACCATGTTAACCCTCTGACTGTGCAAACAGCGCTGCGTTAAGTATTTCGGTTAATTTTATGTGTGGCTTTCCCTATCCAGAATTAACAACTGGCAAGAGTATGTGTTTGAAGAATGATGAAAAAGAAATTTCTCAGTGAAGTAAAGGCTGGGATGAATGCCATGAGATGGAGCGATCACCTAAGCCCATTTCCACCCGGCTAATTTCCTCTAAGAGCTGTCAGCTAACAAAATTCCCACCTCTTCCCATTCTGTGGTCCTGTCAACCCTCCATTCCCACTTGTCTCAAGGTGCCATACTGTGGGTGATTCACCCCTTCCCCCTTTCTCCAAACACCAATCCCAAGCATAGTTCATTACACAAGTTTTCCCAGCCCATTGGGATTGAACTGACATTATCTTGATGGAGCTTTCTTTTATTTTCTTTGGTTTTCTTAGATAGGGAGATGGTGCCCCTTCTTCTTTCTCTGGCTAGTGACATGGGTCAAAGTTCCATCCCCTCTGAACATTTCAAAACCAGAGCAACTGGGAACAAAGTATGTTCTGACAGCGAGAGAGGGAAGCCAGGAAATTTGGTCTAGGTGGGATTGCTTTCCCTCTTGTAGGACACAATATATAGTAGTCCAGGTCACCAGTGTCAATCCAGAACACCCAGAGCATTTGGCCTGGATTCAGTCGCTAGTCCTAACTAGAGATGACCTGGTGAATCAGTGGATCTTACATAAGTGTTGATTTATTTATTCAGTAGGTCTACTCTAATTTTGTCAAGCAACTGGATTGTGCTCTTGACGTTCAGAATATATCTACCTTAATATGTCCCATTGTTTTGATTCTAAGGGTTTTAATCGTAATAAAATAGTATTTTTTTGGTGAGTGTCTGGTGTGTGTCAGTCATTCTAGTGCAGAAAAAAGAACTATACAGTTCTCCAAATGTTATTGGATTGCAACTTTCAGTATTCTTCACCATTGGCTAGGGCTGCTAAGACCGAAACATCTAAAGGGGTCTATGGTTTCTACCACTGTTCTAGTGCCCCCCCCCTCTGTGTGTGTGCTTGTACGTTTTTTACCTCAAGTCAGTTCAAGTTGGTTGAAACTAAGTATGGGGTTTCTTGACAAATTTTTTTTCCAGTGGACGTTCTCCATTGCCTTCCTCTAAGGCCGAATGAGTGTGACTTGCCCAAGGTCACCCAGTGGGTTTCCATGGCTGAACTGAGATTGAACCCTGTTCTCCTGGGGTTCATCTAGACACAACAGTTTACTAGGAGTGAGTGCACATTTTCAGGCATTAGCAGCAAAGCTGATTTGTCTCCACCATTTCCTTGCCTGTTCACACACGTTCATAAATGGCAATTGAGCAAAAATACACAGCGGTGCGAATTCTGACAGCCACATGTCAAAAATGTGCATCTTTGTGCATTTTTCAGGAAGCTTCAGGGAGAACCGTGAATCCTTTTACTGCATGGTTTATGGGGTGTTAACACCCCCTCCTTCCAAATACTGTGAATCCCCTTCGGATCTTGTTTGTACAGATCGTATTCTCTACAAATTCCATGAGGAGTAGACTCCATGAGGAGTCTGGAGAAGAGAAGGTTGAGAGGTGACATGATAGCTATGTTTAAATATTTGAAGGGATGTCATACTGAGCATGGAGCGGGTTTGTCGTCTGCTGCTCCAGAGACTAGGATATGGAGCAATGGGTTCAAACGACAGGAAAAGAGATTCCACCTAAATGTTAGGAAGAACTTCCTGATAGTAAGAGCTGTTAGACACTGTTAGACAAAGAAGGAGACTCCAAAGTCTCCTTCTTTGGAGGTTTTTAAACAGAGGCTGGATAGCCATCTGTTGGGTGTGCTTTGATTGTGTATTCCTGCAGGGCAGGGGGTTGGACTGGATGGCCCTTGAGGTCTCTTCCAGCTCTATGATTCTATGAGTATTTTCATCATCTAGATAAGCCCCTGGAATCCTAGCCCAGCACTCAAACCCCGACACCACTCTGACTCCCACAACTTTGCACTTAATAGCCACAACCCTGAAATGGAGAAGCAGATTATTATTATTAATAATAATAATAATACCCCGCCCCTCTGCTAAAAACAATCGGGACAGCTAAAAACAATCAGGGTGGGGTGAGATATGATTCCTTTTCATGCTTGGGCCAAATATTGTCTGTGCTCCCTTAGTTCCAGATGTAAAAGAATTGATGTTGTTCGTTTGTTTGCTGTTGTCGTTATGCTTTCAAGCCTAGAAGTTCTGAAAATGGCCCTACAGACTCCCTGGGGTGACGTTCACCCAGTTGTTCTTTTCTCCTGACTCCCCATCCCCACCCCCTGGCGAGCAGTGCTCTGAGTAAGGAATGGCTGGGTGTGTAGCGGTGTTTTTTTCAAACTTTGTGTCTTTACTGGAGCTCTTTCCACTTTGTCTTCTCTGGCAGGAACACACTGACATCTGGCATGGAACCCCATTGTGATCCACAGGAGTCTGGAAAGTGTTCTCAGGCCTAAACTGCACTTGCCCATGGTGCTGGTCAAACCTATTATTTATTGCTATCTGGCGCTGCTTCTAAAGGAGTTCAGGGTGATGCGTTGGTCTGCTTTTCCCTTCTTTTTGTCCTCACAACAACCCTGTAAGATGGGTTACATTGGGAGATAGTTAACTAGTTTTGGGATAATCCTTGGAGCATTGTAGCTGAATGGGTAATTGGATGCCATTAAAAATCCAGTGTTCTGTCAACATTCATTAAAACAAAATACAGTGAAGATTTATAACCACCATCGCAACATTTAACAAAATAAACAATAAGCCAAAGCTTATTGTAACGGAAAGATACCCACCCAGTGAGAGGACACCCAATGCTTCCATGGGCAGGCTTGTCCACAGTATTGTTGCAGGCAGTAAGAAAGTCTTGTTGCTTGTCACCATTTACTATGTAGATGGAAGATCTTAGATAGAAGATGGAGAAGGACCTCACCTTATCATCTTGGGGAGGCAATCCTTTAGCTGACCAAGCCATTTACTGCTCTAAATGTAATCACCAGCACTTGGAACCAGTGCAGATGTTGCAGAATGGACGTGATGTGATCCTGCGTGCTCCTACCCATTCATATATTTGGTGCGGCGGTCTGAATGAACTGCAGCCACCAAAGACTTTGCAAAGGTAGCCCATGCAGAGCAATCCAGTCTTGATCTAAGGCTTATAACCAGGTCTGACCTCTTCAGGAATGGATGCGTCAGGTACATCAGCCTATTCCCTGGGTGGATGAGAGGAGGAATCCATTACTTTGGGACTTCCTTTACTGCCCAGAGAAGATGCAGGAAGAAGGCAACTAAATCTCACGGTAGCCAGAGAGGGCCATTGACTCCTTCCCCTCTAGCCCTCCATGAGGCCAGTTCTTCCTCTGCCTTCACCCAGAGCAGAGTTCACATTCATCTCTCCAGTCTTCTGGTCCTATACCTTCTTGAAATTGTCCTTATTTCTCTCTCTATCCTCTTAGTTTTCCATCTTTCTTTTTTTTAAAAAAACCCTCTCCTTTGCCTTTCATTCCCTGCTTCTCCATTCCTACTCTATTGCCACAAATTCCCCTCCTATACCAAAAAAACCCCTGGAGGGTGTCTGACTACAGAACCCAAAAAACGCAATGGGAGCATACTATTTTCCAATTGTTACTTTAATATCTATTTTATTTCTGGTAACTCTTTATATAACACTGTGTTGTTTTAAAACAACATATTTGTTATAATGTAATTGTTCGAATTGTTATCTCTCTCTCTGGCTTTTCTTCGCAAACAAAGATTCAGAAAGGACTCATCCCGCACTTTCTGCAAGCGCGCTGATGACTAAAAAGGCCAATCCGAGATAAACAAGTCCGGTTGCAGAAAGCACAGCAGAAGGTCTCCTTGAGTGATGTTTTTGGGTTGTGATTCTTTCTGCGTTGTCGTTTCTCTTCAAGACTTGTTCGTCGTGAGTTCTCAAATAAGGCTGCAGCATTGTGGATAGTGCGTTTCCATGCCTCCCGATGTGAGGCCAGGCCGGACCACTGTTGTGATCAATTTGGCCGAGCCTGAGATGTTTTTTCAGGGAGTCCTTGTATCGTTTTTTTGGAGCGCCCCTCTTACACTGACCCATGGCAAGTTCACCGTAGAGTAGTATTTTTGGGAGGCGATGGTCCTCCATCCTAGAAACGTGCCCTGCCCAGCGCAGCTGTGTTCTCAATATCATGGCCTCAATGCTGGTGATCCCTGCTTGCTCAAGGACAGCAAGATTTGTCACATAGTCATTCCAGTGTATATTTAGGATTGTGCGTATACAGCGCTGATGAAAGCGCTCGAGGAGTCGTAGGCGGTGGCGATAGGTGACCCATGTTTCAGATCCATAAAGGAGGATAGACAGTACGATGGCTCTATACACACTGATTTTTGTGCTTTGCCTCAGGTGTTTATTGCTCCAGACTCTTTTGTGAGGTCTTCCAAATGCACTATATGCCTTTGCTAATCTGTGATCGATCTCTTTATCAATCTTGGCATCTGAAGAGATGATGCTTCCCAGGTAGGTGAACTGCTGAACGGACTTGAGCACTGATTTGCCGACGGCAATGTGGGGATGGTGGTGTTCGTCCTGTGGTGCAGGCTGGTAAAGAACTTCTGTTTTCTTCAGGTTGACTTCCAGCCCAAACAGATACAATAAAGTCAATCTGAATCAACAATGGGTTATTAGTATTCTCTATTACTTCATAGAGAGATGATAAATATGCACTGTTACAAAGATATAATCTCTTAACATAAACGTGCTTTTTTCCAATAAAACATAAATTATCACATATATACTTATTTAGTATTGCATATATTCATACAATGTTGCATTATGAATATTACTGCATATATTCATACAATGCTGCATTATGAATATATGTATTCATATTCACTGGGGTTTGGTTCCAGGACCCCCTGTGGATACCAAAATCCATGAATATACAAGTCCCATTATATGTGCAAGGGCATAGCAAAATGGTGTCCCTTATAGAAGATGGCAAAATCAAGGTTTACTTTTTGGATTATTATTTTTTTAAGAATATTTTCAGGCCATGAATACTTAAATCCGTGGATACCAAATCCATAGATACGGAGGGACAACTGTAATACTAAATAAGTAATTTTTTTGATTCTTTGATTCTGATTGACCAGTTTGCCAAAGCGAAGGAATGATGGGTTCTGCCATCCAGCAATAGCAGGAAGGCCACATGTTCTCTACCCCTGCCATAGCTGTTCTCACAAGACCAAAGAGCAAAACACTTGTAATCAGTAGATTGCCAGACTGGACTTAGTCAAAGCTATGAGACCATGAGGGATCATAACCATTCCACCACTCTATCTTCCCAGTATGCTGCTGTACAGGGGAACCCTGGTGGACAGAACTGGGATAAATTACACAGCTAATATTGTCAGTGGACAGGCACATTCCCTCCCATGCTGAGATGTGGCGAGAGAACTGGCTGAGGCGAGACGTTTTAATGGGACCTCCTGAGCTCGCCCGGGTTTCCACCATGCTGGCAGACTGACATCCTATTAATGTGCAACCCTGACAGCCAGCCTAATGCTCTCACGTTGTGCCGCTCATGCAGCAGATAGGTTTTCCCTTCTTCCACGTTCATGCTGAGAGAGGCAGTTACTCCAAATCCGGTCATGCATTCCATTGCTGTTGTTCACCAGCGATGCAAGGTGGGGGGCATTGGGCAGAAGGGAGGGGGAAAGAGAAAGAAATGGGGGCATACTCCTCTTATGGCATTGATTTACTGGAATCATTTAAAATCACAAACCATCTGTGTGCCTTTTCCTAGTCCAAAGTGGATTAAAAAAAGAAGTCATCACTCAGAACCTTTCTCCCCAATACACACAGACAGACACACCAGGGACTTGTCTAGACGATGAAAATGCTCCTCATAGAATTTGAGAATACTTTCTGTCCCAACATGCTGCAAACGAGATTTGCGGTATTCGGAAGGAGGGCCCCCAAAAACGCCATCTACTGTGAGGGAATAAACTTTGGCTTTTAGGAGGAAACTTGATGGCACAGATTTTAGAAATTGCAGGAGCCACTATGCAATTTTTTGTTTCATTCAAATCATAAGCAAAGCCATCAACATTAAATTTCTCAGTTGTACATAAGACAACATGGGTCACCTATCGCCACCACTTATGACTCCTCGAATGCTTTCATCAGCGCTGTATACGCACAATCCTAAATATACACTGGAATGACTATGTGACGAATGTTGCTGTCCTTGAGCAAGAAGGGATCACCAGTATTGAGGCCATGATATTGAGAACACAGCTGTGCTGGGCAGGGCACGTTTCTAGGATGGAGGACCATCGCCTCCCAAAAATACTACTCTACGGTGAACTCGCCATGGGTCAGTGTAAGAGGGGCTCTCCAAAAAAGTGATACAAGGACTCCCTGAAACAACATGTCAGGCTCAGCCAAATTGATCACCAACAATGGTCCGCCCTGGCCTCACATCAGGAGGCATGGAGACGCACTATCCACAATGCTGCAGCCTTATTTGAGAACTCACGCCGAACAAGTCTTGAAGAGAAACGACAATGCAGAAAGAATCACAACCCAAAAACATCACCCAAGGAGACCTTCTGTTGTGCTTTCTGCAACCAGACTTGTTTATCTCGGATTGGCCTTTTTAGTCATCAGCACGCTTGCAGAAAGTGCAGGATGAGTCCTTCCTGAATCTTCATTTGTGAAGAAAAGCCAGAGAGAAAGAGAGCGAGAGAGACATAAGACTAGCTGGACCTTTAACAATGTTAGCTGGTGAGCATGCTCAGATTTTATTGGTTTGCTGGGGGAGTGCTTCCTTGTCCCTCCAAAAGTAATATGTGTGTGTTTATATTTCTAAAAGTCTTCCCCCCCCCCGCCATCTGGGTGACCTCTCTCTCTTGGGCACGAGTGATCTCACTTTGGCTACACAATGATCAGTACTCATACCTAAACATTACTAACAGAAACAGTGACAGATATGAGCATGCCAACAATACAAACTCATGTTGACGTCTTCTTTCTTTTCACTTAATCTGCAGCTGCCACCATCTGCATGAGCACAGTCTTATGCCTTCTTTCTTTATAGTTTGGATTCTGAGTTTGGTTGAACAGATGCCTTTTCCTGTGATGGTTTGGATTAAGAGCGCTTAATGTGGCCAGATAAGAGTGTCAGAGGAAAAAGTGGCCAGATAAGAGTTTTATTTTTGTGCACTCTTTGCCTATAAATAAACTGCCTCCTCCCAGTCCTTTGGTTCTACCCAAACTCCAGCAGATCACATAACCTCACTGTCTGCTCATCTTCACAGTCTTTGACATGTACGATTAAAGTATTAAGCTCTTAAAAGAATCACTTTCTGGTTTCAAAGGGATGGAATCTGGGCATGAGAATCCACTTAGCCAAACCTGACATAATGGAATCTCTTTATTCTTCCATGCTTTGAGATAGACCTAGTTGTGTGGCTGACACTTGCTTGACTCTTGTCCCTGTTTAACTGGAAAAGTCCCCATTTTTATGTTTAATTTTCCTGCAAATTTTCCTAGAGGATGTCTTATTAACCTTTTGTTAGTGGATGGGTTGCTAGAGTTTTCATTTGTTCAGGTTCATGTCTCTTCCTGGGTTCCCTCAAAGTTGCATTTCTGAGTTCTGGGGAGATTTGTTTTCTCTCTAATGGCAGTGGCTTTAACCTCTGGTCCACAGGCCCCCAGGGGGCTGTGATGTCCTCACAGAGGGTTCACGAAGGATTGAAGGCTGCTCAACCCACATGACAGGAGCCAAGGCAAAGGCTGGCTGGCTTGGCCTGTGCATTGCTCTTCAATCCACTCCAGACACAAATTTGTAGGAAGAAGCAGGAGAAAAGTCTTCCCTCCCCTGCCGTGCCTATGAGGGAAGGTTTAATAGATGGTGTAGTTGTGTTGTTGTTGTTGCTAGGGTTTTAAATCTTAAGTCTTGGGGGTGGTGGCAACAAAAGATATTTAAAGGGGGTCCCTGGTAAAGAAAATGTTAAGAGCCACTGTGCTAGAAAAAGAGAGGTTTGGCCTATATGTCTTTTTGTTTGGGGGAATTGGAGTGTTTACGAAGGTCCTTTTCCAAGTGTGTCCTTATTTTTCCTCTCTGAAATGCTATAGCATCCCTGCCCATCTCTGCCCTCTCCCCATCCCTTTGCATAGAGAATGGACTGCAACCCGAGACGGGCATGTGTTGTTGTTGCTTCTTCTTACCAAAGTTTTCTGTGAGGGTACTGCCAACGACCACAACTATCCCCTAACAAAAGCCACAGCTTCTCGCTTTGCAGTCAAGGAATCAGAACCATCTGCCTTTTCTTCTTCATCATCTTCTTCTATTTGAAATGCCTCAATAAGCATTGTCATGCTGAGCAGGCAGGAGAGATTTTGTAACCATACCAGAAAGTTATGTGGGAAATATGCAGAGAATCTTTGCCGCTTGGTCAGTGCTGTCCTTCCCTTTTAACTACCCTCAGCCTGGCCTATCTCCTTCCTACAAATCCTTTCCTATCCTTATTTTACTTTGGCTTCTTTAAGCATTTCAAACACCCTGACTTCACTCTTTGCAGATCATACAAAAATAGTTTGATGCTGGATCTATAGGCTGGCTGTTGCTGCTTTGCAGTCAGTTCACTTTTGGGTTTTTCCTTTAAGCTGTGGGGGAATGTACACACTCAAAAGCCATGTAGGTCAGCCAGACTGTGATTTCATCATCAAACATGTGGCCATTAGCTCTCTCCCTAATTGGGAGTGGAAAAAAAATGGATTTCAGGTGGGTATCTTTGTGCAGGAACTGAAGGGCAAGGAAGAAAGAATACTTAAGAACTGCTGGGCAATCTCAGTGGGTTATCCCTTCAAGCACCCTTGCAAAATAGAAAGAGCATTGGAAATGAGCAGAGGTCAGCTTCACCTGGAGAAATCTTGGGTTCTGGCAGACCTATATGATACCTGACAGTTTTCCTTGGTATACAGAGAAGATCTTGCAATCATTCCTTCACCAGCGAGCTGAGTGAGTAGACAGAATTAGGGACACTCATACACTGTGGCCATGTTTCTTAACTTTTCACATTTTTCCTGTATTCCGGTTTTCAGTCCAAGTCCAGTTAGCAGGTAACTTTTGCCAAATCCACACTACATAAATACAGTTGTCCCTTAATATTTGCCGGGGTTTTGTTCCAGGACCCCCTGTGGATACCAAAATCCGTGAATATTCAAGTCCCATTATATGCAATGGCATAGCAAAATGGTGTCCCTTATATAAATGGCAAAATCAAGCTTTGCTTTTTGGCTTTTTTTTTTTTTTTTTTTTTAGGAATATTTTCAAGCCATGAATACTTAAATCCATGGATACCAAATCTGTGGATACGGAAGGACAACTGTAATCCAGCTTGAAACTGGATGATTTGCCATGGCTCCATCTACACTCTAGAAGTAATGCCATTTGACACCACTTTAACTACCATGACTCCATCCTACAGAAACCTGGGATTTGTAGTTTGGTGAGGCACCAGCATTCTTGGGCAGAGGAGGCTAAAACTACATAAACCCTGTGCTTCAATAGGAAGGAGCCGTGGCAAATCATCCAGTTTCAAACTGGATTATTTGTTTAGTGTGGATTTGGCCTTTGGGAAGGAAGAGCTGCAGGGCCCTTGTGTTTTGCCATCAATAGGTAGCAGATTTAGAAAACAGAACTGAGTGTGGGGGTTCTGTTTACAGGTCTTGGGGTGTTGCATATGAACAGTGTTTGTAATGTAGCAGTGTGCAGGTTGATTGTCAGGTTTTTTCAGGAGGGGGGTCAGCAAAATGACTTTTCCGTGGGCTTCTTTGAACACCCTTGTGTTCCAGGACCTTTGGCAGAAGGACTAGCAGATATTTGCAAGGGACTAGTAGTTCTTGAATGGCAGACTAGACCAGGGGAGAACTGAGTCCAAATCATAAGAGTGTAAGAATCACGCTGGCTTCTCTTAAGTCCAGCATTCTGTTTCTCAGCGTGTCCAATCCAGGACCTTCTCTCTACATTTGGCAAAGTGAAGCAGTTGCCTCCAATATGGAGGTGGGGGAAGACAACCTAGCTGCACAGAGGACAAGTACGGAAATGGATTCTGAGTAGGCGTAAAAAGACTTTGTAGAAAGAAGCTTATTTGTCAAAGGCTTTAATGTTAACTGAGTTATATCTGTAGAGTCTTACTTGTTTTCTGTGGGTTATGTTTGGTTTTGTTGTACTTCTTTTGCATCAGTTTGTATCTCTCCCAGTACTTTTTTTTTTCTTAACACTGAAAGGTGCGATTAAAATGCATTAAATAAATAAAAGTGCTCAATAGGACATGATAAGTTGAGTCCTTGCTTTCCAGCTCTGCATCACATCCCCATATCACCAGAGAACCTGTCTGCCTAATTATCCACAGAAATTCTATCTGCTTCAAAAAAATGGCCAGGCAGAGCAAGGCTGCTTGGCTGTTTGTTTGGCCGATCTTGGCGATAATTGGATTTGCTAAAACCACCCACACCTCTTGAAGATTAATTATGCCCTGAGTCTCTTTCTAGGAAAGGGCTCTCCTCGCTTTGCCAATTCGGTTGTCTGCTGCTTGAGTGGAAGGGTGGAACATACCAGTGCTTCTCCGGCCCTGTGTTTGATTCTGCAAGTGGCAGAATTGCTTGTTTTAGTCTAAGCACAGAAAGGTCAAACGTGGTATTAAGAGCTTGCTCTTACGTGATGCCAAAAGAATGATAGAATTTTCTTTTCTTCTTCCTTGTCCTCTTCTTTTAATCCCCTCCCCTCCCCTCTGCCACTGCCCACCCTCCAGACATGGCCACCTCATCTTCTCTGCAGGGCCGGTTTAAGGAATTTTTGGGGGGCCTGCAATGCTTTATTTGTGGGATCTCATATGTTTGTCTCAGGTTAACATAACCTAACCTAAGCTATTCACAATACAGGATATTCAGATTGTTACTACTAATGTTTTTGCAGGAGATCCCCCCAATGATGAGCCCCCCAGCAACTGCAGGTGCTGCAGGGCCCTTAAACCAGACCTGCTTCTCTACCATAATTGATGCTGCCTTCCCCATCCCCACCCCATCTCTTGCTTGCCTGTCTGGGCTTAATCCAAATTCACATTCCAGGGAGAGAGAGACACTCAGAGAGAGCAAGGCTAGAGAGCATAGTGCTGCACATCTCTGGTCCTTAGCACATGGGCATGCTGGGCAGTTGCCCAGGGGCCCCACGAGCATAAGTCTCCCATGCTAATCTATGCCCATGCTAATCTATGCCCATGCTAATCTATGCCCAGGGACCCCACAAGCATAGGTCTCCCATGCTAATCTGTGCCCATGCTAATCTATGCCCAGGGACCCCACAAGCATAGGTCTCCCATGCTAATCTGTGCCCATGCTAATCTGTGCCCAGGGACCCCACAAGCATAGATCCCCCATGCTAATCTATGCCCATGCTAATCTATGCCCATGCTAATCTATGCCCAGGGACCCCACAAGCATAGGTCTCCCATGCTAATCTATGACCATGCTAATCTGTGCCCATGCTAATCTATGCCCAGGGACCCCACAAGCATAGGTCCCCCATGCTAATCTATGCCCATGCTAATCTATGCCCAGGGACCCCACAAGCATAGGTCCCCCATGCTAATCTATGCCCATGCTAATCTATGCACAGAACAGAATTTAACACTAATTTTCCAATCACCGGATCAACATTCAAATCTCCCAGTAACTTGGTAGAAGGAGAAAAATTAGGAGGAGGGTTTTGGATGTATGTTTTAAATGTTGTAAGCCACCCTGATTGCGTTCCGTAGAGGGGCGGGATATAAATAAATATTATTATTATTATTATTATTACTACTACTTGTAGCGGAAAGTAGGCATGTTTGCATTTGTAAGAATGGGGAATGCAGGGAGATAAAGAGAAAAGAGAGGAAGAAGAGGATGTGATGTTGCAGCATTATTATTATCATTATTATTATTATTAGCAGTAGCAATAGTGTGCCTTCAAGTCATTTCCAACTTGTGGTGACCCTAAGGCAACCCTATCATGGGGTTTTCTTGGCAAGATGGGTTCAGAGGGGGTGTATATTTGCCTTCTTCTGAGGCTGAGAGGATGTGACTTTCCCAAGGTCACCCAGTGGGTTTCCATGGCCGAGTTGGAATTGGAACTCTGGTCTCCAGAGTCCTTGTCCAAAACTCAGACCATTGCAGCATGCTGGCTTGGTGCATTCAACACTCAAAGTCCCAAAAGAAATCTGCACTCAGTTAACTGAGGAAGGAGAGGAGGAGGCAATTTTTTTCCTTTCCCATTAGGCTCAGGCAAAAGCAAAATGCTGCAAGTTCTCCTGGCTTGTGTATTCTCCCTTATTACTCACTTTTGCCATCTTGACCACACTTGGATGTTGCTTGACCGCTCACATACTAGTTTTCATCTGTGAAATGTTGGAAAGGCATGTAAATACAATAAAGAAATGTAACGACAATTGTGTAAATAAACTCACAAATAACAGCAACACTAGGACTCCAGCTACAGAAACTGCCTGCAGTTTGTTGGTGCTGTGGCGGCTGCTGTTTGGCTTCCCTTTGCTGCTCTATCACTCTTGGCTGCAGTCTTGCTTCCCAAGTTTCTAGCCCGGGGTTCTGCCATTTTGCACGCTTAAGGGTGGGCGAATCTGAGCAAACCCTTCTCCCCACTTTCTCCAACCACCCCTGATTTTTTTCCCCTCCCCTTTGCCTCCAGTCTTAACACCTTGAGGTGGAAAACTGGAAGAAGGGAAAGGTGCAATGAACACACACCACGTGTGACATATTTTTACAGACCTCTGAGGGCCAGGTGTTTCCTGAGTAAAGAAGAAACCGAACCAGGCAGGAGCAAAATGGAAACGGTGCCCCCTCCCCACCTCAAACTCCTAGCTCACCTTTCTTTCCACTCCCTCCCTCCATTGGCATCTTCCTGGAGGGAGTGGGTGGGCGGATGGGCAGAAATCCCCACAATGTCCCCTCCCCATACAACCCCCCCCCCAAGCTCTGGCATTTATGCCCATTTGGGCCTCTTGACAATTCTGTTCTGTTTTTCCTTCCTTTGAAAACGGAGAGGGAAATGGGAGCCCCTGTCCAGGTATGCGCCTGTTCTCCATTATTGCTCCATTGGGGTTGTAACACAATCAGGCCTCCACCAGACCTACCAATATATTTATTTATCCATATAGGCTTTCCTCCTTGTTTTCATTACGTCCCAAGCAAAAGAAGGCTTTGGGTTGGTTTTGGTTTTGGACTCGGTCTGTCTTCTGTGCTGCATTTCACAATAGAGAAAAAGTAGATTATTAAAAAAAAATATTCAGGGGGCACAGGTGGGGGGAAAGGGATCATTTCTCATTTCCCTACCCCACCGTCCCTTTGTTTTGTGGAGATGGCCACAAGAGATGTCCACAGAAGTAAAGGAGGAATAGGTTAGCAGGGAAAGAACAAGGCAGAAAGACAGAAAGCACTCATTTGAAGAAAATGGTGTCTGGAGCAATGCACGGAAGTCACTGTCTTCTCTACCTATATTTTTCCTTCTAGGAAGGAATTATTTTTTAAGATAGTTTGGTGAGGCACCAGCACTCTTTGGCAGAGAAGGCTAAAGACCTTATAAAATGACAAATCCCAGGATTTCATAAGAAGGAGCCATGGCAAATGATCCAGTTCCAAGCTGGATTATTTGTGTAGTGTGGATTTGGCCACAGTTTAGGCCTCAAAAGAAAAGGGGTGGGCAGAGCGACCAAGGGAATGCTAACAGAGCAAATGCACGAGTCCTTGGTTGGAAGCATTTTCAGTGGCTCATTCTGTGCACTGCTAGAAATTTGGGGAGTCAGTTTCATAGGGTGGGCAGAATTCTTATTGGGAAACAATGTCATTTCCTTCTCAGTACTTTTACATTCCCGGATAGTTCCCATTGCACCATCTCTGCCTCCCAGTGGCAGGCAACCTTTTCAAATTGGAGCCATACCCATGAGCAACACAAGACATTGTGGGAAAATAAAACTACACTTTTAATCATACAGGTTCAGTAGTAAAGGGGCCACTAGGAAGCATTCTGCCACTCCAACCTGGAGCCATTCTTCACTGTATCTTCTTGATGAATCAAAATAGACATGCCTGCTCTGAAGCTTCCCTCCATCATAGGTTTTCTGTGGGGTTTTTTTGGGCTGTGAGGCTGTGTTCTGAAAGAATTTATTCCTGACATTTCGCCTGCATCTGTGGCTGGCATCTTTATCCTGAAGATCTTCTCTTAAGATGCCAGCCACAGATGCAGGCGAAACGTCAAGAATAAACTCTTCCAGAACATGGCCTCGCAGCCCAGAAAACCCCCACAGAAAACCTATGGATGCCAACCGTGAAAGCCTTTGACTTCACATCTCCCTCAGTTGGTCATTTCAGGGCAGTCACTTCTGTCTTCTCCCAAATTTTGCTCCGGAGCTGCCTTTTAGTGATTCTGCTGAAGTAAGCCACAGGGTGATGGAAACAGTTTGGAAAGGATTCCATCTGAAGTTTTGCAGGAGGTATTTAACATGACTAATTTTCTCCTTTTAAAAAAAAATAAAGAGAGAAAATGTTATGTTTCTCCTTACTCTCCTGGTGGGAGAAATGAGTGACCCACTAGTGCCTTCTATGAAAAGACATCTTTTCATTTGGTTGCGGTCACTGCTGAGGATATGATCTAGACAATCAGCTCCTGGATGGCTGGGGTCTTTTTTCTAGCATAATTTGCATGTTTTATATCAAAAGCTCCAACCATTTTTTGCACACTTTCTTCTCTAGGTCTTCAAGCAGGGTGCATACAAAATGAAGGAAAGGTGGAGGGGTGCAAGAGACATTCTGTGGTTTGGTGCAAGAGCCAAAGCTTGACTCACTCTTGAAGTTCAGAGCTGAGGCATGCGATTTCCTTGCTCCTCCAACATACTTGAAATGCTGCCTTTTCTCTCCCTTGACATGTGGTTCCTCCACCACCACCTTGCCACTAACTTGTCCAGTGCTGGAAACAGCTCGTGTTTGATATTAAACCCCAAACTATGCTGGACATGATCCAGAAGTGTGCCTGCCTGCCTGCAGTAAAGTTGTTTCTTTCCTTCTTCTTTTCATTTCTTTTGCAAAACCAGTTGCGGGATGCTTCTGATCCATTTCTAACTACTCATTGTTAAAATGCACAGCTAGGAGTGTAGCTATACATACACACTTAAAAAAAAAAAGTCCGGCAGGTCTTAGAGAATGGATTTTCCAGGGGAAACAGACCTCGTATAATGTGATGGATTTTTAGTTTCTGTGATTTGCTTTTTTTACATTGTTTTTACTGGTTTTCATTTGATGGTGGTCTAATTGCTTTTGAACTTCTGAATGCTGGTAATATTTAACTATATTTGTTTCAACTGTGGTAAAGCTGCTTGAGTCCCAAACTAGGGTTGGGGGGGATGATGATGATGATGATGATGATACAGGGGGTCAAATGAGGGAATTGCTTCTCCAATAAGAATTCTGACCCTACCCATTAAAATTCTTTTCAATCCCCAAATTTCTCACATTAAAGAGAGACAGACAGACAGACAGACATTGAAAATCATTCACACTTAGACCTCCCATTGGCTGTATTCACATTCTGATCACTTTGCTTTCTCCTTTTCTCTGGATGCCTAAACTGTATTTCTAAAGTCTTGACTGAAATTTTATGTTACTTCACTGCTAGAAATTTGGGGATCAAAGGAAGATTTCATTGGGCAACAGAATTATTTTTTGGGGGGTGCATTGTCCTTATATCCCCCCCCCAAAAAAAATCTACATCCCTGCTCACAACCCCAATCTGCTTTTGAAACACTTTTCAAGGCTGAGCCAAAAAGTGCAGAATGCTTTCTAAACCTTGCAAGATGCAACCCTCCTTTCCGCAAGGCTTCAGCAGAGGACGTAAAGTTTGCTCCTGACATCCCCTGAACTTCCACCCTCCACTTTACCTTCACTTTTGTTTTTCTCCCTTTGGCTCTCTGGAGATTATTATGATGATGGCAGCTGTTTTGTTGCCAGAAGAGAAGACAGAAGTTTGCCTTTCGTAAATGACTCTGCGACTTTCCCAGTCTTTCAGGCAACTAAATGCAAGCAATATTCTTGGCTGAGAACACCCACAGGGCAAACAAGCTTGGGACATGTCCTAATTTCTCTCTCCTCCTCCCCCTTTGCCCTCAGCTTACCTCCATCACCACAAACTTAAGTGGAAAAGTGTTTGTATTCAATTAAATCAGCAGAAAGGAGAGGAAGGGGTGAAGTCTTGCCCTTCCCAGTAGGTGCAGGCAAAAGCAAACTGCTGCTACCACCTATCTTAGTTTGTCTATTCCAGTGTTTCTCAAACATTGGTCCTCCAGTTGTTTTGGACTTCATCTCCCAGAACCCCGAACTACCTTGGCCAACAGTCAGGAATTCTGGGAGGTGAAGCCCAAAATATCTGGAAGACCAAGTTTGGGAATCACTGATTTATTCTACTTCTGTTGCCATCTTGAGCACTCTCTGATGTTCCTTGGTCACATATGTCCTGGTTTTCTTCTGTGAAATTTTGGGGAGCATGGAGTAAAGGTGTGTGTGTGGGAAACTCCCTGTGCCACCTACTGTCTACATCCCTGAGATAATTTCCCTAAGCCTTTATCATCTAAGTCAGTGGTTCCTAAACTTTAGCCCTGGACTTCATCCCCCAGAAGCCCTAAACACTTTGGCCAATGGTCAGGAATTCTGAGAAATGAAGTCCAAAACATTAAGGGGCGATACGATAGCCCTGTTTAAGTATTTGAAGGGGTGTCACATTGAGGATGGAGCAGGCTTGTTTTCTGCTGCTCCAGAGACTGGAACATGGAGCAATGGATGCAAGCTCCAGGAACAGAGATTCCACCTCAACGTTAGGAGGAACTTTCTGACAGTAAGAGCTGTTCGGCAGTGGAATGCACTCCCTTGGAGCGTGGTGGGGTCTCCTTCCTTGAAGGTCTTTAAACAGAGGCTGGATGGCCATCTGTCGGGGATGCTTTGATCGTGATTTCCTGCGTGGCAGGGGGTTGGACTGGATGGCCCTCGTGGTCTCTTTCAACTCTACAATTCTATGATTCTAACATCTGAAGGTCCAAAGTTTGGGATCCACTGATCTAATTGCATTCCTCCAACTGTCCTGATTCTCAGTAAGGACACTCTGGATTAATTCTTTGTCATCCCACTTTTTTTAGCTGCTTTTAAAATGCCCCACTATGTTTTACTTCCTTTCTCCCACTTGTTCACTTTGCCCTCAGCTTACTTGTTTCTCTTCTTTGGTCTACAGGAGAATCTTTGAGCTTTGCTGATGATTTGCTCTCTGGCCTTGGGACTGCCTGTGTGGCTGCCGGCAGGAGCCATGGAGATGCCCCTGACACCAGCCTCTACTCTGTCATTTTCAAATGTCTGGAGCCTGATGGATTATACAAGTAAGGAGGAGGTGGGGGACTGAGGTGGAAACTGGCCACAAGGAGAGGTGTGGGACTAAGATCCCCTTCAGGATTGGAGACACTTTTGCATTGCCCCTCACAATTCACATAACCCAGTTTTCATCTGTAAAATGTTGGAACAGTGTGCTGGTACTAAGGAATAGTTTGCTTCTGATCTTTGATATAGCCACAATGCTTAATAGCTGTCTCCCCCAAAATGTGCTTGTCCAGATTCCTGTTAGCATGCAATAAGGATGGGAACAAACACTCAAAAAAGTGATGTGTGTCTGTTGCACCATAAAACACATAGGTGTTGCTGTTTTGCTTTATCCATGGGAGCGAGCCTCTAACATGAGTTGATTGTCTTACTGTATTTTTCCTATGCTTAGAGAGCATCATAGGGCTTGTCTATATGAGCCTCCAAAAAACAGAGTGCCCTGAAGTAATGGCATTTGGCATTGTATTGTCTTAATGATGTTTTTTCCTCCCTAATCTTCACATGTAAGATGGTTGCCATGAGTGATTTGCTTGCATTTGTACTTACCTCAATTTGCCGCCGCCAAACTTTTTTTTTTAAGATATCCAAGGTGTGATAGAGCAATTTTTTGATTTAACAGTAAAGCAAAAAACAAAACAAATTCCACCCCGTTTTATTGCCTTAGCGATTGCTTGATAAGGTGACAATCCAACATTTTGAGAACCCCTTCCTAAGCCTAAATGGTCAATTACACCTTCTCCTGTTTGGAGCTTTTTAATTCTGCGGGTAGTCTGCTTCACCCCCATTCATAGGTTTCTCAGTTATTCACAGAAAATCTCTGGAGTCCCTTGGATATTCTTGTTTTCTGGGAGGGAAAAAACTTCTGTTCATCCAAAGTACAGTCAAACCCCTGAATCCACAGGGGTTTGGTTCCCAGACTTACCGTGGATAACAGAAACAGCGGATAACTGTGAACTCTATTAAAACAATGGACTTTGCTAAAAAAGATAACATAGAGTTGCAGTGAGGGACCTAAAAGTTGCTTAGAGAGGATGCCTCTCTAGGTATTTTCCAGTGCAACTCTGTGATATGTGTCCCATATTTTGTGTCCCGTGAATAACTGAAACCGCAGATGTTGGTTCTGTGGATACGGGGGTCTGACTGTACTTGGATTCCTCTGTCCTGCCAGAAAAAAATAAGCTTGCATAAATAGATGTCATGATTCCTTCTTTCTTTCTGTCTGTCTGTCTTTCTTTCTTTCTTTCTTTCTTTCTTTCTTTCTTTCTAACTCACTGTATTATTATATTTCCATTATAGCAACATTGTTTTCCTGAACCAGTAGGTCTTAAATTATTACTTTTTTTAGCAGTCCTGATAAGGGGTTAGAAAGGTGGACCACATGACTTTAAAACAGCTTGCTAACTGTGGTTGGTCTTCTTGAAGAACCCCAAAGGGAGAAACCTAAACTTTAGACGTAGCCAGATGCAATACTTACTGTTTAGTTTTCTCAGCTGTCAAACAGTCCCAAACAGAGAATGGAATAAACACGCAGATGTCCTCAGAATGCTGGACATTTTTCACAGCTCCTTCGTCAGCTGTGACGATGATGCTAAGGAGGCCCTGTTAGGACCAAGGCCTTTGCTGTTAAGCCTCCAGCCTGTGTGCAGATCTTAGGAGAAGAATTTGTGATACAGATATTTCTGAATTAATGAAGTAGATCTATTCCTGGACATTACTTATTTCACAGAAAAATCTGGTACCAGAGGCAGAAATAACAGTTTCTGCCCCACAAAAAATATATATACAAGAGCAGTCCAACAGGTTTCAGCAAACTTTTTATTCAAACCTAACAATATGCACATATAAAATGAAAGAACCAGCTCAGGAAGAATCATAGAATCATAGAGTTGGAAGAGACCCCCAAGGGCCATCTAGTCCAACCCCCTGCCATGTGGAAATACACAATCAAATCATTCTTGAGAGATGGCCATCCAGCCTCTGTTTGAAAACCTCCAAAGAAGGAGACTCCACCACACTCCGAAGCAGCGTATTCCATTGTCGAGCAGCTCTTGCTGTCAGGAAGTTCTTCCTAATGTTTAGCTAGAATCTTCCTAATATTTATGTGGAAGACTTTATTTCACTAGCCTCCATTTTCTGTAGGATTTTTATTTGGTGGCCGGGGCAAACTTATAAACCTATGTTTTTGTTTGCTTGTTTGATGTGCTGCTGATAGCTAATTGCATAAGCTTATCTACTCTTTTCTCTCAGTTTTGCTGTTCATGCATGCTCAGTAAAGGATTCTGGATCTGCTATTGTCCTTGTCTGTTTTAAGGAGGGACACACGGGTACAGTAGAATAGATTAGAGTAGAACCCTGCTTTTCCCCAGCTTAAGCCTTATTGCATTATTTACTGGAGGCGTGCTGTTGCAACCTGACCCTGAAAGGCTGTGTTTGTCCATCCCTCCTTCACTATCCTCCCAGTACTGATGCTGATAAAATAATATTCCAGCTAGACAAGAGGTGGAGGGGGGGAAAGGGAATAGGCAGATGTAAAAAGCTTTTGGAAGAAGGAGCTTCAGTGTCAGGGACTCCGGGTGCATCCAGACTGTAGAAATAACACAACTTGACACCACTTTAAGTGTTGTAGTTCCATCCTATGGATTCCTGGGATTTGTATTGTAGTTTTACAAAGTCTTTAGCCATCTCTGAGAAAGAGTACTGGTGCCTCACCAAACTACACATCCCAGGATTCTGCGGGGTGGAGTCCATGGCTGTAAAAGGTCTGCACAAAGGGTCAAAAATGGGATTGAAATGTAAACCTGAAACAAATAAACAGTATAGGGCACAGCAAGTAGAAGTAGCTGCTATCTCTACCAGCCTGGGATTCATGCCCAGTGACTTTCACAAATGCTTACACACAGAAGCAAGCACATGGAAAGGCAGCCAAGGCAAGGTTCCTCCAGCTTCCCAGCAGGTGAATAGCTTTCCAAAACAGTGGTGACGGTGAGGGCAAATGTCACACAAACAGAGACTTCAGAAGTGTGTTTTTGTTTTTGACCTCTCCTTCCTTCCTTCCCTCCCTCCCACCCCTTCCCAAATGTCTCTCTCTTCTTACTTATTTGTGTTTTCCCCCACTCTCCTTGAAAGAAAACATACCTTTTTGGGGGAGTCATTCCAGTGGTCATCAGCTCTTTGGAGAGGTTGTGTTTTTGCAATTCAGCTACCCTGTTCAGTTGTGTGTTTCCCCCAAGGAGATCATGGTTAATATGATTTAAGGGCAGGGACAGGACCTCAGAGTCCTCCTTCATGGATTTCCATAAATATTATCTCATGTCCTGTCCCTTTGCATCATCCCCCACTTTGACTTACTTCAAGTAATTTAGTCCACCCTATTGACCAATTCTTTCCCTCCTCTCCTCACTACCTCTGCCCCACATGTTTCCTTCCTTAGATCAAAGCTCAGCTTGTGGTTTCCAAGAACAAACAAACAGGGCCTGGCTGATTTGCCCAGTTTTCAGACTATGCTACCATTTTAAAGAAACAAACAAACAAATCTCTCTCTTACTCACTCACACACAAACTCTTGGAAATTTCAGTTTTGGAAAAAACACCTTTTCCTTCACATTGCAGTTGCCTGCCTGTTCAGAGAGCAAAGCTAGGAATCCATTCTTGGTGCCGATAAGTATATTTATTTTAATATATGTGGCCTGCAGCTAAAGTATGCATGCACACACAAATATCTTGCTTCATGTGCTTAAGTCCAGGAGTTGCAATTGGTTCTGGACCTAGCAGGATTCCTGGATGAAGCTTTCCCTCAGCAACTGGCAACCATTCTATACCTAAACCTCTATTTCTCATCTGTAAAATGGGAATAATATTTTTCTGTTTGCACACAGTGGTGAGCAGGCTTGAGAAACAGAGAGAAAGAACAATATTCCTAACCCCCATCTTAAAAATGCAATCTGATAATTATATACCGTTATGCAGACTTATACTTCCCTTGTAAAAGCACGTTGTGGGTGCAATTGTTGGTACACTCTTGGAGAGCATGTAACTAGAATATGAAAGACTGGAAAGTCAGAATCTCATCCCCAATTTGACGAAGAGGGCAGGTTTCCATCCATCCATCCATCCTTTTATTTATACCCTGCCTATTCCCACACTCACATTCAAGAAAGCTTACAAAATAGAAAGAGTTATATTAAAAACAACTATGGTTTCTTTGGGCTGCTTTTGAACTTTGAACTCAGTTTGCAGCAACTGAAGTAAGCTGAGGACAGAGGGGAAAAGTGGGAGGAAAGAGAAACTGGGACATTTTAAAAGCAGCTGAAAAAAATGGGATGACAGAGGATTAACCAGGACTCTCTTGGCCAAACTGGGACAATTGGAAGGTATGCCACCATCTCTCTAGATACCATGTCTTTGTCTACTTTTGGGGTGCCTACATGTTGCTGGTGTTGTTTCTCTTCCCCCCAAACTCCTTGTCTTCAACTGTTGTACTTCTCTGCATTCTCAGGCCATTGGGTTTCTTTGACTGTGCTTGAGGCTAAAGCTCAAACTGGAAGCCGAGAGACCTGACGGTTGTCATGTAGGGGTGTGTCTCTAGATGCAACACCTCATTGTATGTCTTTCTGCACTTTGATCAAATACTGCGAGATCATAGAATCCTATAATTGGAAGAGACCACAAGGGCCATCTAGTCCAACCCCTCTACCATTCAGGAATACCCAATCAAAACATACCCAAGATGAAGTGCCCATTGTAACTTCTGCTGCAGTGTTATTTTAGCTGACAATGAGATTAAATCCCAGCATTTGGGTGTATTGACATTTCTGCATGACTTTCCTACTTTCTAGGGGAGTGTTGCTTTCTATTGTTTTTACTTTATTTTATTTATTTTTTTGCCAAGCACCAGCTGAATGTTTCTGGACAGAAGTCATCTCAGAGGTGAGATGCCTGCTTCTCGTCTTCCGCCTCAGTGGCCTTCCATTCTCTGTCCTCCTGCTATGTGTTTCTCTGCCCAGTGCCAGATTAGCCATTTCACTGCAAAGCTGACCTTCTTCCATCCACTCACTCCACCAGCATTTCCAAGGGTCATTGCTAAGGAAGGTGCGAGCATGCAGTTACACATCATTACCTCCTGAAGACAGATTCTTGGATGCCTCCACTGGCTTGGCATGTGCCGCTGGGCTCCTTGATAGACAGCTGAGACCGGGCTTGATAGGCAGCTGAGAAAGGGGAGCTTTTGCATCATTTGGATGACAAAGTCAGATCAGAATGGAGGTTCACTGCATTTTGGCCCACACACCCTGCCACAAAAAGAGAGGAGAGAACCCACTCAAGATTGGTTCAGAATTTGAAGGGGGTTTCATGTCGAATCCCCAGATCTTGAAACTTGGCCCTTAGTTCTCCATCTGGGAAGATGTGAAAAAAAAATCTTTGGAATGATTAACTCTGGCTTGGCAGAGCTGTTTCGCTGGGCACAAAAGTGTCTGTGTGCCAAAGCTGCCAGGTGGGCCAAATCACCCACCCACAGTCAGACGGACACCAGCCAAGGTCACAGCCTGCATTCGTTTGGCCTGAGAATCAATAAAACTTAATTAAAGACCTCCTTGCTAACACCTGCAACATATATTCTGTATCTTTTCCCCCACCCCTTTGTTCTTTTTCTTTTTGCAACAACTTAATAAGGAAACACACCATGCAAGCCAAAAGCACGAGAAGTCCCTCTTGCTTCTTATCTCCAGAAGGCTGCCCTGTCACTTTCTTTCCTCCCATTTGCTTTCTTCTTCCTTTCCTTGTTTCTCTTTTTCAAGACCTGTTTCCCGCTCTAATCTCTCATTTACGCAAAGCATTACATCTTCACCACATCCCTCCAAGACCAGCTGCTGCCCTTTATCAGGCTGCGATAGCAACCTGTACACCCATCCCAGCTGTGCCAGGGATTCTTACAATTCAAGGTTTTATTTGAGACAACATGTTTCCAGCATGGTTATCTCGAGGTGCAGTCAAGCAAGCAATCTTCGCAGAAGGCTGGTGAGCAAGGCAGCTGAACCCATGGCAAGTGAATGAAGGATTGGTGCCATCCCAAACATAACTCTTGTTTTTCTCTTGTGCAGCCTCTTGTTTTCCCCTTCCACCTTTCTTTCCAAAAATTTAGCTCAGAAAACACACTGGGCAATGGAAGATGCCCAGCCCTATCTTGGTGAATCATAGAATCACAAAGTTGGAAGGGCCAATGTAGTTCAACTCCTTACCAGTAAAGGCATAAAAACCTCCAATGAAGGAGACACCACCAATGAAGGAGTCTTTCCCACTGTCGAACCACTCTTACCATCAGAATGGTCTTCCTAATGTTTAGTCAAAATCTTCTTTCTTACCATTTGAATCCATCGGTCCAGGTCCTACACTCTGGAGCAGCAGAAACTTACAATTGGGATCCATTCCCTAGAAAATTACCCTAATTTTTTAAATGTTTGGGGTTGGGGAAATGGTGAGGGGCTTCACAGCCACAAAAATGGAGTTTGGGGGCGTCATCCAGCCTACAGGCCACACAATGCCCTCCCTTGTGTGAGAGTGACCAAAAGTCCAATGCATCTATCAGGGAAGAAGCAGATAGGAATCCCTGCCCAACAGTGTCAGAGCTTCTCTTGAAGTCCCTATCTATAATTAAGTTGGCTTTCTGAATGGCATTCATAGCAGTGAATAGAGTACTCAAGACAGTTGTTTCTGAGCACTAATCCGCCAAGAATAAAAACAAACTTTGATCTGTGATTTCCTAGTTCTTCTTAATTCTGTAATTGCCAGAAAATGAGTGTGTTTCCTTTCTGGCTTCCAGGCTATAGGGGGTCTTGAACTGATGACCTGAAGGATAATAGTGAGTAAGGGTGGGGAGGGGAGAGTGTCAGGAGTTTTGTAGCACCACCCAAACTCCGGCCAAAGGGAATTGCAGTCATCCTAGCCAAGAAAGCTCTCTGGGCTTTATCAGCCCTTCTGTATGAGATTTAATTGAAAGTTGACTGTGTTTTCCCCCACTGCATTTTGGATTGCCTTTTCTTTCTTGTGCCTGTGCCAGAGATGGGAAACCTGCAACCCTCCCGATGTTCTTAGAAAAAGCTTTCCATCACTCTTGCCTATGGTGGCTAGGACTGATGGGAGTTGCAGTCCAACCACACCAGGAGGAATAGACATTCCTCATACCTGGCTTCTGCATTTGCTTTGCCCTGAGCTGCACAGCAGCCACATCTGATACCAACCTCTTTGCTCTACACAGTGGCCCTCCCATAAAAATGTAGTGCTAATTCAGGATACAAACTCTACCACAGTGCAGTTTGGCTGAACCAGTCCCATGCCTCCAAGGAATGTCCTGTAAGGCCTCCAGCATTTTTAAAATATAAAAATGGCAAGGATCTAGGACACTCTTCCTTAGGAAGAGAAAACATATGCCTGTCCAAAGTCTTGAGATCTGTTGGAGGGCCCCTCCTCATCAGGCCCTTCTCTGCTAGGACATCCCAGTTATGGAAAACATTTCCCTTGGGTGCCTGATCAGCACCTACTTGGCTGCCATTTCACCACCAAGTGAAAGCATGGTTGTTTACAAAAGCCTTTGGGACCAGACTGGTTTTATACAGATCCACACATGTGCATGGTTTTGAATGGTTTTAAGGTATCTTAACTGGTTTCTCTTTTAACTTGTTAATTGTTTAATATGCTTTAGCCTTTTAAAATTATTTTATTGTTTACATTTCTTTTAAAAAAAGAAACAATCATGTTGATTCCTTTCTGAAATCTTTAGATAGAGGTCACAATAGATAGATAGATAGATAGATAGATAGATAGATAGTAGATGTATATATACATGCACTTATATACAGTCAGCCCTCCGTATCCAGATTCTGTATCCACCACCTCAAATATCCACGGCTTGAAAATATGCCAGAAAAAAAAATCCAGCAAGCACACCATGATTTTGCCATTATATATAAGATACACCATTTTACTATGTCATTGTATATAATGGGACTTGAGCATCCACAGATTTTGGTTTCCAAATGAGGGGTCCTGGAACTAAACTCCAGCAGATGACAAGGGCTCACTCTATACACAAACACACATTTGCTGGCATCTTATAAGTCCACCTTACGTTGTGTATATCTTTTTTTTTAACCATTGTAGAGGTTGATATTTTCATCTCTTCATGATGTCCAAAGCCCCATTAGGTCTCACTGTCTCATTGCCATAGCCCTCACCCCATCACCATACTATTGCTGGCTGTTACCATGACCAGACAGAGCAAAGGCTGGCTGGATAGACAGATAGACAGATAGATAGACAGATAGATAGACAGATAGATAGACAGATAGACAGATAGATAGATAGATAGATCGACCCACTGTTCGTCCCCCAAAGTATCAGTGGCCATTAGCTGAGACCACTGAGATGAACTTCCTTTCATTGAGAAGGACTTTCCAATGACTTCACAGGGCTTCAGTCTCCCAAGAACCAAAAGCAGATCTTCCAGTTAAGGCTGAGACTGCTCCATTGTTGGCCAAATGCCTTTCCGCACTTCCACAGCAACATCTGTTACCTCCCATCGGAGACAGGATATTTGGCTATGCACACAGCTGGACTGGCCCCAAAGAGTACAGGCTGATCTGTTCAGCCTGGCACTGCCCAGCTAAAGGAATCGGTTCAGTGCACAGCCAAGGGGTGGTTTGAGGTTGCTGGGTGCTCCTCCAGAAGCATCCAAGATCTCTCATTCCTTTCTCTACCCAACCATGTCGCTTGTTCTTGGGTTTTGCAATCAGCTAAGCTCTCTTGCATCTTGTGGTGGTACCACAAGGGGATGTTTTCTCAGTCAGAGGTGGTGCATATTTTTTTGCTGGGATCACATCCCCCTGTGGATTTCTCTTTTCTGTCTGTCTCATTTGTAGACTGTTTTTTTTAAAATAAACACTTGTATAAATAGGAATCCTTCCATGTCGAGGGAAAGAATTTCTCAAACAAGAGACATGAACATCTATAGATAGTACGCTTTTGTTGTGTAGTCTGTGGAATCCAAGGATTGCAATAACAATGGCAAACCAAATCTTCCCATTCTGTGCCCGCGGCTGCCCAGGGGTTCTCTTGGAACTGGTCCAAGCCACAGGGGAAGTTCTATCAATTGGTAGTGTGCCTTCAGAACCCACATCAGCCCAAAGTTTGGTTGAGCTTCCATTCGGGAAGATGTAAACCAGAGCTAGGATGGATGTTAGAGAGTTTGCTTTTTTAGCCTGTAGTTGGGGTTGAGGGTGGAGGCAAAAAAGGGGGGAAACTAACCCCCCCCCCAATATTTCTGTTCTTAAGAAGACAAAGCTCACTGGTTCTTCTCACAGTTCTAATAGGGCTTCCTTTTCTCTTGTTCTTTTCCAGAGTTTCCCATTCTGAGTTTTTTAAATTAATTATATTTATTAAATTTCCACGAGTAAAATATGCTATTCCCAGATCTTGCATGTCTACAATTTCCAGCAGCACCTTAGCAAGCCTATCCATGGTGGGAAGAGTTCCCAGATCATAGAGGTTGAGCTTGAATCTCAGAGCATGGGCCTTATACTCCAGGCCTCAGGGCAAAGGGGAAGAATCTCAGGGTGACAGCACTGTCTTCAAAAGTAAATGTGTGATTGTGTTCTCTTTTGTTAGACTTGATGGTTTGTGAGTTCTTGGTGTTGTTTTTTTAATGGCATGCTTTTGAGCAAGTGTTTTTGGTGTTTAATGTGCCATGTTTAATCACATCACTGGGCCGACCCTGTGTGACATCACCAGTTTTGGCCATGAAATTTGAACCGCTGGGAAGGTACACTTGATAGGTTTTTGTCACTCACTTACTAATCTGTTCTATCATGGACTTTTCTTCAGCACTTGTTGCTGGGCCCTGTGTAGCTATCTCCTATGTTAGTCCAAATGTCTGGTAAGCCACACATACCCAGAACAAGTGCTGGGTCCTTTCAGGAAAGTTGCCACATCTCCATCACCTGGGCAACCATCTTGTGCTATCAGGCTGGTCCAGTGATCGCCACCTCGATCCGTTTACTGTGGCCACTTTTGCCACTGGAGATTTGTGGTTCAGGATCCACACCGCCAACACCTTATGGGGGTGTTAGACTCAGTTACATGTAGACGCAGCCTCTGAATGCACGTGTTGGAAGTGCTCTCCAGGCAGTAGCAAGGCTGAAGAGGTTGGAATCAATTCTCCTTCTCCCCACGCGACCCTATTTGTAAGGCATACAAAACTGACCAAGCAAATAAAAGGGGGAGAGACCCTGTGCATGAGTGGGAAGTGAAACAGTATTCACAGCGACATTGGCTGTGATTATGAGCTTTTCTCTAGACAGCCCTTTACAGGTAAATGCATTAAGAGCTGCTGCAAGCTAGGCTGGCTGGGGTCTATTAGATTACCCCAACCTTGAATTTGCTACCTTGTAGAAATCTGCCAGATGATTGATTGCAAAGGTGATTTGAAAAACAGTCCTGTCTCTACAGGTGTATCTAACCTCTTGTGGAAGCAACTCACGCAGTACCGGGGCAAGGAGAAAACTTAAGAAAGTGGATTGTTTTTAATCCATTCATTTTTGTACACACTTGCGTCTAATCTATATATATAAATCAATTTTCAATATCAAAAAACAATATAGATCAATTTTCGACTTCTCCCCAACAATAAAAAAGTACTCCCTTGTAACAGGAGCAGAATGCTTGCATAACGCTGGTGCACAACGATGTCTGATATGGAAGCCCTTTTGCGATCTCATGGCGTCATTATAACACCATTTTTGACATGTCTGATAATCTCCTGTTTTTTTCCTTTTAACATGAGCTTTCGTGGCTGTAATTCCACTTCTTCTTATGCAATACTCTCTCTCTCTCTCTCTCTGGCTTTTCTTCACAAACGAAGATTCAGGAAGGCCTCATCCTGCGCTTTCTGCAAGCGCGCTGATGACTAAAAAGGCCAATCCGAGATAAACAAGTCCGGTTGCAAAAAGCACAGCAGAAGGTCTCCTTGGGTGATGTTTCTGGGTTGTGATTCTTTCTGTGTTGCCGTTTCTCTTCAAGACTTGTTTGGCGTGCGTTCTCAAATAAGGCTGCAGCATTGTGGATAGTGCGTCTCCATGCCTCCCGATGTGAGGCCGGGGTGGACCATTGCTGGTGATCAATTTGGCCGAGCCTGAGATGTTGTTTCAGGGAGTCCCTGTATCGCTTTTGCAATACAGAGTTGTATGAAACATGCAACAAACAAATTTCTCTCTCTCTCCCCTGCCTCTATCCTAAGCAACTTCTGCTTGTGCTGAGCTGGCTGCCTTTGTATTTTGAAACAGTACAGACCTTTGGATGGGGGGCAGGCAGTGGATTTATTTGGGTGTATGCCTGGAATCCGAACTCCGCAGAGATCCCCTCGCCTTGCATGGCATCAGTCTCCTGTCATTGCCATCTGTGACTTGAGTTTGATTCTGAATCATTCATGGGGTCTGATATAGGATCCTTTCCTTTCCTGACCGCTGGAGTCAAGGTTATTTACTGACTACTCTATCTGATCAGCCAGCAATGTGGTTCAGATTATATGGAGAGTTCTCACTGGGGTCAGGAGGAGGAAGATAATGATGAGGTAGTTTCTCCTCACTCCCCCTGCCTCTCCACCTCATCCCCAGGAGATTTTAGTACAATGAAAGAAAGGGTTTGAACATAAGGGGGAAAGATTTAATCATTTTAAAAAGCCTCGAGCATATAGGTGATGCAGCGGGTCACGTTAAGAGGAGTGATACCCCATGTATATAGATCATGCAATTTGTCAGAAATTAACGTAATGAATTGTGAACCGGAGGGGCATGAACACACTGAGACACCATGGGATGTCATAATTAAGCCAGTAGGAATCGCCTTCCATGCAAAAGGGAAAAGGGAGACCCAAAAAATAAAAACCAGAATTAAATTGTCAAATACCTTGCTGTCGACACTGGCAAGGAGTTTTAAGGAGAATTCTTTTAATTGTTGGAATAGCCTGTCTGGGATGTATGAAAGTGAGGTGACATAGGTGAGAAAGGGAGCAGGAAGCAGAGCTCTCCTTCCTTAGAAGTGTTGAAAAAATTGTTCATTTTAGAGGATATACAGGATAGCCTTTCTCAGTTCACAGTTGTCTGTGTTAGGTCGTGATAATGGTGTGTGTTGAACTGTGCATGTATAGCTTGGAGAAGGAAGGTTAAGAGAGGACATGATGACCGTGTTCAAATATTTCAAAGGATGTCGTACTGAGGATGGAGCAAGCTTGTTTTCTGCTGCTCCAGAGACTAGGACACGGAGCAATGGATTCAAATTACAGGAAAAGAGATTCCACCTAAACATTAGGAGGAACTTCCTGATGGTAAGAGTTGTTCTGCAGTGGAACACACTGCCTCAGAGTGTGGTGGAGTCTCCTTCCTTGGAGGTCTTTAAACAGAGGCTGGATGGCCATTTGTCAAGAGTGCTTTGATTATGTATTCCTGCATGGCAGAGGGTTGGAGTGGATGGCCCTTGTGGTCTCTTCCAACTCTGTGATTCTATGACTGGGGCTGGATAGGATAGAACTGGGAAGGGGGCAGTATGGTGTAGTGGTTTGTATACTGGACGAGAGGCCATTTTTCAAATCCCTTCTCAGCCTTGGAAACCTACTCAGTGTCCTTGGACAAGTCATACTCTCCCAGTCTTAGAGGAAAGCAATGGCAAACCTCCTGTGAACAAATCTTGCCAAGGCTGAATAGAGTGGCACTGATATTTCCTTTATCTGGACCCTATGCTTCTATTGATCAGCCTAGAATTGCATTGGCTTTTTTGACTGCTGCATCACAGTCTTGACTCATGTTCAGCTGGTGGTCTACGAAGACCCCTAGATCCTTTTCACATCTATTGCTTTCAAGTCATGTGTCACCCATCCTATATTGTGCACTTCATTTTTCTTGTCTTGATCACTAGCCATGTTTGCTAGGGCATGTGGGAGTTGGAGTCCAAAACATCTAAGGGCTTGTCTTACCCTGTCGTATTAAATCCAGCCTCTGGTCTTTGAAAGTGTCAAAGCCCTTTGCTCACCCTGCTTCAGCAATCATCACAGGAGGGACTAGAAACCTTTGACCAGAGGTGTTTTGGACTTCAATGCCTATAAGCCCCTGCTAAGCATGGTTAATAGTAGTGGATTATGGGAGCAGTAGTTCAAAACATCTGGCTGGCCAAGAGTTCCGCATCTCTTATAACAACTCAGTCAGGTCTTTGTGCCCACATAGTACAAGTTGTAGACAAAAGCCGAGGTTGTTTGGTTACTTAAAAGGGAAGGCAGCTTCACAGGTAGGATGAGAACTCATCTGATTGAGTTCTGTTTGAATGTAGATCATTGACAGAGCTCCTGATGTGCTTGCAGAAGTCCCCATGGTCAGTCCTTAGGATCTCCAGTTTGAAAAATCAGGTGACAGGTGTTGCAAGAAAGAAACTCTGCCCAAGGCTCTAGGGAGTCGCCACCAGCCAGAATACACAATATTGGGTAGATGGGCAAATACTGTCTCCTGAAATAGGGCAGTTTCCTGTGCATTATCGACATTCTGCTAGGTCTGCAATGTCTCTGGCCTGCTTAGTGTTCCACAACTTACAGCCAAAGGATACATCTATTGCATGCATTTCTTTTCACCAGAAATGTGTGAATTCAGCTGAACCTGAATCATTAGATGCTCTTTCTCGCATCTCCTCTGAATGCCTCCCCACCCTATGCTTCTCCTTTCTGAATTTGTAGTGTTTGCTTGGATTCCTTGCCAGCTATCAGTTGTGCAATGCATTTTCTCCTCAATGCAAGAGAACCGGGATAGGGAGAGCATCAATTAAAGAGAAACGTGGTCCCAAGCCAACCTAATACACTCGTCTTAAAATGAACTCCATGCCTGACTCTTTTCCTCTGGACATATTCCCTGGGCAACCTTCTTCTCACAGGCTATTCCAGGAGACTTTTGGGGGACACCTATCCTCAGGTGTGTCCATTACTGCCCAATATCTCATCTGCTGTTGCCCTTTCTTTTTCTTGCTCCAAATCTCTGTCCTACCGTACCCTAAAAATTCAGGGCAGGTCATGACATATTTGTTGTGTAAACATTGGAACATATGTCTGAAAGGATTTACTGTAGTCATTAAAAATGTAATGGCTCATCTAATACAGTGCTGTTATTGTTGTTTTCCAAACTTTCCACCTTCCATGTTCTCAGGACAACATACATTGAAACTCTGCCTCCATTAGATCCTCTCAGTGCCCTGTGAAGTAGACTTAAGGCAGGGGTAAGGAAGTTTTTGTCCTCCAGATGTATTGGGTTAGCTCCCAGAAGCCCCTGCTACAAAGTTTGGGAATTGCAGTCCAAAAGATCTGGAGGTCCAAATGTTCCACATGGCTGTCTGGATTCAGAGACAATAGATACCCCAAAATGTGAGCTTCACGACTGAGTGAACTGGGATCTCCTATTCATAGAATCATAGAATCATAGAATCATAGAATTGCAGAGTTGGAAGAAACCACGAGGGCCATCCAGTCCAACCCCCTGCCACGCAGGAAATCACAATCAAAGCATCCCCGACAGATGGCCATCCAGCCTCTGTTTAAAGACCTCCAAGGAAGGAGACCCCACCACGCTCCGCCTTTCCCCTACATTGGCTTGACTCAGCAACCTCTCAGCAAGCCAACATGATGTTCAAAGCATTTTGGTCTAGATGGTAGAGGCCTATGTTGTTCACATAGATCTTATTGGGTCACATTATTGTCCTGCCTGAAATCCAAACCTGGAGATAAGGTTTTTATTTTGGCTGAGAACTTAAAATGCCAATAAAGCTGCTTGCAGAATATATACATTTTATTTTCTGATGGGCCTCAGTCTTTCCATTGAGTGAGATGGTTGTTTCGGATAGATTTCAAGCAGCAGCAGCAATCCTAAAATCCTAGAGTTGGATGGGACTACAAGGGCTATCTAGCCCAAAGCCCTGCCATGCAGGAATACACGACTAAAGCACTCCTGAAAGATGCACAACGTGTACTCGGATGCGCAAAGTGGCCTGTTGTGAAATGGGAACCCCGGTTGGATAATGGGACATCTTGCACAGTACCCCGTTGTGCATTGTCGCAGTTCACTAGCATGGGTTGCCTAGTGTCTTAGTGATATAACGTCATTATTGTAGCATTACACATTGAAACCCCTAATTTAGTATCCCAGCTATTCTTTATTTTTAACTTCTGTGTGATGTGAAATGTTCAGCTGTATCTGTTTTATCTTCTGTAAGCTACTTTGAGTTCCAGGCTGGAAAAATGGTGAGATATAACTACATATAGCAAAAACTACAACTCCCAGCATTCCTTACAATTGGCTAAGCTGTCTAGGGCTCCTGGGACTTGCAGTCCAACTGCATCTAGAGGACCACTCAGTTCCCACCCCTTTTCTAGGTTATATCAGCCTCTTGGTTTGTTTGCCAGGCTCAAGGGGCATACCTTTGGTTATAGTGAGTTGTGGCGATGCAGGAAAAAGCCATGAAAATAAGCATGGGTATGCATTGTACAGCAGGGCTATGTTCGCTGGAGCGTGGAGCATACATTGCACATTTGAAACAAAAACAAATAATGGCCTATGAAAGCTGGCTTCTTCTAACAACCCTTGAATTAAAAACAAGAGATAAAAAAAAAATGTAGCATAAATGCTGTACAAATGCCTGCCCAACTTTAGCTCTGTAAAACGTCCAAGAAAAATACTCCACAGCCCCCTGAGGTAGCTTATTAGGAGCAGCTTTTAAGAGCTAAATGATGTTTAGTGCTCTGCATTCCACAATGCTTAACCTAAATCTATTTTCCACATTTAAAGCTGCTATTCTTTTGTTTCAGCGAGCCAAGCAAGTTATTAGATGCACGTAACCTCTATTAAGGTCCCCACTTACTTTTGCATCCTGGGAAGTCTAAAGGACTTTCCCGATAAGCTGTTTCCCTCATCTCTTCTTGCTGCTCTTCTTAGCTCTTGGAAATGGCCATACATTAATTATACATCAAAAAAATCTGCTAAATATTGGTCTCTTTAAACCAAGAGTAGGCAAATGTGGACTTCTAGATGTATTTGGCCTACATGTTCCATCAGGTGTAGCAAGTATATAGGAAGTGATGAGGGAGTATGGGAGTGGTAGTCCACACACATTTGGAGGACCACCAGTTCTTACCCCTGTTCAACCCAAAGATTGCTGAACCTAGATACACCTTCAGGAATGGAAAGAATATTTTAAAATATTTGGAAAATACAGTTGTCCCTTCATATTCTCTGGGGTTTGGTTCCAGGACCCCACATTGAAACCAAAATCCATGGATGCTCATGTCCCATAATATGCAATGGCAGAGCAAAATGGTGTCCCTTATATAAGATGGCAAAATCAAGGTTTGCTTTTTTAAAGAATATTTTCAAGCCTTGAATATTTAAATCCGTGGATACCAAATCCGTGGATATGGAGGGACAACTGTAGATGAAAAACATGTTTTTCAAGTGTCAAGAAAACCTGATGAGAATAATTTTGGACTGATAAGAATCTTTGCATTTCAGAACTTACTCTGTGCAAAATTTGCACATGTTTGTGGCAGCATAGCTCGTTATTGCACTGCAAGTTTAGAACTTATTGTATTCTTTATCCCTGGTTTGAAAAGCTTTGGAGGATCGTGTTAACATGACCAATTCCTCTGTATAAAAATGAGATTCTTTCCTGGATATATGTTCCCCTTCCTTTATGTTTATTTGTTGCAGGAACCTAAAGAGCAACTGTATACCAGATTGTCAAAAATCATTCTGGTTGGACTTAATTCACCAAGCTTTCTCTTCCAATGAGAAAGCTCATGTACACACACACACACGACAGATGGGTATTTTTATTCAGAATTTTTTAGAATGGCAAATGCAAGACACATTTTGGTTCGTGTTTATTAAACGGTTCTTTTGGTTTCTCTGTTATGATGTATGACTATTTGCATGATGAATAACAAAAATTAAAAGCAAACAAATAAGGTTTCTACTGAAGACATTCTCTGTTGAAAACAGATTGCAGACACACCGTGAGGATTTCAGATTGTCACATAGCCTATCTGATTTGGCAATGTGTGACAACATCACAAAGCCAACTCAGAACAAGGGTGGGGAAGAGTTCCCTCACTCTGAATAGGCTTTTTGGCATTACCATACAGACCCATCTGATTTAGGTATATGATTGCACCATGAAGCAGCAACCAAAGTGCATGGAGGGTCCATCTGGGAAGTAATAATTGTTCATAGAGGGTACAGCTGTGGGGCTTTCCCCTCCTGCCTCATCTCCTTGGTTACTTCAAGAGCTAGTATATTGATTTTCTTTCTCCTCTGCTCATTGTGAGCAACCTTCTTTCTTCCCTCCACCTTCAGCTGTCAGATTGATGCCCTCCTCTAGAGACCCCCTTCGCTAAACAGGTCTCGCACTTTTAAACAGCTTTCAGATGTGTCTTCAAATGCTTCCAGCACTAGCATGGTGAAAAGCAGAGAGGCTGTAACCTTTGACTAATGGATTCAGTGTTAACATTGAATCTTTCTTTGAGGACATCTTTGGCATGAGAGTTAACTGTGACTGTGGCTGCCAAACATTTTGTCTAATGCTTTGACGCAGGGCGATACCAGTCCTAAAGGATACGGAGCTGCTGCTAGCATATCATAGAAGCCAGAGTGATTTGACGACGGTACCTCTCCATGTAAGAATACAACAAATTGTGGAACTGGGTATGCAGAAAAATAGGAGTGTAGTGTCTTGATCAAGGGAAGTAATCGTGCCACTCTATTCTGCTTTAGTCAGACCTCACCTGGAAGACTGTGTCCAGTTCTGGGCACCACAATTCAAGAAGGATGTTGACAAGCTGGAACGTGTCCAGAGGAGGGCGACCAGGATGGTGGGAGGTCTGGAAGCCATGCCCTATGAGGAGCGGCTTAGGGAGCTGGGCATGTTTAGCCTGGAGAAGAGAAGGTTGAGAGGTGACATGAGAGCCATATTTAAATATTTGAAGGGATGTCATACTGCAAGTCAATCACTCATGGCTGCCATCTCACATGCAAAGCTTATGGGGGCTTTTGGGGGCAAAACCACCATTAAGACAAATGGCTGCTGCTGCAAAATGAAATTACTCTGAGGTGCTCCATTCCTCCCCCCCCACCCCGCCCTGGGCTGATGTCCCACCTCTATCATAGCCCTATATGGGAGAATCCTGTGTTCTCCTCACTAGACTCAGCTCTGATCCCCAACAGACAGGGTCTCACAACAGAACAGCTATGCCCATAGATCATGTTATGAGCCTGCTTAAATTGTGGCAGTCATGTTGATCCGCTAAGCCACCAGAACAGATCTTGCAATCCCAGAAAATGTCCTTGTTCTTCCACCCTCTCCCTCCCCCTGCACAATGAGAGGGTTTTATGTGCTGATTTACTATTCCTTAATTATTCTAAATCACAGAGTTGCCATCAAAAAAGAGGAAATGCATTCTTGTGGCTTTAGCGGATAGATTGATTTATATTTGTATAAATATATACTTTAAATTGCAGTGGCCTGAATAGGCATTTTTGCACAGACATCCGAGGCGCTTACAGTTAATTGTCTCGTGGGCTACACTAAAATTCTGCAGAGAGATTGTGGCTCTAGACTTTGCAGAGATTGCACAATTTGTACACACGTGGACCCAGAGACTGACTTACAGTCCATACTTGTATTAAACTAGAAAACCCCCCCTCCTCCAAATTTCAGAGCCATATTGGCCAATTGAGAATTTATGCAGCTCATTTTGCTTAGGATGCATTAGGTTTGGAGTTGGGCCAACGTTTACCTTTCTTTCTTTCTTTCTTTCTTTCTTTCTTTCTTTCTTTCTTTCCTTCCTTCCTTCCTTCCTTCCTTCTTTCTTTCCAGGTGAGTTACTCACCACTATTGCCACCAGCAAGTTTTTTGCCCACCAAAATGGCACCCTCATTGGTGGTGAATTTGCACACCTTGTAACACATAAGCATTTATAGGAATTGTTAGTTGTTGCTGTTATGTGCCATCAAGTGAATTTAAGCCAGCCCTATGAACAAGGTATCTCGTGGTTTTTAGGAGCCTTGTTCAGGTCTTGCAAACTTAAGGATGTAGCTTCCTTGACTGAGTTAATCTATATATAATGTGGCCTTCCTCTTTTCCTACTGCCTCCACTTTACAAAAATTCACCCTTTAAAACAAAAGCCACCCCCCCCCAAAAAAAACCTAGAAGTGCTCCCAGGAATACTTTTGGGGTTCATCCCTATTTGGTACTAAGGAGAGAATGGTTTCTGTTATCCTTCTGTCCTTAGGTTACTGCCCTCCTTCTAGTTTGTGGAAGAAAGGAATATGTAGGCTCTTTGGACTTAGAGAGGCTCTTAAGAGCACCAAAGACTGAGCCCTCAACACCCTGGGCTGCTTTCTTGCTTAAAGATGTCAGTTGAGATCTTCCATCACCGTCTACATTTTGTTACTTTACTAATCCATAGCTAGGCTGCAGAAATGCAACCAACCACTGTTAGTGATTTGCAAAGATGCACATTTGGGCACTAGCAAGAGTGCTCCAATATGCACCAGGCCACTTCTGATGCACATTGAGCGCTCTTATTGTGCTCTGGCACAATAAGATAGATAGATACATTCTAGCCAGTGTCTGGACGCTCATCTGGGAGCACCCCGAAGCACATCAGAGTCAATTGAGAAGCTTTCAGTGGGGCATCCTGAAACATCAGCTTAAAGGTGCAAGATGGTCAATCTTCCCAGCCTGCAGATGAGAGATTAGATTTTGAAGTGTCAGGGACTTTTTCCTTTCAACCCTGGTGTTTTACCACTTTCCCCCAATACAGCCTAAAGCAGGAGCAGGCAAACTAAGACCCATGGGTCCCACATAGTCCTGGAGAATCCCAAGTTTGGCCCTTAAAAATCACATCATGTTCTAGCTGGTTTTTCACCTGACAACTGGCCAAATCCATCTGCAAATGTAGCTGGTTACTTCCTCCCTCCCCCTCCCCAAAAAACCCCCAACCCCAGCTTCAAATCAGCCAAAATGGTAGCCAGAAGTGACATGACATCACTTCTGGCATGCTGAAATATCACAGTACGGAGAATAGCTCACTCCCCTTCCGCAATTGCCCCGTCCCTGGCCAAGAAGAAAAGATAGTTGTTGTTTTAACAAAACCTACTACCATCTCCATTATCTCTCTCTCTCACACACAACCCCAAATAAACTCTGCAGCTGCTGGTGCACAAAGGCAATAAAAGAGATATTTCGGGTGGGGGGATCCCACATACAATCACCTGGCCATTTTTGGTTTTGTTTTGTTGTTCCTGTAGTGTGCCTTTTCACTTTGTTCCATACACAATTAAACCTGGGAACAGACTGATCCCTCCAGATGTGGTGTTCCATAAAGCAATGCTTAACACTGCTGGGAATGTTTTGCTCCCCATCATAGCACCCCGTCCAGTCCAGCTGCATCGTCCCATCAAAGGAACGAGATGTCAGCCACCACCACTGCCTCCTCCTCCTTCAGCATAGGCAGTTTTAAAAAAAGAAGAGCCAGACCTTCCATTTCTGTTCAAAAAGTGAAACTAGACATCTATAGACTAGGGAATCGACTCTCCCATTCACATGTTTTTGTTGTCATCCATGTGGTCTTCTGGGTACACTGATGACTAACTGCAAGAGATGGATTGCAATGAGGATTTCAAACAGCAGAGCCAGCTCTACTATGAGGCAGGTGCTTCAGTAGGCTGGTTTGAGGAATTAAGAAATGGCAGAAAAGTTGCTTGTTGAATTGGAATGAAAGCAGGGACTTCAGGTGGTAGTGTGTATGTCTTTTGTTTCATTTTGTTGCTGCCAGGGATGGAAGTGGTGCTAAGGGGAATTTCTGTCTCCCTAAAATTACTGAGCAGGCTTGGAGTGACATGCATCATGAGTTGGGTTGGGAGGCAGGGAATATTTGTGCTTGTTTTAATTTGTAATTCACCTTGAGTCCTAGTTTAAAAAGGTGAGCATAAGTATTGGAGGAGAAGGAGGAGGAAGATGATAGATAGATAGATAGATAGATAGACAGACAGACCAATCTTAGGGAACAGCAGAATTGAAGACAAAGAGAGGGGGGAAGATTATAAACTAGCACCTCTTATAATGGAAACCCACTGCATTTCTAGTGGTGATAGGTGCTCCAAGAGCAAATTCCAAAACTGAATGACATAACCTCTGAATGAAATCACCATAGGTAGGATCACAATAACACAATTACAAAAGTGGCATTCCTTGTACTATACCATGGTATCTATCCAATGCTATAGCACAGATTCCTAGATTCATAGTTAAGCTCTGAATCATTGATGGTTCAAAATTCCAGTCAGTAAGACCTGGTAGCCTGTGAAATTGACCATCACTACCACCACCATCATAATTATTGACACCTTTCTAGTAGCAACCATCATAGATAGGGATATTTAAAGTGAGAGTCAACTTAGTAATCAGTAGTTTGAAGTAGCTGGTAGTTGGTAAATCTGTCTTCCTTTTTTGCTTTTCACAATACGGTAAACCCTATGGTAAAAATCTTTGCTCCCATTCCGACCCATTGTGTCCCTCACATTACAGACCTGATGACTTTCTTCTTTTCCAGATTTACTCTCTATGCTGTGGACACTCGTGGAAGGCACTCAGAGCTGAGCACAGTCACCCTGAGAACAGCTTGCCCATTGGTGGATGACAGCAAGGCAGAAGGTAAAACATTCTATTTCCCCCCTACATCTTAGAATCATAGAATCATAGAATTGCAGAGTTGGAAGAGACCATGAGGGCCATCCAGTCCAACCCCCTGCCATGCAGGAAATCACGATCAAAGCATCCCCGACAGATGGCCATCCAGCCTCTGTTTAAAGACCTCCAAGGAAGGAGACCCCACCACGCTCCGAGGGAGTGCGTTCCACTGCCGAACAGCTCTGACTGTCAGAAAGTTCCTCCTATTGTTGAGGTGGAATCTCTGTTCCTGGAGCTTGGACCCATTGCTCCGTGTTCCAGTCTCTGGAGCAGCAGCAAACAAGCCTGCTCCATCCTCAGCGTGACATCCCTTCAAATATTTAAATAGGGCTATCATATCGCCTCTTAACCATCTTTTTTCCAGGCTAAACATACCCAGCTCCCTAAGTCTCTCCTCATAAGGCATCGTTTCCAGACCTTTCACCATTTTAGTTGCCCTTCTCTGGACATGCTCCAATTTGTCCATATCCTTTTTGAATTGTGGTGCCCAGAACTGGACACAGTATTCTAAGTGAGGTCTGACCAAGGCAGAATAGAGTGGCACTATTACTTCCCTTGATCTAGACACTATACTTCTATTGATACAGCCCAAAATCGCATTGGCCTTTTTAGCTGCTGCATCGCACTGTTGGCTCATGTTCAACTTGTGGTCTACTAGGACTCCTAGATCCCTTTCACACGTGGTCTCATTCAGCCAGGTCTCTCCCATCCTATATTATTCTTGGCCTGTGCATTGCCATTAAATCCACTCCAGCCATAAACTTGCAGGAAGAAGCAGGAGAAAAGTCTTCCCTCCCCTTCCAGTTCCTCTGAAGGAAGGTTTAATTGATAGTGTAATTGTATTATTATTATTATTATTATCAGGTATTATTACTATTATCATTGTTAGGGTTTTAAATCTTGAGTTAAGTCTTGGGGTCCCCAGCAACAAAAGATATTTAAAGGGGGTCCCTGGTAAAGAAAAGCTTAAGAGCCACTTTGGTCTAGAGTTAAAATTAGGACACTCTCTCTTTCTCTCTCTCTCTCACTTTCTTTCTTTCCGAGCTCCTGCAGAAAGTGATAGTGTGTTGGGGGGGGGGGTGTTCCTAGAAGTTGTGGGTTTTTCCCCCCTGTAATTCTCAATTGTTTTTTCTAAAAAGTATTTTATCAACATTTCCACTGTCCTTGATTACTTTCTGGCAATTCGCAGCAGCCGCCGCAACATTTTATTCCCACCCTCTTTTTAGTTCCAAAAACAAGATGCATCTTTCCTTCATCTGCCATGCTCTCTCTCTCTCTTTTTAATGTGTTATTATCAGTGAAATAGCACTTTTGCAGTATAACTCTGCACCTCTGAAAATAAGTAGGCAAGTAAGTCAGAGGGGAGTAAATGTGTCCATCAGACCATAGGCCCACCTCAATGAAGCATACTGCTTGGAGGAGCCCTAGTGCAGATTCAAGAAATTACTCCCATGAATAAGTTTTAATTTAATCTTTAACAGAACCATCCAAAGTGCCGAACCCTAGTCCCAAAATAGTGTAGGCATTCTGCCATAAACCATGATGGAGCTCTCTGTCTCCATGTTCTTTAAGCACCTCTGATACCTCCTTTAATGTTTGGACTAAAACCAGAGTGGATCCACCACCCCAATGACAGGGAAGCCACCAGCTTCAGGAACAACTAAAATGTCCGAGAAGTGTGCTAGCAACCAAGTTCTCCAAAACTTTTCATCAACTAGTTGGTACAAAGCTTGCAGGTGGGTGTGTGGCATCAAAAACTCAAGAAGCAACAAAAACTCCCCAAATCCAACTGGACCCTCTGGCCATTTAATTTACTGCCAAGGTGGAGATACCTGACTGAGAGAAGTGCTAGGTGTAAAAATGACCAGCCAGAGTAGCTTTAAAAAAGACGGATCTCTTTCGGCAGGCCTTTCCTGATTAGTTCCCGGCCTCAGGGACTCCTGGCTCTTTTTAGTCTGCTGGCTATTTATTATTTTAATGTGATTTTACATCAGATGTTTTAATGTATTTGGTTTAATATCTTTTTATGGGGGAGCGTGGGGGTGGGTGGTGTTTGGAGATTTTAAATTGTATTGGTATTTTAATTTTTGTAAGCCGCCCCAATTGTTTTAACAGAGGGGTGGGATAAAAATAAATTTTATTATTATTAAATATCAGTTTCTAACTAGTTTTGTTTGGAAGGTTGCATAGTCTTTCCTCTCTGGAAATCAAAAAGGTTGGGTAAGTCTATAGAGATCTGTTCATTGCATTGGCTGAAGCACGCTGCTTTGCTTAGAGCAGAGACATGGAGCAACATGGCAATGTTTACAGCGACAAATCTGGAAAATAATTATAAGTGGTGCATTAAGTCACTTACAGCCCAACTGTGAATGTTACTGAGTGGTTAGAGGAGAGTGTTCACCTGTTTTCCTCTCTGCTTCCTTTCCAGAGATAGCAGATAAAATCTACAACTTGTACAATGGCTATACCAGTGGAAAGGAGCAGCAGACAGCCTACAACACCCTGATGGAGGTCTCAGCTTCCATGCTTTTCCGTGTCCAGCACCACTACAACTCCCACTATGAGAAGTTTGGGGACTTCGTCTGGCGTAGTGAGGATGAACTTGGGCCCAGGTAGTCATTCCCATCATTTTCCCAGGAACCCATTAGCACATGGTCAAAGTTTGTACTGCTTAATTCGTCCGACATGACATGTGGGTGGAACTTAACTTGGAAATCAGCTTGCTAATGGCAGAGCAGTAAGTGCAGAAAAAGAGCCATGTTAGACCAGACCAAAAGCACATCATCTTGTTCACATGGTGGCCAACCCAATGGGAAAGCCATAAGGAAGTTTCCCCCCATATCTGAGATTTGTGTGGGGGAGCAGACTGGTGTGCTATGAAGAAAACACATGGTGTCTGCAATGGGGCAGCTCCTTTTAGAACCAAACCTCTCCACTCTGTCATTTGTTCTTAATACCTGGCACAAGTCGAGAGGAACATGCTGGGGTTGGGATGTCCAACAGCCGGAGGAAGCAGTTACGAGTCAATGGCATTTAGGCCATCCTGAAACGCCTTTCCTTGACTCCTTTTCCTGACCCTTTAATGACTTAATGAATCACCATCTTCTAGAAATGGTCCCTCCTTTCTGGACTGGGAAGGGTGGGAGGTAGGTCCTTTGGAGTTTGGGCCAAGTTCATCTCCAAGTTTTGAAAACCCCTGACTTCCTCTGGGAGAACTTGGAGAGGACTCAGCCTCTGATTTATGACATTGCACTGGCTGCTCTTCTAATTTATCTCCTGGCCTGCTCAAGAAGATACCACACTCCCTTTCCTCTGCTTCCTTCATTCTTCCTTCCCTCTTCTTTGTCTCCTTCTTCCTCCAGGGAAGATGTCAGCCAAAGATAAGTCTAACCTTTAGATGTTACTTCATTAACCTTTTCACAGGAGTGAGTCACACCAGCAGCTTGGCCTAAATATTCCCAATAATCTGTTTTCATTTCAAAGGGAGTGTGTCATATGGAGAGAGCTTCTCCTCCCTGCTCCTCCTCTTTCATCTATCCTCCCAATAAGATTTACTCTCCTGCATCTCCATCCCAGCCAATTGGGTCAGAACTGTTTCCCATAAGCCACATCCTTGAAATTTCCTTTTAGGCCCTGCATTCCATTGTGTGGCTGGAGAGAGAGAGATGGATGCAGATATCCTTAGGGAGGAGAATGGGTTGCAATCCAAAAGCATGTGTGGTTGGGGGCAACAGGGGATGGCTCTCAATTGGAATACCCTTAGGGACATCCTTAGGGCAGCTCAAGATATTTTGCTGTCTGAGGCAATGAACAAAATGGGACCCTCTCCCATCCATGTGCAAAAACTGACTAGACTGGCATTGTTATTCAGGGCTGACAATGAGACTGTCTCCACATTGGAATGAAGCAGGTAGTTTTAGGGTGGAGGGAAGGCCATGTGGAAAATAACTCTTTCCTCAGTGCCTTGCCATTGGAAGATATAATTCTCTAAAATAATCAATTGTTCAAATTAAAACTACACAGTCTAAACCAATACAATTCTATGATTCTATGCACACAAGAATGCATATATATATAATAAGTAACAATATAGGAGAAACTCCTTAAGACATAAATCAGTTATCAAGTAAACAGGGCAAACATGGACTGGCCATTCACAGAATCACTGGAATTAGCTAACACACATTGGAAACTGCTTAACGCAGTGTAGATGTATAAATAGCTATTGCTTAAAAACAATTTGTAAGACACTCTGATAGCCTTGAGGCTGAAGAGCAGGGTATAAATAAATAAATAAATAAAATTACACCCCCACACACCAAAACAACAACAACCAGTGAATGCAATGCTAAAGTTGGAGGAGTATTATGATATTCTGGAAGAAGAAGTGGAAGAAGGGTTTGGTGGACTATGCATTTGGGGCCTGAATTTGGGGAGATCTGAAAAAGGTATTGACACCTTACCAAGTAATGTCCAGCACAGACAGAGGAAGGTTGTTCTGGCACCTTCCCTTCGTAGTAGGTAGCCTTCTCCCCAGAATTCACAGGCTGTTCATTTTCCTTTCCAGGAAAGCACACCTCATTCTGAGGAGGTTAGAGAAGGTCAGCAACCACTGCTCCACCTTGCTTCGCAGCCCCTACATCCAGAGTCACACCGAAACCATGCCCTACCTGTTCTGTCGTAGCGAAGAGGTCAGGCCACCTGGCATGGTCTGGTATAGCATCCTAAAGGACACGAAAATCACATGCGAGGAGAAAATGGTCTCCATGCTGCGCAACATGTATGGCGAGTCAAAGGGACGATGAGAGAAGGTACCATCCAACAGATGTAACAGACCAGACGGGCCACACGGGACTCTGTAGCATCAAGGACTTAAACAGCCATCTTGCAATTTGAGGGACGAGAGAACCAACGAGATTGTGGAGGATTCAAAACAGACACGAATGAGGCAGCAGCAAATTGAGAGATCAGCCAGACTTTTTTTTGTTTATTTCTGTTTTTTTAATTATTAATTATTATATTATTATTTAAAAAGGAAGTACATAATTTTGCTCAGATTTTTTTTAAAAAAAGCAACAAGAGAGAAACTGTCTCTCCTTTTAAACTTCTTTTCTTACTAAATCTGTAGGCGATGTGCCCAAAAGTCAAGAGGAAGAGGCAGAAGCAGGGAAAACAGACAGTGGGGGAGGGGGACGCCATAACAGTGGGTTCAATCGCTCCAGTCCTACTCAGAGTAGACCTACTGACCCTGGTGGCAACCTTACCCCGGAGGACTTTATCTCAGATGGCTTGGCTGTGGTAAGCAAAGAGCCAGTAAAGACCTACAACTTGGAAGAGGCATCATCTTGGAAGTAGATACCAAGCGATTTAACACCGGTGCAAGGACTTTGCTAGTGAGCAGCGAAGAGAGGCCAAGAAACACAGATTGCTCCAAGTTTGCAGAGGGTCTGCTTGTGCAGGGTCCTGACAGGTTCTTTTGTGCATTAAAACATATTTACTTCCACCTTCTCTTGGTGCTTGGGATTTCATCTGGTGATGGTGCACGCCTGGGCATGGTTTCTTATTGTCACCTTGGTTGGTCTGTCTGGGTAGACGGGTCTGTGATTAATCTAGCAATATCATGGTTTGGGGATGGGAAAAACAAAAACATGAGCAACTGAGGACAGAGCGAGAGTGTCTGGACTAAAAATTGCATTGGTTCATGAGAGGCTTTAGTTAGGAAGACCTGGATCTCCCAGTCTTAAAACCTATGGCCAAGGGGTTGTCTTAATGCAGAAAATACTCCTCATGGAATGTGAGGAGAATCCTATCTGTCTTAATGGGACCCCACATCATATTGCCATATTTGGAAGGAGGGAGGCCAGAAACATCAAAAACTCCAAAGAAAAAGCCTTTGTGGCTTTTTCTGGAATTTTTAAAAAGCAGTGAAAGGGATGCACATTGTTGCTCGTTGGGACAAGCAATTCGCTTTGAATCACTTTCCCATAGGAGAGGAAGTGCAAAGATGATTGGCTGGATGAGTGCAGGGGGTGGGGCTTGCTAACAGGACAAGCACCCAGCACCACCATGTTGGATTTTCGCCTTGGCGAGTGATTGCTAAGGCGATAAAACAGGGTGTTCTTCCCCGCCTTTTTTTGTACATGCAAAATATTACTCAAGTGCACAATGGAAAATAGAGGTTTTTTTTAAAACAAAAGTTCGGCAGCAGCAAACAAGGCAAGTAAAAACTTGAATAAATAACTCATAGCCACCATTTTGACCAGCGGGCATGCAAAGCTTTGGGGAGCCAAAATACCATTAAGACAAATCGCAGCTGCTGTGATTTGCTATTACAGCAGAGCAATCTGTTTGTATAGACAGGGCCCAAAATTCTAGATCCGCTGCATAGTTAACTATCCCTGTTGCAATTTTTCTGTGCACTGGAGATCATTGGTGGTGGAAACAGCATTCTGCTTCATCCTGATCAACAGGAGAACAGATTCCTGTTACTCACACAGCAGCTGATGCCCTATAAGGCAGGACTGGGTGACTTCTACAATCCCTACATATTGCCTACAGTATTGCCATGATCACAAATATGTAGAATTAACTATAGATGTGCAACTCTAGGTTATGCATTTATGACTATAGTCATGAATTCCAGCTTGCATTCTTAAAAATAAGATAAAATTGCGTTTTGTGTCTGCAAGCTGTAGCTGGAATTCAGGAGGGAAGAGCCTTCTAGAAGAGGTAAGTCTAGAAGTGGAGTTTAAAGCAATAGTAATTCACCCTGCTGTGCCCAGTATTCTAGCCCTTCTTGAATGGGGAAAGCTAACACTGAGATTCACACCCACCCACACAGATGGATTGTGGTTAATTCACAGCATTAATTGCCCATCGACCCATTCCTGTGCAAGGTAGTCCATTTGGCAGTTGGAGGTAATACCCATCACTTACCTTAATCTGCTCTAAAGCCACCTGACCCATAGACTGTTGCTATAGATCTTGCAGGAGTATGTTCCATAATTGTGTTGTGTGAAGCAACTTTTTTCATTGGCTGGCTGGGCCCACCTGCCAATCAGTCGCATTGATTCAGGGTGTATCCACACTGCACAATTACAACAATTTGATACCAGTTTTGTAGCCATGGCCCCTGCCTATGGAATCCTGGGACTTGTCATTTGAGGATAGTATAAATGTAATAATGAAGAATGTAATAAGATGGATAAAGGACACAAGTTACCAAAGTATGTAATAAGAAGCAAAATTGAAAAAATGTAATTTATCGAATTGGACGGAAATACTAATTGGATCATGTATGTAAGAGATGACAAGCTGGACTTGTGTAAAATAAATATAATAATAAAAAAAAATTTCTGCTAGAGAACCCTAACCCGCTACAGAGAAGTGGCTCATTAAGCTGCAAAGCCCAGGATTTCATGAGATGGACTACAGTGGTGTGAAACTGCTAGAACTGTGCAATGTGGAGGCACTCCACTAAAATCCCATCCAGCCAGTAACCATGCTGGCCAAGGTTCTGGGAATTGTTGTTCAAAAAATATAACATATCCAAGCTGTAATATACTATGGGTGGGCAAAGTGCAGCCATCCAGAAGTTGAATTGCAACTCTCATCATCCCTCGCCATTAGTACTCCTAGCTAAAGCTGATGAGAGTTGCAGTCTAGAAACATCTGGAGGGCCCTTCCTGTGAGAGACCCTCCACATTCTCAAGACCACCCAAGAAACAAAAACCTTGGGGAAGGAAAAGATTCACACACAAAAAAATTTTAAGTTATTTAGATCCCTAGCATCTGTAACCAGCACATGAACCAAGGCTAGGGAAGCTTTATCTGTCCAAGGGTGCAGGGTTCTAGTGGTGGGGGAAGCCCAAAACCAAAGGAAGTGGGACCAAAAAATACTAGCATAAATACTAGCTGATTTAATTTCAGCCTTGGGAATACCATTGCAACATTTTAGAATGGGTGGGGGGGCACACTTAGGACTTTATCAGGCATGACAAATATGGCGTCATAATGATGCCTAATGAACATGATAGGGTGGACATATGAGACAACATTGTGCTTTCGCAATCTTATGTAGGGAATAAGGAGTTCTTTCTTATTGATGGGCCAAGCCGTCAATTGATCTTCCATGGCACTTTTTTGCCAGTATTGCCGGTGTTTGAAACTGTGCGCCATTGTCCTCTCGTGATCACAGCGTCAATGGGCAGAACACTTCTGGCAGAGATCAAGAAAGCCAGGTAGGGGACTCTCTTTTTATGAACCTTCCCGGTTTACTTGGGGCTTTGTGAGTGTGTTTCTATGCATGTGTGTCCTTTTTGTGTGTTTTCCCTATATTTTTAAATTAACTTGTGCTCGTGTCTTCTGGTGAGAACCAATGAGATCACAAACATGGAAGTAAATAGAACTCTGTTCATGCTCCAGTAATGCCTGGGCTGTTTATTGATGCTATTACAGGTAGGTATGATAAAGGGGGTTCTTTTGCCAGCATACAAATGCAGCAAAATCTGGTGGGAAAGAAATGCTTATGGAGGTTCATCTGATAAAGTCCCTACAAAAAAATCTGAGAAACTCCCAGACAATAATGCCAGGGGGAAGGAGATGTAGCCATTTGGGGAAACCCAGATGAACCAATTGGCACTTCAGGAAATGGGGCAAGGATGGCTTCCCCGCCCCAGGCTAACAAGCACTGGGTGGACAATGCTGAGGGAAGCTTGTCCTATTCATCTTTCTCTCCTACACACACACACACACACACACACCCCTCTGACCATCCGTGCCTCGTGACAGGTCCAGCCCTCCACCCCATCAAAGCCACGTGAAGGCAGTAGGGTGACGCGCATGAGAGCCCTCAATGCCCTGGCACCTGAGCCAAGCCAAACATGAGATGAACATAAAAGACGACTGGACTGAAAGGAAGGTTCTGTGGGACCTTCTTGGAAACTTTTTGACCGTCGTACACTTGGGCTTTGAAGCCAAGGCTGTTGCCTTTTCCAGACTTTCCCAAGACTTGGCAGCTGATCGAACGCTCTGTGGAATATATACACAGGTGCCCCGGCCTGGCCTGCCTGGCTGGCTGCCTTCTTCTGTGGATAGTTACAAGTCCAGTTTCACGATTTGTATTTGATGTAGAAGCAACCAGATCCTGCCAACCTTTTCACCTGCAATCCTTTTATTCTGGGCAGGGAATCCTGGGGCCCTCCTGATGCTGTTGGACTGCAACTCCCAGCAGCCTTAGCTCTCATCGTCTAGTGGTGAGGAATGGTGGGAGTTGCAGTCCAACCACACCTGGTTTGATTCCCACACTGGAATTATGTGAAGGTGATTTCTACACTATAGCAACATTCCTGCAGTTTGGCTGCACCACTTCAGGCTTTCTAATCAGACATCCTTTCATGCTTGAAAAGAAATAAAAGTGCCTGCATGTAGAAAGGTAGCAGATGGGCTAAGCTAGAGTCTTCCTTCTTTGAGAAAGGGACATTTGGAAGGCCATTCAGTCTTGGGAACCTCTTCCCTCCATACATACACTTGCAACCCAAATCGGTACCACCTTGATTTTGGAGGAAAACAGGGAGTCTTCAGAAACTCACCTTCATAGCAAACACCTGTGGGTGCATCAGGGCTGTAATGTATTAAGGCAACCCCTCCAATGAACACTTTCTTCAGTTTCCAAACCTAGCATTGCAGTAACATAACAATTCAGTTGAGCATTTAGAAATATAATTTAAATATCCAAAGAAAAGGGGCAGGCAAAGTGACCCAAGGGAATGTGAACACAGTGATCATCGGAGTCCCAGGTGTGAATGGTTATCATGGCTCACTTTCTGTAACTGGAGACCGAAGGCAAATTTCATTGGAGGGGTAGAATTCTTAGGGGAAGGGGCAATGGCCTCATTTTGCCCCCTCCACCCCTAGGAGTTGCACCCAATGAAGAAAAGCTCTCATTTTCAGATTCATTGACCTCTGGACTCTACCTGAGGCACTTGAGGGGTGGAGTTTTTTTGCAGCGAAAGCCACGATCCATTTGTTCAGAAGTCAGAAGACCCACAAGGCCAACGAGATTTGCATCCAGGTATGTTTGTTTGGGGTTTAGGGGATAGGGGAAAAGTGCTGTTATCATTTGGTAAACTAAACCTTGTAGAATTATAAACTGGAATAAGACCTTACCATTTAGAGGTCCACCAACAGATAAAAAACTTTCGATTCAGGTAGGCCAGTAGCCTGTGGGCTAGTCTGTTCTTGAAGGATTTTCACTTGAATGGTTGCAAGCTTTGGCATTTGTTTTAGTGTTCTTAACTATGCATGCATATTTTTCTAATTGTATTTGCCTCAAATGTCCCAGTGAGAATAGACCTGTTGAATCAAATGCTGACTGGTAAAGCAAGACTTTGGTAGATCCCATTTATTCAGTGAGTCTACACTACTTGGCCCTTTGTTGTTGTTTTGCTATATGCCTTCAAGTTGATTGTTACCGGTACTTATAGCGACCCTATCATGAGGTTTTCTTAGCAAGATAAGGAGGCTTGGTTGTTGTCTTCCTCTCACATTTAGAGAGAGGGACTTGGCCAAGGTCTCATAGTAAGTTTCCATGGGCAACAGGAAATTTGAACCCTGGTCCAACACTCGAGCCATAACACCATGCTTGTTGTGTGTCCTCAGACTAGAAACCCCAGGATTCCTTAGGGTGTTTCTGTGGCAGTTAAAGTGGAATTATAGTGGTATGACTGTGTTGCTCTTTGTCCGGTGCGCATGTTGTGCGAACCTTTGAATTCTCCAAAAATCTTTGTAACGTATGGTACCATCCGTGGGTGAAGGAAAACAAGAAAGTCTACAAATCTGGCCAGCTTGCATGGCATCTCTGTCTCTTTAAAATGATTACTGCAGATTAGGAGTGTTAGGAACTCTTAATTTTTGTGCAGTGGCCTACTTAGGCCAGAAGCAGGAAAATGCAGCCATCCAGATGTTGCAGGGCTGCAATACCCATCAGCTCTAGCTAGCATAGCCAATAATGCGGGATCATGGAAGCTGCAGTCCTACAAAATTTGAAGGACAACCAGCTACCCTAATGCATATAAGCTCTAAGCTTGAGCTCTTTTTCTCAAGGAATTAACAAAGAGGCAAAGAGCCAGAAATTTAGAATAACCAAATACATATGTATTACACATATAGTAAGAAAGATATCCACAAACTGAGGACATGGCAGTGGCTCATTGATCTATAGGGAGGGCAAAGGACTGAGCTTTTTCATAGATGGAGGAATAGGAATCATAGTAAATCTTCATTTGTGCTCCACCTTTCCCCCCCCCCCAAACTGGGACTCAAAATGGTTTACACATTAAAATACAATACAGTTACAACATACAAAACATTAACATGGAATTCAATTACCAGCAACAATGAAAAACAGCTTCAAACATAAAGTTAAAAATGATAAAAATCAATTTGGAAAAACAGGGCAGTTAAAGCAAAAAAATCCAGACAGCTCCCTCTCCTAAAAGCCCTTTCTTCCTTTCGTTCTTTAAAAAAACTTCAGTTCTCAAAAGCTTGTTGAAATCTTTCTTTTTCTCCCCCAAAATCCCTCACTTGCTAAGAGAAGGAGCATGCAAGGAGGGGGCCATTCTAGTTTCCTTAGGAAAGGAATTTCAGAGCCTGGTGCAAACATGGAGAAAACTTTCTCATATATCCCCACCAGTCATATCTGTGAAGGTGGTAGGCTTGAAAGGAGGGCATCTTCTGAGGAGTTCAGGGCCCAAGCACGTTCATTTGGGGACATAAGGGCCAGAATTCTCTTTGGGACATTTGCACAAGTAAATCACACAATGCGTGCCCCCTCCCAAAAAAGTCACTATAGTGCAACAGATATATTCTGCTTATAGTGGTAGAAGTGGAAATGTACAGACAGCATATTCATTTGTGCCTCATCTTTGCATTGCGGTTGTGAATCTTATAACAGTATAACCTCCCCCATATCCAGGGGACCACAAATTCAGTTACCCATGTCCGAAAAAATATGGGCTCTCTAGGCACCTTCTAGGTCCTCCAATGCAACTCTATAGTAAGCTTGGGCAGGTAGGCATTCATTTTAATAGGGTTCACTTTTATCTGTTGTTTCTGGTATCTATGGTAAGTCTAGGAATATATCCCTGTGAATATGGGGGGGGAGGAGTTTGTACTGTTACTTTGCATCATAATCCTACACTGTGGATGTGCCTCCTATATTTTACATTGTGTTTGTGCATTGTGTGTTCATTGTGCAATGGACAATTTGTTGTTGGCATGCGTTGCAATATATTGGTATTCTGCATGGGATTGTATAGCGCTATTGCGGTGTATGTCTGCATGTGGGTATTTCCGCTATGCTAAATGGATGTTGGATTGAGGCCATGGTCTATCAAATAGCCTTGACTTAAGCCTAGGAAGGGAAGTTCTTCCACATACAGATGGAGGAGAATGGTGGAAGGACATGGGCAGCTATGGCTTCTAACTGGGCTTGGAGGGAGAGTGTAAATCCAATTGAGATGAGTGTGTGGTGGATCTGTAACTGAAGGAGTAGGAAGTTTTAGAGAAAGCGAAAGCTCATTAGGATGGTAGTGTGGATGTTAACTCCCTTATGTCTTACTTTTTGAGTGGTGGAGGTATCTGCCAAGGTTGTGCTATGATTTTTTGGCTTCACTCGATAAACAAGAGGGTGATTGTCATTCTTCTCAAATTATGGGCCACTCCACATTCTAGGAGAGCCAGGATGGTGTAATTGTTTGAGTGTTGGACTAGGAAACTGGGAGACCAGGGTACAAATCCCTGCTTGGCCATTGAAGTCTACTGGGTTACCTTGGCAAGGCTCCCTTAGAGGGAGGTGAAGGCAAACTCCCACTGAACAAATTATGCCCAAAAAAGCCACATGGTCACCATAATTCAGCAATGACTGGAAGGCACGCAGGAACAGCAGCATTCTATCTCTTAAGGTACACTCCATTAGGGGAACAGAGACTAGGGATGTGATGCTTTGCTAATTTCATTCTTGAAGGAAGGAATGAGTAATTTAAACAATTTTCTTGCCACTGTAAAAATGGAATTTAAAACTGCAGTTTTTAAAGAGTATTCGCAATTCGAGACTGTACCAAATTCACATGTAGTATGTTTGTATAGGAAAGAGCATTTTCTGCATAGGAAACAGCCTTTTCTTCAGAGAAAACTGTACTTCTGTTTAGGAAAACCTGTTTCCTACACAGACAAATCTGTTGCCTGTATAGGAAATGCTGCAGTTGAGCACTTATTCTGCACAAAATTCAGACATGGTATTTTTGCATAGAAAACATTTCTTTTTGCTCTGGAAGCAGGGGTTGTTTTTGCATAGAAATATTATTTTCTGTGCACAAAATGCTGTTTCATCTATGAAAAATTCTGTTTACTATATACACACACAATGTGCAAAAATATTGTTCAGATTAATTCCAGAACGTCAAAGATTGTTGTCAGTCCAGGTTTCACCTCATTAGTATTTTCCAACACTTCAGAAGCAAGCTTTCAATTTTTCTTTAAACTTTTTTTCTGTCCAGAACAGAAAAGATGACCATAGTTGATTGAAGACTTACTATGGCTTGTATGGTCTCCTTGGGCCCCTACATTGCTCCTGTTCATTTTTGTGTGCAAAAAAACTTCCCCACGGCTGTGGCCACCATTAATTGATGGAGGAGAAGGGACAGGAGTTGAATTTTCCATGTTAGGTACTGAAATCTGGTTTTCTGGGGAGAAGGGGGAGACTTTGAGAAATCTGAGCAGCCATTGATGTGAAAATGAGCTCTGAGATATTACAAATGGTCAAAGCATGTGTGGGGCCACTGATTTAAGTCCATCTGTGGCTATTCAGATGGGAAGAAAAGCTTGGGGAGCCTAGCCTTTTCAAGGGAGGGCATCTGTTTTATGACTCCTCTTGGGTGTTCCTCAAAGGGGAGACCTTTGTTTGCAAAAGGGATCCAGGCAATGGGATCATTGTAACTCTTTCCAGCTTTTCTTCTGTCTCCTCTCCTCTGTCTCACCCCATTGCTATTGTTTCCTTCCCATTGGGCCAATGGGAACAGTCCCTCCCAGGTGGAAAGGTTACCAGAATAGGGTCATGGGTGGGTCAGTATAAGACCATTCTTAGCCCTTGGTAAATGGGTAAGGAACCTAGTGTGCAAGGATGGGAGGAGAGACAAGGGCAGTAGTAGCCTTAATCCACCAGTTCTGAGATGGTTGTCCTAATCTCAAATGGCTCTCTTTGGTTTAATCTTCATTCCCCTTTCCTTCCTGCTAAGTGCACGTTGCTGCACTTAACTTTCTTTTTCTGAAATTCCTTTTAGCCTCATATTTATTTCACTCCATCATCTGATTGTGATCCTTTCCTTTCCTTTGAAGGAAATAGTAGCTACATGCATATTGTCTAAAAAGAGGTGATGAAAGACAGAGAAAGAGGCGACCTTAGGAGTAAAAGGTCTCCGAGGGCATTTTCCTTTGAAGAGATTCTATCTCTGGACATCTTCACAGAAAGCTTTAAAATCTATTTCAGCCTACCATACCTCCAAATTGGGCCATTATTCATAAGTTTTTAAAAATAAGAATTAGCCAGGTCCTGTGACGACTCTGTAGTGGCAGCCCTATTTGAGATTGAAACAGATAAAGGGACAGAGAAAGCATACATTAAAAAAGAAAGAAAAGGAGGGAAATGTGTATATAGACTACTGAACTAGAGGATCTGAGATAGGTTTGGCTCATAAAGTTTGCTGAATGGTCTGGAGTAACTTACTTGCTCTCACACAGTTCCTGGTAGACTAATCAGGGATGTAATTGTAAAGCAATCTGCACAAGGGGAAATGGAATAGAAGTAATTTGCAGCCATCTGGCCTAAAACATAACATCAGTATGCAGATTTATGAGTGTGTAGGTTTTAAGTATCTTGTCAAGTTGATCAGCTCCTACCAGTGAGTTGGGTCTAGAAATTAGCATAAGTGTTAAACCTATGAGAATTCTCTTGAATTGTCCCATAATTGGTAGCAGCCTTTCATGGATGAGCCTTAATCTCTTAGATGGGAGCTCTGTGCTTAGCTGTTGTAGGCTGAGAAGCTAGACCAGCTACATAACTAAGTAGGGTCTCCTGCCCTGACCCTCTCAGTCCTGATTTACCGGGCAGTATTTGCTGCAAGCAACAAAGGTTTATTCTTCTGTCGACCAGGGCACACAGCATTATTGGCATTTCCACCCTCTCCATCCAGTGATCACCAGTGTGACAATCAGAATCTGGATCCCTGTTGCAATTCCTCCTTGCACTGGAGATTGCTGGAAGGAGTGGGATGGAAATGTCAGTCTGCTGCATCCCAATCAATGGGAGAATAGATTTCTGTTGCTTGCAGCAGCTGCTTCCTGATAATGCTTTGCGGGGGTTACGATTGTGGTATTAGTGTCACAATTGTGAATGCGCAGCCTTTCTGAATACAGATCAGTTATGGGTGCATAACTCTAGGTTACACATCTGTAACTGTGGTAGTGGATTCCAGATGCACTTCCCCACACCTCTGAGAGCTGGGCTTGCAGCAGTGGAAACAACAGAAGATGTGGGAAGAAGGCCAGTCTCCTCCTCAGTACAGGCATCCTCTGCTTTTCAATGATGTGTTTTTTGATATTCTGCTGTTTCAACAGATCCAAACCATAGCCATGTGCTGCACATTTGACCCCTGGTCTGCTCTTTTGACCTCATGCTGCCTTTCCCCCCTTCTCAGGTGACTCAGTGCACTGCTTTTTCCCCCTTTCAGTCTACTCAGCATGTTGAGTTTTCTCTCTCAGTCAGCTTGGCACCATCTAATGTTCAGTCTTAGATTTATTTACAAGCTAAAAAAGCACTAGGCTCCGCTTTCCAACCTTTTCCACTTTTTGACAGTGCCCTGGTTCCTAACCTGTTGAATAAGGAGGGGGTGCCTGTACATGAACCATGGCAGCTATAAGAGCCCTGGGAAATATACATTTTCCCCATGGCATCTTGGAAATGTCAAGTGCTCTGGGATTTTCCAGGGATCCCATCACCCACTGTTCAGTGAGAGAAGAAGGGGCACAGTGTTATTCCTCTACCTAAAGATAGAGAATTTGCAAATGTGGATAAATTCTTATCAGATCATGAATTACATGGGAATAGTTTTACCTGTTGAATCTGGCTGGAGTTTGGGGTGGGGGGTGTTGGGTCAGCGATTTTTGAGATATTTACCAAAATTTGCAGGTGCCTTCATATTTGGCTGAAAAGAACTTCAAATTTAGGAAAATAAAATGAATGTGGGACAAAGCAGAATGGATAACTTTTCCCCTTTCTTATATCTGTTCCCTCTGTTGCTACCATGTCTCATTCATTTCCTTGTTATGTGCCTTCAAACCCAGTCTGACTCATGGCAATCCTAACGTTCGGTTTTCTTGACAAGATTTATTCCAAGAAGTTTTGTCATCACCTTTCTCTTAGGTTGAGAGAGTGTGCCTTGAAGTGTTCACCCAGTGGGCTTCCATGGTTGAGCAGGGACTCAAACCCTCATCTCCTAGACCCCTAGTTCAACACTTAAACCGCCAAGCCATACCAGCTCATTGTCTCTTTCATGCTACACAGTGTTGGTACTTTGGTACCACTTTAATCGCCATGGTTGCATCCTGTAGAATCTGGGATTTGTAGTTCGGCAAGGCACTAGATCTCTCTGACAGATAATTTCAAATCCTCCCCCCATTGAAAACCCCAGGATCCCATAAAATGGAACTGTGGTGATCCCAGAGATCCCAGAGCTGATGGTGAAATGGAAGAAAATTAGTTGATTGGAGAATAGGGATGAGAGGAACAGACAGAGAGGAGTTTGTTTTCTGCTTCAGATTATTATTATTTTTTTTAAAGCAGGGACCTGGCATAGGAGAGTATTCTCCACCGCAAGGTGAGAATTGGTGCTTCTGGGCCTCAAACCATGAACTTTGGTTGGTGCTGTCTCTTTTCCTCTTGCACGCTCCTTGCAATGTGAATTGCTAACAGAAAGCTTAATTCTTCCTTTCATCTAAGCCTACTGGGGATGAAGTCCAACCATGAGTTCTGTGGGTGCTTTCCAGACATCCTGTTATAAAAGAAATTGTGTGGAGGGGAGGGGGGAAAACAGCAGAGTAGCCTTGAAATCCAGTAAATATTTCTCATACTTTGGAGTTTCTTACACTATGGAGGCTACATAAAGTCAGGCGCTGAGGTTTCTGCTTGGCTGAATGGAAAGTCTGAGTTTTGAAATTCTGGAGTGTGTGTGTTGTCTGTCAAATAAAAGGGATTCCCTTCTCCTTTTCCTCTCCAGACATCTCCCTCTCCCTTTGTGGCTGCAAAACTCATTTATAGCAGCCTCCAAGGACTGGCGCAATAAAGGGTGATGGAAAAAGCAGCCGGAATTTGCAGAATTAAGGGGACACAGCATTGGAGGTGAAAGTCCTGACCCTTTGAGAAGACAGTGGGGGATATAAACCATGCCCCCAGTGCAGTGGCATGGGAAACTCAGTTCATTTTTTTCCACACCCTGGTCTATAGGTCAGGACTGATGGAATTGGATGTTTTGGCAAGCAGCGTTCACCCATGGAAATTCATGGGAAAACACACAGTCAATTTTTGTTGGAATGCGGTCCAGGGCCTTTTCACACTACGCAATCATAATGCTATGATTCCACTTTAATGGCCCTGGCTGCATGCAGCCTGTGGAAACCTGGGGTTTCTAGTTTTGGGAGGCACTAGAGCTTCCTGGCTGAGAATTCAAAATGCTACTTCTTAGACTGCAAATCTCAGGATTTCATAGAACTGAACTGTGATACTGCTACAATTGCGTGCTGTGAATGGTCAATCTCTCTGTGTGTTTTAAGGGATGTAAATCCTTGACTAATTCATCTACAATATTCTCCTTGTATCTCAGCATCCCAAAGTGTTGTAGAAGAATTATTCTATGGAGAAAAAAAAATGTGTGGGTGGGTTTTTTTGCTCAAAAAATAACATGTTTTCTGCACAGGAAATTCATTTTCTGTGCAGAGAAATGATTCTGCAGAGAAAAATGTTTCTTTTCTTTTGCACAAAATACCTGGACAAAACATAATAAACCAGAAAGAATTTTGTGCAGTTTTCTCCTGATATTTCTGCAGGGATTTTTTTGGCAGGGGGGCAGGCAAACAAACCTCATACTTTTTCTCTGTATGATAATTCCATTGCAATACTTCAGGATGGCAAATACCAGCAGAAAACTGCAAAAAGAAAAAAAAAATCTATCTGGTCTATTGTTTTTGTCCAGCCCTCACCAACCCCCTACCATACAAACCCCTTGTTTTTTCTCTGCAAGAGAATTCCTCCACAAGACATCAGGATGAAGAATACCAGGAGAAAAGAAGGATATTGACAAGGTGAAAGGTGTCCAGAGGAGGGTAACCAAAATGGTGGGAAGTCTGGAAGCCATGCCTTATGAGGAGCAGCTTAGGGAGCTGGGCATGTTTAGTCTGGAGAAGAGAAGGTTGAGAGGAGATGTGTTAGCCGTATTTAATTTTTTGAGGGGATGTCATACTGAGGATGGAGCAAGCTTATTTTCTGCTGCTCCAGAGACTAGGACACGAAGCAATGGACTCAAACTACAGGAAAATAAATTCTACCTAAACATTAGGAAGAACTTCCTGATGGTAAGATCTGTTTGGTAGTGGACTGCTCTGCCTGGGAGTGTGGTGGAGTCTCCTTTTTTTGAGGTTTCTAAACAGAGGCTGAATGGCCATCTGTTGGGAGAGCTTTGATGGTGTATTCCTGGTAGAGGCCTGAATCCCACTGACAGTGCCAACTCGGGTAGATCCATTGTTTTGCCTTTATCCACCTTTAGGGCAAGAAGGTACAACATAGTGTTGGGCATAGTGGTGTGTGTTGGATTGGGCTTGTGCAAAATGGGAGAGAATATCCTTTCAGCTCATTCCTTTGAGATATCTGCATTTTGCACATTTCGCACAAAAAAGCATTTGAAGCCGAAGAACCTGGAGTGTGAAAGAAATAAACAGATTTTCCCCATCCTTCCTTTAAAGCAGAGCTGAAGAGTTTGAAACTTAGGGAAGACAATCACATGTTGATGTGCCAGTTTGAAGGAGATTCAGATTGGAGTGAGTCTTGATTTTGGCCCGGCATCAATTGTTAAAAGTACAGGAGCAGGCCAGATTATTTGTCTGTCTCTCTGCCTGAGTTTTGCTGTTTGTTTCTCATAAACGTATTGGTGTTTGTTTGGTTTTTTAAAATATATATATATATCCAGAGACTTCAAAGGAATGCAATGGACAGAAGCAAAAGCCCAGGGATAGAGAGGACTGTAGCCCTTTTGAGGTGCCTGGACTGCCACTTCCATCTGCTGGGAAGACAAGACTTGGAAATCCAACACACTATGCCTCCTGTTCAGCATCTCTTCCTCCACTGGTTTCTGAGATTCCAGTCTTTTGTTCACATTAGGCTCAAACCAACATCATCTCAGCACAGTGTTAATACCCACATGCTTTATACCTTGCCCCTGGCTTTCCAAAAAGCCCCTGAAGCCAACCCCAGGCTACCATTCTGTGCTTTGCAGCAAGCAGGCAGGCTCAGAGAAGTGTCTGGCTGTGTCCCCGTAGCCAGATGTGAAATACTGACATCAGCACTACCAGGGTTCTCTGGGAATCATAGTGCTGCTATGATCGTTTTACATTTGGCTACGGAGACATAACCAGACACTTCTCTGAGCCTGTCTGTGCATTATGAAGCATGGATTTGCCATGCAGGGTGGCTTCAGCGGCTTTTCACTCAGTTGGAGGGGGGCTTTGCAGAGGGAAGAAGGCAGCACCAACTGTCCCCGTGCCTGAAAGAGGGCAACTAGATGTGTAAGGGAAGCTACTCTGGCCAATGTCTGCCCTTGTTCCTACTTAATTCCCTCCCAGCTATCAAAGACCAAAGTAGTTCGTTTTCTAACTCTGCAGCCTCCAGAAGAACCCAAACAGTATAGCAGGAAGACTTCTTTAACCCCGTTTGCAAGGAGCATACACCATTGCTGAGTTCAAGGGGGCTTCTTACTTCCCTGCTGGTGCTGGATTCAAATCCTGGGAATAGTGCACATGGCAGATGGTTCTTGATCATAAAATCGCAGAGTTGGAAGAGACCACAAGGGCCATCTAGTTCAACCCCCTGTTATTCAGGAATACACAATGAAAGGACCCCTAGCTGCAACCAGGTAGGAAAGTGCTTGTTGTGTATATCTTTTGTGTGCATCTTTTCTTTCTCATGCTTGTGTATGTGCCTTCAAGTTGCCTGTTGACATATGGGTACCCTATGAGTTTAATTGGGTTTTCTTAGATGAGAAATACTCAAAGGTGGTTTGACGTTGCCGTCCTCTGAAACATAGGCTGGCCATTTGATGTAGTCTTAGTGTAAGACTATGTAAATATCACTCCCAGACCACCTTAAGAGCCAACGGCCAAATTGGGAAAAGGCTTCCTGCTCAGAAACTGAATGGACTTTTTTTGCCCAATCTGGTTGCTGGTTCTTAAGGTGGACTCAGGGGAAGCGAGGGGAGGGGGAGCCAGCGGAGTTAGTTACCAATGTAAAATATTGACAATAATCTACAGCAACAGATATTCCTTGTCACTCCCCCATCCAAGTATGAACCAGGCCTGACCTTGCTTAGTCCAAGATGAGATAGGACCTGATGCCTTCATAGAATCATAGAGTTGGAAGAGACCCCAAGGGCCATCTAGTCCAACCCCCTGCTATGCAGGAGTACCCAATCAGAGCATTTCCGACAGATGGCCATCCAGCCTCTGTTCAGTATTCAGTTGCTTGTAATTAAAAAAGAGCTAACTTTCTAAGCTCTAGTTAATTTCCTCAAATCAGTCAGTGAAAGAAGTCAAGCAAAAGACACAACATTTGGAATAATAAAGAAGGACCCGTTTTTTAGTTCAGAACTCTTTTAATAGAAGCTCATACTGTTGCTTTTGAGTCTCTGTTCTCCCAGACCACCTATGTGTGTGAACCATGGCTATGAAGGTATATATATATATATATATATATATATATATATACACACACACACACACAAAACCACGCTGTTCAATATTGGTGCATACAAGATATTTTATATATATTTATATTTATATTTATATAATATAGAACTTTAACATACAGGAATAGACAATGGGAAAATAGTTCTAATGTATTTGATTTTTTAAAAAAATATAAGTGGAATGTAACCAGTTATCAGGAAGAGAAAACAAAACAGGACAGGGTAGATGGGGAGAGAAACTGTTGAAGAATCAGTGAACACCAGACTTGTAAAAATGGCTTTATAAAATAGTAACAATAGCTGACATCCTGTTGGTTACCCTCAGCTAGAGTTTGACCCATTCAAATAACTGTTGAACGAAGGAGTCCACACCTAGGTTACTCTCATTGATTCAATGGGTCTACTCTAGTAAGGACTAATAACAGAATTTCAGCCATTAAGTATAACAATAATAACAACAATACAATCGGTTGGTGGTGGTGGGGAGGAGAAAACACCAGGACAACTGTAGATAAAAGAACCGTACTAAAAAAACAAAAAAACAAAACCATAATAATAAATTAGATGAACAATTGTGTAAATATATTTTTTTAAAAAAAGATGACGATCTTAATAAATAAGCTTTTTTTTTTTACTATTTACATCTTTATATATTGCTTGGAGATTTAAATTAGATTTGTTAAAAAACAAACAAACTGCAGCAAACAAAACAAAAACAATAGAACAACCAGGAGCAGCAAACTTACAGGCGTGAGGTACAGAGATAAGGTTTAAACTGTGTTTTTGTTTTGTCTTCGTAATTTTCCTCTCTCACACACATACAATCTCTCTCTCTTATCAATCAGGCAATCAATTCAATCTCTCTTTTTATACAGTAGAACAGTAAGAACGCTTATGAAAACAGTCCGAAAACTTACTTTCACTCTCTTTCTCTCCCTTTGGAGTATTGACTTTGAGCATGGTGTCCAAAAAAAAAACCCCTCCAAGTAACAGATTCCATAATCAAGTTACTATAATAATAATAAAAAATAACCTTCATAGCTATAGCAATAATAAAAATGATACAATACAGTATAGCCAGATGGAGAAGTGTTTTTAGTAATAGAGGAGTAATTGGATATAGAGCATCATATTTCACTAGATGAGACCACAGTCTCATTACATAGATATTATACGGGGGTCCGATCCAGGCATGGGCAACTGGGCTGGATGAAAGGAAGCTTGCCCTCTGTTTTTATACCCCACAGCATTCCCTCCATCCCCCTGGAAAGGCTGATGGGGGATTGGACCCTACTTAAAAAGGTAAGGCATGGTTTGGGGAGGAACAAGGAAATGTCCGCCACTGGGCAGAGTTGGCTGCTGGGAGCGGATCCCTTCCTTCCATAGAAGGGAGATCCTAGATCAAACCCATAATGTAGCATTACAGATAACATACATCAGAATACACATTATGCCTCACCTGTTTCTCCTTGGGATTAGCAGCAAAAAGGGTGGAGAAACAGCCATGGGTCTCAAAGGAAATATGAAGCGTCCCCGTAGCTGCAGTCAAGGGGCTCTGGGTTTCCTCCTATCCAGGTTGGTTTCTTCCGCCACCTCTTCAATGCTGGTGAAAACCATGCCCTTAAATGCCCATTAAATGTGCTCCAACCCACCCAATGGGTAGGATGTGATCTGGAAACAATGTCCACTCTTAGGCCTCCCTAAACTACAAACCCCAGAATTCCCCAGGAGGGAGCCATAGCAGTTGAAGTCGAATAATAGCACTATAACAGCGTAGTGTGATAAAGTCCATTCTCTCCATGGATTTCTTTTGATGGCAGACCAGTTCCCAATGGATGACCCATAGGTTTGGGCTTGTTCAGCCAAGATACCCTGTATTCTGTGGTTGGATTTACCTTCCTATTAATCCTGCAGCACACTTTCTCTGTTAGGACATAACAAAAAAGAAAAGAGGGAGGAAGGGAGAGATGCTCTTCCAAAAACAGAGTGTATATTGGACAATGTTAGCAGCCTTGTGTGGTTTTCTTCTTAGTACGCATCGTCTTTTGTTTGTTTATATCTATGCATTACTGGTTTGCTCTTGGAATTTTGAATTTAGTGTGTGCACTTAGGAAAAAATACTGACCAACATCTTATTATATACAGTTGATAGTGTGGAGGTCAGAGGAGGGGAAGAACCCACCTGTATCCAAACAAACAATGCACTTCTTTTGCTCTTAGTAAATATGCTGGAGGGACATCAGCAAACATACACATAAGTGGCAACATGCCAAAGGGAAAGGCAGAAACCTCATCACTACTAGGAAGCTCAAGGGATAAAATTTAGGGATGGAGAAAAATATATTCTAATTTTTTTTATCAATTCAAAAATGGTGTGTTTCAAATGTTGGGAAACCCTTACAAGAAGAATTCTGGACTGGTGAGAATCTTCGTAGTTCAGGACTTACTCTGCTCAAAATGTTCTTTTCCATTTTGCATTAGGTGCAAAAGAGAAAGAAATAGAGAATATTGTTGCACAGAGATAATTTTTTCTGCACAGAAGATGCTGTTTTCTCTTGCACGCAAATTTTGCACAGAGGAATGCCCCAACTCTAGCATGTTCTGTGCAGAAATGCAAGAAACGGCATGGGAATTTTGCACAGAATAAATCCAAAAATGCAAGAAAACGATTTGTCCTTCAGGACTTTTTGCTTCCAGTGGGGAGAAACTTGCTATAATTACTCATTTACTTCAAGAACTTATTAAGACAAGACTTCCATCCCTAGGGTAAAAACATTGAAAAGAAACCCAAGCCTTTCACCCTTGTGGGATTGTACAGCTTCCGTTCATTTTGACTGAACAAGAAAATGACCTAAGAAGTTTGTACATCCAACATTTAGAAAAGTCCTCATGATTTTGTTTTTGTTTGTTTTTTTTTAAGAAAAAGGAAAATCCACACCTTTTCAGGTTGTAATTCTGTACTCTCTTATCTAGGAATGAAGAAAATTTAGCTCAATGGGACTAGCTTCGGTGTGTAAAGTCATACACGCTTGTGCTGTAGCTCTCTACTTGGGCCTAAATTCCTATAATTCATCTGAACTAGAGGAGACTCGCTGAATCATTAAGAGTTTGCCTATGTGTTTGCCCACCAGTCAACAATAGATTGAATAGGCCTACTTTAGTTGGGATGACCAACAGGATTCAGGCCTTGCTTGGCAGATTTGGATGTTTCATGAAACACACACACACATTCACACGTGCAAAAGAAAACACCAAAAAACAATTGCCATTTGTTTTCACTCGCATTTCTCTGCACCACCCACACCATTTTCATCTGTGCAAAGACTCAGTACCCCCTCCCCCCTCTTTTTTCCCCAAATGCCACCAAAATCAATTGCACCAAGAAACTTTTTTTTTTTTGGCAATCTTCCAGGTCCAAGAACAAAACTCCCCAAACCAAACCTTATCTTTAAGAAACATCTCTCCCCCCCCCACAACATTCTTTTCTTCTTAAAAGACAAAAACAAAACACAGGTAAAACCTAGAACAAACCGACAGTTACAACCAAGTGATACCGGAATGGAGGTAGCTGAAGCCTGCTTCCAAAGAACCATTCCTGGGTTGGAACACCCCTCCTCTCGCTCACTCTCTTTTTATTTTTAAAGGCAAGAAAAGTTAGGCCCCCAAGCAAGGAGATTTGGTAAGGAGATTGGCTTTCTTCCTTTTAAAGACACCATGGCCAAGAGCCTACATCATAATTGACCATTTTTTTGACTTTACAAATTTGTAGCTACATTGCAGAAACACGGTGAAGGCCTGTTAGTGAATTGTGAAGATAAACATCCAGGCACTGGCAAGAGTGTGCCTATGTGGATCAGACACATCTGATGCACAATGGGCACTTCTGTTGTGTGCTGGCATCTTCCTTCTAGTCAGTGTCTGGATGTGCCCCAGAGAGCACATTGATGGCCATTGGCATCCACTGTGCATTGGTCCATGGAGCATCACCCATGCACTATGGATGACCTGATGCTGCAAAACTACTCAGTTTAGTTTTGTGCACATGTAATGCCATTTACCAAGACTTGCATCCCATGAAGGATGCCTATCCATGTTCCTCCTTCCCCATCAGAGTTGCAAAGCCTAGGAGGGTTGGGATGAGGGCTTTACCTAGGCAAGAGGGTACAATAAGGGAGGTTAAAATGAGGGTATCTGCCAGTAGAATTCTAGTCTGAGATACTGTTTAACACTGACAGAGCATAAAGCTCTACTAGCACACTTACACAGATGGAAGCAATGGAAGAAGGAGCAGCAGGGGGTGGTGTGCATGGTAGCTATACTAGAGATGACTCTGGTGGCCATTCTGGTCATAGGTTGAGGGGAGGCAGGCCTCTATGCAGTTGCACTTACAGGCAAATGTGAAAATGGCTTGGGTAAAGGGTTAGTGGATACCCATTTATACAAGTGTCCATATAATACAGTTGTTGGTGTAAGCAGGATTGTTGTAGAGATAAATGCTTCAAAAATATTCTGGCCTTAGTCTAAGACTGGTGATGGACTAGTGTCCATGTCCACATTGTGCTGGAAGACAGCAGGCTCTACACACCGCTGTATCCTCCCATGGAAGGGTAAGATATTCATTTCTTGATTGGATTTGGAGCTCAGGAGCAAAAGCCAGGAAGGACATGCAATACATGCTCTCCTTCCACCACCCCATCATCAGTCACCCATGAAGATGTGGGTGGTCTATGCTGAATAACTAGCTATGTAGCAGAGATGCTACACAATCCTCCTGTAGGCATATCAAGGGACCATTAGTGTCCTGATCTACACATCACATAGCAAATCCTTAGCAAATTCAATGTGTAATTATTTCTTGAATAAACGGTACCTTTTCTATAGCAGACGTGTTACTTTTATGGTAAGCCAAGTTATCCATTAGGGCATTTTATGTTTCTTTAATGGCTTTCAGTCTATAAAGGGTGCTAATATTGCATTTTTCCCCATTCTTTTCTAAGAATCTCATTCCCCCCCCCCAAAAAAAAACCCCAGAAAAATGCCTCTCACCTCCCCAGCTTCAAAATTGCCAGAAATTCTAAATCTCCAGCTACCTAACATGGCTAGTGCTAGGGCCGGCCCTGTACTCAGAGTAGATATGAGGGAGATGAGTTGTTGAATTATAGGTATGCCTGAGGCTGTGGTGTGTTCTCCCAATGTAGCATCCAGAGATGGCAATGGAATAGAACCATGACTACTCAAAGACAAACAAACCCAATAGAAATGTGCTTAAATTAGGTTCTTGTGACTGGGCGACAGAAACCTTAGCTCTGCCTTTTTTTTTTTTCCTTTTCCGATCAAAGTGAATTGTAGCCATCTTTGCAGGTTCCATGCAAGATGAGCAAGCCCAGGCCTCTTTGTGCAGATGATGAGGTTCTAGCAGCAAGAACTGCACAAGGAGCATAGTGCCTTGGAGAAAAGGAGAGGATTGTTTCAGCCACCAGGGATGGAGCCCAGAGGTGGAGAGAGCTTGGCGGACAAAGGTAGTCACCCACCCACCCCGGTGCCCTGTCTCACACATGAATGGGATCCTGCTTGATACATTAATACTGACAAAAAAGTTATTCCACAAAGGTAGATTATCTGTAGCAAGTAGGGTTCCCACCATCATTTTGGAAGAGGTCTCTTTCCTGGGGTAGCTGTGTTCCTTTGTTGCAGCAAAAGTAGCAAAAGCTGAGGTCCTGTTTGGAGCTAGAGTAGTGGAACAGTCCTCCAGTGGACCAACACAGTGATCTAAATGGCTACCCAGCTACTCCACAAGGGAGATTTCCCAGCATACCCCCTGTACAGCCCCATGGCAATGAGTGGCCATTTGGGTTAGAGGATGGAACTGAACTGACTGCCATCCGACTGCCATTGTGCAGCCGGGGCAAAAAAATATTGCACGAGGTACTGGATACCTCCTTGCACACTGCTGGAAATGGTACTTGGCCGGCGTAGCTTCTGTTTATTCTAGTGTTAAGGCACCAAAAGAATGCCAACCAAAGAGTCTTGTGGCATCCTTTGGCATGAGCTTTTATGGATTCCAGCCCACTTCATCAGATGCACGATGAAGAGAACAGGAGGCCACAAAAGCTTATTCCAAATAAAACTATGTCAGTCTTTAAGGTGCCACTAGATCCTGTGGTTTTCAACCTCACCTTTGGGTGTCAGTATCTAGAGAGTGACAAAGGTGGGGAAGAGAAATATATTTTTAAAGTGTGGTATTAAAAAAGACGTAATAAAGGGGCAGAAGAAGACCTGCTGGCTGATAGACGGGCACTATTTGTGGGCTGGTTTGCGGAAATTTTATTTTGGGCATTGGATTTGGGTTTGTTTCATCTGGGGGGCTGGCTGGTGTCTTTTTTTCCCCCCTTTGGCCAAACTCTTCTTGCCTTCACCATGTTGAGGAGGAAAAACCAAACCAAACACACCCCAGGAGGTTTGGAAAGCAGGCAGTAGGTAAAGAAGTTTTAAGGCAGACCGTTTGGTTGTTTTGGAGAAATGAACAGCACCCTGTTCCTGACACAGTAAAGGAATGAGTTGTATGGGACATAGCAGCAGCAGTATGGAGGTTTGGTTGACTTTCTTCTTCTTCTTCTCCTTCCTCTTCTGTCCCCTGTGGTGGTATGACGCGCCTCCAGTCTTTCACCCCAGCTCGGCAGCTTCCACCCTTTGGCCCTCAGCTCTTTGCTAGGCGGGTCTCAACCCAACCTGCCAAGTGCTTGGTTTTTGTCAACTCAAGAACCCCGCCCTTGTCAGCGAAGCCAAGATGCTTCCTTTCCTTCTCCCTCCCTGCCCCACCTTGAATTGCTCATTGGGAGACCCACCCCATGGCAAACCACCCGAGTTTGAGGGATGGAAGCATTCAGAACCAAGGACCAATCTTTGTTACAAGAGATGGGGGGGGTGAATGCTGGAGAGACCAAAGACCCTCTGGTACCCTCTTTTCTTCCCCTCTTTCTTCCTCTTGTGTATGCCACTCCCCCCCCCTAATTTCTTTCCATAAATAGTAGGTACATATATTTATATATGGCTTGTTTCTTGCCTTATTCTGGAGGGAAATAAAAGCAAAACTTAACCCAAAATGACAGACAAACTCAAAAATTAAACCACACGTAGTTCGATCAAGGAGGAGGCAGAAATGCATGGCGCATGCTTCTTTCTGGACACTTAACGCTCCTCTTTGACTCAACCCTTTTCTTTTCTTTTTTGCTGTTTTTGTCGTTTTTGCTTGTTCTTGCAAGTAGAATACATTTAATACAATAACCTCCCACCCTCCCGCCAACCCCACCACACCCCGTATATCAGTTCTCCATGGGAAAAGAAAATGTAAAGGCAGACTGGTTGAATTCTAAAGGTCCCTGGTGCAGAAATGCCATTTGAGTTGAGCAGCTGAAACGGTTTGAAAACAAAACCAACAAAAGAGAGGGTGTGGGGGGGATGTAATGAGGCCTCTTCCTTGCCTGCCTTTGGCGGTGTTTCCCTCCCATTCCTTCGGGTGCCGGGTGTTATCCAAAGCTAAAACCTCTCCGATGGTCCGGCTGTCTGTGCTCTTGGGCCTCCGGATCTAGGCATGCACATTCCCCTTGCAGGTCACAGGACATTGGGAAGGGGATGACCTGAGTGCAAAAGAAAGCCAAAGAACAACAATAAGGACACATTTTCTAGGAAGACTCTATAATAGGTGTGCTGTTTTGTGTATTGATTCAGTGGATAATGAATCAGTGGATACAGGAGTCCTACTGTAACTTTAATATCCAAGCTGATATATCTGGAATTTATCTCTATTTCCTTTTTTTTTTTTTTTGGCATGTGTTTTCATGTAGAATAATACTTTCCCATATTTATTTTCAAGTTCTTGCTTAGGCATATCCAATAGATACAATGCAATAGAAAATGTACCTTTGCCCAGCTTTCTGGCAGAGCCGAGTATTGCTTTGGAACAGCCGCTCAGGTGGCTCAAAGGGGACAGGACAAGACCCAGAAAGCTGGGCATTCTGCAAAAAAACAAATCCTCACCTGTCTCTTTAAAAAGAAGCAAACGCAGGAGCTGAAGCAACAGCCTCGAGGCTGACTTGCCTTGGCAAGAGGAAGTTGATTTCAGAGGATTGCATCAGAAATTTACATAAAGGAAAGATCAGGGACAAAAATGGGGCCAGAGGGGAGGAAGACAGCAGTGCCTGGAGTGAATTCCCAAGAGTCTTTCCCATCTGCGCAACCAGAGTTAATGACCTAATTCTCCTCCCTTCCTGGACAATGCCACAACCTGTTCAAATGTTTTTAGCAAGTCTAATATACATTCACTCCCCGCTGACACACTGTCTTCCTCTTTCTATGGCAATTAAAAAAAAATGAATAAGAGTACAGTCAATCAGGTCAATGGGGCCAGCCCCTCTCCTCTCGTCATTTGCGCCTCTGGGAATGTGACCCACACACACATGTGGATGTATGCACATGCTTAGTCCCAGCGCTATGCAACCCCGTGCCCTTTCCTCTCCTTGCGTGTGCCTGCCTGTTTGGTCTCCTTGCTCGGATTGCACCATTCTGTTTGCACCCAAGTCATGTAAGATAATAAAATAATTTTTTTAAAAAAAGAATTGCGTGCATAGATAGAACAGCTGTTAAAATGTCAGTACTGCCACTGTTTAATGGTTTTGTTTCAATCTGTGCCAGCAAAGACAGAGGATGTCCAGCAAGTTCCACACATGTCTGCTCAGAAATAAGAGTATGGAGTATTCAGAAAACAACATCATTAAGAATGTATGGAAGATGGGAAGAAATCTTGACTCAAATGCAGTACTCGGATTGCCAAATACTCGAATCCACACATCCCATGCCTGGATTTTCATCAGTTCTACCCAAATCATCCCCCCTCCCCATAGCTTTCTAAACACAGATAGTTTGTACTGGTGACTGAAAAATAAAAAATAAGAGCACAATTATCCTTGTATCAATCAACTCAACCCAAGAAACGCCAAAGGAATTACATGCACTTAAAATGTTTATATGAAGCAGGAGGAGTGCACTCATGTGCTTGTAGATTGCAGTCCCCATCATTCCTGAGCCTGGGCCATGTTGGCTGATCCTAATTAAATCTGGAGTCCCACAATATTGAGAGGGCCACATCTATCCCACCTAGGCTATAAACAGGATCTAAGGTTGCCAGTATTGTAGTCATAACACCCGAATTCACTTGAAGCTTAGGAGAAAGTCTGCCTGGCATTGAAAACACAAAATATCAGTGTAGGCAAGTGGCAGGCTTTACGGAGGTGAGCATTCTGTAACTATAATAATAATAATAATAATAATAATAATAATAATAAAAAATTTGTATTTTTAACCCGCCCCTCTGCTCAGCAACCGGGGCGGCGTACAACAAGATTAAAACATCAAGTTAAAACAATCCCTCCCCATCCTAACCCTCCCACCCCTTAAAACTAAATTAAACTAATGAAGAGTTAAAACAAGAATAAAATATGATAAATAAATAAATAAATAACGGCAACGATGGCAAGGGGGTGGGTAGCAATCAATCCACTGGAACCGGGAAGTTATTCCAGGAAGGCCTGCCGGAAGAGATCCGTCTTCAGCACTTTCTTGAAGCTATCAAGAGTAGTGATAAGACGGATCTCATCCGGCAGGCCATTCCAGAGTCTGGGAGCCATAGAAGAGAAGGTCCTCTGGGAGGTCTGCGACAGCCTAGTTTTCATAGGTTGCAGCAGGTTCCTCCCAGAGGACCGAAGTGCGCGGGGGGGGGATCATATGGGATGAGGCGGTCCCGGAGATAAGATGGACCCAAGCCATGTAGGGTTTTAAAGGTTAAAACCAACACCTTGTACTGCGCCCTTGTACTGTGGAAGACATCACAAAGAAGCACTTCGACCCAACCTTACCTTTTTAGTCTTTACTGTCGAGGCACAACAGTCTCCTTCATCATAGTTGCAAAAGGCTCGGTTGTTGCTGGCGTCGCAGTAGTTGTCCCCCATGAAAGGCTGAAAGAGGAAGCCAGGAGAAAAAAGAGAGGACAGTGAGATGGGGAGAGAAGGCCATATGCACTTGTCTGTAAATGAAAATCAACCTCAACAGTCCAATCTTGAATGTCCCATAGTAAGCTGGTATGCCCAAGAAACAGGGCATCTGTCATGCCCTGCTTCCAGAACTTGGACATGGACGCTGACTCAGAGACTGAAGCAGTGGACATGCCAGAACCTGCTGAACCAGAACAGGAGGATGTTCCAGAGCCACAGGACGCAGGCACAGAGGACAATTTACCTTTACCTACCTTCACAACATGGAGACAACAAAAGGGGGGCTTGAGGTGGTATCAGCATATTTATAGGAAGCAGCAATAAAGTTAAGCAGCAGGTGCATTAGCTGTTGCTGTATAAATATTCAGCAGTGTCCTCCAGGGGTTGTCAGATCTGATCTACCTGAGTACCCGTCGTGTTCCTGCTCACTGTGTTTGACCTGGACTGTGTTTGTTGACTCTGAATTTTGCCTGACCTGGATTCTGCTGGACTACCCTGAACTCTGTTTGTCGGACCTGGACCTTGTATATTGGACTTTGCTTGTGGAGTTGTGTTTTTCTTGCTAATAAAGTAAGTGTCTGACTTCATGCTGACTTGATTCCTTTGCCTGTAATGAGTTTGACTGTGCTGTGCCTCTGCTTATCAGCTGTGTAGTAAACCAGCCTTTGGCTGGTTGCCTTCCAGTGGATGGCCCCCAAGCTTGACACAGGGGTTCTGCTTCTACCTGTCACCCTAGAGATCGCTCATGGGATTGGTGGGACTGTCACTCAGCTGCTTCCCAACTGACAGGGTAATACACTCCCATCGATCCCAGTGGGTACTTCCCAGTACGTGGGAATTGGTGGTGGGTGAGTGGGATGGGAGCCACTACGTATCACTGTAACTACATTACTTATGCATTTGTAACTTCCCAACAGGATTCCAAACATGATCCCTAATTGAACTCAATTTTTTTGTGTGTGGTCCTATTAAACACTTCTCCTTGATGCTATCTCTGTAGGCAGAGGAAGGGAGAGGTTACTAAATGGTCTTCCACAAGACCCACTGTGTGTCCATTATGACTTTCCCATTTGACCTCTTTTGTTCTTTTTTTTTTTAATTTCTGAAAGGAGACACACACTGTCCTTTCACAGAAGATACTGTCTTGGGGGAGTGAGTGGGGGGAAACCAGAGGACAGAAAGCTAAAAGCAACCATACTTTCACTGGCAGCTTGGATCGTAATTAACAGCAGTGTGTGTGTGTGTGTTTAAAAGAAAGGGGGGAAAAAGAAGCAAAGCACAGAGACATCTGAAGAACAATCAGCGAGGACAGTTTGACTTCCCTGCCTTTCCAAAGAGCCAAGGTCATGCTCATAAATATTTCAAGGGGACACAGAAACGTTTTAGACCCCAGCAGTTTTTTTTTTTATCGCCATGACTGCTTTCTGTCGATGTAAACACACCCTAGCAGAATTGGAAGAGAGCATCCACACTTTCTGTTCCTATGCCATAATCAGGAAGGAGAGGGTTTTGCTTGTTTATTTCCTAATTCCCTCCCTTTTTGCAAACAGAGAAACTGCTGAGTACAGGGCCATCCCTGCCATTAGGCACAGGGAGACAAAGGCCTCGGGTAGCTGATATGGGGTAGGACACAGAATCAGGCCCCCCTAATTGTTCCTCCAGAATTCCCTACTCTTTCAGATCTGTGTATTCTATACAACCTGTCAAAGACTCTTAAAAGAACCTGCTACTGCAAGTAGAATAAGAGAACCATAGACTTGGAAAGGCATCACAGGAACACACAGCTAAAGCACTTATCAGAAATGGGCCTCCAAAGAGACTAGAGGATGGAGCAGTGGATTCAAACTACAGGAAAAGAGATTCCACCTAAACATTTTGAAGAACTTCCTGATGCTAAGAGCTGTCTGGCAGTGGGATGCACTGCCTGGGAGTGTGGTGGGAGTCTCCTTCTTTGGAGGTTTTTAAACAGAAGCTGGATGGCCATCTGTTGGGTGTGCTTTGATTGTGTATTCCTGCAGGGCAGGGGGTTGGCCTAGACAGCCCTTGTGGTCTCTTCCAACTCTATGATTCTATGTCAAGTGGAGCAGTGAACCTGGCTCCAGGTTTCAGGCCAAACTTTGAAGGAGTTATCCAAGGTGCTGAACCTATTGCAAGCCTATGGGTTCAGCACCTTGGACAGCACCATCAAAGTTGAGACCCGAGACTGGGAATGACTTCACCACCCCAATGAACTGTTCACCACCGACCGCCACTGCAAAAATAAAGGGAGAAAACCCTCCATTCTATGCCTGCAAAGGACAGCACAGGTGTTGGGACACAGGAGATCTCTGGTTTAAAGGACTGGGCTGTGGGTTAAAGGGAAGACCTGAAGATGCTAGAAAGCTGCAGCCTCTCGGAGTACACAATGCTCAGCTAGTGTAAGGCATCTTCCTTCATTCCTAGCTGGTTCTTGAATGCAGAGAGTTCTATCTACTGCTATCTGATGCTTTTTAGCAACAGATCTAGGGACTAAATCTGGGTTCTTCTGCATGCAAAGCAGAGGCTATTCCAATGAACATACAGTTACTCTCCCTCTTCCAGTGATGTACTCAGGATTATCTTATATTACAAAGGAACCAAACACACCAATACCATGCTGAGTTTTACTATTTCTTTCTCATCAATGTATTCTGGACTGGAATCCAGTACTGTAGTTCTTAAGCTAAAATTACAAATCTGTAACTGCTCCATATTCAGTTATACTACACACTCCAGATTGTTGTACTAATACCATAATTGTAAATGTCCTTCGAGCCCCACCTTAAATTCCAAGGAGCCTCTCCAAATGATGGAGGTCTCTTCTGCTGGTGATCAGGGTGCTGTAGCATGACTTTTCCAGCCCTCTCTTGCCAGTAATCTGCGGTGTGACAAGGATCTGAAAGAGGGATCCTGCTTCCAATTGTCACAACCTTGCTCGCTGCTGGGAGGGGTCTGAAAATGTCATCCTTTGTACCCTGATCACCAGCAGAATGGACCAGTGTTGCTTGGAGTGGCTGCTGGCTGTTAAGGGAGGTTTGCATGCAGGGCAGCCAGGAGATGATACAAAGGGTTTTATCACACTACACTGTTATAGTGCTATTATTCTACTTTAACTTCTAGGGCTGCCTCCTGCTCAATGCCACTCCCTAAACTTCAAGTCCCAGATTTCCATAGGAGGGAGCCAGAACAATTAAAGTGGAATAATAGCACTATAAGAGGGCAGTGTGATAAAGTCCCTAAGTTTCTACGAAGTTCTGGGGAGGACAGAAAGAATAGCACAGGGATGGGGGAACGGTGGCCCTCCAGATGTGGTAAGACTGCATCAGCCCTAGCCAACATGTGGGAAAGGGTGATAGGACATGAAAGCTCAGCAACATCTGGAAATGCATCTTTCCCTGTGTACCCCCTCCCTTTGCTCACTCCTTCATTTGCCAGTCCTTGCAACTGTCCTTGCAACTGGGAATAAGTCAAGGTGATGGTACCTGCCCTGAGAAAGGCAGAATGCTGATGCAGGAAAGGAATCAAATTCTGCTTTCTTCCTACCTAGAACGGGGGGAAACTCAGCTCAAAAGTCCTTTCTTGGGAACTGCAAACAGCCAAATCTATATCAATCCATTTTATACCATGGTGGATGGTGTCTCCTGTGTTCGAGAGGAGATGAGTCCATTCTCAGTTTTTACTTACTGCTTAAACTTCTGGTCAGTCACTTGTAGCTTCTTCCTCTCCTTCTGAACTGTGATGTGACTAGCTCCCAGCTCAACCACCCCACAACAGAAGTTGCTGAATGACTTCCCAGATGCTCACCTCACAACCCTTGTGGCAGTGTATCAGTCCCGGATGTGGATACCACTTCAGTTCGGCGGTGCAGATGACATTCTAGAGGGGAGAAAATGAAGAGACCGTGAGGCTAAATCAAAACTAAGCCCTATGAGAAAACATTTGTGTAGTAGCTAAAGTGGCCCTGGTGGGTTGTTTTGTTGCTGTTTTGCCTTCTCCTTGCAATTCTGTTTCCCCTGCCCACTAGAAATGAAGGTTTTTACTCCTTAAACAACCCGCCCCCCCCAAAAAAACCCCTCATGTTTTCTGAATCTGGCTCTTTTCCAAGTATTTACAAGAAGTGCTGCCCCCACCACTTGCAATAACAGAACACTTGAGATTAAAATAATATTTAAGGTTCTCTTTGAGCTTCGTGTTTAATATTTCACTTGTGACAGGGAGGAACAGCCTCAGCTATGGAAATTTTGTTGAAGGAGTGGGGGCAATGGGGCGGCAAGGGAGAGAAATTTGGTCAGAGCCTTGAGGGGGTTTCCATATCACTTCCAAGGCTAGAACCTCCTTGGAGCTGTCCATCTTACCTATAAAGCTCAAGAAGGGAATGACTTGAAGGAAAAGGCAATAGAAAAGGAGAACCAAACCCTACCAAAGTCAAAAGCAAAGGAACCAGAGTGGGTTTTTGACCCATCTATTTAGGGATTTCCCCCCCACTTCCCACCCAACTGGATTATACATAGAGCAACACTATTTGAAAATGAAAATCTTTTGTTTTAAACTTCCAATGAATTGTGTAGGCCTTTTGGAGACATCTCTGCAGAATGCGATTGATTACAGGTGGGCAGAGAGAGACCTTCTTTTGCTCTACCGGCTAGGCAGAAGCATCAACTGGGAGATCAGGCCAAGAAATCAGACGAATTGACTGATACATTTTTTTGACTGACTAAAAGCAGTAATTAAAAAATGATTGAATTTGTTAACAGGGGAAAAAAATCCAATGATTTTGGAGGAGCGCAAACCACCCAATCTAAACAAGGAGGGAGGGGCAGCATTTTCCCTTTTCTTTCACACTTTTCAGAATTGTGACCCCCCCCCCAATCTACCTCCACTTTTTTATCTCCTTTTTTTTCCTAATAGAAAGGAAAGTAAGTACAGTCTGCCCTGGTTAGGAGTATAGGACCCCCACGAAAGTGGAAAAAACACAAATATTCCTCCCATGCCATATTTAACACACACAAAAAGTATGATCTGCAGATTCAACCCACCATGGATGCCTTCGAGGTGGCAGGGTTACTTCGCTCCTCAGAAGTGGGCAGCTGGTGGGGCTTGTTCTTGCCCAACACCATTTTTATTAAGGACTTGGAAGCCTCACCGCATGTTCACAGTCTCTCTCAAGTAGCATGAGGCTTGTAGTCCCCATTAAAAATTGGCCGAGGGCAGCAGTGGAGGCGGTAGCAAATAATCAAGGAATAATCAAATCTGCCAAAGTTTAAACCTGTGAAGGGCCAACTGTGGCTCCGTTGGTCCTATTGCAGAATTGGTAGATTTGTTTCTTTTGCAGAGACACGTGGGAGTGCGTGGCAAGAAGTCTGTGCCTAGGCCTGGTACATCAGCTGCCCCTTTTTGCCATTAGCCGTCATGACTCAGGTGCCCAACAGTGGCTTGGGCATGGATTCACAGGTTGAGGAACCAGTGGTGCCGGTGGACACAATGCCACAGTCAACCACCATGGGACAACAAAAGAGCCCCTGAGATCATCATAGGGGATAGCAAAGTGTGGACCCCATAGTCATTTTTGTGGGCCCCACATTCACATTTTTCCTATGCAATCTTTGTTTTCAATCCTCTCCCCAAAATATATGTCCCCAAGACCCTATTGTGAGCCTATGTCCCCCATGGGGAACGTTTCATAAGCAAACCTTGGGGAACTTTATGATGGGGACATGTTGGACATTTCAAAGGTTGCCTTGACACAACCTTCCTTCTGAAATAGTAGCTTTCAGGGCCACACATTGGGGGGCCCAGCACCACGCTCTGCCCTCCTCTGATCTAGTTCCAAATCTTCTTTTTTTGATCAGCAAAAGCTGTCCTGAGTTGAAACTCAGGCCAACCTCTCTGTGGAACAGCTAACTATTTCTGCTAGAGCTGTATCTCCCATCCTCACTTTTTCGGACATTAGTAACAGCACAGGTCTGTTTCTGCCACAAGAAGACGGGGAACTCTTCTATTGAGCTATTTATCGGTGCCGTAACATTGCCCTTGGCTTTGCATGTGTTCCTTCTCACCTTTGAGTATGTGTGTGTGTGTGGCATTTTCTTTAATGAAAAACACGGAGGGCTTCACAAACACACAAGCACCGAGAGCAATTACCCTTCCCCTTGCTAATTTGAGGACTAATTTAATCCATCTGCAAGGGAACCTCTGGGTATTTTTACAGTTTCTGTCACTTGAGGCTTACCTGGCACATGCTAGAAAAAAGGACTTTTATACTATCTGAGCAGGGCTGTTTATCTTTCCTATGCACTCGGATTTTCCACTATTACTCAGGGCACAGATTTCGCCACCTGTCTTGTAACAGGCCTGGTCTGTGTGAAATGGAAGGGAAAGGAGGCTGGGTAAAACTGGACAGGAGCAGGGAGGAAGCCAATCCTGTATATCCCTTAAGAGAAGGTAGACTGGAAGATGAGGGGGGCCCATGGTAAGGGTCAGGCTCTTGACAAGCCTTTCCAAACTGAGTGGCCAAGACCCATGACAAACAGAAAGAAATATGTTAATGGGATGCTAAGATAAAGGAGGGAAAAAACCCAGAGAAGAGCAAGAACTAAATTTATAGATAGAGAGGAGATGTGGAGGGAGGGAGGAAGAGATCTGGAAAGAAATACAATAGGGTCATAAAGATAGACAGAGGCAGAATGGGGAACCAGGGCATAATCCACACTATGAAAATAATCCAGTTTAATACTGGATTATTTGCCATGGCTCCTACCTGTTAAATCCTGGGATTTGTAGTATTGCAAGGTGTTTAGCCATCACTACCAAAGAGTGTTGATGCCTCACCAAACTACAAATCCCAGGATTCCAACTGGATTATTTGTGTAGTGTGGGTGCACCCCAAGAAACCAAATGACTTTAGTCTAAAACATCCCAAAACAGATTAAAAAAAAACCCACAACAACATCCCTTCCCCCCAATGTATATGTTTTTGGTGGTACATCAACTAAAATGGCAACCAGTAGTGATGTTGTGTCACTCCTGGTCACCATTTTGGCTGATATATGGCCCAAAAAAGAGAAGGTTAAGAGGAGACATGATAGCCATGTTTAAATATTTGAAGAGTTGTCATACTGAGGATGAAGCAAGCTTGTTTTCTGCTGTTCCAGAGATTAGGACATGGAGCAATGGACTCAAACCCCAGGAAAAGAGAGTCCATCTAAACATTAGGAAAAACTTCCTGACAGTAAGAGCTGTTCGAAAGTGGAATAGGCTGCCTGGGAGTGTTGGTGGAGTCTCCTTTTTTGGAGGTTTTTAAACAGAGGCTGGATGGCCATCTTTTGGGAATTCTTTGGTTGAGTACTCCTGCATGGCAGAATGGGTTTGGACTGGATAGCCCTTGGGGATCTCTTCCAACTCTATGATTCTATTATTCTGTTGTGCCAAATCTGGTCCAATTTGAACCAACGGTAGCAACGGGGGTGCAGCTACATTTGAAGGTGTTGCCTCCTCAAAACAACAATTCTGCCCCTCTCTGTAAAATTTCCTCCAGGTTCCCAAATGTCTAGCATTGCAGTAACCTAAAACTTCAGCTGAGCATTTAGAAATACAGTTTAGGCATCTAAAGAAGAGGTGGGGGGGGGCACCAGGCAAAGAGACCAAGGGAAAGCAAACACAGCAAATAGAAGCATTCTAGGCATGTGTGGTTTTCAAGGTCTCGCTCTCCCCCATGCTAGAAATTGGGGAGCTTATGGAAAATTTCACAGGGGAGGCAGAGTTCTCATTTTGGGGGGATGCCTTCATTTTGCCTTCCTTTCTCATCTGTAGCTACAACCCTGGGTGAAAAGAAAATGAAGGGGTTTTTTTTTGGTATGGTAGTAAAAGGCATCGTAAAAGTCTAACAGACATATTGTATAGTATTCTATGGAGCAGGCACAGAAACCCAGCTGGAAACCAGAGGCCTTAGAAGCGCAAAGGTGCCCCATCCTTTTTGTGATGCTGTCACCAAAATGTGCCTTGCTGGTCCCCAGTGGAATCCAGGCTATTCTCTGCTGCCTGAGAATTATGGCTGCCTTCACCTTCTCCCTTGGCCACACAAGTCTTGACTATCCACTTCATGACTCTCTCTGTCATCTTGTCTGCAATACCTATGAGTCTGGGGCATTCTGTCTCCCAAAGGTAAGTCCTAAGGAGGGAAGAAGCTGCAAGCAATCTTTCTCTTCTGTTTTCAGTCCTCTCAGACTTTAGCAGTCTGGGAAAATGCATTTCTCTGCAGGGGTTTGGCATGATGTCTGTGGAAGCCAGGGAAGACTGGCAAACCAACCCCTTTCCTCCAAAGTGGGTCATACCGGACAACAGACTGGGGTGGCTCAGGTTTTCCCATTGCCTAAAACAAGAGGAAAAAGCACTGCCACAGCCCTCTTGGCATTGACACCACCCAGGGCAACCCAGCAGATTTCTGATTCTGAGGGTCATAGAATCACAGAGTTGGAAGAGACCACAAGGGCCATCTAGTCCAACGCCCTTCCCTGCAGTAATACTCAATAAAAGCATCCCTGACAGATGGCCATCCAGCCTCTGTTTAAAAACCTCCAAAGAAGGAGACTCCACCACACTCCCAGGCATTGCATTCCACTGCCAAACAGCTCTTACTGTCAGGAAGTTCTTCCTAATGTTTAGGTGGAATCTCTTTTCCTGTAGTTTGAACCCACTGCTCCATGTCCTAGTCCCTGGAGCCACAGAAAACAAACTTACTCCATCCTCAGTATGACATCCCTTCAAATATTTAAACATGGCTACCATGTCCCCTCTTCACCTTCTCTTCCCCAAACTAAACCTACCCAGCTCCCTAAGCCTCTCTTCATAGGGCATGGCTTCCAGACCTCCCACCATTTTGGTTTCCCCCTCACCCCCACAATCAGAAATGGTTTTGCTCCCAAATTCACTGCATGTGTGTGTGTGTGTGGGGGGGGAGACATTTTCACTAGGCTACATATTCTGGCAAATTGTGCCCATTTTCTGCAGCGCTATGTGACTGTGTTAGATAAGCTCCTTTTGATAAATACTGGAGTGCAAGAAAATTTCAGCCCTAATCTGGTTGCAGTTTCTAAATACCTGCTGTCACTCAGGGTGTACCACCCATCCATTTCTGTATTCCTGTATCACATCCACCCTCTCCAAGCCAAACCCCACACCTTCCCCCCTTTCTTTCTTTCCTACCCATTATTTCCCCCTCTGGCTACCTAATGAGCCCTCAAGGGATATGCAGGTATAAAACGCGTTATGGCTTCCTCCACAATACAGCATCAATAAAGGACGACAGCGAGGGGACGGTAGAGAAGGAGGGGAAAGGGTATGGGGGAGAGAGATGCTTTCAAGTCCAGCTTTAAAAAAAATATATTTCACAGCAAATTACAGGGGGAAAAAAAGAAAGAAAACACAAAAACTTGAAAGCCTGCAGTTCAGGAAAGAGAGGGTGAGAAACAGGCTTCTAACGTAGCTCGATAAGGAAGTTTTTATGTGCAGCACATTGTCTAAGAAGGGAGCAGAGACATACGAAGAATGAAAGGGGAGGCCCAGAAAAGGGGGTGTGTGTTATTATGGTCAGCCACCACCAACGACATCCAGCCTCCCCCCCTTGTTCTCTGGGAAGAAATTGCCCCAACGGCTGTGATGGAGATGTACATTCCAAATGTGTCCCCGGGTCAGCTTCTTTCTTTCCCTTTCTTTCTTGGTTTTCAGAAGAGCCAAATCACGGGTGACGTGTCTGAAGCAAAACCGAGTGCTCTGAAGCAAACTCGGAGCCCATTTGGGTAAAGAGAAAGGAAGGCTGGGAAGTCTAGTTTCTGTCTGCCTCCAGGGATGGCGGAGACAAGGAGAGGATCAAGCAATGATGAGGTCTCCCAAGTGGAGTTGGACATGCCAAAAAAGTTATTTCTTTAGCATATTTTGTATCCTTTTCGCCAGGAATATACACTATTCCTGCTGGAGAACAAAGAATTGTTTTAAATCCTCCCACACTGGGCAGATTTATTGAAAGTTTTGTGCATTTTTAGATCACTTTTCACATCTTGGGACCCCCCCCTTTTTTTTTTCCATTCTGCATTTCTTTTCTCCCTCTACTGAGTGCCCCTGATCTAAATAATCTAAATAAATAAGTATCACAATTGTATGGCCTTCCAAGGATAGTTCTGTATGGAAATATGAATGCAATTTATTTCTTTTCTCCCTCTACTGACTGCCCCTGAACATGGAGGCTTTGTTCAGCTATTCTGGCTGATCTCATCTCTGCTTTCCTTGCTTCATCTTGCCTCTTTCTCAGGGGTTGCACCCCACCTATGGAAGGCCTATAGCATTTTCAATGCCAAGTGAAGGCTTTGTTATTCTCCCAGGCTTTTTAAGAACAGCCCTTCCTGTTTTTACACCTTTGTACTTTTTATCATGCTTTAATTTGGTTTTATATGCTGACATGTTTATTCTCTGCTGAGAGTTTAAGCTTTTAAAGTCATGGTTTGATTTATGTTTTTTACACTAGCCAAATAATGTTGTTTAGGGTACTGTTTAATAATGCAAGCACTGATGTACTGTAATATGACATATTCCATTAGTGTACCTATATTCCCTTTCACTGCTACTTAAGCTTGGGGGACATAGCATGTGAACTGACCCACTAAACTCTTTGAGTAGCAAATGGTGTAAAACCAAGTCCACCTTTAATGATTGTCTTCTCAGAGCTTGGCACAGAAATCTTTTTAGACAATGACTCCTAGCACCGCCATGGACACTGGGGGTTGCTGTTCCCCCCAAAATATGTGCATGTGTGCATGCACACATTTTCCCGTCCAAGCTCTGGGTCTTCTCCATCAAGCCACATTCACTCTTTGAATGGACACTGACCTTCACTCTTGGAGGCTTCATCCAGTGCTGGATGTCATCTACTGTTTCATTGGCCTGCAACAAGATGGGTTCTGTGTGATGGTCTAGGCACAAAATGGTACACTCAGCTCCTTAAAAGGAAAAGAAGGAGAATGGCCCCATTATTCACCCACTCCATTCTTTTTCACATCTCTTCTAATTCAACTGGGAAAAGACTGGTGTTAGCATGTAGGAACTATCACAATTCAAGATCTCCTCCCACCCCCCACAAGAAAATCCACGAAGCCCTCCCAAGACAGGCTCCTTGGGGGCTAGAGTACTCCTGTGAACCAGGCCTCACTGCAGGAGTGCATCCACACTATACAAATGACCCAGTTTGCAACTGGATTATTTGCTGTGGCTCCTTCGTATGGAATCCTGGGATTCGTAGCATGGCGAGGCACTAGCACTCTTTGGCAGAGAAAGCTAAAGACTTTGCAAAACTACAAACCCCAGGATTCAATAGGAAGGAGCCAGGGCAAATAATCTAGTATGAAACTTGTGTGGTGTGGGTTTGACCCAGAAATAGCATTTTTGGCCACATGTGTGCTAAAGCTACTCCACACTGCAGGCAATACAGGAGGTGTTGTGTCGCAGGCCAAAGAGGCTTCTCTCTCTAGAGATCTCCATTCTCCAGCAAAGGAACTGACAGTCAGGGAGGTTCCAGCTGAAGGATCCTATCAGTCCATGGCCAAGTCCTGTCATCTTCCCCTGGGACCTGTCCAGGGTTCTGAAGGACCTGGCCTGTGGTGGTTGGTGTCATCTATGGAGGTGCAGAATCCATGATAGAATTAACTATGAGATTGAAAGCTGCTATCCAAGGTCCTGACTCTATTTTGGGAACAGGATTCGGCACCTTGGGTATCCCTCTTAAAGTCTGGACTAAAAACTGGAATAGATTGAACACTCTGACAAGGATTATTTTCATCAAGCGTTCTCAATACATGAAAGATTTTTTTAAAAAATCATCTTTCAATATTTTTTTTTTTAATATTCTTTCCATCCCTACATTCGGACATGTAGAACCAAGAGAATCCACACACACATTCCCTTCAGTTGTATGGATTTGAACACAGTTATCCTTGGAGTTTCACAAATTTCAAAATTTCTCCAAAATTTTGTGATACCAGATTTGAATGATACCTGGAGGTTTGCCATGCCACCTGGTCTTGTGTGGTTTTAGAAGTGAAGCAGGATCTGGCCTAATTAGTACTTGGATAGGAAACCATCTTGTAAAAGTAGGTATTTCTAGATAGGACGAGGAAAAGAATTAAGCCTAAAACCCCAGGTGGCTGGTGCTATACCGTATTGACCTAGACAGACCACTGGTGTGACTCCGTATAAGGTGGTGTCTTCAGCTTCTATGTATTTCCGGATAAAAATATATTCAGAAAAGGGTCCTCTGAATGAATGTGAGATTAGTAATGTGCATTTTTCTGAGAAATCATATGTATTTAAATGCTTTTTAAAATATAAATTGTGTGTGGATTTCCTTTTTCAAAAACAGAAAAAGGGAACAGAATGGACTTGATAAATGAGCACATGTGAAATGGAGACATGCAAAAGACTAAAATTTATCCCAATTTTGCACCCATCTTCCTATCGGGCTACATTTTCCATGTGTATAGAATAGAATTATTCTTATTTACACTTTTCACAGAAGAGCAATTGGCCGGAAACGAGCCCAAGGTGGGGTCCCTGTTGATGGCCTTCACCTCCGCAACAGGACACAAGTGGCATGTTGCCATCACTTGCAGGCAAATCCCTCATTCATTCCAGCTAATGGTTGCACTCTACAGGACCCCTGCCCTCTCTCTTATTAAGATAAGCCAAGGCATCAAACAGTAATGTATTGGAGCTTCCTGAAGACACAACTCTCCAGGTCCCCTGGGGTGATGCTGGCTTGGCTTTTCTCCCTCTGGGAAATCACTCTCACAACCGGCACAGCTGCTACAAAATGTATCATTAAGGAGCTCTGCCTCTGAAAAGTGTTTGGAAACATCCGCTGGTACAAAGAGCGGCAGCCGGAGTGTTAACTGGGAGAGGCATAGGGCCCATGCAACTTCTCTATTACAACAGCACTATAAGCTGTTTACAGTTTGTTTACAGGCACCATTCAAAAGTGTTGCTTCTGACCTATACGGCTTAGTTCCGGGCTATCTGATGATGGACGGTATCTCCCCATAAGAGCCTACCAATGCCCTGAGATCCTCAGGAGTTAAGTTGCAGAAGTGCAATGAAACCCTGCATGTGAATTGCAAAGAGGCACATTCGGGCACTGGCAAGAATATTCCAATGGGCATCGGACATTTCTGATGCCCACTGGCCACTTCCAGCATGCATCTGGTGCTCCCGTTGTGCTCCGGCATTTTCTTGTCGGTGTCCAGATGCACATCAGGGTGTGCCCCAATGTGCATCAGTGCTCATTGCGCATCAGGCCACGGTGCATCAATCCCTTGGCTGTTGTGTAACTGAGATGAATCCGGACATTGTGAAACAATTCAATTTTGTCCATGCGGGACGACATTCACGGACATAAGGCCCAACCAGAATGCCAGCCCATGGCTTATTTGCAGGGCAGTTTCCCTCCTCACTCTCCCTCCCCACCAAAATAAATAAATAAAAAGAAGAATTGGGAAGCAGCCTTATCTTCCCTCTCTGGTATCAAAAGGTCACCTTTACTCCAGGGATAAGAAGACACATCATCAAGAGAGAGGATGCGGCTGCTCCTGTCTCTCTTGGCTCAGCAGCCAGTGGTGCAATTTACACCTTAAAGCTCATGGGGAGCCAGGCGGAATTGTTTTGATACGTGATCCATAATTGGCATCATTACAGAAGAGTGAGCTCATCCAGGTCACATTCTGCTCCTTCTTCTCCCCCCTCCCCAAGTCCCTGGGATGGGTGTAAAGCAACTCCTGGTGTCTCACAATAGTCAGCATATAATGAGGGATCAGCCTATATAATGTGGGAGCGCGTGAGAAGAGGTGACTTCCCTGGCATTCCCAGAATGCATTGCTGCTCATTCGGTACCTGACAAGCTGGGACAGCTCCCTATTTACCCCATCTTGGAGCCTGGAAGTCCAAACAACACAGGGTTTCACCCAGTTTTTTTCCCCTGGGCAGTCTTCACAACCCCTTCAGCAAAATGAGGCAAAAGCCCTGCATCGTCCGAAATGCAGGGCTCCAAGACGGGGGCAAGATGGGGTAGGGCTTTTATACCATTAAAAAAAAAAATACCTGGTAAAATCCACTCCAGCCAAAATAAAATAGATCAGGCCCTGTGTGACTGCAATTATTTTGCCAATTATTTAAAAATATATGTATTATTATATGTAATTTTAAGGGGGGTAAACCGCTTTAAGTTATTACTGTTATGGATTTGTTTGTTTATATCCAATTGTTGTGAGCCGCCTTGATTGCCTAATAGGCAAAAGGCGGGGTACAAAAATAAAGTTGTTGTTGTTGTTGTTGTTGTTATTCTCTCTCTGGCTTTTCTTCACAAACGAAGATTCAGGAAGGACTCATCTCACGCTTTCTGCAAGCACGCTGATGACTAAAAAGGCCAATCTGAGATAAACAAGTCCGGTTGCAGGAAGCACAGCAGAAGGTCTCCTTGAGTGATGTTTCTGGGTTGTGATTCTTTCTGCGTTGTCGTTTCTCTTCAAGACTTGTTTGGCGTGAGTTCTCAAATAAGGCTGCAGCATTGTGGATAGTGCGTCTCCATGCCTCCCGATGTGAGGCCAGGGCGGACCATTGTTGGTAATCAATTTGGCCGAGCCTGAGATGTTGTTTCACGGAGTCCTTGTATCTCTTTTTTGGAGCACCCCTCTTACGCTGATCCGTGGCGAGTTCACCGTAGAGTAGTATTTTTGGGAGGTGATGGACCTCCATCCTAGAAACGTGCCCTTCCCAGCACAGCTGTGTTCTCAATATCATGGCCTCAATGGTTGTGATCTATTATTATTATTATTATTATTATTATTATTACTACTACTACTACTGCAGGAGCCCAGACCGCCATGCTGGCCCATCACTGCAGCTGCCGTCTGCCTTGCTGTTGCATAGCCAGGAAGGAGTCCTACAGCATGTGACCATGACTGGTCACATGCAGATGGCCTTACTCATGTGCTGTGGGCCAGCTGGCTGGCTAGAGAGTGAGGCATATAGAGGCTGGATGGCCATCTGTCGGGGATGCTTTGATTGTGATTTCCTGCGTGGCAGGGGGGTTGGACTGGATGGCCCTCGTGGTCTCTTCCAACTCTGCAATTCTATGATTCTATGATTCTATGATTCTATGAACAGGCAGAATACGCCAGTGGGAAGCCTTTGGAAAGCAGATAATTCCATTATATGATGCCACATTTGACACCTGTCAAATTATCCATTCCATTTTTTAAAGGGTTCTTTGAATCAGTAAGAGAACGGCATGCAACTTGGGGGAAAAAAATCCCTCTAGAATGCTCCAGATGCCATTGAATAGCAACTAGAAAACTGATACTCTTTCACCCAAAAGTAAAACTTTTGTCTCGCTCATGACATTCCTTTTGCAATGGAATTGCACCTACAGGACACCATCCCTGCTTAACTCATCATGGATATCAGCACTGCTTGTTAGATCTGAAGTCTCTGTTTGCAAAATTACTCTGGATGGAAAAAAGAGATTCGCTTCATCCTTAGCCAAACTTCACCTTGCCTGTGGCCATAGTCAAGGACCATGTGACATCCCAGTTTTACTGGAGTACATTTGCCCTTCCCAAGAGATCTGGTGCCTGAAAGCCTCTCCTGCCATTTCAAAGAGATGCCTTCCCTCCTCTCTTTTTTCAGATTCAACCAGCTGGGGCCAAAGAGGAGACCCTCCTCCCTCCCCACCTCTTCCTTTCACAATGGGCACCAAGCTTTCTAGCTTCAGCTGCCACTGGCACCTATAAGTACCTATGCTGTAACCGTCCGGGCATTGCATTTTCAGACTGCTGCTCAGCTGGGTGGGGTGGGTGCATTCTCCTTGCATCCCCTTGCAGAGGTGAAACGAGCCGCTCCAAGTGCCATCTCTTCGGCAATGGATCGCATTGTTCCCCCGGCCCTAGAAAAGGAAAGGGGGAAAGAAGATTAGAAGAAAAAGGGAAAATGTATCCTGGTGGTTTTAATGTTCTCACAAGGCTTTAAACTCCTTGTTTAAACTTGATGCTGAAATGAAGGGCCAACATGATCCCCAGTTGGGTCTCTAAGGGACAGGCATTCCATAACTGGAGTGTATTGTTCCTACTGGTGGAGCACAAAGAATGGAACTCCCTTCCTAGAGTGGTTCATACAGTGCATTGCTCCTACTGGTGAAGCACAAAGAGTAGCACCTAGAGAGATTCATACAGTGTATTGCTCCTACTGGTGGAGCACAAAGAATGGAATTCCCTTCCTAGAGTGGTTAGACTGGCCTCCTCCTTGCTATCCTTTCATAGGCTGGTGAAGACCTTTCTGTTTCCATAGGACTTTGAGTGCTGACTGTTCAGTGGGGAAGAGACTTTTATGTGCTGTGGTGTTTCTATTGGAAATTGGAAATATGATGGCACGGACAATCTTAACTTTAGCATTCAATGATATAGCTTTACATTTCAGGCTCTTGTCTAGTTCCTTCATAGCTGCCTTTCCAAGTCTTGGTCTTCTTCTGATTTCTTGACTGCATTCTCCATTCTAATGAATGACTGAGCCAAGGGGATGGAAAATCTTGAACTATTGCAATGTTTTGATCATCTTCTTTAAAGTTATATAAATAATCTGTGGGCATTATTTTTGCTTTTGTTTTCTTAAGTGCTTAGTTGTAAACCAGCCTTTGCACTGTATTCCTTAGCTTTCTTCAGTAATCATTCCATGTCTTTGCTGTTTTCCACTAGTAGTATGGTGTCATCTGCATATCTTGAAAACTATTGGATGTTCCTTCCTCCATTTTCCATGCCTCCTTCCTCCAAGTCTAATCCAAGTTAAGTACACAGTGGGCCTTCCATTTCCGTGGAGGTTTGGTTCTGGAACCCCATAGATAGCAAAAAACTATGAATGTTTCAGTCCCATATTAATCAATGGGAGAAGCCATTTCAAGTATGGGCACCACCATTTTAAGGTATGTGGTGGCACCATTTTAGGTATGGTCACCACCATTTTAGGTATGCAGAAACAGGGGCTCCACTGTACTTAACTAATAAACTTAATTAGTTAACTTAATTAGTATACTTAACTAAGTAAACTATCTTGGCCTGACCTCCCAAACTTAGTGGAAATGTTGTTCACACAGCCTCCCAAAAGAATGCACTTTCTTATCTCCATGCAGCTGATGCCTAGAAAAGTGGGTGGTGGTTTACAATCATGGCAACTGTGTCACGGTCACAACCAAGTAACGATTGCGAATAGGGAGCAGTTACAGATGAGTAAATCTAGATAACTGTTCCAGAGTCATGATTTCTATTTAGTCATGATGGTGAGACAATTGCCATGGTCATAACTCGCTCCCCAACCTACTTCACCAGGGACCAGCTGCATGGGGAAGGAGGTCCTTTCTGCCAGTAAATGGTGCACGGGTGAATGATGCTCCTGATGGGCCAGGAGAGATTATTAGTTAAGTCAACTTAACTAACTTAACTAAGTGGCTGATTGGGTTAGGGCTAGGGTAACTGATAGGGGTAGCATTAGGGTTAGTGTTAGGGTAGCTGATAGGGGTAGCATTAGGGTTAGAGCTAGGGTTAGGGTAGCTGATAGGGTTAGACTAAAAATATGAATAAGAAGTTATCTCATGTAAGAACAGCTCTTTAATTCAGCACTCTTATTCTTTTCAAGAGTCGTCTTCCTTGCAAGGTCCACGAAAAAGTCTGTGGAGCTGTGAGGCACCGCCTCCTGCCAAAAACTGTAGACCATTAAGGCCTTTAATGGTTTAATCCTCCTCGTAAGCCAGGGAGGAGGGGGAAAAATAAAACCTGGGACTCCAGTGAGACTGAAGAGCTGGTGTGAGTGCCAAGGTACATATCATATAAAGTTAACTACCGCATGATACAAATGCCTATTTGGGGAGGGCGGGGGGGGGGGAAGGAGAGAAGGAGAGGATTCCCTCACAGCCAAGCTTATGTTTCCCCCAGTAGGAGGAAAAAAATGCTTCTTTTTTGCATGCCTTTCCTCTCCCTGTCCCCAGAAATCACCTCCTAATTAAGAACCGAGACACACTCCAACTTTATGCGCCTGTATGGAATAACGTCTCCTGATGCAATGCCTGTGTAAACCTTCAGCCAATCTATCACCAAAGACTGGCAACTTTTTATTTTACTCCCTCCCCTCCCCGCCTCTACCACACCTCCACACATGTAATCGCTGAGTGTGAAGGTGTGTGTGTGTGTGTGTGTGTATGTGTGTATATATGGGTTAAGTGTTGTTTTTATACACATAAAATTTTCCCACTTGGCTCAGCCATGTTTATGGTTTTCCCATGTGGGGTGATTCCCTCCTCGCCGGGTGTGCGGTGGAGGTTTCCATTTCTGACACCAAGTGTGAAGTGCCTTTGGGCACACAATCCCAATGACATCAACAGGAGTTTTCTCCATTAAACACCAAGACTGAGAGGAGCAGACCTTCTCGGTTGGCAACAAAGCTGCCCATGTGCCACCCTCCACCGGAGGGTGTTGGTGGCCATCTTAGCCCAAACACACCTGTGTGCATCTAAGGGAGGGAGGGAGAGAAGGAAACAAGGCACAACAGAGCCAAACACAGAAGAGTCAAAGACTGAGGGGGATCTGTGACAGGTTTCACCCACCCTGTGTGGGATTTTTCTGGGTGGGAAGAAAATGCGCCATTCATTTGCTATGTATATAGGGTCAGAGAGGGAAAAAGACAGACAGACAGTCCTTCTGAGCCCATGTTTCAGTCTCAAAAAGGATATTATGCAGGAAAAGGGGCAAAACTCAGGGATGGGAAAGGAGGAAAGAAGAGATGAGGTGATGGAAATTACAGAAGCACTGGTGAGTTGTCTACATAACTCGAGGGTGGGGAACATCATTCAACCCAAGGGCTGTATTCAGTTTGAGAGAACTTGCGGGCGCCATTGCCAGTGGTGGGCAGAGCAAAAGCCAAAAGAGGTGGAGCCAAAATGTGAGCGCATTTTTAGCCGTCAGTAGCTCTGTCTTTTAAAAGGCATACTGTCCTTTTAGAATGGGAAGAAAATGGACTTTGTTGGACTATAGCTCCAAGAATCCCCTAGCCAGCAATGCTTTGCAATGGCCATACTGGCTGGAAGACTTAGGGAAGTGAAGTAAAATAAGGTAACTTCTACAAGCTCTTTCACAGGCTAGCCTTCTGCTTGCAAGTCTGGTAGAGGATTTTGTTCTACCGCCAGTCTTGAAGCAAGATGAACCGGCCTATCCAGTTGACTTGTACAGGTGCCATCTTGTTTTGGGAGACCCTGGACTTTATCTCTGGCTGAGAGTTCTAAATGCCCCTCCCTAAACTGCAAATCCCAGGATTCCACAGGAGGCAGCCAGAGCAGTTATAGTGGAATAATAGTGCCATAACGGTGTTGTGTGATAATCTCCCATGCAACCTATTTGCAATTGCACACTCTTGACCGACCATGGCTTTCCCAGATTCCAGACAGGACACTTTTCCTAACCAAACCACAGATGCTGGGGGACGAAATCTGGACACCTTCTGCAAAGGCCCAAGTTCCCTCCCGTCCCCTTGTTGACACTCACAGATTGGCCATCGTCTTCGGCGCACTTGATCCGGCACTCGCTGTTGAACTGGAAACCATTGGTGCACTGGTAGAGCCCGTGGAACTTGGAAGGGGGTGGGTCGCAGGTGACGGGGATGCATGCACCTTCCAGCCAAGTTCCATCTTGAGTGCACTGGATCTTAAAAGTCCTCCTTACATGCATGTAAAGAAAGCAAAAAGCAAAAAGAATAAAACAGGGGGTTATTTATTTCAGGAGTGGCTCAACACTTTCCCAACCTACCTATGGGAGAGATCTGTGCGCCTCCAACACTTATGAACACGGGTTTTGGAATATATATTTTTTAAAAACATCATGAGGTCTAGTGAGAACAACGGCTGTTTGTGAAGGCAGACACACACCATTCAACGGGCTGAAGCCACCCCTCCATCCTCTTTGGGAGGGGTGGGAACCTTTTCCAGAGACTCTGGGACCTTGTGGCCATGGCTATTTTTGATGTGGGTTGCGTGTGGGCATGTGTCTGTGTTTCAGTGTTTCACCAAGTCATAAAAATGTAGGATACCAGCAAACTTTTCCCACCGAGGTTCAAAGGGGACTCCCCAGGTCGCATATCAAAGAGGGTATTTCCAAAAGACGGCCTTCCCTTAACACCAGTGAATGAAAGGGCTCAGAGAGGCAGAAAGGAAGGAAGAGAGGGAGTGAATTTTACTGCCCATGATGCCTTCAGTAAAAGAGCAGGTCCTAAATTGCTCAGAAATGGACACTCCTCCATTCAATGCCATTCACATGCAAGTCCCATTGAAATAAATTTAGGTGTGTGTGTCTCTGTGTGTGGCATGAAAGTAGTTATTGATGTGTTTGGTGGTGGGGGGGTTCAATTATTTTGTGTATGTGTCTCAAATGGTGCTGTGGAGATTGTGTTCCTTATATTTGCAAGCCAGCATGGAACCAGTGTGGCTTAGCGGTTTGAGCATTGGCCTATGACTCTCGAGACCAGAATCCCGGCTTGGCCATGAAAACCCACTGAGTGACTTTGGTCAAATCACACTCTCCCAGTTACGATCATGGCAACAGTGATGTGACTTTTATCTGCATATTTTTAACCCATCAAATGGTAATGGGCAATGACAGCGAACATTGCCTTCAAGCCATTTCCAAGTTATGGCAACCCTAAGGCAAACCTATCACAGACTTTTCCTGGCAAGATTTATACAAATGGGGTTTGCCTTTGCCTTCCTCTGAGGCTGAGAGAGAGTGACTTGTGAAGAAATCCTGTGTCATTACTTAAAAAAAACAAAACTCTGGCCTTCAGCAATCCTGACCTTGTTTCATTCTTAGTTGAACAGTTACCTACAAAGAATGACCTGTGTTTGTGTTAACAAGGGACGGACTGGAATACATGTAGACACTGTATAATGCCATTCCTAAAAGAATTGTTCTGGCTGCCGGTATGCTTCTGGTTTGAATTGAAGGTGCTTATGGTGACATTTAAAGCCCTAAATGACTTGAGACCTGAATACATATGGGAGCACCTCTCCCCATATGTCCCTGCCCAAGTTCTGCTGGGGGGGGGGTTCTTTGTCCCACCATTGAGGCCAGTACACAGTGAGAGCATGGGAGAGGGTCTTCTAAATGGGAGAGGGTCTTCTCAGCCATGAACCCCCCCTCCAATTGCAGAATGCTCTCCCCCTGGAGACACGATTGACACTTATTCTTATGCCTAAGTAGTGAAGGTGAATATAGAATAGTTACTGATGAGTAGATCTAGGTAACTGTTCCATATTCATGAGACCTAGTCATGTAGGTCTCATGATGTTTAGCTTGGAGAAGAGAAGGTTAAGAGGGGACATGATAGCCATGTTTAAATATTTGAAGGGATGTTATACTGAGGATGGAGTAAGCTTGTTTTCTGCTGCTCCAGAGACTAGGATATGGAGAAATGGACTCAAACTCGAGGAAAAGAGATTCCACCTATACATTAGGAAGAACTTCCTGATGGTAAGAGCTGTTCGGAAGTGGAATGCAATGCCTCGAAGTGTGGTGGAGTCTCCTTTGGAGATTTTTAAGCAGAGGCTGGATGGCCATCTGTCGGAAATGCTTTGACTGTTTCTTCCTGCATAGCAGGGGGTTGGACTGGATGGCCCTTGTTGTCTCTTCCAACTCTATGATTCTATGATTCTACCTAGTTGCGATAACACTTATGCATTTAAAAGCAATTAAAATTTCTCTTCTTGTAGAAGTAACTAAAGAATTACTAGTTATTTTTTATTTTTATTTTTTTAAAAAACAAAAACAAAATACTATAAGCCACTGCCTTGACACATACACCCTGCACTGACATGAGGCACAGAACAAGCCAGCACTAGAACTGTATGATCTTCCTCCTTCACAATTTAGTGAAGCCCTACACCTCAGAACTACAAAAGTAACAAAAAATTACAATTGCAACTTAAAGGCAACTAGTCTTAAAGATGCCACAAGACCTTTTGTTGTTGTTACCCACACAAAAAGGGCAACACCATCCTTGATATATTGCAATCCTATCCTCCTCAAAATGGAACGAATGGCAACTAGCTTGTTCTTTCCAAGACATTACTTCCAAGCATTGTAAAGAGCCCATTAAAAAAAGAGGACCGGAAGACTGACACTGTTCCACTTACTTCCTTGCCTTCCGAGAGGATCCCGGCACATGGTAACCCGGTCTGCATTTGTATTTGCAGAAGGCCCCCACTTTATGCTTCTCTTGATGGCAACGGCCGGTCAAGAGGTCTGCATTGGGAATCAGCGGAGGAGCCCGGCACATCAACTCACAGAGGGCCTCTGGAAAAGACCAGAGTCCATCCTCCAAGCACGTCAGGTTGCTGTTAGTTCCTGGGGAAGAGAGAAAACAACACAAGTTGGGACAGGTGGTTAAAGGCATAGAGAAAGCACTTGAGGCTGTACCAGATAAAGGTGCTGACAGGAGCATCCCTATTAAAGTGTGTGTGTGGGGGGGAAAGGATTGTTCCACAGTTATTGCAATTCCCAGCAGTCTTAATGGTTTTACAGCCCCCATAAACTTTGCATGCCCTCTAGTTGAGGTGGCAGCCTTGTGTTTTTAAATCTGCCATTGCCATTTTTTTAAAAAAAACCCTATTTCCACAGTGCACATAGACGATATTTTGCCTTTCCAAAAAAAGAGAAAAAACAACCATTAGCACTCACTCTCCAAGGCAAAAATCCAACATGGCAGTTTCAGGCACTTAATATGTTAGCAAGTCCTGCCTCCTGCATTCATCCAGCCAAACAGGCTTGCACTTCCACTCGTACGGGGAAGCAAATCAATGTGATTGCTTGTCCCAATGAACGAGAATGCACACCCCCATCAAAGATTTCTTAAAAACTTCAGGAAGAGCCACAAAGGCTTCCCAAGCATGTTTTTTGGAATGTTTTGGTCCCCCTTTCTGAATATGTCACATTGATTCCCATTCCCATCAAGACAGGGAGCATTCCAAATGAATTTCATTAGGATTTTTCTCACTGTTTAAGTTCCCCCTTGATTTTCAGGGCCCTAAACTACCTGGGTTCCTTTCTGTGCATTAGGTACCAGGACACGGAGCAATTGCAAGATGATGCAAGATACTCTGACATGCTAAATTGTGAACTAGTTTCTTGCCAGTGATGGGTTTGGAGGCAACAGCTGGACAGTTAGTCATTTAATGATGAAGGGGTGGAGGGAGACGAAGGAAGAAGAGGAGGAGAAGGAAGAGGAAGTAATTAGGATTTAAGATCTTCATCTTCCTCCCCCTCATTTCTTCCTCTGTTAAATCTCGGAAAAACCTCTTGGTTTGCATTAGAAAACATCAAGGCAAAGGAGAAAGCAGTGCTCTCCGGAACAGGATTTTTATATTCTCTTTCAAAGGAACCATAAGATCTTTCCATTTTTTCCCCCTCCTTCCTGAGTGCTATGAGCCATCGAGGTATTTTTGTACAGTTTCAAAAGCTCGGTTCCTGGGCCGGCTGCTTTGTTTTCTCCCGTCTGACTCACACAGAGCCGGTCCACGGTCCAGCACAGATGAGCTCATACTCGCTACGGCAGGGTGATGAACTGTGACATTAAAAAACAGTGGCTTGGTGTGACATCAGTGACTGAATTAAGGAGTGAGTCATCTCTCCCTCCCTTCTCAAGGAGCAGGCCGGCTGAGCTTTCTTAGTCATCGTTTGGGATTCGGCATCCTTTTTTTTTTTTTTTTGCCATTTCACTTTGACAGCTACTGTCCAAGAGTTGCTGTAATGCTTCAGTTGTGAGCTACAGGAGCTTCAGGGATACTTTAGGACAGGGCTTCTTAAGCAATCTGATGAGGCAGATTGGCAGGGCCTTCCTCCCCACCCACCCACCCCCCCCAGCATTCGCACGGGATTGGTCCTACCTTTGAATCATAGAATCATACGAGTTGGAAGAGACCACAAAGGCCATCCAGTCCAAACCCTTGCCCTTCAGGAAAACACAACCGAAGCATTCCCAATAGATGCCCATCCAACCTCTGCTTAAAAACCTCCAAAGAGGGAGACTCCATTACACTCCAAGGCAGTGCACTCCACTGCCAAACAGCTCTTACCATCATGAAGTTCTTCTTAATATTTAGGTGGAATTTCTTTTCCTGTAATTTGAGTCCTCTGCTCCATGGAGCAGTAGAAAACAAGCTTGCTCCCTCTTCAATATGACATCCCTTTCAAATACAGTAGGACCCCTGTATCCATGGGGATTGGTTCCAGACCCCCTCCCTGTGGATACAGATACTATCTATTGATGATATGTCCTGACTGTTATAGCAATTACAGGAACCACAGGAACAGATCAAAGGACAGTAAGAGCTGTTCGGCAGTGGAACGCACTCCCTTGGAGCGTGGTGGGGTCTCCTTCCTTGGAGGTCTTTAAACAGAGGCTGGATGGCCATCTGTCAGGGATGCTTTGATCATGATTTCCTGCATGGTAGGGGATTGGACTGGATGGCCCTCGTGGTTTCTTCCAACTCTGCAATTCTATGATTCTATGATTCTATGAATGAGTGCTCATGTCTAGCATACAGTTTCCAACCAGCTACTCCTGAGAAACCTATGAACAGAATATTATGGTAACTGACCTATCCCATCACTGCCTACCACCACTACCAACTGGTAGTCAATCTTACACTGCTTCTGCATCTTCACCATATTGGTTGAGAAATGAACCCATCGAGCCCGCCAGTACCACTTACCTATCGACAGTTTCCCCAGTACCAATGCCAAGACCTCTCGATTTCGAGCAAGACAATTTCCTTACCTTTTAGCTGGGCAGGAGGTTTGCAAGTGAAGGAGCATCTCTTGCCAAAGGTGGTGCCCTCACTGCAGTTAAAGGTGGCCGGATAGACGTGATGCTGGTCAGGGATCCCACAGTCAATGGGCTCACAGGAGACCTGCTTGTTCCACTTCCCATCCACACATGTCATGGTGACCCTGGCTTCCAGCTGTGGAAAAGAAAAAGGAGACACACACTCACCAAGAGTTGAAGAAGGCATGGTAGCCACCAACTCCTTTACCAGCTTCATCCCAATCACCTGAAAAGATGGTCTGACCTCTATTGGGTTGCAGTGGATAAAGGTAACCACAATTAAGAACCCTTTCCAAGTTACAAATGGTTATAATGTAACCAGGAATTTATAATGTAACTGGATAAGTGAATCCACAGCTATGGGGGTCACACTGTACTTCCAATGGAAGGATTCTACTTTTTGGTAGACAACGAAAGTTTCCAATTGGGCCAAGGTGTATAGGAGGACAGTGGCTACAATCCTGTTGCTCTCTCTCACATGTATAAGTTGCCCTTACACATGGAAGCAGTTGGGACATCTGTCCAATGAAGAACTGCCACATTCAGTTCAAGGGCAAGGAAACAGAACTGTATATTGACACTCATGATGCATAGATGCACACCTGCATTTGGCTGTTCATTCAGTTCCACATTTGGCATTTTGGTTCAATTGTGCAATGCTGAGATTCAGTGCACTCTATAAGTCCACATGGGGAGATTTTATGCTAAACAACCTTGAGATCTCAGCCCAAGTGTGCTTGCTGGAGTCACACTGAGCTTTTTTTAGTTGTGGTGTGATTCCCAAGTTCACAAAACAAATCACATATGCTAAGAAAAGTGAATGGTGGTTCAGTTGACGACTTGCTCTCCAACCCAGGCTACACTTTTGAAAGCAGCATAATACTTTTATTTTATTAAAAATAACTCAACACTGAATTGATCCTTGAATCTGTCCATCAATTCATCCTCAAATTAATCCATGTATCATCAAGAACAAAGATGGAGAATCTCATTCAAAGGCCTAATTAAATTTCAGAGAAGTTCTTGGAGGGCACATTCGGATGGTGCGTGGGACTCATAGGCAAAAGTTTGGTGCCGATCGCCCCTAGCCTGTTTTATGTTAAAAGTTCTTACTGCCAGCCATTAAGTCTTGAAAGATGTATTTCATGCTTTCAAAATGAGGAAACTCCCATCTTATGAGCTGAGAAATCACCCCAAATGCTATGAGATCCTACACTGAAGAGATGACAGGAGCATAAATTTCCACTCACAAAGTTATGTGGTGGTGGCATAATGCCACCTTGTTTGTGAATTGTGACATTGCATAGCCAGATGTGCAACCAATGCATCCTGGAATGCACATTGAACATCTACATACACAATGTGCATCCATGCACAAGGCATATGTGCACCAATGTGCAATGCCCATCCATACATCACATGCACAACTCCACTTCTGGAAGCTGGAAGTAAATACAGACATTCAACATTGGACAAAAATGTCCAACCATTTCCATATAGAGACTTATGTACAGTATGACTACCATATCCATGGATTCACTTACCCATGTCTGAAAAAAAAAAAAGGTCTCTCTAAGTGTCTTCTAGGTCCGCCAGCATGATTCTACAGTTTGCTTCCATTGGAAGCTGTCCACAGTGTCACACTGGAGGACCTAGAAGTTGCCTAGAGAGGTCTCTAGGAATCTCTAGGTCCCCCAGTGCAACTCTATGGTATGCTTGGGCTGGAAGTCATTCGTTTTAATAGGGTTCACTATTATCCACAGTTTCCGCTATCCATGGTAAGACCGGGAACATATCCCCTGTGGATATGGGGGGTATAATGTATAACAGGACCCCTATATCTGCTGGGGATTGGTTCTGGGGGGGGGGCATGGATACCGAAAACTGTGGATAATAGCAAACACCATTGAAAAGAATGGGACTTCTGGTTTAAAATACCATAGAGCTTATTTTATTTTATTTATTTTTATTTATTTATTATTTTTATTTATACCCCGTTCTTCAGCCACAAGGCTATCAGAGCGGCTTACAAATTGTGTTAAGCAATAGCAGTTTACACATCTACCCTGCATTAAGCAGTTTCTAATATGTGTTAGCTTATTGCCCCCACAAGCCGGGTACTCACTTTACCGACCAACGAAAGGATAATTGGCTGATAACAGAGATCCCTTGGAAGACCTAGAAAATGGCTAGAGAGAACACATTTTCTAGGAAGATTCTATGTTATGTGTCCCGTGGATAATTGAAGCAGTGAATAATGAATCAGTGGCTATGGGGTCCTACTGTATATGTAAGGCAGCAACAAGATTCTGGCAATGATGCCATGTGAGAGAAGTTGTGGTCATCTGGGGAAGAACAGAAGCCCAATTTTGGCCCCATGCCTTGAGGTTCCCCATCTCTGTTCTGGCATTTAAAAAGTGGGGTTATCGTGTCATAGGCATTAGCCAATGGGTACTTTCCAAATAACACATCTTTGGCTCAGGAAAAACTCAGAGGACCAATTTTTCAGAGATCAGAGTCAAGGCTGTCTTCTTTTTCAGATACATAACATACCTCCCTAAGGAAGGAGGGTGGGGGGAAAGAAAACATCTAGACACAGCGAGACAGAGTATGCAGGGTCACCTGGCGTGGAGATGAAAGAGCTTGGAAAGATCCAAGCCAGACAGGAGAAAGATGGGATGGGTAAAAGGTGATACCCACCACAAGTTTGATTCGCAGGGATAAAGGGCTACACGCTCCCAGAGGGTGGGGATATCTGATTCGGGGCTGGCAAAAGGCAAGGCTCCAGGTCTGCCAAGTATTGATGTGCGCTTATGAAAGCAAGGGGAATTTTTTCCATCACACTTCAAAGGCAACTGGAATCCGCTGTTTGCCAAGGCGCCCTAATGGTTTCAGCAGGTTGGGACCTGTCTTCCATTGATATACGGGTGGCTTTCAGATGGGAAAAGCAGCTTCTGGTATGGCTCTGGGGAAGATGGGTGGTTCCCCCCCCCCCCAAAAAAACAACAACAACAAAACCCAGGCACACAATTTATTTTCCCCTGAGCCAGTCAATGGATGCAAAATGGGGAATGCCTCCTACAAAGACCTGAGAGATTGGAAAAGAGAGGAAGGATACATATTCCAAGGAAGGTCTGATGGATAACTGCTATTTTTTGGGCTTCTTTTCAAGAAGACATCATGCTTCAGGGCAGAGTGGGAGGAGGTGGAAATAATGTTATCAGAGTAGCAGCTACAGTGTAGTGGATCCAGTTCAGGATTGTTCCAGGCCAAACCCTGAGACCCAAGGATGGACCCTGGTAATGTCATTTCGTGTTGTGCATTAAGTACCAACCAGAGTTGCTCACAGCTTGCCATTCAAACACATCCACACACATAGAATCATAGTTGGAAGAGACCATGAGAGACATCTAGTCCAACCCCCTGCCCATGCAGGAATACCCAATCAAAGCATTTCCAACAGATGGTCATCCAGCCTCCGTTTAAAAATATCCAAAGAAGGAGACTCTGCGCACGCACGCACACACACACACACACACACAGAACATATTTCCCTGTTTGGAAATTGAGACTGAAACCTCAGCTAAAGGAGCTATCCCCAGAACAAGGTGAAATGAAATGAGGGGATTGTTCCTTCTCATTTACTTAGGGTGATGAGAAACCTTTAATCTAAGCTACTTGCTTCTAGCCAGAGGATGGATGGAGAATGGAGGGTCAGTCCTGGCACCACAATGACTGGAAGAGAAGGAGGAAGGTAATTAAGGATGACTCCCTGAAGAATCTTATTGCAACGACGTTTCAATTAAACCTTACAAATTACTAATATCCACGGTTTCAGTTATCCGTGGGACCCAAAACAGGACACATACCATAGAGTCTTCTTAGAAAATGCCTAGACAGCCATCCTCTAGACATTTTCTAGGTCCTCCAAGGCAATTCTATAGTATTTTAAACTAGAAATCCCATTATTTTCAATGGTGGTCGCTGTTATCCAAGGTTTCTGGTATATACGGTAAGTCTGGGAACTGAACCTCCATTGATACAGGGATCCTACTGTAATTCTTTTCTCTCTTGCCCAGAGCTAAGCCCTGAAAAAGGGGAGAATTTGCACCCTTGTTTCCTGTCTGGAGATGACCCATGAAACCTTGAGACTCAGAGCCAGGCCCTGAGATATGGCAACCCTAAGAGCCAGGGAGGGTATGGTCCAAGTGCCAAGACATTTTGATTAGAAGGGGAGGATACAATCACCTGCCTGTTAGTCATTTCTTACATAAGTTCCATTGGTTCCAAGGGTTTTTGCTTTGGCTGTGACGACAATTGGATTGAGGCCCAACAGCCTCGGCAGAAGTCTTTCCCAGCCTCCCTAATGCTTAAGAGCATGCTGCTGTATTTATTTGTTTCAAGTGGTGATGTGAGGGATCTCATCTGGACAAACCTTGGAATGTTTAAGTGCAAAGCATCTGCTCTGCAAATGAGCTACTAGGAAAGGAAGGGGGGTTTATTTTGCAAGGACTTCCTTTATGGACCATTCCACATACTCTCCAACATTTCAGAGATGGAAATCAGGACACTTGTGTGGTCAAGCAACATCGGAGCACGGTCAAGATGGCAAATCTTGTTCATGAAGAAGAACACACAAGCTAGGAGAGGCTGCAGCAGTTTGCTTTTGCCTGAGCCTACAGCAAAATTCTGCCACCTCCTCTCCTCTTCCCCACTGCTGAGTTAAAGGAGAACAAATGCCTCTTGCCCTTTGAATTTTGTTTGCAGAAATTGAATTAAGTGACAGGCAAATGGAGGAAAGTGGGAAAGAAACCGGGACATTTTAAAAGCAGCTAGAAAAGTGGGATGACAGAGAATTAAATTGGGACTGTCCCACCCAATCAGGACAGTTGGAAGGTATGTATCCCCTTTGCAGGGGTGTCGTGCAGCCAAAGCTTGCAGGGTCAAAGCACCAGGACTTTTTTGATTCAAAGAGATGATGACATTGACTGGTACCCCAATGCAAACATCCTTGTCTGCAGTCTAACCAGCTAAAAAAGCTACATCTCAAAAGGAAAAAGGGACATGGAGAGAGGACGGAAATAAGCCAGCTGCAGCACCAATTCTTCAATGGCAGTTATTACAATAGGAATAGAATCATACTGAGTCCACATCTCTGTCCCCAAGCCAATGGGGGCAGTGCTGTCTCCCAGTGGAAAAGCAAGTTTTGGAAGAATGGAGTCCAGGGAATGGGGTAACTGAAAACACACAGGGATGCAAATTTCTGACAAACTTTGGTCCCTGGGTCCAACCCCTGCTTTGGGACCCCTTGTTTCCTAAAGGTGCACCTTTCCTCTATGTGGCCTCCACCATGTGGTGCCTCTAATTGAACCCACATGAAGCCACCACCGGGTCTTTTCACTTCCAAGCATGATTGATGAAACCTTTACAGAGCATTAAGGAGCTGCTAGCCAGGCTTTAAATAGCACCTCTCAGGCCACAGCAGCAGCAAAGGGAGGCAGAATCATAGAATCATAGAATTGCAGAGTTGGAAGAGACCACGAGGGCCATCCAGTCCACCCCCTGCCATGCAGGAAATCACGATCAAAGCATCCCCGACAGATGGCCATCCAGCCTCTGTTTAAAGACCTCCAAGGAGACCCCACCACTCTCCGAGGGAGTGTGTTCCACTGCCGAACAGCTCTTACTGTCAAAAAGTTCCTCCTAATGTTGAGGTGGAATCTCTGTTCCTGGAGCTTGCATCCATTGCTCTGTGTTCCAATCTCTGGAGCAGCAGAAAACAAGCTTGCTCCATCCTCAACGTGACACCCCTTCAAATACTTAAACAGGGCTATCATATCGCCTCTCAACCGTCTTTTTTCCAGGCTAAACATACCCAGCTCCCTAAGTCTCTCCTCATAAGGCATGGTTTCCAGACCTTTCACCATTTTAGTCGCCCTCCTCTGGACACCCTCCAATTTGTCAATATCCTTTTTGAATTGTGGTGCCCAGAACTGGACAGAGTTCAGGCAGAGATGACACCGAGCCACCAACTGAGCCCGGCTTTTTACTAAAGGGGAGAGAGGCAGGGAGGTGGGAAGCAGAGGAAGGGTGGGCTTTTGTGAACAAGTGAGACAGAAGGAAGGGGGGACCCCATTAACCACAGTAGATTATTATTACAGGGGGTTCAGCCATTTACAACATTTCTTTTTATGCTTCCGTCTAATTTTGCTCTGCTCTTTGCTGCTGGTGTAGACCTTCTTTAAATGCAAGGGAGCAAGCAACGTTGGGTTTAATTGCATTTCAGTGATAATCCTTTGTATGTTTATATCTGTAACATCTCTAGTTTCACTGGTAAGCTGCCAATTTTGAGGAGGAGAGGAAGGTGAGATGAAAAGAAAGTTAAATATGGATTGAAATGAATTTAAATCACACGCACACCAGTGAGAAAGCTCTTATGGATACACAAGCTTGGGTGCATCCACGCTACACAAATAATCCAGTTTCAAACTGGATTCTTTGCCATGACTCCTTCCTATGGAATCCTGGGATTTGTAGTTTGGTGAGGTGCCAGCACTCTTCGGCAGAGAAGGCTAAAGACCTTGTGAAAGTACAAATCCCAGGATTCCATAGGAAGGAGCCAGGACAATAATTCTGTTTCAAACTGGACTATTTGTGTAGTGTAGATCAGGCCCTAGGACAATCCACAAAGCATTGGTGGAGGATTTGTGCATGTTTCCTTATGGACCGTTGCCATCTATAATGATGCCACTGCTCAGAAAATCATCATCGTCATCCCAGTTAAAATTTAAAGGGGGGAAAGCACAATGAAATAGAAACTAGAAAATCCAGCAGATTGTTTAGCTGGGATGAAATTTGTGCATTTAGCTCTCAAAGGGCTGCTGCAACTGAAAGGTTTTCACCTATCTGTGAAATGAGAGAAGGTTATTAAAGGTTATTAAAGAGGAAGAACGCATAAGCTAGGAGATGCTGTTGCAGTTTGATTTTGCCGGAGCTTACAGGGAAGGGAGAGATCTTCTCCCTCTCTTCTCCCCCCCCACTGCTGAGTTAACTGAGTGCAAACTACTCTTGGACTTTGAATTCAGTTTGTAGCAATTGAAATAACGCTGAGGACAAGGGAGGAAAGTGATAGGAGAGAGAAACTGGGACATTTTAAAAACAGCTGAAAAAATAGGAAGACAGCATATTCATCTGGACTGACCCTGCCAAATAGGGACAGTTAGATGGGATGAAATGCCAGCTCCATTGGAAAGCAACTTGGCCTTCCAGCAAACCACAGAATTGCCTGTTTTCCAAGCTATGAGATGCAAGCGATTCTCAAAAATACTCATATCAAACAAGACCATAGAATAAACAAACATACAAACAACTTCTAACAAATGACAGGAACAATGTATAATATCACAAACAAGTATCAAACATGTAAATACCAACAGCCTGCGGAGCGGCAAAGTGAACAAGGAAGAATAAACCACAGGGTAAATAACCACAGAAATGCAAGCCTGGATAGAATTCCAGCAATTCATACCATAAAATTATGTTGGAATTTTATTCTGCCCTATGTCTCTGTGGTTATTTACCCTTCTTCACTGGGTAAACTGCATAGGCTGTTGCCATTTGCATGTTTCATACTTCTTAGTAATATTATATAGCATCCCTATCATTTGTCTGAAGTTCTTCATTTTTAAAAAATTATGGTTTTGTTTGGTATGAGGATTTTAAGACTTGCCAGCATTTCATGGCATAGAAGCAGACAGCTCTTGGAGTTAGTAGATCTGGACAGATTTTGCAGCAGTTTGCTTTTGCATGACCCTCCTGGGAAGACAAAATTCCACCCTCCACTGAGGACTTTATCAGGCAAGGTGCACACTGCTAAAAAACCGCATCATTTATGACATGATGTTAACACAAAGAGCAAAATTATCAGACACTCTCATCTTTCAGTCATTCCCGGCGTGTAGCACTGGTACGGGCAAGGTGTCACTTTTTTATTGACAGGCTAAGCAGCCTCAGAACGGCAGAACAATGTCGTCATCTGACAATTTCACCCTTTTGTGTTATTTTTGCATCCTTATGACACGGTTTTTCCCACGTCTGATAATCTCCTGAGATAACGGAGTACAGTTGTCCCTCCACATTCACGGATTTGGCATTCACGGATTTAAGTATTCACGGCTTGAAAATATTCTTAAAAAAATAATAATCCAAAAAGCAAACCTTGATTTTGCCATCTTATGTAAGGGACACCACTTTGCTATGCCATTGCATATAATGGGACTTGAGTATTCACGGATTTGGGTATTCACGGGGGGTCCTGGAACCAAACCCCAGCGAATATGAAGGGACAACTGTACAAACAACTTTTGCACTATGAACTCAGTTTGCAGCAATCGAAATAAGCTGAGGACAAAGGGGGAAGTGGGAGAGAGAAACCGGGACCTTTTAAAAGCAGATGAAAAAGTGGGACTACAAAGGATTAATCAGGACTATCTCTGCCAGATTGGGACAGCTGGGGTGTACAGAGTCCTCATATCTGAGACATTCTAGTTGCTAAGGCTCTTAAAATGCAAACCCTGAACCCATAGTTATTTTCCCGCTCCCAGTCCCCACAAGCCAGACAATCCCCTCACTCATCATACAGCAGAAGTTCTCCTGCCATGAAAGACCTGGCGCTTTGCGGGGTCGTCGTCCCTCTGTATCTGGAGGATGTACCCTGTCTTGCAGGTGACGTTGCAATGGGCACCGTTGTTGCGCCCCCTGCTGGTGAAGGTCAGCTCAGCATTGTCGATCTTCAGCTCTTGGCAGTCCGTGGATTTGCAAGAGTAATGGACGCAGCTGTTGGGGGGAACACAGAGTGAAAGCAACTGGTTAGCTTGTTTCAGAGACTGGAAAGGGTGGGTAGGAAGCCAGGAAGACACAGGGACTGGGGAAATTTCTCCAAACCTTTAATTAATTAATTAGATTTATATGCCACCTTTTTCCCTGAATGGGACCCAAGGCATCTCACAAAACATAAAAACAATTTAAAAAATACGAGAGTTAAGAGTTGGGAAAAATTAAAATCATTAGAATTTAAAATTATATATAAAAACATACTAAAGTTAAAAGAATAAAAAAATAATAAAAACACAGCCCGATAAAAGCCGCTATGAATTTAAAAAGCCTGCTGGAATAAAAATGTCTTTGCTTTATATATTAATATATTAATATACCCTAAATTGCAAACAGCTACCAGCTTCTGCTTCCAAACCTCTTTCTCTCAGTTAGTCTAAAAGGTGCTACAAATTCCTTTTTCATACAACTACCCGTTTGGAAACTAAAAAAGAAAAAGCATGCAAATCCATCAGAACAACACATTGGGTTGCAGGTACAATGGCATGGACAAATCTAAGTGATCACAATATGTAATAATGTGCTTATTAATAGCATTATAATGCCAGGAAGCTTCCAAAAAGGGCTTATTCAGAACTTCACCTATGCTTCAAGAAGACCAAAAGGGGAGAACTCATTACATGCCTCATTTTAAGAAGGATAAAGACAATGTCTAAATACCCTAAAGACACCAGATCTTGTCTAATCTTGAAAGCTAGGCAGGGTCAACCCTGGTTAGTAGTTGGATGGGAGACCATCAATGAACACCAGGTGCTGGAGGCTATGTTTTAGAGGAAGGAACTTCCAAAACCATCTGTGGGTATTCCTTGCCTAAGAAATCCCTATGAATTTGATGGGGTCACCATGAGTCAAACAGGTGACTTGAAGGCACACCCACAAACACATGCACACACAAACAAGTTGGAGTGGGTTTAGAGGAGGGCAATAAGGGATAACATGATCAAACTCTGTAAATCTCCAAAGGGCTGTCCAAGAGAGGAGGAGGCAGGTTTGTTCTCTGCTTCCCCAGAGGGTAGGACCAAACCTCATGGTTTTAAGTGTCAGGAAGGTAGATTTCGACTGGACATTAGAAGGAACGTCTTGATGGTGAGAGTGGTTGGGTGATGGAAACAATGACCTAGAGAGGTGATGGGGTCTCTTTATCTAGGAGTCTTTTAAAAAAGAGGCTAGACAGCTACCTACTGGGAATGCTCTAGTTCGAGACCCCACAATAAATTGTGTGTGTGTGTATGTGTGTTGGACTCAGTGGCCTATGCGGTCCTTTCCAACTCTATGATTCTATACATAAATAATAAAAGGATACCAAAGTGAGACAAAAACGTCTTTGGTTGCTTTTTGGAGGACTCTTTTTAAACACTTTTGGTAGGCTGTATTACTTCCCCCCACAAGGGTCTCAGGGCAGAAAACTGGCCCCCAGGCTCACTCCAGTTTAGGGCTTTAAAAGCCAACCTGTTGGGGAACCTTCTCCAACCTGGTACCTTCCTGATGTTTGGGATTTACAAGCCTATCATTCTTGAGTAATTGTCATGTGAGGTGGATGAGAGTTGAAATCCAAAACATCTGGAGGGCACCAGCCTTGGCTTTTTAAATGGTCGCTATCCTCAGAGTTACCTTGTTGTTGATGTTGTTGTGTGTCTTCAAGTTGACTCTGACTTAGTTGTGACTATCTCATAGGGTTTTCTTGGCAAGATTTGTTCAGAGGAGGTTTGCCCTTGCCTTCCTGAGTTTGAGAGACTGTGACTTGCCAAGAGTTACCCAGTGAATTTCCAGTGCTGAGTGGGGATTTGAACCTTGGTCTCCCACAGTCCCCATCCAACACCATGCTGGCTGTCCCAGTTTACAACAGGCGTTTAATTCACTTCTCTCATCTCCGAGCTTCCTAGTCTCATCAGACACTCTCCTACTGTTTTGGTTCTCTTTCTTTCATCTATCTTTCCCACAAGAGGAACGTTACCCATCGATCGCCCATCGCTGAATCTTTCAGGCGCTGTGCCTTTGACCAAGATTCAGTGGGATTCAGATTAAGAGCAGCTGGGAGTTCAATCATCCAAAATATCCTTTCCGTTTTGATGACTGAAAAGACGGGAGCAATGCAAAAACAGAGGGTGATCAATACGGTGAGACAGAGCTGGGCAGGAAGACACTGGGGAGCTGGCTTTGATCAATGCTGAGGCTAGCATGGAGTAAACGCTATTTGTTATTCTATTCTATCGCCTTTGCAGCCTGCAAAAGGATCGAAAACACAGCTCTCCTTTAGCAACACAACAGCTCTGGGACTGAGAGAGGCTACATTGCTTAATCTGAGGTGTTGCCTAGTTGGTGAAAAAAAAATCCTCAAAGAATTTGAGGAGAATACAACCATAGTGTTGGAAGAGACCACAAAGGCCATCCAGTCCAACCCCCTGTCATGCAAGAATACCCAATCAAACCACTCCTGACAGATGACCATCCAGCCTCTGTTTAAAAACCTTCGAAGGTGGAGACTCCACCACACTCCCAGGCAGTGCATTCCACTGCCAAACAACTTTTACTGTCAGGAAGTTCTTCCTCATGTTTAGGTGGAATCTCTTTTCCTGTAGTTTGAGCCCATTGCTCCATGTCCTTGTCTCTCGAGCAGCAGAAAACAAGTTTGCTCCATCGTCAGTATGACATCCCTTCAAACATTTAAACATGGCTATCATGTCCCATCTTCACCTTCTCTTCTCCAGGTTAAACATAGCCAGCTCCCTAAGCTGCTCCTCAGGGGGCATGTGGCTTCAAGACCTCCCACCATTTTGGTCATCCATCCATCCTTTATTTATTTATTTATTTGATTTATATGCCACCTTTTCCCCAGAATGGGACCCAAGACTGCTCACAACACATAAAATACAATTAAAAATCTATCCATCCATTTATCCATCCATCCCTCAAATGGAGAGGCATACCCCTAGAAGCTTCCAAGGGACACAGTTCTTCTATTTAGAGTAATTTTGCAAAGGGATACATATTTTGGCTTGCAAATGGCAACTTATAAAGTCTTAGGTACGCCAGGTCAGATGGGGGTGCACAGGTTTGGAACTGCATTAAGAGAAATTTGTGTTTTGGGGGAGAGAGAAGCAGCTATTTGGCGACTGAATTTGAGAAGCCAGAAGGTTCTTTAATGGTGCCGGGCTTCCCTCGCATAGGTGGCACAAAATCAAGACACAGAAACGAAACTTGTGCTGCTCACAGGGAGCGCTTTATGTCCAAAGCCATCGCCTCCCGCTTGCCACCTGCGCAGATGTAAGCGAAAAGGAGTGTGTGTGGGGGAAACACAGCCCACCGTACAAGACTCCAGTTCTTGGCTGCTCTGGCAAGGTGGACGGCAATAAAAGACGGTTCAGTGGAACTGGGAAAAGCAAAGGAGCTTTCTCCGAACTATAAATTACACAGCAGAGGAGTGACATAATTATATAGGCAGAAAAACATGTGCTACCTGTGTGCAGAGCTGGGAGTGTGTGTGTGACTGTATAAAGAGAGGAAGGGGAAATATTTTTTAAGAAAGGAAAGAAGGTAAGAAAATTGAGACAGCAAGGATGGAAGGAGAGAGAGAAAGAAGAGGAATTAAAGGAGAATAGGGGGTAGAGAGAAAGAATCATAGAATCATAGAATTGTAGAGTTGAGGAAGGAAAGTGAGTTAGAAAGGGAGAAATCAAAGAAGGAAGGAAGAAGAGAAAGAGAAAATGAAAAGGTTATTAATTGGGGGAATTATAACCGCTCAAATGAATGGCTGCGAGAGGTCAGTCAACTTTTTTTTGCTAGGGGAAAGGAGAGATAATTGCAACTCTATTGTTTTTGTTGTTTGCCTTCAAATAATTTCTGACTGATGGTGATCCTAAGGTGAACTTATCATGGGGTGTTCTGAGGTTGAGAGAGTGCGACTTGTCCGAGTTCACCCAGTGGGTTTTCATGGCTGAGTGTGGACTTGAACCCTGGTCTCCCGTCATAGAATCATAGAGTTGGAAGAGACCACAAGGGACATCTGCAGGATTCTAAGGTGGAGGCATGATGGGATAAACTGCCCGTGTAGACAAACCCTTGGTTACTAAAACCTTAGTCTCAGCTGAAACTTTCTCAGAACATTTTCTGAAAACATGTCTTTTGACCCTTGACACTCCCATCCTCCAAGAAAACAACAACAACAACAACAACAACAATTCATTATCTCCTATGACGTTCCATTAATTTGACCTATCAATGATTTGGATTCTATCCAAGACTCTTGGCTCCAGTTCAGGCATTGTAGATAATGTGGCACATTCCAAGTAGTGATGCCCTTTGTAATTGTGCGCTTGTGCTGTTATTTATGGCAACTTCATCCAGATGTTTTGCCAATTCATTCAGAATGGTTCCCAGAGCACCTGTCACCCCTGGGACCAGAGTTTTCTTTTTCCAGAGATGCTAAATCTCCATTTGTAGGTCTAAATATTTCATAATCTTTTCATACCTGTTTCCCCTTTGTTGTCAATTCTGCTGTCCTCAGGAATTGCCACATTTATCATCCAAATGTTATTCTAAGCTGTATTTTTTCCCCCAGATAATATCGATAGTAGTAATAGTATTCTACCTTCTTCTTTGCTCAAATTCTGCAAAGAAGACCCCTTTGCAGAGTTTTCCCCAACTGAATGCCCTTTCCCCTAATGTGCACTTTTATTTATGCGATCTAGCTAATCTAAGCAACTTTTCCCTAACTGTTGTGTGATTTTCCTCTCGCAACCCAAATTATGTCTATTTTACCCATTTGCATTTTAAAATACAGTCAACCCTCCATATCCACTGATTCTGCATCCACGGATTCAACCAACCACATCTCAAAAAGATTCCAAAAAGCAAACCTTGCTGTTGCTCATTTTAGATAAGGGATGGCATTTTACTATGTCATTGTATGTAATGGTACAGGAGCATCCTCAGAGGGTTCTGGAACCAAACCCCAGCAGATACCAAGGGACCACTGTATACACATTGCTTGGTGTGCACTGCTTGGAAATGCCCTGCAGGCCTTGCCAATGTGCCAATGTTCAAAGTGAGGTGTATTGGCAAATCTTGCAAGTAGTCAAGGAGGTGCAAGAATCCTACTTTTGTGGAGCCTGCTCAGTCTAACAAAATGTCTTTCCATTCCGAACCAGAATAATAATTTTTTTAAAAAAATAATCCCTTTCTCCAGAGTATGACTGAAATGATTGAGATCAGTGGCTCTTAACTGTTTCTTTACCAGGGGCCCCTTTTAAATATATTTTGTTGTCATGGGCCCCCAAGACTTAACTCAAGATTTAAAACCCTAATCATCATCATTTATTTATTTATTGCAATCCATAGATCTATCAAAAGAAGAACTCATGCAGTGAAAATTATTGAAGAAGTTAAGGTAATGTAGATAAGTAGGTTCAAAATCAAATAATTATGGTAACAAGGTGATAATGGTTTGTACAGGAGGTGAATTTTGAAATGTATTATAAAGTCAAACAAGAGCAAGTGGGAAGTCTTTTAAAATGTATGTGTATATATAGGTATATGTATATGTTTGTGTGGTTGTTATGTTTTGGTTTGGTTTGTTGTGGCTTTGGATTTTATATTTGAGTTGGGATAATTAGGATTGCCTTATTTGTTAATGTCTTTGTCTTACTGCTGTATGTTGTATGTTATGATTATTCAATAAACTATTAAAAAATTAAAAAAGATGAAGAACTCAAGCAGAAAATAGACAAAATATCAGGAAAATCAGAACAATAAGACAATTATAATCAACTTTTAAAAACCCTAATAGTAATCATAATAATACCTTATAATACCTAATAAATGATGGTGATGCAATTACACCATCCATTAAGCCTTCCCTCGGAGGCACTGGAGGGGGAGGGAAGACATCTCTCCTGCTTCTTCCTGCAAGTTTGTGGCTGGAGCAGATTGAATGGCGATGCACAGGCCAAGCCAGCCAGCCTTTGCCTTGGCCCCTGTCATATGGCCACTCCACTGCAGGGAGGAGGTGGGCCAAGTATCCTTCAAGCCTTCATGAACCCCCTCTGTGAGACCATTGTGGACCCCTGGGGTCCCCGGACCACAAGTTAAGTAAGAACCACTGATCAAGATGATCTCTCTCTCTCTCTCTGCCTCCCCAGCCCACACAACCCACATCATTTCCACACAATCTCATTCTCTTCAATTGGGTAGTTGAGTTCTAGGATTTGTATAGCATGGATTCAACCTGGGCCACGATGCAGTGGAGACAAAAGAGGCAGAAATAATCCACTGACATTTCCCCCCTTGTGGGTTAAATGCCCTGTCTGTTCATATTCAATGGGAATCCTGTGGCTTCTGATGATGACCCCAAAGGTCACCCACCCTTTCTCCTCTTGTATTCCTGATTATCCCCTTGAACAGACCTACTGAAGCTGGAGGTCTAGGGGTGATAAAAGGATCAAGTGGAGGAAGAGGAGACAAAAAGGAAAGAGAAGACAGGTCTCACCTCTGTTCAGCTGGGCTGTAGGTCTGTCCACTCTGGCAGCTGCTGACCGTGATGGGGTCAAAGTTGTGGAAGGAGCGAAGGGCCACCCCGGAGATGGCGACATAGGGGGAGCTGAAGGTGATGAGAATCGCCTGGGTGTGGTAGAAGTGCTGGCTGAGGTCATGAATGATGGGAATAATCAAAGGGTTTTTCCTGCAGCTCAAACTGTGAGTCCCTGTCAAAGGCAAGACAAGAGCAGGGCAAAGGGTGGCAGCAGGTGGGTGGGCAGCGGGGTTGAAGGTGGCAGAGGGGAAGGAGGCAGAGGGAGGAAAAGTCAGTACTTTGGCTGATTGTGGCTTCCCTTTCGCAGGGCTTTTTTTTTTTTTTTTACAACAACAAAAGGAGAAGCTTTTGCAATATTTGTTGCAATTTTGCAATATCCATTGCAATGTCGCAACATTCATTGCAACGTTGCAATGTGGCATTTCACACTTTCTATGTACAGGCAGGCAACTGGCTTAGATCATGAGACATGTTAACTCAAGGCCATTGATGGAAAGATACAATACTACATGAAATCCCAAGGAGAATCACTGGTTTACTACTACTGTATTTCCAACAGATTGTGGAAAAACAATGTTTCAGCAGTGCTAAGGAAGCCCGGTGCTGAAGGAAGCTCTTCGAAGCTCTTTCAATTTCCTCTTTGGAAAAGGTGTGTAGACAAGCAAACAGACATAAAACAGTTGCAGGCACACATGTTTGTGTCTATATGCTTACAAGACTCCGGTCAACTTATGGTCACCCCATGAATTGCATGTTTTTTCTTAGATTAATAATGCTCAGGGTTGGGATAACAATATTGTTATCTCATCTATTTTGTATCTATGTCATTCACTGATTGATTTATATCATTTCTTAATTGATTCTTGATAAGCTGGTGCACCAGACAACATTCATTTTCCCCCAGCTAAAATCCCCCTAATAATTGTAGAATTTTAAATTTTCTGCACAGTCCTCCCCAACACCAACACCAATATACAGTTCCTTCTTCTGAAATATAGCCTACAGCACCAGGTTTTCATGGGCAGTTTCCCATCCAAGGGCTAACCAGGGCTGACCCTGCTTAGCTTTCAAGATCAGACAGGACCTGGTGCCTTTAGAGTATTTAGGCCCACTATAGTTGAATTCTGTTAATTCAAGGGATCTGCTCTAGCTGGGTTTAACAAAAGGGTCAGGTCTAAGTGTTTTGGAAGTCCTAGAAGCAGGCAGCAGGGTCTTACCGAGGTCATGACTTTGGTTTTTGGTGTCAACCAGTTGTACCAAAATAGCTTCTTCCTTTTGATCCAGATCCATCTGTGCCCAAGTCCCATCTGTAACCAGGTGGATGATAACAGCAGCAGCTACCATTGGTTGTGAGAAGTGAGCCTAGGGAGAGATGAGAGGGGAACTCCAAGGTGTTGGCTGAGGACCTAGACTGGTGCCATCAGCTCACCATTAGACCTAAATTCAGCAGCCAGAGTACTAACTAGAGAAGAAGTATTGAATCAACAGAACACTTCCTGTAAGTGTTGACTTATTCCACAATATATTCAATAGGATTTCATTGGGACTACTCTAATTAGGTTTAGGCCTCAGGAAATTTCTGTCATGGAGGGAATTTCCTGCATGGCAGAGGATCTGACTAGATGGTGTTGGTGCTCATTTAGCTTGCATTGAAAGGACAGGAGAGGTATATAATGAAAAATGAAAGTATTTGCATGCATTCACACACATATTCTTCTGGTCCCAGGGAATGTTTTGTACCGATTTGCACCAGGAAGAGGTGAGTATGTTACAAAACTTAAATAAAGCAGGCTTTGTAGCTGTGTGCATTCACCTACCTGGAGCCAGAAAATGGTATCGGTTTTGTGTACAGGTGAGCCATAAAACAGCATCGGTGAGCCAGAAAATGGTATGGCAGTGCACGGGTACCAGGCGTACTGAGAAATTCCATCACTGAAGTCAGACACTTTGGTTCGGCAGACCTGAGAAAAACAGGAGAACAAATAGCATGGAATCTAACTGGAAAAGTTATGACTGGGGCCCCATCCATCCTATACAAATACAGTCGGCCTTCCACATTCAATGGTTTACCCTTCGTGGATTTGATTATTTGCAGATTATTTGCCACCATTGCTTCTCTATGAATTTTTAATAAGGACCTGTAAGTCTCTCCTGGCATTTGCTGTTTCTCTGCAAGCCTCACGATACTGCGAGAGACTTGGCTACAGGTTTGTTATGGTACCACAGCTCTGTGATAGAGAAGGCTAAATATCTCACAAAACTACAGATCCCAGAATTCCATAGCATTGTGCCATGGCAATTAAAGTGGTGTCAAACTAGATTCTCATTGTTGAGAGATGATGGTTTTTTCAACATCTATAGGCCAAGAGACTCTCAAACCTTAATCTAAACCAGTGGTGTCCAACCTGTAGCCCTCCAGATGTTTTAGACTACAGCTCCCAGAATTCCTGAGCTTTGGACCAGCTGACTCAGGCTTCTGGGGGTTGGAGTCCAAAGCACCTGGAGGGCCACAGGTTGAACACCATTGGAAACCCTACCTGACACTTGCTCCTCAATCCATAAGGAGCAAGGCTTTTTCAGACAATACAGTAGGGTGGAAATTGTGTTGCTCTCTAGACAGTGTCGGACTAAAACACCCAGCATTCCTGACCTTCGGCTACACAGGCTGGGGCTGCTTTTAGAGGGCTGCACCATCCCCACCCTTGCAACTGCGGAGTCATGGGTGGCATTTCTCACAGGTGAAAACCACGACATTTGTGGCCAAGCAACATCAAGTGGCAAAAGTCATTAATGAGGAAGAATGCCCAAGCTAGGGTGGGCTGCACCAGTTTGCTTTTGCCTGAGTCTACTGGGAAGGGCAAGATTTCCCCCCTCCTCTATTCCCTCTTCCTGATGAGTTAATTCAATGAGCATAAATTACTTTGCATTTTGAATTCAGTCTTCAGCAGTTGAAGTAAGCTGAAGACAAAGAGGAAAAGCAGGAGGAGAGATAAACTGGGACATTTTAAAAGCAGTTGGAAAAGTGGAATGAGAGAGGATTAATTTGGATTGTCCCTGCCAAATTGGGATGGTTGGGGGTTATGCCACAGCATCTCAGGGGTTTTGCAGTGCCTCCCACCCACACATCAAGGTGCATAATCCCCAAATCATTTTTGCACTAGACGCAGAATATTTCACAGGCACCAATCGCAGCTGTTCCCCCCCCCCAAAAAATGCAATAACACAATAAAATAATGATTGTTTTCTTGTTCGTGCCACCCAAAATGGGTTGCCTGAGTTGGCCACCTCAGTCTGTCTAATAGCAGGACTGGCCCTAAGTCCACAATGGTGAACAGAGAAGCTTCTATGAGATATTTCCAAGGCTGGAGGGGGTGGCAGTGAAGGCGGAGCAGTTCCAGGGGACTTCAAGTAAGAATAGTTCCCTTATATTCACAAGCAAAAGTCCAAACCATGCAGAAGAGGAGCGCTTCAAATATTTGGGAAACCGAGAGGTTGGGACTGGCCAACGGTGAGGTAATGATTTCTCTAACTTGAATCCCCCAAAGCCCGAGAGCAAAGGAATCTACGGGCAAAACATAAATCAAGTTTAATGGGCTGGAAGAAGTTTTTCAGTTTTGTTTTAAAAAAGGGGAAAAATGGAGGTGGGGGAGGAAGAAAGAAAACCTTAACTGGGACCAAACTTCACTAAGACTTGCCAGTGGATAGTGTTACATTTTACAACAGTGCAAGACTTTACATAAACTATCTTTGGCATTTGAAATCCATTCCAGCAATTCGACATGTATCATTTTGCAATTCTCCTTTCTTGCATTTTCAGCAGGCTTGTCTCTTGTTGGGGAGAAGGTTGTTATTTTACTTTTAAAAAAATACCTATCCCGTTCAGGGATTTACCCGGGCCACATCTGCAATTTATACAGCCAGCACCAATGGATTGCCTTGCTCCTTTTCCTTTACTCCTATGGCTCTCACTGTGTGACTCCCTTCTCTCCCCTAAACTTCCTTGGCCCCCAAGAATGCAGAGAAGGATGGGAGGACTGGGGTTTGGCACATTTCACGTGTCACTTAATGGATGAGCGAGAACTGCTATTAAAAACTGACCCAAACCTCCACTAAAAAACTTGAGCCAAACCCAAAACAAACCATTGTTCAGGTTCATGAAAGCTCTGATAATTTAAAATATCTCTCTTTCTCTCTGTGTGTGTGTGTGTGTGTTGTTTTTCCTCTCCCCCCCTTTTGCAAACTTCAGCACTTTTCTTTTTTCTGGGATTTGTCTTTGCAACCAGAACCAAACCAGTGAAAAGCACAGGACTTGAGACACCGAAAAGCATAGAATGTAAGCAAGGATCTGTGGGTAGGACCCTTCCTCAAATTCTGTTTTGCACATTAGAAGATACTGTCGAGTTTGGAGGACCACCTCTCTCAAAGCAATACTCCTGTGGGCTGCATTGATTCATATGGATTCATCAAGGAGGCAGCATCTGCACTGCAGAAATAATCCACTTTGATACAACTTTAACTGCCCAGGCTCAATGCTACAGAATCCAGGGATTATGAGTCTGTTGTGGCACCTGAGCTCTCTGACAGCAAAGCGAAATAGCTCACAAAACTACAGATCCCAGAATGCCATAGCATTGAGCCAAATCAGAGCCATTAAAATGGTATCAAACTAGATTATATCTGCAGTGCGGATGCAGCCTGAAAAAGATGCCCCCTCTCCATCCTTCACTTTGTGTAGACACATCAAGAAACCATGAGTAGCTGGCATCAACTAAGAAGACTCTAAGGATGATCTTAGAAGAGCCAGCGCTTCACTTATTGCCATGTTTAAATGTTTGAAGGGATGTCATATTGAGGAAGGAAGAAGCTTGTTTTCTGCTGCTCCAGAGACTAGGACATGGAGCAATGGTTTAAAATTCCAGGAAAAGAGATTCCACCTAAACATTAGGAAGAACTTCCTGACAGTAAGAGCTGTTGGACAGTGGAATGTGCTGCCTGGGAGTATGATGGAGTCTCCTTCTTTGGAGGTTTTTAAACAGAGGCTGGAAAGCCATCTATCAGAAGATGCTTTGATTGGGTATTCCTGCCTGGCAGGGAGTAGACTAGATGGCCTTTGTGGTCTCTTCCAACTCTATGATTCTAGTACCGTATTTACAGTTTAAGAGCTGCCTCTTCTAATATGGTGTATGCTGCAGAAAAGAGCCTGCATCCTCTAACAAGGAAAAACAATGTTCTGTCCTCTTCAGAAGGTCTCACCACCAAAAAGTTCATCTCTCATGTCCCCCACCTCAGCTCTTACATACCCTAGAGCAGATGCAAAATGATTACAGCAATGCTGAGTTCTTCTGGGGTCCTCTGGAGTTCTCAGTGCTGATGTAATCATTTTACATCTGGCTACAGGGACATAGCCTGATGCTTCTACAATCCTGCCCTCTCCCCACAAGGCATGGAAAGGTTGTGGAGGAGCACCTCAGCAGCTATAGGGTACATCTGGGATGGGTGGCATTACAGCTCAGACTAGCATAGGTTCACATGTGAAAATAGTGCACTATGCTGAGCCATGCTGAATGGCTATGTGAGGGGCTTCAGAAGATGTAGGTAAGCCTGACACTTTGGGTTCCCTGAAAGGAGGAATGCCAGTCTCCACAGTGCCCCCCAAACATATGCTATTTTGTTTTAACTTACATTGTAAGCTGCATTGGTTCTCAAATTGGGGAAAAAAAAGTGAGATTTAAATCAAATAAAGCAAATCAAGCTTAGGGAGAAACAGGACCAATTTAAGGAATTTGGGCCCCCTCTGCAATGCTTTATTTGGGGGGGCCCATATGCTTATCACAGGTCAATGTAACCTAACTCAACCTAAGCTATTCACAGTACAGGATATTCAGATTTTTACTAATAATGTTTTTGCAGGAGGAGGGTTACTACTATGGGCCCCCCCACAATGATGGGGGCCCCTGCAGATGCTGACGCCACCAGTGCCTTAAACTGGCCCTGGGCAGAAAAGTGGGATTCATATCAAAGCAAATCAAGCTTAGGAATCTGGATATGTTTAGCCTAGAGAAGAGAAGATTAAGAGGGGATGTGATAGCCATGTTTCAATATTTGAAGGGATGTCATACTGAGGATAGAGCAAGCTTGTTTTCTGCTGCTCCAGAGACTACGACATAGAGCAATGGACTCAATCTACAGGAAAAGAGATTTTACCTAAACATTAGGAAGAAATTCCTGACAGTAAGAGCTGTTCAGAAGTGGAATGCATTGCCTTGGAGTATGGTCGAGTCTCCTTCTTTGGAGGTTTTTAAACAGAGGCTGGATGGCAATCTGTCAGGAATGCTCTGATTGTTTACTCCTGCATGGCAGGGGGTTGGACTAGATGTCCCTTGTGGTCTCTTCCAACTCTACGATTCTATGAAGATAGTGTGAAAGGGCTCCTATACCACAAATATTTTTTAAAAGCTGAGGGCTGTTTTTCTCAAAGTTCCCCAACCCAACCTCATAGCTGGAGCTCCAGCACCAGCATGCTCAGGAACACATTTGTCCTCTGCTCCTATAGACAAACCCTGTGCATCCATTTCCTTGGCATCTCATCTCCAAACTTCTCCCTCCAAAGCTGCTTTCTATTAGAGGAATCTATCACTGTCTCTCTCTTTTGGTAGGTTCTAAATCAAGCTTGTCTTCCTTCCACCCACACACTGTATGGGTTATGCGGGAGCGGGGAGGACAGGAGACACCCCGAAAATAATGGCACAGGGAAGCACAGATTATGTTCCCCCCTCCCACGCACAACCCCAGGGGATGCTGTGAGGTTTTGCTTTGACTCACTCAACCTGGATTTTACCAATTATAAGGCTACATCCCCACCACCATTGAAATATGCCAAAAGTGCTACCACTCTGGGCTTTCATCCTGCAGCCCTGAAGGCCTCAGGAATGAGGAAAGTTTTGGGGAAGGGCAGAGAAATTGATCTAGCAGTATGCATAAACCATATCCCCCTCTCCAAGCCTCCCTACACCCTCCTCCCACTGTAAGTCAATTAGCATGCAATGATGTTTTGGCTCTGCCAAAATCTACATCTCAAATTGTTACAGCAGATTCCAGAATGGGGTATGCTTCTGCAGGGAATAAAAAGTAAGGATGATTCTTTCCTGCAATGCCTTTGTGGCACGCATGCACATGGATTTTGCTTAGACTGGATAAGGTGGAAAGATTTTTATAAATTCCAAAAAAGGTTTAAAAAAATATGTTTCTCAAATGTTGGAAAACCCTGATGAGGCGAATCCTGAGCTGATGAGAATCTTTGCAGTTCAGTTCAGGACTTGCCATTCTGTGCAAAATTTGCACCTGATATTTTTGTGTGTGGAAAACAGCATTTTCTGTGCAGGAAACCACACTTTTGTGTGTGCGTAGAAAATGCTGTTTTCTGTGCAAAAGTGCATTTTTTTCCTACCAAACCAGTCCCAAACATCAGCGCTTTCTCCACCAAAGATAATGTTTCTATGCAGAAATTGTATGCTCCCAGGCAAAGAATTCTAAGTCCCTTGCTGTTGTCCTTGCTAACTGGACTCTGTATAGTTGGCCCTCTGTATTCACGGATTCTGCATTCACAGATTTGACCAACCCTGGCCTGAGAATATTCAAACAAAATTCTAAAAAGCAAACCTTTGCATTGCACAACATTTTATATAAGTGACATCATATTATCACATCATTGAATCATAGGATCATAGAGTTGGAAGAGACCACAAGGGACATCTAGTCCAACCCCCTGCTTTGCAGGAATACCCAATCAAAACACTCCCAACAGATGGTCACCCAGCCTCTGTTTAAAAACCTCCAAAGAAGGAGACTCCACCACACTCCCAGGCAGTGTATTCCACTTCCGAACAGCTCTTACTGTCAGGAAGTTCTTCCTAATGTTTAGGTGGAATCTCTTTTCCTGGAGTTTGAGTCCGTTGCTCCGTGTCCTAGTCTCTGGAGCTGCAATGAGACTTACTTTAAAGTATACATGAAGAGGATCATGTTGCCTGTGCCAATTCTGGATTAATTTCTGGTCTTTAATAATCTTTATTGGCCTGGGAGCAGATGGATAGCCCTTTCTACCAGTGCAATCCTAGGCATTTTTACTCAAACTCTTGGGTTTCATGTCTCAGAGTATATACAAGGGATGAGCAAAATTCACCTGTCTGCTCTCTTTATCATTTCTTCTGCCTTTCACCCCTCTTTCTTCCAGAATGCTGGTTTAACCATGAGAATTTCTAGATTTATTCATCTGTTGTACTTTTAAACCACCTGACAACAAATATTTTCTGGATGGTGTACCAAACATTCAAAATAGGAAGCACAAACTATGAATATTAAGTAGAGAAAGTCTTTAATAAGACCAAGATAAAACTGTCAAGAAAATATAAAATGAAGCTTATTTTTTAAAAAAAATTCAGCAGGGTAGAAGAGTGCTGAGATCTGAAATAAGGGTGGGTAGATCCAGTTTTGTTCGCTCCTGGGACTATCTGGGGCCAGCCACATGGACTTTCAGAAACCCAATCAATCAATCAATCAATCAATCATTGGTAGTGGCAACTTTAGGTTTTGGGAAATAGTGTTTAGAGGGGTTGACCCATTTGAAAGGTGAATTGCTACTCCTGCCAGCTTCAAGAAGGAATGCACCTTTTTTTTTAACATAAAAAGGACACATCGAGGGAATGTGGGGGATTCTGAATACAGTCCCATGGCCAAACTTTGCAACTTGCAACCTGGCCTGCAAGCACTGAAAACAGTTAATAGAATCTTAGAGTTGGAAGGGACCACAAGGGCCTTCTAATCCACCCACCCACCATGCATGAATACACAATTACAGCACCCCTGAAAAATATTTATCCAACCTCGGTTTAAAGACCTGCAAAGATGAAGCTTCCATCACCACCCTTCTGAGGCAGCTACTGTCAAACAGCTCTTATAGTAAGGAAGTTCTTCCTAACATTTTTTTTTTTGTGGTCATTTGAACCCATTGTTTCATGTTCTAGCCTCTGCAACAGCAGAAAACAAGGTCTTTCCACCTGACATCCCTTCTTAAAGATAGCTATCAGGTCACCTCTAAGTCTTCTCTTTTCAAAACTAAACATACCCAGCTCCCTAAGCTCTTGAAATGTTTGGCAGACTGGAAAGGTCTTCTCTTGGGACAAAAACTGAAGACAACGTTGGCACCAGCATGAGCACCAGAAAGGGCATTTCACAGACAGGGTGCCACCACTAAAAACGTGCTCTTTGTTGTAGCTTATTACCCTGACTCATTTGTCAAGGCCCCTAGGAGGTGTTTGTGTGTCAGCTGAAGGCCTTAAGACAGAAAAACTTAAGGTATCAGAAAGCATCCCTGCACTGGAACATGCAAAGTTGAGTGCTATTTTCACTTCCTTCAGTTAATTGCAACTTGATCTCCATCTGTGTTACAGCAGTACACATGACCATTGTTTAAAATTAAATTTTTATAAGCCAGTGGTCTAGTTGGCCAACGGTGAAAGCATCTAGGTAGCAAGGTGTTGTTCTAGTTGGCCTATGGTGGAAGCATTCGGTTGTCCAAGGATGGAAGCATCCAATTGGCCAATGGTGGGTGCATCCAGGAAGCAAGGTGTTGCACCAGTTGGCCAATGGTGGGAGTACCCAGGAAGCATTGGATAGATGAGACAGGGGAAAGGCCCCCTCCAGATTTTGTTGGACTTCAGTTTCCATTGGTCTCAGACAGTATGGTCAATGATGTTCAGGGCTGGAGGGAGCAACCAAAATATCTAGAGTCCAACAATATCTAGAGTTCTATAGTTTCTCCATCCATGCAGGAGGTAGGCCTTTGGTCTGATGCTGTTTTCAATCTTCAGATGTTCTACACCACAACAGAAGCCCCAAATGACATTGGTAAAAGCCAGGATTGACAAGAGATGCATCTCAAGTAGAGAGTAGACAGTTTTTCCCAGTGTACAAGGACATTTTGCAACCCACTGCTATATTTATACACTCACTCCATGTCACAAGGCCACTGTTTATTGAAGTCCGGGTACATTTGGAAGACAAATCTGTTGTGCTTAAAAAGAAAGTTGTGTCATCCGTTCCTTCTTCCTGCTCGAGATTGCTCTAGTGGGGACCGTTCTTGTGAATGAAGTGTAAATAATGGCTGCCTTCCACTTGGAAAAGCCAACAGGATCAAGTTTCCATGTACATCCACAAGCTGACCCGTGCCAGCTAAACTGCGCACGGCCTCCTTGGCAAACAGGGCGACGCTGCGGAAAAGGAACAGTGAAGCTTCTGCTCCAGTAAGGCACGGCATGGTCCCTTTGCTCCAACAAAATGAAATCAATTCTGGGCTGGAGTTGAGAAGTGGAGAATGGTCAAGAGAGGCATTTCAAGAGAGGCCAGTCATGGGGGTGAATTCCTGCTTTCAGGGATGTTCGACAGAAATGCTCCCATCGGTGTTAAAGGATGGTGGGATTGAAGCCTACATCTTCTTTCCCATCATCGCTGCTCTTTTTTACTGGTGCCCCAATTGGCAATGCTGGACTCCATCCTTCATTTCCTGAGAGTCTTTTTCCCCTGTGTTTTTTCTACTGCCTTTTTGGGGCACTTTAAAATGTCTTCTGTGGTTATTCTGAGCTTCCCTTCCCTTTGCAAAGCAGCCAAGGATGTTTTCTGTGTTTTTCCTCTTTCTATCACAATGCCCTGCAGCCTTCTTAGCTTCCTATGTCCATAGCCCTGCAAGTACCTCAGCAGACCATGCCAATTGCTGTTCGGGTTCCTTAGCTCACCATGCCATTGCCTTGCAGCCTCCCTAGCTACCCATTGCTCATTGCCCTACACCCTTCCCAACTGCCCACTTCTTGCTACATTGCAGCCTCCTCAGCTGCCCACAATTCCATGCATGTGGGGCAATGCAAGACTCTCGGGAGGAGTTACTTCATGATATGAAAAAAGAGATTGCACCTAAACCTTAGGAAGAACTTCCTGGTAGTGAGAGCTGTTCCATAGTGGAATGCTCAGCCTCAGAGTCTCCTTCTTTGGAGGTTTTTAAGCAGAGGCTGGATGGCCATCTGTGGGGAATGCTTTGATTTTGTATTCCTGCAGGGCAGGGTTGGACTAGATGGCCCTTGTGGTCTCTTCCAATTCTATGATTCTATATCTTCCTTGGGGCTTCTTTAACTGAAGCATGGGGAGACAAGGAGGCTGCAGCCCACCAAAGAGAGAAAAATGATTGCACAATGAAAGTCAGGATACACACACACAGACACTTGAACTGCCTCAAAACCAAAGTAAACAAAGAGCCCAAAACCACAACTATGAACATTAACGAGACTTGTCTTTCTCTTTTGAAAGCTTCCACCCCCTGCAAACAAATTCATTTTCCATTAAATTAAATTAAATGAGAATGACTAGACTGGGGTGTTGTTGTTGTTGTTCCACGAGGAAGGTCACATGTTGTCCACCCATTAAAGGAAGCTTTTTAAAAAAGCAAACCAACAGAAATGAGCCACCTCAAAATGATGGATACTGAAGACCACTGGCTCTTTCCTCAAACATGGTTTTAGTGATGCTTTACAATTTCTTGGTGTTTGCAATAACCTGGTCCTATTTCTGGGGCCAAGCTCTTCTGTTGATGACCCGCACACTATGTCCCCCTGAAAAGTCACTGGGGAGTATGCCCCATGAGCATGCTCTGCACATCACTTGGAGCATCGCTTTAAACGCTTGGGGAAAATGCTCTCAAATCCTTGGTAGTAACTGTGAAGAACTGTGTTTAAAGGCATGCAAGAGACACAGCCAATCCCAGCACAAGAAGCTATGATGGGAGAGGCCTCCGTGAGAGAATGTCAGTCGAGAGAAGGGAGTTGGATAAGTCAGAGAGAGTTGGGAGTGAGATGTTATGAGAGAAACGTGGAGAGTCTAGAGAAAAAGTAGACAGCTGAGAGTAACATGTCTGTCACTAAATGAAAGAGCCAGTGTAGTTATTTGGTATTGTACAGCTTTTGGGATTTGTTACTACCTTGATATAACCAGGGCTGGTTTAAGGAATTTGGGGGCCCCCTGCAACACTTTATTTTTGGGGCCTATATGTTTATCTCAGGTCAATGTAACCTAACCTAACCTATTCACATTAAGGATAATCAGATTACTACTAATAATGTTTGTGCAGGAGGAGGGCTACTATGGGGCCCCCCATAATGATGGGGCCCCCCATAATGATGGGGCCCCCCATAATGATGGGGCCCCCGGCAGCTACAGTAATAATAATAAAATAATAATAAAATTTATTTCTATCCTGCCCCTCTGCAATGCTAACACACATTGGAAGCTGTTTAATGCAGTGTAGATGTGTAAACTGCCATTGCTTAAAACAGTTTGTAAGCTGCTCTGATAGCCTTGTGGCTGAAGAGCGGGGTATAAATAAATAAATAATGCAATTGGGGCGGCTTACAATATAAAAACTCCATAATACAGGTGCTGCAGGGCCCTTAAACCAGTCCTGGATATAACAAACCAAATAAGCTATTTTGTTAACTGTTTCACCGATTCATCATGAATTATTTCCCTTATAATAAAGGTGATGTCACGCTAACCAAAAGAATACACATTACTAGATGAATCTATCCACTGAGAGGGTCACCTGGAGACCCAATCCAAAAAGGGGACCTATAGTAGGGTGGCAGTGACTAGTAGCCAGAGTTGAGAACCGCGGGGCCAGCCTGGTAAGTTTAGGGCATTTAGCCTTTTCATCCAGAGAGCCTTAGGCCTCCCTAAACTACAAACCCCAGAATTTCACAGAAGGCAGTCATAGCATTTAAAGTGGAATAATAGCACCATAACAGTGTAATGTGATAAAGTCCTTAGTTACATCTTCTTTAAAAAGTAGTGGATCTAGGATTCTAGTGACCGTCCTTTAAGTGCAAGAGCCCCAATGCATGGAGACATCCCCACATATTACACCCCAGTCCTTCCCGAAAACATTGGAAGAACTAGGGTAAGGCCTTTCCTATACTTTTGATGACCGCCAGTGGGCAACCCTGGAATCAGCCCTGTCCTCTGCGGCCCCAAACATCTTGATGACTCTTCTGGGTCAAAATATTCCCCCAAAAAACATGCTCACAGGAGATTCCTGGCTGAGAGGCGTCACTGGAAGCTGTTGTAAACAGCCAGCTGAGTGGCAAATGCCAGCACTGACCACATTTTCTCATTCAGGAACAGTCAAGAGAACATATTTTTTTTTCCCATTTTAAAAACAGCGGTGAGTTGAAAGAACAGAACTTTCTCATTCTCAAAGGGGGAACACAGCAAGTAGTGTCTCCCCTTGTACGGAGACATTAGCTACCATGTTAAATTAGGGAGGTCAGCAAAATGTGAAATTGGTCTGTTCGTAGGTCAAATCTAGACAGTTTTGCAAATCCTAGACATGTAAAAAGCCCAGAATTTGATGCAACAAATGTATATACATACATACATATATAACAAGCATTAATTATGAATTTATTATCTCTTTTGCTTCTGCATGACGGCTACAACTAAGCATCCCAATTCCACAATTATTGTACATTCTCAGATCCTGGTTTACAGCCGGTGGCCTATTTTAGAGATAAGAGGCTAGATTATTTACCAAAGTAAACAAGGCAGAACATGAAAACAGCCAATCAGAGAAGGGGATGTTGTGACCCATGGTGATACCACACAGGGGATGGGGGGGGCAGTTCATAGAATCATAGAGTTGGTAGAGACCACAAGGACCATCTAGTCCAACCCCCTGCCCATCCAGCCTCTGTTTCAAAACCTCCAAAGGAGGAGACTCTACCACACTCCGAGGCAGCACACCCCACTGCCAAACTGCTCTTATGGTCAGGAAGTTCCTGCCATAGAAAAATCCCATCGTTCAACTATAAGCCATGGGAGAGGATAGACAGACAGATGATAGACAGATATTTCCTAGGAGTCATTTACAGCCTTATCCTCCATGAATTTGTGTAATGCATCCAAATTGGGAGCCAACTCTACATCCTGTGATAGCAAAATTCCATAGTTCAACTATAAGCCATGGGAGATGACAGACAGACAGCTGATAGATAGATATTTCCTAGGAATCATTTACAGCATTATCCTCCGTGAATTTGTGTAATGCGTCCAAGATGGGAGCCAAGATGGGAGCCAACCCTACATCATGGGATAGCAAAATCCCATTGTTCAACTATAAGCCATGGGAGAGGAAACACAGACAGTTGATAGACAAGTATTTTCTAGGAGTCATTTACACCCTTATCCTCCATGAATCTGTGTAATACACCCAAATTGGGAGCCAACCCTACATCCTGTGGTAGCAAATTCCATCCTCTAACCATCCACTGTGTACAGAAGTATTTCCTAGTAACCTCCAAATCTGGACAGCACAAAAGATGTTTTGCGGCCATCTCCATTCCCCAAGGCAGCCACAGATGAAGACATTCTTAAGAGTTTTATGAACAATAAAGCAAAGTAACCTTTCTTTGTGCTTGGTTCCCCCCCCCCCCACCAAAGGAAAGATGCCTCCAGTGCTGAAATGACAAGAGCGAGCTTGACTTCCAAGTTGGTAGAAAATGTACATGTGGCTTCAGAGGATGGCATTCCATTCTTCCAGAGAAAGACCGCCCTGCATGTCTGTGTATTTGTGGCTTTGCAAGAACATTACAATCCTGGAGAGCCCTTCTCATATTTGACATGTTTTCTTGTACAGAACATGAAACCAAATTATACAGAGGAGGCCGCAACTGGCCCTGGGCCGGAACCACCAGGCCTACACTCCTCCACTGTTGTCTTCTTCCTCTTATTATTGTGGTTTGAGTTCAATCAAAGATAGCTTGCTAGCATATTTTTATCCTGGCTTGATTGACTGTTAATGTGAGGAAGAGCAGATTTTTGCTTACTTATTCTTTGGCAAAGGGAGGCCTGCAAACTTTGGCAAAGCTATGCAACGATGTGTGTGTGTGTGTGTGTGTATACACGCGTGTGCATGTGCATTCATATGTGCACTTGCTTATGTTTGAATGTTAAATGAGCAGCGTCAAAATGCTGCGACTTTATCACAGGAAAAGTAATGCTGGCTTCTCCTGGTCTTGGATTTTGGTAGAGATGCCACCACGCATAAAAGCCATAGCAGGCAGTACTTTGAGTCCCAAATTGGGGGGAAAACAGGATAGAAATGATGATTATGATGATGATGATGATAGAACCTTCTCTTTAGGGCAATAGGAGAAACTGTGGGAGGCTAGGGGTCACATTAGCCCCTAAGGAGACTTTGAAAAGCTATAGTTTTTTCCACCATTTGAATCTTATTCAATACAGTAGTTGATTTAATGGCTTTATTAATTCTTCCTGAAATGTTTTATATCTTACATCATTTTAAAAACATTTGTTTAATAAATATGTCCTCTTGGTGCCATTTTCAAGCCATGCTTTCACCAGCAGGGGAGAAGGATGGAAGATAAGGACATGAGATAACACTTGTTTGAGGCCAAACCCCTGTCATAGTGTGGTGGGCAGCTCCGGGGTGTCAAATACATGAATGAATAAATAAATAAACCCCAACCAACTCCTGGGCTATGCATTCATTCCTCTCTTTTCTGTCCTCAAACCAGGCTAAATTAAATATCTTTCAACCTAACATGTCGCACAGGAAGAGTCTGGCCACATCCAAGGGTCATGATCTAAGACTTTTTTGTGCAGCAAAAGACAGTGGCCCTATCTCATTTCTTCTCCCCTTCCCATGCCAACTTCCCTTAAAAAAAAGTACTTCCTATCTCCTCTTCTCAGGACAGGATGGCTTGTCTTCTCTCACCACTGCAGGGAACGTGCCGTGCCAGTGTTCCCAGCTATGGGGACAGGGAACAGAGCTGGCAAACTGCCTAGTCTGAGGAAGGGAAAGTCTCACGTTGCAGCCAATTTCATCCACCCCGCACCCCACCCGGACACACAGAGCTTATTTGCAAATGGGAGTGGACAGGTAAGAAGGTCATGACACAGTGATTCTGAACAACGGATCAAAACAGTTGCCAGAGAAACTTGGAGGTCAATCTTGGGAGAATAAGAAGCTGTGGGTAGGAAGTATGACACCACCCACCCAACAACAACAAAAACCAACCCTCCAGTGTCATCAGCTTGGTCAAAGGTAATCCTGTAGTTTGAGTCCATTGCGCTATGCCCTAGTCTCTGGAGCAGCAGAAAGCAAGCTTGCTCCATCCGCAGTATCATATCCCTTCAAATATTTAAACATGGTGATCATGTCACCTCTTCACCTCCTCTTCTCCAGGCTAAACATACCCGGGTCCCTAAGCCGCTCCTCATATGTCATGGCTTCCAGACCACCCACCATCCTCTTCTGGACATGTTCCAGCTTGTCAACATCCTTCTTGAATTGTGGTGCCCAGAACTGGACACAGTATTCCAGCTGAGATCTGACCAAAGCAGAATAGCGTGGCACTATTACTTCCCTCGATCTAGACACTAATTCTCAGCCTGAAAGTAAATAGTACCTCACCAAACTACAAACCCAAGGATGTAGGCATGGTCGTTAGAGTGGAATCAAAGTGTTATAATTTTATAGTATGAAATGGCCCTAAGCATCTCCATTCCTTATAATCTAGTGGTCAAGGTGGATGGACCCTGCTAATGCCATTAAGAACATTACACTAAGCAAACAACCACAGCTGCTGTCGGGAGTGTGTTATTCAGATTTATTTATTTATTTATTTTTTAAAGAAACCCAGAAAGTCTAACAGATGAGAGAATATTTCTCTTGCTGGAGATTAGTTTTTCTAAGCTCTGCTTTGAACAAAATAAATCAAAGATTTCTCATCTCTGTTTGTAACACCTTTGTGAGCAGCGCTTTCAAGAGCTTACGGGAGCTGTAGGCCAATCAAAGAAAGTTTGCCAAGCCCTGGTTTGAACAGAAACGGATCTTTTTTCCCCCCACCTCTATTTTTACACTTTCAAAAGCACTGCTTAAAAAAAAAAAAAGCCTTGGAAATTGTAATCCAACTCAGTAAACTTTCCCAAGCAACAATAAAGTTTTACAAACTCTACCTGTCATCAGTTAGTCCTGTTAATTAGTGCCCCTCACTGACTCTTTCCTTTCCTTTCCTTTCCTTTCCTTTCCTTTCCTTCCATTTCCTTCCAATCCCTCCTTTTATGGTGAGGCTGTAGAGTTCTTCCTCACCCCCCAAAATAATAACCACTTGGATCACAATGCTAGGAATAATGCAACACATTTTGAGGAAGGGGATATGGAGATGGAAATTGATATTGATGGTGCCAACGACAATGGTGGTGGACAAAAAGAAAAAAAAATCTAGCTGGGCAACTATACAACTTTAAAGTGTTGAGAACTGAGCAGATCCCTGTCATAGGAGATTTTCACATGGGGCCAAAATGCCCCGTTACTGCCCTGTCACCTCCTCTCCCATTCCTGCCACGGAATAACGTAAATCTTTCACACACTTACCTTAATTCCACGGCAGGAACGGGCTCCCCCTCCCCTTGCTGGCCAGCCGTAAGTGCAGCCATCATAAGGCTGGTTTTACAACCAGCTGTCTGAAACGTTATCACGTTATCGCGTGATAATGGCCGGACAGTAAATTAAAAAAATAAAACTCCCCCAAACATAAAATCAGTTCACCAAGCACAAAACCACACTTTAAATCACACAATCAAAACAGGGAGGGTACAATAAAGGGTGCCACTTACTTGGATGTCCAGATCGTACCAGGAAGTGCTCGGAACAGACCTCCCCTCCGCGGCTGTCATTTCGGAAAAGGAACGGGGCTCCTGTTCGCACACCCGTGATTGCGTGATAGCGACAGAACGGGAGGTCTATTCACGATGAAAAATCATTATTATATTGTTCCAGAACAGTCATGGGAGCAGGATAGATGCAGGACAGAACGGGGTCAACATCATCCGAAAGGGAAAACCTTTCCCGACCCTGTTCTGTTCCTGCCATGGGATATATAGCCCATGTGAAAATCTCCCTAATATCAAGGTTTTCCTGGGGTATGGGAAGGAGGGAAGAATATTGGGGAAGGCAGAAGTGGAAAGCTGATTGGTCGGACATGCGCGGGGGGCAAGCTTGACATCAATGAAGTGGCCAGACACGTCATTTTGGAGTTTCGCGTTGGCTACTGTGCACTTTTTTGCTGTGCTAAGGCAACCAAACAGCTTTTTAGTCACACTTGTGCACCTTTGATTTACAGTTAAATATACAGTATATATATATATATATATATATATACTGTGCAGCGGTGATAACTTGTTGAGTATAATAACATGAGTAATTCACTCTTGGCCACCATGTTGATTCACAGGTATGGCTGCATGTGAACTTCAAACATGGATAGCTTCACTCACATACAAGTGATTTTGCCAAAGGACCATGGAGACAAATCAAAGCTGCTGTGATTTTGCATTAATGTGCAGCAATCAGCATTACTATATCATCTCATCTAGACAACCCCCTGGTTTTCACTTGCGAAATGTTGGAGGGCATGCCCTTCCCAACATGTCTTCCCCAACATGTTTTCAGCCCTAAATTGGATGGCTTTCAGCCCTGATTCAGACTGATTTCCCCTCAGCTACCAAAAATGGTTTCAGCTGCCCTCATTCAAACCTGGGCTGTGGCTTTGTTCTCAGCAAACAGACCTCCCGAAACCCTGCTTTGGTTTTGTTTCATTCTGATCTCTCTTGGGAGCACAGGCACGAAGGTCATACCAAACTTGGTTGCAAACCTGGATGGGAGCTTTCGTTCTTTTCATCTGCCTTCTGATGGTTTTATCTCTTTCTTTCCTGTACAGTGTACACAACACATACATACACACACAGAGGGAGAAAGATTGGGAACAGGGTGTACTCTGCGTTTCCCCTTAGATGACTCTGGAGTGAGAGTGAAAGAATAGATTCATTCTACAAACTCAAAAGGGAGGTTGGGGGCAGGGGAATTCCTTGTGAGCATTCAGCAAAAAGTAAATGGGAATCTCCTCTAATATGTTTCCCTTCCCTACTTTTCTTGCTATTGCTCCATGCAAAACTGGACATAAAACAGCAAGGGGAAAATATATAGCAATGGATGAGCCCCTCCTTCCACTGTTCACCACGGATACCTGAAATTGTGGTTAATAGGGAACTCTATTTTTTCAATGAGATGAACACCAGAAGTTGACCATAGAATCACACTGGAGGACCTAGAAATGCCTAGAGAGAACATATTTGGGGGGCACTTGGATGAGTGAAATGGTGGATATTGAATCCGTTGATATGGGGTGGACCTGTACGTTTGTCCCTCCATATCCACAGATTTGGTATCCACAGATTTAGGTATTCACAGTTTGAAAATATTCCTAAACAAAATAATAATCCCAAAATCAAAATTTGATTTTGCCATCTTATATAAGGGACACCATTTCGCTCTGCCATTGCATATAATGGGATTTGATTTGAGTATTCACAGATTTTGGTATTCATGGGGGGTCCTGGAACCAAACCCCAGCAAATACGAAGGGACAACTGTACTTTTTAAAGAGAAGTTTGACAGCTCTGACAGTGTACAATATATCTTTTTTTTTAAAAAAATTACCATGTAAATAAATATATGTCATTGTTAAAGCAAAAACAAAAAACCGTAACACACCAGTAACTCATAACTCAAGAATCATAGTGACCGGCATAACAAGTCATGAAATGCCACGGCAAATAAACATTTTCAGCATTCATCTAAATTGCAATGAAGTCTTCTCATATTTTTTTTTTTTTGTGTGTGTGTGTGTGTGGGGCATATTCCAGACAGAGGGGTACCACTACCAAAAATACTCTTCTCCCAGTTGTCTCCATACAAACAATGCCTGGTTGTGGAACAACCAGAAGACACATGATGATGATTGCAGTGCTCAGGCAGATTTCTATGGAAAAATATGTTCTCTCTAGGTTGTGGGTCCCTAGTCATCTAGGAATTTATTGGCTAATAATACAGCCTTAAATGTGTCCTGGTGGCAAATTGGCAGCCACTGAGTTCTAGCCTTGGTCACTCTCAATTAGTTGGTTTTGTTCCCAACACCTGAAAATAGAAAACAGGATTTGCATTTCAAGAGAGCCCATTCCAGGGTTTGACTCCAGCAAGTAAAATAGGCCTCTGGAAGGGAATTCCCTCAAGGTTTGGCACTGCCAATGAATACAATGTTCTCAAATCAGGGAAAGGAAGAAAGGAAATTAGCCTGCTATGACCGAGAAGCCACTTGCTTCCTCCAGGGCGACCTTGCCGAGAATGGGGATTCCTTACCTTTGGCATGACTTGCGATCCCCTTGTTGCAACTTCCCTTACAGTTGCCAAGAGCCTTTCTTCTTATGCGAGAGAAAGCTCTCATGTTTTGGGGGGTTTTCCTCACACCTTCTCCCTAATTTAATTTGCTGTTGTTGCTTTTATTTTTCAAAACACACACACACACACACACACACAAATCAAGGCAGACACTACTTGTAAAATTCCTTGGCTATTTATATCACAACTGTGAAAAACAGGAGCGCTTTCCCCTTTGCTTAGGTTGGCATGTATGTTAGAGCGGATATGTACCACATGTGCTTCACTGTGCAAAACAACAACAACCATACATTAATACCTAGGGGTCGTCTATGTGATCTTTACTATCAACATAGAATTATAGAACCTTAGCGCTGGAACGGACCACAGGTGCCATCTAGTCCAACCCCCTGCCATGCAGGAATACACAATTACAGCACCCCTGAAAATTGCTCATCCAGTCTCTGTTTAAAGGCCTCCAAAGATGAAGAGTCCACACCACATCACACCGCTGACTCATGCCTATCTTGTAACCTACGAAGACCCCAAGGTCCTATCCATGTGTACTGCGTTCAAGCCAGGTACCACTTATATTTGTGCATTTCATTTTCCCCACCTGGAAGCCATGCCATACATTAATCTCTGCTGAAATTCCTTTGGTTAGTTTTGGCCCAATTCTCCAATCTGTCAAGGCCATGTTGAATCTGTTCCTGTCCTTTGGGAGTATTAGCTACTCCTCCTAATTTGGTGTCCTCTTCCAATATAATGTCCCCCTGATCCATGATGAACTCATTTTGGCAAAAGGACAGTACGTATGCTCATGCTACCTTGCGTGAACTTAGCGCTCATGCACTACCTGTACTCTCAGAACCTTCCAGCCTTTTCCCACACTTGTTAGACAACTGCAACCATTTAATAGCTTTCCTCATAATAGTTTATTAGTTAGTACCTTATAACTGGTTTTTTTTAGGCCAGAGCAAGAGCAGGGAAAAAGCCAAGAGGCACTCATACCATGGAATCTTGGCATTGTGCTGCTCCATGAGCCCTCTGCACATCTGAGTCAGACCAACAGAAAGGGTGGTGTTGGCAAGGGAGTCCCATGAACAGCCAAGAATATCCCTGTCTCTTTCCAAGATGCAAACTGAATTAACTAGTGCTGTTATAAGCCCTAAGAGCAGTGTGGTGTAGTGGTTTGAGTGTTGGATTAGGACACAGGGAGACCAGGGTCCAAATCCCCATTCATCCATGGAAACCCATTGGGTGATGCTGGGCAAGTCACACACACTCAGACTCAGAGGAAATCAAAGGCAAACCTCCTCCGAACAAACCTTGCCAAGAAAACCCCATGATAGGTTTACCTTACCCACCTAAACGTTAGGAAGAACGCCCTGACAGTAAGAGCTTTTTGACAGCGGGAGAGTGCCTGGGAGAGTGGTGGAGTCTTCTTCTTTAGAGAATTTAAACAGAGGCTTTATTTGGGTATTCCTGCAGGGCAAGGAGTTGGACTAGATGGCCCTTTTGGTCTCTTCCAACTCTACTGTTCTATGATTCTTCCCATTTGCTGTTGAACAGTAGAATCTTAGAGCTGGAAGGGACCACGGGGGGGCATCCAGTCCAACCCCCTGCACTGCAGGAATGCACAATCAAAGCACCCCCAACAGATAGCCATCCAACCTCTGTTTAAAGGCCTCCAAAAGAGGAGAATCCACCACCTTCAGAGGCAGTCCATTCCACTGCGGAACATCTCTTACATTAAAGAAGTTCTTCCTAATGTTTAGGTGGAATCTGCTTTCGTGCAATTTGAACCCACTGGTTTGTGTTCTGGTCTCTGGAGCCACAGAAAGCAAGCTTGCTCCATCTTCTACATGACATCTCTTCAGAAATTTAAAGAGAGCTAAAAGATACAGATGATAGATTGGGGACTGCTACAATCCTGAGCATGGCTATTGGGGTTTGGGAAGAACACCTCTACGGGGATTTCTCCATTGGGGAGAAGCCATGACATCCAAACTCTGTCAGGCTCATGTCAGGTGATGGGGTTGCTTTTCACTATTCTCGTTCCAACACTGGCATAGTGCCCTTTGCATTCAGTGAGGCGTGCCAAGCAAACAGGGCTGATAGTTGCACCTATGTCAGTGAAGCGATAAATCTACACCGGGAACCCATTCACACTGCCCAATTAAAGTGCTATTACTCCACTTTTAACTGCCATGGTTCTATCCTAAGGAATCCTAGGATTGGCAGTTTAGGGATAGGCCTTTAGAATCCTTAGCCAAAGAGCTCTTGCGCCTCCCCAAACTACAAAGCTCAGGACTAAACAGGATGTTGCTGTGGCCAAGTTGGAACATGGTGCTGTATTTCCATAGTGTGAATGGGCCCCAGGTTTCATAGTTCAGGCTTTGAAGGAAGTGTCCAAGGTGCTGAAACATACCTCTAAAATTGCTTCAACACTTTGGATAGCTCCAGGCTATCTGGAGAACTGTGTCTTCTCTCCCTGTATGAATCTATGAGTTCTATGATCTTCAGGAGAGGTCCTTATCTCAGTTCCATCACCCTTACAGCCCCATTGGCAGTACAGCCCCAAATTTGGTCACGGGATGTGGGGTTGTAAAAAGAAGTGGACAGCCACATATGGCCTATCAGTCAGTCAGTTTACTGTGTTTCAAGCAAGCAGCCAGTTTACACAAATGTTTTAAAAAAAAACCAAGTAAGAACAATTTACAATAGCAATAGTTGGGCAGGGATACTTCCCAAACCCATTTTAGACTGTATAGAGTGTATTTGCATAGACTTAGCTAAGAATTTAGAAGTCTTAAAGGATGCAAATTTTTTTAGCATCAGATAACAAAAAGCAAACCTTGGCATGCGATGAGAAGCCCTTAAATGATTTGAACAAAGGGAAAAAATAAGCATTTTTAAGGTTATTATACATGGAGCATTTAAGCAGAACATGGGTTAATCTTCAGCTGAGACAGAGTAGTATCCACATATTCTGTCTTGGATAGGTAGACTTCTACATCGTCCTATCTGGACTCCTAATGGAAGGATGTTTAATCTTTCCTGTGTAAAGGCTATCCTCAATTTAGTATTCATTGTGTCCACCATGTAACCTGGGAAAGACAAGTACACTGGGGTAAAAGAAGTATCAAAGGGATTGGTATGGACCGTGGGCTATGGATTGCCCAGTCTTGGACGAAGTGACACAGTAAGAGGTACCTCAGCTGAGGCCAATCAAAACACGAAAGAATCATGCAGCACCCTCAACATTAGAACATAAGAAGAGCCATGGTAGATTGATCTAGTCCCATCTTCTGTTTAGGCAGCGTTCAACCTCTGAGGAGTCTGCCCACAGACTGTGATTACAACTGCACCCTCCATCTTATCCTACGTGGTGACTAATACTATCCTGAGTAGATGTCTCTAGCCAACTGGGCCAAACAGCAATAATCGGAGAGGTGGAGGGAGCTTGTATTAACAACAGCAGCAGCAACAACAACAACCTTGCCATCTCACAACAACATCTGTAACTGCTACAGAGATCGAACACCTCCAGAACTGAATCTGAAAGAAATGGAGCCTCTCAAGTAGAATTTGAACAAGCAAGTGAGGAAAAAGCAAGCCTTTTCCTCCACCCTTCTTTTCACGGCACAAACATGTTCTGATGTTAGTAGATCACATAAAAAGAGCGAAATGCCAGCACAGCACAGGCTGCCCATGTTCCTTACCTGATTGGCTGCTGGCTGACCTACCACCACCATTCCTGGGCAGCGCTCGTCATGATGCGAGACCGACACATTCGAAGCCCACTGGTCCAGGAAGCCTTTCGGCGTGTAGACTCCGCAGTCCATGATGCTGGTTGTTTGCTCAAATTCTTCACACACCCCATCACCATCATGGAAGTAGCACCTGCTCGGTTCATCTGCAGGAAGGATAGAGAGAAACAGTCAAGATGCATTTTCCCAAAACAGACCACATCATAAGGCAGTGTGTGTTGCGACGTTATAAAAGGAGGATATCCCTTAGAAAGCCAAACTCTTGCAAATTCATAACATTTGCAAATTAGTAACATTTACATGAGCCAGCATGACCTAGTGTTCTGAGTGCCAGACTATGACACTGGAGACAATGGGTTCAAATCTCTGTTCGGACATGGAAATTCCACTGGGTGACCATGGGCAAGTCATACACCCTCAGCCTCAGAGGAAGGCAAAGGCAAACACCCTCTGAACAAATCTTCCCAAGAAAACTCTGTGATAGGTTTGCTTCAGAGTCACCATAAGTCAGAAAGGACTTCAAAGCTCACAGCAACAACATTTAAATCGGTAACGCTATGCAGATTAGTAACATTTGCATGCATTTACCCATTTGACATTATTCACTTTGCTTCCATCAACATCTGCTTTCCATTCTCTCCCTACGCACACACACCTATCAAAAATTGGTTTAACAGAAGGCAAGGGTGCTAAACTGCTGTCATACACAGACTCCAAACTGGAGGGGGGGGGATTCCCCACAAGACTAGACTAAGATGGCTGAACCCTCCCTTAAATGATCTGGCAAAATTGGACCACCAAGACTCCTATGCAGTTCAGTCTCTGGGCATCATAAATCAGAAGTGTGTGAACTAAAAAGAATATTAAGACAAGAATTGTCATTGAGTGCTCCTAGCAATAGCAAAGACTGCCAGTGATTTAGTCTATGTGCAGTTACTTAGGAGTAACCTATGCAGAACAACTGAGTACACAGTGTGTTTGTAAAAAGTCTTCATACGTCAGGCTGCTTGAATGATAATGGATGGGGAAAGCAATCTGCACCCTACATGCAAAATTTGAACAAAATTTGCAACCACCCCCGTGCCTGCCAATGTTGAGCTTTCATCCAACACGGGACGGTCCAATTCAGTTCAAGAAGAAGTGCACATGTGGTACCATAGTGCACAGGTGTGCAATGCGCATAGTTGCACACATGCATTGCACAGGGATGTGCATTCACACTGTGCAAGGTTGACCATTGCTCGCTGCACATGCAGGGGCATGCAAGTTTGGTTGCACGTCCAGTTGTGCAAAGTCGCAAGTCAATAACGAGGCAGCGTTGCACAGCTGCTGCTAAATCCTGTGAGCAGAAAGTTACGCTCCATCTCCTTGATGTTGAATCTGAGCCTACTATTTGTTAGTGGGTGTGTGGGTGTGTTTTATCCTCTCTCCTTAAATTTCCAGGATATGTCTCTTCCTCTGTTTCTGCATCTATTTCTTTATCTAGTGCATGCAAACACACAGAGAGACTTGATCCGGTGTAAAAATAAGTCAGTAAATAAAAATAAACACACACACACTCACATCCAAAACACCCTCTGTGCATAGATAGAAAAATGAAGTGTTGGCAGAGTGTGGCTGAATTCAGCGGCTGCTCGCCAGCCCAGAGTGGAGACTGCTGGGCCCCAGCCCTGTTCTCTATTTTGTTCTTAAATGACACTTGCGAAACACAATGTTTAGCAAGGACAAGTGCTTCCAAACAAATCACCCTAGAGAGTCAGAGAGGGCTCTGTTTACCCACACACAGCCCATATGGCGTGGGCAGAAGCAGAGGAAAGAGGAGGGGGAGAGATGAGGGAGGGCTCCAAATGAATAAACATCCTTTGCGCCAGTCAATGAGACGCTAAGCTGAGCGGGAGGGATCAGAAGTCAGAGGTAAACCGAGTTACTCTCCATGGGCACAGGAGAGGGTTGAACAAATTCATCCCAGTGTCTAGAAATGAGCATGATTTTTTACAAAAACAATGCTAGGCTCCAAAGGCTACTTTTTATCCATAGAGACTCACCCAGAGATTCACTCCAATTTTTAGCCCTGACTAGAGAAGATCCCATTGAACCCAACAGGACAGTTAATATAAGTTCAATGGTTTCAACAGCTCTAGCTGAGAATTAGAATTGGACTCTGCAGTTGTCTCCCTTTGATTGCTGGCATTTTGAGTTCTTGGGCACCTTTGAGTCATTTGTGACTTATGGTGACCCTAAGGTGAAGCTATCACAGGTTTGGCTGGCAATATTTTTTTGGGGGGGGGGTTGCCTTTGCCTTTCTCTGAGGCTGAGAGAGTGTGACTTGCCCAAGAGCAACCAGTGGGTTCCCATGGCTGAGCAGAGATCCGAACCCTGGTCTCCCAGAATCTTAGTCCAGCATTCAAATCTCTACACCATGCTGTCTCTCATGTTTTCTAGCCCAGTGGTTCTTAACATTTCTTTACCAGTGACCTCCTTTAAATATCTTTTGTTGCTACAGACACCCAAGACTTAAGATTTAAAACAACAACAACAGCAATCATACCTGATAATGATGCCTAATAATAATAATATTCCCTCACAGGCATTGCCCCCAGAGGGGGAAGACTTTTCTCCTCTTTCTTCCTGCAAGTTTGTGGCTGGAGCAGATGGAATGGCAATGTGCAGGCCAAGCCAGCCAGCCAGCCTGCCTGCCTTTGCCTTGGCTCCTGTTATGTGGCCACTCCACTGCAGGGAGGAGATAAGCCAAGCAACTTTCAAGCCTTTGTGGACCCCCTGTGAGGACATTGTGGACTCCTGGGGTCCCTGGACCCCAGGTTAAGGACCACGGTTCTAGCCCACTGCACAATTTGGTGCTAGTTGGTCCAATTCAACTTTAGCAGCTGCATTTCTTTACAACTCACTTCTGTAGGTGTTTGATCTCTGTAGCAGTTACAGATGTTGTAGTAAGATGGCAGGGTTGTTGTTGTTAATACAAGCTCCTTCCCCTTCCCCCATTATTGCTGCTTGGCCCGGTTAGGGATCATGGGAGGTAGAGTCCAATAGTATTTGGAGGAAGGCCACAGATTCCCCATCTCTGCAAGGAAGCCAGTGAAAGTATTTCTCCCTCCACCTCATACCAGCCCTCAATCAATTAATAAATGCAGGAGAAGTCAATGCAGGCCCCCAGTGTTAACTGGCTTGATGGAAGGGACCTCCAGAAAATCCAACCACTGATCATAGAATCATAGAGTTGGAAGAGACCACAACGGTCATCCAGTCCAACCCCCTCACATACAGGAATATACAATCAAAGCATTCCCCACAGATGGCCATCCAGCCTCTTTTTCTTCTCCAAAGAAGGAGACTCCACAACAGTATGAGGCAGCATATTGCACTTCCAGACAGCTCTTACTGTCAGGAAATTCTTCCTAATGTTTAGGTGGAATCTCTTTTCCTGTAGTTTGGGTCCTTTGCTTCGTGTCCTAGTTTCTGGAGCAGCAGAAAACAAGCCCGCTCCATCCTCAGTATGACATCCCTTCAAATATTTAAAGATGGCAATCATGTCACCTCTCAACCTTCTCTTCTCCAGGCTAAACATGCCCAGCTCCTGAAGCTGCTCCCCATAGGGCATGGCTTCCAGACCTCCCACCATCCTGATCACCCTTCTCTGGACACGACCCAGCTTGTCAATATCCTTCTTGAATTGTGGTACCCACACCTGGACACAGTATTGAAGGTGAAGTATAACCAAAGCAGAATCGAGTGGCACTATTACTTCTCTTAATCTTGACACTATACTCCTATTGATGGTGGGGACCAGAAAACATTATTGCTGAGTCCTTTCCAGGACTAAAACGTGCCCTCTTTTTCCAGTTTATTTTTTCTCCTGAATTTATCCAGTAAAATAACATTGCAAGAGCCAGGATAAATCAGATCATTACAATTCAATTACTTAGTCCCTCTTCTCTCCTCCCCCCTCCACCCCCACAGAATCCAGTTCCAATTCCTTAATAGTCTGGGGTAGTTGGGAAAGAAATTGGGAAAGAAGTTAACTTCGGCTTCTCAGTCTAATGACCGCCTCCCTCTGGAGTTTTACTATGAGAGTACTCCTAATCCTTCCACCAGAAAAAAAAAAGGTAAGGAGCAGAGAGCTTTCAGTCCCAGGATATCCTTGCGGAGACAATTGGAGAGGCAGAGATCGCTGGAACTCGCCGACTACCCTAAAGAACTGGGATAGAAAAGAAATTTGTTGCGTTTGCATTCCCTGACAAAAATATCCACTTTGTACCTCCCAAGACTGACAACAAAGGGAAAAAAAGCCACACTTGCCTTGTAAATCCATATATGTCCAAGGCTCTCAATGCATTGTGGAGAAGAAAAATACAAACAAAACCCCATGCGTACCAAACTATGTGTATTAGCATTCCCAAGATAGTACTATTCAAGGCACTGTAAGGTTGACAGGTCTCAGGGCTTCGGATTGAGCCTGAATAAACTTCTACAGTGTTCATGGCAAGGGAGAGGAATCTCAAGGTGATAGCACTGCCTTCAAAACTATGCAGATATGAAGTTTCCTCATTTGTTAGACTTAGGAAATAATCAGACGAACTCTAAAAACGTTTCTGTCCCACTGTATTTTGAAGTGTAATTGTCCTGGCACAATGATGCTTTTTAATCATACGTACCTGTAATAGTGAGAAAAAGCAGTCCAAACACTAGCTCTGTTTACTTCTGTGTTCGTGATCTTGGCGGTTCTCCCAAGGAGACGCAAGTGCAGTTAAAAGTTAAAAAACAGCGAAATTTAAAACAAAACAAACACACAAGCACACACTTAAACACTTCCAAGTAAACCAGGGAGGTACATAAAAAGAGCATCCCATAACTGGTTTTTGCGTTCTCACCTGGAAGTGTTCTGGTGGGACCGCCCATTGACGCTGTAGTCACAAGAGAAAAATGGCGTACAGTTTCAGACGCAGGCAATACCGAGACAAAAATGTCATGGCAGATCAATTGACAGCTTGGCCCATCAATAAAAAAGAATGCCTTATTAATGGCAATGTAACACCTTAGCACGACGTTGTGCAGTATGGGTGCCCTTTCACGTTCTTTTGGCATTGTTATCACGCCATATTTGCTGCGTCTGATAATCTCCTTAATTATCAACCACAGCTGCTCTGAATATGTCATTCAAATGGGGTGGAAGAGACCAAAGTTTAACAAAGAAGAATACACGCACATACGTGTACACAGACAGTATTCAAAGCAGCACTTTCACCCTGAAATTCCGCCTCCTTGCACTGAGGTCTGGAAAATGAAGTCCAGGCCCTAAGATCTGGAAACCCTAATACATATAGATTTATATCAGAACAACTAATGGCCCGTATTTCAATTCAGAACACCACAACCACTCTGATTTGGCCCTGTTTGGTATTAAGGCATCTCCTTCAGACATTTTGGACAAAAGAGAGAATTTCTAGATTTATAGACTTAAAACCCTAATGCCACATGGCCTCAACCACATGGATGATAAAACCATCATCCACTGAAGAACGCTGGAAATAGGGTGCTCTAAACTGCCTTCTTGGACGCAGCTCAGTTTCATCTTTAGCAACTGAAGAAGGTGGAAGCCAAAACATTTTATTCATGTTTTATATTTTTAAGTTTTGTTTGTTTGTTTAGCGATTTTGTTTAGTGGTTTGAGCATTGGACTACAACTCTCAAGGCCAGTGTTTGAATCTCTGCTCAGCCATGGAAACCCAGCAGGTGACCATGGGCAAGTGATTCTCAGCCTCAGAGGAAGGCAAAGGCAAACCCTCTCTCGCAAAGAAAACCTAATGATAGGATCTGAATCAAACTCGTCTTGCCTCTCCTTGTCATTCCCTCAACATTGAATGGAAAGACACAGCATTTCCGGAGATTTGTACCCAAGGTCCCACTGTTACATAACCCCAACAGCTCATTTCTGTCTGCTCTGTTAATCTAAGTCTGCTGTAGACTGTCCTTCACTGAGTTCAAACCTAAGAGGCAGATTGCTTTGTGTGTCAAATACATAGTGTGTCAAAGACATCTGATAGAGAGAGAAATGACTTGCCATCTGCTATCCACAGTTCAGAATATACCACAGCAAGTATGGGCTCCTGCCCAACTGGGAGCTATCCTTTGCCAGATGAAGAAGGAAATAAATGAAGACACTTGTTTTTTTCTTCACATCTTCTTCCCAGCAATCCCTACAGCAAGCACAGGCTTCTTGCAAATGTTGGGAAAGGCCAACCAATCTTAAGGCTGGTCAACTGGCTGGAGGTGGGACACACCAGTGCAGATGCTGGAAGTCTTCATTCCAGTCTACCTGGAGGAGCATATAAATGCTCCCTGGTTGTGATTCCAGCCATCTTCCTTTGACAGACCCATACAATGCCAGTTATGGCAATCCCACAGGTCTTCCCACAGCAGACAAGCTCGGGGCAGGTGCCACCGGACAACAGGCAGGTCATCAGATACTAGGATCCATGTCCTATGACACACCAAGGCTGTAACAGTTGTGACTAATGCAGTTGTGGCCATATTCTGCTTTGGTCAGACCTCACCTGCAATACTATGTCTAGTTCTGAGCACCACAATTTAAGAGGGATATTGACAACCTGGACGGTGTCCAGAAGAGGGTGATCAAAATGGTGGGAGGTCTGGAAGCCATTATGCCCTATGAGGAGCAGCTTAGGAAGATGGGTATGTTTAGCCTTAATCTAAGTGGTGGAGAATGGGAATGCAAACCAATGACTGGCCCATGGCAGTTTGCTTCCCTTTCTGCATTAAACTCGATGGGTTTTTTAAAAGAATTATTGTTACCAAAATTTATACATACTGTTATATCCATAGTACAGGAAAATACACATTTTACGGTCAAGTAATTTGGTGCAAAACACTTGGCCATGGTCAAGCCTGAATTGTTCCTAGAAACCCACAGTGACTATACTCATACCTTGGACACAGCGTAAGACAATATGACCCACTAGAAAAGGTGATAAGGCTGGGAAAAGCAAAAGGCAGTAGGAAAAGAAGACCACATTGCAGATGGATTGGCTCAATCAAGGAAGCCATGGCTCTCAAGTTTGCCAAGAGCTGAGCTGAACTGGCAGCATGAAGAAGGAACCTCAAATGGGAAATGTCACCAGAGATATTCTTCTACTCAAAGGCATTTGAAATAAGCACAGCATTGATAATAGAGAGCACCATCTCCAAGTGACTCAGTTATGATGATGATGTGGAGGGGGAAAAAACCCTCTGCATCTCTGATAAGATCATCCATTTGGGATCAAACCGGACGCAGGATTTGGTCCAATACGATGAGTTAATCCATACTTGTCTGGAGAGGAGGCTGCCCTTCAACTATTTCTAGTCTGGGCCAGCAGGAGATCTCAAATTTGTTCCTGATTACATTTAAGACCCCAATAAATCTGTCTGCTCCAAGTCTGGGAAGCCCAGAGGAGGGGAGGAACAGAGAGACAAAGATGTCTGAATTAAAATGGATACGCTCCGGTTGATTAAGGGGGAGAAAAAAAAATGCTGAATCCCAGCCCTTCTCTGATTCCAGCTCCACTCTACCGAGTCGGCACGCCCTGCCCTTCATTACCTTTTTGGCACCCCCCGGCCCCAATGACATTGGTTACAGGAGCCAGGAACAGATTAGGTGTTCCATCAGTTTCATGGACTTTTGCAAGTACATTGGGAAAATGTGGTTTAACTACTGTATTTCTTCTACATATATATTTCTTTCTTTTTTTAAAAAAAAAAAAGTGAAGACATGTTCTTAACACTGGCAGGTCAAGATTAAATATTCCCTGTTGCCCTTTGGCAGCAGGGTTGACCCAAGATGTTTTAATGTCTGAGATGAAAGCTCCACATGGCACACAGTTGCATGGCTTATGCTGAAGGGATTAAATTTATTTGTCTCTCATTGTGAGGCTTCCTCTTCTAGCCTCAAAAGGTAGGAGGCCCCAAAGGTGATGCTTCTCAGTGGCTCAAGGACAGAAGTAATAGGAAAGATCCATCCACCTTGATCTGAGAAGGGTGGGGAAGAAGGATCACTTATGATCCCAGCAATAATATAGATCAAACCCCATATCTGTGGGGGGTATGTTCCAAGACCCTCCTGTGGATGCCTGAAAACATGGATAATACGGAACCCTATTATTTTCAATGGGCTGAATGCAGGAAGTTACCACAGCACTGGACGACCTAGAAATGCCTAGAGAGAACAGAGGAGGGTGACCAAAATGGTGGGAGGTCTGGAAGCCATTATGCCCTTTGAGGAGCAGCTTAGGGAGCTGGGTATGTTTAGCCTGGTGAAGAGAAGGTGAAGAGGTAGTGTCTTCCAGACTTTTTTTTTTTTTTTGGATGGGGATAAGTGAAACCATGGATACAGAATCCATGGATATTGGGGTTGACTTGGATTATAATTCCATTAGTATTAAGTGCTTCTGCACTTATATCCTACAACTAGATGGGGGAGGGGGGATTCAAAACTGGATTCATTAAAATACCACCAAGACTATATCACCAGGCTACCCACCTGTTCCTGCAAATGAATTATGATTTCACTTAATCAGATCATCCCTGACAACTGAGCAGCAGTAACAGATTAGGAAACTAAACCTGGACTCCAAACAAATACAGGTAGATCAGTCTCCCCGCCCCCTCCATGCCACATTAGAGGTCCATCTGCTCTCACACCCTGTTTCCAAAAGTAGCCAACCAGGTGTCTCCAAGGAACCCATACTCCAACTCTATGCTTCTCTATAACAATCAACTCAGTTATTTCAGGCTCATGATTCTATGAACTTGACACAAAGGTATGATACTTTACCAGTTCTTATGCTCCAGCCCCCAGCATCCAGAGTGGTATAGTGGTAGGAAGGAGTTGCAGTCAGTAAGGTGGAGCAGGTCTTGAGAGATCCAAATTCTTGTCCACACTGAGCCAAGAAATCATAGGGTGATCCTTAGGCTCATCACTCTAGGCTATGTGTAGTGTGTCACTCTAGCCAAAGTAGGTCTCTAGACTACCTAGGACTGAGAAGCCCTTCAAACACAGAATGCCTTCCACCAGAGAACTGCGGTCCTTATAAAACACCCCACATATCACAGAAGATCACCCCATCACTACTGCATTTCTAAAAAGTGTTGCAATCTACCATGAAATAAATGCACCATGCAAACTCTCAGATTTCTGACTTGCGTATGCAGGGTGGGGAGATACAGGGATTATTGCTACGGAGGTTGGGAGAGTGGAATAAGGGCATTCATAGAATCATAGAATTGGAAGAGACCGCAAGGGCCATCTAGTCCAACCCTGTGCCCTGCAGGAATACCCAATCAAAGCATGCCCAACAGAGGGCCATCCAGACTCTGTTGAAAAACCTCCAAAGAAGGAGACTCCACACACTCCGAAATGGTTCATTCCACTGCTGAACAGCTCTTACTGTCAGTTCTTCCTAATGCTTAGGTGGAATCTCTCCCCAAAGAAGAATTCTGCTGCCCCCCCCCAATAAATTTTCCTTCACTTTCCAAATTTCTAGCATTGCAGTAATTTAAACCTTCAATTGAGCATCTGGAAATACTGTTCAGGCATCCAAAGCAAAGGAGCAGACAAACTGACCAAGGGAATGTGAACACAGCAGACAGAGGTGCTTGAGGTGTCTACAATTTTCACTCTGCAATGCTAGAAATGAGGGGACTGAAGAATAATTTAATGGGAAGAATCCTTATGGGGAGGCAATGGTTTCATTTTGTTCCCCTCTGTAGCTGCCCCCTTGAGAAGATGCCTTTTTAGAGAAAAAAGCAAAGCAGAGGGGGCCCCGGCCTTTTTGAATACTGAGCCAGGCCTGAGTCTAAGAGAGCCTGTTTTATATCGTTATAAATTGGATGGGGCACAGACGAAATTGGCCTAGGAATGCTTATTTGCATTGTTCCTTATAATAAACTGGATCTTGGCTCTGCAGAAGGACTGATAAGATTTTGGCCTCGGTCTCATAAACAGCAGATGTGGTACTCTCTGAACTGGTTTTTCAACAAGCCCACTACAATTGGCAGGGGCCAGTGGGTGTTGTGGACCTGCTCCCTTTTGGAAAGGTTTCATCACCCTCTTTTGACAGAAGTTCTGTCTAATCTCTCCTCTGGAGTTCAACCCAAAGTTCATTTCTTGCAAACAGACCCAAAGGATCACCTCCAAGGCTATGGGGTGAGGGTGGGGAACCTAACCCTCCCACATGCCAACATGTCAGTCCATGAGGTCAGTTGCTTAGGTTACCACATTTATCACATTTATTTATTAATTGCAACAGTTCTATCTTGCTCTTTATCATGAGATCTCAGGGTGGCATAGAAGGAAAAGCAACTAAAACCAATTAAAACAATTTGAAACAATAAAAACTACTTAAATGGGCTTACAATATATTAGACAATTTAACAAGATAAACAGAGGTTTTGAAAGGCTGAAAGAGTTCAAAATTCTGTGCATAAATCAGCTGGGCCCCAAAGACTTTCACATATCCTTCAACTGTCCCAATTTGGCAGGGATGGTCATGTGTAATCCTCTGATATTCCACTTTTTCAGCTGTTCTTAAAATGTCCCAGTTTTTCTCTCTCCTTATTTTCCCCCTTTGTTCTCAACTTACATCATTTGCTGCAAAGAGAGTTCAAAATGCAAAAGGAATTTGCACTCAGGGCTTGTCTATATGTTTATTTATTTATTTATTTATACCCTGCTCTTCAGCCACAAGGCTATCAGAGCGGCTTACAAATTGTTTTAAGCAATAGCAGCTTACACATCTACACTGCATTAAGCAGTTTCCAATGTGTTTTAGCTAATATGGCCAAAATCATACGAACAGGATGCGGACATATGGCAATCCATTCATACTTTTCTCCCTACCCCTTGATTTAAACACAGGGCAAAAGGCAGCCCATGTTGTCCCTAGAAAAGACCCAGCAGAATCAATGGGGCTGAATTTAGAGGTGATAACAAGCCCCACTGATTTTCATGGGTCTAGGGAGGGGCCAAACGTTTGGTTCAGCCCAGAGGAAAGCAAACACCAAAGGCATAAACACAAAAGCATTTTTTTTAAAAAAATGTGGCAATGTTTTTTAAATCTAGCTTTTCTAGTCTTGGTTGGCATTAACTCTAATTTGCTGAGTCAGCCCCATGGTTTGATTACTTGGCTAAAACTCCACATCTATTCTCATTGTGTTTGGATGAGAACCAGCAGGGTACAATTCCAAAAGCAGCCATTTTCTCACTCTCTCATCCATAAAGACATTTACACCCCCACACCATCACCATGGCCAAAGGCCTTGTGACTCATCCAGAATGCTCTCCTGGCAGTCTTGGACTCAATTTTAACATAGAGAAATGCTGGCACACAAAAATATAAATGGCAGTCCATGCCAGTATTATTCATCCCTTAAAAAATAAACACACCATAGACATAGAAAACTAGCATCTCAGGGAGAACAGTTGTAGGTTACGGCTGCATTCTGTTGCTTAGTCACAACTAGAATTGACCCACTGAATCAATGGAACTTGCACCAGTGTTTACATTGTTGTTGTTGTTGTTGTTGTTGTGTGACTTCAAGCCACCGCCAACTCAGGGCAATCCCAAGGTGAAGGTATCATGGGGTTTTCTTGGCAAGATTTATTCAGAGGGGGTTTTGGTTTTGCCTTCCCCTGAGATGGAGGCTGTTGACACACTGCAGAATTAATGCAGTTTGACACCGCTTCAACTACCATGGCTCCATCCTATGGAATTCTGGGATTTTTTGTGAGATATTTGGCCTTCTTTGTCAGAGAGCTCTTGGTGCCACAACAAACTACAAATCACAGGATTCCACAGGATGGAGTTAAAAAACAGTGTCAAACTGCATTGTTTGTGCAGTGTGCCGGCAACCTGAGACAGTGTGACTTGCCCAGTGGGTTCCATGCCTGAGCGGGGATTCGAACCCTTGTCTCCAGAGTCATAGTCCAACACTCAAGCTACTACACCACACTGGCTCTCTGTAACCATTGATACAGGGGGTCTAATCCAGCTGGAAATAACAACAGGACCTAAGAGGCTTCTTCGACATGCTAGCTTTCATAGAATCTTAGAGCTGGAAGGGGTCAGAAGTACCATTTAGTCCAACCTGCTGCCATGAAGGAATATACAGCTAAGGCACTTCTGAAAGATGCTCATCCAACTTCTATTTAAAGACCTAAAAAGAAGGAGAGTCCACTACCCTCCAAAACAAGTGACTCCACTGTCAAACCACTCCAACAATCAAGAAGTTCTTCCTAATGTTTAGGTGCAACCTTTTTCCTTGTACTTTTAATCCACTGGCCTGTGTTCTAGCCTCTGGAGCAGCAGAAAACAAGCTTGGCTCATCTTCTACATGACATCAGATATTGAAAGATTGCTATCATGTCACCTCTCAAAGCTAAACATACCCAATTGCCTCAGCCATTTCTCATCAGGCTTGGTTGGCAGACTTCCCACCATTTTGGTTGCCCTTCTTTGGGCATATTCCACTTTGTCAATATCTTTCTTGAACTGTCGTGCCCAGACTGGACCCACTATTTCAGGTGGGGTCTGACCAAAGCAAACTAATGTAGCTTTCATGTGCAAGGAATTATTGCTGTTATTGAGCACTGCAAGTATACTTCAATTAATAAAGTAGATGCATTCCTGGACATTAGTTCTGTAACACCAACCCCGTTATTGGCGCTTCCACCATCTTGTCTGCTGGGAATCATAGAGACCAGGGTCTTCCACCAGGTTGGTACCCAGGTCTCCATCTCCCCAGGAAGCAGACATACAAGAAGAACAAACGTTACTCTCACTTCCATATTGTGAATCAGAACCCAGAACATACAACCCAAATTGGGTCAATGGAGATGGGAGAAGAGAGAGGAACACTCCACTGGGGTTTACATCAAGTAAAATGATGGGGATGGCTGTCAAGTACTTGCATCCTGTTTTCTGTTTTGGGATGAAGGTGCTGGCACCAGAATTATCTTCTGTTCTACAATAGCTTTTCTTTTAAGCAAAGCAAAGCAACATAAGAAGAAGAGACCAGAGTGAATTAAAGAGGAAAGGGAGGGGGTAGAGAGGGTATTTTTAAGCATGGCTGTTTACTTAGGGATGGTTCCAAAGGCAACAAGCTTTCTACCATATAACTACATGTCCAATTTTTTTCTCTCTCCCCCCCCCTTCCTTTTCTTAAACAATGAACAAAAATGCACAAGCGTTGTTTCTGGGTAACAGATTCTTGGACTGAGTTGGCCTCTGTGCTTCAGTTCCCCCTGCCAACTCCAAAAGTATATTCAGGCTGAGCTCCCCTGCTGTTTCCCTCATGATAGAGGGAGGTGGGAGAGAAAGAGAGAAAGAGGCAGAGATGGATGGCCAAAATACTGGTTTTCACTGCAACGATATTCCAGCTTGCTTGGGGCATTTTGTACACATCACACTTCAGAAATGCAGAAATCCAGCTGTTGCCAGCAAAATGCACACAAATATCTATATACACTGGGAGAGGTACGCCCCAGGCCGGCAGCCACCATGGGGCACTGGTTAGGGCAGGGGTGGGCAACGTAAGGCCCGTGGGCCAGAAGTTACTCCGGAGTGGAGATGCTTCAGATTAAATACTCTACAAGGCCAGCACTCTACCTCCTGAACACGACTAGCATGTTAGGCAAAGACAAGAACAGGCATCGGAAGACACTACTTTATTTGATAACATCAGCAAGAAGCATAGTTGCCCGAAATTGGAAATCAAAAGTAATACCAAACTTAGAAGATTGGTACTTGAAAATCACTGAGATGATAGAGATAGTTATTATTTCTTCAAATCTAAAGAATAGGCCTATAGAAAAACTGAGAAAAGATTGGGAGTCTGTGAGTGAATCTCTCTGAGAAATGGGATGTAAGTAGTGATAGCCTACAAATTGGACAAACTATTATGTTGTGATACTAATATTAGTTGAAGTATCACCATTCTCATTTATTTATTGCAATCCATTGATTCATCAAAAGAAGAACTCACACATAAGAGAAAATGGACAAAATATCAGAAAAATCAAAACAATAAATTATAATCAACTTTTGTCTAATACACAATGAGCTCTAATCCTGGCCACCTCTTTAAGAAATTTAGCAACAGCCAGGATCACTTTTGGGGACTTGTCTTCCAATAGGAATCTGATGTAAAATTGGTCTGAACTTCCAGGAAATTTACTCAACAGTAGAGTAATTATTGAGTACTGAACCTGATTATAAAGCTACAAGACAGTAAGAATATGCTTCATTGACTCAACTTCCATATTACTGCAAGGGCACCGTCTTTCCAGATATGGGACAGCAGCAAATCTGCCTTGAAGTAATTCAATAGAATAAACATTACATCTGGCCTTAGAAAAAAAATATATCCAGTACTTGGACCACTGACAGGTTCTTTAAATAATCTCCTAATTGAAAAGGCCCAATGTAGGGACGTTCATTGCAAAGGTTACATGAAATATAATGTTTATAGTTCTTATTCAAGTTAGAGCTATGTAAAAGGTTACTTTCTATGGCAAATGTAATATTCATTGGGAATGAAGAACTTGAATGAGAAGGTGAAGGGACTAATAAAAGGTGTGAGATGTGCTACTTTATGTTTAAAGACAGGATTTTAGTTGATTATGTATACGAATTCAGTACGTAACAGATAAATCTATATTAAGCTGGAAACCTAATTGGAAGTCAATATATAACAATAATAACAATTATAACAGTAGAGATGTTTAAAAATATATTAGAAGATGCAATTTTATGAGATTTGATAATGATTAATGATCTCTTGTGTTATTTCTGTTTTATATGTTTTTATGTTTGAAACATAATAAAAATATTTGTGAAAAAAACCAAGTCCCCAAACCCTTTAAAAAAAAAACCAATTTGGGCCCTTTTGGGGGCAATCTTTTGCCCCCAAACTGGACAAAAATGTTCAAGATTGTTTTCCTAAATCCCCCTAAAGCCCCCCCACAAAAAATGCCCCAAATAGCACACACCCCAAAAAACACTGAGCCAAACTTTGGACAAAATGGTGGCCGGAAGTGATATTGCATCACTTCAGGTGTGCCGAAACACACCACGCAGCCCGCTGAATGGGCAGAGTGAGATAAAATGGCACCCACCTCCTGGGTTCGAGTGCTGACTTCAGGAGAAGAGAGGTTTGGGAAATCCAGGCTCTAGTTATGAAAGCGATGTCAAACCAGATTATTTCTACAATGTGTCAGCAGTCTAAGTCCTCATGGATCCCTGAAACTCAGATCAGGTGTATGGCCTCAGGATGTTCAGTGCAACTCAGTGTGACCAACCTCGGAGGGTTGTTGTTGTGAGGATAATGCAGAAAGGGGGGGGGAACCCTATGTACACTCTCTTCAGTTCCTTGGAGGAAAGATGGGATAAAAAGGGAAAAAATAAAAAAATAAATGAAGCAGGTACTAGGGTGAGCAGAAGACAGCTCATGGTCTACTGGTTGATTCAATAGGGCTGGGGAACATGTGCGCCTCCTGGTGGTACGGAGCTGCAACTCCCATTAAACATAGGAAGTACAGTCAACAGTGCAGGATGATGGGGGTTGTAGTCTAACAACATCAGGAAAGCCCTAGCCAGCATGGCCAATGACCAGGGATTATGGAACTTGAATTCCAAAAGATCAGGAAGGCCAAGACTTCTCAAGTCTTGTATCAATGGCTTTCCCCACCATGAGGTCTAGAAATCTATTTGTTCTATAAACAAGGAAAAAAGAGTTGTGATTTCCTGAAAAATAATTCTCTGTCCAGTTGGGAACTGGCCTTCTACTTGCCACCCTGCAAAATTTGCTACACAGCCAAAGATCTAGATTGCCTACACATCACATTACTTATATCAGCCTGCCCACGATACACACACACACACACACACTGTTGTCCCTCCATATCCACAGATTTGGTATCCACAGATTTAAGTATTCACGCCTTGAAAATATTCTTAAATAATAATAATCCAAAAAGCAAACCTTGATTTTGCCATCTTCTATAAGGGACACCATCTTGCTATGCCATTGCATATAATGGGATTTGAGTATTCACGGATTTTGATATCCACGGGGGTCCTGGAACCAAATCCCAGCAAATAGGAAGGGACAACTCTCTCTCTCTCTCTCTGTGTATCATCAGTTTCAATTCTGGGCAAAGCAATGCACCTTCCAGAAAAGCCCACTTTACAATCCCAGTGAGAAGTTGATAAGAGTGTGTGTTTCCCCCCCCCCTTTTCAATAGTGAATGTAATTTTAATTTTAAAATTAGTTTTATTTATTTGTAGAGATACAATGCAGACTTGGCTGCTGTAAGCCATTGGTTTCATGCAGGGTGGAAAAGAGGTGAATGTGTGTGTATGGGGGTGGTAGTGTGCAACAGGCACATAAAGAGAAAGCATAGGAACATGGAAGCTCATCCATCAATTTCATTGAAGCACATTCCCTCCCTGACAAAGAGAGAAATTAGAGGGGGGGACCCCACTCGCTGGGACTAGGGACATGATGAGAGGAGGAAAAGACGTATAAGATTAGGTTTGTGTCAGTCACTTCTGGTGTGGGCCTCCTCGGAGAATGCTCCAGAGCTGGCAAGCTCATGAATATTAATTGTTTCCCTGAATGCTCCGCTGTCTAGCAAAACAATAAGATTAGTAGGGATGGCGGGAGACCTGATTTATGAAAGGGGAGAAGAGGAGGGGGGCGAGGCTGGTCCAAACCCACAAAAGAAAGATTTTTGGGGGGAGTGGGGAGAGATTTGGGGAGGCCCCACGCCAGTTGAAAAAGACCGGGGGACGGGGGTACCCCATTGCATCTTTGAAGCATCTTCAAAGAGACAGAGGCATCAAAAGAGGGGAGCTTGACCCTTTTGGGGTGGGGGGATGTTTTCTTCTTGTGGACCACCACGCTGGGTGACCCTGCATCCTACTTTAAAAGGGACAGCCCTCCTCTTTGAAGGGCTGTCAGAGGACCAACCTCACTTTGTGAAGGCCTCTTCTCATGGAAGGGCAGTCCAGTCCCAAGTCTGGCTGATAGAGAAAGGGTTGTAAGAAGAGCGAGAAGCATAGGCCTTCGAGTTGCCCACCAAACTCAAGTACAGCAGCCTAAGAAAGGAGGCTATACCTTCGATTAATCTACTGCCATCCCATTTTCAAGCTGCTTTTCAAACGTCCTGGTTTCTCTCTCCACCATCAGCTTACTCCCATGGCTGCAAACTGAGTTCAAGGTGTAAAAGCAGTGTGCATTTAATTGACTTGGGAAAGGAAGAGGAGGGGAGGGAATCTTACCCTTCCCAGTAGGCTTAGGCAAAAGCAAACTTCGGCAGCCTGTCCTAGCTTGTGTGTTCTTCCTCATCGGTAAGGTTTACATCTTGACCACACGCTGATGTTGCTTGGCCACACATGTTCCTCGTTCCTCCTACACAGATGGAACTATTCCATATCTGGAATGGGGAGAGGTGGAAACCAAGTGAACCCACCCACCCGTCCCATTCTCTCCACATTGCAAGCTCACTTATTGCTATAGATTTTCCTTGGTTTTTTCCGGGCTGTGAGGCCGTGTTCTGGAATAGTTTCTTTCTGACGTTTTGCCTGCATCTGTGGCTGGCATCTTCTCTAAATCTGACATCTGAGGATGCCAGCCACAGATGCAGGCAAAACATCATAAAGAAACTGTTCCAGAACATGGCCTCACAGCCCAGAAAAAAACCAAGGAAAATCTATGGATGCCAGCCATGAAAGCCTTCAACTTCACTTATTGCTGTTGCTTGCTATTAGATCATACAAGGAGAGCCGAATTCCATATGGTACCCAAGCATCTCAAAGGCCTTATGCCTGGGCTGCCAGATGCTTGAGTAAATCAATTTATTTACCCCTGTTATAGCCTTTGCATTTGGTAACAGCATCACACTCTCTTGCACAGAGGAGCAAAAAACACTATCAATCTTATCTGTTTTCTTTTCTCAGCTGTGCCTGTGTGTACGAGGCTAGGACGGCCTGACAGAAAAGACCACACAGATCTTCTCTCGTCCTCCTTCCCCCTCTTGCTCCAGCTCCTGTACTCCTTTACCTCCTATGGCCTAAGTAGATTGATCCAGGCCTTATCTGATTAGGGGAAAAAATGCTACGGGTGTGTGGGGAGAGCTGGGTTGGAAGCCAGGGGAAAACAAAAGAAGAGGCTAATTGAGTTACAAGCCCAGGGAATTGCAAGCGAGATGCCTTGAGAGCCGAGTGTGGCAGAGAGAAAGCATAGAGGAGCCAAGAGAAACAGACAAGAGACACCCCAAAACACAAAAACAGGCAAAGGAACACACAACGGGTAAAAGGGGGGAAGTGGTTGAAAATAGCCAAGGACCCACCAAGGCATTAGGAACAGTGGCTGATGTCCTTCCAGCTGCGCATGCAAATCTACCTGCTTTTCAGTGCCCTTCTTCCAGCAGGTGGATCTGGAGAGATTACTCACTCTCCCTTTCCCCCCCCCCAAGGCATCTGCATAATTAATGGGCAGGGCACATTTGCATAATTAAGAGGGGGAAATCCACAGCTATGCCTTCGTAGTAGTACAAGTAATAATGGCACCACCATCAAGAGCAACACTGCTACATACCCGCCAAAATTTCACAGATGAAAACTAGGACACGTGATGTTGCCACCAACTGTTTATGTGACAACTCACAACAAGGTGGTCAAGAGCAAACTCCAAAGCACCAGCCCCGTTTACCTGAGGGTTCAGCCTGGCCGCCTTCACCCTCTGTTAACCTCTATGGCTCCCTTAGTCCTTTCTGCCTGAACCAGGAATGTACCTTTTCTTCCAAATGTGTGGATTGTGTTTCTGTGTTAGCATGCCTTTTACTATAGGTTGAATGAATGGCCAAGAGTCTGTAGTTCATCAAGCAACATACGGGAACTTTAGGTTTTCTGTGGTTTTTTTCCAGGTTGTGAGGACATGTTCTGGAAGAGCTTTTTTCTGTGTTTTTTTCCGGGCTGTGAGGCCGTGTTGTGGAAGAGTTTATTTCTGAAGATGCCAGCCACAGATGCAGGCGAAACATCAGAAATAAACTCTTCAAGAAGATAGCATCACAGCCTGGAAAAAAACACGGAAAACCTATGGATGTCAATCTGCATTATTTCTGTACTGTGCCAGCAGCCCTGATTATAAACCAGCTTAAATCCTAGGTTGGAGAAAGGCAGGATATATATTAAATAAATAAATAAATGATATTAATGTGAGGGAAAGGTTTATCTTCCTGGCTCATGCATCCCTGTAAGCATATGGGTCACCTTAAGATGTGTTGGACTCTAACTCCCATCATTCCCAGTCAGTGCTAACTGTGGGAGTTGGAGACAGCAAGCATGATTGAGACTTCTCACAGGCATTTCATCAATGCATAGAAAGGGTTACCAGACATTAAAACCAAGGCTGTATCAGATTGCTTTCACCACTGTGATGAAGCTGAGTAGAACAACATTTATTCAACCAGTTTTAGACCCCCCCTTCTCACCTTTAAAAAAATACAGTTCATAGGAGTGTGTGTGAGAGAGATAAAACATGAGTGACAGAAATGTTAAAAGTTACATTTTCTAGAATGTTTTGCCTGGCATGGAAAGGCAGTGAAATACCAGAGCTAAACCTGCTTAAATAACGGCATATTGTACAAGAGATCTAATATTTCTTTTTAAGGTGAAATGATTTTCTCAGCTGCCATGAACATGGTCATGTAGGTGGGCATGGGTGTATGTCTCAGAATTGTTCCCAAACCATTAAGCCTCCCAGCAAAGCTAGAATTAATAGCAGGTATCAGCCATGTTTTGGGAATGCTTATGTGGCACAGTCTGTAGGGTGTTTGTACCCCTCCAGCATGGATTTATTCACTGCGGGGGAATCACAGAGATACGCCAACCCCCCACCATGGGACACAGAAGAATATAATCAAGCGCTAAATCTTTGGAGCTACAAACCTACCGGGCCTTTTGATGGCTTCAACATCAGTCCACCCATTGTGCCGGACAATCCTTGCTAATCATGGGGCCATAGCAAAAAGCTTGGAAAAGAGATCTGGGGAAGCAATTATCACCTTTGAAAAGGAGGGATAAAGCACCTTTGATTCCCCCCTTCAAGAGCACCGATTAGCATCTCAAAGAAGGTGTCACCTTCTTCAGATGGGCCAGCTTTGGCTCCCAAAGGTTTATTCTTCACCCTGGGCTTGGTAAGCAGGCTTTTGAGCAAAAAAGAACTTTCCCCAAAGTCCTGCTTCCTCCCCCTTTTTGGATTTTAGAAGCACAAAGCATTGGACCACCAGCAAAAGAGAAAGAAACTGATGTCTCAGACCCACTGAAAGAAGCGTAGGAAGGAATCTGGGGAGAAGACTAATGTGCAGATAAACAATTCATCCAAGCCGGGCTTGCTATGGTACAATTTTTGAAAATCAGAATGCCTTAAGTGGTTCTTAACCTGTGGTCTGCAGAACTCCAGAGGTTCGCAGTGTTCTCACAGGGGGTCCTGCAAAAGCTTGAAGGCTGAGCCAAGGCAAAGGCTGGCTGGCTGGCCTGACCTGCATATTGCCATTCAATCCACTCCAGCCACAAACTTGCAGGAAGAAGCAGGAGAAAAGTCTTCCTTCCCCCTCCAGTGCCTCTGAGGGAAGGTTTAATGGATGATGTAATTGTAGTATTGTTATTATCATCAGGCATTATTGTTGCTAGGGTTTTAAATCTTGAGTTAAGTCTTGGGGGTCCATGGCAACAAAAGATATTTAAAGGGTAAAGAAAAGGTTAAGAGCCACTCTGCCTCAAGCTATTTCAGCAATCCAAGTTAGGTAATACTGTACTATCATTACAAAGTCAAACCTGCTTGACCCTTCCTAATCCACTGGCTATACTGGATGGGAGACTCTAGAAAGGAACTCTTCCAAATTCTGAGCTTTATTCACTGTGCAATGTGTACTCTGTGAAACCTGGAAGCCTGCCCAACTGGCTTCCACCAGGTTGCCCTCTTGGCTGCAATACTAGCCTGGCTGGCATTCCATCATCTGACTCTGCAAGCCTTCTCATCCGAGTCCCAGAAAACCCCAGACTTAGAACTTGTTCCTCAGTCAGAGACATGACACTGGTGTGAGGACACAGCCTAAACACCAGCTCCTTTTGATTAATTGCTGGGCTGATTCTGGCAACACCCTTGCTTCAGATTGTCTCATACTGACAGCCAGCTCCATTTCTCTAGATGCTTTAGATCCTGGACCTTGCTGATTCCTTACAAAACCTATCAACAAGTAAGCTTCTTTCCATAATTCCCTGGTCAAATCATATCATTCACAGGTGGATCACTATCGTGCTCCAGTTGTTGCTGGACTACAATTCCCACAATGGTTCATCATTGGTTATGCTAGCTAGGGCTGATGAGAAATGGGGTCTAACAGCATCTGGAAGGCTGCTCTTTGCCTATCTTGTGATATTGCTATAAAAGAAGGACACACAGAGAAAGGAAGTAGTACCAAAACCCATTTGATCTTGGAAGCTAACCAGGGCCAGGCCTGGTTAGTACTTGGATGGGGAGCCATCAAGGTATACAAGGAGCTGTAGGCTATATTTTAGAGGAAGGAAACGGAAAAGTACCTCTGAATGTTCCTTGCCTAAGAAAACTTTACGAAATTCATGAGGTTGCCGTAAGTCAACAGGTAACATGTAGACACACACATATACACTCAAAACGGTGGTCCGTGGACTGGTGCCAGGCTGCAGGCTACCACCTGATGGTCCACAGCAAGCTTTCAGCAAAGAAACAAACACTTGTAGCTAACAGTGACAAATATGGTGGCAGTCTCTGACACATTAGAAATAGAAGATTGCCAGTCCCCAACATCAGATACCCTGAGCAGTCCTGATTTAAAGGACCTGTCCAAGGTGCTGAACCTATTTGGGTGATAATGCTCAGGACTTCAGACAGCTCCTTTAACCTGTGCAATAAAACCCAAAGCGAACTCAGTGCACACTTGATATGGAACCTAGAAGCCCCACGCCACCGTCGGTGTACATGTCCTTGCATATTTCTTGCAAAAAACAGCAGAAGGGCTTTCCCACACCAGCAAAGAGACACTAGAGAAACTCACCAATGCATTTAAAGGATAACTCCTGCCGGCAAAAGAGGGAACAGCCATCTCCATTGACCTTGTTCATGTCATCACACTCTTCCCCGAGGTCTCTGTTAAGAAGATATGAAAATGATAAGCGGGGGGGTGGGGAAACTGTTTTCTGCAGCTCCAGAGACTAGGACATGGAGCAATGGATGCAAACTACAGGAAAAGAGATTCCACCTAAACATTAGGAAGAACTTCCTAACAGTAAGAGCTGTTCAGCAGTGGAATAGACTGCCTCGTAGTATGGTGGAGTCTCCTTCTTTGGAGGTTTTTAAACAGAGGCTGGATGGCCATCTGCCAGCAGTCCTTTGATTGTGAATTCCTGCATGGCAGGGGGCTGGACTAGATGGCCCTTGTGGTCTCTTCCAACTATGATCCTAAGAGGCAATTGGAGGCTGGAAAAAAAATAAGTAAGCGGGTGAGTGAGTGAAAGTCAGGGGAAGAAAACTTCAAAACTACCCTTATTGCCTTATTGTCTCTAAAATTCCATTCACTGCCTCCCACCTCCATACAGGGCAGTGAGGAAAACGAACAAGTGGAAGTGTATGTTGGGAAAATGGCTGACCAAAATGTATCACTTTATAGTCGGACCCCCGTATCCATGGAACCAATATCCGCAGTTTCAGTTATCCGTGGGACACAAAACAGCACACCTACCATAGAGGCTTCCTACAAAATGCCTAGAGACACATCCTCTCTAGATGTTTTCTAGGTCCTCCAAGGCAACTCTATGGTATTTAAAACCAGAAGTCCCATTATTTTCAATAGCGTTTGCCATTATCCTTGATTTTCGGTATCCACGGGGTGGGGTGGGGGCTGGAACCTGCAGATATGGGGGTTCTACTGTATAGTGAAAACTTACAAGCATACTTACTTCTGGATAACTCCATCACCACAGTAGCCACTTCCATGGACATAGGTGAGAGGCGGGGATGCTTCGCTCTCTTCTGTCCCAGACAGAACCGAGACCCAGTAAGTGTACATGCTTCCAGCTCTTATCTCACTGCAATGGAAGGAAGAGGACATTAGCTGGGCAATAAAGTGCAGAACTGGTTCAAAATGCAATATTGGGGGCAGAATCCTAAAATCATCCTTTTTGCAAAATCTCACTCTCAACATGCCGCCTCCTCAACATATCAGAAATGCAAAAGGGGCAGATCTTGGAGCATCCTTATCACTATAACCAGGAGTATTTGATGCACCATATTTCCAGTGATAAGTAATCAGTGATCATGGCTGGTGGCTTCCATGTCAGCAGGGCAGTGAATCCATGCCGTGTATTTTGGCTGAGCTATAAAGGAATTCTCCAACATAGTGAAAACATAGTTGTCTCCTAGGACAACAAATAGCCTAGTGGGGGCAAAAATATGGCAAAAATGCCCCTTGGGATAACTTGCAACTCTATGATTCTAGATAACAGAATCTAACAGAGTTAGATAACAGAGTTTTTAAAAAGAGAGGGGTAATATTTTATGGATATTGGCTGTCACCCTGCCTTAAGTTCCTTTACAGATGCAGTTAGACATTCGTGTCCACGGTGGAACATTTGCATTCAGTTCAAGGTTATAAAGGCAGAGCTGTGCCTGTGTGCATACTGTGCAAGGCCATACAATATGCATGTATGTGCACTGTGCAATTTGGTTGAGCATTCAGTGGCACATTGACTGCCTTGGCTCAATTGCACAATGCTGCCATTCAACACAAGGGTTGCATAGTTCAATTAATGTGTCACTCTGCATAGGAAGAGTCATACTATGCAACCTTGATGTTGGACCTCAGCCATTCTTACTGATATACTAAAATGGGGAGGGTGAAGTGGTATAGCTAGGGTTGAACTTTGAAGCCGAAGCCTAGGACTCTACAACCTGGAGAGGAGGAAATGTCCACCCAGAGAATGTCAGGTGATGGGGTAGTGACAAACAACCATCAGCAGCATCACATAGATTTACGTTTGATAGGTTTTCAAACCAGCAGTAAGGGACAGTAAATATTCATGTCATGCAGGGTTAACAATCAGGAAGCAGCAATTAACAAGTTTGTTAGCCATGTGTTTCTTTGCAAAATTAACACAGGGCCATAGTCACAAAGATGAACACATGTCTCTTTTTATGGAGGGACCACACCCTAAAACATGTGCTTTTTGGCGCCTTGTTCAGTGTATATAAAAAAGAAAATCTTTAAATAGGGACAGCCTTTATAATAGGGAAAGCCTGCCAGCCCTTGAAGGGACAATCTTTCCAATCCTCATATAAAAGACACCTCTTTTACGACAACCTTACAAGGGCTAGCACAGGGCTGACTCGGTTTGAAGCTTCATCCCTTCTTCCTACGTGCTGTGAAAATATTTGTTACTATCCTAGTCCAGGACTCTAACCACTACACTACACCACCAACCAACTCCTTTTTCGTATGGTTCCTTCACACTCCCCTCTTTTCTGTCAGTCTGTCTTCCTCTTCTCCCACTTAAGATCTCCTTCCAGTGTTGGAATTCCTGGCATAACTTCATCAATAGACTTCCATTGGTCTAATCATTCCACATGACCTAGCCATCTTAACCTTTCTGGGACAATTAATGGGCCAGGGTTCGTTAATGTCTGTCCCGCTCTCCCTACTCAGCTCTGCCACACATCCCTTGAGATAAGGTGGAGGGAAAATGTCTTGTTTTGAGATACAGTTCCAGTTTTGTGGCATGCCAGCCACATACCACCTGATGAGCAACTCTGTGATCAGAGCTTAATATTATTATTTTGCACGGCAAACAAACCTCTGCTTCTTGGTGTGACCCGAAACACTGGGGAACACCTTCCCCTGTTTGCAAAGTCCTTCCTATAGCAGTCCCAACAGTTTTGTTTCACTGACCCCTTTAAAAGGGAAGGAACAATCATTCAATTGTTATTTATTTTCTTTTGATCGTTCTCACTCTATTTTACTTGTCTAAAAGGGAAGGTTTTCTGCTGCTCCAGAGGCTAATGAGCTTTTGGATTCACATCATACGAGCAGGGATTTAGAGTAAACATTAAGGATAGCATCTTTGAGAATATTAGAAATAATAGTCAATAGTCAATAGTATTCCTTGAGTGCTGAGAAACTCTGATGTGAAGAATTCTTCTGTGATGGGAACCTTTGCTGTCTGAGACTTGAGCTATGCAAAGTTTGCACATGGCTGTTTAGTGCAGAAAACAGCATTCTTCTGTGCAATGAGTGAACTCTTATTTTTTTGCACAGTCAACTCTTATTTTTCTGCATGGAAAGCAGCACTTTTCTCTGCATTCTGTTCTGCATAGAATATGAAGCCTATTGCTGTGCAGAAAAGCTGCTTTATGCACAAAACAGCCATGTGTGTGTGTGTGGTGGGGAGGGTTGTACAGAGTAAGTCTCAAGCAACAAATACAGTTCTGATGGAGTGAGAAGAAAAATGGTTAAAGTTACTCATTGTTCAGTGACAAAACAGTAAAAAATTACATCCCAAATTAAGAGGAACTTCCTGGCTTTTAAAACCTATTGGACAGTGGAGTACATTGCCTCGGAGCGGGGGCTGGCTCACATTTGTTGGAAGTTTCTGATTTGCTCATTGGTTTGTCAACTGGAAATGGAGATTGGTTTGTCAACTGGAGATGGGGGTTCCACCATCACCATCATCCATCATCATAAATTATATCCTGCTTTCCCCCAGAAAAAAAATATTGGGCCTCAAAATAGCTCACCATTTAAAAGAGCAATACAATTAAAAACATACAAAAAGGGAACTATTTGCAAAATTAAAAACAATTCCCATTTCAGTCAAAGGATAAAATGCAATTTAAAAAGCTTTTTAAAAGATCTTAAAAACTGTTTGGTTAAAACAATACAGCAGGACCCCCGTATCCACTGGGGATTGATTCTGGGGAGCCCGTGGATATGATACCATAAACCATGGATAATAGCCAACACTACGGAAAATAATGGGACTTCCTATTTAAAATACCATAGAGTTGCCTTGGAGGACCTAGAAAATGGCTAGAAAGGACACATTTTCTAGGAAGACTCTATGGTCGGTGTGCCATGGATAACTGAATCAGTAGATAATTAATCTGTGGATATGGAGGTCCTACTGTACAGCACTAATCTTTGGAGCAGACATTCCAGGACATGACCATCAGAATGAGAAGATGGTCTTGTGAACCTAGTGTTGCTTGGGAAAGTTCCTTTGTGGTCTTTTCCAACTCTACAATTCTATGATTCTATGACTACAACTTCCAGAACCCTACAACTCCCTTGCAGCTCCCATGGTAGTGAAGGGATCATTACACTCTAAGTTTTAGACTGGACTTGAAAAGAGTCAGGTTTCTGAACCTATTTTGGCCATAGGCTTCAACTCTTGGGAGATAGCTCCTTTAAAATTCTGACTAAACCCCAGCTCAGATTTATGCCCCAATGACACAGAAAGAGAAGCATTCTCCCCCTGTGAAATGCCAAGAGGGCATATGTACCATCTCTCTAATGTGGTCCATCCCAGAGACATGGCTATCGCTTCAGCCAACTCCTAGTTCTTTGATGGAAAGACAACTTCACAATTGTGGACTGCCAACATAAATCTTTTAGGGTCCCATATGACCTTTGATGCTTGTGGGTGAGGGTGTTGTGGGAGAGAGGGACTACAGTCCCGGTGGAAAAGGTTGTTCTTGGACACAGCAGTAGCTTAGAGAGGGCTTCATTTACCTACCCCTCCCATGCTGACTTCTGTCTAGTCATTCATGATATACAAACAGAGGAAAGGAAGGCTTGTTTGTATCTTGTCTCCACTTTTTTGGAAGAGGAGGAGGAGAAGGAAGAAGAGGAAGCAAGACGAAGAACAACAATGAGAAGAAAAGTCAAGGAGGAAGAGGAGGTGGTGGCGGTGGCAACAGTAGCACTGAAATGCTCCAAGAAGCAAAATTCCATATAACCAAGGTCCCATCTAATTCTGAAGTTTAAGCCACCGAAGTCCTCAAGAGGTGGGAGGCAGGAATTTGTAAATAAGAGGGAGAGATCAAAACGCTCACACTCCTCTGTTATTTCAGCTGCCCATCAGATCTCTCACTGTTTGGGCAAGAAGAGAGACAGGAGGACAGGTGCAAAATCCACAGATTTTCAACAGACAGAGGATGGAAAAACAAGGGGGGAACCTGCCGCCGGGGAACTTAAAGAAGATCTCTACAGGATCAAGCCAAAGGCCTATTTTGTCTGGCATTCTGTTCACACAGTGGCTAACCAGAGGTCTGAAGGGGAAGCCCACCAGCAGGACCAGTGTGCAAATACACCTTCCCATTCACCCTTGTTGTTATGTTCTGTGTTGACCAGCCATCTTTGACTTTTGGCATCCCTATGGAGAAGAGGTCTCCAGGAGCTCTAGTCAGCAACAGCCCGGCTCAGGTCTTTCCAACTCAGGATGCTGGCCTCCTTAACTGAATATAGACACCTTTAATGCATTCTTCCTCTTTTCCTACTTTCTACCCCTTTACCCAGCACTATTGTCTTCTCTAATAAATCATGTCGGTCTAATGATATGTCCAAAGTATGATAGCCTCCCTTTAGTCATTTAGGCTTCTAGGAAGAGTTCAGGCTTGGTTTACTCTAAGACCCATTTATTTGTCTTTTTGGTGGTCCAAGGAGACCTTCTGCTGTGCTTTTTGCAACCAGACTTGTTTATCTCGGATTGGCCTTTTTAGTCATCAGCGCGCTTGCAGAAAGCGCAGGATGAGTCCTTCCTGAATCTTCGTTTGCGAAGAAAAGCCAGAGAGAGAGAGGGTCCACAATAATAAAAAAATGATAAAACATTGAGACAAAAGTAAAACAAGAGGTGGCCTCATGTTACTTCCTGTTTCAAACATAAAACAGGAAGTGACATCACATTACTTCCTGTTGTAAAATTAAAACAGGAGGTGACATCACGTTACTTCTGGGTGACCCCAAAACGTAGGTGCCGTTCATGAAGATGCAACACATATTCCCCAGCACAGTTCCCACACCACTTTAAGAAGGTTGCCATCAGTGTTTCTGGACAGTAGTATTGCAAAAGGACTCCCCACACAAAATCATGAACCAGAGACAGGGATTTACTAAAGATAAGGGTCAGAAAAAAACAGTGCTCGTCTCTTGTAAATGAGAAAGTATGGGGATTTATGGAGATACTGACTGTCTCACCTACTACAATGGACATTCCCTCCTGCTTCACTCTAGAGGGACTTTGTGCCTTTATTCACTTCAGATTATGAGAGTGGCTACATGGAAATGGCTGGCAGTTCAGCCATAAGTTTTATTTTATTTTATTTTTATTTTTTTTTTTTTATTGTAAAAACCAGACGGAACCTATTTCTGCTGGCTTCTTCCCCACCCCTCTCAACCTCCCCCTCCCGTGAGCCAATTTCCTCTGTTACCATCAAATTTGCAACTGGCCTCATTAAATAAGCCACAACGAACTGATGAATTGGCTTATTAGACTCCACTACAGGCCGAGAGGAGAATTTGCAAAACCCATTTTAGACCAAGGGTCCAAACAGGGCAGGAGAAAGGGAGAAAGAGATGTCAAAAGGAAAGAATAAAAAATATGTGAAAAAGAGAAGGGTGGGGGAGAAGACCTCAAAATTGTCCAGAAATTGATCAGCTGAACAGGTCACTAAAGACCGTATCTCCTTCTATGAGCCTGCTGGACTTTTAAGATCTTTGATGGAAAGCTTTCTCTCTGTCCCATCACCACTATAGGTATGTTTCATGAGGACATGAGAGAGTGACTTTTCAGGGGCTGCTCTCAATTTGTTGGGATTACATAGATTTTCCTTGGGTTTTTTCCGGGCTTTGAGACCGTGTTCTGGAATAGTTTCTTTCTGACGTTTCGCCTGCATCTGTGGCTGGCATCTTCAGAGAATGGTTGGGTAGTAGTGTATGTGGACTATGGGGATTACCTCCCATAGGAAGCCTTCTTACTGCTGGGAGGCAAAGACTTTTTTTTTTACTTGGGAAGAACTTTGGTGCTGAAGTTATTGTGACAGAAGGAGCTTTTAAATGGGGTTATATTGTGTTTTTTAAAATCATTTTTAATAATGGTTTTTAAAGTGTTCTAATACAGGAGATGATCAGATGTGGCAAAAACCATACCAGAAGATTGTGACAAGAATAGGAAGGAGTAATATTATCAGCGGCTCGGAGGCATAGCGCCGGTGTGAATAAAGGTGTCCTTTTTTGTGGGCGGCTTGTTCCCATCAATGAAAAAGAGAAGCAGGACTGGTTTAAGGAATTTTGCCCCCCCCCCTGCAATGCTTTGTTTTGGGGGCCCCATCTGTTTATCTCAGGTCAATGTAACCTAACTCAACCTAAGCTATTCACAGTACAGGATATTCAGATTGTTACTAATAATGTTTTTGCAGGAGGAGGGTTACTATGCCCCCCACACACAATGATGCCCCCCCCCTGTGGATGCTGATGCCACTGGTGCCTTAAACCAGCCCTGAAGAGAAGCCTCGTCTGCGGCAGCGCTACACCCCGGGAAGAGCTGAAGGATGCGGAGATCTAGTAATGTCGCTCTTTCTGTTCTCCTAGCAAATGTCTCACACGGTTGGGGATGCAGTTTTTTGCTGCGTTCCCCCACATCTGATAATCTCCTAAGTGAGGGGCTTTAAAAAAAAATTAAACTGTTTATCTCAAGCTTTTTAAACTTTTGTATAAAACTAGCTGGACCTGGTGTAACATACACCATTGAAAAACTCCCCCCGAAGTGCCTGGTAGACCTCATGACAATCCTGTAAGGTAGGCTGGTGGATTTTAAAAATTGCTATCTGGGTCCCAATCTGGGCCACAGATTGAGTGGCAGGAATGGATTGTGGGGTGGAGAGGGATTTTGCATGTGGGTGGTGATTGGTTGGGTGTGTTTCCTGAGCAGCCAATCAGCACACTGGGAAAGGCAACATACCCAAGAGAATGATAGATACAGATAGGTTTTTAACGTACAGGTCACCCCACCCCATATCCACAGAACTAATATCTGTGGTTTCAGTTATCCACGGCTGAAAAACTTAGGGACACATACCATAAAGTCACACTTAAAAATGCCTACAGAGGTGTCCTCTCTAGGAATTGCTAAGTCCTCCAATGGTATGTTTGTTTGCTATTATCCACAGTTTCACTTATAAGTGATAAGTCTAGGAACATATCCCTCAAGGATAAGGAGGGTGACCTGTTTCAATGTGAGCCATCTTGGGTCCCATGCTGGGAGACGGTGGAATATTTATATCCATCTGTTACTTTAAGAAAAAAAATCCCTCCCTCAATCCCTGGCTGCCAGATTTAACCAGACTTCTGCAGCTCTCTTTTTTTTTTTTTTGTCATGCCAAAACAATAAAAACAAAACAGAACAGAATGAATATATTCCTTCTCAAAACACCAGAACATAACGTGATCCAACAATATAATTTGTTGCTTAATTGGGGACACATGAAAGGAAGGATTTCTTCACAGAATACAGAGCTAATTTGCAGAATTTGGCTATAGGAATGCAGACTAGAAGTGGACAACAAGCATCCCTCCACACGGGTGCAAATCCATTAATATTTCATCTCCACAATGCAAGGATGAATCATTTCTGTAGTTTTCCCCACTATGGGGGAGAAAATTAATTCTTCTGCACCACATTCTCCCTCTGTTCAAACACTGCAAAGAGTTTTGTGGGATTATTCTGTGCAGAAAAGCAAACACACACACTGTATTTTCTGTATATACATTCTTTTCTGCACAGAAAATGCTGTTTCTTGCACAGAAAACATGTATTTTGCTCAGATAAACCCCAAGTGTTTTTGGACAGATTAATCTCAACTAAACCCTTCAGGAATTCTGAATATTGGGACGAACTGAACAGAAGCCTCATAGAATCATAGGTGGCATCCACACTAGAGAAATAATCCAGGTTGAAACTGCATTATTTCCATGGATTCTTCCTATGGAATCCTAGGATTTGTAGTTTGGTGAGGCACCAGCACTCTTGGCAGGGAAGACTAAAGACCTTATAAAACTACAGATCCCAGAATTCCATAGGAAGGAGCCATGCAAATAATCCAGTTTCAGTAATCCAAGTTCGCTGTTATCTGCAATTTCTGGTAACTACATGCATTTCTACAAATTGCAAAATACAAACTGCATTTTCTACAAACTATACATTTCTGGTAATTTGTAAGTCTGGGAACCAAACCACCATGGATACGGCGGTCTGATTGTAAATATGGTGCTAGCTGCCTTGAGTACTATCATTCAGAGAAAGGCAGAATATAAATCAATAAAATAAATAAAAATAATAAATGAACCCTAGGGATGTGTGACTTTTCCAGGTCCCCTGTGGGGGCAATATAGCCCCTCAACCCCTGCTGTAACTCATACACAGCTAGATCAGCCAACTGAGTGATCTGGTGTAAGGCAACTTTCTCTGCTCCTAAGGTGGCATGGTGCAGATACAACATTAAAGCCTACCCAAATTACTGTGTCTCATTTGAAATGGGACTGCGCACTCCGTTTCCCGCCATTGGACAGGTGGATCTGGCAGCTGCCTTTGAACACTGGAGGCCAGACGTTCCTCTGGCTGGCAGGGCTTCAGAAAAAAACCCAAGCAGACAGACAAAAGAGTCTGGAGAAGGATGAGTGGGAAGGAATGCCATAACAGAGGCAGCTGCGGCAATGAATTTCAGCAGTGGACTGCGTTCAATGGAGATGGAAGATTACAATTATTATTATTTTTTTCCTCACACAGTGGGGGTCATGTTATCTCAAGCCTCCGTGCAACAGAGGCCTGAGCTAGAGCCAAACGCAAGCCGGCAGGAGGCGGCCTTGGCTGCCGTCGGAACGGCCTCCTCCGAGGGCGCGCTGCACCAAGCTTTCCATGCTGGCTCATGGCTGCAAGTCACACTGGAAACAGCTGTCCTGCTGACTGAAGGGCGTGCAGCTGGAGTTTGCTGCTCCTCCCGATTGAGTAACCCATGGAAGTTTCCAACAGAGTCTGAACACTGTAACGTAGGTAGGCAACATGTGGCCTTCCAGATGTCCCTGGCCTGCAAAACCCAGCAGTTCTGGCCAATACAGTTAAGTGTGAAGGATGCTGGGAGATGCAGTCTTTAAAACACTGGGAGGCACAGGTTGCCCTCTGCTAGAGTAGGGATAGAACGAATACAGTAGGACCCCTGTATCCATGGGGGATTGGTTCCAGGCACCCCCACAGATAACAAAATCCATGGATAATGGCAAAGGACCCCCCCCCAATTGTCATTGCCACCATGGAGCCATGGGGGAGGGGGCGAAGGGAGGTGAGACCCCTCCTCCCCTCCCTTCCCTCATCAGCATTGCTGCCACAGGAGCCATGGGGGGGGGGTGAAGGGAGAAGAAAGGTGAGATCTCTCCTCCCCCCTCCCCCCGTCACCAACCGTGGATAATTGAATCAGCAGATGGCGAATCAGTGGATACTACTGTACAGTGGTGCTACTGTGTTTGCAGTTATTAATCCCCAGGTGAAAAGCACCAGATTTCTCGATAGCTGGGAACACCTTTTGGGAAGAGTAATAGACCAGTGAGAATTTTGCAGAGTTTTCTCCTGATATTTGTTGTCCCAAAGAATTGCATTTTCTGGGAGAAAAACATGTGAGGTTATTTCTGTGCATTTCCCCCACTCCAATTGTCTTTCTTTCTTTCTTTCTTTTTTTTTTTTTTGGGGGGGGTGTGCTCATGAAAACATGTGTGTTTCTCTGTAGAATAATTCATGCACAACGTTTCAGGATATCCAAATACAGGGAGAATAGTGCAGAGGAACATATTGAGGATGGAGCAAGCTTGTTTTCTGCTGCTCCAGAGACTAGAAGATAGAGTAATGGACTCAAACTCCAGCAAAAGAGATTCCACCTAAACATTAGGAAGAGCTTCCTGACAGTAAGAGTTGTTCAGCGGTGGAATGCACTGCCTCATAGTGTGGTGGAATCTCCTTCTTTCAAGGCTATTAAACAGAGACTGGATGGCCATGCTTTGATTGTGTATCCTTGCATGGCAGAGGGTTGGACTAGATATCCCTTGTGGTCTCTTCCAATTCTATGATTCTAATTTGTAAGCTGCCTTTGGTCCCATTTTGGGGGGTGAGGGGAAGATGGAGTAGAAATAAAAATAACAACAGCAACAACTTTCTTAAACATCAGCCAGTTGGTAGATGCAACACATAAAATCAATGTGTTAAATCAAGTTTGGGCCCAGCTTGAGTAGGACCACTGAAATCTATGGAACTAATACAAGTCCCACTAATTTCAATGGGTCTTCCTCTAGTGGTGAGTCAAATCGGATTCAGCCTTATATCTTGCCCATAACTTTGCTGTCCAGTACTTACGTGTCCACAAACTTCCGGTGGAGATCTGAGATGATGACCGAAGAGCCCTTCTGGAAAGGAGGATCCCGGATGACTTTGTAGCGGATGGCATGGCAGTTGGCACACCACTTACTCTGTGGAACAGAACTTATCATGGCAGCATCAATCTCCAGGAGCTCATCCAAGGTGTAGATCTGGATGCCATAGACCTCCTCTTTCACCTTCTTGTTGTCAAGTCTGATGGTCAGGGGAATGTCACAGAAGAAGTTCTGGGGCCCAAGGGAAATGTTCTCTCCACTGACCATCAAGAGTTTGATGTCATTCACTGCTTCTTTGGACTCCCAATCAGAAGACACAAAAGTCACCCATATGGTCAGGGACTCTGGGATCACGGGGTACTGAAACTCCAATTCCAGATAGCAACCTTGAGGCTCTGGGCAGGCTGGTGCAACTATTTGCTTCACTGCTGAATTGGGACTCCAAGTTCTAACATCAGCTTTGCATGGTTGTTCCACATCAGGGTGGCCTTGAGTGCAGAAAGCAAAGGAACAGAGTTAGGACAACACAGCATGGATCATTCAGTGTGAGGTAATAGTGGTGGAACATGTGTGTGTTTGTGAGGTTTTGTGCTACCAGTGCAATTTTTTAAAAAAAAAAAACTTATGAAATTATTCCATTAACTTGTAAATGTATTACTTTATCACCATGAAACAGGTGCCTGGGATGGAAGAAGAAGGAGGAGATAAAGATGGAAGGAGCAGCTAATACATTATAAAATAGGAACATAATTTAAAAAGACCTTGATAAACTTGAAAAAATGGGTGGAAATTATTAAAATGAAAATCAGCAGAGACAAATGCAAGACCCTACATTTAGGACACAAAAACCAATGTACAGGTATAGGGTGGGGAAAACTTGGCTTGGAAGTACTACATGTGAAAAGGACTTTGGAATTATTGTTAATTGTTAAGTTGAACATGACCCCGCTGTGTGACACTGCAGCAAAGAAGGCAAATGCTGTTTCAGCTGGCATAATAAAACTATAGTTTCCAAGTCAATGGAAGTAATAGTCCCACTATATTAGGGGCACCAACTGTCCCCCTAGAGACTGTTGTGTGTAAGTAGACAGCATAGCCAATGGAAAGAGGTAATGGGTGCTGTAGTCCAAAACCACCTCAAGGGCCACATATTTCCCTACTCTGAAACAGAACCTTGGTAGAAAAGTGCAGAAAGGACACTGCAACTAACGTTAACCATAAGTCCTGAGGTCAACTACCAGTTAAAGTTAATGCAAAAACTGAGTTATGAGAGCTTACAAGGACCTTCACCATTTTCAGCTCTAAAATGGCGGAGGGCATGCCTTCAGCTATCCAGAATTGCAAAATTACTGCACATATTTTTCCCCTTCCCCATTTATACTCTTCTCCCTGGTGGACATTCCTCCCCTTTTGTTTTGCTTTTCACATTTGCCTTCTCCAAATATCCTTGCCAATGAGTTTATGGGAAGAAATGCCCATGTCCAAAGGTTTTGTTTTGTTTTGCTTTTTTTTTTAAAGATGGAAAGCCCGTAGATCCATCCTCAAAAAATCCTTGCTTTGCAGCCAAGCATTCCAAACTGAGGAAGAGGCAGGAACAAAACTTGGTCAATTGAGACCCAGAGGGTTTTGTTGGCTATGGAAAGGTAAAATTGCATTTCTTATAAGAAAACAGTTTAACATCTTTCTTTAAAAAGGAAAGAAAGAAAGAAAGAAAGAAAGAAAGAAAGAAAGAAAGAAAGAAAGAAAAGACCTGCACGAAAGGTCTTTTGCAATTGTACAGCATTAAATGAAGGTCATGTTAAACACTCAAGAAACAGCAGTCCCTAATGTTCTACTTCCACCCCTGGTCTCCCAGGATTGTAAACTTTCCAGTTGAGTGCCAAAATCCATCTCTTTTTAACATCTGCAGAGTTCCAACTTCAAAAAGCCAGAGCTTGGATGTAACTAGCTGAATGTAGCTAGCAATTTGCAATTAGTTCCTTTCCTCTGGTTATTATATTTTGTATCTATTTTACACTATGATTGCAAAGTAACAAGACAGAGTGTTGCTCCTCTTGCAACGCAAACTGTAACTTTTATAGTGACAGGAGGGTGTTTTCATCAAACACGGGAGGAGGAAAACCAAATGGTGCAAGAAAAATGCTGCTTTCTGTGCAGAAAATGTTGTTTTCTGCACACAAAATGCCATTTTGTCCACACACACAAATCCACAAGCATGTTTAAATCCCAAATTGCAAAGACTCTCACCCGCCTAGGATTCTCCTTATCAGGATTTCGTGATGCTCAAAAAAACTCATTTTCAACCATTTTTAAAAATACTTTTGAACAGCCTTTCTATCTCTGTTTCCATGTCAGTGGAGTGGTGAATCTGCTTGAACTTTAATGGTACTATCCAAGGTTCTGAAAGCATTCTAGGCAGAGGAGTTGCCATCCTGGATAAACGAATGTAAAGTTCAAACAAAAACACAGAGCAGATTCTCACATGCTCTTCATGCATTTGTGTTATGACTGTGGTGACAGTAAGAGCTGTTTGGCAGTGGCATGCACTGTCTGGGGGTGTGATGGAGTCTCCTTCTTTGAGATTTTTAAACAGAGGCTGGATGGCCATCTATTGGGATTTCTTTGACTGTTTATTCCTGCATGGCAGGGGGTTGGACTAGATGGCCCTTGAGGTCTCTTCCAACTCTATGATTCTATGTGACCATAGATCAACAATGGGAAACATGTTCCATAATAGGAATTCACTGACTAATATCAATTTAAGTTATGAATTATATTAAAAAATTGTCTACAAATATGTAAAACATAATTAAAGATAACCAAAATTAGGGCTGGGAAAATTGTGAGGATCACGTCACAACCAGGAAGGGCAGCTTGTAAAGGGAGGTAGTGATCAGTTGTCCAGTGAAAGGTCTGGAAACGATGCCTTATGAGGAGAGACTTAGGGAGCTGGGTATGTTTAGCCTGGAAAAAAGATGGTTAAGAGGCAATATGAGAGCCCTGTTGAAGTATTTGAAGGGGTGTCACATTGAGGATGGAGCAAGCTTGTTTTCTGCTGCTCCAGAGACTGGAACACGGAGCAATGGATGCAAGCTCCAGGAACAGAGAGTCCACCTCAACATGAGGAGGAACTTTTTGACAGTAAGAGCTGTTCGGCAGTGGAACGCACTCCCTCGGAGCGTGGTGGGGTCTCCTTCCTTGGAGGTCTTTAAACAGAGGCTGGATGGCCATCTGTCGGGGATGCTTTGATCGTGATTTCCTGCATGGCAGGGGGTTGGACTGGATGGCCCTCGTGGTCTCTTCCAACTCTGCAATTCTATGATTCTATGATTCTATGATTCTACTATTCCTTACTTCTACCTTAAAAGCGCTTCACCATGGGGGTTGTGCTAGGATCCATGTGAGACTCACTCTGGGAGTGGTAATCCAAAAAGAAGAAACTTGCCCCAGCCCAGAAGGCCTGCCAACAAATACTAAGTGTGATAGGCTTTGTTTCAGAGGAAGGAATTGGCAAAACCACCTTTGAGTCTTCCTTGCCTAAAAAAGCCCTATGAAATTCATGGGGTCACCATATGTCAATAGGAGACTTGAACGTGCGTGTGCACACACACAACTACATTGTACAAATGGAATTAAACCCCTATGCTGCTTAGATCTGATGGGAACTATAATCCAGGAACCTCTCAAGGCCCCCACCAGAGCGGCAGGCCTTACAACCTCCTCTCTGGGTGAAAACATGGGGCATCTATGTACTCAACCAGAATCCAAGTTTAGAAAGAAAACACAATGCACCATGGCTCTGAGGTGCATTGAGTAATGATGCCTCCTTTCTCCCTTCACCAGGATGGGTTCGCTGGCCTCCCTTCTCCCATTCCCAGGAGGGTTGCAGCAGCAAGGGAGAGAAGGGAGTCCAATGTTTGCTCTTCTCCGTGGGTTTCAGTATCTGCAGGGCCCCCCGGAACCAATCCCCCATGGATACAGGGGTGCTACTCTATATAAAAAGGGAATGACCCAATGTGCATCATTACTGAACACACCTCAAGGCCATGGTGCATCAGTCACTCCACTGGCTACCACTGCGCAACAGACACCCCTACATCATGGCAGCCCCTAGGTGACTATGGAGTTTCAGATCTACTCATTTCTATTTCCTGTACACGTTTGTCCACTTACAAAGACGCAAGTCCCATGCAGAATTCCAGCCTTCATTAATTAATTAACCCATATGTACATACAGGGCATAAACAGAAAAATTGTGCAGTGGTGCATTTCTTGGCTTTACTTTTGTAAAACAAGACAACCCCACAAGCATTAACTGTGTCCCAAGCCCAGTACGAATAATGGAGGGGAGCACTTCTCCCTCCCTCACAGTTCAAGTTGGACATTGAAACGGCATCCCAATTATGAGCAATTTTCTTTTAAAAAAATGATTAGAATGTGTGAGCTCATGAGGGAGATGGGGGGAATTATCTCAAGAGTTCTCAATTCACACCATTGTTTGCACTATATTAAATTAGTTTAAAGATCATCTCGGGTTTCAGTCCAAGTCCTGGATAAGTTCAACCCCAAGTGAAGTGAAGCAAATTGTGTGTGTATGTGTGTGGATATTTGGAGGGCACAAAGAGTTTTAGAGGAGCCAAAAGTTGCAAGGAAGGCAGATTTGTGTTCAAAACTGAATAACTACAAACCTGTCTTCTTCAGTTACTATAATTATGGGCACCTTGGATCCCATCCTTGGAGATAGGTGAGGTATAAATTTAATCCATCAACCAGCAAAGAGCTTGATTTATATTCTACCTTTTCTTTAAGATAGGGACTCAAAGCAGTTTACACATTTGAAAGATTACAACTAAAAACAGATTTAAAAAATCAGCATTAAAAGTGAATTAAACCATATTAAAAAAAAACCCACCCATATAGTCTGAAGTTACAAGTTACAGTTCTTGGTTAAAAGGAGCCCTGGTGTTACAGTAGTTAAATGCTGGTCCTGCAGCCACAACATTGTGAGTTTGACCCTGCAGGGCTCCAAGATTGTCTCAGCCTTCCATAGTTTGGTAAAATGAGTACCCAGCTTGTTGGGGGTAATTAGCTAACACCTAGTAACCTGCTTAGAGAGTGCTTAGCACTATAAAGTGGTACAGAAATATAAGAGCTATTGCTAAATGCTATTGATAAAAGCCCTGAATTCTAAAAGCATCTCTGAGTTGAAAACCCTTCACTTGCTGATTGAAGGACAGCAAGGAAGGGACCATTCTAACCTCCCAAGGGAGGGAGTTCTCAAATCCAAGGGCTACCACTGAGAAGGCCCTCGCTCACATCCCCAACAACCATGGTTGTGACAGTGATGGGACTGAGAAGATGGACCCTCCTGATGATCTTAGGCCCTGGGCAGGCTCATATCGGGAGACACCATCTGTCAGATAGTCTGGACCTAAGCTGTATAGGGTTTTATAGATCGTAACCACCACTATTAATCTGTTTGTATTCATTTCTAAGGAAGTCAACATGGTTTGAGTGTTGGAACTATGACTCTGGAGACTAGGGTTTGAATCCCCACTTGGCCATGGAAACCTACTGGGTGACCTTGGGCAAGTCACGCTCTCTTTCAGGCTCAAAGGAAGGCAAAGGCAAACCTCCTCCGAACAAATTCTGCCAAGGAATAGAATAGAATAGAATCTTTATTACGGTCATAGACCAGCACAGGTAAAAAGGGGATACAGAATAAAGGTAAGAACGCAGAATAAAAACAGGCTAAAAGCAGTATTTAAAATGTTAGCTCCAGTATAACAAGACTAGGTTGACACTATTCTACTGCTGAGGACATTGTCTGACGAATTTTAACCGCAGCTGCGCAGAATCTGGCAACATTATAAGTTGTTCCTGGGTTGGTGTCTGAAAGCAACAAGTTTATGTAGAATTGTCCAGTGTGCCCTTGATATTTATGCAACAGGGGTGAAATTAGGCTGAGACATATGTCCCTGTAGTATGCGCACTGGAGTAATACATGCTCTGTTGTTTCTATTTGGCCTGAGTTGCAGGGGCACAGTCTGTCTGAGAAGGGGATCCAGTTGTCGCTCTATATCTGCTACCCGTTGTTTGATAGTAGCTTTTGCCCTATCATATCCCAGGCTTAGCAGAAGAACTGGGGAAAGGCCCAGCCAAGGAAACCCCATGACAGGTTCGCCTTAGGGTCGCCATGAGTCAGAAATGACTAGAAGGCACACAACAAGAACAACATTAATAGAACAGTGTGATGCGGCAGCTAAAAAGGCCAATGCGATTTTGGGCTGTATCAACAGAAGTATAGTGTCTAGATCAAGGGAAGTAATAGTGCCACTCTATTCTGCCTTGGTCAGACCTCACCTGGAATGCTGTGTCCAGTTCTGGGCACCACAATTCAAAAAGGATATTGACAAATTGGAGCGTGTCCAGAGAAGAGCGACTAAAATGGTGAAAGGTCTGGAAACAATGCCTTATGAGGAGAGGCTTAGGGAGCTGGGTATGTTTAGCCTGGAAAAAAGATGGTTAAGAGGCGATATGATAGCCCTGTTTAAGTATTTGAAGGAGTGTCATGCTGAGGATGGAGCGGGCTTGTTTTCTGCTGCTCCAGAGACTGGAACACGGAGCAATGAATGCAAGCTCCAGGAACAGAGATTCCACCTCAACATTAGGAGGAACTTTTTGACAGTCAGAGCTGTTCGGCAGAGGAACACACTTCCTCGGAGCCTGGTGGGGTCTCCTTCCTTGGAGGTCTTTAAAAAGAGGCTGGATGGCCATCTGTCGGGGATGCTTTGATCGAGATTTCCTGCATGGCAGGGGGTTGGACTGGATGGCCCTCGTGGTCTCTTCCAACTCTGCAATTCTATGATTCTATGATTCTATGAATCATAGAGTTGAAAGAGACCACAAGGGCCATCCAGTCCAACCCTCTGCTATGCAGGAACACACAATCAAAGCACTCCAGACACATGACCATCCAGCCTCTGTTAAAAACCTCCAAAGGAGGAGATTCCACCACACTCCCAGGCAGCACATTCCACTGCCAAAATGTTTAGCTCAAGCTCTTTTCCTGTAGCTTGATCCCACTGCTCCATGTCCTAGTCACTGGAACAGCAGAAAACAAACTTGCTCCATCCTCAATATGATATCCCTTCAAATATTTAAACAAGGCTATCATGTCCCCTCTTCATCTTCTCTTCCCCAGGCTAAACATACCCAGCATTTCTTATTGCCTTTGTTTGCCTGGTTCTTTCTTCCTTCCATCCAATCCCATCTTCCCTTTCTCCTTCCAGTTCCTTTCCCCATCCAGAGACTGAGTCTTACCTTCTGCTCCTCGGGGACTCCAATGTCCTGACGGGTCGCACGGCATGGGCGAGGAGGCACTGAACGCATACTGCACCAGGATCCGGTCTTCCACACAGAGATCACATGCTGATCCCACTTCTCTAGGAGGCAGGAAACAAACAAAAAGAAAATGCACCAACTTAGTAACAGTTGAACGAGGAGAGCATTCGGTAGAATCAAGCAGGATCAGATAGCAAGCAGGGATGTCATTCTTTACTCATTTCTTTCTCAAAAGGGAGCAATGGGTAATTTCAGCCATTTCTTTCCTGCTGGGAGAAAGTCTTTGGAAACTAAACATAGAATCATAGAGGTGGAAGAGACCACAAGGGCCATCCAGCCCAACCCCCTACCATGCACAGTTTGGAGGATGAAACCCACTGAGTACCAAGTTTCCAATGGATTTTACATCACATAAATCTTTCAAAGTGTCCCAAGCATCTTTTGCTGTTCTCTTATCTTTGATTTCAGGAATTAATCCTTCATCCACTGTTAGAATTCTGTAGGCTAGTATTTTTTGATCAATCCTATCAAAATCATCTCTATACCCTTGGGCTTGTTTGGCTCTCTCTGAGGCCTTACCTACATGGACAATTTACCCCTGCTAACCTCCATCTGAGAGCCCAGCAGTCCATACGATACAGGGTATTTGCCCCATTCCGTCCCTGGGCAATCCTTATGACCCCCCAGGACAGAAACAGGGCTCAGAGGGGGAAAGCCGGGGTAGGCCTAATACAGCATTCTAAAATGATCCCTGGTATACTCCAGTACCACTGGTGGGGGGAAATAGAGTGGTCCCCGTGTGTCTGCAAGAGCCCATCCCAGCAGACCAGCATGTTGCTCCAGCTGCTGGTTGCCCTTACCCTTTCAGGATCGGGAAGGGGTCATGCAAGACTGGTCACATGCAGGGGGGCTTTGGTCATATGTCAAGGTCAGCTTCCTCGATGCTGGGAGGGCCAGGAAAATGGCGGTGGTGGCTGCAATGATGGGCCGGCATTTCTGTCTGGACTATAGCCCATTTTGTTGAGGTAACAGGGGATATAGAGGCCTGGTCTGCAACCAGGATACACTAGCAAGGAGTCGTTGTATCCTGGTTCAGGTAGATGAGCCCTGAGCCTAGCCTGGGTCACTGTGTGGTTCAAAATTAATTGGGATGGGGAGGTGCAGGAAAGCTATGCAGGTTTCCTTAACAATACCAATAGCACTTACATTTCTATACCACTGTATAGTGCTAAACACTCTCTAAGCAGTTTCCAATGTGTGTTAGCTAATTGCCCCCAACAAGCTGGGTACTCATTTTACCGACCTACGGAAGGATGGAAGGCTGAGCCAACCTGGAGCCCTACAGGATCGAACTCACAACTTTGCGGCTGCAGTATCAGCATTTAACCACTGCACCACCAGGGCTCCTTGAGCTCACTGCAGGAAAGGTGACCTATATACGTAACTAACATACTTTAAACACACCAGATCATGTCTAATCTGGGAAGGTAACCAGGGTCGGTTGTGGTTAGTACCTGGATGGGGGACTGCCAGTGAAAACCAGGTGCTAGAAGGCATATTTCAGAGGAAGGCCATGGTAAACAACCTCTGGGTATACCTCGCCTAAGAAAACCCTGAGAATTTCATGGGGTCGCCATAATTTGGCAGGAAACCTGAAGGCTCACACACAGCCAATAAGTATAATTGATAATAGTATCTAGGATTCCATTGCATTTTTTTGCAAATGTTTTTCCATTTTTTGTTTCACATTTTATGCCTGTGCCACTAGGGGCATGTGTGTGTGACAGAAATGGTTACGTAATTTGGATCTCGCTGATCCCAATCCCAAATAAGGAGGATGTTTTCCCCCTTCTTCTCAAGTGTAAAAAGGTTAAATTATAGCCACCTGGACACACCATTAAAGAACTACAAATCAAGCTTTTGTTCCACCGCTGAACAGCCGAATATGCATGCCTTTGCAAAATATGCTTTGTAGTCACTCAAGGAATCGTTTTCCACTTCCAGGAGCACTTTGGCAAGCATTTCTGGCCAAAGCAAGGAGACTTCAAAAGAAGCGGGAACACACATCTCTAACTTCTTAGAATGTCGGGGTTCGTTCCATGCCCCCAAGAGTTATGGAAATGTGCAAGGAAAATGAAAAACAGCCCACTGGCCAAAGGGACATGCCAGAAATCTTCTCAAATCATTCTCCCGAATCAAGGAAACGTGCACCGCAGGAATCACCGGCATTGTGTACGAATTAAAGCGATAGAGATCGGCAGCATGGTGGAAATGACTGCCGCCTCTTATGCTAGAGAGTGCCTCTTGGTGAGTTGGGACTCGGGCCTCTCTTGTCCAGATGGGACCCCACCATTGCACCACTAACAGTATCTGCTTGCTTCAACCCAGTGCATATTAAGTAATACCCTTGCAAATCAATGCATGGGGATAATGAGATTAGAAACAGCTTCACACAGCCAGGAAATGAATGGGTCTCTCTTTCTCCCTCTCTTCCTGCCCTCAGCTTCCACTCTTGTCCTCCTGTTGATTTGAAAGGAGGAAAAAAATGCCTGTCATAATGACAAGTGGTGATGGATGCACAGAGGGAAGACTTTATGTGCCCAATGCTCCTACTGCATCTCTGTACCCCCTTCTCAGACAAGCAGTAGCCTTATGAGAACTCGCTGCTCAGTTGTGGGGCTTTTGCAAGATTTCATCAGAGAAAGTTTGCCATTGCTTTCCTCTTAGGCTGAGAGAGTGTGGCTTTCCCCAGGTCACCCAGCGAAAAACAAAGAAGGAGAGTCTATCACCCTTCAAGGCTCCACTCTCAAATAGCTTTTATAGTCAATTTAAGGTCCAATTAATGTTTAGGTGGCATCTCTTTTCTTGTCATCATCTGAATTCCACTGCTTGGAGTTCTAGTCTCTGGAGCAACCAAAATCAAGCTCGTTCCATCTTCTACATGGTATCATTTCTAGATTAGGAGATCTTCATGATCTTCAAGGTCTTTTAAAGAATATTGTAAATGCATTTAAAAAAAATAAAATGAATTCTGATCCATTTTGAGCTAAAAAACCAAACTGACTTGGATCACTTAGGAAGCAGCACAGCTAGTGGCCAATGAAGTTCTGATCTGTACACTCGTCCAGAAGATGTAGATAAGGCCAGACTAAGTTGGGATTCCAAAAGAAGTGAATCCATCAAGCATCTCTTGTTCATGCTCAAGGGCAGCTGCAGACAGGGTCTCGGTTACATGGCTCCATAATCCGTGTAACCGAGGTTTTAAATTATATTAGTCATCATCTCAGATTGGTGATAAACTTTCAGGAACTGACAATTGATCAGTTATTAATATTATTATTATTATTTTTAAAAAAAGAACTGGAATAGTTCCCTCCATTTGCCCTTGAAAAGTCACCATACGATGTATTTATCCTGGGCCTGAGAAAGTAGGAAAACTATGACATCAGTACTGGACAATGTCTCCTTAGATATCTTCAAGTTATGTCGGCTCGACGCAATTGAAACCCCAATGGAAGGGTTTGTAAAAGAAATCTGGTGTTGACTTAAGGTATGATAGCTCTGTTATGAAATCCTAGATTGAACAGGCTGCCCATTGTATGACATTTAAGTACCAACTAGCCATGGATATTAAAAACATACTGATTGAGGCTGAAGAAATATGTCAGAAAGAGGTATTTTGTTACATAACAATTAACCTTGTATCAGTATGTTTTTAATAGGCAGATGGAATTTATTTAACATACAATAACTGCTTTATGAAATATAAATTAAATGCATATTGCAAGAACTTAATTTACCCTTTTGGAAAGAGAGAGAGAGAGATGGAAGATGGGGATAGTGTCGGTGAAAGTACAGCAAACAATGATTCAGTTCAGACTTTCAGCCTGCAGCATGAGCGGACTTCAATGTTTTCTGGAGAACACGATCGTGAAGGTTCAGGAGTATTGGGATCAATTATGGCTAAACTCAGATTAGTTAGTCCCAATAAGGGTAGACCCACAGAATCAACTGTTCAATGGTGAGGCAACACATAGGTAAAATTCACTGAATAAATAGATCTCTACTCTAGCAGGGACTACCAAAAGATTTAGGTCAATATGAGCTTGTCTACATGGGCAATATACCCTGTCTTGCCCCCATCTTAGAGCCCTGAATTCCTGATGAAGCAGGGCTTTTGTCTCATTCTCACCACCCCCGGGGGCAGCTATGGGGCTCAGAAAGGGGAAAGGTGACATTGGGCCCAATACAACATCTATATGTATAAAATGCTTGGGTATGTTTCCTTTCCCAGTGTGCTCATTGGCCACTTAGGAAACATACCCAACCAAACCCCTCCCTCCTCTCCCTCCCTCAGTCAATCACCACCCACATGCAAATTCCCTCTCCACCTCACAATCCACTCCTGCCACTCACTCTGTATCGACACCCCCAGCCTCACAAGGGCCCCTCCCTCCTCTCCCTCCCTCAGCCAATCACCACCCACATACAAATTCCCTCTCCACCTCACAATCCACTCCTGCCACTCCATCTGCATCTACACCCCCAGCCTCACAAGGGCCTCTCCCTCCTCTCCCTCCCTCAGCCGATCACCACCCACATGCAAATTCCCTCTCCACCTCACAATCTACTCCTGCCACTCACTCTGTATCGACACCCCCAGCCTCACAAGGGCCCCTCCCTCCTCTCACTCCCTCAGCCAATCACCACCCACATGCAAATTCCCTCTCCACCTCACAATCCACTCCTGCCACTCCATCTGCATCTACACCCCCAGCCTCACAAGGGCCCCTCCCTCCTCTCCCTCCCTCAGCCAATCACCATCCACATGCAAATTCCCTCTCCACCTCACAATCTACTCCTGCCACTCACTCTGTATCGACACCCCCAGCCTCACAAGGGCCCCTCCCTCCTCTCACTCCCTCAGCCACTCACCACCCACATGCAAATCCCCTCTCCACCTCACAATCCACTCCTGCCACTCCATCTGCATCTACACCCCCAGCCTCACAAGAGCCCCTCCCTCCACTCACTCCCCCTGCCAATCATCCCCCAAATGTAAAACAAGGCAATATTTTTTTCTCATAGTGTGAACCTTTCAAAACTACTGTAACGGTGTACGTTATGCTGGGTGCAGCTAGTTTTAAAATATTACCTGTTTTACTCCATTTCCGCTGGGAGGAAACAGACTGGGCTCCACATGTCTGCAGGAGCCCATCCTGGAAGGCTTGCCCGTGCTGCTTCTTGTGTCCCTGGCTCTCCTGGAAGGCAGAAAGAAGTCCCGCAGCATGAGACCAATGCTGGTCGTATGGAGGGGGCCTTGGTCCCGTGTTGTTGGCCGGCTTCCTTACTTCTCAGAGAGCCAGGGAGATGCCAGCGGTGACTGCAGAGACAGGCTAGCATGCTTGTCAGGACTTCCTCCCATTTGGAGGGGATAACAGGGAAACAGCCAGGACAGCCTGATCTGCAGCCAAGAGACACCGGCGGGGAGCCTCTCCTTCAGAGTCAAGCGAAGCAGGTGAGTGCACCCCCCTTCCCAATCACCTTTCAAAGAAGTGCCTGTCGATGGGAGGAAACCACTCCAGGGTGATGGAAGAACTTGTCCAATCCACCATCTGTGGCATGAGAGCGATGGGGGATGGCTTCTTTTCAGGCTGCCAGCCCTGGTAGACCAGGTCCAAGTAGCAATGCATTCTGGCCACCTGGTTGGGCGTGAAGGAGTTGGTGCAATCATCGTCTGGGATGAGGGAGGAAGCCAACCAGAAAACACAGAGGGGAAGAGAAGAGAAATGAGAGAAAGAGTTATGACCTAGTAAAATGTACTACAGCCCTCTGGGATATCACAATGAGCTCTTTGCTTATGCTCCAGAATGACCAGTTGGTCAAAGGAAGAAGCTAAACCTGCTAATCCCATAACAGCCTGTCCAGAATTAAAGATAAAAGGTTTAGAGCAGGGGTCATCCACTGCAGCACACCTAGAGGTGACTTTTATACCCCGCTGCAAGAATTGCCACATTAGGACTATCCCTGAGATTTCAGGGTGAAAACCAGAGATCTAGCGACAACCCCTCAATGATGACAAAGGAGGCAGCCCTGGTTATGTCCCAAAGATGACGCTACAAGGGGCAACCTCTGGCAATGTCACAAAGGGTGGTACACTAAGCATCAAGAAGAGTTCAATAGAGACCATCCATATCTCAAATACCAAGTCTAAAGATTAAAGGAACTATATATACTCGCATCTTGCAAGGCACTGATCTCACCCTGAGATTCCTCCCCCCCCCCTTGAGAACCAGAGGAGGGGAACTAGACATTGAGATTTGGCAACCCTACCAGGGACTGACCGTGACTGGAAGAACTGCCAAAAAATAGAACAAAACCAGAAGTGGCATGAAGTCTACTTCTAGTTCTCAAAAACTAGTATTATTTTTTGAGCCCTGTCATATGACCCACAATTCCAAGACCAGGTTTTCATTCACCATTAGCAATAGCACCAACATCACTTCTTTCTCTTTGCCTAATGTCTTCTTGCTGCTTCTGGTGCATATGCCAAAATATATCAGACCTACCATTTCTCCAGAGCACTGGGACACGGGCGGGGAAAAGGCAGCTCCCACCAAAAAATGGTGGACAACGTTGTACAAAATAGATTTCTTCTTATAGGAACGGGGGGGGGGAGACCTCAGAAATATTTTTCTTCTTAGGAGAAGCCTTCTAGAAATATATATATATGCGTGTGTGTGTGTGTGTGTGTGTGTGTCAGTTCAACTCTAGAAAAAAATCTGTTGTTGCCTAGCTTGTGTTGTTTTGTTCTGAGATTTCTCTGCTGTTTGACTTCCAGAAACTGGTAAAACCTGAATTCTCTGAGGAAAGGTCTTGGTCATCCAATTACCACAGTCCCCAAATCAACCTTTCTGCTCCCTTCCTTCTAGAAAGTGCTGAACTCAGATGGCCTGGCAACAATCCAATCACATAATGCCTCCTTTTGTTACTGCTCCAAAATTTGAAGAAGTGATCTGTGTGACAGGCAAGGTGTGTCTGCCATCCGAGGGACCCCACAGCTAGCTGTTTTGTGGTTGTTTGGACCTCAAGAACTCCCCAGACTGCTCTCCCCATTGCTCTTTTGCTGGCCTAAAAAAAATAGAGGGTGGGGATATCTTCTCCTAGAACATTTCAGGAGATGTAAGCCAGTTTTCAAATAGGTTGCAAGAAGGGTTACCAGCTCAGGACTAAACCAGGCCCTGAGATTTGGCAACCAAAATCTGAGGCCTAGGCAAAACCTGTTGTGATGTCACAGGAGTGACCCTGGCGCTTTCTTTAAGCACGTTGCCTTCAGTATCAGTGACAACAGCAGAAGTCTACTGTTCTAATCAGTAACACCAAATCTAAGTATAGTCGGACCCCTGTATATAGAACAAGTCTACTGTTCTAATCAGTAACACCAAATCTAAGTATAGTCGGACCCCTGTATATGTGGGGGTTTGGTTCCCGGACTTACCGTGGATACCGAAAACTGCGTATAACAGCAAACCCTACTAAAATAATGGGACTTCCAGTTTAAAATACCATAGAGTTGTGTTGGAGGACCTAGAAAATGCCCAGAGAGGATGCCTCTCTAAGCATTTTCTTGGAGGACTTTATGGTATGTGTTCCAGTTTTGTGTCCCATGGACAACTGAAACCGCAGGTATTGGTTCCACATTACCAACTGTAATGAGAAAAATGTTTTTCAAAGCAACATTCTCACCCTGAGATTCCTTCCCCTTGCCCTGAGGACTGGAGAAGAAAAGCCAAAGCCCTAAACTCAGAGCCAGGCTTTGAAAACTGGGAACTCTAGTTGCAAAGCTCCCTTGGACTGTTTAATATCAAAACTTACAATTTTTGAAAACCAGAAGTAGATGTCTACCCACTTCTGGGGCTTTGGGGGTACTCTATATTGCTTCCAGTGGTCCCAGACCTTCTGCAGTTCCCCGCCTGTGTCCTAGTGAGGTGGACAAGCAATTTTTCTAACTGTTCCTTTCTTTCCTGGAAACTATCCAGAGAACAGCAGCTGATGGCTTGTGGATCAGCACTGGTCTATGGACCACCACGTTGAGTAGCACTGCTCTAAACCTAAGACCAACTTGAATAGCAAATGACCCCAGAGACAGAGTGGGAGAGGGCAGAGTACCTGCGTAGCTCATGAAGTTGTTGAAGGGTGTGTTTTGGAAGCTATGGAAACCACACATGTCACTGCCAGGGGCCGGATCTCCACAGACTTTGTGCGTCGGAGTTGGGTTGGTGTCATGACAGAGATCGCCTGTCTCAAAGGAAGGCTCAGTTTCCATGCATGGATCGCTGCAGGAGAAGATCTCAGAGATGCCTTTGAAGACATGGTAAAGGCCCAGACTGTGCCCAATTTCATGGATCATTGTGTGGGTATGTCCAGGTATGCCATAGAAAGAAGGATTCAACACAATTCCCCCTGTGTGCAGAAAGAGAAAGGCAGATACTTTAACATACCACTATGTATCAAAGAAGAAAACAGAAGAGTACACAGGATTGGAAAAATATTGAAAATTAGTAGAAAAACATGTTTTTTTCAAATGTCAAGAAACCCTGTCAAGAAATATCAAAGACTTGTTGCAATTCGGAACTTATTCTGCACAAATTTGCACATTGGTAATTTGCACAGAAAACAGCATTTTCTGTACAGGAAACAGGATATTTCTTCACAGGAATGCAGATGTCTGTGTAGGAATATTATTTTCTGTGAAGAAAATTCTGTCTCCTGTACAGAAAATACGAAACGACCATGTGTGAATTTTGCGCAGAAGAAGTCGTGAATTGCAAATAGTCTTTGATCACTGCATAGTTTTGGAAGATTTTCTTGCAGTGGGAAGAAAATGGCTAGAAATTACTCACTGATTGCTTCAAGGAGAAACTTCGTGAAGAATTACATACTTAAGAGTAAGTAAGGATGGGAGGTCTTGAGAAAAATATATATGAAACATTGCCATAACTCATGAAAGCAAAAGGCTGCTGCCACACTGAAGAAATAATGCAATTTGACACCACTTTAACTGTCATGGCTCCATCCTATGGAATTCTGGGATGTCTAGTTTGTTGTGGCACCAGAGTTCTGACAGAGAAGGAGAAATATCTCACAAAAACTACACATCCCAGGATTCCATAGCGTGGAGCCACAGCAATTAAAGTGGTATCAAACTGCATTATTTCTGCAGTGTGGCTTGTTGATGGAAGGACAGCAAGAGGGGGGTGTTCTACCTCTCTAGGGAGGGAGTTACAAAGTCTCGGGGCAACCACCAAGAAGGTTCTATCTTGTTTTCCTACCAATGGAAGTGGTAGAACTTAAAGAAGGGCCTCTCATAAGGATCATAAGGAAGTTTGAGCAGGCTCATAGGGGAGATATGGCTTATCAGATAGCCTGGAGTCTGGACATAAACTGTATAGGGCTTTAAAGGTCATAACCAGCCCTTTGAATTGTGCTCAGAAACAAACCGGTGCCCAGCAGAACTGTTCAGGGCTGTATGATCCCTGTTTATTTTTCAACAAACCCATTGGGAAATGTCTCTCTTTCTGTTTCTCCTAATATTATTATTTTTCTGATTGCTAGAGATATTGGGTGGGGGGGAATCCTCTCTAATGGAAACAGATAAAAATCACAATACAGGTTTGTTCAACTTTATCAAGTCCAAGGCAGCTGTGCAGGTTGTACAATTTTCTTCCTCCTTGTCTTCTTCCTTTTTTAAAAACTGTGTTTTCGGGGTGGTGCAGTGGGGGCAGTGGAGATTTTCCACAGCTGTCAAGAGTCTAAAGCAATGGCAACACACAGAGACACACACACACACACAAGATAGCCCTGTCTCCCACATAATCTATATTCCAAAGCTAGGACAACCCAGCAGATTTCACTTTATTTTGTTATTAAATATATATTGAATTTATGGAAGGTAAAAAAAGAATATTGAAAGACCGAGGAGAAAGTTCTTGCTGAGGGAGAAAAGAGGGCAGTGAGGGTTGTTATAACAGGAAATTAATTTTTTCTCCCCTCCTTCTTTTCTGGGTGAGTCAACTTCAGACTGTCCACAAAATATTTTATCTATTTATCACTACTATTACTCCTCCTACTACTGTTCGATTCACATTTAGAGAAAAGCTTATTTGGAACAATAACCTCCGCCAATCAACTAAATTCAGAGAGGATGCAACTGATTGCATTTTAACATTAGTTAAACGAAAAGGCAGCTCAATGAAAAAAGACCCATCAAAGGGCCCCATCTGGTCCAGCAGGAGGTGCTACAGGAGAGTACAAAGCCAATTTGACCAAATATCTGGTGATCTGAATTAAAAACAAAACACAAAAACTCCACTCCTGTTTTACTAGCAGCAAGCCAAATCTTTACTTTTCTTACTTAGCTGTCAAACTCATCTCTATAAAGAAGGCTGTCCTAGACAAGGGTCAGACCACTGGTCCATGAGAGGCATAAGCAGACCCTCAATGGGTCAGATCAAAGGTGTATTTAGGTCCAATGACCAACCAGTTGCTTATGGGAAATGCATATGCATATAAGAGTTCAATTGCATCCTCCATCTTGTATTCCCCAGTAATTAATAGACAGTTACTGGAGAATGGCTTCTTCTACTGGATGTAATGGCCTCTTCTACTGGAGATGATATCTAGCTTGCTTCTGGTAGGAGAAGCTGGAACGTATCCAGAGAAGAGTGAGTAAAATGGTGGGAGGCCTGGAAGCCATGCTGTATAAGGAGCAGCTTAGGGAGCTGGGCATGTTTAGCTCTGGAGAAGAGGTGAAGAGAGGACATGATAGCCATGTTTAAATATTTGAAGGGATGCCATATTGAGGATGGAACAAGCTTGGTTTCTATGGCTCCAGAGACTAGGAAATGGAGCAATTGACTCAAACTACAGGAAAAGAGATTCCACCTACACATTAGGAAGAACTTCCTGACAGCAAGAGCTGTTCGGCAGTGGAATGCAGTTCCTCGGAGTGTGTTGGAGTCTCTTTATTTGGAGGTTTTTAAACAGAGGCTGGATGGCCATCTGTCTGGCATGCTTTGATTGTGTGTTCTTGCATGGCAGGGGGTTGGACTGGATGGCCCTTGTGGTCTCTTCCAACTCCATGATTCCATGAATCCTCCAGAGAATAGGACGGGTCAGCTTCACCTTTCTTACCCACCTCCATCAAATTCAGAGGTACAGTATATAAGATCTCCCTCATCCCTTGTTCAATGCATTAGCAGGTAAACGGACATGGAGGAACTGACTCCTGCTTTACAAATGGAAAAACACGACCAAGGTAACCAAACCTATGCTGGTGAAATGCCCCTGCAACACACCCTCTGATGCTGAACCAGGTTAAGATGCATCTCCCTGGTAACCCACATTCAAAAAGTGACTATTTAGAATATCCCTGGGAAGCTCCCAAGCTGCATGTGCTTGCAGTAAGGACATCTCTATGGTTTGTCCCAACCCATCAATATTCAGAGACATACACAAGTCACTCTTTTGGAAGTCAACTCCCCAAATCCCCCAGTTAGCATGACAACCACCCATGCTGGCTGAGAGATTCTAGGGGTTATCATCCAAAAGTGTAATTTCTCCATGCTCTGGGCATGCAGACGTTGGAGAAGATGAAGTGGTATGGTGGTAAATTTTGCGATGCACAGGGCACATCATGACACATCTCTCAAGGAGACCTCCACGTCTCCAAGGAGGGTCCCAACATGCAGACCCTGCTGTATTTCTCCAAATCGCCAACCAGTTCTAGCAGTTTTCATCTCAGTCACCAAGAGCAGATCTTTTGCAAAGCTAACGGATCTCAATTGTCCATTCAAAACCAGGCCACCCTCAAGAACTTTGCACTACAACAGGGATCACACTGTTTTGTGGGGGAAATTTAACCTGTTGCTCCTGCCCTAGCAACTGTGAGGATTGCAGTGAACCTCAGAAGGAAGCTCCCAACACAAAGTCTCAACACTTTGAACCTGCCGGCCCTGGCTCCAATACACCACTGACACGCAGGGGTATTTCACAGGGCAACGCTTCTCCTTTTTATAAAATATCCCCATGATGTATTTCTCCCACTTCAGTCTCAAAACCTGCTCCCCTTCTCCAAACGCTTGTCAATTACAGCCGCGGAGAAAATGCCCTTCGAAGTGGCTTCATTGTGAAAGGTGAAATATTTCCGGCCTGACATCATCATCTGAGAAATACCATAATATGCTTGGGGTTTATAATCTAATATTTTCCTGGTTGTAAGCCAGGAAGCCAGGAATGGTGAATATTTTTGTTGTCTTGATTCCTCCGCCCCCTCACTCTTTTCCTTCCACCCCCTCCCCTTTTTAAAATCCCCTGGGCGACTTCAGGCTCTTACTGGAAATTGCAAGTAATCAGGACAAAAGTTTATGGCATCCTAGCTGTTCCCTCTTGGCCGCATTGACATATCTGCAAGGAGGCTGTGGTCTCTCTTTTTGACTTACCCAAGTGGACCAATGCTTCTTTGTCCCATGGAAAGGTGGCCATACCAGCCAGCTCTTCCTCGGAGGAGTTAGCAAAGAAGATGTTGAGATGCGTTGACCCATTCAGATTGAGCCAGTTCTTAAGTTCTTTGACATCTAGGTATGCCCTGTAATAGATGGACAAGACGAAATTATATAAATGGTTGCACTCCTTCAAACTATGGAAAGCTCTTCGCAAGACGTCAACACATATAAGGTTAATGGGGATACTGGTTTTGGCCCTACTTCTCAATTCTTCTTCAGGTAGATTCAGTGACCCTGAAAGGTATGGAAAGAACACAGGTGAGCCCCTGTGTGCATGGGACCCATAGCTGTGATTTCAATTATCTGTCATCTAAAAAATATGGTCTCTCTATGGCCACGGGAAGTTATCATAGAGTTGTGCAGGAGCTGCCTAGAAAGGTGTCCTCTCTAGGCATTTCCTAGGTCTGTTGGAAGTTACCATAGAGTCATGCTGGAGCTGCCTAGAGAGAGGTGTCTTCTCTAGGCATTTCCTAGGTCCTCCTGCATGATTCCATGGGGTTTGCTACTACCCACAATTTCAAGTATTCCTGGTAAAACTGGAAACATATATCCTACAGATACGGCAGGAAAACTGTATTGGAAAATACTTGAAAAATTGTCAAAAAATCATGTTTTTCAAGTGTTGAGAAACCCTGGAGAGAAGAATCCTGAACCGATGAGAGTCTTCATTTAAGACTTATCGTGAACAAAATGTACACACAGTTGTTTTGTGCAGAAAATAGCATTTTCTGAACAGGAAGCAGATTTTTTTTCTGCACAGGAAACCATGTTTTTGTGCAGGAATATGATTTCCTGTGCAGAAAATGCTGTTTCCTGGGCAAAATAACCACGTGAAAATTTGTGCAGAATAAGTCCTTTGCAGATTGCTAAAGAGAATGCTACTAATTCATCTAGCGGCAGCTATTCCATCAGGTTGCACATTGGACGGTAATGCCGCATTGAACATTTCTCCTACTTTTTAATTATTTTTTTGACAGAAAATACATTTCTGGAGGTGGGGGAGATGTTAAAAGGACAAGAAAATTTGGAGAGACTCTCATGAGTGGAGTTCAGGATTACTGGGCTTGCCAGACTTAGAAGACAGCCAAGCAATATGTGGAAACATCCCTTCACTGTACAATTATCTCTACAACCACTGATAGTCTCCAGTTATCTAGCACTGTGGTAACTAAAACATTGGTTGAACATTTAGAAATACAGTTTATGCTTCCAAAGGAAATTGACAGACAAAATTACCAAGGAAATGTGAACACAGCAAATAAGAGTTCTAGGTGTGAATGATTTTCAGTGTCTCACTTTTTGCAATAAATAGAAATGTATGGACAGAAGGAAGATTACACGAGGGAGAAGACTACTCCCCCCGCCCATAGCTACATCTTTGGTTACCACCGCTACTAAGAGTAACTCCAACCCTTGAGAAACTGTCAAAGAATTTTGCACCTCCCCGGAGAAATTTGGTGACACTGTCACTCTGGTTTCTCTGTCCCCAGATAGGATGGAGGATTTTGAGAGACTGTGTGCCCAGAGCCCTGGTTTGGAGCAGAATAGAAAGCTTGGGGGGGAAAAGAGGAGAGGCAGGGTTTGCATGTGTGTGTGTGTGTTTGTGTGTTTAAGAAACCAACAGGAAAGCTGATGTTAAAACTGGTCTTGTGCATGCAAGGACATCGATCTGGCCGCTTGTCTCTTGATGCCTCATTAGCAATGCAGAGAAGCACCTCATGGGAAAATACTAAGGGGATCAGATACTCAGTGCTAAGATGCAAGACATGTCTGTCCCCAACCCAAGCCTAACTCCGGGCACTGCTCAAAAAGAGCTGCTGCTTTGCATCGCTTGAGAAGGAGAGGCACGCAGGCAGTCACCGAACCGGAGCACAGAAGCCAAGCATCTTTTGGACGTGTTACAGCCTTTTTTCCCAATGCTATTTTATTACAACTTTTGAGTCACTCTCTTTCCTCTAGGAAGTTCAAAGTGGCACACCGGACTGTTTCAGGAGCATAGCTATTTGGGTGGTGTGAGGTATGAGGGCATTGCCTCCCCAAGTAAGAATTCTGGTCCTAATGAAACTTTCCTTCATTCCCCAAATTTTGAGGCTTGCAGTAACTCACAACTTCAGTTAAGCATTTAGTTTAGGCACCCACAGAAAAGGGGCAGGCAATGTGATCCAGGGAGTACAAACACAGCAAATTTAAGAGGTCTAAAGGTTACATGGGCCAGGATATGGGCTCCCCACTGGTGCATGCTGCTGTGGACTAGGCCCATTCCTTCCCCTGTTACCTCCACAAAATGGGAGGCAGTCCAGACAGGCATGCTGGCCTGTCCCTAAGCCACCTCCATCTGTGTCCCACTCGCTGGATCCAGGTAGGAGGCCTGCAATATGTGACCAAGGCCCCTTGCATGTGACCAGCCTTGGCCACATGCTCTGAGACGCAGTACCAGCCAGTCCAGAAACCTCAAGAGCGATTGTATGCCCTACAGTATAACATATGCACCTGGAGATTCTTTAGAGAAAGCCTCAGAGATCCACCTGGGATGCCCCCTGGGATGCCTTTGTGCTGAGGGTACCACATACATCATCTAATTGATATATATAAGCCCATGCTTTTCCCAGCTGTGAAAGCAAGATTTATTCTAGTCTAGAAGGTAGTCCGGGAATGGACAACTGACTCCACTGCATTCAATAGGGAGACTAAAAGAGTTTGTAGCCTACAAAATGCTTGGTGAGGGAGAAATAGGAACCCTCCACTGAAGACCCTGGAGCATCAGAACATGGTTACTGTGGGAGGATGATAGGAGATGTAGTCCCCAAACACCTAACCTTACCAAACAAGTTGGAAGGCACAGACTCCTCCAATTTCAGTTTTAATCCCATAATTGTCCAGTTTTGCAAATGGAGAAAAATCAAATGTTTCTTTCCAAATTAAAGTTCATTTGTTTTGAGGGCCATTGGTTTTTTGGCAACAGGTGGGGTACCTTTCTTCTGAATTTGTCTGCAAAATGGATTCCCCTTTGCCAGATCTCTCCACCTCCAAAGCTACCTGTTGAAAATAGAGAACTGCAAGATGCAGGTTGGACCCTGGGTCCAGATTCCAGAACTTTTGAGATTCCAGATTCCTCAAGCAAGCAGAGTTCAAACATGCAAATGTAATGGGGCCTCAAAATGCTGCTCTCTTTCCGTTGTGTTTGCAAGATGAGCAAATGGGTTGGGGGGGGGCAAAGAGAAAGGCAGGGGGAGCAGCACCCACAGCCCAAAATTCTCCAAGAACATAGCTGGTTCGTTCTACCCCTCTCGGTAAGCTGCGTGTGTTTCTGCTCGTCACACGTGGTGCTCTCACGAACCGCTTGCTCTTCTGTGCCGCTGAGCCGGGTTCCTTGAATTCTTTAGGAGAATTCCATTCCCAGAAGGAAAAGAAGCTCCCAGGAGCTGGCTTGGAACCAAAGGTCTACAAGTCATCCCCCGAGGACTCCCGAATGGAAAACAGACAGAAGACATTTCCACAATAGCACTATCATCACTCCACTCCCTCAACTTCTCCTCTTTCCCCCTGGCTCTAGTTGAAGTCACTCACTCCAAAATAGCTCTGAGCTGGGGGTCCCCAAGTCCCCCTCCACTGAATAATTGAGAAAAGACAGCTCTTCAGGGACGCAATTATTGGGGGGGGGGTTGTTTCCATTCCATGCAATGTTTATCTTGAGACCAGCGGTCAGATGTGTTCTGAAGGACATGACTCTGACCACTGACACAGTTCTCATGTTCACACACACACACACACACACAGAGACCCAGAAAAAACACACAGGTGAGCCATATTTCCATGGGGCAGTGGTGAAAAGAGGAGTTTGCCAGTGGTCTCCCTCAGAAATCTTTGCCTGTGAGTTGTTCTGCTCCCTAACCTCATTGCTGTACGTTGTACCCAGTGAAAAACAGAGAATCATAGAGTTGGAAGAGACCCCCAAGGGCCATCCAATCCAACCCCCTGCCATGTAGAAATACACAATCAAATCATTCCTGACAGATGGCCATCCAGCCTCTGCTTAAAAACCTCCAAAGAAGGAAACTCCACCACACTCCAAGGCAGTGCATTCCACTGCCAAACAGCTTTTACTGTCAAGAAGTTCCTTCCCAAGATGTTTTTGACTAGATTTTTCCTAATTTCTTAGCATAACTGGCCATGGTGGCTGTGACTCTTGGAAGTTGAAGTTCAAAACCTCTGAAGCTCTAAAGGTTTCCAGTCTTGATTTAAATTCAAGGCTCCTGGCTCCAATCACCACATTTTGTCTCATATGCTGAAATGGCTTTCTGGTTATATATGCCCATTTATTTCAGGGAATGGGTGAGGAAGGTACCCAATGTGAAATCAGCCCAAGAGCTACATGTGGTGGATGGTCTCCCTTTATGAAGGCAAACCAACTTGTTTCCCTAAAGCTATATATATACTCTTCATGTTCAGAGAGTGATCTTGAAGAGTAAAAAAAATGTGCAGTGCCTCCATGACCTACCTATGGACTTCCAAAGGCTATGTGGTCATCTACTATGTGACGCAGGATGTCAGATTAAGATCAAGGCTAGGAAAGCTGTTCCCTTCAGATGTTGTTGAACTCTAGTTCCCACCAGCCTAAGCAAGAGTGAGGCATCATAGGAGTTGTAATTCATCAACATCTGGACAAGCAAAGGTTCCCCACCCACAATTTAGAGGCAGTATTGATATAACACAGAAGGAACCAGCTTCTCCTTTAATGTTGCACGATGCTCATGCAAGTGAGAGCTCCAGAACATGCAAACAACCCAACTGCCACTATGTCTGTACAACAGAGGTTCCCAAATTTAGGTCCCCACATAGTGTTAGACTTTCAGTTCCCCAAAGTCATAGCTATCCTGGCCTATAAGGGAGCCCTGGTGGCGCAGTGGTTTAATGCCAACACGGCAAGCCACAACTTTGCAAGTTTCATCCCAAGGGCTCCAAGGTTCACTTAGCCTTCCATCCTTTGGTAGGCCACTAAAATAAGTATCCAGCTTGTGGGGGCAATTAGCTAACACACATCTGAAACCACTTAATGTGTTGTAGAGGTGTAAATTGCTATTGTTTAAAACAATTTGTAAGCCTGTCTGAAAGCCTTTGTGGCTGAAGAGCGGGGTATAAATGCCTAAATAAATAAATAAACAAACCAGCTGTACCTGGTGTAGCATACACCATTTAAAAACTCCCCCCAAAATGCCCGGTAGACCTCACAACAACCTTGTAAGGTAGGCCAGTGGAGTTTTAATTTCCTCCTCCTCTTTCTCAGCACTTCGGAAGCTGGGCCACAGACTGAGTGGCAGGAGTGGATTGTAAGGTGGAGAGGGAATTTGCACATGGGTGGTGATTGGTTGGGTGTGTTTCCTGAGCAGCCAATCAGCACACTGGGAAAGGCAACATACCCAAGAGAAATAAGATGGGCCTTTGGGAGGGATCTTCTGAAAATTGAGCTTGCTGTCCCACAGTTGCTGAAGTGAATCACTCCCCTCCCACTCCTTCCCCAGTGCAATCCATGAGCCATGCTCCGCTTCCTTCTCAAGGTTATTTGGGTCCCATGATGGAGGACGTCACATAGGGCCCTGCCAAAGGGAACCAAGGAAGCCAGACTCAAGGGCTGCCAAAGTCGCATTTCAAAGCCATGAGTGCTGTGCTGGAAGGGGATCAAAGCCTTTCTAACTGTCATTAGAATGTTTCTTTGATGCATCTCTTTGGAAAGGCCAGCAAGTTCTGTATATGTTTTTGGATTTTTTTTTTAAACTTAGCAGTCTGAGTTGGTAGCTAGAATAGGAAGGGAAATCTGTGTTTGGGCAAGCGTGTGTCAAAATTTGGAGAGGGAACCCCTTCATGAGGTACATGCCCAAAGAAAGCAAAATCAGTCCTTTTCTTAAGATGGGAAGTTTTGGTGACACTTTGAAAGTGCCATAACTCTGAGACTGTCAACCCATTAGTGACATATGCAAGCTGAAGTCCAGCTTACATTTGCATGCCTTCTTTGGTCATAGCAGAGGTCAGAATTTTCTTCCTCTCTGTGTAACAACTTAAGCCCCTGAAGACTTACAGTTTAGCTGCTATGGCCCCCACTCCACAGACATTCAGTGGCTGGAGAAAAAACAAGGAACTGAAGGACCATGTCCATAGGAAGGCAACCAAAAGGGTGGGAGGCCTGGAAGCCATGCCCTATGAGGAGCAGCTTAGGGATCTGGGTATGTTTAGCCTAGAGAAGAGAAGGTTGAGAGGTGACACGATAGCCATGTTTAAATATTTGAAGGGATGTCATACTGAGAAAGGAGCAAGGTTGTTTGCTGCTGCTCCAGAGACAGGACACAAAGCAATGGACTCAAACTACAGGAAAAGAGATTCCACCTAAACATTAGGAAGAGCTTCCTGACAGTAAGAGCTGTTCAGAAGTGGAACGCACTGCCTCGGAGTGTGGTGGAGTCTCCTTTGGAGGTGTTTAAGCAGAGGTTGGATGGCCATTTGTCGGGAATGCTTTGATTGTGTATTTCTGCATGACAGGGGGTTGGACTAGATGGCCCTTTTGGTCTCTTCCAACTGTATATTCTATAAATATTGAAGAAGGGGATATGCTGGCTTGAATCTTGTTGGTTAGTCCCAACTATAGTGGCAATAGCACTTATATTTCTATACAGTTTAAAAGTGCTAAGCATTCTCTAAGCTGTTTACAATGTGTTATCTAATTGCCCCCAAGAAGCTGGGCACTCATTTTATTGGCCTATGGAGAGATGGAAGGCTGAGTGAACCTTGGAGCCCTGCAGGACAGAACTCACAATGTTGTGGCTTGCAGTGCCAGCGTTTAACCACTGTGCCACCAGTAGCCCCATTGAATCAGCCATTGAATGATGAATCGACACATAGGTAAATCCATAGGTAATTAGAGTTTGCTCTAATTAGGATTAACAAGATTTAGGCCAATGTTTGTCCCTTCTGTAAGGGTTCTTCGTCAACCACTTCCTTGTATTAGGAAGGCGCTGACTCACCATGAACATGAGGCAAGGGAGGGAAATACTAAGTAGAAAAAATAATAATCATATCAATATCTATGAACTGGGTTCCACCCTTTCCTTTGTGTAGTTAATTTTATATCTTTTGGTAGAATTTCAAGATGGAAATTTTCCTGGCGTCCATCCCACAGGTTTCCCCTTTCTGTCAAACAGTGCTATATTTTGGTAAATTTCTTCTATTAATAGCTGCCTTGTGTGGCTATTAAAAAACACAGAGGTGCGCTGAGTAGCCGTAAGTCACCGCCTGCTCCAGACTAACAGCTGTGGATGTCGAAAGACACACCGGGCTTTCGACGTCATGGCGCAGAGCCCCCTTCCTGGCAAGGGATCAGAACAAAAGGAGCGCATAAAAGTGACTGCCAACTTGAAGGGGAAAATGGAAGGGAGGGAAGATCCCCACCTCCTTGTAACAGAGGCATTGAAGAAAGCTGGAGTTTAATGCTTGGGGCTAGGATAGAACATCCATGCAATTTTGTTTCATTTCTGTTTTCCTGAATTAAGTTTGTTTTGTCCTGTTTCCACATCAGTTTACCATTATTATTATATTATAATTATCTGAATGCATGTATTTTTTGGTACAGTAGGCCCTTGATATCCGCTGGGATTTTGTTCCAGGACCTCCTGTGGATACCCAAATCCGTGGATGCTCAAGTCCCATTATATACAACGGTGTAGTAAAATGGTGTCCATCAAGGTTTGCTTTTTTGGAATTCCTTTTTTGGGGGTGGTGGTGCAATGTTTTCAGTCCATAAATGGTGGAATCCATGGATACAGAATCTGTGGATATGGAGAGCCAACGATTGCGTTGCAGAGGGGCGGGATATAAATAAAATTTTATTATTTATTATATTATTATTCCTTTCGTCTAATGCACACTTATTTCTTTACCGCATCCCCAAATATATTTCCTTTTTCTGATTTCTATGTATGGTTGTGAAAGCTGGACAGTGAAGAAAACTGACAATGAGAGGAAAAGAATCAACTTGTTAGAAATATGGTGCTGGAGGAGAGTTCTCCGGATATCATGGACAGCTAAAAAGACAAATAAATAGCTATTGGAGCCTGAACTCTTCCTAGAAGCCAAGATGACCAGACTAAGGCTATTGTACTTTGGACATATCATGAGATGATATGCTTCATTGAAATAGATGATAATGCTCGGTATCATCAGATCATTCATGCCATCATATTTCTGATTTCTACATACACCTGTAAAAACTGGACAATGAAGAAAGCTGACAATTCATTTGAAACATGGTGATGGAGGAATGTTTTACAGACATTACGGACCACCAAAAAGACAAATCAATGGGTTTGAGAGTAAACCAAGCCTGAACTTTCCCTAGAAGCCAAAATGACTAAAGTGAGGGTATCGTGAGATGACATCGATCATTAGAAAAGACAATAATGGTTAGTAAAGTGGAAGGCAGTATGAAAAAATAATGCAAGACTGCATTCTAGGTGGATAGGCTTGACCAAGGAAGCCACAGCCCTGAGTCTGCAAGACGTGAGCAGAGCTGTTGATAACTTCGAAGTCTCACCATAAGTTGAAGTTCTCTTGATGACAATTAGCAGGTTGGACATAAATAAAGTTGTTGTTGTTGTCTAGGTCTATCCACCTAGAATAGATCCACTGAACCAGTGGCTAAATGGTGAGTCAAAATGCAACAACTTAATTGATGCAATGGTGCCATTCTAGTTGGGGGTAGAATCATAGAATTGTACAGTTGGAAGAGACCACAAGGGCCATCCAGTCCAACCCCCCCATTTAGACACATGAGAAATGGTTACACTTGTGGAATGCTACTTATACAAACATGAACTAAATACTTCAGTTGCTCAACAACCCAAAAAAGGACAACTGCACATCTAAAGGAACTCAGATGTGTGTCTGATATGAACAGGATTACAGATCGACCCCCGTACCCATGGATTCAGACTTATCCACATCCAAAAATATACATCTGCTCTAGGCATTTCTAGGTCCTCCAGTGTGATTCTATGGTCAACTGCTGGCTTTCTTCTCATTGAAAATAATATTATCTACAATTTCAGGTATCCAAGGGGGGGGCTTGGAATGTATCCCCCACAGATATGGGGGTTGACCTGTATAGGCAGAGACTCATTTATTAGAAGGATGCACTTTTATATGGAGCAAGTGATCCCATTTTCCATGGTGGTACAGAAAGAATCAATGAAAAAGGCAGGGTGGTATAAGTCATGTGAGCCAGACTAGGACCGGTGGGAAGGGGTTCAAATCCCTGTTAAGCAGGGGAGCTCAGCTGAGCTGTGCTTCCAACAGGCTGATTGTGACTTTCAAACCTGGCTCAGAAATGTAGCAGCTGCAAAAGGAGAGACAGAGCTCCCCATCTTTCCTCCGCCAGCTCCCGGGAGACGAGTAAAACATTTTGCAGGGCTAGTAACTTTTGTGGCTTTATTTACAAGGCTGCACTGAAACTCACCTGAGCTAATAAATACATGTCTACTTCCAAGTGACAGTTATTGCTCAAGATGACATAACTCTGGCTTTAAAAGGAACAAACAACTTCCCTGAATTCATAGGTCTGTACAGATATTTTTCTCTTGCTTGCTTCACAGGACTCTCCAGCAATCATTCCTGAGCAATAAAAACTCATCTGTTTTCACTGCCTAACTTTTAACATCCTGATTTAGTTTATTGCTGAAATAAAACTTTCATTAAAAAACATCACATTCTCTCACCCTGGGGAACAATTCTACATACACACGGAGGAGATAATATTCATCAACAACCTCTAACCAATACAGAAGGCATGGGAAGACCAGGTGAAAGCAAAAATTGCACGAAGATATTGTCAAATCTTTGCCAAGACCCAAAATACAGCCAGTTCACAGTAACACGGTATTTTCTTGAGTATGAACCCACCACAATTAAATAGCAACCCACTCCAAATAATGGCCAACCAAAAAGAAAAGGCTTTCCATCACGGCTGGGAAAAGTTATTTGGACAGCAACTTCCAGAATTACCCCACTTGGCATAGCCAGTGGCAGAACTGGAAAAATCCAGGACTATAAGTCCCAGCATCCCCTACCCAATGTGGCATAGCCTGGAAAAGTTACTTGTGTGGTTTACAATTCCCAAGGCTTCTTCCATCTAGCATGGAGAATTTGGGAAGACAGTGTGGGCTTTACTATTTGACTCTTCCTTTCCCAGAAGTTTCACCTGTTGCATTCATGCATATTCCCCTCAGTGATACCAAAAAAACTGTTCCTATAATACTGGAAGCCAACTCCAAAATAAAACTTGGACACCCAATACTGATACAGGAAAACAAATGTACATAAACATCCCCAAACTTCACACACCCCCATTTAACCTAGACATTTCTCCCATGGTAGTGGGCTTGCAACCTAGGTGAAGCCCAATTTGGTTACCCATGCCCTGGTAAATTGCATCTCACCTCATTCTTGGATCCTCGAATCACATAATCACAGAGTGGGCCATGGGCCACCGAGTCCAACCTCCTGCTCAATGCAGGAACTCCAACTAGCAATAGCACTTCTATTTCTATATCACCTATCAATGCAAAGCACTCCCTAAGTGATTTACAATGCATTAGCTAACAAGCTGGGTACTCACTTTACTGACCTATGGAAGGCTGAGTCAATCTTGGAGCCCTCTAGGATCGAACTTACAATGTTGTGGCTGCAATACCAGCATGTAACCACTGCATCACCAGGGCTCCCTAGAGCAGTGGTTCCAAAACTTTGGACCTCCAGATATTTTGGACTTCAACTCCCAGAATTCTGGGAGATGAAGTTCAAAATCCCTAGAAGATCAAAGTTGGGGAATCACTGAACTAGAGCAGTGTCTCTTAAGCTTTTCTTTACCATGGACTCCCTTTACATATCTTTTGTTGCCACAGACCCCCAAAACTTACATCAAGATTTAAAACCCTGATAATGATAATAATACAATTATACCATTCATTAAAGCTTCCCTCAGAGGCACTGGAGGGAGAGGGAAGACTTTTCTCCAGCTTCTCCCTACAAGCTTGTGGCTGGAGCAGATTGAATGACAATGTGCAGGCCAAGCCAGCCAGCCTTTGCCTTGGCTCCTGTCATGTGGCCACTCCACTGCAGGGAGGAGGTGGGCCAAGCAGCCTTCAAGCCTTGGCGGACCCCCTGTTGAGGACATTGCAGCCTGCTGGGGGTTGCTGGACCACAGGTAAAGAACTACTGAGCTAGAGCATCTCCAGTAGGTAGCTATCCAGCCTCTCTCTCTCTCTTTTTTTTAAAGAGGTCCAGAGAAGGCAATAGGATCCATTGCCAAACCACTCTTACCATGAAGAATTTCTAATGTTCAGTTGAAATCTCCCCTCCTGCAAGTTAAAACCATTATACCTGGTCCTATCCTCTGGGGCAGAAGAGAACAAGTCTGCACTCTCCTCTCTGTGACAGTCCTTGAATACTTAAAAGATTGCAATCCTGTCATCCTGCTGTCTTTTCAAAACACACACACAACCACAACTCTGTAAACTACTTCCCAAACAACTCTTCAAAAAGCTTGAAAGGGTTCATGAAGCTCCTTTTTCCCCCTGTATAAAAAAAATGCTGAACTAATCAGGTCATCAGGTCATCACAAGCAAATGTGGAACTTGGACTAAGACCAAAATGGGAGTTATATCAATTAAAAGAAAAAGAAAGAACAAAACTACACACAGGTAAGATGGCCCCACATAAAAACTAGGCTAAGCATAAGCCTAGTTTCAAAAGAAATAATTTCACTGCAGTTCACTGAAACCGTAATCAATTACAGCAAAAATGGATTATAATTAATTGCAATTGGTTGGCAGTAATTGCAATGGACTGTAATTACTTGCAATTCATTACAAATAGATACAATTTAATCAATGTATAATTCATTACAATTAATTAATTGCACTTAACCTCTGGTTTCGAAGAGGGTGATCTGGGACTTATACAGAAATAAGGAGAGCATAGGTAGGCCTGGAATGTTTACAAGGACCTTATTTGTTTAAGAACGTGCCTACCTGTGTGGAGAATCTGGGTCAAAGCAGGTCTTGGTGACGTCAGTTATCTCTGGGTTACAGCAATCCCCACCGTCAAAGTTGTACTTCTCATAGTTACAATCCATGTCACACACGCCATTCTGCTTTTTCCTGTTGAACGACGCATGGCGTACGTGCCGACAATCCCCTCCATCATACCCAGTCAAAGTATGGTTGCACTCTAGGTCGCAGTTCTCATCCCCAATCTTGCTGATTTCACAATTGGCCAGGATGAGGCGATGCCGTAAGGTGGAATTCTTCACCTCCAACACCTCCAGTTCCCAGGTGATGTTGTAAGGACTGAAGGCATCATTCAGCTGCTGGTGCTGGAATTCAATCTGGTCCAACCTGATGGTTGGGTTCCGGTGGTGGTCGTCAAAGATGTTCACCACACGGTAGCGGACAACCTTCTTGCGGCGGAAGCTCAGGAGGTTGTTGTAGCTGGCGATCACCTCCACATTGTCACAGACTGTTTGCCCACATGGAGGAGGATCAAGACTTGTATCCAACAGGTAGTCAGGGTGGGATGTGAATTCAATCTGAGGAAGACTTGGGCTATCTTTCATAGGGGACCAGATGCTTTTCACATTCAGTAAAGTCTCCTGGAAAACTAGCTGAGGTAGAGGAGTGTCTACTCCGTGATTCATCAGGGCCATGTCCAACAGAATCTCCTTCTGAGACCGAGCTGCTCGCCAAAGACTGAAATGTTCTATATAGCCTCGGTAGTTCTGATTCAGGGCATTTCCTCCGAGCAGGAGCACCTTGCACTTTGAGGTTAAAGGGCTGAAGATGCTTCCCACCTGTTCCCCACTGGTTGCCACCTGGGCACCATTGACATAAAGCTTCATCAGGCGTCCATCGTAAGTGACAGCGAGGTGGACCCATTGATTTGGGAGGTAGCTGCGATGATCTGTGATGGTGGTGACCTTCCGGGCACGGTCCGTCTTCAAGGAAAAATAATAGCGGGGGTCTCGCTTGCCCTGATCACTCATGTTGTTAATTCCCAGGACCCATCCTCGGTCAAGGATGGTGTAAGAACACTTGTCATATAGACCTATGTTCCACCCATACAAAAAAGGAAAGAAAGAGGGGGGGGGGGAAATAAGTAAATATGGATGAGGACAGCAGGAACAATCTATATGTATATAAAAGGTATGTTTCCTTTCCCAGTGTGCTGATTGGCCACTTACCCAACCAATCCCCTCCTTCCCTCAGCCAATCACCACCCACATGAAAATTCCCTCTCAACCTCACAATCCACTCCCGCCACTCCATCTGCATCAACACCCCCAGCCTCACAAGGGCCCCTCCCTCCTCTCCCTCCCTCAACCAGTCGCCACCCACATGCAAATTCCCTCTCCACCTCACAATTCACTCCTGCCATTCCATCTGCATCTACACCCCCAGCTTCACAAGGGACTCTCCCTCCTCTCCCTCCCTCAGCCAATCACCACCCACATGCAAATTCCCTCTCCACCTCACAATCCACTCCTGCCACTCAATCTGCATCTACACCCCCAGCCTCACAAGGGCCCCTCCCTCCTTTCCCACCCTCAGCCAATCACCACCCACATGCAAATTCCCTCTCCACCTCACAATCCACTCCCACCACTCAATCTGCATCTATACCCCCAGCCTCACAAGAGCCCCTTCCTCCTCTCACTCCCTCAGCCACTCACCACCCACATGTAAAACAATGCAATATTACAGTATTTTCCTAAAATAATAGCATGTAGCTGAACCATGTGAACCTTTCAAATGTACTAGAACAGCAAATGTTACACTGGGTCAGTTGTATTATTATATTACATCTAATTAAAAAAATAGCAATTTTCAAGATAAACAAGTTGGCACAGGATTAGGAGCATTAACCATTCTAGTGACCAAGCCATAGAGAATGAGATATAGGATTCAAGTAGCAAACCAATGGTTAAGGACTGTCCAGGGCCAGTGACGTCAATGGGCCTTCCATCCTACGTCAGAAGTAGGTGGGCAGAAATCCTTTGTAATTTCTTACCGGTGAAATGATGCTAAGAGGTCTCATTAACTTTATTTGAGCTGCAAGCTTGACGTCATTCATTTGGATCAAACTCTCAACGGATGTCTTTATTTCCTAATTCTCAGCACCCTCACAAAAGTCACCATTCCTAGAATTCTTTGTGGGAGAGGTAGGACGTGAGGTGGACATTCAAGTATGTTTAAAGCTCTTCTTAAGAGAAGATCTGTAGAGTAAAGGTGTTCTTTTCTAAGTTCTCTTAAAGGTGACACCATATTAGGTCATGTAACAGTGACTTAAAAGGAATGATTTAGGTCTCTGACCATGACCCCCTTGAAAATGGGTTTTCAAACTTCTGGTAAGATGATATCAATCCATGTTTTGTTACCATGCCCTTAGCTCCAAAGCTTTGTGAAACACACTTTCTGTGCCCTCTTTCTGACATGTCTTCCTTTTTCCATTCTCTCCCACCCTTTAGTAACTTCATATTTTACATGATGGCTGAAGTGTCTACTTATGCAACAGAACAACAACAACAGTAACAATAACAATTATATCTTGTCTTTTCCCTGGTCTAGGAGTCAAGACTGGTTACAATGATATGAAGCTCAAAAAGTTTCATACTCTCCAGTTGTCCTGAATTGGCAGGGGCAATCCATATTAATCCTGTTGTTAATTCTTCCTTACATTAAACATTGTAAATGTGCAAATTTAGTGCCCAATAATCTCAAACTGTGCATAGACTTTGGAAAATGCACCTTTCTCACAGCAGGAGGAAAATTCCTAAAATTACTTGTTGCTTCCTTTGAGAACAAAACGAACAAGGCATTAGCTCCCTAATGTGTGGTTATTTTGCCCACGAGGACCAGAACCTTTGCAAAATATTCTTAAAATCCTTAATCTGGAAGGCTGCAAGCTTTGCCTTAACTCACTGATTCCCAAACTCTAGTCTTCCAGGTGTTTTGCACTTAAATTCCCAGAAGCCTCAGCTACCTTGGCCAATGATCAGGGATTATGGGAGCTGAAGTCCAAAACACCTGGAACACCCAACGTATGGGAAAGACTGCCTTAAGTGAACCTCACCCACCGTTTTATCACTGAAGACAAACTCTCTCATCCATTAACAATTGTCTTTTGACATTGTGGTCAACAAAATAAAGGTGACCCAATGACTCAGTTCAACTTTCCCCCTTCCCTGACTTCATTGCCCGGGTTCAAAACTCAACTCTCTGAAGTTAAACCTTTAAAAAATAAAACCAACAACCCTGACATTTCTTTTTCCTTCTCCCTCCATGCGGTTATTTTCCAAGGGGCTCTTCCTTTCCCCTCTTCCTGTTACCTTTGGAAGGGAGATGCCAGAGCTAGGCAGGTAATTTGTTTATTCATCTGTGGGGTGCACACAGTGAAAAAACAACACACGCACACACGTATACACACATGCCCTGCTTACGGCAGCAATGTTTAGTCATTAGAAGGGGGCGTGTGGGCAAGGGTGGGAGAAGTGAGAGAAACAAGTTGGTTTGCACTGGCATTCGGAACCAGTTAAAAGCAAAGCATGTGTTTACCAGGTACAGGGAAAGGAGTCAAAATTCAAGCTGCAAAACCTGAGTGACTGTGAAGCCAAGCATTCCCTTGGCCCCTTTCTTGTTCCAAATATTAAAGAATTCTTCATCTGTTCACCAGCTCATTGTTCCTTGGGTTCTGCTCCAAAAGACATGAGTACATTACCATTTGCTGTTTTGAATTATCTGAACTGGTGCATAACCAAATGACCCAAATTGGTGCCAATATAAAGGTTGGTGAGGGGGGTGGGTCCAAAAGGAACATCAAGAGGAGCATAGTGTCTCAACTGAGTGACGTAACAGTGCCACTCTATTCTGCTTTGGTCAGACCTCACCTGGAATACTGTGTCCCGTTCAGAGCACCACAATTCAAGGAGGATATTGACAAGCTAGAACGTGTCCAGAGGAGGGTGACCAAAATGGTGGGAGGTCTGGAAGCCATTATGCCCTATGAGGAACAGATTAGGGAGCTGGATATGTTTAGCCTGGAGGAGGTTAAGAGGTGACATGATAGCCATGTTTGCATGTCTGAAGGGATGTCATACTGAGGATGGAGCAAGCTTGTTTTCTGCTGCTTCAGAGACTACAACATGGAGCAATGGACTCAACTCCAAGGAAAGAGATTCCACCTAAACATTAGGAAGATTTTCCTGACAGTAAGAGCTGTTTGGAAGTGGAATGCACTGCCTTGAAGTGCGTTGGAGTCTCCTTCTTTGGAAATTTTTATACAGAGGCTGGATGGCCATATGTTGTAAGTGCTTTGATTGTGTATTCCTGCATGGCAGCGGGTTGGACTAGATGACCCTTGTGGTTTCTTCCAACTCTACAATTCCATGATTAGGAAGATGTGGGCACCAACTTTGCTTCTTCCCACATGTAATTCTGCCCCCCCCCCAAAATCAGGTCTTTCTCTCCTTTGCACATTTGTGTAAACACTTTAATTCCTTCTCACTAACCAAATGAAATTTGGAATCAGCTGCAGAAAGAACAATGTCCAGCAAGCAGAAGAGCAAGATGTACCTTGAAGGCTATAGAGATGCTAAAGCTGAGGAGAATCTCATCCAAAGCGAGAGGTAGCCATCCTAATTCAGCACTGCAAAGGTGACTAAACACTCAGGGAATCAAAACCAAATTTTCCAGGCACTAAGTACTCTTTGTTTTGAAGGACAAATATGCCAATTTTACTTTCCCTGACAATATAAGATTGGTTTCTGGAACTTTAACAAGTATTTTCTATTGTCAATTTGTTTGTAAAGTTGTATGTGTTAATAACAGACATTGCTAACTTGCTCTATATTATTACAGTATACTTGTCATCAATTATTATACTTGTCACTAAAAGCTACTAGATTGCAAGAGCAAATATCAGGAATCATACCAGGTTGCCTTCTATATCTTACAGTGTTATTCAAGGTTATCCTGAACTATTTTGTAATTTTACTTTCCTGGCTGGGAAATGGCTGTGCTGGGCACTGTGTGATCCATGTGTGTGGACACACATACCTGTTGCAGTAGCAGGGCTCACCATTTTCTCCAGAAGAACCATTTCTATGCCATTTTGAGGGGTAGTTGAACAGGATTCTTGCTGGAACTACCCAGCCATCATCTGGGCAGCTTGGACTAGGACGGGGGCAAAACCCTGAGTCACCTGGATTCCTGGGCATGGGAACGGGATGGTGGTGGCTGGCAGTTTCTTTCTAGACAAAGCCTGTGTTTTTCTCCCTCTCTCACACATTCACACACACACACACCAATTTTATTCTCACAGTAATCTTGTGAAAGAGGTTAGGCTGAAATGACCGCGATTGACCCAAGGTCATCTGATGATTTTCATGGCAAACCAGTAATTCCAGCCTTGATCTTTCATGCCTTAATCCAAGCTTTTAGCCATGATGGTACAGAATTTCCAGGATTCATAAAGATAATGCAATGATTATTACTGGAAAGCTATACATCAGGAAATGATGCCGTTAAGGTGGAAATAAAAGAAAAGCTTCCCTTTGTGGATTCATCCACCTGTTCTGAACATCCTGAACCTAGCCCAGATTTGTCTTTTAATTGGAGCTAATTACATCGTCCAGTTACAGTGAGAATCCTAAGGCATCCCAAAAGTAATTAGCATTATAGTTGCATTTTATAAAATTAATGCATTACTTGCCAATTTCTCAAGAGCAATTAAGACATGTAGGACTTTATCAGACCACAGAAATATGGCTTCATAAGGACACCTAATGATCATGAAAGGGCACGTGTACCAGACAGTGTCATCCTTTCGTGATCCTTTTTTATTGATGGCCCAAACCATCAATTGATCCCCTGTGGTGCTTTTTTGCCACCATCACCATCATTTGAATCCACACACCATTGTACTCATGGGAATACAGCATCAATGCAGCCTTTGGACAGGGACAATGTAGATTTATGACTATTCTACTCTGCAAAAACAGGCCAGTGAGTTGAGTCTGTGGCCTAGCTGATCATAATGAAGCTTTGAGGCTATCATTAATAAGGCAGGTGCTTCTAGGAGTACTGTTTCCATCTGGGATGGGAATTATGTGGCTCTCCAGACATTTTTGCAATATCAATCACAACAGCCCTAGCCAACATAGCTAATGGTGAGGAATGCTGGGACTTACAGTCCAACGGGGATGTAAGCCCTTGATTGTATCATTGTTGCATGTAGTTCCCCCTCCCACACCGTAGCACAGAATGAATACTTTTGATAGATTGTTCTTAACTGCCATCAAGTTGACTTCAGCTTATGGCAACCTTGTGAATATGACACCTCCAAGTCACCTTATCATCAACAGCCCTGCTTGCTTGACATGGCTTGCTTCACTGACTACCCACTTGTAATGCAGTCTTCTACTTTTCCCACTGTTGTCTATCTCACCAAGCATAATTGTCTTTTCAAATAAATAACATCATTTCATCTATTCTCTCTGTATTAGAGTGTCCCAAAGTGTCCTGAAGGACTTTTCTGCAAAGGAAAAATATGTGGTTTCTTATTGTTTTTTTGGCACACAAAAAAAAACACATTTCCTCTGCAAAACCCATGTTTTCTGTGCAGAAACATTTCCTGCCCCAAAATTATGTGTTTTATTTACACAAAAAGCAATGTTTTTCTCTGTATAGAAAAATCTTGCAGAACTCTTTGGGACATTCACAGAACTGTGCAGAAGTCTCACTGCTCTATTATACTTCTAAACAGGGCTTCCCAATTGCCAGGAAACCCATTTTTCCAAGTCGGAAAAGAATCACAGAGAATATTCTTTCTCTCCCTATAGTCCAAAAACATCTGAAGACCTGCATGATTCTCACCTTCAGTTTACTTCATATTTTTGGTGGACGGGGTCAAAAGATTTGCCACTCTAGGACTGAATGTTTAAGTATTTGAAGGGATGTCACGCTGAGGATGGAGCAAGCTTGTTTTCTGCTGCTCCAGAGACTGGAACACAGAGCAATGGGTGCAAGCTCCAGGAACAGAGATTCCACCTCAACATGAGGAGGAACTTTTTGACAGTAAGAGCTGTTCGGCAGTGGAATGCACTCCCTCGGAGCATGGTGGGGTCTCCTTCCTTGGAGGTCTTTAAACAAAGGCTGGATGGCCATCTGTCAGGGATGCTTTGATCAAGATTTGCTGCGTGGCAGGGGGTTGGACTGGATGGCCCTCGTGGTCTCTTCCAACTCTGCAATTCTATGATTCTATGATTCTATGATTCTATGATTCTATGAATGATTGTCAGCCTTAGCTTGCCTCATATTTTTGGTGGAGAGGGTTGAAAGATTGGCCACTCCAGGACTGAATGATTATCACCCTTAGTTTGCCTCAAATTTTTGGTGGAGAGGGTCAAAAGACTGGCCACTCCAGTAGTGAATGAGAACCCAGTTCCAGCTAGTCCCAAAAACCCTCCAAAGGGCCTCTAATGTGACGCTCTTTTGAGAACTTTCCACAATGTGGTCTTGTTTTGATCCTACACATGAAGACCACCCTTTGGAGAGCCTGAGGTAAAGAGGAGAGGGGGGTGGAAGTATGAATGGAGTTAAGGAACAGGGAGATTTTTTTTTTATTTCAAACATGCAGGAGCTGAGGGGGTGCCAGTTATGGTCTCACGAAGGAGAAGTCGGGGCAGGGAGGGGAAAAAAAATAACAATCCCTATAACTTCTGGAAGTTGTCCTTGCCTGCTTTGCTGGGAGAATACAACCAAAGGTGACAGGACTTAGTTATGAAAGGGGAATTTAGGTCAACAATCAAAGCTTCAGTCAGGGGCCCACAAACAGGGAGTTAAAGGTTGGGGCTGCGTTCTTTCCCCTCGCATGCTTTAATCGCTTAGTATCAAAGTCACGGCAGAACGCTTGAAAGAGCAACTATTCTACAGGAACCTATAGGAAGCTTTTATCTGTCCAGAGGACAATAATTAAAAGAGACAGATTTGGGTTAAGTATTCCCATGTTCCATGCAATTGGACAAAGTCGGGGAAGATCCACCCAAGCACTTTCCCAAGTTCAGCGTGTCGGGAGCTTTCCTCAGACGACTTTGAGCCCATCGTGATTTGTGTTTCTTTTATATATAATTACACGAAGGGCGGGAATCACTCAGGCTCTCTGCTCCCTCCCCCCCATCACCTTCTTCCACGCAAACCTTAAATAATTCAGAACTCCAATGTACTCACAGCCAAGACACTGTTCGTACAATTGCAACTGCCATAAAAAAGCCGCAAGGGTCTCGGGGGACGCGGACGGCCTATGAACAAAGAATGGCCACATTTGATAAGGGCTTAGAACAACACCTTACCTCTGGCAAAGTGTATTTGCCTTTTCAAAAGCAGTAGTTCAAGTCCCTTAAACTATTTACAAATGGCTTCCGCATGTCCATCTCAGTTGGGTTTAAACTGTTGCTGGTCCATTTTCTTGGCCTATGCGCCAAAAAGAAAAGTCTGATTCATGGGGTTCTCAAATCTTGGGCCCTGAGTCTCAGTGCCTAGACCCTCTTCTCTGGTTTTCAGGGTAAGAAGGAGAAACCTCAGAGTGAGAGTACTGCCTTGAAAACTGTGGTTGATGCTTACTTGATCAGGCTTAATGACAAACCCAGAAAGTTCCCTTTGTAACATCCAACATCTCATGGTATCACCAAGGTATCACCAAGGCCCACCTCTTGCAATGACACAAGTGGTTATCTCCACTTCTCAGGTTTTGATCCTGAAATCTCAGGGGCTAGGGTATTCCTGAGCCTGTCAACCCTACCAGCCAGTAATGTTTGTGACAGCCCTGTTCCTTGATCCAGGACAAGTTTGCTGGAATATCCTGGTCTAAGTGTAGATGTGAACCGATCAAGTGTGAATGCATCATGGGGTTTTCTTGGCAAGATTTGTTCAAAGGGGGTTTGCTGTGCTGTCCTCTGAGGTGGAGAGATCACAACTTGGCCAAGAAAACACCATGATCGGTTAGCCTTAGGGTGGCCATAAGACAGAAATGACCTAACGGCACACAACAGCAATATGTTGTAATCCTTACAAGTCAGCTTGAACCCAGACTGAGAAAAAGGTGAGGTATAAATAAACCCAACAAGAACAATCAAGTAGTAGTAACAGTAATAGTAGTAGTAGACAAGTTTGTTGGAATGTCCTGGTCTAAGTGTAGATGTGAACCTATCAAGTGGGAACCCATCACAAGGTTTTTGTGGCAAGAATTTTTTTCAGAGGTTTTCCTTTGCCTTCCTCTGAGGTGGAGAGAATGTGGCTTGCCCAAGAAAACCCCACAATAGGTTCGCCTTAGGATTGCCATAAGCTGGAAATGACTTAAAGGCACACAATAACATGTTGTAATCTTTGTATGTCGTCTTAAGTCCCAGACTGAGAAAAAGGTGGGGTATAAATAAACCCAACAACAACCAAGTAGTACTAGTAGTTGTCATAGTAATAAAAGCATTAGTAGCAGGCATGGACTTGTAAGGTATATGCACCAGATAGATATAGAACCTCAAGGTCTTGGGAAGAATGGTAGCAACTCAAAGAAATATAAATGCTGTCAACCCAGATAGGTTGATACAGGTGAGTTGTTACAAGAGGAACAAAATGAGCAAACTTCTCATACATCCCTTCTCTCCTTACACCTATAGCTCACTGCAGCTTCTTTTTCCCTCCTGCTCCCAAGACTTTTCTTCCAAGGCTTTTTCAGACCTTTACTTACCTAGGGATATAGCTAGAGGGGAGGACAAAATGGGATATAGCTAGAGGGGAGGACATCCCTGCCCCAGCATAAGAATTCTGCCACCCAAAAGGAAGCTTCTCCTCAACTTCTAGTACGGTATTGCAGTAACACAAAACATCAATTGAGAATTTTAAACAAAAGTTTAGCCATCCAAAGAAAAAAAGGCAGGGAAATGTTTTCAAGGAGAGCCAGCGTGGTGGCATGGTTTTGAGCATTGCTCTACAACTTTGGAGACCAGGATTCCAATCCGTGCTCAGCCATGCAAACCCACTGGGTGACCTTGGGCAAGTCACACTCTCTCAGCCTCAGAGGAAGCCAAAGGCAACCCACCCCCCGCTGAACAAACCTTGCCAAGAAAACCTTATGCTATGTTTGCCTTAGAGTCACTGTTAGAAATGGTTTGAAGGCACACAACAACAAAGGTTTTCAAGGGGATGTGAACCCAACAAACACCAGAGTTATAGGTGTGAATGATTTTCACTGTTTTACTCTAAGGCAGGGTTTCTCAACCAGGGTTCCCTGGGATCCTAGGGTTCCACAAGATGTTCTGTGAGGGGTTCTGTGAGATATTGCAATTGGGAACAAATATTTTTTGTTGAGCTGTAGATATAATAATTTTTAGGCACAGGTTCCCTGAGACCTTAAAACTGTTCTAAGGGTTCCACCAGGGTTAAAAAGGTCAAGAAAGGCTGGTCTATGGAATGCTGGAAGGAAAATTTAAATAGGGAGCAGTAACCCACGCCCTTCAACTATCCTGATAGTTTGGCAACAAAAGTCCCAATTCATGCTCTGCCATCATACCTTTCCAGCTGCTTTTAAAATGTCCTCCTTTTCTCTTTCCTCCTCCACTTCCCCCTTTGTGCTCGGCTTCCTTCCATTGCTGCAAAATGAGCTCAAGGTGAAAACGTTGTTTGTACTCCATTAACACAGGAAGAGGGCAAAAATATTGCCCTTCTTACCAGGTCCAAGCAAACTGTTGCAGCCTCTTCTAACCTGTGTGCCTTCCTCATGAAATGCTGCTGCCTTGACTGCACTCCCATGTTGCTCGATCACAGGTGTCCTAGCTTCCATCTGTGAAATGCTGGAGGTATGCAACACCTGGGTGGATAAATGACTGGGGATTTTAAAAGGCAAAGTTTTCACCTGGGAAACCAGAGTTGTAAGGTGCTTGGTTTTCAAGAGAAGCACAGTTGAACCAGCCTATTCAAGTGACAGCTCTGATACTTGTTTTTAATTATATGATTTTAATTATATTTTAACAATAGAAATTTAATTTCATTCTTTTTTTAACTTTTTACTTACATTTTTTAACCATTATTACCTGCTTTGAATCCCATCTTGGGAGAAAGACAGGATATAAATCCAAAAAGCAAACAAATAAATACTGAAAATCAGAGAGTTGGAAGAGACCACAAGGGCCATCCAATCCAACCCCCTTCTGCTATGCAGGAACACAGAGTCAAAGCATTCCAGACAGATGGCCATCCAGCCTCTGTTTAAAAACCTCCAAAGAAAGAGACTCCAACACACTCCATGGCAATGCATTCCATTGCTGAACAGATCTTAGGACTTTGGAGATTATCAGATGCGGCAAAAACCACATCAGATGATCACCAGAAGAATAGGAAGGGGCGACCTTACCAGACGATGTTGTCCTCCAATGTTCTGGGAGCATAGTGCAGGCATCCCCCCCCCTTTTTTTTTTGTGGCTTCTCTCCATCAATGCAAAAGGAAAGCCTTGTCCACTACATCCCCAAAATAGAAGGACACAGATGTCTGGTAAGGTTGCCCTTTCTGTTCTTGTAGCAATTTTCTGATGTGGTTAGGAATGTGATTTTGGGGCACATTCCCCTGTGTCTGATAATCTCTTTTATCACACTGCACTGTTGTAGTGCTATCAATCCACTTTAACTGCTATGGCTGCCTCCTCCTGTGGAATTCTGGGCTTTGTAGTTTAGTGAGGCTCTCTGGCTAAGAGTTTTAAATGCCCCTCCCTAAACAGCAAATCCCAATATTCCACAGGAGGCAGCCATAGCAGTTAAAGTGGAATAATAGCGCTATAACAGTTTAGTATGATAATGTCCTTATTACTGTCTGGAAGTTCTTCCTAATGTTTAGGTGGAATCGCTTTTCCTGCTGTTTAAGCCCATTGCTCCATGTCCTAGTCTCTGGAGCAGCAGAAAATAAGCCGAAAATATATCTACACACACACACACACCGAAAAAAAGTGCTTACACATGAAGCAAGAAGGCCATCAGGAGCGAGGAGGATATGAGGAAAAGATAAGGATGTGATCAGACAAGACAAACTGCTGGTTCAGCAATCTCAGACATATACCCTATGGTGTGCATTCCCCTGAAATCACACGGGACAGCAGAAACAGAAGACTGGAGGGAGAAGAAAACATCTTACTCATGGGGAGGCCTACAGGATGGGTTGATTCTTCTCAGGGAAGGTAATAATATCTCTCCACTTTTGCTTTTCCGCCACATGCAAATGGGTTTAACCCCCAACTTGTTTATGTCCCAACAGAAAAGACCTCTGCAGATTTTGGGAAGCTCTTCAAAAACAAGGAGGGATGAAAGTCTTTTTCCACCTGCACTGACTAAAGTCAAGATTTACAGCTTTTGCTCAGACTGGAAAGGATCAGGTTGTAGCCAGAAGCACAGAAGTAAAAAGTTACAACCATGACCATGATGATGATCATTAAAGGTCACAATCCCTACAGCGACAATCCAATGTGGTGGTTCCACAATCTGCCGCCTTAGCAAGCTCTGCCCCCTGTGTGTGTCCAACCAATCGGCTGTCCTCTTCAGCAATGCGCTGTGATGCGATTTGGTTGTCCTAACATACGGGAGTGTGCATTTCCTCTGCAGTTGTCAAAAAACTCAGGAAAAGTCCTGGAGGCTTTTGCCATGGACTTTCCATGACATTTGCTCCCCCTCCATCTGAAAAGGATGGAATGCTGAGGGGGATCCCATTTGGACACATTGGATTCCATCAGGATTTATTTCACTGTCTGGACTACACTTTAATGAAGTGCCTGAAAGAATCTCTCTCTCTCAGCATGTGAATTGGGACCATAGCATAAATTCTAACTCTGAGGTTTTTGGGGTGACTGGCTGAATGTGAACAATTCACATAGGATCGAGCGCATGAGCCTGCCTTACAAATTAATGAGCGGCGTTTAAGAGCCTGAGTTAGTGAGGAGAAGAGTTGTGAAATATTTCTTTTAAATGTATTAAATTATTAATCTGTTTTGTACTGTTCAACTTCTGTTAATAAAGCATTGGTTTTGTGCATCATCTCCAGGAACACTATATCTATATCTACATACACACACGTATAAAAGGAGGACTGGGTTCAGATACCATGTCTGTGGTGGCTGCAGAGGAGAAAGAGTGTTGGTGTCTAGTGGGAATAGAAGTTGCATAAAATTCCACACAGGGACCTCGAGGACATCTAGTAGGTCCCCACAGTGGTGGCCAGAGAGCAGTTGGACAGGAGGAGGTCCTTACACAGATGGGGATAAGGGAAAGCCCTCCCTCTTGGTGAAGGCAGTGGCATTTATGGAAGTCTTCACAGATGGTGGGAGTGATTTAGGCAGACCCTTACATCAGGTGGGAAAAGATGGTGGACTAAATGATAATTCGCAATTCGGGCCTTATTCTGTGGGAAATTCACACATGGTTGTTTTGAGTAGAAAACAGGATTTTCTGCATAGGAAATAATAATTCTACCCAGAAGTATTGTTTTCTGCACAGAAAATGCTGTCTGCCTTGCAGAAAATGCCGTTTTGGGGGTGTAGAAGAACCATGTGTGAATTTTTCACAGACTAAGGCCTGAATTGCGAATAGGCTTTGAAAACTGGGTGGGTTTTCAAATCTCTTCTTGCAATGGGTACAAAGCTGCTAAAATGACTTGTTGCTTCCTTAGAGAAGAAAGTTGATGAGGAATTTCACCCTTACCATTGATCTATGGCCACCTCCTGTAGAGCTCTTGGATTATAAATCCCAGAATCTCCCAGCCAGCACGGCCACTGGGAGAATAAGGAAGGTGTCATTAAAATCTTTCCAAACTCTGCTTCCTTTATGTATACAATCTGGTTAACCTTGTAAGTTGAAAGGGGGACTCATCTCCCCTTCCAGCTCTTGCTTTAGACCTCAGAGGGATGCATGTTAAAAGAAAAGAAAGAAAAGAAACCTGTCCTTGTCTGATAAGCAAACTATCCTGTTCCACCTGTAGCTTAGCACCTCACAATGCATAAACTGGGCTGGCTTTGCTGTGAAATGGATTCCTTTCCAAGCAGGCCATAAAAAGAGCATCTCTCATCCTCCCCTGCATCTTTCCAAGAAGCCTGCTCTCCGATGTGATCAATTCCCCAGTTATCTCGAATCTACACACATGCTGCAATCCAAACAAGTTGATAATAAAGGGCAGAAAACTGTCTGGCTTTCCATGGAATTTACTTGCAGCTAAAGCTTCATATGCCAAACCATAAAACACACACACACACAGAGGAAGATAGACTGGTTAGGACACAAGAGAATTCCTCACCCCTGACTAAATCTACATACAGTATTTGTAGCTATCTCAGGAATAGTAATACAAGTAGCAAATGATGGCTAAACATTTTGGCTCAGTTCACTTTTTGAATTGAAGTTACAATTTTTTTACACTTTTCTGTTTTAATTTTTAACCTGAACAATCTAGTTCAATGGCTCTTCAGCTTTTCTTTACCAGGGACCCCCTTTATATATATTTTGTTGCTATGGACCCGTAAAATGTAACCAAGCTTTAAAACCTTCACAACAATAACAACAATACAATTACACCATCCATTAACCCTTCTCTCAGAAGCAGTGGAGGGGAGGGAAGATTTTTCTCCTGCTCCTTCCTGCAAATTTGTGGCTGGAGCAGATTGAATGGCAATGTGCAGGTCAAGCCAGCCAGCCTTTGCCTTGGCTCCTGTCATGTGGGCTGAACAGCCTTCAAGCCTTTGCAGATCCCCTATGAGGACATTGTGGCCCTCTGGGGCATCCATGGACTGCAAGTTAAGAACCACTGATTTAATTGACAATCAAAGTAGTATGCATTTAAAAAAAAAATAAAGAGAAAGAAACAACGAAGAAAATAAGTGGGGAGACAACCCACAACCCACAACAGTACAACCTCCATATCTGCAGGGAATATGTTCTTGGACTTACTGTGGAAACATGAAACTGTGGACAATAGCAAACTCTATTGAAATGAATTACTTCCAGCCTGAGCACACCAAAGAGTCATGCTGGAAGGCCTAGAGAGTCCTCTTTCAATGCTTGCTAATTATGGACAAGTTCCATTAATTCAACAAGGGGTCTGCTCTTTCATCAGTTCTTCTTGCCTATGAGGCTCACTTGGAACTGATTTCAAGAAAAGAGATTCTGTCTAAACATTAGGAAGAACTTTTTCACTGGAAGAACTGTCCGACAATGGAAGAGATTGCCTCGGTGGGTGGTGGATTCTCCATCTTTATTGTTGTGGTTGTGTGCCTTCAGGTCATGGCAACCTTAAGGCAAACCTATCACAGGGTTTTTTTGACCAGATTTGTGTAGAGGGGGTTCACCTTGGCTTTCATCTGAGGCTGAGAGAATGTGACTTGCCCAAGGTCACCCAGTGGATTTCCATGGCCGAGAGGGGAATTCAAACCCTGGTTTTACAGCATTGTAGTCCAACGCTTAGACCACACTGGCTCTCCATCTTTGGAGGTCTTTAAACAGAGATTGAAGGGACCTCTTTGGGGAGTGCTTTTTAAAGCTGTGTATTCCCGCAAGGCAGGGGGTTGGACTAGAAGATCCTTGTGGTCCCTTCCAACTCTAAAGTTCAATTAGTCTATGAATCTCCTACAACCACCATTTCACGCATGTGCAGTCTCCTTCCCCATGACAGAAGGAAAGAGTACACAAGACAGGCATTTGGACAGGGCAGATAGCCATGTCTGTCAAAGCAGATATGCCTACAGGAAGAATCAGTAACCCTGCTGTGTATTTTTTAGAGGGAGAAGAAGAGTGTGTAGCGCTGGCTTACATATTGCTCCCCCTTTTCTCTCCCCTTCTGGACTTCTCTTGGGGGATCTGTATTTGTAAACAGAAGAGATACAATTCCTGGAGACTCCAATTTAGAGCAGAGTCAGAGGCTGTGGTGTGTGTGTGTGGGGGGGGGGGAGAGAAGTCAGTTTGGGGACTCCTCCTGAGCCCCAAAGCCAAGCTTCACTTGCGTGTTTCTTGCCAGAGACACAAAGGCCTCACTGTATAAACTATACACTGCTTGATATATTTTTTTAACAAGGCAAGTGGGAATATGATAGGTGCAGGCGGAAAAGCAAACAGCCCCATCTCAGAGAAACACTTCCCATTTCCAGTTGCTGAGAGCACAACACGCCCAAATTAAATCATCCCCCACAGCAAACGGAGGTCTTGGCCCAGCTGACACGGGCGCTCCTCCACCGAAGGCTGATTTCCCCTGGTGATCCCCATAAATCTTGAGCCTATTTCAGTCCTCCATAACTGCATACACACACACACACACACACATGGGGGGAACACCACTCACTTTTGTTTGGAAGACTCCCACCCTGAATGCAACCCCTCCCTACCCCACAACTTATAAATCCTGAGTAATTGAGAGCAGAACTCAGCCCTCGGCCTGCATTATAGGATAGCAGGCATTGCCAAAAATTGCACATTTCAAGACTCTTCTTCTGCAAGGGCTTCACCTTCCAAGTCCAAATGATTCTGCTAGGGGTTGGAGTGGTCGAGAGATTTTTGCTCCCCGTCCTCTCCTCCCTGGAACTCATCTTGACTGCAGTGAACTGCCTTGAAAAACTCTCAAGAGCAGAAATGTTTGAGGTTTGCATGCCACATCTCTGGGAAAATTTCAGGGTTCTGCATAGTCTGGAGTCTTATCTACATGGGCAATTTACCTCATCTTGCCCGTGTCTGACAGCTCCACAGTCCATATGACACAAGGCATTTGCCCTGATCTTCCCCCAGGTAGACCTTATGACCCCCAGGGCAGAAACAAGGCTCAGACAAGGGCAAGTCAGAGTACGGGTCCGATACCATGTTCTAAAATAATACCCAGTTTACTCTGCTGCCACCAGGAAAATATGGAATGGTCCCCGAGTGTCCACAGGACGCTGTCCAGCCCATCATTACCAGTCACCCTTAGTCTTCCGGGCCCAGGAAGGGGTCCTGCAGCATGTAACCAAGGCTGCTCACATTCAGGGACCCTTTGGTCACATGTTGCGGCAGGATTTCTCGATGTCAGGGGGGCAAGGAAAATGTCAGCAATGATGGGCCAGTGTTCCTGTCTGGACTCCAGCCCATTTTGTTTAGGTAACAGGGGAGGCAGAGGCCTCATCCACAAGTAGGATACACCAGTGGGGAGCCAGCATATCTGTAAGCACCTTTGGCATAAAAGGTGCTTACAAAATCCATCAAAGATGCAGCCTGATGCTCCTTTCCAAGTACTTGGAATCCTCCAGGCTGTTCCATGTACAGTTCCTCAATATCCTGACCCAGATAGATAAGCCCTGGGTGTAAAATCCTAGCATTGCCCTCAAACTCTGCTACTTTGCCCTCTGTGTCTCCAGCACTGTGATGCATCAGGAAATAGGCAGACTGGGCTTTATAGTAGGAGAGTTACACATTGTTGTTGCTGCTGCTGTTAGGGGCCTTCAAGTCAACCCTGACTCACAGGGATGATTTTATTCTAGGGTTTTGGTGTCACCATTTCTTCAGAGTTAGCTTGCCACTACCTTCCTCTGAGGAAGAGAAAGTGTGACTTGCCCAAGTTCACACCTGTGCATTCCTCTCTCTCTGGTTTTTCTTTGCAAACAAAGATTCAGGAAGGACTCATCCCGCACTTTCTGCAAGTGCGCTGATGACTAAAAAGGCCAATCTGAGATAAACAAGTCCGGTTGCAGAAAGCACAGCAGAAGGTCTCCTTAGGTGATGTCTCCAGGTTGTGATTCTTTCTGCGTTGTCGTTTCTCTTCAAGAATCATGTTCGGCCTGAGTTCTCAAATAAGGCTGCAGCATTGTGGATAGTGCGTCTCCATGCCTCCCGATGTGAGGCCAGGGCGGTCCATTGTTGGTGATTAATTTTGCCATGTAGAAGAAGCAAGCACACTGGTAGATATTCAGATCAGATGTTGGAGGCAGGAGCTCGTAGCTTCCATTTTGAAATGGTGGAGAGAAGTCCGCTAATATTGCAAAGAAATTCTGCAACGGGCACTTTGTTTTGTTGGGGGAGAGGGTGCTGAGAAAAAGAGAAATGACTTCTGGGAAATTTTAGCTCCACTGTAGCCCTTCCTTCACTGGGGAATAGACTCCTAGTAAGTGTGGCCCCAGGCACAGAGAGACACGGGCTCACGTGCTAAAAAGATGCATAGAAATCCATAGAGATTACCGTTATCGTAATCCCCTCTATTTGCTTGTCAAGCTAAGGCAAACAGATGGAAAACCTGCCAATCAGGAAGCAGAAATGTATGGGGGGAATCAAGGACAGGGAGATAGTAAGGGAAAGAACTTAGAATGGGACTGATAAGAGAGGGAGAGTGAAGAGATCAAAAGGTTACATGCTTACATCACACAGCTGAGGAAAGTGCATTGAATAAGTATCTTGAGAGCAAATAATTTATTTTGGGAGAAGTCGAATTTGGCTTTAGGAGAGCAGAAGTTATCACATCAAGGCAAATTCCCATGCATATTTGTTTTCTGAGTGGACCAACCATCAGAAAGGCTGGAGGTTCCAACCACAGCCCAGACATCTATGATACGGCTTGACCCCAGTTCTCTGTTGCTCAGGACAAGGGTGAGGAATCTCAGGGCAAGAGAGATGCCTTATAAAGCCTGTGTGTGCATTTCCTCATCGGTTAGACTTGGCCATTTTTATTTGAATGGCAAATTTTGTGCAATTGTAGTTGATGCTCCATGTATCCTGCCAGGGACTGCTTTTTGTGACCTCATGAGGCTCCGCTCCTTGTGACATCACAAAGTGCCATCCCTTGGTCTCAGGTTTTGGCCAGGGCCTAGGACATTCCTGATCTTCCAACCCTCATCTATGAATAGGTCAGATAAAGCTTGAAGATCCCCCCTCTTTTTTTTTGTGGCTACCTCAGCTGTCCTGTCTGTAAAATGGGCTCAAAGCTCTTCTGCATAGCAAAAATCCTGCATTATTTATTCTTTCTTTTTATTACTACTTAAGAGAATGAAGACTAGCTGCTTGTCTTATTGAAAAACTGCCTGCCACATTGGGTCTGTTTTTGTTCTTCGGGGCTGTACTTGCTGGCTCAATTTAGAAGGTGCTGGAGAGGAAGTGAAGTTGCGAGGGCTAGGGAGTAGACCCTTTTTGCTTTGAATAAGGTAGTGGTAATTTCAACTGTGTATTTAGGAGTGAGCAGAAAGGTAAATTCTTTGTAGCATAAATTTTTACATTGCATTTGCTTCCATTTTGTATGTAGGGCTTTATGATTTGCACCCAAATGGTGCAATATACGTGAGCAGCACAGGTGGAAGTGTCCTGCAATCAAGTCATTGCTGATATCTATCTATCTATCTGTCTGTCTGTCTGTCTGTCTGTCTATCTATCTATCAATTGATAGGTAGACAGAGAGATAGATAGATATTGGCCCATAAATTATGATTGTGTTTGCACTATTCAATTACAGGTGGCCCCATAGGACCCAGAAAGAGGTACATTGATCTTCACCCCCACCAACATGGCCAAATGCAAGAGATACAGTACTGGTCCTACCCTGTATCTGCAGAACCAAAACCTCCTGTATCAGTTATCAGAGGGAAACAAAATAGGGGGTGCATACCATAGAGTTGCACTGGAAAATGCCTCTCTAGGCATCTTCTGGGTCCTCCAACACAGGATGGCCTTTATTTTAACACGGTTTGCTATTATCTGTGGTTTCACTTAAACATGTTAAGTCCATAATGTATCTGATACAGGGAGTGGGGAGAGACCTGGATTTCCAAATGTGGAGAGAACCATGATGCATGGGCCTGCAATATTGACGTTAAACAAGAGGAGCTTTTCTATGAAAATGTAATGACAACCCTAACTCAACCCAAACATGGTTGAATAGGCAGGGATTCCCAGCCAGGCCTTTAAGAGTTAAGCATTTCAAGTTCTGGGCCTGGAGAAAAAGATTTCTCAGCTTCTCTTTCTCCCACATTCATATTTTTAAAAAATGTGTAAGTCATTTCCATCCTGGATATGAAGCCATGTGATTTTTCATGGATTCTTACTAAAACAGAACCAACCCAAAAAGTCACAGTTTTAAGAGAGCTTCGCTGGAATCCTTCCTTGCCTCTGTCTCTCTCCCACCCTTTCATCTAGGATCCTGCCACAATCTTGCTTTCTTTCACCAGGGAATGAAAGTTTGGGAAAACAGAGGCGCTTCCTGTCAAGCAGGGCTCTGTTAACTCAGGATCATGTTCTCGAACTGGCATCCACCAGGGATGGAAAAAGACAGTGAGCAGAAGCGGACGGGGGAAGCCCTTACTATTCACTCCTCTTGGCCAAGACGCCTTTTCCTCCTCCGACTCATTCACCCAAATTGTTTCCACTCCAGCCCACTGAAGAGACAAGCCATTGCATTTCCTCAAAATGGAGATAGGAAATCACTGCTCCGAATGGTTCCTTTCTCTATGACAATTCCAAAGGTGGGGAGCCTGACTTATTTTCTGTGGGAAGCAAACACTCTTTGGATCCAACGTGAGAAGTGGCATTTATAGGGATAGAAAGAATGGCTGGGATTCACTATTGCAGTTAGGCATGGGTAACCTAGAGTTATGCAACTATAATTGATTTGTATTCACCAAAGCCTATGTATTCATGTTTAAGGAACCCTGGCGGCGCAGTGGTTAAATGCCAGTACTGCAGCCACAATGTTGTGAGTTCGATCCTGCAGGGCTCCAAGGTTGACTCAGCCATCCATCATTCCATAGGTCGGTAAAATGAGTACCTAGCTTGTCAGGAGCAATTAGCTAATACATCGTAAACAGCTCAGGGAGTGCTTTGCACTGATAAGCGGTATAGAAATGCTACTAGCTATACCCAGCGTAACATACACCATTAAAAAACTCCCCCCAAAACTCCGGTAGACCTCACAACAACTCTGTAAGATAGGCTGGTGGATTTTTAAATTCCTCTTCCCCCCTTCTCAGTGTTCCACACTTTCCCCGGAATTTCTGTGGGTGACTCACTCTATTGCTCTGCTGCCGCCGTGGCCACTGCCACCACCAGTTGACTGCCTGGTCCCATCACAGGTGACTTGCTGCCACTGGTAGTTGACTGCCTGGGGCCTGTCGCAGGAGGCCCACTGTGGTGGTAGCCAGCAATTGACTGTCTGGGTCCTGTCACAGTGGCAGCAGCGGCATCCCACCACCAATTTAATGTCTGGGTCCTGTTGCAGTGGCGGCGGTGGCATCCCACCATCACCACTGCCGGTAGCAGTAGCGGCATCCCACCTCCGCTGCCAGTTGACTGTCTGGATCCTTGGCCACAGATTGAGTGGCAGGAGTGGATTGTGAGGTGGAGGGGGAATTTACATGTGGGTGGTGATTGGTTGGGTGTGTTTCCTGAGTAGCCAAGGCTGGGAAAACCAACAAACAGAAGATAATCATATAGACAGATAAATAGACAGACAGACAGACAGATAGATAGATAGATTGCTATTGCTATGGCACTATTGCCATGAGCATAAAAGCGTCCCATCAACTTGCTTTACTGGGATCGACAGAGGTGCGTTCTCCTGAGCAGACTGATTGTACACACACCCTGCTGCCAGCAATTGCTGGTGCAAAGAGAAATTGCAACAGGGATCCTGGTTCTGATTGTTGAACTGGAGATCACTGGAGACAGGTGGGTGGAAACATCAGTCAACAGGAGAGTAGACACCCATCATTCACAGCAGCTGATATCCAGTAAAGCAGGTAGCAGGGTGGTGGTGTTTTCAGCCAGTAGAAGCCACTTAGTTAAGTATATTTAACTAAGTAGCTGATTTAGGATCTCAGCCAATATTCATACTTATTCATCAACAGGTCCAAAAAGTGGATTTCTCAACAATCAAGAAACTTTGTCAGGAAAAATAACAGACCAACCAAGACCTTTGTACACCATAGGAGAAAATTGTGCAAACATCCCAAAATGTAGCGAAGAAATTATTCTATAGAGAAAGAATGTTGTTGTCATTGTTTTTGGTGCAAAACTTATTTTCTATGCTTTTCTGCTTCTCAGTTCTAGCAAACTCTCAAGCAAGATGGTTCCCACAGCCCTGAGATGTAGAAAAATGGGTTTCTTGTGGAGAAAACATCTGTTTCCTGCTCAGGAAACACAAGTTTTCTGTGTAGAAAACAGGGGTTTGGAGCAAAGTACCACATGTTTTTCTCCATACAATAATTCCTCCACAACATTTTTGCAACATTTGAATACAGGGAGATTACCACAGGCAAAGATTTATTTTCCCCCACAGCAGGGTGAAAACCACTGTCATGGTTCATCCTCACACACGAAGTCAAGGCTTTGCATCCCAAGCTATTTCTTGAAAGTGTGTGTGTGCGTGTGTGTGTGTGTGTGTGTGTGAAGTGAAGGAACAGACCAGCCACATTTGGGGATCTTGGGAGATTTTAATCCTTCTGCTCCTCAACTCTGGCAAGCACCATGCAAAATGGTTTAATGGGCTTAAGTGCCCAAACAATGTCTGGGCAACCAGACAAAGGCTGGTTATTACACAGCTGGTAAGCAGAGGTACAACACAATCAAGCTAACTACAGTCAAAGGAATCAAGGCAGCGTGAAGTCAGACATTTACTTTACCAGCAAGCAAAACACAAGTCCACAAGCATAGTCCAATATACAAGGTCCAGGTCTGGCAAACAGAGTTCAGGGTAGTCCAGCAGAATCCAGGTCAGGCAAACAGAGTCCAGAGTCAACAAACACAGTCCAGGTCAAACACAGTGAGAAGGAACACGACAGCTACTCAGGTGGATCAGATAATCTCCAACAACTCCTGGAGGGCAGTGCTGGGTATTTATAGATGCAGCTGCTGCTTAACTAATTGCTGCTTGCTATAATTACACTGAGACTGCTTCAAGCCCCCCTTTTGTTGTCTCCATGCTGTGGAGGTAGGTATAGGCAATTTGTCCTCTGTATCTAAAGGGGATCAGGACCCTCTGCCAGAGCTGATACTGCACTATTGTCTGTGTCTGAGGCCTGTGGCTTTGGAACATCCTCCTGCTCTGGTTCAGCAGGTCCTGGCATGTCCACTGCTTCAGTCTCTGGACTTTTTCAGACATTAATTTACCGTGGAAGAAGGCTCGTAACATTCGCGAGGCCGCTGCGCAGCAGGGGGCCCGTTTCATACAACACCGTCCCCCTGCTGTGAGAGAGCGGAGGCAGCCGTGCCATATTTGGCCATTTTTTACTCATGGAAGTTGCCCGTGAATAAAAAATGGCCAAATATGGTGTGGCTGCCTCCGATCTCTCCTGGAATGGTAACAGTTGATTTCGGCAGGGGGACGGTGTTGTATGAAATGGGCCCCCTGCTGCACAGCAGCCTCGCGAGTGTTACGAGACTTCTTCCGCAGTAAATCAATGTCTGAAAAAGTCCTCTGAGTCAGAGTCCATATCCAAGTTCTGGATCCAGGGCATGACACCAAGGTGCATCCAAATAGAAACAACACAGTGTGTATGTGTTTTTGCACATGCATTATGAGTAGGGTTACCAGGTCACAATCATCTCAATTCCTGAGATTTCTGGGCCCAAACTAGAGACCTAGAGATGGTCCTTGGTTTTGCCCGGGATGCAATGCCTGGTGATGGCACCTCATCTGTCCAAGATTCTTCTCATCAGGGTTTCTCCACAGTAGAGAAACATATTTTTGGACCATTCTTTCATTTGTTTTGAGTATTCTTCCCTCAACGTACCATCTGACTCAATAGGGTTGTGAAAAAAGACCACCCATTACTGATTCCCCAAGGCACAAAGAAAGACTAAACAGGCACACACTGGCCAATTTGCAATGCAAAGCACTGGCATTCAACAGAAGGACAGTGTAGCACAACCACTGTGTTAGTAAATCAATTTAGATTTACACTACACTAGGATGATGTAGGATCTTGGCCACATTTCTCTTTCTCTCCTGTTTCTATTCCAGCGCCTTCCAACTTTGCATCTGGAAAATGAATTAGCATCTGGGATGCTAATGCAACTCAATGACTTCTCTTTTCTTGCTTTTTTTTTGTTGTTGTTATCCGTCAACACATTTCTACCAACAAGCAGGGACTGGAGGAAGAAGGGAAGCTTGCCCTGGAGTAATCGGGTGAGGCACCCCAACTGCTGAAACCACAGGCTACCCTTGCGCGTTTCCTCTTTTTGGAGAATGTGCAAGTTATCACCCTTGTTCGGGGTACAAATTGATCACCCATGCTCAATACATGGTGCGTTAAGAAGACTGTCCCGCTGGGACTGGATGCCAGCAGGATTGCTAGGTAGGCGTCCTCCCAAGTTCATCACCAATCCAGCTAGGATGAAATTCAGTTCAAGCCATTCATCAATCTTCTACAGCCTGGTATGAGCCTTCACAAATGATATTCAACTCCATCCATACATTCCTTCAACCCACCTTGAATCCCATCTCAGGAGAAAGGCAGGATATAAACCCAACAAATAAATAAAAAATAAACTATATCTTGTTTTTCTCCAAAATTGGGACTCAAGGCAACTTACAAAAAGGCAGAAAATACAATAAAAACCACATACAGTTGGGCTCCTGTATCCGCAGGGATTTCCCATGGATACCGGAAACCATGGATAATAGCGAACACCATTGGGAATAATGGGACTTCCAGTTTAAAATACCATGGAGTTGTCTTGGAGGACCAAGAAAATGTCTAGAGAAGATGCCTCTCTGGGCATTTTCTAGGAAGACTCTATGGTATGTATTGCTCTTTTTGTGTCTCACTGATAACTGAAACCGTGGATATTGGTTCCTCGGATACAGGGGACTGACTGTATAGTTAAAAAACATACAAAATTAAAATTAAAACAGTATTTTTAAAAATATAGTCAAAACCATTTAAAATCTGACTTTAAAACAAAGATTTAGAAACAGTACAGCAGCATAAAAAGTCAATTTGTTAAAATCAATTTCCAAAAGCTTGCTGAAAAGGCAAGATCTTAACCTGCCCCTGACCCAGCATGGGCATGAGGGTTGCCTCTGAAGACTAGGGTTTGAATCCTCACTCCACTGGGTGACCTTGGGCAAGTCACCCTCTCTCAGCCTTAGAAGAAGACAAAAGTAAGCCCCCTCTGAATCAATCTTGCCAAGAAAACCCTGTGATAGGTTCACCTTAGGGTCCTATAAGTTAGAAACAACAACTGTGTCCCCAAGGCACAGGTTAAGAACCACTGGCTTAGACCACTGGTCCATCTTGCTCAGGTCTGCCTACATCAACTGAATCAACAGTGTGATGCAGCAGCTAAAAATGCCAATACTATTCTAGGCTGCATTAATAGGAGTACAGTTGTCCCTCCACATTCATGGATTTGGTATTCACGGTTTTAAATATTCATGGTTTGAAAATATTCTTAAAAAATAATAATCCAAAAAGCAAACCTGGATTTTGCCATCTTATATAAGGGACACCATTTGGCTATGCCATGCATATAATGGGACTTGAGTATTCACGGATTTGGGTATTCATGGGGGGTCCTGGAACCAAACCCCAGCGAATGTGAAGAGACAACTGTATAGTGTCTAGATCAAGGGAAGTAATAGTGCCACTCTATTATGCTTTGGTCAGACCTCACCTGGAATACTGAGTCCTGTTCTGGGCACCAGCTTTTAGGAAGGATATTGACAAGTAGGTATGTGACCAGAGAAAGGCAACCAAGATCATCAAAGGTCTGGAAACCAAGCCTTAGGAGGAATGACTTAGGGAGCTGGGTATGTTTAAATTGGAGAAGAGAAGACTGAGAGATAACATGATAGCCCTCTATAACTATCTGAAGGGATGTCTTGTAGAAGATGGAGCAAGCTTGTTTCTGTTGCTCCAGAGACTAGGACACGGAGCAATGGATTCAAGTTGCAAGAAAAGAGATTCCATTGAAACATTGGGAAGAATGTCTTTTACTGCAAGAACTGTCTAACGATGGATGGTGGACTCTCCATCTTCAGAGGTCTTTATGCAGCGGTTAGAGGAACATCTTTCAGAACTGCTTTGGTTGTGTATAGCTCCTTCCAATTCTAACACTCTATGATTGTACAACTGGACACAGCTCTCTAGGGTTTCATACCAGAGCTCTACCTGGGGATGTGCTGCAAGGGATGGAACCCAAGGCTTTCGGTATGTGAAGCATATCCTCTCTCCTTGAGCTACAGCTCAGTTTCCCTGTAGTCACATTCCAATATGAAATCCAACAATACTTTGGCAGCTTGAGATCTTGCTAGTCCCCTTCAGGAAGGAAGCGTAATCTCTCCTTACACTCATGCTGGTCTGAGGTTGTGTGTGTGCGCAGAGTGCGGGGGGGGGGGGGAGAGAAAAGAAAAACAAAAACCAGCATTTGTGAAGGATACTCTTAGAGTCTTGCTCCTTGGACGACTTCCAGGTGTTTATACACACGGCCAAACCTGGCTTGGAGTCAACTCCCCAGCCCCCCTTCAAGAATGGATAGTGCTAAAAGAGAGAGAAGAGGTGAAGCAAGTGAGCTGGGGGACCAGAGAGAGAAAATTTAATCCTCCCCAATGCTCCTTTGCTAAAGAGGGGTGGGAGGCATTTCTACACTCCGGACAGGGCTGCAATCTAATCTCTGGCCATGCAATTAAAAGCACTCCAAACCCATCACAATCTTTATGAGTGTTGCGTCTTAGCCCAGGCCTGAGCTTGACCGTGAAGATCCTCGTAAAAAACGGCTCTGCGTGACTGTCTTTTTAAAAGCATGGGGTCTAAATATAACAATGGAAGGCCACCCCACCACAAACAGGGAAGGGGGAATTTTGCACCCACCACTCTATAACCCACCTGACTTTTTTTTCTAAAAAGCAAGATGGTTTGCAGTCCTGGGGAAATCCCAACACAAGCCTGGATGAAGGTGTGAAGGTAGGGATGGGTTGGGTGGGAAATGGCAAACGGTGGAATATTTGCAGCTTGGATTTGCTGCCTTCTTTGGCTTGGCTCCTCTTCTTGTTCACCCAAAGAAAAGGAGGAATCAGAAAAGATGGGTGGGAAGAAGAACAAGACCTGGAGCTGCTTGGGAGGGGGAGAAAAGATTTGGACAGGAGTCTTTGTTGGGCACACATCTCCTCCAAAGTGAGAGTGGAGCAGTCGGAGCACGGAAAGTGAGCAGAAGGAGGGTTTAAACTTTCCTCCTCCCCTCCCCTTTCCCTGTTTTCTTGGCTTTGGGAAAGTCTTCTCTGAGTGACAGCAATCTTGTAGGTCAAGTATAGGGCACGGGAGATAAAGAAATAAAAGCCATGTAATGTGGCAGGGGGGACAGAAAACAGCCTCTGAGGCCTGAAGGGTGACAGACCAAAGAAAAAGAAAAAGGGAAAGCATCTGCTGGCAGAAGAGGGCAGAAGGAAGGGTTGTTTTGCACCAAAGAGGGGGAAACCCTCATAGGAAAGGGGAAAACCCTCACCAGGCCATCAATGGGCATTGTGAATAATAATTATAATACCATTTGCAACAACAGCAGTGCATAACACTTCTCTTTTTTTGTGCAACACTTCTGAGTTTTCACTGCCCTGGTTGTATCCAGTGGCATTCTGGGATCTGTAGTTTACTTGAGGCACTAGAACTCTCAGGCAGAAATGTTTCAACATGCCAGGAAAACTACACATCCCAGGATTCCACAGCCATGGCAGTTCAAGCAATATTGACGTGCTATAATTAGGCCATGTTGAAAGAGACTAATTTTGCAGGCAGCCCTTACAACAACCCTTAAAGGTAGGATAGGATTGAAATGACCCATCCCCATATTGCCAGACCAGGAGAAAGGTAGACAAGGGACCGAGGTTAGAAAAATGGTTCCTAGCAGTATGAACATTTGAACCAGGAATTTCCTTAGGTTTCCCTACTCATTGTGTAAATCACAGGTCTCCTCAAGTTTCATTTGGTCTTTCAAGAGCAATTTCCCCTCCCCCAAATCCACTGGGTTAAAAGCGCTCTTAGGAGTTTTGGATTAAGACCAGAAAGACCTGAGTTCAAATCTCCACTCAGCCTTACAGTTTGCCGGTAGAACTTGGGCACACTGCTATATCTCAACTGGCCTACCTCACAGGATTGTTGTGAGGATCACAAGGGAGAGAACAATATGTAGAGCTTGGCACTGTGCAGAGGAAGGATAAGAAAAAAAATGCCATCACAAGAATGGTTCCAAATCACCTCCTTTTCTAATCTGCATCATTTTTGCACAAAGTGATCTTCTCTCCCCTTCCTTTTCTCTCTGCATCTCTTTCTGCTCTTTCCCAAGGAAGGGGCAGAGACAGAGGAGGTTAAAGTCCAAATGTGTCCAGACATTTGGGGTGAGGGTTGCATTGGATTAAAAGCAAGAGAAATGTTTCAAGATCTCATGATTTATTAAGCTGGCAGTTCAACCAAGGAGCAGTGCGGGGAGGAAGCTATAGTGCAACAGGATCTTGTCACCCACTGTCAGACATTTCCATGCTTGGAAGACATTTCAAAAATGCTGAAAAAATATTCAAGACGTACATAGGCACTTTTCATAGGATTCTCCCTTGGCCAAGCCAGTTACTTGTCTTGGGCATCCTTCCCTCTTCTTCTACTGACACAAACCAAACCCCAAAACTAGCATCCTTCAGACACTATGGACTACATCTTCCAACAACCCAAACCACCGGCCCTTGTGCTGGGGCTAATGGGACCTGTAGTACAAAGCATCTAGCAGGCACCAGGTCAAATGCTGATGGATATTTTTTTTCTTTTAAAAAGATCAGTGTCAGTTGAAATAACAGTTTTTTTGGGGGGTAAGTTGGTTTAAAGAACCGCAGGTGCTGGGATGTTTGATTGTATAATCCTGCATGGCAGGGGGTTGGACTAGATGGCCCTTGTGGTGTCTTCCAATTCTTATGATTCTTTGTCACCAGGGAATTAAGGAGAGGCTCTGAAGAGGGAAATATACAAAATAACACCCCGTCTGACCCCATGAGAATTGATCAGACTCCACTCCACCCCCCAAAAAACAGTTGATCTTTCCTCCTCTTGGCCTACTGCTCCCATACTCCCCAAATGGACCCAGCCATGTGGGGTGTGGATGATGGGAGGTGTAGTCAGAATGGTCCAGAGAGCTGGCAGAAAGCTTCCAGGAGAGGCATCACTTTCCCAGGATCTGGTCGGAACAGAGATGATAATTTTTCTCTCTGAGGGAATCCACACTACACAAACAATCCAGTTTGAAACTGGATTATTTGCATGGCTCCTTCCTATGGAATCCTGGGCTGTGTAGTTTTTACAAGGTCTTCTTTAGCCTTCTCTGCCAAAGAGTGCTGGTGTCTCACCAAACTACAAATCCCAGGACTGCATAGGACACAATCCAGGTTCAACCTGGATTATTTCTCGAATGTGGATGCCCTCCCTCCCTCTTTCTGTGCATTTCTCTCTTCCCCCAACTTTTGGGGACCCTGTTTGTGAATTCAATGGAGGGAGCAAAACAAGATCAAGATGAAGGTCTAGTTCTCCATCACCCACTTGCTCCATTGACCCAGCAGTTCAACTAAGCCTGTCTCATTTCATGCAACCCAAGACAGGCTATGTATTATTTATTTATTTACTCCTAAGTAAGTCTTGAGGCTTCCTAATACTACTGCAGACCATCTAGTGAAAGAAGCAGGCTTCCAAGGCCTGATCAGGGCCAGTTTAAGGGTCCGGCAGCACCTGCAGCCATAGGGGGCCCATCATTGGGGAGGGGGCTGTAGCAACCTTCCTCCTGCAAAAACATTATTAGCAATAATCTGAATATCCTGTACTGTGAATAGGTTAGGTTCTGAGATACACATATGGGACCCCCAAAATAAAGCATTGCAGCGCCCCCCAAATTCCTTAAACCACTCCTGGCCCCCATCCAAGGCAAGTGGCTTACTCAGTGCCAATCCCCAGAGCTTTACTCCCAAACAACCTCTCACTTTACAAGGGCTGCCTCTTCCAGTCTGCTTTGCTTCTCCACCCTGGCCCAGCCTTGAACTCCGAGGGGCTTACTCGCGAGTAAGTAGGTAGTCCTTCCCTGGCCTTAAAACATATGCACTAGACTTCTTGAAACTTATTCCTCCCCCCCCCCAAAAAAAAATAAAGGAGGGGAGGGAGAAAGAAACCATTCTGGATCGGGTCCAACCTGTCCAGATGGGAGAAGTTAAGGCGTTGGCCCTGAGCCACACACCCCCCGTTGGCGACTTAAGCCGGTCTCCTCGGAAGTAAGGCGGCTCCAGCGAAAGCATTGTCGTTAAGGCTTTGCCCGGGTTTCCCCATTCACAAAAAGAAAAGGAGGCGTGTGTGACTTCGCACAGGGCGTGTATTTTGGAAGCAGCAGAGCACGTGTTGCTGGGTTTGACACCCAAAGACATTCCCTCCCTCCCTCTCATACACATACACATACACACACACACACACACACACACATAACTTTGTCTTCCTCCATCCATCCAGTTTGGATGATCAATGCGCAATTGCGCCAAGGGTAAAGACTGGCAAACTCCGGGCAAGCAGCGTTTGCAAACCCACCAAAAGACTTATTTTCTTTCACTCGCTTTTCTTTACCCCAGTGGTTCTTAACCTGGGGTCCGGGACCCCCCTCCCCCGATGTCCTCACAAGGGGTCCGCAAAGACTTGAAGGCTGCTCAGCCCACCTGACAAGAGCCAAGGCAAAGACTGGCTTGGCTTGCGCATTGCCATTCAATCCGCGGCAGCCCCAACCTTGCAGGAAGAACCTGGAGAGAAGTCTGCCCTCCCACTCCAGTGCCTCTAATGGATGGTGTAATTGGATGATGATGATGATGGAGTTAAATTTTGGGGGTCCCGCGACAACAAAAGATATTTAAAGGGGGTCCCAGGTAAAGAAAAGGTGAAGAGCCCCTGATTCACACACACAAACATTTTGGGTCTTCTACTGTCCCGGAGCAGATGTGAGGATGGATTCGAACCCAAGACTCCCCAGCCCAGTAATGCTCGAACTCAAGCCAGGCGTCTCGGAGCAAACAGTTCCGCGCGCTCTCTCCTCACCCTCGGAAAGATGCTCTTCTGGGGTCTCAATCCCCCCGGCAGGGTCCAAGAGACCCCCCACCCACGAAGGACTGGGGCGCAACGCTGGAACCCCTCAAGCCAAAGAAGGCGCAAAACCGCGCCCGAAGCGCGCAAGCAGGGCAGGAAGGATCGGAACGGAATGATTTGCCACGGCTCCTTCCTATGAAGTCCTGGGATTTGTAGTTTTACAAGGTCTTGAGCCTTCTCTGCTCAAAAGAGTGCTAGTGGCTCACCGAAAGGGCAAAGCCCAGGGATTCCATAGGAATAAGCCCGGGCAAATCATCCGGTTTCAAACCGGACGAGTTGTGTAGTGTGGAATGGGCTTAAAAAGTCTGGCAGCTCCACTTGGCTCGCCGCGCAGAAAAAAACTCCCGTACTTGATAATTTGGGGTCTATGGACTGCGACCAACGGATGATGGTGGTGATGATGACAGAATCATAGAGTTGGAAGAGACCCCAATGGCTATCCAGTCCAACCTCTTTCCATGATGATGATTGAACCATAGAGAGAGTTGGAAGAGACCCCCAAGGGCCATCTAGTCCAACCCCATTCTGCCATGATGATGATGATGACAGAATCATAGAGTTGGAAGAGACCCCAATGGCTATCCAGTCCAACCTCTTTCCATGATGATGATAGAGTCATACAGTTGGAGGATACCCCCAAGGGCCATCTAGTCCAACCCCGTTCTGCCCTCATGATGATGATGATAGAATCATAGCGTTGGAAGAGACCCCCAAGGGCCACCCAGTCCAACCTCTTTCCACGATGCTAGAATCATAGAGTTGGAAGAGACCCCAAGGGCCATCTAGTCCAACCCCATTCTGCCATGGTGATGATGATAGAATCATAGCATTGGAAGAGACCCCCAAGGTCCATCTAGTCCACCCCCTGCCATGATGCGGCTGAGAGAATCATCCAACCCCAGCGTTAAAAGACACCCCGAAGGCCATCCAGTCGAACCCCGACCATCCCGATGAGGCTGAGGATGCCTTTCCCTCCTCCCGGGCCCCCTGCCCCGCTTACCTGCCACCACGGCCGGGGCCCTCTGCCCTCCCTCGGGCCGGAGCCAAGTCTCCACCGTGAACTCCACCCGGGGGGGAGCCTCCCGTTCGGTCTTCAGGCGGAGGGCTTCGCCGGGGCGGCCTCGGAAATAGAAAGCCCGGGTGGGCGCCGGGGGAGGCGGCTCTCCTTGCCTCCCTCCTCCTCCTCCTCCTGCTCGGAGGGGGGTCCCTGGCTCCTCTTCGGGGACCCCTCGCCTCCTCCTCCGGGGGAGCCTGGGGGTCTCGGTCCCGGTTGCGGCGCGCCTACCCCGGGCTAAGCGGGTGGCGCAAGTGCCGGGCGAGGGCTGGCCGGGGGCGGCCGGGGGGCGGCTGTCTTTGGGGCTCCGGGTGTCCCTGCGCGCCCGGCGGGAGCGCTCCTCCAGCCCGCATTCGGGGCCGCCTCGGGGGCCCGGGGCCGCCTCCCCCGGGCGCTCGCCTCCGCCGCCCGCCGCCAGCCCCGCGCACAGGAGGAGCGCGCAAGGCAGCAGCAGCAGCAGAGCCCCGCACCGCATCGCCGCCGCCCGGCACCCGCCCCGGCCGCTCCGCCCGGGCTGCCAGGGCTGGGCTCCTCCTCGCCGCCGGCACGGGCTGCGCCTCGCCTCGCTCCGGGGCCGGATAGCTGGCTGGGTGGGTGGGTGGCTGGGGGGGAGACCGAAAGCAAGACAGGGGCGCTTCTTATACCCCGGGCGCGCTCGGCTCGCTCGCTCGCTCGCGCGCTCCAACCGCCGCCCCCCCTCTCTCTGCCCTCCCCCCCCTTCTTCACCCTTTTGCAACCACCGGCAGAGGGAATTGCAACTCCTAAGGGGACCCAACTCTCCTCCCCCCCACTCTTCTCTCTCTCTCTTCTTCCTTTTCCCCCCTCTGCACCCTTTTGCAACTACGACCAGGAGATGAAATTGCAACTCCTTCGGAGACCCAACTCTCCCCCTTCTTTCTCTTCTCTCTTCTTCCTTTTCCCCTTCTTCACCCTTTTGCAAGCACCGGCGGACGGAATTGCAACTCCTTCGGGGACCCAACTCTCCCCCCCCTCTTCTCTCTTCTTCCTTTTACCCCTCTTCACCCTTTTGCAACTACGACCAGGAGATAAAATTGCAACTCCTTCGGGGACCCAACTCTCCCCCCCCCTTCTCTCTTTCTCTTCTTCCTTTCCCCCCCTCTTCACCCTTTTGCAACTACGACCAGGAGATGAAATTGCAACTCTTTCGGGGATCCAACTCTTCCCCCCCACACTTCTTCTACCCCTTGCTCCCTCTCCCCTCTCTCTTTCCGTCAACCACCACCTCCGCCCCCCCCTTTCTCTCTCTCTCTCTCTTTCCTTCTTCCTTCCCCCCCTTCACCCTTTTGTAACTACTACCGGTAGATGAAATTGCACTTCCTCGGGGATCCAACTCTCTTTCCCCCCTTCTTCTATCCCCCTACCCTTTCCCTGTCCCCCCCCTCTCTTTCCCTCAACCACCACCGTCTACCCCCCCACCCCAGCTCCTTTCCTCCTTCTTCCTTTCCCCCCTTCACTTTTTTGCAACTACCGGGAGATGAAATTGCAACTCCTTCGGGGATCCCCCCCCCCTTCTTCTAGCCACCCTCTCTTTTTCTGCCTCTTTTCCTTCTTAAAAAAACCCCAACAGGCTGGACTTTCGGAGCAAATAAGAAAAAAGAAGGGATCCGAGCGCACGAGGTTCCCTTTCCCCAAAGATGCTCTAATCCATTTAAAGCCCCCCTCTCTTTTCCTTTTGGGTCTCCTTTATAACATAAGCCACAACCCCCTTTCCCCCTCACCTCCCTCCCTCCCTTTCTTTTCTTCTTCCTTTTTTCCTCCCTTCACCCTTTTGCAACTACCGGGAGGTGAAATTGCACCTCCTTTGGGGATCCAACCCTCTTTCCCCCTTTCTTCCAGCCTTCTCTCACTCTCTCCCTTTCCTCCTCTCTCTGCCTCTTTTCCTTCTTAAAAAGAAACAGTCTCGACTTTCGGAAGGAAAGGAAAAAAAAAAAAAAAGAGAGAGAAGGGTTTCCTTCCCACTTTCCCCAATGATGCTCTGATCCATTTAATGCCCCGTCTTGCTTTTGGGGGTCTCCTTTATAACATAAGGCACAACCCCCTTCTTCCAGCCCACCTCCCTCCCTCTTTCCTTTCTTCTCCACTTTAATGAGAGAAAGAAATGTGGGGAAAGGAAAGAACCCCCTTTGGAGAGGTGGAGTAAACAAGAAACTGGTCTTGGAGGAGCCTTTCCAGCTCCCCCCCAATCCAGATTCCCTCCCAGAAAAACACCGGCACACACACACCAAAAACAGCCTAAGAGGATCATGTGACTAATCGATCACTTTGATTGGGAGGGGGAGGTTGCAAAGGAATCACCTAGGTTGATTCCCAAATGAACAGGTTGGAGCCCTTGGCTCGGTTCTTCCATTTCCCTGGTAAACCCCCCCCCCACCTTCATTGCAATTTGAATTCCCTCTCCTTTTATTGATTTATTGGGGGCTAGAAGAGGGAGAGTCGAGGTAACAGGCTGACCCCCCTTCCAGATCTCCCTTCATGCCTTTCCAAAATATACAGTCCTACCCCCCCCCCTTCATTCATTTTGGCAGAAAACACCCGTTTTCAGAGCCCCCACTCCTTTGCTATTTGCTGGTAAACCTCTTCTGTGTATTAGTGCTGTTGTTGTTGTTGTTGTTGTTATTATTATTATTATTATTGCTGCAGTGCCTGAAGACGAGTTTTGAAACTTGATTCTCTGCTTTCCTGAATTGCTTTCTCCCCTGCCTTTCCCTCTCTTTCTCTCTGGGTTAAATTTTCTCATTTCCTCTGAAGATTGCCTTCAAAAGTTATGCAATCTCTCTCTTTCTTTCTCTCTTGTGGTCCTCATCAGCCTAGTTTGGGATGGCTGAAGCTCATCTCACCCACCCACCCGCCAAAAGTTGCATCCAAGGTTCCCATCAGGAATCCAAACACTTGCCCTGGAAGAAGCTGGAGCAAAATCCAGCCAAGAAAGGGGTGTGGGTGTGTTTTGGGGGTACTTACTGTTTGCAATTGCTTCTCTCTTCCCCCACCAAATAAAGCAAGAAAGAAAAGCAGAAGGAAGAAATGAAAAACTCTTGCTCTTCATCAGAGTTTTTCGTTCAACAACCTTAACACTAAACCTGGAGATTTAAGGCTGAGCCTGTCTATATCTATCTATCTGTGTGTATCTTATCTGTTTCTCTCTCCAACATCCAATTATTCCATAAGCGTCTGAAATTTCTTTCCCTTTCCTCTAACAGAGTTGTAGCCACAGGTAAGATTTCTCTGAACAGTTGCTCTTTTGCTGGGACAGGTTTTTTGCTGTTTTGTTAGAGAGGAATAGATGTAATGTCTTGAAAGATATCAAATGCGCCCCCTGATGGCAGCAAAGAGATGAGTGTGGGGTTTTTTTTAAAAAAAATATATGTATGTACAGTATATCATCCCAAGTAAGCAGAATGGAGTCTCTCCCAGCCCGTTCCTACAACTGTTCCATTCAGAAAATGCACCACTATAATCAGCTCCTTCTCCGGTTTCCTTAATTCATAGAGCTGAGAACGGACTCCACCAGAGATAGTAGCCTCATGGTACCTCTTCCTAAAGATACAAGAGAGATAGAATTGAAGCAACAAGAGATTTCAAGTGGCCACACTAAGCTTTGATAGTGCTATTATCTATCTATCTATCTGTCTATCTATCTATCTATGACAGTAAGAGCTGTTCAGGTGGCATCTCCTTCTCTGGAGGTTTTAAACAGAGGCTGGATGGCCATCTGTTCTGGAATGCTTTGACTGTGTATTCCTGCACGTCAGGGGATTGGACTGGATGGCCCTTGTGGTGTCATCTATCTATCTATCTATCTATCGATCACTCTTGATTATGTTCCCATTCCCAGTGTGCTGATTGGCTGCTTAGGAAACACACTCAACCAATCACCGTCCCCATGCAAATTCCCTCTCCACCTCCCAATCCACTCCTGCCACTCCATCTGCATCTACCCCACTCAGCCTAACAAGGGCCCCCTCCTCTCCTCTCCCTCCCTCAGCTACTCACCACCCACATGCAAATTCCCTCTCCACCTCCCAATCCACTCCTGCCATTCCATCTGCATCTACCCCGCTCAGCCTAACAAGGGCCCCCTCCTTTCCTCTCCCTCCCTCAGCTACTCATCACCCACATGCAAATTCCCTCTCCACCTCCCAATCCACTCCTGCCACTCCATCTGCATCTACACCCCCCAGCCTCACAAGGGCCTTTCCCTCCTTTCACTCCCTCAGCCACTCACCAGTCAAGGGCTGTGATGGAACCCAGGCAGGCAATTAAAAGTGGAGCCTGTGAAAGAAAGAGGACAGCATCCCTGGATGCATTTTGGAAGAAGCCTTCAAGTGATGTCCAGAAGGTTCAAAATGTAAGATCTGTCCGGCAGTGGGAATGCACTGCCTGGGAGTGTGGTGGAGTCTCCATGAGTAAATCACTGGTATTCAAAGTTTATAGGGACTTCTGGGGCCAAAAACACCATTAAGAAAGGTTGCTGCTGCTGCAAAATGCCATTATTAGGAGGTACTCTCCCCCCCCCCATATAGATGTACCCTTAAAGTGAAAGAGTTCTTCCTAATGTTCAGGTGGAGTCTCTTTTCTTGTAACTTGAATCCATTGGTTCATGCTCAAGTCTCTGGAGCAACAGAAGACAAATTTGCCCCATCTTTTATGTGACATCTCTTCAGATATTTAAAGAAGTTTATCATGTCACCTCTCAGTCTTTTCTTCTCCAGGCTAACCATAACCAGCTCATTAAGTCATTTGATCACTTTGGTTGTTCTTCTCTGGACATATTTTGGCTTGTCCATATCCTTCTAGAACTATGGCGTACAGAGTGGACAGAATATTCCAGGTGAGATCTGACCAAAACAGAATACAGTAAGGCTACTACTTCTCTTGAACTAGACACTATACTGTTGATGTAGCCCAGAATTGCATTAGTTTTTTTAGCCGCTGCATCACACCAAAAGTGACACTTCCAGTTTCTGAACCCTGTATGCATTCAATGAATATGTGAAGAGATTTTTCTGGGTTGCTAGCCCTGGGTAAGCCAAGTGTTCCTTGAGTTTGGGGGTTATCTGTGCATATTGGGGATGGGCATATTGAATTTAGGGATTATCTGTGCATATTGGGGATGCAGAAGACACCACCTCAAGAACATCCCCTGGATTTTTGTTGGGGGAAATCGAAGCTTCACCCCAGTCCAGAAGTGGACTGACTAGTCCACATAACCCTGTGATAGCCTCTGTACTTCTTTCAACATTTGGAGGAAAGACACATAGCCCATCTTACATACATGCATGTCTGGCTTTATGTCAGGCTGGCTACTTTCCCACATTGTTTGCATGTTTAAAGTCTCACTTCCATTGGCAAGACCAGAAAGTGTAGCAAAATTAAATCATGAATCAAACTTCCAACCTTGCAAAGGAGAATCCCACTGCACCTAAATGGGATCATTTTGGAAGTAAATAAAGTTGTGGATTACAACCTTGGAGAATTCAAAGGTATGCCCTGTTTTATTGACCTGCATAATAAATGCATGAAACTTCTATTGTTAAGGGTCCCTTATTGCCAACTTCAACGGCGTTCAAAACACTGTACGAATCTGCTAACCTAAGCAGAAATGAAAATGGCTGCTATTATGTTTCTGGCAGGGTTTTTTCCTCTCTCTCTCTCTTTTTTTTTTAAATATTATCACTGCTGTGTGAGAGTCACCAACAAGGTTGGTCCCATGAATGAACCCACTTTCTTTTACATTACTATTCACAGATTTGTCTTTTTAAAAAACCCAAACAGATGACTTTCCTCAGCACTGAAAATACCTGCTTATGATCCTATGCTAAGTGAAAACAAAGAAAACAGACCAAAACATGTTTGCAAAAAGTACCCCGGCAGGAGTGTAGCTAGAGACGGGTAGGCAGTCCTCACATTTCTAGCATAGCAGAGTGAGACATTGAAAATCAGTCAAGTTCTTATATTTGCTGTGCTCGATTTCCCTCAGTCACTTTGCCTGCCTTTTTTTCTTTGGATGCCTAAACTGTGTTCGAAGTGCCCAACTGATGTTTTGAGTTACTAGAGTGTTAGAAGTTTGGGGACTGAAGGGAAAGGGAGCAGAATTTTTATTTGGGGGGCCCAATGTCTTCATCCCCCCCCAGCTATACCCCCACAGCTCGTGTTGCATCTGGCACACAACCTTTGAGGAGTTCTAGTTACCTGGAAAAGGCAGGCTATGCAAACTTTTAGGCCAAATCCACACTGCACAAATAATTCAGTTTGAAACTGGATGATTTCCCATGGCTCCTTCCTATGGAATCCTGGGAGTTGTGGTTTAACAAGGTCTTTAGCCTTCTCTTCCAAAAAAGTGCCGCTACCTCTCACAAGACTACAAATTCCAAGATTCCAGAGGAAGGAGCCATGGCAAATATTCCAATTTCAAGATGGATTACTTGTGTAGTGTGGATTTGGCCTTAGAAATCTCTCAGTTTGCATCCGATCTTCGTTGTTGCTGAGTGGCTTCAAGTCATTTCTGACTTATGGAGACCTTAAGGTGAACCTAGGGACTAAATACCCCAAAGGCATTAGATCCTGTCTGATGTCTACAAGAAGCACTCAATGCACATCGGAAATGTCCAATGCACACCAAAAGTACCCAATATGTGTCAGAACACTCTTTCCAGTGCCTGGATCCACATTTTGCAATTCACTAACAGGGTTTCATTGCATTTCTGAATTCATATGAATTCATACAGTTACCAAATGCAGACTGTGGCTGCATCTGCACTGCAGAAATCATCCAGTTTGATTATTCAAGACAATTCAAGAAGGATGTTGGCAAGCGGCAACATGTCCACAGGAGGGCAACCGAAATGGTGGCAGGTCTGGAAGCCATGCCCTATGAGGAGTAGCTTAGGGAGCTGCATATATTTAGCCTGGAGAAGAGAAGGTGGAGAGGGGACACAATAGCCATGTTTAAATATTTGACGGGATGTCATACTGAGAATGGAGCAAGCTTGTTTTCTGCTGCTCCAGAGACTAGGACACGGAGACATGGGATCAAACTACAGGAAAGAGATTCCTCCTAAACATTAGGAAGAACTTCCTGATGGTAAGAGCTCTTCGACAGTGGAATATGCTGCCTGGGAGTGTGGTGGGGTCTCCAACTTTGGAGGTTTTTAAACAGAGGCTGGATGCCCATCTGTCAAGAATGCTTTGATTGTGTATTCCTGCATGGTGGGGGGTTGGACTAGATGACCCTTGTGGTCTTTTCCTGCTGTATAATTCTATGAATCCAAGATACTGCTGTAACTGCCATGGCTCAATGCTATGGAATCCTGGCGTTTGTGGTTTGCCATGGCACCACATCTCTCTGACAGAGAAGGTTATATATCTCACAAAACTACACATTAGCTGGGAGAGGATGCAGCAGTTTTCTTTTGCCAGAGTCTACTGGGAAGGGCAAGAGTTTCCCCCCTCCTCTCCTCTCCCCCTTGCTGAGCTAACTGGGTTCAAACTCCTTTTCCACTTTGAACTCGGTTTGCAGCAGTTGAAGTAAGCTGAAGACAAAGGGGGAAATGGAACAAGGAGAGAGAAAGTAGGGCATTTTAAAAGCAGCTGAAAAGGTGGGACTGCAGAGGATTAATCAGGGCTGTCTCTGCCAAATCAGGGCAGTTGGAGGGTATGGTTATCCTGCTCATCTCCCCTCTGTCCAATTCTGAATGTGTTTCAAGACTGAGAGCATATAAATAAAGAGCAGCAAACATATTTTGCCATGTTTTAAGCACAGCTTCTCTGCTCGCTCATCGAACAAAAGAATATGCAACGGGCTGTCATGACAAAGAATGCAGAATGCATGACTTTAAAAGGGAGATTAAACAGTACAGACTAAATACATTGACTTCATGTCTGGTCTCCTAGGAAAGACAAAAGGCATTTGAAACTGCCAATGTGGAAGACTTCAAATAATAATAATAAAAATCTTCAGGAAGGAATCCTGGCAAAACACACTAATGCAGATCTGTTTATCAGATCATAGGATGAATGAACGTGGCTTAGAAAATATTGGTTGGAATCCAGATTTAGGCATACTTAAAGAGAAGACTTGTAGAAAACAGCATGGCTTACATTAGTCCAGATGATGCCTTTACAGCCCCTTGATTTCAATGGGCATGCTCTCTGAGTACAACTGTTTTTTAGTTACATTTGTGTTCCATCTTTCTTTCATAAATTAATGGTGACATCTACAGATTGCCTCCTCGCTTCTTTTTCTACCCACAACACACACATGTATAGTTGTTCCTCCATATCCATGGATTTGGTATCCACAGATTTAAGTATTCACAGCTTGAATATATTATTTAAAAAACCAAAAAGCAAACCTTGATTTTGCCATCATCTATAAGGGACACCATTTTGCTATGCCATTGCATATCATGGGACTTGAGTATTCATGGATTTTGGTATCCATGGGGGGTCCTGGAACCAAACCCCAGCGAATAGGAAGGGACAACTGTACTACCATCTTATGGGGGACAGGGTTCTGATGCTGCCCCACCACCCCATAGCTTCACCTACCTGGTCTCTGCCCTGGCAAAATGTGACTCCTTTAACCAGCCCTTAAACCCAGCGACAAAACTGCCCTGATCAGCTCCAGATGTTCTATGGCTACTTTTGCTCACATGCAGTCCCATACTACCCTCCTTCCCTGCTTTCTCGTTCCCCAAAGCTCCCTGGCAGAGTGGGTGGGTGGGAAGAAAGCAATCGCTTGATGGATCGATCAGGGAAGGAAAGCAACAGTCAGGACTGAATTAAATCAAAACATTCCTTTCATACCACCTGAACACCTTGGTGGAAGGGAGATGCTCCATATACAAGTGGGTGGTGGCAAGGGCATGAGCTTCAAATGGTGAAGTGTGGGAATCCCAAATGAAAAGGAAAACAAGAAAGGAACCTACTGAGGCAAAGAGCCTTCATGTGCACAGGATCAAACTCTGAATTTTTTTGATCTAGTAGACACCAAAGGAGAACAGAGGGCCTCTGAGCAAGTGCAAAGGTCTTGCCACAAAACCCACAAAGGGGCTGCGTACAGAGGCAAGAAGATATCCTTCATCCTGCTCCTTTATTTGTTCCCTGTGCTGTGCAGTCCACTTTTTTTCCTAATGGAAATAGGAAAATTCTATACCCAGGGTGAGGAAATATATGGCCCTGCATCTACTGATGACTGCAAATAATTTCCCTTGCTGGTAGGCACTGATAGGAATTGAAGCCCTGGAATAGGAGTAAAGTGTCAAGATCAAGGGAAGTAATAATGCCACTCTATACTGCTTTGGTCAGACCTCACCTGGAAGACTGTGTTCAATTCTGGGCACCACAATTCAGGAAGGATATTGACAAGCTGGAACGTGTCCAGAGGAGGGCAACTAGGATGGTGGGAGGTCTGGAAGCCATGCCCTATGGAGAGTGGCTTGGGGAGCTGGGTATGTTTAGCCTGGAGAAGAGAAGGTTGAGAGGGGACACAATAGCCATGCTTAAATATTTGAAGGGATGTCATACTGAGGATGGCGCAAGTTTGTTTTCTGCTGCTCCAAAGACTAGGACATGGAGCAGTGGACTCAAACTACAGGAAAAGAGATTCCACCTAAACATTAGGAGGAACTTCCTAACAGTAAGAGCTGTTAGACAGTGGAATGCATTTTCTCAGGGTATGGTGGAGTCTCCTTCTTTGGAGGTTTTTAAACAGAGGCTGGATGGCTATCTGTCGCGAGTGCTTTGATTGTGTATTTCTGCATGGCAGGGGGTTGGACTAGATGGCCCTTGTGGTCTCTTCCAACTCTATGATTCTATGAGTCTAATATCTGGAGGACCACAACTGTTCTCAGCCTTGGTCCAACCTGAGTTTTAAAAAACACGTTCATGGATAGTCATGTTGGCAATGCAGTACACAAAAAAATGATAACTTTATTGGCTGTCCAAATTACTAAACACATTGATGCAAGCTTTTGAAGCTCTACTTCATCAGGCAAACGAGGTCAAAAATTAAAAAAAGAAAGAAAGAAAGAAAGAAAAGTGACCGTGTTGAAGTCACAGGCCTACATGTTGTTTCAGATGTTGCTTGTGTTGTTGTTGTTCAGGTGAGGGATCTCATGTAGGCTGAGGCCATTCCTACTTATTGGGGCTGAGACAAAGGACAGTAAAATTTCAAGTTTGAAATTAGGGTATGTGCAGTATCCATAGTTAATATTATAACTTGTTAACCCTATAACTGGGTTTGATTGTGTTTCAGTGTTAGAACATGGTATTTTTTACTTGCATCTGCTCTGCTTAATCTTGAATCGCCTTGACTCCCAGTTGTGGGAGACAGGTGGTTGTAAATCACATCCATCAATCAATGTGCCATCTTGGCTTTCACTCCCTTCAGTTCATTTTATTCTTTTCCCCATCAAAATTACAAAGGAGCAGAGGTGCATCAATAAAACACTGTAAGGAAAACATTTTGTGACACAATCTATTAAGGCTCTTGATGGCCTTTTCCAAAACAGTCTAATGCCTGACATTGGCAAAGCAGTGTATGTATGTATGTGTGTGTACCTTCAAGTTGCCTGTTGATTTATGGTGACCCCATCAATTTCATAGAGTTTTCTTTGGCAAGGAATACTGTTTTTGCCACTTCCTTCCTCTGAAATCTAGCCTACAGCACCTGGTGTTCATTGACTGTCTCCCATTCAAGTACTAACCAGGGCTGACCCTGCTTAGCTTCCAAGATCAGACTGGACTAGGTGCCTTTAGGGTATTAAGGCAGTTACTGGCAAAGCAGTACCACAAAGAAATTAATCACCTTTATTTCTGTTTCCCCCTATGTTCACGTGGGGAAGATATGCACAGAGAAAACCCTGTAATCCAGCCATCTTTATGTGACTGTATGCAGACTGCATTAGGATTGCTTTTGTGTAGTGTTTTATGGGGCATTTGTGCAGGGATCTTGTAGAGTTAGGTTTCTAAAACATAAGGGGATAATGACCATGGAGGACTACATAAATTCAATCTGGATGATGAGGAACTTGAAATAAAGATTTCCCATACCTTAGATGGATCATGGATCAGAACAGAGATTGCAGCCAAGAAATCAGAAGAAGACTAGGCCCAGGGAGGGTGGTTATGAAAGAATTCGAAAAAAATCCTAAAGTGCAAAGATATAAAACTGGACACAAAACTTAGGATTGTCCAAGCCACTGTATTTCCCATCACCATGCATGGAAGTGAGAGCGGTACATTAAAGAACACCAATAGAAAGAAAATCAACTCATTTGAGATGCAGTTTTGGAGAAGAGTGCTACAGATCCTGTGGCCTACCAAAAAGACCAATAAATGCATCCTAGAACAAATCAAGCCTGAACTCTCCCAGGAAGCTAAGATGACTAAATTGAGACTGACGTACTTTGGACACATCATAAGAAGTGACAATGGACACAAAAAGAGATTCCACCTAACACTAGGAAGAACTTCCTGACAGTAAGAGCTGTTTGGAAGTGGAATGCGCTGCCATGGAGTGTGGTGGAGTCTCCTTCTTTGGAGGTTTTTCAGCAGAGGATGGATGGCCATCTGCCGGGCATGCATTGATTGGGTATTCCTGCATGGCAGGGGGTTGGACTAGGTGGACTTTGTGGTCTCTTCCAACTCCATGATTCTATGATTTCCAGGTTTAATGCTCTCTGTGACTCACTAGAATAGACAATAATGCTAAGCAATGTGGAGGGCAGCAGAAAGAGAGTAAGGCCCGATACCAGATGGAGCTACTCAATCAAGGAGGCCATGGCTCCCCAGCCTGCAGGAGCTGAGCAGAGTAGTGGAGGACAGGGGTCTTGGAAATGTCTCATTCAGAGGGTTGCTATGAACTGAAATTGTCTCAAAAGTAGTGAACAACAGCAGCAACAACTGCGATGGAGAAGTCTCACTACTACAGACTTACCACCTCCAAAGCACAAGAAGATGAAAGATCCAGGTGACAGGGATATAATGGAGGGGGGATGAAGCCCACAGATAAACCCCCACCATTCCAGTCTTGTGATGGAAATAATTGGGAGGTGGCCGAAGTTTAAAATAGGCTCCATATGTTATCAGGCTAAGAGATTAAATGTTTCCATCTTGCCATTCTTCCAAGAAGGTCCTCCAAGTACCTTTCATCCTCCCAACAACCCTGTCTGGTAGGACAGGCTGAGAGATCACAGGCACCTAAAATAATTTGGTGAACTTCATGGCTAGATGGGGATTTGAATACATTTCTCCTCAGACCGCCAGATGGTTTTGACCTCCAGCTCCAATCAGTTTTAGGTGGTCCTGCCAACAATGGGGGATTAAGGGGCCTGTAGTCCTTTCCTTGGGCTATGCCAATGTAACCCCCCTTACCTTGTCTTCCTTCTCCATTTTTGTTAGCAATATACCAGCAACCTGTGTGCTTGTACTGAGCCCTTGATTTTTAGTGTCACAGCTGGAAGGAAATCTGAACTCTTTTCTAAGGAGACCTTGAGTCTTCATACATCTCACCCAGCAGTGCTAAATTCTCTTCAAAAACACAAGTGAGAGGGTGGTGAGGTTTTTCCCCCCCTTAAAGTTTCTTTTGAGACAAACTTTGAATTATTGTGCCCTATATTTTGGCTCAGCGTTTCCTGACTCCGCTGACGTCGGTTTTATTAAAACTGATCTTTATAAGGGCACCGAGCTAAGAAAACGAGGAAAAAGGAGCACTGTACACACCCCTTCTCTGTTTGTATTGGGTCACACAGCACAGTTCTGGCTTTTGTTTTCCTCTTCTTATGTTTTTCGGAAAAAAAGGAAAAGAAAATAAAATGGCAAAAAAGAAAAAAAAATTGTTGGCATCCAGGCAAAAAATTGCTGCTGGAGAAAATTGCTACCGTAGGGCACAAATGAGCAAAGCTGCACCCAGCTATGCCAATGTCTCTTCAATTGTTCTCCTGAGATGGCTTTTCCTGTGCTCTTATAATGGGTTACAGGCTGTATTGCGAAAACATTGGAGGGACTTATTTAGCCTAGAAAGGTTCGACCTCCTGTGCCCCCACCTTTTTTTCAGTTATTGATTGATTGATTGATTGATATGGTGGGGTGTAGTTTGAAGGAAGGTCAGTTTTCAAAAGATCCAAAATGAGCAGAAGGCATTGCTAAAAGCCACTGAGAGGTTTTGAAGTCACTCGAGGATTATAGCTAAAGGGAAGGGAAAATGAGAACTTTGAATAAGAATTCTGCCTGCCTCTTCCCCTGAAATATTTCTTCTGTTCCCAAATTGCTAGCATTGCATTCACTTAAAGCAGTGGTCCTTAACCTGTAGTCTGTGGATCCCCAAAAGGGCAGCAATATCCTCACAGGGGGTCCACAAAGGCTTGAAGGCTGCTTAGCCCACGTGACAGCAAAGGCTGGCTGGCTGGGCCTGTGCATTGCCATTCTTTCCACTCCAGCCACAAATTTGCAGGAAGAATATTATATTGGGTGGAGCAGAATTACTCCTACCAAAAGCAAAAACAAAAAAGGAAGGAAGGAAGGAAGGAAGGAAGGAAGGAAGATGGGATAGGATGGGGAGGGGAGGGGAGGGGATGGGAGGGGAGGAAAGGAAAGGAAAGGAAAGGAAAGGAAAGGAAAGGAAAGAAAGCTTAATTATGATTTGGAGCATTGTCCCTATATAGACATTCTATGGTCTGTGTGATCAGCCAGTGAGCCAGAATCACAAAACATGGTTTCATGTGGGTCAGAAAACCATGGTATCTACAGATTGTGATATGGTACAATGTCTGAATCAGTGTGCACATGATTTTCCTGCACAGAACGTATGAACTTTTGCACAAAAGTACTTTTTTCCAGGGAAGAAAAGATGATTTTGGGTTTTGGTACAAAAACCCCAGGTGCATTTCTTCACAGAATAATTCCTTCAGGATGTGTGAATATAACAAGAAGACTGTGCAGAAATACCGTCAGCCCTCAACTTCCACATGGGTTAGGGGTGTGGCAGTCCTGCAAAAGTGGAAAAAAGATGAATATAAGCCTGCTTTTTAAAAACAAAACTGAGAGTACACTTCTGTAGGCATTTGTCAGCCCTCCAGCATGATTCTATGGTCAACGTCCACCAGAATCATAGAATCAGAGTTTGAAGATACCACAAGGCCCATCTAGTCCAACCCTCTGCCATTCAGGAGTACCCAATAAAGGCATTCCTGACAGATGGCCATCCAGCCTCTGTTTAAAAACCTCCAAAGAAGGAGACTCCACCACACTCGCAGGGAGTGCATTCCACTGCTGAATCTTACTGTCAGGAAGTTCTTCCTAATGTTTAGGTGGAATCTCTTTTCGTGAAGTTTGAGTCCATTGCTCCATGTCCTAGACTCTGGAGCAGCAGAAAAAAATCTTGCATCATCCATCCTCTGTATGACATCCCTTCAAATATTTAAACATCATGTTGGAGGACCTAGAGAGAATATATTCATCAAATCCAAAAATAATCAAATCTGTGAATGCTTAACCTGCAAATATGTATTTGTTTTCTCTTGTGGCGGGGGAGAAAAATGACAAAACCCCCCACACATTTGCCCGTGCAAATAACAAAATGGCCAAAGAGTGACACCCTTCGTGTTTCAGTTTATGAGAGTGTGTTTTGAATCGGTCCCCCATCCCCTCTTGTCTGGCCACCGAGGCTGTCTGTGAGGAATTGTCAGCTACTCCGATAGCTGCTCGGATTTCAGCTGCTCTTCAGGCTTTGGCTCGGATGAAGTCTCAGAAGCCACTCCGACCTCAGGCTTGCCAAGAAAGGCCCAAACCACAGGAAATGCTGTAAGGCATTTGGTGGAGCACCGTCACGCTTTCACCATCCCAACTGCCTTGTGGGGCTGGGAGAAGAGCTCTAGGGAATGCCTCTAGGAGCCATAACTGTGGGGTGTGTGTAGAAGAGACTCTAGCTCTCCACATCTCTCTAAGTCTGTCTGTCTGTCTGTCTGTCTGTCTGTCTCTTTCCACTTTCCTCACAAGACCTCCCAAAGTCATTCCAGCCCCTTCTCTCTCCCCGCTTTTTTTGTCCACGCTAATCGCTTTACCAATATTTCAAAGACATTATGTAACGGAAAAGAGGGTGGAAGTTATTCCTACTGACACGGCCAATAAATCATTAACATTTCTTAACAGGAGCTCCACCTCCGTCAGTGTCAGCCCTGTCGTGTTCACTTTCAGATCAAGCCTTTCAAATTAAATATTCATTCCCACATTAAAATATTAATGCCGCGCTGCTGTTTCTGTAACACATATTAATTTCTTATGGCATTTCCAGGCAATGCATAAGTTATAAACTTTGTCTCCCACAGGAAGTCTGCTTGTCTTCCCCCCTTTCTCTGTGGGCGCTCTGGTTTTCATCCTCAGGGAAAGACCCTTTTAAATGGAGAAGGGAGGAGAAAAAGCGGGGAAGTCATTCATTCCAAGTGTAGCCCTACCATCTCCTTTTGTCAAAGCTGTGTCCCTTTCACTTCAATTCAGCATATTGATCTCCCCCTCTGCCTCCTTCCTGTCATACTTCCATAAGCACTTCCTATTTTAATAAGACTGATTGGGATGCATGTCTTAATAAATGCCCTGACATGTGCGCAAAATTGAATTGTGTAATTGGGCCATGTCTGTCAGGATATTGGGACATACAGTAGATTTATCCTGTAAAGAGCTGGAATGTAACAAACAGTCTGCAGTTTGCGGAAGCAAGCTAGCTGGGTAAATGTATCAATATTGACTGAGCCCAGGAGCTGAGCTGGTGCAAGGCTGGGCTGAGAGCTAAGCAGTTCTGTTTTGGATTTCACAATGTGAAGAAGTTCTGTGTTGGACTTCACAGAGGGAATATGTTTTTCTTATGAGTGCTGTATATGTCTGTAAATACTCTTCATTATGCTCAAGTAAAGAGAAGTTTATTTTAGACACAAAGCCTGTGTCTGTGCCTTTATTCTGATGCCTGAAGGAACAACACTCTGCTGTTTATTATATGCTGCCTGGACCTATTTAGGTTCCCAGTGTGCGCTATACCACCTGACAATGTCCATATTTACTTAGGGGTTGCTATGACGTTATACTGTCCAGGCATCCATTGCGCAATGGTGAAGACACCAATGCACCTTGGTCCTTTGAGCAATGGCCATTGTTGTGCATTGGGACAGTCCCCTGATGCACATCTGAACACCTTCTAGGAAGTGCCGCAACACAACAGGAGGATCCTATGAGCATAGAAATGCCTGATGTGTATCAGAAGTGTCCAATATTTTTCAGCTGCCGGATAGGGGTGGAGAGAATGGGGGGGGGGCTTTATTCCGGAGGCCTGCCTTCCTTTTTCATCAGAAGTTCATCAGAGTAGAATATATGGCAAAGGTGACCAAATGGTGCATGGCCTTCAACAAGTTCCAAGCAGCCCACAGTTGGTTCCCCGCCTTTGTATCTTCTCCCAGCCACAGCCTCCCCTTCCTTTTGCAGCCACTCAAAGCATTCCTTGGGATCTCCAAAGGATCCCCAAAGCGGATCCCCATTACTGTGAGGGACTCAATTTTTTTTGGCCTTGTAATTTTATGGGCTCATATAGACAAGCTACAGATACCAGCTGTGTGGGGAGAAGGTTGTCCATTCTGCTGGGGATTGGAGTATGGGTGAATAAGATTTTCTTCAGGTTTGGGAAGTCAGTCCTGGACAGGTTATTAAGTTAAATATACTTAACTAATTGAGTATTCTTACCTGGCAAAATATGATTAACTAAGTAGTTGATATAAAATGCCAGTGAAAAATATTAATAATAAAATATGATTCATACAGATAAACAATTAGAACATAATGTGCCAGACATAGCGGTGGCTGAAAAAAAGAAATTATAGATGTGGCAATCCCTGGGGACAGCAGAAACAAAGAGAAAGAGGGATAGAAAAAATATATTATGAAATACTGAGTTCTAGAAATGGAAAATCAGTGCCGCTGGGAATAGGAAACAACTGTGTTTCCAGTGGCGATAGGTGTTCTGGAAGCAATTCCAAACAGACTGATGCAGCAACATCTGAATAAAATTGCTAGAGATAGGATCACGACACCACAATTACAATCAGGGGTACCACTTAGAGAAGGCCACATTGTCCGACGATAACTCATGGATTCCTAGATTCTTGGACAGGATCCAAATCATTGATGGCCCAAAATTCCAGGCACTTACTGTACATCTGGTGGACTGTGAAACTGAGAAAATTCAGGGAAAGGGTTTGCCATCACAGCCCATTATTAGAAGCTAAACTTTACTAATCAGCCAGGAGGTTGAGATTTGAAGCACAAGGCTAGTTATTTTCAACAGGATCCAGTCATGTCTCTCACGACCTGGCCTGTAACCCTGGACAGGTTGCTGTCCATAGCTGAATCAAGTTTTTTTAATTATTCAAATGCATTTGCTACATATTACATTGCTGGAGCAATTCATCTGCAATCCCAACGTATGTTAACAAGAGGGTAGTCCAGATGGTGAAATAAATCCTCATGGAATCTGCAGTGAATCCCATGTGTCCAAATGGAATCCTGCAGCGTTCTGTCCTTTTCGGAGGGAGAGGGAGCAAAATTCAGGGCTTTCTCTGAGTTTTTTAAAGAAACTGCAGGGGAAATGCGCACTCCTACTTGTTAGGACAAGCAAATCGCATTGCAGCACATTGCTGAAGATTGGTCTGATGTGCAGGGGGTGGGGGACAGAGCTTGCCAAGAATTCAGTGCCTGCAACTGCCATGTTGGATTGTCGCCATAGTGGTCGTATGTTGATGTGAAGAAACATCCTTTATTTTCTTCTTCTTTTCGTTATATCAAATGAAGAGCACTCTTCCACGCCTTGGATTTAGTTTTAAAAGAAAAATATTTTTTGATGGGGGCGATTTGGGGAGGATAGAATCAGAAGAAGTTCACTTGCACCCATTTGTACCTGCCATCTTGATTTGCAGGCTTGCCTCCATGTGAACATCAAACACAGAGAGCTTTGTGCACCAGCAACCTTGCAATAAATAAATAAAAATCATTGAGACAGTTGAAAGCTGCTGCATTTTATTCCCTCATCTAGACCAGCCCAGGCATTCAAGATGGGCTAGGCCTGCTATTAGGTGGAGTAAGGCAGTCACTTCAGGTACCAGACAGCAGGAGGTGGCAGCTCAGTGTTGGAGTACAGGGCTGCACCTTCTAAGCTAGCCTGTTGCCATTGAGTGAGGGAGAAGCTGTTCACCCATTGATAACAGATTCAACCATCAGTTGAGTTGACTTTAGTGCATAGAACGGAAACAGATGCCATCTTTGTATTTAATCTCCGCCAACATTTCACAGAGGAAAAACAGCACACGTGTGACCAAGCAACATCACAGTGTGGTCAAGAAGGCATTGGTTGGGTATTCCTGCATGGCAGAATGGGGTTGGACTAGATGGCCTTTGTGGTATCTTCCAACTCTATGATTCTATGATTCTATGATGCCAAATCAGGACAGCTGGAGGGTATGATATTCTTCATCTCAGGCAGCTAAGTGGCTTGAGATGTCCCTGCTTGTAGACCATTTAGTCCAACGCCTTGGAAGTGCAGTGAATCTAAAGCTAAAACAACACCCTGCTGTGCTTCTAGATCTCTAGTGAAAGAGGCTGGGGAAAAAAACTGGGTATATATTTAGCCTGGAGAAACAAAGATGAAGAGGAGACATGATAGCAGCCTTCAAAGATTTGTAAAGGCTTTCTTGCAGAAGATGAATCTGAGTTGTTCACCAAGCAGAGGGAAGGTTTAGAACTAATGGGTGAAACTGCAGGGAGGCTGATTTTGGCTAAGTATTAGCAGAAGGGGGAGAGCTGTGTGTAAGTGGAAAAGACTGCCTCAAGAGGTGGAGGCGCTAAAGAAGAGGTCCATCTTCTTGTAGTTGCATCTGTCCTCAATTGACAGTGGCAAGTGCCTGAGGAGCAATAGGGGAGGGGTGTAGGTCTTGTCTGTTGCCATTGTCCGCAATAAAAACAAGAGAAGTGAAGAGTCAGCCCAGAAGTCAGTCACCAATAGTCCATACAAGATGAAAGAGTAGACAATAGCCAGTCCAGAATTCAGTTACCAAGTGTCCATACCAGATGCCAGGGAAACCAATAGCCAGTCCAGAGTTCAGTAGAATCAGGTCCAAGGTCCAAGTCTCTAGTCAGCAAGGGAAGACTGCAACAGTCCAGAAGTCCATCCAAAGTCAAGGCAAGCAGGAACACAGGAGGAGTGCAACAGATGCGATTACCAGTTGTCTGCTCTGAAGCTTGAAGGAAACATGCTTCCAGATTTATAGCCAAAGTCTCCAGGCCAGGTGGAGCTCATAAGTGAGGAAGTAGGTCAGCGTTAAATGGTGTTGGAGGCATGGCATTTCTCTCTCCGGTGTTCAGAGAAGGGAGGTGGTATGGCATTTGGATCATCTATCCCTGGCTGACAGATGGTTTGTTCTTCAGAGTGAGGTATGTTTTCCTTATCGGTTTCCACTGTCCTCTTGGAGGGTGCCTGGCAGTTTCTGCAAGCTGAGCCATGCTTTCCCATCCTGCCTTGTCTGCGTTTTTCCTCCTCCTCCTCAGCAAGCATCCTGCATTGCAACTGCCTTGTGAGGACTATTGTTAAAGGGTCTTCCAGCACTCTGCTTCTATGATTGCAAGTTCCAGTGAATACAAGGGAGTCTCTTTCTCAGAATGGTGCATTGTGCTTTTAGGGTCACCTCAGTTTTGAACCTGGGAGTCTGAGATGCAGGAGAAGGAGGAGAAGCATTAAGTAGTGGTGTCTGGGAGACCTTAGGCACAATTGAGTGCAAGGGTGGGGATCACACAGCCCTCCAGGTGTTGTTGGATTGCTGCTCCCAGCATGCCTCATCATTTGGCTCCATAGCCTGGGGCTGCTGGATATGCTGCCCAACATCTTGAGAGCCACATGGTTCCCATCCTTGATCTGAAACAAGGCACTGGCTGCTGGGGGCTCCAATGTCAGTGGGGTTGTGAATCTGTTCTGGGTTTTAGTCTGAACTTTAAAGGAGCTACCCAATGTTCTGAACCTATTTTGGGGACAACTACTCCTCCCCCTCCTCCTTTTCAGAGTCTACCATGTATTACCAACAGTGTCCCTTTCTGAAGCTGTGCTATTAGTTTTATAATCTCACTTTTGCAAAAATATAATTGGACTGCTATTTAATCAATAAGTAAAATTAAATTCCACCAGCCACCATGACCTTGGACACCCTTATTTACCACTTGATGGGTGTGGGGAGGGAATCAGGCATCTGAGTGGCATTTGGGAAACATTAGCTGAGGGAGTAGGATTTTCTTTTTTAAAGAAAAAATTTAAAACATCAGAGAATTTCCTTCAATGAAAAATTTCATACAGTGCACAGATGGAACACACCTGTGCTGAGGCAGGATCAGGCTGGAGGGCTTTAAAAGCCTCTGACTCCTCATTGATATGGAAAGGTCGGCCTGGGGTCAGCCCCGGCTTTCCTAGAAGTCTTTAAATCCATTTTCTCAGGATGTCTCTCAACAGCTCCGGAGGGATCATGAAAAAGAAATCCACCAGCTCCGTCACAGAGGTGCCTTTGGTTCTCTAAGCGGGGCTGGATTGGAGTTCAAAGAGTCTACGGGTTGAAGCCTTTTATGTGGCCACACACATTTCGGCCATGGGTGGGTCATGTTTGAACAACTCAGAGACAAGCGCACATCCATAGGCACGCAAGCGCAGCAACACCCGCATGCACACAGAAAGGATGTAGCTATCTGAAAGGGGCAAAATGACAGCATGAAGAACTCTCTCCTCCCCAAATGATTCCTTCTCTCGCCAAATTTCTAGTATTGCAAAGACTGAGACATTGGAGATCATTCACAGCCAATGTTGCATATGGATCCTCTCCCCTCCAATATATAAAAATGCCTGGGGAACTCAGGAAGACCAGCCAAGGGGACACTACCACTGAGGCAAGTTTCCTCACCCTGACTAAAAGTAGGGCTGGCCCTGTTTGAAACCCTGGACATTATCAGATGTGGCAAAAGTAACAGGATTACAACATCAAAGTAGCATGAATGGGCTCTGCTATCGCACAACATCATTATCTTCGTGCTATTACTCCATAGTCCAGCCTGCAAAAAAGGTGTTCTTTCTCATTCATGGGACAAGCCATCAGTAGATCATCAATAGCACTCTTTTCATGCTATTGACTGCATGCAAAACCATGTTCCGTTATAATTGTGAGATTACAGCATGAATGGGTGGTCCTCAGCAAGAAAACGTCCAAAATGCAAAATCAAAGCATAAGACACCTTTTTTGTGAATTGTCCCCTTTAGTTTGCATGTTTTTAAATTTGTTTCAGTGCTTGTGTGTTCATTTACTTTGTTAATTTAGGGTGGTTTTTTTTGGGGGGGGGGAGTTTTAAGCATGCTGATGACTTCTCACGAGAACCACCAAAATCTGGCCCATGCCAAATCATGGAAGTAAACTCCTATTATTCTTAAAGTGATAGTGGTGGTCATACGATAATTCCATGGCGTTTCTTTCGCATGATTACAGGAACGTCCAATGGTAAGTGTAATAACGCCACAATGTTGCATCTATCTTCATTTGAGGAATTACAGCATTTTTAGATGCTATGTACTGAGTCATGTTTGTGGCACTCCATTAGGTTTGCCACCTCTTCCCTGCCCCCCTTACCCTTAAGAGGCTCCTTGTTTTTGAATAGCTGTATGGAACACAGGGACAAGTTTACCTTCTCCATAGCAGGAGTAGCTATAGCTATTGAACTGGGCCAGTGCTGCTGGCTTAGAAAGTTCCTTTCAGTTTGTTTTTTGCAAAGAACTTACCACCCCACACAGTGAGAGAGAAGGGGGGACTTGTCTATACAAGGCAAAAAAAATAAAAAAAAAAATAGAGTGCCTCACACTAATGGCATTTCGCAGCAGCTGCAACTTGTCTTAACTGTGTTTTTGCCCCCATAAACTTCACATGCAAGATGGCGGATGCGAGTGATTTTACTCGCATTTGTACTGACCTCAATTTCCCCATGCCAAACTTTTGTTTAAAACATTGTCCAAAAGTGCAATAGAGCAATATTTTGATTTAACAGAAGAGCAAACAAAACAACAAAATAAAACAAAAACCCACCCCATTTTCTCACTTTAGTGCTTGCTTGCTAAGGAGAAAATCCAACATGGCAGCAGCCTGGTTAGTATGCCCCGGCCACATGCTCGCCTGACCAATCAGCTTTGTGCTTCCTCTCCTATGGGAAAGCGATTCTGATCAGGAGTGTGCATTCCCCTCGCCATGGCTCAGGAATTCTGGGAAAGAGCTCTGGTGCCATCACAAACTATAAATCCTAGGATTCCATAGGATGGAGCCGTGATAGTTAAAGTCGTGTCAAACTGCATTATTTCTGCAGTGTGCCAACGGCCTGAGTGTTGCATTCCTCCATAGGATCTTGTAAGGATAGTACCAAGATCCCCTACTGTCTTTGGCAATCAAAACTTGCCCCCCCCCAAAAAAAGAGGCAGAAATTCTTTACCAAAGTTGCCAACCTTGCAATTCCTCACAGGCCGATGCAGTAAGCATCAAGAATGGTGAGGTAGTTGAAACTCTGGAGTGTTCCGGAAGCTTTCCCACAAGTCTTTCAATGTTATTTATCAGAGTGTCAAATGGGCATGTATCCCAGGTGGAAACGCACAGGCTGTTGAGCTTGCTAAAAAGCCAGACGGATCCTCGTAATATTAATTAAAGGCAACTGTATTTCACAGGGAGACCCATGCCAAGTTCATACTAGGGGTTGGAAAGAGCCTTATTCTCTTCTCTCCCCAACAATACTTTCAGGCTTCCTTCAGCTATTTGGAGGGGTGAAGATGTTTCAACCCTGATTGCAGTTAGCACATTTCAAAATAGCCCTGTGGGAATTGACTGTGGGTGTTTTGTTTTCATTCATTAGTCATATTTATTCTCCTCAAGCTCCTACTCGGTGGCCTCCTGGTTGTGTGGAGACATCCCTGGACTCTTGAATGGCTGTGGAACATAACTTCTGATGGTTCCCACTCAATTGTTAAGCAATGCCGGCGAGTTGCTAGCATGTCAGTACGATGGTACATCCATAGCAGGTTTTAGTCATAGAGTCGTAGAGTTGGAAGAGACCACAAGGGTCATGTAGCCCATCACCCTGTCAGTGTATACCAGTGGTATTAAACCTGTGGTCTGTGGACTTCTCAGGGGTCACAATGTCCTCACAGGGGGTTCATGAAGGCATAAAAGCTGCTCAGCCTACGGAGCCAAGGCAAAGGCTGGCTGGCTTGGCCTGCACATTGCCATTCAGTCCAGCCAAAAACTTGAAGGGGAAGCAGGAGAAAAGTCCTCCTTCCCCTGCAGTGCCTCTGCAGGAAGGGTTAATGGATAGTGTAATTGTATTACTATTATTATTAGGTATTATTACTATTATTATTATTGTAGTTAGAGTTTTAAATCTTGAGTTAAGTCTTGGGGGTCCACAACAATGAAAGATATTTAAAGGGGGTCCCTGGTAAAGAAAAGATTAAGAGCCACTGGTCTATACTTTAATGGAACTATCCACAGTGCTGAACCCTAGCCCGCAGATAAGTTTAGTACCATGGATAGCTCTCTGAAGTCTGAACTGAAACTGGCCCTGATATGGGAGCCACAAGGTCTGCAATCTGAAGACAGGTCTACACAATTACAGGAAAGCTGGTGATCAGGCGTGTAGCTATGGGAGAGGCGAACAAGGGTTTGATCCCCCCAGAATTGTAGCAATGGAGGGGGACAAAATGAAGGCATTCCTTCAGTGGTGCCTGGGATTCTGCTTCAGGGAGCCTAGGAAATCAAGTTCTGTAGGATCCCTAAAGCCACCAGGTGACTTGGGAAAACCTAGCAAGGCTACCCCAAGATATTTTACCACTTGGTGCAGAACTTCAATTAGTGTCACTTCACTTACAAATGCATAAGAGGGAAGTACCTTCCACCAGTCAAATCATTTGGGACCCAAGGAAGAAAATCTCATGAGCTTCTCTCCCTCACCATGGCACGGCACGTTCAATAGCTCCCATTTTTACTGTCTTCTCTTGCCAAAAATATGCTGCCTGACCTAGACACCTCACTCTGCCTAAAGATAGGTCTGGAACAATGATGATGATGATGATGATGATGAATGGCCTAAGTCCTATGGTTAGTCATGACTAAAGTAGACCTACTGAAACAATTCCGTTTACCATTCATCAATTGAATCCATGGGTCTACGCTAGTCAACCAACCAACCAAGTTCTAGCCATTGTTATTGTTTCATTAAAAATATTTATATCCTGTCCTATATCTAAAGACATCAGGGCATCACACAATAAAATTAACCTGCCTATTTTAAAATAGTAAATTAATAGTAATTAAACAGATGAAAAATATATCCAACAAGATAGCAAGTTAAAACAAGGCCGTTTCAACCAGTTAAAACAGCTTAAGGCAATTTAACAGTCAATGTAAAATGGTGCATGTATGCAGACATGGATGAAATCACATAGGCCTCCAAAGGCTTGAGTAAGGTTTTTATTTGGCACCACAATGGTTCCAGCATTGATGCCAGTTGGGCTTCTAAGGGCATATTCCATGAACAGGGGGCTACAACAGAGAAATCCCTAATCTACCTCTCCCATTGCCCTCACTTATGGGACAGAGGGATGACATGATGGCCCTCTTTAAGTAGCTCAAGGGCTGTCACTTTGAGGAAGAGGCAGGTCTGTTGTTTGCTGCCCCAGAGGGTAGGACCATCTCTCATTGTTTTAATTTTATAGGAGGGTAGATTTCAGTTGGATACAATAAGGAACTTCTTGACAGTGAGAACAGTTCAGCAATGGAACCAATTGCCTAGAGTGGTGGTGGTGGGGGATCACCATCTCTGGGTGTCTTCAAAAAGAGGCTGGACAGGTACTTGCTTGGGATGCTCTACCTCAGTGACCCCCAAACTTTGATCCTCCAGGTGTTTTGGACTACAACTCCCCAAAGCCCTAGCCAACTTGGCCAACAGTCAGAATTCTGGAAGCTGAAGTCCAAAACTTCTGGAGGACCAAAGTTTGGGATCCATTGCTGAGGAGCCCTCCAGCAGATCTCAAATCTTTGCTACGTCCTGGCATTTGGAAGCAATATTTCTCTGGGGATTTTGAAAGGAAGCTAAAAGATTTTTGACCTTTCTTTTCATCAAAAGCTTGGCATGCTTCACATCTCTAATTTGCCACTGTGGGTGCAGCGTTGCTTTTTACCCAGCTTTAGCCTGATGAGCCATGAATACTGATGAGAATTTCAAAATATAATAAATAAATCCAGTCTTTGTATCATTAACAAGGTTGGATGTTTGAGGAGGAATATGGGTTTGTGCCTTACACACTGAAGGTCTTGTTCTAGTATGGAATTTGGGAGGGGAGGTTGGGAAGGAGAGTGAGGAAGAAAATCACCAAGGGCGAACCTCAGACACATCACATGAGAGGGTGGCTCTGGTTTTGGATGTTCAGCCTGCCATCTTTACTCTGAAACAACATGGGATGGAAAATGTGGATGAACCTGAATCCTGAGATGAAAAAGCTCTCTTTCTCTGTTGTGTGAAAAACTTGCTACCAGTGATGTGTGTGTGCACACGTGTGTGTGTGCATATTTGTGGCTTCCCAGGGTGATTCCTTGCTTTCATAGCTCTTAGCATCAACTGGGGATAGAAGAATATTCATTTGCTATTCCCCTTTTCTCCCTTAAAAGGGTGTCCCAACACTTGGGAAACCCATGGAGGAGAATAGCCGCAAAGCTGCTGTAGAAGTATTCATCTGTGCAAAAACACATGTGGTTTTGCTGTGCAGAAATATGTTTATTGCAGAAAATGTGTTTTCTCTACAGAAAAAAAAAATACAGCCGGATCCCTGTATCCACAAATCCAATGTCTGCAGTTTCAGTTATCTGCAGGACAGAAAACAGGAACACATACAATAGCGTTTTCCTAGAAAATACCTAGAGAGGTAGATATCTAGATATCTTCTAGGTCCTCCAACACAACTCTATGGTATTTTTAACCAGAATTCCCATTATTTTAATACGGTTCACTGTTATCCGCAGTTTCAGTTATCTGTGGGACACAAAACAGCAATACATGCTGTAGAGTCTTACTAGAAAATGCCTACAGAGGCATCCCCCTAGACATATTCTAGGTCCTCCAACACAACCCTGTGGTATTTTCAACTGGAAATCCCATTATGTGAAAGGGTTCCATGTTTGCCCATATATTGCCATGGTTCCTTCCCATGGAATCCCAGGATATTTTCTTTCTTTCTTTCATAGGACCATAGAGCACTCTGGAGGCAAATTCTAAATATGTCGGGAAGCTACAGATCCCAGGATTCTGTAGGAGTCTATGATTCTATGGCTCTATGGATAAAGGCAGTCAAAATGTTATCAAAATGCTATAATAGTATAGCGTGAAAGAGACCATAGTCATTAATCATGGATGATAAGGCCTGCAGCTGATACCTGGAGAAAATTAGAGGGTATGCATGGCACTGATTCAGATTCCAAGCCATACATTATAAGCAGCCTGCGCAGAAGAGTTGGAGAAGATCTTGGCAGAAAACAAGCTCCTTTCTACACACACACAAACACTTGCCAGTTTCTCCGTTGTGTGTCCAGGGCATCCAGCTTTCAAAGAAGAGACCTGAAGTTCTGCCAAATAGATTGTGTTGGGGCTACCTGACCGCCTCACCCCATCCCGTGAAAAGAACCCCCTCTTTAGACACCTCATTTAATGCAGAATTGGGATTCCCAGCAGAGAGACCACCAGGACTGCAGTCCATTTGCTGCAAGGGGTACCATGGTTTTCATCCACCTTGATCCATTTCTGACCCACCTCCACACCTACGTCTACACTATGGCAATGGATCCAGAAACCTCAGCAGCGCCTCCTGATACCCATCTGTTGGTGTGTGTTTTTCCCCCTCCTTTCCTCCTTGAAGGCAGCTTTCCTGAACTCTTCTGCAAGTTATTAGAGAGTTTTGGACGTCCAGCAATGGCTCTCTCTCTCTCTCTTTCTGTGTGTGTTTTAATTCCAAAGTAAACGCTTTTGCCTTGAGAAACATGCAACATAGTAAACTAATTTGACTTGAGCTTATGCGAATCTTTGGGGCTTTGGGGCTGTTTTGATCTGATCCCAGGAGTCGGAGTCTGGTTTCGGTATCTTGTTTTTGTTTTGGTTTTCTGTACTCTCTTTCTGGGATTTGCTCACCAGGAAAGCTTGGAGGCCCCAGCCTGACAAGTTCTGCTTTATGCTACTTGCTTTGCCACCTGCATAGCTGGAGCCAGATTTGAAAAAGCCAGCTTATTTTCTCCCTCCCTTTCCTTTTTGGTGAATTATTAAATGGGGGAGAGAAGAGGCACAACAACACCATACTTGGTTTGGTCAGAAAGCCAAGGTCTGGGACAGGCCCAGCCTACTCATCTCAGACCTTATCATCCCCATAAGAAACTGGTGTCCTCTTCACAACCTTTCTAAACTAATTTTCTAATATCTCCTTGTCCCACGGAAGTCCCGAGTCCCTTGCACACTGCATAGTTATAGTGCTACAATTCCACTTTAGCTGCCATTACAACATCCCATAGAGTCTTGGGCTTTTCAGTTCAGGGAAATTACAGGAGGGTTGATGTCATTGAATCATAGAGGTGGAAGAGACCAACCCACTGTCCTGAGGAATACCCAATTAAAGCATGCCCGACAGATAGCCATCCAGCCTCTGTTTAAAAACCTCCAAAGAAGGAGACTCTACCACACTCCCAGGCAGCGTCATTCCACTTACAGTCTGGAAGTTCTTCCTAATGTTTAGGTGGAATCTCTTTTGAGTCCATTGCTCCGTGTCCTAGTTTATCCTCAGTATGACATGTCAATTGAACATAAGAACATTGTTGTCTTCTTGACAGTGAGAAAGGTTTTGCAATGGAAACACTTGCCTACAGAGGTGGTGGAGTTTCCTTCTCTGGACATTAAAAAGGCTGGACAGCTACTTGCTGGGGATGCTTTCTCTGGAGATCCTGCATTGCAGGGGGTTGGACTGAATGGCCAACGAAGCCCCTTCCAACTTTATGATTCTACAAAAGGTAATTAGACTTTTGAGCCAGAGAACTCCAGTCCCTTACCAAACTAGAGCCAGGATTTCCATCAGATGCACCTGGGGATATAGCTTTGGGTTCGGGAATGAGGGTGTTGCCTCCCATACATAGGAATTCTTCCCCTCCTAATGCAACTTTTCTTCATTCCCCAAAAATCTAGCATTGAAGTAACCTGAGACTTTGAGTTGAGCATTTGGAAATACAATTGAGGCATCCAAAGAACATGGGGCAGGCAAAGTTAGCAAGGGAAAGGAAACACAGCAGATTGTAGAGTTCTGATTGTGAACAATTTTCAGTCTCTCACTCTTTGCAATGCTAGACATTTGGTGTCTGTACGACAAGTATACCCCCCTTGTTGTTGCTGTGTACCTTCAAGTCATTTCCAGTGCTTAATCATTGTGAATGTTAACTTACTTCCAGATAAGTCAGTAGATCCGGGGTGGGCCAAGACCCCAATTTGCTTTTTGTTTATTTAATTTATGTGGCACCTTTTCCCCAGAAGGGACCCAAGGTGGCTCACAATATATCACATATAATACAGTTTGTGTCTCTTGAAGCCCTCCACTAGTCTTCCAAAGATTCTCAACCCCCCCAAACCTAAAAACAAAAGCAAATTCTGAGGTTATTTGGGGGGCTTTTCTCCCCACAAACCACTCAAAGAGCCTCCCAAATACCCCCATTCCACCTGCACAGCCTTCCCCAAATCCAGTACAGTACTACCTCCAAAATACTTCCATTTCCCTCTGCAGTCCCTCTCAAAATGGCAACAGGAAGTGATGCAGCCTCACTTCCTGCCACCATTTTGAGAGGGACTACAGGGACATTGGGGCTTGCTGCAAGGGGAGAATGGCTCTTAGGAGCACTGGGGGGAGGGAATTGGCCATACAGTTGTCCATCCCATTGCAAGGAATTGAAGATCTAATTGTTGTCTTCTTTGCCTAAGGGACGCTCAATAGGGGAGTGGCTTTAATAGGACAGAGGGGAAAAAAACCAAAGAAAGTTAAAGATAATAGGTTAAAAAAATCATCAGCAATGTTATTTTTACTTCTGGCTGCAGCTTCGGAGTGGCTTCCCTGTTTTGAATCCCTCACCCTTCCTATTTTGATTTTTTTTTTTTAGACGTTTATGCCTAATGACAGTGCAGACGGATTATTACTCACTTCAGCCTTACTCACCTATTTCTATGTACCAAAGTCTGGAGGGTTATTCACCTTGGTGACTCATCTGGCTCAGCTTTGTGGTAGAACGAAGGAGGTGGGGGAAGGAATGAAAATGTCCCCTTAACCTTTAAAAACATATGATCTTTTCCTTTTTAAAAAGGTTTTAATGGTTTTGCTCATCAAATAGTGATACAAATGTGGAGGAATAAGTGGGAAGGCAAGGAGGCCATGTGGCTTATATGACTGTATCTTCTAGGTGTGAAAACCACAAGGTGGCATTTGACTAATACCTAATGTAGAGTCCGTTCTCCCCCAACACATTTCTTTTTCCATGAGTTGCTTAACATAGCTTGGCAAAAGAATTATTTGTGTTTCTCTCCACTCAATTCAGATTTCACTACGGGCTTGTCTACACCAGCCAAATATAAAACATCCTTCCCCTGTACCCATGGCAATCAATCCAGGTGAAGCACCAATTCTGGTGCAAACTGTCTTCACAGAGGCCAGCCAGTTTAGCACCAAACCTGCCTGGAAGCACATGGAGGAGTATCCCGGTGCTCATTGGTTCCCATTGTGCATCAACCGTGGCACAACTCCACCATTGCACAATGTACGTCTGTACTTTGTAATGCCATGGCAGCTCCTATGTGGATACGGATGTTATAGAATCATAGAATCATAGAATTGTAGAGTTGGAAGAGACCACAAGGGCCATCCAGTCCAACCCCCTGCCACACAGGAAATCACGATCAAAGCACTGTCGACAGATGGCCATCCAGCCTCTGTTTAAAGACCTCCAAGGAAGGAGACCCCACCATGCTCCGAGGGAGTGTATTCCACTGTCAAACAGCTCTTACTGTCAGAAAGATCCTCCTAATGTTGAGGTGGAATCTCTGCTCCTGGAGCTTGCATCCATTGCTCTGTGTTCTAGTCTCTGAAGCAGCAGAAAACAAGCTTGCTCCATCCTCAATGTGACACCCCTTCAAATACTTAAACAGGATGTTGCAAAACTCCTCAGTTCCAAATTGTGTAGAACCTTTAAAATTTGGACCAAAATCTGGGAGTAGATTTCCTGGCCAATTGACATGGAAGCCACCAGCTGCCACTGGTTCAAAGCACTCCATGAGTTCTGTCATTTGCTACCAGTTGAAATAAAAATGGGTGGGTGGGGGAACGAGGCAGGAATAAATCTTGTTACAAGGATTGCCCCATAGTCAGTCATTGTGAAGGGTTGAACAAGGGGGAAAAAAAAAACACATGATGGAAGTTCCAGAAAAACAAGTCATTGACTTTCCTCACTGCCAATGCAAGATTTACAAAAATATGGTTCACATTTGCAACTGAGATGGCCAAGTCAATTAACCTCTTTTCTCGCATTACAATTGGTGCAGGACGGTTGCTCCAAAGAGGTCACCAAAATTGCTCTTATCCTGAATTCTGCTCTTCCCCAGAGGATTCTTTGCAAAGATCTGCAATCGCTGTGCTAGCATGGTGGATTCCCAGTTGGCCTATAATCACCGGGGGACACCCCACATTCCTTTGGATATTTATAGCATTGGATTACTGTCGCTGTGTGCTAGTTATGAGATCATTGTAATATCACAAGGTCCACGGGGAAGGTTCAATAATAGCAATTTTTTCTTACCCTAATACTCTCCAAATAAGCTCTAAACTTTGCTTGTTTTTTTCTCCCGTTGCTGTCATGACCCACCTCAAGGGTTTCCTTTTACATTCCAGCATGGCTGTTCTTATGGAGAGCTGTCAAATTCTGCCACTTCTAAAACTAATTCTTTTAATTCCATTTGGAAACATCTGAGCATGCATCCATGGCAAGGGCATTGTGGCAAGTGAGGCTTTGTCTTCCCCTAAAACAGGAATTCTGTCTCCCAATGAAATTTCCTTCAGCCCCCCAAATTTCTAGCATTTAGACAGCAGAGCATTTAGAAATACAGTTTAGGCATCCATAAAGAAGATAATATGGAAGGATTCCAAACAATGGCCAGAAGTCACAATCGCAGTTACAAATGTGTAACTTCAGACTTTGGACATTTTCAGATGGCCCTTACCACGCAAGCAGCCTCCGGAGCAGTAACGAGGCTGCTGCATGGCAGGGGGTCCTTTTTGGATGACGCCATCCCTCTTCTGTGACCATTCGTGGCACGTACATGAAGCTTTGGAAGTGGCCGCATCATATGTCAATCACAGAAGTTGCCCATGATTGAAATATAATGCGGCTGCTTCCAAAGCTTCACGTACGTGCCACAAATGGTCACGGAAGAGGGATGGCGTCATCCAAAAAGGACCCCCTGCCATGCAGCAGCCTCGTTACTGCTCTGGAGGCTGTTTGCACAGTAAGGGCCATCTGAAAATGTCCTTTATCAGATGTGGCAAAAATTGCACGAAAACAACATCACGATAGTGCTAACAGGCCCTGTTATCATAGGACATTTTTGTGCTCACATATTCATCCTGTACTCCAGCTGTGAATAAGGCATCATCTTCTATTGACAGGAGAAGCCATCAATAGCTCACAATATCACTTTTTTTTTGCAGCACTGAAGAACATGTAAAAACACATCCCACTGTAATCGTGTGATTACAGCATGAATGGATTGTCCTCTTTCGTACCTCTCTGTTGCCAGCAAAAAAACATCCAGGTGACAATGGAAAAACCATACACAGAACACTCTTTTTATGAACTCTCCTGGTTGGTTTGCATGATTTTAGGTTTGTTTAACTGCTTGTTCACTTACTTTGTAAATTAAGGGTTTTTTTACTGCTTTATGGCATGCTCACATCTTCTCACAAGAACAGCCAAAACGTTGCCCATGCTAAATCACTGAAATAAACTCCCATTCTTAAAGTTTTAGTGCTGGTGGTGCAGTAATTTCATGGCAATTCTTTCATGCTATTACAGAGTCATGCAATAATAAGTGTAATAATGCCACGATGTTTCCGCTTTCCTCATTTGCGGAATTACACCATTTTAAGATGCTAGTCTGATAATGTCCTCAGAGTTACACATTTGTGACTGGTTTGTACAGTTGTCCCTTCATATTCATTGGGGTTTGATTCCAGGACCCCCCCCCCCGATACCAAAACCCATGAATACTCAAGTCCCATTATGTGCAATGGCCTAGCAAAATGGTGTCCCTTATATGAGAGTCTTCTCCGGTTGGCGGTTGGCCGGGGGAATTATGACAGGGATCCTGTTTCTGGCTCTCATACCAGAGATCACTTATGGGAGGGTATGGAAACATCCATCAGCTGCATCTTGATCAACAGGAGAGCAGCTTTCCATTGCTTCCAGCAGCTGTTGCCTGGTAAATTAGGATTGGGGATCAGGCCAGGAGATGCTACTTAGCTACGTAACTAAGATAGTTACATACCTAAATAGCTGAAATAGAATTGCAGCCAGTGAACTTCCTAGAATATTGTACATGTAGCACAGAGCCTTTCCATGCATGCCCACTTTTGATGCAACTACAGATGTGTCCAGAAATTCATTTTCAGCTTTCTGACATTTGCCAACACCATACATCTGGGATCCTCTTGATTGTTTCCGAGCAGAGTAACCCAGGGGATCAGTTGTTGAATGGTGAGGCAACACATAGGTCAATCCAATGGATTTACAAGGCCCATTGTGTCATATGTAGCTAGAATGCCCAAAGGTAAAGGAATTGGTCAGGCCTCATCTGCAGTATTATGTTCAGTTTGAGTGTGGGGTACCCAGCTCCCTAAGCTGCTCCTCATAAGTCATGGTTTCTAGAACTGTCAGCATTTTGGTTGCCCTCCTCTGGACACGTTCCAGCTTCTCAATAGCCTTCTTAAATTGTGATGCCCAGAACTGGACCCAGTATTCCAGGTGAAGTCTGACCAAAGCAGAATAGAGTGGCACTATTACTTCTCTTGATCTAAACACTATACTCCTAATGATGCAACCTAGAACCACATTGGCTTTTTTAGCTGCTACATCACACTGTGGACTCATGTTCAGCTAGTGGCGAAGGACAACACTCATACCAGACTCATGCAGAAAGGGGTAAGAATGCTCTGATGCTTGAAAAAAGAAATGCAAACATTAGATAAGCCAGTGGATTTCAACCTTTGCCCCTTCAAATGTTTTAGACTTTAACTCCCAGGATTTCTCTCCGCTTGCCATACTGACTGGGATTTCTGGGAGATGAAGTCTCAAACATCTGGAGGGGCAAAGTTTGAGAACCACTGAAATTAAGCAAATCTGTGAAGTGGGTTCATCCCATGTTTTAACTATAAGTGGAGAATCAAGAGCATCCAGTGAAATGTTGGATTTGTGACTCACGTCTCAGCTTCTGCAAAAACAAAACAATCCCAACATTTGGTAGTTCTCTCTTTCTCTTGGGAGGTGTTTATGTGTACATGCAAATCTGTGTATACAAAACCACCAAGCGGTGTGAGAATTCCAGTAGCTCTTTGACAAACAAATTAATTTTATGAAATGCGCCAGAGACAGAAGCTTGGGAGGCGTGAAACTTAAATGAATGAAAAGTCCTTCAAGGTCTCTCCCCTCCCTTGGTGGCTGCTGCTGTTGCCTCTGTACAGCCCTGCTTTTAATTTGAACTAATATTTCAATTATAATCCCCACTGGATTATTTTTCCATGAGCGTTCTATTTCTTTTAAGATACGCAAGTCCTCCTGGATACAAGTGACTTCGTTGTTTCTCTTTCTTGGAAACATTTAGCAACCGCCGCCGAAGAACCTGCTTGTTAAAATATATATTTGCTTTTTCTGTCCTGAAAGTTTTGGAGCTCATTTTGGTACGTCTGTAAAAAGCTGGAGGGTTTTAATTGGGGTTTTAAAAAAATACTAGTAAAAAAAAAAAAAGAGAGAGAGAGTCAGAGAGTGAGAGTGAGAGAGCGCAAAGGAAATATTTATTACATGGTGATAAAAATGGTTACATCATGACGGGGTTGCCTGGCTGACATCATATGAGGGATGCCCCTTGTTTAGTTTTGAGGCCATATGTGGGCGAAATGAGTCTTAATAGCTTCTAAAATAAGCAAAGCCGTAGGCTTTTGGAATACCAAGAAAGAAATACAAATGACAGAATTTCTCCTTGTTCTGCTTCTATATTGTTTCTCTTATTTGAACTACAGCTATGTGATGACGGCCTCTTGAAATTCCTTCTCCTATTTGCAAGCATGTAATTTTTTTTCAGCGAGGGGAAGAGGAGGAATAATTTCATCAATTTACGGAAGGATTTAAGGGGCTTGTCTATACAAGGCAATAAAATGTGGATTGATGCGCAGTAACGCCAATTTTTAGCAGCTTTCATTTGTCTTCACTTTTTTTTCAAGATCACACACATGCGAAACCATACACATTGGTTTTTCAAATGGGCATGCCTGTGAAGCAAGACAGTGGGTGTGAGAGAATTACTAGCATTTTTATTGTCACCAGTTGCTGCTGCCAAACAGTGTGTGTGTGTGTGTGTGTGTGTGTGTGTGTGTGTATATATATATATATATATATATATATTAAAAAAAGGAAATCCAAAGTGTGGAAGTGTGATCTTTCTCTTAAATAAACAGGAAAAAAAAGGCTGTTTTGTTGCCTCATTGCTATGGCAAAAATCCCACATGGTGGTTCCGGGTGCTTGCCTTGATGGCAAGCCCCATCTCCAGTGCACATCCGGCCAATCACCTTTCCACATCTGCTCTTATCGGGAATGCATAGCAAAGTGAATAGGTTGTCCCAACAAACAGGAATGTGCAGAGATTCAGAGTTTTTTTTTTTTTTTAATGGGAAAAGCTGCAAAGGCGTTTCCCGCTGAGTATTTTGAGTTTTTGCTCTGCCTCCTTCCAAATATAGTGAAATGATGTGGGATCCCATTGGGACTAAAGGTATTCTCCTTGAATTCTATGAGGAGTATTTTTGCCCTATAGACAAGCCCCTATTGGCTGAGTGAAAACTAGAGAGGGCTCCTATGTCTTCAATGGGAATTTTAGCCAGTGTTGCTTCTTGCCTGGTTGAATGACAAGCAACACTGGCAGAAATTCCTTCTCCTACTAGCTGTAGCCAGTATAACATACTCCATTAAAAAACTCCCCAAAATACTTCCGGCAGACCTCACGACAACCCTGTAAGGTAGACCAGTGGATTTTTAAATTCCTCCTCCCCCTTCTCAGTGTTCCATGCTTTCCCCAGAATTGCTGAGGGTGACTCACTCTATTGCCTTGATGCTGGTACCACCACCAGTTGACTGTCTGGATCCCATTGCAGCCTGTGACTGGTGAGTGGCTGAGGGAGGGAGAGGCGGGAGGGGCCCTTGTGAAGCTGGGGGTGTAGATGCAGATTGAGTGGCAGGAGTGGATGGTGAGGTGGAGAGGGAATTTGCATGTGGGTGGTGATTGGCTGAGGGAGGGAGAGGCGGGAGGGGCCCTTGTGAGGCTGGGGGTGTAGATGCAGATTAAGTGGCAGGAGTGGATGGTGAGGTGGAGAGGGAATTTGCATGTGGGTGGTGATTGGCTGAGGGAGGGAGAGGAGAGAGAGGCCCTTGTGAAGCTGGGGGTGTAGACGCAGATGGAGTGGCAGGAGTGGATTGGGAGGTGGAGAGGGAATTTGCATGTGGGTGGTGATTGGCTGAGGGAGGGAGAGGAGAGAGAGGCCCTTGTGAAGCTGGGGGTGTAGACGCAGATGGAGTGGCAGGAGTGGATTGGGAGGTGGAGAGGGAATTTGCATGTGGGTGGTGATTGGTTGGTTGTGTTTCCTGAGCAGCCAATCAGCACACTGGGAAAGGCAACATACCCAAGATATGTGTGTGTGTGCATATATATATATATATATATATATGTATATATTCAAGATACAGGAGCCTTGAAAGTAACTGCATCGGTGTATTGCTAAAATGGGAAAAATCTGCCCTATGCCGTTGAAATTTCTGCATGACATGTAAGTTTTAAACAGTACAGAAGGCCTTTCAGGAGAAGAAAAAGAAGAGGAGAAGGTGAAGAATGAGGACAACAACCTCAAAAGCCCTAACGTGGATTTATACAGTTTGTTGTTTCACACTTTGCCCCCTTAGTGTTGAATCTTGCTATGTAGCTCCAAGATAGGATGGGATAAAGATCTGAGGAAACACGCTTAAGATTGCTTAACATGGATTAGCTATGAGAGCTGAGCTGAATAAACACTTTCGGCATGAAAAGGGAGCTTTCGGCATGACCGTCTCAACCCTAAATATACTCCAAAGCATATCTGTTCACATCTGTTTATTGCTGTTCACATCCTACTTAGCTGCGGTTTTGGCATTTTGGTTTTAAAGTCCTTCCTCTTTCAAGGAATGCTAACATTTTCATATAACGAATCAGAGTTTTTCAGCAGCACAATGGTGTCATTGAAGCAAACGAAGCTAATTCGGAGTGAGGGCTCTGCCTCCTCGATATGTTTTACTCTCACACTGAGCTACCTTTGTTTGGTTGTCATCTAGCTGTCATCATCACGAGGTTGCTAAAATTCATCCAAAGTCTACTTTCTTGTAATTTGAGTCCACTGTTGACCTAGAGGGCAGAGAAAAAACCTTTGCCTTCTTATATGTAATAGGCTTTCAAATATTTAATATCATTCTTCAGTCCTTTCTCATAGACCAAGTTCATAGCTTTGGCCCCCTGACTCTGAGGGACAGAAGAGCAACCAGTTATAGATCCATTGTGCAGATTTTGAGAATCTCTCCCTCCATATCCAACTGCCATTGCTCTGGCCTCTGAGGGAGAGAAGACCAGCCAGACATGGCTCCATCATGCTCTGGCCTAGCATTTGGTATGAGGCTGTCCCTCCATATTCCAACTGTCATTGCTCTGGCGTCTCAAGATGAGCAAAGCAGCCAGCATCTGATAGACTTAATCCCTTCTCCCACAACCATTTGCTTTTCCTTATGTGTCATGTCTTATTTAGATTGTAAGCTTGATGGCAGGGAACTGCCAATTTAATGATTTGTAAGCCACCCTAGGAGTCTTTTTGGCTGAAGGGGCATAGATTAGAGTAAATGGACAGATGGATGAATGGATGGATAGATGGATAGATAGAGGATAGATAGAGAGATGATAGATTCCTTCAACTGTTTCCCATGGGATGTATTTTTCATAAATCTCACCATGTCCATCACTTTCCTTTGACTCTATTAAAATTGGCCTATCTCCTTCTTAAAATCTCTCTGGCTTTTCTTTGCAAACGAAGACTCAGGAAGGACTCATCCCGCGCTTTCTGCAAGCGCGCTGATGACTAAAAAGGCCAATCCGAGATAAACAAGTCCGGTTGCAAAAAGCACAGCAGAAGGTCTCCTTGGGTGATGTTTTTGGGTTGTGATTCGTTCTGCGTTGTCGTTTCTCTTCAAGACTTGTTTGGCGTGAGTTCTCAAATAAGGCTGCAGCATTGTGGATAGTGCGTCTCCATGCCTCCCAATGTGAGGCCAGGGTGGACCACTGTTGGTGATCAATTTGGCTGAGCCTGAGATGTTGCTTCAGGGAGTCCTTGTATCACTTTTTTGGAGCGCCCCTCTTACGCTGACCCGTGGCGAGTTCACCGTAGAGTAGTATTTTTGGGAGGCGATGGTCCTCCATCCTAGAAATGTGCCCTGCCCAGCGCAGCTGCATTCTCAATATCACGGCCTCAGTACTGGTGATCCCTGCTTGCTCAAGGACAGCAACATTTGTCGCGTAGTCAGTCCAGTGTATATTTAGGATTGTGCGTAGACAGCGCTGATGAAAGCGTTCGAGGAGTCGTAGGTGGTGGCGATAGGTGACCCGTGTTTCAGATCGATAAAGGAGGATAGACAGTATGGTGCCCTGAATTGGGCATAGTACTCTCAACGAGGTCTAGAGTACTTTGCCTGGATTTCAGGGTTTCTTTTTTTACAACCGCCCCAAGCTAACCTTAATAATTTTGAATTTGGTCAACTATAGTTTGAATCCTGTTGGTTCATTTCAATTACAGTAGACCTATGAACTCAACTGTTGCATGGTGAATCAACACTGAAGACCCATTGATTCAATGGTCTTCCTCTAGTTGGGCCCAACAATAGGAATGGGCTTGTCTATTTGTCAAAAATTCTCCTCATAGAATTTGAGGAGAATTTGTTTTGTCTAAATGGGAACCTGCACCAACCTGCTATATTTGGAAGTGGAGGCAAAATGTCAAATACTCCATGGGAAAAGCTTTTGTGGCTTTTACCATTTTTTAAAAAAACCAACTCCAAAGTAAATGTGCATTCCTGCTCATTGGGACAACCAATTCGCTTTGCTGCGCATTCCTGGTAAGAGCGGAAGTGGAAACCTGATTCGTTGGATGTGCGCAGGGGGCAGAGCTTTCTGGCAAGGCAAGTGCCTGGAACCACCATGTTGGATTTTTGCCATAATGATCATGCAGTGAGGTGACAAAACAGCCTTTTTCTTCTTTTTTTTCCTGTTTATTGGATTTGCTTTTTTAAAAAAAAAATACTATTTGGTGGTGGCAACTGGTAACAATAAAAATGTGAATCATTCACTCACGCCCACCATCTTGATTCACAGGTATGCCTGTATGAACAACAAACAAATACGGCTTTGCATGCCTACGATCTTGGGGAAAACTGTGGAGACAAATGAAAACTGCTGCGAATTGATGTGACTGCGCAACAACCCACATGTCATTGCCTCATATACACAAGCCCCAAGGTAGGCTTTTCCCCTTCAAGATCAACAGAAGAAACTAGAGACATGTCTCAAGGTACTCAATAAATCAAATCAATTGATTAAAATGCTCAACCTGTTTCAGCCTGCACATGCTTTTGAAGGACTTCTTCAGAAGCTATTTGAAATTTAATTGCAGAATTTTCTAGAGCTGATTGCCATTTTCTGGACATAATGTTGAGGCTTACATTAGGAATCAGGCCAAAGATAAGACTTCTTTTTCTTCATGCACCTTTCTCTGGACCTCCAAGCTGAGTCGATGCCTCATATGAGAAACGCATGGCAAGAAAATAAAAGAGAAACCGGGGAAGTGTACCTAGAGGAATTCCTCTGACATACACTTCAAACCCCAAGGAGACGGTGAGCTGACAGTTTGGCTACCTAGATATGGAACAGATCTTAAAAAGTCCTTCATAACAAACAACCCTTAGGTAAGAGGCTTTGAAAATACCAAGAAATCTCCCAGCTTCATTCCACTTGATAGTTTTACATATTCTTTTTTCTCTCCCTGATGCCTCCTTTTCTCTTTTCCCCACCACTCCCTGATCTGCCATTTGAAAACATCATCTCTAATAATATTCCTGAATTGGTAATACCTACAAATATTCCTCCTTCTGGTTTTTTTTTTCCCCTTTTCAGTTTGCATTAACACTTCCTCAGGCAAACAGTTCTGTCACCGACCGCTGCTTAAAGGTTCCTGTCAAGCAACCAGGTTTCATGTTCCACTCTGCAAACTGAACCACTGAACCCCTTTGGGGAAAGCTATGAAGAAATAACCTTTTTTAAAAATATAATATAATATAAAATAAAATCAAGCATGCTTTGGCAGATCTGTTGCGGGTAATGGTTCTCTTGAGACTCTCACATAAATATATATATAATTTCATTTTGCACACATAGACCATAGGGTTTCCTCCTTCCTGCCTTTCCTCATTGACTCAAATTGTGCCAGTGGTAGAACATCATACCTAAATAAGCAGTGTGTGTATATGTGTGTGTGCGCGCACATGCACTATTGGTGGCCTCAAGCCTTGTTTTCAGCCCCTCGGAAAAATGGGCTCTCAACGTTATATTTAAAGAAAGGTTAGAACAATAAAGTGGACTGGTGAAATGTTTCTTTTTCCAATGCTTCTCACCTTTGGAGACAGTAAATGCTGAGTAACTTCCCCCACAACATCACACCTCCCTCAAAGGTCTTGGTCTCCCTCCTTGTTTACTGAATGTCTGAAGTGATGTCAGGAGAAACCCACAAGTCCACATAGTTAAACAGAAGCCATTCCACTTGTCACACAGGTTTAATATGGAGGGGGTGGTGGTCATTGAGCAGGTCAAATAGGAACCTTCTGGAATTGTCAGTGTGGGTTGGATGGTGGTCAAATGCTTTCTCATTGTGGGCAGCCGCGTGGCCCGGGTCGCAATGAATTAAAGCCATCTTTTGTGTTTGGACATGTGTGGTTATGTGCTCACGCAGGAAATGGACAGCAAGAGAGCACTCGCACATGCCAAAGCTTATAGCCAGTAAAAGGGCAAAAGCCCAAGAATAAAATTTACTGCCAAATACTGAAGGAACCTAAACCTTACATTCTGTTCTGGTGGTTTTTGTCATCAAGCATCCAAATCTGGACACCCTGGCTGGCACCCGATTGATGAATTATGGCAGCGTAAAGTCAGACTTATGTCTTCACAACTCCCATTTTGGTCATTGGTACACCATGGAATGACGCCCCCCCCCACCAATTCACCTTGTAAGCAATGCAACACCCTGATACTGACATTTCCATATTGTCAGAGGGTGGGAGAATCAGTTGGGATGCATCCGGCTATTTTCCTGTTGTTGGGTGCAGTGCAAGGATGTCATTTACAAGGATGTCCCAAGGAACCCTGGATGTCCTTGCTTGGTGCCTCTTGCAGCATGTCCAGCTAAAGGAAAATAGCTGGAAATGTCCCCAGTCATCATCATCATCATCCCCTCTCTCTGACAACATGGGAATGACTGCATGGGGAGGGTGGGTTTGCAAGGTGAGTTTTAGGGGGCTAGTATTGTTATATGTAGGTACAGAGACATAGCTATATGATATATGTATGTTTCCTGACGCAGGATCTTGGTTATATTTCCCCACTGCCAATATTGAAGGCTGAGATCCTACATCACAGAAGTAGTTACAAATGCCTACTATGTACAGTTGTCCCTCAGTATCCATGCATTTGGTATCCAGGGATTTTAAGTATTCACGGCTTGAAAATATTCTTTTTAATAATCCTAATAGCAAACCTTGATTTTGCCATCTTATATAAGGGATACCATTTTGCTATGCCATTGCATATAATGGGACTTGAGTATTCATGGACTTTGGTATCCCACGGGGGTCCTGGAACCAAATCCCAGCAAATATGAAGGGACAAATATATTGTTTCCTGACCAGACTCCCCAAACCTACCATAAAAGATAGCAGCCACATTGAGCAACAGAGGTCTGATCTGCACTTCAACTGTTGATTGGGGACAAAAGGTGTTCTTTTTTTCCTAGGTTCATAAGGGCAGCCAGAAGACAACCAAGACATCCCTGTAGCCAATTAATGGCTGGGAGGGGTGGAGCTATGCCTAGAAGCCATCCATCTGCCCTTGTGCCTCCAGTGCGAAGGCATTGTGTAAGGAGATTCTGGATACCTCCTTTTGCAATGCCTAAAAAAAAGTACCCACACTGGCATAACTGAGGAGAGAGTTAGGCCAGCATAACTGAGCCATTAACAAGTCTCTGGGCAACAATACACTATTGCTATACCTTTTCTTATATGTCAAAGGAATTCATTGCAACGAACTATTTTTATGGAGTCATTTCCAAGCTTGTAGTAAAGTAAATAGAAATAAGCGTGAGCCAAGAGGCAACTAAAGCCTCTTTATAATTCTTATACCAGTCCTCTCCACAGGTGTCCCAGTGAAACCACCTAAAGAGAGCTAAAGAGATCGATAATCTTGAGAAAGGCCACCCATTGAGATTTCTTGGTTGAGTCGAGATTAGAAGTGTTGTCTTTTTGGAGCCAAGCTCAACACTCCCTATCTGCAGCACCATACTGGCCCTTATACATATAGAGTGCAGAAGCCCCGTCTAAAGAGATCATATGTTTGTTGGCCAACAGGCTGGAGATGTTTGCCAGTAGTAAAGACGGATGGAATCATTCACGTTCCTCCCCTCCACCTCTTGATGATACACAGAAGGTTAATGTAGAAAAAGACCATCACTTGTTATCCCAGCCCAAGCGAGCGTCTTTTTTTCCATATGCATGCAACTCCTATACTTTTCAGAATAAACAAAACATTTCAACATTGGGAATGTCGGCCAAGACCACGGAGACCCTTGTTGGGGTCTTCCAAATTCCAGTCTTGCCTGGATCTCCACATGAGTCCAGTGATCCCCCCTTTGTCAGATAGTTGGCATGGAGTCCCTTATTACCTTCCTTGTCCTCCCAATGACAAACTATTCTCATCCCTTCCCTTTCAAGGAATGACACACACACACACACACACACACATTCTCTCATCGAACTTGACAAGTTGAAACTGTCTACTTGCCATTCTGCACACAGCTGTAGCAGCTGGAAGCATCTGGCATGGGACGTATGGAATTTAATTTCCTGATATTTACATAGATTGAAACCATTCTGATTCCAGACCTATTGCACCAGACCTCCAGGCATAAGCTTTGTGCTTGATTCCTTTTTCCTTTCTTTTCTCTTCTTTCCGCCAATGGGCTGGGGATAAGAGTTGAAAGTCTGTGTAGGCTTTAGGCTGTTGAAAGACTCCAAAGACCTTGATCTACAAGGCTTACTCTGTAAATGCTTCTCTTTTTGGGGTTGTTGTTGTTGCTTCTGGGGAATCTAGAAAAGACACTCGTAAGAGTCCCAGCCACTTAAAATATATCTATATATCCCTCCTCACTGACCTTGAACTGTGCTTGAAGCTAGTTGGCAGTGAATAAAATAGGCCAGGTGGGATGAGGGGGGAAATTCAGTCTCACGGAGCAGAATGAAGAAGTGATATAATCAGTACGTGACAGGCGACAATTGAAAACTGATTTAACAAAATGTATGCATAAAATATAAGACTAGGAGGGGAAAATAAATAATACACCACTATGGGTAATTAACAGCAAAAACATTTGCAGGATTCAGTGACGGAGTTGTGTTCTGCACTAGGAAAATGTAAACTAATCACAACTTCTTATATTTAGCTACTTGTTACATACCGTCTTTGCCTGGTGGGTTTCCTTTTGTGCAAGCACTTGAATAGGTTATGTTGCATTTTGTGTGAAGGTTTATACCAGTGTGCCTTAAATTATCTGAGGACATTATCAGACTAGCATCTTAAATACTGTAATAACACAAGTATGGAAGGCTGAAACATTGTGGCATCATAACTGAAATTATCAGACAACCACCATTTGTAAGAACTGGATTAAACGTCCTGCGACAGTAACACTTATCTTCACTTTACCTTTCATTAACATTATATTAGCAATTTTAACTGGCCTACCCATGCTTCTTAAAGAGAAATGTCCACATTTCCACGTTAGCCGGAATGCAAGATTTTGACAATTCTCGCATGAAGACACAAGTCCATGTAAAAACACTGAAAACACTTAAAAAAAACCCAAATTAAATACACAGATAAGCCCTGAAACATATATAAAAACTTGGCAGGAATATGGGACAGTTCATAAAAGGAGCACCCTGTCGATCATTTTCACATTTTCTTGGTAGCAATGGGAACGGGGGAAAGTGGATCGCCCATTCATGCTGTATTCTGGTGATTACAGCAGGATTTGGTTTCACACGCTCCTCAATACCATGAAAATAACAATATTGAAGAGCTATTCATGGCTTACCTCTCCATTGACGCCCCCTTGTCGTGGGAGAGAGGCTTGCGAATCCTAATGATGTTTTGAGCTATGCTGGCGGTGGCATAAAGCCACCGGTAGGGTCTCCCATGCCAGACAGGTCAAAACCGAAGGGTCTGACAAAGAGTGTCAAAGGGCAGGATGGGCTCTCTAGTCTTATGGCAACCATCCTAGGAGAAGGAAAACTCTAATCCCAAACCCGGGCAGATGGTGCTCATCCAACCCTGTAAGGTCAACCATCTAAGAGAAGGAAACTCTAATCAAACCTACGACCCAAGGACCTCACTGTTACGTCCATGCTTGCAAGGCCACGGCAAATGAACCTTTGGTTTAAAGGGTGAGGCCAGTTCTGTGCACCAGAAAAATCCATTACACAGGCTTGAAGGACAAATCCAAATCCTCGAAGGATTCATGGCTTAGCCCGTGTCATAGTGATGAGATTATTATAGTGTCATAATGATGTGATTTTGCCTGGACTGATAAAGTCCTGAGATGGGGATTGACAATTTGAGACACCCCCCAACACACACAATAATCCAGGGACCTGTAACATATTTGTTTTCCCTTAGCTACAATTGCTTCTTGCTTTCTTGGACATTTTCTAAGGGCTGACAGCTGATGGCTTATGGACTGGCACTGATCAAGGAACCACCAGTTTGAGAAGTACTGGTTTATAAAACTGCTGTCCTTTGCCTATAGTTTTGGGTGGCGATTGGTGCCAACTCCAGGTTTTAAAGGGTCAAGAGTGGCTGGTGACTCCCATGTCAGCAGAGTGGTGAATTTACACCAGGTTTTCACCCCGGTGTAAAAGGAGCTCTCCAAGCTGCTGAACTCAAGTGAAGAATGGAGTTCAGCACCATGGAAAGTTCATTTGCTGCCTGAATTGTAATTGGTTGACCGGCCGAACCCAAAGGGTGCTCAGCAGTGGCTCCTCTTCATCTTGGAAAGATGTGACCAGTGGGGTGCCACAGGGTTCTGTCCTGGGCCCAGTGCTATTCAACATCTTTATCAATGACTTAGATGAGGGACTTAGGGGCATACTTATCAAATTTGCAGTTGACAACAAATTAGGAGGAGTAGCTAATACCCTAGAGGACAGGATCAAAATTCAGAATGACCTAGATAGACTGGAGAGCTGGGCCAAAGCTAACAAAATGGAATTCAATACGGAGAAATGCAAAGTACTGCATTTAGGGCGGAAAAACGAAATGCATAAATATAGGATGGGAGAGACCTGGCTGAATGAGACTACGTGCGAAAGGGATCTAGGAGTCCTAGTAGACCACAAGTTGAACATGAGCCAACAGTGTGATGCGGCAGCTAAAAAGGCCAATGCGATGTTGGGCTGTATCAATAGAAGTATAGTGTCTAGATCAAGGGAAGTAATAGTGCCACTCTATTCTGCCTTGGTCAGACCTCACTTAGAATACTGTGTCCAGTTCTGGGCACCACAATTCAGAAAGGATATTGACAAATTGGAGCGTGTCCAGAGAAGGGCAACTAAAATGGTGAAAGGTCTGGAAACCATGCCTTATGAGGAGAGACTTAGGGAGCTGGGTATGTTTAGCCTGGAAAAAAGACGGTTAAGAGGCGATATGATAGCCCTGTTTAAGTATTTGAAGGGATGTCACGTTGAGGATAGAGCAGGCTTGTTTTCTGCTGCTCCAGAGACTGGAACACGGAGCAATGGATGCAAGCTCCAGGAACAGAGATTCCACCTCAACATTAGGAGGAACCTTCTGACAGTAAGAGCTGTTCGGCAGTGGAACGCACTCCCTCAGAGCATGGTGGGGTCTCCTTCCTTGGAGGTCTTTAAACAGAGGCTGGATGGCCATCTCTCGGGGATGCTTTGATTGTGATTTCCTGCGTGGCAGGGGGTTGGACTGGATGGCCCTCGTGGTCTCTTCCAACTCTGCAATTCTATGATTCTATGATTCTATGATTCTATGAATTAAAACCAGCCATGGGTTCATTGCCACGATGGGAGCCAACAGCCATCGGTGAAAGATGGGTGCAAAAACCGCCTTCTCTCAAACCCCTCTCCTCAGCCAAGAGCTAACTAATGGAAAAGAACCCTCTCTGCCTCAGTGTCAATCCAGTTCTTTGTCACATTAATCCAATTTAATTTAATTTAAACCAAACTGAAAGGGGTTCAGCCTGTGCTGGGCTTTAGCCATTCCTTGCCATTCTGTACGGCACAGAGCTGCAAGTACGGAACTAGCAGAGGCTGTTCAGTCTGCAAGGTGGAGGTTTGTGCTATGAATTCATAAAAGAACTGCCAAATGCATCCATTATATTTCTATTCACCAGAACAGAAGAAACCAGAGCATGGGGAGTGACTATTAAATAATAACTACTTACAGTTACAGAACCACTAGCACTATGGTAATTCATTTTTTATTATCGTTGCTTTCCTTCCTTCCTTCCTTCCTTCCTTCCTTCCTTCCTTCCTTCCTTATAATAATTATTGACTTTCCTGTTCCTTAAAATATATTTGTTTGAATTCTAAACAACCTTTAACCTAAAACTTGAACTCAAGATAACTGATGAATTTCTCGCTGTTATGTGCCTTCAGGTTGACTCTGTCTTATGGCTACAGTATCCTAGGCTTTTCTTGGAAAGACTTTTTTTTCAGAGTAGGTTTGTCATCATTGCCTTCATCTGAGGCTGAGAGAGTGTGACTTGCTCAAGGTCACCCAGTGAGTTTCCATCGCTGAGTGAGCATTCAAATTTGGTTCTTTCGAGTCCTAGACAAATAGTCACACCACAGTCCTTCTCTCCTTTTCCCCCTGCTGAGTTAATAGAATGCAAGCTCCTTTTGCACTTTGAATTCAGTTTGCAGAAAATGAAGTAAGCTGAGGATAAAGGTGGGAGGAAGAGAGAAAAAACTGGGACATTTTAAAAGCAGCTGAAAAATTGGATGTCAGAGGATTAAATGGGGCTGCTCCTGACAAACCGGGACAGGTGGAGGTTTTGTAATTACAAGTACAGTTGGACCCCTATATCTGTGGATCCAATTTCCACAGTTTCAGTTATCCATGGGACACAAAACAGCACACCTTCCATAGGGTCTTCCTAGAAAATGCCTAGAGAGGCGTCCTCTCTAGACATTCTCTAGGTCCTCCAAGGCAATTCTATGGTATTCGTAACTGGAAGTCGCATTATTTCAATGGTGTTCACTGTTATCCATGGTTTCTGATATCTGCAGTAAGTCCGGGAACTGAACCCCCATGGATATGGGGGTCTGACTGTAACTCATTTTGATGAGTTGATTCCAAACTCTGGAAGAACCATATTAACCCAAATCCTATGGATCGTCCTAGGTAGAGTAGACTAAGTCCAAGGGATTCACCCATGTGTTGACAGACCATTCAATGGCACCTCAGGATCCTCTACTACCCCCTCTGCAGGCCTGGAACACACTCCCTTGGAGCATGGTGGGGTCTCCTTCCTTGGAGGTCTTTAAACAGAGGCTGGATGGCCATCTGTCAGGGATGCTTTGATCATGATTCCTGCATGGCAGGGGGTTGGACTGGATGGCCCTTGTGGTCTCTTCCAACTCTACGATTCTATGATTCTATGATTCTACATCCTGTTGTTATATTTTGGAGGAACTGCAGAGGAAAATTGAGGTATTTGGGCTTGCTTGAGAGGCTACCTTTGAGGAGGGGTAAGAGGAAAAATGAGCTCTTGGCCCCAACACAGTTACTCTCTCCTCTGTTCTAAGCTCTGTTATAGCACTATTATTCCACTGTAACTGCTATGGCTGGCTCCTGTGGAATCCTGGGATTTTCAGTTTAGGGAGGGAGCATTTAGAACTCTCAGCCAGAGAGGTCTTAGACGTCACGAAACTACAACCCCCAGAATTCCACAGGAGGAGGCAGCCATAGCAGTTAAAGTGGAATAGTAGCACTATAATAGTGTTGAATCTATGAGAACAGAAGTTCTAAATGACCCAGACATGCACATCTGTGTGGATCAGCTCTTTCCACCTACAAAAGTTTTAATGTAAGCAGGGCTCACCTTCTATTGTCATTACAACCCCGGATGATACTTCCAAAGAAGGCTTCAGAGCTATTAATAATAAGAGTTGCATCTGCTTCCGACAGACCTGCCAAGGGAGCAACTGGGAAGCATCCCACATATGTGTGTGTGTGCATGTGGAAGCACATTTCAATGCTCCACTGAATTTGAAGGAACAAGTCCTTCTTCTCCTCGTGGTTTCAATCAGATTAGCTGGCCTCCTTGGGGGAGGAGAAATCTGTTTGCTCTTGCTGTGAACATCTCTGATAAATGAGCCCCTTTTAAAGGAGAGAACTGTAGATCGTACATCAAAGTTAGGCACTTCCAAGAGCTCTGGTGCTGTGGCAATCTGTCTCTGGCTGATGCAGCTTGGGATAGTTACCTTTGTGGTCCCCAGTTCCCAGAAATGTACAGCAAGGACAGAGGATTCTGAGAGCAGATATCTACCATATATTGGGTAACATTGCTAAACATGTTGATGGGTGCAATGCAAGGCTTCAGTGGCCATGGAAGGCATGGGCAAGGAGTGTTGCTCCAGTTCTTAGGAGGCTTTGGAAAGAGAAGCAGCACACCCAACCAATATTGGCTGGCTCAGGAGAAGACATGCTGGTGCTGAGTTTTGGCCAAATCCCCCACAGTCAGAAGGTCAGACCATCAATTACAAAGACTTGAATGCTCCCCCCTCTCTTCTTTTCCCCTCCTTGTAAAATGAGACTGTCCTGACAATACCCCTGTGAGTTTTTGGAGTGTTTTCTCCCACCCCCACCTCTATACAGTCCTCAACACCTCCCACTGTCCAGATGGGGAATGTTGGAAGGCAAGAGTGGCTTTGGCCCAGTTTCTCAAGGAGATGCTAACAAAGCTGTGCAAGTTTAGCTCAAAGAATGCAATGGCCCTCCATCTCAGATCCCTGCAGGTAGAAAACTAGCATGTCAGTAAGTGCGGAGCTTTTTTGTTTCAAGTATTGGTCCTGAGAATTTAATCCATTCACAAATGTCGCTATTTATTGGTGTGTGTGGGGAGGCATTGGCACCTTAAATTAAAAAATCCCCCCCCTTGTGAAAATGTCCTTCAGCATCCACATTTCTTGAACTGGAGTAATTTAAAGTTTCAGTTGAGCATTTAGAAATACAGTTTAGGCATCCAAAGAAAAAGAGCAGGCAAAGTGAGGAAGGAAAGGTGAAGGCAGAGAAAAGAAGAGTTCTAGATGTGAAAGTTTTTCAATGTCTTACTGCAACACTAGAAATTTGGGGACTAAAGGAAAAATTCATTTTTTGGGGGGTGAAATTTTTATTGTGGGTGGCAGTATTTTAATTTTCTCACTCCACTCCAGGTAGCTAGACTCCTGTATCAACTCCAGATGGGATAGGCACATGTGTGGAGTGGGAAGGGGAAGCATTTTCTGTACTGCCTAACAGTTCTGGGTCAAACTACACCAAACTGCTGTTGACACCACTTGAACTTCCATGACTCCATCCTACAGAATCCTGGGATTCATAGTTTCATGAGGCCCCAGCACTTGTTGGCAGAGAAGGCTAAAGACCCTGTAAAACTACAAATCCTGGAATTCCATAGGATGGAGCTACAGCACTTAAAGTGATGTCAAATTACATTATTTCTACAGTGTAGATGCACCCGTAGTGAAGCATTAGAGCTCTCTAGGAGAGAATTCAAAACTCAAATGGCCTGAATAACAACAACAACAACAACAACAACAACAACTCCCAGGATCCCATTTGTATGGAACCATGGAAGTTAAGGTGGCATCAGAATTCAGTTGCATATCTGTCAATGTTTTACAGATGAAAACCAAGACACACCTGTGGACAGGCAACAGCAGAGTGTGCTCAAGCTGGCAAGAGGTATTAATGTGGAAGGACACACAAGCCACGAAATGCTATAGCAGCTTGCTTTTGCCTGAACCTACAGGGAAGGGCAAAATCCCATCCCCTTTTCTCTTTTATCCCCGCTGAGTTGAATACAAACTACTTTTGCACTTTGAACTCAGTCTGGACTATCCATACCAAAGGAGGACCATTGGGAGGGTATAGTGTAGCATGAAAGAAACTAGTTTGTTTTGCAGAACTTCTTTTTCTCTCCTCTTCCTCGGTTCCATCGAAAGTTACCCCAGACTTGCCCACAATTTATAATTGCTCTAAAAACTGAAGCATGAAATGAAGACAGAAACTGCTTTAGATTTCTTTTTAGGCTTGAGATCAAACTGAGCCCCGAGGTGCACCGTAGAGATTCTGATGGGAAAGGATGTTCAACCCCTCATTCTCCAGAGCATTGTGAGTTTTTGAAATTCATATTTCAAGCAAGGTGATTATAAACATTGGCAACCCATGGATTTCCCCACCACCACCCCATGATCTGTAGCTGTTTTTTTTTTTTAAAGCCAGCATACTGAGTGGTGTAGCTGAAAAGAATGGGTGACACTTTGCCACATTATCTTCATATATTCTTTTTTTTAAGACAGCATACATTCTGCACAAGCATTATCGATCCTGCTTCCTGTAAATGTGCATCTTGAAATGAAAATATATGATCTCAATAAAAAAAAAGGGAAAGAATGTGCCATGCTGAGATTATAATATGTCCTGTTGGAAATAAGTCCAGTGTCTTGGCAACATGGTGGGACAACTCAGCAGACAGCATCCTGAGGCAGCACTAATGTATAGGATGGACTGCCTGCCAAGGATAATCATTTTGCTTTGTTTTCACAATAAGGAGAGTTGTATTTTTTTCTTCCAGACACTGCAGTTGTCATTCAGAGATGCTGATAGAGATATTCCCGGGTACCACCATGAGTGTAGCTACTGGGGTGGGAGGGAGGAATGAAAGAATAAAATAAGAATCCTGCCATCACTCCCCCCCTCCACAACACACACACACAGACACACCATGAAATTTTTCTTCATTCCCCAAAATTTCTAACATTTCAATAACGTAAAACTTCAGCTGAGCATTTAGTAATACAGTTTTGGCATCCAAAGAAAAGAGGAAGGCGAAGATATCAGGGAAGTGTGTAGCCAGGAAATACAAGAATTGTAGCCACTAACCATTTCCCACTGTCTCACTCTATAAAATGCTAGAAATTTGGGGATGGAAGGAAAAACAATTAGGAGGCAAATTCATATTTGGAGGGGGAATGCCCTCATTTGAGAGGCAGAGTGGTGTAGTGGTTTCAGCATTTGAGTGGAGTTTTGAGTGGGTATCTATCTATCTATCGATCTCTGTATAAAATGCTTGGACAGTAAGAGCTGTTCGGCAGTGGAACACACTCCCTCGGAGCGTGGTGGGGTCTCCTTCCTTGGAGGTCTTTAAACAGAGGCTGGATGGCCATCTGTCAGGGATGCTTTGATCGTGATTCCTGCATGGCAGGGGGTTGGACTGGATGGCCCTTGTGGTCTCTTCCAACTCTGCAATTCTATGATTCTATGATTCTATGTTTCCATTCCCAATGTGGTGATTCGCCACTTAGGAAACATACCCAACCAACCTCCTCCCTCCTCTCACTCCCTCAGCCACTCACCACCCACATGTAAAACAATGCAGTATTTTTTCCCTAAAATAATACCATGTAGCTGAACCGTGTGAAAGGAATGCTGCCACTCCAAGCTCCATGCCGCAACCACCACTTAAAACCCCAGCAGGACACATAATGGTGTATGCTACACTAGGTACAGCTATACTAGTAGCCACTAATTTCCTTTAGGGGGTGGAATTTAGAGTGAAAGACCATGTTTCTCAAAAGTTCTCAAGGTGAGGCAATGAACACTCCGAATATGCTAATGGCACTTAATGTGTGGATACTTTGTAATTGAATAGAGGAAGCAACCTTCTTTGTTTTGGGGGAAGGTAAAAGATATGAGGACTCTTTACAGACTTGGGTATCTCAGTTTAGGCTGATGGGATTAGCCAGATGTTCAGGCAAGATATTGCTTTGCAAATTATCATGTGTTTGGAATTTGGGCTGGACCCGCCTTAGTGCATACCAGACTGAGTCTCAGTACTCGTCTTTGGGATTCCTGGTTCTTGGAATTTCCCAGTTTAATGGCCACACTCTGGGAAGGCCACGTTTGGCCAAATTATTAAATATTGCCAATTATGACAGATATGGGGCAGGGGGTATCAGGGTAGGTAACAGTGTTCCTGTGCTCTTTGGAGTGTGAGAGAGACTGGGAAGATTCAACTAAATGGAAGAACAGAGGTGTGACCTCCCCACTCCACATCCCTAGATGTGCCATGGGGCTGTGGTTTGCAAAACGTGGCTCAAAGGGGCTCACAGCATCTGTACGAGTTTGATGGGGATACACCTTTCATTGTTTAGCATCACATCTTGCAGCAGAGAGTGCACAGGATAAGATACAGCCATTTTCCTCAGTGGTCTTCCAGTCTGGAGCAATGTCTGCTCCCTCCCTCCTTCTTCAGGCTGTTTTCACCACATGGTTTGACAAATGATATTATTTTGACAAACAATGACATCATCCAGAAAAGGTCCAGAGCTGTGGTCATTGAGGCTTTTTTTCTTGCCTTGCCGAGGCAGTGTCTCTGAGCCCTCTTCCCTACAACCCTGTCTGGCTCATTATTTGTTAATGGGTCATTGCTTTAAAACATATACAGCACAATGTTTTCAACCGATGAGTCAGAGGAGCTGTCTTCTAACCAAGCTTACACCACTATGATGAGGAACATGACTTTTGCACCAGTCAGCACTGGTCAGGCTGATGGTGGTGGGGATCTGGGGAGCTGTAGCCTCCCAAAGTAACTTTTTCCCCAAGCTATGATGATGCAGTCATTGACCAAATACCTCTCGGTTTCTTACTTGTATATAAGTTCCCCTATAGAAGTGGCTGAACAGTTCTGTCCCATGTGGAATGCCAGATTCAGTTCATGTTACCCAAATTGCTAGTGATGTGGAAATTCCATACAAAATCAAGTTATCAATATTTTGGGAAGATTAGCAGCAACTCGACTTGGCAATGTGATAGGGGGCAACAAAGGGATCTTTACACCTATGTTTACCTCTACTAGCTCTAAACCAACACCAAGATGAAGAGTTGACAATGATCTTTATTGAAGGGTTCAATAATAATAACACCAATCATGCACACATTCATACAAAGATGCATTCACACAAGGCTAGTGAAGGCAAGGTGGAGGCATTTGGGTAGAGGGAACAGAAGGATTTCATGGGTGATACAACCTGTCTTGTAGCCTGAAGTTTCAGAGCAGATTGGCAGCATGAATGGAGAAAGCAGGAGTGGCTACACAGAGGAGCAAAGTGTCCACAGGATAATGAACTGTGCATGCTGAGGTGAGGTTTTGAACTACTATTTATACCCAAAAACATGCCCTGAGGCAATGGGATTTTGAATGAGAACATTCCAGGAGATTTTTGTGACTGAACAATGGATCTCCAGAGATGTCAAGTACCTTCCGATGGGAGGTTGTTTTGAATTTGAAAGTAGCAACTACCTTTTTTATCTAGGTTTGGGAACCAGGAAAGGGGTTGATTATAGACAAAGGATTTCCCAACTACTGTTGATGGGATTTATTGTTGGCTATTTGGCATGCTCAAAGAACCTTTCCTTAGATCTAGCTTTTGACCCTTAAATCACCTTATTTTGGAATTTTCCATGGCCCTTCCTCAAAGCAATGCATGATTAGGCTTTTTCCAGCCAGAGTGTCTCCATGGGATTTTTAGGGGTCTCTGCTTTTACTGCAGTTTCTGTGGAAGACCATATTAAGGCCAAATTATTAAATATCACCAATTATTAGGGTGTATCAAGCTGGCCAGAGAGGTGGGATTACAGTCACTGTGACCTAGACATGCCTTGAGAGGTGTTCTCTCTAGGAATCTCTAGATCCTCCAGTGTAATTCTATGGTATACTTGGGCCAGACGTCATTCATTTCAGTAGGGTTCACTATTATCCACAGTTTCACGTTTCCACAGTAAGCCCAAGAACTTATCCCCCACAGATATGGGGACCATGCTGCATTTGCGAGCTGTTTTCCATGGGAGAAAACATTGTTCCTGTCAACCTTTCTGGAGCTGACACATTTCTGTGGGTGTACATTTATGTTTGTACAATCCACATCTTGCATTCTTTTAAAATGTGCAAACCTGGGTTCAAAATTCAGAAGCATGCAGATAATGAGGCACAGGGGTGTCCCATTTGATTTGGATGAATTTGCATAAAAATGCCAACTTCTCACCCACAATTTCACCCCAGCCTTATTGCAAACCAGACACTAGACTGGGCTATATCTTTGAAGGACAGTCTCCCCCTACCCTTTCTATTACACTGATTGAAATCACACCTTTGAAACTCCTATCCATATTATACTGTCCTTTTGTTAGCAAGTGAAGGCTTTTTTATTCTAGCAGGTTTGGGTAAAATGTATTGTTTTCTATGAAAATGGCTTTCCTTGGTGTGTTACACAGGTGGAGGTATAGCTGTGGAGGGGGACACAATGATGGCACTGCACATCCAATGAGAATTCTGCTCCACCATGACATTTTCCTCCAAATTTCCTCCAAATTTTGGTGAACACAGAGAGTGAAGTAGAGACATTGAAAACCATTCATACTTAAAACTCTTCTGTTTGCTGTGTTCACATTCCTTTGGTAACCTGCTTCCCTTCTTTGGATGCCTAAGCCACATTTCTAGATGCTGAGGTTTTAAGTCACTGCAGGGCTAAAAGTGTGGAGCCTAAAGGAAAATTTTATGGGGCGATGACAATGTCCCTCCCCATAGCTACATCCCAGCACACTACTGTTCTTCTTTACCTTTAAACCATTGTTCTAAATGGTTTGAATTCACTAGTCAGTTTACTACTGTTTCAATCCGATTTGGGGGGGAGGGGAATGTATATTTTTAGCCTCATGTGTATTTTTACTTGTCAGGGTGCCCCCATTCTTTTAATCTTGTAAACTGCCTTGAGTCCCAGCTTTGGGGAAGAGACAGGGTACCATATAAATAAAGTCACTGAATAGAACAAAATACTTTTATATTTTGAGAATATGAGGAGGTTGTGGCAGGGGAGGGAGGATTTCCATTGAGAAACTGGGGAGGGGATTGGGAATCCCTTTCTGTTTGCAATGTGCCTCTATTTCAGCATCCCCCATGTCGCTTTAAAGCACCACAAAAGATGCTTTTGAGTCTATAACCAGATCTCCTGCATCTTGTCCAGCCATTAGAACAGCTGGACTCACTACGAGTACGAATGCATTTCCTCAGTCGAGATGGTTTTGGGTGGCAGGAGGCACGGTCAGATCTCCCAGCTTAATGCCATTTCCTGTAATAAATGAGTAGATATATATCTCCAGGAATATAGCTGAGCTCAGTTTACTGGATCTCTATCTTCTCAGAATAGCTTTGGGAGGGGTGGGGGGGAGAGAAAGTAACCATCTCCTTGGAAGCCAGTAGACTCAATTTATAGGGCCATATCTCATCTAGGGTCTGACTATTAAAATCCATATTGACATTGCCAGCCAAATGGAGAAAGAAGCAAATGATGGTCTCCAAAAGCCAAGTCACCAACATCCTCTATAGCTCACAGGAGAGAAAGATCCGCTCCATCTGAGGAACCTGCTGTGTCTGCTCAAACTCCAACTTTGTAGTGATCCACTGGAATATTATTTCAAAAGTAGATTGCTCTCTTCTGCACCATTCATGGAAATGCAGGTATTCATGATGACCTCTGGCTCCTATTTTTTTCTGGTCTCTGACCACTTTTGCTGTTGTCCCTTGGTTGTATTCATTTTCCTTAAGGCAGATTTCCGATTTCATTCCGGCTCTTCTGTTTCCATGTCGGCATACGACAGTTTCCAGTGAGTGACTTATATCAGCCCGGATAACAGTAAGTTTATTGGGGGGGGGAGAGAGAGAGAAGGGGGAGGGTGTATGGAAAAAACCATGAAATATAATATGTTATCAAAACACAAGGCAGCCTTAGAAAGGGATGAAGGGGAGAATCAGCCTGAATGGCTGCTGGTCATAGCAATCGAAAGCTATGCCACACAAAGCTATTATTGACTTCTAGTGGGACTCCCAGCCTGCACGGATTGTCCATGCATTCAGGAAGAAGCTGAAGGTGTGGCAAGAGGAAATGTAACAACTCCTACAAGAAATGATTCACCAAGAAAAAAAGTCCACAATATATTGCTGGGACATGGCTGTCTTCCTTTCCATAAGGCAAGGAAAGTTCCCCCACCCGGTCTGAGGAGAGATCTTCCTTTAAATGGAGGGATGACATAGGTGTCGGAGCAAAAAATAGAAAAGACCTGAAAGGTTAATGCTAAGCTAGGAAATGTCTTCTGGTGCTTTGCTCTTTGGGGGCATCTAAGAAACATCTTTGCTGAGGTGTTGTAGGGAGAGCCTTCTAATTCAGCAAGAGGAAGGCCAACTCATATGTGGTGGGTACTAATGATCGCTTCCAAATTAAACCAGACAAAGAGATACATGAATAACCATAGGATATGCCCTTTATTGGAGGAACAGTTACATTGCATGCAGGGGTTGCTTGCTTCAAGATACTGTGTGGAGAACAAATGTGTTATGCCAAGAGGCATCCTCTCAAATTAGCCCAAAAAGAAGGAACACAGAATTATAACATCATAGAGCTGGAAGAGACCACAAGGGCCATCTAGTCCAACCTCCTTCCATGCAGGAAGACACAATAAAAGCACTTGTAACAGATGGCCATCCAGCCTCTGTTTAAAAACCTCCAAAAAAGGAGACACCACCACACTCTGAGGTGTCAGAAGACTGAAGAATGTGACCTAGGCCTGCTCTTTTCATTGGCAAGAGCTCCATGTCCAATTCCAGCTAAATATACCAGCACATCATTCCTACCCTCCACCCCCCAAAAAAAAAATCTGAAGCAGGTTTTGTGCTGGTTTGGGTTCAGCAGAGGTTTTCAATTGATGGTTCTGATTAAATTCTGGTTTAGGAAAAGACAGATATTGTTCACACCAGGTTTTGGTTCAAGCTTAATTTGCATTCCACTGGCCCAAACCCACAAGAATCTGTTTACGAAAGTCAACATGAAATGAATTCAACCCGATGCTGTCCCAGAAATATATTGAAAAGGGATATATACTGAAAGTGATGAAAAGTTATAACATTCTGTCAAACCCTTTATTGTTCTTTTGGAGATTTCCAACAGATATTGGGGTCAGGGAGGGGAAGAAGAGGAATGCAGATGCCAGAATTATATATGATGATGGCCATGAATAATTTACAGAAAGTGTACTGTGTGTATTTTTAAAGTGTGCTTTAAATGACACTGTAAAGGATGTTGAAAGCAAGGGATCAACAGGTCCTTGATCACAAGTCGCTTGCCGTCTAAAATCAACCCTGAGTATATAAACAGAGGGAAGGGAATTAGACACCTGGTCTAAACCCTAGATCCAGAGCCAGTGTGGTGTAGTGGTTTGAGCTTTGGACTAGGACAGGGTTCAAATCCCTGCTCACGCATGGAAACCCACTGGGTGATCCAAGTTCAATAAGCAAAATGAAAGCACAGCTTGGACAAATGTCTGAGGCTGCTGTCACACTGCAGAAATAAGGCCGCTTGATACCGCTTTAACTATCCCATCCTATGGAATTCTGGGATTTGTAGTTTGTTGTGGCACCGGAGCTCTCTGACAGAGAAGGCTATCTCGCAAAACTACAAATCCTAGGATTCCATAGCATTGAGCCATGGCAGTTGTAGTAGTGTCAAACTGCATTATTTCTGCCAGTGTGGCAGCAGCCTTTAGAGTCCTAGTCCAAAATTTCCCATCATCTTCTTCTTCATCATCATCATCTGGTGCCATCCCCTGAAATATGCTGTCAATTAAGAGAAAAGCTCAGTGTTTCCTGAGTTCTGATTGCTGCTAAAGTGTTCTGGCATGGGTCTGTGTGTGTGTGAGTCTGTCTGTGTGTTACTTTATGGCCAAGAGAGCCTCAGGGGTTCTCCATAACTGTTGAGGTCCAAAAAAGGGTCCAGTCTGCTGCGTTGGCTGCCCTCCATGCTGATGGAAAGGGAACTCTTTTGACCCCACCCTCTCTTTCCTCAGCACATCTGTCCAAACCCAAAGATTGCTGGCCCTCTCTTCACCCCGTATGCTTGCAAACATATTTTCCCTCCCTTTCGTTCTTGTTTTGGCCTCTTGCAGAGTCCTCCGAGCTCTGCTCCTGAGGAGGCCCGTGTTTCTAAAATTTCTCTGCCTGCCTGCCCGTCTCCTCCACTCCAAAAAGGTCGGTCTTGGAGAAGAAAGGAGTGCCACGGGCCAACGTGTTAAGGATTTAAAGATTCCCAAAATGTTCTGCCTCAGTTGATTTTCATTTCCAAAAAGTGTGTGTGTGTGTGAGGGGTTAAATCAAATCATAGAAGTGTGTGTGTGAGGGGGGGGTAATAATCTAAACAGACCTAGGTTCCTTTTAACCTCTTCTTTTCTTAAAGAGGGGAAAAATATTATCTGCAGGCCCTGTGCTATCCCCTTTGGTCCAAGCTGTTGTGATCTCTGCTAAGAGTAGCATTCTCTAGTCTGGAGGCAGCTGCACAAGAGACAAACAACACAACAAAACAAAGGAACTTCTGTATATCTCTCAATCCAATCCAAGGTTTCAGGCTGGAATTTGGGATACGGTCAGCACAGCTGCTTGGGAATCTTGCTCACTGGGATCACAACCATTTAGCCTGAATTTGGGTTGATGGGCCGGGGGAACCCACTATAGATCTGTACAGTATTGTGTAAAATAAAACATAAGGCAAAATATAACAAGCCCTCATTTCCTCCCCTTGGAGGATTAATGGAAGCTTAATGGAAGCTCTACTCAAGATCTCTCATGTGGATATAAGAAAAGGTTGCTATTACATGGCTTCAAGTCATTTCTGACTTATGGAGACCCGATGACAAAAGTCTCACAAGAATATCTTGGAAAGATTTGTTCAGAGGGGGTTTGTCATTGCCTTCCTCAAAGGCTGAGAGAGTGGACATTATCAGACACAGAAAAAAAATGCAGAATTACGATGCCACAGTAGCACAAACATGTCCCGCTATCGCACAACGATGTAATTCTCACATAGTTACAGCATGCTCCAACCACAAAAAAGGTGTTTCTTCTAATTCATGGGATAAGCCATGAATAGATTTTCAATATTACTTTTTTTGCAGTACTGATGGCATGCAAAACCATGTCCTATTGTTATTGCAAGGCTACAGCAACAATGGGCAGTCCTCAGTGCAAAAACCTCCGGATGAGAACATGAAAATGAAGCACTGTCCCATTTAGTCTGCATGTTTTTAGGTTTGTTTCAGTGCTTTTCTGTTCATTTACTTTGTTAATTAAGGTGTTTTTGGAGTTTTAAACATGCTCGCATCTTCTCGCAAGAACCACCAAAATGTCACTCATGCTAAATCATGGAAGTAAACTCCTGTTCTTAAAGCAGGAGTGGTGGTCATGCAATAATTCTGTGGTGGTTTTTTCACATGATTACAGCAATGTGCAATAGTATCTGTGATAATGCCATGATGTTTCTGGTCTCCCCATTCACAGAATTACAGTGTTTTTAGACACTAATTTGATAATGTCCAGTGTGACTTATTGAAGATCACCCAGTGAGTTTCTATGGCATTGAGTCTTAGCTGAACACTCAGACTATTCTGCCATGCTGGCTAATGTAAAAAAAAAAAAAAAAAAAGTTGAGGAAATAAAGGATCAGAGCCTGGGAATAGTTATATTTCTGTGAACTACAATCCCTCCCAATCCACTGTTCAGGCCAGTTGGATGTTTCTGGGACTTGTAGTCCGAAAAGGAAGTTGTTGAAGCTCTGGGAGAAATGATGTCCATCTCTGAGTGCCCATCTCTCAGTGAGGGATGGGTGAGAATGTTGTGTTAAATTTCTTCATGTTCAGAATGGAAAGCATACAAGCGTTTGTTTGTATGTTTGTTTAGCTGACTTTAGGAGTAAGTAAAATTGACAGATTCATCCGTCCACATTCAGGACTTTGAGTGTTTAACTATTAAACACCAGGCTTTCAATCTCTCTCGGTTCAATCTTGTTCATGCTGAACAGGGATAGAAACAATATTTTTAAAAATGTTCAAAAATGGTGTGTGTGTGTGTGTGGGGGGGAAGAGCCATGTTTCTTGAGTATAGGGAAACCCTGATGAAATGCATCTCTTCTTCATTGGACAAAGATGCTTCCATAGGGGAAAGCAAGCCAAATGTAAGCATGCTTCACTGTGCAATGCACATCAATGCCCCACGCATGTGCACATAAAGGTGCAATGTCCATTCACATGCACAATGGTACCAGCTCTCTTTCTGCATACTTATAATGAATGCATTCATTTTACATTGAACAAAAGGATCCAACTACTTCCATAGGGTAATGTACATCTGTGTAATATAGGATTGCATTCAGAAATGGTAAAAACACACACATACACCCCCCCCCCCAAAACCACCCTTGGTTTTTTTTAAAATGTTGAGAAACTCTGATGAGAAGACTCCTGGACAGATGATAATTTTCATAGCTCAGGACTTATTCCGCACAAAATTCACACATGGTTGTTTTGTGCAGAAAACAGCTTGTTCTGCATAGGAAACAACATTTTCTTGGCAGAAAAGGCTGTTTCCTGTGCAGAAAATGCTTTTTTTCTGTGCAAAACAACCACGTGCAAATTTTGCGCAAAATAGGTCCCGATTTGTGAAAAGTCTTAAAAAATGGTGTGGTTTTCAAAGACTTTCTCATGGCAGGAAGAAAATTGCCAAAACTGATCATTGCTTCCTTCAAGAAGAAATTTCAGTGAAGAATTACATCCCTGGTAAACAGCCCTTGGCTTGGTGCATGAATGATTTGTTTCTGTACAAGGGGGATATGTATGCTCATGCTATGCAACTGGACCAAGGCACTAAACATGGAACCAAACACTCCACTCCAGCACAATGCACATGTAAATCCACATGCAATATCCATCCTCAGGCACAGTGGCTCCACGCACCCACAACTCTGCAGTCTTCAATGGAATGTGTCCCTTCTCCATCAGATGAAAATGTCCAGCTGCTTCCGTAGGGGAACATAGGCATGTGTAAGACACCAATGGGATTCCAGCCAGAGTAAACAACCCTTGGCTAGAGGCATGGATGTTCTGCTTCTGTACAAGGCAGATTCCTATGGTCATGTACATTCTAAGCCCAGATGGCACAAGGAGAGAATGTGGAAAAAGTGTTTCAGGGATAGGACATCAGGGACTTCATCTAACTGGAAGAAGGATTTTTAAAATTCCTGTTTGAGACCAAAATAAATGCAAAGGCAAAGAGAGGATGAATTATTGCATCAGTTTTGCCTCCAGAAATAGCTCGCAGGCAATTAAAGGGGGCACACATCCACACACATTGACAAAGAATGAAAATAAAATGTGTACTTAGGAATTTGCTTGGAGGGAAACTGGACCCATCTGAAAGGTTAAAGCTTCCCAAGAGACTTGTCCATGGAGAGCAGGACTCAATGGCTTCATCCGTCAGACAGTTCCAATGGGAAAGGAAGTGGGTAAAGCCCAGACTGCTACTTTGGGCAATCACACATCTGGGTTTTTCAGAGTGTGAAAGCCATCAAGCAGAAACACAATGATAAATAACAAAAATAAATAAATAAATAATATTTTAAAAAAATAAAGAGAGAAAAGGAATGAAGTGAGTGGAAAGAATCATGCACAGTCACATATTAATTTGTGCCCTGCTTTGGTTGGTTGTTTTCCTCTCAATTTATGTTAATATTCTCTCAATAATGAAACTCAAGGAGGCTAGCAAAATGCTAAAAACAAAAAAAAAACCCGATAAAAATACTATATCAGAAAGGGCAACAAAAGCATAAATATACCTTATTTAAAAACAATGAAAGAACTTTAATTTGTGGGGAGGGTGAAACAACTACATACAAAGCACACCACAACTTTCAAAGTCCATCCCAGGCAGTTTCTAAAAAACTAATGGCATAAAATGTTTTAACTTGAAAGCTTAAGGAAAGCAAGAATATAGCCATCCTGGCCTACCTAGGGAGGGAGTTACAAAGTCTGGGAGCACCCACTGAAGAGGCTCTCTTCCTTGTTCCCATCAAATGACCTTTAAAAAATATACGATGGGACATTGAGAAGGGCTTCTATAGACGATCGTAGAGTTCTAATGGACTCATAAAGGGAGATATGGTCCCTCAAATACAGCCTCCCCCCATATCCATGGGGAATATGTTCCCAGATACATGAAACTATGCATAATAGGGAACCACCATAGAATACCGTAGAATTGCACTGGAGGACCTAGAAAATGCCTAGAGAGGATGCCTCTCTAGACATCTGGCATGACTCTATGGTCAACTTCCAGAAGATGTTGACCATGGAGTTGCACTGGAGGACCTCCTGAGAGACCAGCACCATTGTGACTCTATGATCCTCCAGATGCTCAGAGACACCTTTTCCACTGACCGTGGGTAAGTGAAACCACAGGTACTGATCCCACATCAACAGAACTGTACCTTGGAGCCAAGCAATATAAAGCTTTATAGATCATCATCAGCACTTTGAGTTGTTGACTATTACCAAATACAGGAAGGCTTTCTCCTTAACAAGATTCAATTTTCTTCCTTCTGATTATTTGGAAGATACAATGAAACTCCTCTGAACAACCAATGCCGCCCTTGTAACAATATTGAAGTTGCATCTAGCTAACATGTATTTTTTTCATTGCAGGTACCATTAAGGGGTGAGGAAAGACACCATATTCCCAATTACTTAGATTTCCTACAACGCTCCCCAAAGCGGAGCAGATAGCTAAGTTTTGATTTTTGGCAATTCTTAATAGATCACCCATGACAGAAAAATGTTAACTATATTTATTGTAGAACTGAATTGTTTTAACTGTTTTACTATTTAGGCATTTATTGTGTATTGTATCCTTTTCTATCAAACGTGTCTTTTAATATGAGGATTTTATGGTCTCTTGACTGCAAATAAAGAGGATGGATTGTGCATTTAAATGGATTTATTTCCTTCAATCTCTCTACTAGGTTTGCTGCTCAGTTTAAGGTGTTCCAATCTCCATTTTGTTTCCCGTGGGATGTGTAGCATCACTCCAGGCTTGCATGAAGGGAAGCTTGGCAACTGCCATGAAATAAATACAGATTGCTGGGGAATATTTGGAGAAAATTCAGAAAGGGGACTTGCTGAGTTGGCAAGTGGGAAGAGAGAGACAGGAAGTGAGATAAAACTGAGAAATTTCCTTTTAAAATGACTTTTATGAAATTTCAATTCAACTCTTTTTTTTAAGACCTTGGTTCTGTCTGGTGAGGCTAGGAGCTGAAATTTGAAGAGTAATAACAATTTGAGCTACTTTTGCTAACAGAACATGAACAAGCTGTCTCAAAAAGGCAGAAAGATGATCAAACAGCATAAACTTAGGACTTTCCTTCACAAAGACAGAGGAAATATATTCCAGTATCTCAGGCAAAAGGAGTTCAAATCCTTTTGGTCCAAGATGCACCTTAAAAGAAGTGCTAAAAAATGGAATATTGTGTGCATAAGTCAGGGGCTTGGAATCATATGGACCTCCAGATGTTGTTGGGTTACAACATGCAACAACCCAAGGCAGAATGGCCAATGGTGAGGAATGATGGGAGTTGTGGTCTGATACCAAGTGGAAGGCCTCATGAATCCCACTCCTGACATAAAGCATAAAATGTTATGCTGAGCTATGACTTGCGGAGCTCAATGTATGGACCTTCCTCTCCTAGTTAATGAATGCTTTTACATGGCTGTGAGCCTAGGCTGTTATTAAATTGTTGTAGCTCTGGATTTCCCACATGGAACAGGGGGTAGGTTTGACAGCCTACAAGGCCTTGTCTAACTTGATGGTTCTATGATTGTCAGCTGCTCTTTAGAAGAAAAGAGCAAGGAAGTTTGAGCAGATTGAAAAGAGTTATGAGGAGTCTGGCCTTGCTCAGAAGACACAGATTATGTAAGCCTCCAGAGATGTAGCCCTACAAACAGATTCAACATCTGTGCATGGAAGAGAAAGCATGTGGTGTGTGTGTGCGTGTGACATGCAGACCCAGCACCATGAACATCAATTTTCATAGCCTCATTTGCTCAGCGTATGAGCTCTACGTGCAAAATATCTTAACATGAAAAGTACAGTTTTCCCACAACAGGGCCCGAAATATAGCATGCAATGCCAGAAGTTGCCTCTGTGTAGTAAGGGCAGCCAACGCTATTGCGTCAAGAACAGCTACAGATGAGGGATGCAACGCATTGGCATCATACATGGAACCATGATTCATCCCACCGGTGGACAACTGGGAACTGCTTTGCTTTTACCTTGAAGGGTTACAACTTTGTGGTGGGGACAGATGGGAAAATCTCTTAGTTGTGCTTTCTCCTGCTTCAAGTTTGTAGAAAAGACAAACAACCCTCAAGTTCTTTTCATCCTAGACAGGAAGAAGTCTAGGAGGCCTAAATACCCTGAAGGAACTGGATCCCATGTGATTTTGAAAGCTAAGAAGGGTCAAGTCTGGAAAGGACTTGGATGGGAGACCATCAAGGAATACCAGGTGCTGTAGGCTATATTTCAGAGGAAAGCAATGGCAAACCACCTTTGAGTATTCCTTGCCAAAGTAAACTGTAGGAAATTCATAAGCTGACAGGTGACTTGAAGGCACATACAGTACATACACAAGAAGAAGTACATGGATTTTGGAAAACTCTTCAGATATAAACTGAAATGAAGTCCTCATCCATTTGCATCATTCCCTTTCCAAACGGGAAAGCTGCTCCCAATGTGAATAGCAGAGTGATATATAGCTGCTTCAAGACAAACCAGTTTTATTTCACATAAGGAGTCATGGACTGCAGGCCATTTCTTTAGATACAGTTTTGGAAATAGAGGTGCAGTTTTGAAAACAGAAGTGGCAACCTCAATTCAGGACTAACATGGTTGAATATATATGTCAAACCCAGACATGTAAGAATTCAGCACTCAAAGTCCCAGGCCTAAAGACACAATCTTATCCCATGACTGAATTTTTAAAATCTCAAGTTATTTCCACCACAGATGTGAAAACATCTGTGAATTTTGTCAAGTTCTCTTCAAGGAAAAAAAAATACTGAAGTGAAATCCACACCAATCCCTTCAAGTGAGTTTCTACTTATTTGGGATTCAGGACTATCTCACCATGTTCTCACTGGAGGGAGTCACCCTGTTTCTGGATTGTCCGATTGCAGATAGGACTTCACACAATTGATTATGCTTACATGCAAATAATGAAACACATTCAGGGAGAAGGGTTCTAGCATAGACTTTCTCCTGTAAGCCAGTTTTCTAGATGTAGGAGCTTGATGTCAGGGGACAGGGGTGTATCGATGAGCCAACATGGCTTGGTCATGGCCAACAGCTTAAATGCCAGCATCTTAAGACTCCCAAGAAAACTGATGGGAGAACATGCCCAGCTGAGGGTTGAGAAATCTTTGTTGCTAAATCAGATTAAGAGCAAGCCATTGTTGGCGGGAAACTGATGGCCCTCCTGATATTTTGGACTTCATCTCCCAGGAACCCCAACCAGTATGGACAACAGTAGAAAATTATGGGAGTTGCAGTACAAAATGTCAAGCAGGACAAAGGATTCCTATCCCTACTTTGTATCACTGATTGCATTCCCCCCCTTCTTCTATTAAGACGTGTGAAAGATGTTCTAGAAATAATCATCCTGAAGGTACCAGAACATCATACAGGGACAACATCTGGAACCTGGCATTCTTTGGGAAAACTGTACCTTATCTATTGTTGATAACAGGTGAACTTTGCACGTAACAGTCATCTGCTGAACAAATGAAGATCCAAACTGGCTTTTCTGCAGGGTATTGCCTTCTGATGTATATGTACAGAGGCAGGTTCCTATATATCTCTTTACTAGTTGCATTTTAGGCAGAAGTCCAACTATTGGAGATATTCCAGGATGCTAATTTTTGATTTAAAACACTGAGAATTTACCATCAAGGCATTGGGGAGACTAAGAAAACCAGTGCAGACCTGTTAACAATGAAATTCAGATAAAATCACATGTAAATACGTCCAAACACATGGTTTGTGTGTGCATTCCTGTCAATATATTTCTATCCCACTTTTCCATGCATTTTATTCAAAGTGGCAAGCAGCCCAGTTAAAAGAAATCCACGACAAGATGGAAATGACTTTTAAAGTCTCCTGTTAAAGTCTTGATAAAATATAATGGTCAAGATCTTATGTCGCCCTTCCATTCCCAATGGTGTACCTCTGTTCCCACTTATTAGATTTGGGTCTTTCCTCCTTTTTGTCTTCTTGATGCCCCCCATAACACCAAAAAAATAAAAAATAAAAAATCTAGCAAGCTCTCCTAGCCCTCTAAAATTGGTTCTAAGGTGTATTGGAGACTGTAGGAAGAAGGAAGGATTATTGATTTTGGTGCAACCTTAAAGCCCAGTGGATGTATACCACTGGATTCTGGCCATCAACCACACAAAATGGTGCCAATACAGCATATCACTGCTATTTGTATCAAAGCTGTTGAAAGCTGCTGGAACAAGAAACTCTCAACCAATAATCTAAATGCAAGGAGAAAAGGAGGGTGGAAATCTTGCTTAGTAGACCATTTAATGACCGCAGTGTTAGTGCAAAGCACATCTGGCTGGAATTCATTATCGAAGTTATGGATTTGTAATCTAGAGTTATGTATCCCTAAATGATTTGTATTCACAAAGACCATGGGCTCGTCTATATGAGACAACAAAATGTGGATTGCTGCTAAGTAAGGCCTATTCACAGCAGCTTTCATTTGTCTCCATGGTTTGTTTGTTTTTTCAAGATTGCAGCCATGCGAAATTATACACCAGGAGCCTTGGTGGTGCAGTGGTTAAATGCCGGTACCACAGCCACAATGTTGTAAGTTCGATCCTGCAGGGCTCCAAGGTTGACCCATCCTTCCATCCTTCCATAGGTTGGTAAAATGAGTACCCAGCTTGTTGGGGGCAATTAGCTAACACATTATAAACTAATTAGGGAGTGCTTTGCACTGTTAAACAGTATAGAAATATAAATGCTATTGCTATTGCTATATATGTTTGTTGTTCAAACAGGCATGCCTGCAAATCAAGATGGCAGGCGTGAGTAAATTACTTGCGTTTTTAAGGTCACCCGTTATCATTGCTGAACAGTTAAAAAACAAAAAACAAATCCAAGGTGCAGAAGTGTGATCTTCCACTTAAACAGAAAGAGAGAGAGAGCGAGAAAGGTTGTTTCATCACCTCAGCACATAATTGCTATGGTGAAAATCCAACATGGTGGTTCCAGGCGCTGACTGGCTGGCAAGCTACACCACCTGTGCATGTCCAATCAATAACCTTTCCACTCCCACACTTATTGGGAAAGCACAGCAACGCAAGTCAGTTGTCCTCAAAAGTGGGAATGTGTATTTCCTTCAGTGTTTTTTTTTTTTAAGTCGGGAAAAGCCATGAAGACTTTCCCCACAGAATATTTGGATTCCCTTCCTTCTGAATATGGCAAAATGATGTGGGATCCCATTGGGACAAGACGTATTCTCCTTGAATTCTATGAGGAGTATTTTGCCATATAGACAAGCCCTATGTATTTATGATTGTGACGCTATTGCTACAATGGTAAAAGTTGCCCAATCCTACCTTAATGGCCAACAGCCACTGTGAGTGACAGAGAACTGTTTTATCAACCAAGGCACAGCAGAATGACATTTCCTTCCCATGATGGGCATCTTGTTCTGTCGTAACTGTTTAACTGTTCAGCAACTGCTGCTCCAGAGACTGGAACACGGAGCAATGGATGCAAGCTCCAGGAACAGAGATTCCACCTCAACATTAGGAGGAACTTTCTGACAGTCAGAGCTGTTCGGCAGTGGAAATACTCCCTCAGAGCATGGTGGGGTCTCCTTCCTTGGAGGTCTTTAAACAGAGGCTGGATGGCCATCTGTCGGGGATGCTTTGATCGTGATTTCCTGCATGGCAGGGGGTTGGACTGGATGGCCCTCGTGGTCTCTTCCAACTCTGCAATTCTATGATTCTATGATAAGCTAGACTTACGACCACATAACTGTTTCCTATTCATATTCTATTGCCATAATCATAAATCCCCCTGGAACCCACCTTAAAAGCCAGTCAGCCATCCTGAGTGACAAAGTTCTGTATCCCTGGAGAGTGGGAACATAACAGGATAATGTGACCAGTTCCCTCCCACCAGTGAGCAACAGTATAAGGAGCAGAAGCAGGGACTCTTCTGGGTGCTGCCACAACTCTTTCTTACTCCATTTCTCACAGCTGGGAGTGGGCTGGCCATGACATCCCACAGAGTCCTGTTCACCGATGACAGAGAAGTCCATCAGTCAGGATGGCACACTGGCTTTTAAGGTGGGTTTCTGATGTCAGAGCAATAGATGAAGCAAAGCTACTATATCACAGCTATGCCTTTGATTCCTTGAGCAAGCAGGGATCACCAGAATTGAGGCCATGATATTGAGAACACAGCTGCGCTGGGCAGGGCATGTTTCTAGGATGGAGGACCATCGCCTCCCCAAAATAGTACTCTATGGTGAACTCGTCATGGGTCAGCATAAGAGGGGCACTCCAAAAAAGTGATACAATGATTCCCTGAAACAACATCTCAGGCTCGGCCAAATTGATCACCAACAATAGTTGGGAGGCATGGAGACGCACTATCCACAATGCCGCAGCCTTATTTGAGAACTCACACTGAACAAGTCTTGAAGAGAAATGACAACGCAGAAAGAATCACAACCCAGAAACATCACCCAAGGAGACCTTCTGCTGTGCTTTCTGCAACCGGACTTGTTTATCTCGGATTGGCCTTTTTAGTCATCAGCACGCTTGCAGAAAGTGTGGGATGAATCCTTCCTGAATCTTCATTTGAGAAGAAAAGCCAGAGAGAGACCTTTGATTCAGGAACCTATATTGATTCATCAAGCTCTAAGGCCAAAATCCCAAGTCTCAAGAAGAGTAGACCCATTAAATCAGGGTATCTTAATCAAGATTCCTACGATTCCATACGTCTCCTGTACTTGGGACCAGCTTTTTGGATTCAGTCTGCTCCACAATTGATGCTGCTCTTTGACTTGGGAAGGTTGTTGGGAAGGTTGCCCTGCTTTATTTACATGTATGTCTATCCTCATTTTTTGTTTTAGCATTCTTGATGTTTTGTCATGCCAGGGTGGGCAGCCTATTCCACATACACCCACCTCTCAGGCTGACTGTCCTGAAAGTCCACTGCAAACTATCAGTTCAGATGGGAATCAGCATCGTTCTCTGGCAAGAGTGAGATTTTCTTTCATGCATTCTGTTCTGCCTTGAAGGAAGCACACTGCAGCAGAAGGGCTTACTGGTTGATACAAGTCACTTCAGGTAAAAAACAAAACAAAACAAAACAAAAAGCAGTCATGTCAGGCCAGACCAGGACTGTCAGGACCTTGGACAGCACATTACATAACCTTCTGGCTAGCATATTTGCTCATAAGAAAAACTGCTGTCTCAGCAAGGTGAAGAGGCTGCCTGAAGCTTTGTGAAGACTGGCCAGTTTGGTTCTACTTTTGCCATTACTTTATTATCCAGCTTCTTAGATCACAATGGTGATGGGTGGTGCACCAGGATGAAGTCTCCTGTGTCTGAGGAATTTGGTCAGCAACATCCTTTGGCCTGCGATGCTACTGAGTAGTCCAACTAGTCAAAACTTCTGTCCTGTAGGAATACACAGTCAAAGCACACCTGGCAGATGGCCATCCAGCCTCTGTTTGAAGGCCTCCAAAGAAGTTGATTCCACCATACTCCCAGGCAGTGTATTCCACTGCCAAACAGCTCTTACCATGAGGAAGTTCTTCCAAATCTAGAATCATAGAGTTGGAAGAGATCACAAAAACCATCCAGTCCAACACCCTGCCATGCAGGAATACACAACCAAAGTATCTCCTGACAGATGGCCATCCAGCCTCTGTTTAAAAACCTCCAAAGAAGGAGACTCCACCACACTCTGAGGCAGAGCATTCCACTGCTGAACAGCTGTTTTTGGATTCCTAGAATCATAGAGTTGGAAGAGACCACAAGGACCATCTAGTCAACCCCATTCTGCCCTGCAGGAATACACAATCAAAGCATTTATGACAGATGGCCATCCAGCCGCTGTTTAAAAACCTCCTCTGGACACATTCCAGCTTGTCAATGCCCTTCTTGAATTGTGGTGCCCAGAACTGGACACAAGATAACTGATGTAAAATACTGACCAAAGGTAATAATTTGAGCTCCAAGAAAGCCTTGGACAGATTCTCCATCTCAGTGCATGGGAATCTCAAATTTAACTTTGCTCATGTCTACAGATCTGAATGTTCCTCTGGTATAGAAAATACAGCAGTGAAGAAAAGAGGCCAGCTCAATGACTGAGCACATAAAAGGTATCCCAAGCCGAGTGGGTTAAGAAGTTCTTTACACACACGGGCAGCATCTGAATTGCAAAAGAGCTTCATCCCTATTTTGTTGTTTACTAGACCAGCTGCCAAAAGCAAAACAAAACCCCACACAACCTGGATGAGATCCTGGAGGAAGTATTGCTTTGTTAACACTCTAATTCTGGGGTGGAGTGACGGAGAAAAGACCCTACAGTAACTCAAAACAAGCACAGGAGGTTTGTGCGTGCACGTCTTTTTAATATTAATAAAGTGGCCAACACAACAACATCTGTATTTGTTCGTTTCTCCCTCAATTTTGAACCTTTTCCCTGGGAAGATAAATACCAGCAGCTGGAGCCTTGCTATGTAAAATCATAATCAAAGTCTTGTATATAAACTGATCTTTTCAAAGAATGAATAGCTGTCAAACATTCCCATGCAGCAGAGATGTGGGGCCTACATTAGGAAGGGGGGCGATACTGTATTTCCTTGCCTCCCTCCTTCCCTTTGTGTATGTGTGTGTGTCTCAGAAAGCTAAACCTCTAAATATATATATACATATCCAGAGACATGCCTGAACATGCCCAAACCTGCCCGGAGTGGCTGTAAAACAGAGAACTACTGGCCTCTTCTTAGACAAGGCAGGGATTAGCTTCGTTGTGTGAGCACAGAGTGATGATATCAGAGAAAATGAAGGATCAAAAGCAGAGGAGAAAGCTGCTCGATTAGTAAAAAGGCTTGCATTTGCTACTTACAGAGTGATCATCTCCAGGTGCTATCCCTCAATGAAAACAATTGTATTCCAGCAAAAGGCACAGACCAGCATCCTGTTAGTGTCATTGTTGTAGTTGTTTGCTGTCAAGTCAACACTGACTTATGGTGATCTTATGAATGGGAGACCTCAACTGTCCTGCTCAGGTGTTGCAAACTCAAGGTCATAAAATCATAAAGTTGGAAGAGACCACAAGAGCCATCCAGTCCAACCTCCTGCCATGCAGGAGTACACGATCAAAGCACTTCTGAGAGATGGCCATCCAGACTCTGTTTAAAAACCTCCAGAGAAGGAGACTCCACCACACTCCCAGGCAGTGTATTGCACTGCCAAACAGCTCTTACCATCAGGAAGTTGTTCCTGATGTTTAGGTGGAACCTCTTTTCCTGTAGTTTGAATCCATTGCTCCATTTCCTTGTCTCTGGAGCAACAGAAAACCAGCTTGCTGCATCCTCAATAGGACATCCCTTCAAATATTTAAACATGGCTGTCATGTCACCTCTTCGCTTTCTCTTCTTCAAGCTAATCATACTCGGCTCCCTAAGCTGCTCCTCATAGGGTATGGCTTCCAGACCTCCCATCATTTTGGTTGCATCTGACTCATGGTCTTCCAATGTTTCTAAGTCTGGGTAGAAATCATGCAGCCCTCCAGATGATATTGAACTGCAAGTCCCAAAGGCCCTAGCCAGTATGGTGAGTGATGAGGAATGCCAGGAGTTGCAGGCCAACAAGCATCTCAATGGCTACTTGATTTCAATTTCTATCCTAAGAAGAAATGCTCTGCTTCAGGATTTTGTGAGTCTCGGGGCCTTCAGCTAAATGGTGCAGCCCATGGTCTGTATGAAACAGGTCCTAGTTTGGATTCAGCATTCCTCAGTCAGCATGACCCATGCTGTAAAGTGCTGAAGATGCAATGTAACAACTTCTAGAGGATCACAGCATCTGCATCCATGGTTTAGAAGGGGTTTAGAAAACAGCAGGCAATAGGAAAGATGATAGTTGGAGACATTAGAAAGTGCTGTTGTGAACACATAGTCTTAGCTTAGATTGACCAGGGAGTTAAATTTGTATTACTCCACTGTGCTTTTGGACTGGTCTGCCATTTGATATAGAGGATTTGTGTTAATTGTTGCAGTTAATAGGCTCCAGCTGTTCTGGGGATTTTTTCTTCTGCTGCTGCTGTATGTATTTGTATTCTGTATTCAATTATTTTAATGTTGGTAATCACCTTCTGGCTTGCAGGAGGACAACTAATGTTTTAATAGACAAACAAATAAAGCACAGGGAATGCGATCTTTTAGGGCCAAAAGTGTATAATCTGAAACCAAAATCCACCTCCTACAGTCAGCTTCTATTTCTTTTTATTTTATTTTAAGTCCAAGCTTTGAGTGGCTTCCATAGCAGTGAGGGACTCCAGGGATGAGTCTGAACTTTAAAGGAGATGTCCAAGGTGCTGAACTTTCCTCCCCTACTGGTCCATTGAATGAGTTTTTCTGTCCTCTAAAATCACTGGCATGCTTAAGGGTTCCTGGCTATAATTTCGGAGAGCATCTTGAGCTAACAGAATGAGCATGAGGAAGATGGCAACAGAAAAGGGACATGTGAAGAATTCTGCAGGTCTTGAGGCCAAGATGAATGAAAGAGGAGAGAGAGATGGCATTACAGGGCTGTCCTCAAGTGAGCAAGGTTCAGGAGATAATTCATAGAGGGTGCAGAGGGAGAGATGTTGGAAGACTTGTGTTTGTGGATGACAAGGAGAGAAGGGCAGGAATTGTTCTAACCTTGAGCTTGCAAGCTTCTTAATTCCATTATTAAGGCTGTTGTTTTGTGTGTGTGTGTGTGTGTGTGTGTGTTTTAATAAAGAAGCATCATTGGCTTCATTGCTGCAGAGATGATATCATGCTAGTGTGGATGAAGGGATGAGCATGTGGCCTTTATGCTGCTTGCCCACAAGTTGTCCTGCAGTCAATGCCACAATTAAGTCATCTGCCTTAAGTGGTTTTAGGACTGGTGCCAAATCTAAGCACTCACGCCTGGCTGAAGATGAAGAATGGATGGGCTCAAATATGTAAGAACTTTACCACTCAAGCAGTTTTGATGAAGGAGCCATTCCTTTGACTTCAGGCCTTGTGCATTTGTCTCTCTTGTTGGCTGTGGCTTCTATGATCTTCTAAATTGTCTTTGGAAAGAAAACATTCTCAGTCTAATTGTGCTGGTAGAACCCAACAGTTCTGTTTAGGAACCCTTTCAAAAGATCTCAGCTTGATTCCTGTTACTTCAGATTGATTCAACCAATGGCACTGGATGGCTTCCATGGTGGCGCAGTGGTTAAATGCCAGTACTACAAGTCACCACGTTGCAAGTTCGATTCCAGCGGGCTCCAAGGTTCACTCAGCCTTCCATCCTTTCGTAGGTCGGTAAAATGAGGACCCAGCTTGTGGGGGCAATTATCTAACACACATTGGAAACTGTTTAATGCAGTGTAGATGTGTAAATTGCTATTGGTTAAGACAATTTGTAAGCCGCTCTGATAGCCTTGTGGCTGAAGAACGGGGTATAAATAAATAAATAAATAAATAAATAAAGAATATGCTCTGGCTTTTAGTCTGAACTGTAAAGACAATATCCCAGGAGCTGGATTTATTTTGAGAACAAAAACACACACTCTTTGTGTGTGTGTGTGTGCACATTGAATCATAGAGTTGGAAGAGACCACAAGGACCATCTAGTCCAACTCCCTGCCCTGTAGGAATACCCAACCAAAGCATTCCTGACAGATGGCCATCCAGCCTCAGTTTTAAAACCCCCAACCTCAGTTTTAAAACCTCCAAAGGAGACTCTACCACATTCCATATTAGCCCCTTCCACAACTTTTACTGTCAGGAGGTTCTTCAAGTCCTTCAAGTCACTTGTCCATTTATGGTGACCCCATGAATTCCATAGGGTTTTCTTAGGCAAGGAATAATCAGAGATAGTTTTGCCAGTTCCTCCCTCTGAAATACATGCACATTCCAACCCGTTTGAACAACCAATTCAAATTAGGTCACATCCCAGAAGTAAAAATGTGATTGGTCAGACATGCATGGGGGCAGGCTTGCTGGCAACTAGGTGACTGGAGCTGCCATTGTTGATTTTCATGGAAGCAATCATGCACTATTTTTGAGTGACAGAGCAAAAAAAAAAAAAAGAAGATTGCACTTCTGATTTAACAGAAGAACAACAGATTTAACGGATTTAACAGAGATTTAATGTCTTTGATTTAACAGGGGGGAAGAAAGGAAAATGGAGAGAGCTTTTGGGGAATAATAGTTCACGTAATTCATTTGCGGCCACCATCTTTACTCATGGACATTCTCTGTGTTAACTTCAAACATGGATAGCTTCCCATGCCAGTGAATGTATCATGGAAACAAATGAATGTTGCTGTGATGGTGAAATTAATGCACCATTTTCTGCAATTAATTCTTCCATCTAGATGAGCCCTCAGACACTTAGGCATATATCTTTCTCATTGGGGGTTGTGATCCTGCATTCACTTATCGGTAGCCATGAAACTCAATGGGACTTACTTCAGAATAGATATGTCTAGGGTGGCATGATTAATCACACAGTCTGCCCATTTTCACAGTTGACCTGAAATGCTCGTGCAATGTTCTACTCAAGGGGAAAGTGTGGCAACATGGTGGAATGCATGACAACAAAAGCCACAGAGCTTTGTTAAGGCATTTGGCTGCTCATGGCAATGGAGAAAATATTGTCCCCCTCCATTCCATGGAAGAAGCCAATTGGACTTGCAGTTGCATCTTCTACCGAGGAAACTGTTGGAGACAGAAGATGGAATGAGCTACAGAAGTCACAGCTGAAATGGTGAGGTTTCAAGTTTTAGGCATGCTTTCTGGCTTTCCATCCAGTAATTTAAGTGGGGCTGACTTCTTCAGTCCCTAGGAATTGCTTGAACACAAATCCTGTCAGGTTTGTTTGAGATAAGAGTTCCCAAGACATCAGTAGACACCTCCAGGGAGACAGCCATTCCCAATCTTCAACCTCTTTGAATGTAACAAGAGAAGAATGTACCGAAAGTGTCCAGGAAGGAACAGCTCTGAATGGGAACTGATCGGTTTGTGTGCCTGCCTGTAAATGAGAATATCCATAACTTACCACTTCGAAGTGAGAACAGAGGCTTCAATGTACAATGCTCTTTGTCCAGGGCAGAAGAAGGCTAAAATGATTTGCAGGAGCTCATGCCAAAGTGCCAGTAAACAGACTTGGCTATTCCCAGCCGAGTAACATAGGATGCTTGTAAAGATAAGCACACATTGAAATGGTGACAGGAAACAAGCCAAGGTGAGCTACCAGAAAAAAGCCAGATTCAAGTCTCCAGGCCTCCAGCACTGGCAGAGACAAGAAACAAGGTTTCACACAATCCTCGTCTCTATCAGGAGAAGTAGTAGAAAAGATTTTGATAGGGGATTTAAAGAATACAATATTTCCATCCCTCCACATCCTGAGATCAAGAAACTGGTACACTGTTATGATAGTTTTCTTTTCTTTTTAGGAATATATATATACAGAGAGATAGCAAGATGAGAGAGTGAGAACCAGTTGGGTGTAGTGGTCTAGGGACATTAGCAGACTAGCGAATAAAAATGCTGTAATTCTGCAAGTGAGGAAAGCAGAAACATAGTGGCATTAGAACCCTTACTTTTTTGTGTGGAAATCATTTTTTCACTGAAAAAACCCCCCACAAAATGTGAAAAATCATCAAGAAATATGCAAAAGCTCTCATAAACTTATCCAGCAGAGAGCAAACTTTTGAGATGATTCTTTCTTGCATGTGATATATAGCCTTGCAATTTTATAGTCTTGGGGAAATTGTGGCACAATGAATGGATGCTTCTTTGCACAGTGTTACTTGTGTAAGTGCAAAAAGGACTTACTTGTGGTGATGCAAGCCTAAACCTCCAAGAGGATTCCAGCCATTAAAAGCCCCATCCTATGCTCAGAAGAACAGTGTCCAACACTTGCTGTCATATAAATATGCTTAGCTGCAGTATTTAGAACTATGAAAATAGGAGGAAAGCAAAGCAAAGCAAAGCAAAGCAAAGCAAAGCAAAGCAAAGCAAAGCAAAGCAAAGCAAAGCAAAGCAAAACACATCACCGAACTGGGACAATAACCATTTGGATATTTTAAAGCAAAGCAAAAGAGGTAGCCATAGCTTGCAGCCAAATATAGAAACCAACTTATTGTAGACTTGTGCTCCTCTCTGCCCTTTTCCCATTCTTGTTCCTTTTCCTGAAGGATGATTATTGGAAGGACTCCAAACTCCAGCTAATCCTGGAGTTTGAGGATCAGCTCAAGTCCACCGAGGTGCAATTGGTGATGTAATGGAGTGACCTTCTCTGAAACCTTGGAAGCTAATGGAGGGTGTGGAGATGGGGAGAAAGAGACAAGATTCTTGTCTGTCGAAAAGAACAGCCTGTTTCTGTGCTTGCGAAGGGCACAGTGTACACCGGTTAAGCACTTAAGTACCCATCCATTAAATTTGTAATAATCTCCGGTGGCCAGAGATCCAAGGAATGAATTTTCTGAAATACGCTCTGTTCCTAACACATCGTGATAGGTTCATGGAAAGCTCTCCAAAGGGGTGCAATTTATGAAAAAAAAAATGTGTGATTGAAGATTTTAGGACTTGAGCAAACCATGGTGATCAGGAAGGAGAGGGATGTTTCAGAGATGATCCCATTTCCTCCTTGGAGTTGTGGAGTTTTGAGTTACTTGGGCTTCTTCTGATGTGGAACGGACATCTCACAAAATGATTTCCTGGGGTGGGGTGGGGGAGAAAACACAGCTCCAGCTTTTGCACATATTGCTGCACATGGGCAATTGACTGCATGTTTCAACAGGTCATACCACTTCTGATTTCATAGAATCACAGAATCATAGAGTTGGAAGAGACCACAAGGGCCATCTAGTCCAACCCCTGCCATGCAAGAATACCCAATCCAAGCACTCCCAACAGATGGCCATCCAGCCTGTTTAAAAATCTCTAAAGAGTCCACCACATTAACTAGCAGGGTGGTTGGGTGTCTTTACAAGCCCCTTGGACTCAGTGGAACTTACTTCTGAGTTAACAACTGCTGGTTGAGCCCCATATTGATGGGGGATATGTTCCAAGACACCCCTCCCCATGGATATCTGAAAGCATGGATAATAATAAACTCTATTATTTTCAATGAGACCAACACTGGAAGTTGACCATAGAATCACACTGGAGGACATAGAAATGCCTCGAGAGAACATATTTTTCCACCTGATGTGGATAAGTGAAATCGTGGAAACTCTGTGTATATGGGGATTAACCTGTTTAGAGGTGCACGCTATGGTATATCTATTCTACTGGAATGTAATCTTTTTAAGATGTGTTGCCACTAACCAATGAACATGTGGCAGGGAATTCATCTTCTCTGATTTTCCTTCAGGGACATGTCTCTTTTGCTTTGCTATTAGTCTCCCTCTATCCCCACCTCTCTTGGGGGTATGAAAAATTATCCACTCTTAGGGCTAAATATACTAGATACACCACTGGATGGCTTTCCTTCTTGTTGTTGTCATTGTTGTTGTTGCTGCTGCTGCTGCTACTGTATGCCTTCAAGTTGTTTCCAACTTTTGGTGACCCTAATGCAAACCCATCACAGGATTTTCTTGTTCAGAAAGGATTTCTCATTGGCCTCCTCTGAGGCTGAGAGAGTGTGACTTGTCCAAGATCACCCAGGGGGGTTTCATGGCCAGCCAAGTGGGGATTCAATCTTTGGTCTTCTAACTGCTGCCACACTGCAGAAATAATGCAGTTTGACACTGCTTTAATTGTCATGGCTCAGTGCTATGGAATCCTGGATTGGTAGTTTGTTGTGGCACTAGAGCTCTCTGACAGAGAAGGCTAAATATCTCACAAAACTACAAATCCCAGAATTGCATTATCATTGAGACATGGGAGTTAAAGCAGTGTCAAACTGCATTATTTTCTGTCAGTGTGGCAGCCACCTTTAGAGTTCTAGTCCAAAACGCAAACCACTACACCATCTGAGCATCTGCATTGTTAGTTACCGATGGAATATCATTTCATTGGAAGCTGATCTTTTGATCAGAAAGTGCAGGTATAAGTTTATGCGCAGAAAAAGTAGCATTCTGTGGAACTTGGACAACTATTATCAGGGAAAGATTGCTTGGAAAAACTGAGATTCTTTCCCTCAAATTTTTCGCAAGGAAGCTTGTAAATATCAGAGTACTTCTGATCTAAGTTGAAGAGAGTTTGGCTGTCAAGATTTGGAAAGGAGGACCAAAAAAGAAGCACCATTAAAAGAAAGGCTGGCTAGTTGGAGGAAAGCAGCTCACTCACACACACACACACAAAAAGTGAAGGATTCAGAATAAGCTTGAAGGCGCTTGGTGTTTTATGACTTCGTTGCAGCTCTATTGTAATTCCTAATGACACTGATTCATAGTGAACCCGTAAATGAATAAGTAAAGTCTTTTGTAAATGCAATGAAGTCTTAAGAAATATGAGATCTCATCGAAGTGAGTTGTGAGTTGACTGTTAAATCTTTGCCGGGAAGCAGTCTTCATCTGCCAGCAGTTTGGGGTAATAGTTATTGGGTTGGCAAACCAACAGTGAGGAGATGTCAGAATCCATTACCAGGGGGAAGGCTGCGCTTCGCCCAAACCAAGCTTGGATGGTCCATGGGGTTGGAGAGGATAAAGCAGCTTCATAATTCTTTTCAGGAGCTGGACGAAACCAGTCCGATGACGTTAAGTTCCATTGAGAAAAGGCTGGAAAGAAGAAGGAATTTCTGTCTCATCCTTCTTCCGAGAAGATCTGTCAACAGCGGAAAGAACAGAGCAAAGTCTTCCTCATTGGCCTCTGGTGGTTTTCATATTGGTAGGGTGGTGAATCATGTTTTTCATTTTCTCTTAAGTGAACTTGGACTGGACAGACATTCATTCAGAGGACACCATCAAAGAGAGGATTATTCCCTGTTCAGTGGAAAGTGGAGCCCCCATGTCAGTGGGACAGTAAATCCTCACCAGGTTTTAGTCTGAAATTGAAAGAAACCTCCCAACCTATCTTGGGGTTAAGATTCAGCACCTTGGATTAGTGCATCTCAAGGTATCTGATGTGGAGAACTGACATTTTCCTCCCCAATGTACCATGGACTAGTATCATATTTATTTGCATTGGCTATGGTTCTTTCCTGGAAACTTCTCACTAACTGGCAAAGTCTCAGTGTCTAGCACTGGCCCATGGACCACCACTTTGAGTAGCACTGTTCTAGGTAGCTTCTTTAAAGCCCACATGAAAATCTGCAACATATCCTCCACCCCACTGATTTGGAAGCTGCCAATGAACAACTGGTCTTCCTAAAACAGAAGAGAGGGGGAATTTACCCCATTTCTTCCCTATCCTCATTCCTGACAGATGTTCCTGGACTTCAAGTCCCATCGGTCCCAGACAACATGGTTAATGGTCAGGCATGATGGGAGTTGTAGGAAAACACAGCTGGAGGGCAAAATGTTCATGGAAGCCTTCTTAAACCTCCTGAACTACCACTTCTGGCTTAAAGCAAATTGGCATCCCAGCTAAAGTAGAGTTGTTGATCCCATGGTGCTTACTTAAGGGTTGACTACCAAATTTCCATTGATTCAGTGTCCTGTAGTTGGGACTAGAGCTTCCTGGGACAAGTCTTCTAGCTGGGACTAACAACAGGATTAGGATGATTGTGTGCCATCATTTTACAATGCCGGGAGGACATGGTTCTAGTTCTGGCATTGTAAAGAGCTGTCAGTTCAGCAAGGACATACCTTGCATGTACCTGAGGCTCACGGCTTCCTATTTTTAAATGAATATGAAAGTGGATAGCAATACAGTTGAAGGTGATGGACTGGTCCATTAGCAGAGGGGATCCATTTACACTCAGCAAAATAATCCTGTAAAAGATTTACCTGCTGGCGGGGAAAAAAAACTGTTAAGTTATCCCTTGCTCCAAAAGGCTTGAACAGACACACAGAGAAAGAGAGATTCTACTTGGTCTGGAATGACCTTAAGTCAAGAAATACAGGTCATTGTCACTGCAGCCCCCCCCCCCTTTAAAAAAGAAAGAAAGAAAAGAAATGGTTGCTGATTTATATCCCTCTGTCCTTGCAAAATGAGTAGGAAGTTGGCCAATATCTCATTCCAACAACCCTGGAAGATAGGCTTCTAGAAGGGACAGGAGATTCTCAGTTTTGAAATGTTTAAGCCTCAAGTTTTTTCCCCCCTCCATCCCAAAGGTGTGATTTGCAGGTATTGATTAATGCTTTAAAAAAAAAACAGAAGTAAGATTTTGAGCCATCTGCACTGGCCCATCTTAACTATTTCTACACCTTGACTATCTCTAGCATGGAGAATGCTTCTCATGTCTATGTTGGAGATGAGAAGCAATCAGGCTTTGAGAAGTGTGTGGTTTTCTAAAACATGCTTGGAGTGGGAAGGAAACAAATGCTAATATTACTCATTGCTTCCTTCATTAATTGCACCCCTTCACTAATTATATCCCTCTGGGGAGAAGGGGCATGGACATCACCCCTGTGTCTGCCTGCTATTTCTGGTGGGGTAGGGTGGGTAGAGTCATGGTTAGATCTCTGGGAGGTGGAAAGAGGAACCAACATGATGCCTGCTAAGGCAGGAAGGGGGCAAATTGGCCAACTGAAGCAATTGCCTCATCTGGCCAAAAGGCAGAGCCAGCTGTCCTTCTTTTATACAAAATGGAGGGTATGGGATTTTGAAAGGTAGGCCAGGTTGAAGAATTCCAGCTTGCTCCCACCCTCTCTAGTTTCTTGCACACAGATTTCATTTTCTGTCTTTTGATATGGAAAAGCAGTAATAATAGCTGTGCTTCTCCTTTCAGGTCCAGGCAAACCATGTTGTCGCAGACAGAGTTGTCATCGTCATTGCTGTGTCACCTGGACAAAGTCATCATGTCCAGTCTGTCTATTATTGAAGGGCAGACATTAGAGAACCTTTAAGTGGAATCAGCTCCCTCAATACTGCCTACTCCTTGACCAGGAGCCCCTTCACACTCCCCAGTTGGAGTGTTGTGATTCCACGTCACCCATCATGGCAATTTCCTAATGGAATCTGAGATATGCACTTTAGGGAGGGATATTTGGAGTTCTCTGCCAGAAACCTTGAGGACCTCAGCAAATGACAAGCCCCAGGATTCCATAGGATACAGCCATGGCACTCAAAGTGGAATCATAGTGCTGGCTATATCTCTGCAATGTGAAAGGGTCAACAAGAGGCTCTTCACTACCATGGGAATCCTGTTACACACAGGGCCCAAGCAAAATTCACTAGGGAAGGACCATAGGGCAGGCACTTGGTAGGAAGACTACCAGGTGTTGAAGACCACAGGGCAACTTGTCCAGGGACCCTTCCAAGAAACCACAGCACCTTGTTACTAATCATGACAAAATACCTTAAAGATACACAGAAAAAAATATTCTCCAAATTTGTTGTGACATTTCACACAGCTCAGGAAGAATAGAAGCCATGCAAGAAAAGTTGGATTTGGTTGATAAAAGGCCTCAAGGCCCTTTGCAAGGCCTTTGAGAAGTGGCTTAGGGAGCTGAGTGTGTTTAGCCTGGAGAAGAGAAAAGGTGACATGATAGCCATGTTTAAATATTTGAAGGGATATCATATTGAAGATGGAGCAAGCTTGCTCCAGAGACTAGGACACAGAGCAATGGACTCAAACTCCAGGAAAAGAGATTCCACCTAAACATTAGGGAGAACTTCCTGATGATAAGAGCTCTTTGACAGTGGAATACATGGCCTTGGAGTGTGGTGGAGTCTTCTTCTTTGGAGGTTTTTAAACAGAGGCTGGATGGCCATCTGATGGGAGTGTGTATTCCTGCATGGCAGGGGGTTGGACTGGATGGCCCTTGTGGTCTCTTCCAGCTCTATGATTCTATGAGACCAGAGGGAATCTCTTAATGAAGTGTAGAAGCTGCTTCTGAAGGGGTATGGAACATGCAATAACCTTCCCCTGACACCACCTTTGGGATGCACACAGGCACAGCAGGCATGAGTCACAAGCGCGGAAGGTCCCTACATCACCTTGCGTGCTGCCTTTCTTCAAATCCTATTGCAGAACACTGGGAAATAGGTATGGGAGACAGCAGCCCTCAGTCTCTTGTGGCATGTCAAAGTCACACCTCAAGAAACTGACATCCGCAGATTCCACATGTCAGGGTGACTGTAACTTGAACTGACAATATAAATTGCTGTTTGCATGCTCCCAGTGACTTTGCTGTGTCCCCAAAGCCTGGTGCCTTTTTTCAATTAAAAGCACCCTCCTCCCATCCTTTCTCAGTGTTGCAGACATACTGTAAATGGCTGGCAGAAGAGGGGAAACAAGAGTTTGACTTTCACAGCTGGAAGGAGGAATCAACAGTAAGAGCCCAACATACATAGGAAGAAATTTTGCTTCTTGGAAGAGGTTCAGAAGAAGATGGAGTTCCACCATCCATGGATGCTTCTCTGAATATTGTCTTTCCAGCAACTCCTTTCCACAGTAGACACAGCGATCCCTCTCCACCTCCTCTCCTTTTGCCAGAGGACTAATCCAGTTGGATGTGCCAAATTTCCAAGGTTTTTGCTCAACTCTGGTGAAGCCTAGAAAACATCTCACACTTTCACTGGCTTCTACAGCTCAATATACTCCTAAAAATTAAAAATAGGTGGATAGGAAAAAGCTGCTGGCTGACTTGTAAACTTTGATTATCAGTAGTGCAGAAGCTGGTCATCAGACATCTGGTTGTTTGGGTGAGGAAAAGTTTGCCATAACAGGACAGTTTTGCCTTTGTTTCATGAGAATGACATAAGATATACTTGTGTAGAAGTCAGGAGCAAAACCTGGATATAGCCAGCATTTTCTGGAAACAGAATGCCTGTTCTGTAGGGTTTAAAGAGGTAAGGATCTCTGTGGACTGAAGGGCTGGAACATGCACTTTGGAGGCATGCACTTAGGTAGTCCCTGGAAAGTACTTTTTTAGATATTGTACAAGGAGGTATAGTTGGTTAAGTGTTGGGCTAGGATTTTGGGAGACCAGCATTCAAATCCCCACTCAGCCATAGAAATCTGCCTTGGGCAAGAGTGTTCACAGGGAATGATGAAAGCTTGAGGGCAGCTGATAGTCAGAGTTAAATGGGAGTTGCAGTACCTTGGATAGCTCCAATCCAATAAGTTGCTCTTAGTTGCTCTACACTACACCATTCTGGCAGTTCCAGACCACTAGAATTGCCATGCCTTTCTCCCAAAGAATCCTGGGATGCACCTGTTGTGGCCCCCTAGCTCCACGGATTCCTGGATCAAATGGATTATTTGAATCCATTTCAATCTGGCTTCAGGACTGGTTCTGGAACTAAGACAGCTGTGTCTGCTTTCATGGATGATCTACACAGGGGACTGGACAGTGGGAATGTGTCCCTGTTAGTTCTGCTGGATATCTCAATGGCTTTTGATACCATCAACCAGGGTATCTTCTGGACCACATCTCTAGCATGGGACCTGGGAGCACTGTTCTGGAATGGTTCTGGTCCACCCTGGAGAGCCAAACTCAGAAGATGGTCTTGTTCAACACCCTGGCCATAGACATGTGGTGTCCATTAAGGCTCAGCTTTGTCCCCCATGCTGTTTAACATCTATATAAACCAGTGGGAGAGGTCATCTGGAGTTCTGGGGCTTCATTTCACCAATATGTTGATGCCACCCAAGTCTACCTCTCCTTCTTGTCTGATTCCACGGAAGCTGTCTCAGTACTGAACCGATGTCTACTGTCAGTAGTGGACTGGATGAGGACAAAGAAATTGAAACTTAATCCAGATAAGATGAAGGTGTTCCTGGTCAGTCAAAAGGCTTTTGGTGAAGTTATTTGATGAGGACCTGGGAGACAGCCTTTTCTGTGGCTGCTCTCACCCTCTGGAACCCCCTTCCATGCAAGTCCTAGCTGCCCTTCTCCCTGTTCTCCTTTTGCCAGCAAAGTCCTTTTTTGTTCATGAGTAACTGCTTCCAGGGAATGTTTTTATATTGGGTTTTTATTCACACTCCATTTTAACTTCTGTGCATTTCTGGGGGGGGGAAACATGATTTTCTATTCTGTGTAAGCTATTCTTTTTATTGTGATTTTGACTGTGTAGCTCAAGATATATCCTACACAAAATTCATACATGGTTGTTTTGTGCAGAAAACAGCATTTTCTGCATAGGGAACAACATTTTCTGCACAGAAAATAATATTGCTGCTTAGAAATATTTTCCGTGCAGAAAATCTAACTTCCACTGCAAGCCAAGGTGCCAGTTTGGTGCAGAATAAATCTCCAACTGCAAACCATTTTCTTGTGGCAGGAAGAACATCATTATAATTACTTGCTGCTTCCTTTGAGGAGAAAATTTGTGAAGAATCACATCCCTACAGCCGAATCTCCCCTTCCCTTCTGCCATCTCCCCCTTTCTTCTCCTGCCCTCTCCTTCCTTCCTTCCTCTCTTAAATCCACAATGCCACCTTGTGGCAGCAGACAATGAAGACATCTAAAGCACCAAGTCATGGTACCAAAAGTGGAGACCCCCATAGCTCCCATTTCAGTCTTAACAGTGCTTCTCACTGGGGGGAAAAAAGACAACTGAATTCAATGGCAAGTAACCAGAAATTCCACCATAGTGCTTTAGCTACTACTATCTTCCTCATAGCCTGGCCATTCCAGTGAAATTTTCCAATTCTGTTTGGTTTTGATTTTTGTCATTGGTTTGTTATCGATTCTATTTTGCTATCAACCATCTGTTGTTCAATGGTCAGAAAATCTTACTGCTTTGGCTATACATGAATACACATTTTACAGAGAGCAAGAAAATGTGTTTGTGGAAGTATGGCCAGCTTATGTCAATGTATATGTCTAGCTCATGTTAATATCCTATATATCCCTCCCTTTCCTCTTCCCCCTCCTCCTCTTTGTAATTATACAATATGACCCCCATATCTGTGGCAGATATGTTCCTGGACTTACAGTGGAAATGTGAAGCCATGAATAATTGCGAACCCTATTGAAATGAATGACTTCCGGCCCAAGAATCCCATAGAGTCATAATGGAGGTCCTAGAGATTCCTAGAGGGAAGACTTCTCTAGGCTTTTTTTTTCCTCTACATCCTCCAGAACAACTCTATAGTCAACCTCTGGTGGAAACATACCATACAACTGCACTGGAGGACCTAGAAAATGCCTAGAGAGAGAATATTTTTTTTGGATGTGGAACTGTGGATATACTAGCAAATGTAGTAGAAAGTCAGTTAAAAATAAAATAAAGATATGCACTGGAATCCTATTGTTAATCCCAACTGAAGTAGAACCATTGAATCAATGGGGCTTTCCTAAGTGTTGACTCACTAGTCAGTAGCACCTTTGATGGATCTACTCTAGTTGGGACTATGCAAGGGGATACACATCACTCTTATATGGATCAGAATCCTACCAGTTGTCTTACTGATTCAATAGATCTACTCCAGTTGGAATTACCAACCCATGGACATAGTAGGTGCCCAACTATGCTGATCACCCATTCTGGTTCTACTATTTAAGGAGTCTTTCCACTTTAAGTTTTTTTGCATCTTTGCTATCACAGCTCCTCTGTGCTGTTACACTACTTGTGTTGATTTTCTGAAGAAGAAGAAGGAGAAGAAGAAGAAGAAAGACTCAGCTGTTAATGCATCCTCGTACAAATAAATATGTATCACTCTAGTACAAAGTTACCAAAAGGGGCATTTTTTTTTCTAGAAAGAATGCAAATAAATCCATGTGGATGCTCTCTGGTATCAGGCATCAACACATATTGATATGAATCCCAGCGAATGTTAGTTGACAAGGGGATCCATTTCACTGCCATCCTGCCCATCACACATGCAAATCTGATCACCCTCTGGTGTGCTGGAAAAGACTATAGCTGCCTTATTTCAACAAGAACTTCAGGTGTCTCAGAGAAAGCCAGACCAATTGCAGCTGTGAATAAAGCTCTCCTCTTCGGACTCCTGCTCCTCCACACACAGAAAATGTGGTTTTTCCCCTGGAATTAGCACTGTTTTTCATAAACCTCCCTCCCTCTGTGTATAGGATGCTTGGGTGTCTGCTTAATGCAAAGATGTTTGCGTATCCTCAGATGAACTCTTCTGACACTTCAACAACAGCAGAATGGATCAGAGGCCAAATCACACAGCCTTGGAGTTTGTATTCCAGGTCTCCAGTTGCCTGATTTGTCCCTGGGTTGAAGCCCCTACTTTATCAAGAGGCGGGTGACACAAGGCAGTTGGTTTCTGTGATTTCTCTGATATATTTTCTTTTTCATAGATGGGGTTGGGGGGGGACTTTGGTAAGTGTTTAAGGAAGCAGAGAAGCATTTGATTTGAACTGTGGTGGAGGACTGTAATATTGGAGCCATCCCATAATCTATCTTGCCTAGCATCAGGATTGGATGCCAGGAGGATAGCTATGTGTAAAAAAGATAGTTCTGAGAACTACATGTCGCACTGGTCCATGACCAAGAAGATAAATTCTCAGAGAACCAGTTCAGAAGAGAAGAGACAATAGTGTGAATCTCATCAGTTAGTCCCATCTAGAGTAGAACCATTGAATCAATTGCTGGACAGGTAAATTCCATGATTTAATAGGATGATGATGATGATTACAACTTTTGGAACATTTACCCAGATTTTGCAAATTTCCTCCATGTTCAGAGGAATAAACAATTCTAATGTTTATGCATAAACCCCAAAAATCTTATTTTAAAAGTGTTGCAATTTACTGTATGTGTGTGTGCAGGACTGATTTTTGTGTGGAATTTTCAAAATTCAGTTTAGTTCAAGACTGCTAATTTTTGGAAAGAAAAAAAAAGCAATTACAGTTGTCCCTCCATATCCATGGATTTGATACCCATGGATTTAAGTAGACACGGCTTGATTTTTTAAAAAAGTAATAATCCAAAAAGCAAACCTTGATTTCGCCATCTTATATAGGGGACACCATTTCTCTCTCTCTCTCTCTCTCTCTCTCTCTGGCTTTTCTTTGCAAACGAAGATTCAGGAAGGACACATCCCACGCTTTCTGCAAGCACGCTGATGACTGAAAAGGAGGCTAAACAAGTCCAGTTGCAGAAAGCACAGCAGAAGGTCTCCTTGGGTGATGTTTCCGGGTTGTGATTCTTTCTGCGTTGTCATTTCTCTTCAAGACTTGTTCGACATGAGTTCTCAAATAAGGCTGCAGCATTGTGGATAGTGCATCTCCATGCCTCCCGATGTGAGGCCAGGGTGGACATAGGACTTGAGCATTCATGGATTTTGGTATCCACAAGGGGGTCCTAGAACCAAACCCCAGTGAATATAAAGAGATGTCTGTACTCCAAAATCTTGTAGTCCAAAATTAAGAGAAATATGATTTTTTTTTTTTAACAGAAAACAGAAATCTTGTACAAAAATACCTGTGGGACTAGGTGTGAGTGAACAGTGTGATGCAGCAGCTGAAAATTTCAAAGCAATTCTGGGCTGCATCAATGAGAATATAGTGTGTAGATCATGGAAAATAATATATTCAGGGTGTATGAACAGGAGTATAGTGCTTAGATCAAGGGAAGCAATATTGCCACTCTATTCTGCTTTGGTCAGACCTCACCTACAATCCTGTGTCTGGTTCTAAGCACCACAATTCCAGAAGGATATTGACAAGATGGAACATGTCCAGAAGAGGGTGACCAAAACAGTGGGAGGTGTGGAAGCCATGGCCTATGAGGAGCGGCTTAGGGATCTAGGTATGTTCAGCCTGGAGAAGAGAAGGTGAAGAGGGGTCATGATAGCCATGTTTAAATACTTGAAAGGATGTCATATTGAAGACAGAGCAAGCTTGTTTTCTGCTGCTCCAGAAACTAGGGCATAGAGGAAAAGAGATTCCGCCCAAACATTAGGAAGATCTTCCTGATGGTAAGAGCTGTTCAGAATATACTGCCTCATAGTGTGGTGGAGTCTCCTTTGGAGGCTTTTAAACAGTCTGGATGGCCATCTGTGGGGAATGCTTTGATTGGATACTCCTGCATGGCTGAGGGTTAGACTGGATGGCCCTTGTGGTCCCTTCCAACTCTATGATTCAATTATTCTCTGACTATCTGGAAAAAAAGAGGGAATGTTGCAAACCTCCACTATTCCCATGCCCCAAAATGTCTATTTCTGCACAGAATACTTCCTCAGAATTGTGCCCTGGAATTGAGATGTGAGGATAGCAGACAAAAACTCTGCAGAAATATTGGTTTTCTATGCATTGGGGAGGAAACAGGGAAAATTATTTGTCTTCACCTGTGAGAATGAAGTAGTTTAATATTTACATTCCTGGTTCAGCATAAATAGGAGAACAAATGGAATCCATTCTAGATTCAATGATGTTTTTTTTATAGGGGAAAGTTGCTTCTTTCATTGCTTCTAGAATAAAGCCTGAGTGTACACTACAGGCTAATCATGCCCAGCTCCCTAAGCCACTCCTCATAGGGCATGGTTTCCAGACCTTACACCATTTTGGTCGCCCTCCTCTGGACACGTTCCAATTTATTGCACTTTTCAAACTTTGCCCATCAGTACTGAACTTCACTCAACATAAGGGCTTATCTACATGGGCTAAATAACCTTGAGCCCTGCAGTCCAAATGACACAGAGCATTTGCCCCATTTTCCTTACTACTCTAGAGGCAGAAATGGGGCTCAAGCGGGGGCAAGCTGAAGTAGGGCCCTTTATTGCAGTTTAAAATAACACCTGCTTTAAACCGTTTCCACTGAGATGGAACAGATTGGCCCCTGCATATCCATGGAAGCCCATCCCAGCAGGCCGTCCCTCTCTGCTGCTACCAATCACTCTTACTCTTCCAGGTCTAGGCAGCAGGCCTAAAGCATGTGACCAAAGCTGGTCACAGGCAGAGGGCCTTGGTCACATAGTGCAGTTGGCTTTGGGACCCAACTGAGCAAGGAAAACGGTGGTGGCTGTGGTGGGTTTAGTGATAGGAGGAAAGACTTAGTGAGCTGGGTATGTTTAGCCTGGAAAAAAAGATGGTTAAGGGGCAATATGATAGCCCTGTTTAAGTATTTGAAGGGGTGTCACATTGAGGATGGAGCAAGCTTGTTTTCTGCTGCTCCAGAGACTGGAACACGGAGCAATGGATGCAAGCTCCAGGAACAGAGATTCCACCTCAACATTAGGAGGAACTTTCTGACAGTAAGAGCTATTCAACAGTGGAACACACTCCCTCGGAGCGTGGTGGGGTCTCCTTCCTTGGAGGTCTTTAAACAGAGGCTGGATGGCCATCTATCAGGGATGCTTTGATCATGATTCCTGCATGGCAGGGGGTTGGACTGGATGGCCCTTGTGGTCTCTTCCAAATCATAGAATTCTATGATTCTATGATTCTATGAATTTCCTCCAGATAACTGGGGCAGAACAGGCCACCTCCACAGACAGGATATGCCAGTGGAGAACCGGCATATCTTGGCTGGTATAGATAAGACCTAAGAAGGATTTAATGACCCAAATCCAGTTGTTAGTTCCAACCAGAGTAGACAATTTGAATCAATGGAACGTTCATAAGTGTTTACTAACCAAGTTCTCCTTGATTATATGGGTCTGTTCTAACAGGAATGAGCAATTGGATTTAGCCTTTTAGTACAAAGGGAGAAATAGACTCAGCAATGGAGGAGTCAGACTTTCTAGGGGTGTAGTAGAGGGACACATTTACTACTTGCTGGCAAAACATAGTTCAGTTGAATACAAACACTGATGACTGAGCCAATGTATATTAATATTTTTTGATGTGTAAAAAATATAGTTAAAAAACCCCGAACACTCTATTAAGTTCACATGAGTGCAAGAACAGTTCAACATATGCTTTCCCCCAACTCCAGTGTTCTGTACTGTATCTTCTTTTCTGAGAAGAGAACAGACAGGAAAAATCTGGTATGGAGGTATGGAAAAAAGGAGGGGAACAATTCATCTCTTGTAACAGCACAAACCATTACTTGAGCACGTTAAACACATGGGGTTGTTGATGCCTTTATGGTCAGATAAGCAGGTTTCAGATGAGGATGAATATTGAATTCAAAAACAAATAGGGCTGATTCAGTCCTATCAAGAGATGTTCAAACTGAAGCAACATCTCTCTGCAGTAGACTGAATCTGACAATTTCTGAAGATTTATTAGCAGTTTGGGATTGGAGGGACAGAGAAGTCAATAACATGTCTCCCAAGACTGGTAAATTTCTCCCCAAATTTTCCTATAAAGAAAACATCAGATAGGGATGGACCACCTTAAACCCATATGCCAGTGCTACTCAAAGTGGTGATTGCTGGACTGTTGTTGGTCCCTGAGCTGTTGGTGCCTGGTCCCTGGAGAGTTTCTAAGAAGGGGAGAAAAAATGGTTGTAGCCAATAGGCAGAAATATGGTACCAGTTCTTGACATATTTGGGGGAGGAATGGTGGTCGCCTATAGCAGATAGCTTAAGAAGCACCACTGTATGCCAGTTCCATACCAATAGTCCAATGATAGCAATAGCAATAACACTTACATTTCTATACCACTTTATAGTGCTAAGTACTCTCTAAGCAGTTTACAATGTGTTAGCTAATTTTCCCCAACAAGCTAGGTACTCATTTTACCCATTTACAGAAAGATGGAAGGCTGAGTCAACCTTGGAGCCCTGTAGGATTGAACTCACAATGTTGTGGCTGCAGTACCGGCATTTAATCACTGTGTCACCAGGGCTCAATGATAGTGAGGAGGAGGAGATGATGATGATGATGATGACTGTTGATGGATAAGGGCTCCCCCTTTTGGAAACCCCTGAACTGCAAAGGCTGCTCTTGCATTTTGGATTCAGGCATTCTGACAAATAGAACAAAGGGCAAGATCTTGTTCAACACTGACAGAAAGTAATGTTCTGCCAGTGTGCTTTGGAATAAAGATGGAGGCAGAAATTACATCCCACTATCCATTCTGGTTGCTATCCATTAAGACAGCCAAGGTTGGGTCTATGCTGCAGAATAACAGCTCTATTACCTTTGGCGTTGCGGTGGCCCTTCTCTCTAGTTTCCTGAACCTTCGCTTGCTGGTTGGACTCTTCTCTTCAGTATCCCCCTGAGTGGCATTTGATGCTGCTTGGACTGATTTCTGTGCTTAGACCTCAAACTGCTTTGATCTTTCATTTGTTCTTTTGGATCCTCGGGGTATGACCCTAGACTGGCTTGGTTTCTCCTTTGTTTGTTTCTTGAGACAAAGGTGTGCTCCTCTGGGTGCTTGAGACCCTGAAACAAGGCAACATTCGGAGACAGAAAAGAACATGGTGCTTGATCTGACAGAATGTCATGTAGAAGATGGAGTGAGCTTGCTTTTAGCTGCCCCAGAGACTAGAATGAGACCCTGCAGATTCAAATTACAAGAGAAGAGATTCCACCTAAACATTAGGAAGAACTTTACTGTAAGAACTGTTCAACAATGGAATAGACTGCGAGTTGGAGTAGGTGGCTCTCACAGCTCTAAGGCATTCAAGCATTATCAGCTGGTTTTTTAAAGACGTCAAATGTGACTGCAAGATTCAGTGGCATCTCTACATAGGTAAGAACTTTGATGGGTAAGATATCCTATGGGGAAAGATGCATGGCTATTTTGAAGGACCGTATCTTCCCATATCAGCCTGCCCAAGCTGTAAGATCTGCCGGGGAGATATTTCTCTCTATCCCACCACCTTCACAAGCATAGTTGGTAGAAATGCAGGAGAAGGCCCTCCCTGTGACTGCTCCCACACATTGAAACTTGGTCCCTAGGGAAGCTAGGATGGCTCCTTCTTTCTTATCTTTTAGGGAGCCGGGTAAGACCTTTCTTCCTCAGTAAGCCTTTGGAAATGGGAGTTTTAACAAGAAAGGGGCTTTTTACAGTGCCATGCTGTTAAATGGTTGAGTGCCTTGGTCACATGCTATGGGACTCCTGCCTGGCTTCTGCTATAATGTAGAAAACTGTGTATCTATATATATAAAACCCTGGGTATGTTTCCATTCCCCATGTGCTGATTGGCCGCTTATCCAACTAATCCCTCCCCTCCCTCCCCTCCCTCCCTCAGCCACTCACCACCGACATGCAAACTCCCTCTCCACCTCACAATCCACTCCTGCCACTCAATCTGCATCTATACCCCCAGCCTCACAAGGGCCCCTCCCTCCTCTCCCTCCTTCTGCCAATCACCTCCCACATGCAAATTCTCTCTCCACCTCACAATCTACTCCTGCAACTCCATCTGCATCTACACCCCTAGCCTCACAAGGGCTCCTCCCTCCTCTCACTCCCTCAGCCAATCACCACCCACATGCAAATTCCCTCTCCACCTCACAACCCACTCCTGCCATTCAAACTGCATCTACAGCCCTGGCCTCACAAGGGCCCCTCCCTCCTCTCACTCCATCAGCCACTCACCACCCACATGGAAAAAAGGCAATATTATTTCCCTAAAATAATAGTGTGTAGCTGAACCGTGTGAACCTTTCAAATCTACTATAACAGTGTATGTTATGCTGGGTCAGCTAGTTAAAGCTATAATGCTTTAATGGGCCCTACGCTACCTTCCCGCAGTCTCAGCCCCATATCTGCCCCAGGGGTGATGAGGCCTACCCAGGGACAGAATGGGGCAAATCCTCTGCATTGTATGGACTGCAGGGCTCTGAGACTGGGCCAAGCTAGGGCATTTTAACCCATGTAGACAAGGCCTAAGAGTCAAGTGGTGACCACAAGGGCCATCTAGTCAAACCCCTTGCCATGCAGAAATACAGAACTTCAGCAATCCTAAAAGATGCCCATCCAGCCTCTGCTGAAAAACCTCCAAAGAGTCCCAGTCTGAAAGGCAGGACATAAACTCAATGCAATGGATGGAAGGAAGGAAGGAAGGAAGGAAGGAAGGAGATCAACAAGCAAGGGTCTTGGAAGGCTCGTCCCCACAGACTGGAGTCAGGAGGTGCAGTTGTCAGATTTAACACTGATTTTACTAGTATCTCTGAGCATATCCTTTATACTTCAGAGTCCAGAAAAGCTCAGCATGTGCATGTATGGAATATTACACTTTACGGTGGGCTGCACCCTCCCTCTCTTTTCCCCATTATGTTCTCGTTCTACTCCCCCCTCTCCCCTTCCTATTGTAATGACATTTTGCAACTTATTATAAATGATCTATGAATCTCCGGCCCTACATCTTCAAAGCTGCAATTTATATTCTCTCCTATAATTAGACAAAATTAATTTGGTTAAAATTGGTGTGGGTGCTGATCAGGGGAGGCTGGTTCTGCCTGGGAAGAGATTTCCAGCACGACACACCGCTATTTTTCTGGCCTGCCGTCTCGGAGCAGGATTAAATTGCTTTGACACAGATTCAGATTTTAATTTTAATACAATGAATCTCATTTCTTTGCGACGCATTGAATCAGGGAAATGAATTAAAAGAGGAGGGGGGATGCATTCATCAGAGGACCGTTGGATCCACTTTGGGCACATTACCTCATCTGCAGAAAGATAACAATGAGTCATCGCATTCCTAATGGTATTGATAAATTCCAGTCAACACACATCCCATAGGATGAAGAGGCGTCTGAGTTTATCAGGCCTCCTGCCTTGAAGGGTCTATGTGGCCTAAATCCTGTGGGTTAGGCCCAATTAGAGTAGACCTATCTGAACCAATTGGTGAATGGCAGGTCAACACAATGGTAAATTCCAGAGGTTTGGTATGTGTACTATCATTGAGAAGAGCTCACATGGAGTGGTGACTTCAGAATTGGGCTACGACTCTGGAGATCAGGGTTCAAATCCTTGTTCGGTCATGAAAACCCACTGGGTGACCTTGGGGATGCCACACTCTCTCAGCCTCAGAGGAAAGCTATGAGAAGCTGTCTCTGAATACCCCCTCTGACAGGGTCATCATAAGTCGGAAATAACTTGTAGGCACACAACAACAGCAACAACAAAATTGTAATTGGAACTAATAGTTGAACTCAGACCTCTTAAGGGTAGGTTCAGGGAGTGGCAATCAGGAAGGCCTGCATTGGGAGGATATATATATATATATATATATTTGGTCCAGTTCAACCTAACTCTCTGAACCCAAAGAAATGGTTATGTTGTTAATTCCCTCTTACCCATCTTGCAAAGTTGCCTTGATTTTCATTCATCCTATTCATCAGGATGGGACAGAAATCCATTGGTCTCCGATTCCCAACACCCATTTTGCATCTTCTGAAACTTTCCCTCTCTTTATGGCCAACATGGCCCTTTGCTTTTTTGGACAACAGTGAACCAGAAATAAAATGATGGCAACGTGTCTTGAAAAGAGCAAGCCAAGAAATAAGCTAAAGCAGTCCAGCAAGGACAAATGTTCCTGGATCCATTAAGACTATAATCAAGAGAGAAGAAGATGCACTTCCCTCTGGAAAGATCACAGATAGCAGTGGCTGAAACCTACCAGGATCTTTTTTTTTTCCTTTCTTTTTGTATACAATATATTCTTTGAAAGGGAACACAACACTCCTGTGAACTCATGTAATAATGTAAGGAGTTAATCCCACATCAATCCCATCCTCTCCAATGTGTGTTACGGGGATTACAGATGTGAGCTGGAAATTGTTGCAAAAATATACAGATGCTCCATCGCACCTCTCTCATGTCTCACTCTGTTGTCCTCTCCTAAGATTGTTTCCGTGAGACTATAAACTTCTTCAGAGGAACAGAGTATGATGTCACGGGAAGTCATAGTACAAGAGGTGAAGACAAGAGCTCTGGGATTATTCAGATAGCTTTTTTAAAACAAGTATTTCTTTTAAGGGGGAAAACACTTACGCTTCTGATCTAGGGAACATTCTGTGCTCTGTCTAGAGGTGACAGAAGAGAGACCCTTAGTAAGGAACCCAGATGGTGTTTTCTCCCTTTTCATACAAACAAAACCAGCGATACAGTCACTGGTAGGCAGACCTCTAGCCTATAGTGTTGACTATATTTTTTAATAGAAACTCACAGCCAGCTCAAAAGTAGTGGCCGGTTCCTGAATATATGAGGTAGCTGGGTGGAGAATTAGGGGTGTAATTCTTCCAATTTTGCTTTTCCTGTTTCTGATGTTTGCTTGCTTGCTTGCTTACTTTTCATCCAAGAGTCAATGTTCTGAGCAAGGAGGTGATGAAGGAGGAGGCAGAGTCCATTGATTCCTCTCTACTCTCCCCCAAAACTTGGGGAGAAATATTTTGGGGGACTAAAACTCCCTAAATCACTGATCCAGTTGGCTGAGGGATTGGAGGAAGGGCATGTAGTCCGAAAGTAACCTTTCCCTTATACAATTCAAAACTTGTCGCTGCGAGGAGAACTCTGAACAGAGGTTATGTCTCTGCCCTCTTCTTTCCTTCTATCTCTTTCTTTTTTTTCTCCCTCCTCCTTTTTCTTCTTCCTAGTTCTTGGGGATGTTCTGGGCTTTAGCAAATGATATGGGGTATTATTTTGTCATTTGTTTAGATCTTGGGTACTTTTGGACAGAAGTACAAAATAATAACAATTATTCTTCTCTTCCTTTCTGGGGGCCCAAGGAATACATATTCCTCCTCCTTCTCTTTCCATCCCCTTTTCTAAATAGAGCAAATTAGAGAACCTGGGATGGCTTTGTGTGCTATACCCCTCCAAGAACAGCTCAGAACAGTGTGTTTCCCCCCTAAAGTGCAGGCGTGCTTGCAACTTTTATTTCCCATGGAAACAGCTTTGAATAACATCTCAGAGACTCCCCCTATATGAGCCCCCTGCCTATTGAGATCATCTGCCAGGGCCCCACTCCGTGTTCTCTTGTTACAGACCATCAGGACAGTTGTGGTTGGGAGCATAACCTTGCAGGCATGATAGGCTCAATGTGATTGGGCAAAGTTCCAGAGAATGACTGTCTCATAATTCAGAGTCATAATTCCTTTGCAGAGCACATGGCTTGCATGCCAGAGGTTCTGGGATCAAATCTCAGCATGTCCAGGTAAAGAATTCCTATCTATCAAAAAGGGTCCCAAGTTCCAAGTCAACATACATAGGAGCGCACTGTGTAATTCTTTAATTCTGAGGGTTCAACTACATCTTGGTTTCACAGTCTATCAAGTGTCACTGACTGGAATGTTGGACCATCGATACTTCAGATTCTGTCCAGGAATTGGTGAGGTGTTGTTGAGGGATATGGTTTGCTCCAAGTAGGGTTGCCAGAGTGAAAACTGGAGACAAGCTCCTGTAACATTCATGGTTCTGTAGAAGAGGGAATTTCTAGCAGGTGAGGCCTGTCAAAACAAAACAAAAGAAATCTAAAGTCTTCCCTTAATGCTGGAAGGACAAGCACGGAGGATGACAGTCTGTTGAAAGACTAGACTGCCATCCTCCATGGTTGCCCTTCCAGAATTAGGTACCCTTTCTAGAAAGGGATTTCCACAGCCTAGGAACATCCTCCAAGAAGTCTGTGTCTTGTGTTCCCATCAGAAGTACCGATGAGTGTGGTGAGACAGAGAGAAAGTCCTCCTTTGAAGATCTCCAGACCTGGGCAGACTCGTATGGGACATAAAGTCCTTCAGATTACTGGTCCTTCAGAGGTCTGGTCTTTCAGATAACTTGAAAACCTCAGGGTTTTCTTTGGCTCTCATCCCAAGAGGAACCTCTTGAGGAGGCCCTTTACCACAACGAATGTAAAACCCAGGGCACTGTCTGTTCTCTATTTTGGAATGTCATAAATATTTGACTCAGTCAGTCTTTAATCCATAAACACAGCTGGGTTGAAGAAACAACCTTGATGACTTCTCCTAATTTAAACAATTGGGCAACCCAAAAAAGCATAGCTGCAACAATCCCTTCAACTTTCTAAGGACAATAGGCTCGGCCTTCCCAAAGAGTTGACATGACAGCCCTCGTAATTACATCCAAAAATAAACTTACAAATGCAACGATAAACCATTTCTCAGCTTTTTAAGAACACAGGGGTGGGAAAGAAGGAAACGCGGGTGTTGGGTGAAGCCAACATTTCATAGAATTTCCATCTGAGTTCCAGTGTTTAAAGGCAGTCCAGAGAAAGGGGTCTCCACTTCCCTCCCGTCATTTTCAAAGGACATTAAATTAATTACTTTATGAACAAGAACACTATTCCCTCAGTTTCACCCCCAATATAAGCCTCTGTGTACACTGTTTATATATATAAAGAAGATGCAATATTGCTCTTGGCTGGGTGGACAAATCTGGAGAAAAATAAGAACAGACTGGAGCCATCAACCTGACTCTCCAATGTACTGATATTTTACTCCCCTCCCCTGCTCTGCAATACACACATGAGCTCAGGTTCAAATGAGTTCAGTTCATTGTACAAATGAAGTATCCTTCTATGTGTCATCCTCATGTTCAGGAGCAAATGCAGAAATCCTGCAATGAGAGTTAATATTCTTGGGATGTACAAATATGTCTGCCTTACTTGCTAGAACATTCAGAGGGGGTCCCCCCCCCAAGAGGAACTTCATCCTGTTCCACCTTCAAATATTTGTTTAAAGGCAGAATAAATAGATTATCAGTAGTGTTGCCTGATTTCAGGAACCTGTAAATTAGCTAACACACATTGGAAACTGCTTAATGCAGTGTAGATGTGTAAATTGCTATTGCTTAAACTAATTTGTTAGCCGCTCTGATGGTCTTGTGGCTAAAAAGCGGGGTATAAATAAATAAATAAATAAATAAAATAAAAACCTTGTCCCTAGTCTTGAGGTTTAATGGCTCAACTCCTAGCACAAAATGAGGATGCACATTCTCTAGTTTTGGTGGGTTCAGTTTTAGGGCAAGAGGAAAGGGTGGTGTGCACATTAGCAGCCCAACTAGGAGAACAGCAGCTTACCACAATTTGGGAGGAATTTGCTTCAGCCACAAAAATCTAGGCTGTCTGCAACCTCCCAAAGGGCCTTTTCGGTAATCGCCCCCAAATTGTGGAATGACCTGCCGAATGAGATCCGTCAGATAACAAGCCTGAGTGGCTTTAAAAAAGCACTAAAGACGGATCTCTTTCGGCAGGCCTTTCCTAATTAGATCCCGGCCTCAGGGGATCCTGGCCTCTTCTAGCCTGCTGGCCATTTATTATATTTTATTGTATTTATAGTTTTAAATGTGATTTTAGATTAGTTGTTTTTAATTTATATTTGTTTAATTTTTTTTTATGGGGGAGGGTGGGAGTGGGGGTGTTTAGGGATTTTATTTGTATTGTATTTTAAATTTTGTAAGCTGCCCCGATTGTTTTAACAGAGGGGTGGGGTATAAATAAATATTATTATTATTATTATTATTATTATTATGAATTTACTTGTTCCTGTAACTTGCAGAGGCACTCCAGGGGTTCTATGTATTTACCAAGTTATCTTTCTCTTTCCTTCCCAGTTCTTGTAGCACCAGGACTCACCCTCCACTCTACTCTGCATTCACCTTATGGTTAGAGGCAAGGAGGCTAGATGCAATGTTCCTTATTCCAGTCTTCCTAAACAGATGAGAAGGAATAATCCCCCCCATTTCACCCTGATCTGTAAACAGCCTCTTTAGCTAAAATTTCTCTTTTAATTTCCAATCAGAAAAACATGGTGTGTATGCATGTTGTGTTTAAATGAAAAGGTTTGAGCAACTGTTTGAAAAGGTTAAATGAAAAGGTTTGAGCAACAGAACATTTAATGATATCACCAGGGGGCCACCCCTAGGTCTCCGGGTTTGCTCCAGAAACCTCAGGTTTCTGCAAAGATCCTGAACTGGCAACCCTAATCTTTAATGATTCTTGGTTGCCGTATCCAACCGATTGTCGCTTCTCATTAGAAGAGCTACAATGGGCAAGTCATCCCTCTAGTCTGTCCCCTTCAGGAAAAAAGAAAAAGGAATGTGACGTTAACAGAGGCTGGATGGCCATCTGTCGGGGATGCTTTGATCAAGATTTCCTGCGTGGCAGGGGGGTTGGACTGGATGGCCCTCGTGGTCTCTTCCAACTCTGCAATTCTATGATTCTATGATTCTACAAATGATGCTTGCTTGCCAGATGTACAAAAATAGTCTGTTTATGAAATGTGTGTCTAAAACCTATTCCTTTGGGAGGTTGGAAGAGGAATTTCCATTCCAACAATTGTGCCCCTGGTGAGCCATTACCATCTGTTCTGATCATTGGAGTGGGGGGACCTACATGTCGTTCCCATCTAAATGGGTTGAAGTGTTCCTCTTAATGACTCTTAAGCGAAAAAACAGAAAACTCTTTGACTTCAATTTACACCACCACCACCCCCCTCGTACTACCAATTAAAAGTTGATTGCAAAGAATACAGCTGGTAATTGAATGATACCAACACCCTGCAATGGAGCATTGCAACCCACACTATAATAATAATTCCTCAATTCGTCCCTTAAATTCACCCCTGTTTACACATGCAGACTAAAAGGCAGCTTCTACAATGAGTGAGCAATCCACTCTACCATGTTGGGTTGTTTCCTGTCCCCAGAGGGTGTGGCAAATCTGCATATGCTAATAAGTTTAAAATCCAGATTTGGCCATTGAGGGTGTGTGTCAGGGAATCACATAGCAGGTTGAGTTAGGGATGGAAAGAGTTATGAATATTATTTATTCAAAAGTATGAGTTATTCAGGAAAAATAGGTTTCCCAACAGTTGGGGGACCTTGTTGGGAAGCATAACAGAAGAATAAGAACTTGGTACAATTTTCGCCATGTGTGTGAACATTCTGAAGGGTTGCAAAGGAGTTATTAGGTGGGAAAAAAACTCATAGAGTTTTTATTCAATCCCCCATGCTCTGTTTTCTGAACAGAAAATAGATTTTCTGTGCAGAAAACCCATTATCCTGCCCAGGAAACCTCCCCCACTACAAAAAGTATGGTTTTGTTGTTTTGTTTTTGCACAAAACCTCTCCACATATTTTTCTCCATAGAATAATTTCAGTGGACATTTGGGACATTTCTCCCTGCTTTAGAACATCTTAAATTATTCTGCATAGACAAATATGGAAGTTCAAGACTCATTCTGCACAAAAGTCACAAATACAATTCCCTGTAGAGAAAATGCTGTTTCCTGCCCAGAAATGGCTCTTTTCTATGCAAAACAACCATGTGTGAATTTTTCACAGGATAAGTCCCGAATTGCGAAAAGCTTTCAAAAACTGTATGGTTTTCAAAGACTTTCTCACAACGGGAAGAGCATGATCAAATTACTCATTACTTCCTTTGAGAAGAAACTTAATGAAGACTTACATCCCAAACAGTAGGATGGTATCATTAGACCTAGGTCTTGTCTATACGGGGGGGGGGGATACAAACACGTTCAAAAAAGCATGGATTTGCAATAATGCAAATGTCTTCACAGTCAAAAGAGCTCCCCCTAAACTCCATATGACCACCAGCCAAGATGGCAGCCGCGAGTGATTTACTCGTGATTTTAAATCTGCCGCTGTCATTTTTGTCCAAGTTTCTCATGGTGTGCACATGCAATAGTTTGTATACATAAAAAAGGAAAATAAAAAAATAGAGTATAGATCACCATTTTATTGACTTACTTGATCCTAGTTTAGCCAAAAATCCAACATGGCGGCAGCAGCTGCTTTCCCTCTTTGCTAGCCCCGCCCCATGCTCATCCAGCCAATCAAATTATGCTATCTGTTTGTATCTTTGTGAATGAGATCATCCAAAAGATTGCACATATGCATATCATATGGAGCTTTTTAAAAAATCCGATGAAGCCCCAGACACAATGGACACAGACTTTGCAGTGGATTTGGCTGCCCCCATTCCTAATGACACGTATTTGTGTGAATGTCCGTATGAACGGATCACCTTCCATTCATATGCCGTTTATATTATTTTCACCATATAGACAAGCCCTTAGTTTGCTGAAAACATATTTAGGGGGAGCCGTGTTGGCCATGCAGCAAAACGAATTCCAGAATCCACAAAAAAGCAATACCTTATTGGCCAACTAGAATGCAAAACACATGATGAAAGCTTTTGTGTGTGTGTGTGTGGATTCTGGATTTTGTTTAGTTTGCTGATGTTTACCTTGAGAATTATTGCTCATAGAAAGAAAGAGAATAGAGTGAGGAGGAAGTGAAACTAGAATGATCAACAAATGATTCTACCTCCTAGTGCTACTCACCCCAACTCGGTGAAAAAAGAGCACATCAGCATATTTTTTGCTTTGAGAAATAGTTGTTTATGGAGAAAAGGCTTTTTATAATGTGCTTTGTATAATGTGCCAGCATGGGTTAGCGTTTTGAATGTTGGACTAGGACACTGGGAGACCAGGGTTCAAAGACCTACTTGGAAACCCATTGGATGACCTTGGGCAAGTCACATTCTCTCAGCCTCAGAGGAAGGCAAAGACAAAGTTTATCTGAATAAATTCAACCAAGAAACCCCTGTGATGGGTTCACTTTTGGATCACTGTAAATCAGAAATGTCTTGAAGGCACGCAACAACAATGTGTTCTCTATATGTTCTTTTTGCCAAACTTTTTTTTAGTGCTTTGAATTCTATTTATTGTTTCATTCTTCTTTAGCTTTTGTAGGTTTTTAATGTCATGAGCTTTTATCTGTTTTAAGCTGCCTTGGGACCCAGGGCAAAGGAAAAGATGAGATAGCGATAAGTAAAATGAACAACGTAGTAGTTACAATCAGATGCATAATATTAACATCTTGCATAGTACAATTCAATGTGTGGTGAGTTGGATCTTGACAACAGTTGTATTATATCGGGACTCCTTACCTGAAATCCTGAGATCTGAACCTTGGCCCTTTGACATGTGAGCCATGTGCTCTACAAAGGAATTATTGCTCTGGATTATGCAGCAAACGTCTTTTAGAAACCTGCCTGGTAACACTGAACCTATTCTGCCTTCAGGGTCATGTTTCCATCATCATCATCATCATCATCATCATCATCATCATCTCAGAGTCAAGATCCAGTAGTGGTTCCACTTTCAGTGAAGCAGCAAATAGGCTCCTGGTTTTAGTCGTAATTTTAGAGGAGCTAGTCAAATTGCTAAGCCAAATAGGTTCAACAACTTGAGTAGCTTCTTTAAAAGTTCAGACTAAAAATCAGAGCTGAGCTGCCACCCTACTAACATCACAGCCACTGCTGGAAGCCTTCTGGGATGAAGAGTTGGCTTCTATTTATGGCATTAGGTTAGGAGAACCTTCCGTGCACACAACATCCAAGGCACTGGGGGCGGGGAGGTGGTCAGGCTAAACAAAGCATCCAGTGAGCTGCAAAATCAAACCCATGTTTGATTTATAACCTAGTGCAATGAAATTACGATTTGTCGGGCTTATTTTGGCACCCTCATTACTCATGGAGAGTTTGATTATTAAAAAAAAAAGAACGAGAGAAAGAGAGATTACCATAATTATTGAAACACTCAGAATGAAAGTTGCATTGAGAGGAATGGCAGAAACTCACATAACCACTGCTCCATAAATTCAAGGGACATTAGACATGGGAGACAGGGCACTATGAAGGATGACACCTGTGTGTAGCTTCTTCCATTGAATTAGCATGACTCTCGAAGCTTACTTGTTAAGTTATTGCACCCTCATCTGGTCAGATTTTGGTACATGTCATTTCCAATTATAACAGAGGGAGCTGGACTTGTTTCATCCTCATACATTAGACTACTGGCAGCTAGCTGGTTGGTCATAGAATAATAGAATTATAGAGTTGGAAAAGTCCACAAAGCCCTCTAGTCCAACCCCCTGCCATGCAGGAATACACAATCAAAATATTCCTGACAGATGGCCATCCAGCCTCTGCTTAAAAACCTCCAAAGAATGAGACTCCACCACACTCCCATTCCACTGCTGTTAGGCAGTGCATTCCACTGTCTAACAGCATTTACTATCAGGAAGTTCTTAATGTTTAGGTGGAATCTCTTTTCCTGTAGTTCCCAAGTCGTTGGAGTGATGCATCCACTCCAGGTTTTAATCCAGGCTTTAAAGGAACTCTCTAAGGTTCTGAACCCTGTTCCTAAACAAGTCCAGCACTTTGGGGAGATTCTTTAAAGTTAACCAAAACATGGAATAGATTCACCACCCATGGAGAATCCATAAACCACCATGCATTGGATAGGAGAATCCATAAGCCATCATGCATTGGTTAGGACAACTTAAACAAAATCTTCTCACAATGGTAGAGGAATCAAAGACCACTCCTTCCCAATAACTGGGCTTGAAACTGGTTAATATGGTTCTTGTTTGTTGAAAGGTGCAAGAATGGCAAACAGACAATGGAAACCTTAAACCTTTGAATTGCTGTTAAAAAAGAAAGTCAGCTGGAAACACTGAAGCAGTTCCAACTTGTCTGTCTTTTAAAACAATGACAGAACTCAGCAATCCATCATGACTGTTCATGTGCCCATGAGCCTGGAGGAAAAAAAAAGTCCCCCTGATTCTGTACAAAGTTAGTCTTTTATTTTGTTTCTTTAAATTTGACTTTTTAAAGAAGTGACTTGGTGGGTAGTGGAAAAACCTGAGCCTGCCTCTTAAAAAAAAAAAAGTTTAGAAGAGAGACAAAAAATGACTTCATTGAGATTTCCATGATTCATGGTATTTCCCATACGTGAAATATGGTCACCATTTCCAGCTACCTCAAAGGCCTTTTTGAGGTGGCTGGATTTTAAAATGAAATAAAAATAAAATTCCAGACAAACCCTAGGGGTACTGCAAGGAGTGGTTCTCAGTACACCATCTAAGCTTTAGATTCAAAGTGCACAGAAGCTCCAACTAGCTCTGCCTCCTCCAGCAAAAGTAATGATCCCTCCATTCCTCAAAGTCTAAGGCTTGATCCACACTACAAAAATAATCCAGTTTGAAATTGGATTATTTGCCATGGCTCCCTCCTACTGAATCCTGGGAGTTGTAGTTTTATAAGGCCCTTTAGCCTTCTATGTCAAAAAAAGAATGCTGGTGCCTCACCAAACTCCAAAGCCCAGGATGGCATAGGAAGTAGCCATGGCAAATAATCCAATTTCAAACTGGATTATATGTGTAGTGTGGATTCACCCTAAGAAAGCTCAATGTCCTGAGATGAGAAGCTCCCTGCTGCAACTTTTAGTCTGTAGTTGGGAGTGGGTGGGAGTAAATGCATTTGGGGAAAAATGTGCAGCTAGGAAAAAAATGTGCAGTTGGATAACTGGTAGAGGCATAGTTGGGAATAAATGGGGGGAAAGTAATTTGTTTATATAGAGAGCTTTGAAAAGTTACTTTTTGGAGTACATCCCCAAGAATCTCACACTGGTGAGGTGATTGTGGGAGCTATAGTACAAAAAACTTACTTTGTTCCTAGATATCAAGCTTCACCATAGCAGGGGAATCCTAAACTGGAAGAACACCAGAGACTGGGATTTACTCTACAAGTACTATGATTGGGGACATTCCATGCAAAATTTGCATCTGGTTGATTTGCACTGAAAACAACTTTTTCAGCATGGGAACTAGCTTTTTCTGCACATAAAATAATATTTCCAGGCAGAAATGTTAGTTTCTGCACAGAAAAAGCTGTTTCTCACAAAACAATTATGTGAGAATTTTGTTCAGAATAAGTTCCAAATTACAAATACTGTGTAGTTTCCAACATTTTCTCACAGCAAAAAATAATTGGCCAAATTATTCATTGCTTCCTTCTAGAAGAAAATTAGTGATGGATTATGCATTTCTATTAAGAGACACAGTGTACTCTGCCTCCAAAATGATGTTCAGCTCTGCACAGAACAAGATGGACTAGATCTCAAAGGAAGTAACTTTCTAGTTGCCAATGGATAAGGAAAATTTATTGCCTTTCTTTTACAGATGTTGTTCCCTGTCCCCTTATAGCCAGGAAGGAATATGGCCTCTTTCAACATTCACCCTTCCTAAAGGCCACCGTAAATGCCACCATAAGCAAACATTTCAAGCCAGAGGCAGACTTGTGGTCTAACGCTGGGGTTGTCCAAATAGTGAAAAAATCTCCTTACAGAATGCGAGGAGAATCCTATGTATCCCATGTGATTTTACCCTATTGTGAAGTAGGGGGCAAAAAAGGCCAAAAACCTTACCACAATAGCCTTTGCAACTTTTCCTATTTTTTTTTTTTTAAACCAACAAGGCGGTGCACATTTCTGCTTGTTAGGACAAGTGAGTCAATCTGATTCTCTTGCCCAAGCGAGAAATGCAAATCTGATTGGCCGGACAAGTGCAGGGGACAGAACTTGATAGCAAGGCAAATGCCCGCTGCCGCCATGTTTGATTTTCATCTTAGTGGACGAGTGCTAAGCTGAGAAAACAGGATGTTGGGTTTCTTTTTTGCTTTTGTGTTCAAGTGAAAAATTGCTCAATCGCACCTTGGACACTTTTTTTAAAAATATAAGGATAGCAGTGGCAAATGGAGGTAAGTGCAGATGCAAATAAATTACTGGTGGTTGCCATGTTTACTAGCAGGCATGCAAAGCTTATGGGAGCAAAAAAAACCAAAAACACAATTAGGACAGGTTGCAGCTGCTGTGAAATGTTATTACAGATGTCCCTTCACATTTACGTGTTTCACGTTCATGGTCTTGCGTATTCACGGTTTGTTGCTGCTGCTCAACTAGCTCAAACTCCAAGACCCTACCCTCCTTCCCTTCCTCCCCTCTCTTGTCCTGGCAACAAAACACTCCAGCTTGCTTTCTTACCTAGCAGCAAAATATCACTGCCCATTTAAAACACACAAATGATCATTTTTCAAAAAAGGTTTGGGTCTGCCTCAACTGCAGCTCCATCACATTTGGGGGTGAAACATTCACTGAAGATGCAACCAAGAAGTGCCCACAACCAGAAGGAAATTCCTGGGGGTTTTTTTGCCTTGATTTTGGCCAGTTATGGCAGGAGTGTGTGTGTGTGTGTGTGCACATCCAGTGGGTTTTCCTAGCTGACTAGGGATTCAAACATTGATCTCCTGGACATCTAGTCCAATACTCAAACCACTACACTATACTGCCTCTCTAATGGTGCTAATGTTGTCATTTTTCCTGCACCATCAAGTCAGCTCTATCTTATGGCAACTTTATCATAGGGTTTTCATGGCAAGGCTTATACAGAGAGGTCTGACATTGTCTTCTTCTTAGGCTGAGGCTGTGTGACTTGTCGAAGCTCACCCAGTGGGTTTCTGTGGTTTGACAAGATTTGAACCCTAGTCTCCCAGAGTCTTAGTCTAGCACTCAAACCTCTACAATATGCTGGCACCATCCTTGTGTCTTATGCATGCATAAGCTCCTCTGTGGAAGTGGTTGCACATTTTTCTCTGATGTGCAACACCCACAGAGGGAGGGAGAGCTTGCGGGCGGCAAATGTGGGTGAGGGGCATGATTTCTTCATCAGGGGGTGGTGATGCTACAGTTGCTGTTTTGCTCCTGCAGCTCCATCACATTTGGGGATGAAAAATCCACTGAAAATGCCAGGTTGCATTGGTGTGTGAGTATGAACGGGGAGTATATTAAAGGGGACAAGCATTAGAATTGTAATACTGTACATATAAATAAAGATGGGTTATTGTATCAGTCCCATTATTTAATACACAGACCTTATATCTCTACATGCAGAAGTTATGCATTGATTATGGACACAACCGATGCACTGAATGTCAGAGTAGTGCTAACCAAATGCACAATGGCATGTGCAAGCCAATGAAGAACCCAATGCATGTACCCATTACATGTGCAACTCTGCTTCTGTGGTCTTACACTAGATGTTGCTGCAGAATGTCACATTGCTTGACTTTTAAACTTAGCATTTTTCCGGCACACAACAGACAACACAGCTGCTTTAAATAATGACTGCCGATTAACTGAATGGCAGAGAGTGTTGATATTTGCCATGCAGGTTCAGACATATTCAAGGTCACCACTCAAGCATTCACAATCAGTTCTCCCTGATTTGTCTGAAAGGTAAAGACGCATTCTCATTATTAAATAGACAGACCTTGCATATGTTACTCGACCCCAATAATAGGATGTCAGCTAGAATATTCTGTGACTCTTGATGTTGCTGGGTAAACAGATGGTGCCATTCCTGTGCTGGAAAATAGGGAGTCTCCAGGCTATTAGCCATATGCACCACTTCTATACCTTCTGTATGAAAAAGAGACGTACATCAGTAGCATGACACTTCTCTTGGCATGCAGAAGCTCTCAAGTCCTACAGAATAGGGAAGAACTGATTTCTGAGTAAAGATGTAGAGGTTTCCGGTGTGAATGCAGCTTCTAAGAACTCATACGCACCCCAATGCTTGGTTTTACATTTCTTCCAATGTATACTGTTTTGTATTCTCTATGTCTATTGGGGAGAAAAGCAAGATATAAATCAAATAAATAATTTTAAGAGCCACAATGGCACAGTGGTATGAGCATTAGATTAGGACTCTGAGAGACCAGGATTCAAATCCATTCCTGAGCTCCAATAACCCACCAGGTGACCTTGGGCAAGTCAGACACGCTCTCAGCCTAAGAGGAAGTCAATGACAAATCTTCTCTAAATAACACTTGCCATGAAAAAGTTACGATAAAATTACAAAATGAGTTGACTTGAAGGCGCAGAACAACTCCTATTTTTCTCATCCCTATTAAAAAGTCACAGGAGTTGTCTAGATGGTGAAAAATCTCCTCATAGAATTTGAAGAGAATGCCTTATGTACCAATAAGATCCTGTGGTGATTCACCATATTCAGAAGGAGGGGGGGGGCAAAAATTACAAAAAACAATGATTTTTTTAATGTAGGGAAAATGTGCATTCCCGCTCATTAGGACAACTGAATCACATTGCTGCACATTCCCAGATAAGGTCGGAAGTGGAAATCTGGTCTGACGTGCATGTGGGGTAGGCTTGCCAGCAACAAAATAACCAGGAGTGCTTTTTTGCTGTTTCATGGTCACTTTATTTTTCTATACATAAAAAAGTAACTTTGAAGCATCTTATTTTAATTACTTTCGAGAACGAAGGTAAAGAGCTGGTTTAAAAGTATTACAACTAGAACAGTAAGGCTTCTGTCCAATTGCTAGTCCCAAAAGATCAGACCCACTAAATTTCTGAGGACTTCATAAGTCAACACTTATGCAAATTCCATTGATTTAATAGGATTACTCTGGTTGACACTGACACTTGGATGGAAACCTATTTTTCGTGGAGAATGTCAAGCCATAACTATGATCAGTTTCTTCTTACAAGCCTTTTTTCCAGGCTCTGCTGCAGACAATTTTTTACTTCTTTCCATTGCTGTTTTCTGCTTTGTGGAGCAAGATTGTGAAAAAAAAAAAATCAACAAATTCTGAGTTGATCACTAAGTTTACGAGGTGATGCGTAATGGGCTGGCTCCATCTCGTGGCTGTTGGAAGAGATGCATGCTACAGAATAGAGTTATCAAGTGAGAATGAAGAAGCCTAAGATCTGTCCAGACACTAAAAGTAACTGCTTACAAATAATATGTTACTCAAATAATTAAAATAAGAATTCTGTCCCCCTGAAATGAGATTTTCCTTCACTTCCCATATTTCTAGCATGGCAGAGAGTGAAATGCAGAAAACCATTCACATCTAGGACTCTTCTATTTGTTGCATTCAGATTCCCTTGGACATTCCCCCATTGCTGTGTCATAACTCCTGAATATGTTAATAATACTTTCTGGCTTTTCTTCGCAAACAAAGATTCAGGAAGGACTCATCCCTCGCTTTCTGCAAGCGCGCTGATGACTAAAAAGGCCAATCCGAGATAAACAACTCCGGTTGCAGAAAGCACAGCAGAAGGTTTCCTCGGGTGATGTTACCGGGTTGTGATTCTTTCTGAGTTGTCGTTTCTCTTCAAGACTTGTTCGGCGTGAGTTCTCAAATAAACCTGCAGCATTGTGGATAGTGCGTCTCCATGCCTCCCAATGTGAGGCCAGGGTGGACCATTGTTGGTGATCAATTTGGCTGAGCCTGAGATGTTGTTTCAGGGAGTCCTTGTATCACTTTTTTGGAGCGCCCTCTTACGCTGACCTGTGGTGAGTTCACCGTAGAGTACTATTTTGGGGAGGCAATGGTCCTCCATCCTAGAAACGTGCCCTGCCCAGCAGCTGTGTTCTCAATATCATGGCCTCAATGCTGATGATCCCTGCTTGCTCAAGGACAGCAACATTCGTCACATAGTCAGTCCAGTGTATATTTAGGACTGTGTGTATACAGCGCTGATGAAAACGTTCAAGGAGTTGTAAGTGAACTGCCATTGCTTTATCCTCTGAAGGAAAGAAGAACAGCCAGCATCTAGTGGACTTAACTGTCTCCCCACCATCTCCTTTTCTTTGACCTTGTCTACACAGGCAATTTACACCTCTTGCCCTTGTCTTAGAGCCCTGCAGTCCAAATAATGAAGAGCTTTTGTCACTTTACACCCCCACCACCACCAGGCAGTCGTCACAACCCTTGGGGAAAAGATGAGTCTAAGACAGAGGGAAGACTACCCCCTCTTCATGCATGCATGCAGAGTTAGCTATGCATTGATTATGCTACAGAAGCCCAATAAAATGTTTCAGCAAGATACCTGGGAAAAACATCTCAGCTGAGGGGAAAAAAAGCAGATTGGGCCCCGTGTGACTGCAGGAACCCATACCAGCATGTTCTTGTAGCTGCGATCAATGTCACTGTCTCAAAAGCCAGGAAGGAGTGCCACAGCACATGACCAAGGCTGGTCTATTCTTCTTTGGTCAGATCTCACCTGGAATACTGTGTCCAGTTTTGGGCACCATAATTCAACCAGGATATGGAGAAGCTGGAATGTATCCAGAGAAGGGTTGACCAAAATGATGGGAGGTCTGGAACCTATACCCTATGAGGAGTGGCTTAGGGAGCTGATATGGGGTCAGACAGGGGCAAGCCAGGATAGAGCATTACAGCAAATACCCAGTTTAGTCTGTTAACATTGACCCAAACCTGGATTGGGTCATGTGTGTCCACAGAAGTCTGTCTAGCACTATTTCTTCCTGTGGCTTACCCAGAGATATTACCAGATCATCTGCATACAATCTGAGTTTATAGTGATGCTTTTTGATTCTATAGAAATGTGTAATTTTTTTCCCGTTCATCCGTCACCCTATGAAGAATTGAATAATATAACTTGTGTAAATATTGAGACATAGACATTTAAGATATGTATTGTTTTTTCTTTTTCTCAATTTTATTGTTATCTATAAAAATTAATAATAAAACTCTCTCTCTCTCTCTCTGGCTTTTCTTCGCAAACGAAGATTCAGGAAGGACTCATCCCGCGCCTTCTGCAAGCGCGCTGATGACTAAAAAGGCCAATCCGAGATAAACAAGTCCGATTGCAAAAAGCGCAGCAGAAGGTCTCCTTGGGTGATGTTTTTGGGTTGTGATTCTTTCTGCGTTGTCGTTTCTCTTCAAGACTTGTTCGGCGTGAGTTCTCAAATAAGGCTGCAGCATTGTGGATATTGCGTCTCCATGCCTCCCGATGTGAGGCCAGGGCGGACCACTGTTGGTGATCAATTTGGCCAAGCACAAAAAAAGAAGTCTGTCTAGCACGTTGGCTTTCACTGCCTCTGCCAGATCTCTGGCTCTCCCAGAAACCAGAAAGGGTTCCCACAGCTTGTCACATGCAGTGGGACTTTGGTCACATGTTACACCCCCCTTTCATGGCTTTGAGTCAGCAGAGAAAATGGCGGTGGCGGCAGCTGCATGGATGGGCTGGCATTCCTGCGTGGACTCCAGTGAAAACATATAGACAGCTAGGGTTACAATATCACATAATTAAATTAAATTAATTAAATTTAAATAAAGTAGGACCCCCGTATCCACAGGGGATTGGTTTCAGAAGCCCCTGAAGATAATGAAATCTGTGGATAACAGCGAACGCCACCGTCGCCATTCTCAACATGAAAGTGATCCTGGGGGGACATCTTAGGGGCGAAGGGTGGTGAGATCTACCCTTCCCCTCCCTTTGCCCCACATCACCATTACTGTCATGGGAGAGATCCCAGGGGGTGATCCCGGGGGCGAAGGGAGAAGGGAGGTGAGAACTGCTACTCCTTCCCTCCCTCCCTCCCTCCCTCCTCCACCCCCCCTCACTGTTGCCATCCATGGGTAATTGAATCTGTGGATGGTAAATCAGTGGATGCGTGGGTGCTACTGTAGTATCCACTAAAAAGGCAAAAAAACCCTGACAGCATAGTATTTCTTTCCCTTTCCTTATATACAGTTGTCGCTTCACATTCGCTGGGGTTTGGTTCCAGGACCCACCATGAATACCCAAATCCATGAATATTCAAGTCCCATTATATGTAATGGCCTGGCAAAATGGTGCCCCTTATATAAGATGGCAAAATCAAGGTTTGCTTTTTGGATTATTATTTTTTAAAGAATATTTTCAAGCCGTGAATACTTAAAACTGCGAATGCCAAATCTGTGAATGTGGATGGACAACAGTACAGTCAGTTCTGAAAAGCTTGCCAGAATACAAAGGGGGGGGGGAGATTTCACCCAGTAACTGAAAAATAAGGACAGAGACAGCCTAAAGTTTATAGGGAGGGGGTTCTAGGTCCTCCACCCATACCTGAACAGTGGTAGGATGATGCTTTTGGACTCAAGAGAATCATCTGAGCATCACCCCCACCCCCAATTAGGATTGGCTTCATCATGTTGTTATTTTAATTTCTTTTTAAAAGTAGCTTCCCAAGATATATGGAAGTACATAAATTAACCTGTTTCATTAGAAATCATTCCACAGATAAAAATTCAAGAAAGAATGGAAAGAATGGATAAAATATTTTAAGGAAAGCTAGGGTGACAAAGTAATTTAAAGGAATAGAGTTCTAAGCTAATAATGATAAAAAATAAGAGCAATAAAAATCTAGTGATATAAAATAATTTAAAAGAAGGGGAGGGAGCTAATAGATATACAAGTTGATTCTTCGTAAGATCGAAATTGGAAGTATTTTATTATTGTCTCTATATTGTGTATGTGTGTGTTGTGTATTAGGCATTGTATCTGGTGTTCAGTGTGTCTAAGCAAATTTAACATTGGCTTGTTTTTTTTTATGCTTTTTCTTCTTCTTAGAGTTTATATGTGTTGTTCTTTTATTATGTCTAATAACAATAACTATACTTTTAAAAAGTAGCTTCCTAGGCTCTGCTCTTTTGGATGTATCCCAGAGCTTGGGCCAAAGACTGACATAGCTCCTGAAGAAAGTAGGAAGCCATCTCAAACGCATTGTGGATCCAAGAACTGTTGGATCCTCTTTTCAGGAATCAGGATTTCTGAATTCTGCAAATCCCAGAGAAATCTAAATTCTATCCAAATGGAATGGAGTCTGATTAGTTCATGAGATCCACAAATGGCAGCATTGGCCAAAACCTGACCACAAGATTAAATTTTTCGGATACCAAGTGGAGAAGCTTTATGCAAACAAGTCATGCTTCTGGTCTTACAGATGCCATCAGCCAAATCTTGAGTTCTAGGATTTCCACTGGAAGGTCAAATACCATTATAGACTAATGAGCCAGTCATGCTTTCCATCCAGATTATGTTTTGCTTGTTGCTATACAAGCAGCTTCAAGAATGCCACTTTGTGTACAAGAGTTTAGAAAGAATGGTTGACATCCATGTCTTGGAATTCAATGCCTCCCCCCTTTACTAGTGAGAGTTTCTGTTTTGTGGAAACATCATCTGTGTGCCCTCCAGCCGTCAGATAAACCATCTCATGCCTTGGGAACTATCGGTGTTATGTTTTTCAAATGTGGCTGACAGCTAATGTGAATGCCCCGAAGCTCTTGACAAGTGACAAAGTATTCATAGTGATGATAACAAAGACAAGCTCTTCTGAAGGAATGTTGAGTGACTCATCTGAGAGGGACAGAGAACTCCCTTGATCTTGTATTTGGAGTGGTGCTAACAGTGAAACAAATGAGAGAATTGACTCAAAAGAAAGAAGTTGCATTTGAAACTGCTGCTTGGTTGGGTGATTTCCTCACATCATGGTGCAGCAGTTAATTACAATGTTGGCTGGGAGACAAGGCAACAGTATTAAAGGAATGACTGAGCATGGTCCACCTGAATGCTAATTTCCCAGGTACAACATAGGAACATAGCAATCTGCTAATTCTCCCCTCCATGTTCTTTCCATCAAACTTATGGAGAACTTAACAAATGTCAGAAAAAGTTCATGAAGGTTATGAATGTGTCCAGAGGAGGGTGACCAGGATGGTGGGTGGTCTGGAAGACATGCCCTATGAGGAGCGGCTTAAGGAGCTGGACATGTTTAGTCTGGAGAAGAGAAAGTTGAGAGGGGACATGATAGCCATGTTTAAATATTTGAAGGGATGTCATACTTAGGATGGAGCAGGCTTGTTTTCTTCTGCTCCATCTACTAGGACACAGAGCAATGGGTTCAAACTACAGGAAAAAAGATTCCACCTAAACATTAGGAAGAACTTCCTGACAGTAAGAGCTGTTCGGAAGTGGAATGCACTGCCTCAGAGTGTGGTGGATTCTCCTTCTTTGGAGGTTTTTAAACAGAGGCTGGATGGCCATCTGTTGGGTGTGCTTTGACTGTGTACTCCTTTCATGGTAGGAGGTTGGACTGGATGGCCCTTGAGGTCTCCCCCAACTCTATGATTCTATGAAATGTGATGAAGTGGAAAATCAATAAATGAAAAACTTATGAAATGCTCTTGATGAATGAAGTTCTCACCTATACCAGAGAACTGTGTTGGAAGGGACAGAGAAAAGGACATGGCTACTCAGTACCCTTAAGACTCTAGATTGAAGGAAAGGACAAAGGCTAAGCAGTGGTGCTTAGTGCCTCCTATATTGGTGGGATAATGAATCCATTCTGAATTGTAGTCTGAACATCACAGAAGCTATGTGTAAACAATTTGTGAATAAGGTCAGAACCTTGGATAGCTCTGTGATGCTGTGGACATTTGTCCATGATATCTCACAGCTATTTTGTGTGTTCATTAGAGAAATTAAGGTAAAATTAGCTGTACCCAGTGTAACATATACTGTTATAGTAGATGGTAAAGGTTCACACAGTTCAGCTGCACACTATTATTTTAGGAAAAAAATGTTGCATTGTTTTACATGTGGAGGGTGAGTGGCTGAGGGAGTGAGAGGAGGGAGGGGATTGGTTGGGCATGTTTCCTAAGTGACCAATCAGCACACTTGGTTACTTGAAAATATGAGAGATGTGAGTTTATGAAGTTAGAGTCAGCCAGGATTTAGATGTGATAAATAAGTAATCCTTTACTGTATGCTTAATACATTATTTTTTTATTATACATTTGTGCCTCTGGGAACACTACAATAGTGTTATTCATGCGGATCAATTCAGAAAGATGGTGTCTGTGGTAGTAGCAATAATTCAAGTATGGTGGTGCCCAGTGGGTGGGATTTGACAAATAAAATCTTGTACAAGAACCACAAGGTTATTTGGATGGTCCCTCCATTTGGTACCACAGTGATGGGACAGGTCAAAAGCTCCATTAAAGTTTGGACTAAAGTCCATAGCAGATCCACCACTCCACCTACATGGAGGTCACCAGAGGTCACTGAAGCAAAGGGATGAGGGCTTCCCATGCATCTCTGAGAAGCTACCTGGATTGTGATTCAGTGGAGCTCGCAGTTTTATTATAGCTTTGATTGATCTTCCACTCCATTGTTTTGAAGAACAAGCTTCATATGCAATAGGTCCATTCACAGTGAGAAAGGCCAAATGACTGGCATCACAATGATCTCCATGCAGTAGTTAAATATTGATATTGGCTTCCCGGCAGTTTATGAGGATGCCATTAAAAAGGAAAAGAACAATTTAATAGAAGGTTCAAGGGGATGTCTCCTTTAAGCAAAGACTTCGACCTATTTTATCTTTTTCCATGCTGTGCTCAGAAACTTTTGCTCATTCATTCCATGCTGATCCATTCTCTCCTGAATGATGCCCTCACCTTTGGTTTTGTCCTTGTAAGCAATTACCTAATTTGGAATCCCTGAAGGCTACACTACAGCATACTCTGCATACTAAGTAATCCCCCCTTGTTGTGTCAACCAGAGGCAGCTAGTGGCTTCCATTTTGGTACAGTGGCAGATCTTTTCTCAGTTTTAGTCTGAGTTATGAAGGAACTATCCAAGGTACTGAACCTATTTTGGGGATAGGGGTAAGCACCATGGAGAATTCCTTTGAAAGAATTATGAAACTCAAGAACAGATTCACAATCACACTGACATGAAAGCCATCAGGTGTCCAGATATCAAAGGTCAGGAAGGAAAAGCTGGGGGAAATAGCTTCACTGCCCACTTCTATCTCTGAATACTGCCATCACTGCTTATTTTCTGGCTACCTAATTCATGCCACGTCCAACAAGACGATAATAATTGTGGTATGGTGGTTAGACAGGGATTTGAAAAATTGGGTTCCAATTTCCCACTGAGCTGTAAAATTGTCTGGATAATCTCAGGCTGGAACACATCCAGGGGAGGGGGACCAAAATGGTGGGAGGTCTGGAAGCCATGCCTTATGAGAAGCGGCTTAGGGAACTGGGCATGTGTAGTCTGGGGAAGAGAAGGTTAAGAGGGGCACAACAGCCATGTTTAAATATTTGAAGGGATCTCATACTGAGGATGGAGCAAGCTTGTTTTCTGTTGCTCCAGAGACTAGAGTCAAAGTCCAGGAAAAGAGATTCCACCTAAACACTAGGAAAAACTTCCTGATGGTAAGAGCTGTTTGACAGTGGAATGCATTGCCTCAAAGTACGGTGGAGTCTCCTTCTCTGGAGTTTTTTTTTAAACAGAGGCTGGATGATCTGTAATAAAATAAATCTGTCAGGAATGCTTTGATTGTGTATTCCTGCAAGGCAGAGGGTTGGACTAGATGACCCTCATGGTCTCTTCCAACACTATGATTTTATGATTCTATGTTTGTTCTCTCTTGGTCTGACTGATCTAGCACACAGGGTTGTTCTGCAGACAAAAAGAGGAAAAGGAGAGCTATTTATGTTGTCTTGAATGCATTGGAGGAAAGATGAGACTTAAATGTAACTGATAAATAAATACTAAATCAGGAAGATTATTCCTCACCATGGATAATATTCCACAAAGTGCTGCCTAGCTTTATGTTAAAACCTACAGACAAGATAGTAAATTCAGGAAAACCGCTGTTCATTCTGTCCACTAGAGAAGTAAAAGAGGCAACATATTATACACCTGGAAAGCTTCAAGAGCAGAACTTGAAAAAGTTATTAGAACTCCCAGAATCCCCCAACCAGCATGGCCAATTGTCCAAAAAGTAACTTCCTCAAGCTCACTTCAAAAGAGACTCCCAGTGCTATCTTTAGCCTTTTGCAGAGTTAGTGAGAAAAAGGAAAATGTAGGGGAGAAAAATAAGGCAGATCTCAAAAGTCCTAATGCTCTGTTGACTTTTCTGGTGCCTTATGAATATAGTTACATTCTCTTTAAACTCTGGCTTTAATTGTTTTAATCTTCAGTGTTGAGGATGCTATTTCTTAATCCCTATCTACAAAACCCACCGTACTTAGAGGGACTTACCTCTAAGCAGACCTGTAAAGTACTAAGGCATGAATGGCTTTTGCAATCTGTTTTTATTCTGATTTTGTACTGTTTTCCTTGTGATTTACTATACTGTCAACTGCCCTGGGAACATGAATGCAAATCAGAAATGAAATCAAAAGGGGAGGAAAAGAATACATTGTGGCCACTAGGTGGCACAGTTGTTATTGTGACAATTTAAAAAACTTCCTTGAGTTTTGATTTCTCCCACTTAGCAACTCACTTTAAAAGAAACTATAGACTTGAGAGCAATTTTGCTCAATGCCAGAATTTGCATTGGTTGAAGCTAACCCAGCATTTCCTATTGAAAACACAAATGCACAATGAGCTAATGTGATATAGAGCAATGGACAAAGACATTCCAAGGCTGAGTTCCAGTCTATTTATCCATGAACTACACAGCCTTCAGCCAGCCACCGTCTCTCAGCTGTACCTACCTCAGAAGGTTGTTGTGAGGATAAAGTGGGAAGGAATGGTACATCTACCACATAAAATGGGTGTGACAATTGCAGAAGAATCCTGTATGCTATTTGTTTGCTGCACGCCTTCAAGGCATTTCAAACTCAGGAGACCCTAAGGTGAACCTATCATGGAGTTTTCTCTGCAAGATTTGTTCAGAGGGGGTTTTCCATTGCCTTTCTCTGTTCTTGTCCAAAGCCACTTAGTGGGTTTTCATGGCTAAGCAGGGATTCAAATCCTAGTCTTCCAGAGTTCAGCTCTCAAATCACTACATCATGATCAAACCTGTATTAGTTATTCTGAATATTAATTACTACTAATGTCAAAGGCCAAAATACCCTAAAGGCACCAGCTCCTGTCTGATCTTAGAAGCTAAGCAGGGTCAGCCCTGGTTAGTATTTGGAAGGGAGACCATCAAATGCCAGGTACCATAGGCTGTATTTCAGAGGAAGGAACTGGGAAAACCACCTCTGGCTATTCCTTGCCTAAAATAACCCTATGAAGCTGATGGGGTTGTCATAAATTGCCAGGAGATTAGAAATCACGTATACACCAACATAATGAAACTATTAATTATAAGTGGTGTAGTGATGAATTCTGGCCTGCAGGCTCTTATCATAACAGCCTTGACCCTAAGGCTGTTGGACACCCACAATGGAAGTGAAGGAGTAGTCTTTAAACACACTCCACCAAAGATGAAAGTATGCTGGTGGACATTTACTTTCCTAGCCAAATAATAATTCCTCCACCACCAGGAACACTGTGTTGCTTGTTACGTTTAAGCTGCAGCCTGAATTGCCCATTCAAGATCCTGTCTTCCTCCAACCACTTGAACCCTAACAGGGGTAGCTCACAACCCATGAGACCTGATGGCTTCTATGTCTATGAAGTGTCAAACACATCCCAGTAGTCTTCTTGCTAAACTGCTATCCAAGGTGCTGAACCTATTTGGGATCTCAGGTTCATCACCTTGGATAGCTCCCTTGGAGTAAAAGGCAGGGCAGATTTACTTTCTCATTCACTTAGACATTCCTACCTGCCAATGTTCACAGCAAGACATTGTGACTGGGAAAATCCATTTCTTCCTCATCTAGTCTGAGAATTGCGGCCAAGCCTAGTGGGGGAAGGAAAGTCTAAGGGGTGGTTGTGATGGGACATGATGTCATCATCTCTTCTGATCCAAAAGTCTTGACTCTGCAAGTCCTGCCTTCATTACACCACTGGTATCACAACATTATTCTAAACCCATGCCAGGGGTTTGGATGGTCTACGAGTTCCCACAGTATAAACATCACATTTCTTTAACTGCTCCAAAAGACACGGCCATTAGTGGTGACTGGTGCCTTTCACGTCAATGGGACAGTGAAACCATTCTGACTCAGGGCCAGGCTCTCTCTCTCTCTCTCTCTGTGTGTGTGTGTGTACAGACATGCTGGTTGTTTTTTTAAAATCTGAGCCTTGAAGGAGCTATCTAAAGTACTGAACCCATTTTGGAGATAAAGTGTAGCATCTTTTATTTCTCCCTTAACATTCAGTCTAAAACCCAGACTGAATTGACATTGGAAGCCATATTGGCCACTTGGCCAGTGTTGTCTGTGTCACCATCTGGATGAGTGAGATCAGGCTGCTGCCATCACTGTTGGTGCCAGGTCTCTTTCGCAGGCCTGATTGTCAAGCAAATCCTTCCGTCTGGAATTATCCAACCAACATAAAAATCCCCACTTACAGATCCATCTTCCTGATATGATTTTGTTTTGTTTTGATTTGTTTCTCCATGCCTAAGCCAAAGAGCATCTGGGAACCACATCGATACTTGTCACTCAGAAGCAGGCAGAACAAAGACGGCCCTCTGGGATCGGGCAAAATGAACAGCTTATGGCTGCTGGTCAGAACAAGGAGACGTTCCCTTGTCAGCGCTGACAGCCGTGCTAACGAGATAAGGAAGTATCACGCTTTGGCCTGGGCCATTTGATCTGCCAGCTTGCCAAGGAAGGCTGCGTATCTCTGGCAGATGGTTGTTCAGCTCCCCTCAACTCTCCTTCACCGGAGGAGCATCAGGGAGAAAACACAACAGCTCCATTCAAGCTGGAAATCAGATTTCCCCTGCCAAAGACTCCTGTCTGTGCGCAGCTTGGTGTGAGGAAGGAAGGTCCATGGTTTCCAGAACACAGAAAGAGGGAAAGAGAGAGATAGAGAGATCAGAGCAAGGTCAAAGGGTCTCTCTGATTCTCTAGACAAAGTCTTGGGGAGGGGGGAAGGCTATCTATCTATCTATCTATCTATCATATCAATCGTATCTCTCTCTCAATCATCTACCTATAAATCATCTGTCTATCTACAGTATCTATCTATAAATCATCTATCTACAGTATCTATCTATAGTATCTATCTATCTATCTATCTATCTATCTCCCTATTAATCATCTATCTACAGTATCTATCTATCTATCTATCTATCTATCTATCATCTATCATCTATCATCTATCATCTATCATCTATCTACCTCTATCTCCCTATCAATCATCTATCTACAGTATCTACCGTATATTCCGGCGTATAAGATGACTGGGCGCAAAAGACGACCCCCCCCCAATTTTTAAGTTAAAATATAGAGTTTGCCCCCCCCCACCAGCCAGCCACCTGGCTGGAAAGCCTGTCCCCCACCAGCCAGCCAGCTCAGTGGCTATAGATGATGGAATAGTCTGTGAAATTAAAGGACTGAGAACAGCTAAAAAAGCATGGGATACTTTGAAAAATCTCTGTGGTGTTCAATCTTTGGAAAGTAAGGTTGCATTAATACTGTAAGTTGGTTAATATGAAGCTATCAAATCCCAAATTTTTGAATGAGCACATTACTGAATGAGCACATTAATGATTTTAGAGCCACATTGGCAGACAAGAGAATTTCACCATAGACAAAACTTGATGCAAAATGAGAAGTTGAATCCAGAAATTCTAATTTTAGGCTAACTTGTCCTGAAAAGAAACATCATTTTGACTCTCCTGAGCTAAATAGAGGGCCATTTAACTCTTCAAATGCAAAGCAGTCATTCTCACAGCAGGAGGAAGGATCTGCTGGGAAAACTGCCCAGGCCATTTTACACTTCAATCATTCTCACAGCAGGGGAGTATGATTACTGGGGTATAAGACCACCCCCCCACTTTTGAGGAGATTTTCAAGTGTTAAAAAGTAGTCTTGTATGCAGCAATATACGGTATCTATCTATCTGTTTATCTTTTTGCACAGTTTTTTTTTTTTGCAAAAAATGTCCAGTATTTGAGAAATTGTAAAAAAAAAGAAAGAAAAAGAAAATGCACATAATTCTCTGACACTCTTAACCTAGCCAGGAGACAACATTATAAATTATTCATTTATTTTTCACCATGAGAGATTGAAATAATCAAAGACTGACAACCCTAGATTGGAGATATTTGGGGCCCATATCTGAAGGAACTGATTGACAGCATCACTTTGGCTGAAAGAGCAGTAAGGGCAAATAGGAAGCTCTGCTTTTAAAAAAACAAAACCAAACCAGCTTTGTATTGACTGAGTGCTTTCCCCAAGTCTTCCCCTACCCCCATGAAAAGGAAAAGTTCTACTTTTGGACTCCAGCTCTAGGAGTGTAGACTGTGAAAAGGATGCTTAGAATAAGCAGCCTTTTCCTCAATCACAGTTGGCGGGAAGATACAGACCCTCCAAGCCAGACTTCATTTGACCTCCATAATGAATCTGTCGCCATCTCATTTTCCCTCTGACACAAAGAGAGAGACAGTCAGACACCTCAGATGCTTCCCCTCGGAGAGCATTTCTATTCTCTCTCCTTTTCTTTTGCTAATGTGCAGGCGGGTGAGCATCCTGGTCACTGAGGATGATGGGAAAGGGGATGAAGGAAAGGCAGGCGGGGAACAAGAGAGGAGAGGAAGAGAGGGGGAAAAATAAAGAGGGAGGGGAGATGTATCAAAGGGGATGTCAGAATGTGGGGAGGGGGAGAAAGATCTCACACGACAGAGGATTAAAAAGGGAAACAAAAACCAGTGGAAGGGAAAGACAGAGGGTGTGAAGGTCTCCAGACTGGGAGAAGAATCGAATGGCGGAGTGAGCCAAATGTTGCCTTAGCCTAGATACCAACCTCAGCCTCAGATTTTTTTTTCTATATAAAGAAGGAATCAATGGTTGGCAGGATGCCCAGCTCTGGCAGCGCCTTGTGTTCTGATCTCATGTCCAGCATCTGTCAGCATTTTTCGAGAGGCACCGCTAAGAAGCAGGACGCTTAACAGTTTGTCTTGGCCTCGGTGCCTTGTACCACCCCCATCATCAACTGCTGTTGGGGGGGGGGAGAGGAAGAGGAGGGAAACCCCAGGATAGTTCTCCTGAGATGGGAAGGAAAAGAAAAAGACAGTAAAAAACGGATGGGGGTTGGGATACAGCAAGGAGGCGAAGCAGGCAGCATAACCCAGCTTTGTCCTTGCTCCCACAAATAATATATGGATGGTGGTTTGGACCTACATTCCTTAGTGGTGCCAGAGACCCTGGGGAGAGCCATTTGGATGGCTGGAAGTAGTCCTGTGTGGCATCTCTAAGGAAGGGTCATTTTTCCAAAGGATTCAGAGATTTACAGACTGCTCCAACCCAGACTGTTCTTCTCAGCACTCCTTGTTTCCTGTCTATAAATCCAGGCCAAAGGAGAGGGAAGAGGTATGGGGGGGGGGAGATTTCTCAGAAGGAAAGCCTGTGGTTTGGGATGTAGAATGCTGCCATGGGTGGATTTATCATCTGTCCCTCATCCACTTTGTGAAAGCTTCCCCTCCCGAATGGCAGGACTGCTTCCTCCTCCTCCTCTTCCTCCTCCTCCTCTTCTTCCTCCTCCATATCCCTGTCTTCCTCCCAGAACTGGGACTCAAGGCGGATTACAGTTTAAAAGAGCAATCCAGTTTATAACATTTAAAAATGAACATTAAAAGAGAACGAAATGAATTGCCCTATTAAAACCTTTCAAGTCTTTCGTTAAAGGGATAACATTCAATTAAAATGATTAAAAATCTATTGTAAAAAGTACGGTTTTAAACACTGCAGCACCCCCTAGCTCATTCTTGAAAATCTTTCTGTATTACAACCCTGTAGGAAGAACACAGTTTTTGCCTGCTGACGGAAGGACAGCCATTCCAGCCTTCCAGAGCTTAGGGGTAGCTACTGAGAAAGTCCTCTTTTATTTCCCCACCAACTGTGCTTGTGAAGGTGGTGGAACTGAGAGGGACCTCTCTTGATGATCTCAGGGTTCAGACAGGCTTAGACAAGGGGCTTGTCTACACTGGTGGGAAACCCTGAACCCAGCTTGTAGACTCCATTACCAGGGCTTCTCTGGAATATCCCACCACACTGTAATCATAGGCAAACTCACAGAGATGTAAAAGAGTGGTCCAATGCTGATCACATGTCCTATACATTGCAATATTTCTGGCCACACAGCCAAGGCTGTACTGTATTACTGGATAAGCGGAGCTACTCGTATACAGATCTTCAGAGGCTTAGTAAAACTTGAACAAGCACTCAGACAGCCATTGTGGTGCAATGATTGGAGAGTTGGTCTGGGACTCAGGAGGGCCAGATGCTAGAAATGTGATCCTTGGATGAAAACCCTAAAGCCATACTAAGACCTACAGGCATCCTGAGGTTCCCTGCTCCAGATCTACAAAGCTACTTTCTGATGGTGGTCTATCCTGCTCCAAGAGGTCTGCCATACTGCAGCTCTGAGGGGATGCAAAGACCATGCCAATCCAGCAGTGAGGATAGCAAGAGCAACAGTGCTTACACTTCTATACTGCGTTATAGTGATAAGCACTATAAGGCTGAGTCAACTTTGGAGCCCTGCAGGATCAAACTCACAATGTTGTGTTTGTTGTACCGGCATTTAAACACTGCACCACTAGGGTAGTGATTACAGCAGTGGCAGCCACAAATTGGGTGCCATAAGGGGATGCCATAAGAAGGTCACAAGAAAGGCAGGGCTCTGGCCATGTGTTATCTACAACAGCTTTTAAATATCTATATCTATAGCTATATCTCTAGATCAAGATCAAGATCTAGATTTAGAGACATAGATATGTAAATATATAGATATATATACACACAGAGAGAAAGCTTTATCATTGCCATAAGTCATGTGGCTTCTATTTCTGATAAACAGTGAGGAAAGAGGAAAACCCAGGAGAGATATTTCTTCCAGCCTGTGTTTATTTTGCAGTGACTGAAGGTTTTCCAAATAGAGAATTGTTGATGAGTTTCACAGAGTGTTTGGACTTCCTCTCTCCTATGGAAGCACAATGTGACTTGTGTATGGGAGAGGCCAAATCCCAGCTCCTGGCCTCCAAATCAGGTCATTGAGACTGGATTTTCCTTTTTTCAAAGGGATATCAGCGGGAGAAGGGGGAGGTAGAGAGACAGAAATTAGTTTCATTGACATCTGATAGAAGAACCAATTAAATTCGCACTCTCCAGATTAATACACACATTGCAATTTGGTTATCCGCAGTTTGTTTTTAAACACCGCTCTGAATTTTAAAATGCCATTTTGTAATGCAGGCAAAAAATTAGTTTGTGTTATGGAAAACTGCACACAAAAATACATGTGTGTGTGTGTGTGTGTGTGTGTATGATGCACCTCCAATTCAACTTATGGCAGTCTTCTTAGGGAAGGAATGCCTTACTGGAAATGGTGTATAAAAAGATCTGTAAGGAGAAAGTGCTTAGAGAGAACTGTTCCTATAGGGAGGTATGCATACAAAAATACATAGGAATTGTCATGCACATAAAAATCCAGAGAACATTTGTCCAGGAAATTGGGGAGGGGGGCACATCTGTGCATTGATAGAGCTATCACTCAGTTGTACATGCACTGGAAAATGCATACTTTGCAAAAAATAAAAAAAATAAATTGCGATGTCACTAAGGCTGGTGTTACCCCTTCCCCTGACAGAGTCACTTGGTGAAGTTCAGCCTCTCTGTACTCCCCTACTGCAGCCACCAGTAGAAAGCACAACACATTCAGACATGCCTGTAGAACAGAGCTGAGAACCCAGAACTGTTTTAAAGGCTGCCATACTGAGGATGGTGCAAACTTGTTTTCTGCTGCTTCCGAGACTAGGACACGGAGAAATGGACTCAAATGACAGGAAAAGAGATTCCATCTAAACATTAGGAAGAACTTCCTGACTGTAAGAGCTGTTTGGCAGTGGACTGCCCTGCCTGGGAGTGTGGTGGAGTCTCCTTCTATGGAGGTTTTTAAACAGAGGCTGGATGACCATCTATCAGGAGTGCTTTGACTATGTGTTCCTGCAGGGCAGGAGGTTGGACTAGATGGCCCTTGTGGTCTCTTCCAACTCTATGATTCTATGAACATTGGCTGGTGGGTTGTTATTAATTTTGCCTACTTACAGGTACTTGTGGGAGCAGGGCATTATTTTTCCTATCCATTATCATTCACACATCCTTATAACCACAATATGTACTTATGAGAAGTGCCTTCCATGTATTCAGTGTAGCTTCCGATCAAGTAAAGGTATGTGGAATAGACTGCAGGCAGCCTTTCTTATTCCTGGGGTGGCTGGACAATAATTGCTATCTTAATATTTCTTAGCACCTGACCATTCAGTGCACTTCCAGAGGAGACGCAAATACAAAAGATGACTAGTCACATGCTGTGGGCCTGCTTCCTGGATCCACAGAGTGTGACGTGGATGGTAGCCACAGTGATGGCTTGGTGTGGCAGTAGGAGATCTGTGGTCCCACAGGGCCCAATCTGTTTCTTTAGAAGATCAACTTTTCCCCAGGTATCTATATATATAAAACTCTTGGGTATGTTTCCTTTTCCAGTGTGCTGATTGGCCACTTAGGAAACATACCCAACCAATCCCCTTCCTTCTCTCACTCCCTCAGCCACTCACCCCCCACGTGTAAAAATATGCAATATTATTTCCCTAATATAATAGCATGTAGTTGAACTGTGCAAAACGATTCTGAGAAAAAAACACATTAAAATTATGAAATATATGAATAAATAGATAAATGAGTTATTATTTTATAACCGTTTTCGGACAATGTAAAAATAACGGAAGCAGCGTCGCCAGGTTGCGACGCTGCAGCACAAGAGGGCGTCAGTTTCGTGCGACGCTCCTTCCCAGCGGTACTGTTGCAGTACCACTGGGACATTTGATCGTTATATATTTTACTCACTGATCAGCGATCGTGAATAAAATATGACTGTAAAAGCAAAAATATAACGGTCAAATGTCCCAGCGGTACTGCAACAGTACCGCTGGGAAGGAGCGTCGTACGAAACTGATGCCCTCTTGCGCTGCAGCGTCACAACCTGGCGACGCTGCTTCCGTTATTTTTACATTGTCCGAAAAAGTCCACAGTCTCATAATGGTGTATGTTATTCCCAGTACAGCTATTCTAGTTTTAATATAATGGTTTATTGGGCTTTGCCCCATCTTTGCCTGGAGTGTCATGTGGACTGCCTGTCACCATGTGATGCCTTTGACCTTGCCGTTCGCTCCTGCTTTGCCAGACTCCCATGGGTCTGATTGACTCAGTTGTGCCCAATTTATTCTTCATTTCCATGACTTTTCCATGACTCTTTTTTATTTCTCTGAATTTTGGTGGAAACTATTTTTGTGACACTTTTCTCTCTTTCTCCAGAGAAAAGTCTCTGAATCCTTGAGATCTATCCAAATTCCCTTCCTGAGTCAGAGGGCTGTTTCTTTCCCCTTTCTCCTAAAGAGTGTTTTCAGAAGCATTCCAACTTGGTCATCTGATGGGTGTGTATGTTTCAGTGCCCGCATTGCCAGTACATTTTCCTTGTATGGAAAGTTCTGAATTCAACAGTTGTACCAATTTATTCCACAAATATTGAGTGCCTGATAGGGTCTTTCATGAACAATATGGCTGACAGTAGACATTTTTACTAACATTTGCAAATAATAATAATAATAATAATAATTATTATTATTATTATTATTATTTAGGGGCTGACTTATCCACCAAACAATCATGAAACATATGTTATACGTAATTAATTTTTACACTGGAGCAAAGCTGGAAAAAATATTAAAAGTTGAGACAGAGGGCATTATCAGTCCCGTGTTTTGTGGCAATCACATTATTAAAGGAAATGGGAACATGCCAGTTGTAAAACATTTATGTCTAGTCCTTAGTGTTTCATGATCCATTTCGCACTAGACTTTTACTAGCTATAGTACAACACCAATATCCACAGGGGATACTTTCCCAGACTTACTGTGGATCCTGGAAACCATGGATAATAGTGAACCCTATTGAAATGAATGACTGGAAGATGGCTCTATACTCACTGAGTTATGCAGTTGTGGTGTGATACTGATTTGTGGTTGCAGGTAAACCAGGAAACCCCAAATACCAAGGTGGGATTCATGTAAGATGAAGGGAGGGGCCTTTGGAAATTCCCCAAAGCCAAGTACTCAAATCAGAGAGTTAACATTTGGAGGTGAGTCAGTCACTAATCCACTCAATCATAGCAGAGGCCTTAATGCTTGTAAAATGGACCCTTCCTCTTCTGCTCCCCTCCAACAAAAGACCTTGCCTGTTCCCATTCAATTCCAAAAGGTATCAGCCATTAGCACCCAGCAACAATTGTTTACTCTTCTGGAGCACCCATTGTTTAATCCCGGGAACCTCCAAGAAACATTGTATTCCACTCAATATCAGGGGAATTATGCCATATAACTATCACCCTAAAACACCACCAAAATGTCCACAGTTTCTCCTCCTACATCCATGCTGCCGGTTTGCTGTGTGACCCTCTGAATGCAACTATGAGCCTTTGCTGCAGGAATATCTGCTCTTCAGGACAGGTGCCATATCACCCATCATCCCCTTACCATATTCCTCTAACCAAATGCTTCCTATTACTTTCAATAGCCTCGTGCAAATGCTTGAAGTCTGAATGATTGTGTGAATGCTGTTGATATTATTTTCCAATTAATATCCTTTAATTGTACCTTTTGATGTAGAGTCTCCTCTGTTATTACCGGTATACATAGGTTAAAAGATCCCACTGTAGCCCATCCTCTCACTGCCATAATTGAACTAATTAAACATTCCTCATAATAATATTCAGATATTAGATGGTCCCCACAGAACCCTAACAATTTGGGTAACAACCATGTGCATTGGTGCTGCATTTAATTTCTGCAACTTTGACCTGAATATGGTTGTTCTGCATCAGGCAATGATGCCCATCTGTTTCTGTAGAGGAATTTAGACATGCACGAGACACCAGTAGGAGTCCAGCCCTGATATTACTTCCAGGAGTTGAAGGAATCAGAGGAAACCCCGTCTGCTTATATGTGGTGAAAGCATTGTGCCTAATCGTTTGGTATTTTCATCTTCAGTCCATCTGCTATGAGATCACCAAGACCACAAGTCTTGACGTTAAACAAAGAGGCTTATTGTCTCCCCAGCAGGTCTGGGGCATGTGGGGAAATCTCCAGGGAATTCTTGAGGTCAGAGGCCAAGTTAGCACGAAAAAAAGGAGTCTTCATTCTTGTTTAGTTTGGGAACTTGGCAATGGAGACATAGAATCTTCTGACAACTTTCCTGTGGGTTATGTGATCACTCAGCACTTGCTTATAATCATGATGTGAAACAGGCCTTTTCAACCTCGGGTCTCTCAACGAGAAGATCGATAACATTGGCTAGGCTGATTTGAAAGGCAGCTTACCTGCTACTGTCAAGGCTGGGCTATGACCCCAACAATTGATGGTGAATGTGGAAATGGGAACCAGGGGACATGGGGTGAGCTAATTGCCAAGACTAAAGAGCAAGTCAGAAGAATAAAAGGTCAAATCAAGAGACACAACGGAAGAATAGCTAACAATAATAGAGTTCAGGAAGACCTTGAAGACCTGTGGAAGACCAAACCCAAAGGGTAGTCATCAATGCCTCCTCTTCAGCCTGGAGAGAGGTGACTAGTGAGGTGCCACAGGGTTCTGCCCTGGGCCCAGTGCTATTCAACATCTTTATCAATGACTTGGATGAGGGAATAGAGGGCATGCTATCAAGTTTGCAGATGATACCAAATTAGGAGGGGTAACTAATACCCCAGAGCACAGGATCAGAATTTAAAATGATCTTAACAGATTAGAAAACGGGGCCAAAACTAACAAAATGAATTGCAACAGGGAGAAATGTAGGGCCATATATTATACATTCCTAGGTTTAAGTACACTTAGCACCATCCTAGATTGTGGTAGATAATGGGGAAAGGCTGTGTTTGGTGTGTAGAATTTCCATTCTAGATCTCTTGCTCATCCACAGTGACCTTGACTCGTGAGATTTGTTCCCGCAGAGACATTCTCCTTTGGAGCTAATAAAATTATTTTATTAGAATGCCACTGCATTTAGTCAGATTAACTAAATTATTTCTACTAGGACAATAATGTGATTTTAAAAAGTCATGGTCCAAGAAGGATGGAAAAGTTCAGTCCCTTGATTCAATGTTTATGAGTTCTGTTCTGGCTCACCTCCTCTGATTTTCTTCTGTACTACAAATTTACTCTGTTTCAAACATTAAGGTTTTACCCCTTGGCTGCACTACCCGCTGCATTCACCTTCAGATAGTGGAATAGCATTTCAGTTTGGAAATGTTTTACCCATGGACAGCTGGACTTTCTTGTGTGAGCATAGGTAGGGCTAGGGCTGCTGGGTGTTGCCAGTTCAGCAGCAACTAGAAGGTTGTACCATTCCTACTCCTAGCTACTCGCAGTGGATCACTTGCCTTTTATGGAGATTATTCCTTCTTCCTGAACTCCTAGAGAATCATAGAATCATAGAGTTGGAAGAGACCACAAGGGCCATCCAGTCCAACCTTCTGCCTTGCAAGACTACACAACAAAGCACTCCTGATAGATGGCCAAAGATGAAGACTCCACCACACTCCAAGGCAGTGCATTCTACTGCCAAACAGATCTTACCATCAGCAGGTTCTTCCTAATGCTTAGGTGGAATCTCTTTTCCTATAGTCTGAGTCCATTGCTCTGTGTCCTAGTCTCTGGAGCAGTAGAAAACAAGCTTGCTCCATCCTCAGTATGACATCCCTTCAAATATTTAAACATCACTATCATATCACCTCTTAACCTTCTCTTCCAGGCTAAACATACCCAGCTCCCTAAGCTGCTCCTCATAGGGCATGGCTTCCAGACTTTTCATCATGTTGGTCACCCTCCTCTGGACACTTTCCATCCTCTCATTATCCTTCTTGGATTGTGGTGCCCAGAACTGGACACAGCATCCCAGGTGAGGTCTGACCAAATCAATGTTATCTAATGTAGGTAGGCAACACTGTGCTACATTAACCAGTCCTTTGACTCAGTATTATGCACCTTGCCATGTTTGCATGCATGTAAGATATATGTCAAGGGTGGGGAAACTTTGACACTTCAGATGTTTTGGACTACAACTCTCATCATCTTTCAATCACCGGTCATGTCAGCTGGACCTTGTGGGAATTGATGTCTGAAACATCTGGAAAGTGAAAAGTTCTCCACCCCTGATCGATGGCCTAATTATCCAGTGACCGTTTTTATTCATATCATCTTTCTACCATGTTCCTCCCCGCCACTATGAAATTCCAGGGAGCATACATGGCCCTGTCACCATAATTTTCTTTACATCCCCATGTGACATAGTACATAAGATTAAGGACAAGATACTACATGGCCATGCATAGCATAAGGTTCCACTGTGGAACTCCACTATGGTTTCCCTGTCATGGGCCCTAAGACTCCTTGTTTCACTGCAGTAGACACCCCTCCACAGCCATTCTGTGGCTGGTGGAGAGCAGAAGAGCTTGGATATGCATCTGGCTATGTCACTTTGGATTCTTAAAATTACAAAATGTAGACTGTGGTGTAGGATCTCGGCCAATGTTGGACCGATAGGCCTTTAGTCCCATCCTGCTGGCCTTGTTTGGCACTGTCATCATGGTTTCCATAGGTCAGGCACACAGTCCTCACAATCTCACCCCCTCAAACATGTCTGCTCAGCCAAATTAACCCAGCCTTGTCTTTCCCTATCCCCCAGATTTTCAAGCCTTCTTGTGTTTGGCCATATGCAGCCAAGATGATGTCACTGACTTCCCTCCCAACTCCCTTCCTCCTCTTTCCTCCTGTTTCTCTGACATCCTTTCTTTTGCCAAAATGTCTTGAGACTGCTGGAAGCTATCCTGAATGAGCAATGGCTTGTTTAAAAGGCTTTTATGTTGCAGGGTCAGCCTTGCAGCTGGAGTTGGGGGATATGCCAGTGACTCAAGGCAATTGGGGAGGGGGAGAGGGAACAAGGAAGCAAATGGATTCTTCCTCCCAGGGAGGGGTGACTCATGGTTTTCTCAAATTCTCTATTCACAAGTCATGAATTCCTTCATTGACTTGCAGATTTTGTTGGGGCTAGGGCTTTGCTGCTTATACATTTTACAGTAAGCATGTTAGATGAGGAGGGAGCTGTGGGTCTATTGTCTGTAGGCTTTCATCTTTCTTCATCCTTGATGGTGGATGCTGAGCTATAATCTCCATTTCCTCCAAAATTCCACTAATCCTTACTTTTTGAATACTTTGCAGTAATGATCTTGGGCAACTTCACAATTATTTCAGAGATGAAGGTGAATTAGGATTACTGAACTTCCTTCCTTCCTTCCTTCCTTCCTTCCTCCTCTCCTCTGTCCATCCTGCTATATTTTGTATGCAGATGTAACAATGGAGCTTATCTCATCACTTCATCCATATATTCCAAATCCCTCTTTCTACCAGGAGTGGTCCCTGTTTCATGGTCTTTGGCTACTATGTTTTACCCCATGTTTGCCCTTTGAAGATGCCTTAAAGAAATGTTGTTAGTTTCAGTTCTTATGCTTACAAGCAGAATTGGAAGAGGGTAGTGTGGTTATTGGTTAATTTTCTCCTGTTGGAAAGATGGCTTATTAATGGCCTACTGTGGCTCAAAGTTGCTTCCTTAATAAGAGATGGAGAACCTATGGCCCTCTCGATGATGTTGAACTCTAGTTCCCATCAGCCCTAGCAACTCAATGGTAAAGCATGACATAAGTACTAGTTCTTGAAGGACCATGAGGTCCCCAGCCTTGCCTTAATAGAAGCAAATTACTGAGCAATAGCTGACAATCCCTTCGATTGAATTATATTTCAGCTATCTGCCTATCTTGGTTCTGTCATCATCCTATCCTGTCCTATCCTATCCTATCCTATCCTATCCTATCCTATCCTATCTATCTGTATGGATGTATGGAGTCCATCTGAAGAACCAGCAGATGAACTACTGATGATGGTAAGCACTTGTTTTGATGTCCCTTGTATCTTTCTTCCTTACACTAAAGAGCAGGCACTAAGACAGGAATAGACAGACTTCAAGCTTGTGATACCTGTTTTGTGTTATATTTCTGAGATCCATCTTCTGATAGGCTTGGAAAAGACCCTTCTTTAAAATCCTGGAGAGATACTGTCAAACTCAATACCAAGCTAGGTGGATCAATAATCTAATTTATTACAAGACAGCTTCTTATCTTCCTGTTTAATTCAGCTGTCCTATAGAAATACAAGGAATATTATCTGATTTGTACATGAATGAAAATAGCTCATTGGTTGCTTTGCTTGCTAAGCACCTGAGGTTCAATGTCTAGCATTTCCTGGTAAAGCTGAGAAAGAACTCCATCTGAAACCCTAATTGTTACTGACTGGCCCTATAGATAGGGGCAGCCAGTGTTATTCATTTAGGGCAGTGGTGTCGATGGTGAATCCACTGTAGGTTTTAGAACTTGAAAGGAACTATCCAAAGTGTGGAACCTATTTTGGAGACAAGGTTCAGCACCTTGGATAACAACTTTAAAGTTTGAACTAAAAGTGAAAGTGGATGCACAGCCCCACCGAACTGGAAGCCACCAGGAACCACCCAATATAGTCAATACTGAGCAATGATCTGACTCATTATAAGGAGGTACCTATGAGATTCCAAAATCTTAGAGAGCTTTTCAGATGAAATGAACTTCTGGACCATCCTTAAGAATCATGCAAGCTAAGATAATTTTTAAGTTCAGTGTCTGTTCTACTGGGCAGGTACTTCACAACTTTAATTTAATACATTTAAAAACTCTCCCACTTAGCATGGCCATCTAGTTGGTATAATAGCGAAAGAGTTTGTAATGTGTTCTTCAGATGCTGTTAAGCCTCCCAATTAGAACATGAATTCTATAAATGTTTGTGGTTATTTTATAGCCTTCTCCATCTCACCAGATGACTGATCTTGAAAGGCTCATACTTTCCTTGGAAAGACCTTGAACTGGATCTCTCATTCACACCCAATTTGGCCTCTGTTGGCAACAAGAAGAAAAGACGTGTCGTTTTTGAAAGAACAAATTTTCCTCTTTTGGGATTCTCATTTATCGTTTGCCTAGGGACAGCAGTTTCTTTATCTGTATGTATCTGTGTGTATGTGTGTGTATTCTTTCTCCTATGTTTTTGATGCTTTCAGGTAGAGGTGGATGAATATGGTAGTTTCTGCCGCTTTTTAAAATAATAATAAAAAAAGAGCATTGCATCAAAAAAGCAGAAGTATGAAATAATTTTTTAAAAGAAAAGAAAAGACCTGAGGTGGCCACCCTATATCTTCTAACATGCACCAAGAAATAAAGAGATGGTCACAAGTGACGGGTGCTGTAGGCTAGATTTGAGAAGAAGGAACTGGCCAAGCTACCTCTGAGGATTCCTTGCCTAAGAAAACACCTCAAAATTAATGGAGTTGCCATATGTTGACAAGTGACTTGAAGGCACATGTTGTTGTGTGCCTTCAAGTAATTTTTCACTTATGGCGACCCCTAAGGTGATCCTATAATGATGTTTTCTTGGCAGAATTTGTTGAGAAGGGGTTTGCCCTTGACTTCCTCTGAGACTGAGAGAGTATGTCTTGCCCGAGGGCAACCAGTGGGTTTCCATGGCAAGCAAATGTTCAAACCCTAGCCTCGCAGTGTCCTAGTCCAATATTCAAACCACTATACCACACTGGCTCTCTGAAGGCACATGCACAAACACACAATATAACTGGATTTTATCCCTTAGATGCATAGGACTTGAATCCCTTTGGTAGGACCATTTACAGTAAGATCATTGAATCAATTGTTTGATGGTAAGTCATAAATAAATACCATTGATACAATGGGTCTATTTTAGTCAGAACAAGCTGTAGAAACCAGGCCATAGGATCCATTGCCATCTGTTGTTAGTGGGTGGTGAATATGCTTTAGATTTAGTCCAGACTTCTCAAGGTGCTGAATCGATTTCAGAGAAGGGGTTTGTCACCTTGGAGATCTCTTAACTTTGGATAAAACCCAGAATGGATTCACTGACCCACAAACGTGGTCTCTACTAGAGAGCAGTCAACAACCACCAGTGGTAAGACCACTGCATCAGGCTACAATGCAATAGTGTGTTGGAACGGACATCTTAGTAGACATGCATAGGCTATTAGCAAAGGCTATTAGCAAAGTCCTGGGGAATGTCCTACCCTCCAATATTTCATGGATGAAAACCGGGGCCTGTGTGGTCAAGCAACATGGGAGTGTGGTCAAGATGGTAAAAGTTACTAATGAGGAAGAATACACAAGCTAGGAGACTCTGCAGCAGTTTGCCTTTGCCTACTGGAAAGGAGAAAATCCATCCCCTCCTCTCCTCACCCTCCTGCTGAGCTAATTGAGTGCAAACTCCTTTTTTCACTTTGAGCTCACTTTGCCACAATTGAAGTCTCTCTCTGGCTTTTCTTCACAAATGAAGATTCAGGAAGGACTCATCCCACGCTTTCTGCAAGAGCGCTGATGATTAAAAAGGCCAATCCAAGATAAACAAGTCTGGTTGCAGAAAGCACAGCAGAAGGTCTCCTTGGGTGATGTTTCTGGGTTGTGATTCTTTCTGCGTTGTCATTTCTCTTCAAGACTTGTTCGGTGTGAGTTCTCAAATAAGGCTGCAGCATTGTGGATAGTGCGTCTCCATTCCTCCCAATGTGAGGCCAGGGCGGACCATTGTTGGTGATCAGTTTGGCTGAGCCTGAGATGTTGTTTCAGGGAGTCCTTGTATCACTTTTTTGGAGTGCCCCTCTTATGCTGACCCGTGGCGAGTTCACCGTAGAGTAGTATTTTTGGGAGGCAATGGTCCTCCATCCTAGAAACGTGCCCTGCCCAGTGCAGCTGTGTTCTCAATATCATGGCCTCAGTGCTGGTGATCCCTGCTTGCTCAAGGACAGCAACATTCATCACATAGTCAGTCCAGTGTATATTTAGGATTGTGTGTATACAGCGCTGATGAAACATTCGAGGAGTCGTAAGTGGTGGTGATAGGTGGCCCATGTTTCAGAAGTAAGCTGAGGACAAAGGGGGAGGAAGAGAGAGAAACTGGGACATTTTCCAAGCAAGTAAAAAGTGGGATGGCAGAGGATTATTTGGGACTGTCTGCTAAACTGAGGCAGTTGAGGGGTATGCAATCCATTGCTGCTGGACTCTGACTACCTTTAGTTTCAGCCAGGTGTGTAGTTGGTCAGCCATAGCCTCTCTACCCATTTGTTGGCTTTGCTCTTTTCATCTCACAGCCCTTGTTCTAAGATCACCAGTCTTGGTTGTGACACAGAGAAGCCAATGTGAGGTTTGTTTCCCCCAATCATAATGATTCATTTGGTTAAACTAATAATAATAATAAATATCTTCAAAATTGAATCACTGAGTCAGTAATTAAAGCCATATATAAACCCATACGCTTGTGCCAGGAACATATCTCTGTAGGGTTGCTTCATCTTCAACGGTTGTACAAGAGCTTTGTTCGGGACATGGAGTTTTCAGTTCAGGATGTACTGTTAATAAGAAAGAGCAGCTCAGGACAAGAGAAGAACTGTGTGTCTTATAACTTTCCATTATAGGCTGATTTTGCCCTCATATAGGTTTTCCTCTTATATTTTTGAAACTGTTCAGCTTTCAAATGCAACTGTGGAGGTGTAGTGGCTGTACACCAGAAGACTCTTGTACGAGGAGGATGAGGTGACATGTGTCAATTGTTTATAGAATCATAGAGATGGAAGAGACCACAAGGGCCATCTAGTCCAACCACTTGCTCTGCAGGTATACACAATCAAAGCACTCCCAATAGATGGCCATCCAGCCTCTGTTTAAAAACCTCGAAAAAAGGAGACTCCACCACACTCCAAGGCAGTGCATTCCACTGTTGAACAGCTCTTACCTTCAGGAAGTTCTTCCTAATGTTCAGGTGGAATTTTTTCCTGTAGTTTGAACTCATTGCTTCATGTCCTAGTCTCTGGAGCAGCAGAAAACAAGCTTGCTTCCTCTTCAATATGACATCCCTTCAAACATACCTCCCACCATTTTGATCACCCTCCTCTGGACAGGTTCCAGCTTCTCAATATCCTTCTTCAATTGCGGTGAGTTATGGTGCCCAGAACTAGACACAGTTCAATGATATTCCATCATTCATGACTATGTTGGCTATTCTCTCCCAACACCCACAAGAGCATTGACATTAGCTAACAATACCTTGGTTTCTACTTAATGATTGTCTTTAATGTAAGGCTGGTACAACTTTGAAGGAAAGGGAGGTATGAGCCCCAATGATTTTGCTATGCGTCATCTTAGTCCAGTTAACTGCAAACATAGAAAGTTACTGATTTGAATAGTCACTGTTGATCAGCTGGTTAGAATTTTTCAAAGAAGTCAAACGACTACACCACAGTAGCTCTCTATTCCCCCCCCCCAAAAGGCCCAGCATGTTGGAAACCCCCTTTAAAGTTCAGACTAAAACCCAGTGTGGATTCATGGCCCAACTGACATGAGAACCACCAGCTGCCACTGATTTGTGTGAAAATCGAATAGTTTGTTCTGGACTGGAGCACTTTGGAGAGCATACGAGAAGTTCACACTTCTGAATGATCGCAATGTTAGAAGGAGATAGGATCTTCAAAAGAGGCAAGTCCTTCCATAGGCAAAGGAAAACCCTGGCTGAAGTTATATTTTTAATATCATCCAGGCCTGACTGATTTACTCCTCCACTACCTTTGGCACTGTAGAGCAGCAAAGACATCATTTTACACAAATAAATACCAAATTGTTTTGTCTTAAACATAAAAAGAGACACTTGTGGAAACAGCAAGCAATCATAATTCAGTTATGTTCCTGGACTAAATGTTCCTTTGAATGCATACACACACACACACACACACACACACACACACACAGACACACACTTGTTTTTCTTTTTAGTAGGATTAAAAAAAAATCAAAACGCTACTTTAACAGTGGTCAGGAAAAGGCTAACCCCAGGCACTGTAAATAAAGTTAAGGTTGACATTTGTGCTTCAACTGCAGGAAGCTATGAAGTGGTTCTGCCAGAGTTGAATCCCTTTAAAATCTTAAGGGACTGCTCAGTGTTTAAAATCACAATATTAAGATTTTTGGAGCAGCATCTGAGGGCCATTTGGTATTGTACTTTGTATGTCAATTCAAAACAGGCCATTAATTTGTCGTTTCAAAGAAGAATGATGAAGGGAAACAAATGTGCCTGAACTCACAGCTTTTCTTTCTCTGTTTCTTCATTTTGCTCCTTCAGAATGCATTAGGTTGCTGCATTCTCTTTTTTTCCATGAAAGGGTACTTGTTTCTAACACCTCCATGGCAGGTAGGCACAATGTGATCTTCTCCAAGCTGGGAATAACTCTTATCTGTTTAAACTGGCCTGTCCAAATGGGAGATAACTTAATTTTAATTCACTCCTTCATATCTGAGATGGCGGACGTTATGGTTTGTTTGCTTTTTTAAAATGGACATGGGAGAAAATGAGACTGAAAGATTTTCTGCTTCCCCAAAGCCAGTCATCAGACAAAGGCTTGAATCCTATTCTAAATCCCAAGTAGAGTAGATTCATTGAATCAATGAGATTTATTTACATGTTGACATGCCATACAACAATTGATTCAGTGAGTCTTGTCTAGGTTGGAGCCACCATTCAACAATTAATTTAGTGAGTCGTGCCTAGCAGGGATTCACTATTCATTAATTGTTTAAGTGAATCGAATCTAGGTGGGAATCACCATTCAACCACTGATTTGCTGAGCCTGGCCTAGCTGGGACTCGTCATTCAACAATGGTTTATGTGAGTCTCATCTAGATGGGAGTCACTATTCAACAATTGATTCAGTGAGTCTGATCTAGCTGGGACTCACCATTCAGTGTTTCAATGAGTTGAGTCTAACTGGGACTCACCATAGCTTCAGCGAATGTTGTCTAGCTAGGACTCACCATTCAACAATTGATTCAGTTAGTCTAATTTAGCAGGGACTCACCATTCAACAGTTGATTCAATTAGCCCACTTTAGCTGGGAATCACCATTCAACAATTGAATCAAGGGTTCTACTCTAACTGGACCTAACCAACAGAATCCAGGCCATAGTCTTTTAAGAGCATGGGAATTTTGACTTCCCTGGGAATGCTCTGTTCTCTGATCTTTAATGAAACCCTATAATAGGCAATTCCCATAGAACCATAGGATGCTGGTTGTAGCCACAAAAACTCCCCCAAAAAGGAAAGTTTCTGCACTATGCCACTGGTAAAATGTGTACAGTGCTCAGCTCCAAAGAATGAGTCATTTGTATTCTTAGCAATAATCCTCGTTCACCATAAGGAAATGTATAATATAGAAACAGAGGAGTCATTCCTTGGACTTTCCATAAATAACTTCCCTCTGCTTCTCTTCCTGAGGCCCAACTGACTTATGTTTCCCACCCGGGTAAATCCTTCTGCATTGTATGTCTCCAGCTCCTGGTTTTAGCAGTTTGTTAATGGACTGGAAAAGGGAGCCTGGAATGAGTCATTGCAGGCCTAGACAAACAGTAGTCTGTGGAGAATGCTCCTTCTCCCTCTCCAGGGAGGTCATTTGACTCTTTTGGGTTTTTGTTTTTTGGAAATCTGACTGTAATTACAACAGGGGAGGGGGAAAAGGTTGAGTCTGGGGGCTGGATGGCTTCTTTTGTTGGCTTTCTCTTCATTTTTCAACATGACGTCAGGATTTCCACTACTTCATAAGGAAGCCAAAGAGCTTTCTCCTCTTAAACAAGCAACCTTGGAGATTTGCTTACTTTCTCATACTTTGGCTTCAAAGTGGGACCCTCTGTAGGCAGGGGTAGGAGGTCTCTCTGGTTTTTTTTTGTTTTTAAACAATAACCAAGGTTTTGTATCAACTATCTCATGGAGAAGAAAGCAGCTCAGTCTTGTCTGGAGTGAAATACAGATGACGAGTTGCTGTATGAGATCTAGAAATCAGCTCCTTCTTGCATTTTGGGAAGTGTTCAACCCCCACACCCCTCTGATTCTGCATTCCATGCCGGGGAAATCATAAATCAGGATAGAAGTAAAAAGGCAGAAATATCAAGGAAATGCCTTGCTCATGGGAAAAGTATGGGAAGGGCCTAAAGGTATGTGAGCCAAGCAACCTGGATATAGCAAAATCCATCAATATTATCATAGAATCATAGAATCATAGAATTGCAGAGTTGGAAGAGACCATGAGGGCCATCCAGTCCAACCCCCCTGCCACGCAGGAAATCTTGATCAAAGCATCCCCGACAGATGGCAATCCAGCCTCTGTTTAAAGACCTCCAAGGAAGGAGACCCCACCACGCTCCGAGGGAGTGCGTTCCACTGCCAAACAGCTCTTACTGTCAAAAAGTTCCTCCTCATGTTGAGGTGGAATCTCTGTTCCGGGAGCTTGCACCCATTGCTCCATGTTCCAGTCTCTGGAGCAGCAGAAAACAAGCTTGCTCCATCCTCAGCGTGACATCCCTTCAAATACTTAAACAGGGCTATCATATAGCCTCTTAACCGTCTTTTTTCCAGGCTAAACATACCCAGCTCCCTAAGTCTCTCCTCATAAGGCATCCAGTTTTCCCTCATTTTGAACTGAGGGCTTATTGCACACTGAAGTAAAGTGCCAGTGCAGCAGTAAGCTTCTGTCTCCATGCTGCCTTACTGCATAATCACCACGTTGCAAGTCACCATGTTGCAAGTTCGATTCCAGTGGGCTCCAAGGTTCACTCAGCCTTCCATCCTTTCGTAGGTCAGTAAAATGAGTACCCAGCTTGGGGGGGCAATTTCCTAACACACATTGGAAACTGTTTAATGCAGGTGTAGCCATGTCATCTAATGGCCACTGTTCTATGGCATACGGCAGTGGATCCTAAACTTTTCTTTACCAGAGGCCCCCTTTAAATATCTCCTTTTTTTCTGTGGACCCCCAAGACTTAACTCAAGATTAATAATAATAGCAATAATACATGATGATGATGATGCTAAAGCATCCATTAAACCTTCTCTCAGAGGTACTTGAGATGGAGGGAAGATTTCCCTCCTACTTCTTTCTGCAAGTTTGTGGCTGGAGAGGATTTAATGTCAATGCACAAGTCAAGCCAGCCAAACTTTGCCTTGGCTCCTGTCACGTGGCCACTCCAATGCAGGGAAGAGGTGGGCCAAGCAGCATTCAAGCCTTTGTGGACTCCGCTGGTATAGAGAGTTCATGGAGACTAGGCAGCTATTACTTCAATGTCCACGCTCTTCTGTTGATGAAACAGACCATATGAAAAGTACACTAAAAGTCAGAATGGCAGGGGACTAAGGTATTGGACATCTGGTCCAGTTTCTGCTAAAGCAATCATGTGGAATATTAATCACAAGTTTGTCTTGCTTTCAGAACTCTTTGAGCTTTCGCCACTTGTTTTGATCAATGCTGATTTGTGACATGCCTTTGAAATTCAAAACTGCATGTACATAATGTGCCACTGGAGAATGTGGAGCCCAATTTTTTAAAAAAAAAATGGTGTGCATTTTCATTAGCACCATTTGCCTGAACATCTGTTAATAACCTTTATATGGGTGGGAAATTTCAGAGCTCACAGAAGTTACTTTTTAGACTGCCAAGTCTAGTATCCTCAGCCAATATGGGCAGTGACTATTCCGACTGGAGATTTCTGGAAGATGTAGCCCCAGAGTAACTTTTTAACACTTTGGGGTAGGTGCCTCAGGCCAGTCAGCAATGACTAAAATGCTAACCTAAAGTAAGGCCCATTTAAGAGCATGGCCAGCTTGATGAATGTTGTTGCCAGTGGCAAATGACTAGGGATGGAAAGAAAATTGGGGGGGAAATGGAAAAAATGGTAAAAATTAATATTTTCTTAGTTTTGAGAAACCCTGACAGAAAGAATCTTCAGCTGATGAGAATCTTCACAATTTGGTACTTATTCTACATGAATTTTGCATATGGTTATTTTGAGCAGAAAGATGCATTTTCTGTGCTGAAATATTCTTTTCTGCATAGAAATATTTTCTGTGTAGAAAATTTCCTGCACAGAAAATGTTATTATTGGCACATAGTTGTTTTGCACAGGAAAAAAAATGTAGAAAACAGTATTTTCTGTGCAGAAAATTCCATTTCCTGACCAGAAAACTGTGGGTTTTGTGCAAATATACCCCATGTGAATATTGTGCAGTAGAAGTCCCGAATTACAAATAGCCTTTGAAAACAGTGCAGATTGCAAAGTCTTTCTAGCAGCAGAAGGAACACTGCTGAAATTACTCCTTGCTTCCTTCAAGAAGGTCATTAGAGAAAAATTGAAAGTTGACACAGCTTCCTGCCATTCCTTAACATCTCTGATCAAAGAGACCTAGATTCCCTACCTATTCTGTGACATGTTGTAACTGTCCCCTGCCCCACCACTATGTATTTGGGGCTTGACAGTTTATGAATTTTCATAGCTGATGCCTGCCAAATTGAAAAGTACTGAGAGATGCCAACAACTCAAAAGCCCTTGAAGTCTGGATAGCGAAATCCAGAGTTTGGGCCAATTTTGCATATTTGTTTCAGCTCCAGTTTTAAGAAAAGGCTGTAACAATCGGATCCAAGCCCTATCAACTTCAGAACCATTTCCACTATCAAAATAAAATGCTGAATCAGCAAAGCTCTAAAATTTGAGGATAATAAATTAAGCCAGAGTTGTATATATTATCAAACTGCTTTTGCGGATGTGGGAATGCTATAACGAAAAGACTCACATACGCAGGTAAGGTATTCTCAAATAAAACACTGGCCTTCTCTTTTAGCCTCCAAGTTTCCATTCTTGGGTCCATGTCAAGTTTTAAGGGAAGTGGGGGGGATCCCTGTCACCACTTTTTATAAGAAAAATAATCTGAATTATGTGAGTGGGAAGCCAATGTCTTTCCCAACTCTAGGGTGCTTTGTAAATCTTCACATTCTTTGTCTTCATGCACAAGGACAAACAGTCTCCATCACTATAGAATTTCCTTGGTTTTTTTCCGGGCTGTGAGGCCGTGTTCTGGAACAGTTTCTTTCTGATGTTTTGCCTGCATCTGTGGCTGGCATCTTCAGAGAATGGTTGGATAGCTCCATTCCCCACTGTGGAAAGAAATGAGCATCTGAGGAAATGGACTCGTTATCCAAAAACAACAACAACAACAACAACAACAATAATAATAAAAATTATTTATACCCCGCCCGTCTGTTAAAACAATCGGGGCGGCTTACATATATGCTAAAATATAAACTAGTTCATCTTAAAGGTGCTGCAAGAATCCTTCCCCACTCCCTTTTTCCTTTGTAGGGTGGTGTGTTATGTCTTTGAATAAAGCAATATTTTGTTATGTATGTATGTGTCTTCAGAATAGCTGTTGACTTTGTCAACCCCATGAATTTCATAGGGTTTTCTTAGGCAATGAATCCTCAGAGGTGGTTTTGCCAGTTCCTTCCTCTGAAATACATCCTGTAGTACTTGTATTCATCAGGGGTCACTCATCCAAGTACTAACCAGGGCTGACCCTGCTTAGCTTCCCAGTTCAGACAGGATCTGTGTCTTTAGGGTATGTAGGCCCTAACATTTTGTCATTTAGGAATAGAAAAGCCAAGCATTTCTGAAATTTATGATGCTTGCAATGATCTGTGATATATGCAGATGTTCCATAGCTTTGCTTTGCTTCTGGAGTGGTTTCCCTTTATGCCAAAACTTCTGGCAGTTCCTCCTTCTAAAGATGGACAAGATGAGCTAATAATGGCTCCCCTTTCCTTGTCTTTACATAACATGATCCTATAATGCTTGCTATAGCATGTGCCAGAGCATTCTTTGTAATGCTATCCTTTCACTATTTAGAGGCAGCTTTAAGGAAATCACACAGTTTCTTTTATAGACATGTATGTGTCTTTTCCCCTTCCCTTCCTTCCTTCCTTCCTTCCTTCCTTCCAAAATACCAACATTCTACCACTTCATGGCCTGGATTTCTGAAGCTCATTTTTTCCACATTATGCAAGATATAATGGCTTCTTTGTGGCCATGTGTTATAGATCTGTCACATCCACTTTAGGAATCTCCCCACAGCCCTTGCTTTAAACTGTGTGCATGTGTGTGTTTGTTTTCTAAACCCTCCTTCCTCCACTTCTACTTTGGTAGGAGGATACCATCCAAGAACCAAAATCTTCTGTCAAAATGCTTTGCTTGCTCTTAAATCTCTACCAAAGAAGGATAGACAAACATAAACAGCATTATCCATTGCTGGTGAAGGTCCAGTTTCTATTCTGTAGACTAGTGCTATATCTCAGCCAGTCATTTTTCACAAACTCCCTCCTAGAATAAGGGTTGTAACTAGGACTGGGGTTGGGAATTCAAGGCCATGGGCCAAATGTGGTCCTCCAAACCCCATAATCCAGACTGTATGGAGAATGCACCAGAAGAACTTTGTACAAGGAAGATGTGGACGTCATATGTCAATTGTTCCATCATATTGACTATTCTTTTCCCAGAAGCCTATGCACTCTTGGCCTTGTCTAATAGTAACCTTGAGAGCCAGAATGGTGTAGTGGTTTGAGCATTGGACCCTGGAGACCAGGGTTCAAATCCCCACTTGGCCATGGAAACCTACTGGGTGACCTTGGGCAAGTCATACTCTCTCAGCCTCAGAGGAAGGCAAACCCCCTCTGAACAAATCTTGCCAAGAAAACCCTGTGATAAAGTTTGGTGTAGGGCCACTATAAATTGTAAATAACTTGAAGGCACACAACAATAGTAACCTTATGCAATGTTGGCTCTTACTTGTCTTTGGCTGAGACCCTGCATTGGGAGATACAGATATATGGTGACAGAGCTCTGTCACTGTAGCTATGTCTCCTGATGCCACCCCCAAAAGACCTACCTTGAAATTGAGACAGATCCCCCAACAGAATTATTTCTGAGGCACTGGAGAGGAAGGCACTGGCCGATGACATGTCCGGCCCTCTCCCAGCAGTGGGGTGCAAAGTGACCGGCAGTTATGACAGAATCCCACTTAGCTGCTAAGTTTCCAAGGTCAGATATGGAACAATATTTTGTTGCCAGCCAAGTAGGGTACCAAGGGCTGGGTTAAATGGAACAATCTGGGATAGATCTGGACTGAGACAGCAATGTATATTGCAATGTATATACCTCATTATTAACATATGTGTGCCTGTTAACCTATGGTGACCTCATGAATTTCATAGGATTTTTTAAGGCAAGGAATGCTCAGACATGGTTTTGCCAGTTCCTTCCTCTGAACTATAGCCTATAGCACCTGATATTTGTTGGTAAATTAGGCCAAATCCATACTACACAAATGATCCAGTTTGAAAGTGGATTATTTGCCATGGCTCCTTTCTATTGAATCTTGGGATCTGTAGCTTGGTGAGGCACCAACACTCTTTGGCAGAGAAGGCTAAAGACCTTGTAAAGCTACAAATCCCAGGATTCAATAGGAAGGAGCCATGGCAAATCATCCTGTTTCAAACTGGATTGTTTGTGTAGTGTGGATTTGGCCTTAGACTTATGCTATTGGGAAGCTGGGCATACATTTAAAATGGTTTAAAATGCAATTTAAACATGAAACAGATAAAACTGCAGCACACCCCAGGGAAAGACTCTTCTGGAACAACAAGTTAAGAGCCAAAGTCCTGCATAAATCTTTTTAAAAGGTCTTTACCTTTTACCTTTTATAGACATTTCCTCTGCAGCAACACTGGCTCAAATGCAAGCTTTCAGTAAATGGGGCTTGTACAGATGCTTTTGCCAACTACTGTAGGATTTGGGAAGCGGAAATTGTGTCGGAGCCCTGTATCAGCCGAAGCTTTTGGGATGGGAACCTTTTTCCCAGAAGCTAGAGGATCAAACAGTTCTATGGAAATGGACCCATGACACATGGAAAGTAAGATCTAGCATAAGAATGCTGAGTAAAAGCAGATGTGTGGAGAAGAAACATTTCCATATATGTCACTTCTAAATGGGATCAGGAAGTTGAGTCCCATGGGCCACGTGTAGTCCCCAACTCATTTTGGTAGCCCTCAGCCTACCCCAAAAACTCTTGTTTATTTTTAATTTGTATTTTGTTTTAAAGTATGTTTTAATTCCCAATTTATTTAATTGTATTTTAAGGGGGTGGGGTGGGATTGATGGTCTGGGATGTATATTTTGATTGTAGTAAGCTGCCCTGATTACGTTTCGTAGAGGGGTGGGATATTAATACTAATACTAATAATATCTTTTTAAAAAATATTCCTCAGGGGAACATTTGTTCTGGATCACCAAAACCAACTGCCACCGAAACACAGTGACTTGGCTTCTTCCCCTGCCCCAAGAGACCTGTCAGCTCTATATGTATATAATTTTGTTTTATTGGCTGTTAAAAAACAAACAAGCAAAATATTAATTTCAAAGAACTCAAGGCTGCTTTCTTGCTCCAATTTTTGCATCTTCTAAAGCAGGAATTATAAACGTTGCTCTAGAGATGTTTATGTTTAAAGTGAATTGGCAGCATAGGAAATTTTAAAACCCATGAGACTCTGTTTTTGAAATATACAAGGCCATCATGGCAATTCCCACTCATGGAGATTTTCAGACTACAGTACACTATTATAGTGTTACTATTCCATTTTAATTGCTCTGGCTTCCTGCTGTGGAATTCTGGGGTTTGTAGTTTAGTGAGGCCTATGAGCTCTCTGGCTGAGAGTTGTAAATGCCCCTCCCTAAACTGCAAATCCCAGGATTCAACAGGAGGCAGCCATAGCAAATAAAGTGGAATAGTAACACTATAACAGTGTTGTCTGAAAATCTAGTGGCTCAGAAAACCTCTCCTTTTAGATGCCACCCAGTTACTGGAACATTGCTGGAAAGGTGATCTAGAGGGAGAGAAACACCATACTGATGAACTCGTGAGGACAGATTGGTGTAGAATTGGAGAATCATGGAATCACAGAGTTCAATTCAGAGCTCTAATGTCTCCCAAACAATGCAAGGCAGGGGGCTGGACTAGATGGCCCTTGTGGTCTCTTTCAACTCTATGATTGTATGACTCTACACTTTCCCCACTGCTGATGCAGAGTGAGTCTCACCCTCATTGATACAAGGGAAGGAAGGAAGAGAAAAAGAGTGAAAGAAAGAAAGATAGATAGATAGATAGAAAGAAAGAAAGAAAGAAAGAAGAGTTCATATTCAGGGAGCTATTTTTCCTCTGTTGTGGCATGCTGCTGTGTTTTTATTTCCACATGGTTCAGAGATTTTCCAATGGGGCAGCCAACGTTCCTAATCCTGTTCCTTCTTTTTTTTTTTTCTCCCTTGAGAAATCTCAGTGCTTTCCCCTTTAGGATGCTCTATTTTCTATGATTTACGGGGGTTGTTTTTCTCCCCTGAATAATTGGGACATGGGTGGAGAAAAAGGCCAGTCGCTGTGGCCTTCTCGAGCCCACGCAAACACTTTGCTCGCCAACTCCTTGTACTCTTTTCCATTGACCAAGAACATCAGAGGACTAGATGGTTACTTGGTCCCAATCACTCCCAAAAGCTGGGCTGATACGCTGCTTTCATAGAGTTTTACTTAGTTGAAGAACAGGAGGACAACTCTCATCCAAACCCTTGAGGATCTTCTCTGGACATCTGTAACATCTTATCCTCATCTTCAAGCCATGTTGTGGAGTCATAGTTCTCTTGAATGCTGCTTTGGAGGACATTTTCTTGGGAGACTAGATTTTCTAAAGAAGCAACCGGGTCTCCATGAACACCAGACTTTTCCACCCAGTTCATATGTCCACTGTTTGAGGGAGCTCTTTGGGATATATAATTCTTCCTTTTTTAAATAAGTCCCCTTGATGTTCCTTCAGAGGAAACCCTCTCACACCATATTAAGACAAGCACATCCATGCCTTAACTGAGCCCAGAAAACACACACACACACACACACACACACACACTGTGCTGGATAGTGAGGAGAGACACTGAGTTACTTAGAAAGTGAAAAGGTTAGTACAACTTGGCTGGCATTCACCATTGACTCCTGGAGCTGTAAATCTGTGTTAATAGCTACCACTTTGTAGCCTCCCCTTTCAAATAAAATAAGGCCATGGGAAGAGTGCACCCTGTGGAGCTCTTCCAAATTATATTTTCTATCAACTCTAGGCATGGTAGGAGACTGAGAAGCACTTGCTGGTTGTACCCAGCTGTGTTGGTATCACTCACTTGATTGTTGAAAGCCCTGTCTTCCATGCATCCATCCTATAAAAATGTAACATCTCAACAGCAACATCTAAGAATGTTGTTTGGTCCTATAACAACTATCTGGAGCTCAGAATAGTGCTTGTTTTGCTGTTTCTCCTTTCTCTTCAATCTTTGTAAGAAATGTCTTTCTTCATTATAGGAGAGTCTGCCCTGGTGTTTGTGTGTGGCTGTCAATTTCTTATGAAATGCTCAGCCAACTATTCGTTATGATTCACTGGCAATACATTTGCTCTGACCAAACTCATAAACCATTAATGAATTCAACACTGCTTTTCACAATCAATGAAATAAAAGCAGTCTTGAAGCATGTCCCACCCCCCAAACCCGGATCCTGTAATTGGGTTGAATGAATGTGTGACATGGTCTTTTGCATGAGAGAGAGAAAATAAAAAAGCTGATGTGACCATTACAAACTCATGCAAGATGCCCTTCATAGGAGATATGAGAGGGAAGTGCTGGAGACCCCAAGTAGATGTTCCTCAACCATTTTAAGAATTTGCTGCATACAGATAATCCAGTGTGCCCAGGGACATAAAACTTTCACAGCCTATGTTTTGTAACTTTATGAATCCATAACAACATTGCAGAAATGCAAGAAAACACTGCTTGTGAATCATAAAGATGCACACCTGGATACTGGCAAAAGTTCTCCAATGTACATCAGATGCTTCTGTTGGGTTGCACCTATGTGTCATCTGGTTGCTGTTGAGCAGCCTAGGGAGAAATGTTGCACAAAGAGGTAGTGGATACATTTTGTGTGCAATATTCAAAGAAAATGCATATGTCAGTACAATACCATGGGCCCTTGGTATCTACTGGGGTTTGGTTCCAAGACCCACCCCCCGTGGATACCAAAATCTGTGGATGCTCAAGTCCTGTTATATACAATGTAAAATGGTTCCCCTGATATAAAATGGCGCAACCATGGCTTGCTTTTTGGAATTATTATTATTCTTTTAATATTTTCAAGCCTTAGATGATTGAATCTGTGGATGCAGAATCCATGGATACAGTGGGCCAACTGTACCCAATTATGCCATAAATCCAGGTGGATTCTACTAAAAAAAAGTTAAACCTAATGGTCAGGAGTTGTAACCCAAAACATAGAAGGCACCAGCTTGCTCCTTCATGGAGCAGAGAGTTGTACTCGGTGACACCCCAGCCCCTGTTCCTCATAACTCTCAAATTCTATGATCAGTACATCCAGTTGTTGTGCAAACATTCCTTGAATTAGTGAAGTGCTTGAAAGCCATATCTTAAGAATTAAATCAAGAGACCACCCTCCCACCTCCTTGAAACCAGGGTGCAATTTCACCTTCTGGGTTTCCATGTCAAGGTGTGAAACTCCACTCTTCAGCTAGCAAGTTTTCTTCTCTGCTTGATTTATTGCAAAGGAGAGTAGTGGAGATTGAGGAGTAGCAAAAATCCAAGCGGAGGGACAGAATGTTTTTACACTTAGAAGACAAGTGAAATGATCCTTTTAATATATGTACTGCATAACAGGCATCAGAGGACTGGTGTTTCCATTAACAATAAGTAAGCCAGATTTTTATGAACTAGTGTCTGGTGGAACGATTACCCCCCATTACTTGTGGAATTTGTAGCAGGATAGCTTTAAACATCCCGATGTTCAAGTCCACAAGGTAAGCCACTGAGGAAGCTGTAGTTCCTTTCTTTCCTGGAATAATTCATTGCATTCTTCCTGCTGAAGGGAAGAGAGGAAAGGTCATAACAGTATAACGGGACATCCAGAGATCTCTTAGCAATGCTTTGGCTCTTGTGTTGTGGAGTTGCTGTCTCTGTGTGTGCACAAACGTGCATGTGCATGAACAAAATACAGACATTGCTGACCAGGGATGGATAAATACATGCCAAGATCCTACACTGGAGATCCATAGCATAAATCCATGATGCTGTGTATTAATTGTCCTTTGCAACTATTGTACTGAATGGCAACATTTTGCAACTGAATCTAGACACCAAGTGTGGAACTGGATATGCAAGCAAATATGCATGTACAATGTACAGTGTGCATCTATGTGCAATTCACATCCATGCACAATGGCACAACATGTGCAACTCTGCTTCCACAACCTTGAACTGAATGCCTTAAACAAAAGCATATATATGGCATTTTCCAATGTGACTCTATGGTATGTATCACCTATTTTGTGTCCTGCAAGGAACTGAAACAGTGGATATTGGTTCCGTGGATATAGGGGTCCTATTGTAGTGGCTAAGCTGTATTTCCTTGAGCAACTCTTTTGGCATGGGTGCAGAAGGATAGAAGGATAACTCCTTGATGAAGTTCTGCTCTTTCTTAAAGCCCTCCACCATATTTCTGAAGTGAAGGTGACAGCCACTACAAAAAAACCATGGAAGAAAAATCTGCAAAGCTGGCTTCTTTTTCTAGTTTAGGCAAATAATATAGAAAAATCTACAAGGTGACCTTTCTTGGTGGGAGAGAAGTGATGAGAGAAAGAAAACACTCAGGAGAAAAAGTTGCTCAGAAAATTCAATTCTGCTGTGGTCCAGATTGCTTCTCCTTTGTGATATCAGCAGTCCTCCTGCTGAGTTTAAAATATTGGGCTTCCATTCACGTGGGGGAGATGTGGTTGAGTGGTAGCAGCTAGATGGCTTGATTTCAAGATCAAATGCTCAGGATCATTTGGAAACCTCTGAGGAAATGTGTATTGGGCACTTAGGCCATGGATAGGCAGAAATTAATATTGACAATGATAATTATAGAAGAACCTTTGAAGTTCACACTCAGAACGGAATTCACTGTTCCACTGTCAGGGAAGCCACCAACCACCAGTGTATTGAAACATCCCCCAGCTGAAATAAACATCATCTAGAGAAGCCTAAATACCCTAAAGGCACCAGCTCCTGTCTGATCTTGGAAGCTAAACATGGTCAGCCCTGGTTTGTATTTGGATGGGAGACCAATAATGAACCCCAGATGCTGTAGGCTCTATTTCAGAGGAAGGAACTGGCAAAGCTCACCTCTGAGTAGTCCTTGCCTAAGAAAACCTGAGAAAATTCATGGGACACTGACTTGAAGGCACATACACTCAGAGAGAGAAGCCCAGAGGCTCATAATGTCTTACCCAAATAGTTTGGCTTTGGATACTAAAAGCTCAAGATGGAAATTTTAGTTTTATAAGATGCACGGCTTTTAAATGCAAGAGTGGCCAGCTCCTACTGAGAGGGATGGGAGACAGCACTCAAACATAGGCATGTAATATGCTCCGTGGGGCTCTTTTGCCTTCAATTCATCTGCCAGCGGTACTGAAGAGCAAGAAGAAAATGTAAAACAAAGTGAGTTAACATTACAGTTGGTTTTTGTTCTTGTTTTATTTTCTTTTTCCTAGTCTTCTTCAATGTTCCCATCATGGACACCATTCCAGTAAAACAAACAGCTCCTGTATACACAATCCCAAATAGGAAATCACAACAAGTATGTTATTTCTGGTAGATTTAACAAAGATAACTACGGTAGTATTGCTGATGCTGTGACTTCTACTGCCAGGTAGGGCTGTACTGCATCACATTTTATGGGTGTGAATATTCTCAGAAAACACACACACACAGAACTGTATTTTCCATGTACTCTTTCAGTGCTATCAACAGCTGGTTTTTGCATAAACTCTCTCTTCTTTTTTTAACGGAGAGTTCTCATTAGTTTTGTGGTCAAGACAATCAGTGATCACCCAAGTCATTGTGATGTCATTATGGCCTGACATGAGATATGAGCTGAAATTCAAACGAACTTTGGGTTTACATTCTTTTCTCTCTGTGTTGTTCCCACTTATGACTTACTTTCAGCAAGCATTCTGTAACAGGTAGCAGCTGTAGTGCCTGGAAAGAAATCCAGATAATTCCTAGACGAGTTAAGTTCCAAAAATTGTCAAAAGTGGTTTAGCTGAAACTTCCTTCCCACAACTTCATATCTAGTACACTCTCACTGGGAAGGATCCCCAGTTTGCTGGTTTGGGGGAGACAATTTCAAATAGAGTAATTTTTTCCCCCATCTTACCTAGCTGAAGGTGGCAGTGAAAACAATAATAACCAGACTCTTCTTGGATCCCAACCAAATACGGGTTCATTGCAACCGAGGTTCCTATCATCCAGAGTAAGGGAATACAAAAGAGATGGCCCTCACTCCAAATGGACTATGTTTTCTCTCTGTGATTACAGGGATTCAAATTTGATTTGCTGTTTGGCCTCCAATGAGATAGATAGGACAAATCTGCCAAACAGAATCATAAGACAATCATAAACATAGAATAAAGATTAGATAATACATAACTTAATACCAGCGTCAACATTAGAAACATACACATTCATCCTATCTTCTAATAAAACATAAACATATATACATTAGAATCATAGAATCGTAGAATTGTAGAGTTGGAAGAGACCACGAGGACCATCCAGTCCAACTCCCTACCACGCAGGAAATCTTGATCAAAGCATCCCTGACAGATGGCCATCCAGCCTCTGTTTAAAGACCTCCAAGGAAGGAGACCCCACCATGCTCCGAGGGAGTGTGTTCCACTGCCGAACAGCTCTTACTGTCAAAAAGTTCCTCCTAATGTTGAGGTGGAATCTCTGTTCCTGGAGCTTGCATCCATTGCTCTGTGTTCTAGTCTCTGGAGCAGCAGAAAACAAGCTTGCTCCATCCTCAATGTGACACACCTTCAAATACTTAAACAGGGCTGTCATTTCACCCCTTAACCGTCTTTTATCCAGGCTAAACATATCCAGCTCCCTAAGTCTCTCCTCATAAGGCATGATTTCCAGACCTTTCACCATTTTAGTCGCCCTCCTCTGGACACGCTCCAATTTGTCAATATCCTTTTTGAATTGTGGTGCCCAGAACTTGTCAATGTGACTTCCTACTGTTCATCTGAGGTGAATATTATCATATATTCAAGTCACCCCACCAATGAGATTCTTGATTGATTACGATCACACTGTGAGGATGAGTGAACCCTGTTGGTCCTCTTGCCCCCCAAAACCACTGAATTAGCTTCTATGAGATGTACAGGGATATGAAGGTAGGTAGAATAGTGATGGCAGCAAGGCCAGACTGGTTGTTGAAGGTAATAATGATGTATTTCTCATTGACAGTTGAATTTCGCCTTACTAGGGATTGAAGAAATATTTGAAAAATGGCCTAGAAATGTGTTTCTCAAGCACTGGGAAATGCAGACAAGGAGAAACCTGTCCTGATGCAAATCTTTGCAGTTTGGGACATATTCTGGGGAAAAAAAAAAAGCATTTGTGGGTTTTTTTGTGCAGAAAACAGCCTTTTCTCTTCAATAAACATTACTTTTTTGTGAAGAAAATTGTGTTTCCTGTTCATAAAATTGTGGGGTTTTGTGCAAAAATGCCACATGCAAATTTTGTACAGACTTTGCCTCAAACTGCAAATGGTCTTCAAAAACAGCAGTTTTCCAAGACTGTCTTGCAGCAGGAAAAAAAAATTGTGAAAATTATTCATGGCTTCCTTCGAGAACACAATTAGCAAAAAATTGCATCCCTAGTTTATACTGCAAATGTTCTTACTCTATTTTGTGTATTAGGATCCATTAGTTCATTGTTTATTTAAAAGGGGATTAAATAAGTCCATGGAAGATAATGCATAATGGGTACTAGTCAGAATGGAAATACAGTTCCTGTAGAATCAGAGGCAGTGAGCCAATTGCTGGAGAATGGCCGCAGGAAAAAACTATTGTCTTAATGCTCTGCATGTGGACTTCCCCTAGGCATCAGTTTGGTTCTGGTTGGAAACAGGATGTTGAACTAGATAGGCCTTTGATTTGCTCCAACTGATTCCACCTAAACATTAGGAAGAACTTCCTGACAGTAAGAGCTGTTCGGAAGTGGAACATGCTGCCTCATAGTGTGGTGGAGTCTCCTTCTTTGGAGGTTTTTAAACAGAGGCTGGATGGTCACCTCTTGGGCATGCTTTGATTGTGTGTTCCTTCATGGCAGAGGGTTGGACTAGATGGTCCTTGTAGTCCCTTCCAACTCTATGATTCTTATTCATCTATTTTGAACGTAATGGTTGCTCTTGCTTTTTCTCAGAGAGATTGGAAGTAATTCTTCCTTCTTTCTTTCCTCCACCCTTCATTTTGTTTTTCTTTCCAACAACACATTTCATGGTGTTTTTCCAATGTGGGCAGGGCAACATTAATCAATCAAGGCTGGGATTCATGATCACAGTTACGAATGCATAACCTAGAGTTATGCATCTGTAAATTATTCATATTCAGTATCCCTATATATTCAATAGTAATGGGAATACATAAGGATTGTTTATCTTGGATGGGCCTTTTTAGTCATCAGCGCGCTTGCAGAAAGCATGGGATGCGTCCTTCCTGAATCTTTGTTTGCAAAGAAAAGCCAGAGAGAGAGAGATAAGGATTGTAAAAGTCTCCCAATCCTGACTTATCAGGCCAGCAGCAGCTGCAAGAGATGGAGGCCAGTTCTCCTGTCAAATGAGATGCATCAGGCTGATGGTTCAACTCCCCCTTCTGTGAGTGATTTCTGGTGTAAGAAAGATTTGCAGCAGGGATCTTGCTTTTGAGTGTTGCACTGGAGATTGCTCATGGGACAGGGGTGGACACATCCGTCTGGTGCATCTTAGTCCACAGGAGAACTGACCTGCAGTGCTTGCAGCTGCTTCTGGCCTGATAAGTCAGGATTGGGAGACTTCTACAATCCTTCTGTATTCCCTATACTATTGAATATGTAGGGATTGTAAATCTGAATCAAGAGAATAGGAGAACAGACCCGTGTCACTTGCGATGGCTGCTGATTGGTAATTTAGGATGGGGGGGGGTCAAGCCAGAAGATGTTGCTTAGTTAAGTATATTTAACTAAGTAGCTAATCTAGAACCATGGCCGATGTTAAAAACAGGCCCCATCTCTATGGGAAAAGGGGAAGCCGTAACTAAACCTGACAAATGGAATGAAATGAAATTTCAAAACTTTGCTTAGGGAAGTCCTGGAAAAACTCAACTGGAATCATGGAAACTCTCCCACTTTATAGGTCCTTGGGGTTCTACAAAGTCTGCACCATATTGGTATCTGTCTGCCCTCCTTCTCGGTGTCTGGACATTCTTTTTTCACCCCTCCACATTGGCCCATTCCTTTTCTTTCCTTGGCCAGGTAGAAAAGAGCAACACACTCTGTTCTCTAGTGGCTGTGGAAGGGAAGAAGGGGGATATTTGCCTCTCTCAAAGTCTCTGCGCAAATTATGAGCAAAGCGTGACCAATGGGGAGTTCCCACATCATGCGGCAGTCTTTGCATTAAGAGCTTGCAGACAGACATGGGAAACCAGCCAACTCGAACGTCAGTTTTGGCTTAGCAGACGAGAGCTTAAATTTGCAGCCGGTGAGAGAAAACATCTGGCAAAGATCTGATGCTTTGTATAGATAAAATGTACATATGTTGTGGGTAGCTAGTAACTGCTGAGTTATTTGAGGCCATTGTCTGAAAGATTTCGGTTTTCCAGAAAGGGGGGGGGATGGTGGCTTGACCATCCCATAAACCTCAAGCTGATTTTTTTCTGCGTGTCTTCTGTTGACATGTTTGCTAAGGATGCTTTCTGGTTGGACAGGATGTCAAATCTGTATAGGAGCTCTTTTCTACTTATTTCTTTACTTAACTTATATGTCACCTTCCTCCTTCCAAGGGACCCAAAATGGTTTACAATAATGGTGCTAATGGGTTAGGTACTACAGCTCCCATTATCTGCAAATCAAGGGGCTAAATAATAATAATAATAATAATAATCACAGTTTAGTTAAACATACTATACAAAAGTGAAAAAAAAACACAATTAAACATCAATTCTGTTAAACACATAGATTTTTAGTGGCAGCTAAAAAAGCCAATGCAATTCTAGACTGTATCAATAGGAGCATAATGTCTAGATCAAGGGGAGTAATAGTGCCTCTCTATTCTACTTTAGTCAGAGATCACCTGGAAGACTGTATCCAGTTCTGGGTACCACAATTCAAGAAGGATATTGAGAAACTAAAACATGCCAGAGGTGGACCAAAACGGTGAAAGGTCTGGAAGCCATGCACTATGAGGAAAGGCTTAGGGAGTTGGGAATATTTAGTCTAGAGAAGAGAAGGCTAAGATGTGATGTGATAGCCATGTTTAAATATTTGAGGGGATGTCATACTGAGGATGGACCAAGCTTGCTTTCTGCAGCTCCAGAAACTAAGACACAGAGCAATGGACTACAGGAAAAGAGATTCCACCTAAACATTAGGAAGAACTTCCTGACAGTAAGAACTGTTTGGCAGTGGAATGCACTGCCTTGGAGTGTGGTGGAGTTGCCTTCTTTGGAGGTTTTTAAACAGAAGTTGGATGGCCATCCATCAGGAGTACTTTGATTGTATATTCCTGCATGTCAGGGGATTGGACTACATGGCCCCTGTGGTCTCTTCCACCTCTATAATTCTAGGAAAACCATTTTAAAATGTAAAAATACATTGCATTAAAATATATATATGAAAAGAACAGGGAACACTATTTTAAATAATATTCTGCTGTATGATTAAAACCAACCAAAACCAATCAAATTCCATTGTGCTTTGGTGCCAGCAGCTGATGTGAGACTTCCCTCCATTTCAACTGCCAGTGCTGTGGTCTTTGAGGGAGAGAAGAGCAGCCAGACACATATCCATTGCGCCACTGTCCCAGTGGGTGGTGAGAAGCCCTACCTCTGTTCCAACCTAAAACCTCCTTGAGTACTTCAGTTTTTAAAAAATGGCCAATGTTTGCCTCGAATCGGTGAAAATCCATTCAACAGACCCTTTTCTGTTTCAACAGGCATCTGACAATTAATTGTCTAAGGTCCATCCCACCTAAATAAACAATGTGCTGGATACTGGTAATTGTTGTGCTGATGTGTGTGTGAGACTGTGTTTAATGGTGTATGTTTTCATCTGTGTTTCATTTATTTGATCACTTAGTCTGTTTTTCAACTTTTGTATTTTGTGAATTTTTTTACCCATGTGTTGTTGATCTTTAAAATGTTGTGAGCCACTTTGAGTCCCAAGTGGGGGAACAGTGGGATAGAAATAAATATAACAACAACAACATGGTGATTCTCTTCCTCCACCACTGTTCTGACAATCCTAAACTAAAAGAAAGGGGGAGAAAACTCATAATTATTTATCAGTAGAAACTAAACCTGGAGGTTTAGGTTGCATTAGGAGCAACACTGTGGCATGTGGGAGTGTGTGTGTATAGTATCCCTCTTTCCGAATGCAGTTGTCCACCATGATGTATGTTAAAGTTGCCACGAAAGCTGCCATCAGCTGACCCTAAAAGCAGAAGATGAGATGAGAATCTATGCAATCTTGTCTTCCTTTCTTATCTTCTACCTGTCTCCCAGTTGAAGAAAGAAACCACCTCTATACTCTGTGTTTGCAAATTTGGGAAGACTGATGCTGAAGTGATACAACCTTAAGCCAAAAACAGCTGTGTTCACTTTCCAGTTTAATAAATCTTTCCCGTCTGATGGTCTCCCCTCAACCCCAGTAATATGGTGCCGCGATTACCAAGGAAACTGATAAACAGTAGACCTAACAAAGTGGTTTTTACATCTTTTTTTCCCAAGTTGGGCTGAACATGTCCAGCCTTTTGAATACTTTTGAAATGCTCTGATGATGAAGGAGGAGGAAACGATTTCTTTTTAAAAAATGTGACACCCCAAAGCCTGGGGATTTAACATCTAGAAGTCAGGACAATGTATTTCTGATACCTACGGGTCATGATGGCTACCTTAGGGAGTCTGGAAGAATTTTGTTTGGTCTGCATTTTCTAAATGGACCAGCTGTGAATTCAACAGTTTCTGGTCTGTTTTCATTTAATACAGGATGCAAAGGGCTCTTGTAGCACCTTTGAGACTAACTGAGGGAAAGACGTTGGAATAAAAACTTTAATTGATCTAGGGGTTGTGTCCATGGACTATTTACCCTGGCTTGCCCCCATTTTGGAGCATTGCAGTCCAGATGATGCCCAAGGCAAAGATGGGGGGAACCTGGAGTAAAGCCCTTTACATCAGCATATTAAGCACCCAAGAATCAGAGAATCAGAGAGCTGGAAGAAACCCCCCAACAGCCATCCAGTCCACCCCCATTCTGCCATGCAGGAACACACAATCAACGCATTCCTGTCAGATGGTCATCCAGCTTTCTGTTTAAAAACCTCCAAAGAAGGAGACTCCACCACACTACGAGGCAGTGTTATCATGAGGAAGTTCTTCCTAATGTTTAGGTGGAATCTCTTTTCCTTGAAGATCTGGATTTTATATATTTCCCCTCCGTTCATTTTCATGGGTGAATTATTAGAAGTTATCCTAGGTTTTGAATTAGGGATGGATGAGCATGTTTTTTTCCTTCCTTCCTTCCTTCCTTCCTTCCTTCCTTCCTTCCTTCCTTTTTGACTGGAATCGATTGGAAATGCACAGTTCACATGGGGTAGAAAGTGGCTGAGCATGGATTTGAACCTTAGTTTACGAGGGTCGTGCTCCAACACTCCAACAACTACATTACTCTGGATATTTTTTAAAAAGAAAGCAATCCTTTTATACAAAAAAGGAGAGAATCTTTACCTCCAAAGGGGGGATTAGTATTTCGTTAGAGCAGATTGGTTGTTGTAGGTCACAACCATTCCAATCAATTGTGGATATCTGAGATGTGCTAATTAAAACTGGCCCAGACAAAGAGGAAAGAATTCAATGTGGGGGATGGAGGGAACATAGTAGCAAGATAGTGCCACTCCATTGCTGGGATTTTTTGCCCATGCTAAGAGGAATATCCTCGAAGGGGAATGCCAGCCCGCCAGCCCAAATGAGACATGAAGAATGCTCAAAGTCTCATATCACTCTAGGGCATTTTCACACATTCAGTAACTTGAATCCTGGTGGTGGATGACACCAGTGGTTTCATTTTGTCTGGGTCAACGCAGTGTTTGCAAGAGAAGGCAGCAGCTCTGAATAGCCTTATTAACATCACATAACCGTGAAAGCATGAGGTCGTGTGAAACGGGCATCCTTTCGCTTTTATGTGGCACCATTATGATAGCATATTTGCCAAGTCTTGTAAAGGCCTCTGTCTCACTCTGTCTTTTTCTCTCTCCATATAGCTCCTTATCTGGGGCACATGTGTGCACAGCACTCATTTGGGCTCCACAGTGAAGAACTGTTTAGAGCCTTATCTAAACATGAATGGCTGTATGGTCCAACTCTCGCTCTGACAATGGTTAAGGCTAGAAATTCCACAGGAAATCCTCATTCCCTCCCCTTCCCCTTCCTCAGCAGCTCCTTTGGCTGAAGACCTGGTGCTGTGGTTAGCACGGGCGTGTCTAGCCACCTTTTTAAAAATTAAAAGTACTCCTACCAGGGGGTTTGGTGAATAAGATCTATTCATCAGTGACCCTCCACTCCACTGCAAGTGATCCTCACCTTTTAAGAGACACTGTAGGTTTTTCTATATAAATATGGATATGTGTGTGTTTGAAAATCAATTTCCTAAGAAACTTGGTGGTTCTTTGGGACATTGTAACTTTTCCAGGGATCTGTGGTGAGGTGGGGGAGAATATAGCCAAATAGCACCATCCCCAGTATGTCAACTACGGCTATCATGACTGCCAGGACAGTGACTGGGACAGGGCAGATAGCATCAAGTGAGCCCAATTGGTTAGAAGGGCAGCAACAATGCCTGTCCCAATCCAATGGTTGATATGTCCCTGTTGGCTCTGATTTTGATACAGTTGTCCCTTCATATTTGCTGGGGTTTGTTTCCAGGACCCCCTGTGGATACTAAAATCCATGAATACTCAACTCCCATTATATGCAATGGCATAGCAAAATGGTGTCCCTTATATAAGGTGGCAAAATCAAGGCTTGCTTTTTTAAAGAATATTTTAAAGCCTTGAATACTTAAATCCATGGATACCAAATCCATGGATATGGAGGGACTAGTGTATATGGAGCAACTAGTTCCATCTAGTGCTATCAACCAACAGCAGGACCAGGAAGGGTGGCGAAAAGGGCATCCCAATCTACAAACAAACCATTCAAGTCTGTTCTATACAAAAATATCTTTGAATAACTAACATCCAGGCTCCTCCCTGGAAAGTTGCAACTGACTTACTGCCAGCGCTGGGCAACCCCCTTTTTCCGACAGCTAGTGTTTCTGTTTATCCTGGCAGCAAACATGGCTGATTGATTCCATGTGAGACAGTTTGGATTGTCCATTGAAGTAACCTTTGGAAATCCAGTGCATCACTACAGGGGTGTAGCTAGAGGAGGAGTGGGGAGGGAAATGAAGGGATTGTCCCCAGAAAGAAGAATTCTTTCCCCTCATGAAATTTTCCTCCAGTTTCCCAAATTTTTGGCACTGTAGAGAACGAGACACTAAAAATCATTCATATTTAGAACTCCTATATAGTGGGCCCTCTGTGTATTGAATATCCATGGATTTGAACAACCAGGGATCATAGAATCATAGAGTTGGAAAAGACCATGAGGGCCATCTAGTCCAACCCCTTGCCATGCAAGAGTACCCAATCAAAGCATTCATGGCAGATGGCCATACAGCCTCTGTTTAAAAGCCTCCAAAGAAAAGGAGACTCCACCACACTCCAAGGCAGCACATTCAACTGCCGAACAGCTCTTACCATTAGGATGTTCTTCCTAAGGTTTAGGTGGAATCTCTTTTCCTGTAGTTTGAGTCCATCACTCCATGTCCTAGTCTCTGGAGCAGCAGAAAACATGCTTGCTCCATCCTCGATATGACATCTCTTCAAATATTTAAAAATAACTATCATGTCTCCTCTTAACCTTCTCTTCTACAGGCTAAACATGCCCAGCTCCCTAAGCTGCTCCTCAAAGGGCATGGCTTCCAGACCTCCCACCATTTTAGTTGCCCTCCTCTGGACATGTTCCAGCTTGTCAATATCCTTCTGGAATTGTGATGCCCAGAAATCATCGCTGCATACCTAAAATGGTGGTACCCATCCCTAAAATGGTGGCATCACATCCCTGAAATGGTGCCACCACATACCTAAAATGCCAGTGCCCTTACTTAAATGGTTGCTCCCATTGATTAATATAGAACTCTACCATCTGTGGTTTTGTTCTCCTTGGGGAGAGGGGGTTGATACCAAACCATTGTGGATATGGAGGGACCACTGTATTTGCTGTCTTCACCTTTTCCTGGTCACTTTGACTGTTCCTTTTCTTTGGCCTCCTAAATTGTATTTCTAAGGGTTTGGCTGAAATTTTAAATTACTGAAATGTTGGAAATTGGGGGAGTGAAGGAAGATTTCATTGTGTGTGTGTGTGTGGGGGAAGAATACTAATTGCTAAGGCAGCGCTTTCATCCCACCCCAGCTATACCCTTGCATCAGGAAGGAACTTAAAGGAATAGCATCCTATAGGGCTCTAAGGTTGACTCAGCCTTTCATCCTTCCATAGGTCAGTAAAATGAGTACCCAGCTTGTTGGGGACAATTAGCTAACACATTGTAAATTGCTTAGGGAGTGCTTTGCACTGATCAGCAGTATAGAAATATTAATGCTATTGCTATTACTTAAAGGAATCCATTAATATTTTTGAGACTAAATAGGAAGAAGACATTTCTAACATGAGCTTTTATGGACTTACTCCACTTATTAGTTTTCCCTGTATTCTTCTCACAGCAGCTTAGTTCACATGGTATAAAGAAGGCAAGGAGACGCTAGACTAGTCAATCTCCAAAACTCCATCTGCCCCCTCCAAGCTAGATGTTTTTGCACTAGAGACCCCATCATCCACCCCACACTGGCTGTGGCTGATGAGATCTGTAGTCCACACATCCAGAAGGTGTCAAGCAGTGAAAGCTGAGTTAAATCGACTGCTTGGGAAAACTGAAGTCACTTAACTGAGAAAACGTCTGTTACTGTGTTGGATTCTTTCTCTTCCAGCTAAAGTGTTGAGTAATGAGGCTATCCAACAGTTACAAGGCATGGCATGCACAACATGAAACTTATATTAGTGGCAGATGTCTATTACAAAAAAGGAGAGAAGCTGCTGACAACCGTGGGGGGCAGCAAATTGAAACTTTTTTTTAAAAAAATGTGCATGACTTGAAAAAATTAAGAGTCATGGGAAACTGAAGAACTGGAATGAATGGAACAGTCTGGTGGCATTTTAGGATGCATGAAACACCTCCAAAGAAAGCATATTAGTCATCAAAATATTAGTAGCCCTCAAAATTATTATTGTTTTCCTTTCTTTGTCCAATGTAAGTCTTAGGAGCATTCACACTATTTTAAAAAAACCTAAATTTCCCCCTGAATCTGGCCTGATGACACTACAAAACGTGCAGCCTTTTCCCTGAATCTGGTGTGAAAAGGGCATACGACATACGGCCCTATTTGCACCAGATTCGGGGGATACCTCCCTTAATCCAGCTTTTAGAAAACTAGTTTTTTCTGGAGTTTGCCAGAAACTGGAAAAAAACTACCATTTGATCAATCCATCTGTGGAGGGAAAGGTCAAGCGCTTCCTGAGGTGCCCCCATCTTTCCCCTCCTTGGCACCCATATCGATGCCTGCTCTCTCTTGAAGCCAAAATGGGTGGCACACTGCCCCATTGGGAGGCTAGCCACCCATTCTCCCTGAAGCTGCTGGGTTCGGCATATAACAGGAACTAAACAGCAAACCTGAGCTGTAGCCACTCTCCACTGACAAGTAAAAATCTGAAAAAAATATTATTCAGGCTTTGACCAGAGTTGTGGTGCTTAAATCTGGAATTTCATATGCCACAGCTCTGGGCCAAAGTAGTCCAAATGTTATTTGGATTTTTATCCCGGTGTGCATGACCCCGTAGAGTTCTAAATCTTCACTTATACCATTTTCGCATGCTAGAATTTCAAAGTTCTTCTCCCTAGCGGATGAGAGTTTTTGTGCCTTTTTTTGTGATTGTTTTTTAAACATTCTGTCTGCAAATTAACATGCATGCAGATATGACTTTAGGGTAGTAGAAAAGCCTGTGCTACCCTAAAATACCTCTGTTTTCTTCTTTAGTCCATCTCAAAATGGTGCCAGGAAGTGACACAATGTCCCTGCCACCATTTTGAGAGGGAATGGAAAGGAAAACACAGACATTTGGGGGCAGTATAGGCTATTTAGATGCTTGTGAGGGTGGAGTGTATTTCGGGGACAAAACCTAAGAGCTAGGAAACCTCCATTGATGCATTAAAGCATCATTAAGCACCAAATACAGTTGCTCAGAGTATGTGATTCAAATAAACAACCAATCTAGCAAATCTCAATGTGTTTCTCTTGTTGGAAATTACATTTGCAAGGTTTGAACTGAACAGAAGGGGAGAAAAAAACATTTTGCCCAGCTCTGTTTTTAACACATTTGCAAAAAATTTGCATTTCAAAGAATGCATGGGAATTGTAGTTAGCCAAAGAAAGTTTCCCAGGCTTTACCTTATAAAAATCTATCGCAACTACTCCAAAGCAACCTGCAGCAATGGAGGGTAAAGAACACAGAGATGCATGTAATTTTCAGGGCAATACTCTCACCTTCAGATTTCTCCATTTTGCCCTGAGAATCAGAGAAGAGCATCTAGGATCTAAGATGCCAGGACAGGCTAAGGACTGGGAACCCTATCTGGTGATGGTGAGGAAAGCCCTTGTTTTCCCAATTATTTCTTTAAAGTTCCACTAGGAAATAGGGCAGCCATATGCTACAAGAATTGCAATGTGTCTTTCAAGCTTTCTTTGCAGATTCCCAAATGCAAGGGGTGTGTGTGCCGTGTTGTCTTTTGCTCACATGTAAAACAAAGAGACCTGGGTTACCTATGATTTGGTATGACTCTTCCCTAAAGTGGTGAGCTGGATGAGTTTTGAGAATGTGGAGACCAGAGTTTCATTCAAGGAGAGAAGGTAGAGTCAAATCAACTTTCTAATAGAAGAAGAGGAGGGGTTGGCCAGGACGACCAAACAATTGGAAGCTCTTTATTGTGTGAGTGGGCTGCAGAAAGAAGCTAAGCAGGATTCCTACTCCTCTTGGTTTGCAGAAGTTTTGGACCACAAGCACCACAAAAGGAAACCCATGCCCCGTTTTGCTGCCACACCCTGTACAGAGCCAGCCAGACCACAAATTTCCAGATCAGGGATCTGTAGCATTCAAAAGGAGTAGGGAAAGCTGGTTTAGCATTGTTAATTAGTCCAAGTCTATTTTTGTGTTGATCTTTTGCCATTTTTAAATGAGGTTGCATTTGTTTTAATTCATAAGCTGTCTTGAGTCTCATGTTTTATTCAAATGGTGGATGTGTAAATAAAGATTCAACACCAATTGCAGCAGCAGCGAAACCTCCACTGGCTGCCTGTCTCCTAATGGGCAAAATTCAACATACTAGTGATGGTGATGATGCTACAGTTTTTAGCTGTACTAGAGCTGTCTATTAAATAAAGAGACTGATACGATATCCCATTTTTATTTATATGTATTGCAATTCTAATGCTTGTCCTCTTCAATATACTCCCCATTCACCCTCACACACCAATGCAGTCTTGTTTTCCATTGGTCAAAGTCATGGAGCAGTTTCTGTCAGCTGGTTCAATACATCTGCCATTTTCTTTACTGCATCAATTGACTCAAAACATGTTCCTGCGAGCACCAATTTCACTTTAGGGAAAAGAAAAAATGTTGCATGGTGCCAAATCTGGTGAACATGGAGGATGTTCAAGTCTAGTAATGCTTTTATTGGCCAAAAACTGCTTCACAGAAAGTGCTGTGTGAGCAGGCATATTGTCTTGATGAATAATGAAACCATTTCCCCACAGTTCTGGCCTTTCACCCCCCCCCCGACTCTTTCTCTCAGCTTTGTCAAAACTTCCTTATAATAATGCTGGTTCACTGTTCTGCCCTCTGGAACCCATTTGGCCAAAATTACACCCTTGATGTAGAAACAAACAAACAATGAGCATGGCTTTAAACATGGACTTGCTTTGATATGCTTTTTTCATTCTTGGTGATGATGGTGTTTTCCAGTGCATTGACTGTCATTTTGTCTCAGGATCATACTGGAAGATCCAGGTTTCATCACAAGTGATGATTTTTTGAAAGAGGTTTGGGTCCGCCTCAAGTTGCTGCAGAATGTCACTTTTACTCGACTTTTAAACTTAGCATTTTCCCGGCACACAACAGACAACACTGCTGCTTTAAACAATGACTGACAATTAACTGAATGGCTAACAGTGTTGATCTTTGTCATGTAGGTTCAGCCATGTTCAAAGTCACCATTCAAGTGTTCACGATATTTTCTCCTTCATTTGTCTGAAAGGTAGAAACACAGTCTTCTTATATAATAGACAGACCTCGTATGTGGTTTTACTTCTTTCTGTAAGGTCAACCATCTAAGAGAAGGAAACTCTAATCAAACCTATGACCCAAGGACCTCTCTGCTACCATCCATGCTTGCAAGGCCACAGCAGATGAACCTTTGGTTTAAAGGGTGAGGCCAGTTCTGTGTACGCTGCACTCCACCAGAAAAATCCATTGCACAGGCTTGAAGGACAAATCCAATTCCGAAAAAGCACTATAGCAATAGGTGAGGGACAAAACAGCAGGTGTGAAAATGCACTGGAAGCTGCAGACCCAACCCTTCATGCAGGCGGTTCAGCACTTTGGTCGCTTGAGGCTGACCCGGGAGATGACAGTCTTGTTCGGCAGCATCCTGAATGACCAAGCAGCCTTTTTAAAGGCAGCCTTATTTGAGAACTCATGCTGAACAAGTCTCGAAGAGAAACAACAATGCAGAAAGAATCATAACCTGGAAACATCACCCAAGGAAACCTTCTGCTGTGCTTTCTGCAACCAGACTTGTTTATCTCGGATTGGCCTTTTTAGTCATCAGCGCGCTTGCAGAAAGTGCGGGATGAGTCCTTCCTGAATCTTCGTTTGCAGAGAAGAAAAGCCACATTTTTTATATTGTAAGCTACCTTGAGTCCATTGGGGAAAATGCAGATAGAGATAGATAGATAGATAGATAGATAGATAGATAGATATCTCCTTCTCATAAGCAGCCCAGGTCTTGATTTTGCAAACTGAAAAAAAAACAACAACCAGATTTAAATGAGTGGCAGCTCCTGGTTTATATTGGAATCTGAACTCCAGCCTCTCCACAGCTACTGTCTGTCTTCTCTGGAGAATCCTGGCACAGCTATGACCTGCGTGGCCTTACAGAAAACTCTCACACTCTGGCCCTGCCAAGCGTCCACCTCAGACTTGACCTCTTTTTCTCTTCCACTTGCAATGTGATTCCTCCTACGGCTACCACCCCACCTTTGCAGCCTATATAACTTTAACAGCTTTAAAGACTTGGCATGCTTTGCCTCTCTGACCTGGAGCAAGTCAAGAGAAAAGGCTGCTTCCCAGTAGCAGCTGGACTACATTTTCACAATGGTCCGATTCTTTTTTTGCACAGAAAACAGTTGGGGATGTATTCTGCACAAAATTTCCAGGCAACATTTTTGCCCAGGAAACAGCATTTTCTGAGGAAAAGCTTTCCCTCCCCCCCTGAAAAAAAAAAAACAACTACACATGAATTTTGCAAAGAATAAGTCCTGAATTGCAAATAGTCTTTGAAAACTGTCTAGTTTTTGAAGACTTTCTCATAGCTGGAAGAAAATTGCTAAAATTACTCATTACTTCCTTCAAGAACCAATTTAGTGAATAATTATGTCCCTATCATTGAGAAGAAAATTAAGTGTGATTTTTGAACAACCTTTTCTGGTACTGAAGTGGCTGCCTGAGGATTTGGGTATATATTTCGGTTCTGGGAGGGGAAATTGTGGCATATTCTTCCTAGAAGTTTACTTTAGAAGATTAATTCCTCATTTTCCAAACAGAACCTCTTTTTTCTCTGGAAAACTACTTCATCAGCCATTTCCTTGATTTCCTCTTACTGAGATGGAAGAAGAAAACAGACATCTGTTCGCATTACAGGCATGTTCCAATTTTGGTAGGAGCTACTTGTTAAATTTCCATTCAAAGAAAACCAAAGCTCAGGAGTGGGAAGGGAAGAAGAAACAGCAATTCCTTGGGATATAAGTATTCAAATACTCTGTTTTTTCATCAGAACATCCTTCCTCATCAAAAACATAAAAAATAAAAAAATAGGGCTCAAATCTAATAGGGTTCAACCTTTGTTCTGCTTGTCCATTACACAGAGGGCCTGCAGAGTAGTAGAACATTCTGCTTTTCCTTGTTTTCTGACTGGCTTTCAAAATCTGGCTTTCTGATTCAGTTGGGGATCTGTAGAAAAAGATTGTCTATTGCAGACATGTGAAAAAATAAAAAGGCATGATGGAAGGGGCTATATCCTATGCTCCTAGTGTATACCTCTTGAATCCATTGGATTTACCTACCTGTTAACTTAGCGTTCAACAATTGATTCAATGGATCTGGTCTGTTGTGCTGCGAGAGGTGGAGAGGTTGGAGAAGTGTCTGGCTATGTTCTCATAACCAGACACAAACTGAGTCTGAGGACATCTTCTGCCAAGATCCATTGGGGTTCCTCAGACGTCTCAACAGATGACCTCACGGGTCAGTGTCTGGCTACAGGGACATAGCCAGAAGCTTCTCCGATCCCTTCCACTCTCTGCCAGCCATGTAATGGTTGTGGGCAGAGGTCTATTGCAGCATGGCAGTGATTCCTGGAGGAGCTTCGGATGTTGCAAAGGGAGGAAGAAAATAATAAAAAGTGTAAGGTGGACCTGGCTTGTGTATTTCACTAACAGGATGCTGGATGCTGAACACAGGGGGATGAATATGTGCTGGAAATGGAAAAGGCTAGGGTGGGACAAGTTTCACATACTGGTTTGAAAAGGTGGAAAAAGGAGAGTTTTCATTAAAATGTAAACCAAATTTCTCTTCCATACCACTGCCATCTCATTTTCTCTCCTTGATTGCTGAAAAGTACAGTTGCCTTACATTTGAGCTGAATCATGTTGGCAAGCTGAAGAGTTCCTTTCAAAGAGAAACCTTTTTTTAAAAAAATAAAATAAAAATCAGCTTATATTATTTTTGGCTATTTCCCATTGTTCTTGCACCTTCTGAAGCAATGTGGTTGGGGAGGAAGGACTAACGCAAACAAGTTTTTTCCGACATGATTGCATATTGTTCCATTTTTCCAGATGGCGAGAATTCTGCACATCTCGTCTTCATTCACACATGTTTCCAATTAAGTTTTTAACAGATTGGAACCCTTTGAAGGGTGCACCAGAAACACTATGGAAAGAGGATCACCATTGACTTGTCAGCTTTTTTTGTCTCTTGCTCTGTCTCTTGTATCTATGCATCTTCCAGGTCATCATGTCCTGTTCCCCTCTTCATAACTTCAGTCATGGAGTCATTTACTGGCAGTTTGAGTACCATTGGTCTGACTGGGACTTATTTTTAGTCAGATCTAAGTAAGGTTTCATTGCCTGGAAGCCTTTTGGTATCAAACACACATCCAAGGATATTGACAAATTGGAGAGTGCCCAGAGAAGGGTGACTAAAATGGTGAAAGGTCTGGAAACGTTGACTTATGAGGAGAGACTTAGGGAGCTGGGTATGTTTAGCCTGAAAAAAAGATGGTTAAGGGGCGATAGGATAGCCCTGTTTAAGTATTTGAAGGGGTGTCACATTGAGGATGGAGCAGGCTTGTTTTCTGCTGCTCCAGAGACTGGAACACGGAGCAATGGATGCAAGCTCTAGGAACAGAGATTCCACCTCAACACGAGGAGGAACTTTCTGACAGTCAGAGCTGTTCGGCAGTGGAACACACTCCCTCAGAGCGTAGTGGGGTCTCCTTTCTTGGAGGTCTTTAAACAGAGGCTGGATGGCCATCTGTCGGGGATGCTTTGATCAAGATTTTCTGCGTGGCAGGGGGTTGGACTGGATGGCCCTCGTGGTCTCTTCCAACTCTACAATTCTATGATTCGATGATTCTAAGTTCCCTTATTGTTGCAGTTGTACTTTTTGGCATAATTGATGTATTCACATTATGGCCCCATAAGCAGAGCTCCACAAGTGTCACCATTTTTTGCTTGAGCCTACCTCCTATTGTTTGTCCTGGTTAGAGCAGAGCCATTGGATCAACATAATTTACCTATATGTTGACTCATCATTCAGCAATTGATTTAAATGGTTTACCTAACCAACAGATTAAATGGGTATATCTAACCAACAGCCGTATGAATGTAGATTCTTGGATGGTACATAACTATCTGTCAGTGCCTTCAATGTACCACTTGATTCACCAAAGTTGCAAAAACAGTTAAATAGAGCTCCTTCACTCATTGTGGATGATAGTTTTTAAGGTGGGCTGGGAGGGGAGTCAGGCCAGGATACTTTACTTACTTACATATATGTAGTTAAGCAGCTGATGTCTCGCTCTCTCTGGCTTTTCTTCACAAACGAAGATTCAGGAAGGACTCATCCCACGCTTTCTGCAAGCGCGCTGATGACTAAAAAGGCCAATCTGAGATAAACAAGTCCGGTTGCAGAAAGCTCAGCAGAAGGTCTCCTTGGGTGATGTTTCCAGGTTGTGATTCTTTCTGCGTTGTCATTTCTCTTCAAGACTTGTTCAGCGTGAGTTCTCAAATAAGGCTGCAGCATTGTGGATAGTGTGTTTCCATGCCTCCCAATGTGAGGCCAGGGAGGACCATTGTAGAATTGTAGAATATCAGTGAATATACCGGGGTTTTTTTTTTTTGTTTTTTTTTGAATTAAACAATCTGCGTCTACACCCCCAGACTCACAAGAGTCCGTCCCTCCTCTCACTCCGTCAGCCACTCATCAGTTACGAGTTGCAATTGACCCAGGCAGTCAACTGGTGACAATTACAGCAGCAACAGGGCAACAGAGCGAGTCACCCTCAATGATTCTGGGAGAATGGCATATGGTATACCGGGTCCAGCTCGTCTCTTTAAAAGTGGCACTTGGAAGAATGCTCCATTATGACACAGAATGATACCTAATGGCAGTGTATGGAGGGGGAAAGATGGTAGCCAAAAAATCTCACTCCATCTTCATTGAAGGATGAAGGTCCAGCCAAGCTAGGATGAAGGATCAAACGAGCATTAAATGTCAGTTTCCTTTATTCTTTCAGGCAACCCACTGGCATCTCCCTTTCCCTCAGTGGACATGCTGGAGACATCTCTACATCTGAGGGAAAATAATTGGGATGGGGCCATTGGCTTTGAGTTCTTTCCTGAGATAATGCACACTGTGGGATTTGTATCCCATTCCATGGAAAACATGAGGAGACATAGGATTATGGTTTAAGGGTGTACGCCAACCAGCCAAAAGGGCCTCAGATGTTCTCAGTAGTTAATAGAGGCCTTGCCTTGTGGCTACTCATCTGGTTCGGTTTAGAATCCTTTGCTTCTCTGATTCTGAAGGGAGTGGGAGTGAAAGTCAATAACCTTTTCAGCACAATTGCCAAGGGTTGTCCCGCTGTTAAAGAGAGCCAGACGTATACCTCTGAGCATGTTCCAGTAAATTATCTTTGCCACTGACTACGTAAAAGTTTGAGATGCCCACACACCTCAAAACAGTGAAAATAACATTGTATCACCCTGGAAATCCTTCATTCCCCTTCCCATTTACCTCTGTTTTTCAAATCTATCTCAACAAAATGATGAATCAAAGTGATGTCACATGGCTTTTGGCCACCATTTTGGATGTGATACAGCCAAAGAAAGAGGTCATGAGGGGCAGAGTGAACCAGATCTGGTGGGTGTGGGAATATATATATATATATAACTTTCAGGTATTTGGGAACAGTTTTCATTTTTTTTAATGGTGAGTGTTTCATTCCTGCTCTGCTCCAAAGACTGACAGCCAAATGGGACTGGTGTATGTTGTTCCAGGCACAACCACATTAGTCCCAGTTGAGTGTCAGTCTTGGGAGCAGAGCCAAATGGGTTATGGTCAAGTGAACAAGAAAATGACACACCATTCTTGGTGTTTCTGTGCAATTGCGACATTTGAGTTTCACCATGTCCATCATTATGTGGTTCCGAGAGGTCTATTATGTTCTATCACACAGTGACATTCTAGGAAAGAGATGACCATAAAATAAGGGAATGAGCCTCTGGGAGCTTTCATGACCCTTCCAGGCCACAAGTAGCTAGTTTTTATGCCAGTGTGTTTAGAAGATGCTTCATTGTGCATGTTAATCGATGGATGAAAGACTACATTTTAAAAAAATGATGTGTGTGGAATGGGGAAAGAGTTTAATTTCCAGCACATTGTCCTAGGTAAAATTGTATTATCAGTCTCGAGCAGTTACAAGTGTGTCATAAAATCACCAGAGTATTGTGATGTCTTATAGGCTAACAAAATCATTGTGAAAACCTCTGTGAAAGACACAGCTTACCTTAGCAGACTGTGTTGTTTCAGGGTGGCCAGTACCCATGTGAGTGCACTTCTCATTCAAGAAACAAACAATGGAGAAGCCAAACCAAGCCAGGTTTCATACATAAGAAGGCCGGTATGAGCACAATTGTGATTAACGCAGTGTAGGATCTATGCCCAAAAAGCAGTTCAAGCAGAGTTACATGTTAGTCAGAGAGCTGACGGACTTTATCGGACGTGGCTAAAACTGTGCCATAAGAACACTATAATAACACAACAGGGCAAAATTATCAGACGTCATCATTGTTCAGCTGTTCCGGTGGCATAGTGCGGGCATGAATTAGGTGTCATTTTTTATTGATGGCTTTGCCCATCAATAAAAAAATGATGCCTCACTCATGTCAGCACTATGCCCCAGGAACAGCTGAACAATGAGGATGTCTGATCATTTTGTCATTTGTTTTATTGTCGCATCTTAAATGACACAGTTTTGTAGCGGTCTACACCTCGTCTGATAAAGTCCGATGAAAAGGAGCGTTCAAAGAGCAAAGCAAAACAGAGGAAACTAGAGCACAATGTCTGATACACAATGCCGAACCAAGATAGTGTTGCTGTTGTTTTGCAGCACAAAGCGGCCTTGGCTGTACTAGTTGATAGCTGACTGTAATTCAGCCTCATTATGCCAGTATTTCCTTTCTAAAGTGGTTCATATCCTTACCTGTACTTTTGATGCCACAGTTTCAGTCTAGGGCACTCCAAAGGATGAAACAGCACAGCCTTCAACTCCTTCTTTTCAAGATCTAGATGATGTGATGGTCCAGGTTCTGCTTCCAGAACAGGGTGACCAGCCTCCTCTGGATCTGAGTGAAGTCTGTTTGTGTACCTAGGCTGATGTTTTCCCTTCCTCATCTAAGGAGGCCTTAGGTAGGATGTGTCCATGAAGACTTGTGTTGTAATGCATTTCTTAGCCTATGAGATGCTACAACATTCTTTCCTCTAAAGCCAATTGTCAGTCCCAAACAGATCAGACCTATTGAGTCAATGGCATTTATGTAAGTGTTGACTTGTCAAATTCTTTTGGAAACAGAAATCTTGCATGTACACGCACACACCCCATGGTTTGGTTTTTTTTGTTTTTGTTTTGCTGATTTTTGTGCAAAATAATCTTGCACGCCCCCAAATCATCTCATTTTCTCTGCAATGTAGAGAAAACTGTGGGAATTATTTGTCCTCCCTTGCAAAGAAAAAAAATAGGCAAATATTTAAATCCCTACTATAGACTGTCCAAGACCTAAATCCCTCCTCCCCCTCCCAAACATCCCTAGGAACTGCACCTTGGCCTTAGGTTTCAGCCCTGAAATCTCAGGGCCTGGGATGCTCCCAACCTGACCACCCTAATGATTGACCTTTTTTACAGAATGCTTGAGAGAGGCTACACAGATAGACCAACAAGCAGGCCCAAGGCAGCCCTTTAGCACAATCCTTAAATCCTGCTTCTATAGAACTTGGCTGCATGCACAGAAACCCCCCCCCCCCAACAACCATGACATAGCTTTGATAAAAGCTAGATAATTAGCTAAGAGGTATAGGAGTCCCAAGGCCTGCGGCTTTCCTGTGGAGTGTATGTAATGTCTCCCATTTCAGAGACGGCAGGAGGGCTTTGTGCACACATACCCTATGGGATCCTCCTCAAACTCCTTTGATTCAGTGGGAGAAGTCTCATCTCTCTGCCAAGAGCTTGCTTTTCTGATTTAATGGCCTTCTCCTTTGCAGGGTGGGTGGGGGAAGCGGATTGATTCTTGCACGTGCCAAGAATCTGAGTCAGAACTGTGAAGCCAGGTTCTCCTTGACTGACTGTGATTAGAAGCCGAAGAAGGAACTTGGAGATGTTCCAACCAGCTTCGATGGTGGTGTCTTGCATTTGACGTAAGTCTCTGGAAAGTGTATTATTTTTCTTGCTCATCTTCAGAAAAAGTTAGTCTCTCAGCTCAAAACCCTCTAGGAATTAATCAATATTTGGACAGACCTTTAGATTGGCTATGATGAGGCCCAGCCACTGTTGGAGCTTCTACACCATCTGTTTGATTTGTCCTTTAAGCTTTCCCTTGCATTCTTGCAGGTTCGGGTGCTACAGAAACCTATTGGCTGGTGTCCGTGCCATCAGGACACAAAACTATCCCTTGCTTACCCACTGTACTGCCCACACATAATTATAGTAGTGACAATTCTTTTTTTATTTAAATTTTTATAAAAAGTTTAAACATCCATCTCAAGTATGTCAGTGTTACACAAACAACAACTGTGGGACATAAGAAAAATACATTGGACTAAAATCAACATCTTATATATGTTCTTGGATTCCTAGAACTACCTTCCTGGGTGAAGACATCAGCCCAAAAAGTGTTTTCCCAAAAGTCTCAGTGTCCACTTGATAGATGTAAGCATTGTGATGTGTTATGGATGTAATCAATAAAAGGCATCCATTCTTCCTGAAAACTCACTTTTGTCTTTATTCATCTTGTTTTTGCCATAGTTTATGTGAGTTTCTCCACCAACCATGTGGTCCATACTCTGGACCATCAATTTTCAATAGTTATTTCCCAAGTTTTCCAGTGTTGAGTTATTTCCAACAAAGCTGCCATTAATAAAAGGGCAATTCTTAAACCATTCTTTGTTTCCAATATAGATAGATAGATAGATAGATAGATAGATAGATAAACAGACAGACAGACAGAGTGAGGTCATGTTTCCCAGTTTCCAGAATGTGTGGTCTGTCACTCTTGCCTTTTGCTTGCACGTAAGGGATGAGGTCTTCAAAGTGATATTTGAGAAAGGTCATTCCAATCAATGAGATCACCAACAACACAATGTGGAGAAGAAGAAGAAAAAAAGAGGGTTGGGGGGGGGGGGTTGTGCTCAGAGATTCTCTGGAAACCACTTGCTCATCTGCTTTTCATTTGCTGGGTTCTGCTAACTTCTTTGGTTCAGAGCCCATTCTGGCCAGGTGCACATCTGGTCCAGATGTGCAGAAGTAGCAGTGAGATCAGACCGGTGCAATCATGAAAGAGAAGAAACTGAATCATTATTTCTCACCCAGCAGGCCCTGCTTTAGACTTCAAGGCCAAACTGCTGATGGTATGGATGTTGCAAGTATTTTTTTTTTAAAAAAAGCACCTTTACAAAAGGCAAATGGGGCCTCTTTAAACATCTGAAGTTGCCCTTCTACACACACTATCCATAAAAATCTATCAGATCTCCCTCTGCCACATCTTCATTCAATGGTCAAGGTCTTGCATTGGGGTGCACACTTGCAGTGGGTCCAGAAGCCAATTTTCTGTTCCTAAGATCCCTCTGGGGTCATATGGGCTGCCCAAAAATGCCTTCCAAACAAAACCAAATTGGATATGGGTAGGCGTACTCTTCTGGTATGCCTACCAGAACCTGGTGTTCATTGGCAGTCTCCCATCTAGGTACTATCCAGATATCCAAGTACTAACCAGATACATGCACAAAATTAGTAACAAATAAAATTAGTAACAAACAATGAAAGGACTTTCCAGGGTTCCTAATGTTTTTTTTTTTTTATTACATTTACAAGACACATATAGAGACTGCAAACTGAAAGAGTTGAGTTCCTCCCTCTTCCTGCATAATATGGGAAGGGGGTGTACATATGGCAATTTATGAGTGGTAATGGAAACTGGTCCAAATTCTTCTGGAACTCTGAACCACATGGAGAAAGTTGGACAAAAAGCACCCAAGAAACCCCCACGGCTGGTAGATGTGAATAGTGACTTTGCGGAACCCATTAGTCAAGGAAAATCTCCTGCAAAACTAGAGCACACTCTCACAAGGACAAATGTGATAAGCAGGAGGTGGGTGTGGAGGACGGGGGTTCTCTCTCTTTTTAAAAAGATGGATTTTGAAAGCTGGAAGAAGAGCCGATAACATAGATGCCAACTCTGCAACTCTTCAGCCTCAAATCCTGAGAGCTCGGCGGCTTACAGGAAGTTTCCGCATTTAGCGATTAAGCTCCTTTCAATACAGGAAGAAAGGAGGGCCTATTATTACACCCCAGACATGTTTCATTTCAATTGCATAAGCCTCTCAAAAAGGGGAGGGGGTGGCGAGAAATCCTGCTTTCTATGGAGAAGCGCTCGTTGGATCAATGTCCCTTTTAAAGCCATGCCAAGAAGAGGTGTGGGATGCAGGAGGAAAGGACTTTTTTTCAGAGAGAGCAACACTTAGGTCTCACTTTGTGAAATCTATGGGGCTACTTCATGATGTCATAGTAAGCAGTACACACACCCCAACCCATTTTAGGCAAGAAATGGAGGGAGGGCTCAACACATCTCTTTCAACTCTGATCTCGATATGTGACTGGTTAATTTGCAAAGCTGCCTGGGTGGTCACATGAAGCAATCCTGATGGCTAACACTGAAGGAAATAATGTGGTGGGGTTGGGGGAAAGGATGGAAAGAATGTTTGCTCTTTTTAGCTTTCCAGAATGAAAGAAAAGTTGTTCTGGAGGGATCTCTCTTTCCACAGGACAGGGACAACCTAGATCTCAAGGGAAGTTGCTTTCCTATTGCTAATGAAGTTGACATTTTATTGCCTCTCTTTTATTGTCCTTTGTCCATGATCCTCACATGGCCAAGAAGGGGAGTGACCTTTTTTGCATTTAGATCCCTACAGAAGAACCAAAATACAACAGAAACACCTGAAACAAAATGTAGGCCTGTGACTGTGACCATCAGGACTGTTCTTCTCCTCCATGACTTTTTAACATCTTTTGCCTGATGATGAAGGAGAAGCTAGTGGAGCTTTCTAAAGCTTGCATGATGTACTTTGTGTATTTCAATCAGCCGATAAAGGCATTGCACTCTAGTGAATTGGGGATCTTGTTATATTTTGCTGAATAGCCAACACAGCTACCCCTGAATATGTTTCCTACATTCAATGCTTAATCCTAGCAAGTATCATAGCTGTTTCTGTAGGGCCAGATATAATGTGTATGCCAATGAAATATTGCATGGTAGATTTAATGGTGCCCCATATTCTGAAAGATATTGCCCTTGTAGCAACACAGAAGTTGAGTCATATTCTTTTACATTGTAAATTCAATACCCAAATTCATCAAGATATAATCTACCCTTTGGTCAGGATGATGAAGGCAAGATCAGAAATCTTATATGTAAATTGTTTGATGGAAGACAAATGTCCAAAGGTTACCTTAGCTGTAGCCAAATTCCTCTCTGAAGTTGCCAAGATTCAAACCCTCTATGCACAGAGAAATGGCCAGAGTGCAATTTAGGATTTCACATCTTTTGGTTATATGCAGGTTTTTTTGGTGATCATTTTTGCTGTTTGTACTTGTAAATTTTAGGTCTTGGGACTGCAGTAAAATGATGATGATGATGATGATGATGATGATGCTAATCCTAGCTGGTGTAAATAGATTGGCCAAGACCCTACATCATGAAGCATAGTGTAAAACCTCTGCAAGAGGAACCACACAATGCCTCTTCACTCACCACTCTCAGGACTTACTGTTTTGCTGGGATATCCCTTCTCCTGGGGTCATTCAGTAGCTAATGGAGAGTGACAAGGGGATCAGAGAAGGGTCTTAGGAAATCCACCAGGGTCTTCCAGAGATCTTGACAGATGGTGTCATCATTCAGGGACATACTCAGATGCCTCTCCAATCTCCCTGACTCTTCATGAACCACTGAATGGCCGTGGTGTGTGTGTGTGTGTGTGTGTGAGTACTATTGCAGTGACATTGAGTCCTGGAGGAAGGGCTTTGGTTAGAATCATAGAGCTGAAAGCGATCACAAGGGCCATCTAGTCCAACCCCTTGCTATGCAAGAATACCAAATCAAAGCATCACCAACAGATGACCATCCAGCCTCTGTTTAATAACCTCCAAAGGAGACCCCACTATACTCTGAGGCTGTGTGTTCCTTTGTCGAACAGCTCTTACTGTCAGGAAGTGCTTCCTAGTGTTTAGGTGGAATGTTTTGGAGGTTGTTGCAGAGGGAAGAAGGGAATACTAACCCCTGCAAATACAAAACCCCCAAAAGACATATATAGGCATACTTGGAGTTACACTTGTGTTTCCAACTAACAGGATCCCGGCCATTGAATTAATGGGAACTTGGTAAATCTACACTTCAGCAAATGCCACTAATTCAGTGTTTCTGGTCTGGATGGGATTAACAATCAGATTAATGCTGGTCAGCTCCCCAGATGTAGTTGAACATCAACTCCCAGGATTCTTCACTGTTGGTTGTGGAACGTCCATCTGGCATCAATGTTAACACTTCCAAAGTGCAAGGTGAAACACAGGACATTGTTTGAAGGTTCTAAGCACACAACAGTCATCCTTGTGAAGGCAAATGTATCAAAGAGCACTGGTTTCATGCATTGCTGGTGTTCTCACAAATAGCAGAACAGTTTTGAAATGCACCTTATAGATCTCCCACTCTGATACAGTGCCCTCAGGACTATAACCTCCATCATCCCTGTCATTTGACCATGCTTTCAGAGGCTAATTCATGTTCTAGGCTAGAGTATCTGAAGGGGATCAGGCTGACAGAGGTTGATTCCATATTAAGGTTGCCAGATTTAAAACTGAAGATGGTTCCTTTACCTTTAATTGTTGGGTAGAAAAAGGAATTTCCACAGGGGTTGCTTTTCATGCAACTAGGTAACAAACAGCTCCTACCCAAATGCTGTCTTCTGCACAACCATTAAAGGTACAGGAGCCACTAAAACATTAAAAACATCTCTTTTCATCTGCATCAGTGGAAGTTTCTACTGGGAGTTTCTGATATTTATCCAGCTCTTGATGGTTTGCAGAATGTTATTGGAGAAGTGTGTGTGTGTGTGTGTGTGTGTGTGTAGAGTGTGTGTGTAGTGGGGCTGTTCCCAAATGGATTTGTCAGCTAACCTAAAAGACAATGTACAGCAAATGCCAGCTCCTAATTTAAAATACTCGTTTGTGAAGGAAGCTTCTTTTGTCACCAAATTAAAAGCATTTTCAAAGGATATAACAAGAAGGTTGGGATTTTCTCCCTGGCGTGCTTTTTAGCATCCTGGTCCCATCTGTGATAGATAACAAAAGACCATTTTATTATCATATAGAAGCCAGAACAAGATCTCCATTTTATAGAACAAGAGTGAGTCTATATAAAGCCACCAAGTACCTGGGCACCCATCTGCCAGCTAAAAATCTTATTTTTAGCCTGGATTGCTGCCACAGTGGTGGTTTGCAGTTGGAGAACAACTTTCAAACCGTTCTCATTCATCTCAAACCGGAAGTCTGAAATAGTGCCACATAGCCAAACTGCTCTGGCTATGTGGATGAAAACGTTGCAAAGTCAAATCAGAGCAAAGGCAACGCTTCCTGCCATCACTCTGAATGGGCTTGGACAGGGTCCACATATTATCACTGAACTGGAGGAGGGAAAATTTCACAGGGAAGGCTCCCCTTCCTAAATTTATCCCTTCCCCATTGTGTTTCCTAGGGAGGTATACTTCAGATCACAGGCCACATTGGGTTCTTGGTTTCAAAGGCTAAAACTGGGTTCTTTTTTCATCTTTGCAAAGATGCTGGCAAAGAGAAGCAACATGGCGCCTCTGCACCCCTCCCCAGCCAAGCACAACATGGAGTGGCTTCCCAGACAATCAGCCAGCCAGACTCAGCCTCCTTACCTGGGCACCTGCCATACCACCAGCTGCACTGCTGAACAGCCTGAAGTTATCCATGTACAGACGAGAAACAAACGGGAAGCCAGGGTCTTTGAGCCAAAGGCACAAGCAAGCTGTATTTCCATTCCTTCTTGGCCAAGTGACAGAAGCAAGGGATGTTTCTGGAGTGCTTGGAATTAAGATTTGGGAAGGCAGCTGCTCAGTATTAGGCAGGGCTAAGTGGAATCGACACAAAACCATAGGTGTTACTCTATTTATTAAGAAATGTCTACAACACTGATCAGCTTAGCTTTCCAGGGTACTTCACAGAAATAATATTAAAGAGATAAATATATTTTCAAAGTCTTTAATACTTTATTTCTCAAGTCTGGCACATAAAATATAATTCTGAAGGTGCCACGTAAGCCTGTCTAGGAGACGAATTCCACCAAAGGGAGCACAACCACTGCGACGGTTCCAATCCTGCTCCCAACCTTATTTCGGAGAGCCGGGGAAATAAGATATTAGAATAAATGCAAATTTCCATGATTTGTTTTGTTTTCACATGCAGAATGATATAAACATGGGATGCCATGGGCATATAAATACACATGTAAAATGGATTCGGAGAGGCTGTAGACCAACATACACATGACCTTACCGGTCAATTGCTCTTACGTAACACAAACACAAGAACCATTAAAACCCAGAAAATTGGAGCAATTGCGGAAGAATTTGGCAACCTGCAGGGCTGTCAAAGAGTCTGTGGGTTAGACAGTTGGAGGTGAACACAGTGTACTCGAACCTCTGTGTGTGTGTATGTGTACGTGTTTCACACATGAAATTTCTCTAGCAAGTTTTTTAAAAAAAATTCTTTTCCTAGGGCTGTTTTCCATTTCAGTCTAGATGTGACAAAAACCAATTATGCTAGGTCCTGCTTTCTAATCACCTTCCCTAAGCTGCAGAACTGACCTGTAACACTGCCTCGACAGCAGAATCACCCCCCCCATTTTTTCAACTCAATGGCTTATTGTCCCATTGCTTCCCCTCCCTCCTTTGCCTCCTGCTGCCTTCAGCCTCTCCTCCATTTGACAGAAATGCTGAAGTTTGCGCTGAAGAACTTATACTTATTGCTTGAGACAGACAAGGGATTTAACACTCTCTCCCTTGGGAAAGGGGAGGTAGGAGCAGCGGCCGAGGTGGAAAGAGAGGGGAGAGTTGCAGAATCCAATCTGCTGCATGTCAATGAAAGATGAGCTAAGCTTTTCTCCTAGCATCCTGCCAAGACACATGTATGGCCAATGCAAGCTTCGTAATATTGTGGGCCATTGGAGTTAGCAGGGCCAAGGTTGCTTGGAAGACTTTTCTAGGATTTTTTGCACCCAATCAGAATGTTCTTGGGCCAAATCCACACTGCACAAATAATCCGGTTTGAAACCAGTTTTATTTGCCATGGCTCCTGCCTATGGAATCCTGGAATTTGTTGTCTGGCGAAGCACCAGCACTCTTTGGCAGAGAAGGCTAAAGACCTTGTAAAGCTACAAAACCCAGGATTCAATAGGAAGGAGCCATGACAAATCAGGAGACTATGGGGAAGGGCCTGATTCCACCTTCTTCTCTCCACTGCCCCCACTGAGTGAATGTAGTGTAAACGAATTTTGCACTCGGGACTCAGTTTGCAGCAGTTGAAGCAAGCTGAGGATGAAAGGGGAAAAGCAGAAAGTGGTGAGAAAAACTGGGACAATTAAAAAGCCGTGGAAAAGGTTGAATGTCAGAGGATTAATTGGTATTGTCCCGACCCAATCAGGATAGTTGGAGGGAACATAAAAGGCCTGCTGTTTTGCAGTGCTCACATCAAGGAAGGAAAAGAATTGAACAGTTTTCTCATTTACTGTTGGGAGCGAGTCAAGTCAGGATTGACATTCCTGTAAGAAGATCACATCCAATTTTCCCCTTTCGGGATCTCTCTCCCCAGGGAAATTCAATGAAACTGTCTCCTCTGTTCAAATTGTTCTTCTACAGACAGACTACAGGATAACAAGAGTCTGCTTGCACACATCTCTGCCCTGAATGTCCTTCATTCCTTGTTCTCCAGGGGGACTGTTTTAGATTTCTAAAATTCCCCTTGGAAATATGCTGGACTCATGCTGTTGCAAGAAATTCCCTCTCAGTTGGAGGCTGCTCAGTGGTTATACCAAACTTCGTTACAGCAAATGAATCACAGGTTTCAATCATTTCCTTATTGTGGATTTGGGATTCATGAAGCATTTTGAATGCACAGGCTAGACAGAATCTGTTTTTCTCTGCAGAGTAGCACTCCTTGGAGTTTCAGGTTGTGATACAAAACATAGCATTCAACAACTGGATTTCAGGCTGAAGACAGGCAACAGTTTCTTGTAGAGTAAGCAATGAACTATGCAGGCCTCTCTTCCAATGGTGTGCACTTCGTTTTGTGGGGAGATATGGTCAACAACTCAGTTATTGAGTTACCAAGATTTGCATTTGAAAGGTCCTAGGTTTAAACTCAGCCTACTCCAGGAAGGACTGGAGAAGATGCTTTACCTGAGTCCATGGAGAACTCCTGCTATTCAGTGGAAATCAGGTGTGTGGATCTGAATATATCTTTGAATTTGAACTTCTATCAGTATTGATCACAAGTCGTGTTGGCTTGGGTTGGTAGGAGCTGGAGTCCAAGAACATCTGGAAATCCACAGGTCCCCTTTCCCTGTTTTAAATGGGGATGTCATCCAAGGAACCTGAATCCTTCTCCATCCAAATTTTGGGCTCTATCATTCAGCTGTGGCCTGCCTTTAAAAACCTGAAGCAGTACTTGAGGCAGATGTCTTTACTGCCTTCATCAATATGCCAGTGTCTCCAATTTTGCCAGGCCCGCTGCTGGAAAGCAAACATTAGCTACCATCTACAAATGTTCAGGAGGAAAAAAATATTTCAAAATATTTGGAAAAATGGTCAAAAACATGTTTTCTGAAATATGATGGCATGGACAACCCTGATTTTGGTATGCAATGATACATCTCTGGTGGTTGTACGACTTGCTGTACAAAATCAGTTTGTCACAGATAGGATGTCTCCATGAAATCTAGTTCTGATTTGAAGTGTCCTGAAATGTTGTTGCTTTTCCAGTTTGGCTCTCCTTCTCCTCACCCCTCAAAAAGCATGGTCCTGGTTTCAAAATTTCAAAGAGCCTTTCCTGGGGCATGGTGTGCTATGTTGGCCTGACAAAATCTTCATATTCAACCCTGGAATTAATGAATAGAAAGGAGAAAAGAATCCAATTGCCAAAGAGAGGAAATGGCTCTTGATCTTCTCCATGCATAAATGTCATCTCCCCAGCTGCCACATGTTTAGACCACCAGGATTTCCTATAAAAATGTCAGGGCATCCCATAAAGCACATTGAAACATTTTGCTGCTCATCCAAAGTAGCAAGAAGCCCCAACTATTTCCCAGATAAAGTTCTCTTATCATCATATCTCCCGTTTCCAAAATATCTGGGATGTTCCTGACTTGAATAGACATTTGTTTTTTCTCTACCCTTGCCAAGCCCCTAAATTTTTCATCTTTTCTCCTCTGCCTCCCCTTCTTCCTTCCATCCGATCACTTCCATGTTTGTGGGACAGTGAGTTCACTGTAAGTTTCAATCCAAACTAAAGGAGCTATCCAAAGTGCTGAATTGTTTCCCCTGCCATGGTTTCAGCACCTTGGATATCCCCATGGAAGCCATCAGCCACCAATGTCCCTTCATCTCCCTTCTTCACGCACCAAGGTACTGGTTCTGTAGTGGTCCAAAGTCTGCCGTTTCCCACATTCTCCTTCTTCTCTAAGTGCCTAAGCCATCAGCCCTATTTACATGTCACTAATTCAGAATAAGAACCAAGCTGCATGAAGGGATATCATACTTAGGATAGAGCAAGTTTGTTTTCTGCTGCTCCAGAGATTAGGACATGGAGCAATGGACTCAAACTACAGGAAAAGAGATTCCACCTAAACATTAGGAAGAACATCCTGATGGTAAGAGCTGTTTGGCAGTGGAATGCACTGCCTTGGAGTGTGGTGGAGTCTCCTTCTTTGGAGGTTTTTAAATAGAGGTCGGATGGCCATCTGTTGGGGTGCTATGATTGAGTATTCCTGCATGGCAGGGAGTTGGATCAGATGGCCCTTGTCATCTCTTCCAACTCTATGATTGTATGATTCCATAACAAGGGTTAATGTCACTCCTGGAATCCCTGTAATGTTTAGTTACTTTTACAGCAAAACAGTGTAGCCTCACTACATAGATATAGTGGAGATGGCTTCCATAATCAGTACAGCAGTGACCCCGCTCTAGGTTTTAGATTAAACTTTGCAGAAGCTGTCAAAACTGATAAGCCTTTTTCTCCTTCCAAAAAAAAAAAAAAAAAAAGCTTTGGAACCTTGGACGGATCCTTTACAGTTCAGACTAAAACCCAGTATGGATTCACCACCCCATTCGCTTGGAAACCACCAGTTATTGCTAGCCTGCCGATTTGTCCATAGTGGTAAGACTCTCTTTGATAACAGCCTCTCCTTGTTTCACAACTCCCCTCCCTCCCTTACTTTTTCCATGAAGGACTGAAGATGAACAGAGCACCTGCTCTTTGCTGATAAAGTCAATGTTAATGCTAGAGAAAACAATGATCTTTCCATACAGTTAATGGACCACCCATTCTACCCCTCCTCCACTTTCCATTTCCCTAGACCCTCCTGAAATAAGCCTGAACCAACCCTTCCAGAACACCATTCAGTCTTCTAAGCTGATGGAGGTGGGGGGCAGAGAAAACTCACTGATGGGTGTGCTTGTTATTCTCATCTACCCTGGAGGCCTGGGCAATCTCCCCATCTCCCCCAGACTGCCCTCCCCCAGCTTTTAGTCTGCCAAGCCAGGGAAGAATAGACTATTCAGCTTCGGTGGGCAGCCTTTGCCTTGACAGCATCTCCAACGAGCTTTGCTGAAAATAGGAATTTCTGCAGCGGCTTCTGTTGCTTGGAGCCACAATGAACTTAATGGATGCCATCTTTTGTTCTGGGTCTTCTTTGTTGCATTCTTTTGTATACGTTACCCATTTTCTTCAGTGCCTCCTCTCTTCCCTGCCCCCAGTTTTTTTTTTTTTTTTTTTTTTTTAAATTCAGATTGGCATACATTTCCGGCTCATTCCTTGCTTCCCTTCAACTTATATCCCCTCCATTTTGGGGATATGTTCCCTCTTTTATTTTCCACTTTTTCTACAACCTGTTTTTGCTTGGAGATTGTTTTGGAAATTGTGGCAGAGATTCAGTGCTGGGTTTGTGTGGTATAGTGTACATCTCTGAATTCAGAGTGAGGCACCAATCCTGTGATGCAGCCCATTGCTTTGAATGGCAATGTTACCCATCCAAATGCAGAGCTGAATGCACATCTCAGTTGATAACCCCATGCAGAACCCACTGTGCATCCACAAGCACAATGTTCTGTTATGCACGACTCTGTTACTACAACCTGAAACTGAACAAAACCATTCTGCATTGGACAAAAATGTCTAACCACTTCTTTTGGGGAATTTACAGCGATTCAAGACATCCAGCAGGTTTCCATCTAACATTTTCCTATTCAGAAGTTGCAGTTCTGTATCTGTGAATATAAAATTTATTTCTCACTTATTAAAATTTGTAATATGAGTGTGTGTGTGGGGGGGTGCATGCTAATAAATGTATGGGATGTTAATTTTGAAATATTTAATCTATTTGTTGCTCACCAGCATTGAGGCCATGATATTGAGAACGCAGCTGTGCCAGGCAGGGCACGTTTCTAGGATGGAGGACCATCGCCTCCCAAAAATACTACTCTATGGTGAACTTGCCACGGGTCAGCGTAAGAGGGGCGCTCCAAAAAAGCGATACAAAGACTCACTGAAACAACATCTCAGGCTTGGCCAAATTGATTACCAACAGTGGTCCGCCCTGGCCTCACATCGGTAGGCATGGAGATGCACTATCCACAATGCTGCAGCCTCATTTGAGAACTCATGACGAACAAGTCTTGAAGAGAAACGACAACGCAGAAAGAATCACAACCCAAAAACATAACCCAAGGAGACCCTCTGCTGTGCTTTTTGCAACCGAACTTGTTTATCTCGGATTGGCACACAGAAAGAATCACAACCCAAAAACATCACCCAAGGAGACCCTCTGCTGTGCTTTTTGCAACCGGACTTGTTTATCTCGGATTGGCCTTTTTAGTCATCAGCGCGCTTGCAGAAAGCATGGGATGCGTCCTTCCTGAATCTTCGTTTGTGAAGAAAAGCCAGAGAGAGTAATGTTGTGTGACTTCAAGTCAATTCCAACTTATAGTGACCCTAAGGAAAATCTCTCATGGGGTTTAAGATATACAGTACAACCCCATGTCCACAGATTTGGTGTCCATGGTTTCATTTATCCAAATCTGAAAAAAATACATTCTCTCTAGGCATTTCTAGATCCTCCAATGTGATTCTATGGTCAACTTCTAGTGTTTGTCTCTTTGAAAATAATAGGGTACCCTATTATCCACCATTTCAGGTATCCTCAGGGGGTCTTGGAATATAACCCCTGCAGATATGGGATACACCAGCCCCTGTATCCACAGGGTTTCACTTACCCACATCTGAAAATGTATGTTCTCTCTAGGCATTTTTAAGGTTTTCCTTTGTGAATGTTCTTCACATTCCTGCCTTGAGAAATGCAGAGCAGGAGTGGGAAAAAGTCGTGTTCTAGCATCCTATTAGTGACATTCCCTAGCATAAGTCCAACATATGCCTGCATATGTCCTTTTTGATTGTTGCAGAAATCCCTCTGCAATAACCAAAGCCGCCTTGATTTCCCATTTTTCTGCAACAGCCCCTCCCCTTTGCAACCATTCACTGGCTGGAAAATGGAGGGGGGTTAAAGAAGCACATGGCTACATCCTCATAGCTACATGCCAAATGATTATAGCATCCACCAAGACCTCTAGAGGAATGTCGTGGATCTCGGTGGATGATGTCATTGTTTTGCATCTGGTTATGGGGAATAGCCAGACATTTCACTGATTCCCCTTGCCCCACTTTCCACCTGGTAGTAGCCATGGAGAAAGGGCTATCACAGTGAAATGGTGACTCTGCAGGTGTGTGACAGGGGATCTATAGCACAGTACCTCCTGCTGAACACTTGCTACACTCAGCAATGTAGAATCTCAGCCTGGGTGTTGATGATTTCGACTCAACTATCCCATACTGCAGCCATGTTTAATAGAGGTCAGTATTTGGCAATTATAGGGAGTCCTAATTCTCTTTGCCATGTGTGTGTGTGTGTGTGTGTGTGTGTGTAAATACTTTAAAAGCCCCAGATCCCGTCGGAACTTGGATGCTAAGCTGGGTTGGCCCTGGTTAATACTTCGATGGGAGATGACCAATGAAAACCAAGTGATGTAGGGCTCCATTTCAGAGGAAGGCAATGGCAAACCATCTCTGAATATTCCTTGCCTTAAAAAACCCTATGAAAACCATGGGGTCACCATAAGTCAACAGGCAACTTAAAAGGCACACACACAAAAACACAATCACAGCATCGCATTCTTGAGGGGTACATGTGTTAACTCTGTTACAGCAAAATAAATAGCAAGACTTGTAGCATCCTAAAAATTAACAGCTTCACATGTGGCATCAGTTATTATGGACAGGAACAGACTTCATCTGATGTATGTTTACCAACCAGAGCATGTCGTGAAATCAGCCAAGAGAATGTGATGCAAACACTATCATATTTGATCATTCAAATATGACTAGCCTATGACCGGCATGGAAACGTGCCTGTAACCGTCTGGAAATGATCTAATTATGGGAGAGATTATTGAAACAATGTGTTTTGGCACTAGAACCGCTACTCTGAAATGTCAACTTCAATCCTTTCTCCCAAATTAGACATGCTACTATTTTTGAAACAAAGCAATTGTCGAAGAATTAGTGATTGTCATTTTAGGCAAAAAAGCTGTAATTCAATCTAGATTGTAAGATTCTTGTACAATTCAACAGAACACATCCAGTAATAGGAATGAACAACCAAGTTCTGATTATGCTTTGCCTTAGCAATGACTGCCAGGAACTTTCCCCAGTGCATGGGGTTCGATCTCGCTAGAGCCAACATTTCAGTTTTTCATAAGCCTATATTAACAGCCTTGCTGGATCATACCAATTGTCTATCTAGACAAGCCCTCTGCAAAGTCCACATGCAGGACACTGAAGAGCAGCCAGGAACAACCTATTTGTCAATAAGAGCTTGTATAGACCTGTCATAGAATTGCAGAGTTGGAAGAGACCACGAGGGCCATCCAGTCCAACCCCCTGCCACGCAGGAAATCACAATCAAAGCATCCCCGACAGATGGCAATCCAGCCTCTGTTTAAAGACCTCCAAGGAAGGAGACCCCACCACGCTCCAAGGGAGTGCGTTCCACTGCCGAACAGCTCTGACTGTCAAAAAGTTCCTCCTAATGTTGAGGTGGAATCTCTGTTCCTGGAGCTTGCACCCATTGCTCCGTGTTCCAGTCTCTGGAGCAGCAGAAAACAAGCCTGCTCCATCCTCAGCGTGACATCCCTTCAAATACTTAAACAGGGCTATCATATCGCCTCTAAACCGTCTTTTTTCCAGGCTAAACATACCCAGCTCCCTAAGTCTCTCCTCATAAGGCATTGTTTCCAGACCTTTCACCATTTTAGTTGCCCTTCTCTGGACACGCTCCAATTTGTCAATATCCTTTCTGAATTGTGGTGCCCAGAACTGGACACAGTATTCTAAGTGAGGTCTGACCAAGGCAGAATAGAGTGGCACTATTACTTCCCTTGATCTAGACACTATACTTCTATTGATACAGCCCAAAATTGCATTGGCCTTTTTAGCTGCTGCATCACACTGTTGGCTCATGTTCAACTTGTGGTCTACTAGGACTCCTAGATCCCTTTCGCACGTAGTCTCATTCAGCCAGGTCTCTCCCATCCTATATTTATGCTGGCTTCCTGCTGTGTATTGTGGCCCTAGATCTGGCCCGTCTCCTCCTCCCAGCCCCATTACCTAGAGAAAACAGGAGGAAGTCTGTTTAATATGATAGCCCTGTTTAAGTATTTGAGGGGTTGTCACGCTGAGGATGGAGCAGGCTTGTTTTCTGCTGCTCCAGAGACTGGAACACGGAGCAATGGATGCAAGCTCCAGGAACAGAGATTCCACCTCAACATGAGGAGGAACTTTTTGACAGTAAGAGCTGTTCGGCAGTGGAACACGCTCCCTCGGAGCGTGGTGGGGTCTCCTTCCTTAGAGGTCTTTAAACAGAGGCTGGATTGCCATCTGTCGGGGATGCTTTGATCAAGATTTCCTGCGTGGCAGGGGGGTTGGACTGGATGGCCCTCATGGTCTCTTCCAACTCTGCAATTCTATGATTCTATGATTCTATGAAGTCTGCATGGACATGCCAGCCCATCCCGATGGGAGCCTCCGCTGCTGTCATGCATTACTCCCTCTGAAGCCAGGAAGGAGGCTGTCAGCATGTTATCAAGGCTGGTCACACATAGGGGGCCTTGATCACATGTTGAGGGACTCCTTCCTGGCTGTATAAAGATTCCAGCGGTAGTGATGGAGGCATCTGCCTGTACAGGCTGGCATGCAGTTACGGACCCTAAGTTCCTGTGCTGACCCAATCTGGGTTTTCCCATATGAAGTGGGTTTTCCCCAATGTTTTAATGGACTTTTGCCCCAGCTTTGCCTCAGGCACCATCAGGGCTGCCTGGAGGCAAAACAGGAGAAGACCCCTGCATCATTTGGACTGCAGAGCTCCAAGCCAAGGTAAAAAGCCTGTCTAGACAAGCCCTAAGATTCAGTACTTAGCATAGTTCCTTTTAAATTTTAGCCCAAAACCTAGACTGGATTCACTACCGTACTCACACAGAAGCCACCAATTAAATGGAGGCATCTGATTCAGGGAGGAGCTATAGATCAGTAATGGTACATGTGCAATATATTCAGAAGGTGCAGGTTGTATCCTCAGCATCTACCCTTAAAACGACCACATAGCAGGTTATGCAGAAGGAGTCCGCTTGATACACTGGGAAGCCACAGCTAACTGGATTAAACAGTATGGGGCTTCAGAGGATAGATGAATGGTATGATCTTCTCTAAAGCAGTTTTCTGTTTTAACCAGAACCACCAGTTGACTGCCTGGGTCCCATCACAGCAGCAGCAGTGGAGTTCCCTTCAGCGCTGCTGCCAGTTGACTGCCTGGGTCCTGTTGAAACCTGTGACAGGTCAGTGGCTGAGGGAGGGAGAGGAGGAAGGGGCCCTTGTTAGGCTAGGGATGTAGATGCAGATTGAGTGGCAGGAGTGGATCATGAGGTGGAGAGGGAATTTGCATGTGGGTGGTGATTGGTTGAGGGAGGGAGAGGAGGGAGGGGTCCTTGTGAGGCTGGGGCTATAGATGCAGATTTAGAGGAATGAGTGGATTGTGAGATGGAGAGGGAATTTGCATGTGGGTGATGATTGGTTGGGTGTGTTTCCTGAGCAGCCAATCAGCACACTGGGTAAGGCAACATAGCCAACAGTTTTATGTATATAGATGGCCATGATACTAATAAAGAATCTAGAATCTGTCCACATAGTGACAGGGACTACATCAGCTACAGTTTGTTCTTGAGTCCTGATTCATCTTTAGATGAGGGATTTTATCAAACTATCCTCCGTAAACATTCTTTTGCTGGTGTATTTTCTGGTGTTTTTCTGCCGGCAAAAGAATCCCCCCTGCCAGGCCTTGCCTTGAGCAGTGTGAAAGCACTAACAGAGCAGGAACAGAGCCCCATTTACTTAAACTACTTCCCAATGCCCAGCCCTGGTTTCTCCCCATTTTATGTACCTCCCTATATTACTCCGATCAACCACGTTTTTTCCTACTGGGATCTGTGAAACAGTTCATGTTCACTTTTCTTTATCAGCTACAATTATTGCCTTTTGTTGATCTTTCCCTTAAGAAGAGAAGTCAGTGCTGTTCCTTGACCTCAGGAAGGATTAAAACACACACACACCTCATGAATCTTAGTCCCAAATCTTATTGTGAATCCCAACTAGAGTAGACCCATTTACTTTTGTGTTGACTCTCCATTAAACAATTGATTCATTGGGTTTTACTTTTATTGGGATTTATCAACAGCGTTCTGGCCTTCGTCTCCAGATGGAGAAGCCACAAGGCAGCAAAAAGGCATAATTATGTGGTTGGGTTTCATTTCCTGCCAGAATGCCAAAAAGCCTTTGCTTTTGCTCTTTTTTGGGGCCATTTGAATAAAAGATGTTGAAATAGCAAAAATCAGAGTCAAAAATGCTTTTCAGATGTGGAATGTGTGGAGGAGCAACTGCCAACCCTGTGCCCTTACGAAAGAATCTGGGGTGCATAAGAAGCTCTCAGCACCGAGGGGCATTTCTCAGGATTCATGAATGGACAAGCTGTAAACCTTACACATTCTTCATCCGACCCTCTTTTCAGCCCCCGGAAAACCTTCGTCAAGAAAAGATGTCTGAGGTGCCCGGTCACTGGCTCTTGGCCTTTGCTTCTGCAAGTTCTTGGCAGTAAGGAAGCATTGCTTGGGGTTTTGCTAATGAGTTCAAGAACCTTTTGAAAAAGGACTCCAGCAGGACTTTGTGATGCCTGAACTGAAGAAGAAGATCTGTGTTAGCCATAGTTGAGGACTGAGGAACATTGTGCATTCCCAATGCTCAAATGTACAGAGACAAAGCCCATGGCTTTCTCTTTGTAGGGAATATATTTTCTTCTGTGTAATACAGGAGGGAGGTGGATGTGAAGAGCTTCTCTGCTGATGGTCTGGAAATATGCCAGTCTTCAGAGAACTAAAGCTGCCATGGCAAAGACTGACGCAGCAGGGTTGTCAGATATCAGAGGCTGTCCCTGAGCCTTCAGTTTTTGTGGGTCATCCTCAGATAGTGAATATAGCTATCCTGTCACCTTTCAGTCTTCTCTTTCAAGATGCCTCTTATGCTGTTCATAATTGTGTATAATCTTAGCATCATAAAACCGTGTAGTTGGAAGAGACCACAAAGGCCAGCTAGTCCAACCCCCTGCCATGCAGGAATAAACAATCAAAGCATTTCTGATAGGTGGCCATCCAGACTCTGTTTAAAATCTTCCAAAGAAGGAGACTCCACCATACTACAAGGCAGTGCATTCCACTACCAGACAGCTCTTATTGTCAGGAAGTTCTTCCTAATGTTTAAGTGGAATCTCCTTTCCTGTAGTTTGAGTCCATTGCTCCATGTCCTAATCCCTGGAGCATCAGAAAACAAGCTTGCTCCACCCTCAGTATGACATCCCTTCAAATATTTAAACATGGCTATCATGTCCCCTATCAATCTTCTCTTCCCTGGGGTAAACACACTCAGCTTCCTAAGCCACTCCTCATAGGGCATGGCTTTCAGACCTCCCACCATTTTGGTCGCCCTCCTCTGGCTTGTGTAAAACTTTGCATATCAAAAAGTGCTTTGTTGTTATATGCCTACAAGTTGTTTCCAACTTATGGCAACCCTAAAGTGAACCAATCACAGGGTTTTCTTGGCAAGATTTCATCAGAGGAGGTTGCCATTACTTTCCTCTGAAGCTGAGAGAGTGTCACTTGCCTAAGATCACCTCAGTGGGCATCCATGGCTGAATGGGGAATTGAACCTTAGTCTCCAGGGTCGAAGTCCACTGTTCAAACCAGTATACCATACCGTTTCTTTTTAAAAAATGCTAAAGATAATAAAGTAAGCATAAGGATAAACTGAAATGAAGTTCAACTGCCTCAAGAAAGTGAAACTTCAGACCTTCCTCTTGAGTTTGCTTGTTTCCCTGACTGCTTGTGCTGATTCAAGCATCTCTTAACACAAGGAACAAAAGGAGCACTTTGTATTTTCCTAATATTTCCTGGTTGGTGTCTGGATCTCACAAGGAATGAAGACCTCTTTTATTAGTTTTTTCCCCCCAAATTCCCAAGGAACATTTTGACAAGCTGACACCCCCACTCCCAGTTTCATTTGATCCCAGCTTCATCCTGCCTTGCAGAAATGAAGAATATTCAGGAGGAGGGCAAGAGACAGGGAATACCTCAGTGGGCCCCCTTGGCTATTCGATCCTCCAACATGTGTTCTCTAAAATCAAGAAATGCATTGAAATTTATGGGCTGGGTGATGAGAACTGTGAATGAGATAACTTGAACCTTGGTGGAAGGGGAACACACTGTCACCATTGGTTCTTTTTAACAAGGGTGGGCTGATAGGTTTTGCAGGGCTTCAGAAGGTGCCCTATCTGAAACCAAACACCTCATACACAAGCATCCATCCATGGAAAAGCAGTTTCCTGAGTTGATGTCAGGAATGGGGATCAGTTTATTGCCATAAAAAGAAGGCGGAGCTTTCCTAGCGTGCTTCTAGTTAACTTGTGGTTTGCTGGAAGGAAGACAAATCCAGTAAAGGTTGAGCAGGCTTGGTTTTTCCAGTGGAACAAAGCTGGTTTTAAAGGAGACAGACAGGCATCTGGAAGGTACCAAACAGGGGAAGTTAATCCTTCATGTAGAATTGCAGGGTATAAACTCGTTACTTATTAGGGATACAATGCTTTGCTTCTTCAACTTCTAAAGATCCTCAAAGCACCAGATCCTGTCCGATCTTGGAAGCTAAGCAGAGCCCAGCCCTGGTTAGTACTTGGATGGAAGGCCATCAATGAATGCCGGGTGCTGTAGGCTGTACTTCAGAGGAAGGAGCTGGCAAAACCACCTCTGAGCATTCCTTGCCTAAGAAAACTACAAAATCCATGGGGTCATTGTAAGTGGACAGACAACTTGAAGGCACATGCACACTCACACAATTCTTCCCCTTTATTTATTTATTTATTTATTTATTTTGCAAGGAAGCAACAAGCAATTTTAAAGATCTTCTTCATACTGCAAAAAAAAAAGTCTTTGAAAACTACAGTTTACAAAAACTATTCACAATTCAGGACTTATTCTTCACAAAAATGGCAAATGGTATTTCTACCCAGAAAACAGCACTTTCTACACAGGAGGAAATAATATTTCTATACAGAATATGCTGTTTCCTGAACAGAAAATGCTGTTTTATGCCCTGCATACAAATTTTGTGGAGAACAATAACAAATTGGGGAAAAAATGGAAATTGTCAGTTCAGGGTTTTTCTCAGCAGGATTTCTCAAGACTCAAGAAACATTCTTTTCAGCTGTAATTTGGATTTTTAAACAATATTCTTCTCTTCCCTATTGCTTATACAGATTGATCAACTCATCTGCTGTTTCTGAGAAGTTTTCTTCGTCCCGCAGCACCAAAAGATCCACAAGGCACAGCATTCCTATGTAAGAACAACCACAAAGGCTTTGACCCTCTCAGGCCTAGAGAAACCCCATGGATATATCGCCCACGCAGTGGTAGAGAACAAATTCCAACTGGTTTTGGGATAGCCCTTTGGGAACAGAAAACAGATTTCCTTTGGTGAATCATGAAACCTCAACCTCCTACAGAGAAGGGCTGCCCAAATGAGGCAATTGTTTCTTGCTTTGGCCACAAGAGAGTTCTCAAAGCCAGACATAGAAAGGAATCAGATGGGGCAGAAAGGGCAAGAGATATTTGTGTGCATCTTTCTTCTGCCTTGTTGAGTTAGCCTGTTCAATGATGACCATCAAATGAGATCTTTGGGTTACTAGTGATCAACTATGAGTGGTTCATTTACTGAGAGTTGATTAGAAGTATACCTGTATGTACAGGACCAGTACCCACGGTTTCAATTATCTGTTATCCCAAAAATATGGTCTCTCTAGGCAGTTCCTAGGTCCCCAACCATGATTCTAGGAGGTTTGCTATTACTTGTAGTTTCAAGTATTTGTGGTAAATCTGGGAACACATCCCCTGTGGATACAGTGGGTGGCCTATGCAAGAAAAAAGATACCACCTAAACAATACGAATATATATATATATATATATATATATATATATATATTTACTGTAAGAGCAGTGGAATACATTGTCTTGGTAGTGGACTCTCTTTCTTTGGAGGTCTTTAAACAGAGTTTGGATGGGCAGGTTTCATAGGTGCTTTAGTTATGTATGGCAGGGGGGTTGCACTAGATGGCCTTTGTGCTCCCTTCCCACTCTAAAATTCTATGATTAAAAATTCTGTCTCCATGCCATATCATGCAATGAAGGTCCAGAATTATGCTTCATCCATCCTTACATATTATTCCCTAAAGAGTGGTACATTGGCATGATTTCCTCCTTGGGCAGAACAAATCTTTGGCTTGTAATTGCAGGCAACCAAGGACTCCCACCCTGGCTGGCGCTTGGGCTTTATCTGTCTTGCCTTCCAGCAGACATCTCACCACACATTTGGGTAGACTTCACTCCTAAAAAACAATTGGGATGGGTCTCCCCACATATACATACAAACTCCCTTTGCATCCTAGACACTGGGGAATAGCCAATGCTTAATTTGTATGTGGAAAGGCCAGTTCTTAACCACACTTCAGAGCTGCTGTCAACACATCTGAGTAATCAGAAATATACACTATGAAGCAATACCCAGTTCCTTCTTTCTCTGGTGGTGTGTGTAAGGAACAGAAACCAGACAGTTCCTAAGCTCTCAGTGGGTCTGCCCCATGAGTTACGGCCGTGTTGTTTAAAACAACCCTTCATGGCAGAGGTGTCTTTGATTTCTATTCCCTTCCAAGTAAAATTATCCCCAAAATACAGCTTTCTGTGTCCCTGCAATGCATGGGAGGAAAAAAAATAGACATATTCTGGCTTAGAACAGGCTTCAAAGCGTCCAGTCCATGATGTCTTTGATTTATGGACTGCTGGGGCCATTTTGTCCTTCACCCTTGGTCCAAATATCTTTCTCAGATGTTCCTTCTTGGTGACGTCCAGGAGTTTCATCTGCCTGATTAGAACAGGGATTGAGAACACACACTTCCTAGGCATGAAGTAAAGAGAGATTCATTACTTTCTATTTCCATATGCCATCCCCCCCACCAATCCCAGGTAGCACCCTATTTGACCCACAACATTTTTCTCTTAATTTGGCAAGGTTCTTGACATCTCAGATCTCCACTAATTATTCGTGCTGTCATTGTTTACCTTTCATTTTCGTCTGGCTGTAGCTCCCGGGCAGATCACTTCCTCCGCTTGCAGAAAGTCCCAGTTCAATCCCTGGCCTGGAAAGGACCCCAGACTGAAATTGTAAGAGTGCCAAAACCAATCAGTGTAAAAACCAATGAGCCTATTGGGCCAATAACTTGGCCCAGGGTCAGAGAGCTTCCTATGTTACTAGTCTGTACGCCCTCTTGATTGGGTGTCTAATAGGCTATGCTCCACAGATTTATGCAAAAACTATGTAAGCTACAATTTGGGGGGCTGGGTTAGGATATGGGAGTCTCCAAGATACAAACCACAGCTGCTGCAGTACGAAAATCTGTTACAGTAATTGTTGCTCTTCTCGTACTTTGGCTTCATGTCAACTCCAACTTAAGGCAACCCTCTTCTAGGATTGTCTTAGCAAGATATTTTCACATAAGGTTTGCCACTGCTTTTCCCTAAGGCTGAAAGAGTATAACTTGCCCAAGGACCTCGCTCTCCCAGAATCTAAGGACATTATCAGACTAGCGTCTAAAAACACTGCAATTCCGCAAATGAGGGAAGTGGAAACATAGTGTCATTATTACATTTATTATTGCACATCGCTGTAATCTTGTGAAAGAACCATTACAGAATTATTGCACAACCATCAATAACACTTTAAGAATGAGAGCCTACTTCCATGATTTAGCATGGGCGAGATTTCAGTGGTTCTTGTGAGAAGACACAAACGCACATAAAAACAGCAACCTCCCCCTTAATTTACAAAGTAAATTAACAAACAGTTAAACCTAAAAATGTGGAAACAAACTAGGAAAGTTCATAAAAAGAATGACCTGTGCATAATTTTCATGTAGCCACCCAGAGATTTTCTTGCTGGCAATGGGGACGAGGCTAAAAAAACTGCCAATTCACACTGTAATCTCACCATTAAAGCAGGATGTGTTTTTGCAGACTCTTCAATACCGTGAAAAAAGCGATATTGAGAGCTATTGATGGCTTCTCCCATTAATAGAAAGTGATGCCTTATTCACAGCTGGAGCACAGTTTGAATACACAAGTACGAGACTGTCGTGTGATGACGGGGCCCATTTGTGCTATCATGACATTATTATCATGTGATTTTTGCCACATCTGATAAAGTCCTAAGGTTGCTGCCACAATGCAGAAATAATGCAGTTTGATACTGCTTTAACTTTCGCAGCTCTATCCTATGGCATCCTGGGATTTGTAGATTGTTGTGGCACCAGAGCTCTCTGGAAGAGAAGACGAAATATCTAACAAAACTACTGTGTATTGTGTATGCTGAAGGCACAAGTACAGTCTCTGCCATAGGCCAGAAATGCAGTGAGACATCCATGCTTACAGTCACCCCAGCAAGTATGTGATCCCTGGGACTACTCAAGGAGATCCAAACTGGGGAGAAAAGGACACTGAAGCAACTGAGAAGGGGAAAATTGAGTCAGAATCCTATTATTCCAGTGTGGCTCCCAGTGACAGAAAGAGATACTGGAGATCCCCGGCATTTAAGTGCTTTATTGGGGTGTTGCACAAGAAGATACCCCCAATACCTCTTTTTGCAACAGTTTTTTCCCTGGATATGCAAGAGTAGTCCCAGATACAGCCTCAAACCTACACATTGATAGGCCAGAGGGGTAACAATAGCTAGTGGCTCCCATTTCAGTTGGGTGGTGGATCCGATTGGGTTTTTATCAATACTTTAAAAATCTGAAGTACTGAATCTCCTTTGTGGGTAAAGTTCAGCACCTTGGACAGCTACTTTAACATTTGAACTGAAACATGGAGTGGATCCATCACCCTTCTGACATAAAAGCCAGCCATCCCCAGGGCACAGGGGTGGGCTCAGGTGCCACCCAACTCTCCTTGTCCAACTGTGGAAAAAAAGAAGCAACTTTTGTTCCATCACGGGCAAGAGTCCAACTAAATCTTGGCCTTAGACTCTATTTAAAAAAAGGCTGGATGGCCAGCTGTTGGGAGTGCTTCAATTGGATATTCCTACATGGCAGGGGGTTGGACTAGATGACCGTTGTGGTCTCTTCCAATTCTATGATTCTATGATTTCTCCATCCCAGAACCGTCATTGAAACATCAGGCTATTAACTGTTAGCTAAATTACCCTGAAGCCAAAATTGTTCGGCCATCACAGAATGAGAAGTCAACACTTCTTTCTGGGTTTTGTAAGATCTGTTTCTAAATCTGGCCCAACCTTTCAGCGCTGCCTCTCTCACAAGGAAATGAGTGAAGGGGCTTCATTTGTAAATCAATGAAGACGTGGGGGTTTGGGAGGAAAGGTCTCCATTCATCCTCCAAAAGTCTCCTCTGTAAACAGGAACCATTCAGTGGTCTCCCTCCATTTCCCCCCTTTCCTTGGCAAAACTTTTATTAGCTGACCTCACCCTTGGCCAATTTCCTTCACACACCCCAAGGAAGACTGAGCATGCTAATTAATCGTTAAATGCCTTTCACCAAGCCCTGTCTGCTAGGGGTGTGGTGTGGAGGGTATAGCCTGCTGTTTGCCTTGCCTTGGAGAAGGTGTCGTGGCTGAACGCTGCTTTATTTCCCTTCCCTGCCACTCTTGTGATTTCAAGGAACTTGCAATCTGTTATTCCACCTCATTAAAGTTGCCTTGTCCTTTGCATAACCTGTTATAAACTAGAGAGCATGTGTGTGTGGAAGAAGGAGAAAGTTTCTTGAAATACAGTGACCTAAAAACTCACCAGAGGGGGGAAAAAATACCACTGGCATCCTCCATTGGCCTTTCAAACTTTGCAGCACCTTTCCCATTGTTCATTTGTGTGGGCTTATATTACATCACAGGACTCCATTCAAAGGTAACCCCACACCATTCCAGCCATCTCTTACAAGCCTCACCTTTACAATGACCTCTGACTATTCCCATTGCCAAGGAGAGAAAGTGTGGTGCAGTGATCTGAGCACTGGACTGCAATTCTGGAGGCCAGGGTTTGAACTCAACTATGGAAACCCACTGCATGACCTTCAAAGCACTCTCAACAGAGGACCATCCAGCCTCTGTTTAAACACCTCCAAAGAAGGAGACCCCACCACACTCTGAGGGCAGGTCACACTCTCTCAGCTTCATAGGAAGGCAAAAGGCAACCCCCTGTGAAAAAATCTTGCCAAGGAAACCCTATGATCGGTTCACCTTAGAGTCACCCTAAGTTTGAAATGACTTGATGGCACACAATGGCAATAGTTTCAACTGCCATTCTCTGCCCCTTGCACCAGCAGATCTGCCCTGATGTCCTGATTTTTAGCACAAAGAAGGACAAAAGGAAGGATTTGCTAGAAGAGTCCAAATGGTCCATCCAGGTGCATCTGACTCTGCATTTCCAGACAGTGAGATAAAAACAGACTTATCAGCTCTATGGAAACAGCTGACATAACTCCTGGCTCTGTTCCCTCTAGAGGACTGATTATTATTGCCTTTGTGGTTACCAGGGTAATAACAAGCCTGGTTCAATGGACATTTTATTTTTACTACAAATAAGGTTGAAAGGAGAGTCAACATGGTATAGTGGATTGAGTGCTAGACTGGGACTCCAAGAGATCAGGATTTGAATCCCCACTGTGTCATAAACCCCACCCCCTGGGTGATCCTGTGTGAGCCACAGTCTCTCAGCCTCAGTTGAAGGTGGTGGCAAAGCCACTCTGAACAAATGTTGCCAAGAAAACCCCATGATAGGTTCACCTTAGGGTGGCCATAAGCTGAAAGCAAAGATGCACACATACACACATGCACACACACAAATGAGGTAGTTCTGTGCAACTCCATGGCCATAAAGTTATGCTCTGTCTGCTCAATGCAGGATCCCAGCTTTAGAAAGACTACATTTTAATTTAACATTGACAGCAATAGGGAAAATTCAAAGCAATAGGAAGGAATTTGAGAGTATATATTAAACTACACATCACCTGTCTGTTCTGCAGTCTTATTTCGGTGATCAAGTCTAGACATACAGGATGTCACCTGCATCTGTGGTATGTGGGGAAATCAACCACAGATTTGGATACATGCATCAGAAACCATGAGTCTAGAATCCTAACCAGGAACCTGGAGCAACCCTTGACCACACATTTCAGTTCAGAATATCACTGCCGCTCTGATTTGTCCCTGTCACGTATCAAGATGGCATCTCCTTCAAGCATTTTGGACAAAAGGGAGAATTTCTGGGTTCATAAACCACCACATGGCCTCAGCTTATGAGGATAATACCATCACCCACCGAAGAATGCTGGAAACAGCACGTTCTAAACTGCCTTCTTGGATACAGCACAGTTTCATCTTTAGCTACTGAAGGTGGCAATAGCAGAACTGTTTTGCTCACTTTATATATTGTAGTTCTGTTTGTTAACTACTTCTGTCTCTTTGTCGCTGTCTCTGTCTCTGTATCTCTGTCTCTGTCTCTGTCTCTGTCTCTGTCTCTGTCTCTGTCTCCGTCTCCGTCTCCATCTCCGTCTCCGTCTCCGTCTCCGTCTCCGTCTCCGTCTCCGTCTCCGTCTCCATCTCCATCTCTTTCTTTCTATCTCTCTCTGTCTCTGTCTCTCTTTTTTTTCTCTACCCCATCTCTCTGTCTCTTTGTCTCTGTCTCTCTTTCTCTCTCTCTCTCTTTTTCTCTATCTCTCTGTTGCTCTGTCTCTCTCTCTGTCTCTCTCTCTCTCTCTCTATCTCTATCTATCTCTGTCTCTTCTTTTTCTCTATCTCTCTGTCTCTCTGTCTCTTCCCCCCCCCCTCTGTCTTTCTGTCTCTATCTCTATCACCCCTATAATCCTTATAATCTGTATCATCTCCATCTTTCTCTCTGTCTCTCTCTCTCTGTCTCTATCTATCTATCTATCTATCTATCTATCTATCTATCTATCTGCGTCCAGTTCATGGACCACTTGAAGTCCCTCCATGGACCCTAATGCAGGTTAAGAACCCCAGCATTAATACATCTATTTTTTATTTATTTTTTTGGTGGGGGGAGGCAAACAAAAAGACATGGTGTAATTTTTTTCTGTGGCAAAAACATCCACAGAGAACTGTTTCAAACCAATCTTGGGAGTGAAAAAGAGGGAAGTCTACAGAAATGAAATTCACAGATCAAGCCATCCTGACTCAAAATGAAACCTGCCTTTGTTTGGGTGCTTCTTTATTTACTTTTACTTGAGTTCCTTTGTAAAATTCCAGACCAAACATCCATCTAGACCAACCTCTGAGGTCTTTTGATATCATACAATGATAACACTAGGATTCTGCTTTAACTACCCTGGCTGCATCCTACAGAATCCTGGTTTTTGTAGTTTGGAGAGGCACTAGCACTCTCTGGCTGAGAATTCTCAATGCCCCTCCCTAAACTACATATCCCAGGATTCCATAGGCTGGAACCATGACAGTAAAAGTGAAATCATAGTGATATAACTGTGTAGAGGGAAGGAGACCCTGGCTTTCTACAAGAGGCTACAATAGGGAAGAGGAAAGAACAGCCTCCAGATGTTGTTCAACCGAAGCTCCCATCAGCCCTATAGTCAATGGCAAGGAATGCTGGGTGTTGTAGTCAGAAACACTTTTCTTAGCACTGCTCTGCCAGCTTCCCAGGATATTTCTTGATCATATAAAGCAATCATGCTCTCATTTTCTCTTAACTGCTCATCCTAGCTTAGCCAAAATGGCATCACCCATGCATAAAACATGAAAGAACTCCAAGATTTGATTTAAAAAAAAAATAATAAAAAAATGCTTTGGGGAAATGGAGGAATCCTCCAGGACATTGTGATGTACATTTTTGCCTCACTCATTTTCCATTAAGAAAATGGAGGGGGTGGGATGTCTTTCTGCTGGACAAGGTGACAAATATTTTTTCCAACTATTAATAAATACAAGGAGTCTTCTCTGGCCCAATTTAACATCCTTCCCTCTACTTGATGAAAGATTCGATAAAACTTTACTGAACAATAAATGCTGCCCCTGTAATAACCTCAAAGTTGAATCTGTCTCACATGTACTCTTTCACGGCTACTATTATCAAGAGGCTGGGAAAGATCTAATATATCCAATTATACTGCTTTCCCCAGGCCACTCTCCAGAGTCTCTTTTCATCATTTTGCTCCAGGCTTCTCACAAGTCAGCCGCCGAGCAAGTGGCTAAGTTTTTTTTTCCCAGTTTGGCTGTTTTTACCAGACCATGCATAGCAGTCTATCTACAATTAGATATGAAGGATTATATCTTTCTTGAAATGCCCAATCTGTTTCATATCCAATAATATGGCTGCCATCCAACACCCTCTCAGTGTAATAAATATTGGTGTGTGGAGATACACTACCCAGTGCTACACAACTCCCAGGTAGAACAGCAACATTGTATTATGCATAGCAATGGCTGGGTGAGGCTGCACAATGTACAACTATAATACCTAACTACAGTGCATGATGTGCAACCACAATGCCCAATGGGCAAGCACAATCCACAATGCAATGCACAATTTCCAACTGCAATGTGAAAGATTGCACTTCCACCACAGTCAGCGGAATATACCTGTTGCACTATGACAAATAAGTCACCTCACCAGTGTAGTGTGACTTATGCATGTATATGTCATTAGCAGGATATCAGACATTATATTGTATACCTTGCTTGCTTCCTTTGTAAAATGGGTATTTTAATATGTTTTAAAGGCCTATTGGGTTTAAATAGTGATGATGAGGGGATAAAAAGGGAATGGCTTGCATAAGGAAGTACTGGATACCTTCTTACAAAAAAAAAGAAAAAAAAAGAAAAGCAAGCTTTGAAACAGCCCAGATTTATACCAGATTAAATCCCCAACAGGATTCCAGTCCATGTATCCTGGAAGCATTCCTATGCTCCCCATATGTACATTAATGTTTCTGCATCAGCTGCCTTTACTGCTGGTGGTTATTGTCATGTTTTGTTACTCTTGTCAAAATGGTTGTTGTCATCATCATTGTTTCGCTTTCAGCTTTTAATCCTCAGGAATCCTCCTCCTCCACATTTGGCAGCCTTCAAAAACTCCTCGTAGACCTAACTTCTTGGAAGGCTGTAGGCCAGCAGCTTCTCTCAAGTCTCAAGAGATTGCAGGAAAGAAAACAAACAGCTGGTCAGTGAGTACATCTTACAGCCTGTGGTAGTCAGCGGTGGTGACTGTAGAGACACCAGATGACCATCTCCGGGAGGGGGCTCAGAGACCACGCAAAGGAAGTAATGAGGATGACTCTTCTATAAGAGCTAACTTCCTACAAGGCCTGGAACAGAGCCCTGAAAAGGCTGGTTTGGAACCTAAGTCATGATTAAGCCCACACAAGAGACCTCTGGTTCATCTTATGTTTGTTGACTCACTGATTGAAAAGTGGAGGACTTCTTTTGACCAAGGCGGACACTGATTTATTGACTTTGGTGCTCACGTAGGAAGCACTTTTCAGAGTCATCAGCTCCTGAGCATTCGAAGCTGAGATGTAGAAGGGAGAGGGAATCAAGATGGGATTGTGCTTGCTCCAGAATGCACTTGAACAATGGGGGAGGGCAGAAGAAGGGGGCATACTCTTCTTTTAGGATGATAAAAGAAATGATGGCTGTTGTGCAAAAGATTTGTCACAAATGATTTTTTGAGGGGAGGGGGCAAAAAAATCCCCACCTCCTGAAGTGTGAAAAATGTTGTGTTCTTAATCATTTTTCACTACAATTTTTTAAACATCTCAGATCTTTCCTGTAAAGGATGAGAAATACTGTGAATGTTTGTGAATATTCTTTACTTCCTTATCTCGTGGCTAAATGATTCAGGCCAAACAGCTTTTAGGTTAGGAAATGGAAGCAAATGGTTAATTGTTTAAATGATTATTGGTTGTATTTTTTTTTTAACCTTGCAGGGAAAGGTGCTTAGGTTTTGGGTGCCAAGAGTACTTAGACAGCCTTGAATACTATACGCTACTAGCTTGTGTGTGCATATATCATTTTATGTTTTGCTTCAGGCAGCAATGTATCTTGGGAAGTCTGGGGGCCCTTCACACTGTTTCTCATCCATGTCACGTTCAATATCAGACACACACACACTAAGTTGTAACACACTCAATAAATGTCCACCAAGGGGGACTGTGCAGAGGTGAAGGGAGAGAGCATGAACAACGCTCTCCCTCAGGCTATTGGTGAATTCCATAGGTAGAGAAGTAACAGACAGACTTTTTAACATCTCTCTCCAGGGGGCAATTCTGCTTCACAAATTGGAACAGGCTTTACGCTAGTAGAAAATGCAGTAATTGAATAAAATGTTGTGGAAAGGTGTTTTTTTTCTTCTTCAAACACAAATAATTATTACGCCAAACAGCTCCACAGCCGAGAAAAACCAATTTCTTGGCCTCAAGTCTGTTTAGAGAGTTAGCTGGGCCCCTTCCTGACCAAAATCATCATCATCACCACCACCACCACCGTCATCCTACAACCTGGAAAACAGAATGATTTTTTGTCCATATCACACTGTTTTCTGCATAAAAATAGCATGTGCAAATTTGACACAGATTAAGTCCTGAACAGTGAATAGTCTTTGAAAACTACAGTGTTTCTGAAGACTTTCTCACAGTGGGAAGAAAATTGCTACAAATCACTTGTTGCTTCCTATTAATGACAAAGCAAAAATTACATCCCTATTCATAGTATCATAGGACTACAGAGTTGGAAGGAATCTCAAGGATTATCTAAACCAACATTTTGTCAGTGTAAGAGTCCATATCCCTGACAGGTGGCCATCCAACCTCGGTTGAAAAAAATGTCTGTCTTGAATGTTTTCCCATCAGTTTGCATATACCCCATCTTTTCCCCAAGAGTGGGATTCATAGTAGCTTAGAAAGGTAACAAAGGAGAACCCATCACTTCCAAGGTACTCTATTCCACTGTTGAATAGCTCTTCTCATCAGGATGTTGTTCCTAATATGGAGCTGAAATCACTCCCCATCTTGTAGTTTGTAGTTTGTACAGCATCTTCTTGTTTTCCTGAGACAGGGACATGAGGCTTAGTGTCTGGTTGGTGCCCTATACTAAGGGGTTATCTAAATGGTGAAAATACTCCTCATGGTATTGACATGCTGGAACGTGTCCAGAGGAGGGCGACCAAAATGGTGGGAGATCTGGAAGCCATGCCCTATGAGAAGTGGCTTAGGGAGCTGGGTATGTTTAGCCTGGAGAAGAGAAGGTGAAGATGTGACATGATAGCCATGTTTAAATATTTGAAGGGATGTCATACTGAGCATGGAGCAGACTTGTTTTGCTGCTCCAGAGACTAGCACATGGAGTAATTGACGCAAACTCCAGGAAAAGAGATTCTATGTAAACATTAGGAAGAACTTCCTGACAGTAAGAGCTGTTTGGCAGTGGAATGCCCTGCCTGGGAGTGTGGTGGAGTCTCCTTCTTTGGAGGTTTTAAAACAGAGGTTGAATGGCCATCTTTCAGGAATGATTTGATTGTGTATTCCTGCATGGCAGGCGGTTGGACTGGATGGCCCTTGTGGTCTCTTCCAACTCTATGATTCTATGATTTTATGGAATAAAATAAAAATAAGAGGATGCCAGCCGATATCTAGCTGCTCTGAGCATCCTATTTATCCCATGCCTGCCTGCCTGCCTGCCTGTCTTCCTTCCTTTTATTGGCTGCTATTTCTACAACCCCTTTCTTTCTGGCACCATGGCCTACCCCAGTAGAGTTATGCCAACATACTTTGCAACCATGCTTCCAGCCATATATACAGTGAAAAAAACTTAAAGAGACCTCACATCCTGTTCTTCAGCATGCCCTCCTTCCTGTAAATGTTAAAATTTTCATATTCTTTTCCCCTTTGCTTTGAAGCAATGGTGATTGCACCATACAATGGAGCCTGCAGATATGAACTGTGATGAGATAAACACACAGCCACTGAGCTATGAATGTCCTTAACAGCTGCTGAGGTTGCTGTGGAAATACCCCTATTCAATCTTCTCACCACTGCTCAGCCAACATATGGCTATAAAAGGATGTAATTTATTAGTTGGGATATGGCAAAATATGCTTGCAAGAATCCAGAACTTGCTTCACTTCTCGTTTACACAACAGCACATCAATCTCTTTTGCTTTGCTTTTTGCAGTCCCACCCACATTTCTAAAATCCACTCCTGTGTTTAAATTAAATAATTTTAATATCATAATCATAGAATCATAGAGATGGAAGGGACGACAAGGGCCATCTAGTCCAACCTTCTGCCATACAGGAATACACAACAAAGCATGCCTTAAAGATGCCCATCCAACCTCAGTTTAAAGAACTCCAGAGGTGGAGAGTCAACCACCATCCAAGGCAATCTATTCCACTGTTGAACAGCTCTTACAGTAAAAAAGTTTTTCCTATGTCATGTCACCTCTCAGTTGTCTCCTCTAAACACCTCCTTAAGTAATTTGTCATGAAGTTTGGTCTCTAGACCTTTGAATGAAGCGCATCACACAGTATACAAATTGCAGACACAAAATGGCACTTCATAAAAATATAGATTTGGAGTTTAATCACACTGGTTCATGTTTATGTCTGGGAACCATGAACATGCTGAGTTCAGACTGCAATGATAATTTATGGATTTCTCTGTCCTCTCCAAATATCTGCAGGGCAGTTGGAAGGAAGATGGAGTAAGCTTGGTTTCTGCTGTTCCAGAGGACAGGACCCAAACCAAGGAGTTTGGCCAAGAATAGACTCATTGAATCAATGGTCACAAATATAGGTAAAGCCTACTGATTCCTGCTCTAGTTGGGACTCACAAAAGGATTTAGGCATCTGAGTAAACCTTAGGAGGAACTTCCTGATGATAAGAGCTGTTCAGTGTTGGCTGGAATTCACTATCACATTTATAGATGTATAACCTAGAGCAGTGTTTCCCAAATTCTGGTCTTCCAGGTATTTTGGACTCCAGCTCCCAGAATCCCTGATCATTGGCCAAGGTGGCTGAGCCTTCTGAGAGTTGAAGTCCAAAACACCTGGAGGACTAGAGTTTGGGAATCACTGCTTTAGATTAATCAGTGACACTGATTTAGATGATATGGCCCTTGCTTTGCCATCTGTGATGCTATGGTTCTAGCTCTCAATCAGGGTTGAAGTGTCACTTTTGAGAGAGTTGCCAAAATGAATACTGTCGGACATTTCCAGCTTCATACCATAAATGGGAATGCGGTTAAGTGTTAAGATTCACCACCGTTTTATTATCTACTGACTAACATCACTAAAACATTTCTTCCTTCTTTTTTATTTTTTATTTTTTGCAGGGGGAGAAGGAGAGAGTGAGGTTTACATGCTGTACATTCTGTAGTATTGGAATCATATGGAGTCAGAAGTTTGGCTGTTGGATAAAGAGACACGTTTTTGTATGACAGTGGCTTTCGTAATATATGTTCTCTGACTGATGGTTTGGGAAATAGAACAGTAACCTCACATGACCTGACTAGCAGCTACTAAGCCTGAACCAAACATTCTCACTTTGGTTCCAACCTTTGGATCCAAATATTATAAGTAGGGTAGTAGAGAATTTCATTTGTTGTACATTTTTAGGGTTAGGGTTAGGTTAGGGTTAGAGTAAGCATAGTGGTTTGAATGTTGGACTAGGACTCTGGGAGACCAGGATTCAAAATCCCACTCATCCATATAAATCCACTGGTTGACCTTGGGCAAGCCACACTCTCTCAGCCTCAGAAGAAGGCAATAGCAAACCTGCTGTGAGCAAAACATGCCAAGAAATCCCCCCAAGAGGTTTACCCTAGGGTAATCTTAAGTGATAGATTATTTAAAGGCATTTTTTGTAGCGAACATGATGTAGTCATTTGAGTGTTGGATTAGGGCTTCAAGAGACCAGGGATTGAATCCTGACTCAGAAATGGAAACCCACTTGGTGAACTGGAGAAAATCCCAGCCTTTCAGTCTGAGAGGACAGCAATGGTGATCACACTTAAAAGTCTAAAAATGCTGAAATAAATAAATAAATAAATACACACAAGCACTGAAACACACTTAAAAACGTGCCTGCAACACAGATAGGTTCATAACAAGAGCATCCAGTAGTTTTTACATTCTCACCTGGGAGTGTTCTGGCGGGGATTGCCAATTGATGCTGGAAACATGCCAGCAAAATGGGGCGCAGTTTCATGTGCTTGCAATCATGGCAAAAAAAACCCATGGCTGATCAATTGACAGCTTGGTCCATCAATAAAAAAAAGAATGCCTTATTTTCTACACATAATCGTGAAAGCACAACATCATGCAAAATTGCCGCCCTTTCACGTTCATTAGATGTCATTATGAGACCATATCTGCCACATTTGATAAAGTCCTTGGTGTCAATAAAGTTGGAGATCAAGGGTAGGGATGATTTCAATTCCACCAGCAAGTAATTTAAGGCGACTGCTTGCATCCACCATTCGAGTGGTTTGCAGAGTATTCTGGAAAACAATTGGGAGGGTCATCAGCTGAAAAAGAAAACAACTCTGTCATTTGCAAAGGGACAAATCAAGATCACTTATGCTTTATTGTGAATTATGAGTCCAAGACATGATGAATAGTTCCCTGTCCTGATGCTGCCCTTTCAAAAATGCAACTGAGCTGAAATTTCTCAAAAGCATTTGAAAATACGACAATGTCTGAGGGTTTTTTTTCCCTCGCTCCCAACCCTAGCACGAAGAGAGCCACTTTGAGTAATTGTCTCTGAATATTGTTCCTTTCTTAGGCATGCTTTTATTTTTGAAGGTGGGAAGAGGTGAAACTTGCATGGTTTGGGGTTGAGGAATGGAGGCATAATGAATTGAAGGAGAGACAGCGTGCTGTAGTGGTTTGAGTATTGGATAAGGTACTGGGCGACCAGAGTTTGAATTCCCACTTGGCCAGGAAACCTACTGTGTAACCTTGGGCAAATCATACTCTCTCAGCCTCAGAAGAAGGGAACATCAAACATTTAAATGAACAGATCTTGCTGAGGAAAAAAAAACCATGATAGGTTCACCGTAGGGTCACCATAAGCCAGAAACAACTTGAAGGCACATGACAACAAAAGAATTGAAGACTGCTATTTATTTAATGATGCATTGAAGGTCCAGATGTCAGCATTCAACTTGACCAAACTGGCACCAAAGCAAACATACACCTTACCATTTATAGCAGTTTTGGAAAATCTAAGTAGAAACAGCATACAGCAACCTATAGCAAATCAAAGGAAAATCCTGGAGATATGAGCCAGTCGTAGAACTACATATTAAGCCACAGTGGAAAATTACCAAGTGAGCAGTAAATGAAAGTTATTTGTGTCAATCTTTTTCCTTACATAGTGTCATTGTTTTAATAGAAAGCACCAGTTATTTGACACTTGGGTCAGAATGCTCTAATAAAACTTAATCTATTTTTTCCTTGTGATTCCTAGGAGGTTAATCATAACTGCAGTGTCTGCATTTTTGCTTGATACAGAATAATTTTCTTTTTAGCATGTTTAGCACCTTACTTTGACTTTATGGTCAACTTCTTACGTTTCCATTCAGAGGGTGACAGTTGCCACCCACAATGACCTGGAACAATATTAGTCCTGGTGCATTGAGCAGGATGAAAAATGGCAGGCAGGCTGCAAACATGGTTGCTGCTGTGCCTTGTGGGGTATAGACAAAAAACTAGGGTGAGGGAATAAGCTGTACTACCCTTGAGTAGCTGGAGAGTTCCATGTGAGTGGAGGAATGAATCCACCACAGGATGTCATCTCAAGAATAATGGAGCTATTCATGGTACTGAACTTATTTGGAGTATAGGTTTCAGAACCTTGGATAGTGCCTTTAAAGTCCAAGATTAAAACCTAAAGGTCCACTGAAATGTAATCCACTAGCAACCTTGCCTCTGTGAAACCACTGGAAGTTTCTCCTTTCCATGGAGCCATTTTGTGAAATTCTCTACTATTACCTGATCCAGTTCCTCTGCCCATAAATAAGGAGGAGACTTTCAAGGGCTCGCTGGTGCACATTTCTAGGTGTACTTTTTTCAGCCCTGTTCTTCTTCCAGAAAAGTTCTCAGCAGGATTGGATATCACTTTCCAATTTCCATGTATCATTGGTCAACCTCCTTTCACCAAAGGAACCACTTTCTTTTTATGTACATTTTGTACATCCTTAACAACTGTTTGCAATATTTCTCTGGTTATAAAACCTAATTCCCCCCTTTCCATTTCTTCCTTTGATCTGAACAATATCTTTGAAGTTTCTGCTCATTCCCTTTTCCTAAGATGTGGTTTTGCTGGTAATTTACATTGGGAAATCTGTTCCCCTCAAGATCCAAACCCAATGGAATTAATTTCCAGCTCTGATCCCTACATCACTGTCAATAACTGGATCTGCTTGGCTTGTGGCAAGTACAATCATTATTATTTTTTTCCCCAGAATGGGAAGATTACCATTGTCATCAATTTGCAAATTTGGGATGAGATACCAGATATGTGCATCACTGGAAAGATACAAGCATGGGAAATTCAAAAATGAAAACAAAAATATACCAAAAAAAAAAAAAAAGTTACACCAAGCACAAAAACACAGTTCAAAACTTCCAAGTAAATCAGGGAAGTTTTTAAAAAGTGTGTCACTTACCTGGATGTCCTGATCTCACCTGCAAGTGTCCTGGCATGACCTCCTATTGACGCTATATTCCTGAGAGTTTAATGGCCCGAGGTTTCACATGTCGGCAATGCCGGCACCAAATCACAACTGGGGTTCTATTGATGGCTCAGCCCATCAATAAAATGAAATGCCATATTGACACCAGTGGAACACAAAAGGATGATGTTGTCTGATATTGGCGTCCTTTTGCATTCCTTTGTTGTCAGTATGGTGCCATATTAGACACATCTGACAATTTCCTGTATTCCAAAGGAAGGAACTGGCAAAGCCACCTTGGGGTATTCCTTGCCTAAGAAAGACCTACAAAATTCATGATGGTTGCCATAAGCCAACAGGCAACTTGAAGGTACAGACACATCCAAACATACCATGTATTCCAGCGTATAAGACGACTGGGTACATAAGACGACCCCCCAATTTTTAAGTTAAAATATAGACTTTGCCCCCCCCCGTGCAGCCAGCCACCCACCAGCCAGCCAGCTCAGTGGCTGTAGATGATGGAATAGTCTGTGAAATTAAAGGACTGAGAACAGCTAAAAAATCATGGGATACTTTGAAAAATCTCTGTGGTGTTCCATCTTTGGAAAGTAAGGTTTCATTAATAATGGAGTTGGTTAATATGAAGCTATCAAATCCCAAATTTTTGAATGAGCACATTAATGATTTTAGAGCCACATTGGCAGACTTGCAAACTCCTGGAGAGGAAATCCCCAAAACTATGCAAATGGAAATCTTCCTGGCAAGTTTACCAAAATACAATCCCTAAATGGAGGGCAATTAACACTTTCAAAGCAGTCTTATACGCAGGAATATATGGCACCTCTTTTCTGTTACCCCTCCATCCATCCATCCATCCCCCCTTCCCACCCCACTCCACCCCTTCTTTCTCTCTCTCTCTTTCTCTTCTTTCCCCCTCACAACCACTTCTCTCCCTCCCTCCCTCCCCCTTTCTTCCCACACTACCACATCTTCTGACTGAGAAGGTCACTCTTGCTGAAAGCTTAAAGGAGTGGCTTGCCTTTGAGAAAAGTCTACACAGGGCTGGTTTGAGGGCCCTGCAGCACCTGCAGCTGCAGGGGTCCCCCTCATTGTGCCCCCTGTCATAACCCTCCTCCTGCAAAAATGTTATTAGTAATAATCTGAATATTCTGTACTGTGAATAGGTTAGGTTAGGTTGACTTGAGATAAACATATGGGGTCCCCAATATAAAGTGTTGCAGGGCCCCCAAAAATTTCTTAAACCAGCCCTGAGTCTATGGGTTGCACCTTAGGTTGCCCACCCCTGATGTCTACAGCAGCAGCTTTGTTGTTTATGCAATGACATTTACAGAGCCTCCGGGACCTGTGCGAACATAATCCCGGGTCACTCATTTTATTAAACAGATGACCATATTTCCTGTGACAGAACAGACTCAGGCAGTAACACGTGGTGGTGGTGGGGATGAGGAAACTTTCTTTATGATGCTTCCAGAAGAAAAAAAAGAAAGCTTTTGTTTAAAGGGAGGGAGGTTTAAAGCAAACAAATCCTTGAGTGTGATCCTCTCCTAGACAGCGTGTTGGACAGGAGAATGGTTGGGTGTTGGGTCCATGGCTGGATCCAATAAGCCAGCAACATGGGGATTATATGATATATTTTAGCAGCTCTGTAAGAGTAGGCCTCTGTGCTTCTTCTCTCCCCACTGTTGGACTTAACTGAGTGTTACCTGACTTTGAAGCTCTCCATACGGCCTTGGCATTTGGTCCTGTTTATGTGTCCTGACAGGGAGAGAACAGATCTGTTTAACATCCTCAGTATTTTCTCCGTAGACGCTTTGAACAGTTACGTCACCTGTCGCTTCTGCCATGGGGACTGGAGCCAGGGAGTGCCTGAGACATTTTGCTGCCTGGGTGAGGTGAAAGGCAAGATGGTGGCTCCTTCCCAGCCAGAAGCTGACTGGTCTTGCAGAAACACTTGCGGGGGCTTATTTGCAGCCACAATCAAGACTCAGGACGCTACCTTAGAAGTCCCATGACTGTGCAGCAAAGGCAGCTAGGTCTTCTAAAAGACTGAAACAGTCAAAAGGATCCTTTGGGAGCTGCCCTTGCCAACTCTCATGCTCCCACAGAATAGTTCAGGATGGTGCAAAATAGCACACTAGGATATGGAAGGCAACCTGGTACGATTCCTGATGTTTACTATTACAGTACAGTAGCTTTTAGTAACAAATATAATCTAATAGAACAGGTTAGCTATGCATATGCAGTAAATTCACAACAACTTTTAGTAACAAATTCAATCTTGTAAACAAGTTGACAATGCAAAATATATATTCACTAGCTGGACAATACACTGTTAAAAAACACCCCAAAACACACCCAGTAGACCTTATGAGCCACCATAACAATGACTATCTAGACTCGCCAATGAACTAAGACACAAATGGCATTGGATTTGCTTTCATTTCTATTTCTAAACCCTGTGTTATTGAGAGAGAGAGAGAGAGAGAGAGAGAGAGAGAGAGAGAGAGAGAGAGAGCTTTCTACAGATCCTTTGCCCAGTGCTTTCAATTATTTAAGCTCTAAAAGAATTTCTTCTGTTCTGCTCTTTCACAGTGAACTCAACCTTTTGGAGAAGCAGACCCATGTTCAACCAGACTCAACTGATCAACTAAACACACTGTACAAAGCATTGGGAGAACACTACTAGATCATCCTGAAGTTCTGGTCTAAGCCAGCATCCTCTTTCCCAGAGCAAACAGCCAGACAAACCGGGAAAGCACACAACTAGGAAGACGTGATAAGGTATCCTTGTTAATTAACTAGCTGGCCCTAACTCTATTTCATCCAACCCCTATCATGTCTCTTTGATGGACAAGCCTCTGAGTTAAATCATTCCCCAAATCCCCCTCTGTCTCCATAGCATTCCAAGGGTTTTGATTGGCTGGCTCTGGCTAAGCCTGTTCAGCTTCTCAATTCATGCAGCTGTATTCCAGATTTGTGTAGATGACCATCAAGCCCTTGTGACCAACACCGCCAGAAGGCTACGGGGGATTCAGTCCTTTGATTACTTTCTGATCCTGACTTCTGAAGCAATGGGTGAGGCAGATCAATTCTGCTCCTTTGGTCCCATAATGCATCTGCAGCCAGGATCTTCAATGGCCAACGTGAGATTCGTGGAAGTCTCTCGTCATCCATTATAGGCTGAGATGACAAAGATGATGGGGATGAAAACTGGCCTGTGAAATCCAACGACAGGCCCACTCACAGCTGAGTTCCTTCTATCAGCATCCCAGAAGTCTGAAAGCAGAGTTGGAGAGCAGTCTAGAATTCCTGAGGAGTGAGATCGCTTGCCTGCCGTACTGGAAATAGGTCTTAACTTTGGAAACTACTGGTGCTTCTGGATACATGGAATGAGTCACTGCATCATCTACAGAAGTCAGTGGCATTTCTCCAACATGAATACCCAAGGCATGGTTCCGGGGAACAGGCTGCATAGAAACCAACTCTCTGACTCGCATCTTTGAGAATCAAACAGGCAAGAGAGCTCTTCTCTACCAGAGAAAAGAGGCCAAGTTTCACAATGATTCAGTTGCGGCTGCATCAAAAGCTATTTAAAGTACATGTTGGCCAGACGGGATGTACGAGGACCAGACCAAAGTTTAATTAAAAGCACTTGGGAGTGATGTGGGGATGCCTTTACCAAGTGAGCATTACTCAGACCCCATTATGTTGGCAAACTTTCCCCCCTATCCTCCTATAGCTGTGCCCTTAAGCACAATCATTCTCTTATCTCAAGCTTCTTGGAACATCATGGGGTCCAATATCATTAGGAGTACAGTTGTCCCTTCACATTCGCTGGGGTTTGGTTCCAGGACCCTCCGTGAATACCCAAATCCGTGAATACTCAAGTCCCATTATATCCAATGGCAGAGCAAAATGGTGTCCCTTATATAAGATGGCAAAATCAAGGTTTGCTATTAGGATTGTTAATTTTTAAGAATATTTTTCAAGCCGTGAATACTCAAATCCGTGAATGTCAAATCCGTGAATGTGGAGGGACAACTGTATTTGAAATGGGAGGGTAAAAATGTAAAATGGCTTTCCCTCACAGCTTTTGTGTAGACAGCATAGTGGCCACCGATGGATGGTGATTACCAGCTTGTGACATGTTTCTTGAATATCTTTTTTCCCCTCCAATTGGAGGGGAGATTTCCCTCCTGATCTTTTTGCAATAGATGTCATCCTGTGTTGGACAGGGACAGCCTTGTCTGTATCTCTCTGGAATAAGTTAGGCATAGGAAAAAAATTGTTTGTGAGAAACAATAGGGAGAGATGTTGAAGGCAGCCACAATCATGCAAGAATGTTCTTCTTCTAGACTTTTCAGTAATGGAAAAGAAGAAACAGCTACTTAGCAGGGGGGAAACATATGTTCCAATGTGTTGCACATCTGGCCACCATCTTCCAACCTCATCTGCCTAGCCAAAAGACTCCTCCCCGCCTTCTCCCAGCTTATTACACTTTTATGTTTGAAGGTATAATTTTCAGTGATTACTGATGCCTCTTCCTTGGATAGTTCATCAAGGTCTTTTCCTTCCTGGAGACCAACAGGGATCAGAGTGGAATGTTTTGTGAGAGACTGTAGCCATTGACGCCATCTGCATTCCATGATGCTATGATGCTATTCTAACTGGAAGATCTGCAATGTTTCAGCACTATTGCAGTCTTGGAAGGAAGGAACCTCCTTAAAACCCAACCCAGCCAGCCTTCCCCAGTACCGTGAAGGAGAAATGAATGAAGATTAGGATAAAGATTGGGGTCTCACCCTGTCCCCGCCCCATGTCTTTCTTCCCATGCAATTGCTTCAGGCCCATCTTACCGGAAAATTTCCATCCATAAAATACAAACCTTACTGGAATTCTGCCCCCCCTCCCTCTGGGTCAGTAAGTTTCTTGAGTCTTCTTATTAAACTTGGCGGAAACAGGTGTGAAGAATTCATCACTTCCCCTCCAGGCTTGTTCAGACACACTGGATGGCTTGGCTTGTGTAAGACTCCAACAGGCTTCTGTCTGGCAGGGTTACCTCCCATCTGTTTCTAATTAATTAGACACAAACCTTGCCCGTCCCCATTCATTCCTAACCAGTGATTTAGCAGTGATTACAGAAGATAATCAATGATGGGGAGAGTGCTCAGAAGACTGAACTGCTACACTACCATGTCTATGTGTCCCCCAAATAAGTGGAGTGGCTCCTTTGAGTTAATTCCTTTCCAAAATTGAATTTGGGCTGGCTGGAATATCCTAGGGGTAAGGAATTGCAGTTGGTCGTGGGGGGGGGAATCTTAGTGGTTTACATAGGTTACTAAAAATGGCAAATAGACATACATACACATGCCTAGAAATATCCAGACATCCACTTCTAGATCTGAAAAAATGAGTATAGGTCTCCTTCTGTATCTGCAGAACCAATATCTGCAGTTTCAGTTATCCGTGGCTGAAAAAAATAGGGACATATACTAAAGAGACATGGTGGAAATTGCCTAAGAAACTGTCCTCTCTAGGAATTGCTAGGTTCTCCAACACAACTCTATATGACATGTTTGTACTGGTTTGTTTGAATTGGGTTCACTATTATCCACAGTCCCATTTATAAATCTGGGAACATACCTTCCATGGATACCAGGGGCAACTTATATATATTTCTATCTGAGAAAAAAACAGAGCAGGGAGTTGAAACTGACTTCAAAGGTAATTTGACTCTTCTAAAGTCTTCCAGGAAAAGCAATTAACCCATTTTTTTAATAGACTCATAGAATTGGAAGACACTACAAGGGCCATATAGTCCAATCCCCTGCCATGCAGGAATACAAAATCAAAGCACCACTGACAGATGGCCATCCAACTGCTGTTTAAAGACCTCCAAAGAAGGAGACTCCACCGCACTCCCAGGGAGTGAATTCCACTGCTGAACAGGTCTTACTGTCAGGAAGTTCTTCCGACGGCTTAGGTGGAATCTCTTTTCCTGGAGTTTGGGTCCTTTGTTTCGTGTCCTAGTCTCTGGGGCAGCAGAAAACAAGTTTGCTCCATCTTTAGTATGACATCCCTTCAAATATTTAAAAACGGCTATCATGTCACCTCTTAACCTTCTCTTCTCCAGGCTAAACATACCCAGCTCCCAAAGTTGTTCCTCATAAGGCATGACTTCCAGAACTCCCACCATTTTGGTCATCCTCCTCTGGACACATTCCAGCTTGTCAATATCCTTCTTGAATTGTGGTGCCCAGAACTGCGCACAGTATTCCAGGTGAGGTCTGACCAAAGCACAATCTGAACTCTCTTTCCCTTCACCTTACAACAGAGACTCCAGACATCCTGAATAACTTCTCTAGAGGCATTTAGGAGCAAAATAGTATTTTTGTTGTTGGTACCACCCTCTGACATCTCCTGGTTGGGGGGGGGGAGAGAATAATGTAGCTCCAACAGCTGCCTACCCAATCCTAGTGGTACTTTTGGCAAGAATAGACCAATTTAATCAACTGTTAAATAGTGAGTCAACACTTTTGTTCCTCCCATTGATCCAATAGGTTTATGCTTATCAGGATGTCCAGACCTAAACTTAGTAAATTGGGCTGGGTAAATCTCCCATTATTGCTTTCTCTCACATTCTAATTTCCCAAATCTCACACTCTTTCTTTTCCTTTATGGACAGATTCATAAATGTCGGCAAGTTCTTACCAAAATTAAAAAAAAAACAACAAAACCACACAGTTTGGCAAGTGTTGCAAAATCAGCCATGCTTTCAGCATTTCCATGTGTGTGATACATAGACATCCTTGTGATTGGGATATAAAAGCCAGCAGGACTTCTGAGAGGAATCAATGGGCATTGGGGCCTAGGGGGATGCTGGCATACAAGTGTGCCATGGCAACAGTCAGCACACCTGGGGCTTGGCAGCAACAGCTCAGACCAGATCAAAAGCACAGGGAAGGAAGGACAGAAGGAGAACAAGGAATAAAGGTATGGATAACAGCTAAGGGTAGAGCCAAGGGTGAATAGAGAAACCTCCATAGATAACTGTGAAAGATGTTCAAAGGATGCTATAGACCAGGGCTTCTCAGGCTATCTGATGTGTGGTATAGGAAATTATAATCCCCCCCCAGCAGTGTTCCAGGGGTCAGCACCATGTTTGTGCCCCTTGGCATTGATTCTTTCTTGGAAACTTGCCAGGACTTGCACTGGTCCATAGATTATCACTTTTGAGTAGCATCGCTGTAACAAGTCTTTTCCAAGTCCTGAGCCTATTTATTCATTTATTTATTTTCATTCACTGCTCTGATTCCACAGTATGTTCAGGGTGTATGAACAGGAGTATAGTGCTTAGATCAAGGGAAGTAATAGCGCCACTCTATTCTGCTTTAGTCAGACCTCACCTGGAATACTGTGTCCAGTTCTGGGCACCACAGTTCCAGAAGGATATGGACAAGTTGGAACATGCCCAGAGGAGGGTGACCAAAATGGTGGGAGGTCTGGAAGCCATGCCCTACGAGCAGCAGCTTAGGGAGTTGGGTATGTTTAGCCTGGGGAAGAGAAGGTTCAGAGGGGACATCATAGCCATGTTTAAATATTTGAAGTGATGTCATATTGAGGATGGAGCAAGCTTGTTCTCTGCTGCTCCAGAGACTAGGACATGGAGCAGTGGACTCAGACTCCAGGAAAAGAAGCTCCAGCTAAGCATTAGGAAGAACTTCCTGATGTCAAGAGCGGTTTCAAAGTGAAATGCGCTGCCTGGGATTGTGGTGGTGTCTCCTTTGGAAGTATTTAAACAGAGGCTGGATGCTCATCTGTCGGGAATGCTTTGATTGTGTATTCCTGCAGGGCAGGAGGTTGAACTAGATGTCACTTGTGGACTCTTCCAACTCTATAATTCTATGATTCTATGATTCTTTCATGCTCCCTTTGTTCACATCCCTTCCCATTCAAGACTTTTGCTAGGTGAATGCTGTTTTTGAATCGAAAGTGGATTTCTGGGGGTGGGAGTTGGAAGGGTAGAATGTGTAACCGTGAGGGCAACCAGACGGTGAAAGGTCTGGAAGCCATGTCCTATGAGGAGTGGCATAAAGAGCTGCATATGTTTAGCTTGCAGAAGAGAAGGTGAAGAGGTAACATGATAATCATGTTTAAACATTTGAAGGGGTATCCTATTGAAGAGGGAGCAAGCTTGTTTTCTGCTGTTCCAGAGACTAGGACATGGAGCAATGGGCTCAAATTACAGGAAAAGAGATTCCACTTAAATATTAGGAAGAACTTCCTGACAGTAAGAGCTGATTGGCAGTGGAATGCCCTGCCTGGGAGTGTGGTGGAGTCTCCTTCTTTGAATGTTTTTAAACAGAGGCTGGATGGCCATCTGTCAGGAATGCTTTGATTGGATATTCTTGCAGGGTAGTGTGGTTTAGTGGTTAGACTGATGAACTAGCAGCTCTTTCATACTGCACTATTAGAGCACTTGATACCACTTTCACTGCCTTGGTGGTGTTCTAATTAATTCTGGGATTTGTTGTTTGGTGAGCCACTAGAACTCTGGTAGGTGCAGCCATGACAGTTAAATGGGAATCCAAGTGCAATAAATATGAAGTGTGAAAGGGCACAAGACTCTAGGAGACCAGCATTCAAATCCTCGGTTGGCCATGGAAATCCACTGGGTGAGCATGGGTAACTAACTCTCCCAGCCTAAGAGAAGGTCAGTAGCAAACCTCATCTTGCCAAGAATGCTTTAAAATAGGGTAAAGACAAATCAAGACTGAAATGAAGGTACATCACAACACTTATGCTCCCTGAATTTAGGTTTTGAGCACGTTTCACGACACTCTTCCTCCCCAAGGAAACAAGAATGGCAGGACATTGGGGGCAAAGTCTTCATATTTTTCACCTCCATGTTACGATGAATGCACAGAGAGCTCAGTCATTCCCTACAAGGCATCAAAGCTTCTCTCTCCCAGACTGCTTGGCAATCTTCGCTTAGCTGAGCAGTGGAATAGAATTGCTAAGACTTCGAGAGAGCGAGGAGGCAACAGAGCTGTAACCTACTAGAAGGGATGGAGGATGGCAGCTGTCTTTAATAAAAACCAACCAACCCTTGAGTTAGCCACAGAGAATGTGAGTAAGCTGAATCCCATCTGCTTGGAGGTTTCCCTTTGGTCCCCGAAGAAGATGAGGCAGGATATGAGCAGAGGTGTGCGCAGCCCTGCCGGAAATGCTGCATAGAAACATGAGGAGTTATGCCTCCCCGCGCTCTCTTTGTCTGAGCTTCAGGAGTGAGCTCATCAGTCGTGGCCTCCCACCATGACAGGAACCGGAGAACTACACATGGCCCAGAAAAAGAGGAGATCTCAAACACTAACACGGGGCTTTCTCTTGGCCCATGATAGCCAGAACTGGAAGAGGTACAAAAAAAAAGAGTGAATACAGTATTGCGTCATTACTATGCAGGGACGTTTATGGCCAATGCTGCATACTTTGCATCATGTGTGCGTGTGTATATACACACTAGAGATGTAAATCTTCACATACTTGATGAAACAATGAATAATTTCCAATTTTATCCAGACCAGCTGAGATTATGAGAGTTGTACTACTGGCATTGCTCAAAGTTGGAGAATTCTTTTTTTTTTGGGGGGGGGGGGAGAAATCTTACACCTGGATAAATTGTATGAAATGGTACTCCCATCTCTCCGTTCATCATTGGGGTGGAGAATTTATTTCATTAATAGTTACAGTGGTCATTGGTTTCAGATGGGGTTTGGTTCCAGGGACACCCCCCACCCAATGAATACCAAAATCTGTGGATGTTCAAGTCACATTATGTACAATGGCATGGAAAAATGGCATCCTTTATATAAAATGGCAAACTCAAGGTTTGTTTTTTGGATTTTTAGAAAGTATTTTCTAACCATGGTTGGTTGAATTGGTGGATGCAGAATCCATGGATATGGAGGGCTGACTATATATCCCATTCCTTTCCATGAGCAGACCTGGTGGCTTACAATGAAATAGAACAAACACAATTAAAACATAATGGCTAGAATCCTGTTAATGACATATACGTTTTCCAAATTTGGAGACTCTAGATTTTGAACAATGGACCATGAGCATGCAAAAATGAGCTATCCTGTGAGTGGGAGTTTTGTGGCTATGGTGCCGAGCTGTATCTTACTTATTGTTGTGAAATAGGACATGGTTATGGATATCAGAGATATGCTAGTGTAACTTTACACTGTGCAAGCTATCTGTTGGATCTTGGCCAGAGTGAACAAATTCATAAGAAAGTTAAAAGCTGACCTGAAAACACATGAAGGCAAGAAAAATAGAGCAACCAGAGTCCAAACTCCTGCTTGAATGAAAAGTTAGTTGCCTGCTGTTGGAAATGCAACAGGAAGAGAGCATGCCTGGCCTCCCTTTGTAGGGACTCCCTGGTCTGGAAGTGGCACTTTCGAGGCACACTTTGCTTAAAGCACTAAGTTCCTGTTGAACACTGAAGTAGGGGTTGTCCCTTTTAAATCCCCACTAGTTTTCACCTAAACAGCGAGACTTACTCATGAGGTGCAAAAGTCTACTTAATGAGATCATAGTCAGAACAATGCCTGCTTCCCACTGGAGCTCTCCCTGGTCCTGAAATGCACACTTGTGCTCTTTTCCTAAGTGTGTGGCTGAAATCCTTTGGGGTGGTCTACATGGTGAAAATACTCCTTTCAGGGTGAGAGGAGAAGACAATCTGTCATTGCACCATATTCAGAAGGGGGGGGGCAAAAACCACCAAAACGTATGCTGAAGAAGCCTTTACAACTTTCCCTGTATTTTTTAATAAAGCTTCATGGGGAATGCACATTCTCGCTTGTTGGGAAAAGCGACCGAATTGATCCACTTTCCCAATATGAGCAGAAGATGAAATCTGATTGGTTGGACATGTGCAGGGGCAGAGCTTGCTAACAAGGCAAGCGCCTGGAGCTGCCATGTTGGATTTTTGCCTTAGCGAGTGAGTGCTAAGGCGATAAACATATGTGGGGGTTTTGCTTTTTTGTTAAAGGGAAGGGTCTCTCTTTCGCACTTTGGATAGCAATTTTTTTTTAAAAAAAAAATCCTGTCCAGTGGTGGCAATTTGAGGTAAATAATTCATTTGCAGACACCATCTTGATTCACAGGCATGCCCATTTCCACAGCAAACACCTGTTAAGACAAACAGCAGCCACTGCAAATTGCAGAGTAATCCACATTTTTTGCCTCATATAGACAAACCCTTTATCAGCTACCTAGATTTACTCATTCATAACTATTTTGTATTCATGATTGCTACTTAGTCACAATTTTGACACTATTGCCACCATCATAACTCCTCCCCCAATCTATTTTACCAGGCACCAACTTCATGGGGAGAAGGAGGTCCATTCTTCCAGTGGTTACAGTATGGTTGGATGACATCTCCATCAGGTTTGATGGAATGCAGCATTGAAAGCCCCTCACAATTAATTCATAAAAGTCTGATGGAATAGGTACTTCTGCACCTTGCTGGCAGAAGGAGAGTCTTCATAGGGGGAAAATTCCAAAGTCTGGGGGCAGCCACCAAGAAAAGCTCTCTCCCTTGTTCCCACCAAATGAGCCTGAGAAAATGGTGGGACAGACAGAAGGGCTTCTCTCAAAGGCTCATATAGGGAGACACAATCCTCCAGATACTGTATATTGTTTAAGTGTATTTTGTTTAACTCTTACATTGTAAGCCACTTTGGATCCCATTTTGGGAGCAGGGCAGGATATATAGTCAGACCCCCGTATCCATGGAACCAATATCCACAGTTTCAGTTATCTGCGGGATACAAAACAGGAACACACACCATAGCATCTCCTAGAAAATGCCTAGAGAGGCACTCTCTCTAGACATCTTCTAGGTCCTCCAACACAAGTCTATGGTATTTCTAACTGGAAGTCCCATTCTTTTAATAGGGTTCACTGTTATCTGTGGTTTCCAGTATCCACGGTAAGTCTGGAAACCAACCCAGGTGGATATAAAGGTCCAACTTTATATTAGATAGATAGATAGATAGATAGACCTTTGCCAAAGATCTCAAAGTCCAGGAAGGCCTTCAGAGAACCTGAACCCATCACCTTTAGCCCTGGTTTCTGCACATCCAGCTTCACCACTCTGCTTCAGGTATAACATGAGTCTTCCCTCTCCACCCAGCCTTTAGCACGAACTAGTCCTTTGGTTGGCTAATGGCTCTAGCATGTGTGTTCATATTAGAAGTGGGAACTGTGTGTAGAATTAGTGGCAACCCATCCATCCATCAAGATCTGTTCCCTCCTACCCAGCTGCCCTGCATTGCTAAATGCTTTTGTGGGACAGTTAAAAACTAATGCCTCTCAAGGACCTAGGATTACGCTGTGATCTATCACTGAAGGAAAGCTAGCTTTTAAATTATGGTGACCACATGGGGGTTGTCAGGTTGCTGTGTCAGCAGATGGAGGGGTGATGAAAGGAGCGTTGTAAGAGAGCACTGGGAATGAAGAGTAAGTTTCAAAGAATGAGCATTGAACCAACCTGGACATCCTCCCAAATTCACCACCCTGTTTCAGGCTGAAAATGAAGAGCAGAGGGTAGCAGGAGCAGGAGTGGAATGTGGAATGAAACTAAAAGCAGCAATCATGTAAGAACAAATCCAAAATCCATATTAGCAGACCAGCCAGATTCCTGTTGGAGGGTTACATATGTGCAACCTAGAATTACACACTCGTAACTGCTTTGTATTCATGATCCCAATGTATTCCCTAGTTTAGGGGATGTGTAGGGACGTAAAAGTCCTGAAATCCCTACTTATTGGGCAGCAGCTGCAGCAACTGATGGGGGTCCATTCTGCCGTTGCTTGGGAAGCAGCTGACTGATGGTCCCACTCCCTCTTGTGTGAGCAATCTCTGGTGTGAGGGGGAATTGTGATGGGATGCCATTACCGCCTGTTGCGATGGGGATCACTCATGGGAAGGGAGGGGAATGCCAGTCAGCTGCTCCCCAAATGAAATGGACCTCCATCAGTCAAAGCAGCAGCTGCCTAGTAAGTGGGCATTGATGGGTCAGGCCCTGATACCCTGCAAAACTGTGTAACTACAGTGCTTATACATTTGTTACTTCCCAACAGGACTCCAGCTAATCATTATTAATTGATTGTTGTCATTATGTACCTTTAAGTTGAGGAGTATATGGACAGCCTATCAGGGGATTTTCATGGTAAGTTTTATTCAAAGGAGGATTGCCACTGCTTTCCTTTGAGGCTGAGAGAGTGTGACTTGCCCATGGTGGGCTTCCATGGCTGAGTGAAGATTTGAACCCTCATCTTCCACAGTCTTAATCCTGCACTCAGAGCTCTAAAACTTGCTGATTCCTCCAATCAACTAAGAAAGGATCAAATATGTGTGCCATTTGGGGCAAAGATTTCCAGATTGGATGGTCAGGCATGATGTTACAAAACACAGATTGGGTGGCAGTGGTGATTGGTGACATCCATGTCAATCTGCTCTGGGTTCTAGTCTGACTTTTAATGGAGCTACCTAATGTTCTGAACCCTATTTCCAAAAGAGGTTCAACACCTTGGATGCTACCTTTTTTAAAAATTTGGACCAAAACTGAAAGGGGATTCACTGCCCCACTAACATTAGACACCAGAAATTTCATCTCCCTATGATCATCAAAGTCATCAGCTACTACTTGTAGCAGAGTTTCTTTCTTTCCCCCCTAATTTTTCCTCATGCTGATGCTATTTTGATGGCCATCCAGCAAACATTTTATATTCTCCACAATGCTTGGGGACCTTGCATCATTTCAACCCATTCTACTGGGAAATAAAGAGGTGTTCTAAATCAAACAGTGCTTCATATTTGGCAAAAATTCAGAAAACAGGTCTTATTATGGTTGACATGAGGTCATTGAGAGGGTGGGAGGAAAAAAAGCATCTCTGAAAAAGGAGTATTAATAGGAATATAGTGTCTAGATCAAAGGAAGTAATAGTGCCAGTCTATTTTGCTTTGGTCAGACCTCACCTGGAAGGCTGTGTCCAGTTCTGGGCACCACACTTCAGGAAGGATATCGACAAGCTGGAACATTTCCAGAAACATTTCCAAAATGGTGGGAGGTCTGGAAGCCATGCCCTTTGAGGAGCAGCTTAGGATGCTGGGCATGTTTAGCCTGGAGAAGAGAAGGTGAAGAGGTGACATGATAGCCATGTTTAAATATTTGAAGGGATGTCATACTGAGAATGGAGCAAGCTTGTTTTCTGCTGCTCCAGAGACTAGGACATGGAGCAATGGGTTCAAACTTCAGGAGAAGAGATTCCACCTAAATGTTAGGAAGACATTCCTGACAGTAAGAGCTGTTCAGAAGTGGAATGTGCTGCTGCCCAGGAGTGTGGTGGAGTCTCCTTCTTTGGGGGTGTTTAAACAGAGGCTAGAGGGCCATCAGTCAGGAATGATTTGGGTTGTGAATTCCTGCATGGCAGGGGGTTGGACTAGATGGCCCTTGATGTGGAAACAGCTGTTACTATCAGGAAGTTCTTCCTAATCTTTAGGTGGAATCTCTTTTCCTGACCACCAATAGACTGCTTTCCTATTTGATTTACCTTCACTGGAGTGTTTACAGTTTACACAAGAGGGAACTGACAACCACAGAGATGCCAGAGCTCCCCATGCACCACACAACCGTCCCTCTGTCTTCTTTGCCCCATCAATCAATGACCAAGTCTGCAGTTTATTTCATCCCAGTGTGTTTCCTTGCCCACATCTATGAGTGGTCTCCTGGTAATATGGTGTGTCAGATTTCAGCAGCTACCTGTCTGTCAGATGATGTCTCAGAAGTCCATTTCCTTTTCAGCATTCTCTGTAAAGAAAGAAAAAGGCAGATTCCAAACAGGACAGGCTAGTGTTTGGTTCTATAAACTGAATGTTGTTTTTTCATCTCATGCAAATTCATCCTAAAATTGGAGATGGGGAGAAATGCCCTCACTTTCTCCCTCCCATAGATACACTCCTGATCTCCCTTTCTTTTCTGAGACACCCTGATGTGGTCTGAAGCATCTGGTGCTCCTCAGAAATGCTGAGAAGCCAATTTTGCACCCACACACATGCAGAACGGCACACTTGAGAAACACAAGGCCATTTGAGAAGAGTGACCCAGGGGCTAATAGCAGCCTTAGTGATCTGGTGTGTTGTGGTTGCGTTGGTGGTGGTGGGGCACCCTTAACCCACACACAATGAGCACTGTGCTGAAATCCTTGGGGGAAAACTCTACTCCCCTTCTTAGTCATTGGCTGCCTTGAGCTGAGTTTTCTCACACACCCCCTTAGTGGTGAGGGAGAAAAAAAAGGGGGGTGTTATTTCTTCCTTTCACCATAAATTACATGCAAATGTCTTTTGTCCTACTGCTCCTCTATATATATGAGTGCCTCTTTCACTGAGGAGCACAGAATCCAGGGGAAAGCTGTGCCTTTAATTTACCAACTGAAAAGTACAGCCAGCCTGTGCCTCGAAGGCATCCCATTACAGTGAAATGAGCTAAGGATCTGAGCTCGGCTATATAAACCAGCAGAAGCAGTTTGCTCTAACCACAGTTTGCCTTACTGTCAAACATCTTTCCCTTTCTCTCTCTCTCTCTCTTTCTCTCTGACTCACACCTATGCCACAGAGAGGAGAACTTTTCTGACTTTTGTTCCTCAAGGCAGAAGGAGCGCAAGACAGAGCCGGCTTTGTTCAGCATCCTTTTTCACCCTCCCGGGAGAATTGGACAAAGCAGGATGAACTAAAACATATCAAAAAAGGCAAGGAGGTAAGTCTTCTCTCTGACAATGGGACATTTCTGGAAGGGAAAGGGGATAATTTTAGAAAGAGAAAAAAAAAATTGTTCCCTTAAAAAAAGATGTGTGTTGGGGTTTTTATTTTGCGAGTTTTCACCAAGATATATTTTGAGTTTGGGATGCAAACATCCCTGTTTGGAACTTTTCTCTTGGTTTTTTTGCGATGTCAGATGGGGATCATCAGATGTGTGTTTCCATGGTGCTTCAGTGGATGCATGAGTGAGTCAATGAATGAGCGCTGAAAGCTATAATCAAATGGGATGGTGGTGGCAGCAATGCACACAAATGAAGTTGGCAAAAAAAAAAAAGCATAATGAACTTGGCAGGGAGGTTGCAGGCATTGCTAGGTCTGCAAGGTGTGTGCATGTGGTGGAGTACTTCTGTGACTTTGAGGAATGATACAGACTGCCTGAAATTGCTAGAAATTTAGCATCTTAAATGCAGTATGATAGCCTAACTCACCATGAAATGATAACCTAACTCAGTGTGTTCTTTCCATCTGGGACTTGGCACAGATTCCAGTTACTTTCAGAGGTCCAGAAATGCATGTGTCTGCCTTCCAGACTGAAAGATGATAAGGGGAGGTTTTGCACGTATTTCTTTCATTGTTGCTATTGAAACCAGAGGTGATCTGTGGCTGTCTAGCTAGCTATCTCGTTGTATGGCTTCAAGTCATTTCTGACTTTTGGAGACCCTAAGGGGGACCTATTGTGGGGTTTTCCCAGTAAAATCTCTTCAGAAAGGGGCTTTCCTTGCCTTCCCCTGAGGCTGAGAGAGTATGACTTGCCCAAGGTCACCCAGTAGGTTCCCATCACCTAATGGGGATTCAGACCTTTGTTTCCCAGTGTAGTCCAACACTCAAACCACACACCTCGTGTGTGTGTGTGTGTGTGTGTGTGTGTGTGTAGGCTTCCCCCACTCCCTTGCTCTAGACTAGAAAGAGACTGCTTTTTCCCGCCACATTCAGCTCCCTGCTTTATTCTGTTCCATGCTCTTTTTTCTACATATTGACTGGCCGAATGGTATATAATGGGATGTGGAAAGTGCACTCAGTGTGAAAAGATCAGAGCCTGTGTAGCTCTTGGCTCTGCTGACTTGCTGGAGAGGACTCCTCGGCATGGAAGCCGCGTGGGTAGCGCTTTCGTGGCAGGCTGTGGAATGTATTAATGGAACATTATTTTCCTCTTGATTTCTCGTAAAGAGCTTCTTAACGCCTTGCGTTACATGGTACAGAATTGATGCTATGCCAGATCATGGTGCAGCTTTGAGGCTGCCTGCTCCTTTGCATATTTGTGTGGAAGCAACCCCCCCATTGACTCCAAGTAGAGCTTGCACTTGAGTAAATCCACTTGAGTTTACACTCATAGTATAGACTGTGTCTTAATCTGGCTTAATTTGTGAGTAGTCTTGAGTCTAAATTCTGGGACAAAAAGGCAGGATCTAAATCAAGATGATGAGCTAAACTACATCGGTGTAACCTACTTTGGAGGCACCAATGAAATTTGGCCTGAAGTGGCATTGAGTTGTCTTTGTCACCTGCTTGTTCATCTAAAACATGTCAAGAACTTTCAGGAATGCTGTAACAGAGTTTTTTGAGGCTACCGTAGTTATTTCTCCCTTAGAGGAAGTAGTTTCCACACATTCTTAGATGCAACCAGTCCTAAACTCTGCAAAAATACTACCTACACACACACACACAGACACACACAGACACACACAGAGTGAGAGCATTTTTCTCGCACGCTAAAATGTTCCTGGAGCATCTTAAAAAATACTAAAAATAAGAGGGTACCTTCTCATAAGTGTATAATGTACAAGCAGCATCACAAAAGGAAAAAAAGCAGCAGCACAAAAGGAGGGGATGTGAAGAGAAGAGGGAAAACCTCAAGCACCAGGCTCTTGAATTACAAAGCTCCATCAGTAGTATATTCAGCGGGTCATAGAGTTGGATTTCAGCACAATGGGCACCCCTCCCAGTGATGGCATGTGAGCATTAGTAGTTATCAGAGAGAGGTAGTCAGCTGGAGCTCCTTTCATTCATGAATGGAGTGTTCTCGGTGGCTCCCTCCCACTCTTAGGCCAGTTTTCTAGGCACATTTACTAAGACCTGAGCTGTGCACAATAGGACACACTGCTTGGAATAGCTAGAATCCCAGACCTGGAAGGGACCTTAGAGGCCATCCAATCTAGCCCCCTGCTCAATGGAATCTTTCGGCTACAGGACTGCATCATGTGCGTCGTTCATTCCAGGGGACGAGCTCTGCTGCTTTACCCTTTGTTCAGAACCAGGATCTCTTTTTCTCGATGGATTACTCAGATGTATGTGTGCATGGGGTTATCAGTAAACACACATACCCAGGAGCTTGAACTGAGGAGTAAGCCCTGTTGAACTTCCCTAAATCATCACAGCAGTTGGCAGGAAGGTTTTTGTTAAGAGTCTGAAAGATGTGATCAGGAGGGCTTTAAACTGAGTTGTTTAGGGAAGGGATACAGTATTTTTGAGGGCAGGAGTTCATCAAGTGTTGGAGATAATAGACCAAACGTTATACAGAGAGCAAGGCAAATAGTACAAGAACCCAACAGTGGGAGGAATAAAACCTTTAAAATACAGATAGGGGGAATGGCCCATGGTCTTAGATGTCTCTATACTAATGCACAGAGCATGGGAAACAAACAGGATGAACTTGAACTCTTAGCACACAAAACAAATATGATATAAGAGGCATCACTGAAATCTGGTGGGATGAGTCTCATGATTGGAATGTAGTAATAGAGTGGCATAACCTTTTTTAGAGAAATAGACCAAACAGGAAGGAAGCCGGAGTAACATTATATCTTAAGGATGTGTACTCCTGTGAACAGATCCATGACTTAAATGTTAGGAAGACCTTCCTGACAGTAATTGCTGTTGAGCAGTGGGATGCGCTGCCTGGGAGTGTGATGAAGTCTCCTTCTTTGGTGGCTTTTAAACAGAGGCTGGATGACCATCTGTCAGGGATGCTTTGAGTGTGTATTCCTGCATGGCAGGGGGTTGGACTAGATGGCCCTTCTAACTCTATGATTCTATGATCACAGAAGATGCATAGGGCTGGCTTCAGCATAGGTTACTGCTGTTGTGATGTGATATTATGGTGACCCTCTCCTAGGTTTTTATTGGCAAGTTTTATTCAGAGGAGGTTCACTGTTGCCTTTCTTTGAAGCTCACAGGGTGTGACCTGGTGGGTTTCCATAGCTGAGCAGGGATTTGAATCCTGGTCTCCTGGAATCCTGGTTCAGCATGCTGGCTGGACCACTCAGCAAAGATTCCACTACAAAAAGAGTGAAGTCCAAAGCATCTGGAAGTCCAAAAGGGGGGAGAAAAACCAACCCCTGTTGTACATTGTATCTTCATCACGTCCTCCTTCCACTCATGAGGACTATTGAATAAAATAAACCCAGTCACACACTTTGGGCCTTTTCACACTAAAGATGGGAGCCAGGCAACTGGGTGTGAGGTCTACTGGGCATTTTGGAGGGAGTTTTTTGATGGTGTATGGTACGCCAGGTCCAGCTAGTTTTCTTAGAATGCTGTATCAGGCCGTACCCCAATTTGCCCCCATCTGAGCCCTGTTTCTGCCATGAGGTTCAAAGGACTGTCCAGGGGCAGAACAGGGCAAATGCACTGCCTCATATGGACTGCAGGGCTCTCAGAAGGAGTCAAGACGGGGTAAATTGCCCATGTAGTTAAGGCCTGGCATGGAAAAATTCACCCCTTTGGTGTATAGGAGGGGGAACACCATACAGTGCTCCCAGTTCCTCCAATGGCCTTTCTTTGAAGCAGGCAGGTAGTCATTTATTTATGGCACATGCTAGTATCAATTGGATGTGCTGAATAGCAAACTGATCTACCTGCCCCCCCCCCGGTCCGCCACCGCCTCCCCATCGGTAGTGAGGTTGCAGACTTGAATATGCTGCCATGTGTTTCAGAGTCTGCATCAGCTGTTTGTTCAGTCTATTTGTTGCACTCCAGCTCCCATTGTTCCCAGCCTACCTTGCGTTAACAGACCACCACTCATTAGTGATTGTGTTGAGGATGATGGGATCTATAGACGCTGAAATTTTTAATGAAAGGATTTTTTGTTTTTACCGTCATTTTAACTTCTACTATGAGCCGCCTTGGGTCTTATATTGGGAGAAAGACAGGAAATTAATTATTAATTATAGAAAGAGAGAGAGGTGAGAATGAAAAGAAATGAACAAAATAGTTATCTGATTGGATTTCCACCTGCAAAGGGTGGCCGTAGAATGGTGGAAAAAAGAGTATGGAACTTCCATCTCATATTCAAAGAGATCCCTTAATCCAGTTGCTGTGTTTTCATCCCCTTCAGGCACTCTTTGTCAGTGGCAGAAATTCATTCCACATGTGGGGAAAATTAAACCCCGGGCGCCGGTCCAGGAAATCGTGCAATCCCCTTCCCCTAATGGGATGTAAATAAAGAAGGGAGTTCCTCTCACTGACAAGGGGGTGTCTGTCTAGTCGTGTGTGAGGTGAATGCAGAAGGAGGGGGGGGAGTTTTCTTCCCCCTTTCTCCAAAACTTTTGGTCAGGAACAGAAAGAAGGCTTAATGTCTCCCTACAGCCGTAATGACTAGGGGAGAGTCAAAGATGTCCATCTAATTAAGATGAAAATATACATTTCATTTTGCGGCCTCTCCCTCTTCTGAGGGTGTTTCTCCTTTAATTAGAAATTGGTGGAGAGCTTTAAGCACTTCCATCTGGTGTATGTGTGTGTGTGTGTCGTTAGGTAGGTGGGATAGAATCATAGAATTAGAAGAGACCACAAAGGCCATCTAGTCCAACCCCCTGCCGTGCAAGAATACCCAATCAAAGCATTCCCAACAGATGTCCATCCAGCCTCTGTTTAAAAACCTCCAAAGAAGGAAACTCCACCACACTCCCAGGCAGTGTACTCCACCTTTGAACCGCTCTTACTGTCAGGAAGTTCTTCCTAATGTTTAGGTGGAATCTCTTTTCCTGTAGTTTGAGTCCATTGCTCCATGTCCCAGTCTCTGGTTAAACCATATATCCAACTAAAACATGACTTCTAAGCCACTAGCATTGAAAAAACTAAAACACTTAGAACTATTTAGGCAGAGTGAGGTGGATGCCCCAGGCAGGGGATCTTGGGTGTCATGAAAGAGTAATAAATCATTCTTTCCAATCATAGTTGTTGTTAACTGCCTTCAAGTTGTCTTTGAGGTATGGTGACCCGATGAATGAGAGACCACCAAGTCACCTTCTCCTCAACAGCCCTGCACAGGTCTTCTAGACTCATGACTGTGGTTTCCCTGACTAAGTCTATGCATCTGGAATGAGGTCTTCATCTTTTCCTACTGCCCTCCACCTTACCAAGTATGAACATCTTCATTTAAGCACTAGAGTGTTTTGATGGAGAATTCTCAATGCCTCTCCCTAAACCATAAAACCCAAGATTTCATGGATGTCAAGGGTTTTATGTTCTGTGCCTCCAAATCAGCCTCATTTTATCAACAAGTTGCAATTGTTTACAGGAGGATGACAAACATGATACAGGTTCTGAAAACCAAGCCTTATGAGGAATGCCTGAGGGACCTGGCTATGTTTAGGCTAGATAAGAGACCATTAAGAGGAGATGAGATAACTCACTTCAAATATTGGAAGAGATGCCTTGGGGAAGATGAAGCAAACTTGTCTTCTGTTGCACCAGAGAGTGGAACTTAAACCATTGGATTTAAATTACAAGGAAAGATATTTATGATTAAACATTTGGAAGGAATGACTTGCTGATAAAATGAGCTGTTTGATAGTGGAATAGAACTTCTTTAGAAAATGGTGGACACTTCTTCATAAGAGGTTTTAAAACAGGTTGAATTTGTCATTGACACTTTAGGTGTGGATTTTCAGCCTCATCAGTGTGTTGGACTAGATGACCCCTGAGACCACTTCCAACTCAATAATATTATGTTTCCTATAGAGCTAGTCCAATCTGTCACTGTTGCTTCCTATTATGATAAAAATGTTATCCATTTGGATAAATGGATCAAACTGAAATGAATTTCTCACCTATCCTTAGTCCCTTGGATGACTTTTACACTGTACAACTGTAGCTCTTCACTTTAATTGCCATGGCTCCATCATATGGGAATGCTGGGATTTGTAGTTTGGTGAGGACCCAGAGCTCTCTGGCAGAGAATGCTAAATACCTCACAAAACTATACATCTCCAGATTTCATCGGATGGAACCAAGCCTGTTAAAGTGGTATCAACCTGCTTTAACTGTGGAGCATGAAGGAAACCTAAATCTTCCTTGACTGGACACACCCAGAGACAGCTTTCATCCTCTCCTCCCTTCCAGTTGATTCGGCCCCTGGAGGGCTTCTATGAATCTATTTCAGCTTGACAGTTCTCAAATGGAAGGCGCTGCTCAAAATAAAATCTTCTGCTCTGAGTAAGGAGAGAAATATTACTTCTCTCCGCCCTGGAGATCATGCATCTCTTGCTGACTTTTTTGTAGATGTCCATTTATAGTCCCAGAACTCATTTCATAGCAAGTTGTCATAATAATCTGTCATTCTGGGAAATTTAAAAAAAACACCAGCAGAGCATGCAATTTCCCTCTTATTTAAGGGTAATAGATTTGCTGATGTCTCCTTCTGAAAAAAGAGAGCTGGGAGAGATTGGTTGTTGTTATTTGTCATCAAGTCAACTTTGACATAGGGCAATCCTGTGAATGAGAGACGTCCTGGAGTCCTGGCCATCAATAGTTTGCTCAGGTCTTGCAAACACAGGGCTGTGGCTTCCTTGATTGAATCAATGCACCTGCAATGTGGTCTTTCTCTTTTCTACTGCCTTCCACTTCACCCAGCATTATTTTTCTGGTGAGTCACAAAGTTTCATGATATGTCCAAGGTATAATACAGCCTTAGTTTAGTCAACTTGGCTTCTAGGGAGACTCCAGGCCTGATGTGCTCTAGGATCCATTCATTTCTCTTTTTAGTAATCCATCATATCCAGAGTTGCCAGAGTGAAAGCTGGAGTGTGCTCCTGTATCTTTAATAATTGCACAGAACAAGGAATTTTAGCAAGTGTTGCTTGTCATCGAATCAGATAAGAAGCAGCACAGGCTATCAATAAAAAGTATTATGGGGGGGGGAAAGGAAGCAGCACAGGCTGAAATTCTCACTTCTAAGCAACCATCAAACATGACATCTCTCCAATTTTCACTCGGACAACCCCGATCTGAGGTCATAGAGAGATGCTGCTAGTTGGAATAGACCAATCTTCCAAAATGGGGTCCAGATATTTGGAACTGCAATGCTCATCAGCCCCAGCAAACAATGATCAAGGGATACTGGAAGTCACAAGCCAAAATATTTGAAGAAACTCATGCTGGGGAAAAGTGAAGCTGGAGTTGACAGTACTGGAACAAATACTGTAATATAGTGTGGGACAGCTTTCTGTGTTGCCATGGAGGCTACCCAGCCCTGTCATTGTATAGCAGAGCTGCAGATGCTTTGGCCCTTTAGATGTCTGGGGCTGCAGGTCCCACTGTCTTTCAACGTTGACTATGATGGGTGAGAGTTGTAGGCCAAAAAGTCTGGAACAACAGCTATTCTTCATTCTTGTTGAATAGACTCACCCACCTTGATGGTTTCCTATTCCTGTCCTACAGGCTCCACTCCGATGTATGGATTCCATATCTATTCTAAACAAAAAACAAAAAAAAGTATCCCTTTAATCACAAGTTGAATCTGACTTTGATCATAAGTTGCATCTTTAGGAACAGATCACCAAACAACTGGTGAGATTACTGCTGCAGATGGTGCTTTAATTGCTGCAGATGGTGCTATGTTTTCCAATAGATTTTTTGTGGTTTTGCTGTAAATTCAGTGATGAGGGGATGGGGGGAGAGGAGAAACGGTAGACTCTTGCCTGTCCCAGTCAGCTCAGGCAAAAGCAAACTGCTGCAGTCTCTCCTAGCTAGTGTGTTCTTCTTCCTTAATAACTATAGCCACCTTGACCACACTCTGATGTTGCTTGGTGTCCTAGTTTTCACCTGTGAAATATTACAGGGTATGGGATTCCTTGCCACTCCTCCTCTTCAAAGGTCTTAGCAAAATCCACCCCTTCATCCCCTTCATTTAATGTGCCTGTGATTTCCCAGGGCATACACACACACACACACACAAAGAAATCTAGTCTGGGCAGAATATCTGGTACCTTCTTGGCCCATGCTGATATGGCTATTTAAATGCAACTTGGTTGTTGCAAACTCACTTTCCCTTTTCCTCCTTTTCGGAATGGTGTCAGTCTTTTCTATTTCTCAAAGAAATGGCCACATAAAGGCCTGAAATACCACCACCACCTGCCAAGCAAATTCCTGATTTCACTGTATCTGACAGAAGTAGGCCAAGCAACAGTCTCATGCTGGGTGTGCACAGGATTCTAATGGACACTCCTAGGAACCACTTATGTGGTCTCGTGAGTGTTAGAAAAAGATTTGCCTTGCTTCGTCAAATGTTTAATATACTAGTACCAAGGACAGAGGAATGCTCCAAGCAGAGAGGCATGGAATACCAGCTGAGTAACCTAGGAATTATTTAACAAGCAAAAACAAATCCTCACAAGGGAAGCTTGTATGCTCACTCAGTTCAGCACCATATAAGGGGGAGGGGGAAAGAAAGGGGGCTGTTGAATGAATTTTTATGCCTCCTGAGCTTCCAATAACATGTATTCAAGGAACGATGTCTAAAAACATCACTTGTAGAGCTGCTTGGCCACGTAGCAAGAAAAGAATGAATTCATAAGGACCCCTTCCTTCCCCTGCTCAAAACCCCATCCTGAGCATTGGCTGGTGTAGTGGTGCTACTGCATTGCTCACTTCTAGTCCAATGCACAAGTGTGTTAATTATACTACGGAGTTGCAGTTAAGTGTAGAAGGATCTCACCCCCTGTAGCTTTCTGTCAAAGGATCCCTTGGGGCTAAACTCCATGCTCTGTTAAATATGAAGTGTGTAGTTTTTGAATCTCTCCCTTCCTTCCTCTCACACTCACTACAGTGTAGGGATAAAAAAGAAATGTCATGGGATGTTTATGTTGCAAAGGAAGTGGCCTGTTTGCATCTCCTGGGATGTTGTGAGAAAGCAACTCCCTGTGAACATTCACACATGAAATATTCTGTAACTGTGAAGGTGGTGTGGCTGAGAAAAGGGTCTCTCCTGTGGATCTCAGAGTCCAGGCAGGCTCATATGTGGAGATAAAATCTGTCAGAAAGCTTAGACCTAAGCCAGTGATTCTTAACCTGTAGTCTGTGGACCTTCAGGGGGATGCAATGTCCTCATAGAGGGTCTGTGAAGGCTTGAAGGCTGCTCAGCCCATGTGACAGTAGCAAAGTCTGGCTGGCTTGGCCTGTGCATTGCCATTTAATCTGCTCCAGCCACAGCTTTCCCGGAAGAAGCAGAAGAAAATTCCTCCCTCCCCTCCGGTGCCTCCCAGGGAGGAGTTAATGGATGGTGTAATTGTATTATTGTGAATATTATTATGATTATGATTATTGTTAGGGTTTTAAACCTTGAGTTAAGTCTTGAGGGTCCACAGCAACAAAAGACATTTAAAGCTGGTCTCTGGTAAAGAAATGGTTAAGAGACACCGACTTAAGCCATAGATACTTTCCACATGGGCTGACACCATCATAGCCTAATACCCTTTCTCTTTTTGTGGCTTGGCCAGGGGTAGACCTATATCCTTAATCAACACAGAGATGTGAATCCTTTCCATTGTATCAGGCAAGAAACTGCAGAAGGCTTTGCTAGTTAGTCCGTAACACAGACAGACCCCAACGACTTTCATATACCGGAATAACCATTCTATAAAAAGGATTAATGGCTTAAAGAAAAAAGAAAAAAAGCACCACCCACTTTTCCAGAAGGGGCTGCTCTGAATCTATGGCTCAGTGTTTTTGGGAAGAAGCCTTGAAGATCCTGGAAATGAAACAGCAGTCCTATGGTTTCAAATGTACGTTGGTTGCTGTGATTTATTTAGGGGAGGTGGGGGAAACTTACAAGCCCTATAAGTATGAAACTTGGGACTGCAAAAGGGGGTTTGGCATAATCGCAAAGTGAAGTCATTGAAAAAAAATGAGCTCCCGTCCATGTGTAACTTGGCAAAGGAACTTTCCAAAAACGAGCTTCGAAAGGCTGTAGATCTTTTGCCAGCTAGGCATATGTCTCTCCTAAAAGAGAGGGTGGGGGAAACAGGGCAGCAAGACTAGGAAACTGCAAACGTAGTCAGAATATTTGGGAAACTAAACGATCTATCGCAGGCTCATCCAGCCTGGCCGTTGGTCAGATGTGGTGGACTACAACTCCCATCTTCTGAAGTCTGCCTGGTCGTCACAGCTATCAGTGATGGGAGATGCAGCCTGACACCTCTGAGGGGGTCAGGTTGGGAGGGAAAGCAGCTGTGGAGAACATCTGGCAAAGGATGAGATGTTTGGCCGTATTGTTCTGCTGAACCACACCAAAATAGACTTCTCCAGTTGAACATGATGGAGAATGTGTCTGCACTGCACTGTTATAGCATTATGATACTGCTTTTAAGTGTCATGGTTCAATCCTATGGAATCTTGGGGTTTGTAATTTGATGAGGTGCTTAGAAGTCTATGCTAAAGCCATCTGGTGCTATGATTCAATTCTATGGGAGCTGTAGTTTTCCAAGGTGTTTAGACTTCTGTGAAGTGTGGTTCGGGGTGTACCCTAGAAATCTCTAGCAGAGAATGATAAGAACCTTATAAAAACATATTCATTAGAAATCAGGGGTAACTGGCAATGCTATGAATAAGGAAATTGATCAGGGAAATGCCTGGAGAAACAGGTACAGTATCTTTCACACAACATGATTATACCATTTTAATGCCAATTTAAATGCCATGGTAAACCGGACTTGTTTATCTCGGATTGGCCTTTTTAGTCATCAGCGCACTTGCAGAAAGTGTGGGATGAGTCCTTCCTAAATCTTAGTTTGCGAAGAAAAGCCAGAGAAATGCCATGGTTCCATACTCTAGAATCCTGGGATTTGTGGTTTCATAGATTCATAGAGTTGGAAGAGACCACAAGAGCCATCCAGTGCATCCCCCTGCCATGCATACTTTGGGGAGGCATTAGGCAAATCACAGGATTTCATAGGATGCAGCCATGGCTGTTAGAATAGCTTTGAAGAGTTGCAATTGTGTAGTGCGGAAAAAACACTGAAGCCTTTAATGATTTGCATAGTAAAATTTGAGAGCAAGTATGGTGTGTGTTGGATTAAGATGCCATCAGTAGATCAGCTGTGTTGTTGTTTTGTTTTGTTTTTTGCCATGATTGCTAGTGTGTGAAACCACACCCTGTTCTGTTGGTGCAATTCCAGTGTCAATGGGTGATCCTGCCAGAACAATTCTGGGTGGGGATGTGAAAACTAGCCATGGGATGCCCTTTTTATGAACCTCCCCATATTGAAGGCAAGTTTTTAATTGTGTTTCAGTGCTTGTGTGTATGCTTTGTTTTTGTTTTTTAATTTAGCTGTTTTTACACTTTTAAGTGTGCTCACATCTTCTTGTGAGAACTTCCAAGATCACATTCAACCTCAAATGTGGAAGTACAAAGATGCATTTTCATGCAATCATGGCAACGTTTGATATTTTGGGTTCTTTTGCTGGCACAAAAATGGTGTAAAATATGGTGCCAAAAGAACGTTTTTAGAGGCTTGTCTGATAAGGTCCTATGCTTCTGTTAATGCAGGCTAAAATAGCCTTCGTCTTCTTTGCTGCAGCATCACACTGCTGGCTCATGTTCAACTCATGAGCAACAAGAATCCCTGCTCAGCTGTGGAAACCCACTGGGCGGCATTGGGCAAGTCTCCCTTTCTCAGCCTCAGAGGAATCATAGAATCATAGAATTGCAGAGTTGGAAGAGACCACGAGGGCCATCCAGTCCAACCCCCCTGCCACTCAGGAAATCTTGATCAAAGCATCCCCGACAGAGGCAATGGCAAACCTCCTCTGCATAAATATTGCCAAGAGAAGCCTATGATAGCATCACCGTAAGTTAGAGCTGAATTGTAGACACATAACAACCACAACACGTCATCAAGTATCAATGCTATTTGGGCTTTTTATTTGGGAGAGGGTATCAAACTGAGGGAAGAAAGGGACTTAGGGTGCTGCATGAACATCAAGTGTCAACTGAAGAGTAACTTCAAAAAGGATGCAGAACTCTACAATCAGCTTGCAGAGGTTGAGAGAAAGGGGGAGGCCAAACATGTCCAAAGAAGAAACTGGCAGGGGAGAAAAAAGCAGCTCTTCTGCTTTCCAGGGAGTCATTTTGAGTGGCCTACTTCTGCAGCTCTCGTTTCCACTTTTAGAAGAGAGTTTGCTTTTTCCGCCTTTGGTCTCATTGTTGCTGTGCATTGTGGCAAGGTGACCTGCTGTTTTCAATCTATGACTTTTGTCTAAACGGGTTCTGCCCTGGGCCTTCTCTTTGAACAGGCTCTAGAAGCTGGAAAAAGCTTTGGCTGATGAAGGAAATATGCACCAGCAGATGATGTGCATTAGTGCTCTTCCTGCCTCCACCCTTCCAAATCTTAATGTCCTTTTGCAACTCACGCAAATCACTTTAATGGGCTGATTGGCTTTGCACCCTGCTGAGTCCTTGCAGGCAAAACACACACACACAGCATCCCATTGGCATCTTGGCTTTGTTTTGTCCTGTGCCACTTTCCCTGCCATGAATGAGCTGAGGTCAGATGCAATCCCGTATTTCCACTCCTCATTGGCTTATCCCAGCCTTTGGTGGTGATCTCTTGGTAGGGATGGAAAGTATATCCAGAAATATTGAACATGTTTCACAAGTGCTTAGAAATCCTAATGAGAGAGACTCCTGAATGGACTAGAGGCTTGTCTAGACTAGAAGATATAATGCTGATTTCTGTGGATTGATGCAAATTCTCAGCAGCATTCATTTGTCTCCATGGTATGCAAAGCTATCCATGTTTGAATTTCACATACATCCATTTCCACGCATTATTTTAAAAGCTTTGGGTAAAGCAACAAAGCCTTTTCCCACACAGTAACTGGAGTTTTTGGCCTCTTCCATCCAAATACCATGTATATCATTTGCTTCTCATTGGGACAAAAGGTATTCTCACATTCTTTGAGGAATATTTTTACCATCTGGACAAGCCCTAGGATTTTTGGAGTTCAGGACATATGTTACGAAAATTTGCCTGTGGTTGTTTTGTGTAGAAAACAGCATCTTCTGTGCAGGGAATGACATTTTCTGTGAAGAAAATATTCTTCCACCTGCTGTCAGAAAGACACCATAGAAGGGGGTCAACTGACCCTCTTGTGGAAGGGATTTCCATAACCTGGGAGCAGCCACTAAGAGCGGTCTCCCCTATGTCCTCACCACATATGGTGAGAGCAAGAGAAACCCTCCTCCATAGATCATACCCCTCAGGCTGGCTCATACCTTGGCTACATCCTCAAGAAATGGAGCTTTTCACAGCTGAAGCCCATCCACTGTAACCGTGAGCCTCTTTGACTGCTCTGGATTATGTCAAGATAAATGTTGAATGCTCTATAAACACAGTTGCTTTGAGTCTAGCGTTTGACTAAGTAGCACCAAGGAGTGCATTACGTAATGGCTATATTTAGCTGGTCAGATTTTGGAAAAGTCATATCTCTCTAAATACAAGAATCTATGCGCTCCTCATAATTCTCTCCTGGAAATGAGACAATAAATTTCCCTCTGTTTGACTGAGCCACTGCCGTCCATAATTCAGAATTAGTCACTCTGTGCTCATACCTCAAGATTTAATCTCATGTAACTCATGTTAACTGAGCAGAATTAGTGCCAGCTCCAGGAGGGATCTTAGCTTAGAAATACTCCATGATTAGGAGATGGCAGGTATGTTGAGTTTTACTTTTCCGCTGGTTACTCTCGAGCCAACCAAGTGAGGGAGAAGGATTTGAACCAAGCAAACTCTTTGGTCCTGCCTAAACAGTCAAAACAGTGACTCGTGGAATTTGCTGGGAATATGATCTGTCTTAATGGGAATGCACATCAATGTGTTGTATTCGGAAGGGGGCAGCAAAAATCTCCAAAAACTATGCCCGGAGAGCCTTGGCAGTTTTTCCCAGAGTTTTTAAAAAGCTCTGTAGGAAATGCACATTCCTGCTCATTGGGACAAGCAATTTGATTTGAATTGCTTTCCCATACAAAAGGAAGCACAAATCTGATTGGTAGGATGAGTGGGGGTGCAGGGTTCGCTAACAGGGAAAGCGCCTGCTGCTGCCATGTTTGATTTTCGCCTTAGTGAGCTACGGTGATAAAATAGCGATTTGTATTATCTTTTGCCCTCTCTCTTTTTTGTAAACATGAAACATTGCTTCTGCGCACCATGGAAAAGGGGTTTTTTTTAAAAAAAATGGTGGCAGCAGATTTAAAAACATGTAATTCACTCACAGCCACCATCTTGGCTAGATGGCATGCAAAGTTTATTGGGGGCTATAAAACCATTCAGACAAGTTGCAGCTGCTGCGAATTGGGCTCATACAGATGAGACCTTAGCTACTTCTATCACCATTTGAATGATATGCTCCCTTCCTAGCTAGAATACGTACTACTGAAATACATTAAGGAGAAGAGCACTCATTGTTTCTGCAGTGGCCTTTAACTATTGTTTCATCTCTTCTAAGCTTAGAGGTTCCAAACATTGAATCAGACATAATCACTCTTTCTAGTCCGGCGGTGTGGGAACTTTGTCTCTTCCAGCCCTTTGGTACAAGAGATGACTAGCTAGCAAAAGGTTGCAAATTTCAGTCCTGGGCATCTCAAACCAAGCTGTGTGGAAGGAACTAATCTGAATTCTTAAAGAATCAGTGATGGTTCCAGGGAATGTAGATGATAGAGCTGGATAGACAAATGTTATGACTTAGTAGCAGGAGGCAACCTACATTATAAAGAAATGGCCACAGCTCAATGATTTTGGTTTTTGGAGGTCCTGAGTTCAGTTCTTGGCATCACCTATTAAACTTCCATGGCTTCAGTGACCTAGGAAAGAGGTTCTATCTGAAAGTTAGAGGCTTCCTCGCCATTCTCATAAATGGTGCGAGGTTAGCTGGACCAGTGACTCGAGTCAACGGAAGCTAGTCTGTGCAAATACTGACTACAATTGAGCATGGCCCAACATAGCATAGTTGTTCTGCATGGGAAACTACACTACAGCTGGCCATTCACCAATCCTCAAACCTAGCATAGAATCTCTGCAGAGCCCACCCGTTCTGTGCCTGGTGAGAGCAGTGGGGGTTGAAGTAGTATCTGGCTATGCCCCCAAAGCCAGATGGGGAAAAAAATGAATGCATCCTCTACTGAGATTTGCTGGGATCCTGTGGAGGTCTCATTGAATGATGTAACCATTTTGCATCTGGTTACAGGGACATAGCCAGACATTTGTTCAATGTCTCCTCTTCCACTCTTACCAGGCAAAGAATAGCTAGGGGAGGGAGGAACACAGTAACTCTATGGTAGGTCCAGGGGGCTTTGGTTCATGTGGGGGGGAGGGAATACCAACCTCTCGGTTGTCCCAAAAGAGACTTACATTGTGTTGGTGGGCCAAAGAGCAGTAACAGATTAGAGCGCTGTGAAAATGGTTTCTGAAAACTCTCCACCCTATTTGTGGGCAGAGACAGCAGAAAAAGGGGCTGTTCCAGGAGGAAGCTGAAATTCGCAAGTAGTTTCTCAGTCTTGGGTTTACCATTACCATCAGTCATTCCCCCTCCCCCCCCGTCTGTTGCTTGAAGCAGTAGCAGTAACAGAAGCAACAGTCTGCCTTTTTGCACTAGTCACCTTCCCAGAAACCCAGCATCATTCCAGGACAATCTGGGATATGGTGGGATGATATACTGTACACTACCTCCTACAATTTTCCAGTTCATGTAGCCTAGTGCTTAGGCAACTCAAACAGGAAAATCCCCAGTTCACTGCTTCCAATAAGATTCTCCTTCAGAACTTGCCTTGGCTGTGTATTGACTAGAGGTTGGGGACACGGGCAATGACACCCGCTTGGCTTTGATTCCTTCATCTTCAATGCAGTGACAGAATTAGGATTTCTTTTGTTGTTACCACTCCAAATCAAGACCCTTATTTATTTATTTAGAGGCAGGGTCATCTTTCCCCCTTTGTGATGCTCTCACACTGTGAAAAGTGCTTTTGAAATCCTATCCAAACCTGCCCATCATTACTTCATGTAAACAAAGGGATTCATTTACATTCATCCTCACACAACCTTGGCAAAGGGTCCGGCCAAAGACAGCTCACCCTGCCCCCCTGCCACCCCAAGAAATCCACCAGCCAATATTAATTCTCACGATACTTTTATTTGTTTAATTGTGCATTAAATACAGAGTAGATAGGGTTGCCAGATCATGACCTTCTCGGAGGTAGCCATGTTGGCCATGCAGCCAAATTGGCTGGAGAAGGAGTTTGGAAAGAAGAAACTGTTGGCCTCACCAAACTTTTGAAGTTATTCCCCGGCTTTGTTTCTTGACCCTTGGCCAAATTCGCTGACAATTTTTGATTCTGCTCTATTTCCTCCTTTTGCATTTTGCTTTTTCCAGGTAGGAATCTGGACCATCCGGCACCTTTGCATTGGTTGTTGTTCTGGGCCTTCAAGTTGCTTCTGACATGGCAACCCTATGGTTTGAAGGGACCACAAGGGCCATGTAGTCCAACCCCCATCATTCAGGAATGGACAGCTAAACCACTCACAAAAGATGCCCTCTGTTTAAAGACCTCCAAAGATGGAGAGTCTATTACCCACCAAGGCAATCTGTATTGCTGTTGAACAGTTCTTACAGTAAAGAAGTTCTTCCGAATGTTTAGGTGGTATCTCTTTTCTTGTAATTTGAATCCATTGGTTCATGTTCTAGTTTTTGGAACAACAGAAAACAAGCTTGCTCCCTCTTATTATGACATTTTTTTTTCAGGTATTCAAAGATAGCTATCATTTCACCTCTCCGTCTTCTCTTTCAAGATGCTTCTTATGCTGTTTATGATTGTGTAAAAGTCTGCGTACTAAAAAGTGTGTTGTTGTTGTTGTTTCCAATTTATGGTGACCCAAACCTGTCACAGATATTTTTGGCAAGATTTGTTCAGAGGAGTTTTGCCTTTGCTCTCCTCTGAGGCTGAGTGAAGATGACTTGTCCAAGGTCATCCAGCAGTTTTCGTGGCTCAGTAGGGATTCAAACCCTGATCTCCAAAGTTGTAGTCCAATGCTTAGACCACAACACCATGCTAGCTTTCCCCAACTTTGCATTTAGCAATGCACAAACAGTGGGAGACATTGTCACCGACATGCCTGACTCATATTCCTTCCCAGCTTCCACTGAGCACCCCTTTCCGCTGTCTCCTGAAGAGCAATTTCAACTTTGCTCATGGGCCAGGCAATATGGGAAGAAGATGAACAGCTAGCTCTGGGAATGAGCAAAATGGAGAAATGATGAAATGGGGGTAGGAAACCTTTTTCACTGCCAAAATTCTGGAGCTCTGATGACACAACATCTCCATGTACACAAAAGGAGTTGTTTGCAAACAACTCCCTGTCCACACACCTTGTAAAGGTGAGGTGTGCATGAAGACTGGGGTCCAAAGATGGCACTTAAGGAACAGTGCTGGTTTCATAAGGTTTTCTAAGCCCTTCTTATGATTGCGTAATAGATCATTTATTCTTTTGGTCTCCTCTGCTGAAAGCAAGAATGAACCAAACAACTCCACGCCCCCACTCCAAATCCTCAGAAAGCTGGTACTGACCACAAAAAGAGCTCAAGAAGGCATAGCATCCTTTTCTAGCTTAGAAAGAACAGTGGCAGAACATCAAAACTCTTCTCACCACTGCTGTGTCAAAAGCCACAATTTTCTCAATAGCTCTTTCAAAAAAAGGATCATCATCATAATAATTGGGATATTATGGGCACACACACACACCCATCCTGACCCACCAAGTGCCAAAAAATGGCCCACGGCCCAGACTTTTTTGGCAGCCTGTCCCATAAGTGGAGTTTCTTTGAGCTGGATGAGCCATTTCAAGCTGTGTCTCTCCCCCTGCCCCCACCCTGCCTGCCAATCTACTTTGTCTGCCGCTGTGGGTTTCTATTAATCTGCCCTAATGAGGTCCCTTGCATCTGCTCAGAGCATGCCTGTGTGCGCTGACCTCACCAGATCCCGAGTTCCCACACCACACTCTTAGGTGCTTTCGAATCTGTCAATGGAGAGAAACAGAGAGAAGTGAGAGGAAGGAGAGAGAGAAATAAGACCTCTGGGTGTATGGCAACCCCTCTGGCCAGAAGACAGGAGTGGCCAAAATGTTGCCCTGAATACAAGTGTGGCTCCATAGGAAGGTTACAGCAAGTCCATAGGAAGTCCATAGGGGCTGGGCTGGAAAGAAAAAGAAAGAAAGAAAGAAAGAAAGAAAGAAAGAAAGAAAGAAAGAAAGAGGGAGGACAGAGAGTGGGAAGAAGGGAGAGAGAGAGAGAAGGAAGGAAGGAAGGAAGGAAGGAAGGATGGGGAAGGATGGGGAGAAAGAAAGAAAGAAAGAAAGAAAGAAAGAAAGAAAGAAAGAAAGAAAGAGGGAGGGAGGGAGGGAGGGGGACAGAGTGGAAAAAAGAAAGAGAAAGGGGAAGGGAAGGGGAAGGAAGGAAAACAGAATGGGGGGAGAGGAGGGAGGGAGGGATGGGAGGCAGAGAGTGGGAAGAAGGGAGAGATAGGGAAAGGGAGGAAGGAAGGAAGGAAGGAAGGAAGGAAGGAAGGAAGGAAGAGTGGGGGAAGAGAGGTGGGAGGGAGGGATGGGGGACAGAGCGTGGGAAGAAGGGAGAGAGAAAGAAAGGGAAAGGGAAAGGGAAGGCAGGCAAGCAGGCAGGAAGGAAGACAGGGGGAGGGAGGGGTGCTTGGAAATTACATGTCATGGAGCTTCCTGAGTGAGGGATGCTGGAAAACAAAGGAGGTTTGGGCCACCACTGCCACCTTGGTCTTTCTATTGAGCACAATTTCCTTGACTAGAATGGACTGGTATAACTAAGTCACTAAGGTGACTACACGTCTTTCTTGACAATGACAGTGCTTTATTTGAAGAGCTGTCCAGTCCCAGCCTAATTAAAAAATAAAGAACCCAAGAAGGGACAGCATGGAGTTTAAGGTTACTTTACACTGTTGCTCAGCAACAGTAAACATGTGGACAGAGAACTAAGAGTTAAATTAGACATTAAGAAGGGATGTGCATGCCCTGTGGTATCTCAGAAAGTTGAGTTTTTTTTCCTACAATAGGATTCCCTCAGTGATATATGCCACAGCGATCAGTCTAGCCGGTGTTTCTTTTCCAATGACCAATCACAAAGCAAAGCACACTAGCTGCAAGACAGACAGATGTCTTTCACAAATTCAGAGTGCACTACTTTTAAAAACGTGATAAATATATTGTCTAGCTTGACCTGAGAAGAAGGCACACAGTAACCTTCTGACAGTCTTCTGTACTGTTTTGTTATTGAAACTATAGTAATTATTTCTACATTGACATCTAGATCAGCATATACACATTTTATATCAACATATGTTTTCTTTTGTCCTTTTCTCATTTGATTCTCCTACTTCATGTAAGAAAGCCCTTGTCCTTATTAACATGCATTCAGAGTATGGAAAGGATACTTTTGTGATTACAACTCCCAGAATTCCTAACCAGCATGACCATTGCCTAAGAGTCCCATCTTCCCCAGTGATCATGCTAGATAAAGGATTCTAGGGGTTGTGGTCTCCAAAAGTAACCCTTTTCTCAAGCTGTGCATAGTCTGATTCATGAACAGTTGCTTCCATGTTTGGCTGAATATTCAACTAGCACTAACCAGGTCGTCAATGCAGCAAAATTGTTACTCTTCAACCACTTAAGAAACCATAAGGTTTCTAACAGATGAGGCCTAGAAGAGGCGCCTGGGTTTGGCTGCTTATCTCCTAGCTCTCAGTCCTACTTTAGTAGCTGCTAAGCAACATGAAACATTTAGAGAGGTCCTCCTAAGCAACCAACATCAATAGCAGATGATTGCTTGTCTTCTCCATGGGTGGCCTTTATAATGCATTGAACTGTTCATGACCAGGGCCAGAAGTGAATGTGGAATGTTGAATTTGTTCCATGATTGAGATATTTTGCAATGTATCTGTGCATATTGGGGACTTCTAACACTTTTGAACTGGAAACTTCTCAAGTTCCTTGCTAATTGGGCAGAAAGGATGCTAATTACCCCACAGAAATGCAGGTATGGCTGTTCAGTTTACAAAGCTGGATTTAGTGAAATTGGTTACAGAAGTCAAACTAGACAGTGAAGACTTCCATAAGCCTTCCTTACTTAAACAAAGGGATATGATATTGTCTGCCTTGAGTTTGGAAAGTGGCAGATAAACAAAAGCAAATTACCATTTGTGGATTCCTCCCTCTGCAGTTGCTGATGACTCCTTTATTTCAGAGGAGAAGAACGTCCACACTACAGAATTATAGCACTACGGTTGCACTTTAATGGCCATGGTTGCATCCTGTGGAATCCTGAGGTTTGATTAGGTACTAGAGTTCTCTGGCTAAAAACCCTAAGTCCCCATCCATATGCTGCAAATCCCAAGATTCCATAGGATGGTGCCTTTAAAGCAGAATCATAGTGCTACTATCATGCAGTGTGAAAGGGCCACTGAGCTGAAATGCTCCCTCCAAGCTCTGCCCAGCCACCATTGAGTTTATTTCTGTGGTTTTCTCCCAACATCAGAGCTTATACACCTGCAATTGGCATCATGAATGGCTCCTCACATTCTTGGACAGCAGCTCCCAGCTTTCCTTACCATTTGACTGTGCTGTGAGGACTGTTAGGACTTCTAATCAAAGAACCTCTGGGAAGCTGCATGATTCCGACCCTTGTTCTAGATTGGGATTGTGTTTTGCTGAGCCTAATAATCTTTTCGATTACTTTAAAAAAAAAGGAATTTGTGGTGATGGCCTACAAAAATCTAAACAGTCATGGTATAGCCTTAAAGAGACTGACTCTATCCCTGTCTTTGTTCATGAACTTGGAGGTCATATTCAGCTGCAAACAGATTTCTTCCTAATTTTTAGGTGACCTCTTTAGGTGACTAATAATGCTAGTTTCTCAAGGAAGCAACTCACCCCATGTAATTTTAACTGTTGCAGGCTTAACAGGAGGACGGAGACCTAACAGCACCGGTGTGTATGAGTGAACTCTTCTTATTCATTGTTGAACTGTGAACGTAAAACAACACTGAAGTTGTAAGAGTGTCCCATACTGATCTATCCTTCAGCATGGGCCTCCCGACCTGGGTTTTGGTCTTGGTGGCCACATCTTTGTTCCATCAACATGTGAGTGGTGGACTCATCAAAAGGATCATCCGGCAGAAACGGGAAACGGGGATCAATGTCACCTTGCCAGAGGACAACCAGCCGGTGGTCTTTAACCACGTCTACAACATTAATGTCCCCGTGGGTTCCTTGTGCTCTGTGGACTTGGACCCAGCAAGCGGAGACTCAGAACTCAAACCTCAGACTGAGCCAAGCAAACAGTATCAGGAGCATACGTTAAATGAGGAGAACCAGATTGTCTTCACACACCGGATAAACATCCCTCGACGGGCGTGCGGTTGTGCAGCAGCTCCTGATATCAAGGAACTCTTAAGCAGGCTTGAAGAATTAGAGGGACTGGTGTCTTCTTTACGGGAACAGTGTACCAGTGGAGCTGGGTGTTGCCCCAGTGCAGTAGAAGGTAAGATTGAGAGACAGACATGATCAACCTGATTTATGTGTTTATGTTTGTATCCCACTTTTGTTCCAATGAGCTCAATGTGGTATACAAAGCTATCCTCACAACTTATTTGCTTTCTGCCTGCCTACAGAGGTCATTTCCCTGTTTTCCCAAAAGTTAGTTAGTCATTTGTCTGGGAAGGGAGCATCCATCAGGATGACTTCCATCCACACATGAAAGCCAGCCTTAGGAACTCATCCAGTGAAATTTAGGTCATCTTCTTTTGTCTATCCTTGTCTATAATTTGTCTATCTCCTTTCCAATCCCGAAATGGATTTCCTGAAACTATAAATGTAACCCCTTTTTGTTTAACCTTACAAGAGCATCCTGAGTATTTTCTCCTGTTTTCTACCACAAACTCATGTTCCACTGGCTATGCTGCCCTCTGCTTGATATAGGACTTGTCTATATGGTGAAAATACTTCTTATAGAATTTGAGGAGATTATTCCAATGGGATCCCAAATAATTTTGCCATATTTGGAAGGGGGAGGGGTAAAAACTCCAAATAATCTGTGGGAAAAGCCTTTGTAGCTTTTTCTGTATTTTTTTTTTTTACTTCATTCCTGCCCATTGGGACAACCGATTAGCTTTGCTGCACTTTCCTGATAAGAATGGAAGTGGAAAGCTGATTGGTCGGACCAGCAAAGGGGGTGGAGCTTGCTGGCAAGGCAGTGCTCAGATCTGCCATGATGGATATTCGCCGTATCGATTGTGAGCTGAGGCGATGAAACAGTCTTTCCTCCCTGTTATTTAAGCAGAAGATCACACTTCTGCACCTTGGATTTGCTTTTTTTTTTTTAAAAAAAAATATTGTTCAGCAGTGGCAATTGATGACAATAAAAATGTGAGTAATTCACTTATGCCCACCATCCTGATTTCTCGGAGGGGAAATTCTCCATTCTCAAGAAGTCTGTGTTTCTCTAGAGGTCCTTCAATATCTTCTCAATGCTGACACTGATTAAAAAACTGCCAGCGAGATAGCAGATGAGGATGAAAAGTGGATGGGCAGGCATTTAAAAGGGAGTTTCTTCATCAGAGGCTGTGTTAACTGAAGCATGCCTGTAAAAGCATTGATCTGGTCAACATTTCAAGCAGGAGTAGATCATCATCATGACTACTAACAATCATTTTAGGTCTTTGAACGTGATTCCTTATGTAGCCAAAACAACAACACCTACAACCATGAGGGAGGAATTAGCAAACCTCTGACTGCTAAGAATGCACATTAGCTGAGGTACATTCCTAACTACAATGCCCATTGTCCATCCCCATTGGTTAGAGTGCCTAAGACTGTTGAGAGATGAAATTCAACCACATCAGAAGGACCCCATGCTTCATACTCTTGGTCTTCAGGGCTTTTATTTTTATTATTTATTTATTTATTTATTTATACCCCACTCTTCAGCCCCAAGGCTATCAGAGCGGCTTACAAATTGTTTTAAGCAATAGCTATTTACACATCTACACTGCATTAAACAGTTTCCAATGTGTGTTAGCTAATTGCCCCCCACAAGCTGGGTACTCAATTTACCGACTGTAAGTGATGGACAGAAAGGAAAGACAGAAAGAGTATGGTTAGAGAATGCCAAATGATGCATAATGGGTACCGACTGTATGTATTTTATTTATCGATTCTCTTTAATAATGTATACCTCCACTTTTAAAGATATTTGTCAGAGAGCCTACCATCACATTCAGAACACAAAATACATAAAGCATTCAACATTTGGGAGAGGGGGAAAAATCAATACTAAATCCTATTAGCAGCTACACACAAAAATTCACTGAATAACTTGACTGGTATTTTGCTGTGCCTCAATAGTGTGGCAGGGAAAAGGGGAGAGATGTTGGCTTTGCCAAGGCATCAAACCTGCTGATGGCAATAAATAAAGCTAGGCTGGGTTTGAAGGCTTTTAGACAGAAGAATGGATGATAAATATTTGTAATAAATGGCCAAATCAGCACCATTTCAAACTGAAAATCTAGCATAAAAATTTATCTACAAATTGACAGCAAGCATGCTTTTATTAAATTGTTAGATATATCTGGACCCCCACATCCACAGAGGTTTGGCTCCCAGACTTACCATGGAAACCACAGATAACAGCCAACCCTATTGAAATAAAGGACTTCCAGTAAAAACATTCCATAGAGTTGCATTGGAGGACCTAGAAGATGCCTAGAGAGGATGCCTCTCTAGGCATTCTCCAGTGTGACTCTATGCTATGTGCCTTTTATTTTGTGTCCCACACATAACTGAAACTGCAGATATTGGTTCTGTGGATACGGGAGTCTGACTGTACATTTATTGTTGTTGTGATGTGTCTCCAAGTTGACTCTCATTTATAGTCACCCTGTCATGGGGGCTTTCTTGGACAGATTTATTCAGAGGAGGTTTGTCATTGCCTCCTCTGAGCTGAAGCAAATATGGCTCACCCAAGGCCATCCAGGGGTCTCCATGGCTGAATGAGGATTTGAACACTGGTCTCCAACACTCAGACCACTGCACCATGGTGTCCCTTGAAGCTTAAGATAGCAGATTGTTGTTGGGAAAACCTATCACAGGGGTTTCTTGACAAGATTTATTGAGAGGAGATTTGCTACTGTCTTTGTCTAAGGCTGAGAGAGTATGACTTGCCCAAGGTCACACTGGGTTTCCACAGCTGAGCAGGAATCCAAACCCTATCCTTGCACAGCCCTAGGTCAATACTCAAACTACTTCACCCTGTGCTGTCTCATTCTTGCTTAAGTGGCTTCAAGTTGACTCTGACTTACGGTGAGCCTATGCTAGGATTTTATTGGAAAGATTTAGTCTCAGCTAGCTTGCCATGACCTTTTGCTGAGGCTTACAGAGTGTCCATTGTCCAAGGTCACTCAGTGGGTTTCCATGGTTCAAAGGTAACTAAGACCTCTCCAGCTCTCTAACCACTATACCACATGTGTTCTGAATAAAAGACCCCATCCATTTTTTAAAAAGTCTTCAGGTTCTATCCTAAACATACTGGAGTTGGTTCTATGGCAAACAGAACCAAGTTTCAGGGCTTAATTTTTGCAAATTCTCCTGGCTTGTACCAGAAGTCAGAAGGCATGGCACACATTATGCACACAGAATGCTAGGAACAATAAAGGACAGATCTGTTGAGGCACATTTTTTAATGCTTCAAACATTGCCATCATGAAACACTGGGATTGCCCAATAAAATTCATGGGAGAAACTGGAGAGAAGTCTCAAGATGTTCAAATGATGGTTCTTTTACAGTTTTCTTTTTTACACACACACTTATTTTGGCCTGTGCATGCTCTTAAAGCCTTCTTCATGGTCTATTTAGAATCTAACCTTAAAAAAAAATTGGACTGGGAATTTTCAAACCAATTTGTGGTCCGCCCACCCCCTAAAAAATACCTAATGGTTTTCCAATAATTTGTCCACTGGTTGATTTTTTAGTGTTCCTGGTTCAGATAATTTTGTTGACGTTGGATTCTAAATTGCTTTTGAAGAAGGCCTTAAGAGCATAGAATCATAGAGTTGGAAGAGACCACAAGGGCCATCCAGTCCAACCCCCTGCCATGCAGCAATACATAATCAATACACAAACCAAAACCAGCAGGACTGTTTTTTGGGGGGGTTTGGCCAATAAAAGAACCATCTCCGGAACATCTTGGGATGTGTCTCCAGTTTCACCTGCACATTAGGACTAACATGCTTCTTCTTCTGTTGGTGCAGGCCCTATTGATACCACACCCTACTGCAGTGGACGGGGAAACTATAGCAACGATATCTGTGGCTGCATCTGTGAACCTGGATGGAAAGGACCCAACTGCTCAGAAGCAGAATGCCCCAGGAATTGCAATGGCCGGGGTCGGTGTGTCAATGGCAAGTGCATTTGTGACGAAGGCTACACTGGGGATGACTGTGGGCAGAGGACATGTCCAGGTGATTGCAATGACCAAGGAAAATGTGATGATGGACGCTGTGTGTGCTTTGACGGCTACGCTGGTGAGGACTGCAGTCTGGAGGTCTGTCTGGTGCCTTGCAGTGAGCACGGGAAGTGTGTGAACGGACAGTGTATCTGTGACGAAGGCTTCAGCGGGGCAGACTGCAGCCAGCCGCTGTGCCTTAACAATTGCAACAACCGGGGACGTTGTGTAGAAGAGGAGTGTGTGTGTGATGAAGGCTATACTGGCGAAGACTGCAGCGAACTCATCTGCCCCAACGACTGTTATGACCGAGGGCGCTGCATCAATGGGACCTGCTATTGTGAAACGGGGTTCACCGGAGAAGACTGCGGAGACCTTGCCTGTCCCAACAACTGCCATGACAATGGGCGCTGTGACAACGGGGTGTGTGTCTGCTATGAAGGCTTCATGGGGGATGATTGTAGTGACCGGAGGTGCCCCAAGGATTGTAACAAGCGGGGCCGTTGTGTTAATGGGCAGTGCATCTGCAGTGAAGGGTTCTTGGGGCCTGATTGTAGTGAAGTGAGGTGTCCCAAGGACTGCAACAACCAGGGACGCTGTGTCAATGGCCAATGTGTGTGTGATGAAAGGTTCATGGGAGATGACTGCAGTGAACTGAGGTGTCGGAATGACTGCAACCACCGGGGCCGCTGTATCAATGGGCAGTGTGAATGTGATGAGGGTTTCATGGGTGACGACTGCAGTGAGCTAAAATGCCCCAACGACTGCCACAACCGAGGGAGATGCATCAATGGGCAGTGTGTGTGCAACGAGGGCTTTGTGGGAGAGGACTGTGGTGAGCGGCGGTGTCCCAATGACTGCCACAACCGGGGACGCTGTGTGGACGGAAAATGTGTGTGCGACGAAGCCTTCATTGGCATCGATTGTGGTGAATTGAGGTGTCCCAATGACTGCAATGGCCACGGGCGCTGCATCAACGGCCAGTGTGTGTGCGATGAGGGTTACACAGGTGAAGACTGTGCAGAGCGTACCTGTCCCAACGACTGCAACCAGCGTGGCTTATGCGTCAACGGTGTGTGCGTGTGCAACCAAGGTTTTGTGGGCATTGACTGTGGGGAACTGGCTTGTGTCAACAACTGCAATGACCGAGGCCGTTGTGTGAATGGGCAGTGTGTGTGTGACGAGGGATTCATCGGGGTGGACTGTAGTCAACGGCAGTGCCCCAGAGACTGCAACAACCATGGCCAGTGTGTCAATGGTGTGTGCGTGTGTGATGAGGGATACCAAGGCATTGACTGCAGTGAACGGTCTTGCCCCAACAACTGCAACGATTTGGGTCGCTGCATCGATGGGCACTGTGTCTGCGATGAAGGCTACGTGGGGGATGATTGCTCTGATGGTAAGTTCTGCTGAAAATCTGAGCTTTATGATTAATGTCTTTCACTATTGATGTAAAGAATGGCCAAGATTCTACATCACAGTCTACATTTTGTAACATTATGCATCCGTTAACTATGTTGCAGAAATGCAATGAAACCCCGTTAGTGAATTGCAGAGATACATATCTGTGCACCTCTAAGAATGTTAATAGAACCATAGAATCATAGAGTTGGAAGAGACCACAAGGGCCATCTAGTCGAACCCCCTGCCATGCAGGAATACACAATCAAATCATTCCTGACAGATAGCCATCCAGCCTCTGTTTAAAAACCTCCAAAGAAGGAGACTCCACCACACTCCCAGGCAGCGTATTCCACTGCCCAACAGTTCTTACTGTCAGGAAGTGCTTCTTAATGTTTAGGTGGAATCTCTTTTCCTGTAGTTTGAACCCATTGCTCCGTGTCCTAGTCTCTGGAGCAGAAGAAAACAAGCTTGCTCCATCCTCAGTACAACATCCCTTCAACTATTTAGACACGGCTATCATGTCACCTCTTAACCTTCTCTTCTCCAAGCTAAACTTACCCAGCTCCCTAAGCCACTCCTCATAGGTCATGGCTTCCAGACTGTTCACCATTTTGGTTGCCCTCCTCTGGACACATTCCAGCTTGTCAATATCCTTCTGGAATTGTGGTGCCCAGAATTGGACACCATTCTGATGCACATTGGGTGCACTTCAGTCACTCCACAAGCTACTATTGTGCAATGCACACCCATATGTTGCATTATCACAGCAATTCCTAGGTGAATATGGATGTTGTCAAACTGCTCAATTCTATTTCCCCACAAATAAGTCCACTTATGGTGACATACATCTCATGCTGAATTCCAGCCAGTATTTGCAGTCTATTTTTTCCTCAGATGAAAAAAAAAGCATCTCAGAAGCAAGTGGTAACACCATTGGAAATAATATAGAGAGCTGGCAAGACTACTATGAGATTTGCATGTATATCTATAAATGATGACCATGAGTCGTGTAATTCTGCACATAAGTTTTTTTTTCTATGCAGAATAATTGTTGTTTTCCTGTACATAAAAACCATTTGTGTTTCCTTGTGCAGAAAAGCCACATGTTCCCTGCACAGAAAAGATGTTTTTGGCATTGAAAAACCACATGTATTGATGCACAGTGAAAATATGTATTTCTGCACAGAAAACATGCTTTCTGTTCAGAAAACCTTATGTGATTTATGTACTATAGCCATAAGCTGTAGAATGAATGAATGGATCATAGATTTGAAAGGGATCGCAAGGGCCATCTATTTGCAGCGTTCACATTCCCTTGATCATTTTGTCTGCCCCATTTCTTTGTATGCCTCCAAACTCCAACTCCATTCCTAAATGCTCAGCTGAAGTTTTATCTTACTGCAATGCTAGAAGTTTGAAGGACTAAGGAAAAATTCATTAGGGGAGATTGAATTTTTATTTGGGGGAGAAAGAGTCTTTAGCTGAATTATAATTTACAATTTTACAAATTTTACAATTCATTTTCTTGTCTTCTTGGGCATACATGTGACTCTACTTTTTAAAATCTATCTATCTATCTATCTACCGGTATCTATCTATCCATCCATCCCCTTTTCTAGTATCTCCTCCAAAGGATCTGAAAGTTATCGATGTGACAGATAAGACTGTCAACTTGGAATGGAAGAATGAAAATGTTGTCACCGAATACCTCATCACTTATATCCCTACTGGCGTCGGGGGCTTAGAACTACAGTTCCGGGTACCTGGAAACAAAACATCAGCCACCATCCGGGAACTGGAACCTGGCGTGGAATATTTCATCCGTGTCTTTGCCATCCTCAAGAACAAGAAGAGCATCCCAATCAGTGCTCGGGTGGCTACTTGTAAGTATTTTGAGCAGACTTCTCTGAGCTTATTTGATGGGGACAAAATGGCTGACCTCCTATCAAGTCAGGCGGAGGACATGGGTGCATCCTAGTTGACTAAAGTGTTTTCCCTAGTCTTCGTCCAAACATAGCCAGGGAGGAAAAGAATATTTACAGTTTTTCATATCTTGATGAGAAAGTGTGTCTCAACTAGGAAAGGAAAGAGTGTTTGTTGTTGTTTATTATGTGGTCAAAACAAAACTTTCCTGAGAATTAGAAACACCACCAGGAAGAATTATAGATAACCTGGAATCTTGGACAATTTTCCCTCAGTGTCTGAATGTCCCAAAGTGTTGTGGAGATATTATTGTTGACCCATTATGGAAAGCAAGAAACCAGACAACAGTATGTGTGTGTGCGTGCGGGGGTGTGTGTGCGTATGTGTGTGTGTGTCTTCAAGTAACCTGTTGATTTATAGCAACCCCATTAATTTCATAGACAAGGACTATTCATAGGTGGTTTTGCCAGTTCCTTCCTCTGAAACATAGCCTACAGGATCTGGTATTCATTGGTGGATGAAGAAAACACACATTTCCTGTGGATGTCCCTTCTTTGTGCTTACTTTTCTCAGATTTGCCTGCTCCTGATGGCTTGAAGTTCAAATCTGTCAAGGAGACATCAGTAGAGGTGGAGTGGGACGCCCTGGACATCCCATTCAGTGGCTGGGAGATTGTCTTCAACAGCTTGGTAAGGAAAGATTCCCATCACAGACTTGAAAAGTCTCAGTTTTGGTTCTCATATCTTCAAATCCTACGGATTTTTATTTGACCCTTGCATTGCAGAAAGAAGAAGACAACGGAGGCATAAGAAGCAGTTTAGAAAGGCCACGGACATCATACCTGCAACCAGGCCTGGCTCCAGGGCAACAATATAATGTGTCACTTTATGTGGTGAAAAATCAAACCCGGGGACCTGGTCTTTCCAGAGTAGTGACAACAAGTAAGTAGCCATTGGGTGTCATCAGCCTATGTCAGCCAAGCAGGGGAATGGAGAAATCAGAAGTTTTCTATAAGGACCCATAATGGCTATCAGAACTGAGAGCTACTACAATCATCTGAGGGCTTCTTATCACACAGTGGCTTATTTAAACTCATTCTGAATAGCAGGACAACAGATTAAGTTTGGCTTTTTAAAAAATCCCTATTTTTACCTTACAGATAGGGAGTAGGAGAAATATTGAATTGACTCTGACATTGCATTGTATGATTTTCTTTAAATTTAACGAAAAGGACATAAGAAAGCTTGGCAAACACCAGTGAAGACTGATGTCAGGTTGGGAGCATGTTCTTTGGTGGCCACCAAAGAAATGAAGCTGAATTGGTCAACGTTGGCCACAGCCCTGGATCATCAATGTAACTATGATGACGAAGCTCTGATCTTGCAGTTGTATTGATGATGCTTCCCTCTGTGTCTGTCCTACTTTTCCAGCCCTGATAAAAGCATTTCTTAGGTGCTGCAGAGTGGAGGATTTATACATGATATCTGCAGTACTTTCCCAGTTGCAGGGTTCATGGGAGAATGCTGCAAATATCATTTGCCAGTGCTGTGTTCTTGCTTCAGAAGTGTTTGGCTGGAGAGCTTACAGGCTGGAAACATAGTTTTTTGGGGGGTCACTTATGGCCATGAGAATCCATGTGAATCTCCAGCATTGATGAGTTTGTAAGTCTACCGTGCACTCTCGTAACTGCTAAACAGGATTGTTGTTCATAGAATCATAGAATTGCAGAGTTGGAAGAGACCACGAGGGCCATCCAGTCCAACCCCCCTGCCACGCAGGAAATCACAATCAAAGCATCCCCGACAGATGGCCATCCAGCCTCTGTTTAAAGACCTCCAAGGAAGGAGACCCCACCACGCTCCGAGGGAGTGTGTTCCACTGCCGAACAGCTCTTACTGTCAAAAAGTTCCTCCTAATGTTGAGGTGGAATCTCTGTTCCTGGAGCTTGCACCCATTGCTCCGTGTTCCAGTCTCTGGAGCAGCAGAAAACAAGCCTGCTCCATCCTCAGCGTGACATCCCTTCAAATACTTAAACAGGGCTATCATATCGCCTCTAAACTGTCTTTTTTCCAGGCTAAACATACCCAGCTCCCTAAGTCTCTCCTCATAAGGCATTGTTTCCAGACCTTTCACCATTTTAGTTGCCCTTCTCTGGACACGCTCCAATTTGTCAATATCCTTTCTGAATTGTGGTGCCCAGAACTGGACACAGTATTCTAAGTGAGGTCTGACCAAGGCAGAATAGAGTGGCACTATTACTTCCCTTGATCTAGACACTATACTTCTATTGATACAGCCCAAAATTGCATTGGCCTTTTTAGCTGCCGCATCACACTGTTGGCTCATGTTCAACTTGTGGTCTACTAGGACTCCTAGATCCCTTTCGCACGTAGTCTCATTCAGCCAGGTCTCTCCCATCCTATATTTATGCATTTCATTTTTCCGCCCTAAATGCAGTACTTTACATTTCTCCGTATTGAATTTCATTTTGTTAGCTTTGGCCCAGCTCTCCAGTTTATCCAGGTCATTCTGAATTTTGATCCTGTCCTCTAGGGTATTAGCTACTCCTCCCAATTTGGTGTCATCTGCAAATTTGATAAGTATGCCCCTAATTCCCTCATCTAAGTCATTGATAAAGATGTTGAATAGCACTGGGCCTTCAAGTCATCTCTGACTTAAGATGACACCTAAAGGGACCCTATCACAGGTTTTTCTTGGCATGATTTGTTCAGAGGGGGTTTGCCAATGCCTTCCTCTAAAACTGAGATAGTGTGACTTGCCCAAGGTTACCCAGTGGATTTCCATGGCCAAGCAGGGATTTGAACTCTGTTCTGCCAGAGTCCTAGTCTGACACTCTAACCATTGGACATCATAGCAACTCTCTCTGAGCAGGATGTCAGATGTTATTTTAACACTTTTCAATGGTTTCTTTCAGTGATTAATGTTGTGTCTAAAGTCAGGGCCCAATAGTCTATTTCCACTCGATCTTCTTGTTTCCATCAGAATCAGTGATGGCTTTCCATCTTTCAGACCTTATGTCTAAACCCATCTTTGGCACTATGTCAGGCTACAATGGGAGGGAAAGAAAAATCCTGCGGGTGTCAAACAGCAGGGGTGGGTGGCAGCTCCCATGTCAAAACTGAGGATGGGGCAAGCTTGTTTTCTGCTGCTCCAGAGACTAGGACATGGAGCAATGGGTTCAAGCTACAGGAAAAGAGATTCCACCTAAACATTAAAAAGAACTTCCTGACAGTGAAAGATGTTCAGCAGTGGAATGCACTGCCTTGTAGTGTGATGTAGTCTCCTTCTCTGGAGGTTTTTAAACAGAGGCTGGATGGCCAGATGTTGGGAATGCTCTGATTGGGTATTCCTGCATGGTAGAATGGGGTTGGACTGGATGGACCTTGAGGTCTCTTTCAACTCTATGATTCTATGATTCTATGAAAGCAGTGGGGAATCTATTCTGGGGTTTAATCCAAACCTTAAAGAAGCTGTCCAAGGTGTTGAATCTATTGTGGAGATATAGTTCAGCACTCTGGATAGCTCCATTTCAAGGTCAAACGAAACACATGGAGTCAATTCACCATCCCCACTGGCATGAAAGCCCAGGCCAGCGCTGTTGAATACCAAGGTATACTGTGGGGTTTTGTCCCTTCCAATTCTAAATTCCTGTGTTTTCCTTGTTCCTCATCTTAGGGCTTGATGCTCCCAGCCAGATTGAGGCAAAGGATGTTACAGACACCACTGCCTTGATCACATGGTTTAAACCTTTGGCTGAGGTTGATGGTGTTGAGTTGACTTTCGGGCCCAAGAATGCTCCAGGGGATCGAACATCGATTGACCTTTCAGAGGATGAAAGCCAATATTCCATTGGAAACCTGAAGCCACACACGGAATATGAAGTGACGTTAGTGTCCCGGAGAGGGGATATGGAGAGTGATCCTGTGACAGAAACCTTTGTTACAGGTAAGTATTGGAGTTTATCTACAAATGTCTATCTTTGAAGGGTAAAACACATTTATAAATGTATCCCCTTTTTGTGAGAAACTAAATTTGCATTGAAATAAAATTCAAATTTACATATAGATTTTTGTGGAGAGTGAAGAAAATGGAGTAGATATATGAATAAATGCATGAAAAAAATGGACATGGATGGAACACAGGGTGATGGGACACTTGGTATGCCCCAAACTTGCTATCAAGAAATGTTACATTTTCACTCCCCTCTGCTTCTGTGTAGATCTGGATGCTCCGAGAAATCTGAAACGGCTCTCTCAGACAGACAGCACTATCACCCTTGAGTGGAAGAACAGCCAAGCAATGCCTGAAGTATACAGGATCAAATATGCCCCTATTTCTGGGGGAGATCATGTTGAAGTTACTGTGCCCAGAAGCAACCAAGCCACCACCAAAGCTACACTCACAGGTAAGGTTCTTGGAAAGGGGCAAAACACCTGTTGAAACAAATCACTCAAATCCTGTTGTTAGCCTCAACTAGATGTGGCTTATTGAACCAATAGGATTTACCAACACATGGATGTTGGTAAAGAGATTGGATCTATGGGTCTACTAGATTAGGGACAAACTAATAGGATTCAGGCCAAAGTCTATGCATTTATTTGTTTGTTTAGAGCATTTGTACCCCTCGATTCAGCCCAAAAGGCTCCGAGAGCATCTTGCACACTGTTCATTTGACAATTCCCTTCCCTCAAGCTTACAAGTTAATAAGAAATGACACACAAGAGGCTCATCTACATGAGCCAGGATACACCAGTTCCCTGCTAGCGTATACTGGCTGAGGAGATCATAGAATCATAGAATCATAGAACTGCAGAGTTGGAAGAGACCACGAGGGCCATCCAGTCCAACCCCCTGCCACACAGGAAATCTTGATCAAAGCATCCCCGACAGATGGTCATCCAGCCTTTGTTTAAAGACCTCCAAGGAAGGAGACCCCACCACACTCCGAGGGAGTGCGTTCCACTGCCGAACAGCTCTTACTGTCAAAAAATTCCTCCTAATGTTGAGGTGGAATCTCTGTTCCTGGAGCTTGCATCCATTGCTCCGTGTTCCAGTCTCTGGAGATGACTCATTCTTCCCCATTACCTTGACGAAATGGGCCAAGAGGAATGTCGGTCCATCGCTGCAGCCACCGCCACCGCCATTTTCTTTGCTGACTTTGAGGCAGGAAGGGGGATCACAGCTTGTGGCTGAAGGCCCCCTGTATGTGACCAGCCTTGGTCATATGCTACAGGACTCCTGGCTTCTGGGAGAACCAGGGAGATGGTGGCAGCAGTGGGGGGCAGCGTGCAGGGCACAAGCTCCTATGGTCATGCAGAGCCCATTGTGGGTTTTGGCCACCTATAACAGAGAAAACTGGGTATTATACTATAATGCTTTAACGCACCCTACCCCACCTTCCCCCTGTCTCAGCCCTGTACCTGTCCCGGGGTTGGTAAGGACTGCCCAGCAGCAGAATGGGGCAAATACCCTGTGTCATATGGGGTGCAGGGCTCTGAGGCAGGGGAAAGATGGGGCATTTAGCCCATGTAGACAAGCCCAAGGAAAAGGGGGTGGTAGTGGGTTAAGGAATCCCTCAGAGGCCAAGCAGTGGCAGTTAGAAAGGAAGGAGGGTTTCTCACCAGCAGCTGGGACCAAGGCACAATAGAGCAGTGCCTGGCTGTTCTTCTCTCCCTCCAAACCACAGCAGTGGCAGTTCGAATGAAGGGAGGGCATATATTGGCATATATGAAAATTATGATTCAAGGATGCGTACTTTAGTCCCATTTCTTCAATCAATGAGTGGCAGCACGAATAATATTTTTCATTTCATTTAGGTTTGAGGCCAGGAACAGAATATGGCATCGGGGTAACAGCTGTGAAACAGGACAAGGAGAGTGCTCCAGCCACGATTAATGCTGGAACTGGTAAGAAAAGTTCTTATCTATATAATAATATTTTTTTAAAAAAAAAATGAACAAAAATTTCTGGTCCAAATTCTCAGGACGTGAACCAGGAAACTCACAGGACTAGACCTATTGAACCCAGGATTAAGAGCCTTCTTTGGGCACATAAATGCATAATAGCATGCTGCAGGATAGGCCCCCATGATTGGCTGATTACCCTCCAACATTTCACTGTTGAAAACTGTGACATATGCGGCCAGAGTGCAGATGAGATAGCAAATGTTATTAATGAGGAAAAACACACATGCTAGGAGAGGGAAAGTCATTTGCTTTTCCCTAAGCCTCCTGGAGAAAAAAAGGTTTCACCCCTTTTCTCCTCTGCCCACTGCTGAATTAATGGAAATTCCTTTTGCAGTTTGCACTCAGTGTGCCTCAATGGAAGTAAGCTGGGGAGAAAGGGGGAACGTGGGAAGAGGAAAGAAAATATGGGACATTTGTGAAGTGGCTGAAAAAGTGGGATGTCAGAGGACTAATTAAGGGGTATGGGAGTAAGGATCCTTTGGATTGGGCAGTCCTGATAGAAATCCTAGTAACTCAGTTTCCACTTCCATATTTTCCAAGCCAAGGTACTGCTGTCAGGGATTCTTGGGCTGGCAAGTACATTTTCTAGGTCTAGACTCAAATAGCAAGGCCATAACCTGATAATTTCCACTATGTACTTCCGAGAATAACAAAGGAAGCCAGTAAAGAGTAGCTCATGGTGGATATTCCTGGCCAACCCAAGCTTCATTATTATGACTCTCAAAATCACTACTTCCTACCCAACCCTAGCAAAATCTGGGCGAGGGCACTGCTATATAAGAAGCTACTGCAGATCCTTAAAGAAGCCATGGTCTCTTCTCTCTATTCCCCTATTTTTGTTGATCAGGACAATGCTGGACCTAATGGAGTGCTTCCTCCTCTTGGCATTTCAGTCAAACACTGGTCTGCTCCATATGGGGGGTAACTTGTGTGAATATTTTACAGATTATTGGTAATTCACTAGACAGGACTATTAGAGCAACCCCTACTTCACCATCACAGTTTACAGAGCCACTCCACATAATTCAGATCAAAATGATCTGAAATTGCTCTTCAGCATCAAGGTTAATGCTAGAGTTCAGACAGACTGAACAGAAGTTTGCCAAGCCAGTACAACTTATGTACGTATGTGATATTAAAGGGGGAAAAAAACCTACGGTCTTGTAATACCACTGGTAGATCTATGTTTCCAAATTAGGGGAGGTTGCTAAGCTCATGTGTATACCCAACTATGCAAGTTCAGAGCACACAAGCACCCATTCCCCTTATATCAGCACAATTGCTAATTGATGCTTTCTTCTGGAAGGGTGTGGACGAAACTAGGAAACTACTCCGTGGGTAGGGCTTAATTTTTGTTTGGCTTTTCCCCTTGTATGAAGGCAGATTTCAAGAAGAACTTGGCTTAGGGTAAAAGGCTCCTTTGTAATCACTCAAAGTGGTGGCCAACTACTGGCTGTCAAAGGGCCAGTTCTGAACCACAGGCTTCCATCTGCCTACCACTGTATCTTATATCAGGGAATGTGTTCCAAATGGCACATCCAATGTGAATCCAAGCTATGCAAACTGACAGAGGTGAGCTGTCTTCAAGAAAACATAAGTTTTTTTTCATTTGCAACTTTTTATAAAAGAGTTATTTTTGCTTACAGATCTAGACAGTCCCAAGGATTTGGAGATTTCTGATCCTACTGAAACCACTCTCACCTTGCGTTGGAAGCGACCCTTGGCCAAATTTGACCGCTATCGCCTTATTTACCTGACTCCTTCTGGAAGGAAGAATGAAATAGAGATTCCTGCAGATAGCACATCTCACATCTTAAGGTCATTAGATGCTGGAACAGAGTATACCATCAATCTTGTGGCAGAGAAGGGAAGGCACAAGAGCAAACCCTCGACAGTGACTGGTACTACTGGTATGTGACATTGTTTAGCATGAATACTATTCTCTAATTCCTCTATTAACCAGATGCACATATTCTTTTTTTCTAGAGCTCCTAGAGGATTTTTAACACTGAACATTTAATATTTTTAACACTTTAACATCATTCAGAATTGATGGCTGAGATCCTACATCACAGTTTATGTTTCTTAACCTTACGAATGCATAACCACTTTGCAGAAATGCAACAAAGCCCTATTGGCAAATTGTGAAGATGCACATCTTCTGGTGCACATCAAGGACTTCTGATGTGTCTCAGGTCCTTTGGAGGTCATTGGGCACTCTGATGCACATTGGGATGCAGCTGGTGTCTGGATGTGTTTCAGGGAGCACCCCATTGCTCATTGATTCCCATTGTGCATTCGGCTGTGGTGCATCAGTCACTCCACCATTGCTCAGTGGATGACCATATGTTGCAATGTCATGTCAGCCCCTAGGTGAATATGGACACTGTGAAACTATTCAGTTCAGTTCTGTTCACACTTTAAGGCCATTTATGAAGACCTAAGTCCCAAGTAGAATGCCAGCCAATGCTATTGTTATCAATTGTCATGAATTTATCTTGAATGATGAGATCTTTGGAAATAAGGCAAAGCAGAAATATTAAAATAAATAAATAAATGTGCCCACCCACACCAACCACCTTAAACACACTCTTAAGCAAAAGTTTCAAACAAGAAGGAGGCCCCTGACTCTGACTTCATTACTTTTCTTCTCCTGTTTAACCTCTTTACCTGATGAAGAAGCCAACAAGCTTTGAAAAGCTAGCATCATGTATTTTGCACCTTTGGATCAGCTTAATCAAAGTAGCATTGCAATGTGTATTTTAGTTGGTGCTGTATTTCACAAAAGAAGGCATCTAGCTTTGCTGCAGGCTTCCAACTCTGATATGTGCAATTTGAATCACAGAGGCAGACAGCGCCTTTTTAAAAACAATTTACTGAGTAAAAATCCCAAAATGTGCATGCTGTAAATCAGCAGAAGATGTCCACATGAAAGGAATATTTAAGTATGTATGGAAAGCTCTTCACTGAGAAAGAGCAAATGTGGAATCCATTAATAACCACACAAGCTAGTCAAAGGTTCTTTTCCTGGAGAGCTAGGGTGGGAAGGTGCTCAACCGACCGCACATAACTTTTATCTGCTCCCAATCTATCTCTCCCCTTGAAGATGATGAATTCCCAGATTCTTCCAAGAAATGTGCAAAGCAGCTTCAACCAAAGCCATCCAAAGTTGGACTTTTCTAGCATCCACATCCAAACTCTCCAAGGCTTTCTTGTTGCTCATTTCTCTGTGCTTGTCAGTCCAAAGTTATTTTTGACTCTAAAGTCTCTGCACTGAAGTGTCGGTCAAGGAGAAAGTTCTTGCCTCAAGGTCAGACCAACACCCTTCTAGTTTGGCAGGAGGAGACCTCCCTCCTGCTGCGGGCTGGAGTTGTTCTTGTCCTAACATATAAGGATCAGAAGGATCCTTCAAATATCTTTCAAACAAGGCCCCAAGGATGCTGGGATGTGATTCAAGAAGCCAATGGTTCATTCATCTCTGCCTCTAGCATGAGTGAGAAACCTCCCTTCCTGAGCCAAATCATGTGAAACGTGTTACTTCATCTCCTCTGCCCTTAAATTATACAGAGCTTCTTTATATTCCTAGAAGGAAGCTTATAGCCTGGTCATCAGGCCATGAAGAAGCACTCTGAATAACCCAAACTAGTTCTTCTCAGCTGGCTTCTTTGATTCTTTGACCTCTCAGAGGCATGTCATGGAAGCAAATATAAGGACAGTTTGAAAGCTATCCTCCCAAGAGAGAGTTTACCACTTTTTCTGCCTAAGGTCCTTAAAATAATACAGAAGTACATGGCAGGACCTAAATTAGAGAACCAACACAGTTTAGTGGTTTGATCATTGGGCAATGATTTTGAAGACTAGGGTTCAACTCTCCACTCAGCCATGGAAACCCACTGGATGACCTTGAGCCAGTCATAGCCTCAGAGGAAGGAAAGAAGGCAAACCCTCGCTGAACAAATCTTGCCAAGAAAATTCCATAATAGGCTCACTAGAAGTCAGAAATGACTTGCAGGCACACAACAACAACAACAAGGGTCTAAATACCCTAAAGGCACCAGGTGCTGTCTGATCTTGGAAGCTAAGCAGGGTCAGCTCTGGTTAGTAGTTGGATGGGAGACCGCCAATGAAAACCAGGTGCCTTCAGCTAGATTTCAGAGAAAGGAACTGGCAAAAACACCTCTGAGTTTTCCTTGCCTAAGAAAACCCTGTGAAATTCATGGGGTCACCATAAATTGACAGATGACTGGAAGGCACAGACACACATAGCTATGTGGCCCATGAGCTAAAACAAAAATCAGAGCTTGGAAATTGGGACCAGAAGTGATGAGTTTTCAAGAACTTTGAGAGATGCCTTATACTGAACAAAACCCTTGGTGTATGTAATGCACTCCTAGCAGCTCTGACTAGCATCAGTGGTGGCGGTGCTTTGACAACCTGAACGGAGCTCCTACTATACAAGCTTTCCTCCTTCTTAAACTGGTTCCACTCATGTCATTCTCATTCGAAGCACAACAGAGTTTCTCTGGATTGACGCTCCATTCCATATAGGTTGAGGGAACAAAATGTTCTACATTTTATATCAATCAATACAACGCTTTCATAGAGCTCATTTCCCGGGGCAGCAATTCCAGGCATAGCTTTTTAAAAAGAGTTGGCTGGCTTCTAAGAAGACAGCATGGGAATATCATACCGGTTTTTGTTTTGTTTGTAAAATCTATATCGCAAGATCATGGACAAGCTGTCTGGCAGCCTTCCTGCCTGTCATAGTCTTAAAAGCAACATCAGTTTCCCCCCCCCCTCCCTCAGCCAAACAAATAGTATGCCTTAGGGTCAATTGCAAATATTTCACAGACCCTCCATCTTCTGTGCTTGCTACATCCCAACTGCCAAACTTTTCAGAAGTTTGTTGCTACAGTGTGTAGCAATGGTCACTTTGAAAGAAGATTAAGCACATTCATGGACAGTAAGATTATTACCGGTTGCAAGCCAGGATGACTAAGTCATCACCTCAAATGTTGGAGGTGATCTGTCTCTAAATGCCAGTTTCATATTTTCCTGTCCTGTTCAAGGACTTCTGTTTAGCCATTGTGAAAACAGAATGCTGCACTAGGTAGAATTTGGTCTGATCCAACATGACTCTTCTTCCTTTCTTGTTTCTCCCTTTCTCATAAACAGGAAAGTTGTGTCTAGAACAGTGGTGGGAATCATGTATCCCTCCAGATGTTGTAGGCAATTCTAGCTGGTCTAGCCAATGGTGAAGAACGCTGAAAGTTGAAGTCCAAGAACATGTGGAAAGACACATGATTCTCACCTCTGGTGGGAAGACAATAGCCACCAGCTAACAAAAGTCATCCAGGTCAATGGCGGCAAGCATCATCTAGACCAAAGCTTCTTAAACTGTGGGTCCCATATGGGGTTGTATAACTGAATGTGGGGGTCGCAAAAAAATTGGTAACAGTAAATTTGATTCGTATACCTATTTTATATACCTATATAACTGGGGTCACATAAAAAATTCTCAGGCGAAAAGTGGTCAAGAGTGGGAAAGGTTTAAGAAGCCCTGATCTAGACCAATGTTTCTCATGCTATCTGATGTTGGGGACTGACAATATTTTACCCCCAAGATGCCGTATACCACGTTCATATCCACTGGGTATAATGTTTTTTTTCCTCTCTCCTGGAAACTTGCCAGGGATCAGCAGCCAATAAATCAAGGACTGGTACCAGTCCAGGGACCACAACATTGAGTACCACTGATCTAGACATCGGTACTCATTAAATATCATGGTTGACTATTAGACTATATCAAAGCTCAGAGAATAGTGAGGGTTCTCCCTTGTCATAACCATGATCAGGAATATTTCTTCTTGAAGGAAGCAACAAATAATTTTTAGCAAGTTTCTGCCCATTGCAAGGAAGTCTTTGCAAGCCACACAGTTTTCAAATGCTGTTCAGAATTTGGGATTTATTCTGGGCAAAATTTGCAGGTGGGTGTTTTGCAGAGAAAACAATTTTTTGTTCAGGAAATAATATTTCTCTTAGATAAAAGGCTATTTTCTGTGCAGAAAATTCTGTTTTCTGAACAGCACAACCACAGGTGAATTTTGCACAGAAAAACTGCCGAAATGCAAAGATTCTCACCAGTCTAGGATTCTTCTCTCAAGGTTTCTCAACATTAAAAAACCCATGTTTTTCCATCATTTTTCAAATATTTTCAAATACAGTCAGACTCCTGTATTCACAGAAGCAATATCTGTGGTTTCAGTTATCCATGGAACAAAAAACACCACACCTACCATAGAGTTTTTCTAGAAAATGCCTAGAGATGTCCTCTCTAGATGTTTACTAGGTCCTCCAAGGCAACTCTATGGTATTTTTAACCAGAAGTCTCATTATTGCAATGGTGTTCACTGTTATCCATGGTTTCTGGTATCCACGGCAAGTCCAGGAACCGACCCCCCACCACAGATATGGGGGTCTGACTGTATTCTTTCTACCCCTAGCCATGACACTGATCTTTGCGGTATGTGATGGTTCATTTCTTCTGTACCTCACCTTCTCCTGTTTTGTAGATTCATAACACCAAATGATTAGGTTTAAACATGAACCCCTGAGCCTCAAAAATGCTTATAACTACCTTTGGCAAGAAAAGGGATGGCAATATGAAGTGAATACAATTTCATCCCACAGCCAGCAGCCAGTGAAACCTTACCTTCTAACATGATTCTCTTCTGTATTAGAAATAACAGTGAGAGATTGCACTGGAATACATAATGGCATTCGTGTCTTCTAGAGAAAAAATATGTGCCATATATAGAGAAGGCAGAAAACCTAAGCTGCTGGCTTCACTTAGACTAGAATATAATAAATAGAGGAATTTCATTTTTGAAAGGAATGTTTATAGCTCCGTATCTGTTGTTTGTCCAAGAAGCTCTCAACTCCAGCCTGTATTTATTCTTTATTAATCTACCTGCTATGACTGGCTCCCAACCTTTCATCTCAGCTTTACATTTCTTGTATTTATTATATTTCTATGTGTTTCCTCCTTTTAGGATGCTCGGGGGGGGGGGGGAACCACCTCCATGGGTCTCTCAGTCAAAGTTCATGCCTCTATAGCTTTGATTGTGTTCTAGAAGTGCTGTGCACTGTTATAGCACTATTATTCCAGTTTAATGGCTATGGCTGCCTCCAGTGGAGTCCTGGGATTTGCAGTTTAGGGAGGGGCATTTAGCATTCTCAGCCAGAGAGCTCTTAGGCTTCTCTAAACTACAAACCCCGGAATTTCACAGGAGGCAGCCATAACAGTTAAAGTGGAATAACAGTGCTGTAACAGTATAGTGCCACAAGGCTCATGGTATTAGTAAGAATCGTGCTGTCAGGAAGAAAAAGTGACCCCCCCCCCATATAAACATTTTCCAAAAAATTGCTAAAAATAGACCTGACTTTTGAATGCCTACACTGTGCAACCCCCCACCCCTAATATCCATGGTTTCCTTTATCTGCGGGACACAAAACAGGAACACATACCATAGAGTCTTCCTAGAAAATGCCTAGACATCTTCTAGGTCCTCCAACACAACTGTATGGTATTTTAAACCAGAAGTCCCATTATTTTAATAGGGTTTGGTGTTATCTGTGGTTTCCAGTATCCACAGTAAGTCCGGGAACCGAACCCCAGAGGATGCTGGAGTCTGGCTGTATTTCCAAATGCTGAACTGATTTTTTTCCCCTAGCTTACCAAGATATTTGTGTGTGTTTTTTTAATATATATTTTTATTTATTGCTTCAATTTTCTCACAGTTATGACAGTTATTTTGTATACACTTTTCTCACAATTTATACATCCCAGTATACAGTTGCCCCTCCACATTCATGGATTTGACATTCACGGTTTTAAGTATTCACGGCTTGAAAATATTATTAAAAAAATAATCATCCAAAAAGCAAACCTTGATTTTACCATCTTATATAAGGGACACCATTTTACTATGCCATTGCATATAATGGGACTTGAGTATTCACAGATTTGGGTATTCACGGGTGGGTCCTGGAACCAAACCCCAGCGAATGTGAAGGGACAACTGTACATCCAAACAATCTCAATACTTCCCAACATCCTGACTTACTACACATCATTCCTTATCTCTTCTCAAATCTTCCTTCCATCTTCCACTCATTTCCCTTTCCCATCCTTTCCCTTACTCTACACTTACTCTTTCCTTCTCACATACATTCTCCTCCTAAATAATCATCCATCATTTTTTTAAAAAAAGTTACTCTAATACTAGAAATCTGGAGGCTGAAGGGAAATTTCATTTGGGTGGGGAGAATTCTGATTGGAGGGACAATGCCCTCATTTTGCCTCTCCTCATAGCTGCACCCCTTGGTTCCAGTCATTCTAGGTTTTCAGTTTTTGCTTCATATTTCAGTTTTTGTTTTGTTTTTATTTTCTGGTTTTTTCAGGGTTTGAGGGGGTTTTTTTGTTTCTGTTTTTGTCAGGCCATGTGGCCCTTGAGCAGTGGTTCCCAAACTTTGGCCCTCCAGATGTTTTGGACTTCATCTCCGAGAATCCCTACCTGTTGGCCAAGGTGGCTAGGACTCCTAGGAGATGAAGTCCAAAACATCTGGAGGGACAACATTTAGGAATCCTTGCCCTAGAAGGTCCTAGGGCCAAAAAAGTAGACCCCGGAGTTGCCACAGTTGCCAAATCTGGATATAGTTGCATGCTTATGAACTTAAATGTATGCCAGTCCATGAGCAGGATGTGCTAATGACTAATCAATATGCATGATGTCTGAATAAGCATTGACATTTGGCTTCAGTTTTAAGGAATGTTTTGAGATGCCATTATTCCTGCAAGGATGATGTCTCATCTCTTGCCATAATGTCAGCTTGCTTAAATGTCACAAGGGATAAATAGCAGTCAAACCCAAGCCGGGCATTTGACTTCTTCTTTCCTGTGACTTTTGCATGTGTGAGTCTGTCTTAACGCAACAGGATTTCACTATGGGCAAAAGATATATTTGTACAGAGTTGGGGGAACTCGCGGCTGTTTAGATGTTGTCAGACTGCAATGCTCATCAGCCTTACCCAGCACGGCCGATGAAAGGGATGCAAAGAATTTCTGGCAGCTTTTCTTATTCTCCAGAAGAAAGGGTGTCTTTCTCAACAAGGAATTAAGGTCAGCCGATGTTTTTTCAGACTTGCAAAAACAACAAGAAGTTTACAGCAGAGAATTATAGAATCATAGAGTTGAGCGAGACCATAAGAGCCACCCAGTCCAATTCCCTGCCATGCAGGACTTGTTCATGACAGAAACATGTGGGGTTTTACACAAACAATGTGAAGAAAACAATGTATTTTGCACAATACATTGCTTTTCATACAAAATATTGGTTTTAATATGACTTCTGACACATTTTTTTTTTTACAAAACTCCCCTGAAATGTGTGCCTGTGTGTTGGGGGAGGGTCATCAAAAACCTGCAAAGTCTCTTGCAATGCCACCCAGAAGGGAGAAAAGTTTTGAAATTATCCATTCTTGAATGCAATACCAAAATCAAGATTTACATACCTAGTTGAGGGCGAGGGATGATGGGAGTTGCAGTCCAATAGCTTTTGAAAGGACAAAGGCTGACCAACATCATACTAGGTAAAGGTACATGGGGTGGAACTCCTCACCAGTACTTTTTGGCCCCCTTGGCTATTTCCCCATCTTAAAGGAGACAGCTGTGTGTATCACAGAACTTTTCCTTCACATCCTAAACTAGCTTGCTGCATTCAGATGTGGAAGATAATGCAATCATATTTCCAGTATGTTGCAATCATATTGCCAGCAACTTTCTATAAGAGGCGGTCAGTCCAATTGGCTTCTGTACATGAAATGGGGTGCAATTTTCCCCTTTCCCTTAGGTAGCAAAATATTTTCATCCAGTCCTGGTCACTGGAATGATTTCTTTTTGGAACAATGCTGCATGAACATTTACACCCATGCATGCTCTGGAAATATAGCATCGAATTCTCTTGTTGCTAGAATGCACAGGGAGATGATGTGACTGCTATTGACAACATGCATGCAGAAATAGCAGTTTTCCAGCCAGTGCATGCTTGTAGAATATTTATCTGTTATCTGTGAAGAAGGAATGCAGTTGATGAGGAGCAGAGCCAAGCTTGCTTTGGTCCTCCAGATATTTTGGACTTTTCTGTGCAGGAAATAATATTTCTACACAGAAACGAATATTTCTACACAGGGGTATTATTTTCTTTACAGAACATTTTGTTTCCTGTTCAGAAAAATGCTGTTTTCTGTGCAAAACAAGCCACATAATCTCCCTCCCCTCAACAAAAGAAGTCCTCAGTTGCAAAAAGACCTCAAAAATGGAGTAGTTCTTGAAACCTTTCTCACAGTGGGAAGAAAATTGATAAAATTACTTGTTGCTTCCTTCAAGAAGAAACTTGATGAAGAATTACACCCCTAACACCTCAGCTTTCCCCTGTTCCCCCTGACTCCTATTAGGGCTAGTCCTGCCATTAACCATAGTGAGATACCTCCTCCAGTTGCTAAGGGAAAGCAATGCCACCCAGAAATTTTTCCGTGCCTCACTTGGAGGGCAAAGTTGTGTGTCCTGTCCCTCCCAAATTAGCCTGCTGCCTTTTGATGAAATGTCAGATGCTATACCTTTGCTAGTGCAGAAGTAAGATTTGATTGTTCAGTCCAGTTGACTGTTGGCTTCCATGTCACAAGGTGGTAAATACACTTTGGATGCATTGTAAAGTATCTCTCCAAGGTGCTGAATTCTATCCCCCAAATGGGTTCAGTACCTTGGATAGTTCCTTTAAAGTCTGAACTGAAACTCACAGCAAATTCACCACCCCAGTGACATGGGAGTCAACAACTGCAGCTAAATGGGGCACCGTATTGCCTCATTCTTCAATCTGCAAGAAACTACTGGGCCAGCCTTGCAGCCTTACACTTCCTTGTGAACTGAGACATGAGGCAATATGGCTCTGTTCCTTACTTTGTATTTTGTACTTTGTACTTTGGAGGTAGGTAGCGAACAGAGCTTGTGAAAGATCTTCAAAGGAAACACCAATCCAAGGCATGCCATTAGCATCAAAGCATCACTCGTCCCAGAATCTGTGTTTGCAACTTGGCTCATTACCACTGTTACCATAATAGCTTTGGATCTGCAAATATTGAATTGTTAATGGTCTTCATAAAGCAGCAGCCTAAATCCTTCCAAGGCCCCAGGAAGCATAATTAATGCTTGTAAAACAATTTCAGTGGAGATCAGTCCCTGAATTGCCTTTGAGGTCCTGGGACAACTTAACCTCACCATTCCATCTGCTTTCTTGTCTGGGTTGTTAAGTCTCCTTGGGAAATCTTATCCTACAATTCTCTCATAAAGCAAAATCGATACCATCATGTGTGTAAGGGAAAAAAGAGACAGGCTCATAAATATGTAATGGGTTGCAAGTGGAACTCATTAATGAGAAAGCCCCAGTTTTACGATGCCTTGGCTCTCCCTGGGTTACATCTTGCAAATCTGATTAACCAATTGGCTCTCTGTCCTTCTCCAGCAAAGGAACCTGAGCTGGGGAATTTATCAGTCTCAAAAGTCCACTGGGATGGATTCCAGCTCACCTGGACTGCAGCAGATGGGGCCTATGAGAACTTTGTTATACAGGTGCGGGAATCAAACCTACCAGAAGATGGAAGAAATCTCACCATTCCAGGTGGTTTACGATCTGTGAATCTCACAGGCCTCCTGCCAAACACTCTCTACACCATCATCCTTTATGGTGTCACTCAGGGCTACAGAACAAAACCCCTCTTGGTTGAGTCTACTACAGGTATCTCTCAATCCCCCCCCCATCCCTTCAGCTTATTTAGGTTTTCCTTTCTTTGCATTCCTTCCTTTGCAGAAAGAGAAAGAGGCATCTGCCCAATTTCTGGACCAGTTTCTTTGCAGCTCTCTGATGATCATCTCCACTAGCTTGGACATTTCATCTCATATGAATGGCTTAAGCTGTGAAACAGCTTGCTAGAAAGATCAGGAAGGCTGGCAATTTGCATGCTCTTTGCTCGCTGCCCCCCCCCTCCAATGTTAAAGATAAAGGATGAGGAGAGAGAACCAGAGGTCAATTAATTCCTATATTTTTCTTACTGGAAGATCATAAATAGCAGGATTCAATTTCTAAACCTTTTCTAAAAGGAGAGGAACATTGACATGACTCTGGATGGAAGTAGCTTCTTCTGACCTTGAAAGCCCTAATCCTAAACCTCGCTAAAAGAGATCTTATGAGTGCACAGAGATGCTCTCCTTTTTAATCAATTAATTACCTAATTACATGTATGTCTTCCAAGGAAAACAAGAGCAAGGGGATTCTGGGTCTTCCAGAGGCCACGAAATTTGGCAAAGGGCCACATGTGGTCCATAGATTGTGAGTTGTCCATCTGTAGAAGGTACATTCTGCCATCAAACTCTGCCATGTTCCAATGATGTAGTGCTAACCATAATATCTTATGAACTGGTTTATATTTCTCTGTTCGTAAGCATTTGCAATGTGGTCTTCTTTTTTCTGCATAATACTAAGGATTCCTTTTTCAAGCTTCCTCTCCTCAAATGTGTTATGGATGGCTCTTAGATGAAATATATATTCAAAACATCCCTTACCATTTTCATTTAGCATTGGGCAGACACCATTCAGCTTTAGAATCAGTCCAGCATTTACCAAATCTCTCAGCGAGTGCCCAGAAAATACCATTAATTCCTGAGTTCTCTCTCAGCTTTTAATACTGACATCTTGCTTGTTTTGTTTTCACTTTTGTTCCCATTAAAAAATAAAATCTGGCTCAGATAAGCATCAAGTCTAAATCAGTTCTCTGATTTAAGCCAGGGTTACATCTTATCCAGTGCTAAGCCTTTACCTAAATGCATCTAATGGCTGCTGATACAACATTTCCTTGAAAGGTACCATCCAAAGAGTATCTCCATCCTCCCTAACAAGCCGGGCTGCATTATGCTTTGTTTCACATGGCCACTGTGAATATTTTCATTTCAGGGTGTGCATTCTTCCTTGCTTGAGCTGGTCTCTCCATTATTTCAGGGTGTGCATCTTCATTGCAGCTTCCTCCATTCTTCCTTGCTTGAGCTGGTCTCTCCATTATATCTCCTGCTTTTGCAAACTGGGATCGTTGAACCTCAAAGAGAAATTGATCAGGCTTCAAATTCTTTCATGCACACACAAAAAAGTAAATGCTGTTTTCCCTTCTTCAGCCACCAAACCAGATGTCGGTGATCTAACAGTTTCGGGTATTACCCCTGCAAGCTTCAACCTTTCCTGGACGACCACCAGTGGAGACTTCGAGATGTTTACAATTGAGATTATTGATTCTAACAGGTTGCTGGAACCCATGGTGTACAATGTCTCTGGCAATTTAAGGACTGCACATATCTCAGGGCTGTCCCCCAAAACTGATTTTATTATCTACCTCTATGGAATCACTCGTGGTGTCCGGTCTCAGGCACTAAATGCTGCAGCTACTACAGGTATATGATCCATTTTATGCCAAATGCTAATGTATGCTTCGTTTCTTCTGCCATCTTCTTTTCAGGACCCTTCCTAGCCTCGTTGCTGTTTATTTGCTTGTATTCTCTGTTGCCTTCAAGCAAAAGGTGGAAACACACAACCAAAATGCAGACAACTTCATTTACAAGGAAATTGCAGCAGCCGAGGATTTTAGTTTAAGGGAGAAAGATGGGATAGGAGGAGTAATGAGGAACATGATGGAGGTCTATCAAGTTAGATGTGATGCTTTTATATAAATTCATGGTGCAACCACACTTGGAATACAGTCGGACCCCATATCCATGGGGGTTCAGTTCCTGGACTTACTGTGGAACCTGTTGATAACAACAAAACCTATTAAAATAAAGGACTTTTGGCACAAACATACCACAGAGTTTCATTGGAGGATCTAGAAGATGCCTAGAGAGGATGCCTCTCTAGGCATTTTCCAGCATGACTCTATGGTACGTGTCCCTATTTTTTTCAGCCAAAGATAACTGAAACTACAGATATTGGTTCTGCAGATACGGGGGTCCGACTGTATTGTGCCTGGTTCTGGTCACCACACCCAAGAAAGAACTGGGGAAAGGAAATTGAAGAACTGGGAAAAGGTGCAGAAAATAAGACCAAAAATGATCAAGAATCTAGAGCAACACTGCTATGAGGAAAGGTTACAACACTTGGGTATGTTTAGCTTAAAGAAAAGGTGAGTAAGAGCAGGCATGATAGACTGTACACAATTATGCAGTGTATGGCGAAAGTAGATAAGGAGAAGCTTTTCTATCTCTCCTTCTCATGATCCTAGAATCTGGGGTCATCTACTGAAGCTGAACAATGGGAGATTTAGAGCAGATCAAAGTACTTCTTCACAAATTGTAGGATCCCATGCCATAGGATGTAGTGATGATTGACCACTTGGACATATTTAAAAGAGGTGTGGCTAAAGTCATGGAGGGTAGGGTGGCCATCAATGGCTACTTGTTGTATTGTTAGTTTGTGTTATCATTATATAGTATTGTTAATAGCTCAATTCTGTTTTATAGGTGACTTTTTGTAAGTTTGTAACTATATTGTAATTATCTTAATTTGTAAGATGCATTGATCCCTAATCTTGGGGACAATGTGTGGTATAAGGAAAGACAACAAGAGAATTCACCACCACCACAAACCAGATATACATCAATTCCCCTATCAGAGACAGCTTACCTCTCTGTAGCAGTCACATCCTGATGGGACCTTCTTATAAGACAACCTGTTGCCCATTGTGTGAACAAAAAGCTGAACTAGATCCACCTTTGCTCTGATCTACCATTGCTCCTCTATTTTTCTTTTGTTCTTAAATAGAGAAAGTGGTCAGAGAGAATTCCCCCTTCTTGCTATATAAGTGTATGGGCAGGACACTCTCATATGCCTATGGGTAGAACTTTCCTCAAAGTATTTGTGTGTGTGTGTGTGTGTGTGTAACTTAGCCTTCTTGTATTTCAGGAGTAGTCAGAAGACAGGTCATGATCTACTTGTGGATCGTCAGGCTATGTGGAGTAGAATACCAATAGAGTTTATATGGTTTAAACAACAAAGACAAAACAATGCCTTACTCTCCTCCTAAGATAGGGCTGCTAAATATTAAAAAAATAAGCTGTGCAGGGAAAAAGAAATGGGAGTAGTGTGGAAAGGTTTTGTGTATCACCTCCAGTTCTGGTACTGAAACAATTTCTGAGTTGTTCATGAAACCAAGAACCATTGTGATCAAGGGCCGCTATTCTGAACCATTGGCTTGTGCCTGACTCCTTTTGGTGGACACTATGGCTTTGGGTGGAGGGGTCCATTCTCCATCTGTTCTCTCCCCTCCCTAGTTTCATATTCAGAAGTGTTGCCAATGTTGATCCAAACATATGTTTTTTCTCCCTTTCCTCCTCCTAGTAGCTGAACTACTGCTTAGCCAGCTGACAGTTTCAAATGTTACCTCTGATGGATTCTCCCTCACATGGAAAGCACAGGACTTTGCCTTTGATTATTTTCTCTTAGAGGTTAAAAACACCAACAACCAGTCTCCGGACTCCCAGAGACACACAGTACCAGGGGTCATCCGGAGCTTTGTTCTCACCAATCTAAGACCAAGTTCTAATTATAATCTCCAGCTTCATGGCCTGGTTGATGGGCAAAGTAGCCAGACCTTGACAGCTTTGGTGGCTACCACAGGTATATCTTCTCCATTTTTTTCCTTCCCTGTGATTCCTTTTACTGCAATTCCCTCAATATGACCTCTTCCTCTTCTCAACTTCTGGAATTTGTAAAGGGTTGTCATTTCTTGGAGTCTGACTGAACTTGTACAAAAGAACAATATTATCACATCCATGTGTCCCCACAATTAAGGAACTTCAATGTCAGGAACCCTGATCGGTTCTTTTATATATGCACATACATCGATCTATATAATCTTCCTTTTTTTCTGTGTGCATATATAGACATGTGTTTGGACACTCTGTACATATATGTGTATATAAATGTATCTATATGTACCTGTTCCACTTGACGTCCTTCTGGAACATCTGTGAACCTAATCTACAGCACCCATCATTCTTCTCCTAACTCTTTTTCTCTCTCCTCCATTTTGCCTGCCTTGTCTTTCTCTCATCACGATGTCTAGATATTCCAAGGCTCTTGGTCTTCTGGGAAATGGCTCTTTGCATGCAACCTTTCTTTTAAGGTTTGTTCTAAAGACCAAATTTCTTCCACTGATTTCAGAAGATCCCCCAGGTCCTTGTAGTTTCCAAGTCTTGCAATGTGTCACCCAAAGAGGGGGTTGCATGAATCTTCCTGAAGTCTTTTCTGTTTGATACGTTGCATATATAATGAGACCATGCCATTAAAACTGGAATGGAAAAGAAAGCCTTTTTTTTTCTTTATGGAGGACCAAAGTGGAGGACTCTCACTCATATTTTGTTCTTGATGTCTTAGTTAATGGGATTGTGGCACATCTTCTAGGGTTACAAGAGAGTTTTGTCAGAGATTGGTGCCCACCAGATGCTAAGATCTTTCTAAATCTTGCCTCATGAGATGCTCTCAACTTGCATTGCATGGAGGAGCCATTGAGATCAGGGGGCTATGACTGTCCGGAATGCAAAAGCATGCTTCGAAAATGTTCAGACAGAACCCATGTACAGAGAAAGCCACTTTCAATTTGCATGTCGGGTCTGACAGAACCATGTTTGCCATTTATTTCCTATGCATCCTCTTTGATCTTCTGAGGAACTTGCATTCTCGTTGAACTTATTTTCTTCTGTGGGTCATGAGCATCATGGCAGGGAGACATGCGAACACTGCTTGTCACTCTCTGGCAGCATGAAGGCAGTTCAAGCATGAGTCCTTAATTGGGGTCACTCGAGCATCATTTACACAGTGAGCACAACTGAAGCAAGCACTGCTGTGAGTAGCCTATCACTCCTTGCTCACTCTCAGCTCACACCCATTTCTTTCCCCAAACCAACACTTCTCTGTTACCTTAGAGAAGGGGAATGCTGCTATAGATGAGCAAAGTATCCAAAGTTGTTAGATAATTTTCAACTCTGAACTTAGTGGTCTGAAGGCCTCTTTCCATGACTGTAGAGGGCCACTACCAGACAGCATTCATATAGCAACACTGGGATGGAAGGACATGGGTGCATGCCTTCACTTTCAGCAATCCTTGCCACATTATTGGCTGTTAATTGACCGATGGAATGATCCATGAAATCTTTATTGTTTGTATGAGAGACACACCTCAGATATCTGCTACACAACTTTCCACTAGTAATGCCTCTCTCTCTCTCTCTCTTTCTTCATGTCCCCTCTCTTCAGAGGTCAACCCACAGCTGGGCATGCCCACACTCACAAATGCTAATGTCAACACCTTCAACTTCTCCTGGATTGCCAAGGATGGGCCTCTAGCCAAGTTGACTGTAAATATTAGAGATTCTTTTCTACCTCAGGAACATCTGAAGCTAACAGTCTCAGGAAAAGCTCCCGAAACTCTCACCTCAGGCTCAGTAGATTATACTGACTATGACATTAACATTCAGGGCACAACCACAAATGGGGAGCAATCTGATTCCCTCGTCTCTCTGGTGATGACAGGTATCCATTTAAAAATCATTAGGCATTTTCCTTTCCTTTTGCTCCCCCCCGCCCCATATTATGTCCTCCCCATAACCCTTTTGTTGTTTAGTTGGAATGGACAATGGGGTTCAGGCCCTTATGGCCTACTGTTTCTACAAGTACTGCAGACTACTATACCCATAATGCAGTACAATTGTGAGGAAAAAGAGTGCAGGAAAATGCTAATTAATGTTGTTCTAGAACAGGGGAGGAAATTATGTAGCCCATGGGCCACATGTAGCCTACAGTGGCCTTTGTGGAATCTCCATCTCCTGGACACTCAGTACCCTACCATCCCATCTCCCCAACTTATTTTTGATCAAAAATAATCACATCTTCAGAGGTTTCCAGGAAGCTCTAGACTAAGCATTCTTTAAGTCCCCCTGAATCTGGAAAAAGTCTCAAAATGTGGGAGGAGAAATAGAAGTGAGAGGCTTTTTGTAAGATTGTGGGGTGCAATTGACAGGCATCTGGAGGGGCTGAAATGGAGCTGGATAAGTCCCAGAGGTCTTCTATGGCTGCCCACCTATTCTAATGGACTCTCTGTGGCTCTCCACCCCCTTCTAATGAATAAACAAAAACCTAGATCCTGTTATTACTTCCAGTTTGAGTAGATCCATTGAATCTACTTATGTGTTGACTCACCATTCATGATTGTTTCAAGTAGTCTACTCCATTTGGGAGTAACCAACAGGATTCCAACCACAGAGTGTTAAGACTTTATGCAGCTACCACTGACCACATCACATGGCTTGAACATGGGATGAGGTGAATTGTTCACACACTCTGTGAGTCATTGGAGAGACTCGGTGTTGTGAGTACCTGTATGAATCAGCCCTGCATCTTATATATGTTTCTTTCAAAGATAACACCACAGCCTATAAATGCAAGTTCCCCCACTCCACCCTGAAATCTGTCATTTATATCAAGATGACCACCTGCCCACATCTAACTCAGAGTTTCTCACACCTTTCCCTTCTTTCAGAGGCATTGCCCCCACTGGAAAACCTCACTGTCTCAAATATAAACCCATATGGATTTACAGTCTCCTGGATGGCATCAGAGAATGCCTTTGACAGCTTTCTAGTAATCGTAGTGGATTCCGGCAAACTGCTGGACCCCCAGGAGTTCCTTCTTCCAGGAACCCAACGTCAGCTGCCCCTTAGAGGTCTCATTACTGGCATTGGCTATGAGGTTGTGCTTTATGGTTTTGCCCATGGTCGCCAAACAAGACCTTTAAGCGTTGTTGCTTTAACAGGTATTTTCCTCGCAAATGAAATGATCTCCTCCCTGCCTGACTTCCTCCCTGCTCACTCTCTACTTCTTTGGAAGATCTTTCATTTCATTCCCCATTTGCCAAACATTCATAGCTTCCCTCATTACTAGCTACTGATGCATCAACTAACATGACACCATCCTTCGCTTCCTCTTTTTGAGATGTTTACTTCCTGTCTTTCAGAGGACCACAATGTAAAGAGCAACAGAAGCAGTATTGAAATTGATACATTCAGATGTCTTTGTTATCCTATGCAAAGGATGGACTGCAATGTGTTTTTATTCTATTAATCCTTATTTATTTATTCTGCTTGTATTTCTCCTCCAACTTTGAGAAAGCAGCTTGCATGGGGATTTTACAAGAAGGAGTAATCTCTCAGCCTGAACCCACACTTGGGTAACTTCAACATATCCTTCATAAGTGCCTTGTGGGTTAGGATGAGCTCCAAATGAATGGGATGCAGTGAGTTTCAAAGCTATTAAAGTAATTAAACTGGAGTACCCCAGTTCCAAGTCCAACAATGAATCCATTAAGCCGACTTGGAGATCCATCACCATTTTTGCTCCATTGAAAGTCTTTGTCAGAGGCTTTAAATAGAGAATGAGATTTGTGATAGTACTCTTTTAAGGAGAAACTATCAAGCACTTGGAGTCTTCTTCAGCAGCACAGACATCAGGGATCTCTGGCTTTCATATATTTGATTCTCCGTGATGTTCCTATGTGTAGGATTTGTACATGCGATCAAGTCATCTGAGACAGTCTCATGTCTTAATGAAGTTGCAGCCATTGCTGGCTAAGTTTTGATCTTCCTTGTAGGCCAAGATCTCTAGCTTCATTGAACCTCCCTTGGAAATCCTTTGTTTAATGATTTTATGTTCCACCTTTCTACTGTAGAACTCAAGTCAACAAACATAGGCTTACTGTTAGCCAAACTGGAACCTGCTTTTAGTATCAGCAAAGGTGATGTATTGTGTGCCTTCAGAACCTTGGCCATGCCCTTTAAACAAAACTTGACTGTACTCTATAGGGGTATATTTCATGCTAATGACAATTAAATAGTTGAATAGAACAGCATGGCTATGGATTGAGCCTGATGTGCAGAAGCAGTATTGATCCTGCAGAAGAAAAGTTGCCACTCTTTGAATGCCAGAATCCTATACTATTGTAGCAATCTGTGTTTGAAGGAATCCCTGACCAGAACATGTGGGTCAACATCTCTTGGAATTCCTACCTAATTTGGTTTTTATCCGCATCATAGTCTTTAGTGGTTCTCCAGTCCTTGGCTGTGCCGTTAGATGCCCAGTAAACTGGATTCTGGTCCTATCTCTCTGCTCTAGCCCTGGTATGTAAAACAGAAGCCCAGCGGGCAAAGATAGAGGGGCATCTGTGATACAGCCATCTTTGTTACTGACAGCATCCTAAGCTTTAGTACTAGGGTGACACACCTTCAGTACTATGCTGACATAGCTTCATTTAGCTCCTTCTATATGGAAGGATACAATCAGTGGTCTGCTGGATCAGACTAATGCTGGAATCCTGTCGGTGATGTATACATGCGCCAGGAGTGCTGCCATTCCTATTTTCTGGATAGGACAGAAAGATTAGGAAGATGATGAAACCATACTCAGATACAGCTGGGTGAAGAGGAATGAGGTTACTCTCCCAATGTACCTGCAGTTGACAATGCCCTGGTAGTATGGGAGGCACATAGCTGAACATGTGGAGCACTATGCTCCACATGTCTGCATGTAGATCACAGCCAAAAGCTTCAACAAACTTCCTTTCTTTAATGAGTTAGGCACCCTAGGGAACTCTTCAAAATGCTATGGCCACAATGAAACATGTGGGTCTCCATGTCTTGGACTGCAGTTCCCAGAGTGCTATACTCTTGGCTATACTAACCAGGACTGATGGGAGTTACAGTCCACTGTCATCCAGAAGACCAGGAAGGCTGTAATGGCTCTCCTTTGGTGTTGACACTCAGCCTTCTATTTGGAGCTATGCTGCCTGCCATTGAGATCACATTTAGCCATTATGGTTAAGAGCCATTGGTAGGCCTATCCCAATTAGACTCTTATTTCCATTGAGATGTCAATTAAAAATCTTATTTGGATTTGATTGCATCTTGAAGTGGATCCAGATGTGCAGATGACATTCCAATTCTTGTTCATGTTGTTGGAAGTTCTCTTAATATGACATGGAGTCCATGCCTAGATATATATCTCTGCACCCCCTCCCCTATGCAAACCCAAAATACTAATCCACTGAAAACATTCTTGATCTGTATTTCTTCATGGTGCAATATTTGTACACTTGGTACTGCGTTATACCAGGATAAAACATGATCCCTGTTGGTCCTATAGGCCCTTAGAAATGTCTGAAGAGCTCTTATCTAAAGGTATTGTTGTGTGTGGTGAACTGTTGGGAGCTGATCAGCTGAGCTGGAGTGCAGGCAAAGAAAGTTCATTTGTAATCCAAGTACTGTTGCAAGAGGAGATTGAAAGGTTATTTATATGAGGCAAAAAGAAGCAGATTGCTCCGCACAGTGTCCGCATTTGCTATCCAAACAGGCATGCCTGTAAATTAAGATGGTGGCCATGAGTGAATTACTCACATTTTCATTCTCACCAGTTGCTGCTGCCAAACAGTATTTTTAAAAGCATATCTAAGATGCAAAAGTGAGATATTTCACCTTAACAGAAAAGCAAACAAACAACCCCCCATTTTGTCAAATTAGTGCTCACTCACTAAGCCAGGGGAAAAAACATGGCAGTTCTGGACACTTGTCTTGTTAGCAAGCTCCATCTCCTGCACCCATCTGGCCAATCAGCTTTCAGCTTCTGCTCCCTTGAAAAAGTGAATAAATTCAGTTGCTTGTCCAAATGAGCAGGAATGCACATTTGTCCATGCTATGTTTAAAAAACAAAACTCTGGAAAAAGCCACAAAGGGTTTTCCTGCAGAGTATATGGTGTACTTAGCTCCCCTCCTTCTGAATGCAGTGATACGATGCAGGATGTCATTAAGTGCATTCTGTGAGGAGCATTTTCACATTGTCAATCTGGCTGGATTTTTTTTTTTTTAAAGAAACTACATACAAATGCAGGCTAGATATTTGTCAGTTGTTCCTTCAAGAAACTAAAAAGCAAGGGACTCATGAACATGGAAACTGGGTGGGTGGCATGAAATGAGCAGGACCTGAAGAAAGAGCAGGTTAAAATAGATGCTAGAAGGAAAGGGAGAAGCTACTTAAAATAGGGGTGGTTAAAGGAAATTAATGAGATAGAAGGAATAGCAGCTGAAGGACATGGGCAGTTCCAAATTGTGGTCCATGGAGGAAGGTAGTTTGGAAAGAAGATTAGGAAAGAAGTCAGATAAGAAGTGTTCTACTCTGATTTTTGGGCAGCTCAGAATACAGCTGCTCATTAGGAGTTAGGGAAATTTATATTCTGAGCCTGGTAATTATGGATTTCGATGTGACACCACAAAGTTGTATCAGCCAAGTGGCCAACATGTACAGTGAGAACCAGAGAGGGAAAAAGGATGGATATAGGCATAGATATAGATGGACAGATCACATTGAAGTGAGGTTGGGAAAGGAACGTCCAAGTTCTTTGCCATGGCTTGGTGCATATTTTTTTTTCTTTAATCAGATTGGCAGAAGGTTAAGTGACTCCGATGGAAGACAGAGAACCGATGAACATCAAGGCTTACTACCAGCATGTTTATTATTGCATGGCAGAGGGGGAAGTGGTTTATTTTTTTGTATCTCAGGGCTGCTTGTGGTGGGGTGGTGGGGTTCCTTGGAGAGTCCTAACCTCCACCCACATCTTTGGTTTGGACTGTGTCATGCTCTTAACCTTTTGGTTCAGTTTTTTTCTTCTTTTGGATAGTCAACCAACTATTTCCACTTCTTTAGATCTGTGGCTGGAACCTTCACATCCTAACCTGACTTCAGGCAGATCCCTCCGGAGTTTCCATTTTTCTTTTCTGATTCTTTCTCTTGTAAATAAATAAATAAATAATCCCCCATGTTTCTCCTTCTTTCATTTTTTTTTATTTTCTTTACTTCCTTCCTTCCAATTTCAGAAGCAGAACCAGAAGTGGACAACCTTTTGGTGTCCGATGCAACCCCTGATGGTTTCCGTCTTTCTTGGACAGCAGATGATGGAGCCTTTGACAGTTTTGTTCTTAAAATCAGGGATGCCAACAGACTCTCAGACCCTCTGGAGATAATTGTGCCAGGTCATGAACGCACCCAAGACATAACAGGAATGAAAGAAGGCACTGAATATTACATTGATCTCTATGGAGTTACCAGCGGACGGCGTTCCCAACCCGTAAATGCAATAGCTATGACAGGTATTATCTGCTTCTAGTGTGATACGGAAGAAAAAGGCATGATCCATCCACATGCATGTGTGTGTGTGTGTGTGTGTGCATGTGTCTTCCACATCTCTCTCTACTCCATAATTTGGTTCCAGGTTGCATAAGGTATCATGCCAGGTATCACTTGAGTAAGCTCCCTGAGGGGCATTCACAGATCATGGCACTTGCTAGTTTGAAACAAAGGAAACCAGCAGAAACTGTCTACTTGGTAAAAGGGACTGGGAGGAGGGTCCACTGGAGCTCCATTGTTCTGTCCTGGGTGACAGAAGAGGCAACAGAAGCCTGGATCCTATTCTTAGGGCCAACCAGGGTACATCCACGGAACCAATTTGATTCAATGGGTCTACTTTAGTTGGGGCTATCAATAGGATTCAGGCCTAAATTGGTACATCTGACAGGCTGGCTAAGGACTCAGTGTTTGAAGGCATGGAAATAGATTTCACACTATGCAATTATAGGATTATGTTTCCACTTTAACTAATATGGTTGCATCCTATATAATCCTGGGATATCAAAAGGCACATCCCAGAATTCCACAGGATGGAGCCTTGGCAGCTCATGTGGAATCAGAGAGTTACAAAGGTGTAGTGTGGAGGGCCTCCATCTTAGCATCTGGCAATCTCGTAGGAAACATCCATGCATCTACTCCAGGGGTGGGAAAATGTGTGGGAGCCAGGGCCAATTTCCCCCCCCCAGACCATCCTCCCCATGGGTCACACCCCCACAGCAAGCCCAAATGCCTCAATTTTCCACTGCAAGCCCTCTCAAAATGTTGACAGGAAGTGGCATTGTGTCACTTCCTGTCACCATTTTGAGAGGGGCTGCAGAGGAAATGTAAATTATTTGAGGGTGGTGCAGAGTTCTGTGGTGCTTATAGGGTGGAGTAGGGGTATTTCAGCATCTTTTCATATGTATTGAGGGCTTGCTAAATGATTTTAGGGCAAAAATTGCTTGAAAATAGTAATTTTTTCAAAACAAATGGGAAGCTTTGAAGGTCTTGTGGGGACTGGTAGGGGTTTCATGGACCATAAAAGTGTTGCCCAGACCTATGCCCATCCTGATCAACTCCTTCTTAGTCTTCTTTAAACTGATGTACAGGAGAGGAACAGTGGTTTAAAGACTGACTGTCCTTTTCAAGCAAGTATCTTCCTTTTTCCATGAGTTGTCCTAAGATTTATGAGAAGTCACCAACCATTATTCCAACCTCGCCTTCCCACCACCTCCATCACCGATGACAGTATCTTAGTCAGCCCTTTTCTGAAAGGATCTAGGAGCCCAGACATTATTCCATGAGTCAGTTGGTCACAGTACAGAGCCTTTTAGAAGTTTCCATTAAACAGCTCCCAGGGCTGAAATGTATGTAGTTCTAAGGAAGTGTGATGCCTAAGAGAAATCTAATTATCTTAAGATTTATGGCCTTCTGGTCTTTTGCAATGTTTTATAGCTCCCCCCTCCTTTCCTTTGATGGCAATGAAATGCTCTTCACAGTCAGAGCAGGAAGACATTCAGAGATTAAGTTCATCTTATTTTATAAAAGCTGGAAGAAAAGCTGCTATCATGGTGAAAGGATGGGAGGGAAAGAAAGGAAGGATCTAGAGCAGGGATGGGGATTGTGTGGTCTTGTAGGTTGGACAGCAACCTCCATCCCAAGGTGGTCTGTAGTCCTCCAGATGAGGTTGGACACCCAGCATTCCTCACCATCAGCTGTGCTGTCTAGGGCCACTGGTGTCATGTACTGGTGTCAGTAACCAGCAGTTGCAGAGTTAAACTGTATTTGCTAGAGTAATCTAAAGAGCTACCCCTACAACATCATTGCTCAGAATGAAACTTATTTACAAAGCATTATGTTCAAACATATTTACAGTCTACAAAGCTGGCCGGCTACACAGCCCTTGGCTATCCATCATCCCCACTCCCCATTCCCACTGAGAGTGGGCTCATCCCACACATTCTGTGGCAAAGGCCAGGCACAAACTTTAATCAAACAGTTACAGACATAGAATATATCCTTCCTTCTTCCAGTTAGACTACAGGCACATTTGCAAATACAAAGGAATCAAACACAGCCACAAAGTGATAAAACAGAACTGAAGTTGGCAGGAGAAGACCACATCCAGGACTGATCCTGACAATTGGGACCTGCAGTTCTGTAATATCAAGGGGGTGGCACAGAGGTTTCACTGTTGATTTTGAGTGTGATAAGCACCCCAGAATCCACTGGAAACAAAGGATGGTGTTCTATTCAGTAGTTACCAAATTGTTAAACCGGATTTACAATCTGGTAACTTCTGGGATTTATGGGTATGGTTATTAATAGCCAAGTGTGATTCTAAGACCCTATCTTTTCAGCCAGGCAACAACCCAACTGAAGGGTTTCTAAGGCATTGTGGATCAGGGTGTTGTGAAATATTGGCTGGAATCCTGTTGGTTAGTCCCAACTATAGCAGACCCATTCAGTGAATTGTTGAATGGTGAGTCAACAAACAGGTAGATTCTATTGAATGAATGGGTCAACTTTGGGTACGACTAGAAACAGAACTAGGCCAACATTTGCGGTACTCTCCCATTCATGGGGTGCATTGAGAGAAGCAATTGAGACAGGACCACAAGGGAGTTCTCCAGCTGCAGGTTCTTGATATGAGGAGAGCAATACAAATGTCCTTCCCCAGTGCCCCAGTCTCCAGCACCTCAGAACACCTTTGGGTGGGGCACTGCCTGTCTGAAAAGGTAGTTTTTTTGAGAGTGGTACCTTCAGACATAGCCATGATGATGGACTTGCACTGATGGAGTTACATCTGATGATATGTGATCTTGGACATAATGTTTGTGGTAGCATGTGTTCCCTAAACCACAGCGTAACGGGATTTTGATCCCCCCACCACAGCCAAGGAAATATCTGGCAACCTTGTAGGAAACATCAATGCATCTACTTCAAGGGTGGGCAACTGTGTGGGGGCCTGGAGCCAATTTCCTCCCAGACCACCCTCAATATTATTGTTATTGTTTGCCTTCAATTAATTTACGTCTTACGGCAACCTATCATGGGTTTTCTTGGCAAGACCTGTCCAGAAGGGATTTGCCTTTGCCTTCCTCTGAGGGTGAGACAGTGTGGCTTGCCAAAGGTCACCCAGTGGGTTTCCATGACTGAGGGGAGATTTGAACCATGGTCTCCAGTCATAGGACAATGCTCAAACCACTATACCACATCACCAGTTTCCTTGTCCTTATCGAGAAATCTTTCCTCCTCAAGTGGCAATGTTGAAAAAAGCTCAAATTTAACTCAAGTTATTACAACATGTTCCCACCCCCTCCCGAGTTTGTTGGTTAAGCTTTAACTGGCATATCTCCATAGGCGCTTTTAATGCAGTTTTGCTTCTGGTCTTTGTCTCTCAGTTGCTAATGGACATCTCTTGTGTGGGCTGTTTATTTTTATTTTATTTTGTCCAAAGAATAATCAGAGTTGTTTTCATGGCTGCTGGTGGGAAGAAGAAGTATTTACAACTCAAAGGATGAATGTAAACTTTGCAGTACCAGATTTTCTCTGGATGCTGGAAAACTCTTTCTCCTCACTTGACAAGTTGTTTTTAATGAAACAAGTTTCAAACTATGCCCCCCCCCCAAAAAAAAAGAAAAAAGAAAAAAGCTCTTAGCTTTAAAACTTGTAAACTTGAATGCTATTATTTTGCATATGGTTTCATCATTAGCTACAAGGGTGCAGATACAAGAAAAGGAAGGTTATCTATACAATATGAAAGATTAAGATTAGTCACATTTTTTTAAAAAAAACATGAGGGCGAGGATTCTTCCCCACAGCCTATGCTTTGCAATTCTACTGATCCGTAGCTATGTTGCTGAAATGCAACAAAACCCTGTTAGTGAATTGTGAAGATGCACATCTGGGTACAGGCAAGAGTGTTGAGATGTGCACTAGGCACTTCTGGTGTGCATTGAGCACTTACAATTTAAAACAAATAAGCTCTCCTATTGCACACCGATGCACCAGTTAGGAAGTGCTGGAGCAGAAGAGGAATATCCAATATGCATCAGAAAAGGATGGTGTACATCAGAAGTATCCAATATGCATGAGATGATCAGCATTCATATAAAATTAACTTATTTACAATATTAAAACAATGTAAACAGATACAGAAGTTGGACTTCTGTATCTGCAGAACCAGTATCCATGGTTTCAGTTATCCACAGGACACAAAATAGGGACACATACCATAGAGTTGTGCTGGAAAATGCTTAGAGAGGCATCCTCTCTAGGCATCTTCTAGGTCTTCCAATGCAACTGTATGGTATGTTTTTAACGCAAGTCCTTTATTTTAATAGGGTACTCTATTATCCATGGTTTCCAGTATGTGTGGTAAGTCTGGGAACCAAAACCCTGTGGATATGAGGGTCCGATGGTACCTAAAAAGGATACAAAGCACTCAAAAACAGTTTAGTTAAACCATACCACACCCTCTAAAGACCTTTCTTTGAAAACCTTCCGTTCTAAAAGCTTGTTAGAATGAAAAAAGTCTTTGCCTGGTGTTCCTGGCAAAGGAGTACCAGAGCCTTGGGGCAGTTACCAAGAAGACCTTATCTTGCATCCCCACCAGCCATGCCTATGGATGTATTTGGACCAAGAGAAGGGTCTCTCCTGAGGATTTCAGGACCCTGGCAGGCTCATACATTTCTTGTCAAAGAAAATTGATATTGCACATCTTGTGATATGTCTCAGGGTGAAGAAAACCGTAGGATATGTACACTTAGCTTCTTTTCAGTTGGTGTGTGTTTGTGTGGGGTGTGAGATAACACTTCAAGATGAGTGTCAACATTAAACACTTGACCATAAAGAGAATTGGAAGCCTATGCACTATGGAACTTTCCATTCTAGTCGTGACACTGGACCCAAATATTTATTGTAGCTTCAACTTCTGGACTGGAAATTGGAGACCTTAATGCCTTCCTCTCCTGACTGTCCCACACTACCATGATGGAACCATGTGCTAACACCTCCTTTTCCTTTGTGTTCATGTCTTTCTTCTTGGCTAGCTATGGGATCTCCCAAGGACCTCACATTCTCAGACATCACCGAAAACTCAGCAGTGGTCAGCTGGACAGTCCCAAGGACTCGTGTGGACAGCTACCGGATTACCTATGTCCCAGTAACAGGAGGTAAGGAAAAAAGAAGAATTGCTGGATATATTGGAAATATTTTGCGACTATATTGTGAAAGGCAGTTGGGAAGGTTCTCCTTTCTGAATGTTTTGAGGGTTTTTGTTTTTTTAAAAAAAGTACGATTACAGAGGAAAAGGAACAGCAAGAAAAGATGAAGGGGAGAGAATAGGAGAAGTATGAACATTTAGGGCATGAACATTGATATCAGCTGGCCATGGTTGACATCCTACATTGTCCAGTGTAGTGTAAGAGTCCTGCAGTTGGAACTCCACTATAGGTCCCTACTCATCACTCCCAGGATTCATGGTTTTGCCGCAATATATCCCCTGCATGGTTATTCCATGGCTGGTGGAGAATGGCAAAAGGATTGGAGAAACATCTGGCTACACCCCATAACCAGATGCAGACTAATGATATTTTTTGCTGAAATCTGTTGGGGGTATCAGTGGATGATGCCATATGTCTACATCAGGTTATGAAACATAGCTGGACATTCCTTCAATCCTTCTCCCCGTCTTCACCATCCATGGATTGCAGCAGAGATTGGGGAGGAATTTGGTTCTTGCTGAGGTGGCTTTACACTTGTGTATGTCACCAACAGGATGTCAGTCTTCTGTTTAAAAAAAAATTCTTGAAGTCAACATGCACCAAATAAGCATTTATGCATAGCTAAAGCAGTATGCCCTTCTGACTTTTGAATGATAGGTGGCAATATTTCTCTTTCCAACTGAGATGTATGGGGTGGGGGTTGTTTTTGTTTGTTTTGACAGCAGTACAAGCATGCTTTGTTTGCATTTGCGGATTTCTTTGCAAATATTTACTCTATGAAACCTCAATGTAGGATCTGAAAACATTGATCCTCAGTTAAATTCTATGTTGCAGGACTCTAATTGAAACAAACTAATAAACAAACATGTGCAGCTACAAATGCCATGCTTTTTTCCCCCCTAACATAGAAAGAATATGCTGTAATACATCCAGCTAAGAAGAAATAGCCACTGAATATGCCCACATTGTATGCTACAAGAGAGTCATCCTTTCTGACTTTGATTTCTAAACTTAGCCTACTGGGACCAGAGGCCTGTTGATGTCTTATTCATATACTAGTTCTCCTAGGGAAAACGTTGGCAAGCATTTTGGTCCCATAAGCAACATCCACATTCAAGTCAAGTCAATAGAAAGGGGGTTGTGTATATGGTAGGGATGTGCCAGGTAGCACGTTCAAGGAATAAAACTTCATGGAGAGATTTATGCTGTGCATCCCCAATGTAGGACTTTGGCCTATGTGTCTCATACATTCAAGTTTCTGTCTATTCCAGGTCCTCCCAGTTCTGTGACAGTAGATGGAAGCAAGACCAGGACCAGACTGGTCAAACTGGTTCCTGGTGTGGAGTACATTGTCAGCATTGTCTCAGTCAAAGGATTTGAGGAAAGTGAGCCTGCTTCTGGATCTTTGACCACAGGTATGTACTCAGAATAGAGGAGGGCAAATTGACCCACCATCACACCCAGTACTTTCAAGCAGGAGAGAACCAATGTCTGTCCCAAGAAATTAACAAACTAAGGCTGGCATTCTGCTTGGGACTTATGTCTTCACATCGGGAGTTATGTTTCTGCAAAATTGAATTGAGTAGTTTTGTAACATCCATATCCATGTCATAATGTTTCAAGGCATGGGCGTACCTTGCACAATGGTGGAGGGATTGGTGACTGGTGGACCATGGCCTGATGTGCAATATGAACAAATGTGCATTGGGGCACTCCCCAATGCACATCAAGACACCAGCTAGAAAGTGCCAGAGCACAACAGCAGTGCCCAATGTGCATCAGAAATGTCCAACGCACATCAGAAGTGTCCGATGCATGTTGGAGCACTCATGGGGAAGGGAAAGAAAATGGAAACAGGGATGAAAACAGGAGCTGGTTTTTAGGTGTTGGTTGATTGGTTTCATTTTCCTAAGACAAAATGAATACACTCTAATACATCCAATTAAAAGAAATAACATTCCTTTTAACATTCGCACATAATACATCACAAGCATGTCATCCTTTCCAAAACTGATTTCTGAACTTACCGCATAACTTGCAATGAGGGTTTTTTTCCTGCAACATTTTCATGAAGTGCAAAAAAATTAAAAAGAGGTGAGATTCTACATCATGGTCTACATTTTGAAACTTTACGAATTCATACTTACATTTCAGAAATTCACCAAAACCCTGTTGGCAAATTTTGAAGATGTGCCTCTGGGCACTGGCAAGTGAATTCTACTGCACTTTGGGTGCTTCTGAGGTGCGTCAGATGCTTTCTACATGCATCAGATACTCCTGGTGACCATAAAGCCCTTTTGATGCGCATTGAACACTCGTGGTGTGCTTTGTGTGCTTCTGATGTGCATTGGGCACTCCTGTTGTGCTTAACTTTTCCCAGCTAATATCTAGATGTGCATCTCTATGGACATCAGTGCCCATTGTACATCATGACCATGGCTCATCAGTTTCTAACCTGGCCACCCTTGTGCAATGAATGTTGTAACCTCAGGGCATCCTTTAGGTGAAGGTGAATACGGACATCGCAAAACACTTAATTCTGTTCCCTGCACATGTAATCCCCTGGCTGGAGGATGGTGCCAGATGCTTCTCTGATCCTGCCTGATAACCGTGAAGGATGAAATGACCAAGCGAGGTACTTTCAGGGCTTTACAAGAAGTCAGGAGGGGTGCTCGGGGTGCTGTGCAGAGAGGGAAGGAATACCAAGCCGCACCACACCCCAAAAAGCACATCTACACACAAAAGGGGCACTTACACCTGCAGATGTCCTTATCTGACATCTTTTATGACTTCATATAGCCCACTGACAAAAACCTTAAATGTACATACAGGCCAAAACACAGCAGGTTTTCCACTAATAAAACAACCTTCTTTTGAGCATCTTGACATGTGTTTGATGACCAACACATGAAATAATGAGGCCAGACACAAAGTTCGGGTTCAAATAAGGGCCACTTTATTTATTCTATCATCTATTTAATCTTTATTCCTTGTGACATGCAAACTGGGGGGAGACCCAATGTGGGAAAAGCTGGAGCCAATGGTCTCACCCAGACTTACCAGTTTCCCTTGGTGAAACACCTGAGCCCTGGGGGGTTTCCCATCAGTTGGGCTATCCCCCCCCCCCAGCACCAGCACCTGGAAGGCAAAACCCCAGGACAAGACACCTCAAGTTGCATGACTTCTGGCAAGGGCTCAATCCTTGGGCTGGCCTCAAGGATAGTCTACTCCCCACCCACCCCAAGTTGCATGACCTGCAAGGGTAGTTTGATAGAGCCATCCTTCACCCAAAGAGGGTGCCATAAGTGTACACCAAAATAATCCCCATCTCCCCCACAACCTGCCAGGTTTTATGACACCATCCTAAGGTCAATTCTCCAAGTCCCTTGTAATAGTGTGGGGTAGGGAAAAAATGGCGGAAAAGGGGAAAAATTTCTAACCAGCCCATAAGCAACCACTAAACTCACACTGTGACTGAAGTGGGAGGGTGGGTTGAATTGATGCAAAAGAAGAGGAGGGTAGGGGCAGTCCTTGCTTATATTGCATCATCTCTGCCCCCAACTCTCCCATACTGTGACCCAATTAAAGGCCTCTTATCATGTGAGGCCATCAAAGCACCTTCCCCCAAGCAACACTGTGCTGTACTGTGTGTGTGTGTGTGTGTGTTAAGTCCACTTACAAAGACAGAAGTCCCATGCTAAATTCCATCCAACTTTGGAAAATGTCTACAACCGCTTATTGCCTCACCAGCAGGGAGAAAACATTGGGTACTTTTTGTCCTTGCACTAGAGGATGAAATAAGGAAAGATTTACAACCCCAGTCAGAGATGTGGCTGGTGTTTTCAGAGGGAATTCCAAGCATGTGAAGACAGCATGAAAGAAAGAGCAAGATCGTTTCAGGGAGAAGGGAACTTGGAGATGTCATCACAAGAGCCTGTACATCAATGAAAGGCTGTGCAAAAATAGCTCTAAAATCAATTCTATTGCAGGGCCATCTTTTCATTAACCACAAAGGAGGCCTCCAGAGACCCAGAAGTTGACCAAAGGTCACCAGGGGCATGTTTCATTTTGCCTTCTGTTCAGTCTTTCCCATCCTAAACTCAGCTGTGAGTTTTCTTTATCAAACTGTCAAACTAGAAGGGAGAGCCAAGGAGTGAGATGTCAGCTGTGAAAGATGAATGACACCAAGTCTGGATCTCAAAGCCAATGATTCTCTCATAACTCCACAATATAATCAGTTTTGCTTTGTTTCTTGACATGCTTTTAAAGTCCAGACTGACCTCCAGTATGGCCTCCCATTTCCATGGCGGCAATAACTTATTTGTGTCATATGAGGGCTGGCTTCCCAGTGTTTTTCTCCTCTTCAGAGTAGCACATTATGGACAGCCAAGAAATAGCAGAGATTATGTGAGTCTATTTATTTTCCACAGTGGAAAGTTAAGACACATGGTCAGCTGTTGTCAGTCGGCCAGGATGGGATGACCAAGCCATTTTCCAGCACTCAATAAGTGCATACCCAGACCCTGGCCCTGAACCTCAGAGCCTAGACCCACTCAGGGAGAGGGGAGGAATCTCATGGCAAGAGTGCTGCCTTGAAAAGTACATATGTATGTGCTATCCTCATTTGGCAGACTTAATGCTTTTGATTTGAATGGTAGATTCTATGCAAGTAAGGTTGGCACTTGAGGGTATAAGTTGTAAGTATAAAGTCGAGGCAGAGGATATAGCCTTCTTAAGATCAGTGAAGAAAAGGCGAGCTAGAAATGTAATAAATGAATGAGCAGTACATTTTTTATTTTATTTATTTTTTATTCTCTCTCTAGCTTTAGATAGCCCATCAGGACTAAAGGCTGTGAACATCACAGAATCTGAAGCACTAGCTGTGTGGCAACCAGCGATAGCTGCAGTAGATGAATATGTGATTTCCTACATTACTGAGGGCGGTGAGTTAAGCTTTCTCTCCATATTTCTCTCCAGGGCTCTCCATATTACATAGTTCTACTGTCAAGCAGTAGGAAAGTGGTGGAATGTAGTACTAGGTGCAAAATTGTACAATTGCCTGTTCATGATGGGGTTGAACTCCTGCTGAAGGAGCAGGTACGTAGCTTGGGAGTGTTCCTAGATTCATCTCTGTCGCTGGAGGCCCAAGTGGACTCTGTGGGCTCGGAGTGCTTGGCCCCTACTTTTACTAGCACATCAGCTATGGCCTTTACTGAACAGAGATCAGTACCACTAGCATCTGCCACTTGGAAGTTCTAGTGTTGTAGTTCAGGGAAATGCACTGAATTCTGATTCCCTCATCAAATCACAGATCTAAGGAGTATGTGGGATGGAGCCATAGCAGCTAAAGTGGTATCAAACTGCTATAACTGTGAAGTGTGGATACAGCCCAGGAATCACTCCAAGGGAGGAACAAGGCAGCAATTCTCTAATCAATGTAATTGAAGAGGAGTACATCTTCTTCAGACTGATTGGCCTAATGGGAACAATACCTGCTCTGCAAATGGAGCAAATCCAAAAACCATGAAATGAATGCACCTGAGCTGCTCACTTATCAAGCATCTGTTCCTTTTTCTTGTTTAGTGCCAGAAACTACTCAGAGTGTCTCGGGAAATACTGTGGAATATGATCTCATTGGCCTTCGTCCAGCCTCCGAGTATACACTCAGGATTTATGCCATTAAGGGGCCGCAGAAAAGTAAAATCATCTCCACCAAATTCACTACAGGTAGGCCGGTCAAGGATTGGCCTTCTGAATGTTTCAGGGAAGTGGTCTTATGATGTAAGTACAAGTAGAGTGTGCAAACTCTGAACCTCTGGTACAGGGTGTAAGTCTTTTCATGAGTGGATCCTTAGGGCAAGATGTACCCATCCAAGTTCCTTGAAAATTAACCCTGCAGTTTTGCATGCAAGTAAACTTTTCTGACAATGTGAGAGCTGGTGGGTCCATGAGTGAGAAGACCCTGCTTTGTCCATTCAGCAGTTTTATCTCAGATAAAGTGGGGGCTTTCATGTGGCCCTGTTTCTGCTTCTCTTAGGGGATGGGAGAGACACAACTCGTCAACAGGAATTGCCTTCCATTTGATTTTTCTTTGGACAGTGCATCTAATATTTTTAACTGCTCTCAAAATAGTAAATCATCAAAATAATAAGGTGGCCTAGACCAAAAAGGTATAAATACATTTGTCATAGAGATGACATAAATAACTAAAAAGTGGTCATGGAGAATGTTAGGCCTGGTTTACCTCCATAAACATGAGAGTCTCTTAGATAACAGAGATTATCTTACAGTAGCCTCCCTAAGATTTGGGGTCCTTCAAATCTTTTAATACTTCCCCCATCATCCTGATTATTTTCTATACTAACTTCAACTGTTGGGAACTGTTAGGGAAGTTTGCATTAAAACCTGGAGTATATTCATCACCCCACTGACCTGGAAGCTACCAGCCAGCTCTGGTACTGACCCCTCCTTATTATCTGTTACAGTCAGACCCTCGTATCCATGGAGGTTTGATTCCCAGACTTGCCGTGGATACTGGAAACCACAGATAAAAACAAACACTATTAAAAGACTTCCAGTAAAAACATACCGTAGAGTTGCCTTGGAGAACCTAGAAGATGTCTAGACAGGATGCCTTTCTAGGCATTTTCTAGGATGACTCTATGATATATGTCCCTCTTTTGGGTTCCACGGATAACTGAAACCACAGATATTGCTTCCATGGTATGGGAATCTGACTATATTTCCTTTTCTAAGATATCACCCATTCCTTCCTTTGACTGGAAAAGGTAGTGGACTGGGTAGGGCATCTCATTAGCAGGAGAAAGTAATCAGCCCCATTGTGAATTGTTGGTCCAACTTAAAAGACCTCTGGCACAATTTGCAATGAGCCCAGGCTTTTTACACAAGTCAAGTTCGTATTGGGTGCTTTCCCTGGCTGAAATCTTGTATCTCCACTAATTATTAAATACAATTGTATATTATGCTTCACAAGTGAGATCTGTACGTGGTTATTCCCTTACATCTACTCTATGCTCCTAGAGTGCATGTGGTTCTGATGGATTTACCCATCTCCTTTTGTCTTTCAACTAGCCCTCGATGCACCAAGGGACCTGACCGCTACTGACGTGCAATCCGAAACAGCCCTGCTGAAATGGAAGCCTCCCCGTGCTCCTGTCACAGGTTACCTCCTTATCTATGAATCCATCGATGGCAAGGTCAAGGTGAGCAATTGGGTCTAGTCTGACAGTCTACAGGAAAAGGGCCATAGTTCATTGGGCACATGTTTTGTGTGCAAATATTCCCCTGTTCAATCCTCAGTATTTTCAAAGTAGGGTTACAGGAAGATTCCTCTCTGAAAACCTGGACAGCTGCTGTCAAGAATGGGAAATGTGTGGCTCACCAGATTGTAGTTGTGTGCCTTCAAGTCATTTCTGACTTATGAAGACCCTAATGTGAACCTATCCCAGAGTTTTCTTGGCAAGATTTGTTCAGAAGGGGGTTTGCCTTTCCCATCCTCTTGCCCATGGTCACTCATTGGGTTTCCATAGCCAAGCAGGGATTTAAATCCTGGTCTCCAGAGTCCTAGTCCAGCACCCAAACCACTACACCATGCTGGCTCTTGGCCCATCAGATGCCAGACTGCAATTTCCCAATCCTTCACAATTATCTGTTCTGGCTAGGGTTGATGGGAGTTGCATACCAACAATGTCTAATGTGGCACAAACTCTCCAACCCATGTGAAGACAGTTTTGCGCAAGATGGACCAAGTCAACTTCAGACATTGCTGTTTTGTTTTGATCTTTACTGAGCAATTCAAGGACTAAAATCTTAAAGGGCTATAGTTTAGTGGTAGAGCTTTACATACAGGGATAGTCACAGGTTCAACAAAACTGCAAAAGATTAGTGGCTAGAGCCCTGCAGAGCCATCTGAAATCAGTGTAGAGATGGTGTGGCCAACAAACTGCATGATGTTTTCAGGGCTGTTATTAGGCAAAAGTTTGGTCCAAAATGCCTCCAAATGCCCTCCAGGGAATGTGAGGTAGGGCAGTTTCCCCATATCTTTGAGTCACTGGGCTGTTTGGGGAGCTCCATTATACAACAGGAAATGACCCACAAGTTGACCTCCAGATCATTTCTTGCTGGATACAAGGGCTTCTCCTGGGCCAAAACAGTGGTGAAACCCCCATGTTCTCTAGGGGGTGTTGGTGGTATTTGGGGGGGGAATTGTTTTTGTGGGTGTTGTCCTCCAGTGCACCAATGAAATCTCCCAACCCCCAATAATTGCCCATCCCTGGTTCTGAAAATCCTGAGACTTGGACCAACATTTTGCCTCAGCAGAGAGCAGTTTCCCAACTACACATTCCAATAATTCTGTGATGGGCCTTCCTATAATTTCTCTTGGTTGACACAAACCCTATCATGGTGGAACTAACACATTTTCCAAGCCAGAGGTGGGCAAAGCATGTCCCACTGCCCACATCTAGCCACCAGGGGTCAAAGAATTAGAATCTAGCCAATGAAGAACCTTTAAATGCCAGTTTGGATGTTCTTCCACAAGGATGGGTGATTTTATCAGTTTTCTACTCCGGAAATCTCATCGAGTGTCCCAAATCTTCTCATACCCTTTCACAAAATGCCCCATATTTTGAAAATATTTGATGTCTACCTCTGGTTTCTGTGATACTGAGATTTTATTTGTTAAATATCACCAGTAAGAGAAGGAATTTAAAAGGTAAATCAGTTGTTTCTGGAGGGTTCCAGGAGAGACCGTCCACTCTTTCTTGCCAATAAAGGGTAGTCTGTGGACATTTGGGGATTTTGGGGGGACGACACTAAAACAGCCTCAGGGACCACATTTGACCCCAGTCTTCACTTTACCCACCCTTGCTCTTCTTCTTTTTTTTTCTTTATATATTTATAACAACCAAAGCAAAAACATACATGCACATAATCACATAACGTACATATATTCATGTGATTTCCGTATTATTACAACGTGACTAAAAATGATCATACACCAATAAAAATTATATCAGATTAATGCTAAGAAAAATGTCCTCCACCCACTTTTCATTAATATGATTGTGTTCATAGTTAAGTGCTTGTCTCCACATGGGTGAATACATCTAGATACCTGATGAATTCCATGCACAGAACTGTAATGAGTGTGTGTACCTGCCATGTTCACGCCTGGCTTTTTAGCCACACTGCTTGAACAAGTACCCTACGAAACATTCATTTTTAGCCAACTGTCTCTTCCTTCTAGCAGGGAGATGGCATGGAAAAGATCCTATCAGGAAACTGGCCATGTCCTCATCAATCATTGAAATTGTTTTCTTAAAGGCGTCATGAATCATTCATCCAAGGGCACCCAGACCTTTAAAAAATGTAAGAGCCTGTTTCATGCTGCCTGGTTCTTTCAACTAAAAACAGTCCTCCATTATTGATTCTTCCTGCAGGAAGTGATCCTGGGACCGGAGTCGACTTCCTACAGCTTGTCCGACCTGAGTCCATCCACCCAGTACACAGTGAAGCTGCAAGCACTAAACCTGAACTTGAGAAGCAAGATCATCCAATCGGTTTTCACCACAAGTATGATCTATGTGGGGATTGGGGCACGACCGATGGAACTTCCTAAGCAAAATTAGCCCATTATTTGTTTTATCAAGTCAGTGGTGTGGCTGTTCAGTTTTGGTCAGCCCACTTGAAAAAAGATATTGTAGAACCAGAGAACAGAAGGTAGATCATGACACTAAGGCAGATTGCTGGGTGATGAGCAGTGGATTAGATCCCACTTCCAACCCTTTGAAAATAGTCACTATGGCATAAATGGGCCAGAGTTGTCCTACAGATGTTGCTGGACTATATCTCCCAGCAGCCCAAGCCAACATATCTAATGATAAGCAATTATGGGAGATGTAGTTCAACAATATTCAAATAAGGATGGGGAAAAATGCTTGTACATTCCTTTGTCCTTTATGCAAAAAAGCATTTTGACACAGGAAAACTTCCCAGTGAGAAAAATGGGCAACTCTTATCAGATTTTTCATAATATGGGAAATCCATTGCCATCCCCCCCCCAAAAAAAGCAAAAAAAAAAATCATACAAGAAAGAGATATTTTCTACACTGCTTTCTATGCAAAACTCCCAGAATTTTTTTTTTGGGGGGGGGTAGGGGGGTAGAGTCTTCAGAGGGGGAAAATCATGACATGGCAAAAATCACCAAAAAGTACAAGCACTGTCACAAGCCTTACCCAGCTGGAATTTTAAAATATGAAATTATTTGTATGTTGCATGCAAAAATGAAATAAGTGAACGGTTGTGGTTTTTTTATTCCTTGCATCTGGAGGATCATAATTGTCTATCTTTGAGCTAAGGGATCTAACACAAAAAGATAAGGGGAGAGGAGTTTGAGCACTGCATTATACTTGCATTAGGTCAGTTTATTCCAGAATGCCTTTTTGGTAACAAATGGCAGCATTCAAATCTTAATTTTTTTTTCTTTGCTTCCCTTCTCTGCAGCTGGACTTCTGTATCCTTACCCCAGGGATTGTTCCCAAGCTCTGCTGAATGGAGAAACAACCTCTGGCCTCTACACAATTTATTTAAATGGTGACCAGTCACAGCCAGCAGAAGTCTACTGTGACATGACTTCTGATGGTGGTGGATGGATTGTGAGTATTTACTATTTTTAAAATTAGTATTTTCTTAAAAGAATGCTAGCAGAAGTGCTTATTTAAATAGAAATTAGAGAACCCTCAGTCTCCCAACTTACCCCAGTGTTCTGTCCTCCGCGATGTTTTCCTCTTCTCTTCCACGCCAATTATTCTTTTTTTCTTCCCTACTGATTTTTTCTGTTTCTCTAAATTAGTATGATGCAGTAAACAGCCTTCCTAGAACTCTGTACATGCTCAGAGAACCAGTCAGGCTGAATACCACATCAGGTTATGGGCCCAGCACACTTCCACTGCACTAAAAAAAATTCAGCTTTTCTTACTTCTCTCTCTCTTCCCCAACCCCACTAGGATTCCCCTGTTCCCATTCTCTTTTTCAAATGTTTGAAGAATTTGGGACCCTACAGAGAAAAGCATACATGGCACTGCCTAGAGGTCCTCTGGAGAAATGAATATCCCAAGCCTGGCTACAATTTTCTCTCAGATGACTGAAGAAGGTTAGGAAGTCTGCACCTAGTGAGAAAAGTTCTTACTGCTGGCTAGAGATAGGCATTAACAAACTAAAAGTAATCCATTTTGATGACAAAAGAAGCCCAAGGTGCTCATCCTTGGGATCCCCTTAGTGACCATGCAAGGTTTTCTTATCTTACAGTCATGGTGGATGCACATACACACATTTCATTCTTCTACATAGACAGCTGCTTTATACAGTCTTGCTGTTGGTCCACCCATCTCTGTATTATTGATATTGGTGATGGGTCTCTGATTGTCACACAGCATTCTTTTCTAGTCTGGAATTGCCAGGAATGAATCTAGGGATGTTCTGCATGCAAATCAGCTGTGTTCTCCCTGAACTGCAGCTTCTACTTTTCCATCCCATGGTGCTGAGGGCAATTATGAAATGAGGAAGGAATCCAAAACAATTCCCATTTAAAAGAGCCACATAGGTTTCTGGAGCTTTAAAAATATCCATACAATATGGCACCCCATGATTGGCTATTGAATTAATTCATGCACCTTGCAAAATGAAAAGGGAAAGTAAAAGCAGATCTTCAAGAGAAGAACTGCCTGTCTGAAGGGACTCCATGTGGGAAAGCCTCTTTTCAAAGTACCCAAAGACCTTCTGTATTGGATTGTAAAGGACTTTGACCATTGCTTTGTAAGTCAACGATAGATTTCCCCCCCTCTAAAGTATGGAAGGTTCTTGATTCTTGCTGTGAAAGGTTCTAGTTCACTAGTCATTACCCAGAATCAGGTGAAAACCCCTGTCCAAAATGATATGAAAACCTGGAGAAGCGCTCCATGAAGCAAGTCAGCTATCTCATCTAGAATACCAATGGTTATTTTCTATGCTACCAGGTGTTTTTAAGAAGGCAGAATGGAGCAGAAGAATTCTACAGGAACTGGAGGACGTATGAGGCTGGATTTGGTGACCCCAAGGGTGAATTCTGGCTGGGTATGTGTTTGCAAGGAACCTCCTGACAGAACATTTGAAAGGGGGTGAAAAGAATATTTTCTTTTTAAAATGGTTGCAAAATATATATATATTATTTTGAGGGCTGGGAAATCCCGATGAGGAGAGTCTTAGACATTAGAACTTCCTGATGGTAAGAGTTGTTCTACAGTGGAATACATTGCCTCATAGTATGGTGGAGTCTCCTTCTTTGGAGGTTTTTCAACAGAGACTGGATGGCCTTCTGTCAGGAATGCTCTTTGACAGCACTCTCTGGCAAAGAAGTTTGTAAATATCTCACAGAACTACAAATCCCAGAAATCCATAGCATTGAGCCATGGCAGTTCAAGTGATTTCAAAAAGCATTATTTCTGCAGTAGCCTTAACGGGTGGAGAGGAGAAGAGGGGGCAGAATATTGTCCTTGCCAGTAGGCTCAGGCAAAAACATTCTGCTGCCGCCTCTCCTAGTTTGTCTGCTCTCCCTCATTAATAACTTTTGTGCTCTTGACCATACTCTGAGGTAGCTTGGCCACACGTGTCCCAGTTTTCATCTATGAAATGTTGGAGGGTATATATTTCCAGCAAGTTGCAGGGATCTCTGTTGCATGTGTGAAATGTTGGAGGCTATGAAAAAAAAAAACTTTTGGCAGAAGAAAGTAGGGTTATTCCTTTCACAGACCTAGAGTAGCATAGTTTGGGGGGCAGAAGATGACTGGGAAATCCTCCTCTTATTATTGGTTTGTTCTCTGTTCCTTGTAGGTCTGGATAAGCTTCACAAAATCACCTCCCAAGGCCAGTATGAGTTGCGTGTGGATCTGCGCGATCATGGAGAGACTGCCTATGCCCTCTACGATAAGTTCACCGTTGGAGATGCCAGGACTCGCTACCGGCTGAAAGTGGATGGCTACAGTGGCACAGCAGGTGGATTTGCTTGTCTGTTTAGAAGCCAAAACATATAATGGAAGGAGAATGAATGGGGAGGGGAGAAGAAAACAACAAATGCAGGTCTTCATTGCAAACTTCCAACAAGACCATCTGGACCCAGAAGCAAATCAAGGAGAGAAGGAGGCCAAAGTGGCAATTCACATAGCATGACCCTATCACCTATTGTGGGGTTTTCTTGGCAAGATTTGTTCAGAGGAGTGTTTGCCTTTACTTTCCTCTGAGGCTGAGAGAGTGTGACTTGCCAAAGTTCACCCAGTGGGGCTCCATGGCGAAGCAGGGATTTGAACACTGGTCTCCAGAGTTGTCATCCAATAATCACTACTCATCCTTAGTCACACTTATTGTAATCATACCTGTATCCATAATCTCACACTGCACTATACAGTGGGTCCTCCATATCCATGGGGGTTCAGTTCTGGAACCCCCCCAGGCATAGCAAAAGCCATGAATGGTTGATTCCCATTTAGCCCATCGGAGCCACCATTTTAGTTACGGGTGCCTCCATTTTAGGTATGCTGCGGCACCATTTTAGGTATAAATGCCTCCATTTTAGGCATGCAGCACCCTACAAAATCACTAGGTAATGTTTGTTTTAAAGGGTCACTTTGAGATTTGTACCCCAAACTTGACAGTGCAACAGTGATAGGGGGTATACAATTTGTAGTGCATTCTGGAGAGATGGGGAGGTGAGTTTGGTCCCTGGACTAGAAATGTAATTCTTCACTAAATTTGTTCACAAAGGAAGCAAGGAGTAATTGTAGCAATTTCCTTCCCAGTGCCCCCCCCAAAAGAAAGAAACAAACAAAAAGAAAAAGAAAAAGAAAAAAAATCTGCTAAAACTGCAGTTTTGGGGGACTATTTCCAGTCCAGAACTTTTTTTGCTCAAAAATTTGCAAGTATTTTTGTGTAAAAAAACCCTGCATTTTCAGCACCCAAAACAGCATTTTCTGTGCAGAAAAAAAATATTCTGGGCAAAAAATCATGTTTTCTGTGCAACCTCGCTATGTGAATTTTACAGAGACTTAGACCCTAAGTATAAGGCACTTTCTGCACACAAAATAGCATTTTCTGCAGAGAAAATAATATTTCCACACATAACAATTATTTTCTGCACAGAAAATACTGTTTCTTATGTCAAAATATGTGCAAATTTTGCACAGAATAAATCCCAAACTGCAGAGATTCTTGACAGTCCAGGATTTTTTTCAAATACTTTTCTCAAACAAAACAAAAACCCACATTTTTATCCATTTTTGAGATATTTTCTAATATTCTTTCCATCTCTGCTCTAGATCCCACCCCAACTGTCCACCCCTGAAACAAAAAGGGGAATTTTAAATGCATAGCTTTGTTTTCTGCAAGGGATCCTTGGTCCTTATATAGAACACTGTTAAGCCCTGTTCTTTCCATTTGAAAGCTGTCCCGTGTTGAGTAATGTGCCACTTTTTATGGAAGGCTTTTCCCGGGATGTAAACAAAGAGCTTCAACCCAACAAAGTCTCCCTCGAAGTTCTAGCTACTTGTCAAAAATATGGTTTACAATATGGAGCGCTGCATTCTGGTGGGCCAAGAATGTGCTTGGCGTTCCCCCATAATAACAATCTGTGTACTGTGTGAGAAAGCCTGGAAAATGTTGTTGGAGACTGCAACTGCTTTGTCAAATGGACAGCAAGCCAAAGCCTCTGAGCTTCCTACAGCTTTTTTTTTTTCCATTTCCATTTCTCCACTCCTCCCTCCAACATTGGAATCTCTCTCGGATTGAGCCAAAGGGTGTTCCTGCCAGAGCCTACAATAATCCCTTTAAAAAATAATAACTAGTTACGGTTACAATTTCAAAGTAACTAATTACATGCTGTTTCTGGAGAGCCAGCGTGGTATAGCGGTTTGAGTGTTGGACTAGGACTCTGGGAGATCAGGATTCTAATCCCTGATTAGCCATAGAAACCCATGGGGTGACACTTTCTCAGCCTCACAGGATGGTGATAGCAAGCCCCCTCTGAACAAACCTTGCCAAGAAAACCCCATGGTAGGATCACCCTAGTTAGAAATGATTTGAAGGCACCATAACTATATCACCATAGCTATATCTGCCAAGGCAAGATCTCAGCCAAGGTCTTTAAGTCCTCTCCAATCTGGAGCAACACCTCCTCCAAAACAAGCTAACAGGCTTGGAAAGTGGGGAGGGAATTTAGCATAGATATTTGGGATCAAATACCCCAATGTTTGCTTCCATCCTAAGCCATAAGAACCCTGTTTTTGAGAGTAAGTCCAAATCTGTAAGCAGTCCTTGAAATCTGTACAGTTTTTACAGCATCTTTCCAAATGGAGAGAAATTATTTAAAGCATTTGTTCTTGCTTGAAAAAAATGAAGACATGCATCCTTGCCTCTCATGCCAAATTCACACTACACAAATAATCCCATTTCAAATGAAATTATTTGTGTTCCTATTGAATGCTAGGAGTTGTAGTTTTACCAGGTCTTTAGCCTTCTCTGCCAGAGTGCTGGTGCCTCATCAAACTACCAATCCCAGAATTCCATAGCAAGGAGCTATGTCAAATAACCCAGTTTCAAACCAGGTTATTTGTGCAGTGTGGATTTGGCCTTCATCTCTTTTTAACCACATGAGCTGGTTTTCTGCTTTCTGGCAGAAATAATGTTTTGAATTATTTAATTGTATTTTAAGTGGGGGTGGGATGGAGGGTCTTGAATGTATATTTTAAATGTTGTAAGCCACCCCGATTACATTTTGTAGTGGGGCGAGATGCAAATAATAATAATAATAATTATTATTATTATTATGTCCTTGAAAAACGATCTAAGGATGTATATTTTGTTCTACTATGCAGGTGATTCTATGACTTACCATAATGGAAGGTCCTTTTCTACTTTCGACAAAGACAATGATTCAGCCATCACGAACTGTGCTTTGTCATACAAAGGAGCTTTCTGGTACAAGAACTGCCACCGAGTCAACCTAATGGGTAGATATGGGGACAACAGCCATAGTCAGGTAAGAAGTTTCTTGATTTATTTGCTCCAAGTATGTCCTCAAGCTCCCTGTTGACTTATGAATTCCATAGGGTTTTTGAAAAAGGAACATTCAGAGTTGGTTTGCTATTATCTTCCTATGAAGACATCCTACAGGATCTGGTATTCTGTGGTGATCTTCCATCCAAGTTCTGTTCAGGCCTGATCCTGCTCAGCTTCCATGATCAGTGAGGAGCTGGTGATTTCAGGGTATTTAAGCACTAAATTAAAGTATGTGCTGTTAAACATATAGTGACCCCTTGGACTCCATTGGGTTTTCTTAAGCAAAGAATACTCAGAGGTGCTTTGCCATTGTCTTCCTCTATAGCCTACAGTACTTGGTATTCCTTGATGGTCCCCCGTCCAAGACCTAGCCCTGGTTAGCTTCTGGGATCAGACAGGATTGTGGACCTCTACTGCCACTATCTATGCTACTACTACTATGCTACTACTACATTTGTGTGGGTGCTGGCCCCCTAAACAAAGCTATCTGCCCAGCTCACAAAACAGATGGAAGGGAAAATGCAATTGAAATGCAGATTAAAAACAGTGGTCCTCATAAATACCTTGTCAATGGGATGATGAATGAGCTCAGTATTAATCTGAACTTTGGAGGAGCTATCCAAGGTGCTGAACTTATTGTCTTTGCCTTCTGTTGAAATATAGTCTACACCAGTGGTTCCCAAGATGTCCTCCAGATGTTTGGGACTTCATCTCCCAGAATTCCTGACTGTTGGCCAAGGTGGCTAGGGCTTCTGGGAGATGATGTCAAAAGCACCTGGAGGACAAATGTTTGGGAATCATTGGTCTATGTATTCCATTTTTCCTACTGTCTTCAGCTTTACCAAGGATTATCATGTTGCAGAATATAAAACCTAGAAAACACACACACACACACAAAAGGATGCAAAGGTGGAAGAGCAGTAAAACAATTCTTAAAATGTTTAGGATATACACTGATACATATGCACTTTTTTTAAAAAAAATGGAGAACTCTTGCAAACTTCAAGGAAGTGTAAAGTTTGAAGGACAACCAAGTCCTATTTTCCATTATCAGTTTGAACACAAGAAACTGAGTACGCTCACATTAACATGTGATACAAGCCAGTTTCTCCACCAACCCTATATTGTGTGGATTTATTCACTTGCTACTTTGCTTGTGTTTTGCAGGGTGTCAACTGGTTCCACTGGAAAGGACACGAATACTCCATCCAATTTGCTGAGATGAAATTGAGGCCCTACAGCTTTCGGAACCTGGAAGGGAGGCGAAAAAGAGCATAGAGCATCCTCCATAATCTTGGCAGAAAGAAAGAGATAATGAAGTGGGAAGAAAGCTGTTGGTTTCTTCCCATAAAATTGGGGAAGGGAAATTAGCAGTAAGGGTGGGTACTTTACCAAAGCATTGGTGTTGCTCGACCTAACCTTTGGCTCCTTCAACCATTTTTTTTAAAAAAAGTGGGGATGGTGGGTGGGAAAGCCTTCTTCAAACCATACCATGCTCAATGGAGCATCCTTCTTCTGTACATAACTGGCTTTCTTTGCACCAAAGATGACAATCTCCAGGGAGGGTATGGGGGCACTTTTCTATACTGTCTTTCCACCCCTCAATGGGCTTTTGTTGACGTACGTCTTTGGGCAAGGGTTGTTTAAGAGCAGCAATGGGGGGAAAGAGATGATCTGGCAGTTCTCATAAAAACCATATTTCTTTGTTTTTCATTAAAAAAAATACACATCACTATCATGAGCATTGTTTGTTAGCCACTTTTAAGTTTTAGCTGGCCACCTGGATTTCCCCTCCCCCTTTCTACCATATATACATACACATATATGGTGCCATGCAGAAAAGGGGGCATGAAAACAAGCACTCCAGTCTAAACTTTTCAGCCGGAAATTAATATTATTAATATAATGAAAAGAATAACGGTAATAAGGATGATGATAATAAGCTAAATTTTGTCAATTTTTTTGTAAAAAAATAAATAAAAGGAGAAGAAAGAAACCCGTGCTTTCCAAAAGACAACAGGACAGTGTCTGATTGTAAATGTTTTTAAAGAAAAAAAATGAATAAAAGCACAATTTTACTTTTACAGAGATCTCCAGCTTTCTTCCTGCTTTGTATTGTTTTGTGCACAGCCAAGGTGTGCATGTATGTCTGTGTGAATGTGTGTATGTACAGTATGAGCCCTATGGCTCAATAGTTAAGAGTATTGTTTTGCATGCAGACAGTCCAAGACTGAATTGTAGAGATGTCTAGTTAAGGCAGGGCTGTGATACTTTTTGGGGTCTCCAAATAATTGTTGGCCTTCATCCTCCATCATTTGCCCATGGACAGGGATTAGAGAAAAATTAGGGTTTCCTTTCAACAAATTGTTAAATTTTCCAAAATTCATCAATTTCCAAATCTTCAGATCTCAAAGAACTTGAGATTTTTAAAAAAATCAAATGTGGAAGAAATCAAAACCAACAGATTCAGCCACCCAATACCAAGGCTTTGAATGCCTCACTCTTGAAAGTCTGGGTTGGACTCCCCATGTGTTCAACCATGAGCACTGAATGAGAGGTTTCCATGTCTTCTTCTGGAGAGAATCCCCAATTTTAGGACAACATGGTCCTCTCCATTCTGAGAATAGCCATTGCTACTGAATTTTCATTCTGAAATAGGTTACCCAGATCTGTCCAATTTCTTCATAATTGGAGGATTACAGTATATTAGTGCTGGAAGAAAGCAAAACTGATCAGTTTCTCCATTCCTACCATGGATGGTGGACATTGCTCCAACAACATCTGAAGGACCACAGACCTTCTAACCCCTGTATTAAAGGACCCTCTGGTAGGAGGTCTGAGAAAGACCGTTGCATGTGACCATAGAAAGGAACCCTCATGTTGCTGAGCAGAGTGGACAACACCAGGGTGATGGGACAGTGCTCTACTTTGATGTAATATGACTTTGTATGTTCTTTTCCAGGAGAGTGGGTGGGAAGGAGGCGGTATCACCTGGTGCTATCAAGCTGGCCATCTTTCAAGCAAATCCAAACCCCTTGTTTCACATATCTGGTTGCAATCCTCCCAGCAGATTCGCTGGAACCAATATTCTGTAGAGTGCTTCCAAAAGATGTCCAGGAGATGATAGTAGTTCATCAAAATGGACCATTTCAGCATGTATTTGCACATGTTCCCTTTTCTTAAAAAAAATGTTAATTGTGTCTAGGAATGTAGTTTCCCCACACTGGTCACACCACTCATTGTGTACTTAGTCAGAACAACTACATATCTTGCAATGAACATGAACATTTCCCCTTATCACACTTCCTCCCCCAATAGGAAGGAAACAGAACAAGTAATGTAGCAGGTGAGGCACAGAAAGCACAAAGAAGAGGATCGATGAGGGTGATTCTGCAGATCTACAGAATACATACATACATACATACATATGCATGCTTGGGTATGTTTCCTTTCCCAGTCTGCTGATTGCTCACTTACCCAACTAATCCCCTTCCTCCCCCCCACTCCCTCAGCCACTCACTAACCACATGCAAATTCCCTCTCCACCTCACAATCCACTCCTGCCACTCAGTCTGAATCTATACTCCCAGCCTCACAAGGGCCCCACCCTCCTCTCACTCCCTCAGCCACTCACCACCCCCATGCAAATTCCCTCTCCTCCTCACAATCCATTCCTGCTACTCAATTTGCATCTACACCCCCAGCCACACAAGGGCCCCTCCCTCCTCTCCTCCTTCAGCCAATCACCACCCCCATGCAAATTCCCCCTCCACCTCACAATCCACTCTTGCCACTCAATCTGCATCTACACCCCCAGCCTCACAAGGGCCCCTCCCCCCTCTCATTCCTTCAGCCACTCACCACCCACATGTAAAACAAGGCAATATTTTTCCCTAAAATATTAGCATGCAGCTGAACCATCTGAACCTTTCAAACCTACTATAAGGGTATATGTTACCCTGGGTACAGCTAGTGGAGATGAAAACCCTTAAGTGTTTCATCCTCATATGCAATGACAGTAATTAGAGCAGTTTTCTTCCCAATGCAGGAGCAAACAAATATTCTTTTACTGTATTCAAACATCTCATAGTGCTGCAGAGAATTATTCCATAGAGAAAAACACAAGCAGGACCAGTTTAAGGAATTTTGGGGGCCCCTGCAATGCTTTATTTTGGGGGGCCCATCTGTTTATCTCAGGTCAATGTAACCTAACTCAACCTAAGCTATTCACAGTACAGGATATTCAGATTATTACTAATAATGTTTTTGCAGGAGGAGAGTAACTATGGGGCCCTCCACAATGATGGGGCCCCTGCGGATGCTGATGCCGCTGGTGCCTTAAACTGGCCCCGAACACAAGATTTTTTTGTTGGTTTTTTTGCTCAAAAAACTTTTCTGCACAGAAAACCCATTGTCTGTGCAGAAAACAGGGTTTGGGGAGAAAAAACACCCCTTAACACTATTGCCTGGCATTCTGTTCATTAGTTTGATATTCATATATATGATCATGGCAGCCTTTTGTCAAGATTGCAAATGCCCAGTACAACCCATCGTAAAAGCCAGTCAGCCACACTAACCAAAGGAGTTCTGCTGCGATGATGGATGACTCCTCCAGCCCCCTCCCATCATCAAGCCACAACGTGATGAACCAACCACAACAGGACCCCTCCAAGGTCCCTGGTGCTGGTTGTCACACCACAACTCACTGGCAGGAAGGGGCTGGACTTGTTATGCTTCAGTGTGTCACTCACCAGCACTGCATAACTCCTTTGGTTGATTCAGCTACCTGGATTTTAAGGTGGTTTTTTTGGGGGGTGGCTCATGAGACAGATTGTAGCTAGTTCATTGTAGCCACATCTCTCATGGAGGATCTCAGCCCATGTGTTTTTCTTCACTGAATAATGCTTCCACAACACTTATAGATGCCTGAATACTAGGAGAAAACTGTGCAAAATTCTTGCTGGTCCATCATCTTCCCAATAGGATTCCCCAGCTGTTGGGAAACCTGCTTTTCAACCCGGGAATGAAGAATCCCAAATATTCTTTCCACAAGAAATATGGGATATATGCCTGGAAAAAGGGGGAAGGCAATAGGAAAAGATGGCGACCACATTACAGTTGGATAGACTTAATGAAAGAATCCATGGCCCAGAGTTTGCAGTGCAGTTGATGACAAGGGCTCATGGAGGTCTCTCATTCATATGGTTGCCATAAATTGAAGGTGACTCAATGGCAAATAACAATACTAAGAGATGTTAGCCACCTTCCAAAAACCCATTAAAGCTTTCAGCTATGGGGAGATTGATCACATTTGGGCAGGGAGTGTGTTTCTGTGTGAAGGGAGTGAGTTTGGATGAACTGTAATAGCTGTTCACCCTTCACAACTGTTTGTGAAAATATATTTGTTTTATATAAGGATGAAGCCTGTGTTTTCATTCCTCTGTACCATATTCTTTGAATAAAAATAAATTTTTAAAAATTGTGTGGTTTGTGTGTATGTATGTGTGTGTGTGTGTATTTTAAACTACTGCTTTGCTCCATATTATCTGTTGCTTACTCTCCCTGTTTTGCCAATGACCTAAGACTGCATTTAGTACTGACAAGTTGTGCTAGCTGTTTAAAAGAACCCAGGGCTAAATCTGTCTGTACTCTCCCTTGTATTGAAACATCCCATAGTATTGACAAATAATTATTTTGTGGGGGGAGGGAACACACTTTTCTGTGTAGGAAACTCCTTTTCTGCACAGAAAACAAGGTGTGGGGGAACTACTCCCCTTCCACATACACACCACTGCCTGGTGTTCTCTTCAGGTTTGGAGGGGTCAGACCAGGAGAAGTTACTTGGTTAAGTATACTTAGAATCATAGGGATGGAAGAGACCACAAGGGCCATCTAGTCCAACCCCCAGCCATGCAGGAATACCCAATCAAAGCAATCCCAACAAAGGGCCATCCAGCTTCCAAAGAAGGAGACTCCACCTCACTCCAATCCAGCGTGTTCCATGGTCAAACAACTCTTAACTGCCAGAAAGTCCTTCCTGATACTTAGGTGGAATCTCTTTTCCTGTAGTTTGAACCCATTGCTCTGTGTCCTAGTCTCTGGAGCAGCAGGAAAGAAGCTTGCTCCATCCTCAGTATGGTATCTCATTGATACCCTTCCAGTGCTGCAATGGAAGGGCAGGTAATGGGAAGAAACGACCATGGGCCTGAGGTTGGAATACGCCAGTCAGAATGTGGAGTATGTGCCCTGAAGTCACCTGTTGACTTACAATGACCCTATAAGTTTCATAAGATTTTCTTAAGCAAGGAATATTCACAGGTGATTTTCCCAGTTTCTCCTTCTGAAATATAACATACAGCATGCGGTATTTGTTGGTGGTCTCCCATTCAGGTATTAACCAGGGATGACCCTACTTAGCTTCCAAGATCAGTTGGGATCTGGTGCCTTTAGGATATTTAGGCCTCCTCTAACATGGGTCCTCTTTTGGAGAAAAGGCTCACTCAGTGTTTGTCACTTATTTTATTTTCTCCAAAAACACATCCTCCTTTGTAACAGCAGATGGCAGACGAGCTCCACCTTGGTCAGCAAAAATAAATAAATAAATAAATAAATAAATAAATAAATTTTTTTTAAAAAATCCCTTTCCTTTACCAGATTATATTTCAGAAAGAACTAGCAAACCCACCTAGGAGAACTCCTTGCCTAAGAAAACCCTATGAAATCCATGGGGTCGCCATAAGTCGACAGGCAACTTGAAGGCTCATACAGAAAGAGAGACCACAGAGTATAGCTGCACAGATTAAAGTTTTGGTACTTGTACAGTCTAAAAACTGCAGCATCCCTTGTGAAGCATTCTGGTCATCACTACAAGACGCTCAGGAGTTGAGTTGGATTTATGGCTTACACAAGAGATGAGCTGCCAAGGAGGACCTCCAGGTGTTCTTGAACTAGGATTCCCATCATCCCCCGCTGTTGACTAATGCTGGCTAGGGCTGATGGGAATCACTGTCCAATACCACCTGGAGACCTGGATGCTGCCCATCTCTGGAAAACAGTGGCACCATCTCTTTTACTGAAGTCTGATATACAAATTTATGAAGTCCAAAAGCTATACCTTATTTGAAACAAAAAGGTTAGAGCGATTTAAATGGACATTATCTATGTACCTGATTATATACCATCCTTTAAAATAATGTGCTCTTCCTTTACATTTGAAGCTAAAATACATTTTTGGAAATGTTATAAAAAGGCTGCAGGGCATAGAAATGTTTTCCAGGTTGCAAAGGCCATGAGAAAATGGGGAAAGCAAAAAGAAGTGTAAGGAGAGACCAGGAACTAATAACATCCAGAAGAGTGATGGAAAGGTTTAATCATGAGGACTACCACCTTGATAACCATGAAACCCCACTTTGAGAAGAAGCTATCAAAAGATTTCCAGCAGAACTGGAGTGAGATTCAGGGAGGTTCAGAGACTGAAGCTGTAGAAATAATGCCGTTTGACACCACTTTAATAATATTATATTATATTATATTATATTATATTCTTTATTTCTATCCTGCCCCTCTGCAATGCAATCGGGTCAGCTTACAATATAAAAATTCCATAATTGCAGTACCCTAGCCCACCCACCCCTTCAAATAATATTAAATTAGAAGGGATTCAAAACATACAATAATTAAACATATATTAAATGAGAAAAAAAATAAACATACAATAATTTTTTTAAAAATCCAATGGCAGCTCAGAGGGAAAGGACAGCCGAGTCTTGGGCCGGGATAGTTATTCAGGAACTGCCATGGCTCAATGCTATGGAACTTTAACTGTCATGGCTCAATGCTATGGAATTCTTGGATTTGCAGTTTTGTGAGATATTTAGCATTCTCTGCCAGAGAGACAGCAAATAACAAATCCCAGGATTCCATAGGATAGAGCCATGATAGAATGGTGTCAAACTGCATTATTTCTACACTGTGGCAACAGCCCAAGCCTGCATCTTGAAGTTCCTATTTCCACTCAGGTGCTTCACCATCCCCATGTATTTATTTCGTTAAAATGATGCATGTTGGCAAGCTGGAGCATGTCAGAGGAGGGCAGCCAAAATGGTGAAAGGTCTGGGAGCCATGCCCTATGAGGACCAGGTTAGGGAGCTGGGTATGTTTAGTCTGGAGAAGAGAAGATGGAAAGGTGACATAATAGCCATGTTTAAATATTTGAAGGGATGTCATATTGAGGATGGAGCAAACTTGTTTCTGCTGCTCCAAAGACTAGGACACAGAGCATTGGACTCAAACTACAGGAAAAGAGATTCCACTTAAACCTTAGGAAGAACTTCCTGACAGTAAGAGCTGTTTGGAAGTGGAATGCACTGCCTCGGAGTGTGGTAGAGTCTCCTTCTTTGGAGGTTTTTCGATAGAGGCTGGATGGACATCAATTGGGAATGCTTTGATTGGGTATTCCTGCATGACAGGGGTTTGGACTAGATTGCCCTTGTGGCCTCTTCCAAGTGTATGATTCAATAATTCTATAATTCTATAATATCCCTCCTGGGGCTCCAGTGCTTCCTGTCCTCCAGTGGTTGTGGCAGCACACTCCAGGTGATTGGAAGCTGTCAAAGGAGAGGGTGTTGCAGAAGGGAATATTGACTACCTCTTTCTGCAACACCCATAAAAGGAGAGACAACAACAACAACAACAACAATAATATTTTATTTTTATCCCGCCCCCTTTGCTCGGCAACTGGGGTGGCATACAACAGAATTAAAACAGCAGCAAGTTAAAACAATCCTTCCCAATCCTAATCCTCCCACCCCTTAAAACTAAATTAAACTAGACACACAGATAATCCTCAATTGGGGTGTATGTGTGAAGGGTTAGCTCCTGGTTAGGGCTAGCCAATCCCAGATCTTGAGATGCTGTGAAGGCAGGGGTGGTCTTTGTCGAATATAATCCAGAAGCTTATCTGTTAAAGTGTCAAGGCCATTGGAGAAAGAGTAAAGACCAGTTAGGAAGAAAGAAATGGGTAAGATTTGAATAGGGTTCGGGGAGCTGGGAATGTGGAAAGAATTAAGGAGTTCAGATGTATCTCAATTGCTATATAATAACTCTTCACTGATTTTACTTTCTATACCTGCCTCTTACTGGTTTCTTTGTTTTTTGTTTTAAGAAGTGTAAAGGAGAACTGCTCACATTGTACCACACTGAAACCACTGATCAACATAGCCACTTGTCTAGTATAGGGGTCACCTTGAGGCCCAAGTACAAGATCTAGGGATGGATAGTTTTTCTGTGCTATTGGACTTTATTACACTACACTGTTACAGTGCTATTATTCCAGTTTAACTACTCTGGCTGCCTCCTGTGGAATTCTGGGGTTTGTAGTTTGGTAAGGCCTAAGAGCTCTCTGGCTGAGAGTTCTAAGTGCCCCTCCCTAAACTGCAAATCCCAGGATTCCACAGGAGGCAGCCAGAGCAGTTAAAGTTGAATAAAAATGCTATAATAGTGTAGTGCGATAATCTCTGTCAAGTCATTTCCAGTTTATGGTGACTGTAAGGCAAACCTATCATGGGATTTTCTTGGCAAGATTTGTTCAGAGGGGGTTTGCTATGGCTTTCCTCTGAGGTTGCAATTTACCCAAGATCTTCCTTGGTTTTTTTCTGGGCTGTGAGGCCATGTTCTGGAATAGTTTCTTTCTGACATTTCGCCTGCATCTGTGGCTGGCATTCTCAGAGATGCCAGCCACAAATGCAGGCGAAACGTCAGAAAGAAACTATTCCAGAACATGGCCTCACCCAGAAAAAAAACAAAGGAAAATCTACGGATGCCAGCCATGAAAGCCTTCGACTTCACATTACCCAAGATCACTCAGTGGGTATCCATGGCTGAGCAGGGATTTGAACCCTGGTCTCCTGTAATGCTACTCCAACACTCAAACCATTACACCACACCAGCAATCTACATGGAAGCAACCACTGCCTAAAAGAAAAGAAAAGAAAAAGTAGAAGACATTTGCTTAGGTGCACCTATTCTCTCTCTCCGCATGCATTGATGTGACAAACTGCATGCACTGAAGTTCCTCAGTCCAGCAGGAGATACAAAAACCCTCTCTTCTTTGGGTCTTTTCCAACCTTCTGCTCAGCAAATACTCAACTCGTTTCATAAGACTGCATGCCCATTGCAATCCTCTCTCCCTCCCCAACACCTGGAGGAAAATCCCTTCTGAGCCAGGAGAGGGTTTTATTTATTTATTTATTTATTTATACCCCGCTCTTCAGCCACAAGGCTATCAGAGCGGCTTACAAATTGTTTTAAGCAATAGCTATTTACACATCTACACTGCATTAAACAGTTTCCAATGTGTGTTAGCTAATTGAAATCAGAGCAATGCTGTGAAACTCTGAGGATGGCTCTGAAAAGAGAGAGTGCTGCTGAAATCAGCTTGAGTTCCACACTCTGCCTTTGCTGCTTTGACCACATCAAACACCTTGTTTGCTCTGCTTTTGGAGGATACAGCTGGTGGGGAAAAAAATCAGATGGGTTGAGGACACCCCTACGTACATGGTTGTTTCTTTCCTCGGAAATTATAAAAAAATCAGTTTCCTGTGCCTTTACAGTAAGCACTATGGCTAAGACAGAAAAGAGGCAGACAGAAAGGCAAGCAGGCAGGCCGCTGGAACAAACGAAGACTTTTCATCAGTTATTATGTCATTCAGCTCTAAGTTTTGCAGGAGTCCTTCCTATGGCCTCATTGCCTTTGCATTTTCGGTTCTGAAAAAGAAGTTTGGCATGGTCACCCACAAAGCTGTTCTTACAAATAACGTAGGCGTAAAGTAAAATGACTTCATGTAGCATTTCTTCCTTAAGAAGCAAACAAAGAAGAGGTTACATGCACGGAAAGCAGTAGAGACTTGGATTGCATGCAGAAGGTCCAGAATTCAATTCCTGACATCCCTTGTTCAAAGGAATCACACAACTGATGGTTCAGTGAATGAATTTAGGTGAGAAACACCCATTGCATATCACAAGCAGGGTTCAAGATCTAAGGCAGAAACGCAGGACAAGGAGTTGGGAAGGAATTCTGTGGTAGTCATGGTGGTTTGCTATTAAACATGGTTTCAGGTATCCTTGGTAAGTCCAAAAATATATCCCCCATGGATATGGGTGTGGGGGCAACCTACACTTTGGACATATCAGAAGACATGGCTCAACTTGTAGCTAACAAGAACTCCTTGGGGCTTGGTGGTTGCTTCCCATCCCCACTCCGAATTCAGAGGGAGAGAGTGAAAGGTTCAACTACTGTCTTCTACATGGTCTCCAGACCCTTCTCCAGATCTTCCTCAAAGTCCCAATGATTCTTCACTCAGGATTTTCAAGCCATCCTCTGCAGAGGAAACATCTAGAGAGGAGCATGAAAAAAAAAGTTATGCCTCTGAGTAATAGTAAATTTACAACAATCCCCAAAAGGGTGCCCTTCCCATACTTTGGACTGCAATTCCATAATGCCTGTTCACTGGTTTGATTTGGCTGAGGATGATGACAGTTGTGGTCTTGTTTTTGAATTCTTGCATGTTTGTGGTAGCATCCTAAGGTTCCCTCCTGTTTCTGTTCACTGATATGCTCCTTATTTTTCTCAGTGGCATGACTGAAAGGTATAATTTTCATCTCTGTATCTGGGGAATAACTGTAGATATTGAATTTGGCCAGTGCAGATGAGAGACCAAGAAACCATGAATCTGAGCTCCTTGGAGGAATGCAGGATTTTTTAAAAAAATGGAAGGAAGTAATATACATCTTTTTTAGGGAAAAATGGTTTGGGCCAACTGCTCTCAGTACAAAAGCAGCAGCATAAATGCAACTTTTGAAGGAACACTTGGCCATACATCTCAAAAATTGTTTCCAAAATGACAGGCTGTAAACTGAGTTCAGAACTGATGGTGGTTTTATCAGCTTCTCTTATAATGGGATCCTGCATTTTGCTCAACCTTGAGGACAAAGGATTTATTGCTGACCCTCTGCTCCCAGGAAAAAATGATCTGGGCTCCAAGTCTCCAGCTACCCATGTATTTGTCAAAATGGAATCTGTCAAGCAGTTCTGCAAAATGAACTGACTGAAATGAGCCAGGTCACTTTGTTTGATCTGGAGTTATCTGGATGGTTTTCTAGGGGACTGCATGTGAAAATGCCCAGATCTGTTTCACTGAAACTGGTTTCGCAACTGGTGGGGAGGCACATCCACTCTAGGTTTTAGTCTGAACTTTGAAGAAACTTTTCAAGGCGCTGAACCCAAAGTGTTTAGCACCTTGGAAATGTATGCCTCTATGCCCTTTGGCTCAATGTACATGTTTTTCCCAAAATCTTTATCTCCAACATGCTGGAATTTATTTTTAGCATTCATTTCCTCTAAAAAAGCTGCTCACTCTCCCTTAATATACCTGGTTTCAAATACATATTTTATTAGAGAATGCCATTGCAAAATCCAGAGATGTGGAGATTTTGAAGAACAACTGAGTTTCATTTGGCATCTTGATTCAAAAGTGTGAAATTAGGTATGTTCACAGTGAAATACAAACTGGACAAAATTCTCTTATTTCACATAATCTTTTCAAACCCATAAAGGATAATACATTTTATAAGTGTTTCTCTTTTCTTTTTTTTCTCCTCTGGTGAAAATGTAAAAATATTGGGGGTTGGAGGGGGCAGTGATGCAGTGGGGTCCCAGGTAAGTGCATGAAGACCATGGGTGACATATTTCCCACCTCTAAAAGAGATGATCAAGTAGATGATGAGCTGGGTTGAGAGGTAGACATTGCTCCAAGAACCATCACTGCATCAGAAGGAAGCTTTGAGTTCCCCAAAGCTGCTTGTTTTACCTCTCCTGTGAAAGCTCCTCCACCATTCATGGTAGTAAAATACTAGTAATATGCTGCTAGTTAAATATCACCACCAACTGCCATTGGTTGGTTGGTTGGATGGATGGATAAATCATACATAACATGTTTATGCATCTCTGAAGACTAGTTCTTCAGAGATTTATCAAGTGTTATTAACTGGAAAAACCACCTCTGAGCCTTGTCTAAGAAAACTCTATGAAATCCATGAGAATGCCATAAGTCGACAAGCGACTTGAAGGCATAGGTTTTTCATGGTTTTTTTCCAGGCTGTGAGGCCGTGTTCTGGAAGAGTTTATTTCTGACGTTTCACCTGCACCTGTGGCTGGCATCTTCAGAGAATGGTTGGGTAGGAGTGTGTGTGGGGTTTATATACTGTGAACCCCTGTTGGGGAGGATATGTAAATTTGTGTATTTGAATGGCTAGTTTCTGGGTGGAGATATGCAAGGAGGATTAGTGTCTGTTTGGCTAATCGTTGGCTAATGGTCTGTTGTCTGCTGGAAATCCCACGAAAATCCAATGGATGCCAGCCATGAAAGCCTTTGACTTCATGACTTGAAGGCACATACACGCACACACAAACACACACACATTAATAGAATCATATAGTCATAAAGCTGGAAGAGACCACAAGAGCCATCTAGTCCAACCTCCTGCCCTGCAGGGATACACAGTCTAGTTCTAGTTCCTCAATACCACATTAAAAACACCAGGATTCCATTAGGATGTTACTATGGCAGACAAAGTGGAATCATAGTGCTATATTTCTGTTGTGTGGAAGGGCTCTTAGTCAAATGGGAAATGCAAAGCAGTGAACTGCCAGACACTGCAAACCCAGAGATTGCTAAAGCAAGAAAAATCCATCATGTTCTCATACAGGTGCCTGCTCTAAAGATGAACTAGATAGTTTTTGGAAAATATCTCATGTAGCTCCTTTGTTCTAGGTCCACAGAACCCAGTGTTAGCAACTGTGTTGTGAAAGATTTGTACAGTTTGGTCAGGAAATGGAATATTGTTCAAATACCATGCCTTGTGTTGCAGGATCCTTAGGGAGGGGGGTTCTCCTTGACATATTATTAATGGTGCATTAAAAAAAAACATGTTTATGCATTTCTATATTTGTATGTGCCTCTAGGCATATGCATGCATACAGACATGAGCACAAAACCCCAGTGGAAATGACACAAGGGAAATTTTTTGATGGTAGTCACCAAGCGGCAACATTGTAAATGCACCGAGTCAGACAGATCCTTATCTCTGGCTACCAAAATGCTAAACCCAACTTCTCAGAATTCCAGAACTTGAACTTGCTTCCCCTTGTGGTTTTTCACTTTCCTTCACAACACCTACCTTCACCTCCTCTGTCTCTGTTGACTTTCTTCTTTCTCCCCCTGAATATATGGAGTGGGTGTGGTGGGTGTTTTTTGCAACGAGACCAGGCACAAGTAAATTGGTTGAATAAGGACCACTTTATGAGCATTTTCGAACCTTGACTTTCTTGGAGATTGTCAATTTATGGTTAGAGTAATGCTTTATTGGAGGGATGGGTTTCTACTATGAATCAATATCTAGAAATCTGCCCAAGGGTTTAACTTTCTTTTTTTAATATTGCTTTGAGTATTATGCCATTAAGTAATCTTAAGTTGTCCACATGAACCTCTCACTATTTTCCAATCTTTTCTATCTTTTTTTTTTTTTTTTTTTTTTTTTTAGGAAACATAAACTAGGTGGGAAGCATTCAAAGGAATCTACAGAAGGAACAGGAGACATGAACAACACACTGTTACTGGTGTGTTTGTGTTTCTATGCATTGTGTCTATGTGTGGACATTTATTCTACCATCAATATATAAGTTGTCCTCAGTTTATGGTTTCTCTAGGCAGCAGGAGGTCCTTCAGAGAGACTCGATGGTCAACTTCCATGGAAGTTAACCATAGAGTCATGCCAGAGGCCTAGAGAGGCATCCTCTCTAGCCATTTTCTAGGTCATCCGGCATTATTCTATGGTCTAATATGACAGTTCACTATTATACACACTTTCATGTATCTGCAGTAAGTCTGGGAACTTATCCCCTGCAGAAATGGGGAATGACCTGTATTTCCAAGTCTGCTTTCTGAGAAATTGGTCTGAATCAAAGACCACAAAACAATGACTGTGACAATCTGAAAACTGTCTAATCTCTCATCTTCCATGCTGCACACCCTTGATTTAACTACTCTCCATACAGAGACAAATGACTAGTTCAACCCTATCCAGGGCCCCATACATCTCTCTTTGCCATTTTCATTCAAATATGCCATGAAAGCGTCCTCCTTGCATAATTTCTCCATTCAGAAAAGCCTCGTATCTCAGCTGGCTTCTCATAAAGATTCCTCCGATTGTGTTTTGGGTTGGGACATAAATAGCAAAGAACACATTTGATTCATCTGTAACATCACACAGTAATCTCTTTCCCCTCCACATTCACTATACAGTCATTGCTAGAAAAGAAAAGAAGAGCTCTACCCATATCCTCCCCCATCCCCATTCAGAGTTGTTTCTGCAGGAGAGTCATAAAATATTTTGTTCTATAAGCTTTTAAATCAGGAGTAGGGGAGTCTCTTGAATCACATCCCCTATGGGGGGTAATTAATCAGGAGTACAAGGAGTGGGGCTTAAGCTAGTGGTGGGCATGACCAGAGCCAAACAAGTAAAAGGAACCATCTTTTGCCTTTCTTCCTGAATCCCCCCTTCTCTCTCCATCTCTCTGACTCCCCCTCTTTCCTTGTTCTTTTCTGTGAGTCCTTCCATCCCTCCACCATGTTCCTCCCTCGGTGTATGTCTCTTTCAAATATCCCTTTCTTTCTCCATCCCTTTCTAACATACTCTCCCCTCTGTCTTTCTGATACCTTACTCTCTCTGATGTGCTCTGTTCTCCTTTTATCTCTTACTGACATTCACTTCTCTCTCTTCCTTCCTTCCTTCCTTCCTTCCTTCCTTCCTTCCATAGATTTTCCTTGTTTTTTTCCTGGGCTGTGAGGCCATGTTCTGGAAGAGTATATTTCTGATGTTTCGCCCGCATCTGTGGCTGGCGTCTTCAGAGAACTCTCTCTTTTTCTTTCTCTGGCTTTCCCTGTTCTCTTTTCTTCTCTTTCTGACAAAATATAGCATAATAGTACTTTGATTCCACCTGAACTGCTATGGCTACATCATAGGGAACCATGGGGTTTATAGTTCGGTGAAACTGGCTGAGAATTGTAAATACCGCTCTCTAAATTTAAAAATAAATAAATAAATCCCAGGATTGAACCATATCAGTTAAAGTAGAATCATAGTGCTATAACTGTGTAAAGTGAAAGGTCCCTAGGACTATGGAAAGTCGAAGGCTTTCATGGCCAGCATCCATAGATTTTTCTTGTTTTTTTTTCTGGGCTGCGAGGACGTGTTCTGGAATAGTTTCTTTCTGACATTTTTCCTGCATCTGTGGCTGGCATCTTCAGAGAATGGTTGGGTAGGAGTGTGTGTGGAGTTTATATGCTGTGACCCCCCTGTTGTGGAGTATATGTAAATTTGTGTAACTGAATGGTTAGTTTCTGGGTATAGAAATGCAAGACTCGAGTTCCAGCAGATAAGGGCCCATCAACCAACCATTAGCCAAACAACACTAATGAGCCATGCATTTCTGTTAGACTGAAATTGTACCTCACACTGTTGATGCTACCTTCTATGATTCTATTATTGTAACTTTGAGAATCTCCCTAGGTGATCAGTTTTTTTTTCCAAGCTCTTTCTCTGTCCATCTAGACTGGACACTGAGCCTGCTTGAACTGGAAAAGTTATATAACTGGGTTGATTTGGATTTTCTGGTTCTGGGGTGTTTGAATGCTTTCTTGGCACAAATCCATACCTAGCATCTACTTGATTCTTAGCTCTTGAATTCACTTTGAAGACTCCATATAAGTCATCCCTGAAGCCATTAGAAAAGTAAGTTTTGGTGACTGATAGAGATGTAAATGGCCCTCCACTTAAAAATACAGCCAGGAGGAATGGCAGCTGTCAGACAAGCAGTTGAGAAAGAGGTATCAGTGGCCCATGAAGAAAGGGATTGATCTCTCAATGGTGAGATGATGTGTCCACACATCTTCTTGATCAGACCATGGGCTGCTAATAGGGAGAGCAGATGATCAATCACTCATCTCTTAGTTAAATTATGTAGGTGTGGAAGCACATGAAAGCCAGTGTTGTGTAGTGGTTTGAGTATTCGACTATGACTCTGGAGACCAGGGTTCAAATCCCCCACTTGGCCATACTAACCCACTGGATGACCTTGGACAAGTTACATTCTCTCAGTCCCAGAGAAAGGCAAAGGCAACCCCCCCCCCCTCTGAACAAACCTCACCAAGGAAACCCCATGTTAGGTTCACCTTAGGGTCACCATAAGTTGGAAATGACTTGAAGGCACACAACAATAGCAACCATGGATACACAAATTGTTACTCAAAGAAGTAGTGAGGGTGGTTGAAAGCAGCATGAGTTGTTCAGATCCACAAGAAGGATCTGCTTGGAAACCGCTTGGAAACTCAATAGATAGATGGACAAATCTTTGTGGCTCTCATTGGGTGGAACATCAGGGGGTCCTATGAAAATTAAAGAGTAACATTTGCCTACTCCACTCCACCCCCCAAAAAAGGAGAGGGACTTTTGCAAAGTTTTAAAACAGGGTTCCTTGGCAGGTAGTATGCCAGAGGGGAACCCATTTTATGGCAGGGAAGAGCTAGGACCACACCAGTGCATCACGGCACACGCCGGCGATGGGAGGCAAGGGGCTGGGCCAATAGGAAGAACAAAAGAGCTTGCTGCCCCTTGCCTTGCCCTCTTTTCATTTCGGGCGACCCACCCTACCACCGCTGGAATAGTGTGATGATGGTTGCTTTGGAGCCGGGTAGGAATCCCCCCCCTTTTCTTGGGGTTTTTTTCGCGTACCCCATACTAGGAAGGTGGCAAATGGGAGCATTGGCCAGGGTGGTGTCTAAGTAGGTAAATTTTCCCTTGGAAGTAGGAAGGGGGAGGCATAGATTATGGTGGGCACCTATGGCACCGATTTCGGTGAAGGGATGGTATCCTGGACGATCTCCTTAGGCCATATGACCTGGGGGAACAGAAGGAAACATCCCTTGGGGTTGGCCTGAAGGATAGCCCCCTCACCTTAATACGTACGCATTGGGTGAGGGGCTTTCGGGTTGACCTTCCAGACACGAGCTGGCTTGAGAGCAACCCCAGGCCTGGGGTGGCTCAAAAGAGCTCAGATGTTTGCCCGGGGAAGCTGGGGGCATAAGTCCAGGAGGGAAGGTCTGCCCCAGCTGCTCCCACACTAGCTTGCCTCCCCCTGCTGAAGATTTAATGGGAAAATAAATAGGTAGGGTTAACAATAAAGTTCATTTTATTTACCCCATATACATTGTGTGGTCTCATTATTTCTCTGACTCTGTCCATAAATAACTATGATTCATCTGTCTTTGGAAATATAGATCTCCAGAGTTTAAAAAAGGGGAACTCCTTTCATGTGCAATTGTACTATAGCCCTCCCATTCGCTATATGTGGAACAGGCTAGTGACATGCGAACAGGAAATCTCTAGCCAAGAGCAGCTGTGACAGTGGGTTTGCAGAAATCTGCTGAGCAGAGAGAAAAGAGCTCATTTTGAGTTTCTTGCTACTAGTATCCAGGCTCGGGTTCAACTCGTGGGGTCATGCAAGCCTCATCTTGGTGGAATCCTATTTGAGGAGCAAAGAAATCCCTTCTCTTCTCTGAGTTCACAAGTGCCTCCTTTTATTCTTTTTTTCTCTCCTTCTTCATGCAACAAGTGATGAAGCTATTTTTTCCAGATCACATGAGCCAAGATGTGGGGGAACTCACTCAAGAGCACAGAAGCGAGGCCGAAGGTGATCAAAGGAAGATATGGGGTGAAACACTGAGAACTTTATAAAGGGATGAACTCTCAGCCAGAGAAGAAACCTTTCTTCAGGGTGAACTGTCGCCTGGAAGTGGCCAAAGACATGACTGAAGAAAATGTCACCAGGCAGTTCAATCCCACAATCCAAGCATATCTCTATTTTACCACGGTTTCTCTCACTCTTTGTCTTCTTGCAGCTTTGGGAATTATCGTAGTGTTAGTGCTTCAACGAACGGTAAGTTACTACCTATTCATGTTTTCCTGTTGTCTGGAGAAATGCTTTTTTTAAAAAAGGTACCCATTTTTGTTACTCTAAATTCATCTTAATTGGAGACTGAAAGAGTTGGAGGAGATCCCAAGCACTATTTAATCTAATCCCCTGCCAATGCAACAACCCACAATTAAAACACCCTGGATGGGTAGATATCTAAACTCTGTTGTTGTTGTTGTTGTTGTTGTTTAAACTCCAATGAAGGCAAGTCCATCACTTTTCAAAGCTTGTTTATTCCACTATCAAAGAGTTCTTACTCTCAAGAGGTTTAGGCAGATTGTCCTTACTTGTAATTTGGATTTATTGCTTCATGTCTTATCCTCTGGAGCCACAAGAAACAAGGTTGCTTCCATATGACAGACCTTTAGATATTTGAGAATGGCTGTCATATCACCTTTCACATTGATTGGTAGCACATTCAGTGCCTTGGTTCATAGAATCATAGAATAGAATTGTAGAATCATAGAGTTGGAAGAGACCACAAGGGCATCCAAGGCAGGAGAGATGTGAAACTGCCATCTCTGTTATACTCTGTCTGCAAGATGAAGGAGGCCAGTCCTAATCTGAACATAGAATCATAGAGTTGAAAGAGACCACCAGGGCCATCCAGTCCAACCCCCTGCCATGCAGGAACACACAATAAAAGCACTTCTGACAGATGGCCATCCAGCCTCTGTTTAAAAACCTCCAAAGAAGGAGACTCCACCACACTCCCAGGCAGTGCATTCCACTGTCAAATAGCTCTTGCCATCAGGAAGTTCTTCCTAATGTTTAGGTAGAATCTCTTCAACTCTGCAATTCTATGATTCTATGATTCTATGATTCTTCTCCTGCAATTTGAATGTTAAGTTGTGCAACATTGCCATTCAACACAAGGGCTGCATAATCCAATTAGTGTATAACACCACACGCAGTGATTTATGCCACACAGCTCCAGTGTAGCTCTTGGCCAAAGCTGGGAGGATGGTTTATGGGAGGAACAAAACTAGCAAGTCAGCTGTGTGTCTGGTAAATGGGCTAAGTTATATCATACAGACCTCTCATGGACACAATCACTTCATCTCTTACTGCACTTCCAACAGAAGTGGGCTGCCCTGGGGTGAGGTAAGGGATAAAAAGATACTCTTATACATTCATTTGCCATGCCTGCAGTTACTTATATTGTTAATTCCAGCTAGCGTAGACACATTGTGTCAATGGAATGCACCCACATATTGACTTACCATTCAACAAGTAATTCAAGAGGTCAACTTTGGTTGGCACCAGTCAACAGGATTCAAGCCAGTGTGTGACATAAATAATGAGAATTAGGATGGAAGGGTATGAGACCAGCCCTACCAGTAGACATAGTGAAGTGGGATATTTAGGCTTGAGATACCAGTAGCTGGCAAGCAAGGTTTTGGGGAAAAAGAGCAAGGCCAATAATATTCATGTGCCACTGGCTCTTGATGTCCTCCATGTTATTGAACCTACACTGGGTTTTAAACCAAACATGTAAGGAGCTATCCAAAGTACTGAAAGTATTTGGGGCTATGGGATTCAGAACTTCGGGCATCTCTTTTAAAGATCAGACTTGGCTTGACCACTCCACTGATGTGGAAGCCATCAGCCACCCCACTGGCACATAGTCAAGCTTGTTTCCTACAGAACCAGGTATTCTGGCAAGCTCACAAAAAGAGGTTTGAAGGCCTGGACCGGCTCTGTCATTTGAGAGTGTGAATCAGTTGCCTAAAGAATGTTTTCTGGCCAGCTTTTCTTGCGCCCCCTTAGCCATCCTATGTGCGGTGGAACATGCAGTGTTGATGCAAGGTAACAAAAGCCAATTGGACTAACCTCATTACAACTACCAGTCTGGTTGGCTTTGTTTGTTTGTAGAAAGAAAGGATGGGATGCCATCTTGTCCTCACAAGCATAAAGTCTGGCCTGTTCTCCATAGAAGTGAAAGGCTCAAAGGCCATGGATAGAAGACCATGTGGGATTCTCATTCCAGGTATTTCCATGGGAACACTCTTGCCAGTGTACAGATATGCATCTTCGCAAGTCGCTAACAGTGTTTCATTTTGTTTCTGCAACTTAGCCACAAATTCACAAAGTTACAAAATGAAGAGTGTGATGTAGAATCTCAGCCAATGTTCTTTAACAGAGGAGATTAAATTATTTTGCTTGTTAACTGACATTGTAGAAGAGAGAAACTCTTTCATCTTTGGCTCCATAGTTAGATTCTTTGTAAATCTGGCACTTTCGGTTGGGATTGAAATACCATCCCTTCTCCCCAAACAGTGATTTCATTATTCTTTGGCGTTGCAGAGGACAGCCTATCTCATTTTAATTTTTTTCATCTAAAAAAGTAAATCTCATTTTTCTGGGGTGTGGGGGAAGTAAAATAACAAAACATCTGTTGTTCATTTCCGTGGATGGCTGTTGCAATCATCTTGAAATAAAAGACATGTGTTATCTGTTATGTTGCTTCCCATTAGGAGGTGTTTCAGGAGGGGTAGGAGATGCATCAATGCATGTAATTTTCTTGTAAATTTGTTCCAAAATAAAAGCAAAATGAGCTACCAGCACTAGATCCTCCTTCCCTCTCTGTCTTGGGAGATGATGGTATTATTCTCAACGTGATATCATTCTCATGTGTACATCCTCAATCATTCCCCTTGCTACTACAAATTGCTTCCTTGGAAGCAAAATCGAAAGAGCCCTTGGTCAGTTTGATTTCACAGCTTTCAACTTGCCGATTGAATAATTCCCTGCTTGTGTGACAAGTTACATGAAAATCAAAGCTGGAGCTTGCTGTTCTGAGTATGGCAGAGATTAGACACGTTTTTGGCTACATTAGATGAAGATAGGAATGAGAGCAAAACAGCTAGAATTATGGAGATGACATTGTTGTTGTTGCTGTTGTTGTTGTTGTTGTTGTTTTTGCAAGCCTTCAGGTTGTTTCTGATTTACAGCAACCCCAATGTGGATACATCATGGGGTTTTCGGGGCAAGATTTGGTCTTGGGTGGCTTGTCGTTGACTTTCTGAGACACTGAGACAGCATGGCATTTCCCAGGTCACCCAGGGGGTTTCCATGGCTGAGTGGGGATTTGAACCCTGGTCTCCAGAGTCATAGTCCAATGCTCAAACCACTACACCACACTGACGTTCCTATTGGTTTGTCCCAACTAAGGTAGACCCTCTGAATCAATTGCTGAATAAGTCAACACATAGGTAAAACTGATTAATTCTGATCGGGTCTACCAATAGGTTTCACGCCTATAGTTAAGATGGAGCTACACATGATTCCTCCTCATCCAGCCCTCCATGGGATGGATGATGCCAGGGGAGCAGCTACTTGAACCCTGCCTTCCCAAAGTCTTTGTCCAACACTGAAACCATTACACCATGTTGATGGTCCTCATGGGTGAGGTATGAAGCTGTGGGGTTGTGTTGTGGACTCACTTTTCCAGACCTTGCCAAAGGAGGTGGGCAGTACCTCCTTTGGTAAGTTCCCCACCCACTCAAGAGCAGTCTGAATGAGCCTGGATCCAGCCCTGCAGCCAATCAGTGGCCAGGGAGAGAGAGTTGTACCCACTAGCTCCTCCCACTGGGCTTTGTGGGAGAACTCAGGAACAATTTTCACTGCCTTTGATCGGCATCCTAGCGGAGATGAGTGTTGCCTACTCATCGCTAAGAAAAAACTATCAGACGCCACCACAATGTGGCAAATGGCAGAGGAGGACTCCCTGGTGATGGAAGCAGGAGTACCTCAGTCAGCAATTCTGTGTACGTATGTGGTTGGCGATTGGGGAGCCACCCCCTCATTTTGTTGTGGACTGAAACAATGCTTTTGAGGGTGGAAGGCACTCAGTCAGCAACCACACACTGGAATCAGGTTGACTCAGGTAGCCCCATCATCCTCTCCCTTTGGCCTTCTCATACAGGCAGGAATTTCCCCTTCCCACTTGTTATTTTGGTACATAGACCTCCTTATTAAAGAATTTATTTGTTGGCAGCTATTCTATAAGGGTTTGTCTATATGGGGGGGGGGGCTGGAATGGATTGCTCCGCAGTAACAGCAAATCACAGCAGCTGCGATTTGTCTTAATGGTGTTTTGATCCCCCCCAAAGGCTTTGCATGGTCACTGGTCATGATGATGGCTGCAAGTCATTTACTCATGTTTTTAATTTGCTGCCACTGAACTTAAACAAAAAAAAAAAAACTAGTTTCCATTGTGCTTAAGAGATGTCTTGCCTGTTGAAAAAATAGAAAGAAAGAACACCCCATTGTCTTGCCTTAGCATTCATTCACTGAGATGAAAATACAACATGGTACCCTGTTAGCAACCCCATCATCCGGCCAATTAGCTTTGTGCTTCCCCTCCTATGGGAAAGTGAGTCATACAAAAGTTCTTGTCCCAATGAGGCAAAATGCACATTCCCCACATAATATTTGAAACATTTCACTGAGTTTCCTAGCACACAGTATATGGTAGTTCCCTCCCTTCTGAATATGGCAAATTGCTACAGGATGCCGTTAAGACAACACATGTTCTCCTCAAATTCTATGAGGATTATTTTCACCATTTAGACAAGCCCCAAGTCAGGGTTGGTCAGTGGTATTGGCCCCAGAAGCCAATTACATCTTTAATTAATTGACTGATTAAAAATATTTATTTATTTATTTATTTATTTATTTATACCCTGCTCTTCAGCCACAAGGCTATCAGAGTGGCTTACAAATTGTTTTAAGCAATAGCAGTTTACACATCTACACTGCATTAAACAGTTTCCAATGTGTGTTAGCTAATTGCCCCCAAAAGCTTATGTATTGTTGCTTAGTGTGATGTACAATGGATCAAAACCATGAAAAGACACTATTGTTAACCCCAACTACAATGGACACGTTAAAGCAATGGGAACTTGGCAAGTCAAAAGTTGCATTGATTTGGTGATTCTACTCCAGTTGGAACTCAACAATTGAATTTAAGACCACCTCCTTCTCCTCCGTCACCATCTGTTAAAAGATTATTTTAAAGAGATGGATTATATTTAAAAAATAATCAAGAATAATAAGTCCAAGGTCCCAAAATATGGGTCATTGTGTCAGCGCATTGTGTAGGTATCTCTCTTACTTGTTTTCTGTCCTTGTTCTCTTAAAGGGATCTACAACACAGTGTGATGGATATCAGAGAGCAGAAATGCCAGGTAAGGTTATGCGAATGGGACCAATTTTTTAAAAAAGCATCCTTCGCATAGGTGGATTGGCACCTGAATGTTAGTATATGCTTTGTTAAATTGGTAGGATTGAACATTTCACATGGTATAATTTTTGCCAAGGACTACTCTTTCAAAGTTTTTAAATTCAAAAGGAAGACCTTGATGTCTGTTTACTATTTAAGGATGCTAATGTGGGGGGAAAGTAAACAGGTTGTCTTCTCCTACAGAAGGCTTTCAATACTCAGCTCCCCAAACTCTGGCTTTGTATCTCAGCATATTCAGCCATGGTTATGATACCAAATTAGGCTGCCTTTTCTTAGAGATGGCTCATCTTGAGCAGCTACATTGCAGTCCAGTATTAAAATAGCCGTGTCTATGTTGAAACTAACTGTACCTATTGAATTGCATTAGTGCAGGTGGTTAAGAATTTCACCCAGGGTTCCTTTTTCAGGCATGAAAGCTGTTATTCTTAATTTGAACAATTACCAACCATACACACCCCCAAAAGAGACATTCCTTGGCAGCAGGAGACTGCATTTTGCATCATTATGACATTGTTCTCTTTTTGCTTTGCCTTTCTTAAGTCATCAATAGTTCTTTACGGAAAACTGTCCTGAGTTGTGGTTCTGCATTAAGCCAAATGGATTCCTCCACTCTGCCTCCTATGTAATGGTCTCTCCCCAGAGAGCTGTAAAAACCACAATGAGAAACAGGATGAGTAACAAAAAAAAATGGCAAAGGCTTGGTTGCCTATTTAAAATTGGAAAGTGGCTCTTGATGACTTTGTTTTAATTGACAACACATAGGAAGTTCCTTTATCGGCTGAAGGTTTAAAAGTTCAATGGCAACAACAGCAATTTTGCAAAGGAGTGGAGGAGTGAGGGGTGTGAAACTGTCCCCCTCTTCAAAGTTGGGGAAGTTTAAAATGGCTGCCATGTGGGACAAAATGTCAAAAGTTTGGAGAAGATTTTGGAAAGGGTGAAAAGATGGGTGGAGATGAGGATGCCTGTGTTATCCTAAACTGCATGCATTATAACGACCCTAAGATGAACCTATCACAGGGTTTTCATGGCAAGATTTGTTCAAAGGGGGCTGTTTTGCTTCCCTTTGAGGCTGAGAGAGTGTGACTTTCCCAAGGTCACCCAGTGGGTTTCTGTGGATGAGTGGGTATTCGAACCCTGGTTTCCAGAGCCATAGTCCAATGCTCAAACCACTACACAATGCTGGTTTTCTATACTTTACCATAAATGCAACAACTTTTCCTCCTAAAAAATGAAGGTCACTCATCATAACCCACACAACCAAACAGTGGCCAATAAGGTCAAAGGTCCAGAGCTTTGCCAAGGAGCTGTCTAGCTGCTGTTTTGATGCTTAACAAAACTTGTATGTTACCTACCCAGACACCCTCAGCCCCATATCTGTATTAATAATTGTCACTGTGAGGCCAGTGTCTTCCACACAGTGCGGCCATTAAAATAAACCTGGGAAATTCTCCAGCTAGGAATCCCAAAGACAAACATTGCTTAATCGGGAATGCACTTAAGGAGAGGCCCCCTAAATGCTAAAGAAATGCTAATTTGCAAGGCAACGGAAGGCACCTACACCTGGCTAATCCCATCTGCCAAGGCTGACAAACTCAAACCTGTAAATGACCCTCATCACTTTGCCCTTGCTCAAACAAAGGAAGTTGCTTCCAACCTTTTAGTCACAAAGCATTCACTCATTAAGATTCCATTAACATATCCAGAGTGCCTTCGAGCAACTCTGAGAAACGTTGTCCTCTACTCTAAATCCCATCCCCAGAAGGCAAATACTGACTATAAAAACCCTTCCAAAATTCCACTCAAATGTTGAGTTCATCTTCCTCTCGACTCTATGTCAAGCTGTGTAGCTGTCCCAGATCGGGACTCCCATTCTGCTGCTTTCTTCTAAGACCTCATTTCTAGAGGAAATGTGCCAAATCACCCATTGGAAACTCCCTTCACTATTCATTCCTCTAGCTCAATATCTTCCCACTTTATCTGCTAGTCTTGCATGAACGCTTGATGCCTGAATGTGTGTGTGAAATGTTGTTAGTATTTTTTTTCCCTCGAATATGGATCATTTATTGTACTATCTAGCTTATGTTTCCTCCCTATTACTGGTATAAAATAGGTTAAAAGGTCCTGTTGTTGCCCCCTCTTTGCTTTGCCAAGCTGAGTACATCAATTCCCCAAATTAATGTTGATATTTTGAGGGTCTGTAAGACCTGCGAGCATTTAGGGTAACATGTATGGATAGAGTAATTGGATACTCCTTTACTCAAAATCATTTTTAAAATAGTTACATTCGTTTAGGCAGGGGCTAGGTGAATGCAAAGCTCCTTGAAAATTCTGGCTGATATGGACCAACTAAACATTGGCTGCATCCTGTTGGTTATTACCGACTAAAGTAGACTTATTGACTCAATGGGATTTTAAGTAAGGGTTGACTTCCTGTTCAATAATTGATTCAACAGGTCTACACTAGTTGAGACTACCAATATTATTCATGCCCAAATGTTACGTGTTTAGTGGTAAGATTGTTTCCCCCTTTTTTCTTATAAATATCTAGGCATAGAAGGTAAACTAAAGCAAGCATGGAAATACACACACACACACCTTTCTTCACCCAACAACAGTAAAAAACCCACCTCAATTGGTATCAATGGCTTGCTCCCCCTCCTTTTTTTAAAAAAAATATTCTTGGGAGCATGATTTAGTGTTAAAAACTGGCTGGGGCAATGAGCATGGATCAGTCCCCTTGCACTTATAAATAATAAAAAAGAAATGTATCTCTTGGCTAGACACTACTCATTTATATTGTCTAGTTTTGCCCTGTGTATAGCTAAGTCTGGAACTAACTCAAAATGTTTATTCGTTTCTACAGAAACACAATAGAATAAGAGAGACTGCATAATATAAGAAGTATAGTTCATGTGCAGTTCATATACCTGGACTCTATATTATAGTGGCATTTATGATGTCCCTTTGGATCCATCTCACAGTGCTTGCAGAGAAAAACAACAGACCTTATTTAAAATGTTATTCTATCTACATATCCATCTATTCGGTTCAATTGCTTACCCCAAATGGCAGTGGCTGTCTGTTATTTCAGGCAGATGTCTTTCAGATTATGGGCCATCTTATCCCTTTCAGCCAGGAATACCAAGGACCTTTGAAACTTTAGGGTAGGGAATTTATTTCAATCCAAGGTTCAAAGCCGGCTTTAAGGGAGCTCTCACAGAAGCAAAGGCAAAATGGTGGGATCCAAAATACTGGCATATTGGAGTTTATCATGTCTACTGGGGCTGCTGACACACTGCAGAAATAATGCAGCTTGACACCACTTTAACTAACATGTTTCCATCCTATGGGATCCTGGGATTTGTACACTGATGAACATTGAACACTGATGCACATTGGAGCATACCCCAATGTGCCTTTAGACACTGGAAAGGAAGTGATGGATAACAACAGGAGTGCCCAATGCACATCTGAAGTGCCCAATGGATATCAGAAGTGTCTGAGGAACACCAAAAGTTCCTGATGTGCATTGGAGAACTCTTGCCAGTGCCCAAATATATATCTTCATAATTCCCTAATGGGGGCTCAGCCAGATGGGAGAATTAATTGTGGAAAATAGTGCATTAACTCAATATTGCAACAGTGTTCATTTGTCCCCATGATACATTCGCAAGATCATAGGCATGGGAAACTATCTGAGTTTGAAGTTCACACAGAGCATGCCTGTAAGAAAAGATGGTGGCTGTGAGTGAATTATGTGCATTATTATTCTCCAAAAGTTCCCTCCATGTCCCTCTTTTTCATTGTTAAATGAGAGATGCGGAAGAGCAATCTTATGATTTAAAACCTTTTTTGTTTTTGTTTGCACTGCTGCTTGTAAATAGTGCACGATCGCTTCTGTGAAAGACAACAATGGCAGCTTTGGCCATATCACTGCCAGCAAGCCTGCTCCCGTGCATGTCTGACCAATCACATTTTGACTTCTGGGATGTGCCCCAATTTGAACTGGTTATTCAAATGGACTGTAATGTGCATTTTTGCACATTTTTAAAAAAAGATAATGAGAAACAGTGAAAGCTGTTATCACAAAATACTTGGAGTTTTCAGCCCACCTGCTTCCGAAAATGGCAACTCCCAGTGGGAGTTCTTCTAGACAAATGGTATTCCCCTTGCATTCCTTGACGATATTTTTCACCATCTAGACAACACCAAGGTTTTGTTGTGTTTCTGCAACAAAACTACAGAGTCATAAAGTTGCAAAATGTTGACTATGATACAGGATTGTGGCCTACTTCTCTGTTATGGATTACTGCCCACGACTTCAGTGAACATCTTCATTTCAAGCGTGAAGTATTCACTCCAGTGAGAAGGATTCTTACAAGCAGACATTTTTCAATGAAGGAGTTAATCCATCAGCATTAACGAGGCATTCATGGCAGAACCTGTTTTGTGGAGTTGATTTGGAGCTATTAAAACCAACCAATAAATCTTCATTCCCTTTTTTTCCCTCTCCTCTGAGCAGAGAGCAGGACACTATTAACTCAACATCTACAGGTACTTAAAGGCAATTTTACTCCCACGTTCATGCTCTTGGAGGTGTCTGGGTGTACACACATCCCTACACAAACTCATCCCTTACTTGGCTATAAATCATCAAGGGATAAATTGGGAGCACCAGTCAACAATTAATTGAAATGAATGCATGGCTGGATAATTGAGGGAGTGCCATGATGGGATTCATTGCCATGGGGTGAATACAGGGAAGGGGGAGCAATAAGCATGAAATCAATCATACCAGAGATGTAATCTTTGTCACTGTGAGGCCAGTGCCACAATTTCTTGTTCATTCAGCCTTGAATGAACATATGCAGCTGCCTTCCCCTGTTTCAAAGCATCATTCCATCCATCTAGTTCAACTTTATTTCCTGTGACTGATGGAATCCTTCCTCAGGAATCATTTTCACAGCCTTCCCATCTTGAAATTAGGAATGGCTGAATCTGTCATTTTCAGTTTCTCTTATGTTTCTCATTTTATCTTCCTCCTAACTTTAAACGTCATCAAATCATAGCATCTTAGAATTGGACGGGACCACAAAGGCCATCTAGTCCAACACCCGTCATGAAGGAGTACATGACTAAAGCATTCCTGAAAGATGCCCATCCAACCTCTGCTTAAAGACCTCCAAAGATGGAGAGTCCTTCAAATTTTGTTCATTCTAAACTGTCATATTCCACCCCCAGCCTTAATTTAAGTTTGTCCTGAACTTTGAGGGATTTTTTTTTAAGTTCTCTTGAAAATTTACATGCATTCTATGCAAATTTCTCCCAATCTGTATCTTTTGCTATGTGGTTTTGCCTAATGTAGACATTTCCTGCAAGCCATTTCTCTAACCAAGTGCCTTCTGGCCTATTTTTTCCCTCCATTCATATGTGTATATCTAAAGATTCAAATTCCTTCAAAGCATGCAATTGTGCCTATTTGTTTTAAATTAGAGAACTCCGTTGCAAAATTCAAGAGAAGTGAGACTTTCAAAGGATAAATGAATGTCAGTTCATGTGTTATTTCAAAGAAACTGAAGGTGGTGGGAAACAAAGTTGTGATCTTCTAGAAGCCTGGCACTTGGGCTTCTCTTGAATTAAATAACCTGAAAAATTGCACAGTTGTATTTGGGACTCATATCATGGAGCATGGAGTTCAGAGTTCAGCCAGCCATACCCTTTGCTAGGAAAATCCATTCCACTACCACTCCCCACTCACATTATTCCATTCTTTGACATCTGAAGCATGCTTGGCCTTTTTTTCTGCAGAATTCAGGGCTACCTCCAAATCTGGAATTGCTTGATGAAGAAAGGACTCTGATGGAGGAAGCAGCTTTATGGCTACTCTTTTAAATAAATAAATAAATAAATAAATAAATAAATAAATAAATCTTTTGTTACACAGAAGTATATGTAGAATACGATATGCAGCAAGATTAATTATACAATCTTATCAATTATTTTCGCAATTTTCATGTTTCAACAACAATTTTTCTCTATTGGGTATTTCACAGGTAATAATAATAATAATAATAATAATAAATAAATAAAATTTATTTCTATCCCACCCCTCTGCAATGCAATCGGGGCAGCAGGTAGATATATTCTTATTTCTTCATTTATATCCTGCTTTCCTCCCAACACTTGGACTCAAAGCAGTTTATATATACTAAAACAAAATTTAAAACCAATACAGGTATAGGATGGTAGGCTAAACTGGGACACTGTTCTACAAGTTTGTGCATGCAATGCCTAAAAATCAGGCTGTGACTTTAAATATCTCTGTGATCAAATCAAACATGGTACTTTTGAATGACTATTGCTTAAAATGATTATTTCATTTCAGCTGTTTGAGAAATGAGAAATTTTGTATGACAAATGAGTAACAGCAGCACAATGTCCAAATAAACCAATTTCTTCTGAGTTGCATCAATGATTCATTACCCTCACTCTAGGAGGTCAAGTGTGTATTCCTGGCCACTAGAGGACAGCATCCTCTTTCATTTGAGAAATAAATATTGGGTTGCAACCTATTTTAAGCAAGTTTCCAACAAGGCTAAAGCAAAATCATAGCTGACATCACCCAAGCAGATGTAAGCCATGTGTGTAGTGCAACAGCCAAATATTTTGATGCCCAGTGCTGAATCAGTGCTTCTGGTGAGGAAGGGTGATCTCAATGGTTTTTTTCCCCCTAGATTGAACATGAAGAAAGTTTAGTGCCCCACCAAGGCAAGGCCTATGGTGAGGGACTGGATAAGTTATCTGTTTCTTATACCTACAGTTACAATACATAAAGTTACAATACATAGGACCCATCTACATGAGGAAGGAAAATCCAAAGTACCTCATAGTATTGACACCTTGTAGCACGCAGTGACATTTCTAAATGGTTTTTCTGGCCTTGGAAGCCCCCATAAGCCTTGTATTTCTGATGGCGACCGTGAGTGATTTACTTACATTCGTTCTTCACTGTCACCATTTTTTTAAAAAAAAAGCATCCCAAGGTGCTCTAGTGTGATCGAGCATATTCCAATGTTATAGGAAAGCAAAACAGAAAATATTCATCCTGTTTTATCACCTTAGCGAGCAATCGCTAAGGCGAAAATCCAACATGGCAGCAGCGAGCACTTGCCCCTGCACTCACCTGGCCAAGCAGCTTTGTGCTTCCCTTTGGATTTCCTGTCGTTCAATAGTCCAAATGAGCAGGAATGCACACACCCTTGCAGTTTGTGGGAAAGTGTGGGGAAATCTGTGAAGGCTTTTACCCCATTGTTTTCACTGTTTTGGGGCCCCCCTCCTTCCGAATAGTGTGGATTGGTGCTGGATCCCATTTAGACAGGTAGGATTCCCAGCAAATTCCATGAGGGGTATATTCACGATTTAGACAGGACCATAGAGTCTGGCATAGGACCTTTTCTCTAAATAAACCACAGGAGTTTCATTGAGGCATAAAACAGAAATAGTAATTCTGTCCAGAAACATTTTACTGAAATGTGTATTTTTATTCCTTCTTTTTATCTCATGGGAAACACCAGGAAAGGCCTCAAAGAGTCTTCAGACCATGACATCTAAGAAAGCAGCAGCATATCTTCAAGGTTTGTATGGGTCAGGTGGGGAACCTGTGGTCTATCACATGTTGTTGAATTCCAGCTCCCAAAAAACATAGCTAGGATGAACCTCCTGACCTTGACCTTGCTATCTTAACATCCACCAGTGGTTGAGATCCTACATGGAGTTCTGCATGTAGAATTCCATTACGTCTCGCTGTCTCTTCCTTCAGGAATCACGGTTTCACCATGATAGTGCCTGCCCCCTAGTTCCATTGCTCGTGGAGAGTGAGAAGAAATCAGAGAAACACCTGGATATATCACCATTGCCAGATGTGGACCAAGAACATCTTCCACTGAGATGAACTGAGGTGCTCAGTGGATGATCCAATTGTTCTGCCTCTGGCTATGGAGACATAGGGCTTGTCTACACCAGCCAGATTCCCCAGCTTGCCTCTGTTCCAGAGCCCTGTGTCCAAATTATGCAGGACAATTGCACTGACCTGCCACCCCCGGCAGTCCAAATGACCCTTGGGGCAAATATGGGGCATGAATGGGGGCAACTGTGGATAGGGCCCTTTACAACACTACAAAACAATACCTGGTTTAATCCAGTACTGCTGGATTGGGCTCCATGTGTCCACAGGAGTCCGTCCCACCATTCCTCACTCCCGCTGCCAGCTTCCTGGCTGTCCCAGAAGCCAGGTAGGGGCTCCTCAGCATGTGACTGAGGCTGGTCACAGGAAGGTGGCTTGCAGTCACATGTTGTGGGGCCCTGCCTGGCTTCCATGTTAATGGAGAAAATGGCAGTGGTGGCTTGTAGACTCCAGCCCATTTTCTTCAGGTAACAAGGGCAGAACAAGCCACCTCCTCCACCAGGATACACCAACAGGGAACCGGCATATCCTGGCTAGCATCGATAAGCCCATAAACAGATGTTCTTCTATTCCTTTCCACATTCCACCAGCAGCAGAATGGTTTGGAGGAGGTATTCCTGTCCAATGGTGAGTTCTGTCGTGGTGGTGGGAAGGTTTTGTATGTACATTACAAAGGGACGAAGGGTATACCAACTCTGCAAGGACAAAAAAAATGCATACACAAATGGAAGGTGGGCTTAGGCATGCATGGATGTAAGCCAATGGGTCAGTGAGTCATAAGAGGAGAGAGGTAACCTCCACAATCCATGACCTCTTCCTCAGGGAGGTGCTGCAGTTGGGTACAGAGGCCGAGGCAAGCAGTGGAGAGAATGTACTTGGGGGAAGATCTACCACTGGGATATTTCCCTAGAGCCTCTCCTCAACAAAGGCTGGAGTCTGGCCTGCTACTGACTTCCTAGTTTTTGTATGCAAAAGAAGTTGATAGGATCAGGCTGATAAACTTTTAAATTTTCTTTGGAACTTTAAATGTGTTCTCCCTTCTGCTCTTCCAGTGTTACATCCAGTCAACCAGTCACGACTGAGGTGGCATGAGGGAGGTATTCTATACCACTTCCAGAATGATGATGGAATCTTGGTGGTCCAGGAACCCGGCACATATTTCATCTATTGCCATTTGCAATTTTTCATTCCCAAGTGTGAAAGTGATGCAACAGACCTAAGGCTAAGCCTTCTTGTGAATGGAACGATCATGAAGGAAACAGTCCTCACTTTGTGCAGTTCCCACAAGACGGCCAAGCGAATCAGCCATGACATCTCCTCAGTACTTTTGGTCGAATTGAAGAAAGGGGATCGGATCGAAGTGGAAATCAACCCGTTCAGCTACTTGGATGCAGGCAACGTCCCCCTGGGCAATGTTTTAGGTGCCTTGAAGTACATTGATGGAGACTGGAAATGCCCTTTCCTTGGGACAATAGCTGGACGATGCCTTTAATTGAAATTATGACAATGATCTGGAATTTTATGGATGAGTTCCTATTCTACCATGGAGGGAGCATAAACATCTCCAGCATACAGTAGGTCCACCCAAACAGCCACATATTGGACAAGAGCAAACACTTCTTCCTTCTTCCTTGACTGGGCTTAGGCACAACCCTACAGCCAACCAGTGGAAATGATTCAGCGAGGAATTCGTACTCTTTCTGAGACTAACGATAGGAGTGGAAAGAATTTTCAAAAATATTCATAAAATGGTTGAAAAACATAGGTCCCCCCACCCCAAATATTGAGAAAAGCCAAGGAGAAAAATCTTGGACTGAAGAGAATTTTCACGGTTTGGGACTTTTTCTGCACAAAATTCACACAAGGTTGTTTTGGCAGGAAGTGAAAGGAAGTTATTGCATTGTCTCTTCCTTCCCCACCCCTGCTACACATACACACACAAACACAGTAATATAGCTGAAGTGCATAACAAATCTACTCCATCATTCTGGTTATAGTTCTACACTGCAAATGTTTTTTTGATCTTTTTTGTCAGGGAGATGATTTCAGCCATCTCTGAAAAATTCAGTAGAGGAAGGCAGTAAAAGAACAAGCCAATTAATATACTAGCATAATGTCATCTGGGGGATAGAGTAAGAGATTTTGCCAGGAGTTTATACCAACAAACAGGGGTTGTTCATGGTGAATTGGAGGTTATGGAAGTCTTGGCCCATTAAAAAGAAAACTGATTCATTGGACACACTCAGCTCAGTGTGAAGCCAAACATTGGACACTCGTGTCTACATGAGTCAGCCAGTACTTTCACATTGGCACATACACCGCCAGCTTCTTGCTTTGTTTGCAAACACTGGACTGATGTCACCATTTATTTCATTGGAATTTTTAAAAAGCATTCAAGATTTGGTAATCTCAGTAGCAGAGTAAAAATTGCACGTAGCAAAAGTTTGGGAACAGATAAGCCAGCCACCTCCTCCCCACGCACAATAGATCTAGCTGTGAAATAAGACAAGCTTAGTCGTCCTTAAAAAGTAGAAAAAGTAATTTACTTACAAAGTAGCGTGTGCGTAATTCAATACACAGGCTCAGCATCTTCAGGTAAGTAGGAGGAAGAAAAAATCTATGAAGTCTACATACTATTTGGAACTTAGGGGATTATCAGATGTGGAAAAAAACCTGCATCAGAAGAACACTATGAAAACAGAAAGGGGCGACATTACCAGACAGCATTGTCCTTTAGTGTTCTCGGGCACAGCAGGGCAGCATGACCATCTGGACTCCAGTCCATTTGGAGGAAGTAACTGGGAGGAATGGGTCAGATATGCAGCCAGAGTACGCTGGTGGGAAGCCTTTAAAAAGTGCTAAAATGACTTGTGGCTTTGTTCAAATAAAAAATCATCAAAGACTCTCACCCCTACATGTTTATAAAGTCACAAATCCTCAAGGTGTTCAAGGAATTTGTTATGTAGCCCCATTCTTACCAGTTCACGTAGAACTTTCAGAAGGCATCTAGTCCACCTCTCCAAATATTCACTCCTCCCTCCAGCTTTGATGACACAAGAGAGGTTGACAGGGCACATGAGCAGATGACTGAGTTCATGATCTCCTGATAGGTGTATTTGTAGTGGTTTCATAAATGTCAGAGCAAATGAAATGTTTCCCAATCCTGCTGTTACAGATCGTCTGACTGGGAGATGCCAGGAAACAAAGGCGAGGGATTCCTCCCTTGATCCTGAATGTACAGAACTGGCTCAACAGACAATTAAGTCATCTAGGCACAAAGGGTGGTTCTCCAAGGACCCAACCCTGATATCCTTTAGCTAGAAATGTAAGAGAGTGAACCTGCAAACTTTTGACTGCAAAGCCTATATCCTACTTCTGAGATGTTGCCCTCTGCCATTATGTGTTCCTCCCTGAATATATTAGTCAGCACCTTTCACAAGTACAGACCCATCAATAGTACCTAGTTGATCACATGTATGGGTGCACTGTTCTGACCTCAGCAGAAGGAACAGCTCAGGTCTTTCAGAAAGCTGGTTGGCTGTTGAGCTGACAGCAGCTCTGAAAAGAGGCTCAGGCCAGGGGGTTGATGTGGGGTTGGCATGGTTGGCCCATTTGGACAATGGTACACCATCACATCAGGTTCAGCCAGGTGCATATGGCCACATTGTGGTCAATCCAGGGTCAGTCTGGAGCATAATGCTCCAGATAGGCCCCTGATTAAGGTACCAGTGTATACACATCCTTTGTTGAAGAAAGCTTCATTAAATCCCTCTTCGATGTCAATCCTTTGATAGCAAATGTGGCAGTACATGTTAGCCAATAATCACAAGAGAACACCTCTTCTCTCCAGTTGGCACCCTCTTGCAGAAACTTGTGCAAACTCCATAGTTTTTTTCCTCCGAGCTTGTCCTGTCTTATCTCCTTGGTTGCACAATTTTCCATACGCTCAGAATTTCCATGATTTAGAATGATGAACAATGTGTTTCGGGTCCTAGAGTTTGTCTAGAACCATGGTGAATGGGAGACTCAATAGCTTTTTATCTTGATGAAGTTTATTTTTTTTTTACATTTTTAATTTAATTAGGCATTTATAGCCCGCTCTTCAGCCAAAAAGGCTATCAGAGTGGCTTACAAATTGTTAAGCAATAGCAATTTACACATCTACACCTGCATTAAGCGGTTTCCGATGTGTGTTAGCTAATCGCCCCCACAAGCCGGGTACTCATTTTACCGACCTATGAAAGGATGGAAGGCTGAGTGAACCTTGAGGCCCTCTGGAATCAAACTTGCAATGTGGTGACTTGCGGTATTAGCATTTAACCACTGCGCCACCAGGGCTCCCTGAATGAAGTAACTGGTTGGTTGATTGATTGATTCATTTATGTTTCTTAGACAACTGGGAACCCACTAAATAAATAACCAAAATAATTAAATATATAACTTTAAAAAAAAAAACAATTAAAACCCTCCAGACTTTCCTTTAAAATATATCTAAAGCCGTACAATTAAAACACACACACACCTGTGCACACCCTCTGAAATAGCTGAGTCTTCACTGTCTGCTGGAAACTTAGAAGAGATGGAGCTTGCCTGACCCCAACTTAGAAGAGGGTTCCACAGTTGAGGTGCTGCTACAGAGAAATCCCTGTCACTTGTACCCATAGGACATGTAACAGGGGCCACCAATGATGATCTTAGATTTGGACAGGTTCATATGGGAGGAGGCAGCCTTTCAGATATCCTGATTCCCAAGATGGTTAGGGCTCTATAGGTCTAGAGCAGCACCAGGAATTGGACTCAGAAGCAAATTAGGAGCCATTGAAGCTCTTGTATGATAGGTGATGTGCGGTCTCTGAAATGCACACCTGATAGGAATCTGACTAACACTTTTGGCTTTAGTTTTAGCTTTTGAGGGGCTTGTCAAGGGCAGTCCAATGTACAACACATGCCCCCTACTTGTCCAAAGCCATCTTTATTGGTGGCCATCACATGGTGGGCTGGTGATTTCCACAGAATCATAGAACTGCAGAGTTTTCTGGTCTGCAGTACTGGCATTTAAGCACTGTGCCACCAGGGTCCCTTTAGATCTATCTCTAACCTAAATTGGGACTAAAAGGAATTAGGTCCAGATTCTAGATCAACTTGGAATTAAACATACTTAACTAAGTAGCATTTCCTGGCCCAACCAACCCCAGTCCTGACTTACCAGGCTGCAGCCACTTTGAGCAATGGGGCTCTGTTTTTCTGTCAATCAGGGTACAGCAGCCTGGCATTTCCATCCCTTTCCACCAGCAATCTGATGCAAAAATTAGAAACAGGATTCCTGTTGCAATTCCTCCTCGTACTGGAGATCACTCATGGAGGAGACAGACCCCCATCACAGAGGTGCTGCCTGGTAAGTCAGGGTTGGAGGACTTTATGTTCCCTACATATTCCCAACACAATTGAATAACTAGGGATTTTGAACATGAACCAGTTAATCAGTGCATAACTCTAGGTTACACATTTGTAACTGCAATCATGAATTCCAGCCCTAGTCTTTTAACTGTACTTGTTTCGATAGCATTGTTAGAGGCTTTGAATCTTGTATCCTGATTGTAGGTTAGTGGGAAATGGGGTACAGATCAAATCAACCCATTAATGAAACACAGGCAGTCCTCCGTATCCACAGATTCAACCATCCACAGCTTGAATTTTTCCCCCCGAAAAATCCAAAAGGCTAACCTTGCTGTTTGCCTTTTTAGATAAGGGACTCCATTATCTTGTGTCATTGTATATAATGAGACTTGAGCATCCAGGGATTTTGGTATCCATGGGGGTGGTGTCTTGGAACCAAACCACAGTGGATACCAAGGGGTCACTGTAATGTTTTTGAACTACTATTCCCCATTGAAAGATGCATGGGGCAAAGGATGCTCTAAGGGTTAACCAAGTCTGTGAAAAGAGAAGTCACACCACTTTGATAGAAGTATCAGGAGATGGTAGTATTTTGAGAGGTGAGAGAGAGCACGGTTGAGTCATGCTGAGGCATGAAATATCAGAAAGAAATACATTCTCTTCTTTCACCCATTGTGCCACTGTTATGAATTACGTTCATATCCACCCACGACCAGAGCTTAAGGGGCCTTCCAAGAATCTATAATACAAACATCAAATTTGGTTGTTTCCGGATACCTTCAGGAGGCCTTTTAAAAAAGCTGTTGGTGTATTTCTCTATCACTGTCTTTGGATGGAGTTCAGTATGGGAGTTAGGTCTATGTATATAGACTTAGGTGTGTGAGAAATATGGTTGTCCCTTCACGTTCACTGGGGTTTGGTTCAAGGACCCCCGTGAATACCCAAATCCGTGAATACTCAAGTCCCATTATATGCAATGGCATAGCAAAATGGTGTCCTTTATATAAGATGACAAAATCAAGGTTTGCTTTTTGGATTATTATTTTTTAAAGAATATTTTCAAGCCCTGAATACTTAAATCCATGAATGCCAAATCTGAGAATGTGGAGGGACAACTGTAAAACCGAGCAGTTTCACAACATTTGTATTCAGCCAAGGGCTGCCATGACATTACTATGTAGGGGAGTGAGTGAAGAGACCATTGAGCCTTAGGACCAATGTGCATTGGGTACTCTAGATGTACATCAGGACACTGGCTGAAAAATCATACAATCATGGCGTCATAGAGTTGGAAGAGACCACAAGGGGCATCCAGTCCAACCCCCTGCCATGCAGGAATAAACAATCAAAGCATTCCCGACAGATGGCCATCCAGCCTCTTGTTTAAAAACCTTCAATTAGAGTATGCACTGAGAACCCAAACAGGACTCAGGAACAATTCTGCATATTTGCAATTTACATATTTGTAAATATATTCTTTATTATGTTCAAATAAAGAACAAGAATGTTTTTAGACACAAGCCTATATCTGAGCCTTTATTTCTGATGCCTGAAGGAACAGAATTGTTCAACTAGGTACAGCTTTTAGGAGAAAAACACATCTTCTCAATGTAAGATCCTAACGAACACATCCTCACATTGTAAAATCCAAAGTAGAACTGCTTAGCTCTCTGCTTAGCCCCACCCAGCTTTGCTCCTGGGCCCAGTCAATACTGATACAATTGCTAGGTTTGCAAACTGTCATTTGCTCAGAGCTAAGTACCTTGCAAACCTTGCAAACGGTCACATCTCGGCCTCAGCTCTTTAGAGAAATAAGTCTACAGTACTTGGACTGCTTGTCTTGACACAAAGAAGGAGACTCCACTACCCTCGGAGGAAGTGCATTCCACAGTAGGAACAGAGGAAGACTCCATTACAGGGGGATGGATTCAGTCAAGGAAGCCATGGCTTCCCTGAGTCTTCAAGACCTAAACAGGGCAGTGGATGACTTCGGTTCCTGGAGGTCTCTCATTCATAAGGTCACCCTAAGTCAAAGTCAACTTGACAGCTAATAAGAGCAACAAACACTTGAATAAATAATAACACTGAGGCTCATTTGGGGGGGCGGGGAAGCAGATATGCATCTAATTAGTTAATTAATTGAAAATATATTTTTTTTCAATATGAGATTGCAGGAGAGAGGAGATGAGAGTGAACACTATGAGGTAGAACAGGGGAATATGGCCCAGCTATAAAAGAGCCCGCAGAGCAAGGGCTCTAAGCATCACTGTAAAGTCTTTGCATTTGGATTGTGAAAATCTATTGTGTGTTCCTCAGCAAAAAGGAAATACCACATTCTTGCCTCAGCTTGTGCCGGCTCTGGAACACTTTCCAATCATCATCTGACAATGATGCAGCATGAGATAAAAGGGAACCACTTCCTCCTCCCAATCACTGGGCAATTTCATCACCACTTGGAGAATCTCCATGTTGCTATTTTAAGCCCTTTCTTGAAACCTTACATAAACATGCATACCAAAATCCCACACCCCCATGTACACAAAGCCTTTGTAAGCAGTGTGGGCAGCCAGCTAATGAAACTCACTGCAAAGTTGGAGAGTACTCAAATGCTTTGCAGATTTTAACTCAAGGTTCCAGCCCTAAGAAAACACGCTGGAGGAATCTGAGACCAAATTGCTTCGGCTTCGGGGGCCCAAAAATTTGGAAGACATCTTAGCCATCCATCTCCCTCTGACACATATACATACCATCCCTGCAACTACAGTTGTCTCTCCGTATCCACAGATTTGGTATCCACAAATTTAAGTATTCACGGCTTGAAAATATTCTTTAAAAAATAATAATCCAAAAAGCAAACCTTGATTTTGCCATCTTATAGAAGGGACACCATTTGGCTATCAGTGAAGTCACTTCAAGATATATCTAGGTGTATCAACCCATTCAGGAGGCATCATCCACCTCAGAGAAATCACAGATCATGAAGGTAATCAAGATATATCAAATATATCATCTCCCAAAACAATACAACAATGATTGCTTCCACAAGATCTCAACTCCTGTTATACTACTGGCCATTGATATTCCAGTGCCTACAACGTTGGAGCAAGAGATACGTCATGAGGACAACTGGGCCGCACAGAGGATTCACCCGTCTGATACCAACAAGTAGACCCAGATCTCCAAACGCAAAAAGAAAAGCCCCACACTCCAAAACGTCTAACACACATCGGCCCACCATCAACCCCATCAACAGCAAAAATCAGAACACAGGACAAGAACACAGTTCTGGGCACCACAATTCAAAAAGGATATTGGCAAATTGGAGCGTGTCCAGAGAAGGGCAACTAAAATGGTGAAAGGTCTGGAAACCATGCCTTATGAGGAGAGACTTAGGGAGCTGTGTATGTTTAGCCTGGAAAAAAGACGGTTAAGAGGCGATATGATAGCCCTGTTTAAGTATTTGAAGGGGTGTCACATTGACGATGGAGCAAGCTTGTTTTCTGCTGCTCCAGAGATTGGAACACGGAGCAATGGATGCAAGCTCCAGGAACAGAGATTCCACCTCAACATTAGGAGGAACTTTTTGACAGTAAGAGCTGTTCAGCAGTGGAACACACTCCCTCAGAGCGTGGTGGGGTCTCCTTCCTTGGAGGTCTTCAAACAGAGGCTGGATGGCCATCTGTCAGGGATGCTTTGATCAAGATTTCTTGCGTGGCAGGGGGTTGGACTGGATGGCCCTCGTGGTTTCTTCCAACTCTACAATTCTATGATTCTATATCAACATTCTGTAGAGCCCACTCACATCAAACACACATTTAAAAAAACAGCCAAATTCCACCTTTTCTATTACCTAATTGTTTGTTATCCAGAGTGCCACCATCAGGGTGGGACTTTGGGGCAAAGGTCCAGGGTGACATCAGGATAATGAACATGAAAGCTCCCTGGATCAAGCTGGGTTGCTGGCTGCATCTTGGAGAAACTGAAATAATACAGTTCTATACAGTGATGACTGATCTCTCATAGAATCATAGAATTGCAGAGTTGGAAGAGACCACGAGGGCCATCCAGTCCAACCCCCTGCCACGCAGGAAATCTTGATCAAAGCATCCCCGACAGATGCCCATCCAGCCTGTGTTTAAAGACCTCCAAGGAAGGAGACCCCACCATGCTCCGAGGGAGTGCGTTCCACTGCCGAACAGCTCTTACTGTCAAAAAGTTCCTCCTCATGTTGAGGTGGAATCTCTGTTCCTGGAGCTTGCATCCATTGCTCTGTGTTCCAGTCTCTGGAGCAGCAGAAAACTAGCCTGCTCCATCCTCAATGTGACACCCCTTCAAATACTTAAACAGGGCTATCATATCACCTCTTAACCGTCTTTTTTCCAGGCTAAACATACCCAGCTCCCTAAGTCTTTGCTCATAAGGCATCATTTCCAGACCTTTCACCATTTTAGTTGCCCTTCTCTGGACATGCTCCAATTTGTCAATATCCTTTTTGAATTGTGGTGCCCAGAACTGGACACAGTATTCTAGATGAGGTCTGACCAAGGCAGACTAGAGTGGCACTATTACTTCCCTTGATCTAGACACTATACTTCTATTGATGCAGCCCAAAATCACATTGGCCTTTTTAGCTGCTGCATCACACTGTTGACTCATGTTCAGCTTGTGGTCTACTAGGACTCCTAGATCCCTTTCGCACATAGTCTCATTCAGCCAGGTCTCCCCCAACCTGTATCTATGCATTTCAGTTTTCCGCCCTAAGTGCAGTGCCTTACATTTCTCTGTATTGAATTTCATTTGTTAGCTTAGGCCCAGCTCTCCAGTCTATCCAGGTCATTTTGAATTTTGATCCTGTCCTCTAGGGTATTAGCTACTCCTCCTAATTTGGTGTCATCTGCAAATGCCACTGCTGAGCACGCTTTGGGTTTGGCTGGTCAACCAATTTCAAATCCATTTAACAGTTAACTTGTCTAGCCCACATTTTACAAGCTTGTTTGCAAGAATGTCATGGGGAAACTTATCAAAGGCCTTACTGAAATCAAGGTATGAAATACCCACAGCGTTCCCTTCATCTACCAAGCTGGTAATTTTATCAAAAAAAGAGATCAGATTAGTCTGGCATGACTTGTTTCTCTGAAACCCATGTTGACTTTTTGTGATTATGGCATTGCCTTCTAAATGTTCACAGACTCTCTGTTTAATGATCTGCTCTAGAATCTTCCCTGGTATTGATGTCAGACTAACTGGACGATAATTGTTGGGATCCTCTTTTTTCCCCTTTTTGAAGATGGGAACAACGTTTGCCCTCCTCCAGTCTGCTGGGACTTCTGTTCTCCAGGAGTTCTCAAAGATTATTGCCAATGGCTCTGAGATTACATTTGCCAGCTCTTTTAATACCCTTGGATGTAGTTCATCTGGTCTCAAGTCAGTAGAGTGCTGAGTCCAGTCCAGTTTTTGGATAGCTTTATAGCAGCTGTCCAAGGTGCTGAATCTGTTTAGAGGGATATAGTTCAACACTGTTAACTATAACACTGTTATAGTTAAACAACCTTTAACTAGCTGACCCAGTGTAACATACATCATTATAGTAGATTTGAAAGGTTCACATAGTTCAGCTACATGCTATTATTTTAGTCCCCCAAAAAAACACTTTGTAGTAGTATGCCACCAACATTTGACTGTATTTCCCATTGGGGACTACTTTTCTGATTTATCATCTTTCCAAATTTCTGAAATATTGCCTTGTTTCACACGTGGGTGGTGATTGGCTGAGGGAGTGAGAAGAGGGAGGGCCCTTGTGAGGCTGGGGGTGTAGATGTAGATTGAGTGGCAGGAGTGGATTGGGAGGTGGGGAGGGAATTTGCATGTGGGTGGTGATTGGCTGAGGGAGTGAGGAGAGTGAGTGGATTGGTTGGGTAAGTGGCCAATCAGCACACTGGGAAAGGAAATATACCCAAGAATTTTTTATACACACACACACACACACACACACACTAGCTGTACCCAGCATAACATAAACTGTTAAAAAACTCTCCCCAAAATACCCAGTATACATCAACCCTGTAAGGTAGGCCAGTGGATTTTTAAATTCCTCCTCCCCCTTCTCAGCATTTCACACTTTCCCCAGAATTTTTGAGGGTGACTGGCTCTGTTGCCCTGCCACCCCCATCAGTTGACTGCCTGGGTCCCGTTGCAGGCGGCCCGTCACTGCTGCCACCACCAGTTGACTGTCTGGGTCCCAATCTGGACCACAGACTGAGTGTCAGGAGTGGATTGTGAGATGGAGAGGGAATTTGCAAGTGGGTGGTGATTGGTTGGGTATCTTTCCTGAGCAGCCAATCAGCACACTGGGAAGGGCAACATACCCAAGAGTTATATACAGAGAGAGAGAGAGAAAATGTCTAATTAAAACTTGCAGTTACTTAATCATTAAAGTTCTTTTGTCCTGGGCGGTCACTTGGGATTTTTGCCAGAATCTCCTCCTGCTGGGCTCAGCTGAAAAATAATAGCTATGGGCACAGATACAGTATATACACAGGAACAGCAACGATTTCTTCAACATCCTTCTTTCATAATTGTACCATTCCTAGTGTGTCTCCATTTGTAACAGTAAAATTCAACCAACACATTTTGAATCCACTTCACATTCCACTTTAAAATAAACCGCTTAAAATGCAAGAGAATCCAATAAATGACAATGGCCTCCATCCAATGGCTAATCCCAGTTAGAATAGACCACTTGAATGTATAGCTGAAGGGTAAATCAATGTTTATGCAAATGCCTTTGGATCAATGATTCTTTTTAGAACTGGAAGTTTGATTGGGGCCATCCATTCAGTTACATAGCAATGGCAAAATATCTATCGATCATCTATCTATCTAGTAGAGTTTTGAACTACAACTCTGGAGACCAGCGTTCAAATCTCTGCTTAGCCATGAAAACCCACTGGGTGACCTTGGATACAAACTGAACCAACCCGAGGTCCCAGATTCAAGCAGTTTGCACCACTTCGTCTCTTCCAGATTGCAGAAGGCTTGCACCCCTTGTAAGAGATGGCCAGCAGGGAGATAACTAACTGGAAGGTGTTGTGCGGCCACAACCTTTCATGGGGCTGTTTCACCTCTCCTTCCATTGCAGGTAATGGGAGAGTCAGGCCTTCACAAGAGCAGGAGCCCTTGGCCTGAGCAGCAGCACATGAGGCTGAGAGCTTATGGCATTCAATACAGAGAAATGTAAGATACTGCACTTAGGGCGGAAAAATGAAATGCATAGATATAGGATGGGGGAGACCTGGCTGAAGGAGACTACATGCGCAACGGATCTAGGAGTCCTAGTAGACCACAAGTTGAACATGAGTCAACAGTGTGATGCAGCAGCTAAAAAGGCCAATGCAATTTTGGGCTGCATCAATAGAAGTATAGTGTCTAGATCAAGGGAAGTAATAGTGCCGCTCTATCCTGCCTTGGTCAGGCCTCACCTAGAATACTGTGTCCAGTTCTGGGCACCACAATTCAAAAAGGATATTGACAAATTGGAGCGTGTCCAGAGGAGGGCAGCTAAAATGGTGAAAGGTCTGGAAACCATGCCTTATGAGGAAAGACTTAGGGAGCTGGATATGTTTAGCCTGGGAAAAAGACAGTTAAGGGGTGATATGACAACCCTGTTTAAGTATTTGAAGGGGTGTCACATTGAGGATGGAGCAAGCTTGTTTTCTGCTGCTCCAGAGACTAGAACACGGAGCAATGGATGCAAGCTCCAGGAACAGAGATTCCACCTCAACACGAGGAGGAACTTTTTGACAGAAAGAGCTGTTCGGCAGTGGAACAGACTCCCTTGGAGCGTAGTGGGGTCTCCTTCCTTGGAGGTCTTTAAACAGAGGCTGGATCGCCATCTGTTGGGGATGCTTTGAGTGTGTATTCCTGCCTGGCAGGGGGTTGGACTGGATGGCCCTTGTGGTCTCTTCCAACTCTACAATTCTATGATTCTAAAAACCCGTGGGGTTGTCTAGACGAGAAGATATAATGCAGATCTCCTTATCTCCTCTCCCCAACGTTTTTCCCCGTTGTTCATGCTTTATAATCCTATGATTTAAAGGCCCCTAAAGTGCATTAAGAGAGTTGGAGGGACACACACACACACACTTTGATTCCAAACTGCCGCGAGTGGGTTTCAGCATCCACTGCAGTCCTGCGTGGGTGGGTGCAGGAGAGTGGTTTCTCCCAAAACCCAGGTCGGTGGTTTCAGAGTGGAGCTCCGGGTGGAAGCCAGCGTTGGGCCAGTCCCTCCTCCTTTTCCTCTCTCCTCCTTCTTTCTCGCTCTCATCCCTCCAATCCCTGCGGGACTTTCCTTTTCCTTAGCGCCCGTGCTTTCGTTCTCTCTTTCGCTCGAGCTGCTCGTGTTTCCCTGCTTTCTTTTTTTCTTTTTCTCTTTCCCTCCCGCCCTCGCCCGGAGGTGTGGCAACCCATCTCCGGAAAGGGTGCCAGAGTCTTGCCCTCCTGGGGGGTGGGACGCCTTGGCCAAGACAGCCTCCCCCCCCCCGGTGCTTCCCCCTCTCTTCCTTTGGGGTATAAAGATGCCCAGATCTCAGCCTCGACGGCATCCTGTCCGGAGCATCCTTCCAAAGAAGATTGCGCCCGAGCCAAAGCCTGCGCCATGGAAGCGCGCCGGACCTTGCGAAGGGATCCCTCGGAAGCCGAGGAAGGCCGGGTCGGAGGCGATGGAGGGAGGGTGCCCAGGGCCGACCTTGCCAAGCTGCGCTGCCTGGTCGGCTTTTGCATCCTCGGCTTGCTGGCTTTGACCATGCCCGTCCTGTATTTACTGAATCGGAGCGCAAGGCAAGCCTCGGAAGGCGAGGTAAGTCAGGATAGAGAATTTTTTGGAGAGGGTTTGAGGAGGCCATGGCAAGCCCCTGGGAGTCCAACTAGACAAGGCTGGAGTGGGGGGTTTCCTCTGTGTTGACCATCGAATCGCATTGGAGGACCTAGAAATAACTAGAGAGAATATATTTTCCCCTGGACGTGGATAAGCAAAACCATGGAGACCAGATCTGTGGATATGGAGGTATGCATTCCCTTGGCACTGTCACTGAAAATAAGAAATGTAAGAGAACACCCCTAATATGTGATGTTTTACTAGGAGTCTTAGTGGACCACAAGCTGAACATGGGTCAGCAGTGTGATGCGGCAGCTAAAAAAGCCAATGTGATTCTAGGCTGCATCAATAGCAGTATAGTGTCAAGGGAAGTAATAGTGCAGCCAGTAGCCACTCTAGACTTTTTTGTGGAGGAAGTTTTTCATTCCGCTCATGGCCAGATCTCTGTGAAGATCTCTCCACAGAAGTTAATATTAGTAGCAGGAGCTGCAGCGTATCATAGCCAGATGAATCATAGAATCATGGAGCTGGAAGAAACCAAAAGGCCCATCTAGTCCAACCCTCTGTCATGCAGAAACACACAATCAAAACACACCCAACAGATGACCATCCAGCCTCTGTTTAAAAACCTCAGACTCCACCACACTCCGAGGAAGTGCATTCCACTTCCAAACAGCTCTTAATGTCAGGAAGTTCTTCCTAATGTTCAGGTGAAATATTTTTTCCTATAGTTTGAGTCAATTGCTCCATGTCCTAATCTCTGGAGCTGCAGAAAACAAGCTTGCTCCATCCTCAGTATGGCATCCTTTCAAGTATTTAAACATGGCTATTATGTCCCCTCTTCACCTTCTCTTCTCCAGGCTAAACATGCCCAGCTCCCTAAGTCGCTCCTCAGAGGGCATAATGGCTTCCAGACCTCTCACCATTTTGGTCACCCTCCTCTGGACACATTCCAGCTTGTCAATATCCTCTCGAATTGTGGCGCTCAGAACTGGACACAGTATTCCAGGGGAGATCTGACCAAAGCTGGATTTTAAAATGTCCCAGAGAAGAGGAAATAGAATTGTAGGGCTAGGTGACCATGCTGTCTGGGGATAATGAGAGCTTTAGTCTAGACCTTTCCAAGATCTGGTGCAGAACATTATTGGGACTGGAAATAGTTACAGTGAAGTGACTGCAGCAAGCCCTGCATCACACATCACCAACAGTGCTCGGTTGCTTGGGCAGGAAAAGCAAGTTTTGACACTCTCCGTGTTCCTGATATAGCATCATAACATAATTGGTCTGAGCAAAGGTCACACAGCGAGTGAGGTTATCCATTAACCAAAGGGAAGGTGTGCTTTCATTCATGGGGATGTGGATGCAGAGATGCTAAACTGCTGGCATCATGGCAATGGGCGGGGAGGCGTGCTACCTGGGCTATCTGCCATGTTTAAAAAGGTGGAAACAATGCAGACAAGAAAGACTTCTGAGTATGTCATCACTCACATTGTTCCATGCTGAGGGAGAAAGAGAGAGGATGGGGAGAAAGCTGTGTTCATCAAATTTGGTCAGACCTCAGCCTGAATACTTTGCCCAGTTCTGGGCACCAAAATTCAAGAAGGATAATGACAAGCTGGAATGTGTCTGGAGGAGGGTGACCAAGATGGTGGAAGGACTGGAATCCATGTCCTTTGAGGAGTGTGGTTTAGGGAGCTGGGTATGTTTAGCCTCGGGAAGAGAAGGTTGAGAGGGGAGATGATAGCCATGTTTAAATATTTGAAGGGACGTCATACTGAGAATGGAGCAAGCTTGTTTTCTGCTGCTCCTGAGACAAGGAAATGGAGCAATGGACTCAAAGGACAGGAAAAGAGATTCCACCTAAACATTAGGAAGAACTTCCTGACAGTAAGAGCTGTTTGGAAGTGGAATACACTGCCTCGGAGTGTGGTGGAGTCTCCTTCTTTGCCGGTAAAATCCAACTCCTGTTTAGACAGGTGTTTGGTATTTTGTACCTCTTCTTTGGAGGTTTTTCAACAGAGGCTGGATGGCCATCTGTTGGGAATGCTTTGGTTGCTTATTCCTCCATGGCAGGGGGTTGGACAAGATGGTCCTTGTGGTTTCTTCCAACTTTATGATTCTATGATTCTAAAGGCCTCGCTGGTGTCAGAGCTACACACCTGGCTCCTAAACATTGCTACGGGGGCATATACCGATTGTGGCTTTCCTGCCAAACAGAAAGAATAATGTTGACATGGGCAAAAGAGGAAAATGTGCAAAATGCCAAACACCTGTCTAAACAGGAATTGGATTTTACCGGCATCTGCTGGGAATGCTCTGATTGTGGATTCCTGCAAGGTCGGGGGTTGGACTAGATGACCCTGGTGGTCTCTTCCAACTCTATGATTCTATTAATATGTGCCTAAAAGCTGGGGAGGGGAGGGAGAATTCATCCCCTCCAACTCTGGTCTATTCCAATTCTATGATTCCAAGCAAGGCTGACACTAGAAAAGGTGTATGAGTTTGTATGTGTATGTGGTTTGGGCTTTCCATGAGGCTGAGTGAAGCAACTGCTCATTTGCAAGACAGCCATAACACTCCCTGAGCTATTTCTCCTGAAACCTCTGTGTTGGAGGGCACTCTCCATGTTTTCCAGTTCATGCCTTGAGTTTTCTGTGCCGAAACATGAGACTTAGGTGATGTCATTTAGCTGTATGCACTGCTTGCCAGCCACAGTGACTCACAGTTTGCCATTCAAATGCACACACACACAAAACACATTTTCCTGTTTGGGAAAGTAGGAGATAAAAACTTAGCAAAAGGGTGAGAAGGTGGATGCAGAACAGGCAGCAAGAAGGCAGATGCAGAGCAGAGTGGGGGGTGACTCTGGGACCAAAACAACAGGGAAGGAAGGAAGGAAGGAAGGAAGGAAGGAAGGAGAAAACTTGCAAGGCTTAATTCATCTCCTGCTTCATTCATTCATTCAGTTTGCAATACTTAATTCATTTTCCGCTGCAACTCACCGGAGGAGTCTATGTATTCACCTAGTTAAGGACTTTATCACACTACACTGTTGTAGCGCTACTAGTTTAGCTGTACCTGCTGTTATGTGCACTGATGGGGTTTCAAGTGGTGGTTGCAGCATGGAGCTTGGAGTGGCAGCCTTTCTTTCATACAGTTCAGCAGCATAACATACACTGTTATAGTAGATTTGAAAGGTCCACACAGTTCAGCTACACACTATTATTTTAGCCCCCGAAAATACACTGACTGTATTTCCTATTGGGGACAACTTTTATGATTTATCATCTTTCTCAATTTCTAAAATTTTGCATTGTTTTGCATGTGGGTGGTGAGTGGTTGAGGGACTGAGAAGGGGATGGTCCAGGGTCCAATCTTTGTCATCCCTAGATATTGACCTTGGGCTGCTTGATGGAGTACAGATCATAGAATCATAGAATTGCGGAGTTGGAAGAGAGCACGAGGGCCATCCAGTCCAACCCCCTGCCATGCAGGAAATCACGATGAAAGCATCCCCGACAGATGGCCATCCAGCCTCTGTTTAAAGACCTCCAAGGAAGGAGACCCCACCACACTCTGAGGGAGTGTGTTCCACTGCCGAACAGCTCTTACTGTCAAAAAGTTCCTCCTAATGTTGAGGTGGAATCTCTGTTCCTGGAGCTTGCATCCATTGCTCCGTGTTCCAAACTCTGGAGCAGCAGAAAACAAGCTTGCTCCAACCTCAACGTGACACCCCTTCAAATACTTAAACAGGGCTATCATATCACCCCTTAACCGTCTTTTTTCCAGGCTAAACATACCCAGCTCCCTAAGTCTCTCCTCATAAGTCATGTTTTCCAGACCTTTCACCATTTTAGTCGCCCTTCTTTGGACACGCTCCAATTTGTCAATATCCTTTTTGAATCGTGGTGCCCAGAACTGGACACAGTATTCTAGGTGAGGTCTGACCAAGGCAGAATAGAGCGGCACTATTACTTCCCTTGATCTGGACACTATACTTCTATTGATGCAGCCCAAAATCCCATGGCCTTTTTAGCTGTCGCATCACACTGTTGACTCATGTTCAACTTGTGGTCTACTAGGACTCCTAGATCCCTTTCGCACGTAGTCTCATTCAGCCAGGTCTCCCCCATCCTATATCTATGCATTTCATTTTTTTGCCCTAAGTGCAGTATCTTGTATACTTAAAGTAAAGCAATTAATAACATAGCAAATAGGGGGCTGGGGAGAACTGAGCCCTGGCTCAGTTGCAGTTGGCCATCCTTTATTACTACTTAGGCTGCCTGAGACAAATAGCCTAATTTAATTCTTGATCTTGAAATCAAGATTCCTTTTCTAAATCAGCATTTGAATCCATTTTTACACTGATATGGATATGGTGTCAAGTGAAGCTCTTTTCAGTGCCTGACTATATTAGCTGACAGGAAAAATAATATACTTATATTATTGATTTTCAACTACAAACACACAGATTCTTTCAATTATATTTTCATAATATTTTTAAAAGTAATGTTTCACATCTTGAGGCCAGAAGGTAATAATCAAAATATGCTCCTTGTCTACAGGAACAGTGATCCTTCCATGATGTTTTGAAAACATTCAACGGAAAAAGAGATCAATACTGTACCATCTATCATTCATGAAAATAACTCAGGAGCGATGAAAACTGTTGATAGAGACCCACTCATTCAACTCTCATGTGAAAGACCTATATTTATAGACAGATATTTGCTCTTGGCCTTACACAGTGTGAGGGCACCACACTCTTAATACATCTTATTTTTCATATGCAAGATAATTAACAGTCACCACTATCTATGTAATACTTCCTCCCCTCCCCAATTGAAATTTTGGTGACTATAGGTGAGCTTCAAAAATAGCCTTTTCAATTGATTCAGAGAACCTAAGATCGGAGGGGAACCTAAGATCTCTGATTAAGCATTGTAGGCTTGATGGGAGAGCAATCAGGTGTTTTTAAGGCAGATGTGAAAAATGTCAGAGATCTGAGGACCATTTTCTTCCACCACACAAACCTGCCACAGAAGTAGCCAGGAGGTTCCATTAAGTGGCCATGAGGTTTCCAAAGCCCATTTCTGTTTTTAAAAAGAAACAAAGGTATTTGGGGGGGGGGAAGCAAAGTGCCATGGTTACACCTTGTTTTGTAGGACAGTCATTACCCCTGGAAACCTCTGGTGGTGTTATTTTTGTTACGTGCCTTCAAGTTGACGCTGAATCATGATGATCCTATCCTAGGGTTTTTCCAACAAGATTTATTCAGAAGAGGTTTGTCACGGCCTTCCTGTAAGACTGAGAGGGGTTTCCATGACTGAGTGGGGCTTTGACCTCTAGAGACCTAGTCTAACACACAAACAACTACACCACACTGTGTTTCTCTCCATTTGTTGCAAAAACTATGGGAGTGATGTGTAAAAATTGCCTTGTAGGGTGTATACGGCCCATGGGCCATACGATTCCCACCCTTGTTTTTAAGAGGTCCATTGCAGAGAAATATCCATACCAGATGAGTTGTTCCAGCTACTATCTCATGTTTTGCAGAAAAGGAAAATACCTTCATATGGGCTAAGGGCCAAGGGAGAGGGGAAAGAGATGCAATCATCTTTGGATCCTGTCCCAGGTGATTTGGAAATCTATTCCTTTTAATGCTGCCTTTTATTTTCATATTTGGCACTCGTCCTTTTGGATAAATCAGCCCAAAGCCCTGTTTGCATCTGCAGTTTCTTTGCGTGAACATCTCTATGTGCTCTGCTACTAGGCAGTTGGTCCTTCTCTCTGGATCCTGTCCCAGGCAATTTGGAAATCTCTTCCTTTTAACACTGACTTTTGTGTTCATATTTGGTGCTTGTCCTTTTGGATAAATCAGCCCAAAGCCCTGTTTGCATCCACGGTTTCTTTGAGTGAACATCTCTATGTGCTCTGCTACTAGGCAGTTGGTCCTTCTCCTAAGATTCTAGTCCTAAGGACTCTGAATAAGGAGCTACATTAAATAGAAACATAGGAAGTTACCTTACATCTAGTCAGACTATTGCAGGGTTTGAAAAAATGATTTGAAAATATTCCTTAAAAAATCTATGAAAAATGAGAATAATCCTAGATGGATAAGAATCCATGCAGTTCGGGGCTTGTTGGTGCTCAAAATTCACATATGGTTGTTTTGTGCAGAAAACAGCCTTTTCTTTGCAGAAAATGCTATTCCCTTCCAAAAATCTTATTTCTTGCTCAAGAAAAGGTTTCTCCTTTGCAGAAAATGCTACAATTGATGATTTAGTCTACGCAGAATTTTGCATGTGATTGATTTGGGTAGAAAACATTTTCTGCATGGGAAACAGAATTTTCTGTGTATGACATAATATCTCTGCATGGAAATATTATCTTCTGCATAGAAAAAGTTTGTTTTCTGCACAAAACAGCCAGCTGTGAATTTTGCATGGAACCAATCCCAAATTGTGACTAGGCTTCAAAAACTGCCTGGCTTTCAAATACTTTCTTCTTCTAGAAAGAAAATTGTTAAAGTTACTCATTGTTTCCTTTGAGAAGAAATTCATTGTATCACACTGTTATATTGCTATTGTTCCACTTTAACTGCAGTGGTTGCCTCCTGTGGATTTCTGGGGTTTTTAGTTTAGTGAGGCCTAAGAGCTCTCTGGCTGAGGATTCGGTACCTACAGTTTCACTTATACACGTCTGAATATATATGTTCTCTCTAGACATTTCTAGGTCCTCCAATGTGATTCTATGGTCAACTTCCAGTATTTTTCTTATTGAAAATAATAGGTTTTCCTTGGGTTTTTTTCTGGCCAGTTCTGGAATAGTTTCTCTGAAGATGCCAGCCACAGATGCAGGCAAAATGTCAGAAAGAAACTCTTCCAGAACATGGCCTCACAGCCTGGAAAAAATCCAAGGAAAATCTATGGATGCCAGCCATGAAAGCCTTCAACTTCACATTGAAAATAATAGGGTTCCTTATTATCCACAGTTTCAGGTATTCGTGGGGCATGTGTGTGCCTTGGAACATATTCCCCACAGATACTGGGGTCAACCTGTACTTAACTAAGTAGCAGGTGTAGAATACTGGCTCTGAATAGGAGAAAAGATTGAACCCTTGAACTCAACATGTAGCTTGTCAAGCGTGGCTTCCCATCAGTTCTCTAAGTACACCTGTTGAGTGTATTGGCAGGAGTGAGTGAGAAATGCCTTGATTTATTGTCTTTTAATTGTTAGTACAGAGAACAGTGTCACACGTTAGGTGTGCATCTGGTGTGTTGGACTTAGACACTGTTTCTATGAGACCCAAAGTCAGGGCTTTTATGTGTTTCCCTCTTTCAGATGCCAACTGGAAAGATGCCGGAACTGCAGAGGCTGAAGGCTGATGCTCCCAACTGTGGCAGCTGTAGTGAGTCTGTTTTATTAATTCTGTTTATTCTGGCAATGTGATTCACACAGACACGCGCAAAAGAATCCTTCCAAACCCCTTTCAGCATTTCCACCCACAGAACCCTCTGCACAGCTACTAACATTGTCAAAGCAAAAGATTTAAAATATGCTTGTGCTGGGACTATAGCTCAGCAGGTAGGACTCCGGCTATACTTGCAAGAGGGCCATGGTTTGATTGCCAGCTGAAACAATCCCAGACAGAAGATGCATGCAAAGAACGTTGTAGGGGTTGTCTAAATGGTTGAAATAATCCAAATGCAATTTTCTAGGAAAACCATATGTCTTAATGGAAACCCACATCAATATGTTGTATTTGGAAGGGGGGAGGGCAAAAAAAAAACCTCCAAAAACTACGCCAGGAGAGCTTTCGCAGCTTTTTTCGGAGTTTTTGAAAAGCTCCATGGGGAATGAGCAACAAGTGGTTCGACTTGAATCGCTTTCCCATACAAGAGGAAGCAGAAACATGATTGGTCGGATGACCACAGGGGGGCAGGGCTTGCTAACAGGGCAAGCACCCACTTCCGCCATGTTGGATTTTTGCCTTAGTGATTGCTTGCTAAGGCGATAAAATTGCAACTTGTATTATCTCTCTCTCTCTCTCTCTCTCTCTTGGTAGACGTGAACTATTGCTGGTCATAGACTGTAATAAAGATGGATGAGGGGGTTGTGGTGGGGGCCGAAAGCTCCCCTCTCACTGAAGTGGGTTGAATCCACACTGTGATTTATTATAGACTTTAAAGGGGCTCTACAAGGTTCTGAATCTCATTTGAGGTCCAGAGTTCAGCACTTTGGACACCTCCTATAAAAGCTTTAATGAAACCTAATGTGTTAGGACACCCTTTCTCTGCAAGGGTGAGAAAATCTAAGGATAGTTTTTTAACACCCCAATCCCAGCCCAACACCCCCGTATTGTTGTTATTCTTACTTGCCCCCCAAGATGGAGAAATAAAACACATACCGAATAATGCACACAATTTAAAATGCAAACAGCTGAAAACATACCCAGTGGGAGGGAGTAGGAATTGCACAGGCACTTTTTAGTCAGTGTGGAAAATGCACGTTAAAACGAGTAAGGAAACATGTATTTAAAATAGCTCCTCTCCTGAAATGCACATAGAGGGCTGCTGTGATGTTATTATGTGCATCACACTGATCTTGATGTGTATCACATATGTCCTGATGTGCCTCACATCGGTTCCTATGGGCATCAGGCACCAATAGGAGTATAGTGTTTAGATCAAGGGAAGTAATAGTAGCACTCTATTTTGCTTTGGTCAGACCTAACCTGGAAGACTGTGTCCAGTTCTAGGCCTCACAATTCAAGGATATGGACAAGATGAAATGTGTCCAGAGGAGGGCAACCAAAATGGTGGGAGGTCTGGAAGCCATGCCCTATGAGGAATGTCTTAGGGAGCTGGGTATGTTTAGCCTGGGGAAGAGAAGGTTGAGAGGTGACAGGAGAGCCATGTTTAAATATTTGAAGGGATGTCATATTGAGGGTGGAGCAAACTTCTTTTCTGCTGCTCCAGAGACTAGGACATGGAGCAATGGACTCAAACTCCAGGAAAAGAGATTCCACCTAAACATGAGGAAGAATTTCCTAACAGTAAGAGCTGTTCAGCAATGGAATACCCTACCTTGGAGTGTGGTGGAGTCTCCTTTGGAGGGATTTAAAGAGAGTCTGGATGGCCATCTGTCAGGAAGGCTTTGATTGTGTATTCCCGCAGAGCAGGGGTTTGGACTAAATGGCCCTTTTGGTCTCTTCCAATTCTATGATAATAATAATAATAAATTTTTATTTCTATCCCGCCCCTCTGCAACGCAATTGGGGCAGCTTACAATATAAAAACTCCATAGAAGGCCCATAGACACAGTACCCTAGCCCACCCACCCCTTAAAATAATATTAAATTATAAAAGATTAAAACATACAGTAATTAAAAATATATAAATTAGAAAGAAAAAAATTAAAACATACATGATTCTATGAGTATCAGGCACTCTTGCCAGTGTCCCATTGCACACCTTCACAATTCAGTACCCAGATTTCTTAGCACTTCTGCTACTTAGCTAGGTATATGCAAAGTTGTGTTACATAAAAGGTCATATAGGATTCCAGCAAGGAGTGTTGTTGTTGTTGTTGACCCTTGGGAGTCCTGGGAGGACCCCAAAAAACAACTCTGTAGGGTTACATGCACTTGAGGGCTGCACTATACCCACAGCTCGTATAAGCAAACTGCAGCTTTAGATGTCCCAAGTAATTTCTCTCTCTCTCTCTCTCTTTTTTTTTTTTTTTTTTGTTCCTTTCCTACATTTCAGCCGTAGGAATGAAGCCGAGGACCCACCTGACACGTAAGTTTTAATACCTGTGGGAGGGTAAGGGGAATATTTTGCACTTGTTTCAGTGGAGTTTCTTTTCTCATCATTTCAATCTGGAATAGCAGAAAATAAGCTCACTCCCTCTTCCACATGACATCCCTTCAGATATTTAAAGATGGCTATCTTGTCACTTTTCACTCTTCTCCATGCTAAACATACCCATTTCTTTAAGTCATTCCTTATAAGAGTTGGTTTCCAGAATTTTGATCATCTTGGTTGTCCTTCTCTAATATGTCCCAGTTTGTGGGTATCCCTCTGGAACTATGGTGCCCATAAGTGAAAACAGTATTCCAGATGAGGTCAGACCAAAAAAGGGGATCAATCTATGTTGACTCACCATTCAAGAATACATTCACTGGGTATAGCCTAAGTAGAGATCATTAAGAAGGTTTAATTGTCTAAAATAAACAATACATATAGTTCTCTAATGACATATACAGTGTAGATATATTTAATATTCACAGTACACAGAATATGTACTATAAAGGATGCATAATAACAATAAGCCCCTAAAACTCTCCAATGACATATACAATGTTGATATATCCAAATATAAAAGATACCAAATATCAATAAAACCAAACACGTTTCGACTAAAAAGTCTTCCTCAGTGAAACATAAAGCTGTTGTAAGAACTCAATAGATTGCCTTTTTGTACGGAGTCATCCAGTATAAGTAAGGATTATATCAGGCAATAAATTCTATATCCTGGATGCTCCAATAGATTGTCATTGGAGAGTTTTAGGGGCTTATTGTTATTATGCATCCTTTATAGTACATATTCTTGGAGATGCATATATTTTTGCTCTCTTATGCACTGTGAATATTAGGTATATCTACATTGTATATGTCATTAGAGAACTATATGTATTGTTTATTTAGACAATTAAACCTTCTTAATGATTTTTCCATGTTTTCCCTAGACCTTTTTGTTTGTTTATACAGTTTTTTTTTTTATTTAGGACAACACCCTTCTTGCTTTGACTATAGCCTAAGTAGAACCAACCCATAAGCCTCAGGTTCAAATTTACCATAAATTCATTCTGGATTGAGTCTACATATCAGGAAACCCACTGTTCTCTGTGAAAGCATCCCGCAAAAACATACTAACTCCATGGATTTGTTTTCTCTTTCTCCTCAGCAGCTGAAAAACAACCAGATCCCAACTGCATGTCAGGTGGATTCCCAATCCTTCACTGGAGAAATGACCGGCCAGGCGAAAATGACACAATTAAATACGAGAATGGTTATTTGATGGTTCCAGAAGCTGGGGATTACTTTGTGTACTCTCAAGTCACTTTCTTCTGTCCTGATGGCAAGTGTGAAGTCTTGCAGCAGTCTTGTGGGAATAATGTGTTGGATGAGATCAACCTAACCCAGGTCATCTCCAAAATAAGTGAGAGCTATGGAAGTCGACCACGACCTCAACTGAAAGTCAGCATTTCCATTGGCAGGAAAGAAAAGTGGAAGGAAAGACTTTACCTGGGAGGCGTCATCCGACTAAGGGAAAACGACAGACTCATGGTTAATGTTAGTAACCCAGCACTCGTGGACATTAGTTCCCCTGAAATAACCTTCTTTGGTGCTTTCTTAATCTAAATTAAAAGTAGTTCAGTAGTAGAACCTTTCATTAGTAAAAAGGACGCTGGGAATTATAGTCCTTGTTTCATCCGTTGACTTCCTCAGCTACATTCATTTGGACAACATAAATCTCCTAAATGATGCCTACACCCATGTAGCAGAAGCTCAAACTGTGTGGAGTTGTATCCAGTTTTGTGCAGAATGGGTCCTGAATATTGTGATAGGCTTTGAAAACTACCTGGTTTTTGAAGACTTTCTCCCAATAGGAAGCAAATTGCTAAAAATACCCATTCCTTCTTTGAAGAAGAAACTTAGTAAAGAAGTACATCCCTACTACCACAATACAATTGTCCCTCCACATTCGCTGGGGTTTGGTTCCAGGAGCCCCTGTGGATACCAAAATCTGTGAATACTCAAGTCCCATTATATGCAATGGCAGAGTGAAATGGTGTGCCTTATATAAGATGGCAAAATCAAGGTTTGCTTTTTGGATTATTATTTTGTTTAAGAATATTTTCAAACCATGAATACTTGAATCTGTGGATACCAAATCCGTGGATATGGAGGGACAACTGTACTTCACTCCCCCCATGTCACCTGGTGGTTCTCTCTCTTTTTTATCATCCCTCTCTTTTTGCCACCATCCCTTTCTTCCACCCCTTCTCTTTTTCTTTCTTTCTTTCTTTCTCTCTGTGTTATGCCATCTTTTTCCACCTCTGTCCCTTTATGTCTGAAAGCCAAATTATATTAGACCCAAATGTACTTACAGGCCACAGGTGGTAGTTTCCCCATCCCTGTTTAACATAGATGGGGTGGGGGACGATCTAAATGTAAGTCCATGTTGTTTTTCTTTATATGAAATAATTAGACTGTTCTCTGTTTTTATAAAAGTCATCTATGAGTGTGTGTGTGATGATTGATAGATAGATAGATAGATAGATAGATAGATAGATAGACAGGGTATGTACAATGGACCTGGGTATGTTTCCTTTCCCAGTGTGCTGATTGGCTGCTCAGGAAACATACCCAACCAATCATCACCCACATGCAAATTCCCTCCACCTCACAATCCACTGTTGCCACTCAATCTGCATCTTCACCCCCAGCCTTACAAGGGCCCCTCCCTCCTCTCCCTCCCTCAGCCAATCACCACCCACATGCAAATTACCTCCCCACCTCCCAATCCACTCCTGCCACTTAATTTGCATGTACATCCCCAGCCTCACAAGGGCCCCTCCCTCCTCTCCCTCCCTCAGCCAATCACCACCCACATGCAAATTCCCTCTCCACCTCACAATCCACTCCTGCCACTCAATCTGCATCTACACCCCCAGCCTCACAAGGGACCCTCCCTCCTCTCACTCCCTCAGCCAATCACCAGTCATGGTCTGCGACGGGACCCAGACAGTCAACTAGCAGCAGCCGCCGCAGGGCAACAGAGCGACTCACACTTAGCAATTCCAGGAATGCTGAGAAGGGGGAGGAGGAATTTAAAAATCCACTGGCCTACCTTACAGGGTTGTCGTGAGGTCTACCAGGAGCTTTTTTAATGGTGTATGGGATGCTGGGAGAACGGCACATGGTATATATATATATATATATATATATATATATATATATATGGAAAATGCAAAATTTGTTAAATAAATGGTTTTTGTAGCAACTCTTCGTTGTGAGTCTTTTTTACTAGAGCTTCTTTTCCCCCTTTCCTGAAAAAGGAACTCAGATGATCTACGCCTGTGGCAGAATGAGGAGCAATTTTATGTCACCCTTCCTCAAAGATCCTCAACTCTCACATAGTTTGGCCACACAGGAGACTGGGATTATCTGTTTTCTTTTGAGGAAACAGAGTTGGGAACAGAGATTAGCAATGAAACTCACATTCCCTCTCCCTGTCACTTTGTCCCATTGAGTATGTCCCATTGAGTTCAATGGGTATATTCCCAAGTAAACATGCTGAAGAATCAGTGGAAGCAATCAGTGAAACAAAGGGGTGGTGAGATGCAATCCACCGGTGTTTCTCCTTGAAGCACTGGACTCACGTTACCCTTTTAAAAAAACATCAAATCACTTCCAAACGGAGAGACACTGAGCTTACTAGGAGAGGGAACTGATGCTACAGAAGTTGACTTGATAGCAGGTGGCAACAGCAATAAAGGATTTATTAGTTTCTCTGCTAGAGAGCTGTAAGTTCAGAGGACTACACTAGACCTCCCTAGCAGAGAATTCTAAGTAACTCAATCATAGAATCATAGAATTGTAGAGTTGGAAGAGACCACGAGGGCCATCCAGTCCAACCCCCTGCCACGCAGGAAATCTTGATCAAAGCTTCCCCGACAGATGGCAATCCAGCCTCTGTTTAAAGACCTCCAAGGAAGGAGAGCCCACCACGCGCCGAGGGAGTGTGTTCCACTGCCGAACAGCTCTTACTGTCAAAAAGTTCCTCCTAATGTTGAGGTGGAATCTCTGTTTCTGGAGCTTGCATCCATTGCTCCGTGTTCCAGTCTCTGGAGCAGCAGAAAACAAGCTTGCTCCATCCTCAATGTGACACCCCTTCAAATATTTAAACAGGGCTATCATATCACCCCTTAACAGTCTTTTTTCCAGGCTAAAAATACCCAGCTCCCTAAGTCTTTCCTCATAAGGCATAGTTTCCAGACCTTTTACCATTTTAGTTGCCCTCCTCTGGACATGCTCCAATTTGTCAATATCTTTTTGAATTGTGGTGCCCAGAACTGGACACAGTATTCTAGGTGAGGCCTGACCAAGGCAGAATGGAGCATGACAGGCACAATAGTATCAAACCATTATAACTAGAGTAGAGTAGATACTCATCTGAATCATTCAAGCTCATATTATTCCAACAGCACACGCCACTCTTACTTTCTGAGCCAAGTGCCATCAGTATGTGGATTTGGTTCACCCAACATCCTATACCTGGCTACTGACATTACTATATATGCAAGCCTTCAGGTGTGGCCAGTAGCTCTGTTATTGTGGCGTGGTGACTCCACCCTTGGTTTCAATGGCAGCCTTCTCTGCAACTCCTCCAGATTTTAGCAGCCCCTCCAACTGCTATGGAAGCTATCCTGGATATCTCTATTAACAAATAAGGCTTATCTACATGGGCTAAATATCCTGGCTTGCCCTTGTTCCAGAGCCCTGCAGTCCAGAAGATACCAGGCATTTACCCCGATCTGCCTCCAGGCAGTCCTTACCACTCCCAAGGCAGATACAGGGCTGGAACAGAGGCAAACTGGAATAGGGCCCGATAAACCATTCTAAGATAATGCCCAGTTTAATTTGGTACTGCCAGATGGGACTCTGCATGTCCATGGGAACCCATCCTGGCACACCGTCCCTCAATGCTGCCACCAGCTCCCTGGGTCTCCCAGAAGCCAGGCAGGGAGCCCTCAGCATGCGACCAAGGGGTTGTCTAAACAGTGAAACTACTCCTTGTGATGTGAGGACAATCCTACCTATCTTAATGGGATCCTGCATTGCATCGCCTTATTTGGAAGGGGGGCGGAACATCCAAAACTCCAAAGAAAAAGTCTTCACAACTTTTCCCAGAGTTTTTAAAAAACAGTGAGGGGAAGGCATATTTCTGCTAGTTGGGGCAAGGGATTCACTTTGAATCACTCTCCCATAGGAGAGGAAGCACAAAGCTGATTGACCAGATGAAGATGGGGGCAGAGCTTGCTAACAGGGCAAGCGCCCGGTGTCCCCATGTTGATTTTTCACCTTAGCTTGGCTAGCCACTTGGAGAGGTGTTGTAGGAGTGTTTCTTCCCACCACCTCCTCCGAGCAGCTGGCTAAGCAGCCAAGTGGCTACTAATGTCCCTTTCTAGCCTGCGATGCTGGGATGGGATGCTAGCCCCTTCCACCTCCATTCGTGAAACTGACACGGCCACCATCTTGATTTGTGGCCGTGTGAACATTGTGGAAGAGAGTTTCAAATATACTCGGATTTTACCAAATCTCATGGAGACAAAGGAACGCTGTTGCGAATTGCTAATAATCCACAGATATGTGCATTATTTCCTCCTGTATAGATGGGGCCCAAGGCTGGTTGCATGCAGGGGGCCTTCAGTCACATGTTGTGGACCCCCTTCCTGGCCCCTAGATAAGCCCCTCGAGGTACTGCAGAGGAGACTGCCATTAAAACTGAGGATGGAATCACTGTCCAGCAATACAGAGCTGCCAGCTGAAATGGCACTCTTACCATGCTCACTTTATTACAATATTGTATCCAACCTGGCTGCCATGTTTTGAACTAGTGGAAGTTTCCAAACTTGTAGCCTAACGTAGCCTAACGTAGAGCACCTTGCAAGGTAGCCTAACGTAGAGCACCTTGCAGAAGCAGATAATAAATTCTTTGTTTGGGTCCCTGTAGAGCAGCAGTGCCCCTTGAAATATATTTGGGGAAATTGTCCAAAAATGGGAAATGGCTTTGCCATCACCATGAGAAGCAGATTTATGAGGGGTGTGTGGGCAGAAGGAGGGAAAAATCCTTTTTGACTCAGCCCTGACTTCCATTCCTCTGTACTTCCCACCTCCATCCTACAATTGCATGGAGCAAGATAATCAGGGATTTCCCAGAATCACCTTTGCACTCTGTCCATCAGTTCTGGGCTGACACATCCCTGGTTGTTTCCCTCCAGTGTTGACATTTCAGCCACCGAGGCTGAATCCCACACCTCTGTGTACAGCCTGGGATCTGGAGAGTTCTGCATGATTCATTGGTTTTGAAAAGAGGCCAAGCATGAAGGGGATGTTTTTTATTTATTTATTTATTTGCTTAACACTTTAAATAAGAAGATCTCTCAGAAAACATTAGGAAAGGTTAGGTGGAAGGAAACTGGCATTTGATTAATTCTATTTTCTAATCCAATGTGTACTAAGGAGAGGGTGTTTCAAGTGCACTGCACATCATGGAAACAACACTTTTATTTTTCATCAAATAAGAGTTCTGAAGAACTCCAAAGCACTCAGGAAGCAAACATCAGGAGACCCTCCAAGACCCAGAGAAGGAGAAACATAACCCCATTTTCCACACACAGGATTTCACAACATTTTCATTCACCACTTCATTAGTAAGAAGGTAAGGAATGTTCATAAATATTTGCATCCTCAGTGAGACAGGCTATCTTGATGTGTTAAGAGAATGTTTGCCCAGTCAATGATTTTTCACTCTCCTGGACATTTTTTTTTTTTTTTTGCCAGAATTTTGTTTGTGCAAGTTTGTGTGTGTTGAATAAAACAAATACCGGTACATCTGCAATGTTTTGAGGTAGAACCTGGATCCCAGAAGGATATCATAAAATTGAAATTGGTGTAATTAAATGATTAAAAACAGGTATTTATATAATTAAAGCCTCAGAGGTTTCAGCTCCTTCTATCCTTGGTAATGCCTGATGGAATTGGAGTGATAAACAGCATACAGTGACAGCTATAGAATCCCCAATTTCTGAGCATGGATTTCAGAGAATGGCACTGAGACCAAGAGCGGTCTTCTCTAAGTTAAGGACATGGAGTCTGTAGATCCAGAAGTTCTATGTTTCCACCCCCCAAGCACAGCTGGATTATGAAGTCTCTCTACAGGAAATGTGTGCCAACATGGTGTAGTGGTTTGAGGCAAACAGAGTCCAGAGCCAACAAACACAGTCCAGGTCAAACACAATGAGCAGGAACACGACAGCTACTCAGCTGGGTCAGATAATCTCCAACAACCCCTGGAGGGTAGTGCTGCATATTTATAGCTAAGCAGCTAATGCTTAGCTAATTGCTGCTTCCTATAAATACCCAAAGACTGCCTCAAGTCTTTCTTTTGTTGTCTCCGTGCTGTGAAGGTAGGTATAGAACCATAAAATCATAGAATTGTAGAGTTGGAAGAGACCACGGGAGCCATCCAGTCCAACCCCCTGCCATACATACAGTATAGGTAAGTTGTCTTCTGTATCTGAAGAGGTAGGACTGTCTACTAGACCTGGTACTGCATGATTGACTGTATCTGAGGCCTGTGGCTTGGGAGCATCTGCCTACTCTGGTTCAGCAGATCCTGGCATGTCCACTGCTTCAATCTCAGGGTCAGAGTCCATTTCTAAGTTCTCGAAAGGACTTCTACTGGCGAGTGGGCCGCTGGTGAGTGAGCCCCTGAAGGATGACACATCCAGCCACCTCCTGCAAGCAATGAGCAGAAGCAAAGACTCATGTTGGGTTCTGTTGCAGCTCATCACACTGCAGGTCTCTGGGAGAAGGGAGCAGGATCCATCATTCTCCAGAGCCCTCCTCACTAACACTACTTGGCTTTTAAGGTCAGTTTTACGGGGTCAGATTGGGAGACAGACCATAAGTACAACATCATAGCTATGTGTGCCGTACAGGATCTCAGCCTCTGTTTTGGGTCACCTCTGGAGGGGTGCGTCATCTTCAACATCTATATGACAGTCATATTTTTCTCCCTACTGAATCCAATATAGCCTTTTCCATGTTGGGAATAGCTATACCCATTGAATTGAATCAAGGCAATGGGGGTAACTTTTGCATCAGCTCATTTCTGAAGAATTTACAAATTTTGCACTTTTTTAATGCTTGAGGATAGGGAGAACTTGAGGTTTGACAGAATCAGGGCCGGTTTAAGGGTCCTGCAGCACTTGCAGCCGTAAGGGCCCCATCATTGTGGGGGGGCCTGTCATAACCCTCCTCCGGAAAAAAAAAATTATTAATACTAATCTGATTATCCTGTACTGTGAATATGTTAGGTTAGGTTACATTGACCTGAAATAAACATATGGGGCCCCAAAATAAAATGTTGCAGAGGCCCCCAAAATTCCTTAAACCAGCCCTGGACAGAATCATTGTGAGAGAAAGTGAAATTGATAGTTTCCCCATCCTGATCCATGACTAAATGGATACATTGACCAGAAATGGACTGAATTTCTAAAACTAAGAGAAAAGTGATTTTTCCTTTGCTTTGGTCAGCTGTCCTTAAGACAGCTGCTTCTCGAGAGCTTTCCCCCATTCTTGGTTACTCAGTGTACATGGGAAGTAGAAACATAAAATCTTTTCCCTTTCTGCAATGACTCACAAATGACCTCTCTTTTGTGACATTTGTACAATTACTTGGTTGTTAATAAGTCTTTCTTTAGAAAGGAAGACTTCCACCTACCTTTTATTCTCAAGAAAAAGAGAAGGAAAAATTAAACAGAAGAAATAGAAGGGTACAGTTTGGTATCTAACTTGGGAATAATCTGAGAATAATCATGAATGAAGTAGATTCCACTATACACAAATATTTCCCAGAGGAAAGAAAACTCTCAGATGTGCAGGCAGCTAATTCATCTTAAACTGACTAATAGCCAATGCTCAACTGAATAAATACTTGCATAACTGCTTCTAATGGGCAAAAAGGAATTAATTCCTAGTAATTTGTGACAGATTGTTTGCAATCTATGAGATGGATCAGTTTTGAGAGGCTGGTTAGACCTTCAACAGAGCTCTTGTGAATAAACGAAGGAATTGTGGTGCTAGTCACCCAAGTTATGTGATATTAACTCCCATGAGGAAATGAATCACCATTTCCTGGATTATCAAATGGGCCAGAGATATGACATAACCCAACAGGGCTAGAACAGAGAAAGAAATCAAGAGTAAGGCCAGCTGAGCTGAGGACCTTCTCAGAGTCCCATTTTGGGGGAGATTTGTAAGACATATTCCCCTAAGTGTGAACTGCTTTTTTTCTCAAATTGCATTAACCACAACACTGAGCTTCAACAGCTCCTATGGTAAAGTTGATTTACCCTTAATGGGAGTTTGTGCTGTTTTTCTACCAGTTCTTATCCCTTGCTAAAACTCAAAGCCGGATCTCCCAACCCAGACATGGAAGCCATCAAGCTCAACTTCTCGGGTAGCTCTTTTAGAGTTCAGACTAAAATCCAGAACAGATTCGCTTCCCCACTGACATCAGAGCCACCCACAAGCAATGAAATGGGCTCCTGCCCATAGGAAGGCTCAAACCAGTTCTCCTTTATCTGTTGTCTTCCATATTGTATTGAACTACAGCTCAATACCTGTCACCATTGACCATGCTGGCTGAGGCTGGCTTAAGAACATCTGAAGAACTGTCAGTTCCCTAATTCTGCTGCCCAATGTCCCAAGATTATCACATGACACTGTTATAGCACTATTATTCCACTTTAACTGCTATGGCTGCCTCCTGTGGAATCTTGGGATTTGCAGTTTCGAACTCTTAGCTAGAGAGCTCTTAGACCTCACTAAACTACAAACCCCAGAATTCCACAGGAGGCAGCCATAGATGTTAAAGCAGAATAATAGAACTATAACCGTGTAGTGTGATAAAGTCCTTTTAAGACTTTTATAGGCTTCATAGAAATATCTATTAAGGAGAAACATTTCTTTTTTTGGGGGGAACCTTGTTCCTGATTCAGTGGACAACAACTGAACATGAGCCATCAGTGTGACGCGACAACTAAAAAAGCCAATGTGATTCTAGGCTGCATCAATAGGAGTACAGTGTCTAGATCAAGGGAAGTAATAGTGCCACTCTATTCTGCTTTGGTCAGACCTCACCTGGAATACTGTGTCCAGTTTGGGGAACAACAGTTCAAGAAGGATATGGACAAGCTGGAACGTGTCCAGAGGAAGGTGATCAAAATGGTGGGAGGTCTGGAAGTCATGTCCTATGAGGAGCAGCTTAGGGAGCTGGGTATGTTTAGCCTGAAGAAGAGAAGGTTAAGAGATGATATAGCAGCCATGATTTAATATTTGAAGGGATGCCATACTGAGTATGGAGCAAGCTTGTTTTCTGCTGCTCCAGAGACTAGGATGCGGAGCAATGGACTCAAACTACAGGAAAAGAGATTCCACGTAACCAATTGGAAGAGCTTCCTGATGGCAAAAGTTGTTTGGAAATGGAATGCACTGCCTTGGAGTGTGGTGGGGTCCCTTTCTTTGGAGCGTTTTAAACAGAGGCTAGATGGCCATCTGTCAGGAATGCTTTGATTGTTTATTACTGCAAGACAGAGGGTTGGACTGGATGGCCCTTGTGATCTCTTCCAACTGTATGATTCTAGGATCTATATGATTCTAATCATGGGCAACTCACTTCTCAACACAATTTCTGAAACTTTCTTCAGCTGAGCAACGAGTTGGCTAAACACTGCGACCGCAAGACAATTTCATGTTTACAAGTACAGCTGGTGGTCTTGTGTTTGCAGTTAATGGATGGAAAATATATTTCCAAACTTAAAAGGGAAAAAAATAAAAGATTATAAACAAAATGTTTTAATAGTGATTGGGAGAAGATAGAGCAGTACTGTGTATCTACCACATGGCTTTCCTGTCTAATATGTTACTTGGCCCACATTTCAAAGATCATGTGTAACAGCTCCATCTAGTGACAACTGCCACTATTAATGGGCTTTGTTTCCTGTATTTGAAGCCATTTCACCCTATTCTTCACTGCTTACAAAGATCGGGAATAAAACCATCATCATCTAGATGGCTGACCATCTAGAAGGCATAATATGAGAGGAAAGGTGAAGAGGAGGGAGGAGGAAGAAAGCAAACCCCACTCACTAATTCTTGGCTGCAAAGGTCTTGTCACAATCAGCTAGAATAGGAAACAGTTCAAGAAGAAGAGGAGCCCAAAGATCCAGGTGTCTCAGATGTACCTCCTTTCAGCTCAACATAGCCTTCATCAAAGCATCTTCTCCAAGGCCCAGGAGACGATTGTTAGCCTCAGCTACAGCAATGTTGTTGTGTTTTCCTAATTACTTGAAAGGTCCACAAGCCTTCTCTGCACTCCTCCCTCCACGGATCCCTACATTTTTTTCCCTTTTCTATTTCCCAATTTTTTCTATTTCCCTTTTCTATTTTCTATTTCCCTTTTCTATTTCCCAATGAATGATGAGATCCATTCATTTTGCACTTGCTCTTAGAACCTGGAAAGTTCCTCTTGAAATAATTAGTTACTGTTATAACTCCAAGGGGCAAAAATAGTTGGCTACTATTAGATTGCTTAAATGTAACTCTTTTTCTCGAGAGCCATGGATCATGTTGTGGTTTGAGTATTGGACTAGGGCCAGGGGTCAAATCCCTGCTCAGACATGGTGAAAACTCACTGGGCGACATTGGGTAAGTTGCACACTCTCAGCTTCAAAGGAATCATAGAACCATAGAGTTGGAAGAGACCACAAGGGCCATCTTGTGCAACCCCATTCTGCCATTCAGGAACATACAATCAAAGCACTCCGGACAGATGGTCATCCAGCTTCTGTTTAAAAACCGCCAAAGAAGGAGACTTTACCACACTCCAAGACAAATTTTACACTGCTGAACAGTTCTTCCAAAGGCTTAGGGGGAATCTCTTTTCCTGTATAAATATTGCTAAGAAAACTCTATGAGAGAGTCACTAGAAGCTGGAGTTGGCTTGAAGGCACGTAACAACAACAAAACTATTTTCTTTCCTGTTCTTCAAATGCAACTAAAGAGTTACTTTTTGTTATTCATTTTTAAAATGTGAATGCCACAAACTCATGAGCTATGGTGTTAAATGCATTCTCTTCCCTTCCACCTCACTGTTGCTACAATGCCCACAACACAGCACAAGGCTGTAGCATAAGCCAGCCCATGGACGGTGTGATATTTGCTGTCTGCCACTATCTGAGGCCACACCCTTTAATTACTAGAGTGAGATAGAAGTTAGCATTACATAGCAAAAGGAAAGAAGTTATACTTCATTGTTACAATTATCAATGCAACCGAGTTATGCTTTAATATTCCAAAAAGGGATTAATTGCTCTGGCTGCTCTCTTCAGTGGGCCTGAAGGCATGTAACAAACAATCCCTTCTGGTGAGCAACTCATCCAGTCTGAAATGCTCTTGAAATGCTTCACAGATGCTACTTGTGTCTCCTGGCTGTTCCACGTGTTTCTACAGATTTGCATTATAGAGTAATTATGGTAAAGAGTATTCTCTTAGAGTAAATAAGGTAAGGAGTAAGAGCAGGGAGGAGCAATGGGTGAGTGAGTGTGGTCCATTCTTGGATGCTGGCTGGCTGGTAGAGGGAGAGAAAGTGGTGGTTGAAATTGGAGAGTGAAAGGCAATAGTTGGGAGTGAGAGTTAGAAAGTGGTTAGAAAAAAGGGTCAGGGTTAGAGTAAGGGTTAAGGTTAGGGGTAGGGGTAGAAAGAAGGAGTGAAGGTGGTTAGAAAAAAGGGTTAGGGTTAGAGTAATGGTTAGGGTTAGGGTTAGAAAGAGGGAGTGAAGGTGGTTAGAAAAAAGGGTTAGGGTTAGAGTAAGAGTTAGGGGTAGGGGTAAAAAGAAGGAGCGAAGATGGTTAGAAAAAAGGGTTGTGGTTAGAGTAATGGTTAGGGTTATAAAGAGGGAATGAAGATGGTTAGAAAAAAAGGGTTAGAATCATAGAATCATAGAATTGTAGAGTTGGAAGAGACCACGAGGGCCATCCAGTCCAACCCCCTGCCACGCAGGAAATCACGATCAAAACATCCCCAACAGATGGCCATCCCGCCTCTGTGTATAGAAATAGAAGTGCTGTTGCTATTGCTATTAGACTCCCCTCCCAACAGAGACCCACTCTGGAGATCAGCCAACGCCAGGCCAGGGCCAAGTCCCACTAGAATAATAATAATAATAATAATAATAATAACAATGTTTATTTATATAGCACCATAGGCTTTACATAGTGCTTTATAAAGGAGAAAAATGACAATCCAAAACAAACACAAAAACCTGGCTACGGCGCACATTCTAAAACCACAAACAAGATTATAAAATTAATAAGATATTACAATAATAATAATAATAATTATATTTATTTGAATCCCACCCCTCTACAAAACGCAATCGGGGGGGCTTTCTCTTTCTGTTAGGGTTAGAGTAAGGGTTAGGGTTAGAAAGAGGGAGTGAAGGTGGTTAGAAAAAAGGGTTAGGGTTAGAGTAAGGGTTAGGGTTAAGGTTAGGATTAGAAAGAGGGAGTGAAGGTGGTTCTGGTGGGTAGAAATAGAGGGTTGAATAGGCAGGGATTTAAATTAGGAGTACACCTGTGGTGTCTATTGAAACATAAAGTGTTACAGTGAACAGGTAAAGATGTAAAATATTTAGAGGGTGAAACAGATGAAAGGATAACAATTAAGAAGGTTGTTTGTATTAAAGAAATTTGTTAATCCTGACACACTAGGGAAGGGTGAAAGGGAGTCAGAACAAGATATTTGAAGATTCTAAGAAATTATGCGTAAAGAGGAGTTATCGATAAATGTTTACAGAAGTTATATAAAAAACACAAAGAACAGAAACTCTGGGGCATGTAATGAATTAATATAAGATTTAAGTCTCTGTAAGTAATCATAAATATAGAAAATGTATTCTTTGAACTGAAATGGAATATGTATGTATTGTTACCATTTAATAAAAATATTTTTTTAAAAAAAGAAACATAAAGTGCATGGGAAAAGAAACTGTAACCACAAGCTTGTGTTTTTAATCAATGTTATTTTTGCATATCGTTTAACAAAGGTTGCTTGTTCAGACATGTCTGTTTATTTGGGCTGGCTTTCAAGGGCTTTGTCAAAGCAGCAGAGGAAGGAATGTGGGATATGATGACAGCACAATTGTAAAACGTGTTATTCTTAAAGATTCTTCTTGCTCCTGATGAATGGATTCAGGTGGAAAGGGTATGGCAAACCCACTAATAATCAGCCAGACTTTGTACTGAGGATGCAAAGAATGTGATTCCTTCCGTACTTCTGTACAGCTTTACTTTTCCTAAACATTTTTAGAGGCTCCAATGAAGATTTGAAATATCGGAAGATGATTGCCTTTTTTTTTAATGGTGGCTCAGTTGGAAATAGACCAGCACTGGAAAACTGTGGAACTAACTATTGAAAATTGGTGGTCCAGAATATGTACCATATGATTGATGGAGAAACTCACGTACACTATGGCAAAAACTAGAGGAATAAAGAGAAAAGAGACTTTTCACGAAGAATGGATGCCTTTTATTGATTACATCAGTAACACATCACAATGTTTACAACCATCAAGCAGACACCAAGACCTTTGAAATGACACTTTTTTTGCAGACGTCTTCACAAAGGAAGGTAGTTCTAGGATCCAAGAACTTATATAAGACATTGATTTCAGTCCAATGTATTTTTCTTATGTCTCACAGTTGTTGTTTGTACAATGTATACATATTTGAGTTGGATGTTTAAACTCCTTTATAAAAAAATAATTAAAAAACAATTAAAAAAGAATGTTCCCAATTTTTTTCTTGAGATCAGTAAGAAATGATGTCAACACTGGCAGAAGCCACTGAATATTTTATTTTATTTTTGCAGTGCAGAATCTATTTTGCAAAAAGTTCATTTGCTTGAAACGTATGGGCCGGAATCCCATATCATGGTTACTGGTCCATAACTACTCCATGTTCCATTATACTATATCTTCACAATTGTGGCATTATTGTTTTTCCATGCCAAAAATGCTGTTTCCCGCACAGAAAAATGATGATTCCTGTGGAAACCAACCATGTGTGAATTTTGTGAACAGAAATGCCAAATTACGAATCAGCTTCAAGAACAGCATAGTTTTTGAAGTCTTTCTCACAGCGAGAAGAAAATTGCTAAAATGACAAGTTTTTTCTTCCTTTGAGAAGAGATTTACTGAAGAATTACATCCCCTGTTTTCACCCAGTGTAGAAGAAAATTTTTGAAATTTTTCATTTTTGTATGTGACATTAAAAAGAGCCAAAAATGAGATCCTTCCTCTCCAGTTTGATGATAAGCATGACACAGAGGATACAAACCGGAAGCCAGTTATGCAAGAGGACTGCAATTATTCCCAGAACCTTCTTTGACAAAATGTATCAAGTATCTGAGGCAACCTACAGCCCATATTTGGAAACATTTTCCATCTCAGGCAGCTCTAATGAAGTATCCCACACACACACTCCCCCCCCCTTTGTTTTTTCTTCACAAATGAAGATTCAAGAAGGACTCATCCCGCGCTTTCTGCAAGCGCACTGATGACTAAAAAGGCCAATCCAAGATAAACAAGTCCAGTTGCAGAAAGCACAGCAGAAGGTCTTCTTGGGTGATGATTCCAGGTTGTGATTCTTTCTGCGTTGTCATTTCTCTTCAAGACTTGTTCGGCATGAGTTCTCAAATAAGGCTGCAGCATTGTGGATAGTGCATCTCCATGCCTCCTGATGTGAAGCCAGGGCGGACCACTGTTGGTGATCAATTTGGCTGAGCCTGAGATGTTTTTTCAGGGAGTCCTTGTATTGCTTTTTTTTTTTTTTTTGGAGCGGCCCTCTTACTCTGACCCGTGGTGAGTTCACCGTAGAGTACTATTTTGGGGAGGTGATGGTCCTCCATCCTAGAAACATGCCCTGCCCAGCGCAGCTGTGTTCTCAATATCATGGCCTCAATGCTGGTGATCCCTGCTTGCTCAAGGACAGCAACATTCATCACATAGTCAGTCCAGCATATATTTAGGATTGTACGTATACAGTGCTAATGAAAATGTTTGAGGAGTCATAATGCACAAGCAACTGGACAGATTTATTTAATCCACAACAATTTAAAAACATTCCAAACTGGTTCAGGATGAAAAGTTCATTTCATTCAGATAAACTCCCTCAGAGGAAAGTATTTTTTTATATATCAGAAAACAGCTGTATACTTTACGGTTTTCCCACATGCAGTAGCCTGGAATTAAACTGGGCCACCTTCAGTGAACAAATGGAAAACAGACCATTTGAATTAACAGAATGGTATTCACCCACCTCTGCTGACTCTCTTTTTCATCTTACGTGGGGCCACTTGCTTCAAGAACCATTGTAAAGACTTTCCCAGTTCAATGCCAGTGGAGTAGTGAATCCACTTCAGGTTCTAGTTTGAACCTAAAAGGATCTATCCAATGTGCTGAATTCCACCCTAAAATAGATTCAGTACCTCAGAGAGGTCCTGTACAGTCAGGTTTAAGCAGGAGTTGGTCATTACATAGGGGTCAATTTCCCCCTCCAACCCCTATGAGCCACACATACCCCAACAGTGCTTCCAAGTACCTCTGCCGTAATCCAGATGGTTAAAAAAAAACCTCTTGGAATCTACGGGGAATCTCATGTGTCCAAATGGGATCCCGCAGCGTTCTGTCCTTTTTGGAGGGAGAGGATACAAAAGTTGGGGAAAGTCTCTTTTCCTGTAGTTTGAGTCCATTGCTCCATGCCCTAGTCTCTGGAGTCGCAGAAAACAAGCTTGCTCCATCCTCAGTATGACATCCCTTCAAATATTTATACATGACTCTTATATCACCTCTTAACCTTCTCTTCTCCAGGCTAAACATACCCAGCTCCCTAAGCTGTTCCTCATAGGGCATGGCTTCCAGACCTTTCGCCAAAATCACAGAAGCAGTACTTCCAATAGTACCCATACATTTTTTGTGCCCATGCTTGGCACTTGTCCTTTGCAGATTGTCTTGTCAACACCAGCTATCTCCTTATTTGGATGCCACAATGAATGAGCACTGAATATTCAATGTTGAACATATTCATTTTTCCTAACATCTCATTGAACTTGGAATGGTAGAGATTTACCTATGAGTAAATAAACAATAGGATTGGCCTACAGGAATTGAAGCTTCCTGAGTGGAATCCTGTCCAGGATTCTCTTCATTCAGGGCTGCCCAACACTCAAAAAAACCTTTTTTCAACAGGGTTATGAATACCGAAAATTATTCTTTCCACCACAATCCGTCACGCACACACATATATCCCACCATGCTGCTGCCATTTCCTTTCATCCATGCAAGTACACCAGATGGACTTTCTGCTCTGCTAGCAGTAACTATGGTCTCATTTATGGCTTGACAGTAAAAGAGTGTTCTGCAATTTCCCTCGAGTTTCAAAAATGGGAACAAAACAGAAATATTCCATAATGTACAAATTCTGTTGTACAAACTCTCTCACTCACAGGGCCGGTTTAACCAGTCTGCCAAATCAGCATTGGCAGGGGGCCCCAAGGTCAAGGGGGGGGCCTGCTGACCTCCTTATCTGACAAAGGTTTTCTAGGAAGACTCTATGGTAGTTGTGCTGTTTTGTGTCCCATGGATAATGAATCCATGGATACAGGGGTCCTACTGTAATCTGAGCAACCTGTATTGTGAATAGGTTAGGTTACACTGACCTGAGATAAACATATGGGGGGCCCAAAATAAAGCATTGCAGGGGGCCCCAAAATTCCTTAAACCGGCCCTGCTCACTCACCTACCTACCTCACCCACCCGTTTCAAGAGTCCGTGATGAAAAGTCCAAGCCATTTCCAAATACCTCATCAGAACGTCTATTGACAGATTGTTTCCTTATTTACCATAAAGCATCATTGTAACGTATAATTCTTTGAAATCTCTGAATAATGGTAAGAGCTAGTGACGAACAATTTGTCAGAGCATTGCGGTCAGTGATGCCGAGGGTTTTCCTGTCAAAGGTGCTCTTCCCTAGTGTAGATGCCCACAACAATATCTTGATGGGGTACTGGTGAGCTCAGCAACTATGAGCAACTGTGGTGCTTCCTCGAAGTCAGTGACAAATGGTGGAAATTGCAGTCACCATCACAGCTCAGTTGCTGCGGTTAGCTCACTCCGTGAATGCTGGGAGCTTTCTTCCCAGCATTTTGGGACACCCAATGACTGTCAGAGCAACCACATGAGATGCCGTGCTTTGTATTTGTGAATTCTGAAATGACTAGTCCTTTTTACCTAGTCAGCATTCTTTGTTTGTAGGCACATTCGGTTACTGTTCAATGACTTTTCCTTTCTTTTGCTCATACTCTTAACACTGGCTGTGGATCTACAGCCCTCAAGATCCCATGAAAGCTTATGCCAAATATAATATGTTGAACCTTTAAGGTGGCACAAAATACTTTGTTGATCATCGATAATTAGTTGGGTTTTTTTAAAAAAAAATCCTTTTATTTATCAATAAAACAATTCATCACATTCAATAGTATCCAGATAACATCCCTATAAGCGTCAACATCAACACTGACATAGTCATATTCCTATACAACTTATGATTATAATATACATACCCACCATCTTTCTAACAATGCTAACATTTTCAAATATCAAACTCTCTGACACATTCATTCTAAAGGATAGACTTCCCATCATCATCTGGGTTGGATAGTATTGTATCAATATTTCTCCTTTTTTATAATCCCAAGTATCACATTAAATATTTACCTGTTATCTTATTTGTTCCACACATTAATCAAATTTTACATTTTAAGTATTTATTTAATTTATATTAAATCCCCACACCTATAGCAGCCAGTTTCCCCCAGCCATCTTTTAAATATAATATTAGCTCTTTCCATTCTTTCCTACATTTTCCGAGGACTGATTCCTAATTAGGCAACTTAGTTTATCCATCTCCATGTATTCCTGTATTCCATAATTAGTTGCATCTGGTCCATCACTTCCATAAAACACCAGTCCAGGATGTCCACAGATTTTGCAGTTTGGGCAAAAAGCTATAAGCATCACACTGATGATAAACCCATTCCATGTCATTGTCTGATCCGTGTAACCCCATTGGGATGCCATTTGTCAAAGCATCAAATGAAGAGCCTCCTAAACCTGCCCTCAAAGTGTCTGAAAAGTGTCCTCACCGGGGCTGAGAAATACACAGTCATAGGTGGTAGTATCAGAAACCACTGAGAAGTCCATCAGATAAGTTCAGTTGCTGCAGTAGATCATGAACGAGAGCAACCATAACTATTTCTATCCCAAAATTAGGAAATCCATAAAAGCCCACATATTATCAGTGGCGCTTTCCAGTTTTCCAAATGGACAGTATCCTATAAACAGCTCAACATTAAGTCTCCAACAAGCAATCCTATTAATCTTGGTATCAAGACATCTACACAACCCAGAATGAAAGCTGAGTTGTTGGTGTTTTCTTCTGGCCAGTCAGCAAACCTAGCTATACTGCTTTGGTCAGACCTCACCTGAAATGCCACCTCCAGTTCTGGGCTCCACAGTCCAAGAAGGATATTGACAAGTTTGAATGAGCCTACAGAAGGGCTATCAAGATGATCAGAGTTCTGGAAGCCAGCCCTGTGAGGAACAGTGTAGGGAATTGGGTATGTTTAGCTCGGGGAAGAGGAACTTGACAAGTGATATGGTAGCTGTATTTAAATCTCTGAAGGGATGGCCAGCTTGTTTTCTGTTGATCCAGAGATGAGGATGAATTGATGGATTTAAATCACAAGAAAAGAGATCCCACCTTTAGATTAGCAAGAACTTCCTGATGGTAAAAGCTATTTAGCAGTGAACTAGACTTCCTCGGAGAATGGTGGGCTCTCCTTCATTGGAGATCTTTAAACAGAGGTTGGATGGCCATTTCTCAGGAATACAGTGGGCCCTTGGTATCCACAGATTTGAGTGTCCATGGATCATTCTGCTGCATACCTAAAATGGTGGTACCCATACCTAAAATGGCAGTGCTGCATATCTAAAATGGCAGCACCCAGAACTAAAAGGGTGGTGCCCATGCCTAAAATGGTGGCTCCCATAACTAAAATGGCAGCACCCTTACCTAAAATGGTGGTGATGTATCCATGCACACATTGCAACCATTGGTTAATAAGGAATTCAGCCATCCATGGTTTTTGCTATCCACAGGGGATTCCTTAATCAAACCTGTGCAGATATGGAAGGCTCACTGTACTTCAATGTGTTTTCTTGCCTAGGCAGAAGGATGGACTAAATGACCCCCATAGTTCTTTCTAGCTGTATGTTTCTATGAATCTATAATATTGTCAGTACTTGGGTTGGATGGTGAGAAGCCCACTGACTGAACAGGTTCCATTATGAGTCTGACCCTGGTGCACCAGCTTCTCCAATGTAACTTGGCCTATCCATTTCTTTAACAAGCCTCAACTAAAACTGAGGTGGGGTCTCCTTCCTTGGAGGTCTTTAAACAGAGGCTGGATTGCCATCTGTCGGGGATGCTTTGATCAAGATTTCCTGCGTGGCAGGGGGGTTGGACTGGATGGCCCTCATGGTCTCTTCCAACTCTGTAATTCTATGATTCTATGAAAACTGCATCTTGAAAGTCAAACTGAGACTGCGCTTGCCAGCTTGACAAAGTCTTTTGTAACAGGATCAGATGAGAAAGCTCACTTCCTGAAGAAACAAACACAAAGCAAGTGTTTCCCGGAGAGAGTAAGACCAAAAGGCACACAAGCATATGAAACAGTTTCAGCAGCAAACCTTGCCCTCCTTTCAGCTCAAAGGGCATTGGCTTCATTCCCAAGTTCCCCTATTTCCTGCTATAAACATCTGAGCGACTTCATCAGATCTTGCAGAGGAGATACCCCACACCTCCTTTCCCACATCTTCTTCCACATTGCACTGAACAGTGAAGGGGATTTTTAAAAAATTCTTTTAAGTTTCATGAATGGAGTCTGATAGTAGATTGAATTCAGCAGTTTATTTAACGACACAGTGATGGGTGGATTCTGACTTGGTAGCCCAGGGTTCCACCTCAAACAAACAAATGAATTTTATATATAATTATTTTTTTTCTTTTGAAAGCATGGAGTGGCAGGAATAGACTAACTCTCCCTTATTTCCCAGGATCTTCCTTATTCAAGCTAAATTTTTGGGATCTTCCCAGCTCTCCTATTGACCTTCTGTTTCTTCCTTGTATTTATATTATTATTTTCTTTTATATTTAGGAAGGTCTGGCATTCAGATGTCAAGGGCGAACAAGTCTGCACAGAGGGAACCCATGAAGCTGGATGTTTGTGTGTGTGTGTATCATTAAAAAGCAAACCAAGAAACTCCTGCCAGCTTGAGGTGTGTGTTTTCATTTATGGCAGAGAGGTGTGTGTGTGTGTTGTTGTTGTTGTTGTTGCATCTGTGTGCATGTGAGAAAGGAAAGTGTATGTTTGCATGTCTCTGTAAGGGGGGGAATGGGTATGTGTGTGCTTTTTCATCTCTGTATATAAAATATTTTTTTGTGTGTGGGGGGGTGAGTGTGTGTTTGTTTTGATAAGATCTCTGTAACACTTCTTTCACTCATGGCGCTTGGGATATTTTTTGTTGTTATTCTTGTTGTTGCTGTTTAGGTTCCCTGGATAGTGCGTACAGCCAATCAAAGTAATAAACAATATGGCCTGGCCATTAAAGATGTGATCTTATACCAATGGGCATTGGCTGGAGTGGCACCACGCCGCTAATAATGCTCAAAATTTGGCTTGACTAAATCTCCCTTAAATTCATGGCTGGAAGTTGGTCACTCTAGGCAGGAATTGAACCTCTTATTGATTATTGGGTGAATATCATTGCATATGTGGTTGCATGTCCTAATACAAGAGTGGTATCCCAATCACGTTTGCACAAGCAGCATAACCATTGTTATAGGTAAGTGCAAGGAAATATCCCCGAGACATGGTCAGTTGTACGGTGGTACAGTTCCGACATATCACAATGTTGAATGGCGTGTCAACACATAAGCAAATCCTTTTGATTCCATTAATTAATTCTTCTTTGAGATCACAAAAAAAAATCACTAGGGACGTTATTAGACAATGCAAATAAGGTGTCATAAGGATGTCTAATGATCATGAAAGGGCGCTCATGCCACATGATGTTGCCTTTTTGTGATCATGTCTTCTTAAAAAAAAAACTTACTTTTTTATTGACAGTTCAAGCTATCAATTGATCCCCGTGGCACTTTTGTGTTGGCATTGCCAGCATTTGAAACTTCGTGCCATTGTATTCACATGAATGCAGAATCAACGGCTGGTCCAGCAAGAATACTTCTGGGTGAGATTGTGACATCCAGGTAGGTGACACACTTTTTGTGACCCTCCTCAGTTTACCTGGGACTTTTTTTTAGTGTGTTTAGGTACTTTTTATAACTTTTACTGTCTTGTTTTTGTTTTTATTTTTGAATTTCCCATGCTATGTATTCTCACGAGAAAACGCGGGATTTCAAACAAAGACATGAACAGAGCTCCATTCACTCCCCACTCATTGTTGGGAAGCCTTTTGCCAGGATAGGAGTAAGTGTGGCATGGGGCGTTCTTTTGCTGGCATAAAAACAGCAAAGTTATGCTGGCAAAAGAACAAGGTTTAGGGGGGGTGGTCTGATAAAGTCCTAGGTCACACTACGATTGTAACAGAACAAGAGATAATGACTGGAATTTTGTAATTGCAATTACAACATTTGCAATTTTGTAACCTAGGATTTTATCATACTACACTGTTATACTGCTATTATTCCATTTTAACGGCTGTGGCTGCCTCCTGTGCATTTCTGGGGTAACCATTGCATGAAGTCCTGCCCTCTGGTTGCTAGCTGTTGTTGTTGTTTTCCCAGTTAGGAGAACTTTCCTTTGGTATACAGGTACTGAAAAACACACCTGCCCTAGCTCCTCCTCAGTCTGGCGTGAAGCAAACAATGGAGCTTTGTCAATCATAAAAACAGCCCTTCCTGCTTGCTCTCTGTATGACTTGGGTTACGTTACTGAGGCAACTCCCTTTCAGGGAAGGAGGATGTCATGAGTTTGCAGAAGGAGGAAACAAGTTGTGACATCAACCAGCCATATACCTGCTGACTGCAAGGAAAAGGAGAGAGCGACAACAGTTTCTGGGGCAGAAACTGAAGAGAGAGAGACAGAGAGACAGAGAGAGTTGAGGGAGAGGACATCCTCTACTGCAAGAAACATGGTCTGAGTTATTATCAATGGTAAGAGAAAAAACAGCTATGCCAAAATGATGAGACTGTTTTTGATTATAACTTTTGAGATTCCAGCCGTGCAGTGTGGGAGGCCTAGAAAAGTGATCTCCCATCATGCCAGGAGTTCTAGTGCTCCTAGAACAATGTTTTCCTTGCTGTCCCAGAGCATTGGTTTATTTTCCCATGGCTGCCACGGATCTTTTATAAGGATTCCTCCCCCGCTGCCTTCCGTTCTTTTCCCCAAGTGTGGAAAGAGAAAAGGCGAGGAGATGCACTTGCTGTGGCATTGCTTATCGGAGGCTTTGCCAGAAAGAACAAGGCAGTTTGATGGACCTCCCGGCTTTAAGCTGATATGTTAAAATTGTACTGATTCCTCCCGGAGTCTCCAAGGCTTAACAAATGAGAACTGGGACCCATTTTTCATTAGTGTATGATGAAAAATGTTCTTGATGAAGGAGAACAGACAAGCTAGGAGAGGATGCAGCTGTTTGCTTTTGCCTGAGCCTACTGGGAAGGGCAAGATGCTGCCCTTGCCTGTTCTCTTCTCTCCCCGCAGTGCATTAACTGCATGCATACTATTTCTGCACTTTGAACTCAAGCTTAAAGCAATTAAAGTAAGATGAGGACAAAGCAGGACGGTGGAAGGGAGAAAGGGAAACTGGAACATTTTAAAAGCAGCTGAAAAAGTGGGACAACAGAGGATTAATCAAGACTGTCCATGTCAAACTGGGACAGAAATACAGTTGTCCCTCCATATCCACAGATTTGGTATCCACAGATTTAAGTATTCATGGCTTGAAAATATTCTTTGGAAAATAACAATCCAAAAAGCAAACCTTGATTTTGCCATCTTATATAAGGGACACCACTTTGCTATGCCATTGCATATAATGGGACTTGAGTATTCACAGATTTTGGTATCCACGGAGTGAGGGGTCCTGGAACCAAACCCCAGTGAATATGAAGGGACAACTGTATTCCTCTTATATGGCCCACCAATGCAGCAGGGAAGCACTCTAGGCAGTAACCTCTCTTGATTTCTGAAAATGGGTGCTTTTGTATATTTTATTTTATTTTTTATTCATCTATGTATTTATTATACCCTGCTCTTCAGCCATAAAGTCTTCCAGAGCAGCTTACAAATTGTTTAAGAAATAGCAATTTACACATCTACACTGTATTAAGCAGTTTCCAGTGTGTGTTGGCTAATTGCCCCCACAAACCAGGTACTCATTTTACCGACCTATGAAAGGATTGAAGGTTGAGTGAACCTTGAGACCCTCTGGGATCAAACTTGCAATGTGGTGGCTTGCAGTACTGGCATTTAACCACTGCGCCACCAGGGCTCCCTAATGTATACAATGAAAAAACTCTTTTGTGTACAATGAAAATCTCTTTGGTTGAAACTCTTGAGTTTTGGTGGAAAGTACATAATGCTCTGCCAGTGTTGCACCAGCTTCCCAAATTAAGGCTGGCTCTATTCCCAGTTGTTTATTGTTTGAGTGCCTGGCTTTGAGATCACTACGCATGAAGATTTTTTGGGAGGAAGAGGGAGAAATGTGCAAGGATGTATCCGGATGGCAGTAGTACAGGTGGAGTTGCACATTTGGGACCATTGAACCTGTGATGCTGCCTTCAAGTAGAATAGCTCCTCCTCAGCCTCATCAGGATAGTTGAATCATTGTTGCCAGCCAAAGTTGACCCACTGGACTATGTGTTTGACTCATTATAAGGCAGGTCCTTCTGTTCCTAGCAATACTCCAGAGAAAGAGAGGATCAAGTAGATCTGATCTGGACCTTGAGATGGCATTTGTACTATGGGTCTCCAGATGTTCCTAGACTATAATGATAATGGTGTCTTACTCTTGGCTGCAATGTTTAGGGCTGCTGAAGATGCCACCAAATATCTAGATGACCATCTTCTATAGCATTCACAAAGTGTGGCCTTCTATATGCTGTTGGACTCTTACTCCCAGCACCCCTCAGTTCAGCCACTTTAGCAGGGCCTACCCTTTCATAACCTCCTTTGAGAAAGCCAAAAATATTGTCTAACCAAAAAAAAAAAAAGGGGGGGGGGAACCTATCTCATGAGATCTTTTATTAAAAAAAAAAAATCTTTTTCTTTTTCCCAGCCCTTTCCACCAAATTGGGACTGAGAAAATGTCTCCTAGAGTTTTTCAGACAACACAAGATCCAGGGAAACAGATGTCCTCTGAAACCACATCCTTTTGTTTTGCTTTTAGGACATTTTACTCCCCTGAGATATGATAGGGTGTGGCATGAAAGAAACATCTGCTCACATCATTTATGTACATGCTTGGGTTTGGGTGTTTGTTTTGTTTTTAATAAAATGGATCTTTGATGCAGAAGAATTTTCCTAAGAGATTTCTGCTTTCTGTTGGCTCACTTGTTTGTTTGTGATCCTTAGCCTGCAGCTATGTGGCAGCAAGAATTCAGAACTGCTGTACTAGCTGTTGCAAAGGTGATGAGGAGGCACGGAGAGAACCTGTAGCCCAACCACAGGAAAAAGGTAAAGAGCACCAAATATTTGGCATTTCTGCTAACAGAGTGCAACTTGATGAGTGTGGCATGAGGAATGTGATGAAACAGGAGTAATTTCTCTAGATGCTTGCAGTTCAGGTATTTTTATTCTCCTAGGAAACCGATCCAAGGTTAGGAAAGGAGATAAGTTAAAGAACAGCAATAGACATGGTCACAGAAGCCCCCTAAAGTTAGCCCCTCTGGATTGAGATTTGCTAGGAGGCATTACTAGGGATGGTACCTCCACAACATTGGGATAAAGGGAACAATGAAGCTGGCCCATTCTCCTCGAGGAAGGTGGAAGTAATTGCAACATGGAGGAAGGAAGCAAAAGGACCTAAGCAAAGAGTCAGCCTGAATGATCCCTCAATTTTTATTTTTATTTTTTGAAAAGAGACCTATTTTTTTTTTAGTTAGTTAGTTATTTATACCCCACTCTTCAGCCACAAGGCTATCAGAGCAGCTTACAAATTGTTTTAAGCAATAGCTATTTACACATCTAACTGCATTAAGCAGTTTCCAATGTGTATTAGCTAATTGCCCCCACAGGCTGGGTACTCATTTTACTGACCTATGAAAGGATGGAAGGCTGAGTGAACCTTGGAGCCTACTGGAATCGAACTTGCAACGTGGTGACTTGCAGTACTGGCATTTAACCACTGCACCACCAGGGCTCCTGAAAATATATCTCAGTTTCAAAATGCCCCCAAGACACTCTCTAGAGTTGCTCTTGGTGGGAGAAGGCCTCTCCTGGGCCTAAAATGTCCCAGCAGGCCAAAACATGGTGAAATTGCATTCTATAGGCATGCAGGGGGCATTTGTGTGTGTGGTCCTTCCAGTCACCTGTCAACTTCTAGTGACACCATTCATTTTCACAGGCTTGCTGGGCTTTTAAACCATGTGCCATTCATAGAGGCCTCCAAGAGTGGTGATCTGCTATTTGGGGTGGGGGGATTTTAACCCTACCAACATTTGGGCCATGGGGGCTTTTGCGGGGAACTGGCTGGGGTTTGGGGCTACAGAAATGCCCCATGTAGTCCATAGGCCACTGTTTCCCACCCCCTATTCTGGGGACTTTATCAGACCAGGTAAATATGGCATCATTCTGGGGCTACCTTTCTGATGCTGGTTAAGATAGGTCTGGTAGGGACCTAAATATTTCACAATCTGCTGGCAAAAGAACATTTAAAGAGGGTAGTCTGATAAAGTCCTGGATTGCAAAGTCTATTAACCCCACAAAAGGTGATAAGTCATATCCTACAATGTTCTAGGTTTCTTCTTCAGTTCAGATTTTGAACCCAAAGTTCTGCCCCAATGGTGCCACCACCCAAAAGCACAAGTTATTCTCACTGGTTGTACTTGTTCCTGTGAAAACTTTCTTTCTCTCCCAGTTGACAAGCATGTGTGTTTTCCAACTCTGCTAGCTCTTAATCTTTTCTTTTTTCCCTCTTTTAACTGTGCAGTTCCACAAGTAAGTGGATGACATCGCCAGCCAAGAATGGCCAAGCCAGCTGCTGCGTGTAACTTGCCTGTTCGAGACCAGCCCATTGGAACATGAGGCTAAAAAGCATCAAGGGACCCATCCATCACTGGAGCAGGATCCTGTGCTGCTTCTTGCTTGAGAAAACTGCAACTTGGGAGAATCTCCTGCAGCCAGCATGGCCAGCAGCCATGCTCGCTGGAGGATTCTAGGAATTACAATCAAAAAGAAATATTTCTCCCAGTTGGAGAAGACCATAACAGCTGCTAAACCCTCTGTCGTCATCACAGGCAGTCATGAAGACTAGTTCGCAAACTCCTCTATGAGAGGAGATGGATGTGTCTGAATACCTTTGCCTGTGATACCTGTATAAAAGTAGGCATTGCCATTAGAAAGTGCTGAACTGGAGTTAATAAGGTTATCATTAAAAGAGATGTTGTCACCAGTCTTTTTGTTGCTTTTGTGAGCCTTCAGGTCAACAACCCTATTGTGGCACCATAATTCAAGAAGGATGTTGACAAGCTGGAAAGTGTCCAGAGGAAGGTGACCAAAATGGTGGGAGGCCTGGAAGTCATGCCCTATGAGGAACAACTTAGGGAGCTGGGCATGTTTAGTCTGGAGAAGAGAACATTAAGAGGTGGCATGATAGCCGTGTTTAAATATTTGAAGGGATGTCCTACTGAGGATGGAGCAAGCTTGTTTTCTGCTGCTCCAGAGACTAGGACATGGAGCAATGGACTCAAGCTACAGAAAAAGAGATTCCACCTAAACATTAGAAAGAACTACCCGACAGTAAGAGCTGTTGAACAGTGGAATAAGCTGCCTTGGAGTGTGGTAGAATCTCCTTCTTTTGAGGTTTTTAAACATAGGCTAAATGGCCATCTGTCAGGAATGCTTTGATTGTGTATTCCTGCATGGCAGGGGGTTGGACTAGATGGCCCTTGTGTTCTCTTCCAACTCTAGGATTCTATGAGTCCTCTAAGGCTGAGAAAGTATGACCTGCCCAAGGTCATGGGGGTGGTGTTGGTTCATGTTTGAGTGGGAATTGAAACCGTGGCCTTCCAGAATGCTATGACTCAAACCACTAAACTATGTGAGCTCTTGAGCCCTAAAGTGGAAGATTGTTGTTGGGCAACCCTATCACAGGGTTTTCTGGTCAAGATGTGGTCCAAGGAGATGTGCTATAGCCTCCCTCTTCAACTGAAAGGAACCAAATTCAGCACCTGAACACATCCCTGAAAGTTTCTACTAAAGCCTGAAGTGGATTCACCATGTTTCTGACATCAGAGTCACAGACCTCTTCTCCTTTCACAGAGCACAGGTGCTCAAAACACTAGTCCCTTGCTCCTTCTTGGTCTAACAGGTAGCAAACAATAGGGCTGAGTGAGTCATAAAACAACCCTTCCTGCTTGCCACCCATATGACTTGGCTTAGGTTACTGGGGCAACCCCTGAAGGTAGGAGTATGTGATGTGCTAACAGCCATATACTCCCTGATTGCATGCGTGCACACACATACACAAGCCATCCACAGGTCCCTGGAAACATGATCTAGCTTATTACCAACAGTGAGTAAAAATGACCATACCTAAACTCTCCACCTGTCCAGATTGGGCAGGGACACTCTCGATTCATCCTCTACCTTCTCATTTTTCCAGCTGCTTTTCAAATGTCCCAGCTTTTTCTCTCCACCTCCCACTTTGCCCCTTTGTCTTTGACTTTGCTTCAGTTGTGGCAAACTGAGGTCAAAGTGTAAAAGTAGTTTGTACTCAGCTAACGCAGCAGAGGTGATAAGGAAAAGGAGGGGGTGAGATCTCACCTTTCCCTGTAGGCTCAGGCAAAAGCAAATTGCTGCAGCTGCTCCTAGCTTGCCTGCTCTTCCTCATAAAGGACTTTTGCAATTGTTATAGATTTCTCTTGTTCCCCCCCCCCAGGCTGTGAGGAAAATTCTGGAATAGTTTATTTCTGATGTTTTTCCTGCATCTGTGGCTGGCATCCTCAGAGAATGGTTGGGTAGGTGTGTGTGGAGTTTATGTGCTGTGAACCCCTGTTGGGGAGTATATGTAATTTTGTGTAATTGAATGGTTAGTTTCTGGGTATACCATTCAATTACACAAATTTACATATACTCCCCAACAGGAGTTCACAGCACATAAACTCCACACACACACCTATCCAACCATTCTCTGAGGATGCCAGCCACAGATGAAGGCAAAACGTCAGAAAGAAACTTTTCCAGAACATGGCCTCACAGCCCAGGGGAAAACAACAACAACAACAAGGAAAATCTATGGATGCCGGCCGTGAAAGCCTTCGACTTCACATTTTGCCATTTTGATCCCCTTTTGATGTTACTTGACCCTGCATGCCCCAGTCTGCCATCTCTGAAGTGTTGAAGGGTAGGTAAAGAATAAGGCAATAAATGATTCATCTGATACAACAGATCTTCCAGGAATTCAGGGTGGGGAATGTAGAAAAATGAAGTAATTTTTTTCGACCAGTAGTTTTGACCTCTAGCACACATAGTTTTCCTCGCTTCCCCAAAGCATTGCCTTTTCCAGGGCTTCCAAAGCACTTTGCAAACTAAGGCTTCCATTCTGTTCTTTTCCTCCAAGAGTGAGGGAGAAAAAGTGGGGAGACTCATGTGCTGTGCCATCGTCTATCAAAGCCTTTCCAAGAAGAATGAGGCTGCTCTATTGTCTTCCTATAGCAGCTTTCAAGGAGAGCGTGATGTAGAGTTTAGAATAGGCGTGGGGATTTGTGTAGTTGGGATATTCTTGGGCTTGAGCTTCCATCATGCCTAACCAGTGGCAGAACTCATGGGAGTTGAAGTCCAGCAATATCTGGAGGCCCATACATTCCTCACCCCTACCTGAGAGTTCATCTCAGAAGAAGGGAGATTCAGATTAAAAGGGGCAAATATGTGCATGTGGCTGAACATGAAGCCTCTAAATTACAGTCAGACCGTCGTATCTGCAGAACCAATATCTTCAGTTTCAGTTATCCGCGGGACACAAAATAGGGAACACATACCATAAAGTCACACTGGAAGGACTTCTAGGTCCTTCAACACAACTCTGTGGTATGTTTTTACTAGAAATCCTTTATTTTAATAGAGTTCACTGTTATCTGTGGCTTCTGATATCCAGAGTAAGTCTGGAAACCAACCCCCTGTGGATATGGGGGTCTGACAGTATTGTTAGCCCTTCTTTATCAGTTGAATGTGCATACCCTTCAACACTTTCCATTGAGTGCATAAGAGTATCAGAAGATCTCTGGTGGAACAGACTATACCTCTCATGAGAATTCAGATTGGTTTGCTCTAAGATCCATTTATTTGTCTTTTTGGCAGCCATACTATCCATAGAGCTCTCTTCCAGTATCACATGTCAAGAGAGTGGACTCATTTGCATCTACTATACCTGGGACTAATAGCAGAAGGTTTGGGCTGGGAGTCTGCTTGAGGCTTACGTCTTTGCAAATTGCTTTACATGTGTGCAAAACTGAATAGTTTTGTACCATCCACATTCACTTAGGGGTGGCCATGATGTTACAAAGTACACAGTGTGCTTTGTGCAATGGTAGCCAGGGGGATGGCTGATGCCCCATGGCCAATGGGCACCAATGAACATCTGGACACTCCCTAATGCACACCTGGACACCAGCTAGGAAGTGCTGGAGCACAAGAGTACATCAGAAGTATGTTGTATGTGGGGAAATAATCATTGTAATGTAAAAGCAATCTTGTGTACCTCATTCACAATCTTAGATAAGTCTAGGGTTTTTCCCTGCATGCATTTTGTTCTCCCAAAATTCCCTTCTCTTACTTCACTGGGCACTTCTAGCCAACTAGAAGTGCTGGATGATTCACACATGACCTAATTTGAATTTTATTGCTTGTGTGTGACTTGTCCCTCTTCTGAATCTGACTCTCCATGAGAATGGAGGCATCCTAAGCTTTCCTGTAACCATGCCATGATGCATCGGAACCCAGCCAAGGCTGGTGAGTCTTTCCTACCCATTCTTAGTCAGTTTAGGGACCTTTTCTTATGTTTGTTTTAGTATGTAGATTGAGACTGATATACCTTCAGTAAACTTTGTTTTGCATTTTAAACTGACTCCTTTGTTTTGTAATGAGTCTAATTTAACTGGGTGATCCCAGATCTCTGAATACACTTTCAAATGATAATAGAGCTTAAGTCTTCTTCTTAATCACACTCTGCATAAAGCATGAAGTCAAAGTGACTGAATGAATTTTTTTAACTCCTTTTAAAAGGAAATACTTCTTGTTGTTTTTAAAGGACTAGATCCTGGAATTTTTCAATGCAATTTTATTTTTAGACTCATTACCTTCCTACAAAGTGCCCAAAGAGCCAGAGCCCTGATCCGTATCTTTGCAATCCACTAACCAGGTTTCATTGCTTTTCTGAGACATAGCTTCAGTTTTGTCAGGTTATGAACTGTAGACTGTGATGTAGGATCTCAGCCTTGGTTTTTATCTGATGTCATTTCCATTGCCTGCAGCCTGGGTCTCTGTGGCAGCAAGAATGGGTATCTGCTGTGGCTGCTGTTGTGGCGGTGAGGACGACGAATGGCAGGAACCTGCTCAATCTTTGTACAGCTCATCCATGCCACCTATTATTACTATTGGTCCCGCCATGAATCAGTACCCTCGAACATGAAGATAGAAGAGTTCAAGGACGCCATCCACAAGCATAGGATCCTGTGCTGTTCCAGCTTGAGGAGACCATATTGCTAGATCTTCGCCTCCCATCACCACAGACAATCATGAAGACATGTTTGCAAACTCCTCTTTGAGAGGGGACAAGCATGTCTGATTTTCCCCCCTGCCTGTGATACTGACAGATGTAGAAGAGTGTTGAACCGGTGTGAAAACAAGGAAACACTGTGATTCAAAGAGATGTTAAACCATGGTTGATCTTTGGTGGCTGTTATTTCCCCCGCAACAGTAATTATCTATGAGCCATATTACTGTAGTGTTGAAATGGCACAAGCTGATCTTCTCCACCCTCAGATAAGGTATCTCTTTACCTCCTCCATAAAAAGGCAGCCGTGGTTGGAAATTAAAACAAGACTGTAGTTTAAAGCATGTTGTCTTTCATAAAGGACAAGAGAAGTTAGAGTAGGGGTGAGACTAGCACCCCTGATTCTAGGTCCCATGGTCCCCATCCTGGCCTACACATCAACAAAGGAGTGTTTTGATTGTGTGTTCCTGCAAAGCAGGGGGGGTTGGACTGGATGTCCCTTGTGGTCTCTTCCAACTCGATGATTCTATGATTCTAAGTCTGAGGAATAGGCTATAAGATGGATAAAGGGAATGACAAAATGAAAAGCCTCATGCAAAGATCATGGAAGAATTTACAAGGTTGGTCCATTAATTCTCCTTTAGACAGAGTTGGATCCTTGCATTGTTAGAGAAATTGACATGTAAATTCCACCTTGCTAGAGGTGAAACAGTTGAAGACACCTTCGAGATTACATGGCATCCATCTAGAACATATATGATGGGCATAAATTCTAGACATGGCCCGTCATTGAACCAAATAATACTCTGGAATCTATCATGATGAGCACCTTTTGCACATTGTTCTTGATAGTATTATCTGATTATACTTTTGAATCATGAAATGGAGTCTGGGGGGGGGGGAGGGTGGAAGGGGATTAAAAAATTAACTAACTAAATAAAAAAAAAACTCTGGGGAACAGTTTGGGGTTTCCCGGGACTCACCACAGGACTTTCCTCTCAAAAAATCTGATTTTTATAAACATTCCTTTCTGAAATTATAGGTGATCAGATGTTCCCTTAAAAACACACACACGCACACACAACCCTACACACATGCACGTATGTGCCAGGGGAGGTGTACACATCTTTATGACACCAACAGGTTTCTGGCCAGAATACCCAAGATGATTATAAAAAACACCATGACCTGCAGCAGTGGAAATATGGGTCAAGCTAGAAAGACTTGCAAGATGCTGTATAGAGAGGAAGCTGCCTTATAGAGTTCTCTAAATTTTGCCCTGCTGTCATTGAGTTCTGGCACAATAGCACCATGATGCTATCTCTTCCTGGAGTCCTTCCACACTAGACAGTTATGGTGCTATAATTCCACTTTAACTATCATAGTTGCATCCTATGGAATCCTGAGATCTGCAGTTTAGGGAAGAGGGCTGGGAATTCTCAGCCAAGGAGCTCCAGTGCCTTACAAAACTACAAATTCCAGGATTCCATAAGATCTAGCAACAGCAGTTAAAAGTGCTACCAAAGTGATGTAACTATGTAGTGTTATACAGTATGTCCCCTGTGTTCATGGGGCCAGTACCTACGGTTTCACTTACCTGCATGTTCTCTCTAGGCATTTCTATGTCCTGCACTGCAAATCTATGGTCACTGCCTGCAGAAGCTGACCATAGACTTGCAATGGAGGACCTCCAAATGCCTAGAGAGGTGTTCTCTCTAGGCATTTGGAGGTCCTCCAGAATGATTCTATGTTATGCTTCCACTGGAAAGATAGGGTTTGCGATTATCCATGATTTTTGCTAACTGGGGTAGGTCCAGGAATGATAAGGTGGCCTTACTGCTCAACAGCTTCCTATGTTCCTAAGATCACCTTCCATATGATGAAGTGGTCTATAGAGAAAATGTTGGATGAGAGTCCTTTCACTTTAGACAGTTATAGTACTAGGATTCCACTTTAACTGCCATGGCTGCATCCTAAGGAATCTTGGTGCTTTGGTGAGGTGCTAAAACTCTCTCGTTGAGGATTCTAAATACCCCTCCCTAAACTGTCAATCCTGGAATTGTCTGAAAACGTCCAAAGTACGGCCTTAGGGGATTCTCAGCTTGCTTGTTCCACTTCTTCTATGTTAAGGGAGCCCTACCAACAATGGGGTGCTCCCAAATCCTAGAACCAGAGCCATCCAGCATATTAAGTAGGTTGCTTCTGCAAGCATCTATTTTCAGTCCAATTGGAATAAGCTCCTGTCCTCAGCCCATCCCAGAAATGGTTGAGACTTCTCAAAATGCTTTACATTCTTAGTGTCTGGACTGAAAGACACATTGCTTTGATAACACTTACAGCTAAGCCAACTGGAGCTGGTCCAATGGCTTCGTCCCACACCATTCCAGTGAGTTAATGTTTCTTGCATTATTTCCCATGATGAATGAGAGCTTGTTCATTATGGTAAACAAAGTAGGGAAAGATCTGGGGATGTTGATTTCAAGAGCTGGCAGAAACCACTGTATATCTGTCCAGAACCTTGGAGAGCTTCCACCAGTCCTGTATTTTACTGAGCTGAATATACTCTCCTGGTTTGGTATAGTGATAAAATTGCACCTGAAAAGGAAGTTAGAATGTCTCTCAAACATTTCTGCAAGCCATTACTTGTTGTTAGTTGCCATAAAGTTGGCTTCAACTCATGGCAACTTTATGCATGAGAGACCTCCAAGACACCTTGCTCAAAAACTGCAAGCTCAGGGCTGTGGCTTCTTCAACTGAATCTATTTGCCTATAATATTGTCTTCCATAGTATGCCCTACTAACCTCCCTCCACGGTATCTCAATGCTGGAAATATTGGACACTTTTTGGGGTCAGGCTGGCTGAGGCAGACCAGAGGTTAGTTGGAAGTCACAGTGAGTTGAGACATGCCTGGAAATATAATGGTGAGAAAGCTCGTATTAGGATTGAGCAGGAAGCCCCTATGATGGGTTTATTAGAGGGGTATGTGCTAAACCTTTCTTCCAGCCTTGGGCATTCCCAGCAATGATTCAATCAAGCATTTAAGTGACCATTCCTCAATCTATGCCCTAAAGAAACCTTTACTATGCCTCCTCCTGTCCAACCTTGCAAGGTTGTCACAAGCCTATCAAATTCTATCTCCCAGCAATTAAAGCAATCAGTTGAGTTTTGGTTTCCTTTGTCTGTTTCATGGGAGAATCACTCAAGCTTTGTATTACTAAATTCTCCCTTCCAAGGCATGGAATAGGGTATAGATATTAGACCCCTAACAACAGTAAAGTGTGCCACAGTGGACAAACCTGGCCACTCTCTTACTTGGCACCCCTGGATCGGAACCTCCTGTGCCACCCTCAATGCCTGTCTGAGTATCCTCACTGCACTGAACTCTCCTCTTCAGGACTGGTAACTATCACCCTATATTCCCTCTATTCAATCTTTCTCTCTTACTCTGCTATAGCCTCATATGGTTCTTAAGCACATGTGTTGTGTATGTTAGTCTAATTTTGTGTTATGCCAATAAAATATTTTATTTCACTTTAACTTGACTGTTCTCTACAGTTAATACTGGTATACAGAGGTGAAAAGATCCCCAAGTTACCCTCTTCTCACAGGCCTTCTTTTCAGCTAATAATTCCCCCAAATTTTAAAGGAGGTTTAGGCATCATGGCTGGAAACTCACCCCTTAAGATAATATTATTGTCCTACTACCTTCCACTTTACTAAGTATCATAATCTCTTTTTAATGAGTCATGCTGTTCCATACTATGGCCAAAGAATAATAGCCTCAATTCACTCATGTCGGCATCTAGGAAGAGTTTGGGCTTGATTTGCTTGAGGACCCATTTATTGGCCATTTTGGCAGCCCACGGTATCCATAAAACTGTTCTACAGCACCACATTTAAATGAGTTAATCCTCTTTCTATCGGTTTTCTTCACCTTCCAGCTTTCGTGCCCATACATAGACACTGGAAATACTATGGACTAGATGATTCTGATCTTGGTATCTGCTGAGCTATCTTTACACTTGAAGATCTTAGCCTTCACAGTTGGCCTTCCAAGTTTCAGACTTCTTCAGATTTCTTGACTAGTCCCCATTTTGATTTGTAACCGAGTCAAGGTAACAACAGTTGTTGACTATTTCGACATCTTTACCATCCACTTTGAGGTTATGTAAATCATCTGTGGTCATTATTTTTGTTTCCTTAATGTTGAACTGTAAGCCGGCTTTTGCATACGGAGAACATAATCCATTGCTTTCCTCCCTAGTTATAGATTCTTCTGACTCTTTCTCTCTCTCTTTTGCATCATTTGGTGCTCTGTGTTTGGAATAAGGCATTCATATCATAAGCACCGCTTGGACGTCTCTCACCTCAAGGACTCCTCCCCAGCACTGTGATCTCAATGTATTGGCAGAGGCATGGAGCATGGGCAAGTTCTACATGCCTTCCTGATAGGATCCATGGGAGCTGGCCACTGACCAACAGTCTGATATAGTAGCCGCTGAAGATTGTCAACAGATTCTGGGCCATCTCCTGAAAAGAACAAGTGTCAGTGTTTATTGAGGATTGGTAGTCTGCAAAGGCTTGGAGTAGATCAGCTAGGACAGGGGTAGGCAACCATCAGAGGGCAGGGGGCTATGTTCCCCCCCTTAGATCTTGGAGGACCAACCCCTGTCACACACCCCACCAAAACAATTCACTTCCCCCATCCAATGCCTCTAAAATGCCCTGCTTCAAAGTCCAGGGTAAACCCTGGAGTGGAGTCACATGCCCCACCAACATGGAAGTCTACAGCAACTACTGCATTTTTGGAATAGTGTTGGACAGCTCCTTTAAAGCTCAGAGTAAAACCCAAAGTAAATTCATTACCCCATTGGGATGGGAGCTGCCTAGCCACTACTGACTCGGTCATGTGGAAATATTATAGTTCCGTTCCCTCGAGGTCTTTGTTAGAGGAAAGTGAGCATTGCCATTTGATAAGTGTTTTCAGCTGTGAAACATGGAAGCTACGACATTGTTGAAACCACATTTGTTAAAAAATTAAATGGGTAAAAAGAGAAAGTGGTATTTGATTCAAGTGGAAAGCTCCATGGGGAAACAGACAAGACATGAGCACATCTTCTGTCTGAGCTTGAACATGTTTCTTGTCTCTGTTCGCCACCACAATACAACTCATTTAGGCAGGGTCCTCCAGAGGAGAGTGCCTTTGCCAGAAAAAAACCGTACACGATCGGATGGCCTTCCATCGAACTCTGAACTACATCATAATTTCTCTGAATAGGAATGGGAGGGTGGAGCTGTATTCAAGAGCCAGTCTTTGATGTTAAAATATAACTTAGGGAGGGTCCAGATCCATCCCCTCCCTTCCCACTGGGAACATATTGGAAAAGGGTTGCCTCCCAAGCCAAAGTTCAAAAGTTACAGCCCCAGCACAGAGAGAGATGGTGGAGTTGTTGCTCAGTATCTTCAAGTGTTTCTGACTTATGGCAATTGGAAAGTGGCAGGACATTCATTCATTCATTCATTCATTCAACCAAGCTTTGTTTGGAGGGGGTTTACCAATCCCTTCCTCTGAGGCTAAAAGAGTATGGCTTGCCCAAGGTCACCCAGTGGGTTAACATGGCCAGATGGGGATTTGAACCCTGGTTTCCAAAAGTTCTAGTCCAACACTCAAGACACTACTTCATACTGGCTTGCAAATATGGGTAGTAGGAATATGGATGTGGGTGGAATGCAATTCCCATCAGCCCTAGCCAGCATAGGCAGTGCTCAGGAATATTAGGAGATACAGCATAATCAAATCTGGGTGAAGGTTCACATTTTGGCCACTCCTGGCTTAGAATATATCTGTTCCTCTTATGGGACTTCAAGTCAACTCCAACTTATGGAGACCTTCTCCTAGGGTTTACTTCCCATTATTGATTCAGTGGAGGTTTGCCATTGCCTTCCTCTGAGGCTAAGAGAGGGTGACTAGCCCAAGGTGGGCTTCAATAGCCAAGTGGGGATTTGAACCCTGATTCTTAGTCCAATACTCATATGAATGCACCACATTGGCTCTCAAAAAAACCCTTCAAGTCAACTCTGACTTATGGAGAATCTGTGATGGGGGTTTGCTGACAAGGTTCATTTAAAGGAGGCTTGCCATTGTTTTCCTCTGATGCTGAGAGAGATGGACTTGCTCAAGGCAGCTAAAAAGGCTATTGTGATTTTGGGCTGCATCAATAGAAGTATAGTGTCCAGATTAAGGGAAGTAATAGTGCCACTCCATTCTGCCTTGGTCAGACCTCACTTAGAATACTGTGTCCAGTTCTGGGCACCACAATTCAAAAAGGATATGGACAAATTGGAGCGTGTCCAAGGAGGGCGACTAAAATGGTGAAAGGTCTGGAAACCATGCCTTATGAGGAGAGACTTAGGGAGCTGGGTATGTTTAGCCTGGAAAAAAGATGGTTAAGGGGTGATATGATAGCCCTGTTTAAGTATTTGAAGGGGTGTCACGTTGAGAATGGAGCAAGCTTGTTTTCTGCTGCTCCAGAGATTGGAACACGGAGCAATGGATGCAAGCTCCAGGAACAGAGATTCCACCTCAACATTAGGAGGAACTTTCTGACAGTAAGAGCTATTCGGCAGTGGAACGCACTCCCTCGGAGTGTGGTGGGGTCTCCTTCCTTGGAGGTCTTCAAACAGAGGCTGGATGGCCATCTGTCAGGGATGCTTTGATCATGATTTCCTGCATGGCAGGGGGTTGGACTGGATGGCCCTCATGGTCTCTTCCAACTCCACAATTCTATGATTGTATGATTTTATGATAAGGTCCCGTAGTGGGTTTCCATGGCTAAGCAGGGATTGGAAACCTTGAATTCCTAATCCAATGCTCAAACTACACTGGCGGTCTTAGAACATATACTGCTCTCAGAAGGAGGCAGAGTCAGAGAGAAGGATGAAGAAGAGGAGGAGGAGAGAAGGATGATGTAGAAGAAGAAGAAGAAGAAGAAGAAGAGAGGAGGAGAGAAGGAAGAACAAGGTGATGATGATTGAGGAAGGCAGGTGAAATCTCTATGACTGTTGAGTTACAGGTAAAACACACATCATTTCACTTGGATGGAACCCCCCACCAAAGAAGTCTTACCTCTGGGGCCCCATCGGGGATGAGCTGAAGGGACTTCCGATATGTAAGGACTCCCCTGATGCTACTCCTTCTCTCAGACAACAGCGGGGTCTCTTCCAAAGAGCTTCCTGGTTTGTTTTCCAGAGTGGGAACAACAGGGGTCTCCATTACAAGGCAGAGTTTGCCCAACTTGTGCTTCAGAGTAGACTGGATGGGGGAAAAATGAGAGGGGAAAAGAACCAATTCCTGAGATGGTACTATGGCACACACACAAGTTAAGACACAGCCAAGCCTTTCTCTTATTCATTTTTTAAAAGGTGTTTCATTCTGAAATATAAGCATACCACAGTTAACAAAGCCCCTGACAAAGAAGCTCCTTTTTACAAACTCTTTTGATGCCCCCCTACTCTTATTTCTTCCTTGTCTTCCATATGGCTGGAAGCTTTTTGGCAGGATCAGCATGGATAGGATGGGAAAGGAGGAGTGGAGAAACACAGTGTTTAGCTGATATTGATCTCCAGGAAAATGCTGCACTAGTATCTAACTGCCGATCTGTTACGTTATAGAAGACCTTCATTGTTTACCCTGGAAAATTGCCTCCATAATTAGCCTTCACTTGTCCATATGATCTTAAGATCCTTTTAATTATTTTGAATCTAAATATTTTGCCCCTAATGGAAGTCAAAGGATGATATGAATACCCACTGTAGACAGACACTGTCCATATGGTTGTAGAAAGATGGAAGATTTATGTCATTTCCTTCTGTAATGTCCTTTGTATCTAGAGTTGAGAACGTAATACCTTGATCCTCTTATTGCCTATATCAGAGATGCTAACTCCTTCCAAAAACTGACATTTTTGTTAGCAGGATCTGATTATTATGTGTCTTATTGAACATCTAAGTATGTTAAGCAAGCCATGATAAAGAAAGAGAATTTTAATCTATCTGGTGAAAAAATATAATGTCAGACCTATTTTACATGTTTATATCATTAACTTAATTTTACTACTTAAATTGTGTATGAGTTTGTGTTGATTTGTTTTTATGGTGCTTGCAAAAGTCTGAATGGCTAATGCAGAATAACCTTGTTGACTAGAGAAATACAGACTTTCAGTGTCTTGTCCTTCCACCATGTGCAACAGATGTTTGTACTGTACATTGTAACATCATTGCAACATCCATGTTCAACTAAACACTACCACAACATTACAGCATCCATTGGGCAATGGTGGAGTGACAGATGTGCCAAGACCCAATGTGCAATGGGCACTGAGACACATTGGGGGTGTTCCCCAATGTATATCTGGACACCAGCTAGGAAGTGCCAGAGCTCAACAGGTGCACTCAATGTACATCAGAAATCCCCAATGTACATTGAAGCATGCTTGCCAGTGTCTGGATGCACATCTTCACAATTCACTAATAGGGACTTTTTTTTTTTTTTTTGCATTTTTGCAAGATAGTTATGGATTCATAAAGTTACAAAACAGACTGTGGTGTAGAATTTGGTCCACATGTATTTGTGCACTGCAGGAGTGTTCTCTGCACTGAGAAAATAATGTTTAATTCAGATGCATGGACAAATCCTTCCTGGAAGACCAATCAGGAACTGTACAGAAATGTTTGTGTTCTCATCCAACAGTGGGGAAATAACACCAGAATTATTTGTTCTTGCCTGTTGGGGGGAAGAACATAAAGCTATACCTCCCTCCTGTGTAGTCAGTTGTTCATCTTTGTTTATAGTAATCACGGTTTTGGAAGTTTGTCTTTGGGGGGTTATCAGCTTCAGACCACTCACCTCCTGGTTCCTCTTCATTTTAGCCACTGTGTCTGCAATGGACTGCAGGCAGGGTTCCACCTTGTAATGGACAAACCACAGCTGAACGGAGTGTAGGAAAGTTAAAACACACAATATTTTCTTTATGGCTCAACAGAGCTGTTAAGTTGCCTTATGGCCCTTGTGGTTGGCTTGTTGATTTCTTTGTGGCTCAATGGAACTGTGAAGTTGTGTTGTGGCTTGTGAGGTTGGTTGGTTCCCTAAGGGAACCATTCCAGCCCTGTGCTCACATCATCTACATCTGATTTACACAACACTGAGTATCTTACAGAAAAATGAGAATAGAGGACGTCAGGTTATATTAGGGACATATAAACCTTTGGAAGTTCAAAGAGGTTGGGTGTACTACAAAGCCTGGTAAGACTCAGACTCAGATTCCTAGGGGTTGTCTAAATGGTGAAAATACTCCTCATAGACTTCGAGGAGAATCTGATTTGTCTAAATGCCAATCTCCCGTACTCAAAAGGAGGGGGACCAAATCCACCCAAAGCTCCATGCTTTTCCCTTATTTATTTTTAAAAAGCTCAGCAGGGAATGCTCATTCACGCTCATTGGGACAACCGATTCACATTCATTCGCATTCCCAATAAGAGTGGAAGTGGTAAGCTGATCGGTCGGACATGCGCAGGAGGCAGAGCTTGCTAACAAGCAAGGGCTTGGAACCGCCATGTTGGCTTTTCACTGTAGCAATCATACGTTGAGGTGATGTAACAGCCTTTTTCTCCTTTTTTCTATTTATGTAGGTGGAATATCATTTTTGCACCTTAGATATGCTTTTTAAAAAATACTGTTTGGCAATAGCAATTGGTGACAATAAAAAGGGGGAGTAATTCACTTGTGCCCACCATCTTGAATTGCAGGCATGCCTGTTTGAACAATTTAATACATGTTCCCTTTCTAACCTAGCCATTTCAATCCTTTCTTTTATTTTCCTTATTTCAATACTATCAGTATTTTCTGGGAGGGCAGGAGCTAAGCTTTCCTCTCTCTCCTCATACACTTCTTCTGCTTCTGGTACATAAGTTCCAGCTGCTGGTTTCATCTTTTTAGGAGACATGTTTTTAGTATTTCCCTACGTTACACACAATGTTTACCATGGAAAACATAGCTTCACATGTCTGTGATCTTGCCAAAAAAAACCCCGTTAAGCAAATGCCATCTATTCATTAAGATGCAAGTTGGTTTTACAACTCAAGTCTGCACCTTAAGCATTTCAGATTGGAACAAATTCATTTCTCCATGTTAAGGTTGCTGCGGTTGGTTTAAAGCAGGGCATAACCCATCCATCCAAAGCTTCGACTTGTTGATAATCCCATTTCAAATTCTACTTCTTAATAATCTCATCACGACAGCCATTACTTTAGTTCTGAATTTGTCCCTTTAGAGAAATCTGCCCCCCCCCAAAAAAATGTCTCCCAGTGCAAATTGCCTCCGACACACATGAACAATAAAAAATCCTTGCCTCTTAAAAATACAATAGGACCCCCGTATCCGCTGTTTCATTATCCACTGATTCAGTTATCTGCAGTTTCAGTTTCAGTATAGCTACCATAGAGTCCTCCTAGAAAATGTACCCTCTCTAGCCATTTTCTAGGTCCTCCAAGGTAAGTCTATGGTATTTTAAACTGAAAGTCCCATTATTTTCAATGGTGTTTGCTGTTATCTGCAGTTTTTGGTATCCACGGGGGTCCCTGGAATGAATCCCCTGCAGATGCAGAGGTCTTATTGTATCTGCATTCTCAATGAACATCTTAGTGCTGAAGAAATTAAGGTTAACATCCCTATTGAGAAGCTAGGCTGGAAAATAAGCATGAGATGGTTGTCTCCATAACTGCACCCAAACTGTGAGAGTCCCTTTCAAGAGGTTTCAGGGCTGGCTCCATCCTTGTTGAGCTTCTAACAAGCTCTCAAAACTATGTTATTTTCTCATGCCTTTTGCTGCCTTTAAAAGCAAACCTGATTTTAAATATTTTCCCCCTATTCTGTTTTTATATTTTGATTTTACGATACATAGCTTTGGGGTCTTGAAAGGAGACAGCAGAAAAGCAATTCAAAAATACAATAAATGAAATGTTCCACAGAGCCAATTACACCTACTGTGTAGGCAGCAATGAATGGATGAATGGTTCATTTCTTTGGCATTTTTGTTTTAAATTACCAGATAGTGTCACAGGCTATATATAGACTAGCAGCTGTTTGCCCGTGAGGTCTATGGCAGTCAATGGCAAACTTGCTCCTCTTACTGGCCAACTCATATAATTGCAGACAGCTTGAAGCAGGGAGAGAATTACAAGTAGCCATATGAAGCAAAAGCAATTGTGGCTTCTGGCTCTGATGTCACGGGGTTGGTGAATCTGACCCGGGTTTTAGTCTAAATTTGAAATTACTTATCCAAGGGGCTGAATCTGGTCCTAACTTTTTTAAAACCTGGAGCTGATTCACCATCCCATTGACATCAGAGCTATCAGCTGACATGGGACTTTATCACACTACACTGTTATAGTGCTACTAGCTCTACCCGGCATAACATACACCATTTAAAAAAACCTCCCCAAAAATGCTTGGGAAAGTGTGGACAAAAAAAATAATAATCAGGAAAACAACTTGCAAAGAATATACACTGGGCCAAATGTATGCAAAAAAGTGCAGATTGGAAGAACATTCACCAAAATGGATGCACATTTGTCATGCCGGATGATCTTTGGACATCTTGCACCACATTCATGAATTGACACAATCTGGCAAAAACTCACAGATGCATTCTTTGGAAATTCAGCAATGCCTGCCTATGCAGGTTTGTGTGCATCTCTTATCTTGTACAGAAAGGATACTTGCGGGATGCTGCGATACTTGTCTGGAAGGTCTGTGAAGCCCACCAGGAATTCATGTTTCATGAAGACTTCATTAGCAGCTGCCAGCCTCATGTCAGTATTCATATTCATCTGGCAAACAAGGAAGTGGAAACATGATTTAAGCACTGAGTTTCAATGGAGCAAAATAGAGCGAATCATAGAGTTGGAAGCATCCAGTCCAACCCCTTGCAGATACAGAAGATCTACGGCTAAAGCATCCCTGACAGATGGCCATCCAAACTACATTTTAAATACCACCACCTTCTTCACCAATGATGCTGTTTTGCAACATCACTCACCTCTGAACCCTAAAAATTGTGGAAAAGACACAGTCCCCAGATATTAAGCTGGGCTTACCTTTCAGTCTATTCAGTGGTCTGTAATGGCTTATGTTTGGTTTGGTTAGCTAGCTCTAAAACAGGGGTGGGCAACTCCATGGGCGAGCCCAAATCCTTCCTATTCTTTCCTTCCTTTTCCACTATAGTCTCTCTCAAAATGGCGACCAGAAGTAACATGGCACCACTTCTTGTTGCCATTTTGAAAAGGACTACAGAGGATAATAGAGGTATTTGGGGGGTAGTGGAGGGTCTGGGGGTTGTGTGGGTGGGTTGCCATGTGTTTCAGGGGGACTTTCTGTGCAGGTTTCCGGGGAGGGGATGCCCACAAATCATACTGGAAAAATAATTGGTGGGTTCAGGGGCTTTGGGCAACTGGTGGGGTCATAAAAGTAGGGTGGAAGGTCTGCATGTCACTCGTGGGCCACACTCTCCCCACCCCTGCTCTGAACCAAAGGTAGGGAGCTTATTTTATCCAATCATAGCATTGTAGAGTTAGAAGTGATCCAAAGCTCATCTAGTCTGATCCTCTGACAGGTGACCATCCCTCTCTCTCTGGCTTTTCTTCGCAACCGAAGATTCAGAAAGGACTCATCCTGCACTTTCTGCAAGCACGCTGATGACTAAAAAGGCCAATCCGAGATAAACAAGTCCGGTTGCAGAAAGCACAGCAGAAGGTCTCCTTGGGTGATGTTTCCAGGTTGTGATTCTTTCTGTGTTGTCATTTCTCTTCAAGACTTGTTCAGCGTGAGTTCTCAAATAAGGCTGCAGCATTGTGGATAGTGCGTCTCCATGCCTCCCAATGTGAGGCCAGGGCGGACCATTGTTGGTGATCAATTTGGCCGAGCCTGAGATGTTGTTTCAGGGAGTCCTTGTATAGTTTTTTGGAGCACCCCTCTTACGCTGACCCATGGCGAGTTCACCGTAGAGTACTATTTTGGGGAGGCAATGGTCCTCCATCCTAGAAACGTGCCCTGCCCAGCGCAGCTGTGTTCTCAATATCATGCTCTCAATGCTGGTGATCCCTGACCATCCAAGCTCTATTAAAAAAAAACTTAATTAAAGCAGAATCCACTCCTTTCTGAAGTCACAAAGCAACCTTTCAGTCTGGAAGTTCTTCTTAATTTTTCGTCTTCTCACTTTGTACTTTGGATCTCTTGGCCAAAACAAAAAAGCCTTCACCTGCCTAGGCAAGGATAGTATGGAGATTGCCAGTCTAACCTCTCTTGGAAGGGAGTTCCAGAACCTGGGAGCAGCCACCAAAAAGGTGAGGCTGTGATCATAGTGGGACAGAGAGAACTGCACCAAATATGCATCCTTATATTAACCACAGCTCAAGATACAGCCAATGTCTTCTTACCTTTCTTTGGCATTGGTGGATTATGAGTCTAACAACCACAGCTGCCACTAAGGCAATTACAGTGGCTATGATGCTGACTTCCCACGAAGGTCCTACAGAAAATGCCTTCAGGGTAGAATAAAGATTGACCCAGAGAGTCACATAGAGAATCTGAAATGAGAGTGAGGGAGAAATTACATACTTTTGTATATAAGTATATAGCAGCATAGCAGCAACCAGGAACCTCTCACCCTCTGAACTGTTCTCGATGACAACTCCCATCACTTCCACCCAGCAAGGCTAATGGCAAGGGATTATGGGAGTTGTGTGTTTGTGCTAGAGATGGAAGGCATATTAGAAAATATTTGGGAAATGGTTTTTAAAAACCTACGTTTTCCCCTGATGAGAAAAGTCCTGGACTCAAAAGAATCTTCACAGTCGAGTCACAAAATTCACACATGGCAGTTTTGAACATAAAATGTCCTTTTCTGAGCAGGACCCAGAATTTTCTGTGCAGAAAATAATATTTATGCACAAAAATGCTGCTTTCTCTGCAGGGGAAGCTGTTTCCTCCAAAGAAAATGCTGCATTTAGGGACATATTCCACATAAAAATTCACATGTGGTTGATTTGCACTGAAAACCAGGCTTTTCTGCACAGTAAACAGCTTTTTCTATGCTGAAAATAATATTTCTGTCTAGAAATCTTACCTTCTGTGCAGAAAATTATAAATTGTAAATTTTTTTCCATGCAGAAAAGGCTGTTTTCTGCACAAAACAACCCTGTGAGAGTTTTGTGCAGAATAAGTCCCAAACTGCAAACAGTCTTCAAAAACTGGGTGGTTTTCTAAGATTTTCTCATAGCAGGAAGAAAATTGCTAAAATTATCCATTGCTTCCTTTGACAATAAACTTAGTGAATGATTATATCCCTAGTTTGTGCGTGTTTTTAGCAAGGCATGCATGTCTGGTTGATTTGCACTCCAAACAAGAGCTCTCCATGCGGCAACATTTTGTTGCATGTTGCCACTGAGGAATATGGCTAAGAGCCATATGGACATATGAGAGATCATTGAAAGATGAGACATTTGAAATACATGGCTTTAAAGAATCCAGCTTATCACAGATGTTTACAACCCTCATAGCATAGCTCTACAGAAGAATACCCCAATTTAGAAAAGGATGTTATTAGATTAGACATGAAACACATAGGTTCCCAACTTTAACTGGGATGCCTCATGGTCCTTACCACAGCAATGGATATCCCAAATGCTCTAGAGTTGTAGAATAAGTAGCTTCTCACTTCTGGCTCCAAAACTGCACGTTGGATTAAATGTTTCCACTGGTCCATTGTCACCTGTTGGAGTAATGGCATAATCATTTTCAGCACGTCCATATTCGGTGGCAAAGTCCACTGCAACATTTAGCCTGAATCCTATGGGTAGTCCCAAATCCACCGCTGAATGTAAATCCCATGGATTCAACAAGCCTACTCTAGCTGGAATTAGCAACTGGACATAGGCTTCATCATGCCCATTATTAGTGGTCATAATGACTTTGGCCGGAATTCTCTATCGCGGTCTACATTGCATGACTTTACTCATACTTAGCTATGTAGTGGAGGTGCTAATGAGGCCTGTTATTGAATTGCAAAGATGCATAACAGGATATTGACAGTTTGCAGCTGCTGCAAATTGCTACTACTGCGGAGCAATCTGTTTCTCCCCCCGCATATAGACGGGCCCAATGAAACAAGGCAGTTGTGGAAGACTGCAGCCCACAGAAAAAAACACAAATTGTTCTCTGGTATCTGCTTGATCCTGATTTTTTTTTCCATATATATATATATATATATATATATGCACACACACATACACACACACACACAATTAGCAAATAGGGCAGATTTGAACATCCCTTACACAACATGCCTTCTGCTCTGCAGGTAACAGCAAGAGATGTAACCATACCTCAGTTCCCAAGTTCTTTAGTCTGTCCATCCAAAGATTTATATCAAACGAGGTGGAGGAATAGGCCTGGTGAGCCGTGAGGACCAAGAGCACTTGTCCATTGGGAAGCCCTACAAACAATAGTGAAGAAAGCTTAGCATGAATGCAGAGTTTAGGGGGGCTCTTTTGACCATGAAGACAGGTCGCATCATTGCAGCTGCCTGCTTTTTTGGACATGTTCGTATCCCCCCTCCTCGTATAGACGGGATCACAGTCTATGTTTCATAACTTTGATCTCCCAGTATCCTAGTCCAACAGAGAAACCACTACACAACACTGTCTCTAAGGCTAGAATTAGTGGTAGGGTTATGCATCCATTTTATAGGAACAGTATTTATCTGAACTGTTTTTTCCCCCTTTAAATAAATCTATACATTGGGGATATAGTTTAAAACTCTTCTGCCAACAACATCCCAGAATGCTTACCGTGTAGGTCTAGTTCTGTGCAGATTGTGCAATGAAACATAACTCTGGAGGAATGAAATATCCCAAGCTTAATTCATGAAGGTTAATTACATTCATTAAATCTGCAGCCCAACCACCCAAAGGTACCACTCAGGCATTACAATGTACATAAGAATCAGCTCAGAGCCATCCGCCGTGATAGAGAAAACATTTCTACATTAATCTCTCTCCTAAGTGAGTCATGTTATTTCCATATTTGGCAAACAAGTGTGGAAAAATTATTCCCCTTACCTTTCCTCCAGGAGCTAGCACGGTCCTCTGTTTGGCTCTGAGAGAAAGAGTTAGAGAATGACAGTTCTTTTTCCTCAGCCGTGCCTGTTTGACTTTTGCCGCAAGCCATGGCAAGGAGACTTTGAACCCTGACTCCGTACAGGGAACTATTTAGCTCTCTGAATCCGCCTCTCCTGCTCTGAGTGTTGCCATGGAGTTCTTGCAGGTATTTTTCTGGGGAGAAAGCATACGGACAAGTGGCATCACTTCTTCCATACTGTCTCCAAGTGGTGGTCAAAAGTTGGACATGAAGCCGGGGCTTGAGATGGACGTCTGGCTGGTTGGAAGCTCTGGTCTCCGTTTGTGCCAAGAGTGCTTCACTTCCTCTTTGGGTTGGGTTTCTCTTTTTCTATTTGGATGTTGCACTGAGTCATGCTTTGAGGCAATGCTCAGTTCACAACAACAACAGTCAGGATGAGGCAGGGCCAGGTGCGTGAGTGATGCAATCACTCACATTATTCATAACATGCTCTTTTATTCCCCCAAGAAGGGACTCAAGCCAGTTTAAAGAATAAGAGATGCAAGAAAACCACATACATGTATAGTTAAAAAAAAGGGGGGGTGTCACATTGAGGATGGAGCAAGCTTGTTTTCTGGTGCTCCAGAGACTAGAACACAGAGCAATGGATGCAAGCTCCAGGAACAGAGATTCCACCTCAACATTAGGAGGAACTTTTTGACAGTAAAAGCTGTTTGGCAGTGGAACACACTCCCTCGGAGCGTGGTGGGGTCTCCTTCCTTGGAGGTCTTTTAGCAGAGGCTGGATGGCCATCTGTCAGGGATGCTTTGATTGTGATTTCCTGCATGGCAGGGGGTTGGACTGGATGGCCCTTGTGGTCTCTTCCAACTCTACAATTTTATAATTCTATGATTCTATACAAAAAGTCCGTATTAAAATAATATGTCTATAGAATCAAAAGCATTGTTGCTGTGTGCCTACAAGTCATTTCCGACCAACGGTAACCCTACGGCAATGCTATCAAGGGTTTTCCTGACAAGATCTCAGCTGGCATAACCTTCAAGAATCAGGATCCCCAGAAGGCAGGACTTGGTGAACATTCAAATCAGGAATAGTAGCAAATGTTGCGATGGCATGGATCTAAACTTCATGCAGTCCACAAGGAAGGAAAAATCATATTGTGACTTGGGACTTTATCAGACAAGCCTCTAAAAATGTTCTCTCGCCACCATATTTTACACTTTATTTCTGCCGGCAAAAGAACCCTTTATATCACGTTGCTGTGATAGCATGAAAAAGCAGCCTCATCTTTCTGCATTCATTGCCAAGCATGATCTCAGCAATTCTCATGAAAAAACATGAGCATGCTTAAAAAGTCTAAATACAACTACGTTAAAAAACAAAACATACACACAAGCACTGAAACACACTTAAAAACTTGACTGCAACACAGGGAGGTTAATAAAAAAAGCATCCCATGGCTAGTTTTCGCATTCCCACCCGGAAGTGGACCACCCATTGATGCTGGAATCGTGCCAGTAGAATGGGACATGGATTCATATGCTCGCAATCACATGAAAAAAAAATGCTATGGCCAATCTATTGACGGCTTGGCCCATCAATAAAAAATAACGTTTTATTTTCAACACATAAGCACGACGTCGTCTGGTATTGGTGTCCTTTCACGTTCATTGGGCGTCGTTGTGACTCCGTATTTGCTGTGTCTGATAAAGTCCTTGGTAAAGTCTACACACTCTCACAACACACCAGAATTTAAGCTCTTAGTTCTTTTAAGAATGCATTTCTAGTACTTCATGACTGGGATACTATAGTCTTGATGCGACATGCCACTTGTAATGATTTCTGGTTTAACAGGCTAGTGTTGATTGTTAGGGAGAGAGTGGTGTAACTGATCTTTCTGTGCTTCGCAGGAGAACAAACCCCAAAACCTTAGTCAGAAGCAGCACAGGGTGCCTATTATATATGCTTACATTGGTTGTGAAACAAGAATTTTGCAACTGTGCTAGTCTAATAAAGGGAGGGAAATGGAGGAAACACTCACTCCAGTGGGGTTGTGTACAATGTGTTGACATTCAGAAGGCGCAAAACTACAGTGACATCTGCTTGTGTGTGCGCGCATTTAATGCCTGCAATATTCTGGTCCTGTCTAAATGGTCAAAATAATTCTCATGGAATTTGCTGGGAATACGATCTGTCTTAATGTGAACCCACATCGATGTGTTGTATTCAAAAGGGGGGCAGCAAAAAACTTCAAAAACTTTGCACGGAGAGCCTTCATTTCCCCCCAGAGTTTTTAAAAAGCTCTGTAGGGAGCGTGCATTCCCACTCATTGGGACAAGCAAATACATTTGAATCGCTTTCCCATACAGGAAGAAGCGCAAACCTGATTGGCCGGATGAACGCGGAGGGCGGGGCTTGCTAACAGGGCAAGTGCCCGCTGCCACCATGTTGGATTTTTGCCTTAGTAAGCGATCGCTAAAGCAATAAAACAGCAATTTGTATTATCTTTTTCTCTCTTTTTTGCAAATGTGAAATATTGCTTGAGTGGACCATGGAAAAACATTCTTTTTCAAAAAAAAATCAGTGGCAGATTTTAAAATGTGAGTAATTCACTCATGGCCACCATCTTGGCTAGAGGGCATGCAAGTTTATGGGGGCTTTAAAACCATTAAGACAAGTCACAGCTGCTCTGAATTGCTATGACTGGGCACAATCTGTTTTTTTTTTTTTAAGCTCATACAGATGAGACCTCTGAGAATAAATATTTTGTGCACATACACTGGAAATACTAACACAAACCTGGACCACAATCCTACATCTCAGCCTGTGTTTCATAACCTTATGAGAACTGCCTTTTCTTAAAACAAACTGTAACACCCACCCTCACACCAGCCTTGACTCACAGTCTCGGTGTCCCTATTTTTTTGTTCCCAGGGTTGCTTCCAATAGCCAGCTAGCCCTTTCCGGACTTATTGCAACAACATATGCTCTGAGGTAGCCATTGCTTCTGTATAATCCTGCATCTCTCCATTGGAAACTTAACCCTCTAACCCAGTGGTTTGTAACCTGGGGTACGTTGACCCTCTCAAGCAAAGGCTTGAAAGCTGCTTGGTCCACCTTCACCCTGCAGTGGAGTGGCCATGTGACAGGAGCCAAGGCAAAGGTTGGCTGGCTGGCTTGGCTTGTGTAGTGCCATTCAGTCCACTCCAGCCACAAACTTGCAGCAAGAAGAAGCAAGAGAAAAGTCTTCCCTTTCCCACTCCAGTGCCTCTGAGGAAAGGTTTAATGGATGGTGTAATTGTATTATTATTTTTATTATTATTATTAGATCTTATTATTATTAGGATTTTAAATCTTGAGTTAAATCTTGGGGATCCATGGGAACAAAATATAATTAAAGGGAAGTCCCTGGTAAAGAAAAGGTTAAAAAGCACTGTTCTAACCTTTCACAGGTGGAGAGTAGAGGGATGGAGATGAATTCAGTTCATCACACTTGAAAGAAGAATCGAGGATGTTAGAAGGAGAGGAGAATTTCAGATTATGAAATTCCCCAATGAGCCCAGCTCTGAGCAAAGCAAGAAAGCACATGCAGCAGGAATCGAAGGGCTGGAACATGGGGACTTTGAGTTACAATGGATGATGTTGTTATCCAGGTGACTGGTAGCACCCATGTCAGTAGGGGAATGAATCCATGCAGGGTTTTTTAAAGGAGCTATCCAAAGTACTGGAATTATGTTCCACCCTCCCACACCTCCAAAAGGACTTCATGAAGATCAAATCAATATCTAGACACTGGCATAATCAAGTTAGACATTTTAGTCATTAAGACACGGAGTTGGAGCAAAGCTAGGAAACAATTAGTTGCAAACAACTAGTTGCTTGTACATCATTTCTTTTCGCCCCAATAACAAAGAGCCTTATTGCATTACACTGTGGAATTGTGGGGTTTGCAGTTGAGTGAAGCCTAAGAGCTCTCTGGCTAAGAGTACTAGGAAAGTGGAATAATAGTGCTTTAACAATGTAGTGCAATAAGGCCCAAAGTTTAAACTAAGTGATAGTACAATTATAATGCCAGTTGGGATAGGTTCTCTCTTTTCCTGATGCGATAATAGATTTCATTGCACTTTTTAGAGCCTTGAGGGTATGGCCTCACTCAATGGAGGAGGAATATTACCGTATATTCCGGCGTATAAGACGACTTTTGAGCACTCAAAAGTGCCCTCCAAAATTGACAGTCGTCCTATACGCCAGATACACTTTGCTTCGCCCACCTGCCTATCTCCTGCCTCTTCGCAAACGGAGCGAAGAGGCAGGAGATGGGGCAGGGGGGTGAAGCAAAGTGTTTTGAAGATCATTCGCCCCCCTCCTCTGCCTTCTCCCCCTTTGGGGAGCAACGGAAGACAGAGGAGGGGGCGAACATTGCGGTTTGCCGCAGCCGCCGCTCGATCGCTTCTGCAGCGGCCGAGGCAAACCCGCGATTCGCCTCCTCTCCCCACCTTCCTGGAACGTGCCCCGTTTGGCCGCACAGCCTGCGGATCCCCCTCCTGCGCTCCCTCCTGGAAGGGAGCGCAGGAGGGGCATGCGGAGGCTGCGCGGCCAAACCCGCGATTCGCTCCTTCTCCCCACCTTCCTGGAAGGTGGGGAGAAGGGGCGAATGTGCCCCGTTTGGCCGCACAGCCTGCAGATCCTCCTCCTGCGCTCCCTCCTGGAAGGGAGCGCAGGAGGGGGATGCGGAGGCTATGCGGCCAAACCCGTGATTCGCCCCTCTTCCCCACCTTCCAGGAAGGTGGGGAGAAGGGGCGAACGTGCCCCTTTTGGGCACACAGCCTCCGCATCCTCCTCCTGCGCTCCCTCCTGGAAGGGAGTGCAGGAGGGGCATGTGGGGGCTATGCGTTGGAAGAGGGGGGTCGTCTTATAGGGCGAATATATCACAAACTCTCTGCCTTTTACCTTAAAAGTTGGGGGGTGGTCTTATACGCCGGGTCGTCTTATACGCCGGAATATACGGTACATCGTTCCAGTGCTGGCTTGTGCTGATGCCTTATACTCTGTTGTGAGTGTTGAAGCAAACACAAGACAAATAACCTGTCTTGCGCCATGCACCAGAAGCTTGCAGAATTCCAATGTCCTTTTTTTTTTTGAACAAACACAATAGTTACCTTTGGGAAATAGAAAAGAATTACTTCTTTTGACAACGACGACTAAAACAGTTGCAACATTTGGCTCTTGGAACTGTAGTAGCAAATACTTTTTGAAAAGAACTTGAGGGTGCTTGTTTTTGTTTTAAAAAACGTCGAATGCAGGAAAGAACAAAACAGAAATATGTCCTTACTTTTCAACACGTCTCCTTGTACTGTTCGATGGTGCAAATCTCTTGTTGGCGTTTCTGCTGTGGGGGGCGGTAGGAAGATCCATGTGTAGTGTTTGATCTTCTGCAGAATCTTTTGTCTTTTGAAGGGAATATATCAGATGTAAACCAGCCAAGATGGGGACATTTTAGCAGGCAAACAGAACAGGCCTGGTTGTAGATCCTGTTACAACAGTTCTTCACCTCCTGCTCTGCCAGCCGGAAAGGAATGCAATCATGCGCTCCTCAAATCCTCCAGCTTGGTTGACTCCGCACAGGGCAGAGCTTGGAAAAGTTACTTTTTGGACCACAATGCCCATAACGTTCCCACAACCACCACCACTGGCAGGGGGGAAGTTTTGGATGTACAGGTCATCTCCCCGTATCTGGACTTATCGTGTATAAGTGAAACTGTGGATAATAGCAAACCCTATTAAAATAAAGAGCTTCCTGTACAAACATACCACAGAATCATAGAACTGTAGAGTTGGAAGAGATCACAAGGGCCATCTAGTCCAACCCCCTGCCACACAGGAACACACAATCAAAGCACTCCTGATAGATGGCCATCTAGCCTCTGTTAAAAACCTCCAAAGATGGAGACTCCACCACACTCCAAGTCAGCACAGTCCACTGCCAAACAGCTCTTACTATCAGGAATTTCATCCTAATGTTTAGGTGGAATCTCTTTTCCTATAGTTTGAATCCATTGCTTTGTGTCCTTGTCTCTGGAGCCACAGAAAACAAGCTTGCTCCATCCTCAGTATGACATCCCTTCAAATATTTAAACATGGCTATCATGTCCCCTCTTCACCTTCTCTTCTCCAGGCTAAACATACTCAGCTCCCTAAGCTGCTCCTCATAGGGCATGGATTCCAGACCTCCCTTCTGGAAACAAACTGGTTGCCAGTGGAGTTATCATAAAAAGGAGGCAATACATTCTCTCTTATCCTCCCCTGTTTATACTCTGACACAGCATTTTGGGCCAGTTAAAATTTCCAAAAGCTTTTTAAAGAGAGTCCTATGCAGAACGGGTCACGGTTAGTACAAAGGGGATGAAATTAAGGAATGTGCTGCTATGGTTTGATATTGGAAGTTGCACCCTCCGTTTCTCCCTATTCAATGCTAGGAGAGTTATTATAGTAGGCATGGGGGATAAGATTAGGAAGTGTAATTGCAATTTACCCTGGGGCCCTGAAAAGAGCAGAGGGAAATCTGCTTAAACAGATTACATGCTAAAATTAGGGGCTATTATAAGATAGAAACATGTGTTGTTCTTGGATTTTCTGTGCCCATTTACTGCTAAGCTTGCGCTAATTAAAGAGAAAAGGCATTGCGATTTCTTTCGATTCTGGTGATGCAGAGAAATAAAAATAACAATCAACTCCCAACTCCAAGAGGAAAAAGCCAACTCTGCAGGCCTAGATTGTAGCAATGATCGGGTCCCTTTCCCTGCTGAAGTTGCAGAATGTAATTTTTAAAAATCCATTTAATTAGTGGCTTTGCACGCCAATTTGAGCAACGATGCCAGAAGAAGCCAAAAGAGTGGGCTTCACATAAAAGCCTGCCTCTCTTTCACTCTGTCTCGAAAATGAAGGTGTGCTCTTTCAGAAGCAAATTCACCAGCGGAATTATGTTCGTTTTTACGAGCTGGACAGCTTGACCTGTTCCCTTTTTGCAGTAAATTAGCATTGGAATGCTCAGGTAAGCAGATTTGTAAAAGCGATGTAATTAATCATAAAAGCACCTGATGGAAACAGGGCAAAGAAGTCTTTCTCATACTCCGCAGTATGATGTTCCTCCTCCACAGACCTCATTGGGAGCTTTTGAGATGTTTTTGGGTTGCCATGCAGGGCCAATCTGTAGGGTTCCCAGTCCACAGGGCCTGGGCCCTCTTTTTAGGTCTTCAAGAAGAAGGGAGGAGTTTCAGGATAAGAAGACTGCCTTGAAAAGGGTGTATGTATATATATATTCCTTATTTGCTAGACATGGTGGCTTGAATGATTGCAGTTCTGAAAACATAACCTAGAGTTACACATACATCACTGATTTGTATTCACAATCTGTATACAGTACTTTCAATAGTGTACGGCAGTGGTTCTTAACCAGTCCAGGGGCCCCCAGGAGTCTGCAATGTCCTCACAGGGGGTCTGTGAAGCCTTGATGGTTGCTCATTCCACCTCCTGTCTGCAGTGGAGTGTCCTTATCACAGGAGACAAGCCAAAGGTTGGCTGGCTGGAGCTGCACATTGCCATTCAATCTGCTCCAGCCACACACTTGCAGGAAGAAACAGGAGAGAAGTCTTCCCTCCCCCTCCAGTGCCTCTGAGGGAAGATTTAATGGATGGTGTAATTGTATTATTATACATCTGGTATCATCATCATCATCATCATCATCAGGGTTTTAAATCTTCAGTTAAGTCTTGGGGGACCACGGCAACAAAATATATTTTAAGGGGGTCCCTGGTAAAGAAAAGGCTAAGAGCCACTGCTGTAGGGAATATGTAGGGATCATAAAAGTCCCTCAGTCCTGAGCTAGTGGTCAGCAGCTGCTGCAGGCAATGGGTGTCTGATCTCCTGTTGATTGGGACACAGCAGACAGACGTTTCCAGCCTCATCCTGGGATTGCTCTCCAGCATGAGGAGGAATTGCAACAGGGATCCTGCTTCGGACTGTCACACTGGAGATCTCTCATGGGAGGGGGTGTAAACATAAGTCTGCTGAATCCCAACTGACAGGAGAACAGATCTCCATCGCTCACCACAGCTGGTGCCCAGTAAGTCAGGACTAGGGCAAGGGGGTCAGACCAGGAGATGCTACTTAGTTAAGCTGATATAGAATTGCAGCCAGTGTTTCTTTTCTTTGAATGGCATATTCTGCACAACTGTGCCTGATGCTTAGTGTACCATGGTGGCCTGGTGGCGCAGTGGTTAAATGCCAGTACTGCAAGTCACCATGTTGCAAGTTCAGTTCCAGCAGGCTCCAAGGTTCGTTCAGCCTTCCATCCTTTCATAGGTCGGTAAAATGAGGACCCGGCTTGTGGGGGAAATTAGCTAACACACATTGGAAACTGCTTAATGCAGTATAGATGTGTAAATTGCTATTGCTTAAAACAATTTGTAAGCTGCTCTGATAGCCTTGTGGCTGAAGAGCGGGGTATAAATAAATAAATACCATGCTTTTGAAGGTCCTAACAGAGGAGCCCTTGTGGCGCAGTGGTTAAATGACGGTCCTGCAGCCACAACGTTGCAAGTTCAGTCCTAGAGGGCTCCAAGGTTCACTCAGCCTTCCATCCTTCTGTAGGTCGGTAAAATGAGTACCCAGCTTGTGGGGGCAATTAGCTACCACATTGTAAACCGCTTATGGAGTGCTTTGGCACTGATAAGCAGTATAGAAATAGAAGTGCTATTGCTAAGGGTTATTGCTAACTGTGGGTGTTGTAAACTAGAGGTGAGATCTTGCATCAGAAGAGAGGATGCCTCTTTATGAAGAAAGAGCTAGGTTGCCGACATGATACACAACTGCAGTAGTGAATTGCAATGATGCTCAATGGGATACCATGCAAGATGTCCCATTCCATGAGATGATGGGTTGCGCAATGGGATGTGTTGTACAATAGGACATGTTGAACATGGAGACCATGACACCACAGCCATGCTGTTGGCTCTGCCTGCCATGGCACAGCAACATCTCCCCTCTCCTCCCAAGAATATGAACATGGTGCAGTGGCACAATTCAGCTTGACGCAGTTGTAAGTCAGTTTACAATGACCTGATTTTCCAACAGGATGACAGCCTTAGCATGTATCTACAGTAATATACAGTTGTCCCTCCATATCCATGGGTTTGGTATCCACAGTTTTAAGTATTCACGGCTTGAAAATGCTCTTTAAAAATAATAATCCAAAAAGCAAACCTTGATTTTGCCATTTTGCATAAGGGACACCATTTTGCTGTGCCATTGCATATAACTGGACTTGAGTATTCACGGATTTCGGTATCCACAGGGGAATCCTGAAACCAAACCTCAGCAAATATGAAGGGACAACTGTAGCTGTAGGAATTTGATACCACTTCAACTGCCGTATTTCCATCCTATGGGATCCCAGGAGTTGTAGTTGGGTGAGAAACTTGCGATTCTTTGCGAGAGAGCTTTAGTGCTGAAGTTACTAGATCTCAGCAATGGTTTTGGGTCTGCCAGTCCTTTCCAGTGCTCAGGGGGAAGATTCTCAGGACAAGAGCACTGCCTTGTAAAATGAATGACTGTTTTTCTCATTTGTTAGACTTTGTGATTTTTTTTTTAATTGATTTCCATATTGTGAAGTGGAAGGCTTTCACAGCCAGCATCCATAGATTTTCCTTGTTTTTTCCCCGGGTTGTGAGGCCGTGTTCTGGAATAGTTTCTTTCTGACGTTTCGCCTGCATCTGTGGCTGGCATCTTCAGAAGATGCCAGCCACAGATGCAGGCAAAACGTCAGAAAGAAACTATTCCAGAACACGACCTCACAGTCTGGAAACTGACCAAGGAAAATCTATGATTGCCATATTGTCTGCTACTGCCTTCCTCTTACGATTGGTGAGTGCAACTTGCCCAAGGTCACCCTATGGGTTTCCATGGACAAGTAGGGATTCAAACCCTGCTCTCCTAGAATCCTAATACTCAAACTACAACAGAATATTGGCTCCCTGTTTAGTAAACCAGCAGCGGTATTTCAAGTTAAGTGAAGTTTCAAAAAGTCTTCAAGGGTAGTGTACATTTAGTCCACCTGTAGTAATCCAAATGTGCTGTAACCGGTGTGAACAACTGTGCCTAGTGTCTGTCTGCATGCCATGGAGGGAATATAGGTCATCGGTTTGCTCAGGACCAATACTATGGTTTCAAATATCTGTCATCCAAAAGATATGGTCTCTCTAGGGATTTCTTCAGTCCTCCAGGGCAATGCTATGGTAACTTCCACTAGACGTTATCAGAGTCACACTGGAGATGCTTAGACAGGTAGCCTCTCTAGGCATTTCCTAGATCCTCCAGTGTGATTCTATGGGGTTTGCTACTACCTGTGGTTAAAAGTCTGGGAACCTATCCCCCAAGCATATGGGGGGCAACCTCTAACTGATGTTGTATCTGGTCTTGCTCCATATTTCAAGGATAGTAGCCCTGGTGGCGCAGTGGTTAAACGCCAGTACTGCAAGCCACCACGTCGCAAGTTCGATTCCAGAGGGCTCCAAGGTTCACTCAGCCTTCCATCCTTTCGTAGGTCGGTAAATTGAGTACCCGGCTTGTGGGGGCAATTAGCTAACACACATTGGAAACTGTTTAATGCAGTTAGATGTGTAAATAGCTATTGCTTAAAACAATTTGTAAGCCGCTCTGATAGCCTTGTGGCTGAAGAGCGGGGTATAAATAAATAAATAAAATAAAAACAGTGGCAGGGCCTTAATAGTAGCAGCATAAAAGCTACAAAATGAATTGACTGTATTAGTACCTTACTTGCTTTGGGAAAAAGCTGCTCAAGAACATCTTTGGAGTCTTTTAGTTTTGTTGCCTAGGAATTATGCTGGTAAAGTCTGCGAAAGCTGCTCTTTTATTTTAGAATCTGAATTATTGTTTGGCATAAAAATGCTGTTCAAGGAGGTCACTGTGCTAGTCTAGCACTGGAAACTAGAAGTCACGTGGCACATTTTAAGCCTAACAGATTGATTATAGCTATAATAAATCTGTTATTCTTAAAAGGTGCAAAATGCCTGTGTTGTTTGCTTTAAAGATTTCTGAGTGTTAGCAAGTTATTTTGTGCTTTGGAAAAGCAGCCTAAAAAAAAAAAGACTTACAAAAAAAATAATAATAAAGGAAGAAAGAAAGCATTGAGAGGTTTAATCTGTCACTGGGAAGAAACAAGAAAAAGGTACAAGCACCAGGCTGAACAGAGAGAGACAAGCCACAGTGGCACTAAAACCAATATTGTTGATTTTTTATGGCTCTATTAAAGAAACCATTCCTGGCCTATTCTCTTAATAGGATGCACCGCCTTGGAGGCACTCAAACAATCAAATAAAGATCCGAAGATTTACAGACTGAGTCTGCAAAAGCTGGAGCAGGCATTGTTATTTAAAGAAGTGAAGGGGGTGGAAATCAAAGGTAGGAAGCCAGAAGGTGGCCTTGAGCCAATAAAAACCCACTGCAAGAAGACAAGAAACCCAGCTCATCTATATTAATTGAACAAGGTAATATTGAATGCTTTGACATGGGCAGCTAAGCAATGGTGCCAAAACATCTCACCAACCACCCGTGAACTTTATTATCATCGTTACATTCATGATCGCCACTCAACGCAGTGGAAAAAGAAAAGCCCAAAGATGTCAGATACATCCTGTTGCCATGGTTCTCTTCTTCAGAGCTTGCCAGTTCACACAATGCTTCTGGCCTCATTTTTTCCCATCCTGGCCAATGCAGCATCTTGGTTGCTGGAGTGCCTTTTGTAAGAGTTGACAGAAAAACCTGATGTTCTCTCATCTGAGACAGATGCTACCTTCCTGCCTGTGACAATTTCATGAACAAGGAACAGCCTCTAGGAAAGTAGGAAGCATTGCCTCCAAAAAAATGTCATTTTGCATGGCTTCCATTTCCTCTCTTTCAACATCTAGGCTGTATCACTGTGACCCCAAAAACAGAAATAATGCTTGACAGAGAAGCAGCCATCTCAAGCAACAGATCTTGGCTATCAGGAAAGGGAAGCAAACTGTGAGCTATCGATTATGCCCTTATTCTGCTTTGGTCAGACCTCATCTAGAAAACTACCGTATGTCCATTTTTGGGTGCCACAGTTCAAAAAGGGTATTGACAAGCTGGAACGTGTCCAAGGAAGGGCGACCAAAATGATCAATGCCTGGAGACCAAGCCTTGTGAGGAACGACCCAGAGAGCTGGATGTGTTTAGCTTGGAGAGATATGAGTCAGTCAGAGCTAGGGATTAAGAGTTAGGCATTTGAGAGAAAGATGTGAATTAGAGTTAGTCAGGGTTTGGATGTAGCACATAAACCATCTTTAACTGTAGGTTGAATTTCTGTCTCATGAATTTTTGTGTTATACATTTGTGCCTTTGAGAAAGCTTCAATAGTATTATTGGTGGGGGTAAGCTCAGACACAGGAGCGTGTGTGGTTGCAGCGGTGGTTCATGGGTGGTGGTGTCCAGTGCTGGTTATATAAAGCCTCAAATAGGAACCATGTGAGCATCTAGAAGGTCCCCACGTTGGGTGCCATAGCAGTGGTAGTTCCTTACATCTGGTGTCAGTGGTGGGACAGTCCTCGCAGTCTCCACACAGATGAACACCAAGGCAAAGGCCTGCACCTTGGTTTAGAAAATTGGTGCATCAGTGGCTTCCAGGAACTGAAATGCTCCTTTCTGATTAAAAAAATATATATTTGAAAGGGAAGAGATATGGAGGCTTCAGAAAGAGGTAGAAGGTATGAATGCAGCTCATATGTTGCCCACATCTTTTGGAAAACTGAAGGTTTTAACTCACCCCCCAAAATACACACACACACACACGTGTGTGTCCTACAAGGAGTCTATTAAAAAGGAGAGCCAGCCAGCCAGCCACCCAACCAGCCTTCCTACTTGCCTCTCCACCCTCCGATACCTCTAACTCCATGCAAAGGACCAAATGTGGACCCACAGTTGACTTTCTCTTTTTTTAACCCCATGCATCACCTATTGTGAGCTGTTATTATTCCCTTCTCCTTCAAACTCCAAACCCCCGATGTCCTCTCTTCCACCTTTCCTTCTCCACTGCCTGCACTCTGTGCTCTTGAACCACAAATGGGAAAAAACCCATTTTTAAAAACACTTGAACTAATACATGAGAGTTTATAGCTTGGACTGTGAAGACCATAAATGACTACACTGGCTCATACAAATGCCTCAGTGCTCTCCAACGCTGGGATCCGGCGCTTGTGATCGATGGATCAGGGACAGATGTCTGGGGTGATGGAAGATGAAGAACAAGGGGGAAAAAGTCACTTTAATCCAATTCCAAGTTAAATAAGGTCTTTACTTTTCTGGAAGCACCATCAAGAGCAGGTGTCTAATTCAAGTTAAACAGGAAAGTATACAGAGAATGGTTGTTTAAACAGAACCTATTTTGAACCGCTTTCACATGTCACTCGGCTGACCTGGTTAGCAAGATCCACAACTTAGGAATCCAACTCCCACCAACTTTTCCTACTAGTGAGGTAGCGGGGAGATTCTTTGGACCCAATTCCTATCATCAAAATTTAAGAGGTATGCAGAAGAAGAAAGCTTGCCTTCATATCCTTCCCAATGTTCAAATACTTAGAGGACAACAGGTCGATTTAATACTTACTGCAAAACATCCAATATTCACCATCTACTTTAAACATGTCATAATGCACTTTGGGGACAAAGAACTGGTATACTGGATGTGCTACAAAAGAGACAAAACAAGCTGTTTTCAGAAAACAGAGAGAGAGAATATCTACAACTCTTGGAAATAAGTTAAGATCTTTTTATAAAAGAAGGGCCACAGCTAGAGTTGCTATTGCTTAATACTTCCTGAAGGCTGGGCTGCTTCTCTACCCATTGATGCGGTAGTTCAAGTGTATTTCGGGTTTGATGTCGCAGACCATGTTCAGCAAGCTGGTCAGAACCTCCTCCCTGTTCTTCTGGAAGTTGCTCTGGAGCACAGTCATCTTTTCCTGGGTCTCCTTTTCCACCTCGGTGGTGGAACTGCCATGGGACCCGAGAGCCTGAAGCAAGGAGGACAGGGGAAGAAGAGAAGAAACAGCTTAGGAGGTGGTTACCAGAGAATATCGCCTCACATATGGATACAGTCGGAACCCTTGTATCTGTGGAACCAATATTTTTTTATTTTATTTTTATTTATTTATTTATTTATTCATTTATTTACACCCCACTCTTCAGCCACAAGGCTATCAGAGCGGCTTACAAACTGTTTTTAAGCAATAGCAATTTACACATCTACACTGCATTAAGCAGTTTCCAATGTGTGTTAGCTAATATCTGCAGTTTCAGTTATCCGAGGGACACAAAATAGGGGATGCATACCATAGAGTTGTGCTGGAAAATCTAGGCATCTGCTAGGTCCTCCAAAAGAACTCAATGTATGTTTTTATCGGAAGTCCTTTATTTAAATACGGTTCGCTGTTATCCATGGTTTCCAATATCCACGGTAAGTCCAGGATAAGGAGTTTGACTGTACATTCAAACTGTAAGATAATCCAGATAAGTTGCCTTGGCTCCACCAAATTTACTGGGATGGCACCCACTACATCCATGCTGGGAATCACCGTGGCCCTCCAGAGGTTGTTGCCTCTCTTTGGCCTAAAACAGCCCAGGGAGGGGGCAGAAAAGTGGTAAAATTGCCCCCCATGCTCCCTAGGGCAGTGATTCTGAACATGTGGTCCATGGACCCCCAGGGGGCCGTGATGTCCACATAGAGGGTCCAAAAAGGCTTGAAGGGTGCTCGGCCTCCTCCTCACCACTGTGGACAGCCATGTGACAGCAGCCAAGGCAAAGGCTGGATGGCTTGGCCTGCGCATTGCCATTCAATCTGCCCCAGCTACAAATTTGTAGGAAAAAGCAGGAGAAACATCTTCCCTTCCCCTCCTGTACCTCTGAGGGAAGGTTTAATGGGTGGTGTATTATTATTATTATTGTTGTTCTTGTTGTTCTAAATCTTGAGTTAAATCTTGGGCCCCCCTGGCAACAAAAGATATTTAAAGTGGGTCCCTGATAAAGACAAAGTTAAGAGCCACTGTCCTAGGGAATTTGGGGGCATTTTTGGACAAACTGAATTTAGAAATTTGGGTATGTGTATGATGTGGGGTGCAGCTCCTTTCAAGCGTCCCTGGGAGTCTGATGCAGACTCCTAGTCTCTGGAAGATCCCCTCCCTAATCTAGAGGGTGAAATAAATTTCATCCCTGCAAGTAAGTGGAATATTTTCCCTGCTCTGGCAGCTCGTATTTCAAGCCCATATTAAGACATATCCATTTTTTTCCTGATATAGTTTGGCCTACCGTGTATTTTATGCATAATGCAGATGTATTTTATTAGCTGAATGAATTACTTTTTATATATTGAAATGCACTCCTGCAAAATCTTTAGATGTATGACGTTTATAAACATTTGTAAATAAGTAAGACAGTAACATTCTGTACAAGACTAGGATAAAACAAAACACACAAGATTGTCTGACAATCACTACATTAAATAGAGACATCATCCATCAAATAGAAACAAAGGCCTCCCAGAAGGGTCCAACCAAGCCCCATGGGGCAAAGAGTTCGACCATTTGGGCGCAATCACTGAAGGCCCTGTTTCTTGTCCCAAGATGCTAAGCCTTCTATCCCAGATGGAGTACAGAGAAGGGGGGAAAGATAATATTTAGGAAGGGAGAAACTCTGCAGTTCTACAAGGGAACAGGAAAGAAAAGAAATACATATATTTTCCTTGTATTTTTTTCCGGGCTGTGAGGCCGTGTTCTGGAATAGTTTCTTTCTGATGTTTCGCCTGCATCTGTGGCTGGTATCTTCAGAGAATGGTTGGGTAGGAGTGGGGGGGCACGTTATATACTGTGAACCTCTGTTGGGGAGTATATGTAAATTTGTGTATTTGAATGGCTAGTTTCTGGGTGAAGATATGCAAGGAGGATTAGTGTCTGTTTGGCTAATGGTTGGTTGATGGCCCATTATCTGCTGGAAATCTCCCTGTCCCTGTCCTACATTTTTAAAAATGTAGCTAGGAAAGAAAAGGAATGCAATTCACTGACCTTTAAAAATATTAACTTACCGCTTCTTCCTTCGCCTTGAATTCTTTCTCCCTCTGTAGGCGATACTGTTCAATTTCGGCTTGGGCTTCTTCTTTTGCTTGCTTCAGCCGCCGGTTCTTTCCTTTTTTTTATTTGTGAGAGAGGAGGAGAGGAAGAGGCAAAACTGTTTGAGATATCAAAGAAGTTAAGCAGCTTAGCTAGGATTAAATGTTAAATCGATCAAGACAATGACTCTGGCAGCGTTTTCAGATTTTAGCTATAGGCTACAAAACCCCTGAGTGAACTCAGGGACTATACTGTTGATGAGTGTCAAAACAAAGGCAGTTTTGCACCTGTATTTGGATAGGCTTTTATCAGGGACAACGCCAAGTACTTACTGTGCGTGGTCTCTCAGCTATAGAGGCTCTTTACCCTGCAAGCCAAGGTGACTTCATGCAACATTTCACACAGGTAAGGAGTGTGCAAATCATGCATTGTTTCACAGGCCTCAGAGGGCTTTCAAACAGGGTGAGGGAGAAGTTTGCAATCAAAAGTAGAATCACAGAATCATAGAGTTGGAAGAGACCATGAGGACCATCTAGTCCAACCCCCTGCCCTGAATAAGCAAGGGGATCTTGTAGCACTTTTGAGACTAACTCAGAGAACTTGTAGCATAAGCTTTCGTAGACTTGGCCTACTTTCTCAGATGAACAGAGGAAGCAGACCAAGTCTACAAAAGCTGATGCTACAACTTCTTTCTCTCCATTAGTTTCAAATGTGAAAGGTCTGGAAACCATGCCTTATGAGGAATGACTTAGGGAGCTGGGTGTGTTTAGCCTGGAAAAAAGACAGTTAAGGGGCGATATGATAGCCCTGTTTAAGTATTTAAAGGGATGTCACGCTGAGGATGGAGCAGGCTTGTTTTCTGCTGCTCCAGAGACTGGAACACGGAGCAATGGGTGCAAGCTCCAGGAACAGAGATTCCACCTCAACATTAGGAGGAACTTTTTGACAGTAAGAGCTGTTCAGCAGTGGAACACACTCCCTCGGAGCGTGGTGGGGTCTCCATCTTTGGAGGTCTTTAAACAGAGGCTGGATGGCCATCTGTCAGGGATGCTTTGATCATGATTTCCTGCATGGCAGGGGGTTGGACTGGATGGCCCTTGTGGTCTCTTCCAACTCTACAATTCTATGATTCTATAAGATCCCTTTACTTCCTGATATTCCAGACTAACATGGCTATGTCTTTTAATTCTCTCAAATATAGTATGCAATTTTTAATTCTGTGAACCATCACTGATAGGAAAAGAAAATATCTGGCAGAGATACCAGCCTGGCGACGGGTGAGATTGCTAAGAGGAAATTGCCCTTGTCCTCAAAAGAAGACATTCCCTTCAAGTCCTTTGCACTGAAACTATAATGGACTTTAAAAAGAAAGTACCACCCACCTTTATACATTGGCACAGAAGATTAAGGTTTGGGGTGTTTGACAAGCAAACTCAGCAACTCAAAAATACCATGTCAGTGACTTAGGTAAGAACACTCCAAGAGATACACACATTACTCCTACAAGTAGGGGCCCAATAATACAACTGCCAAAAAGCAGACATCCCCAACGTGAAAGAAGAGAGGTGGGATCTCATCTCAGAAGTCACACCAAGCAAGAAGTATAGGTCAAGCCACACAGGACTGGTTTAAGGAATTTTGGGGGCCCCTGCAATGCTTTATTTGGGGGGCCCCATATGCTTCTCTCAGGTCAATGTAACCTAACTCAACCTAAGCTATTCACAGTACGGGATATTCAGATTATTATTAATAATGTTTTTGCAGGAGGAGGGTTACTATGGGGCCCCACAATGATGGGGCCCCCTGCGGATGTTGCTGCTGCCGGTGCCTTAAACCAGCCCTGGAGCCACAGTTCCATGGGGGAGATGTTCCAAGACCCCCCTCCATGGATACCTGAAACCATGGACAATCGGGAACCCTATTCTTTTCAATGAGACGAACACTGCAAGTTGACCACAGAATCCCATTAGAGGACCTCACTAATGACTGGGAGGACCACCTGGCTGTCAACGTGAGACCTCAGAAGGCCCCTTGGAACTGTAGTCCAACAACATCTGGGGACCCACAGGTTAAGAACCACTGGCCTAGAGAGAACTTTTTTTATTTGGATAAGTGAAACCGTGGGTACCAAATCCATGGATATTGGGGGTTGACCTTTACTCACAAGTAGCAAGAAGAGAGAAATAAGACCCACTACACACTTTTCTGCACATGCCACAAGGGCCGGGGCAGCCACAATACTACAGCTACCGACACACCTGGGCCTCTCTTAAAAAGACCGTCCAAAACTTTTATGCTGCAGTCTTGCAGCCATGTGACCTAGAAGGAAACTGCAATGAACTCAATGGGGCTCAAGTCTGAGTCAATGTGGACAGGACTGTGCTGTTAAGGTATCTTTGCGGCTGCTAGAATCACTCCAGTCTCCATGTCTTTCTCATCTTTTCCAGGCTAAAGTTAGCCAACAGTAATACATGTCCTAAACAAGACTGGAAACAATACAGTTTCCAGTATGTGGGTTGGCCTCACACTTCCCTATTACTCCCCATCTCCACATGATGTGGTTGAGTAATCCCGGCACCTAGTAAGCTCCAGAGGATAGAATTGTTTTACATCAAAAAATGAATGTAAAACAAGAGAGGGCCAAATTTGTTGCATAAGAAATTTATCTGATTCTAATGTTCATAACCCTGAAAAATAACAGCATCACAACAGGTTGCTTTCCTGATGTATGTGCCTAGTTATACAGTCGACTGCCATCTCTGCTCAGCTTCAATCAACCAAATCAACAAATTAGGCAGGGATTGGACTAGATGACCCTTGGGGGTATCTCTCTTCCAAGGCCAGGATTCTATGTATTCCTCCATGGCAGGGGGTTGGCCTAGATGACCCTTGGGGGTATCTTTCTTCCAAGGCTAGGATTCTATGTATCCCTCCAAGGCAGGGGTTGGACTAGATGACCCTTGGGGGTCTCTCTCTTCCAAGTCCAGGATTCTATGTATTCCTCCATGGCAGGAGGTTGGACTAGATGACCCTTGGGGGTATCTCTCTTCCAAGTCCAGGATTCTATGTATTCCTCCATGGCAGGAGGTTGGACTAGATGACCCTTGGGGGTATCTCTCTTCCAAGGCCAGGATTCTATGTATTCCTCCATGGCAGGAGGTTGGACTAGATGACCCTTGGGGGTATCTCTCTTCCAAGGCCAGGATTCTATGTATTCCTCCATGGCAGGAGGTTGGACTAGATGACTCTTGGGGTTGGGATTGGACTAGGTGACACTTGGGGGTATCTCTCTCTGTTCCAGGGACAGGACTCTATGCATCTATCCCTCCAAGGCAGGGGGTTGGACTAGATGACCCTTGGGGATCTCTCTCTCTCTCTCTTTCAAGGCTAGGATTCTATGTCTCCCTCCAAGGCAGGGGGTTGAACTAGATGACCCTTGGGGGTATCTCTCTCTCTCTCTCTTCCACAGCAAGATTCTATGTATCCCTCCAAGGCATGAGGTTGGATTAGATGACCCCTGGGGATCTCTCTCTCTCTCTCTCCTCCAAGGCTAGGAGTCTATGCATCCCTCCAAGGCATGTTGTTAGACTAGATGACCTTTGGGGGTCTCTCTCTCCCAAGGCTAGGATTCTATGTATCCCTCCAAGTCAGGGGGTTGAACTAGATAACCCTTGGAGGTATCCTCTCTCTTCCAAGGCTAGGATTCTATGTATCCCTCCGAGGCAGGGGGTTGGACTAGATGACCCTTGGAGATCTCTCTCTCTCTCTCTCTTTCAAGGCTAGGATTCTATGTATTCCTCCAAGGCAGGGGCTGAACTAGATGACCCTTGGGGGTATCCTCTCTCTTCCAAGGCTAGGATTCTATGTATCCCTCCGAGGCAGGGGGTTGGACTAGATGACCCTTGGAGATCTCTCTCTCTCTCTCTCTCTCTCTTTCAAGGCTAGGATTCTATGTATTCCTCCAAGGCAGGGGGCTGAACTAGATGACCCTTGGGGGTATCCTCTCTCTTCCAAGGCTAGGATTCTATGTATCCCTCCGAGGCAGGGGATTAGACTAGATGACCCTTGGGGGACTCTCTCTCTCTCTCTCCCAAGGCTAGGATTCTATGTATCCCTCCAAGGCAGGGGGTTGGACTAGATGACTCTTGGGGGTCTGGGACTCTGTGACTCACTCTTCCGGGCCTCGGCGACCTTCTCGGCGGCTCTCTTCTCGGCCTGCAGCAGCTGCTGGATGCCCTGCGACTGGCTGGCCATGGCGGGCGAAGGCTGGGCGGCTCACTCGCGGCGCTTCCTGCAGCTCCTGCCGGCCCCCCTCGTCCCGCTCCCGCTCTCTTCGCCCAGACCACAGAGGAGCTCCTTCCTCTCCGCCCTCCTCGCCTCGAATGAAGCTCAACCCGAGAGCATCAGCTGACTGGGCACGTGGAGGGAGGGACTGGGCGGGGCTATAAAAGCACACCCCGCCTCCGCTTCCCATTCTTCAACCTGATAGGATATCTCGGCCTCGATTGACAGCCAGATGGAACCAGAGGTTGAGAGAATCACCTGGCTGGTCACGGGGAGGGAGGGACTGGGCGGGGCCATAAAAAGCTCGGCACCTGATAGGGTGCCGCTTGCATTGATTGACAGGCTCCTCGATCAAGAAGGAACCAGGGCCTGAGAGCATCAGCTGATTGGTCACGTGGAGGGAGGTGGGCGTGGGTAGGTATCAAAACTCGGCCCGCCTCCCGCTTCCCGTTCTTAAACGTGATAGGGCATCTCCGGAGTTGATTGACAGGCTCCTCAACAGAACTTCCGGTACACCCCGAAAATTTGGCGTCTCCTTAGACTGCTCTTCTCTATCTGGTTATTTTAAACCCAAACGGGCTTAACATATTTTCAGTGGCTAAATGAAAAACTGGTAAAGTAAATATATTGAAGTACTCTAATCATTTTTAAAAATAATTACCATTGGATGGAGGAAATTTCTCTTAAGATAGGCAGTATCTATCTATAATTTTCTATATCTATGTTGCTGCCTCTCATCCCAACGCTAGAGGACTCGCACTGCGCATGCTCGAGGGTTTAGCTCGCGCGTGCGCACACATACCCCTCTTTTTTTAAAAAAAGTCTTCTCCGCCTCTTTGCTGGTGGAACTTACTCCTGCCTGTCCCCCCTCCCACCCGGATTCTTGTGCGCAACTGCGCATGCGCACCTAGTTATAGAACGTTCACTGACTCTTTTCTCTTGCAATTTAAGATGAGAATTTTTACTGTTTCAGAAATAGTGGTGCATTTAATAAGACAACAAATAATAAATGCAATAATAATAATAATAATAGCAACAACAACAATAATAATAACAACAACAGCAACAACATTTTACTATTTCAGAAATCTAGCTGCCATAGTGCTGCATTTAATAAGACAACAAATAATAAATGCAATAATAATAAAAAGAACAACAGCAACAACAACAACATTTTACTATTTCAGAAATCTAGCTGCCATAGTGGTGCATTTAATAAGACAACAAATAATAAATGCAATAATAATAATAATAAAAAGAACAACATCATTTTACTGCTTCAGAAATCTTGCAGCTATAATGGTGCATTTAATAAGACAACAAAAAATAACTGCATTATTAATAATAACAACAACAACAACATTTTACTGTTTCAGAAATCTCGCTCCCATAGTGGTGCCTTTAATAAGACAATAAATAATAAATGTGTTATTATAATTAATAATAATGTTAATAATATAATAATGTTAATCATCATCATCATCATCATTTTACTGTTTCAGAAATCTTGTTCCCATAGTGGTGCATTTAATAATACAACAAATAATATATATATTATTATGATGATGGACAAAGACAGGTTATAAATAGATATTGTTGCTATTATACAGTAATTATTTTCTGAGCAGAGCTGTGAATAACAACAACTTCTGGAGGTCTCTCATCCATAGAGTGTCCATAAGTTGATGGCGTATAACAGCAAAGCTAGTGGAATTCTGGGGTTTGTAGTCCAGGGAGCTCTCTAGTAAATGTCCTTCCCAAAACTGCAAATCCCAGTGTAGTGTGCAAATAACAGTGTAGTGTGATAAAGTCTTTAGTCTTGTGGAGGTCCACATGGCAGCCAAATAAGATGATGTTTAAAGCAGACGGGTGGTCCCAGACTTTAAGGCAATTCATCTAGGAGAAAGGACTCATCAAAACACATGGAGACACCTTGAAAAACCTTTGGAAAGCAATTGGTAGCCAAAATAGGAAACATTGTAGGAAAGTGAATACAGTTGTCCCTCCGTATACGTGGATGGATTTAAGCATTCAGGGCTTGAATATATTCTTAAAGAAATAATAATACATAGAGCATACCTTGATTTTGCCATCTTATACAAGGGACACCATTTTGCTATGCCATTGAATATAATGGGACTTGAGTATTCACAGATTTTGGTATCCACGGCGGTCCTGGAACCAAATCCCAGTGAATATGAAGGGACAACTGTATTCTTAAAAAAATAATAATCCTAAAAGCAAACCTTGCAGTTTGCCATCTTCTAGAAGGGGCACCATTTTGCTATGCCGTTGCATATCATGGGACTTGAGTATTCATGGATTTTGGTATTCACGAGGGGTCCTGGAACCAAATCCCAGGGAATGTGGAGGGACAACTGTATACTGACATGTGCCTGTCACTATTCACAGTAGTAGCATTCTGCACCATCTGCGCTTTTTGGATGAACACAGATGAACACATGTGGCCAAGCAACATCTTAGTATGGTCAAGATGGCCAAAGCTATTAATGAGGAAGAACACAATGAGCTAGGAGATGATGCGCAGGTTGCTTTTGCCTGAGCCTACTGGGGAAGACAAGATTCCATCCTTCATCTCCTCTCCTCCCTGCTGAGTTCATTGAGTGCAAACTACTTTTGCATGTTGCATGTTGAATTCAGTTTGTCTCTATGGCTTTTTTTTTTTTTTTTCGCATACGAAGACTCAGGAAGGACTCATCCTGCACTTTCTGCAAGCGCGCTTATGACTAAAAAGGCCAATCCAAGATAGACAAGTCCGGTTGCAGAAAGCACAGCAGAGGGTCGCCTTGGGTGATGTTTCCGGGTTGTGGTTCTTTCTGCATTGTCGTTTCTCTTCAAGACTTGTTCGGTGTGAGTTCTCAAATAAGGCTGCAGCATTGCAGATAGTGCGTCTCCATGCCTCCCGATGTGAGGCCATGGCGGGCCATTGTTGGTGATCAATTTGGCTGAGCCTGAGATGTTGTTTCAGGGAGTCCTTGTATCACTTTTTTGGAGTGCCCCTCTTACGCTGACCCGTGGCAAGTTCACTGTAGAGCACTATTTTTGGGGAGGCGATGGTCCTCCATCCTAGAAACGTGCCCTGCCCAGCGCAGCTGTGTTCTCAATATCATGGCCTCAATGCTGGTGATCCCTGCTTGCTCAAGGACAGCAACATTCGTCACATAGTCAGTCCAGTGTATATTTAGGATTGTGCATAGACAGCAAATGAAATAAGCTGGGGACAAAGGGGAAGGCTAGAGGAAGTGAGAGACACTGGGACATTTCAAAAGCAGATGAAAGAGAGGGATGGCAGAGGATTAATTGGGACTGTCCCTTCCAAACTGGGACAGTTGCTCACTATACAGTTGTCCCTTCATAGTCACTGGAATTTGGTTCCAGGACCCCCATGGATACCAAAATCCATGAATACTCGAGTCCCATGATATGCAATGGCATAGCAAAATGGGGTCCCTTATATAAAAAAGCAAAATCAAGGTTCGCTTTTTGGATTATTATTTTTTTAAAGAATATTTTCAAGCCATGAATATTTAAATCTGTGGATAGCAAATCCGTGGCTACGGAGGGACAACTGTACTTTCTAAAGTTTTGGAAGCAACGTTCCAAAAACATTGTGCATGATGCATTACAACAATGTAATTTCCAGTCTGAACTTTAGTTAAATACTTGGCCAGAGCAGAAGTAAAACAGCACGCTTGAGGGAACAATAGCAATTTGTTTACCTTTAATGCTCAGGCCTCAGTGATTAAACTAAAATAAGCTGCTTTATTCCATCTTCTTCTTCCTGTCTTTTTTCGTGGGCCAATTTTTATCCCCAACACTGTGTAAGATATGTTGCGCACTGCTACTTGCGCGAGGAAAATTGGAGATGCCGAAAATCAATCTCTCCCCCTTCCACCTCATCCATCAGCTTTGAGAGTTCCTGTAAGAGCAAACAATGGGATGTCAAAACTTGTTTTTCATTGTGAAGGGAGCCCCAAGGCCATCCAGGCTGAAATATTAAAAGACTTGCTAATGCCGTGAAGCTGCAAAACCAAACAACTAATTTGAGATGGGAAGGATTTGGGTGGAGGGGAGCATGGTAGAAAGGTGCTCCGTGGAATGAAATTGCATTTCGGTAGATTTCTGGAATTAATAGCTCAGATTAACCTCAAATAACCATGGCAACACACCAATCATCAAGAACAATAATTCGACTTCCCACACAGTCACAGGTGGTTCAAGGGTATGAGGGGCTTTCGGAGGAGGATTCGTACACCGTGTACAGGAGTAGAAGCGCCTTGGGCAGATGCAGTTGTTTAGGAGGAAGCCAGAAGCCTGCAGAGCAGAGATTCATTTGGGTTAGAAGATACAAGAATGGGTCGTTCCTACCGTTCTTCGCTCACATCCGGACTCCGTCTACCCATCCATCACATGCAAACATCACAGCAGTCTCAGATATAGCTGTCACACAACTGCGTAAGCACTTGCGGGACAAAGATATATGAGGTGTCAATGCATAGCCAGGTGGGACAGAGCATCCACACGATTGTTGGGAAAGAGAAATTTTAGCTACTCGGATGTGATGCAGAGCCATGCTGGTAAGAACATACCCACCAGGGAGATTTTCAGTTGGGGAAATTATTCCCCGGGGAGATTGGGACAGAATTGTTTCTGTCCCGGAAGCAGCGCCACGTTTCGCACGCCCACTTCCCTCTCCCAATATTCCGTTGTCCTGACACTGTCCTTGTTCTATTTCTTTTTATTAACAACGAACTCTCATTAATAAAATATTGCAGAAGGGACCGGCAGGGAAACAGAACAAAGACAGCATCAGGATGACGGAAGATCGGGAGAGGGAAGTGGGCGTGCGAAACGCGGCGCTGCTTCCGGGACAGAAACAATTCTGTCCCGATCTCCCTGGGGAATAATTTCCCCATCTGAAAATCTCCCAGGTGTCCAGATTTCGCTGGGGCAATCCCGTTAACAACCCATTATTAACAAAAAATAAACAACAACCCACACAAAAACATTAATTAAGAATAGTTAAAAGACCACTAAAATCATAGATTCTTCCTTGGGGGGGGGGGGGGTTTCCAGGCTGTGAGGCCATATTCTGGAAGAGTTTATTCCTGACATTTTGCCTGCATCTGTGGCTGGCATCTTCAGAGAATGGTTGGGTAGGAGTGTGTGTGGGGTTTATATACTGTGAGTCCCTGTTGGGGAGGATATGTAAATTTGTGTAATTGAATGGTTAGTTTCTGGGTGGAGATATGCAAGGAGGATTGGTGTCTGTTTGGCTAATGGTTGGTTAATGGTCCATTATCTGTTGGAAATCCCCCTGTCCCTGGGTAGAGTTCATTTGCAAGTATTGAGTTCTGGTTTTAGTGTTTTTCAGGACTGGCAGCCAGATTTTGTTTACCTCTTACACATTAAGAACCAGCACATCCATTGCACTGTCCCAACCAGTTAAAAGCTGAAGGACGGTTTAAATAAGAAGGTCTTTGCCTGGCCGACAAAAAGAGAGCAGGGACTGAGCATCCCTTGGCAGGGAGTTCCATAGCTCTTTCCCCAGTCCTTACCAGCCATATCTGTGATGCTGGTGGGACCAAGAGAAAGCCCTCCCAAAAAGACTTGGGCAGGCTTGTATATTAATTTATCTATTTCCCTTTTAAATCTCTCTGTTGGCTATTATCACTGCATTACGTGGCAGGGCCCTGAATTTGTCCATAACTTGTAATATCTGTGATCTACTCACCAAATGCTTTTTTTGATAAGCTTAAAAGCATCTGCAGGAGGTGGTAATTCTGGACCCTCCCTTGCCACTAACAACTGCTTTGCAGCCCCTGTGGAACTGTTGGATTTATTCTATCCCTAGGTATAAAAACATACCTAGAATAGGTAGGAGGATATTTCTTCCAATTTTAGCCAAATTATATTCCCCCCATAGGCTTTGAGAACAGTAACAAAGGACGCCATCAATTGCTCAGGCCCTGCCCTGTAATTTGAACACTCTTTGAGCGTTTTTGAATAAGTAAATCCTTTGCCAGAACTTTCCCCCACAGTGCAAGCATGCAATGTACATTTTTCCCCCCTCTCACACTGGCTAGCTCTGAGTAACTCAGCTGGAGAGGTGGGGAAAAGGAAAGGAAAGGAAACTAATCACAGCTTAGTCACCCAGCTCCAAGAGCATCCTTCATCCTCTGAGTCTGTAAGGGAAGGATGAATGGTTGTGTAGGACACTGGGGAGTGTTCCATCTCCAAAGCTAAAAACACTGGGACATTCCAGTCCACTGTCTGCCTTCCCATCTTTTGCTGCCTCCTCCTTCTTCTTTCCTCCCCAGTTTTCTTCCCATTGCCCCAAGATGAATAATAGAATCATAGAATTGCAGAGTTGGAAGAGACCACGAGGGCCATCCAGTCCAACCCCCTGCCATGCAGGAAATCACGATTGAAGCATCCCCAACAGATGGCCATCCAGCCTCTTTTTAAAGACCTCCAAGGAAGGAGACCCCACCATGCTCCGAGTGAGTGCGTTCCACTGCCAAACAGCTCTTACTGTCAAAAAGTTCCTCCTAATGTTGAGGTGGAATCTCTGTTCCTGGAGCTTGCATCCATTGCTCCGTGTTCCAATCTCTGGGGATTTCCCATGCAAAACGAGAAAAGAGCATGCGTACCACCGAAAGCTATTTGCAAAGCTTTCACATGTTTTCCTGCAGGTAAGTGATCAATAAGGCCAAGGCAGGTGGAGACAGGCAGTGAAAGAATTGCCTGCCAGTTGAGGGACAGTGATCAGTGAGAGGTGGATGCAATCCAGAGTAATGTGTTCTCCCAACCTCTTTGTCCTTGCTGGTTTATAGTCCAAAGATTGGAGACCCTCTCTCTATATATTTCATATATGAAAAGTAACCCCCACCAATATAGTTTTCACACTCATCTTCTCACACCAAGGATGACTTACTAGGGAGAGATTGTGTTTGAATGGAAGTTCACTCTTTGCGTGCTGAAGAACCCCAATCAGCCCTTGACTTTGAAGGCCTTCACGGCCAGCATCCAGAGATTTTCCTTAGCTTTTTTCTGGGCTGTGATGCCGTGTTCTCAAAGAGGTTACTTCTGACGTTTCTCCTGCCCCTGTGGCTGGCATCTTCAGAGAATGTTTGGGTAGGAGTGTGTGTGGGGTTTATATACTATGAACCCCTGTTTAGCCAAACAGACACTAATCCTCCTTGCATTTCTATACCCAGAAACTAACCATTCAATTACACAAATTTACATATACTCCCCAAAGGGGTTCACAGCATATAAACTCCACAGACACTCCTACCCAACCATTCTCTGAAAATGCCAGCCACAGATGCAGGTGAAACGTCAGAAAGAAACTATTCCAGAACACGGCCTCACAGTCTGGAAGAAACCCAAGGAAAATCTAAAGTCCTTGATTTCTCCACTGAAAAGGATCAGATGGGAAAGGCTTCTGACTCAGGATCCAGATTGTTGCTGCTACTCGGAGTAAGCAGTAGTGAATCAAATGGACAAATTTGGGTGTGTCATGTAGAAGCTGGAACAAGCTTGCTTTCTGCTGCTCAAGAGCATCAGATATGAACCAGTGGATTCAAATAGTTTGCTTCCTGCTGCTCCAGAAAATCGGGTACGAACCAATGGATTCAAATAGCGATATTTACCTGCCTCAAAGAGAAGAGAGTTCTGTGTAGAGGAGGGGCTCAGACAGCATCTGCGGGCAGCACAGAAAATCCAAGAGTCTCCCTGTGGCACACTTTACTGGAGTCTAGGCTGGGGTATTTATAACCTTTTCATACCTTGAAGGTGCATAGTCGCTACAACAATGACCTAAACGACTCTCCGACAGGAGGGACAAAGGAGAACAAAACTCCACTGATTGTTTTACTTGTTGTATGTTAAGAAATTGATGGTTTGATGACAACCTCATGGGGTTGGACAGGAAGGGTTATGAGAAGAGGTACGCCAAGGAATATTGGCCACTTATTTGCATGATTGACTTAAGGTGCAAAATGCTGCAGGAAGATGGAGAAGGATAAGCCCCCACCCTTGACGACTGAGTTGTTAGTATAATCCAATAATTCCATGGGCATTCCATGTGATCCCAATTTAGGTTTTCATGCCCTTATATGGAAGACATGTCCATATTGGGTTCAGAGATGACATGATATACATGTTTAAATATTTGAAGGGATGTCATACTGAGGATGGAGCAAGCTTGTTTTCTGCTGCTCCAGAGACTAGGATGTGGAGCAATGAACTCAAGCTACAGGAAAAGAGATTCCACCTAAACTTTAGGAAGAAATTCCTGATGGCAAGAGCTGTTTCAAAGTGGAATCCGTTGCCTGGGAGTGTGGTGGCCTCTCCTTCTTTGGAGGTTTTTAAACAGAGGTTGGATGGCCATCTGTTGGGAGTGCTTTGATTGTGAATTCCTGCACGGCAGGGGTTGGACTGGATGGCCCTTGTGGTCTCTTCCAATTCTATGATTCTAGCTCATTGTGACCTTAGACTGCCCTACAGTACACCTGGTCTACTAGCCAACATGACCTCGAATGTGTCCAATATTTCCAGTTCATGCGACATTTATGAAACCTCGTGGGGAGGAGATGTAGGGTATGGTAACACAGTCAGAAGGAACTTCCAAACATTTATCAAAATACTCTTGCTTGCAGTTTCATCCCATGGCATCTGATCTTATTTTTTGGGAGCAGCAGAAAACAAAATTGCTTCATCATCTGTGTGACAGCTTTGAAGAAGGGACTCACTGAAGCTCAAACAATATTGTGCAACTGTCCGGACCGACAGCTATGGGATGGGGGAAAACTCAATAAGATACTCTTTTTTAAAGGCACACGAAGTGCATTGCTTTTAGAGGCACTTGCAAAATCCTCCCCCCCCCAAAAAAAAAAGACCCATAAGAACCAAGCCATTAAAAACAACAGCGCCTTTGAGGGCTACATGACATCCATGGAATTGGCACTTAGACATTTCAGTTTGCCGCAATAAATCTTAAGGTATCCAAGTCTCTGCAATGCAACTCTGATAGAAGGGCTCTCCTCACACAAGAAATGAAGACCAAAGCTTTTGTCAGTGAGTCTCTCCATTCGAAATGCACATGGGGAAATCAGTCTTGACAGCAGTGCCAAAAGGAGTAAATGGATTTTCCCATCCTAGCCGGTGGCTTCTTTCCTATCCTAGGAGTGAAACCATCTTTTTTCCCTCTCTCTCTGTCAGCTTCTGCTTGCTAGTGATCAAATGTGAATTAGCCAAGCCCCCTCTGGAAATGTTTCTACAAAAGGCCAATGACATTGAGATTAAAGCGAGCTGAGATCAATTTCACTGCATCGGAAACAGGCTGTGCTCAATTTTGACCTAATCCAGAGAGTTAAAGGCCTGGTCAGATGTAAATGGATTGAAACTGATGGGCTCACACATCACAGGAAAACAGACTTTGATTGGATTTCGGGAAATGCTTCCCGATGGAGTGACTTTGGGGGAATGGAGTACAGGGCCAGCGTTTTGCACCTTAAGTCAATCATGCAAGTAAGTGGCCAGCTCCCCTGGAATACCTCTTTTCATACCCCCTCCTGTCCAACCCCAAGAGGTTGTCATCAAACCATCAATTCTGGCTCTCAACTTTCATGGGGGTTAGGGACGGAGGGCCCCCGCAAAAGTGAAAAAGCTGCAAATATAGGTCCACTATTTATTTTATTTTTAAGCAAAGAGAACACTTCTCTAAGCAGTGTGCAGGAGGACCTACAAATGCCTACAGAAGTGTTCTTTCTAAGAATCGCTAGGCTTTCCAGTGTGACTCTATGGTCAACTTCCAGAGGAAGCATACCATTGAATTGTGCTGAAGGACCCACAAAATGCCTCTAGAGAACATCTTTAGTAACCTGCACATTATCAGATCTGTGAATGCTTAATCCACAAATGTGGCAGGATAACTGTAATTTGCACTCAACACAGCAGTGGGGTGAGGAGAGAAGGAGGCAAAATCTTGCCTTCCCTTGTAAGCTCAGGCAAAATCAAACTGCTGCAACCACCCCTAGCTTGTCTTTTCTTCCACCTAAACATTAGGAAGAACTTCCTGACAGTAAGAGCTGTTTGGAAGTGGAATGCACTGCCTGGGAGTGTGGTGGAGTCTCCTTGTTCGGAGGTTTTGAAACAGAGGCTGGATGGCCATCTCTTGGGAATGCTTTGATTTGGGTATTCCTGCATGGCAGGGGGTTGGACTAGATGGCCCTTATGGTCTCATCCAGCTCTATGATTCTACGTTTCTTCTTCATGAATAACATTTGATATCTTGACCACACTTTGATGTCCTGGTTTTCATCTATGAAATGCTGGAGGGTATGGAAAGAGATGAGCAGCACTGGGGACCACAAAGAGGCCCTGAAAGAAGCAGGTGAAGAGAAGGAACAGCTGGCAGAACTTCAGCCACATCTGGAAATCCCGAGCACCAGAAGAGGCCAGAGTCCCCGAATATTCGGCATCACCCTGAGTCATCTGTCATGCGTTCTCATAATCATCCAGGAAAGATGTCGCTACTTTATGTAAACATGTCTCAGCAAAGCCATCTGGGACCTGGCTGGCGCTGGACTCATTTATTTATATAGCTGCTTTCTCATCATCCCCTCAGAAGCATAATGCTATATTCCACGCTTTCTCTCTCCTCTTTCTTTCCAAAGGAGCAAATCGGAAAAACTTCCTCCTCCTGGGCTAATGATCTCTTGCAACAAAGTCTCCCATGGAGCTGATCTTTCAGTATGCCAAAGCCTGGGGCTAATGGAGCGGCTGGCAGAGAAGGTAGCCCTCACTCCTCTTAATGCCTTGCTCCCAAGGCCATGAAGATATTTAAAAGGCCTCAATTTACATTCTGGCAATACCCCTCTCTGAACCACCTCCCTTGGCTGCTTGCACGCTATCAAAATGAGTTGCAATTAAGCCTTGTACTTCAGGGCTGTTGTCTTTTCTGCCATTGCAACTTGATCATTTCTCCTGGTCTTCCTCCTGATGCTGAAAGGGGATTCTGCCTGATGATCCATGGTGATGCCATCATTCTGTGTCTAGCTACAGGAACATAGCCACACACTTATCTAATCCCCACTCCGGTTCTCCACCAGCCGTGGCTGGGGCTAAACCACCATTTTTCAGCCAGGGGTCCCTGGAACCCTAGGGTTCCACAAGAGGCTGCTTTGGGTTCTGTGAGATATTGCAATTGAGATTTTTTAAAAAACTTTTTTTGAGCTGTAGATATAGCAGGGGTTTCAAGGGTTCCACCAGGCTAAAAAGGTTGAGAAATACTGGGCCGGATGGTGATTCTGGAAAGGTGTACAGAGGAGCTATGTAGCATAGTTCTGCATCCAGCTATTTAAGGACACTTTATGGAGGAGTAAATCAAAGTAACTGTTCCGTATTCACAATTGCTACTTGGTCACAAGTGTGATCTTACTGCCATGATTGTTAGCTGCCCCTGCCCTCAACGTACTTTACATGGTATGAATTGCATAGGGAGAAGGGGATCCATTCTGCCAGCAATTGGAGCATGGATGAATGAGCAAGCATGATGTAGTGGTTTGAATCTTGGACCACAACTCTAGAGACCAGGGTTCAAGTGTCCACTCGGCCATGGAAACCCACTGAGTGGCTTTGGGCATGTCACACTCTCTCAGCTTCAGATGATAGCAAAGGCAACCCCATCTGAACCAATCTTGTCAAGAAATCAGGGTGTGTATGATGGGAACTCAAACTCATCCCTCCAAGTTCTCCCAAGAGGCCAAGGAAGCCCCCTAACTCAAGGCATGTGCCTACCTTGACCTGCATCTCCAGGTTGAAGAGATCAGGTAGCTGGTAAGGGGAAAGATCTCTCAGTACCTGTGACCCAGAGAGCCTCTGCAAGCCAGAGTGGACAGCAACAACCTAGGAGAACAAACTATCCTAATCAGGTTTTCTTTCTCTCTCTTCCACCCAGCACACAGCAGGGAAGGAACCAACCTATAACAAAGAAGCTTGTTTGTTGTCAGAGCTGGTGAGACTAATGTGAAAAGGCAAGGCGGTCACAGTGAGATCTTAGAGTGAGCAGCCATAAATATTTATTCTTGGCTGCTGGGAGGGCAACTTTGGAGGAGATTTTGTTACTTGCTCTTGCTAAAAGAGCACTGGCTCCTCGGAGAGGTGCAAGTCATCTTGTGCATGCTTTTCAAGTCCAAATAAATGCACACACAGACAGACACACTATATGGCATCATGTCAATGAGATGAAAGAGCCTAGTTTGTGCAAAAGGAAAGAAAGGGGGGGCGGGAGGAGGAAATAGCAGAGCTTGGAAAATGTCCTTTTTTTTTTGGAGCTGCAACTCCCAGTATTCTCAGCAGGCATGCTGGCTGGGGGATTCTGAGCATTCTAGTCAAAAAGTAACAAATCCCTCCCCCAACAAAAGTGGGGGAAGAGAGAGAAAGAAATTTGCTGGAGTCAAGAAAACAGAAGATGCCGAGATAAACAAGTCCGGTTGCAGAAAGCACAGCAGAAGGTCTCACTGGGTGATGTTTTCGGATTGTGATTCTTTCTGCGTTGTCGTTTCTCTTCAAGACTTGTTCGGTGTGAGTTCTCAAATAAGGCTGCAGCATTGTGGATAGTGCATCTCCATGCCTCTCAATGTGAGGCCAGGGTGGATCAATAGTGCTCAGTAAAGTAGAAGGTACTAGAAGAAAGAGGAAGGCCAGTTTACAGGTGGATAGACTCAAGCAAGGAAGCCATGGCCCTGAGTTTGCAAAACCTGAGCATCCAAGATTGTTCCTCCTCCTTCCATCTTCATTGAAGGTATGGATCAAAGCAATGATCATGAACAAAGGCATCCAATGGCTCAAGCAAGAAGACTCAGGGCTGACCAATGACATTTTGCAGCCTAAGGGAGTGAACAGCTGAAAATGTTTGGGAAAGAGTTGAAAAATGTGGTTTTTTAGTGTCAGGGAAATCTAGTGAGGAGAATCCTGGTTTGACAAAATCTTCTCAGTTTGGTGCTTATTGCTGGGGGGCAGAGGAGTGTGGCACAGAAAATAGCATTTTCTGCAGAGGAAAAAAGATTTTATATGCTGGAAAGAATATTTCTGCACACATTTATGTGCAGAAAATGTTGTTTCATGCACAAAAAAAACCCATATATGAATTTTGTGCAGAATGAGCCCTGAGCAGATAGTAGTCAGCCAAAACTGGACAGTTTTCCCAGTCTTTCTGAGTGGGAAGAGAATTGCTAAAAGTACACCTTGCTACCTTTGAGAATGAAATTAATGAAGGATTTAAATCCCTATATATTAGACTAATACAAAGGAAAACTTGAAATCTAGCTTGAAATCCTATGTCAGGGTTGTGGAGCATAAATCCCCCCATGCGCTGTTACACATTCATGATTTACATTCCATCCCATCTGTATGAATATGCTTTATAACCTGATCTGTATGCTTTAATCTCACTCGGTACTGCACCTGAAGTAGGTTTATTATCTATGAAAGCTCATGTTAAGGAAGGTTATAAAGTACGGTCTGATATTAATATCACATTTGAGTTTTGCACCGCCATTGCAAATGGAGTTCTTCTTGGAATCAGTAGTGCTAAAGTAGATGCTGTTGGGCTGGAGCTTGTAAATGGTAAGGTATGTTATGAATTCAAATGATATATGATGATATCCTTATGGGTCAGTCTTCATGAATCTAGCAGTGGGTTCTTAATCAGCATCAGCTGATTTAGCTGATCGGCAGCTAAAAAGGCCAATGCGATTTTGGGCTGCATCAATAGAAGTATAGTGTCTAGATCAAGGGAAGTAATAGTGCTTCTCTATTCTGCCTTGGTCAGACCTCACCTAGAATACTGTGTCCAGTTCTGGGCACCACAATTCAAAAAGGATATTGACAAATTGGAGCATGTCCAGAGAAGGGCAACTAAAATGTTGAAAGGTCTGGAAACCATGCCTTATGAGGAGAGACTTAGGGAGCTGGGTATGTTTAGCCTGGAAAAAAGATGGTTAAGAGGTGATATGATAGCCCTGTTTAAGTATTTGAAGGGGTGTCACGTTGAGGATGGAGCAGGCTTGTTTTCTGGTGCTCCAGAGACTGGAAAATGGAGCAATGGATGCAAGCTCCAGGAACAGAGATTCCACCTTAACATTAGGAGGAACTTTTTGACAGTAAGAGCTGTTCGGCAGTGGAACGCACTCCCTCGGAGCATGGTGGGGTCTCCTTCCTTGGAGGTCTTTAAACAGAGGCTGGATGGCCATCTGTTGGGGATGCTTTGATCAAGATTTCCTGCGTGGCAGGGGGTTGGACTGGATGGCCCTCATGGTCTCTTCCAACTCTACAATTCTATGATTCTATGATTCTAGTCTTACCTGTGCTACCTTTATGTCTTCCTGCCTTCTTCCTTTTTACATTAATTACACCACCTTGTGTTGAATGATGTTGCACAACTGAAGAAAGACACCAAAATGTGCAAGCAAATCACAACCCAATCTGCCTGTATATCCATGTGCCAGCCACAATGCATATCCATATCCATATGCAATGCACATTCATGCACAGTATGTATCGGTGTGTATGTTCATCCATGCATGATGTGTATCATAGGCAAGGGGGCTGTGTTCACACTCTGCTTCTGTAACCTTGAATTTAATGTGGCTGTTTCACATCAGGCCAAAATATCCGGTGGCTAGAGGAGGTTGCATGTGAATAAAACCTCAGGATTCCAAACATAGACCTTTCCTTTCTTTTGTATTTAGAACCCCCTCCTAGTCAAAGTGTCTAAGCTGTAGATTACTTCTGTTGGGCATGAATCAGGCACTGGCCTCATTCCACCCACGAACTGGATTGAGAGTTTATTTTTACTTCCAACGCAGGCAAGAGGACAGTGTCTTCCACCACATCTGAGAGCAGCAGGGAGGGTAGCATCAGCCATGTGGCAAACACAGCTCTTTCCTCCGAAAGAAACAGATAGCCCCTTGACACATTCTACTTGATGGCAGAGCTAACACTGAGGAGGCTTTGGGGTCTGAAACTGTCTCCTGCATGTACACTTCTTTAATTCCCCACTTCTAGAGAGGCTGCCAAGCTGAAATCTGACAGCCTGACCAGCCAGGAACCAATGCCTGATGCTTCTTAGAGAGCACGAAAGGAGCAGATGCATCAAGAACAGTCTGGTTCAGTCAATATCAATCTCTAGATGATGTTGGGCTAAAACTCCCATTGGGAAGTATAGCTCTAACAAAAGATGCAACCACCTTAGAGGATTAGGTGTTGGCACAATTCCCTTCTGCTGGCAAGAATCCCTCCTCCTGACCCCTGCTGTGGCCAGCAGAGATGCCTTGCTGTTGGTAGAATACTCTTCTGACAGTCAGGCTTAGAGATTTCCCACCAGAACTATTCTGCTAGCTATGACTTAGCTATACAAGAACCAAAAAGCGGGGCTGAGAAAGAGTGGATGGGGTGAGGATGTATCTGAATTCCACCAGATCCCAATCTTCTCTGACACAATGCTAGTACAAAGTTAGCTCAGGGGAAAAGTCAGTCCTAAATTGGATTCAGCATCCCTTGGTTGGGTATGGTTTGGACTTAACACAGCATCCTCTGGCCTAGCTGTCAGAGCAGGTAACGCTTGGCCATCATGGCCAGTTAGGCCATTGTGCCTCAGCCAACATGGCCAATAGTCAGGGATGAGGGGAGCTGGAGTCTCACAGCATCTTGAGGGCAAGGGTTCCCCTCCACCCACCCTCAACCCTGTTGTAAGAGAGATGAAATACATGGAAACTGATTTCTCAATTCACCCCACCTCCCCACCCACCCCGTTAATGTCTCCTGAGGTGCCTCTAATTCCTTCCATTTTCATTCATTAGTCAGAGCTTTGGAGGCATGGCAGGCACGCCATGTTACCGTTTAAATCCCAATGACTCCAATTACGGCTTCAAATATTTATTCATCACTCCGCCTGCCAGAGCATCTCTGTCTTGGTGGAGGAGAGCATTCCCTCATGATGTGTGGAGAGGTGGCGGGGGGTGGGGGGAAGCAGGAGAAAGAGAGAAATTGTCAAGGAGATGCTGATAGAAGTGTATGATGGAGCTGCTGGTCCTTCTCAGTCCCCCCAATTTTTCTCTCAGGCCTTGCTTGGAGCATGAAAAGCAAAAGGAATCTAACTTAGTAGTTCCTCCAGACCATGCAATGGAGTGGGTGCAACCCAGGTCAGAGAAGCCTGACTTTTAAGAGATAATCAATTACCATCCCTTGCAGCTCTGCTGGTGCATGATTAATTTTAGCCAGAAAAAAAGTATACCCATATAAACAAACAAACCAGCTGTGCAATTGATTAAGTGTCCAAACTCTCCTTTCCAGCTGGATCCATCGCAGCTGTTGCTCCTGGCTTCGGATCATTATCCAAATCTGCAGGGATTAGCACTTCATTAACCTATCTGGCATTAATCTGGAGTTCCCCTCTCTTGGATCTTTGGATGGACCCATTACCTCCCCCTAGCACTTTTCTCCTACCTCTTGAGCCTGCATGTCCTTTTGCAAAAGTAAACTCCACAGAGTTCTGTGAATTGTAGTCCCAAAGCAGCAGGCAAAGAATGACAGCTCCGGGCTTGTGATGAACACAGACAAACCTTTGGGGTATTGAGGGAAACATACAATGAATCCAGACACACCACCCACTGTGGTGCCCTTGAAGCAATAATCCATTGTGCAAAAATAATGAATTGTTGTCTGAATGAGCCTTTCTTTTCCTCTCTGTCCATTTCCCCCAGCAGGGTGATAGGCAACAGCATAGTCCAAACAAGCCTGTGGTTAGATTTTGAAGGAGGAGAAAAATCTAAGGGCTCATTCGGACTGGCAAAAAGCCTATGAGTTACACCTGTATGGATCATTTTTTAAAAAAAAAAATGAAAAGAGATTCCACCTAAACATTAGGAATACCTTCCTAAGGGTAAAAGCTGTTTGACAGTGGAATGCACTGCCTCGGAGCATGGTGGTGTCTCCTTCTTTGGAGGTTTTTAAACAGAGGCTGGAGGGCCATCTGTCAGGAATGCTTTGATTGTGTATTCCTGCATGGCAGGGGGTTGGACTAGATGACCCTTGTGGTCTCTTCCAACTCTGTGATTCTATGATAGCCTTGCCAGGATGGTAGCTACCAGGAGGAGCAAAATGAGCACACTGACTTGCAAATAAGGATTATGCTGCCCAAAGATATTTTCTTTCAATCTCCATGTTTCTATTATCTCAATAACTTAAAATCTTAGTGGAGTCTTTAGAAATACAGTTTAGGCATCCATAGGAAAGGGGGGAGGCAGCAAAGTTGCAATCCAAAACATCTGGAAAACACCAGTACTATGTACCCTGGGGCATACTCTCACTGAAACTATAAAAACCTTCCCCAACCTGAAATACTGGACAATTATTTAGAAAAAAATAAATTCTGACCATTGGCCATTGGCTGATGGGAATTCAAGTCCCAAACATCCAGATGGCAACAAGCTGGGGGAAGATACATTCAAAAAACAAACAAAAAACATATGCTTGAACTCATGCATGGTTTCTTATTCTACTTGACTATTGCAAAGTTAGTGTGGACACCCTTGTTGTGTGTTCTCCTACGAGCAAGAGGCCCAGGGAATGCAAAGGCAGCAAACAGAAAGAGTTCTAGGTGTGAATGATTTGCAATGGCTCAAAAAGGTTTATTGAATGATCCTGTAAGTGCAAGAGACTTTAAAACCACATGCTTTGAAGCAAAAATAGCATCAAAGGGGGTTATAAATGTTTTACAAGGCAGATTCTAGATTTCCTGTCTCTCCAAAGGAAAAGTATTTCACACTTTCACTTTCTAGTGTGGACATTCTGATGCCTCATAAGGGTCAAATCCTGAGCAAAACCTTTCCCACACGGCTGGCATATGAATGATTTCTCTCCTGTGTGCAATGCTGGAAACTGAGATCTCTGCAATACTAGAATTTGGGATAGCAGTAGCAACAGCAATAGGATTTATATTTCTATACCACTTATCAGTGCAAAGCATTATCTAAGAGGTTTATAATGTGTTAGCTAATTGCCCCCAACAAGCTGGGTAATCATTTTACTGACCTACAGAAGGATGGAAGGCTGAGTGAACTGTGGAGCTCTGCAGGATTGAACTCACAACGTTGTGGCTGTAGAACCAGCATTTAACCACTAGGTGTTGGTGTGGGATATGAAAGAAAAATCCAGGGTGAGGGATTCTTATTTGGAGGACAACAGTCTAATTTTTGCCCTCCCATAGCTACACCCCTGGTTCTTGCCAACCTAGCAGGGATGTTGTACCACTTACAGGAACCATGGTTACAGGATGCCACAAGTGCAGGCATTCTTCTTTCGCTCACATAACAGCACTGAGCCATTTCTCTTGTTCCCAAGTCTGCTCAGCATCTCCTCCACCTCCTCCTCTGTTCCTTCCTTGCCCTTAGCCATTTGGAAGTGCTGTACAACCAGGCCAGCAGGCAGATGTCTTTCCTTGTTGTTTCCTTGAAAGGGTTTATTACTCTAATAGGTTTTTTTTATGGATCTTGCCTACAGCCAGCTTGTAAGCTAATTGCAGCAAGATCTCCATAAAGGAGCAGGTGGGGAGGAAAAGTAGAGCATTCTGCCGGCAGTGTTGGAACCATTCTGGGGTGCAAAAAAAATGACCTCTTGAAATTCTCCATCAAATTTGCAGGCACAGAAATTCAGGCTGGGCAGGAGAGAGGGAAAGAAATTATTGTACCAATCCTCACCCCCTTTTTTTCTATGAGGGGTGGGTTAGGGAGCTGGGTATATTTAGCCTGGAGAAGAGAAGGCTGAGAGGTGACATGATAGAAATGTTTAAATATTTGAAGGGATGTCATACTGAGGATGGAGCAAGCTTGTTTTCTGCAGCTCAAGACTAGGACATGGAGCAATGGACTCTAGGAAAAGAGATTCCATCTAAACATTAGGAAGAATTTCCTGACAGTAAGAGGAATATGTTGCTGTCTCGGAGTGTGGTGGAGTCTCCTTCTTTGGAGGTTTTCAGAGAGAGGCTAGATAGCAATGTTGAGAATGCTTTGATTTTGCATTCCTGCAGGGCAGGGGATTGGACTAGATGACTCTTGTGGTCTCTTTCAGCTCTATGATTCTAAAAAAATTCTATTGTAAACACACATATGCACACACCTGGTTATAGACAAAAGAAAGAAACATTTCTATTATAACAATGGAAGTAACTTTCCTATGACTTCCAATGTTTTTTGAAAGGTGTTGGTGTGGTCTCTGAAGGTTCTGCAGTGTAGAAAATGGCCCTCAGATGGGGCAGCCCAGTGAGATAAGGGAGACAGGGCTCCTATCTCTTTAATGGCTGTGTAGAATTTCAGTAGGTGTGTCCCACGAGCAATGCCCGCTGAAATTCCTTCTTCTACACAAGCATCAAAGGGACAGGAGCTTTGTTGGTTATTTCACCGGGCAAGCCCCAGACCTTCTGAGATTGCCCACCTCAGCTCTGAGGGGTCCTTCAGAAAGCAGCTAGCTTGGTTATTCACAAATCAACCTGACCCTGAATGCTTCAGCGCAAAGAAGTGCTCCCTTGCACCAAGGCATTGTGGGTGAGGTGTCCAACAAGACACAGGAGACATGGGCAGTTGGCATGGTTATATGCCTCCTAATGGCCTAATCTGACAACCCCTCAGTTGGGTAGTGGTTGCAATGGAGAGAGGAAGGGAATGGAGGAGAGATGAGATACAGGGATGATGGAGTGACAAGAAAGGCTGTAACTGTTTCTGCCCTCTTTACTGTAGGAGGCAGAATATCTTGGCTTGGCAGCTGCCCCCTCAAAACAGTGATAGACAATATTCAGAGGCTATTTTGTAAAGCAGCTTTATAGGATGAGGGGACAAAATGCAGAAATATTCTCCCAAAAATGTCTTTTGTGGGGGAATGCGGCTCAACGGTAGTTGGAACAGAGACACATTCCTTGCTCAACCTTTTCCTGAGAAATACAGAGCAAACTAGTAATCAACAGCCGTGGAGGGAACCCATCCAGGGCATATGTCTCCCAATCATCTTTTCAGCTTGCCTGCTGTCCACAGATTATGTAAAATAGAAGCTGACAAAGCACAGCTCCAACCGAGGGTGCTAATTGCCATATAAATGGTCTGAGCATCGCTGCCGGGCCAATTTCTTGATTGCACCATCTTCTCAGATGGATGCCAGTAATCTTTCATCCTCGGGACTCCAATCACTCTGATGTGTTTATTTGCCATCAGTGGTGACTGGGGGTTTCCATGTCAGTGGAATGGGAAATCCACTGCGGGTTTTAGTCTGAAATTTAAATGAGCTATCCAAGCTGCCAAAACCTGCCCCTAAAGTAGGTTCAGAACCATGGAGAGGTCATGAACTTTAAAGGAGTTTTCCATGGTACTGAACCTGTTTGGGAGGATAGAGTTCAGCACATTGGATAGTTCCTTAAAGTTCAGGCTAAAACCTAGAGTGGATTCACCATCCAGCTGACATGGAAGTCACCACCACCTTTCTTGGCATGGAGGATGTAGATAGAGAAAAGTTTTTCTCTAGTCTTTTAATGTGTGTGTATGTGCCTTCAAGTCACCGGTAGACTTATGGTGGCCCCATGAATTTCACAGGGTTTTCTTAGGCAAGGCATACTCAGAAGTGGTTTTACCAGTTCCTTCCTCTGAAATATACCTTACAGCACCTAGAATTCATTGGTGGGATCCCATCCAAGTACTAACCAGAACTGACCCTGCTTAGCTTCCAAGATAATGAACAATATTTGGTTGCCAGCCAAATAGGGGACCAGGGGCCAGGTTAAATGGGACATTCTGGGATTGATCTGGACTCAAATTGCAACCCTTATCCTTTTAGCTTTAAGTCCCACTGAGGTCAATGGCACTTATTTCCAAGCAGACATGCATAGGCTTGTGCTACTGGCCTTGGATTCCTTTGAACGAAATGAAATTTCCATCAAGGATCATGGTTATTTCAACACAGGCACAGTGTTCTGTTATTTGTTGCTCATCCATGCCAGCCAAAGCAAAGATTCCAGTCCCTCCACCTCCCAAACCTAGGCTGATTGAATTTGCAGGATATGCAAAGCAGGAGTGTTAATTGTTATGCCCATCAGGAGCACCACATTTGAATATATAAATATGACTTCCCTGCTTCCCAGCTCTTGCTCAGAGACTGTGAGACGGCAGGGAAAGCTGTAGGGGTTTGGAAGCCAGCTTCATAGCTACTGGTTCACTCTTGCAGGCAAACAGAGAAAATTCTGCTGTTATTTTCCAACCGCATGACATTTCCCCTCAGCTAAGATAGCATACTTTCCAGCATTAGGGTTATATTTTCAATGCACTAATACTGGAATCCTGCACATGCCTGCCCAGAAATACATTCCATTGGTACCAGTAGTAAGTGGGCATAACTTTATCACACTACACTGTTATAGTGCTATCATTCCACTTTAACTGCTATGGCTGCCTCCTGTGGAATTCTGGGATTTGTAGTTGTAATCTGCAAGCATAGATTGCCAAGAGGAGTCCAGCCTCTATCTGTTCTTTGCTATATGGGTTTGCAAAAGTAGACCTAAGCTGGATCAGACCAAGGTCTGTCTAAACTGCCAGTCTTTTCCCACAGTGGCCAACCAATGGGAAGCCCACCATTGAGTTCAGTTGCATCCCTTATCTAATGTTTCCCTTCAACTGATATATTGCCTCTGACACTGGAGGAAGTATAAGTCCACCAGGGCAAGTACTCACAGCCTAGCTTTAATTTCTTTTTAAAGTCTTGAATTTATTAAGAAGGTTCAACTGAGGAAATAAAACAACCACATACCATTCATCAAGCAATTAACCAAGAACACATGACAGCTGATGGTAGCAATTACAAATATTACAGGGATTTTAAACACACTCATCTATCATGTAAAGCTCCTAAGCTAGAGACATTGTTACAAACTGCCTGCGATATCCATAGAGATGCATGTCAAACTGAAGGGATAGATACTTGTCTGTTTATTGTTCATGTGTGTAAACTCCATGTCTTAATGGAAGGTATTGCAGTTTTATGCTGGCAGGGACAAGCGTCATTGTTTCTTGTGGCAGTGAATTCTGCAGTTGAAGTTTGACAAGGCGGTGTGACAATCCCGTGACCGTTCTGATGCTGTTGAGCTTCAACTCCCAACAGTCTTAACCAGTATAGCCAACTATATGGGATGCTGGTAGTAATCATTTAGCAACATCTCGGGGGCTGATTCCCACCTCTACTATACGGTAATGCTTCCGTGTTCGTTAAGTAGTGAATCCACACTGGGCTTTAATCTGGACTTCAATGTAGCTATCCAAGGTGCTGAGGACTACCACCAAAACAGGTTCAGCACCATGGATCGCTGCTTTCAACTCACAGCCCCACTCACAGATATTAGTTATTAGTTAGTTGTGTTTCTGTGATATGTTTTGCTATTGTCTGTGATGTTGTTAGTTTGTTAACTTTGTCCTATTTTAATATTGTTAATATTCCAATAAAAATACTTTTTTAAAAAAAAATGGCAATCAAGGAGTCTGGAGAAACTGAGGGCCATAAAAAAACATGTGGCCCCAGGACCATACTTTTCACACCCCTGCTTTATCGGGTGATGCGCTAGTATTCAGTTTCGCCTGGAACAAGCCACCATTTGGAAACCTTTGCTTTAGTGCTAATGAGTTTATGTTAAGCCACCCAGGAGATCTAAATCATTGATAGTGAAATGACAAGGAATTTAATTCCTTGGTCAATGTGTTGATGAATTTCTGAATGCCTCAAGTGGACAAACTATAAAATATCACTTAGAAGGGGTAAAAATGACCCTAAGAAGCCAAAAATAATGAGCAATGTAAGAACAGCTCTTGCCATTTTTAATGAGGAAGATTAAAACAGTGTTTGCCGTTTGAATAATTAAAATAATAAATTCTGAATTTGACGCTGGGAGGAACAATCAGTGAAGTAGGACAATGAATGAATATTTAACACAGTCTTTCTAAGCATTCAGAGTAGCTCCAGACATACTGGAAGCAGGAATGATGGGAAAGGTTTGTTCCTCCATATCTGGAAATATGATATCACATTGTAAAGCCAGAACTATCCCCATCTTGAAATGAAGAAGATGTTTCATAGAGTCATAGAATTGGAAGAGACCACAAGGGCCATCTAGTCCAACCCCATTCTGCCCTGCAGGTATACCCAATTAAAATACTTCCAACAGAAGGCCGTCCAGCCTCTGTTTAAAAACCTCCAATGAAGGAGACTCCACCACACTCCCAGGCAGTGCATTCCACTGGAAAAGTGAAAAGTTTGAAAAGTGAAAAGTTTGATCAAAGTCTCTCCTCCATCAGCTCTGGCATGTCAGAATGAAGCATCTAGAGGTAGCCAAATTGGTTGCTTTAGGGGATCTAGAAGCAGTGTGGCTGGTGGCTGGTTGCTCTCATGTTGGTGGAGTGCTTCAGGGTTTAATTCAGACTTAAAAGGAGCTCTCCATGGTTCTGAATCCTTAATAAATATATCCAGCGTGTTGGAAAGCTCCTTTGAAGCTAGCCAAAACCTGGCATGGATTTACTATTCGGCTGCTATGACTGTGGGGAAGAAAGCAAGAAATAACAGGCAGCAACTGAATGAAGTTAAAGTCAATGCCCTCCGACAACTGGCCTTTGCCTGGCCATATAGGATTGTCTACTCCAGGTATGGTCATTTTTTTTTTAGCCTGAAAGACCACACTAGCCTATCTATCTATCAATCTATCTATCTATCTATCTATGCATTCTCTAGAATTCCAGAGGGCTACAGTCATGCTTTCATGAATGCCATTTTGGTGACTGGAAGTGATGTCTCATCACTTCCTGTTGGCTTTTAGGCTATATGGGATGGTTTCTTGCTTTTCCATGTAGGCCCCCCTCCTCTAAAAATGACATCATTTATTTATTTTATTTTATTTATACCCCATACTTCACTTGATACAGGACCCAGAATGACTTAATGACATAGATTAGAGCAAAAAGCAGCTAAAGTAAATTGCAGTACTCATGTTAAAATAAAAACCAAAAACCAAATAAGCAACCCTATTGAAACACTAATCTGAAAGCAGCAAAAATGTAATAATGAATATTTTTTTAAAAAAAATGCACCCTCTTTTAAAAGCCCCTTCTGCAGCAACCAGCTAGCAACCAAAGGGACATGTACCTACATGAAAAAAATATTGTTTCCTGCTGGCAGAAAGAGAGCAGAGATGGGGCCAGTCTGGTCTTCAATGGGAGAGAACTCTACAGTCTAAGAGAAGCCACGAAGAAAGCCTTCTCTTGTATACTCACCAGTTGTCCTTGTGATGGTGGTAGAATGAAGAGAAAGATCTTCAAGATCTTAAAACTTGGGCAGATTCATATTTTAAAGTGTTTTTTTTGGGGGGGGGGTAAAGGAGAGGCAGTTTAGTGTCGTGGCCTGAGTGATGGACTAGAATTCTAGGAGACCAAGGTTTGAATCCTTGCTCTTCCATGGAAACCCAGTGGGTGACCATGGACAAGCCACACTCTCAGGCTCAGATGAAGGCAAGGGCAAACCTCCTCTGAAGACATCTTGCCAAGAAAACCCTATGATAGGTTCACCTTAGGGTGGCCATAAGTCAGAAATGACTTGAAGGCACACAACAATTTTTTCCAGCCAACATTTTTTGGGGGGTGCTTGGGTTTGGGCGGATTGGGACTTGGAAGGTTCCAAGGAAATTCATCCGGGCCAAACTCTGCTCCCCTGGAGCCACATGTTCAGTGTCCAAATGAAGCTAAGCCTTGCAGCTTTGTCTGATCGACAAGGAGCAATCTCACCTCTTTAAAGAAAGGGCAAAGTTTAGATCTGAATCCACAAAGTGCCGTGAAATATTGTCGTCAGGCCAGGAAGGGATCCCAGGGTTTCATAAGATTTCCAAAGCAATTAATATAGCCTTTTTGCCTTTAATTAAGTGATGGGAAACAAAGAAGAGATGCAGAATAAATATGAAGCTGGCTTGCTGATGGTCTGTTTGTACATCTGGGGAAAGAAAGGGGGAAAGATGAGAGGACTGGATGTGTACCCCCCAAATTAATAGACACTTCAAATGGGTCTCTTCTCGTTCTTTTCTGTACAAACTGTTTCCATGAACCCGGGAATGTGATGCAAGTTCATTTGCAAAAGCACACTTTGGAAGAGTAATTGGGACAGTTCCTAACACTGCAGGGCAGAGCCAGAATGATTTCTGGCTTGGGATAACATTGGGCTAGAACTCCTGATGAGGCCAAAATAGCATTATTGTATTATATCCAAATTAAATGTTAAACCTCACTGATTGCTGGGTTAGGAGGTATTTTCCGCTCATTACACAGAAGCAGAGAAGAAGTATGGATTCTAATACTCAGCAGGAATTTCATTTTCAAATCTCAACCCTCTTTAAAAAAAAAGAACCATCAAGTTTGTAGTAGACCTCAGAGAGCAGGGAAAGGGGAGATATAATGCATGGATAGGGAGTCTGTAGTTCCATGATGTTTTTGGATTACAGCCCCCATCATCCCTTAGTATTGGCCATGTTGGCTGGAGCTTCTAGGTGTTGAAATTCAGAACACTTGTAAGGCAAACAAGATCATCACCCAAGCTGCAGTGGGCCAGATCCACACTACACAACTAATCCAGTTTGAAACTGGATTACTTGCCATGACTGCTTACTGTGGAATCCTGGGGTTTGTAGTTTGGGGAGACACCAGCATACTTTGGTAGAGAAAATCGAAGACTTTGTAAAAACTACAAATTCCAGGATTCAGTAGGAAGGAGCCATGGCAAATAATCCAGTTTTCAAACTGGGTTATTTGAGTAGCGTGGATTTGGCGATGGTTAGAGTGCCATTCTAGAGCTGACAAAACTCGGGTTCAAATAAACCATCCACCATGATGCCTATTGCATAACCTTAGGCTGGTCATTGTCCCTCTCAGACTAACCTTCTCTGCAGGACTGTTGTGAAGATGAAAGAGCACAGAAGAAATATAGCAAGGAACTGAATATGGTCTCTAACAATTAAATATGGTCTATTAGGGGAATGTAGCTCAGTGCTGGATATATGGTTCTCTACTAATCAGATCCCAGCCTTCGGGATTCTCCTACGGCAGTCTTCCTCTGCCTCTGAGATGATGGGAGTTGTAGTCCAATAGTGTGCACCACTTTGAGGAAAGATGTTCTAAGGTATAATTACAGTGGAGTCAGGCAGCTCAGAAAAAAATAATTTTAATTATAATTCAGTCATAATTCAGTGATGCTGAATCATGCAGCTCTCCAGATGTTGTGGGACTACAGATCCCAGATGTCTTGGCCTGCACAGCCAGTGGTGCTGAATGCTGGGAATTGCAATCCAATGGCATCTGGAGGGCCATTGGATTCCCAATCCTGATTTAGAGACTGAATGTTATACAGAAAAGTTATACTGTTATTTAGTGGTCTTTCAACAGAAATATAATGCCACTGTACCCTTATTCCCAAAGTTGCTTTGGTAGAAATAGGAAATGTAAGGCCCAGATCCCATTCTTACTCCAAACTAGAGTCAATCTGCTTCCATTGATCCCATGGGCCAATTCCATTTGGGACTAAGAATATGATGCAGGGCCAAATCTTTTAAAGAGATTTGCTTCTGTACTCTTGGGAGTATACTGAATGTGGATCGCTCCTTCTGGACCTGCCTCCATACCTCCTCCCGTGACAGTTTGTCCTTGTTCCCAGGCCAACAAATTGATTTAGTATTAAGAGATCCAGATGGCTGAGCCCATTGTTTGCTGATGTGATGTTTCTCTGCTGCCTGCCGAAACGGACTGAGCATCCAATCTTCCTTCCTTCCTTTCTCCTCCCCCCCATGGTTGAAGCACACCAACAGATGGCAGGCATAGCAACCAAACCCACTTTAATCCCATCTTCTCCACTTTTTAATGGCCATGTCTAATGACCACATTTTTCAATGAACATCACCACTGTGTTAATAACTGTGTGTCGTCAGCAGCATAGTCTTCAGACAAGGACTTTGCTTTAAACTGCATTGAAACCTATTGTTAGCTTAATTGTAATTTTTTTATGGAAGATATGAATGTTAAAGCTCCACCTGTTTTAACCTTGGTAAGCTGCCTTGAGTCCTGAACTGAGAAAAAAGGGAAGATATGAATTAATATAGAATAACATTTTCTAGGTGCTATGAGGGCACTGCTATAAAATACAGTCAGACCCCTGTATCTGCTGGGGTTCAGTTCCTGGACTTACTGTGGATACTGGAAACTGCAGTTAACAGCAAGCCCTATTAAAAATAATGGACTTTCAATAAAAAATCCCCATAGAGTTGCCTTGGAAGACCTAGAAGATGCCTAGAGAGAATGCCTCTCTAGGCATTTCCTAGAATGACTCTATGGTATGCGTCCCTGATTTGGTTCCCGTGGATAACTGAAACCATGAATATTGGTTCCACGGACATGGGGGTCCGACTGTATTTCTACATCATCAGCACTAAGTTACTCAGAATCATAACAATTAGATTGTAAATACAGTCAGACCCTCTATCCTCTGGGGTTCAGTTCCCAGACTTACCACATATACTGGAAACCGTGGATAACAGCAAAAGCTATGAAAAATAAAAAACCTCCAGTAAAAAATACCATAGAGTTGCCTCGGAGGACCTAGAATATGTCTATAAAGGATGCCTCTCTAAGCATTTTCTAGAATGATTTTATGGTATATATCCGTGTTTTGGGGGCCCCGGATAACTGAAACAGCGGATATTGGTTCCGCAGATACGGGGGTCTGACTGTATTTCTATATTATCAACATAAGCACTAAGTTATTATTAAAAATGTTAACAATTAGATTCTAATTAGAATCGCTGATATCCTATATTGCCTACATAGTTACAAAAGAGTAGCTAAATAACACCTCCCCTCCAGACTACCTTAAAAGCCCACAATCTTGTTGAATGATGGAGGTTTGTTCAGCTGGTGATCCAGGGACACAAGGAAGATGATAGTTCCAGCCTCTTTCCTTCCAGTAAATGGGGCTATAACAAGGAATTGCAACTGGAGTCCTGCTTTTGAATCTTGCAGCTTCACTCACTGGCAGGAGAGGAAACATTTTCTTCCTATGCCCCAACCACCAGCGGGATGGACCTCTATCATTTGGTGTGGCTGCTGGCTATGAAGGTAGGTATTTTTTGGAGGTGGAGGGAAAATTTATGGGTGTGACCATAATGCCAGCATCATGAATGCATAGTATTATTGAATATGGAGCAGTTACAGATCTGTAAATCTAGGTTAAGAATCTGTAACTGCAACACAGAATGCCAGTGATATTCCCATATCAGCAGGGGAATGAATCTACTATGGGTTTTCCGTCTAGATTTCAAAGTACTTATCCAGGGTGCTGAACCCTATTCTCCCATATGGAGCAATGCATTATTGTATGGTGTATATATGGGGGTGGTGGAAGAGGAAAATAGAGAGAGACAAAGAGAGAGAAGCAATCCTCACTATAAGAACTGAGAGCGGTACAAGCGCATCTATATTTTCATTTCTTAAATGTTGGCATCACTGCTTTTGACAAATAGGTCCTGGTTGCAACCATTGATCTCCTGCTGTCCCTTCCTCTCTCTCTAAATATATTCTTGAAAGCCTATCTCTTGCACTTAAAAAAAACACACCCTTTAATAAGTAGTTCTATATGCTTGGATTCGTCACACTCCGGTTGCTGATGAAAAGGTCACGCTGATCTCATTAGAAAGAGTCTCTCTAGTTTACACGGGTCGGCAGTAAACACCTCCCTGCCAAGTTGATGCTCTGCTCATTTTGATTGATGATAAATTGCTTCATGGAATTCCTAATAATAATAATAATAATAATAATAATATCTTTTGCCCTATCTGTTCTGCCTCAAAATGTAGTGGCAATCACAGAGCCAAAGGAGACAACAGTCTGAATGACTTTGAATCAAAATATTAATGACCATGCCTTTAATGAAATGTTGGATGGCCGGGCATGGCTGGTTAATAATTCAGCAATGAGAACTAATGGTAGACAGCCCAAAGCATTGTGGATTATGTGGATTACAACTCCCAGCATCCTTGACTCTGTAATCTGCCTCCTTTGGAGAGCACCAGCTTGGAGGAGGAGATTAAATCCATCCTCCCCAGCTGTTGTTGTTGCTGTTGTTGTGTGTCTTCAAGTTGTTTCTGGCTTACAGCAATCCTATCCCTGTTTTAGCCATGGTGTTTTCCATGGCTTTCTCTGAGACTGAGAGTGTGTGACTTGCCCAAGAGCACCCAGTTGATCTCCATAGCCGGGTGGGGATTCACAGCCTGGTCTCTCAGAGTCCTAATTCAACACTCTATCCACTTCACTACACTATCTCCAATATGGTGACACTATCCAAGGGGTTTCTTGCAAGATTTCTTCAGTGGAAGTTGGCTTTCCTTTGAGGCTGAGAGAGTGTAACTTGCCCAAGGCCATTCAGTGGGGATCCACAGCAGAGTGAGGATTCTAACCGTGGAGCCTAGAGTAAGGATTCGAATCCAAATCCAACACTCAAACCACTACAGCATGCTGGTTCTCATTTCTCCAAGTTACTACACAAGGTATTTGCATTACAAAGTCTTCCCTTCTCTCCCCCCCCCTCTCTCTGTCCTCTTTCCTCCTCTCTCTTTAGCTAAAGTGCTCTTTTTTTGTTGTTTTAAATCCACAGTGGTGTAAAGGGATTAAGTTTAATTTATCTGATGTTTTCTGCAGTAGCAAAATCATTCATTTTATCCCAAGATGGGATGAAAGAGAGGCAATGGCTTTATGTCAGGAGCAGCTCTGATTTATTTATTTTTTAATTAAAGCTTTCATTGGACTTTTTGGTGCCTCATTTTTTTAAAAAAAAAATAAAAACAGCTGCATGCAGATTCTTAATTCTAATTGAGGTGCAGCAGCCCTGTAACGAATAAACAGAAAGGGAGGATGAACCTAATGGGGGAAAGGGACAGTTGAATGTTAAAAGCAAAGAAGACACAGAGCAGGCAAATGACTTACAAGAACCCACAGTGTGGTTTATGCTGTGAGAAAGGGGTGGGTAATTCAGGGCTCCTCCAGAGATTTCTGGACTGCAACTCCCGTCATCCTTCAACATGGATTATGCCACCTGGAGCAGAACACTCTCTCAGCTTCAGTCCAACTACATCTGGACAGCTGTGTGCTGTCTGTCCATGCAAGCAAGTATGCACCCATGAATCCCTTTGTTTCTATCCCCACTTTCTCCCAGACTGGGACTTAAGGTGGCTTACCAAAGGCAGATCATACAATTAAAAAGTATACAGTTGAAAACATAACAAAATGAAGACTAATTAAACTCTCCATCTTTTAGAGGTGTTTCAGCAGAAGTTGGATGGGCATCTTTTAGGAGTGCTATAATTGTGTATTTATGCATGGCAAAGGGTTAGACTTTAAGTTGGGCTCCCTTCCAGCTCTAAGATTCTATGAAACAACAGCAGAATTAAAACCATCGAAACTGTATTTTAAAAAAGAGATTAAACACAGTACAGGGCCATAAACAGCCCTTCTCTTGTTAAAAATAAATTCTCAAAGGCTTGCGGGGGGGGGGGGAGAATAAGGTCTTAACCTGCTACCTAAAGGAAAATAAAGAAGCAGCCATTCTAGTTTTCCTAGGGAGGGAGTTCCAAAGTTCGGGAGCAGCTACCAAGAAGGCCTTCTCTTGTGTTCCTATTAACTATGCCCACGAAGGCAGTGAGATAGAGAGAAATGACTCCTCTGTAGATCATAAAGCTCAGGCAGGCTTATATGGGAAGATACAGTCCTTCAAATCAGCTCGGCCTCAGCTATATAGGGTTTGAGAGGTCATAACCCACTCTTTGAAATACACCTGATTTATTGGTTATCCACCACAGGAAACCCTGAACTACAACCCTTGCCCAGTACTAAGGGCACTGCTGAGGTCTACACCACCATGAGTTCCTAGCTGTGCTGCTTCATGTACTTGCTGTCTAGATGCCAAGCTGAATGTAAGTGAACAGTGTGATGCAGCAGCCAAAAAGGCCAAGACAATTCTCGGAAGCATCAACAGGTGTACAGCATCCACACTGCGGGAACAAGTAGGGCCACTCTCTTCTGCTTAGGTCAGTTTCTCTAGATGTTGAATGGGCACAGTAGTGACCTTTCTCTGCAAGCCAAAGTCACCAATGGCCATCAAAGGTGTTCTGCTACTTAGTATAATTCCCAGTGTGGAAAGAAAGTGCCACAGATCTCTTTGCCACAGATCCTAAGCAGCGCCTCCAGTGAAGCCACTTAAACTTTCCTGCCCAACCAGGGTCAAAATTAAAACCAGAGGCCTGCTTTTAGGGTGACTTGTGGTTGACTTCCTAGCTTGCCCTAGCATGCCCTCGTAGGTGCGGCCATTCCCGGAGGTAATTGGCTGACATTCTCTGAAGCACTCTGGAGTGCTCTGTAAATACGAAGAACCCTTTTTGTGATAATTAAGCAAGCCTTGGGATGAGGCACATAAAAACACACTTCAAGAAGATTAGCTTGCTTTGCATACGATTAATCCTCTGGTTTAACGAGGGCAGGTTCTTCGCAAAAAGCTTGGCGTGTACAGTTGAGGAGGGAGGAGGAAAGGAGAAGTCATTTTGTTCAATTCAGAGCTTGGTTTTGATTAGGGGGCTCCACAATTTAACCCCCACACACACACACATGTTCCCAAACCCTTGTTGCAAAAGGCCCTAAACCACAAGAAGGTGGGGAGTGTGGAAGGCCACACCTGCCATTTTGGCCTCCTTTGGGGGTCTGTACTAGGCCCCTATGGCTGCCATTTTGGATGAGCAGAAATAGCATCACATCATTCCCTGTTGCTTTTGAAGACTTGTAGGTCACGTTGGCCACGGGCCTCCTGAAAACAGCATTATTTTGTTAAATCTGCCCCAGGGAGTTGAGTTTTTTTCCAGCCCAAAACAGCTTTGTTTCAGCTCAACAATATTTGGGGGGAGTGTTTGGGATGGGGTTGGGAAGCATGAATGAAAGTCATTGGCATACCTTCCACCTGTCCTGATTTGGTAGGGACATTTCCAGATAATCCTCTTCCAATCCCTGATTTCAGCTGCTTTCAAAATGTCCCAATTTTGCTTCTCTCACTTTCCTCCTTTGTCCTCAGCTTACTTCAAGTGCTGCAAACTGAGTTCAAAAGGAAGGCATAATTTCCATTCCATTAAGTCATCATGGAGGAGAGGAGAGGAGGGAGTTCAAAACTGGATTCTTTGCCATGGCTCCTTCCTATGGAGCCCAGGGATGTGTAGTTTGGTGAGGCACCAGCACTCTTGGGCACAGAAGGCTCTCTCTCTCTCTCTCTCTCTCTCTCTTTGGCTTTTCTTCGCAAACGAAGATTCAGGAAGGACTCATCCCGTGCTTTCTGCAAGCGTGCTGATGACTAAAAAGGCCAATCCAAGATAAACAAGTCCGGTTGCAGAAAGCACAGCAGAAGGTCTCCTTGGGTGATGTTTCTGGGTTGTGATTCTTTCTGCGTTGTCGTTTCTCATCAAGACTTGTTCGGCGTGAGTTCTCAAATAAGGCTGCAGCATTGTGGATAGTGTGTCTCCATGCCTCCCAATGTGAGGCCAGGGCGGACCAATGTTGGTGATCAATTTGGCCGAGCCTGAGATGTTGTTTCAGGGAGTCCTTGTATCATTTTGTTGGAGCACCCATCTTATGCTGACCCATGGCGTAGAGTAGTATTTTTGGGAGGCGATGGTCCTCCATCCTAGAAACGTGTCCTGCCGAGCGTAGCTGTGTTCTCAATGTCATGGCCTCAGTGCTGGTGATCCCTGGGCACAGAAGGCTAAAGACCAGATAAAGCTACAAATCCTAGGATCCCGTAGGAAGGAGCCAGGGCAAATCATTCAATTCCAAACTGGATCATTTGTGGAGTGTGGATTAGGGACTAGTCTAACACTTGAACCATTCAACCATGTTGACTCTCCAAGCTGCTAGACAAGAAATGTGTATTTCAGGGGCTACATCTGAATGGTGGGCTTAGGATATCCTGGAGCTTTGAGACAGGCAGGCAGGGGCAGCATTGGTGGCTCTGCCTCAGGCAGCAAAATGTCTTGGGACGGCCTTGGGTGGAAAAAAAAGTGCAATTCTGGTCAGTTTTCCAGAACCAGTTTTTGCAGGGAGGAAACGCCTTCTTCTCTAGGGACTCCCCCCTATCCCTTCCCCGTCCCCTCCTTCCGCACTTCTTCCCCCTCCTCGTCGCGGGACTGTATCGCTCCGTCTCCTGGCAACAGGGGAGGCGCGTCACTTCCTGAGCATCGGCTGCCAAGAGGCCGCCCAGGCAGGCAGAGAAGCCGGGAGAGCCGATCAACAGTTTTGCAAACTCTTCGGCTGTCCCTTTCCTTGGAGCCCAACCCGGGCAGGGGGGGCTCGGGAGGACTTCTTTTGCAAGCCAAGCCGGGCGCCCCGGGTGGCAAGGAAGTGCTCCTTTCCAAAGAAAGACACGCTCTATTCCTCCCCCCTTATTTTTATTTTAAATTCTTAATTGCAATCCTTTTTTTTTTTCTTTTTGCAAGACAGAGAGAGAATGCGCAAGGGCGCAAAGCAGCAGAGACGGTTTTATTCCTCTCGCTATTTTTCAATTTTGATCGTTCCACTATTTTCCAACGAGGCAACTGGATCCTTTCTTGGCTGAGCTCCAGAAAGCTCCCTTCGGGGAGGAGAGGCATCGATCCGGACATCCCGGGATTTCGGGCTAGGGGAAGATCCCCTGGCGCAGAGGGGATCCTTTTTCTCCCTTTCCCTTCCCCTCCCCCCAGTCCCATCTGCCCCCCCCCAACCACAGCCCCCACCCCTATCTGCCCCCCCCCAACCACAGCCCTATCTGTCCCCCAACCATAGCCCTTTCTGCGCCCCCAACCACAGCTCCCCAGCCCTATCTGTCCCCCAACCAAAGCCCCACGGTCCTTTCTGCGCCCCCAACCACAGCTCCCCAGTCCTATCTGTCCCGCAACCACAGACCTTTCTGTGCCCCCAACCACAGCCCACAGCCCTATCTGCCCCCCAACCACAGCTCCCCAGTCCTATCTTCCCCCAACCACAGACCTTTCTGCGCCCCCAAGCACAGCTCCCCAGCCGTATCTGTCCCCCAACCACAGCCCTCCTTCTCTCCCCCCTCCATCCTGAAAAAAAAAAGGGGGCGAGGGAGAGGCGACCTTACTCGAGAGCAAACCTCCCCGCCTGCCCACCACTACCTTTCCACGGTCTCCCTCCCAGACAGCGCTCCAAGAGATCCAGAGAGAAAGAGCGAAGCGACTTTGCGCGGCGCAGCTGCTGCTTGGAGAGCCTGGACCGCCTTTGCCTAGACGAAGGCGCATCCTCGACGGCTCGGAAGGAGGAGGAAAAGAAAGGCTTTTTTTCTCCCTCTCCCCTCCTTTTTTTTTTTTTCGTGGGGGGTCTTGTCTCCCTTTCCTGATGCCCCCTCCATCCCTCTCCTGGACTGGCAGGATGAGGAGAGGGGAGCCCCCCAAGGAATAAGAGGTGCCCCCCGCGCCCTCTCCAAGGCGCTTGGACCGATGTCCTGACCTGCTCCGGTGGCTGTTTGCAAGGAAGAGGAGAGGAGGAAGGGAGGCGATGAGCCAGGATCTGGACCGCCTCTCGGTGGAGTCCTGCGCTTCCTCGGCGGCCTCGGCTTCGTCCTCCCCGTCCAACGTGGGTGGCGGGCAGGGGGTCTCCTCGGGAGCCGGGATCCGCTTGCTTTCGGCCAACGTGCGCAAGCTGCATGGAGCCCTCAACCGTCTGCTGAGCGAGGCCGAGCGGGAGCACTTCATCCACTGCCTCAACGTCTACCACTGTCGGAGGAACGTCTACGACCTGGTGGAGACCCTCAAGGTCCTCCTCGACGGGCCGGAGAAGCGACAACTCCTACCCATGCTCCGCCTGGTCATCCCTCGCTCGGACCAGCTCCTCTTCGACCAGTACACCTCGGAAGGGCTCTACTTGAAGGCGGACTTCTTGCCTGGCTCTAACCTTGACCCTAGCTCTTCCAGACCCTTGCTGACCTCTGGGCCCACTCCGGCCACCAGTTCACCACCACCTCCTCCTCCAGTGGCTTCTTCTTCTGCCCCTCGTTTCTGGCCTTCTGCCCCTCTTCCTTTGGATTTCAGCACCACCTTCGATGGGACAGCTCCCCAGTTGGCCTCCTGGGGAGTGGAGGCCCTCCATGGGGAGGTGAGGCGCCTCACCCTCAAGCGCCACAAGGCCCAGGAGGGTCTCGGCTTCAGCATCCGGGGAGGCTCGGAGCATGGGGTGGGCATCTACGTCTCCCTGGTGGAGCCGGGCTCCCTGGCGGAGAAGGAAGGGCTCCGGGTGGGCGACCAGATCCTGAAGGTCAACGACAAGGCCTTGGACAAGGTGACCCATGCGGAAGCCGTCAAGGTAAGGCAGCATACCTTCAGCTCTTGAAGTGGCTTTGGCTCTTGAAGTGGAAACTGCTTTGGATAGAGCGGACTGCAGCTCCCATCATCCCCACCCATCAGCAGTTGGTGGCTTCCATATTGCTTCCCTGGGATTGGATTTTGAGACTGAACTTTAAAGGAACTATATAGTCTGTTCCCAAGGTTCAGCACCTTGGAGAACCCCTTTAAAGTTCAGACTAAAACCCAAAGTGGACTTGCTTCTTCGCTGGCACAGAGGCTGCCAACCTTCATTGCCATCAGCTACCCTGGCTGGAGATGACAGGAACTGCATGTGTGGGGCCACATGTTTCCCGAACCCTGTTCTAGTAGAGGCAATAATATTTTGTTAATGTGTCTGGAACAGAGGGGCAGGGCAGTATAGTGGTTAGAGCCTAAGGTTTGGAACAAGGAATCCTGGTGTTGAATTGACATGAACCATTTGGTTGCTGACCCAGAAACTTAAAAAAATATATATAAGTTACTTCTGGGAAACATAGAAAAAATGAGCAAGAGTTTATTTGGATTCATTACTTATTTATTACTTGCATTTATATTCTACCTTTACACCTATGAGCTCAAGATGGCATTCCTGGATATCCTCCCTAAAGTTTCTTCCCAACACCCCTCCAAGGTAGGCCAGCTGAGAGAAAGAGAGTGACTGGCTCATTGAGTTTTATGGCTCCATGAAGACTTAAACCTGGGTCTTCCAAGTCCCCAGCATGACCTTCTAACCAGTGGTGGCTGATGCCCTTCTCATTTCAAAGAAGCTTTGGCTCCACACCTGATTTTAGTCCAAACTTTAAAGAAGCAATCCATGGTGCTGAAGCTATTTTGGAGGTGTGAGTAGACTTCAGCACCTTGGATAGCAATTTTAAAGTGGATTCATCAACCAGCTGAGCCACAGCCACCACTAGCTCTAACCACTATACCAGACTGTTTGCAGAACTTGTCTTCCAGCCAGTCACATGTTTGCAGAGCGCTTCCAGGAGTACATCTCCTAGTGTTGCTCAGCAAAGCACATTTGACTGGGGCTATGCTGTCTCTGTCCTCCTTGTGGTATTTTCATGCTGGTAAGAAAACCAACTATAGAAGCTGAGGAAAATGTGTACTAGATCCCTTTCCACCATGAAATTCCATGAACAAGGCAGTGCAATTGCAGAAACGAAAACCTCTTTTGGAGATTACCAGCCAGTATGGTTGTGATCAACTGGGAAGTTCATAAAAGATCATTCCAAGATAGGTCAGCCTGACTTGTATGTAAATAAATAAAAATATGCCACTTGATTCAGGGTTTTGTTGTTTGAAAAGGTTTTCCCAGTTAAAAGATTGGGAGTGAGTCACCAATAAGACTAAAGGAATGAGATAAAATTGGAGGTTTCAAATTAGTGATAAAAATGGAGATGGGCTAAAAATACCGCTGTTTTAGCACGGCTAAAAATACCCCAGCTCTTGACTCCTAGCTCAAATTAGATGGGACCTGGTCAGTTTCAATCATTGCTTTCTGAAACAGTCAAAGCACTAAGAAAAGTGTTTTTCTAAAAAGAAAACCCACAGGAATTGAGGCTCCACCTGGGGTTAGGATAGGAAGCTTCCCCCACAACCCCAGTGCACTTTTAAAAAACCATTTACAATACTGACAGTTAATGCTTAGAGGATCTTCCTTTAACAAGCCTAAAATATTAATAATAATAGCATAGTCCTTATGGCAACCACACACACACAAAAAAAATTTCTGTAAGTTCCTTTCTTTCCAAGCTGTGGTGTTATTAAAAGGATGCTATTGGGTCTGGGAACCAGCATGATGTAGTTAGTGATGTTGGACTAGGACTTTACACTGCGGGACTGAGCAAAAACATGGAACTCTGTAATCTGGTGTGGGCGGCAGCATGGTGTATTAATGTAAGTGTTAGGTTAGGATCCTACACTGCAGCAGGGAGCAAAATCATGGAGATCCATGCTCTATTGATAGATCTCTGGCAATTTTTTTTAAAGCAAATTAGCAAGCAGTGGTGTAGCAAATTATCTAGCATGGTGTAGTAGATTGGGTTGGGTGTGGGATTTTAGGAAACCAGGATCCAGATTTCCACTCGGCCATAGAAACCCAATGGTTGACTTTGGGCAAGGCACACACTCACTCTCAGCCTTAGAGGAAGGCCGTGACAAACCTTCCCGATTAAACTCTTGCCAGGAAAACCCAAGGAGAGGGTTGCCTTAGGGTAAAGCTGACTAAAGGATACATAAAAACAATTAGCTCTGGGAGGGGATTAAGTTGCTCGAAGAGTCTGGGAGTCGGGGTGGACCTGAGATCCCTGGTATCAAACTGCTTCCCTTTTGTTACAACCCATAAAGATTGCGCACATTCTGCAAAATCTTGAAGTTTCCCTAAATCTGCTCAAGTGCCTACATGGTGCCATTGTGGATACACATGGAACAAAATCCAAATATCAGAAATTTAGGGAAAACATTACTATTTTGGACAAGTCACATTCTCTCAGCCTTAGAGGAAGACCATGGCAAGCATTCTCTGAATAAATCTGCCAAAGAAAAGCCTAAGGCAGTGTCATTACCAGGGTCAACTTGAAGGTGCATAACCAGTCTTTTGGGTCTGTTTGCAGAGATTGGGAGGGATAAACAGAGAAGAGTAGAGGCTGAAGCAGGCACGAAGCAGGCACAGCTCTCTGGACACAATTGGATTATGACTTCCATCATCCCTTGCTATGGGCCATGCTGCTTGATGGGAGTTGCAGTCCAGCAACACTGGGCTGGTTGAACATTTTTTTTCTCAACCCTTTCATTGCGGGTTAAACTTAGATGTGGTGTTATTGTATGATAGAAGTGAAAATGTGTTTGTGTGTGCATTTCATGCCACACAAATAAGTGCCATGGAAAAGCATGAGCAACCTCCAAGCAGAAGGCTGTTTTAACTCTTTCACACACTGCTTTTTGGCCAAAAATACAACAATGCTGTAGGAAGCCTTTGTTTGCATTCCGGAGGAGACCTCCACCAGCATCCATTAATACTTTCCTTACAATGTAGCTGCTTTGACAGGTGATTTTTCTCAAGAACCAGACAGGTAGAATAAGAAAAGGGATTTAAGTTCTCATCCTCAACCCCCTAGCATAGCCCTGAAACTCCCCAATCCCCTCCCCCACAAAATATGTTGTTGTTGTTTTAAAGCATTTTGTTATGCTCTTTCTCTGGTGTGCCATCAAACCAACTTTGACTTGTGGCAACCCTATGAATGAGAGACCTGTAAGAGATGCTGTTATTAACAACCTTGTTTAGGTCTTTCAAACTCAGGGCAGCCTTGGTTTCCTGGATGGAACCAATCCGCCTTTAGTACAGTTTCATGGTAGGACCATAGTGTAATAGCCTCAGGTTAATTTTGGCTTCTAGTGAGACATCAGGCTTAACTTGCTGATAGACCCATTCCTTCATCTCCTTAGCAGTCCATGGTCTCCATAAAAAGGCAGGAAGACTAACATGCCTACCCCTTTAATAACAGAAAGCGGCACATTAATTAACTCACAGTACTAATGTCATGTCATATTTGGCCATAAGTTTAAGGGCTTTTGTATGCTGAGCATGACAAGTGGACCTTTAAATGGAGTCATATGTGGGCCATATGTGGCTCTGGGGAAATGCAGCCCTTCATTCCTCCAACTCTACTGAACCCCATTTAAAAAAGTCTGCCTGAAAGGTTTTGGTGCCAACTACAGGAAAGAGATTCCACCTGAACATTAGGAAGAACTTCCTGACAGCAAGAGCTGTTCGGCTGTGGAATGCACTGCCTTGTAGTGATGGAGTCTCCTTCTTTAGAGGTTTTTAAACAGAGGCTGGATGGCCATCTGTCGGGAGTGCTTTGATCGGGTATTCCTGAAGGGCAGAATGGGGTTGGCTTTGGGGTCTCTTCCAACTCTATGATTCTAAAAGTTAGTCTCTAGGTCAGGATTGGGGCTGTGGGCCACATGAACCACCCCATGGACACTTTTGTGGCCTGAAGTGGTCAGTTTCTTTGCCTCTGAATGCCGTCTAGGGGGCATGGGGGTGGTTTTGCCACATTTTTGCCACCGTGGGCCAATCTAGGCCTACTCAGTTCCTGTTGTTAAAACATGCTGCACTTGAACCTAAAATGGCCCAGTGGGGTCTAGAAACATGAGAAACATCATCCTTAGACCAGCCTTTCTTGACCTTTTTATCCTGGAGGAACCCTTGAAATAATTTTCAGGTCTCAAGAAAACCCCTGCATAAACATTATTCTACATACTGCTGTTGCTTTCCCCCCACAATCACAATCTCTTGAGGAACCCCTAGAAACCTCTTAGGGAACCCTAGGGTTCCAGGGAACCTTGGCTGAGAAACACTGCCTTAGAGTTTAGAGGCATTTGGGAGTAAAAAATAAATCAATTTGAGTGGATGTGTGGTCAGGGAACGCATCCCTCTAAAGTTTCCTAGGGGGATAATGAGCCCCCTAACCTTTCCACAGTCCCCCCTGCTCTGGGAGTGAGGTTTGGCCAGTAAATGCTGGGGGTTTGGAGGGAGGAGGAGACCTAATAATAATAATAATAATAATAATAATAATATACAACACACCTGAAAATCCTAGCTTAAAAGTGACTGGAAGATATTCATAGTGGCCTGTAGAAACAGCCCGCTGATATATTATATTGTCCTGCCAGGCCTGCAGAGGCTCAATACAAAATTAATTTGATCATAATCGTAGCAGTACTGAGCATTCATGTCATGTCTCTCATTGATTTGTTTAGTGAATTTTTATCCCGCTCGAGATCTGAAAATCTCTCAGAGTGGTTTGTCTATCAATAGTATTAATAATAATAATAATAACAACAGCAGCAGCGATAAAGCAAGGGAGTGTCTGTCCTCAGGTTTTCAATCTAAAAAGGCATGACACAAAAGGAAAAAGGGGATGGGGTGGGAGAAGGAAAACATGGAAACTCAGGCACAAATTTGTATGGTTCAGATTAGAGACTGTATTGTCACATGCACTGCATATGTTGATGATACATACCTTGTGTGTGTATGGCATAGTCTTCCAGAAAATGTTTGGATTGCATTTCTCAGCATTCATGTGATGATGTTCCTTAGCTAGGTGGATTGGGGGCTGAGTGGCAGACAGGAAGAGGGAAAGTCCTGCAAGGTGTGTTTTTTAAGGACAACAGCTGATGGCTTTCCTTCTCTTCCTTGACCTGTTGGGATTGCCATTCTCACAACAGCCTTGTAAAGGAAAATACCATCATTCTCTCCACATTGCAAACGGCAGCTGCGATCTGTCTTCCTTCGCTGCACAAATTGCAGAATCCAAGAGAGTAATCTCGGGATTTTCTAGTAATAACAGTGCTTCTATCTGGCCCGTCTGTGCCGTCTGGCTGAACAGGCTGGGATATCAAATGGGGTGGAATGAGGATAATTTGTGTCAATTGGCAGGGAAGGACTACCCCTTTACCTGACACCAGGATTTTACACACACACACACACACACACACACACAGATGTCCTGCAGTTCCTAGGAATCCTATTAAATTGCCCACTTACTAATCCCATAATAGTGAGGATTTATAAAGACAGGCAGCAAAGCAATGCTTTCCCCCTACTTTTGACAGTGGGACAGTGAACCAGAGTAATAATTCTCTTGATTCCAAAAGAAGGGCTATTTCTTAAGAAGCCAAACGAAGCCACCTGTGCACAAAAGGGAGGCATTAGCTGGGCAGGGAAAAGTCTGACATTTTCAGGAACACACACACACAAAATCAGTAGCAGCGAATTGCTTCCTTGGCAGTGAAGCAGTGAGTCCACTGCAGATTTTCATATAAGCTGTCCAAGGTGCTGAACCTTGTCTCCAAATGGTTTCAGGACCTTGGATAGCTGCTTTTAAACCACCTCCTGAGTGACATGGAAGTCACTAGACAGCCTTGAGGGAAAAGCATAATTGCATGCGATGGCTTTCAAGAACAGCCTAGGGAGGACACAGCATGTTCAAGAATCACAGAACCGTTCCAGGAAGAAATGGGGGGAAAGATGGGGAAGGGAAGGGAAGGATTGCAACACCCAGATGCTGTTGGACAGCAGCCTTGTCTTCTTCAACCCTCTGCTTAATCTTTGAAAAGGCTTAAAACCTGAGTCTTTCGCAAACCTGACTCTCCCTATATGCTGTAGCACTACAGCTCCTATCATCCTTGAAGAATATCCATGCTGGCTAGGGCTGACAGGAGTTGGAGGGGGCAACATCTCAAGACACAAGCTTGTGTAACATTAGGCTTCATCCAAATGTCGACGGCTAGGATAGAATCATAGAACCACAGAGCTGGAAGAGACCACAAGGGCCATCCAGTCCAACCCCCTGCAATACAGGAATACCCAATCAAAGCACCCCTGACAGATGGCCATCCAGCCTCTGTTTAAAACCCTCCACAGAAGGAGACTTCAAAACACCCCCAAGCAATGTATTCCACTGCCAAGCAGCTCTTACTGTCAGTATGTTCTTCCTAATGTTTAGATGGAATCTCTTTTCCTGTTGTTTGAGTCCATTGCTCCGTGTCCTAGTCTCTGGAGCTGCAAAAAACAAGCTTGCTCCATCCTCAGTATGGCATCCTTTCAAATATTTAAACATAGCTATGTCCCCTCTTCACCTTTTCTTCTCCAGGCTAGACATATCCAGCTCCCTAAGCCGTTGCTCATAGGGCATGGCTTCCAGACCTCCCATCATTTTGGTCACCCTCCCAATAAAAGTCAGACCAGCAATTATGTTCTTAAGCGAGCAGACTTCTTTTTCATGCCTCCAAATAACTATTCCCTCCTTCAGAGTACTCAATTCCATTCCTCTTCAATCCTGCATTTTTCCATTCTATTCTGTATCATCACATGCATGGTGTATGTTGATGTGGGAATGGTGTAGTCTTCTAGGATATGTTATGCTGACTAAGGCTGATGGGAGTTGTAGTCCAGTGACATCTTGACATCTGGAGGATGGTATATTCTACTGTGGATGTAGATAATCATTGTTTTCAAGTATTTGAAGGGATTTCATGTAGAAGATGAAGTGTGTTCATTGTCTCTTGCTCCAGAGGACAGGATCTAAAGCGATGGATTCAAATCACAAGAGATTTTGAGTAAATGTTAGAAGGAGCTTTCTGATGGTAAGAACTGTTTGACAGTGGACTGGACTGTCTTGGAAGTCAGTGAATGAGATCTCTTTTATTGGAAGTTTTTAAACACAAGTTGTTTGGCCAGCTGTCAGAGATGCTGCAGATTTCTTCCATCACCATGATCCCTGGCATCATTTTGAACTCTACCATTCTATCACTCTGTGTATCCTTTAGAAAGTGGAGCCTAGGTTGGTCAGCTACGAGTTCACAGCCTTGGGTTATGGTCTGTGGGTCTGCTGGCTGGGAAGATGGGTGTTGTAGTAATACACAGGGCACCTTCCTAAGGAATCTTCTGGCTCCTGTTCATTTTTGGGAGACTCAGTATAGCTCCCAGTTTCCAGCCCAGTGTCATTGATGCAGCAAGAAATCAGAAACTTTCTAACCTTCTCAGCTCCCCTTTCATCCATCTCTGTTCAGCCTATAATTTTGGCATTGATTCTTAGCTACAGAATGAATTTTTTTAAAAAAAACATATCTGTTGGCTGCATCACTTTTTAGCTTTTCAGGGGGAAATGCTATATATGCTGGTAACTGATCTGAACCAAGCTTCTGACTTATGGCAACCTCATGAAAGGTGTATCTTGGAGGTCTAGTTTTGTGTGGGTTTTGCAACAAACTGTGACATAATAGGGGGCTGAAACGTTCTGTCTTCAGTGCATGAGACTTAAACACATTGTGACAAACCCTCTATTACTTATCAAATTCCCCACAAGCAGTGTCTCCGTAGTTATTCAGCTGTTTCACTTTAAAAAGAGAGAGAGAAAGAGAGAGATTACTAATTATCCAGCACTGAAATTGCCCCAATCTGCATTATATTCTCTTGGAGACTTACTGCTCTGTGATTAAAAGAAGGACATTCACAGGCGAGCAAAGTTACCCTACAAGGCATTCACCGTGTATGTGTATGTGTATATATATATATATATATATATATTTACAAGATGTCACATAAAAGCAGACACTGGGGACTGGATAGAGCAAAGAGAAGAAAGGATGCTGAATACTTAAATGTATAGCTCCTGGCAGCGACGGAAAAACACACAGGGATTAGTTGTCATCTTCCTACCCCTTAAGTTTCTCCAGCCTCCCTAAGTAGACTAAACCACATGCTATTTTAAGATACGGGTGAGAATTATGTGGCCTGCGTGTGGCTTATGGACCTTCTGCATGGCCCCATGATGTCCTCTCATGGGAAGGGAATGTTAAAATTAATTAATTCATTCATTTTTACCCCACGTTCCTCCCAATAATGGGACTCAAAGTCTCCAACATTCAAAAAACAATGCAGATTAAAAACTATGCAAAGCCATTAATACAAGTATCAATATAAGAGTTACTAGCTGGACCTGGCATACCTTACGCCATTAAAAAAACTGCCCCCAAAATGCCCAGGAGACTTCATGACAACCCTTTGAGGTAGGATGGTGGGTTTAAGTCACCCTCCTGTAGCTCACCCTGCCCCCCCCCCGCCGCTGGTTCTGCCCCCCCCCCACTGGTTCTGCCCCCCACTGCTGATTCTGCCCCCCACCACTAATTTTGCCCCCATTCTACCCCCCCCCCCGCTGCTGGTTTTCTGTACAAACAACCCAGAGGTATTTGTCCTAGTTAAAAAACATTGTTTTCATTATCTGCCTAAAGATGGGATTTAATGAAAATAACCAATGTTTACCACTTTGCTTAATAACCAACCCTTACCGCTTTGGTAATAACCAACATTGACAAGTGTAGTCAATGTTGATTATTTCCCAAACTTGTAAACGTGGATTGTTTTCCGTTAAGGACATCTTTTGTTATCAAAATCATTGCCAGTTTGGTAAATGTTTGCCAAATAACTGCAGATGTACTGGTGTCAATCAGAATGTTTCTTTTGTAGTTGCAAAAGGGGAGGAAAAAGAGTGTACTGACAGGTGAAAGGGAAGGACACAAGGACTGGCTTTCAAAGTAGTCTACAATAATTTATTTAACATCTCTGCACCTCGGTTTACTTGATTCTATCAAAGCGATAAATATATTTGTGCGCTCGCTCACTTTCCATGTGTGGTGTTATGCATGACTAATTAGCATTTATGTAAAATACTTGGAGAGATAGACGGGAACATGCCTGAGCATATGCTCCTAATCAGTATTCTTGCTTTATAATCAGGTCTGCTTTGGGTATACATTTGATATAAAATTATGATCCAAATGTCCCCTGATCTGTCAGATGTCTCTGTCTGCCTGCAAGAATTTCTTGTCCTGACAAATTTCTCCAACACACAAGCCCAAACTCATGACTTTTTTGAGCTTCCCAGTAGGCTCAAGCAAAAGCCAACTGCTGCAGCCTTTCCTAGTATCTGTGTTCTTCCTCATTAATAACATTTTCCATCTGAGTATGTTACGATGTTGCTTTAACACCTGTGTCCTGGTCGAGAGGGTATGAACATGAAAGCATCACCAAGGATGTAGGAAGACACCAGAGCTTGGGAGGACCTTGCTGCTTGAACAAAATGCTCAGCTGGAACAGGAAACCCCCAAATATGCTTTCTTCTCCAGGAGGAACCAATAGCTAGCCTGGATGAATGGGGTCAGCCAGACCCTGAGGTTTTTTCACAGAGAATCTCCCACTGTCAGTGCAGAAGCTTAACACACCAAGGAACAGAACACAGATTCTAGCAGTTGTTGGAAGGCCCTCAGTCATCCAAAACATCTGTACTTGTAGTCCAACACATTGGGAGGGTACTTGTTTGCCTTCCTTTTGGATTAGATCAGAGATGGGTCACTTGTGGCTCTTTAGCTGTGGTTGGGCTTCCTCTCCTGTCACCCCTAGCCAGCACAGCTAACAGTGAGAGAATATGGGAGCTGTAGTCCAAAAATATCTTGATGGAGGCCCATAGCTGACTACTCTGACAAGGCTCAGTGAGACGGGACTTTCGTAGGATCATTGTAAGCTTCCGTTAGAATCTGTGACCTTCCAGGTGTCTGGGATGACAAGCAAACCTTATATTTATGCCCCATCTTCTTCCTAACGCCTATCATCCTTGGCCATTGATCCATAAAAAGGGTTTTGCAGTCCAACAACATCTGGATGGATCCCCAACCTTGCTTATGGTGACCCCATGAATTCCATAGGGTTTTCTCAGGCAAGGAATACTTAGAGGTGGTTTTGCCAGTTCCTTCCTCTGAAATAGAGCCTACAGCACCTGGGATTCATTGGTGGGCTCCCATCCAAGTGCTAACCAAGCTTGACCTTGCTTAGCTTCCAGGATCAGATGGCATCTGGTATCTTTAGGGTATCTAGGCCCTTATCTAGTGCTCCTTTTTTTCTTCATAAAATAGAAAAAACCCACTCGATTATTTTTGCCTTTGTTTCAAATTGGATTTCACACATATCTCCATGGAGTCCATATCTGATCATGGTGATATGAAGCTGATTCCAGCTTTACTGTGAAGTTCTTTTAGTGTTTTCTCTACTTTCTTTTTTCATAAAACAAGGCTGAAATAAAAATGGGTTTCCTTCCCAAGACAACTGTAGGACTCGACATACTAGGGCTTAAGTGTATGATTGTATTTGTAGTCAAGAAATATCCTTTAGTGCCAGGCTTGCCTTTAAACAATTCTATCTGTACTCAAACAAACAAACAAACAAACAAAACCCTGCATTTATTAGTGCTAATTATGCAAATTAAGGCAGGACTCCGTCAATGGGCATCATTTGCATAAATTGCTTCCTTCATTGGGGACTCTGAAGCATATGTCTGGTCCATGCAAAACCTTGTCAGTTTCCCTGTCCCCCCAGTTTCTAGGCTGTGAAATTCTGAAATCAGAAAAGGCAGGGCACATACACTTCTCAGGGAAGGCTTGAAGGAGGAAATATGCTGGGAAACTGAAAGCAGATAACGATTCTCTGGAGAACGTAGAGCGAAAATTGTGCTCAATGGATGACAGGGGTGGGCAATACTGACAACCCCAGGGGCCCCTTTACTTGGATCCAGCCCAAACAATTTTGAAATTGAAATTGAGAGTGGTCAGTAGTCCACTCTTGCTTTTGGAAAAAAAAAATGGATATTTTTGGATGTTACATGCAGGGGCTGTTTGTGACCTAGAAGATTATCAAATGTGGCAAATATGGCATTCTAACATTGAAACAGGACTGCAAAAGGCCATCCTTATAGCACAACGTCATGCCCTAGCATTGTGCTGTTGTCAAGAGGGTGTTCTTTTGTATTAATGGGGAGAAGCCACCAATTGATCTCCCATACCATGGTTGGTTTTTGTTGTTGTTGTTGTTGTTGTTGTTGTTGTTTTGTGGCTTTGCCTATGTGCAATTCTGCTGCTGTGATTGCATCATCAATGGGCGGTCCCCACCAGAACACTTCCAGGTGAGATTGGGAATACTAGGTACCATACACTCTTTTTATAAACCTCCCGTCTTGCTTGAAAGTTTCCAAGTGTGTTTCAGTGGTTCTGTGTTTGTATTGTTCAGTAATTTAGGTGTTTTTGGACTTTTAAGCACCCTCGCATCTTCTTGTGAGACCCGCCAAAATCTTGCCCATGGAAAAACACAGCAGTAAGCAGCACGAGAGGTCATATTGCCAGATTTCAGGGCGTCTTTGTCTCATTATTACAGCAGCATGAGAAAAGAAGTATTATGCCAAGATACTAACACTGTAAAATATAGTGCCAAAAGAATGTTTTTAGACCCTCATCTGATAATCTTCCTATTTAAAAAACTCATCCTCTGTGTCTCACATCCTCTGTGTCTGGCCGGTGAGGACAATATACTGTGTTGGGACATGAGACAGGGCCTTTTCAGTTGTGGCACCCCAATTGTGGAATGCATTCCTCATGGAGACCCAATTGGAACCAACATCATTAGGTTGCATAATTTAAGGCTGGCCCATGACTTGCTTTGGGGTACACAGATCCAGTTCCTTATTTGTTCAGTTGATTTTTACATTAACTGGTGGGCGCTGGCACATTTGAATGTGCTGCGTGCATAGAAATGGTTTTAGGTTGGACCAAAATCAATCCAAGCTGAGAGAAGAGAACCCCCAGATGTGAGGGTGTATGATTTGAGTTGACCCAAAGTTTGCTTTGGGATACACTTTGCACGTCCCTGTATTAGATTTTGCAGGAACCATTTTGCCCCTCCTCTGAAATAGTCAGTCATGTCTTAAAACAGATATGCATGGGGAGCATTTACATGGGGGAGAAAGATGACTGCAATACAAGACCATCTATTAGCCTCAAAAGAAAATGCTTTTGACCTTGTTTCTTCCCAAGAAGCTTGCTTTAAGTTATGGCTGTCCAGGAGGCTTTCTGATCTGAAACTGCTGCCTGCTTCCCGTGACAATGTCAGGAGTTAGAGTTGACATCTCACAAATCTCTAAAGAATCACGCTGTTTATCCTACTTCATTTCAGTCATTCTGGAAATGTCAAAGGAGGTAAAGAACTGAATATGGTCACCTCTAAAAAAAAAAAAAAAAACCCCAGATGCTTCTGCAGCAAAGCTTTCTGAAGTACCGTAAGGGCTATCACATTTATAGCGACTTTTGCAGTCTAGCGCTCACTTGGACAGATGAAGGAAGTTTATCTCCTAAGCTAGCAAAGCTATATTTTCAGCTGGGGACAGTAAGGAGTCAAATAGAAGAGCCAAAGGGCATGAAATACAAGGAGAGCAGGTAGATGAATCTTGCCTTGGAAAACCTGCAAAGGCTTTCCCTGCAGAGTATTTGGTGGTTTTGGGCCCCCTCCTTCCAGATATGGCAGACTGATGCACGCTCCCATTTAGACAAAACATATTCTCCTTGAATTCTATGAGGAGTATTTGTGTCATATAGACAAGCCCCTAGTTCCAGCTTCCTTGGGACAGGCTGGGAGTTGAAACAAGGTGCAGGAGAGCTGGGCCTTGTTTTGATGCAACATCACTGATCTCGGAGATTGCCAAGGAAGGCAATTGATATTGGAGGGGGCATGGCAGAGGTTTCTGAGAGGAGCTTATAGCTGGGGGTGGGGGGAAAGCAGACTTCAGGGTCCCCAAGACTTACACTTTGCCCACTTGTACTGCTGTGATGAAAGCCATTCACCATCACGATTGAGCCCAAAGGAAATGGCTTCAAATTTATATTTGGAGGCTTGGCTTTGGAGGCTTGGCTTTCCTTTTCATTGTTATCAGCCAGAGTACAATGACATTGAGGTCAATGACAGACTCTCCCTTGGTGGTTTCTAGGTTTTGCTTTCTGAATGTTGATTTACATCCCTCTGATCTCTAGCATGCTTTGAACTGAGAAGCAATCGTCCACAGGGGATGAACAAAAGATGGCTATTGTTGACAAGTAGTAAGGTTAGAGGATGGGGCAAGAAACTCCTGATAGCGTGACTGATGTTATACTGTCATGCAGCAGTGTTTCTTGGAAAGGCAGGGGGGAAAGTTGATGGGGGGGGGCTCCATTGAAATGGGTTGTCTGTGGGTCTCGGCGGCTGGGTGTGTTTACAAAAAATGTCTACTATTAATTGACTCTCTTCTAGAGAGTTTACACTGCAAGGGAAAGGAAACCACTCCAATATGCAATGACTGTTGATCACAGGCCAGTCAATAATAGTGGCTGAAACTGCTCTTCATTTTGGTTGTGTCCATACCTACTGAGATAGAACACTTTTGTTGGTTATGCTTGGCCTATCAGCTGCTGTTTGAGATTTTTTTTTTTTTAATGTAGTAATGGGTGTAGACTCCCCAGGTCAGTATATATTAGCCCAGTACTTTCTGAAATGAAATGTACCTGTAGTAGCCTGCGTATTTGTATTGCCTCAGAAGTAGTAAGGATAGCTGCTGTAAGTAAACTCAGCTGTTGTTTCCAGGACATGGACTGAACAGAGCTCAAGTTAGGGAAAGGAGAATGTTAGCACTAAAAAGCAAAATGATACAAATGTTTAACTTATGTAATATTGCAGAAGCACTTTAGCACTTTGACTATACAGGTTGCTTCCAGTTTCCTTCTTGGACTTACCACTGATACACAAAACCATGCATAATAGTGAACAGCCATATTAGGCCATAGAATCATGCTGGAGGACCAAGAAAATGCCTAGAGAGGATGCCTCTCTAGGCATCTGGCATGACTGTATGGTCAACTTCCACTGGAAGTTGGGCATAGAGTCATTCTGGAGGACCTCCTACTGCCTAGAGAGACTACCTCCAGTGTGACTCTATGGTCCTCTAGGTGCCTTCAGAGACCTTTCGAGATGCCTAGAGAGACCAGGATATTGATCCTGCATAAGCAATGTGTGTGTGACCTGTAACTCCTGAATAAACACTTTAAAAGTCTCAGTGGAAATTGGTAAAAGTCTCAAGACTTCCCAAGACTTTTCCCCTATCTGGGGGCACCTTAAGATACTGGACCTGTTTGAGTTATAAGTTCAGCATCTTGCATAGCTTCTTTAAAGGTCATACTAAAACACAAAGTGGATTAATCACCCCATTAAAATTGGAGCCACTGCCCACTCCCATATATGAAATGAACACACCGCCAACATACAAAAGGGAGATTAGTCCTCAGGATCTACAATTTTGTTCTTGCTCATAAGAATTGTGAATTTCAACAGCTTTGGGTTTTTTTAACTCCTTTAGATGAGATCACAAGAGGTTTTGTACTTTTTCACATTACTGGCCTTTTTTTGCTCTTCTTTTTGGCAAATCTGAGTTTGCACAAAAAATAACCATCACCTAAACACCTAAACCTTACACATCCATCCTCTTCCCAGCTGGCTATAAAAGTTCAGTTTACTACACTGGTGGGAACTAAAGGTTGCTTTCATATCCCCAAATACCTACACAAATTAATTTCTCCTCTTTGTTATACTCTTTTAAAGCCACAGAGGCTGTATAAAATTTGTAGTCTTTGGTTGTATCAAAACAGAAGAATCTGAAACCCAAATAATTTCTTATCAGCCATACAGGATTCTATTAAAAAAGACACCACCATTGTTTAGTTGTTTATTTTTGCAAACAGAAAACTGTTTGCAAAAATCTCTAAATACCTTCAGCATCTTGAAGAGCCCCTTTAAAGCAAGCCAAAACCTGGCATGGACTTGCTGCCCCACTGATATGGGAGCCATCATCCACCACAGCAATCCTTGTTGTAGCATTTCGGCCATCATTGTTCTGGAGGGCTTATAGATCCTCAATGACAAATCAGAGCCGTTTGAGCTAAAATGGTCAGTGTGCCAGCCGCTTCTAAAAGGAGAAAATGCTCCCTCATTAAACCAGCAGTAACCAAAGCCTTCTTTTCTATGAAGGAATATAAAAAAGATCAGCCTGGTGGGATAGGTGTGTAGATGCAGCATGTGTGTGTGTGAAGTGATGCTGTCTCATTGTGTTGAGTGGCACAGCTCACTGGCCAGAGGATTACACACTTGTGCCATTCTCCCAGTGCCATCAGGTAGCTTCCAATGGCATCATCCATATACCGGCTGAACGGACTGCCATGCCAAACCGATATGATGCATGTGGTGCATAGTTCAAGCGATCACGGGAAAAATGCCCAGGTTGTCCCAGTCCCTCATTCTGACAGGTGGGTGGATGAATACCTCAAAGGCTGTCTCTTCCTCAAGTCTGTCTTTTAACACCCTCCTTTTTGCACCATTTCTTTTTCAATCAGCAAGGACAGCTGTTTTTTCGCTGCCCTCTCTTTTTAGTGCCGCTTGTTTTGGCTTGCCTTGGTGCTCATCCTTCAGCAAAGCCCAGAGGAGCTAAAATATATGGCCATCACTCTCGCTCTGCCACCGTCTTTTTTGCAAACTCAGAAAATAATACCCTCATATTTCCTCTCTTCCTCTCGCCTGAGAGGATGTATAAAGATGTTCCCTTTTTATTTATTTTATCTTATTTTTTGGAAGTGGAACCTTAGCGCTGAGATAAAACAGCTCCTATATCAGCAGAAAAAAAGAGGTGAGGAGCAGTGGGGTTATGGACACAATTTACAGCTGTGCAGTGACCCCTTTTCTGTGGGTGGCCTGTTGAGTTTTTTTAGCCTTTCAATTCCCTGTTATCGATCCCTTTTCAATATTAATAAAATAGGCCTGTCCTCTGTTGACCTCATCTTCTCATAACTCCCTTGGCTTTTTCCCACGATTATCTTGACCTTCTTCATACAAAGCCCAAAGTTTAGGACAATCTACTTTAAGTGGAAAAAAGATTCCTCCTAAATTTTAAGAAGGATTTCTTTACTGTAAGACTACAGAACAGATTGCCTCAAAGACTGGTGGACTCTCCTTCTTTGGAAGTCTCTAAACAGAGGTTGCTTTCAGAAGCACTTTAGTTGTGTATTTCTGCATGGCAGGGGTTAGACTAGATGGCTCTTGTGACCGCTTCCAACTCTATGATTCTATGAAAACCCAAACAATGCGATTCTAGGCTGCATCAATAGGAGTATTTTGTCTAGATCAAGGGAAGTAATAGTGCCACTCTATTCTGCTTTGCTCAGACTTCACCTGGAATACTGTGTCCAGTTCTGGGCAGCACAATTCAAGAAGGATATTGAGAAATTGGAACATGTCAAGAGGAGGGCAACCAGGATGATGGCAGGTCTAGAAGCCTCACCCTATGAGGAGCAGCTTAGGGAGCTGGGTATGTTTAGTCTGGAGAAGGGAAGGTTAAGAGGTAACATGGTAGCCATGTTTAAATATTTGAAGGGATGCCATACTGAGGATGGAGCAAACTTGTTTTCTGCTGTTCCAGAGACTAGGACACAGAGCAATGGATTCAAACTGCAGGAAAAGAGATTCCACCTAAACATTAGGAAGAACTTCCTGACAGTAAGAGCTGTTAGGCAGTGGAATACACTGCCTGGGAATGTGGTGGAGTCTCCTTCTTTGGAGGTTTTTAAACAGAGGCTGGATGGCCATCTGTTGGGATTGCTTTGACTGGGTATTCCTGCATGGCAGGAGGTTGGACTAGATGATCCTCGTGGTCTCTTCCAACTCTATGATTCTAGAATTCTATAGAGCAGTGTTCAGATACAATGTGAGCTTTAACTCAAAATATCTGAAAAGCACCAGATTACCTAATCCTAGCAGAAACCTTCTGTGTAGAGAAGAAAGCAGATGGATCAATTTAGGGCCTTTGAGTCTCACATTTGTTCAGTCCTCAATAAAACAATGGTTTGGCCAGCCAGCTGGGACAGACTCTGCTACCCCACTGTAGTTTCTGTTTAAATCGAAGGAGGCTTTGCTTCTCTCAAAAGAATGCTGCTCCAATTGCTCCAGGCCAGGCAGCTGAGACAGATGAGCTTTGGGTTTGAGAGCAGCCGCCATCTCTATTCTGAAAAGAAAAGCCCAAGAAAGATTGCAGGGAAAGAAATTGACCCTGGACAAATTCAGGAAAAGTCCAGCAAAGAGACTCTCTCCAGACTCTCTCTTTCAAATCAGTCAGCTTTATTATATCTTTCCGCAGCTTTGTGTTGGAAGCTTTGGCTGGAGGTTCTGCCACACTTATGTTGCCATGGGGCTGATATCTGTTCTTAGGGGCTTCGTGTTCTTTCCCCCTCTCCTTCCAGGAGTGTGTGTGTGTCAATGGCAATGTTCTTTTGGAACATTCCTCTAGCATGCCGATTATGCCAAGCCAACATCATTCTCTCCCGCACCCCAGTCAAACCTCCTAGTAATTATTTTAATGTTCCGTTTGCTTGGCTGATGCTGGACCGAATGCCCTTTTCAAAAACCAGCCATCGTCTTTGGTCTGTTAGAAAAGAGGCTGGTGGAACTCTGCTTCGGCACCGGAGAGACCTGCTGTGTGCAGTGCAAAAAAGACTCCGTGATGGGGAGGTGTGGATCTAATTAGCCGAGAACAATGGCGCACACCCGGGGGTTTGTGGAGGAAACAGGCCTTGGGCACTGGCTTTGCCCCATTGCACAATGAATTGATTGGGAGCCAGCAAGCTGTTTTGAGCTCAAACTGGCTGCAACACAAGACCTCCCTGAGACTTTGTTTGGTACTAGAAACAGACACATATCCCTGTTACAGGAGAAGCTTGGTAGGTGCTAAACACTGTAGCGGGTGGTGTACAGAGGAGGAAACTCACAGTCCTTTAGTCAATAGAGACCAGCATCCCTTGGCAGCCAGTAGAACTGTGAATGTGAAGTATCTTTCAATATAGAATCATAGAATCATAGAGCGGGAAGAGACCACAAGGGCCATCTAGTCCAACCCCCTGCCCTGCAGGAATACACAATCAAAGCACTCCTAACAGATCACCATCCAGCTTCTGTTTAAGAATCTCCAAAGAAGGAGACTCCACCACACTGCCAGACAGCAGCGGATTCCACTGCTGAACAGCTCTTACCTTCAGGAAGTTCTTCCCAAGGTTTAGGTAGAATCTCTTTTCCTGCAGTTTGAGTCCATTGCTCCATGTCCTAGTCTCTGGAGCAGCAGAAGACGAGTTTGCTCCATCCTCAGTATGACATCCCTTCAAATATTGGAACATGGCTACAATGTCCCCTCTTAACCTAAACATAGCCAGCTCCCTAAGCCGCTCCTCATAGGGCATGGCTTCCAGACCTCCCACTATTTTGGTCACCCTCCTCTGGACTCTTTCAAGTTGTCATATCCTTCTTGAGTTGTGATGCCCAGAACTGGACACAGTATTCCAGGTGAAGTCTGAGCAAAGCAGAATAGAGTGGCCCTATTACTTCCCATGATCTAGACACTATAAAGTTATTGATCCAACCTAGAACTGCATTGGATTTTCTAGCTGCCACATCACACTACTGACTCATGTTCCCACCAGATATACTTACCTGCGAGGATGGTGGGTCAGAGAAAAAGACTTCCCTAGTAGATCTCAGAACATGAGTAGGTTTGTATGGGACAACACAGTCCTTCAAATAACCCAGAGAAGTCAACATTAAGCAAAAGAGCATGGCTAAATGTGTATGCAACACAGCATACTGTTTTGGATCCTATTGTTAATTCCAACTGGAGAAGACTCATTGAATCAACTCTATTCTTTCTCCATCCTGTGACTGAAAAATCTGTCCTTCCCCCCATTTCCTCCCTCTGTTTATGTTTTCTTCTCTTTGCTTTTGAGAGATGAATTCTAAAACTCAACACTTCTCAGTGCACGTAACCAAAGGAAACAAAAGAGGCCTTGACTTCAACTTAACAGCATAACAAGATGAAATAGTGTATCATCTCTCCCTCTCACACCCCCACCCCTAACTAAAATATGTTCCGGAGAAAAAAAATGGAGCTTCATCATGCAGAAATCTTTCATGGCTGAGTGTGTTATTTGTTCACCTCTCTTGGAAAGACTGAAGGGGCTTCATTACTTCTTTCCTTGTTTGTGATGATGCTCTGGAAAATTATAGTGCTCCTGTTGTCATGCTGCCTGTGTTGGCAACATACTTAACTGGTGTAATCTTGTGTTGTCGATACTGTGGTTTGGATGGCACGTGCACAAACCTCTGACAGCTGGAACACAGTTCTAAAAATTAGACAAATGGAAATTAAAGCAGAGAGCTGCAACCAGGTTTTGCAGCGTGGAATGCTCCTGTTCCAGGGTACTGGGCAGCCACACCTCTTTTCTTGCATATTCCATCCCATTCATCTCTCCTGTTTGTGCACCTCTCAGGTCTCTATTTTTCCATATGTTCTATAGTATAGTATAACAAAATGAATTTCAACAGAGAGAAACGTAGGATACTACACTTGAACAGTAAAAATGAAATGCACAGATATAGGATGGGTGAAACATGGCTTGAGGGCAGTACATGCGAATGGGATCTAGGAGTCTTAGTGGACCACAAGCTGAACATGAGTCAGCAGTGTGATGTAGCAGCTAGAAAAGCCAATGTGATTGTAGGTTCCATTAGTAGGAGTATAGTGTCTAGATCAAGGGAAGTAATAGTGCCACTCTATTGGTCAGACCTCACCTGGAATCTTGTGTCCAGTTCTGGGCACTACAGTTTAAGAAGGATATTGACAAGCTGGTATGTGTCCAGAGGAGGGTGGCCAAAATGGTGGGAGGTCTGGAGGCCATGCCCTATGGAACTGGGCAAGTTTAGTCTGGAGAAGAGAAAGGTGAGAGGTGACATGATAGCTATGTTTAAATATTTGAAGGGATGTCATACTGAGGATGGAGCAAGCTTGTTTTCTGCTGCTCCAGAGACTGGGACATAGAGCAATGGGTTGAAACTACAGGAAAAGAGAATCTACCTAAACATTAGGAAGAACTTCCTGACAGTAAGAGCTGTTTGGCAGTGGAATGCGCTGCCTTTGAGTGTGGTGGAATCTCCTTCTTTGAAGGTTTTAAACAAAGGCTGGATGGCCATCTGTCAGGAATGCTTTGATTGTTTATTGATGCATGGCAGGGGGTTGGACTAGATGGCCCTTGAGGTCTCTTCCAACTCTATGACTCTATGATTCTATGTCTCAGGAACTAGATAGTCTTGGACTCTCACTCCCATTAGCCCAGCCAGACTGGCAAGTGGGAAATCATGATGGGAGTAGTAGTTCATAAGCATCTGGATGGTTACAGTTTCCATGCCTCTGTTCTGAAGTCAAATCTTGAACTTTAGGTCTTTTTCAGCCTAATCCTGGTGAGTCTGGGTCTGAGAAAGCATTGGCAGTCAAATAGTTGCAGCTGAATCAGAGTGGGAGTAGTGAAGCCATTCTGGGTTTCAGTCTAAATTTTGTAGGAGTTCTCTAAGGTGCTGAAGCCTATTGCCCCAAACAGGCTCAATTCCTTACTCCTTTATTGTTAAGACTAAGGACTTTATCAGATTAGCATCTAAAAACACTGTAATTCTGTGAATTTGGATAGCGGAAACATTGTGGCATTGTTACACTTACTATCACATGTCGTTGTAATCACGTGAACGAACTGTCATGGAATTATCACACAATGAACAATAGTGCATCAAGAATGGGAGTTTACTTCCTGGATTTAGCATGGGCGAGATTTCAGCGGTTCTCGTGAGAAGATGCAAGCGTGCTTAAAAACCCCAAACACCTTTACTAACACAGTAAATGAACTCACAAGCACTGAAACAAACCTAAAAATGTTGAAACTAAAATGGGACAGATCATAAAAAGAGCATCCTGTGTTTCGTTGTTGCATTTTCACCTCTACGTTTTCTCTCTGAGCACTGCCTATTCATGCTGTAATCTGGTGCTTACCACAGGATGTGGTTTCGCATGCCTTCAATAACACGAAAAAGCGCTATTGAAGAGCTATTGATGGGTTAACCCATCAACTAAAAGCAACTGTATTTTTGCATCTGGAGCACAGAATAACAATGTGAGGATGATGACCTCATGCAACAGGGGGGCCCATTCGCACTACTATGACATCATAATCCCACAATGTTTGCCGTGTCTGATAAAGTCCTAAATGAAACATTTGACTGACACGCTCTGCTCCAAAGAGTGCTCCTGTTTCTCTTCTTCCCAACTGCTTCCTCGAGCCAAAACAGAATCAAGCATATCTGTGATGCTATTTCCACTCCCATAGACTAGGCTGGTAATGTTTTCATTTAATTGGGCCCACTGGGCTGAGCGCTACAGTAGTTCGACCTATTCCAGTCCACCTGTTTCTACTAATAGCATAAAAGCACTCCAAGGCATGTCTGGGATTGTTGCTTGGGTGACTGGAAGTTTCCCTCATCCATCATCACAGCTTTCTTCTCATGCTGAACAAAAATGTTTGGGTTCCCAGTTCCATCTGCCTGACTCAGTGGATCAAACAGTAGATTCTACGAAACTTCATAAGAGACAGGAGCAAGCAAAATGTAGCCCTGTGACTGTGTGTGGCCCCAAGACTGCTTCTGGATTGCACTTTTTCTGGCCAAACAGATGGTAAACCACCTCTCCCTGTAAGCTTCAGGGATGCTAATTCACATCTTAAATAGGTTGCAGACAGCATTGTAAAATATGTTAAAAACTTGTTTTTCAGGGCAAGAAGTGGACTTCCACCCGCTTTGTTGTTGCTCTCATTTTTTTTTTTTTTTTGGCATTTATTGGCCCAGAAAAGGTCCTAAAAACAGAAACATAGTCTCTAGGTTGACCACAGTTGCCCATGCCTGATGGAGAATAAAAGGTTCAGTGAATATCCATAAGCACTGTGGAAATTCTTCAACAGCAGGTACGGTTGTCTCTCTGTATCCACGGATTTGGTATCCAAAGATTTAAGTATTCATGGCTTGAAAATAATCTTAAAAAAATAATAATCCAACCCTCAGAGCGTGGTGGGGTCTCCTTCCTTGGTGGTCTTTAAACAAAGGCTGGATGGCCAACTGTCAGAGATGCTTTGATCATGATTTCCTGCACAGCAGGGGGTTGGACTGGATGGCCCTTGTGGTCTCTTCCAACTCTACAATTCTATGATTTTATGAAAAAGCAAACCATGATTTTGCTTATATATTTTGCAAACCCATCATATATAAGGGACACCCTTTTGCTATGCCATTGCATATAATGGGACTTGAGTATTCACAGATTTTGGTATCCACGGGGGTTCTGGAACCAAACCCCAGCAAATATGGACAACTGTATCTGCTACTGCCCACCAGGCATGATGGCAAAACAGAGCTGATGACTTCAGTACAATGGACAGCTCCTAGTATGCAATATGCCTGGGAAAGTTTCTGTCCCTGTCCAACAAAGTATAACGGCAAGGCAGCTCACTGATATCTTCAGCACAATGGAGAGAATCTAAAAACATCTACAATCTACACCAGTGGTTCCCAAACTTTGGTCCTCCAGATGTTTGTGACATAAGCTCCCAGATTTCCTGACCATTGGCCAAGCTGGCCGAGGCTTCTGGGAATTGAAGTCCAAAATATCTGGAGGACTAAGGTTCAGCAACCACTGATTTACACCTAAGTTCTTCCTTAGAGCTAGGACTTTATCACATTACACTGTTATAGTGCTATTATTCCACTATAACTGCTCTGGCTGCCTCCTGTGGAATTCTGGAGTCTGTAGTTTAGTAAAGCCCAAGAGTTCCCTGGCAGAGTTCTCAATGCCCCTCCCTAAACTGCAAATCCCAGGATTCTACATGAGGCAGCCAGAGCGCTTAAAGTGGAATAATAGAATCATAGAATTGCAGAGTTGGAAGAGACCACGAGGGCCATCCAGTCCAACCCCCTGCCATGCAGGAATAGTGGTATAACAGTGTAGTGGTTCTCTGCATGTTTTGGGACGGCATCAGCTCCAGCCAGCCTGAAAAACAGTGAATGCTGAAGGTAGCAGAGTTTGCCAACAGACTGAGAATTACAGGTTCTACCCCCTGCTGAAAGAAGGGAGCAAATAGTCTAGAAGTGTCATATTTAATGGGCTTCCTGTCTGAGTCTCTGAGCTTGAGAACAGGGCCAAGGCAGCATCAACTCCATTGTTTTCTGAGCCTTGGAGGCAGCCATGTCACATACAGCAGTTTGTATTCTTCTTGTTAACTTCCATCAAGTCAACTTTGACTTATAGTGACCGTATGAATGAGAGCCCTCCAGTTTACCCTGTTATCAACAGCCCTGTTCAGACCTTGCAAACTCAGATGTTGCAGACTTCTTTGATTGAATCTACCCACTTATAATGGGGTTTACCTCTTTTCCTATCGCCTTCCACCTTGCCAGGCATAATTGTCAACACAGTATATATTTCTGATCACGATCTCTTTGTAGAATGTTCTGTTTTATTCATCCTACCTGCTGGGATAATACCATGTTTACATCCATGTGCCTGATCACATCACTGTGTGGGTTGAATAAATCAAATGAGTAGGTGAGGTGTACATTGCACAAAATTAAGGGATAATACTTTCATGGGTGAACATTTCTTGGGGTGGGAGGTAGTTTTCCAGTGTGAAAAGGGGAGCTGAAGCCCATGATAAAAGTCTTTATCTGAAAGACTTTGCCAGCTTTATCCTTTCAAAAATTCTGCTTGGCTCTATTTTGCTTCCTTTCATGGCCTTTCTCAGCTGCAGTGATTGGGAAGAGGAAGATGGGATTTAAATGGTTCTTCTGCTCTAGCTGATCAGGGGACATGATGGAAGGGCATAGAAAGTGTGGAGAAAGTATATAAAGAGGAATTTTTTCCTTTTCTGTCATACTAAAATTAGAAGTTGTGCAATGAAGCTTGAGTTAGGACATACAAAGCGAGTATCTCTTCACACAGTGCATACATATAAGCATGGACTTCACTTCCACACTAATGGTGCACTGACCACTGTTGTGATGTGGGCCTCTGACACCAGGAAGATGGGTGTTGGAGCCCTTGTCAGCATCAGGGCCAAACGTAACAGCAATCTAGTCTATGGGCTTCATTTATTAATTAATGGCATCCTGTATCAACTACTTAGGGCCTTATCACACTATATTTTTATAGCACTATTATGCCACTTTAACACCCTCTCAGCATCAGAGGGAAGCAAAGGCAAACCCCCTCTGAACAAATCTAGCCAAGAAAAGCCTGTGATACGTTCACTCTGGGGATGCCATATGTCGGAAATTACTTCAAGGCACACAACAACAGTCACCCACAACTGATGGTTTATTTTAATTTGAGAGGCAAAAAGAAGGAAGAGAGGAATTCTCCTTTATTTCTTCTGGCCTGCCTTTGTTTTCTAAATGTGGGAGGAAAATATGATGCAAAGGGATGCTTTTGCAAGATCTGTACTTGGCTCCCTCACCCTCCTCTATAGGTCATTATTCCAGAAGCCACTGTGGTTTGATCGAAGGAGAACAAAATGAATTTAAGCAGTGAGAAATGTAGGATACTACACTTAGACAGTAAGAATGCAATGCACCGATACAGGATGGGTGGCACCTGGCTTGATGGTAGTACATGCAAAAGGGGTCTAGGAGTCTTAGTGGACCACAAGCTGAACATGAGTCAGAAGTGTGACGTGGCAGCTAAAAAAGCCAATGCGATTCTAGGCTGCATCAATAGGAGTATAGTGTCTAGATCAAGGGAAGTAATAGTGCCACTCTATTCTGCCTTGCTCAGACCTCATCTGGAATACTGTGTCCAGTTCTGGGCATCACAATTCAAGAGGGATATTGACAAGCTGAAATGTGTCCATTGGAGGGCAACCAAAATGGTGGGAGGTCTAGAAGCCATGCCCTATGAGGAGCGGCTTAAGGAGCTGGGCATGTTTAGCCTGGAGAAGCGAAGGTTAAGAAGTGACATGATAGTCATGTTTAAATATTTGAAGGGATGTCATACTGAGGATGGATCAAGCTTGTTTTCTGCTGTTCCAGAGTCTAGGACATGGAGCAATAGAGTCAAACTATAGGAAAAGAGATTCCACCTAAACATTAGGAAGCCCTTCCTGACAGTAAGACTTGCTCGGCAGTGGAACACACTGCCTGGGAGTGTGGTGGAATCTCCTTCTTTGGAGGTTTTTAAACAGAGGTTGGATGGCCATCTTTTGGGAATGCTTTGATCATGTATTCCTGAAGGGCAGGGTGTTGGACTAGATGGCCCTTGAGGTCTCTTCCAACTCTATGATTCTGTGGAGGATCCCAAACTGTGGGCTGTAGTTAAGACGCCCTGGTCTCCCAGAGCAAACTGCAGCGGCAGGCATTGCTGCCAAGCAAAATGAATAGGGCTGGATTGCTCATTTCATTAAGAGTACAGAGAGGCAACCAGTCTGGTTGGTGCAATGGAAGCCAGGGTGGCAGCAGGCGGGAGGGAGGTGGTTCATCAGGCCTCCAGAAAACAAGCCATGATTAATGGGCATTGATTTACAGCATCTGCAGTTCCAGTATGAAATGGGGGGGGACTATTGGTGATGCAAAAAATACTCAAGGCACTGTTTCAGAAGAAGGCAGAAACTTTTTGGAAGCAAAGAGGACTTGCAAGGAGGAGCAGGGGGCAGCCTTGGAGCATAATTATTCACCTAGGCTGTGGAACTCCCTTCTATTGGACTGCCCCTATGTTCTTTCAGCAGCATGCAGTAACTTAAATCCTTTTGTCCTCCTGGTGTTGCTGGACTCCATTCAATAATCAGTCCCATCCCAATGGTGGAGCTTATCCAATGGTTGGAGGGTGATAGGAACAGTAGTTGTAGTGCTACAGGTTTCCCCCCTCCAAATCCTTCAACTTCACAAATGAAAATGAGGATGCATGTGACCAAGCGACATCAGAGTGTTTCCATAATGACAAATGTTATTAACAGGGAAGAATGCACTGACTTGGAGGGGTTTCAGCAGTTTACTTTTGCCTGAAGCTACTGGGAAGGGTAAAGTTTGATCTGCTGCTCTCCTCTCCCTCATTGCTGAATTTACTGAGTGAAAACTACATTTGGACTTTGAATGCAGTTTGCAGCAATTAGCGTGAGCTGAGGACTAAGGGGGAAAGTGGATGAGACAGGAACTGGGACATTTTAAAGAGCACTGAAAAAATAGGATGGCTGAGGACTAATTGGGACTGTCACTATGCACCTCTGTGTAAAACCAGGGAAGGGTCAAGATTCCCCCTGATAACGGGATTTGTGCCAGGCATAGAAATGACCAGTCCAAGCCCGCGGTCAAATTCAGTGGCTATCATTAAGAACACCAGCTGGTGGATGTGTTATTGTCATAAACGGATCAGCATGAAGGATGGCATATGTTGCCACCATTGATTCTCGCAAATAAAACGCCGTATCGCAAATCCATTTAAATAGAGCCGCAAGCCATTTTCTGTCAGTCTGTTTCTATTTATGAACCAGCCGCATGGAAGGCAGTTCAGGGGAACGCTGCTATTTTGGAGAGAAAAAAATGTGGCAGGACCTCTTTGATTTCCTGCTTCCAAAGCTTTTTCATTATATATCTTTCCTTTTTTTATTAACAAGGCAGTTTGCTTAAATCATGGTAGGCTTGACAGATAATTAAAAGATTGCATTTGCAAGAGATCGATCGCCTCCTGAAATCTCTTGGGCACCCGTTCCCTTTTGCTCTCATTATCCCCAATCTCTCAGGCTGTCCATTATAATCTACACACAAAATGCCTACCATTGTGAAGGGGAAGAAGTAGGTGGAAGGAGGCTGTCCCTAGAGATTTTGCTGCCTGAGGCAGAGCCTGCAAAGGACACCCTGCTCCCAAGTTAATGTAGTTAGTTACTTTTTATATCTTGTCATCTTCTAATCAGCACAGTAAGGTGAGTTACATGACTTTTCCTGATGCTGCTGCTAATTCCCATCAAGTTGACTTTTACTTATGATGATTCTATGACTCCATTACATCAAGCCAGTGAATCCATGCTAGGTTTTACAAGAACTATGCCTGGCAAAACTGCTTCTGAGTATTCCTTGTCTATGAAAAGCCTATGAAATTCATGGGGTGACATAAGTCGACCGGTGACTTGAAGGCACATGCATGCACACTCTTGGTCTTGTTGGAAATATCCAATGTGCTGAACCTAATTTGGGACCAGGGATCAGTACTTTGGAGAGATCCTTTAGCTTCCAGAAAATTCGGCATAGATTCATGACCCCCAAGCAGTGGTGGCTGGTGGCTCCTATATCGCCAGAGCAGCAAATCCACTCCAGATTTTTAATAGCTTTAAAGGAGATAGCCAAGGTCTTGACCCTATTTGGAAGGCAGGGTTCAGCACCTTGGATAGATCCTTTAAACTCTGGGTTTAAAATCTCACTGTGGATTTATCCCCTCACTGGTATGAGAGCCACCAGCTGCACCTGCCTTGAAATAATGGAGCCACTGGCCACACCTAAATATTATTAGCAGCCTATTCTGTTGTTGTTGTTGCTGTTAATTGCTGTAAAGTCAACTTTGACTTATGCTGACTCTATGAATGAGAGACCTCCAAGTCAGCCTGTGATCAACAGCCCTGCGCAGGACTTGCAAGCTTAGGACTGTGGCTTCCCTGATTGAGCCTAACTCTCCTGTTCTCATAAAAATTTCCATTATACTGGTAATGGGACAGTGAGCCAGCATGGTGTAGTGATTTGGTCATTGGACTAAGACTCTAGGAGACCATGGTTCAAATCCCTGCTTGGCTATGGAAACCCACCTTGGTCAAGTCACACCCTCTCAGCCTTGCAGGAAGGCAATAGCACACTCCCTCTGAACACACCTGGTGAAGAAAACCCCATTATAGGGTTGCCTTAGGGTCACTATAAGTCAAAAATGACTTGAAGGCATAGAACAACAAACCTGATATAGAATCTTAGCCATTGAAGCCTATGAAGTGGATGGTAGCACAGGAGAAGCAGTAGTCTTAGATCCAGGTGATACAGATAACTCAGGACCCTTCTAAGTAAACAAGAACTTTCAAGTTTGCAAGAAACATTAGTGCACCAATGGGAGGATATGCCCAAATACTGTAAGAAAGCTCCAGTAAGGAAGCTCTGGTAAGCCTTCTGTTGCCTCCACCATCATCCATTTGCACTTGTCCATCAGTTAGAAGAAGAAACTTGCACTTATGGTCACACTTTTCAACCCAAAGTGCTTTCTGAAGTAAGCCAAGGAAGCTTGTCTTGAAAGCTGCAAAATAGGACTTGACATCTCTTATGTGACATCATCTTAGTGGCTTCCACTCCACAAAACACAACAAGGGGTGATGTGAATTGTTGGCAAAATCCTTAGAAGCACAGAATGGGATGAGTGGTCTTGTAGGGCATCTAGCCTGATGCTACTTAAAGTTGCGGTCCATAGACTGATGCCAACCTATGATTAGTCAGATGCCATTCCCTGATGAGTTTGCAGGGAAGACACACATGGTAACAACACACTGGAAAAACATTGCCTGTCCCACACATCAGAACACTCAGTGCAAGAAATCCAGAGCCTGAAGACTTCTGTTAAGGTACTGCCCATCATCCTTCTAAATATCTAGTTTCACTGCAGAGCTGCTCTTTCCATGTAGACTTCTCTGCTGATGTTCAACCAAAATCTACCCTTCTGGAACTAGAGCCAATGATGAGACCTAGTCCCATTCTAAAGAGACCCATGTGTCTGTGCATCTGTATCTGTGTTTGCATCAATGTTGGAGCACTACTCTAGTGTAAAAAAATAGTACAGCTCATTGCACTATCTCAGAGGTTTCATCAGTGCTGTCCCTGGTGCAACCAATGATTTTTCAGGTACACATTTAGCCTTCTATCACACTTTGGACTTGGTGGGCGGGCAGTTAATGTAACGGGTGAGCTCTTGGCTGTGATGTCCATTGTGTGATCATTTGCACAACTATAGAATCCAGTGTTATTATGCTGTGGCATTTTAAAGAAGGTTTTTAAACAGAGGCTGCATGGCCTTCTGTTGGAAATGCTTTCATTGTTTATTCCTGCATGGTAGGGGGTTGGACTAGATGGCCCTTGTAATTTCTTCTAATGCTATGACTCTATGTTTCTATTCTATGATTCTATGATTCCATGCTGCACTAAAAGTGTATAGGGTCAAGGCCACTGCCTATATGGCAATGGATAGGGTAGGCAATGTGATGCCCTCCAGATTGCAACTTCCCTAATCCTCAAGCAATTCACAGGATGATGGAAGTTTTAATCCTAAATGTCTGGAAGGTATTCAAGTTGTGTTCTTCTGTTGGGATTAGGATAGGATGAAGAGAAAGCGACATCAAGGGTGGGAAACCTGTGAAACCTTGTTAAATTCCAACTGCCATCAGCCCCAGCTATGATGGAAACTGCTTGGGGATGATGGGAACTCTAGTCCAATGAGATCTGGAGGACCACACAGACTTATTGTTTGTGATCTTGAAAGGCAATAATAGTTATTATGCCCTTTTAAAGAAGTGGGTTTTATTCCCCTTTCCAAAGAATCCCATAAAAACGTTGCTTTGTTTTTTTCAAAGCATCCCCATTAAAAAAGAAAGATAAGGACTTCCCACTGGGTTACATTCTTTCCTATACACAGCCATCCCACATTACTTTCATCAGAATGCCTAATTATGTCTTTAAATGCATCATTCTCTGACGGAAAAGGCTCATTGATTCAGAAATGATTGCTGTGCATTTAGATTCTTGGTTAAGTGTTCTGTTGAGAATGGGACAATGAACACATTCAAGCAACATTCCTGTGTAAGAGGCAATGTGGATAAGAATGCTTGGTTTGAACGTTGGACTAAGGCCCTGGAGACCAGGTTTCAAATCCCTGCTCAGCCATGGAAGCCCAGTGGGTGACGGGTAAGTCACCCTCTCTCAGCCTCAGAGGAAACCAAAGGCAAACACCCGCTCAACAAATCTCGCCAAGAAAACACCATGATAGAGTTGTCTTAGGCTCACCATACGTTGGAAACAACTTCATGGCACACAGTAACATCAGGACGAAGGCTGAGATTTCCACCTCTGCCAACCTTCTTCCCTTTCTCCCAGTCCATCCCTGTTGTATATTATTCCATTTCCAAGAGATGAAAATCATAGAATCATAGAGTTCAAAGAGACCGCAAGGGCCATCTAGTCCAATCCCCTGCCATGCAGGAATACACAATCAAATCATTCCTGACAGATGGCCATCCAGCCTCTGTTTAAAAACCTCCAAAGAAGGAGACTCCACCACACTCCCAGGCAGTACATTCCACTGATGAACAGCTCTTACTGACAGGAAGTTCTTCCTAATATTTAAGTGGAATCTCTTTTCCTGTAGTTTGAGTCCATTGCTCCATGTCCTAGTTTCTGGAGCAGAAGAAAACAAGCTTGCTCCGTCCTCCGTATGACATCCCTTCAAATATTTAAACATGGCTGTCATGTCACTTAACCTTCTCTTCTCCAGGCTAAACATGCCCAGCTCTCTAAGCTGCTCCTCATAGGGCATGGCTTCCAAATTTCCCACCATTTTGGCCACCCTCCCTTGGGCACTTTCCAGCTTGTCAATATCCTTCTTGAATTATGGTTCCCAGAACTATACACAGTATTCCAGATGAGGTCTGAGCAAAGCAGAATAGAGTGGCACTATTACATCCCTTGACCTAGACACTATATTCCTATTAATGCAGCCTAGAATCACATTGGCTTTTTTAGCTGCTGCATCACACTGCTGACTCATGCTCAGCTTTGTGATCCACTAAGCTCCAGGATACTGGGAGGCCAGAGTTCCTATCCCTGCTCAACCATGGAAACTACCTGGGTGACCTTGGTCAAGTCAAACAATCTTAGCCTCAGAGGAAGTCAGAAGCAAACCCCCCCCCAAAAAAACAAACCTTGCCAAGAAAATTCCATGATAGGGTTGCCTTAGGGTTTCCATAAGTTGGAAATGAGTTGAAGACACATAACAACAAACTGAAAATCCCAGGATTCCATAGGACTGAACCACGGTAGTTAAAGTGGAATCACAGTGCTACAATAGCATTGTGTGGATGGGCCCCAGATCAGAGTGGAACACTCTGCACCCAAGATGCTTCCATCCTTCAGCTCCTCATCTAGGATATGTACTTCATCGCTTTAAAAAGAAACACTGAAAAGGGTGGTCCAGGTGGAGTCTGGGCTGGAAGGAATGCAGAATAGTCTTGGAGATCATATGCAGCTCCAGGGCTTCACTTCATCCACTCCTTTCCCTGGTCCCACCTGTCTCTCCCATCCTTATCCTCACTATATCAGTCCAACAGCATCTCCCTCTCTTCTCCTCTCAGCCAATCACCATCCATGTGCAAATGCACTCCAGCCAGCATCCTCCACCTGCCAATTTTCACTGACTCATCTTGCTGCACTTAGCATTTTATAACACAAGTTGTTGTTGTTGTTGTTGTTTTCCTTTGGGTCATTTCTGACTTACAGGGATCCTAAGGCAAACTTAGCAGTGTTTTCTGAGGCTGAGAATGTGTGACTTCCCCAGTGGGTTTTCATGGCTGAGCAGGGATATACAAAATTATGTACTGCAAACTGTGCAACCTCATGGCACAAATAGAACTGGTCTCTTCAAGGACAACAGCCTCCATCAAGGGTGGATCCTATGAAAAATCTGCTGGCCAGTCCTCATAATATAGAAGATCATTCCATTTTCCCGATTCCTGGTTAATTTTCCCACTAATCTTGTTGTTATTGTTGTTGTAGTTGTTGTGTTGGGGCATGACACATTTATTGGGGTGGTTAAATGGAGAATGGAGAATGACCTTTTCAGTCATCAGCGTGCTTGCAGAAAGCGCGGGATGAGTCCTTCCTGAAACTTCGTTTGCAAAAAGAAAAGCCAGAGAGAGTGAATGGAGATCTGTGCATATGTTGGGACATGCTTCCCCTAATGTACACACTCCTTTGTGCAGTTTTCTCAATGTCAACATTTGCTCCATTGAGAAAAGCATGTTTGCACTTGTGGTTGTTTTCCAATTTGGCTTGTGTGCCTTTGGTTTTTCATCATAGCTTGTTTGTTTTGCTATGCCTAATTTGAAAAGGACAATTTTGTGTATGTGTGTGAATCCATCATGTTTCCTTTCAGTGACAGGAAATCCAAAGTTATGTCCATGTATTTATTAAATGTTCACCAGGGCATGAATTGGGTAAATTCACTTTAAAAATATCAGATTAGCATGGATTTTCCCCCCATTCCTATTTTGTCTGGCCTTAGTTGGATAATCATTTTTTTTACTGGGACAACAGCTCCCCCTGTGATAAAACAGGTCAGTGAATGTCTCTTTCAGTACACTGCCCAAAGTCATGGAAGTTCCTTACCTCCCAGTGGTTTGGCTCTCCTTGATCTGACCTGCTTTACTACAAGGGTGAGCAGGCTGGAAGGGGAGTGGGGACTGAAGACCACTTTCTTGCCTTCATTACCCACTAGAGGCTCCATCAATTCCCCAATTCAAAAATTTAAAAAATCCTCTGGAATTATCTGAAGGGCCTTTTTCCAGTTTGGGGAACTAGAAGTGAAACTAATTTAAAAATCCCCTGGATTTAAAATTTTAAAATCATCACTCCTGGAGTTTTCTGGAAGCAGTGACTCCTGGTGGCTTCTGTGTTAGGGGTGTGGTGAATCTGCTATGAGGATCAGTTTTTCAGGCTGTAAAGTAGCTCTCCAAAGTGCTGAATCCTAGCCTCCCAAGTAGGTTCAGCAAGTTGGACAACTCAATGAAATCAAACCCAAGAGGAATTGGGTTTAGGACTGTAGGGCCCAAATACCTGGAAGGTGTTGGATCCCCATCTGATCTTGGAAGTGCTACATCCCCATCTGATCAGGCCTGATTAGTACTTGGATGAGAGACTGCCAATACATATCGGGTGCTGTAGGCTATATTTTTAGGAAGGAACTGGCAAAACCACCTTTGAGAATTCCTTGCCTAAGAAAACCCTACAAATTTCATGGGGTCACCATAAGTCAATGGGTGACTTGAAGTCACATACATACTTGACATGGAAGTTACTAGCCTTGACTGGCCATGGCAATTCAGCTTTTCTGACCAAAGGGGATTACCTAGGAGGAGCCAGAGACCTAAAGACCTGTTGTGGCCCACAGACTAGATAGTTGATATCACTTCCATGCTGGTTTTGGCTCCCTCCTTACTTCATACAGTCCCATCTGCTTAAACTGAAGGTTCATTCTGCTGAGCATCCAGTCAAGGCAAGCCAGAAATCTAGCATCAGATTCTCTCTTAATCCATCCCATAAAACTCAAGAGTGGGCTATCAATTAGATCTCATTTCATTTGAAGGTTGCCTCTGAGCCTCACCATGCCCACTAGCAAGACTTGATGTCCCTAGGAGCTCTCCTTGTCTAGTAATTGTTTTAAAACATCCAGTCTAGTAAGCTAGAAAAACTGAAAAACATCTGCAATGCCAGGCTGGGTTGGAATCCAAAAGATTAAATGTCTTATGAGTTGACAATAATGGGAGTTGTAGTCCCTGTGTCCTGCAGGGTGCCAAAGTCAAGGTAGGCTGGTCTAGCCAGAACACAACAGTGGCTCATGAACAATTATCTTTAAGCACCATCAAACACATCAACAGTCAGTCTTTAGACACTCAAACAAGGAGAAGTATGATTTGTCAGCAATAAAAGTTTAAGATGATGGAATTTACAGCCGATTAGTCTCACAGCCAGTTGTAAAGCAATCTGGAGATGACTTCAGTGGATTATTATTATGAGTCTGATGGCTTCTTGGGTGTCTTTTTGAAAAAAAGAAATATATATATTTAATAGCCGCATTTATTATATGAACAGAGAGTGTTGGTTGTAATATTCCAGTAATGTCCCCAAAGTCCTTGTGATTTTTATATTGCAAATGTGCTCCTTTTTTTTTTTTTACACTCCTGGTTTCCAACTTGAAAAAAAATATTTTGAGGTGACATTGTGTCTGAGAAATGCCGTTTTGCATTTTCTGGGGTTTCCTCCCAAATCAGTGACTTGGATCCTAACAACCTTAAGCTAAAGAGAAACATCACTGGTGTTTCTCAAATTAGCAGAATATTTCTGACCCTGAAGGGTTGAAAATGCATGAAAGATTGTGTTTCTATATGAGTGACATGGTGAATAATGACGGTACAGACTATAACATTCAAACTGTTGGCAGTTGGTGGCTTTTGTGAATTCACTGTGGATTTCAGTCTCAACTTTCAAGGAACTATCCAAAGATCTGAACCCTATTCCCAAACAGATTGAGCACCATGGATCCATATGTTTACACCTGAACCAGCATTAACACCAAAATAGATTCCAATACCTCAGATAGCTTCTTTAAAGTTTGGAGTAAAATCCAGAGTAGACATACCACACTACTAATCTATCAGCCACCAGCCACCTTGGATCCATTCTTTTACACCTGAACCTGTTTTGCACCAAACTAAGTTCACAAACTAGGCTAGCTCCTTCAGAGTTGAGACTAAAATCCAGAGTGGACTCACCACTGCACTGACATGGACCCACCAGTGGCTTTGCCATTGAATGATGGGTTTCAATGGTAATTTGCTTCCATTTCAGTTGGCTCTCATCTTAATCTATAATCTTGGCTTTTTTCTCAACATCTAGGCACTCAAGGGCTCCAAGAAGCTGAACCTCTTGGTCCACTCAGTAGGGCGCATCCCCGGTGGCTACGTTACCAATCATATCTACACTTGGGTGGATCCCCAGGGACGGAGCGTATCTCCCCCAACAGGCCTGCCCCAGCACCAGAGCAGCTCCCTGCGGAAGGACGGTGAGAAAAGGAGCCACCTACAACTTCTACAAGAAGGGGATGAGAAAAAGGTGAGCAGCATGAAGCCTGTGGTAGAGGAATGTGCAGGAGGACCATGAAGATGACAGGAGGGACTTCCCAAAACCACTGTAATGTCTGTGTTGTGTATACGCTATGTTAGTGCTTCTTAATCTTTGCTTCTTCAGATGTTGTTGGTGTCCAGAAGCCTCCCCCCCCCCCATGTAACCAGTGGTCAGGGATCTTGGGTGCTGAACATCTGGAAGACCTAAGGTTGAGGAGCCCTGCTCCATGGGTTCTTAGCAGGGCAAAAGACAAGCCCTCCACTTCCTAGGAAGGAGCCTGTCCACATCTTTATGTGCATCATCATAAGCGTCGGAAATTGCTCAGATACTCACAGGCCACTTTGCAAAATCTTCGTGAAACTGTGGATACTGCATCCGTGGATACAGGGGTCAACCTGTATTTCAGAGAAAGGAATTGGCAGAACTACCTCTGAGGATTCCTTGCCTAAGAAAACCCTAAACTAAGAAAACATCAGTCTGTCACACCCCAAACAACAGGAGAAGAGACCATGGTTGCTTGCAGTGGCTGCTGCCCAGTAAGTTAGGAATTGGGCACTTTTATAAGTACTCCCTACATTATTGCCATGATCCTGAATATATAGGGATCAGGAATATGAATCAGTTACAGATACATAACTCTAGGTTATGCATTTGTAACTGCAATCATGAATTCCAACCATCATCATCATAATCGAATCATAGAGTTGGAAGAGACCACAAAGGCCATCTAGTCCAACCCCCTACCATGCAGGAATAAATAATCAAAGCATTCCCAACAGATGGCCATCCAGCCTCTGTTTAAAAACCTCCAAAGAAGGAGACTCCTCCACTCTCACAGGCAGTGCATTCCACTGCTGAACAGCTCTTACTGTCAATTTTAAAAGAACTGAAACCACATAAAACACACATCACATATAAAAACAGCACACCTATTGTGCTTCCTTCTGCCCCAACCAGATTAAAGGTTGAAGAAACAGCTCCCTCTCACACCATCAAAATGCTTCTCTACCCAAAAATAACATGGAGAATTTCAAGAAGTCATTTGTACACAGCTGTATTTATAACTGCATTAATGCTTTAAAAAAAAAAAACTTTGAGAATCATCCCTCAACATTGGGCACCCTGTATCATTTTTGGAGGATAATTGGGATGGAGTCTTGAAAGCCTCAAACTTGTCCCTGGCTGTACTTGGACCACCCTTGCCGTATACAGATCCTGTCACAAGGATGAATTGAATTCCAGTGGGACCCCAGTGGCCGTTTAATCATTTCCTTTCATGTTTCAAACAATTCAAGATTATTTCACCCGTGCGCCAACCACATCCCATTACAGCCATCAGCCAGTCTTTATTGATTCATTGGCTTTGGGTGGCTTGGGAAATCCCGATTAAAGTTTTTATAAATGTCAGTAATATTTCCTTCCACTGTACTCATCTGCCACATCTGAACAAAGCTATTGAGCTCTCCAAGTCTGCTTGGGGAGCCAGCCTCTTTGCCTGGCTCATGCCTAACAATAAAGCAGGCGAGACTCAGAGAAAAATGTCACATTTTTGTCAAGTTGCCTTGCCAGAAAAGGGCTGATTTTAAAATGTACACAGATGTGCTATCTTGCATTCAGCAAACTAGCTCCTAATCCTGAAACCATAAGCCTCAGGACTAAATTCCTGTGTGTAATAAATGCATGATCTCATACCAAGTTTCATTTTGCATTGTCTCATCAATAAGGTTTTCAAAATGCAGGATCGCATCCGAAGTCTCCGTCAAGGAAGTCACAACCCTGCATTTACAAGACCTGAACAGCGCTGTTGAGAAGAGAGTGACTTGGAGGTCTCTCATTCATAGCAACTCAGCTGCAAATTAACAATTCATACAAAACTAGCTGTATTTAGCATAACATATGGCGTTATAGTAGATTGTAAAGGTTCACATGGTTCAGCTAAAATGCCATTATTTAGGGGGGAATGTTGCATTGTTTTACATGTGGGTGGTGAGTGGCTGAGGGAATGAAAGGAGGGAGGGACCCTGGTGAGGCTGGGGGTGTAGAAGTAGATTGAGTGCCAGGAGTGGATTGTGAGGTGGAGAGGGAATTTGCATGTGAGTGGTGATTGGCTGAGGGAGGGAGGGAATTTGTTGGGTATGTTCCCTAAGCAGCCAATCAGCACAATGGGAAAGAAAATGTACCCAAGCATTTTATATATAGATAGATAGATAGGGAAAAGTAGGCAGAACACCATGTCTGGGATCCTGTTGATTAGGCCAACCTAGAGTAGGCCCATTGAATCAACTATTGAATGGTGAATCCAAAATCCATTTAACTGAATAGTTCTACTCTGCTCTGGACTAACAGTGGGTTTTAGGACCATATGTATTTATGAATACCTGCCTAAATACCCTGAAGCCACCAGATCCCATGTGATCTTGGAAGCTAAGCAGGGTCAGCCCTGGTTAGCCCATGGAAGAGGGACCATCAAGGAACACCAGGTGCTGTAGGCTATATTTCAGAGGAAGGTGATGGCAAAACTACTCCTGAGTATCCCTTGCCTATAACAACCCTATGAAGTTCATGGGGTCAACATAAGTCAACAGGCAACTTGAAGGTTCCTAACTCATCTTGCCTCTGCATGCTCATGTGCCTTCAAGTCATCTGTTGACTTCTGGTGACACCATGAATTTCATTGGGTGTTCTTAGGCAATGAGTATGCAGAGGTGGTTTTGCCAGTTCCTTCCTTTGAAATATAGCCTACAGCACCTGGTGTTTATTGGTGGTCTCCCATCCATGTCACCTCTATTTCCCCCTTTAACAGACAAGTGTCTTGGTTATATTTCCTGTAGGCACCCCCTTCACAGCATTCTGAAGGCTTTGATGGGCTGGTTCCAACCAGGTTTGCCAAGTTTCTGGCTTCATACTAGTGTGACAGTGTTTACACCAGCATAAAGCTATGGCAACATCCAGGCAGGCCTCTCCATCTCTGTACTGGCTAATAAATTCTTGCTGTCCTTCAAGCTTAGGGGAATGACTACTGAAGTGAAAATAAGGGGAGGCTGGGGGAGAAACTGCCGTTCGTGTCAAGGACAGCTTTGGTCAGTGTGCTCTCATCTTTTTCTTCATGTCACCTTTCTGGAAATTCAGAAAGACATGAATAAGAAGCCTTTGAAGACACAAATAGAAGGACATGTCTGCTCAGTGGTCTTTGCCTTTTTCTTTCTTTCTCCTCTTTTACATCTCTGTTCAAACGATTAGAGACACTCAGAGAGTCTATGGCTGAAGTTCAACTTTTGTGATCTGCTCTAGGCGAAGGCAGGGATTGGGAAGGCATCCTCATCTGGGCTTGCAGAGATGTGCCAAATGTGTAGCAGAACTGAGTTAAAGGGAACTTGTTTCAAAGGAACTCATTACTCTGGTCACCCAAGACTGCTTGTTATTGTCACTGCAGTCCAGAAAGGAAGCTTGCCATGTTACTCATGGTTAACAAGTTACTGTTGTTATTGTGCAATCAGAAAATATAGGAAGCCGCTTTGTAGTGCCCCCAAGTGCCCGATTCAGATATTGCATCTTAGAAATTCAGAGAAAAATGCTGAAAACATTACAAAACCCATTGTTCTTGGCTACAATGCAAGGGAGCCATCCCTGTAACCATCACTGCTCACCCCTCCCATTGCTCATACTGAGTCACCCTGCATGTACCTAAGTAATGAATAAAAGGTAGACAACCTGTTCATATTCCACTGTAAAGTGATGTACAGCTGTGGCTGTTACAGGTAAAACAGCAACATGGTTTTAATTTATTCTTGCAAAAAGTAACTAGTTTCTCCATTAATTCATAAGAAAAATGAATTATTTCATAGTGCTAGATCGAGGTGGATTGGTCCTCCCATTAGACAGAAGAGGTAGACATCTCAGGTGACCAATGCTGCAAGATGACAACAAGGTGTTGGAGGAGTGTGTTGCACCTCCTAAAACTAGACTTCAGGTACAGTGGAAGATGCTGGCCACTGTCCTATATGGTTCAGCATAACATAGTAGTTCCACACATGGAGCTTTGCTACAGCTGGCCATTCAATGACTTACTGTAAATTACATCATCCACTGGAGTTCACTGGAGGTCTCTGAGGATGAAGCAATCATTTTACAGCTCACTATGGAGACATAGCCAGATACTTCTCTGATCCTTCCATTGCTCTCCACCAGGCACAGAACAGCTATGGAAGGGCTGTATTGCCTCTCTGCTAAGTCCAGGATGTGGGCTTTAGTTGATGTGGAGGGAGGAGGGGAATACCAGCCTCTGCACTAACTAAAAACAGAGAGACATATGTAGGCGTTAGGTTGACATGCCTATGTGTGCCACTAGCAAGATGCCAGCCAATATATCCTGTTGATAGCATAGCTGGCTCAGTACAGGAAATCCAGCTAGAGAATCCCTAGTAGATATCTTTCTAGCCTCTTTATGAAGATGTCCAGAGTGGGGGGGGGGGAAACACACCACCACTCTAGCTAATTGGTTCCATTGTCTAACAGCTCCTACCGTCAAGAAGTTCCTTCTAATGCTCAATCGGAATCTACCATCCTGTAACTTAAGGACTTGGCTGCTAGATCTTTTCCCATCTTGGTCACCCTCCTGTGGATGCATGACAGCTTGTCCGTGTGCTTCTTAAACACTGGCAGTGTTTAGAACCAGACACTATGGGGTTGTCTAAACGGCAAAAATATTCCTTGCAGAATGTGAGGAGAAGACAATCTGTCTTAATGGGATTCTGCATTACTCCATCGTATTCAGGAGTGAGGCCAAAAACGCCAAAAAGTACACTGGAAAAGCCTTCACAGCTTTTCCTTTACTTTTTAAAAAGCTCTGTGGGAAATGTGCATTTTTACTCATTGGGACAAGCAACCAAATTGATTTGCTTTCTCAATACAAGCAAAATTTGAAAGCTGATTGGTCAGGCATGTGCAGTGGGTGGAGTTTGCTAACAAGGCAAGTGCCTGGAGCCACCATGTTGTATGTTCGTCTTTGCGAACGAGCACTAAAGTGATGAAATGGGGTGGGATTTTTTTGCTAAAGTGAAAGGTCGCTCTTTTGCAGCTTGGATAGGGATTTTTTTGAAAAAAAAAATACTATCTAGAGCAATTTGAGGTAAGTAAAAATAGGAGTAATTCACTCGCGGCTGCCATCTTGATACGCAGGCATGCCCATTTGTACAGCAAATGCAGATAGCTTCGCATGCTTGCTATCTGCCCAAAAATCCCAAAAAATGTTACGACAAACAGCAGCAGCTGCTCATTGCCATTACTGCGGAGCAATCCACATTTTTTTGCCCCATATACACAACCCAAGTATTTCAGATGAGATGAAAGCAATCTAGTACACAAAACTCAAGCTAGGTTTACAAGCCCCAAATTGAGGCAATCTCAACTATTACATGCTTTACCAAAAAAAAAAAAAAAAAAAAAGGCTAAAAGCCCCCATTTCATCAGCATTCAGAGTAGAAGAAAAACCACAGGAGGCAAGTGAAGTTGCTGAAATGATGCTCTCAGCATGTAGTTAACACTGAGGTGGCTTGCATTTGTTGAGTGACAAACCAAGCTTCTTTTTTTTTACAGGAATGATCAAAAGGCACTGGTATGAGCCTGACTCAGCAAGAGAACTGGAATATGTTTGCAAAAAAGCAAGAGCTATATCAGATTCCCTATTGTTGTTCTTTATAGGGAGGAGAGGGCAACACCACCGGTATTACACGCATCATAGAATCATAGAATTGGAAGAGACCACAAGGGTCATCCAGTCCAACCCCCTGCCATGCAGGAATACACAATCAAATCATTCCCAACAGATGGCCGTCCAGCCTCTGTTTTAAAACCACCAAAGAAGGAGACTCTACCACATTATGAGACAGTGTATTGCATTTCCAAATAGCTCTTATTGTCAGGAAGTTCTTCCTAATGTTCAGGTGGAATCTCTTTTCCTATAGTTTGAACACATTGCTCCATGTCCTAGTCTCTGGAACAGCAGAAAACAAGCTTGCTCCATCCTCCATGACATCCCTTCAAATATTTAAGCATGTCAATCATGCCCCCTCTTCACCTTCTCTTCCCCAGGCTAAACATGCCCAGCTCCCTAAGCCACTCCTCATAGGGCATGGCTTCCAGACCTCCCACCATTTTGTTCACCCTCCTCTGGACACACTCCAGTTGTTCAACATCCTTCTTGAATTGTGATGCCCAGAACTAGAAACTGTATTCCAGGTGAAGTCTGAGCAAAGCAGAATAGAGCAGCACTATTACTTCCCTTGATCTAGATACTACACTCCTATTGATGCAGCCTAGAACTGCATTGGCTTTTTTAGCTGCCACATCACACTGCTGGCTCATGCTCAGCTTGTGGTCCACTAAGACTCCTAGACCTCTTTTGCATGTATTACCATCAAGCCAGGTGTCACCCATCCTATATCTGTGCAGTTCATTTTTGCTGCCCAAGTGTAGTATCCTATATTTCTCTCTATTTAAATTTTTAAGTATTTAAAAATACCTGTTTAAGTATTTGAAATACCTGTTTAAGTATTTGAAGGGGTGTCACATTGAGGATGGAGCAAGCTTGTTTTCTGCTGCTCCAGAGACTAGAACACAGAGCAATGGATGCAAGCTCCAGGAACAGAGATTCCACCTCAACATTAGGAGGATCTTTCTGACAGTAAGAGCTGTTCAGCAGTGGAACACACTCCCTCAGAGCGTGGTGGGGTCTCCTTCCTTGGAGGTCTTTAAACAGAGGCTGGATGGCCCTCTGTGTTGGGGGTGATTTGATTGTGTATTCCTGCATGGCAGGGGGCTGGACTGGATGGCCCTTGTGGTCTCTTCCAACTCTACAATTCTATGATTCATTTTGTTAGTTTTGGCCCCATTTTCTAATCTGTTCAGGTCATTTTGGATTCTGATCCTGTCCTCTGGGGTATTAGCTACCCCTCCTAATTTGGTGTCATCTGCAAACTTGATAAGCATGCCCTCTATTCCCTCATCCAAGTCATTAATAAAGATGTCGAATAGCACTGGGCCCAGGACAGAATCCTGTGGCACCCCACCCGTCACTTGTCTCCAGGATGAAGAGGAACCATTGGTGACTACCCTTTGGGTTCTGTTGGTCATCTTCAGCTTACTTCAACAAGAGGGAGAAGAGGGGACAGAATCCCAGTAGGCTCAGGCAAAAGGAAACAGCTGCACCCTCTCCTAGGTGATGTGTTCTTCCTCTTTAGTAACATTTGCCACATTCTGCCATTTGCTTGGACACAGGTGTCCCAGTTTTCATCTGTGAAATGTTGGAGGGTACCCATTTCATGAAGTTCACTCTTTCTTATCATATGCTGTTTGCACAATGCACTTCTGCCTTGCTCAGTGTGGCAAGACTGCAGGAACCGACTCCCCTCTCCCAAATTTATTTTGATATCCAGTCAATGGTTGAATCTAGAGAAGGCTGTTTTTTCTCCCTTCTGCTTTCTTTTCTTTTCTTTTCTCCCTCCCCTGCCCCCCCCCGCACCCAGCTTTTTTCTTTTAATGGCATAAAGACATGAAAGCATCCTGCAGTGAGAACAACAGGGCTTTTGAATGAGCTTTTTGATGAGGAAATCCAGGAGAAGGGAAAAGCTGACAAAATGCAAACCAAGCCTGAACTCAAAGGTAGAGGTAAAGATTGATCTAATTAAATTCACATGCCTGCCACCTTGATTCAGGGCCACTTGATGAGATGAAGATACCATGAAAGCCCAAGTAGGGAAAGCTGAGCTAGACTAGATGGTCCAGAAGTTGGGAACATGTGACCTTACAGATGTTGAAGGACTGCCACTCCCATCTGCCCTACCTAACAAACCATTTGTGAGGTCCAGTGGGATTTGCAGTGTAGCAATGTTTGGAGGGCCAGCCCTTCCCCAATCCTAAATAGGCCTTTGGTCTTGTCTAGCCTTGCTCTTTGGTCAGACCTCACCTGGAATACTGTGTCCAGTTCTGGGCACCACAATTCAAGAAGGATATGGACAAGCTGGAGTGTGTCCAGAGGAGGGCGACCAAAGTGGTGAAAGGTCTGAAAGCCATGTCCTATGAGGGAGCTCTGTCTGTTTAGTCTGGAGAAGAGAAGGTTAAGAGGTGACATGATAGCCATGTTTAAATATTTGAAGGGATGTCATCCTGAGGATGGAGCAAGCTTGTTTTCTGCTGCTCCAGAGACTAGGACATGGAGCAATGGACTCACAGAAAAAGAGATTCCACCTAAATATTAGGAAAAACTTTCTGACAGTAAGAGCTGTTCGGCAGTGGAATCCGCTGCTGCCTGGGAGTTTAGTGGAGTCTCCTTCTTTGGAGGTTTTTAAATAGAGGTTGGATGGCCATTTGTCAGGAATGCTTTGATTGCATGGCAGGGAGTTGGACTGGATGCCCCTTGTGGTCTCTTCCAACCCTCTGACTCTATGATTCTATTATTCCTGTGTCTGAGATATGGACCCTGTAGCCCTTCACATGTTGTTGGATTGGAATGCCCATCATTTCTCAGCATGCTAGTTAAAGATAACGGAAGTTGCGATCCAGCAACATCTGAAAGAACACATGTTCCCCACATCATTTTCCTGTGCACATATGTTTTTTGAGTTGACTTTTAACTGTGTTTTCCTGAGTGCCTGTGAGGTTGATTTAGCAGAATGTCAGAACTGTTTTTAATTATCAGTATAATAGAAAGCAAATATCTCTGTGCAGTCCCGTGCCCAGCCATATGATCACATGCTGGGAAAAGAAACACAGTGGAGTGGTGAGGAGGGAATGTTGCAATGTGTGTGTGTGTGTGTGTGTTGGATGTGCAAGAAAACCAGAAAACCTGGCTTTTCAAGCAAATGGAAAGGTGGGTGAGAAACATTCCCAGACTGTATGGGGATATCTTGCATGGAATGCTCAGTCGCATGAAGGTTTCCCCACAGTGTTGGTGGGGTTTCATCACAACCTGTGTGTGCCATGGATCTGCACCCAGAGCCAACTGTGTCAGTGGAACGATTCAAGGAAAGACTCATTCACATAGGAATGTTCCCAATGGTGCTCTGTTCTTCCTTTCTAAAACAATAGCCATTGCCTAGTTTCATGGGGTCCTTTTAGCCAGAGAGGCAGGTGTTAAATGCAAGCACTGGCAATTGTCATTGGAAGGGATGCCTCTCTCTGTAAGCTGTAAGGAAGGAAGAAAGCATTGATCTGCTATTGTCTGCTCCAACTCTCTGTTCCCCCATCAGTCCACTTGGCATGTGTGGTTCCTTGCATCCAATGCTTCATGCTTCATGAAGCACGTGGCTCACATTTTTTTCTTTTTCTTCCCCACATGACTGGGCCTTTGCTGGTGGCCAGGAAGAGATCTGCAAACATCTATCTGTCTTATCTATTTAAACATATTTATATCCTACCTTCTATCATTAGGGCTGGTATCCTGTTGGATAGCTTATGGAAGCAATTGCACATTTTGGTCTAATGCAGAAGGTCCACATTCATTTCAAGGTTGCACAAAGCAGAGTCACATATTGCAGCAATTGCACATGCACATGAGTTGCCCATGGGCTGTGCATGGTGTGTGCATTCTGATGAGCACTATTGCCTTTCAGCACAAGTTGAGCCAAGGAGGAAGAAACCCTTGTCTGGGTAAGAAGCCCAGAAACACGAAGATTTCTAACAGGTTGATAAAAAGAGATAAGAGTAGGAAGGTAAGGAGGAGCTAGGTTATGTCAGAACACATAGCTTATACTGAATCCTAGAGGGAATAGGTAGCCAATGAAGGGATATCAAAAGTGGGGTAACATGATCAAAACGATGGTCCAAAAAGATAATCTTAGCAGTGGAGTGAAGAATGGAAACCAAAGGACTAAGATGAGATAATGGAAGACCAGTCAAAAGAAGATTGCAGTAATCGAGATGGGAAATGACTAAAGCATGAACTAAAGTCTTGGCAGAGGACTCAGGGAGGAAAGGTCTGATTTTAGTGAAGTTATAAAGGAAAAATTGACATGATTTTGCTACAGCCTCAATAAGAGGAACAAAGGACAATGAGGAGGCAAAGGCAAAGCCAAGACTCGGTGCTTCGTTCACAGGATGGATGGGAATGAAACCAGAGTGCATCCAATGGGACTCCAAGGGAATAGTGTTCCATAACTGAAGTGCCACTAGAGAGAAAGGCCATCTCCCATGTTCTCATATAATGTATTGTTCACAACTAGGCAACATGACCCATGACTGAAGTTTTAGTCAGGACATTAACAGTACCAGCTAGAACACCCAGTCTTTCTGTCAAATGATGCTACCTTAGACAATTGTTAGAAGGATGAAATTGTGAGGGCATAGAAGTGTCTAAGGTCTGGCTACCTGAGTCCTTGTTACTCATGACAACAGCTGAATTTGGGCCTCTGTCTCCAACAGTTAATTATCAGTAAACTAACTCCAACGGTTAATTCTTTCATGAATTTGTTGCAACCTCATAAGAATACAGACTTTCCACCAGAAAGTATGGTTTCATAGTGTCAGGAATGGCAGGCGCACAATGTATTTTTTTTAAAAAAAGGGAAACATCTTTTTGCAATCGAGCCTTTTCCATCTTAGTATACTTATCTCCATCTTTAGCTCTCCTGCATTATGCACTGGCTGCTAAACTCCCTAATTAATATGGGATTAATGCACTTCTTTCTCCAGTTTTGCAATAAAAGGTGTCTGTCTCCATGAGCGTGAACCTCCTGGAAAGCCTTCATAATTTTTCCATCTATTTCACCCAGATAATTGCTCCCCAGTCTAAAGAGAAATAAATTGACTCCTTTAGTTATCTGATTCCTCTGAGCTGCTTGGCTCGCAGCCTATAGCTGTGTTTTGTCAATAAGTCATATGCTGTAATATTTAACGGAGGGGGGAGAAAGGGTTTTTTTTTTCTTCCTGTGTCTGCCAAAACGGTACATAGCCTGAATTTTAATCGAAATCAGATCTGTCTTGGGTTTTCTCTCCAGAGTTTCAGGTATATTAGTATGACAGCAAAATGCAATTAAAATGTTTTCTGATCTCTCTCAGCTGGGACCTGGAGTCCCTTCATATTTGATGGGGAGCAGTTGGAAATTCATCAGTATACATTTATACTAGAGGTAGAGGCATTAGTTACTTTAATTACCTTCTAGAGATAAATAAGGATGAAGCGGGAAATTGTTTTGGTCACCATTCAGGGCAGGCAGACCTAGTTTCATTCTTTTGAAACAATGTGCAAACCAAATCTGAGTCTGTTCCAGAAGTTTAGAAGCATAGGATCATAGAATCATAGATTAAAAACCTCCTACGAAGAAGACTCTGAAGCAGTGTATTCCACTGTTGAATAGCTCTTACCGTCAGGGAGTTCTTACTAATGTTTAGGTGAAATCTCTTTCCTTAATTAATATGGGATTAATGCACTTCTTTCTCCAGTTTTGCAATAAAAGGTATCTGTCTCCATGAGCGTGAACCTCCTGGAAAGCCTTCATAATTTTTCCATCTATATCGCCCAGATAATTGGTATGAAGCGAAGTAATAGTGCCACTCTATTCTGCTTTGGTCAGACCTCATCTAGAATACTGAGTCCAGTTCTGGGCACCACAATTCCAGAAGGATATGGACAAGTTGGAACATGTTCAGAGGAAGGTGACCAAAATGGTGGGAGGTCTGGAAACCATGCCCTATGAGGAGCGGCTTAGGGAGCTGGGTATGTTTAGCCTGGGGAAGAGATGGTTAAGAGCAGACATAATAGCCATGTTTAAATATTTGAAGGGATGCCATACTGAGGATGGAGCAAGCTTGTTTTCTGCTGCTCCAGAGACTAGGACATGGAGCAATGGCTTAAAACTACAGGAAAAGAGATTCTACCTAAACATTAGGAAGAACTTCCTGACAGTAAGATCTGTTCAGAAGGGGAATGCGCTGCTGCCTGGGAGTGTGATGGAGTCTCCTTCTTTGGAGGTTTTAAAGCAGAGGCTGGATGGCTATCTGTCAATAATGCTTTGATTCTTTATTCCTGCATGGCAGGGGGTTGGAATGGATGGCCCTTGTGGTCTCTTCTAACTCTATAATTCTATAAATCCACTGCTCTGTGTTCTAGTCTCTGGAGCAGAAGAAAACAAGCTTGCTCCTTCTTCAAGATGACATCCTTTCAAGTATTTAAACATGGCTATCATGTCACCTCTGAAAGTGTGGAGGATATGCTATTGTCCACTTCAAAGCAAAAAATGATCCCCTGCCAAATTTGGGAGTACATGGGGGGGGACAGTGGGAGAGTACACCATCTAGTGTCCTAGGGGGAGCAGTGCAGCCCCAACACCTAGCAGTTACTCATACCTGTCTTATGCTGTTGTTCCTGGGGATGATGGAAATGCTACCTTCTATCATTCCTCTCCTTTCCTTCTCTGCCCTGCTCTTCTTCTGAGATCAGTAACCATTCTCCCCAGTGACAGCCTGAAATGCCAAGGTGTTCAGCATTTTGATTCCTTCTGCTGCTCCCACTTTGGTTTGCACTTTCCTCCTTTCATGCTGTTCTCCTTTGTTACTGGGTTCATAGGGGTCACTGAGGGTCAGCCTTGTAGCTCTTGCTTCCTTCTCACATCCCTGGTTGGGATTCAGGTTGGGTAGGAGAAGGGCAATGGGGTCAGCTTGCAACTGACATCCAAGCATGGCATCTTCTGTGGTAACAGGTGTTAACATGGAAACAGAGGCTGGAGAGCCGGAGCTGGAGTGATGCTCCAAGGTATAGGTTAATCTGGCTGGTTTTGCATTGACTTTTTGCTGCTTGGCACTGGAAGGCTATCAACCACACCGTACCTTGATTCCCTGCATTTAGGGTACAGGTTTGTGCACTGAGAGCTAGTATGGTATAGTTTAAGTCTCCAGGTTTAAATCTCTCCTTGGCCATGAAACACACTGGGTGATCTTGTTCTTGTGTGCCTTCTTCAAGTTATTTCTGACTTATAGCAACCCTCACATGAACCTATCATGGGGTTTTCTTGGCAGAATTTGTTCAGAGGGGGTTTGCCCTTGCCTTCCTCTGAAGCTGAGAGAGTGTGACTTGCCCAAACTCACCCAGTGGGTTTCCATAGCTGAGCAAGGATTCGAACCCTGTCCTAGTCCAACACTCAAACCTCTACACCACGCTGGATCATATATCACGACCCTATCTAGGGTTTTCTTGGCAAGATTTAATTCAAGGAGGTTTGCCATTGCCTTCCTTGTAAAGCTAAGAGAGTGTGACTTGTCCAAGGTCACCCAGGGGGTTTCTATGGCTGAGTGAGTATTTAAACCCTGCTCTGCCAGAGTCCTAGTCCAACACTCAAACCACTTCACCACAAAGGCTCTCATTGCCTTTGTACTCATTCCATTTAATTTTTGCAAATAAGAGCTAACTGCTACTGAAAACAAACCTTTCACCTCAGTTGAAGAATTTTATTTTTTTTGTTTGGGTGTTGTGATAGTCCCTTAGTTCTGCACCCACAAATATTCCTGCAGACATGAGGCATGTTTATACCATGCAATACAACTCTATTTGGGGTTAGAAAATACCCCAAGCAGAGGCTGCTACCACACTGCAGAAAGAATGCAGTTTGATGCCGCTTTAACTATCATGGCTTCTTTGTATGGAATCCAGGGATTTGTAGTTTGTTGTGGCCCCAGAGCTCTCTGACAGAGAAGGCTAAATATCTCACCAAACTACACATCTCAGAATTCCAGCATTGAGCCATGGAGATTAAAGCAATGACAAACTGCATTCTTTCTGCAGTGTGGCAGGAGCCAGAGATGCTCAGTGGATGAGAGTTCAGCCAGTTATTCTTTCTTTCTCAAGTTGGCCTACCTGTCAGGTTCTTATGAGGAGAAAGCAGGGAGGAACAAAGCCACATACCCTGCCTTGAACTCACTGGAGAAAGGTGAGGTAGAAATTTCTCTCTCTCTGGCTTTTCTTCGCAAACGAAGATTCAGGAAGGACTCATCCTGCGCTTTCTGCAAGCGCGCTGATGACTAAAAAGGCCAATCCGAGATAAACATATCTCAGTGTGGAGCCCATCTCAGCTGGAAGCCAGGTTGTAAATATAAGAAATGTCCAAAGTGTGCTTTTGTCAAAACCCGCACCACCATTAGTCTGACAGGTGGAATCCTCGGAGGCAAATGCAAGATTTTTTCCAATTGCCTATTATATAAATGCATATTGGGCAAAGCAATTCTTCATGAACCACAGATTTGGCACCTTCAAATCCACAAGGAATGAATATTTGCATAGGATGTCCTTGTCCTTCCCCACCACCACCAAAGCCTGCGCACACACACACATAAAAAAAAAAAGGGAGGGAAGCATTTTTGTGGACTTGGAAGTTTACCCCAAGAAGCAGCTATGATTTGTCTAAAACTAGGGAGAGTCAAGGACTGGTTTTTATTAAACTGCTCAAGCAGTGGCCAGTTGCTCCCATGTCAGTGGGGAAGTCAGTTGGCTCCAAGTCTAGAATACTTTTAAGGGATCTCTACAAGGCCCTGAATCTATTGGTGAGGTACCTTTCAGCACAGGTCTGGAGACCTGGGTTTAGTCTACTCCAAGCTTGGAATAGCTTTGAAGGGGCTGTCCAGGGTCCTGCACCGGTTGGGAGGTAGCATTCAGTACAATCTGGGGAGCAGGGTTTAGTCTACTCCAAGCTTGGAATAGCTTTAAAGGGTCTGTCCAGGGTCCTGCACCGGTTGGGAGGTAGCATTCAGTACAATCTGGGGAGCAGGGTTTAGTCTACTCCAAGCTTGGAATAGCTTTGAAGGGGCTGTCCAGGGTCCTGATTTTTTTTTTTGGAAGAGGTAGCATTCAGCACAGCTCTGGGGACCAGGGTTCATTCTACTCAAAGCTTGGAATAGCTCCAAAGGAGCTGTCCAGGGTCCTGCACCTGTTGAGGAGGTAACATTCAGTACAGCTCTGGAGACCAGGGTTCAATCTACTCTAAGACTGGAATAGCTTTGAATCAGCTATCCAATGTCCTGAGCTGGGGGCCAGGATTTAGACTACTCCAAGCCTGGAATAGCTTTTAAGGAGCTGTCCAACGTCTTGAATCTATTGAGGAGGTAGCATTCAGCACAACTCTTAAGACTAGAGTTTGCATCTCTACTCAGCCATGAAAACTCACTGGGTCAAATCATACACTCTCAACCTCAGAAAACCCCATGATAGGCTCACCTTAGAGTCACTCTAAGTCAGAAACGAAGGCACAACTTAATATTAGCCATCTTGAAGTAAGAGCAGTCGTGGAATCTTGGTACTGCAAAGAATCATCACAGTAATCCTGAGCTCTAAGTGTTACTAAAGAAACCAGATTTTAGGGCACTTCCATTGAAAGCACTCTGATCAAATCTACATGTTTTCACATTTCTTCTTTCTTTTTCGGTGCAGGTGAACCTGGTGTTGGATGAAGGGCGATCCCTGGGACTCATGATCCGAGGGGGAGCAGAATATGCTCTTGGGATTTACATCACGGGTGTGGACAAGGGCTCTGAAGCAGAAAGCACTGGACTGAAGGTGAGCACTGATGATGTTTAGACTACTCTAATGCACTCTGTAGGGTCCTGCCCTTGAAGATGACTTGGAAGGTACAGTGGCTCAAGTACTGATTGGAATACCATATAAACAGCATATAACGCCTGTCTTAAAAGAGTTGCATAGGCTACCGATATGCTTCCAATCTGAATTCAAGGTGCTTGTGATAATATTTAATGGCTTGGCAGCTCAATACTTGAGGGAATGTCTCTTGCTATACATGTAAGAGTTGTTTAGTGAAGCCATACGGTGATGGGCTCTCCTTCCTTGAAGGCTTTTAAGGAGACATTGGACTGGTAGGGATGATTTAGTTGTGGATTATTGTACTGGCAGAAGGCTGGACTGGATGATTCCTGAAGTCCCTTCCAACTCTGTTTCTCTCAAAGGCTTTCTTCACTCTTGTTTTAGCATTATATAACTAACCATCATCATCACCATCATCCAAATAAAAATGCATAGTGGCCCAAATCCTGTTAGCCTTGACTAGAGTAGATACATTGAATCCATGGTAATTAGCCACATGTTGACTCATCATTTATCAATGGATTCAGTGGGTCTGACTCTAACTGGGATGAGTCAGGGCATGGTATCTTTATAAATACTGTACATATATTTACTTAGTTACTATAGACTTTAAAGTCAGAAGAGTGATTTTTGTTGGCCTATCGTTGGGTTTTAGATTGTTGTTGGTGTTTTTTACCTTCAAAGTTTTTGCACATCCAATTTCCTCACATTCCTTTTAGAGACAGATGTTGCCCTATAATCAAAAAAACTGTTCATCTATTCTTTGGCTGTCGTTTTGTTTTCTGATTAAAAAAAAAACAGGGAATGTATCATCTTTCCTCTTATGTGTCTGTTTGTGGGTTTGGAGCTTTAGAAATCCTCGTAAGAATTTTTCTCAAGGGAACTGTCATCATGCAGAAAATGCTGGGGCACAGAACAGCTGTCGCATCAAGGCAATTTGAATCGGCCTTTGAGCAGCTGCTTATTTCATGTCTCCATGTTTCTGTACCGCTGCATTCCTGTTTGTGCAGACCGTCATTTTCATCCACAATACACTCATGCACAGATTACTGCATTTTCGGCTTTTTCATTTTTTTTTCTTTTCTTTCTTCACTCCTTTTTTCATCACTGATGTACCTTGATAAAACACTGTGAAACTCAAATGCATCCCAAATTTGATGGTTTTAGCACACCCTTGTTTCAATGGTGTAATGTTTTATCAGTGCTCACGGGACGAGATGTGCATCGGTAAAACACCACACAAAAAAGGACCATGACGCAAGCAAATGCATGTCTACATTATTTTCCTTATTTGTGGTAGTGGGGAGAGGGTGTTTGTTCAGTACACATAAGAGCTAAAAAAGCTTTAAAAAGCCAATGTGATTCTAGGCTGGATCAATAGGAGTTTAGCATCTAGATCAAGGGAAGTAATAGTGTCACTCTATTCTGCTTTGGCCAGACCTCACCTGGAATACTGTGTCCAATTCTGGGCACCACAGTTCAAGAAGGATATGGACAAGTTGGAATGTGTCCAGAGGAGGGCAACCAAAATGGTGGGAGGTCTGGAAACCATGCCCTATGAGGAAAGACTTAGGGAGCTGGGTATGTTTAGCCTTGGGAAGAAAAGGTTGAGAGGGGAGATGATAGCCATGTTTAAATATTTGAAGGGATGGCATACTGAGGATGGAGCAAGCTTGTTTTCTGCTGCTCCAGAGACTAGGACATGGAGCAATGGATTCAAGGTACAGGAAAAGAGATTCCACCTAAACATTAGGAAGAACTTCCCAACAGTAAGAGCTGTTCGACAGTGGAATGCGCTGCCTCGTAGTGTGATGGAGTCTCCTTTGGAGGTTTTTAAACAGAGGCTGGAGGGCCATCTGTCAGGAATGCTTTGATTATGTATTCCTGCATGGCAAAATGGGGTTGGACTGGATGGCCCTTGTGGTCTCTTTCAATTCTATGATTATATGTTTCTAGAAGAAGAATCAATAGCCAAAAGACCATTCTTGTATGAGTGTACGTAGATAATCCTTCCTTTGAGCCTGGCTGGGGTCACGATTTACACTTCTCCAGATATTTTTGCCCTAGGGCTCTCATCAGCCCTAGCCAGCATGGGCTGTGGTGATGGAGATTATGGGATCTAAAGTCCAAGAAAACCAGGAGGGGCATTAGCTATACTACCTCTGCAGGGCAAAGAATGATTCCAAACATTTCTTGGGAAAGTTACATTTGGAAATCTGGACTCCCAGAATGCTGCTGCCCAGAGGATTCTGGGGGTTGTAGTCCAAAACTCAGATTACAAAGAGATAAGTTTTTTTTAAGAAATCATTTTTTCTTGGTAAGCCCCAAATATAATATTTCCTCCTTCTTTGCCAAAACCATATACCCCTCCCCTTTTTGCACCTAGCTTCTGGCAGCTTCTCCTCTGAGGAGGGCATCAGGAGGGTTGGGGTGTGATGGTCCCGATCCAAGAGGTGGGAGACCCACCAGGTACTTGGCTGCCAATAAAGTCCACCCACTCCTCATGTGAGTGGTCAGCTAATGAAACCATGAGTCAGATGCGAGTTCTCGTGAATTCCTTTTTCAGAATCTTATGCACACTGCCTTGAATTCCAACCCTGTTTCTGACTTCTGGCTGCAGTCCCTCTGTTCTGTTTTTCATAATCTGCAAATCTGTCACAAGGAGAGAGAGAGAGAGAAACAGGATGGACAAGGAGGCGTGGAGAGTGAGCTCATCTTCTGACCCAGTGACTATTATATGTGGATGTCTTGATCGGTGTCTTCGTGACCTCAATGATCCTTCAAGCCACCTGAAAGGGAATTGCTTTTATTAGCTTCCAGAATTTCTCTCTGCCCACTCTTTTTGTATGATGCCAACAGCTTTGAGGCTGGTGACAGCATATTAGGCTCAAGGGGGAGACATGAAATGACAACTATAGGCATGTGATGAAGAGAGCCCTTCTCAGAAGAAACTACCTTGTATCTTCGGCATGCTTCCCATTATTTCTCTGTCTGTTCTCCATTTCAAAAAGGAGCAGATATTTCAAAAGGCTCCTACCGAATCCCTCTGATATTATTTTTTTCTCTCCATCCACCTACTGCCTCAAGGTGATTTGCCATTGTTTGCTATGCAAATAATACCACCTTCAGTTGCTTTGCAAACTGACCTTACCACTTCCACATAGAATCATAGAATTGCAGAGTTGGAAGAAACCATGAGGGCCATCCAGTCCAACCCCCTGCCATGCAGGAAATCACGATCAAAGCATCCCCGACAGATGGCCATCCAGCCTCTGTTTAAAGACCTCCAAGGAAGGAGACCCCACCACGCTCCGAGGGAGTGCGTTCCACTGCCGAACAGCTCTTACTGTCAAAAAGTTCCTCCTAATGTTGAGGTGGAATCTCTGTTCCTGGAGCTTGCATCCATTGCTCCGTGTTCCAATCTCTGGAGCAGCAGAAAACAAGCTTGCTCCATCCTCAATGTGACACCCCTTCAAATACTTAAACAGGGCTATCATATCGCCTCTTAACCGTCTTTTTTCCAGGCTAAACATACCCAGCTCCCTAAGTCTCTCCTCATAAGGCATGGTTTCCAGACCTTTCACCATTTTAGTCACCCTCCTCTGGACACGCTCCAATTTGTCCATATCCTTTTTGAATTGTGGTGCCCAGAACTGGACACAGTATTCTAGGTGAGGTCTGACCAAGGCAGAATAGAGCGGCACTATTACTTCCCTTGATCTGGACACTATACTTCTATTGATCTTTGATGCTGCTCTCATGCTATTTTCATGTTTTTTTTCTCCCCCAGCCTTAAGGAAATCTGTTGTTTCACATGGATTCCTCTACTTGCATGTCTTAGGGATGGGGAGTGTGCAGCGTGCCCTGCTGTGCATTGGGACTGTTGTGCAACAGCCGTGTTGGTAGAACCATTTGGTCAATGGTCCTGGAGATGTACCGTAGTCACATCTCTGCTCCCCTCCTGAGTATGCAAACGTTGTACAATGTTGCGATTCAGCTTTATGTGACTGCAAATACACTAAAGGCAACAGATCCCATCCAGTCTTGGAAGCTAATCAGGGTCAGCCCTTGTTAGCACTTGGACGGGAGACTGCCAATGAATACCAGGTACTCTGAGTATTCCTTACCTAAGAAAACCCTATGAAATTTCTGTCTTCAGATTACCAAAACTGCTGCAAACTGATTTCAGAGTTGAAAAGTAGTTTGTACTCAACTCAGCTGGGGGAAAGAGGAGAACAGTTGGCAGAATCTTGCCCTCCCCTGTAGGCTCAGGCAAAAGCAAACTGCTCCAACAAACTGCTCCTCGTTGGTGTCTTCCTCCTAATTAATTTTTTTTTTTTTTTTTTTTTTTTTTTTGCCATCTTGACCACACTCTGCCTGGGCACATGGGTCACAGTTTCCATCTGTAAAAATGATGCCAGTAAAAGACAGTGCTATTCTGAGGAAACATGAAGCGATGACCTCAGGTGGCAAAGGCTTGAGGGTGGTCAGAAAAGGCAGTGCTTTGCCTGTTTCTCCTCGGCTCCCTCACCATCATGCTCTGTTGCAGGAGAAAGGACCATTTTGTGGCTGCTTATTCTGACTCCTCAACTGAGCTCCTCCTTTTTCAGAGACTTGGATTATCTCCTCACCTCATGAGCATGCCTTCAGGCTACAGCTGAGGGTCTCTGGGCTCTGGAAAAATGCAAAGAGACATGGGAAGCCTGGCTGAGAGAGAGCTCTTCTCTTCCTGAATAAAAGGGGAACTCTGACCCTAGCTCAGAGCTTGGAAGGATCATTAGAAACCAAGGCAGCTCCACACTCGCTAGCTGGAGAGTGCATTATTAATCACCAGAAGGCATTTTATGACATTGAACACAAGGCTAATGTCACCCAGCAGCAGGAGGTTGGAAGCTGGTGCTGTTCCAGCATGGTGCAGGCCACATCTAATAAAAACCCCAAAGCCTGCCAGCACACCTTGCTCCTCTACACATTTTTTCACCCCTGGACTCTCCTCTTACAGCAAAGAAAAAGTTGCACAGCACCTTGTTAAAACTCCATCTAGCTGCCTTGTTTTATTTTCCTTTCTGGAAGAAAAACAGCACACACACACACACACACATTAGAATGAAAGCGCTTAAAGATTTTATGTGATTCTTTTATGCAATTATTTATTTGCTACTGGCTGTGTTGTGGTGGTTTTAGTGAGGCTACCCGTAGAGCCCTCTGGAAGTGCCTTGTTTTAGAAGCATCAAATAGCTCCTGAGTGGGAATGCCTGCTGTTTTAAAGAGACCCTAGAGAGATGCAATTTCCAGGCATTGCAACCAAGGCATTTTCTTCCAACCAGCTGGGCCTGCCCTTGCTGGTTTTCTCTAGTTTGCTGCTGGGGTTGGGAGGTGCAGGGAGGCATACAATGGACTTAGGGAACCCTTACAATGTTTCTCAGGCTATCTGATGCACCTAATATGCCAGAGACTATTTATTTATTTATTTATTTATACCCCGCTCTTCAGCCACCAGGCTATCAGAGCGGCTTACAAATTGTTTTAAGCAATAGCTGTTTACACATCTATACTGCATTAAACAGTTTCCAATGTGTGTTAGCTAATCGCCCCCACAAGCTGGGTACTCATTTTACCGACCTACGAAAGGATGGAAGGCTGAGTGAACCTTGGAGCCCTCTGGAATCGAACTTGCAACGTGGTGACTTGCAGTACTGGCATTTAACCACTGCGCCACCAGGGCTCCTAGTAACATCTTCCTGCCCAATTGCTACAACTGTTTCTTTCCATCCTGGAAACTCACCATGGACTGGTCACTGATGGCTCACAGCTACCACTTCAAGTAGGACAGGTCAGCCCCCATATCTGCAGGGGATACATTCCAAGCCCCCCACCCCATGGATACCTGAAATTATGGATAGTAAGGAACCCTATTATTTTCGATGAGACAAACACCAGAAGTTGATCATAGAATTGCATTGGAGGAACTAGAAATGGCTAGAGAGTACCTTTTTTTTTTTTTTTTTGATGTGGATAAATGAAACTGTGAATACCTAATCCATGAGTATGGAAGTTCAACCTGTACTGCATTAGGAGAAGGAAGCTAGTGATTAATGGGTATGTTTAGCCTGGAGAAGAGAAGGTTAAGAGGGGACATGATAGCCATGTTTCAATATTTGTAGGGGTGTCATACTGAGGATGGAGCAAGCTTGTTTGCAGCTGTTTTGGAAACTAGGACGTAGCTCAGTGGACTCAGATTACAGGAAAAGAGATTCCACCTAAACATTATGAAGAACTTCCTGATGGTAAGAGCTGTTTGGCAATGGAATGTGCTGCATGGGAGTGTGGTGGGGTCTCCTTTTCTTTGGAGGTTTTTAAACAAAGGCTGGATGGCCATCTGTCAGGATTGCTTTGATTGGGTATTCCTGCATGGCAGGGGGTTGGACTAGATGGCCCTTGCAGCCTCTTCCAACTCTATGATTCTATGATTCCATGAAGACATTTGGGATTAGAAGAGAAATTTGGCCTTTTTGCCTTTCCCTTGTCAATAGAGTCATGCACATCTATTTGTTGGTATGTGCCCATGATTTCCTGCATGGCAGGGAGTTGGACTGGCTGGCCCTCGTGGTCTCTTCCAACTCTGCAATTCTATGATTCTATGATTCTACGTGGCTTTGGAACTATCACTGTAACTAAAATCACATCGATATAGTTGCTTAGGAAAAGCCGGATTCCAAGACCTGAAGGAGACATTCAGTAAATATGGCCCTTGCCTTTTAATGACAGTGCAGGCTTCACAAGATAGTTAAAAATTACTCTCAATAATGGCCGTGTTGTCTCAAGCCTTTGCATCCATTGTCTCCTCACCAAGAGAAAGGCTCTGGATTTGGCATCTCTGTTCCATATTCATTACTTGGCACAATGGATCTGTCACTTCTTAGCATCCATCTTTTCTGCAGCCTTCCCGCACTCTCTCTTTCCACTCTGGGCCCCAAGGCTACTGGGTTCTGTCCCTTCCACCTCTTCCCTCCTTCTCATCTCTTTTATTTTGCTGTAATTCTTTCTGAGAGATTAAATGAGAGGGCAATCTCATTCAGGGCGCACCACCGATTTACATAAATGTCTAGCTCTTGAGATATTTTTCTCCCTCTCTTGTACTACTTGAACCCGGGGTCATCCACTGAAGCTAGAAAGTGGGGAATTAAAACGAGAGAGAGAAAAAAGGGCATTTCTTCACAGCAAACTGTGGAATGTATCATGGGAGCTTGGGAAAGAGATTTCTTTTCTATTCTTTTTTGGACTACTTCTCCCAGAATCCCCTAGTCAACATGACAGCTCATCCTGCTGGCTGTGGGTGTTGGGAGTTGTAATCCAAAACCATTTCCCTAAACTCTGGGCCTTGCTAGCAGAAGTACCACTGCTAGCCACCAACTAGGACTACTGGCTTAGACACAAATGATGGCACCTTATTGGACAGTGATGGTATCATCTTGGACAGTGATGGCACCTTCTTGGACAGTGATGGCAGCTTCTTGGACAGTGATGGCACCATCTTGGACAGTGATGGCACTTTCATGGATAGTGAAGGCAGCTTCTTGGACAGTGATGGTGCCATCTTGGGCTGTGATGGCACCATCTTGGAGAGTGATGGCACCAGCTTGGGCAGTGATGGTATCATCTTGGACAGTGATGGCACCATCTTGGACAGTGATGGCAGCTTCTTGGACAGTGATGGCACCATCTTGGACAGTGATGGCACTTTCATGGATAGTGAAGGCAGCTTCTTGGACAGTGATGGTGCCATCTTGGGCTGTGATGGCACCATCTTGGAGAGTGATGGCACCATCTTGGGCAGTGATGGTAGCTTCTTGGACAGTGATGGCACCATCTTGGACAGTGAAGGCAGCTTCTTGGACAGTGATGGCACCATCTTCGACAGTGATGGCAGCTTCTTGGACAGTGATGGCACCTTCTTGGACAGTGATGGCACTTTCATAGATAGTGAAGGCAGCTTCTTGGACAGTGATGGAGCCATCTTGGGCTGTGATGGCACCATCTTGGGCAGTGATGGGAGCTTCTTGGACAGTGATGGCACCATCTTGGAAAGTGAAGGCAGCTTCTTGGACAGTGATGGCACCTTCTTGGATAGTGAAGGCACTTTCATAGATAGTGAAGGCAGCTTCTTGGACAGTGATGGAGCCATCTTGGGCTGTGATGGCACCATCTTGGAGAGTGATGGCACCATCTTGGGCAGTGATGGTAGCTTCTTGGACAGTGAAGGCACCATCTTGGAAAGTGAAGGCAGCTTCTTGGACAGTGATGGCACCACCTTGGACAGTGAAGGCACTATCATGGACAGTGAAGGCACCATCTTGGACAGTGATGGGAGCTTCTTGGACAGTGATGGCACCATCTTGGACAGTGATGGGAGCTTCTTGGACAGTGATGGCACCATCTTGGACAGTGATGGCACCATCTTGGACAGTGATGGCACTTTCATAGATAGTGAAGGCAGCTTCTTGGACAGTGATGGCAGCTTCTTGGACAGTGATGGGAGCTTCTTGGACAGTGATGGCACCATCTTGGACAGTGAAGGCAGATTCTTGGACAGTGATGGCACCATCTTGGACAGTGATGGCACTTTCATAGATAGTGAAGGCAGCTTCTTGGACAGTGAAGGCAGCTTCTTGGACAGTGATGGCAGCTTCTTGGATAGTGATGGCACTTTCTTGGACAGTGAAGGCAGATTCTTGGACAGTGATGGCACCATCTTGGACAGTGATGGCACTTTCATAGATAGTGAAGGCAGCTTCTTGGACAGTGAAGGCAGCTTCTTGGACAGTGATGGCAGCTTCTTGGATAGTGATGGCACCTTCTTGGACAGTGAAGGCAGATTCTTGGACAGTGAAGCGCAGATTTTTGCGCTTTATCACTGTTTCGCAGCTGTAGTGCATTGTTCAGATGACATATGGCTTAATTGATCTATCGCTTTTGTTTTCAGCTGTGTTTCACTTTGATATTTACACAGCAGACTGAGACAGGGGCGTGGCCTCCCCAGCACATCCTCTGATTACCACAGGAATGCCTGAGAAGAACATTCACACACCACACAAGAGAGACTGGAAAAGGCTTGCTTAATTCTTCAGATCGTAGCAGCTGGGCACAAGATAGCATGGAGGGAGGGAAAGAAGGAAAGACGTCTTTTTCGTGGCTAAGCAAAAGACAGGGAGAAGGGCTGAGTTGTTCGCAGGAGGGGATCATTCACACACACTGAAAAAGGCGGGAGGGAGAGAAGGAAAGACTTCTTTTTCGTGGCTAAGCATGGCGCAGGAGGGGAGATTAGATCATTCACACACACGGAGACTGAAAGTAGCAAGGTAGGAGGGAGAGAAAGACACACACGATGGGAGGCTAGCACACAGTCTATCGTGGCTGGAAACATCTTTCCTCCATCCCCTCCTTTTCCAAACCCCTCCCTGATGAGTTCAACCAATCATGGCAAAGCTCTGCTGTGAATTTATCCGAAAGATTGCTGGTAATTCACACAGCACGTAGTGTGATGTTTGTTCAGACTATTGAAAAAGCGCTACTTTTCAAAAAAGTCGGGAAAAGTCCCGAAATCCTTTATTGCGTTACTAATGGGTTTTTGAGCCCCCCTCCTTCTGAAAGAGGCGACTTTGTGCCGCAATGCATGTAAACAATTAGGAATCTTGGCGAATTCTTCATGGTTTTTTTTCACCGTTTAACCAAGCCCCCAGATTTTGTTCTGATTCTTTCCAATTGTATTTTGGAGTCCATACATGTTTTGTTTATCTCAGAATATTTTCTGTGGGCTCCCAATATGATAAGAAACTTCTTATGCCAGGTCAATTGAATTTAACGCCATATAAGATGGGAAGGTAAAGGAAAAAATTCTGGGACTTTTCAATCACTCTGGAAGTTTCTTTCATAAAAGTCACTTTCCAAGTCCTGCATAACATAGAGGCCTGCCTAGAAGATGAAGGTCTTTACCTTACAGCAAAATGTGATTGAAGACGGTTCTCAGCTAGCACTGGAAATTGGCCCTTTCATTGTGTTTTCCCGGTTTTAAAGCTGATCTATATGTCTCAAGCCCTGGGACCATAAAGTGAAGGGTGAGGTATGCATTCAAATAAATCAATTAATAATATCAGGAATGCCAGAGAGCAGTCTTGACCTTTCCACTCCCACAATGCCCTGCCAAAAAAAATCACCCATGCCCCTTCCTGGAAACTGTTCTTTCTCCTGATTTAAAAGCCTACAGGCACTGTGCCTGTCTCTGAAAGAAATGAATACATCTTGAAATCAACCTGTCTTCTTGGCTTTTTGAACAAACAGAGAGAGATGCTGTTGCAAAGCCAATGAATGCAGCATTCGGGAGGTGGTGCTGAGATTTCCATCTCATGGGATGACAAATGACAGTGGAACGTGCTGCCTGGTAGTGTGGTGGAGTCTCCTTCTTTGGAGGTTTATAAACAGAGGCTGGATTGCCATCTGTCAGAAGTACTTTGATTGTGTAGTCCTGCATGGCAGAGCGTTGGACTAGATGGCCCTTGTGGTCTCTTCCAACTCTATGATTCTATGATTCTTGTATGCAGCAGGAATCTGTATTCACACGTATAGTGATCATTGGATGGTCAGTGCTAGAATCTATAGTTGGCTCTCTGTTGGAACAGGCCAAATGTAGAACAAGTTCTTTAGAAGGTTCCAAGTTCATTGATCTTGAGAAAGACTACAGTAGAATATTTCTTCCTGGGTTGAAACACAACAAATGAATGTTCTTTTACAATCTGTGACTGAAGTCTCCAGAGCAGCTGAGCTGGGAAAGCAGAATAGAATCATAGACTCATAGAATCATAGAATTGCAGAGTTGGAAGAGACCACGAGGGCCATCCAGTCCAACCCCCTGCCATGCAGGAAATCTTAATCAAAGCATCCCTGACAGATGGCCATCCAGCCTCTGTTTAAAGACCTTCAAGGAAGGAGACCCCACCACACTCCGAGGGAGTGCGTTCCACTGCCGAACAGCTCTTACTGTCAAAAAGTTCCTTCCAATAAGAGAGGAGAGTGGAGGGAGAGTTTTCGGCACATGGAATGAAAAAGCAAAACACAACACAACAACACACAATTGCTATGGGCAACCAATATTGCACACCTTGAAGGACCACATCCTTGCCTGGATGCCAGATTCATTTGAATTTCACAGTCATGTATCGTAGGACTCTTCAATAGGTTTGGCCCACAGATATGTTTTCACTGTCGCTGCAAGGCAGCCAGGCATGCCGAACACTGAATATTCATTCCATCAGGATTGACTCCATTATTAGGAGCTGATACTGGGATATATGCCACAGAAGGGACCAGACAGAGCTCCAACACTGTAGCATATTCATCATTCAACAGTACCTTCCATGGGAAAAATCTGTTGAGAAAAAGCTGGCTTAGGATGTATCAGCAAGTTATCATTAAGGAGTCAATTAAGATAATGGGCTTCAATATGATATGATAATGATCTTTATTATTGACAACATTATGATCATCACCATCTGCCTTCTTCACTTTCAATCAGGAAGGGCCAGGCAGAAATATAATTATTTTAAAATGAATAATTACTCTAAAGTGGGTGATGACTATGAGGTTGTGGTGGTTATAGTGATTAAAATAGATCAGGGTGCAGTCTAAAAAAGGGGAGAAGTGTGAATGTGTATGTGCCTTCAAGTCACCTGTCAACTTATGATGACCCCATGAATTGTATAGGGTTTTCTTGGGCAAGGAATCCTCAGAGGTGGTTTTGACAATTCCTTCCTCTGAAATAGAGTCCACACCACGTGGTATTCATTGGTGGTTTCCCATCCAAGTACTATCATAGAATCATAGAGTTGGAAGAGACCACAAAGGTCATCCAGTCCAATCCCCTGCCATGCAGGAATACACAATCAAAGCATTCTCGGCAGATGGCCATCCAGCCTCTGTTTAAAAACCTTCAAATTGGTACTAACCAGGGCTGACTCTGCTTAGCTTCGAAGATCGGATGGGAACCAGTGCCTTTAGGGTATTTAGAAGTATCAAGTTGGAAAAGGCTGAAATGCAGGATTGCAATGTGACTAGCTTCCCCCAGTGGCTTGGGAGGCTGAGATGGATTACAGCCAAGAAGAATCCAGTGGTGGATTTTGCATCACAATCTCACCGGAAGAAAATGAGGAGAGAATGCGACTTAAAACAAGAAAGATCAGAAATAATAGGGATTTTTTTGTGGGGGGAGGCAGCTTTATGAGACATTCAGAGAAGAAGGAGAAGGAGAACCCTCAAAGTATCTCATCCGTAAATATAGAGTTATTTAAAGTAACCGATCATTCCACTCAGAATTGAAGCGTTAAATGAGATATATTGTGAATTTCCCCACACACACATACTTTTAAAGCTGGCAGAACCAAAGCCTGCAGTTCAAGTAGAGAAGTTTTAGGAGAAAGGGTATTATTTATAAGAAGCTGTGTGCGAAAAATGGAAGGGAAGACAGGAGAAAATATTAGCATTAAGCAGAGCCCTAAAGCCAGATGGAAGAGAAGCAATGTCAAATAGTAACAACAACAACCAACAACAACAACAACATAGCTTCCAGTGCACCAGGAAACCATTAGCAATGGTGAAAATTGATATCTTGAAATTAGAGAAGGAGAGGAGAGCTCTTGATCATTGGCTCATTTCCTTTTAATTTTTTCACATCTTCAGATTACCAATCCAAAAAGTACAAGCCAATGCATAAACCTCTCTCATTTATTTTAGTCAAGAGTGGGTAAAACAAATCAAAACAAAACAGTCTCGTACAGTAGACCAAATCTGGAGAGGATTCATCCTTCCACATATTTGTTGGACTGCAATTGCTGCCGACCTGTCTGAGAAAGCTTAGCCAACAGTGCAGGATCATGGGAGTTGGACTCCAACAACCTCTGGAGGGCTACATGTCACCCATTCGTGTGCTGGACACTTGGATCGCTAAATGCAGAGGAGAAAATGGCCTGGATCATATTGGCTTACTGTATCCTAAACAGAGTAAACCCATTGAGTTATTTGCTGAACAATTGTCATCACAAAGGTAAATCTTTCAGATTCAGGGGGTGTACAGTGTGACCACCCCCATATCCCTGGGGGATATGTTCCAAGACAGACACCCCCCCATGGATACTTGAAACCATGGATAATGTTCAATGCAATGAACACTGGAAGTTCACCATACAATAACTGGAGGACCTAGAAATGCCTAGAGAAAACAGATTTTCAGACATGGATAAGTGAAAATGTGGATACCAAATCCATGGATGTGGGGGTTGACCTGTACTTAATTTGGGACTAACAATAGGAATCAGGTCTATATTACCTAATATTTGATCCACCCACCTCTCACTCCATCAAACCATTCATCTGTCTATCCCTCATTCATCCATCTCACATCTAACCCAGTGCTACTAAAAGTGTTAGTCCATGTTTCATTCCTCTGCCCATATATCCTTCATTCCCTCCCCCATTCCTTCATCTATTATCTATCCTTCTCTCTGGCACCTTTGTCTAGCTCAAGGGGAAGCAATCTGGTGCTTTCCAGATGTGTTGGACTACAACTCCCATGAGCCCTGGGCTATCAGATGGACAGGGCTAATGGGAGTTGTAGTCCAACACATCTTGAGGGCGCTAAGCTGGAGAAGAGGTAATATGTAACACAGATGGCAAGAGGGGGGATTAAATTGAAGCAGGGAGTCTGCTCTCCTGTTTTCATTGCAGATCGAAACTTGGTTTGTTTTGCAGTAGCAGCATTAATCCTGCCACCACTGTGGAAGAATAGCTTGGCGTCAATTTGGCAGGTGATTTATGACTCAGTTGATGAAGGCGAAGAGCAGGGAGAGCAGAAAGGTTTGCAGTGTCATTCCTTCCCCAGCACAAAAAAGGAACCCCCCCCCCCAACAAGCAGCAAAAGGTCTTTTGAGTCATTTGGTTGCCTACAGATCAAGTCAGGGAGGGAGGAATTAACAAAGGGCACTTGGTGATGTGATGTTATTAACAGGGAAGAAAGGGCCTGTGCAGACATGTGTCCACTTTCCACTCTATCTCCCTCCTCCAGCCCCAAATTCCAAGTTCCGTTCCAAGAAGGGGAGGAAAGGGAGAGAGAAATGCCAGATGTGATCGGAATGAGAGTCGAAATGGATTTCTCCCATTTGTTTTTGCCCAGTGTTCTGCCGCCAAGACCCAAGCAATCAAATAACTATTTGCTCTTTTTCACTCTCCATAGCCAAAGCAGAAGGAGAGACTGTGTCCACTGAGAGGGGCTCCCATGTCAGTGGGTTAGTAAATCCACTCCAGGTTTTGACTAGCTTTAAAGGAGATGTCCAGCATCCTGGACCCATTGGTGGATATGGCTCAGCACCTTGGAGAACTCTTTTAAAGCCTGGAGGGAATTCAGTATGTGGCTGACATGGAAGCCACCAGCTGCCACTGGAAAGAGAGAGAAAAAGAGATTGTCATGTCAGGATATTGGGACGCGCATATCACAGAGAAATTTATATTGTAAAGAGCTGACATGGTATTATGTGCTACTGCCTGCAGGGGCCAGTAGTGAGCTAGCTGCATGCAGCTGGCGAAGATAACAAGTTACTGTCTGGAAGCTACTGTAGGAATGGAAGCAGAGGGGTGGTTCTGTTATCTCTCTGGGAACATATTGCGTAACCCATGTGTATGGGAATGACTGACTGTATAACCCATGAATGTAATGTATTTGTATAACCAGACATTCCCACCCACTGTGGTCACTTAGATTTTTGCTCTTAGACTGTGCACTTGTACCTTGCACTCTGTGCTATGCAGTACTGGACAGTACTGTTATGACTGCTGTGTTATGTAGTCTATGTGTTTGGAGTCCCAGACTCATTGTATATATTTCTTTGATATGCACAAGTAAACGGAAGTAGTTTAGGCACAATCTCTGTGTCTGTGTGCTCATTTCTTCAGCCTGATGTCTGCTGCTTTTAACTACAAGACCTATTTGTTGCCTGGTCCTCTTGATATGCTCAGAGGTACCAGTGTGCTATTGCGACATGTCAAACTTCTAATAATACTAAATAGCCTTCCCTGATATGGTTCCCTTTGGGTCTTGAATGAGAACTCCCATTACCCACAGAAAAACTATAGATGGATGCCTCAGGTTAGCCAAATTTCAGAAGGTCTGTATCAGCTTTGCTTCTGTGGTTCAGAACACACCAGCCAATAATTGCATAATGACCTGTCCAAGGTCCTTAACATTTCTACCTCACCTACATCAAACCTCAGGGTCCATACCTTGACTTAACCTATTCAGATGTGACTGTACTTTAATATGCCATGGCTTGGGGTCTATCTACACTACGTAATTATCATGCTTTGAGACCAGCTGAACTGCCATGGCTCCATCCCATTGAAACCTGGGATTTGTAGTTGGGAGAGGTATTTAGATTCCTCTTTGCACCTTCCATTCAATTACAGCATTCCATGCAGGATTAAAGGGGATTTTAAGACTTTCACAAAAACTGCAGAATCCAAGATTCCATAAGATGAAATCATGACAATAAAAGTAGCCTGAAAGCACTATAAATTGTTCAGTGTAAAATACTCCAGCTTTGCCATATAGGAGGCAATCCTGCTTTAGCTGTGAAGTCGAAGGATTTCATGGCTAGCAATCATAGATTTTCCTTGGTATTTTTTCCCAGCTGTGATGCCGTGTTCTGGAAGAGAAGTAAACTCTTCCAGAACATGGCATCACAGCCCGGAACAAAACCAAGGAAAATCTGCTTTAGTTGCATTCTTGCTGCTGTGCCCATAAATTTTCCTCGTGGCAGTCCATTTCTGCTTTGAAATCTAGGAACTGGACTGAACAAGAAGAACAGCCACTTGTGGGGTGAGGTTGAGCCAGGTAACCCCAATTGTGGAAGGGTTAAGCAGACTCACTCCACCTGCCCTAATTTTGTTCACCTTCTTCCTGGATGCTTTGGATTTTTTAAAGAAAGCAAGGAGAAAGGAAGAGAGAGAGATTGAGAGAGAGAAAAAAAACAATCACAGAGAACACCACTTAATGTGTAGTTCCAGCTTCAGCTCAAATTGGGTTGTGAGGTGATAATGGCACAACCTATACGAAGGCTGGAGTGGCTGTTATTGAGATCAGTCAGAAAGCAGTGATTGATTATTATTATTTTCCGGTTGCTCTTTCAAGATATCAAGTGGGCCTCCCATTTTAGCATAATCATGATGGCTCCCAACTCTCAAATTGCCCTTCATGAGTTCTCCAGAAGCACCCAAGCTTTTCTTGTTTCCATTATTGCTGAATTGTGAAAGGTTCTCTGAAATGCAGATTTTACTGTCTAGGGGATACGGTTGTGAATGTTACTTCTTGAGACAGACAACTCCCAATGTCCCTCCAGTGGGCTTGTTCTAGGAGGTGTAGTCCAAAGAAGTAACTTCCTCCACTCTGGCCTAAGAGAGAAGGTAAGAGGGCACATCTCCCATCCTAGGTTCTGGGCACCACAATTCTAGAAGGACATGGACAAGCTGGAGTGTGTCCAGAGGAGGGTGACCAAAATGGTGGGAGGTCTGGAAGCCATTATGCCCTATGAGGAGTGGCTTAGGAAGCTGAGCATGTTTAGCCTGGAGAAGAGAAGGTTAAGAGGGAACGTGATAGCCACAGTTAAATATTTGAAGGGATGTAATACAGAGGATGGAGCAAGCTTGTTTTCTGCAGTTCCAGAGACTAGGACAAAGAACAATGGACTAAGACTACAGGAAAAGAGATTCCATCTAAACATTAGGAAGAGCTTCCTGACAGTAAGAGCTGTTTGGCAGTGGAATGTGCTGCCTAGGAGTGTGGTGGAGTCTCCTCCTTTTGAGGTTTTTAAACAGGCTGGATGACCATCTGTTGGGAATGCTTTGATTGTTTATTCCTGCGTGGCAAGGGGTTGGACTGGATGTTCGTTGTGGTCTCCTCCAACTCTATGATTCTAGGTCCAAACAGGAATTGGACTTGTGCTTGACTCTTTCTTCAGTACTGATGATGGTGGTGGTGGTGGTGGTGAATATAATTGTGATTGTGATCATGATTTTGAGCATTTATACCCTACCCTTCAGCCAAAAGACTCCCAGAGTGCTTTACAAATTGTTAGTTTGACAGTACCCTGCTCTCAGACATGCAGTTGAATATGACATGGCCCCCAAGGAAAAGAGGGTGGTAGTGGGGATGAGTGTTAAGCAGATTCTGGCTGCTGTACTGCAATGACAGTATTGGTTCTTCTTCAGAAACAAGATCAGGTAGAATAATAGAATCATGGAACTGGAAGGGACTGCAAGGACCATCGAGTCCAATCCCCTGCTGTACATAAAAGCATGGCTAAAGCACTCTAGAGAAATGGCCACCCAGCTTTGGTAAAAGATTTCCAAAGAAGGAGAGTCCACCACCATCTGTGCCAGTCTATTCCACACTTAAACAGCTCTTGCTAACTAAATCCAAGGAGAAACTCTGCCAAGCAAGAATTTGGATGCATTGCTTCTGGAGTGATGTGATTATTGTGGTGGCATTCCATTAGATTGGGCAAAGAAGCTCCAAAACATGTCCTGCTGCAGACAAATGGCCAGCTGTCCTGTGAGGAAGACATCTTACAGCAGAAAAGGTCTCAAAGCTGACGGCTGGTAGACATCTGGTTGATCCAGGAGTGCCAAGTCCTCCTGAGCAATGGAAACTGTGAGCCATTTTTAATCTGGGGAGAGCTTACTCAATAACATTGGACTGGGGATCACAGCCGGGCAGAATCAGAATCAACCCTGCAAGAAAGAATAACTTCCCTTGAGGTACCAAATGTGAGATGGGAAGAGGCAACAGAAGGGCTAACCAAGAAGCCCAATGGAATTTCAGACTTCCTTCCAAGTTTCTTCCTTATTATGGGTAAATTTTTCTCTCCCTGCTTGTGTTCAAGAATGGATACATTAGTGAAATGAAGATGGCAGTTTATTTGACAGCATTCCAGTCCAGATATCAGCAGTCACACTGAACAATGTGGCACCGAAGCAAACCTACACCTTACTATTTTGTAGTCATTTTGGAAAATCTACCCAGAAACATTATGTAACATACAGCAAATCCCAGTAGGATACTGGAGATATATTACCCCATCCTGGTGGACCAGAATCTGGAGCAAATTAGAGATATGAGCCACAAGCTGTTACATCTTAATATAGTTTGCCGAGGTTGACAAGTTATCACTTCAAAGTGCAGACTCTGGGAAAATCCCATAAAGCTAACAAATGTAGAAGTTTTGTCTTTTAAGTGTTAGTTGATCATGGACGGCCTCCTGTAAGGTAAACAACCATTCCCCAGTCCTTGCTACATGTAACTCTTTCCACAGTTTCTTGGTGTCATAGGGAAGAAAATATGCTTCCCAGTGTCAGCTTGTTCGTTTGGAAGAATTTCCAAAAGAATTTCCTTAGCACCAGAATACACAAATAACAGAGATGCAAGAATTTTGGGGTTAGCACATGAGAAACCATTTTAGTTTCCCCTTCACAACATCTGGCATTTCCCTTTCCGAGAACCAAGTTGAATGGTGAATGAAGATGGAGGGAAAATGTCCTTTGGTCTGAATGTTTCTACTTCTAGAGCCCCATATTGTGCTACTTGGGGCCTTCCAGATGTTGTTGAACTCCAGCTCTCACATACCCTTAGCCAGCATCCAATAGTGAGGGATAAGGGGAGCTAAAGTCCACAACATATGGAGGGTCATAAGTGACCCACACCGGGAAAGAAGGTGAGATCTAATTTTAGTGAGAAGCTATAAGATTTTGTTGTTATTGTTGTTCTTATGTAATAGGCTATAGCTCAATAATAGAAAACATGCTTTTCATGCCAAAATTTCCAGTTTCAGACCCTGGTGACTCCAGATAAGTCTAAGAAATGCTCATACATGAACCGCAATAGTGCTGATGATGGTGAACTCAAGGGACTTATGGTCTGACTCAACTGAATCATAGCTTATGTTCCTGTTTTAATTCATAACCATGAGGACTGGGAGCTTTAATTTTTAAGCAGCTTCCTACGTACTCATAGGACACACTAAAGCTTCCATCTTTCAACCCCCGTCTCTTCTTTCCCCTATCCTTCCATTCTCACCACATAGGTCGGGGACCAGATTCTGGAGGTCAATGGTCGAAGCTTCCTCAGTATCCCCCATGATGAAGCAGTGAAACTCCTGAAATCCTCACGTCACCTCATCATGACCGTCAAAGATGTTGGGAGGCTGCCTCATGCTCGGACCACTGTCGATGAGACCAAATGGATAGCCAGCTCGCAGATCGGAGAGACCATGGTCAACCCAGCAGGGTTTGTATACCTTCAGAATAAGACAAATAGGACATGTTTCACTTCCTCCAACAACCATTATGACAGTGTCTTAAATTTCCCATTCATAGAAATCTTGAGCCTGGATCCTATTGGTTAGTCCCAACTAAGTTAGACCCATGGAATCAATTGCAGAGTGTTGAACTGGTAAACCCCACTGATTTAATGGGTTTGATGTAGTTGTGACTAACAACAAGATTCAGAATTTTTGGTCCTTGTATGTGATGCAAAGCCTTGTTCTCTGCCATCCCAATGCCAAAATGTTTGAGTGTAAAGGGTATTTTGTTTTATTCCTTTGAAGCAAAACTTCAATTATGACCTTGGAAGGGGAGTGTTTGAAATGTAGTTTCTGGATATATTGACCAATCTTATGCAAAAAGAAAGTCCTTTCAGCTGGATCCAAAGGACAAAAGTGTATGTGTGTGTGTGTGTGTGTGTGTAATGGAATGCTTTGTCCTTGCTGTTGAGACAACTGAGATAAGGTCCCTGATTAACCATACTCCAAGAGAGGGTTTCATTGTCCCTTTCAGTTTGCGAACTAGTGGAACATTGCATGCTTGCCTATGCAATGTAGAGATATATTTTCCTCTCCCTCCCAATGATGTCTATGCTGGATTTTTTTCTTCCTTCTCTTTTTGCCTGAGTAATAACATTTTACAACCAAAACGAATTGGTTATCTAGGATCATGACATCATCTCTTCCATTTCATGATCCCTGATTAGCTGGGATCTCTTGGCGAGAGAGGCAAAGTTGGTAGTGGAGAAACAGGAAAAGAAGGAAACTATAAACAGAACAACATTCTCCCTACCCAGAAAAAAAAAAAGGAAGGAAGGAAGGGATGACTTTTTGTCCCAATCCTTTTTCACAAGTGAAAATTCACTGCAAATCTAATTTTCATAACAATTTTAAAAATAATGACTCCTCATTAACACAGTTCTTTTCGATGTTGAATGTTTTCAAGACTCAGTAGCTAAGCTCTCCCATCTACTTTGGTTTCCCATCTTCAGCTTGGTGTTAATGATGGCTATCTTCGCTCTAGGGTCTCTGGAGATCCCATGGCAGAGGGGACATCAAAGGTAAGGAAATTTCAAGCATGGAAGCAGTTCAAGGGAATATTTTTGAGGGTCTATCCTGTTGGGGATTCAGGCAGACTGAGAAGCTGGAAACCACCCATACCCATTATCCGATGGCAGTTCTGTTCCCGTTGCAGACAACACAGGGAAGCTAATGGCTCCAGTGTCAGTGGGATGGTGAATTAGCTCTGAGGTTTAGTTTAAACGTTATAGGAGCTGTTCAAGATTTGTTGTTGTTGCTAGTTGCTCTCAAGTGAGATTCAACTCATGGTAGCCCTATGCATGTGAAATTTCAAGGCTCTGCTTCTTGTAAACTCAGGGCTGAAGCTTCCTGATTCCTGGAAAAAAGACGGTTAAGAGGCGATATGATAGCCCTGTTTAAGTATTTGAAGGGATGTCATGCTGAGGATGGAGCAGGCTTGTTTTCTGCTGCTCCAGAAACTGGAACACGGAGCAATGGGTGCAAGCTCCAGGAACAGAGATTCCACCTCAACATTAGGAGGAACTTTTTGACAGTAAGAGATGTTCGGCAGTGGAACGCACTCCCTCGGAGCGTGGTGGGGTCTCCTTCCTTGGAGGTCTTTAAACAGAGGCTGGATGGCCATCTGTCAGGGATGCTTTGATCAAGATTTCCTGCGTGGCAGGGGGTTGGACTAGATGGCCCTCGTGGTCTCTTCCAACTCTACAATTCTATGATTCTATGATTCTATGATTCATTCCATCCATAGTGTGGTCTTCCTCTTTTCCCACTGCCTTCCACTTTAACAAGCAGTATCGCCTTTTCCAATGAGTCATCTCATCTCATGATATGTCCAAAGTATGATAGCTCAGCTTTAGTCATTTTGCCTTCTTGGGAGAGTTGCATCTTGATTTTCTCTCTGACCCATTTCTGTGTCTTTCTGGCAGTATCGGTAGACCATACCTCCAGCACCACACTTCAAATGAGCTGAAATGTACTGAAACCTATTTTGCAGGGAGGTTTCAGCACCTTGAATAGATCTTTACTTTCCAACTAAATGCAGAATAGATTCATCATTCCAACAATATGGAAGCCAACTGGTGCTACTGGAGTCTTATCTCTCAGTTCCAAAATCTCTGTGATGTTAAAGATATGTCTTGCATTTAAGTGTGATTTATAGAGAAACTATCAAATAGTCAAGGGTTAAATTCATTCATGTCTAGTGAGGAGAAAAGGGTTGGATCAACTTTTGGGTTTTGCATTTAAGTATGAATCACAGAGAAACTACCAAATAGTCAAGGGATAAATTCATTCATGTCTAGTGAGGAGAGAAGGGTTGGATCAACTTTTGGGTTTTGCATTTAAGTGTGAATCACAGAGAAACTACCAAATAGTCAAGGGATAAATTCATTCATGTCTAGTGAGGAGAGAAGGGTTGGATCAACTTTTGGGTTTATGGCGTGGGGTTGCAGAAATCCCCTATCTCCTCTTTCCCATGGCAGCCTCTTTGGCTCTGCACAATTCAATGCAGAGAATGGGGAGATCAGAATGAAGTAAGTTGTCATGCTAGAGGTTAGGAAGAAGACCCCCACAACTGGTGGAAATATCTTTGGTGAGTGTTCGTCTGCTCACAGAAGGTGTCTTCACCCAATTCAGAATGGAACCCCTCTTCTCTTAAGCATTGTAGATTCCAGGTAGGACAATGTCAGTCTTGTGAGATTTACTTTCAGGTCTGTTCAGTTTTGAACAATGTTCCTGAGATCCAGCTACTGAAGCCATGGATGTGCACAGCAGCTTAATGGAACACACAAAATCCTAGAAGAAGTGGGTAATCACATGTTGTGGGGCTGAATCTGGCCTTCCTTGCTTCCCAGTCTTGCCCTCTGGGGTTCTGAGAGGGCCACACTCCTTTCCCCCACAACGTCATTGTTTTGTCATTTCCCTGGCTTTTTCTCCTTTTTATCCATTCTAAAAGACTGAAAGCTTCTCTCCAGGCTTAATTATTGGACATGAGAGCTTTAAGTTAAACTAATCTGGTGGTTTCTATGTCAACAGGATGCTAAATTTATTGTGGGTTTTATTTTGTACTTTCAAGAAGTTATCCCAGGTGCTGAACCCTATCCCCAAAATAAGTTTGGAGATACTTGGAGAGCTCTGTCAGAGTTCAGGAGTAGATTCAACAAACTGGCTGACATAGAAGCCACCAGATTGCTGCAGCTTCCTTGTTGTTGCTCCTATTTATTTTCAAGTCAACTCTGACTTATGACAACCCTATCCTAGGGTTTTTGTGGCAAGGGTTTTTTTTTCAGAGGAGGTTTAGCATTACCTGACAATAGGGCTGAGAAACTGTGACTTGCCCAAGGTCACCTAGTGGGTTTCCATAGCTGAGTGTGGATTTAAAACTTGGGAAAGACAAGACTGAAAGGTAACATGATAGCCATCTTTAAATATCTGAAAGGGATGCCATGTAGAAGATGGAGCCAGCTTGTTTTCACCAGAGACTAGGATGTGAACCAATGGATTCAAATTATGAAAAAATAAATTCTGCCTAAATGTTAGGAAGAACTGTTTTACTGTGAGAGTAGTTCAACAGTGGAATGGGCTGCCACTTAGGGTGGTGGGCTCTTCTTCTTTGGAGGTCTTTAAACAGAGGTTGGAGAGGTGTCTTTAGGGAGTGCATTAGTTGTTTATTCCTGCATGGCAGGGGGTTGGACTAGATGCCCCTTCTGTTCTATGAATTTTAATAAAGTAAAAACATAGTAAGCAGTTTAACAAGTCAAAAGGGGTCAAAAGCTAAAACAGTTTAAAGTCTTGTGCATAAACATGGAAGCAGGGAGAGAGAAGACTCAAAGCCTTTAATAAAATAAAGCATGTTTTAGCATGGCTTTTTCACTCCTGTGAGAAAAGTCCTCACATATTCATCTCCTCCACATATCTCCCCTCCTTGCACCCACACAAGGTTGTTTGTCCCAGTCTACAAAGTGTTCCAGCACTCAGTTCTGTTGCATATATAAATTGGCCAGCTGAGTCCTGAATCTATGCGCTTATCTCCAAAGGCTGCTGAGCGCATAGGTTTCCTTCCATCAGGACCGTAGGTGCAGAGAATGGAAACATTGGCTCGGCCATTCATAAATTTGGTTCCCCTTATCCCTGCTCTGTCAGGAGATATCGCATCCCTGTCACCCGGAGCTGGCTGATCCAAGCCTCACACACACACCCTCCAAAGCAATGCACAGAAATTCCAATTTGCCACCACCAGTGGCAGCATCCAAGCTGCATGCTTGTGGAGTTTTGTCCTTTTAAATGGAAATCAGCTCCTAAGTTGAGCAGGTGGTTCTGGCTGATAAAGAGATTTACGAGGGTCTTTCTTTGCTGAGCTGTATTTTCCCCACTCTTTACAGTTTCCTGGCACTGCTTCTGTTATATATTTTTCCCCTCAGAAGCAAAGCATCTCAGTACAGACAGTTTGCATTTTCCATTGTGTTGAAGGCAGAAGGGAAAGTGTCAGTCTCTTTGCAAAAATTTAAAAAAGAAAAGAAAAGAAAAAGTGACACTTGGAACAGGGATGTCAAAGTTGGTTCATTTCATTCTCACACATAAGGACAACACATTTTCAAATGTATTGCCCATGCTGGATAAGATGATGAGAGGTTTTGCTTTTTTTTTTTTTTTCATTTTCATTTTCATTTTCATTTTTGCAATGTGGGACATTTTCAATGAAAGTTTATGTGGATGAAATGGGGAAGAGTAAAGCCATGTACACCAGCTGGAGTTCAAGGAAAGAAATGTGTTCTATTAATGTAACCGAAAGTGTGGAAAAGTTGCTTTTTGGATTGCAGTTCCTAGAATCTCCCAGTCAGCATGACCAATGTTGGCATGGGGTGTTGGGAATTGTCATCCACCAAAGTACGGTAACTCTTCCAAACTGTGTAGGGGACTAATGAATAATCTGAATTGCAGCACCTGAGATTGCTTCCTAGGATTCATGAATTTGACTGATGCAACTTGGTCAGTTGGCAGGGAATGCTTCACCTGCTGGATTTCTTCCTGACATGCATTCTTTACAGGTGTGGGGGGGGGGTTGGTGGCGGCATGAAGATAGAAAGAGAGGGGGAGAGAGGATAGGAAGGAAGGAAGGAAGGAAGGAAGGAAGGAAGGAAGGAAAGAAGCCAGCCTGACTTACCTCCCATAAATGCTAGGAGGATTAAGGTAGGAAGCAAGAAAACCAAGACCTGAATGAAACCAGTAAATAAATGAATGGATCTTCTAGTTCCCCCAAAAAGTTTATCACTGCCTAGAGCATACCGTGGAGTAGGACATAAGTTCTACTTAACAGAAGAGAACCATCTCTTTGAACATGTCTTCTGCTTAAGGACATGTTCAGTCCACATCTGGTCTAAAAACCAAGTACCCTAAGAAGTGAGAGCACCATGGGCTTTGGAGTTGCTGCATCCACAATCCCGAGCAGCAGGCCTTGATTTCCCTATTGGAGCTCTGGGATGTGCTGTGCCTGCTGGGGACTGGGAGCAACCATCACCGCTGATGCCCACAAAGGTTTCTTTGTGATGGTTGCAGAGACTGGAGAAGTGAATTTTTGTACAATATAACTCCCCAGATCCCCTAACCAGCAGGGATGCTGGTTATTAGGAGACAAGAAACTGGGGAAGGCAGCACATTCTTGGTGGGAGGGGAGTTTGTAGGAGTGTTCAGTTCCCCAGTCCTTAAGAGAAATTAGATTCTGGGTTCTTTTTGGAAACCTGGTTAGGGAAATGCAAATGTCCTGGCAGCCTTGTGCATCAAGATCCGCTCACTGATTACTCCTGTGGCCAAATGATTTCCCAGAGTAAAATCCCCCAAGCCACCCACTCTGAAAATCTTTTCAGAGCAATCAGCTTGATTTTGACAAAGGGGTACTTTACAGTCACTGCTCCTACCTGGCTGCTATTCATGGCAGCATTTTGCTGATCTGATTCCAATTTACGGTGCTCATGGGGGTCACTGTGTTTCTCCCCTGCCCTTATTTCCTCTTTAGCAGGACCAAAGTTCCTCTTAGGTTAAGTGGACGGGAGAAAAGTGTGACAAAAATTTCCACTGTAAAATGAAGGATGCCTCTTATTTAAAATAATAATAATGGCTGGAATTGAGCATGAGATTTGCATCTTTGGAAGTGGACTTAACATGGGTATGTGTGCATGTGTGCATACCTTCAAGTCATCTGTTGACTTATGGCCACCCTATCAACTTCATAAAGTTTTCTTAGGCAAGGTTCTGGGCACCACCATTCAAAAAGAATATTGACAAATTGGAACATGTCCAGAGAAGGGCAACTAAAATGGTGAAAGGTCTGGAAACGATGCCTTATGAGGAGAGACTTAGGGAGCTGGGTATGTTTAGCCTAGAAAAAAGATGGTTAAGAGGTGATATGATAGCCCTGTTTAAATATTTGAAGGGGTGTCACGCTGAGGATGGAGCAGGCTTGTTTTCTGCTGCTCCAGAGATTGGAACATGGAGCAATGGATGCAAGCTCCAGGAACAGAGATTCCACCTCAACATTAGGAGGAACTTTTTGACAGTAAGAGCTGTTCGGCAGTGGCACTCCCTCGGAGCATGGTGGGGTCTCCTTCCTTGGAGGTCTTTAAACAGAGGCTGGATGGCCATCTGTCGGGGATGCTTTGATCAAGATTTCCTGCGTGGCAGGGAGTTGGACTGGATGGCCCTCGTGATCTCTTCCAACTCTACAATTCTATGATTCTATGATTCTATGAAGGAATACTCAGAGGTGGCTTTGCCAGTTCCTTCCTCTGAAATAGAGCCTCCAGCACCTGGTGTTCATTGGTGGTCTCCCATCCATGCACTAACCAGGGCTGACCCTGCTTAGCTTCATAGATCAGACAGGATCTGGTGCCTTTAGGGTATTTAGGCCTTGGGCTTAATATGTACAGGAAATAAAACTGAGCAGTTTTGCAACATCTGCATTCACCTAGAGACTGCTGTGACATTATTACATATAGGCATCTGTTGCTCAGTGGTGGAATGATTGATGCACTATGACCCAATGTGCATCAATGGGCATTCAAGCTCTCCCCAGTGCACATCTGGACACCAGCTTGGAAGGGCTAGAGAACAACAGGAGCACCCAATGCACATCAGAAGTGCCCAGAGTGTGTCACAAGAGCCCAATACATATCAGAAATGCTTGAGGCACATTGGAACACTCTTGTTGGTGCCCTGAAATGCATTTTCACAATTGACTGATGGGTTTCGTTGTACCTCTGCAACATAACTAAGGAGTCATAAACCATGATCTAGAATCTTGGCATATGTCCCCCCTCCAGTATTGCATCCCACATATGCACATTTTATGCAGACTGACAGTTAATCAATTGACAGGGGTGGGAGACTTCCAACCCTGGGGTCAAATCTGGCCCTCTCGGTTTCCCCAAATGGCGGTACCTCCTTCCCTATGATACCCATCTTTGGTAGCTTCCCAGCTTTCCTATGTGTTTCTTTTCCCCCTCAAAAATGTTGAAATGCATCTCATAAGACTTAGTTATCAGCAGTAAGAGCTGTAGGCTAAAATATGCTGTTTCTTTTTACTTTACCCTTTTCCGTTTGGATTTTCCCACTACTGGAATGCAGCCTTCAGTAACTCCTCTACAATAGAATTTGGCCCTTGGGCTGCAAGAGCTTCCCTTACTCTTGGCCTACAAGTTTTATAATCAAACCTGGCTCTGATGTATAAATTTCTCATGCTGCTCTGCATTCTTCTCTCACCCCACTTCCACCTCCTCCTTCTAGCCATCTTTTTACAGAGGTTTGGCAGGATCCCAAGTAACTCTCAGCAGCCTGGTGAACCAAAGCCGAGTGATGTTGGAGGAGCAAGCACGTCATCTCCTGAATGAGCCTGAAAGAGCCACCATGGGCTATTACTTGGACGAATACAAAGAGAACAACATCCCAGTAGATGCCCTTGTCATGGCTCTCTTTGAACTGCTTAACACTCATGCTAAGGTGAGATGAAAGGGACCCAAGTTGGGATGGGAAGGGAAAGAGTAACCAATCAGGGTTGAGAGCTTGATCAAGTAATGACCTGTAACATTTCTGGATTTTCACTTTGAGGATCCACATAGCATGGAGGGGGGGGGGGATTGTGTTTGTTTGCACCCATAAATCCCATCCCAATATTATATGAATTTCTAATGTCTATGAAAGAGCATATGCACATCGGTTTGGTACATCCAGTCAGGGATCCTAGAATAAACAAGAACCCTAATTGGTTTTATCAAACCCATTCTTCTACAGTTTATGGGGTGCAGGTTCTTTCCCAGGCAATACTAAACCCATATAGGGCAGGGCATCCAATTTGCATCCATTTAGGTGACTCTTTCAAAAGTGCTCTTGTTACCTGGTTGATACCTACAGGAGTTTCATGACTGGATCTTTCCTAACTGTGTTTAAAAACATCCTCTCCAACAAAGAAGTTATCTTACATGATAAATACGGGGAGAACGTATAGCAGGTTCTCATTCAACCCTCCACATTTCTTTCCTTGCTTCACAGTTCTCGCTCTTGTCAGAAGTGAGAGGCGTGATCTCTCCTCAAGACCTTGACCGTTTTGACAACCTGGTCCTGAAGAGGGAAATCGAATTCATGAAGGCCCGCCAGCCCTCAGGGACAGGGACAGGGACGGATTCCTACTCCATGATGTCTTACAGTGACACTGTCTCTTCCACCGGGAGCCACTTTACTTCCACCACGGTCAGTTCAGCTCGGGTAGGTGCTTCTCTTCCGATGCTCTTGAGGTATGCCATGGCTACACATACTCATTCGTGATGCTAATAAACATCATGGTCTCTCTCTCAGAGAGCTGCAGAGAGGTAAGGTGTGTAGCGAACAGTCTGGCTAGAATCACCCTGGGGTGCTACTCTGGTGTAAAAAATAGTTGCACAAGCAGTTTCCACTTTCTCACCTGTCGCGTAAGTCTAGTCCCTAGTGCAAATGCTCATTTTGCAAACATACACAAACATCTTTCTCTCCCTTTTGATGTACTGGAACTAACCAACTGGGGGAACTCAAGACTTGAGCCCTGGTGGCGCAGTGGTTAAATGCCAGTACTGCAAGCCACCACGTTGCAACTTCGATTCCAGAGGGCTCCAAGGTTCACTCAGCCTTCCATCCTTTTGTTGGTCGGTAAAATGAGTACCCGGCTTGTGGGGGCAATTAGCTAACACACATTGGAAGCTGCTTAATGCAGTGTAAATGTGTAACTTGGTATTGCTTAAAACAAGTCGTAAGCCACCCTGATAGCCTTTGTGGCTGAAGAGCGGGGTATAAATACCTAATTAAAAAAAGAGACTTGCCTGTGAACAAGACCGTGAATCCTCATCTCCCAGAGTCCTGTCCCAACACTCAAACCACTATACCATGCTGACTCTCACTGGTGTGCATTCACACTATGCTAAAAGTCGATAGGATGTTGGCCTATACATTTTGTTCCTGAGGTGGGGCTGCTGGGAGTTGCAGTCCAACCACATCTGAAGGGCTATGTTATCCTTGCCCCTGGTTTAGGCCTTGAATGAATTTGTTTATTCATTTATTAAAATATTTCTATCCTGCTCTATATCAAAAAGATCTTAGGGCAGCTTGCACATAATATTAAAACAAGTCTTAACTGTTCAAAACAATACAAAATTAAGGTAGCTAAATGCTTCTTAAATATCATAAGGTTTAATATCGCCTGGGAAAGAACCTGCACCCCGTAAACTGTAGAAGAATGGGTTTGATAAAACCAATTAGGGTTCTTGTTTATTCTAGGATCCCTGACTAGATGTACCAAACCCATATGCATATGCTCTTTCATGGACATAAGAAATTCATATAATATCATAAAATATCAAAAAACAGATTTAAAAGTTTTTCAAACTATGTACAATAGTGTTTGGGTTGAATTTGTAAGGCCCATTTTATGTCCCAAAAGATGGGACTCAAGGCCACTCCCATTACTGTTTTATGTGTGCGTGTGTGTGTGTGTGTGTGTGATTAAAACACAAAAGAAAGTCAACTAGAATTAAGCCCTATTGAAAGCAATTTGAAAGGAAATTTATTTATTTATTTATTTATTTATACCCCGCTCTTCAGCCACAATGGCTATCAGAGTGGCTTACAAATTCTTTTAAGCAATAGCAATTTACACATCTACACTGCATTAAACAGTTTCCAATGTGTGTTAGCTAATTTCCCCCACAAGCTGGGTACTCATTTTACCGACCTACGAAAGGATGGAAGGCTGAGTGAACCTTGGAGCCCGCTGGAATCGAACTTGCAACATAGTGGCTTGCAGTACTGGCATTTAACCACTGCGCCACCAGGGTTTCCCAACATATTCCCAATAGGAGAATGTTCAAATGATAACAAGTCTTTTCCTTAATAGGCAAAAGCCTGCTTGAAAGGGGGGAAGAGTGAATGAACCAACTTGGCAAGGGGGAGGTCCAGTTTGGTGGGCATGGGCAGAGTCTTCTCTGGGTTTAAGGGGCTTTTTAACAAAATGCCCCCTATTGGCTTTACCGGGCAGTAGCAACAGCAGCAATATTCTGACAAATCAGCTGCCTCTCTGAGATTGCCACACCACAACCACTCTGTCTCCATTGCCAGCAAGCCAGTATTGCTGCTATTAAATTTCTAAGACCTCGGCACATACACGCTATCTAATTAAGTTAGTGTAATCACCTCTAAGTGTTCAACCTCGGGGCTGCAAAATCAATTTGCTAGCCATAAAACACCTTTCATCATAAACGCATTAGCGGACGTGGAAACTGAAAACCTTTTTTAATAAGTGGAAGGCAGCTGGAAGAAAGGCGTCACGGGGAGGAGATGGAATAGGATCAGCCGCTCTTTCTCGATGTGGGTGCGGGGGGGGATGTTGCTAGCTTTCCTCTTTCTCCCTTCTGCCCTACAATAGTTGTTTCTTTAGAATAGAAGAAGAGCCCTGTTGGATCAGACTAAAGGTCTGTCTAGCCCACCATCCCCATTTCCTCAGAAGCCAACCAGATGTTTTTGTTTCCAAGTGTGGTAAGCTGTGTTAGTCTGTTGCAGGGCGGAAAAAATGACACAGACTTAAAGACTAACAGGTTGCATTTCTTATAAACTGCTGGGGTGACAGCCCACAAAGCCACGTGCTCAGTGGTGGCCAATGACAACCATGTCGGTGGGGTGGTGAATCCATTCCAGGTTTTAATCGAGGCTTTCATCGTAAATGGATTAGCAGATAAGGAAACAAAAAAGTGGCTTTCAAGGAGCTTTCCAGGGTACTGAACATTAGTTCCCAATTGATTCAGCACCTTGGATAGCTCCCTCAAAGCTATCCCACACCTGGAATGGATTCAACACCCCACTGAAACTGCCCAGCTACAACAGCTTGTGCTGGAATTCTTACTATTGATGGATCCCACAAGACTCTTTCTCGTAAGTGCTTACAGGAAATAGCAATAGCATTTCTATTTCTATACCACTTATCAGTACCAAAGCACTCCCTAAGTGATTTATAACACATTAGCTAATTGTCACCAGCAAGCTGGGTACTCATTTTACCGACCTACGGAAGGATGGAAGGCCTTGGAGCCCTCTAGGATCAAACTTGCAACTTTGTGGCTACAGTACTGACATTTAACCACTGTGCCACCAGGGCTCCACCAAGAAACCCACAAGCAAGACATGAAGGCCTTTTTCTTGCTTTCATTGCCACTGTTTGACTGGCTCTACCATTAGACTGAGTGAGGCAACTGCTTCACAAGCCAATGCGAATGGTCAGCAGCAGCAGCAGTTACCTGGTTGATCCCTGGTGGTGCAGTGGTTAAATGCCGGCACTGCAGCCACAACATTGTGAGTTCAATTCTGCAGGGCTCCAAGATTCTTGGATTCAGTGGATGCAAGCTCCAGGAACAGAGATTCCACCTCAACATGAGGAGGAACTTTTTGACAGTAAAACCTGTTCGGCAGTGGAACACACTCCCTCAGAGAGTGGTGGGGTCTCCTTCCTTGGAGGTCTTTAAACAGAGGCTGGATGGCCATCTGTCAGGGATGCTTTGATCGAGATTTCCTGCATGGCAGGGGGTTGGACTGGATGGCCCTCGTGGTCTCTTCCAACTCTATGATTCTATGATTCACTCAGCCTTCCATCCTTTCATAGGTTGGTAAAATGAGTACCCAGCTTATTGGAGAAATTAGCTAACATGTTGTAAACCACTTAGAGAGTGCACAGCACTGTAAAGCGGCATACAAATGTAAGTGCTATTGCTATTGCTATCTTCTAGAGCCCCTACCCATTCCCTTCTGTTGGGGACAGAGCTGTATGTGTTCTCCTTTAATTCTACGAGGATTATTTTCACAACCCCTCAGTATCAGAAGCATCTCTCAATACTAGTTGCTGGAGGATGCAAGTGGGATGATGCCATGGCATTCACATCTTCCCTGCCAACTTCCCATAGGCAACTGGGTGGTCTATTGTGGGGGAAAGGATGTGTGAACTGAACAACTGGCCTTAGGTCCGATCCAACATGGAGCTTCTCCTGTTCTTATGAGTCAAGTGGAGCTTCCATTCTGTGTGTTCAGAACAGAACATTCAGGAGTAGGTTCAGTAATTTTCCAATTGCTGGAAAACATGGGTGGCAAGTTGCATTGGCACGCCTGTCTTCCAAGTGGGCTTCCCAGGGTCAGCTGATTGGCTTTGGTGCAAAGAGCATGGTAGACTAGATCGATCAAGATGGGAACCATGTGGCCCTCTCAATGTGGTTGGACTGCAAATCCCCCAAGCCCTAGTCAACATAGCTGGTAGTAGGGAATGCTGGGAGTTGCAGTACAACATCTGGAGGGTTGCATGATTCCCACCCCTAAGATTGATCTTTGGTCTTCTCCAGACAGCCTTTCTTTTGTGTTCAAAGCTCCAATGGTGGTAATGGTGGAATTGCATCATTTCATAGAATCATAGAATCATAGAATCATAGAATTGCAGGGTTGGAAGAGACCACGAGGGCCATCCAGTCCAACCCCCTGCCACGCAGGAAATCACGATCAAAGCATCCCCGACAGATGGCCATCCAGCCTCTGTTTAAAGACCTCCAAGGAAGGAGACCCCACCATGCTCTGAGGGAGTGTGTTCCACTGCCGAACAGCTCTTACTGTCAAAAAGTTCCTCCTCATGTTGAGGTGGAATCTCTGTTCCTGGAGCTTGCATCCATTGCTCCGTGTTCCAATCTCTGGAGCAGCAGAAAACAAGCTTGCTCCATCCTCAACGTGATGCTGATATTTTTCACCTGTTTTACCTCACCTCTGATGGTTTTTTCCCCTTCTCCTCCATCCCCCACAATCCCTTTGTTTTGTCTTGTTTTCTTTTTTTCCCTTTTAATTGCTCAATCCACCCTCCCAGGAGCGACTCTTGTGGCTAATTGACCTCATGGAGGTAAGCAGCTCTTCAAACACCCTCTTGGGGCTTGTTGTCTTCTAAAGAGGTGCCTCCATTGAAGACACCATACAATATATGCTACATTGTAGGATATATAAAACTCAACATAACTTTCTGAAGAGAAGTTCAGAACTAGTAGCTAACCAAAATGATCTGGAGAAAATCACATATTTGCTATCTAATACAGCTAAGTCTGCTGTGTTTAATACTGTCAGATTTGGGGCGAAAGCCGCCAAACTTAGATTAGATTTTGAGGATAATGATCCAGGTGGGAACTTGTGATAAATATATTTATATTGATTTGAATGGCTCATGTAACATCATGCCATGATTAATATTAAACACTTTTGTAACCGTTGTTTAAAGATTTATTGTTATATATATTATAGAGCCAACTGTGATTTTAAAAGTTTTCAATGGTTTTAATAATTTTTGTAAGATTGTAATTTGATGGCCATACCCTGTATATGATTGTCATGAATAAATTTGATATTAAGAGATGCATCTATGTGCATCTATGCACACCCATGCACAGATGACACCACATCCCTAACTCTAATTCAGCAACTTTGAATGGAGTGCAACTGCTCCACATCAGACAAAAATGTCCAGCTGCTTCTGTAGGAATGTACAAATGAGTAAGCCATCAGACAGGACTTCCAGACTTTTTTTTTTCCTGGCTTTTCTTTGCAAACAAAGATTCAGGAAGGACTCATCCCACACTTTCTGCAAGCACGCTGATGACTAAAAAGGCCAATCCGGGATAAACAAGTCCGGTTGCAGAAAGCACAGCAGAAGGTCTCCTTGGGTGATGTTTCCGGGTTGTGGTCCTTTCTGTGTTGCCGTTTCTCTTCAAGACTTGTTTGGCATGAGTTCTCAAATAAGGCTGCCGCATTGTGGATAGTGCATCTCCATGCCTCCCGATGTGAGGCCAGGGTGGACCATTGCTGGTGATCATTATGCATGAATAAACTCACCTTGTTATATAGCTCAATCCTGTGCATGAAGAAAACCCTAATTCTCCACCTAGACAAGGGTGGAAAACTTCAGTTTTCTAGCTGTCGTTGGACTACACATACCATCGCTCCAAGGCATAGCCCTGGCTGGTGGTGGCTGATGGGATTTAGTGTCCCATGAGATCTGGACTACCACAGGCTGCCTACTTGAGGGTTAAAGGATCTTTAGCAGTGAGCAATACAAAAAGACTTTCTTTGTTGTCTGGGGTGGAGAGCCAGTGCCATTCAAAGTGAGCAGATTACAAAGGTTTTTGCACATTTTTTTCAGTGGTTTTTCACAATTTGGAACTTCTTTGTGAAAAAAATCATTTGTGCAAAACAAAAAAGAGTAGATTTTTTGGCAACAACCAAACTTTGCATAGAAGACAAGGCAATTTGCACAAAACAGTGCTGTTTGTGCAATGTTGTTTTTGTGTAAAAAATAAAATAAAAGAAGACCCCCCCATGTGTCTGTGGATTTCCCCCTCCCCCTAAAAACATTGTGGAAGTTGAAACTTTGAGTGGACAAGAAAGCAAGGCAATCAGGTTTATCCATCCCTGCCTGTAAGCTAAGTTCTTGTTTGAACAGAAGAAGGCAGGGGGTCAAGATTGGAAGCTTTGGGATACAAAATCAGAATGACATTAAAAAAAAAAAACTACAATTCTCAGAATCCCTCGGCTGTTGTGGGGGGTCAGGGAGTTGTAGTATAGAAAATGAACTTTTCCATAGCTTGCAGCCTCTAGTCTAAACAGTGGGCCCTTCCCTTAACGGAGTGGTTGGATGTCTTTGTGTACAAGATTCTGGGGATATTAAGTTAACCCGCATCCTGTGATGGGAACCATTTCACCTTATGCTTAAGTGCCAATGAATGGCTTAAGCCACAAATGATGCAGCAGAACTGAAGAGACAGCATTAGGCATTAATAGGTTTGTTTTTCCCTGGGTGATTGAGCATCCCATCAGTCTGCCACTTGTCAATGTGCCATCTGGGGGTGGGACCGAAAATCATCATCTCCTCTCCAGTCACACGGCGCTTTGCTTTAAAAGCCACTGTAGTCGCTAGCCACTGTAGTCTCTAGCCACTGTAGTCTCTAGCCCCTTAATAATCTCTTTGGCAGTGAAAAATATTATGCAGAAGAACAGGGGGTATTTATATATATATGCAATTTTATAATGGAGCACTGTCAAACCAGTAGGAATTTTTGGTTAAAAGGGATGATTACATTGCCTACCTAACATTTCCCTTTTCCCTCTGATCTTAGCTGCATCTCTCCAAACAGCTGGGGAAAGGGTGGATTATCCTAGGCCAAGTACACACTACACCAATAATCCTGTTTGAAAATGGATTATTTGCCATGGCACCTTCCAATAGAATCCTGGGAATTGTAGTTTGACAAGGACTTTAACCTTCTCTGCCAAAGAAGTCCCAGTGCCTCACCAAAAGTAGTGTAGATTTAGCCCTAGCAACTGTATATTGTTGTGAGCTGCCCCTCTTATAGTACAAAATATGTGGGGGGTCATGGTCTTGAGTGGGCAATCAAGAGCCATAAGCTTTACAAAAGGCCCATTCCAGCTGTCGTTCAAAATGGTTCAAACTGGTTTGATAATGGGATTGGACACAACACCCTGCAGTTTTGGACAGTGGACTACAACTGGACACAATCAGCTTTCTGAAGAAGAGTAGTTTTTTTTTTCTTATGCTTTCCATATCAGTTTCATCTTTAATAGACGCATTTGGATGTAGCATTACATTTTGGCCTCTTAGCCCTATGCATAAAGATGTCATTTGAGTGAATTCCCAGATGTTAATCAAACCAGGTGTTTGCCTTTTCTGCATAATCCTTTCCTTTCCTGGCTCCCAGCTCTTCTCCCCACTCCAAATAAACACACACACACACACACACACACACACACACGGCCCTTCCTGATTGACAGCCACACCGGTCTTGCCTGTCAGAGAGAAGAACTAGCTCTGTCATCTTTGCTAATTTTTGGCCGGGATCCACTGATTCTGTTGATTCCATCCCAGCTCTGTTTTGACATTTGATAATGGCATTTGGGCTGTAATTATAATTATGAGGTGGGGATGGAAGGAACATCTGGCAGCCACGTACATGTGAGATGGATGATTTTGTGAGCGGGAAACGGGGGGGGACGTGGAAGAAAGGGGTGGGTAGGAATGCAGTAGATAAGGCAAGATGACTCAGAAGCTGTTGCCCTGTACCTGCCTTCAAGCTGTCTCTGTCCTATGGGGGCCCGATCCTAGGATTTTCCCAGTAAGATTTCTGCAGAGGGAATTTGTAATCGCCTTCCTCTAAGGCAGTGTTTCCCAAACTCTGGCCTTCCAGGTATTTTGGACTTCGGCTCCCAGAAACCCTGATCATTGGCCAAGGTGGCTGAGGCTTAGAATCATAGAATCATAGAGTTGGAAGAGACCATAGGGGCCATCCAGTCCAACCCCCTGCCCTGCAGGAATACACAATCAAATCACCCCCAACACAGAGGGCCATCCAGCCTCTGTTTAAAGACCTCCAAAGAAGGAGATTCCACCACAATCTGAGGCAGTGTATTCCACTGTCAGACAGAAAGTAGCAAGGGAGTTGAGTCAACTTTTGTTGTTGTTGTTATTTTGATAGTTACGCAGATGTGGACTCATTTAATAGTGGAGAAGGGATATTATCTGGTTCCATTGCCGGCTTACAGGGCTTCATTGGGTTCTCTTGTGGCCAGGGCTGGTTTAAGGCACTGGCGGCATCAAGCATCCACAGGGGGGCCATCATTTGGAGGGCCCAGTAGTAACCCTCCTCCTGCAAAAACATTATTAGTAATAATCTGAATATCCTGTACTGTGAATAGCTTAGGTTGAGTTAGGTTACATTGACCTGAGATTAACATATGGGCCCCCGAAAATAAAGCATTGCAGGGGGGCCCAAAATTCCTTAAACTGCTCCTGTTTGTGGGTGATGAGGCACTAGCAGGCCAGATGGGGAGTTTATGTTGTACCATAGACCAGTGGCTTAAAACACTGAGACATCTGCAGTCTCCCACCCCATCCCAGTAATCACATAGAGCCTTATTGCCCTCTCTCTGGCTTTTCTTCGCAAATGAAGATTCAGGAAGGACACTGTTATAGCACTATTGTTCCATTTTAACCACTCTGACTGCCTCCTGTGGAATCCTGGGATTTGTAGTTTACGGAGGGGGCATTTAGAATTCTCAGCCAGAGAGTTCTTAGGCTTTACTAAACTACAAACCCCAGAATTTCACAGGAGGCAGCCATAGCAGTTAAAGTGGAATAATAGTATTATAACAGTGTAGTGTGATAAGGCTCATAGTAATGATTTTAAGTCACTTTTGAGAAATGAGTAAGAAAAACAACTACTTTTTTGAAATAATGGGAAATAGAGCAGTAGTGAACTACTAACGAGGCTCTGGAACTATAATGTAACTGATTACTTTTTTAAAAAAAAAGTTATGTTCAAAACTCTAAAATTGACTGCAAAATTTAAGAAGATCAGTCCACAACAAAACATTTTCTTCCTTATTCCACCTGTAACATTAGTATTTTGCTTGCTTCCCTCTTGCTAGAATACATCAGACTTAGAAGGAGGAGACAGCCAAAGCAGCGTCAATGTCCTGCCTGACATCTCCCTGGTAAGGCATATTCCTCTCTTTCTCTTTTCCTTTCCCTTCATTTCTCCCCCTCATCAGCACGTCTGCTGTGCCGGAATTGGTTGCTCATTCAGGATGCTGGAGGAGACAGCTACAAATCTGTATATTTTGACACATGAAATCAACATAATTGGCACCTTGTTTCCACAAACATGGCCAAGGTTGTGGGGAGCCGTCTGGCATTTAGCTGACAATTGCCTTAATGCTTCAAAATGTCTGTGCTGACATGAGAATAGGGTGATGGGGCGGCTGAGAAACGTTAACGATACAATAGAAGACTATAGGAAAGTGAAGTCAAATCATTTGCTCCATCTAACACAGTACTGTATATTCATTTCTGGCCGGCAGCTAAAGTTCTCTAGGGTTTCAAGTGGGATTCTTTCCTAGCCCTCCCCGAGGGATAGAATCATAGAATCACAGAATTAGAAGGGGTCCCGTAGGCCACTGGGTTCAATTCTCCACTCAGTGCAAGAACTCCACCTAAAGCTGTCCAGACTCTATTGGGAGACATCCAAAGAAGGAGGCCCTGCTCAGTTGACTCTAGGGAGTCAACTAGATGGGAAAATTAACAGCAAATATTTGTGCATTAACCCACCATCGCAGCAGTGTTTATTTCTCGTCACAATTTTTTCTCAAGATCGCTGGCATGGGAAGCTATCCGTGTTTGAAATTCACACGGAGCATGTCCGTGAATAAAGATGGTGGTTGTGAGTGAATTATTTGAATTATTTGCATTATTATTCTCCAAAAGCTCCCACTGTGGCACATTTTCCCCCTCATTAAATCCAAGATGTGGAAGAGCAATCTTATGCTTCATATATATATATATATATATATATATATATATATGCTTCACCATGCGAAAATTGTCCACAATTGCATCTGTGAAAATCAACAATGGCATTTCTTGCAACTTCGCCGCCAGGAAGCCCACCCCTGCACACATCTAACCAATCAGGCTTTGACTTCTGAAAAGTTCCCCAATTTGAATTGGTTGTTCAATGAGTGGAAATGCTCATTTCTGCATCTCTTTCTCTCTTTCTCTTTCTCTCTCTCTCTCTCTCTCTCTCTCTCTCTCTCTCTGGCTTTTCTTCGCAAACGAAGATTCAGGAAGGACTCATCCCACGCTTTCTGCAAGCGCGCTGATGATAAAAAGGCCAATCTGAGATAGACAAGTCTGGTTGCAAAAAGCACAGCAGAAGGTCTCCTTGGGTGATGTTTTTGGGTTGTGATTCTTTCTGCATTGTCATTTCTCTTCAAGACTTGTTCGTCGTGAGTTCTCAAATAAGACTGCAGCATTGTGGATAGTGCGTCTCCATGCCTCCCGATGTGAGGCCAGGGCGGACCACTATATATATATATATATATATATATATATTTAAAAAACTTCATAGGAAACAATGAAGGGTGTTATCGTTGAATACATGGAAGTTTTGCCCCCCTCCTTTTGAAAACACTCCAAGGTTTTAAGCCAAGGATCTTTCCAAGGTGCTGAGCCCTATCCCCCAAATAGGTTCAGCACTTTGGATAGCTCCTTTGCAGCCACTGACAACCTGGAGTGGATTCACTGCACCACTAACATGGGAGATTTATCAGACGCGGGGGAATGTGCCAAAAATCACTTTCCCAACTGTGTCAGAAGAATGGGAGAACAGGAAGGGTGACCTTACCAGACACCCATGTCCTTGAGCCATTCTGGGGGTTTAGTGCTGCTGCAGATGTAGCTCCATTTTCCTATGTTGCTAATAGAAAGAGATGCTTTACTCACAGCTGCGCTACACCCCCAGGACACTAGAGGACGACATCATCTGATAACCTTGCCCCTTCCTGTTCTCCTAGTGATCATTTGACACATTTTTGACACATCTGATAATTTCCATGGTAGCCACCAGTTACCACTGGTGCTCTGCACCCCTGAAATAGCAAGAGAAGCAACCAGAGGTGGCATATCACCCATATCTAAAGGCAATTCTTCTTGTTTTTTTCCCCTCAGGATGATGTTTCCACTTTCCCTGAGGAGCCCCCAGCCTTCAAACCTCCACCTCCGCAGCCTTCGTCTCAAACAGCAGCGGAGTCCTCTGCTCCCCAGAACAAACACACGTTGAAAGAAACCCTCCAACGGCCATCCTCAGAATCCTCCCAGTCGGGCCTGTTCTTTGTAGCACCCTGCAACCCCACTCCTCCCCCCAGCCTCTCTGAGAAGGACACAGTCAGCCTTGCCTCCTCGTCCTCTACCACTGCTTCCTCCACAGATGGTTCCATCTCCAGCGCCATCTACGCTTCCATCAGTCCTGCCCCCCACCATGCCTCCAGAAGGCCTGCTGAGGCCCGCTTGCTATTGGTCAACCAACACCCAATTGGGCCCTTCCCTCGGGTCCAGTCGCCAACACGGCTAAAGAGTCCTTCTCCTGAGACCACGAGCTCCACCAAACTCCCACGCCCTAGTGCTGCTTCACCTTCACCACCACCGCCTCCGCCATCCCATCCTGCTCCACCCCCTCCGGCCGAAAAGGGGGGCTCAGAGGCTGGGGCAGCTCAGCACTTTATCATGGTGGAAGTCCACCAACCCAACAGCGAGCCAGATGTGAACGAAGTGAGATCTCTGCCCCAAGCCAGAGGTGAGAACTCTTCCTTCAGTAACTCAAGCTCAGGTCTTCATTCATTCATTAAAGATGTCCTGGTTGTGTGCTAGTTTTTGTCTTGAACATTCCCTTTTCACAAGACAGTTTAACAGTTGTAGCTTTGCTTCCCCCTGGTGGTGGTGTTTGCTCACTGCAAGTGTTATCCATTTTAACTCTTGACTTTTCTTTCCTACTTGGCTACAGCCATCATTTCAACTATTCTAACACAATAGGAGAGAGGAGAAGACCTTGAGAGCTGCAGTAGGTCAGAATGCAGCAACAGGGCACCATAGTTTAGTCTGGGAGCACAACCACACACACACACTCCAGTCTATATTTCAGAAGTAGAAATCATGCTTTTGGTTGCATGCAGACCCCCAATGCCATTTTCATGGCCCTGAAAGCTCTCCAGAAAAAGGGGGGGGGGCTAAACTTTTTTAAAAAGAATTACACAACTGTGGGGATGTAATTTATTTATTTATTTAATCTATATGCCACCTTTTCTCCGGAAGGGACCCAAGGAAGCTCACAAAATCCCACATAAAATACCATTTAAGACCATTAAAAACATCACAATATAAAATCTAAAATTACATGAAATACATAAAAGCTAAAAGATTTTTAAAAATAAACAAAATAGAATTCTTCACCGAGCTTCTTCTCAAAGGAATCAATGAGTAATTTAAGCCATTTTCTTCCTGCTCTGAAAAAAAAAACAAACTTTGAAGATCACACAAGTTTTGAACGCAATTTGCAATTCTGGACTTAGTTTGTGCAAAATTCACACATGGTTGTTTTGAACAGAAAAAAAGCATTTTCTATCCAGGGAACAGCATGTTCTGCACAGTGAATGTAGAAAGTGTAGAAATATTTTCTGCACAGAAAATGTGGTTTTGAATGCAAATCACACACACAGGTGAATTTTGTGCAGAAAAGGCATTACAGCATGACAGCATTTTTCTAAAAAAGGAAACAGTTTTTTTTTCTGTGCAGGAAATGATATTTTTGTTTAGAAATATTTTTTTTCTGCATAGAAGGTGATGTTTCCTGTGCAGAAAATGCTGTTTTCTGCTCAAACCAACCAAATGCGAATTTTGTAAAATATAGGTCCAGAATTTTGAAGATTCTTGTCAGTTCAGGATTCTTCTTGTCAGGGTTTCTCAACACTGAAAAAAAGGGGGGGATTTTTCCAGTCGTCTTTCTATCCCTACAAAAGAGGGCAGGGAGATCACAGTCCTCCACTAAGACAAAGTGTGAAACTTGCCCACCTTTCTTGTATTGAAAAATCCACTTTAAAAAAAAAAAGGAAGGATTTTTTTTAAAAAAATTTGGAGGAGCCCCCAGAGATAATCCTATTATTTTCAATAGGATGAATGCTGGAAGTTTATCATAGAAACACATTGGCGGACCTAGAAATGCCTAGAGAGAACATATTATTTTCATACCTGGCTAAGTGAAACCATGGATACCAAATCCATGGATATGGGGGTAAACCTGTATAATTGTAGCAATTTATGGGGCGGGGGGCATGGAGCCCTAACTACTTACATTTTAAAAAATAACTTTTTGAGTTCTGCAAAGGACATCCTAAACATCTCTATCAAAGAAGAACAAGGCCAGGCACTAAGGGTAATCCTGAATGAATTGGAGCAGTTGGAGGATAGATCACCATTGTGATATACTGTTATACCCACCCAATCTTTGTGTGGGGTGAATCAGAGATGGGGCCTGCTTCCAAAAAATGCAGCACCTCACTGGTCTATCCCATTTCTCACCTGTGCTGCTCTCCTGACAGCTTTTCTCTTGTTCTCACCCACAGCCTCCACTCTCTCCCAGCTTTCAGACAGTGGGCAGACCCTAAGTGAGGATAGCGGTGTGGACATCGGAGATGCAGAGGTCAGTGCCAGAGACAGGAGTCGGACTCAGGGTCCCATCAAAAACCGGAGCCCCCAGGAAACCCCCAGAGCAGACGGGCTGGTAGAGGCAGGACCCAAACCGGTAAGCAAATAATGAATGACAATTGTGGGATAGGGTAAGAAGGGAACGGCACTGTTGGATCTTAGACAGGTTGGGACCACTTTCATTGGAGGAAAGTTTGCCAGTGGCTGGTAGTTCTCAGTGCAAGGGAACCCTGGAAGCACAGTGGTTAAATGCCAGTCCTGCAGCCACAATGTTGTGAGTTCCATCCTGCAGGGTTCCAAGGTTCACTCAGCCTTCCATCCTTTCGTAGGTCTGTAAAATGAGTACCCAGCTTCCTGGGGGGATTTAACTAACACATTGTAAAAACTGCTTAGAGAGTGCCTAGCACTATAAAGCAGTATAGAAATGTAAGTGCTATTGCTAACAGTTTGTAAGTTGCTCTGAGAGCCTTGGTATCTGATGAGTGGATATAAAAACTATAAATAAATAAAAATCTATATCTATATCTATATATCTTGGGTATGTTTCCTTTCCCAATGTACTGATTGGCCACTTACCCAACCAAACCCCTCTCTCCCCTCGCTCCCTCAGCCACTCACCACCCACATGCAAATTCCCTCTCCACCTCACAATCCACTCCCGCCACTCAATCTGCATCTACACCCCCAGCCTCACAAGGGCTCCTCCCGCCTCTCCCTCCCTCAGCCAATCACCACCCACATGCAAATTCCCTCTCCTCCTCACAATCCGCTCCTGCCACCCAATCTGCATCTACACCCCCAGCCTCACAAGGGACCCTCTCTCCTCTCACTCCATCAGACACTCACCAGCCACATGGAAAACTATCCAATATTTTACAAATTTAGAAAGATGATAAATCATAAAAGTAGTCCCCAATGGGAATAGTCAGAGGTGGTTTGTCATTGCTGTAGCCTACAGCGCCTGGTGTTCATTGGTGGTCTCCCATCAAAGAATTAGCCAAGGCCAACTCTGCTTAGCTTCCAAGATCGGATAGGATCTGGTGCCTTTATAGGCATTTTTTTACTAGCAAAGAAATGGGATAGAAATAGAGAACTGAGAATTGATTGCACCACTAGAGGGCAGCATGGACCATGTTTTTCAGTTCTGGGAGGCTTGGGGAATGGGTTAGCATTACTTTTGTGGGGTTTGATAAGAATTTTTAATGAATGTTCGGAGTTATGGGTGTGTGTTGGAGAGGACTTGAGATTTTAATGATTTGATTGTGGAGGAAAGTGAACCTGACAGATTTCCTGCTGGGACAGGTAGCAGTTTTCATGTCAGTAGAGTGGTATATCCACTCTTGGTTTTAGTCAGAACTATCCAAGGCATTGAACCAATTTGGGGAGTTTGTGATCAACACCTTCATTGCCCGGAGTAAAACTCAGGCTGCATCTGCACTGAAGAAATAATCCAATTTGGCCCTGCTTTAAGAGTCATGGCTCTGTCCTATCAAATCCTGGGATTTGTAGCTTCACAAGATCTTTAGCCATCTCTGCCAAAGACTGCTGATGCCTCACAAAACTACAAATCCCAGGATTCTGTAGGATGGCGCTATGGCAATTCAAGTGGTGTCAAACTGCATTATTTCTACAGTGTAGATGAACCCTGAGATAAGCCTATACTGACATGAAACCTGCCATTACATCCGCCTGAGTGACTTTTGACCATGTTCTTTTTTTCTCTTCTGCTCATCCATCCCATAGCCAGGCCTTCTAGAACCGACATCCCATCTGATCCGGGTGACAAAGAGTGCTCCGACCCTGGGCATTGCCATCGAGGGAGGAGCCAACACTCGGCAGCCTTTGCCTCGGATTGTGACCATACAGGTAAAGTAGATGGAGACTGAAGCAACCAGCAAGCACATTCATTTTTATGGAACTGCAGGCCATGGTTTTAAAAAGCAGACCTTGGGAAGTTACAATTGTCTCTCCATATCCACGGATTTGGTATCCATGGATTTAAAGATTCATGGCTTGAAAATAGTCTTTAAAAAATAATAATCCAAAAAGCAAACCTTGATTTTGCCATCTTATATAAGGGACACCATTTTGCTATGCTGTTGCATATAATGGGACTTGAGTATTCACCGATGTAAGTATTCACGGCTTGAAAATGTTCTTTAAAAAATAATAATCCAAAAGCAAACCTTGATTTTGCCATCTTATATAAGGGACACCATTTTGCTATGCCATTGCATATAATGGAACTTGAGTAGTCACGGATTTTGGTATCCATGGGGGCTCCTGGAACCAAACCCCAGCAAATATGAAGGGACAATTGTATTTTTAAAAAGTGCTGTGTTGTGCAGCTCATCACAAAGTTCCCCCCTTTTGTTTGTTCCCACTAACAGTACAAGAAAATCTTAGTAGTATTCCCTCAAAAAAACAGTACAAGAAAATCTTAGTAGTATTCCTTCAGTTCTCTTAGAACTGAGAAGAAAATATAAAACTTGGATAAGCCAACTCAAAATGCTTAAAGTACCCCATTAAAGTAACTTCTGAAAAGTAATTAGAAAATGGTACTTATTACCCTCTGTAATTAATTACAGAAGAGGTGGGAATTATACAACTCTCCAGATGTTGTGGGACTGCAACTCCCAGTATTCCTCACCATTAGCTATGCTGACAAGGACTGATGGGAGGGCCAATCCAATAACATCTGGAGGGCCACATCATTTCTGTCCCTTCATTATGCCTTCTTTACTCAGAAAATATAACAAGTTAGGGGTAACTACATGTTTACCTGTACTGTAGAATGGTATCATTTTCATGTTCCGTCCTCTGGAATCCTGGACTTTCTAGTTTGGTGTAGTACTGTACTTAGAATTCTCTGCAAGAGAGCTCTTGTCCACCCCCCTGAACTACAGCTCTCAATGACCTTTGAGAAGAGAGGGACTGAAGATTAAATCAGATTGATATTGTAGTGTAAACCCGCAACTCAGGTGGCTTTGGGAATTATAGTTCAAGCACATGAAGTATGTGTCCTCCAGATATTTTTGGTCTTTAGCTCCCAGAATCCCTGGCCAAGCAAACTGGGGCTTTGGGGAACTGAAGTCCAAAACACCTGGAGGAGCAAATTTTGAGAAGCACTACACTAGAGCTCTCAGGCCGAGAATTCTAAGTTCCTCATCAAACTAGAAATCCCGGGATTCAAGAGGATGCTGTTAAAAGTGGTATGAAACTGATACAACTGTGCAGTGCAGATATGCCCATAATTATATTTGTAATATCTTAATTCCAAATTCTGGTAAAGGGTCTAAGTACAGGTACACTGTGTTTCCTACGTACCACACTCTCAAACCTATTGGTTTATTCTTGCTATGCTTTCTTTTAGTTGTGTCTTTTTGGGTTGGTTTGATCTGAGAGCAATCATGGCTTTATCTCTGTGTCCCTTTTGTCTCTTGCTGCCTTGGCTTTTAAAATAAAAAATAATAATAATCATTTTAAGCTACTCTTGCAGCTTCGGAGAATCTGGTTGGGAAAAGATGACTCATGGCTTTAAATACAGAGAAAGAGAGGCCTGCAGGCTAAGAATTATTCATTTCTAACCTTTACAGAGCACTTCTGACTAATGGGTAATTTAGGAGATCACAGTTGCTAATTTGGACCCTAGCTCTGCAATGTAAGCTGTAGAACGAAACCGGAAGAACCGTTTTGTTGTGTTCAGGTTTTGGGTTCTCACTCCAAGACCACACAGAATACAGGCTCACCCCAGATTCGATACCCACAGTTTCACTTATCCAAGTCCAAAAAAATATGTTCTCAGCAGCCGTTTCTAGGTCCTCCAATGTGATTCTATTATCAACTTCTGGTGTTTGTCTCATTGAAAATAATAACAGGGGGCCTTGGAACATATCCCCATGGATACGGGGGTCAACCTATAGTTATGGTTACAGTTATCTTTGCTTTGCCTCAAGAATATGCAATCATCTTCTGTATCCAGTCACTGAATTTTAGAGTCCATGTCAGTGGGGCAGCGAATCCGGTCCAGGTTTTAACCTGAACTTTAACGGGGTTATCTAAGGTGTTGATTTTCAGAGTGAATTTTCATTGATGACAAGAGATGTCAACGTTTGAGCCATTATGATAAATACAGGCATCTTCATGAATTTTAAACGGTGTATTGTTTTAAAATGTCTTGGTTTTACTTGTTTTTTTAAATTGATATATGTTTTTAATTGATATGTGTTTTGAACCAATGTTATGTCTCTGTGTTAATGTGTTGTTCCCTGCCTCAATCCATAGGGAAAGGTGGGTAAGAAATCATCATCATTATTATTATTATTATTATTATTTACGGCACCATAAAGTCTATGTCAGTGGGGCAGCGAATCCGGTCCAGGTTTTAACCTGAACTTTAATGGGGTTATCTAAGGTGCCGATTTTCAGAGTGAATTTTCATCAATGACAAGAGATGCCAACGGTTTGAGCCATGATGATAAATACAGGCCTCTTCATGAATTTTAAACTGTGTATTGATTGTTGCAGTGAAGCTTATAACAATTAATTTGCTTTTTCCTTTCTCTGTCTCCTCTGCTTTTCCTTTCTTCCTTTCTCTGTCTGCAGAGAGGAGGGTCTGCCCACAACTGTGGAAAATTAAAAGTGGGTCACGTCATCCTAGAGGTGAACGGAGTCACCCTCCGAGGGAAAGAGCACCGAGAAGCCGCTCGGATCATCGCTGAGGCCTTTAAAACGAAGGAGAAGGACTATATTGATTTTCTAGTCACAGAGTTTAATGTTGCACTTTAGGGATGGGGCAGCTAAAGCCCCAAAGCCAAATAAGAGAGAGAGAGAGGGAGGGAATGAGAGAGAATGAAAGGTAAGGAATGAACAGGGTTCCAAGAGGACTGCCACACATGTATTTAACATACATGCACTGTCACAACATCCAGGTAAAGATCTCATGTGAAGTCCAGCATCACACATATGACTGTCCCTGGTGTTGGACATATCCAGGATCTCCTACCAAATAGGCTGTGGGTTGGTGTTCCAAGACTCGGCAGCTTCTCTGCTATGGTATTCCACTTCTGACACCATCCCAAGACGGATACGCCTAGGAGAAGAGTCCTGGCCGGGAAGGCGGAGGAAAGAAAGGATTTTGAGACAGGACCAAGAGAGTCGCCTCCTGATGTTAATTCTTCCTGTAGATCATCTTCGCCTGGTTAGCAAACCATGGTTTAGATCTCTCTTTGTCCCTTTATTTGAACAACATGGCCAGTCACCTGTCTGAAAAGCTTGCCTGTCCTTTCTCTCACTTCCTCACCATGCATCTTAAGGAAGCATCTTGCAACTGCTTCACAGCACCAATGAAGAGGATGGGGGAGAGGAGCAACGTATTGCTCCACCTTGATCCCTTTAGCTAGAAGAGAGAGGAGCCTCCAGGGGATGCTATCTCTCATGCTTTGGGAACTGGATCTCTATGATCCTTCCTAGAGTGAGGTTTCCACTGTCTGCCTTTCCATTCATGCATAGCCAGCAATGAAGGATGCCTTGTAAATGGCCATCAACGTCACTGTATTTATATACAAAATAGCCTGTGCTTTTAATTTTTCAATAAAGCAAATACATTAAGGGCGGGGGGAGAGAACAAAAAGGTGTGTGTGTGTTTTTGTTTTGTTTTGTTTGATTGATTTACAGCATGTGCAAAACCTCTTTGTGCTAAAGCCATTTTCAGAGAGGCTTATGGGAATAAAGCAAGGCTTTCCACAACAAACAACATGGCAGAAGCAGAGGCAGTAAATCACAAAGGTCTTTGCAAGCGAAAAAGCAGACCCAGGAGGGAGCAGAGGCAGAGGAGAGTCATGAAACTGCTCATGAAGGAATGGCAGCTAGAAGATAAATGTAATCCAAGCCATTCAGAACCAGAAAATATTATGTTGAAGGGAAAGATTGCAAGTTGCTTGCTGAACTGTCAAAGGTCTGGCATGTTCCTTGTCTGTTGTGTAAGGACATTCTGCACACAAGTTTCCACCCTTAAAAAGACCCTCTCCCCAAACTGTTATTTTCCTTACATCACTTGGTTGCAAGCACTTGTAGGTCTTAAAATTCAGCAGGATCTACATGGGGCTCCTCAAGTTACCTTCCTCCAGGTCTGTTTTGAAGCTTTCAAAGGTATTTGTTGTTTATTTATCTACAAAGATTTCCAAACTGCTTAGGGTCTGAAGATTTCAAAGTGGTATATCTTAATAAAACATACAATGTACACCACACAGACATTGTCCATGAATTAGATAGTGGGTTAGCAGTGCCATATTTATGCTATGGCTCCAGATATGGAGGATTCTCTAAATACTATCTATGGCCAGCATCCTGTTAGTTACGATGCTGTGAGTTATGACTTTGTAATGGTTTCCTGTTAACATTCACAACTATGATACCATTGCCAAGATTGCAAAACAAAAACAACAAAAAAAACCACCTTAAAATCCAGCCAGCCCTTCAGAGCAATGGAGTTCTGCACCTCCAGAGCAATGGAGGTGATACAATTCAGCCCCACCATACTCCAGAGGGCAGGATTAGAATTCCAAAATGACTTTAACAGATTAGAAAGCTGGGCCAAAACTAACAAAATGAATTTCAACAAGAAGAAACGTAGGATACTACACTTGGGCAGTAAAAATGAAATGCACAGATATAGGATGGGTGATACCTGGCTTGATGGCAGTACATGGGAAAGGGATCTAGGAGTCTTAGTGGACCACAAGCTGAACATGAGTGGGCAGTGTGATGCAGCAGCTAAAAAAGCCAATTCAATTCTAATCTGCATCAGTAGTAGTATCTAGATCAAGGGAAGTAGCAGTGCCACTCTATTCTGCTTTGGTCAGACCTCACCTGGAATACTGTGTCCGGTAAGAGCTGTTTTACAGTGGAATACACTGCCTGGGATTGTGGTGGAGTCTCCTTCTTTGGAGGTTTTTAAACAGGAGCTGGATGGCCATCTGTCGGGAATGAATTGATTGTGTATTCCTGCAGGGTGGGGGGTTGGACTAGATGTCCCTTGTGGTCTCTTCCAACTCTATGATTCTATGATGGGCCAGGCCCTGAGAGCTAGGAAACCCATGTGCAGTGATGGACTTGTTAACATCTGACTTAGAAGATTCACTTGAGTGGAAGTGAGTAGAAGTTTATTTTTAGCTGCTGTTAAATGCATGAAAATGGGCATTTTATGAAAGCAGCTGGTGAAGAAAAAAACACACCTCCCCAACCCAGAGGCCCTCTCATGTCCCAAAGAGCAGAGCTTGGGGAATTTGGCCTAAATATAGCTCAGAAATGTAATGCACCATAAGAGAAATAAAGCTACAGTAGCAAAGAGCCAAAAGGGACTAAATACCCTAAAGGCACCAGATCCTGTCTGAACTTGTAAGCTAAGCAGGGCCAGCCCTGGTTAGTACTTGGAGTGGGATTCATGCAGCCCTCCAAATGTGGTTGGACTCCAACTCCCAGCACTTCTCATCATTGCCAATGCTGGATAAGGCTGCTGAGAACTTCAGTGCAACCCTATCTGGATGATTCCCACCCCTGTGCTACTGAGGGCTTACAATATGGAGTGCCATCAGCTAGAAGGAAGTGCATCTCATGGTACACTTTTTCTCTCTTTCTTAAAAAAGATGGTGATGTTACCTGAACGGCCCCAGATCCTGTCTGATCTTGGAAACTAAGCAGGGTCAGCCTTGGTTAGTACTTGGACGGTAGACCACCAATGACTATCAGGTGATGTAGGCTCTATTTCAGAGGAAGGAACTGGCAAAACCACATCTGAGGATCCCTTGCCTAAGAAAACCCTATGAAAATATAGGTTTTCTGTGGTTTTTCCCCGGGCTGTTCTCAGAAAATGCTAGCCATAGATGCAGGTGAAACGTCAGGAATAAACTCTTCCAGAACACAGCCTCACAGCCTGGAAAAAAACCCACAGAAAAACTATAGATGCTGGCCATGAAAGCCTTCAACTTCACCTTTGAAATTCATAGCATTGTCATAAGTCAACTGGCAACTTGCAGACAAATGCACGTAGGAAGGAGTTATGTTAAATTAGGGTCTTTTATTTGTTTTTGTTTTTTTAAGAAAACTTTACAGAAACTTTTTAAAAAGATTTTTAACTTTGCAGAAGACATTGTTGTCATTATTTAACTTTGCAAAAGGCATATCATTGTCATCCAATATATTGATATGCAGAAAAATAAACCAATCGTGCTACTATGAATCATTTGATGCACTGTTGAAGGAAACGGAGAAGAAAAACAAAAATGCTGTCAGTAACAATGTTTAACCCTGTCTTCGGGATCAATGTTTTCTTACAAGCAAAACTAAGGAGAGAAACTTTCAGAACCTGGCTAGTCCCAAGAACAAACTTTCTGGCCTCAAGGCCAATCCAGATATACCTCTGTTAACAAAGTAGATGCATTTGTGGGCATGTCTTTTCTTTAACAGGAAAAAAAAATGATACCAGAAGAAAAACAAGGGAAAGATTCTGGCACCACCACAACAAAAAAGGATAGCAGTTCAGGAAGTTTCAGCAAACTTTGCATTCAAAACTAACAGTATCCACTGTGCAAAATGAAACAGTCATGCTAGGTAAGCTTTGCATAAGTGAATAAAGACATTTTGCATCTTCACCAGACCACTTGAAGGTTTCTTCTTCTTCTTCTTACAAGTCTATGCCACCCAACAGCCAAAGCTGTCTGGGCCAGTGGGCTTCAGAGAAATAATAATAATAATAATAATAATAATAATAATAATAATTATTATTATTATTTCTATCCCACCTCTCTGCAATGCAATCGGGGTGGCTTACAGCATAAAAATACTATAATTACATTAGTACCCTAACCTACCCACTCCTTAAAACAACATTAAATTAAAAAGATTAAAAACATACAATAATTAAAAAGAGAAAAGAATGGAATCCTTCCAAGCATTCTGAAAAAAAGGGGAAAAAACTACACCTTTTTGACCTTGAAGTTGAAGAATCAAGGGATACCTTTCAGATGGGAGAAAATAGGTGTGTCTTTCAGATTCAATCTGTGAGGATACAGAATAAATACACCACAAAAGGCAGAATAATTTTTAAACTATTCAGCTGGAACAAGAAAAGCCCCAGTGGGAAAGCAATGCCAACAACAATGCCATATATGTTTGGCCTGCAGCCATGAGGTGTTCTTGTGGAACCTCCAGCTTTAGAGGCAATCTACCTAGAAATACCAAACCCTAGGAAAGGGCAGGGACAGATGACCTGTCCTGCTTTTGGGGAGGGGGGGCTTTCTTCCCTGCAATCCAAGATGCTGAGTCAAAGTAACGTTGGTTTGAGCAGAGTTTAGCAAAGTTACTTTTTGGTCTATAGACTATGCTGGGAGAATTCTGGGAGCTGCAATCCAAAAAAAGCTCTTTTGCCAAGTGCTGTGCCAAAGTGATCTCCCTAGAAATCATGGGAATTACTTCAAAGCAAACACGCCTAGGAAAACTGCTTAGAATAGGGAATTTTTAGGGAATTTTTTATTGGAGTAAGACCATTCTATTAAAAAATACACCCGACCACAAAAGGCCATAACAATAATACAAAAATAATACTAATTATTTTCCTCTTTTCTTACTAATACAAAAGTAAATCTATCCTAACACTAATGTATTTTTCCCTTTAATCTAAACACACTATAATCACATTATGGGTTTCCAAACTTTGGTCCTCCAGGTGTTTTGGACTTCATCTCCCAGAAGCCCCAGCTGGCTTGGCCAGCAGTTAAGAATCCTGGGAGCTGAAGTCCAAAACATCTGGAGGACCAAAGTTTGGGAGCCACTGGTTTAGAGAAGAATAAAAAATACCCACCACCCCAAATCCTAGGTGCAATGTAAGATCCGTGTTGGAGAACTCACACGTGCCGGGGAGATGGGGGAAGAAAGAGGGAAAGGAGAGCTCTGATTGGGTGGGGCGTCCCCTCATATGCAAATCTGGCCCTCCCCCTTCGCCTCTCTTTCAACCCAAGAAAACTCCAAGGCAACTTTTTCTTCCATTCAGAAAGGAGGGGAAGGGAAGGGGGGGGCGTCTTTCCTCTTCCTCGAGCTCCCATTGGAGGAGAGCCTTGCAATTATGCAGATGAGGTCTTCTTAAGCTCCGCCTCCTCCTCTTCCCCCCCGCCCTTGGCCATCTGCCTTATCTCAGTATTGGCGACTATTGTTAACTCGCGCCAACTTCCAACTCCAGGAAATTGATTTTAAGGAGGAGAAAAAGGAATCGGGGTTTTAGCAAAAGGAGGTGGAAGGAAATAAAAAGAAGCAGCAGGATTTCATCTTTCCAGGTGAGTTAAATGCTTGGGTTAGGGGGTTCTCATCTGATTGCACTCCCCAACCCTTTTGCATCTTTCTGCTGCAGTTTCTTTTTTTCCCCCCTTTTCCAAAATTGCTTTTGCGTAATTGCGCAGCAAGACATTGGGTGAAGGAGGGACTCGCTTAGGAAGGGATAGATCCAGAAACTGCAATAAAAGAGGGGAGCTGATTTTTCCAGTCCGAGTTTTCTCTTTCCCATCGCCCTCCCATACACACACACACACACACACACACACACAATCACAAATAGCTCTTTGATCTCTTTTCCCCTCCCTCCTGGAGATCACTTTAAAAAAACAACAACACAGCATTTGAGAAAATCCAGTGTCTTGTAGAAGGAAGAGGAAGAATCGTGGCCTCGGTCTGCCTCCAGCTGGGAACCCCCCCCCCCAAATAATAATAATTTGTGGTGGGGGGGGGTTCCTACTGTTGCTGGAGATGGTGTCCATTTTCCTAGAATGCGATGAACCGGGAAAATCAAGTCAGATCTTTCTCTCCCTCCCTTAAATAAAGCCATACTGCAGTTCTTACAAGATGGATCCTATGTAAGATGCTTATTTACGAGTAACCCCATGTGTGTGTTTGTGGAATCTACATGACACAAATAATCCAGTTTGAAACTGGATTATTTGCCATGGCTCCTTTCTGTGAAATCCTGGGATTTGCAGTTTGACAAGGTCTTTTGCCTTCTCTGGCAAAGAGGGTGCCTCACCAAACTACCAATCCCAGGATTCCATAGGAAGGAGCCCTGCAAATAATCCAGTTTCAACCTGAATTATTTCTCTAATGTGGTTGCTCACTGTGTGTGTGTGTTCCACCATGGGAACCAGGACCGGTTTAAGGAATTTTGGGGGGCCCTGCAATGCTTTATTTGGGGGGGAGCATATGATTATCTCAGGTCAATGTAACCTAACTCAACCTAAGCTATTCATAGTACAGGATATTCAAATTACTGTATTGCTAATAATGTTTTTGCAGGAGGAGGGTTACTACGGGGGGCCCCCGCAATGATTGAGCCCCCTGCGGATGCTGACGCCCCTGGTGCCTTAAACCGGCCCTGATGGGAACTTAACTCTCTCGAGGTCTGGGTACAGGTTTCCATGCTGTGGCCTTAATGAGGGTTAGAAACCTTGGGTGTGTTGTTTGGCATGTGTTGCTCAGAGCCAGACTTGAACTTGCAGTTGCTGTGGTTACTTCTTAGGTCGAAGGAGGCAGAGAGAAAAGGCATCCCCTGCAGAGTGGTTTTGTTAGCTTAGAGGCTTGCTAAGCAACCGATGGGGACAGGCCAGGGCTGGTGAGTTAAGCAGCTTGCTTCTCCTTGGAAGTGTTTAAAGAGTTCTTAACCAGAGGGAATAAAGAGTAGTAAGGGAGGGAACAGAGTTTACTAAGGCTGTGTTCCTATGTGCATGCTTACTTTGGGTTTGGGATCTCCATTCTTGAAGGAACCCCACTCCCTGCTGGAGAAGCTGAGTCTTCAGAGGGCTCTGGAGAGCCAGAGTGGTGTAGTGGTTTGAGTGTAGGACTTTTGGGGAGTGCATATACAGTGCCCCCCCCCCTATTCATTTTGATGGATACAGGTTGACCCCCATATCCACAGATTCTGTATCCATGGTTTACTTATCCACACCTGAAAAACAAACATGTTCTCTCTAGGTATCTTTATGTCTTTGAATGTGATTCTGTGGACAACTTCTGTTGTTTGTCTCATTGAAAATAATAGGGTTTCCTATTATCCACGGTTTCAGGTATCCACAGGGGGTCTTGGAACATATCCCCTGCAAATACAGGGTTTGACCTGTATTATTCCCACTCAGTCACTTTGGAGGCCCTTGGAAGAAAAGCAGGAGACAAGGATAACAAACGAATATCAGCAGTAAATAAATAAACCAGCTGAGCTTCCAAATATCGCTAGCGTTATTTGCAATCTTTATTTTTATTATTTATTTATTTATTTATTTATACCCCGCTCTTCAGCCACAAGGCTATCAGAGCGGCTTACAAATTGTTTTAAGCAATAGCCATTTACACATCTAACTGCATTAAACAGTTTCCAATGTGTGTTCACTAATTGCCTCCCACAAGCTGGGTACTCAATTTACTGACCTATGAAAGGATGGAAGGCTGAGTGAACCTTGGAGCCGGCTGGAATCGAACTTGCAACGTGTTTATGCATGTTTATTGCTTAGAACAGGGATGGGGATTGCATACACCCTTCAGATGATGCTGATCTGTAACTCTCAGAATTCCTCATTGTTGGCAAGGGATGATGGGACATGTAGTCCAGCAGCATTTGGAGGGCTTCAGGATTCCCGTCCTTGGATGTGAAGCTTCTTGGTTTTGGGCAGGCAAGCCAGAATTTTATCATGAGTTACTCAGCAGTACTTTTTTGACCTCAAATTGGGATAAGTGGCGTTTTTGTGAATCTTGCATTTGGTTCTTATTGCCCAGAGCCAATCTTGTGTGTGTGTGTTCAGCTTTGTTCAAATGAATGGTAGTCTACCCCAGAGGTATCCAGATGGTATGCAGACATGTTCAGGAGAAAAGATTTAGGGCAAAGTCCACGTGAAACCCTCTCCCTAGAGCAGTGGTGATGAAATTTTATATATATCCTACCGAAAAAACACACAGACAGCTGGCTTGAGAAAAAAGGAGACATTCTGCCTTATAAAACTCCTGGCTTGATCGTCACAAAGCCTTTTTTCCCTTTTTGACTGCAGACTTTCACAACTTGGGGCCTTCTTTGGACTGCAGCCCTCATCAACCCCTGCCAGCTTGGCCAATGATTGGGGATGATGGGAGTGTAGTCCCTCAAAGTGGTGGTGTGTCACCACTGGGAGGCCTCAAACCAGCCTCATCTGAGTGCATTGGCTTCTCCTGGCCAGAAGGGCTAGAATTGTTTTCTTGGGTGAGCTTGTGTCAGGGCAAGTGAGATCATCCCAGCAAAGTAGAATAGCCATCCTTCATTGGAAGCTTTTAAAAGTTTTATGGTCTTCTTTCAGGAGTGTTTTGGGAGTGGATTTCTACACTGGCAGGGGGCTGGACTAGATGGCCCTTGGGACCCTTTCCAATTCTGTGAAAATTACTTTTTTTTATTGAGGGAATAACTCCCCTCTCCTTGCAGTAAAAAGGGAACAAAGTTGAAACCTTTCTCCCTGAAGTGCTAGCTTGCTTTGTAGGATTCCCAGACACAAGATGAACCCCTCTGTGAAAACTAGACTCAATGCAATTCAGATATTACATTGGAAGAGCTCACCTCTGCTTTCACAAGTTCATGCCACAAGAAAGCAAGAGTGGGAATTGTGCATCCTTCCCATGTGGTTGGACTGGGAGTCCCATCATCCCTATGCAACATAGCCTACGGCAAGGAACTCTACTGTGGTCCAGCTGCATGATTTCCACCCTTGATTTAAGGCCTGGTTCGCTTTTCCAGTTTGATCATTCTTGGTGTTTACTTAAAGATTTCCATATTATATTGAACATGCCCACCAGCATACAATCCAGCTGGCTTAATTTTGCAAGAACAGTCCCTCTTAATTCTTTGTCATCCCATTTTTTCAGCCACATTTAAAATGCTCCAAATTCTCTCTCTCCTTCCCACTTTTCCTCTTCATTGTCTGCTTGCTTCAGTTGCTACAAATTGAGTTCACATTGGAAAATTAGTCTGCACTCCATTAACTCAGGGGTGGGAGGAAGGAAAGGAATCTTGCCCTTCCCAGTAGACTCAGGCAAAAGCAAACTGCTGCAGCATCTCCTAGCTTTGTGTGTTCTCCTTCAAATGCCTTTTCCCATCTTGACCACACTCTGATGTTGCAGGTGTCCCGGTTTTGATCTGTGAAATGTTGGAGGGTATGCCACAGCCTGAAATTAATACAAACTATTCCTAAATAAATGAAGCTAAGACCAGGCATTCTGCCTTCTAGATGGGCAAAACACAGGCTACAGTGACATCATTGCTCAAATACGGGGCAGGAATCGGGGATGGACATTTTAACAAAAGAGATGTTAAGAGTCCCTTGTAAAAAGTGGTCTCAGCAGACAGGAATGTCCAAAGACTGATCATGAATCATCTGTTATCATATCCTCCAGGTGTTTTTATATTCAGGAAGCAGTCTTATCTGGTAATGCCTGTCACAGGTAAATCAGTTTATTACAAATAATGAATAGCAAGGAAGGCTCCAAAAGAGCCAGAGTGGCAGGTATAGCGGTTTGAATGTTGGACTGTGACTCTAGAGACCAGGATTTGAATCCCTGCTCAGCCATGTAAACCCATTGGGTAGCCTTGGGCAAGTCACATTCTCTCAGCCTCAGAGGAAGGCAAAGACAAAACAAATCTTGCCATGAAACCCCCATGATAAGTTTGTCTTAAGGTCGCCATAAGCCAGAAACGACTTGAAGGCACACAACAGCAACAAGAAAGGATCCTTAGAATATAAGAGCCATTCCAGATCAGAAGAAATGCCCAATCTAATCCAGTTCTATTTAGACAGTGGCCAGAAAGATTTCTATGGGTTTGCTGGCCCAACCATTAAACAGACTGAAGTTACTGCCTTAGGTAACTATCTTAGGAGCTATCTGCAAAGTCTTTGGAGAAGTGATTTTGTACTAAGTAGAGATGTAAGCCTTCATTTGTTTAATTCCTGTAAGCAAGAACAAGAGACAGGACACTTTTTCTCCCTACTGTTTGAAGCTATGAGAATTTGAGGGTGTTTCCAAATGATTTTTCATATTTTGGACATTTGCAAAAGTTTCACAGAGGGTTTTGGGGTTTTTTTTCTCAAAACCCACTGCATTTTGCATAAAATGAGGTCAAGTTTTGGTGGGAAGGAGTTATTAAATTTCAGAAGAAAGTTGAAAATCTTCCCAATCCATGACTTATTTTGCACAAAATGATGTGTAGGGTTTGTTATGCCGAAAAAGGCATTTCCTGCATTTTCTGCAACTCTTTTGTGATCTGATCCTGGCTAACATTTCTTCTCATGGCTTCCCAGAGTCTCTTTTTAAAAAAATCTTCTCTTCTTACAACTGAGGAACAAAGAAAACATCTGGAACGGAGGGGCACAGGAACAGGGTGGAAGGTGTGGGAGATGCTGAGCTTTGCCAAAAAGTCCTGCTTCGGGGCCTCTCAGTTGAGGTGGAGCCCCTAGGAGCTGCATCGATAGCTTGTCAGTGGATTTGGGAGATCAGTCTGTGGCTGGGGAAGATGGATAATCAGATTAATGGAGCAGCCTTGCCTTCTCTGAGCTGCCTTGTGAGGAGGGGGAAGGGAGAGATTCAAGCTTTCTCTGAGAATCTAACTATGGGGGGGGATGAATGCATTGCCCCTCCAGATGAGAGTTTTACGCTGCAATGAAATTTCCTTCAGTCCCAACATTTCTAGCATTGCAGAGGGTGAGACATTGAAAAATGGTTCACACCTAGAACTCTCCTATTGGCTGTGTTTGCATTCCATTGGTCACTCTGCCTGCCTTTTTTCTTTGGATGGATAAACTGTATTTTAAAATGCTCAACTGAAGTTACTGCAATACTAGAGATTTCAGGGGTGAAGGGAAATTTCACTTAGGGAGGCAGAATTCTTATTTGTACAGTGGGCTCTCACCATCTGCTAGGGTTTGGTTGTAGGACCCAACATGGATACCAAAATCCATGGCAGCTCAAGTCCCATTATATACAATATATAAAATGGCAAAACCAAGGTTTGCTTTTTGATTTTTTTTTTTGGGGAGGGTGGATATTTTCAAGCTGTGGATGGTGGAATCTGTGGGTGCAGAATCGGTAGATACAGAAGGCCATCTGTAATAGGGATGCCTTCATTGTTTTCTCCTAGCCCCCATAGACACTGCTTCCCTGGCTTTCTATAGGGCAGGGGGGGAAAGAGGTTTCTATATAAAACTCCTTGTTGTTGTTGTTGTTGTTGTTGTGTGCCTTCAAGTCAGTTCTGATTTATGGCAACCTTAAAGTGAACCTTTGATAGGGTTTTCTTGGAAAGATTTGTTCAGAGTGGGTTGGCCATTGCCTTCCTCTGAGGCTGAGAGAGTAGGACTTGCCCAAGGTCACTCGGTGGATTTTCATGGCTGAGTGGCAATTTGACGTGGAAAGCGACTGACCACCAACACATACCTTTTTACTTCAAGCGCTACTTGCTAGATCTGGTGGGCTGCAATTCCCATTGTATGTGGCTAGCATAATGCAGCATAGTAATTTGAGTGTTGAACTATGACTCTGAAGAACAGGGTTCAAATTCCTGCTCAGCCATGAAAACCCACTGGGTGACCTTGGGCATGTCACACACTCTCAGCCTCAGAAAACCTTTTGAGAGGGTCACCTGAAGTTGGAAATTACTTGAAGACACATAACAGCAGCAGCAGCATAGCCCTGGAAGAGGACAATGAAAGTTTTAATCCTGAGTTTGGAAAAGGCTAGTTTAGTCCATTCTTAGATTGCAGAGACTAGGAAGAATATAGGAGAGACCAAGAGGAATCTTTTTCATGCCTGTGTTCCCAGAAAGGATGTGAACAGATCTGTTAAGAGAATCCTGGACCAACTGAATTAACAATATGATGGGACTTTTGTGGTTTATCTTCAGGTCTTTGAAGGTTGCACTGATAGGTACAGCAACTGTGATAAGTCCCAGATAGAAACAAGAACTCGGAACCATTAAGGACTTCTGTTCAGTCTTTGCTAAAGTTACTCACAGAGCATGCAAGGAAAAGGGACGTTGGTTTCTGTTGATGGATCAGTGGGTTTGATCACTGCCATTCTTCCTCTTTCCCATCCACTTTCTTCACCATTGGTAATCCTGCTTCCTGTTTAATTTAGTTTCTTTTTCTCATATGACTAGTCCCCTCTGTCTCCTCCCTTTGCAATGTGACAGATGAGAGAAGAGAGGGAAAGTTGCATTAGACTGATTGTGGCCTTTTCCTTCTGTAGCCTTGTGCTTTCCAGAGATGGTTGTCTACAAGGTCCGTAATCCCCTGCTGAGCTATGCTAGCTGATACCAGCACTATATGGAGCTGGGTGGGGTGGGGAGATGTTAGAACCCCTGTCTAAACTCCATCTCTCCCTTTTTCTTCTCTCTTTCTCTCCATCCAGTCCTCATGGCCTGGAATAAAGAGTTCTGCAAAGTTACTTTTTTGGGGGGAGAACTACAACTCCCAGAGTTACACAGTCACTGATTATGCTGGTTGTAGAATTCTGGAAGCAGTTGTTGAACAAAAGGGTCACTCCTTTTGGGCTCTGGCTAACTTTCCATGGGCGAAGGATTTCAGAAAATTCTCTGTTCAATGTGCTGCTAATTATGCACCAAGTTGCTTGTTTAATGACCCAGCACATTGAATGTACCAAGAGGGCATAATGGACCTCATGCACACACTAACAACTTGCCTCTGAGGATTTGTTAAGCCCTCTCTTTTCAGCTCTCCTGCATGATGGGTTCTCACCCCGTGGCAGATGGATGATCCTATATCTGAAGGGCATTCCCTCTGTTCTGGCTATGGAGAACAGAGGCTATGGAAGATGCTGACCCCTTCCACCAAAATATTGTTGGTTCCACACTTTGCAGAATTCTTTAACGTTTGTACTAAAACACAGAATAGACGCCCACTCCACCCCACTGGTCTGGGACCCACCAGCCTACCAATGTTCTCATTTTGTTCCATCTCCTTCTGGTATCCCTGCAAGGCACCCTCCCTCTTCCCAAAACTGCACTCTGGTGCCAAGGAATATTTCAGTGCAGGAATTTCAGAAGTTCATCCCAGAGAAAAAAGGCTAAAAAATTCCCATTGATAAGGGTAAATCAAAACTGGAAGTGACTTTGGTCACTTCTGGGTCACCAAAAATGGGTTGGTGCAGCCTGCTATGGGTTCCACAGGGGGCAAACATTGCCCCTGTCTCTGAATCGGTTGCCCACTCCATCTCTAAATATTGCTACTTATGCCAGTCAAAGACAAGGGCCGGCCCTACCACTAGGGAGATGATCCTCCTAGAGATTAGCAATTGTGACTTCCACCTTCTGGCTTTGAACAGGCAACCCTTAGGGCCCTTTCACACTACACAATTGTAGCACTGTGATTCCACTTTAACTGTCATGGCAACATCCCATGGCATCCTGGGATTTGCAGTTTCAGTAGCGATACTTTGTATTCTCAGCCAGAGAGCAATAGGGCCTTAAAAGGCTACAAATCCCAGGATTCCATAGGGCACAACCATGGCAGTTAATGTGGAATCATAGCTCATTGTGGACATTAGCCTGGAAAAGAGAAGGTTGAGAGGTGACATGATAGTCATGTTTAAATATTTGAAGGGATGTCATACTGAGGATGGAGTGAGCTTGTTTTCTGGTGCTCCATAGATTAGAACACAGAGCAATGGGTTCAAACTACAGGAAAAGAGATTCCACCTAAACATTAGGAAGAACTACCCGACAGTAAGAGTTGTTTAGCAGTGGAATATGCTGCCTCGAAGTATGGTGGAGTCTTCTTCTTTGGAGGTTTTTAAGCAGAGGCTGGATGGCCATCTGTTAGGAGTACTTTGATTCGATACTCCTGCATAGCAGGGTGTTGGACTAGATGACCTTCATGGTCTCTTCCAACTCTGATTCTATGACCCCCTTATTGGATGCAAAAAGGCGAAATAAACACACAAAGAAACACATTGGACTTTCTCTCCCTCTTCTTTTGATGGGTTTGGATATAACAAGGAGGACTGTTGATGCTTAATGAGGTTTAATGTATCACACCGCTTGGCTAGTTACATAACCTACCCTGCGGCATTTGGTACATTAGCAGCAGATCCATGGAAAGTTACATAAAGACATAGCATAACCCTCAAATAGATCCAATATCCCAGTTCCAGTTCAAGCCCTTTGTCTTGCTGTGCCCCTAATACCACCATACTGTTTGAATTTAGTTCGCCATGTTTGCAGAGCTAATGTCGGCAAGGGGCATGCTATTTGAAGAGCTAAAGACTGCTTATACTCCTCAGTGGGTCAGGTTTTTTTTTTAATTATTTACATTTATCCCATTACAAATACAAAGCTGCTTCTTGTTATTGGCCAAGGTCCTACATCACAATCTAGGATTCATGATTTTGCAAATGGGTAACTGCGTTACAGAAATGCAATGAAACCTGGTTAGTGAAGGGTAAGGATGAGCAGCTAGACAATTGGCAAGAAACACTGGCAAAGCTTTAAAGGAGTTCTCCAAGGTGCTGAACTTTATCCTTCAAATAGGTTCAGAACTTTGGACAGCTCCTATATGGCCATTCAAAACCTGGCGGGGATTCACTGCTTCCCTGATATGGGAGCTGTCAAACACCATTGCTTGTTCCTAATGGAAGTGGGAATACCTTTGAGGGGGGAAAGTTGCCACCCTTCATCCAACCCCCACTAATATAGTGAGCCCTTGGTATCTGCTGCGGTTTGGTTCCAGGACCCCCTGTGGATATCAAAAGTGATGGATGCTCAAGTCTCATTATATACAATGGCATAATAAAATGCTATTTGCTTCTTGGAATTTATTTATTTATTTATTGAAATATTTTCAAGCCATGAATGGTGGAATCCATGGGTGCCAAATCCGTGGATACAGAGGGCTGGCTGTGCCTTCCGGCACCATCTTTGCTAATGGCCCATGTTTGTGTCAGCAATGGATTTCTCCCTGTCCACAAGCCCAGTTTTTCTTTTGCATTGCTTTTGAGCTAAGAAAACTCACACAAACCCCCCAGTGTAATGACTTTCCCAGAAAGCAATCAGTGCCCAAGTCCTAAGCAGAATGCCAGCCTCTGATTTTGACATGGGTTGTAAACCAAGAAAAGCAGGAGCATGTCGAATTTTGAAAGGAAGGACAGTCCACTTTCTAGGTGGCAGTGTGCTAAATGGTTAGGTGTCTCCCACTTTATCGGGTGGAGATTACTGTGTTGTTTTTGCCCTGTTTGCTAATATAGGCTGTGTCACATGTTGCTGTTGTTGTTTTGGGACTGACTACAAGCTGTAACCAGAGGAGTTATAAACAGAAAGCAAGAGATCAGCTGATCTTCCAGCAGAACAAGGAGAGGAAAGGAGGGAGCCCTGGAATTCTGATTCAACTTAACCCAGCTGCAGGAGAGGTTGCAAAGAGACCCACCACATGTAGTATTGGGGGCTTTAAAATTATTGTAAAACTTTTTAAGGGAACTGTGGGTGGAGATTGCAGAGTGTGCAGCAAGGAAAAAGCAGTGTAATTGGGGATGAAAAAGTTATGGTCTTCCATACGTCCAGTTGGTTTTTTATACCCTGGGACTTCTACACAGAAGGTGGGATAGAAATATTTTACTAAATAAATAGATGAAGTATGTTATTGGACTGCAGCTTCTATCATCCCCAGACATTAGCTTTGCTGGCTAGAGCTGATGGGAGTTGCAGGCCAAGCACATCTGGAGGCTGTAGAGTCTAGAGAGAGACTACCAGGTCAGGATTAGAGCCAAGGGGTTAAAGTTTCCGAGAAGCAGATGTCAGCTAAAAGCTAGGAGACACTTTTATACAACGTCTTAGCAGGCGAATCAGGCTTGATCTGTATGGCTAGAGGACAGGGCTAGAAACTGATGGATGGCCATTGCAGGGAGACAGACTTTGGCTAAACTTTGAGACATTTCCTGAGAACAAGAACAGTTCAGCACTAAACTTGGTTGCCACCACAGACTACACGAAAATGTGCCCAGGTTCCTATCTTATCCAGATGTGATCTCTTCTAACATGGGCAGTAGTGTAGTGGAGCCAGGGCTCACAGGGTGAAAGTACTAGGGTTTTTTTAAATTTGCAGGGATGCTGATATCACCCACCACCTCTTTAAGCTCCCCTTGGGCCCCAGAAACAATATATGGTGTGCCATCACTGTTGCAATAGTTGTTTGGTCTCGAATGGACCCATTAGTTTCACAAAAGACCTGTGGATTGCCTAAACGGTTAAAACAACCATCATGGAATTTGCTGGGAATCTGACCTGTCTAAATGGGATCCCGCACCAATCCACAGTATGCGGAAGGAGGGGGGGGGGCAAAATGGCAACTCTCTCTCTCTCTCTCTCTCTCTCTCTGGCTTTTCTTTGCAAACGAAGATTCAGGAAGGACTCACCCCACGCTTTCTGCAGGAAAATCCTTTGTGGTTTTTCCTGTAATTTTTTAAAACCAGCAAGGAGAGTGCACATTCCTGCTCATTGGCACAAGCAATACACTTTGAATCACTTCCCCATATGAGAGGAAGTGCAAAGCTAATTGTCCAGGTGAGTGCAGGGGTGGGGCTTGCAAACAGGGCAAGCGCCCATTGCCGCCATGTTGGATTTTCACCTTAGCGAGTGATCATTAAGGCGATAAACAGGGTGTTTAGTTTTTGTTTTTGTTTTTTGCTATTCCTTTAATTTGAAAAATCACTCTATCATTCCAGTGCACCTTAGATGATTTTTTTTTAAAGAAAAAACTACAGTTCGGTGTCCATGAAGAACTAACGCAAGTAAATCACTTGCGGCTGCAATCTGGCATGTGAAGCTCATGGGGGCTTCTAAGGCCAAAACCACCATTAAGACATGTCACTGGTGCTGTGAAATGCCACTACTACGAGGTACTCCATTCTCTCCCCTGAGGTATAGATGCCTCCCCCACGCTCTTGACAGGGAAGAAGAGTGCTTGGATAGACTCCGCACAGCTTCCTCCCTTTTAAGATACTATTGGGAGGGGGGAATAACTGCTATGATGGGTGCTGGAAATTCAGGCATTTGAACCCCTGAACTGGGAACCCTTTCCTACAGTGGCGCTCTGTATCTGCTCTGAGGCAGTCTTATGCTATATAGTGAAAAGTAGAATTACTGATTCTAGGCCTCATCTCAAATAGAGTTTTGCATGCATGGAGAGTCATGAGTGAGATTACTCCAAAGGCACTTGGCTGAGCAATCATTTAGGCACCTCAAGGTCCCCCCTCTGCTCTCTTCCAAATTCCTTTGGTGTGGTTGCTGCAGTATTAATACCCCTCTTGAGAAATGGCCAAATCTTTTGTGCTCAGCCTCTGTGTTTGTTTCAAGGCTCTGTTTGCCCAATAGTGACTAGAACCAAAGATTGCTATTGTTGCCTATTTTTTACTCCAACTCCCAGAATCCACTTGTCCATGCTGGCTGGGGGATTCTGGGAGCTGGAGTCCAGAAGTGAAATGTTTCTAAGCTTGGACTTAGAGCCATTATGTCCCAAGAGGAGGATAACCAGGATGGTGGGAGGTCTGGAAGCCATGATGCCCTATGAGGAGCAGCTTAGGGAGCTGGGCATATTTAGCCTGGGGAAGAGAAGGTTGAGAGGGGACATGATAGCCATGTTTAAAGGAATATCATACTGAGAATGGTGCAAGCTTGTTTTCTGTTGCTCCAGAGATTAGGACATGGAGCAATGGGTTCAAACTACAGGAAAAGGGATTCCATCTAAACATTAGGAAGAACTTCCTGACAGTAAGAGCTGTTAGAAAGTGAAATACACTGCCTTGTAGTGTGGTGGAGTCTCCTTTGGAGGTTTATAAACAGAGACTGGATGGCCATTTGTTGGGGATTCTTTGATTGTGTATTCCTGCATGGCATAAAGGGGATGGACTGGATGACCCTTGTGGTCTCTTCCAGCTCTATGATGCTATGATTCTAAGTTCTCCACTCCTACCACTATGGCAGCCCTCTGGACTGTTTGGAATGGGCGACATGCATGAACACATTTGCACATGGACAAGACACAAAGCCTCACAGATTTCTTTGGTCTGTCTGTGTTTTTTTGTTTCCTCAAAACAAAAAATAGAGGAAAATCTCCTGTTTCTGTTTTTGAGAGATGACACTGGGGTGGGGATCAAGTGGAGTGGGGGTGGAGCTGTCTCCTTGGCTTCTGACAGCACAGCCTGGCCAACAGCCAAAGATGGTGAGAGATGCTGGACAGGAAGCAGACTTCTTCAGAGTTAGAGGGAAAATGAGCTGCCCCCGGCAGCCGATTTCAGAGACTCTGTGGTCCCAGGGACAGTGAAAGAGCGGTGGCAGCAACAGGCTTGCAAGCCCGTAATTCTACCATTTCAAGAGATCATGGTAAGCTCCTTTCATCTGCCAAAAAAATTGAGCATCTAGTTCATTGTCCCAGTCTTTTTGCTCACTTAGCTTAGGAGGTGTATGTCTTTTCTCTAAGGAGCTCCAAGAGGCGTACATAGTTCTCTCCCTTCCCTATCAACCCCAGCGCTTCTGCATTGGTTTTCACAACAACCCTATGAGGTAGGTTAGGCAGAGAGAGAGAGAGAGAGAGATTGTCCCACTTGATTCTTTGGAGATCTTCACACTACAGTACACTGTTACAGTGTTACTATTCCACTTTAACTGCTCTGGCTTCCTTCTGTGGAATTCTGGAGTTTGTAGTTTAATGAGGCGTAAGAGCTCTCTGGCTGAGAGTTGTAAATGCCCCTCCCTAAACTGCAAATCCCAGGATTCCACAGAAGGCAGCCATAGCAAATAAAGTGGAATAGTAACACTGTAACAGTGTAGTGTGAAACTCTCCTTTGCCCCCAAACCCACCTATTCTGTATTTGGTATTCACAACAGCCCTATTGGGGTGGAGGAGAGAGTGTGCACCCTGCTCTCTCTGTACCTAAGTGGGTGGGTGAGATTTGAACCTGGGTCCCTCTGGTCTTAGCTCAGTGCTCTAACCACTGTGCCATGTTGCTTTTCTTCCTAATTCTTCCTCCCATGTGTGGTTGAAGGCAAGTGTGCTCATATATCAGAGTTCCCCTTTCTGCTGTGCTGACATGCCTGAGGTTTTGTTGTGTTGCTTTTGGGCTGCTAAGGAAGGCGTGGGAGGGGCCCTCCGGAAAGAGAGAGATGGTGCAAGAGGTCTGTAAGAGTCATTTTTTTACCCAAAAAAATTTAATAGTTTTGGTGGGTTGATGAGGGTGACAAATGGCCTCTTTCCCTTTCCACTGACTTGTGGTGCACTCCAGCTTCTCAACTGCTGTGATCTGAAGTGGAAATCAAACATAGGCCAAAGTTTAAAGGGATTATCCAAGAGGCTGAACTTATTTTGGGAAGCAAGGGGATCTCCTAGCACCTTTGAGACTAAGGGGTTGTCTAAATGGTGAAAATACTCTTCACAGAATGCAAAGGAGAATCTGTCTGAATGGGATTCTGCATCACAGAGCATAACAAATAAATAGACAAAATGATGTGAGAAAGCAATATGAGAATGATTATTTACCACTAATATGGAAAACAAATGAATAGGGATGTAAAAATACAGAACTAGATGGAATACCATTTTCTGAAGTAGAGTTCTTTGTATTTTGGTTCTTATGCTATATTTATAATGTTACCTTTGATAGTTCTTTTTGCATCTAAGTTGTGATATTCCATCATATTGTGTATTTTTGTAAGCCGATACGTGTGTCATCATCCATATTGGCTGAAAATATCATTTTTATTTGTGTGGTGTGTGTGTTTGAAACTTTTATGCCAGATGTGAGGAAGTGGTCTTAAGTTGTGGGTTAGAGCTGTGGAGACTCATGTTGTCCCATCATGTTAGAATCATAGAATCATAGAATTGTAGAGCTGGAAGAGCTCACGAGGGCCATCCAATCCAACCCCCTACCACACAGGAATCATGATCAAAGCATCCCTGACAGATGGCCATCCAGCCTCTGTTTAAAGACCTCCAAGGAAGGAGACCCCACCACGCTCCGAGGGAGTGCATTCCACTGCCAAACAGCTCTTACTGTCAAAAAGTTCCTCCTAATGTTGAGGTGGAATCTCTGTTCCTGGAGCTTGCATCCATTGCTCCGTGTTCCAGTCTCTGGAGCAGCAGAAAACAAGCTTGCTCCATCCTCAGCGTGACATCCCTTCAAATACTTAAACAGGGCTATCATATCGCCTCTTAACCGTCTTTTTTCCAGGCTAAACATACCCAGCTCCCTAAGTCTCTCTTCATAAGGCATCGTTTCCAGACCTTTCACCATTTTAGTTGCCCTTCTCTGGACATGCTCCAATTTGTCAATATCCTTTTTGAATTGTGGTGCCCAGAACTGGACACAGTATTCTAGGTGAGGCCTGACCAAAGCAGAATAGAGTGGCACTACAGTAGTACTTTCCTTGATCTAGACACTATACTTCTATTGATGCAGCCCAAAATCGCATTGGCCTTTTTAGCTGCCGCATCCCACTGTTGACTCATGTTCAACTTGTGGTCTACTAGGACTCCTAGATGGGTTTGGGATAGGCCTATAAAAGAACTCTCCAAGGTCCTGAACCAGGGATCGGCACCTTGGGTTGTTCCTTTGAAGACTGGATTAAAACCTGAAATGGATTTACAGGTCGACCCCGTATCCATAAGGGATGCGTTCCAAGCCCCCCATGGATACCTGGATAATAGGGAACTGTGTTATTTTCAATAAGACAAATGCCAGAAGTTGACTATAGAATTGCATTGGAGGACCTAGAAATGCCTAGATAGAACATATTTTTTTTCCAGACATGGTTAAGTGAAATCGTGGATACTATATCCATGGATTCAGGAGTTGGCTTTACATGAGAGCCACCAACCACCACTGAACATAAAAGAAGCATAACCACTACATCAGAGTGGCCTTTTAGTGGATGTAGTACTTTAAACTATGGACTGTGTGCTCTCTTTGAGTCTCTCTAATCTGCCACATGAGAAGCATCCTTTCATTGATGTATTAGCTGTGGAATCGGTAGAGTCTCCCTGCTGGAAGAAACAGTCTCTTCTTATCGTGCAGTTGATGAAGAGAAAATGTTCTGTTTCCTCATCCACAGTGAATGCCGCAGCCCGAAACAGGGATTTCTGTGTTTCTCCAGCTGCATGGTTGGGAGTAGAGCTGCAAAGAACGGAGTGTGATGTAATGTGCAAACTGGTCCCTGTCACTGGAGATACAAGTCTCTGGTTGCAGCTGCCTTAGGTCTATAGGGAAAGGCAAGATTCTGGGGTTGTCTAAACAGTGAAAATACTCCTCATGGAATTTGAGGAGAAGATGACCTGTCTGAATGGGATCCTGTATCGTTACACCGTATTCGGAAGGAGGGAAGGATGGGGGGCCAGAAACGTCACAAACTCCAAAGGAACAGCCCTGGCAGCTTTTCCCAGCATTTTAAAAAATTGCAAGGGGGATGCACATTGCTGGTCATTGGGACAAACAATTTGCTTTGAATCACTTTCCTACATGAGCAAAAGTAAAAAGCCGGATGAGCACGGGGGATGGAGCATGCTAAGAAGGCAAGTGTCCATTGCCACCAATGTTGGATTTTTGCCTTAGCGAGCCAATGCTAAGGTGAGAAAACAGGGTGTTGTGGAGTTGTTGGGGGCGTTTTTGTTTGTTTTTGGTTTTTTGGCTTTTCTGTTAAATCAAAAATTCGCTCTGTCGCACCTTGGACATCTTTTTTAAAAAATTCAGTGGTGGCAAATTGACGTAAGTACAAACATGAGTAAATCACTCGTGGTCGCCATCTTTACTAGAGGGCATGTAAACCTTATGGGGGCAAAAAAAAAAAAACCCTATTAAGACAAGTTGCAGGTGGTGTGAAATGGTATTGTTGCAAGGCACTCCAGGGTTTTTTTTGGGGGGGGGGTCGCCTTATATAGACAAGCCCTCTCTCCTCCTCCTGTCCTCTTCCCCTGCTAAGTGAATTGAATGCAAACTACAGTTGTCCCTCCGTATCTATGGATTTGGTATCCAAGGATTTAAGTATTCACGGCTTGAAAATATTCTTTAAAAAATAATAATCCCAAAAGCTAACCTTGATTTTGCCATCTTATATAAGGGACGCCATTTTGTTATCCCATTGCATATAATGGGACTTGACTATTCATGGATTTTGGTATCCACGGGGGGTCCCGGAACCAAACCCCTGCGAATATGAAGGGACAACTGCATTGTACTTTTGCAGCAAAGGGAGAAAGCGGAAGGGAAGAGAGAACCTGGGACATTTTTCAAGCATTTTAAAAACTGGGATGACAGAGACTAAATCAGGACAGTCAGAGGGTATGTCTTAGATTTCGGGCTGTTGTGTTAGTGAAAAATGATCGTTATGGAGTGTGTTCTTGGACAGTTTTAAGTCTCCCCCCTCCTCCTTTGTAGAAATGTCCTCTTAGGATAAAAGGAGGGAATGTAACATTCTGTCCTGAGAATCTTCCAAACCAACTTTTCTGGACTGCCATTAAATCTCTCCATCACTTTTGTCTTTTTCTCTTTTCAGCCTCTGGGCAGGATGTGTTAGAAGGGTTGAATAAAGCCTCCATGTGACCTACTTTTCTAGGGCGTGCAAACTCCCCCCTGCACCTCGAACGTCACCCCCCAGCACTTTGCAGAAACCAGGATGAAGCGGCACAAGTGAGCTTCCCCCTTTTTTTAAAAAAGAGAGACAGAGAAAAGATCTGCTGTGACAAGTTATTCCGCCACGCTGCACTGTATCAGACTTCTCTCCCAGAATGGCCAATGCAGCAAACAATGGCTTTGGGTGGCAGCATCACCCCCAACAAGAAGAGGAGGAAGAAGAAGAGGAGGAGGAAGAGGAGGAGATTGCAGGAGAGGAAGATGAGCTTGAGGGGGATGCAGCTCCAAACGGAGGCCCTGGCATGGGTGAAAGCAGACTGTTGGGACACATGGATCGGTGGAACATCTCTTCCTCCTCCCAAGAAATCCTAGAGGATGTTGATCTCCTACAGGAGCTTAAGGACTACCAAGATCTTTTGGAAGAAAATGGACAGGAGTATGATTTTGGTGAACTTCAAGAGTTTGAAGGCCTGGGGAAGGCCAACCTTGTGACTCCTCCAGCGGGTGAGTAATTCAGGAGCTGCGGGAAGTGTGCATGTCATTCAAATGCATGGGGAATACACAATGAAGGAATGAATGGGATCTGTGCAACATCACCTCCTAGGAAGACCTGTGGGCCTGCTGCAAACTCTTGGGATGACCAAAGGGGTGGGAGAAGTACAGTTGCACCCCCTGTATCCATGGGACCAATATCCATGGTTTCAGTTATCTGCGGGACACAAAACAGAACACATACCATAGCATGTTCCTAGAAAACACCAAGAGAAGCATCCTCTCTAGGCATTTTCTAGGTCCTCCGAGACAACTCTATGGTATTTTAAACTGGAAGTCCCATTATTTTCAATGGTGTTCGCTGTAATCCACAATTTCCAGTATCCATGATAAGTCTGGGAACCGAACCTCTGCAGATACAGGTGTCCGACTTTATAGGATTCGATAATGATGTAGCATTCCTATGAGTTTTTCAAAGTACCCTTTTCTGACTTCACCCAGATATCTGAATGACTTTAGGTCAAGGGACAGTCTGATTTTATTTACAGGATTATTTTATTTTATTTTATTTTACCTGATGAAGTTGCCCTTCCAGCCTTTGGATCATCTTCTGCTCTTATCACCAATTGGTGAAGAGCTGTTTAAAACTGAGAAGGTTTTGCATTAAAATGAGCTCTCTCTCTCGAGGCCTTGGAAAGTTTGGCATAGAATGGGTACTCTGGTTTGCAGACTGGCAAGGTTTTGCACAGAGTGGGAACTCTGGTTTGCAGGTTTGCAAAAATCTTACACCTGAGCTGTATGGCAGACTATGAACCATGTATGTGTGCAAACACACAACCCTGTCTCCCAACTGCTCACCACTGCTCTGTGTTTACCTCCCTATCCACTCTTTGCCACCCGAGGCAGCTGCCTCACTCTGCTTAATAATACTAAGGCTGGGCCTGGGAGGAAAGGATTTGAAAGCCTTTCTTTAATTATGGTCAAGTCATGTGATTGCCAATGGGATTACTCTCTCTACGTTAGGCTGCTTGGAACCAAATACATCCCAATGCCTCTAAGCTGCTTTGAGCTACATGAGGGGGTTTGGCAGCCCACGGAGCCCATTCCCTTAATATTTTCCTGTTACAACAGAGAATCACATATTAAGAAGCATGATTCCCCTTAAAACAAGGTGTCCTGTCCCTGTGCACCTTGTTTTGGGTATTAAAGTTTTTACACAGTTAGACCAGAAGCAGTCTTCTGGGCCCCTTTCACAACTATAGTGCTAAAATTCCACTTTAACTGCCATAACGAAAACCAATGGAATCCGGGGACTTACAGTTTAGGGAGGGGTTATTTAGAATTCGATGCTAGAGAGCTCTAGTGCCTCACCAAACTACAAATCCCAGTAATCCCTAGAATGTAGCCATAGCAGTTAAAGCAGGATCATAGTGTTTTAGATGTGCAGTGTGAAAGGAACCCTGGCATTTTCTGTTTTCGTGCAAAAGAGTAGTGAAGCCGTCAGCGGGTCAGGGATTGGGTAGAGATGTGAGATTGAAAACTGGAGGGGGTTTCTGGACCTTTAACAGTTGTGTAAAAGATAAAATGTTAGCAGGTGTTGCTTGGTAGGCAACCCAGTAACAGGGACACTTGCTGAAATTCCCTCTTCTACATAGTCATTAAAGGTACAGGAGCCCTCTCCAGTTTTCAGTCTGGCAACCCTAGCGGCATACATAGGGAAAGTTGCCTTTCTGCCTTCTAACATTGCCCACACCTGAGCTATTTCATATAAAAAGGAGTGTGAATCCTTGAAGTGTTAATAATGAGGATTTGACAATGTTTTTGGTCTCTTCCACCCCTACAGAATATCTAGAGGGTGATGAAATCCCAGAAGACCTAAGCCCACTGTCCTACTGGCGTCCAAAGACAGACCAACAGTTGGGCTTCCCTGAAGACAACCCAGAACGAGACAGCTCTGAGGGACAAGAGAAGCCAGGAGGAGCATGGGATGCTGGCAGTGAGGGAGAGGGTTATCCTGAGCTTTCATACGAGGGCCAGTACGGCTCAGAGTTTAGCACCAGTCCCGAGGCACTGGGAGATCCTCGGACTTTATATAAATGTAGCAAGTCCTACAGCTTTACCTCAGATGGTGGGGAGGAAGAGTTATCTGAGCACTCCAACCTCAGCCCATCTCCCTCTGGGCCACCTCTGGAACGCACCCACTTAAAAACAGATGTCTTTGAGATTCAGGGACTACGTGGTGACCAACAGAGGTTTCTCAGAGAAACTGAGTTCTCCTCCACATCGGAAAGGAGTCCCACACTCAGTTCTCCAGCAGGTTCCATGCCTTGGAGTCATAGCCCCTCTGGCCATCCATTCATAGAACACCTTCAGAACCTTCCCAGCATTGATGCTGAGACCTTCCGAGAATCCTCCTGGACAGAGAACTTGGATCAACCTGTGGAAACTGTTCTCAAGATGGCTGCCAGTGGGACAGTTAAAACCAGGCAGCGCAGTCCTTTAACCACAGCTCGGTCTGGAGAGAAACTTTTGGATTCAAGTGAGGCCACAGAGACACCTCCTGCCCTGAGGGGGGTCAGTTCCCGGCAGCCAGAAAGAGCACGGAAGCTGAAAGCGGACGTCTCCCATGGACTTCCGTCCAAATTCGGCAGACAGTCACGGTCCCTGAGCCCTCAGGGAAGAGCCTCCCAGAGAAAAGCCAGAGGCCCTGATTCGAGTCAGTCTGACCAAGCAAGTCAACCCTCCCTCATTACGAGTGACCCTTTGCCGTATGGCCGAGGGCAGCTCAACTACCCGCTACCGGATCTGTCCAAAGTGGAGCCTCGGGTCAGATTCCCCAAAGACTCCGAAAGTTACCATCCACCCCGAGGGAAGACCCTCCCAGCCAGGTTCAAGGATTCTGGGAAGCCAGTGATCTTCAAGTCTCCAGCCGAGATTGTCCGTGAGGTGTTGTTGAGCAGTGGAGAGGGCTCCCCCCAGAAACACACAGCACCCACCGTTTCCGTGATTCCCGAGGAACTGAAATCCCCACGACAAGCCACCGAGCTGGTGCATCAGCTTCAGGTAATGTCTTCAGCACAGAATTGAGGAGTAACTGTTTCCTATGACAATTTCCGATACAGTCAGAGCCCCATATCTGGGGGTGGGAGTGGTTCCCAAACTTATCATGGATACCAGAAACCACAGATAAGAGAAAACCCTATTAAAATAAGGTATTTCTGGTAAAAATATACCATAGAGTTGTGTTAGAGGACTGAAACAATGCCTCTCTAAACATTTCCCAGTGTAACTCTATGGTGTCCTACAGATAACTGAAACTGCAGATATTGGTTCTGCAGATACAGGGGTGCGACTGTAACGTTGCATTCCCTGCCCAGTAACAAGGGCATAACAAAGTTGTTGCTGTGTGGCTCCAAGTCATTGCCGACTTATGACAAACCGTAGGTGAACCTTTTACCGTTTGTGTGTGTGTGTGTGCAAGATTTGTTCAGAGGGGGTTTGCCTTTGCCTTCCTCTGAGGCTGAGAGAGTGTGACTTGCCCAAAGTCACCCATTGGGTTTCCATGGCCAAGCAAGGATTCAAACCCTGGTCTCCAGAGTCATAGTCCAGTGATGAAACCACTGCACCATACTAGCTTTCATAAGGAAATTACATGTCCAAAAAATAAACATAACACATAGGAACTAAACCACTCTACTGGTAGAACAAGTAACATAATCTAGTTACTTCTACAAAGTTAATTTTAAATGGCATATTGAGAAGCATTTTGATAGGAGTTTTTCAAGTTTTATGCCTTGTTTTTGTCAGGCTCAGTGTTTTCCTTCTTTTAAAGAAAAGTAATGGCAAAGGAATGAGCAGTATGACTTACATTTTCGGCATCGTAACAATGAGTAAGAAATGCTTTTTAAGCAAGCTTTTTAAGGGATGAAATATTTGACAACACTATACTTTCTCAGCATTACAATGAGTGATGGAATGGATTACTTGGAATTATAGGTCAACCCCCATATCCACAGATTCAGTATACACACTTTCACTTACCCACATCCAAAATATATATTCTCTCTAGGCATTTCGAGGCCCTCCAATGTGATTCTATGATCAACTTCTGGCATTTGTCTCATTGAAAATAATAGGATTCCCTATTATCCACAGTTTCAGGTATCCATGGGGGGGTGTCTTGGAATGTATCCCTTGTGGATATGGGGGGTCAATTTGTACTTAAATTGCTTGAAATTGATGGATACTTGGGAACAAATTGTGCTTTGATTGTCTATTCCTGCATGGCAAGGGGTTGGACTGGATGGCCCTTGTGGTCTCTTCCAACTCTATGATTCAATCATCGCAGTCTGGTTCAGCATGCATTGAAGAAGTTCTGGAGTCACACAGGATCTTGATCCTTATTGAGGTGGTCAACCTGTGCAGGTAAATTGGATTGCCATCATCACCATCTCTTTATTTTCCTTCTTTGTAGGAGGATTACCACAAACTCCTGACAAAGTATGCCGAAGCTGAGAACACTATTGATCGGCTGAGACTGGGTGCAAAGGTAGGAAGTGCCTTGGGGCAGTTGTATTAATAGTTTTCAGCAGAGCAATTTTCTCTCTGCCCTTGATGCATTGTGGACAAACACTGTGTGGCACTTTCCCATGATGGACATCTCTTGGTTGGACATGCTCAGTCGCCATCATAGTTTATGTAGCGTAGCAGGTAGAAAGTCACAGGCTCACTCCATACCAATCAGAGTAGGGATGTAATTATTCACTACAATTCTTCCCAAAGGAAGCAATGAGTAATTTTAGCATTTCTCACCCCCTCCCCAATTGTGAAAACCACATGGTTTCAAACCCTATTCATAATTTGGGATTGATTCTGTGCAAATGGTTTTGTACAGAAACAATGTGTTTTTTTCTGTGCAGAAAATAATATTTCCACACAGAAATATTGTATTTCATGCAGAAAATTTGTACATGGCTGACCTGCATAGAAAATGGCATATCAAGCACATGCAGGTTTTGCCCAGAATAAATTCCTTAGTACAGCAATTTCTGTGCAGAAAATAATATTTCTGTACAGTAGGCCCTCCATATCTGCAGGGGTTTGGTTCCAGATACCCCCTACCCAATGGATTACAAAAACCACAGATGGTTGAGTCCCGTGTGATTCAATGGTGGTGACGTCCGTGCAGACACTTCAGCATGTCCACGTGTATGTACCACCATTTTGGATGCAGGGTGCGATGATTTGTGGTCACTTGCAGATGCAGATATGGAGCCCGTGAGTAAGGAGGGCTCACTGCATATTACTTTCTGTACAGAAAAGGGCTGTTTTATGTGCAAACCAACCACATGCAAATTTTACTCAGGATAAGTCCCAAAATACAAAGATTCTTATCAGTGCAGGATTCTTCTCATCAGGTTTATCAACACACACACACAAAAGCAACCATTCTTTTTTAAACCTTTGTTCAAGTATTTTTTAAATGTTCATTCCATCCATAAATCAGAGTAAGCCAGCCTTTCCTAACTGCACACCCTCTAGATCAGAAGTGGAGGAAGCCCCCCATCCCTTCCCATTTTTTTTTTTTTGAAATAAATAGCATCCCCAAATTCTCAGGGTGTGGGGACCAGTTTTGTCCATGTTTCTGGGCCATTTTTCTAACAGGAAGTGACTTAGAAAGTGATTTCTAGTTCACTTTCTTTGAAAAGAAGACCACTTCGTGACCCTAAAACATCCCGGAGAGGACCAAAATTGTTGTGAGAGTTTGGCATTTGGAGATTAAAATATCACCTTGTGAGGGGGCAGGGGGTGAGTCCATCTAAGGTTGTGGGGGCACTGTGGCCTGCGAACATCCAACATTTGGCCATCCCTCCTGTAAAAGTGGTAGAACTTCAGCCCCCATCATGCTCCTGCTAGAAGGTTCTCTGAGCATACTTGGGGACATTCTGAAGTTTTGAGGATGTTCTTGCAAGGCAGACAGGAAACTGTTCACTTCTTCATTTCTGTCCCCGCATAAAGTTTTCTTTAAAAAAATAACACTTTGGTTACAGGTTCCTGCTTGTTGTAATGAGTCAGGCAACCTCATCTTGAACAGGAAATGAGAAGGGGAGTGAGAACATGTCGAAATGATGAGCTTTTCAGAGTGGCAACAAGTTCTGCCTCACCCCCATCCTTCCTGTATCTTCTAAAACCGCAAAAAGGAAAGAGAATGAGAGAGAATGTCTTAAGAACCTAACCCTGCTTCTCTAACCCCTTCCCTCTAACAGCAGTGCTGCATAAACCTTTCCAAAAAGCCCACCTGTGGAACATGCAAACAACAGTCAACCTTGGCCCCTGGCATCTTGTGATGAGAGATAGACAGCCCCTGAACATGGAAGTTCTTTTTAGCCAGAGCTTGGAAGTAACAAGCTATGAGTCATAATTATCTATAGCAAGTCCCTTTGTCTGCAACAAGGACACAATACAATTGCATTTCCAAAGCAGTGTAACAAGCGGGAACTTCACGAGTGTACCATTTCCTAGCTACTTATTTAAGTAGTTTAAAAAAAATAATAATAAAGGAGGTGACAAAAACATCACAAAATGTCCCCTACACCCTTAGAGTACATTCAGGGGCAAAAATTATTTTTTAAAAAATTATACTGTTCAGCCCTCCGACATTTCCAAGGTGCCAATGCAGTCCCCTAGCCTCTGACAGTTCCCCACCCTGGATTTACTGTTGTCTGCAAAGTGGTCACAAAAATGATCACACAACTCTCAGCCACCTCTTTCTCTCAAAATACTTCCCAGAAAAAGAGTCCTAGAGTTGCTGTATGATGATCAGGGTATAAAAAATATTATTACAGTCGGATCCCTATATCTGTGGAAGCAATATCTGCAGTTTTAGTTCACGGGACACAAAATAAGGACACATACCATAGAGTCATGCTAGAAAATGCCTAGAGGAGCATCCTCTCTAGGTATTTTCTAGGTCCTCCAATGCAACTCTATGGTATGTTTTTACAAGAAGTCCTTTATTTTAACAGGGTTCACTGTTCGGACACCCATATCCACGGGGCTTTGGTTCCCATAGTAAGTCTGGGAACCAAAGCCCCGTGGATATGGGTGTCTGATTGTATAATGGAAACATTGAGGAAGGATTGAAATTGTGACTGGACTTAATTATTTTTAATAGCCACGGTCTAACCTGCAATCTTGATGTGAAAACTTCACCATAAGATTTTATTGCTGGCTTCTTTGTATGAGTTCCAGCCCTTTACACATTTAATTCTACACCACTGCTGAGTGCAGAACAACTGTAACAATTGGATTCTACTCAGAGGTGTTTAGACGGAGCTTAGAATGGATTTTTAGGTTTGTGGTTCACTGAGGATGGGGTTGGAAAGAGAGCACAGATGGCAGGGATTACAGAAATCCAGCTTTCATCCTTCTCAGCTGAAAATAAGTGAGTGAAAATGAACAAAGGATGAGAGGAGAGAAAGAACTTACTCCCGCCCCTGGAGATGTTTATGAATGGAGTTAGAGATGAGCCTAAAACAACCATTCTTACTTTGACTCTGGTTGGGAGACAATACCTTACGAGGAGAGACTTAGGGAGCTGGGTATGTTTAGCCTGGAAAAAAGATGGTTAAGAGGCGATATGATAGTCCTGTTTAAGTATTTGAAGGGGTGTCACGTTGAGGATGGAGCAGGCTTTTTTTCTGCTGCTCCAGAGACTGGAACACGGAGCAATGGATGCAAGCTCCAGGAACAGAGATTCCACCTCAACATTAGGAGGAACTTTTTGACAGTAAGAGCTGTTCGGCAGTGGAACACACTCCCTTGGAGCATGGTGGGGTCTCCTTCCTTGGAGGTCTTTAAACAGAGGCTGGATGGCCATCTATTAGGGATGCTTTGATCGTGATTTCCTGCATGGCAGGGGGTTGGACTGGATGGCCCTCGTGGTCTCTTCCAACTCTGCAATTCTATGATTCTATGAAAAGCTGCTTCCTTTGTTGCTGTTATTTGTCATCAAGTCAACTTCAAGTTATGGTGACCCTATGAATGAAAGACCTCTAAGAGCCTCGGTCATGCAAACTCAGGGCTGTGGTTTCTTGGATTGAATCAATCCATCTGTAATGTGATTTTCCTCCTTTCCTACTGCTTTTGACTTTCCTGAGCATGAGCACCGTTTCCATTGAGGCATGCCATCTCACAATGTGTAAAATACGATAGCCTCAGTTGAGTCATTTTGGCTTCTAGGGAATATTCAGGCTTGATTTGCTCTGGGATCTGTTTCTTTGTCTGTTTGCAAGCCCATGATAGCCTCAGAAACTCTCCCCCAGCACCTCATTCAAATGAGTTGATTCCCTTCCTATCAGCTTTCTTCACTGTCCAACTTTCATATGCATCCATCGCAATCTGGAATACAATGGCATGACAGACCATAATTATTTGTCCACATTGTTCAGTATCATCTCCTCTGACTGACAGTATCTTGCTAGGCTCCAAACAAAAAAAGAAAGCTGTTTCTCATCACTTGCTACCTAGTCCTTTAATTCCTCTTCCTGGAGATGGCAAGGATCCAAAAGACACACTACACATACTTGAAGGTTTTGGGTGTAGTGGTTGGAGTATTGGACTAGGACACTGGTAGAGCAGGATTCGAATCCTCACTCAGCCTTGGAAGCCCATTGGGTAATCTTGGGCAAATCACACTATCTCAGCCCCAGAGGAAGGCAAAGGCAACTTCCATTTGAACAACTCTTGCCAAGAAAACCTTGTGGTAGGGTTCCTTTCAGGTCACCATAACTCAGAAACAACTTGAAGGCACACAAAGGCAACCTCCATTTGAACAACTCTTGCCAAGAAAACCTTGTGGTAGGGTTCCTTTCGGGTCACCATAACTCAGAAACAACTTGAAGGCACACAGCAATAAGTTGAATAAAGAATAACCTGGGTCTCATTTTGGTCTCCTGCTTAAGCCAAGGGAGTAACAATCTAGTTTCTGCTTATCCTGTCCTTCAATCTGTAAAGTAATGGTCTTGCTTTTTTCCCATTCCCACCCCCAAAAAAAGTCTTATCTAAAAATACAGAACTCCCCCTCCCCCTGGCTTTAAAATTTCTGAAAATTTTACATTTCTAGCTCCTATCTTCCTGAATTATCAGCAGTGATGCTCAGTGGCTACAAGGTGGGCTGGCTAGTAAGTTGTCTGACTGCATGGTCTTGTCCTAGTGTGTCAAGAAATGTCCCTGACTGGAGTGAGCAGGCGAGTTACTTGTTGCCTTCAGGTGAAGTGGAGGACCCTCTATGCTGAAGAAAGAATACTGATGTCCCCTTGTGTTCTTCCTGTCTCTCAGGTCCGCTTGTATGCTGACTCTCCGAAGCCCAGCCATGGCATAGAGATGGGGACGGTGTCTCAGGCCTCCAAGGTCATAACTTTCAGTATCCCTCAGGTCAGAGCAGCTGAGGTCACGATGAGGTCTGGTCCAGCACCAGAACCTACTGAGAGCAAAGGTAGGTCAGCTATCTATGCCCTTCCTTCCTTCCTTCCTTCAACATGAAAACATGTGGAAATACCTCCACCTCCACAAGCCTGTATTAACCCCCCTCCATACTTCCATTTTCAGTGCACTCCTTCTCAAAATGGCAACAGGAAATGATGCAAGTCACATCTGGTTGCATTCTGAGAGGGACTGCAAAGGAAAACAGAATGAGTCGGCCTTACTGTGGGGAGATGCATCCGAAATACGAATGCATCTCCCCATAGCAACGAAATAGCCCAGGATAGCAAAATGTAATTTGGTTACTTTTTTATACTGGAACCTGCAAGGACACTTCTCCTATCTGTTTGCTCAATTTGCCTCAGGAGTGGGCAACTGTGTTTGGAAAGCAGGTTTCAAATCCCTCTTCAGCCATGGAAACCCACTGGGTAACCATGGACAAGTCCCACTCTCTCAGCCTCAGAGGAAGGCAAAGGCAAACCAACTCTGAACAAATCTTGCCAAGAGAATCCCATGATAGGTCCACTTCAGGGTCTCCATAAGTTGGAAATGACTTGAAGGCACACAACACCAACACTACCAACACCAACAACAGTGAGAAGGGAAATATTCCAACCCCTCCTCTCTTTTCTCCCTGTTGAGTTAATTGAGTGCAAATGACTTTTGTACTTTGAACTCAGTTTGCAGCAACTGAAGTAACCTCAGAACTAAAGTGGGAGGTGGAGAGAAAAACTGGGACATTTTAAAAGCAACTGAAAAAGGGGGGCAACTGAGGATTAATCAAGACTGTTCCTGCCAAATCAGGACAGTTGGGGGATATGTACTTAAGGGAGGCACTAGAGCTCTCTGGCTGAGAATCTAAATATCCATTCCTAAGTTGCAAATTTCAGGATTCCCTATGATGGAACCATGGCAGTTACAGTGGAAGCATAACGTTATATTGTGTAGTGTGGAAAGTCCCTTGTTGATCCCAAAATAATTTATTTTTGTCCCTTTCCTTTGCAGAGTTTTCTGTGGAGCAGGTGGTTTCCTCTTCCCATCCCAGCTCTTCAGATGCTGGCATTTCCAGACTGGATGCTTCCACCTCCACAGGCAAAGCTTTCACAGGAGACGAGCTGACCCAGTTGCTGGCTTCCCAAGCGAAGAAATTTCAGGCTCAGGCATGTGCATTGCTTAGAAGCAGCAAATGGATGGGAGCGAGAGAGGGCTGGGCCAGTTGGATTCCCTTCAGGCAGAGAGAGCGGGAGTTATGTCCCCATCTTTGCATGGCCTCTTGCAAAGGTGGTTTTGGTTCCTGTTATGCTTTGCTTCAAGGGAGCAACAATAGCTTTCACATCTCTTTCTCTACTGCTAAATGCTAAGATGCAGACTGTCACAGACTTCTTAGCTGTCTGAGCTTCTGGTTGGTGGCTCTGATGTCAGTGAGATGGTGAAGCTACTCAGGGTTTTAATCCAGATTTGATCGAAGCTCCCCAAGAAGTGTGTGTGTGTGCCTTCAAGTCACCTATTGACTTATGGTGACCCCTTGAATTTTAGGGTTTTCTTAGGCAAGGAATATTCAGAGGTGGTTTTGCCTGTTGCTGCTTCTGAATTATAACCTACAGCACTGGGCATTTCTTGGCAGTCCTTCTGGGCTTGGAGAAGGTTCTTCTTGTTGGAAACTACTACAGCACACTGTCTCCCACCCTTTATTTGGACAATTTCATCTCCTCCATCCCTCCTTACGCCTTCACATATGCAAGTTTGACTTGTCAGATGCACTGTTTTTATTTTTCTAGTTGAGGGGTTAAAAATTGGGCTTGATCTCAATGCGACATTTCTTGGCTTGAGTAGCAAAGTAGGAAAGCATTTCCAGCAGCTTCCAACCACAACAGCTCTAGTTCCAGTGTATTGTCTCATTAGTCCATCTAATTCAGTGCACTTAAAATTTTGCCTTTTGCTTGATCATGTAAAATGAAGTAATAAGTGCATCGGCTGACGGGCCGGAACTAATAAGTTGAACAAGAAGCGAGGGCAAACAACCACATTGGATTTGAGATGATTGTTAAATAGAGCCAGGCAAGATTCAACAGGGGGAGAAGAGGTCTGTGTAGTTAACCTTAATTAAAAATGTAATTTTAATGAAACAGATGTGACTAAGGATATATTTCTACATGATTTAAAAAAATATTACAGGGCTTCACATCATAAATCTACTTTCTCCAAGGTTAAAGGTTCTCAACTTAATGTCCTCCTTTCATGAATTTAAGCATCACCATCACACAGCTTTCATTCTTGGAGGAAATATCAACCCCTTCTTCCACTAGGAATCTAAAGTTTTTACATTCCAGAAACCCTTTCACCCTGTGCAAGTATAGCTCTACAATTCCACTGTAACTGCCATGCCAACATCCTAGGTAACCCTGGGGTTTGTAGTTTGGTGAGGCACCAGCACTCTTTGGCAGAGAAAGCGAAAGATGTTGTAAAACTATAAATCCCAGGATTACATAGGATGGAGCTACAACACAAGTGGTGTCAAACTGCATTATTTCTACAGTGTCAATGCACCCATAGCTATACCACTATAGTTGTGTTAATGTGAAATGGCCCCTACATCTAATCTCTTTATTCCACATTAGGTTTAGGGATTCTGAGGTTTTGCAGCTGAATCCAGGTCTCCTGGGGTCCAAATTTGGCCCTCTGGCTACAAACCTTTCCTCATGACACTCTCATTGGGTGGTTTCCTATATTTTTCTGTAGCTTTTTTCTCCATTCTAAAAGAATAAAATGCCTCTCTTAGTTGCAGATAGTAAATGCTAAAGAGTTAACACCACTTGGAAAAGTTAGGGGTGTTTTTTTGCGGTGGGGGGGGTTGCTGCCACACTGCAGAAATAATGCAGTTTGACACCACTTTAACTGTCATGGTTCCTTCCTATGGAATACTGGGATTTGTAGTTTATTGTGGCACCAGAGGAGGCTAAATATCTCACGAAACTAGACTCTCACACACCCACAAACACGTCCATGATGGATTCAACTGGCAGTCCATTAGTAACAGTTGGATTGCAGGGGAAAGTAAAGCATTGCAATTGGCATTCTCATTTCCGAATTGTTCTGTTGTGCTTGTTCAGCCACTAATTGACCATGGAGCCCTAATTAGTGCTAATGTTTCAATTAGCACTGTTGCAACAGTATCTACAAGGAGAAAGGGAGGGGAGGTTATTAAAGAAATCCCAGCCCCATTGTAAACTGTTACAAATCAGTAGCTGCTGTTTTTCATGCAATTTTTCTGGTGCCATTGCCCTTGCTTATTTAATGTAGTTGTTTAAAAACTTTGACTTTTATTTATATATACACACACACGCACGCGCGCACGTGCACACATGCACACACACATATTATGAAGTTTGTAGCTTTCTCTGCTCTTTCAACAACTTTCCAACACATCCTAGAAAAAGCTACAGTTAAAAGGCAACAAAGTCAAATGAAAGCAGTGAAATGATACCTCGATACAAAAACATCAGTACTGTGTAAAAGCAGTTGGCAGAACTTTATTCTTTAAAGAACAAAATTCACCACTGTGTAGAGCAGTGTCTTTTAACCTTTTATTTACTAGGGATTCCCTTTAAATATTGTTTGTTGCCATGGCCCCTCCAAAACTTAACCAAGATTTAAAACTGTGATGATGATGATGATGATGATGATATAATGCCATTACACCATCCATTAGACCTTCCCTCAGAGGCACTGGAGGGAGAGGGAAGTCTTTTCTCCTCCTTCTTCCTGCAAGTTTGTGGATTGAATGGCAATGCACAGGCCAAGCCAGCCAGCCTTTGCCTTGGCTCCTTTCATGTGGCATGGGGGGTGGTGGTAAACTAAGCAGAAATGTCCCACACATCTCCTTGAAGGCATTTTGAGTCAAATACTTCTTTGAAAAAAATTGCAATATTTTTGTCCTCTTGGGGAGCTAGGAATCAAATGCCCTAGAGGGGATTTTGAAGCAAAAAAAAAAAAATTGAAAACAAAATTTGAGCCCTGGAGGGTGGGGAAGCATGTGGCCCATCGGCTGCAATTTGCCCATCTCTGGGGTTCTGGAGGAAAGACTTAATCAAGCTGTTATTAAGAAAGTACTCTGCATGTCTGTATTTAGGTGGAGTCCCTGGAGGCGTTAATCTGGACCAGGAGGCTGACACCCCAGGACCAGCTAAAGGTACTATAAGTTAGTGCATTGCTTAAAATTAAATATATGTCCACATATAGGATCTATTTATCTATCTATCTATCTATCTATCTATCTATAGCTCTTGGGTATGTTGCCTTTCCCAGCGTGCTGATTGGCTGCTCTGGAAACACACCCAACCAATCACCCCCACATGCAAATTCCCTCTCCACCTCACAGTCCACTCCTGCCACTCAGTCTGTGGCCAGATTGGGACTCAGACAGTCAACTGGCCATGGTGGTGGTGGCGTGCCACCTGCAATGGGACCCAGGCGGTCAACTAGCAGGGGCAAGATGCTGCTGCCACCACTGCAATGGGTCCTAGGCAGTCTGTAATGGCCCAGTGGGACCAGCTAGGTATTCAAAATGGTCTTCCTCCTTTCTAATCCTTCTGTCTTGTTGTAGGGCCTTGCAAGGCTAAAGGAAGCCCAGAATGCACTGGAGCAGGCTTACCTGCAAGCCCGAGATCAACACCGGCTGCTGCAGAAACACCACGAACCTGCAGGGGTGCTAGGAGATTTTGACCCCGATCGGTATGTATCCATTGCATGGATCATTCAAGCCAGCATCCATTTTTCCCAGTTCTACCTTGGAAGGAAAGAAGCGACAGACAAACAAAATACTCTTACGGCACTTCCAAGACTAACAAGTTTTATATTTAGTCCTTAGACTTAATGAGCTTTAGTTGAAAAGATAAAACAGAATCATGTAGCATCTTTGAGACTAATTGAAATAAGACATTTCTAGCATAAACTTTTGTGGCCTCCAGTCTACTTCATCCAATGCAAGCTATTATTGCAACTTGTACGTCAGATGCATCTGAGTATTGTGTTTGATGAAATGAATTGGAGTCCATAAAAGCTCATGCTAGAAATTTATTTTTCTCATTTACCGATGGATTCCTTTGTATCTTTTTGAAACAGACTAACACGGCAATGACTTTCAAGTTTTAGTCATTTCAAAGCACTGGCAGGGATTGGAGTGGATGACCTTAGGTGTACCTTCTAGCTCTGTGGTCCTATGATTTCATTCATCATAATTTTTGTGTGTGTGTATGTAGATTGCAACCCACTCTATCAAATGTGATGGTTAGACTTTCAGTAGATGGGCCCGAACATGCCTAAATATATGTGAGTCACTGGAAAAAATGTAGAAGAAGAACCCTAGTGCTGCGGGATTACCGTTGCATTAAATCAGGTCATTATATGAACCTCACAAGATTTAAGAACTTGGGCTTGAATTTTCTTGTTTTCCTTTTCCCTCCTTGTCCTCTTTTCCTTTCATGCTGTACCATTTTAGATTGGAAAAGGACAGGGATGGTCTTGTTTTCGTAAGTGAGTAAACCACTCCAAAAGCCTTTCTAGTTATAGAGAAGAAAATAAGTTAGGGAAGAGGAAAATGTCTTTCAACTTGAAGGCTAAACTTGATTTTGGACAAATTCTTGGGGATTGCAATCTGGTGGTTGGCTGGGCCCAAAGCCAAAAGGATGGGACCAAAATGACTAGTACATGTTAGCTGAAAGCTCTTACTAGCTAAGTCTTAGGAGAGACATTTCAGACTTTCAGAATGAATGAAAGGACTTCTAAACCAAACTTGGGATGCTTTCACAGGGTACTCATATTTCCACTCAAACTGCTGTGGCAACATCCCATGAAATCCTGAGATTTGGAGTTTAGGGAGGGGTATTCAGAGTTCTTAGCTGGAAAGCTCACATGCCTCACCAAACTACCAATTCCAGGATTCTGTAGGATGTTGCCATGGCAGTTTAAGTGGAATCATAGCACTATAGTTTTGCAGTGTGGAAGGGGAACCCGATAGAGACATGGGGCAGAGGGTGTGGCCAGATTGGGACCCAGGCTTGATTTACATGCTAATAAAGTAGGTTAGGAATAGGAATCCCATGGTCCTCTAGATGTTCAACAGCCCCTCTCATCAGCACTTGGTCAGGAATGCTGGGAGGTGCAATCCAGCCACATCTGGAAGACCACACAGTTTCTCCCTGGAAGTAGTCAAATATATGTAGAGATGTGGGCTCTCCGGTTGGCTTTCTTCATGTCACAGAGCTCTCTCATTCTCCAGGTCTAATTTTGGTTTTTTGACATGTTCTCCAGTGTGGTGGAAGGAGAGATATTCCATCTGGAGATGCGCTTGGAAGAGCTGAAGGAGAGACTTGAACAGGCTGCATCGAACCAGCCACTTGCACAGAGCATCCCGGAGGCAACGGTCGCATCTTCTTCCCATTTTCCTGGGCAGAGTCCTGAGCCACCAATGGGGTCTCCAACTCCATCTCTTCAAGCCCCAACCCCAGCTGTCCGCACACCATATCCCGAGGTCAGGTGCAATGCTATGTTTACCCTAGAAGCAGTTACGTTTTGTACTACAACTCCTAGAATCCAGCCATCCTACTTGGCCAGGGCTATTGTGGGAGTTGTAATACAGAGGAAGAAAATGTAACTTGCCCAATCTTTTCTTTTACAATGATATTTTCCTAAGGAGGGAGGTATAGGAAAAGCAAAACTATGGAATTATACAGTTATTGGGGAGCTTAGAGATACTCTAGTCCAATTCTTTACATCTTGGAACAACCAGCATCCCTAAAAGACCATCTAGCCTATGTTTAAACACCTTCAGTGAAGAAGAGCCCAAGATGTTCCATGGCAGTCTGTTAGCTCTTACCATTAGGCAAGAGAACCAGTGTGGTGTTGTGGCTGGAGTGTTGGGCTAGGATTACAGGAAAAGAGATTCCACCTAAACATTAGGAGGAACTTCCTGACAGTAAGAGTTCTAAAGCAGTGGCATGTGTTGCCTTTGGGGAGTGTGGTGGAATCTCCTTCTTTGGAGGTTTTTAAAGAAAGGCTGGATGGCCATCTGTCAGGAGTGCTTTGATTGTGTATTCCTGCATGGCAGTGGGTTGGACTAGATGACCCTTTTGGTCTCTTCCGCTTCTATGATTCTGTGATTCTCTGAGTTGTTGTTTTTGTGCCTTCAAGTCATTTCTGACTCTCAGCTCTAAGGTGAACCTATCAGGGTTTTCTTGGCAAGATGTGTGCAGCAAGTGTTTCCCATTGACTTACTCTTAGGCTGAGTGTGACTTTTCCAAGGCCACCCAATGGGTTTCCATGACTGAGCAGGGATTTGAACCCTGGTCTGCCAGAATTCCAGGATTTAGGGTGGAAAGATTCATTTAAACAGAATAAAACAATTTGGCAAGTTCAAAGAAGACATTTGAAAAACAGTTAACACCATGAAAACCCTGTTTAAATATTTAAAGGGATGTCATATTGAAGATGGAGCAAGCTTGTTTTCTGCTGCTTCAGAGACTAGGACATGGAGCAATGGGTTCAAACTACAGGAAAAGAGAATCCATCTAAACATTAGGAAGAACTTCCTGACAGTAAGAGCTGTTTGGAAGTGGAACCTGTTGCTGACTCGCAGTGTGGTGGAGTCTCCTTGTTTGGAGGGTTTTAAACAGAGGCTGGCTGGCCATCTGTCGGGAATGATTTGATTGTGTATTCCTGCATGGCAGGGGGTTGGACTGGATGGCCCTTGAGGTCTCGTCCAACTCTAAGACTCTATAGTTTAAGACCATTTAAAACCTCCTAAATGAACAAATGTGGATGAAACCAATTCAGTTCTGAAAGCTTTAATCAAAAGACAGGACTGAAATCTTGCCTCACAGGCTATAATGTGTGATTTTAGTATGATGGAGCTGTATCACTGACACAGTGTACAACCATATTACAACATTGTGACAGTGCACAAGAGGGGATGGTGCCAGATAGCCCATTGTGCTAACAGGGGAGCTCCCACCACACAACAGGTTACTGGGAAAAGTGTGGACATTTTTCCAGCAGGGTTCTCATGACTTTCCACTGTCTTCCATTCTGAATTATGCCCCATGGCTCTGTTGGGGAGAATCTTTTGCCCCGTGGCTCTGCTGGGGAGCATTGCCCCACCTTCCTCTCACGGCCATTGCACAAGGGCAGCCTGATCACAAAGTGTCTATCATGAACATTCTGCAACATCTATGCTACTCACTCCCCTAATCCAATGGTCTTGATGGCACAACTATGACAACGCTTCCCTCCTGGAAACTGTGCATGCTGCAGTTCTAAACGGCACAATCATATGTTGGTTTACAGTGTTGCCAATTGTCAACAAGATGCTAGCTCATATTTTTACTGGGTACCACAGTGACACCAGTGTTGGTGCTAGTGAGGCCTATAATTCCAGGGCTTTGCTGTTTGCTCTTCAGGCCTCTAATCCGGAAAACAGCCACAACTACAGAGTCCAGGTGGACGTGGAAGTGAGCTCTGTCAGTGATGAGATGACCGAGGAAGGGGAAGGCCTCCCAGAACCCCTCCGCCATATGCAGCTCCAAGTGGAGAAGGACTTTAATCATCTCTTGGGACAGTAAGTGAACAGGCTTTTTGGTATTTGGAAGGGAATAATTTATGTACCTGCACAAGCCATGCAGTGTGCTTGTCATGCCTTTCTCATTTCAATCCGGGGTGGTGGGCATTCTGCAGTGTGGAGCAGGGTCAACCTTAGTGTTAAGCCAAGAGTGGACAAAATGTAGCCTGGGCCACATGCAGCCCTTGTAACCCCAAATTATGGCCCTTGATTCCTTCAATGTGTTTTTTCAACCAATCACACATACACACACACACACACACACACCAAATGGCTGAGAATTGATGCAAACCACAGCAGGTTTGCCCTCCCAAACTCCACACCCTTCAACTATTCAGATTTGGCAGGACAGTCCCGATTCATACTCTACCACCTTGCCTTTTCAGCTGCTTTTAAAATATCCTGGTTTCTCTCCCCTCCTACTTCTTCAATGTTCTGTACATTGGGTTACCACTGTATCAAGTTTGGAAACTTCAATTAGTGCAAAATATGGCAGCCAGATTGGTTACTGATGCATCTAGGAATGATCATATTATCCCTATATTAAAATTGCTCCACTGGCTGCAAAGATTATAATCACCCTAGGATTCTTCTCATCGGGTGTTTTGTTTGTTACTATTTTTGAAATATTTTCTTTTCATCCCTACCATGGAGTCATGAACCAGCAGAGGGTGATTTGCTCAACTTTTGTCTTTGCTTCCAGCTATAGCAGCTTTAAATCATTGCCAGAGGCCATGAGCTTGGAACAGCTATATTCTGATGGGCGCCACTTCTCACCAGAGGAAACAGATGGTGTGACTGCTACCGAGGAGCCTGGGACCAAAGAAGACTCCCTCCAGACAGGGCCTAAAGATAAGAAGGCCACTCACATCTCATCGTCTTCCTCCACAAAGTGAGTCCTACAGGAGAAGAGACAGTATGCGAGCCACAGTTTGGAATGCCCAAATCACTGTGTCCTCCAACCAGGGTGGTTGAAACCCTGGAACGACTCCCAAAATAGCCCTATTTTGATCTGTTCTGAGAATCGTGCAGAAATCAATCCATTCATTCATATATATATATATATATATATATATATATATGGCTTGGGTATGTTTCCTTTCCCACTGTGCTGATTGGCCACTTAGGAAACATACCCAACCATGCCCTCAGGCAATCATGCAAATTCCCACTCCACCTCACAATCCACTCCTGCCACTCCATCTGCATCTACACTCCCAGCCTCACAAGGGCCCCTCACTCCCTCAGCCACTCACCACTCACATGCAAATTCCCTCTCCACCTCACAATCCACTCCTGCCACTCAATCTGCATCTACACCCCCAGCCTCACAAGGGCCCCTCCCTCCTCTCCCTCCCTCAGCCAATCACCACCTGCATGCAAATTCCCTCTCCACCTCACAATCCACTCCTGCCACTCCATCTGCATCTCCACCCCCAGCCTCACAAGAGCCCCTCCCTCCTCTCACTCCCTCAGCCACTCACCACCCACATGTAAAACAATGCAATATTTTTCCCTAAAATAATAGCATATAGCCGAACTGTGTGAACCTTTCAGATCTACTGTAACAGTGTATGATATGCTAGGTACAGCTAGTTCTAAGTGTAATGTTGCTGTTGTTATTGTATGCCTCCAAGTCATTTCCGAATTATGGTGACCCTAAGGCAAACTTATCACAGGGTATTTTTGCCCAGCATTGTTCAGAGGGGGTTTGCTTTTGCCTTATTCTGAGGCTGAGAGATTGTGACTTGGCTAAAGTCTCCCAGTGGGTTTTCATGACTGAGCAAGGATTCTAATCCTGCTGATAGTTCAACACTCAGACAACTACACCATGGTAGCTTTCCCCATTTACAGTTTAGGGTATTTCAGTTTCTCATCCAGAGATCTCCAATGCCTCTTCAAAACGCTATACCACTTTGGCTTACAGTACAGGGTTCGTTGTTGGGAGCCTTTCCTCAGTCGAAATTATGACATGGGCATTTGGGGACGTGACTAAAATTAGAAACAGCTTTTTTTTCTTTTTTAAGCTGTACTTGTTCTCTCTCTGTCATCCCGGGAAGCCAAACAAAGGGAGTTCTTTGCATTTTTGCTCTCCTTTCCCTGAACTGGACAAAGGGTCTTTTTCAGTGGCAGTTTCTCACCCTGCTTGGGAGGCTGAGCTGGCTGGAAAGATGTTTTGAGAGGAACAGTGTGGGCTGGAGAGGGGCGGGATGGAAAGGAAAGGAACCGGGATGGAGGGGCAGAGGGAGAGAAGAATTTAACAGGAAGGAAATGAAGGCTCAGTTGGAATCTTAAGAGGTGGGTGGGAGAGAGAGAGAGAGAACACAGAATAGCAAAAGTACTTTTTTTTTCCCTTGCCAGAAGCCTGGGGCTGGCTGAGTTGTTGCTGTTGTTTTTTCCATATCATGATTGGCACAGGCTCCTAAATTTCCCCTCTCCTTTTCCTTTAAAACGTAGCACCACTTATGTGCTTATGGAGGGGAAAAAAATATCCCTCTGCCATTTAAGGCTTATGAAAACTGGCCTCTGATTTTGCTAAGGCTGGGGAGAACAAAGAGGCTCCATATTTTCTGAGCTTCTTGGCTAGGACTTGATTGGAACAGTTTCTTGGGGGTCTTGTTCAGAACCCTTCCAGATTTGGGTCCATTTTGCTCCCACCAACAGCCCCCCGAGCTCCTGGTGCGCACGGGAAGCATAGGCAAGGGCGTGGAGCTGAGGGGAAGGAGGCTATTTGGAGAGGAAGATTGGGAAGTACAACTTCAAGGTAAGAGGGATTATGATGATGGATGATACAGGTTGTCCCTGTATCTGCAGGGGATATGTTCATGGACTTACCGTGGATATATGAAATTGTGGATAATAGCAAACCTATTGAAATGAATGACTTCTGGCCCAACTTCCAGATGAAGCATACCATAGAATCCCAACCTAGAAAATACCTAGAGGAGACATATTTTTTTAGACGTGGATACGTGAAACCTCAGATACTGGTCCCATGAATCTGTCAGTCTGTAGTAGTAGTAGTCATAGTAGTGGTGGTATTAGTAGTGGTAGTAGTGGCAGCACAATAATAGAATAGAATAGCATAAAATATAAACAATAAAAATAATAATGCTAAAAAGACAAGCAATGAACTACAGTCGGACCCCCATTACCATGAGGGTTTGGTTCCGAGACCTACTGCAGATAACAGAAAATCCTATTAAAATAATGGACTTCCAGTTTAAACATATAATACAGTTGCATTGGAGGACCTAGAAGATGTTTAGACAGGATGCATCTCTAGGTATTTTGTAGGAGGACTCTATGGTATGTGTCCCTGTTTTAGGTCCTGCAGATAACTGAAACCACGGATAGTGGTTTGGCAGATATGGGAGTTTGACTGTACTTGGAACATGTCACATTGTTTGATGGTACCTCAGTGGTTCCTAGGTTCTTGGATAAAGTCTGATGGTCCAAAACGCCTGTTGGTAAAACTGGTAGACTGTGAAACCAAGAAATGTTAACTATGATGGTGGTGGGTGGTGATCCCACATTGTTTGCTGGTACAATATTGATTCTTAGATTCATGGACAGAATCTGGATCATTGATGGTCCAAAAGCTCCCGTCAGAAACAGCAGGTAGATTGAGAAACCAAGGAAGCATATTAATACCAACAATGGTGACGTTCCCTCCCTCATTTCTAATAGGGAGGCCCAACAGAGGAAACCTTCTCATCTGCTTCCAAGGAAACCCCAGCGGCCACCCTACCGGGTCGGACATGCGCCCTCTACCCAGGTGGTAACTCAGGAATCAGCGGAGAAGACCAGACCCTCGGGCGCAGTTTGCAGGGTGTCCTCCAGGGGGCAGCAAGAGCAGCTCTCCCCTCAGAGCAGTATGGCCAGTGTTGTGGATGGCACTGTTTTAGAACGTGTCCCCCAGAAGCCCTTCCGGAAGGCCAATATGGCATTGTCCGAGGTAAGTGTCACTTGGTGTGGCCAGCAGCCCTGGTATAGAACATGGAGGCTGGTGACCCCCATGCAATGGCTGCCACAGTTTGCTTTCAATGCCCTCGTTCTGCGTGATGCTGGTGGTGCTTAGCTCTGCCTCTTCCTTCTGCTACAGGATCTCCGCATTGTGTCTCCAGAGACGGATAGTGGATTTGTGGGGTCTGAAGCCAGCAGGATGTCCCCCTTTGCACAGACACCTAAGCACCGCTCATCCCATTTGAGGTATGATACCTCCCTGCCTCCATCTGTTCTGCCCCTCATTCTCTCTTCTCTCCTAGTTGGCCCAAGCTCCAAAAAGTCTACCAATAAGTATCCTAATTTTATTGATTTTTGTATATATGGATGCCAACCTGGTTTTATGTATTAATGTACGTACATCTTGTTCATTGTTTGATGGGTCTCTAGACTGTATGAATAAATTGCTGTCTTCTCTCCTATCCATCTCTTCTACATTTTCCATCTTCTTCTAGCTGTTTTTTAAAAATGTCTTTCACACAGAATGTAAACAGCCATTTCTTCCAATCCTTTTCAGTTTGTCCTTCCTTCCTTCTCTCTTTCATTCCTGCTTAGAGATGTAAAATTTCCAGAAATTTTGAAGCCATTGGAGGGGGGCACATTTTTTCTGTTTTTCCCCCAGGAAAAAAAATGGAACTTTTTGGAAAAATTGAAAGAAAAACAAAACCCGCAACATTAGCACTTTTTACAGATTGAAAGTCACTCTATTACTTTAGGAACATAAAATATGAGTATGTACAATTTGATTTGGCATAAAATTATCACAATTGGTATATTCAAAATACAGTGTATTCTGTTATTTCAAATGGAATTTACTTTTATTTATTTATTTTGCTTTCTGCAACTGGACTTGTTTATCTCAGATTGGCCTTTTTAGTCATCAGTGCAGGATGAGTCCTTCCTGAATCTTCATTTGCAAAGAAAAGCCAGAGAGAGACTTGTAACAAATGGAGCAACAATCTCCTGGACTGTACAGAACCTCTTTGGTTTTGCTAGTTAATGCGGCGAATATATGAACACCTTGCCTTAAAAGATTTTATTTATCATGCTAAATTAAAACATTCCATAATCATAGAATCATAGAATCATAGAATTGCAGAGTTGGAAGAGACCACGAGGGCCATCCAGTCCAACCCCCCTGCCACGCAGGAAATCACAATCAAAGCATCCCCGACAGATGGCCATCCAGCCTCTGTTTAAAGACCTCCAAGGAAGGAGACCCCACCACGCTCCGAGGGAGTGCGTTCCACTGCCAAACAGCTCTTACTGTCAAAAAGTTCCTCCTAATGTTGAGGTGGAATCTCTGTTCCTGGAGCTTGCACCCATTGCTCCGTGTTCCAGTCTCTGGAGCAGCAGAAAACAAGCCTGCTCCATCCTCAGCGTGACATCCCTTCAAATACTTAAACAGGGCTATCATATCGCCTCTAAACCGTCTTTTTTCCAGGCTAAACATACCCAGCTCCCTAAGTCTCTCCTCATAAGGCATTGTTTCCAGACCTTTCACCATTTTAGTTGCCCTTCTCTGGACACGCTCAATTTTCTTCTTTTTTTTTTTCAATTTTTCAGAAAAAACAAAACAAAAAAAGGTTTCAGGGAAAAATAGGAAAAAAACATTTTTTTCTGATTTTTTTCCATTTTTAACCCCCAGGCCTTCACAGCTTTATTCCTGCTCCTTTTTTCCCCAATTCCTTTCATTTTCACCTCCTTTTCTTTTCTCTTTCTTCCTCTTCCCTTCTTTTCCCATTCTCCTGCCCTTTCTATTCCTTCCCCTTTCCTTTTTTCTCCTTTTTTTAAACCATTCCTTTCCTTTTCTCCTTCCTCTATTTCTTTTTTTTAAAACATTTTTTTTATTGGAACTTCCCAGTGCATTTACAAATGTATACATATCCGTATTCATATTCAAATATCGTGCAATATGTTTCCGTACATTTCAACACATTCCAATACATTCCCACCACTTCCTAACTTTGTATACATTCTACCATTCTACTTCTATATACTCACTTCCTGCCTTCCATTAAACTCCTTCCCCACTTACTCTCAACTTTCTCACATACTTATACTTTCTTCTATACCATCATTTAAATTTCTGACTCCCCTTGTTTCTCACCCGTTTGAGCCAGCTGTTCTTGTGTATAGTTTTTATTTTTATCTCCTTCCTCTATTTCTTATCCTGCTTTTCCCCTCCCTTCCCCAATATTTTCTACTACAAAAATATATTCATATTTGTATATAGGCCACCATGCCAATGATGTGTCTTTTGTCCAGGTCCCATGGCATGCTGGGAGAATCAGCCCCTATTGATGGAGCCCACCAACCAGCTGCTCAGAGGAAAGGACCCATTGTGATGGACCCACTGGGGGCTGGTGTGTCACCATCAGAGGGAGGTCCCCAGAGACAGACCATGTCCAAAAGAGGCCCATTCCAGATCCGCTCTCCTCGGCAGCGCACAAGCAGCATTACCAGTGAGATGGAGACTGGCACCGAGAGCTGTGAGTCTTTTCCTTTAAAAAGTGCAACAGGTCCACATAGATTGGCTGTGGGCTGGAAGTCAGAGAATTTGGGGTGTGCTCAGGTTCGCTTTTATACTTGTCCAAGGATGACTATGTAAACAGCTGGTCCAAGCTTCTTGCCAAAAGAGGAGCTTCAGTCAGTCTTTCTTCCTCTTTTCTTTCCAATCTGGGTTTGAATATTGCCCTTAAATCTGTTAAACAAAGATGGTGGGACATAGCTTTTTGTGATCTGTGCTATATCACTTATATGTATCCTGCTCTTCCAGTGCGATGAATGTTCGTTATGTCAGGTCTTTTCAGTCAGCTGATCATTTAAAGAACCTGTCAGTGGTCAAGTACCGCAGATTTTTCTCTAAGGCGAGATGTAATGTTTACTCTGTTGAATTACTTTGAGGCAGATTTGCTGCTGTCCCATATCTGGAAAAATGGTGCCCTTGCAGTAATATAGAAGTTGAGTCAATGAATCTGGAGAAGAGAAAATTAAGAGGAGACATGATAGCCGTGTTTAAATATTTGAAGGGATGTTATACTGAGGATGGAGCAAGCTTGTTTTCTGCAGCTCCAGAGACTAGGACACGGAGCAATGGGTTCAAACTACAGGAAAAGAAATTCCACCAAAACATTAGGAAAACCTTCCTGACAGTAAGAGCTGTTCAGCAGTGGAGTATGCTGCCTCGGAGTGTGGTGGAGTCTCCTTCACGGAGGTTTTTAATCAGAGCCTGGGTGGCCATCTATTGGGAATGCTTTAATAGTGTATTCCTGCAGGTCAGGGGTTGGATTAGATGGCCCTTGTCATATCTCTCAAAGTGGTGTAGACTCTAGTTCAGAGGAAGGAACTGGCAAAACCACCTCTGAGGATTTCTTGCCCAAGAAAACCCTATGAAATTCATAGGGTCGCCATAAGTCGCCAGGCAACTCGAAGACACATATACATGTCCACTTCTCCCCTTTTTAGACTGCATCCATACCCATTTTAATTGCTATAACCACCACCAACCTCATAGTCATCACCAACATTAGAGTAACTATTCATTTTAAAATAATTATATCAGACTTCAGACATCATTATATCAGGCTTCATGCATCAACTGCATCCCAACCTCAGTGTGTGTTCCTGTATCCCTTTTCACCAGCTCGCACCAACTCCGAAGCTGAGGCTGAGTCACCGAGTAGACGAAGCACTTATAATCCCCATGCTGATGAGCCAAGACACTCTTGTTCTCCCAGCTCCTCTGCTACATCACTTTCCCCATCTCAAACGCACTGCTACAATCTTCTTGACTCCCGCTTGGAACGAGAGTAAGTGTGCCCTTTGCAGGGATGGGCAAGGGAGAGTGTGGATTTCCTGGACATAGAGTAGAATAACCCAACCATCCTCCTGTCCAGAAGAAAGCTCCTTTTAATCAATACGGTCTTGATTTGTTCCTGATCTCAGCCAGGCTATTGCAGATTTGCAGAATGAAGTTTCACAGCTACGGCAAAGTCTGGACGAGACCCTCCATGGACCCTATGGGTACCCAAAGCACTCCTCCTCCCCACGTGCCTCTAAACGCCAGGTGCCACTCCAGGGCGCTGCCCACCTCTCCACAAGTGCCAAACCGATGTGGTAAGTGATGGCCAGCTCCGTCCTTGGATGATGCTGGCTCCAGTTTGGCTGGGCAAATTTCTCTCTGGGGTGATGCCCTTCACTGGCCTTGGTTGAGTCAGTGTTGCCCTCAGTCTTCTTGTGGATCCCAAGAGTTTTCCTATGGCCCTTGAAACCTCTGGTTTCCCCAGACCACCCTTTCTCTAGTTAAAAAGGAAGGCCGAGTTGCATTTTCCAAAATCCTCCAGGACTGGCTATTCATCTTTTCAATAGGCTGTAGGGGCCCTGCACTATTTAACATCAAAAAATGGCATGGCTCCCCTATCAATGGGACAGTGAATATGCTCTGGGTTGTAATATCTCCCAGTATGATCCCACACAAGTTTTAAATTCCTCTGAGGGGACGTTTTCTTGATCCCACCACCATAAGAGTTATAGTTGGTGGCCTTCTAAAAGAAGACCTCACCTGGAATACTACATCCAGTTTTGGGCACCACAATTCAAGAAGGATATTGAAAAGCTGGAGCATCACCAGAGGAGGGCGACCAAAATGGTGGGATATCTGGAAGGAATGCCCTATGAGGAGCAGCTTAGGGAGCTGGGTATGTTTAGCCTGGAGAAAATGTGAAGAGGTGACATGATAGCCATGTTTAAATATTTGAAGGGATGTCATATTGAGGATGGAACGAGCTTGTTTTCTGCTGCTCCAGAGGTTAGGATATGGAGCAATGGACTCAAACTACAGGAAAAGAGATTCCACCTAAACATTAGGTGGAACTTCCTGGCAGTAAGAGCTGTTCAGAAGTGGAATACAGTGCCTCAGAGGGTGGTGCAGTCTCCTCCTTTGGAGGTTTTTAAACAGAAGCCGATGGCTGTCTGTCAGGAATTCTTTGGTTGAGTACTCCAGCATGGCATGGGGTTGGACTAGATGGCCCTTGTGGTCTCTTCCAACTCTATGATTCAATGACCTTCTTGGTGACTGCCCCCAGCTTGTGGAAATCCCTCTATGGTAGGCTAGGTTGGCCCCCTTGCTACTCATTTTCCACTAGTAGGCAAAGACCTTCTTGTTTATCCAGGCTTCTGTCTATTAACCAGCCATTGCAGAAGTTCTTTTAATTGTTGTGTATTGTATCAGCATAATGCTTTATCATTATTATTTTATTGTAATTTCCCTTTTTAACTGTTTTAAATGTGTTTGTCTATTCAATTGTTGTTCAACTTTTGTATTATTTATTGATTTAACTATATTTGGTTTTAATGTTATCTTGTGAGCCACCTCTGGTCCCATATTGGGAGAAAGGTGAGATGCAGATGAAAATAATAATAAATTGTGTGGCCTTTAAGGGAGCTATCCAAGTTGCTGAAGCTTTAGCAATGGAGTTCAGCACCTTGGACAACTCCTTTGAAATTTGAGCTAAAACAGATTCAACATCTCCATAAGCTGGTGCTGGAAAAAAAATATAGTGAACCTTGAAACCCAAGTTTGCAGGGGCTAAAGTGGAGAACTGCTGTAGAGAAAGCAGAGACCCTCCCTCTTGCTCACAACTTCTCCCTGGTAATTTGCTTCAGCAAACCCAACCCCACTTTATTATGGAGGAGGAGTGGTTTCCTGCCCTCCCCCAAGTTGGCTGTGCATCATGTAGAAAATGATGTATCATGCATAAAATTATTCCTCTTCTCTCATCCTACAGCAAAACCTCAGGAAAAAGCAAAGTTGAATCTGAGGGTCTACCTCCAATGATCAAATCAGAAGAGCGGAGGAGGAGACCCTCACTCCCCCAAGGTGGGACTCAGGAAGACTTCAGTAAGTAGCAGATATTTGGCTGGCATCTTGTTAGTGAGTTGTGATGGCATATGTCCAATGTATGTCACCATAACCCACTTTTTTAGTTATTGCAGAGGTTGGAATTCGGTTCCACACCAAAGCTTAGGAATACTAATAGTAGCAATTATCACAGCTTATATAGTGGAAGTATTTAAAGTGTGAGTGCCTGAATCGGCCCCTGTGGTCCTTGTTCCATCCATTTTCAGTTATTCTCTGTAACCTTGGGATTAATTGTGCTTTCATTTTTAGGTTCTTGCTAATGAGTGTTCTTAGCCAACTATGTGGGAGTGTTTGATGTGTGGGTGATGGTTTTGACTGCCTTGAGCCAAGATAAGGGTACAACTGCAGGAGTCAACCTGGGAAAAGTAGGCTGACCGATGTTAGGGGATGGATAGCCAGTGGTGTTGAAACCTGCCAGATTTTGTAGATTGTAGCAGGTTTTTAATATAGAGTGTATCCGTTAAGTTTCAGTTCTCAGCAACAACCTTGTATGGTATACTTCTTGGAATTCTGTCCCAATAAAGTTTTCTGATCATCTCTCAAACTGCTGCTCACTGAGTCCGGAGATGCTGGTACATGACAGAGAGCCAGCATAGTAATTGGTGGTTTGAAGCAGTCAGTTGGGAAGTGTATCCTTTTCTTTGTTGTTCAAAATATGGTAACCCAATCTGATATTAATCCTGGATTAGGAATCCTACACCTGTCAGATGCTTTCTTGTGGTGCCTCAACCACACAAAACAATACACAATTTCCTGTACAGCAACACACAAACCAGTCTGAAGAACCTGTGTTGTCCCCTCTTCTCTCCTTTCCAGCCCCATCCGGGTCAGACTACTCTACACCAAAGCCCCAGAAAGGAAGAAAAGAAGTCTGTACTTCTAGGATAAAAAACCCAAAACAGCCCATCCTACGAGGACCTTACACAGGTGAGATGATGACTCTTCTCTTCCCCAACACAGACCTTTCTGGGAAGGATGTGAGAGCAAACAGCAGGGTGGGCTTGTCAAGATGGGACAATTGTCCTTATCATTGAACGTTTGGTTTCAAATTTGTTGAGAATGTGTGGGTGCAAAAGGAGAATGAAGTCACCTCTTTTCCAATTTGGGAATGTGAGCCCTCACTTGGCTAGTGATCTCCATTTCCCCACAAATGCTGCATTATGAAGGGCATTCTGTCAAGGAAAATTGGTTTGTTTAAAAAATGACACCTCCCTCCAGTAGACACACACACACACACACACACACGTATGCTGGCAAGATAACTTGGCTATAAACTAGAGCTTGTGAAGAGGTGGTGCTGTGATTTTAATACTTTGTTGGGAAGTATTAATGTTGGAAGTACAGCATTCACACTTGGTATGTGCAGATCTCAGTCTCAATTTCATTGGCCTGGATCCTATGGGTAGTCCTAATTGAGAGTAGATCCATTGAATGTACAGGATATATACAATTGTCGAGGCACCACTCCACAATTGATTCAAAGGGTCTACTCTAGTTGAAATTACCTATAGGATTCAGACCAGTGTCTTTCTCCAAACTTTGGTGGCCCTTAAAGCCTCACTACCAGCACTCCCCAAATCCCCCCAAAATTTAAAAACATTTTCTTGCAGTCTTGGCTCACTTTTTGGCTCAAAAAGTCTTCCGCCCAAGGTGTGATAACACAAGCTGGAACGTGTCCAGAGAAAGGTGACCAAAATTGGGGGAAGTCTGGAAGCCATGCCCTATGAGGAGCAGCTTAGGGAGCTAGGTATGTTTAGCCTGGTGGAGAGAAGGTTAAGAGGGGACATGATAGCCATGTTTAAATATTTGAGGGGATGTCATACTGAGGATGGAGCAAGCTTGTTTTCTGTAGCTCCAGAGACTAGGACACGGAGCAATGGACTCAACTCCAAGGAAAGAGATTCCACCTAAACATTAGGAAGGATTTCCTGACAGTAGGAGCTGTTCAGCAGCAGAATACACTGCCTGGGAGTGTAGTGGAGTCTCCCTCTTTGGAGGTTTTTAAACAGGCTGGATGGCCATCTGTTAGGCGTGCTTTGATTATGTATTCCTGCAGGGCAGGGGGTTGGACTAGATGACCCTTGTGGTCTCTTCCAACTCTATGATTCTATGAAAATACTCCTACCCACCAGTACCCCAAATCCTAATGTACCCAGAAATACATCACTTATCCTTTATGGTCTCTCTCAAAATGGCTGCAGGAAGTGACAGAATGACACTTCCTGTCACTATTTTGAAGTGGATGGCAGAGAAAAAATGGAGGCATTGGGCTTGCTCTGGGGTTGTGTGGCCCATGGATGGGTGGTCTTGGGGGTAAATTGATCCTTGTCCTTCATGCTTTGTCCACCCTGCTATAGGGCTGCATACAGAATCTTTTGCCCTCCAGACATTTTGCTCTATGGCCCCCAACAGCCCCACCCAGCATGATTAATTTCAATAGATTATGTAAGCTATAGCCCAGAACATCTGGAGGGCTACAGGTTCTCTACCCCACCGTTGCAGATCAGTGTGTTTTGTTTGTGTGATTTCTTCCCCATTCAGATCACATCAGGAGCTATATGCCCAGTAGACCTATTGTTGAATGTTGAATCGACACTTATACAGATCCCATTGATTCCACGGGACTACCAGTAGGATTCAAGGCCTTGGGTTTCTTTGTGGTTGATTTTGTAGGGACACCGTATGCTTTTCCAACCCCTGCAACCCAAGAACCACGGATTGTCAAAGGCAGCGCTCCCTGTTCCCATTGCCAAGAAGCCAAGTCACATCTCACAAGAGGTGACCCAGGTACCAACGAGACTGAAGGTAGCAATTCCACTGGATTTTCCTCTTCATAGCTTTCACAGAGGGCATTGTGTTTGTTGGTGTGTAGGGACTCCTAGCTGCTTCCCAACAATCCATGAAGGTGTGAAAAACCATTGGCAATTGTACAGTAGCTTTCACTGACCCAGATGTGTTGAACTACAACTTCCATCAGGGGGTTATAGTCAAACATAGCAGGAGGTTGGCAGGATAGGGAAGGATCATCCTCCACAATCGAGACCAGAGAATAGGACAGAATTCCTAATGTAGCTGACCTGTGTGAACACTGAAGTTTTTTTGGGGGGTTGTCTAAACGGTGAAAATACCCCTCATGGTATTCGCTGGGAATACGATGTGTCCAAATGGGATCCTGCATCAATCCACTGTATCCGGAATGAGGGGGGCCCAAAATGGCAAAAACAATGCAGGAAAAGCCTTTGCGGATTTTCGCGTAGTTTTTTTTTTTTTTAAAAAAACAACAACAGTGAGGGGTGTGTACATTCCTGTTCATTGGGACAAGTGATTCACTTCGAAACACTTTTCAATAGGAGAGGAATCACAAAGCTGATTGGGTGGGCAGGGCTTGCTAACAGGGCAATCGCCCACAACCGCCATGTTAGATTTTCACCTTAGCGAGTGATAACTAAGGCAATAATATGGGTTGGGTTTTTTTGTTCTGCTGTCCTTTTTAATCGAACAATTGCTGTAGTGCACCTGGAGCATCATTTTAAAAAAAAGTTTGGCGGCGGCAAAGTACAAACGTGAGTAAATCACTCATGGCCACCATCTAGCATGCAAAGCTTACGAGTGGGGAAACACTGTTAAGACAAGTCGCTGTTGCTGTGAATTGCCATTACTGTGAGGTACTCCATCCCTCCCCCATATAGACTTGGAAGAGCAGACTGAATTACAAAACAGGAGGTCTTGAAAATCATAATAATGTAAGAAGAGGTCTTCTGGATAGTCCAAAGTTTGATCTCATCCAGAATTTTGTTCATATAGTGCCATGGGAAGCCCATGCACACAACATGGATGCAAAAGTATCCTCTTGCCATCCCCAGCAACTGAAATACAGAACCCTACAGCTCAGCAAGTCCAGGACTTACACAACTGTAGATTTCATGCAAAAATATATAAACATTAGTTACACAAGACAAATGGCTTAACATTTTCCCCGTATTTTAGGTTTTGGTTTTTTTATGATGGTGGTGCTTAGCAACAGCTGAGTAACAGGAAGGGTGGAAAGCTACAGTGACTGTTAACCTCAGTTAAATGTTAACTGGCACCTGGTTTATATTTCATCTCCTAGATATCAATGAGAGCATTGGTGATTATTCTATTCTGCATTTCCATCAACTGGTGGTGTTTTCAGTGACACAGCGACTTAAATTTAAATGCATTGGCATGTTTTTGGGAGTCCAATTTCTTCGCTCTAGATACTTGCAAGTTAAAAAGAAGCAAGCTTGACACATGTTTTATTTTAAGGTCTTTTTAAAAGTTTGAGATATATTTTTCTGATTAAATCCTAATCATGCTTTCTTAGAAGTAAGACCCTCTGTCTTTTATGGTAGTTATTCTTGTAGTCATGTTTAGGACTGTAGCCAAGTTCAAAATGCTTTTATCAACTCTGGTGAAAAAAGGAGGAAGGAAAGGCCACTTAGAATATTTTCTTCTTTATAGGACTGATCTAAATTTTTGTGGTCCAGTTATTTCAGAAATCTGTAGAATAACCCTATATGTCTAGTTAGTATCAGCCCCTATATATTGCAGTGGTGACAGCTCCACTTTCTAATCTTTGCGCACATTTTCCCAAGAGATCTCCAGCAGATGTGCTTCGGTGGGGGGGGGGGAGACTGTGGCTTTCATAAAAGCTGCTTCCAGTTTCCCCTTTGCTCACTGTCCCCAAGATGAGCTAATTTGCTCAGTGCCCAGTGTAAGACTCAAATGATCTTCCTTTTTGTTTTAGGTTGTGACTCCCAGAAGGATTCAGTTGGACCTTCTCAGCATACAACTCAAAGGAAGACAGACGTACCAACATGCCTTTTCTGCAAGGAAACTGGGAAGCACAAAACTAATGTTGTGCATGGTGAGAGAACACACATATGCACATCTGTCTGTCTGTCTGTCTTGGGTATGTACAATAAGTCTGGGTGTGTTTCATCTCCCAGTGTGTTGATTGGCTGCTCAGGAAACACACCCAGGCTGAAAGGAGACAGCCTGTTGCCAAAAATGGCATATTTTCTATGAGAGGAAAAACGATGAGAGTGTCTGAGTGACTCGAGAGTCCACCTTCTAATCTTGGGGCACGTTTTCTCAGAATTCCGTTTGTGCTTGGGTGGAGGGTCTGTGAGTTTCATTAAAAAATGTTCAAACTTCCCATTTTTTGCTCATGCTTAAGTTGTTTTTCCCAACTTGAAGTGACAATCAGGGAATGGCTACTGTTTGTCTTTTCTTTACCAAATTTAGAATGTCCTAATGGCAAGATAATCCCATTTGAGGAGATGAGACATCTCTCCGGTCTTTGGTTAATAAAGTTTTTGTTAATAATACTGCATTAATAATATTATTACTGCAGTATTATTAATGCATCCAATGAAGGGGATTATAATACATAGAAGTAATACTAGCCATTAAGTCGCAAGGAAGTACTTAAGTAATATAAAAGAGTAGACATTAGATGGGGGTAGGTTGGTTTACATAGAATAGAAAAATGGGGAAAATGGTATATATAAAGAAATAGAATTTGACTATGTACTTTAACATACCATATGATATGATGTCAATGCAGAAATTGTTGTATAATATGACTGAGTTTATGAACAAGTATATGGATGTAAATTATGGATCAACAACTTCTTTTTCTGTACTTTTTAACTTGAAGAAATTTTTAAAATAAAAACTTTATAAAGTTTTTGTTTCTGTCAAGGCAACTTTACATTCTGTTTTCTCATTTTCCCCACTCAGGACAAAACCACACCAGAGAGGACACACAGGCACAGAACTCAGGTGCACAACAGAAACTTGGCAACCGCCCTCAGTCACAACGGCCTAGCCTCTGGTATACTGCAGTCCCACCGCAAGTTCCACCCATTGGTTACTTCTCCACAATTCCTTTGGCACCCTATCCTCTGTCATCTATAATGTAAGTACAGTTGAGCCATCTTTTGGTCAGAGTGATTCAAAAAGTTGTGTCTTATGGCTTGACCATAAGTGATTCAAAAAGTTGTGTCTTATGGTACTATTATTCCGCTTTAACTGCTATGGTTGCCTACTGTGGATTCCTAGGATTTGCAGTTTACAGAGGGGCATTTAGCATTCTCAGCCAGAGAGCTCTTAGGCTTCACCGAACTACAAACCCCAGAATCCCACAGGAGGCAGCCATAGTGGTTAAAGTGGAATAATAGTGGTATAGCAGTGTACTGCGATACAGCTCCTTTTCCACTGTGACACCCCATTTTAGTAACACCTTCCCATTTGAGGGTCTGATGGCTACCAAGTCAAAACATGGCTTTTTATTAAAGCCTTTGGGAGCTAATTTACTTTTCAAACTGTTCGTGTATAATGTGTTTTATAATGTTTTAAAGGTATCTGACATTGTTAAAATTATTTTAATACTAGCTGGACCCAGTGTACTATGTGCCATTAAGAAACTCCCTAAAAAACACCCGGTAGACCCCATGCCAAATTGCCTGGGTCCCATCACAGTGGCAGTCTACTGTGTAGACTTAAATCATAAGTGGGAATTGTGCAGCCCTGAGACATTGGTGAACTGGAAAGGCCTGCACTCACCAACACCACAGATCTCCATTGCCCAGGATGGCTAACTGGATTTTAAGGTGGGTTTCAGAGGCATTTGTGATCACTGCAATAACTGCGAATACAAAATAGTTACAAGGTCGTAAGTCTAGCTGCTGACATCATAACTGCCTAAGAGGATGCTAGGCTATGTTTTTAGCCTTTAAATTATTTTAATTATTGTTTTAAGTCTAGAATTTTTACACTCTTTATATTGTTTTACTTGTACACCACCCTGAAATCCCACACTTTTACTCTAACAGAAGGAGACTACTTATGGGCTAAATTTCATGTTTTTCCCCCATTTTTTCTTCTTTTCCTCCTTTCAAGATACTGTCCTCCTCTAGCAACTACCTCAGCCTCACCCTTTCCAGTTGGTCTTCCACTTCATAACCATGGCAAGTTCCAGGCAACAGAAAACTTGAAAACCTGGGCTTCCTGGAGGAGACCGCGAGCAGATCCCCACTCCTCCCCAGCACTCGACGGTGACGACAGCTTGCGTGATCTGAACTGTTCCCTGAGCCGTGCCATAGAAGTGGCCAAAGACATGAAGTTGACCACCCGTCGGATGAGCAGGTCTTTGACTCAGGAACTGAATCAAGCAAGTCGTCTGCGGGGATCCTGTCTCTTCTGATGAAAGACAGGGCAGAAAAACTAAAATCCCCTTAGCTTCACTAGAGCTGCAAGGGGTTAAAAAATAGCAGACAAAGATGCCTAGGATCTGGAAGGAAATCATGGTTGAACATTCCAAAGAGAAACACCATCGCCACTTAATTTTCTGGAGCAGCATCTCTTCTGCACTGGGGAGTAGCAGTCTTGGGTGCCAAGCGGTATGAGAGAAGGTTTAAGGGGTATACACTTGAAATTGCATCCATCCAGCATTTCCTTACAGTACAGTTCACTGGAGTCTGCAGCCAAGGACTGCTGGCATAACTATATTGGTAGAAGAAGAGGCGGCTAAGTGGCAGAGGATAAGGAGCCACAGGTACTGGAATCACACAAGGACAGCAATGCAAGCCATCCTACTTAGCAGATAAAGCTGTCTTGCTACTTATGGAGCTTCTCAGGAACCAGTAGTTTCAGCTTTATGGTTTTGTTGTCATGCCCCCTATCATTGCTCCTTGGTCCAAAAAGGCCTTGGTACTACATAAGTGAGCTTTTTGCTGGTGAGTGTCGCCACAGGATTCCAGCCTGTGAAACAACACTCGTACCACCTCTCCAGATGTTGCTCCTGCCCTACCCCAAACAAATGACATTGGCTCCTGTTACTCAAGAGTCAGCCTCTTCTCAGGTGTCAAAGGACAAAGTACTGGCAGCTCTGAAAACAAGACATGATCCCATGTTGTTTTCATAAGACAAGGATGAAGAAAGTTGGAGTAACATGAGTGTGTTCCTTCATAACGTCCGAAAATGAACTCTGGGTTGTGTGTATGTGTTGCCTTTGATTGTGGCCTGTGAATCCTCTTGAAAGTCCTAAATCATGGTACCGATTAGGCAGCTCTCCGGATATCCACACCATCGGGGCTTCTGGGAGTTGCCATCCAAAAGCATCCATAGGACCACTTGATTCCCATCCCTGCCCTAAATCCTTCAGCACTGGGTATTGCACACCCCAACTGGCTGAGTCAACCCAGTGGAATGCCTTTCTTCCTTCCTTACCTTAAACTTTATGTTGCCTCATGTCTTAAAATTCCTTTTTGCTCGCTCATTAGCACAAGGCTGTACGTGGTCCATCAAGAAATCGTGTGCCACCTTGTTGCACTGAAGGTACTTAATCTCCTCCTCCACTTTGGTGAGATATTTATTTTCTTGAAGGAATTTAATAAACCTGAAGAAATGTCTTGAAGCTCTTACAGTGGCTGGTTGGTCAGTCATCATTTTTTCTCCTGTTGTGGAACAATTTGTGGGCCCAACACCTGATGCTGCTGCAGGAAAGCCGTCGCTTTTTATGTTGTTGATCCCTCAATATTACTCACCATCAGTATATTCAAAGGCACCACCAGAGAGGATAGAGGAATGAACTGATCATGCATCTTCACTAAGATGAACAATTGACCCTTAGGGACTTTGTGGATAGACTGTCGGAGCAACACCTACCTCAGGTTTCATATGTCCCTGTAAGAGTGAGAGATCTAGGTTGCAAAGCCTGTGTGGTTCTGATTTCCATTTGGCACTATAGGGGGGGGGGGAATGGTGGGTTTGTTTGCTCCATCCCCCTTCCCTTCCCTTCCCTTCCCTTCCCTAGGATTCTCTTCCAGGGAGTATAGGACTATAGCCTTAATTTAGAGTTCTTGGGTATAGAATATTAAATGTTTGGTTTGTGAGGGGGCATCAATAGGTTACACACAGAGGCTGGCATCCTGTTAGTGGCATACATAGGCATAAGTCCACCTGCATATGTCACTTTTTTTCCTTGGTCATTGTGGAGGTTGGTATCTTCTTTGACCCTCTGTGATGACCAAAATCCCCCCCCCATTTAGCCACTGCAGGCCCCCACCCCAGCCATCCCACGGCTCGTGGAAGATGGTGTTGTGTGTGCATTGGAATAGTGTCTGGCTAGGTCCCCGTAACCACATGGAGAATGATTACATCACCCAATGAGACCTACAGAGGACCCTGGCAGATCTCAGCAGATCATGTACTCATTCTGTGTGCAGCTACAGGGACATAGCCAGATGATTCTCTGATTCCCACCCCCCACTCCAGCTCTCCACCAGCCCACAAATGTGTTTGTTCATAAAAATGGTAATGATGATGATGAAACTTTATCATGGCTGGCATTCTGCTCGGGACTTACATCTTCATAAATGTAGGGGTATCCATTGCACAATGGTAGAGTCATCTGATGTGCATCCAGACACCAGCCAGAAACAAGAGTGCCCAAAACTGTCCAGAAGTGCCTGGTGTACATTGGAGCACTCTTAACCGTGCTTGGATGCACATCTTTGCCATTCACCAACAGGGTTTTGTTGCATTTCTGCACTGCAGTTATGGATTTGTACAGTTACAAAACCTAGACTGTGGTGTAGGATCTCGGCCAATATTCATAACTGCTTGCCCCAAATCTGCACATTAGGCAAACTTGCATAAAAAGGCATGCACTGAGAAATCCTGGAAAAATGTCTGTGAGCTTTCATCTGACCCTATTTTAAAAAAACCCAAAAACTCAGCATTCAACATGAACCAAATTCAAGATCAGAAAGAAGTGGAGAGAAATCAAAATGGACCAATTCATCCATCCATACCTGTAGTTCCTGAACCACGAGGTCATGTTCACCATCTCATGGCTTCAACCCAGTCGGTGCCAATGTTTCCAAGATGTCATCCATTTTGTGTGTGTGCCTTCAATGCCACACCCCCCCCCATTAATTTCATAGGGTTTTCTTAGGCAAGGTAGTTTGCTATTGCATTCCTTGGAAATACAGCCACAGCCACCAATGCATTTTGTGAAGCCAGCCAGGGTGTGAGTTTGTGGGGAAATACCGTACGTGTGTGTGTGCTGTTCTGTTTTTGTTAGAACCATTTCAACAAAACTGTGAAAGAGCCAAGCTTGTAGCATTCTCAGCATTCCTTTTCTCTTAATCAAATAGCAGCATCATTTGGAGGAATCTTTTGTATAAGGGTATTTTGAGTTTTTTGCTAAATAAATGATTTTTGCTGTGTGTTTTTTAAATATGCGTTTCAAGAGTTAAAGATCTCTACAGGAGAGATTGGCAAGGAATGGAGTTCTTCAGTCAAAAATTACATAAAAAACATGTACATTAATGAAACCTAACATAGGAAACATATATTAGGGTAACGTGCCCAAAATGTCCATGTACTGTATTAGAAGAAATGCACGTCAAAATAGAGCACAATTTGTCATGCAATTTTCTTTAAAACATCCCAACTGGGGAGTAGACTAAATTTAAGACTGAGAATTTGTCCAAAGTTCAGGATGAACCAAAGTTGAGATTGGAAAAGACAAGAGAGAGAAGCCAAAAATGAGAGATTTATTAATCCCTGCCATTAACTGCATTCAATTCTCTTTACCTCACCACTTGGAAAAGTTAAGTGGTTTAAACCACAAGTTCCACGATCCCCCAAGCCAGCATGGCTAGGGGATTCTGGGAGTTGGAGTCAAAATGGGGAAATTCTCCAGGCTCTATATCACATCTGGCCCTCATGGGACTAATTTGGAAACAGAGTATGGGTGACTGACAGGGTGTAGCTCTGGAAAGGGGGCAAAATGAGGGCATCGTCTCCCCCAAAAAAGAATTCCAAAACACACACACACACCATTAAATTTTCCTCCTGTCCTTAAGTTTATAGTATTGCAGAGATTGAGGCATTGAAAATCATTCACACCTAGAATGCTTCTATTTGCTGTGTTTGCCTGGCCCTTTTCTTGGGATGTTTAAGCTATATTTCTAAATGTTCAACTGAGGTCTTAAGTTACTACAATGTTTTAAATTTGTGGAGTGAAGGGAAATTTCATTGGGAGGCAGAATTCTTAAATATGGAGGACAGATAATGTCCTTATTTTGCTCACCAGTAACAACACCTCTCATGGCCAGAGTCTTAACCCACATAAAATAAATTGATATATGGCTAAAATAAGACAAAGGCAGGGCAGAATTCTGAAATATTTAATTGAATGGTGGGCAAAAAGCTCTCCCGCTTTAACCGCCACAGCTCTGCTCTATGGAAATCCTGGGGTTTATAGTTTGATGAGGCACTAGAGTTCTCTGGATAAGAAATCTAAATATCCCTCCCTCAGCTGCAAATGCTAGGATTCCTCCATGGCAGTTAAAGGTGAATCATAGCGCTACAACCGTGCAGTGTGAACGGGACCCAGATCACACAGTCCAACCCATTTTTCTCCCCGCCAACCTCTCTCTGTGCAGCCTGCCACCACAAATCAATTCTCTTTTTACCTCATCAGATGGGACAGCAAATCTTTATTGACTCCAAGTGCTTTGGAAAGTACAGAACAGCTATACAGAGAGATGACACATTTTGTGCTTCAACAGTTCCAAACACTGAAATTTCAAGAATAAAAACAACTCCAGCGACATATTTTTTTTAACCTTCTCACTTTTTTCCTTTTTGTTAAGTTATCATTCTTTTCATACACATAACTGATTTGAAAACAACAAAAACAGATCTAAAACAAAAAGAAAAGAGGGGAGACCCGGAAGCAGTCACAATGCTAAATTATTATAACTTTTTTTTGGTAAGAGGTGCAGGAAAAGTTAGGGGTGGTGGGTGACAAAAACAGTTACCAGTGCAATATGAACACAGCCTTTACCCTAAGTATATATAATATTATGGGCAAGAAAATAAAGGTAAATGGAGCACAAGAAAATAGGGAGGATTTGAACGGGGACATTTCAGTGTGGCCAGTTCAGTGCCGCCATTTCAGAGTAGCACAGTTCTGCTTGCATATCAATTGATAAATGACAATTTTGTGGTTTTGCAATCAAAACCATTTCTGTTTGGCTGGGATTGTCTTGCAAAACCATTTGGGTAAAGGTTAGGGTTATGATCAACTATCAATTGTATCAATTGATACACAAGCAGAACCGTGCCACTCTGAACTGGCCACAGTGAAACATCCTAGACCCAGGGAATTCCCTTCTTGTCTCCACTGTTATTTCAGAACATCTTCGCTCAACTGGGTGTCTTCTGGATGAGTTGGACTACAACTCCCACCATCCCCATATAGCATGTTAGGATGATGGAGAGTATAACCCCATCTCTGGGGGTCACCCATTTGGGCCAGCTTGTTCTAGGATGCAAAGGCAATGCCTTAGAATAGGTTGAAGAGAGTGAAAAGAAGGGGATGACCAAAGAGAATAATTACTCTCAAATATATATTTTTTTAAAAAAAACAGACCCAGTAAGCTAATACAGCCATTTGGGGGAGGGAAATGAAGAGGACAAATGAAAGGAACCAGTTCACCACTTTATAGTTTATGACAACACGAGACAATTCCTCCTATACACACAGTCTGCAGTGGGAGAGAATGGGTGAGAAAAGATCCACAAAGAAAGAAGAGATTGTTGATGCCTGGCATGACTCGCAAAGTTTTACTACTAGACAACAATGGCTCATAATAAAATAATAAGAATAACGACACCCTAAGGATCAAAGGCAAAACCCGATTCACATTATTAATGAAGGGCAAAGTCACATGATTCAGCCCAAGTTAAGCATTAAACACCACTTAAAATCCACATACTAAAAAAAAATTAAAAATTTCATGGGACATAGAAGTGCTTTCCCTTTGTGATCCCACAATGCCCCGAGGTACAAAAGTTTACTATTTTTTAAAAAAAGTTTGCTCCAAAATGTCTTCTAGGGGGTTGAAGAGTATGTCCCCCACCCTGCCAATTCAGGTCCAGGAAATGCCTAATTTTTATTTATTTTTATTTTTTTGGAAACAGGTAGTGACTTCTGCTCACTTCCTGTTATTAAAAAAAATCTGTCCTAGGCCTAAAGTGGCCCAGGAAGCCCCCAAAACATGGTGATTATCCTCCCATGCACCCAGAAGGTATAGGGGTCATTTGGGGACAAAATTGATTGATTGCTTTGCAGAGCATAGGAGACTGCAGCCTCCAAGGTCTCCCAAGGGATGCATCATCCTAGCATCATCCTAGCCTTCCATGTTACCCACCACCATCTTATACTATGACTAGTTGCTGCTTCCAAAGTCCTGAGGATTGCAGTTTCCAAAGAATTTTGCCAGCAACCCTAGCTTTCCCCTATTCACCAAAAACTACAGGGTTCAATGCAGCAGGCAAGTCCATCATGACTACACAACTTGGTGAGAATAAAACTCAAGCTTAATGCCAGAGAAACCTGGAGCCAAACTGATCTTTTGACAACCCAGAGAATGCCCCTCTATCATTCACCAAAAAATGGACAACAGAGACAGTAAGGTGCAGTGGTTACAGCACCAGGCATGATAGATGAATTCAAATTCCCATGCAACCTTGAGTTAGTCATGGTCTTGCTGCCTAACCTTACTCATGGATGGAACAGGAGAGAGATCACAGATGAAATGACAGAATTAAGTGGGTATCTCCCACCCTCTTTTTGCAATCTAAGCACTAAACTGAGGATCCAAGAATTTTAACTCGCTAGGAGGCTGGTTCAAAACCCAAGATGGCCACCAAAAGAAAAAAAAAGGCTAGAAATAAGGGGAACATATATTTATTTCTTAGGTGAGATGAAAGGTAGAAGTGCTAGATCTAGGGAAGACTAGTCCAGGCATGCCAGAATTGCAAACTTCACAGCATTTAAAATGTTCCTTCAAAACCAGAAGCGGTCAGAGAAAGCAAGTCAAGAAAATTCGGTTAAAAAAAAAAAGCCTCCCGAAAGCCAACAACCTACACATCAAGAAACTCAAGAAACACACACCAAAACAAACAAAGGGAAGAAAAAAACCCTCCAAGACGACAATCCCAATGACAGCAGCGCAAGGGCAAGTTTCAAAGAGACGGGGGAGAATATTACAGTTATGTCCAAAAAACGCAAGCAGCTTCCAACGCGTAGGAGAGAACATTCACAGTTTGCATCTGAGGTTAGGTACAAGGATCACATAGCCATAAATAAGTCACAAGCATTCATCCATCCAGGCAGAGAAAGATAAAGGAAAGGACAAAATTAAAATAAAAAATACATTATTTAAAAAATAATTATCATTGTCATCATTGCAGACCGTCAAGGATGAAGTGATGGATTCTTCAGAAATGGAATTTGGTTTTGGCGGTTTATTTCATCAGATACATACGGAAGATAATATTTATATTATAGAATATATTATTCTTTTCTTTCTTTTTAACCTTTAGACACAATGCATAATTTTTTTTTCCTGTCTTATTTACCTTAGCTTCAAATGGAGGGTGAAACAGGAAGGTTCAGCAAAATACAAGAGGGTGGACCGAAATCCACAGGCAAGAAATTAAACTGGGAGAGCAAGGACCGCAGAACTGGGAAAGGGGGGTATGCTGACCATAGGTCATTGCTTTTTTGTGGAGGGGTATGAGGGGAGGGGGACAGGTGGAAAGTGGGGTCATGTGTGAGTTTTTAACTGCTGCTGTCTTCATCCGTTTTATTCAGTTTCTTCAGTGTGTCCAGCAGTTTCTGTGGGGTGAGAATATGGGTAGATCCTGTAAAGTAGGCGGGAAGGGAAGACAAGAAAAGAGGATTAGATTGGCACAAAGCAACTCGGCAACACATAGGGGCGGGAAATGGCGATTTTCAATCTAACCAAAAAAAAAAAAAAAACAGAAAGAAAGGGTTTCAGATCCCCCCCTCAAACCACCGTAAAAAGGACCGCAAACAACAGAGAATGACCTGAATAAACCATAAATCAAAATAGATGAGTTGTTGTAAAAAATATTCTGTCTTTTCAATGCATTTTAAATGGTTAAACTCTATAGTTTGTTTTCACAATAATAGGCATTACTGGTGCTTTTGTGCATTTTTAATCTGCACTGTTTTAATAATCTGTAATTCTCCTGAGTCTCAGTATTGGGGGGAAAGGACTGATAGAAATGAATAAGTTAATAACAGCATCACAGATGTAGCTGTGGACGCCTAAGTACATGTCAGCCGTGAAGTCGAAGGCTTTCATGGCTGGCATCCATAGGTTTTACTTGGGTTTTTTCCAGGCTGTGAGGCCGTGTTCTGGAAGAGTTTCTTTCTAATGTTTTGCCTGCATCTGTGGCTGGCATCTTCAGGACCCCGGCAGTATAAGTACTCATTTACTTGTTTTACAGATGGTTTAGGGCATTCTCTGTCATTTGTGGTCCATTTTACCATCATTTTCAGCCAGAAGCAAGGAGAGGCCACATAGCAGCCTACCATGATCCTTAGCCACAGAGGTACAAATGAGAGTTGTCAGGCAAAACATCAAGCAAATGCAACATTGCCTGAATGGAGATTAAAGAGAATGGGATTTTAGAGCTCTAGACTGGGGGTTCTGAGGGAGGGGGCAATCCCACCCATCATCCCAGCAAACACACATGTGTTGCCCCCATTCAGCCGACCTCATAAATAACCAGAAAGGTTACTCAGCATTAAGATCCTTTCAAGGGACAGAGACAAAATGGCCACCAATTCCCACCGGTATGCCAGCACCGCATGTGGGTGCTCCACCACACAAAGAACCAGGCATGTTGTGGGGAAAGAGAAGTTTGTGACCCCCTTAATGGGCAACCCCCATTATTCTTTCCACACTGTTATACACTGTTCTTGCGATATCAATGCTAGGTGGAGGAATCCACCTATGAGACATTTTCACCTTACCTGATACCGCACAAAATACACCACTTGTTAGTACCATCATCATCATCAATATTATTATTAATATAATTACTATTGGAAGAAATGCTTGCAAAATGTAAGCCTATGGAACTACAATTACGTCTAGCACAGGAGAAAAACAAACTAGAAAGGAAACTGAAATTAAAAGAAATCCCATGGAGATCTCGCCAAGAACTACGTGCTCTAAACGGATGATGCATGAGGTATGCCATTGGCTGCAGGTTCATGGACACTTTGTCAAGTGTGGAAAGAGAGAGCAAGGTTGAGAGAGAGAGACAGAGAGAGGCGGAAAGTGATTGTGTCTATCATGAGGCCCGTGCATGCAGTGATGGAGGCGAGCCCTTTGGAGAAAGGACCGCCCCTTCCTCTTCCCGTCTGGCATAGACAGGAAAAGCCAAATAAAATCAAAAGTTGTACCATCTATACTTGAAAATGTGCATTGTTTTTTGAGATGTGAAGAAGGGGTGGGGTTGAAAAGGTGGGGTAAAATAATATTGGCGGGAGCCAGACTTTACAATACCCCTGGACCAAATTTGCATTGTTGGAGGCAAGAAGCAAAAATATCCATGATGGATTGGACTTTGAGGTGGGAGGGAAGAAATTTCCTGTTGGTTGCACCCAGCATGGATACCCAACCACCCCAACACGACAGTTAGAAAGTCAGGGGTGTTGCACCTCTATGATCCAACCATGGTAGCCAAGTTTAATATCGATCTGGCATGCACGGGAGTTCTCAGTCCTTTGGCAAAATGTATCTCCAAATGCAACCAATCACCCTCCATTTTTGCTCAGTCAGGTGTTAGTTTACAATGCTCTATTCTGACCAGAGTTTCAAAAAGTTACTTTTTGGGGAGTAGTTATCAACTGTGAAACATACTTTGCCATAAAAGTCTCCTGAAGGAATAAAAGAGGGAAACATGCAGCTGCCCTAGGTTTGGTCAAGTTCAATCAGTCCCACAGTTTTAACCTATTTATTTATTTAATTTATATGCCCTTTTTCTTCTGGTGTGGGACCAAAGGCAGCTCACATCAAGTTAAAAACAAAGTATGCTAAGACCTGATACTAAAATTTAAAAAAAAAAAATTAAATGGTTCTGCTTAAAAGCATTACAACACCTTAAAACAGAGTAAAAAGGATAAAAATCATAACACATCACATTGGAAAGATCCTTCAGCTATAGTATAGTCAGCCTGTTGAATCTATGGGTTCTGCGTTCACAGATTCAACCAACCATGGCTCAAAAATATTTTTAAAAATTCTAAAAGCAAAGCTTGCTGCTTACCATCTTATATGTGGGATGCCATTTTGCTATGCCATTGTATATAATGGTCATTGAGCATCCATGGATTTTGGTATCCATGGAGTCGGGGGGGGCATACTGGAACCAAACCCCAGTGGATACTGAGGGCCCACTGTAACTTAAAAGCCAAAAGCCTGTATAATAAAAAGGTATTTGGCTTCTGGTGGAAGAGAGTAAACAGGGGAACAGATCAAGCCTCCGGCAGGAGGGACTTCCGTAAGTTGGGAGCATCCACTGAAAAGGCTGTCTCCATTGCCCTTATGAAATGCTCCTGTGATAGTGGTGGGACAGAGAGAAAGCTTTCTCCCAAAGATCTTTTAAAAATGGCAGCATAATAGAAGGAGATATGGTCTTTCAGATAGCCTAGACCCCAGCCAGATGTAGGACTTTTAAAGGTCATAGCTGCCACATTGTATTGTTTCAGGAAATGGACTGGTAGCCAGTGAAATTGTTGCAATATGGGAGTTAAGTGCTCCTGGTAACCAGCCCTGGTCAGCCATCAATGCATCAATGGCCACTGCTGAAACCTAAGCATCCAGGCTCAGATCCCACACTCAAGCTGCGAACCTGAGATTTTAGGGGGTGCTTATCCCCAGCCAGCACAGGCTGAACCCCTATTCCCTGAACTGCCTTCTGACTGACCAGGAACACCTTTCTCTCGTCTGGATTAAGTTTCAATTTGTTTGCTCTCATCCAGCCCATTACTGACAGTAGACATTGGTTTGGTCCTGTAACAGTTTCCTTGGAGTTGAGTGTCATCAGAATACTAGTGACACAAAATCCCAGAATACCAAATGACTTCTCACAGGGTTTCATGTAGTATTAAAAAGCATGGGGAACAGAACTGAGCCCTGAGGGACCCCATAGACCAATGACCAGGGGGTCAAACAGGAATCCCTCAGCACTACCTTCTGAATTCAGCTCACCAAGAAGAACTGGAACACCACAAAACAGTGTCCACAAGTCCCATCCCAGAGAGGAAGCCCAGATAGATACTATGGTCAACGGTATTGAAGGTCACTAAGAGGTCCAGCAGAGACACAATCCAGTTCCCTGCGTAGGTCATTCAACAAGGCAACCAAAGTTGTTCCTGTCCCATAACTAGTTCTGAAGCTACATTGAAATGGAGCTAGATAATCCATCTCATCCAGGAAGCCCTGGAGCTGGGAGGCCACCATGTCCTCCATAACTGTGCTCAAGAAATCCTCCATGGGTTCCACCACATTGGAGAACTGACAGCCACTCTTCCTTACCAACATGGCCACCCCCCAGGGCTGTTTTTATGAATCAGGAAGGGCATGGGTGCAGTATGCACATGGCATCCCTTACCTCTCCACTAATCCATGGAGAGAGAAAAAATTAACATTCTTTAATGTGCTTTTAAAAAATTGCAAGCACCTCAAAATCTGATCTCTATGCCATAATCAGGCAAAGTGCAGCTTAGAGGCCGCATGCAACCCTAGGGCTGTTTTTTAACAGTCCGTTCCTTCTCAGAGCTCCCTCTTCCGCACAGGCACAAAAAAATACATACAAAAAATGCATTTTCACCAACTAGAACAAGGGGTAGGGCCTGAACTTTATCTGAAAGCCCTCCCCCAAACAGGAAGTAAATTTTTAGCCATTTTCTTTTGGGCTTTTAAAAAAATATTTCTAGTTCTCTAGCAAGAGGACCCTGGGCCATTTAATTTGGTCCATTCCTGCCCTAAACTGCAGTTTATTTCATTCATCCAACACTCCTCCATCCCAATGGCTGTCACAATGACAGGAAGGATTGCAGCAAGGCAGACATATCTGAGTGGATCAAAACCGACAGGCGTGATGCTCCATCCAAAGAAAGGAAGAACAAATGTCCATCCACGTTTATGGTCCTGCATCTCCCACTGCGTGTGACTTTCCTAATATGACCAGGCAAGCTGGAAGGAGGCCAATGTTGCAGGTGCAAAGCACAACACATCCTTCAACTTTGCTGGTGCAATGTTTATCTCAATTATGTCAAGTCATGGATTTTCATGGTTATCCTAGAACATGCGCACACCATTATGTTTGTAACGTTGGTCTACTACTGATTATCTCCTGTGGCTACTGGGAGGTTAAGTGGTACTTAGAAAAGCATCCTGCTTTGCAAAAAATATTGTTCCCTAAACTGCTCTCTTTTAAAGGTCTCCTGGTCAGTCATATAGGTGGCTAGGCTGCCCTTTTATATAGGTGGCCACTTCCATATACAGTTGGACCCCTGTATCTGTGGGACCAACCTCCGCGGTTTCAGTTATCCACAGGAGACAAAATAGGGACACGTACTATAGAGATGTGCTGGAAAGTACCTAAAGAGCCATCCTCTCTAGGCATCTTCTAGGTCCTCCAACACAAGTCTATGGAAAGTTTCCTTTATTTTAATAGAGTGTGCTATTATCCACCGTTTCCGGTATCTGTGGTAAGTCCGAGAATCACAGATATGGGGGTCTGACAATACAAAAACTGTCTTATACTGGGTCAAAACCACTAGTCCAGGTAAGTCAACATTATCTACTTTTTTTTTATCTCCCCATTTTCAGGCAAGTCTTTCTCAGCCCTCCCTCAATATGCCAGGGACTGAAGCTCTGACATTCAGCATGGAAACCATGTGCCGTATCACTGAGACATTGCTGCTGAGCTACAAATAAAGGAAGACTCTAGACCTCATGGTTCTCAACAAAAGGATGACTTAACATAGGAACAGGAAAGCTATGTTATACTAGTTAGATCACTGGTCCATCCATATCCACCAACTATCCCAATTTAACCTTTGTTGTCCTACTTTTCAGCTGCTTTTAAACTGTCCCAGTTGCTCTCATCTTCCCTCACTTTCCCCCTTTATCCTCAGCTTACTTCTCTTGCTGCAAACTGAGTTCAAAGTGTAAAAGTAGTTTGAATTCCATGAACTCAGCAGAAGCAAGGAGAGGAGGGGGCAGAATCTCACCTTTCCCTGTAGATGCAGTCAAAAGCAAACTGCAGCCTCTCTCCTAGCTCGTGCATTCTTCCTTACTAATAACTTTTTTCCACCCTGACCACATTCTGATGCTACTTGGTTGTGTGCATCCCAGTTTTCATCTGTGAAATATTGGAAGGTATACAATAATCAAGGTTCCCCTCTAGGAATGGGGCACCATTCTTGTAAGTTCTGGCTAAAAGAGAAGTTTATGATGGCGGGGGTTGATAGAATAAGCGGTGGGCACATTTTCAAAATCATAGTGTGTTGTCGTCTTTTGAAAAAAATTAAGCAAGCATTTTCTCATCCAAAAGAACCCAAGAATGGAAAAAGGGAGGGGAGAAAAGTTAAAAGAGAAAGAGAGAAAGAGAGAGGTCATGTAAGAAATCAAAGAAGCCCTTCCAAAGGAGAAAGAGTTTCTTTTCTATAATAAGCTGCTTTTACTTTTTTATTTGCTTTCTTTGGCTCTCATTCCATTGTTGGAGCCTGCTCCTCAAAAGATACCCTAGTGGAATCTCTGAAGTCGGGGTGCCTCAGATCCATGAGAAATTTGGTGGGAGTAAGAATGTGAGTAGAACCTGTGAGAGAACAGATCACTGACTGCTTGCACAGAAGAAGAATTATATATATTTATATATATTTTTAAAAATAACAATCATCAAGAACATGCCAGGAGAAAAAAAGAAGAAAAAGAAATGTTTTTTTTAAAAAACCTTAACACATTTCTTTAACATCAGAAGTCATATAGCGGTATAAAAGCCGGTGAAGATGTGTGAAAGAAGCAAAATGAAAAAAAGAGAAGACACAGACAGACGGCAGAAAAAAATAAAATAAACAGACTCATGGCAAGGATGGACGAATTATCGAAAAAGCATCGGCACGGCATGTGGTGAAAGGCGATGGGACCGGGGCTGGGTTTTGGCAGTTGGTGTTGGGCCTCTGTGAAGCACATTTGTAGAAGGAACCAATATCCATGGTTTCAGTTATCTATGGCTGAAAAAACAGGGACACATACCATAGAGTTGTGCCAGAAAATGGCCCAGAGAGGTGTCCTCTCTAGGAATTGTTAGGTCCTCCAAGGCAACTCTATGGTACATTTATACTGGAAGCCTTTTTTTTTTTTTTAGGTGGATTTACTATTATCTGAGGTTTCTAGTATCCACGGTAAGTCCATGAACTGGACCTCTGTGGATACTGGGGAGGGGCCCAGTATTTGTCAGTCCATGAACTTCATGTTCCTATGTCTATTTGCCCAGGCTGTGAAACACATTCATGACATGACTTTAAACACTATGACAGCCAATTACATGGGTGATAAATTAATTTGATTCATGTCTTATGCTTTGTTATCAGAGGAAGTGTTTATTTTTGTATGTATGTAATGGGTATTAGTCCTACATGATAAATATTTAACTGATTCATTCAATTAGAATGGACTTTTAGTCTGACTATGAATTATGCTTTGTTACTGTTCTTTGTTTTTACCAGCTGGTTTGGGGTTTTGGTCTTTGCGTGTAAAGAAATAGTAATAATAGTATTCAAATGACTTGACTGAACAAATTTAATTGTGATTTGTTTTCATGCAACCTAAGCTTTGGAAATGGGCAGACTGAAGACTGAAAAGCAATATCGAAAAGCCATACGTGAGGGGATAAATAGGTTTGGATAAATCCAAGAGGATGCCCAAAATTGGACTGCTGCCACCCAGAAAATGCATGAAATGAGAGCTGGCTTTAGAGGGACCTTCAAAACAGACGTGCGGCTGGTTACAAATCGGAGAGAGGAAACAAAAAGTACATTGTTAAAACATTTGAAGCTACATTTAATCAGTTAACCTACAGATAACAAATGTGGACACACTCACACCAACACACAGAGAACAGTGAGGCGACCAGATAGATGAGGCGGTGAGATGGAGTGAGAGGAAGAGAGAGAAGGTTAAGGGAAGACTACCTCTGAGCAAGAGAAAAGCTCCAACAAGGAGACAATGGGCAACAAGATGGTGGCCAAGGTAAGCTGGACATTCAATGCACAGTCAAAGGGGATGAGGGCCATCAATGTAAGGTCAATGTAGAAGACCTCAAAATGGAGGAAATATCCACTGCCCAGCATACTGATTCCTAGTTGGGACACTCCCAATTAATCCTTTGTCATCCCACTTTTTCAACTACTCTTAAAATGTCCCAATTTCTCCCTCTTCCTCCCCTTTTGTGTTCAGTTTACATCAGTTGCTGCTAAATGAGTTCAAAGTGCTAGAGTAGTTTGCACTCCATTAACTCAGCAAGGAGGAAGGGAGAGGAAGGGTTGGAATCTTGCCCTTCCTAGTAGACTCAAGCAAAAGCAAACTACTACAACCCCACCTTCCATCTCCCACACCGTTGCCCACCCTTACTCTGTTGGGAACTTCCTGGAAGCTAGAGGTTGGAGGAGAGACATAGGAGGTGTCATGCCCTGCTACTCTGACTCCGAAGGTGCACCAGGGGAGGATAGATCCTTACAGCATGATTTACAGCAGGGAGTAGGTTTATCAACAGAGATTCCTGACTCCTTTGGAGCAGATTTATTAGCACACACCCCAGGAGAGCTTCCTGGCCCCTCAGAGATAGCAGAGGGGGACTGAGCAGAAAACCTAGACACAGTAGAGAGGCCTGGCCCCTCAGACAGAGAAATAATAGATAACCTGGACCCGTCTTACCCACCTTTCAAGAACACAGGCACCAAAAGGAGGAAGTGCGAAGGTCACAGCGTATTTATGAGAAACACAGAGCAATGAAGGAACAACTGTGTAAACACTGAAGAGCTATGAATCAGTGACAACTGCTCTGCAAACTTGCTATTATCTGGTGCCTTGATGGGAAACCTCTGCTCCTGTGAAGGCTATTGCTGCCCTGTTTGGACCTTGACCTTTGGATTGTACTGGACACCCTCCTAGCCATGCCCCTTGACTTTTGGACTGGTAAATTGGACTAATCTCTTGCTCTTGTGGACTGAATGTATTGCCTAGAAATTCGGCCCTGCAATTCTTGTTTTGGACTGCTGTTTGTTCCTTGGCAAACTGTTGGCTGCATTTCAACCTTGGCTGGTTTCTCAGACAGGATGGAGCAGAAAGAGAGACAGAGGACATGAAGAAAGCTCAAGACAGAAAAGTGCAAGATGGCATCAGCAATGGTGAGGCAGGGCAGAGTGCGACTCCACCCACCGAAAAACTCACCTATTAGCACCTCCCACTTCCCACTGGCTTGTGTCACCTCATAGGCACAGCGCATCTCGTTCAGGCCCACGCCCCCCAGGATGAAAATGATGATGCGGGGGCCACTCCGGTACTCCCCAGGAGCCTTGTTCTTATGCCAGTGGCCATAGCGGGCACTGAATACATGAAAGAAAAAGAAGACAAGGAAGAGATACCATGTGTAGGTTCAACTCAAAATGAATCTATAGTCAGCCCTCAACTTTCACAGGGGTTAGGAACGGATTTCCCTCTGTGAAAGTGGAAAAACCACAGATGTAGGCTTACTATTTTTAAAAAACCTGAGACAATACTTCTCTAGCATTTGTAGGTCCTTCAGCATGATTCTATGGTCACTTTCCAGAACAATGACCACTGATGCACAACAAGCTCCTATGCACATCAGCACTTTCTGGTTTAGTTATGCATCTTCACATCTTTCCAATTCACTTCCAGGGTTTCTTAGCACCTCTTCTTGTTGTGTGCTTTCACGTAACTTCTGACTTACGGCAACCCTAAAGACAAACCTATCACAGGATTTTCTTGGTGAGATTTGTTCAGAGGTAGATTGTCATAGTCCAACACTCAGACCACTACACCATGCTGACTCACTTAACACCTCTGCTACGTAGGTAAGTATACATAAAGTTATGTAACATAGATCCCGATAGAAAATTCTAGCCTTCATTTCAAAGCTGCTGCCATTGTAAATAGTTAATGTAAATAGCACTGGCTAGATTGTCCATGAGCCAGCATGGCATAGTGGTTTGAGAGCTGGGCTATGATTCTGGAGACCAGGGTTCAAATCCCTGCTTGACCATGAAAACCCACCGGGTAATTCTGGGCAAGTCACCCACTCTTAGCCTCGGAAAAACCTATGGTAGGTTCACCTTAGGATCGCATAAGTCAGAAATTACTTAAAGACACACAACGACAACAAACAACAACAACAGATTGTTCATTGGGGCTAGAGATGAAGGGAGTTACAGTAGGACCTCTCCATCCGTGGGGGATTGGTTCGGGGGGGGGCATGGATACGGATAACAGCAAACACCATTGAAAATAATGGGACTTCCAGTTTAAAATACCATTGAATTTGCCTTGGAGGGCCTAGAAAATGTCTAGAAAGGTGCCTCTCTAGGCATTTTTTAGGAAGATTCTATGGTAGGTGTGCTGTTTTGTGTCCCGCGGATAACTGCATCAGTGGATAATGAATCAGAGGATAGTAGGGTCCTACTGTATAGTCCATTACGTCCCAGGTGTGCAGCAGATTGGGGAAGGCTGACTTAAGACATGATGATGACTTTCCACTATTCTGCTATAGGTCATTGTTCCAGATGAGAACAAATGCATATCCGTATAATCCATATTCATAATCCATATTCATTTTCTCCCTGCAGTAGCCTTTGAAGCCCTCTTAACAATAATTTTCCCACTGTCCACTCCCACTTTACATGATTTTGTCCAAACATATTATAGTTCAATAAACCACACTTTATAGTTCAATAAACCAGTGCAGTGCCCCCGTAGCATTGTTTTTAAAGCACAATTACTTAAAACTGGGTTTTCATGAGAAGGACCTACAACACATTTGGGGGGAGGGCACTAAAATGGAAGAGAAGCAGGAGAAAGGTGGGATTTGTGACCAGAACATGGAAAAGTCCTTTCTTTGGACCACTACTCCCAGAACCTACCCATCCTCATCAGCATGACTAGAGATAAAATCTGAGATGCTTTCTTCCTACCTGACTGCTGTAGTGCTGAAGGAGGCTGAAGATCGGGTAGAGATGTAAGGGTAGTGTTTGGTATCCAGCTTATCCTCAATGGCATCCTGGAAAGAAACAAAAGCCAAGGGATTGGCACTTCTGGAAAATGGTCTGCAGGCCATGCATGGTCCTGGGAAGATGTGCTTCCTGGCCAAAGACTTACTGGTGCTTCCATGCTCTCTTTTTATAATGCACACAAAGCTGTAGTAGATCAGGAAACCAAATATTTCCGTGTGGTCTTCCCTCACTGGGTGTCTGAACAGGAGCTTCTAAGAATCAGTCTATGGCATCTCCCATAACTTTCCGCACGTTTCTATTTCTGCCCTGCCTTTCCTCCAGTGAGCTCTTGTATTGTATTGGAGCTTGATCCTTCCTCTACCTTTCATTGCACACCTCCCTCTGCTCCTCATTTTCCTATCTAGAATCCAGTGCCTGCTTCTGATCTATCTACTCTTACCCCTACCCCATATATTAGTGATGCCATTGGCTGATACCTTCCTCATTCCTCTTCTAGAGCTCAGGGTACAACACCTTACAGCCTAGGGTGGGAGGGAGATGCAAAGTTGCATCCACCTCCATCATGAATCAGCTACAGATGAAATAAGCATGCTTGCCAATGAACCACATCTCTTATGCATTCTTAGCAAATTACTCCCCCTTGCCTGGTTTCAAAGCCTCACCTCCATTATATCCTTGACTACAGGGGTCCACCGGGACAGCTGGTAGGTCTGCTCGCTGATCCGTTCCTTCCGTTCCGGCTTGCTTCTGCGGCGTAAGGTGGACTGCGCAGATAAAATTTTTAAAAAGCAAACTAAGATGGAAGGAGTTTTCAACAACCACTCACCTGGGATTTGGCAAGAGCAAATAAAAAAACCCTATGACTTCTCTTTAGCATGTGGAAATGTTGTTTTTAAAAAAGAACTAGAATTCTCAGTGTCCAGGCCAGTGGCCATGCAGGCTGGAAGAATTCTGATGGTCATGGTTCCAAAAGGTAACTTTCCCCAAATTCTGCTTCTTTTCCTACATTTTGGGCAACACCAGTACCTTGTGAACAGGTTGCTAATGAATAAACATCCTTGACAATGGTGGTAGAAGCTTGAAAAGAGATTTTGATATTATTATTATTATTAAAAATGCATTTTGGGGAGTTCATACAGCCCCCTGAAGGTCCAAGGAGTAGAAAACTGGCCCTTGGATCCATCACAATTGTCCGTCCTGAAGCAGAAGACAAACTTACATCTGTGACGATGGGTACTCCAAGGTGTGCCATGTTGGTGATAATCTCACTGTCCTCAGGTGGGATTTGGGCATGCTGGATTAGTTTGTTGAGATTTTCTTCAGTAATGCCTGTAGAAAGGGGGGGGGGAGAATAAGAACATACCAAAGAGGGACTTTTTCCAAAGAAAGAAACTCAGTCGAGACTTACAACTGATTGAATAGACTTAACTTCTTTCTCTCTCTCTCTCTCTCTCTCTCTCTGGCTTTTCTTTGCAAACGAAGATTCAGGAAGGACTCATCCCATGCTTTCTGCAAGCGTGTGGATGACTAAAAAGGCCAATCCGAGATAAACAAGTCCGGATGCAGAAAGCATAGCAGAAGGTCTCCTTGTAAAACTCATGTTAACACCCTTGCACCTGATTAGATAGACTGGAGTCTATGAAAGCTTTGACTAGATATTTTGTTTTCACAGGTAGTCTCAAAGGCGCTACAGAACTCCTTTGCATCTTTTTTTTATTTTTAAAATTTATATTAGTGATTTATACCCCGCTCTTCAGCCACAAGGTTATCAGAACGGCTTACAAATTGTCTTAAGCAATAGCAATTTACACATCTACACTGCATTAAGCAGTTTCCATTGTGTGTTAGCTAATTGGCCCCATAAGCCAGGTACTCATTTTACCAACCTACGAAAGGATGGAAGGCTGAGTGAACCTTGGAGCCCTCTGGGATTGAACTTGCAATGTGGTGACTTGCAGTACTGGCATTTAACCACTGTGCCACCAGGGCTCCCTCTTCTTATTTTAAAACCCAATAGCCTTCGGCAAAAAGACATAATCTGGCTGCAATCCACCCTTCAGCTTTTTGTGAGGAACATAAGCACTCTTACAAAGGGGTGTGCCCACTGAACCCTCATGTAGTAGAACGAGACAGCTCAGTCACCAGCCAACTTTCCCTGCAAAACCCACACTAGACCTATTACAACAGACGCAGGAAATTGTGTGTGCGTGGGGGGAATTGATCAAATTCCCTCACCCTAACCCCACCACCACAGGCAACCCCCTCACCTGTGCTCTCAAGTACTTCAATCTTTGTCAGGGTTCTTCTCAAAATGGAGACCAGAAGTGAAGTTGGGGCACCTCCTGTCACCATTTTGAGAAGATGTCCAATGAAATTAGAGGTAGTTGGGGGTGGTGGGGGCTTTCTGTGTGCAAGAGGATGTGTTTTAATATATGTTGGGAGCTTTCAGTATGATTTTGAGTGAAAAATGCCCCATAAATCATGTCATTTTTAAAAAAGAGTATTGAGGAAGTGATGAGGCCACACATTGTCCACCCCTGTTCTACAGAAGTTATACTTGCACAATTGCAAAGGAGAGGCACCACCTTCTCCATTGCCAGAGGCAGCAAAGTAACTGGGGTCAGCTCCGCTCTACACCACCCCATATGAAATCAGACTGAGGTTCTACCACCCAGCCCCGGACCCAAGCGGCTGCATCTCCTACCATTCTTGAGAAAGATATAGAGCAAGATGATACGGATCTTGTCATAGGTGCTGACGTTGGCGTCAAGCAAGATTGGGACAATGGCTCTCATGGGATCCTTGATCTTCTCCCCTTCCGCGTCAGTGCCCATGGCCAGGTCCTGAAGAGAAAATTTTTATTTTATTTTTATTTTTATATTTATTTATTTATTTATTTATTTATACCCCGCTCTTCAGCCACAAGGCTATCAGAGCGGCTTACAAATTGTTTTAAGCAATAGCTATTTACACATCTACACTGCATTAAACAGTTTCCAATGTGTGTTAGCTAATTGCCCCCCACAAGCTGGGTACTCAATTTACCGACCTACAAAAAGATGGAAGGCTGAGTGAACCTTGGAGCCGGCTGGAATCGACCTTGCAACGTGGTGGCTTGCAGTACTGGCATTTAACCACTGCGCCACCAGGGCTCACCCACCAGCATTTACTGATTCACTGAGGGCTACAACAGGAGTGCAAATTGTACAACTGACAGGATACATGGAGCCCACCAAAGCCCCTTGACTCCCAACTCCACAAATAGCCCATGGCCCAGAAAAATATTAAGTTCCAAAATGGAGACTTATACCCCAGAAGCATCCAAGGGGTGTGATTCTCCATTTTATAGTAATTTCAGGGGGCTCCCTGGAACTTCTGTGGAGCCTGAAATAGCTATAGATATAGCTTTCTCTCTCTCTCTCTCTCTCTCTCAAAATAAATAAAAGGCTTGGGTATGTTTCCTTTCCCAGTGTGTTGATTGTATAAATAAAGGGAGGGGGGAATAATGTCCAAATAAGCCAGTTACCTGTTCAACTCGGCAAAGCTTGTCAACGGTGCCTTGGTAGTGTTTCATGCAGTCTTCAGCCAGGTGAAGGTGAGTGGAATACTATAGAGAAACAGGAGCACCACAGAGACATACTGATACATACACAATGCTGTGGTATGCAATTCCATTCCTGTTAGGGTTTCAGCCAGCCATGCCCTCTATCACAGGGGTGAGCTCAGTGCAACCCATGAGTTGCATGTTACCCCTGGACCCCATTTTATGGCCCCTAAAACTTCTCACCAGTCCCCCCAATACCCTGTTTCTTAAAAAAAAAGATTGGCAGAATTTGAGGGCAATTTTTGCCTCAAATACACATTGAAAGCTCCCTCAACACATTCAAAACATGTGAAAATATGCACATGCTCCACCCTGAAAACAGCCCAGAACCTTGTATGGTCCTCAAATACCTCCATTAGCCTCTGCAGTCCTTCTCAAAATGGCAACAGGGAAGTGCTGTGGCATCTCTTCCTGTCGCCATTTTGAGAAGGACTGTAACTGTGCCCCCATTCAGTATTATTATTTATTTGTGCAATATCAATGCTGCCTATCTCAAAGAAGTGGGACCCAGGCTGGCTCGCAGAACCATTAAAAGCACAATTGAAAGCAACGTAATAAACACACCCCAATAAAAGCCACAAATATACATCAAAGGGAGCAGCCACCGAGAAGGCTTTCTCTCGTGTCCTCACCAAGAAAGCCTGTGATGTTGGTGGGACCAAGAGAAAGCCTTCCCCTGAAGATCTTAAAACCCTTGTAGGTTCATAGAGGGCAATACAATCTTTCAGATAGTATGGACCTAAGCTGTGTAGGGCTTTATAGGTCAAGACCAGCATTTTAAATTTTCCCGGAAATGAACCGGTATCCAGTAGAGCTGTTTTAACATGGAAGTTATATGCTGCAGTAGTCTATCCCTGCACTGTTATATCTGCTGTTCCATTCCCCTACCTAAATCACTTTTTTTGCATCCCCCTCCAGCAGTGGATTATGGGTCCACTGAACATGCTCACTCCTCATTGTTTGTCTGGATTGGGGGGGGGTGCTCCCCACCATCAGAACGTACCTTGCTGAGTTCCTTCTGATATTGGGGCATCTTCTTCAACATCTGGGATAGGTCCCTCATGGTTGTCTGTAAGTTACAAAAAGGGGCTGATCACCACTGAAGCCTCTTGCATTCAATCACCTTGGCCAGCCCCTGTCAGAGACAGAATGCTAGGCCAGCTAGACCTTGGTCTGATGCCAGAACTGCGGCTCCTAACATTCCTCAAACAAAGTAAAGTCAGCATGAGGTGACAAAGGGTGTCAACCATGGCAATGGGGCCATTCCTTCACTTTAGTCTGAACTTCAAAGGAACTATCTCAGGTGCTGAATCCTACTTGGGAGATAGATCTCAGCAGATCTCAGATAGCTCCTTTAACGTTCAGACTAAAATCCAGAGCAGAATAACTGCTCTACCATAAGCACAAGCAGCATCTGTTCATATGGGATTGTTTTGGTCCCTCTATTTCAGTGGTTCTTAACCTGTGGTCCATGGACCCCCAGGGGGCTGCGATGTCCTCAGAGAGGGTCTGTGAAAGATTGAAGGCTGCTCAGCCCACGTGACAGGAGCCAAGGCATTTTATTTTTATTTATTTATTAGAAGATTTACACCCTGCTCTTCAGCCACAAAGGCACTCAGAGCGGCTTACAAATTGTTAGCAATCACACTTACACATCTGCACTGCTTTATAGCACAAGGCACTCTCTGAGCAGTTTATGTGTTAGTATCAATCCACTCTAGCCACAAACTTGCAGGATGAAGCAGGAGAAAAGTCTTCTCTCCCCCTCCAGTGCCTTTGAGGGAAGGTTTAATGGACAGTGTAACTATATTAGCATTGTTGTTGTTGTTGTTTTAAATCTTGAGTTAAGTCTTGGGGTTCTGTGGCAACAAAAGATATTTAAAAGGGGTCCCTGCTAAAGAAAAGGTTAAGAGCCACTGCTCTATACCTTTAACAGATGGGGGATATACTCATCAGTCCTTGCAAACATCCCCGCCTGCAAATAATCCCCACCAAGACTTTCTGTGTAGCTGATAGTGCTACACAAGATCCCACATCTAGAAAATGAATTTGCTATTATTTAAGATATTGGCGCTGAGACCTGATTCAATGGAGAAAGCAATGCTGCTGGCATTGTTAGATGGGATTGCTCCCTGAAAGCACCATTGTTTGATCTGCAGATTGCCACCCTAAAAGAATGACTTTCACCTCTGCAACAAGGTCTGGGATACTGCCCATGTAGCAAGAATGTCAACCGTTTGTGCAAGCAGTTTGCACAGTATGTTCACAGCCAGGATTTCTGTGCTTTGCGATTGCTGGAGCTTTAAAAAAAGACATTTTCCCTGGGGCCCTCCCATCATTCAGTCCTTGGGTCAACACTGAAGCCATCTGGCATTAAGGATGTGATTCTTACACTATGTTTATCCTCAAATGAAACAGTGGATCATTTTAACAATTTTCTTCCTGCTGTGAGAAAGTCTTTAACAACCATGTGGTTTTCAAAGCCTATTCGCAGTTTGGGACTTATTATGTGCAAAATTCGCTCATGGTTGGTTTTGCACAGAAAACAGCCAATCTCTGCACAGGAAACGGCATTTTGTGCAGAATAAATCCCAAAGTGTGAATATTCTCATCAGTCCAGGATTCCATCAGGGTTTCTCAACACTCAGGGTGCAGGGGACATGATAGCCATATTTAAACATTTGAAGGGATGTCCTATTGTAGAAGGAGCAAGCTTGTTTGCTGCTGCTCCAAAGACTAGGACATGGAGCAATGGACTCAAACTACAGGAAAAGAGATTCCACCTGAACATTAGGAATAACTTCCTGACAGTAAGAGCTGTTCGGCAGTGGAATAAACTGCCTCAGAGTGTGGTGGTCTCCTTCTTTGGAGGTTTTTAAACAGAGGTTGGATGGCCATCTGTTGGGGATGTTTTGATTGTGTATTCCTCCATGGCAGGGGGTTGGACTAGATGACCCTTGTAGTATCTTCCAACTCTATGATTCTATGCTTTTTTTACAATTTTGCAAATATTTTTGAATATTCTTTCCATCCCTACCTGACATGTAGTTCAGCCAAAACTTACTTTTTCACCGGTACTCATCCTTTTACTGGAGGAGAAATCTTTCAGAGAGCGAGTGACTTCCCTAGAATAATATCAGAACCAGAGTTAGAAATACAGCTGTTCTACTCAGTAGAAGTCATCCCCATTGCCCTCAAGTATAGAGCTAGAAATGCAGAGCCATTATAATGACCACCATCCTCATCACTGCAGCTGTTTATTTTTTATTTATTAAAATATTTCTATCAGGCCCTGTATCCAAGGATCTCAGGACGTGGGTAGTAAAACCAATTTAGGAGAATAAATAACAGCAACGATAATCTTAAAAGACTAAAAATATATTGAATTGATTTTATCAATTCAAACCTGGCAATTTAAACCCAGTGAAAACCAATCCTACAGCCTCACTAATGACTGGGAGGACCACCTGGCTGTCAAGGTGAGACCTCAGAGGACTCCTGAGAACTGTAGTCCAACAACATCCGGGGATCCACAGGTTGAGAACCACTGCTATAGAGTTATTCCTCAGAGTAAGGAAGCAGGAGAGCAACTTACTGGGACACCTCGGCAATGTGTTTGTGGCGCAAGGTAACCCAGAGGTCATCGTCCTCATCTAGCAGAACCTCCTTGACCCGAGCCTCCCCGATACCACTCGTCTCATACCTGGAGAGAGACAGACAGAGAGAGACCATGCAAGTATGGAAAGGACCATGTACTACTTTATTTCCACAGAGTTGATACACATGGGCTTCAAACCACTTTTCAGGCTCAGCTAGACTAGATCCATTGAATCAAGGCAATCTTCTGATGTGTTGACTCACCACTCAACAACACATTCAGTAGGTCTATTCCAGAGGCAGGTAGCTGTTGGGAGTGGAGAGGGCCACACTGGCCACCCAGGAACCCTTCGAGTGCCATACCTCCTGGGGAAAAATGTAATTTTCCCCCCAAATGCCTGACAAGGAAATGAGAAGCAAACTTTCCATGTTTTGGGGAGCAGGGATGAGAGAACCCTTTTCTTGCAACAGGAATGGACCTGACAGTCAATTTCTGCTTCATTTCCTGTAGGAAGAAGACCCGCTCTGAGCCTAAAATGCTGTGAGGGGGCATGGTAGAATTGCACACCATACCCCCTAGATTGCACTTGGGTGGAAAAAAGAATTTAAAAATATTTTTGGTCTGCTGAGAGCTCTGGGGAGGCACAAAAACAGCAGGTTGCTCCCAGCTGCACTTTTCCACCTCTGTGTTAGAAAAAGTATTCATTCCTATATGATGAGAACAGGGGATATCTTTTCTCATGCATTCCCAATTAATTGGGTTTATACTTTGTGCTGGTTAAAAGATCTTCAACTGGTTAGCACAACTGGTCAAGGCCCTTTTGATAAGAAAAAAAAAGTGTCCCCCATTTATTGGTTAAACCTTGCAGCCCTAGTAGAAAGTTGTAAGGGAATTCAGTCAAGGTGGGAAATCATAGAGGCCATCTATGGAAGTCATCTCAGATGGAACATCTTGGGGTAGGGAATTTTACAAGCTACCTAAGAGACCTGTGAAAAGTCTGTATTGGTTTCAGTCTGCTCTGAGCTCTTTGCCATCACTTTCAGCATTGCTCTCCAAAGAGTTTAACTTTATGGAAACAGGATCCCAGAAACAGCTCTGAGAATGATGAACTCGGTTAAAAATCTGAGCTGATTAGAAGGGGGAAGCCAGCAATCAATCAATCAATCAATCAATAATAAAAATAAAATAAAATAAAATAAAATATACACAGAGAGATTCAGATAAGCCCTTACATATGTTACGCCTAAGAATCTTTAACAAATGAATCTCCATGACTGTATTTTTCCTCTTCCTTCCTATTCCCTTTTCCTCTTATACCCTGTCTTTTTTGATTGCAAGACTGCAAGCAAGAACTCTCATTTCTGATATTGGTAAAGCCTTCTGGAAGCCTTCCAGAATGAAATGCAGGATAAAATCGTGTACGGAATAACAAGACAGGGGCTGCGTTAATAACAACATTAAACAAGGGACCCTTACTTGTAGACATCATTTTCAATAGGCAGTAGATCATAGCTCATGGCTTGGAATGTCAACTCATGTAGCACTGGGGAGGTCGGGTCAAAGCCGCGGTCCAAGATGATCAGCTGGGAGCGAGCTTTGTCTGGACCCTGAGGAGAGAAGAATCAGACTTCAAAACAGACTGCCCACACCCTTGAGCTACAGGAACACAGCTGAACACTTTGCCATCTCTCCCTTTCCCTGGGCAGTCAATGGCCATGTCAGGGGTTGAAATCACAGAATCATAGACTTGGAAGAGATCTGTTACAGGATCCCCGTCCTATGCCCAAATGCCATCTCTGAAAGGGTCCCCATTCTTACGACCCTCTCTAATTTAAGGACTATTTCTTTCTTGGGTGAGCTCTAAAATTACAGAGCCAGTGACGACTCCCTCCATCTTAAAAAAACTTACCTCACCCATAGTGGGGTCATCTGCTTTGTAAGCATCCAATTTGTCCTGAATCAGCTGGGCCAACATGGCATTGTCTTTGTAATCCCTGTCAAAAGGTAGGGAATGGAACACAAGGGTTACTTAAAAGATGACACTGGCTCCTCCATCTTTAAAAGGCTCTTCGTTACTTTAAAAAGAGACAGTAAGGCAAGGAACTAATATGCAGAGCTGGGGGTAGAGCAGTGTCTTTTTGGACTACAACTCCCAGAATCCACCCCAGCCAGCAAGGGCAGCTGGAGGATTCTGAGAGTTGCAATCTAAAACAAAAAATGGGTAAGTTCTTTCCCCCAGTTCTAAAAATACATTCATTGGGCTTGCCTTAAGAATATATAAAGTGCTTTGGTATATTAGAGGAAAGCACACCCTCCAACTGATTTGGCAGGGACAGTCCCAAATAATCCTCTGTTGTTTCACTTTTTTCAGCTGTTTTTAAAATGTCCTGGCTTCTCTTTACTCCTACTTCCCCCTCCTTTGTCCCCATAGAATCACAGAATCATAGAATTGCAGAGTTGGAAGAGACCACGAGGGCCATCCAGTCCAACCCCCTGCCATGCAGGAATACACAATCAAAGTACACCTGACAGATGGGCATCCAGCCTCTGTTTAAAACATTCCAAAGAAGGGGACCCCACCACCCTCCGAGGGAGTGTGTTCCACTGCCGAACAGCTCTTACTGTCAAAAAGTTCCTCCTAATGTTGAGGTGGAATCTCTGTTCCTGGAGCTTGCATCCGTTGCTCCGTGTTCCAGTCTCTGGAGCAGCAGAAAACAAGCCTGCTCCATCCTCAATGTGACACCCCTTCAAATACTTAAACAGGGCTATCATATCGCCTCTTAACCATCTTTTTTCCAGGCTAAACATACCCAGCTCCCTAAGTCTCTCCTCATAAGGCATGGTTTCCAGACCTTTCACCATTTTTGTCGCCCTCCGCTGGACACGCTCCAATTTGTCAATATCCTTTTAGAATTGTGGTGCCCAGAACTGGACACAGTATTCTAGGTGAGCAGATTGCTTAGGTGAACCAGCTTAGTTCAACTGCTGCAAACTAAGTTCAAAATGCAAAAGGACTTTGCACTCAGTTAACTCAGCCAAAGGTGGAATCTTGCCCTTCCCAGTGGGCTCAGCAAAAGCAAACTGCTGCAGCCTCTCCTAGCTTGTGCGTCCTTCCTCATTCATCACTTTTTTTATCATAACAACACTCTAATGTTGCTTGGCCACGTGTCCCGGGTTCCTCTGTGAAACGTTGGGACGTATGGGTGAAATCCATCTATCTTCTGTCATTTCTTCAGATCTTCCACAAATGCTCCAGAATCTGACTCACCCTCTGTATCGAACAGCTGGGTATTCCTTCAGGGTGGCACAGAGGGTCGCAATCTGCTCTGCCAGGCGCTCCAAGATTGGGTTCTTCATCTGGGCCTTGTGAGGACTATAGAAGCTTTGGAAAGAGTCGGCAGAATCCAAGGAATAAACCTGAAACAGGTAATTTTAGAAGAAAGGCGGTGGAGGCAGTGAGCCATATGATAAGGCTTAGACAGTTTCAGTTCAAAGAGTTGGGTAATAAATACAGTAACCAGAAACCTCTCCCCTATTTCTGTCTAAATTTGTTCTAAATTCACTTTGAAAAATTAGGGGGGGAAAGAGGGCTGCAGTATGAAAGATGATAACACAGGAGTGCCACAAAACTACAGAAAGACAAAAAAAATGCAGATTAATTAGAGCAAGCAATGGGTAGAAACTGTATTGATAGAGTAATGTAAAATATCCAATGATACACAAATGTAATACAGTAGGACTGCCGTATCTATGGGGGAATAGTTCCAGGGGGGCCCACGGATAATGAAATCCATGGATAATAGGGAACACCATCTGTGGATAATAGGGAACACCATTTCCACTCCAGGAGCTATCCTGGGCAGCGATCCCAGGGGCCAAGAGAGGTGAGATTTCTCCTACCTTCCCTTCATCCCCGCGTTGCCATTTCCACCCCAGGCAGCAGTCCCAGGGGTCAAGGAAGGAGGAAGGCAAGATCTCCCCTCCTCCCGTCTACCACCCCCTCAGTATCGCCATCCGCAGATAACTGAATCAGTGGATGGCGAATCAGCGGATGCGGGGGTGCTACTGTACACAACAATCCCATACATATTAATGACAGTTATTGAAAAACTATATAATACAAAATGAAGCTTGAGAATCAATGCATTCAACAGCTTGAAAGAAGCTAAACAGCCAATAGCATGACTGTAACACACATTAGAGACCTGAATAATTTGATTGTCAAGCTTCATTTTGTATTATATTTCTTTCAATACCGGTACATGTCATTGATGTGTATGGGGTTGCTGTGTCTTTCATTTGTGTATCATTGGATATTTTACATTACTCTATCAATACAGTTTCTACCCATTGCTTGCTCTAACTGATATGCAAACTTTAGTCTTTCTGTAGTTTGGTGCTTTGTAGCACTCCTGTGTTATCATCTAAATTCACTTTGAGCCAGATTTAGGCTGCTGCCACACTGCAGAAATAATCCACTTTGACACCGCTTTAACTATGATGGCTCCATCCTATGGAATCATGGGTTTTGTAGTTTGTTGTGGTACCAAAGCTGCAGGTAAGTGAAACCACAGGTACCAATCCTGCATAAATGGGGGGCAACCTGCAGATTATGATGCTACTGACATTTCCCCCTATGGATTCACATATCATATGGATTACAGATGTATATATCAGTGATGGGCAGACATAGGAGAACTGAGAGTCAATTCGTCACTGCTGTCACCCTCTAGGGGCCACGCGTATTGTCCAATTTGGGATTTGAGAAATGGTTTTTCTTTAACGTTCAACAGAGCAGGGGGTTGGTTAACTGCAGCCTCCTCAAAAGGTGAACTGCCAGTCCTGCAGGCTTCCCGAAGAGGCAATTTGTCCTTTCTTTTAATTAATTAATTAATTGATGGAAAGAAACAAAAGAAAGAAGATGACTTGAGAGTCTGAAAGGCCCCAGCCTTTCAGGCCACTGGTGCACATTGCTCACCCCTGAAGATATATGCATATGAAATACATAAATATAGGGAATGGATATTGTTTTAAAAGGAAAAAGAGGAAATAATCTTTGCCGGTATATAGAATCATAGAACCATAGAGTTGGAAGAGACCACAAGGGCCATCCAGTCCAACCACCCTGCCTTGCAGGAGTGATCCATCAGAGCATCACTGGCAGACATCCAGCCTCTATGTAAAAACCTCCATAGAATGAGATTCTACCACACACCAAGGCAGTGCATTCCATTGTCAAACAGCTCTTACTGTCAGGAAGTTTTTCCTAATGTTTAGGTGGAATCTCTTTTCCTATAATTTGAATCCACTGCTCTGTGCCCTAGTCTCTGAAGCAGCAGAAAACAAGCTTGCTCCCTCTTCAATATGACATTCTTTCAGGTATTTAACATGGCTATCATATTGCTCCTTCACCTTCTCTTCTCCAAGCTAAATATACCCAGCTCAGCTCCCTAAGCTGATCTCATAGAGCATGGCTTCCAGACCTTTCACCATTTTGGTTGCCCTCCTTCAGACTCATTCCAGTTGGTCAATAACTTTCCTGAATTGCAGTGCCCAAAACTGGACACAATATTCCAGGGGAGGTCTGACCATAGCAGAATAAAGTGGTACTATTACATCCCTTGATCTAGACACTGGACTGAGTGCGTAATTCACCTAATTAATGAATCTCGTCTTGTAATCCCACTGGGAGTCAATAACGCTCCTGAGGGGCAACTGCTTTTATTCAAAGGATATTTGTTAAAAATAAAACCCAAAGGGTTTTTGTATTTACAGCTCTGAATGCCAGCCTGCCATCTGTTCTCTATCCACCTCTCGCCTCAACAAAAGAAGGAAGGATGTTCTATAACAGATGGCCCAGCCATGGGGTTCCTTCCCTCCCTCTCATTGGATGCCGCCAAAGATGGGCTGATGATATGGCCAATGAGAGGAGAGAGAAGGAGGCAGGGGGCCTGAGTGTGCGTGTGGTGTGTGTGTTTTGGAAGCAGCAATGCTAAGTCCACAAGAGGATCAGCAATGAGAAACAAATCAAAGAAGACAGGCACAAGAGGGCAGGAAACATGGGAAAAAGTCCACTTCCTCTCCCAGAACGCAATGGTTATTTGTTGCATCTCTCAACTGCAAGTGGTTATATAACCCCTATAATCCTCTCCTCTTTCTGCAGTTAACTTCGGGTAGACAAATAAAGCACACAACTCTTCACCACAACCACCCAAAAACCTGCTCATGATTCTGTTGCATCCTCCCTGGCTCTCCAAAGAAGAAAGGAAGAGAGAAAGAAAGAGAGAAAGAAACACACACAGTTGGCCCTCCATATCCACAGATTCTGCATCCACAGATTCCACCATCCATGACTTAGAATCATAGAACAGATTCATAGAGTTGGAAGAGATCCCTAAGGGCCATCTAGTCCAACCCCCTGCCCTGCATTCAAAGCATTCCTGAAAGATGGCCATCCAGACCCTGTTTAAAAACCTCCAAAAAAGGAGACTCCACCACACTCCCAGGCAGTGCATATTCCACTGTCAAAACAGCTCTTACTGTCAGGACGTTCTTCCTAAAGTTTAGGTGGAATCTCTTTTCTGGTAGTTTGAACCTATTGCTCCGTGTCCTAGTTTCTGGAGCAGCAGAAAACAAGCTTGCTCCATCCTCAGTGTGACATCCCATCAAATATTTAAACATGACTATCATGTAACGTCTTCACCTCCTCTTCCCCAGGCTAAACACCCAGCTCCCTAACCCCTTCCAGACCTCCTTGGCTTGACTTGGAAATATATAAAAAAATATCCAAAAACCAAACCTTGATTTGCCATCTTATATAAGGAACAATATTTTACTGTGCCATTGAATATAACAGGACTTTTGCATCCATGGATTTTGGTATCCATGGGGGGGGCGGTCCTGGAAGCAAACCCCAGCAGATACCAAGGACCTACTATACAATACTACCACCTCCATAAACACAAACCATCTCTTAGTCTTTGTTTTATTATTTCCAGATGGGTAGCTGTGCTAGTTTGTGATAACAACAACCTCCACAAAGAATCCTGTGGAGTACTAAAGATGAACAAATATATTATTGACATAAGCTTTCATGGATGACAGCTCAGGACCTACAACATGCAACATATGGAAGCAGGATGTCACAGAAAAACATAGATACCAATGCAGTCCCAATTAAAATAATAGAATCTTAAGAGTTGGAAGGGGGCTTCAAGGACCATCTAGTCCAACTGCCTGCCATGCAGAAGTACACAACTAAATCATTCCTGAAAGATGCCCACTGTGTGTGTGTATGTGTTCTTTTTACACAAGAAATGCAGATGCTCTTAAACACAGACAGTCTGATCTAGTGGCTGCCAAGTTAAGATGAGGTCTAGCAAGAGCTGGATCCATGCAAGGTGGAATAAAGTACACAAGGTGACTTTACTGCCTCTCTCTCAGCCTAGTCTACCTCACAGAACTGTTATGAAGATAAAACGGGATGGACAGGAGAGAAGTGAAAAGATATGGTCAGGCTGGGGAAACGGCAGGATATAAATAAAATTTAAAGAAATCAGGAAGGAGGAAGGAAGGAGGGAAAGGAGGATACTTCCCTTTCAGATGAAGATAGTTTAAGAAACTGGGGACAGGGGAGGTATAAGGAACGTATATTTGTTTTAAATATTTCAAATGATCTTAGAGTTATTAAAACTGACAGTGTCTTAATGCAATAGCTTGTTTAATAGTGTTATTAACTTTTTTAACCATCTGATTGTTAGCTCTTGCTTATTTTAGCAGTGAAGCCACTTTGGGTCTCCCATGTTGGGAGAAAAAACAGGATATAAATAAAATACATTTCTTTACCAAAGTATTCCTTCACCACCTCTCAGCAGAAATAGTTTAGTAGGACTGTTAGATTATGGGCAATCACACTAAACTACACTGTAATAGGCTAAAACAAATAATCAAAGCAGTAACTAGGGGTGTAATTCTCCAGTAAGCTTTTTCTCAAAGGAAGCAATGAGTAATTTTAGTAATTTTCTTTCCGCCGTGAAAAAGACTTTGAAAACTATACTGTTTCCGAAACCTGTTTGCAATTCAGGACTGCACAATATTTGCACATTAATATCTTGCACAGAAAACAGCATTTTTTTATTCTTTATTTTTTGCACAGGAAGTAGCTTTTCTCAGCAGAGAAAACAATATTCTTGTGTGGAAATATCATCTTCTGTGCAGAAAATGCTATTTCCTGTGCGGAAAAAAGCTTTCAGTGCAACTCTACCACATGTTCCCAATTGCTGCATGGAAACAGCTTTTTCTATTGCCACACAGAAATATTATTTTCTGTGCAGAAAAAGCTGTTTTCAGTGCAAAATCATCATGTGCAAATTTTGTGTAGAATAAGTCCCAAATTGCAAAGATTTCCCCAGCAACTGCATACGGTTGTAAGCTTTGCCTGCTGTCCTGTAAAGTACTGTACGGTGATTTTTTTGTCTTTGACGGGATCCACTAGTTTTACTATTGAGCTGCCCTGGCTGAAAAGAAAAAGTGCTAGTGCTGGTTTCTTGATAGGAATCGACATGGCCACCTGCATTTTTGGACTCTTCCCTAGAGATGCAGCTATAGGGACCATCATGAGAGGTCCATGCACTTCAAAACTTTCTTCCATAGGGACTCACCTGTGACTCATAGGGCAGAAATGCAATGTTGATTTCTGTCAGGGTCTTGATGACTTTTGCCGCACGGGACTTGACCAGCTCATTGAACAAGGAATCAGGACAAGCTAGGATGAGAGAGAAGCTGCCATTAGAATCAAACAAATGATATAAACAACCGTGATGCTCTGTAGAGGATATGTTAGGGCAGTGGTTCCAAAATTTAGTCCTCTAGGTGCTTTGGACTTCAACTCCCAGACGCCTCAGCCACCTTGGCCAATGGTCAGGGGTTCTGGGAGGTGAAGTCCCAAACACCCCAAGGACTAGAGTTGGAGAACCACTGTGTTAGGGTAATAAGGAAGACATTATGTCTCTCTTGCACATACACACACAAACAAAAGGACCTGATACAGGGGAGGCAGAGACTTAGAAGGGATCATGGAGATGATCTAGTTTAGTGGTTCTATACCTTTGCCCCCCCCCCTTATGTTGTAGGACTTCAACTCTCAGTTTCTGGGAACTGAAGTCTAACAACACATAGAGAGCAAATCTAAACCAGAGGTAGAGAACTGTTGGGGGTTAGGTTGCCTCATTCTGTACTCCCCACAAAAAAATAATAATTGCCCTCAAGTGTCCCAGAACACTCTTGAGAGGGCACAGGGTCATCTTTCCTATGTTCTCCCCCCCACCTGGGACCATTTTAGGTTAAGGAGATGCTTTTTTTTAACAGGAAGTGACCTGTGTATCAAATCTACTTACTTCCTGTTTGAATAAAATGGCCTCTCCTGGGCCTAGAATGGCTCACCGAGGCCAAAAACATCACATCATTGCCTCCATGACCTCTAAAGGGTGTTTGGGGAAATGGGGGGGGGGGACCGTATGATGCTTTGAGGGACACAAAAACAGCCCTGGGAGCCCACATGCAGCTTGGGGGATGCACTTTGTCCAACCTAATCTAAACCAATTTTCTGCTCAGTGCAGGATCACTATAGCATCCCTGATGGACACCAGGAGAGGGTGATTTTCCAAAGGCCATCTAGAAGATTCACGGCAGATGTGAGAGTTGAACTCCTTGACTCTTTGCTCTTTCTCCAAGTCACAACTTTGCACCAGACCCCTCGAGCTTTGCACACTTCAGCCTAAGAGGTTCATCAATGCAGGGGTGAGGAACCTGTGACCCTTGAAAGGCTGTTAGTTCATAACTCCCTTCATCCCTAACCAGAGGCCTGGTTGACTGAGGCAGTTGGGATTTGAAGTCTAACACCATCTGAAGGACCTCCTTCCTGGATCTGGGTGTATCTCCTTGACACTGTTCTCCTTGAACACTCCTCACACCGGGGAGGGGGAGGGCAGAAGAAGCAAAGAACAAAACAAGGACCAAGAACACTTACAGTCAGTGAAGAAGACGTGGGCAGCTCGGTACTTGGCATTAGGGGGCTCTTTGAAGTCACCAATGAGAGACTCTACAGACTATGAGAATGAAGAAGAGGAGGAAGATGGTGATCATGGTGGCATAAATCAAGTTTATTTATTAGACGCTATGTCAAGAGTTGAAATGACATTTTGCAAAATTTTTGAAAAGCTTGCTGAAATCCAAGCATCCTTGTCCAGCTGAAAGGAAGCTGTACTACTGATGTACAGCTCTCTTTCAGGTAGCTGAGAGCCACAGCTGAAAAGACCCTGTCTTGGTTACTCACTTGTCATAAAACAATTATTCAGTGTGACTGGGAATTCCCACTTTGGGCTGAAGAACTGGACAGGGCAAATGCATTCCAAACGTGAATGCCAAAGCCCGTTTCATTTCCCATTCACTTTCAGTCAGTTTCCCATTTTTCCAAGCCTTCAGAGTTCATTTCATCCCTCATCAGTTTTTGATACATATTCATGAAAGTGTGTGTGTGCACCAATTTCTCCTAAAACACTCACTTTTCCCCAATAGAGGCATTTCTTGCTGAGGGCCCAGGAGCTTCTGATTTTGACCACTAGAATCAGAAGGTCACTTTCAATTTTGATAAAATAAAGAGAGGCCTCCTCAGACCCCAACAGTTGTGGTGCAAATAGTGTTAAAATGGTAAATCCCATGCCTTCAGGGGCTTGAAAAAACCTCTCTCCAAGGTGCTGAACTTGACTCAAACAGGTTCAACACCCTGGATAGCTCCTTTAAATCTAGCAAAGAAAGCCCTGGAATGGATTCATCACCCCAATAACATAGGAGCTGGCGTGGACCCGGACTACAGCTTCCTTCCTCCTTGACCGTTGGCCATGCTAGCTGCGGCTTATGGAAACTGTAGTCAAAAAAATCTGGAGAGAACCAGGTTGCCTACCTTTGGTGTTACAGATAGGTGGGAGAGCTGCCCCAAAAACATTTTGTGCTCTGATGTGGAGTAAAAAATGGTGCCCTACTACTCATCCAAGTTAGGATACATAGCTCCTAAAGCCATCTAAGTTATTCTGGCTCATAATACACCAAGGCCTACAAGCACCTCTCTCCTTCTCTTCGGTTAAAATAAAACAAGAACATATTAAGTAACTGGCAATGTTCTGTCCTTTCACAAAACTCAAAATCTGCTGCTAGAAGAGGTCTGATCTGAATGTAGATGGACTGATGATTTGATTCAATAAAACAGCTTCCTAAGAACTTCCTAAGTTCTTATGGTATGCTGTCCAATTCTCAGACAGCTCTGGATTTTGGAGCACAAATATTCTGAAAACAGTCAAATTCCAAAGCTAGGTTCTAGTCAAGCATGAGAATTTAGCCTTCCACTTGTACCCAAGCTTTCTGTAGCTCCATTCATGGACATGACTTACTTTCTCAGATGGAGTGATCAGATACACAGCCTCCAGACTAGGTAGTGGCTCTCGGCGCTTGTTGATGTCTTCCACAACTAGATGAGACAACAGAGAGAGAGAGGCATTTTTAAGTAATAGTTACACATCTGAACCCAGTAGAGACAAATGAACCCATACCATTTTTAAAAAGTGCATTCTATGATTCCCATCCCTATTTTAATGCTTTCGGCAAGTTACTGGAAACCAAAAAGTAACTGATCTAGGATCTCGGCCATAATGCGAAACTGCGTGATTAAAAAGGTCCGGGCAATCTCTGTCCAGAAATAACATAAACGTCTACTTGGAGAAGGATCAGGTTTAGCTTTTCTTTTTTCTGACATCTGGCACTCACTTGTTATCCCCTCAGTCATGATGTCGGTCATTTTACAACAGGAGGAGAGCATGCGCATGCTGAGTTGATCCACCACCAAGACCTGGGACAGAGAAAGAGAAGAAAGGAGCCATGCAAAATTGTCCTAGAGCAGGCTTGATGTTTAGACTAGATCCACCTAAGTCGGGGTGGGCAACTGTTCTTCCCCCTCCCAGACCCTACCTTTGGGGTGCAGCCCCCACTGCAAGCCCAAATACCTCCATTTCTCTCTATAGTTCCTCTCAAAAGGACAACAGGAAGTGACACAATGCCACTTCCTGTCACCATTTTGAGAGGGACCACAAATGAAAATGGAGACATTCAGTAGAAGTACAGGGTTTTGTAGTGCTTGTGGCAGTTGCTGGGGATATTTTCACTTTTTTGTTCATGCACTTCATGACCTTTCTACAAGATGCTGGGGCAAAAATGCCCTGAATTGCACTATTGGTTAAAAATGAGAAGTTAGGGGACTGTCAGGGGGCTTCAAGGGGAACACAGGCTGCATGTGGTCCATGGGCCACAGTTTGTTTTCTACAACCTAAATGATCAATTTCCACCCAATCAAAGATGTTCAGGAATACTAAACATGATGTTGAGTACCTTGAGCACCAAGGGAACACTTTTAACTAATGCCCTATAGTAAGAAAGCCCTTGAATGCTTGGTAATTTACTGAAGATCCAGGTATATTTTGGAACAGGAAGCTTATTAGTTATGGTACCCACACATGTACCATGCACAAACGTACCCGCAGATTTTCAAAGGATTTTCCCTACTACATGCTAGAAGGCAGGTGAGGGAATGGTGAAGCCATCCAGATGTTGTTGGAATGCCAACTCCCAGCAGCCTTAGCCAGCATAACAATTTGCAAGGAATGCTCAGAGGTGCAGTTTAACAACATTTAAAGTGTCACACAATTGCCACCCTAGCTGTAGAAGCTTATGGGGACAGGATATGTTTTGTTGCTGTATTTTGCTTTAATTCAAACAGTCTCGCAGGATGTTAAATTTGCCACTAACTGCACACTTTCAAGGCATCTTTCCTAAGGACTAGAAATGTATGGACATGGTTTTTCATTTCTTCAATTTACTCTAAATAGACTCACAGGATGTGAAGTCAGAATCTGTATCTTCAGTCTAGGTGACAATTTTATAGCAAGCGTGCACTTCTCCATCTACTGCAGGTCTGGGCAATCATGGGGTGGCAAGTAGCAAATTTTCTCCCCAGACCACCGGTGGGACATTCCCCCCGAAAAACCTAATACCTCTGTTTTCCTCTGAAGTCCCTCTCAAAATGGTGACAGGAAGTGATGTGATGCCATATGTTGTCACCATTTTGAGAGGGACTGCAGAGGAAAACAGACATATTTGGGTACAAGTACAGGATTCTTGAGATGCTTGTGGGAGTATTTTCACATATTTGGGGAGTTTCCTACATGATTTGAGGAGGCAATTGACTAAAAATCACACCAAATGTTTTAATGAGGGGGTGCTTTGTGGTCAGGGGCCATATGCAACCATTGGGCTACACTATGCTCACCCCTGGTCAACTGAAATTACGGGAAAAGTAGCAGACTCAAACTACAGGAAAAGAGATTCCACTTAAACCTTATGACGAATTTCCTGACAGTAAGAGCTATTCTGCAGTGGAATGCGCTGCCTTGGAGTGTGGTGGAGTCTCCTTTTTTGGAGGATTTTAAACAGAGGCTGGATGCCCACTTATTGGGAATGCTTTGATTGGGTATTCCTGCAGGGCAGGGGGTTGGACTAGATGGCCCTTGGGATCTCTTCCAATTCGATTATTCTATAAAACAGCATATGGAACTGAACTAATTCTTCTCAGCTTAAGAGGCGCAAACCTGTCAATAGCTATTCAAAACAAAACACCCCCTCCTTACTATGCGATGAAGGCAGGCATGCATGCATTAAAAGTTCAATTAACCCACGATCCATTTTACCCAAACCACTCACCTTCCATTCTCCCTTCTTCTTTACCTTCTTTATCACATCAGCCATGATTTCTGTAAAAGAAAACAAAAATCAGGAAAAAAAGAAAGATTTATTCCACACTCTGTCTCAGGTCCAATGGTCAATCTTCATGGTCATTTTGCCTGCCCCTTTTCTTTGGATGCCTAAACTGTGTTTCTAAATGCCTGGTGGAAGTTTTAAGTTACTAAAATGCTAGAAATATAAGAGTACATTTGGACCTCCATATCCATGGGGGTTCAGTTCCCAGACTCACTGCAGATAACAGCGAATACCATCGAAAATAATGGGACTTGTGGTTACAAATACCATAGAGTGGCCTTGGAGGACCTAGAAAATGTCTAGAGAGGATGCCTCTCTAGGCATTTTCTAGGAAGACTGTGGTATATGTTCTTGCCAGGGGTACAAGTGTAGAATGATAGAAGGGTACAAGTGTAGAATAAAAATTTCAGGGGGGAGGTCAATTCTTATTTTGAGGAGCAATGCCCCCATTTCACACACACCCTCCATAGTTATACACCTCTGGGGGTATGTTGACAAAAGCTAGAGGAGGGATTATGGAGTAGACCATCCTCCATGTAAACACGGTGCCATAATATGAGGGTTTTAAGCACCCATTGCTCCTAATACCAAGTGCCCCCCCCTCGCCAACATTTGCTCCTTCTCAGAAAGAGGCCTCTAATCTGACACAAAGGCAGGCATCCGTGCCCCATTTAGAAACAAGAAGCAAGTGGCTCCAGGCAACTCCTTGTAATCCCCAGCAAATCGCATTTCGCATCCCGTTTATGGGCAGCTTACATAAGCCGAGGTGACACCACCATCCGTGTTATAACTAGGCCTCGCTATACCTGACGCAATCTCCACTTTCACCCAACACAGGGACTGTCTTTTGCACTGGCCCCTTACTGATGCCAAGAACACTTTAAAAAAAATTGGCACTCACGACTTGATAATAGAAGACAGCACGAGCTAGTTCCAGACTGAAGAAACACCCTTCCACTGGCAAAGCACTAGAGCTTTCTGGCGGAGAATTGTAAATGCCGCTCCCTAAACTGCAGATCCCAGAGGATGCATAATGACAGTTAGAGTGGAATTACAGCACTATTAGCTGGCCCAGCATAACATACGCCATTATAGTAGATTTGAAAGGTTCACATGGTTCAGCTACATGCTATTATCTTAGGAAAATAATATTGCATTGTTTTACATGTGGGTGGGAGGGGTGAGAGGTGGGAGGGACCCTTGTGAGGCTGGTGGTGGGTGTAGATGCAGATTGAGTGGCAGGAGTGGATTGTGAGGTAGGGAGGGATTTTGCATGTGGGTGGTGAGTGGCCAAGGGAGTGAGAGGAGGAGGGGCCCTAGTGAGGCTGGGGGTGTAGATGCAGATTGAGTAGCAGGAGTGGACTGTAAAGTGGGGAGGGATTTTGCATGTGAGTGGCCAAGGGAGTGAGAGGAGGAGGGGCCCTAGTGAGGCTGGGGGTACAGATGCATCCACAATGCTGCAGCCTTATTTGATAACTCACGCTGAACAAGTCCTGAAGAGAAACAACAACGCAGAAAGAATCACAACCTGGAATCATCACCCAACGAGACCTTCTACTGTGCTTTCTGCAACCGGACATGTTTATCTCGGATTGGCCTTTTCAGTCATCAGCACACTTGCAGAAAGTGCGGGATGAGTCCTTCCTGAATCTTCATTTGCGAAGAAAAGCCAGAGAGAGAGCTTTACATCTATGTTACTCCCTCCTCATACCCTCCAAAAGCCCCAATTAATCCTGCCCTTTCCCCCCCTCAGTTATTTTTTTAAAAAATGTACCAGTTTCTCTCTCCATCTCCCACTTTCTTCCATGGTCCACAACTCCCTTCATTTGCTGCAAACTGACATCAAAGTACAAAAGGAGGTTGCACTCAATTAATGCAGCACAGGGGAGAAGAGAGTTGGGGAGAGGAATCATGCCCTTCCCAGTAGACTCTGGCAAAAGCAAACTGCTGCAGCATCTTATAGCTTGCATGACCTTCCTCATCATTAACTTCTCCCATCCCGACCATGCTCTAGCATTGCTGGGCCACATGTGCCCAGATTGTCATCTGTGAGATTTTGGCAGGTATGCATTAGAGAAGGCACTAAAAGTTGCAACAGGAGATTATTCATATGAAAAGATGCCTGTACATATACAACTTCATTACTGAGGAGTAAGGAAGAACCAAAACCAGAAGAAGAATCGAAACAGCTAGAAAATCCCAGACTTGCCATCTTTCTATTTTGATTGAGGACCTTTTAGAGAACTCTGGAAAGTCTTTTTTCATGTTGTATGATGGAATGAAGGACTGTGAATGATTTTGCAGTCATTTAGAGCAACTAAGGACTCATATCCACACAATTATACATCATTAAATTATTATAGTTTGTTTATTATTATTATATTCATTATACTTTTGAGTTAACTGCTTGTATAGATAATTTACAGCATTATATACAGCTGGTTCTTTTTTGTATTAGGTATGCCTTTCTTCCTATTTCTTGTTCTCCCCATCCAAAAAAATAAATAAATTGATTGCATGCCTTTGGCAGGGCTGCATGTTTCTTTCATTGTTTTATCCTGTGAAGTGCCATGCACACTGAGAGTGCTACACAAATGTAACCATCACCAACATCATCCTCCCCTGTCCATTTTGCAGTGGGGACAAGCATGCATTTCAAAAATCAAGATATCTCACACCAGGAGCCCATTTCACACTACAGAATTATGATTCCACCATAACATGTTCCATGGCAACAGCCGATGCCAGTAGCTTTAACCTGTTCTTTACTAGGGACCCCCTTTAATTATCCTTTTTTGCTGTGGACCCCCAAGACTTAACTCAAGATTTACAACCCAAATAATAACAACACTAATACCTGATAATAATAATACAATTACACCATCCATTAAATCTCCCTTAGATGCACTGGAGGGGGAGGGAAGACTTTTTATTCTGCTTCTTCCTGTAAGTTTGTAGCTGGAGTGGATTGAATGGCAATGTGCAGACCAAGCCAGCCAGATAGCCTTTGCTTGCTCCTGTCACGTGGCCACTCCACTGCAGGGAAGAGGTGGGCGAAGTAGCCTTCGTGGACCCCCTGAGAGGACATCACAGACCCCTGGGAGTCCCCTGACCACAGACCCCTGGGAGTCCCCTGACCACTGGCCTGTGGAATCCTGGGATTTGAAGTTCAATGAGGGACAATTAGAATTCTCAGCCAGAGAGCTCTTATGCCTCACCTAATTCACCCCCCTGATTCCATAGGATGTTGCTATGGTAATGAAAGCAGAATATAATGCTACAACTGTGCAGTGTTAAAGGGCTCCTGCTTGCTTCATCCAGCCTCTGCAAATGAAACGTTGACCTCGTGCTATGTACACAACCCCTGTTGCTGTACTGCCCCCTCCTTGACACTAAACCACAGGCTGTTGGCAATTTCCACTCCTCTGCAAGACCCAAGTGTGAAGAAATTTCCCCATGGCTGAGAATCAAGTCAAGAACAGGCTAGTTCATACCTTCCTGCAGTTCACAAATAAAAACCCAGACACCTGTGGCAAAGCAACATCAGAGTGTTGTCCAGACAGCAGAAGAAAAGACAAGCTAAGAGAGGCTGCAGCCATTTGCTTCCACCTGAGCCTATGGGGAAGGACAAGATTCTGTTTCCTCTTTTCCCCCTTGCTGGGTTAACTGGGTGCAAACTATTTTGAACTCAGTGTGCAGCAACTGAAGTAAGGGGAAAGTGGAAGCAAGAGAGAGAAACCGGGACATTTTAAAAGTACAGCAGCACCCCCATATTTGCTGATTCGCCATCCACTGATTCACTTATCCATGCATGGTGACAGCAGGGGGGATGGACGGGGATCAAGGGAAGGAGTAGATCTCACCTGCCTTCACCATTGAGATCTCCCCCCCCCATTGCTCCTGTGGTGGGATGATGGGGTAGGAGTGAAGGGAGGGAGGAGAGTTCTCCCCCGGGATTGCTCCCCCATCGCTCCCATGGCACCTTTGGGAAGGGTGGGGGGTGGCTGAAAGGTGCCTTTGCCCTGAACTCCCCACTCTCTCAGGGCTTGGCTCTCCACCCCAAATGGAGCGAAGCCCCAGGAAAGCAGGGAGTTAGGTGGCATGGTTTGGTCAGGGAGCACTCCATTTAAATCAGCTCCTCTCCTTTATGTGCAAGGCAGAGAAGCTGATTTAAATGTGGTGCTTCCTAAGCACGAATAGTTGAAACCGTGAATGTGAAAACCACAAAAGTGGAGGGGCAACTGTAAATCCTGAACAGAAAGGACTGCATGCTAACCTATGCTTTCTATAGCAAGGAGGCTGGTTCCCAATTGTCCTTCTTCCTACATGGAATTTACTGGGTTATTTTAGACTAGTTATTCTCTCAACTTGGCCTCCTTCACAGGGCTGCTGTGAAGATAAAGTAGGAGGGGTGAGGATTGCATACACCTCCATGAACTCACTGGAGGAAAGACTGGAATACACACACACCAATGTGTATACACATACACACACCCTTGACCAAAAATAACACAGGCGTGGAAATGTTGCAGCTTTCTGGATGTCAATAGACTCTTCCCAGCAACCCTAGCTATCACAGCTCATAGTGAAGAATGTTGGGTAGTGCAGTTAAACAACTTTTGGAAAGATGCACAATTCTCACCCCCCCACACAAGGGAGTAAGCTGTTGAGTGAGGAGCAGGTTTGCCTGATTTCCAAGGACATCCAACTGCACTGCTTATCAAGAGTCGGTTTGGTAAGGAAAATTGGGGCCTCCCCACTCTTGCAGCATAAACACAGAGTCAGCAGTCTCCTTCTCCAGCAAACCTCAAGACAGGACAGTCAGACTGGAGGGGACATTCAGGTTACTTATCAAGTGTCCTTGGCTGTCATTCCTGAAAGAGCAAAAAATGAGACCTTCCAGGAGGCATTATCCTGCTTGCAGCCACCTCACACAGGATATTCGCCAGGGGCATTTGAACTCTTCCCTCCAGGGTAAATAAGGAAGCAACCTCCACAACATCTTTGCTCTCATCTTTCTCTGTACTCTGCATAGTATCAATGCAACATCTCCTGCCCCACAGAAGACCAACCAAGAGAAGTGGTCCATGTCCAAGATTGCCTCTTATTTTCTCTATGGAATATTGGTTCCAAGTTGCCTTCCTCCTGAGTCGTTGCTTCTACTTCTCATAAGCGTTTGTATACCTGTGCCTTCAAGTTGCCTGTCAACTTACAGTGACCCCATGAATTGCACAGGGCTTTCATATAGCAAGGAATACTCAGAGGTGGTTTTACCAGTTCCTTTTTCTAAAATATAGCCTACAACACCAGGTATTCATTGGCGGTCTCCCATCCAAGTACTCACCAGAACTGAGCCTGCTTAGCTTCCAAGATCAGACAGGACCTGGTGTCTTTAGAGTATTTAGGCCTTCTTGTAGGTGTACCTACAAGCAGAAACCATTCCCCTATTATGACCCAGAGTGTCAAAAATGGAAGGAAGGAAGGAAGGAAGGAAGGAAGGAAGGACGGACATGATTGTGGAGGGATGATGGCTGTCTTCTATCTCATTGTACATCACAGGTAAGGAATCTGTGGCCTTCCAGAAGTTGAAGAGCTACTACCTCATCACCCACAGCTGTTGGAAATGGAGACTAGCACCTGGAAGGCTCCCTGCCACAATGTACAAGATTGAGAAGACCTGTTCGCTATTGCTCCAATGTGCAGGACTAAAAACAAGGGATGACCAATTGCAAGAAAGCAAATGTGAGGAATGCCCTAGCTGTACAATAGTGGAAGAGGAGTGGTGGAGTTTGCTTTGCTGAAGCCTTTTGTGCGGAGGGTAGATGGTCTCTGGCTTTTCTTCGCAAACGAAGATTCAGGAAGGACTCATCCCGCGCTTTCTGCAAGCGCGCTGATGACTAAAAAGGCCAATCCGAGATAAACAAGTCCGGTTGCAAAAAGCACAGCAGAAGGTCTCCTTGGGTGATGTTTTTGGGTTGTGATTCTTTCTGCGTTGTCGTTTCTCTTCAAGACTTGTTCGTCGTGAGTTCTCAAATAAGGCTGCAGCATTGTGAATAGTGCGTCTCCATGCCTCCCGATGTGAGGCCAGGGCGGACCACTGTTGGTGCCTGAGATGTTGTTTCAGGGAGTCTTTGTATCGCTTTTTTGGAGCGCCCCTCTTATGCTGACCCGTGGCGAGTTCACCGTAGAGTAGTATTTTTGGGAGGCGATGGTCCTCCATCCTAGAAACGTGCCCTGCCCAGCGCAGCTGTGTTCTCAGTATCATGGCCTCAATGCTGGTGATCCCTGCTTGCTCAAGGACAGCAACATTCGTCACATAGTCAGTCCAGTGTATATTTAGGATTGTGCGTAGACAGCGCTGGTGAAATTGCTCGAGGAGTCGTAGGTGGTGGCGATAGGTGACCCATGTTTCAGATCCATAAAGGAGGATAGACAGTACGATGGCTCTATACACACTGATTTTTGTGCTTTGCCTCAGGTGTTTATTGCTCCAGACTCTTTTGTGAAGTCTTCCAAATGCACTATATGCCTTTGCTAATCTGTGGTCGATCTCTTTGTCAATCTTGGCATCTGAGGAGATGATGCTTCCCAGGTAGGTGAACTGCTACTGCGCCAGGAAATAGCGGTGGTGCATGCTGCATGGAATATGGGGTCAGCCTAAATGACCTCTGAGAGACCTTCCAGCTCTACAACAGGGCAGGATTTAAGATTTACCTCTCTAAAACTGACCCTTCCCATGCAAGTCAATCAGCCTGACTCTGGGAAGAGAATTTGGAAAAGTTGCTGTTTTGACCTACAGCTTCTAGAATCTCCCAGCTCGCTGGAGAATTCTGGGAAGTTGTAATCAGAAAGGTAACTCTTTCCAAGCTCCACCTAGGAAGCCCTCTAGCCCCAAATCAGTATGGCTGAGACCCACCCTAGGCAACCTGAATCTCCAATTTGATTATCTTTCTTTTTTTAAAAAAAAAAAAAAAAAAAAAAAAACCTCTGAAAAAATCTTGCCAAGAAAATCCCATGACAGGTTCGCTTTAGGGTAACCATAACTCAGAAATGACTTGAAGGCACACAGCAATAACAAACTTGCTTAATCCCATGAAGCTAACACTTTAACGGACAGCCACAGTGGACCAAGCAGAGAGGGATTTTAAGAGGAATCTCCTTAAGGTCAAATGTATATGATGGAGGGGAATTGGGGAGGTGTCGAAACGAGAGAAGGAAGAATAGGGAAAACAGGGTGAAGCCAGATAGCTCCGACTGCTCTGCACCAAGCACAGCCTGACCCTGCCAGCTGTCTCCGTTGCTGCACTGTTGAGCCTCATGACTGCACTGCAGCATTGTTCCAACCTCTGTTTCGTGCTTTCTGATCAGGAGTTCTTAAGAGAAAGAAAGCTAGGAAATGTTCTTTTCTTTAAAGAGAATGAAGAAATGCTTTTAGAATCAGGAAGGAATTTGGTCCTGAAAACACCCCACACCAGGGTTGGGCAGAAGGGAGATATGGTGTGCCTCGAGATGATTTGCAGTACATAAGCAAGGAAGTCTGACTTTCAGGTACAGGCTGACCCCCATATCTATGGATTCATTATCCACAGTTTCACTTATCCATGTCTGGAAAATGCATGTCCTCTCTAGGCAATTCTAGGTCCTCCAATGTGATTCTATGGTCAACTTCTGGCATTCATCTCATTGAAAATAATAGGGTCTGCTACTATCCATGGTTTCAGGTCTCCACAGAGATCGACCTGAATTTAACAACAGGGAAATTTAAATACCCAACCTCCTCCCTCCCAAAAAATGGGGAGAAAGCTTTGATGGGAATAACCAGGAGTGGATTTGTTTCTGGGAGGAAGACTGAATTCTGCTGTTTTCTAACATCCTGCTTTGCAACAGCTGCAGAGCTGTTTGGGCTAGAAGTCAACCTGAAGAAAACAGAAGTTCTTTACCAGCCTGCACCACAGGACGAACACCACCATCCCCACATTGCCGTCGGCAAATCTGTGCTCAAGTCCGTTCAGCAGTTCACCTACCTGGGAAGCATCATCTCCTCAGATGCCAAGATTGACAAAGAGATCGATCACAGATTAGCAAAGGCATATAGTGCATTTGGAAGACTTCATAAAAGAGTCTGGAGCAATAAACACCTGAGGCAAAGCACAAAAATCAGTGTGTATAGAGCCATTGTACTGTCTATCCTCCTTTATGGATCTGAAACATGGGTCACCTATCGCCACCACCTACGACTCCTCGAGCGCTTTCATCAGCGCTGTCTACGCACAATCCTAAATATACACTGGACTGACTATGTGACGAATGTTGCTGTCCTTGAGCAAGCAGGGATCACCAGCATTGAGGCCATGATATTGAGAACACAGCTGCGCTGGGCAGGACATGTTTCTAGGATGGAGGACCATCGCCTCCCAAAAATACTACTCTACGGTGAACTCGCCACGGGTCAGTGTAAGAGGGGCGCTCCAAAAAAGCGATACAAAGACTCCCTGAAACAACATCTCAGGCTTGGCCAAATTGATCACCAACAGTGGTCCGCCCTGGCCTCACATCGGGAGGCATGGAGACGCACTATCCACAATGCTGCAGCCTTATTTGAGAACTCACGACGAACAAGTCTTGAAGAGAAATGACAACGCAGAAAGAATCACAACCCAAAAACATCACCCAAGGAGACCTTCTGCTGTGCTTTTTGCAACCGGACTTGTTTATCTCGGATTGGCCTTTTTAGTCATCAGCGCGCTTGCAGAAAGCGCAGGATGAGTCCTTCCTGAATCTTCGTTTGCGAAGAAAAGCCAGAGAGTAACTCTGAATAAATCAGTGGGCATAGAATTCTTTCATTCCCAAGATAGGTCTTATTTGCCTTGATACCTCCAGGAACTCCTCTCTGAAGCCAGTTTTGGGGACCCTAAAAACAGTAAAAACATCTCCACCTAAACAGTTTGAAAGTGACCTGGAAGTGACTTCTGGTCCCCTGGACCACCACTTCCTGTTGCCACTGGGAGTGATGTTGCAGCCCACCAAAGGTCCAGCAGAGTTAAAATGGCCACATCAGCTTTCAGTGAACACTTAACCTTATCAGAGAGGGTGGAACCATCTCCTGAAATGATAGAGGAAATATAGCTCCCCTTTAGGAAGAAGGTAGGCAGCAACTTGGTAAGCAAGAAATAAGACCAGGCCACGGGACAGTGCGGATTGTTTCAAGCCACTGATGACTACTGGCATCCATGTCAGTGGGGTGGTAAATCCACTCCAGGTTTTAAAGGCGTTTAAAGGCGATGTCCAAGGTCCCAAACCTGTATGGGTGGGAAGTCATGTTCCGCACCTTGGAGATTTCCTTTCAAGACAGACAGGACCTGGCTGAATGAGACTACATGCAAAAGGGATCTAGGAGTCCTAGTAGACCACAAGTTGAACATGAGTCAACAGTGTAATGCAGCAGCTAAAAAGGCCAATGCAATTTTGGGCTGTATCAATAGAAGTATAGTGTCTAGATCAAGGGAAGTAATAGTGCCGCTCTATTCTGCCTTGGTCAGACCTCACCTAGAATACTGTGTCCAGTTCTGGGCACCACAATTCAAAAAGGATATTGACAAATTGGAGCATGTCTAGAGAAGGGCAACTAAAATGGTGAAAGACCTGGAAACCATGCCTTATGAGGAAAGACTTAGGGAGCTGGGTATGTTTAGCTTGGAAAAAAGACAGTTAAGAGGTGATATGATAATCCTGTTTAAGTATTTGAAGGGGTGTCACGTTGAGGATGGAACAGACTTGTTTTCTGCTGCTCCAGAGACTGGAACATGGAGCAATGGATGCAAGCTCCAGGAACAGAGATTCCACCTCAACATTAGGAGGAACTTTTTGACAGTAAGAGCTGTTCGGCAGTGGAACGCACTCCCTCAGAGCGTGGTGGGTTCTCCTTCCTTGGAGGTCTTTAAACAGAGGCTGGATGGCCATCTGTTGGGGATGCTTTTGATCATGATTTCCTGCATGGCAGGGGGTTGGACTGGATGGCCCTCGTGGTCTCTTCCAACTCTGCAATTCTATGATTCTATCATTCTAGGAAGGTGCCTCCCAGTTTTCCTCAGCACCTGACAAATAGAGACAAACTGCCCCTGAGATTGGAGACAGGCTAGCAGCCATAGATCAGTGGTATCCAACCTGTGGCCCTCCAGGTGTTTTAGGCTTCAACACCCAGAAGCCTGAGTCAGCTGGTCCAATGATTAGGAATTCTGGGAGCTGTAATCCAAAACACCTGGAGGACCACAGGATGGACACCACTGACATAGATGAAATTAATCAATTTATCCGTTCCTCCAAGAATGTATCTAGTCCCCTCTTAAAGCCATCCTAGTTGACAGCTATCACAGCATCTCATGCCAGGGAATTCCAGTTTAACTATATGCTCTGTGGAAAAGCATTTGTTTTTATCTATTCTTGGATCTCCCACTCTTCAGCTTACATTCTAGCATTAGGGTCGAGTCTTACAAGAGACGGAGAAAAAAAAATCCGTAACTCAGATGCCACAGCACAGGAGGTCCTTTCCTATTCCAACCCACATTAGATTCTAGATTATAAGAGAGGGAGAAAAACTATATATTCCATATTTTTCACACCTTTATCATGTCCCCCTTAATTCATTATTTTTTGAGCTAACAACAGCCCCAGTTGTAACCTTCCCTCTTAGGAAACCTACCGTACTCTAGACTCTCGATCACCAGTTCTATAACATCCTTTCTTTGGTGGCTCATGTTGCTGCTTGCAGTAGAAAAACATCACAAGTAATGGCATTGGTGGTAGAAATGGTCCTCTCTCTGCATGTTGAAAGCAAGCACCTCAGGGAGTGGACTTGGCTAGAAACTTTCTCCCTGAGGTGCTTGTTGTTTGCATGCAATGAGATAATAATGTATGATTCCCTCTCAGCCCCCAGAGTATTAGTCCAAACCTCAAACCACTATGCCAGGCTGACTCTACTCTATACAAAATTCATTTGTGGTTGTTTTGAACAGAAAACAACATTTTCTGTCCAGGAAACAGTTCTTTCTGCACAGAAAATAATATGGCTCTGCCTCCCCAAAACTATATTTTTGATACACCTTGATTAAACCTCAGAATCACAACACTCTGCTGGTAAGGTTGCTATGCCCGCTGTACTAGAAAAAGAGAAGTTTCAGATGAGTCCTCACAGTCCAAACCCACAGTTATACTCCAGCACCAAACTCTTGCCAACACCCACAAGCGGGAAGAAATAGTAAAAAATAAAATAAAATAAATATTTCATTCTGATACATCAGTGTTCTTACAAATCCCATGCACTCTCTTTGCACCTTCACCCCTACGTAGCACAGCTCTTTGATCAAAGAAGCCACGCCAGGGCAAAGAAGTCATACAGCCATGGGGGAAGAAAGCACAGTGGTCGCCAAAACTTAAAAGAAGGAAATAACCACATCCCGAGGACAGGAAGTCCTTGCAAGAAGGGCCCTCGCTTGTCACAGCTTCCGGACAACATAGCTCTGCAGTGGCCCCAAAAATAAACACCGGAAAGAGCTCCTAAACATCTCCAAAAGTCTGACGGAAAACCATGAGGGTGCCAACCACAACATGGGTGGTGCCACAAGATACGCACAAGCAGTCACAAGAAGAAGAGAGGGTGCTAAGGGATGTTCCAACAGGCAATGAGTTCCTTGTGTTTAAACAAACCAACAAAGGGGATAAAACATGCTTCCAGAGACTTGGAACTATAGCTCCCTTTATCCTTAAACACTGGGGCTGATGGGAGCTGAAGTCCCAACTAATAGCCTTCCCGGGGGCTTCTGTGAAGGATGTGACTTAGAAGGAATCCTGTGCCCCTAAGTCTTTTTGGTAATCAATTGAAAGCCCACAACCGGATGTTTTCTTGCTCAGGTCTGTGTTGTTACTAGGGAATTTGCTTTTCTGTAGGAATGCCCCTTGTCACAATTTGGAATGCTGAGACAAGGGACAGTTTTAAAAGTAATTTGTTGTACAAGGTAGAAGGAAGCTCAAAAGTGTGTATGCACACACAAATACTTGTTACCAATACTTGTTATAGTCCCACTGTTTTGGGAGAGCAATTCAGGATTAAGAAAAGAATGGCATAAAAGATGAAAAATTTCACTCCGAATACTCCTGAAAATGCATAAATAGTCCTTTAAAAGTAGCATAAGTAGTAAGTAAAACATACTATCTGTTATACCAAAGTCAAATGAAAAGCACGTTCATTCCCACCCACTATTTTACTTTCAAAATATAACTTAATTACACCTTCATACCCCCTACCCTCCAAAAAAGGAAAGGAGTAGTGGGTTAGCTACATTGTTTGTAAATCTTTCCTTCCAGAATCTAGCCTTTGTTTACTCCAGGTATCTAATTTTGTTCAGTCTTCTTTACTATTTGCATAAATGCTAGCATACCTTAAGAAAGAAAGAAAGAAAGAATGAAAGAAAGAAAGAAAGAAAGAAAGAAAGAAAGAAAAGGGCTTCCTGCTAAATAGTTGTAATAGAAACAATTTTATGTTCCTTCCCTGTTTATATCTGCCTCCACTTCCCTTCTCTTCTTCTATTGCGTCTCATGTACTAAATTTTAGATTGGAATATCCTTGGGGCAGGGTTTGCTTTATAAATCCCTATGAAAACTGATGGTGTAATAGTCAATAATGATAACCCCCTCTCTCTGCTGCACCAAAAATGCAATTCCGTCCAACAGTCCCATGTCAATCTGGTTAATCTGCCAGAAATGAACCCCAAACTTTCCGGAAACATTCCCAGAAGCAGAGAAACCAAATGGTGTCATTACACACTTGTTGCTCTGTGCCTTCAAGTTGTTTTGACTTATGGCAACCCTAAGGCAAACCTATCATGGGGTTTTCTGGGCAAGATTTGTTCACAGGGGGTTCGACTTTGCCTTCCTCTGAGGCTGAGAGTGTGTGACTTGCCCAAGATCACCCAGTGGGTTTCTATGCCTGAGCAGGGATTTGAACCCTAGTCTCCAGAATCGTAATCCAACACTCAAACCACTACACCATGCTAGTTCTCATACTTCCCTCCCAAGGAGGTAAAAACCTAATTATGAACTAAACCATTTGGTTTAGTTTAAATGCACACAAATGGATTCCCCTTCAAGAAACAGGATTTAAAGAAAAGAAAAAAACACATTTTTATAGCTTGCCTTTTCCCCAAAAAACAGGAAGGCTTACAAATTAAAACAAATACAACAGATAACTCTAGGGGATGCAGTTCTCTTCTAAAATAGTATATCCTTGAACATATACACATACCTTATTTAGCTTAAGAAACACAATCTGTTGTTTTTAAACAAGTAGATGTTTTAAAAAGCACCTTTTTTGTTTCCTCTAGAAGGCCTGGTGAGGCCGCAGAGCATCCTGAGGTCATTAAAATGCACCCCCGAGACTCCAATATCAGTGGGGCAATGAATCCACTGAAGGCTTTAACCCAGGCCTTAAAAGAGCTCTCTGAAGTGCTGAACTGTATCTCTCCTCAATCGGTTCAGGACCTCGGTCAGCTCCTTTAAAGCTATTCAAAACCTGTAGCAGATTCACTGACAAGCTGGAAGGAACCAGCTCCCGCTGCCCTGGATATTTCCTAACCCAGCTGGGGGTAGACATGGGACACCCCAGTCAGAGCTGGATACCCCACACTACCTAGTGGCCCACAGTCTAATTTGGTGGCCCTCAAGCCTTATAGACTCTCCAGGCTACCATTTTTCTGCCCCCAAATGCAGGGAGCGGTGAATTGCTTCTCCCGGAAGGCTCTAGAATTGTTAGATGACTTTTAAAATAAGACGTGTGCCCACCTCTTACCCTTTTTTGAACAATAGTAAAATACTTTAAGGGATAGTGTCGCATCCCTTAAAGCTGAATGGTAGAAGATTCAGGGAACATTAAAAAAACATTCTTCACAGAGCACATAGGTAAACTATGGAATTCCCTGCCACAAGATGAAGGGATAGCTGCCAATCTGGATAGTTTTAAAATGGGATGGGGTACATTCATGGGGGTTAGGGTCCCCAATGGTTAATTGTCCCGATGGACAGCTATTCCCTCTGGTACTAGCAGCAGTTTGACCTCTATGTATCAGTTTCTGGAAGACTTGACATGTAGGGTGCAGCTACACTCATAGAATCATAAAACCAGTGACCCCAAGGACCATCCAGTCCCACCCCATGCCATGCAGGAATGAACAAAGCATTCCCAACAGATGGCCATCCAGCTTCTGTTTAAAAACCTCTAAAGAAGGAGACGCCACCACACTCCCAGTGTATTCCACTGCTGAACAGTTCTTACTGTTGGGAAGTTCTTCCTAATGTTTAGGTGGAATCTCTTTTCCTGTAGTTTGAACCCATTGCTCCGTATCCTAGTCTCTGGAGCACCAGAAAACAAGCTTTCCCCATCCTCAGTATGACATCCCTTCAAATATTTAAACACGGCTATCATGCCACCTCTCAATCGTCTCTTCTCCAGACTAAACATGCCCAGCTGCTGAAGCTGCTTCTCATAGGGCATAATGGCTTCCAGACCTCCCACCATCCTGGTCACCCTCCACTGGACACGTTCCAGCTTCTCAATATCCTTCTTGAATTGTGGTGCCCAGAACTGGACACAGTATTGAAGGTGAAGTATAACCAAAGCAGAATAGAGTGGCACTATTACTTCCCTTGATCTAGACACTATACCCTTATTAATGTAGCCTAGAATCGCATCAGCTTTTTTAGCTGCTGTATCACACTGCTGACTCGTGTTCAGCTTGTGGTCTACCTGGCAGCTTTTAAATGCTGGACTACAAAGGCATTTGACTTGATGCAGCATGGTCTGGTTGGCTACATGTTCCTACCTCATGCAGCCCTCTAGATACTGTTGGACTGCAGCTCCCAGCCAGCATAGCCAATGGTGAAGAATGCTGGGAGTGGCAGTGCACTAACATCTGGAAGGCCACAGAAATCTCACCTGAGTTCTAACAAATCGTGAGGCCCTTTCACACAACAGAATTATCCTGCCACCATTCCACTTTCAGCTGCCACAATTGCATCTGCAATTTAAAGAGGAATATTCAGAATTCTCAGCCAGAGAGGCCTTGTTCTACAAACCACCAGATTCCACAGGATGCAGCTACGACACTTCAACTGGCATCATAGCAAAACAATTGTGTGGTGCTAATTGCTTGTTACAGCTTTCAACACTACGTACATATGGCACCTTGATAACGCTTTGACTGCTCATGGCCACATCCTATGGAATCCTGGGAGATGTAGTTTTATGAGGTATCTGCTGGGAGTTGCAGTCCAACTTCATCAAGAGGGCCTAACAATTCCCATTTCTGCTGTAGCTAGGTCCAGAATGCCTTATGATTCTTCCATTTTCTTTCTGCGTGGTGGGGGGCATCATTTGGTTCTTAGCCTGAGTCCTTAACTCTGAAGGTTAGACTACATGGTGCAACCATTTGGTGTAACATTGGGGTAAAGAACCTTTGGCCCTCCAGACATTGTTGGACTTCAAGTGCCCAGATGACTTTTACTTGTTTTTGTTTTAATGGTCTGACTTTTAACTGTTTTAAATTCTGTGTGTGTGTGTGTGTATGTGTATATATATATATATATATATATATTGCATGATATGAATTTTAAACTTGTATTTCTTTTAATTACAATATATCAATATATACATATATATATATTGCATAATATGAATTTTAAAGCTGTATTTGTTTTAAACTTTGAAAGCTACCTTGAGTCCTGGACAGGGAAAAGGCAAGATAAATAAGCATAATAAACAAATGTAAATACACTATACATAAATATAATGATAATGATAATAACAATGACAACGATGCATGAGATCAATGTCTTCCATATGCCAGAACTAAAAATGGGCTCACACATAAAGATTGTTTTGTATTGCTGCCTATTGTACTATTTAATGTATGTGTCACCATTCCTAAACTAGCTCGTGTACAAAGCAGTATTGGTGGTGGGATATTTGGGAAACTGCTCAAGGACCCCAACCAGCTTAATGCAGCCTTGTCCGGTTGGTCTTCATTTGTCAAACCTTAGCAAAAAGCCTTTTGAGTGAGATTGATCTCAGCAACAAAAAAGCATTCGGCCATTTCCATGCCTGTAAATAAAAATGGTGTAGCACATACTGGTAGGGATGGGAGGGAGGAAAAGCCCATCTTCTGTTGCAGAAAAAAAATGGGAGAGCTGAGGGGGTGGATGAGTGTATTTGTCCTTTAGCAGCACCTGAGTAAGATGGTCTCTTGGCTTCTGGAATTAAATGCACACATGTAACAATGGTGCAGAGACGCCTCCGATTAACTCTCCCCAGAGCAGGTGACAGAATGGAACAAAGCAGGCCAGAAATCTAAGAGGATCAGTCATCCTCACTGCTACATTCCCCCCCTCCTCACAACCAAGGCACATCAGCTTCTGTCTAGCCACATCTAACTGCCGCACTGATTTGGTGCCATGACATGGAAGGGTTTCCCTTCCTTCTCTGTGGCACAGAGCCTAGCACTGCTTTGCAAATCAAGTTGGCTATCCGCAATCATTTTGCTCTTCCAAGGAAGCTTCATGAAACATTTACATTTTATATACACATAAAGCTAATATAGATATAGAAATAGATATATACATATGTCCCTTCACATTCTTTGGGGTTTGGTTCCAGGACCCCCCGTGAATACCCAAATCCGTGAATACACAAGTCCAATGATATGCAATGCATAGCAAAATGGTGTCCCTTATATACAATGGCAAAATCAAGGTTTGCTTTTTGGATTGCTATTTTTTAAAGAATATTTTCAAGCCGTGGATACTTAAATCTGTGAATGCCAAATCTGTGAATATGGAGGGACAACTGTATAGCCAGATAGATAGAATTTTATTCTCTCTCACACACACATACATATATACCTGTGTGAGAGAGAGAAAGGTTAAAAAGCAAACCAACAGCACTTCTCCCAAGGGTTTTCCTGGATCCAAGAAGGATGTAGTTAATCACTGGGGGGAGAGAGAGAGATTTACTGAAGCTATTAACAAACAGAACTTAAAAATACATATCAGGAGCAAAACATTCAGCTTCCATCTTCTTCATCTTTGGCAACTGAAGGTGGAAGCCAAAACACTTTGCTCTTGATATGTATTTTTACGTTCTGTTTCTTAACCGCTTCAATAAAACACACACACAAATACTCCAGGAAGTATGGCTTTAGCAAGACGGCTTAGCTGCACACTGTAATGGTCAACAACGCAGAGAGAGGATTTCAGGAAGCCATAGTGACAGGCTCCATTAAAAGTGGATGCTGTCTCAGAGCCCACACAATTTAAGCATGCCTATACCTAAAAAAAAAAAAAGTTGGAAGATGTACATCTATTACTGGAATACAAAGACTTCAGTGATCCAAGATCTGATCTGGGCAAGCATTCAAGCTGTGTAATTGTAAGATTTCTTGCTTTAAAAATCAAGGCTCCGATATGTTGTAGCAGCAAATCAGATGCAGACTCCTCTACGATCAACCAAGCAAACACCATTCCCTGAATATACTCTAAAATGGACAGATCTTCCCCCAAAGCCAAGAGAACCAAAAATAGCATTTCTAATCCCTGCGCAAAGCATCCTTCCCCCACCCGCCCACTCATCTTTTCTCCCTCAAATCATAGAAATTGCTGATAAAACAAATCACATTTCCCTTCGGGAACCAGAGAGAAAAGCAAACTGGCTTTCCATGGGGGAGGGTGTTGAATTATATCTTTTCATTGTAATGACTAGACAATTTCAGAGTGGAGATTTCAGGCACAACCCTCCTTCTTTGCACAATTTGTTGGGGGGGGGGAAGGAACAGACATGAGTTATTATTGGAGATGGGAAGAGAAAGGGGGGGGGAATAACCAGCATGCTTTGCACTGACATTGCAGGTTTTGCACTAGATTAGAGCTTCCTAGTGGAAGCCAAGGGAGGGAGCAGGAAAGAGAGAGATTTTATTTATTTTTTTGCAAACACCCTGAAACAAACCTGTGCAGCATGAAAATATCCCCATCTCTGTGCATTTTAAAGGTACAATTTGCATCTATCCTTACCTACAGTAAGCCATGACATATAATTTTCTCGTGCAATAAAATCCTTATACACACAGCCATACGCAGTTGTTCGCCTTGGCATAAATCTTCTAGGATGTATGCACCAGCATATATGTGTGTGTGTGTGTGCGTGCGTGTGTGTGTATAATATCTGTGTGCATGAACATACAAAGACAGACAGATAAATACAGTATGCACAAACATATATACTGAAGTGATTAACAAACAGAACTAACATATTTAAAATGAGCAACATATCCATATATTTAGTGATTAACTGCATCCTTCTGGGATCCAAGGGAAACTTGGGAGAAGTGTTATTGGTTTGCTTCTGAATCACATACACACACACACACACACTACAATATTGTTTATTATTTTCATACATCAAATCATAATGCACATACTTTAGTTGTATTAATGCATACACACACACCGGCTGTTTGTTGTCAAATCTTGTATGCCTATGTATGAACAAACATGCAAGCATTTTGTATTGACCCACTGAAGATGGGGGAAAGGCTACATTATTATCTTCCCCTCCTTCCTGCCTGCCACACACACACAAACACACACACAGAACAACCAACAACTAACTCTACACCATTTTGAAAAATTAGAGAAAGATCCATGAGATGGGAGGGAGTTATAAGTGAGTCAAGGAAAACCAATGCTATTTTTCTCCTCCCTCCAACACATACGCACACTGCAGAAAAATGCCAACATCACGCCACCCCCAACAACAACAACCTAAGCAGGGATTGCTTGCATTTCCATTCCCACCCTTTAGATTTGCTCTTGTTCAGACAAGCTGTTCTCCCTCCCCATCCTCCATGGTTGAGGCTTATTTCTGCCTGGATTCTCCCCCCCCCCCCCCTATTTATTCCAAGAGCAAACAAAAACCAACCAACCCATTCCTCTTCTGATTTACCCCAACAATTAAAAACCACCTTCTTTTTATAAAGGAAAAAAGAGAAACCATATGTTTCACCCTAGCAAAATTTTCTCCTATGTCCTCCCACGCTCCATATTTTTTTTTTGCAGGCACTCAAAATCTCTTTCCCAACTGCACCCTCCTCAAAGATGCCCCAATCCTTACAAATCATTGCAAAATTTATTCCTTTTTTTAATTTCCATTTCTCCTTTCCTGCCCTCTGCCCCCCATTCCTTACGTCCTCATATTTTTATTTTCATTTCGCTTCTCTCTAACCCTCAACTCATTGTGGGGGAAAAACACACCAGGAGCCACACTAAAAGCCAGGTTGCCCACCTCAAGGCTACTAGAAACAACAACAAAAATGAATTTAAAACACATGCACACACATTTTGAAACCCCAGGCTGAGGAAGGCAGGAAGAAAGCCAGCAGGGGTTTAAAATAATAATTTAAAAAATGTGAAAAATCCAAAGGCAAAAATTAAAAGCAAAAGGAACTTTTTTTTCCTGTCTCATATGCAGGCCCATACCTGTGGGAGAAAATCACATAATGCAAGGGAAGGCATCCCCCCCAACACTTTTTAAAAATTATTTTTATTATTGTTATTAACCATACAAATATTACAAATGAATTTTTAAAAAATCTATTCTAACATCATTTCTACCTCTCTTTTAATACTTCTTATATTCAAAATACTTCTTCCATAACTGTATTTGCATGTATTTGCCACAATATTTATATTTCATCTTATCATTATCTAACAAATAATGCATAATATTACTCCTATATGACTTCCTACCCTACTATCCACGAACTATTGCCTATACTATCCTTGTATGTCTCTTATCATAACTATCCTTACTGCTATCTAACTGGTTTATTTATTTCTTCCCTTCTATTAACTATCATCTATTCCCTTATATTACCATTATTATTATTATTTAGTTATTTAGACCCCACTCTTCAGTCACAAGGCTATCAGAGTAGCTTACAAATTGTTTTAAGCAATAGCAATTTACACCATCTACACTGCATTAAGCAGCTTCCCATGTGTGTTAATCATTAATAATTAATATTTTTATTGTATTAAAAGAGATACACACACACACACACACACACATATATATATATATATGAGAGAGAGATATTATGGTTACATTCGTTAACCTTATTAGAGACATTACAATGAATATATTTTCTTATAGTACATGCAACCTTATTATTACATTCCTAAAAGAAAATAATAGAAAAACTAATCATAAGATTACCGTATCTTCTTCTCACAACACTTATTTTCATCACCATTGTTGTATTCCATTAAACAGTTACATTTTGTCTCTTATTCTGTTTTCCCACTTCCACAAAGTCCGCCCCCCCCCCTTGGATCAATCAGGGATATATTGACTTGTTCTTATTTTAAAAAATTACAGATGTGGTCTTTTTTAAAAAAACTTGTTCTTATTTTAAAAAATTACAGTTGTGATCTTTTCTTTTCTTTTCTTTTTTTTTTTACTTGTTCTTATTTTTAAAAATTGCAGTTGTGGTCTTTTTTCTCTCCCCCCCCCCCCATCTTCTTGCAATTTCACATCCCAAGCAGCTCAGAGATCGACCTCATTGCTTTATCTTCCTACACTGGCTTCCTAATGCTGTTCCATAAAAGAAAGCATAATTTCTTAAATCAATGGGAGAGGAAATGGAGATGTTTTTAGACTTACTTTCTCCCACCACTGCTTTAAGTCCTGCAGGAGCCATGATGCTGGGGCTGGTCCTTTGGGGAGGGGGGTTTGTTAGGAAGAGGGGGTCCCCTTTTCTCTGGCTGATGACCCCTGCTTTGCAAGCTTGCTCCCCTCTTCTTCTCCTCCTCCTCTGGCTTGGCTGCTCAGCTGACTGCAGAGGGAGGGAAGGAGGCGGTCCAGGCAGGGCGTGGCCGGATTGTGATGCTGCCAAGGCGGGAGGATGCAGATGTAGATGCTAATGCCCAGCTGACGTCACGGCCCAGCCAGCCAATCAACGCCCGACCTGCTCAGCATCCACGCCTCGCCTGCTCAGCATCCTCCGCCCAGGGCTGGGATGCTCGGCTGGCTCCGTTCAAAGGGAGGAGCCCGAAAGAGCTGCAAAAAGGAGAGGAAAAAAAGGGACAAAGAAAAATGGCAAGCAACACAGAGGAGGAGGAGGAGACGTGTGAGGCGTGTGCCTCCAAGACAGTAGGGTGCAGTGGTTAGAGCAGGGTTGCTCAACCAAGGTTTCCCTGGAACCTTAGGGTTCCACAAGAGGTTGCCAAGGGACTCATAGAATCCTAGATTTGGAAGAGACCCCCCCAAGGGTCATCTAGTCCAACCCCATTCAGACCCATAGAATCGTAGAGTTGTAGATTTGGAAGAGACCCCCCAAGGGCCATCTAGTCCAACCCCATTCAGACCCATAGAATCGTAGAGTTGTAGATTTGGAAGAGACCCCCCAAGGGCCATCTAGTCCAACCCCATTCAGACCCATAGAATCATAGAATTGTAGAGTTTGAAGAGACCCCCCAAGGGCCATCCAGTCCAACCCCCAACCACGCAGGAATCACCATCAAAGCAGCCCTGGCAGATGGCTATCCAGCCTCTGTTTAAAGATGTCCAAGGAAGAAGACCCCACCACGCTCCGAGGGAGTGTGTTCCACTGCCGAACAGCTCTTACTGTCAGAAAGATCCTCCTAATATTGAGGTGGAATCTCTGTTCCTGGAGCTTGCATCCATTGCTCCGTGTTGTAGTCTCTGGAGCAGCAGAAAACAAGCTTGCTCCATCCTCAACGTCTCTCTCTCTCTCTCTTTCTGGCTTTTCTTCGCAAACGAAGATTCAGGAAGGACACATCCCGCGACACCCCTTCAAATACTTAAACAGGGCTATCATATCGCCCCTTAACCGTCTTTTTTCCAGGCTAAACATACCCAGCTCCCTAAGTCTTTCCTCATAAGGCATGGTTTTCAGACCTTTCACCATTTTAATCACCCTCCTCTGGACATGCTCCAATTTGTCAATATCCTTATTGAATTGACAAACTTCTTTTTGACCCAATCAAAGCACACCCAACAGATGGTCAAAGAAGAAGACTCCACCATGCTCCAAGGTGCACACTCTGCTGTTGAAGTATAGAATCATAGAAGCCCCAAGGGCCATCTAGTCTAACCCCATCAGACCCAATCAAAGCACACCCGACAGATGTTTATCCAGCCTGTGTTTAAAAACCTGCAAAGAAAGAGACTCCACCACACTCCGAGGCAGCATGTTCCACTGTTGAATTATAAAATCACAGAGGCCCCAAGGGCCATCTAGTCCAACTCCATTCTGCCATGCAGGAATACACAATCAAAGCATTCCCACAGATGGCCATCCAGCTTCTGTTTAAAAATCTCTAAAGGAGGAGACTCCACCACACCCAAGCAGCACATTTCCACTACCAAACAGCTCTTACTTGTCAGGAAATTCTTCCTAATGTTTAAGTGGAATTTCTTTTCCTGGAGTTTGACTCCATTACTCTGTGAAATTGAAAAAAAAAATGATTTTTTTTTTTTTTAGCTGTAGATGTAATAATTTTTAAGCAGGAGTTTCCTGAGACCTGAAAATTGTTTCAAGGGTTCCACCAGGGGAAAAAGGTTGAGAAAGGCTGGGTTAGAGCACAGGACCAGGGCTTGGGGGTGGCAATTGTGGCTGGCGTTCCACCCTAGGCCCTTCCAGATTCTACTTGTTGTATACCTTGGGATTTGAGGTTATTATTGTTGTTATTATTATTATTATTTCTTACCCGCCTCTCCCCAAGGCTCGAGGTAGGGTACAATATGAATTGAAATATAATATATAACATAAATTCATTAAAACACAGAAGTGAAAACACACAAGATTAAATGAACATTACATTAAAATCATCCATATAAATGTAAAATTCATAGATTAAAATCAACTGGGTAGGCCTGCTGGAACTTATCACCATGGGAGTTTCTTGGCAAGATTTGTTCAGCTTGGGCTGAGAGAGGGTAACTTGCCCCAAGGTTACCCAGTGGGTTTCCATGGCTGAGTGGGGATTTGAACCAAGGTCTCCTAGAGTCCTTATCTGACAGTCAAACCACAACAGCACACTGGCTCAGTGTTTATTATATGGACTTCCAATGTCCACACACAAAAGCACTCTAGGACAGCCTGAGGGGGAGGTTTAAAAGGGATATCTGGACGAGATGAGAGCCACAGAAGCAATCTGGGGGCAAGATGCAGGCTAGGGCTGCATTTCACCCCTCCCTGGACTAGGGAGAGTAGGCTTAAAATTGGGTACCGGGGGCAAGATTTGCCCCAAGTTTGGGGATTTGAAACCAAGTCTCCACTCTTTGAAAGAAGTCGAGAAATGTTTTTGCTTGACTAATGAGTAAATGAGAACCAGCATGATGTAATGGTTTGAACATCGGACTAAGACTTTGGAGATGAGGGTTTGAATCCCTGCTCAGCCATGCAAACCTACTGAGCAACCTTGGGCAAGTCACACACTCTTATAATAATAATAATAATAAAATTTATTTATACCCCGCCCCTCTGCTAAAAACAATCGGGGCGGCTTCCAACAATTAAAACATTATAATAATGACTAAAAACACCACCCACCCCCACCCACCCACCCCCTCTTAGCCTCAGCAAACAAATTTTGACAAGAAAACATTGTGATAGGTTTACCTTACGGTCACTGTAAGTCAGAAATGACTTCAAGGCACACAACAACAAATAGGCATGGTCAGTGAATCCATTTCATCAGACTAGTGAAATCCATGCTGGGTTTTACAAGAATTTCTCCGGGTTTTATAAGAACTGTCCATGGTACTGAACCTATTTGGGGCCTGAGGATCAGCACCATGGAGAACTCCTTTATCTTCCATAAAACTCAGTGTAGATTCATCAGACCAAAGCCATGGTAGCTGGTGGTTCCTCTGCTGGTGCAGCAGTGAACCTGCTCCAGCTTTAAATGGGATGTCCAAGGTCCTGAATCTATTTGGGGGTGGGGTAGGATTCAACACCTTGGAGAGCTGCTTGACAGCCTGGATTAAAATCTGGCATAGGAGCCACCAGCCCCTTGAGTGAATTGCACTAAACATACCTGGATATTTTTAGTGCCCTGTTTCAGATTTTTAATATGCATGTAGATATGTAGATATATAAATAGGCAGAACCTACTATGTTGGACTCCTGTATCTGTGGAACCAATATCCACAGTTTCAGTTATCTGCAGGACACAAAATAGGGGACACATACCACAGAGTCATACTGGGAAATGCCTAGAGAGGTGTCCTTCCTATGCATCTTCTAGGTCCTCCAACCCAACTCTATGGTATGTTTTTACAGGAAGTCACTTGTTTTAATAGGGTTTGCTGTTATCCATGGTAAATTTGGGAATGAAATCCTCATGGATATGGGGGTCTGACTATATATTAAAAACCTCACCTACTGGTCCTGCAATCCTATATATGTGTTTGAATGCAGACACACAAGATGGCATCTTCAATACATAGAGCGAACAACCACAGACCTACCTGCATTCATACTTCAGGAATCACAAGTCTGCCACCCTAGCCAGGAAGCCTAAGCAACCAATGGCTACATATTTCAACTCAGAACACCACAGCCTCTCTGATTTGTCCATGTTTGGAAATGAGATACCATCTCTATCAGGCACTTTAGATACCAGAGAGAATTTCAGGATCCACAGACTTAATACCTTCACACTATATGGCTTCAGAGTTGTTGTTGCTGTTAACTGCTCTTGAATTGACCCCAATTTATGGCGTTAGGATAGAAAGTTTTATTTTTGTATTAGTAAGAAAAGAGGAAAACAATTAGTATTATTTTTGTGTTATTGTTACGGCCTTTTGCGGTCGGGTGTATTTTTCAGTAGAATGGTCTTATTCCAATAAAAATTTCCCAATTTATGGCAATCCCATGAATGAGACATCTCCAAGAACCCCTGTCCTTTACCACCCTGCTCATGTCTTGCAGATTCAGGCATAGAGGATAATAAATCAACACCACCATGCACTGAAGAATGTTGGCAGTGGATGTTCTAAACTGCCACCTTGGAGTCAACTCACTTTTTTCTTCAGCTACATCATGCCCTGCAATGGAGGAGGGAAGGAAAGAGATTCCCGTCACGAGGCACACTGGGAATTGTAGTGCAGGCCAGAGTGTCACTCTCTTTTGTGGTCATTTGTCCTCAGCTCTGCCCTTGGTTTTGACATGCTGCTGCCTGCTAGCTGCCTCCTTGCCTGTGATCTTGCTTTGAGTTCCCAGGGCCCCGCACAACATTATGCTGAGGCAGCCACCACAACTGCAAGACATACCCAGATGGGGCCTTCATCTTTGCTTCAACTTCTCAGGTTTTCTACAATACGGCCCATGTGAAGCAAGTAGATATTTCCACCCTAAGTGGAACCTTCGGCATCTTGCAGGTCCATGTCCCTACCTTTCAATTCCTGAATCCCAGAGTTGTGACAGTTTTTGCCAAGGATGGCTCATCCTCAAAGTATGTTGCCAGTAGCATCTCTATGCCTGTGAATGCCCATGCTTCCGTCAACCTGCTAGCTGAGGAAGTCACATTGTTGGGTCAATTCAAGTCCTGTCTACATGATTTAAATAATACATATGGCGTGCAGAAGTTCGCGCTTCGGTACAAATGGCCGTTTAGATGCACATGAATGCAAAAGAGGGGGGATGGTTTTCCACCCTGAAATATGCACATGCAGCGTTTGGGAGGGAAAGCGGATCACGAAGAGAAATCCGTACGCCGTTCGGATGGCTGATGGGTCTGTATGGTCCGTTCGCACACATACGAAAAGGCAGGGTAATCTGATTGGCTGGCCGAGTAGAGGAGGCGGGACTAGCACGGAGGGGAATTGGGAGCGCCCACCATGTTGGGTTCCCGGCTAGCGAGCGTCCGGTAAGTCCGTGAATTCATATGTTTATTTATTTTTATTTTATATTGTAAATACGGAAAACCGACTGTCCACAAAGCTGGAACCTTAAAAAAAAAAAAAGCGGCAGGAGATTTAAAACTGCCGCTTGGCTTGCTTGCTCCAGCCAGCTTCGGGAAGAGGGAGTCATACGGAGTTTGGGGGTGGGTGTTAAAAATCGTATAGCCGGTTCGTATGCATACGAACAACAGGCTGTTCGTATTTTTTGCCCCCAAACGGGTTTTTTTATGATCGTATAGCCACACCCTCAGTATCACGGTGGCCATACACAACCTGGAAAAGGCCTTGTTAGAGGTGGCTACAACCACTAAAGAAGCAGCAAAGGCAGAAGCCCACATCCACGTGGAAGCCAATAAACAATTGTGAAAGCTCTGGAAGAGATGGCCCTCCTCCTTCTCCTCACCTCTTTTTATTCAGTCTGTACCATTGGTAAAACCCAACAATTAATTGTTCCAAATTTGAGAAAAAGATACTAAAAAAAACCCTTTTGTTTTCAGAGACTGAAGAAGGCAGGAGCTGAAAAATTTTGCTAACGTGTTTATACAAGTTCTGTTGTGTTCATCTACATAGACACCGATATGCATACACATGCATTATCAGGTTTAATAAAACAATAAGACTACTGTCTGTTATCAGACTATAGTATATAGTATATCCTATATCTGCTGGGAATACATCCCCAGACTCACCATGGATACCAGAAACCACAGATAATACTAAGCCCTATTAAAACAACCTTCGGCCTCAGCGTACCAGAGTCACATTGGAGGACCTAGAGATTCCTAGAGGGGACACCTCTAGGAATATCTCGGTCCTCCAGCACAACTCTATGGTCAATTTCCAGCAGAAGCATATCATAGAATCACATTGGGGGACCTAGAAACAGCCTGTAGAGACCCTATTTTTGGGGATGCAGGTAAGTGAATCCATGGGTACCAGTCCTGTAGATTTTTTTTTTTTATTTATGGGGTCATACTGTATTTTTATAATGGGGTTATACTATATTTTTACACACGTGTGTGTGTGTGTGTGTGTGTGCGTAAGGGCCATACAGTTGCCTCCATCATTTGTTTTCACAGTACTCTTCCTTGCCACTCAGATTAAATTCCAGAATTAGCAAACTCCCTCTGCACACTTCAACCCCCTCAAATAAACACCTCCTGTAAATCAGTCAAAAATAACTGCCACTCCCTTAGTGACATGAAACTGCACAAGGCTGGAAGCAAACCAAGGGAGAATGTGTGAAGTGTGGGCGAAACATAGCATGGAGAGAGATGCAAAATCATGGAATGTAGAATGGGAAGAGACCACAGGGGCCATCCAGTCCAACCCCCTGCCATGCAGGAATATACAATCATAGCACTCCCGATAGATGGCTATTCAGCCTCTGCTTAAAAACCTCCCGAGAAGGAGACTCCATCACACTCCCAGGCAGTGCATTCCATCTTCAAAAAGCTCTTGCTCTCAAGGAAGGTCTTCCTAATGTTTAGGTTGAATCTCTTTTCCTGGACTTTGAGTCCATTGCTCCTTGTCTTTGGAGTAGTAGAAAACAAGCTTGCTCCACCCTCAATATGATATCCCTTCAAATATTTAAACATGGCTATTATGTCACTTCTCAACCTTCTCTTCTCCTGGTTAAACATACCCAGATCCCTAAGCCACCCCTCATAGGGCATGGCTTCCAGACTTCCCACCATTTTGGTCGCCCTCCTCTGGACACATTCCAGGTTGTCAATATCCTTCTTGAGACCTGGTACTTGCACCTGATTGCATTTGGCTCCACAAGTTGTAAAAGTTGTTGTTGGCCTTCAAGTAAATTCTGATTGGCAGCAATCCTACCATAGGGTCTTCTTGGCAAGATTTATTCAGAGAAGGTTTGCCATTGCCTTCCTCTAATGCTAGGAGAGGGTGACTTGCCTAATGTTACTCTGTAGGCAGCGGAGTCATTCAAAATAATTAATAACCAGTTCCCCTCCCCAGCTTTCCCCATGGCTCCAGAGGATCCAATCTTTCTCTCCCCTCTGGTTGTTCTGGTTTCCCCCATTCACTCAGGTCCCTTCCTCCCCCTTGTCTTCACTACTCCCTGCTCCCCTTTTAACCTTACCAGCCTCCACATCCTTTAACAATTTTAACAACCAGTTCTGGCAAACTGGTGCAAGCTGTCTGAATGTCACCATTGCCAGTAGATTTCTACAACTGAGCAGGGATTTGAACTCTGGACTATTAATACCAGGTGCTGTAGGGTATATTTCAGAGGAAGGAACTGCCAAAACCATCCCGAGTATTCCTTGCCTAAGAAAACCCTAGGAAATTCATGGGGTCGCCATAAGTCAACAAGTGACTTTATCCTTCGAAGGCATACATACCCACAGTCACACTGCCAAAGTCTGGGGGTGCACCTACAATGTAGAAATAATGCAGTTTGATACTACTTTAACAGCCATGGCTCCATCCTATAAAATCCTGGGATTTGTAGTTTTGTGAGGCACCAGCACTCTTCAGCAGAGAAGGCTAAAGACCTTATAAAATTACAAATCCCAGGATTCTGTAGGATGGAGCCATGGCAGCCTTGTAAAACTACAAATCCCAGGATTCCATAGGATGGAACTACATCTCTTAAATCCATGTCAAACTGCACTATTTCTACCCTGTATATGCACCTTTAGTCCAGTCAAACCACTGCTGTGGCTACAGTTCCCATTATCCATGACTCTTGCTTGTGCTGCCTGGGGCTAGAAGTCCAGTCACATCTGGAGGGGGGTCCAACTCCACTGTAAGGGAGTGTAATAGTCAAAGTCAGCTCAAAGGCACAGAGCAGTAACTTATCTCTTCCAGCAGTCGATTTAGTTTAGTAATTTGCAATCAATTGAGCTCATTGTTCATGAGAAGGGCTTGGCACAGGAAATACGGTAAGTGCAAAGCTGCTGTCAGACTACCTGTTCCTGCTGTCCAGAGCCACCGAACCATTCCCGCTGAGCTGCTTCTCATCAGGTGGTACCTACTGCAGTCTGCTGCAAAGGCTGGGTGTTATTCCAATCCATCTCCTTTTGCAGAGGAATGAATCAAAATAAGGCCAGAAGCGCAGGATGAAAAATCCCCTTTGCATGGAAGGGACAGGATGCTTCAAGAGACAATGGACCTGGAGGCCTTTCACTCTTCACATTTATACCTTTATACCTTCACTTTATACCTGCCATGGCAACCTCTTCTGCAATCCTGGGATTTGCAGTTTATGGAGGCACATAAGAATTCTCCAGTGCTTCCCCAAAGTACAAACCCCAGGAGTCCACAGCCAGGGCAGTTAAAAGTGGAACCAGGGTGCTATAATTCTGTAGCGTGAAACGGTCCCTGATATCAATGCTGTGGTCTGGAACAGGATGTTGCAGCTGTCCAGCGAATCAGTGGAAAACAGGGGCATAGCCAAAAGTCTAATGAGAAGGAGCATAACTAGGCCTTCTAAGCAGGACTGGGACCATCTTATGGGGCAAGCACTTGGGGGCAAAAAGAGCAGCAGGAAAAAGCCCCACCATCTGGAGACCCAGGAATAATGCCTAGCCTAATTCAAGAGCAGCTATGCCCCTTGCATAAAAGATCTCCAAATGAACGCTATGGGTTTGCACAAAATACCCTGAGACATCAAACAAATAAATAAGATGCTGTAACAAAATGTTGCAGTATGGTGCCTGCTCCTGTTTATTGTTCCTTCTATCCATCCAGGCAGTCCTCCTCCACCATCCTCTATTCTGTTTCCCCTTCCAACCTGTTTTTTGCCCCCTTAATTCATCTATCAGTGGCATGCTGTAACAAAATGTTGCAGTGTGGTTCCTGTTCATTGTGCCTTCCTTCCATCTAGGCAGCCCTGCTCCACCATACTCTATTCCATTTTCCCCTTCCACCCTTTTTTCTGCTCTAACATTCATCCATCACCAGCATGCTGTGCCCACTAAGCATGTTCAATCCTCATTTGGCTGTGATTTGTGGGGTAAGGTCATCATCCCAAGCTTAGAAATGTTACTTTTTCTGGACTACAATGCCCAGAATGCCTCAGCCAGCAATACCCAGGGACCCAGTGGGCCTTGGTGGCTCCATTGTCCATTCAACTACTTCAGCTGTTGGTCTGAACTTTAAAGAAATTGTCCAAGGAACTTATTTTGGCTCAACAACTGTGTCAGATATTTGGGATCATCGCTTCCATCTGCCACAGCCAACACCGCTAATGGCTGGAGGCAATGGGAATTGTAGTCCAAAGCAACTGGAACATCTCCATGTTGGCAACTAAAATTGAAGCACACACAAACTTGGAGTAGTTTTCAAAGAAGTAGTTGCATTAGTCTCTTGCAGCATTAAAAAAAGAGGAAGGGAAAAGGGAAAACAGAAATGTTAGCAGCACTTTTAAGACAACTGCTTTTTATTATAAATAATACATAACTACAAAAGAATGCATAATTATAAGGAGAAAGCAAAAGGAATAAAACAATAGAATTAATTGAATTTACTTAAGTAAGGAGAGTAAGGTAAACTGAATTCAGACAGAGACTGGGAGTCGTTTTAGTGTGTTTTATGTAATGTGATTAAGTATGTTACATTTACAAGTAGGTTGTTAGGTTTGTAAGTGAGCCGTGTACATATCTGTTGTAACATGCTTTATGTTGCAAATCGTTTTTGTATTATTGTTTAGCCTTTTTTGTTTTTAATATTTTAAGACTTAATAAAAATAATAAATAAATAAAACAGGGGTGGGAAGACTAATAACTGCTTTTTTATTTTCACATGATCTTTCAAGGCTATAAACTTGCTTTTTCAGATGCAATACAGAGTGATAATAAATGCTCAGGTATAAAGCATATTTAGACAATTATGGGAGTGGGATGGATGTAATAGGATCTGGAAAGATGCACATCGTAACCTTGGCCTCTGACATTTTCAAAAGGCTACCTAATCTGATAACATGCCTTTCAGATCAATACAGCAGTCAGTTGGTGCGAATGTTTATGAAAAGTGCAGCTAGATAAAATTGGAGGCTTTGAAGACTACATCTCCCAGAGTGCTTTGCTCTGACCAGTTTTGTTGACCTACACGCCTTGCCAAACCAGCAGCCTCCAGCTGTTTTGACTACAACTCCCAGAAGGCTCGACAAACGGCCATGCTAGCTCGGGTAGATGGGAGTTGTTGTCCCTCCCTGCCTTTTTGCTAAGAGTCGACTGCGCAGAGAGGCAAACTGGATACATTGCAAAGATCGATAAACACACACACTTCCCATTGATTCTTTGCATCATCTGCGAGCTTGCGATCACCTTTAAACGCTTGTTCGAATATTGCTATTTTTTTCCCTTTGATCTTTTTTTTTTAAATCAGCATAAAAATCCACTTACTCTCCGGGAATACTTGGGCACACCCAAGGAATAGCATGCAACCTATTGTAGAGTTAGCAAGGGCATGGTAGGGAATTGATCGCTCAGAGCCGTGGAAAAGTTACTTTCCCCCCACTCATGCTTTTTCACTATAGCTCCCAGAATCCCCTGCCCAAGTCTCCACTGGCCCTGTCAACAGGGGATTCTGGAAGCTTTAGTCAAAAAAAAAAAAAATTGGAACTCGCTCGTCCAAAATCTTTAATCGAAATATGGATGTGGGGGAGTGGAGAGATTTTAAAAATCTGAGTCCGGACTACGAATCCCAGGATGCCGTGCATCCTCGTCCACGTGATCCCTTGCAAAAAAAAAATCCAACCCAACACCAACAGGAGCTTTTTAAGCAAAGAAGTGTTGCGTTGTTTCTGCCAAAGGCGTTACCTGATCGGAGAGGAAGGAGCGCAGCTTCGCTGGCTGCGATCGTGGCTGCTTTGCGAAACAAAGTTTTTAAAAGGCAAGAGGAGGAAGAAAGAAGAGAAAAGTCAAGATGATGCCAGTAAGTCTGCATTTCCTATCCCTCAAGGGACTAGTTCCCCCCCTCCAAAAAAAAAAAATCTGATCATAGAGTTGGAAGATACCCCCAAGGGCCATCTAGTCTAACCCCCTGCCCTGCAGGGATACACAATCAAATCATTCCCAACAGCTGGCCATCCAGCCTCTGTTTAAAGACCTCCAAAGGAGACTCCATCACACTCCCAGGCAGTGTATTCCGGGAAGTTCTTCCTAATGTTTAGGTGGAATCTCTTTTCCTGCAGTTTGAGTCCATTGCTCTGCATCCTAGTCTCTGGAGCAGCAGAAAACAAGCATGCTTCATCCTTAGTATGACATCCCTTCAAATATTTAAACATGGCTATCATGTCCCCTCTTAACCTTCTCTTCTCCAGGCTAAACATATCCAGTTCCCTTTGTCTTCATAGAATCATAGAATTGGAAGAGACCCCAAGGGCCATCTAGTCCAACCCCCTGCCCTGCAAGAATACACAATCAAAGCATTTCTGACAGATGGCCATCCAGCCTCTGTTTAAAAACCTCCAAAGAAGGAGACTCCACCACACTCTGATATCCCAGCTCCGCTTCCCAAGAGGATGGATGGTGAGCTTTTTGAAACAAATTTAAGCAAATCCCCCCCTCTCTTAATATACCCACACTCTTATCTATTAAGGTAGCTCTTCCTTTAGAGTTTGAGTTTATCCAATGCCCATGCCTTTGAAAAGGGAGTTTTTACCCCTTTTATTTAGGTATAAATATTTAGCTGTTCTTGTTTACCAAGGATAGTTCCCCTTTTTCCTGTCTCAGCTGACACAAGCTTGCCCTGATCATGGGTGAAATACTGAAGATTTTAAAAGAATAATGATGATGTACACTCCCCAGTATATTTATGATAGCTTCCACCCTTCCTGGGTCTCTCAAACTAATTTATTAAAAATAGATGTATAGCATCTTTCCCCACCTGTATACAAAGTGTACATTTGAACAATCTTAATCCAATATCAAACTACAGGAAAAGAGATTCCATCTAAACATTAGGAAGAACTTCCTAAGGGTCAGAGCTGTTCGACAGTTACTTCCTGGGAGTGTGGTGGAGGTTTTTAAACTTCTTTGGAGGTTTTTAAACAGAGGCTGGATAGCCATCTGTCAGGAATGCTTTGACTGTGTATTCATTCCTGCATGTCAGGGGGTTGGACTGGATGGCCCTTGTGGTCTCTTCCAACTCTATGATTCTATATAGGACTAGAGACAATAAATCAGTTGCAACAAGCAGAGAGGAAGAATGCATAAAAGGAGCCAGCTGGCATCAACCAGCTGTTGTGTAGAGATTGGGAAAACAGTGTAGTAGAGTGGTTAGGGTGCTTGACTGGGACTTCGGAGAGCCAGGTTCTGTCCTCTTCACTGGGTTTCTCTGGTTACTCACAACCTCTGTCTCTTCCTGCCCAACCTGCCTTTCAGGGCTATTGTGAGGATGAAGTGGAGGAGGACAAAATATAGAGCAGGGACACAATAGTAATTAAGTGCTACTCCCAAGTAAGTGTGTGGTTTTGTTGTGTGCCTTCAAGTCATTTCTGACTTACGGCAACCCTATCCCAGGGTTTCCTTGGCAAGATTTGTTCAGAAGATACTCTGAGGCTGAGAGAGTGCAACCCACCTAAGGTCACCCAGTGGGTTTCCATGGCCAAACAAGGATTTGAACTCTGGTTTTCCAGAGTCTTAGTCCAACACTCAAACCGTTACACCACAATGGCACCCACATAAGTAGGTACAGAACTACAAGCTAGATCTCTCGAATCAGGTACATATTAGGTTGTGAATCATATTGCCCTCTAATGGCTGGACTACAGCTCCCAGCAGCCCCTAGCAAACCAAGGCAATGGTGAGGAATGATGGGAGCTGCAATCCAACAAGATCTGGAGGGCCACATGAGTTCACCTTTTAATAGATGTGCAAAAGAGTAGAGTTTTAGAGGTGAGTTTACCCTGTTATACCTGTTGGAATATCCTCATCTGAATAATATTGACGTGCATGAGTGTTTGGTGGATTTTTTTTTTTTTTTTACAGATGGCTACTTGTAGCTGCAGCATATGTATGCAAGTATGTTGCCAGGACATTGATTTCCCTGTCGCCACTTCACTAGGAAGGAAAGTTTTTTTTGGGGGGGAATTCCTTTGTTTTGCATGCACATCCCTTAGCTACACCCCTGAGGTACATAAGGCTGAGTGAGAAGAGATTTCTCCAAAGTCATCTGATGAGTTTCACAGCTCAGAGGGCACTAGATAGCAAGATCGCCCAAGTCCCAGCCCAGTACTCTTTTCTCAGGGTAGGCCGTTTTCTCTCCCTGGAACTCCCCCCAAAATGAGGAAATAATACCCAAACTCAGAAGTGGCCAGAAGTCCACTGATGGTGTTGAAACTCAAGGGTTATCGGATGCTAAACAGTACAGTTAAACCTCTTTAAAAGGTCAATTGCCATTCCTGAAGGCCTCCAGAAGAGGGGATTCACCCTTTGGGAGAGAAAAAGGGGAGTCCACTGGGACTGAGGATCATATGTGACCTCCAGGGCCATGTATTGCCTGCCCCTGCTCTAACCACTACACCACCCTGTCTCTCCTTGAACATCAGTTGAACCAATGCTTCATTGAAGTCAGTGGGACTGAAAACCAAAATTCCTAGGTATGATTGTACAATCATGGTGAAGTTCCCCTAATCTTGCCTGGAGCCAACTCACCAACTTAGACTGCCCAGCATGGCATAGTGATTTGAATGTTGGACTATGAGTCTGGAGACCAGGGTTCGAACCCACGCTCAGCCATGAAAAAACCCTTGGGCGAGTCACATACTCTCAGCCCTCAGAAAACTCTGTGTGATATGTTCACCTTAGTGTCATAATAAGTTGGAAGCTACTTGAAGGCACACAACAAAAAGCATACTGCCTCCCTGTGCCTTCTTAGATTGGTTGTGGTTCTGACATAGCTCGACAAAACACTGAGGTTTCCTAATGAAGTTGTTGCCTAATGGAATGGCATATGTTTATCTCCTGACTGCCTCTGTCAAGAGCCACATCTGACATGGGGCTTTCTTTTTCAGCAAAACAGATGAGATGGCTTCTTTTGCAACCTAAAGGGAAGTCAATCCTGCTCTGAGTTTCTGCAAAACCTACTCCCACATAAGGCTGTGCCTGACAAGTGGCTCATACAGTGTTCCTCTATACTACACCAAGTTATAGAAGTTTGATAGAATTTCAACTGCCATGGCTCTGACTTATGGAATTCTGGGATTTGTAGCTTGGTACATCTCTGTCCTACAGCACTCCACTGAACTACAGTGCTAGAGCACTCTAGCAGAGAATTACTACTAGAATCTCTAGTGGTGATGGGCACTGCAGTCCACAAGATGTTGGCTAGGACTTCTGGGATTTGCAGTCCAATAGCATCTGGAGGGCTGCATGATTCCCACCCCTGATCTGGGATTTGCAGTCCAATAGCATCTGGAGGGCTGCATGATTCCCACCCCTGATCTGGGATTTGCAGTCCAATAGCATCTGGAGGGCTGCATGATTCCCACCCCTGATCTGGGATTTGCAGTCCAATAGCATCTGGAGGGCTGCATGATTCCCACCCCTGATCTGGGATTTGCAGTCCAATAGCATCTGGAGGGCTGCATGATTCCCACCCCTGATCTGGGATTTGCAGTCCAATAGCATCTGGAGGGCTAAATGATTCCCACCCCTGATCTGGGATTTGCAGTCCAATAGCATCTGGAGGGCTGCTTGATTCCCACCCCTGATCTGGGATTTGCAGTCCAATAGCATCTGGAGGGCTGCTTGATTCCCACCCCTGATCTGGGATTTGCAGTCCAATAGCATCTGGAGGGCTGCATGATTCCCACCCCTGATCTGGGATTTGCAGTCCAATAGCATCTGGAGGGCTGCATGATTCCCACCCCTGATCTGGGATTTGCAGTCCAATAGCATCTGGAGGGCTGCTTGATTCCCACCCCTGATCTAGAGGGCCCTCTGCATCCCTCCTCCACTCTGGCCCAAGGATCTGCCAGATCACAAGACAGAGTGTCTTGTCTTATCTCTCTACTGCCATATTTTGATTCAATTACCCAGCTAATGCAAAGCCTCCATTTCCTTCCTGGAGACTTTGCAAATGAAAACACTCCTGTTTTCACATTCCCAGCAAATCATTCATTTGGACCCATGCCTAGGCAAGCCTGGTCTTGCATAAACTGAACCTGGTTGACTCCCATTGGATTCTCCAGGTACTCAGGTAGGAAAAAGAGGCAGGGCTGAATCAGAGGTGTGGAGACTATTTTCTTTTTGGCAAGTGCAAACTGTGAAAACAAATATTCTCCAAACACCTACAGAGTGCCCTTCCCTCCCATCAAATAGCCACAACAATAACCCAGCCAAACTAAGATTAAAGGACATTTGTTGTCCTGTTATTGTTGGACTTCAAATCCCATCATCCCCAGCCAAAGGGTCAGTGGTCATGAATGGTGGAGTTGTAGCCCAGCATCACTTGGGTTGGGATACTGGACTTGTAACAAGAGGGTTGTGGAACCTTTGGGTCTTCAGATGTCTTGGATTACAATTCCCATAATCCCTTGCCACTGACCATGCTGGGTGGGGCTCCTGAATGTTGAATGAGAATTATGCAGTTCTCCCAGTATTGATAAACTACAAGTACCATCTCACCACTTACTATGCTGGCTAGGACTGCTGGGAGCTGGTTTCTGAAGGGCTAGATGATTTGGCCCGAAATTTCTTCACAGAACCCCAGAGTTGGAAGGGAACCCAAGAGATATCTAGTCTAAACCCCTGCCAGTCAATGAATAAAATAAATTCTACAGTATATTTTTAAAAACCTATGGAAAGCACACCATTTATATGTATTGGCCCTAAAAACATACACCCATGGTGGATAACTTATGGCCCTCCAAATATTGTTGGACTCCAACTCCCATTATTCTTGATCTCTGGCTGGAAATGATTGGAGCTGGAGTCCAAACATGATCTAGAGCTGTGCTTCTTAAGTTATGTGATGTTGGGGACTGGCATCATATTTGTGCCCATTGGCTATGGTTGTTACAGTACTTTCTTTCCTGGGAACTCCAAGAAACTGGCCATAAATCCACCACTTTCAACCCACCAATTTCGGGGGTTGAAGGTTTAGAACTTTGTCACTGGATTTCCATACACATGGGGATTGTCTGCATGAAGGGGGGGGAAACGGACTGCTACACTCCACAATAATAGCAAGTCTCAATCTATCTTAATGGTTTTACAGCCCCCATAAACTTTGCATGTCTGTAGATAAGATAGCCACCACAAGTGGATTACTCGAGTTTCTAAATCTGCTGCCACCAAACATTTTTTTAAAAAATACCTATTTCTAAGGTGCGCACAAGCAATATTCCACCTTTCCAAAAATAGATAAAAAAGATAGAACAAACCTCAATTTTATTGCCTTAGCGATCACTTGCTAAGGTAAAAATCCAACATGGTGGCAGCGGGCGCTTGCGCTGTAACCCAGCCCCACCCCTGCGCTCATCCAGCCAATCAGGTTTGCACTTTATCCTGCATGGAGAAGTGATTCATGTCAAATTGTTTGTCTTAATGAGCAGAAATGTGCATATCCTTGGAGCTTTTTTAAAAAATCGGGAAAAGCCGCAAATGCTTCTCTCGTGTCGTTTTTACTCTCTTTGGGCCTCCCGCCTTCATAGTACAATGAGACAATACGGGATCCCATTAAGACAGTTTATTTTCTGAGCTAATTATGTCACTCTGTCTTGTGATTTGGAAGATCCTTGGGCCAGGGTGGAGGAGGGATGCAGAGGCCCCTCTGGATCAGGGGTGGGAATCATGCAGCTATCCAGATGCTATTGGACTGCAAATCCCAGAAGCCCTAGCCAACATCTTGTGGACTGCAGTGCCCATCACCACTAGAGATTCTAGTATTTTCACCATGTGGACACCCCCATGAACTCTGGAAACCAGCTATTGCATACGTCAAATCTAGTCATTCATATATAGCAGCCGAGGGTTTGTTTGGTCAGTTTGGGGGGTTATTTTTAGTGCTGCCATGAGACATGCAGAGCTTCCACTTGGAGATCCAACCCTCCCCTGCCTCATAAAGAAACTAGTGCTACTGAGTTTTGACCCCGTGAACCAGAGATTTGAAAGATGCTAATCTTGTTTACAATCTTGCTTTGGAGCTCCAATGTTAAGTGGAACAGAAGGCATCAATTAGATGGATTAAGACAGTAAATAATCATAGGATTTGATGGGAAGTAAACAGGCACATGATCAAGTCCACACATAGGATCAGACCAATGGTCTGTCTATCTTGTGCAAGGCATGCTCCTGAGAATGGGGAAAGGCTTACTTACATCTTGGGGAGGTATCTTTTCCAGCATCTCTCAGGGATATTTTAGCTGGAGATACAGGGCAGGGGTAAGTCATGGGCAGAAGCTCCCGGTGGACTTAAGTGCAGGAGTAAGGAATATTTGGCCCATCAGATGTTGACCAACAACAACTCATCTTCCACAGCCAACATGGCATGTGTTGGATGATGGGAGTTGCCCCCTAAACATCTACTGGAGGACTAGATATTACATACCATAGCTGAAACAGAAGCCAGTGGTAGCCCATAGTTCTCATGTCAGTGGGGGCCATGAATTCACTCCAGGTTTTAGTTCAGACTTTGAGAGCTATCCAAGGTGCTGAAGTTATGTTGGGATAGTTGCTTAGTGCCTTCGATAGTGCATAGTAAGATATTCAAAATCCAGAATGGATTCACCAACCCACTGACATGGGGCACTGTGGGCACACCAATTTTCATTGGCATAATATGAGTTAGTTGCAAATGTTCTTATGACTGAAGGTTACACAAACCATGAACCTGTCCTTGAGTTTATTATTTACTTTCACTCTTTAATTCTATTTATACCCTTCCTTTCTTGCACATTGGGACCCAAGGCAACACATAGCATAGATTAAAACAAACTACAGTTGAACAAGCAGTTCTGATAATAAAAAAAATTAAACAAATGATTCTATTAAAAACCTGCACTTATTTAAAAGTACATAAAACATAACAGTGATAATACAAGTATCACGTACCCAGTAGTTAAAAAGACTCTTCTGAAATAGCCAGTGAATTGCTCAAAACCTATCTAAATCAAAATATCTTTGCCTACCATCAACTTGTAGGCACAAAAAGACAAATTCATGGTATTAGTCAGGATGGCTACATGTTACCTCCAGTATTAGGTAGTATGTCTGAGCATACCTCTTGCTATGGAATGCAAATGGATGGATAACGTGGCTGAAATCTTTTTGAGTTAAGCTGGAGTAACTGAGGTTTATGTCAGCATTACAGTCTTTTCTGATGTTGCACAAAGAGATATCCAATACCTCCTCATGCAACAATGTTTTCCTGGCTATACAATGGCTGATGGATGGAGCTGGGGTGCAGCTTCACCTTCTCAACCTTAAATAGACACTGAATGCCTGAGAGGGAAGTGCATTGAGAAAGCTCCCTATCCCCATTGCCCAACTAGTAGCCACTGCCTTCCGCAACCTCCTCCAGAAGTACTTTGGTGGAACTGGATATTCCATACCAGCATCAAGTAGGACATCAGTCCTCTTGTCCTGCTTGTGGACTTCCTCTATGCATCTGGTTGGTCACCGTAGGACAAGACTGGAATAGATAAGCCTTGTTGGTCAGATCAACACAGGTCTTCTTGTGACAATTCAGAACAAAAGCTCTTCAATTAGAGGAAGTCTGCCTTAAATACTACTTGCTGGAGGAAATAAGTAGGAAGTTGAGATTGCATTAATATCCTGATTGTGGGCTGCCCACCAGCACACTCAGGACATTTTTGCACTCCATATTGACAATACTGTACTATGATTCCAGTTTAACTGCTATGGTTCCATCCTATGGAATCCTGGAATTTGTAGTTTAGGGACAGAACTGTATTTAGAATTTTCAGCCAGAGAGTTCTAGTGCCTCACCACACTACAACCCTCACCGTCCCTAGATTCAACAGGATGCAGCCAGGACAGTTGAAATAGAATCATAGTGCTGTAATTGTGCAGTGTAAAAGGGTCCCCAGAGGTTTCTTCAAGAAGGCAATTCACATTTCCTTTCGGAGGCCGTAAAATATGGCAGCCAAAGGAATTTGGAAGGGGTAAGAACTGCAATATAGCCATGTTGCGCTGCACCTTGCTAATCCAACATTACAGCCATGGCAGTTAAAGTGAAATCATAGCACTGTAATTATATAGTGTGGAAGGCCACTAGTAAAATCAGAATGCTGGATTAGACAGTCCTTTGGTCTCTGCTTTACAGAATCATCTGGCACACTTGTAGCTCTAATGGGTGGTCTTTGATATCATTCCCAGCTCAGAAATGGATTCCAGACTTCCATTATATGTGTGTTGTGTGCCTTCAAGTCATTTCCAGCTTATAATGACCCTAAGGTGAACCTAACACATGGTTTTCTTGCCAATATTTGTTCAAAGGGCGTTTACCCTTGCCTTTCCCCTGGGGCTGAGAGAGTATGACTTGCCCAAGGTTACCCAATGGTTTTCCATGACCAAGTGGAGATTTGAACACTGGTTTCCCATAGTCCCAGTCCAACACTTAAACCACTATACCATGCTGGGTCCCTATCCTTATCATAAGGTTTTCTTGACAAGATTTGTTCAGAGGGGGTTTGCTATTGCTTTTCTCGGAGGCTGTAACATTCCCAAGGTCACCCAATAGATTTCCATGGCTGAGTGTGGATTCGAACCCTGGTCTTCCAGAGTTCTTTTCCAGCACCCAAACCGCTACACTATACTGGATCCCAAGTTCCACTGCATAGTAGAGAAAAATAATACATTGTTATAGCCATGAAATCCTGCCAGTACCTAAATTTGTTCTCTCTCTCTCATCTCCTGCAGATGTATTTTTATTTCTCAGACAAAGTGGTCCTTCTGTTTGACTTCTGGAACGTCCACAGCCCGGCAGGTATGAAAACAAAACACAGTCTTATCTAAGTCAAAATATATGCTGCTGAGCCAAATTAGAGGGATGCTAGAAGACTGAAGAGATTAGAGGAAACCTTAGCTGCAGAGGAGATAGAGAGTGATTATGAAAGCTGGCTCTGTTCAGCCCAGCACCTGAGCTCTTATAAGATAAAAACCCTGCTTAGAATGATTGACTTCATAATCTTTTCTGATGCCAAAATGGAAAGGTCAGATACACATGGAACAACCACTTCCCAATCCAGTCTGCACACAGTTTGTCTTTTTAAACACTTATATACATCAAATGCAACAAAATTGCCTGTAGCATATTACTTTGTGTAATAACAACAACTTTACTTTCTAAAAATGACAAAATGTCCACCTACACCATCTGTTGAGAGGGATCCTGGCTTTCTACCCCAATTTCCATCCTAAAGACAACACCGCTAAAAAAGGGGGCAGACATATATCCTTACTTCATGGATATTCCCTGAAAAACAAAAGAATTTCGGGTGAACAACTGCAAGGACAGAAATTAACTAAGGGGCCATTCATACTACACATTTGTAACACTATGATTCTACTATAACTGCCATGGCTGCATCCTATGGAATCCTGGGATTTACAGTTCAGAGAAGCCATATTTTGAATTGTCTACCAGAAAATTCTAGGGCCTCTACAAATTACAAATCCCAGGATTCCATAGTTGCAGTTAAAGTGGAATAATAGTGCATTAACTGTGTAGCATGAAATTGTCCCTGGTTTACACTAAGTAGGAGTAGTAGTCTATCTCTTAGGTACTCCATGAATGCTTACCTTACAAACTGAATGCTTGTTCTTCAACCTTTTGGACTGGGATGTGCATTTATCCACTAGGTAAACATGACTTTCCCCCTCCTTTTTGCTTCTCTAGATGATTAACAAAGGAAGCTGCTTCAGAAGGTTATGTGGCACCTCATACTGTCTTTATAGTGCATGTAGCTCCACCCCTAGTCTAGGGAGCCAATCAGGCCTTTGGGGGTGGAGCTACCCACTTAACCCTTTCATGGCTTGAGCACATTTAGGGCTATGTTCCCTAGACTAACTAAAGCGGGTTGGTCCTTGGGTTGAGTTTATGCTGCCCTACAGGAAAGGAGACCAGAGGAAGGGGAAGATATGCATGTGTTGGGTAATTTTAGAACTAAAATTTAGATTGTGTGGGGAGGTATTTCAGTGTGTGTCTCAAAACTAGGGCTGCTGGGTGAAATAAAGAACAGGGCTCCTGTACTGTTAATGGTTGTGTAAAAGAGGCAATTTCAACAAGTGTTGCTAGCATGAGAACCAACACTTGCTTAAACTCCCTCTTCTGCACAGCTGTTAAAAAGTCCAGGAGCCCTGTTCTTTCTTTCACCTGGCAGCTCTACTTAAAGCACACACACCTCTACCTGGCTGGCTTTAGAACCAGATAACCCAACTGGAAGCTTTGGCAAATGGTGGCACAAGAATGAGAATGTTCAAGTTGGACCAATGAGGGAAACAGCTTGGCTCAGAACAGGGAGAATGCTGGGAGTGAGTGTTAGTTGGCTCACTTCAAGAGGGGCAAGGAAGTCCAGCTTGGGAGCAATGGAGGAAAAGGCAAAGAAGAACCTTGAAAAAGAAGGTGAATAACTTGAGTAGCTGAACCCAGGAACCTTGATATGTACAAACTGATCCATTTCTGGGGTTGATCAAGGGGAGGGAAAACCCTGCTAAGGCTGTTCTGTCTGTATGTGTATTATGGCCATAACGTTATGCTGACAGAGTTATGTTGCTGACACTCTACCTAGTGAATTGTCATGATGCACAACAAGAAAGCACTGTGCAAAATGTCCAACCATGCAAGAGGGCCTCTCATGGCACACTGGCCATGCTGCTGCCTCTCCTTGTGCAATGGTCCCTGTGATGTAACCACATCTCCTCTCTCCTCTTGAGAATATGGATGTTGTGCAATGCTGCAATTCAACTTGATACAATTATAAGTTGGTTTACAATGATTTACCCTCCCAACAAGATGCCAGCTGATGTTGATAGGTGTGTGTGTGTGGATATCACTAGGGAGCTTCAGGGCCATACTTTGCCACATGTACCCTTTGCCATTTTGCCTTTTACCACAGTCCCATACCATCCTCCAAAAATTGAAGAGGAGACACAACAGCTGATTTCCAGGAGACAGTAAGAAGGTACAGCAGACTCCTCCTCTGTTCTCAAGAAGGGAAGACTAAACCCAATGGGACAAGAATCAAATCTTGGCTAAGCTTTAGAAGAATTCCTTACATTTTGTCCACTTTCCTTTGGGACAGGGAAATACTTCCATCCTGGCCAGCTTTGCTTCTAGGAGATCTAATCTGGCTGGTCTCCAGCTGAACAGAGAGATAAGGAGCAGGAGGAAACTGGTTTGTCCTAGAGGCCTCACAGTCGGCTGGTGATCCAAGCCAGAGATAAGGCCCAGGAGTGGGTGTCCGGGGCTTCATGGTTTCAGCAGAATAGAGCAAACAGGCAGCTTTCCTGTTCGCAAGAGCTGGAGGCTAAGTGAATAGAATCATAGAAACATAGAGTTGGAAGGGGCTTCATGGACCAACAATCCAACCCACTGTCCAATTAAGGATCTCCAGCTAAAGCATCCCTGGCAGGTAGCTGTCAAGTCTCTTTTTGAAGACCTCCCGAGACATCTCCAAAATGGAGAAGCCACCACTTCTCCAAGCAATGGGTTCCATTGCCAAACAATTCTTACTGTCAAGAAGTTCTTTCTAATGTTCAATTGAAATCTGCTGCACTGTAACTTAAAACCATTAGACCTGGTCCTACTACCCTCTAGGACAGCAGAGAACAAACCTGCATTCTCCTCCTATGATAGCCCTTGAGGTGTTGAAAGAAGCAGAAACAGAGCTCAGAAAACAGGATCCCTGGGTGAGGTTGATTTAATTCCTCCTCCCAAGTTGCACACTTTGCTCCAAAACAACACAAATCCCCAAAGGCTGCTGTTTCCTGTGGTGTGACAGTTAAGTGTGCTCTGCATACAAGAGCTTGTTTTATATTCTATGCCAGGGCTGGTAGCTATGGAGTGTTTGGAGCCTACAATGCCTATTGGCTCTAGCCAGCAATGCCAATGCTGAGGAATTATGGGCCTTGCAATTCCTGGTGGGGAAGGTAATGCCAACTTCTGCAACAGGAATTATGCAATTGTTATGGTGGATTTTTTTAAACAAGGAATTCTCATACTGCCTTCCTCTAGTTATTAGCTACATCAAATATCTAATTTTTAATCTTCCCCATTCACTCCATCGCTCTACTGGAAATTTTGCTCAGCCTTCTGGAAGTCCAGAATCCTAAAGGGCAGCAACAGACAGTAATGCTGGCATAAATGTCTAGGAATACTGTAAGCACAGCGGCAGTCATAGCGTTGGATTAGTTATGCCCATGTATCAGCCAGAAAGAATGGCTGCTGTTGAATCACCGGAGAACTCCTGGTGTAGGGAGGCAGCAGAGCCCTGGTGGCACAGTGGTTAAATGCCAGTCCTACAAGTCACCATGTTGCAAGTTCGATTCCAGCAGGCTCCAAGGTAGACTCAGCCTTCCATCCTTTTGTAGGTCGGTAAAATGAGTACCCACCTTGTGGGGGGCAATTAGCTAACATACATTGGAAACTGCTTAATGCAGGGTAGATGTGTAAATAGCTATTGCTTAAAACAATTTGTAAGCCGCTCTGATAGCCTTGAGGCTGAAGAGCGGGGTATAAATAAATACATAAAAAAATAAAAAAGTATCCAGGCTTTGAGAATGTATAACCATCAGCTGTGGTGGCTGCCAGCTTCCATTTCATGGTAGTGGTGAATCCACTTCAGGTTTTAATCTGAATTTTAAAGGCATTATTCAAGCCATGGAATGATTTCAAAAATATATATTTCAGCACCTGGGACAACTCCTTTAAAGTCTGCAACAAGTCTTGGAATGGAATTGCCATCCTACTGACCTGGAAGCCACCAGCATAAATGGCAATCTTTAAGGCTGGAATTCTCTTCGGGCATTATGCTGGCACAACTCCTAGTTAGACCAGAGTATTGCCCTGTGGGAATTCCAGCCTTAGATTTCACCAGATACCTTTTTTAAAAGCTTATCACACCTCAGAGCAAAGACTTGTAGGGATCCCATTGCTGACTGCAATGCTACACAAACCATACTTACGTACATGGCATAGTCAGAGGGATGTGAGACCTGATAGGAGCCCTGGTGGCGTAGTGGCTAAATGCCAGTGCTGCAAGCCACAAGGTTATGAGTTCGATCCCAGAGGGCTCCAAGGTTGACTTCCATCCTTCCGTAAGTCGGTAAAATGAGTACTCAGCTTGTTGGGGGCAATTAGCTAACACATTGTAAAACTGCTTAGGGAGTGCTTTGGCACTGTTAAGCTGTATATAAATATCAATGCTATTGCTGTTGAGATAACAGCCACACTCTTCCCCAACTGTAACTCTTCTTCTTTTGACAGGGATGGTACTCTCGGTTGTGGTCATCATGCTGCTAGCAGTGTTGTATGAAGCCATCAAGGTGGGCAAGGTGAAACTGAACCAGCGCACAATGCTGGCCGTCCCTCCCAGCATCAGCCAGGAGACTTTAGGAGAACCGGAGAGGGTGTCTATTAACACAGGCACAGCCCGTCTAACCAGCACCCAAAAAATGTAAGAAAAATGGGAGGGAGAGAGAGAGAGAGGTTGTCCCCAATCTCTCCTAAGGCTCACTGGCAAGTTCAGTAAACTTGGGCAACACTGGAGAGGTGGCCTTCTAAGTGGTAGCTCCCTACTTGCAGAACTCCTTCCGAAAACAGTTACGGTTGGCCTCATTAGGAGGAATCCACACTACACAAATACTCCAGTTTAGAACTGGATTATTTGCATGGCTCCTTCCTAAGGAATCTTGGGATTTGTAGTTTTACAATGTTTTTAGCCTTTTCTACCAAAGCGTGCTAGTGGCTCACCAAGCTATAAATCCCAGGATTTCATAGGAAGTAGCCATGGCAAATAATCCAGTTCCAATTTGGATTATTTCTGTACAGTAGGGCACCCATATCCACTGGGGATTGGTTCCGAGGGGGTGGGGGCATGGATACCAAAAACTGTGGATAATAGCAAACACCATTGAAAATAATGGGACTTCCTGTTTAAAATACCATAAAGTTGCCTTGGAGGACCTAGAAAATGGCTAGAGATGACACATTTTCTAGGAAGACTCTATGGTAGGCTAAGGCAAAAGCACACTTCTGCAGTGTCTCCAAGCTTGTGTGTTCTTCCTCATTCACAACCTTTGCCTTTTTTACCATGTCTGATGTTACTTGGCCAGAGGTGTCCCAGTTTTCATCTGCAAAATGTTCTTGGGTATGCAATGGGGTCACAGAAAGGGCAAGGGGTATGTGGTACCCCTATGCTGTGCTTTGTCCATCTTTGGATTAGATTTTTTTAATGCAACAGAATATGGTAGAAAACAACATGGCTGGCTGGCTGGCATCCTGAAGAGAACCAGTCCACACTATGCCACTGATATTCAAACCTTGGTTGTTAAATTTAGAAGTTATACTAGTTTTCATTGGGAAGTTAGGAGAGGTGGAACTCGAGAGAAGCCAAATGCCAGAAACAGGAGAGAGAAACTTGTGCATCCCAGCATACCTAAGGCTGGGGCCTAAAGCTGTTAACCTAGCGACTGCCATTCATACACCTGCAAATCAGACCCATCATTTAGTCTAACATTCTTTTTCTTTTGAAATAGGCAATTCCCTTGGCACATGGCCCAGACCCTCATTCACGTGGTCCAGGTGGTCCTTGGATACCTGGTGATGCTGGCTGTGATGTCCTACAACACGTGGATCTTCCTGGGTGTTATAGTGGGCTCGGCCATTGGGTACTACGTGGCATATCCTCTGCTCAGTATCCGATAGCAAGTGCCATGGTCTACTCCAGCGAAGGCTCAACTGTGCAGGCTATCCAGACTGTGTATGAGGAATTGATCCATAAGGACATGCCAGTAATTGGGATGTGGAAGTCATCTCAACGGTGGCTGAATGACCCTCTTTCTTTCCACTTGATATGATCTCTGACCTCGACCTGCATAAAAATTCAGGACTTCTGATCTTGTTTTCTTTTTTAAAACAACATTTTTGTTTCCAGATTTCTTTTTCTAAAAGGAGCCTTAAGTGCCTTCGAACGTATTCCCGAAGACTGTCTCTACATAGTCACAGTTGCTAAGAAAGCTGGTATGTACACTGAGTGAGATCATAGGTCCACTGAACCTCAGATTGTCTGGTGGGACCAGCAGCAGATCTCCAGGGTCTCAAGCAATGTGCCTGTGCCTGTCTGTGTGTGGGTTGCTGTTGTTGTGGGTTGGGTCTTAAACCACAGTTCCTACCCAGAGTCGTTTTTCCAGTTACAGCTTAGTAAGGTTAGCGTTAAACCCTTAAGAGAACCAGTTCACCCATCTTGACCTGTTAAAGGAAAGTTGCAGTATTCATGGTCAGTCTGGGAACTTATCCTGCATGGATATGGAGGGCAACCTATAACTACATCAATTATTGAAATAATGAAGTTTAAACGTGTGGTTGAAAAATTTAAAGAAACGTAGGGGACAATGCATTCATTCTTAATCATGGGATGGGCACAGTGTAGCCCTTGGGACCCCAAGGCGTGGCCTTTGAACCCTCCCCAAACCTTACACCCTTCCCTTTAGCACCAATTTTCAGGTGATTTTTCACACACACCCCCAAATGGTGGTTTAACTCCCCCCTGCCCCTTCCAAAACCCATGTAAAAAAATAACTAAAGTAGCCTGGGAAATGGCCAAAAGGTCAGGTAGGAGTGATGTACTGTGTGGGGTCTCCTTCCTTGGAAGTCTTTAAACAGAGGCTGGATTGCCATCAGTCAGGGATGCTTTGATCAAGATTTCCTGCGTGGCAGGGGGTTGGACTGGATGGCCCTCGTGGTCTCTTCCAACTCTACAATTCTATGATTCTATGATTCTATACTGAAATGGGACAGTGTGGCCTTTTCCTGCTCTGCAGTTGCCCACCCTGGTGTATCCTCAAGGCATGAGTTACATTCTCTTACAACTTAATGCTGAGGCAAAGAAAACCCAGTGAAACTGATGAGCGGTTGACTCAGTATCCATAAAAGAAAGGATATGGTTATTCAGTGGGCCTTAACTAACTTATGGAACTCACTTCTAAAAGATGAAGTCATGGCCACTGGTTTAGATGCCTTTAAAAAAACATGTGTGTGTACATTGCAGGAGGATGAGACATATTCATAGATCATTCCACCCCTTTATGCTTAGACATAAAGAAAATACACTCTCTTGGAGTGTGGTGGAGTCTCCTTCTTTGAAGGTTTTTAAACAGGCTGGATGGCCATCTGTCGGGAATGATTTGAATGTGTATTCCTGCATGGCAGAATGGGGTTGAACTGGATGGCCCTTGAGGTCTCTTCCAACTCTATGATTCTATGGAGCATAAACATTCAAACTCCAGGTATCAGATGATGGGGACACCTACTGCTTTTATGTCTTGCTCATGGGCATCACAGAAAATTTTTGGATTGCTCACTACTGGACACTTTGCCTCATTCAGAAGTTCAACATGAATTGCTCCTCTACAGCTGTCTGGGCTTCAGCATCATCAAGCTGATGCTGATATAAATCACTTCACTGGATTCTAAAAAGATGAGTGCAAGAATGGAATGCATGAAAGACCTGGAGGTACTGGAGATGGCCAGAGGGGTTAGAAAACATGGAGTCAAGTGGAACTTGGGAAAGCTGCATGCTCAGAATCATATGTAAGTATTGGTTAAAGAGGAGGCACAATTTAACAAGTACGTGGGAGGAAAGGTACAAAAAAAAATGTAAAACAAGTGCTACAAAATCTGATAGAAAATCATATTAAAATAATTTTGAATCCAAATAACCTGTAGTATTCAAGCTCTGGTTTGTCGTCCTTTTTTGTTGTCCCTATTCACACACACACCCCTTTCCCTTTGTCATCTGTGCACAGTGAAGATCCCTGTCTGCCACTGTCAGGACAGGCAAATGAAAAACCTGGTAGGCACACTCCTAATAGAGTTAGGAGAATTCTTTGTTTCATGGTTTTTTTAAAAATGAAAAAGTCTCAAGTCACCTGTCTAGTTCTTGAGGATGGAAGATGCTTACATTACAAATCAAGGGGGAGGACATGGCATGCCGGAAGAAACAGAAAGAATAGGTAGTACGGTTTGGTGCTCACCAGTAAAAGTGGGAGCAAAGGAAAAACAGTGGAATTGCCACAGTTGCGTTTGGCAAGAGGTAATGTGCTCTTGACAGCCAGTGCAATGTAGTAGTTTGATTGTTAGATTAGAACTGTGGGAGACCAGGGTTCAAATCCCTGCTCAGCCATGGAAGTGTAATGGGTGACCTCAGCCAAGTCACACACTCTCAGCCTCAGAGGAAGGCAAAGGCAAACCCCCTGTGAACAAATCTTGCCAAGGAAAAAACCATGATTAGTTCGCCTTCGGGCTGTGTCACCTGGTGAAGAACAACATGTGGTCCTCTTCCAAAATGTGGTCTTCACACCACCCTCTCCACCAGAGAGATTTCAACCTATATGTGTTCCAAGGCAGCCCACATTACGCTAAGGATGAGACAGGTCGGACTGCCATTAAATAAAGCTGGATTTTATTATTAATATATAAGCACATTTTTCTTAAACATTTGGTATAAGATTTGCAATAAACTATCTCAAGAGAGACAGAAAAAGGCAGGCTTTGGATCCAAAGATTAAGGCACTTTTGAAACAAACAGAAGAGCCCAACAGGGCAAAATTCTTTCCCCACCATAATTTAACAGGAATTAACAAAAACATTGAAGAGGCACAGGGAAATGGGAATGTTATCACTGCAGCTAGAAAGAACATGTGAAGTTGAGATCATGGACTGTTTTCCCTATCAAGTCTTCCTTGGCCCATCTGGAAAGGTTCAATAGGACATACCTGAAGGTATTCAACACTCTTCTATAGGATTTTTCTATCTTTCTCAGTCCCTGATTCAAAAATACCCCTGCAACTTGAATCATAAGATACTCCATTTCCACCCAGACCAAATCTGTTTAGCTGTATGCATGCATCCGCGCACACATACATGGCATTTATGTCTTCCCATCCATTAAAAAAACAGCCATGTGCTGGGAGAGAGCAACTATGCACGTACATCCATCATTCTCTGCTCCCCAACAGCTTCTTCACAAACCTTCCAAAACTGGACCTTCTCTGACCTACAGGAACATCTCCATCCTCAAGCCATGACTAATCTCATGCTTCACCTACAGGGTCCTGCAACTGGGGCTCCCAGACTCACTCCAGAATTTTGAAATAGAACCAAGAGATGGGGAAAGAACAGCTGTTTTCCTTGGCATGTTGACTCTGCTGAAGCAATGTTAAGATATGGTGGGGATCTGAGATGGGAACACATCTCACACTAAGAAGGGTTGACCAAGTTGAGATCAGCCAACCTATAATAGTTAAAACTCATAGAGGGGGGAATGAGACACCCAACAGATTAAGAAAAGAAAAGAAAAGAAAAGCAGTCAGACTCTTGCATCTATTGGGCAAAGAGTGGGTCTAGGAGGGGAAAGACGGGAACTACGGGATCTTCAACAAATAACCAAATTAGGGGATGAGTTCAGCTCAGAACAGATGTGGAAAAAGCATTTGCCATACAGGTTCCAGCTGCCATTCTTTGTCCCAGTGCTCCAGGCATTTCTTAGCATCCCAGATAAAAAGTGTCTTTTCAGTAGAAACTGGTGGGCAAGAGCAAACACCTATACTCACAACACTCCCATTGTGAAAGACAGAGAGAAAAAGGTGCAAAGAAAGGGGGCAGGGAGAGCAACTCAAGTCATGGCTGTGGATTCCTAGAAGACTCAACCCTGCTTCCCAGAGGCAACTGGTTTGTTCTGTCCCCCCTCCAATCAAATTAAAAGAGGCAACATCTTCCAGAGGGGCTGAGCGCATACAAAGGTACAGGGATTGCTGGGCCAGCCTAGGTGCTCTTCTATTTCCTCCCTACCTCCCGCCCCTTTTTCACAGAGTTCCCGCCTCCAGTCTACCCTTTGACATGGTCAAGAGAAAAAAAACCTCTCTCGTAAGCAAGCGAGGGTCGTGATTCCTAGAACTGAGTCTGCGACCCCTCGTGGTTGTCTGTGACCCCAGAGCTGTTCTCCGTGGACAGCTCTGCTTTCATCTCGTGGACTTGAGCTGCCACCTCTCCTGTCTCCTTATCGCCGGGCTCATGGTGGTCCCCATGGGCTCCCCTGTCAGCAGCCGGGGAAGGGGGTTCAGCCGCAGGCGTGGCATCTCTGGCTTCCTGTTCCTTTCCCTGGCATTCGGCAGAACCTTCCGAGAGATGGTCATGTGTCACCTGAACAGCTTCCTCTTCTTTCTCCTCCCTGCTGTGCTCCACAATTCCTTTGCTCTCTTGGATAACAGCACCATTGCTTAGCTGCTCCTCAGCTTTCCCACCAATGGCCACGGGGGACTCCACTTGGAACTCCTTCACCAACATCGTACGCAGCTCCTTCAGACTGTTGGGGGAGCCCTGCATCGGAGAGGTTGGGCCGCTTTCCGATTCCTCCAGCTCCAGCTCCGTCACATCTGGCGGCGTCGCCTCCAAGGAAGTGACATCATAGGGCGGGGTCCCTTCATCCGTGTGGATGACTGACACCACTTGCTTGGCCCGGCGCTGCTTCTCATCCGAGGGGTCAGATTCCTTCTGGCTGCCAAATTCCTCCCCCCAGTTGATGGGCGTCCCCTCACCCAGCAAGTGCAGGTTGGGGTCACTGTTGTGCATCACAATGCTGTCGCGATACAGGTTGTGTTTCCGCTGCACTGCTGCCTCCTTCACAGCTGAAAAGGTTAAAGCAAAAACAAGAGACTCATTGAAAGTGGGGAACAGTACTGGGTCAACATTTCAATACCCTCAGGAGCTTGGATCAAAACTACACCATTTCAGGTGTTGAAAAAGCACCAAAATATTAAATCAAAGTGGTCCTTTTTGCTTTGTTCCTCAGTTATAATTATTTATATGCAGGCTTTTTCCTACAACTAGCTGACCCAGAGTAACATATGCTGTTATAGTAGATTTGGAATGTTCACATGGTTCAGCTACATGCTATTATTTTAGCCCCAAAAAACACACTTTGCAGCAGTATACCGCCTACATTTGACTATATTTTCCATCTTTCTAAATTTCTAAACTATTGCATTGTTTTACATGTGGGTAGTGAGTGGCTGAGGGAGTGAGAGGAGGGAGGGGCACTTGTGAGGCTGGGGATGTAGATGCGGATTGAGTGGCAGGAGTGGATTGGGAGGTGGAGAGGGAATTTGCATGTGGGTGGTGATTGGCTGACAGAGTGAGAGGGGATTGGTTGGGTATGTTTCCTAAGTGGCCAATCGGCACAGTGGGAAAGGAAGCATACCGAAGAATTTTATATAGAGATTGGGATACAGGGTAGATTATATGCTTTGAAATGTCTTTTAATTAACATTTTTCATCTTGCAAATTATTATTGGCACTTTGAAGACCATATTCTATAAGGATTATTTTCACCATTTAGACAAGCCCTGGGTTAGGAGGACCATGAGGGAGAGCAAATACATCCCACCAGAGTGGTCATATTGCACTTCCTATATATAGAGCCCCCCACAAGGAGAAAAGTAACTTCCTTCTCACCCATCATAATGTCTTTCATGACAGACTGGAGCACCACCTCTTCGTACGTGTTCTCCACCAGGATGAAACGGGCAAAGTCCTCGAAAATCAGCTCCTGGAATCTCGCTAGGTCCTACCGGGAGAAAGGGTGTCATCAGACAAGCCAGGGATTACAACAGGTGTGGGCAAAATATAGCTCCAGGAACCCCCCAGGGATGAAAAATTGCTCCTAAATGCCTTCTAGGGGCATGGGGGGCATTATTATTCATATATTTCATAAATGGTTTTACATGTTTTTTCTCAGAATCATTTCACATGGTTCAGCTACATGGTATTATTTTAGGGGAAATAATATTGCATTGTTTTACATGTGGGTGGTGAGTGGCTGCGGGAGTGAGAGGAGGGAGACGATTGGTTGGGTATGTTTCCTAAGCGGCCAATCAGCACAGTGGGAAAGGAAACATACCCAAGATATAAACACACACACACACACACACACACACACACACAGAGTTGTCTCTTCCTATTCGCTGGGGTTTGGTTCCAGGACCCCCTGTGGATACCAAAATCCGTGAATACTCAAGTCCTATTATATGCAATGGCATAGCAAAATGGTGTCCCTTATATAAGATGGCAAAATCAAGGTTTGCTTTTTGGATTATTATTTTTTTAAGAATATTTTCAAGCCGTGAATACTTAAATCCATGGATAGCATGCTGTATATTGTATTTTTAAAATCTGTTTTATGGAAGCTGCCTTGGGTCCCATCTTGGGAGAAAGGCAGCATACAAATGAAATAAATAAATAAATAAGGTCCAGAGCTGAATCTGTTTTTTGAGGGAGTGTACAACTCCCAGTATCCTCCAGCCACCATGGCTGCTAGGGGATTCTGGGAGTCACAGTCGAACAAGACTCTCCTTTTCAAGCTCTGAGGAGGCCTTACTCTTAGCATGGACTTCCTCCACCCCAGTAGCACCTACTTCCTGCCAAGGAGCCATCCTTACCCCCTTGCATGTGGGTGCCAGCTTCTTCAGCAGGAAGGGAATGGTGATCTGAAGGAGGGCCTCCCGGAAGAACTTCTTCCTCACCGTGCTGCTGTCATAGTCGTATTTCTGGGGGGAAAGGAGGGGGGAAAGGAAGTGGAGTTACGTCATTTGAAGGGGAGACCCGGGGATAAAAAAAACACAGGAAGGAAACAACAGGAAGCAGCCTGGGACCCTGTTAATGTAGTGGAGCTGGGGAACACAGGACAGAAGCACCAGGACTTTTTTATCAGCAGGAAGAAAGATGGTGCCTACTCCCCAAAAAGCATAATTGAAATAGACTAAAAGCATTTAAAACAATCAGACAAGTCAAAGCAAAGCTAGAACAGGAGTTCAGAAGCCTTCTTAAGATGGCGGGACAGTATCACAATTTATGGGAAATGTAGCATTCTTCATGCAGCTCCCACTTAGTAAGTTTAGGAAACTCCTTGCATGCTTAAGTTTCTACCCACCTTCTCCTCTCAAGCTATCTCAGCCATTTGGAGCTATGGGGTGACCATTGAGTTATTCATCACATGGCCTCCTGATTTAAATGCTTTATGATGCTTTGTTCATCATTCCCTCTTTGGGGAGAGAAGCCTCACCATGAGGTTCTTCATTCTCTTCCTTCCATTACGTCCACTCATCTGACCCCCATGTGCAAAGAAGAGAAATGAGCTCTTGCTTACCTGCATTAACCTTTTTTTATTTTAAGAATAAGGAAATATGGATGTTACTGCTGTAATACTTAGAAACTCCTGATTTGTTTTATCCTCTCCTAATCTGAAACTCCCAGGACTGGGTGAGGCTATTACCTTGAAATCCTCTTAGTTAAATACCTAGCCTTGCTTTGAATATGCAGATTGCTATACCTTCAGTAAACATTTTGATATGCATTTTTAAGCAACCGTCTTTGTTGTCTTTAATTTGTCTGAGTGGCCTTTAATGACTAGGTGATTCAGAATACATACAAATGCAAATTGAGTCTAGTCTGCTCTCTGCAAACTCAGCTTAGTACTTTTCTAAAGAAGATATTCCCAAGGGGCTTGCTCCCTGGAATCCTTAATACATTTTTAATTTTTATACTCATACACCCCAACACAACCATCTTTTGGAAGAAAGAGAGAGAAAGAGGCAAAAAAAGAAGAAATGCAAAAAAAAAAAAAATGGTAGATGTAAAGAGATGGGAGCAAAGACCCTGTTGTTCTTTGGGTACCCTGTGGGTTTTGAAAGGAATTTTGCTGCCTCAGTTATGTGTTTGGTTTTCACTCTGTGAATTCTATGATTCTATGAATTGCCACCTACATCTGTTATCTTTCTATGCTATCCAACAATTTCCTCCTTGAGGCAGATATGACCTTATGCCTAACAGTAGGTCCGGCTACGGTATCTGTGATCTCTACTGAGGGGCACATACACTAGATGGGGTAATAAGAGGCAGCCCCAAAGGGACACAAGTCGACAGTCGGATCCAGCCCAGGTATTGCTGAGTTTTTGCCCCTGGCCTGGCAGCCTTACCTTGAGCACACGCTCCAAGATGCGCTGGATGGCTTTACACAACTCGTCTTTGCTGAGTGACTTCCCCAGCTCCTGATGAAGGAGCGTCTCAAAAGTGTAGACTGTATCGTCCATTTGCTACATTACAAGAAGGTAGAAACAAACAAAAACACATCATCACCATCATCATCTTCATCATCACCATCCCCCCCACCTTTTCCCCAGTTCAGGACTCAAAGCAGTTTAACAACAGTTTTAAAAAAAACAACATACACCATTTAAAATTCACAAAATACAAAAGTTAAAAAGTGATCAAAACTATCCAAAAAATTAAAACCGATTAAAACATTACTCCAGCACAATGCCAGCATCACAAATAGGAAAATCCAATGGCTACCCGTTATAAATTTGGGGGGAAAGAGAGGAGATATTTTTGACACCCAGAGTTTGAGTTGTAACTGGAGATGGAGATAGTTATCATTTAAAGTGGTCGCCATATAAGTATTAAGTGGAGTAATCATAAATGAGAAAACAATTTTAGCAGAAGCCTTATGATAGTACATTGATATTCTTAGCCTATTTTGGTTAAACAATGAGGAAATCAACTTTTATTTATTACGTTTGAGAACCAAAGATACTGCTATGTTAATTGAATAGATTTTTCAAAATATGAAGGCGGTGGGACAGAGAGAAAGGCCTTCCCAGCAGATCTCAAAGCACAGGCAGGTTTCTAAGGGAGAATGCATTATGGGGGTGGACAGTATTTATTTTATTTATTTGTGCAATTTCTATGCTGCCTTTCTCCCAAAGTGGGACCCAAGGCGGCTCACCAGAACAGTCCACAAAGAGAGATCTTTGACCAAGCAAATAGCAAGTACCGCTTGCTGAAACCACTTAATATATTCAAAATGTCCAGAACAAATATTTAGGAACTCCCTTCAGCTTGGATACGGAGGAGAATGTGTGACCCACCCAGATATTGCTGGACAATAACTTCCACCACCCTAGGGAATGGTTGGAGCTGGAGTCCGACAATCCCTGGAAAGGGACCAATTCCCCAGTTCTGGTCTCAGTGTTATTGAGGAGAGAAAACTAGGCTGTGCTAGACTACAACCCTCACATTCCTACCCACAACAGCATTGTCTGGGGATAATGGGACATGTCATGCCAAGCATCTGGAGTGTGCCAGGTTGGGGAATGTTGGAAGATGGGGTGCCACAGAACCTGCTATATTCGTTTCTCATAATGGTGACAAGGCCATTACAGCAGGCCCCAAAATAGTACTCTATGGTGAACTCGCCACAGGTCAGTGTAAGAGTGGCTCTCCAAAAAAGCAATACAAGGATTCCCTGAAACATCTCAGGCTTGGCCAAATTGATCACCAACAATGGTCCACCAGGGCCTCACATCAGGAGGCATGGAGATGCACTATCCACAATGCTGCAGCCTTATTTGACGCCAAACAAGTCTTGAAGAGCAACGACAATGCAGAAAGAATCACAACCCGGTAACATCACCCAAGGAAGCCTTCTGCTGTGCTTTCTGCAACCGGACTTGTTTATCTCAGATTGGCCTTTTTAGTCATCAGCGCGCTTGCAGAAAGCGCGGGATGAGTCCTTCCTGAATCTTCGTTTGCGAAGAAAGGCCAGAGAGAGACAAGGCAGCAGTGGGGCTAAAAGGGAATTTTGGCCCTAAAAACCAGGCCAGAGGGGGAAAGGTTTAAGCACAGAGCTTGGAAAAGTTACTTTCTTTGGACTACAGCTCCCAGAATCCCCCAGCCAAGAATGAGTAGCACATAGCATGTGTAGCATGGCAGGGGGTTGGATTGGATGGCCCTTGTGGTCTCTTCCAACTCTATGATTCTATGCAGGCAGGCAGTTTCTGGGAATGGTGGTTCAAAAAAGTAACTTTTTGGCAGTTTGGTCAAGCATCCAGCTTTTCTCCACTCTTCTGTGGCTGCAACAGAGTGTGTACAAATTCAGAAAAACAGACAGCCACTAGAGGGTGCTGGTAGCACAATCCCTGCCAGACAACAGGCACATATGCTTTGTCAATTTTGAAATGCAGGCTAGACTAGACCGAACTAGATAGGCCTTTGGTCTTGATTCAGCAAGCCCTTCAAATGTTCTCAGGGTAGGCTGCTTTCATTTTAATGACATTTTCTCTCTCTCTTTCTCTCTCTTTTTTAAAAACTCTATCAATTATGGCCAAACAACAACAACAACAACAAATTTATTGATTCGTCAACTGACCATATCAACAGTAGAATACAATAGAATACAAAATATCTGCAAAATACAAAAATGAATTAGATCACGTCTAACACTCATATATAACATTAACTAGGAAATTACACCCTATAATTGGGGATATGAAGAAACACATAAAAGTTAGATAAAATAAATTAGATAAAACAAAGTGGCCAAAAAACAAAAACAAAACAATTCAGGATGACCCTGAGTTACACCCTAGAATATGGGTAGCAATAAGGTATGATTCCTAAGAATTACTGTTACAATATTAGCTCCTTTTAGTAACAAATGCAATGTTATTGAACAAGTTGGCAGTGCAAATACAGTAAACCCATAACAATTGATAATGTTTCAGTTACAAGAGTCATAGTATCCTAAGTACTGATGTTGGTCTGCAATTAATTAACAAATATGTTGCCAATGTAATAGTTCCAAATTAAACCAATAACATGTTGCCAATATAATAGTCTCAAGTTAAACCAAAAACCACTTATTGGTTGAATTTGGCAACATGCTTGTTAATCACCTTCCATCAGCCCTAGTGACTGTGACTAATAAATAACTGATAGGCTATTGTGTGAAATGTTGGACTAGAAATGCCTTCAATCCAACAGAAAAAAATGGAAAGAATATCTGTTATTATTCATTCCCAGTTTGAAAAACGGGGTCCCTGGCAGTGAAGAAACCCCTGATGGGACAAATAATAGACCAGAAAAACTCTTGCTCAATTTGCTCACATTATTTCAAGGTCCCTAAAGTGTTGCAAAGGAATTATCCTGCATAGAAAAACATAGGTTTTTTGCATAGAAAACAGGAAACCTTGTTTTTCTGTGCAGAAAACAGGTAACTTTTTTTCTGCACAGAAAACATGTTTTTGCACACAAAAAAGTCATACATGTTTTTCCACCATAACACTATAGGACTTTCAACACTTCAGGACATTCCAATATGGGGAGGATACTGGTTATTTTCTCCTGTAGTGGGGTAAAATAAATAACCACAATTATTTGTCCCCGCATGCAAGAGTGACAATAGCTGAGCATTTACATTCCAACATGGCTCCTTGGATGTTCTAATGGTTAGGGACAATAGGGTGTATACAACAACTGGAGGACCACATGTTTTCTATCTGGACAGGATTTTTGTCTCATCAATTAAGGTTTTTCTTCTAGCAATTCCTTACTTGTCTCATTAGGATCTGGGCCCTTTGCTTGAACACCGAGGCGCTGGACACATCAAACCTCTGCTGGAGCCCTTCTAATTTCAGCTGGTCCATCTTCTCGTAGCAGGATTGCATCTTGACTGGATGGAACGCCAGCTGAGAAAGTTTCTCCATGTACTTTGGGGGAGGTGAGGAAATGAGGAGACAGGAAAAGGAAAATGTAATAAACCTTATGGCATCTCTAGGCCTGAGCAACAAGAGGTGTCAAGCTATCAAAAAGACAAAAAACTTATCTCCACCTTCCAAGGAGCAACAGAAACATATCTACACTACACTATTGTAACACTTTGATACCATTTTAACAGTCATGGCTCTATACTATGCCATTATGGTACTTAGATTACTAGAGAGCTCTAGTGTGTAACTCAGGGGAATGAACTAGAGCTCTCTCTCTCTAAGAGAGGATTCTAGGTATCTCAACAAATGACCAGTCTCAGAATTCTGCAGGATGGAGCTGTGGCAGTTAAAGTGGTATCAAACTGCTATAACTCTGTAGTGGAGATAAACTTGAAATCAGCCTAGAGCTCACCCACTTGGTGAGACCTTCAAAAATCCAAAGGAACCATAACAAATGTTGCAACTTTGGGTGCGCTCCTGATCAGTTTTCTAGTCAACCATAGATCCATCTTCCGGCAGACGGTGACCAAAGAATCAAACTGGAGGACTTAGAAATGCCTAGAGAGATATTCTCTCAGGTTAAAAAAACCCCCCACAGTGTCTTATATTCATGTTTTTTTTTCCACTTTTGTAGGGATCCTGCATCCCTAACCCCCATGAAAGTTGAGTACCGACTTCATGCAAGCTTTCGAAGCTCAACTGGCATCAAGCAAAGATGCTGAAAATCATACAGGAGAAGCAATAGGTAGGTGGCCCGCCAAAGATCCTGGGCTAGAGGCCCACTTCAGGATGTGTGGGTCATGCATCCAACCAAGGTGTTCCTGTCAAAACACCTCTTCCCTCTCCCTGCTCCTCTGGCCCATGACCATCCCTCCCTCCTGAAACACTTCCCCACATCAAGACTGTCTTCTGTCTTACCTCTCCCAGCTTCTCTGTTCCCTCTTCGTTGACGATGTTTAAGTTCATGTCGGTGACCTCCTTGAAGAAGACCTCCCGTACCTCAGCAAAGCCCTGGCTGGTGGGGATCATCAGGGCCTCCAGGATGGAAGGGATGTAAGGTTGGACGTGGTTCCGGACACAGATCTCAGCTTTGGAGAAGACAGAAGCTGGGGGTGGGGGAGAGGAAATAACAGCAAGGTTAAGCCTGAAGCAGCTGGCAAGATATCAGTGGATAACCCAGAGCTTTGGAGAGGGGGATAATTTTTGGACTAATGCTCCCAGAATCACATGGTTGTTGGGGTTTGGGGAGCAGTTTTCCTCTAATCTAGCCTGCTCTCCTTAGTTGTGGTGGAGGAATTGTTTCAATGCTAATTTTCAACTGTCAGTCCCACCAGGAAATGGGGAGAATGGGTGCTATCTCATCCCACTTAGGAAACAGGACCCTGGACATGCAGCTACCATAAATCCCACTATGCTGGCTGGGGCTCTTGGGAGCTGCAGTCCAACATCACACAGAGGGCCAGACATGGGTCCTTTCTGAAGGTAGTTCTTTGAGATGGATGGGGCAAAACGAGGGTATTGCTCCACAAATAGGAATTCTAGCCCTCCCCAAGGAAACTCTCTTTCATTCCCCGATTTTCTAGTGCTGCAGTAACTGAAAACTTCAGCTGGGCCTTTAGAAATTCAGTTTAAAGCATCCAGAGAAAAAAAGGGCGGGCAAAGTGACCAAGGGAATGTGAACACAACCAACAGAAAAGATCTGGATGTGAACAGTTTTCACTGTCTCACTCTCCACAGTGCTAGAAATTTGGGGATTAAAGGAAAAATTCACAGGACAGAATTCTTAATTTTGGGGGGGGGGTGCTCTCACTCCCCACCCCCATAGCTACACCCCAGCTTTTGACCCAACTTGGCAATGGTCTTCCCAGGTTTTGATCCTGGCACCAAGCAACTGAGCACAGGAGGCCAGCTCTGGAAGGGAGACGTCCCCGTTCCATACCTCGTATTTTGCTGGCCAAGTGCTCTTTGGATTGGATAATCTGGTCCATATCTGTGCGGATGGTGCTCTTCATCTTGGGAGCCTGCAGATCACATTCCGTCACAGCCGCATTGTAGCGGGCTTTCGTCTGATCATAGACCATCCTGTACACAGCATCGGAGACCTACGGAAAGAGATGGAGAAGTTTGGGGCGATATGGAAGGAGAAGACGAAATGGAGAAAGGACACTTCTTACTAAGCAAACGTTACATTTTTAGAGAAATGAGTTCTGGGCCTAATATCAACTCTCCCCCCACTTCAACATTCTGACATGTCATCTGGAAATAGCAATGAAATGTTGCAGCATGGGAGCACTCCTATTCAGAATTCCAGCTGGTCATGAAAACTAGAGTGACACTAGACTGCTATAACTACGTAGTGCATATAACCTTAAAGTTGCCCTTGCACTGACTTCCATAAGTTCATTTTACATGTAAATATATTGGGGACACTGTGCTCATCTTATGCTCACCTGGATCCACACCCTGTGCCTCTCCTGGGCTTTGCCCTTCAGCCGGGGGCCAATCATGTTCTTCAGTTCGGGAAGGAGCTCCTCCATCACCAAATTGCTCAAGACCTGGAAGGATAAAAGAAGCACAACAGCTCTTTATTTGTGAGTTTATCCTGCAATGAGTTCAAGGCAGCCTGCACGGCTCTCCTCGCCCCCACTGGATCTCCATAACAACCCTGCAAGGAAGGTCATCCTGACAGAGACAGAGTAATTGGCTCAGGTCACACAGTAAGAATTCAAAGCTTAATGGCAACTAGAACCTGCTACTCCCAAGTTCTCAGTGTGGCACTAAGTTCTTTAGCTACTGTTGTTCCAAATCTGAATGTTGTTTTACAGCCTCATAGCTTCTCTATTTCTGTCTGCTCCCCTCTCATGTTTTTTTTCCTCTGCAGGAGGCACACACTTGGTCAAGACAGCTTTTGTCCTAGGAAACTGAGAGCAAGCAAGCACGTATCATACAAAGTGTATGAACAGTCTGCTAAGAAGAGGCATTCTCTCTTGTGTTTGCCACTGCTGAGAAGAAGCATTCTCTCTTCTGTTTGCTACTGCTGAGAAGAGGCATTTCTCTTGTATTTTTTTGCTACTGCTGAGAAGAGGCATTCTCGCTTATGTTTGCTACTGATGAGAAGAGGTATTTGTCTTATGTTTGCCACAGCTGAGAAATGGCATTATCTTACATTTGCCACAGCTGAGAAGAGGCATTCTCTTACGTTTGCCACGGCTGAGAAGAGGCATTTCTCTGGTATTTTTGCTACTGCTGAGAAGAGGCATTCTCTCTTATGTTTGCCACAGCAGAGAAGAGGCATTCTCTCTTATGTTTGCCACAGCAGAGAAGAGGCATTCTCTCATATGTTTGCCACTGCAAACATATAGTGAAACTGGCCAAGATTTCTTTCATTCAGTGGCTTCCAAAGATAACTTTGCTCCATTTTTTTGCTCCATTTCTCCCCATATCTCTTAGGGAATGCTCCCCTCCAAGACTCACCTGGGCCTCATTGCCACAGAGCATATCCCAAGTGCCATACTGTTCCTTCGACTGGCGGTACATGCGGACAGCATCTGTGAACGCAGGAGCTTCCACTTTGGAGTCTTCTGAGATTCCTGGAAAGGGCCGATGGGTGGGGAGGAAAGGTGGTAAAGAGGCAGGTAAATTCATTTATTTCATCAGGGTAGGAAAGGAATGGACATTAATCCCCCCCCCCAAAAAAATCCCTTTGTAACTCTTCGTTTGGTTTAAGTCCAAGCATCAAGAAAGCTCTCATTTCAAGGAAAAGTTATGCTTCTCAGCCCTAAAAAGATAAAACCATTTTGCATTTATTTCTCTGCACTGTGTGGTGATGAAAATGCAAGATACACACACACAGAGACACATGCTGCTTTCTATGCAAAAAAAAAAAAACCACTGAAATTTTGTGCAGAGTGTGTCCCAAATTCCAAATAGACATTAAAAATGGGCTGGTTTTCAAACTTTTTTGAGCAGTGGGAAGAAAATGGCTAAAATTACTCATTGCCTCCTTCGAGAAGAAGATGAGTGAAGCATTACATCCCTAAGCAGAAAGACTAGCATACCTAGTAAAGTTTGTCCCGTTTATAAGGTCAGGATTATTTGGTCTGAAAAACAAGTTTAGAAGACAAGAAAAAGGGTACCCAATGCCTCCCCTCCAAAGTCATCCAGATGGGTTTGATTCAAAGGGTGGGCATCTTTCAGGAGTGCTGTAGTTTTGTATCCCTGCACGGCATGGCCTTTGTGGTTCCTTCCAGCTCTAGGATTTTATGATTCGAAAGGGGTCTTATTTTACTGGTAATTGTTTTTCTGATCATGAAGTAACCTGACCCAAGATCTTCTCCTGCAAACATGAATGCAGCTTGGCTCACTTGCATCAAGACACCTGGAGCCATGCAGTCCGCAGGCGCTTTCTGCCAGCCCCACCCCCACCGATTTCCAGCATACAATGGTGACTATGGAACCACAAATTCACCATATCACCATCACAGGGCAGGATTTGTTCTTCTGACCCCTTATATTCACAGGCTTTAAAGGACCAAGCCAAAGAGGAAGCACTTGGAATGAGGGCTAGACTGAATGCTCAGGAAAAAGAAAAACATGAGCCTTGAGTTGCATCTCTGCTGGCTCAGGAAATCAGGGTTAAATCCACAAAAGGACGGTATATGTCTGGAGGGGCACGTTGGCGGAAGTGGAGTCTCCAAAAGGAAATTGCCACATTTTAGCAAAGACCAGGGAGGGATGTGGGGAGGGGAGGGAAAGAAGGAGAGGAGATAAAGCAACTAAAAATAGTCCCAACAAGAGGATGAATCACAGAGGCATGACTTCCAAAAATTTAAGGAAATGGAAGGAGGGAAAGGACACCCCCACAGAGAGGCAAGGACACCCTGAAGCTATCTGAGATGCCCTCTGTGTGGTTCATGGGAAGAGAACTGGAAAAGGGAAGGGGGGTGCCTGATCTCTCTTCTTTTTTTCTATCTTCCACCCCTGCTTGAAACAAAGCAAGCAGTTTTGGGGGAGTTAAGCCTGGTTGCAGCAAAGAAAGGCCGAACCTGTGCAGCAGTCATGCAAACCACCTTCTGCAGAGGGAGAGGGGGGAAAGGCAAAGAGAAAAACCATGAGCCGACCTTTCCAGTTTGTTGCCTCTGTGGCCCAGAACTGACTGCAAGCATCAGCTGGACACCAGAGGAAAACATTGCACAGGAGATTGTGGAGAACCACTTCTTTAAGCAACATTTGCTTCCCTCCAAGGAAAAAGGAATGAAGGGGGGCGGAGGGTTGGACACTGAGCAGGTTTCATGAAGGAGATTGGAGGTGGGATGTTCCGCACAAAGGGGCATACTGGAAACCTGGGGCATCCAACAGCATTTTCCTAGCATCTTGTGAAAGACCAAGAAGAATATAGGATGTGACTACATTTCACAAAGTTGCAAATCACAGTTCCTGGGAAGTGGAGATGGAGACACCATACAACACAGCCAAGCTCTGTGTGTGTGTGTCCATACACATGCATGCAGGGTTGGATTATAAATGGTTCTGTTGCAGTAATTGTTCCAGTTTCCCTCACAGGTAGGATCCTGGTGCTGAAGGAAAACAAGGTGTCATCTGCTTTTTTGCCAGCCCTATGTCTTCCAGGTCCTTACCACACTCTGAAGAAAAGCAGGAAGGATGCAGGAATGTTTCATCTTCTATGCTGCCTTACTGCATAACATCATCGTTCTTACATTCTTGTCCCATTGGGGACCAAGATAAAAAAAACCCACATCTTTTTGCTAGCCAGAAAAAAAAAACTTTTAGCAAAAAGATGCGGTTTTAAATCGATTCCCCCACAGGACTGGAACAAAAGAATGCCGGAAGAATGGTGACGCCATGTGGAAGATGGAATGTTCCTACTGCATTGATGCTTTTATTTGGAGTGACCTAAGTCCCCAGTGTTTCTGATACCATTGATATTGTGTGTGTCTTTCTGTCTATCATGCCATCCATGATAAATGGATTTTATTTTTATTTTTTAAAATTGCTGTTTGGAAGCTGTTACAGATGAGTAGGGTGGAAAGGAAAATACTGAAAACTAGCTGTACCCAGTGTAACATACATCATTAAAAACCTCCCCAAATACTGCCTGGTAGACTTCACAACAACCCTGTAAGGTAGGCTGGTGGATTTTTAAATTCCCCCTCCACGTTCTCAGTGTTTCACACTTTTCCTGGAATTGCTGAGGGCGACTCGCTCTGCTGTGGCCGCTAGTTGACTGCCTGGTCCCCATCTGGGCCACAGACTGAGTGGCAGGAGTGGATTGTGAGGTGGCGAGGGAATTTGCATGTGGTTGGTGATTGGTGGGGTTTGTTTCCTGAGCAGCCAATCAGAACACTGGGAAGGGAAAATACCCAAGAGTTTGATAGATAGATAGATAGATAGATAGTTGGGGGAGAACAATCTTGGGAACTCACCTGCACCCCCATCCCCACCCTATCCCTTTTTATTTTGCCTCATACAGCCAGCCTGAAGCACAGACCACCTTTATAAGAAAGGTGGCATTTTGCCATCTGGAGCCGAGCAATAAATTAACCTCGACATAAAACACACACCCAGGCAAGCAGGGAGGCACACACACACACATACACTGCTGCAAAAAGAAAAAGGGGTAACTCCCAAACAGGGCAGCTAAAAATGAAAGCAGGGAGAGAAGACAAGGGCAGCTATTGTACACAGGGTAGCAGGCTCTGCCCAGTTCAAGATGCCAAGGAGGAAGGGTACCACCCATGGGAGTCTGGCAGGGTGGGTGGGTGAGTGATAAATCACCTTTTTGCTCCCTCCCTGAGCTGTTTCCTTCACTCTCTCCAACCCATGTAGCACATTCCACACACACATGCAACCAGCCCGAAAGCAGGAAACCTGCCAAGCCGAGGGATAGAGCAGGATGGGTGGGGACCACCACATACCAAAAATTATAGTAAAACTGCCACCCTCTGCCAACAAGGCCTCACCCAGGGCAGGGTGAAATTCCCAGCCTGCAGAGCAAGGGGACAGGAGGAGGGGGTTGTCTTGACCCTGCCGGGAGCTGTTGAAACATGTCGGGGCCTTCTCAGGGGTATGGCAGGAGGTGGCATGCTGAGGTGTATCCAGGCTGCCATGTTGACTAGGAAGTGGCAAAAGGGAAGAAGGCGGTGTGGCTAGGAGAGGCCTTGAGCTTTGAGCAGGTTGCATCAGAGGTTGAGGCAAGGTGACACCACCAAAGCCATAAATTAGTCTTGTGGAAAAGAGAAAAGGAGTTCCCGTGGGATATTCTTGAAATGTATTGATCAGGATTTTGTCTGTGTGAAGGAAGGTTGGGGACAGCTTGCCACAGAAGAGCATGAGGCAGTGGAGAGTTCCAAAAGCAATATTAGAAATGCATCACAGTAGCACCCTGGCATCTGCTGATTCACCATCCACGGATTCAATTATCCACGGATGGTGAGGGCAGGGTGGGTGGTAGGGGAAGGAAGAAGGAGGCGAGCTCACAAGGGGGTGGTTTCCGGCATGGTGGGCAAGCGGGGAGGGAGGGGTCGAGCTCACCTCCTTTCTCCCTTCTCTGTGGTGGTGGTGGGTGTCCAGCGGCACGGCATGGCTGGCGGGGAGGTAGATGGAGAAGGTGGTGGCAGTGAGGGTGTTCGCTATTATCCACAGAATTTACTATTTGCGGTGGGGCCTGGAACCAATCCCCAGTGGATACGGGGGTCCTACTGTATATGAAATGCTCTTTTGTCATCAAGTTTTTAGGTAAGCCATGTGAAGTTTATTGAAAACCAGATTTGACCAGCCCTGGAAGTTGGTAAGACATAAGCAATAGGCACAGGTCTCCAAGGTCACACTCTGACACCCAAAAAGAAGTTTGAACCCCAATATCCACAGTTCAGGTTGACTGCAATGCCCACTACGCCACCCATACAGTTGGCAGAGAGCCGGCATGGTGTGGTTGCTGGAGTGTTGGACTAGGACTCTGGGAAACTTACTGGAGCCCTGGTGGTACTGTGGTCAAATGCCAGTCCTGCAAGCCACAACATTGTGAGTTTGATCCTGCAGGGCAGCAAGGTTGACTCAGCCTTCCATTCCATCTATGATTCTATGATTCCTTCCTTAGGTCGTAAAATGAGTACCCAGCTTGTTGGGGACAATTACTTAACACATTGTAAACTGCTTAGGGAGTGCTTTGGCGCTGATAAGTAGTGTAGAAATATAAATGATATTGCTACTGCTAAGACCAGGGTTTGAATACCCACTAAGCAGTGGAAACTCAATGGATGACTTTGGCAAAGTCATACTCTCTCAGTCTCAGAGGAAGGCAATGGCAAAACCCTCTGAACAAAGAAAACCCCAGGATAGACCTTAGGGTCACCATAACTCAGAAACAACAACAAATCCACGCAGCTCACACATATTACCTTCACACCTACATGACCCACAAACCTCTCTCCCCACTTGCTATGAGATCAGGGGTATGCTGCACCATTTACAGGGGTACACTGCTTCTGCTGCTGTTACTAGAAAGATGACTACTACTACTAAATAATAAATGATAAATAACTGAGGCAGAGGCATGATTGCAAGCCAGTGCATGCCCATTCGGTAACTTCTCTCCCAAACTGTTTTCCTTCCAAGCAACCTGGCATGCGTTCAGAATTGCAATTTGGGACTCAGCCATGGAAAAACACTATGTTGCTTCACCTGGGGCCCTTTCAGGCTGCACAAGTACAGCATTACGATTCCACCTTAACTGCCATGGCCACATCCTAAGCGTCAACAATGGGGGATTTAATAGATTCATTATCTCTTTTATTATAATTCTTTTTCATTGCTTGGGGTAGGAAATTTGGTTTCATTGGCAGTCTCCCATCCAAGTGTTAACCAGGGCTGACCTTGCTTAGCTTCCAAGAGCAGACAGAATCTGAGGCTGTTCAGGTATCATCACCATCTTTTTTAAGAAAGAGAGAAAAAGAGAACCACAAGATGAACACCCTCCTGGCTGGCAGAGGGTAACTCAGAGCCAATGGTGCTCCATATTGTAAGCCCCCCGTAGCACAGGGGTGGGAATCATCTCTCCAGATAGGGTCGTACTGCAATTCCCAGAAGACTTAAGCCAGCATTGGCAATGGTGAGAAATGCTAGGAGTTGGAATCCAGACACATTTGGAGGGCTGCATGAGTCCCACTCCTGTTATAACAGCAGGGGAAAGAAACACAAACCCACAGTATTTACACCTGCAATGATCAGTCTCTAAACCAGTGTTTCTCAACCAGGGTTCACTGGAGCCCTAGGGGTCCCCAAGAGGTTGTGATTCTGGGGCGAAAGCAATAGAAGTATATAGAATAATGTTTATGCAGGGGTTCCTTGAGACCTGAAAATTATTTGAAGGGTTCCTCCAGGATAAAAAGGTTGAGAAAGGCTGCTCTAAACCACCTGGAGCCATGGTTAAGGGTGCTGACTGTAGATCAATGAGACCAAGGTTCAAATCTTCAGTTGGCCATCTAGCTTCCTAGGTGACTTTGTGACAGTTCTCCTTGTTTTTTGAACTGGGCCTACCTCACAGGGCTGCTGGGTGGATTAGAAAGGAAGGGAGGATGCCTTGAACTTCAGAGAAAGGCAGACAATAAAAAAATACAGTAAAAGAACAAAGGAACATTCTTGTGCATCAGAAACGAAGAATCTGGGATTGACTGGCAGAACACAAAATCCTGACAATCTCAGATTTTATTGAAATTTAAAATAGGAAGAAAGCTTCTAGTCCTCATGACTGTGAAGACATGGGGAAACCTCAGAGAAATCTAGAAGAGCACAGAGTTGAATGAGTTGACAGTTACATGCAATGCAAAAAAACCTACCATGGACCACACACCAAAAGCCTACTCAAGCTTACCGTTGTTACAGTGTCGCACGCAATCCTGGAAGACAGCTCGCCACTTCTCTTGCTCCTTGCCGGTCATCACGCAGAAGTAGTAGTGCCGAGCATACGGGTGCCAAAGGATGAGGGGAAACTGGGTAGGGCATTTCAAGATGGTGGCATTGCCTGATTTGGGCGCAGGACCTAAAATGAACAAAAAAGGAAGGATGAGTTTGTTTATTTTTTAATTGCATGTACAGTAAGACTCCTGTATCCATGGGGGATTGGTTCCGGGGGGCCCTGTGGATACTGAAAACCATGGATAACAGCAAACACCATTGGAAATAATGGGACTTCCAGTTTAAAATACTATAGAGTTGCCTTGGAGGACCTAGAAAACATCTAGAGAGGATGCCTCTCTAGGCATTTTCTATGAAGACTCTATGGTAGGTGTGCAGTTTTGTGTCGCATGGATAACTGAATCAGCAGATATGAATTAGCAGATATGGGAGATGCTGTATTCAATTTAACATTTTCAGCTCATCTTTCAGGGTCCACTACTTACCGTCACGAGGGAGTTTTACAAAAATTTCAGACAACAACTTTATCACATCCATGAACTTACAAGTGATTAACGAATGTCAAAAGTACATTGGCCAGAATCCTCTACCTCTATATTATGTAACTTTACATATATGGTTAGACCCCATATCACAGAACCAGTATCTGTGGTTTCAATTATCCATCAGACACAAAATGGGGGCACATACCATAGAGTCATGCTGGAAAATACCTAGAGAGGCATCTTCTCAAGGCATCTTCTAGGTCCTCCAGTGCTTTTACCAGAAGCCTTTTATTTTAATAGGATTTGCTGTTATTATAGGTTTCCAGTGTCTGCAGTAAGTCTGGAAACTGAATCCCTGCAGATATGAGGATCTGACAAAATTACATAGTAGAGACACTAAGAAACTGTGTTAGTGAATTGTGAAGATCCACTGTCTGAATTTAAAACAGCATTAGAGTCTAGTCTCTTCCAGCAGGCCTAGTCAGATGATTTTTAAATTTTTTAAAAATCATCTGACAAATGATTTTTAAATTTTTTACTACTATACATTCCTTTAAATGTATGTTATGTGTTTTTAACTGGATTACATACAGTATTTTCAACTGATGTTGTTGTTGTGTGCCTTCGAGTCACTTCTGAATTAAGGTGGCCCTAAGGCGAACCTATCACGGGGTTTTCTTGGCAAGATTTCTTCAGAGGAGGCTTGCCACAGCCTTCCTCTGAGGCTGAGAGAGTATGACTCGCCCAAGGTAATCCAGTAGGCGTCCGTGGGGTCTCCTTCCTTGGAGGTCTTTAAACAGAAGCTGGATTGCCATCTGTCGGGGATGCTTTGATGGTGATTTCCTGCATGGCAGGGGGTTGGACTGGATGGCCCTCGTGGTCTCTTCCAACTCTACAATTCTATGATTCTATGATTCTATGGCCAAGCGGGGATTCAAACCCTGGAATCGCAATGTCCTAGTCCAACACTCAAAACCACTACACCACCCTGGCTCTCAGGCTGATGTTATGTGTTATATTTTAATCTGTCATTGTTCCACACCTTGATCCTCTGTGAGAGGTAGGTAAGAAATATTGTTGTGGTTATATTCACAGCCCTCCAAAGAGAGGCTTAGTTCAAATGCTGCAAATTGAACAGAGATGCAAAGCTACGGCAGCAAGAGATGACTGGAACAATTGCTCCCGCAGCAGGATGTAGAGAGCCTAGGTCTGTCTCTCCCATTCCCCTCCACGCTAGGCAAATCTGTAGCCCATCTGCAACTTCTGGATTCAATCACGAATGGCAAATTCCCCAGAGGTCAGGAGAAAAAGGAAGCTAGAACATCTGGAAGGCTCAGAATCTTTTATAATAAAAGCAGAGAAAAACAGGCGGCCATCCCAAGTAGCAGCGTTCCTCTTGCTAAGTATGCATGGTGCAAAGGTGCCCAGTCGTGTGTGTCCCCAGTGGGTAGAAGCAACTAAAACTGTGTCCATTTGTGCTGCGCCACAGTCTATGCCTTGGATTAGGTCTCCAATCAACATAGTATGACATGTATGACCAGAGAAAGACAACTTTAGCTGGAAAGAATGCACTTAAATTACTCAAGGCCCGTTCCCCCTAAGCAAACAGCCTTTAAAAGCCTGCATTTACTGACCAGATCCCCTCTGATCTTGGAAGCTAAGCAGGATCAGCCCTGGTTAGTACTTGGATGGAAGGCCACCAATGGATACCAGGTGCTGTTGGCTGGATTTCAGAGGAAGGAACTGGCAAAATCACCTTTGAGAATTCTTGCCTAAGAAAACCCTACGAAATTCATGGGGACACCAGAAGTTGACAGGCAACTTGAAGGCACATACACTGTGTAATGGTAGACACCAGAGGATTGATTGAGAGGACTGACGTGGCATTTCTGTTGGCCATGTAGAGCAGGATACCAGAGCTATGCATCTAGCATTTTTGCCCTAGGCCATCGGAAGAAGGAAAGAATGAAGTAAACAAAACAAGAACATGTGTACAACAATTTGGATAACCTAATAGGTCATGGTGTACAGTCCTAGTTGCAAAATTAGGATTATAATGCATGGGTATGCCATAAATCAACAAGTAACCTGAAGGTATATACACGCACACAATGAATAAAGGGGACAGATTACTTTTAAAAAGTAACTCTCCAGGCTTTCTTGTTTTCTCTCAGCACACTTGACTCTAACTGCTGGTCCAGTTAATTTTTTAAAAAAGTTTACTTTTATTATGTAAAGTCATTTTGCACAAGCTAACATTATGTTTTCCAACCTCTTACAATAGATGCATAATGAATATTTCAAAAACAAAGCATGATAAAGCATAGAATCCTAGAGATGGAAGAGACCACAAGGGCCATCCAGTCCAACCCCCTTCCATGAAGGAATACACAATTAAATCTTTCCTGACAGATGGCCATCCAGCCTCTGTTTAAAAACCTCCAAAGAAAGAGACTCCACCACACTTTCAGGCAGCGCATTACTGCATTACAGCTCTTACTGTAGTTATATTGTTACTCTTATCTACCTATATGTTGCTTTAAATACTCCCTTATCTATACTGACTAAATGATATGTATAACTGACATTCATAAAGGCTTTGTGCATACTCCAAATACCTTATAAGGTCCATCTACCAGTTCAAAAAATGTAATTAAAAAATAAAGACTAAAAAAACTTCACTACAATATTTTTGTACCTACACTTTGTATCTTACTATTGTAACTTTAACCGCTTGTCCTCTGATCTAAATTCCAAAAAGACACAATTGGCAACCAGTCCTTTTCTACTTGCGTTGCTAATTTAAGATTTATCCAGGCTGTTAGCATATCCAATTCAATCATATCAATGACTTTTTGATTTGCAAGCATCAATTGTTGGCTCTTCTTGTTTTTCCCAACCCTTGGCTATAATCAATCTAGCAGCTGTATTTAAGTAGAGCAGAAGTTTTCCGTGCTTTTTTCTGTAACCGCTGGTCCAGTTAAAAGTAGCTTCAGCCACTCCCTGAAGAGGTGACCTCACCGTGCCAAGTGCGAACCTGCTGGACTCAGCCAGCTTCTCTCTGAACAAAAGGCTTTTCAGACCTCTTGGACTCCGGCCGGAAAGGACACCCTCGCTCCTCCCCACCCACCAGCCACATTCCCTGACTGCTGTGCTTTATAAGCTGGTGAACACACCATTTCATCCCCAAAACTTGGCAATGCATACAGGGCAAGGCAGCTGGTTTGTTTTTCTTCTAACAAGCTCCTGGAGATGCAGCAAGTAGGTGCCTCATCCCTTTCCATCCCCATTCTCCAAAAAACGAGATCAAGAATGGGTTGCAGGTCTTATGCGAGACCATGGCTGGAATCCTGTTGGTTACTCCCAACGAGAACAGACCCACTGAATCCATTTTGAAATTCTGAGTCAACACATAGGTAACACCAATCGATTCACTGGCTCTGCTCTAATTATCCGAGATACCCTAAAGACACCAGATCCCATCTGATCTTGGAAGCTAAGCAGGGTTGGCTCTGGTGAATACTTGGATGGGAGACCATCAATGAACACTAGGTGCTATAGGCTACATTTCAAAGGAAAGCAATGGCATACCACCCCTGGGTATTCCTTGCCTGAGAAAACCCTATTTATTTTTTATTTTATTTTACTTTATTTATTTGAGTATTTATACCCTGCTCTTCAGCCACAAAGGTTCTCAGAGTGGCTTACAAATTGTTTTAGCAATACCACTTACACATCTACACTGTTTTATAGCATGCTAGGCACTCCCTAAATCAGTGATGGCAAACCTATGACACGCGTGTCCGCAGTGACATGCATAGCCATTTGGGCTGACACATGGCCATAGGCCTCCTCCCCCTGCCCGCAACCTCACCACCCTCCCTAAAGTGGCTATCGGGGCTTCAAAGCCCCGGTCGCCACTTTAGGGAGGCGGGGGAGGAAAGTGGTGGGTGGGGCTACAAAGCCCCGATCGCCACTTTAGGGAGGTGGGGTGGAGCCTCCCCCCATCTGGCCACCCCCCCCCCCGAGGCCTGCCGTGCTTCCCTGGAGCCACCTCGGAAAGTCTGGGTAAGGCAGTGGGTGGTCGGTTGGGAGTCTACCCAGCCTCTCCCCAGCCTTCCTGAGGGGGCTCCGAGGCTTTGAAGCCCCAGAGCTGACTCAGGGAGGCAGGGGAAGGCAGCAGGTGGGTGGGCGAGAGTCTGCCCGGCCTTACCCCAGCCTTCCCAAGGGTGTTCTGGGGCTTTGAAGCCCTGGAGCCAACTCAGAAAGGCTGAGGAAGGCGGTGGGTGGGCAGGCAAGAATCTGCCCAGCCTTTCCCTGCTTCCCGAGGGGGCTCCAGGGCTTTGAAACCCCGGAGTCGCCTCAGGAAGGCCGGAGAAGGCAGTGGGAGGGAGTCTGCCCAGCCTCTCCCTGGCCTTCCGATGGGAGGGCAGGAGGGAGTCTGGCCGGCCTCTCCCCGGGCTTCCCGAAGGGGCTCTGGGGATTGAGAACCCCATATAGCCTCTTTGGGAAGGTTGGGAGGGGTGGAAGGAGTGCGGCGTAGAGGCTTTTCAGCCACCCCACCCTCCCAAACCCGCAACAAGGCTTAGAAAGCTCAATAGCGGCTTTGGGAAGGGCGGGGGAGCTAAATAGCACCTTTCCCGCCAACTCCCCACTCTCCTGGGGCTTTTCTCCCCCCCCCCCAAATGGAGCCAAGCCCCAGGAGAGTGGGGAGTTGAGCACCTAGCTTGCTGGGCAAGCACTCTGTTTAAATCAGCTCCTCTCCCTTGAGTGGGAGGGAGAGAAGCTGATTTAAATGGGGTGCTTGCTGAGCAAACCATGAATAATCAAAACCGGGAGAGTGAAAGCTGCAAATGTGGAGGGGAAACTGTATACATTTATGTTATTTAAACAATAAATATCGCGAAATAATGTTTTTTCCTCAAAGTGACACACCACCCGAGTTATGCTCAGTTTTTTGGCAACGTTTGACACACCACGCTCAAAAGGTTGCCCATCACTGCCCTAAATGGTTTACAATGTGTGTTAGCTAATTGCACCCACAAGCCCGGGACTCATTTTACCGACCTACAAAAGGATGGAAAGCTGAGTGAACCTTGGAGTCTTGTAGGATCAAACTCACAATGTTGTGGCTGAAGTACCGGCATTTAACCACTGTGCCACCAGGGTTCCTATGAAACTCATGGGGCTGTCAGGGATGATGGGAGTTGTAGCTCTTCACCTCTGGCTCAAACTCACCACCTTGTTATGCAGCAGAGCCAACCAGCTTAGATCAGTGGTTAATGCTTTTCTCCAAAGCAGCAGAGTTTCAGAGAATAGGCTGAAGATCCTGACAAACTCTCCAAGCCTTCTCACTCTTCTCCAGGTGTCTCCAAAACGTCTCCAGGATTCACACAGGCAACTCAGTAGTTTTATATATAAAACCTACTTTTATTCATCTATATAAATATACTATATCACAATCTCTACACACTACTTTACAATATCTCCAAACTACACCACCTCTACTCCACCAAAATACATTGGCAAACATTTCAATTTTATAGCCATTGTTTATCACCACCCACTAATTAGTTTCCACCCAGTGGGTGTGTACTTCCATTCTGATTGGTCCACATAGTTCCACCCATGCCTAAGACCAACCCATGTATTTCAACATTTCACCTTGTACACTTAATGATTCTCAGGTGTTTCCAATCTGCATTCAGTACCTCTGTCCTTGGCTCTCAGGCCTTCCAGATTACATTAGCAGTTTCACCTGTGTAGCTTCATAATTGCTCTTGCTTAGTCATTGTGACTTTCACATACATATTTTATTTCTTTCACTGTATGTCCCATGTTGCATTTTCCTTAACAATCCCCTCCGAAATAAAATATTGTATGTGTCTTACAATGTCATTCCAACCATTTGTGTCAGCCTTTCATGTTTTTCTGCTGTCAATGCTTTTGTGAACAAATCTGCTATGTTGTGTTGTGTTTCTATATATCTCAATTCTATTTCACCCTTCTGAACCATGTCTCGCACATTTTGATATCTTACACCAACATATTTTGTTCTGTTCTTCAAACTTTCAGTTTCAGCCATCGCTATGCATGACTGTGAATCTTCCAGAATTTCTACTGGTATCTTGTAACTTTCATTTAAATCATTTAACAATTGCTTAATCCACTGTACCTCATTTACTATCTCATTCAAAGCAGCGAATTCTGCTTCTGTTGTGCTTAACGCTACATTAGTTTGTTTTCTACTTCTCCAAACTATTGGACTTTCACTATATTTAATTATCATTCCTGTAACTGACTTCTTGTCTCCTAATTCTGATGCAAATGAACTGTCTACATAACAATCTAGATCTGAACTATTGTTCCTTATTATCAATTTCCTATCTACGGTTCCTTTCAAATATCTCAACAAATGTTTTACCGCTGTCCAGTCTTCAATTTTTGGATCATTAACCCTTCTAGACAATACATTTACAGCATAAGAAATGTCTGGTCTGGTATGGCAAGATATGAATTGTAAAGATCCTATTATACTTCTGAAGAAAGTCTTGTCCTCAAACGCTCTAGTTGTTTTCTCAGACACAAAACCAGTTGTCATTGGAGCTCTTACTATTTTTGCATTCTGTAATCCACACTTTTCAATCAGTCTTTCAATTTTATTTCTCTGACTTAATAAACAATGTCCTTCTTCTGTCCATTCAACGCAAATACCTAAATAAGACTTCAATACACCTAAGTCCTTCAAAACAAACTTCTCAGACAATTCTCTTTTTACTGACTCAATTTCCTGTTTTGACTTTGCTGCTACGCACAAATCATCTACATAAATCACTAATACTATGTCTCCTTTTGTATAAACACAGGCATCTGCAATGCTCCTCTTGTAACCTAGCTTAACTAGCTCATCATTGATGCACAGATTCCACGCTCTGGCACTTTGTTTTAAACCATACAATGCTTTCTTTAATTTATAAACTCTCTGACTACCATTTTCTTCAAAACCTTGTGGCTGTTCCATAAATATTTCTTCATTCAAAACCGCATTTAAGTAAGCTGTCTCAAAATCAAAATGTTCTACAACTAAATTCCTTTTTACTGCTACAGCTAGAACCATTCTCAGACTTTCTGGCTTTGCAGTTGGAGAATATGTCTTATCATAGTTCTCATACTGCTTTTGTGCAAAACCCTTAGCCACTAACCTAGCTTTATATTTGATACTTCCATCTGGCATTTCTTTCCTTTTGTATACCCATTTACAACCAATTACTTTCTTGTCTTTGGGTCTGTCAACAATTTCAAAAACATCTTTATTTACCAGGCAACCAAACTCATTATCCATTGCATCAAACCATCTTTCCTGTTCTTCACTAGAATAACTTTCCAATTCTTCAAAACTTTCAGGCTCTTCTACTGCTAAACAAGCTCTTGCCTGTGTCACAACAAACCTATCTGGAGGCTTTCTAACTCTATGACTACGCCTGGGAATAAAATCTGCTGTTCTGTCTCTTTCATCCTCACTTTCTCTACTGGGAGTTGTAGTTCTATGACTAAATCTCTTGTCTTCAGTCATTCGAGTAGTAGTAGGCCTAGATGCTATCTCATCATCAGAAGAACTACCACTGCTGCTAGGTGATGCTTCCTGCTTAACTGAAACCCCTCCGTTTCCTGAGGTTGGTTCAGTTTGTGCTTCTGGCTCATTTGAACTCCCTAATCTCAAAAACACTTCTTTATTGGCATGCAGTTTGTCCCAACCAGCATGTCTCTCAAAATTTGCAGACCTAGAATACTGCACTTGTTTTCCTCCCAAATGAAACTTGTAGCTATTTCCAGAATACCCCCAAAACCTAAGCCTTTTGCTTTTGGGTTCTCCTTTCCTCCTGAAACAAGCAGGTGTGTAAACATGAGCAAATTGTCCAAAAACCCTTAAGTACTTGTAATTTGGCATTCTCCCATACAATACCCTGTAGGGAATGTCTTCAATTTCTGAATGATACAATCTGTTACTGATATGTATTGCAGTCAAAGTTGCTTCTGCCCAAAAACTATCTTTCACCCCTGCATCTGCCATCATACAAGCAGTAATTCTTTTTATATCTTGTATTTTCTTCTCTGCTAACCCATCCTCACTAGGACAAGCAGGGTTTGTAGTTTCATGCCTTATTCCCACCTTTTGAAACCAGTTAAACAATTGATTATTTAAAAATTCTCCTCCTCTATCAGTAATGATGGTGCCTACTCTGCTATCAAATTGTCTTTCCACCATTCTTACCCATGCTTTTAAACTTTGCCCAGCGTCAGATTTGTTTTTCATTATTCTCACAAATGCAAACCTTGTATACCTATCAACAATTACTAGGAAATACTTGCTTCCCCCTAAGGACAAGCAATTAGCTTGGGCGACATCTGCATGTACATACTGAAATGGTCTTTGAGCAATTCTTTTTGTTTTCTTAGCTACTGGAAAAGCTCTGACCTTTACCTGTTGACATACCGTACAATCTAAGTGGTTTTTGCATTCAGCAACTTTTAAATCTGGACACATACTGATTAAATTCTTTAAACATTTGAAGCTCGCATGGCCGAATTTTCTGTGAAGCTCATGTATGCAGTCTTTGTGGATTGGAATATTTTCTATGTTATTAGCTTCTTCAGCCCTGTAGCTATCAATATTGTCCTCCAAATAATAAAGTTTGTCCTTTTTCAAACCTATGCCACGCAATTCCCCATTCAGTTTTATCTTACACATGTTCTTTTCAAAGATGACTGTGTAGTCTCTTTCTGTTAATCTGCTTACTGATAACAAATTATTTTCTAACTCCTTTACATGTAAGACATCATTAAAATTCTCTTTTAGCCCTGGAATGTACACAGTACCCATTTGATTTACAGTACTTAGCTCTTTCCCGTCAGCCAAAACTACAGCATTTACATTAGCTGATTTTCTATTACTTATTAAATTTATATCATTACACATCGAAGATGAGGCTCCTGAATCAACTAGCCATTTAGAATTTGCATTTTGTTTTTCCTTAATCATGGTTGCAAACCCCTTTTTATTACCACTGTCCCTCAAAAATGGAGGTCTGGACTGTTTTTGATACTGCCGCGGCTGCCATCTGCTCTCTGCTTGCTTGCGTCTCTCAGCTGCAAAATGTTTACAATGTCTCTGCAGATGACCAATCTTCTTACAATAAAAGCACCTCCGTTGCTCCCTTGTAGAGGCTGCCTCCTCCTGCGTTCGCCAGTCAGGAGTTGTTTGTTGTTTTGGCACAGTCTTTAAGCTTGCTGAGTCACCCTGCTCAGACATTCTTCTCTGGTTCTCTTCCAGTATTCTGGCCACAATTAAGTCTCTATTAAGCTCAGTTTCTGGCAGGTTTTGCAGGCTGTTCGTTATGTTGTCCCACGAAGAGTCTAGCGATTCTATTAAAATGTAGCATTGCTGCTCTTTGCTAATTTGCACTCCCCTCAGTTCAGCTTGCACAAACAAATCTTGCATTATTTTTAAATGTTCTATCACACACTGTCCTTTAGCCATCTTTTGCCTGTATATTCTTTTAGACCATAGCATTTTTGCAAAAGCAGTTGAAGGAGTGTGTAATCTCTGCAAGGTATCCCACACATCCTTGGCGGACGTTTTATCTCTGACATCATTAATTAAGTCTTCTTCAAGCATGAGATAAAGACAGGCTTTTGCTTTACTATCTCTCTCTTTAGTGGCTTCATCAGCATCAGCTGCCAGCCCTGTTTCAACTGTTGACCACAGACCTTCCTTTACTAGTAGAGATTGGGCATAAATCTTCCAGGTAGAGTAGTTGTTTCTATTTAATTTACTAAACTTTAGAAATTCCATCTTGATTTGTGCAGTGACTCAATTTGACACAGTCCTGAGTATGCACAGCCGACCCGTCTGGGCTTAAGCAAAACACAAAATGATTTACTCACGAGGCTTATCAGTGCAGCACAAACAGCTTGCTCTGATCTATCGTCCACAAAGCTTTCTTCCACTCTCTGGAACTTTCAGCTTCTGTGGATGCTGGGTGCTCTAGTAACTGGGCCCATAACCCTTGTCAGGGATGATGGGAGTTGTAGCTCTTCACCTCTGGCTCAAACTCACCACCTTGTTATGCAGCAGAGCCAACCAGCTTAGATCAGTGGTTAATGCTTTTCTCCAAAGCAGCAGAGTTTCAGAGAATAGGCTGAAGATCCTGACAAACTCTCCAAGCCTTCTCACTCTTCTCCAGGTGTCTCCAAAACGTCTCCAGGATTCACACAGGCAACTCAGTAGTTTTATATATAAAACCTACTTTTATTCATCTATATAAATATACTATATCACAATCTCTACACACTACTTTACAATATCTCCAAACTACACCACCTCTACTCCACCAAAATACATTGGCAAACATTTCAATTTTATAGCCATTGTTTATCACCACCCACTAATTAGTTTCCACCCAGTGGGTGTGTACTTCCATTCTGATTGGTCCACATAGTTCCACCCATGCCTAAGACCAACCCATGTATTTCAACATTTCACCTTGTACACTTAATGATTCTCAGGTGTTTCCAATCTGCATTCAGTACCTCTGTCCTTGGCTCTCAGGCCTTCCAGATTACATTAGCAGTTTCACCTGTGTAGCTTCATAATTGCTCTTGCTTAGTCATTGTGACTTTCACATACATATTTTATTTCTTTCACTGTATGTCCCATGTTGCATTTTCCTTAACAGGCATAAGTCAATAGGTGACTTAAAGGCATGCAAACACACACACACACTGTAGTTAGGACTAACAATAGGATTTAGACCAGTGTATGTGTGGTGGTAGTGTGTGTGTGAGTGAGTTACATGCCTTCAAGACACCTGTCAATTTATGGAGATTCCATGTTTTTCATAGGATTTTCTTTGGCAAATAATACTTGCAGGTGGTTTGCCATTGCCTTCCTCTGAAATATAGCTTACAGCACCTGATATTCCATTTTTACAGCATCTGATATTCCATGGTGGACCCCCATCCAAGTATTAAACAGGCCTGACCCTGCTTAGCTTCCAGGATCAGACAAGATCTGGTGCCTTCACTGTATTTAGGCCTCTCATGAGGGGCAATGACTGGAGCAATACCCATCTGTCCCCTTCCACACATCCCTTTCTGCTCTAGTCACTAAAGCAAGGCAGGAGAACCCATGGGCTACACCATGCCCACCTCTGCTATATGTTTTGTAGTGTCCCCCCAATGTTGTAGACAACATCTGTAGGGGTGTCCACCACCATTTCTAAGTGCACAGCAAAACTTTCTTCAGACCCTGTTCCCCACTCCAACATTAGCCCTCCATTTGGGTGGCAAAGCCAACTCACAAAGCTGTGCTTGGGTTCCTCAGCTCCATCTGGTGGCATTCCTCCTTTTCTAGGACAGTTGGGAAAAGTGGGGACAAAATCAGATGTCTGAGGATTGAACTTCCCTTCCTTTGCAAGAAGATAATCATGTGGTACAGTATATTAGCCATATTGGGCCGTGCATTTTCATATATCTGCCTCACAGGGCAGCATTTCATTTTGCTGGCCTCTTCAGGAACTATATAGGAAAGACCTACTGACTGACCATCTAACCAAATGAAGTGGCCTACAAGAGTTTAACACTAGGTGTCCTAAACTTGTTCTTTCACCTCATTGTCACAAAGACCAGAATAAATCAACCATGGATTGGTTCTTCCGAGAGAAGACTTTAGTGTAAGGATGTGGAGAACCTTTTATCTCAAGAGCCAAATTCAGTTTCTTGGGGGCTACAATCCCTTGAGGGGCAGGAACAAAAATCCCAACATCTTTCATCTGAAAGCTCTTACTGCTTCTAACTAGGTTATGATCACCTCTTGGACCTAAGGCTCCCAGCCCTTGCTGCTTTCCACACTCCTCAGTGCTGGAAGGTGGCAACGCAATTTGGAGACTCACCTGGCAAGTTGCTGTTGAGCAGTTCCAGGTACTGTTCCAGGGAGGTGAGGATCTTGTAGCCGGCACTGTTGATAAGGATTCGAGGCTGCAGCCCTCTCTCGTAGGCCTGTGAGAGGGGGAGAGGAAGAGACACATCTGCCCAAATATCCAAAGGCCATTCCAATCTGTTATCACTGCCAGGAAGCACCAGAGGTTTCAACAAAAGATGAACCCCAAAATATTTCACACCGGACGTGGGGGAACACATGACTCTCCAGTGTTGACTGCAACTCCCTCTACTGGTCCAGGCTATCTGACAGATTGCATCTCCCCATATGAGCCTGCCTGGACCCTAAGATCCACCTTCAGTGACTCTCCTTACATTTTGGAATTCACTCACTAGGTAGGGTAAAATGGCCTCCTCCTTGCTGTCCATCCAGCACCAAGTGAAAAATGTTTTTACAGTAGGACCCTCATATCCACTGATTCATTAACCACTGATTCAATTATCCACAGGACACAAAACAGCACACCTACCGTAGAGTCTTTCTAGAAAATGTGTCCTTTCTAGTCATTTTCTAGGTCCGCCAAGGCAACTCTATGGTATTTTAAACCGGAAGTCCCATTATTTTCAATGGTGTTTGCTATTATCCACAGTTTTTGGTATCCACGGGGGCCCCCAGAACCAATCCCTAATGGATACAGGGGTCCTACTGTATTCAGACAGACTTTCAGAAGTGAAGGCTTTTAACAAAGAAAGTGCTGTATTGCTTTCAATTGTATTGTTTAACTTTTTAAAAGTCTTTTTAGAGGGTATGTTTTTAATATAGCTAATACAATCAGATCTGCACAATCAATATCCATGGTTTCAGTTGTCTGCAGCTGAAAAAATAGGAGCACATACCATAGAGTTGCACCAGAAAATGCCTAGAGGGGGGGACTTCTCTAGGAATCTCTAAGTTCTCCAGTGCAACTCTATGGTATGTTTGTACCAGAAGTCCTTTTGTTTAATAGGGTTTGCTATTGTTCATGATTTAACTTATAAACAGTAAGTCCGGGAATGTGTCCCCTGCAGATATGGGGGGACAGGCGACCTGTACATTCTGCCACCCAAGTGGTAAATTAATCCCTTGATAGCTGGATGTAGCTTGGTTCATAGCCTCTAGGTAATGTATGAGTGCATGATCACAGAAGGGCATTTGATGGCGGATGGGAGAGGTGCCAGTCTGCTAGGATCTCTCCAGGCTGAGAGCACCTTTTGAGAGCTCTTCTGCTCAAGTATTGCTACTCAGAGATGTGAGCCTTCGTCAGGAGGACCACTTAATACTGCAAAGCACACCTCTCTCCAGGGAACACTTTGATCCTTTCAACTTAGCCTGGCTGGGATATTGGCACAGCTCAGAAAGGCTACCTTGGAAGAAAAGAATAGCAACTCTCAGGTCTTTGAAGTAACTTTTCCAAGCTATGCAAAGCTGTGATGCAGAGGAAGAATGGACCCATGGGCACCTCTGGCTCTGTTCTTCCTTTGCAATGTTCCTGCTTTAAGACAAGCCATTCCTCACCCCCCAGGGGTGTACCACTTCCCACAACTCTGGGGAAGAGTGAATATTATTTCCATCCAGGGCAGTGACATTTAGTAGCTCCCATACCAGTGGGGATAATGAATCTGTTCTGGGTTTTATCTGAACTTTCAGGTAGTGATCCAAGGTACTGATGCATTCAAAATAGGTTCAGCACCTTGGCTAGCTCCTTTATGATTTGAATGAAAGCCCAGTGTGGATGTACGCCTCCTTTTAAAGAGGTTCAGTACCTTGGCTAGGATTTCAACTAAAGCCCAAGCAGGATTCACGGCTTCACTGATATGAAAGCTACTAGCTGCCACTGATCCAAGAGTTCTGTTTCCACTTGAACCATTTGGAGGAGACCTCAGTCCAGGAGACCTTGAAGAAATGTTCTAGAGTGTAAAGTAACCCAGTGCTCTCCAGATCTTGTTGAAGTCCAACGTCTATTATTCCTGACCCTTGACCATGGTGGCTGGGAATGATGGGATTTATCATCTGGAGAGTGCCAAGCTGGTTATCTCTGGAATATTTCATGCTCCATGAGAAGGAGGCTTTCAAGATTCAACCTGATTTAATCCCAATTGAATAAACCTTTCTTGAACTCTCTGTTAAGCCTCAGAGAGCTTTTGGCTACTTGGCACACACAAGATCCTTTCTTCTCCAAAGGGCGGGAAGGGAAACGTGGTTTTACTTTGGGTCACTCGTATCCCTGGCTTCCACTGGGAAAGGGGGACGAAGAAAGTGCTGGGGAGCAAACGGGTAGAAGTGGAGAGCTCCTGTAAGGCTAGCCCTCTCTTCTTTGTCCAAGAGTTTAGGGGGTTGTCTGAATGGTCAAAAAACCCCTCATGGAATTTGCTGGGAATCTTACCTGTCTAAATGGGATCATGTACCAATCCACAGTATTCGGAAGGAGAGGGGCCGAAAATGGCAAAACCAATGAGGAAAAGGCTTTGCAGCTTTTCCCATACTTTTTACAAACCCACGAGGTGGCTACACATTCCTGCTTGCTGGGACAATCCTATGAGAAGCGATTCGAAGGGAAGCACAAAGCTGATGGGCCAGGTGAGAGCATAGATTGCTAATAGGGCAAGTGCTCACTGCTGCCATGTTGGATTTTTGCCTTAGTGAACAATCACTAAGGTGATAAAATGGGGTGGTTATTTTTTGTTTTGCTTTCCTGTTAAATCAGAAAATCAGTGTATTGCTCCAGCCCAGCTTGGACAATGTTTATTTTTAAAGGAAAAAAATTGGTGGTGGTGAAGAACTAACACAAGTAAATCACTCACAGCCACCATTTGGAATGCAAGGCTTTGGGAGCTTCTGAGGCCAAAAACATGGTTAAGACATGTCGCTGCTGCTGCAAAATACCATTACTCCAAGGTCCTCCGTTTCCCACCTCCCTTGTGTAGGTGGACCCAGGACAGAGGAAAAGCTCTTACTGTCAGGAAGCTCTTCCTCATGTTTAGGTGGAATCTCTTTTCCTGTAGCTTGAATCCATTGCTCCATGTCCTAGTCTCTGGAGCAGCAGAAAACAAGCTTGCTCCCTCTTAAATATGGCATCCCTTCAAATATTTAAACACGGCAATCATGTCCCCTCTTAACCTTCTCTCTCCCAGGCCAAACATACCCAGCTCCCTAAGCTGCTCCTCTATGACACTTTCTTCTCCCCACTCCAGCAAAACACACCCATTCCCCCCTTTTGTCCAAAAAGGAGGGCCTCCATACCAGCTTGTTCTCGTAGAGCACCAACCCATAATTGTGGGGCACGATGCTGAAGCGGTTCCTCCACTTCTTGTTCTCCTCCAAATATTGGAAGAGGTTCCCAGAGAAAATAGTACGTTCTTCCAGTGGGACCTAGAGACAGAGAATGAGAAAGACAGGAAGACCATGAGCTGGGAAAGAAGCCATAGAAAGCTCAAGATGGTGACAATGATGACAAATTTATACCCCAACTCTTTCTCTACACTGGGAATCAAGGAAGCTTTCAAAAATTAAGGTAGACAACAGAGAAAATTTCACAGCACTCACCATACAAAAGTTGAATTTCAATTAACCAAGCAATAGAATTAAAAGCAATTTAAAAGCATACCTATTAAATACAACATCTGGCATTCAGTGCTGGAGTTATGGATGCATAATGCATTACGTATCCATAACTACTCCATACTCATGATCCCTATGTACAGTAGCACCCCCGTATCTGCTGATCTGCCATCCGCTCATTCAATTATCCATGGATGGTGACAGTGGGCGGGGGGCAGGGGAGGGAGGGGAGAAAGAGAGATCTTGCCTCCCATTCGCTTCCAGGATCACCCCCAGAATTGCTCCCATGGCAGGAATGGTAATGTGGGGTGAAGGGTGGGAGAGATCTTGTATCCCTTCTCCCTTCACCCCTGGAATCGCTCCTGTGGCAGGAATGGTGATGGAGGGGGGGGGGAGCGTTCACTATTATCCATGGATTTCATTATCTGTGTAGCCCCTTGGAACCAATCCCCCATAGATGTGGGGGTCCTATTGTATTATTCATCATTGTCACAATTGTAAATCAGATGCATAAACCAGATTGTAAACCAGGGTGTCAATGTCATCCACCCGCACCTTGATCACCAGTAGAACAGACCTCCTTTTCTTGGTGTGGCTGGTGGCCAGTAAAGTAAGTTGGGAGGGAGGGCTAGGAGAAGGCAGCATGGTGTAGTGGTTTAAGCATCATACTATGATTCTGGAGACCAGGGCTCAAATCCCCACTCTGCGATGGAAAACCAATGGGGTGCCCATGGGCAAGTCACCCTCTCTCAGCCTCAGAGGGAGGCAAAGGCAAACCTCCTCTAAACAAACCTTGCCATTAAAAAACACATGATAGGTTTGCCACAGGTTGGCACATAACAATAACAAGAGGAGGAGACACTACGTAGTTACAGAACTAAACAGGTGATGTAGAATTCCAGCTTGTAATGACAAATACAAACAAGCTCTCAGGCTGAACTTCCCTCACAGGGATGTTGTGGTATAAAAATGGAGAGGAAGAGGGTGCACATTCCACTTCAGGGCAGTTGGAATGGTGCTCGCAATGGCACATTGAATCATAGAACAGAACCCTAGAATCATAGAGATGGAAGAAACCACAAGGGCCATCTAGTCCAACCCCCTGCCATGCTGGAATACACAATCAAATCACTACCAACAGATGGCCATCAAGCCTCTGTTAAAAAATCTCCAAAGAAGGAGACTCCACCACAATCCCAGGCAGTGTGTTCCACTGCTGCTCTTACTTTCAAGAAGTTCTTCCTAATGCTTAGGTGGAATCTCTTTTCCCATAGTTTGAGACCATTGCTCTGTGTCCTAGTCTCTGGAGCAGCAAAAAACAAGCTTGCTCCATCCCCAGTATGACATCTCTTCAAATATTTAAACATGGCTATCATGTCACCTCTTAACCTTCTTTTCCACAGCTCCCTAAGCTACTCCTCATAGGGCATGGCTTCCAGAACTTCCACCATTTTGGTCACCCTCCTCTGGACACCTTCCAGCTTGTCCATCTTCTTTATGAATTGTGATGTCCAGAACTGGACACAGTATTCCAAGTGTGGTCTGACCAAAGCAGAATAGAGTGGCACTATTACTTCCCTTGTTCTAGACACCATACTCCTATCGATGCAGCCTAGAACATTTCAAATGCAACTAGCAATTATAATGCCACAAAACACAATCAAAATATCCAGGGGCAATGGGTTCCATGAGCTCTGTGAGGCATGAAACAGTAGTTTGGGCCTCCACCTCTGCTACCTACTACTCTCCAAAGATGCTGCTGTTGTGTTTGTGCATTCCAGTGACACCCAAACCCAGGTCCTCCTGGTCTTTTCCCAGTAGCCCTCCCCTCCCTTTCTCTTCTTTCTGGTTCAGGCAGTCTTTAGCAATTCTGGGAGTCTCCCCATGCAAACCTCCTCATGAGTCAGGAACACTTGCTTCCTGAGCTGGTTTGTGTCACCAAGGCCCATAAACAGGAACAAACACACTCTCCCTCACCACCCCAGACACTCACAGATCATCTTGCAGACAAATATTGTGACATAGGATCCAAAAAGAAAAGCAAAGATAAGTAGGTAAGTAAATAAATGAAGGCCTAAATACCCTAAGGGTATTGCTGATCTTGGAAGCTAAGCATGGTCAACTCTGGCTAGTAATTGGACAGGAGACCACCAACGAATAAAATGAACCCTTGGTATCTGCTGGGGTTTAGTTCCAGAACCCCCCAAGAATACCAAAATCCATGGACACTCAAGTTTGATTACATACGAAGGCATAGTAAAATGGTGTCCATTATATAAAAAGCTAATCAAGGTTTGCTTTTTTTTTATTATTGGAATATTTTCAAGCCATGGATGGTGGAATCCATGGAAGCAGAATCTGTGGATACAGAGGGCAGACTGTACCAGGTGCTCTTGGCTGTATTTCAGAGGGAGGAACTGGCAAAACCACCTCTGATTATTCGTCCTCTAAGAAAACCCTAGGAAACTCATGGGTCCTCCCTAAGTCAAAAGGTGACTTAAAGTTACATGCACAGACATGTAAATAAATATTTAAAGAAGACAACAAAAATAGCAACAACAACAAAAAATGGGGAGGGAGAACAGAAAGGGGGAGAGGAGAAAGTAAGGCTGGTGTCCTAGAATCATAGAGTTGGAAGAGACCACAAGGGCCATCTAGTCCAAGCCCCTGCCCTGAAGAAATATACAATCAAAGCACTGTCAACAGATGGCCATCCAGCCTCTGTTTAAAAAACCTCCAAAGAAGGAGACACCACCACATTCCCAGGCAGTGCATTCCACTTCCAAACAACTCTTACTGTCAGGAAGTTCTCCCTAATGTTTAGGTGGAATCTCTTTCCTATAGTTTGAACCCATTGCTCCATGTCCTAGTCTCTGGAGTAGCAGAAAACAAACTTGCTCCATCCTCAGTATGACATCCCTTCAACTATTTAAACATGGCTATCATGTCCCCTCTTAACCTTCTCTTCTCCAGACTATACATGCCCACCTCCCTAAGCTGCTCCTTAAAGGGCATGGCTTCCAGACCTCCCACCATCCTGGTCACCCTCCTCTGGACACGTTCCAGCTTCTCAATATCCTTCCTGAATTGTGGTGCCCAGAACTGGACACAGAATTCCAGGTCAGGTCTGTCCAAAGCAGAACAGAGTGGCACTATTACTTCCCTTGATCTAGACACTATAATCCTATAGTATGGGTAGTTCTTTTCTGAGCAACTCCCTTCCTACATGATTTGGCATCATTCCTATTTGTATGCTGCTTTGGGAAGCTCAGGCTGTTTAAAAAGCCATTTATAGAGACTGCAAATAAATAAGGAAAAATATGGGACAGCCCCCCCCCCCTACTTCCGTACGGATTTGCCACCTGCATGCAAAAGCACGATGCATTTGTGTGACACATGCAGAGAACTATCCAGTAAAAAGTCAGCCATGGCCAATGTCCTCCCTCATTCAGCAAGGTCAGGTTTAACCACAAGGGTGGGGCAGCCAGAGGGTGCCTATTAAACCCCAGATATTTACTTGCTGTGGGTGTCCCACGGTAAACAGGAAATCAGGACAAACACAGCAAAGGATAGACCTTAAGATGCAACCTCTGCTATTTGCACACCTCAGAATTAAAATGCATCTTCTCCCTTAAGGGGCAGGACACTTTGCAAAACAGCAATACTGTAATTTGTAACCCAGGATTAAGGTAGTCAGCAAACAGACAGGAGAAAGAAGTCTGATGAAAACAACAGAGACGTTTTAAGAGTCAAGGTGGTTGTCTAAACAGTCAAATTGACCTCATGGAATTCACTGGGAATCCATCCTGTCTAAATGGGATCCTGGAGCAATCCACAGTATTCAGAAGGAGGGGGGCCCAAAACCAGTAAAACAACACAGGGAAAGCCTTCACAGCTTTTCCATAGTTTAAAAAAAACAAACAGTGAGGGGTACGCATATCTGCTGGTTAGGACAAATGATTAGCTTTGAACTGCTTTATTCTTCCAGTTCTTGTGGTCTTGGTGATCTCTTGTACCACTCGAAAGCAATTCACAGGCCACAACTAGAGAATCGCTTCCATGCTCAGCGCTCACCAAGTCATGCCTTTGTAATCAAAGCTAATAATAATACAGTTGTCCCTTCATATTCGCTGGGGTTTGGTTCCTGGACCCCCGTGGATACCAAAATCCGTGGATACCAAATCTGTGGATACGGAGGGACAACTGTAATAGCAAAAGGGGGAAACCTGATGGTGCGACTGTCCTTTGTGCTCTGGCATCTTTGTTTGCCTTGCAAATTAACCTGCTTTTAAATGTTCCCAAAGCAGCACATAAACAACAGCAACCACTACCATCTGGATGCAGCCAAATAAAGCCAAAAAGCAGGAGTGAGTTCTTTCAAGTGAGAGCTCAAGAGAAAAACATAAAATAAACACAGACATTGATTAAACCAGAACAGCAGGAGCACAAGAAGGAAGCAAAAAGGAAAGTGACCTCTTGAAAGTCTTCCAGCTGCCCATTCAAAACAGGGATAAAGAGAAAAGGCCTGCAGTTTGTACCTAAACTTGAGAAGCAAAATAGATGCCAGGAACAGAGCTCCAAGGAAGGAAGTTTGGGAAAAGGATGTCACCACCAAAAAGACCATGCATTGTTGCCTTCCAAGGCAGAAGTGCCAGTGGAAAAGCCTCCAAGGTGAGTGTAGAAGAGCATCGTCAACATCTCAGCACATCTGTATAGGAACGGACAGTACTTCAGACAGGAACATAGAAACCCACTGCATAGAAGATCAAAGTGTTTTCTCCTTCTAGACTGGCGGCAGCTCTCCGGAGTCTCAGACAGAGAAAGGACTTTCTCTATCTCCTCTTACCTGATCCTTTTAACTGGGTTGGACTGGGACTTCTGCATGTAAGGCATACAATCTATCACTGAATCTGCCTGTTGACTGAATTCAGGTGAGAAAACCAGAGTACAACTGGACCCCTGTAACCACAGAACCAATGTCTGTGGTTTCGTTATTGACATCAATGAGGGAAGTCTCTAGGTCTGAAGTTTCAGTCCAGAAATTTCGAAGCCTGGGATGATCTTGAACTGGATCCTGGACCACTCCATATGCAAGCAATGGACTACTGCCCATGGTTGGGTGGCAGGGGTTCATTGCTTGCATATGGAGTCATTAGGGTCCACTCCTAAACATTAAGAGTGGACCCTAAGGTTGGATTGTGTATTCCTACAAGGCAGGGGTTTGGACTGGATGGCCCTTGTGGTCTCTTCCAACTATGTTTAGCCTGGAAAAAAGCCGGTTAAGAGGCGATATGATAGCCCTGTTTAAGTATTTGAAGGGATGTCACGCTGAGGATGGAGCAGGCTTGTTTTCTGCTGCTCCAGAGACTGGAACACGGAGCAATGGATGCAAGCTCCAGGAACAGAGATTCCACCTCAATATGAGGAGGAACTTTTTGACAGTAAGAGCTGTTCGGCAGTGGAACAAACTCCCTCGGAGTGTGGTGGGGTCTCCTTCCTTGGAGGTCTTTAAACAGAGGCTGGATTGCCATCTGTCGGGGATGCTTTGATCAAGATTTCCTGCGTGGCAGGGGGCTGGACTGGATGGCCCTCATGGTCTCTTCCAATTCTGCAATTCTATGATTCTATGACCTTGAAAGGATATACACCTTGAACAAAACAAAGATTAGGAGTGCTCCTGGGGGCCTTTTGGGTCTATTTTGCCTCATTTTCAATCCTCTTCCAATTGTTTTAGGCCCAAGTAGATGCCTTTTTAAAAAAGCTGACTTAAAAAAAAAAGACATCACTCCTTGGTTGAAAACAGCCAAGGGGGAAATACTAGGCAAAAATCCCCTTTATGACCCCTAGGAGGCATTCAAGGGGCAGACAAGGGGCCAATTTCAGTGTGTGTGTGTGTGTGTGTTTGTGTGTGTGTGTTAAAAAATAGCCTCAGAGTTTGCATATGGCTCATGGCCCAAGTATTTTCTCACCCATTCTGTATGAAAAAGGAAAGAAGGAAGAAATAAGAGAAGAAAAGAGGAAAATAAAAGACCTCTAGGCCTATCTACTGGATGCTCCCCCTTACCCCCATCCAGTAGCGAAGGGTGCCACAGGATCATGAATACTCCAGGATCCTGTTGGAGCAAAGGTTCAATGCTGAACACGCTGGGGCATTGCTTGCCTCTGGCAGACAGACAGAGTTGCAATTAAGCACTTAGTGTGTTTACACTGGGAAAAGCAGGGAAAGATCAGCTGGAGAGAAACATCCTCAACTCTACTTTAAAAGATCTTTTTCTTTGTTGGAGGGTATGTGTGTCCAACTATGCAAAATCTGAACAAGAGTTTGTTTGGCATCCTCTCCAGTTTCAGTAGAACCAAGTCACAGAAATGCACACAATACAGTTACTGTTCCTCCAGCAGAATTTAGAGTGCATATTGACAGATCCAGGCAGCCTCACAAGTTGCTAGTCCACATTTTGTTTGTGTTTAAATAGGTCACCTTCCTGAACATAACAGTGCTAGGTACTGTCTCTGCTGTACATAAGCAACCTGATTAAAAAGCTCTGACACTTTCTCAATGTACCTCTGGTTCCCAGGTCATAGAATCCTAGAGCTGGAAGAGACCACAAGGGCCTTCTAGTCCAACCCCCTGCCATGCACGAATACACAATCAAAGCATGAATGACACCAGAAATTAGGTGAAAAGATTCCCAGGCATTTTATTTGAGCTGCCATTAATGTCAGGGCCTGCAAGACTCAGGTAGGTTAAGCACATTCGGAGTGAGGGCACGAAGCATTGCCTTAGCTCTCATTTGGCTTTGCAACACCCAAGCTGGGAATCGCTTTATGAAAAAAGTTATCTCATTCACAGAAAGGGGGAAAACTGTGCTGGAACTATAGATTAGTGGGGAGGTAATTCTTGCCTAATTTCTTTCTCAAAGGAAGAAACAAATAATTTTAGCAATTTTCTTCCTGCACAGTTTTCAAAGACTACAGTATTTGCAATTTGGGGCTTATTCTGCACAAAATTCACACGGGGTATTTTTGTTGAGAAAATAGCATTTACTTCACAGAAAACAGTATTTCTGTGCAGACATACTATTTTATGTGCAGAAAATGCACAGAAAATGCTGTTTTCTGCTCACACATACAAAAACCACCCGTGGGCGAATTTTGTGCAGATGCGTGCCAAACTACAAAGATCCTCATCAGTCTAGGATTCCCTTTGCAAGGGAAAAAAACAGGTTAGGAAACAGGCAGCAACTGTGAGCAGCAGACAGAAAATCTAAATGCGGTGGGAGGAAAACTGCTTCACTACAACACTAGCTTAAAATTATAGCCAACACCTTTGAACTTTACTGAGTAACTCTCCCTTCCCTCCACTGAATTCCATCCCTCCCCAGCCCCAAGATATGGAATAGCAAACCCCCAATTTGTGTCTCTGCAAACCCTGCCCTATGTCTCCAAAGGAAGTTTTCCCACCCTGCCCTATAACAACACCTCTGATGCTTATCTGGAACGCTGTCGCCTCCTCCCTCTTGCAAAAAAATGGGATCTCTTCCAACCCCTTCTCCCCAAATCGTGCAAGATCTCTCTGTCAAGGTGAGAGAAAAAGCAAGCAATGTGCACATATGCACTTTACCTATTACCCAGGAGCCTGGCAGGTGTCACGTTGGGATAACACTGTGCCCCTCCTTTCTCTCCCCTGACTCCTTTCTTGACTATCACCACCATCTTCTCAATTCTCACAAAGTGTACTGAGGACGTGACAACTCAGGTTTGTTCAGGTCTCGCTCTCTCTACACACACACACATCTCTTTTCCTCACCAAGTGGTCTCTAGAGAGGCCTGCATATAAAACTAAACTTGAAGACACTTTGGTACACAATGCCTCATTAAACACTCTGGCTGTCTGCCAGGCCTCAGTGAGAAAGAAACGGAAGAAAAAAGGGGGACCAACATCAAAGGCATGCTGCCAGAGGACCACAGGGCCAAGAAGCCAAGATAGCTCCCCTTGGCATTCCTGGGGAAGGAGGTGGCAAATAAGATCAGCACCTGGAACCAACTCCTCAAATGTTGGGTCTGGTTGGGCCATGGTGCCTGAGCTAAATGGAACAATGTGCATCACTGTCATCCAGCTGTGTCTTTGCTGAATGATTTAGAGAGGAGCAGGCCAGCTTCAAAAGCCCTCTCCAAGTGACCAGGCCTCTGCAAGAGATATTGGTCCCAGCTCCAACAACCCATCCTATGGGATGGAAGAGGGTGGGAGAAGTGAGAGAAGGTGGTGATAGGAAAGAAAAAAAGGGTGGGAAGGGTGATGGGAAGGTTAGGGGAAAGGGGGGTAAAAGGAGAGAGGGAAAGGAAAAGGGGTGGAAAGAGAGAGGGACAGGAAAAGAGGTGGAAGGGAAATGGGAAGGGGTTGAAGAGCGAGAAAAAAGAAAAGGTGTAGAAGGGAGAGGGAAAGAGATGGAAGAAAGAGGGAAAGGGTTGGAAGAGAGAGAGAAAGGAAAAAGGGCGGAAAGGAGAGTGAAAAGAAAAGGGGTGGAAGGGAGTGGGAAAGGGAAAAGGGTGGAAGGGAAAGGGGAAGTAAAAGAGGTGGAAGGGAAAGGGAAAGTAAAAAGGGGTAGAAGGGAAAGGAAAAGGGGTGGAAGGGAAAGTAAGAGGGGTGGAAGGAGAGGGAAAGTAAAAGAGGGAAAGGAAGGATCTGTGAGAAGGAGAGAGAAGGAGATAGAACAGAGAGAGAGAAAGAAAAGGAAGGTTCACCCATTTTCGATTCTGATTTGGTTCACTGCTGGCTTCAACCTCTCCCAGTACTGCCTGATGGCCCCAAACAGGATTATTATATATATTTTTATTTAGTTATTTATACCCCGCCCTTCAGCCACAAGGCTATCAGAGCGGCTTACAAATTGTTTTTTAAGCAATAGCTATTTAGACATCTACACTGCATTAAACAGTTTCCAATGTGTGTTAGCTAATTGCCCTCACAAGCCGGGTACTCATTTTACTGACCTACGAAAGGATGGAAGGCTGAACGAACCTTGGAGCCCACTGGAATCGAACTTGCAATGTGGTGACTTGCAGTACTGGCATTTAACTAGGGCTCCCATTGATACATTTGAAGACATGTAACACAGGGAAGAAAATACTGCTTACCCTAGATTTAGATCCAGGTGTGCAACATAAACCAGGAAGAGAGAGAGGGCATTTATCAGGCCCTTCAGAAAGTCTTTGGGTAGCCTTACCATCTGCCGTCCAAAGCGAAACACCTTTCCTGCTACTGATGTACACTGCTGGTAAAAGATTTTCAAGGTGAAGTGCTTTTCAAAGCATCTGCCTCACATTCAGACTGTCTTCCCAGATACTTTTTAAATACCTATGGCTTAATGTTGTACTCTTGCAGTTCATCTGAAGAAGAGGACTGAAATCCATGAAAGCTCATGCTAAAATAAATCAGTATCTGCTAGATTCCATCCCCTCCTTCATTTTTCTTTTTTATTCTCAAACACACCAAAATGGCTCTCTCTTTGAAATCTTTCCCCACAGATTTTAGAGCTGAATTGTTTTTTTTCTTTAAAAATGGGAGGGCATTTCCCTCAAGAGGAATTCTAAGTCCATTTGGTAAGACCACAAAGTCAAGATAGAGTGAGGACAATATCTTCTGCCCTTACTCTGAATGAGCAAATACTTTTGCTCAGTTCTCTTTCCCCACAACTAGACAATATCCAACGAGGGAAGCTTTATTGGTTTTCAGGTCACCAATATGAGAGGTCATGGAAGGCAGAACAGAAACAAGACCCCCTGGTTTAACCACATCTAGGATGTGGGCCAGGATGTAGTCAACAAAAGTTAAATTGGGGGAAGAGAAAGATAAGCCAAAGAAATCTGCAGACACACCTTGAAAGATACACATCTTAAAAACTAGACAGGTGTTGACTTTGGTGCCAGAGAATAAAGACACGCACTTGACAGCAATACAGGGACAGGAACCAAGCCTTGCTCCAGATGTTTTGTTTAGGGTGGGGTTAGAGAGGCTTTCACCGTGATGTGTGTCCATAGAATCATAGAGTTGGAAGAGACCACAAGGGCTATCTAGTCCAACCCCTTGCCATGCAGGAATGTACAATCAAAGCATTCCCAACAGATGGCTATCCAGCCTCTGTTTAAAAACCTCCAAAGACAGAGTCTCCACCACACTTCCAGGCAGCTCATTCCACTGCCGAACAGCTCTTACTGTCAGTTCTTCCTAATGCTTAGGTGGAATCTCTCTCCAGAGAAGAATTCTTCTGTCCCCCTAGAAATTTTCCTTCACTTTCCGAATTTCTAGCATTGCAGTAACTCCCAAGAGATGACTATCCAGCCTCTGTTTAAAAACCTCTAAAGAAGGAGACTCCACCACACTCCCAGGCCACAGCATATTCCACTGCCAAACAGCTCTTACTGTCAGGAAGTTCTTATGTTTAGGTGGAATCTCTTCTCCTGTAGCTTGAATCCATTGCTCCATGTCCTAGTCTCTGAAGCAGCAGAAAACAAGCTTGCTCCCTCTTAAATATGGCATCCCTTCCAATATTTAAACACAGCTATCATGTCCCATCTTAACCTTCTCTTCCCCAGGCTAAACATACCCAGCTCCCTAAGCTGCTCCTCATAAGGGATAGTCCAGAACATCTGGAAGGAATGCCAAGCTCTGAGTTCAATTTTTGCAGTTTCCAGTTAAAACAGGATCAGGTAGCAAAGAAAACCTTTCCCTGTCTGAGAACCTGGAGTGTGGCTGACAATCAGAGGTGTTTAAATAGATAAAGTAGGATGCTGCATGACAGACAAATGATCCAACCTGGTACAATGGAAACCCGAGTCTTTTAAGATGTTACTGAATTACAGCTCCCATCAGGCCTCACCACTGGGGCTGAGGGGGATTGGAGTCCAATGGCATGATGGCCAGATATTCCCCAGGCCTGTGGTATAAAAGTATAAAGGTCCTATGAACCCAAGAGCAAGACACAGAAACAAATTACAGAAAATTACAGATGACCATCGACTTGAAGAACAGCCAACAAGTTGTGAAGATGGCAACACCCTCAGCCAATATCATATTTTTTTTTAGATTTTAATTCAGCCACGTGCCAAGATGACAAACACATCCTTGGTAATGGCACCCAAATCAAGGCAAACAGGCATAAAGGTGCTCAACAGCATTTGGTTAAAAGCACTGCATATTATTCAGCCTTCCAACCACACCAGCTCTTCAGCGATCTCTTAAAAATATGCACACCTATATATACACCTCTGCATGATAGCATTCAGCTGAGACTAGAGGTGGGCACTTTGCAAACTGCAACTCCCACAATCCATCACCATTGTCTATGCACTGATGGGATCTGCAAGCTGTTTATATACCAGTTACATCTATATCCTGCCTATCCTATAGTGAGTTTGAGAAGGTGTACATGGCTCTCCTCCCTTTAGTCTCACAGCAACCCTGTGAGGTAGGCCAGGTGGAGGGAGAGATGTAACACAACTGGCCCAATGTCACCCAGTGCATTTCATGGCTCAGTAGGGACATGAATTTTGTTGTTGGGTGTGCTCAAGTCCTTTCACAGGCTTTTTCTGGCATGATTTTTTCAGAGGGGGTTTGCCCTTGCCTTCCTCTGAGGCTGAGAGAGTGTGATGTGTTCAAGGTCACCTAGTGGGCCTTCATGGCTGAATAGAGATGCAAAGCCTAATCTCTAGACTTCTAATTCAGCACTCAATGGATGAATGAATTTCTTTATTACAGTCATAGTCCAGCATAAATAAATAAATTGAAAATACAATATAATATGAAAGGAAACAAGTTAAAATGTATTTGGAATCATCCCTTCAGGATACATGGCCTCAGTAAGCTTAATATTAGTAACCTGTTGAAATCATTGCCTGTCGAATTTTATACAGAATCTATCTATATTATCTCTGGCTTTTCTTCACAAACAAAGATTCAGGAAGGACTCATCCCGCGCTTTCTGCAAGCGCGCTGATGACTAAAAAGGCCAATCCGAGATAAACAAGTCCGGTTGCAAAAAGCACAGCAGAAAGTCTCCTTGGGTGATGTTTTTGGGTTGTGATTCTTTCTGCGTTGTCGTTTCTCTTCAAGGCTTGTTCGTCGTGAGTTCTCAAATAAGGCTGCAGCATTGTGGATAGTGTGTCTCCATGCCTCCCGATGTGAGGCCAGGGCGGACCACTGTTGGTGATCAATTTGGCCGAGCCTGAGATATTGTTTCAGAGAGTCTTTGTATCGCTTTTTTGGAGCGGCCCTCTTACGCTGACCCGTGGCGAGTTCACTGTAGAGTAGTATTTTGGGGAGGCGATGGTCCTCCATCCTAGAAAAGTGTCCTGCCCAGCGCAGCTGCGTTCTCAATATCATGGCCTCAATGCTGGTGATCCCTGCTTGCTCAAGGATCTATATTATATGTTATGTTAAAATTGGTATCTGAGAGCAGCAAAAAGGTATCGAAAGAATCAGTATGTCCTTGATAGTGGTACAATAAAGGCAATATAAACCTTGAATGGATAAGTGTATAAAATGAACACAGGAGTAGAATATGTTTTGTTGTTTCTACCTGTCCAGAATCACAACAGCACAATCTGTCAGCAAAAGGAATCTTCTTATATCTTCAAGGATGGCTGAAGGTAGAGCATGACATCTTGCTAAGGTGAAAACCCTCCTGGGATTGGGGTATTTCTAGGTTTGCTAACTTGAACTGAGAACACCACAATCCTCACCACTACACCCCATCCCTGGCATTGCCCAAGAGGAATAGGAGTAAAGTTTTGGAATCACATGATCTCAGGTGGGACATAACCACAAACATGGGTTCTCATCCAGCTTCTCAAACCACACTTTGTTGAGCCTCAGCCCCACCTGTAGTCGAGCTATACCCGCCAAGTCGCCCGTTGCCTTCCTTACCTTGCGGTGCAGGAGCTGTGGCTGAGGTCCCCCGCCACCTTCGATCTCATAACGGACGCTGTTGAAGAGCGCAACGCCGTATTGCTCCTCATAGAATCGGCAGAAGTCGGCAAGGACTTTGCCTGTTTTCTCTGAAAAAGAATGGAAAATATACAGATAGGTAAAGACAGAAATGAGCGGCAGCATGGTATAGTGGTCTGATCATTAGATTAGGAGCCTGGTAGACCAGAATGCAAGTCCCCAGTCAGTCATGGAAACCCACTAGGCAAGTCCCACACTCTTAGCCTAAGAAGAGAATGGCAAACTGGTCCTGAATAAATCTTGGCAAGAAAACCCCATGACAAGCTCACCTTAGGGTCATCAGAAGTCAGAAACAATTTAGAATCATAGAGCTGGAAGAGAACACAAGGGCCATCCAGTCCAACCCCATTCTGCCATGCACAATCAAAGCATGTCCAACATGGCCATCCAGACTCTGTTTAAAAACCTCCAAAGAAGGAGACTCCACCATACTCCCAGGCAGTGCATTCCACATACAAACAGCTCTTACTGTCAGGAAGTTCTTCCTAATGTTTAGGTGGAATCTCTTTTCCTGTAGTTGGAACCCATTCCTCTGTGTCCTACCCTCTGGAGCAGCAGAAAACAAGCTTGCTCCATCCTCAGGATGACATCCCTTCAAATATTTAAACATGGCTATCTTAACCTTCTCTTCCCCAGGTTAAACATACCCAGCTCCCTAAGCCACAGGGCATGGCTTCCAGACCTATTGCAAACAACAACAGAAATACGAGGACAGTACTTTGAAGAATAAGGGTGCTTATGTTGTTTTTGATGATGGCAATATCTCATAATTGGAAAAGAAAGCAGCCAAAGGTGACCTGGTGTTACTAGGGTTCCTATGTCAGGACTATCCAAGGTCCTGAGAACTCAAGGCCAAAACCTGAGATCTTGGGGTAACCCGTCATAAGGTCACCAAAGGCAGGCCCTGGTGTTGTTATAAGGGTAATATCACATGTGACAGTCCCTGATCAGGTCACTAAGGATGATATCTTAAGCATCAATCACAGCTGGATAGAGTACAGGTCAACCCTCTACGTAACTACGGTTTCAATTATCCCTTGTTGGTCACTCTAGGCATTTCCTAGGTCCTTCAACACTGGAAGTTACCAAAGAATCATAGAATTGTAGAGCTGGAAGAGACCACCACAAGGGCCATCCAGTCTAACCCCCCTGCCACGCAGGAAATCTTGATCAAAGCATCCCCAACAGATGGCCATCCAGCCTCTGTTTAAAGACCTCCAAGGAAGGAGACCCCACCATGCTCCGAGGGGGTGTGTTCCACTGCCGAACAGCTCTTACTGTCAAAAGGTTCCTCCTAATGTTGAGGTGGAATCTCTGTTCCTGGAGCTTGCATCCATTGCTCCGTGTTCCAGTCTCTGGAGCAGCAGAAAACAAGCCTGCTCCATCCTCAGCGTGGCATCCCTTCAAATACTTAAACAGGGCTATCATATCGCCTCTTAACCATCTTTTTTCCAGGCTAAACATACCCAGCTCCCTAAGTCTCTCCTCATAAGGTATGGTTTCCAGACCTTTCACCATTTTAGTTGCCCTTCTCTGGACACGCTCCAATTTGTCAATATCCTTTTTGAATTGTGGTGCCCAGAACTGGACACAGTATTCTAGGTGAGGTCTGACCAAGGCAGAATAGAGCGGCACTATTACTTCCCTTGATCTAGACAGATTTGCACATAGGTGTCCTCTCTAGGCATTCCCCAGGTTCACCAGCGTGACTCAAACCAACATCTTTTGGGGTCAATCACCTGAATAATAAGGAAGAGCTAACTTGAGGAAGACCTGAAAGCAAATCCACAGTCAGACGTTAAGTTCACTGGGTGACTTTGGGTGAGTTGTCATCTCTCACCCAAGTCTACCTTGCAGGGGAGGTATAAAGATAAAACTGGAGTGGGGAGAACCACAGACATTGCTTTGGACACCTTGGTGGGAAAGGCAGGATATAAACGTATCAAATACATCTGAGAGAAAGCCAAAATAAATATACAGGTAGGTAGTGCCAGGGTGAGCTGTGTTTTGCAATGACACCCTCTTGATCCATAATAAACAAAGATGTTTAGCCATGTCTATAGATCATGCTGAAGTTTGTTGACCAAGGCCTGAAAACCTCATGACTGCAGGAAATCAACATTTTTTAAGGAGGGGTGGGGAACCTACACAGATTCTTAAAACTAGGCAAAACTCCTTATTTAACATTTTTTGGCCTCTTCCCAGGAAGCCAAAAGATCTCACAACTGTGGCAAGATATTGTGCCAAGAGAGAAAGAGAAAGACAGAGAGAAAAAGACATTTCAAAAAGCCAAACGTCAGAATCATAACTCTAAAAGCAGCTTTTCCCCAACTTCCTGGCATTTCTCTCTTGCCTATTCTGAATTCTAAGGAGGGGAATCCTTTTGTTTTCAAAGGAGGAGGGATTTTTTTAAAAAAAACTTCTCTCCCCATCCTCAGAAAAGCTCAATCTCTCTCTCAGATTTTGGAGAGGTCTTTAAGCATTGTGCCCTGAGTTGGCAATGCCCAGTTATTTGTCCAATCTGGGTCCACAGCAATGAAGCCTTCTGCTAATGTTTTTTGCCCCTTGCTGTTGGCAGCGCCTTGGAGAGGGCAGACGGGTGGGCGGCAAAGAGGAGGCACAAGGCCAGAATTGGGTCCCCGGCCAGAATATATACTTTGCCAAGTGTCTAAGAATGCCAGCTGCAAAAGTTGCTCTCTGAATTTCCGTACTAATTGCTGGTTTGCGTGTAGTGTCTTCTAAAAGACAGGAAGGCAAACCTGGGCCTCTTTGACATTACACAATTATAGCACTGTGAATCCACTTTAACTCCTACAGCTGCATCCTGTGGAGTCCTGAGATTTGTTGCATTGTGCGGCACTGAAACCTTCCAGCAAAGAATGTTAAATGCCCTTCTATGGAAATACCTTCCAACTGTTCCAAGCTGACAGGGACAATGCTGATTAATCCTCTGTCATCCTATTTTTCCAGCTGTTTTTAAAATGTCCCAGTTTCTCTCTCCTCCTCCTCCCTTTTTGTCCTCAGCTTACTTGAATTGCTGCAAACTGAGTTCAAAATGCAAAAGTAGTTTGCATTCAACTCAGCAGGAAGAAGGGAGACAGAATCTTGCCGTGTCCAGGAGGCTCCTAGGGTCCAGGTCCCATGTGTACAGGGGGAGACATGTACATGCAATGTTGCCCTGTTTTCTAAATAGCAATAAGGGACAGCCAACGTTCACATCACACAGGATTGACAACTAGGAAAGTAGCTATTAACAAGTTTGTGTTCCACCAAAACGCCCAATGAAAATAGTGATGTCAGTTAACTTAGCCATGTCTTTCTCAATAAAATTAAAACATTGTCCACATTCATTACATGATGCATACACTTCTCTTTATCAAGGGACCACACCCCAAAATTTCCTATGTGTGTGTGTGTTGGCATCTTGTTCAGTCTACATAAAAGGAAAAACTTTCTAACCCTCAAATAAGGGATATCCTTTATAATAGGGGGACCCCTGAACAATCCTACCAAAAGCATCATGGGCAGAAAGGGGGAAAAAATGAAAGACATGAAGTCATCTTGCACACGTATGTCCCTGGCAACCATGCCTTCTGCTTTATGGGGATCCCAGTTCCTTAATGGCTTAGTCACGGGATTACTTTCCTAACTGACCTCACCGTGGGAGGGGGGTTAGGGGGATAGCAATGCCTTTTCTTCTTAAAGCAAGAGGATGAGTCATAGCCCAAAACTGCAAACCATGCAGGGTATAAAAAAGGTCAGATGAAAACCTTGATCCTTCTTGGGCTGGTTACGCAAAAACGACAGCATCAGATGGTTTAACAGAAGTTGCAGTGGGGAGAGACACATACACACATTCCTTCCAACCAGGAAAACCCATTTGTCAGAACTGCAAAGAGCCACATGGTGCATTCCTTCCCTCTCTTTTAATACAGCCTAGGATTCGCACAGGAACACACAGACTGACAGTAACACTGGGAACTAAAAACTTGGGCAGTCTTCTTTGCAAGACTATTTTGTCAATTGTCGTTGTTGTCATGTGCCTCCAAGTCAGCTCACAGCAACCCTATCCTAAGGTTTTCATGGTGAGATTTGATCAGAAGAAGTTTGCCATTGCTTTCCTCAAAACCTAAGAGAATGTGGCTTGCTCAAAGCCAACCAGTGGGTTTCCATGGCTTAGCAAGGATTCGAACCCTAAGCTCCTGGAGTTTTTGTCCAACACTCAAACTGTTACACCACTCTGGCTCCCAAGACTATACACACCTTCATAGTCCAGCCAATCCTACCTGTACTACTAGAAGCCTCTGGTTTGGACGTACGAGTAGATATACTTATTTTTATTACTACCAGTTGACCCCTGTATCCACATGGGATACATTCCAAGACACCCCATGGATACCTGAAACCATGGATAATAGGGAAACATATTATTTTCAATGAGACAAATGCCCAGAGCTGACCATAGATTCACACTGGAGGACCTAAAAATGCCTAGAGAGAACATATTTTTAAGACATTAATAAGTGAAACTATGGATACCGAATCTGTGGACATGGGGGTTGACCTGTATTATTTGTTTGCTACACTCGTATTCTTCCTTCCTGCAATAAGCTCAAGGAAATATGCATGGTTGTCTGTTTCCTCTTCTTTATCCTCACAACAACCTTAAGAGGTATGTCACGTACAGAGAGAGTGTTCGCTGCCCAAGGTTGCCCCATGGTTTTATGGCTCAGTGCAGGGACATCAGCCTGGATCTTCCAGGTCCCAGTCCAGAACATGCTTAAAGCAGACATACTAAAATCCAGGTGGGGTTCGGTTAGTTATTAACCAACTTAGAATCATAGAGATGGAAGGGACCACAAGGGCTATCTAGTCCAACCCCCTGCCATACAGGAATGCACAACTAAAGCACTCCCTAAGGATGCCCATCCAACCTCTGTTGAAAGACCTCCAAAGAAGGAGAGTCCGCCCCCCTTTGAGGCGATCTATTCCACTGTCAAACCAATCTTACAGTAAAGAACATCTCCCAATTTGTTTATTGATTATTCATGAGGAGGCTTAATTAACAAGGAGTCCCCTTTGCCTGAACATTTTGGAGGGGACTCCGTTTCCTGACTCCACTGTACAAAGTACAAATACAAAGTACACATAAGGCTCAAATGATTAGGAATAAAATGTGCAATTTAGTAAGGGGTTTCTCCTGATAAAACACGGGTGCAAAAAGCTTGGAAAGGTGAGAGGCAGTTCTGTTGGCTGCAATGAATTTCTACAGGGTCCAGGAGCTCTACATTTTCTAGCAGTCAGAGCAAATTTTGCAAAAAGCAAATGTCCAAGTTATCTTTCTCTCTTGCATTTGCTGGGTCAGCTGACTGTGCTCCACCACTTCTGAGGCTATTTAAAGAGCACATTCATTTTCACATGATACGTTTGGTTTTTTTGTTTTGGTTTTTTCAAAGAGAGAAAGAGAAGGAGAAAAAGAAAGCGTGTGGCTGCTATTTCTTCCTTCCTTCTGTTGGCTGCTGTCCCTCGCTTCTAAACCTGCTAGTCTGGTTACTGGGTTTGGCAGCCACGTCTGGAGGCCTCATCAGTTAAAAAAAAAAAAGGCTGGGGAAAGAGGTCCATCCCCATGATGGGGTGAAAAAGAGGTGGTTTCTGCATGGGCTAAAGCCTTTCTCAACCTTTTTACCCTGGCAGAACCCTTGAAACCATTTTCATATCTCAGGGAACCCCTGCCTAAAAATTATTATATCTACAACTCAAAAAAAGTTTATTTTTTTTTCAATCTCCGTACCTCGCAGAACCCCTAGCAAACTCTTGTGGAACCCTGGTTGAGAAACCCTGGGCTAGGCCAGCTATCAAGCCCCTTTTTTCAGCTGCTTTCAAAATGCTCCAGTTTCTCTCTCTTCCTTCCACCTTCCTTATCTTCAGCTTACTTCAATTGCTACAAGCTGAGTTCAAAGCAAAAAAGTAGTTTGTGTTCAATTAACTCACTTAGGGGAGGAGAAAGAAGTAGATAGCATCTTGCCCTTCCCAGTAGGCTCAGGCAAAAGCAAACTGCTGCAGCCTCACCTAGCTTGTCTGTTCTTTCTCATTAATAACTTTGGTGATCTTGACCATGCTCGCATGTTGCTTGGCCACATGTGTTCCAGTTTTCATCTGTGAAACGTCGGGGGGGTATGTAATTTTAACTGCCCTCTCCAAGCAAATCGTTTAGACTAGTACTACACAAAGTGGGGGTCCCTAGACTGGTGCCAGTCCATGAGCCATTGGCTGCTAGTTTCTGGTGAGTTTCCAGGAAAGAAAGAAAGAACTGTAGCTGATAGGCACAAATACAGTGGTGGTCCCTGGCACAGTGGGGAAAAAAAGAATTACTGGTCTCTTACACTAGTAGCTTGGGAAACACTGTTCAGACTGTGAAGTCGAAGGCTTTCATTGCTGGCATCCATAGGTTTTTTTGTGGGGTTTTTCCAGGCTGTGAGGCTGTGCTCTAAAAGTTTATTCCTGATGTTTCACTTGCATTTGTGGCTGGCATCTTCAGAGAATGGTGGCATGTGGGTGTGTGGGGTTTATATACTGTGTAAATCCTCTCCTGTTGGAGAGGATTAGTATTAGGATATGCACCCTAAGAACTCAACTTCCAACAACTGAATACACAAATTTACACACACAAAAACTACTGTTCAGACTGCTGGGGAGAACCATCTATAACTTTCTAGGCAGCCCATTCGGTGGAAAAAAAGAAGGAGGGAGGGAGAGAAAAAGAGATGATAGAAAGAGTGGGAAAATGTGACCTATTCACTTTTATTTCGTTGTCTGTGCTTAATTATTTAATTTATGTCCCACTTTTCTCCCAGTATGAGAGCATTGTATAGTTTCTCTTCCAGTGGCTTTGGCCCCATCCAAAGTCAGCTGAGTCATGTGGTCTCTGACAGATTACCATTGAGAGTACCTTTGGAAGACTCCTTAAAGTTCAGACTGAAAGCCAAAACAGACTCACTGCCACAGCGCCATCAGAGCCCATATCTGCTAGTGAAATGATGAGGAGAACCCATGAGCTCTCATGGGAGGAAGCTCTGAATACACATATATTGCGTTTAGATAACAGCTAAATAATAGAAGGGGTGTTTTACAGCCCTTGTTCATCCATGAAAGCATTCCCAGAAAATGTTCAGAAAAGATGCCTCTTCCCTGCGTTCAACTTCACTCAAAAAAAAAAAAAATGGGTGAAGGGTTTCCATTGCAGCAGATCAAACCACAACCATGATGTGATCACTCGCTAGGAAGCTAGGCAGGTACTTTTGCAACCCTTCAACCTAGCCTCTTGCCAAGTTACTGAGGCAGGTGATGATCTTGTTTTCCTCATGTACTGGGAATCAAAATCTTGAAATAGCTGCTCATCTGGGTGTCAGGGAAGGCCAGAATTCATAGAACCATAGAGGACCATGAGGCCATCTAGTCCAACCCACTGCTATGCAGGAATACACAATCAAAGCATTCCCATCCAGCCTCTGTTTAACAACCGCCAAAGGAGGAGACTCCACCATACTCCGAGACAACGCGTTCCACTTCCGAACAGCTCCTACTGTCAGGAAGTTCTTCCTAAAGTTTAGGTGGGATCTCTTTTCCTGTAGCTTGAGAATTATGCACAAGCTAAGTGACTACTTTGGAGAACCTCTGACTCTGAGACCGAATCCAGCCCCCCAGGGCTTTCCCTGACAGACTTGTTTGCTTCCCCATTGACATCCTCATTTGGTGGTTTCCTAGCTTTCGTACAGGTTATTCCTCATTCTCAAAGATCAAGATACTTCTCTTAAGGCTTTGTTGTTGCTAGTAAGAAATACAGCTGTCCCTCCACATTCACCGATTTGGCATTCATAGTTTTAAGTATTCACGGCTTGAAAATATTCTTTAAAAAATAATAATCCAAAAAGCCAACCTTGATTTTGCCATCTTATATAAGGGACACCATTTTGCTATGCCATTGCATATAATGAGACTTGAATATTCATGGATTTGGGTATTCACGGGGAGTCCTGGAACCAAACCCCAGCGACCCTGGAGGTCTTTAAACAGAGGCTGGATGGCCATCTGTCGGGGATGCTTTGATCGTGATTTCCTGCATGGCAGGGGGTTGGACTGGATGGCCCTCGTGGTCTCTTCCAACTCTGCAATTCTATGATTCTATGAATGTGAAGGGACAACTGTATGGTAGTCATTTTGGCCCTTCCCCTTTTGTCTTTGGCCACACCCACCACTGGAATGGGGCCCCCCAAAACTCCTTGGAAATCAAATGTGCTCCCCGAGCTGAAAAAGATTCCATAGTGGCCTCAGATTATGAGGGGAGTCTCAGACCTCACTTGGAATACTGTGTCTAGTTCTGGGCACCACAATTCCAGAAGGATATGGACAAGCTGGAGCACATCCAGAGGACGGCAACAAAAATGGTGGGAAGTCTAGAAGCCATGCCCTATGAGGAGCAGTTTAGGGAGCTGGGTATGTAGCCTGGGGAAGAGAAGGTTGAGAGGGAACATGATAGCCATGTTTAAATATTTGAAGGGCTGTCATACTGAGGATGGAGCAAGCTTGTTTTCTGCTGCTCCAGAGATTAGGACATGGAGCAATGGGTTCAAACTATAGGAAAAGAAATTCCACCTAAACATTAGGAAGAACTTCCTGACAATAAGACCTCTTAGGCAGTGGACTGCACTGCCTCGGAGTGTGGTGGAGTCTCCTTCCTTTGGAGGTTTTTAAACAGAGGCTGTCTGTTGGGAATCAGTTGATTGGGTGGTCCTGCAGGGTAGGGGGGACTTTACCACATTACACTATTATAGCAATATTGTTCCACGTTAATGGCTATGGCTGCCTCCTGTGGAATCTGGGATTTGCAGTTTGGGGGGAGCATTAGAACTCTCAGCTAGAGAGCTATTAGGCTTCCCTAAACTACAAAGCCCAGAATTCCACAGGAGGCAGGCATAGCAGTTGAAGTGGAACTATGATTCTATGATTCCAGTGTGATAAGGTACAGGGTTGGACTAGATGGCCCTTGTGGTCTCTTCCAACTCTATTATTCTAAGTCTTTTTTTTTAATATATGAATTTCAAAATTTTACCCAAGTGGTACAGTAATGCACAGGGAAGGAGCATTAATGCTAAAAGGGACCTTAACCCTGACATTGCTTATGGCTTTAGCTTGTCTGAATCCAGCCACGACTGTGAACAGAGCTTGGCACTTAAGAGGAAGATTTCTGCTAGCCCCAGCGGGCAAGTAGCACACTGCTTGTGTACTGCAATCGTAGAAGGAAATGTCCTTATTAGGGGTGAGGAGGGACATTTGCTGCAAACAGACATTTGAAAGTTAATAGCAGCTTTACACTACTAAGATCGAGCATTCACCCAGCCTATCGCCCCCCATTATGCCTAAGTGGTATCAGGTGCCTGCCAGATGGGCTGCAAAACTGTTCCAGGTTTCAAATGGCTTTGAGCAACCTGTCCAAGGTCCTGCATCGGTTTATGGGGTAAGGTTCAGAACTTTGGAGAGTTCCTCTGAAGCCTGGGTTATAACCTGGGACTTTATTAGACAAACCTGCATAAACGTTTCTTTCCCACCATATTTTGTAGAGTTTTTTAATGCCAGCAAAAGAACCTTTTTTATCAGACCTACCTTCCATAGCATCAATAAGCAGCCCCAGCATTATCAGAGCACAAACAAAGCTCTGTTTACTTCCACACTTGAGATCTCGGCAATTCTTGTGAGAAGACGCGAGCATGGTAAAAATTAAAATTACTGTACAGCAAAATAAAGACAAAAATTTTTACAAACAAGCACAGAAACACACTTTAAAACAGGGGAGGTTCATAAAAAGAGTGTCCCCTACCTGGCTTTCATGTTCTCACCTGTAAGTGAGAAGCAGGGCCAGCCATTGACGATGTAATCACAAGACAAAAACGGTGCGCAGTTTCAAATGCTGGCAATGCCAGCAAAAAAAAGCCACAGCCACAGGAGCTCTATTGATGGCTTGGCCCATAAAAAAAAAAAGAACACCTTATTGCCTACACATAATTGCGAAAGTACATTGTCATCTGATATGCGTGCCCTTTCACATTCATTTGGCGATGTTATAACGCCATATTTGCCATGTCTGATAAAGTTCCTGGAGTGGATTGGAGGAGTGTAGTGGAGGGAATAGGAGAAGCACGATAGATTTGGATATGTAGCAGCTCATCATGACAGCTGCCCAAGGACAATCCAAAAATTCAAGTAGCCCAGTTGATATTTATTGATGATTTTCACACACCCATCCCCACCAATAGCAAGTCTTTTGTAAAGCTAATGGCTCTTAATTGCCAAAGGTAGCCCCAAATGCTTTAGATGACAACAGGGATAGCTCACAACAATATCTTATTTCTGGGACAATCCATCTTTACCTCCCCTGGAGATATTGTTGCAGCTGCGTTCAGAAGGGACAGGGAAGCCAATGGGAGGGAAGGGGTGAGCAATTGGGAAGGAGATGGCATCATTGTCTCTGTTCATAAGGGGAAAAAAGCCATAGTGCCCTAACCCTGTGAGCACTACCTCCACCACACACGTGGCAAAGAAACCTACAATCAAGTCACCAAGGCAGCAAACATTCCCAACCATGAGCAACTGGCTTTTTTTTCCAGAGGTAGATTCCCTCTGAACTTGGAGGTTCTACCAAGCCATGGCTAATAGTTCCGCACAGACCTTTTCTTCTCCTCCTCTACAAATAGATCTCACCTCCTTTTATATCCTTCTTAAACCAGAAGCCATTACCACATATCTCTTGGCAGCAAAACCTGAAAACTTAATCCTCTGTCTGTCCAGAATCCGCTGCCAATTTCACTGGATGACCCCAAGTCATTGCAAGAGAGAAAAACAAATGTTAATGTTACTTAAATGTTGGGGCGGGGGGGGGATTAAAAGAGATAAGACCCATTGGATTGGATCCAAACCTAGTCATGCTTTGAGGAGACCTGCTGAAATCAATGGGGCAAATTAATTGTGGCTAACTTAAGCCCCATGGATTTCAATGGGCCTAGTCTAAGCATGACTGGTCTTGGATCTAGCCCAGTTTACATAACACAGTAAAAAGAAATTCAACTGTAAATACATTCTGTTAACTATGTAAAACCTTTTACACACACACATACTCCACTCATAAACATGCTACTATGTTCCATTATGTTAAGGGCCAACCAACCCAGCTTCAAACCTTTTCAACTACACCTCCCATTAGGCCCATTCAACATGACCACTGGCCAGGAATTCTGGGAGACATAATCCAAAAATCTGGAGAGCACCAGATTGCCCTCCCCTGCTTATACCCTGCCAAAAATAGGACACATCTACCCATTTCCAGACACAAACAAATAAAAATGGTTTGTTTGTCCTTTTCTCTAACTTGACTAATTCTGGCTGGCTCTATCAGTCCAGACTGAAGTTGAAAATAGTTCATGTTCCTAGCATCCAGTTTACACTGGGCTCAGAAAAATGCTGGGGAGAGGAAGCTGCCCTTAACAGAAGTTAAGCCAATTGTTCCCCTAGCTTAGCATTTCTGGGATAGAGAATAACTGTCCCAGTCTATTAGCAAAATAGATTGATTTTGGCCCAAAACCATCTGTTCTGACTTGATGCCACTTTCAAACAGGGCTCTTTCTCAACCTGGTTGCCTGACTCTTCTAACTCAGAGCTGGCCAAATTGAGGCCCTCCAGATGTAGACAGATTGCATTCTTCACCATTAGCCATGTTGGCCAGGGCTGATGGGAGTTGCAGTCCAACAGCATTGGGAGGGTACATGTTGCCCACTCTAGATCTACTCGGAGACCCCAGGGACTATACTTGAAGCCTTGTGTAAGAAAAACACACACAGTGTAGTGCAATAGTTCTGCATGTGGAATTATGCTACGCTGAGCCATTTACTGCCTCTCAGACCACTCTAAGCTACTGTAGCCCCCCCACCTATGACCATCCATGCCTGAAGGACAGTGGGGTAGAGAAGACCACAGAAGCATCTGGCTCTGTCCCTGTAACCAGATGCAAAGTGATTACATCATCTGCCAACGTTCACCAGAGTCTTCCACAGTTCTCAGCAGTTGAGGTAATAGTTTTGCATTTGGCTACAGGGACAGAGCCAGACACTTCTGCAATCCCCCTGCTCTCCTCTAGGCATGAATGGCTATGGGTGGGCGACATTGAGGGGCAGAGCTCACCTACTGTGGAGGGAGGAAAGGAATACCAAATTTTGCAGCAATCATGAAAAGACATATGCATGGGTAAGGTAATATGATAAAGAGGCTAGATGGCAATCTGTCAGGAATGTTTTGATTGTGTATTCCTATAGGGCAGGGGGTTGGACTAGATGGCCCTTGTGGTCTCTTCCAACTCTATGATTCTATAGGATGCCAGCCATGCTATCGCTGGACTTTGACCTCTTCTCTGTAAAACAAAGGTGAGCCAATTTCCCCTCATTGGATCACACCTTCCCCCATAGCAAGTCCAAATACCTTCGTTTTCTCCTGCAGCCCCCCTCAAAATTGTAGCAGGAGGTGACACCATGTTGCTTATTCTCACGGTTTTGAGAAGGACTGCAGAGGAAAACAGGTATTTGGCCTACTCATATGGGAATACAGTACATGTTTCTTCAAATAGCCTGAGCTCTACAGGGCTTCATAGGTCATAACCAGCACTTCGAATTGTGCTTGGAAACAGCCAGTGGAGCTTTCTCTCTTCAACTGAATGTACAAAAGCCAACTAGATTGGCTGTCTGATGTTCTTCTACCTAGCGATGGGTCAAGTTCCTCCACTGAATTAGGCAGCAAGCAGAAGGGACACACCATACTCACTTTCAATACTTTCCACCTCCCACGTTCTGCCACCTAAACACAACCACCTCATTTTGCATCATGGACCGGATGCCTTCCTGAGGTCCAAAGAAGAAGCTAGGAAAGGGACAGGGAGAAACAGATGGAGTGGATGAGAGTTCAAATGTCTCATGTATCACCAGCTGACATAAGAGCTGTCCATACTGCTCCTCAGGCTATCTGTTATCACTCACGTAGAGATTAAGCCCTGCTGGAGAAACAGAGTTGGCTTCTTCCTCCTAGAGGAACAAACACTCCCCCTTAACCTCTTTCATGCCCATATTTCCTGGGGGTTGGGGACAGTGGAAAGAAATACCCAAAAGGAAGAACCAGCATACTGTGTCCAGTTTTGGGCATCACAATTCCAGAAGGATATTGACAAGTTGGAATGTGTCCAGAGGAGAGTAACCAAAATGGTGAGAGGTCTGGAAGCCATGCCCTAGAAGATAAGGTTAAGAGGTGACATGATAGCCGTGTTTAAATACTTGAAGGGATGTCATACTGAGGATGCAGCAAGCTTGTTTTCTGCTGTTCCAGAGACTAGGGCACGGAGCAATGGACTCAAACTCCAGGAGAAGAAATTCCACCTAGATATTAGGAAGTCCTGACAGTATGAGCTGTTCAACAGTGGGATATGCTGCCTGGGAGTGTGGTGAGTCTCCTTCTTTGCAGGTTTTTAAACAGAGGCTGGATGGCCATCTGTCAGGATTGCTTTGATTGTGCCTTCCTGCATGGCAGGGGGTTGGACTAGATGGTCCTTGTGGTCTCTTTTAACTCTATTATTCTATGAACTAATGATGATAAGAGGTGTGGATAACAAAACATACCAGTTAAGGTTGAAGGAGCTGGGTATGTTCAGCTTGGTGAAGAGAAGACAGAGGGGTGATGTGATTGTGCTCTTTAAATCCCTCAAGGGCTGTTACAGAAGAGGGTGTAGGTTTGTTCTTTGCTGCCCTACAGGGTAGGATCAAATCTGATGGCTGTAAGTTACAGGAAGGTAGCTGAACATTAGAAGGAACTTCTTAATGGGAAGAGCCGTTTAGCAGTAGAACCAATTCCCTAGAGAGGTGGTGGGGTCTCCTTCTCTGAACATCGCCATAAAGAAGGTAGACAGCTACCTGTTGAGGATGCTTTGGCCGGAGTTCCTGCATTGAGTGAGGGGTTGAACTCAATCACCTATGAGGCCCCTTCCAACTCTATGATTCCTAGGGGGCAGTTCAGAAGAGTAGACTGTAGGTACCCTCCCAGCATCTGCTGTCCAACTTAGTGGTCTCACTCTGCCTAATGGTCTCACTCTACCTAATGGTAGGACCAGTTCCAAAGGTAAATATTATCAACCCAGGATCCCTCCAAAACTCACTGCATCTTCTCATGCATTGGCAACATGCAGCTGACAGTGATCATGCACACACACCCCACTATGTTTATGGCTCCCAGAGACAGACACAGAGCAATGGATTCAAATTACAGGAAAAGAGATTCCACCTAAACTGTAGGAAGAACTTCCTGATGGTAAGAGCTGCTTGACAGTGGAATATGCTGTGGCCTGCGAGTGTGGTGGAGTCTCCTTCTTTGGAGGTTTGTAAACAGGCTGAATGGTCATCTCTTTGAAGTTCTTTGATTGCATATTCCTGCAGGGCACAGGGTTGGACTGGATAGCCCTTGTGATCTCTTCGTACTCTGTGATGCTATGTGGTTGGTACTTAACACATAACACTTAATGGCATCACCAGGGGCTATCCTTAAGTCTGAGGTTTTGGCCCAGAAACCTCAGAGCCTGGAACCATCCTAGAATAGAATCATAGAGTTGGAAGAGACCTCAAGGGTCATCCAGTCCAACCCCCTGCCATGCAGGAAGACAAAATCAAATCATTCCCGACAGATGGCCATCCAGCCTCTGCTATCCTGGTAGCCTTGGACACCAGAGATTGGCCTTGGGACATTCCACATGTGTAGCACATGCTCTATTATGGAGCTACTCACGTCCCTTCTGAACCTTTTCAAATGTCATCTTGTACTTGCATCTCTGCATCTCACCACCCCGAAGCCTGCTGTTTTATCCTTGCACAAAGAATTATGGATCTGTTAAAAGCATGCACAGACACCCCTCAGGGACACCAAATGGGGAAAAGAGCCAGCTCTCCACATGTGAAGCTTTCGATTTTACCACTGAGCAAGCATTTGTAAAAGCATTTCCAAATTAAACAAAAACTGATCTCCTTCCAGTAATTTCTGTCCTTTTTTTTTTTACTCCAACGGAAGGAACCCAAACACACATGTACACACACTTGTTGGATTCCACCAGGGCAAAGGGGGAGGTGGAAACTTGTGATAAAAAGACTTTCAGGCTGCTTCAGACTTCAGCTATTTACAGTATTTCCGGCTTCTTTTCCCCCTGCCTGCCGTGGAATGTCTCCATTTCTGAGAGCTCCAGAAATAGGGACCAAGCCTGTTTATGACAACCTCCGTCTATGGCCGGAGGAAAATACACACACGTACACATATGTAATTTCAAAAGGTAAACATTTGCTTAGGGGTAGAAACTTGTTTGCATCACTCCCGAGACTACCGGACTGGTGAAAGGCCCCGAGCTGAGACTTTCAGATTACAAGAGCAAAATTCTTTAGACCCATTTTTTTCCCTGTGAACTGGAAGAATACAACATCATAATTATCCTACACTAGAGTTTCCAGGTTTTAAAAACCGCCGTAAGGGACAGTCAATATTCATGACGAGCAGGGCTGACAATCAGAAATACGTAGCTATTTAACAACTTTGTGTTCCTTCAAAATATCAAATGAAATCACAGTTGTCCCTCCGTATCCACAGATTTGGTATCCACGGATTTAAGTATTCACGGCTTGAAAATATTCTTTAAAAAATAATAATCCAAAAAGCAAAGCTTGATTTTGCCATCTTATATAAGGGGCAACATTTTGCTATGCCATCGCATATAATGGGACTTGAGTATTCACAGATTTTGGTATCCACGGAGGGCCTGGAACCAAACCGCAGCAAATATGAAGGGACAACTGTATTGATTTTAGTTTAGTGGTAGAGCATTTGCTTGGCGTGAAGGAAGTTCTGGATTCAATCCTCTGCATTTCCAGATCCTTGTCTGGAAAAACCCAGAAGATCTGTTGACTGCTCGTGCATTGTAGTGCTGATTAGATTGACCAATGATTACTTACACCAAATTGGTATAAAGGCAGCTCTCTGCATATACAACACTGTGTTTCCCAAAACAAAACCTGTTGGCAAACCCAGCTGGGACAAAGATGTTCAGCTCCACATACGTGAGCACACGCATACTTCACTTAATAAAGCCTCTGACAAAGAAGTTCCTTTTTACAAAGCCTTGTTATGCCCACCTAGTTCCCTTTCCTCCTCATCCTCTGTCTAGCTGGAAGTTGTTAGCAGCATCAGCTATGAGCAATCCAAATTTTTTCCATGTTACTTCCGCCTCTGGTACCAAAGTTTCTATTAAACAACAATACCCGGGGAGACATCTACTTCATTATTTGAGCTACACACTTTTTAAACATGAACGCCACCAAAACTTTGTGCATCTGATGTGAATAAACACACCAGCAAGCAAACTTGCCACCTTCAGTTCTGTTTCATTTAATCAAGGTGTCCCTGCTCCCGCTGATTTTAATAGAGCTGACTTCTTAATAAGCCAATGTCGAAGGCAGCTGCAAGGGCACCTTTGTACAGCATACTTATGGAAATGGCAAAGGTGAAGAAGAGAAGGGAAAAGCACCCAGCTCGGGTGACAAAAGAGCAAGGCGGAGCCTTGAAGGCATTACCTGCTGTGACACACTGTTAATCTATAATTTAGTAAATGTTTAGCTGAGCTCCAATCTCTGCAGTTTGCCCAGACAGAACAGTAACAGGGAGAGGAAGAGGACGAACCAAGAATTTGCAAAATATTCACCCAGCCAAGTCTCCAGCTTTCAATTCCAAGCTGACCCACCCCTCCTTTTTCTGTAAATGAAAGCCACTACTAACCATCACTTTACCCACACAGCCGGCTTTATGAATAGATGGAAGTAGATTGTCATCTCTAAACATGGCCCAACAAAAGCCTCCAAGCCCTTTTACGTTCTCTTTCTCTCTCACACACACACTGCTGCAGAGATTATGCTGCTTTCACACTTAAACATCAGAGCAGCCATTGGGCTAATTCAGACTCAAGGACCAAGGAATTTGCTCCATCCAAATTGACCAGAGCTGAGCATGAATTGGGCTGTAGTTGGGAAAGACAAAAATACAGCATTCTTCTCCCAAATAAGAATTCCAGTCCATGGGGTGAAAGGACCAATAGCCTTCCCCAGAGAGCAGCTGTGAGTCAGAGTAAATAGTACTGGGGTAGATAGATGATTAGCCTGACTTGCTTTAAGGTAGTTTCCTATTAGAGACGAAAATAATATTCAAAAATGGTTGGAGGAAAAAGCATGTTTTTCAAGTGTTCAGAAACCCTGACAAGAAGAACCTTGTACTGGCATGAATATTCGCAGTTTGGGAGTTATTTTGTACAAAATTTGCACATGGTTGCTTTGTGCAGAAAGGAGCTCCTTCAGCAAAGAAATATTATCTCATCTGCAGATATTGTTCTTTCCTGCACTGACAGGGCTGTTTTCTGTGCAAGAGAGCCATACACAAATTTTGCGCAGAATAAGTGCCAAATTGCGAATACGCGTCGAAACCTGCACAGTTTTCATAGACTTTCTTGCAGCCGGGAGAAAATGGCTAAATTTACTTGTGTTTCCCTTGAGAAGGAAATTAGTGAAGAATTTCATCCTGGGGCCAAATTTCTACACTTCGTCCCATATGTCCAAGTAAGCTCTAAAGCTTCAATAGCAGCCCTTTTACCGCCATGCAATGTCTATACCATTAAAAGGCTTTCCAGATATGATGGTCTACATCTGTGAATGATTGCTGTGGCCCTTGGTGACTATTATTTGCCCCAGAAACTTGGGGGGGGGGCACTGAACTGCCAAAACATAAAATAATAGGCCTAGAAGTGGTTAGAAATTTAGTTTATCTGAACATAAAGTTGTCACCGATCCCCTAAACTCTAAGTGCACAACCTTTTCTCTCTCTTTTTTTGTACCTTATAATTTCCTTATTTATCTAACATATATAGAATTTATACGTTGTTCATCATTTATACCTAATAATTGTATTAATTGTATTAATCTTCTGGTTATTATTACAATCTTTTCAACTCTAAGAGAAGCAGTAGGGGAAACTAGCAATTGGCATGAACTCAATGAGAAATTGATTGTTGGGACAGAGCTTGGAAAGGGTACTTTGGGGCAACAGCTCTCCAAATTCCTCAGTTCGAACAAGAGATAGAATCATAGAGTTGGAAGAGACCCCAAGGGCCATCCAGTCCAACCCTGTCATGCAATCAAAGCATCCCTGACAGATGGCTATCCAGCCTCTGCTTAAAAACCTCCACAGAAGGAAATGCCACCACACTCCAAGGCAGCATATTCTACTGTCAAACAGCCCTTATGGTCAGGAAGTTCTTCTTAACATTTAGGTGGAATCTCATTTCCTATAGTTGTAGTTCAGAAAGTATTTTTAACCCCCAAGCTCTGGGGAGGTAAGTAAGGAGGCTGAACCCAGCCCCTGAACCATCAAATCTATACCTCTGCCCTAAATCCTAGAACATGCTAAAACAGAGGTTCTCAAGCAATGATCTTCCAGATTTTTTGGACTTCCAACTTTCAGAAGCAACAACCAACTTTCCCAATGGTTAAGGATTATGGGAGCTGAAGTCCAAAACATAGGGAAGACCAGATTTTGAGAACCCCTGAGCATATGAAGCTTCAGAAACCAACTTTCGTATCTATCTTTATAACTGTTCTAACGTAATGTTTTGCAGTGGGCTCTTGTTTAATGTTTTGTTGCCATCTTTGCATTCAGATTGTTTTAACAGTGTTATTTTAATACACATTGTTAGCTGGTTTGCATCCTGCATGGAAGAAAAGCGGGATATAAATTAAACATATAAATAAACAAATCTTTACAGCTAAGAAATCCAGAAGCTTGTCCTTTACCAAATAAATAAATGTGTGCTTTCCAGAAAGATAACTCAGCCACTATGTATTTTATACCACATGTAACTGCAAAATGCATGGTGAAAAGAAGAAAGAAAGGACAGAAAGAGCTAGAGGAAAAGCCCTTTGCCCATTTCAATTTTATGGCCAGGGTGGACCTTCAAAAGAGGTGCCATGTGCCACCCTTGTTAGCTCTACTCTCCATCTCAAGAAGAAACAATCCTGACCATTCCTTAAGCAAGTGCCAGATGTAGGGACCCTAATGCATGCTGGAAGGCTCATTCTGAAGCAAAATTGCAGGAGCCCCACTCTCTTCTCACACAAGCAGACAAATGCCACAGGGCAACGGATGATGCTTGAGACTAGATAAGGGTACCAGAACCAGTTTGACAGGGGCACGGCAAGCCTGCTGAGAAGACACACCTGTCGTGACTCACAGAGAAGAAATTGGGACATTGCCCAACGTCCCAACCCTAACCTCTCCATCGTTTCTGAAAACCCATCTAAGGCGTCTGCAGAGTAAGATATGGGATTTGCTGCTGGTTTAATTGCTGGCACAGATCATGTGCTTTATTGATGCTTTGCAAATGCATTGGGTGCAAAACCCAAACGTGGAAGCAACATGTTAACAAATACTGTATCAAGATGGTCGTAATTAATTTCTTTTCACAACTAAGGCATAACTAATTACACAATGTAATTAATTCATGGTGGATAACTGTTCTGCTTCTGCTTTTGCAAGTAGCTAGACATGTGTGTGGCCTCCTTACTCAGGTGTGTTTTGAAGCAACAAAAAGCTGCTTATAGCATTCTCAGGGTGTCTTCCAGAGCATATAAAATAATTAGGTTACTTTTAAATAATGAGAAAGTTGGTTTTAAAATTGTAACTACAATGACAAATAACTAATTTGGGTTCCTTGAAACTCTAATGCCCTTTTTGTTTAGCATTTCCCAACTCTAAGCTGAGAGCCAGTCTCAGATGTTTCTGCTGAGATGTCCAATTTGCCTTTAATGCACAAAGCTGGTGGTCCAATCCAAGAGTAAGAAGCCACTTTTCCTTAATGAGGTTTCAAGAAGCAGGTGGAAAACCTGGCCAGAAGCTTCCATCAAATCATTTAGCTTTTAAATCTAAGTAGCCTCTGACCTCCAACAAATACCATGCACTGTAGGCTATATTTCAGAGGAAGGAACTGGCAAAATCACCCTCTCAGTATTCCTTGCCTAAGAAAACCCTATGGAATTCATGGGGTCTCCATCAGTCAATAAATGGCATGAAGGCACACACACACACACACACACACTGGATAAAAGAAGTGGCAACTCCAATTCAGCACTAATATGACTGAATACAGAGAGGATCAAATGTAGAATCGTAGAATCATAGAATTGCAGAGTTGGAAGAGACCACGAGGGCCATCCAGTCCAACCCCCCTGCCACGCAGGAAATCTTGATCAAAGCATCCCCGACAGATGGCAATCCAGCCTCTGTTTAAAGACCTCCAAGGAAGGAGACCCCACCACGCTCCGAGGGAGTGCGTTCCACTGCCGAACAGCTCTTACTGTCAAAAAGTTCCTCCTCATGTTGAAGAGTTGAACACTCCATCATCCCTGGACAAATGTATCTGTCATTTTGGGTTTCTATCACATTCTTTTCCCACCCTTCTTAATCTACTATTCTAAAGAAATATGCAACTTTTTTTTACATTCTTCTAAGGAACATCACCCATATCTGTCTGTGGTGTAAATCTTCATTTAGGCCTCCAACTATGTACTTTCTGTATATCAAATACAGAGTTTGGGAAGGGTACCTTTGGTGACTACAACTCCCAAAATCCTTTAGGCATCATGCAGGCTCAGATAAAATGTGGTTTACCTGTCAGCTATGGTTCTCCCCTCTCACTGTGCAAATGAACACCTTGTGTCAAAACACAACAGGGCTAGCCCATGTGAAATTTCACATGGCTAAAGCTGCCAGATAATCACAGGCCAACAGTCCTTACTCTTCATCTCTTAAAATAACACAGAAGCTGTTTAAAACATTCTGAGTAGCTTGCAAAAGTCTGCAGGAAAGCAGGAGCATGGCATACGTGGTTGTGAAAAAAATCCAGAATTTTCTCAGGCTATAGGAAGTTCTAGAATGGGGGAGGTCTGTACACACACGCACATGGGAATAAAGGGGAAAGAGATATTGTTTCCTGTCAAGGAAAAGCAAAAGGCACACTTCCTGGTACACAGAATGCACGTTACACTTGGGGACAGGCCTTTTACAAGTCGGTAGAATCATGCATGTTTGTTAAGAGTCAGCGGGCCAGGCTCGCTGGGGTCTTCTGCAAGACTGCAACCATTTGCCAAAATCAGGGTGACTTCAGCATTGGAATGTTTGGCATTTCCTGCCAAACAGGACTCTCTGGCGATATTTCCTACAAGCATCCTACAACACAGCTTCTCAGGCTTCAATACAGCAGGCCACGTTATGCCTTCCGCCACAAGAGACCCAAAGAACAAGATTTCCAAGGAATGGCTTAATCTATTCATTCAGAAGCAGAATTATTCCCCAACATTCTGATTTGCAGGCCACACACACACCCTGTATCTACAGAACCAATATCCATGGTTTCAGTTATCCACAGTTGAAAAAATAGGGATGCATACCATAGAGTTTTACATCAACAACAGTTTATTTGTATAAGGCACAACAACCATTACAAAATATTACAAACAACAACCATACATATTTCACTGGACAATATCTACAGCAGGAACCACGTATCCATGGGAGATTGGTTCCAGGGACCCCTGTGGATACCGAAAACCATGGATAACAGCGAACACCATTGAAAATAATGGGACTTATGGTTTAAAATACCATAGAGTTGCCTTGGAGGACCTAGAAAACATTTACAGAAGATGCCTCTCTAGGCATTTTTTAGGAAGTCTCTATGGTAGGTGTGCTATTTTGTGTCCCACGGATAACTGAATCAGTGGATTATCAATCAGTGGATACGGGGGTCCTAGTGTATTGTTGATCCACAGGAAAAAAACTTATAAACAGGAATAGGGAAAACCTTAGTAGATCAGGCAGCAGAAGGTTGGCAGACAGACATATAATTCTACCTACAACATCTCATCCCCTTTACAATTCACCATTACTGTTTTTATAAAATTACAACGGACCTTTTGGGCAGCTAGAGCAAAAGTAGCAACCTTAAGAGTGATGAATTTAGAACTATCTGCCAGCAATTCAGAAATAATGTCATGCTGCGGCCAACCTGCCCTTGCTTTCAAAAGCTCATTCAGGAACTGTCCCCTTACATCTTTGTATAAAGGGCTAGATCTTCCATCTCCCCAAATCCACAGATGCAAAGCCACTGTGTATGATGGATCCCTTTATACCTTCCATCCAGCTGGGTATTGGCAATGAGAGCTGTTCGGCAGTGGAATACACTGCCTGGGAGTGTGGTGGAGTCTCCTTCTTTGCAGGTTTTTAAGCAGAGGCTGGATGGCCATCTGTCGGGAATGCTTTGATTATGTGTTCCTGCAGGGCAGGGGGTTGGACTAGAATTCAGGCATGGGGAACCTTTGGCCTTCTAGATATTTTGGACTTCAACTCCCACATGTCATAGCTAGTATGGCCAGTGGCGTGGAACTATGGGAATTGTAATCCAAAACATCTAGAAGGCCAAACGTTCCCCAACCTTGGACTAGATGGTCCTTGTGGTCTCTTCCAACTCTAAGATTCTATGATTCTAAGCAATGGACTTATTCATGGAAAAATTCCCACAAACACACCCAAAAATTACTGAAGGTCAGTCAAGATAAACCTCAACATTATAATAAATATGGGAACAGATCTTCCATCTCCATCTTGTCCCTTTAAAGGTGGGGACAACATATCAAGCTCACTAGCAAATTGTGAAAAACAAAAGGAGTTTTGAGAGGAAGAGAGAACATTCCTGAGTCAAGGCATTGTGGGAAAACTAAGGAAACACAAACCCACCCCTCCATAAGTTGCCCTCAGAACTCCAGCAGGCTGCTTCCTGGTCCTTGGACTGAATGATACCTCCCTGCCAGTCTCAGGACAGGTTCCAACTGTTTTCCCAGCCGCAAACATGCCAAAACATCCGGAAGCAAACAACAGAGCCAAGACCGAGGCCATTCTTTTTCCAAGACTTGGCAACGCCTTTGCACAAACCACAAAAAAATCCTGAAGCGCTCTCTGCAGGGATTAACCGTTACGCAGATTGCTCTCATATCTCTCACCGAGAAGGGAACAACTGATCTTTTGGAATCTTTTTTTCTCCACTGGGCCTTTCTTTTAAAAAAGCAACAAGCTAGGTCTCCATACTTCCTGCACAAACAGGAAACTATCTCAGAGCTTTCAATATACTTGAAAAGAGAGGGGTGATTTCCCAGAGTTAGGGGTACATTTATCTCCCCCTCTCCAACTTATTGGGGGACACACTCTCCTCTTGTTGCTAGAAAAGCTGGTCCTGCTGCCAAACCCCAGTGATCTCTGCTGGGAAACATGGTGCATAATTCCAGCATGCCAACCAACCACAGCAGAGGCAAAGAGCAAAGAAGCCAGGCTGGAAACAAACTGGTTCTTTCACATAGCAACCAGCTGAATGCAAGCAGAACAGGGTGTTGCAGGCAAAGCCTGACCAGAGAAGAACATTGGTTCTAGCCTGGCACCCCAGAGGGCACCACGTCAAAAGTGAGGAGCCTCCTAGCAGACCACAACTATGCACAAAGCTCCAGGAAGCTATTACCAAGGAAATGAAACTGCTTCTCTCTGCAGGGTAAACAAACATCCATCACATATACAGCTCATCTAGGAGTAGCTCCAACCACCCTGATGTTCTGCTGGTGGCTTCACAGGCTCTTCACATCTTGAGTTCCGCACCTGAAGATCAAGTTTCAAGCCTCAAACAATAGTGTCTACCTGTAAGCTTCTTGCATAGTCACCTTTGGAGAGCACTATTTGCCTCTAGGTGACCAGGCCAGGAAGGACGCGTTAATTGGAAGAGATGCAATTCCCTCCATTTGTGGGTAAACTCACAATATGACACACCCAACCGCATATCTGTTTGGACAAGTGGGCTTTTTAAGAGCAGTTATGCAGAGTAGGGACTTCCACAATGTCATTGGTAGGACACAACCACAATTGTATGATGTCATTTACGAGCAGGGAGTGGGTACAGGGAAACCACAAACGGTACCTTTAAGTCGAAAGCAAGGTGTGTCCTTAATGTTCCCACATTGCAGTTCATGGCACTGCGGACTGCCTCCCACCCCACTAAGGGTTCATCTACACCATAGGAATAATGCAGTCTGACACCACTTTAACTGCCATGGCTCCATCTGACAGAATCCTGGGATCTATAGTTTTGCGAGCCTTTAGGGAAGGCTAAAGACCTTGTCAAACTACAAGTCCCAAGATTCCATAGGATGGAGCTTCTGCACTTAAAGTGATGCCAAACTGTGTTACTTCTACAGTGTAGATGCACCCTTAGCATGTGAGAGTAGCCATGCGTTTATTGTATCCAGAGGTTCGGAAACATATCGAGCTGCCCAGAACTTCTTGGATGTCCCTTTTCCAAATGAAAAAGGGAACACCGCCTTCTACCCAATTAACCAAACTTTATCACTTAGAGCCAGCATGATGTAGTGATTAGAGAGCAGGATAAGGCCTCTAGAAGAACAAGTTTCAAATCCCTGCTTGGCTGTAGAAACCTTGTTCAACAGTGACCTTGAATAAGTCACATTCTCTCAGTCTCAGAGGAAGACAATGGGAAACCTACTCTGAATAAATCTTGCCAAGAAAACCCTATGATAACATCACAAGAGTCAGCATGGTATAGTGGTTTGAGTGTTGGACTAGGATTCTGGAAGACCAGGGTTCAAACCCCCACTCAGCGGATGACTTTGGGCAAGTCACTCCCTCAGAGGAAGCCCGTGCCAAACCTCCTCTAAATAAACCTTGCCACCAATTTTTTTTAAAAAAATCTCACCTTTACAACAGTGTTGCTATACATCAGAGTTGACCTGAAGGCACGTATCAACAACACCTTGATTTTCTACATTTAGACCTCCATTGTCCACCAAATCTGGATAAGAAGACCATAAAAATTAGAATATAACAATAATGAACAAACACCCAATTTGCTGGGCTCTTCTCCCCTCAACCAGCATTATGCTAAAGTCTTGCAGAAGGGTCACAGAAGAGGAACCTACCTATCCCCCCATGGCAGGGAGTTCCACGGTCCACAAGCAGACACCAATAAGACCCTGTCTTGGATCTCTACCATCTGAAGAAACAGTACTGAGAGAAGGAACTCCTTCGAAGATCATAACATCCAGGGAGAGCACCGTCTTGCAAATAGTTTGTTCCTAAGTTGTATATACCTTTAGAGGTCATAACCAGAACTTTGAGTTGTGCCTGAAAACAGACCAATGGCCCCCGAAGATGCCATAACAAGGATGTGGCACATTTCCTATGTAAGCTTTGTATTGTTTACACGTTTTCGACTTCCCCAAGCACAAGGGTGTGGCAGGTACAGTCCCTATCAGGCTTCATTTCCTCTGGATAAGAGAATGCCCTGGAAACTCAAGGCACCTTTCTAATAGCTTGAAATATAAAGCAGAAACCAATGGACCTCAGAGTGTGTTGAAGTCTCCTTCTTTGGAGGTTTTTAAACAGAAGCTGGATGGCCATCTGTAGGGAGCACTTTGATTGTGTATTCCTGCATGGCAGAATGGGGTTGGACTAGATGGCCCTTATGGTCTCTTCCAACTCTTGATTCTAAGACCCTACCTCAAGGCAGATTCCCCAAGAAGCAAGTAAGCAATTGGGTCAGAAATCTGCACCCCAAGTTTGGACTCACTCCACGAAACTGCCATCTGCCTCCATTTCTTTCAAGACTGGCACACACTACAGTTTCACTTACATACAGAACCAGAGCCAGTATCATGGGAAACCTGCTACGGTAAAGGTGGAAATCATGTGACCCCTAGACTGTATGTGACCCCTAAAATGCTTTCTTTTTGCAGGCCCTGGGCACCTGCTGCTAATGAACATCCACCTTTCTTGGTGGATTTTTAAAAAGAATTATTTGTCCTGGAGGCTTTATGGGGTGGGGCCAAAACCAGAAAGGTCCCAGGGGTGCGGATTGGCCCCAAACCTGCTGAAATTGTCCACCTCTGTACTAGTGCTGAGTGCTGACTTCTCTGGCTATCTGACGCCCCTGCAAACAGTGGTAGAGGAGAGGGCTGGAAAAGGGTAGGACACAAAAAGTGTGATTATATACAACAACCAACACCCTCCATCGCAGTCTACTTTTTGTAACTTTACGAATCTGCAGCTACACTGCAGAAACACGATGACACCCTGTTAGTGAATCATAAAGCTGGAAGAGACCACAAGGGCCATCTAGTCCAAACCGCTGCCCTGCAAGAATACACAATCAAAGCATTCCCAACAAATGGCCATCCACCCTCTGTTTAAAAACCTCCAAAGAAGGAGACTCCACCACACTCCCAGGGTCCCATTCCACTGTCAAACAGCTCTTACTGTCAGGAAGATCTTCCTAATGTTGAGGTGGAATCTCTTTTCCTGTAGTTTGAGTCCATTGCTCCGTGTCCCAGTCTCTGGAGCGGCAGGAAACAAGCTTGTGTGAAGAAAAGCATCTGGGTGTTGGCAAGAGGGCTCCAATGCTCATTGGGCCTTTCCTAGCTGGTCTCTGGATGTGCATCAAGGAATGTCCCATTATGCATTGATGCCATGGTGTGTCAGGCCATGGTACATCAGTTACTCCATATAGCCCATATACTATAATGTCATGGCAGTCTCCAAGGTGAATGCTCGACTCAGAATGCATTGTTCTGTTACAGTTGCCTCTGGTCCAACTCTAGGAGAACTAGGACTAGAGTTTGGGAAAGTTCTTTTTTTTGGGGGGGGGGAATACAGCTCCTAGAATCTCCCAGGCCATGCTGGTTGTGGCATTCTGGGAACTGTAGTCTCCCCAAATTCTGGCCTGTGGAAAGGCCCATCAGTGCTTGGCATCATATAAGGAACAAGTCAGAAAACTAGGTGAGGTTGCGTTCAATAACATGCCCTGGCCTATCTTTGCACAGTGCTTGCTCGAAACCGTGCTGTTCTTCTCTGAGCAAGGCTGTACAGCCAAAAACAGAAGCATGCCATGGCAGGTGAAGTTGGGGCAAGAGAGAGAACATCCTTGGCACACCAGATGGAATGGACAGTCGTAGGACTTGATTTTTAAAAATGGAATGTGCCCCTGTTTGTCCTGTGGCAAAGTGCCTCCATACACATTTCCTCTGTCCAACAATCTAGCTCTGCAGACAGCATAGAGAATCATGTGACCCTCCAGATATTGTTGGATTGCAACTCCCAGAATTCACTGCAATTGGAAGAAATGTATTAATTTTAGCAAAGTCTTATTGATTACAAACTTTATAAAGAAATGGCTCACCAATCCTTTCATAAAGACTGCCATCTCTCTCTTTCCACATTCTTCCAATAAACAGACGCACCCTCATGAAGAGGTTTCATGGATTTATATACTCACAGAGCCAATCAATAGAGCAAGAATAAAAATCACACAGCCCTCCAGATGTTGTTCTGTTGTTTCTCCCAGCATCCATCGCCATGTGGTTATGAGGACTAGGGTTGCTGGGAGTTAAAGTCCAGGAACATCTGGAAGGCCACATAATGTCCACCCCAGAAATAAGGCAAAACAGCACAATATTCAACCAAGATCCCTCTGAAAACGTAGAAGATTCATAGGTAGGGAGTAGGTAAGAATTTGGTTTCAGATCAGCTTTTATAAGAAGAGATACACAGCCAGGTAAGTTACTCATACTGTAAATTTGCTCTGTATTTGTTTAGGACTCAATCAAGACTAAGGCGGTCTTTCCCTTCAACTGCAACTAAGAACAAAACACAGCTAGGACAATAGCCTTATCACTAATCACGGATGCTGTGAATGGATTCAATGTTGGTCTTTATAAACTCATGCACTTTGTTGAAGAATAGCACTAGATTTTACACCTTGCATTTGATGGCCTTTTGCCCCTACTATTTCTTGCTGGGTTTATTTGCCTCCACACCCATGTATCGGTACCTGCCAGCTGAGGATCACACTTCCTTCTTCTGTCGAAACAGGCTTTATGGCGGACAAAAGCCGCTGCCACAGTAAATCAGTCCATCTCCCAGGTGTCACAAGACTTGGCAGGTTTTGCTGCAACAGGCTAATGTGGTTTATCTGACTGGAATTTTTGAAGAGGCGCACATCTGGAGGTCACATTCATTCCACACCCCTGCCTTCCCTTTGACGGAGAAACGGTTTTCCTGCTGCTTGGCTCTAGACAATTCTACTCTAGAGGCAAAAATTAAGCTTTGGAACTCCCTTCCGAAGTAGGTTTGAATAGCTCCTTCTCTGTTGACCTTTTTTTGCTAGCAGACCTGTTTAAAACAGGCCACCAAGCCTTAACTGACCAACGCAATGAGGTGTGCCATTTTTCAGAATGTAATATGTATTTTAAGTGTTCATGTTTCAAAAGTAATGTTTTAACTGGATGCATAGCTTTAACACTTTTTAAATGTTTGTACTCTGTATTGTTTTAGATACTCTGTTTTAACTTACAGTCATCACTCTACATCTGTGGGATAAGCATTCACGGACTTGATTATTTGGGGATTTGATTAATCCTCTAGGCATTCGTAGGTCCTCCAGCAGCAATTCTATGATCAACATTGGAAAGCTGACCACAAAATCATGCTAGAAGACCTTCAAATGCATAAAGAAGAGTTCTTTCAGGGAAAAAAAAAAGGATATTTGCAGTTTTTCTACTTTCACAGGGCTGTCAAGGCCCTAACCCCTGTGAAAGTTGAGGGCTGACTGTACCTTGTAAGCTGCTTTGAGTCCCATTTGGGAGAAAAGTAGGATATAAATCAAATAAATGAAAGTTCTCCTCTACACATGCTCAGGGACTGTCCTCGTTTCATCCATCAGAGAACTGGACTGAGATTTCATCCATGTTCACCACCTTACTCCACATTTGGCCTACTTTCCACACCATAAAATTTAATCCTAGAGCTCAAGGGGTTTTTTTTAAAAGTATATACCAAATGAGGATAGAATCATAGAGTTGGAAGAGACCACAAGGGCCATCTAGCCCAACCTCTTACCATGGGGGTTGGACTGGATGGTCCTCATGGTCTCTTCCAACTCTGCAATTCTATGATTCTATGCAGGAATATACAATCAAAGCATTCCCGACAGATGGCCACCCAGCCACTGTTTAAAAACCTCCAAAGAAGGAGGCCCCACCACTCTCCCAGGCAGTGTATTCCACTTCTGAACAACTCTTACTGTCAGGAAGTTCTTCCTCATGTTTAGGTGGAATCTCTTTTCCTGTAGTTTGAACCCATTGCGCCATGTCCTAGTCTCTGGAGCAGGGCAGGGGGTTGAACTGGATGGCCCTTCTGGTTTCTTCCAATTCTATGGTTCTATGTAGTCTGGGAAGGCAGTTAGAGACATCTGGTATGGAATTCTAGCTAGCTCATGAAACTAAAAATCCCAGGCCCTTAGACTCCAGGCTAGGCCTTGAAATCTGGGAAGCATTAGTGCTGAAAAGATATAACAGTTCACCTCCATTGGTCACCACCTTATAAGAGCTAGCTTAGCAAGGGAGGGAGGGAGAGATGCATTCAAGAGGATCTGGGCAGGCAACCAGACGTTCACGGCACAGCTGCTGGCACAAGAAGCAGACACCCGATGCCTGGCTGGAGAGGGCAGCCTGTCCAAGACCAGCAGGTGAGGGAAGAAAGAGCCTGATCCGAAGCCACAAAGAGAAAAATACCCACACCCTTTCCCAAGAAGAGTCAGGGAGGGAGAGGAAAGAATGGTGCTGATTCTCCCACCATCCAGACTGGAGGGCATGCAGGAGGGGGGAAAGAAAGCAAATAGTCTGGCTGCATTCAAAGGGCAATCTTCCTGGCATCTTAGCTCTCCTCACAGGGGACAAAAGACAGAGTGTTTCTGATGGAGAATTCCACTCCCCACCACCACCACATCACCAGCATTGCAAAGACACAGCGCTCCAAGCAAAAACAAAACCAGCAACACCAAAAAAAAAAAAAGAAAAAGAAAGGGGGAGTCCCCTCTTTTTGAAAAGAAAGGAAAGAATTTCACAAGTGGAAACAGTAACAGCGGGTGGTCACATTTCGGAGATGCAAGCACTCATCATGACAGCCCCCCTAGCCATGCCCACAAGGAAAATAAATGCCAATATATGCAGGCAGCTATGTGGACTCATGTCAACAAACCAGTTCTGGCCATTTGCATCACCACCACTCACACATCTTTTGTAAAGTTAGTGGGTCTTAATTACCCACTCAAGCGAAAGCCAGCTCCCAGTTAAAAAATGGAAAGTTACCATTTAGACAAAATGGATATCAGGGAATCCTGAAGCCATCTGTAACTGAGCAGTGGTAGGATGACATTCTGAGTCACAGGGCATGATTCTACCACAGCTCGGTTATGGTTTCCATATACCCTAGTATTCCTTGGTTTTAGAAATAACTCTCTAAGCTTTGCCACAAGTATTGGCCGCCATCTTGTTAGTGACATGTTAGTGTTAGTACAACAGCCAATGTGATTCTAGGCTACATCAATAGGAGTATAGTGTCTAGATCGAGGGAAGTAATAGCACCACTGGTCAGATCTCACCTGGAATACTGTGTCCAGTTCTGGGCACCACAATTCAAGAAGGATATGGACAAGCTGGAACGTATCCAGAGGAGGGTGACCAAAATGGTGGGAGGTCTGGAAGCCATGTCCTATGAGAGCATGTTGAGTCTGGAGAAGAAAAGGTTTAGGGGTGACATGATAACCATGTTTAAATATGTGAAGGGCTGTCATACTGAGGATGAAGCAAGCTTGTTTTCTGCTGCTCCAGAGACTAGGACATGGAGCAATGGGTTCAAACTCCAGGAAAAGAGATTCCACCTAAACATTAGGAAAAACTTCCTGACAATAAGAGCTGTTCAGCAGTGGAATGCACTGCCTCAGAGTGTGGTGGAGTCTTCTTCTTGGGAGGTTTTTAAACAGAGGCTGGATGGCCATCTATCAGGAGTGCTAATCAAACTCAGATTTGATTAATTCAAACACCAGGTTCATTTTTATTTTGAAAAAAATAACACCAGATTCAATTTTTATTTTTACACAAAAAGAATCAAAAGTCTCACACCAAAATTGGGCCTTGACTTCATAGCATTGGCTACTCCCAACATCCTTATGACACTGCAATTGATTCGAGGATTAGACCGTGACACACACACACAAGAATTCTGTTGTGATTCTACAAAGTAGACAAAAGTACAGAAAAGTAGTTCTGCTCTATTTAGCTTGCTTTTTAACCACAGCTGGAGTCTTCTGTCCATTTCTGGGCACCAGATGGAAGAAAGACGCAAGCCACTCAGAGGAGAGGCCAAAAAGAACAAGAAAAATGAGGAAGGCAGGCATGGTGCAGATAGGAAACAGAAGCCCAGAAGGAATCAGAAGAAAAAGGTGAACAATTATATCTTTTGAATGATAAGGGTTGTTTTTTCTCCATTGATGATGTAAATCAGTCATCCAGCCAAGCCACAAAGGACGAAGATTTAGTGTTGAGTGGTGTGGCTAAATTGGTAAGTCATGATTTGTGATTGGCTTGCAAACTGAGATCAGAAACCATGGTCTGATGTAGACATACAAAGCATGGTTTGTGCCAGCCACAGTTCAACATTACACTCGAAGCAACAACAACCCATGTTCTGCCTCCAGAGCAGATGAAAATAACGGAAGCAGACAAGCAGCTCTTTCATGGAAGCTCAAACCACAGTTGAGGTTCTGAACTACCATGGTTTGGAGCGCTTTTTCCTGACACGTGCAAATGTGTGGTCAGGACCCAGTTCCAGCCAAAAGATTGATATGCTGTAAAACTATCACCTTTTCATGAAGAATTATACAAGCCATGTTGGAACCTGAACCAAACCATTACTCCATCAAGGATTTCAAAAATGTGCTATGCCAAACACAGTTTGATGTGAGGTACTAACTGGTTTGCTGTCCAATCTCCAGCAAAAAAGTTCTGACTGCCGGCAATGAGAAAGGCTGTGTCTGCACTGCAGAAACAATCCAGTTTGACACCACTTTAACTGCCATGGCTAAATGCTAGGGGATTTTGGAATCTGTAGTTTTGTGAGATATTTAGCCTTCTGTGTCAGAGAGCTCTGGGGCCACAACAAACTACAAATCCCAGCATTCCACAGCATTGAGCCATAGCAGTTAAAGTGGTGTCAAACTGGATTATTTTTCTGCAGTGCAGATGCAGCCAAAGACTTCCACCTGAGAATCACCGCTGGTCAAAATAACGATATTGGAGGAGGGGGGATTTTGACCTAGACTAAGGCAGTTTCCTATATTCTGTGTTGAACTTGCAGGAATGATCAGTCACTGAGAGATTCATTCCTTTCTTTTCCTGGCTCACAGTGATTTTCCTACCAAATCAAAGCCAATTTGGCACCAAGACCCAACTTAATAAAATTAAAAGCAGAACCACTTCATCACATTCCTCCACGGGTATTTCTGCTTGGAGCTGAAAGCATACTGCTGGAATCAGTCCTCTAGATACATAGCAGCTGACTGAAATCAACAGAATATTAACATCCAAGTAGGTTAAAATAATTCAAGGAATGGATGAAGATAACTAAAAATGCAATAGGCCCAATACAAACCAACCTTCAGAATGGGTGAGAATGCCTGGCCTGAAAGAAGAGTTTTCCTGTAAACATTTGTCTTACCAATTCAATCTCATTGCTCACATAGACATACAGACTCAGATAAGACATCACAAGAAGCCATGGTTGGCAAAAAAATAAAAACAAAAAATGATTTGCAAGTCCACAGTGAAAAGAAGTTAATCATGGTTTGGTGTGACATCTCTTGACTAACTGTGGTTTGCCATCAGTTTGCAGGTTAGAAACAGAAACCATGGCTAGAAGCAACTTTACAAGTGAGGGCACAGAAAAACATTTGAATGTACAAACCAGAGTTATGGAGGCTAATCCGCCTCCCATGCCATGGACCTGGAAGTACAATTTACAAAGCCAAGTGAGATAGAAAACAAAAATTAAAGAAGGAACTCCAAACCAGTAGTCTTGGAAGGAGTGGTTTTTTGTTTTTGTTTTTTTTAAGATTTCTAGTAAGCCAACTCATTCTGATCAACCACAGACACAAATGCTCAGATAAGACAACATAGAAAGCTACAGATGGCAAAAGGCATCATTTGCAAGCCCATAGTGAAGGAAGATTAACCATGGTTTGGTGTGACATCCAAATTGAGCAACTGTGGTTAGTAAAAAGCTAGCAGGCTAGAAAAAGAAGCCACGATTGGAAGTGACTTCCTGAGCAGGTACGTAACACAACATCTGAAGGGACAAACCAGAGTTATGTAGGCTACCCAGTCTCCTGCTTCGTGGAGTTGGCAGCTCAGCTGACAAAGCCAAGTGAGATATAGAACTAGAATTAGAGAAGGAACTCTAAACCATAAGTTGTTATATGGGGTAATTAGAAGCCCAAAAAACATTCAAGATTCCAAGATATAAACTAAGTGTGGGGGAATATGCCCTTCCAGATGTTGTCGGACTGTAACTCAACTCAACTTTTGAGAGATGATGGGAGGTGCAGTCCAACAACAGCTGGAAGGCCCCAGTGGATAAACAATAGCTTTACATTGACTGATGACTAATCCTGGGCTTCAGCCTCAAGGCAGGACCTGTGCTTTATTTTAAGCACTGGCACTAACCTGTGTAGGTATTCTAGCAATAATAATAACAGAGCAATCACCATGAAGTGCCTGAGTTGAGGCCATACCACACATTCCACATGCAAATTAATGCAGGTCCATCATGAACCGGCCCGCAATGGCAACTATGTCTGCAAACCTGTCTTTTGTCATTGTGACTTTTTTAGACTTGTTTCAGGCATGTCCTTGCAAAGAGGAAGCCAATGCAAAGAGGTGATGGATCACATTCCTGCAGAGTGGTGCTTTTCAATCATTGACCCTCCAGATGCTTTGGACTTCAACTTCCAGAATCCCTTACCATTGACCATGCCGGCTGGGCTTCCTGGGAGCCAAAGTCCAAATCATCTAGAGCAATGGTTATTAGCCTGTGGTCTGGGGACCCCCAGGGGTCCACAATATCTTCATGGGGGAGTCTTCAAAGGCTGCTTGGCCCACCTCTTCTTGCAGTGGAGTGGCCACATGACAGGAGCAAAGTCTGGCATGGTTTGCACATTGCCATTCAATCTGCTCCAACTACAAACTTGCAGCAAGAAGCAGACGAAGTTTTCCCTCCCCCTCCAGAGCCTCTGAGGGAAGCTTTAATGGATGGTCCAATTGTGTTGTTGTTCTAAATCTTGAGTTAAGTCTTGGGGGTCCACGGCAACAAAACATATTTAAAGTTGGTCCCTGGTAAAGAAAAGGTTAAGAGACACTGATCTATAGATCCAAAGGTTGAGAACCACTGCTGTAAAGGAACGAGACAAGCCCAAAATCAAGATGTGTTCTTCCTCCCTTTGTTTATTTAGAACCCAGGTAGCATCCATGGTCCTTTTCCTCATCACATGATCTTCCCAACAACCCTGTGAGGTAGGTTAGGTGGAAAAAGAGAAACAGAGAGAGACTGGCCAAGGTTACCTGGTGATACCCCCATATCAGCAGAATTACTGTTTATCAACGACGACACAGATAATGGCGGACCCTAGTAAAATAAAGGACTTCCAATACAAACATACCATAGAGTTGTGTTGGAGGACCTAGTGATTCCTAGAGAGGTTACCTCTCAACAAGAACAACAACAGTAGCACACACTAGCAAAAGTTGCTCCAGACTCCCAATGCTGTTTCTTATCATGGTTTGGCCTCACATTTAGACCCCCAAGATGCCCAGCTTCCAAAGTATGAATCAGGCATCTGCAAGGGGGAAGGAATGGTGGAGACGTTGAAATGACTCGTCCTTTCCCACTAAGCGCGTGACTCATCTGTTCCACTCAGTCACACGGAGTGGCTTGAGTCATGAGGGGGAACGACCCTTCTGGTAACCAACCCAGCTGCAACACATCAGTGGCTTGGCAGAGGAAACGCCTACCAGAACACAACGGGCACACAGCTGGCTTAGTTTTTTTCATGGGGTGAAGGGATGCACTTTGAACATGCTCAGAGGACTGTGCTCAGATGGGAAGAAGGTGTCAGGATTATGGGACTTACAATCTGCTAAAGCATTTTTGCTGCCTGGACCTCTTAACATGCTCAGCGGTTCCAGTGTGCTATCATGTGAGAAGTGCCTCAAAGGTTCCAGACCAATGCTTAATGAAGGGTTGTACATTTTCCAGCTAAGGCCTGAGTGAGCAATTGCATGGGGCCAGGGGCTAATTCCCACCAAAGGTTGACCCCCACTCCCATAACAAACCCTCCAATTTTCTCTTCAATTCCTCTCAGAACCCATATACAGTTGTCCCTTCCTATTCGCTGGGGTTTGGTTCCAGGACCCCCCGTGGATACCAAAACCAGTGAATACTCAAGTCCCATTATATGCAATGGCATAGCAGCAAAATGGTGTCCCTTACATAAGATGGCAAAATCAAGGTTGGCTTTTTGGATTATTATATTTTTAAGAAGATTTTCAAGCCGTGAATACTTAAAACAGTGTATACCAAATCCGTGGATATGGAGGGACAACTGTATATAAAACTCTTGGGTACGTTTCCTTTCCCAGTGTGCTGATTGGCCGCTCACCAACCAATCCCCTCCCTCCTCTCACTCCCTCAGCCACTCACCACCCACATGTAAAAAAAGGCAATAGTTTAGAAATTTAGAAAGGTGAGAAATCATAGTCCCCAATGGGAAATACAGTCAAATATAGGTGATATACAGTACTTCTGTAAAGTGTGTTTTTGGGGGCTAAAATAATACTATGTAGCTGAACTGTGTGAACCTTTCAAATCTACTATAATGGTATATGTTACACTGGGTACAGCTAGTAGTGATAGAAATTAACATCATTGTGTGTGAAATATGATAGAAATCTTGCAACACCCTTAAAGGATCACGTCACACAGAGCTTGAATTACTAGGAGAGGAAGAGGAAAGTAGGCAAAGAAAGACTAGTCCTTTTATCTTTTGGTTTTGTTGTGTGCCTTCAAGTCATTTCTGACTCAAAAGCAAACATATCATGGGGTTTTCTTGGCAGAATTTGTTCAAAGGGGGTTTGTTTTTCCCTTCCTCTGAGGCTGAGAGGGTGTGACTTGCCCAAGGTCACCCTGTGGGTGTCCATGACTGAGCAGGGATTTGAATCTTGGTCTCCCATTCCAGTGCTCAAATCACTACTATGCCATGCTGGCTCTCTATCTACGGAGTGTGGGGGACTCTCCTTTGGAGGTTTTTAAACAGAGGCTGGATGGCTATCTGTCAGGGATGCTTTAATTGAACAGGGGGTTGGACTGGATGGCCCTTGAGGTCTCTTCCAACTCTATGATTCTATCTTTTGGTGACTCTTTTCATACAACTATTGGCAGGGGGGGAGAGTGGGAACTGGTTAGGTAGCATTTATGAATTGTGCATTTGATGAATCACAATTGCCTTCAGCCCAAAGTAGGCATGGCGTCATTCACCCAATGGCTTGCACTGTGTATGAGGCAAATGTACCTTCGTGTGTTAAATATATAGCAGCCATGGAAGAGCCAATGTGACTTTGATACACTACAGCTGCTATTTCCACTGGTGCCCGAAAGGATTATAGAAAGTACATTTTTAAAAAAATCACGACAGGCTCAAATTGCACAAGACACAAACATTATTTCAATAAATATACTTTATATAATAGCATGCTAATATAACAGCATGCTAAAGTTGTCCCGGGGCAAGAAATTGATATGCAGTCAATTATTAATATAATAATGGGAAGAAATTACACCAGAGACAAAGGCAAAATATTGCAATATATTCATTTTAAATAAGAACATGCTAAAGGGAGACTAAAGACAGAAAATATTGTGGGAAATACATTCAAAATAACCATGTGCTACAGTGACACCAGGGACAGAAATCACAGGCATATCTCCATTAACAAAGCCTTTGAGAAAGACGTTTCTTGTAACAAACTCCTTTTATGCTTGCTCAGGGGGCATCCACGCTAGAGAAATAATCCAGGTTGAAACTGGATTATTTGCATGGCTCCTTCCTATGGAATCCTGGGATTTGTAGTTTGGTGAGGCACCAGCACTCTTTGTCAGAGAAGGCGAAAACTACAAAGTACAAAGTAAAACTACAAATTCCAGGATTCCATAGGAAGGAGCTATGCAAATAATCCAGTTTCAAACTGGATTATATGTGTCATTTAGATTCCCCCTTTGCCTCACTTTCCTTCCTTTTCCTCTGTCTAGCTGGAAGTTTTTTTAAAGCAGCATCAGCATTGGGAGGATGGAGTTGGAGGATGGAGTTGGAGAAACACAAATTTGTGTTTGGGTTGCAGAAGCATGTCTCCAGTAAACTATGCAATAAAACCTAACCAGGAATCTACTCTAGCCAATCCAACTGTAGCTGTATAGGTCACCCGCCATATCTGCAGAAAATACATTCACCAGACTTATCTCGAATACTTGAAACCATGGGCAATAGCGAACCACATAGGATCACACTGGAAGATTTAGGAAATGCCTAGAGAGGACACCTCCCTAGGCAGCTCCAGCATGACTCTATGGTAACTTCTGGCAGAAATTATCAGAGAGTTGCACTGGAGGACCTAGGAAATGCCTAGAGAGGCCACCCCTCTAAGTATCTCTAGTGTAACTCTATAGTAACTTCCAACAGAAGTTACCAGAGTTGTGCTGGAGGACCTAGGAAATGCCTAAGGGGTGCCCCTCTAAGCATCTCCAGCGCACTCTATGGTAACTTCCAATGGAAGTTATCAGAGTTGTGCTGGGGGACCTGGACAATGCCTACAGAGGGTGCCTCTCTAAGAGTTCCAGCACAACTCTATGGTAACATCCAGCAGACATTACCATAGAGTCAGTCTGGAGGACCTAGGAAATGCCTAGAGAGACCATCGTTTTTCTGACGATGGATAACTGAAACCATGGGTACCAGCCCCATGCAGATGTGGGGAGGGCACCGGTATGCGTTTCCTTACAACAGGCAAGGTAAACAGCAGCTTTGGAATCCCTTCGTGAGGATGCATGAGCAGCAAAACAGAGAGACAAGCTACCCCCAGCATGTTAAAATAAGCATAGATGTATAAGCTTGGCCACCAAAATGAGATTGTTAGAAAACTGGAGGCTGGTAAAAGAAAAGTGTGGGGCAGGGGGGAATCAACCCTGGATATATTTTGGAAGAAATCTCAAAGTGGCCTTTACAAGTTTCCAAAAAAATATTTTTGTATTTTGTACTTACTCATGCAAGGCTTACTTGACCTGGTTGTGTCATTTCACATGTTCTTTAGTTCAGAACAAAAAGTTTACCTAAGCGTTACAAGCTACTCTTCCATTCATGTAGTGGAGGAACCCAGCCCTATTCTTCCTGCCTCTGGTACCAAAGTTTCTGCTAAAGAGGTTAAGCCCACAAACACATTTCCCCGATGAACCAAGGTATACCCATGTTGCAGTAAATGCACTTAAAATAAAGTTGCACTGGGAACAGAAGTGATTGCACTCAATGCATTTACTATGAGGATGGGTTCAAAGTGCGAGGGAAGGAACCAGGCAAATTGGGGCTCGGGGATTTCCATTAAGGACCACCCGTCCATACTTCCCTGCCTGTTACTTCAAGTCCTGCTGAGCTCCTCTGACCCTCCACCGACTTCTGCTTCAACATTAAGAACAAGGAAATCGAGCTTAGGAAGGCAAGAGGTCAAGGCAGAGAAAACAGATAGAGTCCCCAGAGACAGGGCCAATGACTGACTGACCAGGGAGGTGGAAAAGGGAGAGGGAAGCAGCACAGACAGTGCCAAAGTGACCTTTTCTCTTTCCCTTCTTATTAGGGTCAGTCAAGTATCTGCAGGCAGCAATTAGCCAGGGCCTCCCACTCCTGGATTCCCAGCCTATAATCCAGCCGGGATGCCATAGGGCAAAAGAGCCTTTGTGCAGAAGCCAGGAGACCGGCTATACAGCACTGTCCAGTCCCCGGCTAGGCAGCCACAGAGGAGGGGAGCACTACCCTTCCAACAAGGAGCTATACATCCGACTGCGCCTCCAAGGCACTGAGAAAGAGCCTCTGCCAACAAAACCAGACTAGGAAAAGTAAACTCAAACAGTTTGGAAAACAACCATAGCGGCATCCTAGCAAGAGCGCCTTGGACTTTGACCAGGTTCAAACCTTTGCTCGGGTACAGCGTTTTCTGGGTTAAGGGGTACCTCTCGGTCCAACCCACCTTGCAGGGTTGTTGTGAGGCTCCTGGGGAGGAGAGAACCACAAACTTGATAGGCTTCCCCCAACTTCTTGGGGAGGCAATAAAACACAGCAAATTCAGAAGGGAGAGATGTACCCTCATCTCCCAAACCTAGAGGAGTCATAGAATTGTAGAGCTGAAAAGGATCACACATTTTTCTTCTTTCTCCACTACTGTACTTCCAACTGTGGTTTCTTCAGATTTTTTTTGGCTTTTTTTTACTTCATATCATTTTTGTGTAATTAAAAAGAAATGAAGAAAAAAACCAAGGCTGTTTATAGTTTTGCAGCATGACCTCTTTGTACATGAGCCCCCAGAATTCCAGGGCTATGTCTCCAATCTCATCCTTCCCTCAAATTAGGAATAATTAATGTAAGACTCAACTCCACCCAGTATTAGACCTCTTTCCCACAAGTTGCAGAAACAAGGTCTGGCAAGGTGGAGTAGGAAAGAAAGAGAATTTAATGTCAATTGTATGGTTTGGGGGCACTTGATTTTCTTTTAACCCTGTTTGGAGAACTTTAAGTGGCAATCCCAAGCAGAGCTTGAAAAAGTTACTTTGGAGGGACTGCAACACCCAGAATCCTCATCAACCCTCCCCTGGAAACTCTGGGATTTGTAGTCTCTCCGTACATAATTTTTCCAAACTCTGCTTCCCACCACCTTGAAAGCAACAAAGTGTCATTGAAACAACAACAACAATAACCAACAGGCCATGCTAAAAACCAAACAGGGCTTGCTAGCAAATTTACTAGGTCGCTGCTGAAGTTTATTATGAGTTGTGATGCTGTGAACACACACAGTCACACCTTCCTGCTGTGCCATGTTCAGGAGTCCAAAAGAAATGCCACTCCCCAGTTCTACAATCAAAGTACCTAAACACAGATGCCTAAGGTTTTCCTGCAAGCATTTATGGAAACAAAAGGTGCCCTTTTGGACCTGTAGTACAAAACCTCTGCAGTCCTACTCTACAGCGGCTGCTGCCCTGATTCTACACTAACATTCAAAGCCATTTTCCCACATCCTTCCCCACGCCTATGCATACCCCACTGCACACACCCCAGGGCACCAGCCCACAGGGTACAGTGGTTAGAGTGCTGACCTAAGCCTTGGTCGATTCAGATCATAATTCCTTATATTGGGAGAAAGGTGGGATACAAAACAAACAAACAAACCATGCTAGCTCTAAAAATAGGGTTTTCTTGGCAAGACTGATTCAGAGGAAGTTTGCTATTGCTTTCCATGGAGGCTGAATAACAATAGCAATAGCATTAACATTTCTATACAGTACTGCTTTATAGTGCAAAGCACTCCCTAAGTGGTTTACATTATTTTTTAGCTAATTGCCCTCAACAAGCTGGGTACTCATTTTATGACCTAGGGAAGGATGGAAGGCTGAGTCAACCTTAGAGCCCTGTAGGACTGAACTCACAATGTTGTGGCTGCAGTGCCGGCATTTAACCACTGGGCCACCAGGCTGAGAGCGCGTGACTTGCCCAAGGGCACTCTATGGGTTCCCAGGGCAGAGTGTGGATTCAAACCCTGGTCTCCAAGAGTCCGACACTCAAACCACTACACCACACTACCTCTACACTTCAAGTAGATTTATGGCAACCCTTTCCTTCGGTTTTCTTCTCTAGATTTGCCTGGGTTGGTGGGGGGAGTTGGCTGGTGACCTCCACTGTGGTCACTCAGTGGGTGTCCGTGATGTAGCAGGGATTTTCACCCTGTTCTCCCCAAGTCCGACACTCAAACAACTACACCATACTACCGTTATGCTTCAAGTAGACTTATGGCAACCCTCTCCTTGGGTTTTCTTCTCTAGATTTGCCTGGGTTGGGGGGGGGGAGTTGGCTGGTGACCTCTTCTGTGGTCATTCGGTGGGTGTCCATGGCTTAGCAGTGATTCGCACCCTGGTCTCCCTGGGTCCAACACTCAAACCACTACACCATGCTGCCTCTATACTTCAAGCAGACTTATGGCTACCCTCTCCTGGGTTTTCTTGCCTATATTTGTCCAGAGAGGGGTCTTGCACTATGCCCTCCTCCATGGCTCAGATTTTCGACTCAGTGGATGCCCATGGTTTAGTAGGGATTCTCATCCTGGTTTCACAGGGTCCTAGTCATTCCAATTTTAGTATGTGTGCTGCCGAAGTCCAACTCTCAAACCACCACGCCTCTAACGGACAACTCCGAAAGGCACCCAGCAGCCTGCAGGAATATATGGGTCCCAACAAGAGTCTGCCTTAAGTAGGTGTGGAGGGGCAAGTTGCCAGAGCAAGGGAGATCTCTCCCTCTCCATCTCCTCCCCAACCCTGCCACCCCCTTCCCGCCACCCCAGTGAAAGAAGGTCTTTGCCCAGACTTGCTATTCCCTCTCTTTTCCCCTCCCAGCCTCTTCCTTCTCTCTGCTCCAGAAGCAACAAGGAAAGGGCGAGGCAGGGGAAAGAAAAAAAGGGGGGAGACTTTATTTAAGAAGAGTCTGCAACGTGGAAAGACAGAGAGAGCAGGGAAATGAAATAAGGAAAGGGTAGAGGGGGAAAAAAGCTTTGTGCCAACCATAGGAAACCTGGAAAAGTCCCACTAGAAACCAGAGAAGTTCCCCCCTTTTTTCTTCTTTGGTTCAGTTTTCTAAACCTCCCTCTAACCACCACCACCAACCCCCCCCCCAAAAAAACCCCAAAAATATCCTACAAAGGTAAAAGTCATCTTTGATTTTGCAGCATCCATCGTCATCATCTTTATTTGTAGCCCACTTTTTCCACCCCAAGGCTGGGACCCAAAGCGGCTCACAGTTTTAAAAAACACACAATTAAAACCTACAAGAAGTGCACATTAAAACAGAATTCCACCAAATTACATCATTGAAGGAATCAAAACATTTCAAAGGATAAGATATACTTAAAAGTATTAAAAATGTTTTTTTTTTTAAGATACAAAAGCTTTGAAAAACAACAGGCCAAGCATGGTGTGCAATGCTTAATAATGACAGCAATGACAACAACAACTTCTTGATATTATCACTGGTATCAGTGCTACGAGGCTAATTCCAAGGTTCTTGGATCCAATCCCAATGACTAAGGGCCCCAAACTCCAGTTAACACCTGGGAAACTGGTGAAGCAGATCCTCATCATCCTTATCATCATCCTACAGTTATTCTAAAAAGCAACCCCCCCACACACACACATAGGCTGAACTCTCATTTTACTCCCTTCCAAAGGGCTCAATCCCAGCTCATCTAGAGTAAACCCATTGACTCCATGAGACTTTGCATAAGCACCAATGCATGATTCAATGGGTCTCACTCCAGATCCTTTTTCTCTCCAGATGCTGAAATTATGGGTTTCATGAACCGGACAGCTTGGTCCCATTTCAGGGGTGACCAACACAGAGGTAAATCCCATTAAGCCTATGGGTCTACTCTAATCCAGGTGGGGCTCAAACTAGGACTCAGTTTTCTGGCCCAGTTGGGACGGTAGAGGGGGACTCAGCCCCTCTGGTTTGCAGAAAATCCAAACCTGGGGAATGTGTAGTTTTCTCTCCCCAAATCCCAATAAAATCCAAAACCAAAAGGCAGGGGGATGCGTAGTTTAATCTCTGAACATCACAACAAAACCCAAACTCTGGAAAGAGGGGAATGTGCAGCTTCCCCTTCCAAAAGCCCAACAAAACCCAAACCTAGGTAGAGGGGAATGTGTAGTTTTCTCTTCCAAAACCCCAACAAAATCCAAACCCTGGTGAGAGGGGGATTAGGAATTTTTTATTGGAATAAGACCATTCTACAATACACCCGCCCGCAAAAGGTGTAAAAATACACCCGCCCGCAAAAGGCCCAGGTGAGAGGGGTGTGTGTAGTTTTCTCTCTCAAAATTCCAGGAAAACCCAACCTGGGTAGAGGGGGAATGTGTAGTTTTTTCTCACAAAATCCCAACAAAATCCAAACCCAGGTAAGAGCGGGGGGGGGGTCGTTTTCTCTCCCAAAACCCAAAGAAAACCCAAACCTGGGGAGAGGGGGATGTGTAGTTTCCTCTCCCCAAATCCCCACAAAATCCAAACCCAGGTAGAGGGGGATATGTAGCTTCCTCTCCTCAAATCCTAACAAAACCCAAACCCCAGGAGAGAGGAGAATGTGTAGTTTCCTCTCCCCAAATCCTAACAAACCCCAAACCCCAGGGGAGAGGGGGATGTGTAGTTTCCTCTCCTCAAATCCTAACAAAACCAAACCCAGGTAGAGGGGGATGTGCAGTTTCCTCTGCCCAAATCCTAACAAACCCCAAACCCCAGGGGAGAGGGGGATGTGTAGTTTCCTCTCCCCAAATCTTCACAAAATCCAAACCAGGGGGAGAGGGGTGTGTGTAGTTTCCTCTCCCCAAATCCTAACAAAACTCAAACCCAGGTAGAGGGGGATGTTCAGTTTCCTCTCCCCAAATCCTAACAAACCCCAAACCCCAGGGGACAGGGGGATGTGTAGTTTCCTCTCTCCAGATCTTAACAAACTCAAACCCAGGTAGAGTGGGATGTGTTGTTTCTTCTCCCCAAATCCCAACAAAATCCAAACACGGGGGAAAGGGGGATGTGTAGTTTCTTCTCCCCAAATCCCCACAAAATCCAAACCCAGATAGAGGGGGATGTGTAGCTTCCTCTCCCCAAATCCTAACAAACCCCAAACCCCAGGGGAGAGGGGGATGTGTAGTTTCCTCTCCCCAAATCCTAAGAAAACCCACACCCCAAGGGAGAGGGGTGTATGCAGTTTCCTCTCCCCAAGTCCTAACAAACCCCAAACCCCAGGAGAGAGAGGAATGTGTAGTTTCCTCTTCCTGGGTGCAACCGGGCTGGGCGCCTCACCTGCGATGAATTGCCGGCGGCTCTCGTCCAGGTGGGCTGAGATGACATCTCCCATGGCGGAGGCGAAGAGGCGATGCTCCGGCTGGCAGGCTGGCTGGCTGGCTGGCTGGCTAGCAGCGAGGAAGAGGAGGAGAGGGGCCTGGCCTGGCCTTCGTCTCCATGGGCAAGCGACGAGGGGGAGGAAGAGAAGGCAAGCAGCCCGCCCTGGCTCTCCCGCACCGGCCTGGCCTCTCCCTCGGAGGCCGCTGGGCTGCTTTCCTCCTCCGCCCTCCTCCGCCTCTTTTCCTCCCAGGACACGCCTTTCTCGGCTTCTTTGGCTTTCTCCTCCCACTTCTTGCATTGGGATGCCTTCTCCCCTCCTTTCTTTCTCCCATTCCCTGTTTGGGCTCCTTTTATATTTTTCAGAATGCACAGAACCATAGAGTTGGAAGAGACCCCCAAAGGTCATCTAGTCCAACCCCCTGCCCTGCAGGAATATGCAATCAACCCATTCCCGACAGATGGGCATCCAGCCTCTGTTTAAAAACCTCCAAAGAAGGAGAGTCCATCACACAGGACTTCTTTTGCTTTCTCCTCCCCCTTCTTTCATTGGGATGCCTCCTCCCCTCCTCTCTTTCTTTCTTTCTCCCATTCCCTGTTTGGGCTCCTTTTATATTTGTCAGAATGCACAGAATCATAGAGTTCGAAGATACCCCCAAAGGTCGTCTAGTCCAACCCCCTGCCCTGCAGGAATATGCAATCAACCCATTCCCGACAGATCCAGCCTCTGTTTAAAAACCTCCAAAGAAGGAGACTCCTCCACACAGGACTGGTTTAAGGAATGTTGCCCCCCCCCTACAATGCTTTATTTTGGGGGGCCCATATGTTAATCTCAGGTCAGTGTAATCTAACTCAACCTAAACTCTTCACAGTACAGGGCATTCAGATTATTACTAATAATGTTTTTGCAGGAGGGGGTTACTACGCCGCCCCCCCAGGGTTGGTTTAAGGCACCAGCGGGGTTAGCATCCACAGGGGGGCCCATCATTGTGGGGGGGGGCATCGTAACACTCCTCCTTCAAAAACATTGTTAGTAATAATCTGAATATTCTGTGCTGTGAATAGCTTAGGTTGAGTTAGGTTACATTGACCTGAGAGAAACATATGGGGCCCCAAAATAAAGCATTGCAGGGGCCCCCAAAATTCCTTAAACTGGTCCTGGGCCCCCCACAATGATGGGGCCCCCTGCAGATGCTGACACCACTGGTGCCTTAAATCGGCCCTGCTTCCACACTACCAGGCAGTGTATTCCACTTCCAAACAGCTCTTACTGTCAGGAAGTTCCTCCTCATGTTTAGGTGGAATTTCTTTTCCTTTAGTCTGAGTCCTAGTCAAGCTACAGCTTCCGTGAACTCCAACCAACACTACCAATGGCTAGGCATTCTGGGAGCTGTAATCCAAAAATGGATCTTATCCAGGCTCTGCCTCTCTTTTCCCAGACTTGGTGCAAGTCTTCCAGCTCAGAGGTTGCCATTGGTGAGTGTGTTGGCAGTAGAAATGGCTCCTTAAAGTCACCTTGGAAGGGGTGCTTTAAAAATAGGTTTGGCCCCTCAACATGTTGTCCTCATGATAACCAGATGCAGGGATTTGATTCTTTGAGTCTTCCAGAAAGAGCTGTGAAAGAGAATAATTGCTCCATGTCCTAGTCTCTGGAGGAGCAGAAAACAAGCTTGCTCCATCCTCAGTATGACATCCCTTCCAATATTTAAACATGGCTATCATGTCACCTCTTCACCTTCTCTTCCCCAGGCTAAACATACCCAGCTCCCTAAGCCGCTCCTCCTAGGGAATAATGGCTTCTAGGCCTCCCACCATTTTGGTTGCCTGCCTCTGGACACATTCCAGCTTGTCCATAGCCTTCTTGAACTATGGAGCCCTGGTGGCGCAGTGGTTAAATGCCAGTACTGCAAGCCACCACATTGTAAGTTCGATTCCAGAGGGCTCCAAGGTTCACTCAGCCTTCCATCCTTTCGTAGGTCGGTAAAATGAGTACCCAGATTGTGGGGGGCAATTAGCTAACACACATTGGAAACTGCTTAATGCAGTGTAGATGTGTAAATAGCTATTGCTTAAAACAATTTGTAAGCCGCTCTGATAGCCTTGTGGCTGAAGAGCGGGGTATAAATAAATAAATAAATAATAAATTAGAAAGCTGGGCCAAAACTAACCAAATGAATGTCAACAGGAAGAAATGTAGGATACTGTTTTTTAAACAGAGGCTGGATGGCCATCTATTGGGAATGCTTTGATTGGGTATTCCTGCAGGGCAGAATGGGGTTGGACTAGATGACCCTTGTGGTCTCTTCTGTGATTCTAATATTCTACTACAATTGGGCAGTAAATATGAAATTCACAGATATAGGATGGGGGACACCTGACTTGATGGCAGTCCATGCAAAAGGGATCTAGGAGTCTTAGTGGATCACAAGCTGAACATGAGTCAGCAGCGTGATGTAGCGGCTAAAAAACCCATTGCAATTCTAGGCTGCATCAATAGGAGTATAGTGTCTAATCAAGGGAAGTGTCAAACTGCATTATCTCTTCAGTGTAGATGCACCCCCAGTTGAAAGGAACTTACTTCCATGAGTAAGCATGCGCAGGTTATCAGCTTCACAGCCCAGTCCTGTGCAAATTGACCTGGGGAATTTGTTGGGGCTTACTCCCAAGTAAATGTTTCCAGAGATTCACTCCCATCTACTTCATCTAAGGTCCGTCTGCTCAGAAACTGAACTGAGTAAGGTTTACTCCCAAATGGGTATTGCAAAAATTACACCCCACCCCACAACTCTGCATATGCCTACTCAGAAGTAATGGCCATTGACTTCAGTGGAACCCACCTTTGGGAAAGTGTGCATGAAATGTGTAAGATCTGTCCAGCAAATACCAGAATTTCTCTCTGTGTATAATACACTATGCATTTCAATTTGCTGTGTGTGCTTTTTTGCTGCTCTTTTGTTTGATGATAATGTTCCAGAGTATATTATTGTCTTAATCATGTTTTGAAATTTTGATTGTATTGTTCATTGCTCTGGTATCCATAAAGCGGAAGGGCGGTGTAATAAATGTTACTAAATAAATAATAAACAAGTATATAATTTGAGGGTGCCACAAATGATACACTGTAATAATCTAATACACACTTCCTTTGGAGCAAAAATCACTGAATGGCAAGGCTTTTTATGAATCGGGGCCTTTCTTTGGCAGCCATCCGATCCACATTTATCCAGGAGGATATGGTCACAGTGGATCTTATTTCGGAGTAGGCACAGTTAAAGGTTGGGTAGCAACAGATTTAGTTCCCTTTGTGGGGCAACAAATGGGCTTATGCCACACTCAATCCTGCTAGTCCTTCAAGATGCTGCAAGAATGACTTCTTTATCTCTGCTGTAATCCTGCCAGCACAGAAAGAAAGACTGCAGGGAAGGCATGCACTTTACAATGTGACAGTAATCCGTCACTTTGAGGGAGGCTTCAAAGGTGTCTTAGCTCAGCAACCTGACAGCCCTGTAAGGTAGAGCACCGTTGTGCAGTGACGGAGTAGAAACAGGAGTGTGGGATTAGCAGGGACTATGACATGATCTGCCACATCTAGACTCCCCTGTTCCCTCTGAGTATACCTGCAATCCCACAATAAATTGGAAGGGAAATGGGATTTCTTCCAGCAATGCTGTACTGCTATGAGCTATATCCCTGGCGTAATCTAAGGGATGCATCTACACTGTAGAAACAATGCAGTTTGACACCACTTTAAATGTCATATCCTCCATCTGACAAAATCCTGGGATTTGTAGTTTTGCAAGGAATCAGCACTCTTTGCCGGAGAAGGCTAAAGACCCGGGGATTGTCTAAATGGTGAAAATACTCCTCATGGGATGCGAGGAGAATACAAGTTGTTTGAATGGCACCCTTCATTGTATCACTGTATTTGGAAGGAGGGGAGCTGAATACACCATATATTCTGCAGGAAAGCCTTCACGGCTTTTCCTAGAGATTTTTTTTTTTTTTAAACAGCAGAGGGAATGTACATTCCTGCTCGTTGGGTCTAGTGATGCAAATTGATTCACTTTCCCATATGAGCAGAAGCTGAAAGCTGATTGGCTGGACAAACACAGGGGGAGGGCCTTGCTAACAAGGTAAGCGCCCGGAACCACCATGGTTTTTTCGCCTTAGCGAGCAAGTGCTATGTGATAAAACATGGGATTTTTTTCCCCCTTTTCTGTTAAGGCAAAATATCACTCTATTGCACCTTGGGAATAGGTTTTTTTAATATATACATACATACACACACACACACACTATCTGGCAGCGGCAAACTGGTAAGTAAAAATGTGAGTAATTTACTCACGGCTGCCATCTTGTTTCACAGGCATACCTTTTTGCACACCAAATGCAGATAGCTTTGCAGGCCTGCGATCTACCTAAAAAAAGCCCCCCAAAACCCATTAAGAGACATTGCAGCTGTTGCTAGTTGCTTTTACTGCTGAGCAACCCACTTCTTTTTGCCTCGTATAGACAAGCCCCTTGTAAAACCACAAATCCCAGGATGTCACGGGATGGAGCTACAGAACTTAAAGTGGTGCCAAACTGCATTATTTCTACAGTGTAGATGCACAGCAAGGCATATACAGGTGACTATATATAGGCTGGCATTTTTGTTGAATGCTTATGAATGCATATGCTAGTCTTATGCGTTCATAGGGAATCAGCATTCACAGCATTCACAGGAGGAGAGAAAATGCTATTTTAAAGGCAAGGGTGGGCTGATGGACGATTTGCAAATAAATGATTTGACAATGGACGATTTCCAAATGAGGCTCCAGCACTCAAAATGAGGGCATATAGGCACTACCCCTGGGATTCCACCATGTGTAGAATCTTGGAACATTAAACAATACTCATAAAATCCAGTCCTTTGAGTCAGCGCTCCCTACAGATCCTTGTTTGTCTGAGGTAGAGGGCAAAAATGTACTTGCATTCACAAAATAAAGGTCATCTTGCAAAAGGGCAAAGCTCTCTCCAGGGAAAAGGATTCTAAAACAGTGTTCCCTGCAAGAGCCTGGGCAAGTTCCATTTTTGGATTAAAACTCCCTTGTAGAAGATATTTAGGTATACAGCTTCCATGAGCCCCAGCCAACACAACCAATGGCCAGGCATTCTGGGAGTTGTAATCCAAACATGGATCTTGCCCAGGCTCTGCCTCTCTTTTCCCAGACTTGGCACAAGTCTTTCAGCTCAGAGGTTGCCATTGTTGAGTTTGCTAGCAGCAGAAATGGCTCCTCAAAGCTACCTTGGAGGGGGTGGTGTAAAAATAGATTTGGCCCCTCAACATATTGTCCTTGTGATAACCAGATGCAAGGACTTGATTCCTTGGGTCTCCCAGGAAGAGCTGCCGAGGGGAGTAATATCCTCAAACTTCCACTCCTGGCACAGAAATCCAAATTCCAACTGCTCATAATCTCAGTTATGAGATGAACTTTATGACCTTAGCTCTAACTCTAGCTTATAAAATAGGACCCACTGTTGAGTTTACTGGTCTGTATGCCCACCGAATCAGAAGAATATTAGAGAATTATCATCATGCCCAAAGGTGAATACATTTGGGTTGCTTTTCATTCGATCTCTTTCTTTGGCCCTAAAGCAAGTGGCGGGCAACTTGTAGCCTTCCAAAAGCTGTTGGACTACAAGTCCCATTGGCCCTAGCTGGCTGGCACAATAGTGGCAAATAATGGGAGTGACCATTCAGCAAAATCTAGCCCACCCTTCCCCTTAATTGGGAGAGAGAAGGCAGCAACGATATCAGCCGAAACCTGTTGATCCCTCTTGATCAAGCAAAGACTAACATTTTAAACAACAAAATGGGACAATAGATTCAGGATGCCTGCCAGCGGCACAGAGCCCACTGTTGAATAAGCAAAACTAAACCAAATGAGGTTGCATGAGTAAGGATGAGTCACTGGCTGTGGATATTGTGAAGGCATAGAAAGGTAACCACCACTTTAAAAACAAATACAACACAGAGAATTTATTCTTGAATACATAAATGAAAAATCCTTTAAAACAGGGGTGGGCACGTGTACAGGGAGCAGAACTTAATTTTTGCCCAGTGAACTCCACCAAAAGTGATGTTGCGTCACCTCCAGCATCCATTTTTGTTCTCTCTAGGTCCTCCAGTGTGATTCAATGATCAACTTCTAGTGTTTGTCTCATTGAAAATAATAAGGTTCCCTATTATCCATGGTTTCAGGTATCTTGGGTGTGTGTGTGTGTCTTGGAACATATCCCACGTGGATATGGGGGTCAACCTGTACTGCACAGGTGGAGATACCAGTAAACCATGCCTGCATACTATGAAAACCCTATGACAATCCAATCCAAAGTGAAACGTATCAAAATTGATTCTCACAAAATTAAAAACGCCTCTTCTCCTTCGTGACCCCCAGCTTTCATTTCCCCTCTGCTTTGAAGCTTGCAGGGAGTTGAGGATGGCAGGCCTGCGGCTTTTCCACAACCCATCTGAGTCGCACTAAGACTCTAAACTATCTAGTCTGCTCTTCGCTGCTGCTGCTGCCCTTGTTGCCCACACAGAAGCAGCTCTGCAGCGCCTAACGTCCTGCTTTGCAACAGCTGCAGAGCTGTTTGGGCTAGAAGTCAACCTGAAGAAAACAGAAGTTCTTTACCAGCCTGCACCACAGGATGAACACCACCATCCCCACATTGCCGTTGGCAAATCTGTGCTCAAGTCTGTTCAGCAGTTCACCTACCTGGGAAGCATCATCTCCTCAGATGCCAAGATTGACAAAGAGATCGATCACAGATTAGCAAAGGCACATAGTGCATTTGGAAGACTTTACAAAAGAGTCTGGAGTAATAAACACCTGAGGCGAAGCACAAAAATCAGTGTGTATAGAGCCATTGTACTGTCTATTCTCCTTTATGGGTCTGAAACATGGGTCACCTATCGCCAACATTCACGACTCCTTGAACGCTTCCATCAGCGCTGTTTATGCACAATCCTAAATATACACTGGACTGACTATGTGACGAATGTTGCTGTCCTTGAGCAAGCAGGGATCACCAGTATTGAGACCATGATATTGAGAACACAGCTGCGCTGGGCAGGGCACGTTTCTAGGATGGAGGACCATCGCCTCCCCAAAATAGTACGCTACGGTGAACTCGCCATGGGTTAGCGTAAGAGGGGCGCTCCAAAAAAAGGACTCCCTGAAACAACATCTATGGCTCGGCCAAATTGATCACCAACAATGGTCCGCCCTGGCCTCACATCGGGAGGCATGGAGATGCACTATCCACAATGCTTTAGCCTCATTTGAGAACTCACGCCGAACAAGTCTTGAAGAGAAATGACAACGCAGAAAGAATCACAACCCGGAAACATCACCCAAGGAGACCTTCTGCTGTGCCTTCTGCAACCGGACTTGTTTATCTCAGATTGGCCTTTTTAGTCATCAGCGCGCTTGCAGAAAACGCAGGATGAGTCCTTCCTGAATCTTCGTTTGCCAAGAAAAGCCAGAGAGAGAGAAGGAGAACCTTAAGAACTCTATCCTCCCTCCCTTTATTTACACCCATCCCCAGTCCGGCATCCACATAGTTGATAGTTCCTCCTTGGCACCGAGACCCTCGCTTCTGATGTTGCTTCAGCCACAATTGCAAGATACACCCATCCCCTCCTGCCTGGAGTAATTTTTCTTGGGAAACCCGTAGTGCAGGCTTGGCTTTGTCCCTGCCTAATCTCCAGGTGTGTCTTTGCTGGGATAGGATATGGAGAGGTGGGGGGGAAAGAAAGAGGAGGTGTGAGAACCGAAGCCCCAGCAAAGAACTGCAAGAAAGATGATGATTTGGGCAGGAAGCGCAAAGAGATTTTTGGCTGAAGGCCTTTTCTGTTTCACTCCCTTGCTGCATCAGAACGTGCAGTCTTAGAAGTCTTAGAGCTCCCTCTTCTCCATTTGCCCAGAGGTAGGTGGCAAAAGAATGCAAATTGCCATGGAAAACATTTGAAAGCCATACTTGCTTTACACACACACACACACACACACACACACACACACACACCATCTGTGTGACCTTCTTTTCCTTCTCCCACTCCAACTGGGCTAACAGTGTTAGCCTCAAACCATAGGGAGAGGGTGAAAGGGGGAGAATGGGTTCTCCCTACATCCTTGCCAATACAGTGGGCCCTCTGTATCCACGGATTTGGCATCCATGGATTCCACCATCCATGGCTTGAAAATACCCCCCCCCAAAAAAAAATTCCAAGAAGCAAACCTTGGGCATGCTTTGACTGTATATTCCTGCATAGCAGGGGGCTGGACTGGATGGCCCTTATGGTGTCTTCCAAGTCTGTGATTCTATGATTGTGTGGTCCTCGAACCAAACTCCAGTGGATACCAAGGGCCCACAGTACTTGGCATTCTCCCCCACCTGGTTTTAAATATTTTAGAACAGGGGTGGGGGCCTGTGGTCCTCAGGCCATTAGTGAACTCCAACTTCCAGCAGCCTCAATCAGTAGGGCCAATGGTCAATAGTGATGGGAGTTATAGTCCAGGAACCTTTGACTTCAGATGTCCCACACTCTTGATTAGAAAGGAAGGAAGGGCTTTTCTATATGAGGCAATAAAATGTGGATTGATGCGCAATAACACCAATTTACAGCAGCTTTAATTTGTCTCCATGGTTTTTTGGCAAGATCGCAAGCATGCGAAGCCATACACATTTGATGTTCAAACAGGCATGCCTGCAAATCAAGATGGCAGGCACATGTGAATTACTCACACTTTTTCCCACCACTTGCCACTGCCAAACAGTATTTTTTTTAAGCAAATCTAAGGTGTAGAAATGTGATCTTCCAGTTAAATAAACAGGGGAGAAAGGCTGTTTCATCACTGATCGCTACAGTGAAAATCCAACATGGCGGTTCCGGACACTGCCTTCCCAGCAAGCTCCACCCTCTGCGCACATCTGACCAATCAGCTTTCCACTTCTGCTCTTATCAGGAAAGCGCAGCAAAGTGAGTCGGTTGTTTCAACAAGTGGGAATGTGCATTTCCTTTGGAGGTTTTTTAAAAAGTTGGAAAAGCCGCAAAAGCTTCTCCCATGGAGTATTTGGAGTTTTTTGTCCCCCTCCTTTGGAATATTGTGAATCAATGCAGGATGTCATTGGGACAAATGATATTCTCCTCGAATTCTATGAGGAGTATTTTCACCATCTAGATAACCCCAAAGGAAGGAAGGAAGGTGTCAGGTTGAGGATGGAGCAAGCTTGTTTTCTGTTGCTCCAGAGATTGGAACACGGAGCAATGGATGCAAGATCCAGGAACAGAGATTCCAAAAAGGAACTTTTTGACAGTAAGAGCTGTTCGGCAGTGGAACGCACTCCCTCGGAGCGTGATGGGGTCTCCTTCCTTGGAGGTCTTTAAACAGAGGCTGGATGGCCATCTGTCGGGGATGCTTTGATCATGATTTCCTGAGTGGCAGACTGGGGTTGGACTGGATGGCCCTTGTGGTCTCTTCCAACTCTGCAATTCTATGATTCTATGATTCAAAGGAAGGAAGGAAGGAAGGAATTGAGATGCAAATATCTATTTTACTAGTTGCTCAACACTATCAACTTTGAAATACAGCAATATTTGATCTGGGTCTAGAGCAGGCTTGTAGCCAAACAACAGAAAAACACTGTACCTCCTTTCAACCAATGCCTTTGACATGGTTCGAAACTGCGGCCAAAGAGTAAAGGAAGAGAGCGTGAAAATATTTTCTGAGATGCTCTGAAAACCTTGTCTCTCCTCCTAGCTGGGGTTTTACCCCAGCGTCAGCTCCATAGGTGAGAGGGTGGGATACTGAGGTCTGACACATGACTGCCTTGCATGACTACCTTGTTTCTTTGGCCTGGCATTGCTTTCCTTGGCAGACAGAGCAGCGGAATATTCTAGTGAGCATGCCAGCCGTTGGCTGGGAGGCGATCTCTTCCTTATGTCAAATTTCATTTCCAACCATTTCTGTGGTTGTTGTTTTTTTTTTTTAAATGTGCCTGAATTGATGCAACTATTCTGAGTACATTGGTATTTTCCTTACTTTTTGGACTTCAGGTGTGTGAGCAATGGAATAACAAGTCATTAACTGTTGCAATTAATTCCTTTTGCAGTAATTAAGGCATAACTAATTTACATGACAAGGATAACTTTTGTTACTTAAGCCTTTTCACAGTGTAAAGGAAAGAATTCCTACTATAATTACAAGGCATAGCCTCATTGCTTAGATGTGTTTTGCACTGTAGGCCATCAATTTGTAGCATTTCCATGTTTGTTTATTTTTAAACTAATTAAAAGAAATTGATTACTTTGGGAAAAATAAGGGGTGCATTCAATGTTAGTCCCAAACAGAGCAGAATCATCGAATGATTAAGACTTACAAAACTGGAATGGGACTGATCCATTGGAAATGGGACTAAAGCTGGATTTTACTCTGAGAAAGGAAAGAGTTACCAGAGTAGTAACTAACTACTTTGGGGGCATTTTATGAAGCCACAAAAACTTGTGCCAAATAAAGATGGTTAGCATTTCAAGGCTTCACAAAACACTCTGTTATAACTGAGCCCCAAATTCCTTAAACTGGTCCTGATCATCGGGAGAGGCCCTTCTCTTGGTCCCACCACTATCTCAAGTACAGTTGGTAGGGACACAAGAGAGGGCCTTTTTTGGTGGCCGCCCCAAAACTCTGGAAGTCCTTCCCCAGGGAGGCCAGACTGACTCCCTCCCTGTTATCTTTCCAGAGGCAGGACAAAACCTTTCTATTCAGGCAGGCTTTTTAAAGAAGAGGCTGGGGGGTGCTGTGTGGTTTTCTCAGTTGTTTTTAAAAGCATTTTTTTAAAAAAAAAATGTTTTAATGTTTTTAAGTATATTCTATTCTTTTAAATATCTTGATGTACTGGTTTATTATAACTGGTTTAATTCAGTTTTAATGGGCACTTTTTGTATATTTTAATTTTGTGTTTGTTTTTAAGCTGTGAGCCACTTTGGGTCCCAGCCTTGGGAGAAAAGTGGGCTACAAATAAATATAAGATAACAACAACTTTTGTAAACTGTCTTGAGTCTGAGGCCTGAGAAAAAGGTGGGATAGATATATGGATGGATGATGGATGGATAGATAGATAGATAGATAGATAGATAGATAGATAGATAGATAGATGGACAGACACACAGACGGATATAATATCAAAGATTCTTGCTCACTTAGCCTGTCTCTTTCCTTCCCACTTCACTTCACATGCTCCCTAAAAATTTGGAAGTTAATTAAAATCACGTTAACAGCTCATATGGAACATGTTTTGGATTTTAATGCTTTTCTCCTGCCAAGGCTGTTTTCACCAAAAAAACAAAACAAAAAAAAAAAACACAAGAAACCCCCCATTTCGTGTCTCCACAAATAGGCAAAGCAACTGATCTTCTCAACTGATTTTCCCATTGCAAACTTCATGAACAGGGAAATGACAAGAATGACTTGCATTGCTTCTCCCATTAAAATTCCATTTATTAAACACTTGCCCCAAAACAAGCAGATTGCAGCAAGTCGTACAAAATCTAGATTAAAGGGCTTCCAACTTTTCTTCCTTCTCTTCCCTGACTTTTCCCCTCCAAAAGACCATTGCCTTTCTTTTGGAAATAATCAGCAGTGATTCTTGGCTGCTCTCTAGTGGCTGTGATTGAAATGTTTTTCCCGCCTGTCCCTGTAGTTGCCATTGGATTGCAACTTTAGCTGTTGGTTATGCTGCAGTTCAACAATATGTGACTAACACATTCCCAACTTCAGGACAGCTTGGTTTTCCAGTTTCATGGCTCTCTGGGTTCGCCTGGGATCATTGCAACTTTTGGACTAAGGGTTCCCAGGGTTTGCCTGGGATCATTGCAACTTTTGGACTAAGGACAGTCACTCCCAAATCTTTTCCAGTCTTTTCCAGTTCTGTAAGACGTTAGAAAGGTCACATTTACAATACAGACTGATGTTTCCTCCACCATCCCCTCTATTTTCCAGCAACTATGGTCCTGTGGCTGCTCAGGATTCCCCACAGCTGATATTTACACACCAAGAAATCCTGAATCTTATTATACCTTGAACTTTTGCATTCACTTGACTGCCAAAACCTTTAATATAGACCTTGAAGCCAAAAGGGGATGCGGGTTATGTTTGTGATAGTGTCCAGGATGAACTTTGTGGTCTCTTCCAACTCTATGATTCTGTGATTTAAAATGATATTGTTATATTGCTTAGCACAAGATAAAGGAGCAGTTGGTGGATTTCATTTGTGTCCAGGGAGCAAGGGGATTAGACAAATGGCCACAATTAGCAATTGTATCTAGGCCATCTCATCATACTAATCAAAGAGCCCTGTAAAAAAGTCTGGATTTCTTTTTGTGCAATTCAAGATGCTGGAAGAATTTTTTTAAAATGCAAGACACACAAACTCTAGTGAAATTCTTCGGCTGCATTTTACAAATGTACCCTGGCTGAGTGCACCCGTTTCCAAATATGAGTTGCACAATGGCTTTAACAGCCACATGCCAGGCGGACACACCTCACCCGCCAAGGTAACCCAATAACATCTCCATTATTACTTAAATTAACATCTTTTATACATATATATTCCTAGGAAAAGGGTACGTTGGCCTAATAGTTAGTCCCAACTAGAGTCCTGATGAATCAATGGGAATTCCATGGATGCAATGCATTTACTTTAGCGGAAACTCACAATTGTATCCAGGCCACAAAAACAACATCCTTGTAAACACGAAACGATCATCTCCATCTTTCAGAAGGAAGCATATAGTCTGTGGCATAATGCAATATAGACAAGGAACTCATGAATAGGAGTTGTGGTTTTCAAAAGCCTGCTGGGTCAGCAGAAGGTCTCTCAGCCTCTCTCCTGTCTTTGAACTTTTTCTGAGCCACTCCATTCCTTCCTCCTCCCTTCAAAGGCAATCTTAGCTAAAGCAAACAGGCCCAACTGTGAACCCAAAGTGATGGGAGGTATCGCCATTGTGAAAGACTGCCAGATCACGCAAGGGCAAGAGGGAGAGGTCTTCCGTGGAGAAATGGAAGATAGTGTCTATGATAGAAGAGTCATTGTCCAGCTGAAACACACACAAAAAGTTTAGGAGGTTAGTTCAGGGCAATGGGTGTTAGCTGTGATTTAGCAGTAGTTGGAATTAATGGGCAGAGTATCTGGCACCCTAGCAATTAAAGCTTTTACATTTGCTGGGGTTTGGTTCCAGGACCCCCCATGGATAACAAAATCCGTGAATACTCAGGTCCCATTATATGCAATGGCATAGCAAAATGGTGTCCCTTATATAAGATGGCAAAATCATAGAATCATAGAGTTGGAAGAGACCATTAGGTCCATCCAGTCCAACCCCCTGCCATGCAGGAATACACAATCAAAACACTCCCAACAGATGGCCATCCAGCCTCTGTTTAAAAACTTCCAAAGAAGGAGATTCCACCACACTCCCAGGCACTGTATTCCACTGCCGAACAGCTCTTACTGTCAGGAAGTTCTTCCTATTGTTTAGGTGGAATCTCTTTTCCTGTAGTTTGAACCCATTGCTCCGTGTCCTAGTCTCTGGAGCAGCAGAAATCAAGCCTTGCTTTTTGGATTATTATTTTTTAAGAATATTTTCAAGCTGTGAATACTTAAATCTGTGGATACGGAGGGACAACTGTATTTTCAAACAGGCACACAGGCTCCAAAGAGATATGTTCATCCAGCTTTCTTTTGCAGAGGTGCCCCCACAAGCGATGAAAGACATCTTTTTGTTACAGCATGTGACAAAATTTTCACATTTCCCTCACTGACACATCTTGCCTTTAGTGTCCTTTATTAACTTCTTCCCTGGTTCTCCAGCTGGTTGAAAGTAAAGATTCTTCCCAGCAATTGCTTTAAAGCTCTTCCTGCAAGGATCATCACCCTGGGCTGTGTGAATGGTGAAAATACCCCTCATGGAATTCAACCTGTCTAAATGGGATCTTGCATCAATCCACAGTATTTAGAAGGGGGGGGGGAAACCACAAAAACAACACTTTTCCCATAGTTTTTTAAAAACAGTGAGGGGGTGCACATTCCTGCTCATTAGGACAAGCTCATTCATTTTGAATCACTTTCCCATATGAGAGGAAGCTCAAAGCTGATTGGCCAGGTGAGCGCAGAGGGTGGGGCTTGCTAACAGGGCAAGCACGCATTGCTGCCATGTTGGATTTTTGCCTTAGCGAGCAATCACTAAGGCGATAAAATGGGATGGGATTTCCACCCCTGTCCTTTTAACTTGAAAAATTGCTGTATCGCTCCAGCGCACTTTAGACAACTTAAAAAAAAAAGTTTGGCAGCAGCGAAGTACTAACGCAAGCAAATCATTTGTGGCCACCATCTGACACGTGAACCTTCTGGGGGCTTCTGGGGCCAAAAACACCATTAAGACAAGTCGCTGCTGCTGCGCAATACCATTACTGTGAGCTACTCCATTTTTTCCTCCTCGTATAAACAGGGCCCCTGTCTCGCACATTGTATAACCCCTTTTGCCTCCTGGGGATGCAGGGCCAGAGTTCCGAAAAGTTACATTTTTAGACTACAGACCTCCTCCAGTTCTGGGCTAATTGGAGGATTCTCATAGTTGGACAACTCCCAGACTGGACATATAGGTCATAGCTTTCAGACAACCCTTCCCATTGCTGTTAACAAGGGACTTCACCTCTCCCCCTTTCCTTCCTTACCATGCATCCTTGAAGAGTGGCTACGTAGCTGTCCTCCTGGGAGTCAGCAAGGAATCTGATTTCCTTCTCCAGCTGTGGTTTGCCTCCCTCAAATTGGGGCCGACAAGAATAGGACACCTTTTGGGTGGCCAGGCTGCTGTGAAGCTTCAGGAAGCGGAGCTGTACTGTGCTCAAGCCCTGGTATTCCAGCTGTTGTGACAATGTAAGAAAGAAGAGGCTAGCTTATACAACTTCCCAAGCTCTGAGGAATAGTTTTTATAATCTAGCCCTTCCTCTATATGCAATGAAGATGTTTACCATGAAGCCACCAGGCAGGGAACTGAACCACTGGAAGATGTCTTCCGAAGTGTATTCTCTCAGCCAGGCTTTGATTGGAACCTGAGGGTATAAATATAGAGTTCTCACATTGACCAACAATTTTTGCCACTGTGAAGTCAAAGGCTTTCACAGCCAGCATCCATAGATTTTCCTTGGATTTTTTCCAGGCTGCGAGGCCGTGTTCTGGAAGAGTTTATTTCTGATGTTTCATCTGCATCTGTGGCTGGCATCTTCAGAGAATGGTTGGGTAGGAGTGTGTGTGGAGTTTATATACTGTGAACCTCTGTTGGGGAGGATATGTAAATCCACCCAGGGACAGGGGGATTTCCAGCAGATAATGGGCCATCAACCAACCATTAGCCAAACAGACACTAATCCTCCTTGCATTTCTATACCCAGAAACTAGCCATTCAAATACACAAATTTACATATACTCCCCAACAGGGGTTCACAGTATATAAACTCCACATACATTCCTACCCAACCATTCTTTGAAGATACCAGCCATGGATGAAGGCAAAACGTCAGAAGTAAACTCTTCCAGAACATGGCCTCACAGCCCAGGAAAAAACCAAGGAAAATCTTTGTCACATTCAAAAACTCCAGTGGTATCCATTCAATATTGTTTGAGCATAGAGACATATTGATCTGGATGAACATATAAAACTATCAGTTCATTAACTCTCCTCAGTATCATTTGCAGTGAAAATTTTCTCTTCTTGGTTTGGCTGGGTGGTTGGCCTATATGCTTCCTACTGTCACATGTTTTTGGAATGGCAACAATATGCTTAAAAGCACTTCTATACTACACAGTTATAGCACTACGATTCCACTTTAACTGCCATGGCAACATTCTATGGGATCCTGGGATGGGCAGTTTTAGAAATGTGGTGTAGTGGTTTGAGCGTTGGAGTGGGGGCCAGGGTTTGAAACCCCATCTTGGCCATGTAAACTCACTGGGTGGCCTTGAGCAAGTCACACTCTCTCAGCCTCAGAGGAAGGCAAAGGCAAGCTTTCCTCTGAACAAATCGTGACAAGAAAATCCCATCATAGGTTTGCTTTAGGATCACCATAAGTTGGAAAGGACCCGAAGGCACACAATGACAGCAACTTAGAATTCTTAGCTTGAGAGGTCCTGCGCCTCACCAAACTGAGCATTGTGTAGTGTGATTGGGCCCTAAGTTTCTAAGACTCTGGAGTTATGCCCCCTTGTAAAACAACATTACAGTAGGACCCCTGTATCCACAGTGGCACAGACCTCACCATGTATTTCAGTCTCCCATTGGACATACAGACACCATCACCCTGGGTGGGATCCATGCCTCCTACCTGATTTTGCAGAGGAGAAATGCAGGTCTCCCCTCCAGCTGTGAAGTTGCAAAATGCCACCAAAGCGTCTGGTGAGCTGCCTTGGTTGGGGTCTATGTAATAATATCCTGAGATGGAAAATAAATAAATTAATAGAATCTTGCTCTGAACCACAGTGGGAGCTGAGGAAGGCAGATCTGTATTTTTTGTAAATAATCTGCAAAACGTAAAGAACCTCCTAGCATCAATTAGGGCCAAGATGAAATGTAAGAAGGTATACAGGTCACCCACTGTATCTGATGAACCAATACCTGGAGTTTCGGTTAGCCATGGCTGAAAAATTAGGGACACATACCATAGAGTTGCACTGGGAAATGTCTAGAGAGGTGTCCTCTCTAGAAATCTCTAAGTCCTCGAACACAACTCTATGGTATGTTTGTACCAGAAGTCCTATATTTTAATAAGGTTTGTATTATCCCCAGTTTCACCTATAAGAGGTAAGTCCAAGAATATATCCCTTGGACATATGGGGAGGGGGGACAACTTGTACTGTGAAAATGAGTTGTTGTTTAATTAGCAGAGTGAGGGAGGTGCAAAATTATCTCCTTGGCCTATTTGTGTGCCCGCAGTAGCTGTGACTAGATGTCTCACCCATCAAAATACCCTCCGCATCATGCCATTTAGGGTAATCTGGAGATGGCTCTCTGCCATTTCAGCCAACATCCTTACCTGCCTCACTAATAACAACTGTTGTTGTTCTTGACTAAGACCCTATGCCACAGTCTGTGTTTCAAAACTTTATAAATCCTTAGCTAACTTGCAGAAATGCAATGAAATCCTCTTTGTGAATGGAGAAGATACACATCCAGGTACTGTCCAAGTACTAGAGACTTGATGGGTACTGGGCATTTCTGATGCACTTTGGGCAATCCTGTCATGCTCTAGCACTTCCTAGCTGGGGTCCAGATGCTCATTGGTGAGCATCTCAATGCACATCAGTGCTCACTGCACATTGGGCCATGGTGCATCAGTGACTCCACCATTGTGCAATAAATGTCCAGATGTTGAAACATCATGGCAGCCCCCAAGAAGGGGGAGAAAGAAACTGGGACATTTTAAAGGCAGCTAAAAAAAGGTATGACAACAGAAAATTAATGGAGACTGTCCCTGCCAAACTGGAACAGTTGGAGGCTGTGTGAACACTGTCTTGAGCTCACTGGAGGAAACATAGATTATAAATGTAACTTAAACAATAAATAAACTGTAGAACTTGACTGGAATGGACATTCATCCCTGGCATAGACATCCAGCCCAGGAATGGACATCCTTTGATTTGTGACATGGGGAAGATCATGCAGGTTGCACCAGGAAGAGAAAAGCTGGGCTTTCTTACCGTCTGATAGGGAGGGCTGTGCCAGCAAAAGCTCTTTGCAGGTGGTGGCTGGTCGGTCTTTGGTGCCATTTGGGGGGTCCACTAGGAGCTTCAGTTTCTGGCCTAAACTGTCCATGAGGGTCCACATTGCGCTGTAATTCAGCTTGTTTGCTGAGTAAATCAAATTCTAGCAAAAGAGACAGAAGACCAAGATAGAAGATCAATCACTTGCTGGTCCTGCAATCTTAGTTACGTGATCAAATGCAGACATACAAGATGCCATCTGCAGTATGTTGGGGAAAATAACCACAGACCTGTGAACACACTTCAGGAACCATATGCCTGTGATCCTAACCTCCAGGAAGATGGAACAAGCAGTGGCTAGGCATTTCAACCTGGAACATCACAGCCTTTCTGATATGTCCGTGGTTGGTACTGAGGTGCCATTTCCATCAGGGAGAATTTCTGGATTCATATGACTTTATCAGATGCACAATGCCTAATGAATGCGAAAGGCTGTGCATATGAGATGATGCCATCCTTTCATGATTTTGTGTGGTCAAAAAGCTGTACTTTTTTAAATTGATGGGCCATGCCATCAATAGATTTCCCATGGCACTTTTTTTGCTGGTATTGGCACTGTTTGAAACCTTGTGCCATTGTCCTCTTGTGATTTCAGCATCAATCGGCAGAATACTTCCGGGCGAGAACGTGAAAGCCAGGTAGGGGATGCTCTTTTTATGAACCTCCCTGGTTTACTTTTAAATTTTAAAGTGTGTTTCTGTGCCTGTGTGAACGTTTTTTGTCTTTCTTTTGGTGTATTTTTTTCAATTTACCACACTCGCGTCTTCTCATGAGGATCAGCGAGAGCATGAACATGGAAGTAAACAGAGCTCCATTCGTGCTCCATCAATGCTGGAGCTGCCTTTTCATGCCAGAGGAGGTAAGTTCTGATAGAAAGGGTTACCAGTATTTTACTGGGACAATTAATGCATAAGAATGTGGTGGGAAAGAAACATTAATGGAGGGTGGTCTGATAAAGTCCATAGACTGGATATCCTACTACCACATGGCCTTAGCCTAAAAGATGATACTATCACCCACTGAAAGATGTTGAAAGTAGAGTTCTCTAAATGGCCATGTTGGACGTAGCTCAGTGTCATTTTCAGCAACTGAAGAAGGTGGAAGTCAAAACATTTGCTCATTTCATTTTTATTTTTTTTTAGTTCTGTTTGTTAATCACTTATATCTCAGAAGACAAATCAATTGCAGGTCTGCCAGAAGCCAAGCACTTAAAAAACAAAGCCAGCTATCAAATGGACCTGATAAAATCTTTCCTGGGTAACTGAATTGCAAATGTTAGAACAAGCTATATCAGATCGCTAGAGTTCCAAAGTTCTAGTTTAGAGCTAAATGAAATCATCCAGTGACAAAACTTAATTTAGCCTAATGATGTATATATGCTACATTCCTCGAAAGAAAATATCCTTGCCCATAGAAAGTTATATTAGCAGCAGTCTTAACTCAAGCTTTAAAACCCAAACAACAACAACAACAACACGACTACACCACACAGTAAACCTTCCCTCAGAGGCACTGGAGCAGGACGGAAGACTTTTCTCCTGCTTCTTCCTGCAAGTTAGTGGCTGAAGCAGATTGAATGGCAATGCACAGGCCAAGCCAGCCAGCCAAATTTTGCCTTGGCTCCTGTGATGTGGCCACTCCACTGCAGAGAGTAGGTGGGCCAAGCCATCTTCAAGCCTTCATGGACCTCTTGTGAGAACATCACAGACCCCTGGGGGTCCCAGACCACAAGTTAAGAACCACTGTTCTAACATTTACATTGACACACCAGTTTTCTGAAGGATTTTTTTAAAAAAACAAGGAGAGATAAATATACAAATATTCACCTACATCATTCTGGAATGGTATAGTTGATGGAGGGATGCACCACATGGAGATGTTGAAGAAGAGGAGAGTGAGGTATGACATAACTATCTTTAAATATCTAAAGGGATGCCATATAGATGATGGAGCAAGCTCATTTTCTCCTGCTCCAGAGACTAGGACAGGAACCAATGGATTCAAATTACAAGAAAAGAGATCCTCACCAAGTAGAATTCTTTACTCATAAGAGCTGTTTGACAGTGGAGTGGACTGCCTTGGAGTGTGGTGGAGTCTCCTACTTTGGAGGTCTTTACACAGAAGTTGGATGGGCATCTTTCAGGAATTTGCTTTCCTGCATGACAGGAGGTTGGACTGGATGGCCCTTGTGGTCCCTTTCCAAAGCTAAGAACCTATGATTCTATGTAATTCAGCTTTAGAAATTCATTCATTCATTCTGGGATCATGCTGCCTTCCTTTTTCAAAATGGACTATTTCTGTTTTGAAAAATCAGCCCAAAGACATAGTTCTGTTAATCTGTTTTGGTATGTTTTTTAAAAAATGCCTGTATGGGTGTGCATAATTTTGACTGTTTGTGAGAAACTGCTGTATGTTCACATTTTTAAAAAAATGCAATAACGCATTCTGTCATATGGAGTAAATTGTCTTCATTCCTTCAATATCTTAATTCAAAAAGATGTTTTATCTAATCCATGTGTGGTCAGACAGGAATTATAAACACAGTAACGTTTCTTTCCCATGTTAATACCAATCACATCTACAATATCTTTGTTTAGTAGGAATTGTATTCCAATGAGATTCCACAGTCAGCTTTCCTCACATTCTTTACCATTTCTGTTTAAGATTATCGCCATACAGCTGGTGACCAGATGCTATGTGAGAATATATTTTTGATAGCATGTCTTTGACTTTTTTCTCTCTTCCATTTAGTAAATCCCTGCCTCCAAAGCAATTTGATCCCAGCAAAATGCATGGTTTTGATCCTTAATTCATTATTATGTTAGTCTTTCCATTTGAAACACACTTAGTTGAAAGTTTTGAAATACTTGTGGCGGAGCTCTAATAGCAGAATATCAAAAGGCTTCCTGAAATTTTTGCTCTTGCTTGTTTTGGCATGATCTGTTCATATCATCATGGTGGTAGCCCCAGAAGCAGTCATGGTACATATTGTTGGGTCCCATTTTTCAAAGTTCCCTCTGCTCCAATATATGTCAGAATAAGCCAGAAAGCATTGTCTCAGGTTTCTGGCTTCACTCAGAGTTGGTGTAAGGATCTTCAGGTGTTTTCAGAGTAGGGAACATAGAATCAACCTAAAGCAAACTGAGAGTAAAATCCAAAATGGAAAGAACTGCTTCTTGTTTCTGCCCTCACTCAGAAATGGCTTAAGGAAACTTCTTGTCCTTGCTCTGGTGTCTCAAGAGTTCAAGAACATCCTGAAGCCAGTTCAGAGTGAGGGTCACAAACAAGAAACAATGTTTCCTGCCCCACATTCTGGCATCTACTGGGAAAGATTGCAAATGACCAATAACAGCAGCAAGGTTAAGGTCTAAAGACAAGTGGTAAGAAAACACATCAGTACTGGTTTTATTCCTCTTCCCATCCCAAGTCATCAAAATGCTTCTCAACTTTGCATCTCATGAAAATGCCCACTGGCATGGGATGGGGGTCAAGGAGACTCAGCTCTCTCATCAGAAAGCTTCTCTTTAATTGATTTATTGCAAACAAAGGAAGGACTTTTTAATTAATTAATTTAGTTATGTTGGAGAAAGTGAGCTAGTAAAATTATTCCACAGGCTACTAACTTGGATAGACTTTTTTTTAAAGATTAAATTACAAGGAAAAGGAATGTGAACTGGCAGAAACATGGGGTCACAGTAGAAACAGTTGCCAAGACTGAATGCTATGCTCCATTCACTATGGGCACACACAGTAATACTTCCTTTGTCATACTCACCTTCAGGTCTTCCCTGGGGATGTTAAGTGAAGAACCCCGGGGTCCAGGCGCACCGGGTATGCCCTAGAAATAACAAGTAGCATTGAGAATCTTGCCTTAGAGTAGTGGTACTCAAAGTGGAGGTTCATTGACTGGTACTAGTCTGCAAGGCATTAGGTGCTGGTCCACAACAAGTTTCCAGGACAGGAAGAAACACATGTACTCAATGGGCACAAATATAGTGCCAGTCCCTGGCACACTGTGAAAAAAGGAGCCCTACTATTCTACCACATCAGATAGAATCATAGAATTGTAGAGTTGGAAGAGACCACGAGGGCCATCCAGTCCAACCCCCCTGCCACGCAGGAAATCACGACCAAAGCACCCCTGACAGATGGCCATCCAGCCTCTGTTTAAAGACCTCCAAGGAAGGAGACCCCACCATGCTCCGAGGGAGTGTGTTCTACTGCCAAACAGTTCTTACTATCAGAAAATTCCTCCTAATGTTGAGGTGGAATCTCTGTTCCTGGAGCTTGCACCCATTGCTTCATGTTCTAGTCTCTGGAGCAGCAGAAAACAAGCTTGCTCCATCCTCAATGTGACACCCCTTCAAACACTTAAACAGGGCTATCATATCGCCCCTTATCCATCTTTTTTCCAGGCTAAACATACCCAGCTCCCTAAGTCTTTCCTCATAAGGCATGGTTTCCAGACCTTTCACCATTTTAGTTGCCCTCCTCTGGACACACTCCAATTTGTCAATATCCTTTTTGAATTGTGGTGCCCAGATCTGGACACAGTATTCTAGGTGAGTCCTGACCAAGGCAGAATAGAGCGGCACTATTACTTTCCTTGATCTAGACACTATACTTCTATTGATGCACCCCAAAATCACATTGGCCTTTTTAGCTGCCGCATCACACAGTTGACTCATGTTCAACTTGTGGTCTACTAGGACTCCTAGATCCCTTTCACATGTAGTCTCATTCAGCCACGTCTCCCCCATCCTGTATCTATGCACCTAGCTCAAGAACCACTGCCTTAGAGAACTCCGGTTCAACAACACCAGCCTCAGGCAGTTGTCTCCATACTCCAGACTTTGGGGATACAGAAGTACCAGAACAATTCACAGGCCTAAGTGTTCGCTGACCAAGCTCTGATAGGTAACATCAGAAGAAACATCTGCTTTCATGAAGTGGAATGAAACTTCTCAAGGTTCTAACCCTCAAAAGAGGAGCTCGCAACTAACATAGGTCTAGGCTCAGAACTAGAAGGGAGTTTACATAGACTATTATGGGTCTAGGCTTTAGCCACTAAAATTGAACTACACCTTCACTGTAATAGATGATCAATAGATGAATAAGCCATCTTTACTCTTTATTTTCTACATCCCTGTCTAGATGTTTTGATTTAAGAAGTAACCAGGAAAACTGGTCACACTTTACCATACTGAGCCCACTGGGCAACACAGCCAAATGTCCAATATAGTGGTCACTTTGAGGCCCAAGTACCAGATCCAGAGAGATATCTTAAGGGTAAAAGGTGAGTGATAGGAGCACAAGGGTTGGAACTGTGGGACCAACCTGGATAATGGATATGTCACATATATTTGGGGGAATTAGTGAGATCCAAACCTACTTCCCCAAAGAGACTGGAGACTCAATCCAGGTGATTGATATATGTGATGGATCCCTTATCCAGGATGATTGCATTTGGATCTCCTCCATTCCCTTCTTCCCAACTGGCAAAATGGTAAGTCATATCCTTTCCCCATAGACCTACCCATAGCATTACATGAACTCTGAATGGCTAGCTCTTCCCAGCCTTGCCCAGCTTCCCACTTAACAGCAATCAATTAAGAAGTAACATTCATTTGTAAAACAAATAGTAGTTTTTTTTTGTTATTAAATGCCATTGCAGTTTTGTGATGCTGACTAGTTCATGTTCTCAATGAAAATCAATGGGACTGTTGAAAGCCAAATTAGTCTCGAATGGGGTGCATGTGGGGGTGTTGTGTTTAACAGGCTGCTACATGTTTCTAGTCCCCATGGAGGAAAGCTAAGTACATTGTTAAAATAAATACTGTTAACTTGCTTTAAAATAGAAAAAAAGGCAGCTTAACTTACAGGCAGGCCTGGTTTGCCTTTTGGCCCTGGAATGCCTTGCAAGCCCTTGAGTCCCTGGCAAAACAAATGGGAAAAGGAATGAATAAAGAGCAATATTTGGAGATCCCCTAGATTACCAGGGGGAGGCAGTGAGAGATTGCATTCTTAGACAGCAGCTACAATCTCAGCTGTAGCCTTTGACACAGGCTTGGTGTAGTGGGGCTTGCTTATGTTTAGGGAACATAAAGAATATTTGAAAATAAACAAACCAAAAAAAAAAAAAGGTGTTTCTTTAGTGCCAAGAAATCCTGATCAGAAGCATTCTGGACTGATCAGAATCTTTGCAATTCAGGACTTTTTCAATACAAAATTCACACATGACTGTTTTGCAGAAAATAGCCTTGTATGTAGAGGAAACAATATTTCTGCAGAGAAATATTCTTTTCTGCTCAAAAAATGCCTTTTTCTGCACAAAGCAACTCTGCGAGAATTTTGCACAGAATCATTCCCGAACTGCGAATAGTCTCTGAAATGTTGTGATTTTCAAAGATGTTGGCCTTCTTCCTACCAGGAGGAAAATTGCTAAAATCCCTCATTGCTTTGTTCAAGGAAAAAAAATGAGCAAAAAATGACATCTCTGTTTTTGTCTGGGGCAGAGGCCCAGAGGGAGACCAGCATCTGTTGCACAGTCCTGGCTAGACCGACAGCCGCAGTACCATGTCTGAGCCACTGCAATGGAGCTACTTGAGTGCAGCAGCAGTTTCCTGCTTGCAGAGCTGCTACTGTGATGCAGGAATGAAGGCATCATGAACCTTGTTGTCAGAGTTCAAGAGCTCCTGTGCCTTACTTTTTCTCCAGAAAGACTTTATATTGGGATGTTCCACCAGGGTGTGCAATAGCATGCAAGGTGTCCTTCTCAAAAGGGGGACAGGAGGCCAGTATCAGCACTTGGTATCCTTGGGGAGATGCTGGGTGTATATGTCTTGGCATGGACCAACACTAATGCTATCCCCACCCCCTACGGCAGGCAACTGGACCTAGAATGTTCCTGCAATTTTCAGTTCCTCAAGAAGCCTTTCTGTTGGAAAAATTCAGCATTCTCTCTCTTCCACTCTCTTGCCATTAGGGCAAGCGGATAATAGGCAGGACACAATTTCCTGTGTGTTGAAAGCCTTCTCTTTCTGTCATTCAATGTTCACAACTAAGCAACAAGACCATGTGGCCTAGGATACTTCCGTTGGTCTTGGCCATATAAAAGATTTCTCCCTTCTCCGCTCCTGAAGTCTCCATGTTTTTCTCTCCTACTTTTTTCTGCTGCTGACATGTTTTTCCTTCTCATCCAGCTGATGAGTTAAGGTGAAACATCTGTCTTTTACCTAAGCCTATTCATTACTTTAGTTAGGATTTAGGATCTCCATGCATATGTAAATGCATAGCCATTAGTAAAGTTTTTTTTTGTTAATATCTTTATTAAACACATCATCAAAATCAAATGTGTACACACATGCAAATATATATATATATATACCCACACAGAGAGAGTTTTAAACAACAATTTGCACATAAACAGAACTAAAATTTAAAAATCTCTCTCTTACCAATCTAGCCTCCTCTAAATCTAAATTATCCACATTCTATCTTTTCAGTCTTTCTCTTTCTTCTCACTCTCAACTTCTTTGCAACCTTCTCTCTTCTTCACTCCCTCTTCTACTTACACAAACCCTCTCTCACACACTTTCCCTTCTTTATCAATCCTCCCTTCTTTACTGCTCATTTATTTGACTCCTGCCCTTACTGTCTGGAAGATACATAATCTTATCTTAACACTGAATTTTAAATTGACATTTCTACAAGTAGTTAATTAATTTAACCTAATGCCCTCTTGTTATTTTCCAACGATCAATGTTAATTTCTTTGTCATAGCTCTGTCTTTTCTGTGTTTATATGCAATAAACTCTCTTTAGTTAATTATAATCATTAATAAAGTTTTAAGTTGCTTAACTTGAAGCTGCCTGCCTCTTTTGTTTTTGGAGCTCGAGGCAAAGTAATGTACATTGAGTCATGCCTTTTCTAAACTGCTGCTCTGTTAGAGGAAAGTTAACTCTTAATAATTTTAACTTCATAGAGTCCCCCACCCCCCAAAAAAAGGGCTGATACCCAGGGACACTCTAATTCTTCAACACTTTCAACATCTGATATAGTGGGGACTGCTATTGAAAACTTCCACTATGTCCTAGAACTGGGTGTTCCAGAAATTTAAAATGGCTGACAAGGGCCCAAAGATATATGAAGGGGCACCACATTGCCACTGTCTCCTCACATCTGAAGCTAGCCCCAGAAAAAATATAAGGATGCATATGGTGTGTGGTTTTGAGGACCACAGGTATGCATCAAAGGAGAACAGCAGCTCTAGTACCAGAATGGCATTGGGGAGAAGATAAGTACTTACTTTTTGTCCATATGAGCCCTAGAGAGAGAAAATGAGAAAGAATATATTTATGGAAAATAATAAATAAAAAAGAACAACAGAGACAAATCAGGCTTGGAAAACTCTCCTACCCCATTTCATTTCTGAACTTTCAGGACATTGGAAGTTATCTTAGACCAGGTCAGAATCTTTATCTGTCTAGCCTACTACTTTCTACTCTATGGTTGCTGCCACACTGCAGAAATAAATTAGTTTGACACCACTTTAACTATCATGGCTCCATCTTATGGAATCCTGGGTTTTGTAGTTTGTTGTGCCACCAGAGCTCTCTGACAGAGAAGGCTAAATAGCTCACAAAACTACAAATCCCAGAATCTCATAGGCACTGAGCCGTGGCAGTTAAAGTGGTGTCAAACGGCATTATTTTGGCAGTGTGTCAGCAGGTACTGAAAGCAAGAGTGCATTTATACCAGGTGTTTCTTTTATTCCAAGCATCCTTGAGCCAAAAAAGGGAAAAGCCTACCGGAGTGCCAGGATATCCAGCATAACCCCGGGCACCAGGTGGGCCAACCACACCCTGAAAACAAATGAGAGATGGATGGTTAATAAAGGCCAATGCTGTCATGCTGGGGGCAGCAATCTGCGTGTCTGGATCCCACACATAACATTTAAATCCACAGGTATGTGCATTCAACTTTGCCCAAGCTTCCTCTTAGGTGCATTTGAGGATACAGTATAGTCAGCTCTCCATATCCACTTACCTGTTCTCCCTTTGGTCCTGGCCTCCCAGGGACACCCACAGGACCAGGTTTGCCCTAGAAGAAGCAAAAGGAACTCACTTGATGCTTTATTTATGCATATCTCTATCTATACTGTATCCACACATATAAACTACTGTAAGGCAATTACATTGTTAGCAAATTCTGAACATCTTGCTAGAGACATCAACAAATCTTCTACTATACCTTTCTACCCACCACTTAATCTATAGAGATGGCTGATAAAAACTAGCCTTAAAATATCAGTCAGCAATCCTGGATCACACCCATGAGTTTCCAAGTGTTGCATTACCGGTATCTTAAGAACAGGGTCACCGTTTGGAGCACAGTGACTAACAGGACCTATTGTATTAAACAACACTCCATCGGTCAGTTCTGCAACCTCATTTTATGTGATTGGATGTCAATGTATGGGTTCCCTTCTTCAGTACATGGAAGAAACTACCACAGACCTGTGGATGCGCTTCAGGAATCACAAGTCTGCAGTCCTGACCAGGAACCTTGAGCAATCAATGGCTAGACATTTTAATTCAGAACACAACAACCTCTCTGATTTGTCCCTGTTCGGAACTAAGGTGTCATTTCTTTCAACCTTCTTGTTATTGTGTGCCTTCAAGTCACTTCCAATCTATGGTGACCCTAGGACGAACCTATCATGGGGTTCTCTTGGCAAGATTTGTTTGGAGGAGGTTTGACTTTGCTTTCCCCTGAGGCTGAGAGAATGTGACTTGCCCCAGGTCACCTAGTAAATTTCCATGGCTGAGCAGGGATTCAAACCATGGCCTCCAGAGTTGTAGTTTAGTGCTTAAACCATTACACCACAATGGTCTCTCTCATTCATAGTGTGGTGGAGTCTCCTTCTCTGAGGTTTTTAAACAGAGGCTGGATGGCCATCTGTTAGGAATGATTTGATTGTGTATTCCTTCATGGCAGGGGGTTGGACTGGATGGCCCTTGGGGGTCTCTTCCAGCTCTATGATTCTATGATTCATTCAAGCACTTTAGATATAAGAGGCAATTTCTAGATCCAGAGACTGAAGACCTGAATGCTTCATAGTGTCAGCCTAGAGGATAATACATATACCATCATCCACTGAAGAATGTTGGCAATAGAGTGGTTCAAACTCAACTTTGTTTTGGGCAACTGAGTAAGGAAGGAACTAAAACATTTTGCTAGTTTATTTATAAAGTTCTGTTCATTGATCACCCAAATAAATATCAATACATATTGGTATCTCCACACACACACACATTCTTGTCAGTGATAAGTTTCTTCAATTCTTTTACAAAAACCAGAGTTTTTATACAACTGTGTTTCTCCTATATACCTTAAAGCCATTGTCTCCTTGTGGACCGAGGTACCCCATGCTGCCTTTGTCACCCTGGAAAGAACAAAAAAAGGGAAAAAGTTCCAAATGATTTTTTTGATGATGGTGGTGATGATAGTTGGAATCCACTATCAAAGATACAGATGTGTATGTATCCATATGGTCCCTAAATAGTCGCAAGCATGGCGCCACTGCCACAATCGTAAAAGTCCCCCAATCCTGCTTTACTGGATGAGCGCTATTTTCATATTAATTGGGGCACAGCAGGCTGATGTTTCCACCCCTTCTCCCTACAGTGATCTCCAGTGTGAGGAGGAATTGTGCCAGGGATCTGATTCTTGCACCAAAGATTGTTGGAGGAAGGGGAGGAAACATTAATCTGCTAAGCCCCAATCGACAGGAGAACAGACCTCCACTGCTTGCAGCAGCTGATGCCTGGTAAACCAGGATTGGGGGTGACAACCTAGGAGATGTTACTTAGTTATGCATACTTAGAGTTAACTTTTAGAATATCACACTACACTGTTATAGCACTATCATCCACTTTAACTGCTCTGGCTGCCTCCTGTGGAATCCTGGGATTTGCAGTTTTGGAAGTGGCATTTAGCATTCTCAACCAGAGAGCTCTTAGGCCTCCCTAAACTACAAACCCCAGAATTCCACAGGAGGCAGACATAGCAGTTAAAGTGGAATAATAGCACTATAACAGTATAGTATGATAAAGTCCTGGTGATCTAGGATCTCAGCCAGCAATAATAGCCAATTGTTAATGTATGTAGTTAAAGCCAACAAACAACTTAAGCTAAGCAGAAGTTGCCCAGGCAAGTTCAATGCCCGTAGTAATGCTGGCTGGGGGATTTGGGGGGTCGTAGCCCAATCCCTGGGGAGAAACATTAGATGTCAATGCCTACCTTTTGACCTTTGGGGCCCTTGACTCCCTTTGGCCCTCTAAGTCCTGGAATGCCCTGTAAACAGAAAACACACAAAAAAAACCATAATCCACTACTACTTTGTTGCACTCTGGACAAATTCACAGCAGAAATTTAGATTTTCCCCCAAGGCAATGATATAAACTGTAATCTTCATTTTTTAAAAAAAAAGTTAAATGGCCATCACAGTATCATGCAGAAATGAGTCCCACTGTCTGTGGAACTTATTGCCCAAACTCTTTAACTTGTTAAAAAAACCATAGACGTACCCTGTGTTTGTTTGTTCGCATTTTTAAAGGAAGAAATAGTCTTTATTTAGCTAAAGTGGGCAGAAGGAGGGAGAATTGATGTACTCAGCTCTATATAACTGATGCTAGTACTTCAGGTAGGATAAAATGTTCCATAAAAAGTGTGATATGGAAGAACCAAGAAGACTGGTGTGGTCCTGTTTGCTTTGATTGCAACCCTACATATGCTTACCTGGGATTTGGTCCCATTGAATGCAAGATGCTTACTTCTGAGAAGGCATGTATAGGCTTGTTCTGCTCAGTCTAGTGTCCCCAGATGCATTAAACATAGAATCTTAGTGTTGGAAGAGACCACAAGGGCCATCTAGTCCAACCCCCTGCCATGCAGGAACACACAATCAAAGCTTGCCTGACAAATGGCCATCCAGCCTCTGTTTAAAAACCTCCAAAGAAGGAGACTCCACCACACTCTTAGGCAGCGCACATTCCACTATCTAACACCTCTTATGGTCAAACAAACAAAACTTACATATCCCCTAACCAGCAAAGCTACAATGGGCAGAAGTTATGGAGATGTCAGAGTGATTGAAATTCAGGAGGCCAGGGTCCAATGTTGTGAGCTCGGTTTCTTTGTTTCCTTGATGTGTTTTGAGGTGTCATACACAATGAAAAATGAAATCTTTTGAAAGTTAGTCTGCAAAACAAACTTACCAATGAACCCAAATCAATGCTTCTAAGATTACATCTAAGCATACTTGTAACAACTCTGCTTCCTAACAATGTTGGCCACATATCTGTGTTCCATAAAGGTCAAGTCCCATTGTCTAAGGCAGGAAGATAGCAATACTTATCAGAGTTTGAAAATGTGACATCTCTGGGCTAAAACTCCCAGGAGTTTGTGGGCACTACAGAGCAAAATAGTAACTTTTCTAAACTCTGCATGATCATAGGCAGGGGGGTGGACTGGATGGCCCTTGTGGTCTCTTCCAACTCTACAATTCTATGATTCTATAGCTCAGCTTGCTTGAGAAAAACTCCATGGTCTGAAAATGTACCAGACAAATTACTGAGGTGGGGAGGAAGTCAAAGGAAATGGGATGGTCCATCATGGAAGAGGGCATGGCTGGCTGGCACACTGAACAGGGGTGCTCTATGCTGCAACCTTTTGTTGCAGTTCCCATTTCTAATGTTATAAATCTCTTTGTCGATGGATCCAGCTATATTTTAATAGGGAGAATAAGGTTTTTAACATTGCCTAAGGAGCCAGTTCTTGGAATCAGTACTCACATATGGTCCTTGGGGTCCTCGTGGTCCCTTGAGACCTTGTTTACCTGGAGAACCCTGCAAAGGAAAGTCAAAAAAAGATGGAAACATTCTATGATTCAATGTGAAGTTGAAGGCTTTCATGGTTGACATCCATCGGTTTTCTGTGTTTTTTTTCTGGACTGTGAGGCCATGTTCTGGAGAGTTTATTCTTGACATTTTGCCTGCATCTGTGGCTGGCATCTTCAGAGAATGGTTGGGTAGGGTGTATTAAGTAAAAAACTGAGTTCAAAGGGCAGAGGTAGTCTGCACTCAGCTAACTCAGCAAGGGAGAGAGGGGGTGAAAGTGTGCCCTTCCCAGTAGGCTCAGGCAAAAGTAAACATCCTGCAGCCACTCCTAGCTTGTATCTTTTTCACCATTAATAACTTTTGCCATCTCGACCACACTCCGATGTCACTTGGCCAGGGTTTTCACCTGTAAAAAGTTAAAGGGTATGCAACAGCAGGCTAAAGGTGAGCATTTGTGATTTGGCAAGGAAACAGGGTAACAATGCTTAGAGCTTCACTTACCTTTGGGCCTTTAGAGCCTCTTGGAGGTCTGGACCCAGCTTTGCCTCGCTTGCCCTGAAGGAAAGGAAAGTTAAAAAGGCCTTGGCTGGTTAGTTTTCAGAGCTCAGGTTTTGCCTCCAAAATTCTGGGGGCTTCCCCTCTTTCTTATGGTCTTGAGTGGAAGTGGGAAGACATGGAGTAAGAGAAGGTCTTTTTTTTCCCTTATAGGACAGGGCCAAAATATCCCCACCCCATTTTTCTGCCCCACTTATAAAGCCTAAATAGAGACATAGAACCTCACTTTTTGAGACCCTTAGAATCCCCTTGGGCACCCTAAACCTGCAGAGAATTTTTTTAAAATCTGAAAACAATCCCAAAGATACCCAAAAAAGATGCTGAAGTTGAATTTGCCCACCTCCCCAGACTCTACAGCCCCACCATGCTTGACGGGGGGGGGGGGGGGTGGGACATAGTGGAAATTGGCCAAAAATGTCATCTGGCAGTGACCTTCCACGCAGTGCACTAAGAATGCAGAGGTGTATGGATGAAAATTGCCCCCTGACTCTCCCTGTACAGTTGCCCACCTTTGCTTTAGTTGATCATCAATTAAAATGGAGGCATGTTCTATTGGCTGAATCCTCCCCTGCATTTGAAACGGTACAGCCAGCAGGACACAGGGCTTGCTTTCAAGCCCCTTTCCTCTAAGGATGGAACAAATATTCCAAAGTATTTTAAAAATGGTTGAAAAACATCATGAGAATCTTTGCAACTTGGGGCCTTGTTTTGCACAAAATTCGCACGCGTTTGATTGGCACAGAAAACCGCTTCTTCTGCAGAGAAAATATTATTATATTAGGCACAGCAAATGTTGTTTCCTGTGCAGAACAACCACATGCAAATTTTGTACAGAGTAAGGCGCAAATTACGAATAGGGTTCAAAAACTGGTTTTGATGACTTTCGCACATCAGGGCCAAAATTGCTAAAAATTGCTCGTTGCTTCCTTCAAGAAGAAAATTGGTGAGGAATTGCATCCCTGCTCTCCTCAGCTCAGCTTTTGTTTACTGGAGCAAGGCTGCCCTCTTAGCTGTGTCCATGTCTCTAGGGGCCCAGTGGTTTGTTTGTCATGCAAAAGCATAAGCTGACAGTATGTTGTCTTACCCTTCTGCCAGGATTACCAGGGAAACCATGACTCCCATCAATCCCACGCTGTCCCTAAAGGAGATAAAAAAAGGATGAAGAGTGGCATTGCTTTTTCAGCTGGTACTAGAACCAACTTCATCACATTTAATTCAAATTTCTTCTCCCTTTCCCAGGGTAACCTTGTATATGTATGGTTCCACTTCCCTCCACCCTCCCTTTCCCTTTCCCCTTTAGCCCCAATGAAAAAAAGTGATTCAATGAAATGAGGAAATGGTGATCACTTTAGGTTGACAGGTTTCCTGAGACACCCCTCCCTCTTACCAAGCCAGCTCAAGACCGGTCAGTATGTGTGTGGCAGGCCTCTATAAGGTTAAAATTTGCCTGATTGAAAAATGGAGACGGCTATTTTTCCACAACCAGGTAACAAGCATTACCTGCTGAAACTCCCTCTTCTGCACAACCATTAAAAGGCAGAGGAGCACTCTCCAGTTTTCATTCTGGCAACTCTCTCTATGCAAGGGGCAACTCAAGTCATGCAAGAGGAGAGTTTCTTGTGAGTTCCAGACTCCTGTCAGATTAGAGATCTCACAGGGGCTCAGAACTCTTCTGAGAGGCCCTCCTATCTTGAGACTTGAACTGAGCCAGTGCTTCTTAACCTGTGGTCTGGGGACCCCCAGGGGTCCACAATGTCCTCACAGAGGGTTTGCAAAGGCTTGAAGGCTGCTTGGCCTGTGTATAGCCATTCAATCTGCTCCAGCCACAAACTCACAAGAAGAAGCAGGAGAAAAGTTTTCCCTCCCCCTCCAGTGACTCTGAGGGAAGGGTTAATGCATGGTGTAATTGTATATTATTGTTGTTGTTGTTGTTGTTTTAAATCTTGAGTTAAGTCTTGGGGGTCTTTGGCAACAAAAGATATTTAAGGGGGGACCCTGGTAAAGAAAAGGTTAAGTGTAATAACAACAACAACAACTTTATTTTAATAATAACTTTATAGCTTGGAGTCCTCAGAGGCATGTGTGTGAACACACACACACAGACTTGGGTAGCTTGACACGGTGTGATATCTAACCTTCTAGGACTCACACTAGCCAGAGAGAAGGAAGAGCAGTTCCATACTAGTTGCAATCTCAGAAAAACTGCTGTTTATCAAGTGCCCAGGGGTTGGGTCCATTGCTCACTCTCAACACTTCAAAGATACGGGATTTGGGGCATCCCATAAGGGCCCGATATGGGACCAGACTTCAAGACCCCAAATAGGGGGTGCCGCATATAAAACAGCATGCCTAAGAACCCTAATAGCAACAGACAGCACTGACCGGTTAGTTTCTGTAACACCTAACCCCCAACAACCACCATCCTGGATTTCTAAAAGATTTACCTTTTCTCCTTTATGCCCTTTCTGACCATCTAAGCCGGGCAGCCCTGCAGGCCCCTGAAACATATAAATACAATTCCTCAAACTCAGCTCTCATAGTCATAAGGACTAGAACCATGTTTTTGTTTTACAAATTATGAAAACAGAGAATCTGAGATGCTAGATCCTGGCTGAAATACCAGAAAAGAGGTTCCCAAACTAGATTAATCATTAGAATCTACTCAATATGATGGTTCCTTTTCCTTATAAAATTGTTATGTCTTTGTATCACACATTTCTTTATTTCCACCTCAACAAATGGTGAGAGGAGAGCAGTCAATTTAAGCTGCAATCCTATAAACAATTACCTGGAACTGTCCATTCTATGGAACTCAATGGGACTTACTTTGGAGTAGGCATACATAGGACTGGACTGTTAGGAGGACAGCTTTCCAAGCAACAGGAGAAAAAAAATGATTATGATATTTTGGAAGAGAGTTCCAGAAAAGCACTTTGCCTCATTTAACATGTAACTTACAATACAATTATTGGCATTCTGATAAAGCGTCAGAATATCATTTCTCCCTGTTTTTCAGGACATGCAAGCATTCTTGAATGTTGGAAAGGGAATGGGGAACAGGTGTAAAAAGCTGAGAAGGAGATGATTAACCATCTAGATTTTAGCACCTCACCTTTTGGCCTGGTGCACCTGTTGATCCTACATCCCCTTTCTTGCCTGGGGGACCCTAAAAGGAAGGAAAAGGCTTTTAAAAACAGAATAAAGCATTTTCCTTAAAAGTTGCTAGCACTTAAGGTTGCAATGTTCTAGTCAATCAGTGAATCCACTGAAAACATTTTGACTAAAATGTATCCTAATTCCTGGTTAATGCTGGCTCACCATGAATGAACTCCATTAGGTGGAACTTGCTTGTTCCCTGAGAGGTAAACAATTCAGAAACTGGAAGCACTGTGTTGCATTCAAATCTGAGATCCTGGTTTGTAGCTACTGAAGAAGCCCAGTTGGGCAGCCACAGTTTCTTGTTGGTTGATGAACCTTGGCTTGGTGAGAACAACAGACCGGGATCCTCAGTGATTTATTAGCTGCCTTTCCTCAAATGAGTTTGAGGCTGTATCCACTGCCCCTTTCCTACTTTATCCTCATAACAACTCTGTTAGGCAGATCAGGCTGAGAAAAAACGTGACCAACCCATGTTGTGCTTCAGGCAGCATGAGGACACTGCTGTGTGCAATTACATGACATTTGCCAAGGCATGAAACATTTTTCCTGTGCCCTCCTCTTCCCTAAACAACTATTTTCTGTAACTTTCTAATTTTCCTAATATGCTAGAATTGTCTGTCACAGGAATGCGCAAGCAATGAGGAATATGGACTGAAGCACACTTCATCAGGGGGTTGTACATCAATCTAGGAACAGGAATATAATTTTTCTTGAAGTTCCTTCTAGAAGGAAGCAATGAGTAGTTTTAGCTAGTTAGCTTTCCACTGCAAGAACATCTTCGAAAACCACATAGGTTCCAAAGGCTATTGGCAGTTTGGGACGTTTTCTGTGCAAAATTCGCTAGTGGTAGTTTTGCACAGCTGACAGCATTTTCTGCAAAGCAAATGGCATTTTCTGCACAGGAAATAATATTTCAATGCAGAAATATTACTTCCTGTGCAGAAAATATTGTTTTCTGTGCAGAAAATGCTGTTTTCTATGCAAAACTACCACTACCGAAATTTGCACAGAAAAAGTCCCGAACTGTGAACATGCTTGTCAGTTCAGGGTTCTTTTCATCGAGGTTTCTCAATACTTGAAAAAACATGTTCTTTGACCATTGTTCAAATATTTTCAAATATTCTTTCCATCTCTGTTAGGAAATGCATCAGAACATGGAACCCATGCCACACAGATGACGAACCTGGGAAAGACTTGTTCTATCATAATTCTCGACCTGCTTCCCTCCTTCCCCACCAAGTGAATAGAAAACGCAGCAGGCAAAACCATCCACTTACATCTATACCAGCTAGCCCAGGCAATCCAGTTTGACCGGGTGGCCCACAATCACCCTGTAATCAATAGGGAGGAAAATGAATATGTTAATGCAAAGTCATTTTCCAAAAAATAGAAGTATAAATGCAAGCAAAGGCCTAAATCATAATCTGTTCATTTGCAACCATGTAAACATGGTTGGGTCTTGCCTAAGCAAGATGGCAAGACCCAACAATATTGTCATGCAAGAGCTGAGAGTTACCTGCGGGCCATCTTCTCCTTTCTCACCCACATCTCCTTTGGGCCCTTCCAAGCCATCAGGACCCCTGAGTCCTTCAACCCCCTTGATACCCACAGTACCTGCTCCACCCTAGAGACGACAAACAAGAGAGAGGGGGAGAGAGCACCATTCTGATACTTCTTATCAAAATGGCTGTTGCAACCTAATAGAGTGGGGGCATACTTGGGCCAGGATCAATGCTACACTTGGTTGCTCCACTGATGGTGCTTTTTGCAAGCTTGTGAAACAAGGTATCCCAATCTTTTTGCCTTTGTAACCACCCTCCACAGGTATGCAGTCCCTTGAGAACTGTTCTGAAATTGATTCCAGCCCTTGGATTGAAAGACTGTCCCCACCCTTGGGCCAGTAAGTGTGTTTAGGACCACAGCCTCAAAGGATAAATCATTTCTTCCCAAGGAGTACTGCTGAGAACTTACAGGAGGTCCTTGTTTGCCTCGCTCGCCTTTCCTCCCATCCTCTCCTGGGAAACCCTAAAAGAGATAAGAGCAATAGCAACGATTAAAATACAGGTTCATTTATCATAGAATCATAGAGTTGGAAGAGACCACAAGGACCATCTAGTAGATTATACCACACTAAGGGTTCAAAATGTTTCAGATGTCTTAGGACAGACCCAGTCTTAAGAGCAGATGCATCAAAATCAACAAAATTTAAATTTGATATCAGCCTTGAGTTCCATTTTCTTGGGAGAAAGGTGGGTGCAAATTTAAACTAATAAATAAAATACTGTTTTCCTTTTAATGGCTTAATGTTTTTTATTTGGTAGAGAGACAGACAGATTATATTTTTAACTTTTGTATGTTGTGAACTATTAGTTGTGTTTAACTGTTGTAAGCCACCTTGAATCCCTTACCAGGAAAGTGGCACAATATAAATAAACATAAAGAAGGAGGAGCAGAAAGAAGAAAAAGAAATAGAAGAAGGAGAAGGAGAAGAGGTGGAAGAGAGGAGGATGAACTGATGATGATGATTATTTAGATATCAAGTGTCCTGTTCTTACTTCCATTCCAGCTATGCCTTTTGGTCCCATCACACCATGAGGTCCAGGATTTCCCTGAGTAGAAGCAAAACATATTTTTTTTTGAAAAAAAAGAAGAGAATTTGGAGAAAAAAAATACATTTGTGAAGCTCCCTCCTAAATGCTCTGTGTGATTCACCCCATCAGTGGAGACCTTTAAACAGGCAGTGAATAACCATTTATTTGGCCTTCTACAGATAATTATATCATTCCCTGGCAGCAGTGTCTGGTGCCTCCAATGTCAGTGGAGTGGCTCATTCCAGGGTTTGGTCAGGTTTAATGGAAATCTCCAAGGTGCTGAAGCTGATTAAGGAATAGGGATCAGCACTTTGGAGAGCGCCTTTAAAGCCTGAGTTAAAACCTGGGGTGGACTCACTGCTCCACTGACAGGGGAGCCACCAACCACCACGGTTCAACAGACATGAAATTGTTTTAAAGGCTTTTAGTCAAGTTAAGAGGATGTGCTTTTGGACTGTCATGCATAAAAGTTCATTTTATAACTGTTATATTGTACAAAAGTGACAGACATTAATTTCCCATCCAGCCTGCCCTGCTAGGACAGACATGGAGAAAAGGAAGAGAACAGGACTTGCTTCTTTCCAAAATGAATTTGTCTCCATACCTTCACCCCTTCAGGACCATCTGATCCAGGAAATCCCCGGACACCCATTGCACCCTGTAATACCAAAAACACCCACAAAAAAGTTGCATCTCTCTCTCTCTCTCAAGACCCCTCTCTACAGATTTTTTGCTATTTAATATTAGAGCCAAAAGGAAAAACAGGTGGAATATTAAACACAGAACTCAGAAGGATGAGTCCCCTTTGGGGAAATCTCTACTAAACCACAGAAGATAGGGCTGAAGAATAGGCAGTGGGTAGGGGGAAAATGGGCTATGGCTAGTCCTTCTTTCTCTGAGCCTTTCTACCATCCCCTTTCCCTCCTCTCTCAGCCACTCTTTTGCCTTTCTCCTGCCCACCCCTTCCCTTCCCTTCCCTTCCCTTTTTAGCCTCCCCTTTTCTTTTTTCTGCCAATTCCTTTTGCCTCTCCCCCTTTCTGCCCCATCTTCTTTTGTCACCTCTTCTCTCTCTTTTCCTTTCTATCATTCAGTTGACCTCTCTCTTGCTGCCCCCTTCTCTCTTTCTGTCCCTTTTTACCTCTCTTCCTGCCTCCTGCTCTTCTCTCTTTCTCCTACCCCACTGACCTTTCCCTGTTCCCCCTTCTCTTTCTCTACCATCTCTTCTATTCCTCTTTCTGCCACCCCAATTATATCTTTCTTTCTCTCTGCCACCTCTCCCCCTCTATCTTTCTGCCACAACTTCTCTTTCTGCCACCCCATTTGCCTTTCTTTCTGCCACGCTCTTTCTTTCTCTTGACCACCCTTCCTTCCCCCCTTTTCTCCATACCACCCCTACTTTGGTTTCTTTTTTTACCTGTGACCCTCTGGCTCCATCGGGTCCAGCCATTCCAATCATGCCAGCTTGGCCCTTTACAGAAAAAACAGAAGAAGAAGAAAAAAAGGGACATTATTAATATGTTTCCTCTGATTAGTCCTTTGAAGATAGAGAGGAAAAGTCCAAGAGGGGACAGCCCTGCATGTCCCACATTGTTAGTTAGTTCCAATTTATTCCTTGTAACTAAAGGTCATTGCAAAATAGACATTACAATCTTCATCAAACATGAAAAGATCAAATTTGATGCTATATATGTGTACACACACATGCAAAGGTAAGAGATACATATATAATAATGTACTAGCTGGACCTGGTGTACCATACAGCAGTCTCCCGGAATCATTGAGGGTATTTTGCTCTGCTGCCACTGCCACTGCTCCCAGTTAACTACCTGGGTCTTGTCGCAGCCTGTGACTGGTGAGTGGCTGAGGGAGTGAGGGGCCCTTGTGAGGCTGGGGGTGTAGATGCAGATTGAGTGGCAGGAGTGGATTGGGAGGTGGAGAGGGAATTTGCATGTGGGTGGTGATTGGCTGAGGGAGGGAAAGGCGGGAGGGGCCCTTGTGAGGCTGGGGGTGTAGATGCAGATTGAGTGGCAGGAGTGGATTGGGAGGTGGAGAGGGAATTTGCATGTGGGTGGTGATTGGCTGAGGGAGGGAGAGAAGGGAGGGGCCCTTGTGAGGCTGGGGGTGTAGATGCAGATTGAGTGGCAGGAGTGGATTGGGAAGTGGAGAGGGAATTTGCATGTGGGTGGTGATTGGCTGAGGGAGGGAGAGAAGGGAGGTGCCCTTGTGAGGCTGGGGGTGTAGATTCAGGTTGAGTGGCAGGAGTGGATTGTGAGGTGGAGAGGGAATTTGCATGTGGGTGGTGATTGGTTGAGGTAGTGAGAGGAGGGAGGGGCCCTTGTGAGGCTGGGGGTGTAGATGCAGATTCAGTGGCAGGAGTGGATTGGGAGGTGGAGAGGGAATTTGCATGTGGGTGGTGATTGGCCGGGTGTGTTTCCTGAGCAGCCAATCAGCACACTGGGAAAGGAAACATACCCAAGCATTATATATACACAGAGAGAGAGATTATCAGCCTAGCAAGACAACACTGGGTTTAATTACAGGGCGCATGTAACTAACTCCCTTGTTAGCTTTAGCTGGACATATATATTGTTTATGTATAGGTCTTTATTTCTTTCCCCTTTTCTTTCTGAACATTGAATGTCTTATCATGAATTTGTTTGTCTGCATCAAAAGCAATAAATATGAGTTGGAACGTGGAGAAGAAAACTGGGAGGGGATTCATTGCACAATTGACATGGAAGCCGCCACTGCAGTGCCCATGTTATGTGTCTACACAGTATGTGTGTAACCAGCCTCGGGTCAGCCAAGTGAAGCATGTACTTGTGGGGATTTGAAACCAGATCTCTGCATTCCATCTCTGGCCCTGTAGGAGCCTCTGTGTGATGCTGGCTCATCACACTTGCTCTAAATGTTCAGTTTGGCAGGTCCAGACCTAGCTAAGGCAAAACTCAAGGCACCGTAGAAGAGGGAAAGCTATTCACCAAGAAACCTTCTTGCCCTTTTTCGCCTTTGTGACCCTTTGCACCAACATGGCCCATAGCTCCAGCTGGCCCTGGTAGCCCCACGGATCCTCTGGCACCAACACTGCCCTGATCCAGGAAGAAAGGAAGAAAACAGGAAGAGAGGGAGAAGGATTATTGCCCAAAGCTGGGAAACAAAATGAAAAAATTCCAAAAGTTGTGATGATATTAACATCTTTGAACCAATCAACTGTCTTATAAACCAGTTAAGCACCATCTGCAACAAAACGTTGCAGCAAGGGGTGTTTCTGTTCACTGTTCCAGCCTGCCATATTAGGTAGGGAAATATATACACACACATTTATATGTGTGAATCTGTGTGCATGTGTGTTCCATATATAATATACACATATCATATATATAAATGCCATCAAAGTGGATGAACCTAAGGCTGTTGGATCCCCTCTCTCAATATCACCAACTCATGGCCAGCTTTGCTAATTCTGCATTATTCTGTTCACCCCCATATCCACAGAACCAATATCCAGTTTCAGTTATCCAAGGGACACAAAATAGGGACACATACCATAGAGTCATGCTGGAAAATGCCTAGAGAGGTGTCTTTTTAAGGAATCGCCAGGTCCTCCAAGACAACTCTATGGTATGTTTGTACAGGAAATCCTTAATTTTAATAGGGTTTGCTATTATCCATGGTTTCACTTATACACAGTAAGTCCAGGAACATATACCCCATGGATATGGGGTATCCACTTATACACAGTAAATCCAGGAACATATACTCCGTGGATATGGGAGGGGCACATGTACACACAAGACTGGGGAGTCTCTGGCCCTCCAGATACTAATGAACTACAACTGCCATCAGGCTGCTTGGGGTTGATAGGAACTGGAGTTCAACAACATCAGGCTTCATGTTCCCCAGCCCTATTGTACCCCATTCTGCTCAAGTTGCTACATGGTGCAGTTTCAATGACCAGAACATACAGTGAATAATTCCTAAGCCATTCAAACACTGTAAAGCAAAATCAGGATTGTGTTTCTGCACCTTTTCTCCCTTTGGCCCAAACTCGCCAGGATCTCCAGGGTCTCCATCATCACCCTGTTGAGGAGAAGCATGTTTTAGGAAGGGAGGTTTGCCCATGACACCAAATCTTGCTCAAAAATTACTCAGAAAATCCCCACACGAACCCAGATACCTAGACACTTCAACTTCCTGCCTGAACCAGACCAAAGTATTTCACAGCCAGAGGCCATGAATAAAGTGGCACTCATTCCAGGTGAAACAATGCAGACTGCTTTCTGCTCCTAATTTCTTTCCAATGTTTGACACCCAAAGGTGTTTCCAGGAGCATTGCCCCTCCCAAATAAGGATTCTGGCCCCCAATTTTTTCCTTCAGTCCTAAATTTGTAACATTGCAGAACGAAGAGAGACACTGAAAACACATTCACACCTGGAATGCTTCTATTTGCTATTTGCATTTCCTTGGTCACTTTTCCTGCCCTTTTCTTGTGATGCCCTAAACTACTTCTAACAGCTCAGCTGAAGTTTTATGTCATTGCAATGCTTGAAATTTGGTGGTCAAAAGAAAATTTCATTTTTTGGGGGGGGGTGCCCCCATTTTGATCCCTCCATTGCAGCTGCATCCCTGATGACACTGGAGGAAACCGACCCACTCTGCCTAATGGCTGACCCATCCTTGTCTCCTGTGGGTGCATCTGAAGAGTCTCTCCTTCACCTCCCATTGCTAAGCCAGGCTGAGAAACCCAACTCCAAATAATTCTGTACAAGTACCTCTTTCCCTGGCTCTCCATATCTCCCGGGCTGCCCTTTGGGGCCCTTCTCTCCAGTCTCTCCAAAGCTTCCTTCGACACCTGGATCCCCTGGAGTTCCTTTGTCACCCTAGAAAAGGAGAATCATCATCATCATCATCACCACCACCAATGTCATCTTCATTATGATTATGGCATCAGCATTTTCTCTAGTTTTCCTTTCTCTGCCTAGGAAGCAACTGCTATTGCAAATAGCAATGACCGTCTCCTTGTTTGACACCACTAGGGCTGCTTGGGAAAGAGCCACCAAATCTCTTATGGGTGTGTGTGTGTGTACTTCATCTTTTCATCAAAGCTCCTTTGAAATACTGACCTGCTCCCCTTTTGATCCAGGTTGGCCTTCCCCTCCAGGTAGACCGGGGACACCCTAGAGGAGAAAAACATGATTAATTCAGCACTTGCATATAAGCATTTCCTTTGAATACCCATATATCCAAATGGCAGAAGAAAGACTAGCAAATTAAGTAGGTTCGAGGACAAATTTTCTCCCCCAGACCCCTCTGCAAACCTCACAATCTGCTAAAACATGACCCCAAATGGGGAGGGGAAGGACTGGAGGTGACAGGAAGTCTACTTCTATATTTGAAAAAAATGGTTTGTTTCTCTCTCTCTCTCTCTGGCTTTTCTTCGCAAACGAAGATTCAGGGAGGACTCATCCCGCGCTTTCTGCAAGCGTGCTGATGACTGAAAAGGCCAATCTGAAATAATTTTTATGTTAAACATAGCATGGGGGCTCTACAGTTAGAGTTGCAAGGTTGAAGGGCTCCTGCATCTTCTCAGAATGGGCTGGCCAGCATGGCTTCTGGGAACAATAATCCAAAAAAAATAACTCTTACAAGCTCCAGTGGGATCCCATTAACTTTCTGTACCTGTTCTCCATCCAGGCCACTGATGCCAGCTCCACCAATATCTCCAGCTTCACCCTAAAGAGACAAAATCACTCAACAAGATAGCAAAATATTTGGTTGCACAACAATGTCCTATTCAAACTCTTATGTTATTTGTTTATAGATTTAATTCCATTTCAATCTGCCCCAGCAAAGATCTCAACAGCATGAAATACAATGCAATGCAATACAACCAAGCGATCATCTGTCAAAAGAACCTTAAAGTCTGAAGGTATCTAAAGGGCCCCAAATTGAAGGAAGTTCTCTTCCATGTTTCAAAAGTATAATAGTGGAGGGAAGAGTTGAGTCTCCAGGACTCCAAATAATTACAGCACCTTGATACTACTTTAACTGCCATGACTGCACCCCACAAATCCTATGGTCTGTAGTCTGGTGAAGCATCTGAGCTCCCTGGCAGAGAATTCTACATGACTCACAAATCTAAAAATCCAAGGATTCCACAAGATGGAGCCATGGCAGTTAAAGTGGTATTGAAGTGCTACAATTGTGTACAGGTTGACCCCCATATCCACAGATTGTATATATACAGTTTCACTTATCAACGCCTGAAAAAAATATGTTCTCTCTAGGCATTTCTAGGTCCTCCAGTGTGATTCTATGGTCAACTTCTGGTCTTTGTCTCATTGAAAATCATAGGGTTCCCTATTATCCATGGTTTCAGGTATCCACATGGGGGAGTTGTCTTGGAACGTATCCCCTGTGGATATGGGGGTCAACCTGTATTATGAAAAATTATCCCTGGGAAGGATTTCCCAGTAGCATGCTGGCATGACTGAAGATACCCTGTCTCTTAGAGCCACTATAGCTTAATTCCTTCAGTGGGAGCACCTTGCTGAAGGGGAGGGCAGGCATGTGCAAGTACAGGAGGAAGTATTCCTTGTGTATCATTTAGAGTTGTCTACTAATGGCCCCACATCTCTTTATGAGTTATTTCCTAGCCCCAAAGAGATCCTCCAATGGTCAAAACACTCCACGACATGGGAGACCTGTGGTCAGGGCTTCCAACGTATTGCATTTTTTTACTTTAAAGAAACTGGATTTGAACAGAGCTGCAGTGCCAAATAAGAGAGACATTTAATCCTTTCTGCTCCTGAAAAGGTGGCAGGCCAAAGGTCTTGTTTTCACCCTCACCTTCTCTCCTTTCTCCCCAACGTGCCCCTCGAGACCAGCTGGTCCTTCTCTTCCCTATGGAGATATAAGACTATCAAGAAAGAGCAGGGATTTCAAAATAGGGATGTAATCCTTTGCCAATTTTCTCCAAGAAAGCAACAAGTAATTCCTGCAATTTTCTTCCCACTGTGATAAAGACTATTCACAGTTTGGGAGATATTCTGTGAAATATTCATGCATGGATTGTTTACATGGAGAATAGTTTTTCTGCATAGGAAACAGCTCTGGAGATGATGGGAGTGGTCAGGCTTTCTTGTTAGCAAGCCATTTGAATATCTCAGTCCTCTCAAAATATAGAAAAGCATTTACCCTAGCAAAATGTAATGTATTACCTTCAGCCTTGTTAGAAGGGAAGTATAAAAATGTCCCTTATGATGCACACTTATGACTTTGTGGACCTGGCTCAGTGGAGACGACAGGACATGTATTGTTATATTGTTCCTTTTATAATGGCTTTTGACATAATTTTATTTATCCAGTTCTTTAAGGTATCCCCAGAAGAACTGAGAAGTTCTATACATGCTATTTGCTAGCAGATCAGAGTCTATTGGTAACAATTAAAGTGGCCAGCTTTTGTGTTGCAGCACTGGCTTGTCGGCAAAAAATAACATCATAAAATTTTGTAATGATCAACTTTTTAAATTTTTGGGGTATTTTAAAGGACATTTTTACTTCTAATGAATAATATCCATTTTTATATTACTTTGATCTTAATTTTATCTGTTTGGTTTTATTTGTTTTATCTGATCCATTGATTGTAATAAAACGAATGAATTCTGAAACATCTGGAAGGCACAGGATTGAAGAAGGCTGGCATGGAGATACCACAAGCCTTGAAGCACACGTTAAGAACCAAAGCCTTTATTAATGGCATCAATTTTCATTGACTACAGTCCAGTTCATTAAATCTCAAAACAGATGATTATGCTTTGAAATACATGCATTGGTGTGTGCTAACAGTGTGCTAAAAATACATGCAATTTAGTGTGCTAACAGAAGCCATGTGGGTGCTCTGTGATGCTCTGAAAATATGCCTCATGTTTTCCCACCTGCCTAAGAAGGCCCACCTCTCCAGTACCCTACACATACATTTTGGACCTATCCCTGGAGCATGGCTCCAAACCAAGCAGCATCAAAGAATAGCTATGTGCACAAACTTACCAGATATCCAGCTGGGCCAGTAATTCCCACTGGACCAACAGGTCCTGCCTCTCCTGTTGGTCCTGGTTTGCCCTGGATTCCATTTTGCCCATGTATACCAGGAAGCCCCTAGGGGTAATTAATATATATATAAATCTAAACACACCCAAGGCATGCAAACTCCTATCATAAAGCAAAGTGATCACCCTGCAGCTTAATTTCAAGCAGGCCTCACATTCTTTTCAAAAGCTCTTGGCAGGCAGATAGTTCAGGCCTCTTGTAAGAGTGATCTACTTGTCCCCTCGAAAACTTCTGGGTAGTGGCACCCGATGTCAATGGGGTGCTGAGTCCATTCGAGATTTTAACTGGATTTTAAACCCATGCTTTGAAGGAGTTATCCAAGGTGCTGAGTCCTAACTTTAGATTGGGCTCAGCACTTTGGATAGCTCCTTTCAGCTATCTAAAACCTGGAGTGGACTGATGGCCCCACCAACATGGGACCCACCAGACATCGCTGCATCAGAGCAGAAAGTAGAGGAGAAAGGAAAGACAAAAAAGAAGAGCGGTGGAAAGTGAGAGAAATGGAGATTGTTACACCCACTTTGAGCTCTGGTTTGTTTGTCTCCTGCTGGCAGAGTCTTACTGTCCCCTCTAATTCATGGAGAAATTTGAGAGGTTTTCAAAGTTCTTATTAAAACCAAGCTCCTTTCCCAAAAGGATCTCCTCCATTGCTAATAACTACCACCACCACTATAACAAAAACCCAAAGGCTATGAAAGAAACCTTGGAAGAACCCTCAAGTCAATCCTCACTGGAAAGAAAAGCCAGAGCAGAAAAAGAAGAGGACAAGATAATGAGAGAAATCCCTTTTTCCAGCTGAGGCTGAGAAGAAAGGGGAAAGAAAAATCTGGATCAGAGACATAGCTTTGAAGCTGATGCGGCAGGGAATGTGGGAAATGGCTTCCCAATGTTTTCCCCCTACTTCCCCACAAAAGAGCAGTCACTACGGCAGCTCTTCAGGGTTTCCACCTCTCCACAAACACACATATGTGTGTGTGGACATACCACTGCACCCTCCCACAAAAGAAAGAGAACAGGAAGACAGCAATGGCAGTGACAGTTCCAACCAGTGGCAGCTTGTGGATCCCATGTCAGCAAACCATTCAATCCACTCCAGGGTTTTGTGCACACTTCATAGGAGCTATCCAAGATACCTGAACCTACTTTGGAGGGATGGTTCAGCACCCTGGATAGTTCCGTTGATGCTATCTAAAACCCAGAATAGATTCACTATCTTGCTGATATAGGAGCCACTAGTCGCTACTGGTTTTAACTGGTCCTTGTACACTGCTAAGAGAGAAGGGAGAAGACCACCACATCTGCTGCTGCCATGTTCCTCATCCTCACCCTTTCCTCCTTCCATGTTCCTCCTTCCCTCCCAAGGCCAGCCTAGCTAGTTGCCTGTGCAAAATCAAGGCAAGGTAGAGCATTGCCCAGATTCAATGCTACTCTCAGATAACTGCATGCTTACCATGGCTCCAGGGAGTCCTCTGGGACCTTTATCACCCATTCTGCCCTAGAAGAAGAAGTAAGATATTCCTGCAGACAGGTTTCATGCCATATCTTCTTCCATAGAAATGACATTATCTGTCCTTGCAATATGTGCATAGAAATGATTCATGAATGTATCTGTTTACTTAAGGTATGTTTTTCCCCATTTTCCCCATCAACCAAGTTCAAAGTGCCTTACAATAATAAAAGTAATGCCGAGCCTTAAAACTTAATCACAAATGAACAGTTTCAAACTAACAGTCAAGAAATAACGTTAAGAAAGAGCAGAGTCAAATGCTTGTTTAAAGACAAATGTTCACATGTGCAGATGGATCACAGATAAAAAAGAAAAATGCTCTAACCTTGAGGAAGAATTTTCTGTGTGTGTGTGAGTGTAAGTATGTGTGTGAGAGAATCTGTTACCTCCCAAAAGTAATGCATACACACACAAAAAAGTGATGTGTTCCAGAGAGTAGTGTTCAAGTTTGTTTTTTTAAAAAATCCTTCTGAACATTAATGATAACTACTTACATTTTGGGGCTTCACACAGAGTTATAGAATAGTTTGCATTAAAATAATTTTTTAAAAAAACTTTTCCAGCTGTATGAGACCTGGAAATGGGTCTGATGATACAGAAGGACTGACGATCAAAAAGATGACAAAGGAATTTCTACACAGCTCAGGCATGCCTGAAGCAAGAAGCATCAGAAGAGAAGGCTAGCAAGAGCATCAGTAATAAGAAGCTATCAAAAGCCCAGACAAAAACGTCTATGAAAGGCAGAACATACCTGTGGACCAGGGAGGCCTTTGGGGCCAGATAGTCCAGGTGGACCCTATGCAGAGAAGAAGGTGAGACAAAATAGGACATTATTTTTGCTCAAGCAGACCTTTCTCAAAGCTGCATCACCTTCTAAACTCAGGTTGGGGATCCCAGGTTGTGATGTAGTGAAGGCAACCCATGCATGAGCAAAACACCAGGGATGAACAGGGATAATGGCATCCTGTCTCAATCACTCTCTGGCTTTCCTCTGCCATCTGAGCTTACTTAGCAGCAATCCTCACATTAGCAGAGGAGATAAGGCTTTCCCCAGTAACAATAAGCCATTGGTGTTTAAGTATTTGAAGGGATGTCACGCTGAGGATGGAGCAGGCTTGTTTTCTGCTGCTCCAGAGACTGGAACACGGAGCAATGGATGCAAGCTCCAGGAACAGAGATTCCACCTCAACATTAGGAGGAACTTTTTGACAGTAAGACCTGTTCGGCAGTGGAACACACTCCCTCAGAGCATGGTGGGGTCTCCTTCTTTGGAGGTCTTTAAACAGAGGCTGGATGGCCATCTGTCGGGATGCTTTGATCAAGATTTCCTGCGTGGCAGGGGGGTTGGACTGGATGGCCCTCGTGGTCTCTTCCAACTCTGAAATTCTATGATTCTATGATTCTATGCAAAATATTAGGGGCTGCCTTGGTTTTTGCTGGGCAATTACACTTCACTAGGAGGACAAATGACTAAAGCAAGTGGGTTCTTAGATAGGATCGACTTCCTGCATGTTAAATCCTTCTTTTTTTCTTTTCCAAAACCTTGCTTGCTCTATCTTTGAGATGCATGGTCATAAATAGTTTGTAACCAAGCAACTAGAACATGTGACCCAGGGCACTTCTATGGTCCTTGGTCATATAAGATGTATCCCTTTGCAGTAAACATCTCTACTTCTGTTCTTCTGTTCTGCTTTCCAGACATAATCCAAGATTGCTTCTCTCCCTAACGATTTAGACTTCTCCTAATTTTGCAATACAGTGGTCATTTCAGAAAACATACTAAAATGCATATAATGTTACATTATCTGAGGTTCAAGTATGCATGAAAATGCACATTTTAGGATAAAATTAACACAAATACTCAGGTTTGAGTGTCTAATGGGTACAAAAATTGGTAAACATTTTGCAGGGGAATTTAAAAAAAAACATGCAAAATTTCGGGATGAAACAGTCCTAGGTATGAATACATGTGAAATTGGCCCTGGACTGGAAATAGACTCATCCAACCATTCCTACACTAGTCTTCAATTTCAGTCCAGCTCTTTACCCCCTCCAATAAGAGTAGTACCACTATGTTTTATGTACAGCTTTAGTCACAGAGTGAACATGAGTGGTGGTACACATAGGAGCGAGGCATGCAGAGCAAAGAAAAACACTCACTTTGGAACCAGATTTTCCTGGGAATCCAGTGAGTCCTCTGATTCCAGGCTCCCCCTGCAAAGAAAGCAAAGGTTTTAGAAAGGTATTATACACTTCAACTGACCCAGTTCAGCCTGGACAGTCCCAATTAATCCTCTGTCATCGCATTTTCTCAGCTGCTTTTAAAAGGTCCCAGATTCTCTTGACTCCTTCTGCTTTCTCCTTTTGTCCTCAGCTTACTTCAACTACTGCAAACTGAGTTCAAAGTGCAAAAGGAGTTTGCACTCCATTCACTCAGCAGGAGAGAAAGGAGGGGAGGGGATAGATTCTTGCCCTTCCCAGCACGCTCAGGAAAAAGCAAACTGCTGCAGCCTCTCCTAGTTTATGTGTCCTTCCTCATTAATAATTTTGGCTACACTCATGTTCTTCACAACATGTGTCCCAGTTTTTATCTGTGAAATATTGGAGGGCATGGAGTATCACATAGCAGGATGGTATTGACATGGCTAACAAACAGGCAGAACTGACCATCAAAGGACGGACGGACGGACGGATGGATGGATAGATGGAACAATAGATGGATAGATGAATGTATGGATGGATGGATGGATAGATGAATAGGTGGATGGAAGGATAGATGGATGGACAGAAGGATGGAAAGTTAGATGGATGGATGGATGGATATAATAAGCTGGTGACTCAACTCCCCATGTTTAGGGCCAGCATTAATGCATCATTTCATTCAAATAATCTGTGAGTTAGCTGAGACTTTATAACTTTATAAAGACTTTATAACTACACTATCTGACCCCACCAATTGACTCGAAGATTTAAACTGCCTTATTCCCAAAGTGCACAATTTTGTGACCTTACAAAATAGACGGATCTGGATCCCAAACCCTTTTTCAGTCATCCAAGAATTCCTTCACTGTCTTACATCAAAAGATGACCAGGTTCTTTAGTAGGTGTGAATGTCAACAGGGGTCTCCTCCCACAGCCACTTTGATATATGGGCAACTTCCGCTCAACACAGGAAGTGGGGCATTTGTTCTTCCTATGACTGCCACAATATTCTCTCTCTCTCTGGCTTTTCTTCACAAACAAAGATTCAGCAAGGACTCATCCCGTGTTTTCTGCAAGCGCGCTGTTGATTAAAAAGGCCAATCCGAGATAGACAAGTCCGACTGCAGAAAGCACAGCAGAAGGTTTCCTCGGGTTATGTTACTGGTTGTGATTCTTTCTGCGTTGCCATTTCTCTTCAAGACTTGTTCGGCATGAGTTCTCAAATAAGGCTTCAGCATTGTGGATAGTGTGTCTCCATGCCTCCCGATGTGAGGCCAGGGCGGACCATTGTTGGTGATCAATTTGGCCAAGCCTGAGATATTGTTTCAGGGAGTCTTTGTATCGCTTTTTTGGAGCGCCTCTCTTACGCTGACCCATGGCGAGTTCACCGTAGAGTACTATTTTGGGGAGGCGATGGTCCTCCATCCTAGAAACGTGCCCTGCCCAGCGGAGCTGTGTTCTCAATATCATGGCCTCAATGCTGGTGAGCCCTGCTTGCTCAAGGACAGCAACATTCGTCACATAGTCAGTCCAGTGTATGTTACTTCTTGTGTAACAAGGAAGGCCTCCCTAGCCCAAGGAATTTTGCTTGTGTAGAGGAAGGGCACAATGGCACCAAATCCCACATACAAAAGCCAACAAAATTGGCAATTGAACCTTACTTCAGGACTACGGATGTAATTTTTGACTAACTTTCTTCTTGAAAGAAGCAATGAGTAATTTTAACTATTTTCTTCCCATGATGAGAAAGTCTTTGGAAAAACCACATTTCAAAGCCTATTTGCAATTTTAAACTTATTTTGCACAAAATTCACATGTTGTCATTTTGTCCAGAAAACAGCCTCTTTTTTTTGCAGAATAATTTCCCAATCACAGCATTTTCTGTGCAGTAAACAATATTTCTGTGTACAAATATTTTTTGCATAGAAAAGGCTGTTTGCTGTGCAAAAATACCATGTGAGAATTTTGTGCAGAGTAAGTCTCAAATTGTGAAGATTATTAACAACCCAGGATTCTTGCTAGGGTTTCCCTGCACTCAAAAAATTCCCTGATATTTTTTTTTTACCTTTTCCTGAATATTTTCAAATATTCTTTCCATTTCTGCTCAGATCTAGTGACAGGATGCACCCCCACACTACACTTGTAGGCAGCAGGTTAGTACAGGCAGTATGCTTACATTTCTAGGATGGAGGACCATCACCTCCCAAAAATATTACTCTATGGTGAACTCACCACGGGTCAGCGTAAGAGGGGTGCTCCAAAAAAGCGATACAAAGACTCCCTGAAACAACATCTCAGGCTTGGCCAAATTGATCACCAACAATGGTCCTCCCACATCGGAAGGCATGGAGACGCACTATCCACAATGCTTCAGCCTTATTTGAGAACTCACGCCGAACAAGTCTTGAAGAGAAACGACAATGCAGAAAGAATCACAACCCAGAAACATCACCCGAGGAGACCTTCTGCTGTGCCTTCTGCAACCAGACTTGTCTATCTCGGATTGGCCTTTTAGTCATCAGCGCGCTTGCAGAAAGCGCAGGATGAGTCCTTCCTGAATTTTTGTTTGCGAAGAAAAGCCAGAGAGAGAGAGAGATGCTTAATGTAGTTAGGCCTCTTTTGCTCCCAAGTGTTGTAATAACAATTCCTTACCTTTTTTCCCATGAGACCTGGTTTCCCTCGGTCACCAATTGGTCCTGGGTAGCCCTGGAAAGGAGGGGTTTATTAGCACCACCCATCAAGTTTTTAAAAAACCCTGCTTCTTTGCCTCTGCATCAGTTTACTACAATACACTGCCACACTGTTAGTGACAACTGGAAGTAGGGGATTCTGAGGAAACCCTTATTTTCCCAAGCCCAGGGTTTCCCTGACACATGTGTTTTATGCAGCAGAAATGCACTTACATTGATGCCGACCAGACCTTGTGGCCCCTCTGGGCCAGGTTTGCCAGGAAAGCCCTGAAAATATAATAAACATATCAAATAAAGAGACTTGAATCACCACCTGTAACTACAGTAATACCTGATTCATTTAATTTTTCCATGGTAGCACCCCATTGGGTTAAACTGTTAAGCAGGAGTGTTCTAAAATCTCATGTAACAACATATGGTATCTTTTAATCAATAGAATTTGCATCAGACAACACACACACACACACACACACATAAAATCACACATATATGTATATACATATATACCTAACACAAATAGTATAACAATACACCAAGTATTCTAATACTCCACTACAGTTGCTTAATGAAAGACTTCAAAACCTGCAGTGGTAAGTAACAATCACTCCAATGTTCAAGAACATTGTTTGTCAAGCAATATTCAAAGACACAATCAATGAAAGAGAAACTTTTCAAAACACTCCAACAGACTAGCAATTAGAAATAATCATGCTGTAATATCTAATTCCATGGTCAATGTCTCTCGAATGTTCAATTGTTGTTTTCAAAATATTCCAGTGTAAACACTTGGAAGTTCTTATAAACGTTTTCAAAATACTCCAGCATTAACATTCAGTTTCTCACCGACAGTCCTGGAAAACCTGGCTGTCCATTGATTCCATTTTTTCCTGGAGGCCCCTGTTTGGAAAGAGAGAAACTCAGAATTAGCATCACAAAAATGGAACAGCAGGTTGGAGAATTCACAGACAGTAGCTTGGACCCACAAGAGTGTAATCTGTGGGTCATAAAGGGAGGTCACTCCAAGCTGTTAACTATCATGTTCCATTTACCATGGATCCAGGAGTCCCATCATGTCCTCGGCCACCTTGAAAACCCATTAAGCCCTAAAAAGGATGAAAAACAGAAAGAAGAAAGAGACACAATGTTGACATGGAAAGTTAATTTCAAGAAGAATAGGTATAAGAACATGCAGAAGCTACTAATAGTTGAGCAAGGGTAGGATGATGCTTGGGGTCCCAAAGCATCAACCTGCCTCTGCTCAGTTATGAATATATTCCGTTTATCATTATTATGTTCACTCTTCTTAAAAGTAGCTTTGCAAGTGCTAGTGGAGACACTGGTCACAATCCTGCATGGCTTAGTGTAGCATCATATTTCTGCATGGGGAACTAGGCTGAGCCATTTACCACTTGGACCTACTGTAGAGTCACTGAAGTTCCACCCTCCATGGCCATTCTGTGCTGGAAGGAAAGCAGGGGGGAATGGCAGGATTGCCTGGCTATGTTCCCATAGCCAGGTGTGAAGCAATTACATCATCTCTTGAGGTCTGCTGGGGTCATCCAAGAAATGTCAGCAGCTGATGTAATCACTTTGCATCTGGCTACGCTGACATAGCCAGATGCTTCTGAAATCTCCCTTGCTCACCACCAGGCATGGAATGGTCATGGCAGAGGGATTCAGCAATTCTATTGTAGGTCAACAGGGGGTTGGTCACTGAAGAAGAAGGAAGGTAATACCAATCTCCGCAGTGACCAAAACAGACATTCAGAGGCATAAGGTTAATTTATGCCTATGTAGGACACCAACAGGATGTCAGCAATGTTAGAGACAGGAGAAATCTGTTAAGAATGCCACGGATGTGCACTGGTACCTCTGAGCATGTCAAGAGGACCAGGCAGCAAGTAGGTCTTGTAGTAAAAACAGCAGACATCAGGCTGAAGAAATGAGCACACAGACACAGATATTGTGCCCAAGCTTCTTGCCTTTACTTGTGCATATCAAAGAAATACAATGAGTCTGAGACTCCAAATACAGAGACTACATAACTCAGCAGTCATAGCAGCACAGTCCAGTCCTGTATAGCATAGAGTGCACAGTACAAGTGCAAAGTCTAAGAGCAAAAATCCAAGTGCTTAAAGAGGGTGGGAACATCTGGTTATACGAATACAAAATACATTATATTCATGGGCTATACAGTTACTCATTCCCATAAACATGGTTTACTCAGTATGTTCCCAGAGTGATAACAGTATCACTCTTCTGCTTCTGTTCCCACAGTGGCTAATGTAAACAGCATCTTGTTCACCAGCTGCATGTAGCTAGCTCACTACTGACCCCTGCTGGCAGTAGCACATAATACACTGCCAGATCTCTACAATATAAATTTCTCAGTGATTGCACATCCCAGTATCCTGACAAAGAAATGGGCCTTGAGAGGACCATCTGCCAAAATGGATTGTTGATGGTTGCAGACCCCCTTGCCTATAGCCCCATTTAAGAAGGAATTTAGAGCACTATTTTTTGTTTTAATGGGAGATGGCTTGAGATTTCTCGATGGATGGATGGCTCCTGCCTCAGGGGTGGCATGCACCATTCCTAAAAAAGTCTGTCCTTCAAAAATAGCCATACTGGTCCCATTGGGGAGGGGGAAAGCAACCCTTTCCCTTTCCATTCAATTGAGGACAGAGATGACAAGCCCTTCTCCCACCATGGATCATAGTGGTTTTGCTTCCATCATATCAAAAGAACTGAAGTTTTAGCATTTGGACACACATCCACGGGGAAAAAAAGCAGTTCTACTCACAGCTAGGCCATTTTGGCCAGGGCTTCCCACGGCACCAGCAACACCCTGCAGGAAATGACATCAAAATGACTAATGGCAGAGAGAGATCTGTTCTATGAGATTTCCATTCCACCTCACTAACCCACTTGATCCCTTGTAAAGGCTTTCACCCTTGGCTGAGCAACTGGCATGTCGCCCTTTCTTCCTGGTTACAATCTGCCACTGACACCCCCTTGACTACACAGAAACAGGAAAGTGGATGTCTACAAAGTGACTTGGCAACATACATCATCTCGAGAGAGCTGCAGATTTCAAGAATCCAGCCTAGCACAGAAGGGAGTTGGCTGTTCAAGCCAAAAGGAGAAGCAAGTAGGTAGCATAGAATGGGAACCTGTGTACCAGGCTTTCCTTCTAGGCCATCAGTTCCAGGAGCACCTCGTAAGCCCTGCAAAGAGATTGAAGAAAAGTTGGGACAGAGAAAGAAAGAGAAACACCATTAATAATTTGACTTAGCAACTGAGTGTACATACCCCCTTTCGACAATTTGTTCAACCATACCTAGATTATGACATGCTGAGGCCCTAAGCCAGGGTTGGGGAAAGTGAGGTCCATGGGCTATACACAGCCCACAAGGAGCCCCAATTTTTCTTAAGTGCCCCCCAAAACCCCCTAGAGGGTTTGGAAGTCAATTCTGGAACATTTTTGAAGCTCCCTAGGCTGTTTTAGCCTTCTGTTTTCTTACAGGAAGTGACCTGGAAATTGTCTTGAGTTGAAATTGTCCTAAAATGACCCAACAAAGACCAAAAGTGTTGGGCAAAATTGCTCCCATGCCCCTAGGGGGCATTTGGGGGCAATTTTTCAGGGGTGCAGTGCAGGTGTGTGTGGGCTGGTAGGTCCACAAAGGTCTTTTGTGTGGGTCTTGGAATCTGTTAAACCTCCCATCACTGGGAAAACCAATCAACCAAAAATGGAGAATTTAGTTTCTAGTGGACTTAGTGGAGGGTGTGACTCTCCATTTAAATTCTATCCCCCCAATATATTCCTTGCTTAGATCATAGACTGCCGTTTGAGGAAACCAGAAATGACCTTCTGATCTCTTTGGATTACATAAATTACGGCAGGTGGAGTTTATGGGAGTAATGGAGAATGGGGCAGATATAGCTGTGGACCACCCAGGGATGCCCATCCTTGCTTTATAGTGAGGGTGGGTAGCCTATAGGCTGTATTCAGTCCCTGGGGACCACCTGGGTGGACCACCAAGGATGTTCTTAATCTCATGTGCCACTGTCACATAGGATGTGCAGGAAGAGTCACATAGAACTGGTCTTCCAATGTGGACCTGCTCTACAGTCAACAGTAGGGATAGGGAACCTTTAGTCCTCCAGATGTTTTTGGACTGCAACTCACACCATCCCTTACCAAAAGTTGCTATACTGACTGGAGCTTTGGGAGCCAACATCCACAGTATCTGCCAGTTCAAAAGTCCCTCCCATATAGTATAGTTGGCATGGTTTAGCTGTTCCCAGTTGAGATCATCTTACTTACTGGGAGTCCTGGGATTCCAACGAGACCACGCTGGCCCATCCGGCCCTGGAGAGGAAAAAATAAACAGTAAGTCAAAAGGCCTTTTCCTCTCACTCATCCACATACAGGTGCAAGGAGTCTCCAATATCCGGTGCTTTCAAACCAGCAACGTGTGTTGTTCCTCTGGGCATTCAGCAGGACAAAACTGCAACCAGGTTGCATCATAAGTAGAATGTAAAAAATGCTGTACTACTAATAGTGGAAGTGCTGGCACTTTACTCTCTGCTTAGCCAATCTATCTTGCTCCTTTCTTGCTCTTTTATCATTCTTCCTTGCCTCTAACCCATCCAGGGAAACTGTACAATCTCAAGTTGCTTTTTTCTCCTCACTTTTTCCTCTTCTTGTTTACAACTATTCACAACTGCTTCTCCATTGCACTGGTAGCAAATTATTTCATCTGTTTGCCCAGCATCTCCTTAGAGGTTTCCTCTACTCTGGTGTATGGATTTGGGGTGAATCAGTTCCGGCTCCCAGTCTGAACATTTTGTGAGGTTCAGAAGGTAAAGATCACAATTGAGAACTTCATGAGAGCTAGAGTCAAGATAACATTCAACCATCCCACTATTAATTAATGTGTAGGAGCCAGTGTGGCATAGTAGATTGAGTGCTGGACTATGACTCTGGAGACCAGGGTTCGAATCCCTACTCAGCCATGAGCAAGTCACACACTCTGTCAGGATAATATCCCTTTAAGTGCAGAGAGAAAATGTTGGAGCAAGATAGCACTCTGATAGCACAGCTGAGATACACTCTGTGAGTTACTGTTGTAGGTTGGTGTTGGGGAGTGTTGGGCATTTGGAGCATTGCTGTTAGATTTGTTATTGAGGTTTGCTGTATATATTCTGAGTTTGTCTTGTACTAGAACTGAAGATAAAGCCTCCAGACATTATTGGAAGGACCCTGCTGCTTGTAAGTCTTCTTCTTATGGGTGAAAGTAGATCAGAGCAGTGATAAATCCTGCTAGCTGAAACCTTTGTTTTTCAAGCCCTATTCTGCTGCATAGTTTATCTGCTGTATGGCTACTCCTGGGTCTAGTTCATCCCCAGGCTGTGCCAGTCACCTCTCAGTGAGCCTATACTGAGTGGACACTTTCAGCCTTAGAAAACCCTGTGATAGATTTGCTATAAGTTGGAAACAACAGAACTTTTTCCCTTTTGCCACACACATATCTTTCTTTATCTGGAAGCAAATCTCCCTGGTTGCATCATTGAGAATGATTATATTGGTGTTTCTATGATCATCTATGTTTCTTATAGGCAGTCAGTTTTGTTGTATATAGCCACAGGTTCTTACTATTTTACTATGAGGGTGCAGGAATTTAAGAAACGTTTTTTTTTTTTTTCAGAGAAGGCTTAACATTGCCTCCCTCTGAAACGAAGAGTGACTTCCCCAAGGCCATCTAGTGGGTTTCCGTAGCTGAGTAGGGATTCAAATCCTGGTCTCCATGATGATACATTGGCAGGGTTTATTAATACCCATGATATACTCCAGTGCTTCTTACACTTTCTGCTGTGGGGGACTGACATCCCCCCACCAGTTCACTAGGGACTAGCACCATGTTTTTTCCATTAGCTACAAATGTTTCTTTTTTTCCTGGAAACTTGCTGTGGACCAGCAACCAATGGCTCACAGATCAGCAATGGTTCATTGACCAGCACTTTGAGTAACATTACTGTATACTATTATGTCTAGCATAACACACAGAAATCCATTTTCAGGACTGATCATCTTGTGGGTTACTCTTAAAACAAAGACACATACAAAAGGAAAGGAAGACCTGAGTTGTCCTTACAAGTTCAGGACCCTTGCCCTCTTCAAGACACTTTTGGGGGAAAATAAGTGCTCTAGGCATAAGACTCTAGGAATTATTCATTACCCGGTTTCCCCGTGGCCCTGGTCTTCCTTTGGTGCCATCTGAACCTCGACTGCCCTGCAGTACAGAAAAAACAGATCCCATCATTTCATGCAAGGTAGAATTTCCTTATAGCCACACTCTTCTTTTTGGAGAGATGGGGCCAAATCAAGATAGACCACCTATGCATTAATATATATATATATATATATATATATATATATATATATATTATATAAAATGAGCAGAAGAAGACTAGAAATAATGGTTCAAGTCTACACCATCACTATTCAATTAACAGTGTGGGGTGTATGGAATCCAAGAGAGGCTTACACTAACCTTGGGTCCTTCAGTGCCATTTTGACCAGGGGGACCAATCTGTCCTTCCTCTCCCTGAAATATCAAAAACATTATGTCAATTCCATTAACACAAGTGATTTTTAAATCTGCAAATCCAGACTGGATGGAAAATAGTGAAGGTACCATGGTATTATTCTCCTGTTAGGGAGAATATACAGTAGGAGCCAATATCCACTGGGGATTGATTCCAGAGGTAGGTGTGGATACCAAAAACCATGGATAACAGCGAACACCACTGAAAATTATGGGCCTTCAGGTTTAAAATTCCATAGAGTTGCCTTAGATGACCTAGAAAATGGCTAGAGAGGATGCATTTTCTAGGAAGACTCTATGGTAGCTGTGCTGTTTTGTGTCCTGTGGATAACTGAATCAGTGGATAATAAATCAGTGGATATGGTGGTCCTACTGTATTACTGACCAGATTTGTTTTTCTGATTATCTATCTACCTATTTGAACAAATGTCTTGGCTCAGAAGCAAGAAGAAGAAACGTAGATGTAAGAAATACACACACAGAGAGAGAGTGATTTTCAAAGAAATAAACCATGTTAGTCTGTTGCAGCATAAAAAGGGTAGGAGAAGGAAGAAAGAAGGAATTTAATGAATGATTAACAGATTCAGCTTAGTATGAGCTTTCATGGATTTCTATCCACTTCTTTAAATGCATTGATGGAATACAATCTTTTAAGCCATAGGTTATTTAAGTCCAGTTACATAGCAGTGGGGGTAGGTGTGAGACATACAGCAAAATGCAGTCTATCTTAAATTTCTTCACTCCCCAGAAAATCACCAGCAGGGGGCCCTCTTATGCCATTCTAATTTCTTGTGAAAAAATGGGAGACAGAAATTGAGAACACACCACCAAGGCATAAGGGTTTTATTAATTTGTCCTTGTTTAAAAAAAAAAATATGAATGGGCCAGGCTAGATCATCCAAACTCTGTTTAAAGACCTACAAAGATGGGGAGTCCCCTACCCTCCAAGGCAATCTATTCTACTGTCTAACAGGTCTTACATTGTCATTACACTGAGCTTACAGTTATGCAAATGCTGATAAAAGGTACACATGGCTGTACTTCCAGAACCTCTTAAAAAGGTACCGCTGAGAGAGAAAGAGAGAGATCAAGAGAGAAGAGTGTCCTTACTTCTGGTCCTAGAAGTCCAGCTAGTCCTTTGGCTCCTGGAAAGCCTTGAAAACCTATAGCACCTCGAACGCCTGGTAACCCTTTACTACCTCGGAGGCCAAGCGTGCCCTGAAAAAGACAAAACACTCCAGAGGAAGAAGAACACCAACAATCTTAATGTCTTCTTCTCTTTCAAGTAGCTGTGTGGAATTCAGAGGCATAGCTACCATTGGAATGCAAAAAGCACTGGTCCTGGAGTCATGGGGCCACCACCAATGGAGTTGTGGGGCCACTACCTGCCCGAGTCCCTGCCCTGACAAACGAGATGGCATTGGACACCGTGCATAGAGAACACATTTGTACTTTGAACCCCCTGCCCTCCTTTGGCATTACACTAGGCCGCTGGTTGTATCCATGAAGAACTCATGCTACCTCATCTGGAAACTGTGCCCAACTCTACAGGGAAGGGTACTCACAGACATAGCCATGTTAGCCCGGATCAGTATGCAAAGAGGTCTTGTAGCACCTTGGGAGACTAAGTGAGAGGAAGAGGTTTGTAGCATAAGCTTTCGCAGGCTGAGTCTACTTCTGTCTCTGATAATGTAGACCCAGTCTAAGGAGATTATCACACTACGCTGTTATAGTGTTCTTATTCCACTTTAACTACTCTGGCTGCCTCCTGTGAAATCCTGGGATTTGCAGTTTAGGGAGGGACATTTAGAACTCTTAGTCAAAGAGCTCTTAGGCCTCACTAAACTACAAAGTCCAGGATTCCACAGGAGGCAGCCAGAGCAGTAAAAGTGGAATAATAGAACTAAAACAGTGTAGTGTGATCAAGTCCTTGAAAGCTTATGCATGCTACAGTATCCCTCTACAGGGAAGAGTAGTCAAAGACATAGCCATGTTAACTTGTATCAGTAATGCCAAGGGAGCTTGTAGCACCTTTGAGATGGAGAAAGAGAGAAATGTTTGTAGCATAAGCTATTGTCAAATGCATCTGATGAAGTGGGCCCAGTCTATGAAAGCTTATGCTGTAATAGATTTTCCTTGGGTTTTTCCGGGCTGTGAGGCCATGTTCTGGAAGAGTTTACTTCTGATGTTTCGTCTGTATCTGTGGCTGGCACCTTCAGAGAATAGTTGGGTAGGAATGTGTGTGAGGTTTATATACTGTGAACCCCTGTTGGGGAGGATATGTAAATTTGTGTATTTGAATGGTTAGTTTCTGGGTATAGAAATACAAGAAGGATTAGCGTCTGCTAACGGTTGTTTGATGGCCCATTATCTGCCAACCATTATCTGCCAACCAATCAACCAACCATTAACCAAAGAGACACTAATCCTCCTTACATTTCTATACCCAGAAACTAACCATTCAAATACACAAATTCACATATCCTCCCCAACAGGGGTTCACAGTATATACCCCCCCCCCACAAACTCCTACCCAACCATTCTCTGAAGCTGCCAGGCACAGATGCAGGTGAAACATTAGAAAGAAACTCTTCCAGAACACGGCCTCACAGCCCGGAAAAAAGCCAAGGAAAATCTATGGACACTGGCTGTGAAAGCCTTTGACTTACACTGCAAACTTTTCTCTCTCATTTATTCTCAAAGGTGCTACAAGGCCCATCTACAGAGAAGAGTATTCGCAGTCATAGCCATGTTAGTCTCTATCACTTATAGAACCTGAAGTTCATAACTTATCACTGTACCACTGCTGCAGAGAACCAGTATACGAGCAGAGGACATTCTGCCTACAAAGCTGATGCTCTACCAATGAACTAGGTTCTCTCCATGGGTTGTCTTCCACCTCTGACCTTCTGGATGTTTCAGCTTCAGCTCCCAGAAACCCCGACCATTGACCATTGCTCTCTGGGTCTGTTGAGAACTGAAATCCAATACATCTGTAGGGACCAAGGCCTACATGTATCAATGAGCATAACACCATCTATATTCCTCCCAGGGTTGAGAAGCAAACATTCTGATTTCAAACACTAAGCAGGATCAGTCCTGGATAGCACTTGGATGGGAAACCACCAGGGAAAAAATTGGATCTCTAGGTAGGGCAAGATGAGAATTCTGTCTTAAGCCTTGGAGAGCAGCTGCCATTCAGTGTTGGCAATACTGGACCAAATGGGAAATGTTCTGACAGCTTTTATACAAGCAGCTTTTTGTGTGCCTATGTTCTACCACTCGGTCATGGGAAAGAAAATAGGGTCATTCTGCCCCAGAACTTTTTGCTGCTTGGGTTAGATATCACTGATTAAACCTAGGAACAGGGATGACCACTATATGTGCATGTCACTCTACCTGATCACCTTTGGTTCCTGGGTCCCCTTTTGCCCCCTCTGGGCCTCTGACTCCCTGGAGAGAGAGAAAAAGAGAGATTTAGAAGAGATAATTTGTGAAGGTGGCATGATGAAGATTGACTTTTGTTGGAATTAGGAAGTAGTTTCCATGTCTGAGTGGGGATTCAAACCTTGGTATCATGGAGTTCTAGTCTCACACTCAAGCCACTACATGTCTGGCTTGAAAACAAAACAAAACAAAACCTCAAGCTCTTCCCATTGAATTTGTAAAGAAATCTGCCAATTCTGGAAAGTTCTTATTATAATTAAAAAAAACCCACAAATTCTCACTCTTTCATTCTCTCCCTGCCCCCTGAACATTACTAGAAGAAAACTGACTTACCTGCTCCCCAGGTAGTCCTTGAGGGCCAGACATCCCAGGTAACCCCTTGAATAAAGACAAAAGGCACTACATAAGAGAAGGTTTCAAAAACAATAGAGGGAGAAGGAAGAAGTGCCCAAGTGAGATGCCAACATGGATGTGGCCAGGAAGCTGACAAAACACTCCACACGTGTAAACTGCCATTGAAGCAACCCAACATCTGGTCCTTTTCCAGACACCATTCTTAAGTCTAGGCTTTGGTCTGGGTTATTTGGACAACCTGGCTCCCTCTATGGCAGAGGTACTTAACCTTTCCTATACCAGGGACCCCCTTTAAATATCTTTTGTTGCTGTGGACCCCCAAGACTTAACTCAAGATTTAAAACCACGAACACTACAACAACAATGCCTAACAACAACAGCAACACACCATCCATTAAACTTTCCATCAGAGGCACTGGAGGGGGAGAGGAGACTTTTCTTCAGCTTCTTCCTGCAAGTTACAGCTGGAGCAGATTGAATGGCAATGTGAAGGACAAGCCGGCCAGCAGGCCATCTTTTGCCTTGGCTCCTGTCCTGTGGCCACTCCACTGCAGTGAGGAGGTGGGCCAAGCAGCCTTCAAGCCTTCGCGGACCCCCTGTGAGGGCATCATGGACCCTAGATTAAGAACCACTGCTCTATAGGATTGCCTGAGTTTTAAGACTCTCAGAGGGGTGTTGCTCTCACACTCCCAGGCAGTGCATTCCACTGCCGAACAGCTCTTACTCTCAGGAAGTTCCTCCTATTGTTTAGGTGGAATCTCTTTTCCTGTAATTTGAGTCCATTGCTCCATGTTCTTGTTTCTGGATCAACAGCAAACAAGCTTGCTCCATCCTCAATATGATATCCCTTCAAATAAATTTAAAATTTAAAAAGTCACTGGTTTGTCACAGGCAAAGAATCCCCCGAACTGTTGTTCAGTCCTGGAAACCCTAGGTTGCAAACATCCAGTGGAATTGGAGAAAACAACAACAAGTTCCTAGTTCTCATTGTTTTTTCATAGAGCTATGTCCTTTCCCAAAGTAGAAACATAGGCTGTTATCTCTTGTTGCTGCTGTGTGCCTTTAAGTCACTTCTGACTTATGGCAAACCTGTGATGGGGCTTTCTTGGCAAGATTTGTCACAAAGGGTGTCGCTTTTGCTTTCTTCTGAGGCTGAGAGTGTGTGGCTTGCCTAAAGTCACCCAGTGGGTTTCCTTGACTGAGCAGGGATTCGAACCTTGGTCTTCCAGAGTCCTAGACCAACACTCAAACCACTACACCATGCTGGCTCTCTTGTGGTATCATTGTGTCAAATGGTAGTTCATGATGGGTTTTCTTTTTTGGTCACAGGACCTGCATGCACCATTCCTGCTTGCCTCCCAGCTTGTCCATGTCTCTGTGTATGGCTCTTTCTGTGACCGATGAAGATAGATGTATCTCAGTCACACAACTCCACCCCTAAGGAATAGCTGGAGACCAACAATATTCTCTAGATAGATTTCAGCACTTACCATAACGCCTTCTTGTCCCCGTGACCCTCGTAAACCAGGTGGCCCATCTGCCCCCTGTAACAATATAAACAGAGACATCCCATTAGGGGTGGAAACAACAGTAGCTGTTGGGGTGCGGTGGGGTAAAACCTACTTTTCAAGGGGCCAGTGGGGACAGATGGCTGTCACATAACTGATAAAATCCATCCATTTTGGGTTTTAGTCTAACATGTAAAGGCGGTATCCAAGGTTTTGCAGAGGATGGTGTTCAGCACCTAGGACAGCTCCTTGAAGCTAAAAGATGGAGTGGATTGACAGCCCCTCTGACATGGAAGCCACCAGACACCACCAGTGGCAGGACCCTCTTTAGAGGCACCTGCATTCTGTTTGAAGGACTGCCCCATCTAAGCCAAGTTTGAAGGAAACTTAAGAAGGAAAAACAAAGGCTTTGAAGTCACTCATCCACAGTTAACACCTGGATATAAATACATCACCTTTGTTGGCAGGAATTAAGGGAGAAAAATCAGACAAGGTCAAACTACCGAAGGCCAGGAATGTGACAACTTCTAGCTGTCCTTTGCAAGCACATCCAAGGTTATCTTGGGCTGTTTCATAGGTGGGAGAGGAAAGTGTGCAGAAAAGGAAGAGTCCACTTGAGAAAGACCCCACCTCTGCTCTTTTGACCCTTTTAAATTATACATAACCAGAACCCATTAATTCAACACATGGTTGAAAGAGTGGACCACATGTCAAATTAATGGGTTTGGGTTATACAGTAGCATTCCCAGATACGGAGATGTATCTGCTGACTTGTCATCCACTGATTCAATTATCCATGGTTGGTGATAGCAGGGGGTGGACAGGGGAGGCAGAGAGATCTCACCTCCCTTCTCCCTTCACCCCCCAGGATGGCTCCCATGGTGGCAATGGCAATGGGGCCGAAGGGAGGGGAGGAAAGATCTCACCTCCCTTCGCCCCCATGATGGTTCTGGTGGTGGCAGTGGCAACGGGGGTGGGCAAAGGAAGGGGAGGAGGACATATCACCTCCATGCTCCCTTTGCCCCCCAGGATGGCTCCCATTGTGACAATGGCAATGGGAGGGCAAAGAGAAGGGAGGGGAGATCTTGCCTCACTTCTCCCTTCGCCCCCTGGGATGGCTCCCATGATGGCAATGGTGACATGGAGGCATTCGTTATTGTCTGCAGATTTCATTATCCACGGGGGGGCCTGGAACCAATCCCCCATGGATACGAGGGTCCTACTGTAATTTAAAGGCATTGAAAGAGTGGATCAATGAAAAATGGACCGTTGAAAAGAGGGGAATGCCTGTAACAGAAGAGTTTAAGAAGTAAAGAATTTAAGAGGAGGAAAAGATATGTTGTTCTTACTGGATCTCCTTTGGCTCCAGGGAATCCTTCTCTTCCCAAAGGACCCTGCAAAGAAAGCAAGTCCATTTCAATGCAGATGCAGTAGTAGAAGGTCTCAATGGATTGTTCCCCTCAATGGATTGTGCCCCACAACCCCACATAGCACTGGCTATGCACTCTTCCATCACCAACCATCAACTGAAAGGGAAAAGTTAAATTGCAGCCATAATGTCAGAGACAGGCGGCAGAAATTCTGCTTAGGCATGAGAAACTTTGTGAGCTGGAAATTCACAAGGCTCGGAGGAATTTCAAGGAAAAGCAACTTAAGCATTTACAGGCCATTCCAAGCCATGTCCTCAGAGGTTGCGGCAACAGCAGTTACTTACAATATCAGTTTTAGCTGAAAGAAACAAGTCTGTGATTGGATTGGGTTTCAATTTGTGTATGTTGTGATCGATTAATTCATAGAATAGTTATTGCTGACTGGTTGGCTGTATGCTGTTGCTATGCGCACTATATAAAATAATGCATATTGGTCATTCTTTGGTTAGACTCTGGCTTGCTGGAGGCTCTCCGATGCATCTTTAAATACACTGCTGTTTTTAATCCACTAAGGATTCTACTCATTGAACCCTACTGGGAAATTTTCCCAAATTTTTCACCATCAAAAACTGCACTTACAGAACCTTTTAGCCAATGCTAGCATTGCACAGTCTGCCCTGACCTGGACAGGATACTGTCCTTGCATAATCTCCAAGAAACTGCAAACGTTTGTGTAACAGCATTTACACAAGTGTCGAACCACAACAGGAGTCTTGACACAATCAGCTCAACATGTACAGTTGTCCGTCCATATCCATGGAATTGGTATCAAAGGATTTAAGTATTCATGGCTTGAAAATAGTCTTTAAAAAATAATAATCCCAAAAGCAAACCTTGATTTTGCCATCTTATATAAGGGACACCATTTTGCTATGCCACTGCATATAATGGGACTTGAGTATTCCTGGATTTTGGTATCCACAGGGGGCCCTGGAACCAAACCCCAGTGAATATGACAGGACAAGTATATACTGTACCTACCCGAGCCCTTTATCATATCCTGCGTACAATAGGCTTCAATGAGTATGGCCAAATCCACACTCCACAAATAATCCAGTTTGAAACTAGATTATTTGCCACAGCTCCTTCCTCTGGAATCCTGGATTTGTAGTTTTACAAGGTCTTTAGCCTTTTCTACCAAAGAGTGCTTGTGGTTCACCAAACCATAAATTCCAGGATTCTGTAGGAAGCAGCCACAGCAAATAATCCAGTTTCAAATTGGATTATATGTGTAGTGTGGATTTTGTTGTACTCCCTTTCTCTCATTTTTTGTTCTGCTAAAAAAAAAATCTATAATTTAAACATCTAATTGAAAGGACAAAAATTAACTGCTCACCTGTAATCCTCTGAGACCTGGAGGTCCACGTCTCCCTTCTAAGCCCTGGGGTCCCTAAAAACAAACAAATAAACAACAACAAACAAACAAGAGAGGAATAACCCAAATATAGTGTGAAAGCAGGAGGAGTAGAGATGTGCATGAAATTATGTGGCTTTATTTAGCTTTGCTTTTTCATATGTGCCTGCCCAAGGATTAAGGTCTGCTGGCGGAGGGGTGGGGGGGGGTCTCCTCTGTGTCCCACCAGTGAGGTCAATACATTGTGCTGGGACATAGGAGAGGGCCTTCTCAACCACAGCACCCAAATGTCAAATGCCCTCCCCCTGGAGGCCCGACTGGCACCAACACTCACTTCCATTTAGACGTAAAGTTAAAACTCGCCTGCTTAGCGAGAACTTTGAGCCTCATTAATTCAACCCAAATCCTGTTATACATAGTTATAAAAACTTTTAAATCTGTTTTGTTTTGTTTTATTCATTACATTGGCCAATATGTTATTATTTTTAGCATATTTAAACCATTTTACTGTTTTCAAACTGTCTGACCTGTTTTAATGTTATTTGTTAGGCACCTTGAGATCTTTTAATATAGATTAACCGATATTTTAAGTGATTAACTGCATCCTTCTGGGACCCAGAGAAAACTAGTCAGAATTGCTATTTATTTGTTTGATTCTAAACCACCTATTTAATAGGGGCTGGGACCCATTTGGATTTTCCACTTCAAGAAACCTAACCCCCTTGGATGCCAATGCTTCAGCACCGGCTTGAGAAACAGGACCTTCCCTAATATTTTTTTTTATATATAAAAAAGGAAAAAGAGGACATACCTGAGGACCTGGTGGACCTGGTAAACCTGAAGGCCCCATTTCTCCCTAAAGGCAACAATAACACAAGTTTTTCATACACTCATTTCATACCACCCAACTGCTCCAGTTTGGCAGGGACAGTCCCAACTACTCCTCTGCTGTCCCATTTTTTCAGCTGCTTTTAAAACGTCTCAGTCTATGTCCTTCTCCCACTTCCATCTTTGTCCCCAGCTTACTTCAGTTGCTGCAAACTGAGTTCAAAGTGTAAAAAGTTGTTTGCACTCAATTTACTTGGCAGCAGGGGGGAGAGGAGAGGAAAGGAGGTGCCAGAGTTTTGTCCTTCCCAGTAGACTGAGGCAAAAGCAAACTGCTGCACCCTCTCCTAGCTTGTGTCCTCTTCCCCCTTAATAACTTTTACCATCTTGACCACACTCTGAAGTTGCTTGGCCACACGTGTCTGTGAAATGATGGAGGTATCCAAAGAAAAGAGTCCGGCAAAGTTATCAAGGGAATGTGAACACAGCAAATATAAGTATTCTAATTTGGAAGACGTTTCAGTCTCTCACTCTCTGTCATGCTAGAAATTTGGAGACCGGAGGAAAATTTCATTAAGGGTCAAAATTCTTATTTTGGGAAGGGGGGGGCATGCCCTTATTCTCTCAGGTGCATGTCCATAGGTTAATGCTCTCATATATAATTGTCACTGGGATTTCACCTAAAGTTAAACCAAAAGTAGATTTGGGGCTTATTCTTCAGGCCAAACACCTGAGGAAGTCATGGAGACAAGCCAAAAGGATTCTGAGATTTCTGAGTCATGGATTGCCGGAGAGGGGACCAATCAGAATGAGTTTTCAGTTTAGTCCTCAGGTGAGAATGTTCAAGGGATTGCAAGACAAGACTAAGGAATTATCAGAATTTTTGGGGAAAGGTTTAAGAGAGAGGATGGAGTTCATGTATCTGCACTCCAAGCCTCCTTAAGAACTTAGGACAACTCACCTGGGAGCCATTGACTCCTGGTAATCCAACCATGCCTGGTTGTCCTTGCTCACCCTGTAAAGCAAAAGGCAACTTAGTAGTGGTGTCACTAGGGTTGGTATCACCTAGTGTGATAACTCCTGCTGTAATTCCTTTGTAGTCCAAAAGGTTATTTCTCTAAATGCAAGACTGAGGGCTTAATGCATATTGACCTTGGATCTGGTGCAATTTGTACACATGACACTTGCTGTGAATCCATTCCTTTTAGCCGTTAATCTAGCTTAACAAAAACCACAAGTTGCTCCGGTGTTGTGGACATGTGGACACCTGGATGAGGCTGAATCCAGAGCAACACAGCTGTCCACACATCTACCACATTTGCCCCACTATCCTTTCCCCTTCAGTGCTTCTGCCATTGCCTTGCCTACTGGGTCAAGCAAATATATGCAGAGCCAGGCCACCGCCATCACTGCTGGTGAGGTCAGAACAGGGATGCCGCACCATGTGATCAACAAGAAAGGAGTCGCTTTAACTCTAGACACTACAACTCCCAAATTCTCCCAGACATCATCATGGCCACGCTAGTAAAAGGAGGTACTTAGAATCATAGAATCATAACATTGGAAGAGACCACAAGGGCCATCTAGTCCAACCCCCTGCCATGCAGGAACACACAATCAAAGTATGCCTGACAGATAGCCATCCAGCCTCTGTTGAAAAACCTCCAAGGAAGGTGACTCCACCACACTCCCAGGCAGTGCATTCCACTTCTGAACAGCTCGTACTGTCAGGAAGTTCTTCCTAATGTTTAAGTGGAATCTCTGTTCCTGTAGTTTGAGTCCATTGCTCTGTATCCTAGAGTCTGGAGCCGCAAAAAACAAGCTTGCTCCATCCTCAGTATGACATTCCTTCAAATATTTAAACATGGCTGTCATGTCCCCTCTTAACCTTCTCTTCTCCAAGCTAAACATGTCCAGCTTGCCCAAGAGTTGTAGGCCAAAAAATGATAACCTTTGCAAGATCTTACTTTAATCGTATTGTGGGAATACCTCCCAGTGAGGCAGAATGGTTGGACAGAAATGCTTTAAAGTAATAAGTAACTTAATAAACAGATATTAAATTCTCATTGCCCAATTCAGACTATGAATTACCAGGGCTTCTTTGCTTTTTGAAAGTGTCAGAGTATCCTCAACAAATTCAAGAGGATGTCTCCTTAAAGTTGCTCTGCAAGCCAAGGATGAAGGGGTTCTGGAAGCCATGTTGCCAGTTTTTACCAACAGGGGCCACACCAGCTCCCCAAAATGAAACCAGAGAAGTCCAGTTTTGCAAAAAGAAAGACAGATAGACAGACAGACAGACTTTTAGGGAGGTGTAGGAGCAAATGAAGGCATGGGGATTAGACTGCCATTTTGCACACACACACACACACACACACACACACACTCCTTCAGTATTTTCCCTACTGCCTTTTCTTTCACTTTCTTTTAATACAAAATTGCCACTTTCAGGGGTTTCCAAAAACAGAAATAGCATTCTATTCCCCCCCCCTCCGGATTTATTTTCCAGCGAGGATGGATTGTAGCATGTTCAGATGAACCCTGGGCTGCAAGAAACAACCCGTGGGCCACATGTTCCCCAAAGCATGCAGGAGTCCCACTTCTGATGTAGGCCAACACCACCTCCACACAAAAATATGCCCCGCTGTCAACCAGAGCATATTCCTTTTCACATATTATCCACACAGTTCTTGACCTGCATAGACTGATGGTTGAGAACAGTCCCAAAGAGGAAATCTGTCCAATCTTCAACTAATCATTGGCTTGATTACTTTCACGTCTGCCCCCAAAAGAATCCTGAGAACAACTCAAGATCTTGTACCCCCCACTCACAACATTACAATTCCCAATATTCACTAGGGAAAGCAAATGATTGTTCAACCAGCATTGAACTCTGTCCCATAGATATTCCAGACATTGGAAAAAGGATTAGATGACTGTGACGACCCCCTTATGGCTCAGCGATCCCATCACTCCTTGGCCAGCTGCCATCTTGGTTCTCAAAATGGCCACACAAGTTGCAGTAGCATGGGGCTTGGAGGCAACAGAACAGCTTAGCATTCACAGGTTAATGGGAATCATTTCTGGGACCGAGAACAAATCGGATATAAAGACCAATGGAAGACACATTGAAATGATTACCATAGGCCCAGCGGGTCCTGAACAGCCCATGAAGCCAGCTTCCCCCTGTAAGAAAAGAGAGTAATTGAAGAGACTCTTGCTTCCACAAGAATGAAGCTCTTGTAAACTTTGACTTTTTTGATCCTGGGAAGAAGTGTCTTCTGAAAAGCATACTTAGGACATTATCAGACACATCAACTACTGTGTCATAAGGATGCCACAGACATGTGAAGGAGTGCACATATCAGAGGATGTCACCCTTTTGTGTTTATGTCCTGGTCAAAACCTATCCTATTGACAATCAATAGATCCCCTGTGGTGCTTTAGTGTTGGCATTGCCAGCTTATGAAACCTTGCATCATTTAACTCATGAAACTATGGAGTCAATGGTGGGTCCAGCCAGAACACTTCTGGTTAAGATCGTGACCTCCAGGTAGGTGACACACTTTTTATGACCCTCCCCAGCTTACTTGGACACTTTTAAATGTGTCTGTGCTTTTAAACACTTTGCCGGCATAAAAATGGAAAAGTTATGCCAGAAAAAGAACAGGGTTTTTTGGGGGGGGGTGTTGTGCATTTGGAACACAAATAGCAATTCTTCCAAGACTTGATAGACCACTGCCTGATGCCTGGTCTACTAGGAATGTAATTTTCATGAATTTCCTTCCCATGAACAAGAACAATTTATTTAACCATTCTGATCCCCAGGGTGAGAAAGCTCTCAAAAATTGTGCAGGTTTTGAGGAATATTTTCAGTCCAGGGTTTCTTCTGCAAAACCTACACATATATCTCCCGTTCACCCACACAAACTTGCTTTCTGCACAGAAAATAAAATTTATAGATTTTCCTTGGTTTTTTTCTGGGCTGTGAGGTCATGTTCTGGAAGAGTTTCTCTGAAGATGCCAGCCACAGATGCAGACGAAACGTCAGAAAGAAACTCTTCCAGAACACAGCCTCACAGCACGGAAAAACAAACAAACAAGGAAAATCTATGGATGCTGGCCATGAAAGCCTTCGACTTCACAATAACATTTATGTGCATAAAATGCAGTTTTCTCTGCAAAAAAAATAAATAAAAATAAAACCTTTCTCTGCAAATAATAATAATAATAATAATAAAACCTGCATGTGGATTTTTAAGTCCTGAAGTGTGTGAGGGTTCCCATTTACCCAGAATTTTTCTCATCATGGCTTCCTGACACTCAGAAACTGCTTTTTCATGTGGGAGTGAAATATTTACGAATATTCTTTCCATCCCTAGTTTACACTCACACAGCAGAATGAGGACACAGGATGCTGAAGGGCTTAAACGTACTGGATTGTTTTGGGGCATTTTTGAATAGTTTCCTAATAGAAAAGTGTATCTCCCTGCAACTGGAAAACTAGCACAGCAGTGGATGGATACAACTTAACCCTAAACAGTCAAAACAAGGCATCCCTGCAGCAGGCAAATGAAAGGAATAAGCAAAAATCACTCACCATTGGTCCTGGGCGTCCCTGGAAACCAGATGGGCCTCTTACACCCTTCACACCCTATAAAACACAACCAATATGTCTATGAGGTTTCATGTCTGAAGCTACTGGTTCTGATGTGAGTGGGGCAGTGAGTCTGTTCCAGGCTTTATACCAAATTTTCAAGGTGCTTTCCTTATCTCCCAAGAACCTTGGAGAGCAACTTTAAAGTTCAGAGTAAAAACCAGAACAAATTCTCTGCCCCATTGACACTGGAGCCAGTAGTCATTGCTGACTGAAGCCATCAAGGTTTTGTGACATTTTCAGGAGATGACAATAACTGTACAGTGACAATAACTTGCTTAATTTTTTGATACTTATATGCCACTGTTCCAGCCATTCAAAAAGAAAAATGCAGTGGAAGTCAAGAACAAGTAATTAACAAAAGACAGAGGCAAAAGAAAAAAAGATCCAAAATGAACAAAACCATCAGATAACTGTACTGAACGCTGGTCTAAACAATTTTTTAAAGGGCTGCAGTAAATACAGTTGATGAAATAAGGAACAGGTGGGCCTCCCAGAAGAGAGAGTTTAAGAAACTGAACACCGCTAACAAACAAATATTCTCTTGGATTTCTACCAAAGAGATCTCAGACAACAGCACAGTACTTAGACCTACTCCAGATGACTTTTAGGCATTTAGTGAGATTAGGTGATATACGGTATATATACACTATACAAATATATCAGTTTGATATCACCTTAACTGCTGTGACTCCATTCCTCAGAAACTTGAGATTTATACTTTGCTAGGTCCTTAGAATTCTCTGCTATAAAACTCTAATACATTCCCCATAACTACATCACTAGAGCTCAGTAATGGAGAATTCTAAGTCCTTCACCAAACTACAAGCCCCAGATTTCCATAGGATCATAGAGTTGGAAGAGACCCCAAGGGCCATCCAGTCCAGCCCTCTGCCATGCAGGAACACACAATCAAAGCATGTCCAACAGATGGCCATCCAGCCTCTGTTTAAAAACCTCCAAAGGAGGAGATCCATCACACTCCGATGAAGAGCGTTCCACTCTTGCTTAGCTCTTACTATCAGCAAGTTCTTCCTAATGATTAGGTGGAATCTCTTTTCCTACAGTTTGAGTCCATTGCTCTGTGTTGTATCTCTGGAACCACAGAAAACAAGCTTGCTCCATCCTCAGTATGACATCCCTTCAAATATATAAACATGGCTATCATGTCCCCTCTTCACCTTCTCTTCTCCAGGCTAAACATACCCAGCTCCCTAAGCTGCTCCTCATAGGGCATGGTTTCCAAACCTTTCTCCATTAGATAGAGCCATAGCAGTTAAAGTGGCATCAGACTTCTCTAACTGTAGAGTGTAGATACACCCTCACTTAGAATTAAACAATTCCAGGTATCAGAACTGACCAGAGGTAATCATCCATCCACATGTCTATCCTCCTGGTTATTTCCCTCCTTCTATCTTGAAAGGAATTATGACACCTAAAAGTCAAAAGTCCCTATCAATTGGCTCCCCAGAGATCAGCCCATAGATCCTGATTCACCATCTGACCACTCCTGATATAGCTAAAGGGAATACCTGTAACCCAAGAGGCCCAAAAGGTCCACGTTGTCCTTTGATTCCCTAGGGAAGGAAACAAAAGGGAGACAAGAAGCCTTCACAAAAGTGCTGGTGTGAAGCTATAGAGCCAGAGAGGTGAGCACAAAGGGGGCAGGGACCCATTTTTGCCCCATGCCTCCATGGGGAGCAGCACCAACCCATCTGACATGGCTAGAAGTAATACAAAACTCCTGTTTTGATCCCCACTTTGCGTTCGGGGATGTGTAAAGGGCTTGGCAGATGGGGGAATGAACTACTGGAAGGGGTGTTGAACCATTGCAGGGGAGGAGGTTGGGGTAAAATTCATCCAAGTTTTTTTTAAAAAAAAACTAGCTGACCCAGCGTAACATGCACCATTATAGTAGGTTCACATGGTTCAGCCACTCGCTATTATTTTAGGAAAATAATATTGCCTTGTTTTACATGTGGCTGGTGAGTGTCTGAGGGAGTGAGAGGAGGGACGGGCCCTTGTGAGGCTGAGGGTGGAGATGTAGATTGAGTGGCAGGAGTGGATTGGGAGGTAGAGAGGGAATTTGCATGTGGGTGGTGATTGGCTGAGGGAGCGAGGGGATTGGTTGGGTAAGCGGCCAATCAGCACACTGGGAAAGGAAACATACCTAAGAGTTTTTATATCTATATACCTATACCTATATAGATATATAGATATAGATTATACCTATACATATAGATATACATATAGATTGGGGGAGGATCTGGGGTTTTGGAAGGACTTCAGGGCACTTCAAAGCCTGTACATCAAGATCCCAGGGGCCACATGTGGCCCATCGGACACCTGGTAATCAGCCCTGCTTAAAACTGTAAGTGGGTTGGGTTCCCATCACCCATATGAGCCTCCTTATTGTCTGACAGGTGGGTAAGGAAACTACAGCCAACAGGTCATGCATGACACACAGACCCCGGGACTTTCCCCAGGCTGTCTGGATCCCTTCCAGACTCCCTCCATAACCGTATTACCACACTCACCTTTGTGCCTTTCTCTCCCTTTTCTCCTGGAGCACCAGCGTCACCCCGAAAACCCTGGAAAAGGGACATTTGGCTGATTTTACTGGACCTATTGGGCCTCCAAGGCCCCACCAGAACACACACTTCAAATGTAACAAGCATCAAGAGACTCAACTTTGGACACCATGGCTGATCCACGTGCCTTTTTGCATCTTAACTGGCTTGGGCCTCATCTGAACATAAGTGGTAGAGTCTTGGAGGTGGACAGAAAAGACTATACCACTCTAAACTGCACGTGAGAAAGAAACTACATCTTTTGATGCGTTCCTGTCCAACTTACCAACCAACCAACCTTCAGTGGGAGTAGCACATGGAATCTGCACTTTTGTCTTGAACAGAGATGTGGGAAACATCCAGTATTGATTCTGCAACATATTGTTTTCCCCAAATCCCACCTATGTTCTCAACTCAACCTTTGTTCATATCAAGTTCAGGATTTTCTTCTTTCTTCTCACATGGAAATTCAAATACTTTTTCCTCCAAGTGACAAAAGCAGCTCTCTGTGTATTTTTCATCTACATATACTTTTAGCCATTCAGGTGTTTTTTTTCCATGCATGTACAGTATTGTGTATATTTTATTTCTCCCAAACACACTGCAAGCCTCACCAATGGTCAGATTGCTACCTCAAGGTGCACTTTGCCTTCCAATGAGTTTCAGGAAATACAAGCTGTATAATTGAATAACATTTGCCATGAAAAACTAGAATTTTCAACCAGTCAGGGTCACCATGAGTTGAAATTGACTTAAAAGTACATAACAATGAAATGTTGAATGGGGCAAATAAATCATTAGTGCGTATGGCAGGTAAGAAAACACATACAAGTCCCCCCACTGCCCCATATCTGTGGGGGATATGTTCCTAGACTTAATGTTTATAAGTGAAACTGCAGATAATAGCAAACCCCATTAAAACAAAGGCCTTCCAGTACAGGCATACAACAGAGTTGCATTGGAGGACCTAGCAATTCCTAGAGAGGACACCTCTCTAGGCATTTTTCAACAAAACCCTATGGTTATGTGTCCTTATTTTTTCAGCCACAGATAACTGAAACCATGGATATTGTTTCCATGGATACAAGGGTGACCTGTACATCCTCCATGGCGCATTGACAAGAAGAACCAAAAATGCTGAAGGAGACAATTCCAATTGTCTCACTGCAGGAGACATTGCTTAGTTCTCTCATTCTTATCTGAGTACGGTCCCAGTTCCCACCTTGGCTAGTTGTCCCAACTCACCTCATCTCCTTTTTCTCCAGCAGCTCCTTGATCTCCCTTAAATCCTTGAGGGCCCTATTTTTTAAAATATATATATATCAAAAAGGAAGAGCTCAGATACATACACCATGCTGTAAGTTATGTTTCAGAGGTGAGTTTGGTGAGGTCCTCCTGTTCCTACCTGCTCCCCTGGTAGTCCAGGTGGCCCAAGGTTTTGATCTGTGCCTGGAGGTCCATCTGAGCCAGGAAACCCAACATGTCCTGGAAGGCCCGGTAGCCCAGGTTCACCCTTGAGAAGGAGACAAACATCACAGTAAAAAGATACTGAAGGCTGACCCACATGGTGCTTTTTTTTCACATCACCCCTAACAAGAAGTTATTCCCCCTTTCACAATTACAGCTCCACTTCATCTGCCATGGCAATCTTAGGATGTATAGTTTTGTGAGGCATTAGAGTTCTCTGTCAGACACATCTACATACCTTATAAAACTGCAGATCCCAAGATTCCACAGGATAGAGCCTTGGAGGCTTTAAATTGTAAACCGCTTAGGGAGAGCTTTGGCACTGATAAGTGGTATATAAATATCAACACTATTGCTATTGGAAGTTAAGGCAGTATCAAAGTGCATCAACTGTGCAAGATAAAAGGGGCCTGGTGGTTCTCCAGATGTTTTGGACTACAATTGCCACCATCCTTTACCTTTGGCCATGCTGGCTGGGGCAGTTTGAGATTTGTAGTCCAAACCACCTAGAGTGCCAGGTTGCCTACACCTGCTCCCCGTTGTTCAAGTATATAGAAATAAAAAGACAATTCTGGGAGAACATGGTGGAAGTTTATAAAATTAGACAGAAATTGGAGAGTGAGTTATCTCCCCCCCCCGCCCCCATAATCAAAGTCACCCAATGAAATGGATGCCAAAGCTAATGGGAACTGTAGTCTCAAACATCTTGATCCTTGGCATAGTGGCCCCATGGTAGAAGCAACATCTGAACCTGGGATTACACAGTTAATGGCTCAATATATACTTAGCTGCTGTGATACAGTATCATCTTACCTGGTACCCTCTCCATCCTTTTTCACCTGGCTCCCCTGGATATCCGGGAAGACCCTGGAGACACAAGTTCAACCTAAGTACAAAGTATAGCCAATGCAAGGGGATATCCCCCCCACTCTGTTTGCACTCAGGGACATATTCTAGTGTAGAAATAAAGCCCAGGGATGCCAAATCTGCACAAGGAGCAACATCCAGAGATTGCCCTGAAAGTCCCAATTGAACTGGGTGAAGGGGGTGGTGAGGGATGGAGAGGAGAGGTACAGCCAGAGATGCCCTGAACATTTGCAACTCAGAATTTGAATCACTGTGCATCCCAGAAACATCTCCAGTTATTTCTTTTGTGTGTGTGGGGGGGGGGAGCAAATCCTGAGAGATTATTTCTCATGGCCAATGTGTTATTACTTTTGTTCTAGGAAGGGGTGGGCAGAGTGAAGTGCGTAGGCCAGATATGGTCACCAGGGCCATATCTGTGCCCTCCCCAGGACCCACTAAGGGTCAAACTTTTCTTGCAAATATATCTATATCTATATCTATATCTATCTATCTATCTATATATGTATTTTCCCAGATGTAACCAAGATGCCTGGTATTCTGTGGTGGCCTTCCATCCAGCCCTGGAGAAACACAGCTGCCAGTATTATGCTAGATGGACCAGTGGTCTGGGAGGTCGGAAGGACCACCATTATTTTTACTAATGCCCAGCCAAACTGAGATACAGTAGGACCCCTGTAACTGCAGGAGATTTGTTTTGGGCCCCATGGATAATAGCAATCTCCACCCAACACCACCCCACTGCTGCCACCGCAACCCTCCCAGGGGAAGGGAGGTGAGATCCCTCCTCCCCCTTCCCCCTTCCCCCTTCACTGCAGCAGTGACCGGAGCCCCCATGGAGGAAGGGACAGGGAAGGTGAGATCCCTCCTCCCCCTCCCTTACCCCCCGCCATTGCCAACTGCAGATAATTGAATCAGCGGTTGGAGAATCAGTGGATATGGGGGGGTGCTATTGTATTAGTATGCAACATCTGACACACAACTCCCAACAAGTTTATCATCTCTATGTTTGTTCATCTTACTTACAGGCAAACCTGGCTTTCCTGGATGACCTGCTGGGCCCGGAAGTCCTGGTTGATTCTGAGTTTTGTTTAAGAAATAAGAAACAACACCATTATCCACCCAAAAAGGTGTATATGGACCTGATGGAATCTCAAGACCTATTTGCACCTTATAATTTGATATGTATTTCCCCCTCTTCAGTTTCCCTCGCCTCCCTTTATTACAGCTGAAAAACAAAATCATGTGAGTGTGTAAACCAGGAACACCAAGTCAGAAACTTTTATGATCAGGTGTGAGGTAGGTCAGGACTCGAACACAAATTCCAGCGGGTCAGGCACCAATTGCTGAATTTCCCAGGCTAAGCCTTCTCTAGCCATAATGTTGCCAGTTGATTCAAAGCTCTCATTCTATGTTTTTTTGCTGCTACTACAAACAGCATGTCTAGATAAAATATCACCTCCTGCTCCAAATTCAGAAGACGGGGATACTTACTGGCCAGCCTGCATGGAGAAGCTGATAAAATGAGGATTGCTACAAGGAAGAAAAGGACAACAAAGAAAACTTGGTCACTAATATAATTTTTCAAATATGACCTAACTGGAAATGGAAAGAACAAGTTCTGTTCAAAACTTTAAACCTAAAAAAGTGGCTTTCTTCTTAAAGAGAGATGAGCAACAATGCCAATCGTTTGACCTAAATTCCAAGATCACAGATACCATTATTTTCTAGGCTTCTAAGACTGTTTCTAGACTGCTTTTAGGAGTTTTAAAAGAGTATTCTGTGTTTTAAATGTTATCTTTGTATTGTTTTAATTGTCTCTGGCTTATTAGAAGACCCCCCCCCAAAAAAAGACAGAGACGGGGGGGAATTCTAATCTGAGGGAAACTTTCACAACAACCCAACTAAGCATAACAAGCTGGAACGTGTCCAGAGGAGAGTGACCAGGATGGTGGGAGGTCTGGAAGCCATGATGCCCTATGAGGAGTGGCTTAGGGAGCTGGGTATGTTTAGCTGGAGAAGGGAAGGTGAAGAGGGGACATGAGAGCCATGTTTAAATATTTGAAGGTATAGCATACTGAGGATGGAGCAAGCTTGTTTTCTGCAGCTCCAGAGACTAGGACATGGAGCAATAGACTCAAAGTACAGGAAAAGAGATTCCACCTAAACATTAGGAAGAACTTCCTGACAGTAAGAGTTGTTCAGCAGTGGAATGCACTGCCTGGTAATGTGGTGGAGTCTCCTTCTTTGGAGGTTTTTAACAGAGGCTGGATGGCCACCTGTCGGGAGTGCTTTGATTGGGTATTCCTGCATGGCAGGGGGTTGGACTGGATGGCCCTTGTGGTCTTTTCCAACTTTGTGATTCTATGATTCTATGTTTCATCATTGCAAAATGGTGTTCGTTGGGTGAGGGATGGAGGCTCCCAGACTATTCAAGGTGAAACATGCTTAGTGGCTGGAAGGCTGAATCCCAGCACTCCATCTTGCAAGATTTTTCTGCAAACTCCACATGTCTTTTCCTCAAGTAAGATGAGCAATCATCTCTGCTGTTTCATATAACTTCTAGGATCAGAGATATTGGGCGCCTGAGAAGATTAAACCTCGAAAACAGAGGAGGAGGGAGCGGAGACAGAGACACAGAGAAACTGAAATCTCCTCTCGGACAAAACCCAAAGATCTTTCAACATATGGAAATATTTCTAAGGAGGAAAAAAAACACGGAGCTGCTCTCAGACAGATGATGGATGGGCAGATTTAACTCAGGACAAAGAAGCAACAGGCCTTGTGGCTCCTTTAAAGTTTATCCCAAATTGATTAATGTGAGGAGAAATAGGGGGGTGGGGAAATACCCTGACAATCTGTCAGGGAGGGCTGAGGGTTGGAGAACCATGCCCCATTCCTTACTGAGCCAGTTAAATCTCATTTTCCTCTCTGAAAATCATACACAGGGAGAGTTTGCAGCGGAGGGACACATTATTGGTTGAGGGAAATTTCTTCTGAAGTGTTGGGGTAGGGAGGACTTGGAAGGGGGTGAAATGACAGTGAGATCTCCTGCTCACTTGGGATTCTGTTTCATTTAATGCTGGTCCTAAATATCTCCCTCACCCTCTGTATCTTCAATGCTCCATCCTCTGGCTGCAAGGGTGTCATCATGTTTTGCAGGATTTCTATTGGGGTGCAATGCCCTCATCCCTCCCTCCTGCCCCAAAGCTACACCGATGTCCAGGGCAAACTCATTATCAGGAGACAGAGACTTTCAGATAGTCTGAACCCAAGCCATACTTCTAGTTTTGAAGCCAACAATGAGATTTTCTAAACATTAAAACAGTGCAGATGTAGAAACTTACTTAACAAAGTACTTAAAAGGTGAGTTCTTGCTCCTGGAGCCTTCCAAGAGAGGAAACTCATCCCTCTTTTTTTGCATTTTAGGGAGCTTGGATGGGATCAAGAGGTGAAAAACTAGCTTTGGTGGGCCATATGTGGCCTCAAGTCTCCACTCAGCCCACCCTTGAGGTACCCGGGAGAGACCAAAATCTGAAAAATCTCTCCCACTGCAGCTCTCGACCAACGGCAAGAGAGGAGCTAGAAAAACAAGAACATGTGCTCTTTCCACACTCGAAAGGACATGTTGCAGCTTTCTTTAAAAAAATAAATAAATGAAAGCCTCCAAGCATCAAAGGCCACTAATATCCTAGGCCTAATTTCATGTCAAAGCAAGAGGCAGCCCCAGTTGTGAAGGGAAAAGTGAGCTCATATAGAAAACAGATGACATTTTACTCAATGGCAGGTTGGCTGGAGGAGCGCCCACTAGGATTCCCTGAGCATCCTCCCTCCCCAGATGTTTTTCATCTGGAAGGTATCCTTTTTTTACCACCGTTTGCGCTCAAGAATGTGGGTTAGGGGAATACAGAAGGTCGCACATTTGAATTCATACTATGGGGGGGGGGGGAGAAGACCCAAGATCCAGGGATGATGCCAGATGTGAGTGAGGATGGAGAAATCTCTTTCATTTTCTATAACACACACACACACATTTTTCTTCTAGTACAAGTTCATTCCAATCCTGCTTTCCCATCAGTTTCCAACTCTTCCCCCCCCCGTCTTTTCCACACAAAATGTTCATCAGTATTGTGTACACAGTTTCCCCCCATAGAAACATATGCTACAAGGGCTTTCCTACAGTCTATGCCTCTTTCTATTCTATGAAAAGTGAAATACTATTATGTCCCAGCCTTCAGAGTAGTAGCAGGAGCACAAATGAAGTTGGCTTGTATTTAGTTGCAAGCCAACCAAATTCTGTGTTGAAATGTGCTGTTAAAAATACCATGTTGGCCTGATCCTTTTTGTGGTTCAGGAACTGCTATGTATTTCCCCCTGTGGTGTTTCTGCCTCTGGTACCAAAGTTTTGGTTAAAGAAGATAAGCCCAGGAATATCTCTGCTTCATTAACTGCAGTATATCTTTCCTTGGTTAAGTATAATTAAGCATACTTAAGTATAATAAGAGCTAATTTCTAGCTCTTCACTTCAAATAACTAATGTAAAAAACCTAGCCAATAATAATGTTGTTGCCATTTAAAAGTGTGATTTCATGGATGCACTTTTGCACTATAACTAAAATACTATTTTTTATTAAGAAAGAAAGAAGGAGAGTTCCAATATGTCTCAGAATTAAAAAGAAACCCTCTCAAAGATGGGAATAAAATGCTTCGGCTGGTGCCAGGAATTGCTAGTAAATAGCCTAGGAGAACAGAAATGTCATTTGGAGAGAGGCAGATAGAGACAGAGATAGACAGACAGACAGACAGACAAGACAGACAGACAGACAGACAGACAAGAAGTACAGCAACAAATATTGCAGCTTCCTGACATATTTCCCCCACCTGAAGAAGTGCAGAGTTTTACAGGTGGGGTATAAATACTGAAAGGAACATGCTCAAAGGAAGGAATTTTCATGGGCTTTCACCCCCCAAAGTAAAACTCTTTGGTTGGTTTGTTTTGCTAATTTTTGGATTGCTTTCCCCATCTGGGCGCTGAGTATCTGCCCAGCTTCATACATCCAATACCTGACCAAGAGAATACTGAAGGAGTGAATGTCTAGTCCCCCTCCGTCCTTCACCAGATCTGAATATTTTAATCTCCAGATCTAATTTCTAGCTCTTCATTTCAATGGTATTTTGTTTTAATTGAAGATTGTGAACTGCACTGCCCTCATGAGGGTCAAAAAAGCTGGGTAGAGATACTTCAGTTTATTAGCCAATTTCTTATTTCTCATGCATCTTTTTAGAAAAGCATTCACGTGAGCCAACACAAATGCTCTGGCTTGAAATAAGGTGCTGGAGGAAAGGTGTACAGATATCATGGATTGCCAGAAAGATAAATAAATGGGTCTTAGAACAAATTAAGCCTGAACTGTCCTTAGAGCTCAAAATGACTAAATGGAGGCTATCAGACTTTTGAGATGACATGATGCATTAGAAAAGATCCTCAGAATTGGAAAAGTTGAAGGCACTAGGAAAAGAAGACCACCACATTACAGGTGGATCGATTCAATCTAGGAAGCCACAGCCCCAAGTTTGCAAGTTCTTAGCAGGACTGTTAATAACACAGTGTCTTGGAAGTCATAGAACCATAGAGTTAGAAGAGACCATGAGGGCCATCCAGTCCAACCCTCTGCCATGCAGCAATACACAGTCAAAGCACTCCCGACAGATGACCATCCAGCCTCTGTTTAAAGATATCCAAAGAAGGAGACCCCACCACACTTCAAGGCAGCATATTATCCTGCTAAACAACTCTCACCTTCAGGAAGTTCTTCCTAATGTTTAGGTGGAATCTCTTTTCCTGTAGTTTGAACCCATTGCTCTGTGGCCTAGTCTCTGGAGCCGCAGAAAACAAGCTTGCTCCATCCTCAGTATGACATCCCTTCAAATATTTAAATATGGCTATCATGTCCCCTCTCAACCTTCTCTTCCCCAGACTAAACATGCCCAGCTCCCTAAGCCGCTCCTCATAGGGCATAATGGCTTCCAGACCTCCCACCATTTTGGTCACCCTCCTCTGGACATGTTCCAGCTTGTCATTATCCTTCTGGAATTGTGGTGTCCAGAACTGGCACAGTTTTTTGTTCAGAGGTCCATAAGTTGACTTGGTTGACTCAGTGCCTGTCTACACGGCAGAAATGAGTAAAATGTTATCTACTTACTTTGCATCTTGCTTACCATAAATGCCAGCCAGTCTTCCTTAGAGTTCCTCCAGAGGATGATTGCAGGCACACCAGGGATGCCAGGATGCCCTGGATCACCAGTGTGGCCTGTCCGTCCAATTGCACCAGGGTTTCCCTGAAAAAAGAAAGAAAGAGTCATATCTTAGGTATTTCCACAGATAGAAGGTACAGTATAACCCCTGCATACATACCCACACTTACTGTGGATATCAGAAACCACAGATAACAGCGAACTCTATAAAAATGATTTCCAGCCCATGAATACCATAGAGTTGTGCTGGAGGACCTAGAAGACGCCTAGAGAGAACACCTTCTCCAGGTGTTCTCCAGAGCAACTGTATGGTCAGCTTATGGTGGAACCAGACCATAGAGTCATACTGGAGGAACTAGGAAATACCTAGAGAAACCTTTTTTTTTTTCACATGCAGGTAAGTGAATCTATGGATATGGGTCCTGCAGATACAGGAGTCATACTGTATTTTTGTTCAATCTATGAGAGGAATATCAATCAGCTGAGCCTGTGGTTCTGCTAAGGGATGAGGGAAAAATACTAAGCTACTTATATTCTGAGTGCCAAGAAGGGGATCTTTAATCTTCTATGGTCAGCCTTTTAAAAAAGTAGGGGATTCCTTGCATCCATTTCAGTGTGGCATACAGGGGTGTCGTGGATCCAAAGTCAGCAGGGCTGAATCACCATGACTTTTAGATTAGCAAGAATGATAATAACATCAGACAACCCTCTCAGGTTTCCCTGTTTTCTCCAAGCTTCACAGTAACTGGGATGAAATACATTTTTCCAGCAACAAGAGATTGTTGAAAGCAATCCCCAGAGACCAGAAATGATCAATTAATATTAACTATGATAATTACATTTTTAAAAGGCAAGTCCAAGCATTTGCAGATTTGACTATTCACAGTTTTGATAAATATGTTCTCTCTAGGCATTTGTCAGTCCTCCAGCGTGGTTCTATGGTCAACTCAGAAGTTGACCATAGAATTGCTCTGGAGTACCTACAGATGCCTAGAGAAGTGAAAACAAACTAGCAGGCCTATATTAGTGGGTTTCCCACTTTTGTAAGGCTGCTGCACCCCTAACGCCAGCAAAAATTGAGGGCTGGCCGTAGTGCAATTTTATGGCATTGTCTTGAGAAATGCAGATAAAATGTAGTCATTTTTGAACTATAAATTGATACAATGCATGCATTTCCAGCACTCCATAGTTGACTCACCTTGTCTCCTTTCGGCCCCATTGGACCCCGCCTCCCCGGACAACCCTACCAAGCAAAAGACATCACAAAGTTATTAAATCTGACAGGATTCACAGTCTGAGACGGTGTGGGCAGGGTGGCTGAACAGCTGAGCTGGCAACCTCTTACATGAAATCACTTCTAGATCACTTCTTAACTATGAACACAGCGGGAGAGGACCCTTCACATGGATGGCCTTGGGAGAAGATTGTGGGGTGGGGGGAATTCTTCCATTGATGATGTGACCCAGAGCTGAGCTAGATGTGGGAGGTGAGCCACAAAGCTGGAGACAGCCACTGAACCATGGAGTCAGAGCCCAAACTTGCAAATATCATTTTCCTTTGGACTAAACTCCAAGGTATTGTCTAGGTGGAGAAAATACTCCTTCTAGAATTTGCAAGGGATATCTTTTTTTATATGATTTTTATTATGCATAGCAAATTAAGTTTCAGCATTCCATTATACAAAGAGCCCTATCCAAATTATTTTTTGTGTTCATTTTTTCTGCTTTTTACATTTTGCAGGGAATACCTTTTATAATAGTATTAGAAGGCTATTAAGACGGATCTCTTCTGGCAGGCCTCGCAGAGTAGGTTGGATGCTCAGCTATCACTTTGTTGCTTTCTCTAGTCTTCATTTTATGCTTTTCTCCTTTTAAAGTTTACAGCTGTCCCTCCATATTCACAGATTTGACATTTACAGATTTAAGTATTCATGGTTTGAAAATATTCTTTAAAAAATAATAACCCAAACAGCAAACCTTGATTTTGCCATCTTATATCAGGGACACCATTTTGCAATGCCATTGCATAATAAAATGGGACTTGAGTATTCACGGATTTGGGTATTCATGGGGGGTCCTGGAACCAAACCCCAGCAAATGTAAATGGACAACTGTATTTTAATATTTGTATTTTATAGTTAGAAAATTTGGATTAACTGTTATTGTATAGCTTGTTTTAATGATGTCATTTTAACATTTGTACTGGACTGTTTTTAATGTTTTTATAATTTTTGCCACCCTGATCTGGATGGGAGAGGTGGGATATGATGATGATGATGATGATGCCTGATTATCTGAATTGCACCCCAATATTGGGCCCATTACTCTTGTGACCATTTTTATGATCAACTGACACAGAAGCTATTCTAGCCTACCCCCCAATCATTGCCCACTTCTGTGATGTCACAGAGATACCACCCCCATCCCACATGCCATCACAAGGACCTCAATCTTAATCTCAAGATCTAGCCATTTTGGCAACCCTACTTGACCTGAAGATCCAGGGACAAGAGAATTCTGGGGGTTGTAGTCCAAAATGTTATTTCTCCCCAAAACCTCTTACAGAGACTAACTTGCTCATACTTACAGGTAAACCAGGTGGACCAGGAGGTCCTGGTTTAAGGTGGATCCTTTGCATATCCCTCCACTCAAAGAAGGTGCTCAGATCAGAATTCTGCTTGGGGACTTCTTTGGATTGGACCCGAGTCCTTTGTCCATGGGTGCCTCCTTCAAAATTCACAGAGGAAGCCTTTAGCACTGTTTTTGGTGGCCTCATGACACGGGCAGGTTTCCTTGTTGCTCCAGAATGGTTTCTTATGACGTCTTTACTCACAGAAGCTGCAACCTCTACATGGGACATCAGATAATGCTCTCTAGTGGTGTGCCCTGAGAACTGCCTCCCTTTTGCTGGGATTTTTAGGAAGGTGGAGGGGTTTTTGAGGTCTTCAATGGGGTCATGGGGGTTAGTGGTTGAGAGCCGTCTCTGGGGGTTAGCATCTCCTTTGAGCTTTTCCTTCATGAAGTTCTCATCTAGGGGTCTGGAGATGTCTACTTTCCTGTCAGTCAAATGACTTCCTTTGGGAGGAATTTCTGAATGTATAACATTGTTATCAGCCACAATGAAATCCTTGAGCACACGAGAGGACCATGGGGCCATGGATTCGCCAGCATTTTCTGTCCTCTCTGAGGTGTGACCTCCAGTTCTGGTCATTTCATTGTAGCTGGAGTTGAAGAGTCCAAGGTCTTCTTCCTTGAGATGGAGAATATCTTCTTCATCTTCCTCCTTTGGTCTTTCATAAGCAGCCTGTGATGCTGTCAGATGCCTACTAGACATGACACTGAAGTTCTTCTGAAGATCTTCCAACTCTGTGGGAGACTTCGAAATCACATCCGAAGCATCAAACTCTGAGCCCTAGCAAAGAAAGAAAAATAAAAGAGGAAACAGCAACCTAACTCATAAATGTACATGGTAGAGACTGAAACATGAACAAACAGAGTCAAATTACAAGAAAAGAGATGAGGAAGAACTTCTTGACTGTAACAGCCATTTGACAGTGAGACTGCCTCAGAGGGTGGTGGATTCAACATGCTTGGAGATCTTTAAACAGAAGTTAGCTAACACACATTGGAAACTGCTTAATGCAGTGTAGATATGTAAATTGCTATTGTTTAAAACAAATTGTAAGCCACTCTGATAGCCTTTGTGGCTGAAGAGCAGGGTATAAATACCTAATTTAAAAAAAAGTTGGATGGGTTTCTTTCTGTGGTACTTTAGTTGTGTATTCCTACATGGCAAGGGGTTAGACTAGGTGGCCCTTGTGGTTCCTTTCAACTCTAAATACCCTAAAGGCACCAGATCCCACCTGATCATGGAAGCTAAGCAGGGTCATCCCTGGTTAGTACTTGGATGGGAGACCACCAATTAATCCCAGGTGCTACAGGCTCTATTTCAGAGGAAGGAATGGGCAAAAACACCAATGAGGATCCCTTGCCTAAGAACACCCTCTGAAATTCATGGGAACCCCACAAGTTGACAGGAAACTTGAAGCCACATACACACACAGGATTCAGAGCCTTTAAAAATGCCTTTAAAGTTCAGGTTAAATGCCAGAGCAGATTCATCACCTCACTGCCATGGAAACTACTATTAGTCCCCAATGATGTCCATACAACAGGCATGGACAAGCTTGATTGTGAGAGATCTGCCTCTCTAGGATTGCTGGATTTCTGGGGCCACACCAACTCCTCCACATGAACCCAGAAATGACACAAATGACAAAGTCACTTCCCCACTTTGAAAATAAATCACTTCTGCTTTCAAACCAGTCTGAATATTCTGTTTTAGAGGAGAAACATTTGTTCTGTAAGGCTTCAAAATGACCTGGATTTCCTACACCAGATTTTGGAACAAAAGAGATTTTGAGTAGATGAAATTTCACAGTGGGGGAATCTAGATAGGGTTGGGAAGTGTCCAGGACCCACAAAAATGGCCTTGAGAGCCACTGGTGGTCCATGGGCCACATGAATCCCACCCATGCCTTTAAGCCAATGGCAGCTTCTATCATGGGTCTACAATAAACCTCCAATGAAACCAGATCAATACATATTGTGGATGCTGGATTTCAGACAAGGAGATTCAAGTTTTGTTGCCTGGTAAAAAGGACAAGGTGGCTTCCCTCTCTCATTTTTGATGTGCAAAAGCCAAATCTATTAGCAGTTGAATCTTAGGTCCTGTCTAAATGGTCAAAATAATCCTCATGGAATTTGCTGGGAATATGATCTGTTTTAATGGGAACCTACATCTATGCATTGTTTTCAGAAGGAGGGCAGCAAAAAACTCCAAAAGCTATGCTTGGAGAACCTTCACAGTTTTCCCCACAGTTTTAAAAAACTCCAAAGGAAATGTGCATTTCCGCTCATTGGGAAAATTGCTTTAATTTGAATCAATTTCCCATAGGAGAGGAAGCACAAGCTGATTGGCTGGATGAGCATGGGGGAAGCGGGACTTGCTAACAGGGCAAGCGCCTGCTGATGCCATGTTGGATTTTCGCCATAGCGAGCAATCACTAAGGCAATAAAATGACAATTTGTATTCTCTCTCTCTCTCTCTCTCTCTCATTCTCTCTCTCTCTCTCTCTCTCTCTCTTTTTTTTTTTTTTTTTTTGGTAAAGGTGAGATATCGCATGTGCGCACCATGGAAAAGGTTTTTTTTAAAAAAAAATGGCCGCATATTTAAAAACACACGTAATTCGCTTGCGGCTGCCATCTTGGCTATCGGGCATGAGATGTTTATGGGGGCTGTAAAACCATTAAGAAAAGTCACAGCTGCTGCAAATTGCTATTACCGCAATCCATTTTTTTCAGGCTCTTGTAGATGAAACCTTACTTAAACAGTGTCAATGGGATAGCTTTGGTAACCACACCTTAAGGCACACCTATCTAAAGAGGCAGGAGAAAATACGAGTCTTCAATGCCTGCTGCCCATGGTAGTTGTCTCATTCCACTTAATAAGACAAGGGCTGCAATCTTGTGCACACTTACTTTGGGGGAAGCACTCCTAAAAAGCAGGGTTTACTTCTGAGTAAACATGCACAGCCTCAGTATGAAGATCTTTTAATTGCTGCTCAGGTTGTGTCTGCTCTGAATGTTAACACACACACACACACACAACAACAACTTCTGTTTCTAATATTAGAAACTGGCATCTACAGCTTTTGGCACTGATTTTGCTCAATCCGACACCTCACATTCAGAAGGAGTGGGCTTACTCGAGGAAGTTAATCTCAAAGCAATAGATTAAACTCTTGTGTGCAATGGAAAAAAAACATGCACAGAACGCTCAGAAACTTAATTACGTTATCAGTAGCCACATTTGTCATTGCACTCTTGCAATAATGAGCAACGCGGCATTGACAATGTTGGCCTAGTTCACAGAAAAAGGCACTTGCTGAGAGAATAAAGAATAGCAGCAAAATAGTATTTTGAAATAAAACGCCATCTCCAACACTGGCTGCTGAAGCTAGGGGACAAGCGAGTGTTTTGTTTCTATTCTTTTTCATCAAAATTAGCCAACATGTGCAAAAAATAAAAATAAAATAACTCCAGCTGTGAGAAGAAACAAAGCCAACAGATTTCTCTACTCCTGGATGGGGTAGGGAGAAAGCTGAGGTGTTCACCTACCTTGAAGATGCCCACAGTTGGTCCAATACCCCATAAACCTATCAAGAGAAAGCCCAAGGAGAGGCCCTCCATCATGGTCTGAACATGGGCAGTGGGTGCCCAGGGTGCTGGACTGGCATGGGCATTCAGAGTCAAGGCTTTTAGAAGAGAGACCTACAGCCCTGCCCACTTGGCTATTGCTAAGAGAGTTCTTCTCCAGGGTTCCTGTCATCCGTCAGGCCAAAGACCACAAGCATGGCCTAAATCCTGAGAAACCACAATTACTGATTTGTATCAAAGTCCCAAGAGAGGAATTTTTAAAAAAAGAAGATGAGAGAAAAGGATGGCAAAGAGATTCCCTCGCCAATCCCCAGCTTTTATTGGCACTAGAAAAAACTGGCTTCTCTTCTCCCTTCCTGGCGATTTGGTGACTATGACGGAAACTTCCAAAAGCCAGAATGTGTGTGTGCTTATGTGTGGGTGAGGTAGCAAGACTACTCCATTTTAACAGAATGGCACTGGTCATACTTTTGATAAAGAGGTTTCTGCAGGAATAGTACAAGTGTGGTTTGATTCCAATGAGGTAACAATAAAAAAAGGTGTAATTTTTGGAATTCATATTTAGCAGTCCACATGACAGCTGTAAAGGGCCACTCCACACACATGTGTGAGAATTTCCCCCTCTATTTTTTTTCTTATACACAAATATGAGAGCCCAGCTTCCTATTTAAATATATAGATCTATTTCTCCTAGCCATAAATAGGCCCCTGTTCAAGCCATAGCCTTGGGTGCCTAGAACTGAGCCTATTTTTGAGTTTACCACAAGGCAAGCGTGTCTGTCTACATTAATTTTACTACTACTACTATTTCTAAGTATCATTTCTGAGCCAAAATCCTATACAGAGCAGCCTATTCTAATGGTTCTGCAGGTGGAACTAAGCTACAGCTACCTGTTTACCACCCACAAACTTACCACATTGTTGCTGCAACCCCCCTGGCCATCCTTTGCTTGGTGGAGAGTGAGGGGAATTGAAAAGAGCATCTGGCTATGTCCCTGTAACCAGACGGTAAATGATTACACCATCTACTGAAGTCTGCTGGGCATTTGACTTCCATGGGTCTCATCAGATGATGTAATAATAATAATAATAATAAAATTTTATTTCTATCCCGCCCCTCTGCAACGCAATCGGGGCGGCTTACAATATAAAAACTCCATAGTCCCAGTACCCTAGCCCACCCCCCCATAGCCAGACACAGACACATAGCCAGACACTTCTCTAATCTCCTCAGCTCCTCACAAGTCACAGAATGGTTGCAAGGGAGGGGGGATGCCACAGCTTTATAGCAAGTAGGGGGGGATTTGGTCACTGTTCACACAGTTCTCCCCAACCTCCACTGTCTGGAAAAGCTTGATACCAGACAGCAAAGTATATATAAACAGCAAATATTTCAAAAGGTGGCCAGCTTTTAATGTGCACACCGGAGTGCAAACACAGGCCAGAAAGTCAAAGGCTTACAACAGGCAGCGTGGGTCTAAACTAGTCTGGGAGTCAGTAGGAAGCAGGCAGCATAGTAATCAGGGACAGTCCGAGGTCGAGGTACAAGTCCAAAGCAGCAAGGATCAAGGCAGTGAAGTCCAGCAGGAAACTTTCTCCAGAAAGATCAGTCGATCTCTGACAAAGCCTCCATCACCTCTCCCAGCATATATAAAGCAATCAAGGCTTTGTCAGGTGCTCCTTAATGAGCAGGTTTTTCTAATAAAGTCTCAGAGCTTTGCTTCAAGCTTCCTTTTGAGCTTGCTGCTGGGTATATGATGGTGGAGGTAAGTCCCTCTCCTCTTCTTCATCCTTATCTGAATTGACAGGACTCTCTGCCAGGACTGATGCCAATCCACTAGGACCAGGCTCCTCCTCCAATCAAGCCTCCAGGTTGGCAGGGTTCTCTGCTGGCACAAGTGTAGATAAACATGTGCCAGGGTTCATAGGACCATTCCTGGCCATGTCCTCCTCTGATTCCATACCCTCATCCAACTCACGGGGCATGACACCTACACCAGATAAGAAGGTCAGGAGGCTTGGGAGAAATGGCTAGAGCAGGCAGCCTCTGCGTTCTCTGCTGTTTCCTCAATAATTATTTTGAATATTTTCTAATACTTTGAACATTTTCTAATATTCTCTCCAACCCTATACAGGAACTGTCTTCAGTTTTTAATCCTGATCACAGTATGCTTCACAGTAGAGGCCTACCTCAAAAGACACTTCTGTTCTCTCACTCCCTCTTTCAGCCTGGCTGGTACACGCTGGATGCTCTCCTTCTCAAGAAGGCATTTGGTTCTTTCTCCCAATATCTCCCTGCGAAGTAATTAGAGAGGAGCCTTCTCCACCCAAGCCACAGATGAAGAACTACTTGCCAAAGCTACACCCAGAAGCATATAAATAGCTGCAAGGGAGGTTCTAAGGCTGGCTGCTTTTCTGCAAGGTTCCATATTTAAAAAAACCAAAACTGTCAGGCAAAAAATAAATGCTTCCACCCTCGGAAAGCAAATATGATGACCACAGCCATGACAAAGGACAGAAGAGTAATATGCTTTGAGGATTTAGTGGAGAGAGAAATTTCAGCTAGAACAGCCAGATTTGATACTGGAAGGCAACATGGCAACCTAAGAAACCCCCTCTTCTATATATCCATTGAGACATACAGGAGCTTCATCCTTCACTGATTTAGAAGGTATGACTATATTTTGGAACAGAGATATACTAAGACAAACACCAGCAGCCCACAGTCTCATGGGAACAGATCGATACACCTAGGTGTTTACAGTGTGAGAAATAGCAGGCCACATGCCAAATTGTGCTTTAGAATTGATGCAAGTCTGGGGTACAGTTAGATTATTTTAGCCTCTGGATAAAAGGGTATTTTCTGTGTGTTTCTTCAGACCTGCCAGGAACAGTTTAGTGGTCGACTCCTCCACTTGCAAGGTGGCTGGACTAGATGACCCTTGAGGTCTCTTCCAAGTCAACAATTTCCAAATGTGGTAAGACCACCACCCTGCTATTTCCTCTGGTTGTTCTGGTGCCATTTTGCTGAGAGGGAGGGGTTCCCTAGATGGCTATGCCCACTACCTTTCTTGATAGTGCCACTACACAGAGACATTTATCAAAATGCACCAAAGAGACAAGATAGATTTGCCTACCCATTCAGAGATTTAACTTCCTTGGGGAGGAGATCTGAATCCTGAAAAAACAACAGCTCCAACAATTCACCCCTACATGCAGTCTTAACAAAGGGTATCCCCAAAAGGACTAGACAAATAACAATTGTTTTCCAGGGTTAGGGATCAGGTAACAAATGGGGACAGGTGGGAGTATATGCTACACCATGATCAAGTCATCAGTAGGAGTTGCTGATGGGGAGCAATGGGGAGAGAACCAGATTTAAGATCTCAGGATCTCTAGTTCCATAGTGATGCTTTAACCTATAGTTTCCTTTCATGGTATGAAAGATTCCTCAGCAAATAGTCCATTGTCCAGGTCATGCTGAACTCCAGAACAGAGATGTAGATCTTTATTAATTTTGTCATCATAATCAAGGATGAAAAATTGATTTTCTCCTGGCTGAGAAAGTGCTCAAAACCAGCACCATTTGAGGGACTAGTTACAGTTTGAGACTTGTTCTGTGCAAGTACACATGCACACACATCCAATTGTGTGTGTGTGTGTGTGCATATGCATGTATGCAGAAAACAGATTTTTTGAGACAGAACTTGTTTTCTGCTGAAAATCCTTTCTCCGTGCAGGAGACCTGCTTCTCGAACAGAAAATCAGGGCTTTCCCAGATTTGTGCAGAAAACGATTTTTGTGCAGAAATGTTCATGCACAAATATTTTTTTATGCAGAAATCATTTTTGTGCCAAAAATGGCTCAAACTGTAGAAATTTTCATTCTACAAGATTCTCCCCATTAGGGCTCTCCAGAGCCCAGGAAGCTCCATATGGGTCTGTGATTTGAATATTTGAGAATATTCTTTCCATTTCCTATGAGGTCACAGGCAGTTGGCCATGACGCCAATGTGAAAAATGACAACCTCCTCCAAAGTTCTTGGAGCCCGTGGCTTCAGCAGGGAGAGCAATGGCAGTAGTGTCAAAGAAGACAACCTCATATTCCAGAGACAAAGCTGAATGCCGAAATTAGGAGCCACTGAGTCAGTCTTCCCCCTCGCCTTTTCCAAAACTGCCCACCAGGAGCCAAGAGGCAAAGCCAAACCACAGCAAATACCTGCAATGACTCGCAGGCACTTTCGGCCATCTGTGTCTTGAAAGCCCATTTCTTTTAAGCTCGGCAAAAATAAGGAAAATGAAACATTAAAAAAACACCTATTCCTTCCACCCCTGCCAACTCCCACTGACAAATATTTCTGTGAACACTTCTCAGGAGACTTCAGAACCCCCAAATCTCACCCACTATCAAAATGCAGCAGGAAATCCAAGGAATAAAATAAAAAATGCCACAGTAGAAGAACTACAAAGCACCAAGAGCTTGAAAAAGATGTTCGGGATGGAAGGCGGGGGGAGGAAGGGTGGAAATGCATGCAGGGCCAAACCTTTGTTAGCACAAAAGGTAGTCTCTAATCTGGAGGTGGGTTAGCATGCAACGTACTGCCTTATAGTGTGGTGGAGTCTCCTGATTTGGAGGTTTTTAAACAGAGGCCAGATGGCCATCTGTCAGGGGTGCTTTGATTGTGTTCCTGAATGGCCGGGGGTTGGACTAGATGGCCCTTATGGTCTCTTCCAACTCTGATTCTTTGTAAAAAGGGGGGATCATGCCCTTTGAGGAGTGGCTTAGGAAGCTGGGTATGTTTAGCCTGCGGAAGAGAAGATTGAGAGGGAATATGATTGCCATGTTAAAATGTTTGAAGGGATGCCATACTGAGGATGGAGCAAGCTTGTTTTCTGCTGCTCTGGGGACTAGGACAAGGAGCAATGGACTCAAACTACAGGAAAGAAGATTTCACCTAAACATTAGGAAGAACTTCCTGACAGTAAGAGCTGTTTGGCAGTGGAATGTGCTGCCTGGGAGTGTGGTGGAGTCTCCTTCTTTGGAGTTTTTTTAAACAGAGGCTGGATGGCCATCTGTTGGGAATGCTTTGATTGGGTGTTCCTGCAGGACAGGAGGTTGGACTAGATGACCCTGGTCATCTCTTCCAACTCTACATTTCTATACTGCCTGTTCTGTTTTGCATTTCAGAGGCTGGGGAGGGGCATGATTTGAAGATGATGGATAAAACTTCTTTGGAACCTTGTCCTCTGGTTCCTGATGTTTTGTCTCTCCCATCTCTACCCTTGGATCAAGGCTATGCCATGACATTGTAGGGTTATTATAGAATATTCTGCAATCAGAGAAGCAGCTGAACCAATGGCTCAAGTAGGGATGCAGGGGGAAAAATCTGGATCTATTTCACTAAGGAATTTGTAAACTGCTCTGTGTTTGGGATGTGAAGGCATCACATCACGGTCCACCTGTCAGCTCCAGTTTTATTTGCACTCTGGCCTTCCCAGTGTCAGGAGGATGTGCATTCTGCACGCAGCAGGTTCTGCCTTTGCAATTCTGTCTTCCAGAAAAATCACCCCGGGTGTGAAACTAACTTGATTAGGACAAGGCAATGCCTCAAACACCAAGGTCAAGGGACTCTCTGCTCATTGGAAGACAGGGGGTTGTTCTCTCTGCCCAATGGTATTTATCTTGGCAGACTGAACAACAACAGCAACAAAAACCTAACAGCAACTCAGAAATTCTTCAGGAATAATGCCTAACATCTGCAGAGATCTTGCTAGCTTTCACCAAGTGCTCTTTGGATGGGCTTGATTGCAATTTCCACCATCCCTCAGCTGGTATGTCCAACAATGAGAGTTGGGAATTTGTCACTATTTATTACTTTGTGGCATTTATAACCTTGGCCAAATCCACACTACGCCAATAATCCAGTTTGAAACTGGATTCATTTGCCATGGCTGCTTTCTTTGGATTCCTGGGAGTTGTAGTTTTACAAGGTCTTTCGCCTTTTCTGCCAAAGAGTGCTGGTGCCTCACCAAACTACAAACCCAAGGATGCCATAGGAAGGAGCCATGGCTAATCATCCAGTTTCAAACTGGATTATTTGTGCAGTTTGGATTTGGCCCCTTTCTTATAGCATAATATAGGGGTCTTTTCTTCCTTATCCTGTTTCATCCTCAGAATAACCCCATGTAGTAGGTTAGGCTGAGAAAGAGACTGGTTTGTGCCTATTGGGAAGAGCAAGATTCTCTCCCCTTGCTCCACCAGCCAAAGACAACTGAGTACATTTGCAGTTTGCCGCAACTGAAGTAAACTGAAGGCAGAAAGCTGAAGGAGAAGACAGGAACTTGGACAATTTAAAAGTGGCTGAAAAAGTAGGATAGGAGAGGAGTATTTGGGACTGCCCCTGGCAAATTGCTTTATTATTACTATTATTATTATTATTATTATTATTATGGTATTTATACCCCGCTCTTCAGCCACAAAGGCTATCAGAGCGGCTTACAAATTGTTAAGCAATAGCAATTTACACATCTACACCACATTAAGCAGTTTCCAATGTGTGTTAGCTAATTGGCGCCACAAGCTGGGTACTCATTTTACCAACCTACAAAAGGATGGAAGGCTGAGTGAACCTTGGAGCCCGCTGGAATCAAACTTGCAATGTGGTGACTTGCAGTACTGGCATTTAACCACTGCGCCGCCAGGGCTTTAAAGGTCATAACCAGCACAGACCCTGAAATGGAGACAGATATGGAGAGATATCGGCTTTTACAACTGCCCCTCCCCAGCCAATTTCTGATCCCAAGGCCAGAAGCCAAATGCACACGGCACATATAATCCAGTTTGAAACTGGATTGTTTGCCATAGCTCCTTCCTATGGAATCTTGAGATTTGTAGTTTGGTGTGGCACTAGCACTCTTTGGCAGAGAAGGCTAAAGAGCTTGTAAAACTACAAATCCCAGGATTCCATAGGAAGGAGTCTTCGCAAATAACCCAGTTTCAAACTCGATTATTTGTGTATTGTGGATTTGGCCCATGACTCATAACAATTTGTTCAATCCTGAACAAAACTCTTTCCTCCACAGAAAACCAGACATCTGAGGATGTCTGTCCTAGAAAAACAATGGGTCAGTCACCTGATTAAATTCATGTGGAACCATCATGTGGCTCAACCTTAAGGTGCAACGAGAAAACGTGGGCACTTTGAGAGAAACCGCAAGCAAAATAATCTATTTATTCAATTAGTACAAATTGCTGCCCTACCACAGGGAGGAAGAGAAAAAAGCCATCTCTATTAGAAAGAAAAACATACATAAAAATCTATTTTTTGCCTCTCGCTGTGTGAGAATAGAACTGGGAACTTTATGCTTACTATGAAAGGCTAGAAAGGGAGGGTGGTGGTGGAAAAAACTTGGCTAGAGCGTCCTCATGAACCAAAACTTATTTAATGTGTATTTTGCAAGCCAACCCAAAATCCTCTCCTTTGATTTGGAAACAGCCCTTACTGCTGCTGCTAAAATAAAAACACAGTATAATTTTAAAATACCACCAATAAAAATGGGGACAGGAGAAAGTGGCGTTTAAAAGTCTGCAAAGGCAATGTCAGATACAAATAAAATGTTGTAGATATTGAAGCCAAGACAATTACTATTCAAAGTCTCTGACAACTTCCAAACAGCACCTAAAATACATTCATTCATTTATTTTTTTAGAAAATGCTATTTATGTCCTTTGTCAAGTTATGCAGCAGAGGAAGACTTAAAGCTGGCCAAATAATACTTGCTTAGCTAGAAATGACATGCACTCTGTTCCAGGGAGGGCAATAACAAGATTTAGGTTTCATTCAATATTTATATATACTGTTTGACATGCATGGTATGGTTGTAGGGATGCCAGCAAAGTTCACCAAGTTCCTCGAGAAGTTGCAGAAAAGGGGGGGGGAGCTCCAAGGGATCCATAATGCTCACTGCAAAGGGAAGGAAGGTGAGCATTAGAAGGCCCTCATATTTTCTCCAGCTTGGATCAAAATCCCCAAATGGAGAACATGATGATGGTGACAATCCTTCAACTTAGAATCATAGAGTTGGAAGAAACCAGAAGGGTCTTTTTTTTTTATGGACGTTTATCTAAAGCAACTCTTGTGTTTTTATAATCCATTCACATATTGTAGGTACATTAGCTGGGATGGACGTTTTTCAGGAGTGCTTTAGTTTAGTATACTCCAGTATGGCAGGCGTTGGACTAGATGGTCCTTTGTGGTCTCTTCCAGCTCTTAAGATTTTACAACTCTATGAGTCTGTAACAGGCAAAACACCTGGAGATCTGGGTTGAGAGGCCCGAAGTCTGCCTACAAACCTGGAGATTCACCAATGCTGCAGGGGTATGTTGTACCCATGCCCTTCAACTATCCTGATTTGGCAGCAACAGTCCCAATTAATCCTCTTCCATCCCATTTTTTCAGCTGTTTCTAAAATGTCCCCTTTCTCCTTTGTTCTCAGCTTACTTCAATTGCTGCAAACTGAATTCAAATTGCAAAAATAGTTTGCACTCAATTAATGCAACAGAGGAGGAGAGGAGTGGGGTAACCTTTCCCTTTCCAAAAGGGTCAGGCAAAAGCAACTTGCTGCAGCCTCTCCTAACTTGTGTGTCCTTCCTTATCCATAACTTTTCCCACCTTGGCCATGCTCAGAGGTTTCATGGCCCCATGTAGTCCCAGCTTTGATTTCTGTTGGAGGGTACATAGACAATGCTAGAAATTGGGGAACAGAAAGAAAATTGCACAGGAGGAGGGGGAATTCATGTTTGGAGGGGCAATGCCATCATTTTGCATGCCCCCCCATCCATAGCTACCCCACCACCAGGGAAAGAAGCACACCTTCACCTGCCAAGCATCTTCAGCTCCCAAGGTCATGCTGTAATCTATGGAAAGGGTTTCCCTGTCTAGACAGCCTTTCCAAAGAATGGTCTGGCCTTTGTCAAACAGCCAGGGTTTGAAGGATGAGCCTCTTTCTACTGGCTATTGCAGGGAAGAAGGAATTTTTGGCACAGAGCTAAATTGTGGTGGAGGGAGCAGCTTGCAGCTCCAATGTCAGTGACGGTACAGAATCCACTGCGGGTTTTAGTCTGAAGTTTAAAGAAGCTGTCAAAACTGCTAAACCTATTTTGGGGAAGAAGCAGTTGGTTAAGGGGAAAATAGATTGCTCCTTTAATGTTCAAACTGATGTGCCGAGTGGATTCACCACTCCCCCTGACATCAGAGCCACCAAATGCCACTGGTGAGAGGAGATCCTAGGCCATGCTGCCTTTCCAAAGGAGTCCTCTTCTGCAGCAAAGAGAATGGAGCAGAGATAATACTGACGGCAGTTAAAAGAACAAAACTCCAGAGAAGGTATTTTTTGCAATGGAGCTTAGCTGTGCTGCAAGCACTTAATCATGATCCAGCAAGCTCAGTCCTCACGCCCTTGGATGGTTAGATCGATTCGGAGCCCCTTCTAAGCCCTCAGGACCTGTCTGCACTGCCAAAATACAGCAGTTTGATACTACTTTATCCACCATAGGTCTATCCTATGGAATCCTGGTATCTGTAGTTTGGCAAGGCACCAGACGTCTCTGATAGAAAAGGCTAAATATCTCACAAAACTACAAATACTAGGATTCCATAAGACAGAGGGCTTTAGAGCCACAAACGTGGGTTCCACATGCATCCCATGACCTCCATTACCCTCACCCCACTCTAAACTGTCACTTACTTGCCCTATGTGTAAACCCACTAAACAGCTCAGATCAAAGGTCTTGCAAGAGGAAGAGATGGAAAAGAATCAGCAGTATTCTTTTCCTCAAGATAAAATAGCTAGTAGCATGAGTATTTGGGCCAGCATGGTGTAGTAGTTTGAGCATTGGACTACACTCTGGAGACTAGGGTTCAAATCCCCACTCAGCCATGGAAACCCATTGGGTGGCCTTGGGCAAGTCACACTCTCTCAGCCTCAGCGGAAGACAAAGGCACCCCCCAAAAAAACAAACAAGTCTTGCAAAAAAAAAACCCACAACCCTGCAATAGGGCCGCCGTAGGGTCGTCATATGTCAGAAATGACTTCAAGGCACATAGCAACCGAGTAGAATGGGGCAATGAAACTATGAACTAAAACTATGGAGCTGTTTTCTCTCCAGCCCATAGGTAGAAAAGGAGGAAGAACTGCAGGCAAAGGTCACTGTGGAAAGAAGCAACTCACCTGTTTCCCATTACTTCCCAAACCATGGGCCTGTTTCAGCAGTGCATTCCCCCTCCCTCCATCTTTTTACAAGTCCAACTGAACCCTTAAAACATCCCAGGAGCCCTCTGGTTCTGATTAAGAACTTGAGGGAGGGGGTTGGTAAGGGATGGGGGGCGCTGGAAATGCCTTGACCCAGTTCCAGAAACTCATTATCTTTCTCTGTGAAACTCCCCAGCCTTCTTGCTATGGCAGACATGCAACTAAAATAGAAACTGACCCCCAAAAGGCACTGGCCCATGAGCAGAGACAGCAACAGGCAAAGCATGCAGTGGCAGACCAGAAAGAAGAGAGAAAGAAGCCCTACATGGAACAATGATGAGGGGAGACATAGGGACGTTTCAGAGGAAGGAGGTTTGGAATGGGCAAGCTGCATGTCCAGAGCTGGTTTAGGGCCCGTCTAAACAAAGGGTGAAAAATGGATTGGTCTGCAGTAGTAGCAATTTGCAGCAGCTGCAAGCTGTCTTAATGGGGGGTTTTTTGAGCAAACAGAAGTTTATTGGTCAATTAAACAATTACATCTGTAATACTTTCTCAATATGCAATTATTCTTAGAAAAGAATGCTTTAAAAAAACATATACTGCTTGTTATACTGCTTCTTTCAAAATCTCAACTTAAAACACACATACACAATATAGTTTTAAATGTGCTACCAGCCATAAGACTCAAACTGAAACCTGTTTCAGCTACAAATCAGAACAAAATCCCCCATAAGCTTATAAAATACCAAGATTGTTTTTTTTTTAAGTGTATTCAGGGTGTTTTTTTTTAAAAAAAAAACCAAGCTGTCTTAATGGTTAAGGGTCTCCATAAACTTTGCATGCCCTCTAGCCAAGATGGCGGCCGAGAATGATTTACCCGCATTTTAAAATCTGTCGCTGCCACCCTTTGTTTTTTTAAAAAAACATTTCCCATGGCGTATACAAGTGATATTTCACATTTACAAAAGAAAGAAAAGAAAAGAGAAAGAGCACTGTTTTATAGCATTACCGATCCCTTGCTAAGTCAAAAATCCAACATGCCAGCAGTGGGTGCTTGCCCTGTTTGCAAGCTCTGCCCCCTGTACTCATCTGGCCAATCAGCTTGCTGCTTCGGCACAGTGATGCGAATGCAGCGGTCTTAAGGAGTGGACATGTGCATCCCCTACGGAGCTTTTTAAATACTGAGAAAAGCTGCAATGGCTCTCCAGTCACAGTTTATGGAGTTTTAGCTGCCCCCCTTCCGAATGAGACATATTGATGCAAATGTCCGTTTAGACAGATTGATTTCTCAGAGAATTCTATGAGGCTTATTTTGACCATTTAGACAACCCCTTAGACCCAGGAAACAGAAGCGATTCAGCAAAGCAGTTTTTCTTTGGGCCCTAAGGTGAGACAATGGAACAATGAGGATGTTAAGGGTGCGTTAAGGCCCCCAAAAAGTGGAACAGAAGGGTGAAGATACTAACAAAGCATACCCTCCAACTGCCCCAATTTAGCAGAGATAGTCCTGATAAAACCTCTGCCATCCCACATTTTCACCTGCCTTTAAAATGTCTGTTTTTCTCTCTCCTCCTGCTGCTTTCCTCCTTGGTCCTCAGCTTATTGCAGTTGCTGCAAACTGAGTTCAAAGTATTTTGCACCCAGCTAATTCATCAGGGTGGGTGGGCAAAATCGTGCCCTTCCCAGTTGGCTCAGGCAAAAGCAAACACACTGCAGCATTTCCTAGCATATCTGTTTTTCCTCATTAATAACTTTGTCATGTAGACCACACTCTAATATTATTTGGCCACACATATCCTGTTTTTCATCTGCAAAATGTTGGAGAGTATGAAAATGTCCCTAGAGTAAGGATGGAAATCCTAGACTATTCTAATCTCACATGTAAATGAGATTACATGTTTTCTCCCTGCATTGGGTGGGGGGGAACCCCAAACAACAAATATTCTTCCAGAATACTGTAGTCTCCCTGTATTCAAACATCCCAAAGTGTTGTGGAAGAATTATCCTGTAAAGAAAAACATGGGTTTTGTGCAAAAACAAACAAACAAACAAAAATTTCTATGTAGAAAGCATGTTTCCTGCACAAGAAACAGTGGCTGGAATCCTGGTGGTTAGACAAGAACCATAGATTTAATTGTTGAATGGTAAATCAACACTTAGGTAAATCCAACTGATTCAGTGTCTCTACTTTAGTCAGGACTAACAACAGAATTCAGGTTAGTGTTTTCTGTGCAGGAAATCATTTATTTTATTTTTTTGCACAGAGAACAAGGGGTTCTTTTTTGTTGGTGGTGTCATTTTCCAAAACAATTGTGTTTTTCTCCACTGAATAGATCCTCCTAGACACTTTGGGATACCAAATACCTCGGAAAATGTGTGCAAAAGGCTCATGGCCCATTACTTTTCCCCATGAGTTTCTCAGCTGTCAGGAAAGTAGATTTTTTGACCTGGAAATGATTAATTAGAATTATTCTTTACACTGCTACTCTAGAGGCCTATTTAAGCCCTACTGCCAGAGACCTCCTTCCTTTACACAACTACTTAAAAAAATTAGCTATTCTTTTATTGGACCATTCATACCCTCATAGAACTCAGAGCTCAAAACAGTTACATTTTTATTACAGCTTCCAGAATCACCCCATTAACAGTAGTTATGTTTGTGGGGGATTCTGGAAGTTGCAGTCCCAAAAAGCATCCTCCAAAAGATTTTTTCTCTGGGTCTTCAAAAAGAGGAGATTGGGTGTTTAAACCTTTGACGATCGTATTAAAACTGGGGGAGGATTTTGGCAGGGAAGATGCTCAAAAGCATGGAAAGCTTGGGAAATTACTTTTTTTAAAAAAAGTAGTTAGCTATCATTATAACAGAATTGGAAGTGTTACTTTTTTTGTACTACAACTGCATCCAGAGGGAAAAGGGCGATTAGCAAAGCCTTGTCTATCAGTCTGGCTGGGACCAACTTCCAATTGACTGCTTTCCCCCTTCCAGAACTTTTTCCTAAAGTGACCTTAATATATGCTGCCAAAACTGTTACCTCTCAAATACTGTCTTTGCTCCACTACTATGTTCACAATCATTTTGAATTCTTTTAAAGCCTTTGTGAGGGTTTCTTTATGCATATGCCAGTATAAATTTCCATCCCATACGCAACATGCATCTTCCTTCCTTCACATGTTTTTCCTAACTGCACATCTATCCATTTTCCAACTGCACCTTTTTTCCCCTCCCACTGACACATTTTCTATTCAACTGCACAGAAAACAAGAAAAAAGGCAGGACTGAGAGAGGTGTCAGGATCAGTCCCGGACATGACCAAGTTCAGTTCTGTTGTATCATCCTGTGACTAATTGTGTTTGTATTTTTTTTGTACTTGCTAATGAATATGTAGTCTAACTGGGGAAAGGAAGTATGTTCTTTATGTTTGTAATGGGTTGATAAAGCTGGCACCTGGCCTCAGCTATGGGAAAAGTAGGCTGAGCCTGGATCCAGTGGGAATCGAGTGTGGGGATGATCGATAGCCAGTGACAGCATAGTCCACAAGATTTTGTAGACAGTAGAATGCTTTCAGTTTATTGCTTGTTAGTTAGGTTTCATTGTGAGCAATGAACTTGTAGGGTTTGGATTACTATACCAATAAAGTTTCTATAGATTTTTCTTGGGTTTTTTCCAGGCTGTGAAAACATGTTCTGGAATAGTTTCTTTCTGATGTTTCGCCTGCATCTGTGGCTGGCATCTTCAGAGAATGTTTCTGTTTTTAAACTCTGAAACTGTTGGTCACTGAGTCTGAAGAAGCCAGCAGTCAGAGAGTATATACAATTGTCCCTCTGTATCCACACATTTGTTATCCCTGGTTTTAAGTATTCATGGCATGAAATTTTTCTTTAAAAAAATAATAATCAGAAAAGCAAACCTTGATTTTGCCATCTTATATAAGGGACACCATTTTACTATGCCATTACATATAATGGGACTTGAGTATTCACAGATTTTGGTATCCATGGGGGGTTCTGGAACCAAACCCCAGAGAATATGAAGGGACAACTGTATGTCTTTGACCTTCCTTACTAAAGTTTTTATTAATAAGGACTTCCCAAAATTAAGACATTACTTCAAGAATGTGATGAAAAGTACTAGAGTTTTGGGTTTTTTTAAAACAAGGAAATAAAAGTGACAGATCTACCCATTCCTATGCTATAAGGTTTTGTCTGGAATAGCTTCTCCCATGTTTACCTGAGTCCAAACTTGGGGAAATGTCTCCCAGGAATGATACTGGTGGTGCTGAGTTTCCTTGCCTATAGGATGGCTGCAGGGACTGTAACAGGCATGACAGCACTCAATTGCAGCTCCAGCATCTCCCATCCAGAAAGTTAGCTGGCGCAGTGAACCCTGGAAAGAAGACAATGGGGGGGGGGATATGAAGTGCAAATTCAGGCCAGAATCTTCTTCATGAGTATGGAGTCCTCCCCCAGTAGAGGAACATCTACCTCCCACACCTTGCTCCTAGAAGTCCATGAGCCTTACACCAGGTTCTATGTTTCAAGACATTTTATTGATTGTTTCAATCAGGGTTTTCTTCTGTCAGGTTTCACAGTATTGCACTAGTCCCTGACCTTTCTTACTCTAAAGCAAAAACCCCTTACAGTAAACCTTCCTTTGGGCTCCAAAATTCCCCATCTCTTAGATACAGCTCCCTCAATGGCTGACCAAGCCTGTTACCTCTGGATTCACCAGATACGGTCATAGTTCCCAGGTCTCCTCTTTGGCTGGGCTATCCATCAAGCTTTCTGCAACTTATAGCCCAGTGGTCCTAGGAAAAGATGTTAGGCCAGAGGTCTCCCAGCCTGGGCAGTTTGGTTGCAAAGCCAAGCTCTCTTTCTCTCTCTTCCTCCACTTTATATAGTGCTCTCTCCCCCTTTAACTTATCCTCTTGGCTAGCTTTTGTAAGCTAGTTTGCTACAGCCACACCTTTTCCCAGCTGTTGTAGGTTACCCTGCTGGGAGCAATAAGTAGATGAGTTGCTTGCTTTCCTCTTTGGCCTTGCTGGCTCCTCCTGACTAACATAGACAAGGTTACTATCTCTCTCCAGTTTCCCTTGGGTGCATGAACAAGTTCTACTCTGGCAAGTCCTTTAAGCTTCTTACATAGAACTATGCCAGGGTAACTGCCAGTTAAAGCCCTCCTCTCCTTGAGGCCAAGCTAGCATAACTACTTCTTTCAGCCTTCTGTAAGGAGGAATCCAGTACCTCATTTCACAATGGCTTTTCTAAGGCTTGCAAAGTAACACTTGGTTACTCCTCCCTTGAGGGGTTATGTTAGCATTTTTTCCCATATGTGTGAAAGAAGATATCCACTGGAAAGTACAGCACTGGAAAGGATCCCAAATTCTATGTAGTCCACCTCCTCACCAGTATATGGAACCCTAAGAGGTGGCTATTCAGCCCCTGTTTAAAACCTCCCAATGAAGGAGAGCGCACCATTTTCCAAGATAGTCCATCTCACCATTGGAACTGTACTTAACATCAATAAGTCCCAGTGTTGTACAACGACAGCCAGACGACACTAGAAATATCTCTGCCCTCCCCTCTGCCCCAACTGGCCACTCAGGGTGGTGCATGATGAGATGTCTGTTGTGCTGTTGCCCTCTCAGTCCTCACACATTCTTCCCTCCTAGACTTCCCAGGTAAGTATGGTGGAGGAGTTCTCCATTAATAGTAGGATCTCAGCTTTACTGTCTCATAGATGAAAGGGTAGGCATGGTATCCCTAAGTGAAGTGACACTGTTTAGAGAGGGGAACCCAGTCCATAAAAGGATTGAATGCAGGCCATGGAGGGTCGGAGGTCACCCTGTCCCTCCCAAAGCCTACTCCAACTGAGAAAAGGAATCCCCATTGCCTCTGATCAATCTAGGAGTTTTTGGAAGCATAAGTTCAGCGCCCTTGATACTCAGAGCTCTTGATGTCCCAAGGACCTTTCTCTTCAGTCCCCTTGTCTGCAAACAATACAAGAGCAAAGCCTATTTCTTGGCCAAAGTGCAGGTTAAAAAATGTCCACCTGGAATTTTGAGTGAATCCAGTGAGCCCAACCAGGAAACCCAATAGACATACAAAAGAAACCCTTCCTGGTTCTTACCTCAAAGGGGATCTCAAAGGGTTCAATTAGTCCTCCGATAACCACTATGCCTTCTGTGGTCACCCCCATCCCAGAATATTTGGGCCAAACAATGCTCTCCACCAGCTGACAGTCGATGTACAGAACCAGTCTTTCTGAGGATATGCTGAGGGCAACACGATGCCAATTTCCATCAGCCAGGGAGGAAACAGGAAACCTACAAATGAGGACACCGGGAAGGGGAAAACACAGTAAGAAAACATGCAACATAAATGAATAAAGAATTCCAGCCTAACAGAACATGGTGGTCATTGTCAGAAGTGTTGCTTCTAGTGATTCTGTTGGGGGTTAGGGTAATTTTTCACTAATTTTCTTCTTGAAAGATGCAATGAGTAATTTTAGCCATTTTCTTCCTTCAGCGAGAAAATTTTTGAACAACATGTAGTTTTCTAAGATCATTCGCAATTCGGGGCTTATTCTGCGAAAAATCCATACATGGTTGTTATTGCACAGAAAACAGCTTTTCTATACAAAAAACATTTTCTGTGCAGGATGGTGTTTCCTACCCAGTTTTCTGTGAAAATCAAAGAGGTTCAAAATTTTCACAGAATAACTCCCAGATTGTAAAGATTTTCCAGAATTGTTCCGGTCAGGGTTTCTCGACACTCAAAAAACATGTTTTTCATTCATTAAAAAAAATTATTTCTGTCTGTACTGGGGATGTGTCTGGTGTTGTTTAATGGAAAGGGCATTCTTGGTAGTAATGCTCCATTTCAAAATGGTCTCTCCAGAGATGTTTATCCGGTACCCATATTGATGTCAAGACAGCATTGCTTTGCTTTTACCAGGGAGTTTAATGGCAAACTAGCAAAGAACCCACGGATATGACAGGATGGAAGGGCTATCATTGAACTGCTCTCTTGAAATCCTCCCCTCTCATCCCAATATCCAGTCTTTGCTTTTTGCCACAATCTTTGCTCCATTCTCCACCTCTGTTGGTCCTAACAGCCTGGCAAATGTCTGCTCCCATTAGCATCTCCAGATACCAGCACTGATGGGTGAACGCTACATTAGCAAAGATAGCACACAGTCATATGAAGAATAACCCCTGCAGTTCAGTGAACTGAACAGAGAATGTCCTTCAGAAGAAGTGCTATGTTGGATCAGACTGACGCCTATCTAGTCAGGCATTCCATTCATGCAGGGGGCAACCAGCCGCCCATGGGAAGCCCACAAGCATGATATGAGTGCAACTGCATCCTCCCTGTTGCAACCCCCAGCAACTGATACACAGAAGTACATTGCCTGTGATACTGGAGGTGATATGAATCTGGACTAGTAACCACTGATGGCTATACCCTCCATGGTTTCAGCCACTCTCCTTTCAATGCCATGACAATTGGACAATCCCCTTTTACAGACAGAACAATTGCATCTTGTGCCAGTGATTTCCACTGTTTATTTAAGCATTGGGTGAAAAAGTACCTCCTTGTATCTGTACTGAATCTTACTGAATATGTTTGCTCTATAAGTGGCACATGGTCCATTGGCTGCGTATGGTTCTGTGTAGCACCCTGCCCATGGCACAATCACACTCACCACTGATATTGCAGCATTTTGCTCTTCCCTTTCCTGCCTCTCACTTGTTGGAGGAAGCAAGATGCTCTGATCGATATCCTATAGGGTTGTACATCTTGTGAGAGTCTGTATGTGGGACTCCACCACAACTCCCCTGTCACCACCCTCAGGACTCACCATTGCACTATGATAGCCCACCTCACATTCCTTTTGTTGCTGGTGGAGAGTAGGAGGAAATTGGAGAAGTCTTCCCATAGCCAGATGCAAACTGGTGATGTCTTCCACCAAGATCTGCTGGGATTCTCTGGAGCAGCAGTTCCCAAACTTTGGGCCTCCACTTGTTTTGTACGTCATCTTCCAAAATTCCTTATGTTGTCCAAGGTGGCTAGGGCTTCTGGGAGATGAAGTCCAAAACAAGTGGAGGCCCAAACTGGAGGACCAAAAGTTTGGGAATCACTGCTCTGGAGGCCTCAGTAGATTATATTGTCAGCCTATGTCTGTCTATGAGACTATAGACAGATGCTTCTCCAGTCCCTTCTACACTCCCCCAGCCATGGGATGGTTGGGGAGGGGGCTATTGCAGCAGAATAGCAAGTTGGGGGGGGGATTTGTACATTGCATAAGGAGGTAGAGAATGCCAACCTCCACAACAACCAAAATAAACAAACATGCAAATATAAGGTGGACCTATGCTTACATGTGTCAGTAACAGGATGCTTTCTTCTGTCTGGCAGCCTCCATGGGCTATATGGGGTTGGACAACATGCTAGCACTTTCCTGAACCATAGAGAGCCACTGCAGTAAGTTGGGTGGTGGCAAATCCATCAGTAGTGTTCCCCCCCCCCCCCAGACTCTGGGGGACCCATGTTGGCCCTCAGACACTGGGAATTGCCTGCCCCATTGGAGGATGGAGGGAAGGAAGGAAGGAAGACACAAAGCTCACTCATAATGACGTCTCCTGCTGGCAACAAAAACCAAGGCATACGGGCTAATTCTGATCTGAAATAGGATGTCACTATGAAGTCCGAGGATGGTCAAGAGGCTGGTGTCCTCCTTCAGAAGGTACCTGAGCATTAGCAACAGGCTCAGCTCATCTGCAAAGCTAAGAGAGAATCAGAGATAGGAGGTCAGAAACAGTGCAGAGCAGCGGTTAAAGTTCTGTGTTTTGACTGGGGAAATCAAGTTCCCACTTAGGCAGGGAAGCCTGTGGTTGGCTATGGGGCAGCTGTTTTCTCTTCTCATGTTACATTCTCATGGGCTGTCTGAGTAGGGTTCCCTGGTCAGGAGCATTTGAGGCTCTGAGAGATCATTGCCAAAGCCTGAGACTTAGGGACAACATCTGGTGATTGCCCAGTATATGAGGTCTGGTTATGTCATTCAACCTGATGCATTAAGTATAAAGTTATATTGGCTCAAAGCATGTCATTCAAATAAACACCATTCTAACAAATGAAACAGAGGAAGGAGGGGAGGATCTGAAGCAGCCACTCTGAAGAAGTCTGCAGTAACAAGGGTCAGCAGCACACAGACCCTCCTTGCCTTTCCCTTCTCATTCTTCTTTTCAAGGCACTGCTGTCATCCTGAGAGTCCTCCCCACACTCTGAGGCCTAGAGAAGATGGCCCAGACCCTGAGATCTAGCAATCCTAATTGTGAAAATAAAGTGGGAAGACCCATAGCTATGCATGCTACTCCAGTTTCACTAGAAGTAGGATGGAAAAGGACCAGCATGCATCTGTGCATGGAATTGGGCCACTGAACTAGTAATAGGAGAAGGTCCTTCACCACAACATGAGGGCAGCAGGCTAGTTTAGCAAGGAAGGCAGCATTGTGCTTCAAAAGAGAGGGAATCATCAGGCGACTCAGGAAGAACATCTGGCAGGGTCTATCACCACTGCCCCCCAGCAACTGCTATTTGAGGAGGATGCCACACTCAGCCTAATAAGAGGTCCAGCCTTGTCTACTCTGTTGACATGGCAATGGCCATTGTTGGAAGAACAACCTGGGCATGACACTCACGTCTCCCCAAAGGCTTCCATGGAAGAGATGCTCAGAGTTGCATACTGGCCAACCTCCAAGATGCTACAGTTGGCTTCATCATAGCTGAGTGAAAAATTGCCCCAGCCCTGGCTGCGGGATGTCAGCTTCTCCAGCAAGTTCACTTCAACTGTTTTGGAAGAGAGAGGGAAGAAGGGAAAGGGAAAATTTACATCCACTAGCAATCACTTGTCTTACAGCAGTGAATAAACAGGGAAGTATATCTAAAATAGTACTCCCCAAAATAGTACTCTACGGTGAACTTGCCATGGGTCAGCATAAGAGGAGCACTCCAAAAAAAGCGATACAAGGACTCCCTGAAGCAACATCTCAGGCTCGGCCAAATTGATCACCAACAATGGTCTGCCATGGCCTCACATCAGGAAGCATGGAGATGCACTATCCACAATGCTGCAGCCTTATTTGAGAACTCACATCGAACAAGTCTTGAAGAGAAACGACAACGCAGAAAGAATCACAACCCAGAAACATCATCCAAGGAGACCTTCTGCTGTGCTTTCTGCAACCGGACTTGTTTATCTCAGATTGGCCTTTTTAGTCATCAGCGTGCTTGCAGAAAGCACGGGTTGAGTTCTTCCTAAATCTTCATTTGCGAAGAAAAGCCAGAGAGAGACAATAGAGTTATACATTATTCCTAAAAAATCAAGATATTGTATACATAAATAATAGCATCTCCTTTCAAAACAAATTCTATCTGTATTTGTTACTTCCCTTTAAGTTATCACACTGGGTTATATATCCATTTCTATAAACGTCCTTACTCAATTTATATATTCGTTGTAACAACAGCATTTTCTTATGCTAATTAAGAGCAGCAAATTTAGCTTAATTTGTTTTTAATATTTATCAATCAAGAAATCCTGAATTAGCCCAGTCTCCCCAAATATCTCTTAAGGTGTGATCTTCTAATATCCCAATCTTGTTCAAGTGACTTCACATTATCATTTTTTAATTATTTGAGTCAAATTGTCAAGGTTAACCATTTCCGTTAATTGGAAACTCCGTGTGAACTTCAAACATGGATAGCTTCCCATGCCAGCGATCTCACGAATGTATCATGGAGACAAACGAATGCTGCTGAGATGGTGAGTTAATGTGCTATTTTCCACAATTCGTTCTCCCGTCTAGCTGAGAGCCATGTTTTAAAGGAGAATTGCTTCACCTAGAGGCTATAATTGCCCTTTTTTGGCCAATGTTTTTCCAGTTTGGAGGGTATCCGGAGGGTCAAGGAGGGGCTCAGGGCAGCCAAGGTGATCAGAGGACCACATGCGGCCCACCCCTATCGTATAATTTCTCCAGCCTCATCCCCTCTCTCTATGCATGTTCTCCCCCAGAACTCATCTGTGAACCACATGCTAACCATAAAACAGGAGCAACCCAATACTATCAGCCAAAGGGCAGGGGTGCAAGGATGAATGCTAGACATGCCACCCTTGCCATGCTAAAGTTCACTGGAAGGTGCCAGATGGTACAACCAGGGCAGGCACAATCTCACACCTTTGCTTGCCAAGCCGTGAAGTCTGCCAAAGCTTCATCTTTACTGTTCCCCTGGGAGTCATCCAGATCTTACAGCTTTGCTTCTATAAACTCTCACCCAAGACAAGGCGGGAGATTCGTTTCAGGACAGATGAGCACACATCCTCCCTCGGAGTGCATCAAACACTGTCAGTATGCATCAGCGCATACCAGGCACGCTCTGCTGGATAAGAAGTCAATTGAGCAGAAAGCTGCTTTTGCCTAGTTCCTGCAGTGTGTAGAGTGTGTAGCAGAGTAAGAGTCATGCCTTTGGCCTCCTGGGAAAGTTGGACTATTTGGCCTGGGGAAAAAGATTAAAGATCTGCAGGAAAGAAGTCCTGGGGCAGGAGCATGGAACTTGTAGCCCTCTGGATGTTGCAGGGCTCCTAGGCCAAGATCCTATTTGAGACTGATGCATACCCTCCAACAGAACAGTTTCCCATGGGGACAGTTTGAAGCTTCAAAGTTTGGACTGCTCCCCAGAACACCCGGTTGGAAGAAGTGATCCATTTTTGGCCTGGCACGATTACAAGGGGGTTGATTTAATTGGTTCTTCCCATCTGGCAGTCCTCTGGATTACCCTTTGGAGAACAGTTTGGTCCAGCAGTCTATACAGAAGTGTAAATGTAACACTCAGTAGTGTACCAACTGCAAATTAGAAACACTTGTGCATTGCACTGTGGCTTTCTCACGCCAGGCTCAAACCGAGTCAACCACCAACATAATGAGCTTAGCCAAACCCTAAAAATATCTTTTGGTTTTGATGGTAGCAGACATGCATACCGCCGGAAAGATGACGTAAAAGAATATGCATGCAGCAAAGATGGTTTGGAACAGAACATCTGCATACTATCTTTGCTCACAAAAAAGGGAGATCGTCTGACAATGCAAAAGCAAACTATGGAGATGATTCAACAATCCCCCAGAACAATGGAGGAGATTTATTTCACTGGGATTAGCTCTCTCCTGGAAACAGTATGTGCTGCAACACTTCAAAGCCAGCTTTTTGGGAATTGTACAGATATTGACCCTGGGCTTTGTCACATATTGGCAATTGCCCATCAGAGCATAAAAACCTGCAGTAACCCTACTTTGACTGATTATAAGTTCCTAATTTCCATGCTCTGGTCTATCAACCTGCAGCAAATGCTTGAAACGCACTGTAGAGCAACAATCATCACATGAGCATCATGTCGACGCTAACAGTACAGTCCCTCTTTGGGATGTTACCACCCTTTTGAGAATTTTGTTCAAATATTTTTTTGCACTCCAGCAAAAGGCATACAAATTCATTTTGCTCTCTGGAGCTCCCATGGATTTGCTGATGTCTTCTCCTTTTCCTTGTGGGTGGTGCTGTTTTGGCTACCCAGAGAACTGCACTCAGATAATGAGTTCCTCATTCATACATATGATAACCTAAAAATGTATGTCACGGAATCATAGAATTGTAGAGTAGGAAGGGATGTTGATGGACATCTAATTCCCTTCTAATGGTAGAAATCAAAATGGCATCCTTGAGAGATATCTAAATTCTGTTTAAAAGCTTCCAACAAAGGCAAACCAACCTATGCCTATGAAGCAGTCAATTCCACTGTCAAACAGCTTTTACCACCAAGAGGTTCTTCCAAATATTTAATCAAAATCTGCTTTTGCATAATATGAATCCATTGATCCTCTCCTCCAACCCATGGACAAGTTCACTCCATCCCACAGACACTCTTCAGATAGTTAAAGAAAGCTATAATGGCTCCACTTAATTTTCTTTGTTCAGCACTGAAAATACTCATTCTCCACAACTCTTCACAGGGCTTGGTTCCTAGATCCATACTGGGAAAAAGGTAGTTGTTAGTTAGTTATCAATCACTCCATCTGGGAGTAAAGAACAGGGAAAGGCATCTCAGTTAAGCACAGCTGGAAAAGACAATGCCAGACAAGAGAAAGATTATTGATATATCAGATAAAACAGTGGTATTTTATCATTCATGTGCTTGTGTTTAGCATACAGAGCTTTCCATCTTGCGCCAGGCAATATACAAGAAGCACAGAAGGCCAGCAGACATGAATGGGGGGGGGGGACTCAGAAGGATAAAGAATGGAGCAGAAACATATGTTGGATTTTGACAATGCCCTTCGGTACTATTCCCTCCTCAATCTACACCCCCATTCTAATCTTACCAGGACTCACAGACAAGAGTTTTAGCATCTGGATCCACAATAAGCGTTCTGCAGCTGATTAAACATGTGGGATACCCTTGGCAAAAAGCATATGGGTATGATTTCACCAAAGCCCACGGAACAGACACCCGGCTGCCCCTCTACACCACCCTGACAGGAAGTGAAGGCACCACCTCGGGAAATACGGTGTGAAATTGCAAAATGGGACCGTGCAGGGGGGGAATAGAAGCTGCCACAACACTCGGCACTCCAATCCGAATGGGCAAATGGAGAAAGAAAAAGAGAATCAAAAAGGCCAAGAAACAACAACAACTCAACTCCCTTGTGCACTGTTTTGAGGTTCCCAGTAGGTTCAGGCAAAAGTAAACTGCTGCCACCTCTCCCAGCTTGTCTGTTGTTCTTCATTAATAACTTTTGCTATCTTGATCACATTCTGATGTTGTTTGGCCATAGGTACCCTGCTTTTCATATGTGAAATCTTGGGGAGACACAACAAATCCAAATCATTCACGCTACATTAAATGCTCCCTGGAGAGAAGAAAAGAAAGCTATTAAAAACTGCTGTAGGCAGGTGAGTAAGTGACTGAAAGGAGTTTGATCCCCTTCTGCGTTCCTTGGCAAGCTCTAGTGTTAACCTCCTGGGAGAGATCATGTTGATATTCAGCCTGAATGCTACCTCAATTACTAGTCACAAAGACAGAGATGCTAGAAGTCAAAGCAAGCGTGGGGGAGTCATTCAAACTTTGAACAAGCCACATAGTGCATTCCTTAAATTTATAGTCTATACAGGACCATTTCATCCCTTCAGCAATGAGGAACTCTCCTAAGGTGGCAGAAGACCAGGGGTGAGAAAAGGCCACTAATATTATTCTACATTATGTGTTATGCAAGTGGGACACATCACAGAATTGTTTCTAATCTTGCATCTATACTAGGGGTGGGAATCATGTGCCCAGATGTTGTTGGGCTGTAAGTCACATCAGATTTAGCTGGCAAAGCCAATGGTAAAGCATGTTGAGAGATACAGTCCAAAAATACTTGGAGGTTGAACTGTAATGTAATGTAATTTAGTGCATGGTTTCTCAACCCTTGCAGCTCCCAGATGTTTTGGGCTTTGCCTCCCTTCATCTTATTCCACTGGCCATGCTAGATGGAGCTTCTAGGCAAAGCCTTAACTACAGCTATCTAGCCATGCAAGAAACCCCTGTTGTAGGCTCATTCCAACAATTCCCCTGTCCGTTCAAGTGCCCCCATTTCATAAAATCATAGTACTGCAGGATCTAAGAGGTGGAGGAGACCATCTTGTCCAACTCTCTGTCATACATGAATGCACAACTTTCATCCCACTATATTTCTGCACTAGTCAGACCTCATCTGGAATGCTTCAAAAGGTGCACCAAACATTATTTTTTTAAAAAATGGGGGGGGAGCTTTGGGGGTTTCTGGAAGTGGGCACAAAAGTCTGGTCCAGGGGCCAGATGAGGCCTGCAGGCCACAATATGTCCACCCAAGATTAAAGCCAGATTTAGGAGAACACACGCACACACACATTATCTTGAACTCACTGGACAAAAGGATACAATTGTAGATAGATAATTTTATCTGTCTATGGCACAACATTGATTACAAAACAGTATATTTAATCATACAACATGATACAATTGTAAGTAGCAATGAAACATCAACAAGCTGCTCCAGAGACTAGGACACAGAGCAATGGACTCAAACTACAGGAAAAGAGATTCCACCTAAACATTAGGGAGAACTTCCTGACAGTAAGAGCTGTTTGGAAGTGGAATACACTGCTGTCTGGGAGTGTGGTGGAGTCTCCTTCTTTGGAGGTTTTGAAACAGAGGCTGGATGGTCACCTATTGGGAGTGCTTTGATTGAGTATTCCAGCATGGCAGGGGGTTGGACTAGATGGCCCTTGTAGTCTCTTCCAATTCTATGATATTATTATTCTAAGAAATACATAAGGGAAAAATAAATAAACTCCCTAGCCTTCTGTCTCCAGCTCTAATGGTTAAGCCCCTTTTCCCACGAGCAAAAGGTTCCCAGCAAATAAAACATTTTATAGCCTCTAATGCCCCAAAACCTGCAGGAAAATCTGTAAATCATAAGCATCATGTTTGACTGTAAACGAAACTGTGGCAAAGTCTCTCCATGAGCATGTCCATACAAGGAGGGAGGGGCTCCATTATGGCCAGACAGAAATCATATGAATGCCCTCCTATATGAAAACCAATACAAGGCATCTGGTCTTACATGAGACGGAAGGAAAGGCAGAGGAAAGGAGGAAGGGGGAGCTGGCAGCTCATTGCTCAAGTTCTCTTCTTTCTTCTATTTTTTTCACAGCTTCACACACTTAATTTCTAAAGCATATGGAGCTGGTCAGCGGCCAAGGGATGAAAGCGCTACAGAGAGATCAGGTTTTTATGAAAGGGGCCCACGGCATGCTTTATGGTTTTGGGGCGGTACACTCTGGAAGGAGGAGGGGAAGGAAATCCAAAGGGAGGAAAAACCAAACACTTGGAACATGTAAAATTGGGCCCATTGTTCTTCTGGAAGGGCAACTAGCTCTCTCTGAATGAAGCCACCAGCTTCCAGTGACTGCATTTAGTGTGAAGAGGGACAGAGAAATTCTGCTCCTATGTTCTGTTTCTTAATTCCTCCTCTGGTTCATCTGGCATCTGCTACTCCTGAGTCCTCATGTCAAGAAGAGAATTACTAAAACAAATCCTGGAACTAGAGGTAAACTGCACATCCCATGTTCCAGGCTCATCAACTCATGTGTAGAAGCAGCCAGAGGTTCCCATGTTGGGGGTGCAGCAAATCCATTCTGGGTTTTAGTCCATACTTTAAAGGAACTATCAAAAGTACTGAATAGGGTTTCCAGATCTCAAAGCTTTGGCCCTTCTTCTCTGATCCTCAGGGTGATGGAGAAAAATCTCAGGGTGAGAGCACTGTCTTGAAAAATTTGTTATCAATATTTTCTTTATTTGTTAGAGCTGGGGTTCTTTATTTGAACAGCATCCTCATGCAGCTTAATGCATCATGCTTCATGGCATCAGGCCTGACACCAGCTTCGGAACACCACCAGGGTCTACCCCCTGTGACATCAAGGGGTTGTCCCTAGATCTTAGGTTCTGGCCCTGAAATCTCTGATATTTAGGCTTACGTTGACATCTCACTCAAACATTTTCATGCAAGTTTGGACCCGACTTGCAAACTTTAACTCTTTGCAGTGGATCACTGGTTTTGAGCCGTTCTTCATGGAACCTGAACCAAGACCAAAATTTAAGGAATTGAAGGTGCTACCAGCCACACTTGGTTTTCATTCAAATAATAGGCAAAATCACCACCATCAAATCAAGCAGCTTCTACTAATTGCTAGTAAATGTACCACAGACCCACCACCAACATTTCACATATTATAACAGGTACACACCCTATATCAGAGCATGGTCAAGATGGTCAAAGTAATTATTGAGGAAGAATACATGAGCTAGGAGAGGCTGCAGCAGTTTGCTTTTGCCTGAGCCTGATGGGAAGGACAAAGTTCTTCCCCTACTTTTCCTCGCCTCTCCCCCCTACTGAATTAATTGAGTGAAAACTACTTTTCCACTTTGAACTCAGTGTTCGGCAAGTGAAGTAAACTGATGAGGACGCAGGAAGGTGGTATGAAGAGAGAGAAACTGGGACATTTTAAAAGCAATGGGAAAAAAAATCAGGACTGTCCCTGCAAAATAGGAACAGTGTTATGACCACATAGAGGTCCTTTTAATCAGGTAGTGTTTAAGATTTTCCCAGACAAGTGACAGGCAAAAAGGCACAGAGAGACCAAATTTGGTTTTCAGTCACTATGCATGTAACATTTATTTAGACATAAGACATTCAGTTAACTATCAAGAGCTCTTTTCCATTCACACACACACTCACACCACATACTCACAACGATCCTTCCCTGAACGGTGATCAGACGTCCATGAAGGCATGGATGGTCTGTAGCCGCGGGTACAGGAACCATGAAAGCAAGGCCGAAAATGTCCCAGCTCTTATACCTTTTCCATCTCCTTCCTACACAGGGATATGGTATGGTCCAAAACTAATTATTGGTCCCAGCTACAGCAGACACGTGGAAACAATGGGATTTAGATAAATGATGACTATGGACTTTATCGGACACAGCACAAACCATGTCATTAGGATGCCATGATAACACAAAAGGGCAAAATTACCAGACGTTGCCATCACTCAGCCATTCCAGGGATGTAGTGCAGGCATGAATAAGGCATCACTTTTTTATTGATGGCTTTGCCTGTCAATAAAAAAGTGACGCCTTGTCCCCTCCAGAGCTGTGTCCCTGGAATGGTTGAACGACAGGGACGGCTAATAATTTCACCCTTTGTGTTATTGTCACGTCCTAGATGACGCGGTTTTCTTGAGCCATTTACCTCATCCAATAAAGTCCTATATTAAGCTAATTAGGATAATAGCCATGGGGAAGGCAAGTATAGTGCAAAAATTATTTTCCTCAGTTTGTCTGTATGATAATAATACATAAATGAGAGAGAGAGAACGAGACAGAAACAGAGAGAGACACACATACACACAGAGACAAATACACAGTGAGAGATTGATTGATTTAGGAAATACCTTCACAGCCATCCACCTGTGTGAGAGATTGCTAACATTTTATTTTACTTTGCAAATCCAGGCATAATGATTTCACGTGAAGTATGCCAAGGAAAGCCAATTTATTAACTGTCAGCCAGAGTGGCTGGACCAAACTCCCGACCAGTTAGATAGCATCATGAGACTGCCCAGGGTGTCTGCTCATTTGCAAAATTAAATGCCAGCAAAACATTAGGCAGGCTAACAAGGTTGTACAGGTGACCCTAGCAAGGGTGGGCCTGTGGCCAGCTAATTAAGCATAAGACCCACCAAAGATGCCCGTTTGGGGAGGCTTTAGAAGCTTAAAGGCTTAGCCAGCAAAGCAGGCAAACATTAGAAAATCTACACAGGCCTCTTGTTTTGACAAATCCAGCTGATCGGTGGAGGATAACATTCACTTCAGATCAATCCAAGGAGGAGGAGGTGGCTGTGGCAAAATCCAGACACCTCTCCCAGGACAAACTCTGTGTGTGTGTGTATGAATACCAAACTCAGGATTGCCCATCCCATCCCATTTCTGATTTCTATGTATTTTCTATGTATCGTTGTGAAAGCTGGACTGTGAAAAAAAGGTAACAGGAAGAGCATCTATATAACAAATTTGACATCTGGACCACATTCTGATCAGTTGTTTTTATATTCTGATCAGTTGGCTTGGCCACACATGTCCTGGTTTTAATCTGTGAAATCTTGGAGGGTATGCTGAAGTGGTGGAGTGGAAATAGAAGGGATGGCCAAAGGATAGCCAAGCTGTGACCATCGAGGACCTAATTTCCCCAGGACCCAATGCAACTATTGCTGCTGTGTGCCTTCAAATCTTTTATGGTGACCCTAAGGTGAATCTATCACAGCGTTTGTTTGGTTTGGGGCAGAATTTATTTAGAGGGGGTTTGCCTTTGCCTTCCTCTGAGGCTGAGAGAGTGTGACCCAGTGGGTTTTCATGGCTGGGCCATGAGTCAAACCCTGGTTTCCCAATGTTCGCTATCAAACCACTACACTATGCCGGCTCTCCAGTCCAAGCATCCCATACCCAAAACAAAATAGACAAGGAAAGGTCTGGAGCTTGGTTGAATCCCATCTTGGGGAAAAGGTGGGATATAAATCTAATTAATTACTGGACTCAGCCTTGAACCTGGGTATCCAAGTTACATGAATGCTATTTTAAATAATAGTGCCACTCTATTCTGGGCTGGTCAGGCCTTATCTGGAGTATAAAACCAAAGCCAAACAGAGGATTCTACTTCAAGTGCAACCTACAAGACACTGTAACTTTAAACTGTATACAAGATATATTTGGAACATGAAATATAATATTTACCTTTACGCACTGTATTTATTTACGCATCGTATATAAGGTATACAGTTTAAAGTTACAGTGTCTTGTAGGTTGCACTTATCTGGAGTCCAGCATTCAGTTCTTGGCATTTCATTTTAAAGAGATAGATAAGCTGGATCAGGTTCAGAGAAGGGCATAAAAGACATGGAAAACAAAACATAGGAGAGAAAGTTTGAAGAATCCAGGTATTTTTAGCTTCATGAAGAGAAAAGTGACAGATGATAGGATGGCATTCTTTCAATGCTTCAAGGGCTGTCATAGAGAAAAGGAGGGCAGGCCTGATCTCTCCTTCTCCGGGTCTAATGTTAAGTTATAGGAGAGTAGATTGTGATTGACCATTAGAAGCAACTTCTTGGCAGTAAGAGTGGTTTGGCGGTGGAATCAACTGTCTAGAACAGGGTTTCTCAACCAGGATTATGTGGAGCCCTAGGGTTGCACAAGGGGTTGCTAGGGGTCCTGTGAGATATTGAGATTGAAAAAAATAAACTTTTTTTTTTTGAGCTATAAATATAATTTTTAGGCAGGAGTTCCCTGAGACCAGAACATTGTTTCAATGGCTCCATCGGGGTAAAAAGGTTGAGAAAGACTGGGGAGAGATGATGGGGTCTCCTTCTCTAGATGTCTTCAAAAAGAGTCCGGACCGCTACTTGCTGGGGATGCTCTAGCTAGAAATCCTGCATTGAGCAGGGGTGGTTGGACTTGATGGTCCATGAATCTCTCGCTGGGAGTGCTTTCGCACAGAGAAAACTAGAACGCCGTCTGTGCCAACTGCTGGAATTGTCTGATCTGGTCACACTGGCCAGATGCTTCTTGGTGACATACACAGGTCTATGTTGCCGTAAGCATGTGGGATAATTCTTTGGAAAAAGCAGAATGGATGTCCCCAGTTGATGGTGGCAGGAAAAGCATCCCACTCCCAGCACCATTGCTGATACCCAATAATGCACATAGTGTAGTGTATCAATGAGCATGATGCAGGGCATATGGCCTCGGTGCGCTGGATTGGTATGCTTTGCAGTGACAACAGGACTTTTTTGGATGCATGAAATATACCGCAAGCAGCCTCGTCACGTTGTGAGGCTGCTGCGCGGCAGAGCATCCGTTTCGTATGACGATCGCCCCTGGCAGTACTGTTGCGGTACCGCGGGGAGAGTTGAGCGTCATATTTCCTCGATTTTAAGAACAATCAACTTTCGTTCTTAAATATCGAGGAAATATGACGCTGAACTCTCCCCGCGGTACCGCAACAGTACCGCCAGGGGCGAGCGTCATACGAAACGGACGCTCTGCAGCGCAGCAGCCTCGCAATGCGACGAGGCTGCTTGTGGTATATTTCATTCCTCCGAAAAAGTCCTATGTCCACGCTCCAGCTTCCAGCCCTATGATTCTATTCTTCTACCCCAAAATGAAAGTGGAAGTGGTTGGAAGTCTGCATACACTTTCATTTAAAATAAAATAAAAACTTCTTCAGAGGGAAAATGAGGAGTAGGGAGGGACTACACCTTGTGTTAAGCCAGATTTATACAGCAGGAAGCTTCTAGAAAAGGGCCAGTTCTCATTTGGGGACATTTTTTCACTTGCCACATTTTGGCCCACAGAGTGTAGGTTGCACCACCCTTGTCTATTCACATACCACCCTCAAGTCTCTCAGGAAAACAACTGATGGGGCTACAGTTAAACCCCTATATAAATTAACTTACAGGGAACAGAACCCTACCTATCTATCACTGACTTCATCTGAGCATATTTATCTCTGCCAAACAAAAAGCCACAGAGCTGGGGTGGGAGAGAGAACTCAAAGCTTCAGGTCACCAGCTGCCTCCTCAGGGGTCAGTTTTGGGTAATTAATGGAGCAAGAGGGGGACAGAAGGATACCAGAGGTACTGAAGGGAATTTTCCTCAGGCACTTTTCCAGTGAACGCCAATATGTCAAATCCTCGGTGCTGTCATTTAATGTCTTGCATCCACAGAGCTCCTCAATGTTTAAACATATTCGGAGGAGCCATGTTGGCTAAGCAGCAAAATACAACAAAATCCACAACACAGAAATACCTTTATTGGTCAACTAAACTGCACAAAATACATCATGCAAGCTTTCAGAGCTTCACCAGCTTCTTCGTCAGGCAAAAATGTTCAAAATCATACAGGAGAAGAAAAGTGATGGTGTTACAATCACAGGCCTACATTTTGTCTCAGAGACGGATCTCTTCCGGAAGGCCTTTCCTGAATAGATACCCGGCCATCAAAAAAGGAAATCTAGCTTGTCCTGATCTCGCCACGTCCATTGTCCATTGCTCATTATTTATTTATTTATTTATTTATTTGTATTTTTAAAGTATGTTTTAATTCCCAAATTATTTAATTGTATCTTAAGGGGGGCTGGGATTGAGGGTTTGGATGGATATTTTAATTGTTGTAAGCTGCCTCGATTGAGTTTAGTAGAGGGGCAGGATATAAATAAATTTTATTATATTATTATTATGCTGTTGTCAATGGTCTGGAGGGATCTCAATCCAGGCAGAGGCCGCTCCCCTTCTTGGCCATGTGGATACAAGGGGCAAAAAGTCAATAAAAGGCAGGTAATAAAAATTTAGCTCTATTAGCAACTCCATTAACAACTGCTCAGGTTTTAAAGTATCCGGCCAGTTCATTGTTCACAGAAGAGGAATAGTTGTGTGAGAAATCTCTCAACGTAACCAAATGAAAGTAATCACTTAGGAGTGTTGTGTTCCATTAACTGGTTTGGATTGTAATTTATTTTTTAGAAAAACACTAGTCAATGAAAATTGTTACTCTTCCTCTGCTGTCTTGTGAGATCATACCTCATAACTTCCAAAGTAACTAGTTCTCTGCAACTAGTTATTTCCAAGCTCTGGATTCAATGCCCATTTCCATTCCTGTCAACTCACAGAACTGGATCATCTGTACCTCACTCAAAATTGAACCGCGTCTGCCTGTTGGGACACAGAAATTTTAAAAAGTGGGTGGGTGGGGGGAGGTTCCCCTATCCAGAGGCTAAACTCAACCTCTGTACATTATTCTGAGCAAGGAGAAAAGTATTCAATGTACAACAGCTGCAAAAACACAGGTTTTCATTTCTGTACATCAAATGGATAACGGGGATTGAATAAAAAGAAAACTTCCACAGGGTTCTTTAATCTACTCTTTTATGAAAGACAAAAAGAAATACTAGAAAAGATGGCATTTGGATCCATGGGGGTGGCAGGAAAGCAGTTGAGGAAATGGAAGACGGCACTGTTGACAGGCATCGACTTGGAAAATAAACCCAAATGCTTTTTTCAAAAGAGCAGAATAAGAAAATGGCATGGGAAGGAATACAGAAAGTTGCCTTGTAGTGGTTCAAGCCATTAGTCCACCAAGCCACATATCACCAACACTGGCTGGCAGCAGCGCTTCAAGGTATCAGGCTGATTTATATCGAGTCAAACCCCATATGGCCAACTCTGACTGGCATCAGCTCTTCAGGGCTTCAGGCTACCTTACACTGAGTCCAACCATTGGTCCATCCAACCTCATATCACCAGCTCTGACTGGCAGCAGCTCTTCAAGGTACCAGGCTGCCTTACACTGAGTTAAACCATCAGTCCATCTAGTCCTCTATTGCCAGCTCAGATTGGCAGCAGCTTTTGGAAGTACTGGGCGGGGTTCCTTCCTTGTCCTAGCTGGAGATTCCTTGCCCTACTTAGCTTCTAAAATCAGACACAATGGTGTACTTACGACAGTACAGTGGCATATATATGAGCAGGTATCCAAAGTGCTGAAGCTGTGCATAGGCTGGCAAGGTATACTCAAGAACGATCATGTCTCAACAAAGGGCCAACATCAGAGCTGAGGAGGGTTGTGACAGTGTTTATGTTCTCTGAATCCTCCTCTTCTTTGGCTCTACCTGCTTTTTCTTCATCTAATCAGTTCCAGGCAACTGAGAGCTGGATGCTTTGGGGCAATTCATAAGAATCTAAGGATTGGCCTCACCTGTTTGCTCCGGTCTTTCCATCCTGGAGAAATTAAAATAGAAAAGAGGCCTTCCAATTGCTTTCAGATGTCTCAGCCCCTTGACCCTGCTCCTTCTTCCCACCCAGCACGAGAAACGGACGGCCCTGAGAGCACCCGACAAACTCAGAGAAATAGTGTTGGCCCTTAGACTTAGCAATAATGGCAGTCAACATAAGGCAAGGCTTGACTGCCCCAGAAATCAAGGATCCAACATAGTTGTCCCATTGCTATCCAAGTGTAGAACAGGGGCTGTACTCTCTGCATCTGGGAAGCCAATTACAGAGAAAGTTCATCTGCTTGGAATCAAAACTTCATTAAATCAGCAACTCTCCAGTTCATTTCCATGGTTCATAGAATCATAAAGTTGGAAGGGACCACAAGGGCCATCTAGTCCAACCCTCTGCCAGCCAGGAATACACAACTAATGCAGTCCTGAAAAATGCCCATCCAACCTCTGTTTAAGGACCTTCAAAGAAGAAGACTCCACCCCACACCAAGGCAGTCTATTCCACTGTTGAACAGCTCTTACAATCAAGCTCTTCCTGTTTAGATGGAATCTCTTTAATTGTAAAATAAATAAATACTGTACAACCTCCCTATCCATGGGACTGGTATCTGCAGATCAACTTACCCATGTCTAAAAAATTATAGTCTCTCTAGGCATCAGCATGATTCTGTGGTATGCTTCCACTGGAAATTGATCATACAGTCACGCTGGAGAGCCTAGAAAGGGCCTAGAGAGGTGTTCACTCTACAAATCTCTAGGTCCTCCAGTGTGATTCTATGGTATGCTTGGGCTGGAAGACATTTGTTTTAATAGGATTTGCTATCATCTGTAGTTTATGGTATGAACGTTAAGTCTGGGAATGTATCACCCTTGGATATGGGGGTTGTACTGTACAAGATAGATAGATAGATAGATAGATAGATAGATAGATAGATGATCAGCAAGGCCCAAAGCTCACCTGGTCTCATTATTCCTCAGTATAAGGAAAGACATATTGTAATGGGCCAAACCTAGTGTTTCCTGATATTTTCACACATGTAACAGTCCTGCTCTCTGCTGTAACACTGGAGCCAGAAGTTTGCAAAGAAACAGCCAAAACATATGCATGGGGGGCTGGTAGTGAACGTATGTATAAAATTAAATTGGAATAATCCAACCTCTGCTTGACTTCTTTTTAACAAAACAGGTTCAAACCTTTCCCTGGGCTAAATGACTTTGACCTGTGCCATACGCCTATAATTTTTACACTACTGCACACATTTGCAGAAAGAGAAATTGCACACACCTGCTCAGCGAGGCCATTAACTACACCCGTCATTCCAGGGACAGGATGAGAGACCATGCCAAAAAGAATGCACGCTACTTAGTTACGTATACATAGCTAAGAAACATCCCCTGGTTCAACCCACCTTAAAAGCCAGCAGCCACCTAGGGCAAAGGAGGTCTGTTCTGTTACTGATCGGGATATAAGGAGGATGTTGTTCCCATCTCCTTCCAACCAGCGAATGAGAAGTGATGAGGTGCCCCTGACGATGTAACTAAGCATTATAAATTAAGCACCAACCACAACTGCTCACAGCCTATCATCCAAACACACACAAATGCCATGTCTTCCTTTTTGGAAATTAAGACAGAAATCTTAGCTGAAGGGGCTCTTCTCAGATCAAGTTGAAATGAGGGGTTCATTCCTTCTCACTTAGGAGATTATCAGATGGGCTTATCTGGCTCCAAAACAATGCCAGCGGAATGCAAAAGTATCACACGATGCCGTCCTTTTGCATCCCGCTGTCGTTATTGTGGCATTTCTTTTTATTGATGGGCCAGAGCTGCCAATGGATCACCCATCCCGTTTTGGTGCCGGCATTGCCGGCGTCTGAAACCTCGCGCCATTGGCCTGCCGTGAATACAGCGTCAATGGGCAGTCCTGCCAGAACGCTTCTGGATGGGATCGTGAGAACCAGGTAGGCTACCCTCTTTCTTGTAGCCTCCCCAGGTTACTTGCTATATTTTTAGTGTGTGCATGTACTTTTGTGAACTTTTTTTGTGTGTGTTTCTTTTTGAATTTTCCCATACTTGTGTCTTCTCGCGAGAATCAGCAGGATTTCAGTCCAGGACGTGAACAGAGCTCTGTTGGAGTCTATTCATTCCTGGCTGCCTGTGGGCAGGAGAGAAGGTAAGTGTGATGGGAAGGGTTATTGTGTCAAGATAGGGACAGGTCTGGAGATTGTGGGACAGGAACACTTTTTGCGTTCCTGTCTGATCATCTCTTTACTGTCATGCACTGCTTCCAGAACATGGAAATGGACTCTGATTCAAAGAAAAAGTAATGAGCAATGCAAAAGTTACTTCTCTCACACTACAAGCAGTACTGACCATTCATTCCTGTTGACACAGTAATGGTATTGAGCTACTTTTCTGGAAAAGTTACTTTCTAAAACTCAGAGAAGGCAGAACCCAAAAACAATGGCTACAGCAAAGCTCAAAACAGTGTACAGTTAAGGCCAGTGGCTATTTTCTAAACCAATTCAATAAATTCTGGCTCTCCATCCTAGGCTACACACACACACACACACACACACACACACACCAGGGTCACACGCTGGGGTTTAGCCAAGAAGCTCCTGCCTTTAATCTCCAGCTGACTCCAGTCACGGCTTTGCAAAGCTCCTGCTTTTTACAGCTTGTTTGACATTTTCTAAACATTCATGCAATGGCACTGGGGCTATGACAGGCAGATCACTCAAGAATTTCCCCTGCTTGTTCCCTTCAGCTCTCCTGTGCTCCATAAAAACACCTCCAAGGGACCCAGGCAAAAAGAAGAAACTAAATTACTGGAAAACAACACTGCCAGCAAATGCATATCTTCATTTATGAGCTAAGACAGTGGCTATTAACCTTTTCTTTACCAGGGACCCCCTTTAAATATCTTTTGCTGCCCGGACCCCCCAAGACTTTTAATTCAAGATTTAAAACAACAACAACAATACCTGATAATGCTAATTATACAATTACACAATCTACAAAACCTTCCCTCAGAGGGGGAGGGAAGACTTTCATCCTGCTTCTTCCTGAAAGTTTGTGGCTGGAGCGGATTGAATGGCAATGTGCAGGCCAAGCCAGCCAGCCTTTGCCTCAGCTCCTGTCACGTGGCCACTCCACTGCAGGGAGGAACTGGGCCAAGCAGATTTCAAGCCTTTGTGGACCCCCGTGAGGACATTGTGGACACCTGGGGGTCCCCAGACCGCAGGTTAAGAACCACTGAGCTAAGACACTGTAGCAAAGGCCAAGGTAAATTTGTAGCTGTAGAGAGAAGATAGGAGACCATTTTCCCCTGGTTTGGGCACTCTGCTGCAAACCTAACTGTCCATCCACTCACTTATCCCTCCTCCTCTAAATGAGTCAGCTAAATATCCCCTGCGGGGAAGAAACCCTTGACCTCCACTTTGACCCAGCCTAAGTACTTCGTGACCTCTTGCTTTTCAGAAATTCACCCCCTGGCAGGCACTGGAAGAGGCAGCTGAAGTTCACAGCAGCTACTTGGGGCTGCTCTGCTTAGCCTCTCCATCGGGAGTCCCAGAGACACAGTGAGGCTGTGGCCAGGACCAGCCCTACCAATATACAGAGGGGGGAAACTGCCTGAGTTGGCAGAAGTTTGCGGGGGGGGGCAGCGTCCACACTTATAAATGTCTCAACTTAGATGGATCTTGGATAGAACCAGAGTTCTCCAGCAACTGACTGTTGCTGGCTGGGAATTCTGGAAGTTGTTTCCAATGAGGTAACTTTTCTAACTTTTCATCTGAAGCTATGGCTCTCCTTCACTAGGAAGGCAACAAGACATTGAAGTCTATTGCTGATTTGGGTGGCAGGGGGGTTGGACTGGATGGCCCTCGTGGTCTCTTCCAACTCTGCAATTCTATGATTCTATGATTCTATGACTGACCAGGGTGGACCAATGTGTAATTGGGCAATGTGGTGTTTTACTATTCATTTACTATGGGAGGGGGATGAATTGCTCCACCGTAATAGCAATTCACAGCAGCTGTGGACTGTCCTAACGGTTTTACAGCCCCCATAAACTTTGCACGCCCTCTAACCAAGATGGCGACCATGAGTGATTTACTTGCATTTTTAAATCTGCTGCCACCAAACTTTTTTTAAAATTACCATTGTGTTCGCAAGCGATATTTCACGTTTACCAAAAAAAGAGAAAAGAAAGATAATACAAATTGCCCTTTTATCGCCTTACCTATCGCTCACTAATCCAACATGGCGGCAGCAGGCCCTTGCCCTGTTTGCAAGCTCCACCCCCATGCTTATCTGACCAATCAGCTTGTGCTGCCTCTCCTATGGAAAAGTACAGCGATTTGAATGTGACTGTCTTAATGGGCAGACATGCGCAATCTCCGCCAAAGTTCTGGGCCAAAATAGTCAAAATATTATCTGGATTTTTACCCCCTCCTCCATGTAGTCAAGCCCTTTGGGCTCTTTTCTGAAGATCACTGATTTAGAGCTACTCTGCACAGAACCTGGCAGGAGGCAAATGTTAAGGACTGAAGATGTTGCAGCAAATCAAACTGTGATTTCAGGCAAATCATAGGGAAAACCATCCGCAGCAAAACAGAGCAATTTCTAATAGATCCCTAGTAAATGTGCTGCATACTCACCAACATTTCACAAATGAAAACTGGGCCAAGCAACATCAGGGTGCATTCAAAAGGATAAAAGTTATTAATGAGGAACAACACACAAGTCAAGAGAAGAACACACAAGTCTACATTCCCAGGAGAATACTGTTTTGTTTTGGGATTTTTTTTTTGCACAGAATAACTCTCTTTCTTTCAGAAAACACAATATTTTATTTTATTTTATTTGCCAAAACAATTTCTTCTGCAAAAAGTACTGATATATGAAAAGTCGTCAAAGATAACCAAAACGCTCAGCCTCAAGAAGGATGAAACTGTTGAAAAGATGCCTTCTTGCATGCTTGAATGACAGAAGCAAAGAAGTACAAGTACATCTTTACTCCCTATAAGGAAACAGTGCAGGTCCCTCAGGTTTGGAATGAATGGTAGTGCTGAAGAAAGGGGGGAGAGATGGGGAGAGAGATCAAAGAGACTGGGCAGCTCCCATCATGCACTGGGTCCACAGGGGCAGCCTAGGTTGGATAGCTTGCAAAATTTATTTCCAATTCATATAGATCTCCTTTTCAACATAGGTCCCACCCTCTTTGCAGAAACCATTCCTTAGGTGCAAGAATGATCCAGCAATAACTCTACAGCGGCAACAGCAGTTGCCCTCTTTTGCAACCTGACCCTGCAATTAATCACATCAAACTTGACAGAAAAGCCAAATCTTGGAGTTGACTTCAGCCAAGGGTAATGGAAACAGAGAGTTTGCCGGAGGCCTCCTGACCCACCCCACAACCTCCATGGCATTGGGGAGCTGGGGTTGGAAAGGGAAGATAAATCTTGCCATCATGTTGGGGGACAAAGTGCAGAAATGAACACATCACCACTCCCCATGACTGAAAGTTTTCCAGCAATCCTCAGCAATGGTGGCCTCCAGCTATTTCTGCTCTCTACTCTCCTCAGGCCCAGTCAGGGAGGATGAGAGTTGCTGTCTGTGATGTTCTGAACTTTTCAGGGTGAAATGTTTCATTTACTGTATTAGATATGAAGGTAATAGGGTTACGTTTGTTGTTGCATGCCTTCAAGTCATTTCTGATTTATGGCAAGCCTAAGGTGAACTTACCTGGGGATTTTCTTGGCAAGATTTTTTCAGAGGCGATTTCAACATTGCCTTCCTCTGAGGCTGAGAGAATGGAACTTGCTCAAGGTTACCCAGAGGGTTTTCATGGCCGAGCAGGGATTCGAACCCTGAATTCAGAGGAAATGCCCACAGTGTCCTTTCCCCCACACCCTCTCTCTCTCTCTGGCTTTTCTTCGCAAACGAAGATTCAGGAAGGACTCATCCCACGCTTTCTGCAAGCACACTGATGACTAAAATGGCCAATCCGAGATAAACAAGTCCAGTTGCAGAAAGCACAGCAGAAGGTCTCCTTGGGTGATGTTTTTGGGTTGTGATTCTTTCTGCGTTGTCGTTTCTCTTCAAGACTTTGAGGGGGAAATCATAATCCAATGTTCAAACCACTGTTAGTCCAACACCCAAACCGTGGCATCACTGTGTATCGAATCAACAGAATTTACATAAGTGTTGAGTCTCAGTGGTCAGCAACTGAACTGGTGTTAGGCTGCCTATGAACCAGAGCTTGGGAATGTTACCTTGGGGACTACAACTCCCAGAATCCCCCTGATGGCATGCCCAGTGGCCATGCTGGCTAGAAGGTATGCTGGGAGTTCTAGACCAAAAAAGTAACATTTACAAGAGGTCTTTGTTCCTCATGAGCTGCAAAAACTAAAAGTACAGGTCACCCCTTCCCCGATTATGTGGAATCAGTACCCGTGGTTTACCTTACCCATGGTCAGGGGAAAAGGTTCTTTCTAAGCCTTTGGAGGACCATAGAGCTGTACTAGAGGCGTCCACTCTAGGCATCTTCTAAGTCCTCCAGCATGATTCTATGGTATCCTCTGACATTTCATTATTATATGTGATTTTGCATGTCTGGAAATGTATCCTCCTCAGATATGGGGGGCAACTTGAATCCATGCTTTGATTCCTTCCCGATTCCATGCAGCATCCAAAGCCTCCCTATTTCAGTATCAAGAAACTGACCTCAGCATTCTGCCAGGCATAGAAGACATTAGAGAATGAGTTCAGTCTTATGGGCTTTGCCCCAACTAAAGACTTCCAAAGCGGGTGACTTTAAGCAGAGAAGGCACACCTACAAACAGAAACCAATGCCTTGGCATAGAGTAAAATAACATTGCATCACTTGGCTGAGAGTATAGCCAGACAGCTGCAGTGGCATATCAGAAATCCACCCATCAGATTACCGCTGGACCGGGTGCAAGAAAGGAGTAAGCATTGCCACCCACCACAGCTTGGCATCCCCTAGTCAGTCCACCCAAACTCAGGGGGTGAAATCTGACCTCATCTTAGTTCTGGTAATATCCTGGCCAGGTGTTGGACTCTCCACTATGGATAAATATGGGTTTTATGTTTTCTTTTTAAAGGACAGGCTTCTGGTAAGAAGAATAAATCAACCAAGGACACATGTCAACCATCAAATCCAGATTAGGAATGGCAAACCTACCTTTCAAGTTTGCTTTTGCCTGAGCCTACTGGGAAGAGTAAAACACTACCCCCTCTTCTCCTTATAGAAAAAGAAGTCTTAAGTGTCCTCAGTCCAGCCTTCAAGGATGCCATCATAACCCTCTCCCCTAAATGCTTTGAGAGCACAAAGCAACTGATGTGATGTGCCACCCACCCCCCATAGAAAGCTCAAATGCATGAAAACCAACACCACTCCCAACCGCCATCAGCACAATCCAATTAAATGGGATTTCATTAAGACCTCTTTGGCTCTCAACGCTCTCCTCTTCTCTATCCGGAAAACATGATGTCACAGGCAAGACTCCCTTGAGAGTCTGGCATTTCCAAATGACATCACAGCCCCCTCCCCAATTCCAGAAAAATAAAATCAAAAGCGTGTCCCTTTTCCCAGCTGCAAGGACCTCCAATTTACAGAATTACAGGAATCAGACGTCAAACCCAGGCTTAAACCAGAGCAGACTTGCCAAACTGAGCTCCAAATGAGTAACATGTGCTACAAGGACCATCTTCCTGAGTCATAGTTTGGAGAAAGACTGGAATATGTAGGAGGAGGGGAGCGGAGGCCGATCAGTAGCTATTAGCCACTGAGCTTGGAGAAGTTACTTTGGCAATGACAGCCTTCAGCAACTCACTGCCTGTGATGATCAAAGGTTTTAAAATGCAGTGAACTTTCAGCATTTTTCGGCTTACTTCTTACTAGTGTGGTATTTGTAAATGGTTTCAGTTGGTCTTTCAATAGTATAAAGTATTCAATTTGCATTTTAATCTGTACAATGTTTGCATTGTTATTGGAACCTTCTTAATTATGTTGGAAAGCACCTCTCACTCCGGCTGGAAGAAAGGCAAGGACAAAAATCAATCTTTCAAAAGAAAACTCCCCAGAGTTGTACTTCACACCGAAACTTATCAAAACACTACAGATGAACCATGATAGCTCAATGGAACCTCCAAGCAAAGAGGCAGTCTAACTTGGAACACCAGATAGTGAAGACAAAAGTATGGGGCGTTTGTGGCCCTCAACATTTATTGTAAACCTTTTCTGGGCTGATACAGTTCAGTGATGTTAATATGTAAGCCACTAATATGTAAGGTGGCTATTTATTGTATTTACTGTATTTATTGTTTTAAAATGTGATTTTACATCAGTTGCTTTTTAACTTATACTTGTTTAATATTTTTTTATGGGGGAGGGTGGGGGTGGGGGGTGTTTAGGGATTTTTATTTGTATTGTATTTTAATTTTTGTAAGCCACCCCAATTGTTTAACAGAGGGGCGGGGTATAAATAAATTTTATTATTATTATTATTATTATTATTACTAATAATAACAAGAATACATGTCTATCTGCAGGAAATACATTCAGAGACCCTCGTGGATACCTGAAACCATGGATAACAGGGAAGCCTTTTGTTTTCAATGAGATAAACACCAAAAGTTGACCATGGAATCACATTGGAGGACCTAGAAATGTGTAGAGACATTTTTGTGTGTGTGTGTGGATAAACAAAACCATGGATACTAAATCCACGGATACGGGGCTCAACCTATACCTGAATATCTGAAGGGATGTCATGCAGAAGATGGAATGAGCTTGTTTTCTGCTGTTCCAGAAACCAGAACATAAACCAATGGGTTTAAATTACAAGAAAAGAGATTCCACCTAAACACTAAAAAAAAAACACCCCTCTTTACTGTAAAAATTGATCCATAGTGGAATGGAAACCTTGGAAGGTGACAGAATCTCCTTCTTTGGAGGTCTTTCAACAGAGGCTGGATGGGCATTTTTCAGGGGTGTTTTAGTTGTGCATGCCTACATGATCGGGGATTGGACTAGATGGCCCTTGGAGTGCCTTAAAGCTCCAAAATCTATATATAAATATATATAAAACTACTGGGTATGTTTCCTTTCCCAGTGTGGTGATTGGCCGCTTACCCAACCAATCCCTTCATTCCCCTTACCCCCTCAGCCAATCACCACCCACATGCAAATTCCCTCTCCACCTCACAATCCACTCCTGCCACGCAATCTGCATCGACACCCCAGCCTCACGAGGGCTCCTCCCTCTTCTTGCTCCCTCTGCCACTCACCACCCACATGTAAAACAATGCAATATTTTAGAAAGATGATAAATAATAAAAGTAATTCCCAATGGGACATACAGTCAAATGTAGGTGGTATACTACTGCAAAGTGTGTTTTTTTTTGTGGGGGGGGGGCTAAAATAATAGCATGCAGCTGAACCATGTGAACCTTTCAAATCTGCTACAAATGGCATATGTTATGCTGGGTCAGCTAGTTCTATGAATAATAAAAGCAATAACCATGGCATCTGGCTGGATGATGCTGAGGACAGGATTTCTAAATAGATGGATACCTTTGCTCTTAAAGAGAAGGGGAAATCTTGAAAGTGTCAGAGGGTGGAGAAGCCATGATCCCCCTGAAGCTTTTTGGACTACAACACCCATCACCCCTAACCATTGACCAGGCTGCCTAGGACTGCACGAAATGCAAATTAATAATCACATGCTCCACTCATCAAGTTTTATTAATTAGACGCACACCTCCCAGCTGTTCATTACCATAAGACAACTTAGAACAAAGGCATGCAACTTTTAACCTTGCGGTTGTTGTCAGAGTACAACTCCCATCATACCTCTGACTAAGCTGGCTAGAGGAGATGGGAGTTGCAGTCTGGCAGTATGTGGGCACTCTGCCCACTAGTTTACAAGAGCGAGATTTCTAGCTATGCTTTGCTTTCAGTGGTGTTGGATTGCAGGGTCTTGTCACACTGCACCATTATAGTGCTATGATTCCACTTTAACTTCATAGAATCCTAGAGTTGGAAGAGATCCCAAGGGTCATCTAGTCCAACCCCATGCCATGCAGGAATACCCAATCAAAGCACTCCTGACAGATGGCCATCCAGCCTCTGTTTCAAAACCTCCACACTCTGAGGCATCACATTCCACTATCCACATCCGTGGCTCCCTCCTATGGAATCCTGGGATTGGTGATTTAGGGAGGGGCATTTAGAATTCTCAGTCTCATGGAGGTCTAGTGCCTTACCAAACTACAAATCCCAGGATTCCATAGGATGCCGCCATGGCAGTTAGTTTAAGTGGAAATGTAGCCCTGTAGTTGCATAGTCTGAAAAGGCCACTTGATATAATCACACTTCTGTTATAAACAGTAAAATAAATAGGGCTTAAACCAGCTATGCTACAGCTCCCAGAATTCCTGACCATTGGACCAGCTGGCTCAGGCTTCTGGGAGTTGGAGTCCAAAACACCTGGAAAGCCACAGGTTGGACACCACTGCTCTAAACTAAGTCTGACTCCAACCCATAACCTCCATTATTACTACAACTAAACAGTGCCTGGACTCCTATGAGTTAGTCTCCATTACCCATTGCATCAACTGTTGTATGGAGAGTCAACAGGTAGGTAAACCCCATTGATTCCATGGGTCTACTCTAGCTGGGAGTAACAATACAGACATAAAGCAGTTTTTGACTTGCTTTTTAAAAAAAAGGACACCCCCAACTTCCAAGCAGAAGGCTGCCCCCACATCCTCACCTTTGTTCATTTTTATCATCCAAAGTTAACGCTGAAATCCAATGCATTTGCATTTGCAATGCACTTACCTGGGAGTAAGCATTATTGGACTCAATGGGATTCCCTTCGTACAAGTAAGTCTCTGGGAGGCTGGTAGTGAATTTGCAATGCGATTAGAGAGCAGTTCTGCCGGATCGCAATGAGACTTACTTATGAGTAGACACACACCCCCTCCAATGCATAGGGATGCAGCGCCTGCAATTCGAGACCGAGGCTGTTAAGTCCCATTGAACTCAATGGAGGTCGACTTTGGGAGCAGAAGCGCCTCTAAGAACTGCGCTGCGGATCAGAGGCGGCATAGGATTGCGGGCAAAGGGCTGCGAATCCCCACGGGTGGAAGGGAAGGGGGTTTACTCGCGAGTAAAAGTAGGGAACAGAAGGTGGATTGCCTTCCTCCCTCCTGCCCCCGATCCTAAGCCACTCACCTGCCTCCAGCTCCCCCGACCCGCCTTCTGCGCTGCCTGGGTCCTGATCCTGTCGCCTGCGCTGCTCTTCGGCTGCTTCCAAACGCCGGGGCCAAAGCAGGAGAAGCAACAGCGGTAGCATCGTGGTTTTTCCCCCAAGCAAGGGGGCAGCAGCCAGGCTTGGGGGGCCGCCTCCCATCGGTATCCAAAAGAAGAGGATCTCTCCCTGGTAGGGCGCATCCGTTCCGGCGAAGCGAAGAGCTGAGTCCCGCTTGGACCAAGCGCAGCCCCGGGGAGGAAAGGGTTAAAGGAAACTCATGCAAACCTCCCCCCCTCGGGGCGGAGCACTACAGGGGTTAATAAAGGGGGGGGGGAGAGAAAGGAAAAGTTGCAATCGCTCCCCCCCCCCAAAAAAGACCCATGCATCTGGGATGCTGTGCACCCGCGCAGCACACCACACAAATAATCCTGTTTGTGCATGGCTCCTTCCTATTGAATCCTGAGAATTGTAGTTTGACAAAGTCCTTAGCCAAAGAGTGCTGGTGTCTCACCAAACAATCTACAAATCCAAGGATTCCATAAAAAGGAGCCATGCACATAATCCAGTATCACCCTGGATTATTTCTCTAGTGTGCACGCCCTCTCCATCCACATTACAGAAATAATCCAGGTTGAAACTGGATGATTCGCCATCCATGGCTCCTTCCTATGGATTCCTGGGATTTGTAGTTTGACAAGGTCTTTAGCTATCTCTGACAAAGAGTGCTGCTGCCTCACCAGTCTACAAATCCCAAAATTCCATAGGAAGGAGCTGTGCAAATAATCCACTTTCAGCCTGGATTATTTCTCTAGTGTGGATGCCCACCACACTACACCAATAATCCAGTATGAAACTGGCATTATTTGCCATGGCTTCTTCCCATAGAACCCTGGGTTTTTTAGTTTGACAAGGTCTTTAGCCTTCTCTGCCAAAGAGTGCTGGTGCCTCACCAAACTACACATCCCAGGATTCCATAGGAAGGAGCCATGGCAAATCATCCAGTTTCAAACTGGATTATTGGTGTAGTGTGGATTTTGTTGATGCAGGTGATTGTGTGTATGGTAAGGGAAACTGCATCAACTTGATTGCGTATGTGGAATAGGGTTGCCACCTGAAATCAGGAACAGGGCTCCTGTCCTTTTCATAGTTGTGTAGAAGAGGGAATTTCAGCAAGTGTTGCTTCTTACACAATGGGACACCCGCTGAAAGTCCTTCTTCGAGGCTGGGTGGCCATCTGTCATTGGGAATGCTTCATTGTGTATTCCTGCATGGTAGAATGGGGTTGGACTACATGGCCCTTGGAGGTCCCTTCCAACTCTATGGTTCTATGATTCTTTGATTCTATGTGCTGCCTGGGAGTGTGGTGGAGTCTCCTTCTTTGGGGCTTTTTAAACTTAGGCTGGATGGCCATCTGTCATTGGGAATGCTTGGATTGTGTATTCCGACATGGTAGAATGGGGTTGGACTAGATGGCCCTTGGACTAGATGGTCTCTTCCAGCTCTATGGTTCTATGATTCTATGATTCTACCCCACCCTTAAAAGGACAGGTCCTTTATTTCACCTGGCAACCCTAGTGGTGGGACCCAGTTTTTGCAGCTAGATAAAGGGGTAGGCTTTGTCAGGGGGCGTGTGTTGAGTGGAGCCAGGTTTTGCAGCTACACACCTGTGTGTGGAGCTGTGATTGCCAGACAGACACGTGTTCATGGACCTGTGTTTGCCAGGCAGACCACGGTTTGCTACACCAAAGCTGAATCCCACTGGAGCAGATCCATTACCTCCATTGTTATATGGTGTGGTTAAATCCAATGGGATCACTTTGTTGAAACTAATCCTAGGATTCCCTAGGAAGAGATCTGCTATTAAGAGGAATGTAAGAGTAGTCCCATTAACCTAAAAGAAATGTCAAGGTCCATCTTGTGGTGATAAATTCCTTTGTTGTTGTGTGCCTTCAAGTAGTCTCTGACTTATGGTGACCCCAAGGCAAACCTATCATGGGGTTTTCTTGCCAAGATGGCTGATTCGAACCCTGGTCTCCAAAGTCATAGTCCAATGTTCAAACCACAAAAGGCACACAGTTCTCTTTGCAGGCTGATGACATGCTTGTGTAACCAAGGCACGTGGTGATCCTATTCATCATTATTCTCAGTGTGGTATCAATATGCACCATGCCACACCCACAGTATGCAATCCCTGTATTGAATATCACCCTAGCGTAATGTACGAGAAATGGTCAATGCGAATAGTTGTTGCCTCATTGCACAACATGCAGTTCACAGAGACAATATGCCATGAGCAATGCTCTTTGCACATGTTATACTATGTCTATTATTGAGCATCTGCAATGGCGCTGGCTGTGGGACACCATTCCTGCCACCATCAGCCAGGTATGTCCATTCCGCATACTTCCAAAGAGTTACCCCACATGCTTAGGGCAACTGACGCCTGTGTATATCACCAAGAAGCTTCTGGCCAATGTGACCATGTCAGACAACTCTGGCAGTGGGCCCAAATTTTTCTAGTTTTTTTTTTTCTGTGCAAAAGCTAGGAAGGGCCTCATGGACCATCAAGTCCAACCCTCTGCTCAATGCAGGATCTCTAGCTAAAGCATCTCTGGCAGGTAGCTTTCTAGATGTTTTTTGAAGACATCTAGAGATGGTGACCCCACCATCACTCTAGGCAGTTGGTTCCATTGCTGAACCATTCTTATCCCCAAGATGTTCCTTCTAATGGTCAGTCAAAATCTACTTTGACTTAGACCTGGTCCTACCTTCTGGGGCAACAAAGAACAAACCTGCCCCTTATTACAGCCCTTGAAATATTTAAAGAGTGCAATGAAGTCATGCCTCAGTCTTCTCTTCACCAAGGTGAACATGCCTAGCTCCTTCAACCTCTCCTCATGTTTTGTTCTCCATACCTCTTATCCTTGTTGCTCTTCTCCAAACCTGCTCCAACTTGTCTACAGCCTTCTTAAGACGAAATACCCAGAACTGAATGCTGTATTCCAGATAAGGCCTGACCAGCCCAGAATATACTGGCACAATACTTCCCTTGACTTGGGAACTATGTTTCTATTAATCCAGGCTAAAATAGCACTCATGAAACCTGGGGACCCAGGTTGAGGGTGGAGTCCATAGAGACACCCAAACTCCAGGCGTGAAGCCTAAAATCCTTTGGCATGGGTGGGGATTTGGTGGCCATTGAGATGCCGTTGAACTGCAACTCCCAGCATTGGCTATGTTAGCTAAGGCTGCTGGGATATGCAATCTGCCACCATCTGAAGGGCTACATGATTTCCAACCTCTCTTATACCCAGGCCAGTCTATGAGAGTAGACTATTGACTCCAAGATAACTTGGCAAGTCAACTCTGACATAAATTCCAATGGGACTACATAGTTGGGATTAAACAGCAAGAATCAGACTTAAATTTGCAGATTTAGGAGGGGTGTAATTCAGTATAGCATAGTTCGAATCCCTATCCCCTGAATGGCCTTTTAAACTTACCTGGAGTATCTGCTGTAGTGAATTGAGTCCATGAAAGCTTCTGCCCCAAATTTCTTCTTCTCAGTGAGTCTCAAAGATGCCACTGGTTCCCTCATGCCTTGTTTTGTTGGAGTTGCTTCTATCCGGTCTGAATTTAGCTCGAGTTTGTTCATCCTCATCCATTACCAACACCTGACGTTGGTTTAGCACAGCAGTGGGTCAGCTGAGGAAGATTTAGAGACCAATTTTCTACTCCTAAGAAGACCCTTTGAGGGCTACATGGACAACCAAAAATTGCCCCTAAAAGGAAAAAAAAAAAAAAACAAATCTAGAAGTGGACAGAAATCCACTTCTGGTTCACACACACACACATTTCTGGTTCACAAAAACAGATACCAGTAGAAAGAAAGATAGATATTCACTTCTGATTCTCAAAAAGACAGACAGACAGACAGACAGACAGACAGACAGACAGACAGACAGACCAACCAACCTCTATATATGTTTTTGTGAAACAGAAGTGGATTTCTGGTCACTTGTTTTATTTTTCCTTTTGGCTGTCCAGGTAGCCCACAAATACATATATTGGTGTTCAATAGTACAAGGAGGAAAGAGCCAGCATGGTGTAGTGGTTTGAGCATTGGACTACAACTCTAGAGACCAGGGTTTGAATTCCCCCCTCAGCAGTTGCCAGTGTGATGCAGCAGCTAAAAAGGCCAATGTGATTCTAGGCTGCAATCAATAGGAGTATAGCGTCTAGATCAAGGGAAGTAATAGTGGATAGAACTTGTGAGCCATAGTTCATTATTCTCCCTGGAATTTGGATGGTATAAAATTCCTGAAGCTGATGCAATTTAAAGAAAATAAAAATAAAAATTAGGTATTCTGAAACAATATCCCTGCCCCACACTGATGATCTTCTCTGCTACCACACCCTTTTACAAAAGAGAAGGGCAAATTGTGTCGTCGTCCCCTAAAGTGGCATGTGGACCCAAACTTCAACTTCGTGGCCCCTGAAGTGCCTTCCCAGTGCCTCCCAGTTCCCCACTCCTCTAACCATCCACCTGAATTTTCTAGCTGAGCAAATGATCACACCAAACTATATTCCTCCAGACTTTGGTAACATCCCTAGTAGTATGTAGCTAACTCCAGTGTCATGTAGTAGTTAGGATATTGGACTGGGGTTGGAGAAGTCCAGGTTCTAACCCTGAGAAAGCTGTGGAATCAACTGGGTAAACCTGGACCAGCCAATCCCTCTCTGCCTGATCTACCTTGCAATGGTTGTTGTGAAGATAAACTGCGGAGGAGGAAAGACAGGTGAAATGTAAATAAAATAAATGAACACATAAATAAGTTCCCACACACACCTTGGCAATACCTTAGCAATATCGCCTGGCAATATTTTTTATATCCCAAATAACCCTCTCCACTTTTATCAATGTTATGTAGTATTCCAGTACCTGATGGCTGAATTCCCATGTGGGGGAAAATACATATATATATTTGCTTTCTGTATATAGCACTGCGTGATCTCGTCAGCATTTGGCACACATCACATTCAATGGATTCTTATTTTTCCCCCTAAGGTTTTATTTTAATTCAAGGAACTTTGCTTCATACAAAATGTAATTGTAGAAACAACAGCAGAATTCAAAGTTTGGCTGATGAATATTACTCAGGCAGCAGGTAAATATTACTCAGGTATTCAGTCACAGAACTTCTTCCCCTGCAAGTTCCAATTGTGTTGCATGTTTGGAACTCTTCCGGGTTTTTTCTCTGTTCCTTTTTTTTTTTAATAACACTGTTTTTCTTTGTTTTAAATATAAAGTTTTGCAACAAACCCCAAATTGATATCAAATATAATTAAAAATTAACAACTGATGAATACATTGTATCAAAAAGTACGAAGATAAACATTTTCCCCATGCACATATTTTTATATATATTTATATATATATATATATGTTTTATATATATATATAGTATGTATATATTTATATCATATGTATATGGTTTTTTTTACATGCAAACATTACTTATTCAAAATACAGCCACCACTAGATTGATTTGGGATGCAGAAAAAAATGGGGTGTTGTACTTCAAGTTTTGGCAATTCACTAAAAGAATTCTGGGAGATTTGGGGGCCTTGATGGAGCTAAAGTTAGTGCAGGCTATGTCCCATTGAACCCTAGGGAACACGTAAGTCATGATTGATGACTTTGCTTCCATTGTGGAGAAATGTCGTCATTTTCAAGTCTAGACTCCATGTTTTTGTTTTGCTTTTTTACTGGGGTTGGGGAGGGGGGCTGTTCTTTAGAATCATATTTTTGGGTTCCAAATGTGGTAAACCAGCCCTTTGGGGGGGGTCTCCCTTTCCTTTTTGCCAAGTAGGACCCCAATAATAGTGCCGCAAAGGCACCGCTGTGCTTTGGATAGGACATAGCCATGAAAGAACTTTAACTGCAACAGAGCCGGGGTGTGCATTGAAAGAGAAAGACAACTTTAAGGCTGTTTACTGATGGAAGGCTGGTTACAACAACCCCGGTGACTCGAGGTTACTGCAGTAACAATTACTCCTATCCAGTTCCTTGTGCATGTCTGCATTCAATCTCCCCCACCATCCAAGAACTGTGCTGACTTTACTGTTTTCCTACAATGGTGGTGGTGACCCCTTCCATCCAGTTGCCACTAGACCACATCCCCCAGTATCCCTCACCTTTGGGGAGGTGGCCTCACTGATGGGAGTTGCAATCCAACAACTTTGGGAGGGCCCCAATGGACACAGCCTAATGGAAGCATGAAAAGGCCCTCACAAGTCCAGCTCTATTTTTGGCTGTGAGGTCTCCCCCTATCCCCCCTGTTTTCATTTCTGTGGATCTGTCACATTAAATTGACACATAAAAGGATTTTTGGGGGAGGCAGAGCAGGATAAGACAGGGACTACCTTTAAATAAAATAGCCGTTTTCTTCCAGCTCTTATTGATTGCATGCATTAGCCAAGAGGTGGCTTCCACCCCTTTATCTCCTGGAGTCATATGGTATCTTTTTTTAAAAAAAGATGTTGTCTTTTTTAAAAAAAAAACAATCCCCCAAGAAAAAGTATTGTGCCTCTGTCAGAGTAAAATGTAGAAAACATTTGGTCACGGTCATGCTGTCGCCTGAAACAAGAGGGAGAATACCTAGCAGGTAAAGCTCTGAAATGGATGACAAGTCTTTGGGCTTGTTCACCTCTCTGTTCCCCCCGCCACTCCGCCTCCTGTTTTGATTTGTTTCAGTTTGTGAAAAGTTTCTTCTTGTTGCATAGCCCTACAACATAGTTGTTGTGGTGGTTTTAAATCACATCCATGATCCGTAAGCAACGGATCCTTCTTTCTGAACAAATTTGCCAGGCGTCCGCCCTTGCCCCTGAAAGGATACACAGGTTTGCATATGCTATTTTATATATCCAGATGCAAATGTAGAAATAATGACTATCTTTAGTCCAGAAAAGTGCAAGGTGTGGGCCACATGCAGCTGCTGAACCCCATTTTTGCAGTCCCTGAAGACCCCTCCTTGGAGACCTCCAACCTTCTAAAACTATTTATTTTTTCCAGCACAATTTTTAGGGAGGGGGGTGTTGCCTGAAAATCATGCAGAGAGACCCCAGAATGTGCCCCAAAGACCCCCAGTCTCATACACAAAGCTTCCAGGACCTTCAATCCCTTCCTCCCCACATGTCTACTTTTGTTTTGAATACTTCTCAAAGTGGCGACTGGAAGTGATGCAATGTCCGTCCTGGTTGCCATTTTGAGAAGGACTTGGATGAACATAGAAAGAATTGGGAGCATTGGTTGGGGAGCAATCCACAAGGAAAGGAGGGTTGCCCCCGCCAGCCTCCATCCTGTTGTCGGCTCCTGATTTAAATAGAAATATGATTTATCTTATACCACAGTGGGGAACCAAGTGATCTTTGTGTTGCCTGCTCAATCTGCTGCTCAGCTAAGTTCTGGTGGGCAGCTCCAAGGAATCTAAGTTTTCCCCTTTTTAGGACTCCTTATTTTTCATTCTGGTGGGGACCAGAACAGTCTTTCAAATAGAGAACAGCTTCATAGAGAGAATGATCTCTCTGCAGTAGGGTTCCTGAACCCCCAATTTCCACACCGAAAGGAGTATGTGGATTCATGAGAGCTAAAGGGAAGGAAGGAGTGTGAGGATGGTATTAAAAGCACAGTCCAGGGATGTAATCAATTGGAGAACAGAAAAATAGAGGGGAGAAGGTTTGAAATGGCACTGGGGTGGGCGCTGGGGGTTGGCCTTTGGTTGCTTTGCTCTGCCTCAATTTCTCTTTTGTTGTGGATGGAAAGTCTAAAATCCCAATGGGTTAAGTTATCTGTCCTACAAATACAGTCTGAAAACCCTCTCCAATAAGTAATCCAGCCCAAGAGGTCTAACCAAGATGGTTGCCTTCTCTGTGTGGCATGCAGCCTAAAGGGAAAACAACATAGGATGGGATGATGGGAGTTGTCCCCGTGTAGCTGGGATTCGAGGTTCGAATAACAGCTCCTTTCTTGGCCAGTCCAATGGCTGCTCCCCAGCAATTGAGGGTGGCATTTTAAAATAAGCTGTAGCCAAACTTTGTCATGCTAAAAATGGATCAGTTGAAACGAAGAGGACAAGTTGCTTATGCCCGTCTTGCATCCTAGTACACTTTCATCCTATTATACTTACTTCGAAAATCTACTTCAAGCAAATGGGGAGGTCTTACAATATTCTAATTCTTGCTGTACTTATGTCCTTCCACTAGGTGTCACTTTGAAACAATTTGCACAACTATCAAGATGTCCACACTACAGTGTTATAGTGCTATTATTCCACTTTAACTGCTGTGGCTGCCTCCTGTGGAATTCTGGGGTTTGCAGTTTAGTGAGGCCTAAGAGCTCTCTGGCTGAGAGTTCTCAGTGCCCCGTCATAAACTTCAAATCCCAGGATTCCACAGGAAGCAGCCATAGTAATTAAAGTGGAATAATAGTGCTATAACAGTATAGTGTGATAATCTCTAAGGAAAGCATCCAGTGGTGCAGCTGGTTATTTAGAAAGCTACCCAATGTGTTTTGAGTGAACCTGAACATGTTACAACAAAGTTTTAAAAGGCAAAGAAGTTATTTGTTATTTCTCTTCTCAGCTCCTCAGAAGAAAAAAGATTATTGAGTTTTAAAAAACCTAAGTGGTAGTCATTAGGGAACATTGCTCAAACATTGGGCATGATTCAAATGAAGTTCCTATAATTGACATAGGTTACTTTCTAAACAATCGATGGTGATAGCTTTAAGGCAGGAAAAGAGAACAAGGGTGTGATAAATAAAAATTGCACTGCTTTCTTCTCTAGAATAGGAATATAATTCTTCACTAAGTTCCTTCTTGCAGGCAGCAATGAGTAATGTTAGCAATTTTCTTCCCACAGCAACAACGTCTTTGAAAACCATGCAGTTTCCAAAGCCTATTTCCCATTTTGGATTTATTCTGTGCAAAATTCATGCATTGTTTTGCATGAGTCTGCACACACAAAAACATACCCATTTTCTGCATAGGAAACAGCCTTGTCTGTTCTGGAAATAATGTTTCCACACAGAAATATTATTTTCTGTGCAAAAAACATTGTTGCTTGCACAGAAAATGTTATTTCCTGTGCAAAACAACCACATGTGAATTTTGTGCAGAATAACCCCTGAATGGAAAAGGTTCTCATCAGGCTAGGGTTCTTGAAACTCAAAAAAACCCACACCATTTTAAAAACATATATCAAATGTTTTTGAATATTCTTTTCATCCCTACTCTAGAACTGATATCAGCACATAATTTAAACCTCTTGTACTGGGATAATAATTTAATGAACTGTGGGATTGTTTTCTGACACCAGTACAAACTCCCAGTGTACTGTAACATTGAAAAATGCCCATGTCCAAAGGAGTACTTGTGCAGAGTCAAATGTATTCCACTCAAATACCACCCAGAGGCATAAAATACAAAGTGGAATAGAAATAAAATAAAATGAGATGTACACCACTTGTATTGTGGAGGGAGTCTCTCTTGGAATAGGGTCCAGAATCTTAGAATGGATTAATTCTCCCATTAACAAAATCTTAGAATCAATGAATTCTCCCATTAATGTAGGTGCCATTAAGGTTGCACCTTATGATGCCTATAGGTATTTTGAGATTAAAGTCTGGAATTCTCAAATCACATAAGGCAGCTCCCCAGAGACCATACCAGCTTTCTGAAGCATAGCTGGATGCTTTCCTTCTATTTCTGCCAACTCTTGGTGCAGTTCTTCTCTGGCTGAGTCACTTTTTGCTCAATGAAAAAGCACTGTAGCAACACCTAGTGACCATATAGAACATTAACTCCTAGAAAAGGAAAAGGGGATGGTGCTTGCAATACATCCCAATTGGCATTTGCTTGACCTGAGATGGGTGGAAAAAACCACAAGCGGAATGACCAGAGCTTGGAGAATTATTTTTTTAAAGAAATTAGTTACCAAGTAATCAGTTCCTGGTATATTAATGCCTTTAAAATAAGCAACTATTTGTTTTCCCATTGCACTAAATTAACGCTGATGCATATGCTTAGTTACTTTGAAAAATATTGTTGTTAGTTTGAAAAATCTGAATGCTATAAGCCATTGCCTGTAGCAAAACCCCACACATTCCTCCGGTTCACCTTGCTGTTCGCAATAGCATTTCTATTTCTATATCATTTATCAGCGCCAAAGCACTCCCTAAGCAGATTACAACATGTTGGCTAATTGCCCCCAACAAGCTGGGTACTCATTTTACCAACCTACAGAAGGATGGAAGGCTAAGTCAACCTTGGAGCCCTCTAGGATGAAACTTACAACATTGTGGTTGCAGAACTAGCATTTAACCACTGCACCACCAGGGTCCTTGCTGTTGCCTCAACAACCAGAACATAACATGAGCCATCACTGGAACCATAGAATATTCCTTCTCCACTACTGAGGGAAGCCATCTTAGACTCACAGAATCATAGAACTGGAAGAGATCACAAGGGCCATCTAGTCCAACCCCATTCTGCCATGCAGGAATACACAATCAAAGCATTCCCAACAGATGGCCATCCAGCTTCTGTTTGAAAACCTCCAAAGAAAGAGACTCCACCACACTCCCAGGCAGTGCATTCCACTTCCGAACATCTGTTACTGTCAGGAAGTCCTCCCTAATGTTTAGGTGGAATCTCTTTTCAAGTAGTTTGAACCCATTGCTCTGTGTCCTTGTCTCTGGATCAGCAGAAAACAAGCTTGCTCCATCCTAGTATGCTATACCTTCAAATATTTAAACATGGCTACCATGTCCCCTCTTAACCTTCTCTTCTCCAGGCTAAACATACCCAGCTCCCTAAAAGCCGCTCCTCCTAGGGCATGGCTTCCAGACCTTCCACCATTTTGTTTGCCCTCCTCTCGACCACACTCTGAAGTTACTTGGCTACATGTGTCCAAGTTTTCATCTGTGAAAATGTTGGCAGCTATGGAAATGCGGGGGGGGGGGGGAATGTATCTGCACCCGTGGATAGCTTGCTTGCTTGTGCATTCTCAGCCCAAGGAAATATCTACTCATGGTGACTAACTCACTCACGAGTGTCTTCACACTTACTTTGAAAGAGCAAAGCAGCCAAGGATGGGGTAGTGATAGGAATTGAGATTCAGAAAAGAGAAGGGACAAGACAGGGAGAAATGGAGAGGGGAAAATCTTGCATGCCAATTCCTCCTCCTCTCCTCATTTTCTCTGGAGGTACCTCCCCTCTCTTTCATGGGGTTGCAAAAATGTCCTAGCATAGGGGAGAAAATGCTAAAGAACAGCATCGCTTCCCCTCTGGCTGCTCTTCTGGTTATAATTCCCTCTTTCCCCTGCTTAGGACTTTTTCGGACAAAGAAAAAACCACACTAGCAAGGCCATGCTTGTACTCCTCAAGGGCACCCCACACCCTCTCCTTTTTATTTTTAAAAATAAAACACCCCATATTCCCCCCAGTAGACTGTGGGGGGATTTTGCAGTTTTTAAGATCCTCCCTCCCCACTATATTAGGTCCAAGTTATGCCTTCCCCCCCCCCAAAAAAAAACAGGGAGTGACATCTGGTTCACTTTCTGGTTTGATTAAAGCTTCTTCCTGGACCTGTGGGGAAATTGCCCCACAGAAGATAAATGGGGGTGTTTATAATCCTAAAATTGGGGGGATAGGCAACCGGCTTGTGCTTTAGCAGAAGGCAAGGGCAGGCAACCACCAAAGGCCTCGTGAGGAGGCTCTGTAGCTCTCAGGCAATTGTTCACCCCCTGCTTTATATTATAGCATCAGGGTGCTTCATATCTTAGTATGGAATCTGCAGTTGGCATCAATGTTCAGAGCTACTTTTTCTTCCATAAGGAGCACAATCTGCAAATAGCGCCAGCATAGAGTGAGGGTGGGCCGATAATTATCGGGATTGCAGAACTCCCTCCCTGCTGTGTTCTGGATGAACACCACATCATCTGAAGCTGTTATTTTCACTTCCCAATGGTACAATAGGGGATTTCTTGCCAGTGCAAATAGCAGCTTTAGGGGAGTGGTTTTCCCCCACCATAGGCCCACAGCAGAGAAGGAAAGGGTTCCATCAGCTCCATTCCTGATGTTTAACATCCTCTTCTGCTGATGCTATTTGCATTAAAAAGACACACATGCCTGCATATTAAACTAAAGGGGGTATTCAAAATGATGGCTAATTCTGCCATAAGAGGACTGTATTCTTTCTTTCTGTTTCTTCCTTCTCTTACAGGCATTTCAGACCTCAATCCAAGGTCCTTGACTATATATGGTGTAATCTACCTATTAGCCAAGACCTTGGGGTTTTTGCATTCACACATTACATCCATATATATATATATATAGTCATACAAGTGGTCACTTCACTACCTCCTTTCCTTACAAGTTCATTTCATCACTACTGTCCCTCCCCTTGATCCTGTCCCAAAACATTATTGTTCCACCCCCTTTCAGGTTGCATCTGTACCCACCAAGTTGGGACAGGCCTCTGAACATCTTTTGTTTATTAGTAATATTTTCCCCAGGCTTGCAACGAGCATGTGCACATTTGTCAAGACACACATGCACCAAAGGAACAGCCAACACCCATAGAACATGCAGGCACACGCACACACACACGCAGACCAAAGAAAAAGAGAAACAAAACCAAAACAGACATCTCATCCCTGAGAATCGGAATTAGGTTTCCCTTCTTTTTCTATCTCGCCTCCTTCAAAGAGTTGCAAAGTCTCTTTCCAATTGCCCTGGACATAAACAGCATGCTGGGACAGGCATGCAGCACATCTGTAACCAAGTGAAGACTTACAGAGAGCAAAAGGATCACATTTTCTTGCAAAAGCACAGGCCCTATGGCCAGTTGTTTTACCCGAACATCTCCAATTATTACCATGTCTCAATACTTTGACCCTCCCAGCTGATAGCTGTCCAACCTGGCAAAGCAGAAAGATCCACTCAGCTCAGAACTGAGCTCAGATCCCTTCCAAATACCTTCCCCTCCCCAGGATGTGGAGGATAATCTTCCCTGCCCTGCTTCTCATGTCCTCTGGATGCCTCCTAAACATGAGATTGCAGGAGATTCCCAAGGTTAGGCACTTAAGAAGTGAAGAACTGGTGCCTTCACTAAGAAAAAAAAAACCAAAAAACCAAAGCCAAAAACAAGTAGGGCTGGAATGACAATCGGACTAGTTCTCTACAGTGGAGGACTCTTTGTAAATTTTTTTTGTTTCGTTTTTCTTCTTTTACTGTACAATTTACCAAAAAGAATGCACACAATGAAAAGTTAAAGTTTATCTAATAGCTCAATAGAAAACCAAAGGTACATTTCCTTCACCTGCCCCTCCCCTCTCCTGTTTTCCCCTCCCTTTCTTCTCTTCCCACAAACACAGATTTGTAAACCAGATGAAATGGTCAGAGTCATCTTGTGTTCGTATGGAGAAAATTTAAATCAGTTAGAGAGGAGCAGCAGCTCGGAAGCTGTCCCGGCTCCCCAAGCTGCTCTCCTTTGAGGGACTCCCAAAATGGTTGATGTCAAAGAGCCGCTGAATGTAAAAACAAAACCAATGAATCCAATGGATCACAGATGGCAACTTGGTGCTTTTTGTTTTGGCTGGAAGGTTGTGTGACTGGCTCCAGTTGGAAAGGACGGCGCTTGACAAAGAAGCCCAAAAGTCCAGCTAGGCAAATTCCCTGCTTAAAAAAGAGTGGACAAGAGAAATTATCTGCTGGAGTTTGTATGCAAAGATCTTTTCCTTCCCACCCAATTATCACCAACTGGGCAGAGGTTCTAGTCCTAGAAAGGTCGCCAGAACCAAGTTTGGGTTCGCTCCCTCTTGGCTCTTTCTTAATGTTACAGTTTTGTCATCTGGGTGGGCAGGCAGGCAGAAGGATGTTTACCTTGATGAGGCAATAAAGAGCAAAATGGGAGACAGCTTCTCCCATCCCAGCCTTCCAAAGAATGGACTTTCCTCATCGAATTTGATCAAGAGCTCTCTAGTGCAAGAGAAGAGACGAGACACAAACAGAGAGGCAGGTGTCATCTCCCATGGTCTTGTTGGTGCATGTGGGGCAGTTGTCTTGATGTGTGTGGGTGTTCCACAAGGAGGTAATCACCTCCTCTTTTCCCCATTAGCCCAGATGCTACGGGGCCGAACATGCATGCCAGCACAAACATGGAGCTTCCTGGATGATAAAACTCATCAATTCCCAATGTGCACAGACCAATTTTTTTTACTGCTAGCACCAATCATCTTCATCTCGTTCATGGTAATAGCTACGTGCTCTGGTGCTTGTCCCCGGGCCGGCACTGAGGCCCAAGGTATAGTGATATCCATTGGGGACTCTACGGATTTGATGGGACTGGGATGTCAGCGAAGAGACATAAGATGTCCTGGATGACCTTCCTGAATTCGTAGCAAGGGCCTCCTCAAATGTGAGTGTGTCCTCAGGCACAGCATGGTATGGGCTGTCGCTGTCCTCCCGGTGACCCAGGTAAGGGTCCGAACCAATCCGCACCACCAGGGTCTGCGTGGGGCCCTGGGAGTCGCCATGCAACAAAGCGTTGTGCTCAGAGAGACCCCGGCTCAGGCGTCCCGGGGAGAAGGTTGGCAGGCCAGTCTGGAAACCCGAGAAGTGCACCGGCGAGGAGTTGGCGGTCTTGTACGTGATGCTGGGGCGCGGGGTCAGCGGTGTCTGCGGCAGCTGCCTCCGGCCGCGGCACGGGGTGCTAGCACCAGAGGTCGACAGCAAGGGGCTCTCATTAACTGAACCACTGCCCTACATGAAAATTGGAACAAAGCAAATGAACAAAAAGGACGAGGGAAAAAATAACAACCGGGGGGAGAAGAGGAAAAGAAAATACCAGACAAACACGGAGGCACATGGTAGAGTGAGTGAGTGAGTGGGTGGGTAGAGGGAAACCAAACAACAGAAGAACAAGTGACATGAGTGGAGGGGGCATGTTGGGTGATGAAAGAAAAAGGAAAGGAGAGAGTTTAGACGGGCACAATCAGGGAATGAAAGGGGGATGTGGTTAAGGAACAAACTTGACCCAGGAAACTAAAGAGTAGGAAAAGAAGGAATTAGGAACATAGGGACACAGGAAGCTGAATTGGCCCATTTAACCCAATCTTGTCAATTGGAAGCTGTGGTGGCTGATGACTACTCTCAGGTCAGCAGAGTGATAAATCCACTGGGGTTTTTAAAGAGCCTTCAAGGAGCTATCCAAAGGGATAGGGTTCAATCCTTTGGATAACTCCTTGAATGCTTAGATCAAAACCTGGACTGGATTCACCACCCCACTGACATGGCAACCACCAACCACCACCAGTGACTAGCAGCCATAACAATTCATGGTTTCAGAATTCAGGATTCTTTCTTGGAACAAAGATCTTTGGTGGTCTCCTATCCAAATACTAACCCTGGCTTCATTTTTGAGAACAGACATATTCGGGATGATATGAAAACAACTCTGAACACTCAAGCGTTGTTCAGGGTGGCATGAAAAAATCCCAATGAAAACATCCATTATGTTAAGTGTAGGGATGCAATTACTCAGTAAGTTTATTCTCAAAGGTAGCAATGGATACAGCATTTTTCTTCCCTCTGTTAAGTCTTTGAAGACCACACAGTTTTTGAAGGCTATTTGCAATTTGGCACTTACTCTGTACAAAATGTGCACATGGTTGTTTTGTGTCAAAATGCAGCATTTTCTACACAAGAAACAGCATTTTTTGCATGGAAAATAATATTTCAACACAGGAATATTCATTCCTATGCAGAAAATGCTGTTTTTGACACAGAAAATGCTGTTTTCTATGCAAATCAACTACATACAAATTCCATGCAGAATTTTTTACAGATTTTTTCCCCCCTGCACAAAGTAGATTGGGCGAGGTTGTTTGATTTTCACCAGTTCCCAGTTTCATAGGATAATAGCAGCATGGTCAGAGACCTGGAGAAGCAAAGAAACCCCTTGGCCCTGATGCAAGGTGATAGTCAGGTAGCAACACTTGAAGAGCTCCTTCAGCTGACATTTTGAAGTCAACCAACCCAATCTGCATTGCTCAGAGACCAATGCCCCCATCAGATTGCACTTGCCTCTGGACAGGGAAGTTCTCCAAATTTTGCAAATGCAGTTCAGGGCTCAAAATAAAGGTAACCAAATGCACATAGAAATGTGAGTTTTAGAGTAAAATGTGTAAAAAAAAATGGGTATTTCATCATCAAAGAAGTTCCAATATACATATCTAATAAGTATTTAAACAGGGGTTTTCAAGACACTGGTGATGATCGTAAGGCCACAGGACCACCACCCCCAAAAGAATTGACCTAAAAATGGTCAAAGGTACCCCAAAAATATTCCAGGGGGCACCTTTGGCTATTTAAAGAGGACTGTGTGGAAAGACAACCTCTTGTAGACCCCAAATAATACTTTTTCCCAAAACTGGAAGTGACCTATCAATCATTTCCAATGTTGAAAAAAGGAGTGGGTATAGCCCCTGGGTCGGGGACATGGCGGGCTGGGTACAAACAATGTACCCCTGCCAGTTGTCCACCCTTATCTTTTTTTAAAAAACCTTTGGAGAGTAACATGGAAATGGGACAGAACTATGGTTGCCAGGTTAGTACCGTTTCAAGGCCAAAACCTGAGATGAAGGGATTGCCCCTGGTGATAGCATTAGGCGTGATAACATCAAGCATGACCCACAGCTGCTTGCAGTGTGTCATTCAAACAAACAAGCAAAACAGGTTTAACAAAGGAAAAGGCATGCATGCACACACATTCTTTTCAAGGCAATGCTCTCTCACTAAGATTCCTTAGTGAAGCAGGGGGAAAGGGCCAAGCCCCAAGACTCAGGGACAGACACTGATATTTGAAAACCCTAGAGAAAATGGGCTTATAAATAAACATATGTACAACTGACATAGAACTTTATCAGACTCGGCAAATATGCCATCATAACGATGCCACATAAGCATGAAAGGGTGCCCATTCCGCACGATGTCATTCTTTCATGATGATGTGATGTTAATAAAGCGTTCTTTTTTATTGATGGGCCAAACCATCAATAGAATGGCCTTGGCATTTTTCTGGCAGAAAAATGAAACTGCGTCCCATTCTGCTGGCTGGGTGGTCCCCGCCAGAACACTTCCTGGAAAGAACACAAAAAGTAGGTACGGGATGCTCTTTTTATGAACCTCCCTGGTTTACTTGGAAGTTATAAAGTGTGTTTCGGTGCTTGCGTGTTCATTTTTTTTTTTTAGCTGTTTCTCGACTTTTAAATGCGCTCGCATCTTCTCGCAAGAACTGCCGAGATCATGCACCCTGGCAAGTGCAGAAGTACTAGGCTGCTTTTTCATGCTATTACACTGATGTCTGATTAAAAGGGTTCTTTTGCCGGCACACTAGTGGTTTAAAATACGCTGGCAAAGAAACGTTTTTAGAGGCTCGTCTGATAAAGTCCATAGATTGGGAAAAGACAGCTGTGCCTGCCCCAAATTCTGCAGGGACCAATGGAGCTGGGATCCTATGGGTGTACTCTGCTGATTTAAAAACTACCTTCCACGCTACATAAGATGTGCAAAATGTTGTACTTTCAAGGAGGGTATATAAGGGAAGCCTTCTTATCAGGGTTGCACCAGTGTGACTGTGGAACACATAGCTTTTCTAACAATGAGAGTTAGTATAACCCCAGCATTAGGGTTGCCAAGTCAGGCGTATTCCAGGCCTTGAAATTTGGGGGTCAAAACCTGGCTCCTGATGTGGACCGCTTGTGATGTTACAAGATAATGCTCTAAGGGACAATCCTTGGTGAAGTCACTAATCATGTTCCATCAAGTATCAGTCACAGTTGCACAGAGCGTGCCATTTAAATAAAAAAAACACAACATCTAACAGAAATATATAGACACACATTATAGAAGGCAGCACTCTTGCCTAGAGATCCTTCCCCCTTGCTCTGAAGAAGAAGATGCGGGCCATGAGAGTTGGGAACCCCACACAGCATAGCTATGCTATGAACACAATACTAGCCTATATATGCCCTCATTTTGAAAGTGCGTTCAACAGGAGCAAAATATACTTGAGTCCTGGTTCTTTTGATGGAGAAGCAGAGAGCCTCAGTTGAGACTGATCTCTTTCACTTGCTGAATCAATCAGGTGTCCTTTCACACTACACAGTTACAGTGGGCCCTCTATATCCACAGGGGTTTAGTTCCAGAAACTAAACCCCCCACTAACAGAAAGCGAAAACCACAGATGGTTGAGTCCCATATTAGTCATGGGCTTTACCAATTTTAGATATGGGCACCACCAATTTTAGGTATGAAGTGGCACCATTTTAGGTATAGGCACTACCATTTTAGGTTTGCAGCGTGACAGTATGTGATGCTTGAATCCATGGGTACCAAACCCACAGATACTGAGGGCCCACTGTATAGCATTTTAACTGCCATGGAAGCATCTTATGGAATCCTGGGGGGTCATAGTTTGGTGAGGCACTACAACTCTCTTACCAAAAATTCTAAATGCCCTTTCCTAATATGCAGCTCCCAGGATTCTATAGGATAGAACCATAGCAATTCAATTGGAATCATGGTGCTATAACTGCATAGTGTGGAAAGGCCCCACAACGTCCTTTCCCACAGCATTCTAATTGGATGGATCCTTGTTCTGGATGCTGAGTATGAGCTTCTAGACCAGGGACAGACAACACAGTGCCCTCCATGCCCAAAGCTGAAACTCCTATCAGCATGGGCAATGGCCAATGACCATGGAAGCTGTACTCTGGAACAACTGGAAGGCACCAGACTCTGAACTCTCTTGGTTGAAGGGGCACCTAGGCATCCATGGGAAGCAGGCACAAGGTCCCCTTCAATGCCACTACAGATTGATCTACAGATTGATCTTGGACTCTCACCTGCTTCTGTGTCTCATGTTCCTGCCCACCATTGGGGGAGGTTGGTCTACTGTGCTCGGAGGGCTTGGGCTGAGAATGCTCTCGGCTCCCGTATCGATCGCAGGAGTAGAAGCGCTGCTTTTCTGAGGAAGAAGAGGAGTGAAGCTTCCGTTCTTGGGACCGCCCCCGCTCCTGTTTCTTGGCTTTGGAGGCAGTCTCACCTGCTTGGAGAACCAAAAGGAAACCTGCTGAGTGAGGCATCCCATCATCATGCAACATGCATCCATCTTGTCATGTTTGGGACCAAACCAGCCATTGTGGGTTTTCTGAAATCCATGTTTCTCCTGCCTCCCCAGTCATGGAAGACCTGTTTGAGAGGGGAGGGGTGCTGGGCTGTTTCACTGAAGGTTTCAAAGACAGGTTGTGTGGGCCATGTCCCGGGGATAATGTAGCTGTGGATATCTGCATTGGCAGGTGGTTGGACTAGATGTCCCTTCCTATCTCTTCCAGTTCTGTGAGTCTTAATGGCATGAGCTCATGGCCTAGGTGCTCATTTAAGGATGTCAGTAGCAAGATTTGGGTGAAAATCTTCAACTGGTTGTGAAGCTCACTAGGTGGCATGCCCTGTTACTCAGACTCTGAAGATGAACCAGAGGAGGATAAAGCTTTAGAGGATTTACAGCAGAGAATAGGTTTATCAGCAGAGATTCCTGACCCCTCTAGAGCAGAGTCATCAGCACCCAGGCCAGTAGAACTTCCTGGTCCCTCAGAGATAGCAGAGGGGGACACAGCAGATAACCTAGACCCCACAGAGAGGCCTGGCCCCTCAGACAGATAAATAATAGATAACCTGGACCCAGTCTTACCCACCTTTCAAGAATGCAGGCACCACAAGGAGGAAGTACGAAGGTCACAGCGTATTTAGGAGAAACACCAAGCAATCAAGGAACTGCTGTGTAAACACTGAGGAGGTATAAATCAGAGACAGCTGCTCTGCAAACTTGTCAGAGACTGACTACTTTGGTGGGAAACCTCTGCTCCTGAAGACTCTTGTTGCCTTGCTTGGACCTTGACCTTGACCTTGATTGTAGTGGACACCCAGCTAGCTGTGACCTATGACTAACAGACTGGTAAATTGGCTTACTCTCTTGCCTTTGGTTTTGTTGTCTAGAAATTCTGCCCTGCAGTTGTTGTTCCTGTATAGCTGTGAGTTCTTGGTGAACTGCCTTGGCTGGATTCCTGGACACGAGATGACCTTGGAGCTTGTCACTGCCTTTTTCTGCCTATCCTGCCTTGTAGGATTGTTGTGGAAGGGTGGGTGGGAGAACCATGATCTCCCAGGAGGAAAGGTTCAGTTGAAGGAATGCAATGAAAAGAATGAAGAAAATTACAAATGGCACTCACCAGGAGCATCACCATCAGCCAAGTGGTTGGGCGGTTTGTCCACCGACTTCTGTTTTCTCTCTTTTCTGCGGTGGCAGCGATGGTGGTGATGGTGGTGGGTGTGCTCAGCCGGTCGGGAATGTTCATAGAGATGCGTGGCATGGGGACGCTGCGGGTTCAACGTGGAGATGGAACGCTTCATGGGACTTGTGTCCGGGATGGGCTAGGATGGAGGGGGAAAAGGCAGAGGGAGAGAACACAAGGTGGTTCACTGGATGCAGGAGGCAACCAGACCTAATACTTTTTCTCCCCCCTCCCCGCCCCTAGAAGGGCAACAAGAAGTAGGCAGTGCATCTTTAAGCTGTGGAATTCACTGCCACAAGATGGTGGACAATTGTCCAGATGATTTTGAGAGGACTTAAGACAAATGCATGGAGGAGAAAGGCCTCAGTGACTATTAACCATCATCTGATTCTCTAAGAGCTTGGTAAGTTCTTTCTGAAAAGTAATTTGTTGTGATTGTAGCAATTTAAAAGTAGCAATTTACCACAAACATGTTTATAAAAAAGTAATCTGTTACTTCCCCATTTCTCAAATGTAATTGTTTTTGTTACTTTTAATGAAAAACTGAATTAATTACTTTAAAAAGTAATTGTCCACCTAAAGAGAAGATATTGTTACTTTTCAGAAACATTACTTTTTGTTACTTTTTAGAAAAAGACACATCTCAGTGCTACAAACCACTGGCCTGTGGTACAAAATACATTCTCCTCCTGTTCACTTCATTGTCCCTTAACGCCTGCAACAGAGCCCAAGGCACAGCATGAGCCAGCACATGAACCCTGTGATCCTCCTCCTCCTCTGCCACCATTTAATGAGGCCACACCCCTGGAACAGATGGCAACAGTGTTACTAGGACCCCTTCGTCACAACCTCTTCCATTCCCCCTTCCATTTTTCAGTTAGAATTCTGGTATGATCCTCCCTGCTTATCTGGATATATCTCCCCAATAGTTCCCACTCTGATGGGGCCATTGTTGCTCAAGATCTCTTAGGATCATGCCTTGTAAATCATGGCAACAGTAAGCCAGACACAGGTATGCAGCAGAAACTTCATTGTAAGAAAAGCCTGAAGTCTGAGATGTTGAACAAAAAATTTGAAAAATTAACAACTATTGGACACTTTAGAAGATACAACTGAGTTGAAGCAGGCTACATACTGCCAGGTAACGCCCCGGTGACCGCATTTTGCTCCTCTGGAAGCAATCCGGACAGAAACAAGAATGGAAACAGCCCCAATCAGTACAGCCATGGCCAGACATCACAGTGGGTGTGCGGAAGACGGTGATGAGAGAATGACGGTGAGGAAGGGCAGAAGGTGAGGACAGCAAGGGAGGATGGGTGAGGAAACAAGACCCATCAGACAAACAGGCCAAGGAAAGGAGAGTGGATGGAGACAAGAGACAGAAATGGGTGTTAGTCCAAACATTGTCTATGGAACAAGATGGAAGGCCAAGAGTGGAGATCAGTTATTTGAACAACACATAATGCTGCAGGGTTCTACATCAGATCAGATTTACCCCAAGATCTCTAAAGGGAGACCTTGCTTACTCTGTACACTTCAGAGAGGGGTATATAAGGAAGAATCAGGTCCTGGAGTCAGAAGACAGCATCACTGAGACCTTCTGCAGAAGGTGAGTGGAGCCCTTCTGACGATGCTGAAGTGCAATTTGAAGGAACTCTGCCCAGCATAGCCAATGGTGAGAAGTTCTGGGAGTTGCAGTTCAACAACATCTGGAGAACCACATAGTTCCCATCCCTGTGCTGTTGCCCATAAGCCAATGGCATAGGGTGTGGAGGGATCACACAGCAGACCTACTGGGCATTGCTACTGAACTGTGAAAGAGCCTCCTTCCCTCCCTGTCCTCACCTCCTCCTACGTTGGCCAAGCCTGGCAATGACAAGGAAGTGGAGCAGCAGTAGCTCACCTCCTACTTCTCTCCCACTAAAACAAATGGGTGTGTGAACCTTGTGACCTCCAGAGGTGGCTGGACTTCAGCTACTGTGGCCAATGGTCAGGGAGAATGGCATCTGCAGCAGTGGAAGCCCATGCCTCTTCCATAACCTTTCCCAGTAATGGAGAGAAAGGTGGAGGAATCCATCAAGTACTATCATTGCCCTGCAGTCGCCTCACCCTCAAATCCCTTGAAAATGAGTTGAAGTCACACAACGACAGGATTTGGGAGGATGATGCCCTCTTGTGGTTTCTGAGAGGGGGGTCTAAGTAGTCAGAAATTGAGCCAGCTAGTGGAGGCTTTGAATCATACAAAGGCTGACACCCTTTCACCTTTGTGTCATTGAAAATTTCCTTTCCGTGACTTCCTGTACATATGAAGAAACCCGAGACTGTCCTACTCACCCACTTACTTCCTACTGCTCTAGTGGAGACAAGTGTGTAGGCAGAGGAAGAGAATATTGTCTCCCCCTCCTTGCATCTGGCACACAGGGAGCTACGTTGGCCAGGTCTGCTTGCCCACAGGATGCTAGGTAGGAGGAGGTCGCCAGCGTTAGAGGCCTTCTTCCATCCCCCTAGTTACTCTCCATACTTACCACCACTGGGGACCACCTAGACAAGAGTAGGATTGATGTGGAAGACTGCTGAGAAGGAGGATGAGAGGCTTGAGGGACTTAGAAGATTATGGGGTCATCATGCTGGCCTTGTCTGGATCCCCAAAGCCCTTTTAAGCAGGGGTGAGCAGAGTGTAGCTTGAAGGGCCCCCATTTGGGGGGCCTCTGAAACCCCTCCACCTGACCCCCAAAGCCACCCAAGCTACCATTTTTCTTAACTTCAGTGCAATTTTGTAGCAAGTACTCCCCAAAATCACATAGAACCCTCCACATGTGTGAATAGACAAAACAGATACCCCCAACTCCTCACAAACACCTCAGGACCCATTCTCACCTCCAAATGCCTGTTTTCCTCTGCAGTGCATCTCAAAATGGTGGCAGGAAGTGATGTGACCTCACCATTTTGAGACAGTCTGCAGAGGAAAAGGGAGGCATTTAGGCTTGCTGGAGGGGGTGGTTGAAGTAGGAGGAAATGGGAGGCTCTGGCCCTGTTGCCCAAGCAATTGCCCATCCCTGCTTTAAAGTATCTGCAAGATCTCTCTTTAAAAGCTAAATGAACTTAAGGCAGTGAGAGCCAGTTGTGTTTGAAGTGAGAAATGGAGGGACCCAACAACATCTGGGAGAGAGTAACTGAAAATGTGTGAATGATGGAATGGTGTGAGAGATGAAGAAAAGTATCCAACTATGCTGTTATACTGGTGATGTCTGAGACTGCATCAGGCAAGCAGGGGGAGCAGGAATGTCTTGAGCTTCTCTTGCAGATGAAAGGTTTGGGATGCTCTTTTCAAGCCCTGAAGGACTCTAGCCCTTTAGCATGCAATTCAGTGAGTGGCTAGAGAAATCCTGTAAGAATTTCACCCTTGGAGGACATCAATGACCACCCACCAATAGAATCAGCTGCAGAATTGTCTCCTCTAGACTGATGTCAAATATTTTCCTATGCCAACACAATGGCTCTCTGGGCATGCCAAGTGCAACAGACTTTTTAGACTGGTGTAGAATCACTTTGCCACAACCCTTGATGACCCTGGCTTGAATCTGTGAGTTCCTGTTGTGCTTATGGTGACAGCAGGTAACGTGACATTTTGGTCTGATAGAAGCAGAGGAAGTTGCCTTCTGATAGTCCATCAGACTCTTTGTCTATCTAACCCAGTAATTTCTGCTCTTGACTGGCCCACTTAATGCCCATCCCGTATTCTCGAATTCTATCTTCCTTCTTGAAGATAGATGCCCTTCTCAAATTCTATCTTCCTCCAGGGTATCTGTCTGATGTGTACCAGGCACCCTCAGCCTGAGCACTTAATGGTAAGTTAATTGGATGGCAGCCATTAGTGGATCTACCACCTCTCAAGGTGGTAACTTAAAACAACTCTAAGTCCCAACCAGGCAACAAAATTCCATTTGGATTTCTAAAACATGATTGTTTCAGAGGTTCAATGGCATCCAAATCAGAAGGAGGACTGTCTCTCTGAAGGCCAGCCAGCCTTAGAAATTAATACCAGTTCATTCAGCTGTTGAAAGGACCATGGGAAGTTCCAGGGAGTTGCTAAGATTTCTTGGTTGGGCTATCTCCCCAGTCACTTCACAGAATTCCATGACTAGTAGCCACCATGGCTAAACTGGATTGAAACTGTTTTAAATTTGCAAGCATCAATGTATCCTAAGTTCAGGAAAGATCACTCTAACAATGTAGGCATGTCCTTTATATCGTCAGGCTCAAGAAAACACAACGCTGACACCAAGGAGGGAGGAAATTACTTTGTGGATATGCTGGTTGACGATTCTGAGATGTTTAGTACGAAACATAATTTTGTTTCCAACTAGATAACGCAGAGGTTGCATCCTGCTGTGATCATTAGTGAGATATACTAGGCTCTAAGGTGGGATAGACAGCTAAATATACCAGGATCTAAAGTGGAATAGACAGCTATATGTATGTAGATGTATGAGTTCCTATGGTGAGATGGACATTTACATATACAAATAATCAGCAAACACATTTGACCAGCAAGTATGATCTAGAGCCTTTTGCTTTTGAGTTAGTAGATCTCAGATTAGCTGTCAATATTGTGGGATGAGGATTGCTGATTGTGCCACAGTTTTTTATGGAACTTAATAGCCCACTACAATACACATCTCTTGAAAACTCCTGGGCAAATACCTTGCTGATGAGACAAACAGAAAGAAGGGGGAAGGGGCTGAATCAATGACTTAATGTCAATCTTCCATGGCTAGTTAAGCCTCCCACACTCACCTGAGTTTCGGCCGCCAGGCGTGGCATGGAAGCTGCTCGCCCCTGGCTCTCTAGGCCAGGCTGGTGGTCACCATTGGCCAGGGTTGGGCTGATCTCTCTCATTTCGACTACCTGAGAGAAACAGGAGCAGAACCATAGCTGTCTAGTGTGGTCTTTGCCAAGCAAGGCTCTCAGTAGGCAGCATGCCTCAGTAGGTATGTTAACTGCATTAGAGAGGGGGTTGGGGGAGATAGCAAGAGATTCTCCATTGGCTTGGCTGAGATCAACTGCCCATCTGACTCTTGCCCATTTGGCTACTTTCATCCTTAGGCATTCCAACTGGCCACATCAGAGGAAGATGAGAGTCAGCAAAGACCCTGAGAGTTGCCAGATCTCAGGACCTGAATCCTCTTCTTCTCTTCTTACCCTGAATCCCAGGACTGCCTTTAAAGGTGTGTGCATGTGTACTTCTCATTTATTAGACTTAGGTGTTTGTTATTTGAATGGAATGCCACATGCAACTGTGGCTAATGGTTAACTGTGGATCATGCTTCATGACATCATTAGGGGCTACCCCTGGTAACACCATCACGGCCTGCCTTACGTGACATCATGAGGGGTTGTCCTGAAGCCTCAGGTTTTGGCCCAGAAATCTCAAAGTCTGAGATAGTCCTGACCTGGCAACCCTAATCTACCTGGCTGTTGCCTACTGTGATTTGGCTTATCCTCTTCCTCAGCAGCTCCTGGTTGTTGCCCAGCTTTGCAACAATCTCTGGCTTTTCTTCACAAATGAAGATTCAGGAAGGACTCATCCCATGCTTTCTGATCTCTGATGACTAAAAAGGCCAATCCGAGATAAACAAGTCCAGTTGCAGAAAGCACAGCAGAAGGTCTCCTCGGGTGATGTTTCTGGATTGTGATTCTTTAATACGAATGTGCTTATTTTCCTTTCCCCTCCCTTTTCCTTTCTCCTTTTGTATTGTAGCTCTTTTTGTATCTGAGCTCTGAGACAGTAAACTGTTGGCTCAGATCCATTTAGCCTACTTGTGGATTGTAAGTCTTCACAAGTGTATTTATATTGGTTGTCGACAGGGGAGTGGACAATACTCACTTTGTCCCTGGGAGCAGCCAGGGACTCCCTGGTGCAATTCAGCTCCCCAGGACTGAATTATGGGGGAGTTCTGAGATGTGGTCTGGCTCTCCCTGCCTACCTGAGGAAGAAAGAGGAGTTCTTGCCCCTGAAATAAGACTGACCCTTCTTTCCTTGGTGCTCAAGGACCATTGGAAAGCATCTGGGTGCATCCCCTATAGTCAAACACCAATGAGGTGTGTGTGGAGCTGCACTAAGGAGCCCCCCCCCAACAACTGTTGTTGCACATATGGGGCAAGGCCAGTGCAGAAGAAGGAACTGGATGCCTCCTTTCATAATGCCTCCAGAACTGCATGTGCTGGAGGAACCTGGGGTTATGCCAGCATGTCTCACCAGGAGGATCTAGCCATTATTTTAACAGCATGACATCTTGCAGAAAAGCAGAATAACTGATGTAGTAATTTGGAAGGTGGAAGGTATGTGTGTTTATCCCCCGAAAGGGACTTCTCCTAAGAGAGTTCCCTTCTTCCTGTTCTACACATCACACTTAATCTTCACCTGTTTGCTTTTCTGCTCAACGGGAATTTCCACTGAACGGCCACGCTCAAAAGCTGGTGTCCTTGTTTCATAAAACACATCCTGTGTCCTTTGAGTGCCCCACGAAACTGATTCCTTGATTCCTCCTACCTCCGGCGTTGGCCTGTTAGAAAAGGGAGAGACAGAAAATTTACACAGGGAACATGGCAATAGTATGATGGGGAAACTCACAACACAACCACCTAAAAAGTAAACAGACCATGAATCACTGATAGGAAGCCACCTCCCCATATCTGCCCAACCCATATACATGAGTTCAGTTCTCCATGGCTGATAAAAATAGGGACACATACCATAGAGTTATGCTGTAAAATGCCTAGGGATGTGTCCTCTCTAGGAATCATTAGGTCCTCCAACACAACTCTATGGTATGTCTGTACCAGAAGTATTTTATTTGAATAGGGTTCGCTATTATCCGCAGTGTCATTTAAAAATGGTAAGTCTAGGAATGTATTCCCCCAGGGATATGGGGAGTGACCTGTATTACCACTGTTGAGTGATTACTTGACCTAAAGGTGGCCTCTTGTAAAACAAGGATGAGGAAGGCCTGTCATCCCATGGACCAAATTCTATTTCAGAAATGTTTTGTGGTGGGGGGAATATATCCAAGGTGTGGCTAGGGCCAAAGGCAAAAGGGCTGGGGCCAAAATAGCAGCATATTTTAACTTAACCTCTTATTCCCAGCAATGAAGCCATGTGTGTGTGTGTGTGCCTTCAAGTCACCTATCAATTTATGGTGACCCCATGATTTTCATTGGGTTTCCTTAGGCAAGGAATACTCAGGGTGGTTTTGCCAGTTAGAAGAGGCATTTCAACTTTTTGGAAAGCAAGGGATATACAAATGTAGAAGAAATTGCTAAAGGGTATCCCAAGGAAAAGGAATGTGGCCATATGAAGAAACCCATAGTGGTGCATTGGATTCCAGGAGGGCTGGATTTTGCTCCAGAGTTTTCTGCCCTCACTGTAAAACAAAACAGATAATCAAATCCCTCCACAAAGAAAATGACAAGGGATGCTAATGTAGAAATTTTATGATCCTTGACTTTTTTTATAGCATTTGTGGGGGGTTTTTTGGTATGGTGAAGTGGATGAGTGGTATCCAGCCCCAGATTTATGGCCTTAAGTGAGAGTGAGGCCAATAGAACAGGGATTCCCAAACTGTGGTCCTCCAGGTGGTTTGGACTTCTTCTCCCAGAAGTCCTAGCCACCTTGGCCAACAGTAAGAAATTTTGGGAGGTGAAGTCCAAAACATCTGGAGGTCCAAAGTTTGGGAACTACTGCAATAGAAGAAGATATTTCCAACTACTCACAAGGCACCCCCATTGTTTAGTGAAGCGGAGCTCTTCTGCCGCAGGAAAGCATTGGGGAATACTGAAGGCTGACTTTGCTCAAGGGCTGCTTTCAATGGGTGGAAGAGGGACACCGTCCCAGTCTGCAAGGCATAAGAAGAAGCATGGTGGTTATCTTTTAGAAGGATTTAGAATTCTATGCCAGAGAGGTCTAGTGCCTCAGCAATCTATAAATCCCAAAATTCCATAGGATGTTGCTGTGATAGTTCAAGTGGGATCCTAGTACCATAACTGTGTAGTGTGAGATTACCAGATATGGCCAAAACATGTAGTTTGCTGTAGCACCAGAGCTCTCTGACAGAAAAAACTAACTCACAAAACTACAAATCCCTGAATTCCATAGCATTGAGCTATGGCAGTTAAAGCGGTGTCGAACTGGGTTATTGCTGCAGTGTGTCAGCAGCTCTGCTTTTGCGGGGGGTGGGGGTGGGAAGAGAGGAGAATTTACCTGGCAAAGACCTCCAGAGGTTGGGTGAGCAGGATCCCGTGTGTTTTTATTCTGTTTATAGAAGTCAAAGATCATGAGGGCTGCGTAGACTTTCCCCACAGTCATGGCTTCCGCTGGAAAGAAGCACCGAGTGAAAAAGAGATTATTAACATCAAGAAGAAGAATGCAGAAATGATGGATGGCCAAGAAAGAGAAAAGAAGGGCAATTCCATCACCTCTCATGGAACACCAGCTGCTTTTGGTTCTCCTTCAATGTAGCCTCACTAGCAGCCATTTCGTCAGGCTAGCTGTACCTATTTTCAACCTAGCTGGTCTTTATAGCAAAAGTAACTTGAAGAGCTGATGCCTGAGTTTGCCTTTTCTCCTTTTCCCCTCCTGATCCTCTTTTCCTTGTGACACATCAGGATGTGTGTGTGTGTGTGTGTGTGTGTGTATGTGCTCTTCAAGTCTCCTGTTCACTTATGGTGATCCCATGAATTTCATAGGGTTTTCTTAGGCAAGGAAAGCTCAGAGGTGGTTTTGCCAGTTCCTTCTTCTGAAGCAGAGCCTACAGCACTTGGAATTCATTGGTGGTCTCCCATCCAAGTACTAACCACACTCTCCTGCTCCAGAGACTAGGACACAGAGCAATGGACTCAAACTACAGGAAAAGAGATTCCACCTAAACTTTAGGAAGAGCTTCCTGACAGTAAGAGCTGTTTGGCAGTGGAATGGACTGCCTTGGAGTGTGGTGGAGTCTCCTTCTTTGGAGGTTTCTAAACAGAGGCTGGATGGCCATTTGTCGGGAATTATTTGATTGGGTACTCCTGTATGGCAGGGGGTTGGACTAGATGGCCCTTGGGGTATCTTCCAACTTTATGATTCTATGATTCTACCAAGTGTTGGGAAGGAGAAGACAAGATAAATCATGAAAGAAAGGCAAGTGAGGCAAAAAGATGAAATAGCATATTGGTCTTCTTTTATGGTACATGATGTTCTTTGCAACTTCAGTCAAGTTGGACAACTTGCTTTGTTGCTGCTGCTGTTGTGTGCCTTCATTTCCAACTTATGGGGATCCTAAGGTAACCCTATCACTGAGTTTTCTTGGCAAGATATGTTCAGAAGGGGTTTGCCATCAGTCTCCTTTGAGGCTGAGAGAGTGTGACTTGCCCAAGGTCACCCACTGGGTTTTCATGGCTGAGCAGGGATGGGTCTCTTGTCTCCAGAGTCATAGTCCTATGCTCAAACCACTACACCATGCTGTCTCTCTTCCACTTGTATTACACTGTATAGATTTTCCAGATGTGGGGCTGGGGGTGGAAGCATTTCCCTGCCTTTGCTGCCTGATTGTCACCTCTTCCATCTTTCTTTTTGGAAATATATCCTGACAAAAACAACATCATGCTTGTTCCACTGACATACCTATTGAAGGCAACATGGCACTTACGTTTATGAGGTGGTACCAGCAGATCCAAGGTCTTTGGGGACAGATTGGGCCACACAAGTGAGATCTCCTTCCTTAGCTCAGCATCACACTGGTGTTGCAAGACTCCTGTCAGGGAGAGGCCAAGAGGCACAAATGAAGAACATGGTTTTCTTTTACACAGGACTTTAGAAGAATGCCTCTGTTAGATCAGAATGACCCAGTGATGGGGAAAGTCCCTCCCCTTCTGCAACTCTTGATGCCTTTACCAGTCCCACAATCTCCTCAACCCCCTAAATTGGATGACTTTGGGGTGCAAACTGCACAGAAAGCCCCTAAATGTGTTTAAACACCACCCCAACCAGAGCCCCCCATCTCTGTTTTTCTCCAGAGTCCCTCTAAAAGTGGTGACAATAAGTAGCAACACAATGTCACTTCTGGTCATCATTTTGAGAGGGACGCTGAAAAAAAATGGAGGCCTTTTGGTGCTCAGGGTGTATAGCTCATGGGGAAGCCTAGGGAGGGGACTGCCTCCCCCCCCCACAAATAGCCCTATCTATTGTAGTATGTGTAGTATGTAGTATATTGTAGTATGTGTAGTATGTAGTATGAGCTGGGAACCATATCAAAGACCACCCATTAGAGCTACAAATGTGCCAGATGACTATGTAAAGCAGAGACCAAAGGACTGTCTAATCCAGCATTCTGCTTTTACTAGTGGCCTTCCACACTATATAATTACAGTGCTATGATTTCACTTTAACTGCCATGGCTGTAATGTTGGATTAGCAAGGTGAAGCACAACATGGCTATATTGCAGTTCTTACCCCTTCCAAATTACTTAGGCTGCCATATTTTACGGCCCCCAAAAGAAAAGGTGAATTACCTCCTTGAAGATGTAGTATGTGGGGAAATAATTATTGTAATGTAAAAGCAATCTTGTGTACCCCATTCACATCTTAAGATGAGTCTAGGTTTTTTCCCTGCATGCTTCTGTTCTCCCAAACTCCCTTTCTCTTATTTCACTGGGCACTTCCAGTCAACTGGAGTGCTGGGTCATTCAACACATGACCTAATTTAAATTTTATTGCTCTGTGCAAGTTCTCTTTTAAGTTAGAGTCTCCATGAGGCTGTACCCATATTATCTTTGTCCTGCCATGGAAGCCTAGCCATTGAAATCATGCCATGATGTTCACCATGCAGCCTCTTACCGCTATAGGCTGGGTGAGTCATTCTACCCTAAATCCTCTTAGTTAGTTAGGAACCCCCTTTTTTTAAAAAAAAGTCTGTTTTAGTATGTAGATTGAGATTGATATACCTTCATCTACACAGTACTACACAGTACTACACAGTAAACTTTTGATTTGCATTTTAAACTGACTCCTTTGTTTTTGTAATGAGTCTAATTTAAGTGGGTGATCAGACCACAGACCTCTGAATACACTTTTTAGATGTTAATTGGGCTTGTCTGCATTCCTAAGTTGCACTCTGCATGAATTTAAAAGTAAATGATTTTTAACTCTTTTTTTAAAGAAGATAATTTTGTTGCTTTTTAAAAGGACTAGATCCTGGAATTTTTAATACATTTTTATTTTTTAGACTCATTACCTCCTACATCTATCTAGTTCAGCATCCTGCTTCCTCATTGTGGCCAAACATATGTCCCTGCTTTGGTCCAAGGAGGGTGCCAAGGCAGGAATCTTCTCCTTCTATTGCTCCCCATTGACTGCTGTTTGTAGGCCTACTGCCTCTGATCCAGAAGGATGCATAGAGCTACTAATCATTAGCGGGGCATAACCACCATCGGAATAAGAACGACCTTGTCCCAGGCCCCCAGCCAAAGGGAAATAACTACCACTGCCTGCCCCTTTCCAGTCCCTCTCCTTATGTTCTAGATGGCAGCTGAGAACTACACCCCTGGAGAAATGGGAGATTAGTTCATTTCCATACCCTTTGAACACAAACCTTTCAATTTCACAAAATTCAAATGTGGGAGGAAGTCAAACTGGGGTGGGTAAGGATTCATTTTCAGCTCATTTTTTTTCTTGGAATTTACCAACAGTTATTCAATTCTAATGGGGGAGAAAGCAAAACTGATCTATCGGCCTATCTGGATGAGACTTTTCATTGTGGTTTGGTTTTTGGTCAGAACATACCAACATTTGCTGAATATAAATGTGGGACAAAGTGAAACCAACTGATTTGCCCATCCCTAGGGCTTGGGTGATTTTTTTGGGGGGGGGGCTCATTTTTTATCAGAATTTGCCAACAGTTTAATGTAAAATGGACAAATCTGTCATTGCCAGTAGGCCACTGGTAGACTTCTCCCCCCACTGTTTCCCTCTTTTAGACCATCAGGTCCTCTTCCATAGACATCTCACCTGATGCAAGTTTGATTTCCAGAGCAGTTCGGATCAAGGCCATCAGCGTGGATGTGAAGTGGACACTTAAGTCATCATTTGAAATTGGCATGTTCATTCTTACCAAGCGCTGAGAAAGAGACAGGTTTCTCATCAACACCAGCCAATGCCTCTTCCCTCCCAAATTCCATATCCACCCAAGAGAAGCCCGGCTTTCTCCTATTAATTTTCATTTCCCCCAGGAGGAAAACAGAAAGAACTGAAGTTCTACAGTGTTAATCTTTCCTGTGCTGAGTAGATGGACAAAGAATAAGACCCATGACCTTCTCCGGCCCCACTCTCCATTGACCAACTGCAGGTAAAATTTAGAAGTTCTCAAAGGTAACCTACATTTATCTTCCATGCTTTGCCTTCTGCATTTTTCACAGCTGGCAAAATAACTGACACTTCTTCCATTTATTTCTGGGATTTAAAAAAAAATGTTTCAGAACTGCTTCCTGGTGTAGAGAAACAGGAATAGGGAGGATTTTTCTTCCTATATCATAAAGAGGGATGGTAAGAATATTCAAAAATATTTGGAAAAATGTCAAAACACACACACACTGCAAAAAAAAAGTGTTTTTCAAGCATGTGGAAATCCTGACAAGAAGACTTCTGGACTTATGAGAACCTTTGCAGTTTGGGATTTATTCTGCACAAACTTTGCATAGATGCAGAGATTGTATCTTCTGCATAGAAAAAGCTGTTTCTTGCCCAGAAAATTCTGTAACTGGGTACTTATTCTGCATAAAATTAACACATGATTGATTTGTATCGAAAACAGCCTTTTGGGAGCAGGAAGTCAGAATATGCTCTTTTCTGCTCAGAAAATGCTATTCTCAGTGCAAAAGCACCCTCCACAAATTTTGTGCAGAGTAAGTCCTGAATTGCAGATAGACATGGAACACAGAGCCATTTTCAAAGACCTTCTCACAGTGGAAAGAAAATGGCTAAAATTACTTGTTGAGCCCTTCAAGAAAAAACTTAATGAACCATCATATCCCCCGTCAGAAATACTACAATTTGGGGTGGGGATCACCTAGGGCTTGTCTACACAAGGTAATAAAATGTGGATTGATGCACAGCAACGCCAATTCGCAGCAGCTTTTATTTGTCTCCCTGTATTTTTCAAGATCACAGGCATGTGAAGCCATATGCATTTGCTGTTCGAACAGCCATGTCTGCAAATCAAGATGGCAGGCATGACTGAATTACTCATGTTTTTATTGTCAACATTTGCCGCTGCTGAACAGTATTAGTGCATGATTGCTATGGCAAAAAATCCAATATGGTGGTTCCAGGCACTAGCCTTGCTAACAAGCTCCTCCCCCTGCACACATCTGACCAATCAGCTTTTTACTTCTGCTCCTATCAGGAATGCACAGCAAAGCAAATTTGTTGTCCTGTCAAGCAGGAATGCATATTTCCTTCAGGCTTTTCATGCTGAGTATTCCTACCATTTGGCCCTCCTCCTTCTGAATATAACAAAGTGATGTGGGATCCCATTGGGACAAAAGCAAATTTTCCTCAAATTCAATGTGGAACATTTTTGCTGTACAGACAAGCCCCTAATGTAGCCAAATGGTAGGAGATTCAGGACAAATGAAAGGAAAAACTAGCTCTCACAGCATAAAGTTAAACCCCCAGTTTGAGACCAAAAGATGTAGCCATGTCTGTGAACCTGGAAGGATTTCATAAATTTGCATGAATTTGCACAAATTCATGGAACATCCATGGCCACTGGCCATAATGACAGTATATTAGAGATGGAAAGAGTATTATTTTAAAAAAATGTTCAAAATCATGATTCTCAAATGTCTAGAAACTCTGATGAGAAGAATCCTGGACTGATGAGACCATGCAGTTTGGAATTTATTCTGCACAAAATTCACACATGGGTGTTTTGTGCAGAAAACACCATTTTCTCTCCAGGGATGAGCATTATCTGGAACTCTCTGCAAATTTTGTACAGACTAAACCTCACAGCTACGTCATTTCCTGCCCAGGAAATGCTACTGTGCAGAAAATGCTGCTTTCTGCACAAAAATACCACAAGTGAATTTTGCGCAGACTGTCTGAAACTGTGAACAATCTTCCAAAATTGCCCAGTTTTTAAAGGCTTTCTCACAGTGGGAAGAGTTATACTCAGATTACTCGTTGCTTCCTTTGAGAACAAAATTAGCAAAGAATTTCAACCCTACTGTATCAGGATCAGAAGCAGTGAGATACTTTCATACCAGTTGCTGGCGAAGCTTTACCGGGTATATTATAATACTCATGGCCTGCCTGCAGGCTTCCTAAAGGCATTTTGGCTCACTACTGTGAGAACAGAATGCTAGATTAGTTCACGAAGAATGATGGATGCAGCTAAGCAGAAGAACAGAAGAGTCTTGCTGGGTCAGACCATAAACCTGTATCTAGTCCAGAATTAGTCCAGCCTATATCTAATCTATCATCCCATAATGGACAATTAGATGCCTCAGAGAAGCCCGTAAGCAGAACATGAGGGCAGTAATGCTCTCCTACATATGTTCCCTAGCATACTGCCTCTGATACTGGAGGTAATATATAACCATCATGAGTAAGGTTGGAGGGAATATTTGAAAGAGGGATGCAAAATGGGTTTCCTAGGTGTCAGAAAACTCGGAGAAGGAGCATATTGGAGGGGCAAGAATTTTCACACTTTGGGACTTATTCTACGCAAAAAGAAAAGAAAAAACCCACACGTTTTGTGTGAAGTGGGTACTTTCTGCTCAGCAAACAGGTTTCGTGTGCAGAAAGTATTAGTTAATTTTTGCACAGAATGGGACATTTTGGTGCAGAGAATGCTTTTTTTGTGTGTGCCGAATAAGTCCCTAACTGCAAGTTGTCTTTGAAAACTGCAGAGTTTCCTTCTTGCAGCGAGAAGGAAAAAATATGGTAAAATTATTCATTCTTGCTTGTAAAAGCAAACGGTATGAAGATTGATCTCCCCGACATGTTTTGGAACCATGGCTTGCCTTAACCCCCATGCATTTTTCTCCTTCCCTTCTTAAAGCCACCTACGTTGGTGGTGTTGGGAGCTCGAGAAAGAACCTAATAGGAACTGTTCTTCCTTCCAAAATAAAAAAGAGAGAGAGCTGTATCCAGACCCCCAAGGTCATTCCAAAACAGATCTTAAATTCTGCCTAAGCTGTGCCAAAGAGGTCTTCCCACTTGACTGATTTCCCTACCATCAGCACAGGAAAGATTAGAAGCACAACTGTACGCTATTCAGTCCAACCCAATAGTTCAAACTTACTCTGAAAGTCCCACTGAATGAAAGGAAGGGGATGAGAAAACAAAAGAGAAAGATGCATGGTAGTGAAAGACAAGCAGATGGGGGAAACATTTCTCCCAGGAGAGCTCTATCCTTGTAGACTGGGGCAGGTGGAAAAATGGAAAACCAGCATCAGCCAGCAACTCAATTAACCTGGAAGATGTTTTACACAGATAGGTTGAGAGGTTTATCCTGTCTGTGAGAACATAGAACAGCTTTGGGCCCTAATAATTGAGGTGTTTGTATGTCATCACTTAGGGTGCATCTACACTTTAGAAATAAAGCAGTTTGACACCCCTTTAAGTGTTCTTGCTCCATCCTATGGAATCCTGGGATTTGTAGTCTTGCAAGGTCTCTAGCCTTCTCTGCCAATAAGTGCTGGTGCCTCACCAAACTGCAGACCCCAGGATTCTGTCGGATGGAGCCATGGCAGTTAAAGCGGTGTCAAACAGCATTATTTCTACAATGTAGATGCACACCTGCTCACTGACTATTGTGTAAGGTTGCAAAAGAAATTCACAAAGTTCTCCCATGCTCCATAAGAAAGGTGGTTCTCAACAAATTAGTGTTAACCACTGCAAGATTTTTCACTTCTGTGTGAGAGCAAAACAGATTAGCAACTTTCTGTGATTTTTTTTTTTTGCCCCCAAACCATTGGTTTGTTTGCACAGAAATGCTGATTTGGGGGGGGGGGGCTGTGCGGATACGTATCAGGGGCCTTTTCATACTACACATTTACAGTGCTATGGTTCCCCCTTAACTGCCATGGCAAAATCCTATGGAGTCCTGGAGTTAGCAGTTTAGGAAGGGGTATTTAGAACTCTCAGTCGGAGAGGTCTAGTGCCTCATCAAACTGCAAATCCCAAGATCCCAGAGTGTGCAGACATGGCAGTTCAAGTGGAATCAAAGTGCTAAGATTGAATAGAGTGAAAGGGTCCTGGGGTTTGTAGTTTGGTGAAGCACAAGAGCTCTCTGGCTAAAAAATTAACATACCTTTCTTTAAAACTACAAATCTCCAGGTTCCATAGGATGGAACCATGGCAGTTAAAGTGGAACCTCACTGTAGTGTTACAATTGCGAGGTGTGAAAGGGCCCTAGCTTTTTCCTGGTGGTTGAGGGAGTCCTGGAAGTATAGTCCAAAATCTCATTTTTTCCAAGCTCAATAAACATTTGCCAATTTCTTCACCTTCAGGGTGGAACAAATTCAGGATTTAAAAAACAACAATTGCAATGTTGGAGAAACTGAATCCAACACTCTTTCATCCAAGCCCACAGCTTTGACTACAGAGTCCTTGTGTATTCAACTACACTGATTCTGAAATTAGGGTGGCTATTTTTTTCTCTCTCTGAGGGGCTCATCTTGAATACCATGCCCAAATCTGCCACAGTCCTCTTCTTGCCTATTTAAATTTGGCTGCTGAAAATGGGGAAGAATTTTGTTTCAGTTTGCTGTCGAAGTTATGAATACCTTCACAGGTGGGATGGGAAGAATTTTAGGATTTAAATGTGGTGAAAGGAGAAATGTAGAGATTTCCTCATCACCACAGAGCTGTTGCTTTTAGGTCTGCCTGCTCATGATGGCCTCTAATACACAGAGTTAGCAGCAAGCAAAATAGCCCATGTGACAAGAGAGCCCCTGAGTAGATCTGGGCATCTACGTGCTGAGAAGATTTTTTGGAGAGTCTTCAGTCGAGAGTGCCCGCATCCCTTGCTTCTAATTAGGCTGTTTCCCTGACATTCCATTTTCAGAGCATGAGAAAGCCGGAGGCAAGGCAGAGCATTTCAATTTCCATTGCCGTAGCAGAAGGGCTTGTTAATATTTCTGCGGTTAAAAAAGGATTCTCAGCTCGGAGGGGAAGCTAAGGATGGTCTGGGGGCAATGTAACTGTGATGATTTCTTAATGAAACCTTTTCATTTGAGACAAGAATTTTGTCCAGATAACCATCACAACGAAACACTGATATATGAGTCATGAAGACAAAACTTTCTTGCTTGGATAATGCTATTAGGACTTAGGGGCTTACCACACTCTAAAGTAAAATGGCAATGCAGCAGGAAGGATCCATCTTCCATCTTATTTTACAACGTGTTGTTCTTTTGTTCTGCTCCTGTGGGAGACCGAGGTAAAACTGCATCTTTTGGCTCACTGGAAAAACCCGTTAGCAAAAAGATGCAGTTTTATTTCAGTCTGCAATGGGACCAGAATGAAAGATCACCGGAAGAACTATGGTGTTGTAAAGTAAGGCAGCACACAAGATACAACCTTCCTGCTGCACCACTGCTTTACTTCTGAGTGCAGTAAGCCTCTGACTCTTCCCCCGACACACACACACAAGCGTCCTGTTTTATGATATTTAGAACAAATTGTTCATGGAACCTAGGAACATTTCAGGGTTGCAGAAAGCCCTCTCCACTAAATGAAGCATTCCAGTTCTAGGGATTTGTTTTTGTCCCAAGACAATTATGGACTTGGACAAATATTCCAAAGGAAAAGAAAGCAATAGCTGTGTTTTTGTCTCCCTAGCTGTTTTTTGTTTGTTAAAAAATGTTCTATAAGGAAAACCACTGAAAAGGAGGGACATTGTTTTAGAGCTGGTCAGATGACAATGTTGCAGAATGCATTCATTGTTCATCTAGTAGCTAGTTACCCATCATACACTAGCATAGAACATTTGAGTCCTGTGGACTCAAATGTCCTATGCCAGTGCATGATGTGTAAAATCAACACTGCTCTTAGCAATGGATGAGGAGACCCACCAATGCCAGGTGGAGGTATCCCTTAAACCCAGTAACCTTCTTGCTTTCAAAGATATGATCCTTTTTTCCCCCAATTAGAATATGTTGTGCTCACTCTCCCTGTATATAGAGTGGAAGAGGTCAACAGGGGCTTCACACCTCATTGGGACCCTTCAGTCATGCAGGATTTTGAGTTTCATGTGCTGGTATACACTTGTAGTGCCTTCTTTATTTTTATTTTTATTTTATTTAGTTATTTATACCCCACTCTTCAGCCACAAGGCTATCAGAGCAGCTTACAAATTGTTTTAAGCAATAGCTATTTACACATCTACACTGCATTAAACAGTTTCCAATGTGTGTTAGCTAATTGCCCCCACAAGCTGGGTACTCAATTTACTGACCTACAAAAGGATGGAAGGCTGAGTGAACCTTGGAGCCCTCTGGAATCAAACTTGCAACGTAGTGGCTTGCAGTACTGGCATTTAACCACTGCGCCACCAGGGCATTCTTTCTACATTCTTTGGTACCCATGGTGGTCAAGTGGAGTCAGAAAACATGAACCCCCCTTCTCTTTTCCCCTGCCTCATCACAGTTTGTATAGCTAGACGATGAGAGTAGAGACATGGTGGGAAAGAGAGCCATCTCTACAAAAAAACCCAGCACATCTTTGGGATATAGCTCTCCCATGTTGCTACAGAATCGAGCCATAAAGGTAATTATGCATGCACTTCAAAGCAAGCAAGGAAAAGAATCATGCATTGACAATACTGCAAGGTGTAGTGATTGCCAACACACTCACACACACACACCTATATACCTATGGAAGGATGGGGTACTCAAACAAGCATGGGAGAAAAGAAAACAGCCCATAAGAGGGCCATGGAAGAGAAATACCATGTAGACATAGAAAGCTGGTTGCTAGCAAAAGAGAGAGGGAGAAACCCTGATAGGCAGCCTAGTTCTTCTGAAATGGTGAAGGGGTTGGACAGGAAGGAAAAGCAACACCACCTCCCTTTCCACAGGAAAAGAACAACAAGATAAAAGTCCTTTTGTTTGGGAGGGGGAACAGATAAGTGCCATAAAGAAACTGGAAAAAGCACAGAAGCAGAACAACTCCATTGGAAAGGGGGTGGAAGGATGTGTGGCCTGCTTTTGGTCATGTGTGGCCCTGAGATGTGAAGATTGGCGGTGGTGTATTAGGGATGTAGCTACAGGGGGAGGGAAAAAAAGGCAGTGTCCCTTCCCCTGGCAAGAATTATGCCCCTCCATGAAATTCCCCTTCACTCCTCAAACTTCTCACAATGCGGCAACTTAAAACTTCCATCAAGAAGTTACATCGAGCAGTTACAAGTATTGAAAGAAAGGTTTGGGCAAAGTTGCCATGGGAATGTCAACACCGCCAATATTTTCTTTGTGGGAACAATTTTCCATGCCTCACTCTCTGCAATGCAAGAAATGTGGGGCTTGAAGGAAAACTTTGCAGGAGGCAGAATTCTTATTTGGAGGGGCAATGTCCCCCTCCCCCTCCCCTGGTAGTTACACCCCTGGTGACTGTACCAATTGAGGCACATGGCTTGTCAATGAAGCAATTCTGCTTCTCACAGTCTGGCAATTGCTGAAACAGCCACCCATCCTGCTAGATACTAGAAGAATGTTCTGGGCAGCTTCGTTGCTACCTAAGGGGCCTTATCACACGATACTGTTATAGCACTATTATTCCACTTTAACGGCTATGGCTACCTCCTGTGGAATCCTGGGATTTGCAGTTTAGGGAGGGGCATTAGCATTCCCAGCCAGAGAGTTCTTAGGCTTCACTAAACTATAAATCCCAGAGTTCCACAGGAGGCAGCTGTTGCCGTTAACATGGAATAATAGCACTATAATAGTATAGTACAAACTGGACTACTCTCTGGGAAGAGAGAATTTGGAATCACAGGGAAGTGGAACAGACATAAAGCTACCATGTAGTTATGTCCATTGTTCCTCGGGAAATCTGAGACTTTTCAGAGAAATATTTATGCTGCCTAGTTCCCCAGGGTGTATTAATTCCTCAACAGTGCAATGCTCAGCAGCTACAGGAGGCATTTCCAAATGAATACCATGGGAGTCTGGAAGACAGGATTTAGCTTCTGCTCAACAAGTCATTGCAAATTTATCAGCATCTTATTTGCTTTCACGCTGCAATCCTGGTGGCAAGGCTGAGAAGCAGGAAATCAACGTAAGAATCGGAGCATAACATTCAAACTTCATGAAAATCCCTACTGGGAGCACATGAACAAGCACGAAGGAGTTCATTGCTCTCTGGAATCCAGTGGTGTGATGGTCCCATCTCATTTCTTCCCAAAGAGTCTTATTTAAGGGTGCTTTGATGATGTCACCAGCATTTAAGAAGGGGCTTCCCCCGCCGCCAGGCCCGCCTACTCTAATTAGCTCAGCGCTAATTAAAAAGACAGCCCTGCTCCCGCCCATCCTTATCCTGAGATCTAAAAAAGATTTGTCAGGAGACAGAGTTGGAAGGTTTTCTTTAAGCTGTTTTCACTGGTACAAAAGGAGATTAGCTCTTCCTCTGGAGTATTTTTTTTAAACATTGATACTTATCATGCACAATATTAGCTGTATGAATAAATTACTTTATTGATAAAGGAAGGCTATGGGGAGAAGGGAGGAGCTGAGATGGAAGACATACTTCTTTCATTGCCCTGTTCACTGATGCCAGAAGGTTGGCACATATGGAAAGCACAGTTAAGTGCTTGGTGGCTTCACAAAGGACAAAGACAGCCTGGATCCCGAGAGAGAAGCTACTTTACTGCTGCTAACGGAATTTCAGTTTTTACTGCCCTTTGTCTCAGTCCCTACATGGCCAAGAAGGGGAGCAGCCTCTGCCTGCATTGAGATCCCCCAAGATACAAGAAGCAACCTAGTTAATTCCTAATACCGTATATTGTTGCAATGCAGTGATTTTTAGTACCAAATATGTAAACAGATAACAAATGTAACCATACAAAGCATGTCAGTAATGTCTTCCAAACAAATTGCCAATATACTGAACATATACAACATACAATGTACAATGTGCTTATTAATATTCCAAATGCCAATCTTATATTGTCAAGGCATATCCAAGCAGTGTTATACAAGTAAGGAACAAGTCCAATATTGAGATGAATGATATAATATGAAAAGAAATAGTTCACTGTGGAACCATACTTTCAGCTCAATATTGGACTTGTTCATTACTTGTATGATGATACTGTTTGGATATGCCTTGACAATATAAGATTGGCATTTGGAATATTAATAAGCACATTGTATATTCACAGTATATTGGCAATTTGTCTGGAAGATTACTGTATATTGTTAACAACAGACATTACTGACATGTTTTGTATGGTTACATTTGTTATTTATTTACATACGTGGTACTAAAAGTCACTGCATTGCAACAATATATTAGGAATTAATCAGGTTGCTTCTTGTATCTTGGAGTATCATTCAGAGCTATCCTGAACTATTTTGTAGTGCATTGAGATTCCCCCCCCCCCAGAACACCTGAACTACAACAGAAACAACACCGGATACAAAATGCCGGCCTGTGACTCTACCATCATCACTTTTCTTCTCCTATAGGATTCTTAAACATTTCTCTGACTGCTGAAAAGGCCAGGGGAGCTTCAAAAGCTTGCATGATGTATTTTGTGCATTTGGGTTGGCCAATAAAGGCATTGCTCTTTTTGTGGATTTGGGATTTTGTTTTATTATACTTAACTAAGTGACTTCTATTGGCCTGGGCCCCAACACCCCCCCCCATAACCTTGATCAAGAAGATCAAGAAAGATGTGTTTCTTTTTTGAATGGACACAGAGAGAGACTCAAGCAGCTAGAAAGGCATACTGGGCACCACAGCTGCAATGCCTGATGGGTGGGATGTTGAGAACTAGAACAGGGGTGTCAAACTTGCAGGGGTCAGATGGTTACATTTCTCATCCAACAGTTATCAGGAGACTCTAACCACAATTTCTCCCCCAGGTAGTATCAATTTTACATGTCCCTTTCCTGCCCTGGTGCTTATGTAAGAGGGGCCACCAGCAAGGGTGCCAAGGTGACCCTGGGCACTTCTGGACTTCTTAAAGACAACCCTCTGATGGGGTGTAGTCCTTCTGCATTGTTTCCTGATCTGGAGAGTTGGAGACTTTCCTAAGTTCTTATCTGGTGTGTGCATGCCTGCCAAATGAAAGATGGGGTCTTCTTCCCTCTTCATCTTACAGTCTTACAGTCAGTGCTATAGTGGAGGCAGAGACTTGCAAAATAACATTATTTTGGTTAACAGGGATGGTGGAGACTGGAATGGATTTTGCACAGTGATGATATATATTATTGTGAGCAAGTCTTGTCATTGTGCAAAGCAGTTTGGAAAAGGGGGGGGTTGTCTTGAATAGGCAGTTCAATTCTGCTAGCTGCAGAGAAGACCTGCTCTGGGTGGAAATGACAAACTGTTTGAATAGATTTTTTTTTTTATGTGACTCAATCCAGATTTGGCTGCATTTTTTGGATTCCTTCTAAGAGATGTGGACAGTCATGATGAGTGCCTGCTCTTTAAAAGATCCCATGGTCCCACTGTCCAAGGGCTTGGACTCCCCTTTTCTTAAACAACTATCACCCCCTTTTGTGAAAGATCTATGACTGTGGGACATTCACAGGAATGTTTGGTCCCCAATCAAGTCTTTAGCAATAGCACTTCTTAGCAATAGCACTTCTATTTCTATACCACTTATGAGTGCCAAAACACCCCCTAAGCAGTTTACAACATGTTAGCTAATTGCTCCCAACAAACTGGGTACTCATTTTGCCGATTTACGGAAGGATGGAAGGCTGAGTCAACCTTTGAGCCCTGTAGGATCGAACTTAACAATGTTGTGGCTGCAGTACTGGCATTTAACCACTGCACCACCAGGGCACACTTATAGTCTTTATAGCTGAGTGTTGGGAAAGTACCCACATCGTACCACTGGACAGAAATCAAAAATGGCCACCTCTCAGCCTGGCCAGGGAGTTCCTCTGAGCAAATGTTGGACACCCCTGAACTAGATGAAGAAAGCATCTGCGAGAGCCTAGTGGAAGCCACAAATGTCACAGAGAGAAAGATGAAAGGGAGCTTAGCCACAAGACGCATGAATGTCACCAGTGGCCCGGAAAGATGATCTAACCTTATAGGCTACCCGAGCTGGGCATTTCTTTCCCAGTCCAAGTGGTGGAGACATGTGTCTCAGCATCTCGTACATGTCTGTGTAACTGATGCGCCCACTTGAAATCAAAAGGGAGGAAAGAAGCAAAAGAAGGAAGGAGAGGAATAGACATTTAACAAAAAAAAAAATGATAGGGAAAACCAGGGGGAAGGGAAATGCATAGAGGGAGAGAAAGAGAAAGATTGGTTGGTTAATTGGCTTGCTTGTTTGTTTTCAGGGGAGAGACAGAAAGCAAAGAGGAGGGTTCAATCAGACGGTTTCTCCAGTTTCATCTCTTTAGGTATCTCTCCTTCCATCTGCTCACTGATAAAGAAATAATTTTTTAAAAAAAATAAACAAAGAAGGTTGAATCCCCCTGCAGTAGAAGGACAGAAGGATTGATGCTGGACCAAGGAGTGGCAAGGAACAGGTTTGAAACCACAACTGGGACACATCAGGGTTGGGCTTGTCTGCATTTTCACACATTTTGTGTGCATCTGTCAAGTGGTCATACTTGTCATGCCAAGGAGAGCTGGTAGGGAACATTATGAGATAGTCAGCTAAGATGGAAATAAAACTGTTCGTTTGTCCCCTGCGTTATTTATTTGTATTTTTTCAGAAGTTAAATTCCCATCCTAAATTAGGATGTCATTCCAAATTGGACTAGTCCTGGCATTGAAAATGGGGAAACGTCGATTTTTTTTTCTCCTTTACACAAGCTTGCCATGATTGTGGTCCTGGAGAAAACATGTATTTTTGTGATTTTCTGGCAAAATGACCAACACTGGGGAAAACAAGGCCTATTGCCTTGTTACATGAACTAGGAAAATCAGCAGCACTAGATGGGTTACTTGTGTTTATGTGAACAACCAGCCTGACCTGTTAAGACTTGATGTGTGTAGGTGTGTGCTCACCTACACTAAAGGAAAAGACTACGCAAATCATACTTTGTGCTAATTCAACAACAGGTAGCAGCTTCCCTATCAGTGAGATAGGGAATCCATTCTCAGTTTCAGCTTTGAAGGAGCTGTCTGAGGTGCTGAAACTAGTTGTGGGGATCACCCCAGCATGTTGGATAGTTCCTTTAAAGCTAAAACCAAGAACAGATTCACTGTCCCACTAACACAGAAGGTACCCACTGTGACTGCCCCCTCTAACTTTAATACTGGAGCACAAAGGGCATCTGGAAGGGAAATTCTTGCCAAAAACGTGTGCAAAAACTCCCCCGATTACATCAAAACCTATGAAAACAACCCGACCCACATACATGCCCACTTCCCCCAAATATCTCCATTTTCATCCATAGCCCCTCTCAAAATGGTGGCCAGAAATGATCCCAGTTGCCATTTTGAGAGGGACTATAGAGGAAAACAGCTATTTGGGCATGCTGTGGAGGAGAAGCTATGGCTGCTGAATAATGCAGTTTGACACTGCTTTAACTGCCATGGCTCCATGCTATGGAATCCTGGGATTTGTAGTTTGCTGTAGTGCCAGCACTCTCTGACAGGGAAGGCGAAATGTCTCACAAAACTACAAATCCCAGGATTCCATATCATGGTGCCATGGCAGTGAAAGCAGTGTCAAACTGGTTTGTTTCTGCAGTGTGTCAATAGCCCAAGTCACACAGAACTGGCCCTTGCTTCCCATACAGTTTCCCCCATCTCCCCTATGGAATGATTTCTCTCAAGTAATTCTTGCATCTGGGGAATTCCACTCCCTCCACCCAGAGCTAGATAAATGTTTTTGGCATCCCAAAAGTGGGATAAAAGGATGGGGAGAACATCCATGAAATCTGAATAGACAACATGGAAAGAATGGGGGGGGGGCATGCTTTTAATAATTCACTCTGAAACCTTGGGGTGGCCTGGACCACCACCCTCCCAATCCCCCCTCCAACTCCTGACCCCAAGATTAATATATAAATATATATATATATTGGAAGCTGACTCTCTCACAAGGCTGCCCATATCCAGGCTAGTGGGGTTGGTAGAGATGCATCAAGGTGGGGAAAGGAACATAGGTACGATCATTCTTGTTCAGGCAAAGGGTTAGTTGACATTCCGGTTGATTCTTCTTCTTCTTTGCCTTTGACATTCAGACTTTTTTTATTATTATTATTTTCAAAAAAGGTCTAAATCAAGGCAAAAAGATTTTAAAAAATCGTACACTGGACTGGCTTGGAATTTTTTCTTTTTGTTCCCTGAAATGCCAAACCTTGTATGCCACCCTGTGAGGGCACTTCTTCCCCAAGCCCAGGGGTGGTGCGATAGCTCGCAATAAATTGTACATTTCCTTGTAATGTATCCGGCAACTGGAAAGGGGAAAAAAAGATACATGGTTAAGTTATAACATAAAAGGTGAGGACAAATAGGTCCCCAAGTGTCATGCTGCTGTTCTCCTGGAAACATGACAAAGTGAAAAGGAAAGGTGAAAACCACATTAGATTTCAGAATTCCTGGTTTTTTGCTTTTCCATTTTGAGCTGGAAAGGAACAACTGAACCATGGTGGAAGAATTCAACCTGTCTGGAAGGGCAACCGTAGGCATGTGCTTTGTGTGCCTTCAAGTCATTGCCCTCTCAATGCCTTGGACTGTGATATCCATCATCCCCAGTCCACATGGTCAGTCTGGGATGGTGGGGATTGAAGTTCAACACATAGGGAGAGCACCAGGTTTGGAAAGACCATTGTAAGTTTTCACTGCATTAAGATTTACCCTGAAATAGCATTTCCACCAGTCCTCACATTACAGGGCTGCGGAGACATACATGGGTAGGTGGCCCTTCATGGACACCCTAAGACAATCTTCTTCCATTTTAGCTCTATCATACACCAACTGTGGGCCAGTCCAAGGCATTTTTCTACTTGAGGTGGAGCTGTAAATGGTATCCTTATTCTGCCCAGATCAGGTGTGCAGTATGCAAAGATGGTCAAATTATTTGGCATACCAGGCAGAAAACAAGGAAAAATACAATAAAAACATAGCAAATAACTAGCAATATACTGAACTTTTATGCCACCCAATCTCTGTTTGGTCAGGCACCCCACTCTGCATAACAGCAGGGCCAGCTGTAATTCACACGTAGCCTCCCCAAAAACTTAACTAAGAAAGCCATCCGAGGGAGTAAGAAGCTGCATTCCCCATACCTCCATGCTGTAAATTGAGCATAATAATAATAATAATATTTATTTATACCCCGCCCCTCTGCTAAAAACAATCGGGGTGGCTTCCAACAATTAAAACATTATAATAATGACTAAAAACACCACCCACCCCCATGCTCCCCCATAAAAAGACATTAAACACTATAAAATTAAAACCTTCTAACTAAAAACACATTAAAAACAAATATATACATAATTTTAAAAAGCCAGGAGACTGAGCTCCTGAGGCCGGGATCTAATCAGGAAAGGCCTGGCGAAAGAGATCCATCATTAGTGCTTTTTTAAAGCTACTCAAGCTTGTCAACGGACGGATCTCATCTGGTAGGCCATTCCATAAATTGGGGGCGATTACCAAAAAGGCCCTCTGGGAGGTTGCAGACAGCCTAGATTTTTGTGGCTGAAGCAAATTCCTCCCAGAGGACCAGAGTGCACGGGGAGGATTGTATGGTGGGAGGCGGTTCCGGAGATAAGTTGGACCCAAGCCATTTAGGGCTTTAAAGGTGATAACCAACACCTTATACCGGGCCTGGAAACTGATAGGCAGCCAGTGGAGAGATCTTAATACTGGAGTTATATGGTCTCTCCTAGATGTTCCTGAGACTAGACATGCCTACCCAAAAATAAGTCCCACTAAGATTAATCAGACTACTTTAGTGTATATGGGATTGCACCAGGTGAACTGAAATTTACACAGGATGCCTGGAATAAAAAATCAATTCATTACTCCAGAGCTAGTGTTTTTTTGAGTGAGATATTATATGCAAGATAATATACATACCATGCAGCTGGGTCATATTCTGCCCACACTCGAACAAACTCATCAAGATGGTGGGGTCCTAGGATGGAAGAGTCTCGTGTCAAGTACTCAAAGTTGTCCATGATTACAGCCACAAACAGGTTCAACATCTGCAAAGGGGATGGGGTGAGGAAGATGAGATTGGGTGGAGAGGAGGGAGGAGGAAAGACATTAACTTCTTTTATTGATGAGTGGAGGCATCAATCAGACATGGAAACTAAAGAAGGAGGAGGGAAAGATGGAAACTGAAATGGCCCATTTTAACTGTTTCACATTCAAGAAACTAAAATGGTTCAGCACCTTGGATAGCTCCTGGAAAACCCAGAGTTGCTCTTGTAAAATTCAGTCTGGTTTTGTCTACACAAAATAGACTCTACAAGAAAATCTGTGCTTGCCCTTCTGCTATGAGCTGCCTGTGGGGCTGAGAGAGCTTCTTCAGTTCTCTCCATTTCTTGTTCAATGAGTTTGCTCAGCTCTACATTCCCTCAACAGAATCACAGATTCTGTATACATTACAAAGTTACAGTCTCTTGGTGTCACTTTAGCTGTCATGGTTAGATCCTACACAATCCTTGGATTTGGAGTTTGAGGAACCTCGATTTCTCTATTAAGGAATTCTCATTCTCCCTCCTCTTTTCAACATCTAAATTTTGAGATACAGTGAACTGGCTTAAGAAGGAAACAGAAAAGCATGCACAAAGGCATACTTTAGAATATGTTTACAGAAATGCATTATTTTGTGAAAAATATATTTAAAATTTCTCTTGCAGTTGTCTAAGGGCAAATACTATATCTGTAGCACTCCTATTGGCCCTGAAGCCACATTGGCTTTCAGGAAGAAGTTCTTCTGCAATAGCAGGAACTAATCTGTTCAGGACTACGCCACGGGTCAGCGTAAGAGGGGTGCTCCAAAAAAGCGATACAAGGACTCCCTGAAACAACATCTCAGGCTCGGCCAAATTGATCACCAACAATGGTCCGCCCTGGCCTCACATCGGGAGGCATGGAGACGCACTATCCACAATGCTGCAGCCTTATTTGAGAACTCACGCCGAACAAGTCTTGAAGAGAAATGACAACGCAGAAAGAATCACAACCCGGAAACATCACCCAAGGAGACCTTCTGCTGTGCTTTCTGCAACTGGACTTGTCTATCTCGGATTGGCCTTTTTAGTCATCAGCGCGCTTCCAGAAAGCGCGGGATGTGTCCTTCCTGAATCTTCGTTTGCGAAGAAAAGCCAGAGAGAGAGATTTAAAATAATGTGAATTCTCATACTTTCTCCAAAAATTACAGATTGATGTAAAAACAGCATGGAACAAATTTGTGGGAAAACACATGAGACTGGGTGATCCTACTGTCCCACTGATGTTTTTGTAGTTCTTTTTAGAGGGGGCTGGAGTAGCATTTTGTGGTTGTTAACCGATGTCATGTCAACTTTGACTTATAGCACCCCTATGAGTGAGAGACCTCCAATTCACCTTATCCTCAACATCTTGCAACACGTCTTGCAGACTCAGGTCTGTAGCTTCTTTGATGGACTCTATCCATCTGGAATGCAGTCCTCCTCTTTTTCTACTGCCTTCTACCTTATCCATCACTATTATCTTTTCTAGTGAGCCCTATCTTCTCATGACTACACTTCGGAGTCCTATGCTTTTCCTGATTGGATATCCAGGAGGAACCAATGAATGGGAATGTTGAAGGTTCATTGATGTGAAGGTACTGGAACGCAAGCAGATGGACTGACTCACCAGAAAGGAGCAGAGGAAGATGAAGGAGACAAAGTAAAAATAAGCAAAGTCACTGCCACATTCATTTTTGCTGAGGTTGGAGAGCTTGTCACAGGCCTGGTTGCTTAGGCACGCAAGCATGATTTCATGCCAGGCTTCTCCAGTGGCACTCCTGCAAGCGCAAATGGAACACATGAGTCAGACAGGCTCAGTAGTGTCAACGCTGACTTTCAGAAGCCATCCATGGTTTCAAACAGGAATCTTTCTTGACACTACTTGGAGATGCTGGAGAATGAACCTGGGGCCCTCTGCACACATAGTGTGTGCTCCATTAAAGAACAGGGACATAATTTTAGCCATTTTTCTTTCCACTGGCTGGACCTGGCATACCATAAACCTTTTAAAAACTCCCCAAAACACACCCAGTAGACCTCATGCCCAATTGTCTGGGTGTTGTCACAGCAGCGTCCTGCCACTACCACAAGTTGACTTCCTAGGTCCTGTCACAGTGGCTGCAGTGGCTTCCCACCACCACCACAACCACCAGTTGACTGCCTGAGTCCTGCCAATACCAGATCACTGCCTGGGTCCCATCGCAGCAGCTAGTAACTATACCCAACACTGTAGCACATTATTTGGTCACTCCCAGTATACAGATATGGCCATGAGTGGCAGGAGTGGATTGTGAGGTGGAGAGGGAATTTACATGTGAGTGGTGATTGGCCAAGGGAGTGACAGAAGCAGCCAATCAGCACACTGAAAGAGGTAACATACCTAAACCCATTGAACATACCCAGGAAATTAAGACTCCAGTCCTCATGATTTGAAAGAAAGAACCACATTCTATGCCAATGATTTCAAACAGAAATCTCTCTTGACATTATCTGGAGATGTTGGAGATTGAAGCCTACATTGATGTATATGGATGTCTTTTTTCATAACTGTTTAAGAATTGTTTCATATTGTTTATGTAATTTTACAATCAGAAATTTACACTTGTATCAATTGCCCTCCTCATCACAACACCCTTGCCTCCTTCTCTGCTGGATACTTCTTTGTGAATCCCATTGAAGTCACTCTGCCTCCAAACACAGAATGTCCATTTAACTGGCCAAGGGGTTTAAAGTGCAAATGTGATTTTACCCACCTTTCATGCAAAACCAATGTGTGGGATTAAAAAGAAAAATGAAAAGGAAATAACAAGAGGTTGACAACAACAAAATACTGCCTTAATGGAAGCTAAAAAGCTGGCAGAGAAACAGGAGAGATTAAAAAAAAAAAAACACTTCTGTCACCGTGGATCATTTCAAATGGATGCAGAAGGATCTCAAGGTTGCAGACAATTTCTCTGGCACTAAGGCAGGTTTATAACAGTTCCCCAGGTTCAACATTACAGGTTGTCCCCCATATCTGTGGAACCAATATCCACAATTTCTGTTATCTGTGGGACACAAAATAAGGACACATACCATAGAGGCATCCTCTCTAGGCATCTTCTAGGTCAGGGATGGGGAACCTTTGGCTTTCTAGATTTTTTGGACTTCAACTCCTACAAGTCATAGCTAGCATGGCCAGTAGTGTGGAATTATGGGAATTGTAGTCCAAAACATCTAGAAGGCCAAAGGTTCCCCACCCTTGTTCTAGGTCCTCCAATGCAAATCTATGGTATGTTTGTACAGGAAGTCCTTTATTTTAATAGGGTTTGCTATTATCTGTGGTTTCACTTACATATGGTAATTCCAGGAATGTATTCCACATGGATACTGTAGTATGTTTTAACTGTGTTTAAAAACTGTCTTAATGCTCTTAATATGATTATTTGTTTGTTTTCAAACTTTTGCATTATTGATACTTTTAACATACTGTAACTACATAAGAAATCCAACTATAGGAAGACATTAAACATTCCCCACTCCCCTCACCCTCACAAAACTCCACGGTGGATTGGGGGGGGGAAGGGAGTAGTTCTTTACACAGACAGAGACAGGTTTCCCATTTACCGGAAAAGAAGCATCAAGGCTTGCAAAAAGGTCTGGAAGTTGTTGTGTCGATTGATGGAGCCGTCATCATCCAGTGCAATGTTTCCAAATACCTGGGAGGGGGAAAGGGGACAAAGGAAGATGGAAGGGAAGGTTCTTTGCCACCACAAGAAGCCAACATTAACAGGGAAGGAGGGAAGTATTGACAGTAGTCCCAAGGATGTGAAAAACTAGCACAGGCATTGATCAGAAAGCAATCACTTAAAACAAAGTGACCCAACAAGGCACCTCTGAATTCACCGTACTACAACTCTCATCTAGGGGTGGAATGAATATTTGAAAATATTTGAAAAAAAATGCTTGAAAAAAACATTTTTTCCCAAGTGTCATGACACCCTGACAAGAAAAATCACCAACTAATGAGAATTTTCATGATTTGGAACCAACCCTGTGAAAAATTCACACATGGTTGATTGGCATAGAAAACAGCATTGACAAGACTATTTTCTGTGCCAAAAAACCTTTCCTGTGCAGAAAATGCTGTAATGCATTATGCCCTGCAAAATTTGCCCATCGTTGAATTGCATAGAAAACAGCATTTTCTGCCTAGGGACTTTATCAGATGCAGCAAAGATGTCATCATAATGATGCCTAATTAATGGAGGGGGAGGGGGCTATACTGCATGACATGGGGTCCTTTCACCCTGTACAATATAGCACTATGACTCCACTTTAACTGCCAAGGCCACAACCTGTGGAATCCTGGGATTGGCAGTTTAGGGAGGAAAACTTAGAATTCTCTGCAAGAGAGCTCCAGTGTCTCACCGAACTATGAATCCTAGATTTCCATAGGAGAAACCATGCCAGTTAAAGAGGGATAATAACATTATAATTTTCAATGAAAAGGGGGGCCTAGGTTGCATTTTAATACAAGCTCACATAATTTGCACTTCCTAGCCTCAGAAACAAACCAGAATGCATTTTTGCATTGTTCTGAATATTGCTAGTGATCAAAAATGCATACAAAATACACATATTAGACTGTATACAGAAATTTGTTCATAAGGGGAAAATAGATCCATAGATTAGGACAATGCTATTCAAAATGATCATCTGCAGTCTGACGCAGGTCCACAAACTATAGTCTGCTGAACCATGGTGAGTTCTGAGGAAGGAAAGATACTGTTGGGGTCAATGGGCAAAAAATATAGGGGGCATCTGTACTAGAGAAACAATCCAGATTGGAACTGGATTATTTGCCATAGCTCCTTCCTGTGGAATTCTGGGATTTGTAGCTTGGTGAGGCACCAGTACTCTTTGTCAGAGAAGGCTAAAGACCTTGAAAGCTAAAAATCCCAGGATTCTATAGGAAGGAGCCATGTAATTAATCCAGTTTCAAACTGGATTATTTGTGTCATGTGGATTCCCCAATAGTGTCAGTCCCTGGAACATTAGGAGAAGAAATCCTGCAGGGTCCCAATACTATATAGTTTAAGAAACACTGGACAAGGTGGAACTAGGTTGATTTTAAATTTCTCCTATCCAGGAGGAAGGTGGACCAGATGGCCTAGAATATCTGTACTAGGAATGCATGTACTCTACACAATTATAGCATTTTGATACAACTTTAACTGTCTAGGCTTCATCCTATGGAATCTTGGGATTTGTAATTTGGCAAGATAAAAAGTTGTCTGCTGCATAACCGTGGTGCATTCACCTGAACTGCAGAACACCAGAGCTCCCTAACAGAGAATTCTAAGTATCTCACTGAACTACAAATCCTAGGATTCTATAAGGTGAGGCCATGGCTGTTAAAGTGGGAGCCAGCTGCTCCAAATGAATAGTGTGGATACACTAATCTCAGATGCTATGCACAATTGTTCTGTGATCCTGCTTAACTGTTAGAAGTAGTGGTGACATCTGCCATCTTAGATAGATTTAGAAGCACGTTAGACAAATTTTTGGAGGAGGAGGAGGAATGGAGGCAGAAGGGCTCTCTCAATAACCACTGTTGTTCATCTCTATGTAGAAACTCCATGCCCAAAAAAGGTGAACCAAAGCACTCAGTAGAGACTTTGGCTTCTCTTGTTCCCTGGTGGGTTCCATGAGGCAGTTCTGCTCTGGATTTTATTGCAGACTTTCCATGAACTGTCCAAGCTGCTGAAGGCTATCCCCTAAACAGGCTTAGGACCTTGGATAGTTCCTCGACAGTTCAGACGAAAACCCTGTGGCTGGTTCAAAGCCCCCGAGCCGTGGCAACCGGGAGCCGTTTACTGCTTCCACTCACAACTCACACATTTACCTGCATGCCAATAATGGCATAAATGAAGAAGAGCATAGCAATGAGGAGACAGACGTATGGCAGGGCCTGCAAGAGAGGAAAAGGGAAAACATAGATGCTGGCAACAGCTTGCAGAAAGGCAATACATCTTCTACATGGTCATACCTGGACAAAGATCCATGAACATGAATTCCTATCTTAAGGAAAGGTACACCTTTTCATAGCATTTGCAAAATGGATCGTGGGATTGTGGGTGTATGTGCGGGTGACAACAAAGGCATTGGCCAACCACACCCACCACAGCCATGTCAACATTTTGCTACACATAGGGGAGCAGAGGGTATGGCTGAGTAATGTCCGTTTGCCCAGTAGTAGAGGGCAGGAGTAGAGCAAGGACCTCATTTAGCTACTGTTCTCAAGAATCTTTGAGAAAGGCTATGACTGCTAAAGTATCACGACACCAAGGGATTGTCTACACTGGCCAGAGTACACCACCTTCCGGTCAGCATATTCTGGCCCAGATCTGGCTCACCCCCTGCACATTACTTGAGACAAAATGTGCAGCAGTTTGCATGCACATGCTGGCTGGTATTGGAGGGCACCTCCCCCATGTTGCCCCTCACGCTCTCTGAAGCCAGGATGGAGACCCTAAGTGTGTGATCAAGGCTGGTTACATGCAGGGGGCCTCCTTCCTGGCCGCAGAGTGGTGGTGCCAGTGGTGTCAGCCAGCAATACAGGCTGGTGTGTAGTTATGGATGCTGGGTTCACCTCACACATTGTCAGGACTGTCTGGAGGCAAATCGGGGCAAGAGCCCTGCGTTGTTTGGACTGCAGGGCCCCAAGACAGAGGGTCAGGGAGCCCGGGTAAATTGTCCACCTAAGCACTAGGCATCATTTTCCTGCACTATTTCTGTCTTTCTCATATCCAAAGGAAAGATCAGCATGCTAACTCAGTTCTAGCTAAAGTGCTAGATAAATGAATGAAAGAAGACATATTGTTCATTACTGACTTTGTTTCTGGACAAATGAGATCTCAGTTGAGATCAGCATCAATAAAATACTGCCTTTTCCACTCTTCAGTTGCAAACTTCTTCCACCTGGATGTTCTGAGACTACAACTTTCAACATCCAAGCTGGCATGGTCAGTGTTCAGAAATGATGAAAATTAACATCCAACAAGATCTGAGGGCACACCATCAGGCTGGCTGATACACTGTTCCATACCTCCTCCCAAACTGTGGTGTAAGTAAGAGAGTTTTTGTAACTGTTCCTCATTTACAGTGCAGTTGGAGACAACTTTCCTCTGGGTGACCTCAGGCAAGTTGCACTCTCTCGGCCTCAGAATACAGCAATGGCAAACCTCTTCTGAAGACAGGTTGCCAAGGAAACCCCATGATAGGTTTGCCTTAGGGTTGCCCTAAGTTGGAAACGACTTGAAGGCACACAATAATATTAACAATTTTCTGTATTTAATTTATACCTCACCTTACTCACAGTAAGGGACCCCAAGGTGGCTCATAATTTGACTTAGAATCAAAAACAGTGAAAACAATTGATAATACCAAAAAAAATTAAAATCATATTAAAAACGTTAAACTAAAAGATGTTCATGTGTATACTTTCCTTTCACTTTCTCTACTCTCAGTCTGCACTATTGGTCAAACACTGTAGAAACAATCTTAGTGTAAGCTCTCTCTCTCTCTCTCTCTCTCTCACACACACACACACACACACACACATACACACACACCCTTCTGTCAATGGCTGCTCATAGCTTTCATGTTAGTGTGGTGGAGAATCTGATTTTAGTCAGAACTTTAAAGGAACTATCCAAAGTACTGAACCAATTTGGGGGGGATACTATTTATACACTGGGTAATTAGTTTAAAGTTCAGACTAAAAACCAGAGCAGCTTCACCAGCCCACTGACATGGGAGCCATTTATTTGGTTTACTATATCATCAATGAGGTTACAACTTCAAAACTGTATGATAACTCTGTATGTAACAAATGGTTCTTTCATTTAGTTTTCCTTCAGTGTTCCCTTTAGTGACAGACATACTTATAGTTAAACATCCACTTTCTCTCTTTAGTCTCTCAACTGTTTCACACACCTTTCTTTCAGAACAGTTCACTCCCAATCTTTCTCACACACCTGACACATCCAACTGCTTTCTCTCAACTGACACTCTCAATTGACATTCTCTCAGCTCACTCTCACAGAGGCCCCTCTCATCACAGCTTCATGCACTGGGATTGGCTCCCTCTGATGCATGCTCTCAACTTAGCTCTTACACTAGCCTTTCTTTCAACTGTTTCACACACCTTTCTTTCATATCAGTTTACTCTCTCACATTCCTGAGTTGTCCAACTGCTTTCTCTCAACTGACATTCTCAACTGCCATTTTCTCAGCTCACTCTCACGGAGTCCCTTCCCATCACAGCTTTCCACACTGAGATTAGCTCCCTCTGATGCATGCTCTCCACCTAGCTCTTCACACTAACCTTTCCTCCTTAACTCTTTGTTAGCCTTGTGTGGTTCTTGAGAGCATGTGTGCATGTGAGTGAATGCTTCTGTGTTATTTTCCAATAAAAAAACATTTTATTTTACTTTAACTTGGAGTCTCTGCAGTTAGTACCTGTAAACATAGGTGCAAAGATCCTGGAAGTTACCCAACCTCTCTCAGCCATCCATTGGAGCTAGAATAATTCTCCCCACTTAATAACTGAGATTTGGCATCATGAGCCAAATCATGGACCCCCCAACCTATTTGGGTAACATGGATGTCTTTGCCTCACCTTGAAAGACTGGACGAAGGTCCAGAGCAGAATCCGGATGGTGTAGCCCTGGCGAAGCAGCTTGATGAGCCTCGCCGCCCGGAAGAGCCGGAGGAAGCTGAGGTTGATGAAATTGTCCTGCGGAGAGGAAAAGGGTTTTGTGTCCTTCAGACACGGACAGGATCGGAAGCCGCAGCCCGCAAAAAAGAAAAGAAAATTACCGGCTTCGCGTTCTAAGCAGCAAATCGGCCACCAGAAAACCTTCCAAAAGAAACATTTGTCAGTGCAGGTCACTTTCCACATGCAGCACGTTTGAGAAAAAAAAAAACCCTCTCCATAAGAGTCCCTCCCTTGGCTATGGGGAAGGTTGCAAAGAGGGGGTTGGAGAGAGGAAGGGGGAATGGGGGGGAGAGAGTTTGAGAAAGAGCCCTCCAATGGTCTCCTGTTCTCCACTACAGCCCTATACATTAAGGAAAGTTGATAGGTAGACATATTCCCAAGAATGCACAGTGGCTTTATAAATCTCTAAAACTTGCCTAGATGAAACCCAAAACAAGGGCAAGACAGGTCAACCATAATTCCCTTCTGTGGTCAGACAACTGCCTTCAAACATCTTAATTTGTGGGGAAAGAAGAAAACCCTATACAGACCTTCACCAAAGAGGAATTTCCTGCAAGTATGGGGGAAAGTATGGGGAGCTGGAAGAGTGTGCCCTAGCCACAGCTCCTCCATTCATAAATTCTCAGTGTTGTTTGTGGGGTGCTGTGTACTACGTTAGGTTCCATGTGACGGTTGCACATCAAGAAACCCTGACTTAAAAGGAATCCAAATCTCATGGAGACATCTGAGAAAATGCCATCATATGTGGTAACTTAAGCAGGATGGGAAGCAACCCCCAAGGTTTGGGGGGTGTTTTTTTGCATCCCTACACCCTTATACATGCTCTTTTTCCAACCAAAATCAAGGGATGAATTGCCACTTAGGAGTGGCAATTGACCTATTAAATAAGTTGTAGGACTTCCAGCCACAGGTACTGTTGCTTGTGTGGATTTTTTTTTCCTAGTCTGTGTGGCTTTGTGACCGATTCCTTGCCTCTGAGAGTAAAGATATTTTACTGGGCTACTTTCCCAAGCAACTCTTCCATCGCTGACTTACTGGTCCCTTTGACTCAGGGATGGATGGATGAGCAGATAGGCAGATAGGCAGAGCTATAACTCTAACCATAACTGTTGCTGCAACTAATTATATTGGTAAATGTAACCATTATAGCTACATTGACTATTACAAGTTATAGTTATAATTAACTACTTCATACTATAACTAAACTATAACTCTATATTGTTATATAAGCATGAGCTTTTGTGGATACAGTTGACGCCCCCTCCACCATATGTGAAGGTTTGGTTTCCAGACTTACTGTGGATACTGGAAGCTGCAGATAACACAGAACCTCATTAAAATAAAAACACACCATAGAGATGCGTAGGAGGACCCGGAAGATGCCTAGAGAAGCCTCTCTAGGCATTTTCCAGTGTGACTTTAGGGTAAGTTTCCCCTATTTTGTGTCCCACGTTTAACTGAAACTGTGGATATTGGTTCCGGGGATGCAGGGGTCCAACTGCATATCCATGAAAGCTCATACTAAAATAAAAACCAGTTAGTCTTCAAGGTGTGGCCACATTCCTTTCTTTCTCCCCTCCCCCTCCCCTCTTTTTATACTGCAAGAGACTAACATGGCTGCTTCTTTGAAATATATTGTTATAGTTACAGTTATATAGTTAACTATATCCTGTATAACTGTATAGTTACATTATAGCTACAGCTATTTAGTTAACTATATCTTGTACAACTGTATAGTTACAGCTATATAGTTATATAGTTATTGTAATATAGTTATTTATAGTTATGGGTATTGGTATATAGTTATTTCGTTACAGTTATACATATTTTTATGAACAGGTATGAATACGTAGGCCCTTGGTATCCACTGGGGTTTGTTTCCAGGACTCCCTGTGGATACCAAAATCTGTGGATGCTCAAGACCCATTATATGCAATGGCATAATAAAATGGCTAACAGCAAGGTTTGCTTCTTTGGATTTTTTTTTGGGGGGGGGGCATATTTTCAAGCCATGGATGGTTGAATCCGTGGATGCAGAACCCATGGATGTGGAGGACCAACTGTATTCCTTCCATGTTGTGTTGTTGTTGATGTTTCCATTTTGAAAAGCAAATCTTTGCAAAGCTGACAACTGTGTTTGCAATATTCATCTAAAAAGATAACCCCATAAAGCCCAAGAGGTCTACTTATATTCCCTCAGAGTCCTCCCCCTAGGAGAAGCAAAGTAGGAGCACATACTCTGAGATACCTCCAGATTTCCAATCAAGTCCTCTTTGGTGAATGCCTGAGGAGGGCCTAAGACAGGAGTGGGGAACCTTTAGCCTTCTAGATGTTTTGGACTAGAATTCCCATACTTCCACATCACTGGCCATACTAGCTATGACTTGTGGGAGTTGAAGTCCAAAATGTCTTGAAGGCCAAAGGTTCCCCACTCTTGGCCTAAGTCAAGGCCTGGATGGGGGGCCTTGGAAATTAATGGGAGGCTTCTAATAAGGGGTCCCAGACAACTGGTGAAGGCCTAGACTGGTGGTTCTCAAACCTTGGTCCTCCAGGTGTTTTGGATTTCAGCTCCCAGAAGCTGCAGCCAGCTAGGCCAACAGTAAAGAATTCTAGGAGCTGAAGTCCAAAATATCTGGAGGACTAAAGTTTGGGAACCACTGGCCTCGACAATCTCACAAGGAATTTTCCATCTGGGATCACCTATAGAAATGGGAAGGATTTTCAAATCACTTTCCAGAGCCTTCAAAGCTCATAACTCACAGCTATGTTAGAGGTGAGCTTTGACATTTCCCACCCTCTGAGTAGTCACCTACTTCTCCCAACCCTCCATGCTTGGTTCTGCATTTTATTTCTCCTGATTTTTTAAAAAATCATTTAAAGTTGTTATGTTTAATGCTGTTAAAGAGTCCACCCACTCCATCTGTTGAACAAACCACCTCGTGGCTTGTTTGGAAGCCAATTCGCCTGAACAGGAAATGCAAACGACAATGTCTGAGAGCATTTTCTTTCTCAAAAGTCCCATTTCAAGCTTTGGGTTTCCTCGAGAGCAGGGGGGAATCACATTCAGAGAGACACCTTGTAGACAAAGCTAAGCAAGTCCAAGTCTTTCCTGCTCCCACCCAGCCATTTTTGCCTGCCAAGATGAAAGCTGCCAAGATGAAAGCTGCCCCTTACACATCTTGCTAAATTTGAATGCAGAAGGCCTATGGCTTTCTCCAGCCACATCTTTCAAATGCCAGCCAGCCAGAGATTGTGCCAGCAATGCGACATTCCACCAGTACTGTCAAAACTCAAGTAAAACCAACCGCTGACATGCATTTAGCTTGGCTGGCTTTTCTATAAAAAAATAAAGGTGCAAGCAGCTCTTGGATTTGGGGATACACCCCATACCTCCTTAATCTTCACATAAAGAGAAAAGCAAAATGATGTCCACCAAACAAGGAGACAACACCAAGCAAGTTCACAGCAAGGCAAAGAGGCAAACAGAAATTTTCCAGGGCTGCTTAAGGGGAAGAGTCAAGAAGTCAGAGCTTCAGGTATTTTATTGCGGTCCCTGCATTTGCTTTATCATATTATTATGTCCACCTTCCTTACACCAGCCCTAGCAAGCAGCACTGATCATGTTCAAGGATGGTGGGAGCTACAGTTCAACATCTTGAGGGTTCCAAGTTGCCTGCTCCTGTTATATAACTTCAAGGTGGCAGAGAACCGCCAAATAGCTGTAAAATTATAATTTCAGCAAAAAAATAAAAGCAATACAGTACAACCCCTGTAACCGCAGGGGATGTGTTCCTGGACTTACCATGGACACCAGAAACCACAAATAATAACAAACCCTATGAAAATGAACAACTTCTGGTCCAAGTATGCCATAGAGTGGTACTGGGGGACCTAGAGAGAACACCTCTCTAGGCATCGTCTAGGTCCTCCAGCGTGACTCTATGGTCAGGTTCCAGCAGAAGCATACCATAGAAGGACCGTGGAGGCCCTAAAAGGGTCTAGAGAGTCCATATTGTTTTGGACACAGGTAAGTGAATCTGTAGTTATCAGTCCCATGGATACATGGGGGGGGTCATACTGTAATTCTTTTCTTTACCTGTTTTTAATTAGTCAATGAAATGAATTAAATTGATTTGCATTTAAAGATAACATTTAGGAAAGGAGAGGAATGTGTACTCTGGACTGAATTCCCCTTCCATGAATTGGTCACTTAACTTTAAATTATCCATGAATTGGTCACTTAACTTTAAATTATCATTGGATAGATGGGTTGGTGCAAAGATATCTCTTGGCTGAGAAAGGCCATCCTACAAGTGTTTTGTTCAGATGCTGGGGTTGAAACACCTAAAGGCATCTGAACCAAAAGTGAACGTGGAGAAAAGTCTTAGCACTAAATCAGTGGCAAAAATCCCTTCAGGACTGAATATAAACAGATCCTATAGATAATGATCTGTGTCCAGGATGTTAAAATATGAGGCAGGTTGATGTGGTGGTGGTGGAGGAGGAGGAAGAAAGAGAAACAGAAGGAAGAACAACAGGAGATGAAGAATGACAAAGAGAAAGGAACTAGCAGGCAAAGGAAGAAGATCTACATTACTTGTGGCATTGTTGGCCCAGCCCAAAGGAGGTAATCTAAGCCATAGAACTTTGTGCGGGATTCTCTTGTTTCCTCAGTTAGTAGAGCTTCCAGCCTCAAACCATCACTTGCCCTTAACATACCACTCCTTTCCACAAAATATCTGGTGTTCCAGACCGCATTGAAATCTAGAGATAAAAAGCAGCCCTGGAAAATTAATGTTGAACAACATTTAGAACACTCCAAAAGGTCCATCCTCCACATGAGTATGCACAAGCAACTGAGATGGCCAATAGAAACCAATATATGGACAATCCCCACCCATCTCCCAGTCAATGGACCCAGGAAGTTAACAGCATGCACTGAGAGGGGTAACTCAACACATCTGCATTTCTTGTGCCCAACTATGTTCAGAATCATGTTTGTTTCCGTAAGTTGTGGATCCGTGTTTTTATTTATTTACTTATGTGGCTTTGCTCTCTAAAAAAATTAAAGAACAGTTGTGGTTATGTGCCTTCAAGTCAACTTTGACTTTTGAAGACCCTATTGTAGGATTTTCCTGGCAAAATTTCTTTGGAGAAGGTTTGTCAATGTCCTCTTCTGAGGCTGAGAGAGTGTGACTTGCCCAACATCACCCAGTAAGTTTCCAAGTGGCAGAGTGGGTTTCAAACCCCCATCACCAAGAGTCCTAGTCCAACACTCAAACTACTACACCATGTTTTTTGAGTTCCGGGAAACCCTCATAAGGAGAAGCTTGGAGTGAGGAAAATCCTTGCAGATCAGGACTTACTCTGCAAAATTCACAGGGCTTTTATTTTATCTGTTTCCTGTGCCCAAAGTGCTGTTTTCTTTGCAAAACAACCATGTACTAATTTTGTGAAGAATAAGTCTCAGTTTGCAAATAGGCTGTGTGGTTCATAGAATCATAGAGTTGGAAGAGACCACAATGGCCATCCAGTCCAATCCCATCCTGCCATGCAAGAAGACACAATCAAATTATTCCTGACAGCTGGCCATCCAGCCTTTGTTTAAAAACTTCCAAAGAAGGAGACTCCACCACATTCCGAGGCAGCACGTTCCACTGCCAAACAGCTCTTACTGTCAGGAAGTTCTTCCTAATGTTTAGATGGAATCTCTTTTCCTGTAGTCTGAGTCCATTGTTCCATGTCCTAGTCTCTGGAGCAGACAGAAAACAAGCTTGCTCCATCCTCAGTATGACATCCCTTCAAATATTTAACCATGGCTATCATGTCACCTCTTAACCTTCTCTTCTCCAGGCTAAACATGCCCAGCTCCCTAATGCAAGCCCCAGCTAGACCAGGTCCTAGTCTCTGGCGCAGCAGAAAACAAGCTTGCTCCACCTTCAATATGACATCCCTTCAAATATTTAAACCTGGCTATCATGTTTTCGAAGATTTCCTTGCATTGGGAAGGCAACTGCTAAAATTATTTCTTGCTTGCTTTGAGAAGACAATTAGTGTGAAGAATTAGATCCTAGTTGCATAGATAGATAGATGGACGGATGGATGGATAGACAAGCTAGATAGAATCCATCCAAGGTTTTGTACTCTATCTTCAGACCGGGCCCATCCACAGGTTCACCCCATTGATGTGGTTGCTACAGCCACTACTAATTGTAAGCACCAACGTCCATGCCTATCTGGGCATACAATGCCTGCAAAAGATCATCTTCTTTGTTAATTACAGAATGCAGATGTGAGTTTCCCCTCTCACTAATCACAGAGAGATAAGACAGAAGAAGACTACTGGTAACGGTGGGTTGGCATCCAATTACCAAGTAGCCAACTGAAAGACGAGGGGACAAGCAAGTCCGGTCATGAGCCACAGTGCAGAAAGACAGACAGGGAAGCTTTTGATTTTTCCCCACTTGGTGCAGTCAGAAATCTCAAACAAGGTTAAAAGAGAAGTGAAGCAAAACGAGTCAAGAGAAAAAAATAATAAAAAAGCAAAAAATTGAAATATATATATATATATATTGGGGGGGAAATTCAATGAAACCAACCGTGTCCTATATGTGATGTTTTCATGGATGGATATTTGGAAGGTTATTTACAAGTGTTTTGAGTTTAGACAATTTTTGGATTTGGTTTTGACCAGCAGGTGCGCAACATACAGACGGAGACATGGATATATATATTTTTTCGCATTGTATGTTGATTGGATGGCGTGATTCAGCAGGAAGGGAAGGGAAGGAAATGAATGAAAGAAAAACAGAAAACAAAAAAAAAGAGAGAGAGAATGAGTCATCAGGACAAGCAAAGAACAGAAGCACTAAAATCGTACTACGGGGAAAAATTAGATGCTTATCAAAAAGACACTTTTTTCTAACAATGATCATACCTGGAAGGAAACACAGTGCAATCAAGTATTTGCATTTGGTATTGCAATGCAAATTTAGAGACACTTCACAAACATCTTTATTTCTCAATATATGTTGAGATAGATACATTTTTTATTCCCGGGCAAAAGAAGAGATGCCAGTTTCAGAAATGGTATCTAGGATAATGATCCTTTCATAAGCATTTTTCAGTCACCTGATGTAACAAGAGGTTCATCCAATCGACTTTTGCATCCTCAGGAAGAAGTTAATTAGAAGAAGCAGCTAAAATTTGCAAATTTCAGGATAAAAAGAATTCACATTTTGTTTTTATAAAAATGAGCATGGAGGAAAGCAACATATTCCGCTACACTGACCCAAGGTTTTAAGTGCTTAGCTCTTTATCTGGGTTTGGATGCAATTTATTAGTGCTAAATTGGAGCTACCACCTTTTTTTTTTTTTTCCCCTGAGAGGCTCCTCATCTTTAATATGGATATGGCAGGCAGGTATCTCATGGTTCTCTCCATGTGGAAACAGTTGAACCTATTGAATTTGGTTGGTGCAAAGGGAGGAAAATTTCATTTCCATTCATTTTCAATAAGGATCTATTGAAAATTTGCAGACTTCTTCATAGTTGGAAGAGAAAGCATTTGGGATTGGTTTTTTTTAAATCTGCATGCAAGGGAAAGCAAACTGACAGATTTACCCATCCTATGTGTCGGTCAATGGGGTTTTGATAGTACAATCCCGTGCATGTCTATCCAAGAGTAAGTCCTTTAAAGTTCATTAAGATATTGGCTGGAATCTTCTTGGTTTGTTCCAGCTAGAGTAGACCAACGGAATCATAGCATCATAGAGTTGGAAGAGACCACAAGGGCCATCTAGTCCAACCCCCTGCCCTGCAGGAATATCCAATCAAAGCACTCCCAACAGATGACCGTCCAGTCTCTGTTTAATAGCCTCCAAAGAAGGAGACTCCACCACACTCCCAGGCAGTATGTTCCACTGCTGAACGGCTCTTATTGTCAGGATGTTCTTCCTAATGTTTAGGCAGAATCTCTTCCTATAGCTTGAGTCCATTGCTCTGTGTCCTAGTCTCTGGAGCTGCAGAAAACAAGCTGGCTCCATCCTCAGTATGACATCAATATTTATTCATGGCTATCATGTTCCCTCTCAACCTTCTCTTCTCCAGGCTAAACATGCCCAGTTCCCTAAGCTGCTCCTCATAGGGCATGGCTTCCAGACCTCCCACCATTTTGGTTGCCCTCTTCTGGACATGTTCCAGTACATAAGTACATAAGAGAGAACTTAAAGTTTAATAACCCAAAGCTACTGCTAAATTGTAAGGAGAAACACTCATCTTGAACATTTCCCCCCATTCCTTATGACACTAACATACTAGAACAAAGCCTGCGAAGTCTCAGTTGATTAAAATTTGTTTATGTCAATTTAGGTTTAGTGCTGCCACAGAACCAACTAGAAACTTAAATTGATTAATAAGCTGATTAATCTCCACTTAAAAGTCCACTTTGAAAAGTCTGTTCTGCAAATCAGCATAAAGTGAGAAAGAAAACTGACATATACACTTTTGCCTCGAGAAATAAAAAAAACGAGGAAGAAACTATTCAAAGCATTCACAAAAGGAAATTATGTACAACACGACTATGAAATAAAAACAAAAGCCAAATTATTAACACATTTTTTCCTTTTATCTTTATTTTTTTGTGATTTTTGCTGGCTGCTGAGCAACTTTTAAGGCCGTCAGTAGTCTAGAAAAGCTCATCGCTTTGGCTCAAGAATTCCTGGGGTTGAGGGAAGGAGAGGGAAATGTGAGCTTTGGAATATTAACACACACACACAAATGAGCCATCTCCATTGATCTGCCAACCTGCCAAACTAGATATCCAAGAACAGTTGACACCCCCCCTCTCTAAGAAGATTCTCACAACTCCATATCAAAGAGTTATGCGGCAAAGACTGAGCAACCAAGAAGAAGCTGGTGAAGTAGGGAGAAATATAGATTTAGATCAGTACTGCTTTTCTTTGCTCATTGCACAAAAGGTCAATGGTTTACCGATGATATATTTTTAAAAAGCAGTTTCTGATCCAGAATGGTTGATACAGTATATTGTTCCATGGGTGAGAGAATCAATTCATAATACAGTAGGACCCCCGTATCTGTGGGAGAGTGGTTCCAGGGCCCCCCGTGGATAATGAAATCTGCAGATAATAGCGAACGCCTCCGTCACCATTCCTGACATGGGAGCAATCCTGGTGGGCGATCCTGGCAGCAAAGGGAGAAGAGAGGCGAGATTACATCCTTCCCTCCCTTCACACCCCGGTTGCCATTCTTGCCACAGGAGTGATGGGGGGGGGCAATCCCAGGGGCAAAGGGAGAAGAGAGGCAAGATTACATCCTTTCCTCCCTTCACACCCGAGTGACCATTTTTGCCACAGGAGTCATGGGGGGGGGGGGAATCCCAGCAGCGAAAGGAGAAGAGAGGCGAGATTACATCCTTCCCTCCCTTCGCACCTTGGTCGCCATTCTTGCCATGGGAGCGATCCTGGGGTGCGATCCCAAGGGCGAAGGGAGAAGAGAGGCGAGATTACATCCTCCCCTCCCTTTGCACCCAGTCGCCATTCTTGCCACGGGAGTGATCCTGGGGTGCGATCCTGGGGGTGAAGGGAGGTGAGAGCTCATCTTCCCCTTCCTTCGGTTGCCAATTGCCATTCTTGCCACAGGAGCAATCGCAGTGGCAAAGGGAGAACGGCGGTAAGATCTCATCTTCCCCTCCCTTCAACCCCCCCATCACCATTCTTGCCATGGGAGTGATCCCAATAGAGAAGGGAGGTGAAATCTCTCCTCCTCCACTCCCTCCCCCATTCACCTCCCCACTGTCACCAGCCGCGGATAATTGAATCAGCACATGGTGAATCAGTGGATACAGGGGTGCTACTGCATAATCATTTCTTCCTGGGGAGAAAGCCACACAAAAGGCTTTCTGAAAATCCCATCCAACCCTTATGCATCTCATGATCTGTGCAACACATAGGCTTTAGAAAGATGGCCAGCTCCTGAAGGCCACTGGTTGGACTCTCAAGACTGGTTACAGGGCTGAGAGTCATTTCTGGTGGCCCTTGTGCTTGTGTGGTGGTCAATCTGTTCGGTAGCTTTAACCTGAACTCTAGAGGAACTATCCAAGATACCGAACCCTCTCCCCAAATTGGTTCAGCATCTTGTAAAAGTTCCATTGAGTTCAAATGAAGGCCTAGAGTGACCCACCATCCCACTGACAGGGGAGCAGCCAAATGCCAATGACAACAAGTCATGGATGTTATTCCACCATGCATGGGGCTCCCAAGAAGTGTGAAACCATGTGTGGAAAGTCCTGGTTGGCATATCCCATCTGTCCTCTTGCCGATCAAAGGAACCCACTGAGGATAAGCTCCTAGATAGCATCCCCCTTTCCAAATCAATTATTCCATCATTCAACTAATCAATCAATCAATACATTCTGGAATCAAAAATACCCGAGTGAACAAAGCTCCAACCCCCACTCTGCACCCTATTGTCTCAGGTTGCTCATGGGTTAGCCCTCTGATTCCCTGTACGGTTTAGAAGAAGGATCAGGGGATGTAGGGACAGCTCCAAATGTGTTGTCATAGATAGGAGAAAACGCATTAGGAAAGAGCAACAAAAAAATGAAGTTGCTTCTTGTCAAGAAAGGGGGAGAAACCACACAAACTAGTCAAATAGAGGAACATGGCTGGAGAGGGGGAAGATATAAAAAACAGTCCTGTTTCATAAACTAAGGGTGGGCAACAGGCTGCTTTGTGAGTTGCATACAATTCCCTTCGTCATTTTGGCGGGCCCTGTGAGAGGTCCCTGTTGTGGCTGGTACCACCCTCCGAAAATCTGGTGACCCAATAGTGGCTAAAAGCATTTCCCTCTCCCTCTCATATCACCATCATGACAAAATTCAACACCATGGCAGCAAATGTCCCTTTTTAAAAAACATGTAAACGTTTCTGGTTCAAACCAAGGTGTTTGGAGTGCGTGCAGCTTGTTTTGACGCTGACTGGATACCTCCCAGAGGGGTTAAATGGCTTCGAAACAAGGTGTGTGCGCACCATGTACCTTGTTTTAAAGGCAAAGCATTTTTCTTTTTCTTTTCTTTTTTTAAGTGTTTTATTTTCCCTGCCACGCTGCTGAATTTTAGGGGTACAATGACACAATCTGCTATGAGCATTTAGAAACAATGTACCCCAATTGCTAGATGTTGCTTAACCCTGGTAGAAACTGCTAGGATAGAGTGTGCAAAAAAAAGGAGCTGACTGTCAATGCAGGCTGGGGCAAGCTTGGGCCTAAATTCAATTGCTAGCCACTACTAGACCAGACTCATTGAATAAACTGGTGAAAAAGTATATAATTTTCATTGATTCAATGGGTTGACTGTAGCTGAGAGTAGCAAGTGGATTTATTAGACCTGCATGGCAATCATGGGGTATTCTGTTATAAATTATCCAAATTTAATAGATCTGGAGAGTTTTATTTTTATTTTCTGCTTATTTTATTTATTTGCATCATTGACTCTGCACCTGACATCCAAAAGGACTAGAAACTTTGTTAATACCCCTTCCAACATTGGTGATTTGGGTTAATTTTTGTTCAAGGCCATCATCATAAACATCATATTCTCCAACATTTCACAGAACAAAACTGGGATACATGTGGCCAAACTTCAGAATGTGGTTACAATGTCAAAAAATTATTAATGAGGAAGAACACATAAGCTAGGAGAGGCTACAGCAGCTTAATTTTGCCTGAGCCAACTGGGAAAAGCAAGATTCTGCCCTCTCCTCTCCTCCCCTGCTGAGTTCACTGAGTGTAAACTACTTTTAAACTTTGAGCTCAGTTTGCAGCAATTGAAGTAAGCCAAGGAGAAACAAGGAAAGTGAGAGGAGGAAAGAGAAACTGGGACATTTTAAAAATAGTTGAAAAAAGGAATGGCCGAGGATTAATTGGGACTATCCCTGCCAAATTACGACAAATGGAGGGTATGAAACATAAGGTCTAGAAACATCTCTATAGAAGATGAGACTTCCAGGGTGTTGAATTTGGGCAACTAAATACCAGATTAAATTTTATTTTATTTTTTGGTTTGTATCTGCATGGAATTGGGGAACATACACAGTACTCATATATACACCTGAATCACCTCTCCAAACTGAACAGTTAAACTTTTTTCTAAGAAACCTCTGAAGGCAAGAGGACACCTTATATAACAAAATCAAAGTTAAAACGAGAGGAATGCACACACTAACAGTTTCCCTGCTCCTTCTTTTTTGCATAATTTCTCCAGCCAATTCCCTGTAGTATGATGGAGGGAAAAGGCTAGAAAATTCAAGCCAGGTCAAGGTCAAGGGAATTAACGTCCATAGAGTATAGACGTTAACCACCCTGGTTAACTGACATTGACAAAGCTGGAACACAATCCCAGGTCTACTCCAAACCACTTTGGGGACATAATATTTATCCATCACATAAGAAAATTTGAGGATGAGAGACCTCAACATCAACCATGGTTAATACAAACTCAAGAGAACGTGAAAGCCAGTATGTAGGCATGACATCTGACCATTTTAAAGGAAGGTGGAAGAATCTATGCGTGAGAAGGGAAAGATCGGTGTCAACCATGATTAACAAAAACTCAGGGGAACATCAAACCCAGTTTGTGAGCATAACGTCTAACCATGGTAATGGAAAGTGAGGGAATTCTGTATGTAGAAGAGGGCTTGGCATCAATTGTGATTAATACAAATTTAGGGGAATGTGAAACCCAGTTGGTTAGCATATCTAACCATGGTAAGGGAAGGCAGGAGAATTTGTGCATGGGAGAGGTGGCACCAACATTAGTTATCAGAAATCCATACTGGAAAGCCAGCTTTGGAACCTAATATCTAACCTTGTTAAAGGAGAACGGGAGAATGTGTACTTGAGAGAGCTCACACTAACCATGGTTAACGCAAAACCAAAGATACTCCAAACTCAATGTGATATCCAACCGTGGTAAAGAAAGTCAAGAAAACGTGCCCAAGAGGAGAGAAGCCTAGGGGAAGACGTGGAGAAGATGTACGATCTCTCAGCTTCCTCCCATTCCTTATTCTGATAAAAGCCAGTTTTTATCTTATATTCACATGGCCCTTGTTGCAGATAATTCTTCCTTAAGCAGTTTATTTGACAGCGCTTAACAAGAGAATTCTTCCTAATATATATCCTCAATTTACACCCCTACGGATGGAATGTGAACTTTGCAGTTTGGGGTCATCCTAACATTTTTTGGAGAGATACATTTAGCAACGATAATTTTTAGGAAGACAGGTCAGCCTAATTTGGGGTGGGTGCTAGCACAGGTGCAGACAGTATTTTGCTTTTGCTTGCCAAGAAACTAGACTTGCCCAATCTCTACTCACCGCAATCTCTGTTACTAAAATATCAGTAATACTTCCCAAGACTGTGACAAAATCAAATATGTTCCAGGCGTCACGGAAATAATTCTGTAAGAGAAAAACACACACACACCTGGAGTCATTCAAAGGGACCTAAATAATTTCTCTAGGCCAGGGGTGGGGAACCTTAGGCCCAGGGGCCACATTTGGCCTGCCTGAGCTTCCTGAGATGGCCACACACCCTTCCCCATGAGAACACCAGCAACTGGTTTCCCAGCTTATTATATCCCATCCCTCGTTCTAACAGGTTGAAATGTCTCTCATAAGGCTTAGTTTTGGACACAAAGAGCATTAGAATAAAATATGCTGGAATTTGGGGCACCATCCTTTGAACTTAGCCATTCACCATTGGAATCTAGCCCTCAAAAATTGAGGTTCCCCAGTTGTTGCAGGTTTGGGAAGCTCAAAGTTTTGCACAAGTACCAAAACTTATCAGGAAAGGGATCCCCCAAACAGCCAAGTGAGGACTGAATATGCTTTGTAGTTAGGAAAGGCTGGCTGGTGGTTGGGAAAGTGAGTGAATGGAAAACCAAGTAGAGAAGGAACAATATGGATTTTGGAGCATAGATGGACAGAACCTTGTAGAGCATGGAGGACCTCTTTCATCCTAAAGGTTGCATTCAAGCAATGATGGGTGAGGCCAAAGGCGAAAGAGGTGGATGTAGAAAGACCAGCATATTTTAATTTAAAGCTCTTATTACCAGCAACTAAGGCTGCAGAAATAATCCAGTTTGATACCACTTTAACTGCCATGGCTCAATGTGATGGAATTTTGGGATCTGTAGTTTTGTGAGCTATTTAGCCTTCTCTGTCAGAGAGCTCTGGTGCCACCACAAACTACAAATCCCAGGATTCCATAGCATTAAGCCATGGCAGATAAAGCAGTGTCAAACTGGATTATTTCTGCAAGGCAGATGCAGCCTTAGTAGCTGGCAATACAAGCTTTAAATTAAAATACGCTGGTATTTCTGCATCTACCTCTTTTGCCTTTGGTCTCCCAAAAGAGAAAGACAGAGAGGACAGTGGAGCAAGGCAGCTCATACCAGTGCGCCAAAGGCAATGATCTTCAACACACATTCCAGTGAAAACATGGATGTAAACACAATATTGAGGCATTTCAGCATGTCTTCATACGGTTCTGGGGCACCATAGAACTAAAGAGAAGAGGGAGAAAAATACACTTTATGGATAATGTATAGGTTGCACCAACATTCATGCATTTTCTTTCTTGTTCTGTCTTTTAAGTCACAAAATTAAGTTGTGATTTGTTTTATATCCCTGTATCACACCTTGCACAGAAGACACGAGAAGTTAAACTGACACTCCTCTGCTCCAAGAAAATATTGTACAGTCTGTATCAGAGATGGGGAAAGTTACAGTTTTGATCTTCTTGTGTGCCTTTAAGTCATTTCTGACTTATGGCAACCCTAAGAGTTTCCGTTGCAAGATTCATTCAGAGGGCCTTGCCTTTGCCTTCCTCTGAAGCTGAGAGTGTGTGACTTACCCCAGATCACCTGGTGGGTTTCTGTGGTCAAACAGGAATTCAAACCCTGGTCTCCAAAATTGCAGTACAACACTCAAACCACTACACCATGCTGGCTTCTCTACAGCACACCAATTCCCAGCTAGCATGCCTAGCAACTATGGCAGTTTTTTTTTGGGGGGGGGGGGAAGATGGCTGTTCTTGGAGTCATGGTCTCAAAAAGTAACTTTCCAAAGATCTGTGCTTCATGTACTCAGAAAAGAATGGACATTTTTTAAAAAAATAGACACATTGTATGTTTCATTTGCAGAAGATTCATTTTCCAATTCTAGCTGTGTAATAATAATAATAATAATAATAATTATTATTATTATTATTATTTATATCCCGCCCCTCTGCGAGCAATCGGGGCGGCTTACAACAATAAAATAGTACACAGTATAAAACAACTCAAAATCCCTTCCCCCCCTTAAAACATTATTAAATTAATACAAATTAAAATCAGTATATAATACAATTTATTAAAAACCCTTTCGAGCAAGCAGCATCAGTTTGGAGGTCCAGAAGCAACCTCCAGAGGGGGTTCCTGAGGCCGGGGTTAGCTATTCCGGAAAAGCCTGCCTGAAGAGAACCGTCTTGACAGCCTTTTTAAAGCTGTCTAATGATGTCAATAGGCGGATCTCGTCCGGCAGGCCATTCCACAATTTGGGGGCGACAGCCGAGAAAGCCCTCTGGGAGGTGGTCGCCAGCCTAGGTCTTTGTGGCTGCAACAAATTCCTCCCAGAGGACTGGAGAGCACGGGGAGGATTATAAGGGAGAAGGCGGTCCCTGAGATAGCTTGGGCCCAAGCCATTTAGGGCTTTAAAGGTGATAACCAACACCTTGTACTGGGCCCGGAAGCTAACTTGATCTTGAGCTTTCTGAGTATTGGTTAGCTGGGGAATTTTAGGGCTTGTCTAAAAGGTGAAAATAATCCTAACGGGATGCAAATGGAAGGCGATCCATTCATACGTACATTTGCATCAACACATGTCATTCGGAAGGGGGGCAGCCAAATCTACCTGAAAGTCTGTGTGGGAAGCGTCCAGGGCTTCGACTGGATTTTTTTAAAAAAAGCTCCATACAACATGCGAATGTACAGTCATTTGAACACTCGCATTCACATAGATATTAACAGGCAGCATAATGTGATTGGCTGGACAAGCATGTGGAGATGGGGCTAGCACACACAGAAAACGCCGTGTGCTGCCTCCATGTTGGATTTTCGGCCAAGCATGAGTCTGGTAAGTTGATAAAACAGTGATCTTATATGTTCTCTCTTTTCTTTCTTTCTGTAAATATGAAATATTGCATGTGAGCACCATGAGAAACTTTAAAAAAAATTGGTGATGACAGATTTAAAGGTGCGAGTAAATCACTCATGGCCGCCATCTTGGCTAGGGGTCATGTGGAGTTTAGAGTGGCTGTTTTAACCATGAAGACAGGCCACATCATTGCAAATAGATACTTTTTTGCAGGGATCACCAGCATTGAGGCCATGATATTGAGAACACAGCTGCGCTGGGCAGGCCATGTTTCTAGGATGGAGGACCATCGCCTCCCAAAAATAGTACTCTACGGTGAACTCGCCATGGGTCAGTGTAAGAGGGGCGCTCCAAAAAAGCGATACAAGGACTCCCTGAAACAACATCTCAGTCTCAGCCAAATTGATCTCCAACAATGGTCCGCTCTGGCCTCACATCAGGAGGCATGGAGGCGCACTTTCCACAATGCTGCAGCCTTATTTGAGAACTCATGCCAAACAAGTCTTGAAGAGAAATAACAACGCAGAAAAGTCGCAACCTGGAAACATCATCCAAGGAGACCTTCTGCTGTGCTTCCTGCAACTGGATTTGTTTATCTCAGATTGGCCTTTTTAGTCATCAGCGCACTTGCGGAAAGCGCAGGATGAGTCCTTCCTGAATCTTCATTTGCAAAGAAAAGGCAGAGTATCCCTTTTATAAACAAGCCCATAGTAACTTCTCCAAGTTCTGAGCTGCATACTTTTTTAGGGGGGGAGTACCGCCTAAGTGGCCACCCAAAAAGACACTCACCTTCATCATGAGGACAATGGTGTTGAGTGCGATCATGACCATGATAAAGTATTCAAAAGGCGGAGAGACGACAAACTTCCACATCTTATACTGGAAGGACTGCTTGTTTTGAGGCATGTAGCGGGTCAGGGGCTTGGCGCTTATGGCAAAGTCAATGCAAGCTCTCTGCAAGAAGGGAAAGAGAGAACTGGGGGGGTCAGCATGAGAAAGGAAGCTGCTCAGGGTTCATAGAATCATAGAATCATAGAATTGCAGAGTTGGAAGAGACCACGAGGGCCATCCAGTCCAACCCCCCTGCCACGCAGGAAATCTTGATCAAAGCATCCCCGACCGATGGCCATCCAGCCTCTGTTTAAAGACCTCCAAGGAAGGAGACCCCACCACGCTCCGAGGGAGTGTCTTGGGTTAGCCCAAGACACAGCAAAGAACAAGACGGTGTCCTAAGGATGCAGTTATTGGGCAGGGGAACAAAATAAGAGCACTCTCCTCCCAAATAATAATGCTCCCCCCCCATGATTTTTTTCCATTCCTCAAATTTCTACCATTGCAGAGAGTGGAATACTTAAAATCACCCATACTGGAACTGTTCTATTTGCTGCATCCACATTCCCTTGGTCATTCTGCCTACCCCTTTGCTTTGGACTGTATTTCATAAAATCTTAGAATCATAGAGTTTGGAAGATACCATAAGGCCCATCCAGTCCAACCCTATTCTACCTTGCAGAAATACACAATCAAAGCACTCTGGGCAGACAGCCATCCAGCCTCTCTTAAAAACCTCCAAAGCAGGAGATGCCACCACACTTTGAGGCAATGCATTCCAATAGCTCTTACCATCAGGAAGTTCTTCCAACTGTTTAGGTGGAATCTCTTTTCCTCTAGTTTGAGTCCATCACTCCATGTCCTAGTCTCTGGAGCAGCAGAAAACAAGCTTGCTCCCTCTTCAATATGACATTTTTTCAAATATTTAAACATAGCTCTCATGTCACTTCTAAACCTTCTCTTCTCCAAGCTAAAAATACCCAGCTCCCTAAGCCGCTCCTCATAGGGCATGGCTTCCAGACCTTTCACCATTGTGGTTGCCCTTCTCTGGACACGTTCCAGCTTTTTGAATGGAGGTGCCCAGAATTGGACACAACATTCCAGGTCTGACCAAAGCAGAATAGTGTGGTACTATTACTTCTCTCAATCTAGACACTATATTCCTATTGATGCAGCCTAGAATAACATTGGCTTGAGATGGCTAGATCACCCTTTTCATGTACTGCTGTCAAGCCAGGTGTCACCCATCCTATATCTGTGCATTTCATTTTTTCCCTGCCTAAATGTAGTACCTTACATTTCTCCCTGTTGAAATTAATTTTGTTAGTTTTGACCCTGCTCTCCAGTCTGTTAAGGTAATTTTGAATTCTTATCCTGTCCTCTGGGGTATTAGCTATCCCTTCTAATTTGCTGTCACTCATCTGAAGTTTTAAATTATTGTATTGCCACGCAAACTGTTAAATTTGGGGACTGAAACTAAACTTCATTGAGGAGGCAAAATGCTTATTTTGGAAGGCAATGTTCTCATTCTGACCTCCCTGTAGCTAGAAGCCTGTGGAACCTCTCCCATCCCATGAATAAAAAAGCAACTGGACTGGTAGTTGAATCTTTCTTCAGCACAAGTAATGGGACAGGATCCTCCACTGCAGGCTGGCTTAGAGGGCATAGGGCATGCTGCTTTGCCCACAGCTCTCTCTCTCTCCTCCCACACCTTGCTGCCACCTCCCACCATCTGCCACCCAAGGTGATTGCCTAATGGTAGGGCCAGCCCTGAATCTGATCACAGCCATCCAGGGTTAGTCACAACACGGAAGACAAGCCACCATCACAGATTGAATCCTACACATGCTTATTCCAAAATAAACCACCATTCACTGCCCCATTGACATAAGCACCACTGTTCCCCAGTGCTTCAATATGCCCGATGCCAACGGGCACACTGACCTATGTTACACAACCTTCACTGGGCCAACTAAATTACCCTTGTGCCTAAAGTGATGGAGGATAGACTCGTCAAGGTGATGTATACACATAATCTATATATATAATAAGCTTGGGTATGTTTCCTTTCCCAGTGTGCTGATTGGCTGTTTAGGAAACATACCCAACCAATCTCCTCCCTCCTCTCCCTCCCTCAGCCAATCATCACCAAATGCAAATTCCCTCTCCACCTCACAATCCACTCCTGTCAGTCAATCTGCATCACCAGAACCCCTCCCTCCTCTCACTCCCTCAGCCACTCACCACCCACATGTAAAACAAGACAATATTTTCCCCCCTAAATAATAGTGTGTAGCTGAACCATGTAAACCTTTCAAATCTACTATAATGGTGTATGCTCCACTGGGTACAGCTAGTAATAAAATAAATTCAAACTTGGGTTCTGTGCCAGTTCTAGAATTTTGCAGAAGAACATTAAGGATGGTACCTCGTTTTTCTCAAGGCTACATTCAGACATCACTTTGTCCCCTTGCTCCTGGAAGGTGATGATAATCAAGGCCACAAAGATGTTGACAAAGAAGAAGGGGAAGACAACAAAATACACCACGTAGAAGATGGACATTTCCATGCGATACCCAGGACTTGGGCCTTGGTTCTCGTAGGTTGCATCGACAGAATGTTTCAGAACACTGAAAAGAAGAAGACAGAGGAGAAATGGAGAAAAGGTAGAAATTCTGGGCAGAAAGCTACAGCTCAGCTTGCGGGATTTAGCTGCCAGAATCCTGAATGGTCCAGTGTGTAACATAGGAGTTCTTCATGAGGAACTATGCTCCAACTAGCCATTCACTGACCTCTGGAATTACTATAGAGTTGGTACACCTATGGTACCAACAGTTGTCCCTCTGAATCCACGGATTTGGTATTCATGGATTTAAGTATTCACAGGTTGAAAATATTCTTTAAAAAATAATAATCCAAAATTCAAACCTTGATTTTGACATCTTATATAAGGGACACCATTTTGCTATGTCATTGCATATAATGGGACTTGAGTATTCACGGATTTTGGCATCCACAGGGGGTCCTGGAACCAACCCCCAGTGAATATGAAGGGACAACTGTATATCATTATGAAAATGCCATATTCCAATGATTAATAAATAGGATCCATTTGCTATAAATCGACTCTGTTTACCCAGTTTATAAGATATCACAGACAATATCTACTGTGGAAGAAGAATGTGAAGATTTCCACCTACAAGCCATAACTCGAGGCAAATATTTATTGGTTTGATTTATACCCTGCCTAATATGTACCTAATTCAAAATGTTCCAGCTGAACACCATCTTTAATATAAGCTAAACCATGCAATTTTAGGAGATGAATCTGTTTCATATCCTGGTGGAGGTTTTATAATCCTCAAAACCTATAGCCAAAAATGTACATACCGTACTCTAGAACATGATCTCTTCCCTAAAAGTAACAAACCCACACTAAGGGTTTGACACTTCCCATCATTTTAATGAGTTATTTCATTTATTTCATAAGTTAACTAACTGATTTGATTTCATGTTTTGACAGCTGTTCTTTTATCATTTTTATTTTTTAAAAAAATCTAATTTTTAGTTTAGAAACCAAGCAGAGAATAGTATTGTGAAGTTTTACAATTCTTCTACCTTTGTCTCAAGGTGATTGTCCTTTTTTAAAAAAAAGATTAAAGCAAGATGTTCTAATGCAACATAGGCATATAGGTCAGAAAAGAGTGGACAATCATGCTTCAGCTAGTGTCCAGGGAATCTGGCTAGAGAAGTGGAGTCATCAAATCAAACCCAGGGCTCTTGGTGCTTCGGATTTGTTCAACCACCATGAGGACTAAAAAGTCTAGCTCTCAAGAGAACATCTTTGTCAGTCTTTATACACTCACAGCATGTGTGCATGTGCCTTCAAGTCACCTGATGATTTATGGCAACCCCGTGAATTCCATAGGGTTTTCTTAGGCAACGAGTACTCAGAGGTGGTTTTGCTAGTTCCTTCCTTTGAAATATAGTCTACAGCACCTAGGATTCCTTGGTGGTCCTTCTAGGCTTGGTGAAGGTTCTTCCTTTTGGACTGTCCCTCCTAGAAACCCCTAGACAGCATTCTGGGGGTGGTAGTCCAAAAAGGCACCTTTTCCCATGCTCTCCAAGTTCTAGCCTGTAGCATTTGGGGAAAAGGGACCAAGGTCAGATCCTGTGTGTGTATGTGCCTTCAAATCACCTGTTGCCTTATGGCCACCCCATTAATTTCATAAGGTTTTCTTAGGCAAGGAATACTCAGAGGTGGTTTTGCCAGTTCCTTCCTTTGAAATATAGTCTACAGCACCTAGGATTCCTTGGTGGTCCTTCTAGGCTTGGCGAAGGTTCTTCCTTTTGGACTGTCCCTCCTAGAAACCCCTAGACAGCATTCTGGGGGTGATAGTCCAAAAAGGCACCTTTCCCCATGCTCTCCAAGTTCTAGCCTGTAGCATTTGGGGAAAAGGGACCAAGGTCAGATCCTGTGTGTGTATGTGCCTTCAAATCACCTGTTGCCTTATGGCAACCCCATTAATTTCATAAGGTTTTCTTAGGCAAGGAATACTCAGAGGTGGTTTTGCCAGTTCCTTCCTTTGAAATATAGTCTACAGCACCTAGGATTCCTTGGTGGTCCTTCTAGGCTTGGCGAAGGTTCTTCCTTTTGGACTGTCCCTCCTAGAAACCCCTAGACAGCATTCTGGGGGTGATAGTCCAAAAAGGCACCTTTCCCCATGCTCTCCAAGTTCTAGCCTGTAGCATTTGGGGAAAAGGGACCAAGGTCAGATCCTGTGTGTGTATGTGCCTTCAAATCACCTGTTGCCTTATGGCAACCCCATTAATTTCATAAGGTTTTCTTAGGCAAGGAATGCTCAGAGGTGGTTTTGCCAGTTCCTTCCTTTGAAATATAGTCTACAGCACCTAGGATTCCTTGGTGGTCCTTCTAGGCTTGGCGAAGGTTCTTCCTTTTGGACTGTCCCTCCTAGAAACCCCTAGACAGCATTCTGGGGGTGATAGTCCAAAAAGTCCAAAAATGCACCTTTCCCCATGCTCTCCAAGTTCTAGCCTGCAGCATTTGGGGAAAAGGGACCAAGGTCAGATCTTGTGTGTGTATGTGCCTTCAAATCACCCGTTGCCTTATGGCAACCCTGTGAATTTCATAGGGTTTTCTTCGGCAAGGAATACTCAGAGGTGGTTTTGCCAGTTCCTTCCTTTGAAATATAGTCTACAGCATGTGCTACTGTATAGGTACTGGGTGTAGGCCTTGGGTTCAGAGGGAGCCAATGTGGTGTAGTGGTTTGAGTGTTGGACTAGGATCCTTGGAGATCAGGGTTTGGACCCCCATTGAGCCATGGAAACCCACTGGATGACCTTCAGCAAGTCCCACTCTCTCAGCCTCAGAGGAGGGCAAAGACAAACCCCTTCTGAATAAATCTTGTTGAGAAAACCCCATGATAGGTTTGCCTTAGAGTCGCCATAAGTCGGAAACTCCTGGAAGGAATGTAGCAATAACACTTTGTGTTGCATAAAACAACCCATTAAAATATCCACACACATAGCCCAATGTTTCCAGAAACAAACATTTTTGTGCCAAATTCATGGAGGTTTGCACAGAAACACATTTTTTTTGCACCCAAACATGACTTCTGCACATGCATTTCTGTGCAGGAAAAAAAAAAACACCCTGAAACAGTTTGGAAGGTGCAAATACTGGGTGCAAACCATGTAGCAATAGCACATATAACAGTAACACTTCTATTTCTATACTGCTTATCAGTGCCAAAGCACTCCCTAAGCGGTTTACATGGTAGCTAATTGCCCCCAACAAGCTGGGCACTCATTTTACCAACTTACAGAAGGATGGAAGGCTGAATGAACCTTGGAGCCCTCTAGGACTGAATTTGTAACGTTGTGGCTGCAGTACCGACATTTAACTACTGCACCACAATTCTCATCTCTGTGTTATTTTCCCTGACCAGACTTCCCAAGTCAGAACACTGAACTTTCAGATGGAAAATAAGAATGAATATTCTACCCATTCCTATTTTCCTGCAAACTGAAGTCAGGAATGTCATTAAACCAGTAGTCTTATAAACCGGGGTAGAGAAACTGTGGCCAGTGGTGGGTACTGTGTCCAATGTCCATGAGGTGATTAACTATCCAAGGCAGTAAATATATTTTGGAGATAGGGTTCAACACTTTGGACAGATCCTTTCAAGTTCGGACTAAATTCCAGAGTAGATTTTCTACCTCCACATTGGACGCAGTGTTCCTTACTGCTCATGGCCCTTTGGGTATTGTGGTCTGCAATTCCTATTAGCTCTACCAACATAATCCATTATGAAGGATGATGGGCTTTGCACTAGCAGAACATCTTGAGAGCCCCACACTCCTCATACCTGTTCCAACTCTATTCCTAACCTGACAATTCCCTTCAATTGCTAATCTCTTCCCTCTCGTATTAGTCAGCCAACCCAATTCCCACTGTTACCTCTTCTTTTCATTCTACACTTCCTTGGAATGTGGATCTTTCTTCCAGCTTCCTTTGACATCTCACCCACCCTCCTGATGCCTCCCCTGAAGACAAAAACCAAGCATGATTCCTTATAAAATTTCTTGCCATTACAGAAAAAATCACAGGAGTCACCCCAAACTTACGTCGGCCAGCCCTCTCCTGTGGAGACAGTGAAGAGGGTCAACAAAGCCCAAAGGACATTGTCATAGTGAAATTCATATTTCTTCCATTCCCTGCGCTCTGCTTGCACCTCATCTTTATCATAAGCTAGATATTGGCCCCTAGAAGAAGTGAGACAGAGAATTCAAATCAGCCAAAGAGCAACAAGGTACAAAACTGGGCTTGGCTCTCCCAAGGAGAGATGGGATTGAGATTTGACAATTTCCCAACCAGGGTTGAAATGGGAGTTCTTGACCCCTTGAGAAACCTCTTCCTCTCCCACTTCTTTTTGTTCCTGGTACAGTTTTTGAAAACTGCACAGGAGTTTGAGAAAGTGCATGGGAGTTTGAGACGCTGTGCCATTTTGCTATAAAAGCTGATGTTTACAGTTGTGTCCTGCACCACCTTTGTCAGTTTGAATGTTGCACAAAGCAAACTGTTAGGTGGCAGCAAATGAAATTTGGGCTGCAGCTTTTTCTGAAAGCTGCGCAGATTGCAGTTGCTGTGCCAAAAGCTGTGCAGTTTCTGGAAAGCCATGCCATTTTCTTGACAAAAATAGCCCCAGAGGCCATGTATGCCTTGCAGGCCACACCTTGCCCACTCCTGTTCCAAATCTACCCTAGGGCTCTTCCCTAAGAAAGCATGGTTTTGAGAAAGGGCTGAGAGTAATTCCTGTTGCAACCATGACCAGCTCCAGTCTCCGCACCTGCAGTCCTTCTCCAGATCTTTGGACTCATCCGTGCAGTAGAAGAATCGCCCCTTGAACAGCTGCACAGCAATGACGGCAAAGATGAACATGAAGAGCATGTAAACAATGAGGATGTTGAGGACGTTCTTCAGAGAATTCACCACACAGTCAAAGACAGCCTGGATAGAGAAAGAAAGAAAGAAAGAAAGAAAGAAAGAAAGAAAGAAGAGTGAGTTCAGAATCCAACATAAAAAAACAACAGGTATCACTATTATGGATTTCATTATCTGCTGGGGGGGGACCAATCCCCTGCGGATACGGGGGTGCTACTGTATATCTATGGCCCTGGTTATCTTATGGCCACACTTTGCCAGCCCCTGATCTACAAGGTTCTGTCCCTCCCTCCTCTATACTCTAGCCCATCCCTCTTCTATCTGCTTTTCTATTCACTCACCCTCTCCTCTAACTACCAGCCAGCATTTCCTAACTACTGTGTATTAACAGTCCTCAATTGGCTATTTTGGGTACCCTTTTCCTGATCTCTTTTGTTACCAGGGCCAGTTTAAGGGCCCTGCAGCACCTGCAGCCACAGGTCCCCCCGTTATTATGGGGGGGGGGTGTTGTAACCCTCCTTCTGCAAAAACATTATTGGTAATAATCTGAATAACCTGTACTGTGAATAGGTTAGGTTAGGTTACATTGACCTGAGATAAACATATGGGCCCCCTCAAAATAAAAGTGTTGCAAGTCCCCCCAAAATTCCTTAAACTTATCCTCTTTGTTACTTGGGCAAAACAGGGCACAGCCGAAACCTTTTGATCGCTCTCCTCTTGTGCCCAAGTGGTTTCAGCCACATAAGGCATCTACCACACAAGGAGATCAAGTTCACAATTAGTATCTAGAATTACAGGGATTGATTGTTCTCCTTTCCCATTGCATTATTTCACAGGGTTGGCTTGAAAGCTTGAAGGGCTTTCCAGAACAGAGCAAAAGCCGAAAGCCACTGGTTATTGATGTATATTTATATGAGTATAATATTATATCTTGGCAACACACTGATGCAGTAAAACCAGCCAACAAGGAATGTTATCCAGGCAGCATTTAGCTGAATAGCCTTAACACAGAGTTCTCTTTGGGCCTTTCTGGCAGAAGGAAAAAGAGATTTTCCGTGCTGCTGCAACTGTTATTTATGTACTCCTATCAATGTACATGATGTTTTACAAAAGCAAACATGTCTTTAATTCCTCAAAGCACCCACAGTCCCAGCTTAGATTTCAAAAGTACAGGAAGGCCATAAAGCCAGCCTTGGAAAAGAGCTTCCACCTAAACATTAGGAAGAACTTCCTGACAGTAAGAGCTGTCCAGAAGTGGAATACATCCTGGGAGCATGGTGGAGTCTCCTTCTTTGGAGATTTTTAAGCAGAGGCTGGATGACCATCTGCCAGGAATGCTTTGATTGTGTATTCCTGCAGGGCAGAATGGGGTTGGACTAGCTGGCCCTTGTGGTCTCTTCCAACTCTATGATTCTATGAAGGAATCAATGTCAATGTCAAAAAATGTGGCATCACAGAAGTGATCCACCAGGCAGTTTTAAGGACAAAGCACATCCAGGGCGGAAGCAAAAGCATGGCAAGTGGTTTGTGGTCAGCAAAGGCCAAAAGGCAGCTCTTCCAGATTGGTTTAAAGAAGCGCAAGTTCTTGTGATATAATTCCTTGGTTTTTGCCAGTCATAGTTGCTTCAGCATCCACTGGTTCCATTTTTTTGGAGCTGTTTGTAGCAATTTCTTGATCTGTATTAGGCTCTTCTGTTTGCTAAGGTAGTCCTAAGGGTTTGATGGATAAATCTCCCCTCTGTGGGTTTTTGTTTTGGGTCATAGGGTTGTAGTACAAAAGGGCTACTTCACTGATGCTCTATAACACTATTACTCAAGAAGAGAAGAGATTGTTCTGATATGTCTCAGAATGAACAAGAAACCCACTTTGAGGGTGGGAATAAAATGTTGCAACTGTACCTGGAATTGATACAAAATAGTCTAGGATGATCAACATGTCGCGCAACCGCCCAATACATTTGTCCTGCTTGGGAGGAGCCCAGAGAGATGGAGAGGGAGAAACAGAGGAGGCAGGGCATGAAAGATGACAACAAGCAGATAGTATGGCGAGATGAGGACCACCTACCTTCAGCTTCGGCAGGCGCTTGATGGTCTTCAGAGGTCGAAGGACCCTCAGCACTCTCAGGGATTTGATGGTATTGATATCTTTCCCTTTGTTACCTCTGCAAGAAAGAACATAAAGAGCAACAAAGGGAGGCCTTTGGTTCTTGAAGGGCTCTGTCCAAAGCCCAGATGGGCCAATAAAAATCTCTACTGGAAGAGGTAAACTCCCCTGCCCCCTGCACATCATACCTGTCCCAGTCCCTTTAGATCAGCCTTCCCTGCCTTCAGAGGTGTTGAACTACAACTCCCACCCCTTCCAGGCAACACAGACATTTGGGATATTTAGTCCAAAGATCTGGAAGCCACTGGCTTGGGGAAGGCTGTCAGATGCAGGAAAACAACACAACAAAGTACAGATAACCCTTCTTTTCTACAAGGGCCATGCAGAAAAGAAGCAAAGAGCAGCTCTTGGGACACAGGGTAACAATTAACATGGAATCCCTACCACCACAATATCTCATATTGGAAGATCTAACATTCCTGGAATGTTCAGATTTTATTGTCAACACACACAGAGAGACACAGGAAAGAAGAAGTTCCTTTCAAGAAACATGCAAATAGAACTTCATCCCATTTTCCCCACCTTCAAACATCCCGACCAATGGATGCAAAAGCACAGGGATGATTGACAAGCACTTGGGCCATGGGTGTTTTATTTATAAAGAAATGAGTGTCATTGAATGTTATTTTATTAAAGCATTGCCACAAATCCAATTGCTTTAATTTAGAGAGCATACTGCTTTGCCTTCAGCATTATTATTTTTTTGGTTTATGTTTTGCTGCTCTTTCCAATTAGGTCATGATGTTCTTGAGATGATTGAGCACATACCAGCCCTTGAACACATGTTACAGCCTATGCTTGCCATTCATGCTTAGACTTTTGATGAAGCCCCATTCACAAAATGTAAGCCAGAGGGGAGAATGTATCTTCAGGGGGAAGGAGCTCTTCATTTGACATCCCAGCTGCAGTCAGTGGAACCATCAACATGAGAACGTAAGAGGAGAAGCCACTAAGCCACAGAGACCTGTGAAGTCAAAGGCTTTCACGGTTGGCATCCATAGGTTTTCTGTGGGTGTCTTCCATGTTCTGGAAGCAGAAAACACCCACAGAAAACCCACAGAGGCTTGCAAGTCAAGGGTGGGAAAGCCAGCCAGCTAGGTGGTCACTCGGTGGTTGTATAGATTTTGGTGGTAAAGTATACCATTAGGCGGAAACTTCAGAAACTCCTATAACAGCTTATGTTACACTGGGTACAGCTACGTAGTCATAATAATAACCCTTAAAGGAACTGTCCAAGGTGCTAGACCGACTTGGGGAAAACATGGGGTACTTCTCATCCTATGTACCGATGGTTCACTAAAGGATGCTCTTTGCTTTCAGTATTGACATCATGAACAGGAGAAGGAGGGTTGATACCTCTTTTCTCCCCTCTTTCCTATTCTCAAGAGCTTCTCCAGGACAGCACTCCGGCTCAAAATGGTTCTGGAGAAAGCAAATACAGTCCATGATCTGTAAAAGCCCCTTTTGAAAATAAACATTGATCTGATAGGTTTTTGATGCCCTTGAGTTTTATGGCAGTGGCCAAGGCCAGTGTGTGATCCTTAAACTGTCAGAAAGCATGCACATTACCTAATCAGTACAATCTGCTAGCAAGCAGCGGAGACCTTATGGTTTCGCCTCTTATGCATAGAGAAGGACTGCTATTGACCCGAGGATAAAATAGAACACTGACTCATCTCTAGCAAGCAGTGAGACACAGTCCTATCTCTCCTTTTTCTCTCTCTTCTATAGAGAGGGAGAAAAACTGTGTGGGCAACAAGAACAAAATCTAGCCCTCTCTTTAATGTACAAGAACATGAACTAATTTTTAGCAGGCTTTGGAAATACTGTGAACAGAGAGATTCTCTTTTGGAGAACCCTGAGGTTAATGGACAGGAGGAACATAGATCTTTACTTAATTTATTCTTACTTAGAAGAATGAATGATTTCAAATGTTTTCTCCTTATTAGGTGAAGTTATAAGAGTTTTGAAGGAGTTTTTCAATGATTTATTTTGTATATATTTTTTTTGCTTAAAAAATTACTCATGGTCAAACTTGGGTTTTACAAAGAAATTAGTTTTATGCAAAATATACCTTCTCCTGTGCAAAGGGGACTTCTTTGGGCAAAAATCCAGGGGGGGGTTAGAAACAAAGTTTGTTTTTTAACAAAAAGTTTTAAGAAAAAGGCATTCAAGACTTTTTGAGTGACTGTGTAAAGAAATGCTTTAATGATTTTTATTTTGGTATTATGGCTGTGTAACTTAGTTGAAAATAATGTTGTGTGCTGCTATCAGGGGTGCGGGTGGAATTCAGTGATGATGTTACAGTATAAAATCATTCTTTTTTTAAAAAGTCCCAAAATTAAAAAAATAAATAAATCTCACAGCAGTTTACCATTTTCTCAGCAGGGTGATTCAATGTGTTAAGACACCATCACTGTCGAGATAAGAAAAATTGAAAAGTATGTTTTGCATTCTTTTTGGACAGTAACACAGTTCTGAATCACCAAAGTCTTACAAAAATCCAGTGTGCTTAATGCAACAAAGCCTGGTTAAGATATTGAGAAGCTGGAACGTGTCCAGAGGAGGGCAACCAAAATGGTGGGAGGTCTGGAAGCCATGCCCTATGAGGAGTGGCTTAGGGATCTGGGCATGTTTTGCCTGGAGAAGAGAACGTTGAGAGGTGACATGAGAGCTGTGTTTAAATATTTGAAGGGATGCCATACTGAGGATGGAGCAAGCTTGTTTTCTGCTATTCCATAGACTAGGGCACAAAGCAATGGATTCAAGCTACAGGTAAAGAGATTCCACCTAAACTGACAGTAAGAGCCGTTCAGCAGTGGAATGCACTGCCTCATAGTGTGGTGCAGTCTCCTTCTTTGGAGGTTTTTAAACAGAGGCTGGATGGCTATCTGTCAGGAGTGCTTTGACTGGGTATTCCTGCATGGCAGGGGGTTGGACTAGATGGCCCTTGTGGTCTCTTCCAACTCTATGATTCTATGATTCTGCTGGTGAGCCTGCCTGCCTCCCAGATCCACAGAGAGTGAATGCTGAACCAGCAGGATCTGGAAACTTTCTGCCCATGGTTCAAGACCTGAATCTCAGGCCCTATGTGTTGGCCCACCTTAAAAACCAATTGGATCAGTGGGCACTAGGACAGGGCCTTCTCAGGAGTGGTCCCTTCCAGCAGTCCCACCCAAGGGATCTTGTGGCATCCCTACACTTGTGACATCTTCTCTTCTGCAATTAAACTGATGGCCTATGAGTGGAGAGGAAGGGCTTGGTCCGGTTGGATAGTCCTCCCTTGACATTATCAGTAGATCAACAAACTTAAGAAGGGAGGGATTGAAAGTTAGTGGCTTACACTTCTTTTTGAATCATTTACTACTTCTCCGTCATGTGAATTCATGCAGTCTTTTGAACTGTAAGTTCCTGGTTGTGATCCAGGCTTCTGTTCCATTTCTGGGATTGATTTCAAGTGTCTGTTTTGATGCCAAGCCCCCTCTGGCTTGGTATCAGAAACTTCCTGAAAAATCACTAGTCTCCACATTTATCTGCCATTGCCTTGAGATCCTCATCAGTGGCTCTTCTCTAGTTTTCCCTGAAACCTGAGGAATAGCAGGAACCTGATTTGGAGGAGACCTTTCACAGGTGGCACACTAGCTTTCAAACACTCTACGTGCCACCCGCTCCCATATCATGGTGCTGCCAGGAAGAGACGTTTTATTTTCCTGGTCTAATTCTAAGCTCCAGCCCAAAATAATCAGGCCATCAATCAACAGGTTTAATCTCTTGACCAGAACAGAAGCAGGTGCCAGAGTAGCTCTCCATGGTGCTGAAAATAACCTTCACCCATGGACTATTTGGCCAACCTCCCATCAAGCTGAGTTACTGCCTGCCTAGAGACAACCTTTCAGGGTTCTCTTATGCTCATCCCAAGCCTATTGTCCCTCTCTTCCTGGCTTTATTATTTACTTATTTAATTATTCTGTATACTGCTCACCACACTTGAAAGAACCTCTTGAAGCATTCCTGATTTGAAGCCAGAACATGCAAGGGTTAGAGCAAAAATAGTCAGGGTCTAACCTCTACTTAAGCTTTTAATGTAGAGGCCAGGAACCTTTGGTGCTCCAGATCTTTTGCTCTTCAATTCCCAGCCAGTTGTAAGGGATTATGGGAGTTGTATTTTAGAATATCTCAAGAGCCAGAGGTTCCTCACCCTTAAACCAACAGGTACACACACATGTTCAATCTCCCTGCATGAAAACCAAAACATCAGGTTGAGGCCTGCTAGTGCATTGCTCCTAACCTTCTAGCTTTTCATGCCAGCCAAAGATGACTTCCAAGCCTGCAGTGCAGAAGAGTCTGGAGCATATTCCAGAACTGTATCATTCCTCATGAACAAAGAATCCATCCTAAAACACAACATTCCTGCAGTTGTGTGCATAGCAGGGAATGCCATCCATGCAGCCTACTACACAACCAATAATCCCCTGCAACCTGAATTAGTTCATTGAGGGAAGCCATTCCATTTTTCAGGCAAGTTCATCCACAATTACTGGTCTTCTTGAAGAGCAGTGAGAAGCTTTCAGGGGAGTTCTAGAGTCCCGCAGGACACAGTCTGAAAGCCTCAATCCTGAACAGCGTACAATGCAGATCAAGGAACCCTTCTCTGAAGTAGCCTTTGCTATGGTTAGATTTTAAAAGAACACCCCATGTACGGCCACTCCAAGCCCATGGCTTTGTGCTGTGAGATTGTGAGTCTAGCTAAAGCACCTGTGGGCCAAATGAAATCAGTTAGTCAAGGCAAGGCAGTGATGTGCAATGACGGCAAGGCTGAGGACAGGCAACCAGTGTAACATGGATTGTGGGGAACGTGTGGCAGGCAAAAAAAAAAACCAAACAAACAAGGCCGCAAGGGACAACAAGAATGTATTACCCCATGAAACTCCTACAGAGAAGATCCCAGTGCGAGGAAGACAAAGAAAGAGCACAGTGTCAGTGGAAAGAAAGAAGTGAACATCCACACAGCAACCCCCAAAGCAAACAGACAGAACGTACAGCAAGGAAAGTCACCCTTCAATTCTTCCCCTTCCCATTCTTCCCCCAAAGCCCAACAGGGAGTGAAAGAGCTGTGTGCATGCATACCAAAAAACAGACATTCAGACCCACATCACCAAAAGTAGCCATTGTTCACTCTTTAGAATAAAGTCTGCATCCTTTGTAAGCCAACCAGCTCAGAGGTGGCACCGTAGGAGAATCAGATGTTGGTTTCGAACTGGGGAAACTTGAATCTGAAATCCATTGGCATAGATTGTGAAATTCTTCAAGTCAGTGCTTCTTAAGCTACCTAATGAGGTGGACTGGTAGGGTATTTTTTCCCCCACCAATGTACCAGGGACTGCTACCTTAATTCTGCCCATTGGCGACAACAACTTTTTTTTCAAAACTTGCCATAGACTGGTAGCTAATGGTTCGTGGACTGACACCAATTCATGGACCACCATTTGGAGGATCATTGCAGTAGGTGACTTTGGGCCAATTGTTTGATAACTGCCTAACCTACCTTGTTGTGAAGACAAAGTCGGGGTAGCTTGAACAATGTATGCCACCCTGCGCTCGCTGCAGCAGAGATGGGAAAAATCTTTGGTCCTCCAGATGACAAGTGACTATCTTTATGTGCTATTGGCTACATTGATTAAGGATTGTGGGAACTGAAATTCCACATCTTGAGCATCACAATTTTGCCAAGCATCTGACTGGAACACGTTGGTCTATTTCTGGGATAAGTTCATTCTGCCTTGTTTCCATATGTATTTTTGAACCAAGTACCCTTTTCTAAAGGGATAACATTTTAAAAATATATATTTCTTGTCCGCATTCTGGACTTTTCTGAGCCACAAAGCTGTACTGCAAAATTTGGAAAAGTGCAAACTCCAAAGGATTGCTGGATTCCAATTTGCAAGTTAGTCTGGGAGGTGCTAAGTCATTTCAGTTTGAAATGCAGATCAGGCAAAAACACTGAATATCAGAAAGTTAAACAGTGGGGAAACTGTGAGTAATGATAGTTACATCCATTGAACACCAATATTTGGAAATATACACTTATACACTAGTACACCGCTTGGCTTTCCCTTCTTCATTTCTACCCTGTAGCTCATTAGGTTAGGACCCATATCCTTAGCAGAAGACAAAGGTTATGATATGTACAGGTGAGAGATTATGAACATAACATTATGGGCCTACTTTTGCAGGTAACAGTGAACAGATAAGAAAACATGGAGTGAGCGAGGCTAGAATACACAGAAAATGAAACTCATTTCTCAATATAATGATAGAAAGAAGTAGAGAGATTTGGAGTTTTAGACCTACTGAACACATCATGTCTATGTCCTACAGAATAATACCAGTTTGATACCATGCTAATTGCCATGGTTCCATTCTTTGCAACCCTGGGTTTTATGGTTCAATGAGATATACAGAATTCTTTGCTGGGAAGCAACAGTGCACTTCCACACTAGAGCTCTCCAGCAGAGATTTCTAAATCCAGCCACCGAACTACAAATCCCAGGATTCAGTAAGACAGAGCCCTGACAGCTACAACAGTAGCAAACTGTGGTAGCTGTATGGGTGTGGATGCGCTCTTAGACTTGCTTCCAATAAAAATTCACAAGATTGCTCTATAAAGCTGTTACAACTGAGGTTGTTGAAGATCCTTTTAGAGATGTACTTCTTTACTAATATCATTCTCAAAGCAACAAAGTAATGTTAGCCATTTTCGTTTCAGTGCGAGGAAGTCTTCAAAATCTGCAAAGTTGTTAGAGACACATTGCAGCTTGGGACTTACTCTGTAAAAAAATCACACTTTTTTAACACTGAAAACAATTTTTTCTGCATGAGAAGCAATGTTTTCTGCACAGAATGATTTTCTTTGCAGAAAAAGAAAGATGTTTCCTGCACAGGAAATGCTGTAATTGGGGGCTTATTCTACTCAAATTTCACACCTGGGTATTTTTGCATGGCAAAACAATCTTTTCTGTGCAGGAAACAGCTTTTTTTCATGTTTTCTGTCCCTGAAAGAGTATGAACTTTGCAAAGAATAAGTCCCAGTGAAAATTATCTTTGGTCCAAGTTTCTCTTTCTCGGGTTTTATTAACACTTGAGAAAAATATTTTTCAACCGTTTTTCAAATATTACCAAATAGTCTTTCCATCCCTAGACAGAAATACCTGGCTATATTATTATCAATAGAATTCATCCAATTTAAAATGACAAGGGTGTTTTCTTGTGGCCAAGGCTTTAGAAACCCAATGGGGGGGTGATTGTGCTCTGAGTCTCTTTATCTGACCTATAATGAAGAGAAATAGAGGGAGGTGTGTGATGGAGATGCACAAAGCGGAGTGTTCTCTCAGCTGCTGTGCATTCTGACAGTACAGTCAGACCAATGTATCCATACGGGTTCAGTTCCTGGTCTTACTGTGGATACCAGAAACCGTGGATAACAGTGAATGCCATTGAAAATAATGGGACCTCTGATTTAAACCTCTGATTTAAAATACCATAGAGTTGCCTTGGAGGACCTAGAAAACATCTAGAGATGACATTTCTCTAGGCATGTTCTTGGAAAACTCTATGTATTCCTCTTGTTGTGTCCTGCAGATAAATGAAACTATGGATATTGGTTCCGCAGATACGGGGGTCCAACTATATATGCAACAGCTAGAGATGGTTACAGCAACACTCTGGGATCTAATGTCTCTGATTCTTTGGGATGACTCCAAATGCTCCAGAGATGCCAGAGAAAAATCTTTGGCAGATTGTTTCTGTTCAAGGAAGTTGGTTGGTAGAATTGGCAGATTTTATAGAGACAGGAGAATCTACCACTTTTCTACAGGTGTCATCCCAACTATTTTGGCATGAGATGGCAACTGGGAAACACAGGATACGACACTTAGTAAAATCTCAGACTTGACTGTCCTCTTATAAAGCAGAACTGGCTCGTTCTTTTATGAGGATTGGGGAAAACTTTCACCCACCAGATGCTCGGGACTTTAATTCCCAGAAGGCCCAATCAGAAGCCCCATAGCCTATTACTGGTCAACTATAATGGGCTACGGGACTTGTAGTCAGAAACATCTTGGGGCCCTTTAAATTATTCCACTTTAACAGCCTATGGCATCCTGAGTCCTCCAGTTGAGGGAGGAGTATGTAAACCTCTCAGCCAGATTGCTCTAGTGCCTCACTAAACTACAAATCCCAGAATTCCATAGGATAGAGCCACAGTTATTAAAGTGGAACCACAGTAATAGAACTATACTGTCAGATCTCTGTATCCACGGGGGTTTGGTTCCCAGACTTACCATGGATACCAGAAACTGCAAATAACAGTGAACCCTATTAAAATAAAGGACTTTTCAGTAAACACATACCATAGAGTTGTATTGGAAGAGTTAGAAGATTCCTAGAGAGGATGCCTCTCTAGGCATTTTCTAGTGCAACTCTATGGTATGTGTCCCCTATTTTGTGTCCCACAGATAACTGAAACCATGGAGATTGGTTCTGCGGACACAGGGGTCTGACTGTATATTGTGAAAGAGCCCCTGAGGAGCCAAAGGCTTCCTATCCCGCTTTTCCATATACTAAAGTAGAAAAATGTGGGAGCATACAAAAAAAAAAAACAGACTTTTTTTTCTTAACCAGGGTGGAAATCTCTGATGAACTATCTCCGCTGTGAGACATGACATGCCTTATAGCTTTCCACCATTCCCCAAAGAGCATGATGTCTTAAGCAATTGCTGTTTTCCTGGTAGAGGAGAGGAGAGTTTCGGAGAGTGGGTGGCTGTGGGGATGGGCAATGCAGAGTCTTGGATCCCTGCTCAGCCATCCAATGGTTGCAGGTTGCCCTGGAGTGAACTGCTGTCCTTGTGTGTTGTATCTCACAGTGCAGAGAGGCGTATGTCTCTGTGCACCAAATAGTCCTGTAGTCTGGGCTGAGAGGTACAAAAGGTTGCTGTCAGATCACAGATGTTTACCTTTCTCTCTCTCACCACTCTAGAACCCAGTGGCATTTGGGGAAGCTGAAAAGTAGGATAATCAAGAGAGAAAAGGAAGGACCTCTTGATACAGTTCATCCTTCAATGGCAGAATTTGCTACTTAAGCCTTGCCAACTGGGAATGTTTCAAAAGGGGGATGAGACACATTTGTCAAGGAAAAGAATATTGATCCTACCAACCATGGTAGCTTTATTTCACCTACAGAAGCAGAGGCTGTATGGCTCTGGGTTCACTTTCACACTGCAGTTCTAGCACGTTGGTCCCGTTTTAGCTGTCATGGCTGCATCCAGCAGAATACTGGGATTTGTAGCTTGCTGAGATACTAGGAGCTCTCTGGCAGAGAATTATAAAGACCCCATGAAACTATAAACCCCCAATTTCCCGTATGATGGAGCCATGGCAGTTAAGATGGGAGTGAAAGACATCTATATCAATAGCATTAGGTGCCTTCCATGTCAGTAGGGGAGTGAATTCACTCTGAACCGATAAAAAGTCCTGAACCCTTTTCCCAAAATAGGTTCAGCACCTTGGATGGCTCCATTAAAGTTCGGATTAAAAACCAGAATGGTTGGCCCTTCCACTGACATAGAAACAACCAACCTCCATTGATTTGAGTTGTTAGGGAACAAGGAGGTTGTAGTTGCACTCATATCCTTGTCTGTGGATGTCCCAGAAGTATCTGGTTGGTCACTGTGCACAGAAAATGTTGGACTAGAGAGACCATTGTTCTGATATGGCATGGATCTTCTTACATCCCTAGGACAAAAGTAGACATTTTGGCCTTCCAGACTTTGTTGGCCTGTAACTCTCATAAGCCCTACTCTGCATAGACAACAGTAAAGGATCATGAGAAATGAGGTCCAACAGTGTCTGGAGGGCCACCATTGTTTTCTCCCACTTCTAGAGAAGATATGTAGCTCAATAGCAGAGTCTCTGCTTAGCATGCAGAAGACCCCAAATTCAAAGCCCTGGAAAGGCTTGAAAAGACTCCTGGTCATCAGTTTGGTGAGGCACTGCCTATCAGTGTTAATAACAGTAATTTGGACCAATTGGTCTGATTCAACAGAAGGCAGCTTCCAATGTTCCATGTGTTCCTCAGCTCAGGCATTGTGGCTCTGTCCTCCAGCTTTCCCTCTCTCACTTATCTTCTAGTTTATTTGTGCTAGTTCCCCAGGGATTAGCCTAGATGGGAATCCTTGGCAGCACTGATGGGATTCCCAAGCTATCTCCCATCCAGGTGCTGTCTAAGTAGTAGATCTGCTTAGTGGCACCAAATGACTTGAGACATTGCCCAACCAAGCCAGTTGGGGAAGGGATCATAATAAGTCAAAGGGCTTATCTACATGGGCAATTTACCCCACCTTGCCATCATCTTGGAGCCTGCAGTCTTGATGATGCAGGACTTTTGCCTCATTTTGCCCCTGGGCAGTCCTCACAACCCCTGGGGCTAAAACAGGGGGAATATGGAGTAGGGCCTGATAAAATGTTATAAGAAAATACCGGTAAATCCACTTCAGCCAAAATAAAATGGATTGGGCAATGCATGCTTGCAGGGGCCCATTCCAGCACACTGGCCCATTGCGGTAGCTGCTTCACATTTCTGGATCCAGGAAAGGAGCTTGCTGCATGTGACCAGGCTGGATACATGCAGGGGGGATTGATCATGTGCTGCAGGCCATCTGGAGAGTGGCACCAGTGGCAGCTGCAGAGATGGGACTGCATACCCGTCTGGCTCATTTCATCCAGGTAACAGGGGAGGAATGGGCCTGGTCTATGGGTAGGATACGCTGTTGGGGAGCTGGTGTATCCTGGCCTGTGTAGATGAGCCCAAAGAGGAAAGGAAATTTTTCATTACTTTCTGCTCTCTGAAGGATGGAGTCATTGAATTTCCCACTCCCGCCCAAGAGTGGGCGTACTATAAGAGCAGTCTGCTTCAATGTGTCACCATGGACTAAGGATAAACTCTCTCTCCATCAGAGCTGACACTGTGGAGGGCGAGATGGATTGGCCTCCAGAAATGAGCCTTATGCCTCATAGAATTCCACCCTGAGAGCATCTGACCCTCAAGTCAGGGTCTTGCGAACAAAAGGTTGGATGAGTGATGCCACGGAGGCACAAGAAGTCATAAACCGGGAGGGCGGGGGAGAGAAACTGCGAAAGCTGAACTTGGACTGTCAGAGAGCCATTTGGAGCAGAAGGTGGGACCATTACAATTTATGGAATCTCTCCAAAGAATATGCACAGCAAGGAAATCAAGAAGAAATAGGTTCTATTCTATTCTTCATTTGCACACATACACAAAGCTTAGGAAAGGTCTTTCTTTGGATTTGCAACCCCCAGAATCTCCCAGCTAGCATATCCACTGGCTGGGGGATTCTGGGAGTTCTACTCTATGAAAGGAAATCCCCCAATCTCAGGAAAAGATAAACCTAGGGTAGGGTCAAGGAGGTAGCTATGTGGGGTGCAAAAACAAAGGCATTGCCACACAATATGAATTCTGCCCCCAAAGAAATTTTCCTTTTGTTTGCAAATTTCTAGCATTGCAGAAGCTTCAAGTTTTAGCTGAGCATTTAGAAATACAGTGTAGGCATCCAAAGAAAAGGCAAAACTACCAAGGGAATGCAAATAATCAGAAGAGTTCTAGACATAAATGATTTTCACAGTCTGCAATGCTGACTCTCTGCAATTTGGGGAGAATTTCTTTTCAGTGAAAGAATTCTTACTGAGAGAGACATGCCCTCACACACACACACCCCACCAGCTCCACCATAGGGCAGGAGTACAACTAGAATTGGAGAAGGCAAGGCTCATAATCCACCAGCCACTCAGGGCTGCCTCAGACTGCTTACCCCACTGCCTCAGTTCATGCCATGGAAGGAGGAAATGGGGAGAATGAGGAACCCAAAGTAATAGTGCTACTCTATTCTGCTTTGGTCAGACCTCACCTGGAATACTGTGTCCAGTTCTGGGCACCACGCTTCAGGAAGGATATGGACAAGCTGGAACATGTCCAGAGGAGGGTGACCAAATTGGTGGAAGATCTGGAAGCCATGCCCTATGATGAGTACCGTAGCTTAGGGTATGTTTAGCTTGGAGAAGGAAAGGTTAAGAGGTGACATGAGTTCCATCTTTAAATATTTGAAGGGCTGTCATACTGAGGATGGAGCAAACTTGTTTCCTGCTGCTCCAGAGACTAGGACATGGAGCAATGGACTCAAACTACAGGACAAGAGATTCCACCTAAACATTAGGAAGAACTCCATAATGGTAAGAGCTGTTAGACAGTGGATTACACTGCCTCAGAGTGTTGTGGAGTCTCCTTCTCTTGAGGTTTTTTAAACAGAGGCTAGATGGCCATCTGTCAGGAATGCTTTGATTGTGTATTCCTGCAGGGCAGGGGGTGGGACTGGATAGCCCTTGTGGTCTCTTCCAACTCTATGATTCTATAACTGTGCAGTGGCACAGGTGATATTCCCAGGCCCTCCACCAGTTGCTTGGGCAAAGGGACACCAGAACTGAACAGTGGCTGTAATAGCTGCTTTAAAAAAAAAACAGACCCTCCTGGGGTGATGGTAGGATGGGGTTGCTAGAGTGGGGGTGGCATTTCTCCTTCTTGCTTCTGGACCAACAATCCCCAAGCTCCATTGCTGATCTGTGGCTTTTTCCTCCTGGGATGCCTAGCACCCAGCAAGCTGACCTGCTTTGGAATCATTTTCTGCAGCTTGCCTAATGAAAAGGAAACAGCAGCAGCAGCAACCATAAAAACACACACACACCACCAGGGACTCTGATTTCTCCAACAAAGTTGTGTGTTCCTGATGCGCTGCTCTAAAAGCCTCCCAAAATATATATCTTGCACTCGTGAATCTGTTCTGTGGCTTTTTGAAATGTCAAAGCTTCTGACTCATGCCTTCCTTTGTTGGAAAAAGAAACGCTTGCTACATGTTGTCGTGCTCCCTGGCATCCCACGAGGGATTGGCAAGTTCCATGGGAATTGTCCACAGCCTGCCCGTCTTGCAAAGCTGTAGCAGTAGCAATGAGAACAGGGGCCGACAACAGAGTGATGGACTTAGCCACTCTTACCATTCCCATTTCCCCCTTTTTCTTTTACAGTTTGCTTTTTGGTTTGTTACATTTATATCTGCAAAAAATATCATCATTAAAAGCGTGGCCAACAAAACATGAAGAGCTGTTTAAAAAAAAAATAGGTCAAGGGGAAGGCAGCAGAAACAATCTTCTGGCACCTTGGAGGCTAACAGGTTTTATTGGGCACTAGCTTTCACGGATGGAAGTCCCTGTCCAGGGACACAACTTTTCAAACATGACAATGTGTCCATAAGAGGGTGAGCAAAATGGTGGGAGGTCTGGAAGCCATGCCCTATTAGCAGCAGCTTAGGGAGCTGGGCATGTTTATCCTGGAGAAAAGACGGTGAAGAGAGGACATGATAGCCATGATATTTGAAGAGATGTCATACTGAGGATGGAGCAAGCTTGTTTTCTGCTGTTCCAGAGACTAGGACATGGAGCAATGGGTTCAAACTGCAGGAAAAGAGATTCCACCTAAACATTAGGGAGAACTTCCTGACAGTAAGAGCTGTTCGGAAGTGGAATATGCTGCCTGGGAGTGTGGTGGAGTCTCCTTCTTTGAAGGTTTTTAAATGGAGGCTGGATGCCCATCTGTCAGGAATGATTTGATTGTGTATTCTTGCATAGCAGGGGGTTGGACTGGATGGCCCTTGTGGTCTCTTCTGACTCTATGATTCAATGATTCTATAACTATAACAGTAGCTAACTATGGGGGTGGGATTTGAGTGCCAACTGTAAATGATGAGTATCTTTCCACATTCAGTCATTAGCCCAATCAGCCTATTAGCCTCCTATAAGGGGTGTCTAAGGGACAGGCAAGATCTGCATAACTGCCTCCCCACACATAGTCATGTTATGAACACATGTGTCCCTGTCTACCATGTGGGATGGTAACATGCAGGAGCTGTGGGAGACTTAGTGCCTAGATTAGGAGGAATATAATTCCTCACCATTTTTCATATCAAAGAAAACAAGTAATTTTAGGAATCTTTGTTCTTGCTTTGAGAAAGTCTTCAAAAACCATGTAGTTTTCTGAGGCTATTTGCAATTTTGGACTCATTCTGTGCCCCCCCCCGCACAAAAAAAAAAAAAATCTACATGGCCCCTGTGTGCAGAAGACAAAACAGAAATGTTTCTGTGGAAAAAAATTCTGCACAGAAATACCTTCTGCACAGAAAATTCTGTTACCTGTGCAGAAACTATTCTTTTCTATGTAAAGTAACTATGTGCAATTTTTGTGTGAATAAGCTGCAAACTGAGAATATTTGCATCAGTCCAGAATTCTTCTTCTCAGTGTTTTTCAATATTCAGGAAACATGTTTTTCAACCATTTCTGAGAATATTTTTTAAAATATTATTCCCAACTTTTGCTTAGCTCTCCTCATTCTCAGCATTCTGTTGCAGGCAAGTGAAATGTGTGGATCATTGAGTTACCGGAATTCAAAGATGAATTGCTGACAGCTCCCTAAGAAAAGGAAAACTAGCACACTAGTAGCACTTTTAATTCAGTTTTGCCCCACTTTCCACTTCAAGAAAACACAACCCATAAATAAAACAAGAACTACTTACGAAAAGGCGAAGGCCACAAGAGCCCCACTGACCACAATAAAATCCAGGATGTTCCAGAGGTCACGGAAGTAGGAACCAGGATGAAGAAGCAGACCCAGGTCAATCATCTTTGCAGGAAAGAACAGCAGAGCAGAAGACACAAGGATTGGAAATGGTGAGGATTTTGGTTCAGTGCATTTTTGATAAGAATACAGTCTCTATCCACTAAACCAATATTCGCAGTTTCAATTACCTGGGGACACAAAATAAGGACACATACCATAGAGTTGTGCTGGAAAATGCCTAGAGAGGCATCCTCTCTAGGCATCTTATAGATCCTCCAAGGCAAATCTATGGTATGTTTTTACTGGAAGTCCTTTATTTTAATAAGGCTCTTTGTTATCTGTGGTTTCCTGTATCCACGCTAAGTCTGGGAACCGAACCCACATATATAAAGTGGTGCAACTGTATTGCAAGATTCACAATTTGTTTGTTTTTTTCAGAGACAGGTTAGAAACAACAAACTTCAAAAAACATCCAGAGAAGGGAGAAAGCAAAACTGATCCAGGCCCAGGGCTTGGAGTGCTTCTTTCTTCAAAATTTGGCTTTGAATCCCTGTATATTCAACAATTTTAGTGCTGAATTGGGGTTGCCACCTCTTGTTTTCTGAGAGGCACCTCATCTTTAGCACTTCTAAGATCAGCAGGCTCAGGAAGGCTTTCACTACTATGGTCAGGGCAGCATACCCTCCAACATTCACAGAGGAAAACTAGGGCACATGTGGCAAAGCAACATCAGAGTGTCATAGCTGGAGACCAGGAAGCATGGAAGACCCATATAGTCCAGGAGTTTCTATGCAATTACTGGAGAGAGAGAAAATCTAGGTTGCAGAGGTACACCTGAGCAGAATGTGCGTCATTCCTTTTTCAATTGTTACATCAGCCATGACCCCCCCCCCAAAAAAGGGGGAAAAAGAATATTTAAAAAGGAGGAAGTTCAGCTTGCAGAAGTTCAGCTTAGAATAAGTGTGGACATACCCAGATGTATGGGAGAGAGATTCTTACCTTTATCACCATCTCAAATGTAAAGACACCTGTAAATATATAATCCAGGTACTTGAGTGCCTAAAATCAGAAGAAAAAAAACATTCCAGAAGTTAAGAGGAGGGAATAAGAATTTGATATGACCATAAGCAGCTGAGAAAATGGAGATCTACAGAGGTGAGTTGATTTCTCTTTTGCTACTCTCAGAACCAGTTTAAGGAATCTTGGGGGCCCCTAAAATGCTTTATTTTTGGGGGGGGGCATATGTTTATCTCAGGTCATTGTAACCTAACTCAACCTAAGCTATTCACAGCACATGATATTCAGATGATTACTAATAATGTTTTTGCAGGAGGAGGGTTACTACAGGGGCCCCCACAAAGATGAGGCCCCCTGCGGATGCTGACGCCACCAGTGCCTTAAATGGGCCCTGGCTACTTTAACTGTGCTTCCCAACTGTCATTCTCAAGGATCTAGACTGGGGTGGGCCAGTTGTGACTTATGGGTTGTGACCCAAGGAGTCCAGTTTTGAGACCACTGAACCCCGCCCCCCCAAACACACACACTGGTCCCTCAAAGACCCCCATTTTTAATTTTTTTAATTAATTTCAATATATCAATATAACAAAACATTCAAAACACATACGCCTTACAAAAACATCTCAACATACAATACAATGCAACACAACACTATACAATACAATGCATCATATAATACATTACACCACAATATGCAAAAACATTACAAAACCAAAACAATATAATAAAACTTTAAAAAGGTTGACTTCCTACCTCCTAATTTCAGGTCTTTGTAGGTAATTTTTTCCCATCTATTTCCTCTATCATTTCTCTATCAAAGGCCCCCATTTAAAAAAAATTGGCATCACTTCAGGCCATTCTTGCCCTCAAACCACAGAGAAAGCCCTCCAAACAAATTTAAAAAAAAAACAAACATGAACATTCCCATCCCTCACCCTGGAAGTACCCTGGAATCATGTACTACACCCAAACAACTCTGTTTTCCTCTGCAGTTTCACTCAAAACGGTGTCAAGAAATGACAGCATATCAAGCTTAGAAACACACGCACACAATGTGGGAGAAAATGAAGCTGACAGAGTCATCCATCCCTAGCTACACTGTCCAAAGACAGATGCATACACAGAGAAAAATATGTGGAGGATTGAAGGAGGGCTTTCATATGAATATTCTGCCCTACCTCGATAACCTGGAATTGGAAGCTGAGCAGCAACATTTGACTATTGTGAACATCCCGTAGCATGCAATTCCTCACCTCATTCCTTGGTGATTCAGCTTGGACAGGGTCTTCGGCAGCCAGTGCTATGCTGCTGAGCGCTATGACGATGAGGATCACCATCTCAAAGTAGCGCATATTCACAATGTAATGACACAAACGCCGGATTCTGTAACAGATGAAACAAACAAACAAAAAGCACAAAGAAGAGCTGCCCTTGAAGTCATATAACCAGGAGAGATCTCAGCAGACACACGACCATCCCAGAAAGCAACCCGCACCCACCAAAAAATGGATTAGCAATGAAGCAACCATCATCCCCAGGCAACTGCTTGTGGGCCATGACTCATGAAACCCCACCACTGCCCCACCTCACTTTACTGGTCCAACTCTCTGAGCAGTTAGACACCTCCCATGGTTCCTTGATGTTACTGAAAGGTAGTGTTGCTGCAGGGCATTGTGGGAAATTAAAAGTCATCCTGGGAAAAGGGGCTGGCCAGTGTAAAGAGACTGTAAGATCAGAGGGTGATGCTTAGCCAATGATGTAAAAGCCCGCCATATCTTTATAGATTGTAACACACTTTTTATACAGTGTGTGTCCATTAATTCTCAGCAATAGCCTTGGATGGTAGGTTTCTTGGCTCTCTGTGCCAATAAAGTTTTCTGATCACTCTGAAACTGTTGGGAATTCAAGTACACAACAGGTCCCCTGCAGCCTACTTCCTAATTCCTGCTCCTAGTGGCTATCCTTTTTCACCCCCAAAAGTACAGTCTAGTGGGTAGAGGTCCACAAAAACAGCCCCAAGGACTTCATGAAAACCCCGGGCCACACTTTGCTCATGGCTGTCCTACAGGTTGCATGGATGGGGTATAAGATTTGAAGTGACTGTTGCCAGACCTTTCTCTGTTACACAGAAAACTGCAGGGCTGCCTACCATGGAAGTTTGTTCTGTCCACCAAGGTCCATGGATGGAGTAAGAGGTCCTACCAGAGACAATTCCCTAAGATCTAGAGCTAAGTTTTGGGGGAAATGGATTCAACAAGGAGACTCTACTTTGCATGTAGAATGTCCCATGTTCAGTCCCTAACAGCTCCACTTAAAAGGACTGAGAAACCAGTGATGGACATTGGCAAATGTTTTCAGGTGAGAAAACATCCTCAATTGGGGCAATGCTCTCACCCTGATATTCCTTTTCTCATCCTGAGGCCCAGGGAAGACAAGACAGGCCCTGAGATCTGGAAACCTGATGCTAGATACACTAGTAGAAAAGCAGCTGAGATGACTTACGGGTTGGTAGGACTTAAAATGAACATGGAACTGTAAGGCAAGATTGGTTTTGGTCCATTTTCTGTCAAGTCATTGTCCGCATCCATGTCTTTCTTCTCTTCTGTTTTAGTTTCGAATTCAACGTTGTTCACTGCAGGGTTGGTAGAAATGAGGAGTTATCAAAATGGGGGTTTCTAACCAATTAAGGATTTCATAGCCAGTTAAACTGATTGGTTTCTTCCAATGAATGGGTTAATTAACCCATTGAATGTGCATCATAGATTACTTATACTATGTCTAGTACAATACTAGGCATTAGACGAGAGAAATTAATGGACCAAGATTTATTTAACTGAGGTACGGACATACAATACAAATGTATGTGAGATTGCCCTACTGCCAAAACACAGATGGAGAGATCCACACTTTCCCCTTCTGTGCCTGAAAGGAAGGTGCCTTTAAGCTCTTAATGCTGAGCAGAATGGGACCTCCAAAAACCATCTACACTGGCACCACCCACTGTTTTGAAATCCCCATGACCAGCATACAGTGGGACATTGCTGAGGGAAGCCTTACGGACTTTGCAAAGACTAATACACACCCTCCCTTGGGAGATGGGCATCCTATGCCTGTGTACACACATGCAGACGACCAGGCAAAAGGTGCATGGAACAGTGTATGAGGAAAGGTGAACTTTAAAGGAAGTTTATTCTAAGCAGAAACTACATAGCATAGGAAAGATATCTCTTTTCATGAAAGGCACCTTCCTTTCAGGCACACTTAAGAGTTAAAAAGCTACAGATAAGTCTAGTCTAGATACAGAAACTGAAACTTAACCTGAAACATCCTTAACCCTTTGTTTACCTGAAGAGTGCCCTGATGGAACTAAGCTAAACGGTTTCCTAATCTGCTCACAAGGAGTTGCAGTCCAGATGCACTGGATGCTCATGGGGGTGGGAGTCTAGACTTTTCAGCTCAGTCTCTACCAAGCACCCCCCTTAGCTGGGACAAGAGTCCCCCTGGCTCAGGTCTCTTTGTTTCTCTGGCCCCTGAGGCAATATTTATCACCTCTTCACAGAAGCCTCTCCATCACATTGGTCAGCAATCTCCTGATGCTGATGCCCACTAGCTGTAACTTAACCTGATACATCCTTAACCCTTAAGCTGTGCTGACCAGATAGTGGGGGGGGGGCATTATCACTTCTTTCTTTCTTTCTTTCTTTCTTTCTTTCTTTCTTTCTTTTCTTTTCTTTCATGATATTACTGCTGCTGCTTTCAAATGTGCTGATCTCTGCTCCCACAGAGAAGAATCTCACAGCGGTTGGCAATTAAAAAGCTGACCATTTTAAAAGGCGGTTGTAAAAAGACCATTAAAAACTAGAAAGAAATCAAGGATTAGAAAATACACAGACACTCTTTAGTTCCCTGCTAGATGGACACACAACTTGACCTGTTAATACTGCCATGAGTCAGCATAAGAAGGGCGCTCCAAAAAAAAAAGGATACAAGGACTCCCTGAAACAACGTCTCAGGCTTGGCCAAATTGATCACCAACAGTGGTCTGCCCTGGCCTCTCATCGGGAGGCATGGAGACGTACTATCCACGATGCTGAAGCCTTATTTGAGAACTCATACCAAACAAGTCTTGAAGAGAAATGACAACGCAGAAAGAATCACAACCCAGAAACATCACCCAAGGAGACTTTCTGCGGTGCTTTCTGCAACCGGACTTGTTTATCTCAAATTGGCCTTTTTAGTCATCAGCGCACTTGCAGATAGTGCAGGATGACTCCTTCCTGAATCTTCGTTTGCGAAGAAAAGCCAGAGAGAGAGAGAGGAAGTACTCACTTGGTATGATGGCAACATCTCCAGGAGGGGCCGTGACAGTGACAGGAATGCTCACAGTGGTAGATTTCTCCAGAGATGGCTGACCCATGCGGGTGACATTCTTCTGGTTGTCAGCATCTTCCGGCTGCTCAGGCACCCTCTGCAGGCAAGTGGTGGGCAAGGTGTGCAGAGGGGCAATGGTCACACTCCCACCAGCCTCTGTCTCACTGTGGCCTTCCCTGAGGTACAAAAGAGTGGAGGTTCATGACAAACTGGTAAACCTTTTCATACTTTCTTTAGGCTAGGCAGAAGCAGGTTGGGCTTTCCCTGGATGATCTACTGCAATGGCTCTTAACCTTTTCTTTACTAGACACCCCCTTTAAATATCTTTTGTTGCCACAGACCTCCAAGACTTAACACAAGATTTTAAACCCTAACAACAACAGCAACAACAACAAGAACAACAACACAATTACACCATCCATTAACCCTTCTCTCAGAGGCACTGGAGGGGAAGGGAAGACTTTTCTCCTGCTTCTTCCTGCAAATTTGTGGCCGGAGAGGATTGAATGGCAATGTGTAGGCCAAGCCAGCCAGTCAGACTTTGCCTTGGCTCCTGTCATGTGACTGATCCACTGCAGGAAGGAGGTGTTCCAAGCAACATTCAAGCCTTCGTGGACCCCCCTTTGAGGACATTATGGATCCCCAAAGGTCCTGAACCACAGGTTAAGAACCACTGATTTACTCCAAAGGCCTCTAACTCCTGAAGAAAGGTTAATGAGAATATGAGATAATTCTCATTCTCTGACAGAACTATATTGTCCCTTATGCACCTGTTTGTATTTTGAGATCTTCTGGGGAGATCTTCTTCTCTCTGTTCCACCAGCCTCACGGGTCCATTGGGTGGGAACACAGGAGAAGGCCTTTTTGGTGGCTGCCCCCAGGCTCAGGAACCCCCTCCCCAGAGAGGTCTGACTGGCCCCCTCCCTACTCTCTTTCCATAAACAGATGAAGTACTTTTCTATTTCAACAGGCTTTTGAGGATGGATTGTTTAAGGGGGCAGGCATTGCACAATGTGCTGGATTTTCTATTTGTTCTTTTTGCTGTGCTGTCATTTTTTTTTTAATTTTATTAAGCACAGACATATCAACAACACCACAACATAATACATTGCAGACACATAATGAGATCGTGGAGATCGTGGACAAGGATGGTGATTCTTTAAAGCAGTAAACCATCTATAGACTTAGAATCCTCAAAGCTCTTGCCTTGTATTTTGTATCTGTTACATTTAAAGGAGATAGTATATATCAGAAAAGAAAATTAAATGAATACATCAATGAATCAGAAAATGTATAAATGAAGTACAGCAGTACCCCCGTATCCATAGGGGATTGATTCTGCCCTCCCCCCGTGGATACTGAAATCCGTGGATAACAGCCAACACTGGACTTCTCTCCCCGTCCACCTCCGCTGCCGGAACCCCTCACAGGGAAGGGAGAAGGGAAGAGAGCTCTCCTCCTCCGTCCCTTCCTCATCCACCCCCTACCATCGCCAACCGTGGATAACTGAATCAGCGGATGGTAAATCAGCTGATACGGGGGTGCTGTTGTATGTGTATACAGTTGTCCCTTCACATTCGCTGGCGTTTGGTTCCAGGACCCCCCATGAATACCCAAATCTGAGAATACTCAAGTCCCATTATATGCAATGGTATAGCAAAATGGTGCCCCTTATATACAGGGACAGCTGTGTGTGTGTGTGTGTGTGTGTGTGTGTATCACAAATATATTTTCTCTGTTTATAACACAAAATGTGACGAGTTTATTTAAATCTTCCTGTAGAGCTCCTTTAACCCCCTCATTTTACCTTGTTCTATTTCACATGACATTTTATTTTATCTTGTACTTTATCTAACTTTTATGTGTTTCTTCCTATCCCCAATTATAAGGTTTAATTTCCTAGTTAATTTTATATATGAGTTTTAGATGTGATCTAATTCATTTTTGTATGTACTTTGATATTCAGATACTTTGTTTTCTATTGTATTCTACTGTTGATATGGTCAGTTGACTAATCAATAAACTTGTTTTTAATCAATCACTTCTTAACTTTTGAATGTTTTGAACTTTTAACTATTTTTTTTAAAGCTGTTGTAAACTGCCTTGAGTTCCGAACAGGGAAATGGCAATTAAGCAAGCAAAAGTTTTAAGAAAAAAAATGGTTACAGGGATAACAGGATAGTCAACACGGTGTGCAACATGGAATAAAAGCTCTCTCTCGAGTCCTGCTGATTAATTGTTTGTGGAATGGCAATAGCTCTCAAGCGCATCATTACAGCTAAGGAAGCATCCCAAACATCCCAAATCTTTAAGAACAAGCCATTGCAGGTGACTTCTGGGAGCCAAACCTTTGGATATCGGCCTTGATCTTCACATCTGAATGGTTTGTAGCAACCTCAGGAGGAATTTTTTATCCTCAGCCAGAGTTCATCTCAGAATATTTCTCTCTCTCTCTTTCATCATCCATATTCCCTTCCTCCAGAGTTCGGTGTTACTAAGCTGAACCCCCAAGTGATGATGCAATTTGCTAATTACTCCCAGAACAGAATGGGAAGAACAAAACCTACCAGGATCATTAAACCACAAATGGGAGCAAGTGCTCATTTCTGGTTGGCAAAAGATTACTTAACCTTGCAGAAGATTCACCAGCAGGATTGTTCAACTTGTTCAACAATAGGAAAAGGGGAAAGCAACTCATTCGTTGTCTTTCAAGGAGACTTCAGGTGCTACTGGAGGGTGCAACAACCTATACATAGTGTCTTTTTATGGATTGAAATGCCTTGTTTGGTTTGCTAGTTCTGATACAGGAGTAAAGGACATGTGGCAAACCCTATTACAAACCCTATCCTCCCTGGAAACTTCTTTGTGTTGTCCAGGACTGCTGAGATTGAGCAATGTAGTGTACTTGTAAGAGTGTTAGACTGTGACTGGAGAGATTTAGGTTGCAGTGCCTACTGGTACCTGAAGGTCATTGGGTGGACTTGAGGCTGTCTCAGTCTCTAGGCCTGGCCTACCTCACAGGGTTAAATGCCAGTATTGCAAGTCACCATGTCATAGATAGCAAGTAAGCTGGAATGTGTCCAGAAGAGGGCAACCAAAATGCTGGGAGGGCTGGAAGCCATGCCCTCTGAGGAGTAGCTTAGGGATGTGGGCGTGTTTAGCCTGGAGAAGAGAAGGTTGAGAGGTGACACGATAGCCATGTTTAAATATTTGAAGGGATGTTATATTGAGGATGGAGTAAGCTTGTTTTCTGCTACTCCAGAGACTAGGACACGGAGCAACGAGTTCAAACTACAGGAAAAGAGATTCCACCTAAACATTTGGAGGAACTTCCTGACAGTAAGAGGGGTTTGGAAGTGGAATACACTGCCTGGGAATGTGATGGAGTCTCCTTCTTCGAAGGTTTTTAAGCACAGGCTGGCTGGCCATCTGTCAGGAATGCTTTGATTGTGTATTCCTGCATGGCAGGGGGTTGGACTGGATGGCCCTTGTGCTCTCTGCCAACTCTATGATTCTATGGCAGTGGGATATCCTAAATAGGTTTAACATTAGGGCTATGCAACCAATTTGGCCAAATCCCACATAAGCAACCAAATCGAACTCCAATACATATTGGCTTGAACCTGTTCGGTTCCAAAGTGGAATGACACAATCAGATGTGCTTCAGCCTGAAGTGGATAACAAAGATATGTGAGAAAAAATTAGAATGGGTGTCTCCAACTACAACCATTTATGCAACATGCCACCATGGCACAATGCAGAATGGGAGAGAGGGAGATGGCCTTATGTTCATTGACTTCTCTAGATCTAGATCTCACCAGCACTCTTTTCTAGTGCTTATGGGGATGGATTTTGTGAGTCATTGACAATATAACTTTAATCTTCTCCTCTATACTTTACAAAGGAAATCTATAATGTACCAAAGACCTCCGTATATTGCTGGACCCTGCAAGACTAAGGACTCCTTCACAATCCACAATTATAGGTCTATGAGTCCACTTTAACTGCTATGGCTAAATCCTATGGAATCCTGGGGTTTGTAGTTTGATGAAGCGCTATTGCTCTCTGGCAAGACTAGTCAAAACCCATCCTAAACTGCGAATCCCAGAATTCCATAGGACATTGCCACGGCAGTGAAAGTGGAATCATAGCACTTTCACTGTGTAGTGTGGAAGAGCCATACATCTCAGACTTGAACTAGAATCCTCTGCTTTACCATGTTCAAATCTACTGCTAGGGATAGGTGGATTTTTTTCTCCAGAGCCTAGAAAATTTACTTTCTTGAACTGCCAGAATCCTCCCAACAACAGTGGTGAAGTTGGTTGGGGATCCTGGGAGATACAGTCCAAAAATTTAATGTTCCTGAGCTCAGAATTTTTGATAAGTATTTCCCTAAATTCATAAATATCGGCATCTTTGGGATAGACAGAACTTGAGATTTTAAAATGAATAACATGTGGGATAAACTAAGACAGATTCATCTACCCAAGTTCAAGACCAGGAGTGCTTAAAGCTTAAATCTTTGGCTCAAATTTTCTTCAATGATGTTCATGTTGCCGAACAAAGAGTGACAACTTTTTTCTTCGGAGTCTCCTCATCTTTAATTCCTACAAGGGAAGGGCATGTACAGTACAACATGGTACCTTTCATGCTGGGAAATGCAGCAGGCGGTATAAATGAGAGAGAACTTCATTTCATTTTTTTCTTTTTTCTTTTTTTAAGGAAACAACATTTACAAATCACATTTTAGGACAGGAAGAATCTCAGATTTGGGGTGGAAGGGGAGTGAATATGGGAGAAAGTAAAACTGATAAGCTATCTCCACCCATTATCTCTGGCCACCTGCCTGACTCACCTTGGCTGGTGATTCCTCAGCTCTTTTTCCCCTGCTTCGCCCTCCCCATTCTCCTTGTCCACCGACTCGTAGGTTGAGAGCGCCTTTTGCCGCATCCGGTGCCGTCTGTGGGGTTCCTCCCCTCCTTCACCTTTGGAGCCTGGATCCCCTTCCCGGTTCCCAGGCCTGGACCCTCCTCGGTGGCGTGAGCGGCGCTCTGTCTTGGCACCATTGATACCTCCATTGCCTTCTTTGGCTTGCCGCTCAGCCGAGTGCCGATGACCCCGGTGGCGCCTATGTTCCCTCTCGGCTCCCTCCTCCACTGAACCACGCCGGTGGTGGCGTCTCCCCCCTTCCTGGCTCCGGTTGCGCTCACTTTTCCCATCCTTCCCACCACCTTCACCCTCTTTGCTGCGGCTCCGGTGAGGCCGATGTCGCTCCTCTTTATGGTTCGTGCTGGTTTCCCCATTCTCCTCCTTGGCTGTGTTGGTCTTCTCTGGCTCCCCAGTCTTGTCTTTCTCCCGGTGTCGGTGATGTTTCCGCAGTCCTTCTGTGCCCTCAACCAGAGGGACTTTTGCTTGTTCGGTTGCCTCTTGTGCATCACTGGGACTTAGCTTATTGGCATTGTTGTTGCGCCCATTGCTCCTTGGCTCAACCACTAGGGGGCGATCCAAGTGAGTTTTCATATCTGGCCGGATGTGGAGGTTGGTAGCATAGCGGACTCGTTCTTCCGGATCCAGCTCGCTATACAAGGCTTCGCAGCTAGTCCGGAAATTGTGCATTCGTATCTGGCTGGTCCTCTGCTCCCACACGGATTTCGACTTGGAGGCATTCTGCTGTTTGCTACAGGAGAGAGAGGCAGGGAGAAGGGGAGGAGAGAGAAAGAGACAGAAACAAAGGAGAAAAAAGTAGAAGGTTGGGTAGGGGGGAGAAGAGAAGCAGAAGAGGTTGGTACCATTCTGTATGGCTAAGCCAACAAGAGGAGATCAGTTGCAAAGGAGAGTCAGGGCTGCAAAGTCAAGACAAAAATGGTTGCAGCATGATGGAAGGGGATGGCTGGTAGAGTACACAAAAGCAGGTGAAGCCAGTTGGAAAACTATAGCATTAATATTTCCCCTCTCAGGACTTTGTGGAATTGATTGGTTTTGGGGGACTCCAACTTTTCCAGGGCATGGTCCACATTGCGCAATGAAAGTCAACTCTTACCAAAGCCCTTCCTTGGCTCCCTTTGTACCTGTTTTCTCCATTTTTTCCACAAAACACCCCTGCAACTATACACCATAAGGATTAAAACTTAATCTTAGTTCCCTTGATTTAGCAAACTTGGAAGCTTTAGCCTCTTAGTCTGCATTGACATCTCACCTTTCCTCCAATGAACTCAAAGACAGGGAAGATGGCTTCCTGGTAACATCAATCAGACTGAGAGAGCAGATAGATTGTTCCTAAGACCACCCAGTTTCATGACTCAATAGGGACTTTAATCGAGATTTTTCAAGTCCCCATCCATAGCTGCTACAACACACTGGCTCTATAGCATGTGGTTAAGCAATGACGATAAACATACATTCATTCTGAACAGACACATTTAAAGAAAACCTCAATGAGGGCCAATCATCCACTTCTACTTCAAGTGCTCTTCATTGTCCATCCTTCCTAGGCAGAGGAAAGGGGTCTCTTAGAAGCAAAAAAATAAACTGAATTAAGAACTGATAGGCCCTAGGGTCAGTGTAAGATGAAATCCCATTGGAAGTGGGAGAGCAAATCCAAGTCTCACAGTCTAACCAAACATTTTTTTTTAAAAAATCACTAAAAATTGCCCAGTGAAATAAAAGGTGAGGCCTTAATCCACTTTTAATGTGTGCCTTTTTAAGCCGGTGAAGCTACTTCCAAAGTAAAAAGCTCCTCATGTGTAAAAGCTACAGTGCAGACAGAGACAACATGGTCCTCTATGCTAAAATGAGTTGCAGTTATTGAATTTGGCTAGCGCCAATGAGGGAGAATTTTCTTGCAGTTTTTTTTTAATGTACCAGCATTCAGAAACAGGGCATTTGAGATGGAAAGCGAGCAAGCAGAAAGGAAAATTGGAGCTATTTCTCAACTCTTTCGGTCCATTGTGGCATAAGCATTGGTGGACTAGTGCCCAGTTTTCCCCTGGAGACCCTCTGGCGTGATAAATTTGTTAAGTTTAAAGATGACAAAACTTCACTTTTTGGGGGGTTGCCATTGGGGCTTTGTTCCACAACATACTTTTTTACCAGTTGGTTCAGGTGGCATTATACGTGTGTGTGTGTTTATGCACACACACACACAGCAATTAACTCAAAAGGGCAAAGGGGTCTTCTTTGTGCTTGGACCTCAGGGGACTATAAGCAAAACAGTGCTGTTGCTAAAAGGCCAGGAGGAAATGTTAAATATACTAATTATGGACTTTATCACACACACACCCCAGATGAGTTCTTTTGCAGCATAGATTGTGGCATTTTTATGCCAGCAAAAGAACCACCACCACCACACTTACCTCCAGTAGCATCAATGAGGTTTCCCCAGCAGTAACGGAGCTCAAACGGAGCTCCGTTTACTTCTGGGTTTGAAATCTCCCAGATTCTCGCAAGAAGACACTTGCACAGGAAATTTAAAAATAAAACAATAACAAAACACACACACACACACACACAAAGTTCAGCAAAGCACTGAAATACATTTTAAAGTCCCAGGTACCCAGGGGGAGGGTACGTACCTGGCTGTCCCGATCGCACCCGGAAATGTTTGCCCATTGATGCTACATTCATATGGGTACAATGGTGCACGGAATCAAATGCTGGCAATGCCAGAAGAAAATCCCTATGGGAGTTTTATTGATGGCTTGGGTCATCAATAAAATAGGATGGGTTTTTTACTTTACATGGTCATGAAAGTGTGACGTCATCTGGTACGCGCATCCTTTTGTGATCATTAGGAATCCTTATGATGCCTTATTTGCTGCATCCAATAAAGTCTTCAGACTCTAAGCTGTAGTAGGGTTTATTTGTTTATTTTGCATTCTGTGTAAGGCCTAAGAGACACGAGGTTCCTTGAGTTTTATCAAACCTGTAATCTGTTCCAAGCACACTGGCAGATTTCTTTATTAGTTAAACTTATACTCCACCTTTCCTCCAATAAGCTCCAGGTGACATACCTGGCTCTCTTCCTCCATCCATTCATTTTCACAATGACCCCATGAAGCCAGCCAGAGTGAGAGCATGTGTATGACTGGCTCAAGGTCTCCCATTGAGTTTCTCAGATCCATAGGTCAAAGGTGCAGAAACTCTTTCGGCCATATCATTCCAGAAGTGGCACCAACCAAAGGGTGAGACCAAAAGTATCACTATATTTTAGCTTCAAGGTGCCACATCCTAAAGGAAAAGGTGGGGTATAAGTGAAGAGAATAACAGCACAGTAGTACAGGTAACCCCCTGCCTTTTGATGGCTTGTTATCTGACAACTTGCTCTTTCAATGCTTGCAAATTAAGGATAAGTTCCACTCACTCAACAAGGAATCTACATTTGCAACAGTTCTTGCCTATGGAGACTTGCTTGGGATCAACCCCATATATGCGCACTGCTTGCAAAGTGAGCTGAAGTCAGGGAGTCACCAAACCAACTGAGGGCTTGTCTACACAAAGGGGGAAAAAACCCAGATTGCTCCACAGTAATAGCAAGTCACAGCAGCTGTGACCTGTCTTAATGGTTTTACTGCCCCCATAAACTTTGCGCACCTATATCCAAGATGGCAGCTGTGAGTGGATTACTTACATTTTTAAATCTGCCACTGCTGAACTTAAAAAAAAAAAAAACTATTTCTATGCTACACAGAAGTGATATTTCACCTTTCTGAAAAAAGAGAGAGAGAAAATAATACAACCCCCCCCCCATTTTATCACCTAAAATATAGAATCATAGAATTGTAGAGTTGGAAGAGACCACGAGGGCCATCCAGTCCAAGCCCCTGCCACGCAGGAAATCTTGATATAGCGAAAATCCAACATGGCAGCAGCAGGCGCTTACCCTGTAACCCAGCCCTGTCCCTTGTGCTTGTCCAGCCAATCAGGTTTGTGCTTCCTCTTGTATGGGGAAGTAATACATGCCAAATCGCTTGTCTTAACGAGTGAGAATGCGCACATCACACAGGGCTTTTTTTAAAAAGTCGGGTAAAGCCGCAAATGCTCTTCTCATGTACTTTTTGCTCTTTTTAGCCCCCCCCCTTCATAATACAGTGAGATAATGCAGGATCCCATTAAGACAGCTCGTTTTCCAAGTGATTTCTATGAGGAGTATTTTCACCATATAGGCAACCCTGAGAAACTTTGCAGGCAGTGGGTGGGCGGGTGCAGGTGCTCCCAAGCAAGCCACCATTAATTCCTTTATGCTCCCTACATGGGTTCTGTTTTTCGACCAATTATGGTGTCTGACACTGCTACAATCCTTACCCTTTATAACAATTCTTACTGACTGGAACTAAGCCTTCCCAAACTTTAAGATCTTTAGGGGAGGGCTTTTTCTATGTTGGGTACAGCTGGTGAGGACACAGGAAGAAGCCTTCTCGGTGGCTGCTCTCAAGTTATGGAACTTCCTGCCAAGGGAGGCTCGATTGTTCCTCTCCTAGCTCTGTTTCTGCCGGCAAACAAAAGGCCTGTTCATTTAAACAGAAAGGTCTTTTATGGCAGTGTGCTGAACCTTTATCTGTTATATGTATTTCCAACAGTTTTCTATATTTGAATACAATTTTACGTGTTTTTAAAAAAACTGTAGCATACATTGTACTGCATATTGTTCTATGTGTATTTTGTATTAATCTTACATTGCAAGCCACCTTGGGTCCCATATTGGGAGAAAAGCAAGATATAAATTTAAATAAAAAATATAGTAATAGCAATAGCACTTATATTTCTATACTGCTTTATATTGCTAAACACTACCTAAGTGGTTTATGCCTTAGCTAATTGCCCCCAACAAGCTGGGTACTCATTTTACCAACCTACAGAAGGATGGAAGGCTGAGTCCAACAGAAGCCCTGCAGGATTGAAACTCACAACATTATGGCTGAAGTACCGACATTTAAGTACTGCACCACCAGAGCTCCTTTTTAGAGTAAGGGGGAGGACTACAAAATTTAGTAAATGACTAAAAGATAGTGTCATGGAAAAGTGGATGCAACCATCTGGGAAGCCCAGGAGACTGTATTGGGACCTCAAGGAGGCTCAGTTTGGTTCCCAGGGCCAGGGCCTGGGATGTATCTATGGGGAGGCCAAAATGAGGGCACTGCTCCCCCAATAAGACTTCTGACTCCCATGAAATTTTCCTTCCGTCCTCAAATCTCTAGCATTGCAGCAAGCAAGACACTGACAATCATTCACACCTAGAACTCTTCTCTCTGTTGTGCTCACCTTCCTTTGGTCACTCTGTGTGTGTGTATGTTCCTTCAATTGGCCTGTCAACTTATGGCAACCCCATGAATTTCATAGGGTTTTCTTAGTCAAGCAGTACTCAAATGTGGGTTTTGCCAGTTCCTTCCTCTGCAATCTAGACTCCAGCACCTGGTATTCATTGGTGATCTCCCATCCAAGGACTAAGAAGGGCTGTCCCTGCTTTGCTTCCAAGAACAGACAAGACCTGGTGCCTTTAGGATATTTAGGAGGTTACTCTGACTGCCCCTTTTCTTTGGATGTCTGAGCTGTAATTCTAAACATTCACCTGAATTTGTACATTACTGCAATTCTATAAATTTGGGGATTAAAGGAAAATTTCACTGGGGAAAACATGTCTTCTGTGAGGAAGTAATGCCATCAGTTTGCCCTCCTCCATAGCTACACCCCTGGCCTCCGCACTTCTGCTGAAGGTGCATTATTCACTGTAGATGCACACTCCCGTTGTAGGTGTGTCATGCCCGGTACAAGCATTAAGCTTCCGGTTGTACCCAGACAATCTTTCAAGTCCCCTCCCAGCTCCACATGTTTTAGAGTTACAAGATTAAGAAAGCCTTCCATGTCATCAGATCCATATAATCCATGTGATAATTCCATACAATCACAGGGTCTGCATGTTGTAGGAGCTAGATTCAGTCCTCAGCATCACATGTAACAGATTAACAGAAGGACATTTCTTTGCTTGAGATCTTTGGAAAGTTTCTGCCAATCAGAGAAGGTAGTACAAAATGAAGGACATAGAGAGAGATAGTTAAAAGGAAGACAGATGGACAGATGGACAGACGGACAGATCTCCTACCTTCTCCAGTCAGAGGCAACAAGGAAAAACAGTGTAGTAGAAAGGGCCGTAGCCCAGTGTCAGAGTGCATGGTTTGCACACAGAAAGTCCCAGTTCTGATATCTGGCATCTTCAGGTAGGATTGGGAAAACTCCTTCCCCAAACCCTAAAAAGCTGCTGCCAGCTGGTGCCCACCATAGTGAACTAGTTGCAGCAATGCTCTCAGGTTTTGGAGGGAGGCTATGGACACTGGCAGCATTTGTCTGAGGGCATCATAGATCCTGGGACTAGAACTGCCTGCCTCTTTGCCTTCACCTCATTGACAACACCATTGTCAGTAGGTATGGGGAAAACAAGGCAAGAAATCCATTTGGCAGGAGATAGCTACTGAGGGGTACAAAATGAGGATGTGGCTCCCCACACAAGAATTCTTCCCCTACCCATGAACTTCAGTCCTCAGATTTCTAGCATTGCAGAGTGTGAATAACTGGAAACTGTCCATGTCTAGAATTCTCCTATTTGCTCTGCTCACATTCCCATGGTCACTTTGCCTGCCCCTTTTCTTGGGATGCTTAAACTACGGTGTGTATCCACCCTGCATAATTCCAGTCTGATACCACTTTAATTGCAAGGGTTCATTCCTACCAAATCCTGGGTTCCTTTGACTCTCTCTGACAGAGAATTCTAAGTACAGTAGGACCCATATATCCATGGAAACAATACCTGTGGGTTCAGGTGTCCATGGGACATTTATTTATTTATTTATTTCCCGCTCATCAGCCACAAGGCTATCAGAGCAGCTTACAAATTGTTTTAAGCAATAGCAAATTACATATCTACACTGCATTAAGCAGTTTCCAGTGTGTGTTAGTTAATTGCCCCACAAGCCGGGTACTCATTTTACCGACCTAGGAAAGGATGGAAGGCTGAGTGAACCTTGGAGCCCTCTGGAATTGAACCTGCAATGTGGTGACTTACAGTACTGGCATTTAACCACTGAGCCACCAGGGCAACAGAACACATACCATAGAGTCTTCCTAGAAAATGTCTAGAGAGGTGTCCTCTCTAGACATTTTCTACATCCTCCAAGGCAACTCTATGGTATTTTAAACCAGATGTCCTATTATTTTCAATGGTGTTCACTGTTACCTGTGGTTTCCTGTATCCGTGGTAAGTCTGGAGAACAAACCCCCCATGGATATGGGGTCCTACTGATGAAAACTACAAAGACCAGAATTCCATGGCATGAAGCTGTAGAAGTTCAGGTAGAGTCAAAGTGCTATCCTTGTGCGGTGCAGATCCACCCTGTATTTATAACAGCTCAGCTGAAACATTAAGTTACCGTAATTCTTGAAATTTGGGGACTGAAAGGAAATTTCATTGGGAGGGGGCAGAATTCTTATTGGAGGCTATGCTCTCATTTTGTGTGTCCCCCTACAAAAGCTACACCTCTGTTGGTTGGGAAGAAAGCAAACACATCACTTTGAATCAAGACAGACCACAGAACAAGAGCAAATAGGTCAAAATGGAGGAGGAAGGAGACTCAAGGAGAGAGCACAGAGGGCATGCAAGCACATGGATGGATGAGGAAAGGGAAAGACACACAAAAGACCAGAAAGTCACATGACAGAACAGCTCCAAAGTGACTCACAAGCATTTATGGGGTGCTGCTGCTCCACTTTTTTTGATTCCACCAAGTTTTCCACAACGAAGCGGGTGACTTAAGCAACGGGGAACGGGGGTGGGGAGCAAAGGAAGGGCAACTCCTTGTATGTATATATAGAGATGTATATATATCATGAATCCATTTACTGTATATTGTACACAGAGGGGCAACTCACGGTGAATTTACGCTGGAGACCGACGAGCTGCGAGATACAGTACCTCGAGTTTGCTTTACAAAACTGCACATGCAAGAAACAGAAGAACAAAAAGTGAGAGAGGAGGGCAAAAAATATATAAAGCCCTCCCCTGAGAGCATTCAGGAATTTAAGCCGCGGATCAGAGGTTTGCTCCAGGGCACATCAGGAGCGCAAATGAGCAAGATTCCAGAAAAGGTGTGACACCATCTGCTGGTTCCAAAGGGGAGGAAAGACAACGCCAAGGAAACTAAGAAAATTAAAAATGAAATTAAAAAAGAAAGAGTACAAAGGTGGACTTGAAAATCAGTCAGGAGATATTCAACTGAGATGCTTCAGTCACATATGGTTCATGGATATTTGCATCCCTTCCTTCAAATAGACAAACATCATCGGACACCTTTGTGGGTAGAGTTGTAAGGCATGTGCCAGCACAGCAGTTCTCACTGGGGGCTTTAGCTTGGGAGTTGGACTACAGTTCCCACAAGCCTCAGAGAGCAGGGCCAATGGGGAAGTATTCTAGAAGCTGAAGTCCCAAGCATCCCCAGCCTCTCTGATTGAGAAGCATTGCTCTAATAAGTCCAGAGGGGAAGAAGGAGCTCAAAGAGCCTCAGTCCAAGCCGCTGCTGGAACATCATGTCGTTACAGGAGAAAACCCAGGATATGCTATGGATTTATTTAACTTACACTCCACTAGACCAAAGGAAGGCACCCGATGTGGCTAACAAAGAATGAGGACAGAATGTTACCTAAAGACAATGAAATCAAAAACACAATTTCAAAGGACAACAATAAAAGACCCAGCCTTGCCCTTGGTTAGACCCTCTAGGCCAGTATAAGGCCTGCATAGAGGAAGGTGCAGAGAAAGTGGTAGGAGAACAGGGACGGAACCTTCCTAGATCCTCTAGGAAAGAAGTTTCAGAAATACAGAGCAGCCATGAGATTGGTATCCAACCAGATGTTGTACACTGAATTATAATACCTGATATACAGTCAGACCCCTGTATCCATGGGGGTTTAGTTCCCGGACTTACTGTGGATACCAGAAACCATGGCTAACAGCAAACCCTATTAAATTAATGGACTTCCTATAAAAACATCCCATGGAGTTGTGTTGGAGATCCTAGAAGATGTCTAGAGAGGACACCTCTCTAGGCATTTTATAGGATGACTCTATGATATGGGTCCCTGTTCTATGTCTCACGGTTAACGGAAACCACAGATATTGGTTCTGCAGATACGGGGGCCAACTGGACTGAAGTATCATAAATGTACAGTCAAAGATAAATCCAGATGGCTAATCTGGACCTTCTGCAAGAGCTCAAGATAATTTGCAATTGACTGGCAAGGCTTTCTGACTCTCCGTAGTTCATTAAGAGCAGCAATAAATAGTTTTGTTGGGGCGTGGAGTTTGTAGGGAAAGACTGAGTATTCTGTTCAGTTCAATGATTCCAAACAAATTTCTGGGCTCAGAATACTTGAATGCAAAATAGGTATGTATGTAGGTATATGCACGTAGATATATACTTCTCAGGAGAGGGCTGGAGAATTCCCATCCAAACTATACTAGTCTAGTAGTAGTAGTAATCGGTGAAAGTAAATACAGCAAATTTAAAGTGAATGCTGCTGATGCTTGTTGCAAGGACTACTGAAAAGCAAAGCAAAGCAAAACAAAACAAAACTTGGAGGGGTTGTTTACATCTTTGTGGTCAATCTGCCTTTGTGCATGTGTGTGAAAAGAGACTGAAGACATTTTTGCATGAACTGTACACAGCACTTGTTGCTTCCCTGTCATGGTGGAGGTAAGGAGTCTCCTGTGGTGTAGGTCATCCTCATGTCATGACAACCTGTCTCCACCTTAAATGAGACACAATTGAAATTTCTTCTTATCTCTAGCGGAGGAGGAAAGGCTGAATTGCAAATATACCACCTGTCTAAGTGTAGTGTGAGCAAGTGAGGTTGCAATTTGTGTTTTTTAAAAAAGTAAAAGCTGCCCAAGCAGAGAGTGGGTATGCTCTGTTTGCTGCAAGAACCTTGAAAAGGGGGTTTTATAACAAAGCTTAGCCAGCTGAGCTCCAGCCAGGCTTGCAAAACTGTGAGTCAGAGAAAACTTAAGGAACTGAGAAACTGCAGGGAGCCAAACTCTTAAATGCCAGAATGTTTTACTGTTGCATCAATTCAACCCTACCCTGCAAGGTCAGTTTTCAAGTTGTTCTTTATTTATTGAATGGATTTCTATCCTGACCAACAGCTGAAGTCCTCAGAGGAGTTCACAAAGCAACAAGAAAAAAACCCAAAATGCACAAATACGACAAAACGGTGTGGAGTCTAATGCAGCCACTGATTTTTTTAAAAAAAAAGCCAAGTTGAGAGAGAAAGAAAACATTAAGGCAAGGCTTTAAGAAGCACCAACTGGAAAGACAATGAAGTCTAGGAGAAGGCATTAATCCTGGCACCAGAAAGGCTGTAAGGCTAGACGAGGGCTGAGCAATTTTGGCAGGTCTGGGAGGCCATTTTTGGCCCCTGGCACCCTCTGTGGGCCACACAGACTGGGGAAAAAAAGCCTCACCAACTAATCCAGCAGTAGCAAGAAGTCCACTTCTAGTTTTGAAAAACAGATTTACAGTTGTCCCTCCACATTCACGGATTTGACATTCACGGATTTGAGTATTCACGGCTTGAAAATATTCTTAAAAAAATAATAATCCTAATAGCAAACCTTGATTTTGCCATCTTATATAAGGGACACCATTTTGCTATGCCATTGCATATAATGGGACTTGAGTATTTGCGGATTTGGGTATTCACGGGGGGTCCTGGAACCAAACCCCAGCGAATGTGAAGGGACAACTGTATTTATTTTTAATATTACAGAGTGCTGGGGGCCTTGAGACCTGCTTGAAACATGACTTGCTTATTCTAGTGGCTTCCAGGAAAGACAGTTTATCTGCTTTCTGGAAGGAAAAGGGGTCATCCAGGGGAGTCTGGCAGATGGGATATAGCCTACAAAAACATCTTTGGTGGCCACGTATGGCCCCAGGATTACAAATTGCCCATTCCTGAGGTAGGTAATAGTGAGAAAATTCTAAGATGCCATACTGGATAGCCATGATGGAAACTGGCATCCATTGGTCCTGATGACCAAGGATGATGAACTAATTACAGTAGGATCCCCATATCCAATGGGGATTGGTTCTGGGAAGGCCCATGGATACTGAAAACCATGGATAATAGTGAATGCCATTAAAAATAATGGGACTTCTGGTTCAAAATACCATAGAGTTGCCTTGGAGAACCTAGAAAATGGCTAGAGAAGACACATTTTCTAGGAAGACTCTATGGTAGGAGTGCTGTTTTATGTCCCATGGATAATTGAATCAGTGGATAATGAAGCAGTGGATACGGGGGTCCCACTGTAGTCACTGGGTTACTAGCTGGGACTGAGCAGTTGGCACCAACCCATCTAGAGGGCACCAGCTTAGAGAAGGCTGCTTTTTCATGGCTTTCATTCCTTTTATTAAAGGAAAGCCCTCATAGGGCACATGGCACCAAGCAGTTGTTACAAAGTACACCCCTGCGCACACCTAGGAGGCAGGAGAAAAAGGGATGGGTCAGACTGTGTGAAAACAGTACTGATGAGGGACCTAAAGTCTCACAAGTAAGAGGGTGCAATGGATTTAGTAGAAAGCCCCCAGCTAAGAGGTAGGGTGGGACTGAGATGAAGCAGAACTGTTACACACACACACACACACACACACAAAACACAGTGTCTGCAGATAATTCCTCCACAATATTTCAGGGCCTTTGAATACAGGACAATTGTGTGGAGGAATTTTCATTTTCTCGCACAGTGGGGAGAAAACTACCACAATGATTCATCTTCCCATGTGAGGTTGGTATAGTTGAGGACTTACATGCCACCCTGCACCACCACTGTAGACCCCCTGTGAGCTATCTTCTTCCATTTTGTCTAAGATGGAAGTCACCGGAAGGGTTGGAAAAAAGGTTTGGGGAAAATCCACCCCACAAAAGACAAAGGAAGTGGCAATGAATGGAAGAATCATGTTCTATGAAGATCACTGGAGACATATTTTTCTCTCTTCTGCTCAGAAGGAAATCACCCCTTTTTGGGGGGGGGGTTCTGGAGGCTTTGGTGGGCCACATTCACACACACATGCACCCTGGCTATGTAAGTCCCACCTCTCATCTAATCATAGAATCGTAGAATTGGAAGAGACCACAAGGGCCATCTAGTCCAACCCCCTGCCATGCAGGAACACACAATCAAAGCATGCCCGACAGATGGCCATCCAGCCTCTTCTTAGAAACTTCCAAAGAAGGAGACTCCACCACACTCCCAGGCAGCAGCAGATTCCACTGCCAAAAAGCTCTTACTGTCAGGAAGTTCCTCCTAATGTTTAGGTGGAATCTCTTTTCCTGTAGTTTGAGTCCATAGCCTCTGGAGAAGCAGAAAACAAGCTTGCTCCATCCCCAGTATGACATCCCTTCAAATATTTAATCATGGCTATCATGTCTCCTCTTAACCTTCCCTTCTCCAGGCTAAACATACCCAGCTCCCTAAGCCACTCCTCATAGGGCATGTCTTCCAGACCTTCTACCATTTTGGTCACCCTCCTCTGGACATGATGGGACCAGCCCTGTTGTACTCTCCCATTATAGAATCAGGCTGATTTAGAATCATAGAATCACAGAATTGTAGAGTTGGAAGAGACCACGGGGGCCATCCAGTCCAACCCCCTGCCACTCATTTACTCAAGGAAAGGAGTGGATCAAACCCAAGCAGACCAGAAAAAGCAAACTCAGTACTTTTTTACTCAGACAATTCAGGATGATAGCCAAGCGCAATCAGATAAGCAAGACTGGTGTGTGTGTGTTTGTCACCACATGCATGCAGAGGCAACTGCACAATCCAAGGCATACCAGCATGCATGTAAGAAGGATTCTGTGTGTGTCATGAGAAGGAAACTCAATCTTCCACACTGACACTGCGGTGTTTCCGTTACAACATGGATGGGGGGGGGACTTTTTCCAATGGAAATAGCAAAGGGCGAGTTTTCCATGAGAGATTCCTCATAAAAGAGAATCATTTGGATTATTTTCATGAACTAGAATTCTGTTATTTTTATAACCCTTCTTAATCCTCATGGATCTTTGCTCCTTCCATGAGAAACTGCAAGGAGGGTGTGTATGTGTGTTGTGTGTACTGTGTGTTGTGTGTAATGTGTTGCTTGAGTGTGATAGGAAAGACTTCTCAGACCAAAACCAGCCAGGAGTTAAGGGCAGCACACAAACAAGCAATAAACTGGCCCAACATTTCCTAGATAATAAAATGAGCTCTTACGCTGCTATGGAAATGTTAGCTGCCGACAGAGGACTAACATCAGCTACCTCCTTGGCCTTTTGCAGGGCGAGTTTTTGATTGGTCGCTTCTTCCATCTCTTCTTCATCCTGGTTGGAAGACAAGGGCACCAACCAGATCATATTACTCAACAGAGTCTTTAAAAAAAAAAGACCTTGCTTTTGGTTTATTAAATGAACACACAAATAACAGCCATGATAGCACATCCATCTAATAAGGTGAAAGAGAAGAACCCAAAGGAGACTACTAGAACTACTAGAACAAAAAGGAATGTAGTAACAAGGTTGCATGTACTAGAACTACTAGAACAAATGTATTGGGACAACCATGAGAGATTTTGTTTTTTGAAGCAAAAAAAAAAAATCTACAGAAAAATCTGTTTTCTGTGCAAAAAAAAAAAAATGCTGTATTTTTGGACTTTTTCTGCCCCAAATACACATGTGGGTTTTTGTTTGTTTGTGGGTTTTTTGTGTGTTTTTTTGCAGATAATGGCATTTTTAGAAAATGCTGCTTCCTGTGCAGAAAATTATGTTTTCTACACCAAAAAAACCTACAATCCCACACATTATTTTTTTGCACAGAATAACTCTTAAAAGACTTTATCACACTATACTGTTATAGTTCTAATATCTCACTTTAACTGCTATGGATGCCTCTTGTGGAATTCTGGAGTTTGTAGTTTAGTGAGGCCCAAGAGCTCTCTAGCTGAGAATGCTAAATGCCCCTTCCTAAACTGCAAATCCCAGGATTCCACAAGAGGCAGCCATAGCAGTAAAAGTGGAATAATAGCACTATAACCGTGTAGTGTGATATTCTTCTTAAGATTGCAAAGATTTTTGTCAGTCCAAAATTCTCCTCGCCAGTGTCTCCCAACACTTGTGAAACATGATTTTTGACCATTTTGCAAATATTTGCAAATATTCTTTCCATCCGTACTGCTGCCTCGTGCCCTGGTTTGTAAATGGAAGCCATAGCGACCTACATCCAGGACTAATGTGAAACTAGATGATGCATTACGACCATACACTTTCTTGTTGAGGTTAAGAAAAGATGCAAGGATTCTTTCCATTACTGGCATGTGGTCATATTTCCGGGAAAGCAAACTTTCCTTTCTCAAGCTACACCACGTGACAGAGCCACTTTGATCTCTCCCGCCCCTCCATTGCCCTCTTTCAAAAGGCCCAAGTGATTTTTGGATCCATGGCCTGAATTAAACTGAAAACGTTTCAAGGGAAGCTGTGTGATTTATCAGTGCTTTTGATCCCATCAATATTTCATTGGCCTCCAGCGCAAACACTAACAAAGTCGGCTTTGCAGCCAGTTGGCTTCTGAAATATTCAAAAGGAGAAATTTAAAGAATTTTAAAAAGGAACCGGGCTAAACTCCTCTTCCTCTCTCTTTCTCTTCGACACTCTAAGGAGTCTCCCTTCATTTTGTGTTTTCCAGAGACAGAAACGCCCTTGTAAATCTTTTAAAAGCTCCTCCTTTTGTAGACAAGCAGAAACACCCAAGAGGAAAACCTTGAAGGTTTTATTTTAAAACAGAAGCAAGGAGCAGTATTGATTGTGGCTTGCCATAAAACATCTGTGCAAAGCATTTGGGGACCAGGACTTAATTTTTCAAGGTGTCTACCTCCAACAAAGGCAGAACTCCCCACCCCCCATTTTGGACTATAATTGACTGAGTTTTACCTATACACCGCCTAAAAGTTTTTTTTCTAGATGTAGTGGTACAGAGACTTCTTGAGAAATTAAATGTTCCATGTCTAAGAAAGGGACCATAAAAAACATAGGGGGCTGCTGCTAAGCTGCAGAAATAATGCAGTGTGACACCGCTTTAACAATCATGGCTCCATCCTACGGAATCCTGGGATTTGTAGCTTGTTGTGGCACCAGAGCTCTCTGACCAAGAAGACTAAATATCTCACAAAAGCATAAATCTCAATTTCTGTAGCTAGTATAAATCTCAATTTCCATAGCTAGCCCCCGACAGTTGCCCACCCTGACTGTACAGGGATCTGGAGATAGCTCTCTGAGGTCTGATTAGAGCTCAAGGGTGTTTCATCCAAAAGAGAACAATTTTTAAAGAGCCAAGGTACCTTTCTTGGGGGGGTGGGGAAATGTGATGCTGCCAGCATCCTTTGATGAAGTAGGAATGGTGCCAAGCAGCCTCCGCACTGCCATCCCCTGCTGAGACCGCCATCCCTTTCTCGCTTCCACTCACCTTGGTTAGCTCTTGCGCATTGGCGAGGTTGTCCACGGCAATGGCCAAGAAGACATTCAGGAGCGTGTCTGATTCAGCGGCTAAGGTTCTTAAAGGGATCTTTATGCATGCCACATTAAAGACACATTTTTACACAATACAACACACACCCAGGTTCCCATTACCTTGCGTTCCATGATGGGAATGGCCAACTGTCTGCATGCACATGCTGTGCTGGATCACTGACCACTACTGATGTCACACATTGTGCTCTCTGACGCCAGAAACAAAGTGCCCAGCCTTGATCACACACTGTTGCTGTGACCTTAAAGAGCATGACATGTCACACCAGCGGCAGTGATGGCCACTGTCGATACAATACAGCAAGGGTCTTCAAGGAGCTTTTTCTGTGGAAAAGAAGTATGAAACACAGACAGGCAAGGATATAAAGAAAACTGATTGTGGTCAATTTGAGATAACAATGTTGGAAAGACTTTAATTATTCTTGCTGCTTTTGCAACAAGAATAAGAGAGCTGTACAACTGGGCCATGAACAAGCACTGGTGAAACGGATGAGATAGCTGGCATTCTCTTGGCCTTGGATTAAGTGAGAGAATCAACAGGGACCGAATAACCTTGGATCACTTACCATCTTAAGCACTGAATGAGGATTTAATTGTGGGACATCTTTATTACTTGTATTACCTGTGGATTCACATAATTTTTTCATCTATATCTTTCTTCACTACTTTTATTCCATTTATGTCCTTGAGCTAAAACTATTGTACATTATTTTTCATCACACCCATCAATCCCCCAAAGAGATTCCACCTCAACATTAGGAGGAACTTTCTGACAGTAAGAGCTGTTCTGCAGTGGAACGCACTCCCTCGGAGCGTGGTGGGGTCTCCTTCCTTGGAGGTCTTTAAACAGAGGCTGGATGGCCATCTGTCGGGGATGCTTTGATCATGATTTCCTGTGTGGCCGGGGGTTGGACTGGATGGCCCTCGTGGTCTCTTCCAACTCTATGATTCTATGACTCATCAGAATATAAGAAGTGTGATACAGTATAAGTTATATGGTAGTGTTCATGTTTAGATAAATTCCCTCTATAATGTTTATATCAATAAACAATACTCAAATGAGATTATATTGTGATAATTTGTTCTTTTGTGGTTTATTGGTTTCATTGGTGCAGACTTCTATTTCTAGGGTTCCTTATTTGTTGTATGATACAACACAGCATGCTGCCTGTTCCCACCATAGAATGCTCCAGTTTTTTGCACAAGAACAAGGTTTTCCCAAGTATTTTGAAAGCCATTTTAAAGGGGGAGGTTGCCCTGGTTTCATGTCAGAACTACCTGGATGTCGTCCGGACAGTTCAGATTAGAATCGGGGCTAAAACCCTGCATCATCTGAACAGCTAGGTGTGGAAACTGGTGGAGACCATTTCATTCCACCCATGAAGACAAGGTGCAAGCAGTGATCAGTGTCTCCACAAGCAGTATACAAAACAGGTATTACATACAAAGTGGGTTATTCATAAAGAGAGGCTTATGTGAAGATATGGATATGCCATTCATGCGTGGAATCAGGAATATATACCAAACCCACCCACCCCATCCATACAGATGTGAAAAGGAGTAGGCACATATTTGTGAAGCTACTTTGGTATGAATAGATGGCATGATTTTCAATAGCTTATTTTCTTTTCATCTCTCCCCCCCCATACCCCATACCACCCCGGTATTTGTGAAAACATTGGTTACTGAAGCTGCTGCCACACTGCAGAAATAATGCATTTTGATACCACTTGAACTGCCATGGCACAACACTATGGAATTCTGGGATTTGCAGCTTTGTGTGAGATTTAGCCTTCTCTATCAGAGAGCTCTGGTGTCACAACAAACCATAAATCCCAGGTTTCCATTGCATGGAACTATGGTCATTAAAGCGGCGTCAAACGGCATTATTTCTGCAGTATGGCCGCAGCCTCTACTGAGCCATTTCAGCAATCCTTTCCATAGGGTTTTCCTATCTGCCGTGAAAAATTCAGCAGTTCAAGGTTTGGTGGGGTGCAAAATCAGCACTTGGGGAGACTGCCTTATGTCTCCCCCTTTCTCTAAATGCTTTGCAGACAGGGCAAAATGTCTTCAGTCAGGAAACTGTCCTCATTTCTCTTTCAGATCTTTCTGCCTCCAGCTACAAGCTCGAGTTGTATCTCACAGACATTCTTCTCTTTCCTTAATACTATCTCATTATCACAAGCCATGCCCATTTGTCCTAGACTATATTGGCCGGAGTTCTTCTAGCCTGCTAACTTTACATTTCATTTCTTGATGCTTCCATTAAGGGTTTGGGTTTGACAGTTTAACAAGGGTGAGAAACCACTGGAAGGGAATCTAGCTCCTGGGAGAAAGCCTGGCGTGTGTGTGTGTGTGTGTGTGTGTGTAATAGGCATTAACAACAGCATTCAAATGGAGGAGCATACAGCAGGAATGTAGGGCAGAGTCTAGCAAAAAAAAAAAAAGCTCAGGAAAAAATGACAGCAAGTTGAAGATGATCTCTGGAAACTGCAGAGGAAGATTAGATGAGAATTTCATAGAATCCAAGATGCCACAGATGAAAACCAGGGCAGGTATGGCCAAGCAACATCAGAGCGGGGTCAGGATTGCAACCGTTGTTAATGAGGAAAAAGAGACAAGCTAGGAAAGGCTGCCGCAATTTGCTTTTGCCTGAGTCTACTGGGAAGCAGGGACAGAATTTTCATTTGGGAAGAATCCCCTCATTCTTCCTCAGCTCATTCCCTGGAGCTACACCTCTATAGGCAAGGCAGAAATCACAGAGAAGTGAGGCAACACAGGACAGGGCAGTGCCCATTTAAATATCTCCCTGGGTTATCTATACAAGACCAAAAGAAACTGATTGATCTGCAGTAATAGCAAGCTTCCAGCAGCTGCAATTTGTCCTAATGGTTTTACAACCCCCATAAAATTTGCATGCCTTCTAGCCAAGATGGCTGCCATGAGTGAATTACTTGGGTTTATAAATCTGCTGCAGCTGACCTTTCTTTTAAAAAACACCCTATTTTCATAGTGCACACAAGCGATATTTCACCTTTACAAAAAATAGAGAGAGAGAGAGAGAGAGAGAGAGGGATTACACAAATCCCCGTTTTATCATCTTAGTGATTGCTCACTAAGGTGAAAATCCAACATTGCGGCAGCGGGCACTTGCCGTGTTAGCAAGCTCCACCCCTGTGCTCATCCAGCCAATCAGGTTTGCAGTTCCTCTCATGTGGGAAAGCAATACACATGGAATTGCTTGTCCCAACAAGCAGGAATGCACACTCCCCACGGAGCTTTTTAAAAACTTCAGGAAAGGTTTTCCCAGTGTAGTTTTTGTAGGTTTTTGCCCCCATCCTTCCAAATATGGCACATTGAAGAAGTTTGGTCCAGGAAGTATAAAAAGGCTCATTTGAGAGTAAGCTCTTGAAGAAGAATTGTCCACAGAGGAGATTTCTTTCCAGCCTCCAGAAACTGCCACAGGCTGCATCAGCTTCCCAAACCATAAACCTGAAAGTGGCTGGAAATCCATTTCCAATTTCCTAATTCTGCATTTGCTTTGCAGATTTATAAACACACCATGACATGAACTGATTCCTTTGGTTTGTGATGTGTGAGGGCACTATGAGCTGCTTGGATTTGCAAAAAGGGAAGGTTCTGGGAGCTGGAGGGCAGGCCACTGAAGTGTGGGTTTCAAATTGGGCTTTTGCACTTTGGCTTGCTTCTTTGAGAAAGGACCAGACATCATCAATACCAGCCACTCCAGGCAGACAAATGCAGGAGGTGACAGAAATAAATTCTTTAAAAGCCTCTTTCTGCAAGTGCAGCTCTCAGATGAAATTATCCATCGCACATGTATGGAATTTTTACAAGCAGGGCCAGCATGGCATCCCTATAACTTGGAGCACTTTCCTGCCATAGGCCCCCTGCGTGCCAAGAAATCTAAAGGATCGACTTCAAATGCTTATGAGATTAATGACTGTCATTATATCTGAACCCTTTCTCAGCAGATCTGGAATTGAATTGTAACCGGGAAATGTGTTTCCTTCTTTGGGATGATGGGTTGTCTGTTCAGCCAGAAACGCCTCCTCAGAGGAGATCTGCTGAAATGAATGATAAGTCAACATGTTTGTACATTTGCTCATGGAGATAAATGGAAGGGCAGTGTCAGCTAGTGAATTCCATGGCAGTAGGATGGTAAATATGTTCCAGGTTTTACTCTGAACTTTATCAAAGGGGCAGAAACATTTTCGAGGATCATAGAATCGTAGAGTTGGAAAGGACCACAAGGACCATCCAGTCCAGCCCCCGTCAGGAATACACAATCAAAGCACTTGCAACAAATGGCCATCCAGCCTCTGTTTAAAATCCTCCAAAGATGGAGACTCCACCACATTCTGAGGCAGTGCATTCCACTGCCAAACAGCTCTTACTGTCAGGAAGTTCTTCCAAATAATGTTTAGGTGGGATCTCTTTTCCTCTAGTTTGAACCCATTGCTCCATGTCCTAGTCTCTGGAGCAGCAGAAAACAAGCTTGCTCCATTCTCAGTATGACATCCCTTCAAATATTAAAACATGGCTATCATGTCCCCTCTTAAGCTTCTCTTCTCCAGGCTAAACATACTCAGCTCCCTAATCCAATCATCATAGGGCATGGTGTCCAGACCTTTTATCCTTTATGTCCTGCCTTTTCCCCAAAACCCATGATCCAGGATAACTTCCAAATTAAAACTAATAGGATGCATCTAGGTTCAAACCTGCCAGGAATCCACATTGAAGTTTGAATACTCCCCACACACACACACACAATGGTAGGAGGCAAACCTGCCCCCCTTACTTGCTGAATGAAATGGGTCTCAGCATGCTCAGGTTTTTATCAGCCAGAGGTTTTTGAAGGCTGGACTCTTCCCTTTCCACACAAACCACCATCTTTCACAATAAATCAATATTCACAGCTAATGGCATTCCAGGAACTTTCACCAGCTGCCCATTAGCAGGTCGCTCCCAGCCTCAGCACGTGGGTTGGCTAGCTGAGCAAAAGACCATTAGCAAATCCAATTTCAGCACTGCAAGGATACAGTTACCAAACAGGGTCAGGACAATGAAGTAGACTGAGGAGAACATCCCGGAGTGGACACCCCCTTGGGATTCAATCCCCTGGTACATCACGGCATTCCAGTCTTCTCCAGTAAGAATCTGTAAAGTTAATGAGTAAGGAAAAAAGGGAAAAGTGACATTTTTTTTAATTTTGAAACATAGGTGGGGAAGTGCAACCTTCTGCTTAAAAAAGCTATTTGGTGGCCTCAAAGCAGCGAAAAAGGCACACAACCGATAATGTAAAAACCCAAAATTTCACTTCAGGATGCTTCCTTGCTGGAAAGCCCACCCCTTACCCATGTGCAACCAATCAGCTTTCCATATTTGTCCTCTCCAAGAATGTGCAACGATCCAAATCGGTTGTCCTAATGAGCAGTAAAATACATTTCATCTCATTATTTTAAAAACATAGTTTTTGGAGGGTTTTTTTTGCCCCATCCTTCCTAATACCATGAATCTCCTGTGGATCTCATTGAGACAAAGGGTATACTCCTCACATTTTATGAGGAATATTTTCACCACCTAAATAACCTCCAGATTTCCATAGGATACAACTATGGTGGATATTTATCTGCGGTTTCCGTTATCTGCAGAACACAAAATAAGAACACATACCATGGAGTCATGCTAGAAAATGCCTAGAGGCATCATCCCTAGGCATCTTCTAGATCCTCCAGTGCAAGTCTATGGTATGTTTATACTGGAAGTCCTTTATTTTAATAGGGTTTGCTGTTATCCATGGTTTCCAATATCCACAGTAAGTCTGGAAACCAACCCCCTGTGGATACAAGGGTCCTACTGTACATTATACGTATATGCAGACACACACACACTATATCTATATAGAGATAAACAGATATATATATATATATATATATATATATATATATATAAATATATATATAAAAGATGAGTGATTGCACACAAACTCCCTTAGCTTTAATGTGTGTGTGTGTGTGTGCGTGTGCCTTGAAGTTACCTGTTAACTTATGGTGGCCTCATGAACTTCATAGTTTTCTTAGGCAATAAATACCCTGGTGGGAAGGCAAGGAGGAAGGGCAGGAGATGGGTAAAAATATGCAGGACTGGATGCTGATGGCTCCCAGGGCAGCTTCAAAGGAGCTCTTCAGGGTGCTGAACCTATTATGGGAACAGGTTTCAGCATCTTGAAAAATTCCTTTAAAGCCTGGAGGAAACCCTGGAGTAGTTTCACTGACCTAGAAACTGCCAGATGCCACTGACAATTCCCAGGTCAGTGAAATGACTCCAGGGTTTCCTCCAGGCTTTTAAGGAGTTCTCCAAGGTGCTGAAACCTATCGTTCAGCACTCTGGATAGCTCCTTTAAAGCTGTCCTGGGAGGTGTCAGCCAGCCCTGCATCCAATGTGAGAACATATTTGCCTCCTTCCTCTCTTGCACTACAGCCCCCATAGAGATGGTACTGACTGTTGGGATAGGATGCTGTTCCTAACAAGAAATCAGAAAAACAGTAGCATTCACCATCACCCCACCTCTCTCCATTTAATTAATGGCTGTGTCTTTTTGTTCTAACTTCCTCCCTGATTAACATTCCTATCCCCAATTATCCTCCTCTGCAGCAACTGGACTTCTAAATGCTATGCTCTGGATTTTTTTTTCATGACCTCAGGCCTATCTCAGGCAATTGTCCTTGTTAATTTAGGAAGCTTCAGGGAAAGATGGAAAGCAGGTCAGCTCAGCAGCTAATGTTGAGCCAAGACAGGCAGGGTGAGAGAGACAGATCGGTGGGTGGGAGGAAGGACGAGAGAGCCAAGGGCTACAGTATTATGGCAGTGGAAAATCAGGGGCCTTAGTGGTGTCAGAGGAGGTCAGTTGGAGTGGTTTCCTCTTCAGATTTAACATTTGCAAAATATTTGGGATGAATTTTCCAGCTGTTTTCTCACAGGTATTTCACATCAGGGAAGTCAAGAACATCTAGAAATTTTCTCATCCTTGATAAGAAATGGAGATCTTTCATCAATATAAAAGGTCAACTGCCATAAGAGTTTTCATGGTTTGGGGCTTTCTTGAAAAAAATTGTTTTCACAAAAAAAACATTTTTATTGCAGAAAAAGAAATAGTGAAAGAGCCACTGCTTTATAGAAAAACATTACTGTTTAAATATCCCAAAAAACATGTTTTTCAAGTGTCAAGAAACCCTGATGAGAAGAATCTTGAACTGGGGAGAATATCTGCAGTTTGGGTCTATTCTGTACAAAATTCACAAATGGTTGTTTTGTGCAGAAAACACTGTCTGTATGCAGAAATATTATTTTCTGTACAGAAAATGCTGTTTCCTGCACATAAAATGCTGTGCAAAACAACCATGTGTGATTTTTGTGCAGAGTAAGTGCTAAATTGTGAATAGGCTTCAAAAGCTGCATAGTTTTTGAAGATGTTCTCAGAGCAGGAAGAAAACAGCTGAAATAGCTGGTTGCATTCTTTGAGGAAAAAAACTGGTGAAGAATTGCATCCCTGTTGATCCCCAGGATATAAATACCCCAGAACATATTCTCACATTTTTTTGTAATACACCCCTATCGAAATGTCTTTCCTTCTTCTCTGGGTATTCACAAGGGCTTGTTTCGAAACAGGAAAAGCAGGGGTAAGAAAACTTTGGTGCTTTGGAACTTTTTGGAGCATCTTTGAGAAGCCCCCACCAGCATGGTTAAGGGTAAGGGATTGTGGGAGTTGCAATCCAAAACATCTGGAGGGCAAAATTCCCCACCACACCCCAATCCCTGAAAGGAAGAAAATATTCTTACCTGAAACACAGTAAGAATGGCAGTGGGGAAGGTATCAAAGTTGGTGGTTGGTGTTTCATCATTAAAATGAAACCTAGGGAGAGGCAGAAAATGTATGTTTAGGCAATGAAGAGGGAGGTTTGATCTTTACAGGAAAAAAAACTTGGTGGGTAAATCCAATAGTCCCTCTAAGTCTCCAATCCGGATTCCTGCAGCAGCTCACAGCCTGCCTGAAGGCAACAGACATAGAATCATAGAATCATAGAGTGGGAAGAGACCAGAAGGGCCATCTAGTCCAACCCGCTGCCATGCAGGAATACACAATCAAAGCACTCCTGACAAATGGCCATCCAGCCTCTGCTTAAAAACCTCCAAAGAAGGAGACTCCAAGCCAAACAGCTCTTACTGTCAGGAAAAGGTGCTGCTTTTCATTGGAGGAAGTTTCAGTCAATGAAAAGTGGTGCCTTTTCCATTGCTCCAGCATGAAGGACGGATGGAGGAAGTCCTGTGGTATCACCAGCCTTTTCCGGTACAGTGATGTTGTCCTCATGACCTCCTGGGGGGCTTTTTAAATCATGTGATAATCTCCCCAGGCCTATAGTATTCGCTGAGGTAGCTTTCTTTCCCTCCCCGTTCACCATCCCAATTTGGACAGATCCTTTCATGCATTCCAGTGCAACACAAACAGCCCATCCACAAAGCTGAAGTTGAAAAACCAGCTCAAGGGATCGCCAAACACCTCTGAACTCTCCCGCATTGGTGGAAGAGAACTCCTTCAAAAAACATTGACCTGAGAGTGTTTAGAGTTGGACTTACTGTCCTCCAAAGAGCTGCATCCCGAGTAGAGCAAACACGACAATGAAGAGGAAGAGGAGGAAGAGCAAGCTGATGATTGACTTCATCGAATTCAGCAACGAGACCACGAGGTTCCTTAGAGAATTCCAGTACCTAAGAGTCCAAACCAAAGCCAGTTAAAAAAAAAGAGATGGACACAACAGGACAAAGTAGAAGGGTGTTTTCTTTGGACCTTCCTTCAGCAAAAAGAAAAAGCAAGGCATCTTCAGTTCATAATGGCAGGGAGGGGAGCATGGCACCATCTCTTCTTCCAAAGGGGCCAGAGGAATACACAAAACAGCAGACAGTGTTAAAAGGAAGGTCAGTTCTGATATAATGTTGCTTCACTGCTTTTTTGGCTTATACTCTCCCTTTCCACTATACATAATACTCAAGACAACTGACAATGGTAAAACCATAAAATGCAATATATATATATATATATATATATATATATATATATATATACTCTTGGGTATGTTTCTTTTCCCAGTATGCTGGACTGGCCGCTTATGCAACGAATCCCATCACTCCCCTCACTCCCTCAGCCACTCACCACCTACATGAAAATTCCCTCTCCAACTCACAATCCACTCCTGCCACTCAATCTGTATCTATACCCCCAGCCTCACAAGGGCCCCTCCCTCCTCTCCCTCCCTCAGCCAATCACCCACATGCAAATTCCCTCTCCGACTCACAATCCACTCCTGCCACTCAATCTGCATCTATACCCCCAGCCTCACAAGCCCCCCTCCTCTTCCTCCCTCAGCCAATCATCACCCACATGCAAATTCCCTCTCCACCTCACAATCCACTCCTGCCACTCAATCTGCATCTATACCCCCAGCCTCACAAGCCCCCCTCCTCTTCCTCCCTCAGCCAATCATCACCCACATGCAAATTCCCTCTTCACCTCGCAATCCACTCCTGCCATTCCATCTACACCCCCAGCCTCACAAGGGCCCCTCCCTCCTCTCACTCCCTCAGCCACTCACCACCCACATATAAAACAATGCAATATTACATTTATAAAGTAATAGCATGCAGCTGAACCATGTGAACCTTTCAAATCTGCTATAACGGTATATGTTACACTGGATCATCTAGTTGTATTTTTAAAAAGACAAGTGAATTCCAAGGATAGGGTGCAGCCACCAAAAAGACTGTGTCTCACATGCCTCTGATGGTGGTAGGACACAGTCAAAGACCTGTTCCAAATACAGTCTGACCGCCGTATCCATGGGGGTTTGGTTCCCAGACTCACCGCAGATACTGGAAATCATGGATAACAATGAACACCACTAAAAATAATGGGACTTCCCATTTAAAATACATAGAGTTGCCTTGGAGGACCTGGAAAATATCTAAAGAGGACAGCTGTCTAGGCATTTTCTATAAAGACTCTATGGTGGGTGTCCAGTTTTGTGCCCTGCAGATAACTGAGACCATGGATATGGGGGTCCAACTATATCTCAAAACCATGGGGGAAATATACAGACACTCATTTTTCAAGGTGGCGCTGTCACTTGGGATTCCACACACACACTGAGAGCTACAGAAGAGGGGCCAAGCCCTAAGCCATGGAAGCCCTAATGTTAGCACTCAAATAAGCATAAGCAACGTGAATGCCAACTGGCATCCCCTTTTTATGTCTGGTGATGCATTTCCCCTCTTTTGGCAACCCTGAGTGAAGTACCTGAGCATGTTAAGGCCATGGATTTGTGAGCAAAGTAACATGAGTAATGCACTCAGAGACTGAATCACTCCTGGCCAAAAAATATTGGCTTGACCTAGAATTAAAATGGCTTATTTCCCTGGCAGTTTGATTTCCACTTCAGCCTAACCAGGGCCTTCATTTCTACAGAGCTGTGAAACTTTTCAGCTGTTTTTCCCTAACCTAACCTTCTCCTTTTTCTATTTCTTTTTTTTTTTAATAGTAAGAGGTGGCAAAACACTGAGGATGGTAGCTGAGGAGTGAGGGCAGACGGAAGAATTGAAAAGTGAGTCTTCTCTGTGAAAATATATCTCTTAACATGAATGCTCCACCAACCATCCATACACTTGCACAGAGATTTTGGCAGGACCTTACAGATAAGGTTGCATTTCTCCATCCACCCCACACACTGTAGCTTCCTTCTTCTCCCACCCACCCTGCAATCAAAGGGATGAGACCAGAAGGGGGGAACTGTGTGGGGCCCAGGGACCAAATTTCCCTGTGGGCTATACAGCCCTACAACATGTCCAAATACCTTAATTTCCCTCTGCAATCCCTCTCAGAACTCTCTCTCTCTCTCTGGGCTTGTCTACATGAAGGAAAAAAAATACCCAGACTGTTCCACAATAATAGCAAGTCACAGCAGCTGCAACATGTCTTAATGGTTTTACAGACCCCATAAACTTTGCATGCCTGTAGCTGAGACGATGGCTGTGAGTGAATTGCTTGTGTTTTTAAATCTGCCACCACCACACTTAAAAACCAAACTATTTCTATGGTGTGCACCAGCGATATTCCACCTTTCCAAAAAGAGAGAGAGAAAAATATCACAAATCCTCATTTTATTGCCTTAGCGATCACTTGCTAAGGTAAAAATTCAACATGGCAGCAGCGGGCGCTTGCCCGGCAACCCAGCCTCTCCCCCTGCGTTCACCCAGCCAATCAGGTTTGCACTTTGTTTTATATGGGGAAACAATTCATGTTGGATCAGTTGTCTTAATGAGCAAAAATGTGCATATCACAGGAGCTTTTAAAAAAAAATAGTCAGGAAAACCGGAATGCTTTTCTTGCATAGTTTTTCCTCTTTTTGCCCCCCCTCCTTTACAATACAACAAGACAATGGGGGGGGGCTCATTAAGACAGCTTATTTTCGAAACAAATTCTGTGAGGAGTATTTTCACAGCATAGACAGCCCCCAATCCCTTACTCTCTTTCTGTGCAATGCTAGAAATTTGTAGACTGAAGGATAACTTCAGGCAGAGGGGAAACTCCCAAAGCCACCGAAATGGGTGGTGCCCACATGTGGCCCATGGACTAGGTATTATTCATCCCTGCACTTATGTAAAACAGGAGACAAAGAGAGAGAGCGAGATCAAGGGAGGCTGTCTGTTGAAGGGCACAGTCAACCTCTCAGCAACCCCCCTCTACCATTTTCATTTTCTTCCTGAGCTATGGGGAAGAGAGAATGGAAATGCAGAGGGGAAAGATGCTGGGGACATTTATATTAGGAAAACTAATGATTCTGAAAATGAAGAAAGACCCATTAAGGCAATGACTCTCTCAAACAATCTCACATTAGACAGCCAAGCCTGCTGTCCAAAAGACTCCCAAGAACTGGACAGTGCTTTAAATCCCATTTTACGTAGCAACTATTAAGAGGTTTCTGATGGTATGAAGGCAGCAATTCTTCTGATTCTTCCCCTGCTCGCCAATTATTTCCATCCCTCTCGCAACGTCCAGGGGCACTTTTGAGGCAGGGAAGCTGGTATCCATAACAACCCGCGGGCAAGTCCTCCAGCATCCGAGCCTCCACCTCCAGGACGGTCCATGGCAGCCCATTCTTAATCTCAAAGCATCCATTCAAGGGCAGCAAAATTTTGGAAGCTACTTTCAAAAAGAAATTGTTAACCATTAGAGTTCCAGGGAGCTGGTTACAGTTCACACATTCTGCAGCCACAGATTCCACCATCCAGAGCTTGAAAATGTTCTTTAAAAAAAAAAAATCTAAAAAGCAAACCTTGATTTGCCATTTTATATAAGGGACACCATTTACTATGCCATGGGACTTGCATGGGAGGGTCCTGGAGCCAAACCAAAGCAGGGCCCCCTGTACCAGGAGAGATGCCATTTTAAAGGTAACGCTTCCTCAGTTTGTCAAAAGTAACATGCACACATGTTTTTTGTAACTGCACAGAAAGTAGTATTTCTTCATGGAAGGGTTATTTTCCATGCAGGAAAAAAAAAACAGTTTCCTGTCCAGGAAATGCTGTTTCCTGCGCAAAGCCACCCCATGCAAATTTTGCGCAGAATAAATCCCAAATGGTGAAGATTTCCATCACTCCAGGCTTCTTCTCCTTGGGAGTCTGAGGCTCGAAAAAGCTGTTTTACTCATTTTTTTTTTTACTATCCTTTCCACACTGTTAGAGATACAAGCTTGCAACAGAGATGCAACCACAAACATGGCTAATATGATGGCAAGTTCTTTAGGCAATAAGCACTCAAAGGGTTGAATACCAGATCTTTCCATTGCAATTTCTTCCAGGTTCATTAAAAAAAAAAAAAAAAACAGGTTCCTTCCATCATATTTTTGAAGAAATATACAACTTCTTGGAAAAGTTCTTATTAAAAACAGGGACTAAACAACATTGTCTATCATCCCCATTTATGTCTACACTGCTGCTTCCTGTAGCAAGTGCACTAGTAAGGAAGACCACAAAATTGGTCTTCTCCAGTCCTGAATGCAGTCCTAAACTTTGGTCCTCCAGACATTTTGGACTTCAGCTTCCAGAATTCCTGGCTGTTGTCCACAGTGGCTAGGGCTTCTGGGAGATGAAGGGGGAAAAAACACCTAGAGGACCACAGTTGGGGAATCACTGCCTTAATGCCACTGGTATAAATGGAGGAAAGGAAGAATTTTCAATAGGTCTCTGTGTTGTATTAGGATGTGAAAGAGAGAAAGAGCAGAGATTGGGAAAGACCAGTTTGGTACTACAGTTCCCAGAATCCTACAGCCACTGTCCATGCTGGTTTGGGATTCTGAGAGTTGTCATCCCACATGTAACATTTCCAGTACGGGCAGTAGTATGTGCAATAGTACAGAACAAAAGATCATTGCATCCAAGAGAGACAAGGACTCCCCCAATAAACCTGCCACATACTTGGTTACTTTGAAGATCCTCAACAGCCGAAGAGCTCTCAGCACACTAATGCCAAAGGAGGTGCCAGGCTTCACTGCAGCCCAGATGACTTCAAAGATGCTCCCCACGATCACCTGCAAGAGAAGAACCATACAGTGGGTTAAGGAAGGGAAAGGTTGGATGCTAACTGGTCTGCGCCTCTATGACAAAAAGAAGGAGCTAATTCTGCAGATCTCTTAAACTGGTGCTCCAAGCTGTCTGATCCACCTTTTGGGGGAGAAGTCCACAATGATGTATTCATGTTTCTGCTGAGACTGTTATTCTGGAAAAGCTCAGCTCTAAAGTTAAGGAATGTAACACTTATGGCCCTGAAGATAGCTTTGAAAAGCAGTGAGGGGAAGGTTGAGGTTGAGGAGACGGTGGAGGAGAAAAATGGGAGAAGATTTCTGTTGATTCGCTAGTGGGACTATCAACGTCTGCTGCTTCTTTACCCTCTCCATGATAAGTAGAAGGAGATACATGTATGCAAAATAAAAAAGATCACTTTATCTTTGTAGGAAGTTAATTTAAAAGTTGAAGAAGAGCAGACAGCGTACACAGCCCTTGCTCAACTCTACCACAACCAACAAGGTAAAAACAAATACCAATTCATACCATTGGATGCTTTTTTTGTCAACTGGAAACTGTGATGCTTTATTCCAAAATCAGGTTCTTATTTAGTCAACATACAGGCTGTTTCAAACACTATGGATCACCAAACTCAGCAGTTGTAGCTTACATGTCAGTGGGGTAGTGAATGTGTTTTGGGCTTTAGTCTGAACTTTAAAGGAGCTATCCAACATTCTGAACCTATTTGGGGGGGAGAGTTCTACACCCTGGATTGCTCCCTTAAAGTTCAGATTAAAACTCAGAGTAGATTCACCATCCCACTGTCATGGAGGTTAGAGGATATATTTTTTAAAATATCATACTGAAAGTCTCATTGGTGCACTATCCCAGCAGAGACGCCACTGGCAGTGGGGGAAGGCAGATAAAGTTACTTTTGGTAAAGCTGCTGTTGGTAACTTTATCTTTGCCACTTGGGTCCAGACTATTTGAAGGACTGTGGGTGCATCTACACTGTAGAAATAATGCAACTAGACACCGCAATAAAATGAAGTAATAAAAAGTTCTCCCTTTGAAAAATATAAAAGAGGGTGGGAAAACTTTTGAAAACACTAGAAATAAAGGACAGCCACTGGCCTCCTGGACCAATAGGATTCTGGAAATGGAGCATAAAGAAGCTCAGAGGCCCAGAAATGTTTGGAACCTGCAGACAGGAAGAGTTGGTGCTAATTTAAATTCATAAAGTAAGCTGGCCTCTTATGTAGGTGGTTTCCTCTGCTTTATACCACCATTTGCATTTCACAAAACTTTCCATTTTACCTCTCCAAGCTTCTCTGCTACTTTGCTTTCTGCTGCTTCAGCACTTTCTTGTTCTTCCTTTTCTTCCTGGCTGTAACACAGCCACCCAAGGCACTCGGAAAATAAATATTCACAAGGCTGAAGTCACAAAAACTGCAAACTACCAGAGTTTTTTAGATGGTCCTAACTTGCGGCGTGAGTGCAGGGATCCAAAAGGCTTCTGTGCAAGAGGGCCATTAAGATAAAGCCTGAGGAATTCCCTACTGGCCTGGAACTACAGCCAAAACACCTAACTTTTGGGAAAGTGGGGGCTGAAGGAGCTGGGCACTGCATGGAGAAATCAGTATAACTGCACTTGGAAATACAAAAAGTGGAAGTAATAGCTACAAGGTTGGAGAGGGAATGGTATAGCTGGCAGGCCTTGAGAAATAGAAGTGCCATTATCCAGTGGCAGCTGGTGCCTAGCATTATCAGTGAGGCAATGAATCCATTCCAGGATTTAATCCAGGCCTTAAAGGAGCTCACGAAGGTGCTGAACTGTATTCCCACATAGGTTCAGCACCTTGGATAGTTCCTTTAAAGCTCTCTAAAGCCTAGGAGGGATTCACTGCTCTCCTGATATGGGAGCCACTCCTTGCCTTCAGGGAGATCTTATGCTGCCCTTGGGCATCCAAACTTTTTTAGGAAAAAAAAAAACTTGGACAACAACTCCCAGCCCCACCACCCCCAGCCATGTGAGCAGGGAGATTATGAGAGCTGTAAACAAAAAATCATAGAATCACAGAGCTAGAAGAGACCACAAGAGCCATCTAGTCCAACCCCCTGCCCTGCAGGAACACACAAGCAAACCATTCCCGACAGATGGCCACCCAGTCTCTGTTTAAAAACCTCCAAAAAAGGAGACTCCACCACACTACGAGGCAGTGTATTCCACTTCAGCCATGGCTCTGTCACACAGCAAGCAAAATAGCCCTTGGCAAGTGTCTACTTTGACCAGCAGAATTGATGCTAATTAGCGGTTTCACTGGCAGGTTTTAAAGGGAAAAGCCAAACACTTCTCTTCAGGCCCTGAGGCTGGCCTGGTCCTACTGCAAGCACAGATGGTTGGCACACAAGAGAAGATGCCGTCCTAGCAAGCAATGCTGGCAAGCATCAAATGTTCAGGGCTCCCGAGCCCTAGAATTTTCTAACCCAAGCCAAAGCAACCAAAATTAAGGCTAGAATCTCAGTCCCCCTTTGCCAGGAGTGAGCCGTTGAAAGGCATGGTACTTATTTCTAAGCAATCCCCTGTAGAATTGCACTGTCATAGCCAGTGGCGAAATTCACCTTAGCAGAGCAGCTAAGATGCTGATTTGCACTCTGTCACTTGCTAATTCTTTACCATTTGTGAATCCTGCTGGGGATTTCATGCTGTCTCCCTGTGTGGTTTGCCATCACCCTTGTTCCTCCCCTGCTCCCTGTTGTCTTCATGCCCACTCATTGCTGCTTTATAGCCCCTTGAGGCCTAGGAGCATTTTGTAGCTGGGTGTAGTGTGACAAAATATATGATTCATTAACATGTTTAAGCACTGGACTAGGACCCTGGAGACCAAGGTTTGGATTCCCGCTCCACCATAGGAGCCCACTGAGTGGCTTTGGGCAAGTCACATTCTCTTAGCCTCAGAGGAATCATAGAATCATAGTTGGAAGAGACCACAAGGGCCATCCAGTCCAACCCCTGCCATGCAGGAACACACAATCAAAGCACTCCCAAGATGTCCATCAGGCCTCTGTTTAAAAACATCCAAAGAAGGAGACTCCACCACACTCCAAGGCAATGCATTCCACTGCCGAACAGCTCTTACTTTCAGAACATTCTTCCTAATGTTCAGGTGGAATCTCTTTTCCTGTAGTTAGAGTCAATTGCTGTGTATCCTAGTCTCTGGGGCAGCAGAAAACAAGCTTGCTCCATCCTCAGTATGATATCCCTTCATATATTTAAACATGGCAAGACATGGCAAGGAAGGCAAAGGCAAACCCCCTCTGAACCAATCTTGCCAAGAGGACACCATGACAGGTTCACCTTAGGGTCATCACAAGTCAGAAATGACTTGAAGGCACACAACAACAATTAATTTTTCTATTAAAATATTTCTGTCCTGCCCTCTGTCATGAGATCTCAGGGCAGCATATAATAAAAACATGACAGAACAGTTTGAAACATAAGAAGGAAGAAAATAGTTTAAATAGGATCAAAACATATTTGAAAAGATCATCAAGTTAAAACAGCAGAAAAGGATGAAACAGTTGGAGTCATGTACATGTATACTTTTAAAAAAAAAACAGTTTAGGATCCAAAGGCTTTAATGAATATGGAAATGAAAAGGAAACCAGTAATTGAGGGACAACATTTAAAAACTTGAAAGGCATGAGAATGGGTGTGTGTGTGGGATACATGTGGACCTGAACAGAGGTGACAAATATCACTGTGATTCTGCGAGAGTGTATCTGTTAGGCTCTAACAGCTTTGCGGACACAGACCGTACAACCCCCAATCCCCTCCTTAAAGAAGACACATACGCTCACAGTGGAGTAACAAAATGTATTGGGTACATATATGGAAAATTGGTTAAGTATATGTTAGTAGATAATTATTATTGGCAATAAAATGGCCGCAACTTGCAGATGGCTGCAAAATGGTTGGCAATTATGCATGGGTCATGATCTCATCATTGACCCAACCCATGTTGGTCAAAGGCCACTCATCGGACATTTCCGACTCTCATGGAGGAGAGAGCTGATGGCCAAGCCATCCCACCTGACACTCTCTCTCCCCCTGCAAACAAGGTAACAATTAACAATGAGCAGGCCCGCCCTGATTGGATCCCCCTTCCCCCACCCCTTCCAGGCCACCGAGCATGCTGGGAAGGAGACAGGCAAGATGGCGGCTCCCACATTGCCCAGCCATGCAGTCGCTGGGGGGGGCACCCCCGAAGGATTGCATGGGGGGCACCGGCTGGGCCACAAATAGGCCCTCCGACAAGCAGCAAACCCCCTTGTATTGTATGCTTCTTGGATTTCTGGCAATAAAGTTTTCTGATGAACTCCAAAACTTTTGCTTACTGAGTCTGGGAATGCTGATATCTGACACCTGCCGAGCACAGGCACCTGTCACTAACAGGATACCACCCAACCCCTGGAGAGCCACAAGTTCTACGGACAGTCCTTCCTTCTAAGGACAGTTGCTGGAAGACCGGGCACCAGCCTCAGCCATGGAGACAACATACAGAAGGTCAGTATTGTACAGACAGAAATTCCACAGGTCTCTTCTTACCCCAAAGTCAAAGCAATTGAAGGAGGAGTGGAAATAGTTCCTCGGCCCCAGGCCATACATCTTCAGGGACATTTCAGTAAGAAACAAGCCAAGGAAAACAAACTCGGCAAAATCTAAGAGAAAGGAAGAGAAGAAGCAGAAGGTCATTGGATTAAATTTAAATGTAAATTTAAATGATGGCTTTTGGATAAAGAGGGATGCTTATCTTCATCATGGACCAGATCCTTGCCAGTCAGATGATGTGTAGGGGAATAATACTATGTAGAGAAGTATCTAATCTAACTACTGTGGACAATGTAGGCATGTTGGTAAGGATAACTAAGAATTTTGTGTTGTCTGCATTTGGTCTGGCTTCCTGGCTCAGACGTCTGCTTTTTTCCCCCTACACTTCTTCAAATTCTTCAATTCAGGTTTTGGCTTTTGAAATGCAGGTTGTAGCATGCATATAAAAATGCAGCTTTCACTATTTCATAATTTAGTATAATACATGTATAAAACTGCATAGTATTTGTATAAAAATGAGTGTTTTACAAGAAAGTGTGTATGTCTTTTAAAAGCATCTGTTTTCTTCAACTTTTAATTAAAAACCCTTTATGTTATCCACTGCTGGCAGATATTTTGAAACCATTATTGGATGGGAATTCATTTCATTTGGTCGATTTTATATCTGATTTCATTTGATGCAATTTTATGAATATGTTCATACTGCTGTCAGGCTATACCCTGGCTTGGGAAGACAATGGCTTTAAAAGGCTGCCAAGAAATGGAATAAAGAAATGAGCAAACACATGAATATTTTAGGCTAAAATACATATCCATTTCTGTATTGATGGGGGGAGAATGCAAGGAAAGAACAGATATACTGTATAAACAAAGACATACAAAACTGACATGCACCATAAACAGGGTAATTCAACCATCTGTATTTGTCATACTTCTGATTATACATAAAACCCAGTGAGTGATGCAAGTCTGTCACCTCTTTACTATCTCTCAAGATAGAGACCTTGCCAGAAGTCACTATCTGTATTATTCATTGCAAAAGGAAGGGTTTAGGGCCTGACATGAGCACTGAAATAACTGATTCTTAACTTATAGAGCAATAACAATTATATGAAACAGAGGAAAATGTTATAACATTGGCCAAACTATTTGAAACTGATTATTTATTTATTTATTTATTGCCATGGCGGCCTCCTATAGAATCCTGAGATTGGTAGTTTGGCAAGGCACTAGAGCTCTCTGGTGAGAATTTTAAATATTCCTCCCTAAACTGAACATCCCAGCTTTCCTTAGGAGGAACCATGGCAATTAAAAGTGAAATCATAGCACTACAATTGTGCAAATGGCCTCTAGTCACATGGAGCTTAAGTATAGTATCATAGAAACATAGAGTTGGAAGAGACCACAAGGGCCATCTAGTCCAACCCCCTGCCATGCAGGAGTACCCAATCAAAGCATACCCGACAGATGGCCATCCAGTCTCTGTTTAAAAACCTCCAAAGAAAGAGATTCCACCACACTACAAGGCAGTGTGTTCCAGCACTTTTCAGGTTTAGAGTTTTGTGATGTGCTAACCAGGTGGGCTTCTTTGTGCTCTCTTGGATGCTACAGCCAAATCCACACTGTACAAATAATCCAATTTGAAACTGGTTTATTTGCCATGGCTCCTTCCTATGGAATCCTGGAATGTGTAGTTTTATAAGTTCTATAGCCCTCTCTGCCAAAAAGTGCTGGTGCCTCCCCAAACTACAAAGGATTTAAGAGTTAAACAAAGGAGTTAAAGTGGAATCATAACATGACATTTCCATAGTGTGAAAGGGCCCGAGTGGTCCTAGGTGCCGTTCCACCTCCTGCAGCTCAAACAGCCACCAATTGGCTGGGAGAGTGTGCTGGGAGAGTGCCATCGTGCCACCACAAGGCTGGCAGCTATCACCCTCTCAGATTTGTGTATAAGTACAGCAAATGGGATTGAACATAAGTATGTTAAATCTGCATAAGTCGCATTAAATGGGATCACAGCCTGTGTGCAAGAGAGAGACTCGAAAGTGAAAAAAAAGTCTCCATGGGTGGTGAGTGGGCAAGTTAGTCCAGCATGGAGCAAGCCAAGTGTGGGGCCGCCGGGGCTGTTTTTGTTGCCCTTGATTCTTCCAACTCCTCTGAACTCCCATTTTCTTCTGATCAAGAGAAAGGTGAATTGCTTCTCCCAGTAAGTCTTTTAAATCAGTTGCAAGCCCACCTGTTCTGCTTAACCTAGAAAAGTGCTGTTGCTTTTAAAACCAGAAGTGGACATTTGGCTACTTCTATATGGTCCACCCCCCAAAGGTATCCTGTCTGCCCACCCCTGAAAGACCCCGAGGGCAGAAAATTGCTCTTTGATCCTGCTGCTGTTGTCCACCCCAAATCGAAGAGGATGCTGGCCTGAGATGCATCCATCCATCGCCATCGATCAGCCTCTCCTCTAGTTGATGGATCAAGACTCTACCCATGCCTTCCAGCCATTGTAATGAGGAGGGGGGAATGTAATTCTGTGTTGTTTGGCCATTCCTGAATTTAATTTCTTTTAGAAGAAGCATTTTATAATACAACAGGATGGAAGGAAGGGAGGACAGAGGGAGGGTTTGCTGCAAATTGTTAAATCTAATTTGGTGTGGGTTTCCTTTTTAAAGTCTTAAAAGATTGCACACAGAGAAAAGGCCACGCCAGTCCCTTTCCACCCAATACATTCGAATTAGGCAATTAGCAGCCCTTTGTTTGTCAGTCATTGACACAGATTAATTCGATTTTCAAGCTGTCATGAAGGATCAGTCATTGGGGTGGACTTCAGCAAGGATGGGATAAAGCTGCCTTCCTCAACCTGGTGTCTTTCAGAGGTGCTAGGGAACAAACCCCATCGTTCGCCATCCCTAATCACGATAGGGGTTGTAGTCCAACACATTGGGAAGGCGCCGGCTGGTGAAACAAACAAGTTGTCTAAACAGCAAAAAATATTCCTCATGGAATGCTAGGAGAATCCTACCTGTCTTCATGGCATTCTGCATCGTTTTGCCGTATTGGGGAGGAGGGGTGCCCAAAACATCAAAAACACTGCAGGAAAACCTTTGCGGCTTTTCCCGGAGTTTTTGAAAAACAACAAGGGGACTGCGCATTTCTGCTTGTTGGGACAAGCGGTTCATTATGAATCACTTTTCATAGGAGAGAAAGTGTGAAGCTGATTGGTTGGGTGGGCATGAGGTTGGGGCCTGCTAACAAGGCAAGTGCCCACTGCTGCAATGTTCAATTTTCACCTTAGCAAGTGAGTGAGCGCTAAGGCAAGAAAACATGGTGGGGTTTTTTTAATGCTTTTCCGTTGAGTCAAAAAATTGCTCTATTCCACTTTGGAGATTTTTTTTTTAAGTTCAGTGGTAGCAAATTGAAGTAAGTACCAACACAAGTAAATCACTCGTAGCCACCATCTTGCATGCAAAACTTACGGAGGCAAAAACACCATTAAGACAAGTCACAGCTGCTGCCAAACACCATTACTGTGGGGCAGTCTCCTTTTTTATTTTCTTGCTTCGTATAGACAAGCCCAAAGACCCAATCTTGCAGGCACTTGTATAAAGATGTGGCTGGGAATGAGAACTGGAAACATCCCATTTTGGACTGCTTCCCTTCTTCCACAAAGCACGTTATCTAATATATTCAGCCAACATAAATAGGAATGCTTGTTTTGAAGCTTTTTCCTGCTATGCATATTGAGAACCACAGGGAGAGCCAGGCTGCGATTTCAAAGGCGAACACAGGCTCAAGACACTAATTGCACACTGTAAACATACAGCACCTGGCTGAAGAGGGATGTGCTTGGCTGGTTCTGCCTGTGAAAAACTAAAACCAGTTGCTTCTCTTAATGAGAGTAGAGGTACGTTGCCTATTGCTGAATGAGGTATCTTCAAATCTAGGAAAACTCTCTCTCTATAATTCTCTTGGGTATGTTGCCTTTCCCAGTGTGCTGATTGGCTGCTCAGGAAACAAGCCCAACCAATCACCACCCACTTGCAAATTCCCTCTCCACTTCACAATCCACTCCTGCCACTCAATCTGTGGCCCAGATTGGGACCCAGCCAGTCAACTGGTGGAAGTGGTGACAGGCCGCCTGTAACGGGACCTAGGCAGTCAACTGGTGGCAGTGGGACACCACTGCTGCCACTGTGACAGGACCCAGAAAGTCAGCTGATGGTGGAAGCAGCAATGGGCTGCCTGCAATAGGATCCAGTCAGTCAAATGGCAGCGACAATGAGCCACCTGCTACAGGAACCAGACATTCAACTGGTGGCGGCTGAGGCCACAGCGTCGGCAAGGCAACAATCACCCTCAGCAATTCCAGGAAAAGTGTGGAACTCTGAGAAGGGGGAGGAGGAATTTTAAAATCCACTGGCATAACTTACAGGGTTGTTGTGAGTCTACTAGGCATTTTGGGGGAGTTTGTTAATGGCATATGTTACACCAGGTACAGCCTAATATATTTATACATTTATTTATTTATAGTATTTATACCCTGCTCCAACCAAGGGTCTCAGCATGTTTTTTGTTAGCAATAGCACTTACATTTCTATACCACTTTATAGCACAAGTACTATCTAAGCGGTTTTACAATGTGCTAGCTAATTGCCCCCAACAAGCTGGGTACACTTTGAGGGCTAGCCATGTTGGCCATGCAGCAAAACAAAATCCAAAATCCACCAAAAAAGTGATACCTTTATTAGCCAACCAAATGCAAAACACATAATGCAAGCTTTCGAAGTTCTAGTGGTTTCTTCATCAGGCCAAAGATATTAAAAAAGAAAAGTGATGATGTTGGAGTCACAGGCCTACATCGTCACTTTACTTTTCTTTTTTACCCTCTTTTGCCTCAAGAAGAAGCCAGTATAGCTTCAAAAACTTGTATCATGTCACAGGTAATTTATTATTAGAAAGAGACATAGGATGTTAGTGATATATTTGGAGCCAGAAGTCACACAAAGTTCATACATGTACTCTGCCAAGGAAATAGGCCGGCTAAATCACCCAAACATTCACACTTCGTGAGAATCATGACTCTTCCTGTAAACATGGAGAACCTGAATTACAGCTATCTGCTACATTGGATTCATTTCATTGCTTTGCAAATCAATGTCCCATCTTCCCCCATCACTTAGTCAAAGAGAGAATGCCTATCAATCACTGGATACCAGATCGCCCCAATTTCCCAGTTCCTGACTGGTCTGGAAACCCTTTGTTCATGCAACAGGAAAACAAATGTTCTTTTGATCCAGAGTGCAACTTCAAAAGAATTTTCCCTTTAAAAGCCCTGGAAAAAACTCAGGTTCTTTGGTTCAGATGTCCCATCCTTCTGAATCTATGTCACTTCTTCACTTGTTTTCCCCCAATCTCTCCCTCCTTCTGAATTACTTGTTAACCCTCCCCGGACCTCTAGCCAACTCCCAGACAACTTTTTCCCCGATTCCATAATCCTAACCTTCCCCTTCCTAAAGCTTCTCCTACCCCACTTTTGTTACTGCTACTCGAGAATAATGCCGCTTCTCCTAAGGAGACAAGCTGCAGGAGCAGTTGCAGTATTTCCCTAGAAGCCTAATTCCCTTTTCTAACTATTTCTTGCCTTACTCTGATAGCCTTGTTCACTTGATGAACGAATGCATGGGATGTGTGAATGCCTCAATTTAGGTCAATAAAGTTTCATCAGTTATTTTTGAACATCTGCTTCCATGTTTTTCATAAGCTCAGCCTGTATACACAGTGCTTAAAGTCCCATAATTTACATGACCTCTCACTAAGCCATTTGAGATGTTTCTAATTCCCTACTGAAGCTGAGATCCTGCATGGACTTTCCACGGACACTAGTATTTCACATGATGGGAACCAGCTTGGATTGTGCACAAGGAGAAAGGTGGGACATAAACTTAACAAGCAAGCAAGCATATGTTAGCATGCTGCAGAGAAACAGAGGTTAGTCAACTGGTGCAATGCAGAAGGCTCTAGAAAACTATGTTCTGGGATGTGCTCTCTGTTCACAGAGAGGAGTATCTGGTTGGCCTGTTCACTATTCCCTTGCATCAGGGTTGGACATCTTTGGAGAGTTCAGGAGAACAGTTCCCTCCTCAGCCTACCATGGGCCACACTACTCCTACCCAACTGGACATGGCTGGAAAACCACTTCCAGTTGCTAACCCCCCCCCCAAAAAAAGCATTGCTGCCTTCTTAATATCCTGCCTCTCTTCCTCAATGTAGCGCTTGTCCGATGTTTGGGATTGCTACTCCCATCACATCCTGAGCATTAGTAATGTTGGCTGGGACTGATGGGAGTCCAAAAGATCTGGAGGATGCTAAGCCGAGGAAAGGGATTTTAAACAAGCAAGACAACAAAGAATCTCCACACCCCTTCCATCCCCACAGAGGAGAAGTGTTCCCATCACCTGCTCATTAAATGTCTGCATTGACATAAAGCACATGAGGACTACAAAGCATTCTGCTCCCTCTAGTATAGATGGTGACAGTCCAAAAATCACAAAACAGGTCTTCTTGGGGCAGCCTGCAGGCTTTTACAGGGACATGAAATGAATTTTTCCCCTATTCTTTTCTCCTTTCTTCCTCCCCCCTTTTCTTTCAAAGCACTCAAAACAGTCGGTAGCATTAAGCTGGGAGAGTTAATCAGAGCATTTCAACAAACAAAAAGTGGGGAGAAAAGCGAGAAGACGACAAAGAGGAAGGGGGGGAATCAGTGCAGACCCCACAGGCTCTCAGCGGCTATGAAGTTAATTTGTAACATAATTAAATTCTCCCCAGAGGAGGAGATGTGATTGAATTAGAGGTGCCCCAATCATGCTTAGGGTGTTGGCGATCCTCTGAGAGCAGACGCAGCTCCCTTCCACACCAAAGTTCACACGTCCAAAGTCCAATTACAAAATAACCGTCCATGTTGTTGTCTAATTAGAGGTGGCTGCATCTACTTCCCTTGTACTACCCTTGAGTATATGCTGCGGCCCCCGTTCCTGGCTACGGAAGAGGAAGGTAGAGGGCAGCTGCCATGACAGGACAGCGTACTAGAATGGCCTCCTTCAATCATGTGGGTCCCAATCTGCTTTTTGCTGGCTGGAACTCATTTATGCAGGTATTATCTTAACATTTTTTATTGGGTCCTACCCCATCTTCCCCCTGTCTTAGCCCGGCCTTTGCCACAGGGGCTGTGAGTCATGCAGTCCTGACAACACAGGGCTTTTGCCCAATTTTGCCCTTGGGCAATCCTCAAGACCCCTGGGACAAACACAGGGATAAGAGGGGGGAAAGAAGGGGTAGGGTCCAATACATAAAAACCCTAGGATAGCTGTACCCGGTGTAACATTCACCGTTATAGAGGATTATAAATATTATAAATTAATAACTCATTTTATATATTTATTCATATATTTCATAAATTGTTGTATGTGTTTTTCCCCTCAGAATCCTTTCACACAGTTCAGCTACATGGTATTATTTTAGGAAAAATTATTGCATTGTTTTACATGTGGGTGGTGAGTGGCTGAGGGAGTGAGAGGAGGGAGGGGCCCTTGTGAGTCTGGGGGTGTAGATGCAGATTGAGTGAGTGGCAGGAATGGATTGTGAGGTGGAGGGGGAATTTGCATGTGGGTGGTGATTGGCTGAGGGAGTGAGAAGAGGAAGGGAGGGTCCCTTCTGAGGCTGGGGGTGTAGGCACAGATTGAGTGGCAGGAGTGGATTGTGAGGTGGAAGGGGAATTTGTATATGGGTGGTGAGTGGCTGAGGGAGTGAGAGAAGGGAGGGGATTGGTTGGGTATGTTTTCTAAGTGGCCAATCAGAACACTGGGAAAGGAAACATACCCAAGAGTTTTATATATAGAGATATCCAGTAAAATCTGCTCCAGCAAGTGACAGCAGGGGGCTGGTCATGTCATCCTGTAACACCTGCTCACCCACACTGCAGAACTCTGTAGCTTGAGGTGGCTGACTGGCTTTTAAGGTGGATTTCAGGGTCATTTACCATTGTCTCAACAGTACCATAAATGCAAACAGGAAACATTTATGCTGCCATATGTCTAACTTGTGACAATTTTGCCTGACTGATAGGATGCCAGCCTTTGTCTGTAATATCCCAGAGAAAAATAAAGTCCTAACAAGGAATGTGTGAGAAGGAGGGGGGGAGAAAGAGAAACCTTCAAAAACCTTCCCTCTTTTTTGAGACTGAGTGAGAAACTGGAGGCCAGGCTTTCTCGCTTTTGCTGGCTCCTTGTTCTATTCTAAAGTCAAACACTGGAAATAATAAGGCTGTGAGGACAGACTGTTGAATATGATCCACTTTAAATCTTCATCGCTCTCATTTCACACAGGGCTAAGTGGTTAAGAAATGCTGTTGGTCTTCGCTGCCTCCTCCTGCACCCACAAAAAAGGAGCCATTAGTAGAAGATGGCTTGCACAGAAATGCTTTCAGTGGCGCATTTAAAGGAGAGAAGATATTCATCTCCCAGCTGGTGCCAGAAAGAATGTTCTTGTTAATTACAAACTCAGTGAAAAATTATATGGGGTATATGGAGCAAAAGAAGGGGGGAAGCCCCATTTTTATCACAAAGCAGGGTAAAGGAAGGAAAGACAATTCACCAGTGCTGATGCTGAGGGGAAGAAGAGGGAGATGATGAGAGAGGAGAGAGAGAGAGCATAGGAATGTTACAGGTGTTGTGACTTCTGCCCTAAGCCAGTGACTCTTAAACATTTCTTTATCAGGGACCCCCTTTGAATATCTTTCATTGCTGTGGATCCCCAGGACCTAATTTAAGATTTAAAACCATTATTATTATTATTATTATTATTATTATTATTGCAACTAACTGTACCCATCGTTAACATACACCATTGTAGTAGATGTCAAAGGTTTATACAGTTCAGTTATACACTATTATTTTAGGAAAAAATATTGCATTGTTTTCCATGTGGGTGGTGAGTGGCTGAGGGAGTGAGAGGAGGGAGGGGCTCTTGTGAGGCTGGGGTGTAGATGCAGATTGAGTGGCAGGAGTGGATTGTGAGGTGGAGAGGGAATTTGCATGTGAGTGGTGATTGGCTGAGGGAGTGAGAGGAGGGAGGGGCCCTTGTGAAGCTGGGGGGGTAGATGCAGATTGAGTGGCAGGAGTGGATTGTGAGGTGGAGAAGGAATTTTCATGTGGGTGGTGATTGGCTGAGGGAGGGAGAGGAGGGGAGGGGCCCTTGTGAGGCTGGGGGTGTAGATGCAGATTGAGTGGCAGGAGTAGATTGTGAGGTGGAGCCAGCCTTTGTCTTGGCTCATGCCACGTGGCCACTCCACTGCAGGGTGGAGGTGGGCCCAGCAGCCTTCAAGCCTTTGCAGACCCCTTGTGAAGATGTTGCTTCCCCTTGGGGGATCCCTGTACCACAGGTTAAGAAGCACTGTCCTAAGGTCACTGGTGAAATAGAAATAGAAACTGATGCTGGCGTGTCTCAGGGCTTGCCTACATGAGCCAAAATTTGGGTCCCCACTGCCTGTCATCATCACTGCCATCATCATCAGGTATCACAGCTGTAAGAGTGGGGAGCCGTATTTGCTTCCAGACAGGAAGTGAGACCAGAAGAGAGCAGAGGCACCTTGGGTTAGGAGAGCAGGCAATGTAGTCAAAAGGTATTGAAGGCCCTGCCACCACCACCCTCCCTGGATTTGCTGCTCCCCTGACATCAGCACCAGAAGCCATCATGCATAGGAAGTGAGATAGCTCCAAAAAGGAAGTCACTTTAAGCCAGGGGGAGGGGGTGCAGAGAAAAGAAAGGCATGGCATCATAACATTATGGCCTCTGTGAGCCTGGATATTGCAGCTTTTACAAAAAGAAGAAAGAAAGGCTGCTGCCACACTGCAGAAATAATGCCATTTGACATTGATTAATTGCTGAGGCTCAATGCTATGGAATTCTGAGATTTGTAGATTTGTGAGATATCTGTCAGAATCTGCCTGGTCTGTCAGAAAGCTGTGGTGCCACAATATACTACAAATTCCAGCTTCCATAGGATGGAGCCAAGACAGTTAAAGCAGTGTCAAACTGCATTATTTCATCAGTGTATCAGCAGCCAAAGAGTCTATGCCAGAAGTGGACCTACAGATGTTTAATCCTTTAAACTGTTTCTTACTTTACTTCACTCTTCCCCCGGGGTCCCCCAAGTTTTTATGATGGTAGAGATGAATGGTAATAGCAATCCAAGGCTTTACTTACACAGTGCAGTGGTGAGTCCCTCTGGCTGGTCATAATGCACAATGGCGACACACATTGTGTTCAGGGCCACCACACAGAGGACCATCCAGTAGAAGCTCTGTGCTTTCACCATGCGCCGGATGAAGAACCGGAACATCTTCTCTTTTCTGCGAAAGTAGGAGGAGCTCTCGTTTTTGCCACTCTTCAGACTGGCCCGGGCAAATGGAGACCCTATAAGCATTGGAAGGGTAAAAGGTGGAGTCATTGCATGTAGGACATTAAACCCAAAGGGACAAAACTCTCACAGAATCACAGAATCACAGAACTGTAGAGTTGGAAGAGACTACAAGGGCTATCCAGTCCAACCCCCTGCCATGCAGGAAATCACGATCAAAGCATTCCTCACAGAAGTGTAACCCTGTTCAGCAAGGCAGGGTCCCTATTCCCTGATCATCCTTTCGACTGACCAGGAGCACCTCTGTCTTGTCTGAAGTTTCAATCTGTTTGTCCTCATCCAGTCCATTACTGACAAAAAGCATTGGCTAAATACCGAGAAAGCTTCCTTGGAATCAAATGGAAAAGGGAGACAGAGCTGGGTTTCATCAGCATATTGGTGACACGGTATCCCCAAACTCCAGATGACGTCTCACAGGGGTTTCGTGTAGATGTTAAATAGCATGGGGGACAAAACAAAAACTTGAGGGACCCCACAGGCCAACGGCTAGGGCATCGGACAGGAGCCCCCCAGCACCACCTTCTGAGTTTGTCCCTCTAGGAAAGACCAGAACCACTGCATAGCAGGGCCCCCAAGGCCCATCCCTGAGAGGCAGCCCAGAAGGATACCATGGCCGATGGTACTGAAAGCTGCTGAGAGGTCCAGCTGAACCAACAGGAGCACACTCCTTCTGTCCAATACCTCAGCCACCCTTTAATCTAAGGAGGTCATTTTCATCCATCCATATTCACTCTGGACTGTCTATCGTAGGATGCATCCTATTCCACATTATGAAGCATTGGACAGATGATCACTGTCATGCCCCGCTACTCTGACTCTGAAGATGAACCATAGGTGGAGAGGGCTTTAGAGCAGGATTTACAGCAAGGAGTAGATTTATCAGCCGAGATTCCTGACCCCTCTGGAGCAGAGTTATCAGCACTTGCCCCAGAAGAGCTTACTCGCACCTTGAGATAGCAGAGGGGGACAGAGCAGATAACCTTGACCCAGCAAAGAGTCCTGGCCCCTCAGACAGACAAATAATAGATAACCTTGACCTGTCTTACCCACATTTCAAGAACACAGGCACAAAAAGGAGAAAGTGTGAAGGTCACTGTGTATTTATGAGAAATGTTGAGCAATCAAGGAACAACTGTATAAACACTGAGGAGTAATAAATCAGGGACAGTTGCTCTGCAAACTTGTGGGAGATATCTGACTACTTCAGCGGGAAACCTCTGCTCCTGAAGACTCTTGTCGCCTTGCTTGGACCTCAACCTTTGGATTGTAGTGGACACCTGGCTAGCCACAACCCTTGACTATTGGGCTGGCAAACTGGACTACTCTCTTATCTTTGTGGACTGGTTTCATAAAAACATAGAGTTGGAAGAGACCACAAGGTTCAGTCCAGTCCATGCTGTGCAGGAATACCCAATCAAAGCATTCCCAACAGATGGCCATCCAGCCTCTGTTTAAAAATCTCCAAAGAAGGAGATTCCACCACATTCCAAGGCAGTGTGTTCCACTGCTGAACAATTCTTACTGTCAGGAAGTTCTTCCTAATGTTTCGGTGGAATCTCTTGTCCTGTAGTTTGAGTCCATTGCTCCATGTCTTAGTCTCATGAGCAGCAGAAAACAAGTTTGCTCCATCCTCAGTATGACATCCCTTCAAATATTTAAACATGGCTGTTGTGCCATCTCTTAAACTTCTCTTCTCCAAGCTAAACAAGTTAGAATGTAACAAGTAATTGACTTGGGGCACAACATATTGTCTCCTCCCAGTTATTGCCTCAAAACCCACTCCCTCTTCATTGCCTCAAAACGCACAATGGAGCAGGGGGGAAAGTGTGAGACCGCTCCTGATTGATGGAATATCCCACCACCACCACTGAGTGAGACCACCCCCTGCCACTGTAACAGTAACTTGAAACTGGCATTTCCACCACCATGAAAGGGGTGACATTATTCCCCATTAATCTGTCATCATAATGTAATAAAGCCATACCAATTTTTTTTTTCATTGCCAGAAACTGGTTATGTATAACTAGTTACTCCCAAAACCTTCTTTGCAGAGACAAATTCAGCTAGTGGTACAGCTAAGACTGGCGTTAATGCAGCAAACATTTTGAACAGCCCATTCCAGTCACGCTTCGCTTTCAGAAGTGATTGTGGAGCCCTTGCGGACAAACACACAGGGAATTAACAAGCAACTTGCCCTGTTTATGGTCAGCATGAGGGCCCTGCCCAGCTTGTCAGTACATTTTCAAGCCAACTTGTGATCATTTGCTAAGCTTTCCACAAGCCTCATAACACTAGAGAAAGGACAAATATTAAAATGCTTTTCGCTAAGCATTTCTTTAAATTGTTTGCATCTGCTGGGCTAACCCATTAGTTTTCTAATGTCAGTCCCAGCTGGGATAGACCCACTGAAATGAAGGAGCCTGGTTAGTCACATTGATTCCAATGGGTCTACTCTAGTCAGGATTGCTTTTGGGTCTTGCCCAACGCTCCCCAGAAGCAGGGCTCTGCACCATTCCTGACATTAACAGGGTGATGGTTTCCTATTGGATCGTGATTGCCGCATTAGGCAAGTGTATGAATTTGGTTTATTTTGTGGATTAGAACTTTCCTAAATTAGCATCTTTTTCATACATATGACAGGAGGAACCTGAGACTCTAAAAATGAATTTCGGCTGAAGAAAAACTGACAGATAGATCCATCAAGGCAGAAGGCTGAGGGTGCTTAATTCTTGACAGTTTGGTTTCGAATCCATACCTATTCCAGCAGGATTGGGCTGCCAGTTCTTGTTGTGATTTTTTCCCCCTGAAAGACTCCTCCTCATCTTTTATGCCTATATGACGGGTTGGCAAAACATGATCTTCTCCCATGCTGGGAATTCCTATACCTATCGAATTTGGCTGGGGCAGATGGCAGAGAATGTCATTCGAGCTCGAGAATAGATTTGAGAATTTTCTAATCACATCTTTGGGGATGAGCACACATGGAGTTTTTTAAAAAATCAGCGTGGGAGGAAGTATAACTGACTGGTTTCCCTATCCTTAGTTCTATTCCCAAGGCAGCTGATAGGCCCATATCAGAGGGAGTGGTAAATCTGCTTTGGACTTTAGTGTGAACTGTAAAGGAGCCAGCCATTGGAGGAATAGGCACCTTGGACAGCTCCTTTAAACTTCAGACTAAAATATAGAGCAGATTCCCCACCCCAATGGCATGGGAGGCCCCAGGCATGACTGCTTCATCCAGACAGACAGACACTTCGTTTCAGTCATTGCTTAAGCCGTCAATTAAAAGGTATGGGTTTTGGTCTGTTTTTAACCACAAAAGGGTGACGTGATCTGCACCCCCATTCGTGGTTATGTGGCATCATTATGACACCATATTTTGAGTGTCTGATAAAGTCCACTATCTAATAAAATACAATCCAATAAAACCAATAAAAATACAACCAATAACTGTTGACTATTGGCAACCATACATGGGTGAAGCTTGCACATTATGTAGCAAAAAATAAATAAATAGATTTATCCTGCTTGCCCAACAAATAATGTAAATAAAAATCATCAGAATGTCCCAGAAATTTGGATAAAAAGGGGTAATCAGATGATGACGAATATCCCTGTAAAACTGACAAGACAAAAATACATGAGCTATGGTTTCTATAACACTTGTATCACAGGGGCAGTATCGAGTTTCATAGGGGGTTTCTCTATGTTTCCCTTCCAAAACAGCTGTTGGGAGAACATTAAATCAGGCTAAAGATAAAGCTCTCCTAAATTTGGGGACTGTAGTATGATATAGATATGTAGCTGGATTGGAAACCAAGATCTGATTATTTGCAAATGTATTATATGGAAAAGCAGCCATTTCTAGTTGGCCTCCCATATCTAAAATCCTTTGTCTTAATACTGATCTGCCTTTTCGAGTCCTAAAGTTAAGATGGCATTGTTGGAAAGGCTGTAATGGCTCAGTTTCTTTTGAATAGCTATTTCTCAAGACTGCTTTGGAGGGGGCTACAAAGCTAAACATGGTCAGGCCTTGGATGGGAGATCACCAAGGAATACCAGGTGCTGTGAACTATATTTTGAGAACCATTGTGGTGCAGTGGTTTGAGCACTGGACTATGACTTTGGGAGACCTGGGTTCAAATCCCCGCACAGCCATGGAAACCCATTGAGTGACCTTGGTCAAGTCATACTCTCTCAGCTTCAGAGAAAGACAAAAGCAACCTGCTCTGAGCAAATCTTGCTGAGAAAACCCAATGACAGGTTTGCCTTAGGGTCACCATAAGCCGGAAACAACTTTAAGGCACCCAACAACAGCAAGGTTATATTTCAGAGGAAGGAAATGGTGATCCACCTCTACCTATCCCTTGCCTAAGAAAACCCTATGAAATTCACGGGGTTGTCCTAGGCTGACAGGCAACTTGAAAGCACATCCACACCCACGCACACACAAAGCAGCATACAGCCTCGCCTTGAGTTGCCTAGTTATGCTACTTCAGGAAACAATTGGTCTGAAAAACAGCTTGGTTTGTTAAACCTCTGGCTTACCAACAGAGCAAACGTCCGTAAAGTGGTCCTCCCCCTCTTCAGCATGGATTAGGTCATTTTTGCTCTTCTTTATTGTGGCTCTTTTCAATACTGGATGCAAAAGCACAGGGGTGGGAAAGAGGAAAAGAAAAGAATACCAATTGTGGCCATCGGTATGCAGCAGTAGATAAAGCCCTCCAGCTCAGAGACCCCCTAATTGCCTCTCCATCAGAGGCCAGGGGTCCAGAGCAGCTTCACAACGCTCGCCATTATAATTCGACCAGTCAACACCAGCTTCCCTTATAAGTTCTTATGCCGAAGGTCATTAGTCATTTAGCTATGCTCAGCCTCTTCCATCCCTCTATGAAGCGAGGCAGAGAGAGCATGTGGGAGAGTATTTCTGGGCCCTGTCATGGACTCATGCCATACTTCGCATAGACAACAGCCTAAATATCTGAGCAATATGGCTGCAGACCTCCTGTGTGTGCATATGTGTATGCATGGATGCAGAAGAAGATCTTCCATAAACATTGTGCTAGGACATTCAGAACTTCTGCAGCTTTCAGATGACTCCACGACAGAGCTAGGATGATCACTTACATGCTGCCATAAAAAGAGGAAATTTACCAAAGAAGTCAAAAGAAGAAGACACAGGTTTTCCTAAAATTTGCTTATGCTGCTTTAATTTTCCCAAATTAGGTTCGGCATCATTGTTAACACCTTTCAAGTGAAGGCTAAAATCCAGAGTAAATGTAAGATCATAGTGAGATGGAAGCCACCAATTACGACTTGTTTTTCTATTTGCTATACTTAAATACACTCAATAGCAAGGTGGGAAAACTTCCCCAAGTGTTTTGGACTGAAACCCACATCAGTTCTAACTACTGTGAGCAAAACATCTCAGGCTCAGCCAAATTGATCACCAACAATGGTCTGCCCTGGCCTCACATCGGGAGGCATGGAGACACACTATCCACAATGCTGCAGCCTTATTTGAGAACTCACGACGAACAAGTCTTGAAGAGAAACGACAATGCAGAAAGAATCACAATCCGGAAACATCACCCAAGGAGACCTTCTGCTGTGCTTTCTGCAACCAGACTTGTTTATCTCGGATTGGCCTTTTTAGTCATCAGCGCGCTTGCAGAAAGTGCGGGATGAGTCCTTCCTGAATCTTTGTTTGCAAAGAGAAGCCATAGAGAGAGATGGGGAAATCATATTTTTAAATTAAAGTACTTATGAATCACTTTTCTACACACCAGGGGACCCATGGCAATGCCCTAGTTATCTGTCTATCTATCTATCTATCTATCTATCCATCCATCTAGATAGATTCAAGAATACTTGAAAATATTTCAGAAATGGTCAAACAAAATGTTTCTCAAATGCTAAGAAATCCTGACAAGATGAATCCTTGACAGGCGAGAATCTTAGCAGTTCAGGACTTATTCTACGCAAAATTTGCATGTGACTAATCTGTGCAGAAAACAGGTTTTTTTCTGTGCATAATATAATATTTCTGCAGAGAAATACTGTATTCTGTGAAGAAAAAAATATTTCTGCATGGAAGATGCTTTTTCCTATGCAGAAAATGTTGAGGAGTTTTTTTGTTGTTGTTGTTGGGGGGGGGAAGAGGGGGAACCACACTCTCCTGAATTTTGTGCACAAGAAGTCTTAAACTGCAAATAGACTTCCAAAACTTCACACTTTTTGAAGACTTTCCACACAGCAAGAAAAACAAATGCTAAAAATACATGTTGCTTTCTTCAGAAGAGAATTAAAGAAAGATTATACCTCTTGGATAGTTGCCAGCCTGACCTCCTTAGAGAAGGCAATGCTGTGGTGTGGAAATCCCTATGTTGAGCAAGCAGGGATCACCAGCATTGAGGCCATGATATTGAGAACACGGTTGCGCTGGCCAGGGCACATTTCTAGGATGGAGGACCATCACCTCCCAAAAATAGTACTCTACGGTGAACTCGCCATGGGTCAGCATAAGAGGGGCGCTCCAAAAAAGTGATACAAGGACTCCCTGAAACAACATCTCAGGCTCGGCCAAATTGATCACCAACAATGGTCCGCCCTGGCCTCACATCGGGAAGCATGGAGATGCACTTTCCACAACGCTGCAGCCTTATTTGAGAACTCATGCCGAACAAGTCTTGAAGAGAAACGACAACGCAGAAAGAATCACAACCCGGAAACATCACCCAAGGAGACCATCTGCTGTGCTTTCTGCAACTGGACTTCTTTATCTTGGATTGGCCTTTTTAGTCATCAGCGCGCTTGCAGAAAGCACAGGATGAGTCCTTCCTGAATCTTCGTTTGCGAAGAAAAGCCAGAGAGAGAGAGATTTATCAGCCTAACCTCTCAGAGTGGTGGGATTTGCAAAATGGCTTCTGATGTAGAGCTCAAATTCCATGCAGGCTCATAGGGAAAGAGGTGCTCTTTCAAACAGAAGACAGTCATTCAGATATTTGGCCCAAATTGGCCTAGGGCATTACAGGTTAAAATGAGGGCTATGAATTTAACTCAGAGCCAAATTGAAAGCCAGTGTGATGGCTTTAGAGCCAATGAGATATAGTCTCTGAAGCACCTGCTAAACAACAATTTGGTCCCTTCTTTTTACAGTAGCTGTACAAAACTTCTAAACGCTCTTCAAGAGCAGCACAATGTAGAATGCATTACAGTAGTCTAACCAAGAGAGAATGAAGGAATGGACTACCCTGGCCAAATATACCATGGGTACATCATCTGAAGCTGGGTAAAGGAACTCCTGGCCATCTCAGCCTGATGGGAGATGCAGTCCAAAACATCTGGGGATGTTACAGGTTTCCCATCCCTGTACTATGGGGAAGCCAAGCATAATAAACCCACTTCTCAGAACCAGCTGGCAGTGGAGACAGGGTTGGAGGGAAAGACTGTGCATATCCTAATTTCAGATCTTTGTGTGTGTATTCCATAAGATGTTAAGACAATTCTCAGACAATTAAAATGAAAAAAAAAAGGCAATCCCTTCACTTACTTTCAGTTTAATACCAAGCAAAGGAAGAAACATAACAAAGCAAGATCTGGGGCTAGCACTAAGACACTACATGGTGTGGTGATCACACACTACATACTCAGAAGAAAGAGCTCGGCCGGAAAGTTTGAACTACCAAAATGTTCACTGTAGATCTTGTGTGATGTTCTGCAAAAACCCTTTGCTAGCATCAGCACACAATGCAGAGTTAAACCATGGGAGTCACTACCACTACCTGCCCCCTCCTCCCCACCCTCCCCACAATGTAGGTTTTTTTGTAATGCAAAATATCCCAAATTGCAAAGATTCTCATCACTGGGGACTTCTCCGCATAGAAGTTTCCTGAAACTAGGGAAACTAGAGTAGGGTTCCAAGGCCATTCTCCAAAAGTATCCTTTTCCAATGAACTCTTCATATACAAAACCAGTCATGGCAGAGGGCGTTCATCGTCCTTCTTTTAAGACACCCAAGGAAGGATGATAGTACAATCTCCTTAAAGGACTACACTCTCTTCAGGAGATTCATGTGTCAGATCTGTGTGTCACCAGAGACAGCACACCCAGCAAAACACAGTGAAGAACAGTGCTGGAAAAACTATTTACAAATATTCAAAAAGAGAGAAAAAGAGGGTTTCCTGAATGCTGGGAACCCACAAGGAATAGAATCCTTTATGAGACTTCTCCTAGTCTACAAGATGATTATTCCTCAAAATTCAGGACTTATTCTTCATGGGGGGAAATTATGGGGGGGGTGTTGCACAGAAAATACATTTTCTGCAAAGGAATGATGTTTTTTCTTCAGAGAAAAGGTGGTGGGTATTTTTTAGTTCAGGAAATATGTTCCCTGCACAGAAAACAGCATTCATGTGCAGAAAATAGTTTCTGTGCAAAAAGCCAGCTTCCATGTGTGCAGGATAATCCCAAACTGAAAACAGGTATTGAAAACTGCACAGCGGGGGCGGGGGGTTAAATAATTCAATCTTTCCTACAAGAAAAAATTTCACAAATATTTTCATGCCTAAGAAAAGAGGCAATGAACGGAGTGTCAGGGTCCGAGACAGGGCAGACTAGGGTACCCCTTTAAAGACCACAATCTTTTAGAATGGAGGTGGGGTCTTGGAAAGGTCGTCTTCCTGAAGAAGTATATAAAGCAGAGACTGGGGATGTATAGCCAGTGGTGAAGAATGATGCGAGTTGCCCTCCTGATGTTTCTGGAGGAGCATATATTCCCCTCCCCTGCTGTACATTTTGCATATGGTCCTTGTTAGAACTACCTATCTGGTCACTGGGAGTTGTCCGGGGTCCTGAAAAGTCTACCTTTCTGTCTCTCTTGTTTCTTAATCCTGTTTTTAGATCACTAGGGTGGACACTTGTCCCTGCCTGTCGCTCTCTTGCTTTGTCTGTCTGCTCCAAGTTGTCTCCATATCTACTTCCTCCAGACTCTTGTGAGGTTTTGCTTGGAGACAACCTGTCCTTTGGCTCCTCTGTCTCTCCTTGGAGACAGTCATGTCAACACATATACAACCTCTTGCTGACTCTGGAATGTCCAACCAGCCACTGCAATGGGACTACGGAACTCAAGAAGTGAAAGCTATGTGTTACGCCCTCTAAAACCCTAGCAAGTTGCCGTCCACTCACTGTTACAGCTGCCGCCGTGGCTAATCTCCACCGTTGCCGTGCCTCGCAGTATGGGGCCTTCAGAAGGGGCCCTCCCTGACCGTGATCAGGAGGAGAAAGGAAAACAACAAGAACAACAGAGGAAGGAGAAAGAGGGTAGGAAGGAGGAGGAGACACGAGAGGGTGAAAGACGGAAGAGGGAAGAGTCTTTTAACTGCACTTTCACCAACTGCAATATCTTACGAGCTTGAAGTCAACAGGAACAATGGAATGGCACCATCTCTCATGGTGGACCAGGGCTGGCAAAAGGAGCATGCATCCCTCACTGGACCTGTTTTGTCAGTCCTAAAAATGGGAGCTTCTAAGAAATGGTGAAAGTAAAATTTGCCTGTCTGAGACTGATTAGGATCACCACACCTTGTTATGTCTTTTTGCTTACAATAAAAAATAAAGGGTCACTGGCAGCTTCAGAACCCTTGTTTAGACGATTGGCTCATTTGGTAGGCCTCCTTCCAAAAACATGCCCTCTCCGTGCTCTAGCAAAAGCTTCAGATTTCATTGCATAAACAGCGAGCAGATCCCTGCACCCAAACAACAAACATTTGGTACAAAATATGGCTTCTTGGCCTCACAAAATTTCAAGGAGGCTTGGCTTCTTACATGGCCATTGTCTTTCCTGAAGCTACGTCCAAATTCCCTTACAGCAAACACAAAGTGTGATGGGTCAATGCCTGTCCCTTGGTGCCTACAAGTGTGCTCTAAGAAAAAACTGTGGCCCTCCAACACATCTCCACATCTTCTTTACAAGTCTCCATCTAAACCTTCATGTTTTGGGGACCTTCTGTGGGGAACATCATGTAGCAAAAACAATCACAGTGCAACACAACCATCCACCTTGAGACAGAAGTGGGCTTCACAGCTCATTCAACGAAGAGAGCATCAACCCCTCTCCCTTGAACCACCAAGATGCACACAGCATATGAACCTCACATGAAAGGGGAACACAGAGTATATGAACCTACCATCCAGGGGGGACTTCTCTTCAGCATTCTTGTCTTCTTCTGCTAACATCACTTCCTCTGAAAACACAGGGGGGGAAACATTCACAATCTTGGATAAAAGCATATACTGACCCAGAAAATATTCAATCTGTGGGTTAACACACCATAAAATATTCAGTTGTGAAGGGACCATGGTAGTACAGTAGGACCCCTGTATATGCTGGGGATTGGTTCTGGCAGGTGTGTGTGTGTGGATACTGAAAACCATGGATAATAGTGAACACCATTGAAAATAATTGGGCTTCTGGTTTAAAATACCATAGAGTTGCCTTGGAGGACCTAAAAATGTCTAGAGAGGAGACATTTTCTAGGAAGACTCTATGGTAGGTGTGCTGTTTTGTGTCCCATTGATAATTGAACCAGTGGATAATGAATCAGTGGATACAGGGGTCCTACTGTATAGCAATTAAGTGTATCCCTCTGGGTGCAGAAGGTTCTAGATTAAGAGCCCACCATCTCCAGTATCAGGTAGCTAGCAAAGGGAATGACCCTCTGCCTGAAAACCCTGGAGAGCTGATAAGAATGCCCAAATCCTTTGACTTGATGTAACACAGATTCAACAGACACAGGCTGCAATCCAACAGCCCTCCAGTGTAATGTAAAGATCCACTTATGGAGACATGCTGAGCCAACACAATGCAACCCTCATGCAGAATGGCAACCTTGTGCATGCCTGTAAATGATGGGGTGCCATTGTGCAATGCACAGTCTGTGATGAACAACCGAAATGCTTGGCTCCACTTCCACCCCTGTCTGAAAGCTACATCTGTAATTTGCTCTTTATGCATAGTGTGACTTGCACATTTATGTCACTAACAAAGTGGCAGCCACAATATAGTAGGCAGGTATCCTTCCCAATCCTACTTGGCATGGCAGTTCCTGTATGTTGACACTTCCTGGGTGCTCCAAGTCCTTTTCTGAGGACAACTCTCGTATTGGTGGCATAACAGAGCAGGATGCAGAGAAATGGAAGGAGAAGGCAGCTGGCAGATTATTCATCCCTTCCCAATTTCCATCACCTCTTTGGGCTACTTTGGTTTGGGAAATCCAGTTATCTCTGGCCAGCTCATGAAACATAAACTCCTGCTCTGCGGTCTCCAAGGTGAGTCCAGCAGCAATTTAATTCAGAACGCAAAAAGGTTAAATGAAACAGGCCACCCACAGGTCACTGGTCCCAGGAGAAAAGAAACCACATGGCCACTGATGTTGTTTTAAAAGCACCCTTCCTATTGAAAGCTTCCATCAAAGAAAGAGATTTGGGAAGAAATTAATACACCCACAGCACAATTCACTTTGCTCCCAGGCAGAATGTCTCTCCAGCTGCTGCGTGTCCTTGCAAGATAAGAGACATTGTCTGCGAAAGATCATGTGGGGGCTGAGGCATTCTTCTCCCTTCTTGAACAAGCAGCTTCTGAGAAATGCAGCATAAGAGACTGGAGTTTAATTGAAGAATGAAGCAGCAAATTTGCTTCCATGGATTAGAAAGTCATGCCTTAGCTGTTCTTTTTTAGTTCTAAGGATGGGTATGAGTACAGCCCTGTTTGTTCACACACACAATTCCTTACTGAACATATGTTTATTGCTTAGTCCTAAGACCACTGCAAAGAATAAAAATAACATAAAATAGTACAAAGTATCCAAGCTTTCATACAATTACAAGATCATCAGTAAAATTAACTAAATAAAATATACTAGTCTCTTCCAGTAGGCCTAGCCAAATGATGTTAAAGTGTGCATTTTAAATTGTGTGTTAACTGTTTTATAAATGTCTTGGTTTTACTTGTTCTTTTAAACTGATATATGTTTTTAATTGATATGTGTTTTTAACCAATGTAATGTTTATGTATTAATGTGTTAGGCAAGGGTGCTTTACGCACAAAATGGAAGAGTACAGAGACACCAACTAAAGAAAGCTGGATTTTGGAAGTGCTTAAGATAGCAGAGATGGACAAACTCTCAATACTAATAAAGGAAAAACCATTTGAAAATGTTGTCAATGACTAGAAACCTTTTTAAGACTATATAAGCAAGAAAGAAGATAAAAACATGGGAGATTTAGCAATATAAGATAATTAGAAAAGTTATGGTTGTAAGGATAAGATTTTAAGATTCTATGTAGTGCCAAGGAAGTTTAAAATATTGTAAAATTATGAGTCTGTCCAAGAAAGGGGGGAAGTCAAATGTGTATTAAGTTTGTTGTGTTTAAAATGTGATTGTGTATGGGAGTAGTCTGTATGTATATTAATAATATGTTTAGTATGTAATTATATGCTAGCACATGTAATGCTGTAATCATAGCATCATAGAATTGTAGAGTTGGAATAGACCACGAGGGCCATCCAGTTCAACCCCTTGCCACGTAAGGTGGCAGATGTAAGATGTAAGATGTAAGATGTAAGATATGTAAGATGTATGAAAACTAATAAAAATATCTTTTTTTAAAAAAAAGGCCAGTGGTTCTAAGGAGTCTTCAACATTCACATTAGGACCATCCTGGCACCACCAGCTAAGGACTTTTATGGCTTCGGCAGCCACAGGGATGTCTCAGTATATCATTTGTCCAACACATGTAGAATGACATACCCTTGACCTAATCTTTGCTGTTGGGAGAATAGAGGATAATCTCATGGGAGAGGGGATTGAATCACCCCTTTTATAATGGTCAAATCACCTCCTCCGTGATGTTTACAAACCCTCTGGTTTGGAAAAAATCTTCCATTTGTTCACCAACCTGCAAAGCTACAACTGATACTCTAGTGACTGCATGTCATTGGCTTTTACATTGATGTGTGGGGCTTTGCCTCTGTTTTCTTAAAAAGAAACATTCCGTTGCAGAGCTTCTCAACTGTGGAAACGCTCAGCACTTCTCTTCTCTTGTGCCTCCCAAGCTTCTGATCTTTATGACACTTCTTGAAACAATTCAATTAGGTGTTGCATTAGCCTTTCCTTTTCATCAGCTGAAAGGATTGATTTGGGGGTTAGGGTGACACCAAGTGAAAGACAGTGCCTCATTTCACATCTCCTAACATACCCTCATATCTGTTACTCTTTTATGTATCTGTCCCCTCCTATTTGTTGTCTCTTAGCTGATGTATCCGTCTCCAAGCAGGGTAGGAAAATGGACATTGCTTGGTGGTAGAGTATATATGCTTTGAATGCAAAAGCCGTAGCGCTGGAAAAAGCAAATCCTTATTGAAAACCCTGGGGTGCCCATGTCCCTTGGCGAAGATAGCCCTGATCTAGATGAACCCAGGGTTCTAACCCAAGATATGGCAGATACCCTGGTCCTGGAGTTGATAATAAAGGAGGCAGAGGCCCATGGCAGTGAAGTTTCTTGAGATGGTTTGAAGGCACAAGTTGCACTCCTGTTTCTAAAGCTAAACTAGGTGGGGTATAGATACAAGGGGGACAGAAAAATGAGGGCATCGGACCCAGAGTAAGAATTCTAGCCTGCAAATGTAAATTTTCTCCAGTCCCCAAATTGCTAAGGTTTCAGTAACTTCGAACTTCAGTTCAGCATTGAGAAATACACTTTAGGCAACCAAAGAGGCAGGGCAAAGTGACCAAGGGAATGCAAAGACAGCAAATAGAAGAGTTCTGGGTAGTGGGTGATTTCCAATGTCTCATTCCCTTCTGTCTTCATTGTAGGACAGCTGTCCATGGTCCTGAAGCCTAGCCACTGAGATCTGAGCCACCTTCTCTGACCCTGTCCAGTGTCCTGATACTAGAATCATAGAATCATAGAATTGTAGAGTTGGAAGAGACTACAAGGGCCATCCAGTCCAACCTCCTGCCATGCAGGAAATCATGATCAAAGCATCCCTGACAGATGGCCATCCAGCCTCTGTTTTGTTACTTTGAATGCAAAGTTGCCTTACTGCTGCTAATGAATTCGAAATTTTATTTCCTGTATTTTACTGCCTGTGGCCAAGAATAGGAGTGGCTTCTGCCTACGCTGATATCCCTGTAAGCCATCTTAACTGACAATAGAAGAAACACCTAAGACAAAATGTGATTCAAACATCATCACTTTTCTTCTGTATGATTTTTAACATCTTTGCCTGATGAAGAAGCTGGTGAAGCTTCCAAAGCTTGCAAGATATATTTTGTTTATTTTAGTTGGCCCAATAAAGGTATCACTGTTTTGTGGGTTTGGGATTTTGTTCTATTTTGCTGCATGGCCAACATGGCTACCCCTTGATATATACCTTCCTTTATTCATCTTGCTTGCAACTTCCCACCCTTTTGATGTCAGTGGTCCTAATGGGTCAGGACATTAAACTGGATACACCCAACCACAACTGAAAAGCACTTTGTGAATTTAACAAAAGAGAAACCCTGCCACATCACAAATTCAATTATAAAACACAAATGGTACTTGGCAGGCACTCTTTCGCTAAACCAGAAATATACCTAGGGGTATAAACACACACAAAAGGCACATTTTATGAATAGGAATATGAAATGAATGCCTTCTATTCTGAATGTCGGAAAACCACAAAGTTGTCATGCAGAGATAAGGTGAGGTTTTGCTCATTACAAGCTGTTCCTGCTGAGCAACAGCAGCCAGAAAGGCTGGCCAAGGCCTCCCATTTTCAATGACCACTTAGCTCGTACAGCCTGACATTTGTCATAACATTTCCAATATCCAACCATTTCCCCCTCTGGATCTGAACAGAGTTAAGAGTCCCTTACTCATGAGCAGCTGCAATTGCGGAAGGCAAGGTTAGCATTAACCAGACTGTGTTGAGAGGGATCCAGCAGCTATTTCTCTGATCTTGGCTGCTCTTTTTCCATGAAACCACATCAGTCTACAGCGTTGGACAGCCAAATACATCGCTTTGTGGCCAAGGAGAAGGCTTGGCTGCTGAGGCGCATAGGAAAACTGACCATTCTTGGGAACTGACTCCATTCCCATGGAAGATTTAGGAGTCTTAATTTCTCCTCTCTTGGTAGAAGGAAACTGAGGCTTAACCTCTTTTGCCATGCCTTTGGCTACTACAGATCAACCATGTTGTTTTACCACCAGTTCAGTCACTCTTTTTTTTATATCCTGGTGAGGAGTGTGATGAGACCAGCCTTTCCCAATCTTGGGTCTCCTCAAGCGACTGCTCTACAACTCCATCATCTCTGATCATTAGAGTGCATTTAACTGAGTTGTGTTCCAGCTATGTCTAGGAAACCAAGATTGGAAAAAGCTGGGTAGAGCTTTTTGGGGGCATTAAATGGTTTTAACTATGAATTTTTTTTCCTTGTTGTTTTTAAGAGTTTTATTGTAAATCAGATGAGGGAGAAAGAGAAAGGAAGAAGGAAAGGCCTAATGCAGCCCTCTTTCACCAATGCCCTTTAGATTTGTTGGACTACATTTTTGATCACCCCATTCATGCTGGCTTGGGACAATGGAGGCTGTAGTCCAACACATCCAGAGGGCAATAGCTTGGGAAAGTCTGGATAGTCCTCACTAGATCCTCAGTCTTGTAGTTCATTGGTGGTCTCAGGCCAAACACAACAACTCAAATCTGACCTACTTCATAAGGCTGTTGTAAGAAAAAAAGTCAAAGACCATGTGTACCACTTTGACTTAAATATAAATGAAATTAATTAATGACAGTTCATCTACAGCAATGTTTTTGGTTTCAAACATTTTCACCATCTGCCTACTTCATTTGCACACAAAAGATCCCTTTTCTCTTTCTAGGTGCAAACAAGCCACATCCTGAAACACATATCATAAAATATACAAAGACACACAAATGAACTGTGCGACACATTTGAGACTAACAGATGTATTGCAACAAAACATTTTCATGTGCTAGGGTCTACTTTGTCAAATGCATGAAGTATTCCCCTCTGATAAAGCCTGAAAAGCCAAGACAGCCAAAAGATACATCTCCTAAGTAAAGGTTAAATGTATACAAGACAATCCCTTCTCAGCATCAGCAAGTGGTAACAATAGCTTTGCTGTATTAATGTAACCAGCGCACTTGCAGAAAGCACGGGATGAGTCCTTCTTGAATCTTCGTTTGCGAAGAAAAGCCAGAGAGATTAATGTAACCCTTGAAGTGAAAGCGAGAACCATGGTCCTAAATGCTTCCTGAACAAATTCCCAAACTTACTCATCAATTCTAATTTGAATATTTTATAATAGTCTCTCTTTCTGTTAATTCCCTTTATAAGCTGCAATTCAGGGAAATTTTAGGGAAAGGACTCATGGCCAAAAGACAAGTTTGGCTTTGCTTATTCCCTTCTCTCACCCCATGAGCCAGAAACCATCTCCTCTTACCTGCCTTAAAGATCCATTCTAAGTATCCATTGAGTTCCCTTTCAATCTGCTGCTGTCGACGGAGTTTTAAGAAGGCCCGTCGGTTTTCGACTCTTTCTCGTTCTTTGGCGAACTCGCTGCAGAAATAGAAACACACGCATATAACCATGCAATTCCTCTTCCAGCTCAAGAACATAAAAACAGCCATGTTGAACCAAACAGAAGACTCGCCTACTCCATTCAGTTTGGCATGGGAAAAAATGTCAGAGAATGAGAAAAGTTATCAAGTAAAGGATGGATATGTATTTCCTATTCTTTGATGAGGTTCCTGTTTGTGGCAAACAGTTCAAAATACTAGAATTTCTTTACAAGATTGCATTTCTAATGAAAAACTAAAGAGGAACCTTTCCATTTCCCAAGGCACCTAAAACTTGGTGTGTTTTATACACTAAACACATGAAATCAGAAACATGTTCTAGCAGAGGTAACTGAGGAGTAACTGTATACAGGCCTGCAGGTACAACCCATAAACTTAATGATGAGATTTTATTAGTGGATTGTTTATTTGGGGATGCCTGTGTTTTATGGGCAGGGGGGGGGTTAATCATGGTGTTAGCTCCTTTGAGTATAAGTAATAGAAAAACAAAGTGTTGGATGTGTGTGTAAATAAAATTTACTATCATGCTGGGCTCCTACACATCAAAATTTACCACTACACAACTATTTCTAATTGTCCTTCTGATCAGGGAAGACTGGTGGCTCCAGGGTCAGTGGGGCAATGAATACATCCCATGTTTTAGACTGAATTTTAAAGGAGCTACACAAGGCAGTTAATGTTCATCACCTTGGAGAGTTCCTTTAACACTTCAGAGTGGGTTCATTGCCCTGCTGGCAATCCAGCCACCAGACTTCACAGTTTCAGATTAAAAGTAACTGACCACAGAAGGCCTAGGAGGAATTGCTGGAGGTGGATTTGAGCTGCAAAAAAGGGGGAATTTAATGAGTCTCATTCACTCTAGCATAAATCCACCAGGAACGCAACATGCCCAGAGGGAACCAGAAAGAAACTGTCAGAAGTCTAAGATCAGACAGTCATTAAGCTGCAGCAAACACAGCTCACACATTCCCCGACCTCTCCCAATTTCACAGGGCCCGGGGACTCCAGGAAGCCTGCATTGGGGCACAAAGTAGGCCTTGACAAGACACATGAATTTCTCTCTCCTGTGTTGTGATATCAGCAGAAGCTCCTTTGAGGAGTGCTGAGGATTAATGTGGTAATGTCCAAGCTAGCAATGTAAATCCTCACTTATTTCATTTACACATACAAGAAGAGATGGTTTCAAAATGGTTTGGTTTTTTTCCCCTCTTGCTGGGCAAGATTAAAAAAAATCTTATACATTTTCAAATGATTCATTTCACACATAGGAACTGTTCTGCAAATAATTTGTTTATACAAGACACCCTGGGGTTTTTTTTGTGTGCAAAAACATTTTTGCTCAGAAAACTGTGTTTTCCACAAGCTGCACTGTTTCCTGCCCAAAAATGTTGTCATTTTTTTTCTGGAAGAAACCTTGTTTTGTTTAAAAACCCAATTTTCTCAGACGACGTCATGAAGTGTGAAAAAATCCACAGCCATCAACCATTTTTTGATGAAGCCTTTTGGTGTGTCTGTCGAGTCACCCTTTCTCTCTGTGGACCAGAAAATCTCTCAGTACATCCTTAGACAAAAATTCCCCAGGACACTTTGTGCTGAGCTCAGGTAGCAGGGCAGAGAAAGCACATAGTTGTCTATTCATGGCTATTTTGTAACCTGTCCACTTTCACAAGATTCTGAGCCCGGGGTGAAACAAGACCTGCACCACACATGACCACAAAATGGCATTTCAGTTATACATACAGGATCTCTTTCTCTCACACACACACACTTCTCCCCCTAGTCTCCACTTGAAAAGGGCTAACTAAGAACTGAGAACCAGTATGGTATAGACATTTGAGTGTTGATCTAGGATTCAAGGAGACCTGAGTTCAAATCCCTGCTTGGCCATGGAAACCCACTGAGCGACCTTCGGCAAGTCACACTCTCTCAGCCTCATATGAAGGCAATGACAAACTTTCCCTGAACAAATCTTGCTGAGAAAACCCTGCAATATGTTTGTTTTGTGTATGTCAGGATCATGGTCCAGCCATGGTCCTGTCATGTGTGCTTTGACATGTTTGGTGATGATGGGACATGCTATACATGCAGGTTCCTGGGAAGTAAGGTTGAGTACCATCCACTGCCTGGGATAATGATCAGATGTGCAACCAAGGTTGTTCTTCTGGGGGATTTGGTACTGGGGAAGAAGGAAAGGTAAGTCTGGGGAGATGGAATGTTTTAAGTTGCTGACAAATGGGATGAAAGCTTTTGTAACAGCTGTAATGTGTGGGCTTTTAATATACTGTGGAGCCAGGAAAACCCTTTAGCCCTGACAACAGTTGTGTACTGTGATCAACTCTGCTTGCTTCTGAATCTTCTGAGAGCTTGTGTTGGTTGAAGCGGAGGTAGCCTGAACATTACAGAATATGTTTACCTTGAAGTCACCTGATGACCTATGGCAGCCCCATTGGTTTTCTTAGACAAGGAATACTAAGAGGTAGATTTGCCAGTTCCTTCCTCTGAAATAGAGCCTACAGCTCCTGGTATTCATTGGCTGTCCTTCTGGGCTTGGGGAAGGTTCTTCTTTTTGGACTGCCGCTCCCAGAATTCCCCAGCCAGTAGCTGGGGGTGACAGTCTATAAAGGTACCTTGTGTTCATATGTGCCTTCAAGTCACCTGTCGACTTATGGCAACCCGATGTGTTTCAGACGGTTTTCTTAGGCAAAGAAGACTCAGTGTTGGTCTTGTCAGTTCCTTCCTCTAAAACAGAGCCTACAGTGCATAGTATTCATTGGCGGTCTCCCAACCAAGTATTAACCAGAGCTGAGCCTGCTTCACTTCCAAGATCAGGTGGGATCTGGTGCCTTTGGGGTATTTATGTTTTTGGTTCATTGTAAGTCAGAAATGACTTGAGGGCACAACATCAACAGCTAAGAAATCATCTCTGTTCATTGCTGGGGCTCTGGTCCTAAGCCTACGATCCAAACATGTGATCCAGGCAGCATGGGCATGGGTACCATTGCCAGAAAGGGAAGGGCAGAGTGGGGGAGGCATACAAGTGCTCCAGGGCAGCCTTGGATGCATGGTCTTCATTTCACCTGTCAAAACTGTCAGTCCCATTTAGCCCAGAGAGATGATGCCTCAATAGCTCCAAAGCACTTCCGAGAGACCTCGTGGCACTCCTATAATGACCATCAGCTAAAACCTGCCATCAGTTCACCATGCTTTGACACTGCTGGCCCAATCTTTACCATCTTCCCACCCACCCCCTTCCTTCCATCTTAGGCCTGGGGTTCAAGAACAACTGCCTCATATGCCCTCCATTGAACCAACAGCTTGTCATTCAGAACGTGTCTCTGTCATGGACCGAAATTGTCAGCAAGAGCATTTATTTTCCCCCTTTGCTTCATTCATGCATTCATTCATCCATTCTCACTCTCTCTCATAAAAAAATGTCCTCCCTTCTGGTTCAGTGCTCCAGACAGTAACACCATCACTCAGCTTTGATTTCTAGTCAAGAAGAGGAAGGGGGGACTGACAGCTACCAGGGAACCATGGCCTGCATACATAATTTGCCAGGATGAGAGGGTGCCCTTCTTGATACTGTGCCATGTTCTTTCGCTGCAGACTGAATCATGGGGAACAGGCAGTGGCAAGCAGGCAGGAAAAGGTGACAAGGGGCAACCCATAGCCCTCTTCCTGCCCTGCCTTGCCAAGAGGCCTCAGGAAGCACTGGGGAACGATGTGAAGTGAGACGCAAACTAGTTGTTCATGAGGCCTGCTGGCTTCCCCAGGTTAGCAGAGCAATAAATCCACTCCAGGTTTTCCTTGTAACATTAAAGAGGTGAGCCAAGGTGCTGAAGCCTCTCACTGAAATAAATTTGGCAGCTTGGATGCCTCCTTTAAAGTTTGGATTAAAACCCAGAACTGGGTTCATTAGACCACTGAAACGGGAGCCGCCAGCCATTACTGCCATAAGTGGCATTCCAAAGGAACAGAAGAAGCTGCCTTATGTTGGCTTCTTCCTATTCCTAAGGTTGGAGACATAACATTACTACCCTTAGCAACCCATGGCAACTGGCCACTTCCATGTCAGCAGGATGGTGAATCCATTCTTGATTTTAGACTGGATTTGAAAGGAGCTATCCAAAGTTCTGGATTGATTTGGAGGCTCAGGTTCAGAACCTTGGGAAGCTCCTTCAAAGTTCAGGAGTAGATTCACTGCTCTAATAACATGGAAGCCCCTGGGTGCCACTGTTCAAAACTGGCAATAGCACTTGGAAGGGTGTGTGTGTGAGTGTGTGTGTGCAAGGTTCGCTTCTCCATCACCACGCTGCCACCTCCTAGCACCTGTTGCCTGCAAGGTTGCCAGAGTGAAAACCAGAGAGGGGGTCCTGTACCTTCAATGGCTGCGTAGCAGTGGTAATTTCTTTTTTTTTTCTTTTTTTTGCCATATATAAGTTTGTTATGGAACCCAAATTGTATTTGTTGAACATAACTTTAATACTAGAAAGATACATACAACAAAAATATTGGAGAGTTCTACTGTATCTTGTAACAGCTGCCAGAATTAAGATCGCAACCAGGTGGAAAAAGAAGGAAGCTCCAGAAACAGAAGAATGGTTAGAGAAAATAATAGAAATGAGAGACAATGATAAATTGACAAGAATAATAAATAAAAGAAATGTGGAAGAAATGAACAAAGAATGGAAAGGTATAGATGAATACCTGGTTAAACGTGGGTACTTATAAGAAGGTATTATAGACCGACAAGAATTAGAAAAGAAAAATAAAAAACAAGATGGCAGGAGAAATTTCAACTGGAGTCAAATAATATAAGCTGATAGGTAAAAGGGCAAATTACAAGGTGTAGCAGTGGTAATTTCAACAGGTGTTGCTTGTTTCACAACCAGGTAACAAGCAACACCTTTTGAAATTCCTTCTTCTTCACAACCATTAAAGATACAAGAGTCTGCTTCAGTTTTCACTCTGGCAACCCTAGTTGCCCTTCAATAAAAACACAAAGGTGGGGATGGAAACTCAAAGAGGCACACTCAGTAGCCATACATACAGTTTGGAGCGTCAATTGAGATGGAGAGGTGGAAAACTGGGAAAGAAGAGAAACAGAGTGGAGTATCCTTTAACAGGGGTGGGTAAAGGGCAGTCATTTGGCTGCCTGAGGCCTCCAAGGATGTTTTGGTGTTCCTGAGTCCTGCCAGACTCCTAGGGCCCATTTATACGAGGGGGGGATGTGGATTGGTGCATACTCACACAAATTCAAAGCAGAATTGACTTGTCTTAACTGGGCTTGGCAAAACTGCAGGCATGCAAGGCTATCTGCTTTTCCTGTCCCAACAAGCATGCCTGCAATTCAAGATGGCAGGCACAACTCACATTTTTAATTTTGCCATTTGTCATCACTGAACAGTACTTTTCTTAAATAAAAAGGCATATCTAATGTGCAAAGGTTTGAAACTATGATATTCCACCTAAATAAATATTAAAAAGAAAAGAAAAAGGCTGTTTCATTGCCTCAGCACACTATCACTAAGGCGAAAATCCAAGATGGAGGTTCCAGGATGCTTGCCTTCTTAGCAAGCCCTGCCCCCTGCTCCCATCCAGCCAATCAGCTTTCTACATCTTCTTTTTTCCTGGGGAAATATGAATAAATGTGATTGCCTGTTCTAATGATCAATCATGTGCATTACCCACGGAGTTTTTTTAAAAAACTTCAGGAAAGCCCTGAAGGCTGTTCCCTTGGGGTTTGTGGTGTATTTGGACCCCCCCCCCCTTCTGAATACAGAGGAATTATGTGGGATCTCATTAAGACTGGTAGGATTCTAAGTGAATTCTAAGAGGATTATTTTCATCATTAAGACAACCTCCTAGCACTACCCTTTTCCTGGTTATAAGAAAGGGTTGATCACAGTTGCTGGAAATACACAGGACTGTCAATTTGCCTTCGAGATAAACCAAAGATCCTCCCAGGCAATGTTCAACATCAGAAAAATATCCATTTTCCTGAACCCCACGAGGATTTTCTGGTGCTTTCTGTTTTGTTTGGGGCATTTTTGGAGGTGCTTCTGGCATGTGGAGGGTCCCAAGGAGAGAAAATATGGTTCCCGGTCCAACTGCAGAAATTCCTGGCTGACCAGAACTCTGAACAGAAGCGCTCCCATAAAATGGTGAAAATATACTGCAACATTTTGTTGCTCTATCTGTCTCCACGCTTAATGCCTCCTTCCCTGCCAAAATGTCATTTGATCTGAGATTTGGCTCTTCACAGAGAAGATTGCAAGTAGCCCTTGCCAGTGGCACAAATTGGACAAGCCCTGCTCTCTTTCTCCTTTCACCACCTTCACCACCACCTGCCCCATACACACACACACACACACACACACACAGCCTTCAGGGCTGGCAAATCAGGCAGATGTTGAACTGAAATGAATTCTCCAGGTGGGGACACTAAAGTAGGCCAAGAGAGATGGATGGCTTTCGCAGGAAGCTAAAATTGGAACCTATTGTTGCTGCATGCAGAACAGTGCCCAGGAAGGGCGGTGCAGTTTTAATGTGCAGAAATATGTTAAAGATCCCATCTGCTAAGGGCGTGAAGATAAGGACGGTTGAGAGGAAAGAGGACATGAAATCAAGGAGGGAAAGAGCAGCAGAAAGGCTTTGAGCTAGAGGCTGGGGTATAGTACCTGTGCTTTTTGTGGGCGCCAGGTGCTCATGGATTGCATGTCAGTGGGGTGGTGGAGCCACTTACAGGCTTTAGCCTGAACTTTGAAGGGGCTAAGGGTCATCTAGTCCAACCCCCTGCCCTGCGGGAATACACAATCAAAGCATGCCCGATCCAGCCTCTGTTTAAAAATGTCCAAAGAAGAAGACTCCACCACACTCCCAGGCAGTGCATTCCACTGCTAAACAGCCCTTGCCATCAGGAAGTTCTTCCTAATTTTTAGGTGGAACCTCTTTTCCTGTCATTTGAGTCCATTGCTCCATGTCCTAGTCTCTGGAGCAGCAGAAAACAAGCTTGCTACCTCTTCAATAGGACATCCCTTCAAATTTTTAAACATGGCTATCATGTTATCTCTTAACCTTCTCTTCTCAAGCCTAAACATACCCAGCTCCCTAAGCTGCTACTCATAGGGCATGGCTTCCAGACCTCCCACCATTTTGGTCACCCTCCTCTAGACATGCTTCAGCTTGTCAATATCCTTCTTGAATTATGGTGCCCAGAACTGGGCACATTTTCCAGATGAGGTCTGACCAAAGCAGAATAGAGTGGCACCATTACTTCCCTTGATCTAGACACTATACTCCTTTTGATGCAGCCTAGAATCGCATTGGCTTTTTTAGCTGCTGCATCACACAATTGACTCTACAATTCTATGTTTCTATGATTTTATAATCAGCATCATGCTGTTACTGCTGCTGCTGCTAACTTTATATTCAGCCTCTTCCCCAAAACTGGTCATTCAGATTTGTGGATTTTGGAAAGTTCTTACCAACAAATGAACCAGAGCTTTCACTGACCCCTAACAGGGAAGACTTCTTTAGAACATCTGGAAGAACTGCTACCCTTCAGAATAGATATTACTGAGCCAGATGGACAAATCATGTTACATAAGGCAGTGTCCATTTGTTCCAATTGAATTTGATCAATGCAGATAGTTGAGAATGATGGTTCATATCAATCCAAAAAATAATAATAATTCATTTGACAAACTGAACTAGAAAGAAAGAAAGAAAGAAAGAAAGAAAGAAAGAAAGAAAGAAAGGAAGGAAGAAAGATAGATTTAATGTGAGAGTAAAAAGATTGACAGATCAGGATCCTGCCCCCTCTTTTTTCCATCACATCCAGCTGATCCTCCAAGAAACAGTATCAGGGATGAACCTGAGATCTTTTGAACCAAAATGGATGCTCAGCCACTGAGCTCTGTTGCATCTCCTAGAGCAGAGTTCTTACTCCAGGGCTGACTAGACTATTTGTGCATCTGTAGAATTTCCTTTAATCTTGTAGCCAAAATGATTACATATAATTATAATCATTGTTAAGCAAGGAGATTGGTCTAAAATTCCCTGGGTTGTTCATCTAAGTAGCTCAAAGTTGTTGCTTCCCTTATCCATTTTCCCTATTACATACACATGCTGTCATTTACTTCCGGTTCAAACATGACAGTTTGACCATTTGCACATGAGCTGGGCTTTCTGAGCCATGAGAGGGATTGCTAAATTGTTTTGGCACTCCATCTCATACCTCAGAAAGGCACCAAACTGTCGCCCTCTCTGGGCATACATAGAAGACAATGAATATTTTCAAAGCCCTCTTGTGGCTTCACAATTTCCCCCATGGGAATACCAGGCTAAGTTAATGTTCTCCACACTTCACTTCAGTCTAAGCTTTATGAACGTAGTATTGATGAAAAGCAGATCCTCGCTGGGGAGGGGGGTATTTCGTTTTAGGTTTCAGTGCTCAGTGCCTGGCCATCCCCAAGCACAGTAAATCCTCCCTAACACACAGTCTCCTCCTGGGATTCATCTGATGAGCAGCTGCCTTGCCATTTCCCCAGCTGTTCTGTTCCAACAGAAAGGCAATCTGGGTACGAGAATTTATCCTGCTGTCTCCCTATTCCTCTTGCTAAGTAGCTTGTGGAAAGACGAGGCAAGCGAAATGGCCAGGCTGGAGGACTAGAGGAAGTCTGATTATCTTCCTGACAGTAAGAGCTGTTTGGCAGTGGAACATGCTGCCTGGGAATGTGGTGGAGGCTTCTCCTTTGGAGGTTTTGAAACAGAGGCTGGATGACCATCTGCCAGGAGTGCTTTGATTGGGTATTCCTGCATGGCATGTGGGTTGGCTAGATAGCCCTTGTGGTCTCTTCCAACTCTATGATTCTATGGAATGCCCCCCCTTGGAGTGTGGTGGAGTCTCCTTCTTTGAAGGTCTTTAAACAGAGGCTGGGTGGCCATGTGTAGGGAGTGCTTTGATTGGGTATTCCTGCAGGGCAGGAGGTTGGACTAGATGGCCCTTGGGGTCTCTTCCAACTCTTTGATTCTATGGAATGCACCACCTCTGAGTGTGGTGGGATCTCCTTCTTTGGAGGTCTTTAAACAAAGACTGGATGGCCATCTGTCAGGTGTGCTTTGATGGGATGTTCCTGCATGGCAAGGGGTTGGACTAGATGGCCCTTGTGGTATCTTCCAACTCTATGAGTCTATGATTCCATGATTCTATGATCTATTTCTTGGCTGCTGGGCAGAATTTGTTCTTGGAAGGACCTTTAAAGCCCTACACAGCTAGCGTCCAGCCTACTTGAAAACCCCTATCTCCATATATGAGACTGCCTGGGCTCTAAGATCTGTGGGGAGAGACTGAGCCACAGACTAAGTGGCAGGAGTGGATTGTGAGGTGGAGACAGAATTTGCATGTGGGTGGTGATTGGTTGGGTGTGTTTCCTGAGCAGCCAATCAGCACACTGAGAAAGGCAACATCCCCAAGAGAATTTTATATATATAGATAGGGAGTTGACATGTGGTTTTTTTTAAAAAAAAAAAAAAAACCTCACCATTTTCAGTGGTTCTTCCAGAGAAAACATTGCTTGCACGGTGCCTGGTGCAGCCATTTCCTGGTCGGATCATGTGCATCACATCTTCTGTGGTCACTGTGAGGTGCCCAGCCATGTGAGCACAGCTGGGTGCCTTGTTCCTAGCCTCAAAGGTGCAACCAGCATGGGAAGAGAAGCACCAGTTCACACAAAGGCTGTGGGTGTGCAGATATGACTCCATTGCCACAACAGAAGGGCAGGTAATGGCAGGGGGGGGGATGCTGTGGACCTGGGCTGGAATACTCTGGCCAGAATGAGGAGTGTCCTGGCCAATACAGACAAGGCCGTGGTTCCCTGTTGGGCTGGCCTTCATGGGGATCAACAGGATAACACCAATGCTGTTGTCTTAAATACGTTGACCCCTGGTATCACTCACAAAAACTCCCTCCGCTCCAAGAACAAAGCCTTGCTCTGCAGCGGCTACATTATTCATATCAGCTCACAGGAGCCAAGGAGCGAGAGAACATCTTTCTTCTCCAACACAAAAGGCAGCTGCTGAGAGCAGCTGGAGGAATTTTGACTGGCAAAAAGAAAGAGGGAGAATGCCACAAGGAAGGCTGTGGAAAATGACAATTTGCAAATACCCTAGAAATCCAGTGATGGGTGTGAATTCGTACAATACTTTCCCAGGGGCTCTGCTCTACTTATCAAAGGCAATTCCTGTTCTCTGGTCCCTTCCTGTATGAAATTACATTATTCTGATTCCTCTCCCAAAAATGGATGCCTAAACACAGGGCGTGGCATGTTACACTGGGGGTTCCAGTGGTGGTAGCAAGGACATTCTCTAATATCCGCGGATTTCACTATCCACGGTGGAGCCTGGAACCAATCCCCCGTGCATACGGCAGTCCTACTGTACTCCATAGGTTTTATTCTGTACTCTCTCTCTCTCTCTATATATATATATATATATATATTACCAGGCCTTAAATTTGGAAACCAAATCAGCCCAGCCGGTAACGCAGGTTGTCTCAATGCTAGAAACTCAGACTGCATGAGGCATTTTGTTTGGCTATTTCATTAAACAGAGAGTTATCAACATTACAGATTTATACCTCTATACGCTGGAAAGAATGTGGGTCTTTTTATGTGGAAGACAGCAAAACTAACAGATGTGTCCAACTGGAATATTTCTTTCCTCAAAGTCTGATAAGCAATGCCCATGTATCCAGCCATTATTGTTGCATGTTTTTGTTGTGTGCCTTCAAGTTGATTCTGACTTGGGTTCTTTTTGTTTTATCTGTGTATCTGTATTTTGTAGAATAAATCCCAAACTGTGAATAGTCCTTGAAAACTGCACAGGTTTTTTTTAGGACGTTCTTGCAGAATGCAGAAAAATAGCAAAGTTGTTCATTATTGCATATAGGAATAAAATTTATGAAGACTTATATCTGAACCCCCATCTGTCTGTGTCTCTTTCCTTCTCTCTCACACGCAAAAACACACAAACCCCTACCTGTGGATTTAAGGGCTTTAACAATAATGCCTTCTCTGTATAAGCTTTCATCCCCAACATAGCTCTTGCAACCAAAAAGAATGGCAAAAAGACATTTCAGCCATTCCCGATGCATTTTCCCAGCTTGTTCATTTAGCACAAGAAACATCAGAAAGAATTTTGGGATCCCTTAAACGTCCAACAAGTTTCATTTGGCATAAGCATTCCTGGCCCACCGTCAACGTGCCCAAATAAAATTTGCTAGGCTTTAAATTGCCATAAATAATCTCTGTTGTTTTCATTGCAACACATTAGTACAGCTACGGTAATCCCCCCCAACCCTAGGACAAGAAACTGGGGTCCTTACCCTGACAAGACACCAAGGACCAGGTTGAGCATGAAGAAGGAGCCAATGATGATGAGTGGGATGAAGTAAAGCCAATTCCACATATTCCCTGCAGCGTCGTTGGTCTGGAAAGGCAGAGAAAGAGACAGACTGAGTGGATGAAAGAAGCTGAGAGAGAGAGATTGAGAGAGAGAGAAAGATAGTTTAATCAGGCTCCAAACAAACATGTCTGCCATACAAGAAGAAACCAGTTGGTGGTTTCCATGTCAGTGAAATTTTTAGTGTAAACTTTAAGGAAGATTTCCTACATGCAGAAGCTATTTCACTTACCTGCTTCTGAAAAAAAAATGCTCTCTAGGCATTTTCTAGGTCTTTCAGCACTATTCTATGGTATGCTTCTGCTGGAATTTGAACAGAGTTGCACTGGAGGACCTAGAAAATACCTCAAGAGGTGTCCTTTCTAGGAATCTCTAGGTCCTCCAGTGTGACTCTATTGTATGCTTGGGCCAGAAGTCATTCATTTCAATATGACAAACAGAGGCTGGATGGCCATCTGTCGGGGATGCTTTGATCGTGATTTCCTGCATGGCAGGGGGTTGGACTGGATGGCCCTTGTGGTCTTTTCCAACTCTACAATTCTATGATTCTATGATTCTATTAATATGTTTCATTATTATCTGGGGTTTCATGTTTCCATGGTAAGTCCCAGAATGTACTCACCATGCAGATTGGGGCTGTACTATATTTTATTATTTGTTTTAGGATATGATTTCTGAGTTCGAAACCCTGCTTCGTCCAGCAGGACTCTCCAGAAGATTTTTAAATTATGAATTTTAAAGTATGTATCGATAGCTTTAGCATGAATTGGTTTTAGGTGCTCTTTTAACTGGTGTTACATGTCTAATTTGTTGTTATTTCCTACCTCAATCCAGTGGGGTAAGAAATTGTTGTTGTTACACTTCAGACAGTGGGATAGCAATTCCTTCCCTAGCATTGCAGAGAGTATGGCAACGGGACCTTGCTGTCATATTTATGGTTCTGATGATGCTTAGAAAAGTTACCTTTTTGGACCACATCACAGGTCAGGGGATCTGAGAGCTGCAGGGTGAACAAGTAACTTTCCAAAGCCCTGGGTTCTGATTCTTATAATGACCTAGTAAACATGTTGGTTGGGGGATTTTCGTACCTGCATTTCCCACCCTCCAAAAAGGAAAGTTTCCAAGCTCTGGTCAAAGAATGCAATCCATCAAGTATTAAGAGGTGAAATCTGGGACACAGTAAAGCGCAGAAACCAACCAACCAGGCATCCCTGATCCTTCAGAAAAGAAACTTGGCCCGGGAACAGCCCTTCCTGCTCATCCCACTTGAACTGATCATCAAAGCATGATGGACGGGGAATTGCACCAACTCTGCCTCCCTCATTCATGGCTGGAAGCCAAGAAAGGGAAATCAATTTTTACGCCTTCAGTTAAAATACTTTAATGGTTTAATGCTCGGATGACTGTTTACGCTGCTCAGTCACTCCACCCACAAGGCCCAAACACAGAACTAATCTGATATGATTGGGCTGGAAAATGGAAGTGCTTTTAATGGTATTACACATCTTAAGACAGAGGGAAGGCTTCCAATAGCTCCAAGAGTGGTGGCCGAGTTTCCTCTTTTACAGAGGACAGTCCTCTCTTTGAAAACTCTTCTGATTTACAGTTCACTGTAAATTTACATCAGCGTTGCTGTCAGAATTATCCTAAATCAGTAGCTCTTAACCTTTTCTTTACCAGGGACCCCCTTTAAATATCTTTTGTTGCCACAGATCCCCAAGACTTAAGATTTAAAACCCTAACAACAACAACAACAACACAATTACACCATCCATTGACCCTTCCCTCAGGGGCACTGGAGGGAGAGGGAAGACAATCCTTCTGCTTCTTCCTTCACATTTGTGGCTGAAGTGGATTGAATGGCAATGCACAGGCCAAGCCAGCCAGCCAGCATTTGCCTTGGCTCCTGTCACATGGCCACTCCACTGCTGGCAAGAGGTAGGCCAAGCAGCCTTCAAGCCTTTGCAGACCCCGTCAGGGCATCACGGACCCTTGGGGGTCCCCAGACCACAGGTTAAGAGCCACTGGTATAGAAAATTCCCAGAAAAGTGCCCTGTCACTTCACAAGAGCCAATCTTAAAGTCTTTACCTTACAGAAAGGCAAACACTTTTACAGAGCTGGTACTAACACCTGACATCCTGAAACAGCCAAATGTTACTTCAATGCCCTGGCAGAATCAATTCCCATTCTCTGCTTTGGGATACCCCCGCCTCTCTTTTTATAAAAGTCCAGTCTGGTTCTCTGAGTAGCTAGACTTTTCCCTTGCTTCTTCGTGCAAATTTGTGGCTGGAGTGGATTGAACTGCAATGTGCAGGTCAAGCCAGCCAGCCTTTGCCTTGGATCCTGTCAGGTGGGCTGAGAAGTTTTCAAGCCTTTGCGGACCCCCTGTGAGGATGTTGTGGCCCCCTGGGGGTCCGTGGACCACAGGTTAACCACTGTCCTAAATGGTTTGGTGGCAAGATATCAGAAAGACTGCCTCTCCTCATATGGGCCCTGTCCAAAAATGATATCTTCAGTGCAGCCCTTGTTGCATTCTTCCATGCTTAATAGGCTAAGCCGATAGGAACACGTGGCAGGCATTTCTCTCTAGTGGCACCCTGGCTGTGCAATGTCCTCCCAAAGGAAGTCAGGCTGGTTCCATCCCTTTCGAGTGGCCAACAAAGAAGTTGCTGTTTTATATTGTCTTTCATCCTTAAACTTGCTCTGGCTGTTCATAACTCTCAGGTTTCAAGTTATTTTTAAGGAGTGTTTCTAGTTTGTCTGAATCAGTTTCTTTTTTTTAATCCATCTATTTTTTTAAAAAAAAATGTTTTTTATCCATTGTAGAAGATCTCAGGGACCCAGGTGGGCTGAGAGGTTATACAGAAATGTTTTAAATAAAAATAAGTAATAAATCCTGTGCTGAGGCATCGGACCACCCTACAGGTGTCAATGCCTCAACAGTGTCATTATTCCCAACCAAGTGAAACACCAGGAACTGGCCTAAAAATGCAATTGCTAGCTCATTATCTGTTGTTGTTTCTGTTGTGGGCCTTCAAGTTGTTTCTGGCTTAGGGCGACCCAAAGGCAAACTGATCATGGGGACTTCGGGAGGCTGAGAGGGTGACACTTGTCCAAGGTCACCCAGTGGGTTTTCATGGTTGAGCAGGGATTTGAACTCGGGTCTCTAGAGTCATAGTCCAACACTCAAATGATTGTGCCATGCTGGCTCCATGCCTGCACACCCCCAATTAAGACCCCATCCTTGGACAGCCCCTTAGAAAGTGCAACCAATTGCTTAACCTATTGAAACCCATGGAATTTGCCAATCTTTTAATTCCTGCCTTAGAAGCTTTTAATGGGTGGGCGAGCCACTTGTTTGTTGCATGCTTTTTAATCCAATAGAGCATTCAGCACAATAACATAACTGTGTTTAAATATTATAGGGTGGTATGGGGGTAGTCCTTTTTATCTGTACCCTTTTCAGCCATTCAGGTTGTGAGCTGTCTTGAGTCCCAGTGCTGGAATGAAGGTGAAATATCAAGCAAATCAAAGGAAGGAAAGAAAGAAGGAAGGAAGGGATTCCACCTAAACTTCAGGAAGAACTTCCTGGTGGTAAGAGCTGTTTGGCAGTGGATGCACTGCTTTGGATTGTGGTGGCATCTCCTTCTTTGGAGGTTTTTTAAACAGTGGCTTGATGGCCATCTGTCAGGCGTACTTTGGTTGTGTATTCCTGCATGGCAGGGGTCTGGGCTGGATGACCCTCATGGTCTCTTCCAACTTTATGATCTATGATTCTATGAAGAAATGAACATCAGACCTGAGATTGTTCATCAGCAGTTAGCAGCATCTGAAAAACAGACAGAAGTCATCGTCCTGGCTGCTGTTTCCTTTGCCATAGTGAGAGGTGTTGCATCTCTCCTCAAATTATAGTCATTCTTTCTATCTTTGCATCTGTGCGTGCATAAATTTGCATATGCAATTTTATGCAAACCAGTGCCCTCATTTGTCCCTCTTTTGTGCTGATAGATGCATTGCCATCCTAATGGCTTCACTGCATCGGGAGAAACACTCGTTCACTTAAGGACGGCACAGCATGTGCTTATTGATTGCTTGTAAACCTTCGCTTAAAAACATATCAAACTTGGCTAGCTCAACACTCAGGAAGGTGGGTGTTGAGGTAGCATCTCCTTAATAGGTCTTCTCTATGGCCCGCATTTTTGATGGTGCATGAGGGCTATTCTCTCTTGCCCTTGTGCGCCATCCCATAACCTCCTGTCTCTGGCAGCCCAAGAGCATCAGCTGCTGCTGCCATTGGGATAAGGAGGGAGGCACTAGAAACCATGAATAGTTGCCTGCTCCAGTCTCCTAGGGGGAAGGAAAGGAGGGTCCACTCCACCCTACATGAATGCACCCTCATTTCTCCCTCCTCCAAGTTGAGTCCAGCTGCTACTTCATGGTCTGAATTGCTTCCAGACTCCTCCATTGGAAGCCTTGCCTGGGGATGGGACAGAAGAACACAGTACTGAACAGATGGAGTTATATCCTGATGTAGGATCTCAGTCTATAAGTGGCTCTAGCATTTCTTTGTCATGGCTGCCCATGTATTTCCTTGCCTCCACAGAGCTAAATCTGCACAACCGCCTAGAGATTGCTTAAGGCACACAAAAATATAAGAACTGTGCTGTCAGATCAGCCTGAAGGCTGCTCTAGTCCAACATTCCATCCACACAGTAGCCACTCAATTGCCTATGGGAAGCCTGCCAGCAGGACATGAACACAACAGTAGCTTCTTCTTGCATTCCCCAGCAACTACAATTTGGAGGAAACTGCCTCTGATACTTGGAGCATGCTTCTCCCTCTGCTTGTCTTGAAACAGGCATGGGTGGCTGGGGGAAGAAGCACAGCAACAGTGCTATAAAGGTCTAGGGATCAGAGCGAGGCCTTTGCAGGGATGGGAAGAACATTCAAAAATACTCCAAAAAAGTTTTTTAACAAACACATGTTTTTCAAGTGTCAAGAGAGAAGAATCCTGGACTGACAAGAATCTTCACAGTTTGGGACTTACTGTGTGCAAAATTCACAGTTCAGGACTTACTGTGGGCAAAATTCACTTGTGGGTGATTTGCATAGAAAACAGCATTTTCTGTGCAGGAAACAGTATTTCCTCCTCAGAAAATAAGATGTCTATGCAGCAATAATATGTTGTGTGCAGAAAATGTTGTTTTCTTTGCAAAACAATCATGTGCAAATTTTGCAGAGAATAAGTCCTGAATCTCGAATAGCTTTGAAAATTGCATGGTTTTCTGAAACTTTCTTGCAATGGGAAGAACATTGCTGAAATTACTCACTGCTTCTTTTAAGAAGCAATTTGGTGAAGAATTGCATCCTTAGACTTTTACGGCGGCAGGGAGTATTGGGAAGTACTTGAGGACATCCATCCCTGACTTCAACATAGAGTCCACTATCTGGATCTCCTTAATGTTTCTAGAACAGTGAATAGCCTTCTGTTTCAACTGCCATGTAGCAGGGACTTTGGAACTCTTTTGAAGGTGTGGGGTTCAAGATAGGCAAAATTAATATGCAGTCTGCCAATTTGCAGGTGCTTCTAGGGCAAATTGCTTTTCCCATTCATTGCCATTGAGACATCCTGAAACAATGTGTACTGAGAAGTGCCCTGGATGCACACTGAACAGGTAAGCACGCACAGGATTGATCACAGGCTGTCCTTCTTATTTGCAGGAGAGTTCAATGTCTCAATCATTCTTAGCGCTTCATCATTTAGCAAACGCCCTATTGATAATAGCCAAGGAGGAGCAACAACATAGGATTCTTTGGGGTTAGGCCTTTCCCGACAATGCCTAACATGTTTCTGTTGTGCTTTTGCACACATCTGAAACATGCACACTTTTCTATATACACATGTTGTATACAAATGAACAAACACCTACATATTTTATTCAGTAGGCAACTGGTGGATCCAATGCCAGTGGAAAAAAGGGAGATGCATTTCAGCATGCTGAAAAGATTGCCTTTTATTAGCAAAAATCTGCCACTGGGGAAGCAAATCTGCTCTATCTTTTCTCTCCATTTCAAAGTTGCTATCCAAGGTGCTGAATTCCATCCCTCCAGTACGTCCAGTGCCTTGGATCCACTGCCCTGTATTTTAAAGTTCAGACTAACCTCCAAGTAGATTTGCCATCTCGCTCATACCAGACTGACCTGTTACCCCTGTTTTAGGGGTGCACACCTATCATAATATGACCAGGTACAAACAGCAGAACACAAAGGGCAGTTGGTGCTTTCCTTCTTTCTGGGGAAATAACATATTAAACATCCACAGGAGTGACTTCCTTGCCCATCCTTAGGAAAACCTGTCCAACCCTAAGAAGGATTGAACTGGATTTTTTAAAAAAGGCCCTCAGCAACTTCCCCCTACTTAATTTTGGCTGTGGTCTGCAGACCCTCTTGAAATTACATTGCAGAACATCGATGAACCAAACAGCACAGCTTAATAACCACCATTCAGGCAAGCAATCGATTTGAGGCCAAGAGTAATTTCAGTGGTTTCAGACTTGCATCTCAGGGTGTATTAAGCTAGAAATGGCTACTTGATACACAAATAAGTAGAGGCTATTTCGCTTTCCAAGAGGTAAGCAATTTATTTAACTTCTAGTTACATCTGGCTAATTTGTAATTAGAAGGTAATTAGAAGCCTAATCATACCTAGAAAGGGGCATTTTCCCATCTGGGAAAAGTCTTCCCTTTCTCCTGCCTCAAAATTCAGCCTGGTTTACCTTTCATTAGAATTTCACAAGTTTGTTTGCCACTTCTGTTAATTAGCCACACTATTTACGTTTGTTCATTTCAGTTTATCTCTGCACGCCACTCCTGGGTGCACAACACAGAGCTGACATAAGCCAAGGGACAGGACTCAAGCTGTGAAAAATTAAAAAAAACTCAGGTGCAGAATGAAATCCAAATATTGCCTCATGATGCTCTTACTGAATTGGGACGGTAGGAGCTGTTGTTCCCAGGAGTTTGCATTTAAAAGACACAAAGAGAAGTCATCATTCAAGTGTTGGGAAAGAGTTTAGACATCTTTTCCTCAAAGAAGTGAAGAAGAAAAAGATGTATCTTACAGGATCAGACCACAAACAGTTCTTATTTTACCCAAAGGCCCTCCATCCATTCCAACTGCCACTGCCCTGGCCTTGGAGGGAGAGAAGAAGAGGCAGGCATGGCTCCATTATGTCTAGGTCTAGAAACAGATGAAGGGCCCTCCTTTCATCCCAACTGCCACTGCCCTGGCCTCGGAGGGAGGGAAGAAGAATCAGGCACAGTTCCATCATTCCTCAGTCCACAAGCAGCTGAAAAGCCCTCCATCCATCCCAACTGCCATTGCCCTGGTCTTGGAGGGAGAGAAGAAGAGGCAGGCACAACTCCATCATGCCTGGGCCCAGAAGCAGATGAAGAGCCCTCTTTCCATCCCAACTGCCACTGCTGTGGCTTCAGAGGGAGAGAAGAAGAGGCAGTATCTGCTGGACCTTCCACACTGCCATCTCCTTTTCTAGTTTCAGGTCTTAATTAGCTTGCAAGACTGAGTGCATGTAACTGTTTTGTTATTCTTTGACTTGTAAAGTGCCGTGTTGTGTCGTGATCCTTATCATCATCATTTGCAGATGACACCAAATTGGGAGGAGTAGCTAATACCCTAGAAGACAGGATCAAAATTCAAAATGACCTGGATAGGCTGGAGAGCTGGGCCAAAGTTAACAAAATGAAATTCAATAAGGAGAAGTGTAAGGTACTGCACTTAGGGTGAAAAAATGAAATGCATCGATATAGCATGGGAGAGACCTGGCTGAATGAGACTACATGCAAAAGGGACCTAGGAGTCCTAGTAGACCACAAGTTGAACATGAGTCAACAGTGTGATGCGGCAGCTGAAACGGCCAATGTGCTTTTGGGCTGCATCAATAGAAGTATAGTATCTAGATCAAGGGAAGTAATAGTGCCGCTCTATTCTGCCTTGGTCAGACCTCACCTAGAATACTGTGTCCAGTTCTGGGCACCACAATTCAAAAAGGATATGGACAAATTGGAGCGTGTGCAAAGAAGGGCGACTAAAATGGTGAAAGGTCTGGAGACGATGCCTTATGAGGAGAGACTTAGGGAGCTGGGTATGTTTAGCCTGGAAAAAGATGGTTAAGAGGAGATATGATAGCCCTGTTTAAGTATTTGAAGGGGTGTCACGTTGAGGATGGAGAAGACTTGTTTTCTGCTGCTCCAGAGACTGGAACACAGAGCAATGGATGCAAGCTCCAGGAACAGAGATTCCACCTCAACATGAGGAGGAACTTTTTGACAGTCAGAGCTGTTCGGCAGTGGAACACACTCCCTCGGAGCGTGGTGGGGTCTCCTTCCTTGGAGGTCTTTAAACAGAGGCTGGATGGCCATCTGTCGGGGATGCTATGATCGTGATTTCCTGCGTGGCATGGGGTTGGACTGGATGGCCCTTGTGGTCTCTTCCAACTCTGCAATTCTATGATTCTATGATCATCATAATCATTCAGAGTTCCTACCATTTGAAGCACATCTCCAAAGAAGACAGCCATGGGAAAGGAGATGTAGTACTTGGAGCAGGATACATGCAGCTGCTAAGTCAAGGCAAGCTGTTCTCCAGCCTAATGGTTATTATAGGCTTTGGGGGCCATCCCTTTTATAAGTGTTCTTCTCGAGGACGGTTTCTTTTTTGTCTCAGATGCAAGCTTGGGTACAAAGCCTTTCATTACGGCATTCACGCCTTATTATCTTTGTTCTCTCAACTGGTTCACCCAATAATCTGTTCTTCTTGCTTTTAATAGGCCGTCTGGATTGCTGTAAGTCCACTGTGACACTTTTGTGAGAAAAGAATTTCTGGCATCTGCTACTAATCATTTGGCAACTTCATCGCTGAGAGAAGGAGCCAAATTTCTTCCATGCCACACATCCACTTACGGGCCAAGAACTTTGAGTTCCAGATCAGCTGTATCTGAACGGCAAGACACTATGAGTGTATCTGCACTACCAAGTTGCAGCAGGTTGATAGCACTTTAACTGTCATGGCTACCTCCTACAAAATTCTGGTATTTGTAGTTTGGTGTGGTACTTAGAATTTGCTGCTAAAAGAGCTCTAATGCACTCTGTAGTACAAATACAATAACAATGAAGGCAATTGCCTAAACATTTGCTGCCTTTCCAGGTTATCCAAAATCAGCACCCCACTCACTCTGGCTTCAATTAGAGCCGGCCATGCTGAAGCAGAGAAATTGGGCTTAAAACATCATGCAGTGGGATAAACACAGCTTTGCGGTGGGTAGCCTTTTTCCTGACTCCAATGAGAATTCCTATGTATGGTGAGGTATGATAATGCTCCATGATCAAAGGAGTTTTTCTTATTTTATTTATTTATTTATTTATACCCCGCTCTTCAGCCACAAGGCTATCAGAGTGGCTTACAAATTGTTTTTTTTTTAAGCAATAGCAATTTACACATCTACACTGCATTAAGCAGTTTCCAATGTGTGTTAGCTCTGTTCAGAAGCATGTGTACCATTAAACACCCAAAGCCCCCCCAAAAAAATCCATAAGGAAAAATGAAAATAAAACAAATAAAGAAATAAATAAAATCAGGTGGAATAAAATGCACACTTCTCATGTTCTGGGTTGCAAGTTGTTGCCCCCTCCCCTATGTCTATGGAACCAATAGCTAAGGTTTCAGGTACGCACAGCTGAAAAAATAGGGACATATACCATAGAGACATACTGGAAAATGCCTAGAGAGGTATCCTCTCTAGGAAATGCTAGGTCTTCCAACACAACTCTATGGTATGTTTGCACTGGAAGTCCTTTATTTTAATAGGGTTCACTGTTATCCATGGTTTTTGGTATCCATGGTAATTCCAGGAACATATCACTTGTGAATACTGGTGGGGCAACTCATATATCTGTTCCTGATGAATTCCACTTCCTATTTAATCTTCTTGTGCTCAATGAAATCAATGCTAGTGTTTGGGTTGTGTGATATTTTCTCACCCCAAGGAAAATTCCAATGTACTGTAAGGTAGAAAAATGTCCCATGTCCACAGGAGTACTTGTGTGTGTAGAACCATATGTGTTCCATGGAGAACCAGAGAAGACAAGGTGGAATGAAAGTGAAATAACTTCAGATAAAGGGTTTTTTAAAATTAAAATATAAAAATTAACAATGGTATACAGTTTTCCCTTCATATTCACTGGGGTTTCGTTCCAGGACCCCCCACAAATACCAAAATCCGTGAATGCTCAAGTCCCATTATATGCAATGGCATAGCAAAATGGTGCCCCTTATATAAGATGGCAAAATCAAGGTTTGCTTTTTGGATTATTATTTTTTAAAGAATATTTTCAAGCCATGGATACTTACATCCATGAATACCAAATCCATGGATACGGAGGGACAACTGTACTTCTAATATAATGGAAGATTTCCTGACCTCAGTGAATTCCAATGCCCCTCAATGAAGAAATTTCAATTTCTCTCAGTCTGGCCAACCAACTGACAATACCACAGTATGCCTACAGTATAAGTCTACTTTCCTGTGGATTCTGCAACAGAGTGATATTCTGAAATGCCTTATCCTAATGCACACGGCATACTATTGGTTAACTGGGTCCTGTAACTGCCTTTGAGTTGACAAATATTAAGCTGGAATGGGATCTTAGTTTAAAGCAAACCAGGACCTCTGCAGTAAAGCCATTTCTCTGATAACAGTATTCTGTTTTTATAAAATACAAGCCAGGCTTAGCAAGGAAGTGCAGAAAGGAAACATCTGTGAATATGTCTGATTTGTCTTATTGGGTGGATTCAAAAATCTTTAAATTGTGCTGGAATCAAAGATAATTTCCCCACACAAGAGAGGGAGGGAGGGTAATTAGAAAACATGTGCCCTGTGGCTTCCCGATGCCATCCTATACAGGTCGGAGGTGGGAGGAAGGGGTGGAAACGAAGGCGAAAACACATCCGTGCCTCATTATTGCCCATTTGTTCCAACCCCTGGTCCCAGAGGGATGTGAACAGTGAAGCATTTTGGAGCTAATTTTGAGCATTCCTACCAATGGCTGAAAAGGGAGCTAAAAATACAGAAAGGCTATTAGTGGCCTTAAGGAAAGAGAGGAGTAAAAGTCATGACTAAGCAGAGAAGTCGTTCGTTCCTTTACACTCACTCACACAGAGAGACAATGTTACATCTAGAGAGGGAACAAATTTCATCAGACTTGTCACTCTTGATGCAAGTAGGTTTTTTTATACTTAGTTGCGCAGAAATGTTCACCTCAACTTGAGCATTCGTCCATCTCCAAGGCTCACAGGGCACTTATAAGGAAACACAATAGAAAGTGGACAAAACAATGCACATATTTTATAATGTGAACCACTAAAATGCATGATGTTGCTGCTGCTGCTGTTGTTGTATTCCATCTAGTCTTTTCTGATGTATGACAACCCTAAGGCTAAAAATATGGAAAGGCTATTAATGGCCTTGGCAAGATTTGTTCACAAGGGGGTTGCCTTTGCCATCCTCTGAAGCTGAGACAGTGTGACTTGGCCAAGGTTTCCATGTCTGAGCAGGGATTTGAACCCTGGTCTCCAGAACTATAGTCCAATGCTCAAACTACTGTACCTCGCTGGCTCTCAAAATACATGTACTTGGAGGAGGGGGGGAAACAGAAACGTATTCTAGTCATTTGAGAAACACTGCACAAATCATATCAGTTGTGAAAATAAACATGCAGATTACAACGAATGCATTTTAAAAAAAGAAGTGTGAATTGCAATCCAACATCTTATGCATCCAACATCCAGCATAAATCTGCCATCTGTTGGGGATGCTTTGATCAAGATTTCCTGCGTGGCAGGGGGGTTGGGCTGGATGGCCCTCGTGGTCTCTTCCAACTCTGCAATTCTATGATTCTATGATTCTATGAAATATACTCCAGTGTAGTTTCATTGGGTTCAGAAGGTGCAACAGTCTTCAATTTGCCTGTTGCATTGATTTGCATGCCACCCACCAATTAAAAAGTGAGAAAGAATAATAGAATCTTAGAAGCACAGAGTCAGAAGAGACCACAAGAGCCATCTAGTCCAACCCCCTGCCAAGCAGGAATACACAATCAAAGCAATTCCAACAGATGCCCATCCATCCTCTGTTTAAAAACCTCCCAAAGAAGGTGAGTCTACCACACTACGAGGCAGCATATTCCACTGCCAAACAGCTTTTGCTGTCAGGAAGTTCTTCCTAATGTTTAGGTGGAATCTCTTTTCCTGTAGTTTGAGTCCATAGCTCCCACATCAGGTTAGTATCACAGGAGCACTGCATAGGCCTTGAGCTTTTGTCCTTAGCTGGAGGCCTGCTGAAACAGGCCCTGTGAGGAGCAATGCTCCTGTGGCAATGTCTTTCTCCTCACTGTCATACAGGAGAAACAAGAACATCTGGTGATGGGTGCAAGATAATGGTGCACAGCTGCAAAAGTGTTTAGCCAAAGAACGCCACAACTGATTGCACTCAGAAAAGGATGCTGGAGTGGAACCAGTCCCTGGCTTCTCTGAACAATCACGAGTTGGCTCTGAGGTGGCTGAACTAATTGCAGGTTCTTTCAATGTTTTTATTTATTTAAGCAAATGAAAATTTAAACTGCCAGCCATTAACACTGGGCAAAACTCTGTTGGTGGAGTAGAGGGAGGACAATAGTCCGAAAACCACCACTGGCAGGCTGAAGGAATTTGCTTTTGGAAGGAGCTCATGGTCAGGCCAGAGTCTAGCAATGGAAGCACAGTGCCATTCACAGGAAGAGCAGAAAGGAAAACATGGAAAACTTGAGTACTTCGTGGGAGAGCAGAGAGAATATGATTGGATAAAGGAGAACAACAAGAACTACTGGAACTAACAGTGGCTGGTGGCTTCCTTGTCAGTTTTAATTCTGGGTTTTAGTCCAAATATTAAAGGAGCTGTCCTGGTGCTGATCCTATCTGGGGGATAGGTAACAGCCATTTGAATAATTTTTGCTAGAGATTGGAAACTGAACAAAGTCCCTGATTATTTGGATTGGATAGGAAAACTGGTGGAAACTGCAACAACAGAGAAATTGACCAATTTGATTAAGGGTAATATAATTGATCAGTATTTGAAAATTTGGGATACTGTAATAAGGTTTATGGGGAAACAGCAAAGAGAGGTAACTCCATTGGTTTTTGAGGACTGAGTGGTGAAGTAAACAAAGCATAATATTTTAATAGAAAGTTTATGGTTTATTTATGAAAATAAAGATGGTATATTGCTATTAGCTTTAGAGATGATGGAATTAAAAGGGTGTTCAGAAGTGGAACCATTCAGAGAGAAGTGGAAAGTCTAGTTTTTAATAGATCAATGGGGATAAAGGGGGTGGGAGACGGTTGGGGGTGCTGGTTCTAAAGGGATGCTTGATGCTTGATGTATGGTTGTATGATTTTTATGTGCCTTTTTTTCTTTTTTTGCTGTTTTGTAGAGTTGTTGTAGTGTGTGGTAATTTTTGTTATTGTGTAGTGTGCATAAAATTCAATAAAACTTCTAGTTAGCTAACACACATTGGAAATGGCTTAATGCAGTGTAGACGTGTAAATTGCTATTGCTTAAAACAGTTTGTAAGCTGCTCTGACAGCCTTGTGGCTGAAGAGCGGGGTATAAATAACTAACAAAAAAGAATAATAAAAGAAACTATTTGAGGGATAGATTTCAGCACTTGGATAGTGTCTTTAAAGTTTGGGGTGATGGTTCAGCACCTTGGAGAACTCCAAGCAGATTGACCAAACCTGCTGAGATGGAAGCTACCAGCCACTTGTTTTCAGAATTCAACTCAGCAATCCACAGATCTGTGGTCTATGCAATGAGATCCCAGAACTATAAATGGAGTATCTACCTAGATAACAGAGTATTCAAAAGGAGTGGATTGTCTTTGCCTATGCAGGCAAGCCAATGGTTCTTCACTACAGGAAGTTTTATAAAGGTTCCTTGTTCAGGGTGGGACTTTCTCTGAGCCATAATGATTTTTCCTAGCTCTCACCCTTTTCTCGCACACTATGACTTGTGTCTCATCTATGATGGTGAATAGGTTTTCCCATTCTGAAAACTACTTGGTAGCTGCCTGACTATGCTTCAACTGTGACACTAGGGAAGATGGCTGTGCATTACAGAGCTAATCATGCTATGGCCAGAGCTTGGGAAAGTTACTTCTTGGACTGCAACTCCCAGAATCCACAGCCAGAAAGCATGGCCACTGGGAAAAGGAACTTCTTCAAGCTCTTGGTATAAGCAACCTTAGGACTATTGAAAAAAAATATTTTCTCCTAAAATTAGAGCTAGTGGTGAACTTAGGTCATTTTAGACTTTGCATAGAGGCCCTGGCTTCACCACAGAATGGCACAAGCCAAGCTTTTAGCTACTAGGAATGTAGGGAAACATGTGATGTGAAGGGAAAGGAAAGCATGGGGAAGGGATGGATGTATTACTTGGGGAAATGGAGGGCTGTCCACCAAATCCCCAATGATCATCCCAACCAGAAGGAAGGCACAAGTTGTACTTACATGTTACGAGAGAGGAAATGGAGTATTATTTATTTGTGTTTATTTATATAATCTATAACCTGGCTTTGTCTCACTATGGGACCCAAGGCCAAGAGTAGCCAATGAGCTGTAGTTGGCTCCACCTCTGGTGACCCCTGGCTTTGCTGCTGGTGAATCCACCTTCCAACCCACCAGCCTCCACCTACATGGACCTCACTTGCAAGATGAGGATGCTAATTCCAAACTCCAACCTCGATGCAATAGATGTCCCATCTGCCATCCATGCAAGCACCCAGGATATAAATCTGCTAATAGTGCTGTCAAAACTGATCATCTTGTAAACACAGCTAATAAGCAAAGACATGCTCTATAAATTTCCAGGCAAACACAACTATTAAATTAAGTATGGAAAAACCCCACCACTATAAATACCAAACCAGGGCACAAGGTTGACATTCTTTGTCCAGGTTCCATCCAACTAATGTGATTTAAGTCTGGCCAGTGTGCCAGCTACAAGGAGATGAGATTGGAGAATTGGGGGTAAGGATTTGGGAGGAAAAAGAGAAACAACTGTTGGATTCCAATTTAAAATTCCCCGGTTTTTGGAATTTCTCTTCACACTGAATGCAGCTAGCATGGATTCCTAATTTCCTTCTTTTTTTATTAATGGAAATATAGTCGGACCCCTGTATCCATGGAATGAATATCCATGTTTCAGTTATCTGTGGGACCCAAAATGGGGACACATACTATAGAGTTGCACTGGGAAATGGCTACAGAAGCATCCCCTCTAGGCATCTTTTAGGTCTTCCAATGCAACTCTATGATACATTTTTACCAGATGCTAATTATTCACTGTTATCTGCAGTTTCTGGTATCCATGATAAGTCTGGGAACCAAACCCCCATGGATACAGAGGTCCAACTATACTCAGGAGATGACTCTCCCTCTAAAACAGATGGATGCTTCCATCTTGTGTAGCCAGACATTGTTTCACTAGTTATTTCCAATTTTCACTTCCTCTAAAATTTCAATGTACAATAGCCAAGACTGCATGCATAGCTCCCCATACACAGTTCTGTGTCCTCCCACTACTGAGAAGTTGTCAAACCCTGGAAGGGGCCCCTGCTGCTAATGCTTACTGGGAGGGAGGGGGAAAGCAATTCAGACCACGGAGAAGCAGTTGGTCTCAGCCTATCCAGGAGGAATGAGGGTACAGCCTCAAATGGAGTACAGACACTCAAACAGAATCACCATAAGGCAGAAATGACTTGAAGGCACCCAACAAATACACAATCATACTCATGGGGTCCTCTTGCCCATAGACAAACCACTCCCTAAAACAGCAGAAAGAGACAGAGATTACCAAACCCACCTCCTCAAAAGCAAGAGCATCTCTCCTAAAATGTTTAGGAATTTTCTCACTGTCTGAGGATTAACCCACCAAAGGATGGGGGAACCTTTCCTTCCCCCTCTTCACTCAAAAACAAAAGTTGCACACAAAGATACTTCAGCACAAAAGGAAATGTGACATGCAGAGCCTGGAAACCTTTAGAAAGGATTTTTAAAAAACAATCCCCCAAATTTCTGAATGTATGAGTCAGTACACCATATTACATGCAGAAAATAGCAAAGACTTGGAACAACTGCGATGAAAGTTAAGGAAGCTAGTGCAAAAAGCAGGGTTACAGTTGTACATTAAGAAAACATAAATAATGACTACCTATGATTTGCATAACTTTAATCTGACTAATGAAGACATATAAATATTAAAGATCTTCTGCACCTTGGATCAGTCATCGATCAGAATGGAAATTGTAGTCAAGAAATCAGAAAAAGACTAAGACTTGGAAGAGCAGCTATGAAGGAATTAAATGGATTTCTCAAGACTAAACTTTAAAGAAACTATCGTTGTTCTTGTGTGCCTTCAAGACATTTCCGACTCATGGCAACTAAGGTGACTATCACAATGTCTTCTGTGTGTGTGTGACTCGGCCAAGGTCACCTAGTGGGTTTTCATGGCTGAGCAAGGATTTGAACCCTGGTCTCCAGAGTCATAGTCCAACACTCAAACCACTATGCCATGCTGGCTCCAAGGTGTTAAACCTATTGGAAATAGGAATCAGCACCTTGGACACCTCTTTTGAGTTACATGTGAAAACTCAGAGGGATTGACTGCTGCACTGAATGGAACTCATACTAAAATGAGGGTGGGACTGTCAGAAGGTGAAAGGAGGGTGAGAATTAGGGCCTCCAAACCTTGAATTAGCTCCGGCTGCCCCCCTCAATCATGCCACCTGCTTTGGCATTAAGTGCCAAACAGCCAGCCATCCAGCCTCTAATCAGGGAGGCCATCAAATCGTTCCCGCTCCAACATGACACTCTGTGTTGCACTTTGGGGGGACCGCATTATTTTCAGAAGAGTGACAACAGCAGCATGGTGAAATGCACATTTTGCCTTCAAGAGGTCCACTTTCTTTGCAGGTGGTCTGGTAGAGATAGCAGGGTGTCTTGTCATTCTGTGCCTTAGCAGTGAGACTTCAACACACTGAACCTTGTCAAGGATGCTACTGTGAATGTGAAAGGATGTCATATTAAAGAGGGAGCAAGCTTGTTTTCTGTTGCTCCAGAAACTATGACACAGAGCAATGGACTCAAACTCCAGGAAAAGAGATTCCACCTAAACATTAGGAAGAACTTCCTGACAGTAAGAGCTGTTTGGCAATGGAAGATGCTGCCTGGGAGTGTGGTGGAGTCTCCTTCATTGGAGGTTTTTAAACAGAGGCTGGGTTGCCATCTGTGGTGAATGCTTTGATTGTTTATTCCTGCATGGCAGAAGGGGGTTGGACTAGATGGCCCTTGTGGTCTCCTCCAACTCTTCTATGAGAAAGATGCATAGGAACCACTTGGCACATAGTGGGCCCCAGGTTTAATCTTTCATACCTCTAAGAAGGCCTTAAGAAAGAACACCTGAAAATCAAGACATCTTGTGCCAAAGAGTTAAGACAAAACTGAGTGAGAAGAACCACTTGCCTGACTTGGGTCCCTTTGCCACTATATAACTATAGTGCTATGGCTGCAATTTGACTGTTACAGCAATATCCTATGGAATACTGGGGTATGTAGCATGGTGAAGCACTAGAGCTCTCTGGCTGAGAATTCTAAGTACTCCTTCCTAAACTCCAAAGCCCAGGATTCCACAGGATGTTGCCATGACAGTTAAAGTGTAGTTAATGTGTATTCTGAAAGCACCCCCTGTCTCTTGTGGTCAGCAGTAGGGTGGCTTCACATCCTGCTTTACATAAGCCAATCCTTGGGCTGATGGACTGCTCCATTTTCATCCAGTTTGAAAATAAAGAAACCAAAGGCTACACAAAATGGGATCCCAAGAAAGTTGGAAAGACACAGGCCTTCATTCACTTTACATAGTTATCACACTGTGATTCCTCTGGTTGTATCCTATGGAATCCTGGTGTTTCTAGTTTGGTGGTGCACTAGAACTCTTGGGCTGAGAAATCTAAGTACCCCTCTCTAAACTGCAAATCCCAGGATTCCATAGGAAGTTGCCACGACCATCAATCATAGCAACATAACTGGTTGTCCTTGGTATAAAAGAGATTCCTGGGTTCTGTTTAACTCAGCAATTCATCCAGAATCCAGAGAACTGGAATCTTATTTTATTTCCAGGAGAATGCAATAGCTGGCAGCAAAACAGGTTTTTGCATGCAGAAGATACCAGGCTCAGCCATGAACATCTTCAGGTAGGGCAGGAAATGACTGCTATCTCAGAGCCTCTGCCAGTTAGTACTGGGAAAACATTGAGCTAAATGAATCAATAGTCTGGCTCAATATAAAACCGCTGCCTAAAGCTTCAAAGGATGATAACCATTCAGATATCCCTTTTCAAACTGTATTACAATGTAGAAAATGGTGGTGCTGACACATTCATGTTAAACAGATTCTAAGCCTAGATTTCTTTCACAAGAGAATGCAAAAGCAAATATCACTTAGCACCAAATAGTCACATTTTTAATATCATTGAACTTCCTCTTAATATAACATATCTCTAGAAAGATTGCAAACTGTAGAATACAAATAATTTAAAAGCAAAAAAAAAAAAAAGGCCAACATCTTGACATATTTTGGTATCCAGTGGCAGTGGAATTCAGAATTTCTCTTCCCCCTGCCCCTCGGCTGGGCTACAGCCTGTTATTCACCCTAAAAAATCTGTGCCAGATCACTTTTTCATACCTTTGGAGCAGATTTTTAGGTTGAATAGAGGGCATGCAGTAAAGAGGAGGGCATTAATTAGATGACTGTGCTGGGACCCAGAGGAAGACACAACTAGATTTCCCCCTTCCCCCAAATTTTTTTTTTTCCAAAAGAAAATGTGAGCACATCCAAGGTGAACAAATGTTGCAGTAAGTAAAGTTTAGACAGCAAATAGAAAGTTATCTTACCAGACAAGCAGGCCTCGATGGAATTCCAGGGCAATATACAATTTAGCTGCATTCAATAACACTATTTACTTGAGACTGTCCAGTTATTATTGGACATGCATGATTTGTTCTTGGTTATAAATATTGTCAGACAATGAGCAATGGTGTATGAAAGGAAAAAGGAGGTGGTGGCTGGTTGGCTTGGAAGAGCAGCTATGAAGGGATTAGATCATAGAATCACAGAGTTGGAAGAGACCACAAGGGCCATCCAGACCAACCCCCTGCCCTGCAGGAATACATAGTCAATGTATTACTGACAGATGGTCATCCAGCCTCTTTTTAAAAGCTCCAAAGAAGGAGACTCCACCACACTCCCAGGCAACACATTCCACTTCTGAACAGCTCTTACTGTCAGGAAGTTCTTCCTAAGGTTTAAGTGGAATCTCTGTTCCTGGAGCTTGCATTCATTGCTCCATGTTCTAGTCTCTGGAGCAGCAGAAAACAAGCTTGCTTCATTCTCAGTATGACATCCCTTCCAATATTTAAACATGGCTATCATGTCACCTCTTCACCTTTTCTTCCCTAGGCTAAACATACCCAGCTCCCTAAGCCACTCCTCATAGGGCATGGCTTCCAGCCCTCCCACCATTTTGGTTGCCTTCTCTGGACACATTCCAGATTGTCCATCTCCTTCTGGAATTGTGGTGCCCAGAACTGGACATAGTATTCCAGATCCTCAATGCTGAACTTTAAAGAAACTATCCAAGGTGTTAAACCTATTGAAAATTGGATTCAGCACCTTGGATACTTCCTTTAAGGTACATGTGAAAACACGACAGGGATTGTTTTGTCCAGTGACACGGAATGATGGGGGCTTCTGTGTCAGTGGAGCTGTTGGCTTCCATGGCAGTGGGGCAGTGAACCTGTTTCAGGTTTTATTTTGAATCTTAACTCAGTGCTTCTTAACCTATGGTCCGCAGACCCACAGGGAGCTGTAATGTCCTCACAGGGGGTCCGCAAAGGCTTGAAGGCTGCTCAGCCCACCTCCTCTCTGTATGATGAAGCCACATGACAGAATCCAAGACAAAGGCTGGAAGGCTGGCTGGCTTGGCCTGCACATTGCCATTCAATCCACTCCAGCTACAAACTTGCAGGAAGAAGCAGTAGAAAGGTCTTCCCTCCCCCTCCAGTGCCTCTGAGAGAAAGTTTAATGAATCGTGTGATTGTATTATTATTATTATTATTAGGCATCATTATTATGTTTTTAAATCTTGAGTTAAGTCATGGGGGTCCGTGGCAACAAAAGATATTTAAAGGGAATCCCTGGTAAAGAAAGGTTTAAGAGCCACTGCCTTGAATAAACTATCCAGTGTGATAAAGCTATTGGAGGGATGAAGTTCAGCACCTGGAAGAGCTCCTTGAATGTACAGATTAAACCCCAGAATAAATTCACACTGCTCTATTAACACCAACTGCCATTGCTAGAATGCATCAGTGTAGCTAAAGAGAAGTGAATGGATCTTGGTCTTTCCCACTCTGTCTCACATACACTTTCTATGTAGTGTGAATCAAAAAAGGTTTTAATTATTGCAAGTACCCCTGCTGACATTTGATTTTTTACTCATAGAGCTTGGGGTGTAGCTATGGGGAAGGAGGGAAAATTAGGGCATTGGCTCACCAAATCATCATTTCCCACCAGTATAATTTTCCTTCATCCCCAAATTCCTAGCATGGTGGAGAGTGAGACAATGAAAACAGTTCTCTCCTACTAAATAAAAATGCATTATTTTTATTTATTTATTGGCTTTCTATCCTACCATTCTAACCAAAATGGGATTCAAGGCAGCTGTACTCTTCTTTTGGCTCTGTTCTCATTGCCTAGGTAACTTCACCTGCCCCAAGATTACAAAATTTAAAAAGTATCCTTTATTGTAACATTAGAGCAATATAAATAAGTTATAAGGTATTATATTATAACAAATGATTAACTCCCACTATTGCATGGAGTTAGAATGTCCACCTCCTTTCTTTCCCTTTTCTCTTTTTCTTTTGTATAAATATTTAAAGCATAAAGACAGACCCATCATGCATGGAGGAAGTAGTTTTTGGCTCAGATCAGTGCAAAGAAACTTAGGGAAAAAACAAAGCACTTTATCTGCAAGCCTTTGCCAGGAAACATAAGCCGAAGCTGAAGAAATTCAATCACAGCTCAACAACGTTTGCTTATCCAGGGAACAGAGAGATCTTTCATAGGCCCTGCAAGTGTTTCTTGGCACAGCAAACTAGCCGGCAAATTCCTTTCTAGACTAGAGTAACTTATTGGCCACTGCGTCTACATTTGAGGAACCTAACCAGTAAAAGAAGAAGCCTTTTTAGCCGAACCCTTGGTGAGTCTGCTGGGTTTTTTAAAAAAAGCTTGCCTGCAAAATTTACATGGGTTTTACTATTTGCTGATGACACCAACAATTGCATATGAGATAAAATCAAATTAAAATCTAGTAGACCCCTTTTCTTTGGGGGAAAGGCAGGAGCTAAACTAAGAGGGAAGGGGGAAGGAAGAAAATAAAGGATGGAAAGAAGGAAATTGCAGCAGAGGAAGCTGCCTTAAATCAAGTCACACATTCTAACTCAGTACTGCCTACCCATAGGAGTGGGCAGCTTGGAAGGCATGGGGGTGCAATTTTCAACCCCATGGATGCATCTTCACTTGCATAAAAATGAACATGTTGCTTACCTGTAACTGTAGTTGTTCCAGTGGTCATCTGTGAATTCACACAATGTACTACCATCTTTCTTCTGTAATCCTTCCAGCGACCTGGAAAGATCCCTGCACTCTCTATAGATGTAAGGAGGGCATTGGCCTTCTACATAGAAAGAACGTCACCATTCAGAAAATCCAACCGGCTTTTTGTATGTTATGCCAGTTCCCGGAAAGGCGAACCACTGTATGCAGCTTATGCAATGAAATATGTATGTTGGCAGAGAGAGCCTAGGACACCAGAGGGGAGGATGGGCGGGATTGTGTGAATTCACAGATGACCACTCGAAGTTACAGGTAAGCAACCTGTTCTTCTTCTACGTGGTCTCTGTGAATCCACACATTAAGGGTAGTTTAGCTAGCTCAGGCCATGGAGGAGGGAGAGTCCTAAACATCAATAACTCTGCAAGGTCGAATAAGCACATTGTTTATTATGTACATATAAGGCTACCTGTACCTTTGGATGAGGAGAAGACCTCAGGTGGATCGCCCCGTGATGCAGGATAGGAGAACTGCACATCCCAGTACCGCATCTGTTCTGGATGCAGAGTCCACTTTATATACTTTAGCAAAAGTCAAGGGAGTGGACCATGTTGCAGCTCTACAGATGTCCTGAATGGGGACTCCGTTAAGAAAGGCCGTTGACATAGAAGTAACCCTGATAGAGTGGCTGTGGATGGTAGCTGGGAGCTGTTTCCCCAGGAGCTGATAGGATAGCCTGATGGTACTGCCCACCCATTTCGAGAAACTCTGGGAGGACAGTGGTTCGCCTTTCCGGGAACCGGCATAACATACAAAAAGCCAGTTGGATTTTCTGAACGGTGACGTTCTGTCTGTGTAGAAGGCCAATGCCCTCCTTACATCTAGAGAGTGCAGGGATCTTTCCAGGTCACTGGAAGGATTACAGAAGAGAGATGGTAGTACAATGTGTGGATTCACAGAGACCACGAAGAAGAACCCCCAATGAAACCCAAAGTGGTTAGATGTCTCCTTCCAGTTCTGTCAAAATTCTGTTCACAGTCCAAAAATGCCCTAGTATTCTAGAGGTTCCCTAGTAAACCCTTTTACAGGCCAACCCCCATATCTGTTGGGGATATGTTCCAAGCCCCCTGCCCCTGTGGATACCTGAAAATATAGATAATAGGAAACCCTATTATTTTCAAGAATAGGCTGGGAAGTTTGTCATGAAAAGAATCAGTTGCAAACACAAGAGTCTGGCTTACGGATATCCACCTAGATTAATTGGAGTTTACCAGATTTTTGATTGTAGTGTGGGAGCTATTGAGCATTTCAGCATGTGGCAGGGGGTTGGACTGGATGGCCCTAGGGGGTCTCTTCCACCTCTATGGTTCAATGAGAAGAATTCTGGAAGTTGACCATAGAATCACATTGGAGGACCTAGAAATGCCTAGAGAGCACATTTATTTCCAGACATGGGTAAGTGAAACTGTGGATACTGAATCTGTGGATGCAGGAGTCAGCCTTTATCTAAAATCTATTTCAATCAGGTGCCTGAAGTCAAAGAGCCTTGTCACACTACACGGTTATAGCACTATCATTCCACTTTAACTGCTCTGGCTACCTCCTGTGGAATCCTGGGATTTGCAGTTTAGAGAGGGGTGTCCAGCATTCTCAACCAGAGAGCTCTTAGGCTTCACCAAACTACAAACCCCAGAATTTCACAGGAGGCAGCCAGAACAGTTAAAGTGGAATAATAGCACTATAACAGTGTAATGTGATAAAGTCCTTAGTCTCGGGTGGTAGACATAAGTGAGAGAAAAGAAAGGAAACATAAACAGTGGGAAAAGAAACTTCACTGCCTTTTTGCAATTTTGTATGGGGGGGAGAGAATCCATTTTGTGATGTATTCCCAAGAGGGAAATGGAAATCCCAATAAAATGGACACCCCAATCTATTTTTAAAACCCATTCATATGTCTCAAAATCTTGCATGGCTAAAATGCGTACAGCGGGGTAAACGTGCACCAACCTGCTTCAATTGATACAAACTAGTGTACAGAAATATATATATAACATTAGGAAAAGGCCTATTAAAATATGTACACCTTTCCATGCAAGGGAACATCACAATCCGATAAGGCAACAGGATGGGACAATTTATGCTGGAGGGAAATAGAGAAACTCAACAAGACGAAACAAGACAGATCTGCCCATCCTTGAGTCAAACGGCCATGAAATACAAAAAGTACAGTCTGTGACAATTCAATCAAAGCTTACATGTATGCAAAATAAGCACAGTACCCTTCAATAATGGCTGATAACACCAATTTGACTCTTTCCTTTGAGGCATGAATGGAGACAGGGGTTTCCTGTCCCGCCACAGCTATGAATTAACTTAGTAATTTTAGACTGATTGCATTACTGCCTTCCATTGCTCCATTCACGAATGGCGAATGTGCTTATCTTAACAGTGTTAAAGACAATTACAATTTGCATTTTATGGTTCTTTGAATTACTATTCTGTAACTTCACATGCACATGATAGTCTATTGCTTAGAAACAAACATGCTTAGACCCATTGAAATCCACTGGGTTTAGGTCAGCCAGGACTAATTTTTCCCAATGATTCCAATGGTTCTACTCTAAACAAACTCTGAATCCAGACATATGCATGTGTATATCTATGTGTGTGTGTGTTTATGTTTGGCCTTCATGTCACCTGTCGACTTGTAAATTTCATAGGGTTTACTTGGGCAAGGAATCCTCAGAGGTAATTTACCAGTTCCTTCCTCTGAAATGCAATCTAAAGCATCTGGTATTTGTTGGCAGTCTCCCATCCAAGTACTAACCAAGGCTGACCCTTCTAAGCTTCCAAGACTAGATGAGATCTGGTGTTTTTAGTGTACAGTAGGACCCAGGCATCCATGGAACCAATTTCTGCAGTTCAATTATCTGCGGGACACAAAACTGCATACCTACCATAGAGACTTCCTAGAAAATGCCTAGAGAGGCATCCTCTCCAGATATTGCCTAGATCCTCCAAGGCAATTCTATGGTATTTGTAATTGGAAGTTCCATTACAGTAGGACCCCATATCCACTGATTCACCATCCGGTGATTCAGTTAACCACTGTTGGCAATGGGCAAAGGGTGAATGGGGAAGGGAGAGGAGAAGGATAGAACTTGCCAGCCCCCCACCCTCCTCCAGCCTGGTTCCCTCCCCTCCTGTCCCTTATCCGATGGCACCAGGCCTCCTGGTTGAGGGTTCAAGCAAGGCCAGGAAGGTGAGCAGCCAGCAGTTGAGACCAAAAAGAGTCTCAGGAGAGGCAGGGTGAGGGAGGAATTGATCCAGACCACCTCCAGCCTAGGGACACAGCCATCATGCTTAGTACCAAGTGAGGTCAGAGTGAGGCTATTGCTACCTGCTCTCCTGCAGCCCTAAGCACCATTTCAACTAGCCCTTGGCAATCTTGGCTACTAGTTATGACTGTGTTCTGCCTGAGTTTGAAGGTAGTAGTGGCGGGCAAGTCCTTAGCAAAGACCTCATGAGATCCCTTTCCTAATTGAAACACAGGACTTTATCAGATGCAGCAAATACAGCGCCATAATGATGCCAAATTAATGTGAAAGGGCACACATATCAGATGACATTGTCCTTTTGCAATCACGTATTGTCCAAATGGCATTCTATTTTATCTATAGGCCAAGCCACCAATAGATCTCCCATTGCGTTTTTGTGCTGGTATTGCCAGCATATGAAACCTCGCGCCATTGTGCTCATGTGAATATGGCGTCAATGGGCAGAACAAATTGTGAAACCCAGATAGGGGACACTCTTTTTATGAACCTCCCTGGTTTATTTTGAACTTTTAAAGTGTGTTTCTGTGCTTGTGTGAATGTCTTATGTCTTTATTTGTTTTTATATTTTTTAAAACTTACCGCGCTCATGTCTTCTTGCAAAAATCACTGAGATCTCAAACCAGGAAGTAAATGGAGCTTTGTTTGTGCTCCATTTACATTGGGGTTGCCTTTCTGATGCTGCTCAAGGTAGGTCTGATAAAGGTGGTTCTTTTGCCAGCAGAAAAACGGCACAAAATATACTGGCAAAAGAATGTTTATGAAGAGTAGTTGATAAAGCCCACAGTCATGGGGTCCAGAACTTTGGAAAGCTCATGGACTTAAACCCAGGACACATTCACCTCCTCTTGGACACAGAATCACAGAGTTGGAAGAGATCCCAAGGGCCATCCAGTCCAACCCCCTGCCATGCAGGATTACACAATCAAAGCACTCCTGACAGAAGGCCATCCAGCCTCTGTTTAAAAACCTCCAAAGAAGGAGACTCCACCACACTATGAGGCAACGTGTTCCACTGCTGAACAGCTCTTACCATCAGGAAATTCCTCCTAATGTTTAGGTGGAATCTCTTTTTCTGTAGTTTGAGTCTATTGCTCCATGTCCTAGTCTCTGGAGCAGCAGAAAATGTGCTTGCTCCATCCTCAGTATGACATCCCTTCAAATATCTAAGCATGGCTTATTATGACACCTCTTAACCTTCTCTTCTCCAAGTTAAGCATAGCCAGCTCCCTAAGCTGCTCCTCATAGGACCTTTGGAAGCCTCCAGACACCACTGCCATTTTAGCTAGCCATCATACCCAAGAGTGTACCCGACAATTAACCAGAAGACAAAAGAGAAAAAGAAGAAAGAAAAGAAGTCGAAAAGTCAGCAGTTAACATACTTGCATTTCCCTTCTTTGCATCGCTTCCTTCTAGCTCACCACAGCTTTATTTTTCCCCAAAGCAAGGCACAAGCGAGAAGCATGTCCTCCTGAACCAAAGCCAGGAAAAACAAAAACCTTCACTTCTTTCTCTCCTACCCCTTCTTCACTGTATAATAAAGCACATTGCTCTTGCAAAGCAAATTTTCCCCTATCTTGGCAATCCGTGCTCTTTGTTGTCATTATATTTTTTTTTTCCCCTGGCTAAGCAGATTTCCCCCCCCCCTCCTTCTTTCTTTTCATGATGTTAACTTGGAACAAGGGAGAGCTAATGCTCCCATACAGTATGAAAGGAGCATACTTGCTATGAATTCCCCCCCCCTTCCCACACTCCTCAGCAAATCTGCAAGCAGAAAGCTTCAGGTGCACATAAACCTCCCTCCCAGTAAAGAGGGGCCTCTTTTGTTTATGCTCACATCAGCAACTTAACAGTTATGGATTTCTGCCTTAGTGGGGCCTGGCAGCTAAAATGGCTTCTAGATGGAGAAGGGACTGCAAGCTCAGTTCTCGCTTTACCTTTTCCCATACCATCACCACCGGCAAGAGGCAGGTGAGAATTGCAATAGCATTTATATTTCTATACTATTTATCAGTGCAAAGCACTCCCTAAGAAGTTTACAATGTGTTAGCCAATTACCCCCAACAAGCTGGGTACTCATTTTACTGACCTATGGAAGGATGGAAGACTGAGTGAACCTTTGCAGCCCTCTAGGATCTAACTCACAATGTTGTGGCTGCAGTGCCGGCATTTAACCACTGCACCACCAGGGCTCCTCAGTGCTGTGCCAATAAGAATTAGGGTTTCCAGGTGTCCCTTATGATAAGGGGTGTCCCTTTTCCAAGAGCCAGAAAGCCTTCCCTTATAGGGCTGCAAGGTGTCCTTTATTATAAGAGACATCCCCTTTTATACAGAGTAAGATGCCCCCCTAAAAACCCACATTTTGGGGGTTAGGAGTTTTTTGTTGGAATAAGACCATTCTACTGAAAAATACACCCGACTGCAAAAGGCCATAACATTTTGGGGTGAGGGCCCTGCATGAACACAGAAATCTGTACTTGTTATAATTCACAAATGTTGACAGCAAGCTAATTTTTGCAGAGAAATGTTGGAAAATATCATCACTGTCGACTGGGTTCTTATCAGGAGCCCACTCCAGGTTCCAGCAGAAAGCAGCTATCCAAGGTGCTGAAGCTATTTAGAGATCAGGACCTCGGACAGCTATTTAAGGGTCAGAACCTTAGACAGTTCCTTTTTAAAAATCAGACTAAAACAGAAGGCCTGTCTATATGAACCCATTAAAAAAATGGAGCCCCTCATAGTAATGACATTTCACAGCAGCTGAGACCCATCCTAATGGCTTTTGTGCCCCCATAAGCTTTGCTTGCCTTCCAGTAAACATGATGGCTGTGAGTAATTTACTCACATCTGTACTTACCTCAATTTTCTGACAACAACCTTATGTTTAAAAAAAACGATGCCCAAGGTGCAATTGAGTGATTTTTTTTTCACTTGAACACAAATGGAAAAAAAACGACAACACTCTGTTTTCTCCCCTTAGCACTCATCCACTAAGGCAAAATCCAACATGGTGGCAGTGGGCGCTTGCCTTGCTAGCAAGCCACACCCCCTGCGCTCAGCTGGCCAATCAGATTTGCACTTTCTCTCATTTGGGCAAGCAAATCAGATCAACTTGCTTGTCCTAATGAGCAGAAATGTGTGCCTATGAACAGAAATTGCTTGTCCTAATGAACAGAAATCTTCTTGTTGTTGTTTTATTTAAAAACAGTGGTGAGAAAAGCTGCAAAGGCCTTTCTGGTGAAGTTTTTGGCCTTCCCCCCTCCTTTACAATGTGGCAAAATCACATGGAATGCTATTAGGACAAGTAGGATTCTCCTTGCATTCCATGAGGAGTTTTTTCACCATTTGGACAACCCCAAAGTCACCTCCCCAAAGACGTGAACACTACCAACTGGTACTGGTGTACTTGATACAAACTGCACAGCATGGAATACATTTTACATATGTTACATTTTGGGGCCATCTTACCAAAAACATCCCAGCATTGCCTTCTAAGAAAACAGCTTATTCTTATTTTCAGAGATCAAGACTTCTGCACCAAGTACACTTACAATGTTGCACAAATTACGTAGAACAAGACCCCAATAAAAATGATGTAGTGCTTCAGTCTTGTAACAGAGCCAACAACTCTCTCAGGGGTTGATGAATGCTGCCCTCAACATATCAAGAAGGCCAGAACTGATTAAAAATATATATCTTGGGAGCAGCAAGGTTATTTCATATCCAGACAGTGAAACAATGACCAATGGCAGCAGATAATAAAATTGAGCTTAAAGTAGCAGCGAAGAATAAAATCTGTAGAGCATAGGAACCCCCAAATAAAACCAGTAGCCAGATCAAAAAGAGTTAAAACCTAAAAGAGCACTAAGAACATTTCTGAAAATGCCAGAATATGTTTTCACTCTGCACCAAATAGTAACAGGTAAATCATGAGCCTTTCTGAGGAGGGCACTTCATAAATGGGGTGCCAACACAAAAAAAGGTCCACTCTTGTTTTAGCCACTACCATCACCTGGTATGGTTGGTAACAAAGGATGCATCTACACCATAGAAATAATGCAGTTTGACACCACTTTAACTGTTGTGGCTCCATCCTACAGAATCCTAGGATATGTACTTTTGTGAGGCACCAACACTCTTCAGCAGAGAAGGCTAAAGACCTTGTAAAACTACAAATCCCAGAATTCCATAGGATGGAGCTACAGCACTTAAAGTGGTGTCAACATGTATTATAGAATCATAGAATCATAGAATCATAGAACTGCAGAGTTGGAAGAGACCACGAGGGCCATCCAGTCCAACCCCCTGCCACGCAGGAAATCACGATCAAAGCATCCCCGACAGATGGCCATCCAGCCTCTGTTTAAAGACCTCCAAGGAAGGAGACCCCACCACGCTCCGAGGGAGTGTGTTCCACTGCTGAATAGCTCTTACTGTCAAAAAGTTCCTCCTAATGTTGAGGTGGAATCTCTGTTCCTGGAGCTTGCACCCATTGCTCCATGTTCCAGTCTCTGGAGCAGCAGAAAACAAGCCTGCTCCATCCTCAGCGTGACATCCCTTCAAATACTTAAACAGGGCTATCATATCGCCTCTTAACCGTCTTTTTTCCAGGCTAAACATACCCAGCTCCCTAAGTCTCTCCTCATAAGGCATCGTTTCCAGACCTTTCACCATTTTAGTTGCCCTTCTCTGGACACGCTCCAATTTGTCAATATCCTTTCTGAATTGTGGTGCCCAGAACTGGACACAGTATTCTAAGTGAGGTCTGACCAAGGCAGAATAGAGTGGCACTATTACTTCCCTTGATCTAGACACTATACTTCTATTGATACAGCCCAAAACCGCATTGGCCTTTTTAGCTGCCGCATCACACTGTTGGCTCATGTTCAACTTGTGGTCTACTAGGACTCCTAGATCCCTTTCGCACGTGGTCTCATTCAGCCAGGTCTCTCCCATCCTATATTTATGCATTTCATTTTTCCGCCCTAAATGCAGTACTTTCTACATACAGTGTAGATGCATCCGAAGGTTGCAGAAATAATCCAGTCTGACACTTCTTTAACTGCCGTGGCGCAATGCTATGGAATTCTGGAATGTGTAGCTTTGTGAGATATTTAGCATTCTCTGTCAGAGAGCTCTAGTACCACAACAAACTATAAATCCCAGGATTCCATAACATGGAGCCATGGCAAAGTGGTGTCAAACTGGATTATTTTTGCAGTGCGGATCCAGCCAGAGACATACAAATCTCAAAGTTTAGGGACACACATACAAATTTTAAAGTGCCATTGCTGTAAACAGAAGGGCTATAAAGTCAATGCAAGAAACAAAGAAAGATCCACAGCCAAGAATCAAAAAGGAGAAGTTTACAGTCAAAACAAAATGATCTATGGTTTCAAAATGTCACAGGTAAAGATACGAACAGTTTTGCCAACACTCTATTGACAGACCAAGGAACTGTCCCAGCCATTGCTGTTGAAGACACTAAGGACTTTATCAGACAATCCAGGCAAAACGTTCTTTTGCTGGCATATTTACATTCATTTTTCTGCTTGCAAAAGAACCTTCCTACCAGACCTTACCTTCACCACATCAAAAGGCAGTCCAGCATTGATGGAGAATTAGCTAACACACATTGGAAACTGCTTAATGCAGTGTAGATGTGTAAATTGCTATTGCTGAGAAGTTTGTAAGCCACTCTGAGAGCCTTGTGGCTGAAGAGAGGGGTATAAATAACTAATAAATAAAAAATTAAAAAAGAATAAACAGAGCTCCATTCACTTCCTGGTTTGAGATCTCGCCAATTCTCACAAGAAAATGTGAGCACATTCAATTTTTAAAAAATAAAGGAAAAGTAACACACAAAAAATAGACACAAGCACAGAAACACACTTTAAAAATTACAACTACACCAGGGAGGTTCATAAAAAGAGCATCCCCTACCTGGCTGTCATGATCTCAGCCGGAAGTGTTCTGTCATTGATGGAGTAATTACAAGGAAAAAATGGCGTGAGGTTTCAAATGCCAGCAAAAAAAAGCACCAGGAGAGATCTACTGACAGCTTGGCCAATCAATAAAAATCAAAAGCCAATAAAAAGGAATGGCTTTTTGACAAGATATGATTGCGTATCTTGGAATCGTCATATGATATACGTGCCATTCCGCATTAACTTGGAGCCATTATGATGCCATGTTTGCCACATCTGATAAACTCCTAAAAGGATCGGTTGGAGAGGTTGGTATGTTTATGGTCTGTTTGGACCTGTGGTCTGCTTAAGGCAAACTATGTTCTTTACTGTGTGGACAACATTTAGAAAAGTTCCTTTTTCCCATGACCATTCCAGAATCCATCAGTAGCCAAGCTAATTGGGTTATGCAAGGAGTTGCCATCCAAAAAAAGGAAACTTTTGTAACCTCTGTATCACTAGATGATGCACATTGGGAGAGTTGGATGGTGGTTGACTAGTCCTACCTTGCAACACAGAGGCCTGGGCTAAGCAGCCTTTTCTCCTGCCCTCCATCTCAGAAATGCCATCATGCATCCATCATCCCCAACCCCACCGCTGCATGTCATGCTCCGGCTGTGACCAAAGCCGGGTTAATGTTGCTGCCTCAAGAATGGACCTTCCCCTCCCTTGTGTCCCCTCAAACCTTTTTACCTCACTGATGCTTTAATCTCTCTTGCCTTCAGCATAAATCACTTCCCAGATAGTGTCTTGCTTAGAAAGCTTTCATCGACTTCAATTAAAAGGAAGGGAGGGAGGAATTCCCTTAAAGCTTAAGGCACGAACAAACGAAGCAAAGAGGAACAAAGATTTGTGTGTTCAGCGAGAACCTCCAATCTATCTGCTTGCCTTTTTTTTATATAACCCTTTAATTTATTATCAGAGTGAGAGATTGAAAGAGAGACACCAGAGGCAGAATGGCTTCCATGCCAGTCTTTGGAGACAGCCATGCATTTTTGCTTAAAAAAAATTCCTCAAACCACCAGCGTTCCTCCCATCAGTATAGCAGTGCCTACTTTCTTTCCACAGACAGTACGTGAATTCCTGAGACAGCCATTTCCTTGCTCGAAAGACCAGCCAAGCTGATTGGAAACAATACAACTGGGAGAATCTGATTGTGCTGATCAGATGCATTTTACTCCACTCTGTTCCTCCTGGAGCTTCGCAAAATGTTGCAACTAAGAGCAGCTTCATGGAGGAAAATTTTAAAAATGCCACTTGTGCTAAACCTATGCTTTCTCACTGAAAATACACAAGCCAGATACATCCTATCAGTATGTGTGCTAGCAAAAGAGTTTGGAAGCAGCTAATTCCCAATAACAAGGAGTTTATTATCCATTCCAATAAAGAAACTGTCACAGCATACCAAATTAATGAGGCATAACTTCCCTTCTTTTGTGGTGCAACTGTAACTTTTTCACTACTATGGTGTTGGGAGCATATGGGCTCCCTAAATGGTGGAGGAGAAATGTCACATAACTCAAGCACTGCCTCATGCTACTGCCTTGTGCAACTGAATGAAAAACATTCAGAGGTGTTTTTACAGCAAAGAAAACTAAGTGGTATACAGGGGATATGTCCCCCCCCCAAAAAAAAAAAACCTGTGGATATCTGAAACCATGGCTAATAGGGAACCCTATTATTATCAGTGAGAAGAATGCCAGAAGTTGACCACAGAACCACATTGGAGAACTGAGAAACACCTAGAGAGAACATATCTTTCAGACATGGATAAGTAAAACTGTGGATACCATGGACAAGTGGGTTGATCGGTAGTTACTTTTCACTAAAAGGAAAGTAAGGGTTAGTTTTAAAAGTAAGTAGTTATAATAGTAACTCTTTGGGGACCTTGGCATGATAACTAATTAGCCTTTAAAAGTAACTGCCCAAGCTCTGGGTGGTGCATAAAAGTAATTCTGCCTCCCTGGCAGCCATACATGTCTGCCCTGCCTCCAACAACCCTTGACTTTAGAACATACTTGCTATGTAAACTTGACTTGAATTGGCACAATGCTCCATTTAGCATGCAGTTGACGTATTTTATACTGGTTTCATTGCTTCTGTTTTGCTTCCATGTTTTTACAGTCTTCTGTCATCTTGGTCTTATTCATACCTGATGGTTGTCACGTTGTACTGTGTTGTTTTTTTCTTACACAGGTCAACCCCCCCCCCCCAAATTTATGTGGGGAAACCATTTTTGGGCTTACCGCAGATATGTGAAACTGTGTATAATAGCACACCGCCATATTAGACCATAGAATATCACTGGAGGACCTAGAAAATGCCTGGAAAAGATGCCTCTCTGGGCAACTGGCCCAACTCTATGGTCAATTTCTGGTGGAAGTTGAACATAGAGTCACAATGGAGGACCTCCTGGGGTCTAGGGAGACCACCACCAGCACAACTCTATGGTCCTCCAGATGCCTAGAGAGACATTTTTCCTGATTGCAGGTAAGTGAAGCCATGGGTACCAATCCAGCGTAAATGGGGGACAACCTGTATTCTCCTTCTATTACCAAGTATAAAGATAAATTATTCAATATCAAAGTCAAGAATGTTTGTGCCATAATATTCCCAATGTCTATGTGCAGTGGCGAAAGTTGGGCAGTGAAGAAAGCTGGAAAGAAGAAAGTCAACTCATTTGAAATGTGGTGCTAGAGAAGAGTTCTACGGATACCATGGATCACCAAAAAAAAAAAAACAAAGAAATGGATCCTACAGCAAATTGTGACCAAACTCTTCCTAGAAAACAAAATGACTAAATGGAGACCATTTTAATTTGAATGCATCATGAGAATTTTCATTAGAAAAATCAATAGTGCTTGTTACAGTGGAAGGCAGAAGGAAAAGAGGAAGACCAAATTATAGGTGGATAGACTCAAGTCAAGGAAGCCACAGCTCCCCTGAGTTTCCAAACCTGAGAAGGGCTGTTGATAACAGGAGGATTTAGAGGTCTCTGGTTCATAAGGTCACCACACGTTGAAATCAACGTAATGGCAATTAACAACCACCACCACCTTTTATTATTGTATATCACCCTGGAAACTTTCCATGACAAAGATCGAAATGACAAGCACCTCTCTCATGCAACCACCACCAACCTAGCATCTCTCGGTGGTAATGCGGGATATATATGTTTATTTCTTGATTACACCTTACCTTTCCTCCAGTGAGCTCCTGACAGCATAATTAGTTCTCCTTACTGACAACAACCCTATGATGTAGGTCAGGCTGAGAGAGAAAGTGACTATTCCAAGGTTACTCAGTGAGTTTCATGGCTCAGTAGGAACTTGAACCTGGAACATTAGGATTTCTCAAATCCTACCCCAGTACTAACCAGTAAACCACCGAGTGCCTTTACTCATGGTCATGAATTATAATACATGCATGTGTATGTGTGTGTGTGCCAAATATAGCTCAGAAGAGATTGAAATACCACAAACCCATGGACTGGGTTTCATATGAAGTTGGACTGGCATGTGCAGTTGGACTGAGATTTGGGAGATTCACACCCAATTTTAACAGCAGTACAGTAGGACCCCAGTATCTGCTGATTCATTATCCACTGGCTCAGTTACCCATGGGACCCCAAACAACGCACTTACCATAGAGTCTTCCTAGAAAATGCCTAGAGAGGCATCCTCTCTAGGTATTTTCTAGGTCCTCCAAGGCAACTCTGTGGTATTTTAAAATGGAAGTCCTATTATTTTCAATGGCATTCACTGTTATCCACTGTTTTTGGTATCCACGAGGGGCCCTGGAACCAATTCCCCATGTATACAGGGGTTCTTCTGTACTTCCACAGCTGCTCTGGAATGTCCAGGAGCTATCCAAGTGCTGAACCTATGTTGAGAATAGGGTTCAGGACTTGGACTGTGCTTTTACCACCTGGAACAGCTATGGAAGCACTGCCACCATAGTTGCTAAAACCAAAGGTGGACTCCCCACTCAGTGGTAACAGGGCCTTCCTTTGCCTTCAAGGTTCTTCCCAACTTTTAACATTCTCTGATTCAGAACAATTACTAAGAGTTGTAAACAACTGTGGTGTTGCACATTTACAGAATCCACGTGAACGCTTTACCAGCACCACCAGTTGTACTTACATTGTAGAGGATGTCCGTCCATCCCTCCATCGTGATGCACTGGAAGACGGTGAGCACAGCAAACAGGATATTGTCAAAGTTGGTAATTCCAAAGTTGGGGCCCTCCCAGTATTTTTTGCAGGTTCCTTCTTCACACAGTCTGGCAGGCTTCTCCTCACCACATGGGAAATCTCCTAACCTCTCCCCTGTGCAGAAGCAAATAGAAGTAAGGGGTAAAAGATGGTAGAAACAATCCAGCAGTGGTCTGGGCAAGATGCTCTTCCAACTCTACAGTTCTACCAATCTATGAAAAACAATCATGGATATCTGAGTGGCAGACATTAAGAGCAGCCTATTAATTTCAGCTCTCACTTGTACTCAGTTACTTTATGCTGGAGCTGAATTCAGACCCTTTTGGAGTCCCAAATTGGCCTTCTGGGCTTCCCCAGATGATCATGCCCATTTCCCCACAGTGCTATCATTTGGTGTTTCCCTAGCATTTTTACATTTTCTCCACCTCAAAAACACTGAAACACCTTCCCCTAGTTACTGGAAGAAAGAAGCAGAGGCTAAAATGTGCTGTGGTTAGATTTTCCTTGGGGTTTCCCCCCCCCCAGGCTGTGAGACCGTATTCTGGAATAGTTTCTTTCTGACATGTCTCCTGCATCTGTGGCTGGCATCTTCAGAGAAGATCTTCTGAAGATGCCAGCCACAGATGCAGGCAAAATGTCAGAAAGAAACTATTCCAGAACACGGTCTCACAGCCTGGAAAAAAAACCAAGGAAAATCTATGGATGCCGGCCATGAAAGCCTTCAACTTCACATGTGCTGTGGTTGTTTTTGGCCTCAACCTTGTTTGCCTTTGACCCCACCAACCAGTAGAAGGCAGCCCTACTTTGAAACTGAATTTGGCCTTTTGGTTAAAAGAGGTTCCCCAGATCTGATTTATACCCAGCCCTTCAAATACATGATCAGAGCACCCTCAGGGGTATTTCCCTAAGCGTCCCTCAAATCGGGAGAACAGGCTTTTCTCATCCAATCCCTACCCCCAGTCTCTGAAGACCAAGTGGCAATGAGTTGTGCACTGTGTCATAGTCCCTATCGCTGAAATCAATCCCTACTGTTTGAATCTTCATTCCCATCTCATCAATATTCTGTGAGATTGCCTTGTTTGACAGCTCCCTCTCTGACCTACTTTCCCTGTTTGGAAGACAGCTGCTCCACCAGAGGAGACTTGCATTGCTTTTGAGCAAATGAGGATGGGTCACATTAAATATGCCTCCTTGGAGACTACCGGCGGCAGCTTGAAACAATACGTGCACCCAAGGGACTCCAGCTACAGGAAACCTCCATGACCTAGCTACCTTCCTAAGAATATCATCACTCTCCTTCTAACTGGTAGGGGGAAGAAGAGGGCAGGTATATTTCTCCAGCAGTCCAGAGGCTACACAGTCTGATCCATTTATCCCCAGTGGTAGCAGAGGCAGGTTGGGCAGCTGCCTCTTTATAGATTCAGCCCCGGACTATGAGGCTACAAGTTGAAGAGCTTGCTTCCCGTGGAATATAATCACATGGCACCTGCTTTCTTATTTAAAGAAGGAAGCTATTAAGAGAAACCCACCAAGAAAGATGGGAGAGATCCTAGTTCATGCTAAATAGCAATCCTCCCCAGTAGATGACCCAGAGAAACTTGAGGGAAGCAGGAAAAGTGAAGTCTGTTCCTACTCATGCAAAGACATGAATCATGACTACAAGCTGAGTTGTATCTCTGTCACTTCCAGCATGTGCCAAGGAAAGGAAGAAAGTTCAGTAGAAATGCTGTGGTTTGGTTATGCATCATGAAGTCAACTTGATTTATGGTGAACCTGTCACCAGGTTTTCTTGGCAAGATTTATTCAGAGGAGGTTTGCCATGGCCGTCCTCTGAGGCTGAGAGTGTGTGACTTGTCCCAGGTGGGTTTGTATAATTGAACAGCGATTCAACCCCTGATTTCTCAGAGTGCTAGCTCAGCATCCATGCTGGGTCTTCTCACCAGTAGAGGTGACTTGGTGTTTTTTTAACTTCTTTCCCAAAGGTAGCAATGTGTCTCACACTCAGAGCTTTATTTCTTTTGGACTCCAACTCCCAGAATCTCCCAGCCCACATGGCCACAGAGTGCTATGTATGTTTGCATGGGTAGGAAGGGAAGAGAGACAGAGTTTCTCAGGGTTTTCCTGTACTGTTCTTTATCTGCTCAGTCTTATGACCCAGACAGCTACGCTTAGGGTTATTGACATTACCACCTTTCCTGCTTGATAAGAAGTGAAGTTTCCTGTTGCCATTTTGAGATGGACTGGAGAGAAAAACAAGAGGTATTTGGGCTTGGTGTTGGAGATGCAACCTGCAGAAAGGAGTTGGGGGAAAAAGTTGACCCCTGTCTCCCATGAAGTTGCCTACCCCTGATACAGGACTTGAGACCTTGGAACAGCCCCACAAAGAAGCGTGCTCAACACAGAGCGATGCTGGCGGGCATTGCTGTTGAAATCTCACCTGTCTCGTTGGAGAAGCAGGCCTTGTGGAACTTGCCCATGTAGAACTCCAGCCCGATGATGGCAAACATCACAATAGCGAAGAAGAGGAGCAGTCCAATCTGAAGAAGAGGCACCATTGCCTTCATGATAGATTTGAGGACAACCTGTAAACCTAAAAAAGAAGACACAATTGGTGTCAAATCTTTAGGGATGCTTAGACGGAAGCCATTTTATTAAAAAGTCTGTAGTCACTATCAGAGCTTGGAAGTTAACATGTTACAAGTGGTGTTGTTACAAATAACTAGTTACTTTTGCAGGGTGGTGGTGGTAGCCTTGGATCAGCAGTCCATGTGCTGCTATGTTCTCCTATTTATGGGGATCTAAGGTAGGAACTGACCTCCCTTTTCTTGTCATCCAGGCTCAGGTGCTCAAATGATTTTTATGTATCCTTCCTTTTAGCCAACCAAGATAATACAGTGACAACTATGTCTGCAAAACTCATACCAGGTGCTGTTAAAACAAGATTGAGCATGGTTTTCTGAGTCCTGATTTATATAGCTTTAAGAATGTTTTGCCTTGTACTTTTTTTTTAATGGGTTATGAACATTGTAAAATTGTAACTTTTAAGTATACTAGAACACTACTTTTCTATTGTAATGGCATACAGCTGATGCAAATAAAGGATCTTTTTACCTTCTATCTAACATGTCACAAGTGGCACTGTTACCGTTAACTAGTTATTTTTGCAGGATACTGATGCTGTACCAATGGTATGCAGGTTGGGGGGCCCATTATCTACAGAACCAATATCTGCAATTTCAGTTATCTATGGCTGAAAAAACAGGGACACACACCATAGAGTCACACTAGAAAATGCCTAGAGAGGCATCCTTTCTAGGAATTGCTAATTCCTCCAACACAACTCTATGGTACGTTTGTATAGGAGGTCTTTTATTTTAATAGGGTTTGCTATTGTCCACGGTTTCATTTATGAATGCTAAGACCAGGATCCCACATGGATATGGGGGCAACCTGTATTTTAAAAACAGTGTAAGAAGTAAGAGAAAAGTCATGACCGGTGCTGTAAGGAAGGAACACAATGTGTCCATCTTCTCATCATCATAATAAATAACAGAAATGAGCAGTTTTTGAAACACGGTAATGAGTAACTGAAAAATTACTTTCCAAGGTCTGGCAACTCAGTTGAGTTCAACCCTTCAGAGATTTGTCATGTTTCTCACACACAGATACACACCAAATTGCAACACAGCAAGATAGTGTGGTGGTGAGAACCAGTACGATAGGGTGTAATGGTTACAGCAGTTAGGCTGGGATTCGGGAGAACCAAATTTGAGTCCCCATTCAGTCTTGAAACGCATGGAGACCTGGGGCCAGACACTTTTTTTCAGCCATGGCTGTTGGTGATGGATGGAGGAAAGCCATATATCTCCCCCTTCACTTGGGAAAAGCAGTACAAACACACACAGATTGCTGGAGAGTCACTAAGGCAGATCATAATCCAAACTCAAAAAGAGTTCTCCACAGTGTTTGACCTATTTGGAGAATAGAGTTCAACACCTTGGATAACTTCCTTTGAACCTCAGGCTTTGAATCCCTGTGTATTCAGCCATGTTGTTGATGAATTAGGGTTGCTGCCTCTCTTTTTTTTTTCTGAAAGGCTCCTCATCCTGAATGTCAACATGACAGACTGGTACAATGGTACAACATGGTCCTCTCCATGCTGGGAAGAACTGTACCCACTCGACTTGGTCAGACCGAACAGGAGAGGATTTCTTTTTCCATTCCTTTTGGACAAAGGTATGAAACCTTCCTTCATATTTGTGGACCGACAGCTTCCAAAGCATTTCAATGTAGGAGAAACTAACATTGACAGGCTTTTCCAGTCCCTACCCTAGATATGCCAAGAGAAGAAAGCCGCCTGTGGAGCTGTCAGTCAAGCTGCCATGCCCTTCACCAACATAAGATACATTTTCAATTAAATCGAGGGAGATAAGAGCCGAAGTCAAGGAGACCGCAGAGTCAGATAATTTTATGCAGACGGTGCAGAATGAAACAAAAGCTGCAGCCACACAGCCAGCTGCTGGGAGGCTCCTTGGCTGAAAGGACCTCTTCCCTGAGCCAGAAAGCATTGTTGAGGTCTTTCTTTCTGTTCCTCTTTTGTTTTTATTTTATTTTTTATTACATGTTAATATTTCACTGACTTGCAAACATTATCATGCCCAAGGAAATCAGGTCAGCCCATCAAACGGCCAACGAAACTAACAATCATCGCAGCGGCTTACAGTGCGTTGATGGCATCAGCTGACATCTGGGAGTGTTCATTGTGGGTTGTTTGTAAGCGCCCATTCACAGCTTTCTGTATAACAACAGCAGTGGAACTCCATGAGGCCTTTCTCTGTTGCAAAATCATTACACAAGGCGAAGTCTCAAAGAACGTCGCTGACGCATATGCCTTTGCGTCCTTCTCGGCTTAGGCAGCTTTTTCGTTAAGGTGACACTCTATACCAGGGTGGACAACTTCACAGGGCCCTGGGGCCAATTCCTCAACCTCCTCATGGGCCACACACACACACACACACACACACACACACAGCAAGCACAAATAACTCCATTTTCCTCCACAGTTCATCTCAAAAGGTTGAGAGGATACAAGAGGGCATCACTTCCTATCACCATTTTGAGATGGACACCAGAGGAAAATGGATGGGTTGACCTGCCATTTTGAAAGGGACTACAGAGCACAATAGAGGTATTTGGGAGTCCTGAGGTGCTTATGGGTGTAAATGTGAGTATTTGTGTGTCTTATCAAGTGTTTGGGGGCTTTCTGTGTCATCTTGGGACCAAAATTGACCCCAAAATTGTGCTGATATTTTTCCCAAACTTGACCATTTGTGCCACCCTTCGCCCACCCCCATTGTACACATAAGTAAACATACAGCATACATACGTATACCTACAGTGAAGTGGAGGCTGTTGACTCATATGTCAATGGAGTAGTAAATCAGCCATCCAAGGGGCTGAACCCTATCCCCCAAATAAGTCCAGCAGCTTAGATAGCGCCTTTAAAGTTCAGACTAAAACCCACAATGGATTCATCACACCAGTAACAGTGGCATCACCGGCCTCCAATGAACCACTCACAGATCTTTTCTTTCCTTCCAGTTGTAGCTGCAGCTGTAGTTAGGAAGGATGTTTCTTTATTCATTGTTTGTTCCTTGCGACCACTGAAAAACTGTTAATGGGGCTAATTTAGGACTAAGATATGCCTCTCCTATCGTTGTCGTCATGTGCCGTCAAGTTGAATCTGACATATGGTAAACCTATCCTTGGGTTTTCTTGGCCAGATATCTTCAGAGGAGGTTCACCACTGCCTTCCACTAAGGATGAGAAAGTGTGAGTCAAAGTCGCACTTACCATGGATACCGGAAACTATGGATAACAGTGAAGTAAAGGACTTCCAGTACAAACATACCATAGAGTTATATTGGAGGAACTAGAAGATTCCTAGAAAGGATGCCTCTCTAGGCATTTTCCAGTGTGACTCTAGGGGACGTGTCCCTATTTTTTCAGCCATGGATAACTGAAACCATGGATATTTGTTCCATGGATACAAGGGTCTGACTGTACACCAGTTCCAAGCAGTCTTCTTTAACCACCAAACCAGTAATAGCAAAGACAACAATTCTCTTTTTTGGGGGGAGGAAATACAGCCCCCAGATCCCCCACATCCTTTTAGACTACAACTCCCATCATCCCCAGATTCTTTCAGACCTCAGCTTTCAGAATCTCTCAGAGGCTGGGGGACTCTGGGAGTTGTAGTTGCAAGGGGAAAAAACTTTTCAAAGCTGTGGCTGCATCTCACCATTAGTGCCTTCCCAACCTGACCCTTGATGCTGGACTATATCTCCCAACACCCCCAGGCAATGTTTACTCACTTGGGATTCCTGAGACAAGCTTCAGCGGCCTCAATACTCTGACCGCTCTCAGAGTCCGTAGGTCAAACTGGGTCCCAGCTGTGGCAAGAATCCTAAAGATCAGAGGGGAAAAGGAAAAACAGAAAGAGAAGTTGCATTAGGAAGACAGCTCCCAGGGATGCAAACACTGTACTGGAAACATAAAGCAACCCTATTCCAAAGGGGCACAAGAAGCTTGGAATGAACTAGCCCGAAGGTGAGGAACCTCTTTCAATCTGAGGACCATGTTCTACTTCTGAGAAGTTCTCAGGGGCTGGCTTCCCGTGATAGGTGAAGTCCAAGGCAAAACACAGCACGTTTTGCCTTCCCACTCTTCCTGACAGTAACTAAGTCCTTAGGACAGTGGTTCTTAACCTGCGGTCCATGGACCCCCCAGAGGCGTGATGTCCTCACAGGGGGTCCATCAACACTTGAAGGCTACTCACCCTACCTCCTCCCTGCAGTGGAGCAGCCATGTGGCAGAAGCCAAGGCAAAGGCTGGCTGGCTTAGTCTGTGCATTGCCATTCAATCTACTCCAGCAGCAAACTGTCATGAAGAAGCAAGAGAAAAGTCTTCCCACTCCCTTCCACACCTAGAATCATAGATCATAGAATCATAGAGTTGGAAGAGACCACAAGGGCCATCTAGTCCAACCCCCCACCATGGAAGAATACCCAATAAAAGCATGCCTGACAGATGGCCGTCCAGCCTCTGTTTAAAAACCTCCAAAGAAGGAGACTCCACCACACTCCCAGACAGTGTATTCCACTTCTGAACAACTCTTACTGTCAGGAAGTTCTTCCCTATGAGAGAAGATTTAACTGATGGTGTAATTGTTAATAGTTCTGTATTTATTTAATTAATTATTAGATTTATATCCCACCTTTCTCCCAAGCTGGGATCCAAGGCAGCTTGCAATCATTAAAAAAAAAAAAAAACACCAACAGCTAAAACATCACACATTACAGAACTTAAAAAAGAATTAAATTAAATTACCATTGTTACAATATAGTTAAAACACATGAATTAAATACATAAAATCATAAAAAATACAACAATAAAAGCAGCACGCCAATTAAAATGTATGTTTCAAACACCTGTGTAAATAAAAACGTCTTCAACTGCTGACAAAAAGAGCAGGGAGGGGGCCAATCAGGCTTCCCATGGAAGGGAGTTCCACAGTCTGGGAGCAGCTACTAAGAAGGCCCTCTCCCAAGTCCTCGCCAACCATGCCTGTGAGTGTTCAGGTTTTATTATTACTATTGTTGTTGTTTTAAATATTAAGTCATAGAATCATAGAGGTGGAAGAGACCACAAAGGCCATCTAGTCCAATTCCCTATCATGCAGGAATACACTATCAAAGCATTCTTGACAGCTGGGCATCCATCCTCTGTTTAAAAACCTAAAAAGAAGGAGACTCCACCATACTATGAGGCAGTACGTTCCACTGTCAAAGAGCTCTTACTGTCAGGAAGTTCTTCCTAATGTTTAGGTGGAAACTCTTTTCCTGTAGTTTGAGTCGATTGCTCCCAGTGTCTTGAGCAGCAGAAAATAAGCTTACGTCATCCTCAGTATGACATCCCTTCAAATATTTAAGCACAGCTATCATGTCCCCTCTTAACCTTCTCTTCTCCAGGTAAAACATACCCAGCTCCCTAAGTCTTTCCTCATAATGCATGGTTTCCAGACCTCCCACCATTTTGGTTGCCCTCCTCTGGACACGTTCCAGCTTGTCCATATCCTTCTTGAATTGTGGTGCCCAGAACTGGACACAGGCTTCCAGGGGAGGTCTGACCAAAGCAGAATAGAGTGGCACTATTACTTTCCATTGATCTAGTCTTGGGGGTCTGTGGCAATAAAGGATATTTAAAGAGGGTCCCTGGGAAAGAAAAGGTTAAGAGCCACTATACCATAGGACATCTGGATCCACTATAGGATCAAATCCAAACGCTGCCATGGGGAGGAAACAATGCCCATCTCAGGAGTTCGAGATGTTTACAGTGGACTGGTTGTGGCCCTTGAAATTTCCAATTCCTGGAGCAGATGGTGTACTCATCCAACATTTCATTGATGAAAGCAGAGACCAATCATTTCTTACACCACAGTTCATTGCTCAGTTCTCCATCAACACTTATGATACATTGCTTCAGACTCTCACTGCCTTTTCCAACCTGTTGAACTCCAGGGTTGTTGTTGTTTTGCAACAGAGCTCCTATTATTCCCAGCCACCAGATCTGCTGGCCCTGTTAGCTGGGATCACCAGGAACTATAGTCCGACACCAATACTGCAGTTTCAAATAGGATGGAGAGGAAATTATTGTAACAGTCCTTACAGCAAGGCCCTGAAGGAGAAGACAGCTGCATTGATTCATGGCAATAAATCAGTTCTGGTAGTGGTCATTTCCATCAGGGGTAGGTCTTTTGTAAATCTAAAGGGTCTTAATTGCCCCTTCAAGGTCAAGCCACCCTAGTGTGCTTTGTACTCCAACAGAAAGCACACAACAATATATTGTTGGTGGGGAAACATAAAAGAAAATAAGGCAGACATCGCAAGGCCTGGAGTTAAGCTCAGAGGTGACAGGGAAGCCTAAGGCAGGTGGCTGGAGATGTCATCATCCCTGTCAGTCAAGAACATGTCTATACAAGGCAATAAAATGTGGGTTGATGCACAGTAACACCAATTCACAGCAGTTTTGATTTCTCTCTATGGTTTTTTTCCAAGATCGCAGGCATGTGACGTTTTATGTGTTTGTTGTTTAAACCGGCATCCCAGCGAATCAAGATGGCAAGTGCAAATGAATTATTCACATTTTTATTGTCACCAATTGCCACCACCAAACAGTTTTGGGTTTTTGCGTATGTGTTTTTAAAAAGCACATCTAAGGTGCAGAAGTGCGGTATTCTGCTAAATTAAATAGAGAAAAAAGAGAGAAAGAGAGGGCTGTTTCGTTGCCTCAGTGTGTGGTTGCTACGGCAAAAATCCAACATGGACGTTTCAGGTGCTTGCCTTGTTAGCAAGCTCCACCCCCTGTGCATGTTCGACCAATCAGCTTTCCACTTCCGCTCTTATTGGGAGTGCGTAGCAAAGCGAAATGGTTGTCCCAATGAGTGGGAGTGCCCATTTCCTTTGGAGATTTTTTTTAAAGCACAGGAAAAGCTGTGAAGGCTTTTCTCTTGTAGTTTTTGGCATTTTTGACCCCCTGCCCCGCCAAATATAGCAGATGGGTGCGGATCCCATTTAGACAAATTGTATTCTCCTTGAATTCTATTGGGAGTATTTTTGCCATTTAGCCAAGTCCTATTAGGCTCGGCCAAATTGATCACCAACAATGGTCCGCCCTGGCCTCACATCGGGAGGCATGGAGACGCACTATCCACAATGCTGCAGCCTTATTTGAGAACTCACGCCGAACAAGCCTTGAAGAGAAATGATAATGCAGAAAGAATCACAACCAAGAAACATCACCCAAGGAGACCTGCTGTGCTTTCTGCAACCGGACTTATATATCTTCGATTGGCCTTTTTAGTCATCAGCGTGCTTGCAGAAAGCACAGGGTGAGTCCTTCCTGAATCTTCGTTTGCGAAGAAAAGCCAGAGAGGATTATACGTTGCCTGCACCACCCCACGTGCCTTGTTTCTCTTAGCTACAGGTACCCAAAGAGGCTGAGCCGTGACACTGGCAAGAAAGGAGGGCAACCCAAGAAGGTTTGGGTGAGGAGTGCCAGGGACATGCGTCCCGCTCACTCCCAGTATTGTCCAGTGGCTCCCATGTCATCAAGGCAGTCAATCCACTCTGGATTTTAGCCTGAATTTTAAAGAAGTGAACACAGGGGCAGCACCTTGGATAGCTCCTTTAAAGTTCAGGCTACAAACTAGAGAGGATTCATGTGCAACCACTAGTGACCCCTGTCCTTAGCCATGATCCTTGAGGCTGTACTTTCCACTGATAGCAACTGCATGCCCAAAGTGGAAACAATTATATATTTCAATAACATAGAGAGGAAGGAAGGAAGGAAGGAAGGAAGGAAGGAAGGGAAGAGAAAAGAAGAAAGGAAGGAAGGAAGGAAAGAGAAAAGAAGAAAAGAAGGAAGGAAGGAAGGAAGGAAGGAAGGAAGGAAGGAAGGAAGGAAACTGAGCTACCGCAGCTGCTGCATAGGCGGCTGCTAGTAATTTGAAGCAATAATGATCACACTCAACGAGAGATATCATTCTGAGCTCCCTTCCTCACGCCAGCACTTGCTCACTTTCCTCCCTGCATTTAATTGCTCATTTATAAAACATTGGATGCCTGGCAGAAGCAAACACTTCATCCGAAAGTTAATCAACAGACATTCCCGTCAGTGGCACAATTGGTCTCTGGTGGCTTCCGAGACGAATTTGCGCTGGGGACCCTGCCAGCAAAAGGAAGAGAAGTCTCCCCAAACTGCCAAAGTTTCACTTTCAAAGATGGATGATGGAGAAGAGGCTGGGATGGGGTTTGCTGCAAGATCAGAAAAATTATAAAGCACTCCTTGGAGGTCATCTAGACCAGCCTCCTGCTCAATGCCTGATTCTAAACTGTAAAGGAATCACTTTCAACATTCCTATCTATATCCACTCAGTATTTTTTCTAATATTGTTAGTGACACTGAGGTTGTCTAGACAATGAAAATACTCCTCATAAAATGCAACTGGAATACCTTTTGTTGTGACATGCTATGGTTCAGATTCGTGGTATTCAGAAAGAGGGGGGACAAAAAACTCCATCTAATGTGGGATAAATTCTTCGCAGATATTCATGAAGTTTTTAAAATAATGTGTGGACATGCACATTATCACTCATTTGGACATCCAATTTGGAATGCTGTGCATTCCTTGGTAAGAGTGGAAGCAGACAGTGGATTGGTCAGACATATGGGTGGGGGGTGAGCAAGCAATGCAAGAAAGCAGCCAGAAGTCCCATTTTCGCATTTCGTGTTATTGAGTATGCACTTTTTGCTGCGCTGAAGCAACCAAATAGCTTTTCCATTTCCATGTTCTGGAAGCAGGGAATGACAGCTGTCATTCCATTCTTTGGATCATGAGATCCAAATATTAATTTCTGTGCAGAAAATGCTGTTTTCCACACAGAAAATGCTGTTTTCTATACAAATCAGCCACATGCAATGTTTATGTAGAATAAATCCCCAACTACAACACTTTCTGTGCAGAAAACAGCATTTTCTCTGCTGGAATTAATAACTTTGCACTGAGATATTATTTTCCCATGCAGAAAATGCTATTTTCTGTGCAAAACAACTACGTACGAATTTTGTGCAGAATAAGTCCTGAAATGCGACGCTTCTCGTCAGTCTCGGATCCATCTCATCATGGTCTCCCAACACTCACAAAAAATGTTTTGTTACCATTTTCCAAATGTTTTTGAATATTCTTTCCATCTTGAAAGGACACTGGGGAGACATGTTTTGTGGGGGAAACTGGAATATTTTTAAGCATCCCTTCCATTCCACACTTCAAACAACAACAAAAGAACCACAAGCAGCATTTCTGGAAAATGTTCTACCAACTACCAGTGGCTAGTGTCTTTATTTCTTCCTGATGGTGTGACAACATACATCTCCTTCACGGTGAGCTCCTGCCAAGAGAACGCTCTCAACTCTCTGGTGGCAAGTCAGCCCAGTCCCCAAATGGGAAGGAAGTCATAATTAACCAAAAGGCTTCTGCAAACGTTGAAAAATTCATATATCTCCACTGCCTTTCATTTCTGTCTGCTCCTTTTACCCAGGCATTCCCATTAGAGCTTCTGGAGAAAAGAACGCAGCTAATAAGAAAGAAAAAAAATTACCTTTTAAAAAATAAAAAGGAGGGGGAATGGGGAAGATCAAGGAAGCGAGATTAAAAGCATGGTTTGCAGGGAAGGAAAAACTCAAACAAGCATTTAAAGCAAAGGTGGTGACTATTGTTGTTTGACTTATGGCCACCCTTCTAAATGAGATTCCACTTGATCTTGGAAGTTAAGCAGGGTCAGCCCTGGTTAGTACTTGGATAGGAGACCAACCAATGAATACCAGGTGCTTCAGGCTGCATTTCAGAGGAAGGAACTGGCAAAAATACAGTTGTCCCTTCATATTTACTGGGGTTTGATTCCAGGACCCCCCGTGGATACCAAAATCCATGAGTACTCAAGTCCCATTATATGCAATGGCATAGTAAAATGGTGTCCCTTATATAAGATGGCAAAATCAAGGTATGCTTTTTGGATTATTATTATTTTAAGAATATTTTCAAGCCGTGAATACATAAATCTGTGGATACCAAATCCGTAGATACGGAGGGACAACTCCCTTCATATCCGCTGGTGCTTGGTTCCAGGACCCCCCGTGGATACCAAAATCCGTGAATACTCAAGTCCCATTCTATGCAATGGCATAGCAAAATGGTGTCCCTTATATAAGATGGCAAAATCAAGCTTTGCTTTTGGGATTTTTATTTTTTAAGGAGTATTTTCAAGCCGTGAATACTTAAAACCATGGATACCAAATCCGTGGATACGGAGGGACAACTGTACCTCTAAGGACTCCTTGCCTAATAAAACCCTGTGAAATTCATGGGGTCACCATAAGTCGACAGGCAAGTTGAAGGCACATACATGCACATGCACACATATACACCAGTGACAGACCTAGATAACTCAGACCTAGACAGACCTAAATGGCATCAAGCCCTACTTTCACAAACTCAGGGCCATGGTTTCCTTCATTGTGTCAATCCATCTGTAATGTGATCTTCCTCTTTTCCCTACAGCTTTCTACTTTACTGCACCAGAATATGTATACTAGGGGACGTGTACTACAGTGTGTATATTAGGAAAAAGTGTATAAAACTTGGTATATTAAGAGAAGCGTGCATGAAAAAGTGGGTGAATTTTCATGCTGACTTTTAGGCTGGAACATCATAAACTGATGTAAAACTGGGACAGAATGAACTTAATGTTGGGGGGGGGGGCAGAAACTGTGGCAAATCGACCAATTCATCCGTCCCTAATTTTGTCAATTAAGAAATGGCTCTATGATCTTTCATACCTATTGATGCCCTGGTTATTGGAGAGAGAATGGGATAGGGAAAGAATGAGATAATTAGGACAGCGAGATGCAATGATGCTCCAAATGCTTCACTGCTGATTGTAAAGACACAGGCAATGTACACAGCCAATTAACAAGTACAAATCTCTCTTCCCTCCCGCCCTCCCCGACGATCTTCAACATGTCATCCTTCTCCCAATTAAATCTGTCTGGAGGCCTGAATAGGGAGCAGCCCATCATTATTTTAGTAGTCCATCATTACTGTTTTAGCAGTCCATTATTATTTCATCTAACATATTTCCAAACCGCCTTTCAAACTGAAGCCTTCCTGCAGCGTTTCACAAAAATAAAACCGGTAAACCACACAACATAAAACTACAGTTGTCTCTCCGTATTCACGGATTTGGTATCCATGGATATAAGTATTCATGGCTTGAAAATATTCTTTAAAAAATAATTATCCAAAAAGCAAACCTTGATTTTGCCATCTTATATAAGGGATACCATTTTGCTATGCCATTGCATATATTGGGACTTGAGTATTCACGGATTTTGGTATCCACGGGAGGTCCTGGAACCAAACCTCAGCAAATATGAAGGGACAACTATAGTATGGCTGCACAATTGCTCAATTATTCCACTTTAACTGCCACGGCTCCATCCCATGGAGCCCTGGGATTGGCAGTGTAGGGAGGGGCATTTAGAAATCTCAGGCTGAGAGCTCTACTGGCTTCACCAAACTACAAATCCCAGGATTCCATAGGATGTGTCCACGACAATTAAAGCACTAAAGCACAATCACAGTGTAGTGTGAAAGGACTCTTGCGTCTAGCTGCTTCCATGCCTGCTCCAGGTTTCACTCCAAACTTTAAAGGACATATCCAAGGTGCTGAACTCTACCCTCAAAATAAGTTCTCCTCCTTGGATCCCTCCTTTTATAGTTCAGACTAAAATCCAACATGGCTTCACTGCCTCATTAAGACTGGAGTCCTAAGCAAGCACTGTCAAGGTAAATGCTCAGAGAAGAGAGCAGCAGATGAGCTGTGAGGAGTCATCATTTACTTTTCAACTGTTTTTTTAATGGCTTGTTGGGGGGGCTTCCATTTGTTGCTGGCCATGTGCTCTCCCTGAGCACATGGTCTGAGGGGGTGGGGCTTCTGCTTGGGGGAGGAGCTAGCAGGTACTCTATTCTGCTTTGGTCAGACCTCACCTGAAATACTGTGTCCAGTCCTGGGGACCACAATTCAAGAGGGATGTTGACAATCTGGAACGTGTCCAGAGGAGGGTGACCAAAATGTTGAAAGGTCTGGAAGCCATGTCCTTATAGGTATGGGTATGTTTAGCCTGGAGAAGAGAAGGTTAAGAGGGGACATGATAGTCATGTTTAAATATTTGAAGGGATGTCATACTGAGGATGGAGCAAGCTTGTTTTCTGCTGCTCCAGAGACTAGGACACGGAGCAATGGACTCAAAGGACAGGAAAAGAGATTCCACCTAAACATTAGGGAAAACTTCCTCATGGTAAGAACTGTTCAACAGTGGAATGCACTGCCTTGGAGTGTGGTGGAGTCTCCTTCTTTGGAGGCTTTTAAGCAGAGGTTGGATGGCCATCTGTTGGGAGTGCTTTGATTGTGTATTCCTGCAGGGCAGGGGTTGGACTGGATGGCCCTTATGGTCTCTCCCAGCTCTATGACTCTATTCTAAGGTATTATTTCTGATTTCTGCTCATGAGATAGTGATTTAACCAAAGACACCTCAAGAGCCAAGGCAGCATCTGAAGCACTGAGCTCCTTTGGCTCATAGATCATGCTTTCAGCCGTGACACCACACTGGTGCCAAGTCTGCTGATCCAAAGGCAGGTCAGAGCAGGTGAAAAGCTGCTGTCTCTTCTCTTGGCACACCATGCTGACATCTGACTGTCATTGCACTGTATTGGGAATGTAAATTGCCAACTCTTTCATCCTCACATGTGTGGATGAACAACTCTGGTAGTTTTGTTCCTGCTACAAGAAGAAACAAACATTCCTCTGCAGTATTCTTTGCATATTCAAATGTTCCAAAATGCTACAGAAGAATTAGTCTACATAAAAATAAAATGTGGATTCCTGCACTGTTAGTTTCCTGCACTAAAAATCCCATTTTCTGCAGAGAAGACACTGTGCAGGAAACCTTTTGTTCTGTGCAAAATGGTTTTCTCCCCCCCAAAAAAACCCCACCTGTACTCTGTAAAGAAAAAAAGTTTTCCTGCACATGAAATAGAGTTTTCTGCACAGAAAACTGAGGGATTTCATTTTCTGTGTAGAAAATAGGAATTTGTGCCACCCCAACCCTTGCATTTTTTTTTTCTATGCAGAGCAATTCCTCCACAATATTTCAGGACATTTCAATACGGGGAGAAAAAATGCACTAGATTCTTCCTGATCTATTCTTCTTCCCAACGGAGTCTCTCAACTGTCAGGAACTCCATTTTTTGACCTGAGAATAAATAATATAAATATATAAATAATAATATATTTCCATCCCTATTCTACATAGTAGCAGTAGCTCTGGACTTTGGGGAGAAGAGGAAAGGTTCTTCTCTTTCTTCTTCTTCTTCTTCTTCTTATCATCATCATCATCATCATCATCATCCTGCCTTTCTCCCTATGGCAGGACCCAAGGTGACAGGAGGTGAGAAATAGCTTTTCTCACTAGGAAGTTCCTCCTAACAATGAGCCAAAATCTTCTCTGGAGTTTCCATTGTTTCTGCTCCCCCAGAATCCTAGTCCGACACTCAAACTACTACATCCTGCTGGTTCTTTTTTAACTTACTAAATCTCCCTTAATGAACTGAAAGTTGCAATTTTACCCCCACGCATCATTTCAATTGTTTTAAGCACCTGCACTTAATCAGAGGAGATCCTCCATTGCTGTAAAAAAAAGTCATGTCAGAAGGTGTAGGATGAGAGAAGCATATGGCCAAAGCCACATCTATTGAATCTGCAAACGGAGGCACCACCAACAGTCTGGAACTCATTGCATCCTCTTCTTTTTACTGATGCTGCGCTTGTCCTTTCCGGCAGAAGGGAACAGCAGCATCCTTCTCACAAGAAGGACAGGCGCCCAGCGTGCTGATTGTCACATCCAATTGAATTTACTTCCAGAAGAAAGCAGCAAGGGAGTGCCAAATCTGTCACAGCAACCAGCATGTCCAAATTGGGCTCTTGCATTGGAAGGAAATGGAGCTGATTCTGTCTTGTGTCAAATCATTAGTCCATCTAGCTCAGTGTCTTCTACACCACGAGTAGCAAGACTGAAGCTCACAGGCCACAAACTATCCCAAGGCTGATTTCATGGCCCCTCAAGACACCAGCCAGACAGCTATTAGCCTAAGAAAAAACTGGTGAAATAAATAATTGCTGCTCTTGCAAAGGCTTGGAACTTTTTGAACCTAGTGAGGGCTAAGAGCAATCTGGCTGAAGAGTCCAAATGCCCCTCCCTAAACTGCAAATCCCAGGATTCCACAGGAGGCAGCTACAGAAGTTAAAGTGGAATAACAGCACTATAACAGTATAGTGTGATATTGTCCTGAGTCTACTAAAGCTCACGCAACATCTTCTTTCTCTCTGTTAGTCTCAAAGGTGCTACAAGAACCTTTGGGATCCTGATATTCCAGACTAAGCCAGCTATGTCTTTGAATTCTTCCCAACTTACTGTTATTGGTTATTTCTAAAGTGCCTGAAATGTATTAAGCAGTGTACACAGTTTACAAATTAGTCATAGAATCACAAAATCATAGAGCTGGAAGAGATCACAAGGCCCATCTAGTCCAACCCCCTGCCATGCAGACACACACAAAGCACGCCCAACAGATGGCCATCCATCCTCTGTTTAAAAACCTCCAAAAAAGGAGAGTCCACCACACTCCCAGGCAGTGTATTCCATAGAATCATAGAAGAGTTGGAAGAGACTCCAAGGGCCATCTAGTCCAACCCCTGCCATGCAGAAATACAGAATCAAATCATTCCCAACAGATGACCATCCAGACTCTTGAAAAACCTCCAAAGAAGGAGACTCCATCACACTCCCAGGCAGTGTCTTCCACTTCTGAACAGCTCTTACTATCAGCAAGTTCTTCCTAATGTTTAGGTGGAATCTCTTTTCCTGTGGTTTGAGTCCATGTGGGTGGTGATTGGCTGAGGGAGGGAGGGGAGGGAGAGGATTGGTTGGGTAAGTAGCCAATCAGCACACTTGGAAAGGAAACATACCCAAGAATTGTATATGTATAGATGAGTGAACCACACCTGCTTCAGTCCCTTCTGCAAATTACTGCAAACTATTTTTTAATCCCTCCATATATATCTTTTCCCATCCCATATCAGTTGTGATTTTTAGCCATTTTTCTAAGGTTTGGCAACAGTTTTAGGGATTTTTCCCCCTTCTTTTTAATTCAGATATTTTATGATGGTGGGCAGGATCATTAAAATTGCTAGGACAGTGATGTGGGTAAATTTATTTGCAGCTCTGTATAGATTTCCTCTGTTGCTCTTTGTTAAAGTCATTTTCAACAGTCTGAAAATCTGGATTGTATGTAGTGGAGAAGCTTCCATTCATGAAACTTTTTAAGAGAATAATGGACATTTGGTAACAATTTCTTTAAAAATGTTCTGTCCTGGATATATGTGCATATTCAGGAAATGCAACCAATGAATCAATAAAAACAATCAGTCTCACATTCATAAAATCTCTAAACTCCAGACACCCGGTTAACAAAGTAACTTTCTCACTCTCTCAGGGCTTTTCTCAGGGTAAATTATCCCAGCTTTTCCCCATGTTGGTCCATATGACACAGGGCTCTTGCCCCGATTTGCCTCTGGACAGTCCTGACAACAGCAAGGCAAAGCCAGGGGAAAGCTGGGGGAAATCCTTTTAAGGGGAAATTCTTACAAACAAGATGTCCCAACAACAAAGCCTTCACAGATAAGACACCCTGGCTTAGCACGTTTGGGAACTTCCACAAACAAGACATCCCAACAAAGACAGTCCTCACAGACAAGACATTTTGTTTTAGTATAGTTGGTTTGGAGTTTTCTGGGTACAATCCATCACAGTACTGAAGCTTTTGTTACTTATGTAATAACATCGTACTTTTGTAATAACATAGCTAAAACAATTGTGAAGTAACACAATGATTGTAATAACCTTTATTAACAAAGTCTTTATTGTAACACTGTTTTGTTGGTTTTCATATTTGTATAGTGGATTATAAGGTAAATATTATATTTCATGTTCCAAATATATCTTGTCTACAGTTTAAAGTTACAGTGTCTTGTAGGTTCCACTAACTTTAAGCAGAATCCTCCGTTTGGCTTTGAAAATCCTTTTAAAACATTTCAAAATAACTCCAGGGAACATCTACATCATGCAAGAAAACATGGATGGGTCTGGCGTAGGAACACGCGAGTCCATACCTGCACGGCAGGCTGCATCACAAGATGCCTCCGGCGATGGTGGCACTCTGATGCCACGTGATCGTGTGCTGAGGGCCGCCTTCCCACTTCGGAGAGTGCAATGCACAACAGCAACAGAGGCACCCACCAATACACCCTGGCATATGCGTGTGGACAAAATGAAATTCAATACGGAGAAATGTAAAGTACTGCATTTAGGGCGGAAAAATGAAATGCATAAATATAGGATGGGAGAGACCTGGCTGAATGAAACTACGTGCGAAAGGGATCTAGGAGTCCTAGTAGACCACAAGTTGAACATGAGCCAACAGTGTGATGCGGCAGCTAAAAAGGCCAATGTGATTTTGGGCTGTATCAATAGAAGTATAGTGTCTAGATCAAGGGAAGTAATAGTGCCACTCTATTCTGCCTTGGTCAGACCTCACCTAGAATACTGTGTCCAGTTCTGGGCACCACAATTCAGAAAGGATATTGACAAATTGGAGCGTGTTCAGAGGAGGGCGACTAAAATGGTGAAAGGTCTGGAAACCATGCCTTATGAGGAAAGACTTAGGGAGCTGGGTATGTTTAGCCTGGAAAAAAGACGGTTAAGGGGCAATATGATAGCCCTGTTTAAGTATTTGAAGGGGTGTCACTTTGAGGATGGAGCAGACTTGTTTTCTTCCGCTCCAGAGACTGGAACACGGAAAAATGGATGCAAGCTTCAGGAACAGAGATTCCACCTCAACATTAGGAGGAACATTTTGACAGTAAGAGCTGTTTGGCAGTGGAACGCACTCCCTCGGAGCGTGGTGGGGTCTCCTTCCTTGGAGTTCTTTAAACAGAGGCTGGATTGCCATCTGTCGGGGATGCTTTAATCAAGATTTCCTGCGTGGCAGGGGGGTTGGACTGGATGGCCCTCGTGGTCTCTTCCAACTCTGCAATTCTATGATTCTATGATTCTATGACTTCTGCCATTTTGTCGTGGTAAAGGGGTGGAATCTGGATCAACTCTAGGGTCAGAATACTCCATCCAGAAGGCAGAGTATTCTGACCAGTGTAGACAAGCTCTCAGTCTCTCTCTTTGTCAGCCTGCCCAAGTCTTTTCATAAATTAAACATGCAAATTACCTCTTCGTGGACAGAGCTACAGTAAAAGCATTTTACACTCTCAAATTCAGTCTCCTCCGAAAGTCTGAGGCAAACTCTTGTTTCCAGCATTGCTTCAGTCAAACACAGTCACCTCTGATTGAAACAGATTTTTTTTTGTAAAAGAGGCTCAATTCTCCTTTCTCCTTTCCCATCCTCTTTCCTTCCTGCTGCCACTTGCAAATTGACATAACAAGAAGTGTACCAATTTGCACAAAAGCTATTCAGACAGCTGCTTTGTACACACCCTGAATGGGTTCTTCATAGAGCCGAGCTGGAACGACTCCTCCTCATTTCATGTTCAGTTTCAATGGTGAAAAGCACCTATTTTCTGTCCTCATAGCAAACGTAGATTGCATTGTTTCAGTCAGTGTTTTGCATGGCCCTCCTTCTTATTATTTGCTCTTGGAGTATCCAGCTTTGTTTGCATAAACTGCACTTTAATCCTATCAGCCCACGTAATTCAGTTGATTATGTCACAAGGCCACATAATAGCAACAACTTAACATTTGTATTAGAGCAGGGGGTAAGCAACCTTAAGAACTAGCTGGGTGCAGAAGCTTGAGTGTTGGAGCTGGACTCTGACCTACGTTTAAATCCCTGGTCCACCATGGAAACCCACTCAGTGGCATTAGAGGAAGGAGATTCAAAGGAACACAATGGAAAACTGCCTCTGAAGAAACGATGCCAAAGAGTCATGCTGGAGGACCTAGGAAATGCCTAAAGAGGGGGCCTCTCTAGGCAGTTCCAGTGCAACTCTATGCTAACTTCCAGCAGAAGTTACCATAGAGTCACAGTGGAGGACCTAGGAAATGCCTAAAGAGGGTGCCTCTCTAGGCAGCTCCAGTGCAACTCTATGCTAACTTCCAGCAAAAGTTACCATAGAGTCACACTGGAGGACCTAGGAAATGCCTAAAGAGGGTGCCTCTCTAGGCAGCTCCAGTGCAACTCTATGCTAACTTCCAGCAAAAGTTACCATAGAGTCACAGTGGAGGACCTAGGAAATGCCTAAAGAGGGGGCCTCTCTAGGCAGTTCCAGTGCAACTCTATGCTAACTTCCAGCAGAAGTTACCATAGAGTCACAGTGGAGGACCTAGGAAATGCCTAAAGAGGGTGCCTCTCTAGGCAGCTCCAGTGCAACTCTATGCTAACTTCCAGCAAAAGTTACCATAGAGTCACACTGGAGGACCTAGGGAATGCCTAAAGAGGATGCCTCTCTAGGCAGCTCCAGTGCAACTCTATGCTAACTTCCAGCAAAAGTTACCATAGAGTTACAGTGGAGGACCTAGGAAATGCCTAAATAGGGGGCCTCTCTAGGCAGTTCCAGTGCAACTCTATGCTAACTTCCAGCAGAAGTTACCATAGAGTCACAGTGGAGGACCTAGGAAATGCCTAAAGAGGGTGCCTCTCTAGGCAGCTCCAGTGCAACTCTATGCTAACTTCCAGCAAAAGTTACCATAGAGTCACACTGGAGGACCTAGGAAATGCCTAAAGAGGGTGCCTCTCTAGGCAGCTCCAGTGCAACTCTATGCTAACTTCCAGCAAAAGTTACCATAGAGTCACAGTGGAGGACCTAGGAAATGCCTAAAGAGGGGGCCTCTCTAGGCAGTTCCAGTGCAACTCTATGCTAACTTCCAGCAGAAGTTACCATAGAGTCACAGTGGAGGACCTAGGAAATGCCTAAAGAGGGTGCCTCTCTAGGCAGCTCCAGTGCAACTCTATGCTAACTTCCAGCAAAAGTTACCATAGAGTCACACTGGAGGACCTAGGAAATGCCTAAAGAGGATGCCTCTCTAGGCAGCTCCAGTGCAACTCTATGCTAACTTCCAGCAGAAGTTACCATAGAGTCACACTGGAGGACCTAGGAAATGCCTAGAGAGATCATATTTTTCAGACAACGGATAACTAAAATTGCAGGAACCAGTCCCACACACATGGGAGGAGATATGTACAGTCTTTCAGAAGTCTAGGGTTTAAACCAAACATTATTTTCAGTTGGAGCCCTGCATCCATGGGACCAATATCCATGATTTCAGTTATCCACAGGACACAAAACAGCACACCTACAATAAAGTCTCCCTAGAAAACTCCAAAACAACTCTATGGTATTTTAAACCAGAAGTCCCATTATTTTCAATGGCATTTGCTCTTATCTGCAGCTTCCAGTGTGCGTGGTAAGTCCAGGAACTGAACCCCCATGGGTACAGGGTCCAACTGTATTTGCATGCAAATGTCTGATAACTAGTGTGTAAATGAATTTTATCTATCCCACTATTGATCCCTTGGAAGCTGATGTGTTGGAGGATCCAAGACGGAAAAAGAGGGTACTCAAATTCTTTTCTCTTCCCAGTGGATGCCCATGTGTGTGCTGCTTATTTGGTAGATGCAATTAGCCAACAGCCGAAGCTGTTCTTTGAGGCTGGTATTTGTTCTGCAGCAAAGCGATGATGACTGGCAGAATCAGTGAAGCAAGGGAATGAACGAGCAAGTGAGGCCATGTCCGTGGAAAAGAAATACAGCAACTGGTTTTCCATTCGTACACGATAAGTGCTCTGAAAGACATAGCCACAATTTCCCCTCACTCCGACATTACCAGCTTGCCCAGAGAAAATCAACTCTTTCCCTTCTGACACTGCTTCCCAGGGAAGAAGCATGAAGACATTCTGCATAAAGACGGAGAGAATTTATTGTTATGCTTTCAGAGACAGGAGGTGGAGGTGGGAATTCTAATGTCCGAAAGATGGCCCTGCTTGCCAAAAGCTCAAAATACAGCTTTGTGGTTCCTCAGTTCTTTGGGAGGAAGGGAATTCCTGAGGTGCCACCTTTTATATATGGCGTGCAGAGAGAGCACTGGACAGGCATGGCATTTTGCAAGGTATTGATCTTATTTTATTTAAGAACATCTCTATGCAGCATTTATTCTTTTTTAAAAATCCAATATCTTGGACCAAACATGGAAGAAGCTAAGCTCATTCAGTGCTAGTTTTCAAGGCTGCATCAATCCTGCATCACTTATACCAGGCGTACATCCAAAATATGCTATATGCAGCATGACAACAAGAGCTTTTTGATGGTGGAACGTCCTGCCTGGGAGTGTGGTGGAGTCTCCTTCTTTGGAGGTTTTTAAACAGAGTCTGGATGGCCATCTGTTGGGAATGTTTTGATTAGATATTCCTGCATGGTAGGGGCTTAGACTAGATGGCCCTTGTGGTCTCTTCCAACTCTATGATTCCATGATTCTATGATTCATGCCCATGAAGTTTCCCACCCCAGTTGTAGACAGTTTCAGGCTAGATGGATAAAGAGCAGCTGCCTGTGTTTGCACAAACCAGATTCATGGCTCTCTGCTGTTCTTCCACCCTTGCTTACAGCTGTAACTAAAGGAGTGAATGAGGTAGAGCTCAGGAGATGTGACTTTTTGAACAACAACTCCCAGAATACCCCAGACGGTCACAGCCTGGCCACACCATTTTGGACCTACTGAAGTTTCTGAACAGTTTCCAAAGGCAGCCCCACATAGAGTGTTTTACAGTAGTCCAAATGGGATGTAATCAAGGCATGTGTCACCATAACCAGATCTGACTTGTCAAGGAAAAGGCACAGCTGATGCACAAGTTTTATCTGTGCAAATGCATTCCTGGCCACAGCCTGAGCATCCAAGCTCAGATCTGAGTCCAGGAGCACACCCAAGCTGCAAACCTTAGATTTCAGGGGGAATGTGACCCCATCCAGCACAGGCTGAATCCCTATTCCCTGATCTGCCTTCCTACTGACCCAGAGCACCTCTGTCTTAATTGGATTAAGTTCCCATTTGTTCACCGTCATCTAGTTCATTACTGACAGCAGACACTGGTTTAGCACAGAGACAGTTTCCTTGGAGTCAGGTGGAAAGGAGAGATAGATTTGTATTTTCATCAGTATACTGCTCCTAAGGGTGTACTTTGGCCCCTGGCAGGAAGAGGTCCCCAGCTCTTGCACTAGAGATACTGGTGGAAGAATCTGGTTCATAGCTGAGGCTTTGGGGTCTTAGCAGTTCCCACTGTTCACTCCCTTGCCAAGCAACAGAACAGCAACCCCTACTGAGATCACAGTGGTAACATGGCATCAGACAACCATGTGGCTCGTGCCATGCCCTCCATGTGCCTACGTGTGCGTGTTTAAGTGAGGTGGCTTCCTGCTTCTCTTCAGCTGTTTCCAAGGGTTACCAGAATGGGGAAGAAGATCTCTCTGATAAGGACAAATGAGAGGTAAGTCAGTGACGAAGCAAATGTCAAGATTGCTTACTGTGGGAATGAGATTGTCCCCTCTCCCCATACTCTGCAACACAGACATAATATACCCACACACATGCCATCAGATTGTACACCTCTTGCTCTTTGGCATCTGCTGTTTCTCAGAGTCATGCTCCTTTTGCAAGACATCTCTGTTTTAGCCTTGGGCCATGTTCCAAAGTTTCTCTTTGGCCACGAGAGAGCTCACTGCAAGGATGCTCTCAAAGAATCCTTCCTTATTCTCTTCCTTCACTGTTCTTAGCTTATTTCACTTCTCAAACACCTGCCTAAATAAAAATGTCTTCAACTGCCGACGAATAGAGAGCAGGGAGGGGGCCATCCAGACCTCCCGTGGAAGGGAGTTCCACAGTCTGGAAGCAGCCACAGAGAAGGCTCTCTCCCAAGTCCTCACCAACCAAACCTATGAAGGTGGTGGGACAGAGAGAAAGCCCTCCCCTGCTGATCTTAATACTCTGGCCGGCTTGTATAGGGAGATACGTTCCTTCAGATAGTCTGGACCCAAGCCATGTAGGGGTTTAAAGGTCAAAACCAGCACTTTGAATTCTTCCCAGAAATGAAGTGGTAGCCAATGCAGCTGTTTCAATAGGGGGGTCACATGATCCCTGTAGCCAGACCACAGATTAAGAACCACTGGCATATAGCATTTGCAGATAGGCACAAGTGGTACACATTCTGTTTGCACAACCATTTGCACAAGCATTGCTACTTGTGAATGGCATTGGGGGGGTGTCTTGTGTGGCTCCCATTTCAGTTGGCAGTGAGTCCACTCTGTTTTTTTCCTAGCTTTAAAGGAGTTCTCCAAGGTGTGGGGCCTATTTGGGAGATAAGGTTCAGTACCCTAGAGAGCTCCTTCAAAGCCTTGGTGAAAACCTGTAGTGGATTTACCATTGCATTGATATGGGAGTCACCATCCGCCACTATATTAAGGTATCCACAGTCTTGGGATAGGGGACCAAAAGCAACCCTTTGGTTGCCAGTGAGGCTCAAAGAAAGACAAAGGAGATTATCACACTGCACTGTTATAGTGCTATTATTCCACTTTAATGGCTATGGCTGCCTCCTGTGGAATCCTGGGATTTGCAGTTTAGGGAAGGGAATTCAGAACTCTCAGCCAGAGAGCTCTTAGGCCTCACTAAACTACAAACCTAAGAATTCCACAGGGGTCCTACAGATATAGGATGGGTGACACATGACTTAATGGCAGTACATGCGAAAGGGATCTAGGAGTCTTAGCGGACCACAAGCTGAACATGAGTCAGCAATGTGTGCGACAGCTTAAAAAGCCGATGCAATTCTAGGCTGCATTAATAGGAGTATAGTGTCTAGATCAAGGGAAGTAATAGTGCCACTGTATTCTGCTTTGGTCAGATCTCACCTGGAATACTGTGTCCAGTTCTGGGCATCACAATTCAAGAAGGATATAGACAAGCTGGAATAAGTCCAGAGGAGGGTGACCAAAATAGTGGGAGGTCTGGAACCTATGTCTTATGAGGAGCAGCTTAGGGAGTTGGGTCTGTTTAGCCTGGAGAAGAGAAGGTGAAGAGGGGACATGATAGCCGTGTTGAAATGTTTGAAGGGATGTCATACTGAAGATGGAGCAAGCTTGTTTTCTGCTGCTCTAGAGACTAAGACACAGAGCAATGGACTCAAACTACAGAAAAAGAGATTCCACCTAAACATTAGGAGGAACTTCCTGACAGTAAGAGCTGTTAGACAGTGAAATGCACTGCCTCAGAGTGTGATGGAGTCTCCGTCTTTTGAGGTTTTTCAACAGAGGCTGGATGGCCATCTGTTAGGAGTGCTTTGATTGGATATTCCTGCATGGCAGAGGGTTGAACTAGATGGCCCTTGTGATCTCTTCCAACTCTATGATTCTAGGAGGCAGACAGAGCAGTTAAAGTGCAACAACATCACTATAACAGTGTAGTATGATAAAATCTAAAGACACAGAGCCCCTTTGCCTCCCCCCCATCTCCAAAATGTATGTCTGTGGATGGGGAGGAGAGACTTGAGATTGATCCACAAAACATCATTCCCCATAGCCACACAAGAAAGGGGGCTAATAAGATTGCCTGAGCTTGTTAAATTTTTGTAAGCAAGGCCTGGGTGCTTCAAGTATGGAATGAAAGGTGCAAAAGCAAAGGGATTGGGACCAGGGTAGGGAATCTCAAACCTAGAGGCCAAAGCCAGCCCGGTAATGCCACTCTTGCCCCCTGTGATCTTCTAAATTGCCATACGCCCTTCCCTATTGCACCATGATTGAGAGGTTTCCCAGTTCCTGCATGTTCTCCCATACTAACAAGTTGAAATGCCTCCCCAAAGGCTTGGTTACTGGCCACCTAAAATATGCCAGAGGTTTGGATCATACCCATTTGCCTTTGGTCCCACCTGCCACTGGAATGAAGCCCCGTCCCCACCCAAGCCCTTCTCTGAAATTGAACATGGGTCACCATTTTATTAGAAAACAAAGGCAGGATGAACTCCCACCCTCTTGGGTTAGTCTGTGTGGTATATATTGCTCTGTTCTTTGCAAAAGGAGACCCCCTTCTTGCAAGCCTTCTACCACCACCTTGCCAGCTCCTTCTCTTTCTTTGGCAAGAAAGATGCAGTCAAATTGAAATGTCTCTGGTAGGATTTGCAAGAAGAGAGCTGTGAACTGAACCACCCTGACCTCTTCCTTTGTGTTTTCATTTGATTGGCCATCTGGAGACTCGGTTTCCCTTTAACAGCTTCAGCCACCCACATCAAATGCAAGGGGGGAGGAGAGATGGTGAGGCCAGTCAATTACAAGAGCACCGGATAACCTCCTGCACAACCATTTGCAGGGAAGCGGCTGTTTGCTTGCTCCAAAGCCTTCCTGGGCAACCAAGCTAGCCCCGACACTGAGAGCATTAGAGGCAGCCATTAGGATTCCAACAGCATTGCTAAGTCATATCTAAAGACAACAGGAGCAAAGGCAAAGGTCCTTGTGTTTCTCAGAGAGCCTCCAGATGGGACACAAATGCCAAGAAGTTGCAATATTTATTTCTATCATTTTCAGAAGTCCCCCTCCAAAAATCTTAATGATGTTTCTGTTGTTGAAGACCACCTTTTGACAATTCCTGGCACCAGTTGCAACATATCATAACAATATGTTCCCTTCTCTTTTCCTTTGAATTTTATTTCTTTATTTATTTTAATGTTACAGCCCCATATACGCACAATCCTAAATATACACTGGACTGACTATGTGACGAATGTTGCTGTCCTTGAGCAAGCAGGCAGGGATCACCAGCATTGAGGCCATGATATTGAGAACACAGCTGCGCTGGGCAGGGCACATTTCTAGGATGGAGGACCATCGCCTCCCAAAAATACTACTCTACGGTGAACTCGCCACGGGTCAGCGTAAGAGGGGCGCTCCAAAAAAGCAATACAAGGACTCCCTGAAACAACATCTCGGGCTCAGCCAAATTGATCACCAACAATGGTCCATCCTGGCCTCACATCGGGAAGCATGGAGATACACTATCCACAATGCTGCAGCCTTATTTGAGAACTCACGCCGAACAAGTCTTGAAGAGAAACAACAACGCAGAAAGAATCACAACCCAGTAACATCACCCAAGGTGACCTTCTGTTGTGCTTTCTGCAACCAGACCTGTTTATCTCAGATTGGCCTTGCAGCACGCTTGCAGAAAGCACAGGATGAGTCCTTCCTGAATCTTCGTTTGCAAAGAAAAGCCAGAGGACAGCCCCATAGTGCATCAGTGAAATGACATTTTTGCATTATAGGTCTCACACACACCATCACATGCTTATGCAGGATTGATATCTGTGGTTCCACTTACCTGTGATCAGGGGGTAAGGTCTCTCTAGGGACCTGGAGGATCATAGATTCATGCTGAAGGTGGTCTCTCTAGGCATCGAGAGGGCCTCCAGCACCATAGAATCATACTGAAGGACCTACAAAATGCCTAGAGAGGATGCCTCTCTAGGCATTTGATATGACCCTATGGACAATTTCCACCAGAAGCTGATCACAGATTCCTGCCAAATGTTTAGAAAGGCATCCTATCTAGGCATTTTGTAGGTCCTCCAGCATGATTCTATGGTGGTTTGCTATTACATGCAGTTTCATGTATCTACGGTAAGACCATAAATGTATCCCCTGAATAAGCAGGGAGGGGGACAACTCTATAAAGTTTTTTTTTTTAATCCCTCTAATTAGAGAAGAGAAAAATTTCCCTTCAAACCACAAGACTACCTCAGCAAACCACACCCCAGTTGTTGGACCTTTAGGAAAAACCTAATACAGACCAAAGAAACCACTCCAAAAACACCTTCACAAAAGGATAAAACAAACAGACACAGAAGCGGCAACATCTGGCAAAGGCCTTCAACCATCACAACAAACTATCCTCCAGTGTTTGTTTGGTTTTTAAACCTACTTTTGGAAGAGTTCTAGTACAGATCCAAGAAATCACAACAAAACAGCCATTCAAAAAGGTGGAGTGAGTTAATGCAGAGATGGCAACAACCGGTGAGATTGCACCCAAGGAACTGTATCAGCAAGAACTCACTGCTTTTTTGATCAATCAGGAATTGCCCTCAGTCAACCTCATCTGGGGAAGCTGGGGATGGTTCTAAAGTGGTCGGGTCACGGGTGCACAAAACACGATATTGCATGAAGCAAAAGACCAAACGGAAACTACCAGGTGGAGAAATCGACACAATGTCTGCGGCTTCTTCAGAACCAGGCGAGCCCAAGATGTTTTGTTGCCTGAGGCAGACAAGCCTATGCCTCGCTCCCCGCCCAGAACTTTTTATACACAAAAGATGACCTGACTGGCAACTCAGTCTTGCTTCGACCTTGGAAGGAAAAATGACATCCTTTGCTGTACCTGGGGGCAGTTTAGGCAACACAAACTAAACTGTATGCCACATATTGCTCTGGCTGCTCTCAGCGGCTACCATCTGAAGATGCAACATCACACTCTGCCTTATGATAGGGCCAGCCCAAGCCATACATATATTTGGCTTTCTCTCTCTCACTGGCTTTTCTTTGCAAACGAAGATTCAGGAAGGACTCATCCCATGTTTTCTGCAAGTGCGCTGATGACTAAAAAGGCCAATCCGAGATGCTGCAGCATTGTGGATAGTGCGTCTCCATGCCTCCCGATGTGAGGCCAGGGCGGATCATTGTTGGCGATCAATTTGGCTGAGACTGAGATGTTGTTTCAGGGAGTCCTTGTATCACTTTTTTAGAGCGCCCCTCTTACGCTGACCCATGGCAAGTTCACCATAGAGTACTATTTTTGGGAGGCCTCCATCCTAGAAACGTGCCCTGCCCAGCACAGATCTCAATATCAAGGCCTCAGTGCTGGTGATCCCTGCTTGCTCAAGAACAGCAACATTTGTCACATATTCAGTTCAGTGTATATTTAGGATACTATGTACTGCATAATTACAGTTGTCCCTCCATATCCACGAATTTAAGTATTCACAGCTTGAAAATATTCTTAAAAAAATAATAATCCAAAAAGCAAACCTTGATTTTGCCATCATATATAAGGGATATCATTTTCCTATGCCATTGCTTTTAATAGGACTTATGAGTATTTATGGATTTTGGTATCCATGGGGGGTCCTGGAACCAAACCCCAGCAAATAGGAAGGGACAACTGTATAGCACTTTGAGACCACCTTTGGCTGCCATGTCTGCTTCCTACAGATTGCTAAAATCTGTAGTATTCATTTGTAAAATGAATAATAATAATATATTTTTAAAAGATTTGTAGTTTGGGCAGGCACTAGACCTAAATACCCTAAAGGTATCTGATCCCATCTGATCTTGGAAGCTAAGCAGCTTCAGCCTTGGGGTGCAAGGGATACAAAAACATCCCTGAGGGCTGCATGGGGCCCATAGAATACACTCTGGAGCTGTCTGTACAGCGAAAATACTCCTCATAGAATTTAAGAATAAGATTTTTCTAAATGGCATCCTGCATCAATCCACCGTATTCAAAAGAAGGGGGGCAAATACTCCATATACTCCACAAGTAAAGCCTTCGCGGCTTTTCCCAACATTTTTAAAAAGATCCACATTCCCCTCTTTGGGACAACCAATTCGCTTGGATGTGTGTTTCCAATAAATGGAAAGCTGCTTGGTCAGATGTACACAGGGGGCAGAACTTGCTATCAAAGCAAATGTCTGGAACTGCCATGTTGGATTTCCGCCGTAGCGACCATGGGCTGAGGTGACGAAACAGGCTTTTCTTTATTCTTTGTTCTATTTATTTAGGTGGTATGTCACACTTTTACACCCTAGATATGCTTTTTAAAAAAAAAAAATACTGTTTGGCAGCGGCAGCTGTTGACAATAAAAAAGCGAGTACTGTAATTCATTCGAGCCCGCTATCTTGATTCGCAGGCATACCTGTTTGAACAATGAACACAAACAGCTTTGCATGCCAGCCATCTTGCAAAAAAAAAATTGTTAAGGCAAATAGAAGCTACCATACTTTGAACTGGCGTTAGTGTGCATCAATCCACATTTTTTCCCCTCGTATAGACAAGCCCTTTGCCTACGCTTTCTTGAATGAAAGAGGAGCCGGGATATCTGATCTCAAAGAAGCCCCATCTTCTCTGGGTTGCAACCTGGCTAGAGTTTCCAGATCACAGGGCCTGGATCCTCTTCTTCCCCAGTCTTCAGGAGAAAGGGGAGGAATCTCAGGGTGATAATGCTGCCTTGAAAAGTGCACACACAGGCAGGCAGGTGCATGCACATACACACATCTAATTTGTTACACTTGGTGTTTTTGGTTTGAATGGTATACTCTGTGCAAGTGTGGTGGATGCTTGCTTGACATACAACATCCTTACTGGCATCACCAGAGGTTGCTTCTTGCAACATCCTCAGCAGCTGTCTCTAGATCTCTGGTTTTGGTCCTCAAATCTCAGGGCCTGGGATGCTCCTGACCTCACAACCCTCAACCTGGCACCTTTGGAAGAAGAGGAATTCAGCCAAGTCCCAATCAATTCCATCTTGCTATTTGCATAGCTTTCTCAATTGCAGGCCCGTTTGCTTAACTGATTTCTTACCACTGTTTTTTTCCTTTTTTAAAAAACTTTAAAACATACATCAAACATATTACAATCTTTCTTTTATATTAAATGATGCATAATTTTCATCTTAATTATTGACATTAATTTGATTGCTCTCTACCCCATTACAAGTGCTCCCCACCCCCAGGACCATCTATACCAATTATTTATTCCATATTCCAAAATTTCAATAAATCTCTTGGAAGTGTATACCCTTTTTCTTGTAAAAAAAAAAAAAATCTGATTTCTTACCACTGTGGCTTTAAACACACACCCGCTATCTTCGATAAAGTTCTGCATGCGATTTCTTCTGACTGATCTCCCTCCACTCTGGAAAGGGGTTTCAGTTGTTCCCAGCAACCGATAACAACCCAGTAAATTTGAGATCTGGGCTGTTATTGGATTAGCACCAGAAGAACATGCACTGAAATAAAAGGAGCACTGACCTGAGTGTAATTACATTAGGAAAGGTAATTATCTCCTCTTTCATCAAGCTCTGGGCTCTTCTGTCTATAACTAAGGTTGCTGACAAACTGCAGAAATAATGCAGTTCCACATCGCTTTAACTAGCAAGGCTCCATCCTATGGAGTCCTGAGAATTGTAGTTTGTTGTTACCCCAGAGCTCACTGACCGAAAAGGCTAAATAGCTCACAAAACTACAAATCCCAGAATTCCATCGCACTGAGCCAGGGTCATTAAAGCAGTGTCAAACTGGACTATTTCTGCAGTGTGTCAGCAGCCTAAGGCTGCAAATCCTAAACCCTAGAGAGCAAGCTTCACTGGACTCCATGGGATTTACTTCTGAGTAAATGTGTTCAGCATTCCACTATTAGTTTGCAATTAACAATTTGCATTGATGGTTGAACTGCCACCAAGAAATACAAGTAAATTATTATATAAGTCAACTCCCATATCCACAGATTCGGTATCCATGGTTTCACTTATCCACATCTGAAGAAATATGTTCTCTCTAGGCATTTCTAGGTCCTCCAGTGCAATTCTATGGTAAACTTCTGGTGTTCATTTCATTGAAAATAATATGGTTCCCTATTATCCACAGTTGCAGGTATCCACAAGGGGTCTGGGAACATATCCCTTCTAGATATGGGGGTTGAGCTGTATTCATTTATACCCCACATTTCCCAATACTGGGAACTCAAGATAGCTTATAGAATATTCAGACCAGAACAAATACCAAAATAATAATGATAATAATAATAATTATTCAGATATACACCAAGCTATAGAAGAAAAAACATTTTAAAATGTGTTAAAAGACAGGGTATAAGAAACAACAAAGCCGATTGCAGTCAGTTAAAAAGCCTGTTGCAATAGGAAAGATTTAACTTGATGGCAGAAGGACACAATTCCTTTCAACTGTCACAGTTTGGCAGGAACAGTCCCAATTACTCTTCTGTCATCCCAGTTTTTCAGCTGTTTTTAAAATATCCTGGCTTCTCTTTCTTCTTCAGCACTTTCCCTCTTTGTCCTCAGCTTACTTCCATTGCTGCAAACTGAGTTCAAAGGGCACCGTCCGGACTTATTCTGCTCAAACTTGGACTTGGTTGCAAAGAAGAAATGTGTGTGTGTGCATTTTCTGAAAAAGCGGTTTCACATTCAGAAAATCCTGCCATTGGGGTATTCCATGCAAAATTCACATATGGTTGGTTTCCAATGAAAACAGCTTTTTCTGTGCAGAAATAATAACTAGGTATAGAAGTATTATTTTCTGCACATAAAATTCTGTTTCATCCTCAGATAATGCTGTTTCCTGTGCGAAACAATCACATACAAATTTTGCACAAAATAAGTCCCAAATTACAAATAGGCTTCCAAAACAGTGTGGTTTTTTAATTAATTACTTTTATTGCAAATTTTACATATAATTACATATATTATCCTTAAACATAATTGTCACACAATATCGATGACAAATTACAAATTAACAAGCAAATAAATAACAAATAAAACAGTGTGGTTTTTCAAGTCTTTCTCACAGCAGGAAAAAAAAATGCTAAAACTGCTTATTACTTCCTTCAAGAAGAAAACAAGTGATCAATTACATATCCCTAGTTTCAATCTCCTTTCAATCAACTAAATAATGAAGTTAGTCTGGACTTTAAAAATAAAACAGCTATTTTATCTGCTGGTATTGCGTGTTTTACACATACATGTCGGCCCCCATATCCACAGGGGATTTGTTCCAAGACACACATATGCCATAAATACCTGAAACCATTGATAATAGGGCACCCTATTATTTTCAATGGGATAAACACCAGAGGTTGACCATAGAATTACACTGGAGGACCTAGAAATGCCTAGAGAGAACATATTTTTTCGGACATGGATAAGTGAAACCGTGGATACCGAATCCCTGGATACCGGGGGGGGGGGGTTGATCTGTACACACACATACAAACACACACACACACACATTTCTTCTTTTGCAATGTTTTTTCTATGCTTGATTTTGTAAACCAAACCTTGAAGGAGACTTTCTGCCCAAATAAGTGCCAGTTGAATTCCCAGAAAACAACCAACCAAACAAGCACCCTCCAAAATTGGGGAGAAGTGGATGGCAATCTTCAGAATTGCCTCATTTTGTCCAAGGGATCCAGTTCTTCCATCTGAGGCCCCAAAACAAGGATAGCGGGTGGCACAATGGTGAACCGTTCATCTCAAACCGGCGAAGATGGGACAGGCGGCACCCATCAGGAGAAGGAAGTGCTGACTTACAGATGTGGGCCCTGATTGCTTAACAAATCTTTCCGCATCCCCCAAGACTATTGTTCAAAGCAATTAATTACTATCGGAGGCAGTTAATTGTACTAATTATGTTCATTTTCAGAATGGGTGACTTAATTGCCATGTTCTACCTCCAAGTAACTGGCTGGGTGATCTTCTGTCTGCGTATCCTCTAGCCCTCTAACCCTCCGTTCTCCACAGAACGTGTCCACGCACAACAATTTGCCACCTGCATCTCTCACAATAATTGCAATGGTGGGTTTAACCTCTTCACACACACACCCCAGCACAAGAACATCTCTCCCCCCACCCCACCACAGAAAAAGCTCCAGACGTAAAGGGAGAGTGGCTTTTTCATGTCACCCAACTGGTACAGTGGAAAATAACCCATGGCAGAATCCATATGGCTGAATTGGTGGGAGATTCACAAGGAAGTGTATCTCCGCTGGGTTCCTGGTTAAATTATGGCGTTGTTGCCTAGAGAAATTAGAGTCAGGCTATCAGCCACAGGGTAATCAACTGAAGTGAGGAAACAGACAACAGGTTTTGATTAAATATGGAGTACAGTAGGACCTCTGTATCCATGAGGGATTGGTTCCAGCCCACCACCACCATGGATACCGAAAACCACAGATAACAGCAAATGCTATTGAAAATAATGGGACTTCTAGTATAAAATATCAAAGAGTTGCCTTGGAGGACCTAGAAAATGTCTAGAGAGGATGCCTCTCTAGGCATTTTCTAGGAAGACTCTATGGTAGGTGTGCTGTTTCGTGTCCCACTGATAACTGAATCAGTGGATAATGAATCAGAGCGGTCCTACCGTATTACCAAGGTAGTCTTATTTTCTTCTCATAAATATTGGCACGGGTAGGTATCACCACCACCACCAAGCTGCTGATTGTGTGTATGTGTGTGCGTGTGCACATGCCTTCAAATTACCTGTCGACTTCTGGAGACCCCATGAATTTTCATTGAATTTTCTTAGACAAGGAAGATTCAGAGGTGGTTTTGCCACTTCCTTCCTCTGAAATATTGCCTACAGCACCAGTTGTCCCTTGGTGGTCTCCCATCCAAGTCTTAACCAGGGCTGGGCCTGCTTAGCTTCCAAGATCAGAAGGGATCTGGTGCCTTTAGGGTGTGATTCCCTTGTTGAAACAGCTCCACTGGGTACCTTTCTATTTCTTATGCCTTATGAGGAGAGACTTAGGGAGCTGGGTATGTTTAGCCTGGAAAAAGATGGTTAAGAGGAGATATGATGGCCCTGTTTAAGTATTTGAAGGGATGTCATGCTGAGGATGGAGCAGGCTTGTTTTCTGCTGCTCCAGAGACTGGAACACAGAGCAATGGATGCAAGCTCCAGGAACAGAGATTCCACCTCAACATTAGGAGGAACCTTTTGACAGTAAGAGCTGTTCGGCAGTGGAACGCACTCCCTCGGAGCGTGGTGGGGTCTCCTTCCTTGGAGGTCTTTAAACAGAGGCCAGATGGCCATCTGTTGGGGATGCTTTGATCAAGATTTCCTGCATGGCAGGGGTTGGACTGGATGGCCCTCGTGGTCTCTTCCAACTCTACAATTCTATGATTCTGTGATTCTGGGCAGAATTCAAACTGATTGTTATGACCTTTAAAGCCCTACAAAGCTTGGGTCCATACTACCTGAAAAGACCTCTTGAAGCCTAGGAGGTAAGAGACCACCTCCAGCATGACTCTATGGTCCTCCAGGTGACTAGAGAGATCTCCCCCCAACAAAGGGTAAGTGAAACCATGGGTACCTTGTTCCACATAAACAGCAGTTGACCTGTACCCCACTTTTCCCACTTTACTGAGGAGGGAGCAAGCTTGTTTTCTGTGACTCCAGAGACTAGGACACAGAGCAATGGACTCAAACTACAGGAAAAGAGATTCCACCTAAACATGTGGAAGAACTTCCTGATGGTAAGAGCTGTTCAGCAGTGGAATACCCTGCCTGGGAGTGTGGTGGAGTCTCCTTCTTTAGAGGTTTTTAAAGAGAGGCTGGATGGCCATCTGTTGGGAGTGCATTGATTGTGTATCCCTGCATGGCAGGAGGTTGGACTAAATGGTCATTGCGATTTCTTCCAACCCTATGATTCTATATGAACAACAACTCCTCACCCAAGCCAAGCTTGGAGAAGCAAGGAAGAATCAACTAGTCAACCCAATGGGCCTGACTGAGATCTGCCCTGCCTGTCCTCTGGTGGTAGAGATGTGTAACTGCACCACAATCTCTCATGCAGCACTTTTTATACCCCCTGTATTGTCTGGGGACTCTGGATGGAGAGGGGTACATGCAGCTGTCGCCTCCTCCTCCTCCTCCTCCCTGTCATTCCCTATTCTTATTAATCATGCAACAAAACAGTGCAATCCTATCGCTGTCATCCCAGCTGCACGTTATTGATGGGGTTTAATGAGCAGCTCCTGCTTGATGCCCATATTTCACCGCCAGGCAGACACACTGCAAGCAGGCCTGGCACTTTGTCAGGGGCTGTCTTGCAATCGGAAAACAAACACCCGCTACTCCTACCCCTCCGGCTCATTTCTCCTTGTCAGAGCCTAGGAGCATCTTCTTCATTTGGGGAAGGAAGGCACAGCCTCTCTCTGTGTCTCCGGGAAAGAGGGAGGGGGACGATCCACCAGGTCCATCCGTCAGACCCTAGAGATTAAATAAAGGCACCAAAGATGCTGGAAGGAGACAGATGGAAGCTGTTTCCTCAGCTAATCCATCATGGCCAACTCATGCGGCAACCCAAGCAACACATTCGCCCATGCAATCTCCTTTTTCTTGCAGCCACAGTGGATTTTGTCCTTCAGATGGTTTTCTGGACTGCAATTCCCTGAGCTCCTCATCATTGGCAAGGGCTGATGTGTAGGCCAAATCAACCACTGTTGCCCAGCCCTGCATGGCAAGTATACCAAAACACTGCAGCTAAAAACTAGCAAGCTTACACATCATTTTTAAAAATCCAAAGGACATCAGTTCAGATTAAAAGCAAGCAATGATATCCATAATAGATCTCTGCATGCATGTTATTTAAAAACAATTAAACCAATTACAGAGTTGGAACCATTTAAAATTCATTGAAACACAGAATATAAAAAGCAACAAAACAGCACACCACTGTCACAGTCAGTTCCTAAAAGCCTAACCGAATAGGAGAGTTTTCACTCACCAGTGGAAGAAGAACAAGGATGGGCTGTGTTTCTGGACTTTATCAGATGCATCATAAGGATGCCTAATGATCACAAAAGGGTGTGCATACCAGACAACATCGTGCTTTGGGAAAAAGCCATTTTACTTTGTGAAGTCGAAGGCTTTCACAGCCGGCATCCATAGATTTTCCTTGGGTTTTTTTCAGGCTGTGAGGCTGTGTTCTGGATGTCAGAAAGAAACTATTCCAGAACACGGCCTCACAGCCCCCCCCAAAAAAAAACCCAAGGAAAATCCATTTTACTTTATTGATGGCCTGAGCCATCAATAGCTCTCCCCTGGTGCTTTGTTGCCAGCATTGCCGGCGTCTGAAACTACGCACCATTGTGAATACATGAATGCAGCATGAATGACAGAACACTTCTGGGTGAGACGGGGACAGTGTGGTAGGGGATGCTCTCTCTTTTTTTTACCTCCCCAGTTTACTTGTAATTTTTTAGTGTGTTTTTGTGGTTTTGTGAATTTTTAGTGTGTTTATTTTTCTTTATTTTTTAAATTTCCCACGCTCGCATCTTCTCACGAGATTCACTAAGATCACAAGCATGGAAATGAACTGAGCTCCATTCACTCTCCATTAGTGCCTGGGATGCCTTTTCATGCCGCTAAAGGTAGGTCTGGTAGGGAGGGTGCTTTTGCCGGGTCAAGTTCACGTTTAGCTTTAGTGGTACAGGCATGTTAATGGGGGTTAGGTCTGATAAATCTCTCTATCTCTTTTTCCTATATTTTACATGTAGAGAGATACAGGTTGCCCCCATGGGACCAATATCAGTTACCCGTGGCTGAAAAAATCGAGACACATACCATAGACTCATGCTGGAAAATGCCTAGAAAGGTGCCCTCTCTAGGAATCACTAGGTCCTCCAACACAACCCAAAGGTATGTTTGTACCAGAAGTACAATTGACCCTCCATATCCATGGGCACCTCATTTTAAGAAGATGGAGTGGGTTCAGAGAAGGGCAACAAGGACAAGAAGAGGTATGGAGAACAAAACGTATGTGGAAAGGTTGAAGGATCTGGGCATGTTTAGCTTGGTAAAGAGAAGACATGATTATACTTAAAGGGCTGTCATAAAGAGAAGGGTGCAGGTTTGTTCTCTGCTGCTCCAGAGGGCATGACCAGGTCTAAAGGTTTTAAGTTACAGGAGGTTAGATTTCGATTGAACTTTAGAAGGAATGTCATGACACTAAGAGTGCTTGGGCAATGGAGACAATTACCTGGAGAGGTGTTGAGGACCTCTTTCTCTGGATGTCTTCAAAAAGAGGCTACACAGCTGGGGATGCCCTAGCTGGAGTTCCCCCAATCGGAGGAGGCTTGGACTAAATGGCCTAAGGAGACCCTTCCAACTCTGTTGTTCTATGGGGCATCATTACACCGACATAGCTGAGGCCTCCACTTAATCTGGCACCCCCTTCATGCATGTCCAAACATGTGCCCTGGGAGATGCTTGGCTCTAAATTAGCCCTCTGTGAAGAAAAGAGGGTTTCCCCCCCCCCTTTTCTCCTCTTAATCACATCAGAGGAGAAGATGTGTAGCCAAAAAAAATGTACCCAAGATAGAAAAGCACACTGTTCTCTTACACCTAGGGGAAAAGAAATTAATTGATTCAGGTCAAACTGGCAGCAAGGCTCTGGGAATGATTTGACAATAATTACTGTAATAAAAGATCAGAATTAGGGGGAAGGCAGCTCCAGTTGGATCCGCATGCCCATTAGCTATAAGAGAAATCTGATAATTCTGTTGAAATGGTGCACTAATAGGCAAAGTCTGGGAAAGTTAGAACGTTTCAAAAGGAATTCACTGCAGTCCCAAAGCCCCAAAAGTACAGGTCAAACCCCATATCTGCAGGAGGTATGTTCCAAGGCCACCAACAACTCACGGATACCTGAAACAGTGGATAATAGGGCATCTTAGGCACATTCCTCACCAAGGCCATGGGAAACTAAGGGCTTGTCTATATGAGGCTAGTTATAAAATGTGGATTAATGTGCTCCAGAAGCATTTACAGTGGCTTTCATTTGTCTCCACAGGTTTTTTCTCAAGATCGCAGGCATGCAAAGCCATATGCATTTGTTGTTCAAACGAGCATACCTGCAAATCAAGGTGGTGGGCTGAGTGAATTACTCATGTTTTTATTGTCACCAGTTGCCGCTGATGAACAGTACTTTTTAAAGCAAGGTGCAAAAGTACGATATTCCACTTAAATAAACAGAAAAACGAGGGGGGAAGACTGTTTCATTGCCTTAGCGCACAATTGCTACATCAAAAATCCAACACGGCAGTTCCAGGCACTTGCCTTGCCAGCAAGATCTGCCCCCCATGTCAAACCAATCAGCTTTCTGCTCTTATTGAGAATGTGCATCAAAGCAAATCAGTTGTCCCAACGACCAGGAATACACATTGCCCTCAGAGTTTTTAAAAAGCAATAGCAATAGCACTTCTATTTCTATACCGCTTATCAGTGCCAAAACACTCCCTAAACGGTTTACAATGTGTTAGCTAATTGCCCTCACAAGCCGGGTACTCATTTTACCAACCTATGGAAGGCTGAGTCAACCTTGGGTCCCTCTAGGATCGAACTTGCAATGTTGTGGCTGCAGTACTGGCATTTAACCACTGCACCACCAAAGCTTTTCCCATTGATTATTAGGTCTTTTGGGAGGAGGGCTCCTTCTGAATATGGTGGGTTGATGCAGAATCCCATTTAGACAAAATATATTCTCTCAAAATTCTATGAAGAATATTTTCACCGTATAAGCAAGCCCTAAGCAAAAATGGGAAAAACAGAAGCCAAGGAGTCCAATCCTGACACAATATTCCTTCAAACACACATTTCCATGTGCCTTTCTTATAAAATCAGAATGCACTAAGGCTACAGTTGCCTATTATCTTCATTTTCTCAGAATGCCTTTGGGGCCTTGGCTATTCAGGGTCCGAGAGACAATGCAACCTTGACCACTGATTTGCTTTGTAGACCACACAACACCCTAGTAAAAATGGAGAGGGAAGGAGGGAGGGAAGAGAACCAGGGAGCCACCAAGTCCACACAAGGTCACTTTGCCCAGAAACTGGTAACAACATGCAGTGGCTCTGCTTTCAAAGTACTGTAGTAAACATTTCTTTTCCTCTGGCTGTAGGAGAAAATATCTCCTGCATAGAAAATTCACAGGCAGTGCGAAAAGTGTGAATTTTGTGCAGAATAAGTCCAAAACCATGAAGATTCTTCTCAGTCCATGTTTCTCCTCTTTGGGGATTCCCAACACTCAAGAAACATGTGTCTCAACCATGTCTTAAATATTTTCAACTATTCTTTCCATCGCTAGCACACACCCCAATGGAATTTACTAGGCAGCTTAGCAGTTTTGCTCAAAAGTTTACACTAGCATAACAGGTCTTGCATAACCCTGAACAGGACACTACCCTTTTGCATTATAGCATTTACTCCAGTGTAAAACAACAACAGGATTCCAGACAGTGATTGCAAAGACCCAACATGTAGATTTCAGAGACATGGTCTGCTTTGTCTCACAACAGCTTTCAGGAGTGCAACTTGAATACCTTTGTAAAAAATGTTGAACCCCACAGAAGGGAGATCCATCCCTATTTGTGCATACATAAAGGACTGTGTTTATTTTATTTTTATTTTTTATTTCTAGGGGTAGTTGGGTGGATTTTAATATTGACCCCCCCTTCCATAACCATTTCAGCCAGGAAAAAAAAAAAGAAATAACTACAGGAAAAGAGATTCCACCTAAATATTAGGAAGAACTTCTTGACAGTAAGAGCTGTTTGGCAGTGGAATGCGCTGACTGGGAGTGTGGTGGAGTCTCCTTCTTTGGAGGCTTTTAAACACAGGGTGGATGGCCATCTGTCAGGAATGCTTTGATTGGGTATTCCTGCAAGGCAAGGGGTTGGACTAGATGGCCCTTGTGGTCTCTTCCAACTCTATGATTCTATGATCTATGAAATAGAAATAGAACAAATTGGCAGCATAAGGCTAGCCAGGCAGGAGGCGGGAAGAGCAGAGTACGGCAAAGGTAAAAATAATCCCTTTTGTCAGTCAAAGTTGTCGAACATTGTGACAAAGTGCCATCAAGGAAGAGAAACCACTACATGCAGCATTCATGTTGGAGATTCATCATGACACATAAGAGCCCACTTCATTCTTCCAGCCACCCAACAAAAAACTCCAACACGCAAACATCCTTTCTATGGATGTGACGCACAGTCACTTCTCTCGGTGGGGATGGGAGTAGAATCGAAAGCTTTGCTGTTAAAAGCTCATGCTTGGAGCAGTGATAGAAAGGGGGTTCTCTCCGTAGCAGCGATAGCAGAAGGAGCAGCTGGGAGAAATGTTATGGGCGACGCAAAGAGCGAGGGGAGAATGAAAAGCGTAAGAGAGAGGATGCTCCGGGGCGTGGTCCAGAGAGGAAGGAAGCCACACACGGCTGCAGTAACAGCAGCCTTCTGAGTTCAATTTGAGAGATGTGGTTTCTTCAATAATAGATGAGGACTTTCTGTAGTAAACAAGGAAGGGCGGGTGAGTACAGTTCATCGCCGCTTTACCGCGTAGCTCCTGAGTGCATATAATAGGGAGAATGGCACACAGACACTACGCAGGAACAAATGTGTTCCATGTCTTGTTTGTAACCCACTTTTGCATGAAAGGCTGGTATGATGGTTTTGGTCTCAGTGGACACTTGCTAAGGTCCATAATTCAATCTCGGGGTAACCCTGCTCCCATCCTAGACTTTATCCGGTTACCCTCCCTAAACGTTCTTTTGCCGGCATATTTTGTGGCATTTTTATGCCAGCAAAAGACCCCCCCCCAAAAAAAAAACCTACCTGTAGCAGCAGAAATGAGGCAGCCCCAGCATAAATAGAGCATGAACGGAGCTCTGTTTACTTCCAGGATTGAGATCTCACCAATTCTCACAACAAGACACGAGCGTGGCAAATTCAAAAAATGAGGCAAGACAAAGACATAAAAAGTACACACAAGCACAGAAATGTACTTTACAACTTACAAGTAAACTGGGGAGGTTCATAAAAAGAGCATCCCCTACCTGGCTGTCACAATCTCACCCAGAAGTGTTTTGTCACTGATGCCATATTCATGTGAGCACAATGGCGCAAGGATTCAAACACCGGCAATGCCAGCAACAAAACGCTATGGCAGATCTATTGGCAGCTTGGGCCATCAATAAAATAGAATGGCTTTTTAACAATACATAATCACGAAAGGACAACGTCATATGGTATGCTCATCCATTCGCGATCATTAGGCGTTGTTATGATGCCATATTTGCTGCATGTGATAAAATCCCTAGTTTCACAACCCTTCCTATTCACATTTTTCCTGCCACTGAGCACCCACTAAATGGGTCTCTATCACTCAACCACGTGTGTTTTAAAATGAAAATTGAAACTGTGTGGTGGGAGAGAGGGGAAAAAAGATAGAAACTATGGCAGGTGACAAATGTGTTATTAGCCTCCTCTCCCTATCATCTCCCCCCACCAAAAAAAAACTTACTTCCCACCACAGGGAACAGGGTTCCCATTGCCATGAAATAGCAGCTTCTCAGGGGCCAGGATGGGAAAGGTTAATCATAAATGGCTCCCCCTCATTATGGAAGCCATTTGCAATTAAAAAGAAAAGACACTTGTGTAATTCCAAATGACATCTTTGGTGCTATGTGTGGGTTGGCCCAGAGTGAGAAAATGACAGGAGCTAGGATTGATCATTTCTGATGGCACCTGATTCAATGAACCAGGACAGAATATACAGGGGAAAGCATATCTCATGTGTCAGTTAGCATGCTCAGTAGCACCTAAGTCCTTTCCTAATCCTTCCACACCTCTTATCACAAGAGTAAACTTTTTGGAAGCAGGGGTAGATGAAGCTGGAGCACTAAGGGAAATCTCTCCCATGTTTCATTTCCCCAAGACCCTTTCACACTACACAATTAGAGCACTATGATTCCACTTTAAGTTCCATGGCTGCATCCTATGGAATCCAGAGGCTGGATGGCCATCTGTTGGGAGTGCTGTGATTGGGTATTCCTGCAGGGCAGAGGGTTGGACTAGATGGCCCTTGTGGTCTCTTCCAACTCTACGATTCGAACACATGATTCTCAGCCCTGCTATATAGGCACACACTTACAATCCCAACTTTTATAGTGACAATCCCTTTATGAGGCTAACACATGGGATCAACAACCATGTTAAGTTGGAAGAAAAAGGCCCATCCAAAGCCACTGAGTGTGCTACAAGTATAAAATAAGATTTGACTGAGAAAGAACCCAGCATTAAACTGGATCATATCCAGGGCTGGTTTAAGGCACCAGTGGCATCAGCATCCGCAGGGGCCCCATCATTGTGGAGGGCCCCATAGTTACCCTCCTCCTGCGAAAAGATTATTAGTAATAATTTGAATATCCTATACTGTGAATAGCCTAGGTTGAGTTAGGTTACACTGACCTGAGATAAACATATGGGCCCCCCAAAATAAAGCATTGCAGGGGCCCCCAAAATTCCTTAAACCAGTCCTGATTACATCTATGTCTAGGAAAGTCCAGAGTACCATAGAAGCTCTCCAACTTTTATTCCTAGTTTTAAAAGATGGAGGAAGGAATGAAAGGGGGAAAATTGGGGGGGGAGTATCATCATCAAGATGATTAGATCAAACATTTGCTATTCCACCTACTCACCGGCTCCAGCTTTGACGTCAGCCCTCAAATGCATTAACTATATTTGTCATCCCTGGTCTAAAAATATCCGTGCCATAAATTTTAAAAAAAGACGAAGAGAAGGAACCAGGGACAGTACTGCAGAATGCTTCAGGTCCTGTTGAAGATCAAAAAGCACCTCAAAGTGTTACCTCTTTGCAAGCTTATTCATGGAAGTAGGCAGTTCTCCATATACAGGTCTCAAGGAGCAAAGATGGCAGCATAGGAGAACCAGTCCAAGCCAAAAGGAATGCTTGGACAAAGCCAGGGGTTGTCTAAACAGTGAAAATAACCCTCGGGGAATTTGCTGGGAATACAACCTGTCTAAATGGAATCTCACATCAACCCACAGTATTTGGAAGGAGGGGGGCCCAAAACGGCAAAAACACCTTTGTGGAATTTCCTGTTATTTTAAAAAAACAGAGAGGGGGGGTGCACATTCCTGCTCATTGGGACAAGCGATTCAATATGAATCACTTTCCCACAAGAGAGGAAGCACAAAGTGGATTGGCCAGGTGAGCATGAGGGAGCGGGGCTCGCTAATAGAGCAAGCGGCCACTGCCGCCATGTTGGATTTTCACCTTAGCAAGGGATCACTAAGGGGAAAAAATGGGGCATGGAGTTTTTTGCTCCCCTGTTAAATTGCACCTAGCACACCTTAGACTTTTTTTTTTAAGTTCAGCAGTGGCAAATTGAGTTAAGTACAAACACAAGTAAATCACTTATGACTGCCATCTCGCATGCAAAGCTTATGGGTACTTATGCGGGGCAAAATCACCATTAAGACAAGCCGCTGTTGCTACAAAATGCCATTACTGCAAGGCACTCCGATTTTCTCCCCCTTATATAGACAGGGCTCCAGACTTCTATCAAAGGCCAAAGTGGGAACCTTTCAAACAGACTGCAATTGCAAACAACACAACACACAACTGGCCCATCCAACCTAACAGTGGACGTAAAACATAGGTACGGGTAAAGGAAGGGGTAGGTTAAAATTAAAGAACTCAGTCTTTGCAAATTCCAATCTAAACAGACTTGATTCTGTGATGTCTGGGTGAGCGTTCAGGTTCGAACTTGGTCATCTGTCAGCTTTCACACTTCCCAAGTGTTCTGAGGAAATTTAAAAATGTCTCAGAATACATTTAAAGAATATGTTAGTGTCTCTTCAAGTCATTTCTGACTTATGGTGACCCTAAGGCAAACCTTAGAAAGACATGGCTTTTTTGTAGGGGGGGGAAAGCCACTGGATAGTCTACAAGATTGAAAAAATGCAAATATATGCAACTTTAAAAAAAAAAAGTCAGGAAAAATAGCAAAAGCTGTTACCATGTGACTTATGGGGTTTTTTGCCCCCCCGTTCTGAATACAGCAACTTTGACCCGAAAGTTGTGTGAACTATTAGGCATCTGAGCGAATTCTTCACGCATTTTTTTTTGCCATGTAAACGACTCCCAGATGTTTTTCTGCACATAAAAATTCCCCAGAACACTTCCTGACACTTAAATCAGGGGAAAATACTACACAAAAATATTTGTTTTCACATGCAACTGGGAGAAAACTCCAGTGATTATTCATCCTTGCATGCAGGAATGAAGTTATTGAGGATTTACAGCCCTGCTCTCTTCCTCACTCTTAGCTATTACTCTGATCCAGCAAGGTTCGTTTTACATTCTTCTGTGCTGTGCTCAATGGAAACTACTCTCCAGTGGAATCCAAAAGTGCATGGGGTTTTTAAAAAAATTAATTGATTAATCTAGCCCAGGAAATCTATTAAACATCGTTGCTCCAGGTATAAGCCTGTTCCTGGCCGCAGTCTCAAGGGGCAGAGTCCAGGAACAAACCTGAGTACACGTCCTGACATTTTCATAGACTCGTTCGGGGTTTCATTAGGTGAAAACAACAAAGCCACGGCAAACCTTTCCCTTGGAATTCTGGAAGGAGAAGAGTTAGCCGAGGGTCAAGCCAAGCACTTTGGAAAGGGCAAGAGAGATGCAACATCAAAAAGGAAGGGTGGGAAAAGAACAAAACATCAGTACTCAACCTAGAAAAATGGTCATGTTGATTTGATCCTGGGCAAAGAGCTTGCTTTGTAGATCAAACATCCTCCCCACATTAAAGTTCAGCTTTCATGTAGTCAAGCTTTTCCTTTGAAATACACACACACACACACACATATATATACACCAGCTGTACCCAGCATAACATATGCCATTATAGTAGATTTGAAGAGGTGTATAGTGGAGGTGGAGGGGAGATCTGTTTAGACTCCCAGAGTCCTTGCTATGGCTTCTGGGTTGGCCACCAGGCCTGGATCATGTCGACAGCAGCTGACAATGGGGCCTTTGTGAAGCTGGGGGCGTAGATGCAGATGGAGTGGCAGGAGTGGATTGTGAGGTGGGGAGGGAATTTGCATGTGGGTGGTGAGTGGCTGAGGGAGTGAGAGGAGGGAAGGGCCCTTGTGAGGCTGGGGGTGTAGATGCAGATGGAGTGGCAGGAGTGGATTGTGAGGCGGGGAGGGAATTTGCATGTGGGTGGTGATTGGCTGAGGGAGTGAGAGGAGGGAGGGGCCCTTATGAGGCTGGGGGTGTCCATGCAGATTGAGTGGCAGGAGTGGATTGTGAGGCATAGAGGGGATTTGTATCTGGGTGGTGATTGGCTGTGAGAGTGAGAGGAGGGAGGGGCCCTTGTGAGGCTGGGGATGTGGATGCAGATTTAGTGGAAGGAGTGGATTGTGAGGTGGAGAGAGAATTTGCATGTGGGTGGTGAGTGGCTGAGGGAGGTTTATATTTATTTTAAAGCCCTATACCCCATTTTCTCCTCTATGGCCTGAATCCAACTCAATGCTAGCGGAGTGAGAATCCCTGCTAGGACACTTCTGTTGGGACAAGCTTTCGAACAAAATGGCCATGGCAAAGCAGTTGTTACAAGGAAAGAGACAACCGGCCACAAGTCCCCCAGCCCTGCCACAAACAAAAGCCTGCACTCAGTAGAACAGCAAAGACCACTATTTGCATGTCACCCAACAAGTCTGGGAAACAGTCTTTCATATTTGCCTGCTACTTGTTTAGCGTGACTTGATTGAGGTAAGCAACAAGTGCGGATGCCAGAGGTTTCCATTCCTGTTCTTTTTAAAACAGACACCCATTGTGCTTGAAAGGGAGTCAAAGCTGTGAAACTAATTACAATGCCAAGGAGAGAATTGTTAACAAAGCTTGTGAGAACATCTTAATTGGAACAGATGAAGAGAAGGAGGGAAGGAGGGGGGAAGGAGAAAGAATTACCAACCAAAAAAAAAATCCCGACAAAGGCAATCACCTTGGCCATTGTTGTGTTGTTCTTATGCGTCTTCAAGTCATTTCCAGCTTATGGCAACCCAAAGGCAAGTCTATCTAGAAATGTACAATTTCTGGAAATTTTGAAGCCATGGGGAAAAAACCATTTCCCCCTGTTTGTTTGTTTTCCAGAAAAAAATGAAATTTTCAGGGGGCAGGGAGAAATGCAACTGTAGGGAAAGCACATGTCCGCTCATTAAGACAGTCAAATTCACATCACTGCCTTTTTCCATAAGGGAGGTGGCACAAGCTGATTGGCTGGATTAGCATGGGGGCGGGGCTTGCAAACAGGGCAAGCACCCACTGCCGCCATGTTGGATTTTGATGGAGACTTAACGAGCGATCAGTAAAGTGATAAAATGGAAAGCTTTTCCTCTCTCTTTCCTCTCTTTCTTTTTGTTGGTAAACGTGAAATATCGTGTTAAAGATATTTTTTTAAAAAAAAGTTCAGCAACAGGTTTTAAAATGTGAGTAAATCACTTGCAGCTGCCATCTTGGCTAGAGGGCATGCAAAGTTTATGGGGGCTATAAAACAATTAAGACAGTTTGCAGCTACTGTGAATTGCTATTACTGCCCCCACCCTCTTGTATAGACAATCCCTTAGTGTGAATTTATCTTTCTTTTTTCCCTTTTCTCTGGCTCCCCCACTACACAGCATTTGAGAAAATGCGGAGGAAGAGATGGACACTTGTTTTGGATGCTAATGAAAATTCTGGAAGACGGTCACATTTTTACTGGAAATTCAAAAAGCATCGTGCCTCCATTGACTCATTAGGCCTGGGCACATCCTGCTTCTCTAAGCTCCATTTTATTCCCTCACCACCGCGAAGCTGCTACTACTACGAGCATTTGTCTCTTCCCATCTTCCATCATGCATGAACGTTGCTCTTCCTTTTACATTTTTACTTCTGAATTATTTATCTATAGTGCCAAAGCTGGGAAACCAGAGAGAAGTGCAGCTGGGAGAAGAGAGAGAAAGAGACGGAGAGTCAAGGAACTAGGTTGAGAATGGGACAAACCCAAAACTCTCATCCGCTGCAGTTCAAGACCTGAAATTCCAACACTCGGTCAAACCGTGGAAAGCCGTCCTTTTAAGCCATCTTCCAAAGCCTCAATATACTGACTATGAGGTGTGTAGAGATACTGTGAGAAACATTGGCCAAAGAAAAGGAAAGAGCAGTGCTGGATTCAGAGAGGCGTCTCTGCACAGATATAAAATATGAATGCCTACACCCATCAATATGGATGCTTGCTGGCATGCTGCTTTTCTATGGCTTGCAAGCGGCTTCGAGTCTCCAGACATCAAAGGAACAGCGGGTAATGCTCCAATGGCCATACTTCATAAGCATTTTTTTTAAAGGAACCTTTGGAAATGGGCATTGAGTAGCTGTACCGAACTGCCTGCCAAGATGCCCCGAGGAAGAGTTGAAATATCAACAGAGATGGCCCCTGGAGGCTGCTCAGCCAGATCGGAAACCTACCACACAACACACACCGAGACAAGAATCTTTGAGAATTGCATCTCCATTCATTTTTGATAAGCGTTTCCGCAAATTCACAAATGTCTTCATATTCAGGATGGAAATATTTCATTTTTTTAAATGAATGCAGAAGAAATCCAAACTGAATCATAGAATCATAGATCTGGAAGAGACCACAAGGGCCATCTAGTCCAACCCCCTGCCATGCAGGAATACACAATCAAAGGTCACCCAACAGATGGCCATCCAGCCTCTGTTTAAAAGAAGGATATTCCACCACACTCCCAGGCAGTGCATTCAAATGGTGAACAGCTCTTACTGTCAGCAATTTCTTCTTAATGATTAGGTGTAATCTCTTTTCCAGTTGTTTGAGTCCATTGCTCCATGTCCTAGTCTCTGGAGCTGCAGAAAACAAGCATACTCCATCCTCGGTATGACAACCCTTCAAATATTTAAACATGGCTATTATGTCCCCTCTCAACCCTCTCTTGTCCAGTTTAAACACACCCTAAGCAGTTCCCTAAGCTGCTCCTCATACAGCATGGCTTCCAGACCTCCCACCATTTTGGTCACCCTCTTCTGGACACGTTCCAGCTTTCATTATATTATTGTTATGAAAGAGGTGTTCATCCTGGCTCAGTGCTTTGAATGCCTAACTCTTTTATCAGTTATTATTAACTATTATCCCCCTTTGGCCTAAGCTTATTTCTGTTGCTGCCAAGTGAGTTCAAAGTGCGAGAGTAGTTTGCACGCAATTAACTCAGCAGAGGGGAGAGGAGAGAACAGAATTTTGCCCTTCCCAGTAGGTTCAGGCAAAAGCAAACCTCTGCAGAATGATGTCTCTCTAGGCATCTCTGGTGTGACTCTATGGTCAACATCTGCCTGACATTAACCATAGACACACACCAATGCATTCTCTCTACACATTTTCTAGGTCCTCTAGCACAATTCCATGGTAGTTTGCTATTTTACGCAATTTTGTGTATCAGTGCTAAGTCCAGAAAAGTGTCCCCCACATAAATGGGGGCCAACCTATAGTGCAGAAAGATGTCTTATGTTTCTGTTAATCCACCTAAGAGAGTATCTACCTTGCACAGTCATAGCAATTTGAGGGTTAGACTAGGAGACATTCATGATCCCTTCAAGCTCTATGATTCTATGGCTAACAAGATATCCCTTGGCCTAGGGAATCCTGGGATTTGTAGTTTGCTAAGGTACTTTAAACACAAAACATAGAAAACAAATTGTTATCAATTTTAGATTAAATACAAAAGAGACTAAAGGTTTTGAAGTAGCCACGCAGCCATTGCTGCACATACAGGGGCATTAAAAACATAATTATTCTACCAACAAATCACCTGGTTTCATCCGCATCCCTACTCCTAAGTAGATATGTCCAGTAACCCTGTGCAATAGCAGGTAATTAAACTAAATACTTTCAAGATATTTTGATGATTCTCTCTCTCCCCCCCAATCTCTCTCGCCCCTCTCCCCCCCTCCCCCGCCACCGCCGCCTCTTAATTGCTGGTATTTTTTAAAGAAAGAGAAGAAATGATGTTTCCTATCTTGGCATAATTTAGCTGAAAGAATAGAGAAGAAAGCCTTCCTGGAATATTTTGGGCTTCCTATTTTTAATGTGGCATATCGACTCGGATAAAAAGATTAGCAATTTGGTCATTGATGCTCATTTTCCCTGTGCCAAAATTTATTTCATCAGAATCGCCATTCAGGAAGAATGTTAAATTGAGCATTCAGTTTCAGTCCTGCACTTTGGACACTGGATACAACTCGGTGCAATAAATAGTCTGAGTTTCTTCCCTCCCATTGCCAAAATCATCAAGCCAACACCGGGTGGGGCAAGATCTCAAAATATTAAAAGCACTGATCTCTAAAAATGTCCTCAACTACCCTTGAATCATCTTGGGTTCTACATTGTTGTTGTGTGCCTTCAAGTCATTTCTGGCTTATGACAACCCTAAGGCGAACCTATCACAGGGTTTTCTTGGCAAGATTTGTTCAAGAAAGGTTTGCCTTTGCCTTCCCCTGAGGCTGAGAGAGTGTGACTTACCCAAGATCACACTGTGAGTTTCTATGGCCAAGCAGAGATTTGAACCCTGATTTCTGGAGTCCTAGTCCAGTGCTCAAACCACTACACCACACTGGTGATGAACAGATCAGACAATTTTCAATCTGTTCTACACTACCAATCACATGATAATCACAGAAGGTCAGTTTTAAGAAATAAACTGACTTGATGAGTCATTATAAGGAATTTGCAGGTTTGAAAAGCACTATCAACCTCCATCTTTGGGTTGTTTCACAAAGTCTATCAGAACCACAGGGGCCCTGAAGAAACCTATCCAAAATTACCCCAAAGCTAGTCATTTAAATACACAAATTTACATATCCTCCCCAACAGGGGCTCACTGCATATAAACTCCACACACACTCCTACCCAACCATTCTTTGAAGATGCCAGCCACAGATGCAGGCAAAACATCAGAAATAAACTGTTCCAGAACACGGCCTCACAGCCTGGGGGGGGGGGACATAGAAAATCTATTGATGCCAGCCGTTAAAGCCTTCGACTTCACCTATCCAATTTGTTTTTCTAGCTGGACTGTTACCCTCATGGATGTAACATTTGATGTTCATCCTGTCATCTTCATCATCCTCATTAACAAACTGATTTCCCCACTTTTCCGTGCCACAAGATTGGAAATGATCAGATTGGAATCCAGTCATGGCTAATGCCATTATGAAAGCTGTTACACTTTCCCAAATGTTGAACAAGAGGGGTATTTTACTGAGTTTTCGGTAAGCCCTGTTACCACCATAACCAGTAGAACATATAATATGGTTGCACTTTTCATGTTATTCTTATATTCTTATATTCTATAAGCCTCCTTTGTGAAGCTGGATCAACTGTTGTCCAAGAAAAGTACAGTAGGACTCCCTTATCTGCTGGGGATTGGTTCTGGGTGTGTGTGGATACCGAAAACCATGAATAATAGTGAACACCATTGAAAATAATGGGACTTCTGGTTTAAAATACCATAGAGTTGCCTTGGAGGACCTAGAAAATTGCTAGAGAGGACACATTTTCTAGGAAGACTCTATGATAGGTGTGCTGTTTTGTGTCCCATGGATAATTGAATTAGTGGATAATGAATCAGTGGATACGGGGGTCCTATTGTACACAGCCACATCTCTGATGCACTACTGAATAGAACAGAATCTTTATTACAGTCATAGACTATCACACCATCATTGCACAACTGTTTATGCAAAATGGTGTACAACCCACTGTCTTGGCATACTCTTACCCTATGCAACTAATGAGCCGAGTGCATTGGCAATTCTATGCACTTTTCTCACAGAATAAACCCCAGTCAATGTAGTGGAACTTATTTCTGAGTAGCTCTACTGTAGTTCAATGAGAAGAAGATTGGCTTCCAGACCTCCCACCATTTGGGTTGCCCTCCTCTGGATATATTCCAGCTTGTCAATATCCTTCCTGAATTGTGCTGCCCAGAACTGGACACAGTATTCCAGGGGAGGTCTGACCAAAGCAGAATACAGTGGCACTATGACTTCTCGTGATCTATATACTACACTCCTATTAATGCAGCCTAGAATCACATTGGCTTTTTTAGCTGCTGCATCACACTGCTGACTCATGTTCATTTTGTGGTCCACTTAGACTCCTAGATCCCTTTCACATGTACTGCCATCAAGCCAGGTGTCACCCATCCTGTATCTGTGCATTTCATTTTTACTGCTCAAGTGTAGTATCCTACATTTCTCCCTATTGAAATTCATTTTGATAGTTTTGGCCCAGCTTTCCTACCTGTTAAGGTCCTTTTGAGTTCTGATCCTGTCCTCTGGGGTATTAGCTACCACTCCTAATTTGGTGTCATCTGCAGACTTTTTAAGCATATCTTCTGTTTCCTCATCCAAGTCCTTGATAAAGGTGTTGAACAGCACTGGGCCCAGGACAAAACCCTATGTGTTTTGTTGATGGACACCATGGTCCCTTCCCAGAGATTTGTCTTGAGAACTGAACTTTAAAGAACAACCCCATCAATCCTGCTTTGTTAAAAAGCCACCTTAACAGAATGAGGATGAGGCACCTCCAATACAGAAAAACAAGCATGGAGATCAGAAGACAGGGATAGGTGGAACATGCAAGCTTGCTGAGCCAAAGGTGGACTCAGTCAAAACTCATCACATAACCATCTCTTCCTTCTTGTTGTGGCAAGTGAGTGAGCTGCACACCATAAAGGAAAACAGAGAAAGAGGGAGGAACATATGTTTCCTTCCTAGATTCTACGGGTAATTATCTTATGCCCTGAAGCATGAGATCTGATTATTGCTCATGGTTTGTCAAGACCCCAAATATCCCATTAAAAAAAAAAGAGAGTGGAGGCAGATCAATTAGAGTCAGGGCATGGAGAAGCTACCTTGAAATCATTATGCTATCCTTTGAGGAGAGGGAGGAAAGGGAATGCCATTTAGGGCCTGAACCCATTTAAGGACACCAATATCTGAGAAGAATACATCAAGAGAAAGGAGAAGATCTATTTTAGAAAGAATATACTGAACACTAAGGCTTATTTCATAGAATCACATACTTACAAAGGACTGCAGAAGCTATCTAGTCCAATTCCTTGTCATATAACAATACACAGCTAAAGCACTCCCCAAAGATGTCCATCCAAACTCTGTTTAAAGGCCTCTAAAGATGGACACTCCACCACCCTCTGAGACAGTCTCTTCCACTGTTGAACAATGCTAATTTTTAGGTGGAATCTTTTCTTGTAATTTTAATTCATTGGTTCATGTTCTAGTCTCTGGAGCAGCAGAAAGCAACACCCTGGTGGTTTAACTGCTCTCTCTCCTACTCTGCTGCAGTTTGCATTGCTGTGGCTGTGTCTATAGCTTCATCTTCATCTTCATCATCATCATTTGTTTTTAAATCTCCTTATGAATGATCATGCCTTAGCTTGTGCATTGCCATAGACCATTTGTTGACAAAAAGCAGACAGCACAATGAGAGATTCTCTCTGAAGTGAATGCATCTCATAGATATAGATTTAGATATAGATATAGATATAGCATAGAAATAGATATAGATATATTCTAAGCAGGCTTGTTGTTACATGATTTCAGGTTGACTTCACTTTATGCAAACCCAGTCACAGGCTTTTCTTGGGAACATTTATTCAGATTTGCTATTGCTTTCCTCTAAGGCAGAGAGGATGTGACTTGCCCAAGGCTTCCCAGCACAATTCCATGGCTGAACCCTGGGATTTGAACCTTGTCTTCCTGAGTTACAGTCCAACATTCAAACCACTATGCCATGCTGGCAGGCAGCCACATCTGAAGTCCTGAACATATATTTCAGAGTTAGGTAGCCACAGAAGGTCATGGCATGAAATGCATTCCTTGTGCCACATTTTGGGGGATTTTTGAGGGCACAAGGACTTGCATTTCATATACGTGCATTGGCATGGGAGAGAAATGGGAGACAAAAAAATACATTCCCTTCTAAGCATCCTTGCCACATGTTCACTGGCTAAGTATATTACCATAGAAACCTAGCAGTGGATGATGGCTCCTCTTTTAAGTGACAACAAAGAAAATGGCTGTGAGCCAATCGGCCAAAGATGGGGCAATCCAAAATGCAATGACTGCAGGCTTTCCCCCCTCCCCCAAAAAATGAGCAAAGTATGTGAACAGAAGCAGCATGAACAATCTGCCATGAGAACACAGTGTCTTCAAGACTTAAGCTAGGAGACAGACTTCTGCTTTGGAATTGACAAATAGCATCTTAACTAGGAGCGGGGAAATCTCTTGATGGTGGTTTCTTCTCCATATCTCCATTTTCCCATTTTTCATTTGTTTTGCCCTGTTTCCATATCCATTGAAACTTTAAAAAATGTTACATGAAGATATGTGTTTATTTTCTTCCACTTTTCTCATAACGTATAAAACTTCTTCCTTAAACATTCCTAAGGGCCCTTTCATACCACACAGTTATAATGCTATGATTCCACTTTAATTGACGAAAAAGATTCCACCTAAACATTAGGAAGAAGTTCCTGACAGTAAGAGTTGTTCAGAAGTGGAATACACTGCCTCGTAGTGTGGTGGAGTCTCCTTCTTTGGAGGTTTTTTAAACAGAGGCTGGATGGCCATCTGTTGGGAATGATTTGATTGGGTATTCCTGCATGGTAGGGGGTTGGACTAGATGGCCCTTGTGGTCTCTTCCAACTGTAGGATTCTATGTTTCAGTCTCATCATAAAAGTATATGTATTTTTGTCTCTGATTTCTGCCCAAAGATATAGAATACTACATTTTTCATGCTTTAACTAACCGCACAAACTGGATATAATATGTAGTAGTGAAAATTAAAATTATCTCAAAATCATTAAATAAATTGTGGAGCCAGATCTTGAAAGGCTCATAGCCTTGATAGAGCCATACACGGTGGTAGAACCATCAATAACCCTTTTTCTTTAGATCTTAAAATTCCTAGATGGTTCATACCATGCATAGTGCAATAATTATGCAGTGTGGAAAGGCCTTAATACACACTTTCACAAGAACTTCCCCCTTATTTTGTTATGGACTTCAACTCCCAGAAGCTCCACCCAGCATGGCATTGGCTATGGGAGCTGTAGTCCAAAATATCTAGCAGGCCAATGGCTCCCCATCCTTGGTGTTAAGAGGATAAATATCAACCATGCCACAAGGTTGTTGTGGAGATGTGCTAGAGAACTCCTTGACTATTGAGGGATTCCACCCATGTTTCAAATGCTTCGCTTGAATGAACTCTACAGTATTTTACATAAAACTAATTATGGCCTTTGTTTAAAAAAAAAACTGTCCCTTTGCAGGAAGGGAAAGGATAAAAATCTTCCCATTTCCAAAAAGAAAAACCTAAATGCACCAGCTGATGACTTCTTGTTATCCAAAAGGAGCATCTGAACTTAAAAAGGCAGAAACTTCATGTCGGAAGCGGAAACTAATTTATTTCTTCTTTACAGCCACTGCACACGCAGACAGAAAGACGCAACCCCCTGTAACTGTGGAAACACTGGGGGGGGAAGAGGTGCTGATAACCCTGTTCCATCTTAAACCATGTGTGAACAATTGCATGGAGAAAATGGTGAGCAACTGAAAAGTCCTTACAGGGAGGAAAGAGGAAAAGTTTGTGCATCACGTCTTAATCCACAACCTTTGACAAATGCCTCCTACAAGGCTGAAAAAGGATGGAAGTGGCAATGGGTTTCCTAGAAGCTCTCGGCCTTAAACTAGCACGCTCTAGTTACCTGTCACTGATGCAACAGCTTGCGTATGTGTGTGTACAGTAGGCCCCCCGTATCCACTGGAGATTGGTTCTGCGCGGGGGGGGGGGGAATACCGAAAACCGTGGATAATGGTGAACGCCATTGAAAATAATGGGACTTCTGGTTTAAAATTCCATAGAGTTGCCTTGGAGGACCTAGAAAATGGCTAGAGAGGACGCATTTTCTAGGAAGACTCTATGGTAGGTGTGCTGTTTTGTGTTCTATGAATAATTGAATCAGTGGATAATGAATCAGTGGATACGGGGGGTCCTAGTGTATGTGCTTTCAAGTTGCCTGTCAACTAATGGCAGCTCCATGAATTTCATCAGGTTTTCTTAGGCAAGGAATGCTCAGAGGGGTTTTGGCCAGTTCCTTCCTATAAAACAGTGGTTCCTAACCTGGGGTCCATGGACCACCAGGGGTCTGCAATTTCCTCATGGGGGTCCACAAAGGCTTGAAGGTCGCTTGATCCACCTCCTCCCTGCAGTGAAGTGGCCACATGACAGGAGCCAAGGCAAAGTCTGGCTGGCTTGGCCTGCGCATTGCCATTCAATCTGTTCAGCCATAAACTTGCAGGAAGAAGCAGGAGAAAAGTCTTCCCTCCCTTCCAGTGCCTCTGAGGGAAGGGTTAAAGGACTGTGTAATTCTATTGTTGTTATTATAATAATGATTATTATCATCATCATCAAGTGGTATTATTGCTGTTGTTGTTTTAAATCTTGAGCTAAGTCTTCGGGATCTGCAGCAACAAAGGATATTTAAAAGTGATCCCTGGTAAAGAAAAGTTTAAGAAACACTGCTCTAAAATATAGCCTACAGCACCTGGTATTTGTTGGTGGTCTCCCTTCCAAGTACTAACCAGGGCTGACCCTGTTTAGCTTCCAAGATCAGACAGGATCTGGTGCCTTTAGGCTTAGTTCCTCTCAAACTGTTCCCCCTATGTTAGGTTACACTTCCCATCACCATCACCATCCAAATAAGATGTCATGCTGAAAGGGGATGATGGTAATTGCAGTCCAACACCTCTGGCAAGCACTGGATTAGGGAAATAGTTAATTAGTCTCTTTAGTGAAGGGATGGGTGAACTTAAATGCCTTTGGGGGTTTTTCCCCTACAGCTTCAAGAGCTATCAGCTAAAAAAGAAATTAGTGCAAAATAGCGACGGACTAGATCAAAGTAGTGGCATCAAAGTGGAAGAGAAATCCCTGGACCAGGCAGTTCTCACCCCTTGAACCTCTTGTTGAGACATAGACCTCAACAGGTACTCAAATATGCCAGTCCCCAACTCCAAGATCTATAATGGCCCAGCCTGAGACACTGGATCCTGAACTTGATATCTGACTAGCATGAAACCATTTTAGAAACATCTGTGTCCTGAGGCTACCCAAAGAAGGTTGTGTGAGTCCCTCCTCAACTCTCCTTTTTAGACGCTGGCAACCTTTGTGGGTTTGTCATGCCAATGTAATCATATTAAGATGGAATGAACTGTAAAAAAGAAAATGCACATAATGAGAAAGTTATATTTGGTGCTGGAATGTTTTTGCCTTTCATCACCCTCGTCAGCATTCCTGGAAATTGCACGAATAAGACACCATGTCCAAGAGGGAGGGAGAGACAGCACTAGCCAGTGACTACAATGTGAGTGGGACAATAAATATAGGGCTTCTTTATATGAAGGGGGGGGACATAGGGCCCCACAGTAAGAGCAAGTTGCAGCAGCTGCAACTTGTCGTAATGGTGTTTTTGACCCCAGCAGCCTGTCCACTCAGTATAGGCTAACTGAGAAGCATCTTGCATATCCTGGGGATGAACTAACCCAGGAGTAGCCAAACAGCACAACTGCGCAGCATAAAGGGCACAAAAACAAAGGCTTCAGCTAGTAGCTGTTTCACTGCTCTGACCCACTTTCACACACAAAAAGACTTACAGGCAGCAAGGTTTATCCAAAGATATCTGAAGGCCTTTATCTTCAGTTGCAGTATAAACAAACACAGTATATACACAGCAAACCTCATTAAACTCAACAGCAATTTCTCCAACATCCACCAACACTCCTCTTTCTCCACACACAATGAATCTTGTGCTTTAGCTATATAGGAGTGTTTGCTAGTTACCCCTCTGCCTAGCCACAGCTGTGATCAAACCCACTTCAGATGTGCTAGTCTATGGTCTGTTGTTCCAATATTTATTTATTTATTGCTCTTAAAGCAGTATTACCCTGGCACAGCCCCCATAAGCTTTGCATCCAAGATGACAGCCACCATCCTCCCTTCCCTGATCCCCATGATGGTGGCAGTGGGGTGAACTAGAGGAATGGGTAAGAGGATGAGAGAGCCCTCCTCCCTTCCCCAATCCCCATGGTGGCAAGGGGTAGTGGGGACCCAGGGAAGGGGAAGAGGATGACAGCCACCATCCTCCTTCTCCTCCCTATCATTTGCTATGGTGGGGGGAAATGGCGGCTGCAGGCACTTGCCCTGTTAGCAAGTGCCCCCATGCTTGTCCAGCCAATCGGGATCATGCTTCCTGTACTATCGAACAGCAGTTCCTATTGAATCACTGTCCTAACAAGGAGAAATGTGCACACCCCCTCGTTGTTTTTCAAAAACTCCTGGAAAAAGCTGCGAAAGCTTTCTTAGCATTGTTTTTGGAGGTTTATTTTTTGTTCCCTCCCTTCCGAATAAAGCACCTTGATGCTGGTTACTATTAAGACAGGTAGCATCCCGTACAAATGTCATGAGGATTTATTCGACAACCCCATGGTGTGAGCTTCAGCCGGGATATAAAGAAGCTATCCAAGGTGCTGAACTTATTTGGCATGAGGCCATGGAGGGATCATAGAATCATAGAATCATAGAATCATAGAATTGCAGAGTTGGAAGAGACCACGAGGGCCATCCAGTCCAACCCCCTGCCACGCAGGAAATCACAATCAAAGCATCCCCGACAGATGGCCATCCAGCCTCTGTTTAAAGACCTCCAAGGAAGGAGACCCCACCACGCTCCGAGGGAGTGTGTTCCACTGCCGAACAGCTCTGACTGTCAAAAAGTTCCTCCTCATGTTGAGGTGGAATCTCTGTTCCTGGAGCTTGCACCCATTGCTCCGTGTTCCAGTCTCTGGAGCAGCAGAAAACAAGCCTGCTCCATCCTCAGCGTGACATCCCTTCAAATACTTAAACAGGGCTATCATATCGCCTCTAAACCGTCTTTTTTCCAGGCTAAACATACCCAGCTCCCTAAGTCTCTCCTCATAAGGCATTGTTTCCAGACCTTTCACCATTTTAGTTGCCCTTCTCTGGACACGCTCCAATTTGTCAATATCCTTTCTGAATTGTGGTGCCCAGAACTGGACACAGTATTCTAAGTGAGGTCTGACCAAGGCAGAATAGAGTGGCACTATTACTTCCCTTGATCTAGACACTATACTTCTATTGATACAGCCCAAAATTGCATTGGCCTTTTTAGCTGCCGCATCACACTGTTGGCTCATGTTCAACTTGTGGTCTACTAGGACTCCTAGATCCCTTTCGCACATAGTCTCATTCAGCCAGGCCTCTCCCATCCTATATTTATGCATTTCATTTTTCCGCCCTAAATGCAGTACTTTACATTTCTCCGTATTGAATTTCATTTTGTTAGCTTTGGCCCAGCTCTCCAGTCTATCCAGGTCATTCTGAATTTTGATCCTGTCCTCTAGGGTATTAGCTACTCCTCCCAATTTGGTGTCATCTGCAAATTTGATAAGTATGCCCCTAATTCCCTCATCTAAGTCATTGATAAAGATGTTGAATAGCACTGGGCCCAGGACAGAACCCTGTGGCACCCCACTGGTCACATCTTTCCAAGACGAAGAGGAGCCACTGCTGAGCACCCTTTGGGTTCGGCCGGTCAACCAATTACAAATCCATTGAACAGTTAACTTGTCTAGCCCACATTCTACAAGCTTGTTTGCAAGAATGTCATGGGGAACCTTGTCAAAGGCCTTACTGAAATCAAGGTATGCAATGTCCACAGCATTCCCTTCATCTACCAAGCTGGTAACTTTATCAAAAAAAGAGATCAGATTAGTCTGGCATGACTTGTTTCTCTGAAACCCATGCTGACTTTTTGTGATTATGGCATTGCCTTCTAAATGTTCACAGACTCTCTGTTTAATGATCTGTTCTAGAATCTTCCCTGGTATTGATGTCAGACTAACTGGACGATAGTTGTTGGGATCCTCTTTTTTCCCCTTTTTGAAGATGGGAACAACGTTTGCCCTCCTCCAGTCTGCTGGGACTTCTCCTGTTCTCCAGGAGTTCTCAAATATTATTGCCAATGGCTCTGAGATTATATTTGCCAGCTCTTTTAATACTCTTGGATGTAGTTCATCTGGTCCTGGAGATTTAAATTCATTTAGATTAAGAAGGTATTCCTGTACCACCTCTTTACTTATTTTCAGCTGGATTTCCCCTATTGTGTCCTCTGTTCCATTTTCCTCAGGTTGGTCCTCCTTTTCCTTTTCTGAAAACACTGAGGCAAAGAAGGTGTTGAGTAATTCTGCCTTTTCTCTGTCCCCTGTTAGCATTTTGCCATCTTCTCCACGTAGTGGCCCTATCATTTCCTTCTTCCTCCTTTTGCTGCGGACATACCCAAAAAAACCCTTTTTATTGTTCTTAACCTCCCTAGCAAGCCTGAGCTCATTCTGCACTTTAGCTTTTCTGACTTTACTCCTACACGTGTTCGCTATCTGTTTGAATTCTTCTTTGGTGATTTCCCCCCTTTTCCATTTCCTATACATGTTCTGTTTAAAACTTAGCTCCATTGAAAGTTCTTTAGTCATCCATCCTGGTTTCTTGAGACACCTCCCATTTTTCATCCTCAATGGTACTGTTTGAAATTGTGCCTTCAGTATCTCCCTTTTGAGAAAGTCAAAACCGTCTTGAGGTCCCTTCTCTTTTAGTATTCTTGACCATGGGATCACCCCCAATATTTCCCTGAGTTTATTGAAATCAGCTCTCCTAAAGTCAAGAATGCGTGTCTGACTATGCCTGGCTTCTCCTTTCCATTGTATAACAAACTCCAGGAGAACATGATCACTCTCACCTAAGGATCCCACCACTTGCACCCCATTAACAAGGTCGTCTCTGTTGAAACATAGATTTTCTTATCAGAACCCCAAAACAATAACCTAAGAACCATACCAATGAGACCTAATGCCTTATCACTGTTGTCTATCCCAGTACATCTCAAACTGTCTAATGTGGGGCATTCTCCCATCCATCCCTGATATGCCACTGATGAGTACCGTATTTCTATTCATTGGCTACAATTGTTTCTTTCCTGGAGATTTGCCAGGCACTGGTAGTCAATGGCTCATGGACGTTGCGTGGCTTTCATTATGATTATTACGATTACTCTTATTAGCAATGATTATTAGCTATACTGTTATGATGCAGCAGTGGATAATTCCTTCCTTCCCTGGGGCAAGAGGTTTGCAGCTTGCTTCTTTACACTGTTGCCTGGCCTTCTGGTGGAGCTGCCAAGCAAATACTACTAGTAGTGATATTCTTACTACCGCTACTACAATTGTAAGGCTTGATTTCATCACAAAATGAGCAAGTGTGACTAAGATGCTCGAGCAAGGCAAGAGAAAGGAAAAGAGACTGAGCAGGAGAGAAAGATGGGAGAGCACACCCAAAAGTGTGCCGCAGTACCAAGGGGCCAATTTTGCCAAGTTGCTTGTCTGACCAGAGCCACACTTAAAGCACAATTTCCAACTGAGCCCCATTAATGTAATTGACTTTTAATGGCATCTTCAAAGTGATGATGTTAATGTTTTAACAGGGATCTTAGACAAATTGAAACACAGCCTCACCCTGACTTCCTCTTCCTTCAGAATAAGAAAGGGCTCGAAAGAGAGGAGTTGATACAACAGCTACACAGAGTAAAGGATGGCTAGTCTTTATTAGATTTGCATCAGAACTGTCCTTTCTTCCACACCTTGTATTAAAGCTTTGCTCCCTCTCTTCTCCCCGCAACAACTTCAGAGCTCTTGTCTGGATTTCTATCAGGTCACAATTTCACTCCCCAGCTTGGGTCCATTTCTTTCTTATTTTTTAAAAATATTATTTTTATTACAATATATACAGTACAATAAATAAACATAAGAACTGAGAAGAGTTTAGTAAACATAATACGCTAAAAAAAGAAAACCAAAGGATAACTCTTAAACAATATATATAGATATTACTAAAACGATAATAAATCCAAAGGATATACTGGTACGTTAAATATAATATTCTTCTGTTCTCTGTCTTTTTAAGTATACATCGAACTAAAGTATTTTAAATATATAATGTAATTACTGCTGTTAATTTTTTATCAATATTTTTCCTGTATTTTCTCTTAATTGACTTCCTATGTAATATCCGCTACTTCCTATATAATATCAGCTAGGAAGTGATATTAATGACCATTCAGTTTCAACTTCCTTTCATCCATGTATTCCTTTTATGAAACATTTGACCTTACCACCCCATTTATAAAAAAGTAAAATGATGTGGATTTGGATGTCTACATGTCCAAAAATGCACATCTACATGCATTTTGTAGGAAGATTGTAGGGAAACCACGAATCCTTTTACTGTACAGTTTGTGGAGATTTTAGTCCCCCTCCCTCCAAATACTGCAAATGTCATTCAGACACATTGTATTCTCTGTGAATTCTATGAGGATTACTTACATCATGAAGACAAGCCCCAAGACACCAAATTCAAAAGAAATGCAAGCATTTTTATGGTTAGTCCACATGAAGCCATGTTAGATTTCCCTTCAGCTCCACATCCTATGCGCACTAGCTAGCATGACCAATGGTGGGAAATTATGAGAATTGCTGCCCATCAACATTTGGAGGGCCACCAGTTTCCTAACCAGTGCAGTAGAACTTTAGTTCTTGAAACAGATTCACCCATGACTAAAAGTGAGTGCCCATTTATTAAGACCAGCATCAGGGGTGGTTGTGTGCAACTTCAAGTCATTTCTGACTTATGGCAAGCCAGAGGCAAAAGTATCATAGGGTTTTCTTGGCAAGGTATGTTCAGAGGAGGGTTGGCTTTGCCTTCCTCTGAGGCTGAGAGAGTGTGAATTGTCAAAAGTCCCAGTTTTTGTTTTGTTTTGTTTTGTTTTTTTTAGTTTTCAAATGCATTTTGGCCACCAAAACATGTAAATAACACACTATATGTCACTTTTGAATGCATGCAAAAGCTAAATTAACATGCACACTATCTATCTATCTATCTATCTATTGTATGTGTGTGTTAATTTAGCTTTTGCACAAAAGTGTGTGCAAGCGGTGCCAAGCAAGCCTTCTAGGTGAGAAGAACTGATGAAAGAGTGGAGCCCCTGTCGAATTAATGAAACTTGTCGGTTATTCGCAAGCATCAAAAGAGTAAGGCGATGGAAAGCCAGGCTTCAGAAAGTGGGGGAAAGACTGTAATTATTTTAAAAGGCTAAAGAACATATTAGACCATGTAACAAGTTAAAAGAAAACAGGTGAAAAGCAGTTAAAATACTTCAAAACAACTCAGAATCATGCACATGAGTTGATCTGCACCAAACCAGTTGAGCTTCCAAAGGCTTTTGGTTACCAAAACAACCATGTCTACACTTGGCGCCCGAAGGACAACAAGATAGGTGCCAGGCGGGCCTCTAAGGAGAGGGTATTCCACAATAGGGTGCGAACACAGAGAAGGCCCTCTCCCACATCCTCTGAAAGTATAATGCCCTGGCCAATGAGACACAGGTGAAGGATATAGACTTTACAACCCTTTCCCCTGCAACCTGATCATATAAGTAAACAGGGAAAATGCAAAAGCTTCTTACTTGGAAGGAACATTTCTCCCCGTCAATCCCAATAATTACCACTAAGATGAGAATATAACGTAACAACTAACACAGTAAGTGACGTTCCTCTCATTTGGAATAAATAATGCAATGAATTACTCCGTGGCCAGGCAAACAAATAATGCAGCCAATTACTTTAAGCCAGCATAATCACCTGGGTCAGATTCAACAGGCTAACTTGGTATAAATCAGCCCTACATGTCTATGCCCAAGGTTGGACAGACAAATGAATGCACAGGACCTGCAAAATCAGTCCAGAGCCTAGGGACACCACTTGCTTAGCACAGCAGGATCGCACAGATGATACTTTTATTTCCCCAGCTTTCTATTTTAATTGCTCCAAAATGTGTAAAACCAAGGCCTTGATTAATGAGCCTGTCAGAGGTTACCAGCTCTATCAAGGACCCTACTGCTGCTAAGAAAATGCTGGCCTTCCCACCCGTCATTTTTTCCCCTTCCCTTTCCTCCCCCTGGGACTCTCAGGCAGTCAAACTGCAGAGTTGGTAGACAATACTCTACAATGATGTTGCAGGTGAAATGCCAATAACTTCTTCCTGCTTAACATTACTGAAAGAACAAGGAAGGATGCAGAAATCAGTAGGAGATGGAGACAGAGAGAAGGAATGGGAAAATGGTTCTGTCACATTCTCTCCCTCCGGTTTCTTTTCCCAGGCCTTTGTGGCATAGTGATCATTACAGTTGTCCCTCCGTATCCATGGATTTGGTACCCACGGATTTAAGTATTCACGGCTTGAAAATATTCTTTAAAAAATAAATCCACCACACTGCCTCTCATGAAAACCATCCAGACTTTGCATGCCAGTCCCTCATCTGTCAAACAATCAGTGTAGGGAAAGTAAGGTTGTACAGTTGTCCCTTCATATTAGCTCGGGTTTGGTTCCAGGACCCCCCATGGATACCAAAATCCATGAATACTCAAGTCCCATGATATGCTTTGGCATAGCAAAATGGTGTCCCTTATATAAGATGGCAAAATCAAGGTTTGCTTTTTGGATTATTATTTTTTTAAGAATATTTTCAAACCATGAATACTTAAAACCATGGGTACCAAATCCATGGATATGGAGGGACAATTGTATAGGGCATTCAATCAATCCTTCTTGGATGTAATTCAGAGGGAGGGAGGTAAGGAACGAATGAACGAAAGAATGAAGGAGGGAGGGAGGGATAGATAGATAAATGAGTCCTGAGAGCTACTTGCATTAAATGCGACATCAGCAGCAAACTTACTACCATAGATCATTTTGCCATTTTTATCTCTCACAGCTGGAGAGGATGAACAAATTGGTTTAATGCCACCTTGCATTGCAAAGAGGCAGACAAAACTGAATACATCTCACCAGCAGCCAGGCCCACGTACACACTCCTTTCCCTTGAGGCACCATCCAAGTTGCTGTGCCCTAAATGTTTTCTCTCGAGCTCAAGAAAAAGAAAACACTGTACTGATCTCTTTCTAACCAAGTCTCCAGTTAAGAATTTTGCACACACACACAGACATATATAAATAGGTGATCTTTGGGCAGGGGAACGGTTGAACATGAGTTTCTGTATACAGTTGGCCTTCTGTATCCATGGATTTGGTATCCACAGATTCCACCACCCACAGCTTGAAAATATTCCCCCAAAAATTCCAAGAAGCAAACCTTGATTTTGCCATTTTATATAAGGGGCACCATTTTACTACACCACTGTATATCATGGGACTTGTGCATCTACCGATTTTTGTATCCATGGAGGGTCCTGGAACCAAACCCCAGTGGATACTGAATGCCCATTGTACATGAAACAGATTTTTAAGTTTAGAAAGAATGGATTTATGCAGTTGTGCAGGGGGTTGGACTAGATGGCCCTCGTGGTCTCTTCCAGCTCTGCAATTCTATGATTCTATGATTCTAAGTAGGGATATAGCTAAGGGAGGGACAAAATGTTGTCCAACCCCATACGAATTCTGCTCTCCCTTAACATTTCCCTTCCATTCCCAAATTTCTAGCACTGAAGAAAATAAGACACTATACAAAAAATCATTCATACCTAGAACTATTATATTTCTTGTGTTCACATTTCCTTGGTAATATTGGCTGCCCCTTTCCCTTGTTTGTCTCAATTCTATTTCTAAATGCTCAACTGAAGTTTGTGCTGTCGTGGTTTGAGCACTGGGCTACAACTCTCGAATACTCGCTCAGCCATAGAAACCCATTGGGTGGCCTTGGGCAAGTCACTCTCTCTCAGCCTCAAAGTAAGGCAAAGACAAACCCCCCACTGAACAAAGCTCACCAAGAAAACCCTGTGATAGGTTCACCGTAAGTCCACCATAAGTCGGAAATGATTTGAAGGCACGCAACATAGGCCTTTGAGGGCTTTGCATCATGTTTATGAAGAAATTTGCAGATTTGGGGAAGTCCTTGCCCAAAAGGGGACATCAATTAAATGCTTGTCCAACATTACTCATAGAATCATAGAGTTGAAAGAGACCACAAGGGCCATCTAGTCCAACCTCCTGCCATGCAGGAATACACAATCAAAGCATTTCCGACAGACGGCCATCCAGCCTCTGTTTAAAAACTTCCAAAGAATGAGACTCCACCACACTCCCAGGCAGTGCATTCCACTGCCAAACAACTCTTATGGTCAGGAGGTTCTTCCTAATGCTTAGGTGGAATCTCTTTTCCTGTACAGTAGTTTGAACCCATTGCTCTGTGTCCTAGTCTCTGGAGCAGCAGAAAACCAGCTTGCTCCATCCTCAGTAGGAATCCCTTCAAATATTTAAACATGGCTATCATGTCCCCTCTCAACCTTCTCTTCTCCAGACTAAACATTCTCAGCTCCCCAAGCTTCTCCTCCCACCCCCATAGGCCTTCCAGACAATTTCTTCCAGACAGCCCACCATTTTGGTCGCCCTCCTCTGGACATGTTTCAGCTTGTCCATATCCTTCTTGAATTGTGGTGCCCAGAACTGGACCCAGTATTCCAGGTGAGGTCTAACCAAATCAGAATAGAGTGGCGCTATTACTTCCCTTGATATAGATACTATACTCTTATTGATGCAGCCTAGAATTGCATTTGCTTTTTAAGCTGCCGCATCACACTGTTGGCTCATGTTCAGCTTGTGGTCCACTAAGACTCCTAGATCCCTTTCGCATGCACTGCTATCAAGCCCGGTGTCACCCATCCTATATCGGTGCATTTCATTTTTACTGCCCAAGTGTAGCAATTATGATTTGACTAAGTCATCATCTTCTGATTCTTTCATCCATACATGGCAGGAGGTAGAAAGTGGAGGGATGTAAGCCATGCTGTTTTGCTCTTGGGTCTTACAAGTTGAAAAGGCAGCTTCCAAAGGGAGCAGGCAGCGCTTCCCTGTGGAGGCCCTCTGCAAAGAAATGTCACCAAGGTCATAAAAAGCCTCCCCTGCTGCCTGCCCTGGTAGGAAGCTCATGTACAAGACAGCTTCAATCCAATCCAGCTAGGCTCACCAGCAGAAGCCCAAAGCCCCAGCGTTAACTGTCGTGTACTTCAAAAGCAAGCTCGTGTTTGATGACAAGCAACAAGGCTCCTTATTATAGCTGTCTAATCAAAACTGCTATTGTGCAATTATATTCCAGAGATCAAACAGCCCTTAAGACTCCAGGCAAAAGGGAAGCTGGCAATAAAAATGGCCCACGTTGCGTGTAAAACATGGCGTCTTCATTTATGATCCCTGCAACCGTGACAGCACTCATAAATAGCACGGCACAAAACTTGGGTTGAAGAGCCAAGTGCTTCTGGGTGGAAATGGGAAGAATCAACATCTTCCAAGAAGGGAGGGAAGAAATTAGACCCCAAACTGCTGACTTTATTTATTTATTTATTTATTTATTTTAAAATGTCCCCTTGAAAATGAGGGAAGAATAAGACATTCATAATTGTAACACTTAACAACCAGCCAACCTGAAGATTTCCCAAGAGATTCCACTGCTTATTAATTTTACACATGATTTCAGCTATCCTGTCTTTTAGTGGGAAAGTATTTAAATGTGAGGACAGACGCAGAGAGAGAATCGTTCCCGATGAAGCTTCGCATCATGTATTTTATTTCTCCACCTATACCCCCACCTTTCTCCTAAAAATGAGACTCAAGACACCTTGAAATTAAATACAGGTCTCCCATCATATCTGCAGGGGATATGATAAGTTCATAGGCTTACCGTGAATACTTGAAACCATGGGTGATAGAATCACACTGGAGGACCTCAGAAATGCCTAGAGAGGCCACCTCTCTGGGCATCTCCAGCATGACTCTATGGTAAGGTATGGTGAAAATTACCATAGAGTCATGCTGGAGGACCTAGGAAATCCCTAGATAAACCTTATTTTTCAGACAATGGATAATTGAAACTATGGGTACCGGTCCTACACATACGGGGGGCGACCTATACAGCCAATGCAAGTAGATCACAAAATGAATAAAAGCATTTGGACAATTAAAACACACATTTTAAATGCACCAGTAAAAGGGGGGTCAACACACAGCCATTGAACAACCCCTTCCATAGCAAGCAAGGTCAGTTACTAGAGGCCTGGCTGAATGAAAAGATTTTTGCCTGCTAGTGAAAAGAGACTGAAGAGGGAGCCAACCTAAAACACACATTGGAAACTGCTTAATGCAGTGTAGATGTGTAAATAGCTATTGCTTAAACAGTTTGTAAGCCGCTCTGATAGCCTTGTGGCTGAAGAGTGGGGTATAAATAAATAAATAAATAAAATAATAATAATAATAATAACCTCTTTTGCAGGGAGTTCCACAGACCCCTGGGAGTAGCCACTGGGAAAGTCCTTTGTCGTGGAGTCGCCTTGCTTCATTTATGGAATATTCCAGGAGAAAGTGATCTGTACATTACAGCTCCTGTATTTGCAGGGGTTATGTTTCCAAGCTTCCCATGGATACTGGAAATCACTGAGAACAGCAAACCCTATTAACATGAATTACTTCTGGCCCAAGGATATCATAGAGTCTTGCTGGAGGATTTAGCAGTTCCTAGAGACAACACTTCTCCAGGGATTTTCTCAGTCATCCAGTGTGACTCTATGGTTAGCATTCCAGCGGAAGCATTTTTTCAGGCGTGGGTAAGTGAAACCGTGGATACATAACTCTCTTGTGTTTTTTCCATGCTCCCCTCTGTGTTTTCACAAAAAATTGTATTGGGTGGGGTGAAAAGTGGGGCAAACCTGGTTAGGGCCAGCCAATCAAAGCATTCAAAATTCCATGAAGCGGCAAGGGGGGACTATGGGAGATATAATCTAGCAGGCTTTCTGTTAAAGAGAGAGATAGAACTAGGCAATAAAGTCAGTGTAGTCAAAGAAAGATGGAAGTCCAGTTAGGAAACGAGGAATTCATCAGATCTGGATAGCATTTTGGAAGCTGGGAATGAGGAAAGAGTTCAGGGAGTTTCATATCTAACTTAATTGTTATATAATAAATGGTCACTGGTTTTATTTTTCTACCAGTGTGTCTGGTATTCACTAAGAATTGAAAGGGAGAATTGGTCACTTTTTACCCCACCGAACCCCATGGGTCAACACAGCCACTTGTCCAGGAGAGCGGTCAACTTGAGCCTGGAGTACCAGAGCCAGAAAGAGATCAGGAAAGTAAAACGGGCAACATAAGTGAAAGGAGCCCCGGATTTGGACCTCAGGGTCAAGATAAACAGGGACTATATCATGGGAATGATGAGATGCCTACTCAAGGTTTTTTCTACTGTTAATGCTAGGAACCATCCTTTGGGAAGAGCGTGCACACAAAACACGCTCACGGACATGCAAACTAGAGTTGCCATGTGCAAAACAGGGCAGGACTCCTGTGCCTTGAATGGTTCTGCAAAAGAGGGAATTTCAGCAGGAGTTGCTTATCACACAAGGTCCGCCTGTGGAGACACCCTTTTCCACACAACTATTAAAGGTACAGGAGCCTCGACTATGGCGATTATCAGACTAGCGGCTAAAAACGCTGTAATTCCATGAATGAGGAAAGCGGAGACATAACGGCATTGCTACAGTTATTATCACACATTGCTATAATCATGTGAAAGAACTGCCATGGAATTATTGCACAACCACCACTAGCACTTTAAGAATGGGAATTTACTTCCATGATTTAGCATGGGGAAGATTTCGACGGTTCTCGCAAGAAGACACAAGTGCTCTGAAAACTCAAAAAAAACCCTGCATTTACCAAGTTAATGAACACACAAGTGTTTTAACAAACCTAAAAATGTGCAAACAAAATGGGACAGTTCATATTATATTGCATTCCAAGTTATGTTGTTCCCAGCACAGTCTCTATTCCTGCGTGGCAGGGGGTTGGACTGGATGGCCCTCGTGGTCTCTTCCAACTCTACAATTATATGATTCTATAAAAAGAGCATCTTGAACTTTGTTTCCATGTTCTCACCCAGAGGTTTTCTCACCAGGAATGGGGAGGAGGGATTATAGCGGGTTGTGGTTTTGCACACTCTTCAATACCACGAAAAAAAGCAATATTGAAAGCTGTTGATGGGTTGTCCCATCACTGAAAAGAGATACCTTATTCACAGCTGGAGCACACATTGATCACGCAATGGCTATGACATCGTGCAGTAGCGGGAACCATTTGCGCTACTGTGATGTCGTAATCATGTGATATTTGCCACATCCAATAATCTCCTTACTTTACACTAACACACTTTATCCACAGTGTGAAAACATTGACTAGAATCTAACGTTACCTATATATCTCCAAAAGAACTGAGATAAGCAAAATGCTTCCATCACTCTAATTATAACTATAACTCACAGGTTAAGGGATGAAAAGGTCAAAAGGTGTTGAGCTATCTCTACAACATCCATTTAAACTGGCTGGCTTCCATTAACCCAAAGAACATTCAGTCCTGAGTCAGGTCCAGCCTGTAGAAATCTTACACTGTGCGATCCTAAGTGAATTTTCTTGGGAGTAAGTCCCACTGAAGCCAGCACACCTTAGGCCTGAGTAAATAGGGTGTCTGACCCAGAGAGTAGCGACTCCCTATGGGCCCCAATAAATTGAACTTGACCTAAAAAATAAGCAAGGTCTATCATTTGGATGTTTCAGCTCAGAATCAGCCCTCCGTTACCTCCCAACTTACATCAGTCATCAAGAACCAGAGCTTGGAAATGACACATTACCTTGAGAGACAACAGCATTATATATATATATATATATATATATATATTGCAAAATGGAGTAATAACGTTAAATTTTGACATGATACCCTTTCTGCAAAATGGCATAATACAGGTTGACCCCTGTATCCACAGGGGATACGTTCCAAGACCACCTGTGGATACCTGAAACCGTGGATAACAGGGAACCCTATCATTTTCAATGAGACCATAGAATCACATTGGAAGACCTAGAAATGCCTAGAGAGAACATATATTTTCAGACATGGATAAGCGAAACCATGGATAACCAATCTGTGGATACAGGGGGTCAACCTGTATTGTCATTAGTAGCATGCGGTGTAGAACAAGAAGCATTTCTTAATTACTTCTAAATATTTTTTTAGTTTATTAGGAGAATTATGGCTATTTCTGCATTGTTAAATATGTATGCATCTACTTGCATAAACATACAAAACACAGCTTTTAAAGTAAGCATCAGTAACTCAGTACTCTTAAATTAAAAAGAAATAGCAACAAGTTACTCTTTGAAAACAATGGCTGAAAAATAATTACAAGTAATAAACATTACTTTTTTAAAAGATAATGTTCCAAGTCCTGTCCAGAGTTATGACTTGGGGTGTGATAGAGACCCCTTTCCCTATCGCAAACACACACTTGCATTAGCCCCAGGTGGGTGAAAGCAGAACAAGTGAAAATCAAGCACAATTACGCATTTCGCTGTATTTTCTCCACACATTAGGAACATTTTCTGTTGATTCCTAATATCAAGTATATAGATAATTTTCTAACCAACTTGCCTCTCTTTAGCACTTCTCCCAGCTCTTTCCTGGAGTACCATTGCAAAACGACAAGCCAAGCTTTTTTTCCATATTTTTGTCTGATCCAAACATTCACTAAAAACCCATTCTTGCTTTAAAACCATTATTTTCAGAAAAAAAGCTTTGTAGACACAAAAGAGACACCTCGCCCTCTGGGTAACATTCGTCAACATTTAGCCACACAAAATAAAATATGAAAAGTATATAGTAAACTCACATTGAACAATGTATGCCCAAAATTTACTACTACAAGACTTCTTTTAAAATAAAGGTCTTTTATCTGCAGCTTTGCTCTAAAACCTTAAGAGCATCACACCCTTATCCCCATCTCTCTGATAATAGTAAGCATGGAAGCTGCTAAAATCTCATCAAATTTATTACGACATTTACAGAAGGAAGAGAAAGACGAGGGGAGAAATCACTTACCCTGTAAGAACAACGACAAAATCCATCACGTTCCAGCCATTTCGGAGATAAGAGCCTTTGTGAAAAACAAACCCCAGAGCAATGATTTTGATGCCCGCTTCAAAGCAAAATATTCCAATAAAGTATGGCTCGGTATCATCCTGAAAAGAAGAAAAGTGGGAAGGAGATATTAACGGCGTGTTTATTTACTGAATGCATATTTAGGTGCCTGTCAGGGCAAAGCTTTTTACTCCAAGGTGGCTTTGCTGTTCTTCTGTGCCTTTCAGTTGACTCCAGCTTACGGCAAATTGATCATAGGCTTTCCTTGGAGGGATTTATTCAGAGGTGGTTTATCCCTGCCTTCCTCTGAATCTGAGAGACAGTGCAGCTCACCCAAGGTCACCCAGTGGGTTCCCATGACTCCACGGAGATTCGCACCCAGAGCTCTTGTCCAACATTCAAACCACTGGGCCATGTTTGCCCCAATATCACAACCCTATGCAATAGTTTTCTTTTTTTAAAAAATAATTTATTTTAAGGTGTACCATAAATCATACATATGAACATTTGTATATATAGATAACAGGAAAAAAAAACAGACATAACAAAACAGAGCAATTGAAAACACACATATTGACCTCCGTTACTTGAAGGTTACAGCTATTAATTTTAAAATCAATTTCTCATCTGAAAAAAAATCATAAAGAAAAACTAATATTACATCTAATCTGTTAGAATAGATAATAATTCTGTATGTATTCCTTCTCTTGTCATAAACCTCTTGCATCAGTTACAAATGCATTAGTTCTGTTTATTAAGCAATGATTTTCTTGACAAGATTTAGTCAAAGGAGACTTCCCCATTGGCTGAGAGTACCCCAGTGGCTGAGAGTATGTGACCCAGCGGCTTTCCATGGCAGAGCAGGAATTTGAACTCTGGTCTCCCAGAATCCAAAACTCAAACCATACTGGTTGTCCATGCTGGCTTATAATGCAAAATATCCAAGGCAGTGTTGAATACTGGGCTTCTATCAGTGGAACAACAGAAGCCAACAGATATCAAAAGGGTGACCTCCCTCCTCATTGTAGCCCCTGATCACACCCAAAAACTGTCTTTGGGGGGCTGAGTTTTTAGGCAAAGAAGGGGGAAGGGAAGGAAGATCTGCCATTACAATGTTAATTTTAAGCCATGATATCTAGATTGTTAAGGGCCCCAGGCTCATGGGAAGAAGGGCAGGATATGCGTTGAAACTGTTGTTGTTTATTATTCAGTATCAATTTAACACATTAATAAAATAATTGTTTGGATTGCAATCGATTTAGGAATAAAACAGTTAAATTTAAGCCTAATCCACCAGCCTTCCAAACTTAACAGCAGTAGGCATGGTATATATAATAAATAAAAACAAATTTAAAAATGAGGGAAGAAGTATGTTTGCTTTAAAAATGAAAAATAAAGACTCTTAAAACAGATGGAAGCACCCATATGCTGCTTGGAATGGTGGTCATAGGACCAGCGCAACAACAGAGAAGGCCTCTTCTACAATGGCCACTACCTTACAAGAGATTTGGGATTTCATGGTTTGGGGTGTCAGATTTGGGGTGCCATTAGGTACCAGGTTGGAGAGCATGTGAATTCTATCAGACTTGTATGTTCACTGTCGTAGAATCATAATATCGGAAGAGACCACAAGGGCCATCTAATCCAAACCTCTGTCATACACAATCAAAGCATTCCCAATAGGTGGCCATCCAACCTCTGTTGAAAAATCTCCAAAAATGGAGACTCCACCACACTCCCAGGCAGTGCGTTCCACTTTGAAACAGCTCTTGTCATCAGAATGTTCTTCCGAATGTTTAGGTGGAATCTCTTTTCCTGTAGTTGGAACCCAATGCTCCATGTCCTAGTCTCTGGAGCTGCAGAAAACAAGCTTGCTCCATCCTCAGTATGACGTCCCTTCAAATATTTAAATATGGTTATCGTGTCCCCTCTTAGCCTTCTCTTCCTCAGGATAAACATACCCAGCTACCTAAGCCGCTCCTCAGAGGGAATAATGGCTTCCAGACCTCCTACTATTTTGGCCACCCTCCTCTGGATGCATTCCAGCTTGTCCATATCCTACCTGAATTGTGGTGCCCAGAACTGGACACAGTATTCCAGGTGAGGCCTGACCAAGGCAAAATAGAGCGGCACTATGACTTCCCTTGATCTAGACACTATACTTCTATTGATGATAATAGATTTAGGTGTGTTGAGGGGGGGGGGAAAGACTGGAGGGGAGGGAGCAGGTAACAGAAGTTAATATGAATGGCTCATGCACGGCTGCTCAGAGAGCCTGTGGTTAGGATACAGAACAAGAGCCATTAGCCGAGTGAAAAAGCTGTCAAATCAAATAAGAGAGAGACCCGCTCTGCCCTGCCGCCATGTCAGAAGCATCTGCAAAAGTGAGGCAAACTGAGCCTCAGGATGACAAGCAGCCCGGCCCTGCAAACAAGAACCCTTCTGCAGGAATTGGTTACACTCCAGACCATGTGTTCCTGCTTCCTCTCCTCTGCCAATGCAGACAAACACAGGCGCAAAGGTGATGCACAAAGGCAGGTGGGCTTGGCGAGAAATCCAAGAAGCAATCGCTGTGGTTCAAAGGAAGCGGTCAGCATTCAAGCTGCCCCAAAGAGTGGGGGGGAATTGCTGCCTGGAGTGGAAATCTAAATGGAGACTTCACAAGACCTGCAGGGACACCAGGGATGAGCCACCTGCAGCCTTTGGCTGGATTAGCTAATACATGTTGGAAACTGCTTAATGCCAGAGTTTTTTAAAACCAGTGAGGGGAACGCACATTCCTGCTCGTTGGGACAAGTAATTCACTTTGAATCGCTTTCCCACAGGACTGGAAGCACAAAGCTGATTGGCCAAATGAGCTCAGGGGTGGGGCTTGCTAACAGGGCAAGCGCCCAGCATCACTATATTGATTTTTCACCATAGCGAGCAAGTGCTAAGGCGAGAAAAGGGGGTGTTGGTTTTTTTCCAGTTTCTTTTTTTGGAAGGGCAAAATATCGCTCCAGCACGCAGTTGAAATAGTTTAAAAAAAAAAAAAGCTTGAGGGCAGCAGTAGGTGAAAACATGAGTAATTCACTCATGGCTGCCATCTTGATTGGGGGGCTTAAGAAGCTTTGGGGGGCCAAAACACCATTAAGGGAGCTTGCTGTTGCTGCAAAATCCCATTACTGGGGGGCACTCCAGTTTTGCAGATGGAGGAGCTCATATAGATGGGCCCAGAGAAAGAGTTATATGTTATGACCCAGCCCTGCTGGACAACCCCTTCTAAAGGATAATCTCACACAAACCTCACACAGTAGCAACAGGGACAATGAGGGGGCAATACTCCAAGATAGTGCTAGTTCCAAATTCCTTAGAGACCCTATGTAAGCTAAGGCAGTGCTGTTCCAGCTGTCTAATGTGGAGGAACAACAATTCCACACACACAGTGTGCCTAGGACTAGTAGCCAATGTGTGCCCAATGGTTAGCATTGTTTCTTTCTTTCTTTTCTGGAAACTCTCCAGAGACCGGGAGCAGATGGCTCAGGAACCAGCACGGATCCACGGACCACCATCTGGAGTGGCACTGGGCTAAGGGATGTAAATCTTTGCAAATTTCATTCTTGCAGGAAAAACCTTAACCTTGCTGCATGAAAGTAGACAAAAACTGTACAGTTTTTGAAGGGGTACTTCAATTCAGGACTTGCTCTGTATGTTGGGGGGGGGTGCCCAGAAAATGGCTTTTCCTGCACATACAACTTCATAGAATCATAGAGTTGGAAGAGACCACAAGGGCCATCCAGTCCAACCCCCTGCCATGCAGGAATACACAATCCCCCCATGCAATTTCTGTACAGAATAAGTCCATTTGTGAAGATTCTTACCAATTTAAGGTTCTTCTTGTCAGAGTTTCACCAACACTGGAGGAACCCATTTGACCCTTTTTTAAAAAAGAATTTGAAGCATTTTTAAGCCCTGGTCTTAGCTACAAATCCACAAAGCATTTTAAGCCCTGATCTTAGATACGTACAAATATAGCAGGATGGGTGACACTTAGCTTGAAAACAGTACATAGGGAAAGGATGTAGGGATCTTAGTAGATCACAAGCTAAACAAGAGTCAACAGTGTGATGCGGCAACCAAAATGGCCAATGTAATTCTGAGCTGCATCAACAGGAGTATAGAACCCAGATCAAGGGAAGTACTAGGGACACTCTATTCTGCTTTGGTCAGGCCTCACCTGGAATACCATGGCCAATTCTAGGCACCACAGTTCCAGAAGGATATGGACAAGCTGGAACATGTCCAGAGGAGGGTGACCAAAATGATGGGAGGTCTGGAAGCCATGTCCTATGAGGAGCAGCTTAGGGAGCTGGGTATGTTTAGCCTCAAGAAGAGAAAGCTAAGAGGTGACATGATAGCCATGTTTAAATTTCTGAAGGGATGTCATACTAAGGACTGAGCAAGTTTGTTTTCTGCTGCTCCAGAGACCAGAACATGATTCAATGGATTCAAATTACAGTACGATCCCCATATCTATGGGACCCATATCCATGGTTTCACTTACCACATCTGAAAAAATATGTGCTCTCTAGGCATCTTCTAGGTCTTCTAGCATTATTTTATGGTATGCTTCCACCAGAAGCTGACCATAGAGTTATGCTAGAGGACCTGTTAGTTCATAGAGAGGTGTTCTCTCTCGGCATCTTCTATGTCCTCTGGTGTGACTCTATGGTATGCCTGGGCAAGAAGTCATTCATTTTAATAGAGTTTGCTATTATTCATGGTTTCTGGTATCCACAATAAGTCTGAGAACACATCCCCCATGGATATGGCAGTTGTACTGTACAAAAAAAGAGAATTCACCTAATCACTAGGAAGAACACTTTTAATGCAAGAGTTTTTTGACAGTGGAACAGACTGCCTCGGAGGCTGATGAACTCTCCTTCTTTGGGGGTCTTTAAGCAGGGGTTGGATGGGTGCCTTTCAGGAGGGCTGTACTTGTGCATTCCTGCATGGCAGGGGGTTGGACTAGATGGCTCTTGGGGTCCCTTCCAGTCCTAGGCTTCTACGATTCTATAAAATACCACTTCCTAACAGCTCCACTCTCCTGTCTTTCATCTACAGAGAAAGGTTTTGCAGAAGTAGCAGCTGCCGCTCTGCCGTTTCAGCCTCAGCAGGGCATTACTGGCATACGCAGAGCCTGACCATTGACCTGAGCATGGAATTTATGACTAATCTACTCAGTCAGGAGAGTCATGATACAAAACTCCTGGGATGGGCAAATCTGTTTCTCTTTCTCCCACATTCAAATGTTGCAAATGTTGGTGAAGCCTAGGTAAAATTGAATTGGATGGATGGATGGATGGATGGATAATGGAGAGGGAGCAAATTTGTCAATGTCATTTGCTCCCCCTCTGTGGTTAAGTCACTTTGGGGGGTCCTGGTGGGAGCAGTAAATAAGCCCCTTATATAAATAAATTAAACAAAAAATCTTAGCTGAAACAAAATTCTTATCCATATATAGGGAGAGGCAAATATGGTAGTTTTGCTCTTTCAGTGTCCTTCAGCATTGGTTTTTCCAACCCTGGGCACCTGGCTTGATGACAATACGTGCAAAAGGGATCAAAGCGTCTTAGTGGACCACAAGCTGAACATGAGCCAACAGTGTGATGCGGCAGCTAAAAAAGCCAATGCGATTCTAGGCTGCATCAACAGGAGTAAAGTGTCTAGATCAAGGGAAGTAATAGTGCCACTCTATTCTGCTTTGGTCAGACTTGGACAATGGCAGCAGCGACAGCTTCGGTGATGGGCTGGCATCCTGTTTGGACTCCAGCCCATTTTCTCCAGGTAATAGGGGCAAACAGGCCAGCTCCACATACAGGGTATGCCAGCAGGGGGCCGGCATATCCTGGCTAATGATTCTGGGTTGTGGTGGAAGATTTTGAAGTGCTGGTGGCAGACATGAGAGGGTGTATATATACTGGCATTCCAATAAGGATTTAATTATTCACTAAGTTTCTTCTCAAATGAAGCAACCCGTCATTTCAGAAATGTTCCTCCCGCTGTGAGAAAGTCTTCAAAACCCACACTGTCTTCAAAGCATATTCACAACTTGGGAATTATCATGTGCAAAAATTTGCAGACGGTTGTTTTCTGCACAGAAAAAAACCCTATCCCCCATGCCAAAAAATATGCCTTTTTGTATGTAAATTGACCATGTGCAAATTTTGTACACAATTAAATTCCCAGCAACAGTGTTTTCTACACATGAAAACAGCTTCCTCTACATATAAAATAAGCTTTCTGTGTAGATATGTTATTTCATGCAGAAAAAAAAGACTGGCCTTCTCTGCAACAGCATCCACCCTGTAGAACAGTCCCTTCTCTGGAGTTTGTTAGGCTGCCATCTTTCATGTGTTTATTCAAAACTAGCTGGACCCGGTGTACCATACGCCATTAAAAAACTCCCCAACAACCCTGTAAGGTAGGTTGGTGGTTTTAAATTCCTCCTCCCCCTTCTCAGTGTTCCACACTTTGACTGCCTGGGTCCCATTGCAATGGTAGCAAGCAGTGTCCTGCTACTACCACCAGTTGACTGCCTGGGTGCCTCTGCTGCCGCTGCCAATCAACTGTCTGGGTGCTGTTGCAGCAGCGGCAGTAGCATCCTGCCACCACCACCATCAATAGTTGATTGCCTCGATTCTGTTGCAGTGACAGTTGACTGCCTGGGTCCTGTCACAGCTCATGACTAGTAAGTGACTGAGGGATTAAGAGGAAGGAAGGGGCCCCTGTGAGGCTAGGGGTGTAGACGGGGGTGTATCAAGAGAAGTGTCTAGATCAAGGGAAGTAATGGTGCCACTCTATTCTGCCTTGGTCAGACCTCACCTAGAATAATGTGTCCGGTTCTGGGCGCCACAATTCAAAAAGGATATTGACAAATTGGAGCGTGTCCAGAGGAGGGTGACTAAAATGTGAAAGGTCTGGAAACCATGCCTTATGAGGAGAGACTTAGGGAGCTGGGTATGTTTAGCCTGGAAAAAAAGACGGTTAAGAGGCGATATGATAGCCCTGTTTAAATATTTGAAGGTGTGTCACATTGAGGATGGAGCAAGCTTGTTTTCTGCTGCTCCAGAGTTTGGAACACGGAGCAATGGATGCAAGCTCCAGGAACAGGGATTCCACCTCAACATTAGGAAGAACTTTTTGACCGTAAGAGCTGTTCGGCAGTGGAACATGCTCCCTCGGAGAGTGGTGGGGTCTCCTTCCTTGGAGGTCTTTAAACAGAGGCTGGATGGCCACCTGTCGGGGATGCTTTGATCGTGATTTCCTGCATGGCAGGGGTTTGGACTGGATGGCCCTCGTGGTCTCTTCCAACTCTACAGTTCTATGATTCTATGATTCTATGCAGATTGAGTAACAGGAGTGGATTGGGAGATGGAGAGGAATTTTGTGCATGGGTGGTGATTGGTTAGGTGTGTTTTCTAAGCAGCCAATGATCACACTGGGAGAGTTAGTTAGTTAGTTATATCCCGTTCTTCAGCCACAAGGCTATCAGAGTGGCTTACAAATTGTTTTAAGCAATAGGTATTTACACATCTACACCGCATTAAACAGTTTCCAGTGTGTGTTAGCTAATTGCCCCCCACAAGCTGGGTACTCAATTTACCGACCTACGAAAGGATGGAAGGCTGAGTGAACCTTGGAGCCGGCTGGAATCGAACTTGCAACGTGGTGGCTTGCAGTACTGGCATTTAACCACTGCGCCACCAGGGAGAGAACACATACCCAAGAGTTGGAAACATACCCAGACCTATTGTACACACCCAAGCCTTTTATATAGATAGATAGATAGATAGATAGATGTGCCTTTTTGATATAACTTTTTTTCCTATCCCCAAACTGCTTGGTAGCTCAAGCCATATGTCAGAATCACCGTTTTTTCCTAGATCATTTATCATTATCATTAAGTTGTTGCTACTGTTGGAAAAGCTTCAGAGGGTTGTGCCAATGAGCAGCAGTACAGAAACATTTCTGATGAAGAAAAATATAGCCATTTTTAAAAAAGAAAATATTGCCATCACTTCCCCCAACCCAACGCCAAGCATCCCACCACATAAGTGATACTCACCAGCCTCTCAGACATGGGTGTCTTGTCTCCATCCGGTAAATGTTGCTCCAAGGCCAGAACAATGCAATTAGCAATAATTGTAGCTAAGATCATATACTCGAAGGGAGTGGAGTCAACGGTTAAAGAAATAAAATATATCCTCAACAGAAGAGAAATGTCAGCAACATCAGCAATCACATGGATTGATGCAACTTTCATGAGCTTCCAACATTTTCAGATACCATCACTCTCCTGGGATCATGCATCATTCTCTCTGTTAAGCCACCACAACTACATTCATAGCTTATAAAAAATAAGGCATCAGCCCTTCGTTGAATGATCAGTGTGATGGAAACCCTTTGGATTGGATTTAAAAAATGCCCTTGATTAATCCCAATGGCAGGATTTGGAGTTGTTCTTTTTAATTATTCATTTAAAAGGGGGCCATGAATATTTCAAATATTTCAGAAAACTGGAGAGGAATGGTTATACTTTTGATGTTGTTGGATTTCCCCTCTCCCCCTCCCTTTTCGGTAACTCCAATTGAACTTTGTGGTGGAGGATGGGAGATAAAATTCAGCTCTTAACATCCTTCCTTGAAAGATTAGAAGAATTTTGTCATCTCTCTCTTGCACTTTGATGGTTTTGTTGCTGTGTGCCTTCAAGTCGTTCCAATTTATGGCAACCATAAGGACAAACCTATTGTGAGATTTTCTGAGGCTGAGAGTGTGTTACTTGCCCCCATGGTCACCCAGTGGGTTTCCATAGCCAAGCAGGGATTCGAACTGTGGTCTCCAGAGTCATAGTCCAACACCCAAACCACCACACCACGCTGGTGTCCTTCCCACTGCGCTAGCCGCTTGCAAAACTACAAAACCATTTCCTTGCCGAGAACAAACAAGAGATAAATTAACAGCTTGCAAAAGGAATATTAACAGATGAAGTTAAGACTAAACTGTTGGTTCTCTATAGCAGCCCCCCAACTATGGCAACCCCCACCCAAGATGGGTCAGGCTGCCTTAACATCCTGTCTGAGTTTCCAGTGAGCAATGAAGATGATGCTATTTCACTTAGCCTTTGGCTAAAATTATAGGTATTGTCTCTGGCTGCTTTTTATACTATTTTTAATGGGCTTCAGAGCTATTTTAAGGATGAGGTTTCAGGTGCTTTTAATTGCATTTTTCATCTTCATCATCATCATCATCATCACCCCACCTTTTCCCTAGGCTGGAACTCAAGGGGACATACAACATGCAGCAGCATTTGGCAATGTTTTTAATGTTTTAAGTGTTTTTTTACACATTGAGCACCACCTGAGAGATCCTGGTCAGTTATTAGAGAATAAACCATTGCCATAAATAAATAAAACTAGAAGGCAATGGGCCAGGGTGATGATGATGATGATGATGAGAGATATATAAGTATTGAAGGTATTCATGAATGCACATTTTTAGAAAAGAAGCTGCCTCAGAGTGTGGTGGAATCTCCTTTTTGGAGGTTTTTAATCAGAGGCTGGATGGCCATCTGTTGGGAATGCTTTGATAGTATATTTCTGCAGGGCAGGGGTTGGACTAGATGACCCTTGTGGTCTCTTCCAACTCTATGATTCTAAGTCCGCCCCCCACACACACTTTACACAACACATACTTAAGTGGTGGAATTGTTTTTAACTGCCTTCAAGTCAACCTGACTTATGGTGACCCTATCCTAGCATCTTCTTGGCATGATTTGATGGAGAGATGGCTTGCCACCGCCTTCCCCTTGGGCTGAGAAAGTGTGACTTGCCCAAGGTCACCCAGTGGGTTTCCACAGCTGAGCAGGGATTCAAACCCTGTTGTCCCAGAATCTTCCTCCAACACTCAAACCACTTCCCAAAATGATGAGAGATGCTCTCACACAGCTGTGGAACACACTGTCACAAAGCTATGGAATAGATAATCACAAAATCTGGTTGGCTTTACAAGAGGATCACAGATTCATGGGAACAAAAGCTATCTGTTAGACAAGCAGTCACGATAACTCTCTATCACTTCCAAGATTAGAAGCACTATGTCTCAGACTACCAGTTGCTGGGGTACGCAAGCAGGAAGACACTGCACACTGGTGTCCTGCTTTTGGGCCTCCTAGGGCTGTTGCGAGATCAAATTTGACCTAATCCAACAGGGCTCACCTTATGCGGTCAAGCCTTACAAAAACCCTGTGAGGTAGGCAAGGTGGGAGGCAAAACAGCTGCCACCCAGAGGGTGAACAGATATCCTTTTAGGCCACCCAACCAATGCTGAAAATTTTAATTCTGGGGTTCTGGTTCATGATCAGAATCCACAACCCTTTACCAGCATGCCAAGCCCTCCATAGGGTGCAAGATCTTTGGTGCCTTTAAGGGAAAAGGTTCTCCTGCTTTCATTACTACAGGGGAAAGGTTCACATTTCCACTTTCTCTGTTCTGAAGCCTGTTTGCCACGCTCAATCTCTGCATGATTCCACGCCAAGGCCCAGATGGCAGGGAAATGTTTCAGCACCACGGAGAACTCCCCTGGGTGCCAGCTGGGCTTTGATTTAAAGCATGCACCAGTCAGCCCTCACAGGCACACACTGACACACTGGCGCATACCCGGGGGCCTCTGGAAAAATTGCTGCACTGGAGCAGCTTCCCTTTCCTCGCCAGTCTATCCAAAAACCAAAAAGCCCAATAAAGTATGCTTTGCAAATATCATGTGGGTGTCACCAGACCACTTCTTAAGTTTCCAAAAAACCTAGCTTTCCTCCCTCTCTTCCCCCCACCCCTGCTACTAATGCAATGAGAGGGAGAGTCGGCAGTAGCCTTGCAAAATGCAACACCGTCATTGCCACAAGCTCTTTTTGCTGCCTGTTTATCCCAAGCTTGGCTATAGCAGTCTTTAAGCTCACAGATGGAGCCTTCTCCATCTCTTCTTCTCCTCCTCCTCCTCTCCTTCTTCCCTATGCATTTCATAATGCTAACAGAGACAGCCATCGATCAACAGATTCTATTTACCCTACCAAGGCACTGCCTCCCTCTTTCCCTGCACACACATTGTTTCAGCTGGGAAGGTGGAGAAAGAGAGCAGTTTGCTGTGTTGCTAAGAGCAGGTCTGGTTGCTGGTTCTGCGCGGGTTATTAGCTGTGTGATTTCAGATAAAAAGAAAACAACCAGGAGGCCCCTGGGAACGCTGGTTGCGTGCTCCTGGCACTGGTATGAACCAGCCAAGGCACATTTGTACACACACACACAAACACACCAGGAGAAACTCCTTAGCAACCTAACCCTAAGCTCAGCTTGGAAGAGTCTTCTGCTTTGCTCATTCCATTGAGGAATGCCACCACCGCCCACATCAGCTGCATTCAAGATAAGGGAGGACAGCCTGGGTCTCCAAGCCAAGACCTGGGACTCTTCAGGAGACTGGTTGGCTCAAGGAGGCGGGAGCCCTGTTCCTCTCCAGTCCTCCCAGCTTCCTCAAGCACAGACAAGCAGGCATTCCTCATCCTGTTGTAGCACAAAGCCCAGGAGACGCCTAATGGAGCCAGTCTGTGGCTGGTGAAATAGGAAGCCCCACTGGGACTGAAGGGGTAATGTAACCAGGCAGAAAGGGTTCTCTCTTGCACGGATAGCCAGGGCTGTAACTTCCCTCCCTTGGGAAAGGGGAGTGAGGGCAGCCTCCTGACATTTGGCCACCTGGGGTCAAGGACAAGATGGCACCAGTACCGCCGCATTGCCATTCCATGTACGGGATAGCTAACTGGTCCAGGAATTGGATCTTTCTTCAGCACTAGAGATATTGAACAGCACACCTTTTTCAAACATCTAAACCTCCTCCTTCATCACACCTGAAGGCAGCCTAACCAAGGATGTACATGTCACTCTCTCTCCTACAACGTCTGTATGCCCTCTCCCAGCATCTGTCAGCCAGGGAAACAATATATTTATGCTTATTTGCCAGGCCTTGCCCCCACATCCCGAAGCAGGCCCCCAAGCCAGGATCTTTAGTGGGCCCCCTACTTTCTGCTAAAGTTAAGGGCAGCGAGATGCTCTACAGGATTTCAGATAAAAATTTCAAAAAGTAAGTGTAAACGAAGACACCAAAATAATATTTATATTTTTAAAAAATATATATAATGGATTTATATAATAAAAACTTACAATAATATCATACTGGGAGCCCTCCTAATCCCAGGCCCCCAAGGCTAGAGCTCTGTCAGTGCCTGCCCTTGTGGGGGCCATGATGGGCCCTGGATGTAGCATCATTCTCCCAAAAACTGAGACTCCCAGCTATGTAGAAAAGCTACAAGGATATGAAATACCGGGAGCAAAAGGCATTTTTTCAAATGATGCAAAAGCAGATATATTTTCTGCCTTCAGAGCTAAAGCAACACCCACACACTGAATCCCATCTCAGGAGAAAGGTGGGATATAAATCCAATAAAGAAATAAATTTCCATGGCATACAGGGAATGGGGTGCAAAGAAGGAGATCTGTTCCCTATATACCTTTTTTAAATACACACACAGACATACACTAGTGGATAGGTATGCACACCAAAGTAACTTCCCTCACTCAGGAGTGGAATTTTTGTGTACTAATTTTTTTCCCACAAAAAAATAATAAAAAAAATGCAGGCCTGGAAAAGTGTCAAGATTTTCACCAGCTACATACAACCCAGCACTGAAAGGAAAATTACAAATGCACCCATTAAAGAACAGCAACAGAAAAAAACAAGCATGGATCAAATCAACACATTCCTTCTCCTCCTTGAGACAGGCTTCATCCCCCTCCAAAGAGTCTTTTGCAACCTAACTGGATTATCCAGACACAAAACCAAAGTGGTTTATTGATGCCAGATGGATTACCCCCAACATATCACATTACAAAAGGTGAAGTGAATAGAAGTGGGGATTGGAGGAAACTACCAGGCATGTGCTCCAATCTGTAGGAAGGTAACTCTGGCTGCAACGCCATAACCAAATGTGCAAAACTAAGATAGAGCCTCGACACTCTCATAACTACACTCATCCTAAAAGTAAATCAGCAGATGTACCATTCCTCCCAAAACTGACTTTCTCTATCACTCTGTTGCAAATACAGCTGTGACAGATCTGGCATAGCCTTAGATTCATGACAGGTGAGTTTAACAGGCAAGAAAACAAGACTTCTCAAAATCTTAAGCAATGACCTCTTTAAGTAGCTGTCCACTCAAGGCTTGGGTCCCCATACCCGGAGAAAGTGTGTGTTTATGTGTCTTTAAGTCGCCTATCAGCTTATGATGACCCCATGCATGCCATAGGGTTTTCTTAGGCAAGGAATCCTCAGAGGTGGCTTTGCCTGTTCCTTCTTCTGAAATAGAGCCTCCAGCACCTGGGATTTGTTAGCAGTCTGCCACCCAAGTACTCACCAGGGCTGACCCTGCTTAGCTTCCAAGATCAAGATCTGTCGGGGATGCTTTGATTGTGATTTCCTGCGTGGCAGGGGGGTTGGACTGGATGGCCCTCGTGGTCTCTTCCAACTCTGCAATTCTATGATTCTATGATTCTATGATCAGAGGAGATCTGGTGCCTCAGGCAGGATACAAATGTATATGCTGCCTTAGGATAAGGTGAAAAAGGTGGACCACTTACTGAATCTAAAGTTGAGTGGCATACACACACACACACACACACGCACTGAAATTCCTGCCATGCAACACCCAAATGTACAAGAGGAGGAGGGGGCGTGAACAGACACACACAACTGCTCAGGGGCTAAAAGAGAAGATTTTGCAGATATTCAGGGGGAAACGTTCCAGAGAACAGAGTCCCCTGGGTGCTCCATCAGTTCCAAGGAAAGAAAAGGCTTCCACTGGCGGCCTGGGGAAACCTTGGGTTACTCCTCTCTCACACCCAGAGGAAGCAGGAGCTGGCTCACTTCTTTTCCAACCACCCCTTAGGGTAGGAGAGGCCAAGAGCTGGCTCTACAGCAGTGGTATCCAACATTTGTCCCTCCAGATGTTTGGGAATACAGCTCCCAGCATTCCTGACCATTGGACCAGCTAGCTCAGGCTTCTGGGAGTCAATGTCCAAAACACCTGGCAGGCCAAAGGTTGGACACTACTGCATGTAGAACCAGCTCTTGGCCTCTCCTGATCTAAGGGACAGTTGGAAAAGAGGCGAAATGGCCCGATTCCCTCTAGGTGCATGTCCAGGTGTGAGAGAGGAGGGAACCCAACTGTTCCCCTGGGTAGGGTCTACAGCAGTGGTGTCCAAGCTTTGGCGCTCCCAGTGTTTTGGACTCCAACTCCCAGAAGCCTGAGCCAGATGGCCCAATGGTCAGGAATTCTGGGAGCTGCAGCCCAAAAACACCTGGAAGGCCACAGGTTGGACACAACAGCTTCCACATTCAAGCAAGGGAGACTGGGTTGCGGCAGGTGCCCCCACTTCCACTCAAGCCCGACAGAGAAAACCCACAATTGCCTTTCCCTTCTTGGGATGCAGGCATTCACAAGTACATGTGAGTCCACCCTGGAAGGTTTTGCACTCGGGGCAGCTAAGTGCTTTTGCCTGAAGGCGAGGTGGAGGACAACTCCCTCCTCTTCCGGGATAGAGACACTCCTCTCCTCCCAACACCCCGGGGGATCACTGCCACCCCCCAACACCCCATAAAAACCACACAGCACCACCACCCCACCATAAAAACACCACAACCCCATAAAAACCCCACACCACCACTCCTAAAAAAACCCACACTATCACCTCATAAAAACCCTACAACATCACCACCCCATAAAAACACCACACTACCACTCCTTAAAAACCCCACAACATCACCACCCCATGAAAACACCACACTACCACCCTATAAAAACCCCACAACATCACCACCCCATAAAAACCCTACACCACCACTCCTTAATTACCCCACACTACCACCCCATAAAACCCCCATATCACCACCCCATAAAAATACCACTTCTCAAAAACCCCACAACTTCACCAGCCCATAAAAACCCCACATGGCCACTCCATAAAAACCCCACAACATCACCACCCCATATAAACCCCACATCACCACTCTTTAATTACCCCACACTACCACCCCATAAAAACCACACCACCACTCCTTAATTACCCCACATATCACCATCCCATAAAAACCCCACACCACGACTTCTTTAAAACCCCACAACATCACCACCCCATAAAACCCCCACACCACCACTCCTTGATTACCCCACACCATCACCCCATAAAAACCCCACACCACCACTCCTTAAAAACCCCACATCACCATTACTACCACCACCACCCCATAAAAAACCCCAGCCCCGATGCCAGGAAGGATATGGCCACTCCGTGATGCGCTTGGCATATTTGCGGATCACATTGTCCTCGCTGAAGACGAAGAGGGAGCGGTTGACGGTGAAGCAGTTCTGTTTGACGGGGATGGGGTTGTAGAGAGCCATAGTCCGGGCCCGTTGGGCCTTGGACTGCTTGTAGATCTGGGGCCGGGCGGTGGGCTGGCCTGGGGGGACTGGCCGGCTGGTGCTGGTGCTGCCCCGGCCGGGACCCCCCGGCCCCCCAACCCCGCCGCCGCCGACCCCTCCATAGCGGTCCTCTCCAAAGCGAGCCATTGCGCCCGTGCCAAACCTCTCCAAACGCGCCGGGCTTGCGGGGGGTCGCTCTCCAAGGTGCCAGCCGAGCCGGAGGGGGGAAGACGCATCCCAGCAGCGCCAGGGAGGGAGGAGGGAGGCTGGGCCCGGCGATCCTGGAGGCGCTTGGCTGGCTGGAAGGCTGCGGCTGGACCTTGGAGGAGGAGAAGGAGGAGAGCGCTGCGCCCTGGGCGGATGGTGATGGTGGTGATGCTGCTGCTGCCGCGCAGGGGCGAGGCTCCAGGAGGAGGAGGAAGAAAAAGAAGGGGGGGCTTGAGAGCTGGGGGTGGGGGCGAGGCTCAGCCCCCCCCCCAATGCTGCTGGGGAAAAGAGGGGGTGAGGAGGAGCCGGCTCAACTTCCCACCAAGGTCCCTTCCTTCCCAAGCCTGCCCATGGTGGAGAGAGATTGAAGGATGCGCCTCCCTCCGCCTGCGATTTGCACAGACGGGGAGAGGGAGGGGAAGAGGGGGGATTGATCCCCCTTTTTTTCCAGCCCTCTTTCTCCCTCTTCTGTTTCCCCCCACCCCCAGTAATGGGGGGAGCAATGAGAGAGAACTGAGGGCGGGAGGATGAAGAGACTGGGTTGTCTTCCTCCTCTTCTTCGCCTTCTTCCCACCGCCTTGGGAAGGAATGGGGCGAAGCTGTCGAGCAGCAACCGGTTTGTGGACCTCGCCCCTCCAAAAAAAAAGGTGGGGGGAGATACACAGAGCTCACCCAGGCAGCTGACAGCCCGGCAGCCAATCCGAGAGCCTGCTCCACCCAGCCCTCCAAGGTTGCCCAACCCAGCCCCAAATCAGCCATGGGAAGGGGGTGGTGGGAGAGACGTGGGTGTGTGGGGGGGGGAGAGAAAACCAGAGGAGGAAAAGCAGGCATCTGGGCCCAAGTCCGAAGGTTTAGGCGGCCAGGGATAGGAAAGGGTGGAGCTGAGTGCAAATCTCGCCCTCCAATATCACTCTTGCCTTCCAGTCTGCTCGGGCGCAAAACTCAGGCTGCTTCCAGGAAAGGAAAGGCGGTGGGTGAAATCGCGGCTGGAGGGACCAGTAGGGGGTCCCTTGGTTGGGAAGGGGCGCCAGGGAGGCCTCCAGAGGGGGAGGCACCGAGATCCCATTCTGGGGGAAGGTGGCATATAAATCTAAACTAAAAAAAATAAGACCCAAAGAGGAGCCGGGAGGCTGGCGCTTTCCGCGCTTGGAGCTGTCCAGGTGCTGAAACCAAGGCCGGCGCTCGCCCCCAAAGAAGGGAAGGCAGGAAACGCTGTCTAGACCACTGATTCCCAAACTTTGGTCCTCCAGATGTTTTATAGACTTCAGCTTCCATAATTCCTGACTGCTGGCCACGTCAGCTAGGGCTTCTGGGAGCTGGAGTCCAAAACACCTGGAGGACACAAAGTTTGGGAACCACTGCTGTCCACTAATGCCAACTCCTCCCATAGCCAGCAGTTCTCAAGTGTCTCACAGGTATGGATCTCCTACTTACACCTGTGTAAGCTTCGGAGTGTCACTTAGCACTTCCTCTTGTGGTTAAAGGAGGCAAAAATCCAAACACAGGTTTAGGATCCAAAGAGACCACAAGGGCCATCTTCTCTCCCAAAGAGCAGGACGGAGTTGAGCCAGGATATATTACTTAGTTACACCTATGTAACTAAGTAGCCAATGTAGAATATCAGTGACAGAATTCAGAAAAAAGCAAAAATGATGCTTCCCCAACGATACCAGTGAAATTATAGAACCATAGAGCTGGAAGAGACCATACAGGCCATCTAGTCCAAACCCCTGCCCTGCAGGAACACACAATCAAAGCATGCCCAACAGGTGGGCATCCAGCCGCTGTTTAAAAACCTCCAAAGAAGGAGACTCCACCACACTCCCAGGCAGTGCATTCCACTTCCGAACAGCTCTTACTGTCAGGAAGTTCTTCCTAATGTTTATGTGGAATCTCTTTTCCTGGACTTGGAGTCCACTGCTCTGTATCCTAATCTCTGGAGCAGCAGAAAACAAGCTTTGCTCCATCCTCAGTATGACATCCCTTCAAATATTTAAACATGGCTATCATGTCCCCTCTTAACTTTCTCTTCTCCAGGCTAAACATACCCACCTCCCCAAGCTGCTTCTCTCCTGTGCGTGTGGCAAGGGAACCATGCCTTTACCATGTTGCCAGAGGATCTGCGTTTGCCTCTGGAGCCACCAAAGGTGAAACATAGTTCCTTGAGGCATTGCTGTTAGGTGTCATCAAGTCTGTCTCAGCTTATGGCAACCCTATGAAGGAGAAACCTCCAAGAACCTCAGCTGTGAACCACCATGCTCAAGTTTTGCAAACTCAGTGGTTTCCTTGATTGAATCAATCCATTTCTAGTGTGGCTGTGCTGGAAAATGCCTAGAGAGGCATCCTCTTTAGATATCTTCTAGGTCTGCCAACGCATCTCTATGGAATATTTTTACCACAGAGTCCTTCATTTTAATAGGGTCTGCTGTCCACTGTGGTTTCCAGTATCCTTGGTAAGTCTGGGAACCAAGATTTATAGATATAGGGATCTGAATCTACCACCAAAAAACAAATGTAATTTTTTTATAGTTTACCCTTTTTACTGATACAGTGTACTTTAAATTTGCATTATTATACATAATGATATGTTATATTGTTCAGAAGCAGGGGGGGAAGGGGCATTCTGTCTTTCAGTGGAATAAACATGAATGCAATTTCAGAAATCTCTTACACGGTCAAAGCCATTCTGTTACTCATTCATGTTGCCTTTGTATGTGGCAATCTTGTATTGTAGCAAAACAACAAAATAGTAAAGCTCTTTGAAAACACACACACTCCTTTGTACTTGGTACAGAGATTGATTTCCAATAGTGGGACAAAGCCATTTTTGCTAGCTCTGCAAGATTAAGAATTAATTTCTGTCTTGATTCATTTGTAATTGCTGATAACGCATTTCAAAGACTTGCTAAAGTGTATTTATGATCATACCAGTAATCTGAAAGGTTAAACCTCTTGCTGCCAATCACATACACGTGGTGCAAATCACCATCATAAGCCAAACCCTTCCAATATGTATAAAGTTTGCTAAAATCCCACCAAAACACAGCTTTTCAACAAGGGGGGAAGAAATGTGAGCAGAATGGAAATAACAGTACAAATTATTATAAAATTATTACAGTCACCCTTCCATATCCATGGATTATTCATCCACAGATTCAACCATCCACGGCTTGAAAATATCCCCTCCAAAAAAAAATCCAAAAAGGAAACCTTGATTTTGCCATTTTATATAAGAGACATCATTTTACTATTCCATTGCATATAATGGGACTTGAGCATCCACAGATTTTGGTATCCATAGGGAGGTCCTGGGATAAAACCCCATTAGATACCAAAGGCCCACTGTCGTAGCTAATAAAGAGACACAAAAACCTTGTGCCTAAATTCAGTTGCTAGTTCAGACTAGAGTAACTGGCTGAATGGTCAGCCGACACTTGCATGAATATTGTTGATTCACAGGGTCTCTAGTTGAAGCGTGGAGCAATTGTGACAGTGATTTTCAGACTCCTCTAAAATATTATCTTATTGTCTCATGCATTAATATCTTACGTGATGTTGTCTTTCCATGTTTCAGGTTTATGGTGGTGGCCTCATGCTCTTATTGGTATTCTGCACTTGACTACAGTTGCTAATTTTTTATCAATATTTACAGACCACTTAAGCTAGAAAATGATCAAACTCCTCTAACAGCTTTTGTGGATTATTACCAGTTCTGGCCATAAGTGAAGACAAGAGTAAAACAAATTCCATTTCCTCTCCTTCAAAAACGGGATGTTTTCATCTGTTTCTTTGATGCTTAGCAATTATGTTTTTACACGTTTTAATGATTTTAAGTCTCCAACATACAAAGATTTGTTTGTTCTCAATTCATTGTATTTCCTTCTGGTTCATGCTTTTTTTGTGATTAGCCATTAACCTTTGAACACCAACTATTGCTTTTCAGCATAGATTATTGTCTTTTGTGTACGTCTACATTTTTAATTATTTCCCTGCCATGCAACAGCTAATTGCCAGCACACTAAATACATTCATTAAATGAACATCTAACCCTGGGGCAGCCATTTGTCACCTGACAAGCAGCTTGGATTTGAGAACGCTTCAACAGCTTGGAATTATACCTCTGAATGAAATATTCTGGAATAAGGAAGGATGCCAGAACAAAATAAAATGCAAAGTTTTGAACCTTCCTCTCTTCAGTTCATTGGGTAATGGTTGCCAAAGCATCCACTCCTACCTGGAAAACTAAACCCTAAGCCGCACGCTAATTTATATCACAAAGCACAAACTCCATGCATATTGGAGCTCATGATACATCACCATAATCATCTCTGTTTCCAACAGCCAGTGTGAGGATTTGAACCTGGGGCTCATTCACACATGACATGGCAGCAGGGTAATCTATTGAACAGCCAAAAGAGGTACCCTCCTAATATACAAGTTTAACTATCCCCAGCTATGGACAAATCTGGGCTCCTGGAAAAATTATTCTGGCTGGAGATTTGGTTGTGGAAATGAGCAGCAGGATGGGAGGTTTCATTTGGTGGGAACAAGGGACAGGACCTTCTCAGTGACTGCTCCCAGGCCTTGGCACTCCCTCCCTAGGGAGGCCCATATGGCCCCATCCTTGCTCTCCTTCCAGCAACAGGTTAAAACATTTTCGTGCCATCAGGCATTCAAACTGGGGTAAGCTTTTAATACAGGTCAATCCCTGTATCCACAGGGGGTACATTCTAAGACCCCCGTGGATACCTGAAACCATGGATAATAGAGAACACTATTACAATTGTCCCTCCATATCCATGGCTTTAGTATCCACGGATTTAAGTTTTCACGGCTTGAAAATATTCCTAAAAAAATAATAATCCAAAAAGCAAACCTTGATTTTTGCCAAGGGACCCCCCATTTTGCTGTGCCATTGCGTATAATGGAACTTGAGTATTCACGGATTTTGGTATCCATGAGGGGTTCTGGAACCAAACCCCAGCGAATAGGAAGGGACAACTGTATTTTCAATGAGACAACCAAACACCAGAAGTTGATCACAGAATCACATTGGAGGACCTAGAAATGCCTAGCGAGAATATAATTTTTTGGACATGGATAAGTGAAACCGTGGATATTGAATCCATGGATACAGAGATCAACCTGCACTGTGCAGCGCTTTTTTTAAAGCTAGTATGTGGTCTTTTAATGAATGTTAATGTTTTTAATGTTGAACGTTTTTAACTTTATAAACCGTTTAATTGTTTTTTACTTAACTTGTATGTTTATACTTGTACTGCAGGCTTTGCATAGTTTTAATCTGCGTGGTTTTAAATATACTATTAGCTGCCTTGAGTCACATTATTGAGAGAAAGGTGGGATATAAATGGATAATAACAATAAAAACAACATTTTGCCACTTACATCCAGACTTTTTTTTTTTTTTGAAGTCAGATTTCAAAATGTAAATGAAAAAGAGTACTTTTACCATTATGCTGATTGCACTGATGGGTAAGAAGACATACCATTTCTGTCTTGCTCAGTGTTGTTCAGATGAATAAAGCAGCGCAGGAAAAATGAGCCTTCCTCTCTCAGACGAGAAGCAATTCTTTTCCAGAGCCTAAAGATTCAAAAGACAACAAGAGCAAACAGAGAGTGAGAACGCTGCAGTTACAAGCAGAGGCGGAGAAACAAATGAGGTGAAGTCTGCTCCAAGAACTACAGAGATTTGCAAGAATGAGGGCTGAATGTTAAAATCTGCAGAGGAAGAAAGGTTGCCGCACCTGGGCTCAGCCTTTCAATTTTGTACAGTTTTACCGCCTGCTTGAGCATCCTTGCTCCAGAATGGCCTGCCAACATCATCTCAGTTGCTTTCTTTCTCTTTCTTGCAAGCTTTCAGAAGTATGCACAAGGGGTTTTTTTTCCCCTCCTTCAGTGTTTCAATGGGTTTTTACAGTGGCACCCTATTCAAATGAGCATGAAAAAAGTGGCAGAATAGCTTTTAAACTGAACAATGGAGGAAAGCTTAACAGGAGCAGGTGAGCATCCAAGTTTGGTTCAATTCATCCCAAGGCAATGGAATGAACCTGCTTCCAATTGCCCAACTGGGGATAAGATGGAAAGACCGGGAATGGATGATGGAACTTCTCTGCTCTTTTACAGCTTGGGATGCCCTCCTCCCCATGGAAAGAAGCCCATCAAATAGAGTGAAGGACCAAAGAGGAAAATCCCAGAATCAGAGATTAGTAGCTGTAAAAAGCAACTTCAACAATGAAGTCTAGAAAACTTGCCAAAATTCTAGAGTGAGGGAGACAAGGGATAGGCCTCAATCCTATGGAGTTTAAGAGGAGCTGCTCCCAAAAAAATATTTACTGTATCCTTTACATATTTAATTATCTGGGTTTTTTTTTAAAAAAAAAACACATCCTACTTTAGTACTTTTACTTTATTATATTTAGTTCTGTTTTTTAGGGCTTTTCAGATACATTGTTATTTAATTTTTCAGCCTGTGCTTTTGGGGGATTTGGATGCTGTTTTTAAAAAATAACCCTCTTAAAAAAATTTGAGAAGGTAAAAGACAGGTTCAAATTCAAAACAGTAAATACAAACTGAAATGCATTTGCTTGGTCACATTGCAGTCTTTACATTTACTTGTTTTACCTTTCACCAAATATCCCATCCTTTAAGTAAAAATCCCTAACCAGCCATAGAAGATACAGTATTTCCACTTGCTTGTCTGGGCTTATCTCAGCTCAGCTATGAGACCCTGTGGCACTGCAGATGGACTCTCATGCCCATCATCCCTGACCACCTGCTATTTTGGCTGAGGCTGATGGAGTTGGAATCCAACTAGCACCTAGAGGGCTATACTAGAAATGAACCAAACAGTAGCTCTGTGGAGCCATAGGACTTATATTACACGTCCATCAAAAAGGCATCAACTTGTTCTGTGTTCAACACTTGAGACTGTAATTTTTGTTCCAAAGATCAGCACAATTGAACAGCGGTAGAAAGCAGTTGCTTATATGCGTATAGCAGCCACCACATCAGCAAGTCACCCAAAACTGAGTTACCTAGTTTTGTCCTGATCAGGGCCAGTTTAAGGAATTTGGGGGGGGGGCCTGTAATGCTTTATTTGGGGGCCCCATATGTTTATCTCAGGTCAATGTAACCTAACCTAATCTATTCACAGTACAGGATATTCAGATTATTACTAATAATGTTTTTGCAGGAAGAGGGTTACAACCAAGGGCCCCACAATGATGGGGGCCCCTGTAGCTGCAGGTGCTGCAGGGCCATTAAACCGGCCCTGGTCCTGATTTATTGCAAACAGGCAGAATTCCACACTTCCTTTGCACAAGTGAGTCAAACTAACTAGACCTAAGGACCTAAACTGAGCCAGCCTGGAGTAGTGGTTCCAGCATTGGACCATGACTCTGGAAACCAGGGTTCAAATCCCCCACTGGACCATGGAAAGCTACCTTGGCCAAGTCCCACACTAGCAGCCTCAGAGGAAGGCAAAAGCAAACCCTCTCTGAACAAATCTTGCCCAGAAAATCCCATGATAGGGTCACTTTAGGGTCGCGAGAAGTCGGAAATGGCTTGAAGGCACACAACAACAACAGTTACTCAGAATGGATGCCCCTGGATTGATGCTGGTCCATGAGCCATGAGGGTTAACAGTCCCTAGGGAGTTTCCAGGAAAGAAACAGTTGTAGTCAATATGCACAAATATGGTGCCAGCCCCTGACATGTTGAGGGGGGGAAACCCTGTCAGTTCCCATCATCAGATAGCTCAAGAATTATTGGCCTACAGCACCTGGTATTCCTTGGTGATCTCCCTTTCCAAGTAGTAACCATTCCTGACCCTGTTTAGCTTCTGAGATCAGACAGGATCTGGTGCCTTCAGGATAGTTGGTCAACAGGACCAGACAAAGGAGAGAATCATAGAATCCTAGAGTTGGAAGAGACCACGAGGGCCATCTAGTCCAACCCCCTGCCATACAGGAACACACAAAGCACATTTGACAGATGGCCATCCAGCCTCTGTTTAAAAACCTCCAAAGAAGGAGAGTCCACCACACTCTGAGGCAGCACGTTCCACTGTCGCACACCTCTTGCTGTCAGAAGAGAGTGACAGTGTAGTGTAATGCTTTGAGTGTAGGACTAGTGTTCTGAAAACCAGCATTCAAATCCTCACTTAGCCATAAAAACCCACTTGGGCAAGCCAAGTGACCAAAATGGTGGGAGGTCTGGAAGCCATGCCCTATGAGGAGTGGCTTAGGGAGCTGGCCATGTTTAGCCTCAAGAAGAGAAAGGTTGAGAGGGGACATGATAGCCATGTTTAAATATTTGAAGGGATGTCATACTGAGGATGGAGCAAGCTTGTTTTCTGCTACTCCAGAGACTAGGACACAGAGCAATGGACTCAAACTCCAGGAAAAGAGATTCCACTAAACATTAGGAAGAACTTCCTGACAGTAAGAGCTATTCGGCAGTGGAACGCTCTGTCTGGGAATGTGGTGGAGTTTCCTTCCTTGGAGGTTTTGAAACAGAGGCTGGATGGCCATCTATCATGAGTGCTTTGATTGTCTATTCCTGCAGGGCAGAATGGGGTTGGACTAGATGGCCTTTGTGGTCTCTTCCAACTCTCTGATACTATGAGATGTTTGGTGGCAGAGTTGTAGCATTTTGTGCAACTGCAACTCTGACTTTGCTGTGGCAGCTTCAATTTCATCATCTTCTAGTGCCCTCTATTCCAGCGCTGAGAGTACTGGCAAGCTCTTTACCTCTTTCTTCATTCAAATTCCAGTGTTGCTCACAAAAGCAGACAGCTGTTTGCTCTTTCCTCTCTCTTTTCTTCCCACCACTCTCTGAAGCGCTGTCATGAAGCAACAGAAGATGATGACGACTCTTGATGGCTTAATAAGGAATAAAGAAGCCCGATCTGCAAAGTTGGCTCCTGCTAGAGACACCATTTCCAGTTTGGCAGTGGAAATTTAAAAAGTAGCCTTAATAGAGCTCTCATTTCTTGCTAAGGAGGTTAGACACAAAGGAGCCCTTTTTTCTCACATAACCTGTAGCAGTTGCTTTGCATTTTTAGCAGGCAATGGGTCATTCTGACACATGGGCTGCATCAACACAGTAGAAATAATGCCATTTAGCACCACTTGTAGCTCCATCCTATGGACTCCTGGGCTTTGTTGCTTTTACTCCTGGGCTTTGTTGCTTTGGCAGAGTAGGTCTTTAGCCTACTCTGCCAAAAAGTGCTGGTCTGCACAAAACTACAAATCCCAGGATTTTGCAGGAAGGAGCCCCAATAGTTAAAGTGGTGTCAAACTGCATCAGTTCTAGAGTGTAGATGCACCCATGGTTTGCTTAGTGCACTTTTTGGATGGTTTTTGGAGCAAGGGCTGCTAAAATACAGGTAACAATCAAAGACTCGGCCATGTTAGTTTGAAATATCAGTAAGCAAGGGGATCTTGTAGCACCTTTGAGACTAAGAGAACGAAATTGCAACATAAGCCTTTGTAGACTTAGTCTACTTTCTCAGAACACCCCGCTCCTTGCATCTGAGGACGTAGACTTTTTATCACACTACACTGTTTTAGCACTATTATTCCACTTTAAGTGCTATCACTGCCTCCTGTGGAATTCTGGGGTTTGTAGTTTCATGAGTCCTAAGAGCTCTCTGGCTGAGAAGGCTAAATGCCCCACCCTAAACTGCAAATCCCAGGATTCCACAGGAGGCAGCCACAGAGGTTAAAGTGGAATAATAATGCAATAACAGTATAGTGTAATAAAGTCCTACAGACTGGGCCTTGCTGCTCCATAACCACAGAATATGGTGGAGTCTCCTTCTTTGGAGGTTTGTAAACAGAGGTTGGATGGCCATCTGTCAGAGATGCTTTGATCATGATTCCTGCATGGCAGGGGGTTGGACTAGATGGCCATCATGGTCTCTTCCAACTCTAGGATTCTATACAATTGATAGCTACATGACTGTTGTTAACTTGCATAAAAATCTTGCAAGTGAAAGATTTCTGTGATAACAGAACAGGGGAGGCTGTGGGTCCGCACACCAGCTGACACATCAGCGCCAAGGAATAAAGTGTCCCTAAATTGAATTCCTTCCATTTCAACATCGCCCAACGCTCCATTGAAACCTAACCATTCAGTGCTCGTTCATCCCACTTGGCAAAGGTGCTTATGGATGGAGTAGCTTTTAATGAGCCTGCCTACCTTTTCCATTCTTCTTCTGGGAACAGCGCTGGAAGCTAACCCGTCTGTCTGAGCGATAAGGCCATTCCCTTTTCCTGGGGCTGAATTCATGGTCCAGTGACAGACAATGAGATCATGCAGACAGCAAAAGCAAAAGGCACGAGGGAGAAGAGGTGCAGAAAACAAGGAACTTCCCCAGGGCACCAAATCCATCTCAGCTGCAGTTTATTGCTTCCCATGCTAATCAGCCAGGGCAAGAGAAAGAAGCCATGACATAATGGAGTCACGGGCTGCTCCTTCCTTGAACTCCTCTACCTGTGATGAATATGCCATAAACAAAGACAGGATCCTTTCAAATCCCCTGCCAGCCCATACCCTCCAACTGTCCTGATTTGACAAAGAGAGTCACAATGAATCCTCAGCTGTGCCATGTTTTCAGCTGCTTTTAAAATGCCCCAGTTTCTGTTTTCTACTCCCACTGAAGACCCTAAGATTGAGAAACCTCCAAAAGCCTCATCAACAGACTTGCTCAGGTCTTGTAAACACAGGGCTGGGCTGTGGCTTGCCTGATTGAATCAATTCACCTTTAATACTTCCTCCCTCTTTCCTTACTGCCTTCCACCGTACCAAGCATTGTTATCTTTTCAAATAGATGCACAGAAATAGGATGGGTGATACCTGGCTTGACAACAGTACATGTGAAAGGGATCTAAGAGTCTCAGTAGACCACAAGCTGAACATGAGTCAGCAGTGTGATGCAGCAGCTAAAAAAGCTAATGTGATTCTAGGCGGCATCAATAGGAGTACAGTGTCTAGATCAAGGGATGTAATAGGACTACTCTATTCTGCTTTGGTCAGACCTCACCTTGAATTCTGTGTCCAGTTCTGGGCACCACAATTCCAGAAGGATATTGACAAGCTGGAACGTGTCCAGAGGAGGGTGACTAAAATGGTGGGAGGCCTGGAAGCCATGCCCTATGAGGAGCAGCTTAAGGAGCTGGGCATGTTTAGTCTGGAGAAGAGAAGGTTCAGAGGGGACATGATAGCCATGTTCAAATATTTGAAGGGATATCATACTGAGGATGGAGCAAACTTGTTTTCTGCTGCTCCAGAGACTAGGACACAGAGCATTGGGTTCAAACTCCAAGAAAAGAGATTCCATCTAAACATTAGGAACAACTTACTGACAGTAAGAGATGTTCAGCAGTGGAATGCACTGCCTGGGAGCATGGTGGAGTCTCCTTCTTTGGAGGTTTTTAAACAGATGGCCATCTGTTAGGAGTGCTTTGGTTGTTTATTCCTGCATGGCAGGGGGTTGGACTAGATGGCCCTTGTGGTCTCTTCCAACTCTGATTCTATGATCATTCTATGATCAGGTCATGGCACAGTATGTCCAAGGTATGACAGCCTCATTTTTGTTACCTTGGCTTCTAGTGAAATTGGCTTGATCTGCTCTAGGACCTATTCATTTTTCTTTTTAGCAGACTATGGTATCTGTAGAAATCTCATCCAGTGCCACATTTCAAATAAGTTGATTTTTCTTCTAGTCAGTTTTCTTTACTGTCTAGCTTTTACGCCCATTGGAAATTCTATGGCTTGCATGACAGTGACTTTGGTATTTAGTGATACATCTTTACACTTGAGAATCATACCTAATTCTTTCCTAACTGCCATTCCAAATCTTAATCTTCTGATTTCCTGATTATCGTCTCTATTTTGATTAACGACTGGGCCAATGTACAAACATTCTTCAATTGCTTCAATGTCTTCATTGCCTACTTTAAAGTTATGTTAAATAATCTGTGGCCATTTATTTTTGTTTTCTTAAAATTCAAGTGTAGCTCTCCTTTAACACTTGGAAAATGGCTTTTGGGAGCAGGACAGGCTTTTAGTTTATGTATTTATTTATTTTATATGCCACCTTCCTCCCAGAATGGGACCCAAAGTGTTTGTGGAATTATTATTTACATCTCAGCATTCCTCCAATGATTCAGGAGTACACCTTATACTCACAACAACCCTGTAGTGTAGGCCTAGCTAAGTGCCAATAACTGCTCCAAGGTCACCCAGTGCATTCCCAGGACTGAGTAGGACTTGATAATGTTTTTTTTTCATAAATCCCAGTCCATCACTCTAACCACTACACTACACTACACTGGCTCTAGTTCATCTCAGTCTCCCATCTCGGAGCGTGGTGGGGTCTCCTTCCTTGGAGGTCTTTAAACAGAGGCTGGATTGCCATCTGTTGGGGATGCTTTGATCAAGATTTCCTGCATGGCAGGGGGTTGGACTGGATGGCCCTCGTGGTCTCTTCCAACTCTACAATTCTATGATTCTGTGATTCTATGATCTGCTGTTCTCTTCCTCCTCTAGCCACCAACAGCCCCCTTTTCATTTTAAATATCTCCTCTGGTTTACTTTTGCGTTAGTTGATATAATAGCACACATCAGCCATCTATCTCTGTCTTCCTTCCTTCCACCCTACAGGCATTTTGCCTACGAAGGATGTTCTACTGCTTAACTGCAGCAAATGGAGTGGCAGTAATGCGCGATTGTAGCAGACGGAATTTTTGCAAGAAATTTATGCTTGCAATAACACTACAGACGGCGTGTCGGAAAGATGGAAACAGTCATCCTCTTTGCTTTCAGAAGCGGAGGAAACCAAGCTTAGGGGGAAAGAGGGTGTAATCTGGTTGTGCTTTTAATTTATTGCACAAAAACATAAGATACCCTCTTTTCTTTTTTACCCAAATTCCTGACAGACTCAAGCCAGCTTTAACCTTTAAGGTTGCTAGACTGAAAACTGGAGAAGATGCCTGTGCTTTTAATCGTTGTGTAGAAGAGGGGGGTGTCCACAGGGATTGTTTGTCATGCAACCAGGTAGGGGGCAACACCTGCTAAAACCCCTTCTTCTACACAGCCATTAAAAGTGCAGGTGCCCTCTCCAGTTTTCAGTCTGGCAACCCTACTGACCTTTACCTCTCTGTTTTAACGGACCAAAAAAAAGCAACAACTCTATCCCAATATATCTATACCCTTTTGTCCTCGGGATACTGTTCCTTCCAATCAGTATAACACATTGCCACAATAAGACTTACTTTCTATGAGAGTCTAAGAAGTAACCTTTCTGAGCTCTGGTCCAGGGTAGACTGGATAGCACGCGATTCTATTCTCTCTTCCAACAGAAGGAAATAGCCAGTGGTTATCTGTTGCTATCCTTCCATGGCGCTTTTAGGGTTGACCAGATCAAGACCATCCCAGACCATCCATATAATAATAATAATAATAATAATAATAATAATAATTCTATCCCACCCCTCTGCAATGCAATCGGGGCAGCTTACAGTATAAAACTCCATAATTTCATCAATACCCTAACCCACCCACTCCTTAAAATAATATTGAATTAGAAAAGATTTAAAAACACACAATAATTAAAATAGAAGGGGAAAAAAGAAATACACACACACACACACACACGATATTTAATACATATTTCTTGGGTATGTTTCCTTTCCCAGTATGTTGATTGGCCACTTAATCAATCCCCTCCCTCCTCGCACTCCCTCAGCCAATCACCATCCACATGGAAAACAATGCAATATTTTATCTATTTATAAAACTTTTGGGTATGTTTCCTTTCCCAGTGTGCTGATTGGCCACTTACCCAACCAATCCCCTCCCTCCCCTAGCCACTCACCACCCACATGTAAAATAATGCAATATTGCAGAAATTTAGGAAGATAATAAATTATAAAAGTAGTCCCCAATGTAGGTGGTATACTACTGCAAAACATGTTTTTTGGAGGCTAAGAAAATAGCATGTAGCTGAACATGTGAACCTTTCAAATCTACTATAATGGCGTATGTTATGCTCGGTACAGCTAGTGATGCATTAAATATCAACCACAGATACACAGAGTATGCCATTCAAATCAAAAATGCCAAGTCCAGCAACTTGCCTGCCAACTTTTGGCAACCTGATGAATTTCATAAGGTTTTCTTAGGCAAGGAAAACTCAGAGGTGGCTTTGCCAGTTCTTTCCTCTGAAATGCAGCCTACAGCACCAAGTATTCATTGGTGGTCTCCCATCAAAATACTAACCAGGGCTGACCCTGCTTAGCATCCAAGATCCGACAGGCTCTGGTGCCTTTATATCTATTATGATCAATCCCTCTTCAGTCCCTAGCAAACAAAAAGCAAAACATACCCACATCATTTCAATTGCCCAACTCCACCACCACACCAGATATCCAAACAACAACCACTCAGTGGGTTTCCATGCCCGTGCAGGGATTCGAACTCTGGTCTCCAGAGTCATAGTCCAAGACTCAAACCACTATGCCACACTGGCACTCACTTGGTCAAGAGTACCAAATGTATTCAAGGCCATTTTCTTCTTCTTTTCTTTCTTTTTTTGCAGATTCAGTTCACATACTAGCCAAGCAGACAAATATGAGAAGCCCTCCCAGAGAGCATAGGCATAAATGTACCCTCCTGTTCTTCACACCCAGCAACTGGCATACAGAGGCTTGATGCCTCCCAACCTGGAAGGAACCTACATAGCCATTGAGACTAGTAGTCATCGATTGCTGGGAGCCACAGATCACATGGATTTGGCTTTGAAAAATTGTCCAGCTTTACAGCTATCCCTGCATCTCATGGCTGCGAATTACTTACTTTTCACTATGCTCCCCCTGAAGTAGCATTTCCTTTCAGCTGCCCAAAACCTCCCACAATTCAGCTTTAGTGGATGATGATGATCCCATAGAGCACCACTGTTATAAGAGAAAAGAAAGAAGAGAGCGTATATGTTTTATCCATGCTAAGGATCATTTTGTACACCTTTTGTCTATCCCATCTTACATAGCCTTCCTCCAAACAAAAATACTAGGACGTTATAACCTGGTCTTTATAGGCAAGTTTCTTGCTTTAGCACATACACCCAAACACAGAGACATTTCAGCTATAGCTCTTCAGCTAATTTTCCCAGCCAAAGGCAACTAGCTATTGGAGTGAATCAGCACTAAGCAGTGAAATCCTGTTGCGTGTTTATGTGTTTAAAATATTTCCTTACTCCTCTCCATCACAAGAGATGCTCATTGGGAACTCAGCTCCACTGTGACCAAGAACCCTTTCTCTCAAGTAAGTCTTGGTAGAATTACATCCTCAATCGTTTAGGATTGTTGCTGAAACCCATTTATTCCAGTTTTTAAGTTCCACTGAAACTCACGGGCTGTGCTTGGTTAGAAGCAGCAAAACCTGGTTTGCCATTAATGAAAACGAGAGGTGATAGCCTTTGAACTCACACACATACACTCTTCTCCTCCTCTTTTCCACAGAACAAAAGGAGGGAGTGAAGCAGGTTGACCTACCGGTCATAAGTAAGCAGTGTGATGCAGCAGCTAAAAAAGCCAATGCAATTCTAGGCTGCATCAATAGAAATATAGTGTCTAGACTGAGGGAAGTAATACTGCCACTCTGTTCTGCTTTGGTCAGTCCTGACCTGGAATATTGTGTCCAGTTCTGGGCACCACCATTCAAGAAGGATATTGACAAGCTGGACCGTGTCCAGAGGAGGGCAACCAGGATGGTGGGAGGTCTGGAAGCCATGCCCTATGAGGAGCAGCTTAGGGAGCTGGGTATGTTTACTCTGGAGAAGAGAAGATTAAGAGGTGGCATGTTAGCCATTTAAATATTTGAAGGGATGTCATACTGAGGATGGAGCAAGCTTGTTTTCTGCTGCTCCAGAGACTAGGACATGGAGCAATGGGTTCAAACTACAGGAAAAGAGATTCCACTTAAACATTAGGAAGAACTACCTGATGGTAAGGGCTATTTGGAAGGGGAATATACTGCCTGGGAGTGTGGTGGATTCTCCTTCTTTGGAGGTTTTTAAACAGAGGCTGGATGGCCATCCGTTGGGTGTGCTTTGATTATGTGCTCCTGCAGGGCAGGGGTTGGACTAGATGGCCCTTGTGGTCTCTTCCAGCTCTATGATTTCACTGATATGAGTGGGGAAATGTCATTTTTGCTTTCTTCTTCATTCTATCACCAATATTCTATATTGGCTACTTAGTTACGTAAGTGTAAGTAACAACATATCCTGACCCAACCCCTCCCGCTCTTTGGGATCTGCCACACAGACCTGTAGCCTGCTTAAATCAGCAGCATCTACCTTGCTAGCCTCTCTTTGGAGTTCCAAGCCTGGCCTCCTCCACAGCCTTTATCCAGAGATATTGGGGAGGCTATACCACACACGATTTTGTAGAATCAAAGCTGGGCAGCCATGATCTTCCCACCCAGGGTGGCTGTTCAAGAAATCCACCTATTCTACTGTGTGCTTGTACCACACACTATACATACAACTCTGCTTTTGAGGTGGAAGAGAAGAGTGTTGGTGGGTTAGAAGGATTGTGTGAAGTTGGTCAACCCCTACTGGACATGTCTGGCCTTGCACATCCTTTGTTTGTCTGTTCCATTTACCTGCTACCCGGTTTCATCTTTACAACAGCCCTGAGATAGAAGTCAAGGGCTGTGTGTGCGAGAGAGAAAGAGAGAGACATACTGTCCTAAGGTCACCCAAGGCACTTCAGAAGCTAAGCCAGGTCAGGCCTAGTTAGTACTTGGGTAAGCACCTACAGTAGGACCCTCGTATCCACTGAGGATTGGTTCCGGGGGAACTCCATGGATACAAAAAACCGTGGATAATAGTGAACACCATTGAAAATAATGGGACTTCCAGTTTAAAATACCATAGAATTGCCTTGGAGGACCTAGAAAATGGCTAGAGAGGACACATTTTCTAGGAAGACTCTATGGTAGGTGTGCTTTGTGTCCCATGGATAGCTGACTCAGTGGATAATGAATCAGTGAATACGGGGGTCCTACTGTACCTGGGATACTTCAGGTAGGGCTGTTAAAAGAAATATATTCTGCTTGAAACCCTGAAGAACATCTCCTAGTCAAACCAGACCATATTGAGCAGTGGTTCTCAACCTGTGGGTCTCCAGATGTTGTTGGACTACAGTTTCCAGAATCCCTCACTATTGGCTTTGCTGTCTGGAGTTTCTGGGAACTGTAGTCCAACAACATCTGGGGACCCACAGGTTGAGAACCACTGGTCTAGAGCAGTGTTTACCAAACTCTAGTCCTCCAGGTGTTTTGGACTTCAACTCCCAGGGGCCTCAGCCACCTTGGCCAATGATCAGGGACCCTGGGAGCTGAAGTCCAAAGCACCTGGAAGACCAGAGTTTGGGAAACCCTGGTCTAGATGGAGTTACAGTCTGACTCAGGATAAGACAGTTTTCTGTGTTCCTATGAAAGGAACCAGATTGTCTCAAATCCCAGAGCTCCTCATACAAGCCTGCCCATGTCTTAGCATCCTTGGGCTTCTTCTCCAACCCACCACCCTCCCAGGCTTATCTGATGGTGGACACAAGACAGAGCCTTCTCAGTGGCTGCTCTGAGGCTATGAAACTCCCTCCTAAGAGAGGCTTGGCTGGATTACTTTACCTCTCTTTTCACTGGCAGGCAAAGACCTTCCTATTTAAACAGATCTTCAACCTTTCACTGGTTGGGGTAGAAGGATATGCAATTTGCTGTATTATTAAGGCCATGATATTGAGAACGCAGCTGCGCTGGGCAGGGCACATTTCTAGGATGGAGCACCATGGCCTCCCAAAAATACTACTCTACGGTGAACTCGCCACGGGTCAGTGTAAGAGGGGCGCTCCAAAAAAGCGATACAAAGACTCCCTGAAACAACATCTCAGGCTCAGCCAAATTGACCACCAACAGTGGTCCGCCCTGGCCTCACATCGGGAGGCATGGAGACGCACTATCCACAATGCTGCAGCCTTATTTGAGAACTCACGACGAACAAGTCTTGAAGAGAAACGACAACGCAGAAAGAATCACAACCCAGAAACATCACCCAGGGAGACCTTCTGCTGTGCTTTCTGCAACCGGACTTGTTTATCTCGGATTGGCCTTTTTAGTCATCAGCGCGCTTGCAGAAAGCGCAGGATGAGTCCTTCCTGAATCTTCGTTTGCAAAGAAAAGCCAGAGAGAGAGACAATGCAATATGCACATTGTTGTGTGCCTTCAAGTTGTTTCTGACTTATGGCCGCCCTAAGGCAAACCTATCACAGAGTTTTCTTGGCAAGCTTTGTTCAGGAAGGGGGGTTGTCTTTACTTTCCTCTGAGGCTGAGATAATGTAACTTGCCTAAAATCACCCAGTGGCTTTCCATGGTTAAGCAGAGATTCAAAACTTGGTCTCCAGAGTCATAGTCCAGTGCTCAAACCACTAGGCCATGCTGGTTCACAATGTGTGCTTACCTATTTTGAAGTTTTTAAATGTTTTTAAAAGTATATTATGGATATGTCATATGCAATTTTAATATTTAATATGCAATTTTACTCTGTTTTACTTTACTTTGCTTATGACTTTTAAATATTTTTAAATATCTGTATTTGCAATTATTGCTGGTTCTTGTTCACTGGTCTTTGACCGTAATAAATATTTACTTACTTACTATTTTGAAGTATTTTAAATTACAGTCAGCCCTCTGTACCCATCGATTCTGCATCCACAGGTTCTACAATCCAGAGCTTTAAAATACCACCCCCCACCCTAAAAAAAAATATATCCAAAAAACAAGCCGTGATTTTGCCATTTTATATAAGGGACACTATTTTACTCTGGCATTGTATATAATGGGACTTTGACTATCCATGGACTTTGTGATCCACAAAGGATCCTGGAACCAAACCCCAGCAGATACCAAGGGCCCACTGTAATGTTTTAAAAGCAATGTTTTAATCGGATTGACCACTTAATGCTTTTTTAAACAAGAAAACACTTTTCTACCACATATGGTTTGAGTTATTTTGTTTTCCACTTACATTGTCAGTGGCTTTGGGTCCCATTTTGGAAGCGAGGTGGGATATACAGTAAATCAAATAAATAAAAACAGCTCTGCTGAGCCTTGAACTTGAATATTTGTATTTGGTGGGGGTTGGAGTTTTATCCTTTTTCATTGTGTTTTTATCTGTTTTACAATGTCTTGCATTTTCATATTGTTTTAACCCTCTGCTTTTAACTAAGATGTTGTTTCACTTTTATATAAACCATGTTTTAACCGTACCTTGGTGTCTTGTGCTTTTCCAAATGTTGTAGGCCACTTTGGAACATGGATGAAGAAAGGCGGAACGTGCATCAAATAAATAAAGGAATAAATAATACATTTCACCCATCACAGTGCAAAACTACACCATGCTGGCTGTCCCCCTCCTATCCCACCATCCAACAGAGCATAGGAGAGGCATCAATGCTTCTCTCGGATGGCCTTTTTTACTTTCTTCAAGAAGATAGCGATCCCTGGATCTACTTCCTTTGCCTTCGCCCATACTGATAATATGCAGACGTAGCCACCAAGAGGAAATTAAAAAGATGATAGCCTCTCTCTCCTTTGGAGGGAGCAAGGGGGGTAGAAACATGAGCCACTGCTGGAAAAATGGACTGATATTTCTTGCAGAGCCCAACCAAGCCTTTGGAAATGGCCCTGGAAGAGGGTGAGCTGTTCTCACCTGCCAGTCATGCAAGCAAAAAGCCCATCACCAGCCCCACCCTCCTTGCCATCATCTTTCTCATAACATGCCAGCTTCAGATAAGGATCATCCACTCTCAGATCTACGCTGGAAATGAACCATAACTCAGAAGCTGGGGAAGGCATGCACACTGAGTACTGTATATATATTTTAAAGGAAAGAAATGGCTTTGAATATCCAAGGAGCCCCCTGAAGCATATCTGTACTGCAGAAACATCATGTTCTCTCTGTATTTCTCAATTATGTGATATTGCAGGGAGGAATAGGACAGGTTTTAAGAAATGTACACCAATGGCCGTAAACAATGCAGGATATATTTCACACTCAGGAGTCTGATCCTCAGAGAAGAAGCAGGGCCAGCCCTACTGTTATGCCATGGTTAGGGATTGTGTGGCCCTCTAAATGGGGTAGGACTGCAGCTCCCAGCAGCCCTAGCCAGCATAGCCAATGGTGAGGGAATTGCCAGTTGCTGGGAATTGCACTCAGACAACATATGGAGAAATACAGGGTTTACACTCCTGCATGAGGCAAAATGATCAGGCAACTATTTCAGGAAGTAAACTCAGGAGAGAAGCAGGAAGGGTAGCCTCCTGGTCCTTTTTTATGGGGTGGGGGGAGCCCACATGATCATTTTTCTCTCTTAGAAGACAGAGCTGTGTGTGCTTCTTGCCTTGTTTGAATCAAAGAGTTGGAGGAGACCGCAAGGGCCATCTAGTCCAACCCCCTGCCATGCAGGAATACCCAATCAAAGCATTCCCAACAGATGGCATTCCAGCCTCTGTTTAAAAACCTCCAAAGAAGGAGACTCCACCACACTCCCAGGCAGTGTATTCCGCATCTGAACAGCTCTTCCTAATGTTTAGGTGGAATGTATTCTCCCAATACAAGCCTACACTCCATCACACCACCTTCACAGGTCCATCTGGTGGGAACACAGGAGATAGCCTTCTCAGTGGCTGCCCCCAGGCTCTGAAATTCTCTCCCCAGGGAGGCTAGGTTGGCACCCTCTTTGCTATCTTCCTGTAAACTAGTGAAAACCTTTTTTATTTATGCAGGCCTTTGAAAATTCATTTTTCAGGGAAAACAGGCCTTGGATGAGGCACTGGAACTTTTATTTGTGGTTGTCGTTGCTTCAATTTGTTTTAACTGGTTTCAGTTTTATGATCACTTTTATATTATGCTAGTTTTTAAAGTGGGGTTTGTTTTAATGCATGTAAGCTGCCTTGAGTCCCAAACTGGGGAAAAGGGCAGGATATAAATATAATCATAATCCTACACCCACTACCTGAGCTTGCTGCTATCACATTCATCATCATAAAGCTGGAATGGGTCTAGAGGAGGGTGAACAAAATGGTGGGAGATCTGGAAGCCATGCCCTATGAGAGTAGCTTGGGGAGCTGGGTATGGGGAAGAGAAGGTTAAGAGGGGACATGATAACCATGTTTAAATATTTGAAGGGATGCCATACTGAGGATGGAGCAAGCTTGTTTTCTGCTGCCCAAAGACAAGGACACGGAGCAATGGGTTCAAACTCCAGGAAAAGAGATTCTATCTAAACATTAGGAAAAACTTCCTGACAGTAAGAGCTGTTCAGAAGTGGAATGCACTGCCTTGGAGTGTGGTGGAGTGTTTTTTGGGTGTTTTTTAAGAGAGGCTGATGGCCATCTGTTGGGAATGATGCGATTGTTTATTCGTGCATGGCAGAGGGTTGGACTCGATGGCCTTTGTGGTCTCTTCCAATTCTATGGTTCTATGATTCACTTGGTTTGTTGAACTCAAATGTAGCTGCTGCCACTCTAGGGTTGTTGGTTCCCCCCCCCCCTCTACTGCATGTATAATTGGGCAGGAATGTTGCTGTTATCCTTTGACAAAACATCTTGGGTTGATCCTTTGGTTGGCTCAGCATGGCAAACTAAGGGCAGGGGGGGCAATGCAATGCAATGGTGGGGGCCCACAGCAGCAAGGGAGGTGGTTAGTGACACCCTTCTAATTATGTCATTTGATGCTGCCTGTACCTCCCACACACCCCTAGTGATGTGCCTGGGTAGGCTGTTTGGCTTGGAGAAAAAGTGATTAAGAGAAAACAATGACAGCAAGGTTATTTTTAAAAAAATGCATGGCCTGCGTAAAATGGATAGAGAGAATATTTCTTCCTCATTATACTAGATCTCAGGGACATCTAATAAAGCTGAATGGTGGGAGTGGTTACTTCCATGCCAGTGGGGTGGTGAATCTGCTCCGGGTTCTCAGGTTAGCATTAGTCACTATGTTTTGAAAGACATATTAGTAATGTTTTAATAATTTTTCTCCCCAAAGCACATTCAAAAATGGGTGGGGGTGGGGCAAATGGGTATTAAAAAGACCCAAAATGATGTTTTGAAATATTTTTGAAAGAACATTTAAATGTGACTTGTTATGAAGAGAAAAAGAAAGTTGACATATTAGTGTGAATGTTATAATGTGGTCAAATAAAACATTTTTGTGCCAACATAATGCTTTCCAGGTGACATTATTGCTTGTAAAGCATTGCTTCCAAGGTCTGGCCCTGCAGGGTGGAAAAACGCACCATCTGAGTAAGAGCCCTTCATGTATCCGAAGGCCACTATCACACCTCCCAGCTTCTGCTAAATTTTCTCTTCTCCTTGCTAAACATATCCAGGGCTTTCAACTGCTTTTCACAGGACTTGTTTTCTCGACACCACTCATCACCGTTCTCTTGATGTGCTCCACTATGTCAATGCTTTTTCAAAAACATCCCCAGCACTACTTTTAAAAATTATTATTAGTATTAGACATATCATAAAACCATAGAGTTGGAAGAAACCACAAGGGCCATCCAATCCAACCCTCTGCCAGGCAGGAATACACAATCAAATCATTCCCAACAGATGGCCATCCAGCCTCTGTTTAAAAACCTCCAAAGGAGGAGACTCCATCACACTCTCAGGCAGGGTTTTCCACTGCTGAACAGCTCTTACTGTCAGGAAGTTCTCCCTAATGTTTAGGTGGAATCTCTTTTCCTGTAGTTTGAACCCACTGCTCCATGTCCTAGTCTCTGGAGCAGCAGAAAACAAGCTTGCTCCATCCTCAGTATGACATCCCTTCAAATATTCAAACATGGCTATCATGTCCCCTCTCAACCTTCTCTTCTCCAGACTAAACATACCCAGCTCCCCAAGTCGCTCCCCATAGGGCATGGCTTCCAGATCTCCCACCTTTTTGGTTGCCCTCCTCTGGACACGTTCCAGTTTGTCCATATCCATCTTGAATTGCAGTGCCCAGAACTGGGCACAGTCTTCCAGTAGTAGTACAGTGGGCCCTCAGTATCCACTGGGATTCGATTCCAGCCCCCTTCCACTATGGATACCAAAATCCCTGGGTGCTCAAGTCCCATGTATACAATGTCCCAAGTATACAATGTATATTTGTATACCATGTATACAATGTATAATTGTATGTATAATTGTATACCATGTATACAAGTCCCAAGTATACAATGGTGTAGTAAAACGGTGTCCTTTATACAAAATGGTGAACAGCAAGGTTTGCTTTTGGAATATTTTTTTTTTACCCCCCAAATATTTTCAAGCCATGGTTGGTTGAATACAGAGGGCTGACTGTAGTAGTAGTATTTCACTCATATCTTCCCAATATTGAAACCCAAATTGTAAGACAAATATAATTAAAAACACAAAAAGAGAAGTAAAAGCATGTAAAAAGCTATTATTAAAAGGCAAAGAAACAATACCTAGAATTAAAACCCTTCAGAAAAAATAAAAGTAAAAAATAAAAGTCAGCCAAACAGCACAGCATAAACCATTAAGAGCCCACACAGTCAATATCTAAAAAGCCTGTTGGAATAGAAAAGTTTTCACCTGACCAGCAAAATGTCAACAAGGAAGAAGCCATCCTCATCTCCCTATGGACGCATCCACCAAGAAGGCCAACCTAGGAGTGTCCACCAAGAAGGCCATCTCTCTCATATCCACCAACATTTCAAAGATAAAAACCAGGACTCCTGTGGCCAAGCAACATCAGAGTGTGGTCCAGATGACAAAAGTTACTGATAAGGGAGAACACACATGCTGGGAGAGGCTGCAGAAGTTTGCTTTTGCCTGACTCTACAGGGAAGGACCAAGTTATGCCCTCTCCTATCTCCCCCTTCAGTGAACGCATATGTGCCTTCAAGACCTGTCAACGTACGGTGATGCCATGAATTTCAGGGCCCGTCTAAATGGTTAAAAAAACAAACCCTCATGGAATTCATTGGGAATCCTACCTGTCTAAATGGGATCATGCACCAATCCACACTATTCGGAAGGAGTTGGGACCAAAATGGCAAAAACAACGCAGGGAAAACTTTGATGGCTTTTCACATAGTTTTTAAAACACAGCAAGCATTCCTGCTCATTGGGACAAGTGAAGGACCAGCAATTTGAAGGGAAGAGCAAAGCTGATTGGCCGAGCTGGGGCAGGGCTTGCTAACAGGGCAAGTGCCCACTGCCACCATATTGGAGTTTCGCCTTAGCAATAAGACGATAAAATGGGGTGGGGTGGTTGTTTTGCTTTCCTGCTAAATCGGAAAATCTCTATATCACTCCAGTGCACCTTAGATGACTTTTTAAAAAAAGTAAATCAGCAGTGGCCAAGAACTAACATGATTAAATCACTCACGGCTGCCATCTGGAATGCAAGGTTTATGGGGGCTTCTGAGGCCATTAAGATATGCTGCTGCTGTGAAATGCTATTACTCCTCTTTTTTTTTCCCTCATGTAGAGGGGCCCTCAGAGGGTTTTCTTAGGCAAGGAATACTCAGAGGCGGTTTTGCCAGTTCCTTCCTCTGCAATACAGCCTACAGCACTAGGTATTCATTGATGGCCTTCCATCCAAGTACTAACCAGGGCTGACACTGCCTATCTTCCAAGACCCAATAGGATCTGGTGGATTACTTGTGTACAAAACACTTTTGCACTTTCATTAACTGTGTGCAAACTACTTTTTTGCACTCTGAGCTCAGTTTGCAGCAATTGCAATAAACTGAGGACAAAGGACGAAAGTGAAAGAGGGAGAAACTGGAATAAATTTAAGAGCAGCTTAATTTAATGGGCCAGCAGAGGACTAATTGGGACTGTCCCTGACAGTTGTGGGGGGGGGGGCGCAGGTAAGAGATAGCTCTTGTTCACTCCAGAGGATGAAGACAAGTAAATTGTCTCCCACCTGTCTTCCCTTTACTGAGCTATTTATTGTCCTCCCACACAGCCTATCCTGCCTGCCTTCTCCAGTCCTGGCTTCCTTCCCAAAGCCAAAAAATAAAAGCTGATCTTGTCTGGATCTTTCTCCCCACCCTCCCCAGTCCTGCCCCACAAGGAAGAGCTGCCTGAATGGAGGTCACCCGGCCTCAGTGCTAACTCCCCAAAGTGCTGGATAGTAAATTAAGCCAACAAAGGAGAGAGTGAGCATTAATCTAATCTAGATTATTAGGAAGTCACTTAACAAGGCACCCGTTCAAAAAACTCACAACCAAGCAAGGAATCCAGTAACAGAGGTGTCGCTATTGAGGGAAGGGGCATTGTAAGAATCCTAACCCCTCGCCAAGATATTTTCCTTCAGTTCTCACATGTCTAGCATTGCAGCGTGTGAGACATTGGGGCTCTCTTAATGGTGAAAATACTCCTCATGGAATGCAAGGAGAATCCTACCTGTCTTAATGGGATCCTGCATCATTATGCCTTATTTGGAAGGAGAAGGGGACCAAAAATGTCCAAAAAAACCCCACACACAAAGGAAAAGGCTTTATGGCTTTTCCCGGAGTTTTTAAAAAGCAGTGAGGGGAATGAGCAATCCTGCTCACTGGGAGAAGCAATTCACCTTGAATCACTTTCCCATATGACTGGAAGTGCAAAACTCATTGGCGAAATGAGTATGGGGGTTGGCTTGTTAATAAGGCATGTGTGCAGAGCCGCCATGTTGGTTTTTTACCTTAGCGAACTAGCTCTCTGGCTTTTCTTCGCAAACGAAGATTCAGGAAGGACTCATCCCGCGCTTTCTGCAAGTGCGCTGATGACTGAAAATAGTGAACTAGCACTAAGACGATGAAAGGGGCGTTGTTTTTCTCTTTTTAGTAAAAGCGAACTATCGCTCTACTGCACATAGGAAATATTTTTTAAAAAATGGCACCAGCAAATTCAGGGAAGTTAAAAAGTGAGTAATTCACTCACAGCCACCATTTTGACTGGTGGGCATGCAAAGCTTTCAGGGGGCAAAAAAACCATTAAGACAAATCATAGCTGCTGCGCTTTGCCATTACTCCAGAGCAATACAGGGCAGGGGGTTGCCAAGTTTAAACTGGCCCATTGAAACTCCTTCACACCTAGAACCCGTCTATTCACTATATTCATGTTCCCTTGGTCACTTTGCTTGCCACTTATTTGTCATTAGATTGTTGTTGTTGTTGCTGTTGTGTGCCTTCAAGTCCTTTCTGATCTTATGACTGCCCCTAAATCAACCCTATTTTCTTGGCAAGATTTGTTTAGAAGAGGGTTTGCCTTTGCCTTCCTCTGAGGCTGAGAGAGTGTGACTTGCCCAACGCCACCCGGTGGGTTTCCATGGCTGAGCTGGGATTCAAACCCTGGCCTCTCAGAGTCCTAGTCCAATGCTCAAACCACTACGCCACGCTGGCCGTCTTTCTTTGGATGCCTGAACTCTATTTCTAAAGGCTCAACTGAAGTTACAGTTGTCCCTCCGTATCCACTGATGTGGTATCCATGGATTTAAGTATTCACGGTTTGAAAATATTCTTTAAAAAATAATAATCCAAAAAAGCAAACCTTGATTTTGCAATCTTATATAAGGGACACAATTTTGCTATGCCATTGCATATAATGGGACTTAAGTATTCACAGATTTTGGAATCCATGGGAGGTCCTGGAACCAAACCCCAGCACATATGAAAGGACAACTGTATTTGTAATGCTAGAAGTTTAGGGACTGAAGGAAAAAAATGGGGGGGGGAGAATTCTTATTTGAGGGGCAATGCCCTTATTTTGCAGCCCCCTCACATATATACTCCTGGTCCCAAATAACTAGTTCTAGCTCTCTCTGTATGTGTCTACACACTTGCAGCTTAATATACACTTCATAGCAGGACAGGAGGGGCAAAGAAATCCCTACCACCACCTTCACCTTTCCAGGAAAAAACATCTTTTGAGCCTCAGAGGGTTTTCATAGCTGAGCAGGAATTTGAACCCTGGGCTCAAGTCATAGTCCAATGCTCCAACCACTACTGTACCCCATGCTTAGCTCTCAATGAGAGGACTGGCCCTTCTCAGTGAAGGCCTAGCCTGGTCTACAGTTCTGATGAGAAGCCAACTCAGCAGGCTGCTGAGTTTTTGGCTTGCTTTGTGTGGCTTGTGGCTGTTGTACCTTGTGTGAGTCACATTTCTTGTTGTCTCCTTCATCCTCCATCCTTGCTGAAGCCTTTGACGGAGATGAAAAGGAATGGCTAAAAGACCTTCGGTGCTCTCCAAATGTTATCCAAATGGCAAACAGTACCTGGAGGCAGAATTGCTCTTCCCCTTACAGCAATGAGCAGTTGGAGCTTTTTTGTTGCTTTATTCAACTCTGCTCATCTCCTGAGAACTCTTCTCTGGTAAACTTTAGACCAGCTCAGAGCTATCAAGTGAGCCTTAGGACTAAGACATGCAAGCCCTGAGCAAGAAAATGATCTTCAGAGACACTCCTCAAAGCAAAGGAAAAGCTGAGTGCGTGGCCATCACAAAGCTATTTCCAACTGTGCAGAAAGATTTCTGGCTATATTTCCAGATATTTTACACACACAACTGTTGGGGTGTTCCCAACAGTTATTACCTATTGCTTAAAACAATTTGTAAGCCGCTCTGATAGCCTTGTGGCTGAAGAGAGGGGTATAAATAACTAAATAAATAAAAAATAAAAATAAAAATCTCGTTTTGATCGTTTCCCCTCCCAATTACAGGGTAGGAAGTGGAGAGCTTTGAGTCCTTTAACACACACAGAGAGAGAAGACAACCCATCCATCGTAACCGGAAGCTTAACTTTCAGGCTGAAATTTCATGTGTATCAAGCAGAATGCGAACAATATATACCCAAATCCATCTACTAGTCCCAACTAGGGAAGACATATAAATCTATGTGATTTACACAAGCACTAAGTGACAATCTGACAAGTGCATTTAGTGGAAACCCTAAATACCCTGAAGGCACCAGATACCTGTATGGTTTTGGAAGTCAAGCATGGGCAGCCCTGGATAGATCTTGGATGGAGAACTGCCAAGGAAGACCAGGTGTTGTAGGCTATATTTCAGAGGAAGGCAATGGCAAACCACCCTTGAATACTCCTTGTATAAGAAAACTCTAGCAAATTCAGTTGCCGTAGGGCAGCAGGCAACTTGAAGATGCGCGTGTGTATGCGTGCATACACAAATGCAGAATCATTCGACAGTTAATTCAGTGAGTCTACTTTGGACTATTATTATTCCACTTTAACTGCTCTGACTGCCTCCTGTGGAATCCTGGAATTTGTAGTTTAGGGAGGGGCATTTAGAACTCTCAGCCAGAGAGCTCTTAGGCCTCACCGAACTACAAAGCCCAGAATTCCACAGGAGGCCAGAGCAGTTAAAGTAAGTTACTAACACTATAACAGTGTAGTGTGAGAAAACATGTGCAACATGTAGTCTATGAATGTGGACAGTTTTGTTAATTTTACAAAGAAATACATGGCTAAGTTAACAACTGCAACCAGTATTATCCATTAGTATTAAGCAGAGCAAACTTAATTGCTAATTCCTGATTGCAAAAGCCAACATGGTGGGGTTGTTTGAGCATTTTTAAAATGTATTTATTTATTTATTTATACCCCGCTCTTCAGCCACAAGGCTACTAGAGCAGCTTACAAATTGTTTTAAGCAATAACAATTTACACATTTACGCTGCATTAAGCAGTTTCCAATGTGTGCATTGGACTATGACTGTGGAGACCAAGGTTCAAATCTCCACTCAGCCATGGAAACCCACTGAGTGACCTTGGGCAAGTCACACTCTCTCAGCCTCAGATGAAGGCAAAGGCAAACCCCATCTGAATAGATCTTGCCAAGGAAACCCAGTGATAGGTCCACCTTAGTCACCATAAGTCAGAACCAACAACTTGAAGGCACACAACAGCAACACAGCTGATTGTGAAACCTACACCCCCACACATCATGAATTTTGGCTGCCCTTTATTGCTATTTGGAAAAACCTGGCAGCACTAGCTGCAGACTAGATTAACACTTCATAGGCTACATTATACCACAAGCACGGGGCTAATCTCTTTTCTTTACCCACTCCAGGTAAAGGTAACTTCTCCCCCAGAGGTTACATTTTCTGGATATTTGTGTACCCACTGCTTCCCCCATGCAGAGAGTGGGAAATTCCTTACACACCCAACCTGGCTAGCTCAAAAAAATACAATTGTCCCTCTGTATCCATAGATTTGGTACCCATAGATTTAAGTATCCACATCTTGCAAATATTCTTTAAAAAATCCCAAAAGCAAAACTTCGATTTTGCCATCTTATACAAGTGACACCATTGAGTATTCACAGATTTTGGTATCCACAGGGCAAGGGGAGGGCTCCTGGAACCAAACCCCAACAAATATGAAAGGACAACTGTAGTCCCAACTGTAAAGACACATTGAGAGAAGTCTAGCTTCTTTTGCACTTACCTAGCACCAGGCAGTAAACTGAGATTGCACCATTGCCCAGCATATCCCCATAATCCTACTATCACCAGGTGAGACTCACTTTTACCAATCCAATAAAAACACACCAACTGCTTATGTCTCTGCTCAGCTTTCTGGCTAGGTTTTATAAGTCTGCTTGCTGCTGCTCCACCCTCTCCCAGCTGTTGAAGATCAGCCTGCTCAAACCAGGGGAGAATAGACTAAGGCAGTGTCTCTTAACCTTTTCTTTACCAGGGACCCCCTTTAAATATCTTTTGTTGCCACAGACCCCCAAGACTTAACTCAAGATTTAAAACAACAATACAATTAAACCATCCCATTAAAGCTTCCCCCAGAGGCATTGGAGAGAAAGACTTTTCTTCTGCTTCTTCCTGCAAATTTGTGGCTGGAGAGGATTGAATGGTAATGTGCAAGCCAAGCCAGCTAGCCAACCTTTGCCTTGGCTCCTGTCACATGGCCACTCCACTGCAGGGAGGCAGTGGGCCAAACAACTTTCAAGCCTTTGCAGGACCCCTGCTTGGGCCAGAAGTCATTCATTTTAATAGGGTTCCCTATTATACTCCTCTCCATTGACGCCCCCTTGTCGTGGGAGAGAGGCTTGCGTACCCTAATGATGTTTTGAGCTATGCTAGTGGTGGCATAAAACCACCGGTAGGGTCTCCCATGCCAGACAGGTCAAAACCAAATGGTCTGACAAAGAGCGTCAAAGGGCAGGATGGGCTCTCTAGCCTTGTGGCAACCGTCCTAGAAAGAAAACTCTAATCCCAAACCCGGGCAGATGGTGCTCATCCAATCCTGTAAGGTCAACCATCTAAGAGAAGGAAACTCTAATCAAACCTACGACCCGAGGACCTCGCTGCTACTGTCCATGCTTGCAAGGCCACCGCAGATGAACCTTTGGTTTAAAGGGTGAGGCCAGTTCTGTGCACGCTGCGCTCCACCAGACAAATCCATTGCACAGGCTCTTGATTATCCAGTTTGCAGTGTCGATGCCGAATCCAGAAAATGTAGCCCCATGCAGATAAAGGGGTTGTACTCTTATTTACCTTACATGAGATCTCATCAATAGATGCTCCACTTGTGTTATTGCTACTGTATCCCAGCATGCTGAGCTCCTTGTTTTTATTTATTAGGAAGCAATAGGTATAAATAAGTGGGGGCTATCTAAGCCTAGCCTTGGAGAATATTGCTTCTAAATTAGCTAGAATAAAGGTGGTCTTAGATTACGTATGTGTGGTTTAGGGGGCAGACGGCAGGGGAGAAGATTACCTTTTTTATCCATCTACTGTCGCCTTCTTTGGACATACTTGTGGCATTATTTATTTACCAAAGGGGAAAGAAAAACCACCCTTAAATACACTTGAGATCCAAGAGGGGAATAATAATAATAATAATAATAATACAACTATTTTAAAGCACTTTTTATTGATCTTATTGAAAACAGAACAAGGAAATGACAAGAGCCAAAAGGTGGCACCCTTTAAAACTGTCAGAAACATAACAGGAGGAAAAAAATAATCCGAAACAAAATGAAACCAAAAAAAAAAAAAAATCACCTGGCAATATGAATGGGTTTAGAAGAGATGCATGAGGCAGAGGGAGGAAAAAAATAAAGAGAGAGAGAGAGAGACCCCAAACCTGGTACTGCACTAATTACAGTATTTAAAGATATATGAAAGGAAAATTAAAATGACCTGCTTTGCCACCACAGAAAAAGTGATGACAGACTTATTCTCACTACAATACTAACATTTTTTTTTTAAAAAAAGAAACTTCTGTTGGGTTTTGTCCCTGCATTTCATACCAAAATCACTTTGTTCTTTCCCCTTCCCACCCCGGATCTTATTATACAACTGAAATTTATATTCACGCAGTGAGTAAAAATCACACTAGAATCAGCACCGTTTAATTGCTCAGGTGAGGGGCGGCAGATTCACACGGGAGGGGGTGTCTTATGTTCAGGCCCCCCACCCACCCACCCCATGGTAAAAAATAAAATCAGTTCAATTCAACTTCAGCCTTGTAATGCGCAGCTTAAAAGGAGAAGGAAAAAGGGGCCAACTAGGGAAAGCAAGAGATGGACCGATCCAACTCCTCCCAATGCCACCTCCTTGGGCCGCCCAGGTGGGGCGTCTGCTTCGGAAATGCCCAGAAGAAAGCCTCCAGAAATGCTGGTTCTCTCTGCACCCTGCCACCCCAAAGCCTCCTTTTCAAAGGAAGGAAGGAAGGATGGAGGGAAGGAAGGAATGGGAGAAGGGAAGGGAAAAAGAAAGGAAGGATGATGGATGGATGGAAAGGGAAAGAGAAGGAGGGAAGAAAGGAAGGATGGAGGAAGGAAGGAAAGAAGGAAGGAAGGGAGGGAAGGAAGGAAGGGAAAGAGGGAAGGAAGGATGGAGGAAGGGAGGAAGGAAGGAAAGAGAGAGGGAGGGAAAGGGAGGAAGGATGGATTGGTGGAAAGGCAAAGGGAGGGAGGGAAGGGAGGGGAGAAAGGAAGGAAGGGAAGGGAGGGAAGGAAGGAGGAATGGAAGAAGAAAGGAAGGATGGATGGAAATGGAAAGAGAGGGAGGGAAAGGGGGAAGGAAGGATGGAGGAAGGAAGGGAAAGGGAAAGGGAAAGGGAAAGGGAAAGGGAAAGGGAAAGGGAAAGGGAAAGGGAAAGGGAAAGGAAGGAAGGAAGGAAGGAAGGAAGGAAGGAAGGAAGGAAGGAAGATGAGGGGCAAGGAGAGGAGGAAGAAAAGAAGGAGGAAGAAGAGGAGGAAGAAGGAGAAGGAGAAGGGGAGGAGAGGAGAGGAAGAAAGGATGGATAAGGAGGAAAAAGCAGTCCTGGGGGATGGGGTTGGGCCAGAAATATGCCCAAGAGCTGGTCCATAACAGAGAACTTGAGAAGAAATGCCTGCCAGGCCTGGACAAATTAAGAGCTAGGAAGGAGGCCAGAAGGGAAAAGAGAGGCAAACTGCTAATTCGGGGCAGGCACGTTTTCAAAAGACGGCACCATTTTCAATCCTCCAGTGGTAAGCAAAGGGAAAAGTAAGGTCCGGCGGTAAGCAAAGGCCGCCCCCCGCTGAGCTGTGCCAAAGGGGAAAAAAGTTTTGGCTTGGAAAAAGGATCAGCATCGTCAAGTATTCAGAGTTTTTATTACAAGTGAGTTGGGGGAGCAGCTTGGCTGGAGCCGTCCAAGAGGGAGGCGGATGGTGGGTGGGGAAAAGAGGCACCTCTCTCCCCGCTTGGCTCGGAGAAGACGTCAATCACATTGAGAGAGGCCATTCGGCGTGAAGAGGAGGGGAGCTGCCCCCCCCCCCAGGATTCCCACCCTTGTCCAGACGGCTGCTTCCTGGCATTGTCTCGCGTGTGCGGAAGAAGGCCGAGGCAGGAGGTGGCCACGAGGCTTCCGTCCATCTGTCCCTCCAGGAACAGTTACGCCAGCGCCGCGCATGGCCAGAGGGCTGCTAGATTCTCAGGGCTCCATTTCTTGAGGAGAGGAAAATGGGGACTCGTTCAATCTGTGGCCTTCCTCTCTTTTCTTTTTTTGGTGGCGGTGGCAGGGTGCAGTCGTGGTGTTGGGGAAAAGGAGGAGGGGTGTCAAGAAAGCCCTCAAAAGGGGGCTGGAGCTGCAACTGTTGCTACTGTGGCTGCCGACGAGCTGGTGTCGGGAAGTCTGTTTTCGAGGGCCTCCGGGGAGAGCGTGGTGCTTGCCAGCCGCTGAGCCAAGGCGGCACTGGTGTGCCTACACTTAGGGGAGCTGCAGAGGCAACTGAAGTACTTGCCCTTGATGTTCCAGAACCTTTCTCCATAGTCGAACCTGGGAGGGGGCGGAAGAGAGACGCCAACTTAATTTGGAAATTCAAAGGGACTGGCTTTGATGTAAATACCCACTGAAAAAGCAATACAGGTCGACCCTCCCATATCTGCAGGAGATACATTCCAAGACCCGCCATGGATACCTGAAACCATAGATAACAGGGAACACTATCATGACACCTCTTAACCTTCTCTTTTCCAGGCTAAACATACCCACCTCCCTAAGCTACTCCTCATAGAGCATGGCTTCCAGAACATCCACCATTTTGGTCACCCTCCTCTGGACACGTTCCAGCTTGCCAATATTCTTCTTGAATTGTGGTGCCCAGAACTGGGCACGGTATTCAAGGCAAGGTCTGACCAAAGCAGTATAGAGTGGCACTATTATTTCCTTTGATCTAGACACTAGACTCCTATTAACGCAGCCTAGAATCACATTGGCTTTTTTAGCTGCTGCATCACACTGCTGACCCATGTTCCATTTGTGGTCCACTAAGACTCCTAGGTCCCTTTCGCATGTACTGCCATCAAGCCAGGTGTCACCCATCCTATACCTGTGCTTTTCGTTTTTTACTGCCCAAGTGTAATATTCTACATTTCTCCCTGTTGAAATTCGTGTTATTAGTTTCACTTCCTTTCCATGTTCTACGTTCAGGCCCGGACATACCCAATTTCTTCTCCTGCCTGGATGTGTCTACTGCTGAAGAAGGCAATTCTGGGGAAGCGCAGGTCCTGGTGCGACATGAACACACGCACAGCGATGAGATTTGGCTCACAGAAATGGTTGATGAAGCGGCTGATATTGCCATAGAAGCGGGCATCTATGCAGTAGATCTCTCTGTCCTAAGGAACATGTGGGTGGGGTGGTGGAAAGCAAAAACAATCTATCGTCACACCTTTTGTACATTTTTATTGATGTATTTTTTTTAAAAAAAATCTTTTAATTAAGTTTTTTAAAACACGATCATCTGCTTGTTTCCATATTATCGATCTTTAAAAAAAAATCTTGTGTGCTGCCTTGAGACCCAGTTTTGGGAGAAAGACAGGATAGAAATAACAAAAAATTAAAGACAAGTGCCAATATTTTATTCCTATTGCAAAATAAAGGACCACCAGAATGAGAACAATACCAGCCAATCCCAAAATTAAGACTTGACTAAAAAAAAAAAATTCTAAGTGTGGGGGAGGCAGGTGAGCAGTAATGAATGAATCTATCCATTTCGGTTTCTCATTTTCCCCGTTTCTGTATCAGTCTGAGACGATACAAAAATTAAGATTCATGCACCAACATTCATACACATTTTTCCTAACATACATTTTGGCACATGGGCTCTGCAAGTCTCCCTCCATGTAAGTGATTTTCCTGAATATAAGACAATCTTGCATGCATAGCCATTCCTGTATGCACATTTCTCAAACATATGCATTTGTGTACACCAGTGGTTCTTAACATGTGGTCTGGGGACCCTTAGGGTCTACAATATCCTCACAGAGGGTCCGTGAAGACTTGAAGGCTGATTGGCCCAACTCCTCCCTCCACATCACAGGAGTGAAGGCAAAGGCTGGCTGGCTTAGCCTGCGCATTGGCATTCAATCTGCTCCAGCCACAAACATGCAAGAAGAAGCAAAAGAAAAGTCTTCCTTCCCTCTTCAGTGCTGCTGAGGGAAGGTTTAATGAATGTTGTTGTTGTTGTTATCATTATTAGGGTTTTAAATCTTGTGTTAAGTCTTGGGGGACCATGGCAACAAAAGATATTTAAAGGGGGTCCCTGGTAAAGAAAAGGTTAAGAGCCACTGGTGTGTATGGGACCACAAAATTCCAAAAAGTACAAATACCCAAACGGATCCCTGTATTCCAATTCAACTATCAATTCAAGAAGTGTGGAATTTGGTTAAGTTCTTTATGGAAATTGAACAAAGATACCCTGCTATCCATACCAATGAGAGGGGATTGCTTTTGTCTATCGGAGATGATAGTGAATTTTACTCTCTCAGTCACCCCGACTATGAGCTATCGAAACACAGCATCGACCCAAGCTATTTCTGAACCATCAACCTGAGACCATCCATCTCTTACACATGCTTCCCATCACCCTCATGCCACAACCATTTTGCTCCTTCTAAAGGTGAGAAGAGCTTTCCCTTGCACCAAGCTTGCAGATTGCTCAGCGTCCAGTGTTAACAGGGAGGGAAGTAGGGGGGCAGGCAGGGCAGAGAGAATTCATTTTAGCACTTCTGCATTCCCCAGGAGTCCTTAATTTATTTATTTTTTAAATACTACCTTGTTGCCAAGGTCAAAAAGATAGCAGTCTTCTTCACGTACGTTTGCCTCTGAATCAGAGATCAGCTCTCCGACGTACCTGGCAAACAAGAGAAAAAGCAGACAGAAAATAAAATGTTAAGAAGAGCCATCCTGGATCAGATTAAAAGCATACCCAGTCCAGAATTTTGTGCCCCTGGTGATGATATGGGCATCTCTGGGAAGGTCACCAGCAGGAGGTAGGCACAAGAGCACTGGGCCCTTCAGCTGTCACTGGACTACAACTCCCATTAGCCCTCACCACTGGGTAGAGAAGGGGTGGGATTTGCATTAAAGCCATGAGCCATCTGAGGCCATTTGCAGCACCCCACCAAAATGGAGAGACCATTGGTTCCCCTGCTAAAGATTACGTGGTCTTCCAGAGTCATGGGGAGAGATTTAAAGAGAGAAACTTCCTCAACACATACACACACTGCACACTTAGTCCCTTCTTCCAAACAGCCTAGGATTGGGAATGCAGGAGCAAAGAGTCACCGTTATTCTAGATAAATGAAAATATGTTTGCATGCTGGTCTTGGGCTAAGTAAGATTGCTGCTCTAAAGCCGTGTTTATTGCATGGTTTTTCCTCGGGTCTTCTTGAGGCTATGACTTTGCATCTCATCATGCAATTCTGTAGCATTGCAGAGGCAGTAAAAATCCACCTGAGCTGATGAGGAAGTCACAGGCTGCTCCGGGAGGTTCAGAGTGACTTGGGGTTGTGCAATGAAACCAACAAATCCCACCACCCACCACCCAAAACCAGGGCACCCTAAACCCAAATGCCACTGTGGATGACTGAGTAGAAAACCTCTGCTCTCCCAATGCCCCAATCCTAAAGATCTGTCCTAACCACAAAGTCAACAGAAGGCTGCTTCTCATGAAGTCCCATTCCTGTCTCGCCAGAAGGCTGGAACTCTGTACTTCCATCCCTTTGCCTTTGGACACAGCCTTATTTCTCACCCCTTTGTGGGCCAAATCTTGTTAACCTAATTCCATTATCTCCTACACCTGCAAGAAGTCTCAGAAATATTTCCTGGCTGAACATTAGAGTCCCTTTAATGCCATGAGACATCTGGGGCCAGGTTAGCCAATGCATCACCTTCTTCCAAAATGACGGGAGGACTGGAAGCCAGGCCCTAAGTGGAGCAGCTTAGGGAGCTGGGCATGTTTAGCCTGGAGAGAAGAGAAGGTTAAGACATGACATGATAGCCATGTTTAAATACGTGAAAGGATGTCATATTGAGGATGGAGCAAGCTTGCTTTCTGCTGCTCCAGAGACTAAGACACGGAGCAATGGATTCAAACTTAAGGAAAAGAGATTCCACCTAAGCATTAGGAAGAACTTCCTAACAGTAAGAACTGTTCAGCAGTGGAATGCACTGCCTCGGAGTGTGGTGGAGTCTCCTTCTTTGGAGGTTTTTAAACAGTGGCTGAACGACTATCTGTCTGGAGTGCTTTGATTGGGTATTCCTGCATGGCAGGGGGTTGGACTAGATCCATCGAGTCCACTGCTCCATGTCCTAGACTCTGGAGCAGCAGAAAACAAGCTTGCTCCATCGTCAATATGACATCCCTTCAGATATTTAAACATGGATATTGTGTCACCTCTTCACCTTCTCTTCTCCAGGCTAAATATACCCAGCTCCCTAAGCCACTCCTCATAGGGCATGGCTTCCAGACCTCCCACTATTTTGGTCACCCTCCTCTGGACACGTTCAGCTTGTCTGTATCCTTCTTGAATTGTAGTGCCCAGAACTGGACACAGGATTCCAGGTGAGGTCTGGCTAAAGCAGAATAGAGTGGCACTATTACTTCCCTTGATCTAGACACTATACGATGAATGGAAGCTGCCCGGCTTCTGCGTATTCAGTGTCTCTTGGCACCAGCGGGGCGGCTGAACTGTGACACTGGTTTTTACGGTATGGAAAGAGACACGGGAGTCACTTCTCTTCACTGCATGCTGAACTAACCAAAGTGCTGCCATCTCTCTTTGCACCTTGATTTATACATGAGATCCAAGGGTTCTACCTTTCTTAGCCTTGTCCTCCTGTAGCTGAAGGGCCTTGGGTTACTTAACTTGGAAGGAATTTGTTTTCTTAGTTGTTTGTTCTCGAAATGCTGAGCTTGCCTCCCCCCCCCCACAAGGACTAGAACACTTCCTGTGATGTCACAGAGAAGATTATGACATCAAATGGGGACAAGAGATTAGCAGCAAAGCCAAAATCACCCTTGTGCAGAGGTGAAGGGCAGAAGCACAGAGGGACCACTAATCATCTCGGCAAGCTGGCTTAAGGCACTGACTCAATTAACCTCCAATTCCACTAAAGAGGTCCAAAGAAGCCAAAGACTGCCTAGAAAGGCTTGCTAATATACTCATGATGAAAACATGACACTTCCTAATCCATTGGAGCCTATTTTTGAGACTGTGCTAAAGCATATTCAGAAAAGGCTTCTGATATATTCAACACTTTCTCCCTTTGGGTTGAAGGTGGGAGGAAGCGGCTCTGTAATGAAATGTAAAGAAAATTTAAGAAAGACTCATTGGATCCCATCTGGCTAGGTCCTCCGTAAACTGCCTACGGGCTTGAAGACAAGGGCCCTTGCCAACACTTGCTGGTTTACAGTGGTGTACTGCCTCCGAACCTGTGGGTCTTGCTGAGCAGTGTGGTGTAGTGGTTAGAGTATTGGAGGAAAGGGGAAGGTCTAGTTTGTCATCCCGTCTGAATCATGGAACTTACTGAGTTCCCATGGACCACCTCTCACCTCACCCTCCAGGATTGTTTTGTGTACCCTCCAGGATTGTTGTGAGGATAAAGCAGAGGCAGAAGAGGAAGACAGACATATTTGGGACCCTGATCTTTGGAAGCCCTGGTGGTGCAGTGGTTAAATACCAGTACTGCAAACCACAAAGTTATGAGCTCGATCCCAGAGGTCTCCAAGGTTGACTCAGCCTTCCATCCTTCGATAGGATGGTAACATGGGTACCCAGCTTTTTGAATGAAGGCAATTAGCTAACACGTTGTAAACCACTTAGGGAGTGCTTCGGCACTGATAAGTGGTATAGAAATATCAATGCTATTGCTATTGATCTCACTGTGGGGTTACTTAACTCACCTTTTATTGATTAATTACATTAATTATTTAACCACTTTCCTGCTGAGGGTGATCATTTCAGAGGGGAGCTGAGCCAACTGTCGTCAGGTCAGAGCCAAAGATGGGGAGTACCATGTTTTCTCTGTGTGTCACCCCCTCTTTTCTCTCTGTTCTCCCTTCATCCACCCCCCAACACACACACTCTGATGTTCTCTCTCTTGCTTTCATTCTTTGGAAGTCCAGCGTGCTCCTGGGGGAAAGATCCGTCACCCTTATCAGAGATCTGAACTGACAGCTTGTGGAAGGCTTTTCAAACTAGGCGGAAGGCTACAGGTTTTCCCCTCTTGCTCCTTGGGCAACAAATCAGTGGGGCAACCACAGTTCTTAATATTGCCACAGGCTAACTACTTTGCCAGATGCACCAAAAACACTGGTGAATAGGGCTGCCACCTTTGCATGTTTCGTCAAAACAGCAATAATTCAAGCTACAGAAACACACCTAGAGAAAAGCTTAAAATAAGGAAGCATGCACACTCACAATCTATGTAGTACTTGGCACTGGTCTAAGTTGGGACAAGCATAGCTCAGCCCAAGAAGCATTCAAGAGACAGCAATGTCCAGGCAAAGAGAGGAAGACTGGTATGCTCAGCAAGGGTAAAACAGTTGTGGTGCTTCCTATAAAAGGAGACACACACAACCCTTTCCTCTTCCTGTAGTACTCATGGTCTGCAGGTTGAAGCGGCCCCGTTAAAAGAGAAGGCACTCACTCGCACACGAAGGTCCCCAGTGGAATGTCTTGTATCGTCCGCACACCCCAGCCCATGTTCTTTGTCCGAAAAAGCTGTAACCGAGCCCTGGAAGACAGGAGAAACACACCTCCGTGAGTGGTTGTGCAGTCCAGACGGTTCATTCCAGCTCAAAGAAAGACTTTATTTTCTGCAAGATGGCATTTCCAGCTGAATGTAAACACAACCTTCTACCTATAGCGATGGGTATGTGGGGGATTAAAAAGCAAGCCAACAGGACTCCTCTCAAGTTTGTTCTGGATCCCATATGTATTTACTGTATTTATGTAAAACCATATGTATTCACTGGAAGCAACTGACATACAGAACTAAAAATAAAAATAAAAAATACAGTTGGACCCCTGTATCCAGAGAACCAATATCCACAGTTTCAGTTATCTACGGGACACAAAAAGAAGAATACATGCCATGGAGTCTTCCCAGAAAATGCCTAGAGAAGCATCCTCTCTAGACATTTTCTATGTCTTCCAAGGCAACTCTATGGTATTTGAAACTGGAAGTGACATTATTTTCAATGATGTTCGCTGTTATTTGCGGTTTCTGGTCTCTGCAGTAAGTCAGGGAACCAAGCCCCCGTGGACACGGGGGTATGACAGTACAGTTGTCTCTCCATATCCATGCATTTGGTATCCATGGCTTGAAAATATTCTTTAAAAAATAGTAATCCAAAAAGCAAACCTTGATTTTGCCATCTTATATAAGAGACACCATGTGACTATGCCATTGCATATAATGGGACTTGTGTATTCATGGATTTTGGTATCCGTGGCCGGTGCTGGAACCAAACCCTAGCGAATATGAAAGGACAACTGTACATACAATGAGCAAAATGTTTCACCTTCTACCTTCTTCATTTGCTAAAGTGATTGCAAGTGAGTTGCTATCTCTCAGCTTGACCTACCACCCAGCAACTGAAGAAAGTGGAAGCCGAAACATTTTGCTCATCTGTATATATAAAAAGCTTGGGCATGTTTCCTTTCCCAGTGTGCTGACTGGCCACTTACCCAACCAATCCCCTCACTCCCTGAGCCAATCACCACCTATATGTAAAAAAATGCAATATTTTTTTCCTAAAATAATAGCGTGTAGCTGAACCGTGTGAACCTTTCAAATCTACTATTGTAGTGTATGTTGCGCTGGGTATAGCTAGTTGCATATATTTTCTGAGTTCTGTTTGTTAATCACTTCAATAAATATATATCTATGTATATGGATATGGAGGGCTTAAATCAAACCTGGCAACACCCTCAGTCAAAACATTTGGAAATGGAATCGAGTTCCAAAAATCAACCAAGGCAGTAAATTCCACCACCACCACCCCCAAATGTTCCCTCACTCACTTAAATCCAGTCCTCTTCCGGGTACTTAAAGTTCTTCAAATATTTGTAGATCTTCACAGCAACACCCATGTATCTTCGTCAGCATCATCACTTTCAGAAGCTACTGCGATGGCAGTGCTTCACCCCTCGCCCCCAGCCTTGCCAAAAGTAGTGTTTGGTGCATTCGTCATCCATCATTCATACACATGCACACAAATAGCAAACTCAGATGCTGAGCTATGATAGCTATGTAGCCAAAATTGGGGCTATTGAGAAAGAAAAGGGCGGTACAGACACATTCAGGGGAGACTTTAGATTACAAAATACATACAGGTTGAACCCACCCCCGGCTCCATATCCGTGAAGGATACATTCCTGGACTTACCGTTTGTAAGAGAAACTGTAGACAATAGCAAACCTATTAAAATAAAGGATTTATGGTACAAACATACCATAGAGTTATGTTGGTAGACCTAGAGATTCCTAGAGGGGACATTTCTCTAGGCATTTCCTAGTGCAACTGCATGGTATGTGTCCCTATTTTTTCAGCCCTGGTTAACTGAAACCGTGGATGTTGGTTTCATGGATATTTGGGAGTGCACATAATAATAAAATAAATTTGGGCAGAGGTGTCAAAAGGGGGCAGCCCTCCCCCACCAAGCCAACAACCGCATGAGCATAGTGACAGAATGCTGAGTATATGGTGATGGGGGTATTTTGGAAAAGGGTATATCTAGCAGGTTAGCATACTAAAAAGGTGCACTCTGCTCTGTAGCAAAGGTTGCAAGCTTATGACCCAGTTTTGAGAGTAATCCCCACTGCAGTCAATGGGAATAAATTCCAAAGAATAGACATAGGATTGCACTGTAAAAATACACCAAAAAAGTGATACAGGAAAGAAAAAAATAGCAGCTGGGGAAGGGAAGCACGAAGACATTGTTACACCAAAGCAAGAAGGAGGCAATGAACCATAAACGAGAGACCTGTGAAATCATCTCCCCTGAATCTCATCCTCATATTTCAAACCAAGTTGTAATACAGTACCTCTTATTTGTATCTCACTGGAGAAAGAACAGAGGGATCAAGGAGAGGTTTGGATATGCTTCAATTAACTCTAAAACTTCTGATCAATTTTTAAAAAAAACCTTTCCCATTAGAATTGAAGAAATCTCAGAAGGACCTTGTACGCTATCTGCGACTTAAACCTAATCTTAAGACCCTAACAGGTTTGACACCTGAATCAACACTGTAAAAAGAGACAAAATATTCAAGAAGGGAGGACTGAAAGCATCTATCGTGTGGAGACCACAAGATATAGTCAAAAGCATCATACAGAGTGGTGGTTCTTAACCTGTGGTCTGGGGACCCCCAGCAGTCCACAATGTCCTCACAGGGGGTCCGCAAAAGCTTGAAGGCTGCTTGGCCCACCTCCTCCCTGCAGTGGAGTGGCTAGCTGGCTTGGCCTGCACATTGCCATTCAATCTGCTCCAGCCATAAACTTGCAGGAAGAAGCAGAAGAAAAATCTTCCCTCCCCCTCCAATGCCTCTTAGGGAAGGTTTAATGGACTTTTTAACAGTTTAATTGTATTACTATTGCTATCATTATCAGGTACTATTGCTATCATTATTTCTATTAGGGTTTTAAATCTTGAGTGAAGTCTTGGGGTCCATGGCAACAAAAGATATTTAAAGGGTGTCCCTGGTAAAGAAAAGGTTAAGAGCTACTGATACAGAAGGTGTCCAAAACTGGGAAGCCACAAGAATCATTATGGGAACCTAACTGGCAATCAGAAGAGGCCAGAAAGCAGGGACATGCAGGTTTAATTCTGCTCAATGACAAAGCCTACTGTGTGATTCTGGGTGTGTTGCCGCCTCTCAGGCTGACTTGCTGCACAGAATAAACATGAGAGGCACCTCACGTCCCATGTTTTCTACTGTAAGTATGCTGGGATTTGCAGCAGCAATACAGTGGGGCTTCCCTATCAGTGGGGTATGGACATTAAAGCAGCTCTCCAAGGTCCTCCATTGGAGAGGGAGATTGGATTCAGCACCTTGTACAGCTCCCATAAAGCCTGAGTCTTAGAAACTGAAATAGGAAATTGAAACTGTTAATGATTTCCCATACCTTGGACCAATCACTGATCAGAAGGGAGATTGCAGTCAAGAAATCTGAAGAAGACTAGGCAGCTATGAAAGAACTAGACAAGATCTTAAAGTGCAAAGCTAGAGAACTAAACACTAAAGTTAGGCTCCTCCAAGACATCGTATTTGCCATTACCACGTATGGATGTGAAGGCTGGAGAGTGAAGAAAGCAGACAGAAGGAAAATCAACTCAATTGAGATGTGGCGCTGGAGAAGATTGCTGAGAATACCATGGAAGAACAAGAAGAAAAGCAAATGGGTTCTAGAACAGACCGAGCCTGAACTCTCCTTGGAAGCCAAGAGGACTAAATTGAGGCTTCGTACTTTGGCCACATCACGAGAAGGCATGACTCACTAGAATAGACAATAATGCTAGGGAAGGTGGAGGGCAGTAGAAAGAGAGGAAGACCACATAGCAGATGGATACTCAACCAAGGAGGCCATGGTCCTGAGCCTGCAGGACCTGAACAGAGCGAATGAGGACAGCGGCACTTGGAGATGTCTCATTCACAGGGTTGCCATGAGTCGAAGTTGACTCGAAGGCAGTTAATAACAACAAGAAGACCCTGAATGGATCCACCACCCTGATAGCAGCAAAGTTATCAGCTGCTACAGTAGCAGTAGAAGCGGTAATAGATTTTCTTTGGGGTTTTTTCCAGGCTTTGAGGCCCTGTTCTGGAATAGTTTCTTTCTGGCGTTTCACCTGCATCTGTGGCTGGCATCTTCAGAGAAACTATTCCAGAACATGGCCTCACAGCCTGGGAAAAAAACATGGAAAATCTATGGATGCCGGCCATGAAAACCTTCAACTTCACACAGAAGCAGTAATGTTGGTGAGAACTTGGGAGGGTTGCAAAGAGGACGGTGGGTATGCAGCCCACAAGACAAATTATGCCCATCCATGGTTTGCATCATTAACCCTCTTCTCCAGGGAGCTCACATCTCTTCTTCTCCCTACCTTTTTATCCTTACAACAACCCTAGGAAGAAGACTGGGCTGTGAAAGAGCAATTGGCCTTGTGAGCTTCATGGCCAACTGCTCATTTGAACCCAGGTCTCTCTTTATCCCAGTGCAAGGCACTAACCATCATACTGCATTCCAGCTCTCTTAAGCGCACAGGGCTAGGGACATTCTGCGCTAAATAAAACATGCATTCAGCTGTCTCACCGGAGCCCGTTTTGTACCACGCGGTTCCGGCAAGTCCTCCAACACGAGCAGGCATGGTTACACTCAAAAATCAAGGGCGGCTCAACTGTGTTGAATTCTGGCAAGAGACGGCCATCCTGTAGAGAAGAGAAATAAGAGAGGGCTGTGTTAGTTCTACAGTATGGAGAGCTGCAGGGTTTTTTTTTTAGTAAGAGTCAAAGACAACCACCTCAGTTGCTGGTCCACTGAATCCCTTCGGGCCTGGCACATCCAACCCACTCCCCAAGAGGAGGACCCTCTCTGGACAGAAACCTAGGAAGAAGCTTTGTACCTGAAGCCTGGAAATGTGGCCTATTTGTATTACAGCTTCCAGAATCCCCATGAACCTAAAATTCAACATGGTCACTGGTGGCTATTTCAGGTTCGATTCAAGGCATGGAGGTGTTTCCAGAGTATGAGAAATGGCCGGTTATTCCTTTATAGGGTGGAGTCTCAGAGCTATAGTCCAAAAAAAGCAAGCTCCCAACTAGGTACAACTACAGTACGATACCTGCACCTGTGGGACCAGTACCTGCGGATTCACTTACCTGTGTCCAAAAAAACATGGTCTAGGCACCTTCCAGGTCCTCCAGCATGACTCTATGATAAACTTCCTGGAAGCTGACCATAGAGTTGCACTGGAGGACACAGAAGGTGCCTAGAGATGCATTCCTCTAGGCATTTTCTAGGTCTTCCAGCACGAGTCTATGGTATTACTGGCCGGAAGCCATTCATTTTAACAGGGTTTGCTACTATCCATGGTTTCTGGTATCCACAGCAAGTCTAGGAACAGACCCCCTGCAGATACGGGGGTCATACTGTATTTCTCTTTCTCTGCAGCTTTCTTCAACCCAATGCCCCCCAGATATGGAGCTATCCAATCTATTTGGAGGGAGCCAGGTTGAGGACAGCTCTAACTCTTGATGAGCAATAATGCTCCACAGCTTGAAAGGGGAGGGGGGGTTTGCTTTCTCTTGGAATTAAAATCTAGGTTTTTGCGCATCGAACAAGAGTGATGTGCCCCTAAGTCAAGAAGCCTTGATAAAGCAGGTTAATTCTTTGTTGTAGCTCTCAATGTTTGGTCTCCCTGTTGCTTGGGACTCCAAGTCCCAGAAAGTTCAGCCAGCACAGCCAACTGTTCAAGTCCAAAACATCTGCAGGGTCAAAACTTGGGAATCAAGGGATGAGGATGTTTACAACAGGACAGAAAGAGCCAAAATGTAAAATCTGGCTCTCCCAGATAGCAGTAATCTCCATCACCAAGGAAAAGAAAACTTTTGGTTTCCTTGCTGGCAAAAATAGCTACACCTTTGCCTTTTGCAGTTCAAGTGTGACTGGGAGCAACAAAGACGGAGCTCTGCAAAAACACGTCCATGTGCTGCTCTGGAGGTCCCCCATGTGCATGCATGCACACCCAGAGAACTCCAGAATTAGTCTAAATTTGGCTCTGCCACCCATCGACTTTAACCCTTTCCGTATAACCCAATGGGAAGTTACAGGGTTCAGTTTGTGCTTCACAGTCTGACTCTGCAGAGCTTCACGTATCCCCCCAACCCTGTGGAAGGGAAGCTGAGCAAGGCGCATGAACAAGAGTGCACACAACCTCTAGGAGCAGTAGATAGGAAAAGAATGGGAGTTTCCAGAAGTAGCTCCATCAGGAGATTCCTTTTCATTTCCTGCCTACTAGGAGCGAGCAGGAAGAGCGACCCGACACTGTAGGATGTTCAGACCTCATCTACTGGGAAATTAAGCCTATTTACCACAGGGACAATAACCACCTCCCCTGTAAACCACAAAGCATGCAAAATCCTCACCCGGTCGTACCAGCAGCGCATACTTAATTGTCCACACATGCACTTACTGGAAGAGCAGTCATCTATACACACGCAGTACTGTAAGTTGGGAGGAGAGACAAAAAAGAAATAAAAAACGTGAATTACTTTTTGTGCTATGTGAGCAGTCAATAGACAGGGTGACACAGTTATGCAGGCTAGATAAGGGATATGAAAGCAGGGGAAAGGCCAGGAAAGCTTTTTCCAATTCGACAACCACTTGGGACTGAAAATTTCCAGCAGAAAGGTCTCGCCAGAGAAGCAACTGGGAAGTAAGGGTTGTAAGAAAAGAAGTCTACCCCAGGAGAAACATCCACAAGTGGATAGAGATGCCTTTGCAATACTTCAAAGGCAAAGGGCACAGCAGGAGTGGAGGTCCGTTGGCTGTCCAAATGATATTGGACCATTCCCATCAGCACCAGTCGGCATGTCCAGCAATAGGTGTAGTCCAACTACAAGCCAGCTTAGGTTCCAGCTTCTCTGGTGCTTTTATATTTCTGATTTTTATTTATTTGGATGGTTTATAATTTTATTGCTTTACACTGGGGCTTACTTTTTTTTTTTTTACCCCTTTTGTAAAGAGCCCTGGGAGCTCAGGATGAAAGGTGGGTTAAAATAGTTTAGATTAGAGTGGCATTTGTCTGGAGAATTAGATCAGAGTGGGAATTTTGTTGGCACACAAGTCCCATCAGTCCTAGCCAGCATATCTAATGGTCTGGAAACAAGGCAACTGTTGTTGTCATTATGCGCCTTCATGTCATTCCCGACTTTTGCCGACCCAAAGGCGCTTTCTGAGCAAGATTTGTTCAGAGGGGGGTTTGCTTTTTCCTTCCTCTGAGGCCGAAAGAGTGTGACTTGCCCAAGTGGGGGTTTCCATGGCTGAGAAGGGATTCGAACCCAGGTCTCTGTGTGTCCTAGTTCAACACTCAAATCACTACACCCTGCTAAGCTCTGGGAGCTGTAGCTCAACATTATCTGGAAGGTTGGAGCTGCCGACCACTGTTTAAAATAAATGATGCCTAAATAAAAGTGCACAGGTCACCCAGCCCAGTGACTGAGGAAGACCACTTCTCTCTGAATGCATCAATTTCGACAGATTGCAGAGAGGAAAGGGGGGAGGAAGGGGGCAATGACCCCTCTGCTCAACTGTACTGGCTCAGACGTTTTTGTGCTCTCCAACCCATCTGTGTGTGCAGACCAGAGAGTGACTTCTCTCATCCCAAGAGAAGAAGAGGAGAAAAGGAAAGGCGTGGGGAAAAGCAAGAGAGAGAAAGCAAAGCAAGGCTAGCTGCTGCAAACAGCCGGTCTGAACCTGCAAGTGAGTGATGTTTCTGTCGATGTTCATCGGGGAAGTCACGCAGTTCTGAGAAACGTATTTGTAGTTGGTAGGACAAGGCTCGCTGTCGACGGAATTGACACACGGGATCGGGATCCGCTCGTAGCCCCGGGCGATGTCTCTGTCACAGCGGGGAGAAGGAAATAATCACTTTAAGACTACAGCAGACAAGAGAGCGAGAGAGAGATAGGGAGCCACACAAACACAGAAAAGAAAGCCCTCTCTCCATCCACCCAGGCAGGCGGAGCATTTATCAAGCAATTGCCACACAGGGACGAACCAGCCCCACTTCGCCTTTCATCTTAGCGCTTCCAAACTTGAAAGCAATTCTCAAGACACTCCGCGCCCTTGAGAGCTCTGCATCTCCTTTTGCTATGCTGCCAAGAGACCCCCCCCCTTTTTTTTTTTTAATGACCAAGTAGCAAGGCTTTCCAGAATTTGGGTTGGTAGAAATAGGATAAGGAGAGAGGGAACCCAACTTGGGAAATTTACTTTTTTAGGGGGAAGAGGGAATAGGGCATTTTTAAAAAAACTCGACAGTGAAGGTTTTTCAAGAAAGGATGCTGTATTGTTTGTACTGAATTGTTCTTAACTGTCTTAAAAAAAATTTTTAAGGTGTATATTTTAAACTGTTTTACCACTGCAAATAGTTTAATTCTACTTTAATGTTCTGGGTTGGGTTTTTTTTAAAGCTATATTGTACTTCTTTGAAATTGTAGGCCACCTTGAGTGCTGATTTTTGGGACAAGGTGAGATATAAATGGAGAAGGAGAATCATAGAATCATATTGATATTGTTTTAATAATGTAATTAATTTATTTCTGTTTTATGTACACTTTTTGTGTGTTTTAATTGTGTGTTGTTTTTTAAAGTGTGAACCACTTTAGGTACCAGCCTTGGGGAAAAAGAGGGTTATAAATATAATCTCTCTATATAAAACTTTTGGTTATGTTTCCTTTCTCAGTGTGCTGACTGGCTGCATAGGAAACATACCCAACCAATCCCCTCACTCCCTCAGCCACTCACCACCCATGTGCAAATTCCCTCTCCACCTCACAACTCACTCCTGCAACTCAATCTGCATCTACACCCCCAGCCTCACAAAGGCTCCTCCCTCCTCTCACTCCCTCAGCCACTCACCACCCACATGCAAATTCCCTCTCCACCTCACAATCCACTCCTGCCACTCAATCTGCATCAACACCCCCAGACTCACAAGGGCCCCTCCCTCCTCTCCCTCCCTCAGCCAATCACCACCCACATGCAAATTCCCTCTCCACCTCACAATCCACTCCTGCCACTCAATCTGCATCAAAACCCCCAGACTCACAAGGGCCCCTCCCTCCTCTCACTCCTTCAGCCATTCACCACCCACATGTAAAACACTGAAATATTTTCCCCCACAATAATAGTGTGTAGCTGAACTGTGTGAACCTTTCAAATCTACTAGAACGGCGTATGTTACGCCAGGTACAGCTATACTAGTAGTAGGAGTAGGAGTAAGAAGAAGAGGAAAAGGAAGAGGAGGAGTTGGAAGTGGCCTCATGGACCATCCAGTCCAACCCCCTGCTCAGTGCAGGATCTCAAGCTAAAGAAGAAGTTCCCTTTTCCGGACTATATCTCTCAGAATCCCACAGCTAGTATGGCCACTGATCATGCTGGCTAAAGCAATCTGGGAGTTGTAGTGTAAAAAAAAAAAGGAACTTTTTCCAAGCTCTAGAAAGCAGCTTTCAATCAGACAGTACAGCTAAGACAGGTAAGTCAGGTTGGGCAGCCTTGCATACCTGCTCAGCGTCCTCTCCACCTGGACAGGTTTGTCAGGAGTTGATTCTTTGAGGGTCTTGTTCATCTGCAGAGCAACCCAGACTTGAGAATTGAGGCTGGAACACTGCAGCGGCGTCTCCCCCTCCTTATTCTTCAGGGTGACGTCCGAGCCTCGAGAGAGAAAGAGGCTGCAAGGCAGAGGAAGACACAGAAGTGACGCAGACCCACAGATAAGGGGAGTGGTCATCACTCAGCAGGAAAGATAACACTTTGCTTACAAAAAGAGCCAGGCTTCAATCCGAAGGATCACACATTGAAAGAATCCTGGGTAATAAGCAAAACTTGGAAAGAACTAATTACAAGCAACCAGTTACTTGCAATTAATTTCTTTCTGCAAAACTGAACACTACTCTTTGCCACAATAAAGCTATAATTTCTGGTTACTTTTACAGTTACAGGGTTGTCACCTCTAGCTCTGGAGGAGGGGAGTGTGGCTGACAAGGAGTTACCGCAGGCCAAAATGGCAGCAGGCTTCTCCACCTTCCTAATCTATGTAGGATGTTCGAAGCCTATCTACTGGAGAAAAGTCCTGCCCTGGCACCCAAGGCTTTTCGACCTGCATGAACTAGGTGGAGCACCAGGGCAGCCATCTTCTTGGCACGCTACCATTCGGCGGAAGGGAGAACACTCAAAAAGGCATCACAAACACCATCTTTTTCTCTCATCCACTTGGATGCAGAGGAGAGCAAAAGATGACAGAGGACCCACTGCTAGAGCAGTACTTACACGACGCACTCGTAGCGGTTCTCTCGGGCCGCAATGTGCAGGGGTGAATCCCCGTGGATGTTCACCGCATGCAAGTCGCACTTGGCAGCCAGCAAGATCTCTGCAATGTCGACGCACCCCGAGAAAGCAGCCCAATGCAAGCAAATGTTCTCCTCCTAGCATGTGGGGAAGGAAAAAAACAGGAGTGTTTAGTGCCTCCAAGCTGAAGGCTGGGGTTGGGGAAGGACTCCCCTTTCATTCATTCGGCAGTATGTAGGAGGCCTTCTCAAGACTGCTCAGCCGCCTCCATGCTCTCCGAGCTGCGAGGGAGAGCTACCCTCATCGCCTTATAAGGACAAATGAGTCATTTGTTTGCAAGCCACAACACGATCAGGACTGAATCCACAGGGAGATGCCACAGGCACGAAGGGAAAAAGCAGAGCAGCCTGGCCTAAAAAAGGGGCAGGAACCAGTTAGGAAGACAGACTTCCAGCAGGGGACCCTGAAGTAACAAATCTGGATTGGACACAGGCAGGGAAGGAAAAGCAGTAATGTGTTCCCCCCCCCTCCCCATCAGATGCTGTGAGCAGCTGCCTTCTCCCTCGAAGCCCAGAAGGGCTTGAATACTTGATCAACCTGACACAGAAAAGGTTGTGTGTGTTGTTTTAATCATAAAAAATCTGGGGGGTTTTAACGCATATCCCCCAACGCCTTCAAAATGAGGTATTAGAGGAAACATTCTTCTAAGGGGCAGGGGAGAGAAAGAAATTGCTTTTCCACTCACAGGTGCTTTGCTTATGGAAGCAGTTCTACTCTTCTCCTTCAAGCAGTTCCATATCCTGGTTTATTTTAACTTTTATTATGCAACTAGGATTTTAAAAACCTTCCTCTAACTGAGTTGTGGAGTGTTTTCTGACCCCAATGAGAATGCCAACTTATTACAGGGCATACATTAGGTTTTTCCCATATCCAATAGGGTGGTCAGGTTAAATAAAGGACAGGGCTCCTGTACCTCTTGCGCAAGCAACACCTGTTGAATTTCACTTTGCAACACAATCATTAAAGGTACAGGAGCCCTGTCCATTATTTCACTTGGCACCGCTAATACGCAAAGGAGTATTTGTGTGTGCAGCATCAAATGGGCTCCATTCCAACACCCAGTGTTGCAAAACACAAGGTGGAAGGAAAGTGAAATAAAATCAGATGAAATAAAATAAAGCTAAGAAATGTCCATACCCCCCGCCCCCCTTGGGGAATAGTGGGAAATGTATAAAACCGCTCCTCTGTGGAGGGAAAAATCAGTTGAAAAGGAGGATTTGGGGCTGGGGGGCGGGGGAAACCACACACATTTTTAAAAAGTGAAAAACCCCTTTGCAAGACTATCCCATGCTGTTTCAGGGTCAATCACCAGAATGGTTTCCACAATGAAGCAGCCCCGGGGAAGCACAAAAAAATCCAGCAGTGCAATCTTCCAAGCTTCACAGGATGCCCACCACTGACCTAGGATGATCAGACTCATCCATTTAATTGTCATCAGCAACTACGCAGATTGCTTACGTTGTCTCGGATGTTGATGTCAGACCCTTTGGCCAGTAGCAGCTTCACCAACTCCACGTGTTTGTATTCGGTAGCCCAGATCATCGGCGTCCAGCCTCCGTCATCCTGGGAATGTCAGAGAAGCCAAGCGTGATCAGAACCAAGGTCTATCTGACCCCAAAGCATCCTGTTTCTAGCAGTGGACAGCTGATGTTTCCCCAAGCAAAGCACAATGACAAGAGCCACTGAAGGCCCACTGTAATTAATGGGCCTAAAGTTAATCATCAATCCAGAAATGCATTCCTAATGAGTGGGTAACTCTTCCTATGTGCCTGCATTTCTAGACACTTGGCAATGACAAGCACACACCCCTCCTATCATCCATGTGCTAGCACGGCTCTGTAGGGTTGTCTATATGGTGAAAATACTCCTCATAGAATTCAAGGATAATATAATTTGTCTTTTTGTCTAAGCAGTTAGTTGTTACACATTGTGGAATTTTGTATATATTGTTTTGTCTTTTCTGTTTTAATATACTTTAATATTCAAGAAAAATAATTTTAAAGCAAACAAACAAGCACATCAGGATTCTTTTAAAGGCTTATTCCAGTTTGCTGCCCAAACTCAGCACAACATGATACGCCATCCAATTTCAACAGGGGGTAGAGGCTCCTAGAGTTACCAAAGAATCCACTCCTGCTCTAGGGATATAGGATACTGTGTACGGATATGTGGGTACGTGTGCAACTCCTTGGGTTTGTCTTCCTTAGACAGTGGAACAGAAGTGGACTGGGTGGGCAGGGGCTTACCTGGCAGTTGACATCCATTTGTTCGTTGGACAGGAGATATTGCACCACATCGTAATGCCCCTTCTTGGCTGCCAGGTGCAAACACGTGGAACCTTCTGCATCCTGAACAGAAGTGTACAGACAGGCCAAGATATCATCACCTGAATAATCTTGACGTTCACAAGAGGGATTCTGGGATGCTTGAAGGAAGCACATAGGAGAGCAGGATCTGACCCATGCAGTGGGACCCAGTGAGTTGAATGCAGGTACAGTAGAGACCCCCATATCTGCTGATTCATTACCCACTGATTCAGTTATCCACAGGACACAAAACAGCACACCTACCATAGAGTCTTCCTAGAAAATGCCAAAGAGGCATCCTGACATTTTCTAGGTCCTCCAAGGCAACTCTATGTTATTTTAAACCAGAAGTCCCATAATTTTCAATGGCGTTCACCGTTATCCACAGCTTCCTGTATCACGGGGGGCCCCAGAACCAATTCCTTGCAGATACAGGCATCCTACTGGACCAGCCATATTCTGGGGCCTGCCAGGTATTCAATTAACCCTCTGTCCTTTAGCATCTTGTTAGTCTGTCCGTTTCATTTTCTCCTGGGTTGGGACCCAGTGCGTCTCACAAAAAGAATCAGTTAAAATCCCAAAAATATTTTTTTAAAAAATAAAACTATTAAGATCACTGCACTAAAAGCTGTATAAAATCATTTAAAAGGCATTTAAAAACCCCACAGCAATTCTTTTCCCCCATTGGTTATTAATATTCTCACGCACACCACTTTGGCACCACACGGAGATCTCTTCAGATGCCCAGCCAGCCTGGAAGTGAGAGCACATGCTCTCCGCCTATGGAGATTCTTGGGGTCTCGCCAAGGACCTCTGGCAGACAGTCTTTAGCTGCTAGGCGATGGCTGGCAGGGTAATCTTTCAACCACTGATATTCTGCCACACCACTCCGCGAGGCAAGCCCAGCTCAAGGAACGCCTGCCCTCTTTGAGTGCCTTCCTCCGATTTATCTTACTAATAAGCCATCAGCACGCTTCCCTGGAAAAGCATCGGCACGGTCAGTTCTAAGCTGCTTGAATCCCCCTTAGCCAGCTCTCTTGCCTTAGCAGAGTTTGAAGGCCCTCTCTCACCACCTGATGCTGGCTGTACAGCCAAATGCCCGCCACTGTTCTTTCCACCAGGTAGGCACAAGGTTAAGAAGCATGTCCTTACACTGTCTAATTCCAAAGCACCCATTTGGGAATGGTGGTGTATGTAGTTCTAGAATGCACCTCCTTCTGCCTGCCATTAGCAGCCTCTAGGAGACCCGGAAATTCTTGGATGACTGTACTGCAGGTTGTGGGATTACTAAGGCCAGTGTCATTCTTCTCTCCGATGGTGTCACCTGGCATGATTCGGCCTCTCCGCACACACACACACCCCAGTGCTGCCACTGGCAGCAGGATCCCAAGGCAGGAAGGAGATGTGGGCAGAGCTTCATCCAGGAAAGGAGATCTCCCCCTATGTGGCACCACTGTTTGTATTGCCCTACTGATGTCTATGCCAGGGGTGGGGGATGTCAGGCCTGGGAAAGAAACCTGGCCCTCCCAGGATCCCGATCTGGACCTCCAGACTTGATCAGATGGCCACAGCTTCTTTTGATACCATCATTTCATAGAATGATAGAATCATAGAGTTGGACGAGACCACAAAGGCCATCTAGTCCAACACCCTGCCCTGTAGGAATACGCAATCAAAGCATTCCTGACAGATGGCCATCCAGCCTCTGTTTAAAACCCTCCAAAGAAGGAGACTCCACCACACTAGAAGGCAGTACGTTCCACTTCCAAACAGCTCTTACTGTCAGGAAGTTCGTCCTAATGTTTAGGTGGAATCTCTTTTCCTGGAGTTTGAGTCCACGGCCCCGTGTCCTAGTCTCTGGAGCTACAGTTTAAAAGGTCTGATTGATTTTTTTCCTTTTTTTTTTTTTTTTTTTAAAGATAGGGTGTCCAAGATGGCACCGGCCATGTGGAGGGTGGGAGTTTGGAGACTACAGAAACCCGTCCTACCAGGAGCGTAGGCAGGAAACAGACTGGCTAGCCTGGGGTCGTCCCTCTAGGATGACCTCACTGGGGGCAGGCCAAGTCCTTTTGTTTCCTGCCTACTAGGAGCATGTGGGGAGGGACAACCCAAAGCAATGGGATGCTCTGGAGCCCTCCCCACTGGGAAAACAAGCTTGCACCATCCTCAATGTGACATCCTTTCAAATATGTAAACATGGCTATCACGTCACCTCTTCACCTTCTCTTCCCCAGCTAAACATACACAGGTCCCTAAGACACTCTGCAAAGGGCACGGCTTCCAGACTTCCCACCATTCTGGCTGTTCTTTGAACGTTTCCCCAATTGTGTCTATCTCCCTTCCTGCATTCTAAAGTACCTTTCTGAAGGCTTAAACTACTGGCAGTAAGAGCATTAGCCTACATCTGTCTTTTTTGGTCCCCCTCTACTCTATCCACCCATGACTGGAACGTGGCCCCTCTTTGAAATTGAAGCTATGAAGAAGAAAAAGCAAGGCCAGGACAATGGGGTAATGGATAAGGTTTGGTACACCCTCCTCAAAAAAGTGCTGTTAATTTCTCAGGCATAATCACTGCAAACGACTCAGACCTCATCTTAGAGCTTGGGAATTTAGCAACCCATCCGTTGCCAACTCACGGCAAGAGCTTGGGTAAATTACTTCTTCCAGGACTACAATTCCTCAAGCTCCCCATACTGGCTGAGGAATTCTGGGACCTGCAGTCCAAACAGGGCTACCAGCACACTGTGCCTCCCTGAGAGACAAGAGCAAGATAGCCCCAGTACCTTGGGATCTACTAATGCGCCAGCCTTGATGAGGTATTTCACAGTCTCCAGGTGGTTATTCTCTGCCGCTTCCATGAGAGGAGTCCTCTGGTCCTGAGAGCAGGTGTCTATATTAGCACCAGCCTGTGCCAAGACACACAAACACACACGCAAACACACACGGAGAAAGAGTGGGAAGAGTTACTCCCTGCACCACCCAGCTAATATCATGCACAACTGTGGTTAACAAGAAAACAACCTTCTCTGCAGTGTCTTCCCCACCATGCCCCCACCCATCTAGCATCCCCTTTATATTCATTTAGCTCCCCATTGAAGACCTCTATCTTCCCACAGGCGTTTAATCTTTGATTTATTGCTTTTTATTATCAGTTTTTACTGAGGCTTTAAAAAAAAAATCATCTTAATACTGAAAACAAGCTCTCTTATCGTTGTGACTGGTTTTGTTATTTTACTGACTGCTTTTGGATTTTTTATGGCTGCACGCTGGTCCAAGGGCATTTACCAGCTGGGCAGGACATTAATGTCATAAATACTGCAGAAAGTCACGCAACTAAATTGCTAACTCACCCTGTACTGTGAAGGGATTTGTAGCTTTACTGCTCCCATCTGACTGAAACCCAGTCTATACGTGAGATCCAGATCTCTCTGAGACCTACAGCAGGCAAATCCTTGACTTTCCCATAGAGGGACAGAAGAGATTGTCTGAAACACTGGACTTCAGACTAGCATTATCTAACGCCTGGTGTTCTTCAGATGGGTTGGACTAAAGCCCCAACCCCATCTGACTACAATCCTTTTGCACCAAGGTTATGTCCACGTGGGTCGCAGGAGGTGGAAACCATGTCTCATATTCTACTATCCTGTGTTCTTCATCCTCAGAGTCATAAACAACTGATTTTTCCCCCTTGTTAAGCCATCTATCTGACCATTCAGAGACATTCTACAGCAAATTTTTATTAGAGGATAGCTATCCTAATGTTACCTTGTCAGTTGCTAAGTTGTTATCTGTGGTCATTAACACCAGTGAGAGGGAAGTTTAAAAGGTAAAAAGTTGGCCTGAGTTCAAAAAGTTTACTAGCAACTATGCTAATTTTATTAATTTTTTGCACACATGAATGCCAAGCCAGTTTAATAATAATAATAATAATAATAATAATTTATTTTTACCCCGCCCCTCTGTTAAAAACAATCGGGGCAGCTTACAACAATTAAAATGCAACAATGCTGACTAAAATCCCTAAGCACCACCCACCCCCACCCTCCCTCATAAAAAGATATTAAACTAGTATAAAATTAAAAACCACCTAACTAAAATCACATTAAAAAAATAAACTAGTATAAAATTAAAAACCACCTAACTAAAATCACATTAAAAAAAATACAAGGTTAGTTTTAGTTCTATGTGTATATGTACTTTATATATGTAATAATGTATAACTTTGTTGGATGTTTGATGGGTCTCTGGACTGTATGAATAAACTTGACTTGACTACAGCCTTTGACCAATGTGGAGGGTACAAGATTGGGCAAAAGTGGTGTAGACCAGTGCTACTCAAAATGATAGTTGATGGACTGGTCCACAAGCAATCCGCTGCTAAACCTTGGTGAGTTTCCAAAAAATGAAAGAACAAATTGTAACCAATGGGCACAAATACAGTGACAGTCCCTGGCACATTTGGGGGGGAGGAAGGAAACTACCATCAGATAGCATGAGAGGTAGACGTTACATTTGGTGCAGACAGTATTCATCCAAATGGACCAGGAGACCAAGTTGCTATAAGGTAGCTTCTCACATCCCTAGTCTCTACAGCCTATCATTTAATCCTGAACATAAGCTCAGAATTAGTCCTAGCAGAGGCATGGATCTTGCAATGTGTTTACTACGCAATAGAACACAGTCTGTGTCTTTTTAACAAGGGCACAAATACAGTGCCAGTCCGGTTGGCTGGTCAGGACCATCTTGTGGGAGTTGGCAAAGGAGTGCACTGAAAGCAGAGCAATGGACATTGTCACCCCCTACCAATCTCCCAATATACTCATTTAAAAAAAAAAATTGTGGGCTGAACCTGAATAAGCATATGGCAAACGTCCACATGTCCAGATTCTGCCGCAGCATGAAGAGGGGTTCTCTTATTCTGGTGCTCCATTTTGAAGTTGGGATCAATCCCATCCACTGAAAAAGAAAAACACAGACAACCTTTTCCAGCTGAGCTTAAAGAGAGAGACAGAGAGGGCAGAGAGCAGCACAAAGAGCAAATCCACAACAGGTAGTCAGGAAGAGATGGAAAAGAGACCCGTTTCCAGTGTAGTACTTGGACCAAGATTGGCTCTCACTCCTTGATCATCTTTGCTAGCTCAAAGGGATTATCAAGAATCCTACATAGACAGAGAATGTGCCATCACAGAGCAGGAATGTCAAATAGTCTCAGGTTGCAAAATGCAGGGTGTGGGTTATGTAGACAGCAACCCTTTCCTTGCATGGGATTTGCCTTCCTTAGTGTTCTCACAGTTCTGCCACTATTACGCTATTACAAGACAGCTGCTACAAAAGGAACTGCCCATGTTTGGATGATCACGTCTCAGCTTAGTTGCCTTCTGGCTGGGCAGGCATCCTCTCTCTACTCCTAACTACACACAAGTGAACAAACAATGCAAATAAAGACAAAATGGCTGTCCGCTTTGGAACAAGCCATGCCGTTAATCTATGCTTTATGTTGGCTTAATATTTTGACTTATTCCAAAACTAGGAGCTGTCATTACCCATTTGGACAATAATAATGGCAAAGTATAGTCAACTAAAGTCTCCTTGGTGGAAGAAACAAAGAGGCTGTGCGCACAGCCAAGAGGCATTGGTTTATGTGATTGTTTGAACTTCCCAAACATCTCAAGTTACCCTGCTGGTCCTCCCAAAGCTACCGGTAGCTTCTTGTACCATTGGCCAGGGCATCCTTTTGGATCAGCTTTCCAGAATCAAGACCTTTGCTCTTTTCCTATCCGGATACGGCCACCATCTGCATTGGCTCTTGATCTATTTTTGAGCCTGCTTCAAAGCACTGGAATTTAGACTTTCAAACGCCTTATGCAATTTGGGACTGGAGTACCTTAAAGGGGATTCTCCCATCCTGACCTGTGGCTGCCCCCAATTTTAAGAGTATTTTAACAGGTAAGGCAGAAGGAGGTACAGAAAATGGGTGTTGAGGATAGCTGCTATTCAGCATTGGCACCCCAATAGTGAAAGACTCTCTCAATTCACCTTAATGCCTTTTGAACACCAGAGGTTCTTCTCTTCCTGGAAGTTTTAATTAATCTCTCCTAGCCTCTAAAATATTTTAGCTTCACCAAATGTTTCTTCACAGCTTTGATATTTCAGATATTGCTACTCTTATCCACCAAGACCAACATGGACATAATAGTACAGGAAGCCCCCACTGTTCAAAGGCTCATTGTCTAACAACTCGCTCTTTTGACGCTTGCAAATGAAGGACAAGTTCCATTCATTCGACGAGCAATTTGCTCTTTCAATAGTTCTAGCCTACGGAGGCTTGCTTGGGACTGACCGTGCATCCACATGCTGCTTGTAAAGCAAGCAGAGAGGCGGGGAAAGGCACCAAGCCAACTGAGAGACTTGCAAGCAACAGGTGGAGGCCGTCCTAAGCAAGCCAATGTAATTCCCTCATGTTCTCTACGTGGGTTCTGCTTTTCAACCAATTCTGGTTTCTGACACGGCTGCAGTCCCTACCCTGTCAAATAAGCAGGGGCTTCCTACAAAGCCTTTTTGCTGAAAAAGCTTTTTCCTTGCACGGGTATTTAAACCGTCTGACCTGAGTCTGCTTTACTCTATCTCAGTGGTTCTTAACCTGTGGTCTGGGGACCCCCAGGGGTCCGCAATGTCCTCACAGGGGGTCTGCGAAGGATTGAAGACTGCTCAGCCCACCTCCACCCTGCAGTAGAGTGGTTACATGACAGGAGCCAAGGCAAAGGCTGGCTTGGCCTGCGCATTGCCATTCAATCTGCTCCAGCCACAAACCTGCAGGAAGAAGCAAGAGAAAAGTCTTCCCTCCCCCTCCAGTGCCTCTGAGGGAAAGTTTAATGGATGGTGTAAATATATCATCATCATCATCTATTGTTGTTGTTGTTGTTTTAAATCTTGAGATAAGTCTTGGGGGTCTGCGGCAACAAAAGATATTTATCATCAGGTATTACTATTGTTGTTGTTTTAAATCTTGAGTTAAGTTTTCTTGGGGGTCCGCGGCAACAAAAGATATTTAAAGGGGGGATCTCTGGTAAAGGTTAACAGCCACTGCTTAATCTGCTGCTACTGCGTGCATGTGCCTGGTTCAAGATGAGGATGGTATGTTGCTCTTTTTAAAAAAAAAATATTTTCATGGACGTTGTTATTTCACCCTAGTATTCACTAAGGATGAAATTCCAAAGGGGAATTTGCAGCTACGATAGAATGTGGCAGCAAAAGCAGCTATAGAGTCTTCTGGTATCTTAAAAAGTTAAGTAAATTTATCCTACCATGACCATTCGTGGGCTATAGCCCTCAAATTGGAGGGAGGCGAGGAGGGGTAGACGCACTGTTTTTTCTCAACCCCACCCTGCCAAAAAATAAAAGGGGGCAAATTGGGGGGAAATAATATAGTAGGACCCCCGTATCCACTGTGGATTTGGTTCGGGGGAGGGGGCGTGGGTACCAAAAAATGTGGGTAACAGCAAACACCATTGAAAATAATGGGACTTCCAGTTTAAAATACCATAGAGTTGACCTAGAAAATGGCTAGAGAGGATACATTTTGTAGGAACTCTATGGTAGGTGTGTGGTTTTGTGTTCCGTGGATAATTGAATCAGTGGATAATGAATCAGTGGATACGGGGGTCTTACTGTATCACCCAACAGGCCATTGTTTCTGATGCTGGTAAGTGACAGATGCTAACCAAGGGGAGTTGGCAGGGAGGGGGACAGAGGGCTAGGAAACCAAAACCTCGAGATCAGGCTGCTGTGTGAGATTTGTCCTCCACAGCGGACGAGAGCTTGTCACAGCTTTCTCTCTCTCTCTCTCTGCTCCCCCACTCTATCATCGGCACAGACTTTACTCCGGACACTCGCGCTGCCATGCGCCGCGCCTGAGGGGTACTTGAGCCACCAGCCTCGCGGAGAGGCCAAATTAAGAGCAGGTCCTCTGGCAGGCCGGAGTGACGGGGAAGAAGAAACAGCTGGAAATTGCACAGGGGTTACAGGAGAAGAGGAACAGAGAAGCAGTGAGTGCGACAAGTAGCAACAGGATTTTTGCCAGCCTGCAATTCATTTACACGTTTTGTCAACGCCTGGGCTTCTCCATTTCCCTGTTACACCAGTGTAAGGGAAGACTCCTTTGAGAATAGAGAGGGCTAACCTCTCTAGGTATGATTTGCTCCAACTGGACTTTTCATATATTCTTTAAAGCAGGGTTTCTCAACCAGGGTTCCCTGGAATCCTAGGGTTCCAGAAGAGCTTGCTAGGGATTCTGTGAGATATTGATATTGAAAAAGAGAAAACATTTTTTAAAAATTGTAAATATAATAATTTTTTGGCAGGGGTTCCCAGAGTGAAAAGGTTGGAAAAGGTTGAGAAAGTCTGCTTTAGAGGAAGCATTCCACATTCTCCGTATCATTCAGTGGGACATTCTTGCGTGTTATGTATTGACACCGTTATATTTGACTTTTATTTTGTCTTTCCTGGTATGGACTTGGACATTTTGTCATCAACATATTGTACGGGATAACTTTAGATTGTTCATTCTATGGATAGGTGGTACATTACAATTACAGGATATCTATCTTATCTATATTATTGTACTTGAAGAGAAACGACAACGCAGAAAGAATCACAACCCGGAAACATCACCCAAGGAGACCTTCTGCTGTGCTTTCTGCAACCGGACTTGTTTATCTCGGATTGGCCTTTCCAGTCATCAGCGCGCTTGCAGAAAGCGCAGGATGAGTCCTTCCTGAATCTTCGTTTGCGAAAAAAAGCCAGAGAGTACTGAATTTTTATTTGATTTACCTATTTACATTCATTATATTTATTTTTTTTGTTCCATTAGTTCAGTGGTTCTTAATGTTTTCTTTACTAGGGACCCCCTTTCAATATCTTTTGTGGCTGTTGACCCTCAAGACCCAACTCAAGATTTAAAACTCTGATAATAATAACTAGCTCACACACATTGGAAACCGCTTACTGCCTAGCACGCTATAAAGCAATGTAGATGTGTAAAATGCTGTTGCTTAACAATTCGTAAGCTGCTCTGAGAGTCTTTGTGGCTGAAGAGCAGGGTATAAATACCTAAATAAATAAATAAACAACAGCAGTAGTAATAATAATAATACAGAGGCACTGGAGGAGGGAAGATTTTCTTCTGCTTTTTCCTGCAAGTTTGTGGCTGAAGCAGATTGAATGGCAATGCACAGGCCAAGCCAGCCAGCCAGGCTTTGCCTTGGCTCCTGTCACGTGGCTGCTCCACTGCAGGCAGGAGGTGGTCTGAGCAGCTCTCAAGCCTTTGTGGACCTCCTGTGAGAACATCATGGACCCCCGGGGGTCCCCACACCCCAAGTTAAGAACTATTGCATTAGTTAATTGGTGGAGTACATATTCCTCACTTTCCAAACAGAGTTGGGGGGGGGGACCGTGAAAACATAGAGGGCTAACTTAACAAAATTAGGAGTGAGGAAAAAAGACCATGAGATCTGAAAGAGAGGGCTAACCAAACAAAATGAGGAGTGGGGAGAAAAGACCATCGCCCACAAAGAAAAGTCACGGGTTTGAACTTCCTACTCCTATCTTTGTTAGTGCTTGCTCTCATCTGAATACTGGGACCGTTTCCATTAAGTTTCGGGCTGATCCGTACTCATTCCAATGACCCCCTCGGGTGGAGTCTTGAACCAAATGTTCTTTTGCAAAGCACAATCACTTCTCTGCTAATGATGCTACAAATAGGGGCACGGTCCAACAAGACCCCAAACAAGAGATACCGGTTGATAAGAAGAGGAGAAAAATGACTCACCCAGCATTAGGAGAACCTTCTGCAACTCCCCTTGCCTGGCAGAGAAGTACAGCTGCTTGGAGTGAAACCTTAATTTCTTGGGTCTGCCAGAGGAGGGAGGAAAAGGGTTATTACTCAGCAGAACAGCTGGAAGGAAAAGCCCTTCATGCTTTCCTTCCCCGCTCTTATAACTAATTGTACATAAAAGGCACAACCGACCCCACCTGCGTCTCTTGTTTCTAAATCAAAAGCAGTTGATTTCCTCCAAACTGGAACATTTGACAACTTCAAATCAATCTCATGCATGCAAACACACGCAAAGAAACAGTAGCAGCTGAAACTTAACACCTATCCAAGTCCAATCTGGGCAGACCACTCTGAAATGCAGTTTTATGATGTGCTGTCAAGTCATATTCAACTTATGAGTGAGAGACTGCCAAGAGATCCTGTTATTCATAGGCCTCCTCAGGTCTCAGAGCCATGGCTTGCTTTGATTGTGTGTTCCCGCATGGCAGGGGGTTGGACTGGATGGCCCTCGTGGTCTCTTCCAGCTCTATGATTCTAAGCCTTTCTTTTGTTGAGTCAGCTCTGATATAAAGAGATCTGGGATGGAAAATTTTCTGGTGCTATATTTTCTTGTAGAAAATTTTCCACACCATCCAGATATATAGATGTTCACCCATAGATAGCTGGGGCTATTGTACTCCCATCGATCATGTTAAATGGATTAAAGATAGAATATAAAGTTCTAGTTATTCTTCTAAGGAGACAAGCACTGACAAACCCAACTGCTCAATGGAATACACTAACAAATAGACTAACAAATGAACACACTACTACCCACAGTTAGTACCCATACTACCCATAGTTAGCTGGGGTTGTAGTACTCCCATCAATTGTGTTAGATGGATTAAAGATAGAATACAAAGTTCTAGTTATTCTTCTAAGGAGACAAGCAACTACTCAACAGAATAGACTAACAAATGAACACACTGCTAAGCTTGTTTCTATTTTGCCAAAATCTCTTGCTTCTCAATCAGTCACAAGCACAAGTGGTCAAGACAAGAATTTCTACATCTAATAACATTATTTAGAGCAATGGAAAAATGTCTGGAAGATCTTCCCATGTTGAGAGAGGTGAGGGCCAGTCCAAAAGTAGCCAAAATGGCACTGCCCATGCAGGTTAAAACTTATCATTATTATTTAGATTAGAATATAAGATTAGAATGATTAGAATATAAGAGAAGAATCCTTTATCTTTTTTATTTTTTGTGGAAATGTAGCAATGTTGGAAGTATGTTTTGTGTGAAAACGTTAAATAAATATATATATTAAAAAAATCTGGATTATTTGCCATGGCTCGTTCCTATTGAATCCTAGGATTTGTAGTTTTACAAGATCTTTAGCCTTTTCTGTCAAAGGATGCTGATGCCTCACCAAACTACAAATCCCAAGATTCCATAAGAAGGGGCCATGTCATATAATCCAGATTTGGCCTTAATTACAACATTAAAATACAGTTAGAAAAACTACCATATGAAACAATTTTAAAACACCTTTACATGGGGGCACCTGTAATTGGTTTCCCCTCTAAGACACACAAGAAATCATCTGATGTGGCCACCTCACTTCGCCTAATAGTAGGGCTAGCTCTGGCAGTCAATAAGAAATGAGCCGCATAAGTATAAAAACATCACGTAAGTCGGGTGCATTACAGGAAGCTCCATTGTAAACTGAGTGGGTGATAATCCGGGCTCACACCCACTTAGGGACAGGCATGCTCCCAAGACTACATTCTTACTTTTCTGAATCCAGGGCGATCAAGGCGCTTTCCAAGGTTTCTTTTACAGGCCCTTGAGGCAGACCAGATGGGGCAGGTTTGGGAAAGGAAGACGTCCCAGCCAAGTCAAACCCTTCAGTAGATGAATTCTCAGACCTGCCTTCTTCGGATGCCTGGGTTCCGGTCCCGCTGTGACAAAAACCAACCAACCAAACAAACAAACAGAGAGAAAGGGATAAATGCAAGACACACACAAGGTCAACGTCCATGTCCTAGTTTGATTCAAACAAAGAAAATATGGTGGGTTTCAATACCGAAAACAGATGCTGTGTGTAATTTTGTGAGGCTGACACCCAAATGCCTACTACTCTAACTCCCATACCAAAACGGTTTCGAACAAGAGCCAGACTTCAAATTTCAAGCAAGGGAACCATTTCCCTGGATCTGTCCCTCACTCAAAAGAAAAATTTCCAGTAGCAAAAAGAAAGTAAGAATGGTGTTCAAAAACAGCCTTCTCTTTAGCTTCCTTGAGTTTGGGCTTCAGAGAATTTTACAGGTGGGGAAACGGACACACTCAAACGTCTCTTCAAGTGGTACCCTTCAAGGAGAAAAGGCATCCACTTGCTTAGTGTCCACAAGAGGGTGACTAACATGGTGAAAGGTCTGGAAGCCATGCCCTATGAGGAATGGCTTAGAGTGCTGGGTATGTTTAGTCTGCAGAAGAGAAGGTGAAGAGGTGACATGATAGCCATGTTTAAATATTTGAAGGGATGTCATATTGAGGATGCTTGTTTTCTGCTGTTCCAGAGATTAGGACACAAAGTAATGGACTCAAACTACAGGAAAAAACATTCTACCTAAACTGAGGGTAAGAGCTGTTCAACAGTGGAACACACTGCCTTGGAGTGTGGTGGAGTCTCCTTTGGAGGTTTTTAAAAAGGCTGGATGGCCATCTCTCAGGAGTGCTTTGACTGGGTATTCCTGCAGGGTAGGGGGTTGGACTGGATGGCCCTTGTCTCTTCCAACTCTATGAAACTTCAGACCTCCAGATACTGGTGAACTACCATTCCTAATCATGCTTTACCATTAGGCAATCTGGCTAGGGCTGGTGAGAACTGGGAATTCAACAACATCTAGAGGGTCACAGGATCCCCAGCTCTGGCCTAATGTATCTTACCCACCAGACACCTTGACTGGACTTAGAACAGTGACAGAAGTCCTTGTGGCACAATTCAGATTGCTCAGCCATAGCAACCTGTTTTTGTTCTAATTTGAATTCTCAAGGTCAACCTGCAAGTCTCACCAAAAACAGTGTGGCAGTTCCCAAAATAGGCCATCTTTTTTTTCTGCCAATATCCAAGTTTCTGCTGTCCAGTGCAAAGCTCTCCTCCAGCAGGTAGCAAAATTCATCTCAGTGGAGCCTCACCTCAATCTCTACTGTTGCCCCTTAGCAAAGGAACTTGGGCACACCCATTGCTAGTTACCCAAATGTTAAGTGGCTTCAGCATGAACAAGAAAAGACTTCCTAGGGTCAGATTCAGCAGGTCCCTTCCTTGCCACTATCAGCAAGGGAAGCTGCCACTGGCTTGCCCTCACAGCTGAGTTTGCATCACTGCTGAAAGGGAGAGGGTATGATTAGGAAGAGGGTACTGTCCCATCTTTTGGCTCTTGTGACTCCTCTGGGGCATGCAGATGGAGGGAAACAGGAATCATCGGCATGGAGTACGAATAGCAGGGACTCCCGTGATGTCCGTTTCAGTAGTTGTCAAGCGACACCAGCCCCGGCACTTGCCTTCCTGTCGTTGTGTCTGCCCTTCCCTCCGAGGGGCCTGGCTTCTTCTGCTCATAACTCAGCGAGAGCGTGGAGGTTGTGTCCGCTTTTGCCACAGTCACTTCTTTGGCCTTGGAGGCCTCCTCTCCGCAGTGCGGGCAGTAGCTCATTCCGTTGAGGTGGGAGGCACAGTCCTTGTGGAACCGGTGCGAGATGCTACTTTCTGGCTGGCACTCCATGAACGTGCCCTGGAGGGGGTGAGGCAAAGAGGACATTTGGCATACTTTTAATAGCAGGGGTGAGAAAGGCCAGATTTTGTTGAACTGCAGTTCCCATAATCCCTCAACTTTGGCTACACTTGCCAAGGCTGAGGGAAGCTGCCGTCCAACAGCACCTGGAGAACCACAAATTTGGCACCCCATCCTTATAGATATCCTTATAGATCTTTCTCATAACTAGGAGCAAGAATAGATACTGAAAAGCATGTACAGGTCACTCCTGTTTACGCAGCAGATTCATTCCTGGACTTACCCCAGATAGGTAGAACCGTGTAGATTAGCAAACTGCCACAGAATTGTGGTGGAGGACCTAGAAAATGACTAGAAAGGAAGTCACCTTGGAGGACCTCCCAATGTCTAGACAGACCACCTCCAGCACGACTCTATGGTCCTCTAGATGCCTAGAGAGACCTCTTCTCCCAATTGCAGGTAAGTGAATCTGCAGGTACGATTCCACATAAATGGGAGGGGGGTACAACCTGTATTATGAATGAACAGGAAAAGGAGACTAGTCTCCACATGCTTATTTGATAGTCTGAACAGACTGACCTTCTTCAGGGGCTACAATAAAAATAAACATAAATACAGGTTGATCCCCATATCCGTGGGGGATATGTTCCAAACCCCACCGTGGATACCTGAAATCAGGGATAAGAATCAACCCTATTACTGTTGTCCCTTCATATTCGCTGGGGTTTGGTTCCAGGACCACCACCCCCTGTGGATACCAAAATCCGTGAAAACTCAAGTCCCATTATATGCAATGGCATAGCAAAAGGGTGTCCCTTATATAAGATGGCAAAATCAAGGTTTGCTTTTGGGATTATTATTTTTTAAAGAATATTTTCAAGCCATGAATACTTAAATCCATGGATACCAAATCTGTGGATATGGAGGGACAACTGTATATATGCATTTATGTTTATTTTTTATTTTAGCCCCTGAAAAAGACCTATCAGTTTACATACAGACCGAAACACATCGGGGGTTTTAAATAATACATTCAGACCATCAAATAAGCACATGGAGACCAGTCTCCTTTTTTCTGCCTTTCTCACAACAACAGGACCCAACGGCATCATCTGCCAAAGCTGAATGGGGTGAGATTCAGGGGAGACCAAAGGAGACCATTTCTTCACCCAGCACACAAGATTTAGTGGTGGCTGCCAATTTGTCAGGCTTTAAAAAGGGACTGAATAAATTCATGGAGCTTAGGTTCCTTGACAGCTGCAAGTCTGGATGGTTATGCTGGATCGCCAGTATCAGAGATGGTATGCTACGGAGACCATGCTCTCCCTTTCACTGTTTCTCTCTTTGAGACTGAACATAATGCCTAGCTACTAGTCATGTTGGCTAGGTACATTAGTGACACCATGCCTCTGGGTATCAGTTACTGAAATATGTAAAAAAAGTTGGATCAGACCAAAGATGTATCCAGTTCAGCATTCCGATCATACCACTTGAACCAGTGATTTGTGGCAAGCTCACCATCAGGACAACTTTACCTTCCATCTACATACTAAAAGTGTTCCCAACTCCACTGTCTAACCAGGAAGCTGGCACTGTTAACTTGGCAGAATGAAGGGCACCGGCCAATCAGTATGAAATTTTGGGATGCTTCCTCATCCTTCAGTGATAGCTTCTGCAAAATGAGATGTTTGTGAAGATGCCACAGTTAAAAGGACCCAGCCAACGCGGGAGGTCAAGCCACGAACGCCATTACCACGCAACACAATGAGCAACATATGGCTGTTCCCTTTGATAACGGCCGGCTTTGAACCAAGTCCCCAGTATGCATGGACCGGATAACGCCAGAACTGCATCTGTCAGTTTAGCAGTGCCAGCCAGAATCAAACATGTGTCATTCATTACAGCTCTCGCACCGGCTTCTTTCCCTAATGAGCCAAATGAACTCTGGTGCTACCCCAAGCTGTGCAATTTGACTTCTGGGATTTCTAAGTCAGAGCGGTCCAACACACAGCGCCAGGACTTGGAGAACTTTGCTCCTTAGTTAAGCTGTAGAATTTACTACCACGAGACCCAACGGTGGCTGCCACTGAGGATGATTCCAAGAGTGGATTAGAGCACCATATGCGTGGAGAAGTCTATCAACAGGTAGTACAGTGGGCCCTTGGTACCCCCGTGGACACCAAAATCCATGGATGCTCAAATCCCATTATATACAATGGTGTAGAAAAATGGTGTCCTTTATATAAAATGGCAAAATCAAGGTTGTCTTCTTGGAATTTATTTTTTTTTGGGGGGGGGGGATATTTTTCAAGCCGTGGATGGTGGAATCCATGGATGCCAAATCTGTGGATACAGTGGCCCAACTGTAGTTACAATGGCTTTTTGTGACCTCTGGTTTCAGAGACCCTGTACCTCAAGACCGGTTTCTGGGGACAATGAGCAGAGAACACTACTGTGCTTGTGTCCTGCTTGTGTACTTCCCAGAAACATCTGGTTGGCCACTCTGGGGCCAAAACGCTGGACCAGATAGGCTTCTAGCCTGATCCAGCAGGGCTCTGCATACATTTATCTTGTAATAAGAAAATCTCACCTCAGATTTTTTGGCATGTTAGGTGGCCTTATTTCTTTTTTAAAAATAACTCTATCCATGACATTTTATGAAGTTTTAGTGCAAAGATAGGGAAAATGAGGACTTGGGCTCCATGCATCCATCCCCTTCCGAGCTTTTTGGTGGACGTCAATCCCTCCAAGTTCCCCAGATTGCCATTTATCTGCCACTCCACAAAGGGTGTTTCCTAGCACTTTTAGCAGCCCGTACGGTATCCAGAAGACTGCAGGGGCAGAAAACTGGCATCCAGACCTGCTACAATTGCCAACTCTTGCATTGACGGCTCCCTAGAGTCCTTGTATCAGCTTTCTTAATAATGATGGACAAAGAACAGGACATGCAAGGCACTTTGAAACCAAAATGCATGAGAATCATCATGGCGTAGTATTCTGGGTGTTGGACTACAGCAGCAATTCCCAAACTTCAGTCGTCCAGGTATTTTGGACTTCATCTCTCAGAAACCCTAGCTACCTCGGCCAACAATTAAGAATTCTGGGAGATAAAGTCCAAAACACTTGGAGGAACAAAGTTTGGAAACCACTGGACTAGGGCCTAACCCACACTACACACAAATAATCCAGTCTTCCTTTGGAATCCTGGGATTTGTAGATTGGTGAGGCACCAAAACACTTTGGTAAAGAAGGCTAAGGGCCTTGTAAAACTACAAATCCCAGGATTCCATAGGAAGGAGCCGTGGCAAAATCTTGGGGGCCCGCAGAAAGAACAGATATTTAAAGGGGGTCCTTGGTAAAGAAAAAGTTAAAAGCCACTGATTTAGACCATACTGTGGGAATCACCTGCCCTATGGTGCACAAATCTCTTGCAACTGAAGGAAGTTCTGAACCAGTTTAGAGAGGCTTTCTTCAGCATTTCACAGTTGTTGTTTTTAAGAGTTAAAGAAGAAGGAAGGACAAGAGCAATTTTATCCTTTGTCCTTCTACTGTCTGTATACACACATACACACACACACACACACACACACAGCCTGAAAGGCTTACCGCTGCGCAAAAGAATCCACAACCTGGACAGCATTGATGTTTCACCATCCTTCCTCTGTGATCTTCACACAGTACCAAGAGCTGGACTTTGTTCGACGGGCGCATCAGCTCATATTTCAGCACCCGGTTTGTGCATCGGCTCAGCTGGAAAAGGAAGGAAAGGAAAACACCATTCTTGGATAAAGAATATGAGAGAGAGAGAGAGAGAGAGAGAGAGAGAGAGAGAGAGAGGAGGAGGGAGAGATCTTCTGGCAATCTGTGCACACTGAGAGCAATTTCACACACTGCATTGGAAAAAACGGTGGCATTTTTTTCCTACAGCAATTGCAAATGCACCCCCAGCAGCCTCAGTGATGCTTCCGCAGCAGTGTTAAAATGCTTCGTTTCAATGCTGCGGTTTCACCAAAGTGAAACGCGCACCTTCAGAGTCACAGAGTTTAGCAAGAGTCATAGCTGCGTGTCTTTCTCAGCCACCTGACAGAACATGGGTCCATTTCAAATGTAAAGCCTCAGAAGGGACACTGGATAGAAGAAGGATCCTTCCTCCTCAACAAAACCCGCTGGCTCATGTTTTTGCAAAGACAACGCCCCAAGAGTCCTGGCTCTTTTGTCGAACGCCTAGACCTCCAATGCCCATGTGAAAATTGGGCTTGGAGGAACATTTTGCTCCTCTGCCCAAACTTTCACACACAGCTCTTTCCTCAGTCCTACTACAGAAGTCTTCTGCCATGCCTTGTTTTGCCCTGTCAAGGAAACCAGAAACTTGCTTCATGTACACGTGTTTGTACGTACATCACAGCCATTCTCTGCATCTGATGTCGGGCATCTGCATGTGCGAGTTTGAGAAGACACAATATCTAAATACTAGCGGTACCTGGGGTAACACACGCCATGCATCAAATGATCATACATATAGTTGCCCGTGACTGGTGAGTGGCTGAGGGAGTGAGAGGAGGGAGGGGACTGGTTGGGTATGCTTCCTAAGCGAACAATCAGCACACTGGGAGCAGAAACATACCCAAACCATATATATTGATTGGTCACTTAGGTAGCATACCCAACCAATCCCCTCCCTCCTCTCACTCCCTCAGCCACTCACCAGTCACAGGCAACTATATGTTGCTGTCTCAAGAGTACGATCATTTGACGCATGGCGTGTGTGTGTGTATAGATATATATTGGTGGCATTCTGTCTACAAGAGCTTGCTCAATCAAGTCATTGCTTGACCTTGCTGCCATATAGCAATGATTCCCATGGGTGAATCAACCCTAGAATGACCCACCCACACCACTTTACCACCCAAACATGAATATCCTGCTCTGGCACGGGGAGGGGACCTGCCTGTGGCCTTCCAAAAAACACAGTGTTTTTTCCACCCACTGTCTTCACACTCAAAAAGAAGTCCTGGTTTAAATAGGATGATGCAGCTAAGGCAACTAAAAATACCAATACAGTCAGCCCTCCACTTTCAGGGTTGTCAGGGGTACAAGACCCCAGCGAAAATAGAAAAATCGCAAATATATATAAAAATCACAAATGCTATTTTTTTTAATAAGTATAAGTATAAGCTGAGAGAACACCTCTCTAGGAATCTTTAGGTCCTCCAGCATGACTCTATGGTCAGAGGTGGAGCATAAAATCACACTGGAGGATTCCCAAATGCCTAGAGAGAACATATTCATCAAATCCGTGAATCATTAAGTCAGCAAATGCTTAACCCACAAACGTGCAGGGACAACTGTAATTAAAACGTAAAAGCTGCCACTTGAGGTTCTAAAACAAAAATCTCATTCCTTTTCCCCACCTGCTAAGCAGACAAAAACCACCAGGGTCTGGTCATCACCCACTAGATTGAAATCAATACAAAAAGTGGGGAAAAGCACCCAGCCTGATTTATTTTATTTTATTTTTACTTTGTTTTACCACCCCAAGGTAATGCCATGCAATCCCCCTGCCAGGAAAAAAAATCTCTCAGTTATCTCCTGACCACAGGCACTCATTAGAGCTTGGCTGGTCCAGCAGTGGCTAATTGAAAAACTACAGGGGTGTTTGCAGCCGCAGCTGGCTTAAAGCAAAATCTGCAGCAGCATCAGAGAACTGGGAGACAGAACAGCTTGTGGCGGTGTCCTAATGGAGGGATGGCAGCAGAGGCGAAAGACAAAAAGAGAGCGCAGGGATGTGGAGACAAGGAGAGGACAAGACATATGCCAGATCAAGGTTAAAGGTAAGCTAGGCAGGAGTGACCTCCCTAGGGATCTCATGAAGAGCAGAGAATGACACATGTCCTAAGGCCATACCATCTGTATTAGGGAGGGAAACCCAACATATCCTTATTCCCAACCATACACACCCCATTGTGAAACCTTTCAACTTGTTGTGCTCTGCTCGTTGTGCACACACAGCACAAAGCAAGCAAGCCAACACAAGGGAAGCTGCATTCTTTTTCAGCAAAACAACTGGACTCTCGTGTCTGCTACCGTTCATGGACCGTTCCCCCTTTCTCTCAGGTTGCTAATCTGCAGTTAACGCCGTAATTACTTTTCCACTTTCAGTCTCTCTGTTAATAATTAATCCATTAATGATCCTCTTCTCTTGTTCACCGTGCTGGGGTTTTCCCCTACAGTTCTTATGAGCGTCTCTGGAATTTAGATTTTCAATGGGAGATATTCAGTTCTGTGTCCCATCATTCTTGAGAGTGTAGGCAAGCAAGCATATATTACATGGCCTTCTTGCTTGCAGAGCCTTGACTGGGGAGGCCCCTCAAAAGGAAGTGTGGCAGATTCCACCCTTATTTGGCTTCTGACAGGTGGCCAAAATTGTGTTCTTGTCAGGGCTTTAGCTTTTAAAATTGCCTTTAAATATAATGTATGCTTAAAATATAATGTTCTTTTTTTATATATTGGACTGTTATGTACCATACATCACTTTGAAACACTTCTATTTATAAATACTTTGAATGAATAAACAGGTGGATGAAGGTGAGTTGTCTTCTATTTTCTTTCTCCATAGACAATCCCAAGAAGCTAACGTGTGAAAAAAATAATTTTCTAGACTACAGCTCCCAGATCCCCTCAGCCAGTATAAGCTGTGGCAATAACGGCTCACAGTGATTCCGGAAATTACAGTTCAAATAGTAACTTTTCCCAAACTCAGATGGAACTAAACTGGAGTCCATTCTTGCACCTGGACCTTCCCTTCTTGCTGTTGAGTTCCGTGCATCAAAATCTGAGCCAGCGAACAACTCCCATGGAACAGCTATTCAAAAAACACAGCTCTTATGAGCAAGGAAAATGAGGGGCAGACGATTCCATGGGAAATGCCAATGAAGTCCCGCTCTTGAACCAGACTTGGCAGGGCACACGATACAGCTGCCTCGCTGAAGTCAGATCTGGATCAAGATCTGGTCAAGCAAAATTGCCTGGGAACACTATGTTAGTGCCAAATGCAGCACGAAACCTCTCTACATTTTTGGAGAAAGGGTTGAGTGTGTGTGTGTGTGTCCCTATTGCTTTGTACCTCTAAGCTCAGTCAATGCACAATGCAATTCCAGGACTGGTCCTGGCACACTAACCGGAGGCTGGAAGGAAGGTGAAAGCATATCATGCTCACCAGAGAGAACGGCTGTGATGCCCACCATGGTAAATGCTACTGTGAGCTTATGCCTATGGATGCCACCTTGAAGAGGGCCTGCAGGAGGTCTGGGCAAATTCCAAGCCCAGAAACACATTCGGTGTACCAGACAGTGTACCAGCATCCACAGTCCCTTCTGCCTGAAAACTTACTCTGTATTCCGCAAGACTTTGTTTGTTTCAGCATCTTAATTCAGAATACCATGTAGCTGCTAGAGCAGTGTTTCTCAACCAGGGTTCCCTGGAATTTTTAGGAATTTTTACACAGGGATTCCCGGAGAACTGAAAATGATTTCAAGGGTTCCTCCAGGGGAAAAAGGTTGAGAAAGGCTGATCTAGAGTCAGAAATCTTTACCGGTTTTCCACAAATCACCCAGGGGGCTTACTAACAGATTCACATCTACCTTGTTCTGCCCACCCCATGGTCTTGCATCAACCAATGTGCCAAGAAGTGAAAGAATATTACCTCCTTGTCTACACTCTCTGTGGCCATGCACTGGTTGTTGGCTAGCGTGGTGATCTCTCGGCTTTTGGGCGTTTCCATTCGACAGCTACAGAGAGGCACTTCCTGAAGACTGTCTGCTTCCACTGTGCTGGGGCCATTGGAAAGACCTACAGGAAAAGGAGAAGGAAAGCAAACGGATCACACATTCTGCGGTCAGCCATAAAGAGACATGCGCTGACCGAGTGGGAAGAGAACGAAGCCCACCTGAGACAAAAATGACATTTTGGCCAAGGGGACCACACAGGTTTTTCAAAAGAAGCCTTTTTGGAAAAGGAGGACAAAAATCATTGACACTGGGATTGGCCAAGGAAACTCAGAGCAGTGGTTCTCAGCCTGTGGTCCATGGACCCCCAGGGGTCTGCAATGTCCTCACAGGGGGTTCGTGATGGCTTGAAGGCTGCTTGGCCCACATCCTACCTGCAGTGGAAATGTCATGCAACAGGACCCAAGGCAAAGGCTGGCTGGCTTGGCCTGTGCATTGCCATTCAATCCACTCCAGCCACAAACTTGCTAGAAAAAACAAGAGAAAAGTCTTCTCTCCTCCTCCAGTGCCTCTGAGGGAAAGTTGTTATTATCATCAGGTATTGATGAGCAGCATTAGTATAGATGCACCACGTAAGGCAGATGCATTACAGGGATCTCCACTGTAAACTGAGTGGGTGATATTCCAGGCTCATACCAGCTTAGGAGCAGACACGCAAAGACAATGGATTCCTCATGTTTTCTTTACCAGGGACCCCTTTTAAATATCTTTTGTCGCTGTGGACCCCCAAAACGTAACTCAAGATTCAAAGCAAATTGGAAATTGCTTAATGCAGTGTAGATATGTAAAGTGCTATTAATTAAAACAATTTGTAAGCTGCTCTGATAGCCTTGTGGCTGAAGAACAGGGTATAACTAACTAACTAACTAACTAACAACAACACCTGCAACAGCAACAACACCAACAACAACAATACAACAATAATACAATTACAGCATCCATTAACCCTTCCCTCAGAGGCATTGGAGGGGAAAGGAAGACTTTTCTCCTGCTTCTTCCTGCTATTTTGTGGCTGGAGTGGATTGAATGTCAATGCACAGGCCAAGCCAGCCAGCCGGCTTTTGCCTTGGCTCCTGTCACATGGCGCTCCACTGCAGGGAGAGGGCGGGCCAAGCAGCCTCCAAGCCTTTGCGGACGCCCTGTGAGGACATTGCGGACCCCAAGTTAAGAACCACCAGTCTATTTCCTGTCCAGCATTGGCAAAATTTTCAGTGAAGGAGAAGAAGAAGAAGAAGGAAGGGAATAGCTTTAAAATTAATAAACTAACAGAGACACACAGAGAGAGAGAGAATAGATGAGAGAATAAATGTTTAAACGAATAAGGAAGCCAGGCAGTTGATTTTTTTAAAAAATATATATTATTAATCTGAAAATCCTGTCTGAAGTATGCGGGGGGCGTAAGCAGAAAAAAAATGGGATGCAGAGCTGGATTATTTAAAAAAAGCTGGGAAACAATAAATTCAGAGCCAAGTATGCATGCCAAAAGAAGAAGAGGAGGAGGAGGAGGAAACTAGGGGAAACTGGAACATATCTTGAGGATGAAAAACTCAACGCTAAACTCCTGTAGTGTAAGTCTGGTAGAAACAAACCCACCCTCTTTCAGATGCTTTCTTGGGTTAAAAAAATTAAAAGGCTTGCCTGCCCAAGTGCCACCAAATTCCTGCTTTTGTCTATGCATTCTTCCAGATCCAAATGCAGTCCGGTGCCCGTCCACCCTCGCCACAAATATTTTGGATTTCGGCACCCATCATCCCCATGCTTGCAAAGCCAACAATGAGAAACACTGGGAGTTGTCATCCAAAACATCTGGAGTGCAACCAAGGGACAACTGAGCAACCTTTAAAAAAAAAATCTTTCTCTTTTCTTTTCTAGAAAAGAGCCAAGAATGGTGCTCATTAATGAAGTCAATGTGTTCCTGGGCTTTACTCCTTCAACAGAAAATTTGGTACCAGAGGCAGAAATAACATGGAATCTGGCGTTTGGACTCTCACTGTTTGCAGTCGGCCGATTTGGAAACCCCCCAGCTGTTTCAAAGAGCTAAACTGCTTCCGTCGTTTCCCGAAGCAGATTTGCAGCAGATGCCACTTGAAATCAATGCAGTAGCCACAGGATTGGTGCCAATGCCGTTCTTGAGATCAATGCTCTTTCTCTCCTCAAGCTTCTCTCCAGAGGTTAAAAGCCATGGGGGAAGGAAAGGCAAGGGAAGGGAAGGGGAAAGGGAGCTTAGTGGGAGGAGAGATTCCCTCCAAATCACTTTTAATTAAGTACTCAAAGCAGCCGTGGACTGCTCCTTGTTCATTGGAGAATCTGCTCAATCAAGTCACAGCCTTTCTCAATCTTTTTTTATCCTGGAGAAACTCTTGAAATAATTTTCAACTCTCAAGGAACCCCTGCATAAATATTATTCTATATACTTCTATTGTTCCCCCCCCCCAACAGTCACAACCTCTTGGGGAACCCCAAGCAACTTCTTGGGGGAATCCTAGGGTTCCAGGAAACCCTGGTTGAGAAACGCTGATCTAGTGCAATCTAGCTGGAGGGATGCTTCACAAGCCCAAACCAGAACCCCTATTAGTCAGGGGTAGGAGAAGCTACCAGGTGGAGGACCTAAGTGGAATCCTGTATCCAGCTTTGAGTTTATATAAGCGACATTTCTGGCAGGAATAACATACAGATCTCAGCCAACTTTGTCCTATGGCTTGACAACATCCTAAACGGAGAATGTATTGTCACTAAGCCAATTAAAAGAGATTCCACCTAAACATTAGGAAGAACTTCCTGATGGTAAGAGCTGTTTGGCAGTGGAATATGCTGCCTTTGAGTATGGTGGAGTCTCCTTCTTTGGGGGATTTTAAACAGAGGATGGATGGCTATCTGGTGGGAATGCTTTGATCATGTATCCCTGCAGGGCAGTGGGTTGGACAAGATGGTCCTTGTTTCCAACTCTATGATTCTAAGTCATCAGCATTCCCTGCTTGCTTTTACAGAATGGGCCTCAGGCCTGCGCCAGTTATTTTGGCACTTTCAACTTGCCTAAAGAAGCCCTTATGGCATTTGAGCATGCATCTTTGCCCAAGAATTGGTGGGAAAGTCCAAACTGGAAGGGGAGAATGTGGGCATTTGGTGCAAGAGAGCAGAAAAGTAGATAGATAGATAGATAGATAGATAGAGTCAGCCCTCTGTATTCACGCATTTGGCACCTGTAGATTCAACCATCCAGGGCTTGAAAATATTCCAAAAAAATAAATAAATTCCAAGAAGCAAACCTTGATTTTGCCATTTTATATAAGGGATACCATTTTACTATGCCATTGTATATAATGGGACTTGAGCATCCATGGATTTTGGTATCCACGGGAGGGGTCCCAGAACCAAACCCTAGTGGATACCAAGGGCCAATGTTGATAGATAGACGGAGAAGGTAGAGGCAATCTTGACCACCCAAAGGTCTAGAAGAAAGGTGCAGCACCTGGAAGTGTTCTAACCCTTAATCCTCAACAGAACATGCCCACCAGGTGAACACAGAAACTGTTTTCTTCCTGTCATCACCTCGCCTTCCTCTACACCAGACTGGGCCAAGTGAGCCCCAAGCCCTTCCTTTCTGCTGGTTTGTCCATTCGATCCACTTGTTCACCCCCCTGTCCACCTCTTCTTTAAGCAATGCCTGTCCTCTTCTCGTTCTCCTATTAGCAGCCACCAGGGGGCATCATCTTAATACAGAGAAATGAAGCCAAGGAAACAAAGAACCAAAATGGTACATGGCCATATTTAGAAAGCTGACACTCACCTTCTGATTGCGAAGATAGAATTCCCTTTACTCGGAGATCCAAGGAATCCAGGGAGACTTCCATGTACTCCATGTTGCTCTCCTGCCTGGCTCCTTCTCCACTCCCCAAAGGTGGCTTATAGCCTTCAGAACCTGGGTTGAAAATACAGACACATATTGATATGAGAAAAAACTATGCATGTATGTGTATGTGCTTCTCTCTCTCTCTCTCCCTTTCTCTATAAGGCCACATTCATCTCTTAGCAGACAATATGCAGGGATCTGTAAATACAGATGCAGAGAACATAATTAAAGCATAACAGCTGGGCCAAAGGATCTTTGAGCTCTATTCCCCCTTCTGTGGCTGGATCAGCCAGGTTCCCACCCCTTGTTAAAGAGCTTTTTTTATTAAAAATAAAAAGGTGCTAGCCACCAACACCACCAGGAACACAATCGGGAGAGGACCTCCCTTTCAGACACATCTGTCAGCTGCTTCACTGCATTAGCAACAGAAATGTACATGGCAAGAGGGAGGAAGAAAGAGCAAAGAACCTCTCCCCGCTTACCCGGATGCAAAAGACCTGAGATCTCCAAGCAAAAGCTACAGAGACTAATAAGGTAGAAGGAGATGAAGAGGGGCAGAAGACATCTGGCTCAATGCAGAAGGAACGGGAGGTGCCAATCGCAACCCTTCACTGAGCAAGGCGTTGTCTGCTAATGAAAACTAATGTATGAATCTCTAACAGGGATTAGTTCATGCGTCTTGGCTGTTTGCATGTCACTACCTCCACCACCACCACTGCACACAAGCTCCATTCATTCCTCCCCCATCAAAACTCCCCATTTTGGGTTCCCCCCCCCTTTGCAGCCAAGAAGTAAACTAACTGTATTTAAGGCCAGCAAGGTGGTCAAAGAAACCTACTGGTTCTTTGATCACCCTACCAGTCATGAGCTAATTTCTTTACTCCCAACAACGCCACTGCTAGGCAATCACAAGAAAGGAAGGAAACCCTTGAAGGAGCTTCAGGTGACCAAGCGTAGGCCTAAGGGTCAAAATGGTGGGCAGTGGTGGAAAGGGTGGGTGGACTTTTAGTGCAAGGCCAAGCAAGAGAGAAATCAGTGGTTGTGGAGAACGTTTACCAAGGAACGGGGGGGAGAGAACCCAAAGGCTGTGTTGACTATAAAGATAAATGCATATACACTATGACAGTAGTTCCTGACCTAGTGGTCTGCGGACCCCTGGGGGCCACAATGTCCTCACAGGCCTTGAAGGCTGCTTAGACCACCTCCTCCCTGCATGGAGTGGCCAAATGACAGCAGCCAAGGCAAAGGTTGGCTAGCTGGCTGGCTTGGCCTGTGCATTGACATTCAATCTGCTCCAGCCACAAACTTGCAAGAGAAAAGTCTTCCCTCCTCCTCCAGTGCCTCTGAGGGAAGGTTTCATGGGATGATGTAATTGTATTATTCATTATCAGGTATTATTATTATTATTTAGCTGTACCCAGTGTAACATACAGAAGGGGACAAGGGAGGTGCTGACGCTGTCCCCATAGATTCAGTTCTGGATTCTTACCCATTAGGCCAAATTAAGAAAAACAGGTCGTTGCAAAAGGAATTATAAAGCAGCCAAGATCTCAGGAAAGGGATGGGTAGCCTTCTGCAACCCAAGTCTGCCAGAGTACAATGCCAATCATCCCTGATCACTGGCTTGGCTGGCTGGGGCTAATGGGAGTTGGAGTCCAACAAATGCTGGAACACCCCGCAGCTGCTCCACCCCTGCTTTGAGGCTTCTAGACCAAAAGAGGGGAGATGGGAGGCAAGTCTGATTCCATTACCTAATGTGCCACCTTGTTTCTTTTTACTTCTTCTCCTCCTTTTCCGGGTGGGTTTCAACCAAGGGCTCTCCGTCTTCCCTTTCCTCTTCATCATCTTCTTCTTGAGGCTGGATTCTGAACTCTGCAAAACCACAGGAGCCATCCACTTTAGGAAACAGAGGAACCTGTTCCTTGGTTACAATGGTGGGCTACCATGGCCCTTTGGGTTGCCCAACGGAATGGCCCACCTGACATTTGGCAACACAGATGATCTATGAAATAACACAGAATGTGACACTGCAGGCCAAAGATTTATCATCACGGAGGTGCCAAAAAGGTCTGAAAGCATTGAGAGGGAGGGTGAAAAAACACCCTTCTCCCCACCATCTTCTTTGAATATGTCAGTGGTTCTAAATTTTGGTCCTCCAGATGTTTTGGACTTCAGCTCCTAAAATTCCTAGCTGTTGGTCAAGCTGGCTTGGGTTCTGGGAGTTGAAGTCCAAAATACCTGGAGGATCAGAGTTTGGGAACAACTGGCATATGCCTTTCCTCCCCACCTGAGTGTAAAAAATTAAGAATAAAGAACCGGTCATCTTCCTCCACCAGTCACTAAGCCAAAATACTATGTCAGGAGAACCTTAATTGGACATACATTAAGTGATGCAAGAGACTCTGTTGAATTCCTCTTACTTAGCATGTTAAGATTAGCATACAATGCAACCATGCTAGTCAGTTCAAACATTTCGTGTTTGAGATGTCATTACCAAAGCTGCTTATCTGCTTATTTTTTATAACATTTTTGACCCCCTCCTTCTTCCATCCATGCAGGCCCTCATAGGACACGTCACAAAAATCATTCATTAAAAAAAAAAAAAACAAGCAGAAACACACAAAATTAAAATGTATGTGTGACAAATTAAAACACCCATTAGCACGTTAAAAGAGCCAAACAAATTGTGGACAGTTGAAATGCAACAAGCTGCTGAACAGCCATCGATTGGGGAGGGGGAACAACCCACAGGAGGAAAATTGAGTCCTGAAGCGGTTTTGATTGTTACACAAGGGATGCAGTAAATTCCTCCCCTGAAGCACCCTAAAAAAGACATAATGCAGATTTTAGTTGGACTTACACCTTTATATGTTGCTAACAGGATGCTACCTACTGCTGTTCTAGGGGTATTGTGTAGCATGACTCTTGAGGGACTCGAATGCCTTCGTAGTAAGAGCCACAGTTCCTCGAAATGACGCCATCTCTCCTCTGCAACAAGGACCTGATTAATAAACTGACCTGAACAAGGCCACTCTAGAATACTGTGTCCAGTTCTGGGCACCACAATTCAGAAAGGATATTGACAAATTGGAGCGTGTCCAGAGAAGGGCAACTAAAATGGTGAAAGGTCTGGAAACAATGCCTTATGAGGAGAGACTTAGGGAGCTGGGTATGTTTAGCCTGGAAAAAAGACGGTTAAGAGGCGATATGATAGCCCTGTTTAAGTATTTGAAGGGATGTCACGCTGAGGATGGAGCAGGCTTGTTTTCTGCTGCTCCAGAGACTGGAACACGGAGCAATGGATGCAAGCTCCAGGAACAGAGATTCCACCTCAACATTAGGAGGAACTTTTTGACAGTCAGAGCTGTTTGGCAGTGGAACGCACTCCCTCGGAGCATGGTGGGGTCTCCTTCCTTGGAGGTCTTTAAACAGAGGCTGGATGGCCATCTGTCGGGGATGTTTTGATCAAGATTTCCTGCGTGGCAGGGGGGTTGGACTGGATGGCCCTCGTGGTCTCTTCCAACCCTAGAATTCTATGATTCTATGATTCTAAGGCCAGCCCAAAACATCTGCCACTTGAGAAGATGGTGTGAAATTTTATCTACAGGCTATGATCTATAAAGCCCTATATGGCAGTGGTTCTTAACCTGTGGTCCGGGGAAGTCTTGAAGGCTGCTTGATCCACCTCCTCCTTGCAGTGGAGTGGCCACATGACAGCAACCAAGGCAAAGGCTGGCTGGCTGGGCCTGTGCATTGCCATTCAATCCTCTCCAACAACAAACTTGCAGGAAGAAGCAGGAGAAAAGCCTTCCCTCTCCCTCCAGTTCCTTTTATTAATGGTGCATTTTTATTGTTACTATCATCAGGTATTATTATTAGGCTTTTAAATCTTGAGTTAAGTCTTGGGGGACCACAGCAACAAAAGATATTTAAAAGGGGGGTCTCTGATAAAGAAAAGGTTTAGACCCACTGCTATATGGCTTGGGTCCAAGCAATCTGTAGGACCCTATTCTCTTAGACAAGCCTGCTCAGACCTTGAGATCTTTGTGGTGAGGTCTTTTTTTCCACTTGATCACATTCATGGGCGTTATTTGTGGAAATGAGAGGAAAGGCTAGCTGCTCTAGGCTCTGGAATTCCTTCCCTAAGAAGGCCAGACTGCCCCACTCCTTCCTATCCTTCCATCATCAGGTGAAGACAGGATTATAGGAAGACTGTACTTCAAAGAAAGAGCTTTCAACCGTGCTTTGGACCATTTTTACTTCTTGCCAATTTAATGGCTACTTTTAAAAATGGCTAATTTAAAAAACCCACATCTTTATCTGTTTTCCTCCCTTAAATATATCCAACCAGATTGGAAATTGAGAGGTTTACACCAAATTAAGTATATCACTAAGTGAGTGTGTATCCTAGGTGTTCATGCAATCTCACATCTGGTAAATGTGAACCTGAACCAAGAGATAAGAAAATCCTAGTCATTTGTCAGCTGACATTTTGGAAACATGGCAGCTACCAAGTTATAGGTACTTGAGACTTGCTCTGGTTATCTGCCATCAAGTTGGCTTCGACCCTATGAACGAGAGAACTTGAAGAGACCCTGTTATAACCAGGCTTGCTCAAGTCTTGCAAATTGGAACATGTCAAATTAGAGAGTATCTAGAGGAGGGTGACCAAAATGGTGACAGGTCTGGAAGCCATGCCCTATGAGGAGCAGCTTGGAAAGCTGGGAGTTTAGTCTGGAAAAGAGCAGGTTAAGAGGGGACATGCTAGCCACGTTTACATATTTGAAAGGATGTCATATTGAAGAGAGAGCAAACTTGTTCTCAGCGACTGTAGAGACTAGGACATGGAGCAATGGACCCAAACTACAGGAAAAGAGATTCCACCTAAACATTAGGAAGAACTTCCTGGCAGTAAGAACTGTTCAGCAGTGGAACATGCTGCCTGGGAGTGTGATGGAGTCTCCTTCTTTGCAGGTTTTTAAGCAGAGGCTGGATGGCCATTTGTCCGGAGTGCTTTGACGGTGTATTCCTGCATGGCAGGGGGTTGGACTGGATGGCCCTCGCGGTCTCTTCCAACTCTATGATTCTGTGAAACTCCGTGCCCATGGCTCCCCTGATTCAGCCAATCCACCTGTACTGCAATCTTCCTCCTTTCCTACCACCTTCAGCTTCACCAAGCATTATTGTCTTTTCCAGTGAGTCACGTCAGCTCATGGTACGTCCAAAGTAGAAGAGCCTCAGTTGAGTCATTTTGACTTCTAAAGAGAGTTCAGGGTTCCATACTTCAAGACAGACAGCCACCTCAGGAATAATGTGAAAGGAGAGCAATCATTTTTTAATTTACCATCATTATAATATTTTCCTGCTCAGGGAGAGGCATTTGTAGGACTTTTTGCATTCACGGAAAAATAACTTGATGAGCCTTGGATATTGTACATGTGTGGTGTGTGTGTGAGAGAGAGAGATACACCATTTATTGTTCTTCAGCTACAGGTAGCCAAATATTTTAGGCTCACCCTAGAAGTCAATGGAGTTTGTTAATCATGCTCAACTGTGAAGGACTGAAGCAGAAATAATTTTCCAGACCAGATCACAGCTTCCTTCAATGCTTTTCAGTGATGCCTCATCCTTATGGAATGCCCTTCTACAGGAGGTGTGTTTGCTGCCGTCCCAATTGCTTTAAGCAAACCTTGAAGGTCTCGATATTCCAATCTGTTTTTCAGTTGGACAAGACTGCTGATCTATTTAAGTTCACAACCTGCTGTTTGGACTGTCCTTGCAGTTTCCTTCATTTTCACTAGTTCATTGCTGAAATAGTTTCACCAAATGCATTTCATATTTCATCTGTTTTATGATTCCCCCTCCCCCTGAAAATCATCTCGAGAGGGCCTCTGGCCCTTGAAAGCAGTACAAAAATTTCTAATTAAATAAATTAATGAGAAGAAAGCCAGGGAAAGCATTTTAAGCTTCCGTGTGTGGTGGCTGGAAAGAACCCTGCACCAGAGAAATATTCTTATAGCAGTGTGGGGTTAGGCAGGCAAGTTTTCTATGTGGGCGGCAGTTCAAACCCACTCTGCCCTGAAGCTCACTCTTATAAAAATGAGCTATTCTGCTGGCACCCACCTGGCTATAAGCAACTGGATGGGGGAAAACCAAAGCAATCCACACCTGGAGAGAAAGCTGAAAGGCCAATCAGAAGGTGAAAAAAAAAAGATGATGCTAGTTTTCAACACTCACTGGCTTTTCCACCAGGCTAAAATGTTAGGGGGGGGGTGAAGTAATGAAGGAGAAACCAAAATGACACTGATGCAATCATAAGCCTGCAGATCTGCATCTCGTGTGGGTTCCATTGTGCATTTGCCAAAACAGGACCTATTTGGATACACTGGACAGGGTCAGAACAGAGCTCTCAGGAAACATCAATGGAGAACTAACAAAGTATGCAAGAGGAGATGGTGAGACTTATGACATAGTTATGTTAGACAGAACATGGCAAATAGAACATGAGGTTGGTTGCTAGGATTTCACACCCATCTTTGGCACCATGGAGAACTGTCATTTTATGGTTTTCTTCCACAGCCTTTGTCCCTGTCGTTCCTCCATCTTGGGCAGGGGGAGGTAGCATCAGATTCACATGGAAGCAGGTATTCCTTCAGATATTACCAGTCCCAAGATTCATATACATGAGGAACACCTGCTGGGCCACAAAATGTACTGGGCAGGTGGCAAACTGAGGAGGCAGAACGACAATGCCCAAATCTAAGGCAGGGTATATATGTGGGGAATACCAAGTCTGTACAATCCTGACCCTGAAGTTCATAATCCCTGCTGTAAATGTTAACAGTGGCTATGTTCAGAGGCAATACCTTTTATCCTTCAAGGACTGCAACTAAGCCCAACTCACAGAATCATAGAGTTGGAAGAGACCACAAGGGCCATCTAGTCCAACCCCCTGCCATGCAGGAATACACAATCAAAGCACTCCCGACAGATGGCCACCCAACCTATGTTTAAAAACCTCCAAAGAAGGAGACTGCACCACACTATGAGGCAGTGTGTTCCACTGCCGACCAGCTCTTTCTGTCTTACTCCTTTCTCCCTCTCCTCACATATCCAACTAATACTTCCTAGCTTGATCAAACCATCGCTTGCAGTTACATCCAAATCAGCAGACGATGCCTTGGGCACTTCATCTTAAACAAGGATAGTGATCCAGGATCAAACTAAGATTTATTTGCAATCCTGATTTTGGACAGTTTTTATTTTCCCCCCCAATTACAGTTTGCCAGTCTGGTTAATACAGTTGGCCCCCTGTATCCGCAGAACTAATATCCACAGTTTCAGTTATCCATTGGACACAAAACAGGGACACATACCATAAAGTCATCCTAGAAACTGCCTAGAGAGGTGTCCTTTCTACACATCTTTTCAGTCCTCCAATGCAACTCTATAATATGTTTAGTGTTCACTGTTATCCATGGTTTCTGGTATCCACGGTAAATCCGGGGACCAAACCCCCACAGATATGGAGGTCTGACCGTAATGATAAACTATTATGATATCAAATCAGAGAAGTATCCCTCAAGCACCTGATGAAGTGAACAGCAGTCAAGAGAAGCTTATGCATAAATTTTGTCAGTCTTTCAGGTGTTACAAAACCTTTTCCTCTTCTTCTTTAAGTCAAAGAGTGTTCCTTTCCAATTCTCCAATCCATGCAGACTAGAAATATCTCTGAATGCACCTAGTATGTTAGAAATCTTATTATCAGAAGAGCAGAGCAGTTTTTAACAGCTCAACTTTTCTGCAGTTCAGAAATACAACATTCCAGCACAATTCTACTGCAAAACAAGAGTAATTATTACTATCCATTAATGGTTTTGATAATACAGTATATCAGTGTGCACCTATGTAAGATGAATAAATCATTTCAAAAATCAGGCGACCAGTTAAAAAACCTTTAAGAGCACATAACAAAATATTTCCTAAAGACCTACAATGATTGTTAGTTCTAGCTTATTTGTTTATAATTCATGTTTCTGATGTTGTTTTAAAAAAATGTTTTTTTTTCCTTACCAGTCATTTCATTATAACGAATTCCTGACTTTTACTCATTCAGAGATGGGTTAACAAATTTTTTCACAGAAAAAAAATGTTTTCAAAGACTAAAGCTCCCATCTTATAAACTAGAAGAGGGCATCGCCCCATCCTCTAGATGTTTTGACTACAGCTCCCAGCATTCCTCACCACCAGCTATGCTGGCTATGGCTGCTGGGAGTTGTGGTCTAGCAAGCTCTGAAGGGTTGCACAATTCTCAACCCCTTATACACATTTAAACTGGGAATAAGCCTCTTTAAAACCAATGGGATTTCCAGGTGGATGGCTACATATAAAACTGCAGTACAAACCTAGCAATCTTGTCCATACCTTTTCTAGAAGCCAGCCTTGCTTAGCACAATGGAGTAAAATATCCATAGGCTTGCATTGCTTGCTTGCAATCCGATCCACTCAGAGGAAGCTACTTCTGAGAAAATATGCACAGGACTGCACTGTGAAAATCTTATTCAATGATATGCAAAGTCTTTTACTGGGAGATGTGCATATACATATATATACCTATGTTCCTTCATTTCCACCTTTGTAAAACAAAAATTAGCACTGATGATACCGAGGTAAAACAACTTTCCCAATGCAAGCCAAAAAGCTCCATAGCAAAGCAAGGATCCAACCCTTGGGGCCCTACCTCTACAACTAACATAAGTCTTACCCATCCCTCTAAACTTTAAATCATCAAAGAAAGAAGGGTGTCTAAGGAAGAATGACTAAAGCAAAGGCCAAGGTTGAATTTGAAGAGTTGCGAAAAAGAAATTTAAACCATCTAGGGAGCAGTGGGCTGGAGGGGTTCCGGTTTGTATGCATGACAGAGAAGGGGAGGAAGTGTGTGTTTGTGCGATTAAAAAAAATTATGTGTAGAAGTACTTTACATCTGAAAGAGGGAGATATACAGTCGGCTCTCCGTGTCCACACGGCTTTTGCATTCACGGATTCAACCAACCATGGCTGGAAAATATTTGGGAAAATAAAATTCCAAAAAAACCAAACCTTCCTGTTTGCTGTTTTATATAAGGGATGTCATTTTACTATGCCGTTATATATTTAAGAACTCACACCTTATTTGAGAACTCACGCCGAACAAGTCTTGAAGAGAAACGACAATGCAGAAAGAATCACAACCCAAAAACATCACCCAAGGAGACCTTCTGCTGTGCTTTTTGCAACCGGACTTGTTTATCTTGGATTGGCCTTTTTAGTCATCAGCGCGCTTGCAGAAAGCGCGGGATGTGTCCTTCCTGAATCTTCGTTTGCGAAGAAAAGCCAGCCATATATAATGAGACTTGAGCATCCACAGATTTTGGTTATCCACGGGGGGCGGGGGGTGTCTTGGAACCAAACCCCAGTGAACACTGAGGGCCTACTGTATGTGAGGAGAGAAAAGAGAGCAGGCAAAGTGGGTGGACATTGTGCCAGAGCTTTTGAATTAATACGTGTCCTGGCTGTGATTGGTCAGAAGCAGAGCCAATACCCATGCAAGGAATCCCTCCCCAGGCTGCTGGGGAAAAAAATCACTTTTTTGACTGCATCTCCCAGAATCCCCCAACCAGTTGAAGACTCTAGGAGCTGTAGTCCAATGAATAACTTTTCCAGGCTCTGGTAAGTGTGCCAATGAAGTGTGTTTGTTTGTTCGTTCGTAAGAGAGGGACGGAGAGAGATAAAGAGAGAAAGAGACGGTGAAGTGTACGCTTGTAGGCAGTCAGGTCTTGGCACCTGACCTCCTGTACCGTTGACGCTCTGTCTCTACTCCTAACCTGCCTATATGCTGCAATGTAAGGGCACATGTAGACCATAGTACACAGCTGTTGACCACGTAAGCCAAGGGTGGGGAACCTCTTTCAGCCCAAGGGTCCAATTCAATTACAAGCAACATTTGGGGGGGGGGACGATTTCCAGTGGTGGGTGGAGCCCGAGGCCAAAAGGGCGGGACCCAAACCCTGCATATTTTCGCTTAAAGCTGGCTCTTGCTGCCAATATCCAAGTTTTAGGAGAGACAGTTCATCCTTGAAAACAGCAGGGTGGAGGGTACCAAAGTGGAGTATTATCAAATAGTCAGACCACCGTATCTACAGAACCAATATCCACAGTTTCATTTATCTGCAGGACATCCGTGGAGGGTACCAAAGTGGAGTATTATCAAATAGTCAGACCACCATCTCTACAGAACCAATATCCACAGTTTCATTTATCCGCAGAACACAAAATAGGGACACACATACCATAGAATCACACTAGAAAATGCCTAGAGAGGCATCCCTCTCTAGGCATCTCCTAGGTCCTTCAACACAACTCTAGCATATATTTTTTTTACTGGAAATATTTTATTTTAATAAGAGTTAGAATCACAGAATCATAGAGTTGGAAGAGACCACAAGGGCCATCTAGTCCAACCCCGTGCCTTGCAGGAATACACCGTCAAAGCACTCCGGACAAATGGCCATCCAACCTCTGCTTAAAAACATCCAAAGAAGGAGACTCCACCACACTCCCAGGCAGCATGTTCCACTGCTGAACAGCTCTTACTGCCAGGAAGGTCTTCCTAATGTTTAGGTGGAATCTCAATCTAATCATTTCTGACAGATGGCCATCCAACCTCTATTTAAAAACCTCCAAAGAAGGAGACTCCACCACACTCCCAGGCAGTGCATTCCACTGCCAGACAGCTCTTACTGTTAGGAAGTTCTAACTAATGTTTACATGGAACTTCTTTTTCTGCAGTTCACCATTATCCACAGTTTCCAGTATCTATGGTAAGTACAGGAACCAAACCGTCATGGATACTTACTGACAGTAAGAACTGTTTGGAAGTGGAACATAACTGCCTTGTGGTGTTGTGGAGTCTCCTTCTTTGGAGGTTTTTAAACAGAGGCTGGATGGCCATCTGTCAGGCATGATTTGATTGTGTATTCCTGCATGGCAGGGGGTTGGACTAGATGGCCCTTGTGGTCTCTTCCAAATCTATCATTCTATGATTATAAAGGAAGCAGGCATTGCTATCTAGGGAAGCCCTGAGGGACAAACTGGTGCCACGCAAGGGATGGATTTAACCAGAGAGTCTGACATTCCCCATCCTTGGCATATGTCAACCCTGGCACACTAAGGCCTACAAAGGACTTGCCCGACAGTCTGAGCAGCGTTTTCAAGTAACAGCAGTAGCAATAGCAGCAGTAGCAGCAGCAGCAGCATCAATAGCAGACTCCTGGTGCCTTGCCTTGCCTCCTGCAGAACTGGGCCCTGGACAATGTCTGTCCGGACTACGTCCCTGCTTCTGTTCTGCTTCTTCCAGCCTTGGCCTTTCCTGTCTGGACCACGCCCTTGTTTCGGCACCTGGCAACCAAGAGCAGACCCCTGCTGAGGCCTGACAAGAAAGCAATAAACTTTCATTGTAAACAGAAATTATTGCAATTATTGATGCTGCAAGAGTCAGCAACAAGTTTGCTTGAAAGGGGGCAGGGGAGAGATATGAAAGCAAACAATTGGGTCGTAAGCCTAAAGTTTGAGGGGAGTAGGGAAGAGAGAACAAACAAGCTGGGTGCAGGTGGTTTAAAGTCCCTTGCAGCCAGGGGGGCAGGGGGTTAGTCAAGACAAGGCCAGAAGGGTGCAGCCGCCTTTCGCCGTCACACTTGCTGGGTGCAGAAAGGGGGAAGATGGGGAGAAAAGCTCCCCAAAAGGCACAACTCACCAAATCAGACTCATCACCATCTTCTTCCTCTTCTGCAGATTCTCCGGAGTCTTGATCCTCCTCAGAATCTCCATCAACCATCTGCAACGGCCAGAGAAAAATCAAACTTTTACAAAGAGCCAGCTGGCATCGGCTTAATAAACACACGGATCTGCCTTATACTGGGGTCAGACTATCAGGAGGGTGACCAAATGGCAAACGGTCTGGAAGCCCTTCCCTACGAGGAGCAGCTTAGGGAGCTGGGTATGTTTAAAGAAGAAAAGGTGAAGAAGTGCCATGATAATCATGTTTAAATATTTGAAAGGATGTCATACTGAGGATGGAGCAAGCTTGTTTTCTGCGGCTCCAGAGACCAGGAACGCGGACCGCTGGACTCAAACCGCAGAAAAAGAGATTCCACCTAAACTTTAGGAAGAACTTCCTGATGACAAGTTCCTTCCAATACTAAAAGCCTACAATTCTAATGAACAATGGCAGCAATAAACAGTCTTTTAAAGAAAACAACTTTCCAGTTTGTCAATGATATTTAAAATGAGAGCAAAAGATTTTTAATCGATCAATCAAGCCCATTAACTGGTTAAATTTTACAGCCCTAAATATCTCCCACCCCCATTTCCCTTAGAGCTATCTGCAATTAGGCAAGGCCACGGCAGATGAATCTCTGGTTTAAAGGGTGAGGCCAGTTCTGTGCACGCTGCGCTCCACCAGAAAAATCCATTGCACAGGCTCGAAGGACAAATCCATTTCCAAAAAAGCCCTGTGTAGATCTGCAATTAGAGAACACCCAGCCACTTGTCAACTCTGCCTTGCCTTTTCATTTCTTTGACCTCCATTTCTATGCATAAAGCTAAAATGGTTTGCATCCTCTTAAGCACCCGCCCCAAAATCACCTTTCTGGCATTGCTAGCATCTGTATTCCCTTCTTTGGCCATTCGGTTCTCCTCTGCAGGAAAAGCAGTTGGGTGGTCTGTTCCACGTTCATCGTCGTCTTCCAGTTCATCTGAGTCCTCCTCTTCAGAGTCTACGTCCAATCTTTCCCCATTCACATGAGGGCTGGCATCACCCTTTTCACCCTGAATAGACCCCAATAGAGAAACCAGAAATCAGTATCAACAGCCTCTAGGCACACCTCCCACCTTTGACATCTAAACCAGTGGTTCTTGATCTGAGGTCCATGGACCCCAGGGGGCTGTGATGTCCTCACAGGGGGTCTGTGAAAGCTTGATGGCTACTCAGCCCACAGGACAGGAGCCAAGGCAAAGGATGGCTAGCTTGACCTGTGCATTGCTGTTCCATCCGCTCCAGCCACAAATTTACAGGAAGAAGCAAGAGAAAAGTCTTCCTTCCCCCTCCAGTGCCTCTGAGGGAAGGGTTAAAGGATGGTGTAGTTGTATTATTATTATTATTATTATTATTATTAATCCTGAGTTAAGTCTTGGGGATCTACAGCAACAAAAGATATTTAAAGGGAGTTCTTGGTAAAGAAAAGGTTAAGAGCCACAGATCTAGACTGCTCATACAAACATAGGAAGCAATTACAGGTTGAGTTTCCCTTATTCAGAATGCTTGAGACCAGAGGTATTTTGGATTTTGGTATATTTCAGATTTGGGAGTACCTGCATATACATAATAAGATATCTTGGAGATGGGACCCCAAGTGTAAACTCGACATTCATTTATGTTTCATAAACACCTTATACATATAGTCTGAAGGTCATTTAATACACAATATTTTAATAATGTTGTGCCTGAAACAAAAGTTTGTGTCCACTGAACCATCAGAAAGCAAAGGTATCGCTATCTCAGCCACCTGTGTGGACAATTTAGGATTTTGGAATATTTCAGATAAGGGAGACTCAACCGGTATTACTACTATTTGTGATTTATATTCCACCCTTCTACCCAAAAATGGAACTTTAGGGCTGCTGGCGGAAATTGCATAAAAATGCAACTAAAACACCAGACAAGCTCATGTATTAAAACACAGTGAGGTTGGAAACATGATTTATTTTGAACGCATCCATTTTAACAAATGAATAAAAGAAAATATAGTACCTACAGGGTAAAAGAGCTGCTTCCTCAGCAACTTGTGAGTTGCCTAAAGCTTGCCTGAACAAAAAAAAGGTCTTTGCCTGGGGACAGAAGGACAAATGGGAAGGAATTCATACAGCCTGGGAACAGCTGTCAAGCCAGCTCTGTCTGGCTTCTCCGCCAGATGTGTCTCAGATGAAAACAGGATGGAGAGGAGGGCCTCCCCTGAAGATTTCAAAACCCAAGCAGACTCATATGAGACCATACAGCACTTCAAATAGCCTGAATCCAAACCTAACCATCTCTCTAGTTCAGTACAGTTGGGGCCCTGTATCTACAGAACCAATTTCCATGGTTTCAGTTATCCACAGGACACAAAATGGGGACACATACCATAGAGTCATGCTGGAAAATGCAGAGAGAGGTGTCCTCTCTAGGCAACTTCTAGGTCCTCCAATGCAATTCTATGGTATGTTTTTACCTTTTATTTTAATAGGGTTTGCTATTATCTGCAGTTTCTGGTATCCACAGTAAGTCTGGAAAGTGAACCCCTGCAGATAAGGGGGTCTGACTGTATATAATTTTAAAAATAAAAAGAAAGAGGTCTACAATTACAGATCTGGAGGATACCGCAGCTTTCAAAGTTGATCCTAGGTTTGTCTTGTTCCCAAATAATGTTGGTGGTCCTCTATTGGCTTTCTGAAAGGCATCTGGCTGGCTATTGCCAAGGGAAAGGATGCTAGATTGGATGGGCCTTGTCTAGTTTGGCACATTCTTCGAGAGGAGAGACAAAACCCCACAAAAGGTTCACAGACTCTGGTGATAAAGAAAGACAAACCTCTTGGAAAAGAGAAACAAATGGCATGGAAGACACAGCCAGGTTGCACGGAAATACGTTTCTAGGTCTTATATGTGCAGAACCTCCTTTCCTCCATGGTTGTTAGAGGTCACCTTCCATCCACCCACCAAGCCCGCCTCTCCTTCCTCACCTTGCTACCTGAAGTGGAATGAGTGATGCTCTTAAACATCTCAGTCATAGTCCTCTGCTTCAAAACTTTGGTCTTTTTCTTGGGAACCAAGCTGTAAGTCCCCATTCTTCGTTTTTTCTTGCGAGATACTGAAGCAGCTGAATTGAAGGCCAAAGAGAAGATAAATCCAGATCAGGGAGTCAGAGCATAAGCATATATGAAAACTTTCCGGAGGGAGTGCTGGGGGATCTGTTAGATATGTAGCAACCAACCGTTACCGAATGTACAGCAAAGAAACATCACCCAATGCTGAAATCTGGGCTTCATTTGTATCCCTTTAAGTTTGCTCTTTTAGTTACAGGTATAAGCAAGGAAGTATTAGGAGCACAGAACCACAGATCTGGGCCACAAGGTGACATGAAGCTTTAATCTTGGTCCATCCAGTCCAGTGATACCTACAGGAGGAAGATGTAAGCAAACTGATACCTACTACAGCTCCTATCAGCCCAATCTCACTTGGCCAAGGAATATAGGAGCTATAAGTTGACACAACTTTGGAGGATATCAGGACATGCTGCTGGTGCTTATGCTGGACAGATTTAATTTTTACTTTTCCTAGCATCATGTGGCTGGATCTAGTTGTACTTTTCCCACAGTGTCCCACCATTCTGTTGTTCTGAAGCATTAGGTAGGGAGTCATAGCCACTCAAGTAGTGGCGGAAAGCAAACACCGCAGCCAGATAAGTCTGCCACGATTTACTGTACTCCACTCTGGCAGGGCCCCTCGCCTGGTAAGAAACCTTGACAGAGTTATCAGTTATTGGCTGACGATGTCTATTGTAATCTCTTGCAGTACCCAAGGATGATGATGCATCAGGGGCATTGCAGGGAATTAAGAGTATGACCTAGACTCGCCCAACGTCTGCTACTTAAGACTACGGACTTTATCAGACCAGGCAAACAGGGCATCATAATTGTGCCTAATTAGCGCAAAACTATGCGCATATTAAATGACGTCCTTTTGCGATAACATCTTGTCCAAAAGCCATTCCTTTATATTGACAGGCCAAGCCATCAATTTATCTCCCATGGTGCTTTTTTGCCAGTGTTTGAAACCTCACGTCATTGTGCTCAGTGAATACAGCATCAATTGGCACAACACTTCCAGGTGAGATCGGGACAGCCACGTAGGGGGTGCTCTTTTTATGAACCTCCCTGGTTTACTGTGATTTTTAAAGTGTGTTTCTATGCTTGTGTGTACGTTTTGTGTGTTTCTTTTTATTTTTCGAATTTGCTGCGCTCGCGTTTTCTCGCGAGAATCGGTGAGATCCGGAACCAGGAACTGAACGGAGTTCCGTTCCTACTCCATTAGCACTGGGGCTGCCTTTTCACATGAGTAAGATAAGGTCTGGCGGGGGGGGGGTCTTTTGCCAACATAAAAAACCCCACAAAATATGCCAGCAAAAAAAGTTTGAGGAGGGCGGTCTGATAAAGTCCTACCAAAATAGGAAGGGTTTAAAGAGATAGCTGTTCCAGCATTTTTTTTAAGTATAACAGAGGGAAGAGGAAAGAAGGAATGTAGCACCACCTTGGAAAGGCACCAACGGTGGGACATGAATTGAGCTCTAGCAGTTGCCCAAGAATGCCAGGTACTGGCACCAGCCTCAATGTCACATCATACATTTCTTTTACTAGCTATCACCAGAGATCCCCAGGTAATGTTTAAGGCTGAACTAGACACAATGCTAAATGCATCACTGGAAAGAACATCATCTGTTTTAATTAATAACAGGTGTGGCAGGGGGGAATTTGCATCAGGAAGGCAGTTCATAGAAAGCAGACATTTATCTTTTCCTTTCCCAGGTACCATCTTGGTTAAAACCCTTCCTTCTTTCATCCCCACTGTGCTGTCCTACTTTAAACCAGTGTCTCTCCAAAGTGGTGGATAATCCATCAACCAGTGCTGCTCCACAAGCCCTAAAGAGTTTCCATGAAAGAAAGAAACCAGAACAGCCACTGTGTGCAAATATGGTACAGGTTTCTGGCACAATGGGGAGGAAAGAAATTGCCAGTCCCATACATCTGACACCTAAAATTGCCAGTCCCACACATCTGACATCTAAAAAGCACTACTCCAAGCCATTGTGGGGAAGCTCCTATTGCCACCAATGGGAGCTTTTATTCCTATGGCCAAAAATTGGGCTGGGAGAAGTCAGTTCCTCTCCCCAAGTGTGATACTGTTGATGAAAATCTGACTCCTGTGCCTGCTATTAATTTCTTTAAAAAATGGTGTGGGGTAAGTGTTGTTGTTTTGCTTTATAATTATTTTTTATTTACTAACATGTTTGATAAGAAAACCAATGCAAAAGAGAAACTTTCATAATAAAACAAAAGCATGCTATACAAGATGAGAGAAGTCATTTCCTTTTTCTCTGCATCAAAAATAAATATACAGTTAAGTCTCCCTGTATCCGTGGAACCAATACCGCAGTATCCATTATCCACGGCACAGAAAAAGAAGAACACATACCATAGTTTTCCTTTAAAAAATGCCCAGAAAGGTTTCCTCTCTAGACATTTTCTAGGCCCTGCAAAGCAACTCTACTGTATTTTAAACCGGAAATGCCATTATTTTCTATGGCGTTCTCTGTTATCCATGTTTTCCGGTATCAGTGGTAAGTCCAGGAACCGAAACCCTGTGGATTTTGGACTATCATGTAGCTGGGACCTGAATTACAAACCCCAGAATTCCACCGGAACCAGCCATAGCAGTTAAAGTAGAATAATAGTGCTATAACAGTGTAGCACAATAAGACTCTTATTAGATTTTCCTTGTTTTTTTCCGGGTTGTGAAGCCATGTTCTGGAATAGTTTCTTTCTGATGTTTCACCTGCATCTGTGGCTGGCGTCTTCAGAGAATGGTTGGGTAGGAGTGTGTCTGGAGTTTATATGCAGTGAACCCATGTAGGGGAGTATATGTAAATTTGTGTATTTGAATGGTTAGTTTCTGGGTATAGAAAAGCAAGGCTCATTAGTGCCTGTTTGGCTGATGGTTGGTTGATTGATGGGCCATTATCTGCTAGGAATCCCCCTGTTCCTGGGTGGAATTCCTTTGTAAGTGTTGAGTTTTGATTCTATTGTATTTCAAAACTGGGAGCCAGATTTCATTTACTTTTAGGGTTTCTTCTTTCCTGTTGAAGTTGTCCAGGTGTTTGTGGATTTCAGTAGCTTCTCTGTGCATTCTGACATGATAGTTGTTGGCCTGGTCTAGAGTTTCTGTGTTTTTAAATAACATTTTGTGTCCATGTTGGTTTATATAATGTTCTGCTACTGCTGATTTTTCTGGTTGGCCCAGTCAGCAGTGTCTCTCATGTTCCTTGATTTGTGTTTGCTTTTATTAGAGTGATAACAAATCACAACAAGATAAATGGAAAAAAGATGTGGCTTGGGGGGGAAAAGACCAAAAGGCAATCAGAAGGAAATACAGTTGTCCCTCCACATTCATGGATTTGGCATTCACGGTTTTAAGTATTCATGGCTTGAAAATATTCTTAAAAAAAAAATAATCCAAAATGCAAACCTTATACAAGGGACACCATTTTGCTATGCCGTTGCATATAATGGGACTTGAGTATTCACGGATTTGGGTATTCACGGCTCCTGAAACCAAACCCCAGCAAATATAAAGGGACAACTGTACAGCATCACCCAATAAAAGCCAAAGCCTGTCCCTGAGACCAGGTTGGTAAAAGGACCGAGAAAGGGATAGGAGTGTCTCCCTCCAAACCAATTAAAGCGGGGTGTATACCTACACCCCCTACACCTTTTTACCTGTCTGTGATTTTGAGGTGGCCACATAGCTCTGGTTCTGAGGTAGAGATGAATGAAGGCCAGGGATGGGGGGCAATGAGAGGGGCTTTCCAAATTCCAAAATATTTTTGCTGCCGTCTTCCTTAGGTGTTTTTGCTTCTTTGGAGTCTTTACTTGAATTCTGAGGAACAGAAATCAAAAGGACGCTTTATGTTTTCTGGATGTTGGGGTAAGGGAGAAACTATTACCCCTTCCCAAAAAGGAAATAACATGTAAAAGAACAATACAATAAAATGTAAAAAAAAAAAAAAACTAATCACAAGCTAATGTATTTCCAAGAGGCACACACATAGCTTTCTTGCTTCTGTTCTCTGCACCCAAATCACTCTCCTCCTCTCTCACACACAACTGGAGGCTGCCCTTATTCAAAGCAAAGCATTCTGGCTCAAACTATTAACCAAAGAATCATAGAGTTAGAAGAGACCACAAGGGCCATCTAGTCCAACCCCCTGCCATACAGAAATACCCCATCAAAGTACCCCCAACAGATGGTCATCCAGCCTCTGTTTAAAAACTTCCAAAAAAGGAGACTCCTTCTAGGTCCTCCAATGCAACTCTATGGTATGTTTGTACTGGAAGTCCTTTATTTTAATATGTTTTGCTATTATCCACAGTCTCATTTCTAAACAATGAGTCTGGGAACATATATCCCCATGGATATGGGTGTGTGTATGTGACCTGTTGTTACATTCACATCATGCCTTTCCTCTAGTGAGCTCAAGATGGTCTCCATGGCCTTCTTTCTTCCCACTGTATCCTCAAAATAACAACCCTGTGAAGCAGGACAGGCTGAGCCAGAGATAGGTAAGTCGAACTCCCCACAAAGTCAACAAGTAAGGTTCATGACTCACTGAGGACTAGAACCTGGATGTCCAAGTCCCAGTTCAACACAATAACCACCAGCCTACGCTAGCTCTCATCTTAATTTTGCACAACATCTGAACATGTTTTCTAATACCCTGAAACAATTTGAACTAAAACATTTCATTCATAGTTCAAATGTCAAATTAAAGGTTTACTCCGGGCTTCATTTTTATTGGAATACTTGAAACTATTCCATGATACAACACAATAACACACATCCCTCACATTATTTTAGTTGGGCAGGTGTGTGTGTGTATGTGTGTGAAAACCACAGGCATTGAAAATTCTTAATAAACGAATTTTGGCACAGCTAAAGAGCTAGGTGTAGAAATACACACACCTCCTAAAGACAGTCGACTGGAAAAGGCTAATTATAAATTTTCATTAGCGCTTGGTCCAATAAGCCACCATACTTGACAGCCTTTTAAAGACAGCAGTTATGCAAACTTTTGATACGTTCCATTCCCAGCTAAAGGAGTTTTAATTTGGTTTCAAGTTAGCCTAAAGTCAAGGCAGTAACTAGTCCAACAAAAAAGCAACCACAACTGCCTGGCAAAAAGTCAAACTGAAGAGGAGCCAAGGCTGCTTTAAAACACTACTAGGAATTACCAGAAACGCACAGAAGCAGACATATTCTCTCTCTCATTTACACACACACACACACAAATATAGCCAATGTCCTGGCTGCCTGTGTCTTATTAGTAAGAAAGTAAAAAGTCTAAGATACCAGAATACAGGGGTTGCCTAGATGACGAAAATACAGAATGCAACTAGAATACCTTTTGTTCCAACATGCTGCGCTTGAGATTCAGGGTATTCGGAAGGAAGGGGGCCAAAAACTCCATCTACTGTGGGGGGAAAGCATTCGTGGATTTGCCGAAGTTTTTTAAAAAACAATGGAAATGTGCATTATTGCTCGTTTGGACATCCAATTCGGGACACTGCGCATTTTCGGCAAGGGCAGACGTAGACAGTGGATTGGTCATACATGTGGGCAGGAGGCAGGCTTGCCAGCAACAAAGCAGCTGGAAGTGCCATTTTCGTGTTTTACGATATCGAGTGTGCACTTTTTTGCTGCGCTGAGGCGACCAAAGAGCTTTTTACAAGCAGAAGGTCACACTTGCGCACTCTTGATTTACAAGTTAAAAAAAATACTATACAGGAGCGACAACATGTGTGGAGATTAATAACACGCTGTACTCTCAGCCACCATCTTGATTCGCAGGCATGGCTGTGTGCGCACTTCAAACATGAACAGCTTCACATACAATACATTTTGCCAAAAGACCATGGAGACAAACGGACGCTGCTGCAAATTTGCAATAATGCGCACCAATCTACATTCTATCTTCTCGTCTACACAAGCCCACAGGTAAAAGGCAGATAAGACAAAGTTCAGCTATAGAGGAACTTGCTCCAGTCTGAGAGAGAGAGAGAAATGAAAATTTAATGAAGTCTTCTAAAATCTCCCCTAACTTTAATGCATTTTGCCTACCATAATAAATACCTCCAGAACATCAGAGTATTAATATAGCAAACAAAGGCCCGCAGGTCAGAGAACATTTTAGCATCCTCTGTTTCTCTAAGTCCTGGAAAACCTGCTAATCTGACTCAGAATTAGCAGAGCAGAGCAAGTTTGCATGAACATTTTGACCATAAACTGATAATTAGCTATCCATTTATCACCAGCCAAATTCACAGTGCATGGGAACAAAAATAGGAGAACTAGCAATAGAAAGCCTCTCGATATCTCCTCTGCCCTATGCTATTTTCTATATTTCTTTGCAACGGTCTTTGGAATAAGCAATAAACATTTCGCTATTTTCTATATGCAAGAGTTAGGTGTGGTTTTGTTTGTTTTTCAGTTATTATTATTACTATTACTATTTATTTCTCACCCACCTCCTCTCTATGGATTGAGGCCAGGAAGAGCAACAGATAACAAAACGTAACCGCTATTAATAATGCACTGTAGTTGAACTCTAACTGCATTTTCTCCCAGCCAAGAAGGATAGGTATGAAGAAGACAAGTTGTCTTCCTTACTTGTCCTACCTGGAGATGTGAAGGCCTGGGGGAAAAAAAACCGGAAAAATTCCAGGCAAAAAACCCACGTTTTTTTCCCCTGTTTTTTTCCGGAAGCCTTTTTTGTTTGTTTCCAAAAAAATTGTAAAAAAGCATGAAAATTGATTATGGAATGTTTTATTTTAGCATGATGAATAAAATCTTCTAAGACCAGGTGTTCATGGATTCTCCAAATCATTTCTAAAAACTATGTACAGTACAGTATCAGATTATTCTAATTTCTGTGCACAGAAGACAAGCCAGTCCTAGGTTACAAACTGAACTCTCCAATGCAAGAGCAAGATGTATTTCTTCCTTTAGGGGCCACGGCGATTGTCAACTGTGATAATTTTATGCCAAATCAAATTGCACATAGTCATATTTTATGTTCCTATAGTAACAGAATGACTTTCAATCTGTAAAAAGTGCAAATCTTGCATTCTTTTTCAATTTTTCCAAAAAATTCCATTTTTTCCCAGGAAAAAAACTTTTCCCCCCCATGGCTTCAAATTTTCTAGAAATTTTACATCCCTAGTTCTACCAGCTTGTCTTTTAGGGAAATAAAATATGCAATCCTCACTGCAACCTCACCAAGAATCACAAAACTGGAAGAGACATTGGAGGTCATCTAGTCAGGCAAAGGAATCATGCAATCCTCTGGATGTTTGTTTATTTATTAATAAACCTCCCAAAAATAGTACTCTACGGTGAACTCACCATGGGTCAGCGTAAGAGGGGCGCTCCAAAAAAGCGATACAAGGACTCCCTGAAACAACGTCTCAGGCTCGGCCAAATTGATCACCAACAATGGTCCGCCCTGGCCTCACACTGGGAGGCATGGAGACGCACTATTCACAATGCTATAGCCTTATTTGAGAACTCATGCCGAACAAGTCTTGAAGAGAAACGACAATGCAGAAAGAATCACAACCCAGAATCATCACCCAAGGAGACCTTCTGCTGTGCTTTCTGCAACCGGACTTGTTTATCTTGGATTGGCCTTTTCAGTCATCAGCGCGCTTGCAGAAAGCACGGGATGAGTCCTTCCTGAATCTTCATTTGCAAAGAAAAGCCAGAGAGAAAATATGCACTGGGCTTTCACCATCCTCAGGAAATGAATTCCCCCAGCAGAACCTCCATCACCCCATCATCATGGAAATTTAAGACACAAAAAACAAGGAGGGGGCCCTTTCACAGTTCCGTTCATTCCTTGCGGGAGTGGAGAGGGACACAGGTAACCAGGCTAGAGAGCGCATCAACCTACGCCAAGGCTTCCATTGGCTTCAGCAGTACCTTGCTGAGACATCCTCCTATGGTTGTCCTCATAGGAGAGAGCTTCAGTCATTAGGGCTCACTTGGAGCTCTCCAAGGTCCTGTTCTCATCAGCCCTCTCCAGATTAAGCCTTCTCTGCCTTTATTGTTTCCTCTTATGACTTGACCTGCCCTTAACTGGACATGATCTGACTCCATCAAGCTAAAATAGCACCCTCCATAAGCCTTGAGAACCCACAGAACAGGACAACCATTTCAGCCGAAGTCAGGAAAGCATCGCCACTTCCAGTTCCCAGCTCAATGCCTGCAAATATCCACACTCAGCACCTGCCTTAACATCCAGGCAGCTTCCAACTTGGGATCGGAAAGCGCATGTTGGGTTATGCCCCGTTATCATCCCAGCAAAGTGGAGGGGAAACCTGGCCTCGGTCATCAGCCAAAAAAGAGGGTCTACTTCCCCCTCTCCTTGCCAGGAAGAACACTTGGCTACAACACCAGTGGACCCGAAGAGCTGAGAAACCTGTGCTGGTTCCACCCATCATTAAGGGGGTTGGGTGCCATGTGTGGGGGGGTCCCATATATATGGGGGGGGTACAAACATGTCCAAAAAAGCAGCCATTTGCACTGTTGAAACCTGTCTTAATGGTCAAAAGAGCCCCCCTAAACTTTGCATGACCCCTAGCCAAGATGGCATCCATGAGCAATTTACTCACACTTTTAAATCTGCCACCGCCAATTTTTTAAAAACAGTTTACCATGGTGCGCACAAGCGATACTTCATATTTACAAAAAGGAAAAAATAAAGAGGGCATAAGACTGCCATTTTATCGACTTACCGGACCCTCGCTTAGTCGAGATTCCAACATGGCAGCAGCAAATGCAAATGTCCAAATGATCGCACATTTGCATGCCATATGGAGCTTTTTTAAAAATCCGGGAGAAGCCCCGGATGCAACCCACATGGAGTTTGCAGTGGATTTGGCTGCCCCCCTTTCAAATGACACATACTTATGCAAATGTCTATTTGAACAGATTGCTTTCCATTCGCATCCCATTAGGATTATTTTCACTGTTTAGACAAGCCCAGCGTGTGTGTTTGTGCATGTGCGTGACCATATTGTTGACATCTAACACAAGCCACCTGGAGGAACATTCGGAAAGGCCGGAAGCAAGATACAGATCTTCTAAATACATAAACACTAAAGTCTGTATAATCAAGACTTGACTGACTGATTGATAAATAATAAAGCAAATAAATCCTCTTGCCTGAAGGACTTTCTTGCCTGCTGCTTGAATACAGAACATTAGACTCCTGTCTGGCCCCTAAAGCACATATGACAAGTTGTCATCATGGCTCCCTGTTAGCATGTGTGTACAAGTCCAAGGTATTTCAAAATACATCCAGATGGCACAATGGTAGAGCCCTTTCATACACTCCCTTGCTTATGCTGCTTGGGGTCTACAATCATTGCTCAGGAGACGGCGCAGATCTAGCCGGTGCTGAGTGGTGGATAGTAAAGAATTCAGAATCATGCTAACAGCCCCAAATTTGGTGCAAGAATGACAGAGAAGTAAAATAAAGGACTCCGGCGGTAGCAAACCCAACCATGAGAAAAACTGGAGATATTGTAGCATATAAAAATTATAACTAACCAAATAAGCCCATGAAAATTGAAAGTGCCCTGGGATTTTTTAAAAATCACATGCATGGTGGTGGAGGTGGGGAGCACTTCTGCATGAAGATTAACACCCACATCAATCAGACAAAAAGACTCCAAATAAGAGAAATAACTACAATCAACCTGCCATATCCATGGGTTCTGCATCCACGGATTCAACCATGACTCAAAAAGATGCAGGAAATAAATAAATCCAAAAAGCAAACCTTGCTGTTCACCATTTTACATAAGGAATAAGCCATCTATGTATATAAAATTCTTGGGTATGCACAAGGGCTTTAGATATGTAGGTATGTTGCCTCTTAGGTATGTACAATGAGTTTAAATATATACCTCTTTCAGTGTGCTGACTGGCTGCTTAGGATCCCTCCTGTTACTCCCTCAGCCAATCACCACCCACATGCAAATCACCACACACATGCAAAATCCCTCTCCACCTCACAATCCACTCCTGCCACTCATGGCCAGTCTGCATACTGGGAACAACCAAAAAATGTGCTGCAGTGTTGGTTAGAGTTACTCAGGCTGCAGGCCTTTCCAGTTCACGAATGTCTCAGGGCTGCACAATTCCCACTTATGCTTTAAGTCTATAGAGTAATATCATTTCTATTCTGGCTGCGACGGGACCCAAGCCTTCACCTGGAGACGGCGGGATGCCGCTGCTGCCACTGCAACAGAACCCAGGCAACTGGGAGTGAGGTCTATCAGGATTTTTTTAATGGTTTTTTAATGGTATATGGTACGCCGGGTCCAGCTAGTTTTACTATATAATGGGACTTGAGCATCCATGGATAAGGGTATCCATGTTGTGGGGGGGGGGTTTCCTGGAACCAAACCCCAGAAGTTACTGAGGGCCCACTGTACGTCAACAGCAGGCCTGATTAAGACAAGAGCGGGAAACCTCTGACCTTCCAGATGCTTTAGACTACAACTCCCACAGTGCCTTGCCATTAGCCATGCTGGCTGGAGCTTCTGGGAGTCGACTCCGAAACACCCGGAGAGCCAACCATTCCCCACCCCTGTATGAAGAGGAGAGAACAGAATAGACTACTGTTGAAGAGCCATTCCGCTTTGACAGGCAGATACTATGAGAAAAGAAACAACTGGTAGCTGCAGCACACATTCCAGCTTGCACACTTGCTACCACACACCCCCAACGTGCACACTTGCTACCACACATACCAAAACAGAACAGCCAGGATTTCATTAGGCAGCCATTTTGAGTCTACTTTACCAGGCCTGAGGGAGATTTGGGCATCGTCTTCCGCGCTCTGTGAACCTTGATGTTGGCGTGCGCTCCTGTGCTTTTCTTGGCCTCGCCATCCTTACTGCCCTCCCCGTGTTTCACCGGCAGAGGCGCCTGCGCCTGGGGAAAGGTGCCGAGCGTTCTCCCTTTGCCGCCGCCCGTGGGGAGGGTTTTTGCCGCATGGCCAGGGAGGGAAGCAAAAGCACCGCTGGTAGTCCTTGCGGGCAGCTCCTGAGCCATTTGCTTCGGTAAAATATATCCATTGCTCCCCATGACAGAAGTCTGTGTGAAATCGTTTGCTTTGATGTGGTTCGGCTTTCCCATGACACTATCTTTCTCCGAAATGCCATTTTCCGCGATCCGGCTCAACTTGGCCATGGAGTCCCCTTGGCTCACTTTCGCATTGTCCTGAGTGTTTTTAGCTGCATTGGGGTGACTCTTGGCTTCACCAAACTCACAAGAGCCGTTGGTTTCACCATCGGGGGCCATCTTGGGATCCCCAGCTTGTTTCTCTATGGCACTTTCATCTGCTGCCATAGCATTAAATCCTAGAGACAGAAAAAGAGAGAGAAATTTACAGAAGGCACGCTGAAAGGAAGACTTTGCAAGCCACAAGCCTATCCATACAGTCAAAGCAAAGATACTTTTAACAAGACTTCCATTTGAATGCACATGGTTTGGGTTTCATTCCCATCCTCACATAGTGCTTGGTTTAATTTATAAAAATGGCTTAATAAATTGACAATTGAAGGTCTAGTTTCCATTCATCTTCTACACTTATTCTTTTAACTCACCGCCCAGTCGGATCCTTTGTTAATCAAGTAGCTAATGGGAGGGAAAGCATTAAAAAAAAGCCTGACTCCAAAACAGGTCAGACAGAGAAAGTGCTGGATACAAATTTGTAGAGTATATAGCTATCAATTGCTACAAGGCATGATGGCTACATATCACCTAAAGAATATACAAGTTGAGTCTCCCTTATCCAGAATTCCAAAATCCAAAATTGTCCACATGAATGGCTAAGACAGTGACACCTTTGCTTTCTGATGGTTCAATGTACAAACTTTGTTTCATGCACAAAATTATTAAAAATATCATGTATAAAGTCACCTTCACACTAGGTTTACAAGGTGAATATGAAATATAAATGCATTTTGTGTTTAGATTTGGGTCCCATCTCCAAGAGATCTCATAATGTATTCCAAAATCCGAAATACACTGTATTCCAAAATCCAAAATACCTCTGGTCCCAAGCATTTCAGATAAAGGAGACTCAACCTGTCTCCCATTGCAGGGCATGTTTAGTCTGGAGAAGAGAAGGTTGAGAGGTGACATGAAGGGATGTCATACTGAGGTTGGATCAAGCTTGTTTTCTGCTGCTCCAGAGACTAGGACACGGAGCAATGGGTTCAAACTACAGGAAAAGAGATTCCATCTAAACATTAGGGAGAAGTTCCTGACAGTAAGAGCTGTTTGACAGTGGAATGCACTGCCTTAGAGTGTAGCGGAGTCTCCTTCAGAGGTCTTTAAACAAAGGCTGGATGGCCTTCTGTTGGGAATGCTTTGATTATGTATTCCTGCAGGGAAGGGGTTGGACTAGATGGCCCTTGTGGTCTCCTCCAACTCTATGATTCTATGATTCTACGTCCAACTTGTGGGAGTTCTATGTCCAACTTGACATCTTTACATCAGAGGAAAGAGTGCAGCGTTGGACTAAGATGCATTTACCTTCCTCTTTACTGTTGGTGATATCTTTCAACAGCTCAGCTTTCACACAGGTATCTCTTCTGATGTCTCCCTTACTCATAGGAGCTCGCTAAATGAGACAGACAGAAAGAAAAATCATATTTTTATGTTTGTAAATTAGCAAAGTATGCTCCATACTATCTGCTTTCATTTTCTTCATAAGCTGAGATTCACTGCGGTTGTCTTGTCCACAAGACCAGTGAAAACCCTCCAGCATGTCTGGATTGGTGCTCAAGGTTGATTGTCCCTGACACCAAAAACTCCCTGGAAGTATTGGGAGAGGGGAGAGGGGAACAGAGAGGAGGAAGATGCAGTCTCTAGTATGGGGGCTATAGGCCAAATCACACATACCCCTTCCAGGAAAGACCTTATCACACTACACTGTAATAGCACTATTGTTCCTCTTTAACTGCTATGGATGCCTCCTGTGGAATCCTAGGAATTGCAGTTTAGGGAGGGGCATTTAGCATTCTCAGCCAGACAGCTCTTAGGCTTGACTAAACTACAAACCCAGAAATTCCCCTTGGGTTCTCACAGTTGGTACACCAATACATCAACAGCTTCAAAAGTACAGGCTTAAGAGTGACAGGTACCACACTCAACCCCACACACTAAATGTACATCTGGGTTTGAAGAATCCCCTATAAATCAAGCCCTTGGCCAGGGATCAAAACAAAATTCCAGGGAACCCAGACTCTGACAGAGACACATCTTCAGATGTCCAGAATACAAAGCATTTTCCACATTTTCAATGAACCACTACTCTCACCATCCTTCTCTACTGGTTGGCCTAATGGAAACTGGAGTCCCAACAACCGGATCCCATCAACAAATTGAGAGTCACATATTCCCCAGTAATCAAGTAAACAATACTGGGTTGGATGGACAGGCATCTAACTCTGGACAAGTCCAGAGGAGGGTGACCAAAATGGTGGGAGGTCTGGAAGCCATGCCCTATGAGGAGAGGCTTAGGGAGTTGGGCATTTTTAGCATGGAGAAGAGAAGGTGAAGAGGGGACATGGTAGCCATGTTTAAATATTTGAAGGGATGCCATACTGAGGATGGAGCAAGCTTGTTTTTTGTTGCTCCAGAGACTAGGACATGGAGCTATGAGTTCAAACTACAGGAAAAGAGATTCCACCTAAACATTAGGAAGAACTTCCTGAGAGTAAGAGCTGTTTGGCAGTGGAATGTGCTGCCTCAGAGTGTGGTGGAGTCTCCTTCTTTGGAGATTTTTAAACAGAGGCTGGACAGCCATCTGTCTGGAGTGCTTTGATTGTATATTCCTGCAGGGCAGGGAGTTGGACTGGATGGCCCTTGAGGTCTTTTCCAACTCTATGATTCTATGATTTAAAATATTGCAGCTACTTATACACCCAAACGTCCAGCTCCCAAAACTGAAATCCAATGGAAATGTATGCATGGTGGGACTAGAGGATTTTCACCCATGGAACAGATAATCCTCCCAGCATGCACTATTTGGGGTGGAAAGTGAGGACTGTGAGCAAACCATACCACAGGCCAGTGTTCAATACTCCTCACTGAAGAGTTTGAGAAATGTTTACTGCCCTATCATCAAGTGGACACATTTTCACACTAAGTCCACATTAAGTTCTCCATATTTTCCCCCAGCATGCCATAAAATAATTTCCATATGTTTCAGATTCACTATGCGTGAATGTACACTGTGTGTACATGCCTTCAACTTGCCTGTCTATTTATGGCAATGAATTTTATATGGTATTCTTAGGCAAGGAATACTCAGGTGATTTTGCCAGTTCCTTCCTCTGACATGTAACCTACAGGACCTCGTATTCACTAAAATAAAACTTCTTAGCTGTGGATCGTGCCTCATAACTAAATGTGGGGGCGGGTCACCAAAAAAAATTGGCATGAAACTGAAAGGGAGCCAACTCAATTCCAACTCTATGATTTTATTTTGGAGGTTTTTAAACAGAAGCTGGATGGTCATCTGTTGGGAATGTTTTGATTGTGTGTTCCTGCAGGGCAGAATGGGGTTGGAGTGGATGGCCCTTGTGGTCCCTTCCAACTCTGTGATTCTATAAAACAACCACTGCTGGGAAGTAAGAAGAAATGGACATCCCTACCTGCTCCTAGGCAGGTTGCCTCTACTTTACTGTAGGTATCCACAGACACAAGACTAAGGAACTCCCTTTCCTTGGAGATCAATGGCTGGTGCGCATAGAAATTTATCCAGCCGTTGTCTTCATAGATAGGCTTGAGCATACAAATCAGGTGAAGAAATAAAAGCATTTGTCTCAATAGAGCACAAGAGACACTCCACGGCACTACCCATCAGCATGATTCGCTGCTGAACACAATCTGTACACTGCCAAGTCACACCACAGCCACAACCATGTATTGAGGGGCAGCCAGCAATGACTGTACACAGATGAAAATGTGGATGTAGGAGCAGGCAAATTTGCCCTTGTTCCAAGAAGGTGACAAATCCTTTTTTCAGGCAAGTGTAACTCTAAGATCCAACTCTGAACAAGACAAGAGTTCCTTCCCAGTGAAAGAAAATTTGGTTATGTAAGCCTAGACTGGAAGCCAGTGTACTTTGGGTTAAGGCAACAGATATTTCTTTTTCAATCTTGCAAGCTAAGTATAAGCCATAAAGAAACAATGCCTCTCCACATTAGCATGGAGAGAAAGAGGAAGGTGACACAATCAGCTTTTCTCTTCTTGAGTTTATGGAGATGGAGAACAATTTCTCTTAGCATTGCCAGCCACATAATGAAAATGGGCCAATTGCATTTCAGTCATGGTATGTAACAGTGTCTTCTAAACAAAGCCATAATATCCCTCCTACCTAAAAGCTCCAAGATTTCAGACTGTTGATTGCTCTACTTGAGAATCTTGGGAAGTGACTGCACCTTCTAACAAAGTAAGGTTTATTTGTAGCTTGGAAAAAAATTATTTCTTAAATTTCCAAGTACTTGTGAAACCCAGTGATCTGCATTGGCCTTGGAATAGGAGCATATGTTTCAGGTACTCAACAAAACATTTATTCCCTGAAGACAGAAAACAACCCTTCCTGAAGCTGTTCTGGCCTAGCTTTCATTTTCAAAATTTCCCCATCCCTCACAAAGATCCTAGGCCAGTGGCTCTTAACCTTTTCTTTACCATGGACCCCCTTTAAATATCCTTTGTTGTCGCAAACCCCCAAGACTTAACTCAAGATTTAAAACCTTAATAATAATAATAATAATACCTGATGATAATAATACAATTACACCATGCATTAAACCTTCCCTCAGAAATACTGGAGAGGGAGGGAAGACTTTTCTCCTGCTTCTTCCTGCAAGTTTGTGGCTGGAGCAGATTGAATAGCAATGTGCAGCCCATCCCTTTGCAGCCATTGTGGCCCCCAGGGGGTCCACGGACCACCAGTTAAGAACCACTGGCCTAGGCAATACAGCTAGGCTTTCCACAAAGTAACAAAGCTCTCTCCTTCTCATCCATCACTACCACAAGCACCACAGGAAAGGCTATCCCATTAGACCTTTTCATCAGCTAAGTACATGTATTGATATTCAAGTCACAGCCAGATATCCCAAAGGTAGGTTGGTTCCTTCCTTCCTTCTTTCTCTTTCCTCAAGCCAACAGTTTCATTCCACTAAAAGGCGACAAACAAAGCCCAACAGCAACATTTCATGGCGCACCAGGCCTCTTTGTCCTGTGGGGAGAAAGGAACGTGAAACAAAAACACCCCCCACCCTCTACAGCCCTGTATATAATCCAAGTGAGTCTAGTCAACTGCTTCACACCTTCATGAACATGCCAGGGATCCAACAACCCTCCTTCTCCTGGATCAGTTAGAATTATCAACTGCATCAATGCTTACAGCTTGAAGGTTATGCACATAAAACAAGAGCCATCAAGAACTCTATACTCTCCACCCATGATGACAGACCCACACACACACACAGACTTGCAGACTCCCTCCCCTTGCAAACCAGAAGCATTCTACAATGGCCATCCAATGCCTTCCAGTACCCACCAAACCCACCCAAACGTGTTCCCAGCAACTCTGTCAGTACCTCCATTTTTCCCCCTTAAATGCAAAGCAAACTTCCCTTTTGCTCACACTCCACCATGCCCCAATCTGTCGGCTCCTGATTGGCAGAGAAATCTTATACCCAACCCTCCCAAGGAGAGAAATGTCTGCTTTAATAGCACTCCCAACAAAAGCCAACTGCCAAGCAAAGACTGCTTCAGAATAAGAGTCTCGGCATTCGCTCTTTTCTGGGTGGTTTTTTTTTTTTTTCCCTTCCCTCTTCCCTGCAGCCGTCTGTCTCTACTCTCCTGCCTACAACAGAGTGATTATTAATCTTCAGCCATTGGAGATTCCTCACAAAGGTTAGGCATCAGAACCAAAACAGCATTATTTACACACTGAAAAAGAGAGAGAAAGAGAAAAATGGTTGCATCTCAAAGACCAGTGTTGGTGAAGCCCTTCCAAAAGAGTTCCTTTTTTAAAAAAGATGACAATCCAAAGGCTAGAACCTAAACTGCAATTTTTCTTTCCACCTCTCTGTACCAACCTTCCCTACTGCTGGAGAATTAGAAAACTTGAAGGGAAGGCTCTTGGAGACTATGAAAAACAAACCCAAGAGCATGCTACATCTCCAAGCACAGCTTAAGACTGAGCTGCCTCTTTTGAGAATAAAGCCTTTCAAAACCCAACACGGGAGGAAGAAAGTTCCCTGAGTTCTAACAAGAGCACAGGAAAGCTACCACATGTGCATTTCAGGAACATTGCTGGAGTTTTCTTTCCTCCCCCTTGTCCTCACACTCCTGTGAGACCAGTTGCATCACTACTCCCTGTTATGAAGACAAGAGAGGAGGAGAAGGAGGAAGAAGAAGAGGAGGAGGAGGAAAGAGTCAGTATACTAGGACTGGCTGGGTTCTCTGGGTTTTTGTTTTAATTTAGCTACTGAATCAGGGGTGAAAGAAAAGCTGCCTTGTTTTCGACGAAATAGGTCAACCTGTAAATGATCCGCAGGAAACCAAGTTGTGCAACTTTATGGTAGAAAAATTCTCTTCTTTAACCGAGCAAAAGCAATGCTTGAAGCTGTGATCCGTGTGCGCAGAAAATGAGCAAAGCCAAAGAATGGTTCTGGAAGGCCTACGAACAGACTCCTGGGTCAGGAGATCCAAAACACCCAGCCTTTCTGCCTCCTGCAAAAGCCTCTTGTAGTCAACACCACTCCTCACATCCCACGCTCAAAAGGGTCTGCTGCCCGCCTGAGTCAAGGCCACATGGTCTTTGAAAAACCCTAACCCACATACACTGTTTCACAAGAACAATTCACTTTGCACACGCAATCCTTCTCTTGCCACGCAAGACAGCCCAAACATGCAAATATGTACAGAAGCCAAGTCTGGGAAAGGCAAGCCTTTAATATAAGTATGTATCTCTTTCGAAAATGATCCAACAGCTGGGATTTAAACAGAACAGCATGCCTTCTAGAACGAAAGAAAGAAAGAAAGAAAGAAAGAAAGAAAGAAAGAAAGAAAGATCACTTTCTTAACACGAGTGACAGTAGAAAGGAGCTGGGAACCAAGGAAGCAAAGTATTTTCTCCACCAATTATGAACCAAATCAAAAGAAAGATCCAGAGACGGGTATTTTGTAAAACATTTGTAGAACACTATTCTGAGGTCCTAGGCCTGGATACAGCACATGTTCCTGTAAATCATCGTAGAGGCAGTAGGCAAAACAGAGGATAAAAGGAAAGCTAGATTGTTCATACTCACTATTTTCAACAATGGTTAACAGGCTAAAGCTGCCTCTCTCTACCGGCCATAACAATCAGACAAATTATGGCCAAAACCTATATATATGCATCTCTTGTTCTCAGTTGTGTCTTTCTTCTTTAGCAACCATTTCACAAGATCTATCAACCCAAGACGGGAGTCCCTTCCCTTCTACCAGTCTTCCCTTCCCTTGATCTCCCTTCTTGCCCTATAAATTACTCCCCACCAAAACAAGGGATGAGACAATAATAGTTGAAAATCCATTAACAGTAACTTTTTAAAATAGCTTTTAAAGACAGCTGAAATATCCAAAGCAAAATTCCACACCCAAACATACAGTAGTCAGAACACTGCATAGGCTGCCCCTGCCAAAAATAACTGCAGTATTATTTAGAATTGTTTGCCTGGATAGATACCCTGGGGAAAAGAAAGAAAGAAAGAAAGGAAGGAAGGAAGGAAGGAAGGAAGGAAGGAAGGAAGAAAGGAAGAAAGAAAGAAAGAGCAACAACAGCTTGGGAGGGAATCAAGAATTTAAGGCTGCTATCCTAAGCACACTTACCTGGAAGTAAGTCTCAGAGAAATACATGGGACTTACTTAAATGTAAACATGCTTAGGATCTGTCTGGCCAAATGGCATTACACACATTACACACAGGCTGTGCCCTCGCACTGGCAGGAAAGCATCCATTTTGAGAACTTCCAAGTCCCCAGAAGACCTAACAAGAGTAATAAAGAATAAAATATTATTATGAAGGAAGAGCAAGTAATGCAAATCACAGTCAGATCACTTTAGACCCAGGGAGATCCAAAAATGGGTGCGTGTTCTCTTTCCAAAAATCACATTTTTTAAAGGAAAAAAAAACCAGCCAAGTCCAGTTCACCCTAAATAACTAGGACTGCTCTTCTTCCCTTCCTTAAACAAAGACCAATTTTTCATTTGAGAAGAAAGCGTAGATGGGAAAAAAGCTAGACAAACACAGATGGAATATGGTTCCTATCTCTTATTCCCAATGATGTGTTTGTGAGATGGATGAAGTCCCCCCCGCAAAGTATCAGACCCTCTTCAAGTTTAACATGAGATTCAGTGGATAGGATAAAAGGGTAGAATAAGCAAGGCACTCTGCAAAAAAGTATCAGGAGGGAAGGTAAGGAAAAAAGAAAGAGAGAAAAAGAGAGAAATCACAGAGGAAGGAACTACAACCAAGGGCCTATCCCTTGCCAAGAAACAATGAACCCTGGACGAAGGTTTGAGCCTTCTTGGAAAGGCTGAAAAAAAACAAGCCACCTCCACCACTCAACGTAGCCAAGATCTTGCAAGAATAGGAGATCCTTTCAAAGCTTCCAGACAAAACCTACAGGCCTAGTCCCAGAAGTCTCGTTTCTGCTCTGTCATGGGGGGGGGGGGGACAGGAGCCTGGCCTTTCCCTTCCATCCCAAAAATTGCTCTGAATTAGATCATCTCTCTCAAATCACCTCCCCCTACAGGCTGCTTCCGAGCATGCTCAGCTCTGCCGAGCACTGCCATTTCATAACTGCATTGTTTACAGACACACAACGACCTGCCATCTTTCCTCCTTCTTTGTGAGTGTGCATTTGGACAGCAAACTAGGACCTTGACGTCTGCAACATGAGGAGTTTCCTTGGTTCATCCAGCAAGCCCTGATCAGGGCAAGCTCGCCTTTCCCTGCACACCAAGAGGAGGAGGAAAGTAGATCAACGTGTCTGGAATTTTTTTTTTTAAGCCAGCTTAAAATAAAAGAAGAGCAAGAAGGCTGCAGGTTTTAGGTGCAAACCAACTTGTTCCTTTAAAATGGGGACGGGGGAACAGTCCAGTAGGAAACATGAGTTGAAAAGGGAGGTTAAGATTTGCAGGTGCAATTTCCCCTTTGTGACTGCTGCAAATTAAACCACCACCCACTGATACTTTCCACTGATGTGTATCTGTGCATGTCAGAAATGGAGACAGAGAAGGGGGGGGGAAGAAATGGGAATATGTCATTTTGTTTCTGCTTTCAATTTCCCTTGGAGCAAAAGAATGGAACTCCTTAAACCCATCCCCACCATGACTTGCTTCTTCAGACACTAACCACAGTATTTCTGCAGAGAGACAGGCGAAGGAAAGAGGGAATTTGCAATCTGGCATGGGAAAAGCCCTACAAGGATGGGTAGCCAGCAGCAAACTTCTGGACACAGATCTTCCCTAGTAATCCCACTCACCAACCTGCAATACACCAGTTCTACTACCTCTTCTTGAAGCCCAAAGAGAAACTTACAATTCCTTCCATGCTGAAAAGAAGCTGAATTTTCTATCTGGGTATACAAGCTCATTCAGCCAGGTCTCTCCCATCCAATGCATAAATATAGGATGGGAGAGACCTGGCTGAATGAGACTACGTGGGAAAGGGATCTAGGAGTCCTAGTAGACCACAAATTGAACATGAGCCAACAGTGTGATGCGGCAGCTAAAAAGGCCAATGCAATTTTGGGCTGTATCAATAGAAGTATAGTGTCTAGATCAAGGGAAGTAATAGTGCCACTCTATTCTGCCTTGGTCAGACCTCACTTAGAATACTGTGTCCAGTTCTGGGCACCACAATTCAGAAAGGATATTGACAAATTGGAGCGTGTCCAGAGAAGGGCAACTAAAATGGTGAAAGGTCTGGAAACGATGCCTTATGAGGAGAGACTTAGGGAGCTGGGTATGTTTAGCCTGGAAAAAAGACGGTTAAGAGGCGATATGATAGCCCTGTTTAAGTATTTGAAGGGATGTCACGCTGAGGATGGAGCAGGCTTGTTTTCTGCTGCTCCAGAGACTGGAACACGGAGCAATGGGTGCAAGCTCCAGGAACAGAGATTCCACCTCAACATGAGGAGGAACTTTTTGACAGTAAGAGCTGTTCGGCAGTGGAACACACTCCCTCGGAGCGTGGTGGGGTCTCCTTCCTTGGAGGTCTTTAAACAGAGGCTGGATGGCCATCTGTCGGGGATGCTTTGATCAAGATTTCCTGCGTGGCAGGGGGGTTGGACTGGATGGCCCTCGTGGTCTCTTCCAACTCTGCAATTCTATATGATTCTATATGATTTTCTATAAGCTGCCTGTCAATTTACAGCAACCCTATCAATTCCATAGGGTTTTTCTTAGGCAACGAATACTCAAAGGTGATTCTGCCAGTTCTTTCCTCTGAAGTACAGTCTACAGCAGCTGCTATACGCTGGTGGTCTACCATCCAAGTACTAACCAGGGCTGGTCCTGATTAGCTTCCAAGATCAGATGGGAACTGATGCCTTTAGAGTACACTTGTCCCTCTGTATTCACGGATTTGGTATCCACGGATTTAAGTATTCACGGCGTGAAAATATTCTTTTAAAAAGCAAACCTTGATTTTGACATCTTATATAAGGGACACCATTTTGCTATGCCATAGCATATAATGAGACTTAAGTATTCACGGATTTTGGTATCGGGGGGGGGGGGTTCCTGGAACCAAACCCCAGCGAATATGAAGGGACAATTGTATTTAGGCCCCGAAGCTGACTTTTAGAGACTGTGTTTCCTTTTAACTCTCTTGGAGCACAGCCCTGCTCTTCTTCCTTCCTGCAAATGTATTTGGAGAATGCCAGCAGTGGAACATGAGGATGCCTCAAAGCAGGCCATTTCTAGTGGGTGCTAAAGATGTTTCTTCTGACATAAATTCACACACACACACTTCAAAGCACCACCCTGCTGGTTTATCCCGTGCAGTTTGCTCCAGGAGATTTTCCCAGATTATTGTCTGTTCTGGCAACTGTTAAGGCACACTGCATGCTATCCTTTTAAAGCACGCCTTCAGCATGACACAGCTATCAAGAGTCAACCAACTCAGTGCAACGTAACTCCAAAGTACATCTGACACTGGGTAGGGGCCAAGAGGGAGACAAATCCTTTATACAGCACGAGGAAAGCATGCAGACCAAGGGAAGAGCTTGTTCAAGCTTCCAGGTGACTCTCTAAAGGCAAGACAATTTACAAACGTCCAGAATGCAGCATCTCTAAAGAATCTAGGACAACCTTGCCAAATCTCTTCCGGATGCACATCTGCGGAGGATTGTTTTCAAGAGATGGAGGCATAAAGCACTAGAGCAGAAGCAATCCAGCAGCAGAGTGTACTCTTTGCAGGCACAAATATCTCAGTTCAATGCATGGCATCTCCAAGCAGGCATGGGAAACAGACTGATGTGAAACCCTGAAGATTAGTTGGCACTCAACACAGAACAGGGATGTGGCCCCTCCAGATATTCTTGAGAGAAGACTCCCATCATTCTTCACCATTGGCTATCCTGATTAGGGCTGTTGGGTGTTGCAGTCCAGCTATATCTGGAGACCACAAGGTCGCCTACAAGTGAAAACAGGGGTAATAGCAAACCCTATTAAAATAAAGGACTTCCTGTACAAATATACCATAAGTTGCATTGGAGGACCTAAAAGATGCCTAGAGAGGTGGCATTTTCCAGTGCAACTCTATGGTATGTGCCCCCCATTTTGGGTCCCTTGCATAACCAAAACTGTGGGTACTGGTTCCGTGGATACAGGAGTGGGGTGACATGTACTAATCTAGATGGATCGATACGAAACAGTTTCCAATATTCCAAGATGGCAAGCCAACTCCCAAGAGAAGCCGGAGAGCCATGAAGATTCATCTGAAAGTTTTTCATACCAAAAAAAAACACCCCTAGCTTTTTCCCTTTTAAAAACCACTGTGTTTCCCAGCACAGCAAGAATCCCAGAGCCCTTACCTTCAGTAGCAAAAAACAGATCTATTATAGCACGAGCTTTCAACACCCTAACAGAGCTGCCTCTTTGGAAACTGCTATAACAAAACACGTCTTCAGTAAGGCACCTGGCTCCTTTAGACAACATGCTCAAAAGGATATTTATTAAATGTATATACTTGCAAATAGTCTTGGGGATGTTTACAAATTTTTTAAAAAACTCACACAAAATGAACAGTAAAATCACAAGCAAAACAATTGCCAGTTGATTTGGCATCAAAACATTAGGCTGCTGAGAGCGAGCAATGAAACTTAAAATAGTAAAAGCAAAAACAAACCAGCAACAAAGTAGCCTCATCTGGTGTCAAAATACAGCTAATGGGGGTACCGGGTCATCCTCCCTACCAAAAAGAGTTAAAACAAGAGGCATAAAAGAGTCATGTTTCTGGACAGTCTGATCTATAGTTGTCCCTTCATATTCGGTGGGGTTTGGTTCCAGGACCCCCCCCCCATGGATACGAAAATCCGTGAACACTCAAAGTCCCATTATATGCAATGGCATAGAAAAATGGTGTCCCTTATATAAGGTGGCAAAATCAAGATTTGCTTTTTTGGATTATTATTTTTAAAAGAATATTTTCAAGCCGTGAATACTTAAATCCGTGGATACCAAATCCGTGGATAGAGAGGGACAAGTGTACAGGAAAGTAGGGGCCTCGGTAACCATATATAGCTAAATACATAAAACCATTCAACACATAGGTTAAAATGCATAAAACATCAGATTAAAACAACCATTACACATTAAAATCATCCATGCATAAACTTAACATATACTAGTTTAAAATTCAACATTTAAAATTGACTGGATAGACCCTGCTGGAAAATATGTCTTTAATTTAACTCAGGAGATCAAAAATTGACTGGATAGACCTGCTGGAAAATATGTCTTTAATTTAACTCAGGAGATCAGTAGAGGACCAAAGCCGGACCTTCTTTTTCTCTTCTCATCTCCTTTGAAGGGCTCTTCAGTGGCTCTTAACCTTTTCTTTATCAGGGACCCCATTTAAATACCTTTTGTTGATGTGGACTCCTAGGACTTATTCAAGATTTAAAACCCTAATAATAATACCAGATGATAATGATGATGATGATGACAATTATAGAATTACATCATCCATTAAACCTTCTCTCAGGGGCACTGGAGTTTCTTCCTGCAAATTTTTGGATGGAGCGGATTGAATGGTGATGTGCAGGCCAAGCCAGCCAGCCAGCCATTGCCTTGGCTCCTGTCACATGGCCACTCTACGGCAGGCATGAGATGGGTCGAGTAGCCTTCAAGCCTTCGCCTTCAAGCCTTCGCGGACCCCCTGTGAGGACATTAAAGACCCATGGAGGTCCCTGGAGCACAGGTTAAGAACCACTGCTTTACACCAAACCATCAAAACAAAGCCAAAGGTCTACCACTGAGCTATGGTTGCATACATACATACATAAACATGGAAAAATAAATCCCTCTGTGGTCACCCTCCATACAGACATCATCTTCTGCAGAACACCATACTCTTCAAGAAGAACTTGGTAGGTTGATGGATTTCCGTCTGGATGCACAGGTTATAAAGTCATTTCTGGAACACTGGGTTAGAGCAGTCATTTCCAAGACTCATTTGATCATCCTCTGAGCCTCTTGCATACCCACTGATTTGAGGGTGTCAAATCTGATGTTAAGGTAAGAGTTAGGGTTATTATCAATTATCAATAATATCAATTGATAATGACCTTAACCCTAAACCAAATGATTTTGCAAGACAACCCCAACCAAACAGAAATGTTTTTGATCACATTTTCTTGACAATATTGATTATCAGTTGATATCCAAGCAGAACCGTGTCACACTGAAATGGTTGTACTAAAATGGCCACACTCAACTGACTGCACTTAAAACATCCTAGACCCATGTACAGTTGTCCCTCCGTATCCATGGATTTGTTATCCACAGATTTAAGTATTTACAGCTTAAAAATATTCTTTAAAAAATAATAATCCAAAAAGCAAACCTTGATTTTGCCATCTTATATAAGGGACACCATTTTGCTATGCCATTGCCTATCATGGGACTTGAGTATTCACAGGTTTTGGTATCCACAGGGAGTCCTGGAACCAAACCCCAGCAAATATGAAGGGACAACTGTATACCGTCTGATCTGAGTGTGGCAACATTCTGGCTGATGAATGTGGGTTGGCCTATAGACCACAGTTTGTCAACCAAGGTTCCCTGGAACCACAGTGTTCTGCGAGAGGTTGTGACTAAAAATAAAATAAACATTTTGGGGGAGGGTGTAGGTCACTCGCTGTATCATCGGAACCATTATCTGCAGTTTCAGTTATCCATGGCTGAAAAAAAAGACATATACTATAGAGTCGTGCTGGAAAATGCCTAGAAAGGTGTCCTCTCTAGGAATTGCTAGGTCCTCCCAACACAACTCTATGGTATGTTTATACTGGAAGTCTTTTATTTTAAATAGGGTTTGCTATTATGTGCATTTTCTGGTATCTGCAGTAAGTCCAAGAACATATCCCCTGCGGATAACTTGTAATAATTTTTGTCAGGGTTCCCTGAGTCCTGAAAATTATTTCAAGGATTCTTCCAGGGTACAGAAGTTGGAAAAGGCTGCTCTAGACTGAGAAACTTTGCTTTGCTGTGCCATAGACAGCAGCTACAGAGCTACAGTACAAGGCCTCTGCTGATCCTGTTGTGTCTGTTTAGAATAAAAGACAGCCTAATAAAACTAATAAAAGACAGGTTCCACAGAACAAGAAACACAAATAGTGCTAGATCAGGAAAATTGGGTGCCTGAAAGTCTGGTGCTTGGAAATCCAATAAATTTGCCACCTTTTAATTTTGCCTGGCAACCCAACTACAGGAAGGCATCCTCCAGACCAGTCCTGAAGACAGAATGAAAGTAACATAAAAGATGGAAGTAGGATAAAACATAACTCTTCTTCATATGTAGGCAGCACTTGTTTTAGACGACCCTGCATCATTCAGGAGCAGAAAGGTGAAGGGTTGTTGGTATCGTGGTTTCAAAGGAAGTGTGTTAATGATTTAACAACATTTCTGGCAGAAGGTGTGAAATACTCATGTATCTGCAGAAGCAATATCCACATTCAGGTATCCACAGGACACAAAACAGTACGCCTACCATCATCTTCCTAAAAAATGCCTAGAGAGGCATCTTCTCTATAGACATTTTCTAGGTCCTCCAAGGTATTTGTAACTGGAAGTCCTATTATTTCAATGGCGTTCACTGTTATCCACCATTTCCAGTATCCGCTGTAAGTCCGGAACCCGAAACCCTGCAGACTGACTGTATTTTCAGCAGGAAGACAGCGTCTGTAGGATACCTTTGCTTTGGCAGAGCTATTCACATCTCAGAAAACCCCATTAAAAGGTAAAGAATAAATGAAAAATAGAAGATTAGTCATTATATTAGCAGAGCTGAACACAGAAAGCCATCCCTGGTAAAGAAAAGGTTAACACCCCCACCACAGTTCTCAATCCTCTACAATAATCAAAAGCAAAGGAGAACTCTTTATATGGTAGCATGGGTGTTACTAGCTCTGAGAGCTGTCTTGTCTTCGAGAGAACAGACCTAGGGAGGAAAAAAAGTTTGGCTTGCTTTTAAACCATGATTTTAACTAATTATTCAGGCTTGAACAGAGATGTCATGGCACTGCCTCAGAGAGATCATTGCTTTCAAAATGGCCTCTTTCGCTTGATGCACACATACCTACCAAGTCAATCTGGTACGACTCAAAACGCATAGTGGTGACTTTTTCTTGACACAAGGCAAGATTTTTGCAAACACCTCTGCCAAGGCAAATAAAAATGGCACCCACAAAGGCCTTTTCCCTTACCTCCACTCTCACAGACATTCAAACCTCCCTGGAATTTCTCCTATGTATTCTTTTTTTAAAAAAAGATATTTTTGTGAAAGAACCACACAACCTACTGAACACTCTCAAGGAATTCCCTAACTTCCCGTTCAACCACAACCACTCCAGCCTTCTTCTCCTGAAATAAACATTTGAACGAGGCAGGTGAACCTCAAATTTGCAGAATTTCAGCACAGCCATCTCAAGCTGACACTTTTTTTTTATTACTGGCACCTCAGAACTGTGAAAAATGTCCTACTGAGCAGCACAACAAAAACAAAACAATCTTGGAGAGGGAAAAGAGTCAGAAAGGCTACAGCAAGGGAAATGGTCGTTGCTAATCTTCCTAACTCTCCTCCTCTTTCCCCAAATATGAGCCCTGGACACCATTAAAACATCCTGCATCAATATGCAAGAGGTATCCCTCACTGCTGTGTGCTTTGCTTCTTGAGTAGGGCAACAACAACGATACACAAGCCAAACCACCCATGATCATCTTCAAGGTTTTCCCCCTTTTGCTACTTGGCAACATCCCTGCAACCACAACAGGAAGGAAATTTTCAACTTATGACACAAGGGGAAAAGGTGGACGTTAGGAGCTACTGTACCTGCAAAGACAGCAGCTGGCTTCTTATTTTAAGGAAGACTCCAAGAGTTGCAAACCCCAGATCCTCATGAAGAGTGATTCAGTTTCTGCTCATGTGATGATTTTTAAAAAAAGGGAAAAAGGCTCCCTCTACTGAATGAGCATGCTCAATGGAGACCATTTTCACCGTTCAAGCTGCAGCCATTTCAAAGAGAGCTTGCAGACTTCACTGGAGGCTCCTGTTATTTCAGGCAAGCACACACACACAAAAAAAGCCAGGGGACCCCTGCCTGCTTCTGTAGTTTTTAACACGGGCAAGATAACCAAGTTCACATGCTGAAATCAATGCCAAGCTTTAGATGGATCACTGGCACGAAAGGAAAGCAGAAACATTTTGGAAGGACATTAAAGACTCTATGTGGTTGGCCTACAAACAGGCAATGGTAGAGGTGAAAAATGTACAATTCCCAACACCACAATAAAGTAAATGGAGGTGGGATTTTTTTTCTTTTACAGTGGCCGTCTCAGGATGGATTTGAGCCACATCGGGTTAGAAGGCTACTGTTTATATCCATCTGAAATATTTCAGTGTGCCTGTCTCCCTCCAACACAGATCTGAAAGTCATTTATACAAAGCATGGGTGTGGAGGAAACAACACTACTAGGTTATTGTAAAAACAAAGAGCCAACATAGATCCGAACAAAGCAACACAATGCTAGAACCAAGGCCTTTGTTGCAACTGGCCAGACCTGAAGGTCTGAACACATAAATGGACACATTTCCCAAATGACAGGTTGTCACCATTTCAGTAAAACCCTCTTAATGTCTGCTAAAGCATCCGATAACGTTTGCTTTTTAATTCAAGCACCCTACAGAAAAGTTCTGTTAAGGATATGAGGGGTGCATAGCTGGATTGGTTTAAATGGAATACAGCCGTACTTATACTAAAGCCTAAAAGGACAGAGATTCCCCTACCTTTGAGCTTTTCTCCAAATGACTTTCTACCCAAAAGAGAGGGGGAAAGGAAGCTGAGCTAAAGTGGGCCACTGTGTAGAGAAAAGATTTGTGCCGACTGCTTTCCGTGCATTCTTAATATAGAAAAGCACACAAGCCCTTCCCGCCAAGTTGTATGAGCAGGTCAAGAACAGAATGAGTTAGCTGCCTTAAAAATGCAAGTAATTGCAAGCCAAAGGGCTGGATCTTAGGGTTGAAAGAAGAGCAATGTATCTCAAATAGAACAGTGAAAACCCATTTAAAAAATTCAGAAATATATAGAAATACCAAACATTTCCATATATCCTAAGCCAAAGCAGACCAAATTCTAGCTTCCTCCATGCGTAAAGAGGGTTTCCTTTTAGCTCATGTCGGTGCCCTTGAAAATACCAACCAGCACAATATTTTATCAGAACAACCAGATGGAAAATGGGAATAGTTCAAAACAGGCTGTTCCAAGACAACATCAACCCAAACACTAGCCTTTCTCTCCTTTCTCCAAGCACTTTAAATGTCTCCTGCTGAACTCTTAAAAGGCAGGCTGAAAGGTACAAGTGGGAGAGACCCAAGAAAACCCATGGCAAAGAGTTTTGATCAAGTATCGCCGTCAACCAGCTGCAGGTTCTGGTGAAATAGCTTCAAGTTATGCTTAATTTACAGAGGGATTCTCCTGCCCTTTTAAGTCAGCCCCTGGAAATTGCAACAGTCTACTATTTAAGCAACAGAAAACCAAACAACCCTGCCTTTCAACCACTGCTGTAGCTTGCAGTAAAGTGGCCGTGCTCAAATATAATTTGCAGTGCTATACTCCTTTGACCCCGGCCTACCAAATTAACCTCAGGAAGAAATGCCAGGATAACGAACGCATTCCACATCAAAACAGTTTGAAAGCAAACCCATGAAACAACCGACACAGATTCTCAAAATACAGCCTGTTTAAACTGCATCTTATTAATGGCAATGGACTCGCTACAAAAAAAAAAAAAATTAAATCCACAAAATGCTATAGATAGCATTGTGGTTTTGGCTTGGTGAAATCCTGGCTTTGAAAGACTTCACCTCTCAAAGAAGCAGGTATCTGAGCTTAAAAATGGCATCTCAAAGAAAGGACTCAATCTACATTTTAAATGCAGGCAAGGCTGTTTTCCGAGGGGCATAGCATCCTTCTTTTATCCCAACCTTAAAGCCTGGTTACTCATGTTCCACAGAATTCAGCAGGTCTTGCTCAACAAGTGAGCTCAGAATCATAGCTTTGCGTGATCAAACTCATGGGATGTACAAAGTCCAAACAGAGGTGTCTCAGCAACATTAAAACATGGTTGCAAAGTCCCTGGGCTTCTCATACAAGGCTCACTGCCCTACAGCTGAAGTATTTACATCCATTGTTGATAAGAGAAAGAGAGGCCTTTTTCAGTGGACAACAGAAAATGTGGTTTAATTCAAGAATCTAATACGTGGTTCTTAACCTGTGGTCCCCCAGTGGGTCGCGATGTCTTCACAGGGGGTCCACAAAGGCTTGAAGGTTGCTTGGCCCACCTCCTCCCTGCAGTAGAATGGCCACATGACAGAAGCCAAGGCAAAGACAGGCTGGCTGGCTTGGCCTGTGCATTGCCATTCAATCTGCTCTGGCCACAAGACTGCAGGAAGAAGCAGGAGAAAAGTCTTCTCTCTCCCACTCCAGTGCCTTTGAGGAAAGGTTCAATGGATGGTGTAATTGCATTATTAGTATCACCATCCGGTACAGTAGCACCCCTGTATCCGCTGATTCACCAACTGCTGATTCAATTATCCGCGGTTGGCGATGGCGGGGGGGGAAGGAAGGGGAGGAGGGATCTTGCCTCCCTTCCCCTCGGAGGGCTCCAGTCGCAGCATGGGTGATGGCGGGGGCAAAGGGCCAGGGGAGGAGGAATCTTGCCTCCCCCCTCCCTTCCCCCGGAAGAGCTCCGGTTGCAGCAGAGACATGCCTCCTCTCACTTACCCATCACCTGGCGGCGGCAGTGGCGTGGCTCAACCTCTTCCACTTCCCCCATTTCACCGCCTCTCCTACCAGCAGCACCAGCATCAGGGGAAGGGAGGGGAGGAGGACAGTTCCCCTCCCTTCTCCCTTTCCTCGGAAGGTTCCTGCGGCAGTGGCGGCAGAGTTGTGGTGGTGGGTGGCGTTCGCTATTACCTGCGGATTTCAGTATCCGCGGGGGGGACCCAGAACCAATCCCCTGCAGATACAGGGGTGCTACTGTATTATTATTATTACTATTTGAGAACACAGCTGCGCTGGGCAGGGCACATTTCTAGGATGGAGGACCATCGCCTCCCCAAAATAGGACTCTACGGTGAACTCGCCACAGGTCAGCGTAAGAGGGGCGCTCCAAAAAAGTGATACAAAGACTCCCTGAAACAACATCTCAGGCTTGGCCAAATTGATCACCAACAATGGTCCGCGCTGGCCTCACATCGGGAGGCATGGAGATATACTATCCACACAATGCTGCAGCCTTATTTGAGAATGCACGCCGAACAAGTCTTGAAGAGAAACGACAACGCAGAAAGAATCACAACCTGGAAACATCACCCAAGGAAACCTTCTGCTTTGCTTTCTGCAACCGGACTTGTCTATCTCGGATTGGCCTTTTTAGTCATCAGCGCGCTTGCAGAAAACATGGGATGAGTCCTTCCTGAATCTTCATTTGCGAAGAAAAGCCAGAGAGAGGGATTATTATTATTAGGATTTAATTACAATTCTATGATTCTATTGGCCATCTGTCAGGGATGCTTTGATCGTGATTTCCTGCATGGCAGGGGGTTGGACTGGATGGCCCTCGTGGTCTCTTCCAACTCTACAATTCTATGATTCTATGAAATCTTGAGATAAGTTTTGGGGGTCCGCGGCAACAAAATATATTTAAAGGGAGTCCCTGGTAAAGAAAAGGTTAAAAGCCACTGATCTAATACTCAGATATGCAAGTTCTTATTATCCTATGCATTCAGCTCCTGAGCTGCCCTTTCCTGACATAATCAAAATGCTTTCACATTCACTCTCTGATGCTGAGGACAATGTCTGTTTAAAACAGAGGTGGCTTCCTGATCTATGTGGGCAAATGGGCCCAGCTCAGACCATGAAGCACATAGCTCCCTCTGCAGGTCTATGCGCCACAAAGTTAGCTACCAGCTGAGAGAGGAGGCAATTTCCTTTGAAACTCACATCTCTCTCCCTATTGCGGGAAGAACAGCAATTTCCTAGGCACAGCCTGAAAAGATATTCAAACAATCCTCATACACAGAGATGTGGGGGAAGAGAAAGAAAAGAAAGACACATTTCAAAGTCATAATGTGATTTTAAAAAGAAAAAAATATTCAAGTGAGTTTGCAACAGAAAAATCCACTCCTGCATTTCTCCAAGAGAACAGTACTGTTCGTTCAAGAGGAACAGGTTGGTGTTAGCTGCATTCACACAATAAATCTGGAGCTCAGCATTACGTGAAGAAACATCACCCTTGTGAGATCCCTTGCCATTCGTCCTAGAACAACCACAAAGAGAAAATAAGAAGCTTTTGCTTGTATTTTCAATGGTGGCTTATTGTTATTTCCTGAACACAAGGAATCACAGACTTATCAATGGTTTAGAACAGAACTGCAGAACATGTGACCTTTCAGATATTATCAGATTACAGTTCTCATCATTTCACTGGCCACATTAGCTAGGAGTGATAGGGACTGGATTCCAACAACATCTAGGAGTATAGTGTCCGGATCGAGGGAAGTAAAAGTGCCCCTCTATTCTGCTTTGGTCAGACTTCACCTGGAATACCATGTCCAGTTTTGGGCACAATTCAAGAAGGATATTGGCAAGCTGGAAGGTTTCCAGAGGAGGGCGACCAAAATGGTAAAAAGTCTGGAAGCCATGCCCTATGAGGAGCGGCTTAGGGAGCTGGGTATGTTTAGCCTGGAGAAGAGAAGTTTAAGAGGGACCTGATAACCACAGTTAAATATCTGAAGGGATTCCATATTGAGGATGGAGCAAACTTGTTTTCTGCTGCTCCAGAGACTAGGACACAGAGCAATGGACTCAAACTACAGGAAAAGAGATTCCACCTAAACATTAAGAAGAATTTCCTGATGGTAAGAACTGTTTGACAGTGGAATACACTGCCTGGGCGTATGGTGGTGTCTCTTTCTTTAGAGGTTTTTAAACAGAGGCTGGGTGGCCATCTGTCAAGAATGCTTTGATTGGGTATTCCTACATGGCAGGGGGTTGGACTAGATGGCCCTCATGGTCTCTTCTAACTCTATGAATCTATGCCCAAATCAGGGCGCCAGAACTGAGGAGGGCCTATTAGAGACCATGACCTGTCTCATTTCTGAAAATAGGAGAGGCCAAAAGCAGCCTCCCAGCAGAATTTTACTAAGTGTGGACACATGTGGGAGAAAAGAATTCTTTAAAATAATCCTTAAAAGCATCCAAACTCAGTTAATTTTAAAAAAAGAAAGAAAGAACAGTGTCTTGTGACATCTGAAAAGCTCACAGATTTATTGTTAGTTGTCAATGTTGCTTCTTCATTTCAGAGAAAGAAATTATAGCTTCTTTTCAGGCCATGTTCTGCAAAAAATGCCACGCCACCATCACACACATATTTGGAATCCCTGCTCTCTGCAACATGGTCCTCGAAATGCTACTTGCTTTTCCCCTTCTTAGAAAGAATAAAAACATTCATTTAACCAAAAAGAAAAGGGGTATATACTTCCTTGAGGTTTTTGTTTAATTACAATATAATAGACATACTTTTCAAAGCCTCTTTCACTGCGGGTACAGAAGGAGAAAAGAAGGTACAGTCTGTGAAAGCTACCAAGCATACCAAACACAACCATTTTCCTCTTGCCCAGATTCCAACTCAGTTCTTACTTGCTGACTTTATTTTATTTTCCCTTAAAGATGCTTTTTTTAAAAAAGAAAATGAAACCATACTGAAATACACAGCATAAGGAAAGTACAAGAAATGCAGCGATTCCCAAGAGGAGAAAAATTGATCTCACCAATGTCTTTTACTTTTCCCGTGATTAAAAGCTATTTGACCACACCACAAAAGCCTTGCTTTCCTCCCACACCCTTGGAGGAGCTTGGATGCCTGTCCTGAAAAGATACTGAGTCTCTTGTTACCAGAATGCATCCCTTAGGAAGGGAGCCCAGGAGCCTTGCAAGCTAAAGATGAGCACATGAAAAATATTACAAGCTGGATTGGTGAACTGGGCCAGAGCTCCAAGAGTTGTCATTTTACAGGTTAAGCCAAAATTCAGCCAGATTACCATGTGCTTGCATTTTCCAGGCTTCCAGAAATCTAAATGTTGCCAGGCAAAGAAAGACAATAAAGAACAGAGTTATGTGCTTTGCAGTTGGGTGAGCCAATAAAGGTATGGCTTTTTTATGGATTCTGGATTTTGTTTTGCAACATGCCATGGCTACTCCTGAATGTGTTTCTTAGGGGTTGCCTAGATGCTTAAAATACTCCTCAAAGAATGTGAGAATACTTTTTGTTCCAACAAGAAGCAAACAAGATTTGTGGTATAGTAGGACCCCCGTATCCACTGATTCATTATCCACTGATTATATTATCCACAGGACACAAAACAGCACACCTACCATAGTCTTCCTAGAACATGTGTCCTCTCTAGCCATTTTCTAGGTCCTCTAAGGCAACTCTATGGTAATTTAAACCAGAACTCCCATTATTTTCAATGATGTTTACTATTATCCACAGTTTTCAGAATCCACAACCCCCCACAGAACCAATCCCCAGCGAATATGGGGGTCCTACTGTATTAGGAAGAAGGGGGCCCCAAAATTCCATTAACTGCATGGGAAAAGCCTTTTTTTAAATAATGTGCAGAAATGCACATTCCATTCGTTTGGACAACTGATTCACATTGCAGCGCATTCTTGGTGATGGCAGAAATGAAAAATTGATTGGTTGGACATTGCGGGGGCATGCTTGCCAGTAATGAAGTGGCTGGAAGCGCCATTTTGGAGTTTTGTGTTGCTGGTTGTGCACTTTTTTGCTGCACTACGGTGACCAAACAGTTTTTTAAGCCAAAGGCTGCATTTGTGCACCTTTGATTTACAGTTAAAAAAACCTGTGCAGAGGTAACTTGTTGAAAATAATAACACAAGTAATACACTCTCGACCACCATGTCAATTCTCAGGCATGGCTGCATCTGCACTTCAAACACAGATAGCTTCCCATACCAGCAATTTGGCCAAAGGATCATGGAGACAAATGAACATTGCTGCAAATTTGCATTAATGAGCAGCAACCCACATTATATCTTCTCATTTAAACAAGCCCCTAGATTTGAACAAAACTCACTTTCCAAGGTTTCTACCTCCAACAAAGGTAAAACTTCTCTATAATTGGCTAAGTTTTACTTATACAGCAAAGTTTTTTTTCCCCCAGATGTAGCAGTACAGAGACTTCTTTAAAAAATCCAACTATCTCTGCCTAACAAAGGAGGCCTAGCTTCACAAAGGGTCAGAGTCATGCTGGATACCAAAAGAGGTGGCCTTGCTGCTGCAAAAGGAGATAAATTTTACTGTCTTTTGTCTCAGCTCCCACATGGCTGAAATTAGGAGTGGCCTCTGTCTGCATGAGATCCCCCACCTGAACAACAAACACCACAAGCAACGTAGGCATATGAATTCAACACTGTCACTTTTCTTTATTTTTTTAACTTATTTTGCATGAAGAAGAAACCAGTAGAGCTTTGAAAACTTGCGTCATACGTTTTGCAGTTCACTTGGCCAATAAAGGTATTGCTTTTTTGTGGATTCTGGATTTTGTTTTGCTACATGGCCAACCCAGCTACCCCTGAAAGTGTTTCCTAGAGTTAGGTGTATTTGTGTTCCATTTTAGTTCAATGGTTTGAAGTAGTATTTGAGTACAGGCTTTATTCCAACCCAAGGAAACCTCCACAGTAATCCCTCTGCTAGAGCAAAGAATATCTGAAAAACAACACCTTTGCCTTAAACAGACAAAATGCAGATTGAGGGATAGTCCAGGTGGTGAAATAAATCCTCATGGAATACATGGGGGATCCCATGTGTCCAAACGGGATTCCGTAGCATTCCGTCATTTTAGGAGGGAGAGGGAGCAAAAGTCGGGGAAAGTCCACAACAAAATCCTCTGGAACTTTTCCCACGTTTTTTGACAAGTGGAGGAAATGTGCATGTTGCAGCTCATTGCTGAAGAGGACAGCTGATTGATCGGATGTGCGCAGGGGGGAGAGCTCGCTAAACCGCCATGTTGAATTGTCACCGTAGCAATTGTGCACTGAGGCGATGAAGCAGGCTTTCTTTCCTTCTTTTTTTCGTTGTTTCAGCAGACAATCGCTCTTCCACACCTTGGATTTAGTTTTTTTTTTTATTATTTAAAAAAAATACTGTTTGGCAGGGGCAATTTGGGGAGGATAGAACCACAAATAATTCACTCGCACCCACCATCTTGATTCGCGGGCATGCCTCTGTGTGAACAGCAAACACGGATAGCTGCGCACACCAACGGCGTTGCAAAAAAAAAAATCATTGAGAGAGATGAAAGCTGTTGAGAATTGGCATTACTATGCACCAATCAACATTTTAGCCCCCGCCCCCGGTCTAGACCAGCCCTGAGTGTACCAACAAAACCTAATCAGGTCAAACACACTGCTTTAAAACTAGACCTGAAGCCAACAGGTAAAGTATAAATTTTCCATTATTCCTAAACACCATTTGCAAGCTCCTCTGCGCTTTTGCAACAGCTCATCAATCAGGAGCACGCTGACAATTTGAAAGTATGATTTCTTGTCTTCATTAAAATGCCCCCAATGCATGCAGTCGCTCTTCTAAAACTGTATAAATAAATGAGGCATGCCTGAACCATATACACAACCTTCTGAATGTGGGATTCAAATCAATGGGGCTGTTCTCTTCAGCCAAGGGAATTTGTTTCTCCACTACCTGGGAGGAGGAGGTGGAGGGGACAGATGGAAACAATCAGGGATGTTGTACCGCAAGATAAAGACACAGCCATGTCGGTTGTGAACTCCACTCTGCCAATCAAAATGGCTGCCTCTATACACTTTTGTTTCTGCTTGGCCCTCCCACAATAATGCTGCACACAACATTGGAAGCTACTGTGCTCTGGTTCTCTTAGCTCTCTGGCATCTCTTCTACTTGCTTTTCCATCTTGGCCTTTGATTTTGTGGTCTTTTCCCACATCAACTTTTGTTCACACTGTTTTTATTTCCCAACACCCAAATGCACACAAACACAGAGCAATCTTCAGTTGGCAACAGCGAAGGCCAACGTTGATTTTCTAGACAATTCTGCCGTTGCCACTCAGATTTTGGGTCAGCCAAGGAAAGCAGCAGGTTAAGCTGCAAAAAAAACCCAGATGCCTTCCCTTTGTCTACACTCTCCAAAAAAAACAAGAGAGGAAGACAACCAAAGGGGCAGCAGCTTGCCCTTCCAAAGATAAAAGGTATGCCTGCAACTGCTACCTTACCTTTTCATGCCACTGCCAACAGCAAAAATGGCTTCACGCAATTTTGAGCACTGAGTACAGGAAAATGAGGGGTGTGGAAACTATTTCAAGCCAAAGCAATAAAAAAAGCCAGTAAGTGCCATAAAGAAGAGAGCTTTTTGCATCAACCAAATCCGACCTCCTGCATTATTATCATCAACTCCAGTTTCTCTTTGCAGTCTTCCTCAATCTGGCCTCGTTTTCATGGTGTCAAATACATTCTGAACAAGGGTTTAAAACTGCTCACCTATATTAACAGTGATCAATATATGATAGAACTGCTCCTTAGAATCTACTCTCTTCCCCCGCAGGAGGATCTAGAGTGTCTCACCACTCCGCAAACCCTCCCAGGGCTCAGCAACTTGAGGATTTCCAGATATCATTAAGCTATAACTCCCATCACCCATCACCACTGACTGTGTGAGTACTTCTGATAGGAATTCCAATCCAAGAAACTGCCCACTCCTGGATTAGACAATGCATACAAACCACTTGCATCAGTATTAACTAGTCAGACTTCCCAACCTTTTCAAAGACAACTACCATGACTCTTTTCTCATAATAATAATAATAATAATAAAATTTATTTATATCCCGCCCCTCTGCGAGCAATCGGGGCGGCTTACAACAATAAAACAGTACACAGTAAAAACAACTCAAAATCCCTTTCCCCCCCTTTAAAACATTATTAAATTAATACAAATTAAAATCAGTATATAATACAATTTATTAAAAACCCTTTCGAGCAAGCAGCATCAGTTTGGAGGTCCAGAAGCAACCTCCAGAGGGGGTTCCTGAGGCCGGGGTTAGCTATTCCGGAAAAGCCTGCCTGAAGAGAACCGTCTTGACAGCCTTTTTAAAGCTGTCTAATGATGTCAATAGGCGGATCTCATCTGGCAGACCGTTCCACAATTTGGGGGTGACAGCCGAGAAAGCCCTCTGGGAGGTGGTCGCCAGCCTAGGTCTTTGTGGCTGCAACAAATTCCTCCCAGAGGACCGGAGAGCGCGGGAAGGATTATAAGAGAGAAGGAGGTCCCTGAGATAGCTTGGACCAAAGCCATTTAGGGCTTTAAAGGTGATAACCAACACCTTGTACTGGGCCCGGAAGCTGATAGGCAGCCAGTGGAGGGACCTCAGAACCGAAGTAATGTGGTCCCTCCAAGATGTTCCAGAAACTAGCCTGGCTGCCATATTTTGTACCAGCTGTAATTTCCGAACTAAGCACAAGGGTAGCCCCATGTAGAGTGCATTACAGAAATCAAGACGTGAGGTTAGCAGCGCGTGTACATAAAAGGGACATTGGTCTTACCTGTGATACATTCCAGCAGGTAAGGGACAAACATCCTATAACTTAGGTTGCTCCTCCCGCTTACTCCAAGAGCAAGGAAAAAGAAAGACCTTCCCGTATCCCCACATGGGGGAGCAACCCCTAGAAACTAATGCTCCCGAGAGAAAAAAAACTTACCGTAACTTCATTACTATTAGCAGGACATACAGAACCCAAAGATATGTGCACACTTTTGCTAGTAAATGCGCACACCATGAATTGGATAACATTTGTAAAAATAAACAGCTGACACAAATTTTTTTTCCAAAACTACTGGAGACCTGGAGGTTTTCAGATCTAATTCTTGTGCATCATGTACTGTGCTGACATGATAGAAACATCAGTGGTAAACTGCCAAGTTCTAGTTGATCTCTAGAACAAGCAATTATTTCCAAGTGCCAGTTACAAACAAAGTATAAACCAAACACAACCTGACTCCAGTTACGGCACTTTTAGGTGAGGAAGTTTTTACTTTCCAGAAGGTCACTTTGTTGGCAAGACACACAGGACTTTCTCTGGTTAATGAAAAGGTGAACAAGGATCAGCACAACCCAAATCCAAAAGAGCAACTATGAAGGGAAAAAAAGTATGCTGCAATGGAAACCTCTTTTGGGTTACCTTTCCCCCTTTCAGTTCAAGGCTATATTCCAAAACCCATTCATGAGAGACACCATTTCATGGTCAAGCCTTTATATGATACAGCTGTTCTTTCCCTTAAACTGTTCTGCTCATCTGAAAAAGAACAAGGCATCAGCCAAAGACCACACACACATGCATATTTTTGATATACGCTTCCACATCTCTGCCATTCTAGAACACCCTTTCATATACTACTTCACACTGTACAGTGTTATCCTAAATATCATTTTTTAAAAAGCATAACACAAATGCACAGAAGAAAAAGGATCTTATTCTATGATGGTATTCCATATTTGTACTACTGCCTGCAGACTTGGTGCTAAAACTGAAATTAAAAGTTCCTTTCATGTCTTTGACCACAGGGGACATTTGATGTGATGAAGGCAGGCACAATTTAATTTGAAACACATCACACGAGACCTCACCGCCTGCTCTTTGGTTTACAAGTCCATGTGCCCAAAAGAAATGACACAGGTCCTCGGCTCAATACTGGGTTTACAGGTCAACAAAAGATCTTTGTTTTCAAGTCTTCCACCCACATGATCAGCAGGAAGCAAGCTCAAGCCACCTTGTGTTAACTGTTTTGCTTTGCTGCTTTGAAAATCGATGCCACCACTTTCAAGAAGCCCTTCTGAACACCCCCCAACTCCTTTGCAAGATCTGCCAGATCTCCCTACCTCTCTGGTTCTGTCAGGAGAAAGCCAGGGGGAAAAATATCTCCTTGCAGGCCTCTAAACTCCTTCCTTCACAATTCCATCTCCCTCTATGGGTGCAGTTTCTAGGCTGGAGCATGCTCAGTCGAAGCTGATCTTCAGCCATTTCAGAGCTTTAATGAAACGTAAGCATAAGGAAGTGCCATTAAGCTCAAAGAGCTGGATTTGCAGGGATTCAACCAATCTGGCCTGTTTCATCCACAGCCCCATCCTGGTGGATCCTCCAGGCATGCAGAATGCACATCCAAATCTTCACTTATGTTAAGGAAAAGGAGCAAAGTGCATGCAGTTTCTTGCAAAAAAACAACAACACACAAACCAAAAAACCAGCAACCCAGAGTTGTGTTTAAATCAGACACACCAATTAAAAATGCTTTCAACCCTAGGCCTGCTTGAGATTCAGGTTTCATCAACTGTCATGAAAGAATGCACCAAAGGATAACAATTATTTCAAGATTTAAGTGACATGGCCAATAAGTCTCCCTGTATTAAAAACTGAAAAGGGGACCATCCTCACTGCAGGAGGGAAACCTTCCAACCCAATTCCTATTCAAGTAAAACAGGTAATCCAAGCAAACATACTGTAATGTTCTGTGCAAAAAAGCATTGCCATTCAATCTGCTCCAGGAAAAAGTAGCAGAAAGTCTTCCCTCCTCCTCCAGTGCCTCTGAGGGAAGGTTTCATGGATGGTGCAATTGTATTATTATTATTAGCATCATCATCATCATCATCAGAGTTTTAAATCTTGAGTTAAGTCTTGGGGGGCCATGGCAACAGAAGATACTTAAAGGGGGTCCCTGGTAAAAAAAAAAAAAGGTTAAGAGCCACTGGATTGTTTATTTGTTTTGGTATCAGACACAATTTTAGCTATTTTGTTTTAACTTAGATAGTAAGCAGCTTTGGGTCCCTTACTGGTAAAAAGATGAGATATAAATCAAATGAACAAATATCCACAGTCAGCCTAAGGGGCAAAAACTGAGACATATGGGATTAAAAAGGAGATTAGTTTCAGGGGCAAACACTATATTCTTCCACTCTTTTACAGATTCCCCTCCTTTTACTTTTCCCCCCATTCAGTTTTCCAAAGACAACTCAATTTTCTTAAAAGAAAAAAAAAATCAGTTCCCAATACAGACCGCTGGTTCTATTTCCCTCCCTTTTCCTTGCAAGTAGCCTGGGCTAAATCTAGCTCAGCACCCTGAAAGCAGCTCCCTATTTCAAACTGGTTCAAAGTGAAGCTCAGCTGCAATCCTGAGATGACTATAGAGTTCTACTGAGCTTCAGATCACCTCGTCTGGCATTTCTGTGAGCCTTGCTCTTTAAATTCACAACACATAGAATCCTAGAGTTGGAAGAGACCACAAGGGCCATCCAGTCGAACCCCCTGCCTTGCAGGGATACCCAATCAAAGCATTCCCGACAGATGGCCATCCAGCCTCTTTAAAAACCACCAAAGAAGGAGCCTCCACCACACTCCCAGGCAGTGTATTCCACTGCCGAACAGCTCTTACTGTCAGGAAGCTCTTCCTAATGTTTAGGTGGACTCTCTTTTCCTGTAGTTTGAGTCCACTGCTGTTTCCTAGTCTCTGGAGAAGCAGAAAACAAGCTTGCCCCATCCTCAGTATGACATCCCTTCAAATATGTAAACACGACTATTATGTCTCCTCTGAACCTTCTCTTCTTCAGGCTAAACATACCCAGCTCTCTAAGCCGCTCCTCATAGGGCATCATAGCTTCCAGACCTCCCACCATTTTGGTCACCCTCCTCTGGACACGTTCCAGCTTGTCGACAACCTTCTTGAATTGTGGTGCCCAGAACTGGACACAGTATTCCAAGTGAGGTCCAGCAAGACAACCCAAAATACAATCTAAAATGTATGCTTATTGGGCTCCTTGATTTATTCCAGAAGTGGCTCGTCTATCCTGCTCCTAAATATAAAGGACCTAGAAACAAATCATCCGGACCTGTGACATCACTTCTCTTGGGACTTCTCCCAAATGCAAGATCCAGCATGCACATGGACACAGTCAGCCAACCTGAATTTTCACCATCCAAGATTTCCTGCAGACAAAGACCACTTCGATCCTACACGCCATCCTTGGCTTTTCAGCCTCCAAACCTATTAAATCTATTATTCAGATCATATAAGCGGGCAGCACATCTGTTGATCGTATTTGCATTTACCTCAAACGTTTCCAGCTTGTTTCCTTGGAAACAAAGCTTCAAAAATTGCAAGCAGTGCTTCTTTTTTTTTAAAAAAAGTTAGAGAATGAAAAGATGCCTTCAAGCTCTTGTCACTAGAAAGTAATAAAGCCTTGGTGAAACCCTGCTAGGTGCCAACAGAATTATTATTAAAATCGATAGATGAAGGAACAAACCAGTTGTTTGGGACTGTTGTTTTCGGAAGATGCATGCCTAAAACAAAAGAGGGTTGTTCTTCAGTTGTCTTTCGGGGATTTGTTAAGAAAAAGACCTTTTTACATGGTAAATTAGGAACGCTGCTTCAAGCAGAGAAATGGGTTTACCAAGAAACCGTGTCAAGGTCTTTGGCATCAAAGGCTGCATGCAAGCATGTAGTTTTGAAAAACATCAGCCAAAACTGCAGAGGAGTGGGTGTATCAAAGGATAACAACCCCATCACAATCCGTTTCTGCTTTTACTATCCTTTAATAATTGGGTATTGTTAGCAAACAAGGCCACTTCCCTCCTCATCAATAACTGTAGGTCATTTATGAGCAAGTTAAAAATACAGATCCTAATACCAAGGCTTGGGAGCAATAGAATGGTAATGGTAAAATTCTGAAGTATAAGCGACAATCACAGAATCATAAACTTGGAAGAGACCACAAGGGCCATCCAGTCCAACCCCCTGCCATGCAGGAATACCCCATCAAAGCATGCCCAACAGATGACCATCCAGCCTCTGTTTAAAAACCTCCAAAGAAGGAGACTCCACCACACTCAGAAGCAGTGTATTCCACTTCCAAAACTGTCAGGAAGTTCTTCCTAACGTTTAGGTGGAATCTCTTTTCCTGTAGTCTGGACCCATTGCTCCGTGTCCTAGTCTCTGGAGCAGCAGAAAACAAACTTGCTCCATCCTCAGTATGGTATCCCTTGAAATACTTACGGTAACCACAGCTATCATGTCCCCTCTTAACCTTCTCCTCCCCAGGCTAAACATGCCCAGCTCCCTAAGCTACTCCTCATAGGGCATGGCTTCCAGACCTCTCACCATTTTGGTCGCCCTCCCCTGGACACATTCCAGCTTGTCCATATCCTTCTTAAATTGTGGTGCCCAGAACTGGACAGAGAACTGGACACCCTAACATATGTTACAACAGGACACACCTTAAGAAGACAAAGCAGACAGTGGTGCTGCTCTACTTAGCACAGAAGAATCGCAAGAAGTCCTTTCATGCTCAGGAAAGCTTGGGATACACAGGCCCTCAATTCAGTTAGCATGGAGGACAAGTGTGCTTCTGTTGTTGTTGAGATTCCAAACACATCCTTCGTCATTGCTGCAAAAATCTCCATTTGGAGAAAGGATAATATTCAGAAGTGGGGAGCAGGGAGAGTCGTTCACCCTTACCTGAAGATACGGTGTTCTCACACAGTTTTTCTTATGTTCAGACACATAATATGAGTACAGTAGGATCCCTGTATCCACTGATTCATTATCCACTGATTCAAATATCCACAGGACACAAAACAGCACACCTACCATAGAGTCTTCTTAGAAAATATATCCTCTCTAGCCATTTTCTAGGTCCTCCAAGGCAACTCTATGGTATTTTAAATAGGACGTCCCATTATTTTCAATGGTGTTTGCTATTATCCACGGTTTTCGGTATCCACGGGGGCCCCCAGAGCCAATCCCCAGTGGATACAGGGGTCCTACTGTATTTAAAAAGAGCTCTTTTCCTTAGCCTACTCTATTTTCAAAGTTCCTTCTACAGATACCCACTTTCCACCTCCTCCATTTAGCTGCCCACATGTTCAGGTGACTTCAAAGTACCCTAGCTCCCAAGCCCTGTTACCTACCCTGATAGCCCTCATCGTGGAATATCACATGATTGGCAATATTTAATAATCTGGCTTGATCGATTCTAAGCGGCCAATCAGCACACTGAAAGAGGCAACATACCTAAGGATGCTATGCGTACCCAAGAGTTTTATATATATAGACAGATTCCACTAGCCAGGTGTGTTTTGAATGGGATGTCAATTTCCCAATCCCAGGGGCAAAATTCCACCCCCATGCCCACAAACCAAGTACAACAGGCTTCACACAATGTGGAGAACAACAAGGAAGATCCTGATAGGATTACCGTGAAAAATCTGGATGCCTCAATTCCAATCTCGTCTTCAACACTAAACCACCAAACCACTTCAAATAATTTGCTAAAAACAAACCCTCTGTGGGAAACCAAAAATATATTGGAGTCTACTGACCTATTATCCAAAGTATAACAAGATTATCTTTCTGCAGTTGCCACCTAATTTTCCAAAAGGCAAATTCATTCAGTTCAGGCTACGCATGCTCCGGAGTTCAGACTCTTTCCGAAAAGGGACGGCAGCCTGAGGCCTGTGCAAAAAAAGAATCAAGAGAGAGAGAGAAATGAGTGTAGTTATTGCTTCACATTGCTGGTGTAGCTTCCATGTGTTATAGAAAGATAATTAAACTGATAACAGCAATAGACACCCCAGGCTCATGCAAATAAAAAGCTCTAACCAAATTCTTCAGTGCTAATACAGTCGGACCCCGTATCCGCGGATCCAATATCCGCGGTTTCAGCTATCCATGGGACACAAAACCAAACACATACCACAGAATCCTCCTAGAAAATGCCTAGAGAGGTGTCCTCTCTAGACATTTTCTAGGTCCTCCAAGGCAACTCTGTAGTATTTTAAACCGGAAGTGCCATTATTTTCAATTGTGTTCACGGTTATCCACGGTTCCTGGTATCCACGGTAAGTCTGGGATCCAATACCCTGCCACCGTGGATACAGGATCTGACTATACTTCGATGTTTGAAGGCACAGCAACTCACACGTGTCTGTTCAATGGTGGTGATTTTTTTCACCAGCCAAATATCCTTCCCTGTTACCCTTCTTTTCTACTGTACAGCAATGCTGAACTGAAGCCCAGAAGAAAAAAATATATATTCAGAGTTTCAAAGAATCCTTAAAGTTTAAAAAATTAATTATAGTTACAAGCTTCTGTGGTCACTGTCTAGTGTCCACAAAAGTTTAGGATTCATAGAATTCTTTCCAGTTCTGGATGCAACATGGCTAACCGTCTGAACACACTGTTCGTCTCTTCTGGTCCTACCAGCCTAAAATAGCATCCCCATTTTAAGTGTTCATAGATCACCTGTAAACTTTTTAATGGCTAAAATTCCTGGCTGACAACATTGCTTAACTCCACAGGGGCTTCTCATGCTATTTGAAGGGAAGGACCAGAGGTTTCCCCTCCTCGAATGTACTCAGGGAGCAGTGCCATATTTGTGCCCCCGGCTACAACTGTTTCTTTCTTTCTTGGAAACTCTCCGCAGACTGGCAGCCAGCAGCATGCTAACTGGCACAAATCCATCAACCACTACTTTGAGTAGCACCACTCCAAAGCAGCCTTAGCACCCATCACCAGATGTGTTGGACTACATCTCAGAAAAGGTCTGGAAGCCAAGCCCTACGAGGAGCGGCTTAGGGAGTTGGGTATGTTCAGCCTGGAGAAGAGGAGGTGAAGAGGCGACATGATAGCCATGTTTAAATATTTGCAAGGATGTCATATTGAAGAAGGAGCAAGCTTGTTTTCTGCCGCTGTAGACACTAAGACACAGAGCGATGGACTCAAACTACAGGAAAAAGAGATTCCACCTAAACATTAGGAAGAACTTCCTGACCATAAGAGTGGAATGCGCTGTCTCGGAGTGTGGTGGAGTCTCCTTCTTTGGAGGTTTTTAAACAAAGGCTGGATGGCCATCTGTTGGAAGTAATTTGATTGTGTATTCCTACATGGCAGGGGGTTTGACTAGATGGCCTTCGTGGTCTCTTCCAACTCGATGATTCTCAGCATCTCCAGTCATCGTGGCCATGCCAAAAGTGTGACCAAGACATTAACCCGCCTCCTACAGTCTCATTAGATGATTGGCCTCATTTATTATCTCTTTAAGGGTAACAGGTCAGGGTTTTGTTTTGTTTTTTCCAGTTCTGGTTCATAAACCTCTTGCAAGACAAAATAAAGTAGCCCCCTAAGAACTAGCCCACCAAATCCCCCATCTCTTCATGTTTGTAGACATGCAAAATTTCTGCCAATTCTTGAAACCAAAAGGAGAAAACATGGATGAGTGTGTTGTTTTATTCCCCAGTCCTTTGCCAAACTTTAAAAATAAAAAATAAAAATGGGAAGACTGGAATACAGTATTTGCAATACCAGTTTCTTTGTCATCTCTGCTACTTTATTGTTTACTTATTAAAGAATACAAAGTGAATTGTGTCAGCATGTAAGACAGTTCCATCCATTCAAATGTAAAAGTAGAAACATGTAAAACTTTTAATTTTATCATAACATGACCCGGTGCTAGAGAAAGCATCAACCTGGAAACAAATTACAGTAAAGAAAATCATTGGAGTTTAAGAAGAGTTTCTGCCCACCAGTCAGCAACCTAGAAACAGAAATTTCATCTTTCCTTTCCTTTTTTTAAGAGAGCTGGACACACATTGACCTTACTTGGTTGATCCCATCTCAGTTTTTCACTCCTCCCCATCCAGTTCTCAGCAATCTTTCATCCTGAGCACAAAATATAGTTCCCAGCGCTGGAAGAAACCTAGATATTAAACCAACTTCAAACTAAGATATATTTGCTATCTGCTTGATGATCATCCTCCAACACTAGATGTACATGTCATTATTGTTTCAATAAAACCAAGTTAGTTATACCTCTGAATTGCAGAAATACTGCCAAAAAAATATCAATTTCATATGTGCGAGAAACAGGTTGAGCCTCCTTTATCCAAAATGCTTGGGACCAGAGGTATTTTGGATTTTTGGAGTATTTCGGATCTTGGAATACTTTGCATATATATATAAAGAGATATCTTGGAGATAGGACCCAAGTCTAAACACAAAATTTATTGATGTTTCATATACACCTTACACACACAGCCTGAAGGACATTTTATACACAGTATTTTTAATAATTTTGTGCACGAAACACAGTTTGTGTACATCGAGCCACAAGAAAGCAAAGGTGTCAGTATCTCAGCCACTCATGTGGACAATTCTGGATTTTGGAATATTTTGGATTTTGGAACACCAGATAAGGGAGACTCAACCCGTATTCTTAAACTCCACTGAGGCAGATTTTTAAAATAAATTTGTACTGAATGACTTGATCTGGAGTATTTTATAATCCAAATGAGAATCCCAATGTATTGCTGGATTTTAAAATGCCCCACATCCACTGGTGTTCATGGGCACAGAATCAAAAATAGTCAAATCTCCAGCGCCAGAAAATACATGTTCACATGATGTGGATGTTGTCACTGTTTTTATGAGTAGTCAACAACCATCCTTTTTTGTTTAAAGAAAACTGTCTTTAAACAATGTCTGTGTCTTGAAAACATTACAAGTTTTACATTAAAAAATGTACCCAGCAGGTTTCTAAAAATCAAGGGCACTCATTACAACAATTCAAGGAACTGTGTTGTAAAATGTCTACACGCTAGAAAATGTTTTGTATGAATTATGCTACAAAATGTGAATCTGAGGGGTTAGAATACCCCAATTGTCTGGATGAGGATGAAAGTTTTTAAAAATGTAGACTACATAAGACAAGTATTACATGTAATTTCCATTTTTCCCCCAAACAAATCTTTTTTTATTGAGGTGAGGTATGATGAAAAGCATTTTTATGACTTCAACATATCTAGAAATGCTTTATTGTTAATAATATCATATACAGTAATACCAAACATCAAGCTTGCCTTATACTGGAAGCCATTTTGGAAAAAAAAATATCTGGAGTTGAAACTGCACTTTAAAATATCTGCCTTGGAAAGGATTTCCCTCAATATTCTACAAGGGGAAAAAAATGTTGGTAACTGAGTTTCTTTCCCAATTGTCTTCAAATTCCTGGAGAAAAATTGAGGATAAAGGCCTAAAAGAAAAAAAAAATCACAGGATAAAACCCAAATCTTTCAAGCTATCTATTCCACTCCCTACCTTCTTAGTGGCCAACTTTGAAGAAAATTCCAAGGTACAAAATAAAAGTCATCCCAGAAATTCCAACATGCAAAACCCTACAGTCCTCTTCGCCTGTTTGCTTGCATTGGTCCTAAGCCACCTTTTGCAATTAGCAATGACACTTCGGGACCTCTTAAAAATCTTTTTTATTATTATTATGTTTCCAAGAACAAGACTGGGAATTGGGTTGAATTAGGGAAGCAGGATGGGGTGGTGCAGGAAAAGGCAGAAAAGAATTTGGAGGAAAACAGGAAGAGGGGAAAAAAAGCAAAGGACAGGAGGGAAGAACCTAACACACAAAGCAAGGAACAACAACTCACTATTTAATTCATGGCCTGACATCTTAATATTACCAAGAGCAATGAAGTTTACATCTGTTCAGGGATGGTTCTTTTTCTTTGGCGTAAAATGCAAAGGCTTGAGGTTGCAGGAACCCCTAAAACTCTGGCCTTCCAACTGTTTAGAGCAAAAGAGCAAACAGAGAGAAAGAGAGGAAGGGAGGCATCCTTTTGCTAGAGACATTCCCTCTCCAAAAACATCCTCTCTGGGAACTACAAAAAAAGAAAGAAAAGCCCTCCAGGATCCAAAGGATCAGCCACAGCAGCCAGCCCCTGCAATGAAACTTGGAAGCATTCATAGCTCACCTCTGTCCTGGGGATTTCTCATCAAGGGTTTCAGAAAGGCCTAGTTTACTCTTCTTCCATGAGCTCCAAGCCCAACAGAAGGTGCTCAGAGAGCATGCTCTGTAGTGCTTGCTCGCACACACAATATGCCTCCAGAGGCCCGGCAATTGCATTGCTAGCCAGAGAAAGAGAGAGGAAGGGAAAAAAATGACGGAAGGTGAAGGAGATACTGGATGTATTGATTGCCAGGTGTGCAAATTAAGGAGGTTGGGGGAGAAGAAGAGTTTTCTGTGCACTGGGATTTTTGTTTTTGGATTAGTAGTTAGCCGTTTGTCCAAACTCAACACTATGGCTTAATTTTACAGCACTACTATTTTTAAAAAAAAAAAGTCAAACTGTGCATGTTTTAAAGACTGCATCAAGAACTTTGCATTCCTCAAAGGGAACAGGGGCGGGAATGAAGTTTAATGCTCTTTTTTACAATACACAGGAGGACAGCTTCCAGTTTGCAATGAAAATGGATTGGGGCTGGTACAATTCCAGTAAAACACACACACACATATACACACACACACACACACACACCGATATATACACCTACACACCCATATATGTATACGTACACACACATACACACACCCATATATATATACAGTTGTCCCTTCACATTCGCTGGGGTTTGGTTCCAGGACCCCCCGTGAATACCCAAATCCGTGAATACTCAAGTCCCATTATATGCAATGGCAGAGCAAAATGGTGTCCCTTATATAAGATGGCAAAATCAAGGTTTACTATTAGGATTGTTATTTTTTTAAGAATATTTTTCAAGCCGTGAATACTCAAATCCGTGAATGTCAAATCCGTGAATGTGGAGGGACAACTGTATATATATATATGCACATACAAACAATTCCAGTAACACACACACATGTATATACACACACACCCATATATGTATACATACATATATACCCATATATATATACACCCCTCTCTCTCTCTCTCTCTATATATATATATATATATGCACACACACAATTCCAGTAACACAGACACACATACTGTATATATACATACACACATACACATATAAACATGCATACATACACACACACCTATACGCACACACCCATATATATATATATATATATATACACACACACATATATATCGACACACAATTCCAGTAACACACGCATACACATATAAACATGCATACACACACACCTATACACACACACACACATATATATACAAACATACATGTATATATACATACACACACCTATACACACACACACACACACACACACACATATATAAACACACATACATGCATACACACACTGTATATCCTCCAGGTTGAAAAGAAATTAGGCAAGGCTTCTCTGTTACATAGAGTGACAATGCGTAAGCGAGAACTCAACTGCTAATAAATAGAGTTGCATTTTTTAAAAAAAAAATCTTCTAAATTTGGGTGTTTAAATCAATTCCAGCAGTTTCTATGACAACAGCATGGAGCTGCAGTGCATTCAAAGCCGGGCAGGCAAAAGAATCAGCTCAACTTGGCTCAAGTACGGTATCAAGACAATCATGTACAGGTATAACATGGCTTTTTCTTCCCCAACAGCCAATATTTTCAGTCTGCAGGCCTGATCCTCATCATTTTACCACCTTGCATGGAGCAGATCAGAAATGTATTCTGGGGAAACCTATTCCAGCAACCTACAGGGTTTATTTTTAAACACGTCCATTCTCTTAAATTTGTGGATTTTTCAAGAGGAAATAACGCAAGAGCAGGACAAGAAGACTCGGTGGAGCATCACCCATGCTGAGCAGAGTCCAATAAAATAGCATGGGTTTCATAACCACAACTCAACCTCTCGTCATGACCTTACCCTATGTATGAAGATACAGGCTGAGCATCCCTTATCCAGAATTCCAAAATCTGAAATATTCCAAAATCCAAAATTGTCCACATGGGTGGCTGAGATACTGACACCTTTGCTTTCTGACGGTTCAATGTACACAAACTTTGTTTCATGCACAAGATTATTAAAAATATTGTACGAAATTACCTTCAGGCTATGCTAATAAGGTATATATGAAACATAAATGAATTTCATGTTTAGACTTGTGTCCCATCTCCAAGATATCTCATTATGTATATACATGCACATAGAGGGTTTCCAAAATCCCCCCCCCCAAAAAAATCCTAAATCCCAAACATGTCTGGTCCCAAGCATTTTTGGATAAGGGATACTCAACCAAGTAAATGGTTTTGTGTTGGTTTAATTTCAACTTTTTAAAATTCATGTTTTTAGAATGTTTGTGTAGGGGAAGTGCCTTCAAGTCAATTTATGGGGACCCTATGAATTGTATAAGGTTTTCTTAGGCAAGGTGGTTTGCCATGGGGTTGCTCTGAAATATAGCCTACAGCACCTGGTATTCCTTGGCAGTCTCCCATCCAAGTTTCGAATCAGAATGCTTAAATGATTTTGATTGTTTTGAATTTTTATTTGTCCTAATGTTTTAAACTACCCGCTTGATTTTTTGGTAAACCATCCAGGATCCTTGTGAAATGGGTCAGGACAGAAATACAGTAGCATCCCCATATCCATGGGGGACTGGTTCCAGGGACCCCATGGATACTGAAATCCACAGATAACAGCGAACGCCAGACTTCCTTCCTCCGTACATGCCGCGCCACTGCGGAGAAGGAAGAAAGGAGGCAAGTTCTCCTCCTCCATCAACCACTACCACCCTGCCATCAGCAACTGTGGATAACTGGATCAGTGGATACGAGGGTGCTACTGCATGGTTAAAAAATGAACAGAGAGCAAGCATGATGTGGTGGTTTGAGTGTTGGACTAGGACTCTGGAAGAGCACGGTTCAAGTCCCCACTCCACCGTGGAAACCCACTGGGTGATCTTAGACAAGGGACACTCTCTCAGCCTCAGAGGCAGGCAAAAGCAAACCCTCTCTTTAACAAATTCTGCCAAGAAAATCCCCGTGATAGGAGTCCAAGACAAAAATGATATGAAGGCACACAACAACAACAACAACAACAAATAAAATGAATAAATAAACTGCTCCACACTCTTAATCGATTTTACAGCCCACTGCAGGTACTACACAGGAACAGATTCAAGGTCCTTTAGTTTCATAATTAATCATAATGGCTAGCCAATAAAGAGTCAAGCCTTGTTCTCTGTGCATCTCCATTTAGAAATTGTGCAGTTTTGAGATTTCTGCCTTAGCCAATCCCTGCTTCCTTCAAAAATTCTACTTAAATCCCCATCACAACAGGCTCAATCCAAACCACCATCCCTTCCTGCAGAGGGAAAATCAGCAGTTCCCCTTCAACCTGCTTAAGGCTTAATCTACTGAAATCCGAGTCCTCCCCGAACAGAAAAGAGAACGCTTTCAAGATTCAGCCTCCATCTTGTTCAGCACATGAAGTTCTGTAATTTCGACGGGCAACAGCATCCGAAGGGCAAACAGTTTCAAAAAAGCAGCCAGACAAGGAACGTTCTTTTATGTGGAGGAGAGGATTTCAGATGTAAATAAATACAAATTAATCAGCTTAGATGAGTTGAAAAGCTCAGAACATTTGGTTTTTTATAGATCTGTTTTCCTTGCCTAAGAAAACCCTATGAAATTCATCAGGTCACCATAAATTGACAGGCGACTTGAAGGTACGCATACCTCATATCTGTGGGAGATATATTCCGAGACCCCTTGCAGATACCTAAAATCATGGATAATAGGGAACCCTATTCTTTTCAATGAGACGAATGCCAGAAGTTGACCATAGAATCACATTGGAGGACCTAGAAATGCCTAGAGAGGCCATATTTTTTTTCAGATGTGCTTAAGTGAAACCATAGATATCGAATCTGTGGATATGGGGGTTGATTCATACTAAGAAGAAGTCCCGCTGCCTAGAAGAAAAAAGCAACCATTTCACCATGGTTGGGGACTTCCTTGGCCTGCTTTTGCCCCAAGACTGGCCTTTTTCCCAACTGAATGGACTTCACCAGTTTTGGAACAAGGTCTCTCCTTGACCTAAAACTACTTGTGGGGCTTTCAACCTGGCAGACCGCACGCAACCCCTCTATGGCATCAAGGCCAGAACAGGGTTATTTCAGTTGGAAAAGGAAGTTTAAACTATTTGGTGAGGGGATGCATCAGAGATACTGGGGGACTAAATGTGGTTCCTCGGAGGCACATTGTCTAACCCAGCCTAGGGTCTACTGTAGGCAAAAGCTACTAGATGGCCCTTGTGGTCTCGCCCAACTCTATGATTCTATGACTACCAACCGGGAGGGTGGGGAGATATACAGTTGTCCCTCTGTATCCACGGATTTGGTATCCACAGATTTAAGTATTCATGGCTTGGAAATATTATTTAAAAAATAATAATCCCAAAAGCACACCTTGATTTTGCCATCTTATATAAGGACACCATTTTGCTATGCCATTGCATATAATGGGACTTGAGTATTCACGGATTTTGGTATCCACAGGGGGTCCTGGAACCAAACCCCAGCAAATATGAAGGGACAACTGTACATGCTCCTGTTTTTGAAACTGCCTTTTGCAGAAAGTCCTCCCACACACCCTTCAGACTTAAGGAGGATTCATCATTGTGCGTAATTACAATCCTGAAAGCCATCAAGCAAGGATTTAAGGTTATCATCAACTGGATAATGAACAGCTAAAAGAGTTAAGGGACTGAAGAAAAGGCCGTGCGCTTCTAATGGTCCTTATCAGTCAAGTAATGACTGCAGACAATGTACCCCGTAGTCTGTTTGCTGCCTCCCTTTCTCCTTGGGTGTTCCCATCAACTCATTATCCTTTCTGGCTCACGGTAATCATCTCAGCAAAACTGGGGCTACGCCAGTGATCCACTTGAAGAGAATCCGTGGGCATTGCTATTGCTTAATGCCACGTACCCTTCCCAGACTTCTCTCACCGTTCAAGTCCAAATCTGTGTGTGTCATTTGGGTATGTGTTATCCCATACCTTTTTCCCCCTTCTCCTTTCATAAATATATATGTGCACAAACACACACAAAGCCTAGAAGGGAAAATTCACAAGAAACGCACCACTGGGAAGTGTGAGCCACTCAGCAGCAATTCACAAGGTTAGAGACCTATGAGATGAAATGCTCAGAAAGAAACAACAGGGAGTTAAGAAAGACTGCCCGCGCTAGAAACAACTAAAATGTGAGTGGTGTATTAGTTTTGCTATTTTAGTAGGAAAAGTCGCCATCTTTTGCTCTCCAAAGGCTTTGGTGCTACCTAGCGTCATTTTGCACAATCTCAGCTGGTGTGGCATCTTAAAACTGTCACAACTCTACAAACCAGAGCAGATAAAAATCAATCATAACAATATATATAGTCAGGCCCTCATATCCACAGAACCAATATCCACAGTTTCAGTTATCCGCAACTGAAAAAACAGGGACACATACCATAGAGTTGTGCTGGGAAATGCCTAGAGAAGCATCTTCTCTATGCATCTCCTAGGTCCTCCAACTCAACTCTGTGATATGTTTTTTTTACCAAAAGTCCTTTATCTTAATAGGGTTTGCTGTTATTCACAGTTTCCAGTATCCACGGTAAGTCCAGGAACCAAATCCCCACAGATATGGGGGTCCAACTGTCCTTAAAAACACATATGTGCCATCTTTCCCACCCCCTCTAATTTTACTGGACTCATGTGAGGGATCTTGAGTCTTAAGGCATCAAAAGGTTTCCATAAAATACAAATACTGTTAACTTTTGAAAGGCAACAAGGCTCTGCAAAATCAGAAGAAACGCAAACTAGTGCTAGGCTAATTCAAGTTCCATGTCATGATATTGATCTGTTTGCTGCATCTCATGGAAGACTTTCATAGTTCATAGAAATTATACCTTGCTTATTGAACCAGCACTTCTGTATTATTTGCTAAAATCACAGGACTGTTCGGAATATTTACCATCACTCATTGTTCTCTATCACTTTTCCCTTACTGTCCTCTTTTGTTTAATGTTTTAACAATGTTTGGTTGAAATGCTATGTTTATTCCAACGTTTTCAATGTATTTTCGATCTAGCTCATTTCCAATAATTCAATAAAAGCATAGTCAAAACAACAAAAGAAAACCCAACCAGTTAACTGAATAAACCAGTAACTGGGCGTCACCAACAACTAAGGCAGAAGTGCTATTTGAAGCTCTGCTGACATTATTAGTTATTACCTGCCAATATGAAGAAATTATGGGATACCAGTATATTGAAAAGTACTGGAAAATCGTTATGGGACTTGCCATAGGGACCAAAAAAATAAACTAAAGCTCCATTTTCTAACCCATTGGTCTTGTGAATTAAACATCTCGTTCCAACCAAATGAGGCTGGAGCTACCTTTATGGAATGCGGCTTCTCAAGGCAGTACCGGTGCAATGCAGACATTAAAAGGAACCGTGCTATTGTTGGCTCTTGTGGAATCCACACCTTGAACACAGGAAAAATGAGAACAGCCTTTGCCTCCTCCATTCTACTGAAGTGAAACAGCAATTAATGCAACAGAACAGCTCCGGGGGAAACAAGCCACAAGGACAGGTGGTTACTACTCAAGATATTAGTGCAAATGCTCAATGTCGTTCCTACCTCCACCCCAAAAGTCCCTCTACATTTTTAGTTGACAACCAGTTTCATCGTCTCCCGCCAGGAGGATCCATTAGAAGCCCTATATGGTAATATTGCTTGCCATGGCTTCCCTGTGAATTTATCAAGGGCAAGGATGAAGTACATACACACTGTATAGTAGGACTCCCATATCCACTGGGGATTGGTTCCAATGATAAACTAGGAACTGGAAACATTTTACTCACGTACAGGGTGCCCCCACCCTGTTTACACAGGATCGGTACCCACAGCCTCACTTACCCATGGTCGGGGGTGTTTCTCTAGGCATCTGTAGGACCACAGAGTCACACTGGAGGTGGTCTCTCTAGGCATCAGGAGGTCCTCCACCATGACTCTATGGTCAACTTCTGCCAGACGTTGTGCCTGATGCCTACAGAGTCATCCTCTCTAGACATTATCTAGGTCCTCCAGTGTGATCTATGGTATCTGACGGTGGTTCACTATTATACGCGGTTTTGCAGATCGGTAAGTCTGGGAATGTATCTCCTGAGGATACAGGGTTGGACGGAGCTGTACCATGTTGGCTGTACAAGAAATATGTATTGCTTACAAAACCTCTAATGCCGTCACTCTTAACCTTCCATCTCTTCTCCTAGTACAAATTACTGCCCAGTTCCCCATGTTCACCAATGACACATCCAAAGAAGTGGTTTACATCCATGAAAGCTTGTGCAAAAATAAAAATCAGTTAAGTCCTAAAGGAGCTCTCACATTTTTTCTTCTTTCTACCCCCTCCTTCCTCTTTTTTTTTTTACACTGAAGTCTCTCCTTCATTTTCTTTTTGCTGTATTCATGTGCACAGCAGCTAACACAACCAGTTGTGTTTTAAAAGCCCAGATGTTTCTATTCTTTAAGATACACTTTTTAAAAAGACAGAATTGGCCTGCAATCTGTTCTCCATAGTTCAAAGTAAACCTGGCCTGAGTTGTGAAACAGCAAACACCATGCTTATGTGATGCCTTGATATTCATGTGTGTGCGTGTAGATACACTACAGGGAAGGCGTACCTTACTCAAGAACGCTGGAGAGAGCAAAACCTTGGATAATAAACATGCCAGTAAGTCATGCTCACCAAGTCTTAACACAGCATCTCAAAAATAAAATAAAAAATAAAAACAGGCAAACGATGGACAGTGATTGACCATGCTAAATACCAGAAAATAGGGATTCTTCCTGATAAATATGGAAAGCTGCAACATATAAAAACACCTACCATTTTATCTTTGCGCACCTGAAATCCACATTAATACCACACCTGAAGAAGCAGACTCTGTCCACCCCTCTCTACATGCAGATATCATTACCACCTGGCTGTTCCCAACTCAAATAATAGGTTTTGATTTCTGCAAACATGAGCAGTAACTGATTCTCTTCCCAGCAGTCGAGGTTTGACTGCACATTTGCCAGGTACATTAGAACTTTAAATGTATATCTGCAGAACCAATATCCACCATTTCCATTATGCTTTGTGTAATCAGAAATAACCGGAGGTCCTTTATTTAAATAGGGTTCACCATTATCTGCTATTTCCAGTATCCACTATTAAGTCTGGGAACCAACCCCGCCATAAATATGGGGGTCCAACTGTCTTTCAAACTACAAAATTGGATCAGATTTATACAGGTTGAGTATCCCTTATCCAGAAATCCAAAATCCTGTACTCTAAAATCCCAAAATACCACTGATTCCCCATATGGATGGCTAAGATAGTGACACTTGTGCTTTCTGATGGGTCAACGTACACAAACTTTGTTTCACACACAAAGGTATTAAAAATATTGTGCATAAAGTCACCTTCAGGCTATGTGTATAAGTTGTATATGAAACATAAATGAATCTCGTGTTTAAGACTGAGGTCCCATGATACCCTGTACAGTATTTGCAAATCATTCAAAAAATCTGAAAAAAATCCAAAATACTTCTGATCCCAAGCATTTCACAAAAGGGATACTCAACCTGTAATAGGGAAGTATCAAGACCTATCAGCACTCCTTTCAAAAACAGATCACTGCTGAATTGACAACCAAGACTATACACAGGACCCGGTTTAAGGAATTTTGGGGGCCCCTGCAATGCTTTATTTTTTTGGGGGGGGCATATGTTTATCTCAGGTCAATGTAACCTAACTCAACCTAAGCTCTTCACAGTACAGGATATTCAGATTATTACTAATAAGGTTTTTGCAGGAGGAGGGTTACTATGGGGGGGGGGCACAATGATGGGGCCCCCTGAGGATGCTGACGCCCAGTGCCTTAAACCAGCCCTGCCTATACAGTGCAACCTTATGCATGTTTACTCAGGAGTAAGTATCACTGTTGTCACTGGGACTTGCTTCCTATTAAGGGTGATTAGGGCTGCAGCTTTACTTTCGCATCCCATGAGCTCTGCACTGCCTCCTGTTTCTAGAAAGCTTCAACACCACAGCATGGCCTTCCTTTAAAATAGGATTAGACTGGCCTAGAAAACAGAGACACTACACTGTGAAGGTCACCCATAAGAACACAGCTTTGCTCTTTTTCCAGCTGCCCGGTTAAAAAAAAGAGAGAGAGAGAGAGAGAAAAGGAAAACCATTTTGAAGTGTTCCACGTCAAAGGCAAAACCACAAAAAGATATGCATAGCATACATCAGTAAGTACCTCCGTCCATCATGGACTGTGAGCAGTTGTTTACTGCAGTCAACTGCTGAAAAATAACAGCAGTTTAACTCTCCAGCTCCCTCGGATTAGTCCTCTTGCAAGCATGCTCATCATACAAGATCATCCCCGCTCCCCTTTTAGCCATTGCATCCATTTCAGGAAATGAGGACTAAGGCTGCAACAGACATATAAAAAAATGCAAATTCATGAATGGTGTTCATGCAAACAAAAATCCAGCAGTCCCATAAACAATCACCAATCCCACACCGTGGGCCCTTGGCATCCGCTGGGGTTTGGTTACAGGACCCTCTGTGGCATACCAAAATTCGTGGATGCTCAAGTCCCAATGTACACCATGGTGAAATGAAATGATTGATTTGCCTTAGGGTTGCTGTAAGTTGGAGCTGACTTGAAGGCACGCAAAAACAACAAATTCTAGTCTTGTTTTGAGAGAGAGATTTGCCTAGCTTCCTGTCCAGACTGTCTTCTAAACCTCTCTCTCTGGCTTTTCTTCGCAAACGAAGATTCAGGAAGGACTCATCCCGCACTTTCTGCAAGCGCGCTAATGACTAAAAAGGCCAATCCAAGATAAACAAGTCCAGTTGCAGAAAGCACAGCAGAAGGTCTCCTTGGGTGATGTTTCCGGGTTGTGATTCTTTCTGCGTTGTCGTTTCTCTTCAAGATGTGTTCGGCATGAGTTCTCAAATAAGGCTGCAGCATTGTAGATAGTGCGTCTCCATGCCTCCCGATGTGAGGCCAGGGCGGACCACTGTTGGTGAACAATTTGGCCAAGCCTGAGATGTTGCTTCAGGAAGTCCTTGTATCGCTTTTTTGGAGTGCCCCTCTTACGCTGACCCTTCTAAACCATTTTGCTACTCAAAATGGTGGTTCCTGGACTGGTGCCAGTCCCTGGTGAGTTTCCAGGAAAGAAAGGGCCCATTGTAGCTCTCCCTTTTTAATGGTTCGCAATATTTAATCCAGGCGTGAGCAGGATAGCCCTTAAAACAAAGGATGCCTTCAAACCACAGAATGTCCTCTGACAGTCCATAAAATGCACAAGCGTTCTGGGATCTACAGCCACCTCCTCTGTGTACATCATCATGATTCATTGGGACACCAACATAAACTCCAGGTGTGTTACATATCTGGGATGCTTTGATCGTGATTCCTGTGTGGCAGGGGGTTGGACTGGATGGCCCTTGTGGTCTCTTCCAACTCTACAGTTCTATGATTCTATGATTCTATACATCGAAGTCCATGAGATACTGGTTATAGACACATGTTGTTCTTCTTCCAAACAGGTCCAGAGTCCAGTCTTAATGGTTAAAATAGCCAGCCACCATTTGAGATGTCAAAAGATTTACACTCCAAAATGACCTGGTCTTGAGTCATTTTCATTTTGTATTTCCCATTATACAAACCTCTTTTCCTGTTCTCCTTACAGCGCGTTAATATCCACAACTGCTTTACAGCTTCCGAGCCTCTATGCACTCTTTTGTTGCTAAGGCTCATGGAAAGAAAACAGGCGAGAAAATTCATAGATCCACATTGGCCCAAGAATATATCTGACGCCACTGTCTCCACTTACTTTATTTTGAAGCTCTCATGCCAACAATTGATAAAGGAAAATACGGCCCTACAGGAACAACCCTATTTTCATCAGGGATCAATAAGGGTCATCCCTTTCCCCAGAGAATTCTGCTCAGCCTGCTTTAGCAATTTAAGCTGCAATCCTATGAGCAGTTGTCCCTCCACATTCACAGATTTAAGTATTCACGGCTTGAAAATATTATTTAAAAAATAATAATCCAAAAAGCAAACCTTGATTTTGCCATGTTATATAAGGGACACCATTCTGCTATGCCATTGCATATAATGGGACTTGAGTATTCACGGAACCAAACCCCAGAGAATATGAAGGGACAACTGTATATTACCCACACAGTGGGACTTCTGAGTAAGCATGAATATTTCTCTCTCTCAACAATATCTTAAGGAAGGGATTGAACTGAGAAGAATAACAACTCCAGCCATTTTCATACAGTATTTTTAAAAGGCATCCATTAAGTCTGGTTTGTCAGTGCATTGTATAATCAAAAATAACAATGAATTATTGCTATCACAAATTAATGTTTTTACATAATTACAGTTGTCCCTCCACATTCACGGATTTGGCATTCACGGATTTAAGTATTCACGGCTTAAAAATATTCTTTAAAAAATAATAATCCAAAAAGCAAACCTTGATTTTGCCATCTTATATAAGGGACACCATTTTGCTATGCCATTGCATATAATGGGACTTGAGTATTCACGGATTTGGGTATTCACGGGGGGTCCTGGAACCAAACCCCAGCGAATGTGAAGGGACAACTGTATATCTACTGGTATTTACATTATGTGTATATATATATATATATATATATATATATATATATTTTACACAATACAGTAGCACCCCTGTATCCACTGATACACCAACCGCTGATTCAATTATCCACGGTTGGCGAAGGCAAGGGGGGAAGGGGCAGAAGGGATCTCCTGCCCCCTCGCCTCCCCCGCGAGAGCTCCAATTGCTCGCGGGGGGCGATTGCAATGGTTGGAGGGAAGGGGGCAGTAGGGATCTAGCCTGCCCCCTCCCTTCCCCCGGGAGAACTCCTATTGCAGCGTGGGTGAATGGCAAAGTGAAGGAGGGATCTAGCCTGCCCCCTCCCTTCCCCCAGGAGGGCTCTCAGTGGTGGCAATGGCAACGGGGGGGGGGTCGAAGGGAGTGGAAGAGGACTTCTCCCTCCCTTCTCTTTTTGCCTCCGGGATGGCTGCCAGTGGCAGGAATGGCGATGGGGGCATTTGCTATTATCTGCCGGGGGGGGGCTGGAACGAATCCCCCGCAGATACAAGGGTCCTCCTGTATTGTACGAGTTATATTATACAATACTGGTATTAGGTCATTCCCCCCCCAAAAAAAAAAATCCACCCTGAAGCCCTTTCGAGGAAGAAGGGGGACGACTTGATCAATTCTTTAAAAAATGAAAAATAAAATTTCAATTGGATTCAGACAATGGTTTGACATCTTGGTTTAACAGTTCCATGCAAACCATGGTGTTTAAGCTACCAGATTCAGACAGAACACCAAAGCATGGTCTGACATAACTGCTGAATTCAGCCCGAATAATCATGTGCTTCAACTGGGGGAGATTAATCCAAAGTACCAAGAGAGGAAGGAAGATAAGCACGGGCATTCTTCTCCTAATGCTTGTACACACGATTGTACTGTGATCCCAACTCTCGATCCCAATTCATTTTCTGGAACTACAGCATTCCTATGAAATTACAGTTGGACCTCCGTATTCCTGGGGGTTTGGCTCCCAGACTTACAGCAAAAACCAGAAACCACACTACTAAAATAAAGGATCTCCGGTACAAACATACCATAGAGTTGCATTAAAGGACCTAGAAGATGCCTAGAGAGGACACCTCTCTAGGCATTTCCAACACTACTCTATGGTATGTGTCTCTATTTTGTGCCCCACGGATAACTGAAACCGCGGGTATTGGTTCCGCAGATACGGCGGTCCGAGTGTATTGTCATTTTTTGGAACTGCTCACTGTCACTGAGATTAAGTCTACAATAAGACATCCTCTGCTGTTTATCAGACATTTCTTTTTTTAAAAAAATCACTTTTATTTATCAAATTTCAACACGTTTAGTTTGCTGTTTGTCTTTGGGATGAATAGACCTTAAAATCCAGTCAAACAGATGCTAAGTAGAAAACACTCAAAAATTTGAGGAAGAACATCTTGGAGCCTGTAAAAAAAAGTCTTCAAAGCATGCCTCTAGGAAATATAAACATATGATTATATTCTTTTATTTCTCCATCGCTTTAATATAGTCTAACCTGGGACAAGTTAGGACATTAGATTTGAAACTGACCCCACCCATCAACTCTTTCTCTTCTAAAAAGCTTATCTTCTCAAGATTGATTGCGATGGATTTCTTTTCAAACCCAGCGGACTAAGCAAGCAATCGGTCAATAACAAGCAATTACGTGACAAGGGCCTTCTCCACACGCCAGCCTAGACGGCTCAGCTCATAGACGCAATGAATCGATACGCTAAAGCGCACATCCATTTAAAAAAAATACCAGCATGAACAAATCCTTTCCCCACCTATAATCAGACTAGAAAGCATGACAAAGCCAGACAAAGACCAATAAAGATCAATAGCCACCTTGAGTCCTGGGGGAAATGAAAAGGCAGGAGGAAGAGGAGGAGGAAGAGGAAGAAGGGAAGGAGGAAGAAGAAGAGAAGAACAAAAGGAGGAGGAAGAAGGAAGAAGAAGAGGAGAAAGGAGGAGGAAGAGGAGGAAACAAACGGAGGAGGAAGAAGAAGAGGAAGAGGAAGAAGAAGGAGAAGAAGAGCAGGAAGAAGAGGAGGAGGAAGAAGAAGAGGAGGAGGAAGAGGAGGAGGAAGAGGAAGAAGAGAAAGGAGGAGGAAGAGGAAGAAGAGGAGAAAGGAGGAGGAAGAGGAGGAAACAAACAGAGGAGGAAGAAGAGGAGGAGGAAGAAGAAGAGGAGGAAGAGGAAGAGGAGGAAGAAGAGGAGAAGAGCAGGAAGAAGAGGAGGAGGAAGAAGAGGAGGAAGAGGAGGAGAAGAGGAGGAGGAAGAAGAAGAGAAGAGAAGGAGGAGGAAGAGGAGGAAACAAACAGAGGAGGAAGAAGAGGAGGAGGAGAAGGAGGAAGAAGAGGAAGAGGAAGAAGAAGAGGAGAAGAAGAGCAGGAAGAAGAGGAGGAAGAAGAGGAGAAGGAGGAGGAAGAAGAAGAAGAGGAGAAAGGAGGAGGAAACAAACAGAGGAGGAAGAAGAGAAGAGCAGGAAGAAGAGGACGAGGAAGAACAGGAGGAGGAGGAGAGGAGGAAGAAGAAGAAGAGGAGAAGGAGTAGGAAGAGGAGGCGGCGTTGACAGGTATGCAGCTTCAGTGGAGGATGAGGGTTTTGCATACCCTCCAACTGTCCCAATTTTCCCAATTATTCCTCTGCTATCCCACCTTTTCAGCTGCTTTTAAAAACGTCCCAACTTTTCTCTCTTAATCCCACTTGAGTTGAAAGTTCAAATGTAATTTGCAGTCAATTAACTCAACATAAGTGCAAAAAGTATTTTGCACTCAATTCACAGTTTGTGGGGGGAGAGACGGGAGGGGCAGAATCCTGTCCTTCCCAGTAAGCTCGGAGAAAAAACACCACCCTATCTATAATCCAAGCTTTCTTCTGTTATTGTTGTTGTTGTTTGCATCACCACCACCATCATCATCACAAACACCTGAAGAACTGACTTGCACATGACTCAAAAGTTCTTCAAGTACATATTTGAATGAATTTTGTGGTTCCTATCCATACAAGCTGGCATTCTCCTTATCACTGTCAACACTATTTTACAGGCAGACAAACTGGGGCCGAGGAAATTAAACATTATTCACCTTAGACAAACAGCTACAGCAGAACAGGATATACAACTCAGCCTTACTTGGCAGCCATCCTCAGAACAACGTATCGATGGCAGGATTTGCTGCGCTCTCTTCCAAGATGCCAGTCCCAACAATCTTTGACCCACCTGTTCCAACACTGTAGTACTTTAATACAATTACTCTAGAATAAAGAAGCTGTGGATTAAAATCCCTGACACTTTAATGTTTTTTCCCTCACCAAGTCTCTTTCTTCTGAGTTTATTACATGCTAGTAGAGTACAGGAGGAAAACTGAATAACCCTAGAAGAGGATATTTTATCTTGACTGGCAAATGCCCTGTGTTTGTGTGTGTGCCTTCAAGTTACCTGTCGATTTATGGAGACCCTATGAAGTTCATAGGGTTTTCTTAGACAAGGAATACTCGTAGGTAATTTTGGCAGTTCTTTCCTCTGAAATCTAGCCCACAGCACCTGGAATTCATGAGCAGTCTCCCATCCAAGTATTAACCAGAGCTTACCCTCTGATCAGACAAGATCTCGCACCCTTAGATTTAGACCTCAGGTCTATGCTGGTAGCAATGCAATTCACCTTCATCACAAAGCACATGGGCACACACACAAATCCCAAAAGGGTTAGGAGCTCAGAGCAATCATGTTTCTCTCGCATCGTTCAGACGGGAGAGAAATCCCCTAACGTCCGCTGGCTCAATCCTGGATTTCACGCCAATCGCTTGACCTCCAAATTCCACTCCCGCACAGTACAGTCCCCTCCCTGAGTTTTAGCTCTTACCCGCATTAGTCTGCAGAGAGCAGAATAAGCCATTTACCTAACTATAATCCTAGTCTAGCCAAGCATCACCCTGAGATTGGTTTGCATCTTTTCTCCTCCGTTTTGTTCATTCCTAGCAATGTGCGACACCTGCAAATCACCATCCCTTTATTGCATGCTGGCTATTCGTAAGCATACAAGTAGGCAGAAATTTAATTTGCCACATGAATATTTCAAACCACTTTCCATTTCCCTTCTTCATCACACAAACTGTTACTAACCTAAAGAACCACCACTCCACCTAGCCTATCCGGAAGGGAAACTAGAAGTCAGGCATTAATTCAGCATTTTGTACTCAGGTTTCTGGTCCCAAACCCAATTCCACCCCTGTGCAGCTAAACTATCTGTCTCTCCCAAGTACTTCAATTCAATGCATGAGAAATGTCCTGTTAATTTTTTCTGAATTGAGCATGTAATCCAATCATGCAGTGTGATAAAGGATGCCTGAATTAAAGATGCAACCTGTAGTTAACTAGCTGGACTGATCAGTGAAAAAGACACAGATCCTCTAAAAAGGCTGCTCTAAAATATTCTCTCCCTCAACTGCATATTGAGGCAGACAACTGACTAATCAGTTAATGAAATTAAAACCATTCACTTCATTTCTGTGTGTGTGTGTGTGTGTGTGTGTGTATTGGCGGTCTTTCTGGGCTTGGAGAAGTTTCTTCTTTTTGGACTGACACACTGGCTGGGGGATTCTGGAAGTGGCAGTCCAAAAAGGCATCTTCCCCCATGCTTTGGGGAAAAGGGACAAAGGGTGCGTATATGCACCTTCTTGTGTGTGTATGCGACATATCTTCAAGTCATCTGTCGACCTATGGCAACCCCATGGATTTCACAGTGTCTTCTTAGCAAGCAATCCTCAGAGGTGACTATGTCAATTCCTTCCTCTAAAATAGAGCCTCCAGCACCTGGGATTCACTGGCAGTCATTCTGGGCTTGGGCAAGGGTCTTCTTTTTTGGACTTCCACTATGCTGGCTGGGGGATTCTGGGAATGGCAGTCCAAAAAGACACCTTTCCCCATGTTCTGGATCTAGCCTGCAGCATTTGGGGAAAAGGGACCAAGGTCAGCTCTTGTGTGCATATGTGCCTTCCAGTCACCTGGCTTACGGCGACTCCATCAATTCCATAGGGTTTCCTTAGGCAAGGAATGCTCAGAGATGGTTTTGCCAGTTCCTTCCTTGAAATCTAGCCTACAACACCTGGTACTAAGCAGGGCTGACCCGGCTTAGCTTCCAGGATCAGGTGCCTTTAAGGCAGCTACACCAGAGCATACGGGTACAAGATTGCTGCTAAACTGTACAATCTTAAACATGTCTACTCCAAAGCCAAGTCCCCTTGAGAACAATGGGTGGATTTACTTCCAAGTTAAGCTCCTGCTCTTTTAGTCTCAGCCAAAACGACTAAGGCTGATTTACTCTACTAGATTTGCAAGCATTACTGTGGAAAATTAAGATAAAAGGACAATGAGCCCCTGAGTGGTGCTTTATGTATATCAATGGTTGTGATCTGAAACGAAGCCAGCAAGAACTAATACCCCACCCTGACAATCCAGTTCATTACTAGGGGACTTCAAATCTTTTCTTCCAATCCTGGCAAGTAGGGTGTGATGCATGGTTGTTGCTTAAGAGCATCAGCAAATTTGGGCAACCATCAAGGTACAAGGTTCCCAGCATGGCATGTCACTGAGATGGGTGGGTAACAGCCTAGTCTGTGAGTCTGCTGCCATTTTAAATACCCCACAAAGCCTTGGAGTGGCTCTTAACCTTTTCTTTACCCTGGATCTCCTTTAAATATCTTTTGTTGCCATGGACCCCCAAGACTTAACTCAAGACTTAAAATCCCAATACAGTTGGACCCCCGTATCCATTGGGGATTGGTTCAGGGAGGGGCGTGGATACCGAAAACCATGGATAATAGTGAATGCCATTGAAAATAATGGGAATTCTGGTTTAAAATACCTTAGAGTTGCTTTAGAGGACCCAGAAAATGGCTAGAGAGGACACATTTTCTAAGAAGGCTCTATGGTAGGTGTGCTGTTTTGTGTCTCGTGAATAACTGAATCAGTGGATAATGAATGCGTGGATACAGGGGTCCTACTGTAATAACAACAACACTAATACTAATAACAATACAATTACACAATCCATTAAACCTTCCATCAGAGACACTGGAGGGGGAGGAAAGACTTTTCTCCTGCTTCTTCCTGCAAGTTTGTGGCTCGAGCGGATCGAATGTCAATGCGCAGGCCAAGCCAGCCAGCCTTTACTTTGGCTCCTCTCATGGCCACTCCACTACTGAGTGGAGGTGGGCCGAGCAGCCTTCAAGGCTTCATGGACCCCCTGTGAGGACACTGTGGCCTCCTGGGGGTCTCCAGACCACAGGTTAAGAACCACTGCCTTGGAGCATCCAAACTAGCCAGGTGTGCCATATATATTTCCCACGATGCCACAGAGGGGCTTGAGGTCTTGCACTTCGGGACACCATGGGAAATTTAAAACAAGACTTAGGTGGGGATCATTTTGTCAAAGTTAGCCCTGTTATTGCTAAGCGGAATTACTGCATAATCATGGTTGCACTTCTGTGCAGACAAAAAGGCCTTGTATGGTACTACATCTCTTGTGGAGATAATTATGCTCTTTGCCTAATTAGAAATAGCACCATGCCGCAGGCAGTCTGAAACAAGCCATGCTCCAAAAAAATAAAAGTTAAGGCCATAAGCAGAAAACAATGTCCCTTCTTTTTCTTTTCTGGCATTGCTTTTAGGGTCTTTTTTCTACTACACTTTGCTCTGTTTTGATGGCTGTTTCATTTTTGCTGCTGAAACCAACATAGAATCATAGTGTTGGAAGAGACCACAAAAACCATCTAGTCCAACCCCCTCCCATTCAGGAATACAGTTGTCCCTTCATATTTGCTGGGGTTTGGTTCCAGGGCCCCCGTGAATACCAAAATCCAAGAATACTCAAGTCCCATGATATGCAATGGCATAGCAAAATGGTGTCTCTTATAGAAGATGGCAAAACCAAGGTTTGCTTTTTGGATTATTATTTTTTAAAGAATATTTTCAAACCATGAATACTTAAATCCGTGGATACCAAATCCGTGGATAAGGAGGGATAACTGTACACAATCTTATCTTTTTAAAAAAATACACAATATTTAGATACTACTTATTTTATGTAGCACTTTTATAATGTTGTACTTTTAGATTGTTCTTATTTATTTTGTATGCAAATAGACTTTGGTCTTCTAAGCATTAATAAAACTATCACATTTTTGCTGTCTTCAACTGCTCCACTACTGTGGGGTTTACTCTTTTAAAAAAAAAAATACTAATATAAGACACCCTCAAAGAGGCAAACTCAACACAAGAAGCAAGATAGAAACATTTTTTAAATAAATAAGCAAACAGATCTATTAGTTTTCACAACCGCAGCAAGGAAAGTCAATTGCATGGAGCACAAACCAACATGCAGAAGAAAAAAAAACATATGCAAACATATTACAAACCTAGGAAAAAAGAGTTTTGGAGATCTCAAAAGCTGGTGCCACTTATGCAAAATCCTTGGTAAGATTTTTTTAAAAAAAGATCTTACCTGTCTTGATAGAATAAACTAATGGGATTGAGGATTTGTGGACAGATTATGGGATTGTGGATTTGTGCACAGACTATGGGGTTGTATGGTATCCTTTGGTACCATATCGGTCATATCTCATATCTGTCTGTGTACAGAATGAATTACGATGAGTCTGGATTGATTTATTAAATGTACAGTTGCACATTCAATATCCAGTTGTAACATTTATATTAAATGTAATAGTTGAGTCTGGCTTTTATGATAACAAAACTAATATAAGAGACCCTCAGAGAAGCAAACTCAGCACAAGAGGCAAACTAGAAACATTTTTTAAAAAATAAATAAGCAAACAGATCCACTGTACAGTTGTCCCTTCATATTTTCTGGGGTTTGGTTCCAGGACCCCCCGTGGAAACTGAAATCCATGAATACTCAAGTCCCATTATATGCAATGGCATAGCAAAATGGTGCCCCTTATATAAGATGGCAAAATCAAGGTTTGCTTTTCAGATTATTATTTTTTAAAGAATATTTTCAAGCCGTGGATACTTAAAACCTGTGGATACCAAATCCGTTGATAGAGAGGGACAACTGTACTGTACTAGTTTTCACAGCACTAGTAAGGAAAATCAATTGCATGGAGCACAATCCAACATGCAGGGGAAATAAAACCTTGCAAATGTATTCTGAATCTAGGAAAAAAAGAGTTCTGGAGATCTTAAAAACTAGTGCCACTTATGCAAAATCCTTGGTAAGTTTTTTTTTTTTTAAAGATCTTACCTGTCTGTAATTTTTAGTTTTGCTTACAATTAAATTTTCTTTTCTTTTTTTAAAGAGGGTGGGGGATCACATTATTTGAGAAGTACTAACTTTGGTAGCATGAGGTTACAGTATTTTGTTCCTACTCTGGGTGCTCAATAAGGTCTTTGAGCAGCTGGAAAATTTGCTCTTTAATTAAAAATAATAATAATAATAAATTACTTTTTTGTATGCAAATAGCCACTCAGCATTAATAAAACTATCATATTTTTGCTGTCTTCAACCGCTCCACTTCTATGGGGTTTAATAATAATAAATTATTATTATTATTTATTTATTTAGATGGCAGTTTGGACACATAATCTTCTCTTATGGTTCAAATTCAATATGAATGCTGAATGCTGATCACTGATTATTTTATGTTCCTTTCTCAAAATTGAATTAAAGGATCTATTGGAGAGATTAAAAATATAATTAAAAAAACAAAAGTTTCCCTCCAAACAGAATAATGCAGCCAACCTTATGGAACTTTATGGAAAATGTGCTCTTGAATTTAATAATAATAATAATAATAATAATAATAAATTTAGATGGCAGTGTGGACACATAATCTTCTCTTGTTGTTCAAATTCAGCATCTCTGATATTTTATGTTCCTTTCTCAAAACTGAATTAAAGTACCTATTGGAGAGATTAAAATAATAATAATAATAATAATAATGAGTTTCCCTCCAAACAGTATAATGCAGCCAATCTTATGGAACCTTATAGGTAATTTGCTCTTTAATTAAATAATAATAATAATAATAATAATAATAAAATGTATTTAGATGGCAGTTTGGACACATAATCTTCTCTTGTTCAAATTCAAAATCTCTGATATTTTATGTTCCTTTCTGAAAATTGAATTAAAGTATCTATTGGAGAGATTGAATAATAATAATAATAATAAGTTTCCCTCCAAACAGAATAATGCAGCCAACCTTATGGAACCTTATGGGAAATTTGCTCTTTAATTAAATAATAATGATTAGTAATAATAATAATAATAATAATAGTTTCCCTCCAAACAGAATAATGCAGCCAACCTTATGGGAAATTTGCTCTTTAATTAAATAATTAATAATAATAATAATAGTTTCCCTCCAAACAGAATAATGCAGCCAACCTTATGGAACCTTATGGGAAATTGGCTTTAATTAACTAATAATAATAATTAATAATAATTAATAATAATAAGTTTCCCTCCAAACAGAATAATGCAGCCAACCTTATGGAACCTTATGGGAAATTTGCTCTTTAATTAAATAATAATAATAATAATAATTAATAATAATAATAATAATAATAAGAGTTTCCCTCCAAACAGAATAATGCAGCCAACCCTATGGAACTTTTGCAAGAATGAATGAAACTCCCTTAATGGAACCCTAGGAGGCCCCGCAACCTGAATGGTTAATATCAGCCATGGGGGCCCCGCACTCTGTACAAGACATAACCAGCTATTTCCCTCTGCCCGCCCTTCTTATTTAACTAGCCACGCCCACTCCGGCCAGGCCCCGGACTGAGCATGGCCAAGCGGGGCTTAGAAAGCCGCCACTACTTCGAGCCCGGGGCTCTGTATAACCACCGCTGTCCTAGGGAACCCCGGAACCTGCATAGGACTCATCCGCAGCAAAGCCCATTCCTGGTTATTATACAGGGTTCCGGGTTGGCTTTTCCTTCCTTTTTCACCCCCCCTCTCTACACACAATGGGAGCGGCCCAGCGCAAGCTTTTCCTCAGAAGAGATGGACTGAACCATGAAGGCGCGAGGGGGGGAGAGAAGGGAAAAAAGCCTGTGCCCAAGCGTTCGGATGGAACGCGCTTCGTTCTGGGATATACCATTGGAGGCCTGATGGGTTTCTCCTCCTCCTCCCCCCCATGGGTTAAGGGAAGTGGAAGCGGCCGGCGCTCACACTCACCTCAGTATCCACTGTGGCCATGGCCGGAGCAGCAGCGCCGCGGATCATAAGCCCCGCCCCTTTTTCGAAGCTTCCTTTGCGCGCGGCCCTCCCGCTTGGCCACGCCCCCTTCATTCATTGGCGGAGGAGGAAGGAGGGGGTTGAAGTCGCGCGCGGGGCCTGAATAGGAGCTACTGCGCGTGCGCTGCCATGGCGGCGCCCATGAAAGTGGCTTTCCGTACAACAGGAATGTCCGTACAATAGAAGGAAAGGTGCAAAGTTGCAAGCAAAAGTTTGGGGAGGGATAAATTGGAGAGGGAGAGGAAATATGGAAATCTAGGAAGGATTGCAGCTGCATTGCACAACCCAAGAAGAAATGCATTTCTGTAATAATAATAATAATAATTAATAATAATAATCAATGATAATAATGAAGTTTGGTTTTAGGGTCTGATTTTGAAAGGGATGAAGAGGAAGAGGAAAGGTGGAAATCTAGGAAGGATTGCAGCTGCATTGCACAACCCAAGAAGAAATGCATTTCTGTAATAATAATAAATAATAATAATAATCATTCATAACAATAAAGTTTGGTTTAAGGGTGTGATTTCAAAAGGGGTGGAGTGGGAGAGGAAAGGTGGAAATCTAGGAAGGATTGCAGCTGCATTGCACAACCTAAGAAGAAATGTGTTTCTGTAATAATCATCATCATTAATAATAACCAATCATCATCATCATCATCATTGTGAAGAAGTTGGTTTTAGGGTGTGATTTCGAAAGTGGTGGAGAAGAAGAGGAAAGGTGGAAATCTAGGAAGGATTACAGCTGCATTGCACAACCCAAAAAGAAATGCATTTCTCTAATAAAATACTACTAATAATAATAAATACAGTTGTCCCTTCACATTCGCTAGGGTTTGGTTCCAGGACCCCCCATGGATACCAAAATCCTTGAATACTCAAGTCCCATTATATGCAATGGCATAGCAAAATGGTGCCCCTTATATAAGATGACAAAGTCAAGGTTCGGTTATTGGATTATTATTTTTTAAAGAATGTTTTCAAGCCATGAATACTTAAATCTGTGAATGCTCAAGTCCCATTATATGCAATGGCATAGCAAAATGGTGTCCCTTCTATAAGATGGCAAAATCAAGGTTTGCATTTTGGATTATTATTTTTTAAAGAATATTTTCAAGCCGTGAATACTTAAATACGTGAATGCCAAATCCGTGAATGTGGAGGGACAACTGTAATAATAACCATTCATAATCATTGTGAAGAAGTTTGGTTTTAGGAGGTGATTTCGAAAGGGGTGGAGAGAGAGAGGAAAGGTGGAATTCTAGGAAGGATTGCAGCTGCATCGCACAACCCAAGAAGAAGTGCATTTGTGTAATAATAATAATCAATCATCATCATCATTCATAATCATTGTGAAGACGTTTGGTTTTAGGGTGTGATTTTGGCTGTGTTGCAAAAACTTGTAGCAAAAAACAACCAAAAAGTCTCCCTGTGGCATTTGATGGGCTTGCACGTTTATCGGTTTCTTCTTTATTTATTATACAGACTTATACAGTCGTCCCTCCATATCCACGGATTTAAGTATTCAAGGCTTGAAAATATTCTTTAAAAAATAATAATAATTCCTGAGTTAATTGACTGGAAACTATGGTACTTTTGCGCTTTGAACTCAATTTGCAGCAATTAAAGGACAAAGGAGGAGGAAGAGAGAGAAACTGGGACATTCCAAATTTTGTGTGTGTGTGTGTGGAAATATTTCATGTTAATTTTGCTAAGGCCTGACAGCATTATACTTTCAAGGTTAAGGGGAGGAAAATCAGTGCATTGCTTTATAAGCCACCTAATTTCAGAATTTATCTTCAAAGGACACATGGCATCATTTTCTGAACCTTTTATGATTCATGACACTCATGATATTTTAGGGACTTGATGACAAAATAAAAATAAGCACTGTCAGCTTGCCAAATGCTAAACCAAAACTAAACAGGGATTTTGAAATTTCATAAAAATGAGCCCTTCCCCCTGCCCACACACACACACCCTTGAAGATGCAAACATTGATTTTTGATGATAATGGAGTGTAAAAACATAGGATGTACTCTTTACGTTCTGAAGTATTGGACGCCACTAGTTTACTTCTTCGTTGCAGGCTACCGTGTTTTCTTCAAACTCTTGCCACCCGACAAAAGGCTGATTAAAATCCCATATTCATGCCATGCAGAGTTGACAATCAGGAAAGAGCTATTGACAAATTTGTGTCCCACCAAAATATCAAACAAAGGTATGGATTTCAGTTAACCTAGCCATGGATTTCCCTGCAAAATTAACGTCTTGCCCACATTCAAGCTGACACACATTGGAAACTGCTTAATGCAGTGTAGATGTGTAAATTGCTATTGCTTAAAAAACAATTTTGTAAGCCGCTCTGATAGCCTTGTGGATGAAGAGCGGGGTATAAATAAAGAAAGAAATAAATTTAAACATTCATAAAGTGCATGAGGCATACATTTCTGGTTTTTATGAAGGGCCCACATCCCAAAATAACATGACTTTTTGGGCCACCACGTTCAGTCAACGTGAAAGAAAAAACTGTCCAACCCCCAAATATGGGGCATCTCTTAGAATAAGGGGACACCTTCCAGCTCCATAAAGGACAAGCTTCCTGGTCCTCAAATAAGGGACATCCCTTTTAATAGGGAACACCTGGCAACCCTGTCCTTCAAGTATATTCATATGAACATTTCCATACTATGCTTCCCTGTGTTGATGGAGTGACCACATACGGTATGTGTGAATAATAGCTATTTTATTATGAAGACATTACATCACTGGTTCTTAACCTGTGGTCTGTGGCCCCCCAGGAGGACCAAGATGTCCTCACAGGGGGTCCGCAAAGGCTTGAAGGCTGTTTGGCCCACCTTCTTCCCGCAGTGGAGTGGCCACATGACAGAAGCTGGCTGGCTGGTTTGGCCTGCACATTGCCATTCAATCTGCTCCAGCCACAAAGTTGTAGGAAGAAGCAGGAGAAAAGTCTTCCCTCCCCCTCTAGTGCCTTAGAGGTAAGGCTTAATGGATACTATAACTGTATCATCATCATCATCAGGTATTACTATTATTATTAGGGTTTTAAATCTTGAGTTAAGTCTTGGGGGTCCACAGCAACAAAAGATATTTAAAGGGGGTCCCTGGTAGAGAAAAGGTTAAGAGTGACTGTATTAGATGGTTTGTGAGCAAACATATTTCTTGTACAGCCAACATGGTACAGCTGCTGCCTCCGCCTGTATCCGTGGGAGATACCGTCCCTGATTTACTGCAAATACGCAAAAACGCCATAGAATAACACTGGAGGACCTAGAAAATGCCTAGAGAGGATGCCTCTTTAAGCATCTGACACAACTCTATGGTGAACTTCTGGAAGAAGTTTTACTGAGCTCGGAGGAAAAATGACCTCCAAAATGTTTTCGTTATTACACTTGTTTATAGCCCACCTTTCAAGATAAAATATTTCTTCAACAGCTGAACAGAAAGCATGTAATGGTAATAAATACAACGGGAACAGTCTAAAATCCTCAAAAAGCAAAATGTAACAGAGCAAAGCACACATTAGGGTTTATTCATAAGAGGCATGTGTGAAACAAGGACAGGACTGCAAGGCTGAATCATGGAAGGGAAATGTCATGAAAACCTAAGCCTTAATTTCTAACATGACACACCAGGAAAGATCTTGCTCTGACCAGCTGTTCATTTGGCCAAGGACGTCATCCTGAACTTTCGAAGCCTAGCAGGAGACCTCCAGCTACAGCAAACTTCCACCTAAAGCGAGGGATTCTGCAAAAGCGAGGCTTTTGCAAATGTTGAAAAGCGGTTGTTCTTTTCTGCAAATTCTTGCCTGCCTCCATCGCACCGTTGATGCATTTTCATTTTTAATGGAAGGGTGTGCCTGCGGTATCAGAAGGATTTGAACGAAAAGCTAGATTCTTCAGAAGCCAAAAAACAAAGCAAGCATACGTACACACACATGCACATACAAATGGCGTCAAACCTCTCTCTAGCCCCTTTTGGGAACAAACAACACACCCCAGCAAACAATTCAGATAGGGCAGCAATTATTACCTCTCTTTGCAAAAGATAATGAGGATTCTCAGGGACGGAGGATGAGAGAGAGAGAAAAGTAAATCACCAAAGCTGCCAGCCTCAAATTATGCCGATCACGGCCTTTGCCAATCAAGAGAAAATGGGTTTAGGTGAGAGGGGTAACAGCAGGCAAGCTCTAGGGGGATGATAATCAGACCTATTAATCAGCATTCAGTGGGGGATCTAATCTCATTTGAACGTGTTCCCCCCCACAGACCCCCAGCCTCCAACCATGCAAACCAAATGTTCCAGTTCTTAGAATCCCATGATTTGCTTTTTCTTCACACCCATAATATTTTCCTTACACAGATAGGCAGCAAAAAATAAATACTAGCGTCTCAGTTCACCAGTGGGGCAGTAGAAGCCAGTGTTCGGCCAGTAATGGAGTCTGAAATATCTGGAAGGTAGCAGATACAGTTGTCCCTCCACATTCACGGATTTGGCATTCACTGATTTAAGTATTCATGGGTTGAAAATATTCTTAAAAAAATAATCCAAAAAGCAAACCTTGATTTTGCCATCTTATATAAGGGACACCATTTTGCTGTACCATTGCATATAATGTGACTTGAGTATTCACCGATGTAAGTATTCACGGCTTGAAAATGTTCTTTAAAAAATAATAATGCAAAAGCAAACCTTGATTTTGCCATCTTATATAAGGGACACCATTTTGCTATGCCATTGCATATAATGGGACTTGAGTATTCATGGATTGGGGTATTCACAGGGGGTCCTGGAACCAAACCCCAGTGAATGTGAAGGGACAACTGTAATGTCTTATCACTGTATCTCCTCTTTCCTGCTTTCATTGGCTTGGCTGGGTAGGGCTAATGGGACCTGGAATATAAGGCCAAATGTACCCTACAGTAGGACCCCCGTATCCACTGATTCATTATCCACAGGACACGAAGCAGCACACCTACCATAGAGTCTTCCTAGAAAATGTGTCCTCTCTAGCAATTTTCTAGGTCCTCCAAGGCAGCTCTATGGTATTTTCAACCAGAAGCCCCATTATTTTCAATGGTGTTCACTATTATCCATGGTTTGCGGTATCCACAGGCCCTCCCAGAACCAATCCCCAGTGGATAAGGGGGTCCTACAGTACCTTCTTTTAGACCATTGGCTCGGCTGGCTAGGGTTAATGGGACCTGCAGTACAAGGTCACATGTACCCTCACATGCTTTTAGACCATTGATGCTGCTGGCTACAGGGCATTTTACATAAATTATTACTGGGTTTCCATTCTCCCATCTTAAAGGTTCATGACATTTCCAGAGAAGAGCGACCAAGATGCTCAAAAGCCTGGAAACCAAGCCTTACAAGGAACAACTTAGGCAGCAGAATGTGGAGAAGATAGAAAACGTCAAGATTGTTGCTGTGTGCCTTCAAGTTGTTTCTCACCTATGGCCACCCTAAGGCCTATCACACGGTTTTCTTGGCAAGATTTGTTCAGAAGGGAGCTCCGCAGGGAATGCGCATTGTTGGGACAACCAATTTGCTTTGCTGCACATTCCCAATAATAGCAGAAGTGGAAAGCTGATTGGTTGGATGTGCGCAGGGGGCGGAGCTTGCTAACAAGGAAAGCACCTGAAACCGCCATGTTGGATATTTGCCATAATGATTGAGTGCTGAGGTGATGAACAACATTCCCCCCACCCTTTTTTTTTTATTTAAGCAGAATATCATGCTTCTGCACCTTAGATATGCTTTTTTAAAAAATACTGTTTGGCATCAGCAACTGGCAACAATAAAAACGCGAATGAATCACTTGCCCCCGCCATCTTGATTCGCAGGCATGCCTGTTTGAACAATGAACATCGACAGCTTTGCATGCCTGTGATTTTGCCAAAAAAACATTGAGACAAATAACAGCTGCTGCGAGTTGGTATTAGTGCACATCAGTCCGTATTTTATTGCCTCCTATAGACTAGCTCTAAGAGAGAAATCTCAGCTGAAGAGGCTATTTCCAGATCAAGGTGAAATGAGATTATTCCTTCCCACCTACTTAGATGGATGGGAGAAGGAACCTGTTAAGGTACCCTACTTCCTTTTAGCTGGAAGGTGGATGCAGAGCAGAGGGTAACCTCTTGAGCCACAGACGCAGGAGGAAGGGAATAAATACATGGACCGCCCTGGAGAGTTGTTTTCAAATTGCAGCAACAAATGGCAAAAGTTGTTTTCAAATTGCAGCAACCCTTGCAACAAAACAACGAAAGTTGTTTTCAAATTGCAGCAACCCTTGCAAATTGTAGCCAGCTGGTATTCTCCTAGCTGAGTTGGAGATCTGCCCACAACCCTTTTCCTTTGGCTTGGATTTGAACTCCTCAAAACAGGAGAATTTGCACCCTTGTCTGGAGATGACCCAAGAAAACTGGAGACTCAGGGCTAGGCCGGGAGATCTGGCTACTACCCTAAGTCTCTGCATCCAGCCCTGAGTAATCTTGAGAGAAGGTTCCAACCACCATTTCCATTCACCCAAAGGCGGGGAAATTTAAGTCCCGGCAGCAGCCCTGCTGTGGGATCTCTAGAACCAAAAGCATGAACTGCACAAAGGAGGTGCAAGGCAAGGCGTTAGGCCTTGGCTTTTCCGCTGAAGTAGGCCACCTAAGCCCAACCCTTTTTGCAAAAAGCTGCCAGGCCACCCTGGAAGCGAGCTGATGCTGCCACCCAACGGCAGATGGGCATAAGGACCTGGCCCAAAGCAGCTGCCAAAATAAAAGTCTCCCTTTCATCTGGCCTAGGCAGCCTTCAGAAAGATAGATGCCTCTTCCTCTCCATGTCCAAGAAGGCAATCCCCAGAGCAGTGGGGAGTGTGACTAGGGCCATCCTAGGGAAAGCACACAGTTGTAGTGTTTGCAGTGGGGAGAGAACTGAGATATCAGCCCCATTTGCCAGACCCGGAGTCAGTGGGTGAAACAGTGGTCCTTGGGTCCTGAATCCCTGTAGAAAAGTACCTGCTATCTTTGACCAAAGTAGTTCCTTACACAATCAATGTCAGGAACAAAGAACAACTTTATTGTGAAGTCGAAGGCTTTCACAGCAGGCGTCCATAGATTTTCCTTGTTTTTTTTCTGGGCTGTGAGGCTGTGTTCTGAAAGAGTTTATTTCTGATGTTTCGCCTGCATCTGTGGCTGGCATCTTCAGAGAATGGTTGGGTAGGAGTGTGTGTGTGTGGGGGGGGTGTTACATACTGTATGTAAATTTGTGTATTTGAATGGCTAGTTTCTGGGTGAAGATATGTGGCCTCACAGCCCGGAAAAAAACCAAGGAAAATCTAACAACTTTATTGACGGACACTATGAATGTATAGACCCACTCCGAGGTCTGTGTATGTGTTAGAAAGCAAAAAAGTTTTGCCTGATTTCATCCAGTGAAAGTAACAAACCTCAGTTGACACAGAGAGTTTAACAATTTGGTTATTCAATTGTGCGCATATCTCCTAACTCGTGCTACATACATGTTGCAGAAAAGGATCCCATCTACTGCTGGGAACTGCAGCTCCTAGAAGTTCTGAAGCTTGCTACATGCCCCCCAGAGGTCCTGATTTTGCAGAGACAGCCCCAATTAATCCTCTGTCATCCCACTGTTTCAGCTGCTTTTAAAATGCCCCCTTCATCCCAACTGTCCTATTCCTGGCTGCAGAGGGAGCAGCACACAGCAACAATGGGATGAAGACGACATCATGCAGCAAGCACCCCCCAATCGTGCTACTATCTTGCTCTAGTCCCACAATAGAAGCCTCATGTGTTAATCTACAAAGACTCCAGGAGACTAGGGTGTGAATCTACATTCAGCCATGGAAACCCAGTGGGTGACCTTGGGCAAATCACACTCTCTCAGCCTAAGAGCAAGGTGATGGCAAATCTTGTGAAGAAAACCCTGGGATAGGGTTGCCATAAGTCAGGCTCAACTTACAGGCACCTTACAGCAACCAAGTACCCTCCCTTGACATTCACCCATAAATCTGTCAAGCCTCCCATTGTGTGTAGCTATTTTCACAGGTGCGTGGGCAACTTATCTTCACTTCTGTACAGTGTCGTTTTTAGTACTGTTTGGCACACCCAGATTAGATTTCCCCCCACCTTTTGTGTCAAAATCACTTGGCTGGCTTTGGGTACTACTCACCTTGATTTTGGTGGGTCTCCTGTCAGTGCGATGCTGAGCCCATTCTCAGTTTTAGTCTAAACTTTGAAGGTGCCATCCAAGATGTTGGGCCTCTTTGTAAGATAGAATTCAGAAATTTGAGCACCTCCTTGAAAGTGTAGACTAAAAACCAAAGCGGATCTGCTTCTTCGCTGGCCTCACAGCCATCACCCACCACTGCAAGTGCCCCTCTGCCTCCAGCAGCAAAATGTCATAGCATCATAGAACTACAGAAGAGACCATGAGGGCCATCTAGTCCAACCCCCTGCCCTGCAGGAATACCCAATCAAAGCATTCCCAACAGATGGCCATCCAGCCTCTGTTTAAAAACCTCCAAAGAAGGAGATTCCACCACACTCCCAAGCAGTGTATTCCACTGCCAAACAGCTCTTATCATCAGGAAGTTCTTCCTAATGTTTAGGTGGTATCTCTTTACCTGTAGTTTGAACCCATTGCTCCATGTCCTAGTCTCTGGATCAGCAGAAAACAAGCTTGCTCCATCCTCAGTATGACATCCCTTCAGATATTTAAATGTGGCTATCATGTCACCTCTTCACCTTCTCTTCCCCAGGCTAAACATGTCCAGCTCCCTAAGCCGCTCCTCATATGGCATGGCTTCCAGAACTTTCGCCATTTTAGTCACCCTCCTTTGGACACACTCCAGCTTGTCCATATCCTTCTTGAATTGTGGTGCCCAGAACTGGACACAGTATTCCAGGGGAGGTCTGACCAAAGCAGAATAGGGTGGCACTATTATTTCCCTCAATCTCTAGACACTATACTCCTATCGATGCAGCCTAGAATTGCATTAGCTTTTCTGGCTGCTGCATCACACTGCTGACTCATGTTCAGCTTGTGTCTTTAAACAACTCTGTGCAAACTGGGAGAGGAAAATTGTTCTCAGAGGTTTTGCAGCCTTCCTGGCTGTACAGGCCCAGGAGGCAAGACTGCCCAGGGATGGAGTGAACCAGTGTTGGTATTTGATCGTCACCAGACAGGAAAATTTGGCAAGACCAATTAGACTGTAGCTTCAATGAATGCTAGAAGGATACCCTCAAGTCCTTTGAGTAAGGAGGAGTCATTGTGTCATTCAAGACACAACGTGATCTGTCAGAAATATGGCCAGAGGCAGGGAGAGCCAGACTCGAACATGCCCCTCTAGCAAAGCGAGACCGCCTCTAATGTGTTTGATAGACAACATGCAGAAATGCTTAGGGATGTTAAAGCTGGGTTTACAGCTTAGTTAAAATTCTGCAAGGGGGATGGCTGCCTCCATGTTGGCTTGTGAGAAGAAAAATACAGTTGGCCCTCCGTATCCATGGATTTGGCACCCACGGATTCAGCCATCCATGGCTTGAAAAAAAATTTTTTTTTTAAGAAATCCAAAAAATAAACCTTGATTTTGCCATTTTATATAAGGGACACCATTTCACTATGCTATAGTATATAATGAGACTTGAGCATCCATGGTCCCTTGTCTAACAAATGAGGAAAACACACTCACACACACATGTTTCAATGCAGTGCTCTTGCCCTGAGATTCCTTCTCTTTATCCTGAGGACTGGAGAAAAGGAGCCAGTCCTAGAGACCTGGCAACCCAAAAGGAACAGGAACCTACCTGCTAGATTAACAAGAACAAGTGGGCAGGGAGGGGAAAGGAAAGAGAAATCCACTCAAATGCTTCAAATGTTCTCAGAATAATTTATTAAATACATTAAAATTTGTGTTCGGAATTTCACTATTAAAAACAAAGTTGATAAAAAAAAAAAAAGAAGACACACAGTCAAAGAGAGAGAGAGAGAACCAATCATCCCATAAAAACAGTTGGTGCAAGGAGTGGGAAAATTCATGTCCCTATTGCTGGGGTCAAGGTTTGGTGCACACGAGAAATTGAAACCCACCCCTACCAGCAACTGAGAAACTGTTCAGTGGTGAAAGGAAAAGACAGGTAAAGCCAAAAAAAAAAAAAAAAAAGGCTTCAGTTTGCAGAAAGTGACTTTCTGAATGGAGGAAAGGGTGGTGTTTCACATGTCAACAAGAATGGAAATGGTTCCAGCCCAACGTAGCAACCAGTCTTCAACCCCAAATGTCAGAAGCGACCCTTAAAATTAATTTTGATGGTTGTAATTCCACAGTGGCAAGACTTGTGAGGAACAGACCAGCTCAGCTGGGAAGGCACAGGGCAGGAAAGTGTTTAAAGAAATGCCCAACAGACTGGGTTAGGGGAAAGAAATGAAAAAATATATATATACAGAGCTTATTTTGGTACTACAACTCCCAGAATGGTGCCAGTTGGAATCTGAGAGTTTAAGTACAACAAAGTATTTTTTTTTTTCTAACTCTGAAAAATAGCCCAACCAGTCTTGCTCAGTCAGAGAACTCGATTTATGTGATCTGCAGAGGCTCATGGCACGGAGAAAAATCGTGGGACATGAAATGTGACTTCTAGATAGAGTCCTGACTAGAATAGACCCATCAAATACATTGCTGAATGGCGAATCAGCACTCATGTTCAGTTCCATTGATTCAATGGGTCTGCTTTAGTTGTGCCTAACAGTAGGATTCAGTTGTTAGTGCCGTCCTGTGCCGGATGGGCTGGTCGCTCCAGCACCCAAAACTCCTGAAGCCGCAAATATTCAAATGCCTGTTTTACAAAAAGAAATATTGTTTATTTTCGTTTTTAAAAAGGGGAGGACAGCACCATCCCCCAGGCTCACTTCCTTGGAGAGACAAGAAGAGGTAGAATTAGGACAGAGCCATGATTGTCGGTTGTTTCCAGCCCATTCAAAGCGGTGGGCTTTGCAGGCGGAAGAAGGCAAGGAAAAGGAGAAAATAGTGCATAAGCGTTCAGGAGGCACAAGGTGCCAGGGGGTGTCTTTGGAGCGGATCTGGGCCAGCGAGTGGGGTTTGGACATGTCACCAGAACACCTGGAATCATTTTTTGTTTATCCCAAACCCCCCACAATTCCTCAGCCAGCATGGTCCCTGGAGGATTATGGGAATGGTAGACCAAAAAAGCTAATTTCCCCAAGCTCTCTGCAGGATTCCAGAGGATAGAAGGCCTTGGTTGGTGGCGGGAAGGGAAAATGGGAAAGAGAGAAGTATAAATAAAAGGCATTTCTATCCAAGATGGGCTCACTGCGATGAGAGAGGCCTAGGCCCATCTTCTTAACTGCAGAACTCTTTTGCCCTTTTGGAAACAGGCATAAAGTTTCTGGGACTAAAACGCCCATCGTCCCTCATTGCTGCCTGTGCTGGCAAGGGCTAGTGGGAATTGCAAACCCCATCCCTGGCACAAACAGCAAGCGTGACTGCTGAAAAGCACACTGATGGAGAAGTGTGTTGGGTAGGCTTTTTTTTTTAAAAAAAGGAGGTCCATGCCATATTTTGGAGCTTCCTGGAGATAAAAGTTTAAAGGGGGGGGGGAAACATACCCCCCCACACTGCTGCTGAACTTGCCCTGTCTTGGTGGAATATGGACCATAGGTCTAGTGCAGTACCTGTCCTGTTTTTAAGAGGGCACCCTACTGAACTATAGGGTATGCTTGCCTTATTCACTGGATGCCCAGTGGAAAGGAAAAGATGGAGAACAAACATTTAACACCGGGTGGGCAGACTGTGGGCCATCTGTCAATGAGGGCTAATGTTAATGGAAGGGTGAATCCCTTCCAGGTAATGTACAGGAACTATCCAAGGTCCTGAACTTATTGGAAAGCTTGGCTTCAGCACCTTGGAGATCATTTATAATGCCTGGGTTAGAACCAGAATGACTTCTCGACCCGACTTGACATGACTTAACCAGCCCACACTGCATCCAGACAACCCCTAGCTGGAACTCCAACACTATGAGGTCTAGCCAGGGATGATGGGAGTTGGAGTCCAATAGTATCTGTAGGGCCACAGAGGCCCCGCTCTTGCTTTAGGAAAGGGATAGGGAACCCGTGAGCCACTGTGGCTCTCCAAGGACCCCTGTTAAGCTAGGATGGCCACCCAACAACTGCCCAGCTCAGTTGTAGGAGTCCAACTTCCCCATCCCTCATATCCCCATTTCACAGAAGGTAAGAGTGGCTCTAAAAAGAAAAATCCTAAACCCCAAACAAATACATATATATGTACATTCCCACACATGCGGCATTTCCACACACTCTTTCACACACACCAACAACTTGGTAGCATTCCAGATAAGGCATCATGGTTGCTTGGATAATAAAAGCAGCAAGTTCAGATAGTTGACTGTACAGTATAAGGACCAAGGTGGCTGGGCAAGGCATCCCAAGGAGTAGGCAAGCAGTTGCCGGGGGGTCCCAGGTGGGATGTGGTGGCTGGGAGTCCACCTTCCTTTCCAGGCAACATTGTGTACTGTCCTTCCTCCTGACTTAGAACGGCCCAGATGAGTCCCCAAACGGAGCCTAGTTCCCATTGCTGAGGCTGGAAGCTGCGCTGCTGCAGCTCTGTTCATATGAAGGGGGTGCCTCTGTAGGGAAAACAAAAAAAAGAAACACAACTATTAAGACCCCCCTAGTCCACTCTTCCTTGTTCTCTCCTCCCTCCCAAATCCAACATTTTTAAAGAACTAGCTGTACCCTGCATAACATACACCATTTAAAAACTCCCCCCAAAATGCCCGGTAGACCTCACAACAATCTTGTAAGGTAGGCCAGTGGATTTTTAATTTCCTCCTCCCCGTTCTCAGCACTTTGGAATCTGGGCCACAGACTGAGTGGCAGGAGTGGATTGTGAGGTGGAGAGGGGCTTTGCCTATGGGTGGTGATTGGTTGGGTGTGTTTCCTGAGCAGCCAATCAGCACACTGGGAAAGGCAACATACCCAAGATAATTATACAGAGAGATTGTGTCCTCCCTGCAGTGGCAGACAAAAGGAAAAGAAACCAGGCATGACATTCAGTGAAAAGGAATAGCAAAACTAGAAGCCCTCCAAATTAGGAAAACCAAACTTAACCACTCTGGGTGGCAGGTGAATGGGAAGACCCCCTGCCAGTAATAGCAGAGTGAAGGCAAACTGGCATCAGCCCCCCGCCCCGCCGCCCAATCCTTTTATTTCTAGTTCTTCTTCTGGATCCTTACATACAAAGTCTTTAATGACTGAGAGGCACAGGGATTTGTTGCAAGCATTAGATTTGTGGCCAGGGCTGAATCCACACTACACAAATAATCCAGTTTGAAACTGGATTATTAGCCATGGCTCCTTCCTATGGAATCCTAGGATTTGTAGTTTTACAAGGTCTTTAGCTGGCACCTCGCCAAACTACAAATCTTAGGATTCTACAGGAAGGAGGCATGGGTTAAGGGCATAATCCTTCACTTTCATGGACCACAAGAAGGCGCTTCTAAGTATGCACTATGCTTGTAAGTATCGTAGGAACCCCATAGCCACTGATTCATTATCCACCGAGTTAATTATCCATGGGACACAAAACAGCACACCTACCATAGAGTCTTCCTAGAAAAATGTGTCCTCTCTAGCCATTTTCTAGGTGCTCCACAGCAACCTTATGGTATTTTAAATTGGAAGTCCAATTATTTTCAATGGCATATGCTATTATCCACATTTTGGTATCCACACACCCCCCAAACCAATTCCCCAGTGGATGCAGGGGTTCTACTGTACCTTCGCATTTAGGGATGTTTCAATTATAATGGAGGGGAAAGTAATTTGCCCTCCCTCTGCAAAGTACAAGTTGAATCTCCCTTATCCAAAATGCTTGGGACCAGAGGTATTTTGGATATATTTTGGATTGTGGAATACTTGCATATACACAAAGCTTGGAGAGGGGACCCAAGTCTGAACATGAAATTCATTTATGTTTCATATATACCTTATACACAATATTTTTGTGTATTTGTACACAATATTTTTAATAGATTTGTGCATGAAACAAAGTTTGTGTACATTGAACCATCAGAAAACATATAAAACATAAAATGCCTTGTCATGTTGGCACTCCAAAAAGTTATGGATTTTGGAATATTTTGGATTTCAGAATTCTGGATAAGGGACACTCAACCTGTACCTGAAAGTAGGCGGAATTAATTAACAACCAGCTTGAAAATGTTGGACCTCCACCTTAAAAACAGGTCTCTCTTCATTTTCTGAAGTACAGTTGTCCCTCCATATCCACGGATTTGGTATCTACGGATTTATTCATGGCTTGAAAATATTCTTAAAAAAATAATAATCCAAAAAAGCAAAACTTGATGTTGCCATCTTATATACGGGACACCCTTTTGCTATGCCATTGCATATAATGGGACTTGAGTATTCACCGATTTTGGTATCCACGGGGGGTTCTGGAACCAAACCCCAGCAAATATGAAGGGACAACTGTAATAGGAGAATTCTCGGTTGAGGTCAAGGAGTTGCTTACCGTATGGGTATCCCCAGGTACTATACTCTGGAGGCAGGATGAGGGAGTTGGCTGTGGCAACTGGTACAACTGTTCCTTCAGCAAAATAGGGGACTGTCGCCCCCGTGGACAGGCAAAGGGTGGGATGGTTTGGGGAGCTGGTCTGCTCAGAGTCTAGCCTGACGTCTGGGAAGCTCAAGCCAGGAGCGTAACTGAAGGGCTGCTGTTGAGAGTGGCTCTTGGTAGGGATGGAAACGTTGTCCATGGGGTGAGGGTAGCCGCTGGCGGCCTCTTCATCTTCAGGCGGCGCGCTCGGGACCACAGGCGAGGGGATGCAGGGGACCGACCGAGCCGGGCTGAGGGGGATTCTGTTGACAGGAATGTTGCCGATGTAAAGAGGGAGAGCGACGGAAACATCTGGAGATTTGAGGGAAACCTGAAAAGAAAAAGAAAAAGAAACCAAATGCAAAGGGTGAAAACTGTTGCAAAATATGCAGAGTGTGTTCACACTCTCTGCCCATCTGAGCAGAGATGCATGCAGCGAAGTAGCGTGGGCTTTTGAGCAAAGCCATGCACACCTCTGGTGCAAAAGAAAAGACTATTTTAATTTTCTTTTATGGCTTTATTAAAGGGTAAAGTAAAATAAAATAGATAGAAGACATTCATCCATGCTTCTGTATGCTCCAAGGTTCCTCAGGAGCTAAGAGAAAAGAAAGAAAAGAGCCCCCAAAATGCAGGAGGCACACACAAGCTCCAAAATCCCCTCCCGGTTATATACCTTTCCAAAACATTCAATCCTTGTGAAAAACAAACAAGAAACTGGACCCCTAGTTTCATTTCTGGCTCTCAAACTCGGAAGGACAGAAAAGAAAAACATAACAACAAGAGACAGATTTATGAGTTCTAATAGACAAGCTGGCATCTTCAGTGCCTTGGTGAATAAAATTACCCAAAGTGGGGAGATAGGCTTCTAATTACAATATCTATTTTCCCTGACAAAAACTACCAGAAGAGCCACGCTGAATTGAAAACAGAACTTGGAAATAATGGCCTATATAGAATCATAGAGTTGGAAGAGACCACAAGGGCCATCTAGTCCAACCCCCTGCCACACAGGAACATCCTCTTGCTAGTCTCAGAACCCATCTATACATGGCAAAAAAAACCCGGATTGCTCCGCAGTAATGGCAAATTGCAGCAGCTGTGAACCCCTGTTGAAGAGGAAATGTACATTTGTGTATTTGAATGGCTAGTTTCTGGGTGGAGATATGCAAGGAGGATTAGTGCTTGTATACCCAACAGGTAAACAACAGGGGTTCACAGTATATAAACCCCATACACTCCTACCCAACCATTCTCTGAAGATGCCAGCCACAGATGCAGACGAAACGTCAGAAATAAACTCTTCCAGAACACGGCCTCACAGCCCAGAAAAAAACCAAGGAAAACCTATGGATGCTGGCTGTGAAAGCCTTCGACTTCACTTTCTAAGGTCTGCTTGCAACTTTCAGAGGAACAGTAGCCTAACCTGGATGTAATAATCGATATGGATGAGACTGCAGCCCTGCAGGATGGATTGGGGTAGAGCCGGCACCAGGATTTGTTCTTTCCATTCGGCTCGCTTCCATGCCTTCACGGCAGAGCCCTCCACCTCTGCAATGGTCCTCAAGTCATAAATCCACCGCTTGGATTTGTAGGCGACTTTCTATTGGAGGAGCAAGGGAAGAGGAAGGTTAGAAAAATTATTCTTTGATCTGATCTTATACCCTCAATAGAAGATTGATCTATTAAATTAATAAAAGTGGTTTATTAACATAATTTGACCCAAATAATAAAAGAGAGAAATAAGAACACATTTGAAAAAGACTGGGAAATATTAAAATCACACCTCAGAGATATTTGGGATAATTGGGCAAATTTGGGATTCCTTGGTTGATCAACAATATAAAAATTCAGTCCTAACTGCTGCTTTATTTTTAGCAAGATAATACGTTGCTGTTACAATCAAATGGTTAATTTGGGTAAGGACAATGGGAAAGATTTATATTTATTCCTGTGCGATATCTTAATGGGAAGTACAGAATGATGCAAGATTGTAAGATGAAAGATTATTGTTACGGTAATCACTAATACTAACTCTACAGAAATCAGTGTAACACATGCGAGATGACTGGGATGTATGTGTAACATTGTTACTTTGGTAGTTTTGGTTTGTATGCAATTTTTCTTTTTAACTTGTTCAATTAAAAGTAAAAGAAAAAAAAGAACAATTATTCTTTGGATGGCCATCTGATTATCTACTCCCCAACCAATCCTAAGAGAAGTTAGGTAGGCAAGGTCTGGAAACCATGCCTTATGAGGAGAGACTTAGGGAGCTGGGTATGTTTAGCCTGGAAAAAAGATGGTTAAGAGGCGATATGATAGCCCTGTTTAAGTATTTGAAGGGGTGTCACGTTGAGGATGGAGCAAGCTTGTTTTCTGCTGCTCCAGAGACTGGAACACGGAGCAATGGATGCAAGCTCCAGGAACAGAGATTCCCCTTCAACATTAGGAGGAACTTTTTGACAGTCAGAGCTGTTTGGCAGTGGAACACACTCCCTCGGAGCGTGGTGGGGTCTTCTTCCTTGGAGGTCTTTAAACAGAGGCTGGATGGCCATCTGTCGGGGATGCTTTGATCGTGATTTCCTGCATGGCAGGGGGTTGGACTGGATGGCCCTCGTGGTCTCTTCCAACTCTGCAATTCTATGATTCTATATTTCTAAGGTGAGGCCCTGCAGACATTTTCGAAGTACAATTCCCAGCCACCCTAATCAGCATAACCAACAATGGGGAGTCATGGGAATTCCAGTCCAACTAATACTTTGCCTTGGGAAATGACCTCTTCATTTCTAAAGTAGGGGTGGGCACCGGTGCAGGAGGCAGGGGCCATTTTCTTTCCTGGGCTCATTGGGTGGGCACAGCGGGGCATTTCAGCATACCTGCAGTGACGCAGCATCAATTCTGGCTACCATTTTGGCCAATCTCTAGGCATTTCCCACCACAACTCTATGGTATGCATCCCTATTGTTTTCAGCCATGTTTCACTGAAACTGCAGAGATTGGTTCTGCAGATACAGGGGTGAGCTGTATACATGCAAAAGCACAGTGGCATAGCTGGGTGGGTGAGTGGAGTGGATGGTCCACCCCAGGTGGCACATTTTTGGGGGCGGCACTTTCCACGTGAGACACAATTTTATTTTTCAACAATTTAAACAAATCTTTCATACTGCTGCTCATTTGCGGCGATCAGGGAGCCGTGGCAAAAACGCCTGCCAGTCTGATGAGTGGTGACAGTGACTAAGCCTTAGACTGTTATAATCTGATCTTGTTAAGAGTGTGTAATATCTTTGAGATTTTTTTTTACATCTTTTTCCCAGGTGAATTAGAATCTCACAGTTTTTTAGGCATGCAGACTACACAAACTAACATTTCAAAAGGGATTTATCCCTGTTATTCCTTATATATTTAATTAATTGATTTAATTGATTTCCCTATATGTCATTTTTACTTTTTGTAGTATTTTTGCTGTGTATTGAATCATAGAATCATAAGGTTGGAAGAGACCCCAAGGGCCATCTAGTCCAGCCCCCTGCCCTGCTGGAGTACATAATCAAAGCACCCCCGACAGATGGCCATCCAGCCTCTGTTTAAAAACCTCCAAAGAAGGAGACTCCACCACACTCCCAGGCAGCGCAGTCCACTGCCAAACAGCTCTTACTGTCTGGAAGTTTCTCCTAATGTTTAGGTGGAATCTCTTTTCCCGGGTGGCAAAAGCTCTAGCGACACCACTGCCAAACAAAGCACTCTGATCCAACATTTGGCCCAGTTACCTGGATGAGACTAGCCACAATGGTTCCAGTGTCTCGGCCAGACTTGTTCTCAATGTCTGTTCGCAACTGGATGACCTGCCCCACGATGTAGCCCTTGAGGTCTGTGGTGGCTGTTAAGACCACGTTGCCGGTTTTCACGAGTTTATAGTTGAACTTCTTAGTGACGGATGTCGTGTTGGGCTGCTGCAAGAAGGAGCACAAAAACATGAGAGGTGGGGGGGGGGGAAGAGAGAGATTAGGCGAGAACATGATTTGCCTGCCAGTTTTATGATTCTATCTTTCCGAGAAAAATTAGGAAGAATGCACTGACAGTAAGAGCTACTTGAAAGTCAGGTGTGGAAACAGGAGTAGGAACTACAGGTTGATACCTGTTTCTGGGGGGGAGGGCGTTCCAAGCCCCCCTGTGGATACCTGAAACCGTGGATAATAGGGAACCCTATTATTTTCAGTGAGACAAATGCCAGAAGTTGACCATAGAATCACATTGGAGGACCTAGAAATGCCTAGAGAGAACATATATTTTCGGAGGTGGTTAAGTGAAACCGTCGATACAGAGTCTGTGGATACAGAGTCCACCTCTATTGCAGAACCTCCTGACATTGCAGAACCGCACTCCCATGATCCCCACCACTGGCTAAGCTGTCTAGGGCTGATGGGAGTTGCAATTCAGCAGCATTTGGAAGGCCACACTTTGTTCTTCTGGGTCACAGAAGAACAAGCTCACAGTCTGATAGAATTAATTGTACCAAAGAAGACTCCTACGACTTAATAATACTAATACTAATACTAATAAAATTTATTTATATCCCACCCCTCTACAAAATGACTTGAAATATATGCTGGCCAAAGTGCATGACTGTTGCTGTCATCTTGTAGAGTTTTACGTTAGCGATCCTTACTTCAAAAGGATCCCAGAACATCAGATCTTTTTAAATCTAATTTAGCCATGTACTGGGTCTCCCATGGCCTGCGCCATCCATAATATCGTGCATGTTTTCAGGTTAGAAAAGAGCAAATATTTTAATGTAAAATACTTGCAGACTGATCTTAATAGGTTATCCAAAAAAATGTGATGGACATGAGAGGTCTGTTGCATGCAAAGCTAAAAACTACATATATGAGCATTACTGATCCCTGCTTCGGATTGTAGGAGTGTTATGTATACAGGAAAGAGCATCATAATTGCATAGAGAAGGTCTCCAGTTCAATTCCTGGTATCTCCAGTTATGACTAGGAAAAAGCTCTGGAGAACCACTGCCAGTCAGTGCAGACAAAGCTAGGCTGGGTAGGCCAAGGGTCTGGCTCAGTATATAAGGCAGCTTTCTATGTTCTTGCTTTTTACATGCACCAGCGCAAGTGAGAGAAATCTCTGCTCTTCCACAAGCCCTCTTTGCATAAAACTGACAAGCATGAACTGTGTGGCATGGGAAATTCTGAATGCAGCTGTTGGATCATGCAGTAACAAAGGAATGGGCAGCATGTGTTCCCCCCAGATATTGTTGGACTGCAGCTCCCATCAGCCCTAGCCAACATAGCTAATGGTGGGAAGTTGCAACCCAGCGATATTAGGTGGGTCACACATCCCCTGCCGTTGCGTCTGAGTCTCCCATCCTTGGACCAGCAGACTTTGGAAATGTTATTTTATGTTCTACAACTCCCAGAATCCCCCAGCCCTCATGCTGGCTGTGGTTTCTGGGAGTTGCAGTCCAAAAAAAGTAAAATTTCCACCTTTGGGCCCAAAGAAAACTTGGCAGAAAGAAACCAAGCTTCCACATCAGAGGTGGATGTTTTTGAACTGCAACTCCTATCAGCCCTCACCAGCAAAGCCAATGGGAAGGCATGCTGCAGTCCAACACTACTTGGAGAGTCGCACCTTCTTCTTCCCAGAATGAACCTGGCCCAGGTTGGAATGAGATGGCATTTTCCAGCACTGGAGATCTCTGGTTTGCCCATAAAAACATAAGACAGTCAAAAGCAAGCCACACTCCTTTTACCTCTATTTCAGGGATGTCATTGAGGTTCAGAGGGCAGAGGACGTAGAAGATCTTGCTGCACTTGTGGTCCTTGGAAAACCGGGGTGTCTCAATCACGGCCTTGATCTGGTGCAAGACTTTTCCAAAGGGACCTTCGAAGGAGGTGGGAGCTGAAGCTAATTTCAGTAGAGGGAAATACAGAAAAAAGGAAACAGTTACATTGCTTTTTCCCATGCTTGCTTGCTTGCTTGCTTGCTTGTTTCAAGCACACCAAATTTTCTCATGCTGTTGGCTAAAAGACCATCCCAACCCTGCACCATATATGCAGCTTCAATGTGTCGAGTACTTTGCCTATATCAAGGGGTTACATGTAACACAACAAAATGTGAAAAAGTTAACTTCTATGCCACAATAATATATAGTGTATATATATATTTGCAGTTTCAATGTTTCAAGTACTTTGCATATATCAAGGGGTTACATGTAACACAACAAAATGTGGAAAAGTCAACTTCTATGCCACAATAATATATATATTTGCAGCTTCAATGTTTCAAGTACTTTGCATATATCAAGGGGTTACATGTAACACAACAAAATGTGGAAAAGTCAACTTCTATGCCACAATAATATATATATTTGCAGCTTCAATGTTTCAAGTACTTTGCATATATCAAGGGGTTACATGTAACACAACAAAATGTGGAAAAGTCAACTTCTATGCCACAATAATATATATATCTTTGCAGCTTCAATGTTTCAAGTATTTTGCATATATCAAGGGGCTACATGTAATACAACAAAATGTGGAAAAGTCAACTTCTGTGCCACAATAATATATATATATATATATATATATATATATATATATATATTTGCAGCTTCAATGTGTCGAGTACTTTGCCTATATCAAGGGTTACATGTAACATAGGAAAATGTGGAAAGGTCAACTTCTGTGCCACTAGATATATATATATATTTGCAGTTTCAATGCATCGAGTATTTGCATATATCAAGGGGTTACATGTAACACAAGAAAATGTGGAAAAGTCAACTGCAAGGTGTGTGTGTGTGAATATTTCTTGCAAGGCAATGTATACTTGAAATCTACCAATTGTGGTGAAGGTAGAAATCTGGGGCTCTTTATAAGGGCAAGAAACTTGGTAGGGTTTTGGGTTTTTTTTAAAGGAAAGCTGATGGGTTTTCTTAAGGGGTTCTTCCTCTTGTAGTAAATTCTGTAATTTAAAAGTGGGTAGAATTACCCTGACTTATGGTGACACTATCATGGGAGCACCATAGCAAAATTGAAGACTAAAATGGAATTAAACTATAAAAATGATTCAAAGCTATCCTTAAAAAGATACGGTGCAATTAAAAGATAAAAAGCAATTAAAAAAGCACTGCATTCTCAGCCTGTTCTTTAAAAACTTGCTGTTTTAAAAGCTTGCCAGAATAAAAAGGTCTTCACCTGCCTATGGAAGAACAGTAGGCAGTGGGGCCTTTCTGGTCTTCCTTGGAAGGGAATTCCAGAGTTTAGGGGCCACAACTAAGATGGCCATTTCTTGTGTCTCCACCAACCTTTACATGTTTTCGACAGTAGTAAAATGTTTGTGTAACACCCAGAAATTGGGCATTTTCTCAATCCTGAAATGCTACATGCCAGGGTAGAATGAGACTGCACCAAATCTGGGGGTGACACTCCAGTTAAGACATAACTTTGCAGAAACACATTTTAACATACCTGGGAGCAGAAACTGAAAGGGAAAAGTGTGTTCTCCAGCCGTCAGGATCCCTGCAAAATACCAAGGCAGAAGTAGAGCAGGTAAACAAGAAGCATGTACAGTACTTTTATTTTAATTGTTGTTTGATTCATTCATATCCCTCCTTTACCCTCAATGCAGGCCTGCCTCAGTTAATGCAGTAACTGTGTTTCGGGCATTGCTTCTTTAAGAGAAAATTAAGTGAAGATGGCGATTGTGAGTGAATTACTCACGTTTTAACTTACCTGGATTTGCTGCCGCCACACTTAAAAATAAAATAAAATACAGTAGCACTCCCGTATCCACTGATTCACCAACTGATGATTCAATTATTTGCGGTTGGTGACAGTGGGAGTGGTGGAGGGGGCATTGGGGGGGGGGTGAAGGGAGGGAAGGAGAGGTCTCGCTTCCCTTCTCCCGGTGAGATGGTTCCAGTGGTAGCAATGGCAATGGGGAGTGTTCACTATTATCTACGGAATTCATTATCCACGGAGGGGCCCTGGAACCATTCCGCCACTGATACAGAGTTCCTACTGTACCTATGTGCGATAGAGTAATATTTCGCCTTTACTAAGGAGGAAAGAACACTCCGTTTTATCATCTGGATTTTGGATTTGGTGTGTGTATGTATGGGGAGGAGTATCCTTGCAAGGATTTTTCCAGCAATGTTGGTGTCCTTGAGCAAGCAGGGATAACCAGCATTGAGGCCATGATACTGAGAACACAGTTGTGCTGGGCTGGGCACGTTTCTAGGATGGAGGACCATCACCTCCCCAAAATACTACTCTACGGTGAACTCACCATGGGTCAGCGTAAGAGGGGCGCTCCAAAAAAGCAATACAAGGACTCCCTGAAACAACATCTCAGGCTCGGCCAAATTGATCACCAACAATGGTCTGCCCTGGCCTCACATCGGGACGCATGAAGACGCACTATCCACAATGCTGCAGCCTTATTTGAGAACTCACGCCGAACAAGTCTTGAGGAGAAATGACAACGCAGAAAGAATCACAACCCGGAAACATCACCCAAGGAGACCTTCTGCTGTGCTTTCTGCAACTGCACTTGTTTATCTTGGATTGGCCTTTTTAGTCATCAGCGCGCTTGCAGAAAGCGCGGGATGAGTCCTTCCTGAATCTTCGTTTGCGAAGAAAAGCCAGAAAGAGAGTATGGGGAGGGGGCATGTTGTTGCTTTATGGCCCCTGAAACATGCATTTACTTTTCTGTACCTGAACCCTCGCCCCACAAATTAATATAAAACGTTATGCCCCATCTGGCCACGAGGTGGAGATCAGCAGTAATTTTTCACCTGCAGCAGTGACTCTTAACCTCTTCTTTACCAGGGATATCTTTTGTTGCCGTGGTCCTCCAAGACTTAACTCAAGATTTAAAACCCTAACAACATCATCAACAACACAATTACACCAGCCATTATACCTTCCTTCAGAGGGAAAACTTTTCTCCTGCTTCTTCCTGCAAGTTTGTGGCTGGAGCAGATTGAATGGCAATGCACAGGCCAAGCCAGCCAGCCAGCCTTTGCCTTGGCTCCTGTCACCTGGCCACTCCACTGCAGGCAAGAGGTGGGTCAACCAGACTTCAAGCCTTTGTGGATTCCCTGTGTGGACATCATGAACTCCTGGAGGTCCCCGGACCGCAGGTTAAGAATCACTGACCTACAGCTATGCATCTAAGCCACCTTCCCCAATCCTGGCCTCCTTCAGAAACAAGAAACAGGGCATAACAGAGGTTGGCAACTCTGGCAGTCCTTGGGCCAAATTTTCACTCCAACATCTATCACAGGCTGAGCAGGCAAGTCATATTATCCAAAAATACCATAAACCTGGAAACCGGTTATGTTATTCTCTGCCAAGGTGAGCTTCGAATAAGGTTGAACATGTGCTACCTGCATCTAAGTCAATGCCACTTTGTGTGCATTCTTCCACATAACAGAACTTTGTGCTGACAATTGGGCAAGCTGGGCAACATGACCAGGGCTAGAGACAGAGCCATGGTGCAGGGCAGGAGTGGCTAATTATATCAAAGACCAAATTTCACCCCATCACATGTTGCACTTCTGCATTTTTGGCCATTTTCTGCTTTCACTTCCTTTTCCCACCATCCTTTTTTGGATGTTTTTCCTCCTTTGTACCAGTAAGGTTGGGGTGGTGTTTCAATAGTTTAGGGAGGGGCATTTAGCATTCTCAGCCAGAAAGCTCTTAGGCCTCACTGGACTACAAACCCCAGGATTCCACAGGAGGCAGCCATATTTTGGAAAGCTGCTTTCTATTGTTAAAGTGGAATAATAGCACTATAACAGTGTAGTGTGATAAAGCATGGCTCAATGCTACGGAATTCTGGATTTGTAGTTTTGTGTGCTATTTTGCCTTTCCTGTCAGAGATCTCGGGTGCCACAGCAAACTACAAATCCCAGGGTTCCATAGGAGGGAGCTTTGATAGTTAAAGTGGTGTCAAACTGCATTATTTCTGCAGCTTGGCACCAGCCTGAGTCAACCCGCCTTCAACGCAGTCTGCTGCTTTTCCCTCCTGCCTTCCACTTTAACCGAGCATTATCCTCTTTCTAACCAGTCATGTCCTCTCATGAAATGTCCAAAGCGCAACAGGCTCAGATTAGCTAGTTTGGCTTGTCGTGAAAATTCAGGTTTGCTCTTGGACTGATTTATTTGTCTTTCTGGTCATTTCAGGTCCATTGAGGCCATGATATTGAGAACACAGCTGCTCTGGGCAGGGCACGTTTCTAGGATGGAGGACCATAGCCTCCCCAAAATAGTACTCTACGGTGAACTTGCCATGGGTCAGCGTAAGAGGGGCACTCCAAAAAAGAGATACAAGGACTCCCTGAAACAACATCTCAGACTCGGACAAATTGATCACCAACATCAGGAGGCATGGAGACGCACTATCCACAATCCTGCAGCCTTATTTGAGAACTCACGCTGAACAAGTCTTGAGGAGAAATGACAACGCAGAAAGAATCACAACCCAAAAACATCACCCAAGGAGACCTTCTGCTGTGCTTTCTGCAACCGGACTTGTTTATCTTGGATTGGCCTTTTTAGTCATCAGCGCGCTTGCAGAAAGCGCGGCATGAGTCCTTCCTGAATCTTTGTTTGCAAAGAAAAGCAAGAGAGAGAGACCATCCAAAAATCTTGCTTCAGGTTGATGGTGGAAACCTGAGATGCAATGCAGGAGGCATCTCTAGAAACTCACACACAACACACACACAACACACACATACACAAGTTACATATTTTCAGGGAGCCTTTGCTTTTAGGCAGGAGAGAAAGGGTGTTAGATACAACCTCTGCTAGGCCTCCAGAAGCTGGAACAAAGAGCTCAGTGTCTCCCCGCACAAAAGCTCTTCCTGAAATTGTGCTTGCAGCTAAAAATACCTCTGTGAGAAAGTCATTATGTGCAGAGAAGGCTGGGTCAGATTCCACCTGTAACGATTCCTCCTCATTCTTTCTCTTTTTCTGGAGAGGGTGGCGGAATGGAAGCAGAGCTAATAGACTTGTCAGAAAAGACTTATCAAAAAGTATTTGGGACCTTACTTCGGCAACCCCCTCAAAGGCATCTTTCTTTCTGCAAACCCTTCAAAGGTGTCTTTTTCTGCTTCTTCCTTTAAAAAAAAAATTGCATATATTTATGGCTTGCTGGGCCATGCGCAGCCTTCTGGGAAATGCAGCCAAGAAGCATTTTAAGGTTGATTTGTGGGTTTTTGTTTGTTACAAAGCAGTCTCTGCTCCAGAGAAACAAACACGCAGACTTCAAACGTGAGGGGGAAACCAAACGGGAATAGGGGGGGGGGGTGGGAGAAAATGAAGTGAGAGATTTTAACAAGCAGGTAAAGAAAAAAGGAAGCTTTGTGTTCATCTATATGAGGCAATAGTAGCAGCTTTCATTTGCCTCCATGTTTTTTTTTCAAGATTGCAGGCATGTGAAGCCATACGCATTTGTTGTTCAAACAGGCATGCCTGCAAATAAAGATGGTGGGCATGAGTGAATTACTCACGTTTTTATCGTCACCCGTTGCCGCTGACAAACAGTTAAAAAAAAAGCAAATCCAAAGTTCAGAAATGCAATCTTCCATGTAAAAAAAAAGGGGGGGGAGTCTATTTCCACAGGAAAAAAAGGGGGGAGGCTATTTCGTTGCCTCAGCACACAATCATTGTGGCGAAAATCCAACATGGCGGTTCCAGGCACTGCCTTGCCATCAAGCTCTGCCCCCTGCGCACATCCAACGAATCAGGTTTCCACTTCCGCTCTTACCAGGAATGCACAGCAAAGAGAATTGGTTGTCCCAACAAGTAGGAACACACATTTCTTTCAGAGTTTATTTTTTAAGTCAAGAAAAGCTGTGAAGGCTTTCCCTGAGGAATATTTGGAGTCCCCCCCCCTCCTTCCCAATATGGCAATATGATGCAGGATCCCATTGGGAGAAGACGTATTCTCCTCGAATTCTATGAGGAGTATTTTCACCATATAGACAAGCCCTTTGTTACTAGCTTTGCTATACATAGCGGAGGCCTCACTTCACCTTCAGCCACAGAGAAAGTATTAATTGCCAGTAACTAGTTATCTATAACTCATCCGTTCCAAATTCTACTGGCCACTGACAGGTGGGGATATTCTTAGCCCTAAATTCTTCTAACTGGACATGAGGACCTACAGTTTGTGAAGCATTTGCTCTGCATCTGAGCTATGACCCTTCGTCTTAAGAAGGAGAAAGTAATAAACTGACCAAGAAACGTGCAGACTTTTGGTCCAAACCACACCCCCTAGCTGCGCCTCCCCTCTCTGCTGAGGAAACACACAAGAGATTTGCAAAAGACACCTGCTTCAGTTACAGTTTGTAAAACCAATAGTTACTTTACACCAATGCACATCCTCTTGTCCGGAGGGCACTTCAAAAACCACATATTAACAAGTCTTGTACCAACTGCACTGGCTTCCAGTTTTGCTTCCTAGCTCAATTCAAGGTGGCAATTTTAATATTTTTTGCTTTTGTTGTATGCCTTCAGGTCCTTTCCAACTAACGGTGTGACCCTAAGGCGAGCCTATTGCAGGATTAAAGTAGAATAACAGAACCATATCAGTGTAGTGTGATAAAGTTCCAACACAGGGGTCTGGTGATACTTTCACCAGGCTTCCTCTGAAACCTTGTGTGGGCCCAGTTCCATTAAGACTTTCAGGAGCCACGAAGCTTTGAGAGACATGTCTGGCTAATCCTCTGGAATTTCTTACTCCGTTGAATGCAAACACACTCCAGTACCAGCTTTGGACTTTGGTCCTATTTACCCTCAACATCCATTAACTGGTGCAACCTATTTATCTGGGCTGTCTCCATTCCTTCACCAGCCATTTAAAAAAGAAAAAAAGAAAAAAAAAGACACACCTCAGGGTGCATCTATGTTAGAGAAATAATGCAGTTTGACACCACTTTGCCATGGCTCCATTCTGCAGAATCCTGGGATTTGTAGTTTTGTGAGGCACCAGCACTCTTGGCTATGATTTCGCTTTTCATTTCCAAGCAGGAAAATATGTCCATGTGTGTTTGAATTGCAAGCTCTAAGCAACTGTGTTTGGTACTTAATGCATCATGCTTAATGGCATCACAAGGTACTGTCCCCTTGTCTCAGCTCTTGGCCTGCAAATCTCAGGGCCTAGGGCAATCCGGAACCGGCAACCCTAGCTGTAGGCAGGATCAGGCTGTGCATTGCCATTCAATCCACAAACTTGCGGGAAGAAGCAGGAGAAAAATCTTCCCTCTCCTACAGTGCCTCTGAGGGAAAGTTTAATGGATGGTGTAATTGTATCATCATCATCATCATCATCAGGTGTTGTTGTTGTTAGGGTTTTAAAAAAATATTATTATTGTTATTATTGTTGTTGTTTTAAATCTTGAGTTAAGTCAACAAGAGACGTTTAAAGGAGGTACCTGGTAAAGAAATGGTTAAGAACTACAGGCCTAGAGAGAAACATTAGTTTTCGGATGTGGGTGACTGAAACTGTAGAGAATGCCACTGTGAAGGTCAAGCTCTTGGAAACCAAGCAAAGGTGGTGGCTGATTTCTGATGAAAGGCCAGAGAGTCAGCCCCTCTCCTCCAGACCCACTCTGGACGTATCTGCCCTTGAATGAGAAAATGTGCCCATCACCTGCACTCAGGCTGGTCAGATGGTACTGAAAGAAAACTGGTTGAGCAATTGCATTTGCAAAAAGGTGTGGGTTGGTTGTTTTTCAAGCTTATCTGAAAAGCTGGCTGCTTATAAAGCACACAGAAAATCTACCCCTTTCATTGCTCAAAGGAAAGAGGCATCTTCAAAAGATTTTCCCCTATTGCACAAGCAGGCCAGATTCAGGATAGCCTCAAGGAAAAAGAAGGGGGGAAACCAGAAGTGTGTCTTCAAAAAATAAAAATAAAATTCTCCTCCTCCTCTAGTGGTTAATCAAATGCTTAACCGATTTAAGAAGTGCATGAGCCGATTTCAAAAAGCAATTTGGAAGAAGAGGAAGAGTATGCACAGATATGGGGATGCATGCACACACACACACCTACATACATACAGAACATGCTTTTGAAAGGGAAAGATTTATAATTCACTATTATACACGAAATTCACCATCCGCAGGGGGGCCTGGAACCAATCCCCCACGGATACAGGGGTGCTACTGTAAAATGCAATTAAAAAGGGGAAAAAATACAGTAAAGGAATGCAACATACATGTACAGGTATAACTATACAAAAAGATCAGATAAATAAATCCCCTAGCAATATCTTTCAAATAACTAGCACGAATACTTTTAGCAGCTTTAGCAAATAAGGCTGTTTTATGTGTAATGTAAGGGTCACAGTCTGATAATAGCCAGAATAGTTTCACGGAGGAGCCCTCACTGTGTAAGGAAGCCAAAAGCTGTCCCAAGAATCTCTTCCTGGGATTTTGATATAACTAAGAATAGAATAAATAGTGTAAAATATCCTCTACCTCACTCACACCACAAATGCAGAGCTTTACATTTCTCGGAACGTTTCTATATCTACTGTCCATAACCAGCATAGGCATAGTTTGGAAACATAGTTGTGTAAAGGCAGTTCTCAAAGGGGCAAAGGTAAGTGTTCACAAATAGTGAAATCTTACATGATTTGATTTCAACAGGAGATACTAATGGGGAAAAATATGAAGCCTTATTTGAAGCTAAGTCTTGATCACTACCCAACTTATAAATCCAGTCCCTCAGCCTGTTTTTAACTCCAGGAGAGACAAAAATATCTGTCGAAAGAGTTGTAGAGGTTAATAAGTCTCGGACTAGCTCAACCCAACCACCTATCTTCCATTGTTTGTCTAAACCAGTGTTTCCAAACTTTGGTCCTCCAGGTGTTTTGGACTTCATCTCCCAGAATTCCTGACTGTTGGCCAAGGGGGCTAGGAAGATGAAATCCAAAACACCTGGAAGACCAAAGTTTGGGAATCGCTGGTCTAAATATAGCTTAGGGAGGCGGTCTTCTGACATGTCCCAAACCCAGTGCTCTGAATGTCATTTCAGCTGCAAGACAAATGGACAAGGTCTAGAACTGGTTTCTACCCAGCCTCTCTGGGCCCGAACTGACGTCATTTCCATTTACAGTCAGGTGGAGTGAATGACTCACCTGTTACGCCTACCTAGCAACTGTAATTTGTGTGTTTGTACCAGATGCCAACAGCCAGGCTGACTCAGACAGTAGATGTTGCATTCCAAACCCACCGAGGGGGAACTATAGTCCAAAGTATCTGGGGAGGCACCAGGTTGCCTGCCTTACTTCTGGGTTTTAAAAGAGGAAAACTATTCACCATGCACCAAAAATAACCAGGGCAGCTTGCAACTCAAAAGAAACAATTGAGCCACAAACCTGTTGTTACAAACAGCAAACACATCATTGCAAATAACAGGATGAGGCATATTTGATCCCTGAGAAGTAAAGACAAGGGCGGATGAAAGATGGGGGAGAAAAAGGGGGAAGATCACAACATACACAGAGACACACACACCACCCTGCATAACACAGGTCTCAATTTAGCACCCAGAAAAGCACAAGGTGAGCAATCGGGTATCACCGCAATGTCAAACCATGTCCGTATCCTCCCAAATTTCACAGATGAAAACCGGGACGTATGTGGCCAAGCAACTTGAGAGTGCAATCAACATGGCAAACATTATGAATGAAGAACAGCCAAGATAGGAGAGGCTGCAGCATTTTCTTTTGCCTGTGCCCACTGGGAAAGGTCTCTGATTCCTGATACGGATTTTTGTGTTCGCTGCATCTGTTTTAACTTTTGGAAGCCACCTTAGGTCTTAGACTAGGAAGATGGTGGAATAATAAAAACAACAGAGAGCCAAGTGTGGCATAGTACTGGACTAGAATAATAGAAACCCAAAATGATGGAGTTGGAAGAGACCGCAAAGGCCATCTAGTCCAACCCCCTGCCATGCAGAAATACCCAGGATTCCACAGGAGACAGCCAGAGCAATTAAAGTAGAATGATATTGCTATAACAGTATACAGTTGTCCCTTCATATTCTCGGGGGGTTGGTTCCAGGACCCCCGTGGATACCAAAATCCGTGACTACTCAAGTCCCATTATATGCAACAGCATAGCAAAATTGTGTCCCTTATATAAGATGGCAAAATCAAGGTTTGCTTTTTGGATTATTATTTTTTAAAGAATATTTTCAAGCTGTGAATACTTAAATCCTTGGATACCAAATCTGTGAATGTGGAGGGGCAACTGTATATGTTTAGGAATATGAAGGGACAACTGTAATTCCTGTTTCCAGTTTACTGACCCACTCATCTCTATGCCATGCAATAAAGAAAGGTGCTGCAGTGACGCCCACGACTGTAACCACGACACGGTCCCTGAAGCGATAGGAAAGTTCCAGTGAGCTGCTCAGTGCAAAAGAACATTTCCTTGAGAGAACTGAGCTGTAGCTCATACAGGAATCATGTTCTGTTTGGCTTGCAAGAACCTTTGCAAGAAAAAAAACCACCACAGGGCGGGGGGGGGGAGACGGAGAGCTGTCGTGTTGTCATTTCAGGCTTGGGAAGGGAAATAAAAACAAGAGAGGAAGATGAGTGTGTTGTTACAAATTCTTCCTACAGTCTGGTCTATGGGTTAGAAACCAAACCCAATGACAGCAACCCTTTGCAATGTGTTGAATGGCATCTCCCATAATCCCCATGCTGGCCAAGGATGATGGGAGCTGTAGATCAGCTCTCCTCTAACCTGACACATTGGACTCCAACCACCATCATCCCTTGGGCTACCTGAGGATGATGGGTGTTGTAGCTCAAGACATAAGGGCAGGGGATATCACATTTGGAGGAAGTGTGTTTTAATAGAATGCAGACCAAGTCCTGTGTGTGTGTGTGTGTGTATGTGTGTGTTTGTGTGTGTGTGTGTCTAAGTGGAAGCATGTCGGGGGCAGAGAATGATCTTTGAAAGATTTTGCAAGTGAAATCCTTGACGTCAGGCCTAGAGACATGAAGGCCCAGAAAAAAAAACAGAAAAATTCAGGAAAAATGTGGTTTTTTCCTGAAACCTTTTTGTTTTTTTCTGAAAAATTGAAAAAAAGGATGAAAATGGATTATGGAATATTTTATTTTAGCACAATGGATAAAATCTTTAAGATAATAAAATCTTTACTATAGCAATTGTGATAATTTTATGCCAAATCAAATTGTACAGAGTCATATTTTATATTCCTAAAGTAACAGAGTGACTTTCCATCTGTCAAAAGTGCTAATGTTGCATTTTTTTCAATTTTTCCAAAAAAATCCATTTTTTCTAGGAAAAATGGGGAAAATATGTTTTTCCCCCCCATGGTTTCAAAATTTCCAGAAATTTTACATCTCTAGTCAGGACACAGTCCCTTCCTGAGACACACAAGCTGTTTTATCACAACTCAAGATGCTTATCACAGCTGGGACAGAAGTGCCAGGTAAAAGTTGAGGGTGTGGCTGGAAGGAAAAATTATACAGGAAAGAGAGTTCGGGACGGATGAGTCGAGGGCAGAAAGCAAAGACCCCAGGGATTTGCACAGATGGTGACACTGGCAATGGTTTAACTATGATGGATGACCACATGGGTTCTCCTTTCTCACATGCAAGTCACACACACACACACACACACACACTCCTAACAACAGCAAATTCTTTACAACATAGCTTGGAAGTAGCACATTGCAATTGACAGCCTTGTCTGTAGCATGTTCTGTTTTGGGGTAACAGGCTCTCAGTACAGTAGGAGCCCCCATATCCGCTGGGGATTGGTTCTGGGGGGGGCATAGATACTGAAAACAGTGGATAATAGCGAACACCATTGAAACTAATGGGACTTTTGGTTTCATAGAATCATAGAATTGCAGAGTTGGAAGAGACCACGAGGGCCATCCAGTCCAACCCCCTGCCACGCAGGAAATCTTGATCAAAGCATCCCCGACAGATGGCCATCCAGCCTCTGTTTAAAGACCTCCAAGGAAGGAGACCCCACCACGCTCCGAGGGAGTGCGTTCCACTGCCGAATAGCTCTTACTGTCAAAAAGTTCCTCCTAATGTTGAGGTGGAATCTCTGTTCCTGGAGCTTGCATCCATTGCTCCATGTTCCAGTCTCTGGAGCAGCAGAAAACAAGCCTGCTCCATCCTATGGTTTTAAATACCATAGAGTTTCCTTGGAGGACCTATAAAATGGCTAGCGAGGACACATTTTCTAAGAAGACTCTATGGTAGGTGTGCTATTTTGTGTCCCATGGATAATTGAATCAGTGGATAATGAATCAGTGGATATGGGGGTCCTACTGTATTGTCCTTTGCAATGCCCCAACTTTTCACTTACTAATTAAAACAGGGTCTCTTAACCTTTTCTTTACCAGGGACCCCCTTTAAATATATTTTGTTGCTATGGCACCCCAAGATTTAAAATCCTAATAATAATAATAATAATAATAATAATAATACAATTACACCATCCAGGAAACCTTCCCTCAGAGGCACTGGAGGGAGAGGGAAGACTTTTCACCTGCATCTTCCTGCAAGTTTGTGGCTGGAGCAGATTCAATGGCAATGCGCAGGCCAAGCTAGCCTTTGCCTTGGCTCCTGCCACGTGGCTGCTCCACTGCAGGGAGGAGGTGGGTCAAGCAGCCTTCAAGCCTTCGCAACCCCCCTGTAAGGACATCACGTCCCCCCACCAGGTCTGCGGACCACAAGTTAAGAACAGCCCAGTTAAAATATTTATATGCTGCCTCTTATTGTGGTATTTCAGGGTGGCGTATAGATAAAAACAATCAACAGTGGCAAACAATTCAGATTAAAATAGCTTAAACAGGATCAAAACATGTTAGGCATCACAACAAGTTGAAACAGCTTAAAAAGCTTTGTTGTTGGCTGTGCCATGTGCTTTCAAAGTTGTTTGTGACTTGATAGGCGCACAACAACAACTCATAATAGGTTCGCCATACATCAGAAACAACTTGAAGTCACACAACAGCAGCAAAAACAACAAGAGCAATGTTTTAGCTATATATTTTTTTAGAGGAACTGTTTTGGGAGAGGATTCCAAACCTTGGATAGCTCCTTTAAAGTCTGGATTAAAACCCAGAATGGATACACTGCCTCACTCATAGTGGAGTCACCAACCTTCAGGAAAGAGAACTACAATTCTGTATTAGTAAAGGTTTGTGGGCAGGTATTGGGAAAGGATTAGGGGGGGACTACATCTCCCAGATTCCCTCAGCCAGCACTGGATGATGGGTGTCTCAGTCCAATAATTTCTGCTTATTTTTTTAAAAAAGGACCAAGAGAGTTTTCAAGTAGTAAGACAAACACACATCCCTTTTTTATACCAGTGAGCCAGGCTTTAGTAGAAATTTACACTTCTCAACCACTTGGCTTCCCTCTATGGCCTTGTACCCTATGGTATCCTGCACACAGCTTACCAAAATTAGTTATTTGGATAACTAATATCCCAATAACTAATACCCCAATATCTCTGAGCCATGCTGGTTAGGGAATTCTGGAAATTGTAATTCAAAAAAAGGAACTTTCATACCCTCCCAAGATTTCACAGCTGAAAACTACAGCACCAGTAACCAAGCAATATCATAGCATGGTCAAGATGGCAAAAGTTATGACGGAGGAAGAACAGCCCAGCTAGGTCAGTCTGCAGCAGATTTCTTTTGACTGAGCGAACTGGGAAGGGCACGATTCTGCCCCCTCTTCTCTCTTATCCCTCCAGCTGAATTAATTGAGGGCAAACTCCTTTTGCCCTTTAAACTAAGTTTGCAGCCACTGAAATGAGCTGAGGACGAAGGAGGGAGGAGGAAAGAGAACCCGGGACATTTTAACAGCAGCTGAAAAAAATGGGATGGCAGATGATTCATCGGGGCTGTCTCTGCCAAAGTGGGGCAGTTGGGAGATTACAAGAAGTTGCCCACGATTGTTTTGTAAGTGCACGCTGGGCATTGACAAAGAAGAAAAGGAACGCTTTGTGAAAGCTGCAGGGTTACCAGTGTCGAAAAGAGAAAGAGAGAGGGAGAGAGCAAGAAATAGACACACATTTCTCAGGACCACCCACAACCGCACAAAACAGGTTCCCTGCCATGTGTGGTTTGGGGATCAAAACAGTGTTCAAGCTCACGCTCTCCAAGAAGTTTCATTTCTTCAAAGTCCACAGCCTCAGCTGAAGCAACCAAGCTGGTTTGCCCCACCCTCTCTACCGGTTTCCTATCCTCCCCCCTCCACAATGTGTCAGCCGAAATTCCACACACCCCACCCTCCGGTGCACCTTGACTTACAAAGCCCCACTGTCTGAGGCCGACTGGTTTCAAGGGAGGCCTCCTTTAAGGGGAAAAATGTTTCTGCCCTTTGCAACCTGTTTGCCAGCGGGCGGAAGGGGGGAGTTTTGTTCATTCAGCACCGGAGCATCTGGAGCGCCGCCATCTAGCCTTACACGATGGCGCAGTGCCAAGGGCTAATTAACAGGCATCTTCCTAGATGGGTTGAACCCGTTCCAGCAGAGGAAGTGGCCACAATAATGGCTGAGTCCCAGGCTTCTCCCGTTAAAAATAAAACAAATAAATTAAAAAGAGGCGACAGCCGTTAGGAGACAGGGGGCTAGATTCACAAACTGGTGGGTGATTCTGGGTGCTCTGGGCCATCACCAACTGGGGGGGTCAAAAGTCGCCCACCCTGGCCTCAAGGAAGGCAAAGCCAAGGCTAATTTTAAAAAAAAACAAGCAGCACTAGGGACGATTCAACTTTTGGACGTTAGGTAATTGGGAAATTGCTGCTGCTGCCGCTAAGGTTTTTCAGCCATGAAGGTTTTCCAGCATTGTTTTTGCCATTTTGCCCCCCCCCTCCTTCCGAATAATGTGGATTGATGCGGGATCCCATTTGGACAGGTAGTCTTCCCAATGAATTACATTTTTCAATCTCTTTTGCCTGATGAAGAAGCTAGTAGAACTTTGAAAGCTTGCATTGTGCGTTTTGCATTTGGTTGGCCAATCAAGTTATCATTTTTTTCGGTGGATTTTTGTCTCACTAGCCTTGTCTCTCAATTCCACCCCTCCACAAACACTGTTTTGGTACAGTAACAACCCCAGAATTCAGAGAAAACTAGTTATATACCTGTGCTAATTAGTTAGCACTTCCCCTACAAAATGGCTTAATGAGTTAGTTTGTTGATTAATGGGATGAACACTATGAGTTCCTTGGAATGTCACTTTTTTTTTTAGACATACCTCATTGGCAACTCACAAGATAGGATGAGAGATTTCAGGTAATAACATCATCTACTGATATGAGGCTATGTTGTAACTTCTTGTACTTTCACCTTAACCTTTTCATTTATAATATTGATGTTTGTACATGTATAAACCCTTGTTGCTTTGGGCAAATGCTGGCAGGGAGAAACCTTCACCACACCCTTTGCACCCCATTGCCTTTCTTCCAGCTTACCTTTATCTGCCAGGGAAAGAGTAGTGTTGAAGTACTGCTCCTCCACCGTCCAGGCTGTATCATTGATTTTGTTGGACACCCCACAGAAACCTACACAGCTCACCTTGATAGCTGGAAGAAGAGGAGAGAGGAAGGAGGAGAAATGTTTTAACAAAATATTTATTATTAAATAATAAATAATCAGATTCCCCCCCCCCCGTATCTGCAGAACCAATATCCATGGTTTCAGTTATCCACGGGACCCAAAATAGGGACACATACCATAGAGTCATCCTAGAAATACCCTAGAGAGACATCCTCTCTAGACATCTTCTAGGTTCTTCAAGACAACTCTATGGTATTTTTTTAACTGGACATCCACTACTTTTAATAGGGTTCACTGGTTTCCGGTATCCACGGTAAATCCAGGAACCGAAACCCCATGGATAAGTGGGTCCAACTGTAAATAGTCCATCGATAACTTGAACAGGTATATCCATAAGCAAAGAGGATTAATATGAGCTGGAGAACATGGATGGAGAAAGTAGGGTTCTTCTGAGCCCACCCCATAAACCCCCACAGCCCCAGAAAGAAAAAAGATCAGGCTGATTGGGGGAAATTTTTCACCTGCAATCAGCCCCAAACACCCTTCAAATTAAAGAAAAACACACAAAATCAGGCAAAAAGCAACTGAAAATGAAAGTCAGAAGTATTGTTGCATTATCTCTGGTGTGCTGAGGTGGATGGGTGTACCCAGGGAAAGGCGCACACAAACTGGAACAGACCAAATAATCTGGAGAGTGGAAAAATTAGCAACTGAAATTGACCAACTTGTTCCTTCCTAGACTTTGGGTGAGTTTATAATGTCTGTTTTCTTTACGCACACACAACCTGAACAAAGGGATGACGCATAAACCTGCCCAGCAGGTCGACATGGCCTTCAATCCTGAGCCCATTTCCTAGACAGCAGCTACTAGAACACATCCCACATATGAGCTGTGTGCCCTAAATCATTTGTACCAATTTCAAATTCTCCAGTATCACCCCAGATTCAAAGCTGCTTCCATCCCGCCAAGCATCACCACCTCAAACTCTGAAGGGAAGCTTCAGTCCTAAAGATGGAGAAAGATTCCCAGCTCTCCAGAAAATATTCCTCTTTGCTCACATCCCATTAACACTCCTTTATGGATCTGAAACATAAGTCACCTATTGCCACCACCTACGACTCCTCGAGTGCTTTCATCAGCGCTGTCTACACACAATCCTAAATATATACTGGACTGACTATGTGACGAATGTTGCTGTCCTTGAGCAAGCAGGGATCACCAGCATTGAGGCCATGATATTGAGAACACAGCTGCGCTGGGCAGGGCACGTTTCTAGGATGGAGGACCATCGCCTCCCAAAAATACTACTCTACGGTGAACTCGCCACGGGTCAGCGTAAGAGGGGCGCTCCAAAAAAAACAATACAAGGACTCCCTGAAACAACATCTCAGGCTCGGCCAAATTGATCACCAACAGTGGTCCGCCCTGGCCTCACATCGGGAGGCATGGAGACGCACTATCCACAATGCTGCAGCCTTATTTGAGAACTCACGCCGAACAAGTCTTGAAGAGAAACGACAACGCAGAAAGAATCACAACCCAAAAACATCACCCAAGGAGACCTTCTGCTGTGCTTTCTGCAACCGGACTTGTTTATCTCGGATTGGCCTTTTTAGTCATCAGCGCGCTTGCAGAAAGCGCAGGATGAGTCCTTCCTGAATCTTCGTTTGCAAAGAAAAGCCAGATATATAGAGATAGATTAACACTTTAGGAAACCAATACAAGGAAAGCCAACCTCTGTATCCATAACACTGGATATTTTCTGTGTGGCCCCAAGGATGGAGTTGGGGACGGCCAGGTCTGTGGAGGAGTGAGTGTCCATACAGGAGTTGCTCCCAGACAAGCACACACACATACACACATTCTGCAGGGCAACCACCACCTTATTCCAGACCGCTGTCCAAACATGGCATTAAAGCTTGACCGGGTGTATCCCTGTAACTTTGCAAGAGTCAGACCAATGTAAACAGGCAGCTAGATATCCTCCAGTTTGCTTATTGAAAGAAAAGAAAGATTGACTGTTGACAGAAAGGTGGCTGACTAAGCCTGTTACCTTGGCTTTCAAAGGAGTAACTGAGCCCTCATGATGCTCAGAAGGCCTTGCCTTCGATATCCATGGAAGGCAAGAAAGGAGCCCAGATTGTACTGCTTAGCTTTCCTCCTCCTTGGCTAACAGTCAGGAGCCCGACAGCTCACGATAGCGGGGATACAGAAGTCCACCAAAATGGTTCTTTGGCAGCAGCTGGGCCAATGGTTATGTCAGGATCGGTCCTGGATGTGACCTTTTCCTGCCAAGTTCAGTTTTACTGTCTAACCTTGTGGCTAATTTTTTTTCTGGCTTTTTTTTTTCTGTGCTTGTTAACAAGTACGTAGCCGGACTGTAAAAGGGAGTATGTGTTTGTAACAGTTTGATAAGCACTGTACCTGGGTTTCCACTCTGGGGAAAGGATGCGGAGCTCTGGTATGGTGGGAAATGGGAGTGGGGATGATGACTTGTATAGCTCGCCAGATTTGGTAGACTGGAATCCAACTCTAGGATTCTACAACTCCCAGCAGCTTATCCCAAAGGTGAAAAATGCTGGAAGTTATAGTCCAATAACATCTGGAAGGCTGCATTATCATTAGACACTCTTTTTCATAGGACCAAGGATACCCCAACATTAAAAGTACCCAGCTTGTGGGGGCAATTAGCTAACACACATTGGAAACTGTTTAATGCAGTGTAGATGTGTAAATAGCTATTGCTTAAAACAATTTGTAAGCCAGAGCAGGGTATAAATAAATAAATTAATTAAATAAATTAATTAATTAAAATTAAAATTAAAAGCTGGGGGGGGGGAGACATTCTATATGCATTCATCCAAATGCCATACTACAAAAACCAAATTTTGTAAGCTTGCTTTTAATTGCTGCTTTTAACGGCTGTGTGTTCAGCCTTGACTTCAGTACAAGTACAGAATGTCTGCTAGTTAGACAAACTTTGAACAGCCTGGACCAGGCCACACCTTCCTTGAGAAGGAAGCAAGCAGAAAGCAAACACCGCTGGCGGGCTAGCTGGGCTATGAGGAAAACATGCCTACGTCATACCGACAGCTCCAAGACCACAGAAACAGAGAGAGATTGGAGAGCGTTCGCTGTTGTTTATTTATTGTACTATCTGTATCTCACCCATTCTCCTCTGTTGTTCTCAACATACAAGGTAGCTTAAGAGAAAGAATATGGCTTTTTTTCTGAACAAAAACGACAACCCAGACACAGCAGACAGATAGATGGGAAGTGTATGAAATCGTTTTGGCATCACAAGAGTTAGCTGAGATGTTCTGCAATGGCTAGCATATTTATTACTTCTTCTCTCCCATCTATACCCCCAAGGAGCTCAACCATGGCAGTTAAAGTGGAATCAGAGTGGTCTAATTCTGTCGTGTAGAAGGGCCCCACAGTTCTGTTCATAGAATCATAGATTTGGAAGAGACCACAAGGGTCATCTAGTCCAACCCCCTGCCATGCAGGAATACATAATCAAAGCATTCCCAAAAGATGGCCATCCAACCTCTGTTTAAAAACCTTCAAAGAAGGAGACTCCACCACACTTCCAGGGAGCGCATTCCACTGTTAAACAGCTCTTACTGTCAGGTAGTTCTTCCTAATGTTTAGGTGGAATCTCTTTTCCTGGAGTTTTCCTCAAACAACCCTCACTGCCAGCCATTTTGTCTTCATAACAACCCTGTTAGGTGGGCTTGGACTGAGCTGGTGGCTGTCCAAAGGCCCCAACAAGCGACTCAACCCACTCTCCCACACGGCCTATACCACCCCATACTGTAACCACTATACCATGTTGCCACCCCCCCCCCAAAAAAAAATCTCAAGATCTGAGCATCCGTATGGTCTCTTTTGTTTACGACACTCCGAGTCACTTTTATGCACCTACAGATATCACGCGGTATCTTGACCAACCTAGACTGAAATTCAAACAATTGGTCTATTGTAAAAAATATAAAATAACAAGTTTTCATTGGCAAGCCACAAAAATGGAAATCTGTCCCGTGGGCAGCCACAGCTTTCTAACACCCACTCCCTCCAAGACCCTGAGAAAGCAATCTGGGGGACTCAGCATGTGTGAATTTGTCATTATTTTTAGCCTCATGGGGAGTGGGGACACATTTCTCAGGGTTTTCTTAAGCAAGGAATTTCTTAAGCAAGGAATACTCAGAGGCGGTTTTGCCACTTCCTTCCTCTGAAACAGCCTACAGCTCCTGGTATACATTGGTGGCTTACCATCTGGGTACTAACCAGAGCTGAACCTGCTTAGCTTCCAATATCAGACAGTATCTGGTGCCTTTAGGCCCCTTGGGCAAAAGTAACAACTCCTTTAAGGTAACTCAGTTACTTGTAACTCACTCCTTCCAAGCTCTGGCATGGTCATATGGGCATGCCCACACACAGCACTGCCTTCAACCTTCTGGGCAAGTCTGCAGTTTCTTAGCAACAGGCACAGATTTGAACTTGCAAGTTTACAAAGTTTGTACAGCCGTCTGCTGCTCTCCAGCGATAAGAAGAAGAGCCCGGGTGGATCAGATCAGACAGACAATCTCTTTCCAACAGCTGCCTCTGGGAAGTCGACAAGGTGGAGTTGAAAAACAACCACCCCTCTTTTTTTGTGCATGCCCGCAACTGGCATCTTCTAAACCATGGCACTTTAATTTGTGGCAGTTTAATTTACCAGTCTTCATTACATCCAGCTAACTCTCTTACAAAGCTGGCTAAGTTACAAAGGCCCGTCATTGCATCTTGTGACAGTGAGTTCCACAAGACAGTTCTGTATTTGTGGGCTTTGGAACTTCTTTTACCAACCCTGAATCTCTGATCATCAAAGACCAAAACAAAACACACTCCTCTTGTAACTAGGGTGTTGGGGGGAAGAAAAGGATGGAGAAAATTTGTAAAACTAAGGTGCCAGGCAACCCTTATGCTGGGGGGAGAATTCCATAGCCCAGGAGACACCACCAAAAAGTCCTTGGTGCTCATGTTGGTGGGCCATGTGAAAAAAAGAGCTTCACTCCCCAGCATTATTTCAGTGTCCTGGTATATATGTGGAAGAGGTGGCAAATCTCGAGAGAACCTGGGCCAAATCCACACTACACAAATAATCCAGTTTCAAACTAGATTATTTCCGACAGCTCCTTCCTATAGAATCCTGGGATTTGTAGTTTGGTGAGGCACCAGCAAACTTTGACAGAGAAGCCTAAAGACCTCATAAAACTACAGACCCCAGGGTTCATGGGAGCCATGGCAAATAATCCAGTTTCAAACTGGATTATTTGTGTAGTGTGGATTTGGCCGCACTGGTCCCAAGCCGTTCATGACCATATTGGTCAAAGTGAGGCCTTTTAATGGGGCTTGGAAACAGACTGGAAGCGGAGGCAGACAAAACACTGCGGTAACACAACACCTCCTAACACTCTAGCCTGAAGCACATGGCTTTAAAAGAAAGACAAAACTATGAGCTCACCGGCATTGAGCTGCCATCATCTTTCCTATTTATATAAAGGCTGGATTTCGCCAAGCCTTCTAATCACAATATGCGCCATCATGTGTCACAAACCAGCCAAAACAAACCATCAGAGGCAGCAAGAAGCCTACAAGAACAAGCATCCCCTCACTCTTCCTTTCATTACTTTCTGAGTGGTTTTCCCCCACCAATTCACCCATGAGGATGTTAAAATTCATGTCCGAGAACCAGAACTTTTAGCTTATGTTCTCAATGGGGAGATATAGTACTTTCCAGGGGACAGGGCGGATGGTAGCCGAACTGCACAGTACCATCCTACGGAATCCTGGAATTTGTAGTAGTTGGGGGATACTTAGAATTCTTTCACGCTACAGCACAAGAGCTTTCAGGCACAGAATTCTAAGTACCTCCTAAAACTACAGATCCCTGGAGTCTGGACCTGTATACACAGTATTGGTAATCATGGTTTTATTTAACCATGCTTTGGGGAGGAGGTTTCCCTAGGCATCTGGAGGTCCTCCAGCAACTCTATGGTCAATGTCTGCCAGAAGTTAACCACGGAATTGTGTTGGAGGACCTCCAGATGCCTAGAGAGGCATCTTCTAGATCCACCAGCATGATTCTATGGTATTCTGTGGCAGTTCACTATTATCTGCAGTTTCATTTATAAACAGTAAGTCTGGGAACGTATTGCCTGCGGATACCAGGGGCAACCCGTATTTTGTTTCAACTCATATTGTAAGCTGCTTTGGAGAAAGGCAGGATATAAATCAAACCAAGCAATCAGTACCAAATAAAGCTAAATGCTTCCTAAGTGTTTTATCCCAGTGGTCTACAAACCAGCCAACTCTGAAAAAAGCACTACCCTGAGGGGCAAAGCAGCATGGAAGAAACAGGCTCTATAGGATTGCCTCTAAGGAATGACTTTACAGAAGGGTCTGGAGTTTCTAGCACAGGCAACACCAGGGAACCCTTCCTCCCCAGAACAACAGGACAATGATGGAGAGAAGAAGAAAAATACTGATAAAAGGTCTACCTTGCAGTTGCCTCAAGGCAACCTGGTCTGATTTAAGGGCCTTTCCCCAACTAATACCGACATAGGCAGAACTGACTAGGAATGTGCCTATGTGTTTTTATGTGCCTTCAGGTCTCCTGTTGACTTAGAGTGACCACATGAATCATAGAATCATAGACTCACAGAGTTGGAAGAGACCATAGGGGCCATCTAGTCCAACCCCCTGCCATGCAGGAATAAACAATCAAATCATTCCTGACCCAGCCTCTGTTTAAAGACCTCCAAAGAAGGAGACTCCACCACACTCCAAGGCAGTGCATTTCACTGCTGAACAGCTCTTATGCTCAGGAAGCTTTTCCTAATGTTTAGGTGGAATCTATTTTCCCATAGTTTGAGTCCATTGCTCCATCTCCTAGTCTCTGGAGCAGCAGAAATGAAGTAGGACAAATCTACTTTGCCTTTCAACTAGGTGAAAGAGGTCCTTCCTTCATAAAAAACAAATTGTCTCTTAATTTTCAAGACATCTGGACTTGTTTTGTTTTTTTCCTCAGAGTAGCTAATACCCTAGAGGACAGGATCAAAATTCAGAATGACCTGGATAGACTGGAGAGCTGGGCCAAAGCTAACAAAATGAAATTCAATACGGAGAAATGTAAAGTACTGCATTTAGGGTGGAAAAATGAAATGCATACATATAGGATGGGAGACACCTGGCTGAATGAGACTACGTGCGAAAGGGATCTAGGAGTCCTAGTAGACCACAAGTTGAACATGAGCCAACAGTGTGATGCGGCAGCTAAAAAGGCCAATGCGATTTTGGGCTGTATCAATAGAAGTATAGTGTCTAGATCAAGGGAAGTAATAGTGTCGCTCTATTCTGCCTTGGTCAGACCTCACTTAGAATACTGTGTCCAGTTCTGGGCACCACAATTCAAAAAGGATATTGACAAATTGGAGCATGTCCAGAGAAGGGCAACTAAAATGGTGAAAGGTCTGGAAACCATGCCTTATGAGGAGAGACTTAGGGAGCTGGGTATGTTTAGCCTGGAAAAAAGACGGTTAAGAGGCGATATGATAGCCCTGTTTAAGTATTTGAAGGGATGTCATGCTGAGGATGGAGCAGGCTTGTTTTCTGCTGCTCCAGAGACTGGAACACGGAGCAATGGATGCAAGCTCCAGGAACAGAGATTCCACCTCAACATGAGGAGGAACTTTTTGACAGTAAGAGCTGTTCGGCAGTGGAACACACTCTCTCGGAGCGTGGTGGGGTCTCCTTCCTTGGAGGTCTTTAAACAGAGGCTGGATTGCCATCTGTCGGGGATGCTTTGATCAAGATTTCCTGCGTGGCAGGGGGGTTGGACTGGATGGCCCTCGTGGTCTCTTCCAACTCTGCAATTCTATGATTCTATGTTCTTACTTCCTAAACCTGTACTTAAAAATCCCTTGTGCAGCATTATCATGTTCTTTTCATGAATTCCTTAGGCAAGGAATACTCAGAGGTGGTTTGATCAGTTCCTTCCTCAGAAATATAGCCAACAGCACCTCGTATTTGTCAGCGGTCTCCCATCCAAGTACTAACCAAGGCAGACCCTGCTTAGCTTCCAAGAGCGACAGGATCTGGTGCCTTTAGGGCAGCGATTCCCAAACTCTAGACCCCCAGATGTTTCAGACTTCATCTCCCAGAAGCTCCAGCCAGCTTGGCCAATGATCAGGGATTCTGGGAGCTGAAGTCCAGAACACCTGGAAGACCAGAGTTTAAGAAACACTGCTTTAGGGTATTTAGGTCCCTGAGTAGGAATACTTGGCTGTAATTAAATGACAGATCTGAGGATGTATTTGGTTTCTGGGAGTCCTTCATGAGCCATTCATGTTCCTGAAGGTCCTCTTTATTTTCCTAGAATCTTCCACAAATTCGTGTTAAGGGAGCCTCTGACAGAAGTTTCTAGCCCTAAGGAACCATCTCTTTCAATTGAGAAGCTCACGGTTGGTTCCAATTGAGAAGCCCTGGGAACTGTGAAGAGAATATCTACTCTCAAGTTGACTTACCCTACACATGAATAAAAAGAGAGGGAGGGGAGAGTATTGGATAGTGGTCAGAGCAGTAGTAGGCAATGATAGCAAGGAGAATTTTCTGGCCCTTGGACCCTCTGTGGACCAAAATTAAGCTACCATAGGTGTTTTTAAAAAACCCAAACTCAAAATAGGCTGGAGGTCCACATTAGGGCCCTTTCACACTGCACAATTATAGTACTATGATTCCACTTTCGCTGCCAAGGCTGCATCCTGGAGAATCCTGGGACCAGTAATTTGGTGAAGCGCTAGATCTCTCTGGCTGAGAAGTCTAAATTTGTTGTTGCTGCTGCTGCTGTTGTGTACCTTCAAGTCCTTTTGGAGTGACGGCGACCCTATCAGAGGGTTTTCTTGGGAAGATTTATTCAGAGGAAATTTGCCACTGTACTCCTCTAAGGCTGTGAGAATGTGACCCAGTGGAATTCCATAGCTGAGTGAGGATTTGAATTCTGGTCTCCCAGAGCCTGAGTCCAGCACTCAAACCACTATACTACATTGGTTGGCCAGATACTTCCAATAAATTTTCAGGTCTCCCAAGACAGCCCCATGCAGTAGTGTTAGGGTGGATCCAGCATTGAAGTACAGGTTGCCCCCCATATCTGCAGAGGCTATGTTCCAAGACCTCCCCCTGTGGATATCTGAAACCATGGATAATAGGGAACCCTATTGTTTTCAATGAGAAGAACATCAGAAGTTGACCATAGAATCACATTGGAGGACCTAGAAATGCCTAGAGAGAACATATATTTTTGGACATGGATAAGTGAAACTGTGGATACCAAATCTGTGGATATGGGGGTTAACCTGTACTAGGAATGATTTTTGATCAATAGGAAGGTTGATCCCTAGCACCCCCAACATAAGTTCAGCACTGTGAACAGCTCCTTTAAAGTTCAGACTAAAACCCAAAGTGGATCCTCACCTCCAATTTCAGGGTCACCAGCATCTATGGATTCTCCCCAAAACCTGGTGCACTGTTGCACAAGAATGTGTTTCTTGTGCAGCTATGCACGGCTGTGACTTTCTGGTCAAGATGCCAAACACACCCTGCTACCGATTTCTGTAACAACAACAAACGAAAGCCAACTCTACTGCGCAGGGTGGCTCATCGCAGACAAGATCTGCTGAGCACGACCAACTTTTGTCCTCTTTTCCCCCTTTGTAGAGAAGCGATCAGAACCCACCCAAAGAGGGATTATCTTCCATCCCCAACCCCAGCTTAACAAGAGACATCGTGGCTCCAACAGATTTACTGGGAGGTGTTTTTTTTGGAGGGGGGGATGCAAAATCAATAAACCTGATATTAGAAGTTACAGATCAATCAGATGTTAGCACGGGTGCAGCTACGGGCGAGAGATTGCATTGCCCCCCATTCCAACTATATGATTCTATATAGTATAGCCCTGCCAGGACTATAATACAGGTAACCCACTTTATCCACAGGGAATATGTTACCAGAGTTACCGTGAATACTTGGTAATAGCAAAGCTCATAGAATCGTGCTGGAGGACCTAGAAAATCCCTAGAGAGGACACCTCTCTAGGCAGTCTGAGCGCAACTCTATGATAACTTCCAGCAGACATTACCATAGAGTCACACTGGAGGACCTAGGAAATGCCTAGAGAGACCATATTTTTCAGACGGCGGATAATTGAAACTGTGGGTACCAGTCCCATGCAGATGAGGGGCGACCTGCACTTCAGAATGTAAGTGGGGTTCACCCTGGTGTTATGGTCACCACATCCAAACATGCAGTGTTCAGTGAGGGCTATACCACACCCTGATTTTTCGCCATGTAAATAAGACTATTCTAGAACTACAGTGAAATAATTCAACATTTCAGTTTCATGCTCATACAACAGGAAGAAAATGTGCTACATTTTATAGGGACTGCTGCAAGAAGAAGCACAATGAAGTCTCTAAAGACCTGTGGGGTTTTAAAAAACATATGATAATGTAACTGCCAGTGAAGTCAAAGGTGAATCCTTCAACTCACATTTCAAGTTTGAATACTTGTGAATCCTCAAGGCTTTTCTGCCTCCCCATCTCTATCTTCTCCCACGGAATGTGGATTTTCAGGGATTTCTTTGCAGCACTTCTATCTTTGCAGCACTTCTATCTTAGCCTTGAACCAAGAAGTTCAAGACAGCACACACGGCATCGTCTGGACTTAACTCTTCCTCACCGGGTAGTGGAATGGAGAGAAAACCTTTAGACCAGAAGACTGTAACTCCCAGCATTCTTCACCATTGGTTATGCTGGCCTTGATGGGAGCCACAATCCAACTATTCTGGGTGGGCTACACTTCTCTCATGTTTCCATTGGTCCAAAACCAGAGATGCCACTTTCCCTGGCCAAGCTCTCACACTGGGGTGGGAATCATGTGGTTTTTCAGTCAGTGCTCGATTGCAACTCCCAGCAGCCTTAGCCAACATAGCTAATAGTAAGGAATGCTGAGGGCTGCAGTACAGCTACATCTGGAAGGCTGCAAGATTCTTTTCCATTTTACAAAGTAGCAACTAGATCACACCAGCTCTCCAAGGGTGAACAAAATGCCCAAGCTACCAATATTATTGCTGAGCAGGTAGGGGGATACCCAGCTCCCAGCTCTAAAAGGAATAAGGCATCGATTATTTCTTTGAAAACATTACAACCTCCACCTGGTTGCTTGTCAGCATCTCCCGCAGAACCACCAACTTTAGGTGAGGATGTTTCGAAAAGGATGCCAACTTGGCCCATGCACTGTTGCCGTTTTGCCAGTATTTCCAAAACATCCCTTGTATATTCAGCATCATCAAGGGAAGCCTTGTCTCAGCAGACCAGATGACACAGTGTGTCATGATGGGTCAAGGAGGCTGAATTGGTCTGGAGGTGGTGGTGGAGAGAATCTATGCTCCGTGTATGGGTAGCCTTGGACCAAAGCCATCAGCCTGTCCTACACTGCAAGGCCGAGCTGAAGGATCTTTACAAGCTCCTTGGATAAAAAAAAGTAACCCAATTAAAAAAAGAGAGGGAAAGATCCACATTGGGAGGAGAGATATCTTTCCCCCTCATCTTCTTACAGCTCTACCACAGGCTAGGGGGTGCATTAATCCCCCCAAGAGACCTTGTAGGACCACACACCTCACCACCACCATAGAATCTTAAGAGTCAGAGGGTGCCGCAAAGATCATCTAGTCTAACCCCACCATGCTGGAATATACAACTATAGCACTCCCAAAAGATGCCCATCCAACCTTTGTTTAAAGGTCTCCAAAGAAGGAGAGTCCATAACCCTCCAATGTAGCGCATTACACTGTCAAAATACCTTTTACAGGAAAGAATTCTTTCTGATGTTTTAGGCGGAATCTCTGTTCTTGTAATTTGAATTCCTTGGTTCTCATTGTCTAGTCTGTGGAGCAGCAGAAAACAGGCTTGCTCCATCTTCTACATGACATCCCTTTAGATATTTAAAGAGTTAAAGATATATCTGTGGGGAGCGAGAGAGAGGCATGTCGCCAAAGGTTAGAGTACTGGACTAGGAGGACTCTAGAGAATAGGATTCAAATCCCCTCTCGGCCATGTAAACCCACTGGGTGACTTTGGGTCAAGTCACACACTCTCAGCCACAAAGGAAAACAAAAGCAAACCCTTCTGAACATCTGGCCAAGGAAACTTCATGAGCTTTAGGGCTTCCATAACTCAGAAACAACTTGAAAGCACATGATAACAACAAACCACTACGGAGTCTTTCAAAGCAACACTGCAGAGGTTGTGGTAAGGTAAATAGACTGGCAATATATGTGGCTTACCTGTACATAAATAAATGAGGCCAAATCCACACTACACAAATAATCCAGTTTGAAACTGGATTATTTGCCACTACTCATTCCTATGGAATCCTGGGATTTGTAGTTTGGTGAGGCACCAGCACCCTTCGGCAGAGAAGGCTAAAGACCTTGTAAAACTACAAACCCCAAGATCCAATAGGAAGGAGCCATGAGAAATAATCCAGTTTCAAACTGGATTATTTACGTAGTGTGGATTTGGCCTAAGTTTTTGGGAGAAAATATTACGTTGGATAAGGCAAACGTTAGGGCAAACATTAGTATGCTAAAGAGGAGCTCGACTGTTATTATCTGTATTTCAAAATGGAAATAAAAGATTGCCAAACGAAGACTATACCTGCAATGACCGACAGCGATCTATAAAGATGTTCCTTCATGAAGCATGGAGGGGACAAGGGAACTGACTGTCATGTCATGCATTGAATGAAATAATTCAATAAAATTAACCACTGCCATAGTGAAAAGCCCCAAGACCTCCCAGGAGAACAGGTTACTCAATTGGGAATATTAACAGCTCTGATCCAAGTAAAGAAAGTGGGGGGCGGGAGAACCATCATGTTGATTTGGAAGAAACCCACCACCGCCAGCCTACAGTGCCCTGTTTTTGCAGCCTAACCCCCCTCTCCACCCACCTCACTGTCTCCAAGCCAAGCTGTTCCAGGAGCAGTTGAGTCAACAAAATCCCTTCCCAGCTTCCAATGCTTCTGCTTTCGCCCAAGGACAGCTTTGTCTAGGAGCGGAGGTGGAGGAGGAGGCTGGAATCGCCATTCCTGTTGCAGTCTGGGGCTCAAAGCACTGTTGTTGTTGTTGTTGTTGTGTGCCTTCAAGTCCTTTCTTACTTACAGAGACCCTAAGGCAACCCTTTCACATTGTGTTTTTTTTTTTAGGGCTGAGAGTATGTGACTTGCCCAAGATCACCCAATGGGTTTTCATGGCGGAGTGAGGATTCGAACTCTGGTCTCCAGTCATAGTCCAACACTCCAACCACTATGCCATGCTAGCTTCTCAAAGGACCATTGTCCGTGCTGAATAGGCAGAGCCAACCAGATTCCAAATTGATGGGGGGGGGGGGTTAATCTCTACCTCCTCCTTCATTTATAACCTGCCTTTTTTCTAAAACTTGGACTCAAAAGTGACTCACACATCAACAGAAGCACAGTAGAGTTACAACTCATCCCCCCAAAAGCAACATTAAAGTAGAATTAAACTATTAGCTATTCTTAAAACAGTTTTAAAACATAACGTGTATATATATATATATATATACACACACACACACACACACACACGGTATGTTGCCTTTTCCAGTGTTCTGATTGGCTGCTCAGGAAACACACCCAACCAATCACCATCCACATGCAAAATCCCTCTCCACCTAACAATCCATTCCTGCCACTCAATCTGCATCTACACCCCCAGCCTCACAAGGGCCCCTCCCTCCTCTCCCTCCCTCAGCCAATCACCACCCACATGCAAATTCCCTCTCCACCTCACAATCCACTCCTGCCACTCAATCTGCATCTACACCCCCAGCCTCACAAGGGCCCCTCCCTCCTCTCCCTCCCTCAGCCAATCACCACCCACATGCAAATTCCCTCTCCACCTCACAATCCACTCCTGCCACTCAATCTGCATCTACACCCCCAGCCTCACAACGGCCCCTCCCTCCTCTCCCTCCCTCAGCCAATCACCACCCACATGCAAATTCCCTCTCCACCTCACAATCCAGTCCTGCCACTCCATCTGCATCTACACCCCCAGCCTCACAAGGGCCCCTCCCTCCTCTCACTCCCTCAGCCACTCACCAGTCATGGGTTGCGATGGGATGCAGACAGTCAACTGGTGGCAGGGGTGGCAGCAGAAGGGCAACAGAGCGAGTCACCCTCAGCAATTATGGGAAAACTGTGTGGAACGCTGAGAAGGGGGAGGAGGAATGTAAAAACCCACTGGCCTACCTTACAGGGTTGTTCTGAGGTCTACCGGGCATTTGGGGGGCAGTTTAACGGCACATGTAACGCTGGGTACAGCTAGTCTTTTAAAGCAGTTTAAGAAACAGTGCGGTTAAAACATTACAGCACATATTTTAAAATCCTTTTCTTTTAAAAACTATCACTTCTCAAAAGCCTGTTAGAAAAGCCTAGGAAGGGAGTGCCAGAGTATTGGGGCAAGCATGGTTCTAAACAATATAATGCCCAAACACCCGAAGCCTTTCCTTTTCTTTCCCTCTGCAAACAAAGCTTTGAAGAAATGAATTAAGAGGCCTTCACCATCTTCCACTCTGCCTGGAGGGACCCTCCATTCACTCGAACTCTGAGCTGCTCAGTCAGCAGAGTGGAGCTCAGCAGCTGCCAGGAGAACATGTCACTGGCTGGTTATTCATGGTTGAGCTGCAAAGCTTGGGAAAGGAAGGAGGAGGTGGGTAGAGAGGGAGGACAGACAGAGAGGGAAGGCTCTATCCTGATGCTGAGGATGCAGAATGCAAAATCTCTGCCAGCAGAGCGGGTGACTGTGGCCCTCCAGGTGTTGTTGGACTGCAACTCCCATCAGCCCCTAGCCAATGGTGAGGAATAATGGGAATTGCAATCCAAGGGCATCTAGAGGGCCGCAGTTACCCATCTCTGATCTACAGCCAGGGAGTCTCAATGCAAAGCACCCTCCTACAGCACCACCCCACGCCCCACGGATGTTGGACTCCAACTCCCATCAGCCCCTAGCCAGCTTAGCCTCCACAGAGGGATACTGAGAGCTGCAATCAGACAACATCTGGAGGGTTGCAGCTGTCCACTTTTGCCCAGCACCTGATCGGTCTCTGCAAGGTATCCTCCTGGCTCCTAAAGCACCTTCCCAGATCCCACCAATGTTGGACTGAAACTCCCATCAACCTCTAGATACCTATAGTGAGGGAGGGTGGAAGTTGCAATCAAACGACATCTGGATAAGCTTTTTCTCTTGTGCATCAGCCTCCACAAGGTATGCCCTGGCTCCTACGGCTCCATTCCCAATCCCATAGGCCCCACATGCCATGATAAAGCAGGGTACAAAAGAAACCCAAATGGATGCAAAAGTCAAATCGATGCCAACATTGAATTTTTTCTGGACAGAACCCTCTCTAAGCCCTCTAGATCTGGTTGCTCTGTACATGTTTCCAAATCCCAGTTCCCACCAACATGGAGATGGATCACACATAAAGGTAGTTGGTGCCCTGTGAATGTGTTTTTGACTACAGCTCCCATTATCCCTGACCACTGGCCCAGACATCTGGGGCTAATGGGATTTGTAGTCAGAATGCCAGGTTAAGGAAAACTACTACAGGGAGCTGGAAGTGGGTGAGAGAAGAGCTGTCAACCAGAACACACACCCTAATTTTGGAGGGCAAATGGGAAAGTATAAAAGATACCGGACTTTTAGCTACTAAAATAATATTCCAAGCAATATTCCCAGAGAGATACCAGCTCTGTTTCTTCACAACTAGACATCAGGCGCCTTCAGAGACCTTGAATCCCTGCCAGGAGGAGGAGAGGTTTTGAAGAGAGTTCATTTTACACCCAGTTGAAGGTGGTTGCTAGTTTCCAATTTCTAATTCCCATAAAGATTACAAAAAATATATTGCTGAATTATCAGCTTCAGCTGGAAATTTAAAAGCCACTTTTCTAGCTTTCTTCATTTCAGCAATATTAATTTTAGAACAAGGAAGAGGCTGCATGCTTGCCAACATTTCTCTGATGAAAAGTTGAGATTCGTATGGCCAAGCAACAACAAAGTGTGGTCAAAAGGACAAATGTTATTAATGAGAAAGAACACACAAGGTAGGAGAGGTTGCAGCAGTTTGCTTTTGCCTGAGTCTACTGGGAAGGCAAGGAACCCACTGCTCCTCTTCTCTCTTCCCATTGAGTTAATTGAGTACAACTCAGTTTGCAGCAACGGAAGTACAGTTGTCTCTCCATATCCACGGATTTGGTATCCATGGATTAAGTATTCACAGCTTGAAAATATTCTTTAAAAAATAATAATCCAAAAAGCAAACCTTGATTTTCTCAGCTAAGGGACACCATTTTGCAATGGCATTGCATATAATGGGACTTGAGTATTCATGGTTTTTGGTATCCATGGGGGGTCCTGGAACCAAACCCCAGCCAATATGAAGGGACAAGTGTAAGCTGAGGACAAGGGGAATGTGGGGAGGGCGAAACCAGGACGTTTTAAAAGCAGCTGAAACATTGGGACTGCAGAGGATTGATTAATTAATTAGGGCTGTCTCTAACAAACCAAGACTATTGGAAGGTATGGAAACGGAAACTTCTCATCACCCTGCAGAAAAGGAAAAGCAATTGTTTTACACAAATACATGGATTCTGGGACTTGGAGTCCAAAAAGTCCCTTTCCCAAGCCATGCCTACTCAGCTTCCTCTATCTCCTCACCATATGCGCCATCCAAAGACATTGCAACCTCCACTCTTTGGTTGCTTTCACATGGAGAAACCAGGATGGGGGTGTGGGCGAGAGTGAGCAAATTGTACTACCACAATCTAAGAGACGTCCTCATTTCTCATTAAATCAACGCGCCATCCAGTGTGTATCGTGTGTGTGCCTTCAAGTCTCCTGCCAACTTATGGCGACCCCATGAATCCCATAGGGTTTTCTTAGGTAAGGAATACTCAGAGGTGGTTTTGCCAGTTCCTTCCTCTGAAATCGAGCCAACAGCACCTGGGATTCTGGGCTTGGAGAAGGTTTTTCTTTTTGGACTGCCACTCCCAGAATCCCCCAGCCAGCATAGCTGGCTGGGAGATTCTGGGAGTGGCAGTCCAAAAAGGCCACTTGCCCCATGCTCTGGAAGTTTTAGCCTGCAGCATTTGGAAAAAAGGGACCAAGGAACACACAGAGGTGGTTTTGCCAGGTCCTTCCTCTGAAATAAAACCTAGCATCAACCCTGGCACCTCTTGGGAAGAAAAGAGGAGTGTCGGCTGAGTTGCTGGGCTGGCATGAGCCCCTGCACCTATTTACCAAGAGGAGGGAAGGAAGCCTCCCCTAGCTGCCTGGCAGGTATCAATCCTGGTGCCTCTTTCCTAAAAAAAGGAAGAAAGGGGAGCATCCTTTAGCTCCCTGGCTGGCATGACGGGAAGGAAAGGGAAGACAGCTCAGTTGCCAGGCTGGCATGAATTCTGGCACCTATTTGCCAGAAGGGAAGGGAAGAGAGGCATCCGCTGAGTTGCTGGGTTGGTGTGAGCCCCGGCACCTATTTGCCAGAAGGGAAGAGAAGCCTCTTCTCAACCATAGGGCTGGTGTGAACCCCGGCACCTATTTGTCAGAAGGGAAGAGCACCCTCCCCCTAGCTGCCTGGATGGTGTGAGCCCCTGAACCTATTTGCCAAAAAGGGAAGGAAAGAGAAGCGTCCGCTGAGTTTGCTGGGCTGGCGTGAACCCCTGCACCTACCAGGAGAAGAACAGCCTCCCCATTGCTGCCTGGATGGTGTGAGTCCTGGTACCTATTTGCCAGAAGGGAAGAGAAGCCTCTGCTCAACTGAGTAGGGCTGGTGTGAGTCTTGGCCCTATTTGCCAGAGGGGAAGAACAGCCTCCCCCTAACTGCCCGGCAGGCGCAGTGGATGGTGTGAGCCTCGGCAACTATTTGCCAAAAAGGGAAGGAAAGCTGGCGTGAGCCCCTGGGCTGGCGTGAGCCCCTGCACTTATTAGCCAGGAGGGAAGAGCAGCCTCCCCCTAGCTGCCCAGCTGGCGTGAGCCCCTGCACCTATTTGCCAGAAGGGAAGGGAAGAGAAGAGTCTGCTGAGTTGCTGGGCTGGTGTGACCCCCGGCACCTATTTGCCAGGAGAAGAGCAGCCTCCCCCTAGTTGCCTGGATGGTGTGAACCCCGGCACCTATTTGCCAGAAGGGAAGAGAAGAGAAGAGTCTGCTGAGTTGCTGGGCTGGTGTGAGCCCCAGCACCTATTTGCCAGGAAAAGAGCAACCTCCCCCTAGCTGCCTGGATGGTGTGAACCCCGGCACCTATTTGCCAGAAGGGAAAAGCAGCCTCCGCTCAACCGTAGGGCTGGTGTGAACCCCGGCACCTATTTGCCAGAAGGGAAGGGAAGGGAAGGGAAGCATCTACTGAGTTGCTGGGCTGGTGTGACCCCCGGCACCTATTTGCCAGGAGAAGAGCAGCCTCCCCCTAGCTGCCTGGATGGTGTGAACCCCGGCACCTCTTTGCCAGAAGGGAAAAGCAGCCTCCGCTCAACCGTAGGGCTGGTGTGAACCCCGGCACGTATTTGCCGGAAGGGAAGGGAAGGGAAGAGAAGCATCTGCTGAGTTGCTGGGCTGGCGTGAGCCCCGGCACCTCTCTCCCAGGAAAAGAGCACCCCCCCCAGCTGCCTGGCTGGCGTGAGCCCCGGCACCTCTTTGCCAGAAGGTTGCAGGGCCCGGCGAGGCAGCGCCCCCCCCCCCGCCACTCCTCCCTCCCTTGCCTGGCTGGCTGGCTGCGTCGGGGCTTACCGCGGTACTGGAGCGGGGCGGCCAGGCGGAGGGCGAGGCTGCCGGCCAGGGGCTCCCCGGGGCTGTAGACGACGCGGCTCTCGGCCAGGCGGACCTCGAAGAGCTGCAGCTTCCCCATGGCGGGCGGGCGGGCGCGGCTCCAGACAGCCAGCCAGGCCGGCCTTCCTCCTCCTCCTCCTCCTCCTCCTCTTCCTAAGCTGCGTCCTTGCTGCGCGCAGAGAAGCGCTGCTGCTGGCCGAGGCTCTCCTCTTCCTTGGATCTGCCTACCTGGCTCGGGCGCTCCGAGGGCTGCGGGTGCAACGCCACCCCTCCCTTAAAGGGCCACCCCTCTCTCCGCCCCGGAAGGAGGGAGGGAGGGAGGCCCACGCGAGGCGAGTGGGGGGGGGGTAAGTGGAGGAATCCAGCGCCTCCCCCGGTGGCCCCAGGGATTTCTTCTAGCCGGGCTGCCGCTCCCATCATCCCCCGGCCGGCAGGGTGCGACTACAACCCCCAGCATCCACAGAGGGCCGGGCAACAACGGACAGCCTCCACAGACAACGGCCTGGGAGTTGTCCACCAACACCTCTAGTAGGTATTTTAGTGCCCTACCACAGAGGGCTGGCTACAAGTCCCATCACCCCCAAGCTGTGTGTGTTGGACTACAACCTCCAGCATCCACAGAGGGCCAGGCAACAACGGACAGCCTCCACAGACAGCAGCCTGGGGGAGATGGGAGTTGTCCACCAACACCTCTAGTAGGTGTAATAATTTGAGTACCCTTCCAGAGAGGTCAGGCTATGGGTCCCATCATCCCCCAGCTGCGTGCGTTGGACTACAACTCTCAGCCTCCACAGACAGTGGGCTGGGGGTGATGGGAGTTGTCGGCCAACACCTGGAGTAGGTGTAATAATTTGAGTACCCTTCCAGAGAGGTCGGGCTATGAGTCCCATCATCTCCCAGCTGCGTGTGTTGGACTACAACCCCCAGCCTCCACAGAGAGCTAGACAGTGACTCCCAACCTCCACAGACAACAGCCTGGGGAAGATGGGAGCTGTCAGCCAACACCTCTAGTAGGTATAATCATTTTAGTACCTTTCCAGAGAAGTCAGGCTACGAGTCCCATCATCCCCCAGCTGTGTGTGTTGAACTACAACCCCCAGCATCCACAGAGGTCCAGACAAAAAGTGCCAGACTCCACAGACAACAGCCTGGGGGTGATGGGAGTTGTCAGCCAACACTTCTGGTCGGTGTAATCATTTTAGTACCCTTCCAGAGAGGTCAGGCTATGAGTCCCATCATCCCCCAGCCTCATGTGTTGGACTACAACCCCCAGAATCCACAGAGGGACAGACAATGACTCCCAGCCTCCACAGACAACAGCCTGGGGGCCATAGGAGTTGCAGGCTGACACAGAGAGGTTGGGCTACAGGTTCCATCATCCCTTGGCCAGCAGTGTAGGAATACAACCCCCAGCATCCACAGAGGGCTGAACAACAACTGCCAGCATCCACAGACAGTGGGCTGGGGGTGATGGGAGTTGTCGGCCAACACCACGGCTAGGTATAATCATTTTAGTAGAAATCTTGTGTATATGTGTGTATGTGTGTGTGTGCAAAAACACTATGTGTGTATCTCCACAGAATAACTCTTAGGCAACCCTTTGGGGTGTTCAAAAACCAGGGGATAGTGCACAAAAGTCTCACCGATCTAAATAGTGGGGTTTCCTGGTTGTTGGGAAACCTGTTTTTCTACCTGGTAACAAAGAATCCCAAATATTTGTTCATCCTTGCTCCAGGGGTTGGACAGCCATTTTCAGCCCCTACAGACTCTGGGAGGGCTGTACCAGAAATGAAGTTTCAGGTGACCAGAAATCGCTACTGGTCATTTTAAGATGGATTTGATTTGATTTGATTTGATTTGATTTGATTTGATTTTGCTTTTATTTTATTTTATTTTGCTTTATTTTAAAATGCATTCATGGGTCAAAGCAGGATTCCAGGGGGATAGTTTGGACAGAAATGTGTTTTTCTATAAATCCCCCCCAACCAAAAAAAAAAAGGGGGGGTTCATGGCAAAGCTGGGGGGTACAAGCCCCTAAGGCTCACATATGGTCCATGGACTCTACAATTCCCACCTGTACTTTTCCAGAGCCTATAAAAGTTACTTTCTGGATTTAAAAAGATTTTAAAAAGCTGTCAAGATGGATCTTTTCTGGCAGGCCTTTCCTGAATAACTATCCCAGCCCAAGATTCTATTGTCCTTTCCCTCTGAACTGCAAGTGGATTTTTTAATTATTGTAAGCTTTAATGTTTTTTCCTAATTTAATATATTTTTAATTATTGTATGTTTTTAATCTTTTATAATTTAATATTATTTTAAGGGGTGGGTGGGCTAGGGTATTGTAATTATGGAGTTTTTATATTGTAAGCCGCCCCGATTGCATTGCAGAGGGGCGGGAGAGAAATAATAATAATAATAATAATTATTATTATTATTATTATTATTATTAAAACTCCCAGAATCATAGAATCATAGGGTTGGAAGAGACCTCAAGGGCCATCCAGTCCAACCCCCTGCGATGCCCCAACCAATACAGCCAGTGGCCATGCTGGTTGGGGATTTTGGAGGTTACAGTCCCCAAGCTCAATACCTAACCAAGGACTTTTTCGGATGGAAGAAAAGTAACGCAAGCAGCGTCGCCAGGTTGCGACACTTCTGTGCAAGAAGGCGCCAGTTTCGAACGACGCTCTTCCCAGCGGTACTGTTGCAGTACTGCTGGGACATTTGAGCGTGATATTTTTCCTTCCCAGCGTCATATTTTACTCGCGATCGCTGAAGGAACTGGGAAAGGAGATGGCTTTAAGCAGCCTCCCAAGAAAACCCAGTTCCTGCTGGTTTCCATCAAAGGCTTATACTGGTCCTGCATCCTGTTTTCATGGTGGCCAAACAGATGAGAAGGCCAGAGATGGCAGAGCAATATGACACCATCTTGCTCATGTTTCCCATTTTGAAATTAGCGGAGGCATTCGGACTCTGAGAGTTGAAGAAAGAGGGTATTGTCAAGGGTGAAGCTGTCCTGGGGGTGGGTGGAATGAGGACATTGTCCTCCACTAAGAATTTTCACACACCCCCATGACGTTTTTTGCTGGTCCTCAAATTTCTAGCATTGCACAGAACTCATATTTGTTGTGTTTTCGTTGCCTCTGTCACTTCGCTTGCCCCTTTTCTTTAGATGCCTAAATGGCATTTCTAAATGCTCAATTGATGTTATAAATTACTGCAATGTGAGAAATTTGGGGACTGGAGGAAGATTGCATTGGGAGGCAGAATTAGAATCATAGAGTTGGAAGAAGCCACAAGGGCCATCTAGTCCAACCCCCTGCCATGCAGGAATACCCAATCAAAGCACTCCTGACAGATGGCCATCTAGCCTCTGTTTAAAGACTTCCAAAGATGGAGACTCCACAACACTCTGAGGCAGTGCATGCCACTGTCGAACAGCTCTTACTGTCAGGAAGGTCGTCCTAATGTTTAGGTGGAATCTCTTTTCCTCTAGTTTGAATCCATTGCTCCATGTCCTAGTCTCCGGAGCTGCAAAAAACAAGCTTGCTCCATCCTCAGTATGACATCCCTTCCAATATTTAAACATGGCTACCATGTCCCCTCTTCACCTTCTCTTCCCCAGGCTAAACATGCCCAGCTCCCTAAGCCACTCCTCAGAGGGCATAATGGCTTCCAGACCTCCCACCATTTTGGTCACCCTCCTCTGGACATGTTCCAGCTTGTCCGTATCCTTCTTGAACTGTGGTGCCCAGAACTAGACACAGTATTCCAGGGGAGGTCTGACCAAAGCAGAATACAGTGGCACTATTACTTCCCTTGATCTAGACACTAGATTCCTATTGATGCAGCCTAGAATCGCATTGGCTTTTTCAGCTGCCGCATCACACTGCTGACTCATGTTCAGTTTATGGTCCACTTAGACTCCTAGATCCCTTTCGCATGTACTGCTATCAAGCCAGGTGTCACCCATCCTATATCTGTGCATTCCATTTTTACTGCCAAGTGTTAGTATCCTACATTTCTCCCTGTTGGAATTCATTTTGTTAGTTTTGGCCCAGCTTTCTAACCTGCCCAGGTCATTTTGAATTCTGATCCTGTCCTCTGGGGTGTTAGCTACCCTTCCTAATTTGGTGTTATCTGCAACCTTGATAAGCATCCCCTCTATTCCCTCATCCAAGTCATTGATAAAGATGTTGAATAGCCCTGGGCTCAGGACAGAACCCTGTGGCACACCGCTGGTCACATCTCTCCATGATGAAGAGTCATTGGTGATATTGGGAGGGAAAATTCCATTGGGAGGCAGTGTTGGGAGGCAGAATTTGGGCGAGGGCCAATGCCCTGATTTTATAAAATTTATTATATTTTTGTACCAAAGTTCATTGATAACATAAATATTCATGAGATCTTAGTTAATATTTGACCTCCCCACTTATAGCTACACTCCTGGAGGCAAACAACTGCAATGGAAGCATTGTAGGGAAAGGGAGGATTGCCCCCCACCAGAGAAGAGGTGGGAATCATGTAGCTCTCCTCATGTTGTTGGACTGCTAGTCCCATCATCCTTCACCTTTGGCGGTGCTGGGTAGGGCAAAAGACCTAAAGTTGAAGACGGGGAGGGCTGTGGCCCTTTAGATGTTGTTAGACTGCAACTCCCAGATGCCCTAGCCAGCATAGCCAGTAGGAGAAAATGCTGGGATTTGCAGTCCTACCAAATCCAGAGGGTTTCACAATACTCACCCCAGCCTTAGAAATATGTGAAGTGCCAGCAGTACGTAACACACAAGTTCCTTTCCGTATGGACAGAGGATGTGTTCAGTTCCAAAAATTACCCACAAATCAGTTTTCATACTTGTGGGGGGCTGCAGATTAGAGGTCTGATGATGTGCTTTTCATTCCTTGCATCTTTTAGAAGTATTCATTTAACAAATTTTTTAAAAAGTGATGAGCAATTGATGGTTCTCCATTACTGGCATGGGCCTGCCTTTTAATCAGGACCGGTTTAAGGAATTTTGGGGCCCCCTGCAATGCTTTACTTTGGGGCCCCCATATGTTTATCTCAGGTCAATGTAACCTAACCTATTCACCGTACAGGATGTTCAGATTATAGTAGGACCCCCGTATCCCTGGATTCATTATCCATGGGACACAAAACAGCACACCTACCATAGAGTCTTCCTAGAAAATGTGTCTTCCATAGCCCTTTTCTAGGCCTTCCAAGGCAACTCTATGGTATTTTAAACCAGAAATCCCATTATTTTCATATTAAGGAGGCCAACACGGGGCCCTCTCTTGACCTCGGGGCCCCCTCTTGACCTCGGGGCCCCCTGCCAATGCTGATTTGGCAGACAGGTTAAACCGGCCCTGCTTTTAATAAATGAGAAGAATGCTTTTCGCTAGTTGAGGAGACATTTAACACACAGCTTTGGGTTTTACGTTTCTAGGAATCTTTTCTCTGCAGTCACATTGGGATCCGGGAACCATGACAATGCAGGCTAATCTGTTTGCACGACCAATCCAAACAAGGGGAGTACTGTGAGAGCCAAAGAATTTGTGCCTGAACTTGGCCAATCTCCGCTCATCTTTTTTTTTTTTTTATGGCTCACCTTTTCTCTCCTGGGAAATTTATCAAATGAATACTGTATTCACATAGCTGTCCTCCTATGCATCCCAGAAGGTAGCTGATTGTATCATCTGACGTCATACATTGGAACATACATTAGCTAACACACATTGGAAACTGTTTAATGCAGTGTAGATGTGTAAATAGCTATTGCTTAAAACAATTTGTAAGCCACTCTGATAGCCTTGTGGCTGAAGAGCGGCGTATAAATAAATAAATAAATAAATTAAAAAAAATACATGAAGCAAAAATCACACTGTAAACAGAAGAAATACACACACACACACACACACACACACACACACATCCCTACAGTTCCTACCCTCATTGCACTGCTAGTTGGTGCCTCCCACATTAGTGGCGGTGGTGATTCTGTTTTGGGCTTCAGTCTGAACTTTGCAGGTGCTCGCTTAGGTCCTGAGATGTTGTCTAAACAGTGAAAATAACCCTCATGGAATTTGCTGGGAATATGATCTGTCTAAATGGGATCCTACATCAATTCACAGTATTGGGAAGAAGACGGGCCCCAAATGGGTTGCCATAACTTGAATGCACACAACGACAACAACAACAACAAAAACAATGTAGCTCCGGCAGGCCTTTCCTGAATAGATACCCAGCCATCAGAAAGAAAAATCTAATTTAGCCCAATCCCAATACAGCTATTTTTATTGTTCATTTTTAGTATATATTAAGTATGTTTTAAATTTTTAATTATTTAATTGTATTTTAAGGGCGGGTGGGATGGAGGGTCTTGTATGTATATTTTAAATGCTGTAAGCGGCCCTGATTGCATTTTGTAGAGGGGCAGGATGCAAATAAATTTATTATTATTATTATTATTATTATTACTAGCTCCTAAACTAGAGGCTACATAGGGATCATGAATACGTAGCAATTACAAATGTGTAACAGTAGAATCATAGAGTTGGAAGAGACTACGAGGGCCATCTAGTCTAACCCCCTGCCATGCAGGAGCACCCAATCAAAGCATTCCTGACAGATTTGGGAATGTGTTTTGGGAAGGTATTTGAAAACCTTCAAAGAAGGAGACTCCACCACACTCAGAGGCAGTGTATTCCACTGCCAAACAGCTCTTACTGTCCAGAAGTTCTTCCTGATGTTTAGGTAGAATCTCTTTTCCCATAGTTTGAGTCCATTGCTCTGTGTCCTAGTCTCCAGAGCAGCAGAAAATAAGCTTGCTCCCTCTTCAATATGATATCCTTTCAAGTATTTAAACATGGCTATCATGTCACCTCTTATCCTTCTCTTCTCCAGGATAAACATCCCAGCTCTCTAAGCTGCTCCTCATAGGGCATGGCTTCCAGACCTCCCTCCATCCAGGTTATGGATTCGTACGTGCCCAAGAGGATTCCGGTCCATGATTTTTCTCCAAGGGTTTCCTGGAAATTATTGCTAGGGTTCCTCCAGGGTGGAATGGTTGAGAAAGTTTGGTTTGGGGCCTCAAAATGACTTTATGCAGACCTGCCTCCAGGGCATGACATTCCCACAAAAGAGTAACAGTGCTCCAATAGCAAAACAAAATGATTTTTACCAAGGACATAATGACATAAATAATAAACTAAGGCAGCCACATCAAAGCTCATGGGTTCAGCCGTGGTCATCTGAAGACCTGAGATAAAGCTGGAGGAACCTGTTCTGTTGCAACACAGAGAGAAAGAGCACGGCCAAAACATTCTCCTGGCGTGCCACCACCCACAAGACCGTGACCTGGGACTCCAGGATCGGTGACAGATCATGTCAGCACTTACTTTGAGTCAATTGCAGGCCCTGTTATGTCATATACAGTACGAACAAGTACGGTAAGTAGGCCTGGGATGCTGAGTAATTCTCTCAGTTCAGTGAACACATTAAAAAGCATTCTGCTTGATTACAAAGGTGCTCTCTCATAACTCCCTTCTCTCACACACATAAAGGGAATGCCTCTTTCAAAATGATGTCTGCTGTGACACCTGTAGTGTACATGGGTGGCCAGGGTCACCTGAGAAGAGGTATCCACCCCTTGTGCCACATATAGAAGGGATACCTCTTCCCTTAAACATAGGAAGGGAATAGCTCTTCCGGGATGATGTTATAACATGGTAATCACATAGTCCAAGCTGTGGTTGGTGCCAACTGAGAAGAGGCATTCTTCCTTGCATCACATTTAGAAGGGATACCTCTTCCCTTAAACATAACAAAGGGAATAGCTCTTTGGGGATGATGTTATAACTTGATAATCACGTAGTCCAAGCTGTGGCTGGTGCCAACTGAGAAGAGGCATTCTTCCTTGCACCACTATTTAGAAGGGATACCTCTTCCCTTAAACATAACAAAGGGAATAGCTCTTTGGGGATGATGCTATAACTTGATAATCACATAGTCCAAGCTGTGGCTGGCGCCAACTGAGAAGAGGCATTCTTCCTTGCACCACTATTTAGAAGGGATACCTCTTCCCTTAAACATAACAAAGGGAATAGCTCTTTGGGGATGATGTTATAACTTGATAATCACATAGTCCAAGCTGTGGCTGGTGCCAACTGAGAAGAGGCATTCTTCCTTGTACCACATACAGGAGGGATACCTCTTCCTTCACACATAAGTGAGGGGATAGCTTTTTTAGGTTGATGTCTACAAACACACACTTTGACCATCACACACTGCCATGGTGTGGCTGTTGCCATCTGAGAAGAGGCATTCCAAGTACATATAATTTTCTTACACATGCAGGAGAGAATGCCTCTTCCAGGATGATGCTGAACTGGAGAACTGGTGGATGAAATCAGAACTCCTTGTATGTCCTTGTATATATCAATGCAAAAAAGGGGGCCATTCAGTTCATTGCAAGGGTTAATTTGTTTCACAAAAATAAAACATGTTTGAAAGAAACCCTTGGGAGATGGTGGTCTTGGTTGTGGTCCTTGTTTAAAACTTTCATTTCATTGCAAGGGTTAATTTGTTTCATAAATATAAAACGAAACATGTTTGAAAGAAACACCTGGGAGATAGTGGTCTTGATTGTGGTCCTTGTGTAAAACAACAACGCAAAGAATGGTGCTTTAAAACACATGAATCAGGAGTATGACAAGCTGGCCATAAACCAAATGTAACCAAACATGTGATTATGAAACAGAGAAGTGTCACTCTGCCCATTTCACAGGTGGGAAGAATGAGGCACCATGAAGACTGAGGCTAAAGGCTCTTTCACAATCCTGCTCAGTGATTCAATGCTTTGAGTAGCACCATCTGCTGTCCAATCCCATGATCAGCTCATGGCATTGGATTCCAGTGAGGAAGTCAGGAAATGACCCTTGTGATTGAACTGGTGATGGGTCTACCCCGCAGGTAAGTTGTGACCAGTTTGGTTCAGATTTTCCAATGGGGTGGTGGTGAATGGAAATCAGATTTCTCCAGGGCTGACAAGATGAGTGAGATAGCCAAATAAAACAAGGGTTCCACCCTGCAATTTGGGTATACAATATGCAAAGCACCATCTGTCAAAGGTTGTTTGTGGGTGCAATCCCTTCCTTTACTTGTGAATTTCCCCACTTGTGCTTGGAGACACTGAGCCACAAGCTGATGGCAGCCATCCAATTCACAGTCTTAAAACAAGGCAGCTGCCTTCACTTGCTGATACAAGGCAGCATAGAAGAAAAGAGATACAATGACTTGTGGCTGCAAGTCCATTTTCCCTTTACAGAAGGACCCCCTTATCCACTGGGGATTGGTTGGGGGGGGGCATGGATACTGAAAACCATGGATAATAGTGAACACCATTGAAAGCAATAGGACTTCTGGTTTAAAATACCATAGAGTTGCCTTGGAGGACCTAGAAAATAGCTAGAGAGGACACATTTTCTAGGAAGACTCTATGGTAGGTGTGCTGTTTTGTGTCCCATGGATAATTGAATCATTGGATACAGGGGTCCACTGTAATTGCTAAGATGAATCTCTGGCCCTTTCCCAACCAAGACATTGGTCTGAATTCTACCGCTAAACTAAACTTAGAATAGAATCAATGGGATTGACCATTCAGCAATTGATTCAAAGGGTCTGCACTCGTTGGGACTAACCTACAGAATTAAGGTCATTATTCTTACAATAATTTGAACTCTAGAGAAGGACATTTTGCTGTCCAGACAATAACCAGTGTGTCCTGCAGCAAAAATCTTGCAGTGTGAAGTGCTCCTGTACAGTCAGCCAACCAGCTATGCCTTCCCCTACAATACTCCATCCCATTCCCCCTTCCCAATTGTTTTTTTCCTGGAGTTCTTCCACCCCAACCATCAACAATCTGTCAACATGAGCATTCAGTTCTCGTTGGCCTCTTTCCCACCTCTCTTTAAAACAATGTTGGACTTCTGTAAGCCTTGGAGCGTCCTTCATGTTTGCACATCCCATCCTCACATGCATCAATGGTGCCATTTTAGCAACATAAGCATTGGCATTTTAGACTGGACATGAGAAATACAATGGCAGCTGGTGGTTTCCATCACCACAAGTCAGAAACAACTGGAAGGCACACAACAACAACAGTTCCACCAGGGTGTTCCAAATGGGAGGATTTTGCCCTGAAAAACTAGCAAATACATTCAGCAGCAACCAAAGAGATGAAATTTGTGTTCTCATTCTCCAAACCAACACATTTTGAAATTCCGGGTAATCCTAGTTTGGAAGAAGTCCAGCATGAGAGAGCAGACTCCAAGGCTGTCCTCTAGTGGCAAGAGACAATATTACAGCAACTGCCTTAAAGAATTCAGACCAAATGTTGAAATCGAAAATATTTTCTTTTTTTAAAAAAAGAAACACAATGCATTTGAACAACAATATCAATCAAACAACAGAAAATGATGCAAGAGAGATTTTGCAGGACCAGGGTGCAGAGATGAAAGGAACCAAGGACTGAGATTTTACTGAGTTGTTCAGTGATTTGGTTTCTATTCAAGAATATAGGAGTCTAGTGAGATTATCATTGGATAATGGGGGCCTGATCCAAAGAGTGTCACTTTTTTTCTAATTGCACTACTGTATGTGGCAATTTCATTCCGATGTTTTGTCAGTCCACAGACTGTCTCCCACCACTGGAACCAGTTATTTTCATTTCCCGGACTCTTTGGGAAAGCTCTGAAGGGTGGGAATATTTCATCATCTTTCTCCTCTGTCTTCAGTTCTGCTGTTTCTCAAGATTTCCAGACCTATAACCTATGCTTTCTTTTTCTCAGCCACAGTTAGGTCTGGCATATTTATCTGTCTGAATCTTAAGGGTTTCATAAGGTTTTTACCTCATCATTTTCAACAACTTTTGGGGGCTTATGTTCCCACCGGATATTTTTTTCAGGTGGAAAAACACCATCTCCCCTCCTCATCCTTTTTTTATTACGGGTGGCCCTCCATATTCGTAAGGGTTAGGGCTGCAGGGCCCCTGTGGAAGTGGAAAAACATAAATATCTCTAGGCCCCCACAAACCGTATTTAACACACAAAGTACAATCTGTGGATTCAACCCACCGCAGATGCCTTTGAGACAGCAGGGTTCCTTCGCAAGGCAGAAGTGGAATGGCTGATGGGGTTTGCTTTACCTCCGCCAGCCTACACCATTTTTATTAGGGGCTTACATGCTTTGCTGCACGTTCACAGACTCTCTCAATCTCACAAGGCTTGCGGTCACTATTAAAAATGACATAGTGCAGCAGCAGAGGTGGCAGAAAATAATCCACCAATAATTAAATCCGCAAACATTAAACCCACAAATGCAGAGGCCTGACTGTACTATTCGATTTACAATGTCTGATTTGTCGACTTTGGTCGTCTTCAAAATCAAACCGAGACAAAATCCTCCTCCGTTTCTCATTTTCCTTAGGTGCCTTCAAGTCAACTCAAAGGATTTCTTCAGGAGTTTGCCATTGGCTTACTCAGAGGCTGAGAGCATGTGACTTGCCCAAGGCTGCTCAGTGGCTTTCCCTGACTTAGCGAGAATTTGAACCCTTGCCTCCTGGCATCCTAGTCCAACATGTAAATCACCACACTGCCTCTTCTTTTCATTTGGCTAAGTTCAAGGGTAATATCTCCTCTCTTTACACTGGCCCAATTCATAGAATCATAGAGTTGGAAGAGACCTCAAGGGCCATCCAGTTCAACCCCCTGCCATACAGGAACACATAATCAAAGCACACCTGACAGATGGCCATCCAACCTTCGTTTAAAAACCTCCAAAGGAGACTCTACCACACTACGAAGCAATGCATTCCACTACTGAATAGCTCCTACTGTCAGAAAGTTTTTTTAATGTTTAGGTGAAATCTCTTTTCCTGTAGTTTGAACCCATTGTTCCATGTCATAGTCTCTGGAGCAGCAGAAAACAAGCTTGCTCCATCCTCAGTATGACACCCCTTCAAATATTTAAACATGGCTATCATGTCCCCACGTAACCTTCTCTTCCCCAGACTAAATATGCCCAGTTCCCTAAGCCGCTCCTCATAGGGTATGGCCAACACCACTTGTACTTCCCTGCCTATGTAAATGTTAACAGTGGCTATATTCAGAGGCAATGCCTTTTATCCTTCAAGGACTGCAACTAAGCCCAACTGATAGAATCATAGTTAAAGATAAGCAGCAATCTCAGGTGGCAACCTGAATTCGCCACTAACATTGGCTGAATATATGCAGGGACACAAATGCACACTTTGAAAACCTAAGCCATAAAGCCCTGGGCTTAAGTAGGTGAATTTTTCCCACACTGTGAATGTAAAAACCTAAAATTCTTCCCATCAAGTTGATGAAGAGAAGAGCCTACTTTGGAAAATCATTATCCTAACACCAAAGAAATGAAGTTCTTACCCATTTCTGGGTTGATGGCATGGATTCTTCACTTTGTGTGTATGTGTGTGTTTGAACAGCAGCACCCCAATTGCTCAGGTGCAAATAACAAGTCAGAACGGACTTGAAGGCACATTAAAGCAACAGCAGGGCTTCAACAATGCATCAATCGCTCCCCTGGGCAGCTAGTCCAAATTTTTGGCCATCAGGGCAAATTAAATTTTTGGCCATCAGGGCAGAACTATTTCTCAACCGCTTTCTTCATACATTGGGGTGGGACTCATGTGCCCCACCAGCTGCTAGTGGGACTACAAATCCCAGCATCCCCAGCCAGAAGGGCCAATTGGGGGAGGGGAATGCTTGGATTTGCAGTCCCAAGAGCTGGAAGGCAGCATCGCTCCCACCCATCACACATAATTGGAGGTTTGTCAAACTTCAAGATCCCAGGTGCTTCGTTCTTTAAGAACAGATTAAGCACTGTATCCATGGATTTGGTATCCAGTTTTACTTATCCACTTCCAAAAATATGTTCTTAGGTCCTCTAATGTGATTCTATGGTCAACTTCCAGCATTCATCTCATTGAAAAAAATAGGGTTCCCTATTATCCATGGGGTGGTGGTGGTTTTGGAATGTATCCCCTGTGGATACAGGGATCAAACAGTAATTTAAACTCCATCTTTCTCCAAGCATGGGACTCATGATATAAATTTTAAAAAGAAAAGAAACTAAATTAATTGTTTGCGTGGCGTCTTCAAGTCATTTCTGACTTCTCCCCTGACCATGCTAGCTGGGGATGATGGGATTTGTAACCAAGCGCTATCTGAGGACCCAGTATTGGGAAAGAGTGTGTAGGGATAAGCCTGAGGCCTTGATGCAGGGGTGGGTCAAACTGAACACATTTTCATCCACTTTGGGCCAACAGGCAGGCAAGATGTTGGACTTTTATTGCTTTCTTTGCAACAGACATTGAGGTGGAAGCAGGGCAGGAAGGAAACAATGCTTTCCCTAGGTAAAAGAAGAACTGTGGCCGACTTTATACAAGATTGGATTTATCACTGACCCAGCCCTACAGCGTAAAGTTTATTTTTATTTATTTATTGTAAAACCACTTTTCTTTAAGCCTCATGTTATGATCTTGAAAGAACCAGGCACCCTTGAATTCCACTAGGAAAATAATTCTGTCTCCTACATACACGTCAGCCTCCATATCCACAGTTTCACTTATCCATGTCTGAAAAAACATGTTCTCTCTAGGCATTTCTAGGTCCTCCAATGTGACTCTATGGTCAACCTTCGGTGTTTCGTCTCATTGAAAATAATAGGGTTCCTTATTATCCATGGTTTCAGGTATCCACAGATACAGGGTTCAACATGTGTGTGTATGTGTGTATTTATATGTATGTATGTATCTATCTGTTAGCTGACCCAGCATAACATACATTGTTATAGTAGATTTGAAAGGTTCACACAGTTCAACTACATGGTATTATTTTAGCCTCCAAAACACACTTTACAATAGTATACTGTCTACACTTGACTGTATGTCCCATTGGGGACTACTTTTATGATTTATCATCTTTCTAAATTTCTAAAATATTGCATTGTTTTACATGTGGGTGGTGATTGGCTGGGGGAGTGAGGGGATTGGTTGGGTAAGCGGTCAATCAGCACACTGGGGAAGGAAACATACCCAAAAGTTTTATATACAGTAGGACCCCCGTATCCACAGAACCAATATCCGGAGTTTCAGTTATCCATGGGACACAAAATGGCACACCCACCATAGAGTCTTCCTAGAAAATGTCTAGAGAGACATCTTCTCTAGATGTTTTCTAGGTCCTCCAAGGTAACTCTATGGTATTTTAAACCGAAAGTCCCATTGTTTTCAATGGTGTTTGCTGTTATCTGCAGTTTTTGGTATCTGTGGGGGACCCCCAGAATAAATCCCCCATGGATATGGGGGTCCTACTGTATAAAGATAGAGAAGTTGGGGGAGGGAGACAGGGATGGTTTCCAAAGATGACACATCACAGCCCCAGAAGGGAAGGTTTCTCAAGATGGTGGAAGTTTACTAACTGGCAGGGAACACATCACATGAACCATGGAGGAAGCCTCAGTCTTTGACAGTTGCTCTTTGTAAGCGGGTCTCGTCCGAGTAATCTACTGGCTCCTCGCCTGTTTCGTTGAGCAGGATGGTTCTCACAATGGCCTCTGTAACAGCATATGGGTCACAATTGGCTGAGGGCCGGCGGTCTTCGAAGTAGCCACAGCCATCCTGCCCAACCTGGCGGGGGATCCGGATGCTGGCCCCGCGATTGGCGATGCCAGCTGAGAACTCATTGATGCTTGAGGTCTCGTGGTGGCCCGTCAACCTCCGGGAGTTGTCCTGGCCTCCCCGAGGGTCGTACATCCGGATGTGGTACTGGTGGCGCTTGCTCAGCTTTTCGATTGCGGCTTCAATGAACCTAAATTTGAATTAGGAAAAAACTGGTCAAGAAACCAACAAAGGAAGCACCAAAAGGCATTAGGGACCATGCATTCGATTTCTGAGCAGTACAAAAGGAGAGTGTAGTGCCATGGTGAGAATGTCGGGTGAGGATTTGGGAGACCTGGATGCCGAAGACTTCATGGAGCCATGAAACAAAATGGGTGATCTTAGGCCACTCTCTCTGTGAGCCCAATCTACCTCACAGAGCTGTTGTGAGGATAAAGTAGGAAGGAGAAGAGCCATCTACATTGCCTTTTGCTCACTGGAAGAAAGGCAAGATATAAATACAGGTAATCCTCCTGTATCCGCAGAACCAATATCCACGGTTTCGGTTAACTGCAGCTGAAACAATACTATAGAGTTGCGCTAGAAAATGCCTAGAGGTGTCCTCTCTAGGAATTACTAGATCCTCCAACACAACTCTATGGCAAGTTTCTACTGGAAGTCTTTTATTCTAATAGGGTTTGGTATCATCTGCGGTTTCCGGTATCCATGGTAAGTCTGGGAACCGAACCCCCACGTATACAGGGGGTGACCCCTATAAAATAATCAACATCCACAATATACTAAGGGTCTACATTCTATTGTCATTCCCAACTAGACTAAACCCACTGAATTAATGATCACTTGGTAAGTAAATACTTACGTTTACTTACCTGCTAGAGTGGCCCTCCCTTGTATAAATTATGATGTGCCAGATTTCAAAATGATTATCATTGCCTCATCACTAGATTTATGTATAAATGTAATATTGCTTTGGATTCTTTTATAGTGTACCATATCTTGTTTTATATTGTTGCTGCATTATAATGTTTTACAGTGTTTTAATTAAGATTTCAAAATGCATCAGGAGCCCTTTGCTCCAAGAGGCAACGTATACATTTCTTAGACAGACAAATCCTTCTAAGAATGGACAACAGCACAGGGCAAAGAAATAGCCAACACTGTTGCCACAGCCAGGCAGGCTTTCGATCTCTGGTACCACCCCCTGCCCCCAAAATGGCACCTTCCTCCGAAGCGTGGCCACTGAGTGGGGGGTTTCTGCCCAGACTGGAACTCTACTCACTTGATCCCACCCGCTTGTCTCGTTTCCACAGTGCTGACGTTGGTGTGGCATCCGGCCCCGTTCCAGTTGCCCGTCATGGGTTTGGGGTCCAAGGTGGCTACCACCCCAAAATCTTCACAGACCCGATGCAGGATGTATCTCGCCATCCACAGATGATCGCCCATCTCGATCCCTTCGCAAGGTCCGATCTGGAACTCCCACTAAAAGGAGAAAAAGAGACACACAAGTAGGATTGAAAAGTGTCCCTGCTATATTTGATAACCACTTACTCATTTACTTTGAGTAATACCAGGATCAAACTCATACAATAATACTTTTCATGGTGTCATTCAGGTATTTTCATGTACATTTTTGTGCCTATGCATGGTACCTTTCCCTGAAAATTATACAGTTGTCCCTTCATATTCGTTGGGGTTTGGTTCCATGACCCCCCCATGGATACCAACACCTGTGAATACTCAAGTCCCATTATGGCATAGAAAAATGGTGTCCCTTATATAACATGGCAAAATCAAGGTTTGCGTTTTGGATTATTATTTTTTAAAGAACATTTTCAAGCCATGAATACTTAAGTCCATGGATACCAAATCCGTGGATATGGAGGGACAACTGTACTTATTGGCTGCGTCCATTTTGCAGAACCAGGTTCAAGATGCAACTTTTTCTTCAGCTTTCAAGCAACTCAAATGAATACAGGTCAACCCCTGTATCCATGGATTCAGATTCCATGGTTTCACTTATCTGCATACAAAAATATATGCTCTCTCTAGGCATTTCTTGGTCCTCCAATGTGATTCTATGGTCAACTTCCACTGTTCTTCTAATTGAAAACAGGGTTCCCTATTATCCACGGTGTGTCTTGGAACTTATCCCCTGTGGATACGGGGGTCAACCTGTACTCCCAATGCTATTCAGTGGTTAATCCTTTTCTACAGTGTAGAAGTAAAACTGGAGATTGAGGTAGGGAATGTGTAGGCATCCAGATGCTGCTGGACTGCAACTCCCATCAGCCATAGCCAACATAGCTAATGGCAAGGATCATGGGAATTACTATCTAATTGCATGAGAGCCAGCATGGTGTAGTGGTTTGAGTACTGGGCCAGGACTTGAGAGATCTAGTCCTCAGTGAATCATGGAACACACAGGCAGACCTTGGGCCAAGCTCTCCTCTTTCAGCAAGGCCAACCTCGCAGGATTGTGATGAAGATAAAGTAGGGAGGAGGACAGCTATGTGTGCTGCTTTGAGCTCAGTGCAATGGGAGAGAAATATAACTAAGGTCCCTTCCATAGTAGACAGATATAATGCTTTGATTCCACTTTAACTGCCATGGTTGCATGCTGTGAAATCCAAGCTTTTGAAGTTTGGTGAGGCACTAGAGTTGTTGGGCAGGCATTTCGAAGAGCCTCAAAGAACTATGACCCCACAGGATGGATCTGTGACAGTTAAAGTGGAATCACAACAGTGTAGTGCAAAAGGGTCATAAATCTTGAGGGCCAACCTAAAATAACTGATCAGATTAAGGAAGCTGAAGAAAAGCAGTACCCTTATGGCTACCTAGACCAAGGTCCCTAAGAACATTTGGCCAGTGAAGAGATAGAACAAGAAAGCCATTAAAAGTGAAGAGGGTTGGAAGAGGTAACGGAAAACACTTCCCCTCCAGGGCCAGGGAAGTGAGAAATTATAATAGTGATCGGGAACTGACAGCCAGCATGTTGCATCTGCCCATCAACTGGGCCCATCCATGTCTTCATGAATCAACCTCTTTTTATTACATTAATCTATAGACCAAGGATGGGGGCGGGCTCTTTCAGTCAAAGGGGCCAAATTCAGTTTCAGAGAAGTTCTCAAAGGACACATTCCAGTGGTTGGCAGAGCCAAAGATGAAAAGGGTAGGGCCAAAAATACCAGCATACTTTTTGTGCCAGTAACTAGGTCTTAAGAGAAGCATTTTAACTTTCGGGATGGGGGAAAGTATATATGTACTCCAGCCAAAAGCTGGGAAACATCCCAACAATAGTCTCACAGGGAAGGAGACAGACTGGACGGCCGGATACAACCCCAGGGCCCACAGGTTCCCCACTCTGGCCATAAACCATACCACCCATGTCTTCAGTTTTGCCTCCATTTCTCCCTACTCCTATTCTTCCCCTTTGCAGGTGAGGAAGACTCCAAAGGGGCGCTTAGAAATGGGTTACATACCTGAGAAGGCATGACCTCGGCATTGGTGCCACAGATATCCACCCCGGCATAAATGCAGGCTTTGTAGTGGGCCTCCACAATGTCACGGCCGTTGACTTTGTCCGCCCCAACTCCACAGTAATAAGGTCCTGGAAGGGAAGTAATAACATGCACATTGGTGTATATTCAAGATGACCAACTCATTGCCCTACAGCATCCTTTGAATTCCCACATATATCTCCAACCTATGTGACTCAAAATAAACAATGGCAATTGGTGGCTTCCAGATCAGTGCAGTCAACACATTCCAGGTTTTAGTCTGAACTTTAAGGAACTATCCAAGGTGCTGAACTCTATCTAGATGTGTCTTCTAATGGAGCTATCCAAGGTGCTGAACTCTATCTAGATGTGTCTTCTAATGGAGCTATCCAAGGTGCTGAACTCTATCCAGATGCGTCTTCTAATGGAGCTATCCAAGGTGCTGAACTCTATCTAGATGTGTCTTCTAATGGAGCTATCCAAGGTGCTGAACTCTATCTAGATGCGTCTTCTAATGGAGCTATCCAAGGTGCCGAACTCTATCTAGATGCGTCTTCTAAGGGCGCTATCCAAGGTGCTGAACTCTATCTAGATGTGTCTTCTAATGGAGCTATCCAAGGCGCTGAACTCTATCTAGATGCATCTTCTAAGGGCGCTATCCAAGGTGCTGAACTCTTTTTTCAATGCAGCTTCTAAGGAAGCTATCCAAGGTGTGGAACTCACTTTGGGAATAGTGTTTAGTGCCCTGTATACCACCTTTTTGTGACAAGTACAGATGAATGACCAACATTTTAGCTCATCAATTAGAAGCCCACTGATAAGTTGGCAATAATGACTTAATTAGATAGACCATTTTCCATGTATTTTTAAAAAGTTCTTTAATCAAGGTATTTGGGGAAAAGAGAGAAGATCTTTGAAGGAATTCCATCTTTTGTGTATAAGGGGGGAAATGGCCATGGTGGAATGCCTCTTTCAAGATGGCACCCATTGTAGTAGACTTTGGGGGGGTAGGGTAGGATGTGCTTGTAAACATAATAGCCAGTACCATCTTAAGAAGAGGCATTCTTTATGTATGAGGCAGAGAAGAAATGCCTCTTCTAAGATGGCACTTGTCATGAAAGCTGGTGCATGCAGATGTGTCACCGACTTGAGAAGAGGCATCATCTTTGATATAGGGCAGAGAAGGAATGCTTCTTCAAAGGTGCATGCACCATCTTAGTAAGAGGCATTCTCTCTGATAAGAGTTGGAGAAGGAATGCTTCTTCTAAGATGGCACCCATCATAATAGTTGGTGCATGCTGATATAATACCATCTAAAGGTAGAGGCATTCTCTTATATTTGAAAGGTGAAGAAGGAAGACCTCTTCCAAGATGGTGGCTCCTTTGATATTCAGGCAAATGTAACAGTAGGTGCCATTGCATGTGAAAAAGAAAGAGGCAGAAGACTTTCCTAAAAAAAACCCCATCTTATGAGATTTTCCTCTCACACATGTATAGAAAAAGCATTTTCTTATTTTAAGAGTTTGTTGTGTGATCTGCATTCCATCAAACAAAGATCCAAAGGCTATTTTTCTTCACAACTCTGCCTGTGTTCACTACAGAAATAAGCGGAGGTTTTCATTACAGAAATATGCAGAGATTTACATGGTCTTCGTATGGTTTAATTAAACCTCACATGACAAATATTTCATTAATTAGATGAAATGGGACTCCTTTTTCTATAAAGCGACACACTGGAAATGCTGTCTGGCATATTAAAAAATGACAAAAGCTTTTTTTTGGGGGGGGGATGTCAATTTCAGGATGCTTTTCACTTAGTGTTTAAATCGGCCATTGTTCTGCTGTTTTGTATGGGCTGTACTTTTCATCTTTGCTTTTTTCCTCCTTCAGACATCTCCCAAAGAAGGATCTGTTCCAAAGGTCAACTGAGAAAATGTAAATATGAATGTTTTTCGCTTTCCAAACAGAGCTCACACCTTCCTCCTCCTCTTATGCTGACATACATCAAACTGGTTTTAAGAGGAAGTAGCAACATTAAAGAAAAAAAAGAGAGAAGATCATTTTGTTTTCTTGCTCTACACACTCCTCCAGCCTACATCCCCTACCATGGGGACTTAGTTACCCCACGACCAAGTTCCCTTCATGAAATCTAACAGGCCAAAATTATTAGTGGACGTTCTGTGTGTAGTGGAGCCAGGGCTCACCGGGTCAAAGCATGGGATGCTTTCATTAGCAGGGATCCTACCACAGTTGACTACCCTCAGGCTTCCTTGTCCCCTCTGAGCTTAGCTGAAATCTTCAGTGTGTGGAAAAGGGAAAAAATTCTCAAGGAAACAATATATATTTTTGGCTACCCATGTTGTAATGCAAAGAATTTTGAAACAACTTGGTCCTAAGTGGGGAATTAAGACCAGTTAGCTTTACAAAAGACTTGCTCCTGGTAGGAAAGTTGCAACCCAGCACACCCACAGCATACCATAAATCTGTGTGTGGAGATACATGACACCAACTCTATGCAACTTAGAATAGTAACGTCACACCACACAAATCAATGACAGAATGCCATTGTGCAGTGCACAACCCCAATGCACTGCATATAATCACAATACGAAATATTGCTGTATGTGCAACTCTGCTTCCACTGTGGCCAGCAGAATATGCTTGGGTCACCATGGGGAATAATTTGCTTTGTATGCATTGTGTGACTTTATGCTTGTGTATCTTACTAACAGAAGACCAAATGAAAACCCATTTTGTTGGTGTGGATCAACCGAGCCCCTTGTCTTTTAGGACTCTCTGAGGTTGGAGAGACGGACGGGCTGTGGCTATCAGGATGAGTGCCTGCCTTTCAAAACTGATTAATACATTGCTACCGAAAGGACCCACAATCATGACATATTCTTCCTTTGCAAAACAATTAAAAGATGGGGTGAGTGGGGAGGAAGTTTCACAAGCAAACCGGTTGTGATGCAGGGATTTTTGCATAGCGTTGCTCAAACAGCTGCTAGCAAAGCTCGGGAAGGAAAAGGTCAGATGACTTGCAGGCAACCCAACGGCAGAGCTGGCAACGGGTGATACTAGGACACCAGACTTTTCTTTTAAAAAAAGAAAATATGTTGAGGGTGTGAGAGTGTGCTTAGCCTCTGGATGTGCAAGACAAGCCGCCCGCCACTCTTTATCAGCGAGAGGACACCTGACATCTCAGAGGGCGATGGTATATTTATAGATCTGCCACATCCAACCGTCTTAGCGTCCCGACTAACGAATGTCGACCACAACTTTTTTTTTTAAGATAGGGAGCTGATTTCTCCCTTGTTTTATTCTCCTGTCAGACATAAGGGGTGGGTTGATTGCCGACACCTATCCCGCTCCTGCCTTGATTGCATTTTAATTAATTTATTTGATTTCCATCCTGCCATTCTCCCTGCAACAGGGACTAAAGGGAGTTCACAAGAAGATTACAATGGGATACATATTCACACACACACACACACACACACACACACTAAAATGCAATTGTAGGAACTACAACTGCAGCTTCTAAAAATTCACTCCAGCTGTGCACACCTGCCTTCACCTCCATGAGGGACAGAACCTTGACTTGGGGTTGCAACTCTATACCAACTAGCCTAGGAGTAAGTCCCATTGAATTCAGTGGGACTCATTTCTATGCCAAATTGCAAAGGACGGCTAGGTTTGACACAGCAATTTGGTCTCACCCCCACCCTCAGAGCTTAGGATGTGGCCTTATATCAGGTCAAGCTATTTTTCTACATAAGCCTGGTCTTCTCTGCTCCAATCGGCCAGCGGCACTCTACGTTCTCAGTCCTTTTTCCCATCACCTACTGAATTCTTTTCACTGGAAAGACTGGAAACTGCATCTCAGACCCTCAGCATGCAAACCAGCTGTTGCATCATCACCAAGATTGCATAGGAAGCTCCCTTAGGCCAGGTTACAAAAGTTGCCTACCTACCCCAGTGTTGTCTGCTCTGACTGGCAGAAGCTCCCCATGGCCTCCAGCAAACCAAATCCTTCCCATCACCCAGTACCAGATCTTTTTAACACAGGGTGGGCAAAGCACAGCCTGTTGGCTGCATGTGACCTCCCAGTAATCATTACCCCCCTCTCGAATTTTCTTTTTTGCACCAAAATTCTCTCTAGGGAATGTGTGGGGCTTTACATTTTGGGTCCCTTCCTGGGCCAATGTAGACTCAGGAGAGGCTTTTTTTGAAATTTGAAGTGAACAGGAAGTGACTTCTACTCACTTCTTGTTGCTAAAAAAGGCCTCTTCTTGGCCTAAAATGGCTCTGGAAGGTCTCAAGACATGGTGAACATTTTCCCTCATGTCCACTAGAGGGAATTTGGGGGCATGTGGGTACATGAGTGGGTATAATGGTGGTCGCCCTCCAAGTTCTCCTGGGAGGCTGACATAGCCCATTAGACCTCCACAGTGGCCCCTTGTGGAAAAGCTGGAGACTGAACCTGTGACCTACTCCATAAAAGGCAGATGAGCTACAAGGAACAGCAACTGGCTGGAAAGACTCTAAAGCAGTGGTATCCAACCTGTGGCCCTCCAGGTGTTTTGGACTCCAACTCCCAGAAGCCTGAGCCAGCTGGCCAATGGTCAGGAATTCTGGGAGTGTGGTCCAAAACACCTGGAGGGCCACAGGCTGGACACCACTGCTCTAAACCCTGGTATAGCCTTCTTAAGCAGGTCTGCCCAGCAGTTTTATTGCCTGGTGAATGCTGTTGTCACAGGTTTTGGGGGGTTGTATTTAAATGTGGGCTTTAGAAAAATATTGGTCTCAGATATTATCTTGACTCCTGTCATGATCTCTGCTTGGCTTCCTACTCCTTGTCATGACTTTATGTTCCTTCTGCATCAGAAACAGTATATTGAGGAAGATGAACCAGAGAAAATCCTATTGTCTTTAGGTCATGCTTGCAGTTTTCTTATAAACATTGGGTTGGCTACCATTGGAACAAAATGCTCAACATAGATTATCTCACACAGCCAGATCTTGGAAAAGTTACTTCTGGGGGCTACAACTCCAAAAAGTTAACAGTTCCCCCCCCCAAAGTAACTTTTTCAAGCTCCAAGTACCTCTCTTCTTATGACGAGGTTCTAGATCCATGCCTAGCAGAAATTCTGCGTGCCACAGTTGCTCAGATCAGAACACCAGCCTTCCCACCCATTACAGCAGAGAGCCTTCTCCGTACCTTGTGGGCCTGGAAACCCATTTGCGGGCCAGCCGTATGGGTGCCCATCGATGCCAAGCAAAGTGTACTCCTGCTCCATTCCAAACCAAGGATGACTATCTTTCGTCATCTCCATGACTTTCTTACAGGTGCTCCTCAAATTGGTTTCTGTGGGAAAGGAGAGGTTGGTGACATATCTGCAGTATACAGTCTGGCACCACTTTTAACAGCCTATCTTGTGGAATCCTGGGATTTATAGTTTGGGGAAGGTACTGAGAATTCTCTGTTCGAGAGCTCCAGTGCTTTTTGTTCTGAAGTTCACTGATCAAACTACGAATCCCAGAACCAACCATCATCATTTATTTATATAGTGCCATACTGTACATGGCGCATTGCAGAATTCCATACGGCAATGCTTCTTGAGATACTGGATGTAGTGGACCAACAGGTTCCCCCCCCCCCGCCGCCCAATATGCCAGGGACTGGTACCATATTTGTGCCCATTGACTACAACTGCTTCTTTCTTTCTTGGAAATGTGTGGCTCATGTAAATAGAATCCCCCTTCTTCTATACCCCTTCCTCCATTTTGCTCAAAGTTGGAACACTGCCTTCCATTCCACTGTTATTGTTCCATCATTCCAAAAATTACTTAAATTCCAATCCCTATGAACTCTGAATTTCAGAAGGCAGGTAACAGACTTCCTACTTCAGATGGAGAGTTAAAAATGCAGCGTTCTAAAAAGCACTCAAATAATGTATATGTACATATGTATCTATATGATGTGTGCGTATATATCAGCATGTGTGCTCTGACTTTTGTGAACACCCAGGTCTTGAAACATTTAATCAAAGGATTCCTCACTTCATGGTGACTTTTCCCTGTAAGAAGGCATTGCTGACACAGGGGCATGTTATTTTTTATATCTTGCCTTTTCCCCAATATGGGGTCCAAGTCGGCTTACAATATACAGTCAGACCCCCATATCCCCAGGGGTTCAGTTCCCGGACTTACCGCGAATGCCGGAAACCATGGATAACAGTGAACACCATTGAAAATAATGGCACTTCTGGTTTAAGATACCACAGAGTTGCCTTGGAGGACCTAGAAAATGTCTAGAGAGGCTTCCTCTCTAGGCATTTTCTAGGAAGACTCTATGGTATGTGTTTTTTTTTAATTATTTTTGGTATGTGTTTTTTGTGTCCTGTGGCTAACAGGAATATTGGTTCTGTGGATACCAGGGTCCGACTGTATAATATAAACGTGAAAACAACCTTAAACAAAACAGCTCAGTTAGAACACATACATCTCTTAAAACCACCAAGACTAGTCAAGATTTTAAAAATTACATCACACTCCGTTAAAAGATCCTTAAGCTACTTCAACTAAAACCTGAATAATTTATTTAAAAGCCAAAGGGGAAAAAAAAAGATCTTTGGGAAAAGGAGACTCACCTGCCCTCTTCCGGTTGTATTTCACAACCTCACACAACACAAGCTTGTTGGGGTCCAGACAGAAAGGGTCTCTGAAGATCCTAACTGGTAACAAGAACATATCGCTGTTGGAGCCTTCGGCTTGGCCCGTGCTGGATCCATCAAAGTTCCATTCAGGGAGATCTGCAGGGAGACATTTGATCAGCTATCAGTCTGGGAGATTCATAATCTGACTTATAATCAAATGATTCTCAAGGGAGTTTAAGAGCAATGGGTACGCTGCCTGAGACTGTGGTGGAATCTCCTTCTTTAGAGATATTTAAACAGAGGCTGGATGGCCATCTGTCGGGCATACTTTGGTGCATTCCTGCAGGGCAGGGGGTTGGACTAGATGACCCTTGTGGTCTCTTCCAACTCTATGATCCTATGTAATAACATAAGGTACTAACACAAAAACCTAACAAACCCTCTTCATTCTTTCTCACCCTACAGCAGAGGCCTTGCATGCCAAATTGCTTGGGTTCAACCCCTGGCATCTTCCCATAGGGCTAGGAAAGAGAACGCTCTCTCTGAAACCTTGGATAGCTTCTGCCCATCAATATCAAGAACACTGAACTAGACTGACCAGTAGGGTAACCTGATGTAAGTCAAGTTCCGTGTTGGATTAATCCACACTGGCTTTTGTGATCACCCGGGTTCCACCTAGATTGAGTCTAAAGATTTCTCACTCCTTGGTGACATTTCCCTGTAACACAAAGCTATGATAATAAACAAGCCTAGCCTAAAACAGGAGCCCAGCCAAGCTTAGCCCTGCCTCCTCCACTTCTTGTGGTCAGAGTTAAGTGTTGTCAAGCTAAATTTCCCGCTTGTTGCAACAGTTTTGCACAATCCGGTGACGTCAGCCGCGCCCCAACTCAACTGCAATTGAAACTCCCAAAGAGGAAATAAAAGATGCTTTCAGCGTCACTGGGCAAACCTTCAAGGAGGCAAAATTAGAAAAACAAGACTGAAACAAGAGCAGCTGTCAGGCCAACTGATGGTTTATCCTAGTCTTGAGAAGGATTCAACAAGTTTCTAGCTCTCAGGAGTGGACTGCTGTTTGGGCATAGGATTAAGGTGACAGATCTAAATGGCTGCAAAGCAAAAACCAGAAAGAGGGTTTCCGAATAACAGCAAGAAAAATGTCAGGAGAAATGCAAAAGTGCTGTCTGCCACAAAATCTAAATTGTTTTTATAATGCTCTTAACTAAATTGAAAATTGCTGATTTTTTAATAATAAATGTTTTTAATTTTTCTTTACAAATAGTCACTTACTGCAAACTTTATATTTCCATATAATACATTGTACCAACTGTAAATAAGTGACTATAGTTTTCCCTTCATATTCATAGAACTGTAGAGTTGGAAGAGACCACAAGGGCCATCCAGTCGCTGGGGTTTCGTTCCAGGAAACACCCCCCCCCCCGTGGATACCAAAATCCATGAATACTCAAGTCCCATGATATGCAATGGCACAGCAAAATGGTATCCCTTATATAAGATGGCAAAATCTTGGGATTATTATTTTTTAAAGAATATTTTCAAGCCGTGAATACCAAATCCGTGGATATGGAGGGACAACTGTATTTGCAAAGGAAAATTAAATACATTTATTACTATTTTAAAAATCAGCAATTTTCAAAGAAAATAGTTAAGCGCATTATAAAAACAATTTAGATTTTGTGGCAGACAGCATATTTGCATTTCTCCTGACATTTTTCTTGCAGCTCTAAATGGCTGCCAACCAAAACTAGACTTTACCTTCAATGCTCTTGGGTTCCTGGTTCAAGGTTCTGGTTTTACAGCGAAGGCCTTCCCCGCTTCCATCAATCCAAATATACGTGGCTAGTACTTTTTTCCCTTGAGGTAGCTTCATGTACTGGTCTCTGACCCTCTTGTTTAACTTGGAACTGTGTGACACAGACATGATGGCGATCTAAGTGATGGAAAAAAAGCAGGTTTTTAAGAGTCCAGCAACATGGAATGAGTCCTAAGTGTTTCTCAACCCTGCTTTATGTAAATCCACCTTGGAAGCATAGCCAGAGGGTGAGGACTTATCTCTCTTTTTAAAAACAAACAAGTATAAAAATTAAGCCAAAGGGCTATCAAATTCAATGGGCCCTTTTCCCCACCCAACCCTGGGGGTGTAGAGGTCTTGAGAAACTTCATTCCACCCTAGCAGTCAATTCATGAAAGCGGAAGGATGCAAAGCAGACCTGAAAAAGGCATCACACCCTCTGCCCACTAAGAGGATGATGGTATTAACAGCCACATACACACACACACACCCAGGTGCCAGGGTGGGGCAGCTGCTGCTACTCTGTGGGTGCTTAAGAAATGGGGTAAACAAGGTCTCAGGTCTAACAACCCCGTCCCTGCGAGGGAGGATTCTTCAGCTATAGTTCAACCAGTTCTGGGGTCAAGCAAAGAGGGACTGAATTGCAGCAGCCAATAAAGAACCCTATTGTAACAGAGCTTGGGGGGGGGGATGACCTTTTTGATGGTAGCTCCTAGATTTCCCCCAGCCATGGTTGGGGGATTCTGGGACCTGCCATCCAAAAAGCAATATTTATCAAGCTTTGCACTGGAGACCCGATAGACCTTTGGGTTATACAAACCAGCTTTCAGGAGGGAAAAGGTTTAGTTCAAGGATGGCAATCATGGCCCCCCTCTCCTGCTGAACTGCAACTCCCAGCATTCCTCACCTGTGCTTATGCTGGCTAGGACTGCTGGGAGTTGCAGTTCAACAACCACTGGAATGTGCAATACCACCACCACCAAGCCTGCTGAGTTGGAAAACATTTTGCCTGGGAAGGAAAAAGCCCCCCCCCTTTTTTTAAAAAGGGGGCATGTTACCCTGCAAAGGATGAGGGATGCCAGCTCAATGGATTACAATTCCCATCAGTCCAAGCCAGCATGAATGATCGGTATATAGTTTAAAACATGCAGGGGGTGCCAGGGCAGGCTGACATGCCATTTTTTGCAACTTATAAAATTTCCTTCCTAGTATCTTATCCTGCCCCACCTTTTCTGGCATATGTATGGCACAGGTGATTCATCAACTCTTTTAAGTTTCTTTTTTAATTTAGGGGGGGAAATTAGGGCTTTTCAGTTGTCATAATTGTATGTTTTGGTTTTGTTACTAAGTTTCTGTTTTTCTCTTTTTGTTTCTTATCAGAAATTATAATACAATAGACAAATAGTATTATTCCCCTGCCTATCCCAAAAGAAAGCATACTAGCAAACCACATGAAAACCAATAAGCCTTCTCCACCTAAGCACCTTCCAGACATGTCAGACTAGAGAGCCCATCATCCTCAGCCAGTGTGTCCATGGTGGCTGGGGTGATGGGGCAGCCATAGCCAAAGACACCCAGAACACACCAGGTCAGGGAACCTATGTTGTTGTTGTGTGTCTTCAAGCCATTTCATACTTATGGTGACATGAAGGCAAAACCATCACAGGGTTTCCTCGACAAGATTTGTTCAGAGGGAAGTTTGCCTTTCCCTTCTTCTGAGGCTGAGAGTGTGTGACTTGCTCCAGGTCGCCCAATGGGTTTCCATGGCCAAGCAGGGATTCAAACCCTGGTCTCCAGAGATGTAGTCCAACGTTCAAACCATACCACCACACTGGCTCTCCTATGTCCTAATAAATCAGTACACTTTGCACATGCTCTGGAACCCTTCTACTGCCTTTAGGAGATGTGTTTGGAGGTTCACAGCCCATCTCTCCTCGGCTGAAGGATCCCTCCCCACCTTTTATAAAATACAGGTGATGGAAATATCCACAGGTAAATCTTTATTGCAGGGAGAAGAGGGCAAATACACTTAGGTAAGAATATCAGTTTCAATATCAAATACAATATCAAAAACAAAGCCAGCCCCAAGTTTTACCCCTCCTGAGATTGGCTGGAGATACAGAAAGAAAAGAACCAGGAAGTAATGAACATGCAAGGAACTTGAAAAACAAACAGTGAAATAAATGCAAAGGGCAGCCCAAGGGGATTTGTTAATTCCGGTTTAAAGTGAATAACAGGCAAAGAATATGTATCTGGACTACCTAGAAAAGGCAGAAAATTGTGAGCCAAGTTTTCCAAGCCCAACAGAACACTTCTTCAGGTTGATTTTTTTTTTCAAAAAATGGGGAGGAAGGAAAAGCAAAAAGATGTTGCAAGGATTTTTTAAATACCAGTTTAAGGGGAGGAACAGGCAAACAATCTTTATTGGGACCACCTAAAAACAGATACAACATTTTGAGCAAGTTTTCAAGACCCACAGAATACTTCTTCAGGTTGGATGTTGCAAAAATAAAACTGGGGGAGGGAAAGGAAAAGCAGAAAGACGTTGCAAGGCAAGACAAACCGAACAACCCCAGAGTCAGTGTAGGTAGCATAGTGGTCAGAGCACTGGACAGGGACTTGGGTTCAATTGTCATTGAGTCCTGAAACTCAGGGGTGGCCAGTCCTTCTCTTTCAGCCTGGCCTACTTTGCAGGGTTATTGTGGGGACAACATGTGGAGGGCAATCTTGAGGTTGTTGGAAGAAGAGTGTGGAATGTAAAATAAAACATGGAGAGAAAAACAAACCACCAATATATCTCTTCTTGGGAATAGGATGAAGTGGGGAAGATTATTCTGTTCAAAAGATGTTAGTTTGTTTTAATTTGTATTGTAAGCCGCTTTGAGAGCCATTTGGGAGAAAAGCAGGATATAAATCAAATAAATAAATAAGAAAGAACATGCTGTTTTAGGGACTGTTGAAGCCTTAAAATTTAGTGCCTGAATCACTGCTATAAAGAAGCTTGAATACAATCACATTACTGCTAAAATTACTGATTCTAACTGTATTTTAGATAAAACAATTAGCCTAGTTAAATCCAGCATGGCCGGTTGCCTGTTTGGGGATTCTGGAATGTGTAGTCCACAAAATAGCTTCACCAAGAGCTGCCCCAATTTCAGAGAAATTAAATGCAGAAACTGTGATTATATATATATATATAAATTGACAAAAACCGTTGTGAAAGACATCCAGAGCATACTGGGTTGAGGAAACCTGTACTGTATCACAATTCATCAATGCACTCTGCACATGCCCTGGGACCCTTCCCCTTTCTATATAAAGTTGTCCCTCCATATCCACGGATTTAAATATTCACAGCTTGAAAATATGCTTTAAAAGTAATAATCCAAAAAGCAAACCTTGATGTTGCCATCTTATATAAGGGGCACCATTTTGCTATGCCATTGCATATCATGGGATTTGAGTATTCACGGATTTTGGTATCCACGGGGGTCCTGGAACCAAATCCCAGCAAATACAAAGGAACAACTGTATATAAAACCAGGGGCAGAAAGGGAAGAAAAAGAAGTTTTATAGGATCTTTAAGACAAACTGATGTTAGCAAGAGCTAACATCATTTCCATCCATTTCCTCCCTGGGCGCGTGGAAAATAAACACTAACCCACACCAATAAATGTGTCCATCTTTAGGATCCCACAGAACTCTTTGTTGTGGCAGTTTTGATTTTTTGCTACAAGAGCCTCACAGGAAATGAATCCTTTGGAAATGATGAAAAACAACAACTAAGCTTTTCCATAATTTCTCATGAGCCGAAAGGCTGAGAGGCCAAGACTTGCAATGCTCCAACACCATGCATTTTCACAGCCACCTAGCATGGTTCCAGAATATTTGCCAGTTCCCATCATCCCCTGATGGGTGGGGTGGGGGACACATCCCTATCCCTGGGGGGGTGCTTTGCTACATATTTAGTGGGCTTTTTGTCTTCCAACTGCCCAGCGCATTAGAAGAACAAAGACTCCATTGTGCTGGGTAGGGGAAAAGTTTCGCAAGCAGGCGAGTGGGAAGCATGTTTGTTGTTACCTAGGAGGAGCCGCAGACATGCCTATGGGGCTCCTCGGAGGAAAATGGCCCACTTCTTCCCAGAGTCACAAGGAACACGTGGAAGAGAGGGGGGAAAAGTTGGGTCAAGTTGAAAAGCAACAGGGCTTTTTCTCCTGCAGGGTCGGGCCCGGTGTGGAGAGAAAGAAGAAGAAAAGAAATAATCCAGGTTGAAACTAGATGATTTGCCATGGCTCCTTCCTATGGAATCCAGGAATTTGTAGTTTGGCGAGGCATTTCTTGGGCCGAGAAGGCTAGAGACCTTGTCAAACTACAAATCCCAGGACTCCATAGGAAGGAACCAGACAAATAACCCCGTTTCAGTGCCCGATCTCCCCATGCGCTTTTACGCATCCATCCATTTTTACGCTTTGCCATTCCAAGCAGAGATTCCTCGGAATTAACCTCCCAGCCCCAATTGGAAGAGGAAGAATTTTTTTTTCCTGGTTTGGACTTTGCTGCAAGAGAGCCTTGAAGTCCCTGGTATCCAACGTGTGGCCCTCCAGGTACAGCTTCCAGCATCCTTGACCCTTGCAGCCTCAGGCTCAAGCTTCGGGGAGCTGCGAGTCCAAAACCCCTGCAAGGCCAAAGTTTGGGAACCGTTGCTTTGAAGCAGTGGGGTCCAACCTGTGGTCCCTCCAGGTGTTTGGGGACTACAACTCCCAGCATCCCTGTCCAGCTGGCTCAACCTTCTGGGAGTTGGGAGTCCAAAACCCTTGGGGGGGGGCAAAGAAAGCTTGGAGCCCGCTGCTTTAAGGTGAAGTCTTTCTGCCAGGCTGGCGGTGGATTCTGGGAATGACAGTCCCCTCCCCAAAAAAGAATGGTGGTCCCCCCCCCCGGCCGGGAGTTGTTTGAGAATAAAAGTCAGGGAGAGGGAGATGGAGAAAGGTGCCTCTTCGGGGTCCTCCCCACCCACCCCAACCAAGGAAACTAGATTTTTTGCATGGCTCCTTCCTATGAGATTCCTGGGATTTGTAGTTTGACGAGATCCTTCGCCTTCTCCGCCCAAGAGTGCGGGTGCCTTGCAAAATTACAAATCCCAGGATTGCATAGGAAGGAGCCATGCAAAGAATCCACTTTCAACCAGGATTATTTCTCTAGGGTGCATGCCCCCTTAGCTCCCTGCTTGCTTGCTTACCTTCCGCGGGGCGCGCTGATGGTGTTGCGCGGGTGCTTCTCTTTCCCCAGTCCCGGACCGGCCGCCTCTTCGCCCGCCCCACCGACACCTCTTATAGCCGGGCTAGATCTCTCCTCCCTCCCCCCCACGCGGGACAGAGGAGGAGCCAAGCCCCAAGAGGGGGGCGGTATCTCTTCCCAGAAGGTGGGGTCAGGACTTCCCCTCCAAGCTCTCTTTCGCTTTGGGGGACGCCTTGGCCACTCAGAAGCCAGAACTTGGGGCTGGGGAGGTTTGCACTCTGTACGCGCCCAGAGGCCTGGTTGCTGTTCATAGAATCAGAGAGTTGGGGAGCATCCAAAGGCCATCTAGTCTAACCTCATTCTGCCCCGCAGAAATGCCCAATCAAAGCATTCCTGACAGATGAACATCCAGCCTCTGTTTAAAAACCTCCAAAGAAGGAGACTCCACCACACTCCCAGGTAGTGCACTCCATAGAATCATAGAAGAGTTGGAAGAGACCCCAAGGACCATAGAGTCCAACCCCATGCCTTGAAGGAATACACAATCAAAGCACGCACCACAGATGGCCATCTAGCCTGTGTTTAAAAACCTCCAAAGAAGGAGACTCCACCACACTCCCAGGCAGTGAATTCCATAGAATTATAGAAGAGCTGGAAGAGACCCCAAGGGCAATCTAGTCCAACCCTCTGCCCTGTAGGAATACCCAATCAAAGCACACCCCACAGATGGCCATTCAGCCTCTGTTTAAAAACCTCCAGAGATAGAGATTCCACCACACTCCCAAGCAACACATTCATAGAATCATAGAAGAGACTCCCAAGGGTCATCTATTCCAACCCCTGCCTGCAGGAATACACAAAACATACTCCACAGATGGCCATCTGGCCTCTGTTTAAAAACCTCCAAAGAAGGAGACTCCACCACACTCCCAGGCAGCACGTTCCACTGCCAAACAGCTCTTACTGTCAGGAAGTCCTTTCTAATGTTTAGATGGAATCTCTTTTCCTGTAGTTTGAACCCATGGCTCCATGTCCTAGTCTCTGGAGCAGCAGAAAACAAGCTTGCTCCATCCTCAGTATGACATCCCTTCAAATATTTAAACATGACTATCCTGTCCCTTCTTAACCTTCTCTTCCCCAGGCTAAACATACCCAACTCCCTAAGTCTCTCAGAGTAGCACTAAGCAAACAAGGGGGGAGGATTGGGAGTGACTCTACCAGACCTGTGGGGGGAGGTCAGAGGGGGACAACGTTTTTACAATTTCTCTTTTCTGTTTTCCAATTCCTCATCAAACATACGTACTAGATAGACATAGATAACAGACATACATAATAGAAGTTGGGCCATTTTAAAAGCAGGTGAAAAAGTGGGATGATAAAGGATTAACCAGGGATTGTTTAGACAACAACAATGAATGCGGGCAGAATACCTTTTGTCCAGATGAGTTCCTGCCAGGATTTGCCATATTGAGAAGGAAGGGGGCTGAAAACTCCAAGTAGTTCGCGATAACAGCTTTTGCTGTTTCTCGCAATCTTTTTTTAAAAAGTACGTGAAAATGTGCATAACAGGATGTCTGAACAACCAATTCGAATAGGGGCACACCCAGGAAGTCAAAACGTGATTGGTGGGATGTGCGCAGGGGTGGGCTTGCCGGTGACGAAGTGGCCGGAGACACCACTGTTGTTTTCGGGGACACGTTTGAGCACATGATTGAGCACTATTTTCAAGCAGCAGAGCAAAAAAAAAAAGTTTGTATGCAGAAGATCGCTCTTCTGTATGTCATTTAATGACAAAAAAAAAAAAAAGGGAGAAATGGAGGCAGATTTTTGGGAAATAATAAGGCGGGTAATTCACTCACGGCCACCATTTTTTCTCATGGGCATGCTCCGTGTGAACTGCAAACTCGGATAGCTTTCCATGCCAACAATCTTGTGAATGATTCGTGGGGACAAATGAACACTGCTGCAATAGTGAGGTAATGCATTATTTTTCACAATCAGCCCTTGAAACCTGGCTGATGATTGTTGTGCACCTGAGGCCAAAGAACTGTGAAAACAGGTCCTGCATACCTCCTTCCCTGGTAACCCAAAGAGGGCATTCAATTGCTTAATGGAGGTGGGTTGCCTTTGCTTATGTCACCAGTAGGATTTCTTGCCCTAGGATGTCCATCCGAAAGGGGGTGAAAAAGCAGTGGACAAAGAACACATCACAGCAACAACAACACCCCCCAAAAACCCCCCACAACTGACCTTATCTTTTTATGTCTGGAAAGAATTTTGTTCCTTGCTCAACAAGGAGCTGTAGATCAATTGACCAGGGTTCCTTTTCTTTTTTGTCTTAATCAGCTACCTTCATGGTGGTTGGATAGTGTGGGGGGGAGGAAGCCCTCCTTAAGGGTGGGTAACACAAAGATGGTGTGACAAGGTCTGACATAGAGAGGGAAAAGGATGGAGAATTTTCACTACCATCCTGTGATGTCATAAAGGGAGCAACTGACTGTGTGATGCTCTAGACCAGTGGCTCTTAACCCTTTCTTCACCAGGGACCCCTTTTAAATAGCTTTGGTTGCCATGGCCCCCTAAGACTTAACTCAAGATTTCAAACAACAACAACAACACAATTACACCATCCATTAAGCCTTTCCTCAGAAGCACTGGAGGGGGAGGGAAGACTTTTCTCCTGCTTCTTCCTGCATGTTTGTGGCTGGAGGGGATTGAATGGCAATGTGTGGGCCAAGCCAGCCTTTACCTTGGATCCTGTCATGTGGCCAGTGAGGAGGTGGGCCAAGCAGGCTTCAAGCCTTTGCGGACCCCTTGTGAGGACATCGCGGACCCCTAGGGCTACCTGGACCACAGGCTAAGAACCACTACTCTAGGACAGTAGCTCTTAAGATTTTCATACCAGGGACCCCCTTTAAATATATTTTGTTGCCATGAACCCCCAAGACTATTGAACTCAATAATAATAATAATAATACAATCACACCATGCATTAAGCCTTCCTTTAGACGAATTGGTGGAGGGGGAGGGAAGACTTTTCTCTTGCTTCTTCCTGCAAATTTGTGGCTGGAGTGGATTGAATGGCAATACACAGGCCAAGCCAGCCTTTGCCTTGGCTCCTGTCATGTGGCTGCTCCACTGCAGGGAGGAGGTGGGCTGAGCAGCCGTCAAGCTTATGGGGACCCCTGTAAGGACATTGCGGCCCCCTGGGGGTCCCCAGACCACAGGCTAAGAACCACTGCTCTAGAAGACACCAAGGCTATCCATGGCTATTAGTCAGGATGGGTTCTGTATTACCGCCAGACGCAGAGGTACTGGGTCTGTCATTTCCGATTGCACTCCTGTCTTGCTTGTGTGCTTCCCAAAAACATTTAGTTGGTCACTGGGGGAGTCCAGATGCTAAAGCAATTAAGGATGTACCCTCCCAACATTTCTGAGATGAAAATAGGACCCATGCAGCAAAGCAACATCAGAGTGTGGTCAAGATGGCAAAAGTTGTTAATGAGGAAGAACACACACAAGCAAGGGAAGGCTGCCACAGTTTGCTTTTGCCAGAGCCTACAGGGAAGGGCAAGTTGTCCCCTTCTCCTCTCTTCTCCCCCATTCCTTTTTGAGTTAACTGAGTGCAAACGCCTTTTACACTCTGAACTCAGTTTGCAGCTGAGGAGCCAAATGAAAGCTGCTGGAAATTGGTGTTACTACACTTCAGTCCACATTTTATTGCCTCATATAGACAAGTCTCTTGAGGACTGGGGTGCCATTTGCATTAAAACAGTGATTTTTCTCCAAAATAAAAATGCCCACACAGGTCAAGGGAAAGAATTTGACATGCCCTATGATCTCAGCATAGCTGCCAACCACTTGTACTCTGGTTGGGGCAGGTACAATAAATATTATCGCCCAAAGGAGAAAGGACCCTGTGGTTCTAGGCACTGGTCCCAAGGTCGCAGAGAAGAAGGCGATGGTGGAGCCAGAAGCAAAATATAGACGCACTCTCCCATCTTAGCAAAAGGTCGGGGAGATTTAATCTCAACAAAAGACCTTGTCAGAACGGTTTACCTTCTTGCCCAAGCATACAAAACACATATCTTCTTTCTTTCTTTCTTTTTTTGGAGAAAAGACATCCAGCATTGGGTAAGGCATGTGGGTGGGTGGATGTATACCTTCTGTTGTGTTTGCATTGTTGCTGAAATCAAAGATGAAAAACAGAGGACCCTGGTGTTTATTCGGTGGTTAACCAGCAGTCTGCTTCATGTTAGCTGATAAAGCATTTTTTAGGAGTTTTGTCTTAAGACCAACCCAGAGGTTCCTTCTATTATGTCTTACGGACAGAGTTGCAAAGGGACTGGAGATGTGGTACTTTCTGTTGTGACAGACTGCTCAGCTGTGCCAGTTGATCACTTCTTCGGTCACATATATGTGAAACTTGCTGCAGTCGGCACCTCTGGTCCAACCTTGGAGGAGAGTGATTCTATGATGTTGCTTGGGTTCCCGTGTCTCAGATTTTATCTGTGAAATGTTGGAGGGTGTGTGCCGGGGTGGGGAAATCAGGGCACACAGACTGCATAGGGACTCCATAACCATTTTTGAGGTTCCTAGTGCCTGCTCCCCCCAGCAACCCTTCAAAATGTCTTTCGAAAAATTAGGCATCTTTGGCATACCCACCCACCCATGTGAAGCTGTTTTAGACCCAGGAGAGGCATTTTTCAAGCCAGGAAATCAACGGCTGGATTATTTCCTATTCAGATAAAGACCTCTCCTGGGCCAAACATGATCCAGGAGGCCAAAACGTGGAGAAATTGCTCCCATGTTCTTTAGGGACCATTTCTAGCAATATGACATTTTTAAAAATCCCTAAAAGTTTAAAAATTTGAAAGAACACGGCAGAGGGTTGGGCTCACCAAAGTCTTGGGGGGGGGTGTTCAGTGTGGACTCCCTACCCTGCCCTAATCTGTAGTTTATATATCTGACTTTTCTTCGCAAATGAAGATTCAGGAAGGACTCATCCCGCACTTTCTGCAAGTGCGCTGATGACTAAAAAGGCCAATCCGAGATAAACAAGTCCGGTTGCAGAAAGCTCAGCAGAAGGTCTCCTTGGGTAATGTTTCCAGGTTGTGATTCTTTCTGCATTGTAATTTCTCTTCAAGACTTGTTCAGCGTGAGTTCTCAAATAAAGCTGTAGCATTGTGGATGATGCGTCTCCATGCCTTCCGATGTGAGGCCAGGGCGGACCATTGTTGGTGATCAATTTGGCCGAGCCTGAGATGTTGTTTCAGGGAGTCCTTGTATCGCTTTTTTGGAGCACCCCTCTTACGCTGACCCGTGGCAAGTTCACCGTAGAGTACTATTTTGGGGAGGCAATGGGCCTCCATCCTAGAAATGTGCCGATATGATTGTAGTTTATATAGCCTGCATGTATATATGTCACGGCCCAGATGACACCTCAGTGGCTGAATTTTTCTATTGCCTCCCTTTCCCCCCCTTTCTTGACAACAGCATAAGAGGAGCCACTTTGGATCTGGCCAATGGCCTGTTTCACCCAGCGCACTGTTCCCATCTGTTTGGCCACCCTTGTCCTAGTAAATATGCTGGCAATTACGGCCTTAATGAGTAACCTCACATGTCTTGGCTGGTCTGCTGACAAACAAGACAGAAGCCTCCTTCACCAGCCAGGAACTAGTCAGGACTGGCTTTACATCATCTCCTGTCCTGAGGAAAGTGAAAGATTTTTTTGAGCCTCGCTCAAAATTGATGAAGGGTTTGGTTGTCACTGCTGGACCCAGCACCGATCTCTAAGGTTTGCTGTCATCAAGTGAGCCGGCCCTACTGTTAGGCAGATTGAAGACATTGCCTCAGGTGGTAGATATTGGGAGGGTGGCAGTAAGGGGTTGCGGAGAGGGTTTTGTGCTACACCACCTGACCATCGCTCCCTAAACTATCCTGTGGATTATGTGTTTGAGTGGTTTGAGCATTGGCCTATGACTCTGGAGACCACAGTTCAAGTTACCACTCAGCCATGGAAACCCAATGGGTGACCTTGGGCAAGTCACACACTCTCAGCCTGAGGACAGCAAAGGCAACCCCCCTATGAACAAATCTTGCCAAGAAAACCTTGCGAAAGGGATTCACCTTAGGGCCACCATAACTCGGAAACGACTTGAAGACACACAGAAACAAAATGCCCCATTATCAATATTGAAGAAAGATTTGGCCACCTGTCCAAGTGGCATTTGGACATGGTGTTGGAAAGGATGCCATCTTGTATTCTTTCTTTGGCTGAAGGACTAAAATATGTTGGGCCAGCCCTATCATTGTACAATGGACTTCTTCCTCCTGGTTACACCATGGAGGCTGACAGCTAGGTTATTTCATGGCCAAGATAGACAATCGTGACACTCCTGGTTTATAGCCCTAGTCAGCATAGCCAAGAAGAAGGAATGATGGGAGCTGCAGTCCCAAGACATTTGGAAAGCCCTAGTGGCTCAGCCTAGCTTAAGAGGATTTCTGAAGCCAAGCGCTTGACCCTGTGGTTTGCTGCTGAAGGGATGGAGTCAGTCAAGGTTTTTTAGCTCAGTGGTAAAATAAGAACTCAGCACACAGAAGTTCCCAGGTGCAATCCTAATAATTTCCAGGCAGGGCTATTCAATTTTAAAGCCTTAGAAAGTCTTGTCAACAAGTCTTCTCCAGCTTGGCATCCACCAGATATGTTGTATATACCTTCCACCTGTCCCGATTTGGCAGGGACAATCCCAATTGCTCCTTTATCATCCCATTTTTCTAGCTGCTTTTAAAATGTCTGTTTCTCTCACACACTTTCCCCTTTATCCTCAGTTTACCCTCCATTGCTGCAAACTGAGTTCAAAGTGGAAAAGTTGTTCACACTCAAATTAGCCCAGCAGGGGGGAAGAGAAGAGCAGGAGGCAAAAATCTCCCCCTTCCCAGTCAGCTCAGTCAAAAGCAAACTGCTGCAGCTCCTCTTAGCTTGTCTGTCCTTCCTCATTACAGTAGGGGTCCTGTGGATACTGAAAACCATGAATAATAGCGAACACTATTGAAAATGATGGGACTTCTAGTTTAAAATACCATTTAATTTTAATTTAATTAGGTATTTATACCCCACTCTTCAGCCACAAAGGCTATCAGAGCAGCTTACAATTTGTTTTCAGCAATAACAATTTATACATCTACGCTGCATTAAGCAGTTTCCAGTGTGTGTTAGCTAATTGCCCCCACAAGCCGGGTACTCATTTTACTGACCTACGAAAGGATGGAAGGCTAAGTGAACCTTGGAGCCCGCTGGAATCGAACTTGCAACGTGGTGACTTACAATACTGACATCTAACCACTGCGGCACCAGGGCTCCCATACCATAGAGTTGCCTTGGAGGACCTAGAAAATGGCTAGAGAGGACACATTTTCTAGGAAGACTCTCTGGTAGGTGTGCTGTTTGGTCTCCCATGGATAATTGAATCAGTGAATAATGAATCAGTGGATATGGGGGACCTATTGTAATCACTTCTGCCATCTTGACCATACTCTGACGTTGTTTGGCTGCACATGTTCCAGTATTCATCTGCAAAATGCTGGAAAGTATGAGGCTACAGTCCACTTAGAAAGAAGCCGCAGTGAATTCAGCTAGACTTACTTCCACGGAAACAAGCCCAGGGGTTTAGCTGAGCCAACAGCATTCTTTTCCTGAGACTTTTCCTACAAGGTTATCGTGCCCTCTCATCTTGTTTTATGATGCTTATGCTGGTCATCTCTTGCCCCGTTTTTCTGGCCTTTGACTTTGCCTTAATCCTTTCTGAGGTGCAATTTTAGCCCTTAAGAAGGAAGGAAGGAAACTGAACAGCAAAAGTTGTTTTCCTTCTACAGTGGGGACACTGAGGTTTGCTTTGGAGAGGATTAGATGCCGCCTACTCTGGTGTTTACAATTTGGCTTATCTCGTCCTCTAATTGTTGCCTCTGCGTCTCTTCTTTTAAAATGCCAAAGTCCATGACGTAGTCATAGGGGCTCACTTTCTTCTTTGACAGCAACTCCTATAGAAAAATCCTAGATATGGGAAAGAATTGCTGGAAAATCCAATAAATCCTCTTGAAACTTGCTGCTGTAAACAGATGGCTAGTCTTAACACATGGGCTTGAGATAGAGAGAGAAAAAAAATAGGTGAACACTCTGAAGTCACTATTATCGGGTCTTTTAATTCATCAGGTTGCCAACTCTTTTTCTTTAAGGGGCTCCTATGCACTTAATTGGGATGGACCAAGCAGAAATCCAAATAGTCAAGCTCCCACTGCATCCACACCAATGTCTGCAGGGTAGGAAAATGTTTGCTGGCTGATCCCTTTGATTTGCTATATAGCTTGCTCACTTTTTAATTATCATTTTTAAAGAGCCCTGTGTCTGTACCTTTAGTAGCTGCCTGAAAGACTCTCTCTCTTGATCTGTATGATACATGCTGGATTTGATTTTAATTTTTGTACACAATCTTGAAGAGATTCTGTAGTGGTGATTGTTGTCTGCCTTGAAGCTGATTCCAAATTATGGCAATGGTATTTTAGGATATTCTTCGCAAGATTTACAGTAGACCCTTGGGTTTGGTTTGGGTGTTGGACTAGGACCCTGGAGACTGGGGTTCAAATCCCTGCTTGGCCATGGAAACCCACTGAGTAGCCTTGGGCAAGTCACACTCTCTCAGCCTCAGAGGAAGGCAAGGGCAAACCCCCTCTGGACAAATCTTGCCAAGAAAACCCTGTGATAGGTTCACCCTAGGGTTGCCATAAATCAGAAATGACTTGAAGGCACACAACAACGAGGACAAGGAACCTATCCGTCTTCTTTCTATGTTATTTCTGCCTCTGGAACCAACTTTTCTGTTAAAGAACAAATGCTCAGGAACACATCAACTTCATTAACTAAGGTACACCTGTATAGGATCATATTCCTAATATACCTTTAACAAAAAGAAACCCTCAGCCCCTTGGCTTTTCCACCATAGCAGTACAGCCTTTTGCAAAATTCAGCAGACCCCATATGGACTAGAATAGGGGTGGACAAGTGTGGAAGTATAGGGAAGCCCCCCCCCACAAGAACCTTTGAATGGCCAGCCCCCTGCCATACCCACATTTTTTGCAGCCCACCCCCCAAACAAATCATTTTTTAAATCCCCAAATGCCTTCTAGCATGCAAGGGGGCATTTTCACTTTTTGGACCTTCCCCAGGCCATTTTAAGTCAAGGGAGGCCTCTTTTTTTTAACTACAGAGGGTGAATGGATCTCAATTCCTGTTCACTTTTTTAAAAAAATATTTTTTTATTTAAATAATTTTTATTCAGTATAAATTTCAAACACATACAGACACAAACATAGATATCAGACATATAAGACATATACAAAGGCACATACAAAACATTTAACATTTCCCTCCCCCCCCTTTAAAATTGACTTCCCGTATCTTGTTCGCTTTTTCAAAGAAGGCTTCATCAGCGCTGTCTACGCACAATCCTAAATATACACTGGACTGACTATGTGACGAATGTTGCTGTCCTTGAGCAAGCAGGGATCACCAGCATTGAAGCCATGATATTGAGAACGCAGCTGCGCTGGGCCGGGCACATTTCTAGGATGGAGGACCATCGCCTCCCAAAAATACTACTCTACGGTGAACTCACCACGGGTCAGCGTAAGAGGGGCGCTCCAAAAAAGCGATACAAAGACTCCCTGAAACAACATCTCAGGCTTGGCCAAATTGATCACCAACAGTGGTCCGCCCTGGCCTCACATTGGGAGGCATGGAGACGCACTATCCACAATGCTGCAGCCTTATTTGAGATCTCACGCCGAACAAGTCTTGAAGAGAAACGACAACGCAGAAAGAATCACAACCCAAAAACATCACCCAAGGAGACCTTCTGCTGTGCTTTTTGCAACCGGACTTGTTTATCTCGGATTGGCCTTTTTAGTCATCAGCGTGCTTGCAGAAAGCGCGGGATGAGTCCTTCCTGAATCTTCGTTTGTGAAGAAAAGCCAGAGAAATTGGCTCAACACTGGGCACAGGATAGAAATACCCTTCCATACCCCCTGAGGGCATTTGGGGGGCTTGCTTTGCTTTGCTTTCTTTCTTTTTTCCCTGTTTTCTTTTTTGCAATTTTCAAAGAAATAATAATTGCAAACTCCTCTCAATGCCTCTGTAAATAGAGACCCTGTGGAAAGCTTGTGGAATGTATCTCTTCATACCAAGGTGGTTTTGTACTCTTTGGGGGTCCCTGGAAAATACAGGTTCTCATTCCATTTCTGCAGTGGCTAATTATGGGTATTTTTGCTAACTGTTGCATGTTTGGATGTATTTCTCTCTCTCTCCCCCCTTCTTTTATTTCCTGAGAGAAGGCGATAAGAAACATTGCCCTTGTGAAGTCTCAAAAGCAAGGTCAGCAGCCGGACTGTTTTGCTGCATTTTCTTTGCAGCTGCTTTCAAAGGGAGACTTACAAAGTAGGGCTCTGTGCAAAGCCAGGAACACCCTAGAACAAAAGAAAAGTTGCCACTTTCCCTTGCTTACTGTTCTCTTAACAGGCTCGAAAGTTAAACCAGGTTTTTGTGTGCCTATCAGCATGGTGTAGTGGTTTGAGTCTTGGACTAGGGAGACCAGGGTTTAAATATCCACTCAGCCATGAAAACCCACTTGGGCAAGTGCATGCAAAAGGGATCTAGGAGTCTTAGTGGATCACAAGCTGAACATGTGACAGCAGTGTGACTTGGCAGCCAGAAAAGCCAATGCGATTCTAGACTGCATCAATAGGAGTATAGTGTCTAGATCAAATAGTGCCACTCTATTCTGCTTTAGTCAGACCTCACTTGGAATACGGTGTCCAGTTCTGGGTACTGCAATTCAAGATGGATATTGACAAGTGGAATGTGTCCAGAGTAGTTTGACCAAAATGGTAAAAGGTCTGGAAGCCATGCCCTATGAGGAGCAGCTTAGGGAGGTGGGTATGTTTAGCCTGGAGAAGAGAAGGTTAAGGGGGGACATGATAGCCATGTTTAAATATTTGAATGGATGTCATATTGAGGATAGAGCAAGCTTGTTTTCTGTTGCTCCAGAGACTAGGACATGGACTCAAGCTACAGAAAAAGAGATTCCACCTAAACATTAGGAAGAACTTCCTGATGATAAGAGTTGTGTGACTATGGAATGCACTGCCTCAGAGTGTGGTGGAGTCTCCTTCTTTGGAGGTTTTTAAACAGAGGCTAGATGGCCATCTTTTGGGAATGCTTTGACTGTGTATTTCTGCATTGCAGGGAGCTGGACTAGATGGGCCTTGGGGTTTCTTCCAACTAAGCCACACTCTCTCAACCATAGAGGAAAGCAATGCCAAACTTCCTCTAAATAAATCTTGCCCAGAAAATCCTAGGATATAGAGTGGCCAATAGTCAGAGCCAACTTGAGGGCACATTGCAGCAACAAAGCTCTTTTTTGTCCCAGTAGAACTGGAACCGATCTTGGAAACTATGAAGTCTTTTAAATAAAAAGTAACAGCTATCTCAGAGAGCCAGTGTGGTATAGTGGCTTGAATGCTAGACTAGGGCTGCAGGACACCACGGTTGGTATCCCTGCTTAGGCATAGAAACCCATGGGCTGAGCCTGGCTAAGGCCCACTCTCTCAACCTTTGAGGAAGATAATGGACCAACCTCCTATGTAGAAGTCTTTCCATGAAAACCTTGTGGCAGGGTTGCCAGAGCTGACTTGGAGGCACATATCAACACAGAAAAATCAGGTAAGAGAGCCTTCAGTAGGTTGAGGTTGGCAGCCTGTGAGTCAAATCTATTTCAGACAAGCCAGAGTTGCAAAAAAATTTTTTTTGTTAAAAGGATGGAGTTCTCTGCAACAGCTCAGAGGAGCAAGGCTAGTTCAGGGGACTTGGACATGTTGTATGGCATCGGGGTGGTTAGAAGCCTCCAGGTCAGGAGTGCAGTGAATCCACTGAAGGCTTGATCCCAGAAATTCAAGAAGCTATCCAAGGTGCTGAATCACAGTCCTTTAAAATATTTTCAGCACCTTGGATAGCTCCTTTTAAAAATCTGGAATATTTAGTGGATCTTCTAGACATAGAACATGATTGTCAGTGTATGCTTTCAATTTCTATTCATGCCCTTTGGTTTTAATTCTTTTTATTTTATTGTTAGCTCTGATGGTTTTGTTTAGTAGTTCTAAGGTCAATATGAATAGTAGTGGGGAGAGCGGGTAGCTTTGTCTTGTTCCTTTTAAAATTTTAAATGATTTTGATTTCTCTCCATTGATTATTAACCATACCTCTTCATCTTTATAGATGTTAAGAACACACACAAGAGGAAAGTAGGTTAATGGAACAATGCTTGTCTTATTTATTTATGTTCGGAAGTGGAATACACTGCCTCGGAGTGTGGTGGTGTCTCCTTCTTTGGAGGTTTTTAAGCACAGGTTGGATGGCCATCTGTCGGGAATGCTTTGATTGTGTATTTCTGCATGACAGCGGGTTGGACTAGATGGCCTTTGTGATCTCCTCCAACTCAATGATTCTATGATTCCTCATCATTGGCTGTGCTTGCTAGGGATGATGGAGTTGCAGTCCTATAGCAGGAAGACTGCAGGTGCCAACTCCCTGCCTTAGAAGGATGGAGGACTCTCACTCCCTGGAGGTCTCCAAAGGGGGACAGCCATATGTCAGGCATGCTTTAACTTTGGATTTCCTTCCTTGAACAGAGGGGTGGATTAGATGGCTTCTGAGACTGTCTGCCATCAGTATGACTCCGCTTGCTCTGCCTCTGCTGTTTGTGAGATCTTAGCTGATGGTTTTGGAGAAAACTTCCCCTTTCTAGTTTTGACATTACCACTCCCCCTTCTATACAGAAATTGTCGGTCACTCCAGGGCTTCCTCTCCTCCATTTCAAGACTGCTTGGATATCACCATGGAAACAGTTACCAATTAACAGCATCACAGTGCATAAACACTGCTTTTATCAGCGGAATTGGACATGTGCAATGGGGTACCCAGGAAACCTAGTTGTACTGAGCAAACAATGCCAGGCCGGTGGCTGCCAATGCATACTTCTATTCCATCTATATACCCTGCATGATCTATCCTGGAGACTCCGAGTGGTTTGAGCTTTGGACTGGGACATGAAGATTCCAGGTTCAAATCCCCCCTGAACCTAACTTGGAAATAAAGCGTTAAGAATAATGGCTAGCGTTTAGTATTGCCGTTACAGATGTATAACCAGGGGTTTGTCTATACAGCAAAAATACTCTTCATAGAATTCGAGGAGAATACATTTTGTCTAAATGGGATCCTGCATCAATCTGCCATATTTGGAAGGAGTGGGGCAAAAAACTCCAAATACTCTGTGGAAAAAGCTTTCGCGGCTTTCCCCGTATTTTTTAAAATAATGCGTGAGAATGCACGCTACCACTTGTTAGGACAGACAATTCACATCATTGCACATTTTCAGAATGGACAGCTGACTGGTCAGACATGCACAGGGGTGGCACTTGTCAGCAAGGCAGCGCCCGGCACCGCCATGTTGGATTTTCACCATAGCGATTGTGTGCTGAGGCGACGAAACAGCCTTTCTTCTTCTTTTCTTCTGTTTATTTAAGCACTTCTGCACTTTGGATTTGCTTTTTTAAAAATACTGTTCAGTAGCGGCAATTGGCGACAATAAAAACATGAGTAATTCATTTGCGCCCACCATCTTGATTCACAGGCATACCCATTTGAACAACAGATGCATATTTTGAAAAAAAAAAACAACACGTGGAGACAAATGAAAGCTGCTGAAAATTGGTGTTATTGCACATCAATCCACATTTTATTTCATCGTATAGACAAGTCCCTTGAAAAGGGCGGGGGAGTACTTGTGTTTCCACTTTCCACTGTTCTTATCTGCCTTGTCTGCCGCTGACATCTGGCCCCAAAATAATGCAATCTCTCCCCCTCTGGCTCTTGCTGTACTTGGAAAGTCCTACTTCAGATGTTCCCAAAACGAGAAATGAAAGTCGAGCAGATAGTGTTCTTTTTCTGAGTCATGCCTGTTGTGTCCAGTTCATTATTTTAATTTTTCTTTTCTTGCACAAACCTTTCTATTTCTTTTCAGGAAGGTCACAAACAGGCATGACTCCCTGCCCCTTCCAATTTATTCTTTACCTAATCATGTTTTCTGTTTAAAAGCATTGCCTCCATTGTAGTTTACAGCTGAAAAGCCAATGAAATAAGTAAGGTTTCCCCCCCCTCTACAGCCAAGCAACACAGACTCAAAACCTGAAACACCCCTGTTTTGGGGAATGATTGGAGCCACCTTTCCCAACCCTGCCACCCTCCAGCTGTTATGGAATACAAAACCCATTGTCCATGACCATCCTAAATGCAGCTAATGGGTGTTGGGGTCCAAACTGTGTAGAGGGGCACCAGATTGGTGAAGGCAAGATTTGTAGCCTGAGATCCTTCCTTCCATCCTTCCTCGCCATCTACATCCTACATATTATTTTGCTGTTGGTGAGGACAGAGAAAATGCCAGTGGAGTCAACAGCTCACCGGCTGCAAAACCTGTTTTCCCGGCTGCTCCGGGTTGGAGTGTTTCGTATGGTGTCCATCACACCCACGGTGGGCCTGTTTACCTGACCCAAATTGTTGAATGAGAGGGAGGAGGGAGAAGGGATGTGGGAACACAGGGAGTTGACTTATACTGGAGTCAGACCCTTGGACTTTCCAGCCCTGACTGGCAGCAATGCCTGGCCAGGATTTTGGGCAAGATTCTTTCCTAACCTATTCTACAGCTCCCAGTGGTCTCCCTTCCAAGTACTAAAAAGGCCCTTACCCTGCTTAGCTTCTGAAATTGGATGAGAGTGGGAATATTCAGGAAGTTATAGCATATCCTCCAGGTAGGGAGCTCTGGTGTCACAGTGGTTAAATGCTGGTCCTGCAGCCACAACGTTGCAAGTTCGATTCCAGCAGGCTCCAAGGTTCACTCAGCCTTCCATCCTTTCGTAGGTCAGTAAATTGAGTACCCAGCTTGTGGGGTCAATTAGCTAACACACATTAGAAACCACTTAATGTGGTGTAGATGTATAAATTGCTATTGCTTAAACAATTTGTAAGCCACTCTAGAAACCTTTGTGGCTCAAAAGTGGGGTATAAATGCTTACAAAAATAAATAAACTATCCCAATATAGCTGGGACAGTTCTGATTACTCCTCTGTCATCCCACTTTTCCAGTTGCTTTTCAAATGTCCCAATTTCTCACTCCACCTTCCACTTCTCCTGTTGTGTCTTCAGCTTACCCTCCATTGCTGCAAACCAAATTCAAAGAGCAAAAGTCAAGCTGAGGTCAATGAGGGAAAGTAGAAAGAAGAGGAGAGAGAAACCAAGAAAGTAGCCATCCCAGTAGCGGTGAAAGAAAATGTTCCCAGCATAGTGGACAAGCAGTGGCCATTTAGGAGTGGCCAATTAGGTCAGCTCAATGGAGCTGTACCAATTGCTGTGCAGCCGCTGTTGCACTTATGTGGTTGAGCAAAATGGTTGTGTTAAGGTGGTATAGGATACCTTCTTACACAAGGCTGGAAAAAAAGTAGATCCACTATTGTTAACACGCCCCTGGTTATACTAGCATAAAGGCTTTAAAAGATTCTTCTCCCAGAATCTCTCAGCCACCATGACCAATGGCCATGGTGGTTGGGGGATTTGGGGAGTTGCAATCCAGAAAAAGCGCTTTTCCAAACTCTGGCTTTGAAGAGCTTGGGAAGAGGAAACTATGTTGGAAAACCAGAGCAAAGCATTTGTGGGCAGTTTTCCATGAACTCCTTCCCCAGGGAAAATTAGTGGGAAGAATCATGTCGTAGGCTGTGACCTAGTTCCGACGGGCAACCTGTGTTTTCTTGGCATGACCTTGCTTGTCTGATTTGGAACCAACCCACTCCACATTCTCCCTTGGCCTCAGTTCTATATCCTTCTCACACCTCTGCGTAAACAGATGTCAAAGCACAGACATGGTAAGATGTCAAAGCACAGCTTCTCAGAACTTATGCAGAAAAAGGGATAGGTCTCTATGCAGCTGCAGAGCCAAATTTGCTCCCCTTCCTCCTCTAGTAGCTTGCAATTTTTATACTGTGGAACAATTGCCAACTTTTTTCTCCCATGCTGTTTCTATTCCGTGTCTTTTCAAGTTGAGAACATGGCACCCCAAACCTCTGAAAATAGCCAATGGATCTCTTCCTGGCACAGAGACAGAACAGAAGTGGTAGGAGAGAAAATCTTCAGCTGCTAAATGTCTTCATGCTGAGCTTCTGTTAAAGGCTCAGGAGCAAGAACCAGAGAAAAAGCCATGATCATTAAGCAGTTTTACTTAGCAAGGTTCAGATATTTAGGTCAGAATAGAACACCAGCAAAATTCTGACTGAGTTCAGTTCCTGGACTTACCACAGATACTGGAAACTATGGCTAATAGCAAACCCTATTAAAATAAAAGACTTCCGGTACAAACATACCATAGAGTTGTGTTGGAGGACCTAGCAATTCCTAGAGAGGAAACCTCTCTAGGCATTTTGCAGCATGACTCTATGGTATGTATCCCTATTTTTTTCAGCCACAGATAACTGAGACTGTGGATATTGGTTCTGTAGATACAGAGGCCTGATAGTATATTCTCCTCACCTCCCCAAGCACATAAAAATACAAATTTCCACAGAACTAGGAAGTGCATGAACTATATGTGAAACATTGAACAGGTAGCCCCTCCAGAGGTTGTTGGCCTTCAGCAGTCATCAAAGCATGGTGTGGCTGGGGATGATGGGAACTACAGTCCAGCAAGATCTGGAAGTCCATGGGTCATCCATTTCTGCACTAGACAGAAGAGAGTTGCATGGAAAACCATCATTTTGGGACGACTTGCATTTTGTTGCACTGAAGCCTGGCTGAGTGCTTTTTGTAGCCAGAAGACATAAACTCTGATGTTTTCCCTTTACAGACTTTGAAGGAATGTGGTGGTTTTTATGTGGTGGTTGTTGTCGTTGTTTTTCACAAGGCCAGCACTGATCTCCTTGGCTTGTCTTTTCTAAGCCAAGAAGATCATCACAATAGGGAACCTGGCAGATGACTTGAAAAGCATTCAGGAGGCCTCTCCATAACATCCATCCATTATCCATCATCTTATTTATACCCTGGTTTCCCCACACATTAGGACTCAAGGTAGCTTCTAAATTAGAGCAAATTACAAATATAAACACCTATGGTTAAAAATATATAAAAAGTTCTGATTTAATTTTGCTGTTTAATACTGTTTTAAACAGCAAAATTAAATCCATGTTTTAAAATAGCAGCACAGGACATGAAGACACTTGTCTAGACAGGCCAAATGAAACAGTCTTCATCCATTCCTGCATCCAGCAGTCCAGACAACATGGTTTTTTTTGCCCTGTTTCTAGTCCGAACTGTCCAGACAACGTCCAGGCAGTTCTGACGAGAATCCAGGGCAAATGCCCCTTAAAATGGAGCAGACATGTGGTTGTAATGGGAAGGTGTTCCACGCACATGGCAGCCATTTCCCAGCCAGGTCGCACGTCTCACATCTACTGAGGTCACTGCAAAGTGCTCAACCATGTGACCACTGACAGGCACATTGTTCCCCTCCTTGGAAGATGCACATGGAAGAGAAGTGCCAGTTTGTGCATGGGCTGCGGGTGTGAGAATACCCCTCCGTTGCCACAATAGTAAGTCAGGTACTGTGGGGGAAACACAGGCTGGAATACATGGGGTATTTGGGCAAGTGTGGACAAGCCCTTAGTGTGGTGTAGCGGTTTGAGCTTTGGACTAGGACTCTGAGAGACCAGGGTTGAAATCCCCACTCAGCCACGACAACTCACTCGGTGACTGTGGGCAAGTCACACTCTCTCAACCTTAGACAAGGTGCTGCTGAAAAGACAGCAAAAAATTGAGCCTTTCCACCCTCATTAGGAAGGGAATTTTATCAGATTAGCATCTTAAAATGTTGTAATTACATGGTAAGGAAAGTGGAAACATCATGGCATTGCAACACAAATGATCAAATGACCTCCACTTGCATTTTAAGAATGGGATTAAGGTCCTTAATACACTACACTGTTATAGCGCTGTTATTCCTCTTTAACTGCTATGGCCGCCTCCTGTGGAGTCCTGGGATTTGCAGTTTCTGGAGGGGCATTTAGCATCCTCAGCTAGAGAGCTCTTAAACTTCACTAAACTACAAACCCCAGAATTCCACAGGAGGCAGCCAGAGCAGTTTAAGTGGAATAATAGTGCTATAACATGTCGTCCGATAAGGCTCTAAGGGTCCCACTACACTTGTCTTTGCATTGCCTTTAATTAACAGTATATCAGTGCTTTGCACTGGCCTATGCATGCTCCTTTAAGGGAACTGTCCACTTACTACCGCATTAGCTGGGGCGTGTGATCTCGGCGTTTCTTGCGAGATGCGAGTTTGTGTAAAAACACCCCAAACACTTAAAATAACAAATGGAATAAACACATAAGCACTGAAACAAGCATACAAACTTGATAGCAACATGGGACAGTTCATTAAAAAAAGTGTTGTTGTCTATCGTTTTCCTGTTCTCACCCGGACGTTTTTCTAATAATAATAATAATAAAATTTATTTATATCCCGCCCCTCTACAAAACGCAATCAGGGTGGCTTACAACATTTAAAAATATACATTTAAGACCCTCCATCCCACCCAACCCTTAAAATACAATTAATCCAAAAAATTAAAACATACTTAATAAATACTAAAAATAAGAATAAACAATAAACAACAAACAGTGGCTGTTTCGAGATCGGGCTAAATTAGATTTTTCTTTCTGATGGCCGGGTATCTATTCAGGGAAGGCCCGCCGGAAGAGATCCGTCTTAAGAGCTTTTAAAAAGCTATTTAGGGTGGTAATATGATGGATCTCATCGGGCAGGCCGTTCCATAATCTGGGAGCAATAGCCGAAAAGGTTTTGGTCTTACTGGGAATGGGGACGGAAGGTGAGGAAGAGGAGTGCCCATTCATGCTGTAATCTCGTGATTACAGCGGGACATCGTTTCACACGCTCTTAATATCGCGAAAACAGCGATATTGAAAATCTATTGACGGCTTAACCCACCAATTAAAAGTGACGCCTTATTCGTGGCTGGAGCACAGACTGGCCACAGGTGTGGGATGACGTTGTGCGATAGTGGGAACTCATTCCTGCTAATGCAACGTCGTAATTGTGCGATTACAGCCCCATCTGATAAAGTCCGAAGAGTCTGGGAGCAGCCACAGAGAAGGCCTTCTCCTGTGCTCCCACCAAATATGCTTGCGAAGGTGGTGGGGCCAAGAAAAGCACAATTAAAAAAGAATGTATTCCTCAGGCAGGCTCGTATGGGAAGATACATTATCTTAGATAACCTGGACCTGAGCCATGTAAGGCTTTATAGGCCATAGCCATCAGTTTGGGGTGTGCTCAGAAACAGACCGGCAGCCAGTGGAGGTGTTGCAATGCGGGAGTTGTGTTTTCTCTATAACCATTCCCCGTCAACAATCGAGCAGCCAATGTGTTTCAAAGGACTGTCAATAATCCAGGCTGGCAATGGGAGGACTCGCCTTGGGTGGGGCTGCATGCTTTATCCAGGAAGCTCTTCTTAAAACCAACCAACCAACCAACCAACCAACCAACCCAATGAGTATTAAAATGATTTGTCAGGCTTGATCAAGTCAGACAGAGTTGCTGTCGGGTGAGGTTGTGAGCTGTGTTAACCATTCTCTGATGAAAATAGGAGCAGTAGCAACCTTGAGTTGGAACACTATGGTTTTCACTGCTGATTTCTTCAGGGGGCTCCCTCATCTATTTCCCCACAACCTATTTCTGAAGGTTTTTGTCAAATACTTCCTACATATTGCATCAATTTACCTTGTTACCTGTGGTGTTACTGGTGTTAGCCTCCCTCCGATGGTGTCACCTGGTGCGGTTTGGCCTCTCTGCACCCCCCTAGTGCTGCCATGCCTGTTGCAACTGGCTTTATGGTAAATATTGTGGTAAACTTTGCCACGTAGAGCCCCGTTCACTTTCTCATTCGAAATCTCTTGCGATTTCATTGCATGAGAAATTCAAAAATAAAAATGCATGTCAAAAAGTCACACCAAGCACACACACACACTAAAAAAAACCAAAACCCAAGTAACCTGGGGAGGGTAAAAAAAAATGTCCATCACTTACATGGATGTCCCGATCTGACCTGGAAGTGTTCATGCCAGAGAGGGCATTGTTGGGGTAAGTAGGAGATTCAATGCTGGCAAAAAAGCAGCAGGGGGATTTATTGACCGTTTAAGCTATCAATTAAAAATGACGGGATTTTGGCTTTTTATAACCACGAATGGGTGACATCGTCTGATCCATGCGCCCTTTCGCAGTTATGTGGCGTCATGATGACACCATATTTTCCATGTCTGATAAAGTCCCTTGAGTCTCAGTTTTGGGAGGAAAGTGGGACATAAATTTGAAGGAAAGAAAAAAGAAAGATGGACAGACAGATAGACAAGACCAGATAAAAACAGACATATATCACTTTTTATTTTTGTATTCATTTCTATCCCAATTTTTCCCCAATATTGGGTTTCAAGGGAGCTTACAAAAAGTTAAAACCAGTACAGATTAAAAGCATGCAAAATCCCCTGTAAAGTATACACAGAACAATTAATCTGCAATACAATTAATCCATCTATAGGACTAAAAACATTCATTAAATTTTGCAGATACAGGTGAACACACATGGATACTGCTTCCTGCTGGAAATGTACGTCTTTTCTCCATTGCACAGAAGGAAAAAAAAAGAGACAGAAGCCTTTTTCAAAGGCCAGCCCAAGACCTGGGAGTAAATTCGGCAAGCCACCAGCCGGGAACTCCTTTGGCTAACAAGTTTATACGTTGCAGCCTCAGGAATCAGGGCACGGGCTTAGTGTAACTACCAATTACTGCCATGATAAGGGAGGAAAATGGCTCCCTGTGGACTCTTTGGAAAGAAAATGTAGGTTAAATATTAGTGAGACACAGCTGGAAGGATAACTTGGGAACAAAGAGGGATCCCCGGAGATGCCTGTATTAACATTTCAAAACAGGGCCGGCCCTGTCATTGGCTAGAGTAAGGTCGCAACAGATCTTGCCTGAAATGGGTTATATTTCATTACCTTTTCGGTGCTCCCTTTGGTTGTATTTGTTCCAATCTATTTTTTTTAAACTGCATTTCTTTTCTCTTATAACCTGCGTGCTGCCAGCCCTTTGGGATGTTGTTATAATTATGCCTTTGTCTGTAACTGCTGATGAAGAACACTTTGCTGGAGCGCGTGGAGTGCAGTGATGCTGACGTTGTGCTTTACCAATGCTACGTACTGCCATTTTCCTTACACCTATCATACCATTCCTTTGTTCTTCCACATTGCATAATTCATAGAATCCTAGAGTTGGAAGATACCCCAAGGGCCATCTAGTCCAACCCCCTTCTGCCATGCAAGAATACCCAATCCAAGCATTCCCATTGGAAAAGCATAGAATCCTAGAGTTGGAAGATACCCCAAGGGCCATCTAGTCCAACCCCCTTCTGCCATGCAAGAATACCCAATCCAAGCATTCCCATTGGAAAAGCATAGAATCCTAGAGTTGGAAGAGACCCCAAGGGCCATCTAGTCCAACCCCCTTCTGCCATGCAGGAATACCCAATCCAAGCATTCCCATTGGAAAAGCATAGAATCCTAGGGTTGGAAGAGACCCCAAGGGCCATCTAGTCCAACCCCCTTCTGCCATGCAAGAATACCCAATCCAAGCATTCCCATTGGAAAAGCATAGAATCCTAGAGTTGGAAGAGACCCCAAGGGCCATCTAGTCCAACCCCCTTCTGCCATGCAGGAATACCCAATCCAAGCATTCCCATTGGAAAAGCATAGAATCCTAGAGTTGGATTCTGCAACAAATGTATTCCGATCCAAATTGTCATTCCTCCCCCTCTTTTCTTTTCATTATTGCACTGTTATCTTTGGGGAAAATAAATACTGATATTCTACCTTGGCTAGTTAATTATGGAGATTATCAGATGAGCTTCTAAAAACATTCCCCCCCCCTATATTTTAAAGCATAGGTATCCTTGTGTCCCAATAGGACCTCCTTTACCCAATCTGGCTGCTGGCAATTAAGATGGGTTGGGGTGGCATTGACATAATTTGACAGCAAGACTACGTAGTCTTACTGAGTACAGAGCAGTTACAGATCCGCAACTGCAACACTGAATGCCAGGCAATATTCTTTGTTTGAGTTTTTTATTAGTGTCTTTTAATATAAGCTGCTTTGAGTCCTGAACTGGGAAAAAGTCAGCTATAAATAAATATACAGTCGGACCCCTGCATCCGCGGAACCAATAGCTGTGGTTTTGGTTATCCGTTGCTGAAATGAGATGATGAGATGAAATGGAGAGATGGAGAGAGAGAAATAATGGAGGCACATACCATAGAGTCATGCTGGAAAATGCCTAGAGAGGTATCCTCTCTAGGCATCTTCTAGTTCCTCCAATGCAACTCTACGGCATGTTTGTATGGAAAGACTCTTTATTTTAATAGGGTTCAATGAGATGATGAGATGAAATGGAGAGATGGAGAGAGAGAAATAATGGAGGCACATACCATAGAGTCATGCTGGAAAATACCTAAAGAGGTATCCTCTCTAGGCATCTTCTAGTTCCTCCAATGCAACTCTATGCCGTTTTTGTACAGAACAACCCTTTATTTTAACAGGGTTCCATGGTTTACAGTATCCATGGCAAGTTCAGGAACTGAACCCCTGTGGATATCAATCATATTATCTGTTACTTTCTCAATTGGGAAATTTGTTATTTATTTATTTATTTATTTATACCCCGCTCTTCAGCCACAAGGCTATCAGAGCGGCTTACAAATTGTTTTAAGCAATAGCTATTTACACATCTACACTGCATTAAGCAGTCTCCAATGTGTGTTAGCTAATTGCCCCCCACAAGCTTGATATTTTTATAACAGGGAGGAGGACAGCTGGTATATCTACACACACAAACACACACACACACACACACACACACACACAGAGAAAACCTTATATACTGATATAATTTGTTTGGCGTTGGGTCCAATTCTCCTTGACTTGAGGGATGGTGGTGATGGTGATGGAGCATCCTTTCTGATCTGCCTCAGGTGGCAAAATATTTTGGTTTGGTTCAGTCCAGCTTAGCCCTGATCGTGACCACTATCTTGCACTGTCAGGATGGGTGGTGAGCCTGTTCCTGGTTTTAATCTGAACTTTAAAGAAGTTCTCCAAGGTTGTGGCCTTGTTGGGGGAGGGAGTCAGGTTTTGACACCTGGGATAGATTCTTTAACTTTCAGACTAAAACCCAGAGTGGATTTGCTACCTCCTCTGATGTGGAGGCCAGTCAGACCCTGTCCCCTTTTTGGACCTGATGTCAGTGTGAATGGGAATTGTAGCTCTTTGTCAGACCTCCTTGAGTCCCTCCGTCTCCCTGGGGAGAAATGCCTCACGTACCTCCTTTGATTGAATTAATATTTAACTTTGGGGATTTCCAAGAGCTGTGGCAGCTTTCTATTTTGAGCTCATATAGCATTGTGCCACGCTAAAGCCAGAAGGATTTAGGATTTCCCTAAGACAAACCAACAGCTCTGTGCGTACTTTGCAAATGGTGACTTAACACTGCGTGTGCATCATGACAAACTACAGGCAAGCAGTATATCTACCCCATTATTGTAGTGTTTCCAAATAATGGCGACCCTAAGGCATACCCTATCACAGGGGTTTCTGAGGCTGAGAGTTTGCGACTTGACGAAGGTCATCCAGTGGTTTTCATGGCTGAGCAGGGATTTGACCCCTGGTTTCCAGAATCCAACACTCAAACTGCTACGCCACACAAACACTACCCCATACCCTCCATCATTTCATAGATGAAAACTGAGCCAAGTGTGCCCAAGCAACATCAGAGTATGGTCACAATGGTAAAAGTTAGACATGAGGAAGAACATACTAGCTAGGAGAGGGTGCAGCCATTTGCTTTTGCCAGAGCCTACTGGGAAGGATACGATTTTGTCCCCTCCCTGTCTTCTCCCCCTGCTGAGCTGTTGTTGTTGTGTGGCTTCAAGTCATTTATGATGAGCCTAAGGTGAACCTATCAAGGGGTTTCCTTGGTAAGATTTAGTTCAGAGACGGTTTGCCTGTGCCTGAGGCTGAGAAAGTGTGACTTCCCAAGGTCATTCAGTGGGTTTCCATTTCCGAGCGGGGATTCGAACCCTGGTTGTAGTCCAGCGATTGGACCACTACACCACACTGGCTCTCTCCTGTTGAGCTATTTAAAAGCAAATGACCTTTGCACTTTGAGCTCAGTTTGCAGCAAGTGAATTAAGCTGAGAACCGAGGAGCAAGCGAGAGGAGGAAAGAGCAAACTGGGACCATTTAAAAGTAACCAAAAGAATGGGATGGCAGAGGATCAATTAGGATTGAGGTATGCTACTCTACACAGTTAGGGCAGTTTGATACCATTTTAAACCCTCTGGCCCCATGCCTCGAATTCTTGTTCAGCCATGAATATCCACTGCGTAGCCTGCATTCTGTTTCTTCCTGCTCTGTGAGATGTTGTCAGAAATGCAGGTCACACCACAGATTGCTTTGACTCAGGTGGTTGCCCAAGACTCTCTTTTTCCTGCTTCTTTCATGTGGACCTGGAGCTCATAAGTAGTAATTAAAGCTGACAAGCCCAGTGGTTTTTCTGTGATTTTTCACAGGCGGTCTGACCTCCCATTCCTTTGGTGATGGTGAATGAGCCAGGCAACATGTCTACAGTATGGTTGCCAGTTCAGGATGAACCCAGGTGCTGAGGTTTGGGGGCCAAAACTAAGATCTAGGAATGTCATTAAGTAGTTATGCATCAATTCTCAACCACAGTTGCACATAGCTTGTCATTCACATACACATACACACAAACACCCACACCATATTTTCCTGTCTGGGCATTAAGGCAGAAATCATAGCTAAAGAGGATGTTCATAGATGCTTCTCACTTGAACATTTAATCGAGCAGAGCAGAGGGTGAGTCCTGGCACCAAAACAACAGCAAAGGAAGGAGGAAGCTGACTCAGTAAATACATAGATTCCCTGAAGAGTCTTTGCAAGTTGCATCAACAAATCAATTAAGCCTTGCAAATCGTGACAAGCAGTTGCTCTGCATCTCTACCGTGCTGGAGATCTGTATATAGCACTTTCCTCTTGCTGAATCAGAAGCCCCCAGCCCATCCCACATTGGAGAATTTGAACCCTTATCTCCCACCTGGAGATGACCCATGAAAACAAGACTCAGGGCCCTGAGATCTGGTAACCCTAGTCTGCAAATGATCATTTACAGTACTTCATGATTTCATGTAGCAAAGCTAATCTGGGGATGCATCTAAAACTCTCCAGGACCGGCCCTACTATTAGGCTGGATAAGTCAATGGCCTTAGGCGAAAGGTGCTAGAGGGTATCACAAAATGTCATAGAATCATAGAATCATAGAGTTGGAAGAGACCAGAAGGTCAACTTTAAATCAAAGGTGCCCATGTTTGACCTTCTGCCTTCAAAAGCTTTAAAAAGCTATTTGGTCAGCTCAGAGCAGCGAAAAAGCTCACAATTGGGAATGCAAAAATCCAAAATGGCGCTTCCGGCCGCTTCCTTGCTGACAAGCCCACCTCCCAGTGCATGCCTGACCAATCAGTTGTCCATTCTGAGAAAGCGTTGTGCTGCAAATCAGTTATCCTAATGAGCGGTTGTGTGCATTGCCATGCATTATTTTTTAAAAATACAGGGAAAGCTGCAAAGGCTTTCCCAGCGTAGTATTTGGAGTTTTGGGCCCTCCTCCTTCCGAATCAACACAGGATCTCGTTGGGACAGAAGGTATTCTTCTCGAATTCTATGAAGAGTATTTCCACTGTCTTTACAACCCCTAAATGATGGTCCCTTGATTTCAGTTAGTCTACACTAACTAGATCTGGCTCCCACCACATTCATCCCAGTGAATTCTCCAAGGCCAGTTGAGGACATTTTATAATCTTGAGCATCACCTGGTGGCCATGTTCATATTAGCTGCAAATACAGAAACCTCTTCTACAGGGATAGCAACATACATTTAGGTGGGGTGGATGGGATTTCTTTTAAGATCATGGCTGGAGAGGGAAGGAATCAATTCTGACGCAATTCTGGAAGACGATGGCCAAAATCTTGCATCCCAACCTATGTTTCCTAACTTTATGAACTTTATGGAGCTATGTTGCAGAATATATAACAAAATGTTACAACATCAAAATACAAAATACAAAGCAAAATCAGATATGGTAAAAGAAATATACATGGATAAAATAAACAAAAATGGTATACTATCAGGAACATTAAATACAAAAAGAAAAATTAAACATTCAGCACACTCCTCCCTATAAACCCTATGAGAGTGAGTTGAATTTTATGATCCATTTCAAATATTGTGGCAGATTCTTTAAGCTTCTCTTTTTCTGATCTTGGTAGCCATTGACAGAAACATAGCAAATGACAGAGAAACATGCAGGCATTTATTCTCTAACAGGATTTTTACATACAGTTTTCTGATCAACTTCTGATGTGCTTTGGGCATTTTTTTTAAAAAAGGATTTTTAAAAAATTGATTTCACCAGAAAGAATATAATACACAACCCAAACAGAGAAGAAACAAAAACATAGACCACAAAACCCCAAGGGGAAAAAACATACATATATAAAAATATACATACGGTACATGTAGAATTAGGATCGAAACACCCTAAAGACACCAGATCCTGTCTGATCTTGGAAACTAAGCAGGGTCAGTCCTGGTTAGTACTTGGATGGGAGACCACCAATGGATACCAGGTGGTGTCAGTTATATTTCAGAGGAAGGAATTGGCAAAACCACCTCTAAGGAGTCCTCGCCTAAGAGAACCCTACAAAATCCATGGGGTTGCTATAAGTCAACAAGCGATTTGAAGGCACATATACAAACACACATATAGAACTAAAACTAACTTGTTTCACTATTTACTGACATTGAAAGCCTGCATTTCTACAGCCCTCCTTCAGCATCCTATCAATGCTGGAGCTGCTAAAAAAATTTCCAGCTAGACAAAGGATGAGAAAGAAAGGTGGTGGCTGGTCAGACTTTAAAAGACTTGGTAGAAATTAGTTTCTCTGCCAGAGACTTTGAGTTAACAAAGATATGCCTGTACTAATGGCCACACAGGATGGTTGATTTTTACAGAAACTGTGGCTTGAATCCTATTGTTAAACCCAACCGGAATAGATCCATTTAAACAACAGAGTTTATCCATACTCTGATTCTCTGTTCAACAATGGATAAAAGGGCTGAGATCTTACATTACAGACATGTAGTATAGCTTCACACTTACGGAGTTACGCCTCGGTTGCATTACACTAGAACCCGGGTCTCCCTACAATCTCCTTGAAAAAAGGACTGGAGAAAATGTCCCCCCATGCCATTATTGGAATGTTGTTGGACCCCAAGACCCCATGTTGAGCCAAAGTGGCCTAGACTCAAGGATGATGGGAGTTGTAATGGTAGGGAGGGACAAATCCCCCCCCCCTTGGTATAGACAATATTGAGCTAAATGAATCCATGCACTGACATGGTATAAAGCAGTGGCTCTTAACTTTTTCTTTACCAGGGATCCCCTTTAAATATCTTTTGTTGCTGCAGATCTCCCAAGACTTAACTCAATTCAATGATAATAATAATAATAATACAATTACACAATTCATTAAACCTTCCCTCAGAGGCACTGGAGGGGGAGGGAAGACTTTTCTTCTGCTTCTTCCTACAGGTTTGTGGCTGGAACCGATTGAATGGCAATGCGCAAACCAAGCCAGCCAGCCAGGCTTTGCCTTGGCTCCTGTCACGTGGCTGCTCCACAGCAGGGAGAAGGTGGACTGAGCAGCTTTCATGCCTTTGTGGACCCCCTTTGAGGACATTGCGGACACATGGGGGCCCCCTGAACACGGATTAAGAACCACTGATATAAGGTGATTCCCTATGACAAATTATACAAATATGCAAACTTTACGCAGATGGCAGCATTTAGCTTGTCTAAATATACCATATGAATCCACACAGAGTTTCTATGATGGTTTCTTGGCCATGTATTGATATTTTTCAAATATAGACTGGAGCTTATGTGGATGCCTTTTGCTCCAAGTCTTGGGTTCAATGCTACTGAATCTCTCCTTGATCGCAATTGTCCCATGGTAGGAGACAGAGCTTTGCTGTTTGTAATATTAGATCTCCTCCCTCCCTCGAGAGAACCATCTTCATTTAGAAAACAATAATCTTCTTAAGGAATCTGAGAAGGACTTATTGAATTTCTCATTGGCAAAGTTATAGATGAAAGGGTCAAGGCAACAGTTGACTGTGGTGAAGACTAAAGAAATGTAATAGCCAACCTCAATCTGGTGAAGCAGCTTGCAGGAAATGCTATAATATTTCACAATTGTACCTGCTGTCCGAAAGACATGGAGAGGTGTGAAGCAGAGGGCAAAAATCAGGAGGGTGACGACAATCATCTGGATGGACTTCATCTTCATGACCCTGCCTTGGAGACTGGCTTGGCTCATTTTGGCAATATAGGTTCCCAGCATCATATAGGAGATCAAGGAGACACCAAAGGGTAGGAAGAAGCAGATGGTCCCCAGGACAATGCCGTACGTCAGGTAGAGGTAGGACAGCTCCGACTGGTGGATACTCAGGCACTTCACCGTGTTGTCGATGACTGACGTCTTCAGGAAGAAGAAGATGGGAAGCCCTTGAAGGAAGAGGAGAGCCCAGAAGGCCAAAATGAGCTTCTTCAAGAAGGACTTCTTTCTCCAGAGGGTTTTGGCATTGTAGTGGACAATGGCTTGGTACCTGTGGATGCTGATGAGCATCAAGAAGTAGATGCTTCCATAGAGATGGGTGCTGAGGGTGAAGGCTTCGAACTGGCAGAGGAACTCTCCAAAGGGCCAATGGTTGCCCAGGCTGAAATAGGCCACCATCAAAGGGGTGACTGGAAGCATCATGGTGTCCACCAAAGCCAGGTTAAACTGCAGAATGATGCTAGAATTCCAGTGCTTGAGTTTGAACCAGAAGATCCACAGGCTGAAGGTGTTGAAGACCAAGCCACCCACAGAGAAGATGGCCAAGAGAGCTGGAATGGCAGGATGCAGCTCTTGTGGCGGGCATTCGGTAGAAGAGTTGGTGATATTCATTGAAAGATGAAGATAGGTGGCTCCCAACTTGGGGGTGAAGAGCTGTCCACAACTGTGGCAGACCAGAAACAAAGAGCAGGAAAAGAAAGCAGATGAAAGAAAGTTTTAAGATTTCTAGTTTCCTTGCTTGCCGTAGCAAGATGAGGGATGTTTCTATCAGTGGTCTTTCTGCTGTGTTGCTCTCTGCTCCTATTTGTAAATTACTGCTGCTTACAGACTTCCTGTTCTCCAAGGGACTATTTGGAAGACAATCTCAGAGCATCAAATGACAGAAAGTGAAACAAGCCTCCTCCAAGGTGGAACTTGTTATGCTATACATGCCTTTCGTGATGCCTGTAGGAACCACCAGTTCCTTAAATGGCTGGAGAAACAGAAAGCCGTTGGAAAAATGAGAAATAAGCTGGCAGGCTCATATTTGTTCAGCACCCAGAATGGGGTGGTGTCCTCCACCATACCTGAAGGCATCTGGCTAGCTTCAGGCAGGCCAGATGGGCACAATATTGTCTCCAGCCCCTTTCTGCCACCTCTGAGCAACTGCTGCTGGAGGCAGTCTCACTCTACCTAATGGCAGGGCTAGGCTTATCTTGCTTTATTGGTGAATGCCTCCCTGGGCTTGTATTAGAGCAGGAGTGGACATTTGCAGAAGGTCCAGGGGCCACCTTTATGCCCCAAGGCCTCTGGGGTCTACATGGAATACCATTTTTTAAAAAAAATCCCAAAGTAGCTAGAGCTCAACTTCCAGTTCTCAAAAACAGGGATTTCTTTCTTTCTTTCGTTTTTTTTACATTAACCAGTACAGGGAGGCTTTGTGTCCTAGTTAAAATGTAAATTGTTGGACCTAAAGTAGGAATAGCAATTCACTCTCTTGTTTTCGCCACAGAAAGGTTGGTCTGGGGATTTGGGCAATGTCAAGAGCCACAAAAGCATCCTTGAAGGCCACCTGCAGCCCCACTTTGCTCACTCCTGTATTAGGACTTTATCAGAGTAGTGTCTAAAAATGCTGTAATTCCGCAAATGAGGAAAGTGGAAACATAGTGGCATTATTACACTTATCATACGTTACTGTAATTGCACAAAAGAACCACCACAGAATTATTGCACAACCACCACTAGCATTTTAAGAACGGAAGTTTACTGCTGTGATTTAGCTTGGGTGAGATTTCGGCGGCTCTTGCAAGAAGATGCGAGAGTGTTTAAAACTCCAAAACCCCTTAAATTTAAGGCATTAGTTCAAATCCCTGCTCAGCCATGGAAACCCACTGGGTAACCTCAGGCAAGTCATATCATTTCAACCTAAGAGGAAAGTAATGGCAAATCCCCTTTTAATCAATCTTGGCAAGAAAACTCAAGGATAGGGTTGTCATGCTAGAGTTGACTTGAAGGCAGCAACAAACACAATCTGAAGAATGTATAAAAACTGAAGAATTGAGCTGTTCTGGGTGCAAAAGTTGCCTGGCTTGGCCTATTGCTAGTCAACATAAGTTACAACCCTCTGTGGAAAGGCAGAAAGAGTGCAGGAAAGGGCACAGAAATCAATGTCCTGAGAGTCACAGCTTCTTTTCAACCAATAAACACAAAAATAGCCTGTTTCTAGTCCTTGGGGCTATGGAAATATACCTGATGCTTGGCGGATTGTACTTAGAATTGCAACCGAACACATGACTTCATTGGACAGACCCACTGGACAATTAGCAAAACCAGAATGCATTAGGAAGCACATAACAACAATAGAAAGTATTGTTCAAAACGTGCACCATTTTGCACAACAGCTACAAAACACAGATTGGCTGAATGTAGCAGGTGGCCTCCCTTTGCTAAGGATTTCCATTTTTTTTCAGCATAATGTGTTTTGTCACAACTCAGTGAAAACAGATTGTTTTTCATCCTTAAATCCAAACTAGATTTTAATAAAGGCATACTAAGATCTCAGACAGATGCACAACATAGAAACAGAGAGGCATTGCTTGGAAACTGAGTGTGACCTGAACTTTGTGTTATTTACACAAACATATTTTGTATTTTTTTTGAACAAGCATTTGACGCTAATAATAATAATAATAAAATTTATTTATATCCCGCCCCTCTGTGAGCAATCGGGGCGGCTTACAACAATAAAACTACTAAATGCTACTGGTTTGAGTTTGCTGGGTTGTGATGTTTTTTTTACCGCTGCTTTTCACTGGTTGCCAAAAAGTTTTTGCTGATTATTCTTTTCATGCATCTTAATGATTTCCAAGCTGCTGCCAAAAAGAGGTTGCTCTCTGAAACAAAGTAAAAGTTGGCACTCTCTCCCATGCTATATACAAGCCGGACTGTTAGCTGCATCATTCTTGAACACTGAAAAGGGAAGATCAGATCAAGGGAAGTTTCTGATTTGGTCATACCTCACCTGGAATACTGTGCAGTCCTGAGCACCACAGCAAGAAAGATATTGACAAGCTGGAATATGTCCAGAGGAGGGCGACCAGGATGGTGGGTGGTCTGGAAGCCATGCCCGATGAGGAGTGTCTTAGGAAGCTGGGTATGTTTAGCCTAGAGAAGGTAAGGTGAAGAAGTGACATGATAGACATGTTTAAATATTTGAAGGGATGTCATACTGAGGATGGAGCAAGCTTGTTTCCTGCTGCTCCAGGGACTAGGACATGGAGCAATGGGTGCAAGCTACAGGAAAAGAGATTCCACCTAAATATTAGGAAGAACTCTCTGACAGTAAGAGCTCTTCAGAAGTGAAATACACTGCCCCGTAGTGTGGTAGAGTCTTCTTCTTTGGAGGTTTTTAAACAGGGTCTAGATGGCCATCTGTTGGGAATGATTTGATTGTGTATTCCTGTATGGCAGGTGGTTGGACTGGATGGCCCTTGAGGTCTCTTCCAACTCTATGACTCTATTATTCTAGAATTGCACTCTTTAAATATCTAAAGGGCTGTCCCAGAGAGAAGTGGGCAGGTTTGTTCTCTGTTACCTCAGAAGGTAGGACCAGGACTATTGGTTTTAAGTTACAGGAGGGTAGATTTCGAATGAACTTTAGAAGGAACTTCTTGAGGGCACGACTAACTTCCTCTGGAGGGGCAGAATTCTTATTTTGTGGTGTGTGTGTTTGTGTATAATGCCCTCATTCTGTCCCCCACCCCATAGCTGTACCTCATGACAGAACTGATTATTGCTCACTTCCCTCTCCCTCAACATTAACCTGGGGCCCCAGCTGCCACTTTTCCGCAGGCTGAGAACCTCTTTCAGGTTTCTTGCCTTCGTTTCTTCTCCTCAGCTCTGCAGCTTGAGAATGACCAAACCTGTTAATTCCAGGAAGCAAAGGCCTCTGCAAAGAATTGGGGAAGCTCATGAGGTCTAAAAGGGACCCTCCACCTCAGTCACACTTCAGCATGGAAGGTAGACACAGCCACAACTGGGGTCACAGAAAGAAAACTGTAGTATTTGGTACTGGCAGTCACTCTCCTGGCCGTGTGTTCAGCTGTCTGTGCAGACGGCAGTGCATGAGAAACTTGATTAAATGATTAAGTCATTTCCAACTTAGGAAGGCCCTAGCGCAACCCAATCAGGCGATTTCCTTGGCAAGGTTGGTTCAGAGGACGTTTGGCATTGCCTTCCTCTGAGACCGAGGGCTCATCTACATTTATTCTGCCCATGGATCAGGCCCATTCCTCTCCCCGTTACTGGCACAAAATGGGATGGAGTCCAGATTGCCACGCCTGCCTGTTTCTGCAGCCACTCGCGTCCCACTCTCTGGATCCGGGAAGTTGGCCCACAGTACGCAAACAAGGCCCCCTGCATGTGACCAGCTTTGGTCACATGCTGCAGGCCACCTTCCTGGCTTTGGAAGAGTGATGGCAGACACCAGAGGCAGCAACGGGTTGGCATGGCAGCATGAGCTCCTTCAGTCATGTGGGCCCAATTTATTTTTTGCCAGCTGAAGCAGTTTTCCCCAGGCATTTCCCCAAAAACGGTGTAATAGGCTTTATCCCGTCTTGGCCCCATCTTTGCCCAGGGGTTGTGCGGACTGGCCAGGGGCAAAACAGGCAAATGGTCTGGACTGCAGGGCTCCAAGATGGTTAAGATGGGATAAAAAGCCTGTCTAGACAAGGCTTGAGAGAGTGTGACACCACCAAGATCTCCCAGTCAATTTTCATGGCCGAGTAGTGATTCAAACCCTGGGTGTTGTCTAGATGATGGGGAAAAAATCCTCAAGGAATGCACGGGGGATACCTTTTGTCTGGATGAGCTCCCGCCATATTAGGAAAGCCCCCCCCCCCCAAAAAAAAACCTCCAAGTACTTTGCAATAACAGCTTTCGCTGTTTCTCATGATCTTTTTTAAAAATATGCAAAAATGTGTATTACAGCCCAATTGAACAACCAATTTGAATTAGGGCGCATGGGGGATGTGCGTGGGAGCGGGCTTGCCAATGACAAAGTGGCTGAAGCCACCATTTTTGTCTTTCACCGAAGTGATTGTGCACTACTTTTGAGTGGCAGAGCAACATTTAAAAAAAATGTTTTTTAAGCATAAGATTGCTCTTCTGCGTCTCTCATTTAACAAGGCAAAAACAAATAGGTGTGTGTGGGGGAATGGAGGGAGCTTTTGGCCTGCCGGATGAGATCCGTCTTATTACCACCTTAGACAGCTTTAAAAAAGCTGTCAAGACGGATCTTTTCCGGCAGGCCTTTCCTGAATAACTATCCCGGCCCAAGACTCGGCTGTCCTTCTGAGCTGCAATTAGATTTTTAAACTATTGTATGTTTTAATTTTTTTCTTTCTAATTTATATATTTTAATTACTGTATGTTTTTAATCTTTTATAATTTAATATTATTTTAAGGGGTGGTTGGGCTAGGGTACTGTGTCTATGGAGTTTTGTATTGTAAGCCGCCCCGATTGCAGAGGGGCGGGATAGAAATAAATTATTATTATTATTATTATTATTATTATTTTGGGGAATAATAATGCAGGTAATTCACTCGCAGCCACCATCTTTTCTTGCGGGCATGCTCCATGTGAACTTCAAACTTGGATAGCTTCCCATACCAGTGATCTTGCAAATGCATCGTGAGGACAAATGAACACTGCTGTGATAGTGAGGTAATGCGCTATCTTCCACAATTAATTCTCCCGTCTAGCTGAGCCCTGGTCTCGCAGAGTCTTGGTCCGACACTTAAACCACGTTGGCTGTCCTAAATACTCAATAGGCTGCATCATGTCAGTATTCCTCAGAAAAGTGGTATAATGCAACCACTGCTTAATACGTGAATGCAGATTTACGCTATGCAAACATGATGCAGGATCTCAATTAGGTATTCTTTTGAAGTTAAACAGTAAATAGGTTTAAATAGTGCTTGAAACCTATTTAAAAGATGTATTGCCACCCCCCTGAAGATTCCAAGGGGGAAATATACCTATCTTTGGCCCAAAGAAGGGTGAGTCAGAGTGTCTGGAGGTTTCAAGGACCTCTAGAACACATTTACATGCCACATTTGAAGCCAGGGCTACGCTTTCCCCACCCCGGCATACAAGATTGCAGTCTTAATGTCTTACCTATCAATCTTTTCCACTTGTCACTTAGAGAGCAGCAATCTTCTTAAGGCTTTGGAAAAAAATATGTGAAATTTCTCATTGGCAGAATAGTAGATGAAGGGATCGAGGCACGAGTTGACCATGCTGAAGACAAGAGAAACACAATAGGCAACTTCTACACACTCAAGGACCTCACAGGAGATCCTGTAATGTCCCACAATGGCACCCGTTATCATGCAGATATGGAGGGGTGCAAAGCAGATGGCAAAGATGACCAAGGAGATTATGATCATCTGTATGGACTTGGTCTTCATGACTTTGCCTCGGAGATTGGCTTGGCTGATGTGGGCGACAGAGCTCCCCATCATCATGTAGGAAGCCAAGGCGACCCCAAAAGGGAGAAGGAAGCAGAGAGCCCCCAGGAAAATGCTATAGGTCAGGTAGAGATAAGACAGCTCTGACTGATAGATGCTCAAGCACTTCACCTTGTTGTCGATGACTGATGTCTTCAGGAAGAAGAAGAGTGGAAGCCCTTGTAGGAAGAGGAGAGCCCAGAAGGCCAAGATGAGCTTCTTCAAGAAGGACTTCCTTCTCCAAATGGTCTTAGCGTTGTAATGGACAATGGCTTGATACCTATGGACACTGATGAGCATCAAGAAGTAGATGCTGCCATAGAGGTGGGTGCTGAGGGTGAAGGCTTCCAACTGGCAGAGGAACTCTCCAAAAGGCCAATGGTTGCCCAAGCTGAAATAAGCCACCATCAGAGGAGTAATCGGAAGGATGATGGCATCAGCCAAAGCAAGGTTGAACTGGATCATGATGCCCGAATTCCAGCGCTTGACATTGAACCAGAAGATCCACAAGCTGAAGCTGTTGAAGACCAGTATGCCCCCAGAAAGGACACCCAACAGGGCTGGGATGGCAGAGTGTAGCTCCAGTGGCTGGCATTGCGTTGAGTTGGTGGTGTTCATGAAGGGTTGAACACTGGTGGCTCCAGGTGCTTAGGGAAATGTCTCTCTAAGTCTTGCAGACCAGAAAAGAAGAGGGTGAAAGAAGGGGAATTTCTACTTGTGGCAACATCAACCACTTCTCAGGCTTGCACTTTCCTGTGACACTTCTTAATATATGGCTATGCAGAGATCTCTCCTTCACCATTCTACCACTTCCTTTTCTTTCTGAGTCAGGCTGTTCCATAGAAAAACCAAAGGTCGGAACTAGCTATTCCATATATAGCTTTTGTGATTTGTACAGGGAAAAATAAACCAAAACCAAAACGGTTCCTGGAAGCGCCTTTTTGACGACAGAAAATGGTTGGTGAGACATAAATATAAACCCTGATCTCCGTGGAGTTAATAGATTGAAATCTCAGAACAGATGTCAGGAAGTACCTTTTCTTGTAGCTTCATAGTGTCACGGTGTGAAATTTGCTAGGGCAGGATGTAATTGTTGGCCACTGACCTGGATGGCTTTAAGAAGGGATGGGACAAATTACACGTTGGAAGCAAAGAGGCATCGACATTCGTATGAAGTGATTAGTGCAAGATGAAAGTCCAGATAGTGCCAGGCCTTTGTTTCCCCCTCTCTGTGTCTTCTTTGGTCTATTTAAACCCTGTTGCTTCCTTCTTACCTGCAGAGGTTGTTGCAATCTCTCTCTCTCTCTCTCTAGCTTTTCTTCGCAAACGAAGATTCAGGAAGGACTCATCCCGCGCTTTCTGCAAGCACGCTGATGACTAAAAAGGCCAATCCGAGATAAACAAGTCCGGTTGCAGAAAGCACAGCAGAAGGTCTCCTTGGGTGATGTTTTTGGGTTGTGATTATTTCTGCGTTGTCGTTTCTCTTCAAGACTTGTTCGTCGTGAGTTCTCAAATAAGGCTGCAGCATTGTGGATAGTGCGTCTCCATGCCTCCCGATGTGAGGCCAGGGCGGACCACTGTTGGTGATCAATTTGGCCAAGCCTGAGATGTTGTTTCAGGGAGTCTTTGTATCGCTTTTTTGGAGCGCCCCTCTTACGCTGACCCGTGGCGAGTTCACCGTAGAGTACTATTTTGGGGATGCGATGGTCCTCCATCCTAGAAACGTGCCCTGCCCAGCGCAGCTGTGTTCTCAATATCATGGCCTCAATGCTGGTGATCCCTGCTTGCTCAAGGACAGCAACATTCGTCACATAGTCAGTCCAGTGTATATTTAGGATTGTGCGTAGACAGTGCTGATGAAAGCGCTCGAGGAGTCGTAGGTGGTGGCGATAGGTGACCCATGTTGCAATATAGTCAACAGAAAAAATGATATTGGCCGAGATTCTAGACCAGTTAATTAGCTAAATATACAGTCAGACCTCTGTATCCATGGGGTTCGGTTTCTGGACTTACTGCAGAACACCATTGAAAATAATGGGACTTCTGATTTAAAATACAAGCAGAGAGGAACACCTCTCTAGGCATCTAATAGGAAGACTCTATGGTATGTGTTCCTCTTTTTGTGTCCCATGCATAACTGAAACCGCGGATATTGGTCCCGCAGATACGGGGCTCCAACTGTACTTACTTAAGCAATCTCCAGTGTGAGTGGGTATTGCAATAGGGTCCCTGCTTCTGATTGACATATTGCTCACAAGAGAGGGATGGAAACTTCACTCCTAGTTGTTAGCCTGGCCCAGAATTGAATGATTTTTCAGGCAGCAGCTGCTGCAAGCAATGGGCATCTGTTCTTCTGCGGTGTCTCTCATGTTCCTTGACTGGGCAGACTGGGCCATCCAGAAAAATCAGCAGTAGCAGAACATGTTATAAACTAACCTGGGCACAAAATGCTATTTGAAAACACCAACATTCCAGACCAGGCTAACAACTATCTGGTCAGAATGCATAGGAAAGCTATTGAAATCCACAAACACCTGGATAACTTCAACAGGAAAGAAGAAACCCTAAATGTAAACAGTCCTGAAAAACACCAAAATAAAAACTCAACACATGCAAATGAATTTCACCCAGTAGACAATGGACCATGAGCTAAATAGACACTAATCCCCCTTGCATATCCTCCCACCCTAAGAACTGAACATCCTACAACTGAATACACAAATTTACATGCTAATCCTCTTCAACAGAGACTCACAGTATATAAACCCCACATACCCACAGCCACCATTCTCTGAAGATGCCAGTCACAGATGCAAGTGAAACATCAGGAATAGACTCTTTTAGAACATAGCCTCACAACCTGGAAAAAAAAACAACCGAAGGAAAATCTATGGATGCTGGCTGTGAAAGCCTTTGACAGAGGAGTATTTTCACAGTATAGACAATCCCTGTATTTCTAAATATGCCAGTGAAGTTTCAAGTTTCTGAAATGTTAGAAATTTGGGGATTGAAGGAAAATTTCCTGAGGGGGCCAAATTCTTATTTGGGTAGACAATGCTTCCTCCCCCATCAACACTTCTGATGAAGATTAATGTTGTTATCCGTTTTCATATAGCAAATAATATGTATTCACTACCTGGAGGAACTAAATGGGAGGCATTAGTAATTTCAGTAATTTCCTAATTACTTTGAGAAACTCAGTGGGAACATTTTGAGGGCTTTAAAAAAAATAAAATAGCCTTCTAAAACATTTCAGAGGGTTAACCCTCACCCATATTAATAAATAAGTAAAGACCACCTTGTGACACGGTAAGGATTGTATCAAGTTAATAAAAACATTTCTGTACAATATCAATGGCTACAAGTGACCATGACGGGGCTTCGTAATGAGTGATGTAACACAATCTTTTTTATTAAAGTAACTTTCTAAGTTCTGCACTAACTTTGACACATTACAAATATCCCGTAATATAGAAAAGATGTCACCTTTTCTTGTGGTGATCTCTGAGTCTTGGGTGAAAAAACAATTTGTATTAATCCTGTACATGCAGGTTGAATTGGAACTGAACCTGTCCTTCTTCCAAATTTGTCATTTAGAGAGGAACCACCTCTTTAGGAACTTGGAAATAAATTTATGAAATTTCTTGTTGGCAAAATTGTAGATGAAGGGATCAAGGCAAGAGCTGACCACGCTGAGCACTACGGAAATATAATAGGCATCTCAGAGATGGTTTAGAAGTTTGCAGGAGATACCATAATGACTCACAATGGCACTCACTGTCACACAAACATAGATAGGCATGAAGCAGATGGCAAAGATGAGTAGGGTGATCATGATCATCTGCATGGATTTGGTCTTCATCACCCCCTGCCTCTGAGATTGGCTTGGCTGATTTTAGAAATGTAGGTCCCCAGCATCATGTAGGAGATGAAGGAGATGCCAGAGGGAAGGAGGAAACAGATCCCCATCAAAATGCCATTGGTCAGGTAGAGATAGGACAACTCTGACTGGTGGATGCTCATACACTTCACCTTGTTGCTGATGACTGATGTCTTGAGGAAGAAGAGTGGAAGCCCTTGTAGGAAGAGGAGAGCCCAGAAGACCAAGATGAGCTTTTTCAAGAAGGACTTCCTTCTCCAGAGGGTCTTGGCATTGTAATGGACAATGGCTTGGTACCTGTGGATGCTGATGAGCATCAGGAAGTAGATGCTTCCATAGAGGTGGTTATTGAGTAAGAAAGCTAGAAGCTGGCAGAGGAACTCTCCAAAGGGCCAATGGTCGCCTAAATAGAAATCTCTGGCTTTTCTTCACAAACAAAGATTCAGGAAGGACTCATCTCGCGCTTTCTGCAAGCGTGTTGATGACTAAAGAGGCCAATCTGAGATAAACAAGTCCGGTTGCAGAAAGCACAGCAGAAGGTCTCCTTGGGTGATGTTTTCGGGTTGTGATTCTTTCTGCGTTGTCGTTTCTCTTCAAGACTTGTTCAACATGAGTTCTCAAATAGGGCTGCAGCATTGTGGATAGTGCGTCTTCATGCCTCCCGATGTGAGGCCAGGGTGGACCATTGTTGGTGATCAATTTGGCCGAGCCTGAGATGTTGTTTTAGGGAGTCCTTGTATCACTTTTTTGGAGCGCTCCTCTTATGCTGACCCATGGCGAGTTCACCATAGAGTAGTATTTTTGGGAGGTGATGGTCCTCCATCCTAGAAACATGCCCTGTCCAGCACAGCTGTGTTCTCAATATCATGGCCTCAATGGATTGGTACCTGTGGATGCTGATGAGTATCAGGAAGTAGATGCTTCCATAGAGGTGGTTATTGAGTAAGAAAGCTAGAAGCTGGCAGAGGAACTCTCCAATGGGCCAATGATCACCTAAATAGAAATAGGTTACCATCAAAGGAGCAAGTGGAAGGATCATGCTGTCTACCCAGACAAGGTTGAACTGGAGCATGACACCAGAACTCCAGTGCTTGATGATGAACCAGAAGATCCACAAGCTGAAGCCATTGAAGACTAGTCCAGCCATGGAGAAGCTCAGGAGAGTTGGGATGGCCAGATGTACCTCCACTGGCTGTCACTGTGTGGTGTTGGTGGTGTTCATTGCTTGATGAAGACATGTACCTTCAGCCACTTGGGATGATGTTTGTGTAAGTCTTCCAGACTGAAAATAATGAAGATAAAAGATGGGAAACTTCTGCTTGTAGCAACACCAACCGCTTCCCAAGCTGTACGTGTCTCTCATGATCCTTCTGTTGTTGCTCTTAATACAATGCTGCATTGTGCTCAGTCCTTCAACATCCTGGCACAGTCCATTTCCTCCTTTTAGGGGGTTCCTTCTGAGTCAGAAAAAAGCCATAGGTGGGAATTTGCTATTCCACAACTGAATGGGCTCCTACCCTTCTGCTGTGAAGTGTGTGATGGTGATGGAAAAGTGTTCTAGATCAAGCTTCTTAAACTGTGGGTTGCTTATCTGAATGTGGGGTTCACCAAAAAATTGGCAACAGTAAAAGGTTTCTGAAATTGTTTTAAAATAAATTTCTTTATGATTTATTGTCAGTAAGTGTTAGATTTGTATACAGTAGCACCCCTGCATCCGCTGATTTGCTATCTGCGGATTCAATTATCCATTGATGGTAATGGCTGCGGGGGTGGGTGGAAGAGGGAGGGAGGAGATGAGCTTGCCTCTCCCCCTTCCCTTGGATGGTTCCAGTGCCTTGGGTTCCAGTTGCGGAGCTGGCGGTGGAGGGGTAGATGGAGAAGGGAGGGGGCTCACTTCCTTTCTCCCTTCTCTATGGGGGTGGTGGTGTTCTAGTGACATGGCATGGATGGCAGGGGGGTAGATAGAGAAGCTGATGGCAGCTAGGGCGTTTGCTATTATCCACAGAATTCACTATCCGTGGTGGGGTGCGGAACCAATCCTCCGAAGATGCAGGGGTCATAGAATCATAGAATCATAGAATTGCAGAGTTGGAAGAGACCACGAGGGCCATCCAGTCCAACCCCCCTGCCACGCAGGAAATCTTGATCAAAGCATCCCCGACAGATGGCCATCCAGCCTCTGTTTAAAGACCTCCAAGGAAGGAGAACCCACCACGCTCCGAGGGAGTGTGTTCCACTGCCGAACAGCTCTTACTGTCAAAAAGTTCCTCCTAATGTTGAGGTGGAATCTCTGTTCCTGGAGCTTGCATCCATTGCTCCTATCGTACCTATTTTGTATACCTATATACCTGGGGTCACGTAAAACATTCTTGGGCGAAAAGGGGTCGCAAGTGGAAAAAGTTTAAGAAGCCCTGTTCTAGATAACTGACAGTCAACAGGAAAGTTGTTCTTGCTGCCGACTTCCTTCCAGATATAATGTGGGGGGTAGGCAACCAGGTACCATCCTGGTAATTCTGGACTTTGTTGTCTTCGATGTGTGCCTACAACTCAGTGGGGAATGAATGTATATGTCCTTAATCAGAGTGAGAGTAGCCTATCGAAATTCACAAAATAACAGTTAGTTTAACTTTATTTTCATAACAAGCAGAGTGATTGTTGTTTGATCAGGTACCGCTGCTTAGTTCCAGCTATAAGTAATATTCCACTAAATTGTGTCAGACTCCCCCCCCCCATACCCTTAAATAGTCAGTGTATAATTCCCCAGTATAGCAACCCTAAGGGGAACCTATCGCAGGATTTTCTTGGCAAGATTTATCCAGAGGAAGTTTGCTATCCTCTTTGTCTTAAGCTGAGAGAGTTGGACTTGTCCAAGGTCATCCAACGAGTTTCCATGACTGGGCCAGGATTTGAACCCAAGTCTCCCAGAGTCCTACTCCAACACTCACCTCGCCACCCAGACTCTTCTGGACTACAACTATTATTATTTTCATTAGCAATTGTCCGTGCTGACTTGGACTTCTGGGACCTTTCAGCCGAAACATCTAGAGGCAGTGGTGGTTAGTAGCTTTTACATTGTTGAGGCAGGGAGTCCCCTCTTAGAGCCAAATCCACATGATACCAATAATCCAGTTTGAAACTGGATGATTTGCCATGGCTCCTTCCTATGGAATCCTGGGACTTATTGTTTGGTGAGGTGCTAGCACTCTTTGGCGGAGAAGACTAGAGACCTTGTAAAACAACAAGTCCCAGGATTCCATAGGAAGGAACCATGGCAAATCATCCAGTTTCAAACTGGATTTTTGGTATCATGTGGATTTGGCCTGGACTTTTAGTCTGAATGTCAAAAGAATTTTCCAAGGTGGCAAACCTATTTTGGAAGACATGGCTCAGCATCCTGGAAAGCAACCTTGAAAGTTCAGAGCAAAACCTTGAACGGACTCACTGCCTTACTGACCATAGGAACCAAAAGCCACCAGGGTCTAGAGAGCACCAGGTTGCTGACGCCTGCCTTATACTGTGAAGGCTCTTAGAATTATAGAGTTGGAAGAGACCACAAGGGCCATCTAGTTCAACCCCCTCTATGCAGTAAAGTACAATCAAAGCACTCCCAACAGATGGCCATCCAGCCTCTGTTTAAAACCTCCAAAGAAGGAGACTCCACCACACTCCCAGGCAGTGTATTCCACTGCTGAACAGCTCTTATGATCAGGAAGTTCTTCTTAATGTTTAGGTGGAATCTCTTTTCCTGTAGTCTGAGTCCATTCTCATGGGTTTGGTTGGAGAGATTTGAATAAAGGGTGAGCTGTTTTCTCATGGAGGGGTGGATCAGTTTCCATCAATACTGTAGTGGAGTCAGGACTCACCCAGATGAAATGCCATTGTCTCATCTGACCTCCTCATCCATCGGGCTTTCTTGCCCCATCTGAGATTAATGGCCCTCCTTTCCAGAGCTGTATAGCAGCTGAAGGGAAAAGTGTGTGACACAGTCGAGGATGCTGGGGAGAAAAGATGGACTGTCCCAGGCAAAAGTATACATTGTTGTAAACAACCTCTGTTGTAATGCTAAGTATTTCAGAATTGCTTGGTCTTTTTATGGGGATCTGAGAAGGGAACTGATCTCCCCTCTCTTGGGATCTATACCAGGCTGTTCATCTGAATTTTATGTATCCTTTCTTTTAGCAGACCAAGATGATATGGTGGCAACTATACACACAAAATTCACAGTGGTGCTCTTAAAACAGGACCGAGCATAGTTTTCTGAGTTTTGATTTTATATAACTTTCAGAATACAGGTTTCCATCCCTGCCCCGTGTATCTGCAGAACCAAAATCTGCAGTTTCAGTTATCCACATCAGGATAGGTAGATAGAAGGGAGACAACCCCTGTGTTGAAAGGCAACATTACAACATACACATGGCAGGGTGTGTATCTATGTGTATTGACACCATATGCATAGCTCCATTTCTGCAACCATGCACTGAATGCTGCCAGTTCCTATCAGACAGAAATGCCCAACGGCTTCCATAGACAAACTTAAATATGTGTCAGCCACCAATAAGGTTCTAGCCTTTGCCTTGTGTGAGTCAGAGGCCCTGTGCTAATTTGCACATAGATCTCTCCATATAACACCACATTCCGGATTCTCTTCTGATCCCTTTGTTTTGATCTCTCTCCTCCAAAGGCTTTCTTTGCAGGAGGGGAGAACAAATTGGTTAGTTTGGATTTCAGCCTGCAGTTAGTTTCCCTTCTCCTTCTCCCACTTTTCTCCCCCGCCTCCCCTGTGTGTTTGTGTGTGTGTGTGTGTGCTTGTAATTACATTCTCAGCTGAATCAGGGCTCTGGGGTAACATATAGTCACTCTGGGGGAACATATAGTATTCTTTCCATGTTTTCCATCAAAAAGTCTTGGAATATGCAAAGGCTGGAGAATCATAGAACTGGAAAAGACCACAAGGGCCATCTAATCCAATCCCCTGCCCTGTAGGAATACATAGTCAAAGCATCCCTGACAGATGGCCACCCAGCCTCTGTTTCAAAACCTCCAAAGAAGGAGACTCCACCACACTATGAGGCAGTGTATTCTACTTCGAAACAGCTCTTACTGTCAGGACGTTCTTCCTAATGTTTAGGTGAAATCTCTTTTCCTGTAGCTTGAACCCATTGCTCCATGTCCTAGTCTCTGGAGCAGCAGAAAACAAGCTTGCTCCATCCTCAGTATGGCATCCCTTCAAATATTTAAACATGTATATCATGTCCCTCTTAACCTTCTCTTCTCCAGGCTAAACATGCCCAGCTCCCTAAGCTGCTCCTCATACACCATGGCTTCCAGACCTCCCACCATTTTGGTCACCCTCCTCTGGACACGTTCCAGCTTGTCAATATCCTTCTTGAATTACGGAGCCCAGAACTGGACACAGTATTCCAGGTGAGGTCTGACCAAAACAGAATAGAGTGGCACTATGACTTCCCTTGATGTAGACTCTATATCTAGAGAACTGTAACAGCCTGTGTTTCCCACTGCAAAATCTCAGAGGGACCCAAGCTGGGGAAGTAACTTTTTCAAAGCAACTTGCTGGGAGTTGTGTGCCTAAAAAAAACAAGCTAAGGTTTTTAGAGATGAAATCCCCACTCTCACACTGCACGATTGGTGAGCTCTCTTGTGTCCTCACAAAACCCCAAAAACCAAGGAAGAGGTATTCGATGCTGTTCTCGCATGAGTTCAGACAATGTGAAAATGCTCAGACAAGAATAGTGATGCAAGGGGATCCAGGCCCCTAGGAGAAGATATTACATTTTTTAAAAAATAACCTTTCCTCTCCATTTCTAAAAAGTAACTTAAATAGTTCCATATATATATATATACTGTATATATATATATATGAATGTTTTTCATTCAGCAGTGCAAGCCAGCCCTTGAACCATCTGCTGTTCTTCTGCCACCATCATTTATTTAGACCATACCCTTGAGACTAGAAAAGGAATGTTTAAAAAGTCACGGTGACACCGCAACAGAAAGATATCCCTCATTATATTGCAGTCTTAATGCAATGAAGTTATTCCTTAGCTTTGCGGAAATGAATTAATTACAGCCAACTAGTTACTTCAAAGCTCTGTGATGGCAGACGTGTGGAGTGTCAACAACACTCCACACCTCCATTTTGTTTGTCCATTCTCTTTCAAAGTCATCTATTTGGGGACCTTGCTGGAAGTCTACATTCTGTCATTCACATCCTGCTCCTTGTCCAAGAGCGAATATCCCTCTGGTTTAAGTGTAAGGCATATTCAAATTGGGGTACACCTTGATCTTACACCCAAGACCAATATTTCTACATGCCAGTTGATGTCAGGTGTCAATGCGCGACCAGGGGACATGCAGTAATGATGCTCTCGAGTGGACATTCCCATCTCGGTTGTGGCAAGATGGAAGATTACACATAGTAATGATCAGGGTAGAATTCTCCCAGAAGTGCTGCCTCTCTTGCCATCAGTCTCTTTTCGGAGCTTCCAAGGGCTCTCTATACCTTCCGGAGGATTCGGCCTGGCTTTCTCCAATCCCTGTGCCTCTCTCGACGGGTTGGGTATGCCAGTGGCTGAGAAAAGCCTGAGTGGCTCATCCGGGAACAGCTGCTGTAAAAAGCCAAACAGACAGACATCGGCACAGCCTTGCTAGTTCATAAAAGTATTAGAACATGGAGTCGATTCTAAGCTTATTTCCCCATTTCACAAGACACCAAAGGGCCAATACCAAAGAGATCATAGAATCATAGAGTTGGCAGATACCACAAGGGCCATATAGTCCAACCCCCTGCCATGCAGGAATAAACAATCAAATCATTCCCGACAGATGTCCATCCAGTCTCTGTTTAAAAACCTCCAAAGAAGGAGACTCCACCACACTCCTAGGCAATGCATTCCACTGCCGAACAGCTCTTTGGAGGAATTATAGTTCAAAAGGAGTCCTGCGAGAGAAGGGTAACTTTGGGGATCTTTTCCCATATGTATACCAGCACTAACTGCTGAGACCACACCAGTTAAAGTTAGATGAAGTATTTTATTTAATAATAATAATAATAATAATAATAATAATAAATTTTTATTTTAAACCCGCCCCTCTGCTCGGCAACTGGGGTGGCGTACAACAAGATTAAAACAACAGCAAGTTAAAACAATCCTTCCCAATCCTAACCCTCCCACCCCTTAAAACTAAATTAAACTGGTGGAGAATTAAAACAAACATAAAATACAGTACAATGTACATATTATGGCAAAAAAATGGCAATGGCAGCAGGGGGTCGGGTAGGCAGTCAACTCCTAATAATAATAATAATAAAATGTATTTATACCCCGCCCCTCTGTTAAAACAATCGGGGCTGCTTACAAAAATTAAAATACAATACAGATAAAATCCCCAAACACCCCCCACCCCACCCTCCCCCATAAAAAAATATTAAACAATTATAAATTAAAACCAACTGATATAAAATCACAATTAAAAACAATAAATACTATAAAATACTATAAATGGCCAGCGTACTAAAAGAAGCCAGGATCCCCTGAGGCCGGGATCTAATTAGGAAAGGCCTGCCGAAAGAGATCCGTCTTTAGTGCTTTTTTAAAGCTACTCAGGGTTGTTATCTGACGGATCTCGTTCAGCTGGTCATTCACTCCTACCCAAATTTTATTTGATTTTATTAATTTTATTTATTTATAGTTAATTTTATTTGAATTAACACAGGGGATGTGTTGACACTGAAGAACATACACTCTTAAGGACTATACAAGGTTAATGAAGAGTAAGGTGAGAAGGGTTGGATAGAGAGAAGTCGGGGTGAAAGAGTGACAGCTACCAGTTTTGGAGAAAGAGATCTGGTCCATGGCACACAAAGAAAGAGAACGCCAGGGCCCGTCTTTGACATACATGGCTGTGACACATGGAATGGTGGGTCCGGTCTGTGGGACACGTGGTTAGGGTTGGATCTAAGATATTTATATCCTATTTTGTACCCTGGAGGGGTGTGCCAGTTATGACAAAGCCTAAATGGTTTTCTCATGGAACAGCCAAAGGGGTCTGGAATGAACTGATTGCCTTACTCCGGAGTGACAAAACATTGATGGGATTTGTGACAACCTCTTAATGTTTGGACAGGTAGGGTGTATAGGAAAGATTCCATTTGAGTCAAGAGATAGTCACTGATTGCATGTTTGAAAAGATTAGCATAGACCCATTAACAACTGGGTTTTCTGCATAATCGCGTCTGGGTTTTCATGATCCTGGACCCATCTCAGGTCATTGTGATCTTGACTGTCCTCTGGTCAGCTTGACCCTGAACACCCCTAGTCAACATGACTCCAAAATGTGTCCAATATGTGCAGTTATGAAATCATGCGGGAAAGGTAGTAGGGTATGCTAACACTGCTTGGTAAGAACATCAAGAAGAAACCTGCTGGTAGAGATCACATATCCCATCTAGTCCAGTGTCTTTGTTCCAGTCCTGACCAAATAGATGCCCTGAGAAGTCTGTAAGCAGGGCACAAAGAGAGATAGCAATAGCAATAGCGCTTACATTTCTGTACTGCTTATCAGTGCCAAAGCACTCCCTAAGTGATTTACAATGTGTTAGCTAATTGCCCCCAACAAGCTGGGCACTCATTTTACTGGACCTACCAAAGGAAGGAAGGAAGGAAGGAAGGAAGGAAGGAAGGAAGGAAGGAAGGAAGGAAGGCAGGCAGGCAGGCTGAGTCAACCTTGGAGCCCTCTAGGATCAAACTTACAATGTTATGGCTGCAATACTGGCATTTAACCACAGCCCTCCTTGCTCTTACTCCACCTCTACTGACAGTGGTCTACAAGTGGTAGGTACTAAGCACAAAAATTCCCTACCGGGAGCTCTTTTGCCTGTATTTTTATCTCCAAAGAAATGTACTAGGAGATGCTTAAAATGCCCAGTGTTTTTGGAGCGGTGCTTATCATACATTAGCTTCCTCTTTGCATCCATTCGCTACCTTGCCACGTTTAGCGGTGCATCGTGCTGAATTACTGCTACTATGTCTACTACTACTATGACTACAGGTACTACCACCTCCTCTTCCTCCTCCGCCTCCTCTTTCACTTCATGCTTGAAAGTTTAAAGCAAGGGTGTTTTTTTAAAAAAAATCTACCTTAGTCAATGTGACTAACATAGTAAAAGTGCAAGTTATTATCATCATTCCCACCAAATTCAGTAACATGATTCTGTATATGCGCTACCCATCTGTGCACGCGTGCTCAAGTCTGTCACTGGTGCATGTTTGCAATCAAACAAGCCACTCTCCAAAACAGCCACACAGGCAAGAGAGTACATGCAGAGAGAGCATCAAAAGAAGAGAAGATGCTGAGTAACCACACTGTTATCATGCGTTGTTTTCCCTGATGCTTTCTGTCTGCGTTGCATGGAGAAGGTCACCTGGTTCAATCTACAGCATCTCCATTTAGACCTAGGAAAGACTCCTGTCATTGCCAATTAGGATGTTTAGGTATGGTTAGCCTGGAGAAGGGAAGGTGAAGAAGTGACATGATAGCCATGTTTAAATATTTGAAGGAATGTCATACTGAGGATGGAGTGAGCTTGTTTTTGGCTGCTCCAGAGACTAGGACACAGAGCAATGGGTTCAAACTACAGGAAAAGAGATTGCATCTAGACATTAGGAAGAACTTCCTGATGTTAAGAGCTGTCCGGCAGTGGAATGCCCTGCCTTGGAGTGTGATGGAGTCTCCTTCTTTGGAAGTGTTTAAACAGGCTGGATGTTCACCTGTCAGGAATGCTTTGATTGTGTATTCCTGTATGACAGGGGGTTGGACTAGATGACCCTTGTGGTCTCTTCCACCTCTATGATTCTATGATTCTAGTGTAGACTGGAGGATGGAGGATTTGTACACTGTAAGCTGAATCCATACCACTCCAGGCCATCCATCTGGCCCATGGAAAAGATGGGTTTGTGAGGAAAAGAGAAGGTCTGGAAAGGTCTGGACACCAAGCCTCATGAGGAACGACTGAAGGAGCTGGATATGTTTAGCTTGGAGAAGAGGTGACATGACAGGTATCTTTAAATATCCGAAGGGATGCCATTGTAGAAGATGGAGTGAGTTTTTTTCCTGCTCCTCCAGAGATTAGAATCAATGGATTAAGAGAATTCCACCTGAAAGAACTCCTTTACTGTAAAAACTGTCTGACTGTGGAATGGGCTGCCTTGGAAGGTGATGGACTCTCCATCTTTGGAGGTCTTTAAACAGAGGTTGGATGGGCATCTTTGGAGAGTGCTTGAGTTGTGTATTCCTGCATGGCAGGGGGCTGGACTAGATGGCCTTTGTGTTACCTTCCAACTCTAAGATTCTATGAGAACGTGATGCATGGATGGTGCGCATGTGTGTCTCTGTGCAGGATAGGGTGCGTGAATGAGATACGTGACTGTGTCTGCGTCGATGAGTTACTGAGGTGTGTCTATATGAATGGGCTGTGTGAGCAATTGCATATAAATGAATGGGATGCATCTGTGTTTATGAATGGGCTATGGGAGAAAGTGTGTGCATGTATAAGAACCTCTGTCTGTGTCCAGGCTAACATATCAGGGGAAGCACATAGCCCTTGAAATGAAGGTGCCCCCATCCACTTGGGGCTGCAGGATACCCCCTTGTAGGCACGGGGGCTCCAACATGCAGCTATAAGCAAGACTGAGCTACGTGGATCAGCGATCAGGTTTATCATATTCTCCCTGTCGAGTTGATGTGACCCTCCCTGTCTTCTGTGTCTTCGTGCACAAATCCCTACGTTTTCCCCCATTAGCCAATTTAATCTGCTTGCCTATCCAAGCAGGCGTCCAACCTACCTGGATGACCAAAGAGGCCCCGATTGCTTCTTGGGTTTGGTGGCTTGCTTCTGGTACTCCATCCAGCCGCTCACCAGTTCGTGGATGATCATCAGATAGAGGAGGAAGATGAGGATGGCTGGGTCCATTTGGGGGGCTTCGGCATCTGCTTCATCGGGCCCAGTGGACATGGATGCGGGAGAGCCCCAGGGGAGGTCAGCCGGAAGAGGGTGCGTGTGCGCCTGGAAATGATGCCAGCCAGCTTCTCCCCTCTTGTGTCAAGGAAAAAGGGGGAAAGGAGGTGTGATGGATCAAGGCTCAGCTGCCTGAGATCCTGCAGAGGGAATGACGGTGGTCAGAGGCCGAAAGTGGCTTTCTTGCTGTTATGCCAAGCAGCAGCACAGATGCAGCGGTAGAAGTTGCAGCCATCTCCCACTACCCGGTTGCTGCCACACTGTCTCTCGACTGTCCGCAAGCTGGCTCTTAATCTCTCTCTCTGGTGGTGCTATTTTCTGCATCATTCAGCAGACGCCTGTGCAGCTGCGGACGGAGACAAAAGAGAGCTCCTTGTAGGTTTCTTAGTACCCGGAAAGTAGCCTGTTTTGCAGAGCACAGCTGTTGCAGGAGCAGGAATCAGAGGAAAAGGAGGGGGGGAATAAAAAGGCTGGCTAGCTCCACCTTACACTGCTGCAGACCTCCAGCCTCCAACTTGTCTATATCACAGAGCTTTTTCTTTCCTCTGATGTGTAGAATTCTCTCCAATGTGATCCTGCAGTGTGTGTGTGTATATGTGCCTTCAAGTCACCTGTTGGTTTATGGCAATCCCATGAATTTCATAGGGTTTTCTTAGGACTTTATCAGACATGGCAAATATAGTGTCATAGTGATGTCTAACAAATGCAAAAGAGCATCCATTTCGTACAATGTCGTGCTTTCGCAATTATGTGTAGACAACAAGGCGTTCTTTTTTATTGATGGGCCAAGGCATCAATTGATCGGCTGGGCGGGTTTTTTTGCTGTGATTGCGAGCATGTGAAACCGTTCCCCATTTGGCACGATTCCAGTGTCAATTGCCAATCCCTGTCAGAACACTTTGGGGTGAGAACATGAAAACTAACTACTGGATGCTCTTTTTATGAAACTCCCTGTGTTGCAGGCAAGTTTTTAAGTGTGTTTCAGTGCTTGTGTGTATGTTTGGGTTTTTTAAAAAAAATTAGCTGTTTTTAGACTTTTAAGTGTGTTCACGTCTTCTTGCAAGAACCACCAGGATCTTGCTCGCCCATGAATGTGGAAGTATGGGGCTACGTTTTCATGATATTATGCCAATGTTTGATATAAAGGGTTCTTTTGCCACTACACTGATGGTTTAAAATATGGTGACAAAAGAACACTTTTAGAGGCTTGTCTGATAAAGTCCTTAGGCAAGGAATACTCAGAGATAGTTTTGCCAGTTCTTTCTTCTGAAATATAGCCTACAGCACCTGGTATTTGTTGGCGGTCTTCCATCCAAGTGCTGACCCTGTTTAGCTTCCAAGATCAGATGGGATCTGGTGCTTTTAGGGTATTTGGGCCTACAGGATTAACAATACTGGCATGCCATAAGTGGTTGTTGTTGTGTGCCTTCAAGTCATTTCCAACTTATGGCGACCCAAAGGCAACCCTATCACAGGGTTTCCTGAGGCTGGGAGTGTGTGACTTGCCCAAGGTAATCCAGTGGACCAACTGAGCTATATACATAGCACTGGCAAAAAAAGACAGCCATGCATAAAAACAAAAATCACAGTTGGGAAAGGCCTTTATTAGAACTATCTAAAATTCCACAATAATGTGCAGGCTTTTTATAATTTATTTGATTTATATCCATCCTCTCTCCCAATACGGGATCCAAAGCAGCAATGCCCAATGCCAGCAAGTGGGTTTCCATAGACAAGCAGGGATTTGAACCCTTGTCTCCAGAGTCATAATCCAATGCTCGAACCACTACACCATGCAGGCTCCAGGTTTAACAAAATAAACTTTACAATCAGATTCCTGTATTCATGGAACCAATATCCATGTTTTCAGTTATCCATGGCTGAAAAAATAGGGACACATAACCTAGAGTCATGCTGGAAAATGCCTAGAGAGGCATCCTCTCTAGGCATCCTCTAGGTCTTCCAAGGCAACTCTATGGTATATTTTTATTGGAAGTCTTTTATTTTAATAGGGTCCACTGTTAACCATGGTTTCTGGTATCTGTGGTAAGTCCAAGAACTGAACCCCTTTGGATACAGGAGCCTAGCTGTACTTTGGCATAATTTTCTTAAACTCTACATGGAATAAATATATATTGCTGGCTTTCTGCTCAGGATGTATGCTTTTATAAATGTCCTTTTGTGTGCACAATATTGAACTGAGTAGTTTTGCAATGTCCATATTCACCCAGGAGCTGCTGTGACATTACAATGTACAAACATCCATTGTGCTATGGTAGAGATGCTGCATGGCATGATGCACAATGTGCCCCAATGCACCCCAGGACACTCCCCAATGTGCATTAAGACATCAGCTAGATGGGCATTAGCAGTGTCCAGTGCACATCAGGAAATGCCCAATGCACATTTAAGCACTTTTGCCAGTGCCTGATGTGTGTCTTCACAACTCACTAACAGGGTTTCATTGCATTCTTGCAATGCAGCTATGGATTCGTAAAGTTACAAAGTGTAAACTGCGATGTAGGATCTCAGCCTATGCTTACATTGTTATAGTACAGTGTAACGTCTCCCCTAATCATTAACATTTTAAATACCTCCCCCTCTTTTATCTTTGTTTCTTTTCTTAGTTTCTTCCCACGTTTTACCTCCTGTTCTTTTGAATTAGCATAGGACAAAAGAGATTGCACGAAATTATACTTTACAAATGCAAATATATACTTATCATGCAACATGTTACCAGCAATGGGGTGGTGATTCCCTATTATTTGTTGCTGAACAGTTATTAAACGTTATTTTTTTTCTTAAAAAAATTCTACGCTTTTATTTATATTATAAAAAAGAGATTAAATTTACATTGCTATTATAAAGAACTATTTAGAAAATGGCTGAACTGTCAATAGATTCCACTTATGGTTTTACTAACTCCAGAATAGGAATGGAGTGGCCCTCCAGATGTTGTTGAACTACATTTCCCAGAATTTCTCACTATTGGCTATGCTGCTAGGGCTGCTGGGACTTGAAGTTCAACAACACCTGGAGAGCCAAATGCTTTTCATTCCTGACTTACAAAGTAGGAGAAATGTTTTGAATACACTACTGTCTATCTATAATCATATTTAATCATGTGTAGCTGTCTTTTTCCTCACCTCCTTGTTTTCACTTTCCTTTTGTTTCTGAATAATTTTTAATTCCATAACATTTATTTATTTACGTCAGTTAAAAATACATTTTGGGCAACAGGAAGCAGCAGCAAGTCCCACTGAATTCAATGGAGCTTCCTCCCAGGTAAGTATACAGTATATGGAGTCACACCCTAAGACAGGGGTGGCCAATTGTGGGAAGATGGGGGGGGGCTACATTAGACCTTGGGGGGGCTGCATTCCCACCATAAAAAAATCATTTTTTGACATCAAATGCCCCTGCAACAGTGGGGGACAATTTTGCAATGTTTTCAGCCTCTCTGTGTCATTTAATGCCCAGGAGTGGCCTTTTTTCCCCCAAAAGTCAGGAAGTCACTTCCAGGTCACTACCGGGGGGTTATCTATACAGTGAAAATCAGAGAGAATATCTTTTGTCCCAATGAGCTGCACTGGAGAGTTGCCATAGTTGGAGGGAGGGGGTAAAAAAAAAAAAAGCCTATTTAGTACATGTTAGGGGACTTTGCGGTTTTCTGTGAAGTTCTTTTTTATACTGCACAATGCTGTGCATTATTGGTCATCTGAATGACCAATTCGCAGCGCTGCACATTTTGGGCCAGGAGGAAATTGACAGCTCATTGACCCGTTGTTCAAGCAGGGGATGGGCTTTCCTGTAAAGCAGTCCGGAAGTGCCCTGCTGGCCTTCCGGAGGACCGAGTGTGCACTGCTTTGCAGCGCAGAGGTGAAAAAAAGAGGGTTGTTTTTTTAAAACAAGTGGAAAGCCTCTCTTCTGCCTGTTTAAAGATAGATTTGTTTTTTAAAATCTCCAGTGGCAATGAGAGTGTGGGGAATAATAGCGCCCCATACTCGTGGCCGCCATTTTGAATTGCGAGATGGTTCCTGTGTGAACGTCAATGTGCATCGCTGCACAGACAACTTTTTTGGGTGGAGGGAAATCATGAAGACAACCAAAAGCTGCTGCAAAGGTGAGCTGATGCAGACCCCTCCACAGTATTTGCTCCTGTCTAGTCAAATCCCTGGCTTTAAATAAAGGCTTTTCCTGGGGCAAAAATGGCCCAAGGGGGTCCCTAAAGTGATAAAAATGACCCCATGACCCCAGAAGGCATTTAGGGACAAAAATGTGGGTTTTTTAGAAAAAAATTGACCCAAGAGGGTACTAGGAGCCACTAAGACCAAAGAACCCAACCCATGGTATGAACTTTTCATTTTCATTTGTAAAGCTGGTGGGTCTGAAAGTTCCACTTGTCCCCAAAACTCTTTATACATGGACAGGATCCTAGTGGAAAATTATTTGAGTACACACACACCCTGAGTAATAGGAGGAAGAGGGAGGAAGGAATAATAGGAGCGAACTATTTTAACTATTGTATGTTTTAATTTTTTCCTTTCTAATTTATATATTTTTAATTACTGTATGTTTTTAATCTTTTATAATTTAATATTATTTTAAGGGGTGGGTGGGCTAGGGTACTGTGTCTATGGCGTTTTTATATTGTAAGCCGCCCCGATTGCGTTGCAGAGGGGCAGGATAGAAATAAAATTTTATATTATCATTATTATTATTATTATTATTATTAGAAAGGGAAGGAAGAAAATGAGAGAGTGAAACAGAAGGAAGGAAGGAGAGAGAAAGGAAAGGAAGAAAAGAATAATAGGAGGGGGAAGAAAAGGAGAGAAAAAAGGAAGGAAGTCAGGAATAATGGGAGAGAGAGAGAGAAAGGGAATTTAAAAAATGAGAGTGAAATGGAAGAAAGGAAGGATGGGTAAAGGGAGAAAGAAAAGGAAGGAAGGAAGGAATAAAAGGAGAGAAAGAAAGAAAGGGAAGGAAGAAAATGAGGGAGTGAAATGGAAGGAAGGAAGGAAGGAAGGTGAAAGAAAGGAAAGGAAGAAAAGAATAATAGGAGGAGGAAGGAAGGAATAATAGGAGAGAGAGATAGAAAGGGAAGGAAGAAAATGAGAGTGAAATGGAAGGATGGATAAAGAAAGAAAGGAAAGGAAGAAAAGAAATAGGAGGGGGAAGAAAAGGAGAGTGAAAAAAAGAAGGAAGAACAGGAGAGATAGAAAGGAAAGGAGGAAAATGAGAGAGTGAAATGGAAGGAAGGTAAAATAGAGAGAGAAGGGAAAGGAAGAAAAGACTAATAGGAGGGATGAAGAAAAGGAGAGAGAGAGAGAGGAAGGAAGAGATAGAGAGCAGAAAGAAAGGAAGAAAGAAAAGGAGCTAGAAATAGGAAGTAAGGAAGAGAAAGAAAAAAGGGCATGAAAAAGAGGAAAAAAGCAGGAGAGATAAGGAAGGGGACAGGAAAAAAAAGAAAGAATAAAGAGTTTCAAGAGAATGAATAAATAATGGACTTGATTAGCGTGCGGACTCAGATGAGTGTGAAAGGAGCTAAGATTGTAGAAAAACTGGGAGGGGAGGAGGCAAAGTTTGAAGACAAAGAGAATACAAAATGGAAGGATGGTGGAATCCTGTTCCCATAGCAACAGAGGCAGTTGCCAAGCTGCCAGAGAAAGGTGTAGCAGCTGCCCTGGTGCATCCTTACAAGAAACCCATCACTCACTCTCTCTTTATCTCTGTCTCCATTTCGCTTCCCTTCATGGCCCAATTTCATCCGTGGCTTCTGCTGTTGCTGCTGTTCAGTGTCTCGTTGTGTCTCGGCTCTGAGCGTTGTGACCAAATACCCAAGGTGAGTAGGGGGTGCATTTGGTGGTATTCTTGCAGCTCAGCTCCACCTGATTTCAAAAGCATCCTGAACCACCCACCTGATTCCCATGACCTCTTTGTTAACGCCTTCTGTCCTTGGGAAGATGTGGGGCCCATCTACACAAAGGGAAAAATCCAAAGTATCCCATAGTATTGGCATCTCGCAGCAGCAGCGACAAGTCTGAACAGTTTTTCTGGCCTCAAAAGCCCCCATAAACCTCACATTCCTAATGGCAACCGCGAGTGATTTACTCATGTTAGTTCTTCACCGCGTTTTTTTTTAAAGGATTCCCAGGATGCACTGGTGCGATAGTGCGATTTTTATTGAGAACACAGCTGCGCTGGACAGGGCACATTTCTAGGATGGAGGACCATCACCTCCCAAAAATAGGACTCTACGGTGAACTTGCCACGGGTCAGCATAAGAGGGGCGCTCCAAAAAAGCAATTCAAGGACTCCCTGAAACAACATCTCAGGCTTGGCCAAATTGATCACCAACAATGGTCCGCCCTGGCCTCACATCGGGAAGCATGGAGATGCACTATCCACAATGCTGCAGCCTTATTTGAGAACTCATGTTGAACAAGTCTTGAAGAGAAACGACAACGCAGAAAGAATCACAACCCGGAAACATCACCCAAGGAGACCTTCTGCTGTGCTTTCTGCAACCGGACTTGTCTATCTCGGATTGGCCTTTTTAGTCATCAGCGCGCTTGCAGAAAACGCGGGATGAGTCCTTCCTGAATCTTCGTTTACGAAGAAAAGCCAGAGAGAGGAAAGCAAAACAGAAAAATATTGATTCTGTTTTATCGCCTTAGCGAGCAATCGCTAAGGCGAAAATCCAACATGGTGGTAGCGGGTGTTTGCCCTGTTAGCAAGCCCTGCACCCGCTCTCACCCGGCCAATCAGCTTTGTGCTTCCCTTCATATTTCCTGTCATTTGATAGTCCAAATGAGCATGAATGTGCACCCCTTGCGGTTTTTGAAAAAAGCACGAGGAAATCTGTGAAGGCTTTTAGTGCATTGTTTTTGCCATTTTGTGCCCCCCTCCTTCTGAATAGAGTGGATTGGCACTGGATCCTATTTAGGTAGGATTCCCAGTGAATTCCATGAGGGGTATTTTCACCATTTAGACAGGCCCTTGGTTGTGGGAACTTCCCCTTCCCAGGGAAACCCTCATGGTTTCTGATGCGGTTTGCCTTTCCCCACATTTTTCACAGAATCATAGAACCTGAGAGTTGGAATAGGACCACAAGGGCCATCTAGTCCAACCTCCTGCCAGGCAGGAAAGTGCAACTACAGCATTGAAAAACATCCACCCAACCTCTGTTTAAAGACCTCTGGAGATGGAGAGTCAGCATCCTTCAAGGCTGTCTATTCCACTGTCAAACTGCTCTTGCAGGGGAGAAAAAAAGTTCCTCCTAATGTTTAGGTAGAATTTCCTTTCTTGTAATTTGAATCCATCCATTCATGTCCTAGTCTCTGGAGCAAGCAGAAAACATGTTGGATTTTCACCTTACTACTACTGCTTGAAAGCGTGGGATGAGTCCTTCCTGAATCTTTGTTTGCGAAGAAAAGCCAGAGAGACTACTGCTTGGTAAGGTAGAAGGCATAGACCAGAACAAATTGAGTGTGACTTGAGAAATATGTATAACATATAGGATACTTAACAGTGAGCCACTATGTAGTGATAGCACCTTATGTGACAGGCTCAGGTTTGCTTTTGTCTAACGCAGGGAGTAGTTTTTGGACACAATACTTACAAGTGAACAGAATGATTACTGTCTGGAAATTCCACTCACTGTCCCAACATTCCGGTGCCGTGGGAAATAATTGTTGCCTTACAGAGCCCTTGCCAACTTCTCTGGCCACTGTTCTGACACTTGAGCATGGGTTTCCTCCAGTCAGCCAGTTGGTCATCTCATAGATGCCCCTCTTGAAGGTGGAGACAAGAAGGTAAGAGGGAAAGCGGCACTCAATCTGCGAAAGAAATCCTAATGGAGTCACGAAATGAGTTTTCCTTCGTTATAGAATTGACTTAATCTCCATACATTCTTACAAAGGACACAAATAATCTATAATCTGTAATCTTATACAATTATCTTCTTCACACATACGCCCTCCTATCTCTTGTCAGTTTTTGTTTCTGGACAGACTGCTCGGGAGACAAGCTAGGGATCAAGCATTACAACAGTGATGGGCAACCTTTTGAGCTTGGTGTGTCAAACTTTGCCAAAAAACTGAGCATAACTTGAGTGGTGTGTCACTTTGAGGAAAAAACATGTATGTGTGCAGGATTCCCGCTTTCGGGAGGGTGGGAGAGGGGAGGAAAGTGGGACCAGGGCTTGGAAGCCCCAATCGCCATTTTAGGGAGGGTGGTGAGGTTGCGGGCAGAGGGGAGGAGGCCTATGGCCACGTGTCATCAGAAATGGCTATGCGTGTCAGTGCTGACACGTGTGTCATAGGTTCGCCATCACTGCATTACAACATGACAACTGTCATGATCTTCCATGGATTCTGGGTATTAGAGTAGAATCCATGGAAGGCCCTGACATGAGTTTGGTTCCTGGACTGAGAGGCCCAGGCAGGGGGATCAGTCCAGGAACCAAACTCATGTCAGGGCCTTCCATGGATTCTACTCTAATACCCAGAATCCATGGAAGATCATGACAACAGATAGTCATCCATCCTGTTAGTATTCCAGACTTTGCCTGGAACACTGTGTCCAGTTCTGGGCACTACAATTCAAGAAGGATATGGACAAGCTGATATGTCCAGAATATGTCCAGAAGAGGGCGGTCAAAATGGTGGGAGGTCTGGAAGCCATGCCCTATGAGGAACGTCTTAGGGAGCTGGGTATGTTTAGCCTGGGGAAGAGAAGGTTGAGAGGTGACAGGAGAGCCATGTTTAAATATTTGAAAGAATGTCATATTGAGGGTGGAGCAAACTTCTTTTCTGCTGCTCCAGAGACTAGGGCACAGAGCAATGGACTCAAACTCCAGGAAAAGAGATTCCATCTAAACATTAGGAAGAACTTCCTGATGGTAAGAGCTGTTCGGCAGTGGAATGCACTGCCTCGGAGTGTTGTAGAGTCTCCTTCTTTGGAGGTTTTGAAACAGAGGCTGGATGGCTATCTGTTGGGAATGCTTTGATTGTGTATTCCTGCATGGCAGTGGGTTGGACTAGATGGCCCTTGTGGGCTCTTCCGTCTCTATGATTCTAACAAACCATGGTTTAAAGGAGCCAGAGTTCATAAGCCAGGAACAAGATAGAGAGACTAATTAATGGTTAACAAACCATGGTTTGTTTGTGGGGAAACATTCAGACACAACAGGCCAGAATTCAACAAACTACAACCTGGCTTACTATTATATGCAAAGCTGGTCAGTGTTTGTTTGTTTTTTTAAAGAGCACACACTTATAAATGTTGTGTCCTACTTCAAAAGGTATTACTTCATTTGGAATTGTTTTACTTACAAATGCTGTTCACAGAATGGTACTCCAATGCTCTGCTCTTGTCTCTTTGCTACGGGAATAATCGTCCCGACTTCCCTTTTCAAACAGGCTACTGGGGATCAAGATGTACAAAGCAAGTCTGCCAAAATCTGCCCAGATGATGGAGACGAATCCAATCACCGCCGTGGAGCGCAGCTCAGCACAGATCATTAAGCCCCCTGGAAAGAAAAAGCGGACCAGGAAGCGAAGGAGGAGGCTCAAGTCTCGGCGTGCCCGACGGCAGCCAGCCAACACCCGGCTAAAAGTGCGAGGCCGGAGGTGCACCTTACAGACATTCGTTTACAAGAGGTAGAATGGTCCTTTGCTGTTGCTTTTGCCTGTTTCACATCTGCAAGCAGACAGCTGTCCATTTTCTGCTTCAATACTTCCAGTGAAGGAGAGATCACCACCTGGAGTGTTGTTCCATGATCAAACAGGTCTTCTCCTAATGTTTAGCCCATCCCTGCCCAACCTGGTGGTCTCTAGGTGTCTGGGACTACAATTCTGCTAAGCCCCCAGCAGTCTGGGGCTCATGGGAGTTGTAGTCCAGCACATCTGGAAGGCGCCAAGTTGCAGAAAGCTGGTTTAGCCAGAGTCATTTGCTTAGAATGTATTGGGACCCATGCAACTGTTGCCAATGCATCTGCCTCCTTGAATTGCAGTATTGTTATTTTTTGCTATGTATTGTGGAGGATGGAGGCTGATCCCTAGCCTCCTGTGAGTTCATGCCAGAAATAACATTTAAACCAGAGGTTCTCCAATTTTCGCTTCAGGTTATTATCCTTAATTTGGTGTAAGATTTTACAAAGCAGGTGGAAAGTTTGAGCACCGCTAACTCAGGAGCAAAACTGAGGCTATGCACCCTTGTGTGGCATAGCAGTGGCTGGGCTGTTTTAAAGCACAGCTTTTTTGGACTGCTTCAAAGGGCAGTATAAGATAAACTATTACCATGGTTCTGCCAGCTATAAAAAGATAAGCCAATAAAGTAAAATATAGGCACCTTCATCCTCTATGTAGGATAGAGATGCCGGAGTAAAAACTGCAGATAGCTCCTATCCCTTTAATGGTTGTATGGAAGAGAAAATTGTTCTAGGTCTAATGGTGTCATGGACTCGCATTCCCAGATTCAGTGACCAGCAATTTCAAAGTTAAACAGAAAACTTTATTGACACAGAAATCCAGAAAGCATATCATACAAGGTTGTTGCTTAGAATTGAAACTTAAAAGACAGGCAGTATAATAAAAGTGTATTGAAATCCTATCATACATACCCATGCCTTTTATATATATAGATTTCAGTGTTTCCCAATTCTCTTCCAAGGCAGCCCTCAGACTCTCATAAATGTGTGCTCTGGACTGTAGACATTAATTATACAACACAGTTATTACTGGTCGGCTTCAGAGCAGTTGGCCTAGTTTCAGTTCTAGCACAAGGGATACCCATAAGCTTTCACTGCGTTGGACTCCTGCAGGTTGCCACCTCAAAACCAAGTGAGCAAACTGAAGACTTGCTACTGCAGCTTGAAGGCAGTGAGAGCACATTCAAAGGCAGCCAACCCGGTGAGTGTGAACTGGCTCCCCAACCCTATGTTCAAAGGAGGAGATAGAAATCTTAAGAACCTAGGAAGAGCCCTACCAATGTCAAAAGCTACTCCAGGTTTCTGTATAACAGTAAGCCAGGTTGTAGTTTGTTGAAGTCTGGCTTGTTGTATCTGATCCTAGCCCTACAAACCATGGTTTATAGATTTTCCTTGGTTTTTTCCCAGGCTGTGAGGCCGTGTTCTGGAATAGTTTCTTTCTGACGTTTCACCTGCATCTAAGGATGCCAGCCACAGATGCAGGCGAAACATCAGAAAGAAACTATTCTAGAACACGGCCTCACAGCCCGAAAAAAACCCCAAGGAAATCTATGGATGCCGGCCGTGAAAGCCTCCGACTTCACAAACCATGGTTTGTTGGCCATAAATTAAGCATCATAGTTTGTTGTTGGCTTCTGAATGCTGGAATACTTAAACCATGGCTTGTTGTTATGTTTGAATAGAGAACCATGGCTAGTCTCTCTTTCCCCAGTTGCCCACTTAGAAACAGAGCTGACAAAAGAGTTTTGTGGTTCTAGCAAGCTGTTTGTCTCATCTCTTTCAAAACATAGAGTCAGTCCAACAGTTCTCTCGTACCAGCGGATAGGAAAAATTTGCTCAGAAAGGTGAAAATACAGCATTCTGAAAAACCCAGTGGCAGTAGCAATGTACATGAAAACCAAAGGTAAATAATCCCAGGAGTATCTACAACTATCTAATGTCACCTGTCGCAGTGCTTCTCAAGCTATCTAATGTGAAGGATGGGTAATGTTTTTGTTTTTCCCAATGTGCCAGGAACCACCTTTGTGCCCATTGGCTACAAGTGAAAACTTTTCTTTCCTGAAAACTTTGGCAGGGACTGGCAACTGATAACTCATGGACTAGGAGTGGTCCATGTGGGTGGGGATTGGCTGAGGGAGTGAGAGCAGGGAGGAGATCGGTTGGGTATGTTTCCTAAGCGGCCAGTCAGCACACTGGGAAAGGAAACATACCCAAGCAGTGTATATATAGAGATATAAAAATGGCTACCTGCCTAAAACCAGCCAATGTTTTGTTGGACAGAAGGATGAAAAAAACCAGTCCTCTGGAGAAGAAGAGATACCAGACAGTCTCTGAGTACCAGTGTGCATGCCCAGGTAAAACACAAACATGAACATCTGGATTCTCAGCTCTTTTCTTTTTGTCACTCCAAAGGCTTGCTATGGAAACTTGCAATTCAGTGGGACTTAAGTAGATGTGCTTAGCATCACACTGCATTGATATGCAGGCAAGCCCACCTCCAGGATGTTTGGAGTAAGGACCATGGCTGTAGCCCTGCTCTGAATTTCTCCCCTCCCAAACACATCCTGGTTGGCATCCTGTTATTGATATATGCATGCATAAATCATGTTGCACTTGAATAATTTGCCACAGTGCAAGAGATATTCTGCTGACAGAGGTGAAAGCAAAGTGGCGCATATGGCAATGTTGTGCATTGCAATTACACACTGTGCACCACAGTTGCACATCGTGGTTGTGCATTGTGAAATGGCACCCAGTTATTATCATGTATTATGCAATGTGTTGCGATTCTGCACCAGGGTTGCATAACACTGAGGTCACACATCTCTGCCTGGGGATATTTATGCTACGTTGATGAGATGTTGGATTGTGGCCACTGTGGGGGAGTCCACACAACACAAATAATCCAATTTAAAACTGGATTATTTGTGTGGCTCTTTCCTATGGAATCCTGGGATTTGTAGTCCTTAGCCTTCTCTGACAAACCTACAAATCCCACGATTCAATAGGAAGGAGCCATGCAAATAATCTAGTTTCAACCTGGATCATTTCTCTAGTGTGAATGCCCCCTGTGATATAATCCTGTTGTTAGACTTCACTATGAGTGGACCTGTTAAATCAGTGCGATTCACCTATGTGTTGACTTCCCATTCAACAATTGATTGCGAATGGGTTTACTGTAGTTCGGAGTAACCAACAGATTCCAATTGCTGTTTGCAATACAACGGACTTTGAAAAACGGCCATTACACAGAGTTGTCTGTGGTTCAAAACAAGAGTCAACCATCTGGCTTGGGATGAGATTATGTCCTCTATCTTGAGTTTCACTGGTGATGCTAGTCACGCTTACAAATTGACTTTTTCCCTGTCACCTTCAGGAAAGACTGTTTTCCACTGCACCAAAGAAAGCGTAAAGCAACAGTTGCGTTCCATCTACCTGGGGAACACAAGCCAGAAGCCCCTAAAACCCAACCACCCGTCAGTCCGGATACCTCATTGCCGCTGGGGGATAAACAACACCCGAAGGTACAGCTACAAGGCTAATGGCTAAACTTGGCACCACAGGTACTTGTACCTGGGAGTAGCTTGGAAGATGCTGTGTCCAGTGTGTACCTTACACACTGTGGGGAGCAAACAAGTTTATTATCATTAAAACCAGGGTGGGGAGTGGGAGATACATGTGGCCCCAAGAGCATTTTTCTGGCCCAGAGGCAGCTCAGCATCCCTATTTTTTAACTTTTCCAAAACATTTCTTGTTTGCCCAAAAATTGTCTCCATTGCCCCTGAAGGGCCACGGAAGTGTAATTTCACCTTTGGGCTCTGAAAGCTGACTTTCAGGTCACTTCTTGTTGGAAAAAAGTACCCTCCTGGGCTTAAAATGGCCCAGAGTCAGTTTCCCCGCCCCGAAAAAATGTAGTAAAATTGCCACCCACGCCCTTTAGGGGTCATGAGAGGTGTCTTAAGGCAAGCTTTTTTCTCAATTGCTTGCAAAAAATTTTTTTCTGGTGTTTAAATGGAGGCATAGGAGGAGGTGCAGCCCCCCACTTCACGGTCCCCGGGGGAGCAGTGTATCCCCCTGACTTTTGCCCACTCCTGGTTAAAATGAGCTTCCCAAACACTGGCCCCATGGTGTTGTGGGACTACAGCTCCCATCTTCCCCAGTCAGTATGGGCAGAGTGAGAATGGTCGCTTGCGAATCTCTGGGGAACCAAGATGGAGAAGGAGTGATTGAAATTGGAATAGGAATACTGTACAGTCGGCCCTCCATATCCATGAATTCAACCATCCACAGCTTGAAAATATTCAAAAAAAGAAAAAAAATCCAAAAAGCAAACCTTGATTTTGCCATTTTGTATAAGGAACACCATTTTATTAGGCCATTGTATATAATAGGACTTGAGCATCCACAGATTTGGGTATCCACGGGGGTTCTGGAACCAAAGCCCAGTGGATACCAAGGACCCACTGTACAGGAATACAAAATATCTCGAGCCAGCATGGCATAGTAGCTTGGGGTGTTGCACTAGGGGTCTTGGAGACCAGGGTATGAACCCCTGCTCGGCCATAGAGACCCACTGGGCAATCCTGGGCAAGTCACACTTTCTCAGCCTTAGAGGAAGGCAATGGCAAGCCTCCTCTTGCCAAGAAAACCCCATGACAGGCAGCCCCCTGGACTTTCTCTTTTGAAGGTTCTTTCACTTTAAACAGCCTGTTTGTCTCTTAGTGATCTCCTTTATTCTCTTTACACCCAGGAGAAATCCCACCGCCAATGCCAAATGCCCGGTTGGTAGTGACTTTCTGAGAAACACAAACCCACACATCCCACCTCCCGGAGTTTCAAGCCTGACCTATCAAATTAATAAGCTGGCGCTTGCTAGCCCTGAACAAACTGCTTCCAGCACAGCTGTAAACCGCTACACTACCTACCAGCAACTTCAGCCAGCTCTGGAAAAAACAACCCTGGAAGAAGACGACTTCCAGCGGTTGAATAGCAGCCCTGCAGAGCCAGGAGGCAAAGAAGGGTGGGATGCGAATGTGGCTTACAGCCGGGAATCTCACCAGCAAAGTGCTGGGAATGCGCTTCTGTCCCTTGCTTATTCCAAAAATCTGCCACAGCCAAGGCCCATGTCGGCAATAGAATGCTACACGAAAGGCTGGCGCCCTCCGTTTGGTGAAGAACAGAACCCCAACATGGTGGCTCCAGAGAAAGAGGATGGTGTTGAAAACAGGTTGGAGCGGAGTGGAAGCAGCAAAGCCGCCATCATTCAAACCCGGAGTGCTATCATCATCCCAACCATTACTCAGTACTCCTCTGCCGAAAGCTCAACAACGGACGTGTCCTGCTCAAACGCTACCCCGTTTCTAACCGAGATGAAACGGAACGGACCTTTGAATGCCAGCTTCGGCCAACCTGTGCCAGGAGAAGAGAGGTTGACAGGAAATCTTGTGCACCGTTCCTGCGAGGAAAGGGGACGGGCAGACTATTTCACTGTCCCTGGGAGCAGAAGGTTTGAGTCTTCGGGTGTGGATGCATGGTAGGCCCTGGATCCAGAAATCCCAGTTTACTTGGGCCTTGGTTTATACTCAGCAGGGACTATGGATGTGAAAGGCTCAGTTGAGCAGCTTATTTCAAAGCCTATTCTGAAGAGCAAAAATGTTTTGTGAATTCATCCAGACCCTTGTTTTAACTTTTCTATAGCCCATAGTTTATGCCCAAGGTGAAGTTTAGCTTAGTATTTATTTACTTATTGGATTTATCTCACCCCCTTCTCCTCAAACAAGGGCTCAAAGCAGCTCTTAGGATGAACTAAACACTTGATAGAGCAGGATGTTTGAAGGAGATGTTGGTGGATTGCATCCCCCCTCATCCCTCAACATTGACTATGCTGGCTTGGTCTGCTGGGAATTGCATTCCATCAGTACCTAGAGGCCACAAGTTCCCTCTTTATAGAAGATCATTCAGTTATAAGATAACAGGGGTACTTAAACAGGCATTGTGGCTGATTGGGGAATTAAGACCAATGGCTCCAGTTCAGAGATGCACATGGGAGTGCTCTGTGTGTGTGTTTCTTCTTGATGCATTCATTAGCAGCAACACAACCGGGCCTTTCTGGATTATCATCACTTGCAAACATCAGCTCTGGTGTTTTAAATTGGGGTAAGCCAAAATTAAGTATGCAGGATTCAGAGTGGCCAGTTCAGTGTGGTGTGGTTCTGCTTGTATATCAGTTGGTAATTGATAATTTTGTCAAGAAAATGCAATCAAAACCATTTCTATTTGGTTGGGATTGTCTTGCAAAACCATTTGGGTAAGGGTTATTATGAATAATATCAATAGATAACTGATAATAACCCTAACTCTAACCTTACCCCTAAGACCTTTACCCAAATGGTTTTGCAAAAGAAACCCCAACCAAACAGAAATGGTTTTGAGTGCATTCTTTGACAAAATCATCAATTGAAATGCAAACAGAATTGTGTCGTACTGAAATAGTTGCGCTGAAATGGCCGCACTGAAATGTCTCATTTCAGCTGGTTTGTGGGGAACCAACAGACAACTATGCAAATACGATAGTAACATGCCACAAGTATGGCACCAGCTCCTCGCACATTGGAAAGAACACTAGCTGTGTCTGCTGCATCAGAAAGATTGGGAATCACTGGTCTAAAGGACACAGATCTTGGTTTGCCAGCTTTGCCATGGAAACAAAGTACCACTAAGCAGAGTGGGAATTTCAGACACAAGAGTCTGACTAACAGAAGCCACAGTTTGAGTCCTTGAACCTCCCCATTCCCAGCATTTTAAGAATTTCTAGTGAACCCCCTCCAGAAAGGGGAATGCAACATGGAGAGAGAAGCGGTTAGCCAATCGGATTAACCACTACATTTAATTAATGGCATTTAACTAAGAATATTTACTTAACTTTTAACCACGTCTTTGCTCTTGCTGAAAAGGAACTAAATTGCACAAATAATTCCCACCCATTAAAATACTAGTTTTTAAAAAAATTTATTTTAGAAAATGAAAACATCTAACAAGTTGCTCATATTTTAGGGGGAAAACGTATCTGGACTTCTTCCTCTTCTTTTCACTTCCTGGGCCCAAATCCCAGCCAGAATCAATCAAACTATCCCCAGAAGGTAGCAGGATTCTCTTTAAGGTCAGGGGTGGGGAATGTTTGGCCCTGAAGATGTTGTTGGATTGCAACTCCCACCAGTCCCAAGAAGCATGGCGATTGGTGGTGGACCATGGGAGTTGCAGTATGTCAACATTTTAGAGGGGCATGTGTTCCCCTTTCTCTGTTCTAGTGAGACACACCAGATTGGCCAAGGCTAAACAAAGCCCAAGAGATGTTCAAAGTTACAGCCAGTTTCTATACAGAACGGGGTGAGCATCCAATCTCTTGTTGACCATAAGACAGAACAGCATGGTTCTTCTGCAGGATCCGGAGAAACATGGCCTAAAGTGAGGCCGGAGTGGGTACTGTTGGCAGGGACAAGTCCATAGATGGGGTGTCGGCTGCCTGGGTTGGGCTGGGCTTCCGGAGTTCTAGTTTCTCATTGAGCTGGTTGAAGAGCTCCTTCACGGCTTCACCACTCTAGTAGACGAGAATGTGCAAAGAAAAGAAAGGGGGGAAATCATCATCAACAACAACAAAAGCTGTTAATCACACTTCTCCTAAGCTGCCACTAGCAGGAAAGCAAGTACTGGGAGGGTTTTTAACACACGGGCGTACATACAAGTTGGAGGAGCATGTCCAGAGGAGAGTGACCAAAATGGTGGGAAATCTGGAAGCCATGCCCTATGAGGAGCAGCTTAGGGAGCTGGGTCTGTTTCTGACCTGTTTTTGAAGACAGCCAAACATGCACTACAGTGTTCCAGCTGGACAGCAGCATTTCGCAAGCGCTCTCTCCCCCTGTGTCCCCTTTACCTGCTTGGTGGGCTCTAGGAGCTTCTGCAGGGACTCCAACTTGGCCGGGGCCACTTTGTGGTGGAGGTGAAGCACCAGCCTCAGCACATGTCTGTGCACGTTCTCCTTCCTGTGAAGCATCAGAAAAGATTATGAGTGCTCTTGGAAAGCCAAAGCCATTTGCAAATGCAGCTTAGAATGGGGTCTCAAAGCAGGCTCTTCTCTAGGCCAAGGACTGGCACTCTGAGACTTATTGCACTACACTGTTAGAGCACTTTTATTCTACTTTAACTGCTACGGCTGCCTCCTGTGGAATTCTGGGGTTTGTAGTTTAGTGAAGCCTAAGAGTTCTCTAGCTGAGAATGCTAAATGCCCCTCCCTAAACTGCAAATCCCAGGATTCCACAGGAGGCAGCCAGAGCAGTTAAAGTGGGGGCAATTAGCTTGTGGGGGCAATTAGCTAACACATACTAGAAACTGCTTAATGCAGTGTAGATGTGTAAATTGCTATTGCTTAAAAAAACCATTTGTAAGCCACTCTGATAGCCTTGTGGCTGAAGAGTGGGGTATAAATAAATAAATAAATAAATAAAATACAAGTGGAATAATAGCACTATAACAGTGTAGTGCAATAAGGCTGTTTCCTCCCTGTCACTTCCTTCTAGTGAAAAGTGTGTCCTCTGCAGTGATGAGCAGACAATCCAGAGGCCACACAGGAAGCCAGTCCCTAGAAGGTATCCTCTGCTGAGATGGCTATTTCTGGAGATTCCCAGTCCAGGGCATGTGTGTGGGGAACGCTGGACGAGCGGCAAATTTGTTGTGTTTGAAAGAAGAACGTTACCTTGAACAGGGGGGGAGGAAGAAGCTGTCAAAAAGGCTGGTGCAGAACTCCTCTTGTGTAAATTCATCAGCCAGGAGGGTGAGGTTACTGGTGAGCAAGTGCAGGAAAATGTCGCCGAAGGCCAGGTCGTTAAAGGTCTCCGCTGCAGAATCCCATGGAACAACAAAGACAAGGACAAAGATGTGCAACTTTTTCAGCCCTGAGGACCACATCTGGGATTGACTGGGGGCAGGTGGACTAGGGGCTACACACACAGGAATACACACTTTTACTTCCCTGCTTCTATCTCTGTGCTCTCATTCACCTGTAATCTAATGAGACTGCTGTTTATCCATCACTACAACCAGCAAGTACACCATGGTCTTGGACGAAACAACAGAGTTTCCCTTCAAAGCCCAGCTGATCAGCTGGGTTGATGATGATGATCAGCTGGGATGTGGGGGGAGATGTGAGGAGAATCCCACAAGCTTCAGCAGCCACATAAGAAGTAGCCAGGGGTCACTTAAGGTCCCAAGGCTGTAGGTTGTGCCCACTGTCATACAGGAAACTCTGGGTGAGGAGAGTTCTTTTTCCTCCCTACCCCCACTTCCAAGGAGGTAAAGAAAGGGGCCCTATGGTAGTTGTGGCATGATTATTATTATAGCAATAGCATTTCTATTTCGATACTGTTTATCAGTGAAAAGCACTTCGTACAATGTGTTAGCTAACTGCCCCCAACAAGCTGGGTACTTATTTTACTGACCTACAGAAGAATGGAAGGCTGAATCAATCTTGGAGCCCTGTAGGATGGAACTCACAATGTTGTGGCTTCAGTACCAGCATTTAACCACTGCACCACCAGTTACAATTATTATTACCCTACCCTTGCCTCCCAACTGGGACTCAAGATGGCTTACAAGTTAAAGCAAATACAGTCAGACTCCCGTATCCGAGGGGGTTCGGTTCCCAGACTTACCATAGATACCGGAAATCGTGGATAACAGTGAACGCCATTGAAAATAATGGGACATCCAGTTTGAAATACCACAGAGTTGCCTTGGAAGACCTAGAAAATGTCTAGAGAGGATGCCTCTCTAGGCATCTTCTAGGAAGACTCTATGGTATGTGTTCCTCTTTTTGTGTCCCACGGCTAACTGAAAACATGGATATTGGCTCCGTGGATATGGGGGTCTGACTGTATAACATAGTTACACAACACAAACGATCAACATTAAAAGAGAATTAAACTAAAACAGAATGAAATAAACTAACACACAATTAAGCTGAAATGGAATCAAACTTTAAGCTGCAACCCCATCTACAGAATTGTACACTTTTTCCTACTGCCCTCCACTTTACCAAGCACTGTCGTCTTTTCTAGCGAGTCAAGTCTTCGCATGATACCGCCAAAGTACGACAGCCTGAGTAGATGCAAAGCATGGCACCATTTGTATATAACCCTCAGCTCGACTTGTAGGATCCCGTCCGCCATTCTCTGCAGCACCTCCGGCCGTGGTGCCTTGAGAGAAAAATGCCAGCAAGGCCATTTTCTTCCCAGTCTGCAAAAGCTGTGAGCACTAAATTTCACACCAGTTGTTCACGCAAACCTTTTTGTGTGTGCAAGAGACAAGAGATATGGCTATGGGGGTGGGGGTGGAATCTAACTCACTCAGGGCTGGGAGTAGGCGGAGAAAAGCGTTCTTGTTTCTCTGCTTAGTGATGTGGAGTACATAGTAGAGGCCAATCTCGCAGGCGATCCGGTGCTCCTGCAGAAATCTAGGATGCCAAAGGGGAAAGCTTAAGTTGCCTTACCTGCTATCCACATAAATAAAATACAGGTCGCTCCCTTGATACATTCCTGGACTTACCATTTATAAGAGAAACCATGGATAATAGTAAACCGTATTAAAATAAAGGACTGCCAGTACAAACATATCACAGAATTGCACTGGAGGATGCAGCAATTACTAGAGAAGATGCCTCTCTAGGCATTTCCCCAACACGACTCTATGGTATCTGTCCCTCTTTTGAAAGCCGTGGGTAACTAAAACTGCAGCTATTGGTTCTGTGGATACAGGTGGGTGAGCTGCAGATCCAAACCTCCCTCGCTCTGGCTACCAATGACTTGATGTTTTTAGTCTCTTCGTCAGTGTCCTAGAAATACTGTATAGGTCAGAATCCTGTCAAGGACTTAATGTCTTCGTAAGTGGACTTGGGTCTGTGGGAATTAGAATCGGGCAGTTCCGTAATGTCTGTATCCATCAAAGGGCTGATGTTACATTACTCTGCAGGGGAGGCAGTGATGTGACCGAGATGCATTGAGACCAATGCACAATGGAACTGACGTGCATCGATCCTGTTGCTCTTTTCCCACTATGCATTTTTCACAAATTCATCAACAGAATTTCTTGATGCTTCTGCTACATAGCTAAGTATACATAAAAATTATGTAACCTACAGTGAGAGAGGATTTCAGCCATAATTCTCCCTTTTGGACTAAACATGAAGGAAGGGGGCCACTCCCATACTAACTAATAAAGAGGTTCTCAAACTTGGGTCTGTGTTGTTGCTGGACTTTAACCCCCAGCATCCCTAGCCAAAATGGACAATGATCAGGGATTTGGGGAGCTGTACCCCAGCTACGTATGAAGACCCAAACTGCTTTTAGCTATGCTTTTAGCCTTTACATTGTTTTTATCATTTTAACTTATTTTAAACTGTTTACATTGATCTTATTGTACACCACCTTGAGATCTCTGCTATAAGGTGAGATATAACTATTTTAGTAAATAAATACATTTTTTTTAAAAAAACTAGTGATCTGGCCACTACACAGCACTGCCTTTCTAATAAACCTCAAGATCTGAAGATTCTGCTGGGTTTACCTATGCCCCATTTGTTTCAGGAAGTTCAGAAATATCTTTCAGATATTGATGGACTACTTGTCCAATTTCTCCCCAGGCAGGACCAACAGCCATCAGAGTAATAATCTCAAATATATTAAGGGCACCAGGTTGGGGAAGGCCACTATTCGGCCTTTGCCTTTCAAAGCAGCCTACCTTACCTTGCTCTTGAATAGGACTGAACCTGCAAATGCTCAACAGCTATGAAGACTTACTTCGGAAACATTTCTGGGATGGCAGTGGGGTAAGGCGCGGGGCCTTTTTCTTCCGCAGGCAGCTTCTGATCAACAGTAAAGGTGTAGTCATCTACCACAAAGGACATCAGCAGCGGTAAGAACTTGGTGATCAAATCCACTTCCTGAGAAGCAGAGATGAAAAGAGAGGGTTGAATGATGGGGCGTTGAAAGTCACCAACATTTTTCACTTCCTAAGAAGGCTAGTGGCAGCCTGTGGCAATTGGGTCCTAGGCTTGCCACTAAGGTTAGGGGTGGGCATCTTTGGAGTTTTGGACCGCACTCCCTCCCAAACCAGAACCGGAAGTATCTCAAAGTCTGCTTCCAATTTCATCACCTCCCTTCATCTTTGTTTTTTGTTTTTTTGCAAAACAAGGTGGAGGGAGGCATATTTTAAGGAAGAATCATGTCTCATGGAGATTTCTGGAAGGCTGTGGAATTCTGCATTGGCAAAATGGTGAACGGTCTAGAGGCCATGACCTATGAGGAGTGGGTTAGGGAGCTGGGTATGTTTAGCCTGGAGAAAAGAAAGGTAAGAGGGGACATGATAGCCATGTTTAAAAAGTTGAAGGGATGTCATACTAAGGATGGAGCAAGTTTGTTTTCTGCTCCAGAGACTAGGACACGGAGCATTGGGTTCAAACTACAGGAAAAGAGATTCCACCTAAACATTAAAAAGAACTTCCTGATGATAAGAGCTGTTCAGCAGTGGAATGCACTGCCAGAGTGTAGGGGTGTCTCCTTTTTGGTTTGTTTTTTTTAAACAGAGGCTGGATGGCCATCTGTCAGGAATGCTTTGATTGTGTATTCCTGTGAGGCAGGGGGTTGGACTTGATGGCTCTTGTGGTCTCTTCTAACTCTATGATTCTACAACACACAATCCTCCGTTAATAGTGGGGGGAGGGGGAATGAGTTGTGCAGGGAAGACCACATCATCAACCACTATAACCAATTTTTACTCTTGTTTGTTTGAATTGCTCTAGAGGCTGGCAGTTTCTAGTATGAAACTAGGCCTTAAAACACCACTGGCAATTGTGAGGGATTTACACAGCCATGTTACCATTTTGGGTTCCTTGAAGATCTGGCTGTCAATCATGTCCCAGGCTCCCTGTCCCAGCGACAACATCCTCAAGAGAAGGAGAAGATCAGGGCTTTCCTGGAAGACAGTTTTCACCTTGGTCAGGTCTCTAGGTATAGCTACCTTTACTTGCAAGCCCATTCATTAATCTGTTTCATTAATAGCCTTTCTTTCTCCAAGATGTTCAAAGAGGCATGCACGGCCTCTCCCTCCCTTGTTTTATCTTCGCAGCAACTCTAAAAGGTAGGTTAGCTTGACAGCTGATGGCTTCTGCAAAGTCACTTAGTAAAGTTCACAACTGAGCAAGGAGCTGAATCTCCTAAACTGTAATATGAAACTATAATTCAGTAGCTCTAAAACCTGTGGCCTCCAGAGCCCAAGTTCTTAAGGACCCAAGTTCTTAGGGGTCTCTTGACTACTAGGTTTACTTTGAGGGAGGAGTGGATCAGGAGCAGGGAATATCTGGGCCTGCAGATGTTTTGGACTAGAGCTCTCACAGTTTCTTCCTGTCAACATGGTGGCTGGGAGTTTGGAAAGATGGCCCACAACATCTGGATCACTCAAAATTTCCCAAACCCTGAAATGGAGACTGGGAGGGTCAGGCCTGATCCTGCTCCCAAAGTGGATTGCTAGGCAAGTCCTGCCTCCACAGCAACTACATGCATCTTTCTTTCTTCATACTTCCTTGGCTCCCTGTTAGCAACTAGTACTCCTCAGTAGACCTGGATGTGGTTCTGGGGCTCCCAGCTGCAGGGACCTGCAACCTCTCACTCACCCTGGGTAACATGTCCTGCCCTACCAGCTCCTGCAAGTTCCGGATGGTGCTCAGCGCCAAGGTGTTGATGGCAAATGGGTCACACAAGATCATGGATAAATCCCTGGGTGGGGAAGGGTGGGAAGGGAGGAGTGGGGGGGGGGAAGGGAGGAATGAAAAAGAAAATAAGAGCACATCAAACACAACTGACAAGTGAGAGTGCTTCTGGTTCATGCAAGAAGCTTATTTCAGCCACAAGAGCTGAATTTCTGTGTTTTAATTCATGACAAACTTTGAAGATATAGATTACTTTCATTCTCCTATACTGGTTGCCCCCTGTATCCATGGGACTGGTGCCCACAGCTTCACTTATCCACATCTGAAAAAATATGTCCTCTCTATATTTACACTGTGCTAAAGGCACATTTTGGCCATTGGGACATCCTGGGCAGCAGGAGAAGCAAGGCCAAAGAGCCAATTTCAGGCCACTCACCCCAGCACTTGCTCTTGCCCTTTCTTCACTCCATCGAGGAAGCCTTGCAGCTCTCGAGCCCGCTTGGTGTCGATGAACCTCTCGCGGATGCATGCGTCCAGGCACCAGGTGAACTGCCAAGAAAGCCAAACATTTAATAATAGCTGCTGTGGAAACTCATGGCTGCAGAAGAGACTGTTTGCTCACTTCAGTGGAAAGAAAGTGAGCTGTTCTGTTGCTTCCATATAGTGCATATGGGCCACCCTGGTCCATAGGCCAAATGTGGCCTTCAGATATAACCTATGTGGTTGAGATTGGCCTGCCGGTACCCAGGTTTCCAAACATTCTCTCTATCCCTCCCCAGTGGTGCTGCCATTACAATTGTGCTGGGTGTGCTCCTCCTTGCAAGCCGAACTGGACTATCAGGAGCATGATTTAAAACACAGCAGTTCCTACTCCCCAGCCAGCTAACTGAGGCAGGGGCAGAGAGAATGCAATCTCAACATATTGAAATGAGCTGGCTTAAAAATGCAAAAGGGGCGGAAGGAGGAGAGTGGGTGTGCCTGGCTGGTGTGTGTACATGTGATCTGTTTGTGTTCACAGTGGCGTGCTTAAACCATCCGCCCCCAACCGACCACTTCCGCTCCCATCCAAAAAAAGGCGACCCGCTTCTGCCATCTAGTCTTGCAAGAGGAGGAGAATGAGGTGTCGTTTAAAGATGGGATCAGTTTATAGAAGAGGTGGGAACTGTGCGGTCTTAATGGCGAAAGGCTCAGGTCCTGGTTATCTGAAAGACCGTACTTTCTCACACGAACCTGCCCATGTTTTGAGATTTTTCTGATGAGAACATTCTCTTTGTCCCACCACCCTCAGAAATACATTTGGATGGAACACAGGACAGGGTCTTCTCAGCAGCTGCTCCCAGGCTCTATAACTCCTGAAGAGGCTAGACTGGCACCCTCCTTACTATCCACCCATAAGCCGGTAAAACCCTTTGTATTCTGGCAGGCTTTTGATCACTGACTTTTTTTTTTTTTACAAAAAGAGTGAAACAGGCCATATATAATGTGCTAGATTTTTATTTCTTGCTGTTTTTAATCATGGCTTATATTTTTAACTGTTTTTATTTTATGACAGTTCGATTGCTTTTTAACTTTTGCATCCTGTGAATTTTTAACTATGTTGTTTTAGCTGCTGGAAGCCACCCTGAGTCCCATATTGGGGAAAAGGCAGGAAGAGGGGGAGGAGGAGGTCTTGTTGGACTGCAACTCTCAGCCTCCCTCACTCTTGCCTGTGTTAGCTGGGGATGCTGGAAGTGACAGTTCAACACCATCTGGAAGGTCACTTGATTCCCACTATTTTCTTATAGCTTAGGGAGGTTTATAGGGAGGTATGAGCAAAGAGCAAACTCGGCCCAGGACCTCTGTACCTTGTGGCAGGGGTCCACTGAGCAGATCTCACTGATATCCAGGTCATGCAGTGACATCAGCAACTCCGCCCGCAGCGTGCAGTAATGGACGTTGCGCGTCCGCAGGAACAGGGTCCGCAGGAACTGCAGCACCATGTCATAGAGCTTCACGTTCTTCCCAATCATCTGGGTGAGTTTCTGAACCACCTTTGTCCCCAAGAGAGAAAACAAAAGCTCTGTGTGAACAGAGTACCATCAAAATGGGCCAAAAGAATGGATTCATAGAATCATAGATTTGGAGGAGACCTCAAGGGCCATCCAGTCCAACCCCCTGCCATGCAGGAATACACAATCAAATCATTCCTGACAGTGGCCATCCAGCCTCTGTTTAAAAACCTCCAAAGAAGGAGATTCCACCACACTACGAAGCAGTGTATTCTACTTCCAAACAGCTCTTACTGTCAGGAAATTCCTCCTAATGTTTAGTTGGAATCTATTTTCCTGTAGTTTGAATCCACTGCTCCATATCCTAGTCTCTGGAGCAGCAGAAAGCAAGTTTGCTCCATACTCAGTATGACATCCCTCCAAATATTTAAACATGGCTATCATGTCCCCTCTCAACCTTCTCTTCTCCAGACTAAACATACCCAGCTCCCTAATCTGCTCCTCATGGGGCATGGCTTGCAGACCACCCACCATCCTGGTCGCCCTCCTCTGGACATGTTCCAGCTTCTCAATATCCTTCCTGAATTGTGGTGCCCAGAACTGGACACAGTGTTCCAGGTGAGGTCTGACCAAAGCAGAATAGAGTGGCACCATTACTTCCCTTGATCTAGACACTATACTCCTATTAAACTGGAATTACAGTGGGCACTCCTGATCTGCAGGCTCTGGACGTGCGATTTTGAGCAACTGCAGATTGTCACATCCTCTTGGAACTGTGAGACTACTTTCAGTCCATTTGCTTTCTGCCAGCTCTGCACAGTTGCCTGACAACAGGGGGCCATACCTACAACACTAACCACTAATATCACACTGTCTGACCAGGGACTAGAATCTTGCTTCCCTCCTCCCTTAAGGTGGCACAGCACACCATTGCTGCCTCTCGGCTCTTACCTCTCCCTGCCGCCTCGTCTTGGGAGAAGGGCTGAAGAAATTATGCAGGACGGAGAGGTCGCAGCTGAACAAGGCATTCTCCTTCTCAAGGATGTACTGCTTCAGCAGCGGGGAGACTTCGTCACCAAATAGGGCCTGGTTGTCCTGCCAAATCTGACGCTTCACCTCCACGGCACAGGCTTTGTACAGATCTTTGTCAGCCATGACCAATTTCAGCTTTTTTTCGGGAACCTGCAGCCCAGCCGTACAGTTAGGAGAGAATGGAACGGTGAAACAATCAGCAAGCTAGTCCTGGAAGGTACCTTGTTTCTTTCATAAACCCTTAAAAACAACCACCACAACAAATAGAAGCCCAGCCCATTTTACAAGGCTTGTTTCCCCTAAAGAAAATCAATTCTCAAAGGCCTGCTGGAATAAAAAGGGGTGTTAATCGACCTTTTAACTGTTTTCTATTAATGCTTCCAACATGATTCTTCATTTAGCTGCTTTTTAAACTTTTGCATTACCTGTTGTCTTAACTGTGTTTTGTTTTACCCAATATTATCAGCCTCCTTGGGTCCCATATTGGGAGAAAAGCTGTATAGAAATTAAATTAATAAAAAAAATTTTTTTTGCAATCCCTACCTTGGGCAGGTGCTTCATGACACACATCACCACAGGCTGGATGGAAGGCATCTTGACTAAGGGGAAGCTCTTCTCCAGCAGATCTTCAAGCTTTTTGTACCTGGAGCACACAAGATGAAGAGGGATGCAAGCCACCATTAGCATTCTTGCAGACTTGATGGAAAGAAAGGGACCCCAGCGGCCATACGACCAAACACACCTTTCCTCAGCTTTTCCTTCAGAGGCGATGGCAGAGACCCTCTCCAGAAGTTTCTCTCTCAGCTCGTCGAACACCGACTGGTGGAACTCCAGCCTGGGGGTGCCGTGGAGGTCCAGGAAAGGCAGCGCCGACTGGAGGGTGGGCAGCAGGATACCATTTTCTGTCTGTCAATGTCACACACTGTTGTTAAGAGAACTTGAGGCGGATACTTCTCATAAGCACACTTACGAGGCAAACTATACTTATTCAGTGGCGTAGCCTTTTCTGATATGAACCGCTTCCCATCTGTGGGTGAGGAAAATTCAGGTCTCCGCCTGCAGCTTTTGGCTGCCTCACCAAAGCTCACTCAGCAAGCAGAAAAGTAGCATGCCATCAAAGAGGTCTATAGGGGAGTCTTCTATGTGCAGGGTTACTTTTAACAACCGTGAAACAAATGACTCTATCTTCCCTCCACTTCCAAAATCTGGATTGCAAAGTGTTTGTTACTTTTATGCAAGTGGATTCTAACTTATGGCAACCCTATCCTAGGGTTTTCTTGGCAAGAGGTATTAACAGGAGGTTCCTCCAAATATTCTCCACATTACATTGGCCTTGTTATCCTTCTAAACGGATATGATATGAAAAAAGGATGAGTAGTAGGAAGGGATGCAGATTTCTGGTCACTTTTGAGGGGAGGGGATTCTGAATAAATAGGGTGGCCATTTACAGGTTGCCTCAAAAGTGGAAAAGGAACATAGAAATGGAATACAGGTTTGCATAACAATGATGTATAAGAGTCAACTCAAGGGTAGAAAAAAATTGCTATAATTTAAATAAAGTTACAGTACATATAACTTTGGTGGGAAAGGCTTGGAAGGAGATCTCTGGGCATTCTGCCCAGAAGCACCAGATATCAGACGATGGGAAAGATCCCTGTCTCTTTCATCCTGTTTGAGAGAGCAGCTACAAGCCAGTGTTGACCTAAACAAGCTTAACAAAAATGTTTAGTGCTAGTTTAAACCAACCAAAGTAGGGTTGCTGGGATGAAAACGGGAGACAGCTGCTGCACACTTAATAGTTGCGTAGAAGAGGGAATTTCAGGAGGTGTTGTTTGTTACCTGGTTGCCTTGCAAGCAACTCCTATTTAAATTCCTGCTTCTGCACAATCTTCATTGTATATGAAGGTATATAGGTCTGTCTCACTCTGGCAGACCTCTGCCTGGGTTGCTATCCCTCCAGACCAGTGGTTCTTAACCTGTGGTCCGGGACCCCCAGGGAGACGCGATGTCCTCACAGGGGGTCCACAAGGGCTTGAAGGCTACTCAGCCCGCCCGCCTGCCTGCAGTAGAGTAGTCATGTGAGTGGTCACGTGACAGGAGCCAAGGCAAAGGCTGGCTGGGCCTGCGCATTGCCATTTAATCTGCTCCAGCTACAAACTAGTAGGAAGAAGCAGGAGAAAAGTCTTCTCTCCTCATCCAGTATCTCTAAGGGAAGGTTTAATGGATGGTGTAATTGTATTATCATCATCATCATCGTTTTAAATATTAAGTCTTGGGGGGCCACAGCAACCAAAGATATTTAAAAGGGGTGGTCCCTGGTACAGAAAAGGTCATCATTATAATCATTATTAGGGTTTTAAATCTTGAGTTAAGTCTTGTGGGGACACAGCAACAAAAGATATTTAAAAGGGGGAGGTCCTTGGTATAACAACAACAACAACAACAACAATAATAATAATAATGTTTATTTATGTCCTGCCTCTCCTATGAGGATCGGGGTGGCAAACATCATTTAAAACATTAATCTGTAATCTGCAAACATTAAAATAACACGATTAAAACCACTATACAATGGTAATTAATTCAAATTAGTATGAAAAAGGTTAACATAATCAGGGTTTTAAGTCTTGACTTAAGTCTTGGGGGGTCACAGCAACAAAAGATATTTAAAAGGGAGGGTCCCTGGTACAGGAAAGATCATAATTATCATTATTAGGGTTTTAAATCTTGAGTTGAGTCTTGGGGGGACCACAGCAACAAAAGATATATAAAGAGAGGGTTCCCTGGTATAGAAAAGGTTAAGAGCCATTTTATCTACTTCAATAAATGCTGATCTCTATTTCCAAGTTTGTTCTACATAGAATCCTAGAGTTGGAAGAGACCCCCCAGGGCCATCTAGTCCAACCCCCTACCATGCAGGAATACACAATCAAATCATACCCCACAGATGGCCATCCAGCCTCTGCTTAAAAACCTCCAATTAGCCATTGAAAATCCATTACAGTTGGCTTAATGATGTCCCAGCTTTTACCCTCAAATTTTGCAGCTGTTCTCTCTCTCTCTCTTTTAATGCTCTCTTATAACAATTCTTTTTTATTGTTTGCTCCCCAAGAGGATGAAGGCATTCTGCATATGCTCAGAGGCTCTGCCGCCCAGCGCCTTTGGTCCCAGGGCTTTGCATTACCCTGCAAGAGGTGGAGGAGGGATACGAAATACAAGGTCAGCTGTCCCTCTGTATCCACGGATTTGGTATCCACGGATTGAAGTATTCATGGTTTGAAAATATTCTTTAAAAAATAATAATCCCAAAAGCAAACCTTGGTTTTGCCATCTTCTATAAGGGACAACATTTTGCTATGCACTGCATATCATGGGACTTGAGTATTCACGGACCCCGCTGGTTCAATCTCCATGGCAACCCGGGGCCAAGGGAAGGCCCCAACCCACCTGGAACTGCTCGATGGCCTTGAGGGGCTCCGTGCAGTTGGTCAGCGTCTCCTTCAAGTCCTCCCCGTTGGCCACCCCGAGTTCCTGCAAGCCAGCGAACATGGTTAGGCCACCCGCCGACCCACTCGGGGGTCCGCCCGTCCCCGAAGAGGCGGTCCGTCGCCGTAATGGGCCCCCCAGCGCTCCGCGGTGCTCGCAGCCATGTGTCCCTCCCGGAAACAGCTCCCCGGCAGAGAAGGTTCCGCTTCGAGAAGAGACTGTAGGGAGGAGCTGCTGAGGTCTAATGAACACTACACATACCGTTGTCCCTCCGTATCCACGGATTTGGTATCTGCGGGCTTAAGTATTCACGGCTTGAAAATATTCTTTAAAAAATAATAATCCCAAAAGCAAACCTTGATTTTGCCATCTTATATCAGGGACACCCTTTTGCTCTGCCATTGCATATAATGGGACTTGAGTATTCATGGATTTTGGTATCCACAGGGGGTCCTGAAACCAAACCCCAGCAAGTATAAAGGGACAACTGTAATGCAGTTTGACACCACTTTTAAGTGCTGTCTGCTCCATCCTATGGGATCCTGGGATTTGTAGTTTGACAAGGTCTCAGCCCTTCCCTGCGAAAAGGTGCTGGTGGCTCACCAAACTGCAAATCCTAGGTTTCTGTCAGATGGAGCCATGGTAGTTCAAGCAGCGTCAAACTGCATTATTTCTACAGTGTAGATGCACCCAAATAATCCAGTTTGAAACTGGATTATTTTCTGTGGCTCTTTCCTATGGAATCCTGAGATTTGTAGTTTTACAAAGTCTCTAGCCTCACCAAACTACAAATTCAAGGATTTTGTAGGAAGGAGCCATGGCAATCCAGTTTCAAAACGGATTATTTGTGTAGTGCAGTGGTTGTTAACCTGTGGTCTGGGGACCCCCAGGAGTCCATGATGTCCTCACAGGAGGTCTGCAAAGGCTTGAAATTTGCTTGGCCCACCTCCTCCCTGCAATGGAGTGGCCATATGGCAGGAGCCAAGGGAAAGGCTGCCTGGCTGCCTTGGCCTGCACATTGCCATTTAATCCACTCCAGCCAAAAAGTTGTAGGAAGAAGCAGAAGAAAAGTCTCCCCCCCTCCAGTGCCTCTGAGAAAAGGTTTACTGGATGGTGTAATTGTATTATTATTATTATTATTATTATTATTAGGTATTATTGTTGTTGTTGTTTTAAATCTTCAGTTAAGTCTTGGGGGTCCGCGGCAATAAAATATATTTAAAGGGGGTCCCTGGTAAAGAAAAGGTTAAGAACCACTGGTGTAGTGTGAGTCTTATGACACCTTTGAGGCCAAGAAATTTATATTTTAGTTTGAGGTTCCACAGGCCATTTTGTTATTGGCCTAAAAACAGCATCCTTTCAAGCCTTGGGCAAGGGATTTTGAGAAAGAGGAGAAGAACTGTAATTAGCATCACCACCATTATCATCATGAGTCTATAAAATGCAAAATATAATGGTAGGTACTGTACAAACACAAAACAGAGTTTCGTAGGTGTGTCAGACATTCTTTCTTGTCTATGTGTATATCCTATCTGGTAAGATCCGGAAAAGTTGATGACTATACACACTCACAAAAGCATTCCATGCTTTAGAAAGTAACAAAACAGATATGCTGATGGCCAACATATTGGAATAATTACAGTATTAGACCAGGACTTGGGATTGGTCATTCTCTCTCATTGCCTAACCTACCTCCCAGGTTTGTTGTGAAGATATAATATAGTGTGGGGAAAGAGAGTACAGGTTGACCCCCCCATATCCACAGATTCGGTATCCATGGTATCACTTATCCACATTGGGGAAAATGTGTTCTCTCTAGGCATTTCTAGGTCCTCCAGTGTGATTCTATGGTCAATTTCTGGTATTTGCCTCATTGAAAAGAATAGGGTTCCCTATTATCCATGGTTTCAGGTATCCACAGGGGGTCTTGGAAAATATCTCCTGTGGACACGGGGGTTGACCTGTATGTACCGTACCTTGACCTTGTTGGAGAAAAGCTATATGTGACAAATAAATAGAGAAATACATGTGCGTTGGTAATATAAAACTGAAATGCAAAGACACGAATGATCCAAAGGGGTTGAATATCATACCCTCCGTCAATTAAAAAATGCAAGGTTGAAACAATGTAATACACAATTAAAACATAGTAAAAAGGATAAAAACAGATCAAACAAGGATAAAATATTTGCCTAATTTAGATGTGTAATGAGGAACAGGAATGGAAAGAAACCAATGATCCAAAGGTGTTGAATGTGATTGTAAATGTCCCAATTATAAAATTAATTGTAGAAATTCTCCACATTCTTTCAGGATTCAGGAGGAGTGGAATGGGGGACACATCAAACCGACAAAATAATAAAGGGCTGCATCCTATTGGAATCTGGGCCAGAAAAGAATAACCTAAGAAAGGTATAAATGAGACTGGATTATGAAAGGAAGAAATAGGGATTAAGAGATGAATGACATTTAAGTATACATAATGGAAAAGGTGGTTGGTTCTTTGGTATTAATATAATTTGTCACAAAGCCTGATGTAATTACAATTGCTAATCAGTGACAGTTAGATACAATTTTGGGAGTCAAGATACATCATCGATTGTAAAATATAACGGTTAAATGGAATAGGATTAAGGGTTTCCCCCCACCTTTTAATATGATAATGGTTTAGTGTTCTGGCTAGAGAAAGAACAGCATCTGGTATGAAATATCTGAGTTTAAATTCATGACAATACTATGCAAATCTTTAAGATTTCTATGTGAATAAATAAATAAATAGTAATAATGGGCTGCATGGGAAATTCTCTCCTTTTTACACACCATGTCCCTTTCAGTTCTTGGCCAACCAGAGCATCATGTGCGAGACAAGCCCTGACAAATGGCCCAGAACAAAGTGGAAAGGGTCAGAGACACGCAGGATGTGACATTGAGGACAAAACACATTTCACACCCCCTTCTGTGCACAATGATCCGGAGAGCTGCCTTCTCCCAGTGCAGGAGGATTGTGGATGGGAAGGGGAAGATCCTCTAAGAACAACAAAAAAAGAAAAAGTCTGCTTAGCACATGATTCCTGCATGCCTAGCAGGATTTAACTTAAATTGTGTAATCATGGTTTTATATATATATATACACACACACACACACACACATATATATATTTGGTACTCTATCATTCTTTTCTGTGCAAATTGGAAGCAGTGATAAATATTTCATGGCGAAACCCACCAATTAGGAGACTGGGACACAATAGATCATCATGGCTTTCTCTCCTCTCCCCCTTTCTCTTTTTTTCACTCCAGAGGGCAGATGTTTGGGATTGATGAGTTCTCCCCCTGAACCAGACGCTCATCTCGGCTGATTTGGAAATGGGGGAGGGAAAGGAAGAGTCAGCCCATGACCCAGTATCCCTCCCTTACTCATTTGATGGGGTCTGCAGCTGCTTTGAAAGCAACACAAAAAGGAAGAGGCATAAAAAAGTATGGCCCAATGGTTTGCATTTCTGCATAGTATGTATGTGGACGTCAGTGGCTTAGATATTGCCAAAAAAGAAAGAAGCATCTCTGGTCTCCAAAAAAGACATAGATGTCCGTTGATGCATCTGTATAACAGATGCAAAGTTAGAAAGGATAATGTAAGGAGAAATCTATCTTGTATGATAGGGGGGAAAGCTATGCAACTGAGTGATCTGGATACTGGCTCCTCATAGAATTAGGGGCTTGTCTATACAAGGGGGAAAAGATATGAACATGTCCGAAAAAGCAGGCATTCGCAACGTTACGACCTGTCTTCATGGTGAGAAGAGCCCCCCTAAACTCTGCATGACCTTCTAGCCAAGAGGGAGGCCGTGAGTGATTTACTCACGATTTTAAATCTGCTGCCACCACCAAATATTTTTTTTAAAAAGTTTCCCATGGTGTGCACAAAGTGATAGTTTGTATTTACAAAAAAAGGGTAAAAAAAAAGAGTATAAGATTGCTGCGTTATCAATTTACCAGATCTTCGCTTAGCTGATAATTGAACATGGTGGCTGCAGGCGCTTTCCCTGTTTGCTAGTCCTGCCCCCATGTTTGTCCAGCCAATCTGATTATGCTGTCTGTTCATATTTGTGCGAATGCGAGTGTTCAAATGATTGCACATTCACATGTCATATGGAGCTTTTTAAAAAATCCGGACGAAGCCCCAGATGGATTTTGCGGCAGATTTGGCAGCCCCCCTTCCGAATGGCACATATTTGTGCGAATGTCCATATGAACAGATCGGCATACGTTTGCATCTCGTTCATATTATTTTGACCGTAAAGACAGGACCTAGGATTGCCAGTTCAGGAGTTTCCCACGACCTGAGGTTTCTGGGCCAAAACCAGCGACCAAGGAATAGCCCTGGTGATATCATTATGTGTTATGGCTTAAGTACCCACCACAGTTGCTCACAGGTAGTGATTCAAACTCAGTACACAGAACATATTCTCCTGAGAGAAATCTTGGCTGAAAGGGCTGTTCCCAGATCAAGATGAAATGAGGGCTCCCAGCCTCCAGTTGTCATGGGTCATCTTCAGGCAGGAGACAAGGGTGCAAATTCTCCAGTTTGGGGAGTGGGGGGCTCAGTTCTGGCCAAGAAAAAAGGGTTGTGGGGAAACCTCCAGCTGACCTAGTAGAGCACCAGATTGCTAAAATCTGCAAGACTTCATCGATTTGTTGCTGGAACCTGCAAAGACTCTCTGTGTGTCTGTGCATGTCTATGTACAGTCTTTACTTAGCTCCCTTTCCGGTCATTGTAGTACCAGGGCTGACCATCCACTCTGCTCTACATCCACCTCTGGCTAGAAGCATGTAAGCTAAATTAAAGGTTGTTTATCCTGCCTTCACATCCAACACTTAAAATACTATTCATGCTCACCATTCATTCTCTCTTGCTCTCACACACAATGGTCACTCAGAGCTATTCACTCCCTCTCCTTTATTACCTACCCTGACACCCCTTGCCCTGTATCTGTAATAAATCAGCAATATTTAATAATTAGGTCAAATGTGGTCCTCCACCTAATGTGGCCACTAAAACTGGGAAATTCCACAACCAAGAATCCCAAATACAAACATGGCTCAGTCAGGAATGCACTTAAGGAGGGGCTGCCCAAATTCCAAAGAAATGTTAATTTGCAAGGCAACTAGCTATCAACCTAAAGCTAGGATACTCAAGGCTGGACAGAATCCTCACGCCTCTTACCTTTCCCAAACAAAGAAGGTTGCTTCCTCCATTCAGTTCCAAAGTATCCACACATTAAGGACCATTAGCATATCCGGAGTGTCCACTGCCTTATCTTGGGAACTTCCAAGACACATTGTCTTTTACTCTAAATTCTATCCCCAGAAGGGAATTATTGACTATAAATACCCCTCCAAAACCCCACCCAAGTGTGTACAGTTCCCCTGCTTCTGGACTCCACATCAGACTGTGTCACCATTCCAGTTCTGGGACCCCAACTCTACTGGATTCTTCCACAACCTCACCTCCTGAGATCAGTAAAGTACTGCCCCAAAACAATCTCCCTTCTCTATCCCTCTATCCCCATACTTCCTACTTATTTCGCTAGCCTTGCGTGAATGCTTGAAGCCTGAATATGTGTATGAGTTTTGTTATTATTTCCTGAATAAAGATAAATGATTGTACAGTTGAACCCCCATATCCAATGATTCATTATCCACTGATTCAATTATCCATGGGACATAAAACAGCACACCTACCATAGAGACTTCCTAGAAAATGTGTCCCCTCTAGCCATTTTCTAGGTCTTCCAAGGCAACTCTTTGGTATTTTAAACCAGAAGTCCCATTAGTTTCAAGGGCGTTCACTATTATCCATGGTTTGCGGTATCCACGCTCCCCCCCCCCAACCAATCCCCAGGGGATACGGAGGTCCTACTGTACTATCTAACTTAGCATCTCCTCCTGATTACTGTTATACATAGGTTAAAAGACCCCACTATCTATTACCCCCTCTCACATAGCCAAACTGAGTATACTAATTCCCCAAATTAATATCAATATTTTGAGGGTCCCTAAGACCCCCCCCCCAGCATTTAGGGTAACACTTTCACTGAACACTTAAGGAGAACAAGTAAAAGGGCTATCAATCAACATTTGACCAAAGCTCAGAGCCTGAGAACATAGACTACAACTCTCAGAATTCCCCCAACCAGCTTGGCCACTGCAGTCCAAAAAACCCCCAAGCTTTGCTCTTGAGCAACACTTCAACAGTACTACCTATCCCCTTCTCTGTTGAACCCACCACAAAAAGCTTATCCTCTCCTCTGCTCCTAGGCCTCATGTGCTGCCTGTGTTTTAAACTCTTGAGGAGTTGAAATATTGATGAATGTTCCATAACAGCTCACCCAGAGAGCAGAACTCGGAAATCCCTCTACCTACCCAGGAAAGCTGAAATAGGTGAGAATACCTAAATGTGGGGGGGATGATTGGCAAAGTCAACATGCTCTTGCATCTCCCTGGGTTTTGAGCTTTTTAATCCAGCTGTGACTTGTGTTAACATACAGACACAGCAATGTCCCTCTGTTTGGCAAGCAGAACAAGCTGGACCTGTTAAACTGCCTGTCATTTGTAATCCCATTACAAAACTGTCCCTGGTCATGGTTTCAGGTTTCTTACTCATTCCTAAATTGGGACATAGAAGAGTTTTACCATGCAAGATGTTCAGTTCTTCTAACATCTGTCTTGACAGGAAGAAAGTCAACAGGAAAAAGCATGGAGATGAGAGGAAAGGACCAAAACCGCATGCATGCTAATGTGAGAGTAAAAGCTGCACTGAAAATTTCACTATCAGTGGGGTTGAGGTGGACAGTTCGGTGCAGACACAAAACACAGTGTGCAGCTGTTTTGTGCAAAAGGCAAATTTTTAGGGATGGTTAGGAAAGGGATTCCCAAAGGGAATCAAAGCTGTCAATATTGTAATGCATTTATATAAGGGCGTGTCTACCTGATGAAAATACTGTACTCCTCATAGAATTCGCAGAGAATACAATCTGTCCCTATGCAGTTCGCAGTATTTGGAGGGAGTGGGGGCTAAAAACTCCACAAACTGTGCAGTAAAAAGATATGTAGGTTTTCCTAAAGCTTCCTGGAAAATGTGCATAGGTGCACATTTTTAGACACGTGGCTGTCTGTATTTACATCGCTTGCACATTTTTGCTCAATTGCCCTTTACAAGCGCATGTCCACTCAATCCAAACGGATGCAAATTGACGTGGAAATATGACAACAAATCAACTTTGTTGCAAAGGGGCAAAAACGGACACCCACTAGCAGTAAACCACTGTGTCTAGCCAAGCCCCGAGTCTGTAGAGCTGCCATTATTTGACATACTTTGGAGAGTTAAGGTCAGTCCATCTCAAAAAGAATGCATCATACCAGAAAAGGTTCAGAAATGACCAAAATACATAAATCAGGAAGAATTTACCATGAAAGTAGAGAACCAAATCAGGATGGATACACCTCAAGAATCCCAACAAGGCATCTTCTATGCACTACCCCAAATACATAAATCACTTGATCCAACCCCACCCCTTTTTGAAATGTTGAATTTTTCTTCTTTTTATGCTAAAACAGACAAATGTGATGATCTCTTTGAAAACTAGCAGCAGAGGAACAGATTTTCAGCCTTGTTGTTGGCTTTGGGTGTGCATGTGCATGTGAGAGACTTTTTGCAGCAGTTTTGAGCCATGCAAGGAATATGGCAAAAAATCATCCCCCCTCCGAAAAAAGTCATTAATATTTGGAGAGGTTTGGGCCTTTGTTGGGCTTCAGAGACCCACATTTTATTGCCTCCAGGACTGCATGCAGCCCTCAGGCCATATTCTGTCCACCCCAGTGTAGCGTTAAGGGTTACAAGGTGAGATTGGGAGTCAGGAGATGCAGGCACACAGGAGCCAGTGTGGTGTAGTGCTTTGAGTGTTGGAGTATGACTCTGGAGACCAAGGTTCAAATCTCCACTTGTTGGTTTTTTACTTGTATTTTGTTTTATTCTATGCTATGAGCCTCGGGTCCAATGTTGGGAGAAAAACAGGATATAAGTAAATGAGTACAGTATAAAAATAATTAAAGAAAATCATAATGAATGAGGATCAAGACAATATTATTCATTTATTAAATTTATATCCAGTCTTTCCTAAAAGGAGCTCAAGGAAGCATACATGGCTGTTCTTCCCACTACACCCACACAACAACCCTGCAAGGCACACCAGGCTGACAGAGAGTGACTGGCCCAAGGTTGCCCAATGAGTTTCATTATACCCAAACCTATCCCAGTCTAATACACGAACTGCCACATCCCACTGAAGGCAAACGCTGCAAAATTTCACAAACAGGGATGCATTGTGGCCAAGCAACATCTGAGTGTGGTCAAGACAGCAAAGGTTATTAATGAGGAAAGAAGCTAGGAGAGGATGCAGTGGTTTGCTTTTGCCTGTGCCTCCCGAGAAGAGCAAGAACCTGCCCTCCACTGAGTTCATTGAGCGCAAACTACTTTTGGTGCTTTGACCGCTGTTTTTGCAGTAATTGAAGTAAGCTAAAGACAAAGCGGGGGAAGGCGGAGGAGGAGGAGAGAAACTGGGACATTTTAAAAGCAGTTTGGAAAGTGGGATGACAGAGGATTAATTGAGACTGCCCCTGCCAAATTTGGACAGTTGAAGAGTATGTGAAGGTGGGTTGTATGATGGAGGGGTGGATTATTGTTTCACCTTCCTTGCCCTTGCCCGGTGCATGAATGTGGCAGGTGGGAAATGACGAATATAAAAATCAGCTGCACACTTTGTGGAGTGGGGGGGATGGCTGTCAACCAGAGGAATGAACCAAACCCACATACACACACCAGGCTCCCCTCTTTGGGGAAAGGGAAAACCAGTTTGGCTCTGTCATCTTCAGCGACAAAAATCAGGCCACATCTCTGTTTCTCCCTGTATCTCTGTACCTTTGCTGAAAGCCAGCCGCTAGGGCATTTCCCCTTGTTGCATTGTCAGCTCTGGCGGCAGCAAGTAATAGACACTGATCGCTCCTATTAGGAAATATTGCTGGCGCTTCCTTTCACCACTTGTGATGTCAGTTTGGGAGACTGTCATTGGCGCTGTTGCCATGGGGATGCGAGCTGATGCTCATGGTGCTCGCTGGCATCTGCTGGCAACCCCCCCTCCCCGTCTCCGTCTTTGTGTGACTCAGGGAATGCATGCCGCTAGCCAACTCTCTCTCGCCTGGCGAGCACCACGCTTCACTGGGCAGCTTGGCAAAGGGGGCACCATGCTGCAGCTCTTTGGAAGGTCACTCCATGCGAGACTGAAGCTTGTGTAGGAAAAGCCTGAGGCATGAGTATAAATACTGGGGTGGGGGAAGCAGAGGAGAGTTATATAGGCTGGAATTCTGTTGGCTCATTCCCCGGTAGAACAGAACTTAGGGTTAAATGGTGAGTCAACGCAGAGATAAATCCAGTTAATTCAGTGGGTCTATTTTGGCTGGGAGTTACAGTAAGATGTAATCCATAGGTAAGTCTACCTGGAGAAAGAACAATAACTACCAAATAACCTGCCCTTGCAAGTGATGCATTTAGGTTGTTTTACATTCTGGGTGTAATGGTCTGGAACATATCCAGAGGAGGACAACCATAATGGTGGGAGGTCTGGAAGCCATGACCTATGAGGAGTGGGTTAGGGAGCTGGGCATGTTTAGCCTGGAGAAGAGAATATTGAGAGGTGACATAACAGCCATGTTTAAATATTTGAAGGAATGTCATACTGAGGATGGAGTGAGCTTGTTTTCTGCTGCTCCAGAGACTAGGACATGGAGCAATGGGTTCAAATGACAGGAGAGAGATTCCATCTAATCATTAGGAGGAATTTCCTGACAGTAAGAGCTGTTTGGCAGTGGAATGCACTATCTGGGAGTGTGGTGGAATCTCCTTCTTTTGAGGTTTTTTAAAAAAGAGGCTGGATGGCTATCTGTCAGGAGTGCTTTGATTGGATATTCTTGCATGGCAGGGGGATGGACTAGATGGTCCTTGTGGTTTCTTCTGACCCTAGCTCATATCCCCATCTCTCTATCTATGAACCACATTTCTCAACCAGAGCACTCTAGTGCCTCACCACAGCACAGATCCAGAATTCCATAGGATGCACTATTCCAGTGCTCAAACCACTACACTACACTGGCTCCTTGTGGCACTACTAAAATTAAAGACTAAACACAAAAGGAACAGACAATGGGGAGGGAGGAAGAAAAACACTTTGGGGTGGAAACATTTTAGGCAGCCTAAATGAGGGAAAAGATTTCTCTGAACACTGAGCTAAATCATCCTGCTTCCATTCTCTCCTTCTGTTGGGGCAACCTAGAACAGTTTTATACAATACTCTATTTGGGGTGTTAAGAATTTGATTTATATCCTATACATTCTCCCCCAAAAGGGGCTGAAGTTGGTTCACAGTAAGATGGAAAGAATATAATTCAAACACAAAATAAGGTCAGCTCTTAAAACAGAAGTGAATTAAGGCCAGGGTTTAAAAACATATCCCTGAAACAAGTACTGCATCCACAGAGAGTGTGGTGGAATCTCCTTCTTTGGAGGATTTTAAAGAGAGGCTGGATGGCCATCTGTTGGAAGTGCTTTGATTGTGTATTCCTGCATGGCAGAATGGTTTTGGACTGGATGGCCCTTGGGGTCTCTTCCAACTCTGTGATATGAGTCACCTGGTAACAAGTGCCATCTTCAGCAGTTGTTTAATTGCCTGAATTTAAAAAAAGAAAAAACAAAAAGAAAAAAAACATTGCTTGTTGGTTTAAGCACAACAGTGTGGGCACACTAATACACATTTTAGTGTGTTTGTATAGATACGTATATTCTCTCTGTATAGCTGCAGACAGATTCAGGGTACTAGTATGCATTAAAAGTGGTTATAGTAACATCATGTGTTGCTGTTGTTATGGGCCTCCAAGTTGACCCTGACATACAGCAACCTTATCCTAGGTTTTTTTGGGGGACAAGATTTATTCAGATGAGGCTTGCCACTGCATTCCTCTGAGACTGAGAGTGTGTGACTTGCCCAGGATCACCTGTGAGTTTCCATGGCTGAGCAGGGATTCGAACCCTGGTCTCTCAGAGTCCTAGCCCAACACTCAAACCACAAAGTTCTATACTAGCTCAGGTAGTAACTACCAAATCCAAATGTCTGTAGATTTCTTTTCAAATGGAATCACCTCCTGCATGCTTTGTTTGCCTGGAAAGATAGGATATAAATGCTGAAATACATACTGGTATTCTAGAATCATAGCATCTTAGTGTGGGAAAAGGACCATAAGGGCCATCTAGGCCAGCCCCTTGCCAAGCAGGAACACACAGCTAAAGCTCTCCCAAAAGATGCCCATCCAATCTCTGTTTGAAGACCTCCTAAGGAGAAGAGTCTACCACCCTTTGAGGCAATCGATTCCACCTTTGAACAGCTCTTACAGTAAAGAAGTTCTCCCTAATGTTTAGGTAGAATCTCTTTTCTTGTAGTTTGAATCCATTGGTTTGTGCTCTAATCTAATTGTATCTAATCTAATTCCAATTATATCATATAATATTTTGCAAAGCCTATTTCCTGTTCTCTGGCAGGTTTCCTTTTTGTTTCTCTGACAATTTTGGATTTTTTTAAAAAATGACAGATTTCCCCACCACCACCCCCACCAAACCCTTTCACAATGAAAGTACTACCGTGACAACATATGTGACAAGTGAAGCCAACTCTGAATTCAGTCGTTACCTTGGCAATGTGTATGTGTGAATATATGTGTATATATTAAATCCACCCTACTGCCATCAAACATAATGGCTGTGATGGTTCATTATCCAATTCCTCCCTTCAGGAAGAAAGATCAGATTAATATCCCAAGGAAAACAGGGACAGTCTTTATAATGCGATTATCGGACAGAACAGGAATGGTTCCAGAAATGTAATGATGCAGTTATCAGTAATTGCTTCATTCATTGAGACATTCTCCTTCCACATACCATGTTACAGTCTCTGAGGTCTGTTGAAAATGTTTTTGTATTGATATCATTTATGCACAGGTATTGGATCTGTTTGGGCTTGTCTATATAAGCCCCTAAAAACTGGACTGCGCTGGAGCAATGGCATTTTGTAGCAGCAGCAACTTGTCTTAATGGTGTTTTTGCCCCCATAAGCTTTGCATGCTAGATGATGGCCATGAGTGATTTACTCATGTTTGTACTAGCTCGTTCAGCAGTTCACCTACCTGGGAAGCATCATCTCCTCAGATGCCAAGATTGACAAAGGGATCGATCACAGATTAGCAAAGGCACATAGCGCATTTGGAAGACTTTACAAAAGAGTCTGGAGTAATAAACACCTGAGGCGAAACACAAAAATCAATGTGTATAGAGCAACCCGGAAACATCACCCAAGGAAACGTTCTGCTGTGCTTTCTGCAAACGGACTTGTCTATCTCGGATTGGCCTTTTTAGTCATCAGCGCGCTTGCAGAAAGCGCGGGATGAGTCCTTCCTGAATCTTCGTTTGCAAAGAGAAGCCAGAGAGAGAGAGACTTTGCTGCTGCCGAACTGTTGTTGTTGTTTTTTTCAGTCTAAGGTGCGACAGAGTAATAGAGCAATTTTTCGATTGAACAGGACAGCAAAAAACCCCACAACACCCCATTTTATCGCCTTAGCAATCACTCGCTAAGGCAAAAATCCAACACGGCAGCAGTGGGTGCTTGCTCTGTTAGCAAGGCCTGGCCCCTGTGTTCACCTGGCTGATAAGCTTTAGACTTCCTCTCCTATGGAGAAGCAATTCAAAGCAAATCGCTTGTCCAAACAAGCAGGAAAGCGCACCCCCTTGCTGTTTTTAAAATCTACAGGAAAAGCCACAAAGGCTTTTCCTGCATTGTTTTTGCAATTTTGGGCCCCCTTCCTTCTGAATACAGTGGAGCAACTAATCATAAATCGAATGAGCCATAGGTAGACAAGGCCCTGGTGATCCAATCAGAACCTGCTAAATGTGTAAGACTATATACCATTCTTGTTCCAGTTCATTTTTCAACCCTACCTGGGAGAGGGAAACCGGCTTCCCATGAGATTGCTCCTGGAGATAGTAGGGGTGCAACTGAGCCACACCTTCCTGGAAGACAGGAAACTGAGTGCATTTCTTGTTTCCACCTGACAAGAAACAAAAACTCTTGTTAGGATAGAAGGAGGAACAACACCCATGTTATTTTTAGGCAGTGAAGAAATGAATCTCTTTATATTCTAAACCTGCTTTAACTAATGGGTGGATTCTGGGTGCATTTTGAGCCCCTGTGCAGTCCTTCCTAGCCATTACTCCACACGTGCTGCAAGATCTGCTGAATTTTTCTTACAGGGCTTGTGGTGGTACTTTACAGAAGAAAACCAGTAATTATTTGATCTTCCAAGACTCTGATTTCTCCTCCTGCTTTGCTATCGCCTCCACTGTCCCATTTTTTCCATCCTAGATTGATTCCAGACAGACTATCTTAAAACATGCATACAATTATGTTAGGGATATGTTAGTTATATTTGGTGGAGACTTTTGGTCCCCGAAGGTGGATGTTTTAATTAAGAATCCTGCTAAGTTTCTGAAGGGACCACCTAGACCATAGTTTAAAAACGACTGCAGCTCAGGAGACACAAAACCCTTCAACGCACAATGGCTGTTAGAGATAAAATATAGCCTCCATTCTCCTTATATTGTGGATAGATAACCTGTAGCCTTCTAGATGTTTCTGGGTAACACCTCTCATGATCCCTCACCACTGGCCATGCTGGTTGTGGTTGATGGAAGATGGAATGCAACATTTGGCGGGCTATACATTTCAATCTCTGCCTTGCATCTCATACCGGGGAAACAGAATCCAAGGCTGCTGACATATTGCAGAAATAATGCAGTTTGACACTGCTTTAACTATCATGGTTCCATCCTATGGGATTTGTTGTGGCACCAGAGCTCTCTGGCAGAGGGTAAATATCTTGCAAAACTACAAATCCCAGAATTCCATAGCATTGAGCCATGACGGTTAAAGCGGTTTCAAACTGCATTATTTCACAGTGTGTCAGCAGCCGTTCATGTAGGTGAGAAAGGGTAAGAAGGCAGCAGCCCAGTAGCAGCCCCCAGTCTGTGGAATTCCTTTTCCTGGGAGACCTATACAGCTTCTTCCCTGCCTATCTGCTTTTTAAATCAGGCTTCAGAGTGGCTCCTGTGAATGTTATTGTTGTCTGCTGTTGCTTGTGTATATCATGTTATTGTATTTAGTGCACTCTGCTCTCCTCTTCTTAGGAAGGAAGTGTGGGTGAGCTATAAGTGATTTAAAAATAATACTAGAGAAGTACTTCTTTAGCACAAAAGGTAACTTAGCAGTATGGCTAACATTTTTAACCCTCCAAGCATTGCTAGGTCTGTTGCTTCGCAGACATGCAGCTAAGGGGGAAACAACACTGACTCCCCCTTCCTTTGTTTCAATAAAACAGCACAAAGCACAAAGATTGATTAATACTGTAATCAGCCAGCCCCCACACCCCGTAGCCTTATCAAGACCCTATTGGAGACCTAACTAGGGCATGTTGAGAACATCAACAGCAAGGCTTCTGCTTGCAATACACTCAGACCTTGCCAAAGGCCATGCCACATTGTAAATCCATGGCAAGGGGCGGTAGGAGGCCCAAGGTATTTATCCACCTGAGGGAGAACATCATAACACCCCACCACACACAACCTCCAACTATCCTGATTTGGATAGTCCCTATTAAAAATCAGTGTGTATAGAGTCATTGTACTGTCTATTCTCCTTTACGGGTCTGAAACATGGGTCACCTATCGTCACCACTTATGACTCCTTGAACGCTTTCATCAGCGCTGTTTACGCACAATCCTAAATATACATGGGCTGACTATGTGACCATTGTTGCTGTCCTTGAGCAAGCAGGGATCACCAGCATTGAGGCCATGATATTGAGAACACAGCTGTGCTGGGCAGGGCACGTTTCTAGGATGGAGGACCATCGCTCCCCAAAATAGTACTCTACGGTGAACTCGCCACGGGTCAGCGTAAGAGGGTCGCTCCAAAAAAGCGATACAAGGACTCCCTGAAGCAACATCTCAGGCTCGGCCAAATTGATCACCAACAATGGCCCACCATGGCCTCACATTGGGAGGCATGGAGACGCACTATCCACAATGCTGCAGCCTTATTTGAGAACTCACGCCGAACAAGTCTTGAAGAGAAACGACAACGCAGAAAGACTCACAACCAGGAAATATCACCCAAGGAGACCTTCTGCTGTGCTTTCTGCAACTGGACTTGTTTATCTCGGATTGGCCTTTTTAGTCATCAGCGCGCTTGCAGAAAGCGCGGGACAAGGCCTTCCTGAATCTTCGTTTGCAAAGAAAAGCCATAGAGAGAGAGAGAGATTAATCCACTATCACCCCACTTTTCCCACTGCTATTAAAATGTCCTAGTTTCTCTCTCCTCCTCCGCCTTTGTCCCTAGTTTAATTCAATTGCTGCAAACGGAGTCTGCACTCCATTAACTCAGAGAGGAGAGAGCAAACTTTGCCTTCCTGGGAGGCTCAACGAAAGCAAACTGCGGCAGCCTCTCCTAGCTTGTCTGATCTTCCTCAGCAGTAACTTTTGCCATCTTGACCACATTCAGATGTTGCTTGGCCACACGTGTTCTGGTTTTCATCTGTGAAATGTTGGAAGGTCTGCTCCCCTAATCCACCCAAATCAGGATTCAGAGTACTAATCAAAACCTGCAAACATACATTAGTTCAGGCGTCAGAAAGTCCCACAATTCTCCCATCCTGATTGTAATAAATAAATAAATACAATAATTTCTTTTTTTGGGGGGTGCTTTTTCTTATATCATTGTTATTTAAGCAAGCAACACTTTGTGCCCTTTCATGCCATCCAGAAACAGCTGTCTGAGGCAGCCGCTTCACTCTATCAAGGATATATATCCCAGATCCTGTGGAAACCACTTGTTTGTTATTAGAAAGGATATAGCAGTAAGCTGATTAAACAGATTAAATAACTAAAAACATGTTAACAGTCTAAAAAAAAGTCCCTTCAATTAATCAGCTAGTAGGTTTTGTAAAACATAAATATATTGTTTTTAATACACTTTATAAAAAAATGCAGATAGCAAATACCCTGTTTAAAAAGGCATTGCAGCCTGTGTATGAAAGAATGGGAAACAGCTCCTGAAAGGCATACACATACATACATATATTCAGGCATACACACACACACACACACACACACACAGATATATATGAATTGTGTATTGTCTATCAACTGTGTAAGAACTTCTTTTCACCTATCATATATTCTATTAATTTTGTAATATCATGATTAGTGTTGGATTGGTACTTAGGAAATCCAGCTTCTAGTCCCTTCTAAATTACAAAATTAACTACGTGACTGGGTTCGATGTTCCCTTCCATCTAACCTACCTGGCGTTGTTGTTGTGAGGACAAAATGCAGAGAAGAGCCTAATACACATCCCTGAACTCCTTGGTTGAAGAAGGGCATATTAATTTTTTTAATGTGCCCATTTTACAGATGGGAACAGTTGTGGACACTCAGTTGAGGATACTAACAGTTGAGGAGACTCAGAAAGTCTCATTGTCATAATAGGTGTGTTTATGGGTATAAGTGAAATACAGTAGGACCCCCATATCCACTAATTCATTATCCACTGATACAATTATCCACAGGAGACAAAACAGCACACCTACCATTGAGTCTTCCTAGAAAAATGTGCCCTCTCTAGCCATTTCTTGGTCCTCCAAGGCCAACTCTATGGTATTTTAAACTGGAAGTCTCATTATTTTCAAGGGCGTTTGTTATTATCCACGTTTTTTGGTATCCACGCCCCCCAGAACCAATCCCCAGCGGATAAGGGGGTCATACTGTAACTCCAGCATAGGGCTTACTCCTCATATCTAGCTGTCCCACCATCACCAACCTGCAACTGACCCGCCAGGCTTATGAAGTGGCGAGAAGAGACGGGTCCATTTATAAGCGCGCCCGAGTTCCACCGCCCCGTCACTCACCAACCGGTCCGCACCCTCATTGGCTGGCGCCAGCGCTAAGCCACACCCCCTTCTTCCCTTCCGCCCCTCCTCCTTGCCAACCCTTTCCCAGTTTTCATCTCCATCCCCTAGGAGACCAGTTGCTAAGGCAGGGACGAAGAAGAGGGGCGCATGCGCTTTTACGAAACCCGGCGCGTGAACGCCTTGAGGAGGAGGAGGAGGAGGGAGGGGAAAAGAACAGCCAGCCAACCGCCTTTCTTAGAACGTGAAGTAGGCAGGGGCGCGTGCGCGCTCACACTCCCTGCTTGTCGGTTTCAGTTTAAAAAAAAAATGCCCGGCGCGTGCTCGGACCAGAGTGGAACGTTGAGAGAAAAGGGGAGCCCCCGCCTCCTCCCTCTCTCGCGCGCGCCCGTGGCTCCTCCTCCTCCTCCTCTTTTCAGGCGCTGTTTTATGAGGCGCGCGCTCGGGGAAGGGGGCGGAGTTAAAGGCGCGCGCAAAGCCCTCCTATTTCTCAGCGTTGTTCAGGAGTGTGGAGGGTTTGGAGTTGAATGCGCACGCGCGTCCTCCTCCCTACCACCCCGCTGTTTGTGAGGCACTCCCGCGCGCGCTCCCGACCGCCAAGCTCGTGCCCGCCCCTCTCTCTCTCCCTCCCCACCCCCTCAGCCGAGTCAGCCCGACTGTGAGGCCGGCCCGGGTGGCTGCGGTGAGCCGCTCCGCCCCCCCCGCCAACCCCTCAGTGGACCTGCCCGGCTCCTCACCGCCTCCGGCCTGGGCGCGGCCACCACCACCGCCAGAGGGGGGGACTCTCCGACGACGAGAGGGGCGGCCCTGGCGGCGGCGGTGGGGCTGCTGTGGCGGCGGCGGCGGCGGCGATGAGGTAGCGGCGGGTTTTTCTTTTAATATATTTTTAATAGGTTGAGGGAGAGTGCGGCAGTTTGGACTCACTGTAAGGGCTAAGAGTGAGATTTATTTTAAAATAAAATAAAATTGGGGAGGGGGCAGAGAGGAAGGGCTGGTTCTGTCAGTTGGAGGAGGAAAAAAACCTGAGGGAGGGAGGGGGGGTGAAGTGCTTTATTTTTATTTATTTTTAAAAATGGGGGGTCTGTTGGGTCTGAGAGACTCGGGGTGCAGTGGAGGGGGTTGTGATTGTGAGGGGGGGCGCCTGGGGATGGTGGGTGAGGGAACTGGAGGGTTGGGGGGGCGTCTCAGTGGGGGGGTGGCCCAAGAAAATCCCTCTCACCCCCCCACACGTATATACACACACACATACACACATGTATTTGCAGCACACGTGTCTATACACACGTATATATTTCTGCACACACATGTATCTGCAGAACATTCACATATACACACGTATGTACGCACACACAAATACACACAAACATGTATGCAGAACACACAAATATACACACACATATATATGCACACACACCCATATATGCAGAACACACACATATATACACACACCCAGTCTCTTCCAACTCTACAATTCTATGATTCTATGTGTGTAGTACACACACGTGTGTATATATATACACGTATATATATTTTTGGACACATATATATACACACACACACGCACATATATACATACACATATATGCACAGCACACACACGTGTGTATATATATGCATACACACATATATATGCACACATACATATACACATGAACATAAATATATGCACACACATACACACATGTGTGTGCATGTGTGTGTGTGTATATATATATATGCACACACATATACACATATATATGCACACATACGTGTGTGTGTGTGTATACATATATATACAGACACATATATGCACACTCACATATATGCCCAGCACACAAATATGTGTGTGTGCACATACACACACGCACGAAACAACCCTCTCTCCTGGGAAAAAAACCCAAAACCTTGGCCCACCCACTATATACCCCAATTCCTGCTCCATAATGCTATCAGTCTTTCATACAAAATAACCAGACCCCCCCCATACACACACATATATGCAGTGTCTGTATACTCAAAGTATATATATGTGTGTGTGTGTGTGTGTGTGTGTGCACATATATAATTTGAGTATAGAGGCACACATATAATGTTGAGGTCTGGCTATTGTGTGCCAGGGCTCAGTGCTGTGAGACCGATTGGGGTATGTACAAGTGAAGGATGTAGATGGGCCAGGAATGTTTTTATTTTTGAGGGAGGAAGAGGCTGGTGATGGTGTGCAAGGGGCTCATTGTAATGTGGAGCGGATTAGAGGAAGTATGGGTGGGCCAGGATTTTATTTTATTTTGTGTGTGTGTGGGAGCAAGTATTGGGATATTTAATGGGAGGGCCAGTGTTTGACAGGAAGGTCTGATCCTTGTTGTTAGGGACTCATTGTGTTGGAGGGGCCAGAGTATGTAAGTGGGTGGATAGGCCAGGGTTTTTTGGGGGTGGTGGTGGTGGTGGAGAGGTTGGCTATTGTGTGTGAAGGACTGATATTAGGAAGCAGAAATTGGAACATATAATGGGTGGGCCATGATTTTTTGTGGGGAGTGGGTTATTGTGTGTGTTCAGGACTAATTGGATTAGTGGGGCCTTTTGGAAATGGATGGTCCCCAGAGCATAGGTTTGTGGTGTTGGAGGGGTGAGTGTAGGGCCTTTTAAGTGGTTAGTGTGCATGTGTCTAGGAATAAAAGGATTTTATTGTCATCATGATTGGATGAGGCGGTGGATAGGGATTGGGGACAACAGGCGTGGAATATTTTGGACAGAATTGAGAGGAGGTTTTACTTATATTGTTTGTGTGGCCTAATCAGGTATGGGGCATCAAGGAGATGGGAATGCTGGAGGGGTATAATAAGTATCAGGACCGTGTGTATCTATTTCTTGTAATAATAGGTGTTGTGGGTCAGTTCTTGGGGCAACCGGTGGATGTAGGTAGAAGGTGAGGTGTGGATGGGGCAGCAAGGGGCAGCAGTTGGGACAATAGGGAGGGAAGTGGAGGGAAGGTTGAGACCATTAAAGAGAGTGTGTTGGATCTTTTTCATATAGAAAAGCTGGGGGAGAAACTGAAAAGTAATATTAGCATCTTAGTCATTGTTCATGTCATATCATATTATGTGTACTGTACAGTCTATTTTTATGGAACGTTGACTCAAGTTGTTTGAAAAGTGCTGAAGGACAGGGATTTGGGGGCAAGTATAATAAAGAAATGTGTGAGGGACCCAACTTGGGTGAGGGGGTGTGTTTGGGGCCCGGCAGTTGTAGGTGAGGATGTGGGATTAGATCTGAAGCAGAGGTGGTGGGTCAGATATAAGGGGGTTTTAAGGGAGAGGTGGGACTATATTAGGTGGAGAGCAAGTAATTTCGAAGCTGAGGGAGTCACCATAATAACAACAACCATCATAATAATATCCTACATTCTTAGGCAAACTGATAGCAGTGGCTGGAGGCAACTGACAGGAAAAGATGAAGGTATTTTGGAAAGCAGAGAATAGTGAGACAGCAGAAAGGAGAATGAGATAGAGGAAAAGGAGGGTGCTGAGGAAATGTCCTTTGTTGTCTTTGTTGAGGAACAGGACTCTTGCAGGAAAGGTGTGTCGAGGCACCTTTCTTTTGCCACCTTGTTCCTGGCATATGCCATAGGAGCATGGTGGCGAAAGGGGCAAGGGAGATGTTGGTGGAAGGACTTCTGTGTTCTGCCCTCTCCCTTTATCCTCTTGCCTCAGGGTGTCTGGTGCTTCTGTTCATCTCAGCCAGCCGCTTGATCCCTCTTAGGGGTAGGATGAAGGAAGGAGACAAGGGTATAGCAAGAGCAAGGAAACCTGAGGCCTGCTGCCTTCTGTTGCTGCCTTCCCCTGCTGTGCCACTCTTACTACCCCCATTCTATTGTTGGAGAAATCAAATGATAAGAACATTTTCCCCTTCACTAGACTGCTTGGTACCTGTCTGTGTTGTCAGGCTGGTAATTCACTGGAGAGATGCGTGTGCAGCAAGTCTAGGATGATAAGTATGAATTGTGTATGCAGTCTGTTTCCTTATATTCCTTTGTATATCTGAGTGGGTTTCCCTTGTTTCTGTAAGTTTTAATTAATGTATATAATCAAACATCATGCAAGCCTGCTTGCTTCACAGAGGGCTTTGCTCTTAGACCAAACCCTAGCAGTTAAAACCTATGATGTTTCCACAACTGAAGGATCTGTGCTTAGTGTTGTACATGTGAACCTGCTATGTGTCTTGTAAATGGTAGTGTTGGAGTGCTAGGACGGGTTTCCTTTATTTTTGTTTCAGATGGTGGATGTCGATGTTTGTGCTGGTGGGGATAGCACAAGAAGAAAAATGGATGCTTTAACAGATAGCACAGCTGAGATCGTTCCACTGGAACTCTATGATTCAGCCAGAGCAAAAATAGCTGCTAATCTACAGTGGATCTGTGCAAAAGCCTATGGAATAGGTAAGAATCCCCATTGGGTGAATATGCCTTTATTTTTCTTCTCCTTTGTCTCCCCCCTCCTTGCCCTTTCAGATGTTAAATGGATTTGAGATGATCTGTGTTTTAAATATCAATTGTGTGTCAAACTGATTTGCTGGCTGGCCTGTTCCTGTGTTTTCAAACACAAGGATAAATGCCTGCCAGGAGGCTTGTCAATGCAACCCCCCCCCCCTGTAAATGATTTGCAGTTGCAAGTGCATGACATCCTGCTGTGTTTTGGGTTTTGTTTCTGCTAAATTAAAGCTGTTCTACACACCACGGACCCACACTGAACTCTTGCAGGCCTCTTAGGTCCTTGCAGTGTGGGTCATTTTAGCAACCATGTACATCCTTGTCATGTACGTTCTGACGGCTCGTAACTGATGAGGGATTTTAAAAAATAGATATGTAGGATTTTTATATCGTGATTTCCCCCCCCACACACACTGAAGCACCTGCATTCTAGAACTTAGTAGTGAGGTGTCCATCTGTTTTGTGTAACACTGTGTGCTGTGTGTATCATGACTAGATGGAAGTTGTAGGAAACACCTTGTTTAAAACACTTTTTTAAAAAAAATCTGGATCTTAATTGGGACTTTTCCAGTAGATTTTTTTTTTTTTGTAAAGCACAGTTGTGAATCAGTGTCTTGCATTGCAATACATCCTTGTCTATTTTGAGTTCTTGGTGTTTTTAAGTAAGGATTTTTGGCGTGATACTATTCAATGAAACAATATATAACATACACGCACGTTGTGGAAAATTAGATAGCCCTCTTAATCTAACTAATTTGCCAAACTCTAATATGCTTAATGGATTAACATTAGCTTGCTTTGTGGTACTGCTAAGTAATACACTGTATTCCTGCAATCACATGGCTTTGATTTCTTTTCAGCTAAAGTGTTACTTTTTGTATTTAGATTTATAAATATTGTGAATGTGGTACAGTGAATTTGGGAGTTGCAGTTAATCAAGGGGTTGTTTTATTTGGTATTCACTTTTTCTGTTCATGGAAGTATATAGGAGTTCCATGAATCAAGAGACACATCTCTTCTAATAGCACAATCTATAATTGTACTGTAGTTTTAAAAATGTATAGCTGGACCTTGAAGCAAATAGACTTTGTTCCATCGTTGTAGATTGCCTCTTGGAGTAGTTTGTGCTTCATTAAACAGTAGTATATAAAATATTGTGCTGGGTTTTTTTATAATGTGCAGTCACTTGTTATTCTACCTTGTGAAGAAGAAACTAATTGTATGGCCTGTGTTTATGTTTATTATAGCCATGGGAACTGAGTTTAAACAGTGACTTGTGATGGCAGGTTCTAGATATACCTATACTTGGCTTCAGCATGAATGTTAGAATCCTCTTTTTTATTTCATGATTGGCATTCTGTCCAATATTTAAACTGGCTAGTTCACTTAATACGGGTTAAAATGATACCCTTGTGCTTTACATCCTTCCTACTGCTATGAAACATGCCATGAGCATGTTAATGTCTTTAAATTCCATCATGATTAGAATCCTGAAATGCAAGTGTGTAGCCTTCCAGTACTTTGCGGCAAGATAAATAGAGAAAAATCTTTGACTTCATAAATTAACTACTCGTTCCTAAAATGTCTTGGATCACTGTCTCACAATACCTGTGCCATTATCTCCATTCAGTTCTATACGTGCTTCATTTTGTCTAGTGTTTCTGCAAGGCATGGTTTCTGTTCATCTTAGAAAGCACTGCTTTTCAGTATTGCAAAAGGCTTCGCAGGAGTTGCTGGGTTGGGGGCAGAAGGAGGTGAAGGTAGAAATTGACCCTATCCAGCGCTAAAGGTCTTGGGAAATGCTTGATGCTCTGTGAACCACCCTTTTATGTGATATAACAATAAAGCAAGGCCCTCTGTAGTGGGAACACTTTTGTTGAAGCTTTTAGGGAAAAAAGTATTAACTTCTTTATTAGATAATATTGTAATATAAAGCTAAACATTTCTCCTTTCATTTTCTAAGCAATTGCTGCAGCGTAAAGTTGGATTTGGGGGCGAGGTTGTGAATTTGGAGGGCATCCACTGCTTTCAAAGCCATGCCCAGTTCATGCTAGCCACAGTGCAATATTTGGTGCAGGGAGACTTTACATCTTTTTGTCCTTTAACTTACTTCTCTATTCTAGGGGGAATACAGTAATTAGTTATGCCAGCTCCAAACAGGCATGGTGGGCTGCAGCCTGGAGCCTCTCTAGCAAATGAGGAGGTTTTAGCTAGTCTATTTAAATCTGCCTCTACCCCATACCTGTTTTGGGCTATACCATATTATCACATACAGTGATATCCTTGGCCTTTTGTGCAGGAATAACTGTACCCTTCTCAATAGCTGATGGATAAGCGCTGTCTCTTACCTCTCTCCCCATGTCTGACTGGATGGCAGTGATTAGGGCTGCTTTTTGGTATATTCAGATAATAGTTCAAGCTGTTTCAAGTATAACCCATAGTTATAATAGTATTATTTAACACTGATAGTACTTAATTGCCTAAGCGCTACTTAATCAGACATGCTAAGAATAAAACATTGAACTTGTTTGAAGGAAGCATGTAATGACTCTGTTATGGGTGGACCATTACCTAATTTAAGTTGGATTTGTGACTGCTTATAGCCCCTGCAGCAGTGGGCGACCTGTTGTAACAGCCAGCCTCTGGTGGATCCAGAGGATTTCTTGAGGTCTGGGGGTGGAAGGGCAGGCGTCCTTGCAAAATGATGGTGTGATGACCAGGGCCAATGCCATCATGTTCAAAGATACTTGACCATATTATAGAGGTGGGTCAGAAACCTGGTTTTCTGGAGAGACAAGGGCTATAAAAAGAGCTGATAACAAGAGCATAGGTGGTGGGAAACCTCTGATAAGCACAACCAAACATGGGTTTAAAAACCCTTACAGGGTTTGCTGTGTTGTGATAGCAGCAGAAGAGCAATCTTATGCATCTGCCTCTGTTGTTTCTGTGTGGCACAGAATTATCTCCCACAGAATCAGCTGAGGGAATTTATAAATATCTTCTAGTGGGGGCTTTAATGTAATTAGATTGCCCCTAATACCAAATAAGGCTGGGCCCTGTCTTGAACTTTATTGTTCCACTACTGTATATGACAGAAAGATTCCATCTTTCAATGAAGTAGCCACTGTCTTCCCTTCTCTCAGTAAAAACTTTTTAAAGAAATTACATTGGCCTTCTGGGAGGTAGGTGTTGAGCTATATGTTGCTTATGCTGTTGTTTATATTAGGCTGTTACCCTGTAGCCTTTCACTTGTTTTACTTTGTTGTCTTCTATTATAGTTTGTATTGTACTGCATTTTTAGGGGGTGCTTCTTAACACAGATTAGCTATAACTCCACACCATCAAGTCACTCCTTATTCTGTACTGCTTGTAAGCAGAGAAAGTATCTTGTAACCTAGAGCTCAATGTTAACTGGTTTGTAGGAAAAAATGGACTTCCATTTAGAAATCAGTTTCTGTGCTATGAATAAAATCAGAAGAAATATGTCACAGTGCTAGAATTATATTTACTCTGTGGTATTTTTCGTGGCAAATACTTAAATTGGTTAGAATAATATTATGCTGACTAAAATAATTTTCATTTAAATGCACTGGGTATGCTTATACAGGAAATGTAGAAATATAGCACAGGAAAGGTGATGTCAGGAAGGGAAGGTGAGCTGGTTGGACAGTTTAAGCAGTACATTGCTGACAACCCCTCAGGGTGACAGTTACAACACTGTGTTATGTCCTGATGTCTTTTACATGTAATGTAACAGTGCCCCCATTTTGGCTTTTGTTTTAAACTTGGTTTTGATTTGGAATGAATGTAGTACAGTGAGAAAGCACAGTGGACCAAAAGAGACAATTGCCTTTCTATAGACTAGAGTATATAATTTATGTTGCATGTTTCTCTGTGTAATGAGGATGATTAATAGATCTAACCTGTGTCAAGATCCCCATCTGTTCAGGTGAACATGGTAATGCATGTCCAACATACACTGAAGAGTGTGTCATTTGGATTCAGAATTGTTGCTGAATGAATTGTTTGCTTCATTGCCAAATTCACAAGTTTCAAGTAATCATATGACAAAAAATAGGGTTCTGGATGGAATACCCATTGGGGAGTTAAGCAATGTACTGCTTAAACTGTCCAACCAGCTCACCTTCCCTTCTTGACATCACCTTCCCTGTGCTATATTTCTAGAACCTATCTCCAGTGACTGGAAGCCACCATGTGCTGTTCAGGGGTGTATGGACCATGAAACTGATGTAATGCAATACAGTATACCTTTCCCCATCTATACTCTCCCTTACTGTTCGGAACAGTTTGACAAAGACATAAAGAGCTCTTGGAGCCATTTTTGGAAGTGTACGATTTTTAAAATAAATAATAGTATTAAATAAATGTGACTGGCAAAATACCTCAATATGTCCTTGGTTTGAATGTATTATGTGTGGATGAGCAGGCTGTAGATGCAGTAATAAAACCCATGTTTTCTGTAACTTATATGACTAAAGACTTAAGCACTTACCTGATTGCTCTTAATTGCGGTGTTGTATTTTTCTTCCTAATGACCAGTTTGTTTCATGTGTTCTTTAAAAAAAATCAGGCAGGGAAACACTGGGGATTGTTGGAATTTAAATACCTATTTTTAGTCAGTGATACTGCTTATGTAATATTTATTGCATTTATTTCAAAAAAATGAAGATGATTTTTTTAAAAAGTATTAGGGCACAGTCTTGCATATATCTATTCTGAGGTCCCACTAAGTTCAATAGAATTACTCACAAGCAAGTGTGTAAGCTTGCATTATTTGTGGGACTTGGCTCTGGACTTCATATGCAGTTTGATTTAAAGTCTGTGTAAACTTTACCTGGTAAAGCATTAGATTTTGGAGTGGGTAGATGTGTCACAGTGTTTATCTCAAAGTTCTCTTGGTGCTTTTTGTGACAGATTTTTTTGCCCTCTTTGTCCAGTTGTTTTTGAGCCTTGGTAGAGAGGAAGCTTTGCTCTGAGAAAGTGAGAAACTCAAGAAGCTGTCCCCAGACAGCAGTTGCTCTACTTTGACTCTTTGTTGGTATAGTATGTCAGGAGTTGTGATATGGTTAAGAAAAAGCCATGACAAGGTATACTGTTTTCACGCTTTCAAAAAATTAATAATACAGTTGTCCCTTCATATTCGGTGGGGTTTGGTTCCAGGACCCCCGTGGATACCAAAACCCTTGAATACTCTCAAGTCCAGTTATATGCAATGGCAGAGCAAAATGGTGTCCCATATATAAGATGACAAAATCAAGGTTTTCTTTTTGGATTATTATTTTTTAAAGAATATTTTCAAGTCGTGAATACTTAAATCCGTGGATACCAAATCCGTGGACACTGAGGGACAACTGTACATGTTTCTTCATCAGACAAAGATAGTTTACAAAATAACAACAACCCAAAAATTGCTGGGGGATGGAAGGGGAGAATAGGTGATGATGTTAACAGTCACATAGTGTGCATATTATTTGAGATAGTATTGAAAGGTTAGCAGTGTCAAAGTAGACTCATCAAACTATACTCCCCAATGCACCTAAACTTACTAGAAAAAGAGACAGACAGTAAAAAATGTGATAACATTTGACTCTCCATTTAAAAAATAGGACACTTTTTTAAAAAAAATGTGTGGTTCAGAAGCTTGCACAATGATTTTTGTTGCCTTTTTGCTTGGCCTAATAAAGGTCTTATGGCTACCCCTGCATTTGTGTATCTTGATCATGAAACAGCATTGTCTCTGTTCTCCCCTCATACTGCCCCTTTCTTTTGGCACTTTGAACATACAATAACTTTTGATGAAACTGGACAGCCTTTTTTTAGCAGTTTATTCAGTTCTTTCACTTTAGTTCTTGTCTCTTCCCCTTTGAACTATGAAAAATTGTGTCTGGTTTATTGCAACAAAATTATGCATGAATTCTCTGTGAGGCTTAAAATATTCTGTTGGTGTATCTCTCCCTTTATCTGCGTTGCTTGTAAAGTTGTTGTTTTGATATTTTAAAATATTTATTTCTGTCCACCATTCTGCCTTGTAGTTGCATTCTAGCTGACAACGAAACATACCATTGCAATATACCACAATTTAAGATGGCATAAAACCAGTCACTTCCAGTCCAGCAGTGAAACATGATAGCACTAACTGCATACAAACAGGGTGGAAGATTTATTTTACAATCCTTCAGATATAATCTGAACAAAATGAGTATCCAGACATAAGTCTAGAAGAATTCTGATGTTGATTCAATATTTCCTATGTTTTTCAGACTGGCCGCTATAGTTGTATTATACTTATTTATAAAATACCTGACTAAATTGTGAAAGTTCTGTAGATTGCTATTGAAGTTGAAAAAACTTTTGGAATCTGTCAATTGGATTAACTAACCAAAAGGCAGCTCAGAAATTTTGGTGAGTTCAAAACTGACCTACTACAGCTTCATTTGGATTTAGGAGTCATATGGATATCTTACCAACAGCATGTCTACACCAGTAGTATACATAGTAAACCTGTTCATAATAGTAATCTAGTATAGATTGGTGAAAGAATGGTAAAACTAGCACACTATAAATCTGTTGTGGTAGTAGTAAACTCCTCCAGCACTGAGTGCATCAGTTTCTCTTGGCTGCCTAACTCTTAGCTTCTGGATCAGTGAGCTAGAAGTACCAAGCATAATCTAAGAAGAGGTACATCCAAAATATTCATCTCTGCCACAGTTGGCTTCTTAAGGTTGATACATGTTAGACTATGGGCTTGTCTATATGTGCTCATAAAAAATGGAGCCCCTGGTAGTAATGACATTTCACAGTAGCCGCACCCTGTCCTAATGTTTTTTTGCCCCCATAAGCTTTGCATGCCTGCTAGTAAACATGGCAGTCGCGAGTGATTTACTCGCATTTGCACTTGCCTCAATTAGCTGCCACTGGCCTTAATTTTTTTTAAATGATATCCAAGGTGTGATTGAGCAATTTTTCACTTGAACACAAAAGCAACCCCCCCAACATCCTGTTTTCTCGCCTTAGTGCTCATCCACTAAGGCGAAAATCCAACATGGCAGCAGCAGGCGCTTGCCCTGCTAGTAATCCCTGCCCCCTGTACTCATCCGGCCAGTCAGATTTGCACTTCCTTTCATTTGGGCAAGCGAATCATATCAACCTGCTTGTCCTAATGAGGAGAAATGTGCACCACCTCGTTGGGTTTTTTAAAAAAGTCTGGAAAAGCAGCGAAGGCTTTTCTGAAGAAGTTTTTGGTCTTTTTTGCATTCCTCCTTCACAATACAGCAAAATCACTTGAAATGCCATTAGGACAGGTAGGATTCTTCTCTCATTCCGTGAGGGTTTTTTTTCATTGTTCGGACAACCCCTGTCTTCACAGCATCTTATTTCTAAGTGGTTTAGGTCTACTTCTTCTAGCATCATCTTTTCTACCAGGCTGAATGTGTTGATGGGTAATGGATTGAGAGAATAAGCTCCTTTCTATTTGTCAGAATCACAGCTTGATGATTCACCTTAATTAAGCTTGCTGGAATTATATTTATCTGTCAATGTTTTTCTATACTGAAACTGATTGACATCAGGCTGAGAGAAATCCATCATCTGATTAAGTATGCTTAAGTCAGTTTGAAATCCATGACTTAATTGCTGAACATTTCTTTTTCATATATGATTCTTTGAAATGAAGTACCACTGAGTTCAGTGCATCTTACATCGAGATAAGCCCGTTTAGAACAGCAGCCTAAGTTCCATTAAATGGGATTTATAGCATATTAAAACAATCTGAATTGCTGATGTCTATTTTTCCATGTGTTGAATTATAGGTGTTAATATTGGAAATAGTATGTTCTAGTCATTTGAAATAAAGATTTTTTTATGTACAAGTGGCCAAGCTGTATTTTTAAAAACTTTTTGCAAAAGTATTATACAAAGTTGCTGTTTGTTACTCGTATTATAGTTGTTTCTAGATACCACTAGTTAGTCACTGTGGCCATCATGTGGGTGAGTTAGGTCACTGAAAACAGCCTCAACATTTTATTTGTTCTTCTGTAAATCTATTCAGGCTAGCCTTTTCCTTTTCTGACCTGTTTCTAACAACCATTATGGCGTCCCACAGTACTTTAAGCAAATGTGTCCATTAAACACTCAGTTCTGTTCTTTCATGACTGGATTACACCTGTGTTATGAGAAGACAAATTGAAATATTTTGGGTTTTAATTAGCACAACGCTACAGATGAAAGACGGAATTATTTTATGCTGCTAGTAGAGCAGGCTTATCCTTTGTCTTCCCAAGTTTTTAAACACCAGAAAGTAGTTTGTTTTCTGGCACTCTCCATTTTTGGCTGTCAGTAAGCATACATTTTGGTCTTTTTTCTATATGACAAGAATTCTCTTGTTCTGAGTTCATTCCTCTTTTGTTTCAGATAATATCCCAGAGGAACTGAAAGACCCATTTTATATAGACCAGTATGAACAAGAACACATTAAACCACCTGTCATCAAGCTGTTACTGTCCAGCGAACTCTACTGCCGTGTCTGCAGCCTCATTTTGAAAGGGGATCAGGTGGCTGCTCTGCAGGGACACCAGTCGGTCATCCAGGCTCTGTCTCGGAAAGGGATTTACGTCATGGAGAGCGATGATACACCTGTGTCTGAATCAGATCTCAGCTGCGCGCCTATCAAAATGGTGAGCTTAAGAACAGGGAGCTTAACTTTTGTTTTACCTAATATCTATGCTGCTCCTTGGCTTTTCTCTTTACCTCTTAGCTCCCTGAACTGTAGCTTATTTCCATTAGCCAGAATTGCAAAAAAGATGCTTGAATCAATCCATGTTCTTTGTTCTGTAGAGTCCTCACATGGCAATGATTGATGCTCTCATGATGGCCTACACTGTGGAAATGATCAGCATTGAAAAAGTGGTTGCAAGTGTCAAATGTTTTTCTACATTTAGTGCCTCAAAGGAATTGCCCTATGATCTGGAAGATGCAATGATATTCTGGATTAATAAGGTAAAATAAGGGTGTAGAATAGCCTCTTAATGTAAGCTAGTTCAAGTTGAAATTTAATTTAGTTGAAAAGATTGAGCTCGGAGAATGGAGCCCAGTAATCACTGCACCATTAATGCATTTAAGGTTTATTATTTTTTTCCAATGAAATTTCATGTGTTAAACACAAAAGATGCTCAGATTCAGTGAAGACTTGATAAAGAAGACTTGATAAAGAAGATTTGATAAAGTTTCTTTCTTTGGTTGTAAGAACATAAAAAAGACCCCAGCTAATTCATAGCCTACATCACATACCTATGGAACTCTCACAAGAAGCAGACAAGGGCAAAAGCCCTCTGCTCTCGTTCCCTAGGAGCTGATATTTAGAAGCATGATTCTGTTGATACTTTAGGTAAGACATTGCTGTTATAACTAGTACCTATTAGTTTTTACTCTGTGAGTTTGTCTGATTTTCTTTTTAAAGCCATCAAAGTTGGTGGCCTTTACAGTATCTTGTCTAACAAATTTCATAGTTTAAGTATAGTATGTGAAGCATGTGTCTTCTTGCTGTCCAGAATTTTTCACTGTGGGCTTCATTCCCTGACTCCTGGGTCTAGCATTTTGGGAGAGAGGGAAAAGCATTGCTGCCTGTTCACGTATAATCTTTCAATCTTTGTGGGTTGATATTCTAAAGAAGTTCTCCTTGCTTCTGAATAAGATATTGGGAGACTTTCAAATAACAAAATTGGTCAGTGCAAGAGGCCTAGTTCCAAAAAATGTCATTGTCATTGTTCAGGAGCAGCTTAGCTGGGTCCACCCAGTGTGAATAATCAATTTCTCAGACTTAGTCCAATATTGTTGTTTTTGGAACTGAGTATATAGAACTAGAGATATTCACCTTAATTTTTGAGAATAGGTTGGAAGTCACCATTGGAAAATGAATCAATAGACATCTTTATAAGTCTGGAGGTATTTTTTGAGCAGACGATTTTTCATAGATATTGTCATTTAAAAAAATAATCTGGAGAGCTTCTGTAATGTGGAATTCATTTGAGTGTAGGTCTTGAACAGTTCAGAGTTCAAAAATAGTACATTGGATAGGAAAATCCAGTAGTAATATACATGACTCTTTCATAACAAACCTAGCTGATGGATTGACTGTTAGTTGTAAATATGTGCTAGCAAAATAACTCAGTTCTAATTCTCCCTGCACAAGCTATTTATCACTCTGGCACAGATTTTTCTCTGCTTTTGCATTATATCAGGATTATATACTCAGGATATGATCCTATCAGAGTTAAGCAGTTTAAAGCTCCATTGATTTCAATGGGGGAAGCCTAAAAAGTTCCCTGTTTCACAATGGAAATTGTTTAAAAGTGCATCATTTTGCTGGATTGTCTCTATTGTGTATTTGTGTGGCTTCCCCTCAAAAGCAAGATGTTTTTTGGGATAACCTGACCTTTAAAAGTGTGTTGGGTGCAAGGGGGGGGGTTGTCCAGTGTTTGGTTCACAGATTGGAGCAAAGAATTTGACTTTAAAAAAAAAATCAAAGAGCAGCTGACAGGATGATGGAGAGAAAGCAGACTAGTCAAAGAGAATAACCAAGGAAAATGCAGAACAGCAGTGTGGGAAGCATATTACAGAAGAGAAGCAAAAGAAACAAGGAATACTGACTAGGAACATCCCAGACGTTGGATTAACTCAGGTTTCTCTAATAGCGATAGTTTGAAATACTTTTCCATCCATATTTCTTAGCACCCAGTTTTATTATCTGGTTCATGGTTCTGAGGGAAGAGAAAAATTCAGTGAAACACCACTTGTAGGTGAATATCTATCATTACAGTGGTGACGTTCTCTGGCAATCACTGCTATGGTTTGAGTTGAGAAGGAGAGAGGAGTAACTAGTGGAACAAAACCCACTGGCAGTTAATTTAAGCGATACAGGTTTTTTTAGGGGAATTAATGGCATTGTTTGCCCTTTTTCCTACTTTTAGGTAAACCTAAAAATGAGGGAGATAACAGAAAAAGAGATAAAACTGAAGCAGCAATTGCTGGAAAGTCCAGGTCATCAAAAGGTAAAATTTACAGATCCAAGGAAATATGGTATTAGATATATCCATATGGTTATTGCTTGGAAATGAATCTTTCTGTTGAGCTTGCTTCTACTTAAGCATGCTAAAGGTTTCAAGATTCACAATGCTGTCTTGTATTTTCTTGTATATAGTTCTGTACTGTGATGTTCCTGGTTTCTTATGCCTATCCCTCAGTCTCCCTAACTTTATAGGCCTGTGTATGATTAGCAGTTCCAAGTGCTCAAGAGCTTCTCTGTTCATTCTTGCTATATATTGCCCTGTTTCGGAGTGAATGGAGAAGCTGGTACTTTTGGAGGTTTCTCTGGTATTTTGGATAGAGCTGTTATGTGTACTCCATATTTTTATGATGTGTTAAAATGTCAGTGCTATATCTTGATTAACATTTGAATCCTGTTACTTTGGGGATGAAGCAAGTATTGGAATAATATACAGCTTTCAGCATTTATTCTGAACATCTCTCTGAGTCACATTTGTAGTACACACCTTTTGAGGAATCTGAGGAATTCTTTATAAATACTAATAATATAACGCATGTACTAGTCATTCAGAAGGGTTAGTAGTGAATGTGTGCAACTCTCCCCCTCTTTCCTCCCCCATAACTATTCCAGTGCACTAATATTGTGAAAGAATTCTACACTTTCATTACTGGAGAATGTACAGTTTTCTCAAATATTTTCTCAAAGTTGGTCTGAATGCTTTTGTGAAAACTAACACAGTAGTACAGTTGTGCATCAGTAAATCTAAATGCTGCTGTCTGAGTGCTAACTGATGCTGTGCCTATGAGATTGCTTAATTTGGTACTGAATGCGGAAGTACTTTCAATATTTCTATATCAAAATAATTCCATGATATGAAAGTGTCTGTCGATTGGGTGCATTTTACTGTTGCTTATAACTTGCTCTGCTGATATTCCTCTCCTGTTCCCACATTCCCTTCCCTGCTTCCTGAGCAGTCTCCTTCCAAATGGTATTGGAAATTAGTACCTGTAAGTCAATTAATTCTACATGGCAGTTGTCATCCACAAAACCATGGCTTTTGATAATTCTTTTATTGGTGTTTGCTTCCATTTGCAATTCTGCTTTCACAACTTGCAATAATCTCTTTGCCTTAAGAAAATGTAGATTTCATCACATGGTTCTGCATACTGTACATACAGCATACTCATCACTAGACAGCATTTTCTGAACTGTTGATATGCAAAATCTGGAGATGGAGGAGCAAGGAAACCACAGTCAAACACTAGGAACAACCTAGTTGTTCAGAAAACTCTGTTCATGCAGCGCTAAGGTGAAGCTGGTCAGTTTAAAGTAATGGTGCTTGCATTATTTTGGAGATAGATTTCAAGAGGGTTGGTCTTATATTTTGATCTGATAGATTTTGGACTTTGGATTTAGGGGAGGTGATGATGAAGAGCTTGTCTACAATGGAAAGTTTTCTTCTTGTGCTCATACATGTCGCAGCCACTTCTGAGGTTATATTTCTGTTGAGGGTATTTAGTCTTAGAGGTGGAAAGGCTTAGTGCTCTCACTCAAGATAAACTGACCTCTGTTCTTTTGGTTTTGCATTTTTGTAGATAAGATGAGTGCGCATTTTGCTTCTAGACAGCGGTCCATTCCCCCCCCCCCTGCATACATATATTGTGAATACATTAAAAAATATAATTGGGTATTTCAGTGCAGTGACTTGTGATCACTTCCACAGGCACTGTAGAGTCTGTGTTTGCCACTCGGGTATAATTAGTCAATTAACAGAGAAAGCTTTGGATTTCCATCTGCACATGGCTTAAACTGCCCAGTAGTGTTGGTGATAGAATACAAGATTGCAAAAAATGTTGCTCTGACCCATTCTAGAAATCATTATTGAAATTGTAGTTTCTGCATTCTGCAAATGCTGCTACAGTCCTGAAGTCACATCCCTGGTTATAAATACTATTGACCTAAGGGATTCTCCTGAGCACACTGGGTTGTTTGGGATTTTTTGCCAAAGGCCCTGATCTCATGCAAGTGGCATGGAGATGTTTCTGTCATACCATTAAAACATTATTTTGATATATTCCTATAACATTTATTACAGCACAGCTTCTCACAAGTCAGCAAATCCCATCCTAAACGCTCATTAACTAGTGCAGGATGTTTTCTAACCAGTACAAAAGATCCTAGCTTTGTCATTTGCTAAAAGTGTATGGAGTTTAGCTTCTAGAACAAAGGGAGTGCTTCAGCCTAAATCAAAAACCCAGATTTTGGAAAAATGTTTTGTAATACTTCAGAAGTTTTTGTTCTTATTTTGCTGTTTCAGTTGAAGAAATGGGGAGAATAATAGGTGGAAAGTACTCTTTAAGCTAATCAGATCACCTTACTATATATGTTAATCAACTTGATTTGATTAATCATGTTTTGGAACATAATAGGTATTAAAACTTTTGAATTTGTTAACATTCTGATTGACATCTTGTATCTTGCTGTTTTTTTTTGTAAAAGCCTGATCTGATGCATGCGCTATCACACTGCATGCTGGAACCAGTGGAATATGCTCGTGTGGTACAGTATGATTCACATTGCATTACATATTTAAGGAGAGCTTCAGGCTGGGGGATAAACCAACTTCGTCTAACATTGTAAAACTTCTCAATTCCAATTTTCTTATGATGTGCTTTCCCAATTAGTAGAACATGTGCCTACATATCTTTCTGCAGTGTTATTTCAAAATTTGGCAAAGCTCCACTATTTATTCTGCAAGGGTAACTATAAACCAATATTCCAAATTTGAGATTAATTCTGTGGCATTGCACCCTCCTCCAAGCTTTCTTGTTTGCATAATTAATTCCTCAGCCTGGGCTTTCTTCAAATATATACATGTTTCATACCTAGATGTGGCCTTACCTAGTTGGCTAGCAATCTTTTCTTTTTTTACCTTTTGGATTAAAAAATACTTAATCATTTTTAGTATAGTAGTGTAGATCTCCTGGTAAGTATTAGTCAAATGTGATTTCTCAACTGAGTATGGTCTTGGTACAATCTTTTATTTTAAATAAACCCCAGACAAACCTAGGATTGTTTTTACTACTTGGGTCAATTTGTCAGTTGCATCTATCTTATATTGTGCAGTAACCTTAGAAGCTTTCTTAGTGTATTGTGTGGTACTGTGAACTGAAGTGAGTGAAGAGCTTGGTGAGGTGTTATGTTTACTCAATAAAGCTGTTGTAGGTTTAATCACTAGCCATATATGCTTAATGTACTTGTATGTTTGAAGCAGTTGTTGATTTGGAGAATAGCAGCACCAAAGTGTAGATATCTAATTATACTGAGTTACTACAGAAGTAAGTGCTTGTGTGTGTGTGTGTGTGTACAGAATATATTGGTACTGAAAGGGAGACAGACAGACAGAGGTTTATAATAAAAGTAGCAAGTGGTTCCAGTTTGCTAATTGGATTTATTTGTAATCCACGTTACAGATCTTTGCACATCCTGGACTTTATATTTGCTGCATTGTTTCTATGAATAAAGACTTCTTTATTTTCGTGAAGAGTTGTTAGTTAAACCTGGTGGGTTGGATTGTGGTTGGAAAAGTTGCTCCAAGATTAGCAGGCTGATAGTGAAAACTAACTGAACTGAAAAGTGTATTCCAGCTAGATTTGAAGGTATAGTTTAACCAACTCAGAATGCCATAAAAAATGAGGTCATAGTTACAAAAAGTGGTTTTCCTGCAATGACACAAAACTCTGCCTTCCTCTATCAGGTACGTTATCGTCGAGATCACCTTTCAAGTAGGCAGTTACCGTTTTTCCCATTGCTTGAAGATCTGATGAAGGACTGCAGTGATGGGGCTGCTTTACTGGCTGTAATACATTACTATTGCCCTGAACAAATGAAGCTAGATGGTATGTTGACTTTTTTCTAAAAAAAGTGACCTACTTTTTAAACAATCTCAATAGAATGATATCAGAATAGCTTTAGAAGCAGCATGTAACAGTGCTATCTGTTATAATCCAATCTTCTTCAGGGGTGTGATGCAACCAAAAGCAATTGCTTCAGTTGTACTGATAGTGATGACAAATCATAGAATTGTAGAGTTGGAAGAGACCACGAGGGCCATCCAGTCCAACCCCCTGCCATGCAGGAAATCTTGATCAAAGCATCCCCGACAGATGGCCATCCAGCCTCTGTTTGAAGACCTCCAAGGAAGGAGACCCCACCACGCTCCGAGGGAGTGCGTTCCACTGCCAAACAGCTCTTACTGTCAGAAAGTTCCTCCTAATGTTGAGGTGGAATCTCTGTTCCTGGAGCTTGCATCCATTGCTCCGTGTTCCAGTCTCTGGAGCAGCAGAAAACAAGCTTGCTCCATCCTCAATGTGACACCCCTTCAAATACTTAAACAGGGCCATCATATCGCCCTTAACCGTCTTTTTTCCAGGCTAAACATACCCAACTCCCTAAGTCTTTCCTCATAAGGCATGGTTTCCAGACCTTTCACCATTTCAGTCACCCTCCTCTGGACACGCTCCAATTTGTCAATATCTTCCCTGAATTATGATGCCCAAAACTGGACACAGTATTCCAGGTGAGGCCTGACCAAGGCAGAATAGAGTGGCACTATTACTTCCTTTTGATCTAGACACTATACTTCTATTGATGCAGCCCAAATGCTGAAGTACATGCTGAAAAGTGTCACCAATAGAAACTAATGGGACAAAAGTGGTTAACTTTGGTTGGATCAAGCCTTGGGATCATTTTTTTCTTTCTACTTTATAATTATGTGTTTGCAATGGCATTTAGCTGTAGAAGGGAAGAGGCTTTTCAAACAGCTTATTTTCTTAACTACTTTTGGGGAGCTGTGCCGTATGTTCTGGGTTTGTTCTTTAGGCAGCACTGTCCATATCTTAAAATAACTACCAGAAAATCTCCTCTGTGCTAATAAATTAGTACAGAGTATTAATAGCAGATTGCTTTCACATTTCTTCTATATTTGGACACATTTGTAATAGCCCCCTTTCTCCATCAGCACCTCTAAAACAAACCAGAGCTGTCCTGATCACCTCACACTCTCAGTCCTTTATCCAAACTGCAGGAGTTCTTATAACTTAACCATTGTTTCTTAGCTTCATGTCCATGCCCATGCTATGGCAAAGCTCTCTTCTGGTACTTGTGTAGTAGCTACTTCTTTCTCATCTGAAAATATCCCTGTATCAATGGCTGATGCAAATCAGACCCAGGTGTGTTCTAACAGAAGATAGGGGCTTCTCAGATGTTGTGAATACTAAAGTTTCTGGGCCTTCTGCAGCTTGGGCCTTCTGTGAATAGCACCGCCATAGCATGTCCTGCTGGCTATTTCAAAGCCCTGCTGGGAAAGGGATGCTTGGTTGTTTCTTCCTCTATGATAACACTATGTTAATCTTTTGGGCTATCTCATGATACTTATCTCTCCCCTCTCATCCCCATTAAGAAATCTGTCTGAAAGAGGTAACGTCAATCGCTGACAGTGTCTATAACATTCAGCTGCTTCGGGAATTTTCTAATGAGTATCTGAACAAATGCTTTTACCTCACCTTGGAGGACATGCTTTACGCACCTTTAGTTCTAAAGGTAAGGCGCATGAATGGGTTACACAATTTTAAATTATGTGCAGATAGCCTACTGATGTTTACTTTCCTTTTTTCTAGCCCAACGTAATGGTCTTCATTGCTGAGTTATTTTGGTGGTTTGAGATTGTCAAGCCAGACTTTGTGCAGCCCAGGGACCTACAAGAAGTAAAAGACGGTGAGATCCTTCACCTGTTAGAGCATCAATTTCACTGATCATACCCAAAAAGGATTATAGCAGAACATGGGTTTTTTTTTTCCCTATAGGCAGTGTGGCACTCAAGGCCTCTCTAGGAATGAATCTCAAAATGTAGCTCATGCATTCTGTGAGAGGTCTGGGAAGCTGCAAAAGGAGTTAGAAGTTCCTTCAAAGTATGTACTCTGGTGTTTTGAAGTAGTAGCAGCCTGTTTAATCCCAAGTTACAACATGGCTAATTATTGGGTGTTTGTTCCCCTTTCTCCCAATATTGATTAATAGCAAGAATATAGAAAAACTTAGCACCAGCCCAAGGTATGTTAGGCAGAAAATCCAGATGGAATTATCCATCCCAAGACTAAACAGAGAGTACAGTCCACCCAAAAGTTCCTCTGCCCAACTATCACTGCAGTGGATAGGAACTATATAAGAATATTTCATCTCAGTGTGCTTTGCTCAAGAGAAGGAAGTCAGTTGTATCCTGTGGACTAGGGAGATTTTCACACGCCGAAAATATCGCTGCCAGAAACCGGGACAGAAATATTAGCGGCAAACTCCCGTTAGTAAAATATTCCGGAAGAGGGAGGAAAAAACCCAAAGCGAGGACGACGGAACAACGGGAGAGGGAGGTGAGCGTGCGAACCGCGGCGCTGCTTCCGGGACAGAAATATTTCTGTCCCGGTTTCTGGCAGCGATATTTTCAGCGTGTGAAAATCTCCTAGGTCTGTGGACTAAGTTCTGTGGTTTTGGATGTTACCCAAAACCTGCTGCTTAATCTTGCCTTATGAAAGTGGATTAGTATCACCTCCTTCTATACCCCTCTGTACCAGCTATCTCCTTTTTTGATTGAAGCTTTTCTTAGGGAACATTTAAAACAGATCATTCCTTTTAAAGCCAAGTAGACTTGTTACAATGTTTCAGAATCACTGTTTTGATGCATGCATTCTGCCACTGCTTGTTAAAATAGATGTGATTACATGCAGTTTTAAACTTACTTTCTGTGTTTGGATGTTTTTTGCCAGGGTAACAAATCAAGTAAAAATATCTTTTGAAGACTCCTGTTAGGGTTATTGATTGTTGATTTTAAATTAACACTAATGGTGTAAATGAATATTTAGCTAAAACAATGTTGCAGCAGAAGAGCAGCCGCCCACCTGTTCCTATTTCCAATGCAACCAAACGAAGTTTCATGGCTAGTCCAGCTGCTTCCGGTTCAGCCGATGTGCAACCTCCAGTTCAGCTCTCTTTGGAAACTTGCAACAGGTATTACCTGCATCCTGAAGAATTTGAGTATCTGTAAGTCTGTCTTTCTATCTCTACCGTTGGTCTTGCTTGCATTTCCTGTGCTGTGCTTTGGGACTATCACCAGTGGTCTGTGCAGTTCTATGCTATGTGAAGTGACCTGTTGCTGCTTTTCAGACAATATCAGCTGGGGTGTGTGTGTGTGGGCCGTGGCAGGATGGACAGGGACAGTTGCCGTTGGAAATAGAAGTTCCCCATGGGCTCTGTCTCTTACTCAAGTTGTGGTGTTCTTAATTGTGTACAGTGACATATTAATGGATCTATTGCCTGATCCCATCCATTCCAATTTAGCTGTTTTATGAATATGGCACTCATGAGTTTATATTTTTCAGTTTTGGGGGGCTAGTGGGGCACTCCCATCTTGCTTATCAGTTTCTTGCTTCTCAGTGGCATCATGGTTAGTATTTCCAGACTGGATCTGGGAGAGGGCTACTGTAACTTTAATGTTTACTAGATCGTCAGGCAGGATGATAAAACGCTATCGCAACAGGATAAAGGTATCTGTCCCCCCGTCATCTTCCAAACCCCTACTTTCAGCTGTAGCCGTCCCCTCCCAATATGACTGTTGCCTCACTGGAGGAAAGTGTGTGTGTGCACACGCAAGCATTTGGTGAAAATTGGGTGCTCTTTCTCCACTGCTCTCCACCAGTAAGGCATCAGGTGTTTTGGGAGGGGATTGGCTACAGCTGAACGCTGAGGTTTGGGAGGTGAGGGCAGGGAGGTATTTTCATCCTGCTGCATGGAGCTTTACAGTGCCAGTTGAGTCTCCCTTATCTGGAATTCTGAAATCCAAAATATTCCGAAATCCAAAATTGTCCACATGAGTGGCTGAGATAGCGATACCTTTGCTTTTCTGATGGTTCAGTGTACACAAACTTTGTTTCATGCACAAAATTATTAAAAATATTGTGTATAAAATTATCTTCAGGCTATGTGTATAAGGTGTATATGAAACATCAATAAATGTCATTTTTAGACTTGGGTCCCATCTCCAAGATATCTCATCATGTCTATACAAGTATTGAAAATCTGAAATATTCCAAAATACCTTTGGTCCCAAGCATTTGGATAAGGGAGATGCAACCTGTACCTCATCCTACTCTGCTAAGCATTAAAGATACAGAACCCTGTCCCGGGTGGAATTTGGCAATCCTAATTGTGCGGATCCTGACATTTTCTTTGATTTTCATTGATCCCAGACCTGTGGTATAATGAAAGCTGCTAGACTTTCTTTCTTCTGCCTTAGATTTCTTCCATCCCTGCTCCCATTAACAGGCTTGCTTGGATAGAGTTTGAGTGCCACTGGTACAGGGCGTTTTGTGATTAGCTTTGTTTTGTGGTAGGATTGACAAGTGGAATAAGGGACTAGACTCCCATCCCTTTAATGGTTTAATGGTAAAGACAAGCAACAACCTTTGAAATTCCCTCTGCTACACAACCATTAAGGTACAGGAGCCCTGCTCTTTATTTCAGCTGACAACCCTGCTTTGTGGAGAAAAACATAGCTCTGTTCTGATTGATTGCCAGAGCTCAGCTGGCTGTTTGCTGCTTTATATATCAAAATCTGTTCGATGGCTGAGAGAAACGTGACTTGTTTTGGTCCCCTGTTGAGAAGCTACTGTGGTCAGAGCACACCTCTTTTGCACAGTAGTACTTCAGCACACACACGTGTGTGCACCCACATATAATACATTGAATCAGATGGACAGGAAAGCATAGTCTTGCAATCCCCTGGTGAGATGGAGGAAATTTAATTTAGTTCTTAGGAGTGTGTGCCTGAAGAGGCAACCCTCAACTTTAGTTGAGCTGTAGGCAGAATTAAGATCTTCACAGCTTACAAGAAGTAAAATAAAAATAAAAAATCAAGTAACATAACCAAGACCAGGAAGCGAAGGATACAAAAGAATACAAATCTAAATCTGCTAAGCCCCTAGTAGTGGTACTGTAATAACTTTAGCAGAACTCAGCTTTTTCTGTATGGGAAAGCTGAATAGTAATATCTGAGCATCCATCCTTTACTTAGCTGCCTTTCTAATTTAAACAGTGCCTTTTTTTCTGCTAGTCTTCATCTGTAAAAGTTCTCATCACTTGTCATTTTCTGAACCCGAGCCTGTTCTGTCGTTTGCTGGATTCATATGCTGGAGTTAGTCAATCAAACTTCTGTCTCTATTTTGTCTTCATGAGACTGTCTGGTATTGCATTTCACTGAGGGCTTTGTGTGTTACATTTTTAAGACCGCTTTCATTTTTCACTAACGCAGATTGTCCTAGTCAGGCTACAGTAATTACTTTTTGAAAATTGCTCTTGAGACTTGTGCTATTATTCTTTCTTCTCCTTCATTCTGTTTTTTTCCCCCCTAAAAAACCCCATAGTGCTTCATGTTAAGACCACGTGTTTCATTAACTTAAACATGACCTGTTAATTTCAGACAGCTACTACAGCTCTGTTATGGTTATAGCATCCACCTTGCCAGCATTTGTTGTTGTCATTTTTAAAATTGCTGTGTTTTGGAACTTAGCTGGAAAAGATAGTAGCATGGTGGTGTATTTTTCCTACTATGGTATTGTTTCCAACTCCAAAAACAAGATACCCTCTCATTGATTGGGTGGTCTTGTCTGTGTGTGTTTTTTCCAAACAGTGGAAAAGGAAGCCCTGCCTTCAGTCCAGCCCATCCGTTGTTGCCTTTGAGACAGAAACAACAGAAATCACTGCAGGGGGAGGACAGTTCAGGTAGACAAAATATTTTCTTGTGGCACGTATGCGCAAAACACTTAATGGCTGCAACACTGGATTATTATTTTTTTGTAGGAGGAACTTGCTCTCTTTGAAAACAATATAGTTGGACCCCTGTATCTATGGGAGTTCAGTTCCTGGACTTACCACAGATATCAGAAACCATGGATAACAGTGAACGCTCTTGAAATAATGGGACTGCTGATTACAAATACCATAGAGTTGCCTTGGAGGACCTAGAAAATGTCTGGAGAGGATACCTCTCTAGGCATTTTCTAGAAAGACTCTGTGGTAGGTGTGCTGTTTTGTGTCCTGCAGATAATTGAAACCACAAATATTGGTTCTGCAAATACAGAGGTCCAGATGTACAAAATTACTGTTATTCTTCTAAGGCCTCTCTGCAGTGGCCTTAAACATGTTATGGCTAATGGTCTTCAGTAAATCACGGATAGACTTCCGATTGTATAGCCCATTATCTAATTGCCAACATTATTTCAGGACTTGCAGTGGCTTCAGATCCAAGCTTCGAATCCTCCATTACCTTTCCCTCCTCTTCCAACTGTTCTAAGCCCCAGACCTTTAGAATCCTATTCACTTGATTAAAGCAAATATAAATGCTTGTTGGAAGCAGCAAAAGGCTTAAGTTGTACTGTTCAGATGTAGTTGTGTTTGTAGAGATGGCAGGCCCTGGGAAGGATGAATGGGTTTATTTAATCTGAAGCACCACCGCTAGAGGGAATAGTTTTGATGGCGAGATGTTGGGTCCTTTTGTGTGTATGCATGCTGTTACCTAGCCTGACCCTGATGCAAATGATTCTCCACAATTCTTTCCAAACTGTGTTTTTGTATGAGTACCAGACTTTGGTTTGCATTAGAGTGAGGAATATTGAATTCAGCTATTCTTAACTATATCAAGACTTTCCCCATTTTGGGGATTATACTCTTAAACAGAATTACTTCAAAGTAAATTCTGTTTGAATTAATAGATGATATTTTCTAGTTTGGTAGGCTTGATGGCACTGAAATCAGCAGCTCAGTGTAGGTAAGTTCAGTCTTGTACTGTCAGAAGAGGAATAGTTTGAGCTTGAGTTATTTATTGAAGCACTTACTATACTGCCCTCACATGGTGAAGTTTTGTTTAGGACACATTTTATCATCATAGCAAGGGGGAAAAGCTTTAAAATATTTAAAACAAAGTGTTTTTAAAACTTGCACAACATGTTTTTTAGGCCAGCGGAATCGTTCCAATTCATTGACTAGAGTGGATGGGCAGCCACGGGATTCAGTTCTTGCATGGCCAGAGAAGAAACAGAGGTAAAGTGTACTGGAACATATTTTATGGAAAAGCAAATTTTAAAATCTCAACAAGTTGTTGAAATGTTGTATAACTTTGGATGGAAAGACAGATAGTGTTGCCTACACAATAACATCACAGCCCTCATAATATTTTTAAAATATGTTTGATAAATATGCAGCTAAGTACTTGCATGTTCAAGGGCAAACTTAACCACTTGTCCACCAGCAGATAACTCCTTGATTTATCCATCTTTTCATCACTTTATTAATACCCTGCTTATCTGGTCATGGACAACTGGGTTTGAAATCTTTGGGCAATCAAAGTTCCTGTGTCTAATCTATAGAATGGGAATGCTGCTTCCCTAATTCACTTGTTTGGCTGTAATCATCTTTGAATATAATTATATACCTCCAAAATCAGTGTTAGGATATTCAAAATCAGTGAACTCTGACATAGAGATCCTTATCCTTGAATTCTGGCTTCATGTGATACAGTGGTGTGGCTAAATATATAGTTTCTACTTAAAGCAGCCAGAAAGAAAGAACTCAGTATGTTCTAATGGCCATTTGTCTTTTCTAGGCCTCTTTCTCAACCGACACCCTTTGCTCTTCATCATGCCGCAAGCAGTGATGCAGATCCCAGTTCTGGTGATAGCATTAGCTTGGCTCGGTCGATCAGCAAAGACAGCCTCGCTTCAAACATTGTCAACATCACTCCAAAACAGCAGCCGCAGTCTGTGCCAGTGAAAAGCAGTGGGAAAAGCTTGCTGAACAATGTTGAGATTGAAGACGAGGATGAAGAATTGATTGCAATAATTCGCCCAGATGCTACACCGAACCACGGCAATCTTGAACTTCAAAGTGTGCCAGCCAGATCGCCTGGTGTAGTTACTACTGCGTGGGCTCAGAAATCACAAGGTGAAGCCTCGGAAAGTAAACCCGAGAGTTTTTTCCTTGAGCCTTTAATGCCTGCTGTTCTACGACCAGCAAAAGAAAAACAAATCATCAATAAAGAGGATGAATGTGGGGAAGGGAAGATGAGAGGCTTTGGATCAAAGAGACTTAATGAGGGGCACATGGGGTTTGTGCGTAAGAAAACGAATAGTAATCATGGGGACCACAACCTCAATCGAACTTTCAGTGTAACTTCTAGTTCTGAATTAACAACAACCGCAGGTTCCAGCTTGGCAGATCCGGTAGTGCACTCAGAGCTTAGACCCGAAACCTTTCGGCCCCAGGCAAGTAGTAGCTTAGAGCCTTCATCGCGAGACCAGTCCTTTGGAGGATTCTTCCTTCATGCTGCCAAACCAGAGGAGGATGTGATGAGCGGTGCAAATGTTAGCTATGTGAAGAGTCCTGATTCCTATGCAGTAGATAGCACGTGGACAATGATCAGGCAAGACTCTGACTCAGACATTCTAGACATGGAGGAAGCGGAGCAAGACTTAGTGGCAGATGATCACCCGATAATTGCCAAGTATATAGGCGAAGAGGAATCAGCAAAGCTGCAAGAAGACATGAAGGTCAAGGAACATGAAGATAAAGATGATGCTAGTGGACGGTCAAGCCCATGCCTGAGTACTATTTCTCAGATCAGTAGCGTCTCCATGACCAGTGGGAGTGCCAGAATGACTAGTTTTGCAGAGCGGAAGCTTCACAGATTGAACAGCTATGAAACCAAGTCCAGTACAAGTAGCTCCCAGAAGACCACCCCAGATGGGTCAGAGTGTTGTCCGGCCCCATTAACCACATGGAAACAGAAGAGGGAGCAAAGTCCCAACAGGCAGAGCAAAGATAACGTTAATCTCTTGGCTTCTGAACTGGTGCAGCTTCACATGCAGCTGGAGGAGAAGCGAAGAGCGATAGAAGCTCAGAAGAAGAAGATGGAGGCCTTATCCGCCAGGCAACGACTGAAGCTGGGCAAAGCGGCATTCTTGCACGTGGTGAAGAAAGGGAAAGGTGCTGATGTTTCTCAGCCGCTTAAGTCAGAACACTTTGCAAAAGAGTACTCAAGGCATAATGGGGAAGGCTTGGATGACACTTCTTTGACCTCTAAATCAGAGGCGTTCCTCAGAGAGGAAGGGGGAGAAGATTCACTTGATAGCCATGAAGTGCCCAAGGTGAAGGCTCAAGAAACCATTGCTTTTGTTGAGCAAAACAATCCAAAAGAACCCACCCTGCACGAGATAGAGAAGAGCAAAATGATTTCTGCTGCACTTCTGGAAGAGAATATAGAATCAGCTGACATCAATGAATGTGACCTCTCCATCGAAAAGCTAAACGAAACGATCAGTACCCTCCAGCAGGCTATACTCAAGATTTCCCAGCAGCAGGAACTTCTGATGAAAGCACCAACAATGCCTTCATCGAGAGGCGGCTCTCAGGACCAAAAGATAAAAGCTCCCGTTCATTTTGTAGAACCCCTCTCCCCAACAGGAACAAGTAGCCTTCGTAAACCACCGCGACTCGGTCAAGGACGGAGTCCCCGCTCGGGAAGGCCATCCGAACTCAAAGTGGCTAAGGACCGCCAGCAAACCACAACGCGCATCAAAACCCCGACTCCCAGTGTTGACACCTTGCCCCACTTAAGACAATTTCCTTCAATCAATACATCCAAGACGCCAACAGAAACCGCTGTCGAAAATAATTTGGACTCAGGTAGCACTCTCCAGGAAAAGCTTTCCTTGGAGGGCTACAGACTCTGTGATGAGAGCAATCAGCGGAGCGGATTTATTCTCTCTACTGCCAAGGACACTAATATCCTGTCTGAAACTCTCAAAGATGTGAATAGTAATGTGGAAGACTTTAACCTTGCTTCTTTTGAAGGCTCAGGAAAAGAGAATGTCCCAGCAGAGGAACCCCTAAAAAGTAAAGGTAGCCTTATTGAGGTAGACCTGTCTGATTTAAAAGCTCCTGAGGAGGAAGGAGAGGTTGAAAGCCAGGACAGCTCTGCAGATTTAATCAGTGAAATTGACCAGAAATCAGGAGTTGGGTTTTTCTTTAAGGTAAGAGTAAAGCACACATGGCAGTTGAAGCTCTGCCTATTTGTTTTCTTGTTATCTGCCTTGAAGTCAACACCAAGTTACGGCAAAAACAAACAAACAAACAAAAAACAAACAAACAAACAAAAAACCCCTAAAGATGAGATTTGGCATTGCCTTTCTCTAAGACTTGAGAGAGTGTGACTTGCGTAAGGTCACCCAGGGTGTTTCCATGGCTGAGCAGGGATTTGAACCATAAATTCTTAGAGTCCCTGTCCACACTGGCTCTTTTCTACCTATTTACCACTTGTAAATTTATTTAGTAATCTCATTTTTTATCTCATCGCCTTCAAACTGGATTTGCCAACAACAAGCTCAGAAAGAATGATTTAGAAACAGTTTTGGGATAAATACTTGAAATGTATACATTTCTTCTATATATGCAAGATTTAGAGGCATGAGTGGAAGGACCAGGAAGAGGTGGATTATTTATTTATTTATTTAATTCATGGTATATAGTACAAATTAATATAAAGCATGTATTTGTGCTGGTTGTCCCTTAACATGTACATTTTCTGGCAAAAGGTTGTAGCAACATCCAACAGCAGTGAAACATGCCATAAGGAGAGTCAACTGCTGTGTCTAGTCAGCAGAGTACTGGGGATAGTACTCAGTGGCAGAAAACTTTTATACTGAAGGTCCCTGCGTTGATCTCTGGCATCTCTAGTTAGGATTAGAAAAATTACCCAAAAACCCAGGGGTTTGTCACCAGTCAGTGTCCAGCAGGACCAGTGGTCTGTTATTATTGGACTTAGATCTCTCTTCAGTAGCCTTTTCTAGGTAGTTGCAAAGGCAATAGGCGCTTCATATTTCCTTCCATCATGTTTGCAATGCCCTGGTAGGCCACCTCAGTGTCCTATCGTTTTGTATGTTTCATTATGAAAAAAACAATGATATAAAATGCCATACTTCTTTTGGGATGTTGATGAGTTCTGATAGGCATTTTTTATTTGCCACAAGTATTCACAACTCCTTCCTTTTTTGTCCAAAGCAAGATGCACAGTGGGCTTCCCATCTAGTCACTCTCCAGACCTTCTTGGCTTCAGTTGTATTATGCACTTCCAGACAGTATCTTTGGGTTTGATGGCTCAGCCATGGTTTGGGAACTGTTAACATGGGAGGTAACAATCTATTGAAGAGGGAGAAAATGGCAAATCCATAGTTAGGGTAGCCAGATATACTTCTTCCCCGAAACACAGACAGGTGCAGTGTTCAAAATTATGTCAATCATGGAATTTTTAAATAACCTTGGGTTGTGTTTTGATGTTTCTCCACCCTCCATAGGAACACTGTTTCTTACCTGAATTTCTGTTGGCAGGATGAACAGAAAGCAGAAGACGAACTTGCAAAAAAACGTGCAGCCTTCCTCTTAAAGCAGCAGCGCAAAGCTGAAGAGGCGCGGCTTCGAAAGCTACACCTCGAGGCCGAGGTTGAGCAAAAGAGAGATGAAGCGCGGTAAATACAGTAGCGGAAAACAGTAGTATTTACTGTTGTAAGAAGACAAATACTTTGTAGTGTTTTTTCCCCTCGAGAAATTGGGAAATGACAGAAACTTCTTTGTTTTTTAGCCGTAAAGCTGAAGAAGACCGAATCCGGAAGGAGGAAGAGAAAGCCCGGAGAGAGCTCATCAAACAAGAATATTTGAGAAGAAAGCAACAGCAGATTTTGGAAGAGCAAGGCCTTGGGAAGCCGAAATCCAAACCTAAGAAGCCGAGGCCAAAGTCTGTCCATCGAGAGGAATCCTATAGTGACTCGGGGACGAAGTGTTCCACTACTCGTAAGCAACAGCACCCATTTTGGTTCCCCTGCTGACTGGAGTAAGCAGCTTAGCTCTCTTTTACAGCCTCTCACTTCTCTTTTTCTTCTTTGCCAGCGGATAATCTCAGCAGCGCACAGTCCGGTTCCAGCCTGTCCTTGGCATCTGCAGCAACAACTGAGCCTGAAAGTGTTCATTCTGGTGGCACCCCATCACAGCGGTAAGAACAGTTAAAAAAACAACAACAAGGATTTGAAGATTTTTATAGTTCTACTTAGGCTACAGGTGGATGTTGCCTGGGTTCCACATCCAGTCTGCAAAGGAGTTTTTATGGGGTCATGTGCTCACTGCAAAATCCATGTGTAAATGTATTACAGTCATAGACCAGGTCTGCAGTTACAAAATAAACAGAGTAAACAAATAGAGGTACAGCAGTATTCCAAAGTGTACACTGCCAAATAGGGTTTTGGCTTTTTGGCAACAGGTTTGTTTTCTTGGGAACTAAATTGTGACTTTAGGTATAAATTTGACAAAATAAATTGTTATTGCCAGAGGTACTTTACTTGGGCTTTAACAAGTACTGGAGTGGGAGAAATATTCCATTTCAGGTGGTCAATGCCAAATTAAACGTTGCTTTTAATTTACATTTGTTTAATATTTTTTATGGGGGAGGGTGGGGGTGGGGGGTGTTTATGGATTTTTATCTGTATTGTATTTTAATTTTTGTAAGCCGCCCCGATTGTTTTAACAGAGGGGCGGGGTATAAATATTATTATTATTATTATTATTATTAACTGTTTCTGTCAGTGGTTACTAATGAATCACAGCTAAGTGATGGGATCATGTATTCTACACAACAAATTTTGATGCATGTGCTGCTCCCTCACACATTTTTCTTTTCTTTTGTTTTTTTGCACACTCACTTTTTACACAAACACACACATGCCTCTGACACCTTAGAAGACCTGTTCCTGTGTCCAACAAAGCAGGCTCTAGCAAGATGAAGTTTGCCCCCAAATATACTTGTTCGGGTTTTCAGATACTACAAAATGCTTTGGATTTCCTACAGCAGTTGACGTTATTGTTCCTTTGGTGCTTGTCTCTTGGCAGGGGAGGGGGACAAGGATCAGGCACACTGCCAGGGGGGTGGAATCTGGCTCATTATTGCTCCTTTTCCCCATTTCCTATTCTTCATGACCTATCACTCTTGTTTGTCCCAGCAGAGTGGAGTCAATGGAATCCTTACCCATACTGAGTAGGAACCCAAGTCGAAACATGGAGAGAGACTGGGAAAATACCTCAACGGCATCTTCAATTGCTTCAGTGGCAGAATATACTGGTAAACTTGATGTGTTTTACTACTTGTATGCATTTAAGCATCAGTGCCAGTACGAATCAGGTTCCTAGGATGTGGACAAGATTGATGGTCTTTACTCTCAGGATGGCACAGAGGAGCAGTCCACTACAATTGGGTTATTCCTCGCATGCCAACTGGAAAAGACAGGATGTTGTTTGGGTGTTGGACTAGTTGGGTTGGGTGTTGGATTAAGCCTTGAATGGAATAGAGACGTTCTACGCTAGACAAAAATGCTGTACCACTTCCATTGGGGAACTTAATGCATTCATAAGACTGTGGTATATGTGGTTTGAGTGTTGGACCAGGTCACTGGAAGACCAGGGTTGCAATCCCCACTCAGCAATGAAAACCCACTGGGTGACCTTGGGCAAGTCACACTCTCTCAGCCTCAGAGGAATGCAATGGGAGACCCCGTTGTACTAATCTTGCCAGGAGAGCCCTGTGATAAGATCCCCTTAGGGTCTCCATACATTGGAAAACAACTCAAAGTTACACAACAGCAACAAAGTTAGTCTCTAAAGCTCATGGACCCTTGGTTTAATGCCAAGAGGGCTCCACTGGAATTAGATATTGGAGAACTGCAGTCTTGGAACAAGCATATCTTTGTCTTCCAAAGGGTAGGGTAAAAGAAGGTTAAATAGCTGTCTTACTTTTTCAAGTAGTGTTAACCCTCAAGGTTTCATGGTGGAGGAAGGATCTAAAATGTGTTGGTCTCCAGACCTGTACATTGAAAAGAGTGCATGTGTGGTTTTTCTTTCCTGTCTCTGTCTGAACAGGGTAAACAGTGATTTGATGCAAGACTTGGGCTGCTGCCACACTGCAAAATTAATACACCTTGATACAGCTTTAACTGCCATAACTGAACTCTATGGAATTCTGGGATTTGTAGTTTTGTGAGATATTTAGCCTTTTCTCCCAGAGAGTTATAGTGCCACAACAAACTACAAACCCCAGGATTCCATAGGATGGAGCCAGGACGGTTAAAGTGGTGTCAAACTGCATTAATTCTGCAGTGTGGCAGCAGCCTTAGACACATTAAGAGCAGACCAAATGAAACCAGCAGGGGTTATCTGAATGATGATTACCTTGAGTCTCATTGATGCCTGTGGTTCTGCTCTTAAGTATGACCAAGTCTGGAGACAACTCTTATGTAAATGTTTAATGGGTAGGTTATATCGTGCCCTTTTTGAATGAAGTCTCCAATTGTCCTTTATAGTCTTGCTTCAGCTCAAAAAGCATTTAGAGCCATAATCCTTCATCCTTTCTCTTTGGACTACCTTAAGGTTTAACTAAATGAGCAAGTTGCTTATTTTTTTAAAAAAATCTCTAATATTTAAATTTTATTATTATTATTGTTATTATTATTAATAGGTCCGAAGCTATTTAAAGAGCCCAGTAGCAAGTCAAACAAGCCTATTATCCACAATGCTATCTCCCACTGCTGTCTTGCTGGAAAAGTGAATGAGCCTCACAAGAATTCCATATTGGAGGCAAGTATTTCTCACAAAATGGTTGCTAGTGTTCAGATCGTTGCATGCAATGTCTCATTCCATATGCCTTTGCCATGTACATCATTTGTCTGAGAGCAAGCATAAGGACACATGGCATATGTGTGACATGGTGCAATCAGACTTGTCAGGGCAGCTGTTTGTAACATCTGTAGCTGACACAGGGTCATTCAGGGCCAGACAAGGAATGCTGCTTATTGTATTACCCTCATTGTCATTGCCCAGTCAAGCATGGCCCTCAGAAAACAATGTATTTGCCCTATGGGTGGTTTTGTATGGGAAGATTTTTGAATAGCCAGCTTGCTGGAATATAGTCCAGATCACCATTCAGTCCTGAAGGCTGTCTTTAAGGGTTCTCCTGGTAGCACCACAACATATTTCTGAGTTCTGGTCTACAGTTTTATGTCATGGAAGACTCCTTCCCATAGCATAGGACATGCTAAACTAATTCTTATTTTTAAGTTCATATTGAAGACATGTCTTTCTAAGCTTTCTTGGTATTTTACTCCTATGGATAATGCAGAGATTGTATACTGTCAGGGGTGTAGCTGTGGGGAAGTGGGAGAAAGTAAGAGCACTGCTCCCCCAGTAAGAATACTGCCCACCCCCTCTGAAATAAGAGTTCTAGGTGTGAATGATTTTCAGTGTCTCACTTTTGGCAATGCTGACATTTTTGGAGGGGGGGGGCTGAAGGAAAATTTTATGATGTGGGGGACAGAATTCTTATTTTTGAGGGGGGGGGACAATGCCCTCATTTGACCCCTCCTGTAGCTGCACCCTTATATACTGTTTTTATATTGCATGACTTGTGGTTGTATTACACTTCTTTGAGCATTTTAGGTGTAAGCAGTTTATAAATCCTTGTAAGTAGATAGGCTTGAAGTTATGTTGTGTTACTGCAGTGTGGTAGTAGGCATCTCCTGGCCCGCATCTTAGGTATTTGAGACTTATTGATGTGTTCTCCATGGTCCTCAGTCCCAGACACTTTTTCTTTGCCTTCCCTTAGGAGCTTGAGAAGTGTGATGCCAACCACTACATTATTCTGTTCCGTGATGCCGGCTGCCAGTTCAGAGCACTTTACTGCTACTATCCTGACACGGAAGAAATCTACAAACTGACAGGAACGGGGCCCAAGAGCATCACCAAGAAAATGATCGACAAGCTTTATAAGTATAGCTCGGACAGAAAGCAGTTCAATCTGATTCCAGCCAAAACCATGTCCGTCAGTGTCGATGCTCTCACGATTCACAACCACTTGTGGCAGCCCAAGCGACCTGCAGTGCCAAAGAAGACTCAGACTCGCAAATGACATTGAATTTCTGTGGGAGACTGTTGTAGGTTTCACCACTGGGGAGAAATTCTCTCCTTCCTCCCCCACCCCACCCCAGTCTAGCTTGGTTATGACACAGAACCATAAACCTCTTTTTTTAAAAAATAAGAAAGAAAGAGGCTTCTTAAACATGGATGCAAGGAGAGAATGAAGGAACAACTTCAGTGTTCTGGGTTTTTTTGTATGAATGATAAAATGGCTGTTACACCCATTGCTAACTTTTCACACATGGGAAGGTACACGTAGCAAGATCTTAAGCAGTGGATTTCCTTTTACTTGAAGTTCTTCATTGGTACAAATCGGGACATTCCCCCCCTCTTTGTCTCCCCTTATCTCCCCCTCCCCTAGTAACCAGTTCAGAGTTAGCACGTGCCGCGCTTTGGGAGAGCAATGGGCTCAGGCTGTATATGACACATCCTTTTTTCCCAACTCTGGGGACTTAATAACATACAGAACTATTGGTACTGTACCTACTGCCAACATAAAAGCCAGGCTCTGAATTCTGGAGGAAAAAGAAAACCCAACCCAGCCCTTGCTGCTCAGAACAAAAAAAGTTTACTTAACAGTATCGGTTCTTTATAAGCACTGAAAGATGTCAAATCTGTCTTTTTTAAAAACGAAAATGGAGGACTTATGCAAACTACGATGGCCGATAACCACTTCTGCAAAACAATCATGAAGAGGAAAACAGGTGCTACTTGCTGGAAAATCCCCAATTTGAAATTGAGGCACATTGAATGGAGTACAGTCAACCTTGGTTTTCTGTTTCAAGTAGTATCCTAATGATATTTTTTTTTTGTCTTTTCATTAAAGACAGATTCTAGTAATAGTGGAACCTTTTCACTCAGAGCACGTTAACTCCTGTATTATGATGCACTTAATGATCACAGATTCTAACGCTTTTTAAATCATGTCCTGGAAAGTAATTCAACTTTGTCCTTTGTCTCTCTCTCTCTCTTTTTTTTTTTTAATTTGTGGCTGGATGAGCATGCTCTAAAATAGAGTGTGTGTTGTTTTTATTTTGTTTTCCTTTTCTTTATGGGCAAAGTATATACTCATACATAAGAAAACAAACCCGTTTCTGTATACTAGCAATTTTTAATCAAATCTGCATTTGTTTCGAAGGCTCAGATAAGTCAGATTGGCTTTGTTTTGTTCTGGTTTCCCCCCGACCCCATCTTGAAATATTAAATCTTGAGTTAAGACCTTTAATGCTGTGTATTTTTTCCCCTTCAAAAAAGAAGAACCTGTCTATATCTGGTGGGGGAACCAGGGCAGTTTTGACTGAGAATCATGTATCTTGTTTTGAAACACACCCACTCTCTGGAAAGTAAGTAAAGGTCTGTAATCCTAAGGACATCTTGTTTTTTTTGACTCTGTTCCCTGGGAATGTCTTTTATAGGGTTATAGCTTGGTTTGCACATGTTTACTTCTACTTGGAAGTGTTACTTGAATATGTTTCCTGTAGCGCAAAGGATGCTAATTGCAACACTAGATGAGAAACATTGAAGCGCTAACTGCAATCCAGTGTAGCTATTTAATGAACTGAAAAATAATAATACTAATAATTGGACTGAAAGTGAGTTTTGTATAGAAGGGGCGAGAAATAGGGTACTTAACACTAGAGAGAATGAAGGTCTTCTGTTGCAGTCTTCTCTGTTCCCTCCCCCTTCCCAGTACTTTTTTTAAAAAAATAGGTCGGCTGTACATTTTGTTTGATAGTTGGCTACCGTGTATATAAGGAAATGGCTTTATTATTTCCAAAAGTGCTAAGTATTAAACACTGTCATGAGTGTAATTTTTTTTCTTTTTTGTTACATGCTTTTCATGCTTTATTTCTCACTGTTTGATATTATACGACATATTTATTTTATGAAAGCACTGAAATTTAATAAAGATCATCAGCTGATTTTTTTTGTTATTCCATGCATCTTTTGTTTTTGTTTTGTTGGAACCATCCCTTGCTTTCAGAAACAAGAGGCAGAGTTTTAAAGATGTGCTTTCTGTGCTTGTGTTGGTTTCATTTCCTTAAAGCAATGTTACTCTGAGAGCCAGCGTGGTGCAGTGGTTTGAGTGTTGGACTACAACTCTGAAGAACAGGGTTAGGATCCCCACTTAACCATGAAAACCTACTGGGTAACCTTGGGCAACTCACACACTCTCAGCCTCAGAGGAAGGTCAAAGGCAACCCCCCTCCCTGAAGAAATCTTGCCAAGAAAACCCCATAATAGGTTTGCCTTAGGGTTGCCATAAGTCGGAAATGACTTGAAGGCATACAACAACAGTAGAGTTACTGTGAGGTACCGGAGTAAATAACTGTTTTCTTCCCACCTGATATAGGCTGGGAAGGACTTAACTTTTCTAATTGTAATCTTGAAGGATGCTGACATTTCCTGGGAAACAAGGCTCAACAGGATGTCTGAAGTGCCGGTCACCACCACTACCCTGAAAATTATATTGGGATTTGTACATATATTTATAATATATATTCTGGTGCTTGTGTTTTCAGATATGCCAGGAGTGGGATTCCTGTGGCCCTCTAGATATGGCTGTACTGCAACTCACAGCATCCCTCAACATTGGCTATGTTAGCTAAGGCTGCTGGAAGTTGCAGTCTAACAACATCTGGAGGGCCACAAGAGTCCTATTCCTAATATGCTAGTATGGGTAGTGTTTTTTGAACAGGAGTCTTTCCATTTGGCTTCTTGCATTTGCTTTAAAAATCTTTCCCAGTCTGTGTAGCACAGAGCCTCCCAGGACTGACGCATAAGGAGATCATACTAAGTAAGGAGATCGTACTTAGTCAAAGTTTTACACTCATTAGGTTTTGGTGCTTTTCAGTTTGCCTTGGGGAAAGTCTCATTCATCTCATGCCAGGTTGTTATGGTCTATATACTGTGAAACAAATTTTTCTGTGGTGGTCATAATTTTCAATTGCCTTTCCACATGCAGTTTTCCTGTTCTGAACATAACCAGTTGAGGGTGACTGTAGATCCTACAAGGTTTCTTTGGACTTTTATATCCATCTTCTTTTTGGAGCAGTCCAGATTATTATTTTTTTAATCCCTGACAAAGGAATTATACTGCGTTTGCAAAGAAGCTAGTGTATGGAACAGTTTGATTTAGCTGCTGCTGTACCATATTGTTTAATAAAGCTCCCTACCTTCAGGTACTTTTCTCATCAAAGCACTGAGATTTGATGTCCTCCAGCTCATTTAAACTCAATTCAGAGCGCTGATTATGACCTTTAAAGCCCTATACATCACAGGTCCAGGTTCTCTGAAGGACTATATTCTCTCTTATGAACCTGCCCATGTTTTGTGATCTTCTGGGGAGGCCCCCTCTCTGTGTCCCGATAACCTCAAAGATACATCTGGTGGGAACATGGGAAAGGGCCTTTTCAGTGGCTGCGCCCAGGCTCCGGAGCTCCCTTCTGAGATAGGTTAGACTGGCACCCTCCTGGTTATCTTTCCGCAGGCAGGTTAAAACTTTTTTATTATTATTTCAGCAAAGAAAGCACGGTGTAGTGTTTTGAATGTTGGAATACGACTTTGGAGACCAGGGTGCGAATCCCCCTCGGCCATAGAAACCCCTGGATAAGTCACACACTCTCAGCCTCAGAGGAAGACAATGGCAGACCCCCTCTGTACTATTCTCGCCAGGGAAACCCCCATGATAGGTCCTCCTTAAGTCAGAGACGAAGGCTTTTGAAGCCTGGATCTTGCAGAATTGTGCTGTACTGTCTGTGTTTTATTTGCTGTTTTTAATAGTTAACGTTTTTAACTGGTTTTAATTTATGGATAGATTTTTAACTGTATTTGGCATGGTTTTAGCTATGTCTCTTAATGGTAAGCCACCTTGAATCCCAAAAGGAAAGCAGGAGAAAGTGGGATGTAATGATAATGATAATGTTATTGTTTATTGAAGCAACACTAAGCTTTATTAAATCACTTCAGGCATTGTAGGGGTTGCCTGTATCCACATAACTGCAGTAGTTCACAGCATGCCGTGAGATTTATTTGCTATACATCCAGTCCCCTAGCTGCAAATGAGACATTTTTTCTTCTTGTGTTTGCTGGATTCCAAATGTGTTGGTCTTATGAGAACTGTGACCATATGAGGTAGGACAATTCTTACTGCACACATGGAGAAGGCCAGAACTCCCACAACCTCTCTGCCTTATGCCAGAGTCCTGAACGCACAACATAAATTGGTCTTGCAATAATACACAGGAAAGGCTCACAACTCCTTGTTATTGATGATCAATCTCAGGGAAAAGGGAAGAGAGAAACTAGTCATTCCTTCGGTTATTTATTTGGGGTAGTTACATTGAGCTCAATTTCAGACTATCTTAGGTACTATTTGGGAAATAGTAGTAACAACTGGAGGTGGAGAGAGGACTTAGCACAATTTGAGTGCAAACATGCTCATAAAATCTCAGTTGTGTCTGTTCACATTCAAACATTCAAACAGGTATGCCCATCTATTTGGGTGCAGTCGTGTTTATTCCCTATGGCCCAGTTTGCCTGCATAGTTTGGTACCATCATTAACAATCCTCTTCAGCAACACCCTTTCAAAAGGTCCTTTGGCTTTGAAATTCCTGTCTAAGGAAGGTGGAGAACCTATGGCTTTTCAGATGTTTTGTACCTCAGGTTCAGTCCCAAACATCTGGAGAGCCAAAGGCTGACTTGCCAGAGGTAGACTTGGCCTATGTAAATGGCAGACGATGTGGCCAATTCTTCAATGAGGAAAAGGTTCAGTCCTTTTAGCTGCTTCTCTTACAGATATATTTGTGCATCAAGGAGGAATCTTTGAACCCTACTGTCCTTTTCTATCCAGTGTACACATCTGAGACTTCATCCCTGTCTAATGGCCAGCCCTGGTCAACCTGTCAACAGTTTAAAGAAATTGTATTTTTTTTTAAAAAAAATGTTTATTTATGTATTGTATTTTTAACCTGCATTTCTCCTTGAGTTGGGACTCAAGAAGGCTTACAATAAAATGGATTAAAAAGTACAATTAAAGCAAACCAGGAGAGTAGAACAACAGAATTAACTGGAACGCACAATGGAAAACACATAAGCCTACTGCTTGGATTACTTGCTGAGGAATTAACTATTTACTACATAGGTGCTGAGGTTTTCTTAGCAACTAGGTGGACCTGGTGTATCATACACCATTCAAACCCTCCCCCCAAAATGCCTGGTAGGCCTCACGCCCAATTGCCTGGGTCCCATTGGAGCAGCAGCAGCAGCATCCCCCTGTTCTCGCCAGTTGACTGCCTGGGTACCATCGCAGTGGCTGCAGTGGCATCCCACCGCCATTGCCAGTTGACTGCTTGGGTCCTGTTGCAGTGAGAATAGAAATGATATTACTGTGTAGACTTAAATTATAAGTGGGAATTGTGCAGCCCTGAGATGTTGGTGAACTGGAAGGGCCTGCAGCCTTAGTAACTATGCCCAACACTGTAGCACATTTTTTGGTTGCTCCCAGTATGCAGATTGGCCATGAGTGGCAGGAGTGGATTGTGAGGTGGAGAGGGAATTTGCATGCGAGTGGTGATTGGCTGAGGGAGTGACAGGAGCAGCCAATCAGCACACTGAAAGAGGCAACATACTTAAACCCATAGAAGATACCCAAGAGGCAACATATCTACATAGCTAAGGCCATTGTGCATACCCAAGAGTTTTATATATATCAATGGCCAGAATGCTGTCGGTGTCTTCTGCATGCATAACATACCCTCCGACTGTCCTGATATGGCAAAGAACTCTCAATTAATCCTCTGTCCTCCCACATTTTCAACTGCTATTCAAATGTCCCAGTTTCTCCTCTTCCAAGTTTCTCCCTTTCTCCGCTGCTTACGTCAGATGCTGCAAGCTGATTTCAAAGGACAAAAGTAGTTAAGGTGCTGCATTTAGGGCAGAAAAATGAAATGCATAAATATAGGATGGGAGAGACCTAGCTGAACGAGACCACGTGCGAAAGGGATCTAGGAGTCCTAGTAGACCACAAGTTGAACATGAGCCAACAGTGCGATGCGGCAGCTAAAAAGGCCAATGCGATTTTGGGCTGCATCAATAGAAGTATAGTGTCTAGATCAAGGGAAGTAATAGTGCCACTCTATTCTGCCTTGGTCAGACCTCACCTAGAATACTGTGTCCAGTTCTGGGCACCACAATTAAAAAAGGATATTGACAAATTGGAGCGTGTCCAGAGAAGGGCAACTAAAATGGTGAAAGGTCTGGAAACCATGCCTTATGAGGAGAGACTTAGGGAGCTGGGTATGTTTAGCCTGGAAAAAAGACGGTTAAGAGGCGATATGATAGCCCTGTTTAAGTATTTGAAGGGGTGTCACGCTGAGGATGGAGCAGGCTTGTTTTCTGCTGCTCCAGAGATTGGAACACAGAGCAATGGATGCAAGCTCCAGGAACAGAGATTCCACCTCAACATTAGGAGGAACTTTTTGACAGTAAGAGCTGTTCGGCAGTGGAACGCACTCCCTCGGAGCGTGGTGGGGTTTCCTTCCTTGGAGGTCTTTAAACAGAGGCTGGATGGCCATCTGTCGGGGATGCTTTGATCGTGATTTCCTGCGTGGCAGGGGGGTTGGACTGGATGGCCCTCATGGTCTCTTCCAACTCTGCAATTCTATGATTCTATTATTCTAGTTTGTCTTCAATTAACTCGGGAAGGAGGAGGGGGTATCTTAACCTTTCCTGTGTAGTCTTAATAACCCTTGCCATCTTGACCACACTCTGATGTCACTTGGCCATATATGTCCTGGTTTTCATCTGTAAAATGTTGGCAGGTGTGTGATGTATAGTTCCTCCATATGCATGTATTAAAAGGCTAAAGCAATTTTCAAAATCAACTGCCTGAAGAGAACACCTTTTCGTCTGGGCAAAATATTTGTCATCTGTTTTTACCCCTAGCTCAAGACAGTTAATTTTTCTGGCCTACAGCTCCCAGAATCTTCCAGGCAGCACGGATTCTGGGACTTGTAGTCCAAACCCATTCACTGCCCCCAGCTGTGTTTTAATCTGTCTGATTAAATGGCTAAGCACTGAGACACGTGGAAAAAGGAGTATAAATTACTATTCAAGAGGGATATGAGTGAAACTGATTTCCACAAAAAGCAGGATCCGGAAAGAAGAGAACTTAATAACTTTTTCTTGGGGCTGAATAATTTCTTTTTCAATCTGTATTTCCATGTATCTCCATCTCACTGTGTCAGGAAGAGCTGGCCAGGGTAAAAAACAGAGCAGTGTTCCGAGATGATCTTGTAAAATGGTTAACATATTTATGGTTAATGGGTAGACGCCATGGTAATACTATGGAGATAGTGCTACATGAACCGTGTTGTCTGGCTGCAATGGAAAATGAGAAAGACCCCCTACAGCTGTGGAGATGCAGGTTTTGACTTGTCCATCTACCCAAAGGAGGCTGGAAACACTAACCATGGTGTGTTGTGATGCCCCAGCACCCTTTTAAAGTTCTTAGTATCATCCAAGTCAAAGGAGATTGCTAACAGAAGGAACCAACCAGCCCAACATGAAATGTAAGTTTGGGTAATCTCAATGGGATTTGCAAACTCTGATTAGCAAACTCTGGTGCTGAGTGTTGATGGATAAGTAGCCAAAACTTGCCAAGAAACAAGGGGCAGGGAAGGAGTATGCTGGGAGGAACCAGGACTTAGAAAATTTACTTTTGGAGGTAACAAGCCCAAACTTGCTAAGAAACAGGTGAAAGGCAACAGTTTACTTGGAGGAGAAAAAAATATCATAGCTTGGATTCAAACTACAGGAAAAGAGATTCCACCTAAACATTAGGAAGAACTTCCTGACTCTTAAGAGCAGTTCAGAAGTGGAACATGCTGCTTTGGAGTGTAGTGGAGTCTCCTTCTTTGGAGGTTTTTAAAGAGAGGCTGGATGGCCATCTGTTGGGAATGCTTTGATTACGTATTCCTGAAAGGCAGAGGGTTAGACTAGATGGCCCTTGTGGTCTCTTCCAACTCTATGATTCTAAGTTTTTTGGATGCCAGGATCAAGCATACCAAGAAACAGGTGGGAGGCAGCAGTGTGCTGGGAGAAATCAAAGCTTGGAAAAGTAACTTTCTGGATGACACATCCAAACTTGTTAAGAAGCAAGTGGGAGGTAGTATGTTAAAACTGGAGCTTGGAAAAGTTACTTTTTGGATGGTGAAACCCCCCTCCATCCCCTAGCTATGAAGGTGAATGGACATGCAGGCTAGGAGATTATGAGAACTGTAGTCCACAATCTCCTTCCCTCAAGCATTCCACTCCCCTCCCTTCCCCATACCCTGGGGTTTCAGAAGAGGAAGAAATCTTTAGGGTAGCCAGCCTTTCAGTGTTTTGGATGTATTTATTTATTTATTTGAAGTATTTGTCTACTGCCTCCCAGCCCACAAGGGCTCCCGAGGTGATGAACACATACAAACCAATTAAAACAATACAAAGATAAAAACATTTTAGAAAGCACATTAAAATACTTTTTAAAAACTTCCAAAAGCAGTCTAAAAGCAATCCTAGAATCCAGTTTTGAAACCTTTAAAACAGCAATTTCAAACATCCAAAGCCATGAGGAACAGCAGTGTTTTGGCTGCCCGCTGGAAGCTTAAAAGAGATGGGGCTGCCTAACATTCTTGGGCAGGGAGTTCCACTGCTGAGGTGCTGCTACAGAAAAAGCCCTGTTATGTGTATCCAGCAACCTAACTTCAATCCCCCTAGATGCTAGAAGCAACCTCCATTCTCTGACTTCTGTTGCTTATCTAGACAAAAATGACACTATTCACACCCAAGGGAGAAGGTATTACCAGATCTAGGGACCCATGGAAATTAAAAATCCACTGGCCTACCTTACAGGGTTGTTGTGAGGTCTACCGGGCTTTTTGTGGGGAGATTTTTTTAATGGCTTATGTTATGCCGGGTGTAGCTAGTTTACTGAATTAGCTTTCCCCTTCCTTCCCAGTCATTGTAGCACCAGGGCTCACCCTCTGCTCTTCTCTACATCCACCTTTTAGTTAGAAGCAAGGAGGCTAGACTACATGTTCCTTTGTCTGGATTCCTAAGTAAGAAAGAAGGAATGATCCTATAATTTCACCTTAGTCCCTTTAGCTAAGGTTTCTGCCTTAATTTTCAGACAGGACAGGGTGAAATAACGCTATCTCTCCTTGATGTTGTAGCAATCTTTGGCCTTGCTCTGGTTTGGATCTCAGTACCACTTTCGAGAGCCCAGTGTGTCCTTGAAAAGGAGTATTTTTGCTCTTCCATTCCAAATGGTGAGTTTCCTCCCAAAGGATTATGGGTGTCAAAGCTTGATTGGGAAAGGTCTGTATGTGGTTAAACACCAACACACATTCTTTGCGCATGGAAGGGCACAGGTTAAATCCCCACTATTCCCATAGTGCTATAGTTCAGCACTGTGTATGGGCCCTGAATAGCCCCTGCCAATCAATATAGGTAATCCACTGGGAGCTAATGACCTAGTTTGATGTAATGAAACTTGTTGTGATTTCACCCTTTTATTCAGAACATGGAGGTATCAAGGTATAATAGGATGGGTGACACTGGCCTGACAATAGTACATGTGACAGGGATCTAGGAGTCTTAGTAGACCACAAGTTGAACATGAGTGAACAGTGTGATATGGCAGCTAAAAAAGCCAATGTGATTCTTGGCTGCATCAATAGGAGTAAAGTGCCTAGATCGAGGGAAGTAATAGTGCCACTCTATTCTGCTTTAGTCAGACCTCACCTGGAATGTTATGTCCAGTTCTGGGCACCACAATTCAAGGATATCAACAAGGTGGAACATGTACAGAGGAGGGAACATGTACAGAGTACAACCAAAATGGTAAACATTCTGGAAGCCATGCCCAATGAGGAGTGGGCATGTTTAGCCTGGAGAAGAGAAGGTTAAGAGGAGACATGATAGCCATGTTTAAATACTTGAAAGGATGTCATATTGCAAATGGAGCAAGCTTGTTTTCTGCTGCTCCAAAGATTAGGACACGGAGTGATGGACTGAAACTACAGTAATATAGATTCCACCAAAACATTAGGAGGAACTTCCTGACAGTAAGAGCTGTTCAACAGTGGAACGTACTGCCTCAGAGCATAGTGGAGTCTCCTTCTTTGGAGGTTTTTAAACAGAAGCTGGATGGCCATCTGTGGGAATGCTTTGATTGTTTATTCCTACAGGGCAGGGGATGGACTAGATGGCCCTTGTGGTCTCTTCCAACTCTATGATTCTATGATTCTAAGGCATTATTTAACAGAAACAAGCAACAAAAGATTATAAACATCATAAAACATTCTTAACATTAAAAACAAAGCTGTAAGATCATCAGGACAGACTGTCCTACTTCTCTCTGTCTTACCACCTTCTCAGGATTGTTTGATGGGAACAAGGATGAAGGCCTTCTTGGTTTCTGCACCCAGACTTTGGAATGTCCCTCCCTAGGGAGGCTGGAACAGTTTCTTCCTTGCTCTCCTGTCAGCAAGTTAAAAACATTTTTATGCCATCAGAAACTGATTGTGGAGCAGCCACCGAGAAGGCTCTCTCCTGCGTCCCTACCAAATGTGCCTGTGAAGGAGATGGGACCAAGAGAAAGCCCTCCTCTGCAGATCTTAAAACTTGGGCAGGCTTATATACAAAGATATGGTCTTTCAGATAGTCTGGACACAAGCTGTGTAGGGCTTTAAAGATCATACCCACTCAACATGGTAAAGGATTATGGGAACTGCAGACTTATCCAGAGACAATCAAAGATACTCCTGGGATAAATTGTTGGATTCAATAGTCTAGTTTCTTCTCCTAGGTTTCCCTGAAGGGCTGACATCCATCCTCTTTGTGGTGACCAACCTTGGGGTGATCAACTCAACCATTTTTAACAGTCCAAACTTGGCATCGGTCACCAGTCTAGCGCTGGCAAACAGTGGCATCACAAAAATCGAACCTGGAGCTTTTCATGCTTTCCAAAGCCTCACTAAACTCAGTCTCTATCAGAACAGCTTAACTCATGTGACACCTTCATGGCTTTTCAACCCGGGAAGTTTAGAAAACCTCACAGTGGCCCAGAACCTCATTGCTCAAATTGGGCCAAACATGTTTTCTGGATGGTCCAACCTTACCACACTGAACTTGGCAAACAATCGGATCCGTGACATTGCCTGGGGGAGTTTTAAGGACCTAGCAAAGCTGAGGTTTATTGACCTCTCTGGCAACCATTTAACGGCTTTAAGGAGAACCGTGTTCCATGGGCTAACAACGCTCCCTGCAATGAAGCTTGGCAGCAATCCATGGAATTGCTCCTGTGGACTTCAGGATTTTGGATTATTTCTTCAAGGTATGTGAATCTGGTGAATTTCAGTTTTAGCTCCAAGACTGTGGAATGGGTAGACCAAATGGCTAGTCTCTATCATACTCAGCCAGCATGGCTGGCTCACTCATGGCGGCAAGGGGAGTTATAATCCAAAATATCCAGAGCTTGGAGTTAATCTTTAAAGTAATTTGAAAATAACATCTCACAAAGCCCACCAGAAAACAATTTGTTACCCTTGGCACTGGGGATTCATTCACACTATAGAATTATAGTGCTATTATTCCACTTTAAATTGCTGTGGTTCTGTCCTATGGAATCCTGGGACTTGTAGTCCGGTTGTTTTAGAGGGCAATACCAACATTATAAAATGTAAAGAGTGCCAGACACCATCAGTTTCAGAAATGCACAACTCAGAAACAGTCAGTGTGCCACTGTTGTCAGGTGATGTGGGTGTGTGTTTCCACAGAGATGATCAATGCATCCCTGCTTGAAGATGCTCCCTCCGTTGTGTGCCACGCTCCACCAAGCCTGCGAGGAGTTCATGTCTGGAACATCTCAGACTTCAACTGTTCACATGATCTCTCATCAGACACAGGGAATGGTTTCCATAAAGTTGGATTGCCAGCTTTGATAGCATGTTTAGGTATGTTTGAGTGTATCATTTTGTGCTTGGTACAGGGTGTCTGAAGACCCATCATTCTGAAACTTGGCATCTCTTAAGTACAGTATGATCCCCATATGTTCCTGGACTTACTGTGGAACAGTGGAACCATGGATAATAGTGAAACCTATTGAAATGAACTACTTCCAGCCCAAGCATACCATAGATCATGCTGGAGGACCTAGAGATTCCTAAAGAGAACACCTCTCCAGGCATTTTCTAGGTCCTCCAACATGACTATATAGTCAACTTGCAGCAGGAGCAAACCATAGAACCACAGGTGAAGGACCTAGAAAATGCCTAGAGAGAAACATATTTTTTTGGATGCGGGTAAATGAAACCATGGGTACCGGTCCTGCAGATATGGGGGTTGTGCTATATCCTGTATTGAGTGGCAATGGCTTAAACCCTGTTGCTAGTCCCAACTAGAGTAGTTGAAGTCAACACTTTTGTAAATCCCATTAATTCAACAGCCCTATTTTGTATGGAAATAGCATTTGGATGGAAGGGTCCATGTGGCCATTGCTTCTCCCAGGTTCCCCAACCCCCAAACTACAGTCCAACACATACTGTACATAAATCAGTAGTTCTACTTGGGTTATCAATTCAATTACTTGATTCTGAGAGTCTACTTTGGTTTATCCATTAAATATATGTCATTCAATGGATATGCTGTAGTTAGAACTAAGAATAGGATTCAGGACTATAGCATCCTTTTATTTTGACTTTCTCAAGTTCACTCTTACTCCATCTTGAAATAGTATAAATGTTTTTTAAGTATTCCATGAAATTTTTCCTAGTTGAAAATGTATGTTTCTGTAAGAATGTATTTTTCAACCAACTTTCTTTCTTTCTTTCTTTCTTTCTTTCTTTCTTTCTTTCTTTCTTTCTTTCTTGGCAGTGTTTATTTCCTTTCTTGTGTTGCTGTTTTGGATCTGGATGGTGAAACACAATAATAAACAAGTTCGACCAAGCAAGCAAGTTGTCGATCCTGACATCAGTACAAAATCAATTAGCCAGGTTGATTCTGTAGCAGAGTATCAACAGTCTAACAAAAAATTTGAAACCTCAGAGATCAGTGCAGCTTCCAGAAGCATGATGCCAAAAGTCCGTGCCAAGTCTGCATCAGCCATTCTGTTGCGAACGGAGTTCTACCAGAGACGACAGCAGACCTCCAGTTTCACCAACACAAAATGGGACCACCTGATGACACCCTATGTGTCTCTGAATGACAAGATGTACATTGGAAGTGGGGACTTGAATAACTGTAAGGAAGTGCAGAATTATCAGAAGTTGGAAGAGGGCAACAGAGAGGAATGTCAGAGTCACTACAAGGTCAGCTCGTTCCTGACAGAAGTATGTATAGAAACACCAGGGATCAAAGTTGATGCAGAAGCAGCAAAACCAACACTACAAGGTAATGAGTTTTCAGGAGGACTTGAAGATAATGACAATAAAGGCTGCAATGATGCTGAGAATCCAGAGCCCTTCTTATATTTAAGCATTGCCACAGCACCTAAAGAACAAGTTGATGTCAACCAGCCAAAAGACAGGATTCCAAAGCCAGATGGAAACCACTCTGTCTTTTTGAAGCGAACGTTGACGTGGCCTTATGAAAGGAATGTTTGGGACCAGAGATTAAATATGTTAAGCATTAGAGGATCTTTCAGAGCCCAATTCTTCATGCCCTCTCCTCACCTTGGTGAGACACTAGATGCTGGGAAACCAGAGGGTGATGAAGAATGGCTACATAGCCATCCGTGGAAGGGGCATACCAATGGCAAACATGAAGTCAAGCAAGAGGCAAAGTTAGCCAAAGAAACACAGTTGCCATATGAGGGACAGCCAAAGGCAGAAGCTTTTGGGGAGACAATATGTGGTGGAAAGACAGAATCTGAAGCACCACAGTGGGAGTATGACCATACATGTCCAAGAAAGGATGTTCAAATAGATCATGGTGGGTCTGAATTAAACACAGAACTAAAACCACCCAACCATACAGAATTTCTTGTTCAGAAAGAATCCGAAGTTGTAGCTGTTAGAGGATTTGCACATTCCTCACAGTTTAGATCCAAAACAGCCAAATACCCTACCAATAACAAGAATACAAAATTGCCCAAACCGTTATCTTCTCGGTCCAGAGTCCACCATGCAATCCATCCATCTCCAGGCTCATCGGTTGAGGCTGCTACTACAAGTTCATCCTACGATGATGGAATTTCACTGGAAAATAATGAACATAACTACATGAACCTACTGCATGAAGTTGTGGAGAATCGTGGGAGGTGGACCAGGGAGAGATGGAAACAAAATCGCCAAAGGCGTACAGTTCACCAGTTCGCATGCAAATCCAAGTAGAGCATCATATTGGACTCCAGCGTAATGCTTCATCTAGCACTCTGTGTAGACCAAAGTATATTAGTATTGCTCCCTCATTTTTTTCATTCTGAAATAATGCAGGATTTGTGAAAGATGCTGGACTGACATGGATAGGAGAAGGGTATCTTCTGTGGATTCACAGAAAAAGTTACTTCAGAAACAAGACAAGAGTTCCTCACAATGCCACATTCTAGAACATCTTGGGTGTATTCTGAAGACGCATTCTGAAGGTGAGAAGTCATGTGCTGAGCATCTTAAATGTACCTTTCACAATGTTTCTCGTGACGTGGTCTTCTGTCTTCTTGGAGACTCAATCTTTTCATCATGCATCTTTCCAACACGACCTTCGGAATGGACAGTGAGGTTTGATCAACCTTGATGTAGAACAGTCAGGCTCAAGCTGGTGCATTCTAGATGATAGCTTCCCACCTTCCCTAGCCCACACAAAGGCACTTCTGGTTGGGTAGTGTGGGGACTGTAATCTGACACACATGGAGAAAGTTGGTTTGGAGTTGGCTATGTGGAGCAATGTTATTCACATATGTCAAAAAGCCACATGCCCCTTATGTTCATGTGGCATAGGTTTTTCTGGACTGTAGTCTGCATCTTCCGATGCATGGAGTACACCTGATACAAGCAGGGTGTAGTCCAGAAAAGTTTATGCCACAAAAATCCCATTAGTCTTTAGATGTCACAAAACTCTTTGATGGTTGCAATGGGCCAAAACAGCCACCCTTTCCCTGTAAATTTCCAAATGTGGGGCGTTCCCATGAATTGCTGAAGGATTTCCCATTTGCCAACTGCAGTGGCTACTAGGGATTATTTTTTGGATTGGAGCAGGCGAGAGGCCATCACAAGGTTCCCTTTTAACCAGGAAGGGGTATTGTGTCTGCAATGGATTAACTGAAAGGACCACTCCAGTCTTTACATCCCAGACTGCTCATACAAGTCACTTCCCAAAGCAAATACCTCCTTTGGTGGTGGGAGGAGAAATCTTCATGAATTCTCTGCTTTGAAGAGAAAGGGTTAAATGTTGCTCCTTGCATATAGTGAAACAAATCACTTAACCTCTGTAGCTGCTATTTATGTTTTTAAGAACAGATATATGAAATTCATTCATGTATGGCTCATACTCTGTTTCTCTGGTTTTGGTTACCATTCTGGAAAGTTTGGGAAGGGAACTTGGTGGATCCTGTGTAGAAGGAAGAGATTTGGGGATCTGGGTACAAACTGATCCAGACTCACACAGCTATGGCTTTGAACTATTTATCCTTGAATAAGGTTTGTTGGTTCAGAATAGATTTTATAACAAAGGTGTTTTGTCTTGTATCTGTTGGCATGCTTTCATGATGAGGACATGCCAATTAAAAGTGTGCTTCTGTTTTATATAATCTGCTAGGACACAAATAATTTCTGATTAATAAAAACAGAAAAGATTGCATAAAACTTATCACTGGCCTTTTGAATCCTGGTTCAGTCTTGTGTGTGTACTTAGTGGTTTCAGATTCCATCATCATCATCATCATCATCGGTAATAATAGTAATAATAAACTTTCTCTCCACCATTTCTCATTTTAAATGGAACCATCACAAGCTTAAGATAAAGCAATACATACACATAGGAAGGAAGGATATTATGAGAACGGTTTCTTTCATTTAACTTACTCCCCATCATTGAGTTTCTGAATACAGTCAGCCCTCTGTATCCGTGGATTTGGCACCCATGGATTCCACCATCCATGGCTTGAAAGTATCCCCCCACAAAAAATTCCAAGAAACAAACCTTGATTTTGCCATTTTATATAAGGGACATTGTTTTATTATGCCATTGTATATAATGGGACTTGAGCATACATGGATTTTGGTATTCATTGGGGGTCCTGGAACCAAACCCCAGTGGATACCAAGGGTGCACTGTATTGCAGTGTATAGATCAATATTTGGTAGCTGTGGTACAGCCCAGTGTTTGAGGAATAAGTGGACCATAGGACACATGGGAAGTAAGTGCAAAAGTGGCCAGGCTGGTTTTCCTTGGTACTTTCTACTCCAGTGGCAAACTGAAGCAACCTGGATGAAGGTGCCAGTGATAGCTGGTGACTCGCATGTCAATGATGCAACAAATCCACTTTGGGTTTTGGACATTTTTAAAGAAATTCTCTGAAGAGCTGAGCCCTATCCAGGTTGTCAATATCCTTCTTGAATTGTGGAGTCCAGTTCTGGGCACCACAATTCAAGAAGGATATTGAGAAGCTGGAACGTATCCAGAGGAAGGTGACCAAACTAGTGGGACGTCTGGAAGCTATGCCCTATGAGGAGTGGCTTAGGGAGCTGGGTATGTTTAGCCTGGGGAAGAGAAGGTGAAGAGTTGATATGATAGCCATGTTTAAATATTTGAAAGGATGTCATATTGAGGATGGAGCAAACTACAGGGAAAGAGATTCCACCTAAATGTTAGGAAGAACTTCCTGACAGTAGGAGCTGTTTGGCAGTGGAATGCACTGCCTGGGAGTGTGGTGGAGTCTCCTTCTTTGGAGGTTTTTAAACAGAGGCTGGATGGCCATCTGTCATGGGGAGTGCTTTGATTGTGTCTTCCTGCACAGCATGGGGTTAGACTAGTTGGCCCTTGTGGTCTCTTCCAACTCTATGATTCTATCCTCAAAATAGGGTCAGTACCTTGGACAGCTGTTTCTAAAGCTATCCAAAACCAAGATTGGATTCAGAATCCTATTGACATAGAAGCCAGCAGTCACCACTGGAAGGCATGCTGGAAAGAGAGAAAGAGAGAGACTGATTGATTTAGTGTCTCCTGACTGAGGAGGAAGTCAAGTGGTGGTAGTTATGTCCATCTCTCAGCATCTTTCTGGAAATCTGAGTTTCAAGCCTGGCTCAGTGGAACTTTCCTCTCTGCAGCTCTGGCACCTTTGGAGCAGGGCAGAGACTGAGGCAGGTCAGTTGATGTCTGGAGAACCACACACATACTGGCTCGCAGCCCAAGGGAACTTCCACTGCTTATCCAGCATAGCTCTGCCCATGCTTGACAGCTAGTTTCTATAACAGGTCAACCAAGAGTTTGCAAAAGCCTTTGGCTATAAGCAGTAAAGCCATGCTCTGTTCATTGCAAAGGACAAGGAAAGTCAACCTCTTTCATACTCACTGGCATTTGCTTCTGGTTAAATGTATTTCCATTTGAGTTGTTAAGAAGATACAGAGTTGGCTCAAGACTTGTTTGTGCTTTGAATAGACTTACTGGAATCACAGTTAATCACAACTAATTTGATTTTACTTATATGCTGCCCTGAGATCTTGTGATAGAGGATGAGCTATAAAGATTTTAACAAATAAATGGGCTTACTCTAAGTAGGATGAAATCTGGATCTGCCTCATTATCTCCAATGTGTCTCACGTTAGTGTTCTAGTTCTCTGGTTTATTCAGATGATTTTTTCCACTTATAATGAATCTTCCTAAATCTACTTCCTAAACTATGAACTTGGAGTTGGAGAAGCATAAACAGTGTGATGGATTGCCTGGGACAAGCACAGTTGAAGTTTGTAATGATCCAACTCAGAACACTTCTCCGAAAAAATGGTAAGTGATTCCCAAAATTATTTAAAGGAAAACTCTTGATGTTAATATGAAAGAACTAAGAACTCTGTATTTTGAGCCAAACATATGTGTGCCAAGATGGGTATAACAATGTGGGCGGTGTGATTTTTGGTAAAGTCCAGGGATTTTTGGTAAAGTTTACTTGCACATGCATTTAGTGACATACCGGTAGATTTTGAACCATGGGAGGTTATCATGATGTTCCCATAGCCAAGAAAGGTCCAACATGCATGTAGCTTTTGGATTTATAGCACCAAAACAATTCCTATTGCTTTTGTGCTTGTAGGTTTTCAAGTCATTTCTGATGTTTGACGGCACTGAAGTGAACCTATGACAGGGTTTTCTTGGCAAGATTGGTTCAGAGGAGGTTTCCCACGACCTTCCTCTGAGGCAGGGAGTGTGACTTGCCCAAGGTCACCAGTGGGTGTCCATAGCCGAGCAGGAATTCAAACCCTGGTTTCCCAAAGTCCTAGACCAACACACAAACCACTACACTACACTGGCTCTGGAACCAGTTCTTGCACTTAGCATTTCCAAGTGGAGCTGGTCTTTTGCAACAATTAATGGATCTTGATTTCCCATTTCAAGATCAAGCCACTCCCAAATACTCTCCCTGCAGTGGAATGACCACGTGATAAGAGTAAATACAAAGGCTGGCTGGCTTGGCTTGCACATCACCATTCAATCTGCTCCAGCCACAAACTTGCAGGAAGAAGCAGGAGAAAAGTCTTCCCTCCCCCTCCAGTGCCTCTGAGGGAAAGCTTAATGGATGGTGTAATTGTAGTAGTAGTAGCAGTAGTAGTAGTAGTTGCTGTTGTTGTTGTTAGGGTTTTAAATCTTGAGTTACGTATTGGAGGTCTGCGGCAACAAAAGATATTTAAAGGGGGTCCCTAGTAAAGAAAAAGTTAAGAGCCACTGAGATAGAAGACTGAGATAGAAGACTCTTGAAGTGGCTAATTGGGCAATGTTGCTTTGGGTGAAAAATGCTTCTTTTTTAATCCCTCCTTTAGAAAAACACCCTGCAAGTAGAAACTTAGCACTTCAAGGAGAAATATTCTAATGTACCCCGTTGTGCTATTTTTCTACATCCAGAGAATTTCCTCAAAAATGTGATTCCCCGCAGCTACTGGATAGTGTTTTACCATCCTTTCTATAGCATTAATTTGCTGCCAACCTGAGATGAAGTTAGACCAAAGCACAGCTTGTGTTCTACCCAAATTAAAGTCTCAGGGACATGTGAATCAACTTCTGGATCCAGAATGCCACAGGTGGGAAGAGACTGCTCCTGTATTGCCACCATTTGGACCAGAAATCTATGTTCACATGGCATATAGTCTATCTTTCGGCTCCTTCTTATGCTAGTACTTCTACATCCAGGCTCCTAGAGAGAGAGCTGGTTTTTGTCCTCCTGTTTTGTCCTCCACAGGTGTGCTATTCTTTACTGCTTTGCTGCTCCTTTTTGTGGGAACTGCCTGGTCTTGTCCCCCTGCGTGCCATTTCTGTACTGTCCATGTAGCGCAGTGTGAGCATATCTCTTCACTCAGAGAAGGTGAGCTTGTCCTAATTTGTTCCCCCTCTGCCCTTGCTTTCCCCTGGAGGAATGTCCCCTACACTTCAGTAGAGGGAAAGTGTGAGGACTTCAGCTTCTCCATCATTATGGCACCATTATGGGGACCTTCTAGATTCCCTTGGGGTTCCTGTGCAGGGCGTTTTTTGTCTAATCCCACTGGTGGACACCCTTGAATAACTGTTGCCACCACAAACACCAGAACTCACCCTCACCAAGAACACCATTGTAGAAGTGTTGGAGGCCCAAATGTATAATACAAAAATTAATTTATTAGACAGAAGAATTATACCGCCTGCCATTAACATACAGTTTAAGATTACTTATTTAACACATCTAAATACTAACTGACCCTAACTAACTAACTGTTGATTATGTATTCCTGCAGGCCAGGGGGTTGGACTAGATGGCCCTTGTGGTCTCTTCCAACTCTTTGATTCTATGTAACTCACATCTCTCTCCCATACTCCTAACTGACCAACTATCCCATTTTATCAATCCCATTGAAACATTCAGCCAACCAGCGCTCACCCCTGTTCTATGCTCTCACCCCTTCCCAACAGATCACTTACTATATTTGCTATATGTTCCATACGTAGCAATTTGTTGTTTGTTGTGTGCCTTCAAGTCATTTCTGACTTATGGTGACCCTAAGGGAGGAACCTTGCGCAGGGTTTTCTTGGCAAGATTTGTTCAGAGGGGGTTTGCCTTTGCCTTCCTCTGAGGCTGAGAGAGTGTGACTTGTCCAAGGTCACCCAATAGGTTTCCATGTCTGAATGGGGATTTGAACCCTGCTCTCCAGAGTCACAGCTCAATGCTCAAACCACTACACCACGCTGGCTCTCGATACTCTACCATACGTTCTCTAATAAACACATTTTCTTTAAACAAAAGTTCATAACATCACATATTCTCTTTCCCCTTCTTAAGTGTAGCGTACTCCTTGTTCAGGCAGCAGATATGAGGTTGAGGCAGTAGCAGCCTCATGGTGGTGCCTCATGCCTCTGGGGATGGAGGTTTGCAGTGGTACATCTTGAAATGTAGATACTTGGTGTAATAGTCCTCATGGAACATCCAGTTCATCAATTGCAAGGACATGGCTCTTGGCATTAACAAAAAGGTTGCCCATTCTTGATTCACAGAAGAGGTGGTCAACTTTGTTGGGGCTGAGGGCCATATTTTGGTTCTCAGCACACACTGTGGGATTGTTGTAGCCACCGACCCAGGCAACAGAGTGCTGAGCTGGCTGAAGGCTGTCCCGGCAGACAAACCGGATCAGCTTAATAGGCCAGAGAAGCTTGCCTGGCTGGGAAGGTTGTAGCAGAAGCTCAGTCAAAAAGTCAGTCCAAGAATTCAGGAATCTGGCGAGCAGCAAGGTCAGACAATCCCATGGTCAAAGAATCCAGGCAGGCAACAAGCAGGAGGTCCGAGGCCTACAAAAGTAAGGGCTGACAAATCACACAAGTTGTTTCTGGCATTGGACCACCACCCTCTGCCCTCCTTTAAAAGGCTGGAGCCAGCTGGCTCTTATTCGAGCCTTCCACCCTCATGGCCTGACTAGCAACTGGTGTGATTGTGTTTGCTTGTCTTCCTTTGAGACTGCTGTTCACCTGGAGAAGCTGACTTCTGGCCCATGAAAGGGATGAACCAGTGCCTAGAAATGTTGGGGAGGAAAAGGGGGAGGAAGAGGAGTGACTAGAAAGCCACTTCCTGTTTTGATTTTTGGTTTGGGTGATGGACGGAGACTTGTCCAAGGAAAAACAACCCCTTCTGAAGGCCTCCAGAAGTGAAACCCTCTTTATAGTTTAAGGATTTTTTCCCCAGGTGGACATGATAGGATCTTATAAGGGTCAGCAAAACTGTCTTGGAGGCCTCATGCTGCACATCTCCCACCCCAGTTTACAGTAACCACCCAGGAACTCAAATATTGCCTTTTACTATATCTGCTTTTCTAATGATCTTCTCTATTCCATCTCCTCTATATTCAGTCTTAGTAGGTTTATCAAGTCACACTGAGAAGATACTTCTGGAACATGGAAACCTTAGTGAGATACCTCCACTGTCCTTCACGAAATTCCTCCATCTCCATTTTTTGTCGATTACAGGATGCTCTGTGTCTTCACTGAATGACCACACTTTTTACTCCACTCATGTCAATCACCTGAAGGTCTTGAACCTCAGTAACAACCACCTGCTCAGCTGTATGATCAAACCCATGGCCTTCTCTGGCCTTCTCTCCCTTCATGAGTTGTTTCTCACCAACAACAGCTTGGACACCTTGAGAAGGTCATGGTTCTTGGAGATGTCTGCACTTGTCAAGCTTCATCTTGGGGCCAACAGAATTACCTACCTACCTCCGCGGATGTTTGAGAGCTTAACCAAACTGAATGAACTGGTTGTGTCATCCAATCTGATCCAGTATCTCCCCATGGACACGTTTTATGGGATGCCTTTGCTGACCAAGTTGGACTTATCAAACAACAGAATCCTCTTTGTCAACCACCAGGTCTTCCAACCTTTGCAAGCCCTCAAGTATCTCCTCTTGTTTCAAAACCAGTTGACCGTCCTGCCCATTATTCCAAGTTCCATCAGCTTCTTGTTTCTTCATGAAAACCCATGGGAGTGCACTTGCCAGTTGATGGTTTCTATGGAGCCATTGCTGGCTAAAATTCAGTCTCCTGATGGGGTCACTTGTGATGGACCCCCTAGCCTTGCTGGACACCAGGTGGCAAGCACCAGGCCTGAAGGTTGTTCCTTCAAAGCTTCACCTCTGTCTTCATCTTCATCTTTGTCATCATCATCTTCTTCTTCATCATCACCAACAATAACAAACATTGGGCCATCAGAGTTTTGGAACCTCAGCTTGCTTTATGGATTCCTAGGTAAATGCTAAAAGCTATGGCTGAGATCCTACACCACAATTGACATTTCGTAACTATATAAATCCATAACAATGTTGCAGAAATGCAACATAAGCCTGTTAGCGAATTGTTAAGATGCACATCTGGGAACTGGCAAGAGTGTTCCACTTTTGGGGTGCATTGAGCACTTCTGATGCACATCAGATGCTTCTGGTACACATTGGGCACTTCTTATGGGCACTGGGAACATCAGATTTGTATCAGGTGCTCCTGTTGTTCTCCACAACTTCCTAGCCAGTTTCCAGATGTGCATTGGAGAGTGACCTGATGCTCATTGGTGCCCATTGTACAGTGGGTCATAGAGCATCATTCCCCCATTGTGGAGTAGATGCCCTACATTGTAACATTACAGCAGCTCTTTAGTGAATATGGACCCTGTGAAACTGCTCAATCAAATTTTCCACAAATATAAGGCCATTCATGAAGACATTAATCCCAAACAGAATGCCAGCCTATGTCTCTAGAAGCCAGGCAAAATGCTACATTAATTTAATTACTAGTAACTTTCCAGGTACTGGTCTGACCATGTGTAGCAGGAGTGTGAAAATTTGTCCTTCCTAATGTTGCTGGGCTACCTTCCTTTTTCATCTCTGGCCATGTTGTCTGGGGATGATGGGAGCTGGAGTCCAGCAGCATCTGGAGAGGGGCACAGACTCTCCACTCCTGAAGTATAAGCTAATGTCCCATGTCCCCCATCTGATTCTGCCTTTTGCTTCTCGGAAGAAAGATAGAATACAAATAGAACAGATTAAACCAACAATCATGTTTTTTCTCCCCCTTTGGATATACAGGAGGGATCCTTGTTGGTTTAGTGATATGTCTGGCTTTCTACTGCTTTTTTGGACAATGCTGCAAGTGTTCCCACTTTAAACGCAGGACCAAGAGCAAGCAAACTAACCAGAACCAGATGACCCAATCTCTCTCGAGCAAAAAGAGGCCCTCAGACACAAAGCCACGAGTCCTTTGCAGCTTCCCAGTTGTCGAGAATGCAGCGGTGGGTTTTGGAGCGGGCCACATGGTGAGAGGGACTTCTTATGGCTGCTCAAGAAAAACCTCTAGAACTTACCAGGCAGAACAGATGGGATCTGTGTCCCAGAAGCCACTGGTTGCTGTACTATCAATGGATGCTGCAGGCAAAACGGTTGTGACTCTTCACGAGGCAGGGAAGGAAGGCGGATGCCCAGTCTCGGATCAATCATGTTACCAGAAGCATGGGGAAAATGCTGACAGAGTGCACAAGGCCCCTGCAGGCAAAGAAAGCATAAACAAAGTTGCTGCATGTATGAGGGGTTGTGGCAGTGGACAGCAATGTTCAGCTAAGAAAGAGCATGGATCCTATGACCTTGACCTTCAGCGTGCTGCTTCCAGTCAGAGAGAAAGAAAAAAGTGCGGTGAGTGGGCAACACAGCACAAATAAACACCACAGGATTCATGCACATTCACAGTACAGTCTTTCCACATAGATGGTTAAGTAGGGACAGCAACAGGGAGCACACAATTTCCTTCTTGCAACAGCTCCACCGGCCGTTGGGTCCTGTTTGCATCTAATTCATGTCCATTATCAGTGCTTCATGCTATCCTCTCCCTAGTTAAGTCCATGTTCTCTTTTATTTGAGCATGAAAACTGACCCTGGAAAAGAAACCACTAAATCTTTATATATCTGAAGGGACATCATTTAGACCAGTGGTTCTTAACCTGTGGTCCAGGGACTCCCAGGGGTCCATGATATCCTCACAGAGGGTCCATGAAGACTGCTTGGCCCACCTCCTCCCTGCAATGAGCAGTCATGGGGCAAGGGCCAAGGCAAAGGCTGGCTGGCTAGCTTGGCCTGTGCACTGCCATTCTATCCACTCCAGCCACAAACTTGCAGGAAGAAGCAGAAAAGTTTTCCCTTCCCCTCCAGTGCCTCTGAGGGAACATTTAATAGATGGTGTAATTGTATTGTTGTTGTTTTAAATCTTGAGTTAAGTCTTGGGGATCTGTGGCAACAAAAGATATTTAAAGGGGGTTCCTGCTAAAGAAAAGGTTAATAGCCACTGATGTAGATGATGGTGCAAGCTTGTTTTCTGAACCAATGGATTCAGATTACAAGAAAAGAGATTCCACCTTAACTTTAGATGAACTATTGGCTGCAAGAGGGATTTGACAGTGAAATAGACAGCTTCCTTTTTGGAGGTCTTTAAACAAAGGATGGGTGGGCATCTTTCAGGAGTGCTTTAGTTTTATATTCCTGCATAGCAGGGGGTTGGATGAGATGGCTCTTCCGGTCCCTTCCAACTCTTAAGATTCTATGGTTCTATGAATGCAAATACAATTTTAGGAGGCTATCTCTAGCTGTGATGATGGGTTTCTGTTTCTTACACCCCATTCCTATTTATTTGCTTTCAGCTTTGGAGAGATCTGTAGATGGACAGGCTTCACACCCTGCGATTCAACCTGTAGGCCTCCAATGCCCGCAAGCTTTGGTCCATATAAATTTTCATGATGGAACTGCCCCAAAGATAGAGAGAGAGCAAGACTGGGCTTATAAGACCTCTTCCAAGAGGAGGGGGTCTCAGCAAAGTGGATTCGACCTCCACACTTCCCGCCGATGGTTGGCCATACGGAGGAACTCTTCATCTCTTTGGAGGCCCAGCCCTCGCCACCAGGCCTGCTTTGGGGCTCCTCGATCCAACAAGATGAAATTATGGCAAGAAAGCTTGGTGGGGAGACGGCATCCTAAGCACACAGCCAGAAGTGGAGAGCCAGCTTGGAAGAGTGATCTTTACTCTGATTTGTCCTTGTCAGCAAGCAAAGTCAATATGAGATTGGAATGGAAATCACTGCGTAACCATTCTCCCCTTCCAACTAGTGCAACAGATTCTACCTCTTCCATATCCAGCACGTTCAGCCAGACAAAAGAGAATGGCCTCACCTACCGAAAGAAACCTTATATAGAAATGCTCTCTGCTGCTCACCATCCTAGGACAAGACAGATGTCTTCCCAACAGTCAGTTGATGTCCCCCAGGCAAGGAAAAGACATCATGAACACAGGAAGGCCAAGAGCTCACAGCAAGGCCCAGCTGTTTCTTTGACAAGGGATTTATCCATCCCAGAAAGAGACTGGAAATGCCGAAGATGTGGCTGTGAAAACTCCAGCAGATGTTCAGTAGCTCAAAGAACACAAACCCGATGCAGTGCTGCCCCTAGGACTTCCAGAAGGTCGCTAGATGTGGTCACCCAACAGTCCTCCACTGATACAAACCATATTAAAGGTAACAATTAATAGCAATAGCATTTACATTTCTGTACGACTTTATAGTGCTAAGCACCTCTAAGTGGTTTACAATGTGTTAGCTAATTGCCCCCAACAAGCTGGGTACTCATTTTACCAACCCACAGAAGGATGGAAGGCTGAGTCAACCTTGGAGCCCTGCAGGATCGAACTCACAATGTTGTGGCTGCAGTATAGGCATTTAACCACTGCGCCACCAGGGCTGAGATCCTGCATTACTGAGCACAGCATAACATTTCTGCTAGAAGAACTAAGCTACGACTCTTCTCTCATCTCCCCTAGGACTCACTATTTTGCTGATAACCCCATTCTCCATGGCCATTCAGAGGCTGTTGGAGAGTGGGAGGGATCAGTGAAGCATCTGGTTATGTCCCTGTTGCTGGACACAGATTAATGACATCATCCACTGAGATCTGCTGGGATCCTCCAGGGGTGGATAATGTCATCATTTTGCATCTGGCTATGGGGACATAACCAGATGCTTTCCTGACCCTTTCCTGATGCTTTCCAATACTGATACATTTGCCCAGCTAGCTTGCTTCTGCAAACTGCAGCCTGTTTGTTACATTCCAGCTCTTTACAGGATAAATCTACTGTATGTCCCAACATCCTGACACTCTCTACCAGATACTGAATGGCCTTGGAGTGGGAGCCATTGCAGTGAAATATTGAGTCCAGAGAGGGAGATGGTCATGGAGGAGGGAAGAAGAGAATACCCACCTCCACCATGATTTTTTTAAAAGAAGCATATGCATGGATGCATTGGTTTTACACTTACATACGTTACTAATGAGAGCATGTATGGTGGTTTACGTGTTAGGTGATCAGGACTTGAATGCCCACTCAACCGTGGAAACCCATTGGGTGACCTTGGGCAAGTCACACTCTCTCAGCCTCAGAAGAAGAAGGCCACAGCAAGCCCCTGTGAACAAATCTCGCCAACAACACCCGATGATAGGGACACCATAAGTTAGAATCAATTTGAAGGCACACAACAACATGCTAAACAACAGGATGCAGCTAATGTTAATATTTTTAATGTGATGCCACATCATGTCTCAGGAAAGAATGGGGAGAACACATGCCCCTCACCAAAGCAGCAGTTCTTGCTATCAATCCCCAGGCAATGCCTGCTAAAACCAGACGTCATACATACAACACTCAGAGCAGTAGGAAAGGGGTCTGCCAAAGATCCTGGCCCAGGGGCCCATTTCAGAATGTAGGGACCATGTGGCCAGGCAATTGGATGGGCTGAGAAATCACAAAACCACAAAAACAGCCCTATATGGCCTCAAGACCACACCTTGCTTTAACTGAATGAGCTGGTTCTCCCTCTAAGGACTTTATCAGACCAAATAAATACGGTGTCATAAGGACACCTAATGATCACGAAAGGGTGTGCATACCGGACGTCATCATCCCTTCGCGATCATATAAAGTAAAAAAGCTGTCCTATTTTATTGACAGCCCAAGCCGTCAATAGATCGGCCATGGCAATTTGTTGCTGGCATTGCCAGCCTTATCCAAGCACTATTATACGCATGTGAATACAGTGTCAATGGGCAAATGCTTCTGGATGAGATTAGGGCAGTCAGGTAGGGGGTGCTCTTTTAAACACCCCCCCCCCATTTACTTGTAACTTGTAAATTGTGTTTTTGTGCTTTGGAGTACTTTTTTGTGGGGTTTTTGTGTGTGTTTTTGTTTTTGAATTTCCCATGCTAGTGTTTTCTCGTGAGAATCGGCGAGATTTCAACCCTGGAAGTAAATGGAGATCCATTTGTGCTCCATTATTGCCGGGGAAGCCTCATGGATGCTACGGATCGTAGGTCTGTTGGGGGGGGTGTCTTTTGCCGGCATAAAAATGATACAATTTATGCCAGCAATATACTATTTACATGGGGCGGTCTGATAAAGTCCTAACAAAGCCAGGCAAACATCACTGCCTCAGCCTCTTGCTTTTATGTCTGATCTTGCAGAACGTGAAACGTCCCTAGCTCTCCTCGGCCTGGATGAGACCACTGAGAAGTCACTAGCGGAAGGACCCTGGCCATCGAAGGTTCTGCCTCTTGTGAGAATTTCTCAGCATGAGCGGCATGAACATGATGCTGAATCCAGTTACGAATATCCTTCTTCTGGGGTCAGCGTGATGCCACTTACTGAGAAGACCTCTACACAATTGATTCTGAAAAATGAGCACAGGAGCGAGGGCTGCCTAGAGAATCTAGATACCAGGACAGTGGTTGATCACTCCATGGGCACCGACTCTCCCAGACATGTGGACTTGAGGGAAGAAATCCTGAATGTAGAAGGGCCTTTGGAAGTGGTTCCCCTTGACACTGTTGGCCGACGCTTGACGGAAGGCAACAAGGACACCCCCAGTGCATATTCTAACGTGGTGTATAGTTCAGATTCCCGCTACGATGCCTCGAGGGGCCTTCTCTTCAGGATAGAGGCAAATCTGTCTGTGCTTCAGACAGCCATTTCCAGCCAAAGCTGCAGTGAACGGCCTTATTTAGATGCTCAGGGAGACGGCTATGAAGAAGTCACCATCACCTCCTGGTGCCCTGTGGTTCAGAAAATGTGCCAGATCAACTTTCCCCTTTCTGCAGAAAAGGAGAAACCAAGCAAACCCAAGGAACAGACTGGAGAGCTAGGGTAGAAGCCCCTTCAGATGAGCGGATGCCTGTTGAAGTCTTTGGATATTTTATTTCAGTGTTGCTTTTTTTTTTTTTAATGGAGACTGTTCATGAAAGAAAATCATGTTCAAGTCTATAGTGATATTGGCATCCTTCCTTGAAAGAAAATTATAAATAGTGCATATGTTTCAGCTCATCTAGAGGGCATTCCTCAGGAGAGAATGGCTGTAATCCTATAAGTGATTTTGTTGTTGTTGTAGATTATCAGACGCGGCAAAAGGAACACCAGAATAGTAACAGCAGGATGCAAAAGGATGCCAATATTGCATGATGTCATCCTTTTGCATTCCTCTGTTGTTATTCTGGCATTTCCTTTTATTGACAGGCTGAGCTGTGAATAGATCGCCCATCCCGTTTTGGTGCTGGCATTGCCGGCATATGAAACCTTGGGCCATTTAGCTCACGTGAATGCAGCATCAATGGCCTGTCCGGCGCGAACACTTCTGTGTGCGTTTGCAACATCCAGGGAAGTGACACACTTTTTAAAACCTTCGCTGGTTTGCTTGGAAGTTTTAAAGTGTGTGTATGTGCTTTTTGTAATTTTTAATGTTTTATTTTTTGTTTTATGTTTGAATTTCCCGCGCGATGAAGTCTCGCAGGATTTCAAAGAAGGAACTGATCGGGGCTTCATTCACTTCCTTTTCATTGCTGGGGAAGCCTTCTGCCAGGAGAGAAGGCAAGTGTGGTGGTGGTGGGCATTCTTTTGCCGGCATAAAAATGGATTTTTTAATGCCAGCGAAAGAAAGTTTAAAGGAGATCGTCTGATAAAGTCCACTGTTGATGCTTGCCATCAAGTTGATTTTGACTGGTGGTGACCCTATGAATAAGATATTTCCAAGAACCTCAGCCGTCAACACCATTGCTCAAGTCTTGCAAACCCAAGTCTATGGTTTCCTTGATGGAATTAATCCACCTGTGGTGCAATCACCCTCTTATTCGACTCCCTTCCACTTTATTGAGCCTGGTTGTCTTTTTCAATGAGTCATGCCATCTCACAATCTGTCATTTTGGCTTCTAATGATTGATCAAGCTCAACTTGCTCTAGGACAAACACCAGGACAGTCCACATTATCCAAAGAACTCTTCTCCAGCACCACGTTTCACATGAGTTGATTCTCTTCCTGGCCTAATCCACACTACACGATTAATCTGGTTCGAAACTGGATTATTTGCCATGGCTCCTTTCTATGAAATCCCAGGATTTGTAGCTTTACACAGTCTTTAGCCTTCTCTGCCAAAGTGTGCTGGTGCCTCACCAAACTACAAATCCCAGGATTCCATAGGAAGGAGCCAAGCCAAACAATCCAGTTTCAAACTGGATTACTTATGTAGTGTGGATTAGGCCAGGAAGAGAATTGGGAGAATATTTTGTCAGTCTGCATCTGGCTATGACTACATAGCTAGATGGTTCTCCAATCTCCTCCACTCTCCGCCAGCCATGGAATGACAGGGGATGGGGACACTATAGTGCACTCTTTGTGTGAACATGCGACATCTTGGCTGATGTCCCCAAAGGACAAAGACATCTCTTTATGCACACCCTTTGAAGAAGCAGTAATCATGTACTTTTCTCTATTTCGCCTTCGAACCATTCTCCACGAAGATGAAGGTCTACAGATTTGTTTCAGTAGGAAAAGGCAGATGTTAGGAGGGGGAATCAACAAAAACAACCCACATTCTGATTTTTTTTTATTTTTTTTTTTGCTTTGTACTGTTCTTTTTTTAAAAAATCCATACTGTTTTTACAAAATAATGAACTAACAAGAATTATGCAAGGAATTGATTATTTTAAATCCATGGTTTCTGGCTTTGATAGCATGGCTAGGCAATGATGACTAAATCAGATTAAAAGAGTCTTGAACAATCCATATAACTGATTAGAAGGACTTATCTCCCAGAAAGAAGGCTGAAAGGCTTGTCACTTGTTTCCCACCACCTAAGTAGAATTGCCATTTTGGAAAGTGGCTGGAGAATGTTTGGCTTTTTAGATATTGTTGTATCCCAGTTCCCATGATCCCTATGCAGGCTGGGGCTGATGGGAACTGCAGCCAAACAACATATGAAGGCTGTTTTTGCTGTTGTTGTTGCAAAAACCTGGCTATTTTCTCGCATCTGGAATAGCGTAGCATGTTTTTTCTTTACGAGATGAGTGTGACTATAACACATGTCTCCCTTAAATTCAGAATATAGCAGCCTCTACAGGAAATTATTAGAAATTCATATTTTATTACCCAGAAAATATTCATACCGATAATACTGCTAGTGATACTGCTATTCAGGTTTTTCAGACTTCAAAAATAATTGTGAATGAGATTTTTTTCCCTTTATTGCCATCAAGTTTCTCTTCAAATCAAGTAAAAAGAACAAAAGAGAAAAAGAGGGAGGGAACCCATGAACAATCTCTACAGTCTGGAAAATAATTATTTAAAACCAAGGCGTTCCCCGTTCTGAAACAGATTGTAGTTCAGCATATACTGTGAAACTGTATATTTTGTGAATGACATCCAAAGGAGCCAAGTATATATATATATATATTTTCTTCTTGACAGAACATAGCCCACTTGACGAATGCCCACTTGGCACTACTTTTACAAAAATAAAATATTTATTTTACATATTTCATCAGTTGGAAAGAAATAGAAAATTAAACATTGGATCTCAATAGTCAATCACCCATAGTGAAGTACATGGCTTACATCTTTTTTTTAAACACCTTCTTGAGATGTAAACTTACACTGTAGAAATAACCAGTGCAAACTGTGTATAAGGTAAGGTATTATATAAGCATTTTAGAAATATACATATATAAAGTTTGCTAGAAGAAATGGAAACCATCAATGAACTATGATATGTATTCAATCTTGCTTTAGATACTGTTTGGTCAAATGAAAGAAGTGGAAATGAATGAATCTGACTTTTTAAAGTCATGTTGGTCCCACAGAATGAGAAATGAGCGAGATGGCTATATACATCCTAAGATAGTTAAGTATAAATTCCATGCAATTTTCTTCCTCCAGGCCAGGATCTAATCTTTTGAACAATTCAATCTAAGTCTGAACAATCCTGACCAAATTTCCATCATGGCATAGTAAACAGCCTGCCTTTAGTCTTCATTCAAAAGGTGTATCCACTCTACACGGAGCAGTTTGATCCAACTTTAATTTTCAAGGTTTCTTCCTATGGAATCCTAGGGTTTGTAATTTGGTTGAAGTAACTGTAATTCTTGGCTAGACAGCTCTCCATATACCCATCAACTGTTCCAATTAGCAGAGACAATACGATTAATCCTCTTCCACCCAATTTTTCAGCTGCTTTTAAAATGTCCCAGTTTCTCTCTCCTCTTGCACTTTCCCCCTTTGTCCTCAGCTTAGTTCAATTGCTGCAAAGTGAAATTTCATGTCAGGAGAAAATGGTGTGTATGTGTGTAGATTCAGACGTTCTGCTGCAGCAAGGGATGAAAGATAAGGAGATACTTTGTCTTGGGGGTAGAGAGACATTGGCATTGCCACATAGTCCAAAAGCCCACTGAAATCTGGTGCCAACTCGAAAAGAAATACAGTTGTTCCTTCATATTTGCTGGGGTTTGATTCCAAGACCCCCCCCATGGATACCAACATCGTGAATACTCAAGTCCCATTATATGCAATGGCATCGCAAAATGGTGTCCCTTATATAAGATGGCAAAATCAAGGTTTGCTTTTTGGATTACTATTTTTTAAAGAATATTTTTAAGCCGTGAATACTTAAATCCGTGGGTACCAAATCCATGGATACGGAGGGACAACTGTATTTTGAAATTACAAACAAATGGCACGTTCCACATTACAATGTCCCATCTCCGTTTCTCTCTTGGCTTTCATGTGTATGACCCTGACTATGCCAGATCATTCATACTGCAAAACTGTGATTCTCTTGCATCTACATAGAATTGGCCTTTTTAGTCATCAGCGCGCTTGCAGAAAGCGTGGGATGAGTCCTTCTTGAATCTTCGTTTGTGAAGAAAAGCCAGAGAGAGACGAGAGAGAGAGAGAGAGAGACATAGAATCATAGAATAATAGAATCATAGAGTTGGAAGAGACCATAAGGGCCATCTAGTCCAACCCCATTCTGCCATGCAGAAATACCCAATCAAAGCATTCCCAACAGATGGCCATCCAGCATCTGTTTAAAAACCTCCAAAGAAGGAGATTTCCCCACACTCCGAGGCTTGTAATGTGATTATGGAGTCTGACTACTTGCGATGGCATTCAGTTTGTGCATCCAAATCCATATCTACCACAAAGCCTGAAAAAGTTACCTGTTTGGACTACAGCTTTTGGAATTCCCCACCCAGCATGGCCAATCTTGGAATGGTAGCCTCCAAAAGTATCTTTTGCAAGCTCCAAGCTATCTCCTAGAGTGGTAATTCTTACCTTCTGGCTGTATACATATTTTGGATTTCATCGCCCAGAATTCCTTACCATTGGATACTTGGCTGGGGCTTCTTGGAGCTGAAGACAAAAAATCTGGAGAACTAAAGGCAGAGAACCACCATCCTGTAGTATTGTCTCTGGCGGAGACATACACTTGTGAACGTACAGATGGTTGCCACCATTCTAAATTTTGCAAGAAGTAGGTCATTCCCTACCTTCATCCTTCTATTTTGCTTCTCTCACAAAGCTTGCAGGAATGACCATCCCTCAATTGCTTTGGTGGTGGCACTCCAGATATCTAACACAGATGTGCATGAAGAAATGTGCCCATTGTCTAGGGAAATGGGGAAACCTCTGCCCTGGAAGTATCTCTATCTGTGTTCAGAAATATCTGTGAGTGCCCCTTGTGTAGAGCATCCAAGATTATGCAGAGTGAGGAAAAGGGAGCTGATGGCCTTCCAGATATTGTCTGATGACATCTGCCAATCAAAGCATTCCTGACAGATGGCCATTCAGCCTCTGTTTAAAGGCCTTCAGACTCCACCACATTCCCAGGCAACGTATTCCATAGAATCATAGAGTTGGAAGAGACCACAAGGGCCATCTAGTCCGACCCCCTGCCATGCAGGAATACACAATCAAATCATTCCTGAAAGATGGCCCTCCAGCCTCTGCTTAAAAACCTCCAAAGAAGGAGACTCCAGCACACTCTGAGGCAGCACATTCCACTGCTGAACAGCCCTTACTGTCAGAAAGGTCTTCCTAATGTTTAGGTGGAATCTCTTTTCCTGCAGTTTGAACCCATTGCGCCTTGTCTTTAGTCTCCGGAGCAGCAGAAAACAAGTTTCAATATGCGATAATTTCAAATATTTAAACATGGCTATCATATCACCTCTTAATCTTCTCTACTCCAGGCTAAACATACCCAGCTCCCTAAGCCACTCCTCATAGGGCATGGCTTCCAGACCTCCCACTATTTTGGTTGCCCTCCTCTGGACATGTTCTAGCTTGTCAATATCCTTCTTGAATTGTGGTGCCCAGAACTGGACTCAGTATTCCAGTTGAAATCTTACTAAAGCAGAATAGAGTGGCACTATTACTTCCCTCAACCTAGACACTATACTCCTATTGATGCAGCCTAGAACTACATTGGCTTTTTTAGCTGCCGCATCACACTGCTGACTCATGTTAACTAAACCTTTCGTAACTACTCTGCATCAAAATGGGGGAAGCCCCCAAGGATGTATTGTTGCTGGGGAAAATCCATTCCTGCTGTCTGGATGGGAACTCTTTCAAGATTGTACGTAAACTTCTAGAGAACAGGAAATGCCAGGCTGTGATACAGCAGATGACGTTATCACCTTGGCTAATGAAGAACTCCCAGCACTTTGATCCTGCATGTCCTGGCCTCACTACAACACTGTCCTCTGACAATAGCAGAAGCCATCTTATGGAGGCCTTTTTTGGGGAATGGAAGCCAATTCATCTCATTATAAAATGAAAGTGGACTGCCTCACATTTTCACAACAAGCACAGGTTTCCTCAAAACATGTGGGCTTCCTCATTGTTCTTTCAGATGAGAAGACAGCTTCCAAGAGAGGTCATAGAAATCCCTTCTTCAAAGAGATTCAAGAGACCTACTGGAACTTTGTTTTAGAGAGGGTTAGGGTTAGATCTTAACTTGGGATCAATGGGGTCAGCTAATGGGTTATTCCAGTGCTTATGGGAAGTGGTCCTAATAATCCTAATTTTGTTAGTGTGCACTCTGGCCAACCATCTCCTAGGGTTTTTGGGAAGACCAGGTTTTGAATCCCTGCTCGGCCATAGAAACCCACTGGGTGACTTGGATATGTCACAGTTTCCCAGCCTAAGAGGACAGAAATTACAAACCTTCTCTGAAGAAATCTTGCCAAGAAAACCCCACAATTGATTCACCTTAGGGTTACCATATGTCAAAAGTGACTTGAAGGCACAACAACAACACAGCCCTTAAAGGTACAGGAGCTGTCTCCAGTTTTCACTTTGGCAACCCTACACCTGGATGGTAGGTAGCCACTAACTTTTTGTTTCAAAGGCCCACCAACCCTCCTTGGGTGGAAGTCTCCAGTCTGTTAGACCTGTTGCCAGCCAGCCCTTTTGCCAGCTTCTGTATACTGGAAGGAGGACTCCTTGTGTCTGGCACATTTCCTTGGAGAAAAGATGACAGCAACCATCCACCCACTCACCACAAATCAGTTGCATGGAATGGCTATTGAGAGAGCAAGGAAACCCCCAGAATATGAATCATCCCCAGTGCTTCTGTGGTTCTGCTTTTGTTGAATGTAGCTTTCCTTCTTGACTGGACGGATGAGGCTTCCAAGGCAGCACCATCTTCATAGACAGCACCCTCTGGTCAATACCAATGGAGACATTCTGCTAGCTGTGTTACATTTTTAATCTTACCCACCGACCCATCCCTCCAAAATGGGGGAAAAGTTTAAAACCAAGATTTGTACAAATCCTCCAGTCTTCAAATGGATCAGGTGTCCCTTTAATTCCCAACTCCTTGAAACCTGGCATTGATGACACAGAGACAAGCAGGAAATCTGGCTGGTTTTCAATGCCACAAGGTTTAACTGGAAGTCAAGGGGCCAACCAACAGTTTGTCTCACCAACTGTTTCATACATATATATGTATCTATATCTGACATGGAGTTCATCTTATGTCCCCATAGAAAATTGCATCTCCCCTTCAGCGCAGAGGTGTATTGTTAATTCTGTTACAGTTCCATGCATGAACAAGAAGGGAAGGCATTTGCATTCCGTGCAAAAAAAAAAAAAAGGGAGGGAGGTGCTTAGAGTTGTGTCTCATCTCTCGTTTCAGGGCTACAAGGGTCCTGTTTGTTACTGCAGCTGCTCTTCCGACTGTGAGTCTCATTTTCCACATGTGCTAAGGGGTCCGGCCGTATTAAATACCTGGATAGAAACAGAGACATCAGGTTAATGACACAGGTGGGTGACACATGGCCCATGGGCTGTAAGTGGCCCAAGGTTGTTTTTTGGCCATTTGCCAGCCTTTCTCATAGAAACATAGAGTTGGAAGAGACCACAGGGGCCATCCAGTCCAACCCCCTGCCATGCAGGAACACATAATCAAGGCATGTCCGACAGATGGCCATCCAGCCTCTATCAAAAAACCTCAGAAGAAGGAAATTCCACCACAGTCCAAGGCAGCATGTTCCACTGGCAAACAACTCTTATTGTCAGGAAGTTCTTCCTAATGTTTAGGTGGAATCTCTTTTCCTAGAGTTTAAGTCGATAGCTCCCTGTCCTAGTCTCTGGAGCAGACAGAAAACAAGTTCCGATCCTCGGTATGACATCCCTTCAAATATTTAAACATGGCTATCATGTCACCTCTGAACCTTCTGGCTCTGGAGAGCCACACCTTCCCCATCCCTTATATACACCAATTCTGACCAAACCCGGGGAATCATTGCTGGTCCCTTTGGATTCTAACCAGGAAAAAAGAAGCATTGCAAAACCATCAGTCTGATGGAACATAGTGATTTTGGAGCAAACCCGTCTTTAATTCAGACATCTCTCCTTCCCATTCTGCTGGCCATTTTCCCTTCCTTTCATTCCTTGAGCTATTCATGTGGTGCAGTATTGTCTCTCTATACATTTCATACATACACTATGTCATTGAGTTCCAGCCGTGTGTCCGGAGGGGGATTGATGAGAACGTAGGACAATGTGTTCTGATGGTCATTCATTTCATCTGCAAGAAAAGACATGGATGACTGGTAGCATGGCCAGGTAATATAAAGACAAGAAATAAAAAATGTCAGACCTTTTGGGGGCCATGGGACACTCTTGTTGTGAAATCATAACTTTGGGCAGAATCCTGTTAGGTGTCTTCTGCAGGCAGAAGTTCCCTTCTGGCAGTGGTTGAAACTTTTTTTGTCCCTTGTGGAACATCTACATTTGGTTCAAGGTTCTGGAAGCGGAGCTGCACACATGGTCCCACTGTACACTAGCTTGTAGCTAGATTTGTGCATTCAGTTGTGAAATGATGGCAGCATACTCAACCCAAGGGTTGTGCAGCACAATCAGTGCAGAACTCTTGCTCGCAGAGTTTCGTGCTATGCAACTTCGATGGAGGATCTCCGCCTCTCTGTAAAAGCCATTTCTACTTCCTGATTAAGAGTTCAGTGGGACTTGTCAGGCCTACCACCACCTACAGTTCTAGTACAAGGCATGCAGAAGTAGCCATGGTAAGCCCAGGGGTTGGTTCACAGTGGTCCTTAGCTTTAAACTCCATACATAATCCCACCCACAAGCATGGCTTTCAAGATGGAGCACCCTCCCTTCCCAATTGGAATGGGCATGGTCAGTTTTGTGACACAAACCTCAGAAATGGACACAACACATATGAAGCAGCATTGCGCAACAACAGAAGCATGGAGACACCAAGAAAGCAAGGCTAATGGGAGGAAGGGCACCGATGTATCAGGCGGTCACAGGTGTTCAGCCATGAACATGCAAGTGGAGATGTTTGCAAATCATAAATTGAATAACTGCTTCTTATGGTTATCCTTCCAGCCCCTGTCTTTCTGCTACGTGAATGTTGTTATTGTTGTTGTGTGCCCTCAAGTTCTTTCTGACTTATGCCAACCTTATGGTGAACCTAGCATGAGGTTTTCTTGACAAGATTTGTTCAGAGGGAGATTGCCTTTGCCTTCCTCTGAGACTGAGCGAGTAGGATTTACCCAAGGCCACTCAGTGGGTTTCCATGCCTGAGTGGGGATTTGAACCTTGGACTCCCAGAATCCTAATCTAGCACTTAAACCACTACACAACACTGGCTCTTATTGGGGAATTAATGCCGGCCCATTTATATTCTAAGAAGGGCCTTGTGGGGGGACATGCTCAGCTCTTCACATCAGAACTATCCAGCAATTCCTGGAACACTTTTCTGCAGGGACAGCTGGCAAGAACTCCTCCTATGGGTTGCAGCTAACAAGGGCTTCTCTATTCATTTCAGTGGAAGATGAATGAGAGATCTCTGGGATCAGTGGCTATGTACAGGGCCAGGTGAGCCTTTGATATGCCTGGTTGCCAACCCTTCCCTTTGAGAGATTCACCATGGTCATAATTCAGAGATGTGGAACATGCAACCCTCCAGATGTTGTAGGACTACAGCACCATGGGATTTGCTAGCTAGGGCAGATGGAAGCTGCAGTCCCACATCTGGAAAGTCATAAGTTGTCCTTCCCCATCCTAAGGATTTCCCCTTCATTGCTGACACATGCATATCTTTTTCCCAAGATCTGAGCCATTTCCCCATGGATGGCTTCAATTAATGGGGTTCCCTTTATTACCATAAAATGTATGGCATAAATCAAGGTTGTTTTAGGAAAGAACCAATAGAGACCCAGAAGAAAATATGGTGGTGTATCCTCAGCACTGAGCTGTGGTGGCCTATTGAGGAACTCCACCCACCCTGGACCTCATTTGGGGTGTGCAAATGAGGATAGGAACACCTTTTGTACCTTCCCACATTCTTCTATCACTGTGCTAGATAAGCTTGAGGATTTCAGGCATGATGTGAGAAAGTGGATAAGAAATACATCTGATGAAGTCAGATTGAAGTCTACGAACACTTATGCTACCAATTTCTTTCTCTTAGTGTCAAGGGTGCTACATGATCCCTTTGCAAATAAAGGGCAATTTGGAAATAATTCTATGATCCCCCAACCACCAAGATGCCTTCCACTGAGCCACGGGGAATAAAGTAGGAGGTCGGCTAATAAATTATGGCCTAAATCCTATTGTTAGTCTTGGCTAGCATAGAACCATTGGGTCAGCTGAATTTACTGATGTGTGTAACCTCATCATTCAACTATTGATTCAATGGGTCTACCCACATTGTGACTAAGCAACAGGATTCCAACCATTATGTATTTTCTCTGCCCTTTTGGTGACCTCAAAAGAAATAGAAATGGGGAGCATCAAACAACATCCACAGAAGTAACTGGAGACATAGCTCAAGCTGCCCTGAGTCTGTAAGACCTGAGAAGGGCTGTGGCTTCCTCGATTGAGTCTATCCATCTGTAATGACCTCTTCCTCACTGATGATAGGCTGACTTGGAGGTCTCTCATTCCTGGGGTCACCATAAGTCAAAGTCGACTTGATGGCAGTTAATAACAACAGCAATGGCCCCAGAAGACGGCCTTACAAGAAGACCCAGGTCAAAACATTTTTTTAAACTAATAAAACAATGATCTTTGGAACATCTTGAGACGTGCCTCCAATTTATTTATTTTTTTGGCAAATCCACTTTCTCCACCAACCCCAGTGGATTTCAGCTGCCAACATTCAGAGTGTTTAAGTCTTTTGAGTAAATTTTTAAAAAGTAGAAAAGAAGACCTGAAGTGGGCAGGTATACAACATATATTCTGTGGTGTCTGGTGGTGTGAGTTCTAATCCAAACCTTAAAGGAGCTAGCCATAGTGTTGGACCTTTTCTAGGGACTGCATTGACCACCTTGGACATCTCCTTTAAAGTTCAGATTAGAAGCCAGAGGCGAGTTGCTATCCCATTGATATCAGAGTCTGCAGCTGCCAATGCACATTTCTGTGTGTGTGTGTTGTGTGTGTGTGCCTCCTCTCACTTCCCCCTGTCTTAGGGTGTGACTGAATTCTCCTCTAGGGAATATGTAAAAGACCTGCCATAATGAACTCCCGAACCTCCAAAATCTACCACTACACTTCTTCTTCTTAGACTTGTCCTCTCAAGACCTTCTAGGATGGGTCAACTTGGGCTGGAAGAGTCAATCTAGAAGGGCCAAAATGAAAGCACAGCCTTTCTATCACCCCCTCATTCAAGGCCAGCAAGTTTTTGGCTCTGACTGTAGGATAGTTCTTAAACTTCCCAACTGTCATGATGCCGATCCCAATGACTACCAATTTGGCACGTGTCTCGTGGAAGAGGTGTTCACCCTGGCCTCAAGTGACCATGTTCTTTTATCATGCTATGACACCACGAGTCAAGCCTGACTCCCAGAGGAGAAGAGATTTACCTTGCAAATATCCAAGGTTTACCCGATTCATCACATCACAGGCTGTTAAATTTGCTACATCCTCTACAGAACACACAGAGAAGAAGAAAAAAACAGAAAAGGAACAGAACAGAACCAAAGGGAAGTCAAAGAAAATGAGAGAAACAGGAAACAAAATGGGAAAAAAAGGCACAGACACAAAACAGAGAGAAAGAGAAGAAAGAAAGATCAGCGAGCAGCGATTTAGAAAATTATCCAGAAACCAGCTTTTGTGATTACATGGGCAAAAACATAGTCCAAAGTATATACATATATATAAAAATCAAAAATCAAAATAGAGACAAATGAAAAGGAAGCCAAACTCATATGCTCAATTCATGTTGCGGTGTAGACGTCGACAGTAATACATGATGTGCTGCCCCCAAAAAAGTTTTTGAAAAAAAATAAAAATTGGATACAACACAACAGGTCACCATCATATGACCAGGGGCATTGATCCTTGATTAATCCATTTCCCTTCATACTGAACAATTATAGTGCTAGGATTCCACTTTAATTGCCATGGTTCCATCCTATGGAAAATTGGGATTTGTAGTTTGAGGAGGCCCCAGCACACTGGCTGAGAATTCTAAATGCCCTTCCCTAAACTGCTAATCCCAGGATTCCACAGGATGGAACTATGGCAGTTCAAGTGGAATTGTAGCACTATTGTACTGTACTAATTGTGCATACTGTACTAATTGTAGTACAGTGTGAATGGGCCCCAGATTTTTAGTCAGCCATCTGAATCCACTTGGCTCACCTGCTCTTAGCTGGAGTGGTCTTTGGCTTTGCCCTGTCTCCTTCCATATACAGCTCCTTTCTGAGGAGGAAGGACTTTGGAGAAGTTGGATCTGACCTTCCAGGGATCCTTGGAAGGCTAGATTAGACTAGCGGGCCAGAGCTTTCCCTCTTATGCTTTAGGGAATATGGTGGCGTTTCAGCAAGACTTGCACCATTTTCAGAACTCTCAGACCAGTAATGGGCAGCTGTGACCCATCAGGCCATGAATTCTAGAGTTGATCTTCACAACAGTAGCTCCATTGGATCAGTGGGATTCACCTATGAGTTGACTCACCATTCAACAACTGATTCAGGGGAACTACTCTAGTTGGACTAACCGGTAGGATTCTGTGCCAGGTGTTTTTGGCCTACAACTCCCATCAGCTCCAGCCAATGTAGCCAATAGAAAGGATAAGCATTGGTGCTAATCTTTAAAGCAGAGGGGTGGGCACAGTGGGCCCACAGGCTGCGTACATCCCTTGGACCCCAATGTTGTGGCCTCCTAAAACCCTCATGAATTCCCCAAAGTGCTCCAATCCCCTCAATGGCATTATTGGTGGGCAATCTTTGCCCCCAGATCACTCAGACCCCTCAAAAGATGTGAAAACATACCAAAAATACTCCAGCCCACCTCTATAAATACCCCAGAACCCCACACTGCCCCTAAATATCTCCCTATTCCTTTGCAGGCCTTCTCAAAATGGCAGCAGGAAGTGAGTGACATTGTTGCCTGTTGCCATCTTGATAGAAGACAGCAAAGGAAAACAGAGGTATTTAGGTTTGCTGTGTATGTTGCGGGTGGGTGGGTGCAGCCTGTTGGTGGTTTCAGAAGGAGGGTTGTCTAGTTCCACCCAAACCAAATGCACAATGTCCAACTGTCCTGATTTGTCAGGGGCTGTCTCAATGAATTCTCTGTCATCCCAGTTTTCCAGTGCTTCTAATATCTCCCAGTTTCTCTCTCTTCCTCCTACTTTGCCCTTTTTTCCTCAGCTTATTTAAACTGCTGCAAACTGAGTCCAAAGGGCAAAAGTAGCTTGCACACAACTCAGCAGGGATGAAAGGAAGGGGCAGAATCTTTTCCTTCCCAGTAGGGTCAAGCAAAAACAAACTGCTGCAGCTTCCCCTAGCTCGTGCTTCCTTCCTTATTAATAACCTTTGCTGTCTTGACCACACTCGGAGGTTGCTTGGCCATAAGTGTGGGAATGCAAATATCTCCAGCTAGAAGCATCTGGTCTAATGTTATCTTCCAACATTTCCTTTCTAGCAAGGGAAAGAAGAAATCCTAACACTGAAAGATCTCTCTATAAAGCACAAATGGACACAAGACCCCCCCTCCAACCTTCAACCTCTTTTTTTTTTGAATGGCATGTTTTGTCTGTCGGGGTGGGATATGCATGAAAAAAAAATCCAAAATACCCACCAGCAGCAGCACTCACAACCCTGTGCTACTCTAAATACATATATTTTCCTCTGCAATCCTTCTCAAAATGGTGACAGGAATGTCCCCTCCTGACACCATTTTGAGAAGGACTGCAGAGAAAAATGGAAGTATTGGGGGCTTGCTGAGTGTGTGTGTTAGGGGCAGCCCATGGGGGGTCTAGAGGAAGTTGGCCCCTGGCCCCCACAGATTTGCCCACCCCTATTGTAAAGCGTGGGTGATTTCTGAGCTACAAGCTTAGATTGGGTTTATTCCACTTTTAACTGCCATGGGTTTCTCCACACAGAATCCTGGGAATTGTAGTGTATGAATTCTATATACGGCATCCTCTTAGAATGATAATTCTCCGCATTTCCCAGGAAGGCAGTATAATGAACCCATTTAAGTCTCTCACGTAGATATGCTCTTAGCACTCTCGAAATGCCAAGCACCTGCTACATGCCCCACAAAGAGTTCTGGAGGTTGAAGCCATTCAGAGAGGTGATTCAAAAAGCACTTAGCAACCCATTAATTGCTAATCCAACACCTCCGCTGCTCAGGAAGTAACAGAACAGACTGAATCAACAGTAGGGGATTTAATTAAAATTGCTGGAAATCTTTGTTAGAAACAGGACGTGCTTGTGAAAGAGAAGTGCTTTGACTCTGTCTTTCTGCAAGGCTGGATGGACCTTGTGGTCTCTTCCAACTCCATGATTCTATGAAACATTAGGATTTCTGGATTGCAGGGCTTGGATCCTGTTCTCCACCCCTAAGGGCAAAGTGGAGGAACCTCAGGGTGAAAGCAGCACCTTGAAAAAAGAATGTGTGTTAAGGAAATCATCAGGGCCTTAATCCTGTCCTCCAGGCTTTAAGGGCAAGCTGTAGGAATCTCTGGGTGAGACCGGTGCCTTGAAAACTGTATGTGTTAATGAAATCATGAGGGCCTGTCCCCTGTGACATTAAAAGCCTCCAAAGAAGGAAACTTCACCACACTCCCAGACAGTGCATTCCACAGCCAAACAACTTTTAATGCCAGGAAGTTCTACCTAAACATTAGGAATAACTTCCTGATGCTAAGAGCTGTTTGCAAGTGGACTAGATGGCCCTTGTGGTCTCTTCCAACTCAATGAGTCTATGATTCTATGATTTCCAGGGCCCATTTATTGTGATATCACTTGGAGTCATCCCTAGGTTTCAGATTTGGGCCCCTCAAAATCTCAGGGACTGGGATGCTCTTGATGTGGTATCCCTCCAATGACTGATGTGAACCCTTGGTTTAATTTTACTACTAGTTGCTTTTACCATTGGCTCTTTACTCCAGTGTGGAAACAGCCATTTTCTGATTTGTTTATGGTTGTCTTTGGAAAGACCACTCCTGCAGGTTTTAGGATTTTAGATCTTCAAGATGGGCATCTCTGTTTCTTTCAAGGTGTTTCCTCCCCCCCCCTTGTGTACATCTGGGAAACCTAATAGATTATCTTCTTGACTGCTCCAGATGTTTGTCCCAAAAAGTCACTGACCCCCAAAGTTGGCAACTCCATTGGTGAGGTGCAATTCTGTTTTGGGCAAAAGGCACTGCATGCAAATGGAAGTATGAAGCCATCTCTTGGGTCTCAAAAACATAAGAAGGTATCGAAAGTGTGACAGAGGAAACAGCCAAGAGCCTAGGATGACATAAAATAAATCTAGAAAGAAAAAGGAAAGGAAAGGAAAAGCAAGAAAGCAATGGAATGAGATGTTTTTCATTGCAACCTAAAGCAGAAGGGATTTCCTCCCATCAAGAAATACCAGTATTCTTTTGTTTTCTTTGAATGTCCAAATAACAGTACTTTAAGAGAGTCTCACTCAGGACTCCTTCTTCCACCATGGTGTCTGTTACTTCTTTTTCTAATTTCATTTCCCAAAGGCACAGAAGTACAGTGGAGCCTTGGTATCCACTGGGGGGGGGGGGTAGCTCCAGGACACCCCCCCCTGGATACCAAAATCTGTGGATGCTCAAGTCCCATTATATACTATGGTGTAATACAATGGCATTCCTTATATAAAATGGCAAAATCAAGGTTTGCCTTTTGGATTTTTTTGTGGGGGGGGGGAAATATTTTCAAACTGTAGATGATTGAATCTGTGAATGCAGATTCTATGGATATGGAAGGCTGACTTTATATGGTAGGGATGTAATCCTTTGCTAAGCAACAAGTAATTTTAGCAATTTTCTTCCTGCTGTGAGAAAGCCTTTGAAAAACCACACGTTTTTGGAAGATTATTCATAGTTCATGACTGATTCTGTGAAAAAATGCATATGGTTTGTGTGTGTGTGCAGGAAACAGCATTTTCTGTGGAGAAAAATATTGGCCATGATTCTAGATCAGCTATGTAGCTGCGTAAATACCTTAGTTACATAGCTAGGTATGTGACTTAGCTGGCCTGGCCTGGCTGCCCCAATCCACAGCAGACTGCAGATTTCCATCCTCCCTCCCTTCGCCAATCACCAATGTGACAGTGAGAACCAGAATCCCTGTCACAAGTCCTCCTTGCACCAGCGAATGTTCACTGGAGTGGAATGGGAACACCCATCTCCTGCATCCCAATTGATAGGAAAATAGACCCCTGTTGCTTGCAGCAGCTGCTGACCAGTAAGTCCAGACTGAGGGACTTTCACGATCCCTGTTTACAAATTGACCCACGTATCCACAGGGGATACATCCCAAGACCCCCTGTAGATACCTGAAATCATGGATAATAGGGAATCCTATTATTTTAAATGAGACAAACACCAGAATTTGACCACAGAATTGCATTGGAGGACCTAGAAATGCCTAGAGAGGACATAGATTTTTGGAAGTGGATGAGTGAAACCGTGGCTACCGAATCCATGGATATAGGGGTCGACCTGTATTCCCTAACCTAATGAATATGTAGGGATCATGACTATGAACTCATAACAAAAGTGCAACTTTAGGTCATTCATTTGTAACCATGATGGTGAATTCCAGCCAGTATTTTCTGTGGATTTCGCACAAAAATAACGCCTGAACTACAAAGTTCCTCACCAACCCAGCCTTCTTTTTCGCAGGGTCTCCCAACCCTCAAGAAACACTTCTTTCCCTGACTGATCTTCAAATATTTTTTGAATATTCTTTCCATCCCTAGTATGTGGAACTTGGTATAATTTCCCACCCTACCCACTCCCCAAAAGAATGCCAGATCGAGGCTCAAAGAAGTATGGCCTTCACATGAAGATAATCATTATCATGTGACAATCTGCTTGTGGCATGCCTCAAGATAGTTTTTAAAAAATAGTACAATTATATTTGCTAATCTCACTTTCCCCTTGGAATTCATGACATTAAGCACATGATTCTCAGCAGCTGATCAGATTCAAACCAACTTTGCTTCAGTATGGTGGCTGTCATCTTGTGCCCTTCATCAATCAATTAGCTATAACAGATTAATCAGTAATGTTATTACCAACCTCTCTCCTGTCGGGGTGCAATAAATCCACTATGGGTCTTATTTATTAATGGAGCTATCCAAAGTACTGAATCATACCCGTAAAGTCATTTTAGAACCTAGGATAGTTCCTTTAAAGTCTTCAAATAAAACCCAGCATCAAAACACTGCAACCCTTCCATAGAATCCACTAGCAAACCCCTGCTCTAGATAGATCCAAGGCATGGCATGGATACCCAAATGCTAAAATTGTCCTGGACATGAGATGAACAAAGAGGCACCTCTGGAGATGCCCTAAACAAAGAGGAGCCCCCACTTACCGTACCCTGTTGTGGGCAAGCCCAGATGTTTCATTCGGTTCTTCACCAGCTCCGACAGCTCTTGCCGCTCTGACCGCCGGTAGAGGCTCAGTCTCTGTTGGTTGATCCACTCGGCTGTTTTGGGTGTGTGTTTATTGGTCCCTTTCCGACTGAGCCGGCGTGCCCACTGCATGCTCTTGCGCCGAAGCAAGGGGTGTTCTGTTGAGTCGGTGGGACATGAGTTCCGATGGTAGTTTGTTTTGGAGTTCCAATGTTCCTTCAGCTCTTTGGTGTCCTCGCAATCTTCCACATTGATTGAGATCTGTGACTGGGAACACCAGTAGGCCATAAGGGCAAGCAGCAAACCCTTGAAGCATAAACTAGAGCCATGATTTTACACTAGGATATAAGCATTTATTTTATTTGAATTGGGAAGGGGATATTTTCAGAACCTAATGAGGATTCCAATGAATTTCAATGTACACAGATATGACCTGCATACAAAATAGTCTTTGTGTGTGCAGAATCAAGTGTGTGTCATCTAAACAACCAGAGCCAGAAAACAAAAGCTGGAATTAAAGTGACATGAAGTCAGATAAACAAACAAAATTCTATTGTGGCTTATTTCCTAACCCTAATGAATTCCAATGTCCACCAAGGAAAGAAATGGGACCACCCACAAATGGGACCACCCAGACCACAACCTAAGTATGACATGTATATTTCACTGCATGATGGATTGCAAAAAAGTGGTTTGGTACATTATTTGTCTGAATAAATTACACTGGGTTGGATTTTTTTTTTTTAAAAAAGTCCCAGCCAGTGGCAAACTGCAATGGTTTTGTTGAGACAGTCTTTGTCCTGGCTGTGTTTTGTTTGTGAAAAATAAACTCTACATGGCAAGTGGCTAAAATCTGGGGACACTGGCTTGAATCCTATTGGTTAGTCCCAACTAGAGTAGACCCACTGAATCAATTGTTGAATGGTGAGCCAAGAGGCATATAAATCCCATTGATTCAACTGGTACATTCCTGTTGGGACTAACCAATCGAATTAACAGGGATGGACTGTACAGGTGGCAATGTCACTGAATGCCTACATTGCAAGTCTGGATGGATTCTGCCCTCATCATCTGGCTCTGGAGGGTTAAAATGTCCCACTGTAGTGAAATAAGGTTAAACCAACAACTTTCACCCTTGTTGTGGCAGCTAGTATTTCCACAATAAATGGGGGCAACGAATCCTTTCCACGTTTCATCCTAGAATTTAAAGGAACTATCCAAGGTGCTGAACATATAATTTTCATCACCTTAGATAGCTCCTTTAAGGTCTGAAATGAAACCTAGAGTAGATTTACCACTCTGCTGATGTGGAAACTTCCAGCTACAAATGCATTGCTACAGGCAAGCTTTCCTGGGCAGTGTCAGGCCCTGCTCTTCTGACTCTGAAGATGAGCTAGAGGAAGAGGGAGCTTCAGAGCAGGATTTGCAACAGGGAGTAGAGACAACAGCACCCAACCCCACAGAGCTGCCTGGCCCCTCAGAGATAGCAGAAGGGGACAGAGCAGATAATCCAGACCCAGCAGAGAGGACTGGCTCCTCAGATGGACAGACCTTAGACCCAGTTGTACCCACCTTTCAGGAATGCTGATATCAAAAGGAAGAGGAGCGGAAGTCTTGGCATATTTATGAGAGATGCCGGCTTATCAGAGAACAGCTATGCATTTGCTGAGTCAGTATAAATCAGGGACAGCTGGTCTGCCAACTTGTCGAAGATTCCTCATGTTGCCTTGCCTGGACTTTGACCTTTGGACTGTACCAAACCCCTTGCTCATTGTGACCCTGGACTATCGGATTGGTAAACTGGACTATTCTCTGGCTTTTGTGGACTTGTTCTGTTACCTAGATATTTTGCCCTACCATTGTAATTCTGTGTGACCATGAGTTCTGGGCAGACTGCCACACTGTTATCTGCTAATAGCAGCTTGCCTTGGCTGATTTCCCAGACAGGCAGGGACCATAAGCCAGTGGTAGAGCCCACTGGGCCATGACCATCTTTTCTGGCCAGGGGAGATCTGTAGGCAATGATCTCACCCCTTCACTTCCCACTGCGTGCACAAAACTAGGATGCAGTATTTATTCCAGATCAATGTACGCTCACCACCAGTAAAGGGCTATGTATTTAAAAGAGAAGGCATCATCTTCTATACATAAGCTGTAAAGTCTGAGGTTCACACTTAACTTTCAACATAAAGATTCATGCACCTGTATGTGGACAGAAACCATACTCACCTGTGTTCTGAGGTCGTGAGGCTGCGGAAGAGAAAAAGGAGAGAAAGGAAGAAGTTGGGAGAAAAAATCTTATCTGAAAAATGCATCACCTTTTGTTCACATTTAGTGTGGAAGAGCCGCCTGTAGCTGAAACAGCTTGAAAACTATCATCTCTCAAGGGATGCAGTAACTGCATTCTGTGCTGTAGATTTTGAACTGAGCAGGGGGGTTGGGCTACATGATCACAAAAAGTCCCTTCCAGCTGTGTGGTTCTGTGATCTACCTGTCATTATTTTAGCCCCACCTCAGTAATTGGCAATGTGGGGAGAGACCTTCTTGGTCAGCCGTCTTCCCCAACCTGGGTCCCTCTTGATGTTTTGGACTCCCATCAGCCCAACCACTGGAAGATTGGCTGAGATGGGTGATAGTTGTAATCTAAAACCAATTACTTGGAGGAGTGGTGGGATCTTTCTTGATCTTGAATCAGATATATGTTTGGATTACAGTAGGACCCCCGTATCCACTGATTCAATTATCTATGGGACACAAAACAGCACACCTACCATAGAGTCTTCCTAAAAAATAGGACCTATTTGGGGGACTAGGTTCAGCACCCTGAATAGCCTCTTTAAAGTTTGGACTAGAACTAGGAGTCACTGCTTCACTGACATGTTAGTCACTAGTTAATATGGGGCTTAGGTAGGAAAGGCTACTGCTTTGGGCAAAGAACCAAATAAGTTGCCTCTGTTTCTTTTGGATTCTTACATCCGTGGTAGAAAACATGTGGGACTCAGTCCTGTAGATGCCAATGGGGATCTCAGCGCTGGAGGAGCACAGTTTTTGGAAGAGACGGCCATAGCTTCGGATCCACAAGTCATCCTCGGTGATTTTCATCTGTTCAGTAAAGGGAAGAAAGATATGTTCAGGCCCTCTTTGCTTTTCCTCAACCAAAGAGACACTTATTTAGTGCCAGGATCCATCAATGGGCTAGGGAAGTCCATGGCTGAAGCCCACACTTTCTGGAGATCAACAAGAGGGCAAGCGTGTGGGATCTCTTCCTGCCAAATGAAGTTTCAGAGAAGTACTGGGGGGACACATTCCACTAGTAGGCTGAAGGTATCAGCAGGGACAAACCACAAAGTTTGCCACTTTGGTCCCATGAAAAAAAGGGGGGTAAGGGGAGATTTGACACTTACAGCACATAGGTAGCCAGAGCCAGGGGTGGTATCAAGGCCCAAGAGTAATCTGGTAATGGTGATCATATAGTCCTTCACAAATGACTGCAAGAAAGAAGAGGACCCATCAACAATTTCATGTTATCTTACAATATTTAATGGATCAGATTCGTTACTCTCAAGGGTAAGGATCATGTGGTCCATAAGCTACAAGCTGTCCATGGAAGGAGGTTCCCTTTGTAGGTCTTGCCTCTCTCAGACCCCCAGAAATGTTTTCTGACCAGAAATAAATTTCAGGGATCCCACTTTGGACCATAATGCTGATTTGGACCTTCACCACATCAAAACAGCAACACCTCCCTTGGAAATTACTTGAAATGCTCAAAACTTTCTGGTGGACACAGAACATGGAGGATCATAGTGATGTGGAGCTCCCAGGTCAGTAGGGGCAGTAAATCCACTGCAGTTTTGGATTGCTTTGAAGGAGCTATCTAAGGTGCTGAACTTAGTTTGATGGTAGGTTTTGGTACCTTGGATAGCTCCTATAAAGCTATCCGGGCTCCAGCATGTCATGGGAGCCTCTGGCCATCACTGATGCTCGCCTGGCCTGCTAAGGAGCTGGAAGAGTTAAAACAAACAAACAAACAAGCAAACAAGCAAGCAAGCAAGCAAAGGCCTTCTCAAAAATGCCCCCCAAGAGTGTGCCCATCCCAGTCTATAAACTTCAACATTTTAACCAATTAAATGGTTGCCCCCAGCTTTAACCAAGAAACAGCTATTTCTCATTTTGAAATAATTAGTCATCTGAGTTCTCCACAAAGTTCTACTCTATGGTGTGGAGGTGAGCTTGGGCTCCAGAAGTCTATGCCAGCAAAGCACAAGTGTTAGTAGACTTTGCCAACCTGGTAAGGCTTCAAGCACAGCTCTGGCCGGAGAGCACATGTCTACTGTCTGAAAATGAGCCTAGCTAAGTACAAAGAGGTTCATCTCCAGAAGGTTTGCTACCAGGTGATGAATTTGCAGAGCCTGGAAAATTGTTTTGGGATTATTCCTAGAATTCCACAGCTGGCGGCTATGGCTGGCTGAGGAATTCTGGGAGATTTAGTGCAAGCAAATATTGTTTCCAAGTTCTGTGAATTAGTTGCATCATCTAGGAACATAACAATGGTGTAGCATGCTTGCAATCTGTCTTGGTGGAGGGAATACCACCAGCAAACTAAATTTAACTAAAATTATAGACTGGGATGGATTGGGATGCTGACAATTTTTTTTAAAAAAACACAAGCATTCTATCCTGCATGTAAGAGAACAAGGAATAGTGCTTTCTTGGTAAGGCATAATCTATAAAGCAAAATAAATAGCACCCCCCCACACACACACTCCTGGAAGATGTATTTGGAACAGGAGGTCATGTTTCTGCACCGGAACCAGAATCCTTGAGCCTCAAACTCATAATGACTACGCCTTCTGACTGGCCTTCTGACCTGGTAAAGCAATGTATCCAACATGCTGATGCTGAAAACTCGGCCAGCAGCAAACGGGAGCCGGAACATGAAGGCCAGGTTGGAGCCGTTCTCTCGCTCTTTCTGTGAGGAGAACAAGAGATATGGGCAATAGAAGGGTCTTGTTAGATCAAACCAAAGCCTATTTTGCCTAGTTCTCCCATCTCCAAGAATGGTCGACGATAGTCAGCAAGCTAGAATGCCCTCTCCTTGCTGTCTTTCTGTTGGCAGGTGAAGTTTTTCTTTAAATCATAGAATCCTAGAGTTGGAAGAGACCACAAGGGCCATCCAGTCCAACCTGCACCATGCAGGAATACACAATCAAACCTTCAAAGAAGGAAACTCTACCACACTCCCAGGCAGCACATTCAGACTAGAAGACTTTTAACAAAAGGGTTATTGTTGTATTGTTTTAAAATTGTATTGTTTAACTTTAAAACAATCTTTCTTAGAGCTTTTAAAAAAAACATGGTTTATTAAACAATAGTTTAATTCCATTTTAATGTTGCTTTTTTGTATGTTTTTGTTATCTTTTTAACTTGCAAGCTTGAGTCCCCATTTTGGGGAAAAGGCAGGATATAAATAAAGATGATGATGATGATGATGATGATGAGACTGGTGACTTTGTACAGCACTATCCCATGAACAACAGCAGCACACAAGATGGTCTGTACTTGGCCATTAGCGATGAGCCAGCTGGCGAAGTCTGATTTTGACTTGGTGACGTTTCATCTTTCAAACCTCACACTCATTTCTTGTTCAGTTTCTGCATCAGTATGCAAGGGTTTCCTTTCCCCATACAAAGTCTGCACAAATGCACATACATTTGTGTTCCTCAATCTATGCCTTATTAGGATCTTAGGATTTTAACAGCCAGAACCACTTTTATATATATATATATATATATAAAGTTACCTTTTCTAGTTTGGAAAGAGCCAACGAATAGCTGTCCTTTGCTCGGAACTGCATGAACCTCATGTTGGATGGATGCGTCAGCTCTGTGATGATGCTCAGGCTTGGGAAAAGCCTAGGAAAAGATGGGGAAAAATCAGATACATTACTTTTAATGAGCACAAGAAGGGTTCTGCTGGGTCAGAATAATGGATCATCTAAGACACCATCCTAGGGGTTTGAGGCCAATTTTCCTCCAATCGTATTCCTAAATACTTCTGCCTTAGTCTGAGCCCTACTCAAAATGGTGGCCAGAAGTGACATTGCATCATTTCTTGTTGCCATTTTTGTTATCTACCCTGATAGCCCCCATCTTGGAATATCACATAATTGGTGATATTTAATAATTTGGCTTAATGTGGCCTTCCACATGGTTAGCAAGTAAACCAGGGACCCCCAGATACCAAGGTTGGAGTTACGTATAACAAAGGGATGTGTATTTGGAGATTCCCCAAACAAATACTCAGGTCAGAGTTAATGCATGGAGGTGAGTCATTCACTGATCCATTCAAAGATAGCAGAGTCCCTGATGCTTGTAAAATGGGTTCTTCCTCTCCTCACTTTTGGATACCTCTGGGCTGCCTACAGTCATAAAGACAACAACCCAATCCTATCGTTTACCCCCTTGCAATTCAGAGGCATATAGCATCTGAATATAATGGACAAGATCCTACTGGCAAGAGTAAGAAGCTGGCTCAAGAGGAGGCAGTGGTGGAAGCCTGGTGACAGCAAAGATAAAATGGCTGTGGGTATTGTGGTACTCCTGGTGGCATCAACAGCAGACAGTGAAAAATGTTTCCATTAAGAGAGAAAGCTGACTTTCCAGATCCTGAGCTGCCCTACTATGTCTCACTCAAAGAAGTGATTTTTGCCATTGTAATGAACCCTTTCGCAAGTGTAAGTCACCAACAGAAGTGCAACCATGGGGCCCATTTAGCCACCATTGTTTAGAAAGTGGACAACATTGTGACCTGTCTTACTCAGCCATGTATCCAACTGGTAGCAAGAACTGTGCTCACATTCATATGTGTCTTGTTCTCCTAGCATGTTGAACATACATTATAATGGTACCTTCCATATAGCCAAATACTTGACAAGCTTTAACTGTTAGCAAATACCGCAGCTGTTTCTCTAGGGCCAGATGCAATGTGTATTCCAAAGAAATATGGTGTGGCGGATTTACTGGTGTCCCATTTTCTGAAAGACATTGCTTTTGCAACAACATGGAAGTAGAGTCTTTGAATCACATTCTTTTATATTGCAAATTTTAAACCCAAATTTGTCAAGATATAATCTAACCCCTGGTCTGTATGATGAGGGGAAGATCAGAAATCTTCTGTGTAATTTTTTTGTTGGAAGACAAATGCCCGAAGGTTACCTTAGCTGTAGCCAAATTCCTCTCTGAAGCTGCTAGGATTAAAACCCTTTTTTTGTACAAAGAAATGACCAGAGTGCAATTTAGGATTTCATGTCTTTCTTTCATATGCCAGTTTTGTTGTTGATTGTTTGTACTTGTTAATTTTGGGTCTATGGACAGCAATAAATGATGACTGACTGACTAGCAAGAAATTCAATTTTTATGGTCTAAGGGTCCCCTTTCTCAACCACCCACCCCTTTGCAAGAAGAAACACAACAGGAAACAACTCTCCCTTTTGGGGTGTCAGGGAGAAGAGAAATGGGTGACGCAGGGACCACTGAAACCTTTTGGTTTCAGGTAAGGTCTTGTCACCTTACCTGAACATGGTCTGGACGTTGACAATGGTCTTGGCATCTGCCATGTAATCCTCTTCAGCACTCATGGTGCTCTCCTTGTCTACCACCACCAAATTGTCAGCATAAATGATTCCACACTGCAGCAAACTGTCAAGGCTGAAAGAATTCCACCCCAAAAGGTAAGTGGAGATAAGGGGGGCATTTTGAGCAAGGTTGGGAAGCAAGGCATTATGAAGGAATTGGGTTATCTCTAACGTATGACATTTGGAATGTAATAATGATGTTACAGCATTCTTTTTCCAAGTAATGTAATGTAACCAACCATTAGCTGAACAGACACTAATCCTTCTTGCATATCTCCACCCAGAAACTAGCCATTCAAATACACAAATTTACATATCCTCTCCAACAGGGGTTCACAGCATATAAACTTCACACACACACACACTCCTACCCAACCATTCTCTGAAGATGCCAGCCACAGATGCAGGCGAAATGTCAGGAATAAACTCTTCCAGAACACAGCCTCACAGCCCAGAAAAAAAAAACCAAGGAAAATCTAGTTGTAGACTAATTTTTCTATCTTATTTTATTTTTATAATGTTTAATGTTAACTATATCGATATGGTCAATTGACTAATCAAATAAACTATAACTAACTAACTGTGTTAACATGAAGCAAAATTACTCATCATTACATTACTTGGAAAAAGAACGCTGTAACATCATCATTACATTCCAAATGTCATACGTTAGACTAATTTTTCAAATAAGGTAATACCAAAAACATACATTAAGAAGTTATCATCTTATAGTTGGATAAGAATACCAAAATACAAAGGTATTAAGAGCTTAAATAAGTTCATCCGCTTTGCATGCAACCCCAATGAACTAATTTAAACCAAACTAGAATAAATTATAACAAAAATCAATGAGATAAGATGTGATAAAATTAAGTTAAAAATGAACTCCACCCAGGGACACTTCTACCCACCCATTCTCTGAAGATGCCAGTCACAGATGCAGGCAAAATGTCAGGAATAAACTCTTCCAGAACACAGCCTCACAGCCCGGAAAAAAAAAACCCAAGGAAAATCTAATTGTAGACTAATTTTTCAAATAAGGTAATACCAAAAACATACAGTAATAAGTTATCATCTTATAGTTGGATAAGAATGCTAAAATACAAAGGCATTAAGAGCTTAAATAAGTTCATCCGCTTTGCATGCAAACCCAATACGTTCAATAAAATGAGATCTCAATTGTGCAGCTTTGGTTTTAAACTTAGCCAATCTAATGACTACATAAGTATTTGTACTCTGGAGGAAGTAGGTTAACCATTTGTTGCAGTCCCAATGTATAGTTCTGTCCAGTAATGTCCATGTTAACATAGGAGCAGGCAACTGTGCAGGGGTTTGAGGCCAATTTTTCTCCTCCTTCTCCCAGTAATTCTACCTTAGTCTGAGTCCTTCTCAAAATGGTGACCAGAAGTGATGTTGCATCATTTCCTGTCACCATTTTGAGAAGACTTCAATGAAAACAAGAGCTATTTGTGGAATTTTGAGGGGCTTTTGATGTGGAGCTGAGCTATTTTAGTATGTTTTGGGGAGGTAGCTGTGAGATGAAAACACACACCCCCAATCACACCATTTTTTTAAAAAAGAAAATGGGTGGGGGCCCCGAGGGCTTTGGGGGACCATTTGTTTCTGTCTTTTTAAAGTTTTTTAACATTGCTTTTAGATACCGTACTTCATCCAGATATAATTTCAGCTGTGGTAAAATTAGGAAACGAAAAGATAAACTAAAAAGAATGAATGTCATAGAATCATAGAATTGCAGAGTTGGAAGAGACCACGAGGGCCATCCAGTCCAACCCCCTGCCATGCAGGAAATCACGATCAAAGCATCCCCGACAGATGGCCATCCAGCCTCTGTTTAAAGACCTCCAAGGAAGGAGACCCCACCACGCTCCGAGGGAGTGCGTTCCACTGCCGAACAGCTCGATGACTGACAAAGAAGCTTACTTGTCAATGGTGCCTTCCATGTAATAAACCATTGGGAAACAGCAGATGGCTTCCAGAAAGTGATGGTCAGGCCTGTGAAGGGAAAAGGAAAGAGCTAAGCTTTTCATGGCGGGCAGTGTCTCTATGCAACCTTTTATTTCCCAAATCATCTACCCATCTCAGGCCACATCCCTCATTAAATCTTGGGGAAAGGGAAAGACTTGTTTAGATTTTCCTTGGTTTTTTTCCAGGCTGCGAGGCCATGTTCTGGAAGAGTTTATTTCTGATGTTTCATGTGCATCTGTGGCTGGCATCTTCAGAGCCTCTCAGCCTGGAAAAAAACCAAGGAAAACCCAAGGAAAATCTATGGATGCCGGCTGTGAAAGCCTTCGAAATACTTACTTGTTGTCCAGCAATAGCACAATGGGGTTTAACTCCTTTCGCGACCGATAGTAGGCCCGGAGAGGGACAATGAAGTTATACAAGCCGTTCCCAGCTGTCTCGGCCGACACGATGATTAGTTTGTTCTTAAAGCCGTAGGCCTTGGCGTCTTCATAGCTGTTGTGTTTGCAACCCTGGGGGAGAGATTGGAAAGAAGGGCCTTCATCACAGTTGATATTTTTCATAACTTTATGAGTCAGTAACTACATGTCAAAAAGGCAACAAAATCCTGTTAGTGAGTTGCGAAGATGCACTGGCATCTTTTTCAAACCACTGATCTGAGAACTGAACACATGAGGCAAGACACCATTAACCTACTATGGATGTTGGCTTCCGTGTCAGGTGAGTTTTAGTCTCTCTGTTGGAGAACTATCTACTGCAGATTTTGGGCTGCATCAATAGAAGTATAATGTCCCGATCAAGGGAAGTAATAGTGCCGCTCTATTCTGCCTTGGTCAGACCTCACCTAGAATACTGTGTCCAGTTCTGGGCACCACAATTCAAAAAGGATATTGACAAATTGGAGCATGTCCAGAGAAGGGCAACTAAAATGGTGAAAGGTCTGGAAACCATGCCTTATGAGGAGAGACTCAGGGAGCTGGGTATGTTTAGCCTGGAAAAAAGACAGTTAAGAGGCGATATGATAGCCCTGTTTAAGTATTTGAAGGGGTGTCACATTGAGGATGGAGCAGACTTGTTTTCTGCTGCCCCGGAGACTGGAACGTGGAGCAATGGATGCAAGCTCCAGGAACAGAGATTCCACCTCAACATTAGGAGGAACTTTTTGACAGTAAGAGCTGTTCGGCAGTGGAACACGCTCCCTCGGAGCGTGGTGGGGTCTCCTTCCTTGGAGGTCTTCAAACAGAGGCTGGAGGCCATCTGTCGGGGATGCTTTGATCGTGATTTCCTGCGTGGCAGGGGGTTGGACTGGATGGCCCTCGTGGTCTCTTCCAACTCTACAATTCTATGATTCTACGATTCTATGATTCTACTGTTAGTGATCCACAATTCAGCACCTCGGAGAGCTCCAGCTTATTCTATTGTCCCTTCATATTCGCTGGGGATTGGTTCCAGGGACCCACCCACCCACCCACATGGATACCAAAATCCATGAATACTCACGTCCCATTATATGCAATGGCAGAGCAAAATGGTGCCCCTTATATAAGATGGCAAAATCAAGCTTTGCTTTTGGGATTATTATTTTTTAAAGAATATTTTCAAGCCGTGAATACTTAAATCTGCGGATACCAAATCCATGGATACAGAGGGACAACTGTATTATTTAATGCTGCTTGTTCTTGTAGGGATTCTTGAGTAGATTCATTACCCCACTGACATGGAAGAAACCCACTGTCACTGTGTTCAGCAGTGGCTCATGGCAACCAGGGTCTGTATCATTAAAGTGGTGTGTGGTTTTTTGGACAGGTAGACACAAGGATGTTACTTGTCCACCCTTCCCTCAGCTTCCTTGAGCCATCTGAGCTAAGCATTCATCCTCGTAGTGGTACTGGAGGGAGAAGAGATACATTTTCTCAGGGGGAATATATTATTGAGTGGTGTCCCAGTTGTAATGTGGGGGGGCATTTGAGTGTGTTTTGGTCTTGAATGGGCAATAAAGAGCCACTAGTGTCACAAAATACCTGCTCCTGATGGAGATAAACATGGCTGGAATTGCTTTGTTAACAAATTAACAAATATGGATTCAACACAGCTCCTGCATTTTTCATCTGTCTGTCTGTCTGTCTGTCTGTCTGTCTGTCTAAAACTCTTGGGTATGTTTCCTTTCCCAGTGTGCTGATTGGCTGCTTACCCAACCAATCTCCTTCCCTCCCCCTCCCTCAAACAATCACCACCCACATGCAAATTCCCTCCCCACCTCCCAATCCACTCCTGCCACTCAATCTACATCTACACCCCCAGCCTCACAAGGGCCCCTCCCTCCTCTCCCTCCCTCAGCCAATCACTATCCACATGCAAATTCCCTCCCCACCTCCCAATCCACTCCTGCCACTCAATCTGCATCTACACCCCCATCCTCACAAGGGCCCCTCCCTCCTCTCCCTCCCTCAGCCAATCACCACCCACATGCAAATTCCCTCTCCACCTCACAATCCACTCCTGTCACTCAATCTGCATCTACACCCCCAGCCTCACAAGGGCCCCTCCCTCCTCTCCCTCCTTCAGCCAATCACCACCCACATGCAAATTCCCTCTCCACCTCACAATGCACTCCTGCCACTCCATCTGCATCTACACCCCCAGCCTCACAAGGGCCCCTCCCTCCTCTCACTTCCTCAGCCACTCACCACCCACATGTAAAACAAGGCAATATTTTAAAAATTTAGAAAGATGATAAATCATAAATGTAGTCCCCAAGGGGACATGTAGTCAAATGTAGGTGGTATACTACTGCAAAGTGTTTTTTTGGGGGTCTAAAATAGTAGAGTATAAGCTGTTACTGTATGAATCTTTCAAATATACTATAACTGTGTATGTTACACTGGGTCAGCTAGTATTTGGAAATATGGCTATGAGATTACCATGAGGAGTGCCATTCACATGATCAAGTGGACTTATTTATTTATTTATTTATTTATTTATACCCCAGTCTTCAGCCATAAGGCTATCAGAGCGGCTTACAAATTGTTTTAAGCAACAGCTATTTACACATCTACACTGCGTTAAACAGTTTCCAATGTGTGTTAGCTAATTGCCCCCACAAGCCGGGTACTCAATTTACCGACCTACGAAAGGATGGAAGGCTGAGTGAACCTTGGGGCCCGCTGGAATCGAACTTGCAACGTGGTGGCTTGCAGTACTGGCATTTAACCACTGCGCCACGAGGACTCTTTGTAACAAGGGAGTCATCCCATCCCTGTAACCATCCATGGCCAACAGACTGGCTGCACAACTTTGGGCCAACAGAAATTTCTGAGCCTCTTTCAAAGGCAGCTCCATGAAGAGTGTGTGACAATAATCCAGCTGGGATGTAACTGAGGTGAAAAGCAAACTCTTTCCCTGTTTTATTTATTTTTACCTTTTAAATAAATGGTGTTTGATCAGTTGTCAAGATGCCAGATGTTTCCATGAAAGAGATAAAATGAAGGCTGCCTGGAGGGTTCTCTCCACAAGAGTATAAATATATTGCATGGCTGCACATCACAGCACAGGAAGAATCTGCACATATACATGAGCATGTCTCTTTGGCTTTCTACATAGCTGTTGCCAGGGTGCTCACGTCACCTAAACTACTGAAAAGGGAGCCAGCATAGTGTAGTGGTTTGAGCATTGGACTCGGACACACATTCAAACTCTGGACACCAGGGTTTGAATCCCTGCTCAGCTATGGAAGGCCACTGGGTGACCTTGGGAAAGTCACACTCTCTCAGCCTCAGAGGAAGGCAATGGCAAACCCTTCTGAAGAAATCTTACCAAGAGAACCCTGTGATAGGTTTGCCTATAAGTCAGAGATGACTTGAAGACACACAAACTTCATTGGGCCCTTGATATCCATTGGGGTTTGGTCCCAGGACACCCCATGAATACCAAAATCTGTCGATGCTCACATCCCATTATATACAATGGCACAGTAAAATGGTGTCCCTGATATAAAATGGTAAAAACAAGGTTTGCTTCTTGGAATTTAATTTTTGGGCAATATTTTCAAGCTGTGGATGGTGGAAGCCATGGATACCAAATCTGTGAATACAAGGGCCAACTTTACTGAAAAATATTTCCAGCCACTGCTCAAGCTTCTGAAAATTCAGCCAGCTTTTCCTGTGCCAGGCACTTTCATCACCACAATGAAATCAAAGCTGTGATTTTTCTTGCCCTTGGTGGTTTTTATTAAATGCTGTCAAGTCGACTTTGATTTATGGCGACCCTACGAATGAGAGACCCCCAAGTCACCCAATCATCAACAGCCCTGTTCAGGCCTTGCAGACTCAGGGCTGTACCTTCCTCGCATTGAATCTATCCACCTATCATGCCGTCTTCCACTTTTTCTACCGCTTTCCAGCTTGCCAAGCATCATTGTCTTTTCTAATGAGTCATGATAGCCCTGTTTAAGTATTTGAGGGGATGTCACGCTGAGGATGGAGCAGGCTTGTTTTCTGCTGCTCCAGAGACTGGAACACGGAGCAATGGGTGCAAGCTCCAGGAACAGAGATTCCACCTCAACATGAGGAGGAACTTTTTGACAGTAAGAGCTGTTCGGCAGTGGAACACACTCCCTCGGAGCGTGGTGGGGTCTCCTTCCTTGGAGGTCTTTAAACAGAGGCTGGATTGCCATCTGTCGGGGATGCTTTGATCAAGATTTCCTGCGTGGCAGGGGGGTTGGACTGGATGGCCCTCGTGGTCTCTTCCAACTCTGCAATTCTATGATTCTATGATTCTATGATTCTATGTCTTCTCAGGATATGAGGTTTGTCTATTAAATAATGAGACTGTGTTTCTACATTTCTGACAAATCAGGGAAAACTGATTGTAAATGCTTGAGTGGTGACCTTGAACGTGTCTGAATCTGCACGACAAACATCAACACTCTCGGCCATTCAGTTAATTGTCAGTCATCGCTTAAAGCAGCTGTGTTGTCTGTTGTGTGCCGGAAAAATGCTAAATTTAAAAGGCAAGCAATGTGATATTTTGCAGCAACTTGAGGCTGACCCAAAACTTTTTCAAAAAGTCATCACTTGTGATGAAGCCTGGATCTTCCAGTATGATCCTGAGACAAAAAGTGATAGTCAATGTACTGGAAAACACCATCATCACCAAGAATGGAAAAAGCATTTCAAAGCAAGCCCACATTCAAAGCCATGCTTATTGGGTTTTTTTTGGGGGGGGGGGTGACATCAAGGGCATAAAAAAAGCCAGAGGGAAAAAGAAAAGGCCAGAACTGTGGAAAAAATGGCTTCATTCTTCATCAAGACAATGCACCTGCTCACACAGCACTTTCTGTGAAACAGGTTTTGGCCAATAAACACTTTATTACACTTGAACATCCTCCATATTCACCAGACTTGGCACCATATGACTTTTTTCTTTTCCCTAATGAGAAATTGGTGCTTAAAGGAACATGTTTTGAGTCAATTGATGCAGTAAAGAAGAAAGCACCAGATGTGTTGACACAGCTGACAGAAACTGATCTGCTCCATGCCTACGACCAGTGGAAAACAAGACTGCATGAGAAAACAAGACTGTGTGAGTATGAACGGGGAGTATATTGAAGGGGACAAGCATTAGAATTGTAATACATATAAATAAAGATTGGTTATTGTAGCAGTCCTGTTATTTAATAGACAGACCTCATATGTCCAAAGTATGACAGTCTCAGTTTAGTTATCTTGGTTTCCAGGGAGACTTCAGGCTTGATTTCTTCTCAGACCCACATATTTGACTTTTGGCAGCCTGTGGTATCCATAGATCTCTCCTCCACACCACATGTCAAATGAGTGGATTCTCTTCCTATCAGCTTTCTTCCCTGTCCAGCTTTCACAACCATACATAGAAACTGGAAATACAATAGCATGGGCAATCTCGACTTTGGTATTCAAGAATATATCTGTGTCCTATACAAGATATCTACCAGTAGAAGATAGTTTGCTGCTTCTTCTAAAGGAATTTTTGAACCCAGAAAAAAAAATGAAAAGAAAAGGTGGGGGGGACATTTATAGACTCCAGAGATGCTTACCTTATCCAAACGCAAGCAACAGAATGGAGCTTTGACAGGCAGAAGGTGGCACAGTGTGGGAGAGCTTCCGATGTAGGGAGAATTGGGTGGATAGCCCTTGACGTACCTATAAAACATAAAAAAAAGATTGGTCGAGATGTCAGTTGCCATTGGTAAGGATGGCCACCATTTACTTCCTTAATATCCTTTGGAATAGGGCATTGTGGGAAATCAAAGATGGAAGCTGATAGTCCAACGAGACATCACAAACTCTAGCCCTCCTCCAGAATTTACCTCCTGCCCATCTCCACCAAAACAGTCTAGATACAAAAGACCATTGCTTTAGTTATTCCATAATAACATATAGAGGGTATGGCGCTTTGGATGCCATATGGAAGAAAAAGCTGGGTATAAATTGATTGATTGATTGATTGATTGATTGAATGAATAAAATCACTCCCCTAAGAGCCATGAAAATTAGGGGAACCATTTTGACTTGGACCTAGGTTCTTTTAAAGAGAGACAGTATGGTGTAGTGGTTGGAGCATTTAACGGGGACTTGGGAGATTCAGATTCAAATGCCTGCTCAGCCATGAAACTGAGTTGGGTAAGCGTTCTCGACCTCATTGCCTTTACAGGGTCATGGATGAGGTTAAAGTAGGGGAGAAAAACCTTGAGATCACTAGAGGAAAGTGTAATTATTCAATAAAAAAATATAGTTATCTCTCCGTATCCATGGATTTGGTATCCACGGATTTAAGCATTCACCGCTTGAAAATATTCTTAAAAAATAATAATCCAAAAAGCAAACCTTGATTTTGCCATCTTATATAAGGGACAGCTTGCTTGTCCTTGAGCAAGCAGGAATCACCAGCATTGAGGCCATGACATTGAGAACACAGCTGCGCTGGGCAGGGCACGTTTCTAGGATGGAGGACCATCGCCTCCCCAAAATACTACTCTACGGTGTACTCGCCATGGGTCAGCGTAAGAGGGGTGCTCTGAAAAAACGATACAAGGACTCCCTGAAACAACATCTCAGGCTCGGCCAAATTGATCACCAACAGTGGTCCGCCCTGGCCTCACATCGGGAGGCATGGAGACGCACTATCCACAATGCTGCAGCCTTATTTGAGAACTCACGCCGAACAAGTCTTGAAGAGAAACGACAACGCAGAAAGAATCACAACCCAGAAACATCACCCAAGGAGACCTGCTGTGCTTTCTGCAACTGGACTTGTTTATCTCGGATTGGCCTTTTTAGTCATCAGCGCGCTTGCAGAAAGCGCAGGATGAGTCCTTCCTGAATCTTCGTTTGCAAAGAAAAGCCAGAGAGAGAGAGATAAGGGACATCATTTTGCTATGCCATTGCATATAATGGGACTTGAGTATTCACGGACTTTGGTATCCACGGTGGTCCTGGAACTAATCCCCAGCGAATATGAAGGGACAACTATAATTGTTTCCAATACACTCCCCATCATTCTGCCAACACAGAACCAGCCACAAGATGACACTGTGGCACCATCTTAACAAAACATACACACACATTCTTCTTCCAACTGCTCTTTTGGGATTCAAGCAGAAAGGAAAGACAGAAGAATGCTACCCAGCAATATAGCTGAAATTGAGCAGAAAAAAACTGTTAATGGGAGGTTAATTTATGCAAATTGGCCATTATTGTGGGAAATAAAAATAAATTTGCATGGCAACACTTCTGTAGAACAGCAAGCAGGATTCTTGCTGGGTCTTCTCATCTAGAGAGTACAATCCACTGTGCTCCAAAAAGCCACTTGGCTTTCCTCATGCGTCTTTTGCAGTCTGATGCCAAGAGGTATAGTTTCTCCAAGGACCTAGAATCCACATGCCCTCTGCTGAGATCTGTATAAGCAGGTCAATTATGAACCATATGATAATCCATTAGTCATAGCTGCTGTTCCTTTAGTAGGCACACTTCAAGACAGAAAAAATAAATAAGCACAGCAACAGTGCCACCTGCCAGTCATGGACTTCAGCATGCGTGAGTGCTGCCCAATTAACGATAGTGGTCCTTTGCTGTGTACCAAGGGTGAAGAAGTCTCTCTCCCATACCATTCACTTCTACAGAGACCATTCCCCCAAGTGTCTCTCTTAAGGGAGTTACATTTAAGACTGTGTGTGAAAAGATGGCATGATTGGCTATGTCACTAGGAAGAACACTTCCCTGCATATAGAATCATAGAATCATAGAATTGCAGAGTTGGAAGAGACCACGAGGGCCATCCAGTCCAACCCCCTGCCACGCAGGAAATCACAATCAAAGCATCCCCAACAGATGGCCATCCAGCCTCTGTTTAAAGACCTCCAAGGAAGGAGACCCCACCACGCTCCGAGGGAGTGCGTTCCACTGCCGAACAGCTCTTACTGTCAAAAAGTTCCTCCTCATGTTGAGGTGGAATCTCTGTTCCTGGAGCTTGCACCCATTGCCCCGTGTTCCAGTCTCTGGAGCAGCAGAAAACAAGCCTGCTCCATCCTCAGCGTGACATCCCTTCAAATACTTAAACAGGGCTATCATATCGCCTCTAAACCGTCTTTTTTCCAGGCTAAACATACCCAGCTCCCTAAGTCTCTCCTCATAAGGCACTGTTTCCAGACCTTTCACCATTTTAGTTGCCCTTAAAAAAGTATATAAAAAAGTAACATATGGTGAAGAAGGTTAGGTTGTGCCCCTGACATGCTAATTTTCTACTTGCAGGGACTTTAGGTACATTCAATCATTCTGACACAGTTTGAGTCAGGTTTTACTACCTCATGCTCTCACTATTTGAACCACAATGTTCAAAAGTTATTTTTTGAAATCATCACTTTAGGTTGGGGGGTTCTAGGTGTGTGATCCAATAATGTAATTTATTTTCCCAAGTTCTGGTTTAGTGATGTAAAATTCTGCTTTTATTCTTCCCCTCCTTGAAGAAGGTTGGGAATTTTATGACTCTTCTTGCTCTCTGTGGAGAGTAAGATATTTTCAACTGGATCATCCGTCACAGAGAAGCCAAAGCATTCCTGACAAATTGTTAAAGAATGAAGGCTATAAAACAATCAACTTTCTTTCCCTCCCTAACTCTTCTTGCAATTAGTGGTGTAAACCATAAAACTCTGTTTGCAGTGTCTAACAAGAAAGGATGGCCTGTGTTCACCCTCACCTGCAGCCAAGTGGGGTAATACAAATTGTTTTGACTGAGACTCACACAATTAAAATGGGGAATATCAAGTTATCTAGGTGATTCTACTATAGCTGTGTATGCTTATGCACAACGGGCGAGGTAAACAGCTGGCTCCAGAATCACTTACTGAGCATGTGTGAAGAGCAAAACAGAAAGAAAGAAAAAAGCAGATTAGCCTGCCTGACTAGCTACCTTGGCAATTTTCACATAAGCTATGTAACACTCCACAATCTCTTTTGACTAGCTGTCTTTCCCTTCCACAGGATCTAACAAGAGAGGATAGCCTGTGTTTATGTTTAGAAACAGTGGAGTAATTCAAATTGCCTTGACTGAGACTCACACAATTAAAATGAATGGCTAAGCCATTATTACTTTTATTAGTTGAGCAATAAAAATGTTCTGAATATTGAATTTCTCATTGAAGTTCCCCAACCAGTTACTTCTTTTGCAGATGAAGTATCTGAAAATTCTCACACCTGGGTGCACTGCTGGCAAATTTCTCAGCTCATAAAGAGAATGTAAATGAATCAAGAAATCAATTATCCTGCATGCTTAGCAAACAGCAACAAATTTTCATCACATCCCTACTCTGGTTTGAACCCAGTGTGAAACCAAAGATAGGTACAGACAGCTCACTAACTCTATAACAGGGAGGCCCTCATCGTCCGACTGAGTCATCTCATCTTCCGATTGGTCACTGAGCATGTCACATGGTAAAAGGGAAGAACTGTCAGCCACCTCCAGGACCGGGGCAATGCTGGGCCTCCTTTTGCCGGATCCATTCTCCGCTGGCAAGGTGAGTTTGCTGTTGTTGATTGGGCGGCATTCTGTGTTCTGCAGGTCCATGGCTACTGTGCCTAGGAAGAGAGGGAGACAAGGTGTCAAGCACAAGCTCCTTGCTTATTGGTCCACCAGGACAGCTAGCCAAGAAGGGGAAATTATCAAGCATATTTTCCCTCTTCCATAAGAACCTTCTATCTTTAACCTTGGCCTAAGAACCCATGTTTTCAATCCCATTCATAAGGGATTTGGGGTGGTGTGGAAGTGGTGTATGAAATGCGGAGTACATGCCACCAATGCCTCACCCTCACCTTGATTCCGACACTGCTGTGGAGCCTGGAGGAAGGAAATATCAGGACTAGAGGACACCAAGGGACCCGGAGGGAAGGAAGGAGGGGCAGAGATGGAAGTGGCCGAGAGAGTTGAGTAGGGAGGTGGGGCTATGGAGGGGAGCTGGCTATTTGAGGGAAACCAGGAAGGAGGAAGGGGTCAGATGCAGGAAGCAAGGGAAGGAGAGTCAGGGACATAGAGAAGTGGGAAACCAATAGAGGAGGACAACTGAAAATGGAAGGATGAGAAGTAAACTAACTCTGAGTCTGTTTTCCATGGATGCACAGGCTAGGACAGTTCCCTTCCCTGCTCAATGGTGCCGGGCACAGACAGGTGGGTTTTGCTTGGTAAATTAGACCTTTGACAGGTTAAACCCTACTTTCTGTCCCCTCCAAAAGGAATGTTAGGTAGCTTGATACAAGCAACAGCACTTTCTCTGCAATGGCTCGTATCTTGATGTTAGATCCCCGATGGATCAAATTATAGGCCTATTTAGTCTACTAGCCTGTTTCTCAAAGGGGCCAGACAGAGAGCTCTTGGAATCCCACAAGCAGGACATGATGCTGCTGGCATGATTATTTCCCTCGATCTAGACACTAGACATTGATGCAGCCTAGAATCACATTGGCTTTTTTATTGCCGCATCACACGGCTGACTCATGTTCAGCTTGTGGTCCGCTAAGACTCCACATGGCTAAGGGAGTCTGGGAACTGTACTCCTCAAGGCCTTTTCCCATGCTCTGATTTTGCCTAAAGACAAGAAGAACCTGTTGCAAAAATCCCTTCTGTCCAAAATTAATGAATCGGGAGTTCTTTTTCTTTTCGTTTTTTTAAATGGAGGCGATGTTTGTCTAGAAGGGGTGGGAACACACACACTTCACATTTCTAGCAGCATGAAAGTCTCCAGCTGAGACGACTTCCTGGGATTGGAGTGTATATGTTGTGTTTTTAAATAGCTCTTTTTGAAGGTGAAATGAGGTCTGCTCTTTCTTCTGCAAAGTGACTGTAGGTGGATTAATGAGAGGGGTCCCATTGTGACATAAAGCCAAGTTACATATCTCCTCCTGCCCAGACTTATAGGTAAGTGCCTGGCCTCCTTGAGGAGCTTGCCACAACCTCTTATTCATGAGCCCGGAGAGGTTAGAGGCAGGAGGTGCTTAGAATAATCCTTGACTCCGCTTGGAGGAGGGAAACAGCAAGAGAAAAAGCCTTTCAGTGGCTTACTGCGTGGGCGGAAAGAAGACAAAGCTGCGGAAGGGAGAACGATGATTCAGGAAAGGTGGAAAAATATTTCTTTCTTTTTTTTAAAAAAAGGCTGTTGCATGTCAGCCACTGTGTTTTTTATGCAACGTGACTTAGCCCTGAGACTTGCCAAAAGAGCTGTTTCAGGTACAACAGAAATTAATGCGATCTTGGACGTTTTCCCCTAGTGGCCACCAAACTAACATCAGGTCAGCCAATGGCTTCCATATCAGGGGTGTAGTGAATGTATTTTAGGTTTAATTTGAGATTTGAAATGAACGTATAAATTGGTTAATTTTGGAGATTATCAGACACTGCAAATGTGGCATTATAAAGATGCCAAAAGAACATGGAAGGGCACCCATTTTGCACAACATCATGCTCTGACGTTATGCTGTTGTTAATAAGGCATTCTTTTTTATTAAGGGACCAAATCATCAATTGATCTGCCATGGCTTTTTTGTCATAGAATTGCTAGTGTCTGAAACTGTGATTACAGTGTCAATGGGCGGTCCCCACCAGAACACTTCCAGGTGAGAATGCAAAAACTAGGTATGAGATGTTCGTTTTATGAACTTTCCCATTTTTCTGGCAAGTTTTTAAGTGTGTTTCAGAGCTTGTGTGTTCGTTTTGTTTGTTAATTTAGCTGTTTTTAGACTTTTAAGTGCGCTCACATCTTCTCGCAAGAACCACTGAGATCACGCGCATCTACCAATGAGAAATTAAACAGTGCTAGTGGTCATGCTCCTATAATTCCAGGGCTGCTTTTTCTTGTTATTACGGCAACATATGATAAAAAAAGTTTATTTTGCCAGGGCAGTTGCTCTTTACTGGTGAGACAGAAACATTTTTAGAAGCTCATCTGATAATCTCCTCTATTTCCCCAAAGAGATCCAGCACCATGAATCCAGAATTCTTTAAGTTCTGGAAGAAACCCTGAAATGGATTCACTGCACTACTAACTTGGAAGGCTCCAGCCACCCTCCCTTTAATATCTGCCAGGGACCCCAAAACTATTTTTAAGGTGTGGAGGCTCAAGAGTGGCAAGCAAGTCATTATGAATTGTGCGTACATGTGGGTATGCTTTTTACAAAACAATAAAAATGCAGAATACAGTGAATCATCATCATCATCGCTGAGATCCTATATCACAGACTTAGTTATGACTGTGTTAACTTTGTCTCATCTCATCTCATCTCCTGACCTGACTCCCCAAACCCACCTTAAGAGCCAGCAGCTGCATCGAGCAACAGAGGTCTGTTCTGCTGGTGATTGGGATACAGAAGGCTGATCTTCCAGCCCTCTCCCATCAGTGGTCTGTGGTGTGATGAGGAATTGCTATAGAAGTCCTTCTGATTGGCGCACCAAAGATTACTGGCTGAACAAGGCTCGAAATGTCATCCTTCTCCATCTCAGTCACCAGCAGAACAAACCTCCATCATTTGCTGTGGCTTCTGGCTGTTAGGGATAGGTTTTGGGGGGCACTTGTGATTGTGGTAATAATGTCATGATTTTGAATATGGAGCATGGCTGAATATGGAACAATTATGCATCTGTAAGATCCTGGAGTGTAAAAATACATCATTGAATACTAACGTTAGGATTGTCCACGTCATCGCATTTCCAGTTTCTATGTATGGCAGTGAAAGCTGGGTAGTGAAGAAAGCTGATCGGAAGAAAATCAACTCATGTGAAATGTGGTGCTGGAGAAGATTCTATGAGTACCATGGACTACTAAAAAGACAAATAAATGAGTCCTAAAGCTGATGAAGCCTGAATTCTCCCTAGAAGCCAAGATGACTAAATTGAGACTGTCGTACTTTGGACATATCATGAGAAGATATGACTCTCTAGGAAAAGACAACGTGACTCCAGTAAGAGATGACTCTCTAGTAAGGTCGAAGGCAGGAGGAAAAGAGGAAGACCACATTACAGATGGATAGACCCAATCAAGGTAGCCATAGCCCTGTGTCTGCAAGACCCAAGCAGAGCTGTTGATGACAGGGTGACTTGGAGGTCTCTCATCCATAGGGTTGCCATAAGTCAAAGGACTTTATCAGACAAGGTAAGTAGCGCAAGAAAACCACATCATCTAGAACATGATGACAACACAAAGGGCAACATTATCAGATGCCCTCATCATTCAGCCAAATCCGGGGGTGCAACGCTGGCACGGGCAAGGCATCACTTTTTTATTGATGAGCTAATCCATCAATAAAAAGTGACGCCTTATTCACGCCTGTGCTATGCCCCCAGAATGACTGAAAGACAACATCATCTGATAATTCTGCCCATTTCTGTTATCATCACATCTTTCTGGCATGGTTTTTGCAACATCTGATAAAGTCCAAGATCAACTTGACAGCCATTAATAAGAACAACCAAGAAGAAGGGAAATCACAGCTTTGATTCTATCCATCCATCCTCCCATATCAGTGGGGCTCTCCAAATTTTAATCTGACATTTCAAGGAGCTATCCAAAGTGCTGAATTTATCTGGGAAGTAGGTTTCTCTGCACCTCAGAAAGACCCCATAGTGTTTTGCACTAAAATTCAGAGCAGACGACTCCCCTCTCCTGACCTAGAATCTCCCAGTGTCCACTGCTGTGTACCAAACAGTCATGCTTTGGTTAATAATCAGGCATAGCCCAAAGCAATCCTGTTTTTCTTCCCTGGCTGAATACAGAATCGTTTTCTGGGAGAAGCAATCATTCCACCCCTCATTGTTTGTATGAAACACCCTGCCGAGAACCAGAGGCACACAACGAACAAAGAGAGCTTTGCAAATATATTGTGCTTATGCAAAGAATAAACCAGAGGAAGAAGGAAGGAGGACAGAGCAAAAATGGGGACAATTTGTCTGATGTTTAGATTTCTGTTGTGCCTGTGCAAAAGATGTACCATGTCTCTTCCTGTTCTGCCACTTGATCAGGGCTCACATTGACTGGTTAGAACAGAGATAGGCAACTATGTCCTCCCAGTTGTCATTGGACAGCAACTCCCATAAGTCCTAAAGTCAGCACAGACAAAGGTGAGCTATGCTGGGTGCTGGGGTCCCAACACATCTGTAGGGCCATTGTTGGTCAACTCAGCTGAGAATGAACACCCCCTTCTTTTTGTTCCCACAACTCCTACTTTAAATGACATCTCTACAATGAGAATGGGTCATGCCCTGACTCTCAGAGGACAGTGAGGAGGAATCGGAAAACTTTAATAGCATGCCTGGGCTAGAGCAGAGTGACCATCAACCACCACACGCTGAGGAACAGAGCATCCAACAGCTACAAGCTTCTGAAGGGCAGGGTGTCCAGCAGCCTCACTCATCTGAGCAACAGAATATTCCACAGCCACTAACCCTGGAGGAACAGTATACAGACTTATCCAGTTTCACTCAGGATTGTCAAGAAAAGGAACCTCTCTGATGATCACAAAGATTATATAGGAAGCACAAAGTAATCAGGAACCACCTGCAAGGATCAGCTGGATCATAAAAAACCAACACTTCCTCCAGAAGAGCATAGCTGACAACTAACCTGTTTGGGTGGAAGCCATGCCAAATCATGCTCCTTGTACACTCTGACTGACTGTGTCCTATCTTGGACCTCGCCTTCGTTTTGTGACTTCGCCTCTGGATTACCCCTTTGGATTGTTTGCCTGGTTTGCTGTTTCTTTATGTATGACCCTGGACTGGACTGCATTTTACTCTACATGTTGGTAAGCTGAACAGACTCGGCTACTCCCTTTGAACTGTGAAGCTGATTTACTGGATATCTGCAGCCTGCCCAAAGAAATACAGGACAGAATGTGTTCCCTGATGGTTTGAGATCTCTCAAAGAAGGAGAAAGGAGCTCTAAGCAAGGAATGAAAAGCAAGCCCTAAAGAAAACCACCTTGAGAATTTACAGCCAAAAGAGAAGGGAAATGGTAGAAGATGAGAGCCGCTACCAGTTTTTAAAACTATTATTGGGAAGGCCCAGAAGCAACTCACCCATGCTGGCAATGATGCTGTGCACTGGCAACCTTGATGGCCCATCATAGATCCCTCTCCCCGCAAAGCCTTTCTTCTTCTGCTTCTCTTCCTGCTTGAATATGAAGGCCGAGTTCTCCTCCTTCGTGATGTTGATGTAGAAGCAAGTGTCAGATGCAGTCATAATGTGCCGTGGTCCTGGGTTGAGAAGGATGCTCTTGTTCTCCTCCCTTTTCACACCCATCAAGCAGACACCGTACCTGAAAGGAGAATGTGTTCCCTGATGGTCTATGACCAAAGTCCCCCACTGGCACAACCCAACACTGATATATGCCATGTTCTACTTTCCCCTCTCATTTGTTACATTTTAAGGGTTTCCAGACCATCTTATCAAGCAAGATTCTGCCCCTCCTCTTCTCTCCTTCCTCCTGAGTTAATTGAGTACAAACTATTTTTGAGATTTGAACTCCGTTTGCAGTAAATCAATTAAGCTGAAGACAACGGGGGAAAGTCGGAGAAGGAGAGAAAAACTGGGACATTTTAAATTTAGTTGAAAAAGTGAGTGACAGAGAATTAATTGGGACAGTCCCGGTAAAATCCATACAGTTGGAGGGTATGAAATGACAGTGTAGAGGCTGTATATACGAGGATATTGCCTTTTGTAGCTTAGCACTGGTTGTTGGTATTTTCAAAAGCACACACCCAAAATCCTTTGGCCTGACTCTGCTGGTTAATTCCAACTGGAGTAGGTTCGTTGAGTCAACTGTTGACTGGGGAGTTAATGTGTAAGTAAATCTCATTGATTCAATGGGTCTACCCTAATCAGGACTACCCATAGGATTAAGGCCATTGTATTACTATACTAAGGGTGCCAGTGCCTTGATTTAAGTCAGGGGCGGGCAGTTACCAGTGTTTTGGGGGGGCCACATTAGCTCTTCAGTGGGTCTTTGGAAGGCTGAATCTCTTTCCATGGGACCTTGGATGGCAACACCCTAGGGTATGTGGGGGCAGTTTTTGCAATTCCACCCAATTTAATTTAATTTTTGGGGCAGTGTGGGCCTCCCTGGAGACTTTAAAAACTACATTGGGGCCACGTGTTTTCCCCACCCCTCTTCTAAATCTATGAATGCTCTTATATGATTTCAAGATTGTTGTTGTTGTTGTGTGCCTTCAAGTCATTTCTGACTTATGGCGACCCTATCACAGGATTTTCTTAGCAAGATATGTTCAGAGGAGGTTTTCCATTGCTCTCCTCTGAGGCTGAGAGAGTGTGACTTGCCCAAGGTCACCCGGTGGGTTTTCATGTCTGTGTGAGGATTCAAACCCTGGTCTCCAGAGTCACAGTCCAACACTCAAACCACTACACCACGCTGATGCTCTTTACCCTTGATTATTTTCTACTTGTCTATTAAAGTCTGTTTACTCAGCCAATTCAATTTCACTCTTGTCTATTCAGTTTTACCATCTCTTCATTCCTATATTCTTACTGTTGAAATGTAAGCAACAGTCCTAGGAGAAGGAAAACTCTAATCCCAAACCCGGGCAGATGGTGCTCGTCCAACCCTGTAAGGTCAACCATCTAAGAGAAGGAAACTCTAATCAAACCTATGGCCCGAGGACCTCGCTGCCACGTCCATGCTTGCAAGGCCACGGCAGATGAATCTCTGGTTTAAAGGGTGAGGCCAGTTCTGTGCACGCTGCGCTCCACCAGAAAAATCCATTGCACAGGCTCGACTGTTGAAATGTAATTTTGACCTAAATTCTACTGTTCATCCCAATGAGAACAGACCCACTGAACCAATGGAATTTATCTATGTGTTGACCCATAAGTCAACAGTTGAGCCAATGGGTCTAAGTCTGGTTGGGATGAACAAAGAGGAATCCAGCCAGTCAGTTGCAGCATGAGCAGGCAACTCCTAGTCTTCGGGAAGCTGTTGGGAGGCTATAAACAGGACGCAAGAGAGGGTCACTAGTTGCCCAACCTTGGTTGATGGCCAAACCGCTTTCTGCCCAACCCGCACAGTCATCCAGCCTTTTAGCTCACTTTTTGTGGGCATGGAAAGATGCATAAGTGAAGCTTTTTCCTTCATATTCCATGAAGAACTTGCTGTCGCCCATGCGGATGTGGTAGACCTCATTGCCTGAGCAGCGGCCGTACATCCTTTGCCACTGTTCTGGTGATTCCTGTCCTTCTCTGAAAGCAGATGAAAGAGGAGCAAAAATAATATGTGCTGGAACATCCATGTACTGCAGCAGTCTATCCAAGTTTCTTGGGGGGGGGAATAGAAGAACATGGCCTACTGCATCTAAGCCCTAGAGGTTGTCTAAATGGTCAAAATTAATCCTCAAGGAATTCTCCGGGAATACAACCTGTCTAAATGGGATCCCACCTCAATCTGCTGAATTCGGAAGGAGCAGGGCCCAAAATGTCAAAAACTCCACAGGAAAATCCTTCAAAACTTTTCCTGGGGTTTTTAAAAAACAGTGAGGGGGATGTGAAATTGAAGGCTTTCATGGCCAGCATCCATAGATTTTCCTTGGGTTTTTTTTCCAGGCTGTGAGGCCATATTCTGGAAGAGTTTACTTCTGATGTTTCTTTTGCATCTGTGGCTGGCATCTTCAGATGCAGGCAAAATGTCAGAAAGAAACTCTTCCAGAACATGGCCTCACGGCCCAGAAAAAAAAAACAACAACAAGGAAAATCTATAGTGAGGGAGGAATGTACATTCCTGCTCACTGGGACAAGCGATTCAATATGAATTGCTTTCCCATAGAAGAGGAAGCACAAAGCTGATTGGCTGGGCAAGTTTGGGAGGGTGGATCTTGCTAACAAGGCAAGCATCTACTGCCACCATGTTGGATTTTCACCTTTGTGAGCAATCGCTAAGGCAATAAAATGTGGTGTGTGTGTTTTTTTCTTTCCTGTTAAATTGAAAAACCACTCTAGTGCACCTTGGACATCATTAAAAAAAAACTTTGGCCACTGCAAATTGAAGTGAGTACAAATGTGAGTCAATCATTCATAACTGCCATCTTGCATGTGAAGCTTATGGCAGCAAAAACACCATTAAGACAACAGAGGCTGGATGGCCATCTGTCAGGGATGCTTTGATCGTGATTTCCTGCATGGCAGGGGGTTGGATTGGATGCCCTCGTGGTCTCTTCCAACTCTGCAATTCTAGATTCTATGATAAGTAGCAATTGCTGTGAAATGCCATTACTCCAATTTTTTTTGCCTCGCATAGACAAGCCCCTAGTCATATAGTACATCAGACTGGCCACTACTGGAATTGGGGTTGTAAATGAGACAGGGCTTTGATCTGGTTCAGCTGGGTCCTTCATGCGCTCTTGCATCCTTTAATTCAAATCCTGCCTGAACCTGAGCAAATGGAAGCTTTCTGGACTAACCGCTCAAAGCCGAGCAAAAGCCAAGAGATAAAGCTAAGCAGTCAGCCTGAACTTGCTGTGCGACACACCATCAAGCACATCCTTCTGTGACCATGTGCTCTGCTTCCTCAGTGCTCAAAGCCCAGTCAGCTGAAACTCCAAAAATGAGAAAAGTCAGCAACCCCACAATGACATCTTTCGTGATGAGCCACAACGGGGGCAAGTCGCTAAATGTGTTTTATTGCAGTGTTGCAAAGCATGACTGGGAGAGATGAGAATGAATTGCAAGAATCAAACACAGAGAAGGAGTGCAGATTTTTCTGGGGCTTAATGAGTTTTAGAGAACATCCTTTAGAAAACATACTTATAATCCTGGCTATCATTCTATGGAAAAAGTCAAACAAACGCCAAGCATAGTTCTACCTGCATTTGAATTCAAAGCCTAACAAACTCAAAGCTTTTGTAAATCATTGCAGGGTAGTTTCAAATAAGAAGTCTCATCCCAGCTTATTGGAGACAAAATATGGGATTTTAGCTCAGAAGTCCCAGAAGGGTTAAGACAGGGCGAAGACAATCATTTCAGACCTTGGAATAGAAATGCAAAGGATATTCGTGAATTCCAAGGGCTTGTCTATACCAGCTCATGAAAAACAGATTCCCTTGCAGCAATGACATTTTGCAAGCGCTGTGACCTGTCCTAATTTTTTTTTTTTTTTGCCCCCATAAGGTTCACACGCCCACTAGTAAAAATGGTGGCCACAAGTGATTTACTGTACTCACATTTGCACTTACTTCAATTTGCCGACAACAATCTTTTTTAAAAAAAGATGTCTAAGGTGCAATTGAGTGATTTTTCACTTGAACACAAAAGCAAAACAAAAAACAAAAAATCCCAAAATCCCAACACCCCATTTTCTTGCCTTCGCGCTTGCCTGCTAAGGTGAAAATCCAACATGGTGGTAGTGGGTGCTTGCCTTGTTAGCAAGCCCCACCCCCTGCCCTCATCCAGCCAATCAGATTTGCACTTCAACGTGCTTGTCCTAATGAGCATAAATGCGCACCTCCCTCACTGTTATTTTTTTAAAAAATATGGGAAAACCACAAAGGCTTTTCAGGAGAGGTTTTTGGCCTTTTTTGCACCCCTCCTTCACAATACAGTGAAATCACATGGAACGCCATTAGGACAGGTAGGACTCTCCTTGCATTCTGTGAGGCGTTTTCTCATCATTTGGACAACCCTCAAATAAGCTCTAAACCAGAACCAGTAGAAGCATTTATGGGTGATTTTAAAAAATTGTACATTTTTTTAATCATAATAGTTCCTCATTCAGTTCCCATTTCTTTGCCCAGTATTTTGTGATTGGGGACCATTTCCATCATGTTCATGTCTTTGTCCTTGATCAGATGAGTTAATCTATCCACCTCTTTCATGTCATTTGATTTAATTAACCATTCTTGAATTGTTGGAGGTTCTTTTTGTTTCCATTTCTGTGCTATTACTAATCTTGCTGCAGTTTAAAAATGACACTAAGAATACAATGTATTGATAACAGTACTTGAATGATTTTTTTTTGTTTTTAGTCTTATTTTATTTGAAATATAATAAAAATGTTTTTTTAAAGAAAAAAAGTTGTACATTTTTAATGCCAACCCTTTATAACTGCTTTGGGTACCCTATTGGGAGAAAGGCGGGACATAAATAACATCAAAAGAGCTAGCCAAGGTTTTGGTAAACCCTATATCTAAAACAGTTTCAGCACCTTGGACAGTTCCATTAACACCAAGAACAAAAAGTGAAAGCAGTTGGGCCATATCATGATTGTTGAAGGCTAGTGGGCACCATAGTAGCTGGACTCTCTCTAAGTCTTTACACTGCTTGGCTTTTACTGATTGATCAGTTACTTACTGGCCTCTGGATGTGTGAACGAGGAGTGTGATGAGAGTGGAGGTGGCCGGGCAGACGCAGTTCAGAGCCAGCATAGCGTACTTGCATTCCTCTTCACAGACCACATGATCTGAAATTGAGAAGAGTCCTGCTGTGATCTCCAAAAGCATCACTGGGAATTGTCATGCTACTATCATCAACAACAACCCACCATTTTCTTAAGTACAGGTCTCACATACACACACACACCATGGCGGATACGTTCCTGGACTAACTGTTTATAAGTGAAACCACGGATAATAGTAAAACCTGTTAAAATAAAGGACTTCCCATGCAAACATACCATAAAGTTGTGTTGGAGGACCTAGGAGATGCCTAGAGAAGATGCCTCTCTAGGCATTTTTAGCACAACTCTATGGTATGTGTGTCTATTTTTTCAGCCATGGATAACTGAAACCATGGATATTGGTTCAGTAGATGTGGGTGTGTGTGACGTGTACTTGAAATTCTTTTCTCTCTACTCACAACGGGAGGCAAGGGTACGGAGAATTTTGCTTGATTTGTGGGGTGTTTGTGACTCCCACTCCCATAACCCCCCAGCAGCCTTGCCGGCTGAAGGATTCCAAGACTCATAGTCCAAACCAGTAATTTTTCCAAACTCTGGTCTAATGGAAGAGAGGGAGTTTAGGCTGAAGGATGGGTGGTCCTCAGGATGACAATTAATCCTCTATGCTTAGACACAACCCAGCACCAAAAGAACAGAGATGTTACTTTTGAGGACTACGACTCCTTAGTATCCCCAGGCAGCCTGGTTGTACTGGCTTGGGGATTTGGGGACTTGTAATCCCCAAAGGTAACACAATCCTGCTTTGCACAGTCACAAGGCTTCTTTCAGGCTGTGCGTCACTCCTTGAGCATCATGGCTGTTGTTGCTTCTCCAGCTTAGGTAAGTTCAGCAATTAGCCATTCCTTTTGAATTCTGTTCTCTATTTTGCCTTTTCTCTAGAGCAAAGATTCAACCCAGTGAGGGGCCCCTCCAGCAAGCCAAAACCACCACAGGGAGCCCAGAAATGGATCATTGTCGCGTCCCAGTTACTAAGCAGTTGGTGGAAGTCGATTAGACACAGGGCAGAAAATGCAGTATGTTTTTCATCTCCCACCATCCATGTTTTCAGCTGATAGGAAGGTGTTTTTTTTTTTTTAAAGAAGGAGGAAAAGGAGAAGAAGAAACATCTACCCAGGGAATCCAAATGGGATGCAATAAACACAGGGTCCGGTGGGCAGGTGGAAAAATAAGAGCTGGCAAAGCAATTACAATCCAAGATGGACCACCAAGGAGGAAAGAAATACAAGAGAATAGAACAGAGAGCCAGATTTGTGCAGTTAGCTTTTTAGACTAAGAACTTTTTCAGATGGGGCCAAATACCCCATTCCTGCCCCCCGTGGCTGTAATCTCTGAACAGGAACAGGGCTCCTGTTCGCACACCCGTGCTTCCGTTTCTGCAATGGAACAGGTGGACTAAAATGGGTGGACTAAAAACAATGTTTCCCCATGAATACTTTATTCTGGGAGAAACACAATGACAGGACAAATGCAAGACGGAACAGGGAAGACATTGTATGAAAGGGAAACCCTTTCTCGACCTTGTTCCATGCCGACAACGGAGTTTTTAGCCCATGTGAAAAAGTCCTAACACAGAGAAAGGCTGGGTTCAAAACTCCCTTCACCCATAAAGCTCAATGGCTAATGACTTGCAATTATTTCTCAGCTTACTCTACCCCACAGGATTGTAAAGTCTCGTCTATATGAGCCTGAAAAAAAACTGGAGAGTTCTGCAGTAATAGCAAATAGCAGCAGCTGTGACTTGTCTTAACAGTTTTATAACCCCCATAAACTTTGCATGCCCTCTAGCCAAGATGGTGGCCGCGGGTGAATTACCCATGTTTTTAAATCTGTGCTGCTGATCTTTAACAAAACAACAACAAAAAACCCAACTATTTCCATGGTGTGCACAAGTGATATTTCGCCTTTACACACAAAAAACCCAACAACCCGTTTTATCGCCTTAGTGAGTGATCGCTAAGTCAAAAATCCAACATGGCAGCAGTGGGCGCTTGCCCTGTTAGCAAGCAACACCCCCTGTGCTCATCCAGCCAATTAGGTTTGCGCTTCCTCTTGTATGGGAAAGTGATTCAAATTGAATCATTTGTCCCAATGAATGGGAATGTGCATTTCCCATGGAGCTTTTTAAAACTCCAGGAAAAATCATGAAGATTTTCCTGGTGTTGTTTTTGGAGTATTTTGCTGTCCCCCTTCCAAATAGGGCACATTGATGTGGGTTCCCATTAAGACTGATCAAGTTCCCAGAAAATTCCATTAGGATTATTTTGAACGTTTAGACCAGCCTTTCTCAACTTTTTTTTATCCAGGAAATTTTTTATTTATTTTTATTTATTTATTAGATATTTATACTCTGGACTTCAGCCACAAGGCTATCAGAGCAGCTTACAAATTGTTTTACGCAATAGCAATTTACACATCTACACTGCATTAAGCAGCTTCCAATGTGTGTTAGCTAATTGCCCCACCAAGCCAAAGACTACAAAAAATAATTTTCAGGTCTCAGGGAACCCCTGCATAAACATTATTCTATATACTGCTGCTGCTTTCCTCCAACAATCACAATCTCTTAAGGAACCCCTAGCAACCTCCTGGGGAACCCTGGTTGAGAAACACTGGTTTAGATGACGCCTCAGTCTAATGTGGGAGAAGTTATGGAACCCACTCATAGCACCTCAGAGAAAGATAGGAAGAGCATGTCCTATATTTGTACACATATCACCTTGAGAAAACCTGGAGTCCTGCTTTCACCTCTTGCTCCCTACTTGGTAAATTGTCTTAAAAGTCTGTCTAGTGTCTCGACAAGAGGCATAGCTCTAGAAAGTAAAGACACGCTGTTTCAGGACCAGTCTTTCTCTCAGGTTAAGTGGTGGGCAACCTGTAGCTCCCATACTTCATGAAGCCCACAAACTAATTTCAGGTGTGAAGTTGAAGGCTTCCACAGCCGGCATCCATAGATTTTCCTTGTTTTTTTTCCGGGCTGTGAGGCCGTGTTCTGGAAGAGTCTACTTCTGACGTTTCGCCCACATCTGTGGCTGGCATCTTCAGAGAATGGTTGGGTAGGAGTGTGTGTGGAGTTTATATACTGTGAACCCCTATTGGGGAGGATATGTAAATTTGTGTATTTGAATGGCTAGTTTCTGGGTGGAGATATGCAAGAAGGATTAGTGTCTATTTGGCTAATGGTTGGTTGATGGGCCATTATCTGCTGGGATTCCCCCTGTCCCTGGGTGGAATTATTTTGTAAGTGTTGAGTTTTGATTCTATTGTATTTGAAAACTGGGAGCCAGAATTTGTTTACTTTTAAGGTTTCTTCTTTACTATTAAAGTTGTTCATTAATTTCAGGTGGCCTGCAGCTCAGTTCAAAACCCTTCTACAAGCGATTCGAGCAAGCCTCTTGATAGAAGGATTGGTCACTTTGTCTGCAGCCCGCTAGATTTGGGAGGGGGGGTATGGGAGGTGCAGAGAGAGAGAAAGAGAGAGTGTGTAGCCCCCAGAGTGGGGAGGAATGAGGAGAAAGAAAAGGGCAATGCAAGAAGAGAAAGAAAATTGTTGGTGCAGAGAGAGTGTGAGGTAAGAGATGGAAGAAAGAAAACTAGCTGACCCAGTGTAACATATGCCGTTACAGCAGATTTGAAAGGTTCACATGTTTCAGCTATATGCTATTATTTTAGGAAAATAATATTGCATGGTTTTACATGTAGGTGGTGAGTGGCTGAGGGAGTGAGAGGAGGGGGGGGCCCTTGTGAGGCTGGGGGTGTAGAGGCAGAATGAATGAATGAAGAAAAAAGCCACTTACCAGCAAATTTTACATGGAACTTGTTCTCTGGTTTCAAGATCTGAACATACAGAGGGCAATTTGGAGCAAAGTCCTTCACTGCCCAAGCCCTGAGAATAGTTTGATGATCCTATAGAGAGAAGAGATAAGCAACCATCAGAAATCTGTTTGTACAAATGACGCTAGCTTTTCCAAACCTAGTAGCCCTCTAGATGTGTTAGACTAAAACTCCCATCATCCACAGCCAGACTTAAGAATGTGGATGTTGTAGTCCAGCATGTTTGGAAGCCAGGCAGGTTGAAGCTTTTCAAAGCTCAAAACTGGATCACTTGGAGCCATGGGTGGAATTTGGGTGAGGATAATTTCTGAAGTAAAATGCAAAGTACAGCTGTCCCTCCATATCCACGGATTTGGTATCCACAGATTTAAGTATTCACGGCTTGAAAATATTATTTAAAAAATAATAATTTAAAAAACAAACCGTGATTTTGCCATCTTATATAAGGGACACCATTCTGCTATGCCATTGCATATAATGGGACCTCAGTATTCACAGTTTTTGGTAACTACAGGGGGTCCTGGAACCAAACCCCAGCGAATATGAAGGGATAACTATAAATCAACTTTGAAAGAGTTGAAGAATAAAAATAAACTTTCTCATATATACATAAAAAGGACCGAAGTAGAGAATACCTCTTAATTTTCCCCAAGGACAGAACCCAACAGCTCTGAAGTCACAGTCAAAAAAGTCCTGCTTTTTATAGTTGGGTGGGAATGAATAATATTTACAGTATGACACATTGTTGCCTGATTTTTGAGGGACAGGGTGGTTCATATGGAAGAATTCATATTCACTACAACAAATGTCAAACACTGAGAAGTATTAAAAATTGAAATCATGTTGTCAGGTTTCAAGCAAAAAGAATATGAAGCAGTTGGAAAACCTGTGACAAATATCTGAATGTTTAGAGAATAGCAAGGTGGGCAGACGATATTCCCCACCCTCAAGTTGGTAGATAACTGTGATAATAAATGTGTTTCAGCTCCATTTCTTTGCATGTGCAGATTATTTATTTATTTATTTATTTAATTCAAATGCCACCTTTCTCCTGACATGTGGCTTTTGTTGTTACTGTGTACCTTCAAGTTGTTTCTAAGTTATGGAAACCCTTGTAAGGTTTTCCTGGCAAGATTTGTTCAGAGGGAGCTTGCCATTGCCTTTCTCTGAAGCTGAGAGAGTGTGACCCACCCATGGTCACCCAGTTCCATGGCCAAGCAGGGATTCAAACCCTGGTCTCTCAGAGTCCTAATTCAACACTCAAACCACTACTTATAAAAAGGCTAAAACAAGATAAGCTAAAAATGTGACAATAAAACAGTTAAAACACAATTAAACAAATCCAAGTGAGTTGCCCCAGTAAGGAATCAACCATTTTTGATCAGGAAGAGTGGCAGATTCAAAACTGTCCTAGTATCTTGGACTCACAGCAGCTGTGCGGTCCACTTCGTTGCGGCTGCTCAGAATGAAACACGCTTCTCCATTGTCCATCCTGAAATTAGAAAGGTTTCCATCAGATAGACCTGGCAGGCAGTCAAAAGCCAGATAAAACCTTCAAAAGCTGGGAAGGGGATGAAACCTACTTCTCATTCTTCCTTTTAAAACCCTCCTCAAAAATCCTTTCTCCAGTTGATGGTTAGCATCCAGTTAGTGCCTCATGATGGTGTAAGTCCAACGTTCACCACCATAAATCACTTTTTTGGTCATTGTGCATTCTCCCCTCTGGCTTCTGGTGCTGGGAAGACTCAGAAGGTGGGGGATCCTCCTCCTTTGGAGGCTTTCACACAGGGGTTGGGTGCCATCTTCTTTCAGGAGGGTTTAGCAGGGCAGGGGGTTGGACTAGATGGCCTTTGGGATCCCTTCCAACTCTGATTCTCCCATTTTCATCAACCTCATGCAATGGCCAATATCACCCACACCCACTTTTTAGCTGCAGGGAACTCCCTGCTTCTTCCTGGTCATTTAGTGATTGGCAGAGAGTATCAGAGAGGCATTTGGCTATGCTCCTGTAGCCAGATGCAAAACAATGACATAATCCACTGAGACCCCAAAGTGGGTGGCTTTGTAATTTCTTACATAGAACTTCTATCCCACATCTCAGCAATGCAAGATCTTGACCTACAAACCACTTCCTGTGAGGTGATGAGGTGGGTTTACTTTCTGTCCGAGAATGATGTAGGATATGGAGGGGATAAGGAGGCTGGATCTAACCCTTCTGTCTTCATCCTGACCAGAATGAAGCCCAGATAACCATGATTGCATTTGATCACTCTTTTTATCCTTGCCTTTCCTTCCCTATCCTAAGTGGTGTTTCTCTGTTAGCTAATTTTGGATTGTAAGTGTATAGGGTTGGGGAAAGATTTTTCCCTTGCTACCCTTGTTGAAGAACTGGGGGTCAGAAAGCTGTGGTGATCATAGAATCATAGAGTTGGAAGAGGCCACAAGGGCCATCTAGTCCAGCCCCCTGCCCTGCAGGAACACATAGTCAAAGCACTCCTGATAGATGGTCATCCAGCCTCTGTTTAAAAACCTCCATAGAAGGAGACTCCACCACACTCCCAGGCAGTGTATCCCACTGTCAAACAGTTCTTACCATCAGGAAGTTCTTCCTAATGTTTAGGTGGAATCTCTTTTCATGTAGTTTGAACCCATTGCTCTGTGTCCTAGTCTCTGGAGCAGCAGAAAACAAGCTTGCTTTATCCTCAGTATGACATCCCTTCAAATATTTAAACACGGCTATCATCTCACTTCTTAACCTTCTCTTCTCCAGGCTAAATATACTCAGCTCCCTAAGCCGCTCCTCATAGGGCATGGCTTCTAGACCTTTCACCATTTTGGTTGCCCTCTTCTGGACAAACTCCAGACTTGTCCATATCCTTCTTGAATTGTGGTGTCCAGAACTGGACACAGTATTCAAGGTGGGATCTGACCAAGGCAGAATGGTGATGTACTGCAAATCCCCCAGAGACATACCAAAATCACTCCCCATCGATCCTCTGCCTGCCCCCTGGTTTACTGGACTAGCTTCTTTTGGCAAGCATGAGCAAGTTTCCAAAATCTCACAGTGCTCTTTACAACACTGTAAATCTGCTGAGCCTGCCTCTGTTCACCAACTTACTTTGCCCTCATGAGATCCTGATCTTTCAGGGCAGATCCCTGGAGGTAGATCACACGCTGAGACCACAGGGGGATCTGTAGGACCCGCCGCACCTGAATATCCATCTCTGTTGGACAGAGGATCACCACATAGTAATCCTGAAAGAGAGAGGTAGAAATGAAATCATTAAGTATACTTTTTATTGAACTAACAGGAGACCTGTTTGGGTCTATATGCTGGCTGGGAGATTCTGGGAGTCGTAGTCCAAAAAGGAACTTTTCCAAACACGGGGTCAGAGCAGAGAGGTCTATATGTAGTCCTGATGGCCCTGGGAATCTCTTGGGGAAGCCCACAGACAGAACAGGAATATGATAGCATCCTCTTACTCATACTTCCCAGCAACTGGGTTTTAGTGACACACTACTTCTGATATGGGAGGTGATGTATCTCTGTCCTGATTCATAGACACTGATAGCCTTATCCTTTATGAATTGGTCTAATTCCCTTTCAAAACCAACCAAGATTAGAATTCCCAAATCTCAAGACCTGGCCTCGCATCTCCAGGCCTCAGAGCAAAGGGAAAGAATCTCAGGGCAAGAGTGCAGCTTGAAAGGTATGCGTATCCATGTTTTCTGTATTTCTTAGACTCGGTGGTTGTTTTTTTAAAAAAAGCAATGGCATACTCTGTAGATAGAGAGCCAATGTGGCATAGTGGTTTAAGTGCCAGACTTGGACTCCAGATTCAGTTCTCTGCTTGGTCATGGAAACCCCCTTGGTGACCTTGGGCAAGTCACACTCTCTCAGCCTCAGAGGAAGGCAAGGCCAACCTCCTCTGAAGAAATCTTGCCAAGAAAACCCTGCAATAGATTCACCTTAGGGTTGCTGTTTCCAGAACACAGCCTCACACCCCGGAAGAAAACCCAAGGAAAATCTATGGAATAATAGTGCTAAGATGTTCATTAAAAAAAATAGCAAAGCAGGGGAAAGCAGCAAATTAGAAATCTCAAAAAATGGGGCTAGATGTTTCCAGCTATTCACAAACATCAGTGGTTTAAAACAGCTAGCCAAATTATTTGGATTTCTTCACTTCTTTTCCCTCTTCCCTAATTTTTTTTAGTTCCTAATCTGATAAAGAGTTCTGGAGAACCCCAAAGCTTGCACACTTTTGTAAAATTGCAGTTGATTCTAAGCGGCTTACCACAGTCTGAAGTAAAATGGCACTGCAGCAAGAAGGTTCGGTCTTCCATGCTGCCTTACCGCATGATGTCATTCATCTGGTGTTCTGTTGTTCCAGTCCTGTAGGAGACCGAGGTAAAAACGCATCATTTTGCTAGTGGGTTTTTCCCAGTTAGCAAAAAGATGTGGTTCTACCTTGGTCTCCCACAGGACCGGAATGAAAGAGCAACAATGTTGTGCAGTAAGGCAGCAAGGAAGATAAAACTTTCATGCTGCACTTCTGTTTTATTTCAGAGTGCAGTAAGACCCTAAAAGTACTGCCCACCTGTGGTTGGACTGGAGACTTACTAAGTGAGTATGAGTAGAGATAGCTTAGCTTTCACCTGCAGTCTAGGATGCGCGTAAAATTCATTGAGGAAGTCCATGAGGAGGTCAATTTTGAGGGAGCTGACACAAAGGACGACGTGTTTCTCCGTCTGTGCTCGGTGACGGCTGTAGTTTCCTCCGGACTTCTGGCGTTCCATCCACAGGTAGACAAGTTCCTCAAACTGTGCAACAAGAGAGAGTAGGCTGTTTACTCAGCTTTGCAACAGGGCTGTCACTTGCCAGAAAATGGATCCTTAAGATTTTACAAGATCTTTAGCCTTTTCTGCCAAAGCATGCTGGTGCCTCACCAAACTACAAATCCCAGGATTCCATAGGAAGGAGCCATGGCAAATAATCCAGTTTCAAACTGGGTGATTTGTGTAGTGTGGATTTGGCCCTAGGCTGCTGCTGCACTGCAGAAATAATGTAGTTTTGACACCACTTTAACTGCCATGGCTCAATGCTATGGGATTCTTGGATCTGTAGTTTTGTGAGATATTTAGCCTTCTCTGTCAGAGAGCTGTAGGGCCACAGCAAACTACAAATCCCAGGATTCCATAGGACGGAGCCATGATAGGTGTCAAACTGCAGTTTTTGCTGCAGTGTGGAAGCAGCTTCGGTCATGTCACATAACCTGCCTTGTGCTTGCTAAGATAACTGGCTGAGATAATGGAGATAAGTAAGGTAGAGGATCCTATCCTAATATCAGTTACCTTTTGCACACGGACCAAGGAAGGCACTGACTCATCCTTCGCTGGAAGCAGTAAAATAATTTAGCCTTTTGCTCCCTCTTCTTTAAAAATGAAAAGCCAGGCAGGATATCTAGATCTGTAAACAAGAAGTCCAAGAGGAGAAGAAAAAAAACCCCAGCTGCTTCTGTTTTCTTCTTGGCTCAAGGCATCAGACAGCCACAGCTCAATGATTTGGTGACAGTTTGCACAGCTGAGTAAAAAAACACCAGAAGCCTCCTAGTATCCAGGCAGGAGAGCTGGCTTGCAGGCTTCAAAAGGTCAGCTCTCTCTCATCCAGCTGGGCAGCCAAGGGTAACATTTCTTGGTGGAGCCCGTCAGCTCAGGAACGGTACCTCAAGAGATCCGGCAACTTGCCAACTTGGATTGCAAAACATTGAGTTGACTTAAGCTTGAACAAAAATGTCTAAATGGAAGCCGTACATTTAGCCCCATGGGATGCACTTCTTTGCAAGAGAACTAAAAGATGGATGGAAAAGTTCACAAGTGGGATTTTAGCTGCTCTGGTTGCAGTATTGTAGTGACTCATTTAGAAGCAAGCCTTGTTGGTGTAAGCATGAGAGGACTGCCGAACCCAAAGGGTGCTCAGCAGTGGCTCCTCTTCGTCTTGGAAAAATGTGACCAGTGGAGTGCCACAGGGTTCTGTCCTGGGCCCAGTGCTATTCAACATCTTTATCAATGACTTGGATGAGGGAATTAAGGGCATAATTATCAAATCTGCAGATGACACCAAATTAGGAGGAGTAGCTAATACCCTAGAGGACAGGAACAAAATTCAGAATGACCTGGATAGACTGGAGAGCTGGGCCAAAGCTAACAAAATGAAATTCAATACGGAGAAATGTAAAGTACTGCATTTAGGGCGGAAAAATGAAATGCATAAATATAGGATGGGAGAGACCTGGCTGAATGAGACTACGGAGATTTTCAGACCTGCAAAAATTCATGTCTGCCGCGCGAGCAGCCTCCTGAAACTGCTGCGCAGCAAGAGTCTTCTTCGGACGACGCTGTGCCTCTTGCGAAACCGTCCGTGTCACTTCCGTGAAGCTTCGGACGGCTCGGCGCCATATTTCAATCTCGGGCAACCTCCGTGATTGAAATATTGCGCCGAGCCGTCCGAAGCTTCACGGAAGTGACACGGACGGTTTCGCAAGAGGCACAGCATCGTCCGAAGAAGATCCTTGCCGCGCAGCAGTTTTGGGAGGCTGCTCGCGCGGCAGACATGAATTTTTGCAGGTCTGAAAATCTCCTACGTGCGAAAGGGATCTAGGAGTCCTAGTAGACCACAAGTTGAACATGAGCCAACAGTGTGATGCGGCAGCTAAAAAGGCCAATGCGATTTTGGGCTGTATCAATAGAAGTATAGTGTCTAGATCAAGGGAAGTAATAGTGCCACTCTATTCTGCCTTGGTCAGACCTCACTTAGAATACTGTGTCCAGTTCTGGGCACCACAATTCAGAAAGGATATTGACAAATTGGAGCGTGTCCAGAGAAGGGCAACTAAAATGGTGAAAGGTCTGGAAACCATGCCTTATGAGGAGAGACTTAGGGAGCGGGTATGTTTAGCCTGGAAAAAAGATGGTTAAGAGGCGATATGATAGCCCTGTTTAAGTATTTGAAGGGATGTCACGCTGAGGATGGAGCAGGCTTGTTTTCGGCTGCTCCAGAGACTGGAACACGGAGCAATGGGTGCAAGCTCCAGGAACAGAGATTCCACCTCAACATTAGGAGGAACTTTTTGACGGTAAGAGCTGTTCGGCAGTGGAACACACTCCCTCGGAGCGTGGTGGGGTCTTCTTCCTTGGAGGTCTTTAAACAGAGGCTGGATTGCCATCTGTCAGGGATGCTTTGATCAAGATTTCCTGCGTGGCAGGGGGTTGGACTGGATGGCCCTCGTGGTCTCTTCCAACTCTGCAATTCTATGATTCTATGACTTATGTCTGGCAAATTTTGAAATGAAAGTGCTCATCATGACAATCTCTGTAGCCAAACCTTCAAGGCATGTCCAAAAATGCAGGCAGCTGAGTTGATTTGCTCCCACAAACCTGTTTTCTTCAGCACCAGGAGCAGGTCTTTTGTAAAGCCAATGGATCTTAAGCATCAATTCAAACCAAATTCCACCCCCCCCAATACATTGCATAAAAGTAGGCAGCACGCACGACCAATCCCAACCGTAGTGTTGCTGGGGAACACTCTTGGAGGATTTATGGCTGATCTCAGAGGGAACAAAGAAGGCAGAAGGGGAGCAGATAGCACCATTGTCCCTGCTGATCAAGAAGTCATGGCACTTCAACGCTGTAAGTCCTGGCTCCACTACAACACTTTTATAGATACATGGATGTGCAGGACTATGTCATTGTTCAGAATTGACATAGCTTTCCAGAGCTGCTCATTCTTGATGTGACAAGCTATTTCAAGCACACCAAGACAGCCTATTCCAAGTTCATTAAACAAGAATTCTCACCTTCAGTGCAAGAACAAGACTTGCATTTTTGGGGGGGGGGGTTGGTCAAAGTTTCTGCAACTTTCACACAAAAGTCTTTGTACAATATTAGTGTCTTTTAACTTTGTGAAGCAAAGCCTAGCATGCCTACTCAGCAAGCACAGGACTGGCTGATTGATTGGAAACAGACAACCCAGCTGATGCTTCTAATTTTTTCAAAGCAATAGCTATTGTAATTTAGCCATGTCATTTGCATGATATTTGCAACATGCATGCTCATTACAAAAATCATTCTCACAAATGCAAAATAATTTAACATCACTCAAGACCAACAGAAAATACAGGTCAACCCCTCTATCTACAGACTTGGTATCCACAGTTTCACTTATCCACACACACACACAAAATCTTCTCTCTAGATATTTCTAGATTCTCCAATGTGATTCTATTGTCAATGTCTGGCGTTCATCTCATTAAAAATAATGGGGTTCCCTATTATCCACGGTTTCACATATTCTATGGGGGAATGTATTTCCACGGGTCAACCTGTTTCTTGCTGTCACTCAGGCAAGGAGAAAAATTTTGCACATCATTGCTGCCTTATGAGAATGAGGCAAGCAAAGATTGACAAGCCTAGTTACAATATGCTGGTAAATATGAGCCACTAGACAGATCAGATCTAGGTATTGCAGGCTGAACTTGTAGGAGATGCTTAGTTAAAAGGGGAACACTCAGCCTGTCCAGTTTGAAATAGGACAAAATGAAACTGAACACTTTAAAAAAGTAATCCGGTTGAATAAAAAATAATGTCATCTGCTCCTGTTTTCCTGATTTTCCCTCCATTTTGTATTAAAGAGTTAAGAATTTAGATTAAGTTGGTGGGGGTGGGGGTGAAGTACAGGCTGGCCCCCATATCCATGGGTTCAGTATCCATGGTTTCACTTACCCACATCCCCAAAAAATGTTTTCTCTAGACATTTCTAGGTCCTCCAGTGTGATTCTATGGTCAACTTCCAGTGTTTGTCTCATTGAAAAGAATAGGGTTCCCTATACCTGAAATCCACAGTTTCAGAAATCCATGGTGTGTGTGTCTTGGAATATATCCCCTGCAGACACGGGGGTTGATCGGTACTTGATTTTCTACCCAATATTTCCCCACTGGTTTGTTGTTCAAACGGCCCACACAACACCATCCAAGAGTTGAAAGTACTAAATTAAATACAGATTGACTTTACAAAATTATTAACGCTTTGCAAGGAACTTTACAACAGCTGTGGTCCTTTGAATGCTGATCTGTGTTGCAAAGTGCTTTGCGTTCATTGAGCAAGCTCAGCTTCTTGAGCGTTTGAATCCCACAAGCATGTCTTGTTTACGGTTCATGCCATACTGCCATAACTATGCAAGGCCATTCATTACCTGGAGAGGTAATACAACCAAGGCAACACAGATCATGATCACAACTAACAGCTGAGAGGGCCAGATTTTGGGTGTGACATCACCATAGCCCACTGTGGAGAAAGTGACGATGCAGAAATAAAAGGACTTGAAGAGGGAGAGGTTTTCACCGGCTCTTTCTAAGTGCTGGATGCCACAGGTTCTAAAGGAACAAATAACAGATACAATTTCTGAGCATATTAAAAAAAAATACAGGATTTTACCTAGTGATGAATGAGAACTTGAGTCCTGGTCATTTTTCAAATCCAGTATATTTAGATAGGAAGGCCAAACAGAAATTGCTGCTTTTCCATATAATACATTTGCAAATAAACACATTTTGGTGTCTAAACCAGCTATATATCTATATCATATTACAGTCCCCAAATTTTGGAGAGCTTTATCTTTAGCCCAGTTTGATGTTCTCCCAACAGTTGTTTTGGAAGGGAAATATAGGAAAAGCCCCTATGAACTCAACACTGCCCCTGGGATATTGGGTGCTATAGAAACCACAGCTCATGTACTTTTGTACTGTCAGTTTTACAGGGATATTCATCATCAGCTGATTACTCCTTTTTTATCCAAATTTCTGGGACATTCTGATGATTTTTATTGATTCTATGATGCTTCTTTTATTGATTATATTTTTATTGGTCAATGACCGAAATAAAGAGTCTGTCTGTCTGTCTGTCTAAATCCAGTATACCGAATTATTTAAAGTTTTTTTTATCCATGGTTTTCTGCACACACAAATTCTGTATTACAGAGTTGGTTTGGGAATTCCAACCTCCTCTTTTACTTTAGTTGTGAATTACACTGTTTCTGTTAACATCCATCTATCGATAAGTTAAGAGTGCTCCAATGTGCATCAGGTACTTTTAATGGGCATTGGACACTTCTAATGAGTATCGAGAGCTTCTGTTGTGCTCTGCCACTTCCTAGCGGGTGTCTGGTTGAGCATCCGGGAGTGCCATGATGCACGTTGGTGCCCGTTGCGCATCTGCCCATGGCCCACCAGTCATTTCACCATTGCACAAAGGATGTGCATATATCATAATGTCATGGCAGCCCCTGGATGAATGTGGATGCTGCAAAACTACTCGATTCCATTTTGTGCACACATAAGGCCATTTACAAAGGACGATGTTCCAGAAAAGAATGCTGGCCATTAATTGTACCAGGTGTCAACCACCTGGTGCTCCAGTTGTTCTGATAACAACTCCCATCAGCCTTAGCCAGCAGGATCAAGCGTTATGGGCACAGTACCCCTAAAATATCTGGAGGACCAGCAGGTTGATTACTTCAAATCTCCACCATATCCTCAAATGTTTGAAACCACTCATTCCAAGGCAGAGATTTGTGTTTGTTAAAAAAATATATATCATTTCCATTTAGAATATATAACAAAGCAGCAGCTGTGAAGTCAAAGGCTTTCACAGCCGGCATCCATAGATTTTCCTTTGGTTTTTTCCAGGCTTTGAGGCCATGTTCTGGAATAGTTTCTTTCTGACGTTTCGCCTGCATCTATGGCTGGCATCCTCAGAGATGTGGATGCCAGCCACAGATGCAGGCGAAACGTCAGAAAGAAACTATTCCAGAACACGGCCTCACAACCCAGAAAAAAACCCAAGGAAAATCTAAAGCAGCAGTTAATAAAGACACTATCATTATACTATCTTTTAGAAGCACGGGCTCTTAGCAAAGCAAAATAATACCACTAGCAAGTTCAGTAGCAAGTGGGTAGAGAGATTCAGAGTCTGCTTGATAGGCTGTTGGATAAATCTATTCCTTCTTCAACGGGTGGATACGTTTCCACCAAGGCCGCTGCAGAAAGCTTTAAGAGGACTCTAGAAGGGGCTGCTTTGAAAGCACAAAGTGATTTATTTCCACTTTTAGTGAGTGGTGTCACCTAAAGTCAATGCCACCAGGAAAGAACAAAACCCATTTATATACAACCTGGATTCAAGGCCAACGACACCGACCAGGCAAAAAGAGGTTGGAGGCAAATGCAAGAGGATAAGGGGCAGAGGATTTGAAGAAGGAGGGGCAGAGGGAAATATAACATTGGCCTTCAAAGGTTTAGAATAGAGGTGGGCAGCTTTTCTGTACTCAGAACGGTGGGCTGTACCAGCCCTAAAAAAATGACAACAGCAATAACAAAACCTGGCTGAGAGCCTAGATCAGTTAAATCCCACCTCCACGTATCTGCGGAACCAATACCCATAGGTTCAGTTAGCTGTGGCTGAAAAAACAGGGACACATACCATAGAGTCATGCTGGAAAATGCCTAGAGAGGTCTACTTTCTAGGAACTGCTAGGTCCTCCAATGCAACTCTATGGTATGTTTCTACCGGAAGTCCTTTATTTTAATAGGGTTCACTATTATTTGTGGTTTTATTTATAAATGGTAAATCTGGGAGCATATTCCCCGTGGATACAGAGGAGTGATCTGTACTTAGTTATGCATATTTAACTAAGAAGCATCTTTGATGAGAAAAAGAGTAGGGAATTTTGAGAGGCTTTCCCCCACAGTGGTGCACATATTCAATACTAGACATCTCTCTCTCTCTCTCTCTCTCTCTCTCTATATATATATATATATATAAAAGGCTTGGGTATGTACAATAGGCCTGGGTATGTTTCCTTTCCCAGTGTGCTGATTTGCTACTCAGGAAACACACCCAACCAATCACCACCCACATGCAAATTTCCTGCATGATTTCCTGTGTGGCAGGGGGTTGGACTGGATGGCCCTCATGGTCTCTTCCAACTCTGCAATACTATGATTCTATGATTCTATGAAATTCCCTCTCCACCTCACAATCCACCCCTGCCACTCAATCTGCATCCCCCAGCCTCACGACGGCCCCTCCCTCCCTCATTTCGTCAGCCACTCACCAGTCACAGGCTGTGATGGGACCTAGGCAGTCAACTGGCAGTGGCAGTGGCAGTAGGACACCACTGCCGCCACTGTGACGGGAACTTGTTGTCAGGTCTACTGGGAGTTTCATTCCTACTCAACTCCCACTCAATGGCACCACTACTCATATCTCTAAGTGAAATCTGCTGAGATCAGGAGTGAGGAAACTCAATCCAATGACCAAATACAATTTCCAAGAAGTTTTCATGACCTCATTCTAGTGGTGGGCAGGGCAAGAGAAAAGGGAGTGGGATCAACCCCCTCTAGTACACAGGTCTCCCCCTTTAACTGCAGGGGATGCTCTCCTGGACTTACTATTTATAAGTGAAACCATGGATGATAGCAACCCTATTAAAATAAAGGACTTCTGATACAAACATACCATAGAATTGCAGTGGAGGACTTAGGGATTCCTAGAGAGGACACCTCTCTAAGTGTTTTCCAGTGCAACTCTATGATATGTGTCCCTATTTTTTCAGCTATGGATAACTGAAATGGCAGATATTGGTTCCACAAATACAGGGGGTGACCTGTATTTTAGTTTAAATCTCTTCCCTCAAGGAACTAAACCTTAGGAGAGGCGTATCAGGCTTTCTAGAACAGGGAAGAAACTCATACAAAAGCTGAGAATATCCCAGACGATGGTATCATGGGGAAGTAGTTGTTGATATTTGAGGGATCCCAGTGGACTAGTTTGGGGCTGAGCCTGAAGGCACCAAATCCTGCCTGATCTTATAAGCTAAGTAGGGTCAGGCCTGGTCAGTACTTGGATGGGAGACCATCAAGGAATACCAGTGTGGTAGGATCTATTTCAGAGGAAAGCAATGGCACACAATGTGAGAGTATTCCTTGCCTAAGAAAACCCTATGAAATTCATGGAGTTGAAATCAATGGGTAACTTGAAGGTGTCTCCACAGACAGTTTGGGACCCTGGGTGGGGTAAATTTGATCCCAGGGCTGGAGGTTGCCCACCCTTTGTTTAGAATATCCTCTGATTTCTGCACTTGTTCTCAATGCTGCTGAGCGGAATGCAACATATATTAAAGATAGGTTAATGAGATACATTTTGATGTTGAGGGTTTTAATTAACAGAACCTTCCATGGTTCCTTTTGCAAATGGGAACTTCAGCTGCAACAGCGGGTCCTCCAGATAGATTGGACTGGAAGGCAAATGCCAGACAGTTTTTTCAGATCTCCTCTGCCATCTTCAGCAAGCTCTCAGTGGCTTCAGCTTTAACCTGCCTGCAGCATTACCCTCATGCTGTGAGCTGAGCTGTTCTTATATAAAGTCTCTTTTATCCTTAGCATTGGGGGGCGGGGCGGAAACCATACATGCCCTGTTATGTTCTGTCTCTCTGTGTGGGTTTTTAAAAGGCTATGGAAATCACATCATTAGAGACTCTTGTCTCCTTTTGTTGAAAAGAACTCATTCACCTGGAAATGAGGTTGCAGAGAAAGAAACGGAAAAGAGATATTCTCAGAAGCTGATGGCTTCAGTCCTAAGAACATTTGGGGGAAAACAAAATAAAAGAATAGACCATGAGGGGGAGCATTGCTCCCACCATTCCTAACTAGACCTACAAATGCGCCGTAAGAGGAGTAGTAGATCCCCTCTTCTCAAATCACAGAATCATAGAGTCAGAAGGGATGCTGAGGGCCATCTAGTCCAACCTCTTGTCAGTGCAGAAATCTTGGAGGAATTCTATGTTGGTGGCCCCATATCTCTAAAATCCCCACCCAAGGGGGGCCTTGGAATCCACTGTAGTTTGGTTCCAGGACTCCCCGTGGATACCACCATCCATGGATGCCCCAATCCCTCACGAATCCTCACTCTGAGGGGCCTGTCTGGATTCAGGTGACAATATAGTAAAATGGTGTCCCTTATATAAAATGGGAAGCAGTAAGGTTTGCTTTTTGGAATTATTATTATTTTAAAAATATTTTCAAGCCATGGATGGTTGAATCTATGGATATGGAGGGCTGACTGTGTTTGGTTCCATCAGCGCCAGCTTTGAAGACCTGCTTATTTCAAGCTGCTTTCAGTCAAGATAGCAAGTTGAAGCTGAGCTTCTACAAGTTACTTTTTTGGATTATAACTCCCAGAATCCCCTACACAGCATAGCCAGTGGGACCATGGTTGAAGGATTCTGGCCCCCCCAAAGGAACATTTCCAAGCTTTGAGCCAAATTGCCAGGTCTTAACGGTTTGGATTGCTGCCTTCATTATATGGTTGTCTCCTGAACAATCTTGTATTTCCTCTGTTGTGAAACAGTTTAAATCACGGCCTTATTTATTGTATTTTATTGGAATGAGATATGGTTTTGTTTTAGAGGTTGTTTAAATTGCAAGCTGTCTTGGGAAGGCTCTACCCTCGAAGGCAGTCTAAAAATATATTAAATACTTAAATTACAGGAACACAAGTGACTCTTTAGCCTAGCTAGGAATACACTTTTCACCAGTGTGTTGCCAGTAAGCTGCATGAGATGGAAATGGGCTGAAGGCACTTGAGAGGTGTCTTATCAAGGTTAAATGTTGTTAAAGACAGCTTCCCTAAGTTTCTAGTCCCTGCTATTTTCCCATTGATATTACTGGGAGCTTTTGGTAGTTGCTGAGTTCCATGTCAAGGTGGTGGTGATGGTGAAGAATTTCCTTTAGCTTTTAGTTCAAACTGTAAAGGAACTCTCCAAGGTGCTGGCCTCTATGCCCCAAAGAGGTTCAGCATCTTTGTTGTTCTGACTAATTCCTGGAGTGGATTCAATGAGGGCTTCTACTTATTCCACCAATGACACCAACTTTAAGGTGCTTAGATGTATCCCAACTTCTGCCAACAATTGTGTGGACCTCCTCCCATCCCACTACTATGGCATCAAATGTGGGGACCTTCTAGATGTCCTCATGGTTCCTGTGTGAGTTTTTATTTATGCAATACATCTAAATCCTGACTGACCCTAACTAACTGACTGTCATACCCACCAACCCTATTCAGACACTCAGCCAATCACCACTCACCTTCAACATTTTAGGCTCTCAACCCCACCCAACAGATCACTTACCGTATTACATTTACTATGCATTACATACATAACCATGCTTTACTGTAATTTCTTTAATAAACACAACACCATTTTAAAACCAAAGCCCATAACACCACAGATCTCAACCACCTCACTGCCTCTATAACCCATGCTCATTCTGCATGTGTTTTATTTAACTATAAAGACCAACAAAGCAAGAACTTACCCCGTAAAAACAAGACAGAGTAAAGTGCAAATCAAGATGAGCACCTGATTGAACATGGCGGACTGGGTTCTTTGTATCGCTCGGTGTAGGTCATTCTGGAAAGAAGGAAAGAAGGAAAGAAAGAAAGGTCTCTGTTTGTAACATAAACTGGAGAACAGGGCTTGCTCCAGATTGTTCCAGGCACAGCACTGCTTCTGTCTCCCATACCATGCAAAATAAAAATTAAAATAATAAAAAATGCAAAATGGGTGTCAATCCTATTGTAGATTTAAATAAAATTAGATATGAACACATGTAGAAATGAGACAGTACAAACTGGTGCTTGGGGGAAAAAAACCAAGAGCCAAATTTCTATGGAGATTATCAGACAAGCCTCTAAAAACCTTTCTGTCCCACCATATTTTAAAACATAAGTGTCCCGGCACAATAACCCTTTTTAATCAGATATAGCCGTAATAATGAGAAAGAGCAGAATTATGGGAGCATGACCACTAGCGCTGTTTACTTCCGCATTTGCCGGTGAGCGTAATCTCAGCAGTTCTTGTGAGAAGACACGAGCACACTTCAAAGTCTAAAACCAGCTAAGTTAACAAACAAAATGAAGACACAAGCACTGAAACACACTTAAAGTGTGTTTTGCCAACAAAATGGGGCGGTTCATAAAAAGAGTGTCCCGCACCTAGTTTTCACGTTCTCACCCAGAAGTTCTCACCCAGAAGTTCTGGCAGGGACCACCCATTGATGTTGTATTCATAGGGTACAGTTTCAGACACTTGCAATTCCAGGACAAAAATGCCATGGCAGATCTATTGATGGCTTTGGACCATCAATAAAAAAGAATGCCACATTAACAATTGCATAACACCAAAGCACAACATCATGCAGAATGAGCACTGTTTTATGTTCCTGTGGCATCGTTATCAGGCCATATGTACCGTGTCTGATAATCTCCTATATCACAGTCTATGATTAATAACTTTAGGAATCCATCGCTATGTTGCAGAAATGCAATGAAACCCTGTTAATGAATTGTGAAGATGTGTATCCGAGCACTGGCAGGAATGTTCCAATATGCATTGGGGCATTATCATGGGTGTTGCCTCCCCCTCCCGAGCATATGCTGACCGTCACAATCTGAAGCCCAGAAAAACAACACAAATGAATAATTTGTTGGCTAACATAGCAGCGAGCGTGGCTTTCCAGTGACTTACAATCATGTTTTCCAAGGCATACTTTGCCAGCCAGCAATTCAAGAAAACAGGAATAAACAGGTTCCGTAAAGGCGGCCAAAAGATCTGGAAAAACAAAGTCTAGTTATTTGCTGATATGGTGGGAGGGAGTCTCTCCACAAACATGCACAAACACAAATGCAATTATAATTCTAGACTGGCATCTTGTTGGTTAGTCTGAACTAGAATAGACCTATCAAATCTGTTGTTGAATGGTGAGTTAACATGTAGACAAATCTGATTAAATGAATGGGGTCTATGTATGTATGTATGGATTTGAAAGCCAGAGAATGAAGAAATCTGATTAGAAGAAAATCAGCTCATCTGAAATGTGTTGGAGAAGAGTTCTGCAGATATTGTGGACTGCTAAAAAGATAAATAAATGGGTCCAAAAGCAAACCAAGCCTGAACTCTCCCTAGAAGCCAAGATGACTAAAATGAGACTGTTGTACTTTGGCCATATTCTGAGAAGACATGACTCACTAGAAAAAGCAATAATGCTTGGCAAGGTAGAAGGTAGTAGGAAAATGTCCAGTCGGTATAGGCTCACTGAGAGGCATGTGGCACAGCCTGGGGATGAACTGACCCAGGAGCAACCAAACAGCACAACTGTGCAGCATAAAGAGCACAAAAACAAAGGCTTCAGCTAGCAGCTGTTTCACTGATCTGACCCACTTTCACACACAAAAAGACTTACAGGCAGCGAGGTTCATCCAAAGATATCTGGAGGTCTTTATCATCAGTTTTAGTATAAACAAACCCAGTATATACACAGCAAACCTCTTTAACAAACTCAACAGCAACAACTCCAGCATCCACCAACACTCCTCTTTCTCCACGACACCAACCCACACACAATGCATCATGTGCTTTGACTATATAGGAGTGTGATTGTCAGTCCTCTCCCTAGCCACAGCTGTGATTAAACCCACTTCAGCTACGCTAGTAAGTGGTCTGTTGCTCCAACATTTTTCATTTTGCAATTAAAGCAATATTACCCTGACAGAAAAGAGGAAGACCACATTCCAGATGGATAGACTCATTCAAAGCGCTATGTTTGCAAAACCTAAGCAGGTCTGTTGGTGACAGGGTGATTTGGAAATCCCTCATTCATAGAGTCGCCATGAGTCAAAGCTGACTTGACGGTAGTTAACAACAGCACAACAACAAATTCTAGTCAGGACTAAAGTAGGATATAGGCGATAATCTTGCAATTTGTGTGTGTACGTGACATGTATAGTTACACCTACATACATTACATGCACATACAGATTTGCATACATACAATTAGTTACATGCACAAGCATATAGAATTACAGTATTTACATTTCACAGTTGTCTATTTAATTATGAACAAGTATAAAAGCATATACATAGACAGGATTGCTTGTGTGTGCATGGAACACCGACTGTCCCACAAACTCACTGTGATAATAAAGGGCACAGTGTTGATCATTTCAAGGATGAAGGATACACGGAAAATCTGCTCCCAAATGTTCCCCTGCAAGGAGAAAAGAGAATCAATTGTATGCAGGCATGTAGAGTTGGCCCACTTCTTATGAAATTAGCCAGTTGTTTCCAGTTTCGTGCTCTCCAGAGGCATGTGGACTACCACTCCCATCAACCCTAGTCATGTGGCCAGGGCTGATGGGAACTGCGGTCCGAGGCATCCAGAGGGTGCTAGGCAGGATGACATTGATGGTTCAATGATGTTTGGTATGATCATTTGCTTGAGAAAAAGGAGGTATACTGATTTTGCAGTTTGCCTGCAAGATGTCATTGCATGTATTTTCCCATCAGTACATAGAATCATAGAATCATAGACTTGGAAGAGACCACAAGGGCCATCTAGTCCAACCCCCTGCCATGCAGGAAAACATAATCAAAGCACACCCAACAGATGGCCATCCAGCCTCTGTTAAAAACCTCCAAAGAAGGAGACTCTACCACACTTTCAGGCAGCAGCAGATTCCACTGCTGAATAGCTCTTATTGTCAGGAAGTTCTTCCTAATGTTTAGGTGGAATCTCTTTTCCTGTAGTTTGAATCGGTTGCTCTGTGTCCTAGTCTCTGGAGCAGCAGAAAACACACTTACTCCACCCTTGGTATGGCATCCCTTCAAATATTTAAACATGGCTATCATGTCCCCTCTTCACATTCTCTTCTCCAGACTAAACATGCCCAGCTCCCTAAGCCACTCCTCATAGGGCATGGCTTCCAGACCTCCCACCATTTTGGTAACCACCTCAGGACACAGAGTGCTCCTCTGGACATGGACCTGGAGCTGCAGATGGCAAGGAGGTCAAGGGATGGTGCAACTGACAAAACAGCTCCTGCCCCATATATAGCATGTCGTGCATACAGGCTAACAACACCTTAATGCTGTACATGCAAATGGCCTCCAATAAAAGCATGGGTAAAAATATCAGGAAATCCTAGTGGTGGCATTTGAACACCTGTGCCTATTTCATTCATACCCAGGGCTGGCCCTGCCATTAGGTAAGAGTGATGCACAGTTGATTTTGGATGCCTTGAAAGAGCAGCAAATGGTTAAGTAATTTTATGTTTGCATTATGATTACTGAGTCCTTATTCCCATAGAGGGATGCTTGTGGGATTCTCTGTCTTTAGTAACAAAATTGTCTGGCCAGGCATGGGTAATAAGCAACGTCTGGATAGGGTCATGGAGGCAGAGACAGTTGCGTGCCACTCTAGGCAGACTGATGTCTTGAGTTGGCCCCTAAACTTCATCACTTGGTGCTGCAACCTCTGGATGGTGATGTCTATTCATATGTACACAAACACTCTCGGAGCTCTTATAGGTCAAGAAGGCCTATGTTCCCACCAACCAGATGTCAACCCGCTCACCTTGTAGCTGAGATAGATCAGAAGCATCGTCTCCAAGAAGCTAATAATGGCTACACTGACCTGGAAGGAGAGAAAAAAATGGAGGAAGACATAATGCCAATGACCATCAGGATGGGAAGATTCTGCAACTGCCTGCCCCAGCAGTGGTTAACTTAGTGGTCCTAAAGTTGAGACTCATTGTCCTTGTTGTGTTGTTGTGTGGCCTTCAAGTTGTTTCCAACTTATGGTGACCCTAAGGACAACCTATCATGGGGTTTTCTTGGCAAGATTTGTTCAGAGGGGGGTTGCCTTTCTCTAAGGCAGAGAGAGTATGACTTGCCCAAGGTAACCCAGTGGGTTTCCATGGCTGAGCGGAGATTTGAACCCTGATTTCCAGAGTCATAGTCCAATGTGTCACCTTAGGATGTATATAAAGTAGAGCACCAAAGGTTCTGGCCATTGTAGTACCAGAAACAAAGTATTGTTTGGTGACCCACCATGGAAATAATGAGACCAGGTACCAGTGTTGGGTTGTACATGGCTCCTACAGTCAGATCCCTATATCCATGGAACCAATATCTGTGGTTTCAGTTATCCATGCCTGAAAAAAACAGAGACACATACCATAGAGTCATGCTGGAAAATGCCTAGAGAGGCATCCCCTCTAGGCATTTCCTAGGTCTTCCAACACAACTCTATGGCATATTTGTACCAGAAATCCTTTATTTTGATACAGTGCACTTGTTATCCACAGTTTCTGGTATCTTCAGTACGTCCAGGAATCGTACCCCCACAGATACAGGGATTGGTTTGTATTTAACTAATTAACTGGGATGAACCTATGAACTGCAAGGAAGGGAGTAACCTAGTGTGGGCTCTGCTGAGACAGGTGGTCACCCTGTGATCTCCTTGGTTTCCCCTCAGTGAAGCCCTGAGGACAACACAATGCCCTTGGTTGCTTCCTAGCCAACCCTGTGCTGGAAGACAAACCTGAAGAACTTCCCCAGTGTCACAATTAAAAGTGAAGTTGCCTCCCAGGCCAACCTTAAAGGAAGGGGGTTTGCCGCTCACCAGCAGGCCTGTTTGTGGCCCAGCCGGCACCCCCAATACCCTCTGGAGGGTGCTCCCCTTTTTCTGGTGACCATGGGACCAGTCACCATGGGGGCCGCCATCTTCCCCCGTCCCCTTCCCAGCATGCTTAGTGGCTGGGAGGGGTGGGGAAGTGGGAGCCAATTGGGGTGGGCTTGCATGGCCCTGATTGGCTCCCACTTGCCCGAGGGCGGGACATCCGGCAGTGCTTCGGCGCAGTCGGATGACTTCAGAGGAGGCTGCGACAGAGCTGATAAAGGCAGCTCCGTCACAGCCCCTCCTCATTCCATCTCGGGGAGCCGAAGACCCACCCATCCTCCCTTGGTTCGCACACATATCACCTTGTCGCAATTTGTAGGCAGATGGCATGGGTCGTGATCATGAAGTAAGGGAGGGGTCTCTGTCAAGTTCAAGTTTATATTTAAGTTCAAGTTCAAGGAGACCCGCAACAATTTGTTAATGGCTACCTTGTTCGCAGGGGAGGAGAGAGCATCAGGTGGGACTGTTTGGCCATCACCTCTCTCCTCCGTGAGAGTCGGAAGTGTCCGACGTGCAGCCATTGACCAACATGGGTTGGGTCAATGATGAGATCACAACCCATGCATAATTGCCAACCATTTAGCAATTGCAAGTTGCAGCCATTTTATTGCCAATAATGTTATCTACTAACCTGTATTTAACCAATGTTGCCAAAGATGTAATCAATACATCTATAACAATTATTTTGGTGTATGTGTCTTATTTGAGGAGGGAGGAGGGGTTGTATGGTCTGGGTCCGCAAGTGCCTTTCAGCACTCTGCAGGCCCTGTGACCGAAAGGACAGTTCCAGATATTTCTCCTTCACCAAAAGGTGGGCTAGTGATGACACAGACTCTGACCAATCAGTGCTGTGCATAGCAATGCCTGCTGTAAATAGGAAGAGTGGATTACAGCTGAGCTTGATTCGGGGGAGAAGGCTGTATGCCTATATAGTAACTGGTGACTGAACCTTTGTAGAGCAAATTTGCCTCTAACATTAATCACATTGTGGTACAAAATGTTTTAATTTGGTTCTACCGCCGTACATGTAGCTCAGGGTTGAGAAGGCAACAGTAAAGGATGATGGATGTTGTATTCCAAGAATATCTGGAAGCTCATGCATTTCCCAGCCTTGATTAAACCCATATAGTTTCTTTTCCTATCAAACTTGCTGAAGATTTCTAAATTCTAAATAATGGTATAGCATCCTGATGTTCATAACCCTCTGTATTTTGGGTTTTTTTTTTTTGTTAAACTCACATTTGAAATGTTTGATTGGATTCTTTTGTGAAATTTATCTGTATCCTTCACACACAAACACACACGTACTTGCTTTTGCCGTTCACTTACTTGTATTGCCCATAATGGTTTGTTTCGGTCTACCCATATGATAGGATCCCTGTAGAAAATATTTGAAGGAGAAAGGTTACACCCTTAATTTGGGAATCTGACATTTGAGTTTTAATTCTGTTTTCCAGCTATCAGTGGAAAGAAAAATGACACTTGCCAGTAAAGGATGGAGCTATTTGCTTATTTCACTCTCGCATGACAGAAGAAAAAACTTCAAAAAATTACCTCCTGTCAAGGAATATTATGTGAGAGTGGTGGTAGGTTTGGGGGATTTTGCAATGATTTTTCACATTTTGGGTAGTATTTTACATTTGGAGGATGGGTTTTTGTTTGCAATTTTTGGAGGTTTGAAACAATCAAGTTTTGTAACAAGTATTGGCCATGATTTTAGATTAGCTACTTAGCTATATAACTACCTCTGGCCAAATCCACACTGCACGAATTGCCATAGCTCCTCCTTATGGGATCCTGGGATTTGTAGTTTGATGAGGCACCAGCACTCTTTGGCAAAGACGGCTAAGGACCTTATAAAACTACAAATCCCAGGATTCCATAGGAAGGAGCCATGGGAAATAATCCATGTCAGGCTGCTGCACCCTGACTGACAGGAGAAAAGATCCCTGTTGCTTGCAGCAGCTGTTGCCTGGTAAATTCAAACTGGGGGATTTTCACAATTCCTACATCTTCCATACACTATTGAAAACATAGGGATTGTACTCAGGCCAAGCTTTGGATGAATCCATCAAAAGTTTAATAACTGCTTACCAGTTGATTTGTGTAGACGACTGGTTGAAGGTTGAATAATTGTGTTTTTCACATTCCCAACTGAGAGGGGGGGAAGAAAGAAAAGATTGGGTAGTTCAGAAACAAAATTCAGTTTGTAGAAATCTATAAGATACTACAATCAATACTGAAGATGGTTTGTTGTCTCCTGCTTAGCACAGCAAAGTAGAACTGCAATAGCCCATAGAACTGCAATAGCTTCCATAACAAGAAGGTTTAAAGATGCTTAATTGAGCATTTAATCTCACCATTGATCGGGCTGGACTTATTACAGAACAGCTGTTTTTAACACATCGGATACGTGCGGCAACATTTGCTATTTGGCTCAGCTGCGATTGTCAGAACAGGAGGAAGGGAAGAGGGAAGGGAAAATGGCACATTGTACTGTACACCGACAAAATACATGGGCAGCTGGTGGCTCTTATGTCAGCGGGGCAGGGAATCCATTCCAGGTTTTTGCTAGCTGTAAAGGAACTATCCATGGTGTCTAACCTAGTTAGGAATTGAGTTCAGCACCTTGGAGAATTCATTTGAAGCCTGGGTCAAAATCTGAAATGGGCTTTCATGCTAGCGAGTCATTTGGATTTTTAACCCTCCCAAAATACAGAAAAGCATTCACTCTAGCTAAATTTAACACACAGTAGGACTCCTGTATCTGTTGAGGATTGGTTCCAGGGGGCCCCTGCGGATAATGAAATCTGCGGATAATAGTGAACGCCCTCGTCACCATTCTTGCCATGGGATCGATCCCGAGAGATGATCCCGGGGGCGAAGAGAGAAGGGAAGTGAGATCTGCTCCTCTTCCCCTCCCTCCCCCATCCACCCCCCCCAGTGTCGCCATCCACGGATAATTGAATCAGTGGATGGCGAATCAGCGCATATGGGGGTGCTACTGTATAATACTTAGCCTTGCTAGGGGGGGAGATATAACAATGTCTCTTATGATGTACAGTTGTCCTGCCACATTCATGGATTTGGCATTCACGGATTTAAGTATTCACGGCTTGAAAATATTCTTTAAAAAATAATACCGTATATTCCGGCGTATAAGACGACCCGGCGTATAAGACGACCCCCCCAATTTTTAAAGTAAAATGCAGAGTTTGTGATATATTCGCCCTATAAGACGACCCCCCTCTTCCAACGCATAGCCCCCGCATGCCCCTCCTGGGCTCACTTCCAGGAGGGAGCGCAGGAGGAGGATGCGGAGGCTGTGCGCCCAAAAGGGGCACGTTCGCCCCTTCTCCCCACCTTCCAGGAAGGTGGGAAGAAGGGGCGAATCGCGGTTTGGCCACGCAGCCTCCGCATGCCCCTCCTGCGCTCCCTTCCAGGAGAGAGCGCAGGAGGGGGATCCGCAGGCTGTGCGGCCAAACGGGGCTTTGGGGGAGGGGGGAGGCTGGGCGGAGGGTGGCAGGGGGGAAGGGGCTTCGCAGCCACCCCCCCTCTCCAAAGCGAGCCTTTGGGGAAGGGGGGTGGCTGGGCGGAGGGTGGGAGGGTGGCAGGGAGTAGGGGGCTTCCAAGCCCCCCTCCCTTTCGGGAGGGGGGTGGATGCGCAGGGGATGGGTGGGGGGAAGGGAGGAGGGGGCTTCTCCGCCACCCCCCTCCCTGAAAGCGCGTTTCTGCGGCTTTCAGGGAGGGGGGTGGATGCATGGGGAGTGGGCAGCCGGAAGAGAGGAGGGGGCTTCTCCGCCACCCCCCCTCCCTGAAAGCGCGTTTCTGCGGCTTTCAGGGAGGGGGGTGGATGCATGGGGAGTGGGAGGGGGGAAGGGAGGAGGGGGCTTCTCCGCCACCCCCCCTCCCTGAAAGCAGCGGTTCCGCTGCTTTCAGGGACGGGGGTGGATGAGCGGGGGGTGGGCGGGGGGAAGGGAGGAGGGGGCTTCTCCGCCCCCCCACTCCCTGAAAGCAGCGGATCCGCTGCTTTCAGGGACGGGGTGGATGAACGGGGGGTGGGCGGGGGGAAGGGAGGAGGGGGATTCTCTGCCCCCCCCCACTCCCTGAAAGCAGCGGTTCCGCTGCTTTCAGGGAGGGGGGTGGATGAGCAGGGGGTGGGCGGGGGAAGGGAGGAGGGGGATTCTCCACCCCCCACTCCCTGAAAGCAGCGGATCCGCTGCTTTCAGGGACGGGGTGGATGAACGGGGGGTGGGCGGGGGGAAGGGAGGAGGGGGATTCTCTGCCCCCCCCCACTCCCTGAAAGCAGCGGTTCCGCTGCTTTCAGGGAGGGGGGTGGATGAGCAGGGGGTGGGCGGGGGAAGGGAGGAGGGGGATTCTCCGCCCCCCCACTCCCTGAAAGCAGCGGATCCGCTGCTTTCAGGGACGGGGTGGATGAGCAGGGGGTGGGCGGGGGGAAGGGAGGAGGGGGATTCTCCGCCCCCCCACTCCCTGAAAGCAGCGGATCCGCTGCTTTCAGGGACGGGGTGGATGAACGGGGGGTGGGCGGGGGGAAGGGAGGAGGGGGATTCTCCGCCCCCCCACTCCCTGAAAGCAGCGGATCCGCTGCTTTCAGGGACGGGGTGGATGAACGGGGGGGGTGGGCGGGGGGAAGGGAGGAGGGGGATTCTCCGCCCCCCCACTCCCTGAAAGCAGCGGTTCAGCTGCTTTCAGGGACGGGGTGGATGAACGGGGGGTGGGCGGGGGGAAGGGAGGAGGGGGATTCTCTGCCCCCCCACTCCCTGAAAGCAGCGGATCCGCTGCTTTCAGGGACTGGGTGGATGAACGGGGGGTGGGCGGGGGGAAGGGAGGAGGGGGATTCTCCGCCCCCCCACTCCCTGAAAGCAGCGGATCCGCTGCTTTCAGGGACTGGGTGGATGAACGGGGGGTGGGCGGGGGGAAGGGAGGAGGGGGATTCTCCGCCCCCCCACTCCCTGAAAGCAGCGGATCCGCTGCTTTCAGGGACGGGGTGGATGAACGGGGGGGTGGGCGGGGGGAAGGGAGGAGGGGGATTCTCCGCCCCCCCACTCCCTGAAAGCAGCGGATCCGCTGCTTTCAGGGACGGGGTGGATGAACGGGGGGGTGGGCGGGGGGAAGGGAGGAGGGGGATTCTCCACCCCCCCACTCCCTGAAAGCAGCGGATCCGCTGCTTTCAGGGACGGGGTGGATGAACGGGGGGGTGGGCGGGGGGAAGGGAGGAGGGGGATTCTCCACCCCCCCACTCCCTGAAAGCAGCGGATCCGCTGCTTTCAGGGACGGGGTGGATGAACGGGGGGGTGGGCGGGGGGAAGGGAGGAGGGGGATTCTCCGCCCCCCCACTCCCTGAAAGCAGCGGTTCAGCTGCTTTCAGGGACTGGGTGGATGAACGGGGGGTGGGCGGGGGGAAGGGAGGAGGGGGATTCTCCGCCCCCCCACTCCCTGAAAGCAGCGGATCCGCTGCTTTCAGGGACGGGGTGGATGAACGGGGGGTGGGCGGGGGAAGGGAGGAGGGGGATTCTCCGCCCCCCCACTCCCTGAAAGCAGCGGTTCAGCTGCTTTCAGGGACTGGGTGGATGAACGGGGGGTGGGCGGGGGGAAGGGAGGAGGGGGATTCTCCGCCCCCCCACTCCCTGAAAGCAGCGGTTCCGCTGCTTTCAGGGACTGGGTGGATGAACGGGGGGTGGGCGGGGGGAAGGGAGGAGGGGGATTCTCCGCCCCCCCACTCCCTGAAAGCAGCGGTGCCGCTGCTTTCAGGGAGGGGGTTGGATGCACGGGGAGTGGGCAGGGGAAAGGAGGAGGGGGCTTCCTAGCCACCCCCCCAAAGCCGCGGTTCCGCGACTTTCGGGAGGGAGGGTGGAAGCGCGGGGGGGGGGGGCGGGTGGCAGGGAGGAGCACTTTGCTTCACCCCCTGCCCGATCTCCTGCCTCTTCGCTCCGTTTGCGAAGAGGCAGGAGATAGGCAGGCAGGTGAAGCAAAGTGTATCCGGCGTATAAGACGACTGTCAATTTTGGAGGGCACTTTTGAGTGCTCAAAAGTCGTCTTATACGCCGGAATATACGGTAATCCAAAAAGCAAAGCTTGATTTTGCCATCTTATATAAGGGACACCATTTTGCTATACCATTGCATATCATGGGACTTGAGTATTCATGGATTTGGGTATTGAGGCAAATTCCTTTCAAGATGTATGGAGGCAAATTCCTTGCAAGATGTACATATTGAGTAAATATTCATTGAAAAATACACGTCGTAGAAGAAATGCTGAGATAAATGCATGGATATTTTCACACAGTTTTTTTTAAAGTCACAAACTGATCTAGAAACAGGCTGAAATGGGCACAAGATTGGGGAAAAAATAGGAAACAAGAAAAACCAAAGTGGATAGATACATCTATTTTTAGATAATTATCAGGCTGGATACAAACCAACAGCACAAAGTTCTCCATGTCTGCTCAAAAGTAAGACATCTTGTCCTTTGGCTCAGCCATCAAAACTTTATGGACTGTGTGTTGGACTACAAGTCCCATCCTCCTTAGCCAGTATGGGCATTCTGTTCTGGTTGTCAATGAAAGCAGTTCTAGTCTGATGCAACTGGACAAGATTGTGGAAGGCCAGTCTACAAGGAGAAGACAACCCATATCTATGGCAGCTCCACTATATCTTAGCTCAGTTCTAGCACAGTGTGATTCCCAAGGTATTTGACCCATGACAGAGCTGCAACAGGTCCCCAACCACACACCAGTAAGCAGATGAACACAGTAGCAGAGAGGTTGGCAACATGCGGCCTTCCAGATGTTATTGAATCAGCCGTCACTACCAGCCCTGTGAGCTATGGCTGTTGGGAGATGCAATCCAACAACCTCTGAAAGGTCCATATTCCCCACACCTTCGTTGAAGCACGAAGATAGACTCTTACCATCCTATCCGTTCTGGATCATCAAGGAGAACACGAACAATGTAGAGAAGGCAGGTAAGAAGCTTCAAGGAGAAGTTGAACAGACGTATCCTCAGACCTGAAGCAAACAGGATGGAGACAAGTTATGGAGGCGTTCAGTTAAAACAAAACTCTCCACCCTGAAGTGCTAGGACAATAAAATGGAGCCGGTGGTTCACCATCAACAGCTCAACTGGTCCAGATAAAAGGCTGCCAGACTTTAGAATTATGGATCAACTTTGTTTTTCATGAGAACCAGAGACTGGAAATGTTACAATTTTGGTGGTGGTGGGAGCTCTGATGAAAATTCCAATAAGGCACCAACTGGCACCCAATGCAAAATGTTGGCAAAAGAAAAAGTGGGCATTGAATTGAGTCCAGGACTTTGTTTTCACGACAAGAACTGGAGGGCAAAATCAAATGCATTCATATACAAAATCTACTCCTGTTAGCCCCCTTCCAAAAATATTTATTGATCTTAGCAGCCTGATTTAGAAGCATGTAAATATCCCTACTAATTTACCTACAGAGGTGGTTGGGTATTTGGAATGGCCATATTCTGTTCAAGGTTGCAGAAGCAGAGATGCACATGCAGTGCCATCAGGCATGGATGCACATGGCCATTTGCTTTGGGCACTCAGTTGCACATTTGGGTTGCAATCCTGCATGTCTCAGTGTTGCATGATGGTTCTATATGTGGAAGCACACTATGCTGGACCACTTATCACCACTCTGACCTACTGCAGAGCTACTAAAGCCCTATACCCATGGCCGTTCATGTGTAGAGAAGAGCTGAGGGGAGGGAATTGCAGAAGCATCCGGCTATGTCCCTGTAGCCAGACGTAAAGTGTTATAGTACAATTTCAACTAGAGGTGTAATTTTTTGCTCATTTTGTTTATGAAGGAAGCGATGAGTAGTTTTAGCAATTTCCTTCCCACTGTGAGAAAATCTTTGAAGACTGTGCAATTTTCAAAGGCTATTTTCAATTTGGGATTGATTTGCTGCAAAATTTGCAGGCGACATTTTTGCCTAGGAAACAACATTTTCTACATAGAAAATAATATATCTGTGCAGAAATATTATTTTCTCAATGGAAAATGCTGTTTCCTTCCCAGAAAATGTGGTTTCCTCTTCCAAGAAAACCCCAAACCTTGTGCAAATTTTGTACAGAATAAGTCCTAAACTGCGAAGATTTATGTCAGAGCAGGTTTCTCCTCATGAGGGTTTATTGACACTTTAAAATACCACTTGACCATTTTCCTGATAGTTTCACCTATTTGTTCCATCCTTAGTTTCAACTAACAAACTTGCACTGGGGCAATTTTTTTTTTTTTTTAAAAAAGCTTCTTCAGATAAATATGGCTCTTGATTCTAACATGCCCTCCTAAATGAGGATAAGAGGAGAGGGAGGACAGAGATCTAACCTTTCCAAAAAAACTCCACCACCCTCATTAAGTTAGAAACATTGCCTTCAGGGAATGTCTGCTTTCAACAACACTAAGACCCTGACTGTCGCTTTGTAGGATGAACAGAATACACACAGTAATTTATGTTGCTTATTATAGCTGCCCAGTGATTGTCTTTTCTGGATTGAATGTACTGTATAAGCAATGCTTGCTCCCACACTGGAAGAGCCTGCAAATTTTGCCCAAGGATTCTAAGCTGTGCTCAACATCCCCCGTGCTTCTAAATAAAGAAAAAGCCAATAACACAACCCTAAAGGCTCCAGATCCCATCTGATCTTGGAAGCTAAGTATCTTGGAAGCCAAGTCAGCTCTGGTTAGTACAGTACTTGGATGGGAGACTGACAACATATAGAATCATAGAATCATCGAGGCCATCAAGTCCAACCCTCTGTCCTGCAAGAACACAGGTGAGGTCTGACCAAAGCAGAACAGAGTGACATTATTACTTCCCTCAATCTAGACACTATACTCCTAATAATGCAACCTAGAATTGCATTCAGTTTTTTAGCTGCTGCATCACATTGCTGACTCATGTTCAGCTTGTGGTCCACTAAGACTCCTAGATCCCTTTTGCATGCATTGCTATCAAGCCAAGTGTCATCCACTCTATACTAGGTGCTGTAGGTGATCTTTCAGAGGAAGGAACTGGCAAAACAACCTCTCACACAAAGACATATGTCATCTTGTTCTGAATATTATCCCATGCTTCCTGCTCTCAATCCAGGTTAGGCCAACTGCTACAGAATCTGTGTGAAAGATTGACTTAAATGGAGGAAAATGCACAGAAAATGAACCCATCACAATGCATATACCACTTGGAGTTTAACTCCTAAATCATTGATTATTACAAGCAGTTGGCATTTTTATAATCAATGGCTTTTTGCATGACTGATTAAAGCATGGTCATGTGCATTTTAAGGTCTGTGCCCATTTTTCAAACATACATATGGTTTTGAGAATTCCCCCCCACACACACACACTGAAATACATTGTAAACTGTGCAAATTTATGCATTCCCAAGACAAAATGTATTCGGTTCCATTGCAAGGCTCAAGAGGAGCAAAATTCTTATTTCTGTTCATTTGCATTTCTGTATAAATTTCTTTCCCCACCTTCCAAATCAATCCTGTGCTTCACATATAAGTTCCAGCTAATTGCCCATCAGTCACACATTCTGTAAAGGTGAACGACTACAGTCCAATCCATTTACTGCCAAGTCAACATCAAAACTGACAAATAACTAAAAATAATAATTAAAAAATGGATATGCAAAGACTGCAGAAAAGAAATACTGAATATGAAACAGGAAAAGAGCTTCATTTTCCCCAGGAAGTTTTAGAGAGGTTTCCTCCAAAATTTCCAAACTTAGAAATAAAAACTCTCCCCAAAGGAGTAAAGCAACATTTCTAGTCCATATGAAAATTGGAAGATGCACAGAACAGCAGCAATCTGGTCAATGCAAGGTTGGAGTATCTGTTGCCAGCAGATGGCAGAATTGTTGCATAACAGAATTCCTGAGAAGAGGAGACTCCTGGTTGAAAGACTTCAGGTGTGAGTAAGGCTGTACAGTATTAGCAACCACAATGGATTGTTCAAATTCATAAGCAGAAGCCTGTGAAAACAGATGAATCACACGGCACAGTAAGGCTTGCATTACTTCCATTAGCCATTACAAAACAACAATGTGATAACGTAGATTTTCCTTGGTTTTTCTCCGGGCTGTGAGGCCATGTTCTGGAAGAGTTTCTTTCTGACGTTTCACCTGTATCTGTGGCTGGCATCTTCAGAAGAATGGTTGGGTAGGAGTGTGTGGGGGTTTTATAGGCTGTGAACACCTATTGGGGAGTATATGTACATTTGTGTAATTGAATCGGTAGTTTCTGGGTATAGAAATGCAAGGAGGATTAGTGTCTGTTTGGCTAATGGGCCATTATCTGCTGGAAATTCCCCTGTCCCATTAGATAATGGCCCATTAGCCAAACAGACACTAATCCTCCTTGCATTTCTATACCCAGAAACTAAACATTCAATTACACAAATTTACATATACTCCCCAATAGGAGTTCACAGCATATAAACCCCACACACACTCCTACCCAACCATTTTTCTGAAGATGCCAGCCACAGATGCAGGCAAAACATCAGAAAGAAATTATTCCAGAACACGGCCTCACATCCCAGAAAAAAACCCCCAAGGAAAATCTATGGATGCTGGCCGTGAAAGCTTTCAACTTTACAATGTGATAATGGGCTCTCCCATTATCTGGGCAGCACAGCCAAGCAGGTAAAGAGTTAACTGGGTGTTGAGAGAACAGTTTCACATTTTATGGGGAATTAGTGTCTGGAGTTAGCTGACCAATGAAGATGACCACCTGGAGGGATCTTCTGGCCCTGTCTACACAAGGAGGGGGGAACGCTGTGTCCCACAGTAGTAGCAAGTCACAGTAGTTGCAACTTATCTTAATGGTGGTTTTGTCCACAGCACCCACCCCCTAAGCTTTGCATCCCAGATGACAGCTGAGGAAGGGAGAAGAGGGCAAGAGAGCCCCCTTCCTTGGCCCCATGGTGGCATCGGTGTTGGGGACTGGGGGACAGGGGGGACCGAGGAAGGGAGAAGAGGGTGCTAGAGAGCCACCCCCCCCTTCCTTGGCCCTTTGGAGGCAGCAGTGGCAGCTGGGGGTGGGTGGAAATTATAGCCACCCTCCTCTCTTCCCCATACCCGATCACTTGGGGGGGATGGAAGCTGTGGGTGCTTGCCTTGCTAGCAAGTCCCATCCCCTGTGCTCATCCGTCCAATCAGATTTTTGCTTCGTCTCATTTTGGGCAAGTGAATCAGATTGACTCTCTTGTCCTGTTGCAGGAACCAGACTCAGGACCACAGAGAAGTTGAGAAAGTGAGCTTTATTTTCAATTACGTGCAGGCCCTCGGTTGGAATAATTTCCCAAAGTCCAAGGCGCCCCGAGCCACTTTGAAAGCAACTTTTTATAGAAAACTACAGTATGTTGTGAAATACAAACAGAAGCACTTCCCTCCACCCATCTGGTGTCCATATTTGGCACTTCCCTTTCTTGCAATACTGTTTACATTTCAGGAAAGCAGTTTCCCTTGAGTTTTCCTTGAGACAGTGTGTTGATAGTTCAAGGCAAAATAGCTTAGGAACATTTAGGTACAGTTCGACCGTTATTAGAGAAAGAATTTGTTTACCTCAGCATATCATATGTTTCTGGAACATAGAGTTGATTAGTAAGGAACATTGGCTAGGCCTGAGAGTTAAAGGAAAAAGACTTTGCAGACTTCCAGAGTCTCATGGGCTATCTAGTCTGACCCCAAATAGTAATTGTAAGTAACAGCATTCAGCAAATATACATTAGAATGCAAATGGCTACCACAGTCCTAAAGCAGAAATGGACACCCCCTTGTTGTTGTTGTTGTTTTTAAAAAAAAGTCAGGAAAAGCCACAAAGGCATTTCTGGTGAGGTTTTTGGCCTTTTTTGCTCCCCTCCTTCACAATGCAGCAAAATCACATGGAATGCCATTAAGACAGGTAGGATTCTCCTTGCATTGTGTGAGGAGTTTTTTCACTGTTTGGACAACCTCTCTGTGAAGAGGTGATAAATACTGCCTGGGGGGGCATGAGGCAGGGAGAGAACAAAGAAAAACAAAGAGTGATCATCAGTCATGGAGACTCTCCTTCCAGCCAAGGAAGTGCTTGGTAGAGGCTGGGCCAAAAGGCCCAGACTCCCAGTTCCCATGAAGATCCTGCAAATCTGGACTACAGATCCTCGTGAGTAGCTTTGGAACATTTAGTTTAGTCGTGTCAGGGCTTATGTTTATTTTATAAACTTGGATGAATAGCCTTAGACTATCTGTAATTTTGTAACTCCAAAGTGTGCCTGAAGGGAAGGTGCCATCCATGTAAAGAGATACCCTTACTACGCTATGTAGATTCTGCTTAGAATAAACTTCCTTTAAAGTGCTCCTTTTCTCACACACTCTCTTCCCGTGCCATGCTCGGTTCACTCCCCATAGGGATTGTGGGGAGAGATGAAGCTCTAAAGCAACAGAGTGGAAAGTACAAGTTGAATCCCATAATTTCCCACTGGGTAACACTGAAGGGGATTGAAGTCAATGGGTGGTGGCAGTGTATAGATGGTCTCTAGAGATCCTATTCTACTCAGGCAGAGGGAGGAGGAAGGGACTCCCCAGAAAACCCAGAAAAGACAACAACATGAATCAAGCATGGTGAGACATGGAACAAAAAAGATAGCTTTCACTGTTGAACCTTTAAATGCTTAGCTCTCCCACCCACATCAATTCCTTCCTTCCTTTATTTATTTGCTTAAAATAAAAAACTGGCAAAATTTGGAGTGCTTGAACACCCACCATTTCATAGTCTCCAGATGTCTTGACTTAGCGGTGACTGGCTGATATTCTACATCCCCTAAGATCCTACATCAGGGTTCCATAATGTAAGTCACCATGTGCAAAGTTATGTGGTGATGGTGTGACACAATCCTTGCACTGAATGGCAAGATGGGTGGCCAGACAACCAAATGCAAAACTGAATGGGTGGCCTACCATGCAACCAGTGTGCAACCAATGCATGACCGAATGTTCATCACCATGCAAAAATGGCACCTCATGAGCAACTTTACTTTCTCAACCTGGAACTGAAGGTGAATGTTCAATATGTCCAAGGTTTTCCCAGGCTCAATACAGGACAGGGTCCCTATTGCTTTAAATTTAGCAGATTCTTGATCTCGAAGATTGGCTGTAAAGGTCCACCAGGTGGAAATACAGCACCTCTCGTGTGTGTGTGTGTGTGTGTGTGTGTGTGTGTCTGAGAGAGAGAGAGAGAGAGAGAGAGAGAGAGAGAGAGTACAAACACTTACTTGATCTTTGGTTTTTGATGAAGAATAGCTTCAGGCGCTCCTTAAATGTGTTTTCGTTCACATAAAACTCCACTTGGACCCTGCCAAGAGAAAAAGAAATAAAGACAGAATTATTCAAGAGGCACTGATAGAATCATAGAGTTGGAAGAGACCACAAGGGCCATCTAGTCCAATCCCCTGCCATGCAGGAGTACCCAATCAAAGCATGCCTGACAGATGGCTATTCAGCCTCTGTTTAAAAATCTCCAAAGAAGGAGACTCCACCACACTCACAGGCAGTGCATCCCACTGCCAAACAGCTCTTACTGTCAGGAAGTTCTTCCTAATGTTTAGGTGGAATCTCTTTTCCTGTAGTTTGAACCCATTGCTCCATGTCCTAGTCTCTGGAGCAGCAGAGAACAAGCTTGCTCCATCCTTCATATGACCTCCCTTCAAATACTTAAACATGGCTATCATATTCCCTCTTAACCTTCTCTTCTCCAGGCTAAACATACCCAGCTCCCTAAGCCACTCCTCATAGGGCATGGCTTCCAGACTTCCCACCATTTTGGTCGCCCTCCTCTGGACACACTCCAGCTTCTCAATATCCTTCCTGAATTGTGGTGCCCAGAACTGGACATAGTATTCCAGGTGAGGTCTGACCAAAGCAGAACAGAGTAGCAATATTACTTCACTTGATCTAGACACTACTATTGATGATCGTATTACAACAGCTATAGTGTAGGCTTACAGTAGGGATGAGTGACTCTCTCTGTTTCACTTTGTTTTATGTTCTATCAAAAAGAAAGAAAGAAAACCTCAAGTTCTTTCTGACCCACTGATGAAGACAATCATGTATTTTAGGTAAGTTGTTGTCAGCAAAATTCTAGCTCACCTGGACTGGCCAAATTTGATGGGAAATGCCGTTACCAGCAAGGAGGGAAACAATTGTCCCTGCCAGCCATGTAGTAAAGATGAGGAGCTTCTCGGGAAAAAAGAGGTGGCAACCCCAATTCAGAACACCAAACAGAGCTGAATTCACAGGGATTCTAGCTCAGTTTTTTAAATCTAAACCCTCAATGACTTCTGACTGGATTACTTTCTCTCAAAGTCACACTAGAAATCTCAGCTTCTCCCTATTCTGAAAAAAAAAATGTGTACATTGTTGGTAAAGTTCTGCTCAGAAAAGAAACTTAACAATATCCTCACTCATCGCTGCAGAGATTTTGATGTACGGGTGTGAAAGACGGACAATGAAGAAAGTGGACAGGAGGAAAATAAATTCATTTGAAATGTGGTGCTGGAGAAGAGTTCTCCAGACACCATGGACTGCTAAAAAGACAAATGGTTGGGTCACTCATAGAATCATAGAATCACAGAGTTGGAAGAGACCTCAAAGGCCATCCAGTCCAACCCCATTCTGCCACAATCAAATAATTCCTTACAGATGGCCATCCAGCCTCTGTTTAAAAACCTCCAAAGAAGGAGAGTCCACCACATTCCCAGGCAGTGGATTCCACTTCCGAACAGCTCTTACTGTTAGGAAGTTCTTCCTAAGGTTTAGGTGGAGTCTCTTTTCCTGTTGTTTGAACCCATTGCTCCGTGTGCTAGTCTCTGGAACAGCAGAAAACCAAGCCTGCTCCATCCTCAGTATGATGTCCCTTCACATCCTACAGGACTTTCCCTGGAGTCCTAATTTATCTCTCCTGATGCCAGGGCACCCCTCCTATGACCATTCATTGGCAAAGGGAGGACAGGAAGGCAACCGGGCAGCCTCTGACTGGGCTTCACATTACACCCAGCAGAAATTGACCCTTTACTAGTGCAATGCAGGATCTCAGTTGATATATGTCTGGGGCATTTTGGAGGGAGGAGATGGTAACTGCCTTTCAAACACCAGCTGTTTATCTCTGGTGTTCCTTCCAAGCCTCTCAGCTGGAAAAAGAAGACTCTGAGCAAATGGAACTATGGCTCAGCACTGGTGATTGATGCCCCATGCTAGATACCACCGATACATTCAGGCATGTTTAGAAATTTATGGCGCAATCCCTGGTGAATCTCCCCAATGCATCCATAAGGCAATCACTCTCTCCTTTTGTTAAACTTTCTTCCTAGAGGACCACAGGAGCAGCCCAGCATTTCTACAATTATTGATCATATTTGATTTCTATTTATCAGATTCCATGAGAATGAAACACTGCTGTTCCCCCAGTGACATTCTTGAAACAGTGCCACTCGCCTCAGCAAAAACATTTGCATTAATAACAGAGAACCAAAACAACAGAATCTGTTTCAGCTACCAATAGTTGGTTGGTTGATGGATGGTCCCATGGCCCACTATGAAAACACAAGACTGAATATCTCAGCTGTGCAGAAATGTCACCTTTCTGCCAGTTTCTCTCTAGTTTCCCCCCAAAGAATACTGGGAATTGTGGACTGGCATCCTATTTAGTATTTATGGTGTTGTAAGCTAGACTTATAACATTGTAATTAGCAGGATTCACATTTGCAGTCATCGAGGCATGGCAACAACCAAAAGTCCTTCCCCCAAACCTACCTTTAAAGCCAGGCAAAACCCCAAAAGAAGGATTCCCAAAGTGTTGGAGAGCAGGGCACTGACAGATGATGAATCCAGCCCTCGTCCCACATTGGAGCATGGACCCCACAGGGTCCTCTAAAGCTAGTGAAAACTTGGAGCAGCCACCTCACATGGAAGCTGCCAGCTGCCACTTGTATCGGATTACACTCCACACGGTAAGGTATACATCATATCCTAACCTCAGCTCTGAATACATTAGGATTCCTACTGGGGTCAGGAAATACACACACACGCACAACTTCCACAATACGCAGTTATGTGTTCAGTTGCATGGGGGTTAATCAAAACAACCTGATTCTCATTTACTGGATAAATACATGGACCAGAAGGTCACTTTCCTTCAAATTATGCACTTTAAAAATTTTTGCAACAGTCCTCAGCTCAGATGAATACCAAAATATGTATCAACAGGTCTTTAAAATGTGCATGAAAATGCAAACATGTTTAAAATTTTAAAGAGTCCTTAAATGTAGTGTTCACACAGTTTACCCAAGAGAGGAGCAGGATGGAGACCAAAATGCTTTCCTTCAGCTATAATCTATGCATCTTTATCTCCATACACATGGTGGGAGAGAATATGTAGTCATGGAAAGACCAAAGCCAAGATTCTACACGGAGGAAGTAGAATGTAACTTATGCTCACAGTTATGCTGCAGTTGTAAAACAACTGCCTCATTAGGGATCGTACTTGTGCAGAACAAAATGTACATTGCACATGGACGCCCATCCTTGCGCAATTTGTCACAATGCGCAACCTGAAAAATGTGCACCAAAGTGCAATGCGTAGACATGTTCCACAGCAGCGCATGCAGAACTATGCCTCTGTGTTTGAAAACGTGGACACTTTGTTTGCAAAACGGTGCAAAGGTTCGATCTGTAGATGTCAGATAATTTATGCCTGTGTATGTCACCAACAGGATGCTAGACTCTTTTCAACATGCAAGTCCTTGATAAGCCTGGATGCAAAAGATCAGGAAATAATGAGACTGAGGAAGGCTAACACTGAACCAAATTCAGTAGGCCAAGAGCAAGTCTAGTAACGTATCCCCTGCAGATATGGGGGTCATATAGTATTTTAAAAATAGTGGGAGAACATTTCAACTTCCCAGAACACTCTGTCACTGACCTCAAAGTAAAATATCCCTTCAAAGAGAGATTAGAGTGCAAGAGTGTGGAGTTACAATTAATTACAAGTAATCTCATTCTATCATTAATGGTCTGATTTGGGATAAAGGTTTCTTATCACACGATGCACTATGTACTATTAATTGGCTTAGCTACTACCAGGATATTTGCATTATTAGCAACCACTGAGTGCACAACCAATGCTAATGACTCAGTGGTCACCATCAGAACCTTCTGTATTTAATTTTTCTTGCACTTTGCTGTTGACCATTCCACTCCCAACCAAGAAGATGCATATAGTATATACAGTACCTGAATTGTGGATAATGCATGAGACAAAATGAGCTATAGTACATGTAAATCCATGTTGCAATCTTTTCACCCCTTAAGGTACAGGGCTCTTTTTCTGGATCACAAAAATCCAGAAGACTTGCAATCTCCCTATCTTTTATGATAGTTAATTTTACTACTGTTTTTAGAAGGCTACTTGGGGTGGGAACAATTTGGCTAAATTTGCTGACCCCTTGGTTACATTAAGGATCCTTCTGTATACCCTCCCTTCCATATAATCCTGTTATATGTTATAGCTTTCAATAATTAACCTGCTGAATAAACTCCCTTAGCACTCTTGCTCCCTGCTATGTAAATTACCCAATGCTCTTGCTCCCCATATCTGAAACATAGATGCAATGATCACTAATTGGCTATGCTTTTGAAGCTACCTGGAAAGGATGCTGATAGGTTGGCTTTGTGTGGATGGCCCAAAAGCAGAGCTAAAAAAAGTTACCTTTTGTACTACACTTCTCATGATGCCCTGGCTAGCAAGGCCACCAGTCATGATGGCTGGAGGATTGTGGGAATTTCAGTCCAAAAAAATTGCACTCCAACTCCCCCCAACAAACACACACAATTTTTTGAACTCTGTCCAAAGGTCCAGCTTGGCTAGGAAGTATAGCCTGAGTGTACTCAATACAGGGAAAATGGAAGAAAAGGACCTGATCACAGGGAAACTAACCTGGCATTTTGAAAATGAAGAGCTCTCCTACCAGCAGTTCATTTAACTTCCAAAATAACTCCCCAGCTCTCCAAGACCCCCTTTCAATACAACCAAATCAGCACCTACTTTGTCCAATGCTATAACACACACTGATAATGCCTGCTTGTTGGTGAGTATGAACAAGGACACTCATGGAGGAACATTCCCTGGGAATCTCATAAATTCAATTGGAAGACATATTCTCCACCACTGATTTTTTCAATCTATTGACCAAGTTGTATGTTGATGGAATGAAGCAGCAAAACAGCTGCCTTCTCCAATAACCCAACAGCCCTCTAGAGGCTTTCCATCTCTTTATGCTGTGCAACTACCTTAAATTCACAACTAGCAATAGTGGATCCACTTTGAATTTGCTATTGTCCTCAGTCCTATTGTTCACCCAAGTAGAGCAGACCATTGAATCAATGGACTTTCTTTATCTCTTGGTTCACCATTCAGTGCTTGAGTCAGTGGGTCTTGCCTAGTTGGAGCTAACCATGAGAATTCAGGTCATTGTATTTGGGCTCATCTTCCTGCCTTTCTTAGGTGACTGGATTTAAAAGCAGGGGAAGCTATTCAATGGCTTAGAGCAAGGACATAACTGATAGAAATTGTGTGTCATGTGGCAAAGAGGAAAGAGATACTAGTGGAAACCATACAGTGGTTAAACCAGGGTAGTCAGCATGGTGTACAGTCATCCCTTCACATTCGTGGGGGTTAGGTTCCCCAGACCCCCGCAAATGCAAAAAATCCGCAAATAACAACTGCCCTCCCCCTCCCCCACAAAAGCGACTGCGGGGCCTCCGGAGGCCCCATAGTCATTTTCCCCCGCCTCCCCCTCCCTCCCAAGGCCTTCATGGGGCCTCCGGGGCGTCTCCGGAGGTCCCGTGAAGGACTCCCCGGCTCTCCCCACTCCCTCCCCAGGCCTTCATGGGGCCTCCGGAGCATCTCCGGGGATCCTGTGAAGGTCTCCCCGGCCCTCCCCCCTCCCGCCCAAGGCCTTAACGGGGCCTCCAGAGGCCCTGTGTCGCTGCTTTTGGGAGGGTGGGGGGCCCTCCCAAAACCCGCGAATATTCAAAACTGCGAATGCTAAGTTCGCGAATGTGGACGGGCAACTGTAGTGGCTTGAGTATTGGACTATGACTCTGGAGACCAGCGTTCAATTCCCCACTTGGCCATGGAAACACACTGGGTGACCTTGGGTGAGTCACACACTCTCAGCCCCAGAAAACCAGGTGATAGGTTCGCCTTAGGGTCACCATAAGTTGGAAATGACTTGAAGGCACACAAAAACAAAGTCAACCTCTATGCTCAGGTGCAATTCTTGGATTAATTTTGAAAGTTCTTTTTCAAGAGCCAGTTCAAACCACTGGAAAGAATAATTGCTCTCTCTCCATGCAACCCACAGGGTGAAAAGGGAGAAGAGAAAGAGAGAAAAGTGAGTGACAAAAGGAAAAGGGGTGGTCCTTCCTATTTTTAGCTCTAAGTCTGTCCCAGCATGCACGTTTGACTGATTACCCATAAGGAAATTACTTAGATTGCCCATGCCCTCACCAAGAGAATTCTGGGAACTGTAGTTTGCCAAGAGCATTCAGAATTCTTCGCTTGGGATCCCTGAACATGTCTCTTGTTCTAGAACTACAGTCCCCAGTATCCTTTAGCGGGGAGGAAATGCGTGTTCAAACCCGTTTAAGTTGGCAACTCCACAAACAATATCACATTCTTTCTCTCCCATTTACACATATACACAAATTTAAAACTTCTCAATAACTCTGGGAGAAACAAAAAGAAAAATGAGTTCATCAAAATGGAGCACCAATGATGTCTTGGCCCACATGCAGTGTGAAGCTAACTTACTGTGAAAGGGAAGAATCCATGCTGAAATCTTCAGTATGTGGCCTAAAGACACAGGGCATAAGGAGTATTAACAAGTCAGACACACATCAACAGAACACTGAATAAGATCTTGGACACCACAGGTGTGACAGGACAGGACTAGGAGCTTTTGAGGGCACTGGAAATTTCCCCCTTCCTGCTGGAAGTGATGTAGAGGGATAAGAGGTATACCTCTGGAGTAATGCAAGAGCTGCTTCTTCATGGTTCAGCTCCACCATCACAGTTATGTCTGGACATAGTATCATGTGGATTGCTCAAATAGCATGACCCCTTCCTATGCCTGCATTCTGCTTCCACTAGGGAAGGGAGACCTTCCTTGGGAAAGAAGCATGCCATGTGCTCAGTCCACACAGTTCAGCCACAGCCAAGTCAACTCTTTGTACCAATCCTGGACCAGCCCGACTGCAAGGAAGAGTGAGGCAACTGCCTCAGGCAGGAAATACTGGAGGCAGCATTGACCATGTCCCCAGTTGTTCCTCCTGAGCCCCATAATCACTCCTTTCTCTTGGAGGACAGAGTTGTGTTAGAACCACACAGCCCAGTCCGACACCCGCTAAGCTGAACTGCTGCCCTCCAATGTGGAATGCAAGGGGTTCGTGGAATGCAAGGGGTCACCATCTTTGAGGCTGAAATCCAATTGCTAGCAGTAGATGCCGCTGAATCAATGGAACTTACAGAACTCTTGACTTACCAAGTTCCCATTGATTCAAGAGGTCCACTCTACTTGACATTAACAGTAGGATTTAGACCTCAGGAATCCAAAAATGGTCACTAGTGAGTCGATTGCTTCAGAACAGTGAACTCATGTTGGATTTTGCAGGAGTTTCACAGGAGCTATCCAAGGTGCTGAACCCTGTAGCTCCTCTACAATGCTCCTGCAAAAAACCCTGGAGCGGCTCCAGTAAAACCCAGTGTGGGTTCACTGTTACAAAACAACGGAGTCAAGCCACTGCTGGCTGAAAGGTGATAGGTTGATGCACCCCATCTCACTTAAATGGCAGCCAACATGGACTGGTTTTGTGGAGGATTTTGATGCACTCATAGGGTTCAGATCAGCCTGCAGATCACAGCATGGAACATGCTGGAAGCCCAGACTCCAGTCAAGAAAAGAAAAACTAGTAAGACTTAAGTCTCAAGTCCCTTAATGGAAGACGAGGGCATTGCAAAGAACTTCTTTCTGTAGGAATTGTGCAAATTGCAACTAATTTATCCACATGGGACTTAAGTCCAAACTCAGAACACCCATCAGAGACATGGACATTTTGAACTGAATCCAGACATAGCCATGTTTATAGAGCACCCGTGGAATTTAAGTTGATGGATTCAACTTTCTTTTATTTCTAAGAGTCTACTCTAAGTGTGGCTCCAACCCATTGTCTTTAGCCCAAAATCAACTTTATAGGCTGCAGAAACATCTCTCTGAGATTTTGGGACATCAACAAAACAGTCCAATACTTATCTATCCATAAGTGAATTCCATTGACATAATTGATCTGTGCAATCCTGTACACATTAAGTATGGAGTAATATCTAATGAATACAGTGAGATTTATTTCTGAGTAAATATGTACAGAATTGCTTTGTACATAAAACACCCAATGTGTATTCAGGTTGCTGATGAAAAGTCTTGATTTAGAAGACTGAAGAAAAGTTGTTGGTTTATTGCACCAAGTTTATTCTGTTGGCATCAATCTTAAATAACCTCCTACAACCCACAAATTGCCTCCAGATGTGTTGGATTGCAACTCCCATGGTACCTTACATCTGGGGTTGATGGGAGTTGCAACCCAACACAGCTGGAGGGCACCAGATTGGGGGAGAGGGATCTTAAATCTTATATGATTGGTCTCTGAGGGAAAAGGAGAGTGAGATAGAGAGAGGAAGGAAGAATGAGTGAGGAGTAAGAATACAGAGAAAGAAACAGAGCTGATGGCAAATGGATGTACAAGAGAGACATATAATAATCAGAAATATTCCATTTAAAATAGCCAACATATATGTACTGCATATTTGCCAGAGTGGAAGCTTAGCATTCACTTGCATCAAACCTACTATCAAGCTGCCTTGGGTCCCATTGTGGGAGAAAAGCTGGACAAAATTAAATAAATAAATGCAATTAATAAGAAGATATCCTTCCAGACCACCTGCTTAGAGTCATCCCAGAAGTACCTGCATATCCACTACACATTGAAACAGAATACTGGACTAGCAGATCTCACGAGAAATGAACAGTCAGTGCATAGATAGAAAGAAATGTTTCTATAAACTCTCCATAAATCAGGCACAACCTATAATTTATTATTTTTTCTTCCCCCGTAGTAGCAGAAACTCCAGCCTAAACTGTCACCCTTGGGACCTACATGCCTCTCTAGTTCTATCGACCTGGTAATATACATGCTTGATATCCATGTGAGGATCCTACAAGAGGTTTGGATGTCATGCATGAGAGTGGCTCATTTACTTTATCAGACTGGGGATGGCCTATGTTTTCTTCTTGTTTGATCTTCTTCCTTCCTAGGAATACAATTGCCTCCCTTTGCACTAGAAAACATTCTCTCCACGGTTTGAAGCTACTGAAATCCAAGTCACTTTGGCTTTGGGCTTATGCGGAAAGTGACAGAGGAGTAAATGAAACAGGATCCACAGTTTTAATTATGGTCATGTTCCCATGATTGCTGGAGTGCCATTAGCCAGCCCTGTCGTTTCATTTAAAGCCATCAGTGTTGATTAATTATATAGTTTCGCATCTACCAATGTTGTATAAATCAGCAGACAAACAAGACAGGGAGTTCAGAAGAGCGTGGCAGTGTTGGTGAAAAGCATACTTTGCTTTCAGATGGAGAAATGGCCACAAAGAAAAGATAGTCAAGTTCATTTATTATCATAGAATCATAGAGTTGGAAGAGACCTCAAGGGCCATCCAGTCCAACCCCCTAGCATGCAGGAATACACAATCAAATCACTCCCGACAGATGGCCATCCAGCCTCTGTGTAAAAACCTCCAAAGAAGGAGACTCCATCACACTACGAGGCAGTGCATTCCACTTCCAAACAGCTCTTACTGTCAGGAAGTTCCTCCTAATATTTAAGTGGAATCTCTTTTCCTGTAATTTGAACCCATTGCTCCGCGTCCTAGTCTCTGGAGCAGCAGAAAACAAGCTTGCTCCATCCTCAGAATGATATCCCTTCAAATATTTAAACATGGCTATCATGTCCCCTCTCAACCTTCTCTTCTCTAGACTAAACATGCCTATGAGGACCTTGAAGATGCCTAGAGAGGTGTCCTCTCTAGGTATTTTCCAGCATGGCTCTATGGTATGTGTCCCTATTTTTACAGCCACAGCGAATTGAAACCATGGAGATTGGTTCCGCAGATACGAGGGTCTGACTTTATATGGTATGGCATATTCATTTGCTTGCTTCAAAATGTAAGCCAACCCTTGATTCAGCATCCTGGACATCTGCCCTAAAGTCCTGCTGTTGCCAGTTCACTTGCTACCAAACTACTTGCAAGCTTCAAGATACATTGTTGTTGTTGTTGTTGGTCACTATTCTATCTTACAGTCTACATTCTGAACTTTATGCATACTCTAACTACATAGCAGAGGCACTATGGAACTCTCCAAAGGATTGTGAAGATGTGTATTAGAGCATTGGCAAGAGTGTCTTGATGCACACTGGGTTATACCAATCTGTCTCAGTGCTCCCTAGCCAGTATCCCAATGTGCATTAGGAGTGTCTGATGTACAATGGTCACTTCTCTACCTCCCTTAGATAATAACATCATGGTAGCTGCTTGCTGAATATGGACATTGTGAAAGTGCTCAATTCTATTTCCTGCAGACGCAAGTCCACTTATGTAGATGACTTCTCCATCATCATCAATACCATCTTTATCTCTTACATAAGTCCCATACTGAATTCAAGCCGTTGTTCTGTGTCTTCAAGTTGATTCTGACTTATGGTCAGTCTATCACAGAGTTGTTGTTTTTAAAACTAGATTTATTCAGAGGGGGATTTGCCATTGTCTTTCTCTGAGGCTGAGAGAGTGTGACTTGCTCAAGGTGACCCAGTGGGTTTCCATGGCTGAGTGGGGATTCGAACCCTAGTCTCCCAGACTCCTAGTCCAACATTCTAAGTGCTCTGACTCCCAAGAGATGTAGTGGAAATTGAATCCATTTCACTTTGCAGGGCTCAAGAACTGCCTTTCTCAACAGACCTTGATTTGCATTGTTTTTGTTCCATTGTTGTTGTTGCCTTGCCTTAGCAGCTCCAGCATTGAATTATAACTTTGGCGAGGAAATGTTCAGATCTACACGGGCGGCTGTGCCTTTCTTCATTCTGCACATCACTCCAGAGGTGTGTCGTGTGTTGGTAAACAAGGTCCTCAAAGCCAGTTTTGAAATACACATACATCTAATCCCAAGGGCGTTAGAAAAAGCCAACAGAAAACCTTGACAAAGAGAAATGCTGGAGAACCCGGGTGCCCTACAGTAAGCAGGTAATGAAATGATGCACAAAAGAGACAGGTAATTTAGCTTTCAATTAACAGGAAGGGTAAACCACAAACTACCTTTGCTCCAGGATAATCCAAATTCGGCAGCCAAATTAATACTAGAATAAACGTGTTTAGTCAAAGCAATCGACTGAAATCCTGTTGACTCAATGAATACATTTTTGAATGGTGAGTCAAAACAGAGGTAATCCCAGTTGACTCAAAGGGTCTACTTTAGTCAGGAGTAAGAATAGCACTTAAGCAATCATCTTGGCATTGTTATTGCTGCTGTATGTCTTCAGGTACAGTCTGATTTATGGCATCCATCTCATAAGGTTTTCCTGGCCAGATTTATTCAGAGGAAGTTTGCCATTGCTTTAGTCTAAGTCTGAGAAACTCTGACTTGCCCAAGGTCTCTCAATGTTGGACGATTAAAATCTACAAGATCTACAGCCTGTACACTGAGTGCTGTCTTAAAGAACTCCAGAGTTCCAGATGGATTAAAAAATCATAGAATTGTAGAGTTGGAAGAGACCATGAGGGGCATCCAGTCCAACCCCCTGCCATGCAAGAAATCTTGATCAAAGCATCCCCGACAGATGGCAATCCAGCCTCTGTTTAAAGACCTCCAAGGAAGGAAACCCCACCACGCTCCGAGGGAGTGCGTTCCACTGCCGAACAGCTCTTACTGTCAAAAAGTTCCTCCTAATGTTGAGGTGGAATCTCTGTTCCTGGAGCTTGCATCCATTGTTCCGTGATCCTAGGATGTGGTTGAGATAGGTAAAATGGACATGGAAATCAAAATATCTCACAGTGGAGAACTTGAGCTGAAGGGTGCTATTGCGCTCATTCAAATTACAAGAAAAAAAGATTCCATCTTAATATTGCAAAGAACTTTTTTTTTAATTGTAGGAACCATTCAACAATGGAATGGGCTGCCCAAGAGGGGGGTGGACTTTCCTTCTTTGAGGTGGTCCTCTTTCAGGAATGCTTTAATGCTGCATTCCTTCATGGCAGCAGGTTGGGGTAGATGGTCCTTGGAACCCTTCCTGCTCTAAGATTTTATGAGTCATGGCTGAGAGCCTTCATCCTACAAATATACAGTCATATGTGTTGATTGCAAAACATGACCTTTGTGTTGAACAGCAAAGTTGCACAATCAAATGCACAATGGAATCCATATCTTCATGTTGTGATGATACTATATGTCCAATGCTGCTTCTGTGACCTTGACACGTGCATCAGATAAAAATGTGCCACTGCTTCAGTAGGGGAAGTGAAGACATACATAAGACACCAACAAGTTGCCAGCTATGTCCTACTTGTAGGCCTCTCCCAGTTATCTGATTGCCCATGGACAAGATAGGTCCTGATCCAGTCTGGTTCTTCTTATATACTTATATTCTCAGCTACGGTACTATGAGCAGGTCTGGATGCCATATTTTAAGAGGAATATGAACAAATCAGAGCATGCTTTTAGAAAAAAGACAGCCAGATGGTAAAATACATAGCAATCAATGCTGGAATCCTGTGTGATCTGTTACATTATTACCTAGTATTTATTTATTTATTTATTTATTTATTACAGTGGTATTTATACCCCGCTCTTCAGCCACAAAGGCTTTCAGAGTGGCTTACAAATTGTTTTAGCAATAGCACTTACACGTCTACACTGCTTTATAGCAGACTGGGCACTCATCATCATCATCAAGTTTATTTGTCTGTGGCACAATGTCCATTACAAAATATTACCAAAAAAAAAAATCTGCAGGAAAGTTATAATAATACAACCAACATGCTTACCAGCAAAGTACACTGGACACTCTCTAAGCGGTTTACAATGTGTGTTAGCTAATTGTCCCCACTCATTTTACTGACCTATGAAAGGATGGAGCAGAGGTGCTAAGAAACCCCTTTACTGAATTGTGAAGATGCATACCTGGATACTGGGAAGAGTACTAGGTAGTAACATAATAGCAGCCCTCAATGTTACACAAATGCATGATTCTAATTTCTGCATACATAATTCCATTTACAAAGATGCAAGTCCCCAACAGGATTCTAGCCTGAGTCTTTGGTGGAAGAGTTTAAAAATCTGGGTATGATTATTCTCAAGGAGGGAAAATCTAGGGGAAGACATGGTCACCCCCTTCAAATATCCAAGGGGCTGTCACATACAAGATGGGATAGATGTGTTCTCCATGGCTGCAGAGTGCAAGATTAGATCAAGTGGCAAGAAGATTGATTTTGGCTAAACGTTAGGGAAGATGCAATGAGAACTGGACCACGGATCACTTGTGGCCCTCCTCCAGAGACAGTAGGCTGATGGCCATCTGTTTGGGATGTTGTAGCTCCATCCTACCATGAAGATCTTGCATTCAGCAAAAGATTGGATTGTATGGAGCTCTGAGATTCCTTCCAATTCTATACTTCTGCCCCTGGATATTTAATCAAATATGCGTCCAGATTTCATCTATGTCCAGAGCTACGTGTTCCTATGCATCAAGCTGAGTCCAAATCTCTGCCAAGAAAGTTCAGTCCTGCCAGCCAAATGAATAAATGGAATTGAAGCCGATGGGAGGAATATATTTGCTTGATTGAATTCCACAGCCTTTAGCAATAGTGGTGGTACAAAGAGCTACAAAGAGCACTGGATGACTGCTACAGCGGAACTTGATTGAACATATTAATTTGCTTTTTCTTACTTCACACTGGAGCATATGTTATTATGTGCAGTCAATGCTCTTCGTTACGTCACGTATCCCCATGGAAAAATATCATAGCCTGATTACTAACAATGGGCTAAATCCAATAGTTAGACTCAACAAAAGTCGAGCTGCTGAATCAATAGAATTTACAAAAGTGTTCACATAATACATTCCCATTAAGGGGTTCTATTCCAGCTGGGCTCAACAATTGTTATTTAGTTCAATATCTTTACGTTTGGGGATTTATGTGATTCACAAACCTGGAAGGCATCCTCACTACACCATTGTATCAGATTCATCCCACTTTAATTGCCATGGCTCCATCCTACCTTATCCAGGAACTTGTACATTTGGAAGTTTCTTGGAATTCTCTGCTAGAGAAGTTTGATGTTGTAGTGGGGTGGAGGTGGGGGTTGCACACTAGATCTCCCTGGAGGAAGATTCCAAGTACCTCCACAAACTTCAAATCCCAGGATTCCCTAGGATGGAGCCATGATAGTTAAAGTAGAATGGGACTGATATAATGGTGTAACGTTGATACACTAATGGTTAACTTTTCCATAATAAATATAACTGCTGTCATCAACTGTCGTTTTTGCTGCTGTTGTCTTAATTGCTTCATGAATTGTATGAAAGCAAGAATTGTATGAAAGCAAGAACCTGTCTGATCTTGGCAGCTAAACAGAGTCAGCCCTGGTTAGTACTTGGATGGGGACTGTCAAGGAATACCAGGTGCTATAGGCTCAGTTTTAGAGGAAGGAACTGGCAAAACTATCTCTGATTATTCCTTGCCTAAGAAAATCCTATGCAATTCATGGGGTTGCCATAAATCCACAGGTGACTTGGAGGGATCTGGACACACACACACACACACACACACAATCTGACCTTGGTCCTGTTCCCCAAATGCTGCAGGCTAGAACTTCCACTGCATGGGAAAAGGTGCCTTTTTGGATGGTCGCTCCCAGAATCTCACAGCCAGCATAGCTTCTCCAAGCCCAGAAGGATGTCCAACAAATACCAAGTGTTGTAGGCTATATTTCAGAGGAAGGAACTGGCGAAACCATCTCTGATGATTCCTTGCCTAAGAAAACCTATGTAATTCTTGGGGTCATCATAAATTGACAGGGACTTGAAGGTAGACATACATACACATACCATTCCCTCTCTGCATTTGTACTGTGTTGAGAAATTTATGTCTTAAAAGGTAATAAACACATTTTTGGATAATACAGTTGTCCCTTCATATTCACTGGGGTTTGGTTCCAGGACCCCCCCCCCCATGGATACCAAAATCCATGAATACTCAAGTCCCATTATATGCAATGGCAAAGCAAAATGGTGTCCCTTATATAAGATGGCAAAATCAAGGTTTGCCTTTTGAATTATTATTTTTTAAAGAATATTCTCAAGCCATGAATACTTAAATCCATGGATACCAAATCCGTGGATACAGAGGGACAACTGTAGTTTGCCTTATATTAAGAAAGATTACTGATCCCTCTGACCAAGGTTTCTCTAGTTCAGGGTGGAGAACTTTTGGCCATGGAGCCAAATCTGCCTCCCTGGGTCTCAGTACAGTCATCTGGGCTTCCTCAGAAGGCAATCCTTCTGTCTTTCCCTATAACACTATCATTGGGGGTTGCCTAGTTTTTCTGTGACTTTTCTCCATTCTAAAAGGTTGAAAGGCTCAATTACAGCATTAAGATAATGCTGGTATTTTTGATCCCACCTTCTTCACCACTGCTCCCACCTATCATTGGAATGTGGCCTCCAATAAATTCTCTGATTTCTTTTTCTTTGGCTAGGTAGTAAGAATATTTCTTCGTGGGGGGGTGGATATCCATTAAACACATCCAGACATTGTGCTAAAGGGCTAAACCACCATTTGTTGTGATGGAAACAAGCTTCATTGACCCTTGGGTGCTCTTCCCCAACTATGTCTTCAACAGGTGAGCTGCAAGGAGCTCTGAAACGATCAGTGCCTCATTTCTTATCCACATTTCAGTTTGTTGTCCAAATCCAAAACCGTGGTTAATGTTATCTGTGGTTGGTTTGGATAAGCCAACTTCAAAACATGGGGTTGAAACTAGAGTTGCTTCTAATAAGCCTTAAATGATGGAGTCACTGGTTCAGAACAAACTATGGTCTAGGAAAAACAGATCAGGAAGATTGTGAACTTGAGGACATACCAGGCAGTAGTAGGTACAGAGAAAGACTGCATGAGCCCAAGAGAAGCTAGGCTCATTGCCATCACAATAAACTGTGGTATGATTTTTGTGTTGATTTTGGCAATAAGCAATAATAACAAATCAATACAACCAAAAAAGAAAAGAAAAGATAGAAGACAAACCCTCAAACCCCAAAATGAACACCACACAAAGAACTTTTCTGAACTTAAATTTGGCCACGATTGCACAACCTTTTCATGTTGTTTCCCAGCCTTGCTCTCTGAAATCTTTTATTAAAAATACCAGGAACTGGATCCTGGGGGATCTTTTATGATCAAAGCATTCATTATACTTCTCAGCTACATCCCTTCCAATTGCTTCGTGTTTGGCTTCATCTTCCTCCAGCTCCTGAGATTTGAAGCAATTTACTGTTTGTGTTCCAATCTGCATATTGCAAATCATTCTGTTTTGTTTACCATAAAGGCAGAGCCAAATGAAATTCTCGCCCATCCCTACTCCCCGGAAAGTAGTTCAGCATCACAGCCTTGGGGCTTGAAAGAGGAGTACCAACTGCTTGGACTAGAGCCCGTAGAGAAAACCAATAACCAAAAAAGATTGAAATCATGTATTGTTCATTAAATGTTCACTGTGTCGCCTAAAGTGTTACCATAAGGGGCTGCTTTCCAGAGACATGCTGGCTATTATCTGCAGAGTAAGCAAAAATTTCATGGTTTATCTGACAGCTTCTGGCACCATCCCAGTGTAATAATCAGCTATTCTCACCTAGATTTTCTTCCACTCTGTCAAATTTCTACAAATGGAAACTGGCATCTGAGTCAAAGACAGGTGTGTTTGGTGGCTAACGTGGTCATTAGGGGTGCTTGAGAAATTCAATTTTGGTGAACTCCAAAACAACCAGAACCGATCCATACCTCCTGAACAAACATGAAGATTGGAACCTAGCTATCAGATTTCACAATTCTCTAAAGGCTGTAGTCTGGTTATCTGATTCACGTGCACTGAAAAACATCCCTCATATTAGCTACTAAGGGCTTGCCTCTATGAGGCAATAAAATGTGGATTGGTAGCAGCTTACATTTGTCTTAATGATTTTTTGGCAAGATCACAGGCATGCAAACCTCTCCACATTCATTGTTCAAATGGGCACGCATGTGAATCAAAATGGTGAGCATGAGTGAATTACTCATATTTTTATTGTCGCCAGTTGCTGCTGCCAAACAATATATATTTTTTAAAGCATATCCAAGGTGTGGAAATGCAATATTCCATGTAAACAAATAGAAAAAAAGGCTACTTCACTGCCTGAGCACATGATTGCTAAGGCAAAAATCCAATATGGCAGTTTGGGGTGCTTGCCTTGTTAGCAAGTTCCACCCCGAGTATGTCCGACCAATCAGATTTCCACTTCTGCTCTTACCAGGAATGTGCGCAAAGTGATTTGGTTGTCCCAACGAGTGGGAATGCACATTCCATGCAGAGCTTTTTAAAAAAAATTAGGGGAAGCCACAAAGGCTTTTCCTGTGACTTTTTGGTGTTCTTGGCCCCTCTCCCTCCAAATACAATGGATTGATGCAGGATCTCATTAAGACAAATCATAGTCTCTTTGAATTCTATGAGGAGAATTTTTGCCGTAATGACAACCCCTTAGTTACATATGTATAACTAACGTCTCCTGACCTGACCTCCCCCCCAAACCCACCTCAACATCCAACAGCCACATTGAGTTAAGGAAGCCTTTTCAGCTGCCAACTGGGGCACAAAGTGAGCGAGGCTGCCATGAGGAATGGAGACAGGGGTCCTGCTTCTGATTGTCACAGCCTTGCTCACTGGTGGGAGGGGGCTGGAAACAAGACCACAAGTTGAACATGAGTCAACAGTGTGATGCGGCAGCTAAAAAGGCCAATGCGATTTTGGGCTGTATCAATAGAAGTATAGTGTCTAGATCAAGGGAAGTTATAGTGCCACTCTGTTCTGCTTTGGTCAGACCTCACCTAGAATACTGTGTCCAGTTCTGGGCACCACAATTCAAAAAGGATATGGACAAATTGGAGCATATCCAGAGAAGGGCAACTAAAATGGTGAAAGGTCTGGAAACCATGCCTTATGAGGAGAGACTTAGGGAGCTGGGTATGTTTAGCCTGGAAAAAAGGTGGTTAAGAGGCGATATGATAGCCTTGTTTAAGTATTTGAAGGGATGTCATGCTGAGGATGGAGCAGACTTGTTTTCTGCTGCTCCAGAGACTGGAACACGGAGCAATGGATGCAAGCTCCAGGAACAGAGATTCCACCTCAACATTAGGAGGAACTTTTTGACAGTAAGAGCTGTTTGGCAGTGGAACACACTCCCTCTGAGCATGGTGGGTCTCCTTCCTTGGAGGTCTTTAAACAGAGGCTGGATTGCCATCTGTCAGGGATGCTTTGATCAAGATTTCCTGCGTGGCAGGGGGTTGGACTGGATGGCCCTCGTGGTCTCTTCCAACTCTACAATTCTATGATTCTATGATTGTATGATCCTCCTTATGTCCCAATTGGCAACTTCACACAATGTGGCTGCTGGCTATTAAGGTGGTCTAGGGGAGCAATTGCATAGTCTTACACCTAGGGGCTGACCACACTCTGAAGTAAAATGGCAGTGCAGCAGGAAGGTTCCATCTTCCATGCTGCCATAATGCACAATGTTGTCATTCTTCTGGTGTACTGCTGTTCTGTTCCTATGGGAGGCTGAGGTAAAACTGCATCTTTTGCTAATGCTTTTTTCCAGTTAGCAAAAAAATGCTGTTTTACCTCGGTTTTCACATGGGACTGGAATGGAAGAATGACAATGATGTGCAGTACGGCAGCATGGAAGATGAAACCTTCCTGCTGTACTGCTTCTTTACTTCAGAGTGTAGTAAGCCCCTAAGACTACCTAGTCTTACTGAATACAGAACAGTAATGGATCAGTAACTCTAGGTTATGAATTTCTAACTACAATACAGAATGGCAGCCATAATTTTTGGAGACAAAATATTAGAATTGTGTGCTCTATGATAATGTATATTTAGAAATGCATATTGCAAGTGAAGATGTTTTCAAAAGGACATATTTCAATGAAAATTGAAATGCACATTTTTGTATGGTTTTTCTTTTTAAAAAATGGTTGATTCATGCCAAAATGCCTTGTGCGTGCAGGCATGCAAATGTGGACTGTAGAATAGACTGAATTCTACCTTGCTACTGGCCACATAAACCCCAAATACCAAGATATGGGCCAAAATTCTGTTAGGAACATACACATGCTACACATGTAAGATCAAAAAATCACTTGTGTGCAGTGGATATATTCTGCTGATAGCGATAGAGGTGGGGCTGTGAAGACAGCATGCTCATTTGTGCCTTTTCTTTGCAAACTGAGCACTGTGCATTACCTGTTGTGGTTGTGCATTGTGGTTGTACATCCTATCCTTTATACTGTAGTTGTGAATCCTATACTTTGCATTGTAGTTGTGCATCATATTTTGTGTATAGTGCAAGGGCATCTAATCCATAACATGTGTTGTGCGCACTGTTCCTGTTCTCTTATTCTCCCTGTGCAGATATTTATGCAACGCTGAGGGGATGTTGGATTGTAGCCATGTACCATCATTGGGAACGTACAAATCAGTGTACATCCAGTTCATGTTTTGAAATTATTTTTCTTGCAAGAAAGAAGCAAAGATTATGGTGGTCAGGGAGCACCTGGAGTGTCGTTCCAGTCTGCTAGTCTGGGGTATTTCTTTGGATTCTCCACCACCTAGCACAGCTGGCCCCAAGATCTCTCCGATATCCAACAAATCCAGATCACGGCTAAGTGGTTCTCTGTACACGACACACTCCAACCACCATTTTGAGTTATTACAGCCTAATTCAGTCACCGGGGATTCCCCAGGAGCAAAGAGATTAATGAAAATTAAAGAGCAGCTGATGGATTCAGAGCCATTCTGCCAGGCTTGGAAGGGGAGAATCTGAATTGTTCAAATAGTTCATGGGAGGAGATGACCAAACTGCAAATTGCCACCACGACAACAAGGGGTGGGGAGGAAAGGTGGAACAGCAAAAGAAGAATTACCAATTACCTCTCTCTAATCTTGTTTCCAGCTAAGATTGCATTTTAAAGGCTGGCAGAATGCCCACTGCCTTCAGCTCTGCAGAATGCCAAGCAGGAAGGAGCTCAAACAAGACCTGAGGACATCTTGTTGATAAAAACAGAACTGGAGACAAACCAAGTGCTAGCAGCCAGGTACTGGGATGCAACAGCAGTGGACAGAGGGTCAGTGAGTTGGCAATCCACTCTGGGTTTTAGTCCAAACTTTAAAGGATCTATCCATGGTGCTGAACCCAGTGACATCCACAGCAGAAATATCACAAGAATAGTCGCATTGCTGGCAAATCAGTAATGGACTTCCCATGACATCGTAGCCCATAAATTTGTTCAGCACCATGGATAGCTGCTTTAAACATGGGAGCCACAAGCCAACAGTATTTGGGAGGTCTGCATGCATCTGGAAGCCCATCTCTGACTGAGGATGATTCTGGAGGTTCTCCCAGAGAGGAGCAAAGAAAACAGGAACCTCTGGCCACCTTTTCCTCTGGAAAGCCCATCATGCTTTTCCCCTGCCTGTTTGCATATGGCAAATTGTTCCAGCTCCTTCATACTTCCCAAATGTTAAGGAAAATTAGATGATACAAGGAAGATAGCCTTAGCATTGATCAGCAAGACAGTGAAGAGTGAGCAGGGGGCATTAAAGGCAGAAAAGACTGAAGTGGATCAAAGAGACCTGGTTGACCACAGTAATAGTAGCCCTGGTACGAGCAGAACAGTCACAGCCCCAAGCCTCTGTAGCACTTTTCATGAGTGTTTGAGACATTTAGTGATTGTTGCAACAGCGCTGCAAAAGATAAACACAGAGATGAAACACTAACAAGAAGCGCTGTCGCAACAATCCCTGAACATCTCAAACACCCACGCAAGGTGCTACAGAAATTAGCAACTGTGGTTGTTCTACTAGTCCCAGGACACCTATTCCTGTGGTTTGTTCTTCTGTGCCTTCTGGTTGTTTCTGACTTTTGGTGACCCTAAGGTGAACCTATCATGGGTTTTTCTTGGCAAGTTTTATTCAGAGGGGGTTTGCCATTGCCTTCCTCTGAAGCTGAGAGACTGTGACTTGCCCAAGGCCACCCAGTGACCGACCACAGAACTATCATAGGACTGAGGTCTGCTGGAAGGACCTTTCACTGTCTCCCACTGATGGGAAAGATGGGACAGGGCCTTCTCTGTTGTGGCACCTCATTTACCCAATGCCTTCTCCTAGGAGATCCAGTTGGCACCAATGTTGGTTTCATCCTCAGAGATACAGTTGGCACCAAATTAAAAGAAGGTTTTTGATTAAAGCATTTGGGAGCTCACGAATTCCTCCCCCCCCCCAAAAAAATCTATATGTACATGGTTTAAAACAGTTCTCAACTTTTCAGCTGTTTTAACTTGTTCATATTGTTAAATATGTGTTCAGTCATTGCTATTTTTAATGGCTGGAACCCTGTATCAGCTATGCAGTTAAGTATACAGGAGACCGGTATTTGTGATTTCAATTATCTGTCGCCTGAAAAATATGGTCTCTCTAGGTATTTCCTAGGTCCTCCAACATGACTCTACGGTCACTTCCACTGGAGCTGCCTAGAGATGGAGATGGAGCTGCCTAGAGAGGCATCCTCTCTAGGCATTTCCTAGGTCCTCCAACATGACTCTATGGTAACTTCCACTGGAGCTGCCTAGAGCTGGAGCTGCCTAGAGAGGCGTCCTCTCTAGGCATTTCCTAGGTCCTCCAACATGACTCTATGGTAATTTCCACTGGAGCTGCCTAGAGAGGCATCCTCTCTAGGCATTTCCTAGGTCCTCCAACACGACTCTATGGTAACTTCCACTGGAGCTGCCTAGAGCTGGAGCTGCCTAGAGAGGTATCCTCTCTAGGCATTTCCTAGGTCCTCCAACATGACTCTATGGTAACTTCCACTGCAACTGCCTAGAGCTGGAGCTGGCTAGAGAGGAGTCCTCTCTAGGCATTTCCTGGGTCCTCCAGTGTGATTCTATAGGGTTCACTGTTACCCATGGTTTCAAGTTTTCATAGTAAGAATTAAATCAGCACTAAACCTCTTGGGCAGAAGCTTGGGTAAAAATCTCTTTTGAAAACAGACAGATGGGTAGAAGGGGGACAACTTTGGCCCTGAAATGATTATTAATGGATACCCATAGCTGTACATTAAAGCTAAAAGCTAAAGTCACTCTCTTTGGAAAGAGTTACTGAAGTATAAAGAACCCACATTCCTAAGAGCCCTTTACATTTGAACTTTTTCCCTAAAGGAGTGCTCTATTATGAATTGCACATAGACATTTTTGCAGATGCACTGCAGAAAGGAAAGTAGTGGTAAAATAAACAATTTACCCTTTATTCTGAAAAGAAATGACCACAAATGGAGTGCAGCCTTTGCTTTACTCTGTGGTTTTGAAAATGGAACATGTCCTTTTTGTAAGAGCCTTTGCCTTCGCCCAGGCAGCTTTGCAAAAGCAAAATAAAAACTAAGCACATATTAAAGCAGGCAGCATTTCAATAGCTTGGTTTCCAACACACCACTGGTGAGAAGTTATTTGTTGTAACTACTGGTCTCAAAATACCATAGCCACTGGTCATGAAGTTTAGCAATTCTGGGAGTTGTAGTCCAAATAGCGACTTTCCCAAACTGTACCATACAGATACCTGTGTTACAGACCTGTGTATGCTTCTTCCTTTGGCAACAGGTTTGTCCAAGTACATTGGGAATTAACTGGGATTAAGCTGCAACCCTAGTACCCATGTAACCAGAAAGTAAGCCCAGTTCACGTCAATGGGATTTATGTCTCTATAAGAATGAGGAAGGTTACACTGCAGGGGACAGATAACTGAGGCCCTGCATTGGGCTATAGTGCCACTTTATTCTGCTTTGGTCAGACCTCACCTGGAATACTGTGTCCAGTTCTGGGCACTGCAATTCAGGAAGGATATTAAGAAACTGGAACGTGTCCAGAGGAGGGCGACCAAAATGGTGGGAGGTCTGGAAGCCATTATGCCCTATGAGGAGTGGCTTAGGAAGCTGGGTATGTTTAGCCTGGGGAAGAGAAGGTTAAGAGATGACATGATAGCCACGTTGAAATATTTGAAGGGATGTCATATTGAGCATGGGGCAAGTTTGTTTTCTGCTGCTCCAGAGACTAGGACACGGAGCAACGGGCTCAAACTACAGGAAAAGAGATTCTACCTAAATGTTAGGAGGAACTGCCTGACAGTAAGAGCTGTTTGGAGGTGGAATTCACTGCCTCAGAGTGTGGTGGCGTCTCCCTTCTTTGGAGGTTTTTAAACAGAGGCTGGATGGCCATCTGTCAGGAATGATTTGATTCTGTATTCCTGCATGGCAGGAGGTTGGACTGGATGGCCCTTGAGGTCTCTTCCAGCTCTATGATTCTATGTGTAAATCTCTACATGTAGAATTGTGCATTACAATACAACTCCCATATCAGCGGGACCAGTACCCACGGTTTCATTTACCCATGCCTGAAACAATATATTCTCTCTAGGCATTTTCCAGGTCCTCCAGCATGATTCTGTGGTATGTTTCTGCTGGACATTGACCATAGAGTTGTGTTGGAGGACCTAGAAAACACCTAGAGAGGTGTAATGTCATGGCAGCCTGTAGAGAAATATGGATGTTGCAAAACTATTCGATTCACTTTTGCACACATATAAAGTTTTTTACAAAGACGTGTCCCTAGCAGAATCAAAGCCAGGGTTTCCAACTTCTGATAAGGGTAACAGTCCACCTAACAAGAAACTCCCTGCCACCCCCACATGCCACCCTGGTTCCTCCTTTCTCTCTACCTGCCCTTGTTGAAGAAGCTTCTATAACTTCATTCACTCAAGAAGCAGTGTAAAACTTGTGTATACCTTGACCAACCATCCCCAACAAAACTCATTTCTTGCAACTTCATCTGTCACCTGGATTGCTACCTTCATCCCACAGTAGTTGAAGTGCAAATATATTTGTTTAAAAAAGCACACCTAAATGCATGCCTTTGCCATTATCGTAAGTTCTTGCCACAATGAAAGCAATTTCCTAAGAGCGAAGAGTTAGCTTTGAAATTGTGCAGGTCAGCAGTTTGGAACAGGCTCTGTGCAGCCCTCCAGGGGAATTTACATCGGCAATGCTGAAGGGCTTACTTAGCAGGAGAAGAAATTCTCCAGAGAATCAAAAGGAAGGAGCAAATCATTCTTTTTGCATGAAGAATTGTAGAAACCTTGATACATTCCTTCTCTAAGCAGCACAGAATGAAACAGCCAAAGATCACAGCAACCCAGGATAGGTTCATCCATAAACACTTTCCATTGGATGTGTTAGCTTACGAAATGCACCCAGCCTGTATGTTTGGTTGGGCAATGTCACAGTTCACTAATGGGACAGTGTTCTGCAACTGCCACTAATAAGAATCCCACCTTGTGTAAACTGTCACCTGAGGATTAAACTCAGCTGCAAGTACAAAGAAGCTGATTACCCCAAAACCTTGCCACCAGGTGACAAACTGGCCACAGCAGCTATGAACAAAATTATATTGTGGAATAGAAGCATAGAGCTGAAAGGGGCCACAAGGGACATCTAGTCCAACCCCCTACCATGCAGAAATACACAATCAAAGCATTCCCATCCAGCCTCTATTTAAAAATCTCCAAAGAAGGAGACTCCACCACACTCCGAAGCAGTGTATTCCACTGCTGAACAGCTCTTACTGTCAGGAAGTTCTCCCTAATGTTTAGGTGGAATCTCTTTTCCTACAGTTTGAACCCATTGCTCCATGTCCTAGTCTCTGGAGCAGCAGAAAACATGCTGGCTCCATCCTTAGTATGACATTCCTTCCAATATTTAAACACGGCTATCATGTCACCTCTTCACCTTCTCTTCTCCAGAATAAACATACCCAGCTCACTAAGATGCTTTCATAGTGCATGGTTTCCAGACCTCCCACCATCCTGGCTGCCCTCTTCTGGACTCATTCCAGCTTGTCAATATCCTTCTGGAATTGTGGTGATGAACAATACCACTGGAGGAATTATTCCCACCAAGGAAATCACAGACCTTCAAGATGTAATTTGGGTCTACATCTTTCTTTAAAAGTGGATATATTTAATTTTTTTAACAGCCCAGGATGGGTCTCTGATGTACTATTCCAAAAAACAGATAAACTTGACAATGCATGGTCTCAGATTTCATATGGATTATTCATGTCTCAATTGAGGATTCTTCCATTTAAGCAGAATGATACACCTCTGTGGAACACAATAAGCAAGGTTTATGATGGGAGGGACATTTATGTTTCCTCAGGCAAAAACCATTGACGAGTTAGGGATAGGCAAAACTGCTCAGCTTTTCAAGAAATGTTGCTGCCTATTAAAAAAACAAACACCAAATCTTGGTGTGGAGAGGAAGCAAAAGTAACGGGATCTGGAATTCACTTGAGGACTTATGTCTTCATAAATGGACTTAGGTCTGCAAGAAACAGAATTGAGCAGTTCCACGAGGCCCATATTCAGCAAGGGGCTTCTGTGATGTTACTATATAGGGGACCGATGCACAATGGGCACTGATGGGCAACAGGCACCAATCCACATCAGCGTGTCCTGATATACACATCCAGACACTCTGGGCAAATTAATGTGTGCACATAAAGATCTACATCCTATGGCAAGGGTGTGTGGCTCTCCAGATGTTGCTGAACTGCAACTCCCAGCATACCTCACCATTTGCTATGTTAACTAGGGCTGTTAGGAGATGCAGGCCAGTAACATCTGAAGGGCTACGTAATTCCCTCCCCAGTTCTATGGGTTCATCCCAACTAAAGCAGCCCCACTTATCAGCTGTTAAATTATGAGTCAACACATTTGTAAATCCCATTCATTTAGTGGGTCCACTCTGGTTGAGACTAACAAAAGGATTGAGACCAGTGGGGGGGGGGGAGGATCATGTGATCCTTGGAAGGCCCAGTACAACCTTGTCACGTTGAGGATGGAGCAGGCTTGTTTTCTGCTGCTCCAGAGACTGGAACACGGAGCAATGGATGCAAGCTCCAGGAACAGAGATTCCACCTCAACATTAGGAGGAACTTTTTGACAGTCAGAGCTGTTCGGCAGTGGAACACACTTCCTCGGAGCATGGTGGGGTCTCCTTCCTTGGAGGTCTTTAAACAGAGGCTGGATGGCCATCTGTCAGGGATGCTTTGATCAAGATTTCCTGCGTGGCAGGGGGTTGGCCTGGATGGCCCTCGTAGTCTCTTCCACCTCTACAATTCTATGGTTCTATGGTTAACCTTTGGGATAACAGGGGGCCTCCCTATTCCCAGCACCCAGGCATGCTGGGAGTTGCAGTCCAACAACATCTGGAGGGCCACACACCCCTGCCATAGGATGTAGGTCTTTGTGTGCACTCATTAATTTGCACATTTGAAAAATGCACACCAAAATATGTACAGATTTCCCCCACACCTCATGTTTTCAAGAATCAGCAAAGAATGGACTGAGGGGTGGGGGAAAGAGACCAAACTTGACCTGGATGCCCATTGCCAAGGATCATGGGGTCAGGTCATCCAATGCACCATAGCCTGGATCAAATCTCGTACTGAGACTTGGTGACACCCTTAAATACTTCCAAGAGAGAGATGCTTGCAAGAGAGAAGCATTCTCCTTTGCATCCTATTCCCCAACATCTGTTTACAGCTATCCAAAAATTGCATTTAGCCTTGCTTTAGTTCCTACATTAATTCAGCCAACGCTTTCTTCTACATAGAAGAAGAAAATGATGTTGACATGACCTCAGTTCTGGTCACCCAAATAGCAACTGCCATTTTGTAGAAAGGAGTATTGTGGAAAGGGGTCTAACTGATTGGCAAGAACCCTGAACAGAAACACTCTGTGCCACAACATTTTGTTGCAGGATACTTGTGTATCCTCTCATCAAGCGCTTCCTTTTCCCCATATTGCTGCAGAACTCACTAATACACCCTTGGCTAAAATTGTATTCCTTTGCTGCAGAATATCCCCTGTCATTAGAGCAGGAAAAAGGCTTATTAATGTGCCAGTGGCTTTTGGCCTTGCCAGCAAGAGAGACAAAAAAATAATAATAACATCTCAAACACTCTTGGAACAGCATGGAATTTACTTGCAAATTATGCTGTGCAAGTTGTAAAAAGCACATCCAAACCAGTCCAGGGGTTCTGTTATGACTAGAATTTGCCTGCTTATTAGCAGAAACAGCCTACCTTGCAATGTAGCCACAGGGAGGGAAAAGAACAGAGTACAGCTTCAAACTGATTCTGGAAGCTTTCAATTAAAACTAACAATGCAGAAAAGGCTGTTGCAGCCACCACAGGGCAGGACAAAATAAATACATGGGGTTAGAGAGTCCAGAATTGTGCAGAAATTGTGATGCCACAGGAGTGTAGCTAGGGGAGCATACCCTCCAACTGTCCTGATTTGGCACAGGCAGTTATAATTAAACTTCTGTTGTCCAACTTTTTTCAGCTGCTTTTACAATGTCCCCATTTCTCTCTCTTTCCCCCTGCAGAGGGGAATCTTGTCCTTCCCTGTAGGCTCAGGCCAAAGCAAACTGCTGCAGCCTCCACCCAGCTTGTGTGCTCCTCTTCATTAATAATATTTTGCATCTTAACCACTCTCTGAAGTTGCTTAGCTACACATTTGGGTTTTCATCTGTGGAATATTGGAAGGTATGTGAAGGGGGCAAAATGAGGGCTTCGACTTTCCCCCCCACCCCAATAAAAGTCTGACCTTCAAGAAATATTCCTTCAATCCACAAATTTCTTTTATGGCAGAGACACTGAAAATCATTCACTCCTAAAACTTTTAGATTTGCTGTGTTTTCATTCTTCTGATCACTTTTCCTGCTCTTTTTTATATATATACTTAAATTAGAATAAAATTTATTACGGCAAATAACCAGCAGAAGGATACTTAAATTGCATTTCTCCATTGCAAAGAGATCTTTTAGCACCTTTGAGACTGAGAGAAAGAGGTTTTAGCATAAGCTTTCACATTTGGGCCTTGTCTAGATGGGCCAAAGGAAGCGGCCTCCCCCCATTCCTGGCCCCAGCTCTCTGGATGATTGAGGGGTTTTGCTCTGTTTCTACTCCGAACTGTCCGGATGATGTCTGGGTAATTCCAACTAGAAACTGGGGCAAGTACCCTTTAAAACAGTATAGACATGTGTTAAAAAGACCCTCACTGTTTGTTCCAGTTCTTCTGAAAAAAAACCCCTCCAACAACGATGAATTCCATTATGGCAATGGGAAGGGGGGTATCCACACATATGGTCCATTGCAATGCTCAGCACAGCCATTTCTCGGCTGGGTTGCACACATCACAGCTTCTAAGGTCACCACAAGGCACTCAGCCATATGACCATGGATGGGCAACTCATTCCTGGCCTTGGAAGATATGACTGGTACAGGAAAGAGAGGCACCAGTTCACGCATGGGCTGCGGGTGTGAGGACACCCCTCCATTGCCAAAATGGAAGGGCAGGTAAAGCAGGGGGCTCCAGGTGGATTATTCTGGCCGGTGTAGACAAAACCTTGGTCTACTTCTTTAGATGTACTGTATCTGAGGAAGCAGACCAAGTCTATGAAAGCTTATGCTACAACTTCTTTCTCTTAGGGCTTGTCTACACAATGAAAATACTCCTCACAGAATACGATCTGTCCAAATGCAATTTGCAATATTCGTGGGGGGTGCTAAAAATGCCACAAACATTGTAGTAAAAAGATGTATGGTTTCCCCCTGAAGCTTCCTAGAAAATCCATGTAGATGTGCATTTTCAGACATGTGGCTATCCATTGCTGTGCATTTTTGCTCAATTGCCCTTTTATGAGCGTGTGTGCCCGCTCAATCCAAATGCATTTGAATAGGTTCAGAAATGTGAAGACAAATCAACTTTGCTGCAAATGAATGAAAATATGCACCCACTCACAGTAAACTGTTGCATGTGGACAAGCCCTCAGCTAGTCTCAAAGATGCTACAGGATCCTTTTGCAACTGATATTCCAGACTAAGATGGCTATGTCTTTGCATTTCTCCATGTTCAACTGAAGTTTTTAGTTACTTGAATGCTATAAATATGCAGACTGAAGGAACATTTCATTTGGGGAGCAGAATTGCTATTTGGGAGGGAGGCAACACCCCCATTGCTACACCCCTACCTAAGGATACAGAATGTGTTTTCTTTAGAGACAAAATCCCACCCACTACCCACCCCTTATAAACATTCCTCAGGTCGATCTATCTTTATATCTCCAGGTTTAATGAGCTGTTTTAAAAATAGCCACTCCTAAGGGTGGATGAATCTGTCCATGTTGATTACTCATTTCGCCCATCTTCCACTTTTCCAACCTATTTCTTCATTAGTGTGTTCCTTTTTTTAAAAAAAGTGTCCACTGGAAAATGTCCATTTTTGTTCCCTCTTTTTCCAATACAAACATACCTGTAGGCATTTTTACCCAACATATGCATTTTAAATAAAACAGTGGCCTTTTATAGAATGCCTTTTCATAATTTGTTTTTCATCCATATATATTTGTGTGTGCACTTTCTCCAAATCTGCTGGTCTAAAGACTCTTGTTAGTTCCAACTAGAGTAGACCCAATGAATCAATGAGAGTTACCTACATCAGGGTGGGCAATGGTCAGAGGTTGGAGACCACATTGGCCCCTCAGAAGACCTTGGGCATTGTCCCCTTCCCACCTAGGGTTGTCAGTTCAGGATTGTCCTCAGCCATGAGATTTCTGGGCCAAAACCTGAAACCTCCTAGGGTGCATTAATACTTCCCTCAATCAGAATATTATACTGTTGATGTGCCCTGGAACTACATTAGCTTTTTTGGCTGCTGCATCACACTATTGACTCATGTTTAGTCTGTGGTCTGCTTTGGAGATCCTGGCATTCAAGTATTGCTTGTTTAGACAAATGGCCAAGACTCTATACCCACCACATGTTGATGACCCTCCGTTCTCATGAGATCCAGGCAGCATAGCCAATGAGGAAGGATTCTGGGAGTAGCAGTCCAATAAGCACCATGTGGAGGGCAACAGGTTCTCCCACCCCATCACACGATCACTGAAAGCAATGATCACTAAGAGGATCCATGGTTCTTGAGATCAGAAGTGAGGAAAGTGGAGCCCATGTGCTGTGTGAAGGTCCACACCATTTCTGAATGCTAAAATAATCCCAAGCCCTCAGATTTTGGGGGGAAAACATTAAAATTCAGACCTTAGAAAACCTTAGCTGATCATTCCCTAACTAAACTAGATAAAGTGATGGAAATTGCTTCCAGGATTCAAATTGCAAATCACTCCCCATCTTTTCTGCTAAGCGTGTTTTCCAATATGTGAGCAGGGACAAGTACCATCCATCTGAAATTCATCAGTCAGAGTCTGAGATATGAGTTCGGCAAGGCATCTTGAGGACTCAAGTCCCACACAAAGAGCTCAATTTAGAAAGGTGGCAGCATTACAAAGGGGGCGGAAATTAAAGCAATGCTGAGACAGATGCAAAAGTGTACTGCACGCAGAGGGAGAGAACTAGTACACAGAAAGGAGACAGAGACACACGCAGAGAATCACAGACACCTTTCATTATTGCCAGCTAATGAATTTCCACAAAACATCCCCAATGCTAAGGGTAAAAAGGTCAATATTCTCCAGATGGTTTGGACTACAATTCCCATAAAACCCAGGGCTTGAAAATAATGACCTAAGTCCTACTCCCAACCAGAGCAGACCCACTGAATCACTGGGGTTTACCTATTTGTTGATTCAACATTCAATAATTAATTCATTGGTGGGACGAAGGAAAAAGATTCAGGACTTTTATCACACCAGCCTGTCGTCTCACAGCAATCTCACTGATGAAGCAAACAGGAACGTATCAGTTTGAAAACAATTATCATCACACCTAGAATCATAGCATCATAGAGTTGGAAGAGACCACAAGGGCCATCTAGTTCAACCCCTTGCCCTGCAGGAATACACAATCAAAGCACTCCAAACAGATAAGACATCCAGCCTCTGTTTAAAAGCCTCCAAAGGAGGAGACTCCACCACACTCCCAGGCAGCGCATTCCACCGCCAAACAGCTCTTACTGTCACAAAGTTCCTCCTAACATTTAGGTGGAATCTCTTTTCCAGTAATTTGAACCCATTGCTCCATGTCCTAGCCTCTGGAGCAGCAGGAAACAAGCTTGCCCCATCCTCAGTATGACATCCCTTCAAATATTTAAACATGGCTATCATGTCCCCTCTCAACCGTCTCTTCTCCAGGCTAAACATGCCCAGCTCCTTAAACCACTCCTCATAGGGCATGGCTTCCAGACCTCCCACCATCCTGGTCACCCTCCTCTGGACATGTTCCAGCTTCTCAATCTCTTTCTTAAATTGGGGTGAATTCTCTGCATTCATGTTATTATGCTGCTTTGGAGATTCATGGCCCCGTGCTCACTCTTCCTCACCATCTCACTAACTGTGCCTTCCTCCCCATGAATGCCCTACCCAGCACATGAGTGCCTTTCAATCTTCTTTCCTACCCACAGTGCCACCCTTCAATCCATTTTCCACATTGCCACCACAATGTCTCAGCCAGCTCTTAAACAACCTTTCACTGGTCTTCCTCCTAATCCCCTTCATCTCAATTTATCCTATCCACCACCCCTCACTCCATTTTCCAGATTACCACCACAATATCTCAGCCAGACCATAAACTCTTTCCCAGCCCAGTGAAAATATTTGTTGTCAAATGTTGCCAACATTACAAAAAGACATGCAAAGCTACTAGTAACAAATGACCTGTTTGTAATGAATTACATAATGAATTGCCTTTTAAAATAACTTTTAAAACTTTGATAGCCCCTGGCTTATTACCACTGCCGTTGCTTTCCAACAGTAAGCAAATCACAATAGGAGGGTACTACAGTGAACTCAACAAAAGAAAAATAGGGACACTGTGTACTGCCAAACCAAATGATGTTCAATTATATCAATTTATCAAATGCATCTTATAAAAATCCATGAATAACTAGATGCATACAATAAATGATATGGTATACAACATTCAATTAATAATGTGAAGTTCATTCATCTAAAGACATACAGAAGCACTTCATCTGAAGACAAACAGTGTCCCTATTTTTTCCTTTGTTGTTTTCCAACAGTAGCCAAAAGTTACAAGCGGACATACAAAGCTGGCTTGTATCAACTCAGGTTTTTATCGGTATTACTATCCACTCTGACTGTCAATAGCTCTCCAAGGTCTCAAGCAAAGAAATGGGTCTTTCTCAGCATAGATACCTATTGCATTCAACTGAAGGTTTTAAGAACTGAACTAATCTGCCTGCAAAGCAGATAAACTACCTTTTTAACAGATCTTCTTAACCCCGGGGTTGTCTAGATGATGAAAATACTCCTCATAGAATGCAATGAGAATACCTTTTGTGCTAACACATCATGAACAAGATTCATGGTATTCAGAAGGAGGGGAGCCAAAAACTCCATCTACTTTGGGGTGGGGAGCCTTTGTGGATTTCCCCAAGGTTTTTTTTTTAAATTATGTGTGGGCTTGCGCAATAGCACACATCTGGACATCCAATTCGGGTGCCATTTTTGCATTTTGTGTTATCCAGTGTGAGCTTTTATTTTTTGCGGCACTGAGGCAACTAAAGAGCTTTTTATCAGTGGAAGGTCTTACTTGCACACCTTTGATTTTAAAAAATACTGTGCAGTGGTGACATCACCTGTGGAGAATAATAATGCACTGTGCTCTCGGCCACCATCTTGATTTGCAGGCATGGCTGTGTGCATACTTCAAATGCAGATAGCTTCACATACAATAGATTTTGCCAAAAGACTGTGGAGAAAAATGAGGACTGCTGCAAATTTGTAGTAATGCACACCAATCTGCATTAAATCTTCTCGTCTACACAACCCCTATGTTGAGCCAAGCCAACCCAAAGCAATGAAAAACAGAGCATAATAATATTACATGAAGTAAATTGTTTGGGTCAAAGATAACCTTGTTCTGCCCTTAGCCACCAGTCCCATAGGGATGGTGTTCTTTCACTTAACTGCCTCACAGAGAATGTGATGCAAAGCCTTAGCCTGGCAATGGGTTGGCTTTCTCTCTATGGATTTTTGCAATTATAACGTAATTAATTGCCTTGTGCATCTGGTCTCCAGATACTCCCCAAATATTTGTGGGAGAAAAAGAGAGAGCACTGATACTTTGGATAAATGATTTGTTGGGGTACAGCGTGTTCAGGATGCCTTACTCTCCCATCCTCCCCCCCCATTAAAACTCTTATTCCTCCTTTTTGAGGCTGTTCTCAGCCACTGTTTCTTTCCTTTGATGCACAACAGATGCTACATCTACAACACTTCTCTTTCCTGGATGATCCCAGTCAATCAGGGATCACATGGGCATGGCTACATCGCGTAAAGAATTAGTTTGAGCCATATGGGGACATTGTTGTGAGCAAACCATTTTACTCTGAATGGCTGGATTAGCTACATTCCTCACAGGGTGTATTCTGGACCTCCTGACCACTTCTAGTCTGTTAGAATATGCTACAAAATGGCTATCACCGCATGATCTAAAAGCCAAGCTCCTTCCTCTGTCCAAGAAGCTATGGGAATCACCCTTTTTGCAGATGACCATTAGCAGCCTCATATTAGTTTTTACATTTGCTTAAACCCACTTAGGTCTGACAATCACCTAAATAAGATTCTAAACATTCACGTATGTGTTTGTGACAGGTAGTAACATTCACCAGTAGTCCATTTCAACATTCACGAAAATCTGTCTGGTCTCATGTTAACATGCACCAAACTTAACACATTCATGATAACACACAATGTGTTAATCTAGAAATCTGAAAGGTCAGTTTTTATCCTGCCTATCACCATGTAAATGGCTTTTTCTCTGATTGCTGATATCAAGATGGAAATTCATTTGGGCTCAGCACAGACAAACCCAACAGCTCCTGGGTAAGATTTGCGTTTTGATCCTGAGCCGAGAAACAGTCTGCCTGCTCAGCCTCTGTTTTCAATCTCCCACAATGTCTCGAGGGAACATTATATTAGGGGTCCTTTTGCCAAGTGTGGAATGGCTGTGTAGATCATAGAGTCACAGAGTTGGAGGAGACCACAAGGGCCATCTAGTCCAACCCCCTGCCATGCAGGAATACACAATCAAAGCACTCCCGACAAATGGCCATCCAGCCTCTGCTTAAAAAACTTCCAAAGAAGGAGACTCCACCACACTCCCAGGCAGTGTATTCCACTGTTGAATTGCTCTTACTGTCAGGAAGTTCTTCCTAATGTTTAGGTGGAATCCAATGCAGATGGTGCAAAACCAGGGGAAGAGCTTTGCATCTATCGTTTTTTCAAGAAATTCATACAAATTTGCAAATTTCTTCAAAATTGGGACAGTTTAAATGAGGGGTTTTTAAAAATCTAAGCATGTAAGTTTGAAGTTCTAAGAATTTGAATGGAGGAGAAAGTGAAATTGACAGATTTCTCTGCTCCTGGGAAGAGCATCAATAGATATCCCAAGTGGTCCTTTACTGTAAGAGAGGTTTTTCTAAAGAGAACTGTGCAATCAGACTGAAAGCCACCTTGGGATGCAGTCAGAGAAAACAGGATGCTTGCTTTGGGAGGCCTGCCAACGGCATAATCCTGTGTCTGCCTCCACACAGGACAGGCTTCCTCGAGGGCAAAATGCATTAGTCATGCTTTTCCAACCCTAGCGGAAGTCTTCCAGGAGCTTAGAGAGCTCCGATTTGACACAAGCTCCACAGAAGAGCCCAGGTCATTCCAGCTGGGATCACACACACACCCTACTCTTAAACCCTTTCACAGAACTGTAGAGAGGGAAGGGATAGCCAATGATCCTACAATTGCACGAGGCTGCAGAAGGGGACCTTCTCAGCTATGGCACCCCAATTGTGGAACACCCTCCCCTTGGAGGCCTGCTTGTCACCAAGTCTGGTTTTGGTTTGGCACCAACTAAAAACATGTCTAGTTATGGGGACCTCTGGGCTTCACAGATTTAACTCAAATGCTGTGCACAGGGTTTTCAAAACTGTTTTAGGTGTTATCTAGAGGATGGGAAAAAAATCCTCAAGGAATGCGGACGGAATACCTTTTGTCCAGATGAGCTCCCACCAGGATTCACCATATTTGGAAGGCAGGAGGCAGAAAACTACAAGTACTTTGAGATAACGGCTTTCATTATTTCTTGCGATCTTTTTTAAAAAAATGTGAAAATGTGCATTACAGCCCATTTCAACAACCAATTTGAATTGGGGCACATCCCAGAAGTCAAAACATGATTGGTCAGACGTGCTCAGGGGTGAGTTTGCCAGTGATGAAGCAGATAGAGTTGCCATTGTTGATTTTCACAGGACTGATCATGTGCTTTTTTTGAGTGGTAGAGCACAAAAAAAATGTTTTTTAAGCAGAAGATCTCTCTTCCTTAACAGGGCAAAAAAGTGGGGGAACAGTGGGAGCTTTTGTGGAATAATAATAATGCAGGTAATTAACTTGTGGCTGCCATCTTTTCTCATGGGCATGCTCCTTGTGAAGTTCAAACTTGGGTAGCTTCCCATGCCAGTGATCTTGCAAATGCATTGTGGAGACAAATGAACACTGATGCAATAGTTAATGAGCTATTTTCTGCAATTAATTCTCCCATCTACCTGTTTAACTTCTTAGCATGTTTAATATGTTTTAGTCTATTTAAATTATTTGTATTGTTTTAATCTGTTTTAACCATAAGGAAGGAAGGAAGGAAAATCATATATTTTCGCCCCCTGTTGAGACAGGAAATCTACCTGATTAATGGTTGGCCATCCAACCTCTCTCTCAAATCCTCCTATAAAAGACAGCTCCAGCCCTATGAAACAGTTCATTCCACTGTTAAACAGTTATTTCCATTGGGAAGTTCCTCCTAACACTTAGCAATCTTTTCTTCTCATTTGAATCCATTGGTCCAGGTCCTAAGCTCTGGAGGAGCTAAAAAGCAAGGCAGTTCCACCTTCTATGCAGCAGCCCTTTAGGCATTTGATGGTGGCTGATCATGTCATCCCTCACGCTCCTGTGCTCTGCAAGGAAGCAGGTTGCATAATCTGATTTCAGCTTTAATCTCTGTCCCAAGCCATCCAGCAGGATCAGGGCCCCTTGAGAGGAAAGAGGAGAAATCTGTAGGCTTCTAACCAAGATCTGTAGGCTTCTAACCAGATGACACCAAATTAGGAGGAGTAGCTAATACCCTAGAGGACAGGATCAAAATTCAGAATGACCTGGATAGACTGGAGAGCTGGGCCAAAGCTAACAAAATGAAATTCAATACAGAGAAATGTAAAGTACTGCATTTAGGGTGGAAAAATGAAATGCATAAATATAGGATGGGAGAGACCTGGCTGAATGAGACTACGTGCGAAAGGGATCTAGGAGTCCTAGTAGACCACAAGTTGAACATGAGCCAACAGTGTGATGCGGCAGCTAAAAAGGCCAATGCGATTTTGGGCTGTATCAATAGAAGTATAGTGTCTAGATCAAGGGAAGTAACAGTGCCACTCTATTCTGCCTTGGTCAGACCTCACTTAGAATACTGTGTCCAGTTCTGGGCACCACAATTCAAAAAGGGTATTGACAAATTGGAGTGTGTCCAGAGAAGGGCAACTAAAATGGTGAAAGGTCTGGAAACCATGCCTTATGAGGAGAGACTTAGGGAGCTGGGTATGTTTAGCCTGGAAAAAAGATGGTTAAGAGGTGATATGATAGCCCTGTTTAAGTATTTGAAGGGGTGTCACGTTGAGGATGGAGCAAGCTTGTTTTCTGCTGCTCCAGAGACTGGAACACGGAGCAATGGATGCAAGCTCCAGGAACAGAGATTCCACCTCAACATGAGGAGGAACTTTTTGACAGTAAGAGCTGTTCGGCAGTGGAACGCACTCCCTCGGAGCGTGGTGGGGTCTCCTTCCTTGGAGGTCTTTAAACAGAGGCTGGATGGCCATCTGTCGGGGATGCTTTGATCGTGATTTCCTGCGTGGCAGGGGGTTGGACTGGATGGCCCTCATGGTCTCTTCCAACTCTGCAATTCTATGATTCTATATGAGACACCGAATCACAAATCTTAAGCAAGGGCCCAGGAAAATAAAACATGATATAGTAAAGAGTCTATTTTTTTAGGGTAAGAGAGAGGATATCATCTGACAGAACACCAGCGAAATGAACAGACCCTCTGTAATGGCTCCGCTCCTGCTTCTGCTGAGTATGAAAGTAACCCCTTGAGATCATATATAGCCGTCACCACCCACTGATTTTAAATCCCTATTATTCCCTGAGACACACACACACACCAAGCAGCCACGTGAACAGAGTGTGAGAAGGAGGAAGATTTGAAAGGAAGCTTATTCTAACCAATCTACATTAGCAACCAGCTATCTCTCATGTGAAGGCACCTTCCTTCAGACACTCTTAGAAGTAGTTACAGGTTACAAACAACAGCCTAGGTCATATTCAGCTGAGGTTTATAAAGAAACATAGCTCCCTAACACATCTAATTGGCAATTTCTAGTCTACTCATGATGCGGCAGCTAAAAAAGCCAATGTGATTCTATGCTGTATCAATTGGAGTATAGTGTCCAGATCAAGGGAAGTAATAATGCCACTCTATTCTGCTTTAGTCAGACCTCACCTGGAAGACTGTGTCCAGTTCTGGGCACCACAATTCCAGAAGGACATTGACAAGCTGGAGCATATCCAGAGGAGGGGGGCCAAAATGGTGGGAGGTCTGGAAATTATGCCCTATGAGAAGCGGCTTAGGGAGCTGGGTATGTTTAGCCTGGAGAAGAGAAGTTTAAGAGGGGACATAATAGCCATGTTTAAATATTTGAAAGGGTGTCATATTGAAGAGGGAGCAAGCTTGTTTTCTGCTGCTCCAGAGAGAAGGACAAGGAGCAATGGATTCAAACTACAGGAAAAGAGATTCCTATGGAAGCTCACATCAGGACCAGAGGGCAACAACACCCTCACATGCACACAACCCAGCAATGGATATTCAAGAAACAGCCGACTCTGGTACTGGAGGGAATATATATCCATCAGGTATGGCAATTATTGATATCCTTCATCAATGGGTCTAATCCCCTTTAAGGCCATCCAGAATTGGCAAGCACCCCTATATCTTGTAACAGTGAGTTCCAGAGTTTAACAATGTGCTATGTGAAGAAGTCCTCCACTGTATCGCTCCTAAATGCCTTATGAGGAATGACATAGGGCATTGGGTATGTTTAATTTGAGAAGACTGAGAAATGACATAGTAGTCGTCTCTAAACATCTGAAGAGATGTCATGTAGAATATGGAGCTAGCTTGTTTCCTTCTGCCCCAGAGACTAGAACATGAACCAAGGGATTCAAAGTACAAAAAACAAGATTCTACCTAAACGTTAGGAGGAACTCTAAGAGCTGGTCACCAGTGGAATAAACTACCTTGGAGGGTGGTGGACTCTTCATCTTTGGAGATCTCCAGAGGTTGGATGGATATCTTTGGAGAGTGCTTTAATTGTGTATTCCTGTATGGTCGTAGATTGGACTAGATTGCCCTTGTGGCCCCTTTCAACTATAAGATTCTATGACTCCCACCATCATTTAGCTTCAGTGGATGCCACCACTGTAGAATTATGACAGAGGAAGAACTGCCTCTCCCTATCTAATTTCTCCCACATCATCGATGCTCTACATCCGTGGTTCTTAACCTGTATTCTGCAAACCCCCAGGGGGGCGCAATGTCTTCATAGGGGGTCTGCAAAGGCTTGAAGGCTGCTCAGTCCACCTCCTCCACTCAGTGGAGTGGCCACATGATAGGAGCCAAGGCAAAGGCTAGCTGGCTGGCTTGGCCTGTGCATTGTCATTCAATCCACTCCAGCCACAAACTTGCAGGAAGAAGCAGGAGAAAGGCCTCCCTCCCCCTCCAGTGCCTCTGAGGGAAGGTTTAATGGATGGTGTAGTATTAGTATTAGTATTAGTATTAGTATTAGTATTTTAAATCTTGAGTGAAGTCTTGGGGGTCCACAGCAACAAAAGATATTTAAGGGGGGGGGGCTGGTAAATAAAAAGTTAAGAGCCACTGCTCTACATCATTAGACAAGAGCAAAAAGCCAGGTGCTGTAACCTGCCCATGGAGTACATTATGCAGCCCTCCCTTTCCCAGGTCATTTATAATCCTGGCAACCCATTGTAACATGAGAAGAAATGGGTAGCTGGAAGAACCCAATGGAATACCTGTGTTGGACAGCAGCTTTTGATCCTGCCTGATCCGTGAGATGACCTCTGACCCAGAAATAGACCTTGTGAATCCTAAAATGAACACGGTCCACAGAGACTGCCTGCTATGGACTGTGTAAATCAAAAGAAAGGGAGAAGATGTGGAACCACAGCTTGACAATGGGAGCAGTGGTAAGAGGAATCTCAACTTTTCTACTACATGGGCATGGTAGGGACTGCAAAGTTGATGGTGAAAGTGCTGCAGATCCAACTTCCACCAAAACTCCACATAGTTGGTTCTTCATGGGGGTTTTTTCTGAGCTGTGAGGCCGTGTTCTGGAAGAGTTTATTCCTGACATTCTGCCTGCATCTGTGGCTGGCATCTTCAGAGAATGGTGGCATAGGGGTGTGTGGGATTTATATATAACCTATGGATTCTGGCCGTGAAAGCCTTCGACTTCACATTCCACATAGTTGATCACACAAAGGCATCTATGGTAGGGGGTTGGGACAGTCAGAAGAGAACTTGGGGCAGAGGGATTCAATGCATCCTTCTAAAGCTTTCCAGCCCCAACAACCCAAGAGGCATGACTTTTGAACAGAGAAAGTGGTGTGTTTGGTGGCACCCAATCCCACTTCTACCATCTATCGATCATCATATTGACAGAGATCACCCGCCAACCCAAGAGCATTTATCAGAAAAGCAAACAAGTACCCAGGTAGATGGTTCTTTTGCCTTGACTTGTAAAATATCCCTGCAATTTCTGCATTTGCTTTTCACAGATGCATACAACGCAGTGCTATTTCCCTCCACATTCCCAAATTATCAGATGAAATACGATAGGATTCCCCACCCTGCTTCCCCCAGGGGTTCCTTGCTACCTCTCTCGAAGTACATCCTGACTCAGTTAAACAACTCATCCCCCCTCCTCCTTTTACCTTGTCTGTTTACATCAACACTTCCAGCTAAGGAAAAAGAAAACCAGTGCTACCACCAAGCAAATATGCAGTACATCATTCATGGAGGTGGGAGAAACAATTGGCAGAAAGGAGACCGACAGAGCATGCTGATGGAGAAATGGGGGGAGCATGAAAGACAGAGAAAGGATCAGAGAGAAGGAAGAGAAATAGAAAGGAGGGGGAGGTTTATTCAGGTTATCTGCATTGCTGGGATCGTTCAGACACGATTTCACAGGGAATACACAAAACCACATGCCAATTTCGAAGAACAGACTCGGCTTCTCCCTCTCCCCCCATCTCCTTTCTCCATGTCTTGTGTGCATCCAAAAGACAGCTGCAGTATTCTGCTTTGTTTTCTCTCCCCAATCCCTCTCTCTTTCTTGCAGGCAGATCTTGGCATGCACAAGACAGAGAGAGAAAAAAAGGAGGGAGAGATTCCCTATGAAAACAATCAATTTCCCAAATGTGGGCTCCTGTCTCTCCCAATCCTGGTTCCGAAAAATGGTGCATAAAAGGAGAAGCTAGGTAACCCCTCTTCCCCTCCAAAGGGGGGAAGGGATGGTGAAGCCTTTAGTGTTTTTACTGGACAGATTAAAGACATACTCTGCAATCTAAAAGAGCTGGAGTCTCAGCATCTCAAACCAACTGGCATGCATGGGTTGGGCTGGTTTTCTCCAAAGGAAGTGTTTGGCTAATAAGACCTGCTCTTAATTTACAATGCCCCGAACACACATATATTATTTTTTTAAAAAAAAACATAGACACTGACTGTTAAAGAGTTTAGGTGTGGGGTTACCCAAGAGGCAATCCAATCCTCCAAATCATTCATCAGCCCATTTAGGGCCCCTCCTGTTGGGTTAAGTCCACAACAGGGCTGATCATCTCCATACCATGGCATGCAGCCATTGCAGTACCTGTGTCCAGTTTCGCTCCCTAAGGATCCCATCCTTCGGGCAGGCAACAGAGGGCTAACCCCCGGGACATCCTCCGTTGTGGCCAGAGGCGGGATGCTTTTCTGATGGGTATTGCTGTCGGACGGTGACTTCTTCAGTTTTGCTCTGGCCATCCTGTGGGTCTCCCTTTTTTATTTCTGCCAGTGAGTGCTGAGTCCTGCCTTCACTTCCCCTCCCAAGAACTCTGTGGTCTTCTTTCACTCATAGCAATCCTTTGCTCTGAATGCAGTTTGGGCTCAGAAGAGCTGGAGGCATGTACCATCTTCCTTCTCCCCGACTCAGAGCATGTACTACCTCCCCCTGCACACAGCCACTCAGTGGAACAATCCTCCCCTTGTAGATTTATTGTGGTAGTGAGGAGGGAATGCTGGGGCTGTGAGATGCCTGCTATGAATCAGGTGCCATACAGCAGGACCAGGAGAAGATGAGCAATTGATGCCCAGAGCTAAAAGGATTTATGCCAGTGGTAGCACATTCCATGCCCTGAGCACTTTACAGCATGGAGAAGCCAACTATTGCTTCTGCAAAACTGTAGTGGAAGAAGCCTGACTTCACATCACCCTGGCTTTTAGGAGCTGCTGAATTTGCATCTCTTTCTCCTACTCATCTTCTCCGGCAACTGTCCATCACTGTCTGTCATCTCCTATTAAATATTAAGCAAGCATACATAGTACATTAAAGCTAAAAGTATTTGTAGATTTCTATGCTTCTTTGGGACATTTCTTAGTGTTTCCTTCTTCACGCATTGTTGTTGGCCCTGTGGCTTTGAACTCTCCTCATGAAAATTGTGGAATTCTTCATTTAGATTGCCTTCATTTGTTCTCACTCTCCCTTGCCCCCACTCACCCTCAGTAACACAGCAACAGATGACTGGCTCTCTAGAATCGTGACTTCACCATCCCATTTACTGTGAAATCCCCAATTGGTTGGAGGCCACCCATGTGACCAATTGAGACACAAGAAACCAGCAGTTTGGGATGGAATGGAGACAGGATGGCAACAAGGCAATTTTTGGAAATGAAGTGACTTTTCAAAAGCAGACATTTTTCAAGGAGAGAAATGGTCCTCTCCCAAAATCCCCACCCACACAACTGTTTAAAAAGCTGAAGAATATAGAATACACAGACCCACTTCATTATTAAATTATTACAAGGATATTGCTATGTAGTGTGATGGTTAAGAGACTAAGCTGTGAATTTTTTTCTAAAAAAAAGCCACCCTGATTTAGTTCCAATAGGGGCAGTAGCTTGGCAGGAGAACATATGCTTTGAATGCAGAAAGTGCTGGTGCAGTCTCTAGAATCATCAGGTAGAGCAAGGAAAGAATTATCTAGAGAGCTGCTGCCCATCCATATTAACACTACTAGGGTAGATAGGCCATCTCTATGACTAAATACAAGGCAGTTTCCTCTTCTGTACTATGGGGAGAGAAAAGTGCAACCTGTGGAATACATGGGACCACTGAATCCTAATTCTTCAGCCCTTAAAGACCTCTGATAGACTCCCACCCCATAGCCTCCAGCCCTAGTGGGTGGTTTGGGGGCAACGTATGGCCTGAAAGCCACCAGAAACATGCCCAAACCAAATGTATTTGTGCCAATTTTTCTCCTCCCCATGCTCAACCACCCTTACCTTTAAAGCTTGCAAGATGGCTGCAAATTAGCCAAAAGGAATAGAAGATGCCTGCCGTATGTATGAGACTGATACCCGCAGTTTCAATTATCCATCATCAGAAAAATATGGTCTCTCTAGGCATTTCCTAGATCCTCTAGAATGACTCTATGGTAACTTCCACTAATGTTCCACCTAAACATTAGGAAGAAATTCCTGACAGTAAGCTGTTCGGCAGTGGAATGCACTGCCTCAGAGTTTGGTGGAGTCTCCTTCTTTGGAGGTTTTTAAACAGAGGCTGGGTGGCCATCTGTCAGGAATTATTTGATTGTTTATTCCTGCATGGCAGGGGGTTGGACTGGATGATCCTTGTGGTCCCTTCCATCTCTATGAATCTATGATTCTACTATTTGGACTAAAACTTTAGGAATCCCCAACCAGCCATGTTGGCTGAGAGATTCGGGGAGTTATTGTTTTAAAAAGGCAACTTTTCCAAGTCCTGATAGGAAGTTAAACTCTTCTAGAACTGGAACCAAAATGACAAAGAGGGCTCAGTTTCCTCTCTGCAGGAAATTCAATGGCTCCCTTGATAAGTACAAGAAATCTTGAAAAAGCTCTTCACCCTGAGAGAGGGAGGGCAAGTATGCATAGCTTTGGTTTGCTAGACAACCATGGTGGAAAAATGAATTAGTTGGGTCAAAGGAGTGAACCACTATAAAGTAACAGATAGAACAATGGTTCACATCCTTTGGTCCTCCAGGTGTTTTGGACTTCAGTTCCCAGAAGCCCCAGCTAGCTTGTTCAATGGTCACCGATTGTGAGAGTTGGAAGTCTAAAACATCTAGAAAACCAATGGTTGAGAACCACTGGGCTAGAATGCTTGATATAGCTCAGAAGAATAAAAAGGATACTTTCAGCACCATGGACAGCAGTGTATCTGTTAAAACAGATACACTGTTTTAGGGTTGCCTTTCTGCAATACATCCATCTACAGGAAAATAGCTGGATTTTCCACCGATTCTTATAAGACATGAAGCATCAGGAGACAGAGCTACAGAGGTGTAGCCCCATCATGCGTGTACACCAATGGATGTCTTTACATTGGTCTCTGCCAATTTTTTGAGGTATTGGCTCCACTTTTCAACCTGCCAAATTGTTTTGATTCTTGTTTCTGTTCTTAATGAGATCAGCTATGCCTCTTAGCTTTGTCTCATCTTCATACAGCAACAGCACCTCTGTTTGGCCTTTCCTGACTCTGGTAAGTGCATGGACCTGGCTGCAGTGGTCACTAACCCCAGCCCTTAAAGGGGTTTAGGTTTATAAAATGGGTGGCAGGTTTCAGGGATTTGGGAAGACTTGGGGAAAGGAGGTGCTTTGAGGGCTGCAAAAATTGGATCCCAGGACCACATATGGCCAACAGGTTGCAATATCCCCATCTCTTGCTTTAAAAGCATAGGCCTTTGACACTCTTCCACCTCTCTGAGCCTAGGCTGGGGAACCTTAGGACTTGAGGTCAAATGGGGGCCCCAGAGGGCCCCACCCCTTTCCCCAGCACCCCATCATTTGAAGGTTTCCCCACTTTTGTACACATTTTCCACTTGTTCCAAAACATTAAAACACCTCTCCTAAAAGGAGTAAGACCTTTAAGCAAAACATGTTAACGCTTTGTGTCCCACCTCTTTTGCTTTTAGAAAGATAGCATGGTGTTGGACTAGGACTCCAAGAGAACAAGGTTTGAATCCCCACTGGCTGACTTCGGGCAAGCCGCACTCTCTCAGCCTCAGATGACAGCAACAGCAGGCCCCCTCTGAACAAACCTTGCCAAGAAAACCCTGTGATAGGGTCACCATAAGGCAGAAATGACTTGAAGGCACACAACAACAACAACAACAAAAACAACAACAACAACAACAACAAGCTCCCACCACTAGAATATAGACCCTGAGCACTTCTTTCAGCTTCAAAGCAATTCCCTGACATAGCTCCAAAGGAATAGTAAGGGGATTCGTGTTTCTCTTGTCAGTTAAACTGGCTTCTGTTGTTGCTGTTCCCCTGATCTCTCTCTGTCCCTTTCAAAAATATAGATGCCATTTCAGTCTGCCTTGGCATTTCCATCACCAACTAAAATATGACATGCTGTTAACTTCCAGGTGGCTTGTTTCTTAGAAGGCGAACTTGGTGTACTTGGCAACAAAAAAGATCCATCTTTTTAAAAAGCCGGTGGGGTGCTGTGAGCATGTCATTCTTCAATGAGGAGGGGAGGAAGGCCTGAGGGAGTGACAGCGGGCTTTTAATAAGAGCTTCTATTGCCTAAGGAAGTATTTCCTACCAAATACAAAGGAATAAAGCATTTTCTCTTTCTCTGTCCCCAGCATACTGACCCCAAACACTAGCTAGAGAGTATCAAAAGAACCATGTGGCAGCCACTACCTGTCCATAGTTAAGAAGATACATTCTGGTTAACATTTTATGGCAGCAATCCTGCATATGACTTAATCTGCTACCACACTACATGAATAATGCAGTTTGACACTGCTTTCATGGCTCAATGTGATGGAATTCTGGGATTTGTAGTTTTGTGAGAGATTTAGCCTTCTCTGTTAGAGAGCTTTGGTGCCACAACAAACTCAATGGTAGAATGGACTGCCTCAAAGGATGGTGGACTCTCCCTCTTTGGAGAACTTTAAACTGAGGCCCAATGGCCATTTTTTTGGAAGTGCTTCAGCTGTGAATTCTTGCATGGCAGCAGAGGTTAAACTCGGTACCCCTTCCTTCTCTATGATTCTATGCAGTACGTGGGCCACATGGATCCCTTTGAATACCCAGCACACCCCACACACTCCAAAAAAACCCACTCCAAAATTGACCAAAAACTAAGGTTTGAATCTGGTTGGTTAGTCCCAACTAGAGCAGCCCCATTGAGCCAATATTGGATATCCATGTGCTGACTCACAATTCAACAACCGTTTCAATAGGTATATCCTAGTTGGGACTAACCTACAGGATTCCAGCCTTATTTTCCCTCCCAAAATGGCAACAGGAAGTAACACCACATCACTTCCAGTCACCCATCTTAGCTTTCAGAAGGTTTACACTAGTTGGGACAACTAATAAGATTTTAGCCTGGGCTGAAAAGCACTCACAGGTGAAAATTGGACTACTGCAAGCTATTTGAGGCAGGACTTCCCAGAATAACTTTAATTGATCTTAAAACAGCAACTGAAAGTGATAAAATATCACTGCCAGTACACCGGGATAGCAACCACAATAGGGCCCTGTAGCCCTGTAGAGGAGTCCAAAATTGTGGCCTGTGGTTCTCCAGGGTCCAGAGTGTGCTGATCCCTGGTGAAAACCCAAACTGCTGCTACTTTTCAGAAACCTACTGACCTACTGAACTTTTTATCCTGCTCTCCAGACAATTTATGTCTCTCAGAATGACTTCCATCGATAAAAGAGACAGGGAGACAGAAAGTGAAGAACCTGACTATAAGGCTTATAAACTAAAAAGACAAAACCCATGGGGAAAGGAGAGTGGAGGGGAACCAAAGGGAAGGAAGAGCAGGTTTCCATGGGCAGACTCAAGTGATGAGATGTCAGTAAGCACATTAAGCATAGCAGCATAAAAAGAAAAAGAAGTTGATCCCCATGTTTTCCAGGCTAGATAATTAAAAAAGCCTCCTATCCATTGAAAAAGGTCTTTGACCAAAACGGGTAAAAACAGGAACTCCGGAGGAGCCATCTCTTAGCACGGGTTCACATTTGGGACTCAGCTTTGAGATACATATATGTACAAAAGAAAAAAAATTCCATTTGTGAAGTCATTACAGTGTATGTATCTTTGTAGTTGTATAAGTATGATATTCTAGTATTAATCATCTTTATTATAGAACACTGCTGCTTTGATGTTGTTCAAATTCCTTTTGTTACTGTTAACAATTAGTATAATTTCATGTTTATTGCATTGGATGTCACATTGTTCATTTCACTGGATGTTGTACACTTGACTATGTTCTATATGTGCTAATAACTTGTGTATCCTCAAAAAGTATATGAGATAAATTGCTGTAATTGAATGGTGTATGATTTGTTAGGACATAGTGTCTACCCCCCCCCCTTTTCTACATTGAGCTTATTGTAGTACCCTCCTGTTGTGGTTTTCTTTAGGTAAGCATTTATAGCCAGTCTAGGGCAGACTGATGTCCTCTTGCTGCCTATTGTTCTCGCAACATATAACAGTCAGTGGCTCTTGTGCCTTTGGCCAACAGAAGAGGCCAATTCTATTTGATCAGGCAGAATTGATTCACATCCTCTTCCTTGGCAGTTGGCTTTTCTCCTCATTCCAAGGAGCTCGAATGGCCCATTTGCCCATTAGTGTCTATTGTCATCCAACAGCCTACCATGCTGTAAGAGCCATCTCCCTGCCATCTTCAACAGAACACCATGACTTGCAAGAACTGGGACATTTTGGCATCCAAGATTGATCCACCCATTGGGCAAGAGAGATGTACAGTGCACCAGAGTCAACTGTAAGTATGCAGTAGCATACTTATTAAGCACTTGAATCCATGATTCAAATCATGGATTGCTACCAACTGGATGGGGCTGAGGGAATCCCAGTTCTTCACATGGAAGCTGTGGTTCAGACTGTGACCAGCTATTTTGTCCTATCTGTCTGTCTGTCGTTTCAATGGCAGCTGGTGTCTTCCCTGTCACTGAGGTGCTGAACCATATCTTAAAAATAACTTCAGCACCTTGGATAGCTCTGTCCACAGGGAACTCGCTCTCTGGCTTTTCTTCACAAACGAAGATTCAGGAAGGACTCATCCTGCGCTTTCTGCAAGCGCACTGATGACTAAAAAGACCAATCCAAGATAAACAAGTCCGGTTGCAGAAAGCATAGCAGAAGGTCTCCTTGGGTGATGTTTCCGGGTTGTGATTTTTTCTGCATTGTCGTTTCTCTTCAAGACTTGTTCGGCATGAGTTCTCAAATAAGGCTGCAGCATTGTGGATAGTGCATCTCCATGCCTCCCGATGTGAGGCCAGGGTGGACCATTGTTGGTGATCAATTTGGTCGAGCCTGAGATGTTGTTTCAGGGAGTCTTTGTATCGCTTTTTTGGAGCGCCCCTCTTACGCTGACCCGTGGCGAGTTCACCGTAGAGTAGTATTTTTGGGAGGCGATGGTCCTCCATCTTAGAAACGTGCCCTGCCCAGCGCAGCTGTGTTCTCAATATCATGGCCTCAGTGCTGGTGATCCCTGCTTGCTCAAGGACAGCAACATTCGTCACATAGTCAGTCAGTGTATATTTACTAAAGCCATAGGAATTATACAAGGCTACATTATACTGGAGTCAAACCCTTGATCCATATAGCCCAGTACTGCAGCCCTCCAGGATTTGAAGCAAGATTCTCTCCTAGCCCTACCTGCCAATCCCTGATATTTCCTAGTGGTCTTCCATCCAAGTGTTAACCAGGTCCAACCCTGCTTAGCTTCCAAAATCAGAAAACGGGAGGGCTGTCCAGGGTAGTATAATGGTAGCCAGACCTCTAAGAACTAAGAAATTCTCATGGGTTGGGAAAGCTGACGGCCCAGTAGTCCCATCATGCTCACCACCAGTTAGTCTAGCTAGGGCTGATGGGAATTAGAGTTCAACAGCTTTCAGAGGCCCACAAATTCCCCCACCTAGCCACTCAAAGTGCCCTCTGCTAGATGAATAAAATCTGTCCATGTGTTTTCACCCCACATCCAAATGTTTAAATCTCAAATATGAAGAAATGTGTAAATGTGGATAAATTCTGTCTTTTAAAACACACACACAGACATCGAATGAAGCTCTTACTCATCCGTATATCAGAGTGTTTTTCTAAAGAGGGGCCCTTGTATCTGATCTTACTTAGTTTGGGCTAATCACAACCTGTCACTCTCATGTTGAGAGGGCTGCCTTGGAGACTCACACGTGACCAGAAGCACATGCCGAGATAGCATTTTACCGGCCCCATCAACAGCCTGCCATCCAGATGGTTGAAGCTTGTACTGTATACTAAAGCAAGGTTTATTTATTATTAACATAGTGCTCTGTAAATGGCCCATGGACAGAATAAATTTCTCCATCTTGCTATGATTCACTGCTTGGAGAGAAAGAGAAGCCCTATTTGGTTGTTTTCAAATAAATGCACAAGGTTTTAGCATCCTGTTGGTGGTATATGCAAATGTAAGTCCACCTTACACCCTTTTTTTGATCAATGTGGAAGTTGATATTACCTCCACACTGACCATTGCAGCTCCCCCCATGGCCATTCCATGCCTAGCAGAGAACTGGGGAAGACTGGAGAAATGTCTAGGCGTGTCCTCATAGCCAGGCACAAAATGATTACATCAACCACTGACACCTCTGGAGGATCCCATAGGACTTCAGTGGATGATGTAACCATTTTGCATCTGGCTACAGGAACATAGCCAGTCACTTATCCCTCAGCTTTCCGCCAGGCACAGAATGGCTATGGGGTTGGCTACAGTGGCTCTGAAGGTGAATAGCCAGCTGTAGCATAGTTCCACATGCCAAATTATTATGCTTCATTGGACTTTAAAGGATTCCAGCCCTGAGAGAGAGAGGGTGTTAGCACTAACACTGACTGTCACCTAATCGTTCTCCTGAAATGTTTGGAGGGCACATGCACAGAAGAGGCTGCCCTCGTCATAAAAAATTTCACCTTTCATGTGAGGAGAGCATTAAAACATGTGAGAAGGGGCAGGGGAAAACACACACACACATGTGCATCTTTAATGTACCCAGAACCACAATGGCTAAATAGGGCTAGAGAGAACTGGAGAGAAAGGTGTTTGAATGGGACTTATTATCAAACCCACCAGTTCAAGCCTATAAGCCCCCCCCGCCAAAAAAAATCATTGGGCAAGATCCTACTGAAAGCTGGATTGGTGTAATGCTCCATGGTACATACAACTCCATAAGACCACAGAGAGAACTAAGGCACCCAGACTGGTGGGGTAATGGAGCTGTGTCTCTCTTTCACTTCAAGAGCACTGCCAGACTGTTGCCGGGGAGAATACTTGCATAAAGAGGTCTTTGAAATCTCTTTGTGCAAGCTGGTAACAGGTACAACTGCTGGTATGAATCATAGACCTATAGAGCTGGAAGAGACCACAAGAGCCATCCAATTCAACCTCCTGCCATGCAGAAATACACTATTAAAACATGCTCAACAGATGGCCATCCAGCCTCTGTTTAAAAACCTCCAAAGAAGGAGACTCCACTACACTCCAAGGAAGTGCATTCCACTGCCAAACAGCTCTTACTGTCAGGAAGTTCTTCCAAACGTTTAGGTGGAATCTCTTTTCTGTAGTCTGAGTCCATTGCTCCATGCCCTTGTCTCCAGGGCCACAGAAAACAAGCTTGCTCCCTCTTCAACATGGCATGCCTTCCAATACTTAAACATGGCTAACCTATCACCTCTTCACCTTCTCTTCTCCAGGCTAAACATGCCCAGCTCCCTAAGCCGCTCCTCATAGGGCATGGCTTACAGACCTCCCACCATTTTGATTGTTCTCCTCTGGACACGTTCCAGATTGTCAATATAACTGGCCAGTTACACAACACAAAACTGCAACAACCCATAAATGATGGTGTGCTTCAGTCCTGACATGAAAAATGCCCTCTCTCTTTCAGTTCGGTTTTACAGAACAGATTTTTAAACATCAGTGAAAAACCTGTAGGATGAGCCAGAGTCGGTGCTCTGGGAGCTTGGCATACCAAGCTGGGTTGCTGTAAGAAGTAACAGCACCGTGCCAGTGGAATTCTCCGCCTAATGTTATTAAAGACTTTCTGAAAATTAGAGATGCAAACAAAGCAACCTCAGCATTAGCTATCATGATGGCAATTAACCTAATGCTTTGCCTTTAGCACACTGCTGTTTTCCAACCTGCGTTCAGATTTTGTGGTGAAGGGACAGAGCTCTTGCTGCTGTTACCACAACCACACTAAGGGCAGCAAGGGGAACTGAAGTCATGGGCAGGGAAGGCAAAGATTTAGAGTATTGAGAAGGAGAGGAGAGGATAGATTTAGGAGAGAAGAAGGAGAAAATAAAGAATAATCCAAGAAAAGAAAGAAGAATTAAAAAAAATGTATCAGAATTTCTGAAAATTCTGGTTTGGTTTCTTAAATTTATTTTTAACTTATTCTTAAAGAATTTTTAATATACAGTCGGACCCTGTACCCACGGAACCAATATCTGCGGTTTCGGTTATTCGTAGGACACAAAACAGCACACCTACCATTGAGCCTTCCTAGAGACGTGCCTTCTCTAGATATTTTCAAGGTCCTCCAAGGCAACTCTATGGTATTTATATCCAAAAATCCCATTATTTCAATGGTGTTCGCTGATATTCACAGTTTCCAGTATCCACAGTAAGTCCTAGAACAGAACCCCAGCAGATACGGGGGTCTAACTGTATTTTACTGTACTTCACTTTGGGATCCCTGGTGAGCAGGAAAATGATTACTAAATGCTATTGATTGATTGATTGATTGATTGAAGCCATGGGACTAAAACAGCACCAAACATCACCAAAACAATATGAACTGGTTTTCAGAGTGTATTGAAGAATTGATGAAAACTGTGGATTTTCTTTGAAGCAATTTAAGCTCTAGTATGTCACCAAGAAAGCCAGCATGGTGTAGTGGTTTGAGTCTTGGGCTAGGACTCTAGAGACCAGGGTTCAAATCTCTGCTTGGTCATAGAGACCCACAGGTTGACCATGGGCAAGTCACATTCTCTCAGCCTCAGCAGAAGGCAAGGGTAAAGCCCCCTCTGAACAAATTCTGCCAAGAAAAGGTGAAAATCCAGATGGACATGATGGCTATATGACTTAATACAAGATGCCTTACATATAATGGCATGGAATGTGACAAAGTTGAAGGGGCAAGATATTGCTATGTCTGCATTTCTCCCTCAGGGAAATGTATATGTATATCTATCTACAGTATATGAATCTTTATAATAAATAGCCTAAAATATACCAAATGAGTCTGTTCATTCCCATGCAAATATGCAAGAATTCCACAACTTGAAATTGTTTTAAGTGGAGTGTTGATGTTAACCTGGAATGTCTGGTTTAACCACTGTCACAAGCTGGGTGACCAGAAGAAGATAAAAGTACAATTGTCCCTCCATATCCATGGATTTAAGTATCCATGGCTTGAAAATATTCTTAAAAAAATAATAATCCAAAAAGCAAACCTTGATTTTGCCATCATATATAAAGGACACCTCTTTGCTATGCCATTGCATATAATGGGACTTGAGTATTCACAGATTTTGGTATTCGGGGGGGGGGGGGGTCCTGGAACCAAACCCCAGCGGATAGGAAGGGACAATTGTAATCCCATACAGAACCCAGAATTAGCTTATAAGTGGCAAGGTCCCTCAGCCCCTCAGTCTAAGAGATGGGGTGGGGAACCATGCCTGTTCCAACCATATGCATGAAGCTCACTGGGCAATCTCTCAGCTTGACCTACCTCACAGGGCTGCTATGAGGATAACTTAGGTAGGGGTGAGCCATGTAGCCTAGCTTGAGTTCACTGAAGAAAAGACAGGATATACTCTTCAGACATAAATAATGCATGCATCTGTTCAAAATCGAGACAAAGGAATTGCTGGTTGCTCTCATTAAGTCTCTCCCTCTCTGTTTTAATTTATGATAAAAATGTATATTTTTAACTGCAGCTTTGCTTGTCCATGTGGTCTTGCTATTTACTCCTTTCAGATGAATTTGCTCCCACATCCCCTTGCTTCCCAAGCATCCAAATTTTAGCTCCAGAACCACTAAATTGCCTCCCTTCTGACACCCTCCCCCAATATATTTGCCATGAGGTTTGCTAGAAATACAGGCAAGAGTGAGAGAGAGCTGCTGACTCATTTCAAAGCATTCAGCTTTGAGATTTTGAATCTCTCGGTTCTCCCCTTGCTCTTTGGGAAAGCTTTATCCAGCCAACGGGGTTAAACCTTCTCTCTTTCCCCTCAATCAGATATGAGAAATACGTTTTTATGGCCAAGTCAAGTGAGGAAATTAGCTTTATTCCGGGCTTTTGTGCAGTTTATAGCTAAAGGCACTCTCTTTCATTGGGCATTAAAGGTTATTAAAGGCTCGCTTAAGCGCAGTGATGGATTTGTGCAATGAATCATGGGCCAGGTCTGGAAATGTATTCCCCATGGATACAGAGGTCTATCTGTACTTCCTGCTTTGGGGGGGAAAAGACCTGTACAGGCCTACCTAAGGAAGGTAGAACGTACCCCAAATTGGCAAAATGGCCAGTACCATCTCTCAAAAGCATAACCCTCAGCCCAATTTCACAGTTGAAAGCCAGGACACATGTGGCCAAACACCATCTGAGCATGGCAAAAGTTATTAATGAGGAAGAACACACAAACTAGACTTCTCACACACAGAGACACAGAGAAATCTGTGTGCATTTAAGTGCTTTTTTAAAAAAGAAAATAATGCACTTCCCACTTCATGCATTTTTCCACTGAATGATGCATGTTTGAACCATACACATTTTTTAGTCGTGAACATTTCATAAATGTGTGCCCAGTTTTGCATGCAGCGGTTGATTTGCAGGTCTGGAAGGAAGTCAGAACAATCAGGGATCCCTAGTGGAGCAGTGGTTAAATGCCAATACTGCAGCCACAACGTTGTGAGTTTGATCCTGGAAGGCTCCAAGGTTTACTCAGCCTTCCATTCTTCCGTAGGCCGGTAAAATTAGTACCCAACTTGTGGGGACAATTAGCTAACACATTGTAAACTGCTTAGAGAGTGCCTAGCGCTATAAAGCCATGTGAAAGTTGTAAGTGCTATTGCTAACAATTCGTAAGCCGCTCTGAGAGCCTTCGTGGCTGAAGAGTGGGATATAAATACTCTAAATAAATTTTTAAAAATCACACAGAGAGGCAACAGGCAGCCTCTTCTGAAGATAGGTAACTTGAAAGTATCACTGAGAGATTGTACGCTCTAGTGCCTGATGTCAAGATAATCTCCTAGTGCTAGGAAAGGGTGATTATAAGGTAGAAATTTATGTCAAGATGCAACCAAGGCAACCTCAGATGCAGATGGGTGATCTGGTCCTTGGAGCATTTCACTGTGAATCATCTTGCCAAAAAAAGGCTTGTCTCCATATAACATCCAGCAGGTTTTAATTTTCTGAAGCTCTGCTATATCATTCCATGTCTTTCTGATGCTCATGCTGAGAGCATCATTGCTTATGTAACCGAGACAGCACCAGCCATGCACAACAGGAAGACAGTTTGGGAAAACCCTGTACAACAGATATTTATTCAGGCAATCCCCCAATAATAATAATAATAATAATAATACACCAGAGATGTGGGGGAGGAGAAAGACAGGCAGCCCTATGAAGAGTGAGCGTGCTTAGTGCCCACACAACACCGACCAGCTCTTGTGGAAAGGAAATAGAAATGGGGATGGAATGGATTCTCCTACAGGCTCTCCAATTGCCTAACCAGAACCTTGAACAGGAAGCCCTTCATGCTGCAACATTGTGTTGCAGGTCCTATCAATTTGCTTCTTTCTTCCTGTGTCCTGTTCTGGGCACCACAATTCAAGAAGGATATGGAGAAGCTGGAACGTGTCCAGAGGAGGGTGACCCGGATGGTGGGAGGTCTGGAAGCCATGCGATATGAGGAGTGGCTTAGGGAGCTGGGTATGTTTAGCCTGGAGAAGAGAATGTGAAGAGGGGACATGATAGCCATGTTTAAATATTTGAAGGGATGTCATACTGAGGATGGGGCAAGCTTGTTTTTTGCTGCTCCAGAGACTAGGACAGGGAGCAATGGGTTCAAACTACTGGAAAAGAGATTCCACCTAAACGTTAGGAGGAACTTCATGACAGTAAGAGCTGTCTGGAGGTGGAATGCACTGTCTGGGAGTGTGGTGGAGTCTCTGTCTTTGGAGGTTTTTAAACAGAGGCTGGATAGCCATCTGTCGGGAGTGCTTTGACATGGTATTCCTGCATGGCAGGGGGTTGTATTGGGTGGCCCTTCTGGTCTCTTCCAACTCTATGATTCTATGATTCCCTTGGTTATCCTGTGGTGGATGGTGGTTTCCATTTTTGTGGAGCAGTGGATCTGCACTGGGTTTCAGGCTACACTTTGAAGGAGCTACCCAATGTGCTGAACCTGTCTGGAGAGGAGGGTTCCATATCTTGGATCGGTCCTTTACAATCCGGAGTGGATTTGCTGCCCCACTGATATGGAAGCCATCACCATTGGTATCCCCTCCTTCCACCAAAGGAGTGGTCTAACAGCAACCAGAGAGAAAATAAATGCAACGTCAATGGCAATAAAAAAAAGCATTCATTGTAAATCAATAAAAAACATAAAATCAACAGCCAGTTGCAAATGGAGTGGAATCAGCAAATTTATTGTCCCACAACAGCAAGTGAGCTGATGAGACCAAAGGCCTGCCTGAATAAAAACACCTCCTGGAGCTACTGCCCTGCAAAGAGTGGGGAGAAGGGAAGGGTACCTAAACACCAGCACCTATAAACAATTCCAGGGTGTTATCACAAGCCCAAAGTGAGGCCACAGCATAATGAAAGCATGACCTTTTAATGAAACCACTTTACCCAAACCAGCTGAGCCTTCTGGCTGCTCAAACCAGATGCCATGTCCCCATTAGTCCTCTTTCTCTTTCTTTTGAAAAAACACACACTTTGACAAGCAGGATCAAAACAAACGGACTTGGGTGGAGCCTCATTTCCAACTGGGGGGTTCCAAGAAATTCCTGCCTCTTCAGAAATTCCAAGACATTTATCCTAAACTAACAGCCTGTTCTAGCATTGAGGTTTCTGCGGGAGAATAGGCAACCAATTTTTCTTCTGTTTTTGCATAGGTTGCCTAATGGTTTTGCTCTATTTATTTTTTTCATTAGTTAGGCCAAAATCATCTCTCTCAAAGGAAATGAATCAGTCACTCACCGGTCTTTAGCAAACAGCAGTCAAAAACAACCGGCCAAGAAAAGCCCTTATGAAAAACTGGAAAACAAATCAGGGGACATTGTTTTTCATAGATGGGATTTGATTTGTATAATGTCCATCAGTTGTTCCTAGGAGAAGAGCTGGGAGGGACTGGAAGGGACTGGACTGAAATGATGGGCAGGGATGCTGCTGGAATGGAGGCAAAGGGAAAGGGCCCAAAATGTGTGTCACCCAAGAACCTAAACTTTCATTGCAAAGAACAAATACCAGTTTCTAGACTCTGTGATTGTAAAGTTTGGCTTGACAATGTGTGGGTGTAGTATAAGGAAACCTTAAGTGCCAGAAGAGATTTATTTTCTGATATTTAAGATACAGGTCGCTCTCCCCACCACCACCATCTGTGGGGGATACATTCCCAAACTTATTACGGGTACCCGAAACCACGTATAATAGCAAGCTGCCATAAATGCCATAAAATTGTGCTAGGCTGTTTTGTCTAAATTTTTCCACTCTTAATTCTTGGAAGGGACAGGGCTTGCATTACCATTAGGCAGAGTGAGGGAACTGCCTCAGATGGCAGATTTTGGGGGCCAAGAGTGGGAATTCCTGCTAAAGTCTCTAGCTGTTCCCTTATGTTAGAAGTCAGAGGTATGTATGCTCCTTATCATGGGTCTTCTAAATTTGTATTCCATTTCGGCCAGCATGGCCTACCTTGACTGTCATCTCTAGAGCAGTGTTTCCCAAACTCTGGCCTTCCAGGTGTTTTGAACTTCAGCTCCTAGAATTCCTGATCATTGTCCAAGGTGGCTGAGGCTTCTGGGAGCTGAAGTCCAAAAAAACCTGCAGGACCAGAGTTTGGGAATTACGGCTCTAGAGCAATGATTCTCTAACTTTGGTCTTCCAGATGTTTGGGGTTTCAGCTGCCAGAATTCCTGACTGTTAGCCAAGCTGGCTGGGACTTCCAGGAGTTGAAATCCAAAAACACCTGGACGACTAAATTTTTGGAAACCATTGTCCTAGAGTCTAAGTCTGCTCCAACATCTGGAGATGCTACCTGTGAGGCAGCCTGATCTTTTTCAATGCAAGCAGCCGGGATAGAATCTGGGACTTTCTGTTCATAAAAATGCAACCTTCTACTTATATCCTGAATATGTGAACATTTGGGGTGGGGGGAAACGAATATGAAAATGGTGACAAAAACAGAATGGGAAACAAAATGAAAAATGAGTAAAAAATGAAACAAAATTAAATTCTTCCCCATGGATGATTGATCCACTAAAGACAGGCTTTCCTGGCCCATTGTTACAAACTTTGCCCATCCCAAACTTCATTTATGTCTCTCTTAAATGCCAAAAAGAAAGATATTTATGAGTCTGGGGGACAAGGAGTGTTGAAAGACTTTCCTGCCACCCCAGAAGATGGGTGCTATGAGGCTAGTGGACTCTAGAGGGCACCATTACAGCTCAAAAGAAAAGCACATGGAACCAGATGGGGACTGTACAGTATCTGCCTGGGTGGGAAAAATTTAACATCAGGCTAAAGCTAAGGACATTGGCTGCAAGGCAACCAAAAATCAAGCAAAAGGGAAGATATTCTATTCACAGCAGTAGTGGTGAGATATTTTTACAGACTGCAACATTTAGTCACGATGGAAATAATTTAAAAGGCCCCCCAGTTAATCTGTCAGTAGGGTTGTGTCTCTCAGCCTCAGAGGAAGGGAAAAGCAAACCCCACTCCAAATAAATCTTGCCATGAAAACCCCATGATAGGTTCACCTTAGGGTGGGCATAAGTCAGAAACGAGCTGAAGGCCCACAACACACAGGGTTATGTGACTAGTTAGGCATTTATTCTATGCTTTTAAATTACTGTTTTAAATCTATAGGTGGGTTTGTACTATTTAAATCATAAGTTTTCTATGCTGATGTATGCAGTTTTACTGTTATTTCTTTTCATATTGTATACTGCCTTGAGACCCAGTCTTATAAGGAAATGGGGTATAAATAAAGTGATGAACAACTCTGGAAATCCCCCTGTCCCTGGGTGAAGTTCACCCAACAGATAATGGACCATTAGCCAAACAGACATGAATCCTCCTTGCATATCTCCCCCCAGGAACTAGCCATTCAAATACACAAATCTACATATCCTCTTCAACAGGGACTCACAGTATATAAACCCCACACACCAACACTGCCACCATTCTCTGAAGATGCCAGCCACAGATGCAGGTGAAATGTCAGGAATAAACTCTTCCAAAACACAGCTTCACAGCCTGGAAAAAACCCACAGAAAACCTATGGATGCCAGCTGTGAAAGCCTTTGACTTCACAAGCTTGAGAAAGTCACACTCTCTCAGCCTCAGAGGAAAGCAATGGCAACCTCCCCCCCCAAACCAAATTCGGACAAGAAAAACTTAGGAGAAGGTAACCAATAGTAAGAGTCTACTTGAGGAGGAGAAGCAGGATGGTGTAGCAATTTGACTGTTGGACTAGGACTCTGGGGAGAACTGGGTTGAAATCACCTCTCCACCACAGAAACCCACTGGGTGACCTTGATCAAGTCACACTCTCTCAGCCTTAGAGAAAGGCAATGGTAAACTTCCTCTGAATAAATCCTGCCACGAAAACCATAAGATAGGGTTGTCATACGTCTGAGCCAATTTGAAGGTGCATAACAAATTGGGGGGAAGGGGGCTCCAGGGTCAACCCATGGGCTTCACTTTGCCCTCCCATGGTCTAGATCCTGGGGGAATCCTAGGAGCTGCCCTCTCTAGGCATTTCCTAGGTCCTCCAGTGGAACATAGGGTCACACTGGAGATGCCTAGAGAGCTGGCCTCTATAGGTATTTCCTAGATCCTCCAGCATGTTTCTATGGGGTTTGCTATTACCTGCAGTTTTAAGTACTCATGGTAAATCTGGGAATGTATCCCCTAGGGTGGGCAATCTGTATTATACTCGCAAAAAGCAGAGAAGGCAAGGCCAAGTTTCGAATATCAATATGTCCAAATCAGTCTGAAATTGGGCTGAATACCTGTGGTTGCTATTGGCTTCATTTCTTGGTTGGTTTTACTGTTCTCATTATGGCTCTAGCTACCTTGACCTTACATGCCACCTCCTTGCTGTCTGTTTCGCATGACCCTGGGCTGTTTTTTGCCTCTTTCTGCAAATCATCTGGCCACCAGACAAATAGTGCAGGGAGGAGGGAGATCACCTGCCAGTTTTCATATGAGACTCACATCCATCGCTTGGGTGAAAGCCCAGCTGCTTTGGAACCATCAGGAGCACCCTCCACTGAACAGAACAAACCCGTTAAGAGGCTAATCACAGAAGAGTGGCATTTGGCAAAATATAATTATATGCTCCATTCAGCCATGGGGAAGGCCGACATCTGTCTCTGAAATGGCCGCTGCTGTCAGTTTCAATTTGGATGGTTTCTATGGCCAGAGGATGGTCAACTATCTTGGGCTTTCAAGCTGTCAGGTTAAACAGCCATGCTATTATCATAATGGGTCCTGCCAGCCACCTCACTCAAACAACAGCAAATAACCGGGGTGGGGGACTCGTATCCTTCCAAATATTGCTGATTCCAATTGTCACCAGCTAGTCGGCAATTGGAGGCTTTCATGTCACTGGATCCGCTCTTGAGTTTCAGTCCGAACTCGAAAGGAGCTATTGAGAGTAGATTTCAGCACCTTGGATAGCAATTTTAGTGTTCATATTGAAACCTGGGATGGATTTCCCACTCCACTGATATGGAAGGCACCAGTTAATACTCCATTGGCCTCTAGACAGACTGGTCAATGGAAAGGTCTCGGTCCATGTGATGACCACCTTTTATCATCCAAAGCACTGTCATGCCAAAGACTCCAGATAGTAGGCCCCAAAGCACCAGATTCAAATGATATCAATGGGGATATCATAGAATCAAAGAGTTGGAAGAGACCACAAAGGCCATCCAGCCTAACCCCCTGCCATACAAGAATACACAATCAAAGTACACCCGACAGATGGCCATCCATCCTCTGCTTAAAAACCTCCAAAGAAGGAAACTTTGGATTTCAACTCCCCATTAGCGAAAAACGAGGGAAAGAATAGTCATAAATTTTCTTGTCCTTGACCAAAAAGAGGGAGGCACCATGGCACCTAGAGATACCTGATCAAGTAAATGGCTAACCACAGTGAGGTTTTAAACATTTCAGGGCCTTTTTTTGGCATAGAAAGGAACATGCTTTATGAAAAATGCATCAGCTGGCATCCTGTTGGTGAATTATGATGGCAAAACATGTACAGGTCAACCCTGTATCCACGTGGGTCTTCAGATTCGGTGTCTATGATTTCACTTATCCACATCTGAAAAAATATGTTCTCTCTAGGCATTCCTTGGTCCTCCAATGTGATTCAATGGTCAACTTCCAGTGTTTGTCTCACTGAAAATAATAAAAATAAAATAAAATAAAAATAATAGGGTTCCCTGTTGTCTATTGTCTTATATCGAATAGGCCTTGTTCATAATTGATTAAATTTTCCTTGGAGGATACTACACCATACATTTCTGAAAAAGCAGACTTTTTTGCTTTTAAAGCACCAATTTCAAGGAGGAAATTTTGTAATGTTGACAAGCTGTGATTGAACAGAGTTTATAGAATGATGCTTTTGGATGATTTTAGTTTTGTAATGTAATTTTTGTAATGTATTTGATTATTTTGTTTTATTTGATTTTTTTTTTTTGTAATGGCTTAGGCTACACAAATAAACTTCTTGTAGTAGTATTGTCTACGGTTTCAGGTATCCACGGAGGGGAGGTGGTCTTAGACTGCATCCCCTGAAGATACAGGGGTCAGCCCCTATTTACGCTATCATAACTCACTTTTTTGTTGTTATAGAGGTCAGAAGTCACTAACAACTGTGTAGCAACCCAAATTCTCCTTAAAACCTATCTTTTCTCAGCTACAGTCCCCACTCCCCTGAACATATCCATCACAGCCATTGTTTCCAGCAAAATTGTTGGGGTTTTGCATGCAAACAAGGAAGTTTTGATGAAATGAATTTTTCACAAAAAAATCATCAATGTATGAAACATCAGTGAAAAGCATGCAACTATTCTCATATACAGTTGGCCCTCCATATCCACTGAGGCTAGGAGTGCAGGACCCTTGTGAAAGTTGAAAAACCACAAATATCTGTGCCTCCCCCCAACCATATTTAACACACACAAAAAGTACAATCCATGCATTCCAACCCACTGTGTGTGGATGCCTTTGAGGCAGCGGGGTTCCTTCACAAGGCAGAAGCAGGTGAGTGGTGGGACTTGCCCCTGCCCCATTGCTGCCCTATCCCATTTTTATTAGGGATTTACCAGCCTTGCCGCACATTTGCAATCTCTCTCAATCTCACAAGGCTTGCATGACCTCTTTAAAATGGCATAAGGCAGCAGTGAAGTTGGTAGCAAATAATCCAGGAATAATCAACTCTGCAAAAGTTAAACCCACAGTTGTGGAAGGCCAACCATAGTATGTCCAGGGGGCAAAAGTATCTCGAGTTAGGATCAGACAGAATGACCTCTTCTGCCTGTACAATGGTGCCTCCTTGTGGTGCATTTCAAAATTCAAAGAAGCCAACTGAAAGAGGCTTTTTTAAAAAAGCAATGAAGGCCATCATATATTCTTTGCCTCTCAGCCCACTAAGACAAGGACAGGTGGAAGATAGGCCAGAATCTGCTAGTTAGATTGCTGGGTGATTTGCAGTATATTAGTGAAAGTTTATTTGACTCCGAATTGTCTCAAAACAGCAAAAACAAAAAAACAAAAATTAAAAACCTACTGGCTGAGATTCTACATCACCGTCTACATTGAATCCTTAGCTGGGTTGCAGAGGCAGAAGGAAAACCTGTTAGTGAATTGTGAGAATGCACAGTTCAGGGCAACGGCAAGGGAACTCCAATGCGCATGATGAGCATGCTGCATTCCCGATGCACATGGGGCACTTCTGATATACACTGGGCTCTTGAGATGTGCATTGGGTATCTGACACACATTGGGCACTTCTGATGCTCATTGGGCCCTTCTGATGAGCATTGGGTACCTCTAAATATTTGAAAGGATGTCAATATTGAAGAGGGAGCAAGCTTGTTTTCAGCTGCTCCAGAGACCATGGAGCAATGGACTCAAAATCCAGGAAAAGAGATCTCACCTAAACATTAGGAAGAACTTCCTGAGAGTAAGAGCTGTTTGACAGTGGAATACACTGCCTTGGAGTGTGGTGGAGTCTCCTTCTTCGAGGGTTTTAAACAGAGGTTGGATGGCCATCTGTTGGGAGTCTGTCGATTGTATCTTCCTGCATGGCAGAATGGGGTTGGACTAGAATGGCCGTTCCAAACCTATGATTCTATGAAGTGAATTGGGCACTTTTGGCTCTCCCGTTGCACTCCAGCACTTACTAGCTGGTGTCTGAATGTGAATCAGGAGTGCCCCAATGCACTTCCGTGCCCATTGCACATTGGCGCATCAGTCAATCTACTGGCTACTGCTGCGCAATGGACACCCTTCAGATATTGTAACATTCCTGCAACCCCCAGGTAAATAAGGATGTGGCAAAACTATTCAGTTCTGTTTCCTATACATGTAAGTCCACTTACAAAGACATACATCCCATGCTGAATCCTAGCCAATTTTTTAAAATCAATACACCTGTCTTCACCAAGGCTCAGGCGAAAATAAATTCCATGAATCTGAAAGGTGCAAACATTCTGCCACCAATATCAAGTTGGCAGGAAGGAGAATGGGATGGAGTGGCATTGCATCAGCAGGGAGGAGAGGAAGAAAAGCCAAAATAAATCCATGTTCTTTGTTCATTGTGGTGCACTGAACAAGAGCTGTTCCCCTAGGCTCTATGCTAAAAAAAAAACAAAAAAAAAACCTTGTCCTGATCTTTGCCATATAAAACCCATGCCGTTCAACAGAAAGCCACTAAAATGCAGGCCTAAATGACTCTCCCATATAAAATTAAATACAATTACACAAACAATAGATTATTCCATTCACAAACCATCAATTGTATAAATTTTAAGAGCCTCTCTTCCCACCTGATCACAGCCAGGATCTCATTCTTACTCTTGATGGGGCTTCTCATCACATCAATATGAAGGTGGGGGGGGGGGGAAATAGCTCAGAATGGACCCATTTTGCTCTGTTCTTTTTGATGAGGATGACAATGATGACAGTGATGAAGAAAGAAGATGGAGATTGTGGCGATACTGTCCTTTTCTGAAGTTTTCTGAGCTGGTCACCCTGGAAAGGAATCCTTCCTAAAGCACGCATTTGCTCACCAATATAATGTGTTGGCTGGCATTCTTCTGGGCCACACGTCTTCATAAATGGCCTTACATGTGCACAAAATTGAACTGAATATTCTCTCAACTTGTATATTCATCTAGAACAGTGGCTCTTAACCTTTTCTTTACCAGGGACACCCTTTAAATAGCTTTTGTTGCCACGGACCCCCAAGACATAAGATTTAAAACCATAAAAATAACAATAACATTAATACCTGATGATGATGATGATGATAATACATTTACATCATCCATTAAGCCTTCCCTCAGAGGCACTGGAAGGGAGGGAAGACTTTTCTCCTGCTTCTTTCTGCAAGTTTGTGGCCGGAGTGGATTGAATGGCAATGCACAGGCCAAGCCAGCCAGCCAGCACCTTGGCTCCTGTTATGTGTCCACTCCACTGTGGGAAGAAAGTGGGCTGAGCAGCCTTCAAGCCTTCCTTCAAGCCTTCATGGACCCCCATGTGAGGACATCACAGGTCCCCAGATCACAGGTTAAGAACCACTGATCTAGGAGATGCTGTGATGCTACGATATACAGGAAGCCATTCAGCAATGGTAGCCAATGGAGTGACTGATGTGCCATGGCCCAATGTGCAATGGGCATCGATGCACATCCGAACACTGGCTTAGAAGTGGTAGAGCACAACAGGAAGGCCCAATGCACATCCAAAGCACTCAATGCACATCCAAAGCACTCAATACACATCCAAAGTGCCCAAAGTGCATCAGATGTGCCAGGTGTGCACCGAAGCACTTTTGTTGGTGCCTGGATACACATCTTCACAATTTACTACCAGTGCTTCCTTGCATTTCTGCAACATAACTGTGGATTCATCAAGTTATGAAACGTAGACTGTGACGTAGAACCTCGGCCATTGTTTACATGTCCATACTTTAAGAATTTTATATATCACATCACACACATCTGCACACACAATTTTCTGGCTCTGTGTCTCTAGCCTCTCAATTAAAAAACCCAACCAACACCCTTCTCTGACATCTATTTTGGAGGGGAATTATGCCTGATTGTCAGCCACAAAACCCAATTAGATACGTAGGCAGTACAAACACCAATAGAGAATAAGGAGGCTGTGATTCCGGCACTCCCAGCATGGAGAGTTGGGACTGACTCACGGTTTGCTTTCAAAGAGAAAAGAAGGAAAGATTCGCCGCCCCCAACTCGTCTGGGTTATTTATTTATTTTTTAAATCCTTTAATGGGTTCTGTATTTACTGAACTGCAATTGCCACTTGTCAGGGCTGTCTCTCCCAGACATTTTGAGTGGCAAAAGGAACATACAACAATAGGCCTTCTCAGACAGGCAGCCAATGCACAGAAGCAGACTGGGGATCCATACCAATTCCCCTAAAGCCTCCCAACCACCACCAACCCAATTTGTTTTTCTATCTGTGATTTTTTTTCTAGCTTTTTTGCCCAAAAATTGTACCAAAAGCCCCCTGCTCTCCCCACAACATGCAGAAAAATGCAGAAGCATCCAGCACTACCTCAAACATCCTAACACACACAACCCCGAAAATACCTAAGCATTAGGAAGAACCTCCTGACAGTAAGAGCTGCTTGGCAGTGGAATGCACTGCCTGGGAACATGGTGGAGTCTCCTTCTTTGGAGGTTTTTAACCAGAGGCTGGATGGCCATCTGTCAGGAATGCTTTGATTGTTTATTCCTGTAGGGCAGGGGGTTGGACTAGATGGCCCTTCCAACTCTAGGATTCTATGATTCCCTTGGTTATCCTGTGGCGGATGGTGGTTTCCATGTCTGTGGAGCAGTGGATCTGCAGTGGAACATGCAAATGTTCCTAACTAGGTGCCAGTCGACTGACCAGCTGTCTGTCTATCCATCCACCCTATCATTTCCCTGCATATCATTCTTTAGATTTTTCACCCCTGCCAAATCTTCAAAAGTTTCTGCTTGATCTTTTTCCTACCTAGCCTCTCCAAAGCTGTTAGATTATCCCTATAAAACCCAAGCCATGCAGTGATTAAATTGGGCAGCTTTTCAACATGGGTTGCACCCCTGCCAGCCCGCCTCCCCTCAGGGAAGCCATTCAGCAAAGTGACCTTCAGTTTCTCCCACGTTTAAAATAACCTTCCTATTCTCTTTAAATTGGGACACCAGGGTTGCAGGAAGGAACCATTAATCTAATACTGTTGGAAATTAAAAGGTCAGGCCTCTTAAACCCCCTTAGGAGGTACAAATGGCATTTGATCAGTTTGGTTGGATTGGAGGTTTGGGAAATTGATGGAAGCCACACTTCAAAGACCAGCTCTAGTAAAAACTAGGTTGTTGTTTGGGGGGCTATATTTTTTTCTGTTTTATGCCCAGCCTTCATGCCAAGATGCCAGGGTGGTAAACAAGAGCAATAGCAAAAGAGGTTTTGAGAAATGGATCTAGCGAAGGGATAGGAAAAATGACAGCCATGAGCCTTTTTCACAAGTTTCACAAGTTATAGCACTTTGCTTTGGTCAGACCACACCTGGAATCCTGTGTCCAGTTCTGGGCACCACAGTCCAGGAAGGATATTGACAAGCTGGAAGGTGTCCAGAGGAGGGTGACCAAAATGGTGGGAGGTCTGGAAGCCATTATGTCCTATGAGGAGTGGCTGAAGGAGCTGGACATGTTTAGTCTGGAGAAGAGAAGGTTGAGAGGTGACATAACTATGTTTAAATATTTGAAGGGATGTCATATTGAGGATGGAGCAAACTTATTTTCTGCTCCTCCAGAGACTAGGGCACGGAGCAATGGACTCAAACTACAGGAAAAGAGATTCCACCTAAACATTAGGAAGAACTTCCTGACAGTAAGAGCTGTTCGGCAGTGGAATATAGTGCCACGTAGTATGGTGGATTCTCATCCTTTGGAGGTTTTTAAAGAGAGGTAGATGGCCATCTGTCAGGAATGATTTGATTGTGTATTCCTGCGTGGTGGGAATTGGACTAGATGGCCCTTGTGGTCACTTCCCACTCTAGGATTCTATGATTCTATGACTACAAATCTCAATATCCCCCAGCTGGCAAATTCTGAGACTTGTAGTCCTCCCCCCTCCCCACAAAGTAATCTTTCCAAGCTTTGATTCTGTTCTCCCTTCTTCTCAGCCACAATGCACTGAAACCACTTGGAGCAAGCGTGAGCTGAAGAGGCAAGAAAAATAATAAATAATTGGGGGAGAGAGGGGAAAAAAAGACTTATCCTCAGCTGTATGACAGCAAAATCTAGAGCATGGATAATAGGAGAAAAGGATGCCTCAGCTGTTTAGCTGAGAAAGATCACTGGGAAAGGAAAGGAGGAGTTGGCTTCCCGCTTTATTCTCCCCCCTCCCCTGACACACACACACTTCTGGTTAAATCCCCCAAGGCATCAGATATGAACTATCAGCAGAATCCTTGCTTGAAAAGAAGGCCTGATAAACCCTTTTAACAGAAGTCCCCTGCCTTCTATCAATGGATGCTCATCTTTTCCCCTGGGACTAAAGAGAATTATTGGACACTGGGAAAATATATTTAATCAAGGATCCGTTACCACTGTACGATGACCCTGGTGGTTCCCAGCACTAATTTCTCAGAAGAACAGGGCACCTCGTGCCAAGACCAGGGTCCCTGTTTGACTGAGTTTTTTCAGGGTTACTGTGTCCCTAGCCAAGTCAGGCTCCCACAGACAGAATAAGTGAAAGATGTAGTTTATTGGCTCAATAAAATTGGTCCAGACAGTCCACTGATGCTCTTAGCTTTTTTTTTTAAGCCAAGCAACCCTTCCAATGCTGTCCTTAAAGAGCCATGTACACAGACTCCAACAAGTCAAACAACCCTTGTATGGTTTTTTTAAATCACTATTTTGCTTCTGGGAATGATAGGAAGCAGCTGTCTTTTTGAAGGACTACAAACACAGTGTGTGTATGTTCAATATGAAATCCCTTGAAATTCTGAGTGTGAAGTAGAGATGGGAATATTTGGAAATACTCAAAAGCTGGTTGAAATGCATGCTTCTCAAATGTCGAGAAATCCTGATGAAATGAATCCTGGACTCATGAGAATCTTCACAGTTCAGGCCTTATTCACACCTAGGGGTTGCTTTGCACAGAAAAATGGCCATTTCTGCACAAGAAACAGGAGAAAATAATGGTCAAGATTATAGATCAGCTACTAAGTTAATTGTCTCCTGGCCTGACACCCCACAATCTTGAAGTACCAAGCAGCAGCAACTGCTAGCGACGTAGATTTGTTCTCCTGTTAATCATGGCACAGCAGACTGACAGTTTCATGCACAACCTCCCTCCAGCGATCTTCAGATAACAATGAGAAGCTGTATCTCTTTTGTATTTCCTCCTCATGCCAGAGATGGCTGGCAGGAAGGGGGAGGAAATGTCCATCCGCTGTACCCCAACTGATAGGAGAACAGACCTCCGTGGCTCACAATGTATGCTGCACGTAATTGTAGCAATAGTGCCATAGTTGTGAATACACAAAGACTGTGAATACTGGCTGGCCTCTGTTTATAGTACCCACACTAGCTGCGGTCAGGAAAAAGGGTCTCTCTAGGCATCCAAAGGACCATAGAGTCTTGCTGGAGGTGGCAGTGACTTTAAATGGGGTGGCTTAACCCCAGTTCAAAAGATCATAGAATCATAGAATTGTAGAGTTGGAAGAGACCACGAGGGCCATCCAGTCCAACCTCCTGTCACACAGGAAATCACGATCAAAGCATCCCGGACAGATGGCCATCCAGCCTCTGTTTAAAGACCTCCAAGGAAGGAGACCCCACCACGCTCCGAGGGGGTGTGTTCCACTGCCGAACAGCTCTTACTGTCAAAATGTTCCTCCTAATGTTGAGGTGGAATCTCTGTTCCTGGAGCTTGCGTCCATTGCTCCGTGTTCCAGTCTCTGGAGCAGCAGAAAACAAGCTTGCTCCATCCTCAACGTGACACTCCTTCAAATACTTAAACAGGGCTATCATATCGCCTCTTAACCGTCTTTTTTTTCAGGCTAAACATACCCAGCTCCCTAAGTCTCTCCTCATAAGGCATGGTTTCCAGACCTTTTACCATTTTAGTCGCCCTTCTCTGACACACTCCAATTTGTCAATATCCTTTTTGAATTGTGGTGCCCAGAACAGATGCCATCAGCCATGTTCTGAAGTGGTAAATGGAATGCACTGAGACTGTCCAATGGGGTGGAGAAGTGTCCAGGGGGTTTCTTTAAAAAGCATCCACCTTGACACTTCCCCAACCAACAAGTGTGTTTCCTGCCTCTCATCTGGAAGCATTAATAGCAACCCTGATGGAGAAGCTTTTTCATCTTCTCTCTTCATGCTGACACTGGAGAGAAATACCGGTGCTTTTCTATCTGTTCTGGCCAATCACTCCCGCAGAATAGAAATGAACCCAAATAGCCTTGACATTAAAAGACATCTGTGAATCAGCTAAACCTGAGCAAAGCAAAGCTCCAGATTGAGTTCTGGTTGCCAGATAGGAAAGCATCCTGGCAAGCTTCCAAGCAAGTGAAACATTACCAACATGTCGGGATGTTACATACATCTTCTTCTCTTCACACTCTTTTTTAGATCCATTATGCTAGAAGCAGGGGCCATTGGTGGCATCCATGTCAGCAAGGCAGTGAATTCATTCCTGGATCAATGAATCCACTTTGGGTTTTAGTCCAAGCTTTAAAAGACCATTTCCATAGATCCATAGTTCCCTTAAAACAATGGCGGCTGGTATTTCACATGTGACTCAGACAGTGAGGCTGTTCTGAACTTTAAAGGAGCTTTTCCAAGGTGCTGAACTATCCTCTCAAAGTAGGCCCAGTGCCTTGGATAGCTCCTTTAAATTTCAGACTAAAACCCAGGGCAAATTCACAGCCTTGATGACAAAGTAACCACCAACGCACGTGGACATAGGTGAAGAAGTTGTGGCTTCCAGGATCTATCTGGCATGACTAGTTTCTACAGCAACAGCTCTCAACCTTTGGTCCTCCAAATGTTTTCTATTTCAACTCCCTGCCCATGGCCATGCTGGTTGGGGATTCTGGGAGTCGACATCCAAAATGCCTAGTGAGCTAAAGGTTGAGAATAACTGTTCTAGAACATTATGGTCCTACCAACAAGATGGCAAAATAGTGGCTTCTGAGAAGGTGGCCACAGGCAAATGTTATTGGAAAACTTATGGCCTTCTAGACATGACATGACACCAACACTCACCAACCAGAGCCAGTACAGCCATGGCCAGAGAAGATGGGAGCTAGAGTCCAATAATAGCTGGAGGGGGGACTCAGGTTTTCTGCCCCTGACCTAGTAGAGTTAAGAAACAAGAGTGTCTCTGATAATGTGGCCCAGACCAAGAGTTTGTTTTAAGTATTTGAACAAGAATGAGAGCCAGAGTGATTTGAGCATTGAGCTGCAACTCTGTAGACCTGGGTTAGAATCTCTGCTCAGCCATAGAAAGTCACTGGGTGACAGGAACTCACACTCTCTCAGCCTCAGAGGGAAGCAAAGGGTGTGGGGAAACCCTCTAAATATTGCTAAGAAAACCCCAAGCCTTAGGGTTGCCATAAGTCAGAAATGACCTGAAAGCACACAACAGTCTGAACAACAAACACAACTTCTATGTACAGATGTGAAAGCTCGGCAGCAAAGGAAGCCAACAGGAAATGAAAAAAGACCCAGTTTACTCACATCTGGGCCGATAGTTTGGCGGTGTGGGCCTGTTTGTTTTTTTAGTGTTCCAGGGCTCACATCTGCTTCAAACAAAATCTGGAGTCCTTTCACACTACAGCACTCTAGTAGAATCATAGAATCATAGAATTGCAGAGTTGGAAGAGACCATGAGGGCCATCCAGTCCAACCCCCTGCCACACAGGAAATCTTGATCAAAGCATCCCCGACAGATGGCCATCCAGCCTCTGTTTAAAGACCTCCAAGGAAGGAGACCCCACCACGCTCTGAGGGAGGGTGTTCCACTGCCGAACAGCTCTTACTGTCAAAAAGTTCCTCCTAATGTTGAGGTGGAATCTCTGTTCCTGGAGCTTGCATCCATTGCTCCGTGTTCCAGTCTCTGGAGCAGCAGAAAACAAGCCTGCTCCATCTTCAGCATGACATCCCTTCAAATACTTAAACAGGGCTATCATATCTCCTCTTAACCATCTTTTTCCAGGCTAAACATACCCAGCTCCCTAAGTCTCTCCTCATAAGGCATCATTTCCAGACCTTTCACCATTTTAGTTGCCCTTCTCTGGACATGCTCCAATTTGTCAATATCCTTTTTAAATTGTAGTGCCCAGAACTGGACACAGTATTCCAGGTGAGGTCTGACCAAGGCAGAATAGAGCGGCACTATTACTTCCCTTGATCACTATGCTTCTATTAATACAGCCCAAAATCGCATTGGCCTTTTTAGCTGCTGCATTACACTGTTGACTCATGTTCAACTTGTGGTCTACTAGGACTCCTAGATCCCTTTCACACATAGTCTCATTTTGTAGTCTAGTACAATTGTCCCTTCATATTTGCTGGGGTTTGGTTCCAGGACCCCCCATGGATACCAAAATCCATGAATATTCAAGTCCTGTTATATGCAATGGCTTAGCAAATTGGTGTCGCTTATATAAGATGGCAAAATCAAGGTTTGCTTTCTGCATTATTATTTTTTAAAGAATATTTTCGAGCCGTGAATACTTAAACTTGTGAATACCAGATCCATGGATACCGAGGGACAACTGTACCCCGATTGTTTTTAGCAGAGGGGCGGGGTATAAATAATAATAATAATTATTATTATTATTATTATTCCACTTCAGTTTCCATGGTTCCATCCTATGGAGATTTGCAGTTTAAGGAGGGAATACCTCCCAAATGTTCCAATTTGGCAGGGACAGTCCCAGTCAATCCTCTCATATCCCACTTTTCCAAATGCTTTTAAAATGTTCCAGTTTCTTTCTCCTCCTCTTTCTCCTTTCCTTCTTTGTCTTCAGCTTATGTCAGTTGCTACAGACTGAGTTCAAAGTGCTCAGTGAGGGGAGAGGGGAGTCTTTGGAAAAGAACTCTTTCTCCATGGAGCTCATGGATCATCAGTCTGTCTGACCTTTCCACTTCAGCCCCATGCCTCTGGAAAGTTAGTTGGAATATGATAGCAAACAAGCAGGGATTATGACCCTCAATCAAACCCCACCACTCTAACCACTACATCGTACTGCCTTGCTGTTTCAGAAATAGGGCACATAACAAAAGAGTCCTTACAGAGCAATCTCACTCAGAATTAAATCTCATTTACACCAAAGGGATCTATGGTTTGCTAGGTATATAACATTTCAGCCTTAATCTCTCACATATGGAAGAAAAGATGGATAGCTTATTCAGGATATTTTTGTTTCTTTGCCACATTCCATCTTGGGTCTCCCACCAGGGATCACAGCTAGGCATATTCAGAGTCATGCCATTTTATTTTTCCCTGTATAAACTAGATTTTGGGTTTTTTTAAAAAAAGAAGTTAAGAAGCATGCATTCATCATACCAAGCAATCCTAGTATTTTTAAAGAAAACAAGAAAGCCTTGCCGTATTGAATTTGTTCCCATTGGTTCCTCAAGGCATATGTAAATGTTAACCCACTTCTTCATTTCAAATATAAAATATTTAACTGTCTCCATTTCAGCTCTGAGAATATATCAGGCACAACATTTAAACATTTTAGGCCATTCCAAATATGCTAATTCTAGTACAGGTCGCTCCCCATATACGCGGAACCAATACCAAGGGGTTTAGTTATTCATGGCTGAAAAAATAGGGCCATGTAGCATAGAGTCATGCTGGAAAATGCCAAGACAAGTGTCCTCTCTAGGAATCACTAGGTCCTCCAATGCAACTCCGTGGTATGTTTGTACCTTTTTGAGTGCTGGACTTTGACCCTGGAGACTGGGGTTCAAATCCCTGCCCAGCCATGAAAACTACTGGGTGGCTTTGGGCAAGTCACATTCTCTCAGCCTCAGAGGAAGGCAAGGGAAAACCCCCTCTGAACAAATCTTGCCAAGAAAACTCAGTGATAGGTTCGCCTTAGGGTGGCCGTAAGTCGGAAATGACTTGAAGGCACACAAGAACAACAACAAATATGTTTACTGCTAGAGATGGGGAGAGTTGCTTGATGGCTCTTTTGCCAATTGTGGCAAAGGCCACAATCCAGCTCACTGGTTGCATAGTGTAACATTTAGGTCTATGCTGTTGTTACTGGATCTCAGCATTGATAAGCCCATGCGCTCTTCCATTGTACAACAGACAATCCAACTCTCCTCCCACCACTAAGAACAACATAACTGCTTGTGTTATAGCTTTACAGCAGAGTAACAGGGCCTGCACAACTCTGAGCAGGACATCCATCTTGCACAACCTCTGAAAAAGTGCAACATTTGCATAGCAGCATTGACACCAGTGTAAAGCACCAGCAGCACTCCAACCTCTGTACCTTGACTTGGGAGAAGGGAGCTATTTGCTCTTCTGCCTTGGGCAGTAAAATCTTTTGGAACAGCCTTAGCATCAAATGAGCATTTTCAGTCCGCTCAATTCTCCAGGTCACCCAACAATCCCCTCCATCTGCCAATAACCAAATTTTCATACTTCCCCAAAACCAAACCTAACTTGTCCAACAGTTTCAAGTGGGATCACAACTTTCCTCTTATCTTGCTCTGCACAATACAGGGGTTTAATGCAAGGAGTTGATCAGACGCGGGCAAATACGGCATTATTACAACGACACAAAAGACCTCAAAAACATTCCCCTATCATACGACATTGTACTCCTGCGTTCTGCAAGCATTCTGCTGCCATCAAGAAGGTGTTGTTTTGTATTAGCACTCAGAAGCCGCCAATCGCTATCCCAGGCCATCTTTTTCGCAGTATTGCTTGTGAGCGAAACCACGGCCCATTCTGCTGGCGTGATTCCAGCATCAATGGGCGGTCACCGCCAGAACACTTCCGAGTGAGAATGCGAATACTGGACTCTCTTTTTATGAACCTCCGCATTTTGCTAGCAAGTTTTTAAGTGTGTTTCAGTGCTTTGTGTTCGCTTGATTTTATTAATTTACATGTTTTTAGATTTTTAAGAGCACTCGCATCTTCTTGCAAGAACCGCCAAAATCTCACCCATGCGAAAACATGGAAGTAAGCAGCGTGAACAGTCAAATTGCAATAATTCAGGGCTGTCTCTTTCTCATGGTTATAGCAACGTGTAATAAGAAGTGTTATTATGCCAGGATACTTATGATGTAAAATATACTGGCAAAAGAACATTTTTTAGATGCTCGCCTGATAATCTCCCAGGTCTCAGCCCAATTTTTTTTCTGCTTTGAGAACCATGAGGGGGGAAACCAAATCTCTCCACCACACCCTCAGCTATCATTTTGGCATGGCAACTGTGGCAAACAGTTCTAATTATTATGCTCCGAGCTAATCACCATCGCTGTGTGCACTTTCCAAAATGAACGTCACTCCAGAGACTTTGCAGCTCTACTTCCCCAGAAGAAGAAGAAGAAAACGCATCAGAGAACCTTCTCACCCTGAGAGTGCATTCAGCAAAAAATAGGAGAGAGAGAAAATGGGCATGTTGTTATTTTATATGCACGCACACCATTTAGGCTGTCTTTCTAAAAAGATTAGACATGTACAGCTATTGTATGCAGTCTGATTTGGCCACAGTTGGGTGGCAGGGAATGCAAGGAGAGCATTACCAGACTCTGTGTGCTGTCAAAAAAAGAAGAGGGGGAGAGGGAGAAGAAGAAGGAATAAAAGAAGAAAGAAAAGGAGGAAAGAAGGGGAGGAGAAGGAGAGGAGAAGGAAGAGAAACAACAATCAGCTTCAGTTTCAGAAGGCAGTTAAAAGAGGAGGATCAAGCCATAAAATCATAGCAAAGGTTTTGGGTAACCTGTGCGTTGTTGTTGCTGCTGCATGCCTTCAAGTCATTTCCAACTTATGATGACCCCACCCCAAGGCAAACCTTCCTCTGATTTGCTCAGAGGGGGTTTGCCTTTGCCTTCCTCTGAGGCTGAGAGAGTGTGACTTTCCCAAGGTGATCCAGTGGTTTTCCTTGTCTGAGCTGGGATTCGAACCTAGTCTCCAGAGGCATAGTCCAACACTCAAACCACTACACCATGCTGGCTCTCCCACCACAGTTATCCACCTGTAATCTAAGGACTTTATCAGATGCAGCAAATACAGTGTCATAACAATGCCCAATGAATGTGAAAGGGTGTCCGTTTCACACGACATGGTGCTTATGTGTTGTAAATAAGACATTCTTTTTTATTGACAGGCCAAGCCATCAGTTGATCAGCCATGGCATTTCTATCCCATATAATTGTGAGCATGTGAAACCATGCCCCATTCTGCTGGTGCAATTCCAGTGTCAATGGGCACCCCCCCCCCCGAACACATCCAGGTGAGAACGTGAAAACCAGCTATGGGTTGCTCTTTTGATGAACCTCCCATTTTTCAGGCAAGTTTTTAAGTGTGTTCATTTTGTTTTTTGATTTAGCTGTTTTTAGACTTTTAAGCATGCTCACGTCTTCTCGTGAGAACCACTGAGATCACACGCACCCGCCAATGTGGAATCATGGGGCTGCTTTTTCATACTATTACAGCAATGTTTGATAAAAAGGGTTATTTTGCCAGCACACTAACAGTTTAGAATATGGTGGCAAAGAAACGTTTTTAGAGACTCATCTGATAAAGTCCTAAGAAAACTGCTTTCTGGCTAAGTACAAGAAATCTTGAAAAATCTCTTCACCCTGAGAGGGAGGGCAAGTATGCATAGCCTTGGTTTGCTAGACAACCATGGTAGAAAAATGAATTAGTTGGGTCAAAGGAGTGAGCCACTATAAAGTAACAGAAGCCCCAGCAAGCTTGTTCAATGGTCACCAATTGTGAGAGCTGAAGTCTAAAACATCTAGAAAAGCAAAGGTTGAGAACTACTGGGCTAGAAAAGTAACCTGTTTATTGTTGCTGCATGCCTTCAAGTCATTTCCAACTTATGATGACCCCAAGGCAAACCTATAATGGGGTTTTCTTGGCAAATTTAGTCAGAGGGGGGTTTGCCATGGCCTTCCTCTGAGGCTGAGAGAGTGTAACTTGCCAAAGTCACGTAGTAGGTTTCCATGGTCAAGTGGGGATTTGAACCTGGTCTCCCAGTATCCTAGTCCAATACACAAACCACTATACCACGCTAGCTTTCAATAGGTAATTTTAAAAAAGTAGGGATATCTCCCAGAGGAATATTTGGGCCTAAATCCTCTTGTTAGCCTTGACTAAAATATACCCATTAAATTAGGTATGGGCAAGTGTGGCCCCCAAAAGCTCTATCATTTTTGGCAAGCCACAGCTATACGTATGGCCAGAAATGCAGAAACCCTTGAGGAAAAATAAATGTATGTGCCATTTTCAGACAATTTTCACCAAAAAGCCATGCAAAAAAACAAGAACAGCCAAATGTGTTCTAACCGCCTATAAAAAAAAACTCATGCACACAACCTCCCTCCCCCACAGACTCATGCACCCTCAAGTATCTCTATTTTCATCTGCCCTTATGGATTTTGGCCCATACCATAGCTACTAAAAGCAGTATAGTACCTCCCTGCAACCCTTAACTGCATCCTTCCCACCCTCCTGATGTCATATGGGTGGTGGGTAGGGAAATCCGAAAAAGGATCATGGAACGCTATAACCTTCCCCCATCTTTAACTGCCTCCCTCTCCCATGTCACAGGTAGGGAAGACAAAAAGAGGATTGTGAAAGGCTATATCCTCTAATCTTTGTCTAGCTTCTTCCTCCACCAACTTCCCAGTGTTTCACATGGGAAGGCAGGCAGGGGGAACTGGGAGAGGATCATGAAAGGATCTACAGCCTTCCCAATCCTTACTAAGCTTCCCTCCACCACTTTGCCTCTGGAGATCCCCACCACCACCACGCTACAATTCCTTCTCAAAAAATGCATAGTTTTCAAAGGCATCTGGCACCAGGAAGAAAACTGGTTGAACGTTCATTCTCCCCTGTGGGAATGACTGATTTAACAAACCACATCCCTACACAGTAGCATATACCTTTTCTACATTCTGTTGGGATTAATGTAAAATGCTGCACCTGAGTCTGCTTAAAGTGCTCTGGCATTTCAGCTGGCCAAAACACCAGGCTATTAACTAAGAACTTTATCAGACACAGCAAATATGGCGTCACAACAATGTCCAATGAACGTGAAAGGGCGCCCATTTCGCATGACATGCTATGGTGTTCTTATGTTGTGAATAAGGCATTCTTTTTTATTGATGGGCCAAGCCATCAATTGATCAGCCATGGCATAATTGTGAGCATCTGAAACCACTAGCACGATCAATGGGTCGGCCCTGCCAGAACAGTTCCAGGACAGAATGCAAAAACTAGGTACAGAATGCTCTTTTTATGAATCTCCCAATTTTGCAGGCAAGTTTTTTTTTAAGTGTGTTTCAGTACTTGTGTGTTCATGTTGTTTTTTAATTTAGCTGGTTTTTGATTTTTAAGTGTGCTCGCGTCTTCTCGCGAGAACCGCCGGGCTCACACGCACCCACCAATGTGGAAGTACAGAAGTGCCCATTCTGCATCAGGACATGGTACATCAAGTCACTCCACCATCGTACAATGGATAGCCATACATTGTAACATAACGGCAGCACCTAAGGGAATAGGGATGTTGTGAAATAATTCAATTTTGCACACACATTAAGGCCATTTACAAAGTCCCAGGCAGAATGCCAGCCAACTTTCCCTACCTCTGTTATGAATAAAGCTGCCAGGGTGGGGGAGAATGTGGCAAGCAGGAGAACATCCAGGCCCTATATTTCCCCCACTCCACCACCCTCCTTGCAAATCTTTCCATTACTGCTTTGCAGGAAAGAAGTAGCAGCCGGAACAGTTCTCCACCTACAGAACACTCCATTTGATCCCCTGTAACAAAAGCCAGCCGCCACCCATGGATCTACACAGAGCTATTTCTTGTGAGATGGAATATCTTTCTGTGGGGGAAATAATGTACCATATTGCAGAGTGGCCCCCTTTGGCAGGAGATTATTGCTAGTCGAATGATTATGACAAGCACACATTTCACTGGAGTGCAGTCATTTTGTTATTGCTGTTTGCTTTAACTTGACTCCTTTCCCCCACCCCCCAGAACTCATTTGCAGCTAAGCAACTGTTATATGCTCTCTGTTTGGTGATAATTTTGCAGGTGCTTTAATAAATCATGGCAAAGTGGGAGGAGATGATGAGAAAAAGGGGGAAACAACAACAATGCATACCCCAACCTCCACAAAACCATTTGCAAATTAAGATAATGAGTGTTTACCTCTCTCTCTCACACACACACACAATCTCAGTCAAAAGTTCGTTTACAGTCACTCAGATGAAAGTGTCATCAACCATGAGAAATGAAGCTTTCCTGTTTATATGTTGCCAAGCATGCATGTCTTAAATGGATATAAACTGAGTGACCCTAACAACACAGAAAGGAAAAATCAAATGCATGTAATTCTCTGGCTCCATATGCAAGTCATCACTAGACCTGTCCAGCATTTTTGATGCCTCAAATGAAGGAGTAAAATTCAGCAGGATCTATGGGGAAATCCAGAATAGCTTTTTTCATTATTTTAAATTTTCCAGGGTTGTGTGTACATACGTTTTCTAGCAACCATAGAATCATAGTGTAACACACTCCCTCAAGCATGGTAGGGTCTCCTTCCTTGGAGGACTTTAAACAGAGGCTGGATCACCATCTGTCAGGGATGCTTTGATCATGATTTCCTACATGGGAGGAGGTTGGACTGGATGGCCCTTGTGGTCTCTTCCAACTCTATGATTCTATAGAGTTGGAAGAGACCACAAGGGACAAAAGGAAAAATCAGATGCATGTGGTTCTCTGGCTCCATATACAAGTGAAATCACCACATCCCAGTCATCACTGGACTTTAGTAAACTTCAGGTAAAACTGACCCCACCAGAGGAGGCGATACAAAAAGGGAGAGAGCAAAATGCTGATACATCACTAGCTCTTCTTTGCCTCTAGTTGTATATTTATCAGCTATGCCTCATGATCATTTTGGAAGGGGGAATCTTGGCTGGACCCTACCACACAGATGCAAAGAAGCCCAATACAACAGCATGGATGTTGTTGTTCACGTTACTAATACCCTGTTTTTCTCCCTGATTGGGATTCAAGGAAGCTTCCAAATTAAAATGATTACAATGGCTGGCATTCAGCTTGGGACTTATGTAAAGGCCTTACACTTGTGCAAAATTGAATTAAGTAGATTTATAGAATCATAGAATCATGGAATGATAAAGTTGGAAGAGACCACAAGGGCTATTCACATCCATGTCCCTGCCATGCAGGAATACACAGTCTAAGTGCTCCCAACAGATGGCCATCCAGCCTCTGTTTATAAACCTCCAAAGGAGGGGACTCCACCACCGTCCAAAGCAGCACATTCCACTGTTGAACAGCAATTACCCTCAGGAAGTTCTTCCTAACGTTTAAGTGGAATCTCTTTTCCTGTAGTTTGCATCCATTGCTCCATAACCTAGTCTCTGGAGCAGCAGAAAACAAGTTTGCTCCATCCTCAGTATGACATCCCTTCAAATATTTAAACATGGCTGTCATGTCACCTCTTAACCTTCTCTTCTCGAGGCTAAACATCCCCAGCACTCTAAGCCGCTCCTCACAGAGCATCCCACCATTTTGGTCGCCCTCCTCTGGACACACTCCAGCTAGTTTCACAACATCCATATTTACCCAGGGTCTGCCCTGATGTCACTACATTTGGGCATCCATTGCACAAGGGTGGATTGACTGACACACCATGGCACATTGGTCACTTGTGTCCATTGGGACATTCCCCAATGTGCTTCCAGACACCTGCTAGGAAGTGCCAGAGCACAACAGCATTTCTGCTGTGCAATGCTAACCAGTGGAGTGATTGGTGTCCCATGGCCTGCTGTGCAAATGGGCAGCGATGCACATCCAGACTCCTCGGTGTGCAGCCAGAATCTGGCTAGGAAGTCCTGGAGCATAACAGGAGCACCCAAGGTGTAGCCAAAGTACCCAATATGCATCAGAAGTGTGCAAAATGCACCGGAAGTTCCTGATGCACATTGGCGCACTCTTGCCAGTTAAGGTCTTGGGGACGAACATCTGTTCCATTCAATAACAGGGTTTTGTTGTGTTTTAGCAAAGGATTCATAAAGTTACAAAATATAGTCTACTAGCTGCACCTAATGTAACATACACTATTTAAAAAAAAAAAAAAACCAAAATGCCTAGTAGACCTCACAACAACCCTGTAAAGGTAGGCCGGTGGGTTTTTAAATTCCTCCTCCCCCTTCTCAGTGTTCCACACTTTTCCTGGAATTGCTGAGGGTGGCTTGCTCTGTTGTTCTGCCGCTGCTGTGGCTGCCGCAATGACCAATTGACTGCCTTGGTCCTGTTGCAGGCCGTCTGCCACCACCGCCATTTAATTGCCTGGGTCCTGTCACAGGCAGCTCATCGTTGCTGCCACCACTTCCACCAGTTGATTGCCTGGGCCCCAATCTGGGCCACAAATTGAGTGGCGGAGTGGATTGTGAGGTGGAGAGGGAATTTGCATGTGGGTGGTGATTGGTTGGGTATATTTTCTGAGCAGCCAATCAACACAATGGGAAAGGCAACATACCCAAGAGAATTATAGAGAGATTTTGTAAGCTCTCAGCCATCATAGGCCAACTCCACACTACACAAATAATCAAGTTTGAAATTGGATTATTTGCCTTGGGGCCTTCCAATGGAATCCTGGGATTTGTAGTTTGGCTACACACCAGCACTCTTTGACAGAGAAGGCTAAAGACCTTGTAAAAATACAAATCCTGTTAAAAACATACAAAAATCAACAGTGAAATAAAACTGCACTATTCATAATATTAATATAAACTTAAAATGATTTTTAAAATCTGCTAAAAACAGTACAGTTTAAAACAATGCAGCACCCTCTTAAAAGCACTTTCCTCATAAACCTTCAATTTGAAAAGCCTGTAATGGGGAAAAAAAAAGGTTTTGCATGCCAATACAATAGAAGGACGGTAAGGGCGAAGCTATTTTAGCCTCAGTAGGGATGGCCTGGGGGCAACCACTGATAAGGCCCTGTCTCTTGTCTCCACCAACCATACCTTTGAAGGTTGCTGGACCTCCCCTGAGAATCTTAGGATCCGGGCAGGTTCATGTGGATAGATGGAAGTGAGTTAACACACAAGAAGGGAAATTAGGGTTTCTGAAAGCTTTGGAAATATGGGCCAAGTTCTAACACTGGGGTTGCATAGAGTAAAACTCTGCATGCATGAATTGTGCAATAGGACCCTTGTGTTAAATGCAATGAACCAAGGCATCAAGCATGATGCTGCACATATGCAGTTAATTGCTCTATGTGTATCAATGTGGAAAGTCATCACCCGTGCAACTTTGCTGCTTTAGCCTTGAATGCAACAGAGAGGTTCTTTGCTGGATGAAAATGCTCATCCATAGGGGAAGTGAATGCATGCCTAAGAGTGTGGTGTAGTGGTTTGAGTGTTGGACTAGGACACTGGGAGACCAGGGTTCAAATCCCCACTCAGCTATGAACACCTACTGGGTGGCCTTGGGCAAGTCACACTCTCTCAGCCTCAGAGGAAGCCAAAAACAAACACCTCTGAACAAATATTGCCCACGACTGGTTCACCTTAGGGTCACCATAAGTCAGAAATGACTTGAAGGCACACAGCAACGACATAAACACTAATATAATTCTGGTCCAAGTAGGCAGCTTAGTTAAGGTTTTGGGATGGGGTGGACCAACTAACCTAGATAAAAGAAAGGTAATTGGGATGGAATGAAGGGGGCCTCTCAAAGCTTGTACAAGGGAAAAGAGAGCAAACAAGAAAAACCAGGGGAAAGAATGTCAACTGTCCTGGACTCATCCCAAGGCAACTGTCCTGGACTCATCCCAAGGGATTGAATAATACAGGAAGCACTGGAAAGGAAGTCTGGAAAAGATCTCACCCAGCTTGATTTGATTTATTTGATTGATCACCTGTCCTTCCCCAAGACAGCTAAGAATTGAGATAAAAACACACCAGTACACCACCAGTTGCAAATACCTAAAACCACCAAATTTGTGGTTCTTATACGCCTCCAAATTGACTCCAACTTATGGCCACCCTAGAATCATAGATCTCGAAGAGACCACAAGGGTCATCTAGTCCAACCCCCTGCCATGCAGGAATAAACAATCAAATCATTCCCGACAGATGGCCATCCAGCCTCTGTTTAAAAACCTCCAAAGAAGGAGACTCCACCACTCTCTGAGGCAATGCATTCCACTTCCAAACAGCTCTTACTGCCAGGACATTCTTCCTAAGGTTTAGGTGGCATCTCTTTTCCTGTAGTTTGAACCCATTGCTCCATGTCCTAGTCTCTGGAGCCTCAGAAAACATGCTTGCTCCATCCTCAATATGACATCCCTTCAAAAATGTAAACATGGCTGTCTAGTCACCTATCAACCTTCTCTTCTCCAGGCTAAAGATACCCAGCTTTCTAAGCCACTCCACATAGGGCATGACTTCCAGACCTCTCGCCATTTTGGTCACCCTCCTATGAACAAACCTCTCTTGGTTTGGTTTGGTTTTTGGTGACAAGGTTTGTTTGACAGAGGTTTGCCTTTGCCTAGCAGGCATGCGAAGCTTATGGGGGCAAAAAACCCATTAGGACTGGTGCAAAATGTAGTTACAGTTGTCCCTTCATATTCACTGGGGTTTGGTTCCAGGACCTCATTGGGCCTTTTCTGGAGGGAGATGGGCTGGCAGAGACAGACAGTAAACTGGGACTCGTTGGTCAAGGATTGGGCTGAATCCAGTCTGGCCCTCTGGGATTCTCCAGCAGGCTGTGTCTCCTTCCCCATAATACCAATTGGTGGGTTCCCAGTGCTTGTACAATTTTTGACTCTCTTCTAAAAGGTGGAAACCTCTCTCCTAAGGCTTAGTTACTGGCAGTAAGATGCTTAAGTCAAGATCTGTGCCAGTGCTTTAGGCCTTACCCCTTTCGCCTTTGGCGTTCCTGCAGGACAGGGGGATGGACTAGATGACCCTTGAGGGTACCTTCCAACTCTATGATTCTATGATTCTATAACACACACACCCCATGGACACCAAAATCCATGAATACTCCAGTCCCATGATATGCAACGGCATAGCAAAATGGTGTCCCTTATATAAGATGGCAAAATCAAGCTTTGCTTTTCGGGTTATTATTTTTTTAAGACTATTTTCAAGCCGTGGATACTTAAATCCGTGGATACCAAATCCGTGGATGCGGAGGGACAACTGTACTTCAAGGGACTCCGTTCTTTATGGGCTCCCATAGACAGGCCCAGGGGGTACTGGGACCCTGCGTGCGCTTGGCCAAGGCTCCCTTCAGCACCCCAGAGGGGGCCCCCAGGGAAGAACCGGAGGGGTCCCAGCGCCCTCCGAGGGGGGCTGAAGGGCAGCCTGGGCCAAGGGCCGGAGGGATCCCGGGACCCTCCCCCGATGCTTGGGGACGCTGCTGGGCGCTTGGCCAAGGCTCCCTCCAGGCAGCACCTTGGAGAGCGCGGCGGGGAAAGGGCCGGGGAGAGTCCCGCGCCGGCGGGGGAAGGACGCCTGCACGTCAGAACCCGCGCGCAATTCCCCCTCCGCGCCCCGCGTGTCCTTCCCGACGGCTCCCTCTGCCCTTCTCCCGTCTCCCCTCCCTTTTCCTTTCCTCCCACCCCATTCGCTCTCATCCCGTTCCCTACCATCCCGTTCCCTTCCTTCCCCTTCCCACCCCATTCCTTTTCCTTTCCTCCCACCCCATTCCCTCCCATCCATGTTCCTGTCTTTTCCTTTCCTTTCCACCCTACCCCACTCCCTTCCCTACCATTTCCTTTCCTCCCATCCCTTTCCCCTCCCATCCCCTCCCATTCCCTTCCCTTTCCTTCCATCCCATCCCCTTCCCTCCCTTTCCTTTCCTTTCCCCCCTTCGCCTCCCATCCCATCCCATCCCACCCCCTCCCCTCCCTCCTTCCCCATCCCATCCCCTTCCATCTCATCCCATCCTATCTCCTTCTCTTCCATCCCATCACATCCTATCCCATCCCCTTCCCTTCCATCCCATCCCATCTATCCCACTCCCTTCCCTCCCATTTCCTTTCCTCCCATCCCTTTCCCCTCCCTTTCCATCCCATTCCCTTCCCTCCCTTTCCTTTCCCCCCTCGCCTCCCATCCCATCCCATCCCCTTCCCTCCATACTTTCCTCCCATCCCATCCCATCCCCTTCCGTCCCTTCCATCCCATCCCATCCCATCCTATTCCATTCCCTTCCCTTCCATCCCATTCCCTCCCTTCCCTTCCATCCCATTCCATACCATCCTATCCCCTTCTCTTCGATCCCATCCCATCCCCTTCCATCTCATCTCATCCCATCACATCCTATCCCATTCCCTTCCCTTCCATCCCATCATATCCTATCCCCTTCTCTTCCATCGCATCCCATCCTATCGCATCCCCTTCCATCCCATCCTATCCCACCCCCTTCCCTTCCATCCCACCCCATCCTATCCCATCCCCTTCGCTTCCATCGCATCCCATCCTATCCCATCCCCTTCCACCCCATCCCATCCCATCCCATCCCATCCCTTTCCATCACACCCCATCCCCTTCCCTCCCATCCCATCCCATCCCATTCCCTCCCCTCCCTTCCCCTCCTCCCTACCTGTCGTCGTTCTGGAAGCTCTGGTCCCCCAGGAGTAAGTCCCGGAACCGGTAGCGCGGCGGCAAGGGGAGCACCTCGGAGTCCACCTCGCTCATGGCCAAAGAGGAGATGTCCAAGATGACCCCGCTTTTGCTGCAGCCGCCGCCGCCGCCTCCTCCAGCACCACCTCCGTAGCCGCCGGGAGAGGACTTGAGCCTAGGAGCAAGGAGAGAGGGGGCGGGGAGATGAGTGGTCGGAGCCAGGCTGAGACAGAGAGAGACCGAGAGAGAGAAGAGAAGAGAAGAGAGAGCCCCTCCGGCCCTTCTTCGCCCTGCCTGCTGGAGGATGGAGGACCAAGGGCAGCCGCACTAGCGCCTCCTTGCCTCGGATTCAGCTTAAGTTTCCCTTCGGGTGGGTGAGACTAGGCTTTTTTTTAACCCCTTGGGACTCAGTGAGATCTCTCGCATGAGAACAGGGACACCCCCCTGCCTCCAGAGGGAGGAAACTTCACACACAGCCTAGCCGACATCATGCAGTCTCGCCTTCCTTCTTGCGGGTAGCTAAACACACACACACCCCAAAATGTGCAATATCTATACACCCCTTTGGAGCCGAGTGAGGGGTGGGCCCCTCCTTGCCCCCAAATCCTCTGGTCCCCTTTGGGATGATAAAGAGAAGAAGGGGTAACAGAAGGAGACGGGCACCACAATTCAGGAAGGATATTGAGAAGCTGGAAGGTGTCCAGAGGAGGGGGACCAGGATGGTGGGAAGTCTGGAAGACATTATGCCCTATGAGGAGCAGCTTAGGGACATGGGTATGTTTAGCCAGGGGAAGAGAAGGTTGAGAGGGGACATGATAGCCATGTTTAAATAGTTGAAGAGGTATCATACTGACGACGGGGCAAGCTTGTTTTCTGCTGCTCCGGAGACTAGGACACAGAGCAATGGGTTCAAACTCCAGGAAAACAGATTCCACCTAAACATTAGGAAGAACTTCCTGACAGTAAGAGCTGTTCAGAAGTGGAATATGCTGCCTGGGAGTGTGTGGAGTCTCCTTCTTGGAGGTTTTTAAACAGAGGCTGGATGGTCATCTTTCAGGAATGCTTTGACTGTGTATTTCTGCATGGCAGGGGGTTGGACTAGATGGCCCTTGTGGTCTCTTCCAACTCTAGGATTCTATGATTCTATTATTCTAAGTACCAGCTAAGGGGTGCTGCCATGCTTTGACATTCCAGACACACACACACATTTATAAGGGGAGAAAGAAGTCTTGCGGTTTGGAAGGAGGCTGGAGATTGCTCTGTTTTCTCTCTGGTGGGTTCACATGTTACTGGCACAGCAAACACACACACAGAGAGAGACAGAGTTTAGGGAAATTACTTTTGGGACTACACCTCCCTGAATGTACTGGCCTCACCAGCTGGGGGATTCTGGGAGTTGTAGTTAACAAAAAAATTAACTTCCCTACGCACTGCACACAACTGCCTAGGACAGGGTAAGTGAAGATGAGCAGAGAAGAGAGGAAATCAAGTCAAGGGAGGTTTGTGAAGAAAAGATTTATTTTTAAAAATCTGCAAAAGCTAAGAAGAGGCATCTTCCCCTGCTGTGGACATTTCTTGAATATATTTACTTTTTTATCTTAAAGTCAATATTTATACAGGTCGACCCATGTATCCACAGGGGATACATTCCAAGACCTCCGTGGATACCTGGAACCATGGATATTAGGGTATCCTATTATTTTCAATGAGACAAACTCCAGAAGTTGACCATAAAATCACATTGAAGGACCTATAAATGCCTACAGAGAACGTTTTTTGGATGCGGATAAGTGAAACCACAGATACCAAATCTGTGGCTATGGGGTCGACCTGTGTTCCATTTTCTCCCTAATGAACTCAAAGCAGCATCCATGGCTCTTTCCCTCACTTTGTTCTCACAACAACCCTGTGAGGTAGATCAGGTGGGAAGAAAGACAAACTGCTCCAGAGAAAATCATGGCTCAATAGAGACCTGAACTCAGTTTTCCTAGCTCCGAGCCCAACACTCTAACCACTACACCACACTGACATTCCTGACAACACTCTGAACTTCTTCACACACTCAGCCATGATTCCACACTTCCAAAATCAGTTCCTCCAAAGTCATGACTTGGTGGTGTTTCATACTCCCACAACAAACCAGTTAACCCAATGAAAAACAAGAAGGCAATTGCATTATTCGGACTCAGGAAAATGACTCAAATTAGCAAGTGAGCACTCAGAGCTTTTCTTCAGTCTGGGAAGGGTGAAGAAGAGGGTGACAATGGGGTGACAAGAAAAAGGGTATCCCTTAGAGAATCATAAAATCATAGAGCTGGAAGAGACCACAAGGGCCATCTAGTCCAACCCCCTGCCATGCATGGGGTTGTGTTCTGCAAGAGAATGTGTTCTGCTTTTCAACTTAGAAGCTGTTACAACTGAGCTTTGCTTTGCAACTCGGGAAGCTGTTCACAGAACTGAGCTCAGTTTTGCAGCCTGACCATCCATTGCATGAATCTGTGCTCTGCTTTGCAACATAGGAAGCTATTGGGCTGGAGTTAACTCCAAAATCCATATGAATAGAACAGACCCGTACTTTGTACGCCCGTCCTGCCTACTTTGGTTTGGACCCACATGTGATCCACCCCACTGCTGGAAGGCAGCCCCAGAGATCCTTCCAAAATTTGAATTTGGGTCACAGGTGGTGAAAAAGACTGCCTGAGACTTCATGATATCGCCCTGAGTGTTACTACAGTTGTGAACCACACCACTAAAGATTTTTCTACTTTCCTCCCTACTGCACTGCCCTTCCATACAACTGCCTCGACATTCTTGATATGTTAAGAGTAAAAGAAAACTAACAAGAAAAAGAGAGAAACTCTGAGCATGCGCAGTTTGATATTTTACACTCCCCTAAATCACAGCACCATCACCAAATCAAATTTGTTTCTGCTTCTAAGTACATTGATGTGGGAATAAACTCCCTTTTGTTGTACAGAAGGATGCATGTTTTTAAAAGCACAAATAATTAAATGAACATCTGTGGCCGTGTGCATGCCGGACCAGCTGCCCTTCTTATATAACACCTTTTTTTTTTTAATAAGAAAGAAGTTTTGGGTTTTTTGTTTTTTTTTTAAATCAGATTTGCCTTTGTAACTGGTCGCTGCAGAGAGGTCTTTTACTGGGGGGGGGGGGTTGCTGTGTTTTTGCTTTCCTCAATATGTTTAAAATGTGTTTTTAAGTGTTTTTAATTAGTGTTTTCAATAGCTTTTTAAAATTTAATTGTTTTGATACTTTTGTACTATACATTTCTCTAGCTGTAGTGTACTTTGCTATACTGTGAGCCATTCAGGGTCCCACATGGGAGAAAGCTGGAATATAAATTAGATAAATTAGATATAAATTAGATAAATTGTGGCCAAGATCTTACATTATGGAGATGGAGCTACACAACACCACCTTGTTAGTGAATTGCAAGGCCAAGTGTGCATGCACCCATGTGCAATGCATAACAAGCAATGTGCATATTCATGCAACCCACAATGCACACAAATGTGCATCCATGCGCAGCTGCAATGTCCATCCATGTGCAATGCACACCTATGCACAATGTGCACCTGTGTGCAATGGCAACACATGCAGGGCTCAGCTTCTAAAATGCTAGTCATCATGACCTATAAAGCCCTATATGTCCCAGGAAATTTGAAGGACCCTATAAACTTGAGTTTCTGACCCTGGGGCCTAACAGCATTACTGAGCTGGGCCTGAGCTTTAAGATCTGCAAGGGAGGCATTTGTCTCTACCCTATCAGACTTCACAGGCACAGCTGGTGGAACCCCTTCCCTGTGGCTGCTCCCACATTTTGGAACTCCCTCCCTAGGGGACTTTGGATGGCTCCTTCTCTGTTGTCTTTTCAGTGGCAGGTTAAGACCTTTTCCAGCAAGTCTTTGGAAATGGATTTATAACAAGAAAGGGTCTTTCTATGGTGCTCATAGAATCATAGAGTTGGAAGAGACCATGAGGGCCATCTAGTCCAACCCCTGCCCTGCAGGAATACACAATCAAAGCATTCCTGACAGATGGCCATCCAGCCTCTGTTTAAAGACCTCCAAAGAAGGAGACCCCACTGCACTCCCAGGCAGCACGTCCCCCTGTTGCATAGCTCTTGCCATCAGGAAGTTCTTCCTAATGTTTAGATGGAATCTCTTTTCCTGTAGTTTGAATCCCTTGCTCCATGTCCTTGTCTCTGGAGCAGCAGAAAACAAGCTTGCTTCATCCTCAGTGTGTCCAGAGAAGGGCAACTAAAATGGTGAAAGGTCTGGAAACCATGCCTTATGAGGAGAGACTTAGGGAACTGGGTATGTTTAGCCTGGAAAAAAGACAGTTAAGAGGCGATATGATCGCCCTGTTTAAGTATTTGAAGGGGTGTCACGTTGAGGATGGAGCAGGCTAGTTTTCTGCTGCTCCAGAGACTGGAACACAGAGCAATGGATGCAAGCTCCAGGACCAGATTCCACCTCAACATTAAGAAGAACTTTTTGACAGTAAGAGCTGTTCAGCAGTGGAACGCACTCCCTCAGAGTGTAGTGGGGTCTCCTTCCTTGGAGGTCTTTAAACAGAGGCTGGATGGCCATCTTTCAGGGATGCTTTGATCATGATTTCCTGCATGGCAGGGGGTTGGACTGGATGGCCCTTGTGGTCTCTTCCAACTCTACAATTCTATGATTCTATGATTCTATGATCCCTTCAAATATTTGAACATGGCTATCATGTCCCCTCTTAACCTTCTCTCCTCCAGGCTAAACATACCCAGCTCCCTAAGCCACTCCTCATAAGGCATGGCTTCCAGTACTCCCACCATTTTGGTTGCTCTCCTCTGAACACGTTCCAGTTTGTCAATGTCCTTCTTGAACTGTTGTGCCCAGAACTAGACACAGCCTTCCAGTTGAGGTCTGACCAATGCAGAATAGTGGCACTATTACTTCCCTTGATCTAGACACTAGATTCCTGTTGATGCAGCCTAAAATCGCATTGGCTTTTTCAGCTGCCGCATCACACTGCCGACTCATGTTCAGTTTATGGGCCACTAAGATTCCTAGATCCCTTTCGCATGTACTGCTATCAAGCCAGGTGTCACCCATCCTATATCTGTGCATTCCATTTTTACTGCCAAGTGTAGTATCCTACATTTCTCCCTGTTGAAATTCATTTTGTTAGTTTTGGCCTATCTTTCTAATCTGTTAAAATTATTTTGAATTCTGAACCTGTCCTCAGGTACAGTTATACAGTTTTAAATCTTTGGTTTTAAAGTAAGATTTTAAATGGGTTCAATCCTATTGTTGTTCAATACCAATTTAATCTTAATTTTGTATGTTTTTTGTATGTTTTTAACTATGAGTTTTTGTTGTAGTTTTGTGCCTTTTTGTAAGCCACCTTGAAACCCAGTCTGGGAGAAAGGTGGGATATAATTGAAGGGATGGATGGATGGCTTTTGCAACCTGGATCTGATTGCATCAATTCCACTTAGGACAAAAATATCCAACTGCACCTTCAGGGGGACTTACATATGAGTAAGAAACCACAGCATGACAGACAATACATAAAGCCTGCAGCGAGCAACAGTAGACCTTGCCATGTCTATGCCAGTCCAGTTTCTGATGCAAAACCTCTGTCCCTCTGCCCCCATCACCTGCCAGGTAAGGTGAGCCCAGGTTCCAAAAAATCTAGATTCTTACCTTGGAGCCCAACCTAACAACATTACTGAACACAGCCAAACATCCATGATCAGGTGGATGTTCACCGAAGGAGGGAAAGGTGATGAGACTCCAGGAAAGGTTTTTAAATATGCACTTTTCCTGTGTTTCCTGTGAAATACAGGCTCCAGAAACAAATCTGAAGATGTACTTTCCCAGTGTTGGCAGTCCAGGCACCTCCCAAGAAAACTTGCCAAGTTCTGAAAAGTCAATGAAGCAAAAGGCATCTGATATTTCTGCTGAATGTTGCACCGATGAGCCAAAGGAAGCTGCTCCTCAGCGCTTTTTGAGTTCAACTTTCTGCCCATCCTTTGCCAGGCTGTGTGCCTTCACTTAATTCTATTCCCCCCTGAGCAAAAACCATGGATTCCTTTCGCCTTCTCCGCATCAGGCTGTGAGTCAGATTTGGCGCCAGCTAAATTTCATCCATGCCCCTTGCAAGCATGTAAAATCAATGATCTATTTGACCTTCTCGCTAAGGTTTCTAAAGATCGCTCAACTGACTGTCGCTCTGTCAATGTCCCCACGACATGCTCAAAGTGGCATACAAAACAAAGTCCCAAATTAGCACAGAGAAGGGAAACATAGATGTAAACAGCATTGTTGGAAGGCAATCATAAAATATTTGGTTAGCCTATAGGTTAGGACACTGGATTCAAACTACAAGAAAAAAGATTCCCTTGTGGTCTCTTCCAATTCTATGATTCTATGATTCCACCTAAATATTAGGAAGAACTTCCTGACAGTAAGAGCTGTTCAGCAGTGGAATGTGCTGCCCCATAGTGTGATGGAGTCTCCTTCTTTGGAGGTTTTTAAGCAGAGGATGGATGGCCAACTGTCAGGGGTGCTTTGATTCTGTATTCCTGCGGGGCAGAGGGTTGGACTAGAAGGAGACTCTACCTCACTCCCAGGCAGCCCATTCCACTGCAGAACAGCTCTTACTGCCAAACCGCTGGTCCACCTACGTCAGTACAGTATTGTGTAAGAGGCTAGGTGGGAGCTGGCAAATTGTGACCCATGGGCTTCATGCAGCTCCAGGATTATTTTGTGCCCCCACAAGAGTCCTCACATCCCCATACTTGCCCCAAAACATTTAACCTGAAAAACTCCTCACCAAAAAATTATAATAATGGCCAATAGCATCCCACCCCAAGGTTCTGCATGGCACAGCTGTTGGGAGGAGGAGAACCTGTTTTAGTCCACAAGCCTTTCCGCTCCAAAAACACTGCCAGAGTTTTTGGGGGGTGGGAGGGCAGAGGAGGTCTATATCAGGTGTGAGAAGCCAAAACTGGAGGCAACTAACCAAGCGTGTGTGTGTTTGCCTTGAAGTCATCTTTTGACTTATGGTGACCCCATGAATGCCATATAGTTTTCTTAGACAAAGAATACTAAGAGGTAGATTTGCAAGTTCATTCCTCTGAAATAGAGCCTTCAACAGCTGGTATTTGTTGGACATCCTTCTGGGCTTGGAGAGGGTTCTTCTTTTTGGACAGCCACCAGCTATGCTGGCTGGTGGATTCTAGGAGTGAGTGTCCAAAATGCTCCCCATGCTCTGGAAGTTCTAGCCTGCAGCATTTGGGGATAAGAAAGGTCAGATCTTGTGTGTGTACATGCCTTCAAGTCTCCTATCAACTTATAAAAGGCCCTATGAATTTCAGAAGGTTTTCTTAGGCAAGGATTCCTCAGCGGTGGTTTTGTCAGTTCCTTCCTTGCAAATATCATGTACAGCACCTGGTATTCATGGCAGCCTCCCATCCTACTTTTAGCCTTAACCCCCCCCCCCAAATGGCTGAACAAATCAGACTACCCAATATTGGCTCGCTAGCAGAATACTTGGAGCCAGTCATTGTGTCTCAGCCGCTTCCAGCAGACACTAACCTCATCAAGTTTTGAGCACGATTATCCCATCTGGAATAACATCTCACCGTCATCCTGGGTACAAGCATGCCAGGTCTGAAAACAAGCCTCGGACTCGCAAGGAACACACTTTTCCCAATCAAATGCAGAGAAACACTTCTGGAAGGCCTCTCCCATGTTTGCAGTTAGAGAGAAAATCCATTTGAAAAGACCACCACCTTAAAGGAAGAGTCATCCTGTGTTCATCTTGTTCAGGAAGGAAGGAAGGAAGGAAGGAAGGAAGGAAGGAAGGAAGGAAGGAAGGGCCTTTTCTTTCTTCACAGAGCCTTGAGTTTGCTTCTTTGACAGATTCTCTCTCTTTCTCTCTGTCTGCAATCTCAAGTGCCAAGGACAAAGAAGCTCACCAGAGATGACAGGCCTTTGTGGATAAAAGAGAAACAGCATGGAAGAAGGCAAACCAGACAGCTCACACGCCTAAGGGGCAGTCGGTCAGTCTCTGTGGCTAGGAGACACCCTGGTGCCTCCTGCAGCCACGTGAGGCTGCCGGATGATGATGCAAAAAAAAAAAAAAAAAAGGTGGAAAGAAATAACCCAATTCTTTGGAAGGGATCCAAGCATCTTCCCTTTTCTCTAAGTATACACCAGTTATCTCTTCTCCACATGTAGACTTGTTATTATTCATAGGATTAGTCTGAGGGGGAGGAAAGAGGAAAGGGGTCTATGATAATAGTCGTTGGTTATCTGAAGGGCTCTTCTACAGAGCAGACTCGAGCTAGGATGTTAGTGGAGGGATGAAGGAAAAGGCTGAAAGCAGAGTGTCCAGAGAAGGCAGTAAGGTGTCGGAGGAATGGGATGCTCTGAGCTGGCCATTGCAGGCCCCTTTCACAGTGCCCAATTGTAGCACTACTAGCTGCACCCAGCATAACATATGCCAGTAAAAAATTCCCCCCAAAATGCCCAGTAGACCTCACAACAACCCTGTAAGGTAGGCCAGTTGATTTTTAAATTTCTCCTCTCCCTTCTCAGCGTTCCAAACTTTTTCCAGAATTCCTGAGGGTGACTCGCTCTGTTGCCCCGCCGCCGCCACCACCAGTTGACTGCCTGGGTCCCCATCTGGGCCACAGACTGAGTGGCAGGAGTGGATTGTGAGGTGGAGAGGGAATTTGCATGTGGGTGCTGATTGATTGGGTGTGTTTCCTGAGCAGCCAGTCAGCACACTGGGAAAGGCAACATATCCAAGAGTTTTATAGAGAGAGATGATTCCACTTTAACTGCCATGACAATATCCTATGGAATCCAGGGATTTGCAGTTTGCAGTTTGCTGCGTCACTGTGCCTTCAAATCACTTGTGACTTGCCCAAGGCAACCCTATTGTTAGGTTTTCTTGACAAGATTTCTTCACAGAAAAATTGCCTTCCTCTAAGGCTGAGAGAGTGTGATTTCCCCAAGGTTACCCAGTGGGTTTCCATGCCTGAACGAGGATTCGAACCCCGGTCTGCCAGAGCCCTAGTCCAACTCTCAACCCACTCCACTATGCTGGCTCAATTTGCAAAAAAGTGTGGGGGGGGTAGAATTCTCAGCCAGAGCATTTTAGTGCCTCACCAAACTACATATCCCAGGTTTCCATAAGATGAAGCCATGGCAGTACAAGTAAAATCATATTCTTGGTTTTCACCTGGCATGTTGAAGGAGTTCTCCAAGGTGCTGCTGAACGCTGGCACCAAAATAGGTTCAGCACCTTGGACAACTCCTCAAACACTCAGACTAAAACCTGGCATGGATTCATCACCTCACTGACATGGCTGAGCCCGGATTCAAGCTCTTGTCTTCAGAGTCATAGTCTGGCACTCAAAAAAGTACAAACATACCATAGAGTTGTGTTGGAGGACCTAACAATTCTTAGAGAGGGCACCTGTCTAGGCATCTTTCCAGGCATGACTCTATGGTATGTGGCCCTATTTTTTCAGCCATGGATAACTGAAACCACGGATACTGGTTCAACTGATACGGAGAGCAACCTGTACTAGAATAATGCATCTTTGGAGTGGCTTAAAATGTTTAAAAGTTGTGCCTCGTCTTTTCTCAGGGTTGAAATGAAGACAGTTTAACATTTTATATTTGAAACTGAGAAGTGGGTTAAAATTTACATATGCCTTGAGGAACCAAAGGGACCAAACTCAATGCAGCAATGCTTTCTTCTTTTCTTAAAAATTACTTTGCGTGCTAGGATTACTTGGTATGATAAATGCATGCTTCTTAACTTCTTTTTTTTAAAAAAAACCTCAAAATCTAATTTACACAGGGAAGTCCTGATATTAATCCATAAAGAATATACATTACATCAGTATCTGCTATTGGAGTACGCCTTGATCAAGTATATAAAAATGAATATAAGAGCTTCCATACTTTGATAAAATATATATATATATATAAATACCTTTCTTTGCCCATTATTAACAAAGCATCTCGCAGAGTAAATAAAGGTGTGGGGACTTTCACAAAGCAGATGGAAAAATGAGGTGGGTGGAAGATGCAAGCCACCCACTGATTTCCCAAGTGGCATTTCCCCATCTTTAAAACCTTTTATGGAGAGAGATGACAGTGCACCCCTTTTAACCCCTGAAAAAAGAAATGGGGAAAGACAGAGGCATGCCAATAAGAGCCCCTGATCTCTCAATGGAAAGGTTACTATAGACAGGCTTGCTGGTTTTAGTGGAGGCTGGCGCTCCTACAGAGGAGGGGGGGTGAAAGATTTCAAGACTTGTAATTGTGGCTCGATATGAAAAGCCATAAATATCACTTAGAGCAGCCGTTAAGTGAGACTTCCAACAAAGAGCTGATTGCCATAGGAAGATTGATGCACAGCCCTGGCTGCCAGAGAAATATTAAGATGTGGCATTTTACTCAAAAGAAAAGGCTATTTGGAAAACACTGAATTCTCTTCTGGTTATTTTTTAATTAAAACAAACAAACAAACAAACATGGTTTGCCCATTCCTTCATGTATTTAAAAAAAAAATTGGGAGAAAGCAAAACCCTAACCCTAACCCTAAAAAAAATGCCAGTACTGAAAGTCACCACGTTGCAAGTTCGAATCCAGCGGGCTCCAAGGTTCACTCAGCCTTCCATCCTTTCGTAGGTCGGTAAACTGAGTACCCAGCTTATGGGGGCAATTAGCTAACACACATTGGAAACTGCTTAATGCACAATGCTGCAGCCTTATTTGAGAACTCACTCCAAACAAGTCTTGAAGAGAAACGACAACGCAGAAATCGTTGCCATCGTTGCCATCGTTGCCGTTATTTATTTATCATATTTTATTCTTGTTTTAACTCTTCATTAGTTTAATTTAGTTTTAAGGGGTGGGAGGGTTAGGATGGGGAGGGATTGTTTTAACTTGATGTTTTAATCTTGTTGTACGCCGCCCCGGTTGCTGAGCAGAGGGGCGGGTTAAAAATAAAAAATTATTATTATTATTATAGAAAGAATCACAACCCAAAAACATCACCCAAGGAGACCTTCTGCTGTGCTTTTTGCAACTGGACTTGTTTATCTCGGATTGGCCTTTTTAGTCATCAGCGCGCTTGCAGAAAGCGCGGGATGAGTCCTTCCTGAATCTTCGTTTGCGAAGAAAAGCCAGAGAGAGAGAGAGAGAATGCAGTGTAGATGTGTAAATTGCTATTGGTTAAGACAATTTGTAAGCTGCTCTGATCACCTTGTGGCTGAAGAGCGGGGTATAAATAAATAAATAAATAAATAAAACCAGTTTCAGCTGATGAGTCCCATATCAGTGGGGTATGGAATCTTTTCTGAGGGTCCAGTCTGAACTTTCAAGCAGCTACCCAAGGTGTTGGGCCTATCTGAGGAATGTGTGTGTGTCTTCACGTCACCAGTCAACTAATGGTGACGCCATGAATTTCATAGGGCTTCCTTAGGAGAGAGCCAGTGTGGTGTAGTGGTTTGAGCATTGGACTATGACTCTGGAGACCAGGGTTCAAATCTCCACTCAGCCATGGAAACTCACTGGGTGACCTTGGGCAAATCACACTCTCTCAGCCTCAGAGGAAAACAATGGCAAATCACCTCTGAAGAAATCTTGCCAAGAAAATGCTGTGATACATCACCTTAGGGTCACCATAAGTCAGAAATGGCTTGAAGGCACACAACGACAAAAATAATGCTTAGGCTAGGAATATTCAGAGGTGGTTTGCCATTGCCTTCCGTAAAACATAGCCTAGAGGATCTGTTATGCCCTGGCATAGAATCATAGAATTAGAAGAGACCACAAGGGCCATCCAGTCCAGCCCCCTTCTGCCATGCAGGAATAGATAATCAAAGCACTCCCGACAGATGGCCATCTAGCCTGTGTTTAAAAACTCCAAAGAAGAGACTCCGCCACATTCCCAGGCAGCGTATTCCACTTCCTAACAGCTCTTACTGTCAGGAAGTTCTTCCGAATGTTTAGGTGGAATCTCTTTCCCTGTAGTTCGAATCCATTCCTCCATGTCCTACACTCTGGAGCAGCAGAAAACAAGCTTGCTCCATCCTCAATATGACATCCCTTCAAATATTTAAACACGACTGTTTAGGCCTGCTCTTCTTTTGGGGGATGTTGGAACCTCTCCCCATTCTTTCCATATTATTTCTGCCTCTGATACCAAATTTTCTATTAAAGAAGTAAATGCCCAGGAACACATTGACTTGGTTAACTGAGGTATACCTGTATTCCAAAGCAAACAGTTTTTAGCTTCAGGGCAGCAGAAGCAAACTCCATTTTATTCCTCCAGTCCTCGTGGTACTAGAGTTTAAGGGAGTTTGAAATATGAAACTGAACATGTTCAGAGTATAGTCGGACCCCTCCATATTAGCAGAACATGTATCTGCAGTTTCAGTTATCCTTGGGACATAAAATAGGGGAATATACCATAGAGTTGTGTTGGAAATGCTTAGAAAGGCATCCTCTCTTGGCATCTTCTAGGTCCTCCAGCACAGCTCTATGGTGTGTTTTTACGGTAAGTCCTTTATTCTGATAGGATTCGCTGTTATCCATGGTTTCCGGTATCCACGGTAAGTCTGGGGATCAAACCCCTGTGGATACAGGGGTCCAACTGTCTCTCTCTCACTCTCTCTCTCTCTGGCTTTTCTTCACAAACGAAGATTCAGGAAGGACTCATCCTGTGCTTTCTGCAAGCGCGCTGATGACTAAAAAGGCCAATCTGAGATAAACAAGTCTGGTTGCAGAAAGCACAGCAGAAGGTCTCCTTGAGTGATGTTTCTGGGTTGTGATTCTTTCTGCGTTGTCGTTTCTCTTCAAGACTTGTTCGGCGTGAGTTCTCAAATAAGGCTGCAGCATTGTGGATAGTGCGTCTCCATGCCTCCCAACGTGAAGCCAGGGTGGTGATCAATTTGGCTGAGCCTGAGGTGTTGTTTCAGGGAGTCCTTGTATCGCTTTCGCTTTTTTGGAGCACCCCTCTTACGCTGACCCGTGGCAAGTTCACCATAGAGTAGTATTTTTGGGAGGCGATGGTCCTCCATCCTAGAAACGTGCTCTGCCCAGCGCAGCTGTGTTCTCAATATCATGGCCTCAATGCTGGTGATCCCTGCTTGATCAAGGACAGCAACATTCATCACATAGTCAGTCCAGTGTATATTTAGGATTGTGCATATACAGCGCTGATGAAAGCGTTCGAGGAGTCATAAGTGGTGGCGATGGGTGACCCATGTTTCATGGTCCAACTGTACTTTTTTAAAAAAAAAGAATATCAGGGATGGCCAATAAATTCAATTTTTGATTTAACGTATCAGGAGTGGGAAAGTGTTTAGAATACCTGGAGCAGCAGCCAAGGGAGGTAGTGGAGCAAAAAAAAAATGTTAGTTGTGTGTTTCACAATGGATATAATTCATATAGCTGCATGCACGAAGTCAAACAGTTTACTATAGTGCCTGGCTCCTTTCTCTCTGCAAAATGAGTTGTAAAGAAAAAACCGAGGATGGCAGAAAGGCTCAAGTGTGAGAATTCCAAAGCAGAAAAGCTGACAATTGGTAAAGGTCATCATCAATCAAATTTCACCCTCTCTGTCTGTTTAGCAGCCAGTCCCCTGATAATTTGCCAACTGCCCTGCGTTATTTGAGAAGGAGGCACACCTCTGACTGTGTGTTTTGGATGCCGGGGAAACTTGAACTCCAGTGAACTTTGCCTGCTGGATACATTACTCCAAAAGAGCTGTGTCTTCCCTCCCCTGGGCTTTGTGGATCCCAGGAGTAAGCCATTTTCAGGAAGTCAGAGAAATCCATTTGGCTCAGAGAATCAACGAATCTCTCTTAGAAAATAATTATATAGAGCCCTGGGATTTCCCAGACTGCCGTTCCAGTAAGCCATGCTCAATCTAGAGGCAAAACTCAACCACTGGTGAAAATAATTGGAAGTCTGTTTTATTAATCACAGCAGCCTGGGCATTTATTTGTCTTGACTGAATATTAAAAGCTTCGCTTTAGCCTTCATTTATTACAGGGCATATGGATGTGTACTTAACAGCTTACGCAAATGGTGTTGCTCCAGCGTTGGCCACCTACAAACCACAATCACTCCCCTCTAGGGCAGCCTTTCCCACCCTAACACCCTGCAGGCATCTTGGAGCACAATGCTCATCATGCCCTGACATCCCATTGCTGGGGAAGATGGGTGTTGCAGTCCAACATGTCTGCAAAGGGGCAGGTTGAGAAAAGCCACACTGGATTTATTTTTAAAAAGACACCCCAACTCAAAATACCTGCAACATTCAACACAGCTCCATACTAATGAAATATCAAATGAATGGGAAGAATATTTGATATTTTCCCCCAAAACACAAGTACTTCTCACCACGCTTGTAGAGTTTCTTCTCAGATACTGGATTTTGAGCTGAGCTCATTTGGCTACCAAGCAGGAAACCTTGAAACATGAAGACTCCAAGCCAAGATATAGCAGTGTCTCATAGACCAACATAAACTAGACCCAATGTTGAAACCCTTATAGCAAGAAGGGTACAATACCCATCATCCCCCACCAGCCTGTTGTTGGGGAGGATGGGTGTTGCAGCCCAGCAGGTCCTGTAGGTGCCAGGCTAGGGGATAAATACCCAAAATTCCTATTGCATTCAGCACAACTCAGTACAGGTTGAAGCCCATCTCTGCAGGGTAATATGTTCCAAGATCTCCCCATGGATACCTGAAATCGTGGATAATAGGGTACCATATTTCTTCAATGAGACCAACACTGGAAGTTGACCATAGAATCACATTGGAGGACCTAAAAATGCCTAGAGATAACTTTTTTTTTTTTTTGGACATAGAGAAGTGAAATTGTAGATACCAAATCTGTGGATATGGGGGTCGACCTGTACTAACAAAATATGGAATATCAATGAAATATTAAAGAGTTTCTCTAGAAACACATTTCCGAGGAACTAGGAGAGCCTCTGGAATTTCTTCTTAGGTTCTGGATTTTTCAGAAGCTCTCATCTTGCTTTTAAGGGGCAACTACAGTTGCCTATCCATATCCACAGGTTCTGCATCCGTGGGTTCAACCAACCATGGCTCAAAATATACCTCCAATGCTCTCAGACACACACACCCCGGAAAAATTAATTTTTCTTGGGCCAATTTTCAGGCAATTTTTCACCCCAAAAATAGCCTAAATCCCCCCAAAAAAACAACCCACAAATGTAGCAGTTTGCTTCCCCAACCTCTGCAGAAACCTGCCCAAGGCCTCCAGACTGGTGCAATTTGAGGGTGATGTTTTTCACCTCTAGACCACCTAAAAGCCTTCCCCCACCCCAAATAAACCATTCAGACCTCTGGAATCAGGTTGGGAAAGGTGCAACCTCCAGAATTAGAATCAGAATCATAGAGTTGGAAGAGACCACAAGGGCCATCCAGTTAGATTGCATCAACCGGCAAGCATGGATGGGGGAACCTTGGAAGTTGCAGTTCAACAACATCTGGAAGGCCGGCGGTTGCCTAGCCCTGTTCTAAATATCAACAGAAGCAGATAACTGCATCTCTTACATAGTACCAGCGTTTTGCCTCTCGGCAGGGATCGCTGTCTCTGAGATCAACATCCTTGTTGCCTTTCTGCACTCTTGGCTGCTCAACAGGAGTGGACGGAGTCTTCCCAGCTAAGCCCAGTCCCCAGCATGGGACTTTTTAAGTGTTTGTAGATCTTTGCCCATGGAACCAAGGTTTCACAGGCTAATCTCAGGATGTTGACATGGGGCGGCCAAAGGTCAACCCTGATTATCCACTTAGGAAGGAAATGAGACAAGAGGGGTGCCTGACACCTTCAGTTTTAACAGCCAGCATGGGGTAAGCCAGCAAGCCAGCGTTGGACTAGAACTTTAGGAGACCAGGGTTCAAATCCCTGCTCAGCCATGGAAACTCCACCAGGTGTCCTTGGGTAAGTCACATTCTCTCAGCCTCAGAGGAAAGCAATGCAAAACCTCCTCTGGACATTATCAGACCAGGCAAAAAAGGTGTTATAAGGATGCCTAATGATCGTGAAAGGGCGCGCATGCCACACGACATCATGTAGCATGTCCAGGGGGAAAAAAATTCTTTTTTATTGATGGCTCAAGCCATCAATTGATCCCCATGGCACTTTGTGCCGGCATTGCCAGCGTTTGAAACTTCACGCCATTGTACTCACATGAATGCAGCATCAATGGTCGGTTCGGCAAGAACACTTCCGGGTGAGATTGTGACATCCAGGTAGGTGACACACATTTTATGACCCTCCTCAGTTTACTTGGGAGTTTTTTTAGTGTGTTTAGGTGATTTTTGTAACTTTTTCTTTCTTATTTTTGTTTTATATTTGAATTTCCCATGCTATGTATTCACAATGAGAATACACAGGATTTCAAAGAAGAAGTGAATGGAGCTCCATTCACTCCTCATTCATTACCAGGGAAGTCTTTTCGTGTGGATAGGAGGTAAGTATGGCATAGGGAGTCCTTTTGCCAGCATAAAAACAGCAGACATTATGCCGGCAAAAGAACGGGTTTGGGGGGGTGGTCTAATAAAGTCCTCTGAACAAATCCTGCCAAGAAAACCTTTGGATAGGGTCACCATAAATCAAAGTCAGCTTGAAGGCACATAACAACAATCACATGCTTTAACCTTTTTCTATCACTTAACTTCTAATTGCTCCATTTTCTGTGACAGAACCTTATCTGTGGAACTCCCAGCCTCAGGATGGTCACTCAGCCAACTCTATGAAGTCCTTAACTCAGTCACAGGGTTTTCCCCAGGACTGTAGTTATCCTCGGGGTGGGAGGGAATCTGCGCTCCCCTTTAATTGATGCAGAGCACAAAAACAATCCCCTCAACAAAGCTTTTACACTCTTGGGTGTCCCATGCAATGTAAGAAAGATACTATTTTATTTTTATTTACATAAAATCATAAAAGTGTACTGTTAGAAGGGACACCAAGGACCACCTAGACCAACCTCCTGCCAATCCAGGAATCCACCACTAAAACACTCCAAAGGTAGTCATCTAATCTCTGCCTTTCAGTGGTGACTAGTGGCTTTCATGCCAACTCAGCAGTGAATCTGCTCCGGGCTTGAGTCAGAACTTTAAAGGCCTATATTCTCAGGCTGTTTTAGCACCTTAGACAGCATCTTTAAAGTTATGACCAGAACCCACAGTGGTATGGCAGCCACCAGCAAACACAACATCCCTTTCCGCCAGACTCAAGGCAGCTCACAACAGGCTTTTTAAAAGACACAAATAAAATGCAAGAATATATATATATATATATATATATTTAAAAAGCAATTAAAAGAATTGGTCTGAATCCTATTGATATTCCCAACTAGAGTAGACCTATTGAATCAATGGAATTAACCTATGTTTTGACTCATCATTGTCAATGGGATTCAATAAGTCTGCTCCAACTGGGACTAATAAATAGGATTTCAGCCAATGTCATATTTCAGCCAGTGTCGCATTAAAACAATATTAAACTGCAAACAATTTTAAAAGCACATCAATTTAAAAAAGTATAGCAGCCGTCTGCTAAAAGCCACTTTTCTCAACAGCCAATCCTGAACAAGCCCACCTGAATAAAAAGACAGAAGGAGACGAGGAAGGGATGCAGGCGAACCTCCCCTTGAAGGAAAGGTAAGTTCTGAAGTTCTGCAACTTCCTGGGAGCAACCACTGAGAAGGCCCTTCTGTTGTGTCCTCATCCAAAGTACCTCCGAAGGTGGTAGCACGACTTTATGGGTGAAATATCTCTTGGCTGTCAAAATGTCAGAGCCTCAGCTTCCTGGGTGGTGAGCTAGCAAAACCAGTTCTCTTCAAAGGAACTTCTTTGCAGTAGGGACTGGTGCATTATTTGTATTTTACATTGGTTATAAATAGCAGGTTATAAATAACTGCTTTCCCTTTCCTGGGGACATGGCCAAACCTTACACATGGGTGCACCCCCAAAGCAGCTGTTAAATCCAATCCTTCCCCTTGCCTTGAAGCCAAAAAGTTGGATTATTCTACCAAAATTCTGGCTCACTGTGAAACTCTTCACGCTCTTACCGGTGCGTTGTGTTCCGTTCCTGCGGCAGCAAATCCCAAATACTTGGTCATACATGTACAGAAGCATCAAGTCCTCTGAAATCTGAGTCACATTTTCTCTTCTCTCACCACCAACACCACCCTCCCTCTTCCAGCACAGATTATTTTGGAAAGAGATTCCCTGTCTTTCACATGGCTGTCGCTTTGCACGGGAAGGCCGTCCTGGGTTCCCTTACATGGTCAAGAGAAGGGATTTGACAGTTCCCAGTTAAGTGGAATCCATGCCCTGTACACAAACATCAACACAAGATCTCCGTGAGAAAGGAGCATGCACGAAAGCAAGGAAGAAGTGGAGGACAAAAAGAGGGGGGGGGGGTACTGCCATGTATAACATAGGCAAATGCCAGATCCTGTTGGCACCATGCAAAAAGATCTCTGCCAATTAACCTGTGGCATCCTGCAGCTGTAACTGCATGCACATACACACAGTCCAAACCAGGTTCCCTCCAGAAGTGTTGGACTACAACTTCCATAATCATCTACCCCAGCAGTGTCGTGGTACAACACCTACGGAGGGAGCCAGGATTGGGGGCACCACACTAGCTGATAGACTCATTTCTTTTTCCAAATCTTAGCAGGTCAACTGATCCCCAAAACTTTTTGACCAGGAGTTGGATTGTTCAACCCATACAACACATCTCCTTTGCATGCAAAGGTCTCGGGTTCAATCCCCGGTACCTCCAGTTGAAAAAGATAGGGGACCAGGTATGGGGAGCAACCTCTCTTTGCATAAGACCCTACATTGCTGCTGCCAGTCAGGGCAAAACTCCTTCTCCATGGCTGCTCCCAGGCAGTGGAACTCCCTTCCACAAGAAGCCTGCTTGGTCCCTCCCTGCTGTCTTTCAGTGCACAAGTGAAGACCTTTTCCTTATTCAGGCAGGCCTTTGAGTTGTAAATGATGTAGCAGTAGTATGTGGGAAGCGGTGTGCTGCCTTTTATCTTAATCTGTTATTGTAATTAGGCTTCCCGTGCAATTTTAGCTGTTTTAATCATGCTTTTTAATATACAGGTTGACCCCACATATCCACAGGGAAATACATTCCAGGACCCTCTGTGGATACCTGGATAATAAGGAACCCTATTATTTTCAATGAGACGGACACCAGACGTTGATCATAGAAACACATTGGAGGACCTAGAAATGCCTAGAGGGAACATATTTTTTGGACGAGGATAAGGGAAACCGTGGAGACCATATCTGTGGATACGGGGGTCAACTTATAGAATCATATAATTGTAAAATTGGAAGACACCACAAGGGCCATCCAATCCATCCCCCTGCCATGCAGGAAATCACCATCAAAGCACCCAGCCCGACAGATGGCCATCCAGCCTCTGTTTAAAGACCTCCAAGGAAGGAGACCCCACCATGCTCTGAGAGTGTGTGTTCCACTGCCAAACAGCTCTTACCATCAGAAAGTTCTTGTATTGTTATTTAATTGAGGTGGCATTCTGTTGGTTAGTCTCAACTAGACTGACTCAACAACAACGAGGCACTAAAGCTTTCTACCTAAGAATTCAAAATCCCCCTTCTTAAACTGAAAATCCTAGGATTCCATGGGACAGAACCATGGCAGTTCATGTGGAATCATAGCACTATAATTCTGTAAGTATGAAAGGGTCCCCGATGATGGGTTCTCTGTGCAAAGTTCCCCTTCTCATCCTCATTGTCTTTCCTGCCACTGGATTTGAATCTCCAGTCAATTCATTTTCATCCAGAAATAGCAATATTTGCACTGAGAATCCTACCGAATGTGCTTTACAAACAACCCAGGGAAGTGAGAGAGGGCAGGGAAAAGGCTGAGGACTAATTTAAATGTTGGACCCTTCTGCCTTCCTCCCTTGCCTGGTAAAAATGTAGCTATAGCTACATAGCCAACAGTGCATTAAACGTTTATGGAGGAAGGAGACAGAGGGAGATGTATTTCCCATCCTCCCATACTAATGCTCACAATTTAGAGCATCCAGTACCAGATACAATGGACCCTTGGTATCTGCTGGGGTTTGGTTCTAGGACCATCTATGGATACCAAAATCCATGGATGCTTAAGTCCATTATAGACAGAGGTGTAGTAAAATGGTGCCCTTTATATAAAACAGCAAAATCAAGGCTTGCTTTTGTGGGGGGAGGGGGGAATTGGAATATTTTCAAGCTGTGGATAGTGGAATCCATGGATACAGAACCCATGGATATGGAGGTCCAACTGTACTGGGAAGAAATACAGTGGGGAAAGATGGTACCAAAATCCATTTTGAGACCTGATGGGACCTGGTAGGTCAAGCAGTGATAAATAATCACCTTGAATAGATTAATAAAATAAATACCTGGTCAGAGCTTGGAAAAAAATGCTTTTGCACTGCAACTACCATGTGACTGTGCGATCATTTGAACACTCGCATTCGCACAGATATGAACAGGGAGAGTAATCTGATTGGCTGGGCGAGCATGGGGGTGGGGCTACCGAACAGGGAAAGCGCCTGCGACCGCCATGTTACATTTTCAGCTAAGCAAGGGTCCGATAAGTTGATAACATAGTGATCTTATACTCTTTTTTTTTTTCTGTCTTTGTAAATATGAACTATCGCTTGTGTGCACCATGGGAAACTTTTTTAAAAAACATATGGTCAGTGGCAGATTTAAAAGCGCAAGTAAATCACTCGCAGCCGCCATCTTGGCAAGGGGGTCATGCGGAGTTTAGGGGGGGGTCTTTTGACCGTGAAGACAGGTCACATTGTTGCAAGTGCTTGCTTTTTCAGACGTGTTCATATTTCCACCCCTCGTATAAACAAGACCAAAGAGTAAACAGCCCAAGAACATGAGGAGGTATTTGGAGAAGAGGCCTCGCTTGTATCTGTCTACCTTTTCCAGTCCCCAAAAAGAGAAGGCGGAAAGCAAAGAGGTGGGTCAGACGGCAGTCTTCAGAAACACAGGGAAAGTTGAGGGGGGGGTTTGGGTGGGGGTCTCTCAGCTGGCATGCCTTCTGTAAAGATCTGGTGCAAGGCCCTGGACTTTGCCTCTCTCTATTGGAGTGTTTAAACAGTATCTCCACCTTCTGTACTCAGCATTTATTTTTCTCTCTTGCTACACCGAGACTTTGGAACATCTTATCTTGCAGAGGTTTGCTTCTTGTCCCCATTTTTCTAAACTCCCTCCATAGTGTTAAAACCTTCTTTTCTTAAAGGAGGAAGACCTCTGACCTTTAGCAGCTGGGTTTTTAGTGCTTGCCTACCAAAAGCATACATAATCATTCTGTTTTTTTAAAAAAAAAAAAAAAACAACTCAAAACTTCACATTTTAACTAGTTTTCAAAGCAGTAGCCCTGTTAGTTTCTTGCAGCGTAAAAAGGAGGAAGGGAGAAGGAGCGTTTTGGGTTTTTTGTTTTTTTGTTTTTAAAGGTAGCGGCACCTTTAAAACTAAGGAGGCATCCACACTAGAGAAATAATCCAGGTTGAAACTGGATTATTTGCCATGGCTCCTTCCTATGGAATCCTGGGATTTGTTGTTTGGTGAGACACCAGCACTCTTTGTCAGAGAAGGCTAAGGACCTTGTAAAACTACAAATCCCAGGGTTCCATAGGAAAGGGCTATAGTAACGAATCCAGTTTCAAACTGGATTATTTGTGACATGTGGATTCCCCCTAAAAGTGGATTTTTATTTTTGCATGGGTATAAACCAACTTCTTCAGGTGCAGTACAGAGTCCAAAGAAGTGAGTGTATCTCCATGAAAGATCATGCAAAAATAAGAAACCAGTTAGTCTCATAGGTGATGCTACATTTCGGTTCCCCCCCCCCTTACCCTCCCTTCTACCTTTAACTGGAATTGCTTTTAGGGTGGTTTTAACAGCCATCTCCTATTGTTTCCTCTTACCCATCACTGCTGCATTTTCATCTTTCGTTCAGAAGCTGCCTAGAAGTTAGAACTACAGTTGGCCCTCTGTATCCACGGATTTGGCCTCCACGGATTCCACCATACAGTTTGAAAATATTCCAAAAAAGAATAAATAAATAAATAAATAAATTCCAAGACACAAACCTTGATTTTGCCATTTTATATAAGGGAACACCATTTTACTACACCATTGCATATATTGGGACTTGAGCATCTACAGATTTTGGTATCCATGGGGGGTCCTGGAACCAAACTGCAGCAGATACCAAGGGCCCACGGTATATGATGAAAGGTGGGATAGAAACATTTGGATTCATAGAATCCTAGAGGTGGAAGGGACCACAAAGGCCATCCAATCAAGCCCACTGCCAGGCAGGAACACATAGCTAAAATATTTCTGAAAGATCTCCATCCAACCACTGCTGAAAGACCTTCAAAGATAAGGAATCCACCATCCCCTGAGGTAGTCCATTTCAATAAATATGCCAGATTAAAGAAATACACTGAAATTTTGCAAAGCATCCTGTGCTGTTTTTTGAAGACTTTTCATGGGGAGAGAAAATGTCTAAAATTACTCACTCCTTCCTTTGAGAACAAAATGAGCCAAGAATTACATGTCTAATCCATGCACCAGGTGCCCAAATGCAAAACTCCAGATATTTTTTTCATTTTTTTCCCCAGCAGTTCAGTACCTTCTTTACTCAAAGTTTGTAAGGAACTCCCCACACACACACAGACACACCTCTGGTTTTGGTTTTTAGAATTAAAGCTGTTAACACAAATACATACTGTGCTTTTCCAAATCCTTATTTCCCCTCCACTAAATTTTAACAACATTGTCTCTTGCTTGTTCATTTCAGTAGGTCCAGGTGGGGACCCTTTTTGGACCATGATGTTCATTCCATTGTGGTTAGACAGATAACAGGAGTTTCACCTTGCTTGGCAGCCTACCCGGCCCCCCATTTGTGGGATTGAGTTGTGACTATTCAGTGAGGAAATGCACATGGTAATGCAATGATATACAATGGTGAAAGGTCTGGAAACGATGCCTTATGAGGAGAGACTTAGGGAGCTGGGTATGTTTAGCCTGGAAAAAAGATGGTTAAGAGGCGATATGATAGCCCTGTTTAAGTATTTGAAGGGATGTCACGCTGAGGATGGAGCAGGCTTGTTTTCTGCTGCTCCAGAGACTGGAACATGGAGCAATGGGTGCAAGCTCCAGGAACAGAGATTCCACCTCAACATGAGGAGGAACTTTTTGACAGTAAGAGCTGTTCGGCAGTGGAACACACTCCCTCGGAGCGTGGTGGGGTCTCCTTCCTTGGAGGTCTTTAAACAGAGGCTGGATGGCCATCTGTCGGGGATGCTTTGATCAAGATTTCCTGCGTGGCAGGGGGGTTGGACTGGATGGCCCTCGTGGTCTCTTCCAACTCTGCAATTCTATGATTCTATGTCTCTGTCTTCCACAGCTAAGCCCTTCCATTGTACCCTATGGGATCGCCTTCTCATGCACAATCCGCCCCACACCTTCGGTCTTCTGGGGAAAATTTACTTCAGATGATAACTAGGCTGGTCACAGTCACCCAGAGGACCTTCTCCACCACTGCTCCCAGACTGTGGAACGGCTTGCCGCAGGAGATCCGGGACCTTAATGATTTGGGTGCTTTTAAAAAAGCTGTTAAAACAGATCTCTTTTGGCAGGCCTTTCCAGATTAGGTCGGATGTCTGGCCACTACTTTGATACTCTCCACCTTGTTACTTTTATTCCTCATTTTATACCTTCCCCCCCATTTTAAGTATATTTTAATATCTGTATTTTATATTTAAAACTTAACTGATTCACTATGGTAGAGCTGTTTTAATGATGTAATGTTTTAACATATGTGTCATTTCAACATTTGTGTCATTTTAACATTTGTGTTGTTTTTAACATTATGTTGGATTGTTGTTTTATATGATGTTTGCCACCCCGATCCTGATGGGAGAGGCGGGATACAAATAAATCTACGATGATGATGATGATTATGATTACTGTGAACTTTGCTGAGTCCTGGCTAGAGCTTGGAAATGCTGCTCAGTGGGACCATAATCCCAGAATTCTCCAGAGGTTAGAAGAATTCTAGGAATTGTGGTACCACAAAGCAAACATTTGTGTACCATAAAGCAAAACTCCAGATTTGACAACTTCAAACTGAATACAGACATTCCATACTGGACAAAATGCCCAACCACAAGCACACACACACACACAAGACACCAACAGGTTTCCAGCCTTTGAACTGAATCACAACAGCCTCTATAACCACACCAATAAGGAGAGTAAGACAATAAAGGCAGAAGTGTTGATCCACAACAGCAAGTCAGTTCTAGCATTTTTTAGCCCCAGCCTGAGCAGGTCTTTTGTGAAACTAGTGTGTCTTAATCGTCTGTTCAAGAACAAGCCAAATATGGAAAACTGAACATTAGAACAGGGGTGGCTCATAACAATATAATGATGCAGAGAAAATCCATCCCACCCCTGTTTCTGTGAAGGTGACACCTAAAAGGATGCTAAAACGTAAAATCATTATTTTGTTACGAGGGAGGGAGGGTTGTTAGTGAACTAGAGTGGGCTTTCTATAGGGACGAGACATAGTAGCCCTTGGGTAGAAAGTAACGAGGAAAAGAAGGAAGGGTAAATTATTTGCAAAAATTAACTGACAGCTCCATTATCCTCCTAATGGTAAAAGCTGAGAAATGCAAGCAACAGCACATAAAGAAAAGAAACCATAAGGTCTCCTCACTGAGGTCTAGGAACTTGTCTAATATTCACCCTGTAGATAGTTGAGTCTATTGTCACAAACACCATAGTCTAAAGCACACATAGCATTCTGTTTCTGTATCACCCAATTACAGAAGCATTAAAACAAAACACACATACACACACACCTCTTCAGGTTCCAGGGAATGTTTGCTGGAATTAAAAGCCTAATTTCTCCAAGTGAACATGACAAAGAGGCAGAGCTTGGGGGGATCCTTTTCCAACAACCATGCTGGCTGGGGGATTCTGGGACCTGTAGTCCAATCAGTAACTTTTCCAAGCAGTGACGTTGAGGAAGCAAACTGGTTGATCTTTTGCCTAGAGTTTGGGAACCATGCCCTACTCAAACACTGGTGCTATAATAATATTATTCCTCAGCGGGGGCAACAGAAAATTCCACTTTGTTCCCTGAATATTCTTGCAACACAGCCCCTAATGGCACTGTAACGTGCGCATGTTTTCTTTTCCCCTATATTACAAAAAAAGTGTCAGTATTCCTGTCCAGTATTCCTGCAATGTGATGGATTATGATGTGTCATGCGCAGTCCCAGACCCATAGCTGAGCATTCACTGGGGAAAGTGTGTATGTGTGTGTTTTCCCCCCATATCCTTACTTTGACCTTGTTTGGTCTTATCTAAAGACAGGAGCTTATTAGTTTTAAATTATTGCTGCCAAGGGAACATGCGGCTTTGGTGTGTCGCATGAAATTTGGGTGCTCTGTGCCATACTTGGACGGATGCCTCACGGAAACTTGCAAAATCAGTCCCACATGATAAACCCTATTTGGGCATTGTGGTGCTGATTTTATAGCTTGCCTACCATATTTAGGGGGACAGAGAAGAAAAGAAAAAACATCAACCCATGCCCTATCCAACAAGAGGATAAGACCAAATACCAGTCCACTATTTTTATTCCCACATCAGCCAACCAGATGCCTACAGATGGGAAACTGGAATAAAAAGAACCTCACATTCATTTTCTTCAGTACAGGCATACATCAGCTAATAAAACCTCTGATAGTGAAGTTCCTTTTTACAAACTTTTGGTTCCTCCCAACCCCCTGACACACACACACACACACACACACACACACACACACACTTTTTCCTTCTCATCCTCTATCTAGCTGGATTTTTTTAGTGGCATCAGCATTGGGTGGTTGGCAAAGGGAGGTTAAAGAAATACAGACTGAAACCATTGTATTAATGATGGTTAATAATAAAGCAATTGATATAACAGATTGGCTCCAAACTTGGCCACACTGGACTTGCATCCATGGATCCAAACTGGACAATTATTTTTTTTATTATTATTTCATCTTATTTTCAAGTTGGAGCCATGGGGCTACTCTACCTACAACTAAGTTCTCTGCCCAGTCCATTATGACAGTCAATGGTGGATAGTGATTCTCACATCCGTGAGGCACTGAAATCCGCTCCAGATTTTAGGAACCGTCTAAAGTGCTGAATCCTGTCCCCAAAACAAGTGTAGCACTTTGGATCATTTCTTTAAAGTTCAGACTAAGCCCTGGAGCAGACACAGGATCCACCAGCCAGCGTTGCCATCAATAATAATTAATTATTGAAATAATAATCCAGACCTGATCATTTGTAGCCTTAGATAACATGATGCTATGGCCCCAACCTAACACAGGTTGATACGATTAAATATTAGCTTCAATCCTATATTTAGACCCATAGTAAGCCAACACATAGGTAAATCCCTTTGACTCAGTGGGTCTCCTCTAGTTGGGGCATGAACTAATACAATCCAAGCCCTTGTTATCAGCTTGGATCTACAGGCTCTGCTCTAAATACTGTGATCAGGTTGGATCCATGGGACCAACTTTAAACATTATTATCAGCTTGGATCTACAGGACTGGCTCTATTATCATCAGACTGGACCCGCTGGATCTGTCCTGCATGGGATCATCTGATAGCTGGATTGGTGGGATCTATCCTAAAAATCATCACCAGGCTGGAGCGACTGGATCTATTCCGCCTGGTACCTTCTGGCTGGATCTGAGAGACTGACTCTCCACGCAATTAACTGGCTGGATCTCTTGGTGAAAGGTCTGGAAACGATGCCTTATGAGGAGAGACTTAGGGAGCTGGGTATGTTTAGCCTGGAAAAAAGATGGTTAAGAGGCGATATGATAGCCCTGTTTAAGTATTTGAAGGGGTGTCACGTTAAGGATGGAGCAGGCTTGTTTTCTGCTGCTCCAGAGACTGGAACACGGAGCAATGGATGCAAGCTCCAGGAACAGAGATTCCACCTCAACGTTAGGAGGAACTTTTTGACAGTAAGAGCTGTTCGGCAGTGGAACACACTCCCTCGGAGCGTGGTGGGCTCTCCTTCCTTGGAGGTCTTTAAACAGAGGCTGGATGGCCATCTGTCGGGGATGCTTTGATCGTGATTTCCTGCATGGCAGGGGGTTGGACTGGATGGCCCTAGTGGTCTCTTCCAACTCTGCAATTCTATGATTCTATGATTCTATGATTCTATACTCTCAATTTTAGCAGGCTGGAGCTCTTGGCTCTTTCCTGAATGGTATAATCAAGGCCAGATCCATGGGACCAACTCTAAATATCATGATCAGGTTGGATCCAGGGGGATCTCCTCGAAGTATAACTACCTCTGAAGCTGACTCATCTTCTTCTTCATCGCCATCATCTCCAGCTATTATTAATTACTATTATTATTATTCCCAATTTTTAAATATACAGTATATATATATATATATATATATATAAACTTTTTATTAACTTTTGTTAAATTTGCATAGCATGTTTAGGACAATAAAGGTATAGAATTTCCATATAAATTAAAATTTATATTTTAAATTAGCTAACACACATTGGAAACTGTTTAATGCAGTGTAGATGTGTAAATAGCTATTGCTTAAAAGAATTTGTAAGCCGCTCTGATAGCCTTGTGGTTGAAGAACAGGGTATAAATAACTAAATAAATAAATAAATAAATAAAATAATTTGAAAATAAAGACATCTTAAAGAACCAACCGGTGTGTCACCTGCTAGATTTCCAAAGGCATTAAAATATAAGGATCAAATGCAGCATTCGAATGTGTCACCACCTAAGGCAATGTCAAGAGTCCCTATTATTGATGTATTGTTGCTGTTACTTATTATTTATTAGTTATGATTATTACCTGCGTGAGCTTCCATCGTCAAACACAAAGGTCTGGTTGGTGTAGCATTCCGATCCAGTCCTTTCCACCCGTCGGTGCTGCCCGGGGCTGGGTTTGTAGACCCCTCCAGACATCCCTTGACCTTCCTCGGGGGAAGGCATCTCTCCAGGTCCGGATCGCAGCGCTGCGCCTCCGTTGCGCGGCCAGCCAACGCATAGGATCGCTCGCCTGCGCTGTGCAATTCGAGGCTCCCTCTGGCTCTGGTTCACCGGGATCGCCCTGGACCGTCCCCGATGGAGGCTCCCCCAGGCAGAAACCGCTGGCCCAGGGGGGGGAAGAAGGGAAAAACCCAAGCCCACTGCGCATCCTTGGTCGCCAAAGGCATCTTGCAAGAAGGCGAGGGGAGGGGGGCGATCCTGGGCATGCCCCCCCCCCAAAAGCAGCCAAATCAACCTCTCCCAAGCGCAGTCAGGTAGAAGAGTCTGAAGCTTTCTCCTCTTTGAGGATCGCGAGAGAATCAACAAGTCATTTTGGAAGGAGGCAGGGAGGATAGGGTGCTTTTTGCAGCAAAAGCAACAGACTTTCCTCCTGGCTGGGCCATTGGATATCTATGAAGAAGGTTGGCTGGACCCCTGGGGGGCTCTGAGCATCCTCCAAGCCCGAGGCGAGGCGAAAGAGCCCATGGCCGGCAGGTATGGCATCCCAGAAGCGACTGAGCAAAAATGTCAATTTTCCCCACTCACCCAAATTAAACGCACCTCTATTCTTCTCTTGCCTTTTTCTTAGGTTTGCCTAGAAGTGGGGGGGGGGGTTCCTTTCCTTGCCCTCTGGCGCCATCTAGGGGCCGTGGTAGCGAGAAGCGCCCCCGTTTGGAAAATGGGAGCCCCACAGGGAGAGAAGTAAATCACAGAGTTGGAGGGGACCCCAAAGGTCATCTAGTCTATCCCCTGCCAGGCAGGAATACCCAACTAAAGCTCTCCCCTAAGATTCTCCTCCAACAATCTTTACTTCCACAGATTTTCCTTGGGTTTTTTCCAGGCTGTGAAGCCGTGTTCTCAAAGAGTTCAGAACATGGCCATACAGTTAGGAAAAAAACCAAGGAAAATTTTTACTTCCTTTCAGGTGGCAGGTCAAAACATTTTAATGCCACTAGATATAGCTATAGATATAGATATAGATATAGATATAGATATATACAGTTTTTCCTTCATATTTACTGGGCTTGGTTCCAGGACTCCCCATGGATACCCAAATCCTTGAATACTCAAGTCCCATTATATGCAATGGCATAGCAAAATGATGTCCCTGGTATAAGATAGCAAAATCAAGGTTTGCTTTTTGGATTATTATTTTTTTAAGAATATTTTCAAGCCATGAATACTTAAATCTATTCATACCACATCCGTGGATATGGAGGGACAATTGTACATTGACAGAGATTGTCTGCTAGGGTTGTGTAATTTTTTTTTTTTTAAAGGTCTCTTTTCTCCTTCTTGGATTTTCTCTGTCTCCTGTTCTCTGCTTCCTGTTCCCTCTTGAACAAGTTACATCGCAGATGGGTTGGCAATCTGGAAGACAGGGAACAGAGCCCAGATTTGCTTTCATTGGGCTGGTTTGGCCACTTCTTCCCTCCCATTCCCCCGCATTGTCCTCTTCCAGACAACCAGTATTACCCCTGCATAGGATTCCAATGCTCAAAGGGAGCGTCATTGCTTCTTCAGCCAAAACAGCACCAACCACATTGAAGAAAATTGCAGCAGACTCAGGGAAACCCCCAAAGTTTACAAAAGTATGTATTGCCTTTTGGACCTCTAATATAGAGGATGCACTCAAAAGCAGCCTAGATAGATAGATAGATAGATAGATAGATAGATAGAGTTGCCTGTGTCTCTTACTGTAAAGTATGTCCCTTATTTGAAGGCCAGAAAGCTTGTCCTTTATAGGACTAGCAGGTGTTGCTTACTATAGCAGCTGTACCTAATATGATGGTTGGAAATGATATACTCAACAAGAGGCCAAACCCACCCACCATCATATTTGGAGGTGTGGGCCCTTCATAAAGACAGAAATGTGTGCATTGTGTAATTTACGAATGTGGACAATATGTTAATTTTACAGAGAAACACATAGCTAGGTTAACTGAAAGCAATACAGTTGTCCCTTCATATTCACTGGGGTTTGGTTCCAGGACCCTCCGTGGATACCAAAATCCATAAATACTCAAGTCCCATTCTATGCAATGGCATAGCAAAATGGTGTCCCTTATATAAGATGGCAAAATCAAGGTTTGCTTTTGGGATCATTATTTTTTTAAGGATATTTTCAAGCCATGAGTACTTAAATCCATGGATACCAAATCCGTGGATACGGAGGGACGACTGTACTTTCATTTGGTATTTAAGGAGAACGCAAACTTGTTAAGAGTTGCTTCCTGATTGTTAACCCTGCAATGTCATGAATTTTGGCTGCCCCTTCTTGCTATTTTGAAAACCTAGCAACACTAAGATAGGTAGACAGATGAGATGAAGATAAGAGACAGAGACAGATAGACAGACAAGAGGCAGAGAGATAGACAGACAAGACAAAGCTAGAGGTTTGTGTGCCTATGTGCCTTGAAGTCACCTGCTGACTTATGGCAACCCCATGGATTTCATTTCCTGTCTGATCTTGGAAGCTAAGCAGGATCAGCCCTGGTTAGTACTTGGATGGGAGATTGCCAACGAATGCACTGCCTGGGAGTGTGGTGGAGTCTCCTTCTTTGGAGATTTTAAAACAGAGGCTGGATGGCCATTTGCCAGGAATACTTCGATTGGGTATTCCTGCATGGCAGAATGGGGTTGGACTAGATGGCCCTTGTGATCTCTTCCAACTCTGTCATTCTATGATTCTATGACTACCAGGTGCTGTAGGTTATATTTTCAGATAGAAAGATAAGATAGATACACAGATGGCACAGTGACATTGGACTTCACTGATGGCCGGTGACCTCGATATCAGTGAATCCACTCTGGGTTTTCATCCAAATTTTTAAAAAGATCTATCCAAAATGCTGAATCCTATTCTGAAAATAGATTCAGCACCTCGGATAGCTCCTTACAAGTGGAAACCTGGAGCAGATTTACCACCAATATCATAGCTGGCAGCCTCCAGTGGTTGACTCCTGTCTCTGCATCTGTTTCCAGTGCCCACTCTTCTTTTTTCCACCTGTCTGCCTTTTTATTTGCATTCACAGACACACATGCACACTCTAGGATGCCTTGGCAGCCCCAGGGCTGAGCCTGTGATCTATCTGGGGCTGTCAACACTTTGTTCTCTTGGCTTCCAAACTCTTGCTCTAAAGTTGGGAAAGTCCCTGTGGGAAGATCTTCTGTCAAGCACTCTCCAGAAGGGAGCAAGCCAAGAGCAGGAAATGTCAACGAGAGGAGCAAGCAGCCTTCTTGCAAAAAGACAGAAGGGTTGAGTCACCCATCATAGGCTGGCCGCTCACAGGTTCCAGCTATGTAGAACACCAAGTCCAATAACGGGGACCAAAAGGCAAAATGAGCTCATTAGCTTCCCCCAGATGCTTTCCAAAAGCACGCTTCCCGTCCTCATTGTTATGATTAGGACCCATCCAAGAAGGTTCAGTCAACCCAACAGATTTGTATGCCAAAGGCCCCAAATCCCATCTGATCTTGAAAGCTAAGCAGGGTCAGCACTGGTGAGCACTTGGATGGGAGTCCACCAACAAATACCAGCTGCTGTAGGCTCTACTTCAGAGGAAGGAACTGGCAAAACCACCTCTGAGGATTCCTTGCCTAAGAAAACCCTATGAAATTCATGGGGTTGCCATAAGTTGGCAGGCGACTTGAAGGCAGGCATGCATCCGCACACAGGTACTCTAAAGGCACAAGATCCTGTTTGATCTTGGAAACTAAGCAGGGCCAGCACTGGATAATGCTTGGATGGGAGACCACCAACAAAAACCAAGTGCTGTAGGCTCTATTTTGGAGGAAGGCACTGGCGAAAACTCCTCTGAATATTCCTTGCCTAAGGAAACCCCGTGAAAAATGGAGTTGCCTTAAGTCAACAGGCAACTCGAAGGCGAGCATACACATGCACACAAGGCCTGAGATGCATGCACACATATAGACAGGTACCCTAAAAGCACCAGATCCTGTTTGATCTTGAAAGCTAAGCAGGATCAGCACTGGCTAGTGCTTGGATGGGAGACCACCCACAAATACCAGCTGCTATAGGCTATATTTCAGAGGAAGGAACTGGCAAAATGACCTCTGAGTATTCCTTGCCTAAGAAAACCTTCTGACAGGTGAAATGAAGGTACATAAGTGCATGCACAAAAGCCAGTGTGGTTCAGGCTTCTTTCTCCTTTTGATGCCTCACTTTACAATGACTTGCTCTTTCTATGCTTGCAAATTACAAACAATGTCCATTATTTTGATGAGGAGTCCATTCTTTCACCAGTTCTCCTACAAGGCTCACTTGGGACCGGTCAACTGGTGACTTGAAGACAAATACACACATGCACATTAACAAGTGAAAAGAGGGGCTTGCTCTAGAATGGGTGAGTGCCAATCCTACACTATTTTTCTCCCCCCCACACACACACTCACACACCTTTCTTTCATGGCAACAAACTCAAGATTGTCATGAGCACAAGTTCTCTTAACCCCCACCCCTTAAATTCTATGTATTGAGATAATTGAAGGTTTGTTTTTCATCATTTTTCAATGTATGTTTACCACCCTGAAGTGTGGTTTTCTGTTTGCATAGTTCTGACAAGCAGAAGTGTTTGTATAAGTGCTTCGTTTTGAAACAAAAGGTGAATATTGTTACCCGAAGAAATTGCAGAGCTGTTCCTGTGCTCACTTCAGTGTTCTCTAGTTGTTTTATTCCACACACAAAAAGTAATAAAACATACCTTTCCATATCACCTGAAAGAAAACTACTTTAAAAACCCATCTGGATAGAGTAGGACCCCCGTATCCACTGGGGATTGGTCCTGGGCGGCTTTGTGGATACCAAAAACTGTGGATAATAGTGAACACCATTGAAAAGAATGGGATTTCTGGTTTAAAATACCATAGAGTTCCCTTGGAGGACCTAGAAAATGGCTAGAGAGGACACATTTTCTAGGAAGACTCTATGGTAGGTATTCTGTTTTGTGCCCTGTGGATAATTGAATCAGTGGATAATGAATCAGTGGATATGGGGGTCCTACTGTACTACAGGTATGTTAGTGTATCACGCACATCTCATTAAAGACATTAGAGGACACTAGAAGTAAGCTTTTGCTCATTTTTACTTTGCCTTTGCATGTGTGTGTGTCAAACTTTAAAAAATGGGTTCCACTTTCCAACTGATTCCATTTTCTGAAAGACCTCTGATCCCTAACCCATCAGATAAGCGGGGTCTTCCTGTATAGTTAGATTCTGGGAGTCCAGGGTTCAAATCCACATTCAGTACTGGAAACCCACTGGTCACATTTTCTTAGTCTAAGAAAAGGAAGGCAATGGGAAACCTCCTCTGAATAAATCTTGGCAAGAAAACCCTAGGATAGGATTGCCATAAGTCAGGGTCATCTTGAAGGCACATGACAACAACAATGTTCATAGAACACCACGGGAGGCTTTGCAATTCACTTGAATTGGATTAGGAGATATGCTCATTTTGTAGTCTGATCTGAGTTTGAATTTCCATCTTTGCAACCCAAAGGGTCAAGGCTTCAGAAAAAAACAGTATCAAAGGTCTCAGGCTCAACATTAACAATAGCTGAAGGCCTAGAATTCCTACACATGAAATGCATATGAAATGCTAATGCCATTATGTCCGGATTGGAAACGTCTTAGTGTATGTGCAACCTTAAAAACTCCATAAATTACATACAGTAGGACCCCACTATCTGGGGGTGATTGGTTCCAGGGGCCCCTGTGGATAATGAAATCCATGGATAATAGTGAACACACACCCTGTCGCTATTCCCACCACAGAAGCAATCCCAGAGGGCAATCCCGGGACGAAGGCAGAAGGGAGGCGAGATCTCCTCCTCCCCTCCCCTTGCGCCCCAGTGCCATTCCTGCCATGGGAGCAATCCTGAGGGGTGATCCTGGGTGCAAAGGGAGAAGGGAGGTGAAATCTCTCCTCCTTTCCCTTCGCCCCCACATCGCCATTCCCTCCATGGGGACGATCCCAGGAGCAATCCTAGGGGCAAAGGGAGAAGGGAGGCTAGATCTCTCCTCCTACTTCCCTCCTCCGGCCACTCCCCCTCCATTATTGCCATCCGCGGATAATTGAATCGGTGGATGGCGAATCAGCAGATACAGGGGATGCTACTGGACATCTCTTAAAGGTAGACCAAAGAACAATTGCAAGCAGCTCCATTTACCATTAGTTTAAGAGGCAAATTTGATGAGGAGGATCAAGACAGTTAATTCCCATCTCTGCCAACATTTCCAATACCTCTTTTAATCATAACCATCATCCCCTCACAGGGTACCACTTCAAGGTGTCAAAACAAGAAAAGGTGAACCAATGCAACATTCCCCTCTAGGGGATAACCTGCATCAAACCTGTTTTCCATCTTAATTCAGCCCTTCTAATGTACAGTACTGTACAGTTATCCCTCTGTATCCACGGATTTGGTATTCACGGATTTAAGTATTTACAGTGTGAAAATATTCTTTAAAAAACAATAATCCAAAAAGCGAACCTTGATTTTGCCATCTTATATAAGGGACACCATTTTGCTAGGGCACGTTTCTAGGATGGAGGACCATCGCTCCCAAAAATACTACTCTACAGTGAACTCGCCACGGGTCAGCATAAGAGGGGTGCTCCAAAAAAACGATACAAGGACTCCCTAAAAAAGCATCTCAGGCTCGGCCAAATTGATCACCAACAATGGTCCGCTCTGGCCTCACATCGGGAGGCATGGAGACACACTATCCACAATGCTGCAGCCTTATTTGAGAACTCACGCCAAACAAGTCTTGAAGAGAAACGACAAAGCAGAAAGAATCACAACCCAAAAACATCACTCAAGGAGACCTTCTGCTTTCTGCAACCGGACTTGTTTATCTCGGATCGGCCTTTTTAGTCATCAGTGCGCTTGCAGAAAGCGCGGGATGAGTCCTTCCTGAATCTTCATTTGCGAAGAAAAGCCAGAGATAAGGGACACCATTTTGCTATGCCATTTCATATCATGGGACTTGAGTATTCAGTTCCTTCCTCCAAAATATAGCCTACAGCACCTGGTTTTCATTGGTGGTCTCCCATCCAAGCACTTACCAGGGCTGTCCCTGCTTATCTTCCAAGATCAGACAGCATCTGGTGCCTTTAGGGCTTTTAGGCACAAGAGAAATAGTGAGAGGGTGCTTCTGTGATTTTCTGCCTTAGGTGCCAAAATAACTTGGGTTAGTGATGAATACTAGATGCCGTGACTTGGGGCCAGAGTTGCCATTTGCGGCTCTGCCTCAGGCTGCCAAAGACTAGCCCTGTTCACAGTGTGCCCATCTTGAGAGATGAACAAGAGAATGCCACATACCTCCCATTACTTGGCTGAGCTGTGTCACAGTAGCAGGGAGCATGATGGAGCTTAAAATTTCTGGATCTGGATCCTCCTGGTTATTTGATGGGTGATTTGCAAGAGATCCACATAGATGGATGGCCCCACCATTTGACAAAATGAGGAAGCCAATGTTGGATGAAACTAAATTGTTAGTTATTTCCTTGGCTGTTGTATTTTGACCACTCAGGATAGGAAGAGGTGCTTGAAGGTTTTCTTTCCCTTGTTATCATAGAATCATAGAATCATAGAATTGCAGAGTTGGAAGAGACCACGGGGGCCATCCAGTCCAACCCCCCTGCCACGCAGGAAATCATGATCAAAGCATCCCTGACAGATGGCCATCCAGCCTCTGTTTAAAGACCTCCACGGAAGGAGACCCCGCCATGCTCCGAGGGAGTGTGTTCCACTGCTGAACAGCTCTTACTGTCAAAAAGTTCCTCCTCATGTTGAGGTGGAATCTCTGTTCCTGGAGCTTGCACCCATTGCTCCGTGTTCCAGTCTCTGGAGCAGCAGAAAACAAGCCTGCTCCATCCTCAGCGTGACATCCCTTCAAATACTTAAACAGGGCTATCATATCGCCTCTTAACCGTCTTTTTTCCAGGCTAAACATACCCAGCTCCCTAAGTCTCTCCTCATAAGGCATCGTTTCCAGACCTTTCACCATTTTAGTTGCCCTTCTCTGGACACGCTCCAATTTGTCAATATCCTTTCTGAATTGTGGTGCCCAGAACTGGACACAGTATTCTAAGTGAGGTCTGACCAAGGCAGAATAGAGTGGCACTATTACTTCCCTTGATCTAGACACTATACTTCTATTGATACAGCCCAAAATTGCATTGGCCTTTTTAGCTGCCGCATCACACTGTTGGCTCATGTTCAACTTGTGGTCTACTAGGACTCCTAGATCCCTATTTGATAACTAGATCCAAGTTATCAAAGTAACTTGGCCGGCTTTGGGTGGTGTGTGCTTTAACATGACAGGGAAACGCTATCTGCTGTTCCACCTCAGGCAGCAAAGATCTCCAGCCTGTTTGGTTGAAAGAAGCCTTGCAATTGTTTAATAAAAATAGCAAAAATTGATTCTTCTTCCTCCGGCCCTAAATTATACTGTGGAAATGAAGAGAACTTGGGGTAATCCTCAAGAGTGGGTTTGCACGTAGATAGAAAGTGTGGGTGTTTCCTTTCCTTTTCAAAACTCAAGAAGAATTCTTAAATTCTAAGTGTCTCGCTTTTGCATCATGCTCCAGTTGGCAGATCTGTGATTTCTAGTTTTACAAACACAAACACACACAGAGCAGATGCTATAAGTCTGAACGCAGCAAGTAGCAGTAGCTGTCTATTTGGGGGATCACACAGAGTTTATAGCCTCCTCCATTAAAAAGAAAACTGTTGACATTTAATGCTTTTAATGTTGTTTAACTTGAATTTTAAACATTTTTTTAAAAAGTTTAAAATCAAAGTATTTTAACTTTTGTATTGAGAGTTTTTAATTGTATTGTTTTTTAAGGTGTGTATGTCTCCTTGGCATCTGAGGAGATTATGCTTCCCAGGTAGGTGAACTCAGGACCGGTTTAAGGAATTTTGGGGCCCCCTGCAATGCTTTACTTTGGGGCCCCCATATGTTTATCTCAGATCAATGTAACCTAACCTATTCACCGTACAGGATGTTCAGATTATAGTAGGACCCCCATATCCATGGATTCATTAGCCATGGGACACAAAACAGCACACCTACCATAGAGTCTTCCTAGAAAATGTGTCTTCCCTAGCCCTTTTCTAGGCCTTCCAAGGCAACTCTATGGTATTTTAAACCAGAAATCCCATTATTTTCATATTAAGGAGGCCGACACGGGGCCCTCTCTTGACCTCGGGGCCCCCTCTTGACCTCGGGGCCCCCTGCCAATGCTGATTTGGCAGACAGGTTAAACCGGCCCTGGGTGAACTGCTGAATGGACTTGAGCACAGATTTGCCGACGGCAATGTGGGGATGGTGGTGTTCGTCCTGTGGTGCAGGCTAGTAAAGAACTTCTGTTTTCTTCAGGTTGACTTCCAGCCCAAATAGCTCTGCAGCTGTTGCAAAGCAGGATGTTAGGCGCTGCAGAGCTGCTTCTGTGTGGGCAACAAGGGCAGCATCAGCGCTGTCTACGCACAATCCTAAATATACACTGGACTGACTATGTGACGAATGTTGCTGTCCTTGAGCAAGCAGGGATCACCAGCATTGAGGCCATGATATTGAGAATGCAGCTGTGCTGGACAGGGCACGTTTCTAGGATGGAGGACCATCGCCTCCCAAAAATAGTACTCTACGGTGAACTCGCCACGGGTCAGCGTAAGAGGGGCGCTCCAAAAAAGGGTTACAAAGACTCCCTGAAACAACATCTCAGGCTCGGCCAAATTGATCACCAACAGTGGTCCGCCCTGGCCGCACATCGGGAGGCATGGAGACGCACTATCCACAATGCTGCAGCCTTATTTGAGAACTCACGACAAACAAGTCTTGAAGAGAAATGACAACGCAGAAAGAATCACAACCCAAAAACATCACCCAAGGAGACCTTCTGCTGTGCTTTTTGCAACCGGACTTATTTATCTTGCATTGGCCTTTTTAGTCATCAGCACGCTTGCAGAAAGCGCAGGATGAGTCCTTCCTGAATCTTCGTTTGCGAAGAAAAGCCAGAGAGATGTCGCCTTGGACCCCATACTGGGAGAAAGGCAGAATATAAATTTTAAAAAGAAACATACCAACAGTAGTGACATTAAAAAATAATACTGAATAAAGGCATTGCCACAATGTGTACTTTGGATTTTTGATGGGCTTTCTTATGGGTTTTACACACAATTTTTCAGTAGGAGGTATTCACAAGTCATGGTATTTAAGATCAGTGGTCTAGTAGAACCAGGATTCCACTGGCTATGCTGACAAAGGCTGATGGGTGTTGCAGTCTAAAAAACCCTAAAGGACCACATGTTCCCCATCCTTGATCATGTTTGTTTTGTCACTTGACTCCCAGTATCTTCCAAGGATTAATGTTGCTATCTCTGTCTTGAAGTTCATAGCATTCATTTCAATATGAAGGCAATGTTATTTTACATATCAAAAAGTGATTCATTCCAGTTCAAATTTTGACTCTGTAGTCTTTAACATCAGTCATGACTGATCTCCCTGATCCCACTCAGCTCCTATCATGCAAGTTCACAGCTTGCAAACATTATTATTGGACTGCAGCTCCCAGTGGCCATGTCAGGTGGGTGGATTCTGGGAACTGTAGTCTCCAAAACTACCTTTTTTTCTCAGCATAGAATCTGAACTCTAATTCAACCACTCCATTAACAAGATGGACCCATAGGTAACTCGCCTCTTCCTTTGCCCAGCGTTATGGCCTTGTACCGTCCAGGTTTCACCCCTAGAGAGACCATCTTACTTTGTGTGAACAGTGGAGAGGGGAGAATAGACCACGGCAATTTGTTCAGGCACCGTTCCAAACAATCCTGGTGCTTGTGGTTTCAGGCACAAATCTTTAATGAGATCGACCCACAAGTCAGTGTGTTTAGGGTCAATGGTGTAGTGGACTTGCAACACTGAAGCACGGGAGTGGACTGACTAGCAAAGGACCACATGAAGTTATCTGCCACCACCTTCAGGCTTTCTTGCTCTCTCTCATTTTAGCTACAATCTTCCCAATAGCTGGGGCAGAGATGGGGGTAAGTGGGTACGGCTATTGTGAGCTCTTCCTGTTACAATGCAATACTGTATATCTTGAGATAGTTTGGTCCAGAATGGGCAATTAAGAGCCATCGACTTTACAAAAGACCTGCTCCCAGATGGAAAGAAAAGTGTACTGTGCTAGGTCTGGTGTGTTGACTGTGAGACAAAGGGCATCACCTCCATGCTGGGAAAAGAAACTCCTGTAACAGACAAGCATGGATCAACACAGCTACCTGTTCAGGAGGATTTTCCTTGGGCTACTTTCTATGGGTGCTGTCATGTTGAATGCCTATGCTTCAAAATATGAATACTGGGGTTCTCCAGAAACCTTGTTAATTCCCCTTCTTCCCCTTTCTTCTTCCCCAAGGTGTCTAACAAACAGGCTAAACTGCAATTTTGTTTTTGTTTTTGAAGAACAGCCCAGGGGGCTTAGAGCAAAAATAATCCAAAGTCAAAGAACAGTCCCAAGATGACTTAAAGCGCTCCTGTCTGCCTTACTGAAGATATATATCCAATATGACTAGAGTTGAAAGTTTGAGTGTTGGGTGTTGTTGTTTTTTGAAGTTCCTGGGGTTTGGAGGGGGAAGAGGCTGCAAATAAAATCGTGTGGGAGTGAAAAGGAGCAAGTGTTAATTTTTTGCTTCAAGGAGCTAATTAATGCTGCTCCAGATTAAGCCATTATGTTCCTGTTTCTGGTGTGTTGCTCTCAGCTAAGAATGGGTTTAAAAAAAAAAAACAGCTTGGCAGCAATCATTTACAAATAATGTCTTATCGGTAATCAATTCCTTTTCTTCCTAATAACTAAGGTAATTGCAATTACCCAAGACATGGCAATTGTAGCATAGTGAGGAGCAGTATCACCCTTCCAGCCATGTCACAGTTAGTGTTTTAGTTATTTTCATAGTTACTGGGGTGTGTGGCTTCACTTCTTAGTAATTCCTACTGTTTGCAACAGCAGGAACCGAAAAGGAGTTCCAGATGTCCTCACTGCTGCTACCTATTGGTTGGATTCCTTACTGCAACGCACCCCATCTTCCACTACCTCCCCAATGTTGGATACTGCAATACTCTCAAACTTTCCATTTAACTCTACTGCTGCCATCTTCTGGCTGGAATTTTTATTGCAATGCACCTCAAATGCTTTTGCAGCTAGACCTATTGCAATATTCTCAAACTACTTTAACACCAGTCATGTATTGGATGCAATACCCCCTCTGAGTAAGAAGAAAGATGCCCTTTGCCTCATCTAGACCTAGGAATGGGTAGGAAGCATCGCTCTATGACATTCTTTTGCAGTTTCTCTGTTTCATATCTTTTGGTCATTAAGATGAATAAAAAGTGTTGCTACACACACCTTCAACTGAGAATTCCAGTTCCCTGGGTGTGGTGGGCTTGATCCAGATCCTAACAGAAACAAAGACTAACCCATTGACATTGAGCATGGATGCAAGTGTTACACAGGCTCTGTAAACTGTATTTTCAAAAGCACAGGAAGGTTAGACAAGAAATAATGTGGGCTTTTTTAAAAAAAAGTCCAAGAAACAAATCATTACCAGCTTCCTAATGTCTGATTTATTTTGAGGATTTAATCCATTGAGACATATTCTACGAGATTACATATTGGCTGATTTGAAAAAGTCCATGCAGTAAACCCTGTGGCAAAACTACATCTTCTACACAGCCATTCTCTCAGTTAGTCTCAAAGGTGTTAGCAGGATTCCTTGATATCTGTTTATGCTGATACAGGCTAACATGGCTATGCCTTTGAACACTGCCATTCACTGTCATTTGTTTGTACGGTCAGGCCCCCATATCCACGGAATCAATATCCATGGTTTCAGTTATCCATGGAACACAGAACAGGGATACATACCATAGAGTCATCCTAGAAAATGCTTAGAGAGGTGTCCTCTCTAGACATCTTCTAAGTCTTCCAATGCAACTCTATGGTATACAGTTGTCCCTCCATATCCACGGATTTGGTATCCATGGATTTAAGTATTCACAGCTTGAAAATATTCTTTAAAAAAAATCCAAAAAGCAAACTTTGATTTTGCCATCTTATATAAGGGACACCATTTTGCTATGCCATTGCATATAATGGGACTTGAGTATTTACGGATTTTGGTATCCAAGGGGGTCCTGGAACCAAACCCCAGTGAATATGAAGGGACAACTGCATTTTTATGGAATTCCATTATTTTAATAGGGTTCACTGTTATCAGTGGTTTCCAGTATCCATGGTAAGTCAGGGAACCGAACCCTCATGGATATAGGGCCCAACTGTATTACATTTTAACATCCACATCATATCAATAACTAGTCCTCTATAGTTCAGTTCAGGTCTAGTCCATATACTTTAATGATGGCATCAAACCAGAGTTGTGGAATCGCAGTTAAGAATCATGGAATTAAGAGTCGGAAGCAATTGTGGGTGGAGTTGGAATTGATAGGAATGTACTCACTCCGGTTTCAAAATAAAAATTTATTACAGGTCATCCTCCATATCCACAGGGGATATATTCCTGGACTTACCATTTATAAGTGAAACCGTGGATAATTGCAAACCATATTAAAATAAAGGACTTCTGATACAAACATACCATAGAGTTGCATTGGAGGACCTAGTGATTCCTAGAGAGGACACCTCTCTAGGCATTTTCCAATGCAACTCTATGGTATGTGTGCCTATTTTTTTCCCAGCCGTGGATAACTGAAACCATCGATATTGGTCCCGCAGATACGGGGGGGGGAGACCTGTATAACAATATCTGGTCAATATGTCATTTCATACTTATAGCTTACTTTTTAAAAAATGTATTAAATACCTAGTTTCTTGCATATTTACTTTCAAACGAAATTGGGAAAGTTTTCTTTTTCAGAAATTTTAATCAAGTAAATCTGTCTGATATTCTGCAGCCTGATAAGGTGGCAAGTTAAACAATATTTAAAGAATGGGATGAGGGTGCTCTATTGTTTTATACTGAACTGTTTTAATGTTTTCTTTTCCCTAATTGCATTTTAAGTGTAATTATGAATCATGGTACCATTTTACTACAGTAGATTTGTTATTACTAATTAATACACATTTGACACTTATGAAGGAGTAAGAGAGTAGAAACATAGAGGAGTCGAAGGTTTGGTGTACCGACTCCACCGCCCTGCTTCAACCTTCAATGTATTCATTTCCTAAAGAGAGACAGACAGTGAAGAGGAGAGAGCTTTGCATGACATTATTGGAGTGCTCATGGTAAAACTTTCCCCTTTCTTCCCTCCACTGCCCTGTCCTAACTGAAAAAATCAACCTACCAAACCAAAGTGCAACAATTATTATTGTTATTGTTATTGTTATTGTTATTATCTGCTCCAGGGAGAGTCAAAAAAATCCAGATCATACGGGGTTGTTTTGATTGCAGTCACACCTCCACCAGGATGACGGGTTTGCATGTTGCCGAAACGCCTGTGAAAAAAGAAGGGCAGATGATGGGAAAGTTTTGCCTCCTCTTTGTGATCAACAGGCACACTCAGATTAATAACTCATGCAGAGGCACAGCGGGGCTCCTCTGAAGGTTGGTTGTTGTGTGCCTTCAAGTCATTTCTGACTTCTGGCGACCCTAAGGCAAACCTACCATGGGGTTTTCTTCAAGGTTTATTCAGCAGAGGTTTGCCATTGCCTTCATAGAATCATAGAATCATAGAGTTGGAAGAGACCCCCAAGGGCCATCCAGTCCGACCCCTGCCATGTAGGAATACACAATCAAATCATTCCTGACAGATGGCCATCCAGCCTCTGTTTAAAAACCTCCAAAGAAGGAGATTCTACCACACTATGCGGCAGTGTATTCCATTTCCAAACAGCTCTTACTGTCAGGAAGTTCTTCCTAATGTTTAGATGGAATCTCTTTGCCTAGAGTTTGAGTCCATTGCTCCATGTCCTAGTCTCTGGAGCCGCAGAAAACAAGCTTGCTCCATCCTCAGTATTACATCCTTTCAAATACTTAAACATGGCTCTTATACCACCTCTCAACCTTCTCTTCTCCAGACGAAACATGTCTTCATCAGAGGCTGGAAGAATGTGACTTGCCCAAGGTCACCTAGTGGAGTTCCATGGCTGAGTGGGGATTCGAACCCTGATCTAAAGAACAGTCGAGAATTCAAACCACTATACCACACTGGCTCTGTGATGGGAAATTGTCCTAATCCCGTCTGTTTTCAGTGTTCAAGTTGTGCATCTTGCTGTTTGGGGAACTAAATTGACACCATCCATGCACAAGAGCAAAGCTGTCAGCTGGACTTGGGGACAATCCAAACTTTGAAATGGTACATTAAAGAAAACTTTAGGGGGAGGGCTAGTAATCTTACAGCGATAACTGAGTAAGCTCAGTGCCTGGGTGCAGGAGGGACTTAGAACAAGTAAGGAAGGGAAAAGGAATGGAGTGGACAATAGTTCTCCATACTGCAACATTTTGTTGCAAATCCCACTCTTTCTTATACCCCAAGAGGTTCTGCTTTAGATACAAATGACAACACATTTTCCATTTTAAGTTCAGAATTAAAAAGAGGTCTTGGTAGTGTGCATGCTTTAGGAACATACTTATAAGCATAGCAACTGAGATGATAAATCAGGAAGTAAAAGTATTATTGTACGAATTCTACAACTTACCTCCATTTATTCATTTCCCAATCAAATGCTTCCACAGTGGACACATGGACTATGCCGTCATAGCCCCCGATGGCTAAGAGGTAGCCGTTTGTAACAGCGAGGCTTACCTGTATGTATATTAGCATCCTTAAGTTACCAGAGTAGATATAGTAAAGCATTTGCATTCTTAAGTTCACCATGGCATATAGAATCATAGAGTCGGAAGAGACCACAAGGGCCATCTAGTCCAACCCCCTGCCGTGTAGGAGTATACAATCAAAGCACACCTGACAGATGGCCATCCAGCCTCTGTTTAAAAACCTCCAAAGAAGGAGACTCCATTACACCCCAAGGCAGTGCATTCCACTGCCAAACAGCTCTTATTGTCAGGAAGTTCTTCCTAATGTTTAGGTGGAATCTCTTTTCCTGGAGTTTGAACCCACTGCTCCATGTCCTAGTCTCTGGAGCTGCAGAAAACAAGCTTGCTCCATCCTCAGTATGACAGCCCTTAAAATATTTAAACATGGCTATCATGTCCCCTCTTCACCTTCTCTTCCCCAGGCTAAACATACCCAGTTCCCTAAGTCACTGCTCATAGGCATGGCTTCCAGACCTCCCATCATTTTGGTTACCCTCCTCTGGACATGTTCTAGCTTCTCAATATCCTTCCTGAATTGTGGCACCCAGAACTGGACACAGTCTTCCAAGTGAGGTCTAACCAAAGCATATAGTGTAAAGGTTTCCTGGGGACTGTTATGCCAGGATGTGGTGCCTGGGATACTTCAGTCATCAAACTTGCAGCAAGGGAGAGATTGAAAGAGACAGACCTACAAGCTTTGATTAATTAATATTTATCCAGGGATGATAAACCTCTATGACCTTGCACTGAATTCAGATGTTGCACATTTGACAAAAAATACACAACCACATCTGTAGGGGAATGTAAACCTGGGTAAGACTCCAACAGAATCCCAGCCTGAAAGTTTACTGACTCAGCATTTGTACTGATCAGCCTGGGTCAATTCCCCTAGCATACCTTGCTCCTTTTTGACTTCATGGGTGGGACAGCAGACCATTCATTGGAAACAGGATCAAATCGCTCCACGCTGCACAGTTCCATGAGGTCATCCCGCCCACCGACAGCATAGATCTTCCCCTGGAACGTAGCACATCCCAGGTCCTCCCGGCAGTTCCGCAGCGGAGGGCAGGGGGTCCACCTGTCTTCCATGGGATTATAACGCTCCACTGGGACGGGCAAGAAAATTAGAATGGCAATGGGCTCCCATCCTATTTATTTCATTTAAATATATCTCTCCCTTTATTGGGGAACCTCAGGGCAATATATGAAAAAAGCACAACTTCTAAAGGGAGAGGGTTCCATAATTGGTGTGCCACAACAAATAAGGCCTTTTCTCATCTCCTCCCACAAGGAGCTGCTGTCACTGATGGTACATATCCTGATAGGCCCCATCTTGGAATATCAAATAATTGGCTATATTCCATTATTTGGCTAAGGTGGCCATCCACGTGGTCACAGGTAAACCAAGGGTGCCAGAATACCAAAGGTGGGCCTTGTGCAAGACCAAGGGATGGGACAGTAGAAATTTCATTTAAAAAAAAACACTTTCAAGACCTCAAGTAAGACTTAACCCATGCGCAGAATGGCCAACGTTGAGCAAGTGACCCAAGACACCAGATGTGCCACCAAATACACTACTGATGCACAAGTGAATCAACGTGTGATGCACATCTGTTCACAATGCACACAAGTGTGCAATGCACCATGTGCCTCCATGAACAATGAACATCCATGCCCAATGTCTATCCATGGTGCAATAGGACCATGTGCCCAATGGCACTGCCATGTGCCACTTCAATTTCACAGTACTGAATTGAATGGGGCTGTGCCACCTCAGGGAAAATGTCCAATCACTTCCATAGGACTTACACATGTGTAAAGAAACAGCAGCTGAATCCTGGCCGAGGTATTAGAACTGGCTGTTCCAGTGTAAACTGAAGGAGGAAGAAAGTGCTTTGGCTTGGAGAACCAGTTTTAAGTGGGAGAGAAGCCAATCCATTTCAAATATTAAATAAATGAATATGAAGCAATAAGGTTCCAGCAGAGGGGGAGGGAATCCATTTTCCCTTGGGCTTTTTGGGCCAGATCATGTCGATAACTGCGACCAGACTTGACTGATACCTGAATACAAAGGGGACTGGCCGTCAGATCCACCGACGGCATATAGGTAACCCTCCAGTACTGCCAAGCCCAGGCCTCTCCGGCGACAATTCATGGGTGCCATCTTGTGCCATCGGTTGAGCAGGGGGTCATACCTAGAGACAAATGTACAACTGTGAGAAAGTACATTAAAAGCAGGGACCCCTGTGTGAGGATCAGGTCATAAAACGAAATTTTCCTGCCATTAACTCTGTGTGCTGGGTTGTGTGCTTTTGATATCTGGTATTCCTTTGAAGTAGTCCTAAGTTGATGTGCTGAGAATAGCTGGGAGAAGATGGGGACTGATGAAACAAAAGTTTGGGGAATACTACAGTGGAAGGGGTGGGGGTTTACAAAGATTTGGATGACCAATGAATGAGTTGCCTGCCAGATTTTGGCTGACTATAAATACTTTTTATTATACCGCTTTTCCTTTGAGCTTCATTTGAAGCAACAATGTTGTACTGCTTACTCTTTAGATTTCTGTTAGTAATAAAGTATATGAGGTCTGTCTATTAAATAACGAGACTGATACAATAACGGATCTTTATTTATATGTATTAAATTCTAATGTTTGTCCCCTTCAATGTACAGTTGTCCCATCACATTCGCTAGGGTTTAGTTCCAGGACCCCCCGTGAAAACCCAAATCCGTGAATACTCAAGTCCCATTATATGCAATGGCATAGCAAAATGGTGTCCCTTATATAAGATGGGAAAATCAAGGTTTGCTTTTTGAAGAATATTTTCAAATCATGAATACTTAAATCCATGAATGCCAAATCCGTGAATGTGGAGGAACAACTGTACTCCCCGTTCACAGTCACACACCAATGCAATCTTGTTTTCCATTAGTCAAAGAAGTGTTGTCTACTGAGTTTAAAGAAGGGGGTACATAATATCCTGGTTATAAGGGAAGGAGGTTGTTGGGGGATTCAAGGTTTAAACTGCTACAGCTCCAAAAAATCAACAACCCAGAATGGCCCACTTAGCATTACTGGTCACTGCCAGCATGGTGCAGTGGTCAGAGTGGTGGAATGGGAGCTGAGAGATCCAGAACGCACCATACCTTTCCACAGTGTTGACACAGAGAAGCCCATCATAGCCCCCAACACAGTATAGGTAGCCTCCCAGCTCAGCCACGGCTACATCTTGTTTGGGTTCACTAAGCGGGGCCACATCCTTCTTCCATTCATTGTTTTCAGGCTCATACCTACAGAGATAGAAGGAGGGAAAGAAAAATGTGTCAGTTCATTTTTCTCCTATATCAGATTTTTTTTTTTTAAGCCTCATAGTTTTCTCACTTCCAAATACGAATGTTAGCACACACTGTGGTCAATTCTTCAAAAGTGAATTGAAACTAAATTCTTCCCCATCTGCACTAACCAAACCCAACAGGTCAGACAGCATGGAGAAGACATGCTGGACTTGCGTGTCATACAAAGATGATACAAAACCCACGTGTCCATGGAAAATCCACTCATGAAACTGATCTTACAATGGGGAATTAATAGCAACTCAAATGGCAAGCAAGAGGCTGTGTATGATTTGAACCTTTAGGCCCTATGTATACAGGTGGAACTGGGAAAAACATGGAGTCAGATGTCCAAAATAATTGATGAAACTTTATTGAACTAAGTATGGCATTCATACATCACATGCATTCATCATCACGCAAGTAAGACTGTCAGAGTAAGGCAGGAAATTGTTAGAAATGGGTTCAGTCTGAGGCTTGTGGGGTAAATTTAAAATGCCCCAGTTTCTTTCTCCTCTTATCATATTCCCCCTTTGTCCTCAGCCTACTTCAGTTGCTATAAACTGAGGTTAAAGTGCAAATTTTTTTTTTATAAAAACAAGCTCTTTCTATCCCAAATGTGAGCAAATTTTAAAACTTGGGGAAATTCTTTATCAAGCATCAAATCAGTGGTAGCGCATGGAGTTGTCCAAAGTCTATATTGGGGATGGGTCCCAGCATCTTGGATAGCTTCTTTAAAGTTCAGACTAAAACCCAGATTGATTCACCATACCAACAATATGGAAGTCACCCAAACAAGTGACCTGAAGAGACCCATCGGAGGTTTGGTTGGGTCCTTCTCTGCTCTCTTTCTGATGGCAGAAACCTCTCTGATGATGCTCTTCTTCTCCAACATCTCAGAGATGAAAAGTGGGACATGTGGCCAAGCAACGTCAGAATGTGGCAAGATGGCCTAGGAGAGGCTGCAGCAGTTTGCTTTTGCCTGGACCTACTGGGAAGGACAATATCCCATCCCCTCCTCTCTTCCCACCCTTGACTTTTTACACCTTGAACTCTATTTGCCACAAATAAAAAATGCTGAGGACAAAGGGGGGAAGTTGGAGGAGAAGAGAGAAACCGGGACATTTTAAAATCAGCTGAAAAAGTGGGAATGCAGAGGATTAATTGGTACTGCCCTTGCCAAATCAGACAGTTGGAGGGTATGGTTGCTATTTTTCAGAGGAAGGAAATGGCAAACTACTCCGGAGCATTCCTTGCCTAAGAAAACCCTATGAAATTCATAAGTCGACAGGCAGCTTGAAGGCACATAAGATACATACATGGTTGCTTGGGTGCAATTTGTCCAGTTTTCATCTGTGCAATGCTGGAAGGTATGAAGTTCTGATGCTAAAAGCTGTTGCATCAAAGACCTCACACACCATGTAAGGAAGAAACACTGATTTGCAAATGGAGGCTTTCTTTATCGTTAAGAAGCTGACCTCACTGCCAGAATGTGGGTTTGCATCACTGGAGTGGTGTATCAGCAAAGCAATCTCACTCAGGTAGTCGAGAAACTGTCCCTGGGAGCCAAGGAGAACCTCGAAATACCGCGTGACGCATCTCTGACACATGCTCCTGGTCTCTCAATTAAGCATATATTTAGCCCCAAGGATTTCAACCCTCTCACACTGCAACCCTGGTGGAATGAGCGGGGGGGGGGAGACACTGAGTTTGTCTTTAAGGAGAAAACGTAGCAGTAACTGGGCTGTCAAAGCTATTAGTCAGAGGGGAACATGATCACTTCATGCCTGCTAAAGAGACACAGGGGAAGACAAGATGTGGAGCAGCAATGATGATTATTATGCAATTGGGCTGTTATGGCAATGTGCCGGGGTGGGAGGTGGGGGTGGACAATTCCTAGAGGGCACGATTTTTATTTATTTATTTATTTAAATATTTATATCCCTCCCTATATCAGGAGATCGCAAGGCAGTGTACAAGTAAAATCAATCTAGGCAGATGAAAACTGTTTAAAACAAAAAAAAATTATTTAAATTAAGTTAAAAAGAACACATTTCACCATAGCCTCCAACTGTCTCGATTTGGCAGGGACGACCACAATTAATCCTCTGTCTTCCCACTTTTTCAACTACTTTTAAAATGTCCCAATTTCTCTCTCCTACTGCTACTTCCCCACTTCATCTCCAGTTCATACTTCAATTGTGGCAAAGTGAATTCGAAGTGCAAATGTTTCTACGCCATTACCTTAGCAGAGGGAGAAGAGCAGAGGGTGTGGAGTCTTACCCTTCCCAGTAGGCTCAGGCAAAATGGTAAAATATTCTGGAAGGAAGGATGGAAGGAAAGAAGGAGGCAGGCAGGACAAGAGTACCTCTGAGCATATAGCTCAGACTAAGGTATGGTTTTCCCCCAGTACTGAAACTTCAACCCTTCTATGAAAAAAAAAACCAAAGCCTTGTATTTTCCCCTTAAGCTTTCTGCCTAAAGGCCTTACCACACTCCAAAGAAAAGCAGCAACACAGCAAGAATGTTCCATCTTCCACACTGCCTTACCACATGATATTGTTGTTCTTCCAGCGTTCTTTCACAAAATCATAGCGTTGGAAGAGAGCACAAGGGCCATCTAGTCCAACCCCCTGCCCTGCAGGAACACAAATCAAAACACCCCCAACAGATAGAAATCCAGCTGCTGTTTAAGAACTTCCAAAGAAGGAGACTCCAACACACTATGAGGCACTGTATTCCACTTCTGAACAGCTCTTACTGTCAGGAGTTTTTCCTAATGTTTAGGTGGAATCTCTTTTCCTGTAGTTTGAGTCCATTGCTCCATGTCCTAGTCTCTGGAGCCATAGAAAGCAAGCTTGCTCCATCCCTTCAAATATTTAAACATGGCTATCATATCCCATCTTAACCTTCTCTTCTCTAGGCTAAACATACCCATCTCCCAAAGCCACTCTTCATATGGCATGGCTTCCGCCATTTTGGTCACTTTTCTCTGGATACGTTCCAGCTTCTCAATGTCCTTCTTGAATTGTAGTGCCCAGAACCACAAGTTCCTGTCCCACGGAGGACCAAGGTGAAACCGCATCTTTTTGCTAATGTTTTTTTTCTGGTTAGCAAAAAGAAGTGGTTTTACCTCGGCCCCCCCACGGTACCAGAACGAAAGAATGAAGATGTCATGCAGTAAGGCAGCGTGGATGATGGATCGTTCCTGCTCGCATGCCCCTTTTCTGTGGGGTGTGGTAAGCCTGTATTTGTTGTTTTTGTTAAATAACTGAGGGTCAGCAATCCTTGCAGATCTACTGGAAATCAGATGTACAAGTAAATCCTAACCTAGCTACTGCTCTCTCCTCCTACTCCCAAGCTTGCTTTCTGAGTTGATTACAGCTTTTCCTAATCCATCCTCATGACAAATTCTCAACAAACTAAGCTGGTCCTAGCTTGTCCACTAGGTTTCATGCCCAGGTAGGGTTTATGAACTCAAGACTTCCCAATCTAAATCCAGCACACTATTCACTTTGTTAAAAAAAAAAAAAAAGGCAAAGAAAAATACACCTAAATGGGAGCATTGCTAATACCCTAACCATCTGGACCAGATATTTCTGTCCCATCTCCTTGCTTCTGGAAACTCAAGCCTATTTGAAGCATCCTGCCAGGGGCGTAACAGTTTTACAATCATCAACTACTTCAGTCCCTTCTCGGGTTTCTGATTGAGTAGCCGAAGGGAGATGGTTCAGATCTGTCAAATTCTAAGAACTCAGCACTTTCACGGTGGATACAACCAGTATTCCCAAAGGCCTCTTTCAAATGATTGGGACTTGTATTTACTGTCGTGGCAATTCAGAGTGATCAGGTGACCTGTGACTGTTGTTGCTTAGCTTATTCGTTGCCAATATTTTTTTTTTCCAAATAGGCACATTGTTTGCTCAAATGAGCATTGATGGCTGGTGGTGGTTAGCAACGACACATACACCACCTGCTCGGACTGCCACACTTAAAGAAAAAAGTTAAAGCAAACAGTTAAAACAGACCACTGGCTGCCAGTCTGTTTCTAGGAACAATTCAAATTGATGGTTAGGGTTAGGGTGATGGTTTTCATTAAAGTGATGGTTTTCATCTACGAAGCCCCATAGGGCTCAGATCCAGGTAATTTGAAGGACTGTATATCCCTCTACAAGCCTGCTCATTTCTTGATATCTTTTGGGGAGGCCTTTCTCTCCGTCCCACACACACCCCCTCACAAGTCCATCTGGTGGGAACACAGGAGAGGGTTTCTTGGTGGTTGCCCCCAAGCTCTGTAACTCCATCCCCAGAGAGATTAGACTGGCACCATCCCGACTTTCTTTCCATAAAGAGCTGAGCACGTCCCTATTTCAACAGGCTTTTGAGGAGGGATTGTTTTCGTGGGACAGGCCTTGTACAATGCACTGGATTTTCTAGTTCTTTTTGTCGTGCTGTTGTGTGTGCATGTTTTGTGGTTTATGTTTTTACTGGTTTTCAATTTTGGGGGATAGCTGGGTCACTTTTGAACTTTTGAATTGTGTGAACATTCAATTAAAAAAAAACAACTGTTGTAAGCTGCCTTGAGTCCTAAACTGGAGGAAAAGTGAGATGACAGTGAAGATTTATTTAGTTATTTAATTTATATGCTGCCTTTCTCCCAGAGTGGGACCCAAGGGAGCTCACACGAAAAAAAATCAATTAAAATACATCAATACAATTTAAAATGATTAAAATCAATGAAGATGGAGGAGGAGGAAGAGGAGGAGGAGGAGAACAACAACAACAACAACAAGGTAATGATGATAACAGTTTTGGAATTCTTTTATGATCAATGACAGGGGTAGAAGAAGACTAAATTTTCCCTCTTGTTTAAGTAGAAGCAGTTCTGGGATGTCACATTTTCTGTCACGGAACTGACAGAGTAGGATAGTCCCTTGAGTGCTTGCCGAGGCTCACCTCATACGTTTGGAAATAGATCCCATAAAAATGCCACAAGCCTCCCACACATGTATTCACACAGCCCAGAACGAGGTAATGAGCTTTCCTAAATAGGCATGGCAGGATTTGGAACCGGTTCATCCCAAATCCATCTTGTTCATCTCACATCCACACAAACAGAAGACATCCATAGTCCTTTCACAATTACAGTATAGCACTTTGATTCCACTTTAACTGCCTTGGTGGCAGCCTATGAAATCTTGGGATTTGTAGCTTGGGGAGGCACTAGAGCTGTCTGGTAGAGAAGTGAAATGAAGGAAATGAATGAAACGAATGAAAACGCAAGTACTTTTCAAGGCAACATTTTCTCATTGAGTCCTTTCCCTCACCCTGGGAACCAGGGAAGAGGGTCCGGGCCTTGAGACTCAACGTGGGGTCCTGAAATCTGGAAACTCTCTTCCCTCACCAAGACACCACTGCTGATCATCAAGGTCCCAGCAGTTACCGAAACTCATGAGATTATCAGACAAGAACAAAAAAAAGCGTTCCCATCTAGCAATCCCCTCTCCTGCCTCTCTTCCATCCCTGTAACAGGAGAAAAAAGTTTCCAGACCTACCTTATCAGCAGGGCAGCCCAGGAGTGAATGGAGCTCGAATGGAGCTCCTTTCGCTTCCTGGTTTCAAATCCCAGCCATTCTCGCAAGAAGACGAGAGCGTGGGAAATTCAAACATAAAAAGTAAAATAAAAGACAAAAAGTTACACCAAGCACCTAAACATACTTAAAACATAACAAGTAACCCGGGGAGGCTACAAAAAAAGTGTGTCACTTACCTCGATGTCCCGATCTCACCCAGAAGTGTTCTGGTACGGACCTCCCATTGACACTGGCATCACACCAGTATAATGGGGAACCTTTTCAGAGGCAGGACATTTGGTTACAGAAACAGAACGGAAGATCCATTGATCAATAATAAAGCAGTGCCGGCAGAACGGCAGCAGCTTGGGTGCATGACGAGATGGGAACAACGTCGTCTGAAAAGGAAGTCATAGAATCATAGAATCATAGAATTGCAGAGTTGGAAGAGACCACGAGGGCCATCCAGTCCAACTCCCTGCCACACAGGAAATCATGATCAAAGCATCCCCGACAGATGGCAATCCAGCCTCTGTTTAAAGACCTCCAAGTCCTTTAGCGATCTCCTGGCATTGTGATAACACCATATTTAGCACGACTGATAATCTCCGCTGTTTCTCCTTACCTCTCAACGCTGCTGAGGCACACCACACCATCATAGCCACCCACTGCATAGATGGAGCCATTCAGAGAAGCTACTCCAATGCCAGTGCAATGCCTTGAGACGGGTCCCAGAACTTTCCATTCATGGTCCAGGGGGTTGTAATACTCCACACCGCTCACGTTGCCACTGGGGCTCAGTCCTCCAACTACAAAATGAAATTTGAGGGAGAGGGAATATTTTAGAACAGAGAAAGTAATCAACTCAGGACTGAATAGCTGTCTTCAAAAGAGCGGAGGAAAGAGACAACATCCACCCTATCAGCTCCATTCTGGGTGCAGTAAAGAGTGGAAACAAGGCCATTCTGTTGGCTCCATCAGCTCCATCAGGCTCCTCCCTCCAGCTAGAGTTACCAAGTGAAATAAGGGATGGAGCTTCTGTCCCTTTGGTAGTAACATCTCATGTTCTACAGGGATAGGAGCAATGTCACTTATTTCACCTGGCAAGCCAACTAGCAACAGCCATTCCTGCAGCAGAAGGAACAATGGGAAGTGGACCTATTCCACCAGTTCAGCTGAGACACCAACAACATTTGGCTCCTTTTCACCATAAAATGTCCTGATTCCAGGGAGTCATAACAGGAACTTTTAGCTAAGAACTAAATGCTTGAATTTACTAACCGTGTGAGTTTTCAGATTTTATCAGACAACCCTTGTTAAAATGCTCTTTTGCCGGCATAGAAAAAAACATTTTTATGCTGGCAAAAGAACACTCCCCTCCACACTCACCTTCTTCTCCCAGCAAAGGATGGAGCCCTGTTCACTTCCTCACTTGAAATCCCGCAAGACTTTGTTGCAAGGGCAATTTAAAAATAAAAGCAAAATAAGCACATTTAAAGTTGCACAAAGCACACAGACACACTTTAAAGGTCCAAAGTAACCTAGGGAGAGTCATAAAAAGAGCAAAACATACCTGGATGTCCCAATCTGACCCCGAAGTGTTTGTGCCAGACCAGCCACTCTTGCTAAAGTGACGAGAGTTAAATGGCCAGAGGTTTCACACACCGGCAATAAAGTGGCAGGGGGATCTATTGATGGCTTAAGCTGTCAATTAAAAATGATGGGATTTTGACAGGGCATAACCGTAAAAGGGTGACGTCACCTGATCTGCGCACCCTTTCGTGGTTATGTGGCATCATTATGGTGTCATATTTTGTCTGTCTGATAAAGTCCTATCTCTTCCCTCCTCATCCCTTTTACATCTTGTGTCATGTTTTTTAGATTATTATTCCTGGGGACAATGATTGCTTCTTTATTATTGATCTTAAATTTTAAAAAAACAATCTGGGTGTCCTTTGGGCTGGACAATAGTATTAAAGTGTTGGTATTGGGGCCCTAAATGTTCCTGCTAGGAACAGTCCTGCTAGGATTTGCATTACACATGGCTATCACTACAACACCCATGACATATGAGGAGTTTTTCCTATTAGAATTTTAAAACATTTGAAATTTGGTGATCTCAGTAGCAGAGTTAAAGTTATGATTAGCAGAAGTTTTGGGAACAGATTAAGCCAGCCATCTCCTTCCCACACACAATATATCTAGCTGAGAAATAGAACAAGCTTAGTCTTTTTTAAAAGTATTTTTAAAAAATATGGTAGCTTACGTCCAAAGTATCATGTGCAAATCAATACACAAGTTCAGCATCTTCAGGTAGGTAGGAGGAAGAAATATGAAGGTCTACATGCTGTTCAGAACTGAGAGTCATCTTTATCTAGAGAGCTACTTTAAACCACATGCTTGATAGAGGAAGGTTGATACAAAGTGTGCTTGCTTGGGGCTTGTTCCCCAGAGAACAAAAGGTGCCTGTGGACATTTTCAGACAGCGTTTTAGCGTGCCTACTGAGGGAGGAGCTCCCGGGAGAGGGATGGCGCCGTTGCGCGGCAGGGGGTCGTTTTTGGACGACGCCGTCCCTCTCCCAAAACCATCAGTGTCACTTCCGTGAAGCTTCAGAAGCCGCAGAGCTATATTTTAATCACGGAAGCTCCTCCTGCGGTAGGCACGCTAAAACGCTGTCTGAAACTGTGACCAGGAAGAGGAGATGTACGTAAACAAGCAAACAGGCAATCAGCCATAATCACACTTTGCATAAACTTCTAGAGAGAACATGCACTTTAACTACCATGGCGTTCGTGCATGCAAAGGTTGTTAATCCCAACATTTTAAGTTCCTATGCTGCTGCTGGGGCTTGTAGAACTGTTGGACACTGGGGACTTTTTTCCTTATGCCCTGTGCCAATGATGCCCAGTTTTATTCATCTTGCACAAGTGTGACTTTTCCACTCCCAGAATCTGTCACCTGAGACAGTCGCCTCACTCTACCTAATGATAGGACCAGCCTTGGTTAATCACAGAACAATCCTGCATTGATTCATATTTATATGGGTTCTGGAAATACCGTAAAGGGACCGGATCCTGTCTGAATGTCAGAACTAAGCAGGGTCACCCCTGGTTAGTATTTGGATGGGAGACCACCAACAATTGCCAGGTGCTGTAGGCTGTAATCCAGAGGAGAGGACTGGCAAAACCATCTCTGAGTATTCCTTGCCAAAGAAAATTCTGTGAAATTTATGGGGTCGTCATAAGTCAACAGGCAACTTGAAGGCTAGTATGCATGCACACACGCACACATGCACACACACACAAACAGATACCCTAAAGCCACCAGATCCTGTTTGATCTTGGAAGCTAAGCAGGGTCAGCCTTAGGTAGTGCTTGGATGGGAGACCACCAACAAATACCAGGTGCTGTAGGCTATATTCCGGAGGAAGGGGCTGGCAAAACCACCTCTAAGTATTCTTTGCCAAAGAAAACTCTGTGAAATTCATGGGATTGCCATGAGTCAACCGGCAACTTGAAGGAACAGACACACAGGCATAGCATAGGGAAAGATTGGCCATCAGGCTTCAGTGGAAAAGTAATTCCCTCCTCCTTTGGTGCTGCTAGTCCTGACATTTCTCTCCCACCTGGAGAACAGGAGAAGCACACTGAGGCTTCCTTGAGACTTCAGCTGGTGCCTGAGACCTGACAACCCCAGCTGGACAAAAACTTGTCAGTGTGCCCTCCTCCTTCTCATTGTATGTTTGCTTTCTTCCCCTTCTTTTCCCAAGCCAGCCAAATTCAAAAGGGAGAGGATACAACATGCCAAAGTTAGTGCTCCTTGCTCCTCTTGCTGCTTGGTTGCTTGGTTGCTTGCTTGGAGACCAAAGCAAGACCTAGGAGCCTGGCTAAGGCATGGACTCTAGCAGGTGCTTAGTTGAGAGCTAATGAGAAAGGAATGCAACCTTTAATGCTTTCTAGTCATTGACTTGCACAAGAACTCTTTCAGGAATCAGAGAAAAATGGCTGAAAAAGTCCTGCATGCTTCCCTCTCTCTGAGACAGCAATAGATTTTCCTTGTTAACAGCTCTATTTCCAGAGACAGGTGTAAACTTTCCCCTCTGATGAGTGACAACTTGCCAACCTGCAACGTTTCACCTTTCCCAGCAAGCAAGGGTTTTCTTCCGAGCTGAAGTCATTAACAGGAGCTCAGCATAGTTCCATAGAGAAGATCACCCATTTAATTGGGGCTGGGGAGGTATCCTTCACCGTGGGTGGGGAAAGATTCTTAAACCAGCTCTTCATGTGTCTCTCCAATAATGGATCACTGCAGGATTGTTTTGTGATTAACAAGGGCCAGTGCTATCATTAGGTAAAGCGAGGGGACCGTCTCAGGTAGAAGACGCTGGGGACATGGCAGTACTGACAGACTAGTCATAGCATCCAACTGTCCCAATTTGGAAGAGACAACCCTGATTAATCCTGTATCATCCAAGTGGGAAAGGATACAACAACACAATTCTAGGCTGCATTAATAAGAGTATAGTGTCTAGATCAAGGGAAGTACAATACGACCCCCGTATCCACTGATTCATTATTAACTGATTCAATTATCCATGGGACACAAAACAGTACATCTACCATAGAGTCTTCCTAGACAATGTGTCCTCTCTAGATCAAGGGAAGTACAATACGACCCCCGTATCCACTGATTCATTATTAACTGATTCAATTATCCATGGGACACAAAATAGTATATCTAGCATAGAGTCTTCCTAGACAATGTGTCCTCTCTAGCCATTTTCTAGGTCCTCCAAGGCAACTCTGTGGTATTTTAAACAAGAAGTCCCGTTATTTTCAAGGGTGTTTTTGACCACACTCTCACATTGCTTGGCCACAGGTGTGACCTGGTTTTCCTCTGTGAAATGTTGGAGTCCCTGGTCTTTGTCTCAGGGAGCAAAACTTGGTAAGAGTGCTCTGATATTCATCGACTATGAATCAGCACTGAAAATAACATTCCTAGGATGCTTATCACACCAGCTGCCCTAGCTGGACCTCATCATATGAGTCTTGTAGGTTGCAAAGAGAATGTTATTTATTTATGTCTTTGCTTGTTTATTTAAAGCATTTTTAGCCTGCTCCTTAGCCAGAAAGGCTCCCAGGGCAGCTGACACAGATCAGTTCTACAAGAGAGTCCCTGGAGGAGAGAAAGCTTATGTGCAGAGAAAAAGGAAGAGGCAAACAGACTAACTAGGCTTCATTTTTCCCCTATGTTTTGGACCCCCAATTCCCATCAGCTCCAAGCAGCAATCAGGAATGGTGGAAGTTGTAGGGTATCAGGTTGAGGAAAGCTGGTGCAATAGAATCCAAAAACTAGAGGTGGAAAAAGCCAAAAGGGGGAAAGCAACTGTGCCTACAAAAACTCACGCTATACTAAATTTGCTAGTCTCTCAAGGCACTGCAAAACCCTTGGTTGATTTAACTATCCCTTGCAATGTATATCTGGTTCATGCTTTTTTATTCACTGTGATTTTATTATGTCAATTATAGTGTACCAGTAAGAGTGCCCATACAATAAGAATTAAGGGGCTGTTTCTAGTTGCATCTGACCCTGAGCAGGCATGCAGTCCCTTCCAGAGGTGAGTGGAAGAGACTGTTGGCTACTTTGGGATGATTTTTTGGGGTGCTGTTTCAGAGTAGGATGCCTGAAACAATTTGTTGTTGTTAACTGCTGTCAAGTCAACTTCGACTTATCGCAACCCTATGAACAAGAGACCTCCAAGTCACCCTGTCCTCAACAGCCCTGTGCAAGTCTTGCAGACTCAGGGCAGTCATAGCTTCCTTGCTTGAGTCTGTAATGTAGTCCTCCTCTTTTCTTACTGCCTCCTACCTCACCAAATGTTATCTTCTTTATCATCATCATCATCTTTAATTCTATCCCACTTCTTTCCCAATTTAGGATTCAAAGCGGCATATAATAAAAATATTTTGTTAAAATCAGCAAAATACAAACGTTAAAACAGAATTAAACAAGAAAAAGTTTAAAACAGCTAAAATTTAAAAAACAACAACACACATACACATAGACAACACACACATATACCCCAGCAACCCCAGCAACACACATTAACCACTGCCCCTGGTGGCGCAGTGGTTAAATGCCAGTACTGCAAGCCACCAGGTTGCAAGTTCGATTCCAGCCGGCTCCAAGGTTCACTCAGCCTTCCATCCTTTCATAGGTTGGTAAATTGAGTACCCAGTTTGTGGGGGCAATTAGCTAACACACATTGGAAACTGTTTAAGGCAGTGTAGATGTGTAAATAGCTATTGCTTAAAATAATTTGTAAGCCGCTCTGATAGCCTTGTGTCTGAAGAGCGGGGTATAAATAAATAAATAAATAAATAAGCAAGACCATCGGCAAAGGCCTGCCAAAACAAGAAAGTTTTTACTTGGCTCCAGAAGGGAGGCAGAGAGGGTGCCAATTTGAGAGAAGGACACGGAGCAATAGACTCAAACTACAGGAAAAGAGATTCCATCTAAACATTAGGAAGAACCTCCTCACAGTAAGAGCTGTTGGACAGTGGAGTACACTGTCTCAGAGTGTAGTGGAGTTTCCTTCTTTGGCGGTTTATGAATAGAGGCTGGATGGCCATCTGTCAGGAATGCTTTAATTGGGTATTCCTGCATGGCAGGGGGTTGGACTAGATGGCCCTTGTGGTCTCTTCCAACACTATGATTCTATGATACTATTCTATGACTTCTCTGGGCAAGGGGTTCCAGAGGCTTGGGGCAACCACTGAGGAGGCCCTCTCCCAAGTTCCCACCAAAGGTACCTGGGAGAGTAGTGGGACAGAGAGAAGGGCCTCCCCAGCAGATCGAAGAGCCCAGGTTGGTTTATAAGAGAGCATACAGTCCTTCAAATAACCTGGACCTGAGCCATGTAATGAGTCAAGTCTTCTCATGATACGTCCAAAAAAAAGTCTCAGTTTAGTCATCTTGGCTTCTAATGAGAGTTCAGGCTTGATTTGATCTAGGACCCATTGATTTGTCTTTTTAGCAGTCCACGTAACTATAGGACTCTTTCTACAGCACCACATCCCAAGCTTTAGAAGGTCACTCAAATGAATCCACTCCTCAAATATACAGCAATATGACTTCAGCATACCCGCCAATATTTCACAGATAAAACCCAGGACGTGTGTGGTCAAGATGGCAAAAGTTATTAAAAAGGAAGAATGGCCAAACTAGGAGAAGCTGCCGACACCATCCTCTCTTCTCCCCCCAAGTGAGCTGAGTACAAACTACTTTGGTACTTTGAACTCAAGTTTTCAGCAGTTGAAGTAAATGGATGACAAAGAGGGAAACAGGAGGAGGGGAAAAAAACTGGGACCTTTGAAAAGTAGCTGAAAAAAGTGAGGCAAACAGAGGATTAATCAGGACTGTCCCTTCCAAATTGGGACAGTCAAGGGAGGTGTCTCCTGTTACTCAGGTGGGGGAATATCCTACCTGAGTTGCCCTTCAGTCTTTATATCCTCATTTCCATTAGCATAAAGAAGCTGTATTTTTCCATATACCAGAAAGAACAACACATTATACTTACTAGCATAAAGAAGTTCAACTGGACGCCTTCTTTTGGAGGCTGCGTATTTCGTTCTCCGGCTAAATGGCTTCCTCTTTGGTTCAATCCATTCCCTTTAAGCAAGATTCCTCTATCAGCATCAACATCACCACCACCATCACTTCCCAAATTATTATTATTTATTACATTACCAAAACCATCTCGGCAAGTGGCTATTTTAGTTGTAGCTATTGAGAAGGTTTAAGATGCTGCTGACTTAGAGAAGCGTCAGTGCTTGTAAAAAGGAATGGCGTGCCGGAGTTCAGTCATTCCAGGAAGCCTTTAAAAAGCTCTATTCTTACCCCCACACACACAAAAAAAGGAGGCAAGGATATATTTTAAAGCCATCTGTAGATAGCATTCTTGATTCAGTGAGAGTCAGGAAGCAATACACTGAGGGGTCTTTTAAGGAGATGGAAAAGAATTTTGGTTCACCCAGCAAACTCAAGCACCTTTGCTGCCTCTGTTTCTACAAGTCCCGCTGTGCCATGTCTCCTAACTTCCATATCCTTCTCATTCCACGTCTCTGTTTAGCTTCTTTGTGTTCCTAGTCCTCATGACACTTCCATCTCTGCCCTCAGCTGCTCTCCAATAGTATCCCAAGATCTTCTTTTTAGCAACTTCGCAGCATGACCCACAGTGTAGGGAAAGCTTTAATCCTTGACTTCTTAAAGATTTTAAATCTACAGCTTGCATCTGTTGGTGTTTTGCACACGCCTAAATTCCCTTATGCTTGTGATTGTACTTTTTTGGCCATGGCACAACATCTATATTCAGTTCACAGTTCTGTAAGTGTGACTATTGCATATGATGTGTCAAATACTTGGATTGCGTCCCCAAAAATGTGAGTGTGAATGTTACTCTAGAATCTCAGCTAACAATGGATTTTAAATATACACAAGATAGACAAATTTACAGACCAACATACGTAAAGTGACTGATGCCCCCTCTCCCATGATCCCTCCCCTTATTAAAATTAGTATATTAATCCAGTGGTTCTTAACCTGTGGTCCAGCGACCCCCGGGGGCCACGATGTTTGCACAGGGGGTCCGCGAAGTCTTAACGGCTGCTTGTCACACCTCCTCCCTGCAGTGGAGTGGCCATGTGACAGGAGGCAAGGCAAAAGCTGGGTGGCTGGCTTGGCCTGCACATTGCCATTCAATCCACTCCAGCCACAAACTTGTAGGAAAAAGCAGGAGAAAAGTCTTCTGTCCCTCTCCAGTGCCTCAGAAGGGAGGTTTAATGGATGGTATAATTGTATTATTATTGTTATCAAGTATTATTATTATTACTACTACTACTGCTACTACTAGGGTAAATCTTGAGTTTAAAATCTTGAGTTTTAAAAGGGTTCTAAGTCTTGGGGGCCCACAGCAACAAAAGATATTAAAAGGGGGTCCCTGGCAAAGAAAAGATTAAGAGCCACTGGATTAATCTATTTACTTACCCTCTTTCTTCATAGATACCCATCCTCACACACACTGGCAGTGTTCCTTTGCCGAGCAGAGAGAGGTTTGCCTGTCTAATTTGGGGGCAAAGCATCAGGCTTATATGCAAACTCCAGAGCCAAAAATAGGAATGTCGAGCATAGCAAGAGGTTGGGGGGCACCACGCCATGTGTCTGTGAAATGCCACTCAAGCCATTGTTCCTGCCCCAAACCACAAGCCGTGCTCAGCAAAACAAGATATCTGATACCCTGCGAGAGTTATCTTTCCAAGTCAAAAAAATTCTGTGCTCAGTCTGTAAAGGAATCTCAAGTTCATCTAGTTTGTTTAATCACATTTGTATCCTGGTCATTTTTTTTCCCCCTGGTAGAAATCCAGGTTCCCTAAAAGAACATTGTATATGGATTTTTGAAATTGCATTTTAAAGTTGGTGTGGGTTGCGAAATTGGTTTTATATAAGTTTTGTAACAGCTGTTTATATATTTACTGCAAATTTCCCTGAAGACCTTAAAAGGGTGCCTGACATGTCAAATTGTTATTACCTTTTCTGTATTGTTTGTGGTTGGAAGCCTTTAAAAAAAAAAAACATTTCCAGAAATTCCAAAGCAGTTTACAGCAAAAGTAATAAATTATAAAATCATACCTTCCAACATTTCACAGATGAAAACTGGGATGTAAGTGGCCAAGCAACAAATCCACATAACACAAATAATCCAGTTTGAAACTGGGTTATTTGCCATGGCTGCTTCCTATGGAATCCTGGGATTTGTAGTTTTAAAAGGTCTTCAGCTTTCTCTGCCAAACAGTGCTAATGCCTCACCAAACTATAGATCCCAGGATCCCATAGGAAGGAGTTTCAAACTGGATTATTTGTGTACTTTGGATTTGGCCAGAATGGGGTCAGAATGGCAAACATTATTAAGGACGAAGGACTGACAAGCCAAGAGAGACTACAGCAGTTTGCTTTTGTCTGAGTTTACAGAGAAGAACAAGAGTCCACCTCCTTCGTGATTTCCTGCATGGCAGGGGGTTGGACTGGATGGCCCTCGTGGTCTCTTCCAACTCTGCAATTCTATGATTCTATGATTCTCTCTTCCCCCTCCTGCTGAATTAATGGAGTGGAAACTACTTTTCCACTTTGAATTCAGTTTGCAGCAATAGAAGCTGAAAACAAAAGTGGGAGTAGAAGAAAAACTGGGGCATTTTAAAAGCTCCTGAAAAAAACGGGACAACAGAGGGTTAATGGTACTGTAATTGCTCAATAGGGACAACTGGGGGTTATGTATAAATAAATACGTCTGTCAAGCCCAATTTCATAGAATCATAGAATTTCTTCTTCTTTTTGAAAATTCTTGATAGCTTACTTGGGGTTTCCATTGGGGAGGGGTTTATAAGCCAGACCTCCACCAGTTTGGTTTCAGCAAAAGTACTATATCATGAGAGAGCCAGCACGGTGTAGTACCGTAGTTTTAATGTTGGACTACAGCTCTGGGAAATCGGGGTTGACATCTCTCACCAGCCCCCATTCATGGAAATCCACTGGGTGGACAAGTCCTACTCTCTCAGCCTCAGAGGATAGAATCATAGAATTGTAGAGTTGGAAGAGACCACAAGAGCCATCTAGTCCAACCCCCTGCCATGCAGGAAATCATGATCAAAGCACTCCTGACAGATGGCCATCCAGCCTCTATTTAAAAACCTCCAAAGAAAGAGACTCCACCACACTCCCAGGCAGTGTATTCCACTTCTGAACAGCTCTTACTGTCTGGAAGTTCTTCCTAATGTTTAGGTGGAATATCTTTTCCTGAAGTTTGAGTCCTTCACTCCGTGTCCTTGTCTCTGGAGCAGCAGAGAACAAGCTTGCTCCACCTTCAGTATGACATCCCTTCAAATATTTAAACACAGCTATCATGTCACCTCTCAACTGTCACTTCTCCAGGCTAAACGTAATGGCAAAGCCCTTCTGAACAAATCTTGCCAAGAAAACCCCATGATAAGTTTTCCTTAAGGTCACCATAAGTCAGAAATTACTCGAAGGCATACATGAAAAGAGTGATAGTGTTGTCTTGAAAACCCAGATGCCTAATGCACTGGAATTCAGCTATTGAGTCCTAGTTCTACAGGGTTGGAAAACTTCAGTAAATTCTGGACCTGCTTGGATCTAGACCCCTCCCCCCTCTCTGGCTTTTCTTTGCAAACAAAGATTCAGGAAGGACTCATCCTGCGCTATCTGCAAGCGCGCTGATGACTAAAAAGGCCAATCCGAGATAAACAAGTCCGGTTGCAGAAAGCACAGCAGAGGGTCTCCTTGGGTGATGTTTCCGGGTTGTGATTCTTTCTGCGTTGTCGTTTCTCTTCAAGACTTGTTCGGCGTGAGTTCTCAAATAAGGCTGCAGCATTGTGGATAGTGCGTCTCCATGCCTCCCAATGTGAGGCCAGGGCGGACCATTGTTGGTGATCACTTTGGCCGAGCCTGAGATGTTGTTTCAGGGAGTTTTTGTATCGCTTTTTTTTGGAGCACCCCTCTTACGCTGGCCCGTGGCGAGTTCCAATGTCCCAGCAAAAATGTTGCATGTTCTTTTACTAAATGGGTCCATGGTAGTCATCTGCAGATTGGTGCATCTGTGGATTGCCACACTCCATATTAATCAATGGCAGTGTGTGCACACAGGTGCATAAGGGCACATCCATGTGCAGGCGTTGCCACTGATTAACATGGGGCTTTTTCCCATCCGCTTTTTTGCCATCCATGGAGGAGACCCAGAACCAAACCCTCGTGGATGGGAAGGATCCATTGTAAAAAATTTCTTAAACTATTCATGTATTAAAATATTTCTGCCTCTCCTTCCTTCCCCTCTCTCAGCTGCAAGGAAAACCATAATTGTTTAGCAGTAAGGAAGCATTTCACAAAGTCACCCATCTCCACTACTAATATGAGGGTTGTCCCCCCACCAAAATAAAAAAGCAGGAGAGAAAAGTGAGAATGACAGGCAGGTCTTCCAGCCAGAGCAACTTTGAAGTCAACCAGTTAAGACCTTGAATTAATACATGGAAGGGCAAAGGAGAAGCGAGACCTTTGAAACCCCTTAATTGAATTTGGAGAAAATCTCCACAGTACAAGGGGAGGCGAGGAGGCCATAATCCCATCACCATGGCAATTGCAACACATCTCCCATGAGGCTTCTGTTCTAATGTTTGAGAGCCGGAGGTAAAAGTGACCTTCCTGACTCATGAACAGGAGCAGCACCTCTCGCCTCTTGCATGGCCAGGGACACCCCTTATCAGGAATGCAAAATTATCCTCCATCGAACTGTTTCATTTGTTCTTCTTGAACCTTCAAGTATACTTTTGGTATACTTTTGATAATGGTGTTTATAGATATACAGTCAGATCCCCATAACGACAGAACCAATCTCCATGGTTTCAGTTTTCTGCAGGACACAAAATTGGGGGCCACATACCACAGAATCACATTGGAAAATCATAGAATCATAGAGTTGGAAGAGAGCACGAGAGCCATCTAGTCCAAATGCCTGCCCTGCAGGAAGATACAATCAAAGTACTCCCGACAGATGGCCATCCAGCCTCTGTTTAAAAGCCTCCAAAGAAGGAGACTCCACCACACTCCCAGGCAGCAGCATATTCCACTGTTGAACAGCTCTTACCAGCAGGAAGTTCTTCCAAATATTTAGGTGGAATCTCTTTTCCTGTAGTTTGAACCCATTGCTCCATGTCCTAGTCTCTGGAGCAGCAGAGTACAAGCTTGCTCCATCCTCAATATGACATCCCTTCAAATATTTAAACATGGCTATCATGTCCCCTCTCAACCTTCTCCTCCCCTGGCTAAACATACCCAGCTCCCTAAGCTGCTTCTCATAGGGCATCACGGCTTCCAAACCTCCCACCATTTTGGTTGCCCTCCTCTGGACACATTCCAGCTTGAGTTGTGGTGCCCAGAACTGGACACAGTATTCCAGGTGAGGTCTTACCAAAGCAAAATAGAGTGGCACTGTGACTTCCCGTGATCTAGACACTATACTTCTATTGATACAGCCCAAAATCGCATTGGCCTTTTTAGCTGCTGCACCACACTGCTGACTCGTATTCAGCTTGCCGTCCACTAAGACTCCTAGATCCCTTTCGCATGTACTGCCCTCAAGCCAGGTGTCACCCATCCTATATCTCTGCATATCATTTTTACTGCCCAAATGTAGTAACCTACATTTCTCCCTGTTGAAATTCATTTTGTTAATTTTGGCCCAGCTTTCTAATCTGTTGAAGTCATTTTGAATTCTGTTCTCTGGAATATTAGCTACCCTCCTAATTTGGTGTCATCTGCAAACTTGATAAGCATCCCCTCTCTAGGAATCTTCTAGGTCCTCCAGCGCACCTCTATGGTACGTTTTTACTGAAAGTCCTTTATTTTAATAGGGTTCAGTGTTATCCATGGTCTCTGGTATCCAAGGTAAGTCTGGGAACCAAACCCCTGCAGATATGGGGGTCTGACGGTATATATTGATGTTGTTGTTGTTAGTAGCATGAAACACCTCCACACCAGAAAAGAAGCATCAGCGCCACACCAGAAGAGGCAGACCCAATCAAGCGATCCTTACGGCCTCCTGATACCTCCCTCCTAATGCACCTGTTTTGCAGATGGTAGGTATTTTGGAATGGTTAGCGCACCAACCCTTCAGAATCTCCACTTGGCAGCGCCAGACGAAGGCTGATGTAACAGGGAGGTCGGCTGAGCCGCCTGCGAGACCCCAAGAGCAGCTGTTGTCAAGTTTAAATCATCAAGGCGTCTGCCCACGGCTGAGTTTTTGCACCTGTGGGGAAAGAGGATCCCTTCCACATTCCCCGCACATATTGGATTCTTGGCAAGATGACAACTCCCCTGGGCCTTCATCGAGGAACTGGGCTGTATGAGTTCCCATTTGTCACAAAAGCTGTCACTCTTCCCTCTTGAGAACACCTCTCAGTAGCCTGATGATAGACATCCAACATGTTCTCAAGGGGATGTGGACCATACCACGTCAAGATGGGGAGGGAGTGGGAAATATCATTTTGGAATGCTCCCAAATTAAATTTAAAAATCCCTGAAAGAAAACAAGTTGGCTTAGGGAGCTGGGTATGTTTAGCTTGGAGAAGAGAAGGTTAAGCAGTGACATGATTGCCATGTTTAAAGATTTGAAGGGATGTCAGACTGAGGATGGAGTAAGCTTGTTTTCTGCTGCTCCAGAGACTAGGACACGAAGCAATGGACTCAAACTACAGGAAAAGAGATTTCACCTAAACATTAGGAAGAACTTTCTGACAGTAAGAGCTGTTCGGAAGTAGGATACACTGCCTGGGAGTGTGGTGGAGGCTCCTTCTTTGGAGGTTTTTAAAGAGAGGCTGGATGGTCATCTGCCGGGAATGCTTTGATTGTGTATTCCTGCATGGCAGGGGGTTGGACTAGATGGCCCTTGTGGTCTCTTCCAATTCTATGATTCTCACATAACACAGAGAAAAGTTCTAAGGGTGCTCTGTTATCTGGCACACTCCTTTGCTCCTTGTAAGGACTTTTGTTTAAAAAGGAGTGTTAAATACATGACATTCCCCCCACAGTTCCAATAATAGAGCAAATTCTGCCTCTTTATTCTGTTTCATGCATAACCTAAGGTGGTCTCCATACTCTTCTAATTCTGTATCTCTCTTTATACTTTGTGATGTCATATAAATTCAGAGGGGAAGTTCTAGTGTTGGAGATGACCCCAGTGACAATCTAGTCCAACCCTCTGTTCAATGCAGGAAGTCCAGAGTTGGAAGACCCTCAACAGATGGCTGTTCAGACCCAGACTGAAGACCTCCAGTAAAGGACATTAATTTAATTTAATTTAATTTAATTTTGGATCCCTGTCAAAAAAAACTGTGAGGACATCCCAGTAAGGTAACCGATTCCATTGTCTGACTGCTCTTGCAATCAAGAAGTTTGCCTTGATGTTCAGTCCAAACTTACCCTGCTGTAGCATCCTACTTGTAGGACATCCACCACTCAACTTTTAGCCTTATTAACAAAATACCTGTGCTTTGGGAAATTAATCATATAAATTGGCCCCATTGATCATGGAGTGGGGAGGTTCTTGATACGAGTGGATTGTGACACCCGTCACAATGAGTAGACAGGGATGGAGTTTGGATCAAAACATGGCACAGTTTGGGGGTGAAAGAAGGTACTGAGGTTCATAAAAACTGTTTTAAGGTCACATGCACACATGTACTCTGCAATGAAAGGCTGCCCTCTGCCGGACACATTAGGCTCAACTCTAAAATCCTCTGTTTCATTTGCTACATCACATGCCACTGCAGCCTTATTATTCCCTCTGTTTCTAAGGTTCTGGAACTGAGCTGTTGCTGAGGGCACCCAGATGACACTGCTTGTGCCCAAGAGGGAGACGCTAGAAGGCTTGGCACAACCTCCAGGTTTACAAATAGGGGCCAAAGTGGACAGAGTGTGCTCAAGGGCTATTAGGGCACTCCTTATTGGGAAAGGACAGAAGACAGACAGAGGACAATCTCCTGAAGTGGGCCATGGATGACAGAATGAAATGCTGAACAGGAGATAGAATCATAGAACTGGAAGAGACCACAAGGGTCATCTAGTCCAACCCCCTGCCATGTAGGAATAAACAATCAAAGCACTCCTGACAGATAGTCTCTGCTTAAAAACCTCCAAAGAAGGAAACTCCACCACATTCCAAGGCAGTGCATTCCACCGCTGAACAGCTCTTACCATCAGGAAGTTCTTCCTAATATTTAGGTGGAATCTATTTTCCTGTAATTTGAACCCATTGCTCCATGTCCTAGTCTCTGGAGCAGCAGAAAATAAGCTTGCTCCATCCTCAGTATGACATCCCTTCAAATATTTAAACATGGCTATCATGTCACCTCTGAACTTTATTTTCTTCAGGCTAAACATACCCAGCTCCCTAAGCCCCTTCTCATAGGGTATGGCTTCCAGACCTCCCATCATTTGGTGGCCCTCCTCTAGACATGTTCCAGCTTGTCCATATCCTTCTTGAATTGTGGTGCCCAGAACTGGACACAGTATTCCAGCTGAGGTCTGATTAAAGTAAGATTTGTTCTGGGGGTGGGGGGTTGTCATTGCCCTCTTGTGAGGCTGAGAGAGTGTGACTTGACGAAGGTCACCCAGTGGGTTTCCATGGTAAAGCAGGGATTCGAACCCTGGCCTCCAAAGCAGTAGGCCAATGTGCAAACCACTGTTCATCAACACAACTGAATTCCAAATGTAAGTTTACCAGGGAAGTTGGAGGGGGGGGGAAGCAGGTTTCCTTTTACATGTTTCTCCCCACTAACAACATGCTACCGCCTCCTAGCATTTGCCACCTGAGGCAACTGCCTCACACCCTCTAAGGAAAGAGCCAGACTTGATGGCAAAGATGTCAACATGATCCATAACTGAACAAACTACTGAGCAAACTAACAGCTCTAAAGGCTGCTCTCAAAAGCTAGCCCCTTCTCCATTCGTTATGTTTCCTTTCTCCCTGAAGCCACCAAGAATAGATTTATTCTAGATATGCTTTTTATTCTAACAAGGAGCTGGTAGGTAACATCATATGTTATGGGAAGTAAACTTTCCTGTTTAATTTAGCATATGGGGAATTTCGGGCACCTCTGTGTAGGGATTTGGATCCATATCATCCACATCCTAGAAGTACAATGGAAAATCATGCAGCCATCCAAATGTTGTTGGACTGCAACTTCCAGCAGCCCAAGCCAGCATGTCCAATGGAGATGAATACTGGGAGCTGCAGTCCTTTGGCACCTGGGGGACCCATTTTGCCACCCTGACCTAGGAGAAAACTCTCCACATTGTTTCCGCTACCTAAGGGATTCCTAATAGCTTAAATATTTCAGTAATGGATCACATTTCAAGAGGTGTGCTGTGACTCTTTCGAACTTGTCATGTCAAGAAATCCCATTAACAAAATCATTTTGTTTGTAAAAAGGGGTCCAAAAATACAGAACAGACAGGATTTCAATTAGCTGGACAGTAGGGTTTTTGTTTTTTTTTTAAACAAGATCTTAAATAGTGTTGGTTTTTTTCTGTGGAAAAGCAACTTTCATTAACACATTTTATGATTTTCATTTTCTCAGCCACATCGATAGTTTTTTAATCTCAGAAACTGAGAAAACACAAAAGGCTAATTACTGCCCTTCAATGCTTCTGTAACCCAATCGCTCTCCTCTGGAATTACATTTGCTTCACTCGGAGCCTACGCTGAATGGAAAAAAAAAATTGAACTTGATGTTGACAAGAAGGTAACTTTACCCGGATAGTCCTACATACTTAACATTGCTTTGAATGCAGAAATACTTCCCGGACTACCAAGCTGCACACTTGATCTTCAAAAGACTCAGACAAATTCCAATCTAGCCACATCAACATCATGCAGGTAAGCCATGAAGTTTTTCCCCCCACAAACTATTGTGACTATATGTAAATATGAACTCATTCTTGCAGATGTTAAACCTTGTTTTGTTATCAAAATGCATGTAAAATCAAGTTCATCCTTTTTTTTTCATTCTATCCCATTTGTGTTCTTTATCCATGTCGGCTGGTGGCTCTCACATCAATAGGGCTTTGAATCCATTCCAGGTTCTTTATGTCTTTTTAATAATTGTTGTTGTTGTTGTGCTCCTTACAGTCATTTCTGCCTTATGACAATTCTAAGGCTCCATCACAGGGTTTTCTTGGCAAGATTTGTTCAGAGGAGGCTTGCCATTGTCTTCCTCTGAGGCTGAGAGAGTGTGACTTGCCCAAGGGGTTTTCATGTCCAAGCGGGGATTTGAACTCTGTTTTCCAGAGTCATAGTCCAACGCTCAAACCACTACACCACACTGGCTCTCTCTTTTTTTTTTCTCATAATCATAGAATCAGCTAAAATTTGTTATAGTTTCCCTTCAAGTCATTTCCAACCTATGGCAATCCTATAGCGAATCTATCACAAGGTTTTCTTGCCAGGATTTGTTCAGAGCTGGCTTGTCTTTGCCTACCTCTGAGGCTGAGAGAGTGTGACTTGCCCATGGCCACCCAGTGGGTTTCCATGGCTGAGCAGGGATTCGAACCCTAGTCTCCCAGAGATGAAGTCTAATGCTCAAACCATTACACCATGCTAGGCAGTCTAAAATACCTAAAATAAGCTAAAATATCTTTCCAGAATCTCAGGTGATGTTTTGTGCAGACCACAAAAGGAATGTTCTTTGTTAACAAATGAAAAGTGGGGAATCAAATTTCACCAACACTGTCCATATGTTTCTCTCCTTTCATATATTTTGATTTGCTTGTCAATTTTTCTAATAAGGATGTTGTCCAAATTCTGTTTAGCCAATTGTGCTGAGTAAGTCCATTTAAATTTTTCCATCAGTGGGCATATCCATTGTATCATGAGATGCCATTACTCATTAGAAAAGATAATAATGCTTGGTTAAGGTAGAAGGCAGTAGGAAAATAGGAGGATCACATTAGAAGTAGACAGACACTATCAAGGAAGGCACAGCTGCCCTGAGTCTGCAAAATCTGAGCAGGGCTGTTGGTAACTTCATAGAGTCACCTTAAGTTGAAATCAACTTGACAGCAATTAACAATAATAGATCAGTGGGCAATTTCAGCCCTAGCTGCAGCAAGAAATCCAATCAATTCCTTAACCTCAAGTTATTTGTTCTGTCTGGAAAATATCACCAACAAGGTGGTTTATATTCTGGTTTGTCATACACGAAAGAAAAGAAACAATTAGCTCCCAAAATGTGGGCATTCTGACCACATACTTGAAGGAACTACTTTCACCATATCCTCTCTAGCAAACTGTGGGCAAAAGACATATGGAGGAAGCAAATATAATATACATAAACCCCCAAATCTGTTATTCATACAATATAGTATGGATGGTAATGATTTTTTTTTAATGCTAGTTTTTTTTCCTCTATTTTATTGATACAGAGTATAGCACTATTTGGACAAAGAATTATGTTTTGTTTTGGTTATTTTTGTTCTTGTTTCATTTCCTGATTTGCTCCTTGTTTTTTTTTTTAGTTTTTGGTCTTGCTGTTTTATGTATGTTGAATAAAGGTTTAACGATTAAAAATTCACTCCAGGTTTTAGGGCAATTCTAATGATGGTTTCCAGAGTGCTGAATCCTAGCCCTAAATAGGTTCAGGACCTTGGACAGCTCCCGTAAAGCTAGAACAGATTCACCACTGCTGACATTGGAGCCACCAGTCGCCACTGTTCTCTGTTGTAGTTGACTTCCAAAGGTTTGCTGTTGTAGCTACACACAAATGTGAATTTAGGAAGCAGACTTTTATTTAAACCATAGTCTCATCTTGCTCCATTTTGCATACCCTGGCTGATGATGGCTCTCCAAGGTTTCAAAGGGATCTTTCTCAAACCGATCTGAAAACATCAGTGACTAAAGACGACAAAAAGACGGTTAAGAGGCGATATGATAGCCCTGTTTAAGTATTTGAAGGGATGTCACGCTGAGGATGGAGCAAGCTTGTTTTCTGCTGCTCCAGAGACTGGAACACGGAGCAATGGATGCAAGCTCCAGGAACAGAGATTCCACCTCAACATTAGGAGGAACTTTCTGACAGTAAGAGCTGTTTGGCAGTGGAACACACTCCCTCGGAGCGTGGTGGGGTCTCCTTCCTTGGAGGTCTTTAAACAGACACTGGATTGCCATCTGTTGGGGATGCTTTGATCAAGATTTCCTGCGTGGCAGGGGGGTTGGACTGGATGGCCCTCGTGGTCTCTTCCAACTCTGCAATTCTATGATTCTATGACACCTTTTGCATGCAAAGCCTGTTCTCTACCACTGAGATACTGTTATTCACCTAAAAACAAAGTAAGATTTCAATCCTCATGGTTTAAGGCAGTTATTCATTGTGAAATTGAAGGCTTTCACGGCCGGCATCCATAGATTTTCCTTGGGTTTTTTCCAGGCTGTGTTCTGGAATAGTTTCTTTCTGACGTTTCGCCTGCATCTATGGCTGGCATCCTCAGAGAATGGTTGAGTAGGAGTGTGTGGGGGGGTGTTATATACTGTGAAGCCCTGTTGGGGAGCATATGTAAATTTGTGTATTTGAATAGCTAGCTTCTGGGTAGAGATATGCAAGGAGGATTAGTGTCTGTTTGGCTAATGGTTGGTTAATGGTTCATTATCTGCTGGAAATCCTCCTGTCCCTGGGTGGAGTTCATTTGCAAACCAGAACTCAACACTTGCACTTTTTAATTTAATTTTTAATGACAACAGTAACCTCTCCTTTCTTCGTCCACAGCTGACCTTCTGCAGACTTCGTACTCACCAGTGGTGTTTCATTCTCTTCAACATTGTGCTTTTCCACATTTTGCTCTTCGGAGCAGACCTTGTGGAGCAGTACTTCTTGCGATCTCTGCCCAACACTTACACTGATGTGAAGGTTCTGGAAGCCAGGGAAAAGGCCCGGAAATTGGATATGTCCTCCAGGAAGGCCAACATCTCCAAGGCTTTCATTGTCAGCAACTCAGAGGCCTGTTCTGGCAAAGAGATCTTCCTGCTCACCCTTGTCTTCAGCAGTCCAGAAAACTCATCGAGACGCAATGCAATTAGAGAAACGTGGGCCAACCTGACCCATGTCAGAGGTTACGGCACTCTCGTCTTATTTCTGTTAGGGAAACCCTCTGAAGAATCCACCCAGTTAAAAATCCTCAAGGAGATGGAGAAGCATCAAGACCTCATTCAAGGTATTTTTCCTGACCCTCCAAAGAACCAGACACTGATGACCTTTGTGGCCATGGAGTGGACCATAACCTTCTGCTCTCAGGCCAGGTTTATTCTTAAAATAGACGAGGATATGTTCATCAACCTCCCAGCTCTCATCGAGTACTTACTGAACTTAAGAGCCCGCCCTGAAGACATTTATCTTGGTAGGCTGGTTCATCAAGAGGTGCCTAACAGAGATGCTGAAAGTCATGGCTTCATCCCCCCGCAAACATATCCAGAAAAATATTATCCTGACTACTGCAGTGCAACAGCGTTTGTCATCTCTCAGGATGTAGCCCGGAAGATCTATGTGACATCCAGAGATGTTCCTCTTTCTCTGCCTGCCGGTGTGTTTGTGGGAATGTGTGCCAAGCAGGCTGGCGTGGTGCCCGTTCACAGCTCACGGTTTTCTGGGAAAAGGCATATCCGGTACAACCGGTGCTGCTACAAGTTCATTTTCACTTCATCAGTAGCGAAAGAGAGCCAGCTGCTCCAAGAATGGGAAGAGATCAGCGATGGCAAAGGCTGCACACTACTGGAAACCTATTATGGGCTGGTTTCTTGCAGAGTCATGACATACCTGGATGGATTTAAACATCTTAGTGTTGATGCCCTTCAGAAAGAAGCCCTCAGTTTTTCTGATTAAAGAACCAACAGGAGTTTGTTTTATCCTGGATTTACCCGTGTTCAAACAAGTTTTGCTCATGGTCATCACAGCAGATTTGCAAGGAGCTCCCTAGACTAGTTAAGTATTGTGTGTACCGCTATTTCTTTTTCAACAGACTTTGCTTCCTGTTTGAATCCAAATAGGGGTTTCACACATGCACATTCAAGGAAGGTGTGAGAGGGATTATTAGGCTGTGTGGGAATAACTATCCTATTCATTTTATCAGATATGTGTTTTTGATCCAAAGCCTCTTAATTTCATCTTCTGCATCTATTTTCATGGTTTGTTTTCAAGTCTTGCGTTTTATGGTTTATTTTTAGAGTTGTTAGGCACTCTAAGGGCAGGATATCATGTTTTGTATAAATAAAGCAAATTCCAAGTCTGAGAAAGACTGAAAGGTCTTGCTACTAGGTTAATTATTCCGACGCAGTGTTTCAGCCTGACAGATGAAATCTACTAGGGTTCATTTCAAAAATGAAAGACAGACCGCATCCCTGTTTCTTTCTTTTTTAACCTCCTTGTTACATACAGCTCAGGCAGGAAGAGACAGCTAATGCCCATTATGAGTTCCACCATTATAATTGGAGAGGGGAATTTGAATTGGCAGCAAAAGCATGGAGCAATGAAAGCTTGCAACTTGAGATGAGTGAGCATTTTGTTTCCTTTGGAGAGTTTTAGATCAGCCTACCAAAATTCACAAAGTTCTTCATAAATAAGACCAATATATATTTGTGTGTGTGTGTGTGTGTGTCCCAGAATCCCTAACTGCCATCCATGTAGGCTTGGGGCTTCTGGGATTTGAAGTCTCAAAACAACTGGAGGATCAGAGGCTGAGAAGCACTGCTCTAGAAACACCACACAACATAGATCCTGGGAGCTGCAACTTCTTCAACCCTAACCAGTTGTATTGGTAGCTCCCATGTCAGCAGGGCTGCGAATCCATTCTGGGCTTTAGCATCTGCACTTTGTTCTGGGAAAAGGATCCAGCAACTTTAAATTTCAGGCTAAAACCTGGAACACATTCACCACCCCGCAGAGGGAAGCCAACAGCTGCCCCTGCCTTTACCTTCATGGATCTGAAAAGAGCATGAAGAGAAAAGGATGCATCTAACACACACACAAGACACTATATACTTGTGACTACAGGGCCAGCTTGCCTTGGCTTGTCCAACTGACCACCACACAGGGCCAAACCTTGATTCCCAGGCCCTGTACATGTTCAACATTTGGTCTTTAATCTTTCAGCTTCGGCTCATTTCTAGGTGCAAGACTCTTGACTACTTTGCCGTCCCTTAGATTTCAACTCCTATCTGGCTATACCTGTGTCTCTAATGTGAGGGTTGGCCAAATGAGGTTCTCCAGATGTTGTCAGATTGCCACTCCCAGCACTCCTTGCTAGCATAGTTAATGGTGGGGAATGCTGGGAGTTGCAGTCTTAACATCTGGAGAACTTGCAGTAACTAATACAGAACACATTCACAGCTTTTGGCCCATTTGGACAGCCAGTAATTGAAAAAAAATTACACTGCAAGTAATCAAACACAGTGATGCTTGCTTGTATATATTTCTAGCTATGGGGTTCAAAATGATGCAAACCATATCCAAAATGTATGAAGGGGGCACTCATGTCAAAAACTACAACCTTGGATTACGTGTTAGCAAATTCATCCACTCCAAATTACACAAAGGCATCAATATTTGTTATTTACCTTGTCTGGCAACCTTTATTCTGGTCCAAAAGGTCAATCTGATGCAAGGCTATTTTAAGCACACCTCCAAAAGGACAGGACAGTTAAGCACACACTTGAAACTGAAGTGTGAACAAACCACGGGGTCAAAAATTGGGTCTGCGAACACGGGTATCAAGTGTACACACTCACATCTCAAGATGAGCCTGACAAAATAATTCAAAGCAGGGTGAAATATAGATCAAGGCCCCCTCAAAGATGCAAGAAATGCTCCAACTTACAAAAAAATTATAGACTTTTTTTTTAGCAGAGCTACTTTTCAACATAGTAAAATAACTCCAAGTTTAAGAGCCCGGAGCACTCCACACCTAAGACTTGAGCCAAAATTCAGAACACGCACTATGGGGTGCTAGATCATGACCATTTAATTGGGAACCAAATCCCCACACAGCTTGCTTGGAAGTAAGCTGCACTTAGAAGCTTGGTCAGTTTTAAAGGTAAACACACTGTTTTAACTAGATCATGGAAGACAGAATGTCTCTCTATGTGTCTATGTCTCCTCATCATTTGTACCCATTTATCTATCATTTCAAAGTCAAACGACCAAAGCCAATTCCTTCCTCAGGTTTTTTTTTTTCCTTTCCCCTCCATGGCCACAAAGTCAAACCCGCTTCAAGAAGGGCCAAGACGGTCCTGCCACCCCTGGATTTACCAGAGAGCAATTTAAAGCGAGTCTTTTGGTCGTTATTCAGCTCCCTCCACGGCCGTGGTAGAAACAGCCTTGACATAATAAGGCCCTTCATGCAGGTAAGCTCGAAGCCTTAAGTAATGCTGGTTCCCAAAGATTTCAGCGATGGTCTTTGAACTGGCTAAGGCCTTCACCAGTTCGTATTTCGCCTCCTTAGAGGCTTTGTCTGGCTCCACGGAGCGGTCCACAATATATTCCACAAAGCCAGGGCTGGCTATCATCAGTCTCTGGGCCCAGGGTTGATTAGCAATAGCCTACAGTATATAAAATAAAGAAAGATTTTGTTACAATTCCCACCCTAACAACTGCCATGCTATTTTGCTACAAGTTATAGTCCAGCATCAGAGTGGGGAAGGTTGTGCTAGAGATTACCTCAGCCTGTGACGGTAGGCTTTTAGTCAACTTGACCTCTGTAGTTATTTTTTGAACCTAACACAACATGAAAAATTGATCACCGACTTTGCTAACATAAACACCACTCTGTTTCTGACCTTATTCACCCTTTGCTTACCAAAGAAACCATGTGCTTCAACTGGGCACTGAGGCAAATCTGTGTAATGACTGGATTTTAGACTTTCAAAGAGTGGAGAAAACCGATCATACGTATATTTTATTTGTCCCACAAGTCTTAGGTACAGCCTGAAACCTCTGAGCCTTCTTCATGTAATTGTTATACTTTCAGGTCAGCTTCAACCTATGCTGACCCCCGTCTTAGGGCAATGGCTCTTAACCTTTTCTTTACCAGGGACCCCCTTTAAATATCTTTTGTTGCTGCAGACCCCCAAGAACTAACTCAAGATTTAAATCCCTAACAACAATAACAATACCTGATAATAATAATACAATTACACCATCTATTAACCCTTCCATCACAGGCACTGGAGGGGAGGGGATATTTTTTTCCTGCTTTTTCCTGCAAATTTGTGGGTGGAGTAGATTGACAGCAATGCCCAGGCCAAGCCAGTCAGGCTTTGCCTTGGCTCCTGTCATGTGGGCTGAGCAGCCTTCAAGCCTTTGCACGAACAACCTGTGAGGATATCATGCCCCCGCCAGGGGTCTGCAGACCACAGGTTAAGAACCACTGTTCTAGGGTTTTCTTGGCAGGATTTATTCAGACAAGTTTTGCCATAGCCTTCCTTTTAGGCTGAGAGAGTGTGGGTTGCCCAAGGCTATCCAGTGGGTTTTATGGCTAAGCAGAGATTCAGACACTGGTCAAGTCCTAGTCTAACACTCAAATCACTACCCAAACTGGTTCTCATGGATAAGGCTTAGCCAAAGACAGGAAACACATGTCTATGAGAGGCTTAGCCATAGACAGGAAACCCATGGCCCTCCAGAGGTTGTGAAAGAAACTCCCATCATCCCTCCCCACTGGCTGCACTGGCTAGGACTGATGAGACTTGCCCTAGCCAGCATGTCATCTGGAGGGCCAAGAGGGTTACCACCCTTTGTCTAATGCATTTAAATTTACTCCTTTTCCTCCACAACACCTAAAACAGACCATGCACACCTGACCACTGTGTCAGCCTCCCCTAATAGTCACACTTTTTGTAAAGTCTTGCCTTTGGAGATTTCAGAAACTCACCTATAATTACTGAGCACCTTTGATCCGTCCTAAGAAAGGCAGTGCCTGAGGACAGATTTCTGGGAAAAAGTCAGGCATGTATCTATTGAAATGGGTACTTACCGTGAATACCCTCAAGGCACCACAGTGGAGGTCAGGGAATGGCTGTGTACTGATGCTCCTGAAAAGCTCCAAGGGCTGATTGGCAAGAGAAGAGAACCAGGATTCTGTCATCCCCAGAAGGTCTTCTGTCTGCTGATCCAGCTGTATGCAAGAGGTAGGCAAGTGGGTTAGCAAAGGCGCTTGATTGTTTTCTTGAAAGCTCTGAGAAAACACTTATTTTTATGGCATTCCCTTCAGAACCCCTTGACCTTCTACATCTCGTCTAACCGTGGGGCTTAAAAAAGGAGAAATGATGGCTGGAAATTGTAACAATGGGGAAATGAACCAATATAGGTCAATGAGTAGAGACAGCAGCGGACTTAAGTTGTTAAAATAAACTGCTGTCTTAAATGCTCTGCTGTTTCCACTCATTGAAACCTACTGGGAAAAGTCCCCATCAGCCACTTTCACCCAAACACCTAGAGAGCACAGAACACTAACTTTGGAATATATAACACAGACTATATTACAGTCCGTTCTAAAAATGACAACTTAGCACAAGTTTCAGGTTTACCCTGCACTCAGGTATCTGTAAGATGGGTGGAAGTGGAGAGGTTCGTATTTTCAGTTAAGCCTGAAAGGAAAATATCCTCTCAGAGGAACTGCTTGTTACAAATCTTTTATGGTGGATGTCCCAATGTCAAAAGCCATCCGGTCTAGGAGTCTGGAGAAGAGAAGGTTAAGAGGTGACATGATAGCCATGTTTAAATATTTGAAGAGCACTCATGCTGAGGATGGCACAAGCTTGTTTTCTGCTGCTCCAGAGACTAGGACATGGAGCAATGGGTTCAAACTACAGGAAAAGAGATTCCACCTAAACATTAGGAAGAACTTTCTGACAATAAGAGCTGTTTGGCAGTGGAATACACTGCTGCCTGGGAGTGTGGTGGGGTCTCCTTCTTTGGAGGTTTTTAAACAGAGGCTGGATGACCATCTGCCGCAAATGCTTTGATTGGGTATTCCTACATGGCAGGGGGTTAGACTAGATGGCCCTTGTGGTCTATTCCAACTTTATGATTCTATCATCCAACTCATTTTCCCACAAGGGCAAATTTAGATCTGTAACACTACAGTTCATTAAAAAAAATGGGGGTGTGTGGCATTTTCAATTTCAGTAACTTACTGGCAAGTGCAAAAGAGATGAAATGGCATCCAGGCACCGGATTCTCAACTCTGTTGGGGCACTCTTTGCCTGATGCCCTATTCTGTTTAGCACACTGTGGAACCTACTTCCTGGGGAGGCAAAGAGAAGATTTTTCATTATAAAGAAAGCTAAGCTCTACCAGGTCGAAATCTTTCTCCTGCTAACCCAGCATTGCATATGCAGGTTTACTTTTGGCAAATGTAACAAGCCAGTGCATTTTGCCAGTGCATGATCCCTTTGTTTGAGCCAAAATTAAATCATGAAATCTCTAACCATGGCTTCCGGCTCGGTTCAAAACAATAACAAAAACAGTAACTTGGGGACAAGCCAAGTTGGTTTAAGATCCTGACTTGTTATACAGCTGATAAACATAGTTTCCCCATTTCACGGTTATACCCAATGTTACACAAGTGGAGTTCTGCTCATACAGCTGGTGTTCCTCTTACTCTTCCCTTTTACTAACCACTTTGCATACTCTAATCGACACTGGATATTTCATCAATCCTCTGGAGCAAGTCTGAGAGGAGCTGTGCAGGTAAGAGGATGGGTAAGGATAACATCTATTTCTGACATCCCTTCTCCTTCCCTTGATACAGCTCAGTCCTACACATATTTACTCCAGAGTAAGCCCAAAAACAACAGCTTTCCAGGCAGCAAAATACAGCATAAGTCCATGCAAGAGTTTCCCAAGATTTAAATCACCTCTTACCACTGATTCAAGATAAGTGAAACAGACTGCAGGCTAGATGGAAGGGAATTCCACAGCCTGGGACAGCCTCAAAGCAGCCTTCTCCCATGTCCTCACCAGATGAGCCTATGGCAGTGGTGAGACCAAGAGAAAGCCCTCCCCAAAAATCATCAAGACTTGGGTAGGTTCAAATGAGGCTTAAAGACAGTCTGGAGCTAAGTCACGTAGGACTCTATAGGTCAGAACAAGCCCTTTGAATTGTGCCAGGAAACAAACTGGCAGAAAGTAAAGCTGTTTCAATGAGGAAGTTATATCTTCCCTAGAAATTACCCCAGTCGATATTCTGGCTGCTGAAGGCTCCAAACAGTTTCCAAAGGCCATCCCATGTAGAGGGCATTATAATAGTCCAAATGGATGCAATCAAGGGACGTGTCAAGTAGCCACACCTGACATCTCCAGGAACGAACAGAAGTATTTCCATTCAACAATGAGCAACAGAAAATCCCAAAGTCACCACCCACACCCAGCTAAGCCCCCTACTAAAATGGAGGTCAATTTTACATGTGTCAAAGTTGCAGTACTACTTATGTTTATACGCAGACAGAAAAAGACAGGACAAGAGAGTACAGACCTTTCTTTTGCAACACCAGCTTGCCCTCCACGTTCGACCCCAAGATCCCAAGGGTGTCCACACCCACACCAAACATGGTTGGGTCCTGACCTTCTGCCATGCCAAAGACTTTATCAACAAAGGCAGGGTATCTCTCGCAGATCTGCTGGGGGCTGTCAACTATAACCAGGTTGCCAAAAAATTTCACAAAGCCTGCCAAGAAGAGAAAAGGGTTGTGGGAGGGAGAAGAGTTATTCACACCCATCCAGACACAGCACCTAGAAAAAGAAATAAGACAGTCAAGGACGTACTCCATATACCTCTCAGACAATGGTGAGGGGAAACTTACACCAGACTACCCAGCTGAAAGGTCTCCGAATGGGAAGGAGGACAAACCCCATCATCCCCAGGCAAAGAGCCAGCTTATACGAGAGGTGGACAAACTGTGGCTCATGCCTTGGCACCCCAAAGTGTGTCCCCTGATGACCCCCCAAATCCCCAGATAATCCCCAAATGTTTTATTTTTAATAAACTGTGCCAATTTTCAGGCATTTTTTTGGCCATGAAACTGGCCAAATCCCCCCCAAAACTAGCCATAAATGTAGTGAGCAAGGGGATCTTGTAGCACCTTTGAGACTAATTAAGAGAAAGAAATTGTAACATATGCTTTCGTAGGCCTGGTCTACTTCCTCAGATGCATGGAAGCCTACAAGGCTCAAGGGAGAAGCAGACCAAGTCTACAAAAGCTTATGCTACAATTGCTTTCTCTCAGGAGATTTTCACACGGGCTATATATCCCGTGGCAGGAACAGAACAGGATCAGGAAAGGTTTTCCCTTTCGGACGACGTTGACCCCGTTCTGTCCTGCATCCATCCTACTCCCGTGACTGTTCCAGAACAATGTAATCACAATTTTTCATCGTGAATAGACCTGTGACATTATGGCCCACCAGGGAGTTGTGGGGTGGAAATGCCCCCCATCCTCTTCACAGTTATACCTAAACCACCCCAATTTATACCAAAGCAATAATTCCTAATTGGTCAAGGCTGGAGGTGCATTTCCTTTCATATGCACAGTGTGTAAGGGTTTCTTTTGTTGTCATTTGCCAGCTTAACCTTGCAGTTTGGTAGATAACTCTTGGTCTGAGAGCTAGGCCCTTTTCACCAGCCAGACAGCTTGCTATCAGGATCCTGGGACGACCTTCACACATACAAACAATGCTGGCATTCATTCAGGGAGGGAAGTAGAAATGTTTATAACAAAGCACACCCTCTATACCAAACAGCCGTCTAAAGAACCAGCCCTTACTCCACTCCCTAGATGCAGTGTAAAGGTACATGAAGCAGACACCCTGCTAAAGCTAAGTAAGACTAAGTCCGGCCAATGCCTGAATGGGAGACCACCTGGAAACCTGAGTTGCACGATGGAAGAAAGATGGGATATAAAGCCATTAAACAAAAAAAGCAGGAAGAAGGAAAACAATGCCACCAAGGATCACTTGAATTACCTGGCAAGTAGAAACCTGAGAAGGGATCCGTGTCAGCTCCAATGATTATATTGGAAATCTTATCGATGACGCCTTGCTGAGCCAGATACTGCCGTCCATGATGAGTGTGAGCAAGTGATGTCACCATCTCTATACAAGTAGCCCTACAATAGAACATTAATTTAAGATTCCTCTTATATTCAAACAATTCAACATATGTCATTCCTGGAACAGGCTCAATTCCCTGTTTGATCAAACATGGAGGGGCAGCAGTCAAAACACAAATGAAAAGCATGGAAAAACCAATAATAATATGCGTTGAACTGAGAGCTAGTGTGGTATAGTGGTTTGAGCCTTGGGGTACAACTTAGAGACCAGGGATCAAATCCCCACTCAGCCCATTGGCTGACCTTGGACAAATCACACCCTCTCAGCCTCAGAGGAAAGCAATGGCAAACCTCCACTGAATAAATCTTGCCAAGAGAACCCTATGGCCTTAGCATCACCCTAACTTGGAAATTACTTGAAGGTGCGCAACAAACAGTATCATATGATTACTTGTCATCATGCAAATAAGCACTTTTTGCTTTTCTTTCAATATGCCACTTGGACATGAAACTCACTTTGTCACTCACTCTGCCTAAGCTACTCCACAAACATGCTGACAGAAATTAGGCAGGACTACCTAAGGTCCTTGAAAAAATGTAGCAAATAATAAACAGCATGCATGGTTCTGAGTTTTTACTGTTGTTGCTATTGTTGTTGTGTGTCTATATCCTGCCTTTTTCCCAATTCGGGCCTCAATGTGGTTTACTATAGTTAAAACAAGCATAGGTAAAAATTAACAGAATACAGAATAAATCAAACTGCTAGTAACAAAGAAACAAAGCTTTGGATCAGACCCAAAGCTACACCAAAGGCAAAACTTCTAACAACGCCATTTACCTGACAAGCACATCATTCCCCGTCAGCTCTCCGATCAGCTCTGATATTAACCCACTGTTGACACAGTAGTTCAGCGAATCTGCAGACACTGAGGAAATACCGACGACTAGCTAACACAAAAGCATAGGGACAGAAACAATGAGAGACTTTTAAACACAAAAGAGTTTTTGTTAATTTAAATATTTATCTCCTACCCTGAGCCATTAGATCTTAAGGTGGCATACATAATAATCAGCTTTTTAGCACAACTATAGTGGATTTAAGGCAATTCTGAGTTTTGTCTGTAGGGGTAGCTATGTCGCGCAGCAGTTCAGTAGGATTGGTAAATTCACCCCCAAACTAACCCACTCTTGACTTAGAGGGATCAACAAGAGTAGAGCCTACAACTTTTTCCTTATGGACATGCCTATTCTAAAAAAGTTCTCCTTGTGTGTTGTCAGTATCTAAAGCTGCTTTACCAGGCACCCATGACAGGAACTCTGACAAGAAAAATACAGTATGCAAAGTATCCAAGGTGCTACAAGATCCCTTTGCATACTGATATTCCAGATTAACACGGCTATGTCTCTGAAGAAACGAAAAAGAAAAATACAGTTTGCTATTCCTATTGACTGGGGATGATGAGGTTTGCAATTCAGCATAACTGCGCAGTCACCATTCAGGGAAGCATAGAGCTCATCCCCGTCTTCACACTTCCACCACGTGGCCACTAATTTCTTTTTAAAATCAAAAACTCATGCTATGCACTCAATTACCCTTTTACTAGAAAGTTAAAATGACACCATGTTTAATCCCTGTCATTCTGCATCTGAGTCAGCAAGCCTCCAGGTCCCAAAGGAACATAAGCAATCTTGCCTCATATACGCGATAGCGTATGATGTCACTCTTGGCCATAACCTTTTTCAAGTCAAAAAGCAAGTTTCCTGCAAGCAAAGTTTCCAAGCCTTCAGGTGTTTCTGCTACCCTTGAGAGTGACCTGATGGCCTAGAAAAACAAAAGAGGAACAGCTATATGAGCAACAGGAAGAAACCGATGGTGGAATTTAAAACAAGACAAAACTCACTTTTAGATTAATAATATAACCAAGCTGCAGAAGGGGAAGGTTTTGAAACAGAGGATTCTACTTCCATCTCTAACGTTCAGATCTAAAGCTTAACATACACAAGAGATTTCTGGCATTATGTTCCCGAAACTCCTGAGTCTGGATGTCTGCACAATTAACTTAAATTTTTACCTCGGTCTACCTTCAAGAACAGGAAAGGGAGGCAGCAAGTAAACATACACAAATGAGTATGTTTGCTATCAGAATGGAGGAGCACTTCCAAAAGAGTTGGGAGGGGAGGCTTCTTGTGCATCTAAGTCAGCATATGTCAGGGGTGGGAGTTAAGCATCTCATCAAGGCTCAAAGTGCAGCCCCGTACCCAGTGCCAAAACATCAAGTGTTCACAATCCTCCATTTTAAAGCCATTTAAACTTGATAGTTAATGCGCATAGAGGTGGCCCCCAGACGAGCCACAGCAGCCCACCACTAGTAGTCATGGGAGACCATGATTTTCTGCAAAGGATGCTCAAGGTTCCAAGCAGCCTTCAAACAGTGCCAGGAGGCAGCCAGCCCCAATGTTTCTGAAAACAGTATGGTTTTCAAGTGGAAGATGCCGTTAGGAAAAAGTTGTCTATCGTGTTTAGCTTCCATCCCAGTTTTTAGCAACATCAAAGTACAGTTGTCCCTTCATATTTGCTGGGATTTGGTTCCAGGACCCCCCGTGGATACCAAAATCCATGAATACTCAAATCCCATTATATGCAATGGCATAGCAAAATGGTATCCCTTACATAAGATGGCAAAATCAAGGTTTACTTTTTGGATTATTATCTTTTAAAGAATATGTTCAAGCAGTGAATATTTTATTTATTTATTTATTTATTTATACCCCGCTCTATCAGAGCGGCTTACAAATTGTTTAAGCAATAGCAGTTTACACATCTACACTGCATTAAGCAGTTTCCAATGTGTGTTAGCTAATTGAATACTTAAATCTGTGGATACCAAGTCCGTAAGTATGGAGGGACAACTGTATAGCACTTGAGTACAGCTAGACTGAATTTATTCAGTCAAAAAAAAAAACCCCACATAGCATTCAAAACCAACTCACACACATACCCAGCCCCATATAGAGGTTAAGTCTAGGTATCTTAACACATTATTATGAGCAGCTTTACCCTTCTGCATGAATTTCCCTATTTCTGTTGTGAAGTTAAAGGCCAGCTCTACATATCATGTTATATAACTGGGATGGGTAATACGTGGCTCTCCAGGCACTGCTGGACATCAACACCCATGAACCCTCTCACCATTGGCTATGCTGGCCAGGGCTAATGGGAGTTGCAATCCAGCATTATAATACATTTGACCTTGATGCCATACAAGAACGTACAAAGCTAGCATAACCAGGAACACATTCAGCACAGGAATAATATATACACACACATTAGATTATATGCTATGTGGTCAAAGAGGTATCCACATCACCCTTGTGAACGAAGCTCAAAACTTACTAGCTCCACTTCCCCACCCCACTGTCTCTCCCTGGACCCCCACCTGAGGCAAAGAACATAGATACTTATTTAGAGACCGATAATACACTGAAGACTTCAAAACATGTGACTGCCTTCCCATTCCTTTGCTGGTCACACAGAGCCCATTCTTATTCACCAAAATCAACCAGGTGAATGACTACTTCCTTGCCTGTGTTGCGACCGACAGCCACACATAACTAGCTGTTATCAAGTTGCTATCAGTATGAAAGAGTCTTACCTCCTTGGCCACTGCAATTTTCTCTGCAGCGATACAGTAAATGACCTGCCTCAGCAACTCAGGCGTGTTAAGGATTTCTCGAACAGCATCTGAGTCTTCAACTATCCTTCCAACCTAGAGATTCAGTGTGACACTGTAAGACGTGATTAGGCAGCTTCCAATACCTACTTGCAGCACAAGCATATATGGAAAAATAAAGCACTTCTACTTTCTCTCATGGAGTCCTCTGTTATCTTAGTGAGTACAGTAGCCCTTCATATCCGCTTGGGTTTGGTTCCAGAAACCTCCTGTGGATACCAAAATCCATGAATACTCATTATATGCAACGGCGTAGCAAAATGGTTTCCCTTATATAAGACGGCAAAATCAAGGTTTGCTTTTGGGGTTATTCTTTTTTAAATAATATTTTCAAGATGTGAATACTTAAATCCGTGGATACCAAACCCGTGGATACAGAGGGGCAGCTGTACTTCTGTGTCAGCTTGTAAACAAATAATAGAATAATAATAATAATAATAATAAAATTATTTATATACCACCCTTTGGTAACCCAATCAAGGTGGTTAACAACATTAAAACACCATACAAAGTAAAACAATATACTCCTCTCCACCCCTTAAAAAATTATTAAATCAAATTACAAATTAAAACAACAATTAAAACACTTAATAAAACACATACATACATTTAACAATAACAGTAGACTAAGTCTCTGCACCCACACACCTTCCCTCAGTCAGAGATTACCAGCATGTCAGTTTTAACAAGTAAGCTACCATACACACCTGAGATATTGTGAGAATTTTGACTGAATCATCAGGATGGAAGAGCCCTTTCTGAAGTTCTGCCCCAAAGTGTTGGATGACGTACAAGGGATCCATGACTTGGAGAAAGCGCTCGAGGATGGCGACGCACAAAGAGATCTGTTCACTGCTTTGCAAAGACAACAAGACCAAAAAAATCAGCAATCTGCTCACCAAAATGGATGCTTTTGCCCACTAGTCCTAAATAATCTGGGACCTGGCAACCTGCTCCCAACTGAACTGAATTTATATCAAATTGTGTCAAATTTTAGAAGCTATTCCAAGAATCCCTACCATTGGAATCAAGAGAATAACTATACACTAAGGATTTATTCTGTGGTACCTTCCACACTTTATAAAAACACAGAGAACACAATCAGGCACCACGCAAAATCTCTGCTCAAGTTTGCCACATTTGTCTTCAAGATATATTACTGAAGACCCTTTCATTGCTTCCTTACACTACTCTTCTGCTGATGGTAAAAATGTTTGTGACAATTCAGCAATACTTTTCTCACAATGGTAAGAAAGCAAAGTACAAAAAGGACAGCAATTAAACATTAACTTAAACAAAAAAAACTTTGGGTCAACTCCAAGACATAACAAATGCCTACTGTAATGAAAATAAAACCATGGATAACTGAATCGGTGGCTAATGAATCGGTGGATACGGGGGACCTAATGTAATAAAAATTAAACCATGGATAACTGAAGGTAGATAACGAATCAGTGGATATGGGGGCCCTACTGTAATGAAAAGGAAACTGTGGACAACTAAATCAGTAGATAATAAGTCAATGGATATGAGGGTCTACTGTAATGAAAATGAAATTTGGATAACTGAATTGGGGGCTAATAAATTGGTGAATACAGGGGCCCTACTGTATGAAAATGAAATTGTGGATAACTGAACCGGTGGCTAATGAATCAGTGGATACAGAGGCCCTACTGTAATGAAAATGAAGCTGTAGATAACTGTATCAGTGAATAATGTATCAGTGGATACGGGGACCCTACTGTAATGAAAATGAAGCTGCGGATAACTGAATCAGTGGCTAATGAATTGGTGGATACAGGGATCCTACTGTAATGAAAATGAAACCGTGGATAACTGAATCGGTGGATAACGAATCAGTAGATACGGGGGCCCTATTGTAATGAAAATGAAGCTGTGGATAACTGAATCAGTGGCTAATGAATTGGTGGATACAGGAGTCCTACTGTAATGAAAATGAAACCGTGGATAACTGAATCAGTGGATAACGTATCAGTGGATACGGGGGCCCTATTGTAATGAAAATGAAGCTGTGGATAACTGAATCAGTGGCAAATGAGTTGGTGGATACAGGGATCCTACTGTAATGAAAATGAAACCGTGGATAACTGAATCGGTGGATAACATATCAGTGGATACAGGGGCCCTATTGTAATGAAAATGAAGCTGTGGATAACTGAATCAGTGGCTAATGAATTGGTGGATACAGGGGTCCTACTGTAATGAAAATGAAACCATGGATAACTGAATCAGTGGATAATGAATCAGTAGATACGGAGTCCCTACTGTAATAAAAATGAAGCTGTGGATAACTGAATCAGTGGCTAATGAATCGGTGGATAAGGGTGCCCTACTGTAATGAAAATGAAACCATGGATAACTGAACCAGTAGATAACGAATCAGTGGATACAGGGGTCCTATGGTAATGAAAATGAAACCATGGATAACTGAACCAGTGGATAACGAATAAGTGGATACAGGGGCCCTACTGAAAATGAATTCGTAGACAACTGAATCAGTGGCTAACGAATCAATGGATACGAGGACTCTACTGTAATGAAAATGGAGCCGTGGATAACTGAATCGGTGGCTAATGAATCCGTGGATACGGGGTCCCTACTGTGATGAAAATGAAACCGTGGATAACTGAAGCCGTGGATACGGGGGGCCCGCAGCAATAAGAAAAGCCTCAAGGTAAATGTGCCCAAAGAGAGGGGCCTGGCTCAGCCTCAAAGGAGCCCTCCCCCCCCCGGCTCACCTGTCTCCTCGGGCCAGGAGGGCGAAGAGCCCCACCAGGGGGAACTCGGGCCCCCGTTCCCGGAGGGCGCCGGGCGGGAGGGCCTGCAGCGCCACCTTCAGGGCCCGGAGCTCCTCGAAGGGCTCCTCCAGCCGCGACACCCGCCCCAGCAGTTCCAGGGCCACCTCCACTCCGGGCGCCGCCATTTTGAGAGGCCGGAAAGGAAAGAGGAAGGAAGCGAGGAAGGAGGAAGAGGAGGCGGGACTTCCGGCCTGAGCGACCGAGGCGTCACTAAGCCGCCTCCGCGCCCACCCTCAGAGGCCCCGCCCCCTTTGTTCCGAGGCCGAGGGTCACGTGGGCGCTCGGAGATGTGATTGGCTAAACGAGCAAAAAAGGGGGCGGGGCGACGAGGCTCTCCCTAAGAGACTCCAATGAGGGCGTTTTTAATATGCACTTCCGTGGTTCCCAATGAACGCTCCCCAATGAGGGGCTAAACGAATTAGAAGGCTTAAAACTAAATCCGAAAATGACTTAGGAGAGCTATTAAGATGGCGGAATCCATAAGCACACGCCTTTAGAGCCCCCAAGTGGTCTGAGGCACGCAGAAGTGGCGCTTTTACCCCGCATATGGCGGTTTCTTCCGTGTTCGGATGGTTACCGGAAATGAGGGTTGGGGACGTGTCTTCTCAGGATTGTTAACTCTTTGGTGTTCTGCCCAAACCTTTGAGACAAGAGCACTCCTGAGCATGCGCAGAGTGTCATTCCTTCTTCTTCTCCCACCACATCCCCACTAACAGGAATGGAAAACAGCCACATATGGATGTTAAAGCACATTAAAGGATGACAAATAATATAATTATAATTATGTAATTATTATTTTTAATAAAAATTATAAAAATATAATTATTTTATTTATTTATTTATTTATACATTTTGTTAATCATACATAATATTTTATTAATTATACATAACAAATGTATATAATTACATTCTATTGTAGTCTATAATTCTATATATTTATATAGTCTATATAATTCAATATATATTCTATATTATTCTATATTATATTTATTTATTTATACCCCGCTCTTCAGCCACAAGGCTATCAGAGCGGCTTACAAATTGTTTTAAGCAATAGCTATTTAGTTTCCAACATATGTTTATGGCAAAATACATTTCAGTGAAGAGTTTGAGAACAACCTGGAACAACTTATTGCAGTGGTTCTTCGCCTTTTCTTTATCAGGGACCCCCTTTAAATATCTCTTGTTGCCGTGGTCCCCCAAGACTTAACTCAATATTTAAAACCCTAACACTCTCTGGCTTTTCTTCGCAAACGAAGACTCAGGAAGGACTCATCCCGCGCTTTCTGCAAGCGCGCTGATGACTAAAAAGGCCAATCCGAGATAAACAAGTCCGGTTGCAAAAAGCACAGCAGAAGGTCTCCTTGGGTGATGTTTTTGGGTTGTGATTCTTTCTGCGTTGTCGTTTCTCTTCAAGACTTGTTGGACATGAGTTCTCAAATAAGGCTGCAGCATTGTGGATAGTGCGTCTCCATGCCTCCCGATGTGAGGCCAGGGCGGACCACTGTTGGTACCCTAACAACAACAACAATAATAGTACAATTGTCCCTCCACATTCGCTGGGGTTTGGTTCCAGGACCCCCGTGGATACCAAAATCCCTGAATACTCAAGTCCCATTATATGCAGTGGCATAGCAAAATGGTGTCCCTTATGGGATGGCAAAATCAAGATGGCAAAATCAAGGTTTACTTTTTGGATTTTTATTTCTTTAAAGAATATTTTCAAGCCGTGAATACTTAAATCCATGGATATAAAATCCATGGATACAGAGGGAGAACTGTACAATTACACCTTCCATTAACCCAGTGGTTCTTCACCCTTTCTTTACCAGGGACCCCCTTTAAATATCTTTTGTTGCCGCAGACCCCCAGATCTTAACTCAAGATTATATCCATCACCATCATCATCATCATCATACAATTACACCATCCATTAAACCAGTGGCTCTTCACCTCTTCTTTACCAGGGACCCCCTTTAAATATCTTTTGTTGCCACAGATCCCCAAGACTTAACTTAAGATTTAAAATAATAATAATAGTAATAGTAATAGCTAATACCTGATAATATTAATAATACAATTACTGTACACTCTCCATTAAACCTTCCCTCAGAGGCACTGCAGGGGGGCAGAAGACTTTTCTCCTGCTTCTTCCTGCAAGATTGTGGCTGGAACGGATTGAATGGCAATGTGCAGGCCAAGTCAGCCAGTCGGCTTTTGCCTTGGATCCTGTCGCTTGGCTGCTTCACTGCAGGGAGGAGGTGGGCCAAGCAACTCAGAAGCCTTCGCAGACCCCCTGTGAAGACATTGTGGAACCCTGGGGGTCCCCAGATCCCAGGTTAAGAACCACATCTAGGAGTCCTAGTAGACCACAAGTTGAACATGAGTCAACAGTGTGATGTGGCAGCTAAAAAGGCCAATGCGATTATGGGCTGTATCAATAGAAGTATAGTGTCTAGATCAAGGGAAGTAATAGTGCCACTCTATTCTGCCTTGGTCAGGCCTCACCTGGAATACTGTGCCCAGTTCTGGGTACCACAATTCAAAAAGGATATTGACAAATTGGAGTATGTCCAGAGGAGGGCGACTAAAATGGTGAAAGGTCTGGAAACCATGCCTTATGAGGAGAGACTTAGGGAGCTGGGTATGTTTAGCCTGGAAAAAAGACGGTTAAGAGGCGATATGATAGCCCTGTTTAAGTATTTGAAGGGATGTCACGCTGAGGATGGAGCAGGCTTGTTTTCTGCTGCTCCAGAGACTGGAACACGGAGCAATGGGTGCAAGCTCCAGGAACAGAGATTCCACCTCAACATTAGGAGGAACTTTCTGACAGTAAGAGCTGTTCGGCAGTGGAACAGACTCCCTTGGAGCGTGGTGGGGTCTCCTTCCTTGGAGGTCTTTAAACAGAGGCTGGATTGCCATCTGTCAGGGATGCTTTGATAGTGATTTCCTGCGTGGCAGGGGGTTGGACTGGATGGCCCTCGTGGTCTCTTCCAACTCTGCAATTCTATGATTCTATGATTCTATATATATATATATATATATATATATATACTCTCTCTGGCTCCAGTTGAAGGCTCCAATTAATGCCTTTTCATATCTATGTCAGGCAATGGTTCCTAGGGTGAGGTAAGGATTATTGACACCTCTGATCCTGCACAGAATCCTTTCTTTCTCCACTTTCTTTCTCCAATTGAACAGTTGTTTTGTTTTATTTTTTTAAAAGGAGGGCAAAAAAAAATAATAATTATAAATTGTAGTAATGCCTTGAGAAGAATGATTATCACTGAGTGGTCTAGTCGTCCTCACAAATAAAGCATTAATTTCTGATTCATATTAGGGCTTGGAAAAGTTATTTTTCTAGACAACCATTCACACAATCCTCCAGCCAGCATGGAGGACTGCGCCAAGAAGCCAAGAAATGTAGATAGAGATAGTGGGATAATAAAATTAGGGTTTATATCTTGATCCTCTGAATCACTATACACCAGACAGAATTTCAATAATGGGCCATCCATTGTGAACTACAAAGTGATTGATATTGATCAAGTAATGTAATGGAGAAGCAAACTTTACAATCTTTCTTTTATTGCTTTTCTTCCTAGTCAGCTCATGGCTAGGGAAGTTACGTGGCCTAAATTTATTATCTATATAGTGCCTGTTGTCTATGAAAGCATCTGCCAGCCTTCTCCGACCTGGCACCATCCAGATGTTTTAGATTTAAACTCAAGCCAACCTGGCCAATGGCCAAGAATTCAGGGAATTCGAGGAACTGGCATCTCATATATCTGAAGCTCCCCAGGCTGAAATATGCTGGATAGTTTATGCCACAGATGAAGCATTTATTTTTAAAGTGCTATAAGGTTTTCCTTGGTTCTTTTCCAGGCTGTGAGGCCATGTTCTGGTAGAGTTTATTTCTGACATTTTGCCTGCATCTGTGGCTGGCATCTTTATTTATTTATAGCCACAGACGCAGGAGAAATGTCTGAAATAAACTCTTCCAGAACACAGCCTCAAAGCCCAGAAAAAAAACAAGGAAAATCTATGGATGCTGACAGTGAAAGCCTTCAACTTTACATTGCTATAAGGTTATTAATTGTTATTGCTGCAACACATAAAATATAAATACCCCACTGGAAGGTATATAAAATATGGGAAGCTAGTTCCAAATTGCCCTAGGAGGGAGGGAGAGAAGGAAGGAAGGAAGGGAGAGAAAGAAGGTTCATCCCCATCATCCCTTCCCCATTTTTGTAAAGATAACATTCAATTACTACCTAGATATTAGTTGTTATTTGCTATCAAGTTGGCTTCAACTGATGGTAACCTTCACTGGAATTCTCTATCATGGTATAAGTTACATAACTTTATGTACACAGTGGGCCCTCGGTATCCGCTGGGGTTTGGGTCCAGGATCCCCCCGTGGATAACAAAATCCATGAATGTTCAAGTCCCATTAGATACAATGGTGTAGTAGAATGGTGTCCCTTATATAAAATAGTGAACAGCAAGGTATCTTTTTTGGAATTTGTTCGAACTGTGGCTGGTTGAATCCATGGGTGCAGAACCCATGCATACGGAGGTTGACTTTATTTAGCTATGTAGCAGAGGGGCTAAGAAACTCTATTAGCAAATTTCGAAGATGTATAAAAGGACACTGGCAAAAGCATCATAGAATTGGAAGAGACCTCAAGGGCCATCCAGTCCAACCCCCTGCCATGCAAGAATACACAATCAAATCATGATCTTGACTTATATGCATTGGTCCTGCCTAGCTTGTGTCTCAAAGCAAAAAGAGACCAATGCACTAAGGTCCAAACACACACTGGTCACTTCACTGGCTCTCCCATGTATTTTTTTTTAAAAAAAATTATTTATTTATTTATTTATTTATTTATACCCCGCTCTTCAGTCACAAGGCTATCAGAGCGGCTTACAAATTGTTTTAAGCAATAGCTATTTACACATCTAACTGCATTAAACAGCTTCCAATGTGTGTTAGCTCATTGCCCCCACAAGCTGGGTACTCATTTTACCGACCTACAAAAGGATGGAAGGCTGAGTGAACCTTGGAGCCCGCTGGAATCGAACTTGCAACTTGCAATGTGGTGACTTGCAGTACTGGCATTTAACCACTGCGCCACCAGGGCTCCAATAGTAGTGTAACAACAGCCCTTTGCTAGATATGAACCTTACGGAACTGCCCAGTACTAATTCCTGCAGATGTAAGTCAACTTGCGAAGATCTGAGTCTCCAACAGGATTCTGCCCCTTATGTATGGGGAAAACCTCCCAAGAGTCCCAGCCATCAACAGCCCTGCTCAGGTCTTGCAGACACAGGGCAGGCGTAGCTTTCTGGGTTGAATCAATCCACCTGTAATGCAGTCTTCAGTCTTTTCTGGCTGCCTTCCTCCCACTTTACCAAGCATTAGCATCTTGTTCAATGAACAGTGTTGTCTCACTGGGAGAGAGAATCCAGGTTTGGGATGGGGTTAAAGGTCCTCTCCAAGGTGCTGAAATCTATAATTAAATAGTCTCAGCACTTTGGATAGTGCCTTTATAGGAGTGGTTCCCAACCTTTGGTCCTCCAGAAGTTTTGGACTTCCGCTCCCAGAATTCTTGATGATTGGCCAAGCTGGCTTGGACGTCTGGGAGTTGAAGTCCAAAACACATGAAGAACCAAAGGTTGGCAGCCAGTGCTTTAAAGTTATCCAAACCCTAGAGCGGATTCACTATCCCACTGCCATGTGAACCACCAACCACCACTGCCCGTTTTATTATTTATTTATTTATGCATGCATGCATGCATGCAGTTTCTATGTCACCTTTCTCCCAAGGTGGCTCACAGAACAGTTAAATCCCAATTAAAACCAATTAAAACATACAAAGTAAAAAAAAAAGATAAAAAGAACATAAAGTCACATGTATGAGATATGTCCAAAATACAATAGCCGCATCTAGTGGAGCCTTATTTGTATGTCTGCTACCACTTCCTATTTCTCATCTTAAATCTATACTAAATATATATTCTACAACTAAATACACATTCCACAAGTTCTGTGTCAGCCAGCTTTTTTTCTCCTATTTTATTTATCCACTAATCTGATGAAGAGTTCCGGGGAACTGAAAAGTTTGCACAGTTTTTGTTTCTGTGTTTGGCAATATTTTGGTTAATAAAGGTATTATCCTAGTCTGGGTTTTTTAGACAAAAAAAAATCCATATGGGCAGCATTGCTACCTTTATTTTTTCATCATAAGGGAGCAGAGCAGTACAAAATAGAAGAGCAAGGGTTAGACAATATAGTACAGCAACCATAACAATATTTTTAAAAGAAGAGAGGAAGAAAGAAAAGTTAGCAATAAATCTTGTTTGTCATTTGTGAATTGAAGAACCCAGTTAACAATTAGGCCAAATTCATGCTACACAAATAATCCAGTTTCAAACTGGATTATTTGCCATGGTTCCTTCCTACTGCATCCTGGGATTTGTAGTTTTACAAAGTCTTTAGCATTCTCTGCCAAAGAGTGTGGGTGCCTCACCAAACTACAAGACCCAGGTTTCCATGGGAAAGAGCCATGGCAAATCATCCAGTTTCAAACTGGATTATTTGTGTAGTTGGATTTGGCCCTATAAAATCATTTTTGTGACAGAGGGGAAATTGAAGGAGATTTAATCAACTGATGAATGAATGACTACAGCTTCAATAAAAAATCTTGTAGCAAAATTCCCCTGTGATAGCTTTAAGAGTCACACATTGATGGTAACACAAACTTTCGCCCACTTCATTATATGCTTGAAGAAAAAGGATCAAAAACAGAATCAGAATAAGACAGGAGAATCTGCTTTTCAATTTTATGTACATTTACTTGATACTTCTATTCTCAAATGTTGTTATATAAATTGCATAAAAATAATGCATGCTTATTTCAACCTCTATTTGCTGCTTCGGAGGTTTAAGTTTCTTAAATTTTTCCACCTCTTTTTCCAGAGCTTTGGTTTCCATTCTTTTCCTATTTGGTTTTAAGTTCTTTCTTTTAGCAGGGCAGAAAGTTTGCAGTAAGTTTTTCATAAGAAAAGGAGGCAGGGATGCAAGAGGTATAATCATGCAAATTGCAAGAATTAGCAGCACTGTTCTTCCATTGTCTGGAAATCCAGTGGGGAATTAAAATAGGGCTGGTACAAGAATTTCCCCAGCTCTATAAATGTGAAAAATAATGCCCAGGGTAGGCGGGTATCATGCACACTCAGCCGCTTGGAAGGAGGAGTTTATCCAAATGCCAATCTCTTCTGCAGGCAACAAGCATCCAACGTATTATTTTTCTCCTGTCCTGCCTGTGATCCGGTCTGGAAAACTAAAGAAAGACGATGGGATTTTTCTTGGTCAAGGAATGAACCCCCAGAGGTGGTTTTGCCAGTTCCGGAAATGTAGCCTCTTGCAGTACCTGGTCCGCGATGTCGGTCTCCCATCCAAGTGCTAACCAGGGCTGAGCCTGCTTAGCTTCCAAGATCAGACGGGATCCGGTGCATTTAGGGTATTGAGGCTGAAGATGGAAGGCTTTTTTCAACGTTATCCTCAAGCGATCCTGGCTGTGCTACCCAGTTGGGCTTCTCGTCCGGGTTACATCATGACTTTGCTGCTAGTAAGTTTCATATCCCTCTAATTTTTGCAAAGTTCAGGGGGTGGGGAGTGGGAAGGTGACATTGACCAGAGGCAAGGGGAACCCCAGTCCCCCGGGTATTGTTGCCAGATTTTCAAAACAGCAATAAGGGACAACTGAAATTCATGACATAAGGGGTTGACAAGTAGCTATGAACCAAGACATTTGTGCAATTGTACCAATTGAAAGTATTGCTATTGGTTAACTTGAACACATGTTTCTCTGCAAAAATAAACATGTCCACATGATACACCCGCCTCTGTCTTTATGGAGGGATCATATCCCCCAAAATGGGATGTTTATTTATTTATTTATTTATTGGCATCTTGTTCAGTCTATATAAAAGGAAACACTTTCCAACCTTCCAATAATAAGAGACACCTTCCAGCCCTATAAAACAGTGGTTCTTAACTGGGGGGTCCGGAGTCCCCCAGGGGTCTGCAATGTCCTCACAGGGAGTCCGCGGAGGCTTGAAAGTTGCTTGGCCAACTTCCTTCTTGCAGTGGAGCGGCCATGTGGCAGGAGCCAAAGCAAAGGCTGGCTGGCTTGGCCTGTGCATTGCCATTCAATCCGCTCCATCCACAAAGTTGCAGGAAGAAGCAGGAGAAAAGTCTTCCCTCTCTTTCCAGTGCCTCGGAGGGAAGGTTTAATGCATGGTGTAATTGTATTATTATTGTTGTTATTGTTATTATTAATGTATTGTTATGTATTATTCTTATTATGGTTTTAAAACTTGAGTTAAGTCTTGGGGGTTCATGACAACAAAAGATATTTAAAGGGGGTCGCTGGTAAAGAAAAGGTTAAAAACCACTGTTATAAGGGACAAGATTTCTGACCTGCCAATAATATCAGATCGTGACACCACTCTCCCATGACATTGCAATAAATCTCCTTTTAAAATTTAATTTAATTTTAATTTAATGCTTGCCGCTTGGCTGATCTCATGTCTGAAATCAGACGCCTGGCTGCTTCATATCGGAAGAAAATTGAATAATGCTCCAATGAGAAGGATTGACTCCAGATAATGGAGAAGACAGCCGGTAATTTTTTAAAATAATATCTTCCCAACCGAGGCTGGTTCCGGCTAGTAAGATGTTGTCTAAGAATACCTATCCATAGTGCCTGGGAGCATCTGTGTCAATGAATACAGTGAATCTGCTCTGGCTTTTAGTCCAGACTTTAAAGACACCATCCAAGGTGTTGAGTCACATCCCCAGAATAGGATCCGCAGCTTGGTACCTCCTTTAAAGGTGGAAATAAAACCAGGAATGGATTTTCCACCCCACTGACATGGAATATACCACATCCCCAAAGAGTTATGGTTCTGCTGCATCGTACACTCTTATGCAGATCTTTTTACTTAGAAGTAAGTCCCTTTGAATTCAATGAGAGTTGAGCCGCAGCCCTAAATCCATTTAACTCACCGGGGCTCAGAGAAGTAGCTATGGGGCAGGGGCCAAAATGAGGGCATTACCCCTCAGATAAAAATTCTGCCCTCCCCCTGTAATTTTTTTTCAGTGCGCTTTCACACAACCGAGTTATAGCACTTCGATTCCATTTCAATTGCCATTGTTACTTCCTATGGGATCCTGCGGTTTGTAGTTTGGCGAGGTACTAGAGCTTTCTGGTGCAAATTGTAAAAGCGCCTCCTTAAACTGGAAATCCCAAGATCCCATCGGATGTTGCCATGGCAGTTTAAAGTGGAACCATAGCACTATAACTATCTAGTGTGGAAGGTCCCTCAGTCCCTACCTTTCTAGCATTGCAAAGCGTTCGGTGCTGAAAATCTTTTGCCTCCAAACCTCTCCTATTTGCTATGTTTTCATTCCCTGGATCACTCTGCCTGCCCTTTTTCTATGGATGCCGAAACTATATTTCTTAAACGCTCATCTGAAATTTCAAGTTACTCCAGTAAGAGCTGTTCAGCAGTGGAATGCACTGCCTGGGAGTGTGGTGGAGTCTCCTTCTTTGGAGGTTTTTAAACAGAAGCTGGATGCCCATCTGTCGGGAATGCTTTGATTGGGAATTCCTGTATTGCAGGGGGTTGGACTAGATAGCCTTTGTGGTCTCTTCCAGCTCTATGATTCTATGGTTCCATTTCTAGAAACATAGGGGCTAAAGTTCATGTTCATTTGCAGTGCAGAATTCTTATTTGGGAGAGCAATGCTCTCATTTTGGGGGGGGGTGTCCACATCTGGGGGCTTAGTCCTGAGTAGACATGTATAGGACTGCACTGTTACTCCCAGGAAGGAAGAGTATTTCTAAATAAGACTTTTTATCTTGCTTCAAACTTAGCACTATTTTGGATGGTAGGGTGGATGCAATCTAATTCTCTTCCATTTGGAATTTCCCATTTTTTCCCCACTGCGTCACCCATTTTTCCCTTCCTTACCAGACAAAATATCTGTTAAGGAGGAAATGATAGAATAAGTGCACACAGTCTTTTTCTTGGCACTTCTAGGAATCCTCCATCTAGAACAGGTGTGGGAATCATGTCGACTTTCAGATATCGGTGGACTGCAAGTCCCAGAAGCCCTAGCCAACATCTGGAAAGCTGATCCAGAATTGCCTGATCCAGAATTCTTCACCATTGGCAATGCTGGCCATTGGCTATGTTGGCAAGATACTGTAAGACTCCATTCCCCATCATCCTCAGTCAATCTGACCAATAAAGAGGGATCATGGGAGTGGCTATATGCCTTCAAGTCAACTTATGGTGATTGTATCCTAGAGGTTTCTTGGCAAGATTTATTCAGAGAAAGTCTCCCCTTGCCTTCCTCTGAGGCTGAGAGAGTATGACTTGCCCAGGGACACCCAGTGGGTTTCCATGGCCAAGTGGGAATTCGAACCCTTGTCTCTCAGAGTCATAGAATCATAGAATCATAGAACTATAGAGTTGGAAGAGACCACAAGGGCCATCCAGTCCAACCCCCTGCCACACAGGAATCACACTCAAAGCATCCCTGACAGATGGCCATCTAGCCTCTGTTTAAAGACCTCCAAGGAAGGAGACCCCACCACGCTCCGAGGGACTGTGTTCCACTGCCGAATAGCTCTTACTGTCAAAAAGTTCCTCCTAATGTTGAGATGGAATCTCTGTTCCTGGAGCTTGCATCCATTGCTCTGTGTTCTAGTCTCTGGAGCAGCAGAAAACAAGCTTGCTCCATCCTCAATGTGACACCCCTTCAAATACTTAATCAGGGCTATCATATCTCCCCTTCACTGTCTTTTTTCCAGGCTAAACATACCCAGCTCCCTAAGTCTTTCATCATAAGGCATCGTTTCCAGACCTTTCACCATTTTAGTCACCCTTCTTTGGACACGCTCCAATTTGTCCATATCCTTTTTGAATTGTGGTGCCTAGAACTGGACACAGTATTCTAGGTGAGGCCTGACCAAGGCAAAATAGAGCGGCACTATTACTTCCTTTGATCTAGACACTATACTTCTATATTGCATTGGCCTTTTTAGCTGCCGCGTCACACTGTTGACTCATGTTCAACTTGTGGTCTACTAGGACTCCTAGATCCCTTTCGCATGTAGTCTCGTTCAGCCAGGTCGTATCTTGCCTCATCTAATCTACCTTGCCCACAAAGAGTTGTTGTGAGGTCTACCAGGCAAGTGTTGGGGAGTATTTTTAACTGCATATGGTACACCGGGTCCGGCTAGTTTCTGGATATTTGACTTCTGTCTTCCTCCTTCTAGGCTACCAGTTTTTCTCTGCTGATGTATCCACTGCTGAGAACGATAGGTCTGCAGCTATATTCTACAATTACCGGCAACTATATCTCCGGAACCCATTCTGTCGCTCTCGTCAGTTGCCCCAATGAACAAATTGCTCGAGATATTGCAAGGTACATCAGCCGACACATTCTTGGCTCAAGAGGCCAATGAATAATTGAAATACTCATTCGCTGAAGCACTGAGCGGTTGGCTCATGTTGTAATTATGTACCTCCTGAGAACATTCAACTCTTTACCCAACTGGTGAGAGGTCAGACAAGTGCTGGAAAAGCAATTATTTAGAGCGGTAAACATCTAGTGCTGCTTTATATATGTGCAGTTAGAAGGGGGATGTGAAGTTTGGGGGAAAACAATGTGCAGCCGGAAAGCTGATAGCTTTGCCATTTGGAAAACTGGGGAGGGCAAAATTTGACACATGTATGTTATGCTCCCACTATCATGGCTAATGGTGAGGAATGATGGGAGCTGAAGTTGTACAAAAAGTGCATAATTCCCACCTCTGCTTTGAAAGGAGCCCAGGGCCTAATCCACACTACACAAATAATCCAGTTTGAAACTGGATTGTTTGCCATGGCTCCTTCCTATGGAATTCTGAGATTTGTAGTTTTACAAGGTCTTTAGCCTTCTCTGCCAAAGAGTGCTGGATTATTTGTGTAGTGCGGATGAACCCCAGGATTTTTCTGAACCTAGAAGTTTTTTTTGGGGGGGGGGACCAACTTTGGTTTCTGTGGGATTTTCACCGGAACTTCCAGGTTAGTGCCTTGGAGGCAAAAAAAAATGTGCAGTTGGAAAGCTGATACATTTGCCATTCATAAAATAGAGTCAGGCCAAATTAGACACATGTATGTCATGCAGAACACTGGGATGGAAGTGTGTAAAAGCAAAAGCATGCAAATAATTTTTAAAAATCTCACAGAAGCTTTATAAATGGGTAGGAATGGTAGAACCCTCCAGATATTGTTGGACTGCAACTCCCACCAGCATGGCTAATGGTGAGGCATGATGAGAGTGGCAGTTGTACAACCAGAGGCAGGTGCATGTTGGGAAATAAGGTCTTTCAGACAGCCGGGGCCCAACCCATCTAACTTCCAAAAAGGAAAGAGAAGCTATGATTCTCTGGATGCTGAACTGGACATTTGTTCAGTCTAATAACTGGATCTGCCTTTTCTGGTTCAACTGTTAGACCACATAAGCCTTCTTTATTGAGACCCATAAAGGTTGGGGGAAATTTCATATGATGACTTCCAGTCTGTGAGCTTGAATAACCGGTCTTGTTACAAACACTGCATCTTTGTGAAAGGAGTAAATGTTTACCAAGGAACACCGAGTTCTCCTGAGCTTCTCTTTATAAACAGAGTTAGCTCTCTCTGTTCACACACACACCCATTCAATATGCACAGAAGTTCTGTAATTACAGAAATGCTATAATTGGGGACTTATTCTGTGTAAAATGTGCATAGGGTTGAGTTACATAGAAACCAGCATTTTCTGCACAGAAGACAGCATTTTCTGCACAGGAATTAATATTTCTGCCGTGAACTATTGTTCCCCACACAGAAAAGGCGGTTTTCTGTGCAGAAAATGTTCGTTGCAGTGCAAAACAACCCCATGCGGATTTTACGCAGCATAAATCCTGAACGGCAAAGATTCTCATCAGCCCTCATCACAGTTTCTCAACATGTTTTTCTACCATTTTTTCCCAAACATTTTTGAATATTCTTCTTGAATATTCTTCTCAAATCTTCTATCCTAATTATAAAACCCACACCCACACCCACACACAAACTCTATCCCCACCCCAACATAGTGTTAGCACCCTGGATGCTCTTATAAAGTCTGGAATAGGACCCTGATTCACTGTACCCCGATATAAGTGCCACTGGCTATAATGATAAGCGCACGTCCTTTAATATTTACAGTCCAGCGGTGGAGTTAAATCCAGAAGCATTAGTAGTAATTACTGTCTTGGTCAGCTGACTATAAGTAGTAGCTATAGCTGATAAAATGGCTGAGATCTATAAATAGGTACCAAAATCCTATCTCATTGCACAGCCACAGTAGGATGGGAGGAAAGGAAAATTCCAGGCTAGAGATTACTCGGAGAGAGATTGCAAATAAGACAGCCAGTATCTGTAATGCCATTATAAAAATCCATGTCACAGCTGCATTTAGAATATATTGGGTGTGGTATTGGATACTCCATTTTGGAAAGGACAGCCTATGGGGGGAAAGAGTAGGATTATTTGGCCTTCTGCATGATCCCCAGAAGGTCCCAGGGAAGAAAATTGTTCCCTGGACCTACCATTCATTCCACAATGAGCCATCAAGACAGAAATGCTTCAGCCAACCAGGCTTTCCTGTGACAAATGCCACCCTCTCACACATAACATTGGGGTTCTTTAGGCAATGAAAAAAATCCTAAAAGAATGCAGGCAGCTTTCTTTGCCCAGCTTGTGGGGGCAATTAGCTAACACACATTGGAAACTGCTTAATGCAGTGTAGATGTGTAAATAGCTATTGCTTAAAACAATTTGTAAGCTGCTCTGATAGCCTTGTGGCTGGAGAGCAGGCAATAAATAAATAAATAAATAAAATTTATCCAGATGAGCTCCTGCTGAGATTTGCCATATTCAGAAGGAGGGGGCTGAAAACTCCAAGTAGTTCGCGATAACAAAACTTTCGCTGTTTCTCACGATCTTTTTCAAAAAAAAAAATACACAAAAATGTGCATAACCGCCCATCTGAACAACCAATTTGAACTGGGGCATATCCAGGAAGCCAAACATGATTGGTCAGATGTGTGCAGGGCCAGGCTTGCTGGTGACAAAGCGGACGGAGCCGCTATTGGGGTTTTTTTTTGGGGGGGGGGGAACGATTGAGTGCTTTTTTTTTGGGTGGCAGAGCAAAAAAATATATATTTTAAGCAGATGGTTGCTCTTCCACATCTCTCATTTAGCAAGGCAAAAAGGGGGGGTGGGGTGGAGGGAGCTTTTGGGGAATAACAATGCAGGTAATTCATTCACGGCCACCATCTTTTCTCGCGGGCATGCTCTGTGTGAACTTCAAATTCGGATAGCTTTCCATGTAAGTGATCTTGTGAATGGATCGTGGGGATAAATGAACACTGCTGCGATAGTGAGGTTATGTGCTATTTTCTGCAATTAATTCTTCCATCTGTCTGAGCACAGTCAGCCTGAAACTTAGGGCTTCCCAAGATAATTCTTGTCATCCCTGGTTGTTTTATTCAACCATATGGCCAAGGATCAGAAAACTGTTTTTAAAAGAAAGCTGAAGAACTGAAATTAAGCTCTGTAAGCACAAGACCAAGCATGTTGCTGAAACACAAAGAGACACAGGCTACTCATGCTGTGTGTTTCCTCCCCAGGGCAATTATGGAGAAAAATATGGCTGCTAGCGTGGATATCCTTCCAAGAGCCTCAACCATGTGAGTCAAGAGTCAAACCCATTTGACCTCACCAGAAGAATGGTGTGTGATTGACAGTCCCTGTGGATGTTCTGCCCTTCCTTATGTTTAAGATGACTTTCTTCTTGGCTTTTGGTGTAGGTATATTTGGAAAGGGGAAATCGAAGAGTCGACAGAAATACTTCTGGTATGTTACAGCAAGTAACAAAGAAGCATCGCGATCCAGAAGCAAAATGCTAAAGAGATTTTATTCAGAGTTTGCATGCTAACAGAAAGACATTAGGAGAAAACAATGGACACTGCATCTCAGTCAAAGCAATGCAGGCAGGCAGGTAGATAGATACAGAGAGCAACAGAGAGACATGATGAAAATGAGAAGAAGCTTCTCCTTAATGAGCAGAAGCACTTTCTTTATAGGCTCTTTGTCACGTAGGCAGTTAACCATTTGTCTGTACCATATACACTCAATCACTGAGATCAAAGGAGGTCTTAGCCTAGGGATGTGATGTTACATGAAAGGAACTTCCATGGGAAACTACAGATAGGAAGGTAACACTGAGTTGTAAAACCCCAAGGTAATTTCCTGAGCTTCCCTTCAAAGATGGCTTATGAAGCCAGATGTTTTATTGGCCCAATTCTAAAGGTAGGAAGAAAGGAAGCATGAAGTTCCCATGAAATGTCTGGTGTGCCAGACAGCTGAGAACCTCAGATTCCTACATTTCCCCCTTCTTTATTTTTTAAAATCCAAATTGTTTAGTTGTTGTCCAAATATAACAACTGATGTCTCTTTGTAGGAAAGGCTCATGAAAAATCCTATAAAATAAACAAAGGCGGTTTGTAGTCAGTTTAAATTAGGCAGCTAGCTTAAAAGGTCATGAAATCCTATATTTGTAGTAATGTGTTGTCAAGTTTCTTAAATAATGCAACTGTTGTTCTATAAAAAGTTCATATCTGTGATGATGCACGTAAAGCAAATAATAGCAGCTCTACTGATAGCTAGAAACATATTCAGCATAATGTGAGCATCGTTAAAGGATACATATTCATATGTTTAACAATTAATGCAGGTGGCAAACATGTTCTGGCAACTCAATGGAACCTTGGTTTGAATTAGATCAGGCTTTACAAACATGGAATATAAATTGTCCAACAGGGAGTTAGAAAACAATGGAAGAGATAAACAGAAATAATATACATCCAGATGTGTCCATATGTTGAATAAAACAGTCATGTAAAAGTCTCTTTAGCAGTTAGGAATGACTGTAAATAATCAGATAAGGTACAAAAGTGTTTTGCTGAATTAGCAGTAGGTCCAAACTGCTGCAACAAAAGTTCTCAGGTGTCCTTTAGTTTGTTATGTCAATATAATTTGTGTTTGAACAGTCCTTTAATATCTTCCCAAGTTACTGGACAATGGTTTGGTTGATATGGAATCACTTGTTGCAGGCTTGAGATGAAATTCAGGATCAGGATCTGGAAGCTGGCTATTCAGAACCTGTGGTTATGGGAGGGAAAAGGTGCCAAAAAATGCTTCTGTATTGGGGAAAAATCAGAAAAAAGTTAATAATTCATAGTGTAAATATACAATATGCAATTACTGTTTGACTGAATAACTACCAGGGAGCGCACAGGAGGCACACTCCCCCGTTTTTGTTTTTCAAAAGTCTTTGAGTGACTATGCCCAATAAGTTGACCTGTAAAGAATGTCATGAGATTAGGAAAGAGAAAGATGCATATCACAAAACATAACATCAGTCTTTGAAGAAAGAGAGAAAAGAAGTAAAATGCAGTTATTCATACGCCAAAGTTCAAGGTGCAAGACAAAGTTTTAATTTTGGGGTCAGACTGGATGTCCTCGCTGGGTACCCAAGGCAAAGAGAAACTATGAAAGCAATGAGGATATGTTAATCAGCAACAGTTGAGCATTCTTCCTTCCCCAGCTGTGGAGAGGGCATCAGGGCAGTCCAAAAAATTGGCAGCTTCCAGGAATTTCAGGCTTAGTCTTGTCTAGTGCTGCTGAAACACCTATTTCTGAGAAAAGCTTTGAGAAATTATGCAAAAACATTAATGGCAACAATAGCTGAGGGATAACTAACTAAAACATCATGGGCTTTAGAGTAACTCATTTAACTGAAGTGAAAATCAATAACAACAATAACAACAAAGCAAAAATAATGGCTAAAAGGAGCACAAATTCTACTACGACCTGCAAAAGGACAAAAGTTATTGGGGTTCCAAAAGATCAGGAAAAAGTCATGGGCAAGGCTTTTAGACCATCTGGTAAAATAACAATACTTAAAATGGAAAATAGGGCAATTCCCTTTAAAACAATGGAATTCTCTTTCCCAACATAAGTTGCTTACAGAGGTGGGAGTTCATGAAAGAACTATCTGAGAACGCAAAATATCTAAAACCAATTACTATGTTTAACAAAAATCCCAATGAAAATCAAATTTCAGTCATTAACATGTAACTTTTGGGAACTTCAGGCAACAAAATTTCATGGGTCAGCAATGGCTGAAAAGGATCAGAGAATCAAAATGCATGTTCCAACTTCCTCCTACATGCTTAAAAAAGAAAAAAAATATTTTCCCAATTCAAAGAATTACAATTGCATGCTATGAGTCTGGGGCCTCCAAATGCCCCAATTTGCATGATAGAGAGAAGACAAAAGAAAGGCACAAAACTATTTACAAATGAGTGGGTTGTGAGGACTTCTTTCCTTATGAGATACCATTCCAACTTTCCTTATGGGGGATACCATTCCAAAAGATGGGGGAGAAGGAAATGAAAAAAGAAAAATATCTTGAGTTTTCTCATTCAACTGTTACAGAAGAAAAATACATTCATGGGATAAAGTTGTTAGCAATTTAAATGTTTCATGGGGGGTGCACATTCCCAAAAGATTTGGCATCTCTCCAGTCAAGAGACATCTTTTCAGTCATCACAAGTGGTAACACTGTCTCAGCCTCTGAAAGGCTAGGAAAGGCTAGGGTAGCCTCATTTGGAGGTCTGCCGTTCCACTCAGACAGCTTCTGAGGAATGGCAAAGAGGAAAAGAAATTTCTCTGCTTTTGTCTGTTCAGGGTTTCCAGGAACACTTTCAAGAAAGGAGGCTTGTGATTTTTGTGTACTGGCTGGAGTTTGTAGCATCTCATCTAAGTGGTGTTTGGCACTTGAAGCCATTACTCTTAGGAATGTGGTTAAAAGTGAGCTGCATGTTGCCATTGTGAAGGAAACTAGAGAAGTTGCAGCCTCATGGACATTGCAGTCCACAAAATTTCTATTGGGGACTTCTGCAGCAAGGGTTTGGATTCCCTTATCCAAAATCAGGAGAGAAACTGCTGTTGTGAGGTTTGAACACACAGATTTCTCTTTTCTGAGTGCTCTCACTCTCTGGGGAGCATTTCCTGTGATGGGGGTCATCAAGGCTGTTGTTTTGAAGGGTTCCCATAAGGGGAACTTGCAAAAGATTCCCTTCAGGTCCGCACTTTCCATTGCCCAGTTGGGGCTTGTCTGGATGACCTTTTAGACTAAGGGACAGATCTGATAAATCAGGATCTTTCAGCATGGATTTCAAGGTTGTCAGACAGGGAACTTCTAAATTTGGAGGTTCTGAGAACAGAGTTGGTTTACTGGGACCTCCCAAATTTGTGGACTCCATAAATGCTAAATTAACTTTAAAAACACAAAAAATCATACTCACCATTCTCCGTGGATGTTCTGTCCTGTGTTCCATCCTGTAGATTTGTTCCTAAAGGAAAGCCTGTGTATTCTAGGGAGAGTTTCCCTGAAATTTGAGTCTGTGTGGGTGACACTATCTCAGCTTCACAAGCATTGCTTGCTCTGCTCAAGGCAGAGAGTTGGCTTGTGCCATCTGGGGGTCTGCTATGCCATTCCAGTACCTGCTTTGGGGTGGCACACAGGTGGATCACTTTGGGTGCTGTGTGATCCATTTCTGGGGCAAGCATCTGTGAAACTTCACTTGCATCTCTAATCTTTGTTTTAAAGGTCATTTCCTTTTTCTTTGATGTCTTGTGGGGAACTGATTTTGCCTGTGCTTTCTTAGACCAAGGCTTTGCCTTCCTAGTGAAGGTTTTCCAAACCACTTGGGGCTTATGGCATGGTTTGTGGATGGATGCCTGTTTGGCAGAGGCCATGCAAGCCACAGGGGTTTCAAAACTGAGATTCTCCCATTTGGAGAGCTCTGCATCCTCCCAATCTGAATCCCTATCATCACTGCAATTCCCATCATCCTGGCAAGATTCATCCATTCCTTCCTGAGTTACAGGTTTGACTAGATGATCTTTAGTTTCCATGTTGCATATGGCAGGCATTTCTGCTGATTCATTAGCCAGAATTTCTCCTGCCATCTCCAGCACTGCACTATGATTTTTTGGGTTTTGAAATTCATTGGTTGGAATAACAGAAGTGGCAGTCAGTGGTGGTATAAACAAAGGGGATTGAGGAGTTGGGGAATTGGATAGCTCTACAGTTTTTGATTCACAGCCAAATTTTTCCACTGCATAACGACAAAGATGCCACATCTGTAAGGTTTCAGTTGAAGCCCTAGGTTCTGCATGCAATTCCCTTCCTAATTTCTCCCAGTCCTTAAGCTGTAGGGAGCCTTTTTGGGGGTACCATGGGCATTTTGCCCCAAGTTCAAGGACCAGCCTTTGAACTGCATCCCAAGAAGGATGGCAATCTATTCTTTGTAAAAGAAATAAGAGTTCCTCTGCATGCTTCTCCTGTTCTCCTGACAAGGAAGCCCCCATACTTACCTTGGGGGGATCGGTTGAATCCGATGGTTAAGTGGCCACTTAGCTCATGCCGAGCGAGGTAAGATGAGAAGAGGTCTGCGAAGTCCCAGGGTGAGAAAAGCTGAGTCTTGGTTCCAGGGTGAGAAAAGTTTAGAGTCCCTGTTCGAACACTGGTAAGCTCAGGAGAACTTCATGTTGATCCCTAGATTGGTTGAACCAAAGCTTTTGGTTTCTGGAGCATTTTTTTTTTAAATGGCTTCTTTACCCTTTTGAGAAGACAAAAGAAGAACTAAGACTGCCTCCATAGAAATATAGAATTGAAAGGGACCATCAAGTCCAACTCCAGGTAGAGCAGGTGATTGTTCAGCCTCTTTTTTGAAGAGGTCCAGAGGGGAAAAAAAGATGAAGATCATTGATTATGCTTACAAACTGTCCAACATTTCACAGATGAAAACTGGAACGCTTGTGGCCAAGCAATATCAGAGTGTGATTAAGATGGCAATGGTTCTTAATGAAGAAAAATACACAATCTAGGAGAGACTGCAGCAGCTTGCTTTTGCCTGAGCCTACTGGGAAGGGCAATATTCACTCCTCCTCTCCTTTTCCCCTGCTGAGAAACTGGGAGGGGTGGAGAGAAGCTGAGACATTTTTAAAGCAGCTGAAAACATGGGACAACAGAGGATTAATGCCAACTCAGGGGCAGTTTCATACATTTGGGGCCTAACCACTGGTGTGAAGTTTATTGGATTCAGCCCCATTTCATGCCAGGTTGTGTCATCCAAGGGTGAATTCAAGTTAACTTTTGAATTGTTGTAATACAGTCGAACCTCCATATCTACAGTGGTTCAGTTCCCCGATTTACCGTGGATATTGGAAACCACAGATAACAGCGAACACTATGAAAAGTAATGGGCTTTCAGTTAAAAAAAATTAAACAATTAAAAAATACCATGGCGTTGCCTGGGAGGACCTAGAAGATGTCTAGAGAGGACACCTCTCCAGGCATTTGCTAGGATTTTGGTATGGTATTTGTCCCTCATTTGAGTCCCATGGATAACTGAAACCACAGATATTGGTTCCATGGATATGGGGTCTGGCTATATTCACTTGTTTTTACATGTGTATGTATATGCATGCACAGGTACTTTTCAGGTTTTTTTGAGGTGGGGGAGTGATATCTAATTCTGAAATCTTGCCAAGCTTTAGAACCATTCATATTTCCTTCTGGCTTCCCTCTCCTTTGCAAGTCACAGTTACTTTGCAAAGCATCTTCATCTTGCTTGGCGCAATCCCTAATCTGTGTCCTTTCTTTCTTTCTTTTCCCCATGTCCAGTTGGTGAAAACAAGGACTTCCAAGATCAAGGAGTTGTCAGACTATATCAGGTGAGGTTCTTCTAAATCCATGCTTCTCAACCTTTGCTCCTCCAGGCATTTTGGACTTCAACTCCCAGAAGCCCCAGGCAGCATGATCAATGGTCAGGAATTCTGAGAACTGAAATCCCAAACATCTGGAAAGCTTGAGAACCACTGTTCTTGACTAGAGATGATTAAAAGTCTGCCTTTGTGGTCATAGACTTTTCCAGAAACTCCAGATTTCCCATTCGTGGCAATAATAGGACTTGCCTACATGGGCTAAATACCCCCAGCTTGCCCCTGTCTCAGAACTGTGCAGGCCATACAATGTAGGGCATTTGCCCCATTCTGCCTCTGGGCAATCCTGATCATCCCTGGGGTAGATGTGGGGCAGACAGGGGAAAGATGGGGTAGGGCTTGATAGAATAGTTTATAATAATTTTATAATAGTTTACTCCGTTACTGCAAGCAAACAATAGATCAGGCCCCATGTGTCTGCAAGGGTCCCACCCTGCAGGCCAGACCTCGTTGCTGCTGTGGTCTCCTTGGGTTCCCAGAAGGCAAGAAGCAGACCTGCAGCATGCGACCAAGACTAGTCACATGCAGAGAGCCTTGGTCACATATTGCAGGCCCCCTTCCTGACTTCTGAGACAGTGAAGAAAATGGGGGTGGCCAGATCTGCGGCAGGGATATGCCAGCGGAGAGCTGGTGTATCCTGGCTCATGTAGATGAACCCACAATTCTTTCCTAGTCTCCTAATATGCAGTTAATTCAACTTTCTCTGACACCTTTCCAGATGGGTTGGACTACATCTCCCATCATCCCAAGCCAGCCACTCCACAGCCTGTCTGGGGAGAATGAGAGCTGTAGTCCAATTCAACCATGAACCAAGGAGATTGAACTACATGGCCTTCGTGGTCTCCTCCAGTTCTACCAGTGAGAATTCCATGTTTGCCTCTTCTTCAGGTCTGCTCATCCTTTTGAAATCCCTGAATTTATTAGCCTGCTCATTGACCAAGGAAACCCAGCCTATTTAAAATGGATAGAGGAGAGCATCCCATATGATTAGACCCTACCGTCCAGAAGATGCTTCCAACCAGCCTTTCCAAAAGGACTTTGGCACGGTGTCCTCTCTTCACACAGGTATTGCAAAGGGCATCAGTAATTCAACTGGGAATGGCTCTCCTTGTCAATTGGAGTTGCTCCTGAAAGCACAGTCCTACTCTGGAGGAAATTGGATCTTTACAAACCAATCAAGCATGGTTCGTGTAGCCTTTTGTGGGTGGGAGTCCCCAAGGAAAGTAGCTGAACAAGAAGCAAATCTGAAATTCCTCTTCTGGTGCTCAAGATCAGCTTGTGTGGTTGTTTCTCTTACTTTGTTCTTGATATCTCAGAAGCCAAGGCAACAATCAAAAAGGAGGTAGAACAGGGGAACTACCTTCTCTCCCCATTTGGGGAATGGGAGTTTCTTCTTGGGGCTTGGAAGAATGGGCGGAGGAGCAGGCGGTTAACCACTTTGCTGTGCTACCCATCACTCAGTTCCCTCTTGCAAATGTGTTTTCTGTATCTATTTATATCCCACCAGTATTTGGGGGAGGGGGCACTCAAGGCGAATTACAGCACCAAATATTAAACATGCAATTTCTTGCATGTCCACTTGGATGTAAGACCCACCTGGTTCAGTGGCGCTTACTTCAAAGTAAGTGTGTTTACAATTGTCAGGATCAGTCCCTTTTGTTGCTCCTGCTCCTGCCATACTCGATAGTTTCCCTGTGGTCCTGGCGTAGAGAATACACAGCAGTTTGGGTAGGGTGTAAAATGATGTATATGTAACTGTCTGGGCTTTGCTTGGGAAAGGAGGTAACAAGGCATCTTCAGTTAAGGGTTCTAGGCTAAAGAAGCTAGGAAAATGTCGATTTTCAGTTTTAGGAATGCCTGTCTCAGTGGATGATGGGCAACCAATGGTTATGCAGCCTGCCAGATTTTGTTGAGTACAAAATGCTTTTAATATAGAGTATCTCCATTAGACTCTCTGTCTCAGCAATGACTTTGTATTGTATGCTTCCTGGATTTCTGGCAATAAAGCTTTCTGATGAACCCTAAGCTTGTGCTCAATGGGTTTGGGAATGCTGATACCTGAGGATAGCCTAAAGCAAGTAACCAAAAGACAAAGTCTCTGCCCAATGATACTGCTAACCAGCACATGCATACAGCAGCAGCATCTATTTAATACCGCTCACAAATACAGTCTTTAGATGTGTTGAATGATAACCCCCATCATCTCCCACCAAAATCTTTAGGGCACCAAACTGGGGAAAGCTGGTCTGAAGCTTGCCTTTAAACACAGGAACAAGGAATCGTGCACCCCCTTTTTGCTCTGAATTTGGCAGTTCTTTCCCCCCGCCCCGCAACAGATCTCTCCCTCCGCAATTCTGCCCCTGCTTTTAAGGGCACCCCAAAGTCACCCTCTCAGGCCTTCATTGTATTTCATCTCACGTGACAGAGCCGCTTCCTCCATCCCAGCAATGCAAATGCCTTGGCAACGTTAAAAATTAATTATTCTTTTTTTTAATAATTGTACATCTGACACATTAATTACAACTTGAATATAACAGACAAACAAGGTCAGTTATTTAAAAAAAGCAGCAACATAAGTGACAGTGAATCTTTTTTAGGTGTATATCTCTATATCTCTATATAAGAAGGTGCACAAAAGCATTAGAGAGATCAATCCAAACTGATGCAAAAAAATACATTGATCTCAGAGAGATAAATATATTTTCGTAGCTCCCTCCCTTCCCCATTTCTCTCATAGGGGGCAAGGAGAAATGCACAGTTGTGGGGCCGACAAATTACACTTCAGAGAAGAAGTGTGCAAACACAATCAAATTCGGTTTGTTACAAACTTCCTCTTAAATTTTGCTTTCATTTTTTTAAGGCACTCATGAAAAGGGAAAAGGAAACTTTTGGCCATTTAAAATAAAGTTGTCCCTCCATATTTGCTGGGGTTTGGTTCCAGGACCCCCCGTGGATACCAAAATCCATGAATCCTCAAGTCCCATTATATGCAATGGCATAGCAAAATGGTATCCCTTATATAAGATGGCAAAATCAAGGTTTGTTTTTTGGATTATTATTTTTAAAAGAATATTTTCAAGCCATGGTTGCTTAAATTCGTGGGTATCAAATCCGTGGATACGGAGGGACAACTGTATATCAGCCACAGTGTTCTACCTTGGCAACCATAAACTTGTGTTCTCAGAATTTAATGAGCACGTGCATACCAACTATCAGCTTTCTAGATAAATGTGTTGTTGTGTCCCTGCAACTCATTTCCAATTTACGGTAACACTAATGCGAAGCCATCATGGGGTTTTCTTGGTAAGATTTGTTCAGAGGGGGTTTGCCATTGCCTTCCTCTGAGGCTGAGAGAATGTGACTTGTCCAAAGTCACCCAATGGGCTTTCATGGTTGGGTGGAGATTCGAATCCTGGTCTCCCGAGTTGTAGTCCAACCCTCAAACCACTACACAACAAGCTTGCGCTCTTCTACATGCATACCCCTCAACATTTCACAGACAAAAACCAGGACGCGTGTGTCAAACAACATGAGAGTGTGGTCAGAACGATAAATGTTTTTGATGAGAAACAACGCTCAAGCTAGGAGAGTCTGCAGCAGGTTGCTTTTGCCTGAGTCTACTGGGAAGGCAAGATTCACCCCCTCCTTTCTCCTCCTCCTGCTGACTTAATTGAGAGCAAACTACTTTTGGTCTTTAAACGCAAGTTTGCACCAACTGTGGTAAGCTGAGGACAAAGCGGGGAGATGTAGGAAGAGAGAAAATCTGGGACATTTTAAATGCAACTGGAAGAGTTGGATGACAGAGGATTAATTGGAAATGTTCCTAACAAACTGAGACTTTTGGAAGGTATGCTATATGTTGGGTAGAACTCGCACAATTTTGATACTGAAGGGCTTTATGATAATCCAAAATTACATTTGCATATGGGGGGTAAAACAGATGTAAAACAGGAGTTAAAAGCAGGGCTCGGTTCCAGAACCGTACCCCTTTACCCTACACGCTTATAACACTGATTTTACTTTAACTGCCATGGCAACATCCTATGGAATCCTGGCATTTGTAGTTTTGAGCTCCCTGCCTGAGAAGCCTAAATGACCCTCCCTAAACTGCAAATCCCAGAATTCCATAGGATGGTGCCATAGCAATTAAAGTGGAATCATAGCACTGTAAATGTGTAGTGTGGAAAGGCCCCTGTACTAAATTTCCTAGAATGGGTGCCATCCTGTATTCAGTACACCCTATAGAGCTTAATTTTAAATTCATATGGATCATTTTAATGTAATGTTTGTTTTAATCTTATGTGTTTTTACCTGGATGTTTTAATGATTTTATGTCATATGTTGTATTTTAATTCATATTATGCCCTGCCTCGAGCCTTGGGGAGAAATAAAAAATTATTATTATTATTATTATTTACAGCTGTCCCTTCACATTCTCTGGGGTTTGGTTCCAGGACCCCCCATGAATACCCAAATCCGTGAATACTCAAGTCCCATTATATGCAAGGGCACAGCAAAATGGTGTCCCTTATATAAGACGCCAAAATCAAGGTTTGCTTTTTGGATTATTATTTTTTTTAAAGAATATTTTCAAGCCATGAATACGTAAAACTGTGAATGCCAAATCCGTGAATGTGAAGGGACAACTGTATTATTATTCAGAGCAGTAATAGCTGGTGGCCATTTTCATTTCATAGAAACATAGAGTTGGAAGAGACCTCAAGGGCCATCCAGTCCAACCCCCTGCTATGCAGGAATACACAATCAAATCATTTCCCACAATGCCTCTGGGTCATGTTATGCTGTTGGTCTTGTGGGAAATTCATAAGGCAGCCAGATGCAGCTGCCCCATGGCTGGGTTGAGGGAGAGAACGAAAGAGTGCACAGGAAAGATATGGCGCTTGTAAAAGTAAATTTCCTGGTCCCGTCTCAGCCAGTCGTCACACTGGGGGAGGAATTCTGGGAGCTAAATTGTTACAGGAGACCCCACAGACTCAAGAAGGGTCACACAGGTATGAACTCAGCAAGTCTATTTCCATTCAATGGATCTGCTCTAGTCAGTAGTAACAACTGGAATACCTCTTCGTGCAAGGAGGCATGGAATACCTCTTTGTGCAAGGAAGTATCAGATACCTCCTTGTGCAATGTTTGAAAACAATCAGGACTTACACAAGCATAATTCACCGACACAATTCTGACCAGAACCTGCAAGATAAACCCTTACTCAAGTGGAGACTGAAGGCTCCAAAACAGCAGCTAGCTTTAATGGTGCACACACACACAGGGATTATTGGGGCAATTATGACACATATCACTGAAAAAGAAGCATCGCTGAAGCTATAATCCTTAGCATGCTTCTTCTGGCAGAAGCCCCATTGAGCACAGTGTGGGTTTCTCTCAAATAAACATACACAGAATGTATAAAAATGTCCTTACTCTACTCTATACCTTCCTCAAAAGCAATATTGCACCTCTACTTTATGCCTCTCTTTTTGATTAACATTTGGTAGGGTTGCTTAGTAGACCCATCAAAATTGCTTCAAAGGGCTGGATCCAGTAGCTGGACACCTCTGTCTACAGTACAGAAATAAGACACAGGTCCTGAACAGCTTACTTAAATACTCAATAAGATTCAGCCTGACGTTCTTGAGTACAAAAGTGGTGGGGAAGCTTTCACAGCATCCTGACAACCTGTTTTACCTACAATCTTCAGTTCATATTCATGGCAAATGATGTGATATGATCACATCCCCCAGGACTCTTGATCATTTCTTTTAAAACAACCCCATAAAACCAGAGTGTTGGTAGGAAACAATGTTTCTTACCCTTACTCTCTTCTGACTTTACAATGACACCAATGAGTTTTATCCCCACAATGATGTGTGAAACAAAATGAGATGAGAGCAATCGTTCTTGCCCTTGCTCTGATTTGGCTTCACAACACCCACCATGTCAGCCAATCTGATTTGATGATCTGATGACCTCCAAAGCCAAACTGGAGCGAGGGCAATGCTTCTGCCCGTTGCTCTGATTTTGTGACTCCATGACACCATGTCAGCCAATTGGATTTAGCTATAGAAATGTATCTGAAGCCAAAACAGAGTGGGGGCAAGACTTCTTGCCCTCGCTCTGGTGACCTGAGAGTAAAAAAATGAAAGTGCTTGGCAGAATTAGGGAGAATGTTTGGCAGGGAGATTCTCCAGCCTGTCTCTTCCAAAAAATCATTATGGTGAAACCAAGCTTTGCAGCCTGAAAAAAGAGGGGTGAAATTGCAGGGTGGGGGGAAGAGAATTTTGGTTCATCCCTACTTAATACTGCATGGAGAGGACCATAAGGAAAACACTGCACACATTTTCACCCCAAAGGAATGTTAATGACATCCAACACAACCTAATTTCTCCTCCTTGTATGTGGATTTTTACACAACACATTGGCTGAGAAATCATCCTATCCCCTCCTCTTTTGCTGTGCCTCCACTTTCACCTTGCCTTGACCACCCAGTGCCTTCCCACAGAATTACCATATTGTGCATACCTGCTAGATGTAATGTCTCAGATACAGGCAAGAGAATAAGGCTGGTACACACAGCTGAACTGGATCCCCCCGATTGCAGGAGGGGAGTGATTAAATCACATTTTTAATGCTCTCCTCCTACTAACCTTGCAGGTAGAAAATCAGACACAAGGCAGGTGGCTAGGACATGAGATGCTAATTTTCTTATTGCATGGAATTTTTTTCTGGGGTGAAGCATTCAAAAGTGTCATTTCACATACACAGCCTTGCAGGTTGGCATGACAACTTTTGTGCTTAATCATAGTGCAAATGTAATTATGCATTGTGTAATTTTGTTAAATATTTACATTGCTTAATTATGAAGGCAGGAAGGAGGGAAGCATAAATGTTCCTTTTTTGATCCAGGTGTGCCCTGTGATCTCAGAACATTCAAGCTTTACCCACAACCTCACCGTGTCTGTATTCTACCATGTTGTTTTCGTGGATAAGTAGACTTGGTTGTGTTCACTATGTTCCTGACAGGATTCAAAATTTGGGGCCTATCCAGGAATTCCAGGTTATCCACACTTGCACCCATAGCAACTAAATATATTCACAATCTTTTGACTCAGGATGGCCTCTGAAGTTTCACCCCATGGACCAACCCTGTACCCTGTTTGCTCCTATACCCCAATGAGCCCCCCAATCACCGCCAAGCTTTGACAAGCTTTAAGAGAGCTTCTCATACGGTGTCACCTCAATACTACAAATTAAAACCACTTTTAACATTCAAGCCATGAGATTCTGGGAACCTTTGTTTCATGTGGGGCTATGAACCCTCCACCAGGAGTGCACCATCAGCTCTCCAAACAATGGCTCCACAGAATTCTGAAGAAGGATATGATGAGCATTCAACCAATATCAAACCAGGTTTTTAAAAAATGCATAGTTCATACGCAGGGGGCTCAAGATGACACTGGAGCCTAAAGTAGCTTTGTTTGGTTATGCAGTGCATTTATCCCTCAAAGGTTAGCAATGGTTTGGGACAGTCAGTCCATTGTCCTTCAAACAGCAGGACCTGTTGTGTGTACATTGCTCATCTCAAGTGGTCCAAACTACACTTCCTCTACATCGTTTTGGTAATCCTGACAAAACACCAGTTGTTCTGCCAGTACTATCATCCCCATGTTTTCTGGGCAAGGAAAGGCGAAGAAAAATGGCAGAAGGCCATGAGTTCACAGCGGAGGCAAAATCAGAACATGGGTTTTTTGGCACATAGAGCCAAAAACTGTCCTCTCATAAGGCCTTCATTTCAATCCCTATCACAAGGCCAGCTCTACCACGAGGCAAGATGAGGAATCCACCCCAGGCAGCTTGTTCTGAGTGTCATGAAAGGGCAGCAAATGATTAACAATTATCTTTTTTCCCTGTTATTATTTTTACTGCTAGGGTAGGCGAGAAGTGCTTGAGGGATTTTCTACCGTATGGGCAGAAACAACTCAACTAGTTAGGCACCCTGGCAATGAAATGACTCGGTTTGGCCCAGCCCGACCTAGAACAAGGACTATCTCCAGCGAGATGGCTTTGTCTGTCACCCCAGCCTATAATGGTGCTGTGGAATTCCCTCTCTTTCCATCACCCGGGAGAAAAGAGAGATTCCATTAAAGAGAGAATCCATTAAAAAAGGTTAAGTCACCTCTTTTCACACCTGGGTAGCATTGCCTCTGCTGGCACAACCCACCCATTTCCACCTCCTCACCCTTCTGTAACAACACAACAACAATAAAAAAGCAGCAATAAAGCAACGGGGTCCCAACTTTGTGGTCATTAGCAGAGCTTCTCTTGAGGTACCTCCTCAAAGTACCCCAATGAGTACCTCAGTAGAGAGGACACCCCTGATCATGCAGCCCAGAATAAGCATTAAGTAAACTCTTTCCAGGACAGTCATAGCCTGGTATGGCTGCAGCACTCAATCGCACAACTTCTTTCTTAAATTCAGCATCAGTAAGGAGTGGTGCCTTCCCATTCCACCAGGTACTCGACTTTGCCCTCCAAGGTCACCCTTCGCGCCAGGACTTGGTACTTTTCGCCGCACACCAGCCGGCCAGCAGCCCCAAAGTAGTTGTTGATGGACGACTTGAGGTGAGAGAGGGACGAGTCGTCTTCGCTCATGCTCTCAAAGGTGTGGCAGTCAATGGCGTGGTCCGAACGGTCCGGGATGCAGGCTGCCTCGCTGTCTTCCGAAGAGCAGCCGGGCAGAATTCTCCGGGGGTGCTGTGAGCATTTTTGCTTGGCCTCGATGGGTGTGTAGGTTTTAGCGGCCAGTTTACGCTTCCGGCTGCCCACATTCCTTCTGCTAGAAAACGGCAACAGCAATATTGTCATATTAAGACTGCAAATAGTTAGTCAAAGGGAGTGAGCATGTTATACTGGTTTGAGCGTTCGACTAGGAGTCTGGGAGACCAGGGTTCGAATTCCCACTCAGCAAGGGAAACCCATCAGGTTATCTTGGACAAGTCACACTCTCTCAGCCTCAGAGGAAGGCAAAAGCAAACCCCCTCTGAACAAATCTTGCCAAGAAAACCCCATTCTAGGTTCATCTTAGGATCCCCATAGGTCACGTGGAAAAGAAAAAGCAGAGTAGAACAAACACTTTATTTCCAAATAGACTTTGAATTTTCTTTTTAAAAAATACCTCTCCTACACACAGCATGCTCCCTAAAATTATTGCATGCTGAGCATCCTTACCATTGGCACTTTGTGACATGGCATATATTTGAAATCCCAACTGTGATAAAAAGGAAGGTGGGAACCCAAACATTTAACTAAATAGCAGTTGTGTGTGCTTGTGCTGTCAAGTCACCTGTTGATTTTTGGCGATCCCCTGAATTTCATCAGGTTTTATTAGGCAAGGAATACTCAGAGGTGGTTTTGCCAGTTCCTTCCTCTAAAATACAGCCTGGTATTCCATGATGGTCCCCATCCAAGTACTAACCAACCCTGACCCTGCTTAGCTTCCATGATAAAACAGGACCTGATGCCTTCAAGCATCTAGGCAACTGAGCAATATGTCCATGACTTATTTTTAGACAGATTGATTAGATACATAAAATGAGGTTAACGTTGAGATTTTGCAAAGAGATGTAGCCTGACCTTTACACTCACAGTTATGTCTCAGTTGCCCCATTGCATTTCATTACAGAATTGCAAGGTTTCACCGCCAAATGCATATTGATGCACAATGTGCAACCACACCATCCATACACAATGTGCAGGGCGTAATTGCCCAATATGCAATGCAGCAATGTGTAATGGCAGGACATTTGCAACTCCACTTTGATAACAGTCAACGTCATACGGATGTTATGCATTGGCCAAAAAAGGACAACTACCTGCGTAAGGGAACTTATGCATGTGTAAGACACCAACAGGATGCCAGCTGAGGTTAGGTCACAGCCAGTGGCTCTCATGCCAGGAAGTGGTGAATCTATTCTGTGTTTATTCTCAATGCAACTCTCCAAGGTGCTGAACCTATTTGGAGACAGGTTCAGAACTTTGGACAGTTCATTTAGAACTCTGATTAAAAACTAGAGGAGATACACCATCCCATTGACATGGAGGCTTCCGGCCACCACCTAGAAAGTATGGGAAGACAGATAAAAGAAAAATCTTATTTTAAAAAACCATACAGGGCATGTCCATCTTAAACTGTGTCACCAATAATGCAAAAGAAACAGAGGGTCCTCTACCTTGATTCATAGGACAAGCTGGTTGTAGCTGATCCCGAAGTGCTGACTGCGTCGGTAGTATCCACGTCAGAAAGGAAAGTGTGGCTCGAACTGGTGCTGGAAAGGAGTGAGAAACACAGAGTCAAGCAGCTCTTCTGTAACAGCTCAAGGTCTGGCATAAACCAGAGTCTTAGCCATGGTCATAGAATCGTAGAGTTGGAAGATACCACAAAAGGCCATCTAGTCCAGTCCATGATGGTGGTTACCTTTTCAGACTCTGGATTTCATCCAAAGTGAAGTCAAAGATGCTGGCCAGATGGTGGTTTGTGCTCCAAGCCGAGGCAAAATCACTCTGAGCAGCGCAAGGAAAACAGAGGAAGAAAAAGAAATCCCATTAAAAAAAAATCCTCCTGGGACAGTGGGTGCCTCATGGGCCATACAATTCCTACCACTGTTTTTAAAACAGCCTTTCACCCTACACCAGTGGCTCTTAACCATTTCTTCACCACAGGCCCCCTTTAAATATCTTCTGTTGCTGAGGACCACCAAGACTGAAGCAACAGACGTTCTGAGAATATGGTGGCACAACATGGTGGACACTAAGTTTGGTGCCACTACGAAAGCTGATTCTGGCTGTATGCTCAGTAGGAAGAAATGCCACATGCTTTCTCTCAGCCACTCAGCATCATTCACTTGCATGTTCTTGCCGTGTGCAGAAGTATCAAGTGCTGCGTACATTTTTTTTTCAAACAAGCAGTTATTTGTATAACTTTTGAACAGTTTGAGAAATTGTAATGACACAATGTCTACCACCTCCAAAAGAGTCATGCTCTTTGAGATCAAGGTATGACCATCTGTCTGTCCATCTGTCTTCCTTCCTTCCATTCATTCATTCTCTATATTTTAGCTTTAAAAGCTCATAACATTTCTTTAAGCCTTCGTGGGGCCCCTGTGAGGACATTGCAGCCCCCTGCGGAGTCCATGGACCACAGGTTAAAAATTGCTACCCTAAACAATTACAGTACTGTGACTATCCTATAACTGGCATGGCTGCATCCTATAGAATCCTGTGGTCCATAGGCTGGGGTGGCACTAGACCTCATTAACTGAGAAATGTTCAGTAAATAATGCTCCTTAAAATAGGAGCCCTAAATATCCTAAAGGAACTAGATCCCATTTGCTCTTGGAAGCTAAGCAAGGTCAGCTCCGTTGAGTACTTGGATGGGAGACACTAGTGGATACCAGGTGCTGTAGGGTCAATTTCAGAGGAAGGAACTGGCAAAACCACCTCTGAGGATTCCTTGCCTAAGAAAACCCTCTGAAATTCATGGGGTCACCATAAGTTGACAGGCAACTTGATAGCTCAAACACATACACCTCCTTAAAATGCAAGTCCCAAATTCCAAAGGATGTGGTCATGGCAATTAAAATAGATACTGCTATAACTGTGTAGCGTGGTAAACAGAGTGAAGAAAAAATTCTTTTAAAAAGCAAACAAACAATATCACTAAAGATTTTCCTTGGTTTTTTTCCGGGCCATGAGGCCGTGTTCTGGAATAGTTTCTTTCTGACGTTTCGCCTGCATCTGTGGCTGGCATCTTCAGAGAAGCAGGTGAAACGTCAGAAAGAAACTATTCCAGAACACGGCCTCACGGCCCAGAAAAAAACCAAGGAAAAATCTATGGATACCAGCCATGAAAGCCCTCGACTTCACAAAATCACTAAACTCACGCTGGGAATAGCATCCTCCAAGAGAAATTTCGACCTCTTCCTCCTCCTTTCTTGCTGGAGATTACATGGCACTGAACTGCGTAGGGGAAAACATTAGGAGAATTAAGAACTTGAAAATCTGGCAGTTGGAAGTGTTATGGGAGTTTGGGGGTTGGATTACAGGTTACGTGATATATGGAGCTTGTTTTTACAGCGAAAATACCCCTCATAGACTTCATGGAGAATATGATTTGTCTAAATGGGATCCCGCATCAGAGCACCATATTTGGAAGGGCGGACAAATATGCCAAAAAATACATGGGAGAAGCCGTCCAGGCTTTTCCCATATTTTGTATTAAAAAAAACCACGAAGGAAATGCACATTCCTCATCATTGGGACAACCGATTCGCTTTGCTGCACATTCCCGATAAGAGCAGAAGTGGAAAGCTGATTGGTCAGATGTGTGCAGGGGGCAGAGCTTGCTGGCAAGGTAAACGCGCTGGAATCACCATGTTGGATTTTTGCCATAGCGATCGTGTGCTGAGCAACGAAACAGCCTTTTGCCTTCTTTTTTTCCTGTTTACTTAAGCAGAAGATCACACTTCCTCACCTTGCATTTACATGTTTTTAAAAAATACTGTGCAGTGGTGGCAACTGGTAACAATAATGCGAGTAATTCATTTGCACCCGCCATCTTGATTCACAGGCATGCCCATTTGAACATCAAACATGTATGGCTTCGCATGCCTGCGATCTTGAAAAAAAAGTGGCAACAAAGGCCGCTGCGAATTGCTGTTAGTGTGCATCAGTCCATACTTTATAGGCTCATATTCGTTTCTTGTATTTTATCCACCCAGCCAGGTGGAAAGAGCAACATCTTCTCCTTTGTTCAGCACAGATTTGGTGGGAATGGTAATCCCTATCATGATAATCTGGGAGCAGAGGTGGGAACGATTTCAAATTTCATCAATCCAGAATAAACTGGTTATTATCTATTTATATCCTGCCTTTTCCCCAGCTTGGGATTCAAGGCAGCTTACAACAATTAAACATACAGGTGGATAACGTATTACGTGAGAAATATATTCCAGGACCCTTTACGTAATACAAAATTTGCACATAATCTGCAATGCTTTTTTACCTAAAATGAACGATGAAATGTTCTCTCTGGGCTTTTTCTAGGTCTTCCAGAGTGATTTTATAGTATGCTTCCACTGAAGATTGACCGCAGAATCATGCTATAGGATCTAGAAAATGCCTAGAAATAACATTTTTTTTCCAAGTTGTGTATAAATGAAACCACATACTACAGGCTCACGTTATATGGGGTCTGCAGGATGGAGCCAACTGTCAGTGCACACACACACACACACACACACACCAACCGCATATCTTGCAAAAGCAACCTCTCTAGGAAACAAAACAGGAAGAAATCCTCATTCTTAGTCTGGGGCCTAACCCAGAATGGGAAACCCATTGCTTTCCCAATGCAACACCCTTCAAAAGTCATTGGACTACAGTTCCCATCACCTCCAATCATTAGGCATATTGGATTAGGATGATGAGAGCTGTAGTCCAAAACAGCTGCAGGGTGCCAGGTTGGGGGAGGCTGGGTTAGATTGGTGGGAACAGAGCAAGGAGACTGGGATTCAAGTCCCAATTTGGCCATGAGGTTCAGTGGACCAGTTATTATCACCAAGCTTAGCCTACCTCAAAGGGTTGCTATGAAAAAAATAAAAGGAGGGCAGCTCCCGCAAATGACCTCAGGAGCTCCTTGAAGGATATGAATGTGAGAAATAAACAAGCTGAGAGCATCACCATGCCCAGATGCAGACCTGCTTTTGTGGGAATACTTGAGTCTCCCCCTTTTCTTCGGCTCAGAGGTTCTGCCTTCAACCAATCCTGGGACCTTCTCCGGGAGAAGTTTGCTCGGCGGGTTGGGTGGGACACGGATCCGCAAGCGGAAGATGCATTTCTTCTTCTTGATTTCCTTCCCACATAGAAATCTGAAAGGCAGCAGAAATTATAGCCTTTGTTAAGCTGGAAGTGCATTGACTAGATGATCTTTAAAAACCCTTCCTCCTCTGTTAACAGAACATTCCTTTGTGTGCTAAGAATGCAACGCATGGTACTCACAATGACCTCCAGAGAAACCAGTTTGTTTACCTACTTGCCTAAATAGCTCTTAAGAAACAGCTTGACGATTTGTAAATGAACATTGAAGTCTTGCCTTCAAATGTACGAATCCAGTAACTTCCACAGTAGCTCAATTTTCTGCAATTTCGACCAAAATCAATGCATTGTATATTGTATGTTTTACGTGTTGTCTTACCCTGTATTTTTTTCATATCAGGCCAATGGTGATTTTTTTTCCTGTCCAGTGAACTGAGAAAATCCTATTAATGTTCTAAGGGCTACTGTGCCTTGACTTAAAAGCTTCCTGTTTGCGGCTTCATCCTGCTTTATTAGTTCCATTTTTTAACATGGCTGGGGGATTAGTGATGAATTGCCCCTTATCAGTTGCTTCAGTCAATTAATTGACCTAGACAATTTTGGTTCCCTTCTTGGTGGTGGTAGCAGTGGTTAATGGCAGTTAATTATGAGATTCATTGTATCCTTTTTTTCTTTACTTGCTTTTACATCCGGGACAAGAATTGTGCATACATCCAGGCATAGTTCAACTTTCAGCATTCCTCACCATTGGCTATGCTGGCTAAGGGTGCTAGCAGCTGCAGTCAAAAATAGTCTGGAGGGATGCATAGTTATCCCCCTGTTTTATAGCAACATAACATCATTTCACTATAGAAGAAAAATGCATTAAAATGTAAGAAAACCAGTACAGGTTAGAGAAACGGATTCATTAAGGCACAAATCACCACTGCTGCCATGTCAACAGGAAGCAATCCAATCTGAGACAGAGCAGATCTTTGTTCCCTGGGACTTGACTTATGAGTAAATAATTTGAAAGGATTTTAGGGAAAGCGCGAGGCATCTAAAATGGCTGCATTAAGTGCCATTGTTACAATTTTTCTTTCAAAGACTTGCAGAGAAGCAACAACAAGTGCTAGCATCCTCTAGTGCAGAGGCAACCAGTATTTCCCAATCATCTGGTATGAATTAAATCATACCACCATCATCATCATTTCAAGCAGCATAATTTCAATGGAAGGGCAGAGACTTCAGTTTGCCTTCAGAGTGGACAAGACAAAGGAGCCAATCTCTTGTATCTCTGCATGAGTCCATGCTCTCAGAAGCCTGACAATTCACAAGCCCAATTTAGCAATTGATACAGGCACATAATGGGCTATCTCAACCAAATACAGGTAACTGAGCAGCAAAAGCCTGCCTGATATAATGACATCTGCTCTACATGGGCTTACTAAAATAAGACAAAGCCAAGAAAGTGGACCTCAGAGGTACAATGGGTAAATCCTTCCATTTGGACTCACAAAAGTCTTCCATTTATTTCTGAACCAGTGGGGGACATCATGGGGAAAAATCCCCCCTATATACTCACCTGCTTTTGTAGCTGTTTAGTGCATCCAGAATATGGGGACCTCGTTCTACCATGGGTGTTCCAGACAGCTGAAAACAGGAGACAAAGACAGAGCAAAGTCGGTTTGGAAGAGAGAGATAATTCAGCCAAGCATGGGCTACCTGGGCCAGCATCCCATTTCTTTATCTGACTGAGGGATCTAAAGAATACTTAAATTTTTTCTCATCTGTGATAAGTATGCGTGGCTCAACACAGAAAGACACCCCACCAAGAAAAATAGCCAACTTCTGCAAAATGTTTCGCTTTTCAAGATTATTTTGTAAAAAATTCATTTGCACAAAAAAACCCTGGTTTTTCATTAAAAAAAAAAACTTTTGCACAAAATGGATGGTTTTCCATGCAAGAATTTTTGGTGCAAAACCCTGAGGCAAGATCTCTGGGGATTTTTTGCATGAGCAAAATTTTCGCAGAGATGTCCCGAAGAGGGAGGAAAAATTGGAAAATGTGCAAAAGCTCTCATTTTGAAATTCTGGTTTCTTGCATGCAAGAATGGAATGAGCAAAGATTTACTTCCCTAGTCTGACCGCAGTGGCTAGACTCCCTGGAAGTTTACAGGAAATGTGTTGTTCTTGTTATGTGCCGTCAACTGATAGGTGAACCTATCATTTTCTGAGGCTGAGAGTGTGTGACTTGCCCAAGCTCATCCAGTAGCTTTTCATGACCAAAGCAGGGATTTGAACCCTAGTCTCCAGAGTCGTAGTCCAACACTCAAACCATGATGCCACGCTGGCAGGAAATTTACCATACTGTATATATGTATTTTTTATAGTAGTTCATCCAGTGACCACAAGGGGGAACCCAAGTTTCACCTTCCAACAGTCTAACCAACTGTTGAAATGAGCAACGCTCAAATCCTATGCAAACACATCATCCCCAGAAGCAGTGGACAGCTTTGGTTATTACCTTCCCAAGCTGCAAAAGGTCCCAGTGGTGATTGACAAAAGCCAAGATTTCCTCAAAGTCAAAGTATTTCTTCTTACTTTGAACACCCAGATTGTAGAGCACAAGATGCACCACATCAACCCTGTACAGAAAAGAAAAGGAACCAGCATAATTATGATTTCCCTAGCTTTAGGAGTTTTTCTATGAAGTACCATCAGGATAAGAGTTTGGAGGCATTCTGTTGAGCAAACTGAGCAAGAGGGCTTGCCAACACCACAGCACCGGCTTACCACATTTGGAAGTACAAGAAGAAATATAGATTATAATAAAAAGCCAGGGGAGGGAAGAGACCCATGAAGTCCAGTTTAATATTAGCTAATTGCTCCATTAGGTTTCTTTTATCTCCTTCTCTGGAGCCCTGGTGGCACAGTGATTAAATTCCGGCACTGTAGCCACAACGTTGTGAGTTCGATCCCAGAGGCTCCAAGGTTGACTCAGCCTTCCATCCTTCTGTAGGTCAGTAAAATGAGTACCCAACTTGTTGGGGGCAATTAGCTAACACACATTGTAAACCACTTAGGGAGTGCTTCGGCACTGATAAGGAGTATATAAATATCAATGCTATTGCTATGTTGGTGACTTGTTGTTACCCCCTTGCAGACTATATTCCACCAACCCCTATAAGCCCAAATACTTCTATTTGCCTGTGTCGTCCCTCTTAAATTTTGTTGAACAAATTTTGGGAAGGGCAACACAAGAAAAGGGAAATATTTGGACTGTAAGGGTGCAGTTGGGGGTGTTTTTCACATTTTCACACACTCAAGGGGATTTTCTGCATGGCAACGGAATTGGATGGGCTGGATTCCTGACCAGGAAGCACTTCACACTGCAACATTTTGTCGCAGCTCCCAATAAGAACAACTATGAGGAAGGTCTAGTCTGGATCTTACCATCTCAAGGGCAAACGTCTAATGTACTCTGGACCCTGGTTACACACCGAGCAGTAGAAAATATAAAATCTAAAAGATTAAAAAGAAAGAGAGAGATTCTATTTATTTATTTCAGACTACCAGAAAAATTTAATTACCAACTTAAGTTTACAGATAAATAAAATACAAAGCAGCCCCCCAAAACAGGCATAAAATAATTATATTGTCATAAAACATCATGCATGCTTTAGAAAAAAGTGGGGCAGAAGTGGAGGGTGCCTTTTCCAATGGTCTGTGTTAGGTGCTCTGTTTCTGACACTCACCCCTGCAGTGTGAGATCAGAGTTTGGAAATATTACTGCAATTCCCATAATCCCCAAGAAACAGAGAAAGAGAAAAGGTTGGCAGAATAAGAAAGGGGGGAAGAAAGAAGGACAGATCTGTCAGAGAGAAAATGGGGGAAAGGGGTGCCCAATTTTTGCCTTTGGCTCCAGCCCACCTACTAGACAGCTCACCCTGAGGAAAAACGTTCCTCAACAGGAAAAGAGAAAGAGTCCACATTCCCCTCTTTCATTATGAGCCATAATAACCAAAAATGATAAAGCTTCCATGTGCAAGCACAGTATACCATTGTACAGAAAAGGCCAGGGACAAGCAGATGCTTTGGGATGATGGTGGGACCATGCCTGACCCCTCCTTCTTGCCAGTTCTGAACTTATGAGCTGTACGTCCCACAAAGTCAGGGACAGAGAAGTACCTACCGATCTCCAAACAGCATTGGATCGTTGAGGCACTGTGTGCAGGCTTCATGAAACCACTGTCGGCAGCGGCAACATTGCAGCATCTTTAGGTACCACCTGGAAGGAGGCATGGAGAGAGAAAATAGGATGGGATGCAAGAGACCGAACACACATGCACACACACACAAAGACAGATGGGATAGGTTTTGCCCTTGCCCATCAACCAACCACCCAACCACCATCTTTGGTTTCGATTGGCTCATCTGCCAGCTTCATTCCTTGATCTTACTCGCCGGGGCCGCCACAGTAGCAGTAACACTGCTGCTGATTCGTCCTGTGGGGTGAGTCCCATTCCAGCTGTTCCGGGTTATAGGACAGCACCATCTTCACCATCTGTAACGTCCTGGCAATGGCTCCTTTCTTCAGGGCACCACCTTTCTGCAAACAACAGCCACAGCCTTAAAAACACAATCATACTCCCATATCCGTGGAACCAATATCTGCGGTTTCAGTTATCTGCGGGACACAGAAAGAGGAACACGTACCATAGTCTTCCTAGAAAATACCTAGAGAGGCATCCTCTCTAGACATTTTCTAGTCCTCCAAGACAACTCTATGGTATTTTAAACTAGAAGTCCCAATATTTTCAATGGCATTCACTGTTAAGCACAGTTTCCAATATCCACAATAAGTCTGGAAACTGAACCTTCACAGATACAGGGGTTTGACTATAATTAAAATCCAGTTAAACCCAACACCTAGATTCACCTAGCATAGGCACACTGTATAGATTACTGAGTGACAAATTAACACGTATGTAAATCCTCTTGCTGCAGTCTAGAATACTGTGTCCAGTTCTGGGCACCACAATTCAAAAAGGATATTGACAAATTGGAGCGTGTCCAGAGAAGGGGGACTAAAATGGTGAAAGGTCTGGAAATGATGCCTTATGAGGAGAGACTTAGGGAGCTGGGTATGTTTAGCCTGGAAAAAAGACGGTTAAGAGGCAATATGATAGACCTGTTTAAGTATTTGAAGGGGTGTCAGATTGAGGATGGAGCAAGCTTGTTTTCTGCTGCTCCAGAGACTGGAACACGGAGCAATGGATGCAAGCTCCAGGAACAGAGATTCCACCTCAACATTAGGAGGAACCTTTTGACAGTAAGAGCTATTTGGCAGTGGAACATACTCCCTCTGAGTCTCCTTCCTTGGAGGACTTTAAACAGAGGCTGGATGGCCATCTGTCGGGGATGCTTTGATTGTATACTCCTGCATGGCAGGGGGTTGGACTGGATGGCCCTCGTGGTCTCTTCCAACTCTACAATTCTATGATTCTATGAATGGGTCTTATCTAGTTGGATTTAGGCCAAGGAGGGGAAACACACAACCTTCCAGATGTTGTCCAAATGCAACTCTCAACATGCCTGACCAGTGGCTACACTGGCTAGGGTTGATGGGAGTTGTAGTCCAACCAAAATCTGGAGGGCCACAGGATTGGTGCCCTAAAACCAAATCAGTTACCAACATATGGACACATAGAAAGGGACTTGGCTCTCTCCCACCCACCTACCCATCACTCACCCGCACAGCCAGGGCAAAGATGCATCTCCGACAGAACCAAGGCGTAACCAAGGAGTTCTCCTGACTTCTCACCAATGGGATATGACATTGCTGGTGATAACCTGGTGGGAGGAGAGTCAGAGTTTGCAAACAGAGGCAGAGTACTTTCTACTGCCAGGCAATAGCAGCCGGGGACTCCAATGTCAGTGGGGAAGTGGGCCCACTCTGGGTTTTAATCTGAACTTTAATGAAGCTATCTAAAGTGCTGAACCTATTAGAAGCTCATTTGGCCCTCTGTGTCAGGATCGGTCCCTTTTGCTCCTGCCATATTCATTTGTTTCCCTGGCGTAGAGTGTGCATAGCAGTTTGTGTACGGGTGAAATGATGTATTTGTAACTGTGTGGGCTTTGCTTGGGAAAAGAGATAACAAGGCAGCTGAAATTAATGTTCTAGTTCCAAGGCTACAGACATTAGGAAAATGTTAATTTTCCATTTTAGGAAACGTCTGTGTCAGTGGCAACCAATCATCCTGCAGTCCGCCAGATTTTGTTGATTGTAAAACGCTTTTAACTTAATGTGCATCCGTTAGAGTCTCAGTTTCAGCAACAACTTGGTATTGTATGCTTCCTGGATTTCTTGCAATAAAAGCTTTCTGATAAAACCTGAAGCTTGTGCTTGATGAGTTTGGGAACACTGGTACCTGACACCTATGCACTTGATCCAATCAAAACAGCTCCTTTGAGGAGACCTTAAGCAACCTTCTTCCCCTGCCTCCACACACACACGTTTATATAAAAAAGCTACATACCATTTGCTCAGTGGCAAAAGGGATTCTCTGCCCTGTCTTCTCTCCCCACTCCCCAGCAACTCCCCAAAACCGGGCCAATGGAATATTTGGAACATTCTTCTTACCTAGTCCACACTTTCCACATATCAATATATCGTTCAGGGGGCCTGTTGTTTCTCCTAGGCAGATGTTACACTTTGGTTCTTCACCTGGAACTCCAGCTAGAGAGGAGAAAGAAGTCAGGAGTGTTGGACAGAATATTTTGGGGAAAGGATGGAGAGTATCACACAGTGCAGACTATACACTACAGGAGCGTTGTGAGTGTAGCCTCATGGATACTCATGTTATGAGCCGTCTTGGGTCCCAAGTCAGGAGAAATTCATCCCTATGATGTCCATGCTGTTTTGGCCTCTGGTACCAAATGTTGTGTTAAAGAGGTCATGCTCAGGGAAACACCTACTTCATTTTCTCTCTCTCTGGCTTTTCTTCGCAAACGAAGATTTAGGAAGGACTCATCCCGTGCTTTCTGCAAGTGCGCTGATGACTAAAAAGGCCAATCTGGGATAAACAAGTCCGGTTGCAGAAAGCACAGCAGAGGGTCTCCTTGGGTGATGTTTCTGTAGTTTGGAAGTGACCCCAGGGTCACCCATCCAACTCCCTGACAAAATCCATACCTAAATATTTTTGGCAGTATCTAAAAACTGCCAATGAAATTTGATATCTACATAGGGAAGAGGAAGGCGTTGAAGCTGGAGTTGGAGCTGGGAGCTATGTGCCTTCAAGTCATTTTTAGCATATGGCGACCCGAAGGTGAACCTAACACAGGATTTTCTTGGCAATATTTGTTCAGAGGGGGGGGAGTTGCCTTTGCCTTCCTCTGAGGCTGAGAGAGTGTGACTTGCCCAAGGTCACCCAGTGGGTTTACATGGCTGAGCAGGGATTCAAACCCAGCTCTCCAGAGCCATAGTCCAATGCTCAAATAATACCGGTAATAAAGCCTGTTTTCAAATCACTGCTCAGACACAAAGACCATCTTGACCTTGGAGCAGAAACAATTCCTTTACTAGCCTACTTTATAGGATTGCTGTGAGGATAATATGGGACAGAAGCCACATATATGGCTCTTAGCATTTTTGGAAGAGGGTGTTATTTTATTCTCTAAAAAGAAAGAAAGTACATTTTTCTCTTGGACCAACAACTTTGGTTTTCAGTTTCACTAGAGGCCTGGTCAAAACATACTATAGAACACAGGGCGAGCACCTGAGACTTCCTAACAGATACACTACTATGTTTGGTTTTGACTATCAAAAAGTATTGTTGAATAGGGGAGGCTTTCCAAATTCATCTCCTCTCCTTGCCAGCTTGAAGCGGCACAGTCCACTCTACTACTTCAAAATTCTAGGCTGCTGCCACACTATAGAAATAATGCAGCTCGATACCGCTTTAACTGCCATGGCTCAATACTATGGGATTCTAGGATTTGTAGTTTTGTGAGCTATTTCGCCTTCTCGGTCAGAAAGTTCTGGGGCCACAACAAACTACAAACCCCAGGATTCCATCAGATGGAGCCATGATAGCTAAAGCGGTGTCAAACTGCATTATTTCTGCAGTGTAGCTACAAACCCTAGACCTTCTTCAAGACTATAGCCATTATTCTGGCAGCTTGAAGTGGTACCATCTGCTCCACCATGTCCAAATTCTAATCCCTCTTGAACTTTCTAGTCCCTGGCAGCTTGAAGCCATACAGTCTGCTCTAACACTTCAAGATCTCTCTTTGGCCCTCATGGTCTCTTCCAACTCTACAATTCTATGATTCTTTCATTCCATTCACACGTGTGTAGGTTGGTATGTGCAGAACTTGGGACAGAGGGGGAGAAACGATCAGCTCACGTACCATGTTGAATGTCCTTCCAAAGCACCCAGTACTTGGAGTTGTCTTCGAAGGTCACCAGGCAGCTCTGTTTAGAGCCACTCACCTGCAAGAAAGAAAGGGGGGGGGATGTAAGAAATCTGGCAGAAACAGTGTCCTAACATTTTTTTTAAAGGAACACTGAGTTTACCCTCTTGATCTTCCCAAGATAATAAAGCCCATCGGTCCAACAGCACAAGACATATTGTCCTTCCGTCAATTTGGCCATGAGTTCTTGCCGGACCTTCTGGTTTTTGGTAGCCAAGTCCACTGTTGATTGCTGAAGGCATCCACTGGTTGTGTAGACATGTCTAACATTGGTGTTCTCCATGAGCCTTGCTGGACCCTGGAGATGAAACAAGCTTTTTGTTTAAAATGTGGCTGCTGTAATATGAATATCCAGGATGCTGCCCTACACAAAACCACCTTGTGTACCCAGTATTGTCTATTCTACCTGGCAGCTTACAGATAGACCCCCGTATCCACAAGGAATACATTCCCAGACTTACTGTGGATACTGCAAACTGACAGATTGTGATGTACTCAGAACACAAACTCAGGGTTCTTCAATAAAACTCTTTATTGGAAGAGTAGCTTGTGTAAGGAACCATTGCAAAGCTGCTACTGAAGTAAATGTAAACTATCCAGAGATAATAAGGCATCAAGCGTGAGAACAGACACGGGGGAGCAAAAGTAGCTGGGGAGCGTGGCCTTGAGTTCCCGGTAGGACTTGCGTTACCATGCCAACCAGGAGGCCTGGCTCACTTCTCAGGCATTCCAAAATCCTGAGAAAATACTAGCTACATGTCAGGGCCTCCATGAATTCCACTCCAATGCCCAGAATTCAGGGATGAGCCTGACATACTGCCCCCCTGAAGACCAACCCTCCCCCTTTCTCAGCCCGGCTTATCGGGAAAGCGGGCATGAAACTTTCGCAATAAGCGTTTGGCATTGACATGCTCAGAAGCAACCCACTCTGCATGGCCCAAAGGCAGGTGTTTCCACTTTACCAAATACTGTAACCCTCCCCGGTGAAGTCTAGAGTCCAGAATCTCAGAAATTTCAAAATGTTGGTCTTGATCCACCAGGATCGGCTGAGGAGCAGGTTCTGGAGCCGGGTGGTGTTTGTCCGGAGGGCTCACGGGCTTGAGCAGGCTGGAATGAAACACAGGATGTACATGACGGTACAACTTAGGCAAAGACAGTTCAAAAGCCACAGGATTTATCATCCTAACAACACGAAAAGGCCCGATGTATTTGGCTCCCAACTTTTTTGAGGGTTGGGGACACTTAAGGAATTTGGTGGACAAATAAACCATATCTCCCACTGCATATCTGGGGGAAGGGTCCCGTTTCTGATCAGCATAATGTTTGTAGCGTGCTTTGGCAAAGTCCAAGGCCGAGATTACATGAGGCCACGCATCCCTGACCTTTTGACTCCACTGGGAGACCGAAACGGGGTCAGAGTTGGGAGACCCCTCCAACAAGGGGAGGGGACCGAAATCATGCCCAGACACAACCTTGAACGGCGAGAGCCCAGTGCTCTGGTGAGTGGCATTATTGTAGGCCACTTCAGCAAAAGGTAGAAGATCAACCCAATCAGATTGTTGGAAATTCACATAGCACCTTAGGTATTGTTCCAGAGTCTGGTTCGTTCGTTCCGATTGTCCATCCGATTGGGGATGATGGGAGCTGCTGAGACCAAGCTCCACCCCTAGAAGGTTTGTGAAAGCCTTCCAAAACTGCGAAGTAAATTGTGCCCCCCCGATCCGACACAATCTTGGCCGGAATGCCATGAATCCGATAAATATGCTGAATGAACAATTTGGCTAGTTGGGAGGCTGTGGGGAGCTTCTTACAGGCCACAAAATGCGCTTGCTTGGAAAACAAATCAGTCACAACCCAAATAACCGTCTTTTTCCTACTCTCTGGCAAATCCACAATAAAATCCATGCTAATGACCTCCCAGGGCTTGTTTGGGGTAGGTAGAGGGTGGAGCAAACCTTTGGGCTTCCCTGACCCCCCTTTTGACACTGCACAAGTGGTACACCCCTTTACATAATCCTCCACCTCCTTCCTCATGCGGGGCCACCAAAATTGTCTGCGGGCCAAATGTAAAGTTTTGAGATACCCAAAATGTCCCGCACTCTTGACATCATGGCACTGTTTGAGAATACTCGCTCTCAAGACCTCAGGAACATACAGGCGATCCCCTTTCCAGGCCACCCCCTCCTTCACAGTTACCTCATTGGGGTGAGCCATGAGCCTGACACAGATAATAGCAAACCCTATTAAAATGACTGACTTCCATCCCAAGCATACCATAGAGTCACACTGGAGGACCTGGAAGATGCCTAGAGAGACCATTTTTTTCAGATGCAGATAAGTGAATCTACAGGTACAGGTCTATCTGTATCATGTGCTCTTATTACTAGCTAGGTCTCAGGCCAGAGGAACCTTTCCCATCATGGGAGCCCTGGTGGCGCAGTGGTTAAATGCCAGTACTTGAAGTCACCACGTTGCAAGTTCGATTCCAGCGGGCTCCAAGGTTCACTCAGCCTTCCATCCTTTCGTAGGTCGGTAAAATGAGTACCCAGCTTGTGGGGGCAATTAGCTAACACACATTGGAAGCTGCTTAATGCAGTTAGATGTATAAATAGCTATTGCTTAAAACAATCTGTAAGCCGCTCTGCTAGCCTTGTGGCTGAAGAGTGGGGTATAAATAAATAAATAAATAAAATCATACACTACATATAGTAGGACCCCCATATCCATGTGGGAATCGGTTCCAAGGGGCTCTTCGGATAACGAAACCCATGGATAATAACAAATGCACCATTTCTGCCCTGGAAGCGGTCCTGGGGATAAAGGGAGGTGGGAGCCGAGTTCTTTCCTCCCTTCCCTTCACCCCTGCACTGCCATTTCCGCCCCGAGTGATCCCGGGGAGTGATCCCAGGGGCAAAGGGTGGCAGGAGGCAGATCTCTCCTCCCCTCCCTTCTTCCCCATGCCATCATTTCCGCCCCAAGAGCTATCCCAGAAGCAAAGGGGGGAACGAGGAAAGATCTCTCCTCCTCCCCTCCCTTCCCCATCTACCCCTCTGCCGTCACCATCCACGGATAATTGAATCCGCAGATGGCGAATCAGCGGATGCGGGGGTGTTTCTGTAGAATCATGCAATGATGGAGTTGGAAAGGACTGCCATCTAGTTCAACCCACTGCCATGCAAGAATACAGAACTGAAGCACTCATGATAGATGCCTATCCAACTTCTATTTAAATACCGGTACTTCCAAGGAAAGAGAATCCACCATCTTCTGAGGCAACCTATTTCACTGTCAAACTGTTCTGACAGCCAATAAGTTCTTCCTAATATTTGGGTGGAATTTCTTTTCTTGTAACCCACCAGATCATGTTCTAATCTCTGGAACAGCAGAAAAATAAGCTTGCTACATCTTTTACATGACATCACTTCAGCTATCATCCCCTCTCAGCCTTCTTTTTTTTCCAAGCTAAACATACCCAAACATACACAGCTCCTCATAGCACATGGCTTCCAGACCTCCCACCATTTTGGTCGCCCTCCTCTGGACACACTCAAGTTTGTCCATATCTTTCTGGAATTGTGATGCCCAGAACTGGACACAGTGCTCCAGGTGAGGTCTGATCAAAGCAAAACAGAGTGACACTTTGTCTTCCCTTGATCTAGATACTACGCTCCTGTTGATGCAGCCTAGAATTGCATTCGCTTTATTAGCTGCTGCATCACACTGCTGACTCATATTCAGCTTGTGGTCTGCTAAGAACCCTGGATCCTTTTCACATGTACTGTTATCAAGCCAGGTGTCAACCATCCTATATTTATGCATTTCATTCTCCCTGCCTAAATGTGGTACCTTACCTTTATCCCTGTCGAAATTCATGTTGTTAGTTTTGGCCCAGCTTTCCAATTTGTCAAGGCCATTTTGAATACAGATACCATCCTCTGGTCTGTTAGCTACCTCTCCCAATTTGTTGCCATGCAACAATGGGCACAATGTTTGATCTTTTTAAAATAATGAAACACTTTTTGCTGCTTTAGAGTGACAGAACCTTTCCCCTTCCAAAAAAACCCCAAACCAATACAGATTGAATGCCCCTTATCCAAAATGCTTGGAATCAGAGGTATTTTGGATTTTGGAATATTTCAGGTTTTGAAATACTTTGGAATACTTGCATATACATAATTGGTTATCTTGGAGATGGGACCCAAGTCTAGATACAACATTCATTTATGTTTCATATATATTTTACACACATAGCCCAAAGGTAATTTTATACACAATATTTTTAATTTTTAATAATTTTGTGCATGAAACAAAGGCCTAATCCACACTACACAAATAATGCAGTTTGAAACTGGATTATTTACCATGGCTCCTTCCCACTGAATCTGGGATGTGTAGCTTTACAAGATCTTTAGCTTTCTCTGCCCAAGAGTGCTGGTGCCTCACCAAACTACAAATCCCAGGATTCCTGTAGTATGGATGCACTCAAAGTTTGTGTGTGTTGAACCATCAGAAACCAAAGGTTTCACTATCTCAGCTACTTATGTGGACAATTTTGAATTTTGGAATATTTCAGATTTCAGAATTCCAGAAAAGCGAGACTCAACCTGTATATTTATATACAAACCTCACTTAGAATACTGTGTCCAGTTCTGGGCACCACAATTCAGAAAGGATATTGACAAATTGGAGCGTGTCCAGAGAAGGGCAACTAAAATGGTGAAAGGTCTGGAAACAATGCCTTATGAGGAGAGACTTAGGGAGCTGGGTATGTTTAGCCTGGAAAAAAGACGGTTTAGAGGCGATATGATAGCCCTGTTTAAGTATTTGAAGGGATGTCACGCTGAGGATGGAGCAGGCTTGTTTTCTGCAGCTCCAGAGACTGGAACACGGAGCAATGGGTGCAAGCTCCAGGAACAGAGATTCCACCTCAACATGAGGAGGAACTTTTTGACAGTAAGAGCTGTTCAGCAGTGGAACACACTCCCTCGGAGCGTGGTGGGGTCTCCTTCCTTGGAGGTCTTTAAACAGAGGCTGGATGGCCATCTGTCGGGGATGCTTTGATTGTGATTTCCTGCGTGGCAGGGGGGTTGGACTGGATGGCCCTCGTGGTCTCTTCCAACTCTGCAATTCTATGATTCTATGATTCTATGATTCTATGAAACAGAGCCTTTTATAGGATTTTTTTTAGCCTAAAATATTTCTTGGGAGGGAGCTGGTGACAGTCAGTGTGGGTTCCATGGGCCACACCGTATTCCTTTGAGGGCCAAAAGCAACCCACAGGCTTGATGGTTCCCACCACTGTGGGATATATCAAGGCATGTGTTAGGGAGACATCTGGCCACTTTTGCCAGGATTTCATCATTTCACTACTCCCATTCTGAGGTCCTTCAGTCCAAAGAGCAACAGAGATGTCCCGTCAGCCAACCAGAGGGACGGCCTGCCAAGATCTATTTTTACCTCTACTCTGGCTGCCTCTGCGCCATGTGCAGATATTGTGGAATTTGAAAGTCTGTAAGATCAGCTGAGCCAACAAAAGAAGGTCATTCATCCGAAGGCCAGCCCAAGTGGAGGCATTGCACAATGTGCTGGCACAGAGCTCTCTGATTTGTCTATGGCCGTTCAGGCCTGAATCCCATTGATTAGTCCCAACTAGAGCAGACCTACTGAATCAATGGAAACTACTGGGCAAGGCACGTTTCTAGAATGGAGGACCATCACCTCCCCAAAATAGTACTCTACGGTGAACTTGCCACAGGTCAGTGAAAGAGGGGTGCTCCAAAAAAGTGATACAAGGACTCCCTGAAACAATATCTCAGGCCCAGCCAAATTGATCACCAACAATGGTCCGCCCTGGCCTCACATTGGGAGGCATGCAGACGCACTATTCACAATGCTGCAGCCTTATTTGAGAACTCATGCTGAACAAGTCTTGAAGAGAAACGACAACGCAGAAAGAATCACAACCCAGAAACATCACCCAAGGAGACCTTCTGCTGTGCTTTCTGCAACCGGACTTGTTTATCTTGGATTGGCCTTTTTAGTCATCAGCATGCTTGCAGAAAGCGCAGGAAGAGTCCATCCTAAATCTTCGTTTGCAAAGAAAAGCCAGAGAGAGACCAATGTGTTGACGTACCAATCAACAATGGAGTCAATGGCTCTATTGGGAACTAATGGATAAAATTCAGACCTAGAATTCAGCTGGTACCTGAGAGCCAATCCACGAGAGCTTTGAAGCATGAGGTCAAGAACAAGATGGTGCCCCTTGCCATTCCACATATGAAAGCCTATTGGACTGGTAGTTGAACCTTTCTTCAACACTGGTGAGCACCTTCAGTTGCACTTGAAGGAATCAGGCTAGCTTCAGAGATGCAAGAGCGGCTACCTGGAACATCAAGCAAGCTCTTCAAACACCTTGCTGCTACCTCTCAGCATCAGCTGCCTGGGGCACGGACCTCACTCTAACAGCAAGACCAGCTCCAGCACTTAGTATGAGCCGGCCCAAGTTCAAAGATCTTCTCTCGGTCCCACTGTCATCACAAGAACATTTGAGGAGAACATGGGAGAGAGCCTTCTCAGTGGCTGCTCCCAGGCTGTGGGACTCCCTTCCACAAGGGAGCCCTGGTGGCACAGTGGTTAAATGTCAGTATTGCAAGCCACCACATTGCAAGTTCAATTCCAGTGGGCTCCAAGGTTCATTCAGCCTTCCATCCTTTCATAAGTCAGTAAAATGAGTACCCGGCTTGTGGAGGCAATTAGCTAACACACATTGGAAACTGCTTAATGCAGTGTAGATGTGTAAATTGCTATTGCTTAAAACAATTTATAAGCCACTCTCATAGCCTTTGTGGCTGAAGAATGGGGTATAATAAATACCTAAATAATAATGATGATGATGATGATGATGATGGTTGGCCTGTTCTCTGCTCTCTTTCTGCTAGCAAGCAAAGACCTTTTTAATCAGGCAGGTCTTTGGTTCTTAAATAATGTCACAGAAGGGTGTCTGAAAGAAACGTGCTGTGGTTTTTTATCTTCCACCTTTTTAACTATGTTCTAAATAGGTTTAAACTGTATTTTTTTTACAGAATTGCTTGTTCCATCGTTTTTTAACTTTTGTATTAACAAAAAAAGCTGAATTTTGTTTTAAATTATTGTAAGCTGCTTTGAGTCCCAAGCCAGGAAGAAAGTGGGGTATAAATAAATAAATAGTATGCTGGGCAACAGTATCAAGATCTGATTCTTTGGGCTCTCTAAAAAAAGTAACTTTTCCAGGCTGATTCTTCTTAACCTTTTTTGGTTCAATAGGGAAGGAAGAAAATGTCATTTAGTCAAATAGAGATGGAAGAAAATTTTGTTTGGTTGATTGAATAGGGGTGGAAGAAAATTTCATTCACTTGGTTGAACAGGGATGGAAGAAAATTTCATTTGGTTAAAAGGGGATTGAAGAAAATTTCATTTGTTTAGTTGTATAGGGATGGAAGAAAATTTCATTCACTTGATTGAATAGGGATGGAATAATAATAATAATAATAATAATAAATAATAAATTTTTATTTCTATCCCGCCCCTCTGCAATGCAATCGGGGCGGCTTACAATATAAAAACTCCATAGTCCCAGTACCCTAGCCCACCCCCCCTTAAAACAATATTAAACTATAAAAGATTAAAAACATACAGTAAATTAAAAATATATAAATTATAAAATATTAAAACATACAATAGGTTTTAAAAAAAAATTATTACAGCTCAGGGAGGACAGCTGAGTCTTGGGCCGGGATAGTTATTCAGGAAAGGCCTGCCGGAAAAGATCCGTCTTGACAGCTTTTTTAAAGCCGTCTAAGGTGTTAATAAGACGGATCTCGTCCGGCAGGCCATTCCATAATCTGGGAGCAGCAGCGGAGAAGGCCCTCTGGAGGAGGTCACCGACAGCCTTGTTTTCATAGGCTGTAACAGATTCCTCCCAGAGGACCGAAGTGCGCGGGGAGGGTCGTACGGAAGGAGGCGGTCCTGGAGATAAGTTGGACCCAAGCCATGCAGGGCTTTAAAGGTTATAACCAACACCTTGTACTGTGCCCGGAAACGAATAGGCAGCCAGTGGAGAGCTTTTAGCACAGGTGTTATATGCTCTCTTCTGGAAACACCAGAAATCAACCTGGGTGCCATGTTCTGAACTAGTTGAAGTTTCCGAGTTAAGCACAAGGGTAGCCCCATGTAGAGCGCATTACAGAAATCCAGACGGGAGGTTACCAGTGCATGTACCACAGTTTCGAGGTCCCTAATTTCCAGGCAAGGGCGCAGCTGGCGTATCAGCCGAAGTTGATAACAGGCACTCCTGACCGTCGCATTTACCTGATTAGACATCTGGAGCGTCGGGTCCAGGAGCACCCCCAGACTGCGAACACAGTCTTTGGAGGAGAGTGTAGTTCCATCCAGGACTGGAAGTTGTATTCCCAGACCTGGTTTCGGGCCTGTAACTGTTAGTACCTCCGTTTTGTCTGGATTCAGTCTCAATTTGTTTTTCCTCATCCAGTCCATTACTGCTTTAAGACAATCATTGAGAGGAGAGATGCCATCTGAAGTCGAAGCTGATGACCGAGACATGAAAATTTCATTTGGTTGAAAGGGGATTGAAGATTTCATTTGTTTAGTTGTATAGGGATGGAAGAAAAAACTGTCTGGCTGAATAGAGATTGAAGAAAATTTCATGTTTTTGTTTAAGCAGGGATAGAAGAAAATTTTGTTTGATTGAGTAAGGATGCAAGAAAATTTCAGGGGGTTGTATGAAGTTTGTAAAATTTCTTCAGCAATCCAACAACTTTCTCTCCAGTTCTCAGCAATGAATCAGACAGATTCCCCAACCATCTGTGCTGGTCAAATCCAAGGCCCACTTTAAAGATAATATTCCTAGGCTTGCCTGTGTGAAAACTGGAGGGGGATCTGTGTGTGTGTGTGTGTGTGTGTACAAGAACTGCCAGCATGACACATGTGCACGGATGCACCTTTGAGTCACCTGTCAACTTACATGTGTGTAAACCTGAACTAAGGCCTCATCTATTCAAGGCAAAAAACAAAACAAAACAAAAAAACCGGATTGCTTTGCACTAATAGCAATTCACAGCAGCTTCTATGATTTATTTTCTTTTATTTTTGCAGATTGCAGGCATGCAAAGCTATCCACATTTGCTATGCAAACAGGCATGCCTGTGAATCAAGATGGCGGCTGCAAATGATTTACTCACTTTTTTACTTGCCTCAATTTGCCGCTACCGAATATTTTTCTTAAAAAAAAGCTATATCCAATGTGCAGTAGAACAATATTCACCTTAACAAAAAATGGCAAAAGAACCCCCAACACTCTGTTTTATCGCCTTAGCACTTGCTAAGGCAAAAATCCAACATGGCAGTTTCGGGCACTTGTCTTGTTACCAAACTCTGTCCCCCATATTCATCCAACCAATCAGCTTTCAGATTCCACTCGTATGGGAAAGTGAATCAATTTGTGTCACTTGGTACAACAAGCAGGAATGCGCACCTCCCTGACTGTTTTCAAAAAAACTCCAGGGAAAGCCGCGAAGAAATTAATGGTGTTTTTCCCTCCGCTCTTTCTGAATACAGCAAAATGAAGTGGATTCCCATTAAGACAGATGGGATTCTTCTCTCATTTTGTGAGGAGTATTTTCACCATTTAGGCAACCCCTGAGTAATTTGCCACATCCCTTTTCACCTAGGGCTTGCTGTAGCAATATAATGTAACAGGTATCTGTTCTGCAACGGTGGAGTAACTAATGCACCATGGCCCAATGTGCAATGCGCACCAATGCACATTGGGAAGGCTTGCTGTAGCATTATAATGTAACAGGTATCTGTTCTGCAACGGTGGAGTAACTAACGCACTATGGCCCAATGCGCACCAATGCATATTGGGAGGGCTTGCTGTAGCATTATAATGTAACAGGTATCTGTTCTGCAACAGTGGAGTAACTAACGCACTATGGCCCAATGCGCACCAATGCACATTGGGAAGGCTTGCTGTAGCATTATAATGTAACAGGCATCTGTTCTGCAATGCTACAGTAACTAATGCACCATGGCCCAATGTGCAATATGCACCAATGCACATTGGGACACTACCCAAGGAGCACTGGTTAGAAAATGCGGGAGCACAACAGGAGCACCCGAAACACATCAAAAATGTCTAACATGCCTCAGAAATGCTTGATGAGCATTGGTGCACTTTTGCCGGTGCCCAGATGCACAGTAGTCCAATTCATTAACCCTATTGTGTTGCATTTCTGCAACATCACCATGGATTCATCAAGTAATTAAACACAGGCTGCGATGCAGGAACTCAACCATTATTATCTCGCAGTTTCACAGTTTACCAGATGTTACTAACTGGAGTTTGGGGCCATCTGTGATTCGGACACTATCCAAAAAATCTAGCACAGTGGTTCTTAACCTGTGGTCTAGGGACTCCCAGGGGTCTGTGATGTCCTCACAGGGGTCCCCCAAAGGCTTGAAGGCTGCACAGCCCACCTCCTTCCTACACTGCAGTAAGCCACATAACAGAAGTGAAGGCAAAGGCTGGCTGGCTTGGCCTGCACATTGCCATCCAATCCACTCCAGCCACAAACTTGCAGGATGAAGCAGGAGAAAAGTTTTTCTTCCCCCTCCAGTGCTTCTGGGGAAAGGTTTAATACACGGTGTAGTTGTATTACTGTATTATTATTATTATTAGGTATTACTATTGTTGTTGTTAGGATTTTAAATCTTGAGTTAAGTCTTGGGGATCCACAGCAACAAAATATATTTAAAGGGGGTCCCTGGTAAAGAAAAGGTTAAGAGCTATGATCTAGAAATCAGTGGAATAAATATGACACATTCCTATTATCATCCATTTATTATTATTATTATTATTATTATTACATTTTCAGCATGTAAACTGTTTTAAGAGCTGGTCTTCTATCGCTGTTCTGATTGGCCAATTCAAAAAAAAGAAAATCTCCCCTGCATTTTTTTTTCTTTTTGAAAAAAAAATGTCCATTTTAGGCCAGGGTTGGAAGAAGGGTGGAGTGTGAGCAACTCACTAGTCAAACCGAAAGAAGGAAACCTCTCCCCAGCAGAGGATGCGGTTGAGCTACAAAGTAACGGGCAGAGAGATGTACTGTTAACAGTTGTCCCTCCGTATCCACGGATTTGGTATCCACGGATTTAAGTATTCACGGCTTGAAAATATTCTTACAAAATCCCAAAAGCAAACCTTGATTTTGCCATCTTATAGAAAGGACACCACTTTGCTATGCCATTGCATATCATGGGATTTGAGTATTCACGGATTTTGGTATCCACGGGGGTCCTGGAACCAAACCCCAGCAAATATGAAGTGACAACTATTTGCAATGCAAAGGAACTGGATGCATTTAGTTATGATGACTGTAATGCGATGGAATCTTTCCAACGTTTGAAAAGCAAACCAGAAAAGAGGCCAAAAACAACGGTCAATATCGTTACACACACACACAAACGTTCTCCACCCTTTTGCAAACGTTAGCCTAAAGTATTCCAGAGTTTCCTTATTTTTCACACATATACCGGTACCCCAGCTTCCAAGTTATTGCTTTCATTTTTGCACCTACTGACTTTTCTCTCCCTCCAGCCCAAGGAACTTGGGTTTTACTCACAAGTAAGCCCCTGCTTCTAATGGGGGGCTTACTCCGGAGGAGGAGAAGGAAGCCTTGACAGTTTGCATTGCAACTGACAACCCCAGGAGGGGTGGAAGAAGGTGACCCTTGCAGGATCTTCTTAGCCATTTTAGTTGGGCTTACTCGGAAGTAAGATGGGACCTTTACTGTCAAAGGGGGAGTATGCCTTGGGAGCAAAAAGGCCTCGATCCTCCTGTCTAGCAAAGCAAGCTGGAAGGAGATCTTTGAGCAAATGCAAAGAGAGAAAGGGGTGCTTACTTACTCCAGAGTAAACCTTGCAAGGGAGCAAAAAAAGGCCTCGATCCCCCTGTCTAGCAAAGCAAGCTGGAAGGTGGTTTTTGAGCAAATGCAAAGAGAGAAGGGGGTGCTTATTTACTCCAGAGTAAACCTCCAAGGGAGACCTTGCAAGGGAGCAAAAAGGCCTCAATCCCCCTGTCTAGCAAAGCAAGCTGGAAGGAGGTTTTTGAGCAAATGCAAAGAGAGAAAGGGGTGCTTACTAACTCCCAAGTAAACCTCCAAGGGAGACCTTGCAAAGGAGCAAGAAGGCCTCGATCCTCCTGTCTAGCAAAGCTACCTGGAAGGAGATCTTTGAGCAAATGCAAAGAGAGAGGGAGGGGGGACCCTTACTTACTCCCGAGTAAACCTCCCAAGGATTGCAGTACACAGTCACACACACACACAGAGAGAAAGACAGAAATGTCACCACGTTGCCCCGATCCGTTTTGGCTATAAGCCTCCGCCCCTTCCCGACTAAATCAAAGGCGCTTTTTTCAAAAGAAAGTAATTCTTTAGACGTTAAAAAAAGGTAACGAATTAGAAACGCGATTAACAGGGCTGGAAACTTCAGCAAAGGAGAAGAGGGGCCGGGAAAGCTGCTTTGCAAACCGGCTCGAAGGGGGGGGGGGAGAGGTTTCTTTTTGACACCCACCCACGATGATCTGGGGGTCCCCCACCCACCTACCCACCCACCCACCCCCTGAGCCCCCTTACCTATTTGCTCCAGCGATCCCTCCTCCTTTCACACGATCTTGTGCCACAGGTGTGCCAGGGGGGTAAAAAAAGAGAAGGGCAAGGGGAGAAAAGTGCTTTTTTCTTGCAAAGGGGGGCTTGGAAAAAAGTCTCGCGTGGGTCTCTCCTATGGGAGTCCTATGAGAGTCTCCTATGGGTGCTGCCCTGCTTTATAAAGCTGCTTGCCCCCCACCTCTTGGAGGGGAAAAGATGCTCAGGATGCACCCAGGCGCCATCTTTTCTCTTCCCCCCCCCCCCCCCCCGCGCCTTTGCAACTCGATTTTTCCCGCGAAATATTTACGCTTTGCTTATGTAATTAGCCCCGCCCACGCCCCGCCCTCTCATCATCATCTTCTCTGGAAGTGGGAGGGGGGGGAGAGTTGTTTTGCCCTGGGAAGAAAGGGATGGATTTTCTCACCCCAGCAAAATTTGGGAAAAGAGATTTTTTTTTCGGGGAGCCCGAAGCAGGCGTCCTTGAAACGATCAGTGAGTGGGGAGGTGGAGGGAGTCGAGCCTCCATGGTTAGGAGCAAGCTATCTGCGGGTTCCAGCCTACTTGGAAAGGTTAGGGGGAATGCACATTACACAAATCGGCCAGTTTGAAACGGGATTCTTTGCCAGGGCTCCTTCCTATAGGATCATAGAAGCATAGAATCATAACGTTGGAAGAGGCCCCTAAGGGCCATCTAGTCCAGCCCCCTGCCATCCAGGAATATACAATCAAAGCATTCCAGACAGATGGCCATCCAGCCTCTGCTTAAAAGCCTCCAAAAAGGAAACTCCACCATATGCCCAGGCAGTGCGTTCTATAGAATCCTAGAGTTGGAAGAGGTCCCCCAAGGGCCATCTAGTCCAGCCCCCTGCCATCCAGGAATATACAATCAAAGCATTCCAGACAGATGGCCATCCAGCCTCTGCTTAAAAGCCTCCAAAAAGGAGACTCCACCACACTCCCAGGCAGTGCGTTCTATAGAATCCTAGAGTTGGAAGAGGCCCCCAAGGGCCATCTATTCCAACCCCCTGACATGCAGGAGTATCCAATCAAATCATTCCAGACAGATGGCCATCCAGCCTCTGCTTAAAAGCCTCCAAAGAAGGAGACTCCACCATATGCCCAGGCAGTGTGTTCTATAGAATCCTAGAGTTGGAAGAGGTCCCCCAAGGGCCATCTAGTCCAGCCCCCTGCCATGTAGGAGTACCCAACCAAATCATTCCAGACAGATGGCCATCCAGCCTCTGCTTAAAAGCCTCCAAAGAAGGAGACATCACCACACTCCAAGGCAGTGCGTTCTATAGAATCCTAGAGTTGGAAGAGGCCCCCAAGGGCCATCTAGTCCAACCCCATTCTGTCCTGCAGGAATACACAATCAAATCATTCCTGACAGATAGTCACCCACCCTCTGCTTAAAAACCTCCAAAGAAAGAGACTCCACCACACTCCAAGGCAGTGCATTCCACTGCCAAACAGCTCTTAGCATCAGGCAGTTCTTCCTAATGTTTAGGTGGAATCTCTTTTCCTGTAGTTTGAACCCATTGCTCTGTGTCCTAATCTCTGGAGCAGCAGAAAATAAGCTTGCTCCATCCTCAGTATGACATCCCTTCAAATATTTAAACATAGCTACCATGTCCCCTCTCAACCTTCTCTTTTCCAGACTAAACATGCCCAGCTGGGATTTGTAGTTTTACAAGGGGGTTGTCCACCCTGTGAAAATACTCCTCACAGAATCTGTTCAGAAAACGAGCTGTCTTAATGGGATCCTGCATTGTCTCATCTGATTGTGAGCGGGGGGGGGGGCAAAAAGAGGAAAAACTATGTGAGAAAAGCATTTGCGGCTTTTCCGGGCTTTAAAAAAAAAAATCCAGTGCTATGCACATTTTTGCTCGTCAAGACAAGCGATTCGATGTGAATCATTTCCCCATGCAGGACACAGTGCAAACCTGATTGGATGGATGAGCGCAGTGGGCAGGGCAGGGTTACAGGGTAAGTGCCTGCTACCGCCATGTTGGATTTTTCGCTTTAGTGAATGATCGCTAAGGCAATAAAACAAAGCTTTGTGCTATATTTTTTTCTCTCTTTCTTTTTGGGAAAGGTGGAATATCGCTTGTGCGCACCATAAAAATAATTTTAAAAAATGTTTGGCAGTGGCAGATTTAAAATGCAAGTAATCCACTCGGAAGACCATCTCAGCTAAGGGCATGTGAAGTTTATGGGGGATGTCAAGCCATTAAGACAGGTCGCAGCTGCTAGGACTTGCTATTACTATGGAGCAGTCTGAGTTTCCCCCCCACTTCGTGTAGACAAGCCCAAGGTCTTTTGCTTTCTCTGCCCAAGAGTGCCAGGTGCCTCACCAAACTACAAATCCCAGGATTCCATAGGAAGGAGCTATGGCAAAGAATCCAGTTTCAACCTGGATGATTCCTCTAGTGTGGATGAAGAGTGGAAATAAACCTCATGGAATTTGCTGGGAATTCGACCTGTCTAAATGGGGATCCCCTGCATCAATCCGCAGTATTTGGAAGGGCCCCAAAATGGCAAAAACAGCCTTGGGAAAGCCTTCGCAGCTTTTTGCCATTTTTTAATTTAAAAATTCCTGCTCATTAGGACAAGCGCATTCATTTTGAATCGCTTTCCCATACAAGTGGACACACAAAGCTGATTGGCCAGGCAAGCGCAGTGGGCGGGGCTTGCTAACAGGGCAAGTGCCTGCTGCTGCCATGTTGAATTTTCATCTTAGCGAGAGATCGCTAAGGCGATAAAACAGTGGGAACTGCCTTGTCATCTGTTGTTCGACAGCCCCTCCTTGCAATATTAAGTGAGTGAGGTGATAACAAGGCTTTCAAGTTTTACAGTTGTCCCTCCGTATCCACGGATTCAACCATCCATGGCTTCAAAATATTTTGTTAGAAAAATCCAAAAAGCAAACCTTGATTTTGCCATTTTATATACGGGACATCATTTTACAACACTATTGTATATAATGGGACTTGAGCATCCATGGATTTTGGTATTCACAGGGGAGTCCTGGAATCAAACCCCAGCAGATATCAAGGGCCACTGTTCTCTTGTTCATGACAGATTAGGGTAAATCTACTTCCTTAGCCAGGGGTCTTTCCAGATGTTTTGGGTTTTATTTCCCATTATCCCCCTCCCCTGGCAATGTTATCTGGGGAATGATGAGAGTTGCAGTCCAAAACTCCTAGAGATTGTTATATTTGAAAAGCTATCATAGGGCGGCACAGAGAATGAGGGAGTAATCAAGGAGCAGTGAGATGCTTCATTCCTTTTCTTTGACAGCATTCCTACTGGAAGTTGAATTGCTACAGAGCTATGAAAATTTACTTTTTGCACTACAGCCCCCAGAATCCACTGGTTATACTGGCTCCAGGATTCTGAGAACTGTAATCTGAATTAGTAATTTTGTACATTCTGGACTCTCGTTTGCAAGACAGTTTACATTAAAATCTATAGAGATGAAGAGGACAACAAGAAATCTATAACAACACACTACCCTGTTATTGTGTTTGCAAATAAGGACTCATCACCATACAGACTTTCCTTCCATCTTCTGAGATTCTGTTCAATAGGTTCCAATTCTGGGATTTTTCTGAAATAAATGTTCTCTATATCTAGTACATCTGGTACAGATAGGAAGAGGGAAAACATATGGTTGCAATAAGAATGAGTTATCCAATTAGACTGATGTAGTAGTATCTCATTGTACTCTTAATGGATCAATTAGTTATCTCTTTTTGATTGAATATACGCTATTTACGAGTTTTGTGAATTGTTACCTATGCAATTTTCTGTGATTACAAGCAAAGTAATGTTTAAAAAATAAAAGCTAAAAGGTTGTATTTTAGGCGGTGGAAGATCTCTTGTTAACGCTCAAATAGCAATAGCAATAGCATTGATATTTATATAAGAATAATCCGTACCAAAGCACTCCCTAAGTGGTTTATAAGGTATTGACCAACAGATTGGCCAACTGACTCACTGAATGGAAGTATACCAAGGCTATACCTGTAGGCTACAGGTAGCTCTTGGGTATCTCATGAGACCCTTACCCCCCACCAAGACCTACCCAGAACCCCCACCAAACCCTTTAATGGATGGTGTAATACTAATACTAATACTAATAATAATGGTTTTAAATATTGAGTTAAATCTTGGGGGTCCACAGCAACAAAAATTATTTAAAGGGGGCCCCTGGTAAAGAAAAGGTTAAAAGCCACTGGTTTAGGCCAGCATTTAAAATATTGAAATATTTTCTAAAAATATTGGCCTAAACCAGTGGCTCTTAACCTTTTCTTTACCAGGGGCCCCCTTTAAATAACTTTTGTTACTGAGATTTAACTCAATATTTAAAACGATTATTATTAGTATTAGTATTACACCATCCATTAAACCTCCCCTCAGAGGCACTGGAGGAGGAGGGAAGACTTTTCTTCTGCTTCTTCCTGCACCTTTGTGGCTGGAGTGGATTGAATGGCAATGTGCAGGCCAAGCCAGCCAGCCTTAGATCCTATCACATGGCCATTCCAATGCAGGGAGGAGTTGGGCCAAGTAGCCTTCCAGTCTTTGCTGACCCCCAGTGAGGACATTGTGGACTCTTAACAATAATAATACATCATGATGATGATGATGATGATACAATTGTCCTGGTGGTGCAGTGGTTAAATGCCAGTACTGCAAGTCACCACATTGCAAGTTCGATTCCAGCGGGCTCCAAGGTTCACTCAGCCTTCCATCCTTTCGTTGGTCGGTAAATTGAGTACCCAGCTTGTGGGGGTAATTAGCTAACACACATTGTAAACTGCTTAATGCAGTGTAGATGCGTAACTTGCTATGGCTTAAAACAATTTGTAAGCTGCTCTGATAGCCTTGTGGCTGAACAGCAGGGTATAAATAACTAATAAATAAAAACAATAAAAATAAAAATCCATTAAACCTTCACTGGAGGGGAGGGAAGACTTTTCTCCTGCTTCTTCTTTTAAGTATGAGGCTGGAGCGGATTTAATGGCAATGCGCAGGCCAAGCCAGCCAGCCTTAGCTCCTGTCATGTGGGCTGAGCAGCCTTCAAGCCTTCGCAGATCCCCTGTGAGGATGACACGACTCCCTGCAGACCCAGGCATCACAATGCTCTGGGGGTCTGCAGACCCCAGGTTAAGAACCACTGATGTAGCCCATGGGAGGTGGGGGGCAGGTTACCCCACCTCTTTTCCCACTGCCCTCTCCTCAGGTAGGAATTCTCTAAATGCAAAACAACAGACCTCTGTAAAGTCAAAAGCTCCATTTGTATCCTTCTTGCTCTAACTTGTGTACGAATTTTGTTTTTATTCACAGTCGCAGCAGCCGACTTGAAAGGGAAACTAACACACACAGAATTAACACATGCCTGAAACAATAACAACTGCCACATGAACATCGTTGTAGCCACACAGTTTTAAGCAACAACAGCAAACCAGCAGTCAAAGAACATCTGGAAAGCAGATGGAATAGAAACCGTGGTTAGTCTGGCCAGAGCTGTCTCTTGGTTTGGGGCAGTGCTGAAATATGTTGGTTTACTGCAGACCAAGTCCTGGTTAATTTATTTTAGCCCAGGGGTGGGGAAAGCGAGGTCTGTCAGCCCCAAGAGACACCCAAAGCCCCCAGACCTCTCCAGATTATTCAGCTAAAAACCCTAAAGAAAAAGGCAGGAAAACGGCTGAGCAGGACCGGTTTAAGGAATTTTGGAGGGCCCTGCAATGCTTTATTTTGGGGGCCCCATATGTTTATCTCAGGTCAATGTAACCTAACTCAACCTAAGCTATTCACATTACAGGATATTCAGATTATTACTAATAATATTTTTGCGGGAGGAGGGTTACTACGGGGCACCCACAATGATGGGCCCCTTGCAGATGCTGATGCTGCCGGTGCCTTAAACCGGTCCTGCGGCTGGCTCCTAAAAGTGAATGCAACATGGCATCGCTTCCCATTGCAATGGGGGCAACACAAGAGGGCAGGAATTTTGGGGGGACGGACGGTCCCCTTTCTTTCCACAGTTGCCCACCCCTGATTTAGCAGAACACTCAAGCAGATGGAGGCGATCAGTTGCGTGGGGGGCGGGTGGAGTGGCAAGGGCCAATTTGGGTGGGTCAAAAAGCAGCCCGAATTGAGATCTGGAAATGACCTACAAGTCAGTTTTGGGGTTTCCATTTCCTGAGCTTTTGAACAGTTTCTGTAGTTTGGGAGTGGATGGGGCTGGGTTGGAGGTTGAGGAGGAGGTTAGGAGACAAATGGCCATGTTTTGGCAATGTTTAAGGTCAATTTAAGGCATTTTTTTTCCACACACAGAGAGAGCTTTTATATGGTTCAAAGGCTTGCAGGAAACAGGGAACTTGCCCCTCCTCCCAAAAAAAGAGGCTTGGGGGGCACATGTGGTTCATAAGCTGCACTTTCCCCACCCTGGAACTAGACATCATGACCCCATAAAATATGTAACATGATTTTTCTCTCCCCCACCGCACCTTTGCAAATTTGTGTTCACCACATTTACAAGAATGGCACATCAACGAAAATAGGCACTTCTGACACCTTGCGGTATAAGCTGTTGCGGAGAGGAGCATCAAAATGAGAAACACAGCTTTCCTCCACACACTGGACTAGAAACTTAATTCATAACACACAGGGCGAGATTAGAGGCAGGAAGCTGAGGAAGCAAGGTTTCAGACTGAAGCAGGTGGCTTCCTATTGCAGCCGTGCCCCATCAATGTGAGTAAGGACAACAGTGTGCAAATCAGTCCTATTGGAACTGGAAATCAGCCTTCTTGCTCATGCAATGTTACCATCAATTCTGGAAGCACACATGCTGCCCATGGCAGTCCTTCTACAGACATGCTCCCAAGGAGAGTCCAAAACCTCTGGCAACTCTTTCAATCCATATCAGAGAAAGGCTGTTTTCAGTGCAACCAACAGCAGGTCTTTTGTAGAGCTAATGGGTCTTGATGGTAATTCATGGCCAAGCTTTGCTGCTTGAGACAGTTCTGATGTTTCCATTTTTGTGACTTTAAAAGCACCAAGAGCAAGATTCATGGACTGGCTTCCGTGATGCACCGGAGGAAAATGGTGCCCTCTTTTATATAAGCGTACTTTGGCAATTGTAATTTAGTCAAAGGGATGAACTTTGTAAAGCCACTGGCTTCATTCATTTCTGCCATGGGCCTCTGGAACGAAGGAGATGTTGGGTCTGGGTGGATCGTGTTCACAAGATGGTCTGTGTTGTTCTGGCTGAGCAGCATGAACGTGACCTGGGAAAGAAAGACAAGAGTATGGCAAGCAGTATTGGTCAGGTTATGGTTCAGTGGCGCTTAAATGTTATATTAAGATAGTCAAAGAAATTGACAATAGTTTGAAGGCAATCCTGATTGGGAGGAAGACTGTATGGATGGAATAGTAAGAAGGGAGTGTGAAGATAAGGAAAGGAATGAAAGAGAGTACTGATCAGTGTTATAGGGTAGGGGAGGAAAGTAGAAGAAGGCTAGAATCATAGAACCATAGAGTTGGAAAAGACCACAAGGGCCATCCCGTCCAACCCCCTGCCATGCAGGAATAAACAATTAAAGCATTCCCAACAGATGGCCATCCAGCCTCTGTTCAAAAACCTCCAAAGAAGGAGACTCCATCACACTATGAGGCAGTGCATTCCACTTCCAAACAGCTCTTACTGTCAGGGAGTTCTTCCTAATGTTTAGGTGGAATCTCTTTTCTTATCGTTTGAATCCATTGCTCCATGTCCTAGTCTCTGGAGCCACAAAAAACAAGCTTGCTCCATCCTCAGTATGGCATCCCTTCAAATATTTAAACATGGCTATCATGTCCCCTCTTCACCGTCTCTTCCCCAGGCTAAACATACCCAGTTTCCTAAGCCTTTCCTCATAGGACATGGCTTCTAGACCTCCCACCATTTTGGTTGCTCTCCTCTGGACACCTACAGCTTGTCCATATCCTTCTGGAATAGTGGTGCCGAGAAGTAGACACAGTATTCCAGGTGAGGTCTGACCAAAGCAGAATAGAGTGCACTATTACTTCTCCTGATCTAGACACTATACTCCTATTGATGCAGCCTAGAATCACATTGGCTTTTTTGGCTGCCGTGTCACATTGCTGACTCATGTTCAGCTTGTGGTCCACTAAAACTCCTAGATCCCTTTTGCTTGTACTGCCATCAAGCCAGGTGTCACCCATCCCATATCTGTGCTTTTCATTTTTACTGCGCAAGTGTAGTATCCTACATTTCTCCCTGTTGAAATAAATTTTGTTAGTTTGGGCCCAGCTTTCTAATCTGTTAAGGTTAGAAGGGAAAAAGAATTTGAGAAAGATGGATTTATGGTGAATATAAACTAGAAGGGATGGTGGGAAGTTGGATCTTTTAGAAAAACAGCATATACATTGGTTGGTTTATTTGTATATTTCAGTATGTGTATTTGCTTTTTCTTTTTTTTAATGATGGAATAAAAATAATTTTAAAAAATAAAATGGGGTTTAAAAAAAATCACTGATTCAATGCTTGGGGGCAAATGGACTACAATTCTCAGCCACTGGCCATGCTATTGAGAGGATTTTGGAAAATGTGGTCCAAAAAAGTAGTATTTCCCAGCTCTGCAGACTCTCAGAACACATTAATAAACCAACACATTGCAACAGCAGGTGCTTGTTTCATAAGCAAAAGCCGCTGTTCCCACATCTCAAGGTCACCAGATGGAGAAACAGAGAGATGGAGAGATTCAGAAAGCTCCCAGAGCAAAACATTTTGAAACTCCATTCAGTCCATTCCAAGCCTTTCCCACAGATTAGGGACAGGCTAAGCATCCACTCTCATTCAAAAGGTTTTCCTCTCCATGAGCGATGGCAACAACTGGCTAATCAAATTAAAAATACACGTTGGACTTGGATAAATTAACAGCAATGTTAAAGGAAAGAACATTAAATCAAGTAGAAGAAGAATGGAAACCGATCAAAAAGCAATGGAGAAAGAGATGGGGAAATCTAAGCAGTTTGAACGCTTAAAGCAAAAAATGGAAGGATGAAACAACACTAGAGGTTACTAGAGAGTAATCCACATGAAAGCTTATATTGAGAGTAGAAGGAGCAAAGATATTTATTGTAAAATAGAAAATCAAGGGGGAAACATGAATTCCAGACAAACTAGGTGGAAGTAGGAGAAATATACAATGGGGAAAGCTGTTAACTTTGTTGTGGTTTTGTTTCTTTTGTATACAGTACAACCCTCGTATCCATGGGGGTTCGGTTCCCGGACTTACCATGGACACCAGAAACCATGGATAGCAGCAAACGCCATTGAAAATAATGGGACTTCTGATTTAAAATACCATAGAGTTGCCTTGGAGGACCTAGAAATGCCTGGAGAGGATGCCCCTCTAGGCATTTTGTAGGAAGATTCTATGGCATTTGATCTCTTTTGTGTCCTGCAGATAAGTGAAACCATGGATATTGGTTCCGCAGATATGAGGGTCCTACTGTGTGTGTGTGTGTGTGTGTGTGTATGTAAAGGTACTTTATCTTTCCCATGTATGTTTCTTTTATACAGAGAAAAATGTTACATTTGGCAAATAAGAAGGTACATACGTATATTGCTTTTTGTACTGATATATAGAAACAATATAACAGAATAAAAATAGAAAGAAGCAGCAGCAGCAATGGCTGCACCTTCATATTTTGGCACACCAAAAGTGATATCATGTCTCTCCCAGCTGCTATAATGTGCTAACACACATTGGAAACTGCTTAATGCAGTGTAGATATGTAAATTGCTATTGCTTAAAACAAATTGTAAGCCGCTCTGATAGCCTTTGTGGCTGAAGAGCGGGGTATAAATAAATAAATAAATAAATAAATAAAATAAAAAATTTGAGGCCACATTTGTTTTGTTTGGTGGGAGTCTGGCAGGGGTTGAGGGACCCTGAGGTGGGTCTGGGATGGATTTGGCCAGAAAATGATTTAAATGGAAATACAGTACATGCCACACCACAATGGGGATGGCTCTCGCCCAGTGACTTGCGTGCTCAGGCGACTTCCCTGTCAGTGATGGGGTGACTCTGCTCCAGGTTTCGGTCCAACCTTTACATGAGCTATCCAAGGTGCTGAACCCCATCGAGCTAAATTAAAACCCTGTGCAGATTTGACACGGAAGATGCCAACCACCACAGCACACAGCTCCTGTCTACTGACTGTGGGTGGGCAAATCGAGGCCCCCCCACCCCACTCCACTCTTCTTGGGGTTCTCATTCTTTAAGGCAGGCTTGGACCAGATAATCCTTCAAAGAGAGAGCAGCTCCAGAGGACAGAGGCTTGTCCTCTGCTGGTCTTTGAAACCGAGGACTGCAATATGGTCTGTGTTAGAGAGAGTGTTAAGGCTGAATGGATTATATAGTGAGTGGAAATTAAGACTACAGTTGTCTCTTCCTATTTGCTGGGGTTTGGTTCCAGGACCCCCTGTGGATACCAAAATCCGTGAATACTCAAGTCCCATTATATGCAATGGCATAGCAAAATGGTGCCCCTTATATAAGATGGCAAAATCAAGGTTTGCTTTTTGGGATTATTATTTTTTTTAAGAATATTTTCAAGCCGTGAATACTTAAATCTGTGAATACTCAAGTCCCATTATATGCAATGGCATAGCAAAATGGTGCCCCTTATATAAGATGGCAAAATCAAGGTTTGCTTTTTGGATTATGATTTTTTAAAGAATATTTTCAAGCCGTGAATACTTAAATACATGGATACCAAATCCATGGATACAGAGGGACAACCATATAAGAAAGAGTGACTGAGTCTGCTAGTTAATCTGGTTTTATTATTAAAGGCTCAAAGAATACTATCTGAGCTTTTATATATAATGGTCACCACAGAGTGGGACTAAGAGATATTTAGCAATGAACAAAGTTGGAGGCACAGTATTGATGCATTGTTGTTACAAATATTCAATTAATAAACCAATCCTTGTATTTAGTTTATTTTTAAAAAAGAAAGAAATCAAGGATTGGAGCGTGTCCAGAGAAGGGCGACTAAAATGGTGAAAGGTCTGGAAACGATGCCTTATGAGGAGAGACTTAGGGAGCTGGGTATGTTTAGCCTGGAAAAAAGACTGTTAAGAGGTGATATGATAACCCTGTTTAAGTATTTGAAGGGGTGTCACGTTGAGGATGGAGCAAGCTTGTTTTCTGCTGCTCCAGAGATTGGAACACGGAGCAATGGATGCAAGCTCCAGGAACAGAGATTCCACCTCAACATTAGGAGGAACTTTTTGACAGTATAAGAGCTGTTCGGCAGTGGAACACACTCCCTCGGAGCGTGGTGGAGTCTCTTTCCTTGGAGGTCTTTAAACAGAGGCTGGATGGCCATCTGTTGGGGATGCTTTGATCGTGATTTCCTGCATGGCAGGGGGTTGGACTGGATGGCCCTCGTGGTCTCTTCCAACTCTGCAATTCTATGATTCTATGAAGGACTGTGCATTGTAAAGTTGGACATGTGGCCCCACAAAGCTAAGGGCAGCAAGACTTTTTCTCAGTGGTCCAAAGATGTCATTCCCAGACACAGCCCACCCTGCTGTAAGGGAAAAAAAAAGGACATTAGGCAGATAAAATTGCAGCAAAAAGCAATCCTCTTTATACCTTGTGTACAAAAGGCCACTGGAGTAGGGCATCGTAGTCTCCTCTGAGCAACACAAGAAAGAGGGAGACATGAGATCCTTTGCCTCTCCCTTCCCCATTCAGGTAAATCCTCATGCAGAGCTTGTAACCATATCTGGAAGTGTAGAAGGCTAGAAACAAGGAGAACATTGAAGTGAAGAACCACTCAGCAGTTAGGGATGGAGGAAGCCTATGGAATCATAGAATCATAGAGTTGGAAGAGACCACAAGGGCCATCCAGTCCAGCCCCCTTCTGCCATTCAGGAACACACAATCAAATCATTCCCGACAGATGGCCATCCAGCCTCTGTTTAAAAACTTCCAAAGAAGGAGACTCCACAACATGGGGATTTCTTCGAATCATAGAGTTGGAAGAAACCACAAGGGCCATCCAGTCCAACCCCCTGCCATGCAGGAATACACAGTCTTTGGCAAGATTTGTTCAGAGGGTGTTTGCCTTTGCCTCCCTCTGAGGCTGAGAGAGTGAGACTTGACCAAGGTCACCCAGTGGTTCCATGCCTGAGAAGAGATTCGAACCCTGGTCTCCAGCTACTCTGATGTAGGATCATGGCCCAGAACTTATCAATAAGCAAATTATACCCCAGAGGACAGGATCAAAATTCAGAATGACCTGGATAGACTGGAGAGCTGGGCCAAAGCTAACAAAATGAAATTCAATATGGAGAAATGTAAAGTACTGCACTTAGGGCAGAAAAATGAAATGCATAGATATAGGATGGGAGAGACCTGGCTGAACGAGACTACGTGCGAAAGGGATCTAGGAGTCCTAGTAGACCACAAGTTGAACATGAGCCAACAGTGTGATGCGGCAGCTAAAAAGGCCAATGCGATTTTGGGCTGTATCAATAGAAGTATAATATCTAGATCAAGGGAAGTAATAGTGCCGCTCTATTCTGCCTTGGTCAGACCGCACCTAGAATACTGTGTCCAGTTCTGGGCACCACAATTAAAAAAGGATATTGACAAATTGGAGCATGTCCAGAGAAGGGCAACTAAAATGGTGAAAGATCTGGAAACGATGCCTTATGAGGAGAGACTTAGGGAGCTGGGTATGTTTAGCCTGGAAAAAAGACAGTTGAGAGGCGATATGATAGCCCTGTTTAAGTATTTGAAGGGGTGTCATGTTGAGGTTGGAGCAGGCTTGTTTTCTGCTGCTCCAGAGATTGGAACACGGAGCAATGGGTGCAAGCTCCAGGAACAGAGATTCCACCTCAACATTAGGAGGAACTTTTTGACAGTAAGAGCTGTTCGGCAGTGGAACGCACTCCCTCGGAGCGTGGTGGGGTCTCCTTCCTTGGAGGTCTTTAAACAGAGGCTGGATTGCCATCTGTCAGGGATGCTTTGATCAAGATTTCCTGCGTGGCAGGGGGTTGGACTGGATGGCCCTCGTGGTCTCTTTCAACTCTACAATTCTATGATTCTATGATTCTATTGTATTAAAAAAAAAAACCCAACAAAATTAAAAACTATTTCAATTTTGGATTTATAGCTGAAACTAAAAAAAATGTAAAATCATTTTCAGACAACCAGCCCTCTATATCCACTGATTTTTTTTTTTAATTCCAAAAAGCAAACTTTACTATTAGCCTTTTTATATAAGGGATACCATTTTACCACGCAATTGTATATAATGGAACTTGAGCATCCACGGATTTTGATATACACAGGGAGTCCCCAGTGGATAACAAAGGCCCACTGTGCATTTAAAAGATGTCAACATAAAACAAGACACAGAGACCTCAGCCTCTCCAGATGTTTTGGACTACAACTCCCATGACCCCTGATCACTAGCCATACTGGCTGGAACTGATGGGAGTTGTAGGCCAAAATAATCTAGAGTGAGGCGGGTTGGGAAAAGGCTTCAGGCTACAGACGGAAGCTTACCTGGTGACTGGAAGCTGTACATCTTCCCACATACTGCTTCATAGCACTTATGATGGACATCTGTGATCTTCCACAGAAAGGTACCATCATAGGAAGCCTGCTCCGATGAGCGGAGTCTCTCCTCCAGCTTGCTGAGGGCTGCATCTTTCTGTACAAGGCATCGCTGAAGATCAGCAATCTTTGAAAGAGGAGGCAGAATTTGTTCTCCAAGCTTGGAAGTAACACAGTTATAAATAACTAGTCATTCATAATCAGTTGCAGTTGATGGCTCCTTGTCAGTAGGGAAATTCATCCATTCTAGGGTTTAGCCCAGATTTTTAAAAAGCCATCCACAGAGCTGAACGCTATACAATTTCAGAGTCCTTCAATGTTCAGACTAAACTCTGGAATGGACTCAGCATCACATGGACATAGGGAAGACACCAACCACTGCTACTTGTTATTAATTCCTTTTCCTTGTAAGTAAGACATACCTGCAATTATGACTGTAGCTTAACCAAGGATAACTGCACTCATTTTGCAGTGTTAACTACCTCTGAGCTAGGAAAAAATGACTTTTTTCAACTCTGTTGCCCATGCTGGATGGGGGATTTGGGGAGCTAGACTTCAAAAGTAACTTTGCCAAGCTCTGCTGTAAATTTTAGCTACTTTTACCATTACAGGGGCATGCTGAAATTTATCAGTATTTCATGTTGTCTCTGCTGCTGTCATGAAATTGAAAATGAAGTGGACAGGCAGAGGGTGTGTTTTGCACCCAAGGCCTGTAGCTTGTAGCCTTCAGCTTTTTAAGTAATTCATTATTTTAGATAATTTTGTAGAACAGGAAAGTGAGGAGCAATCTTTTTTAAATATGGTATCCAATAAAGCCAACGGCCAACTACTTAACTCCTTCCATTGAATTTATGGAGAAATTTGCCCATTTTGGAATGTCTACAAACAAACCGAATGAAATTTCTTGACCATTCCTCAACTCTAGACATGAAAGAGTCAACAGCAAGTAGAAGGGAAGAAGTAAAAGCAAGGCACATTCTCACCCCTCCATGAATTCTGGACTCTCTCTAGAAGCCCATCTAGGAGAGAGGTTCTCCACCTTTGGTTCTCCAGATGTTGATGACTTCAACTCCCAGAAGCCCGAGCCACTATGGCCAACACCTAGGGATTCTGAGAGTTGAAGTTCAAAGCACCTGGAAGACCAAAGGGTTTTAGAACTACTGTACTGGTCCCATGAAGGCTACTGAGTGAGCAATTTATTTTATTCAGTCCCCATGGATGTTTACCTTCAACTCCAGGCCACGAATCATATCTTGGTCAAGACCCCTCTGTCCCCGAATGGCCACAAACTTCTGGCGGGAGGCAGTCATCTCTTTCCTCAGCACAGATGCAATGTCTTCAAACACCTGCAGCTTGCTCTCCAGCAAAGAGACCCCCGGTGGTCTCCTCAAGAGAGCTTGCCAGGGGGTCTTCCCTTCATACAGAGGCAGCCCGGAGAGAAAGTCCACTTCCAAAGGCCTCTGAGGCGTCCCGTTGAAGTAGATACCAGTCAAAACCCTGGTGTCTGTGAACCAAGTGTTCACCCCGTCACCTGTGGGGCTCAACTGTGCCTTCAGTTCCTTCACATGTTTGAGCAGCAGCTTTAAATGTGCCCCCATGTCATCTGCCTCATGCGCTTCCCTGTCTTCTGCTGTCCCCTGTTGGGAAGATATAGGCCACCCTTAATATGACCAAGCCACCCATAATGCCTTGCCTGCTACTGACCAGGTTCAAAATCACCCCCTGGCCCTTAGGGCAACTGATGAGGTACATAGCTCTTCTCCTGCTCACTGTATCCTCACAACAGCCCTGTGAGGCTGGACAGGCTGAAAGGGAAAAGGTGACTGATCCAAGGTCACCCAGTGAGGTTCATGGCTCCAGGACACCACAAGAGGCATCTTGGGGCAAGATGGGAAATTACCACAATGCTTCTAGCCAGCCTCTGCTGAGCAACTGAAGGGAGCCCAAGAATCTGGACAGCCGCAGGTCTCATCATCCACCCCGGATCAAAGCAAACAATGAATGAAATAAAAACAGTAATAACTGTAGTTCTTCCAGGGTTCATTTCCCTCTCCTCCTGGAACATTCAGAGAGATGCACGTGGTGGCATTACCTTGAAGGAGCATCCGATCCGGGAAAATCGGCACCCTTCCTCCCTTGAGAACACCACCGCAAGATTCTGTTTAGGAGAGAATTAGCAGAAGCAGTTTTTAAAGCACAAGATAATGACATACAAATAAATACACACACACAAATACACACAGAGAGAGATAAATATGTGTGAACAAATCTGGCTGAGAAAATCCTGTGATCAGTTCGCCTTAAGGTCGCCATAAGTTGGAAAAGACACACAACCAATGTTGGCACTTGCTTGTTCTGACAATGAGGGAGAAGAGACAATGATCTTGAGGTTGCAATGAGTTTACTTCATGCTTGGGCTTAGAAGTCTTGCTGTTGTGTGCCTTCAAATCGTTCTTGACTTATGGTGATGCAAAGGTGACCCTATCACGGGTTTTCTTGGCAAGATTTGTTCAGGAGGCAGGGTTGCCTTTGCCTTCCTCTGAGGCTGAGAGAGTATGATTTACACAAGGCCACCCAGCGGGCTTCAGTGGCTGAGCAGGGATTCGAGCCCAGGGGGTTGTCTAGACGATGAAAATACTCCTCATAGACTGCACCTAGAATACCTTTTGCCCAACACGCTGTGACTGAGATTCACGGTATTCAGAAGGAGATGGGCCAAAAATTCCATCTACTGTAGGGGGAAGCCTTTGCAGATTTTCACAAAGTTTTAAAAATAATGCATGGACATGCACATTATCGCTCATTTGGACATCCAATTCAGGACACTGAGCAGTCTCAGCAAGGGCAGAAGCGGACAGTAGATTGGTGGGGCATGACAGCGGGGGCGGGGGGAGGCTTGCCAACAAGGAAGTGGCTGGAAGCACCATTTCTGCATTTCGTGTTATCGAGTGTGTGCTTTTTTTTGCTGCGTTAAGGTGACCAAAGAGCTTTATATAAGTGGAAGGTTGCATTTGAGCACCTTTGATTTACAAGTTTAAAAATAACACTGTGCAATATGACAACATGTGTGGAGAATAATAACACGCTGTACTCTCTGCCACCATCTTGATTCGCAGGCATGGCTGCATCTGCACTTCAAACATGGATAGCTTCACATACAATAGATTTTGCCAAAAGACCATGGAGACGAATGAGCACTGCTGCAAATTTGCAATAGTGTGCACCAATCTGCATTTTATCTTCTTATCTAGATTAATCCCTGGTCTCCAGAGTCATAGTCCAATGTTCAAACCACTGCACCGTACTGGTTGGATTCTCCTCTTCTGTTAAAGTATCAGGATATTTCAAATACATAGCTGCTATTTTCACCAGAACCGTGACAAGCTAAGTGTTTTCACAAACCGCCTTCCACAATCCCAGTGCCCTCCAGAAGTCTGGATGATAGTTCCCATTGTTAACAGCCATTGGCCATGCACTTCGGGATGATGGGAACTGAAATCCAAACATCTGGAGGGCACCAGCAGGGGCACAATCCACCTGGCAGGACCACTCTAAATTGTGATGTTATCATTGTTCCAACCTTCCCAAATCCTCTTCTTGAAGATTTTCACTGGATGAACCATCAGCAGGTTCTCAAAATGAAGGGACCTTAAACTGGGGGATGGGGGGGAATTGTCCAGTCAGGTTGCCAACTTCAAAAAAAACACCACCTGGCTTTGCTCCAGTGCCTCTCACAACATCAAACATTAGAAAGTGCAACATTTCTTGGCTCGGTGAGAGAAAGAGAGAAGGGAACGATGAGGAAAGTGTGACCTGAGAAACGGTTTTGTGTCGGGTTACTGTTTAAACTCAGGCGCCATGCCAGTGAAAATGTTGGCAAACTTAGGTTGCAGTGTGTGTCTTGCAAGCTGAGGGGGGGAACACCATTTATTTTCCATGACTTTGCTGAGAGTTTGCTGTTAATCTTCAGCAAGGGGTTTAGAATTCACGCATGTGGTTGCTTACGTTGACACCCATGGAGGTAATCTGTGGTCACATTGTTGTTAAGGGTGCATCCATACTACACAAATATTCCAGTTTGAAACTGGATTCTTTGCCACGGCTCCTTCCTATGGATTCCTGGGATTGGTAGTTTGGTGAGACACCAGCCCTCTTTGGCAGAGAAGGCTAAAGACCTTGTAAAACTACAAATCCCAGAATTTGAAAGGAAGGAAGGAGCCATGGCAAAGAAGTCAGTTTCAAACTGGATGATTTGTGTAGTGTGGATTTGGGTTAGGGCTCTGAGAGACCAGGGGCTCATCTACAAAAGCCAAGATTTGGACCTAGTCCACTGCTCAAACTGGTACACCACATTGGCTCTCGGACCACACACTGCACACCCCACAAACACACACACACTAGCCTGCTTCAGGAAAAATGAAAATTTACTTTTTCTATTCTGGGCACGGAACAAAAATGAAGCGCTGTATGTAGGAATGAGAAACCATTCAGTTTCACTTTCGCCCACATGTGCATTACTTCAACCTCAGGTTTTTTCCCATCTCAAATGTAAAGAAATTTGAAAATTGGGATGAATAGTATTTTTAACAAAAAAAAAAAATACCCACACAGAAACAAAATTCCCCTACTTCTGCATTGGCCAAATTCAACAGGCACAGTTAATCTCAGCCAGCATTGTACCTGTCTGCCAGATAAGTATTACAGATGAGAAGCCTTTTGAGGGGAGGATAGAAGAGGTGGCAACTTTAATTTAGCACTGACATGGTTGAATATCCACTGATTCAAATCAAGACTCGAAAGAGCAAAGCACTTCAAGCCCTGGGGCTGCGTGGTTGAATGTGTCAGTTCCAGTTTCTCAATTTTAAAAAATAATTGAAATCATTACCTTTTCCCATCCTGAACCTGAAGAAATCTGCAGTTTTGCTTTGTTGCTGTGCCTTCAAGTCTTTTCCGACTTATGGAGACCCTAAGGTGACCCTATCATAGGGTTTTCTTGGCAAGATTTGGTCAGAGGGAGTTTGCCTTTGCCCTCCTCTGAGGCTGAGAGAGTGTGACTCACCTAAGATCACCCCGTGGGTTTCCATGGCTGAGCAGGGAGTTGAACCCTGGTCTCTCAGGCCAAATCCACACTACCTAAATCATCCAATTTGAAACGGGATTGTTTGCCATGGCTCCTTCCTATGGAATCCTGGGATTTGTAGTTTTGCAAGGTCTTTAGCCTTCTCTGCAAAAGAGTAGTGGTGCTTCACCAAACAACAAATCCCAGGATTCCAAAGGAAGCACCCATGGCAAATAAACCAGTTTAAACTGGATTATTTTTGTAGTGTAGATTTGGCCTCAGAGTCCTAGGCTGTGCCACAAATTGAGCACACTTTGTCTATAACTGGGAAATACTTTTCAAAAATTGAACAGTGAAGAATTTTTGCCATGTCTGCCCAACTGACTGCCCTTTAGACATTTTGGATTACAATTCCCAATGACCCCAACTGACACGGCCAATAGTCAAGGATGATGGGAGTTGCAGTCCAACCCATATGGAGGACAGTGTGTTGGAGACTTATTTCCAACATGTAAGTAAACATAGCCTGTCAAGTCGTTATGTCCAGGTAATGCACAGCACTGATAGCTTTCAATTTCCCACCAATCCCAGAAGAAAATCAATTCACACATTCATAGAGACCCACAGGGAAGAGGTAAATAAATGAAGGAACTGTACTTGGTGGTCATTTGCAGGCCCTGTCTGGTGACAACCGGAATGCAGGCTGGCCTTCACACAACAGCTCTGCAAATGATGCTCAAGTTGTTTCTGTATCACCATCTGTCCACACCCAAGGTGACATGGGATTGAAGCATATTCACACATGCTCTGGCGATCCTGGAAGTTGAAAGCGATGAATGAGTGGCAATTTGGCCAAACAGGTTAAACATAGAATCCTATCTGTGCCATGCGTATTACAGTATATCATCATCATCATCATCATCATCTATATACAGTTGTCCCTTCATATTCACTGGAGTTTGGTTCAGGACCCCCTGTGGATACCAAAAGCCATGAATACTTAAATCCCATTATATGCAATGGCATAGCAAAATGGTGTCCCTGATATAAGATGGCAAAATCAAGGTTTGCTTTTTGGATTATTATTTTTTAAAGAATATTTTCAAGCTGTAAATACTTAAATCCATGGACACCAAATCCATGCATATGGAGGAACAACTGTATATAATTCTCTTGGGTATGTTGCCTTTCCCAGTGTGCTGATTGGCTGCTCAGGAAACGCACCCAACCAATCACCACCCACATGCAAATTCCCTCTCCACCTCACAACCCACTCCTGCCACTCAATCTGTGGCCCAGATTGGGACCCAGGCAGTCAACTGGCAACAGTGATGGGATGCCTGCGACGGGACCAGGCAGTCAACTGGTGGTGGTGGGACGATGCTGCTGCCACTGCAATAGGACCCAGGCAGTTATCTGGTGGTGGTGGCAGCGGTGACAGCAGGGCAACAGAGCGAGCCACCCTCAGCAAATCTGGGGAACATGTGGAACACTTGAATACCAACTGCTGGGTGGCAGTGACAAGGGAGCATGTATATGGTCAACTGCTGTAAGAAACCAAATACTGGAGACAACAGGCTGTTGGTTTGATCCAAGAGGTTCCTCCTTCGATTCTGAACAGGCCCCTGGGTTTTACAAATGAAAAGTGTGTCTTTGGTATTAATCATCCCCACGCCATCCAAAACAGCCTTGAAGAAAGTGGCTCTTAACAGGCAGCACCGTAACATCGTTCTTTGAAACATTAATGAGTTCCAGTAAAGGCAAACTCATCTGCACTTAGAGTCAACGGCCAATGCCTCCCACGCCACACACACACACACTCAATTTAATACACAATACAGGTTGTTTATCACAACCTTAATTGTGGTCCAGTCTTCATTACATTACATAAATGTCCCTTTCAAGCTAAATAAGCACTTGGTCTAAGTGGGCATTCGATGTCAAAAATTATCCCAGAAAAGTATGGAATTTAGCCACTGCTTAGAAACCAAGCTGAAAATAAATGTTGACTCCACTCCATTAAAAAAAGAGAGAGTGAGAGCAGAAAGCATCCACACACACACACATAGCTCAGCTAGAACACTTCTGCCTTTGTCTGTTGGTGCTTACAGTTAATTTTCCAGCTGGCTTAGAAACCTGTTTACAATTTTCGAGGTAAAGGCCAGTTAATGCCAGGTGAGGTCCTATTTCTCAGGTGAGGTAGAAGACATCTAGCCCGGCTTCTCTAATCTTTGACTAATTGCATTTGGGGAAGACGAGATACAAAGATGTTTGAAATGAGATGCAAAACTGGCTCCCTGTGTTTGTTTGGGTTTTGTGTTTGTTTTTTTAAGTGGCTCCTGCATGTAGAAATCTAGGAAGTCAGGAGCCCTTTCTCCATGGCATACTCACATTCACTGACATGGGGGTGGCAGAGGAAATGAGATCACACCACCAGGGCTGGCACATTAATACAGCTACCCTTGAATATGTTTCCTGGATTTGAAGATAACCGGATATTGCTGCAACAGGGGAATCCTAAACAAGAGGGAACTAAGCACTGGGACTTAAGTCTTTGAGGTTTCTCCCTCCAGCAAAGGTAAAACATTTTCTTTTGGACTGTATAAAGTTTTACCTATACAGCACCTAAATGTTTTTCCCGGATGTAGCAGTACAGAGACTGCTTGAGAAATCAATGTTTTTTGCCTGAGAAGGGGGCCTGTGGCTTCACAAAAGACAGAGACACCCTGGCTCCCAAGAAGAGTTATTTTACTGTTGCTAATTTAAATTTTACTGTCCCTTCATAGAATCATAGAGTTGGAAGAGACCACAAGGGCCATCTAGTCCAACCCCCTGCCCTGCAGGAATACACAATCGAAGCATTCCTGACAGATGGCCATCCAGCCTCTGCTTAAAAACCTCCAATGAAGGAGATTCTACCACACTCTGAGGCAGTGCATTCCACGGCCGAACAGCAATTATGGTCAACAAGTTTGTCCTGTTTAGGTGGAATCACTTTTCCTATAGTTTGAATCCATTGCTCCATGTCCTAATCTCTGGAGCAGCAGAAAACAAGCTTGCTCCATCCTCAATATGACATCCCTTCAAATATTTAAACACAGCTATATGTCATCTCTCAACCTTCTCTTCTCCAGGCTAAACATACCCAGCTCCCTAAGCTGCTCTTGATAGGGCATGGCTTCCAGATTTCCCACCATTTTGGTCACCTTCTTCTGGACACGTTCCAGCTTCTCAATATCCTTTTTTATCTCAGTTCCCACATAGCCAAGATGGGACTGGCCAGTGCCTGCACTGAAATCCTCCCAGACCAACTGAACAAGAGAAAAAACAACTGATACAAAATGCCGACCTATAACTCCCAACACTGTCACTTTACTTTTCTTCTCCTGTATTATTTTTACCATCTTTTGCCTGATGAGGAAGCTAGTGGAGCTTCAAAAGCTTGCATGATGTGTCTTGTGCATTCTGGTTGACCAATAAAGGTATTACTCTTTTGCGGCACATGCATGATTAGTTCACATCAGGGCCAGCCCTGCCATTAGGCTGAATAAAGCAACTGTCTCAGGCCACAGGTGTGGGGTGTTTGAAAGGGAAGGAAACTGTTATTTATTTATTTTAGTTAGTTAAGCAATTTACTTTCTTATTAACAAAATAAAATATTTTATTGTAAAGCATATATGTTGTGTGTTTGGTGTTGTTATGAGCTTTCAAGTCAATTCCAACTTATGACAACCCTAACGCAATCCTATCACAGGGTTTTCTAGGAAAGATTTGCTCAGATGAGGTTTGCCATTGCCTTCTTTTGAGGCTGAGAGAGTGAGACTTGTCGAAGGTCACCCAGTGGGTTTCCAAGGCTGAGTGGGGATTCGAACCTTGGTCTCCTAGAGTCCTGGTCCAACACTCAAACACCACCTCACGCTGGCTCTGGGTTTTCTTTAGATTTCTTTGGAGGAGGTCTCCCACTACCTTCCTCTGCAGCTGTGAGAGAAAATGACTTGCTCTGTACAAAAAAAAAATGCATTTGGATTTTTGTGCAAAAAAAAAAAAGTATTTTCTGTACAAAAAATTACATTTCTACACTTCCACACAGAAATGCCATTTTCTGCACAGAAAAAAGCCGTTTTCTCTGCAAAAAAATAATAATGCACATGCATTTCACACACAGTAAGTCCCAAAATGTGAAGATTTTCACTTGCCTAGGATTCTACTCAACAGAGACTCCTGACACTTGAGAAATCCAATTCTGAACATTTTTGAAATATTTTCAAATATTCTTTCCATCATTGTACTTCAACAATAGTACTATACTCCTATATGCATGCATGTGTGTGCAAAACCAAGAATTCTTAGCACGTTATATGAACATATCCAGATATGCTTTCCATGGGGAGTGTCACGACATTCAGGACAGATAATGGACATACCTTTTCAACTGATAATAAATTTTTTTCCTCAGCACTGCCTGGTTTGTCCTCCTTGCAGCTCTGACAACTTGGGTTGCTATCGTTTCTGGATGAAGTAGAGGAGAAGGAAGAGAAAGATGAAAAAGAAAATGTGTGTCTTTCCAAGGCCAAGTTAGCCAAAAAAAATCTTAAATAAGATGATTTTAAAAAGAACAAGACATACAAAAAGTGAATATTAAAGTGGAATTAAACTATTCACCATGGCAGGGGGTTGGACTAGATGGCCCTTGTGGTCTCTTCCAACACTGTGATTCTATGATTCTATATATAAAACAATTTAAACCTACACTTTAAAAAGATAAAGTGCAATTAAAACAGTTCAAAACATTACAGCACCTTCAGCCCATTGTTTAAGAACTGTCTGTTTTAAAAGCCTGTTGGAATAAAAAGGTCTTTGCTGGCCAAAGGAAGGACAGCAAGGAGAGGGCCATTCTGGCCTCCCAGTCCTGGGGAAGGGAGTTCCAGAGTCTAGGAGCAGCCACCGATAAGGTCCTATTTCACATCTCCATTAACCATGCTTGTAACTGTGTGGGCACTGAGAGAAAGGCCCCTCCTGATGGCAGGCTCATACAGGGAGATACAGGGCTTATCTATACGAGGCCCAAAAATGTGGCTTGCTCCGCAGTAATGACAATTCGCAGCAGCTGCTTATTTGTCTTAACAGTGTTTTTTTTAGCAGATCACAGGCATGCAAAGTGATCCACGTTTGCTATGCAAACGGGCACGCCTGCGAATCAAGATGGCCTCCGCAAGTGAATTACTCGCGTTTTTACTTACCTCAATTTGCCACTACCAGACAATTTTGGTTTTTTTAAAAAACATATCCAAGGTGCAAAGGAGTGACCCTTCACTTTAACAAAAAAGCAAACAAAAAAAGCAGTTTTATCGCTTTAGCGCCCGTTCGCTAAGACAAAAACCCAACATGGCGGCTCTGGGTGCTTGCCTTGCTAGCAAGCTCAACCCCCCCACCTGTCCGACCAACCATCTGCTTGCATTGGGAAAGTGATCAATTCGGTCACTTGTGCCAATGAGCAGGAATGTGGATTCCCCTTGCTGTTTTTCAAAAAAAATACAGGAAAAGCCACAAAGCTTTTCCTGTGGAATATACGGCGTTTTTTGGGGGGGGGGGGCTCTTTCACAATATGGAAAACAGATGTGGGATCCCATTGAGACAGATCATATTCTCCTTGCATTCTGTGAGGAGCAGCCCAATGCACAAACCACTACATCACAGGTACCTTTCATCAGTGGTTCTTAACCTGGGGTCTAGGGACCCCCAGGGGTCTGCAACGTCCTCATGGGGGGTCCACGAAGGCTTGAAGGCTGCTTGGCCCACCTCCTCCCTACAGTGGAGTGGCCATGTGACAGGAGCCAAGGCAAAAGCTGGCTGGCTGGCTTGGCCTGTGCATTGCCATTCCATCTGCTCCAGAAACAAACTTGCAGGAAGAAGCAGGAGAAAAGTCTTCCCTCCTCCTCCAGTACCTCTGAGGGGAGGTTTAATGGATGATGTAATTGTATTATTATTATTATTATTAGGTATTATTATAGGGTTTTAAATCTTGAGTTAAGTCTTGGGGGTCTGCAGCCACCAAAGATATTTAAAGGAGGTCCCTGGGGTATGGTGGAGTCTCCTTCTTTGAAAGTTTTTAAGAAGAGGCTGGGTGGCCATCTGTCAGGAATACTTTGATTGTGTACTCCTGCATGGCAGGGGGTTGAACTAGATGGTCCTTGTGGTCTCTTCCAACTCTATGATTCTATGAAAGAAAAGGTTAAGAACCACTGGTTTAATAGATGGTGTATTATTATTATTACAGTATTAGTAGTAGTACTATTATTAGGCTTTTAAATCTTGAGTGAAGTCTTGTGGGTCTACGGCAACCAAAGAGATTTAAAGGGGGTCTCCAGTAAAGCAGAGAGGGAGAGCCATTGGTTTAATGGATGGTGCAATTGTATTATTATTATAATTATCATTATCATCATCATTACATCATCATCATCAGGTATTATTACAGGGTTTTAAATCTTGAGGGTTTACAGCAACCAACGAGATTTAAAGGAGGTCCCTGGTAAAGAAAAGGGGGAGAGCCACTGATTTAATGGATGGTATAATTGTATCATCATCATCATCATCAGGTATTTTTACAGGGTTTTATCATCATCATCATCTCATCATCATCATCAGGCATTATTACAGGGTTTTAAATCTTGGGGGTTTATGGTAACCAAAGCGATTTAAAGGGGGTCCCTGGTAAAGAAAAGGGGGAGAGCCATTGAGTTAATGGATGGTATAATTGTATCATCATCATCATCATCAGATATTATTACAGGGTTTTATCATCATCATCATCATCATCATCAGGCATTATTACAGGGTTTTAAATCTTGGGGGTTTATGGTAACCAAAGCGATTTAAAGGGGGTCCCTGGTAAAGAAAAGGGGGAGAGCCATTGAGTTAATGGATGGTATAATTGTATCATCATCATCATCATCAGCTATTATTACAGGGTTTTATCATCATCATCATCATCATCAGGCATTATTACAGGGTTTTAAATTTGGGGGGTTTACGGCAACCAAAGAGATTTAAAGGGGGTCCCTGGGAAAGAAAAGGGGGGAGCCACTGATTTAATGGATGGTGTAATTGTATCATCATCATCATCATCAGGTATTCTTACAAGGTTTTATCATCATCATCTCATCATCATCATCATCAGGCATTATTACAGGGTTTTAACTCATGGGGGTTTACAGCAACCAAAGCGATGTGAAGGGGGTCCCTGGTGGTGTCAAGGCTGGGGGACCCATCCTAGCCTAGAGCAGGAATGGGCTGCAGGCCTGGCTCTGAGCCCTCCCTCCCTGCCGGCCTCCCATTCATGGATTCCTCCCTCCCTTCATTCATTCACTCTCTCTCTCCCGGGCGGCCCATGAATGGAGGCCACGTGACTCCTGCTGCTGCAACTGCTGCCCCGGGGATGTGGCGCGCGCTCCCTTGGCTCACCCGGCTGCAATCCTCCCCGGCAGGCGGGCGCGGGCTGCGCAGAGGCTCTGCAAGGCTCCTGGGGGCAGCTTCTTCTGGCCGGGGCTGCCAAGGCAGGAGGTCTCGGGTGCAGCCTGGCAGGTACCCAGAGGGTACCCCGAAAGCAGAGGGAGCTGCACCCCATTTTCTTCCAGGGCAGGAGGAAGACGAGGAGGAGGAGGAGAGCCCCCAACCTCTCCCCCATCCTGGCTTCTTCTCTCGGCCATGCTTGCAGCATGCAGCAACCACTGCGCCGATGCCGTGCAAACGCGCTTCTGCTTCTTCCTCCTCCTCTTCCTCCTCCTTCTTCTGCCCCGTTGCTGACTCGCACCCTTCCGACGTGTGTGTGTGTGTGTGTGTGGGAGAGAGATCTCAGAAAGAAGTTTCCGAAGAGGTGGGGACAGGAAAAGGCTGGGCAAGGCTGCAAATCCCCCCCCACGCGGCTCCAAAGCGCGAGAGAAGCCTACTAATAAGCCGTCCGCACTGCTTAAGTGTAACGGTTTCATACCGCTTCCAACGCCCACGGCTCCCTCCTACTGGAATCTTGGGGTTCGCAGCCTGGCAAGGGACTTAGCATTCTTTAGGGCGTTGGCTCTCCAGGGATCCTCTTTAAATGTCTCTTGTTGCCCTGGTCCCCCAAGACTTAATTCAAGATTTAAAACCCTAATAATAAGAATAAGAAGAAGAACAACAGGGTTTTATAATAATAATAATACCCTAATAATAATAATAATGTAGTATTATAATAATAATAGTACATGATGATTATGATACAGTTACACCATCCATTAAGCCAGTGGGTCTTAACTTTTTCTTTACCAGGGACCCCCTTTGTATCTCTGGTTGCCCTGGATCCCCAAGACTTCACTCGAAATTTAAAACCATAATAATAATACCTGATGATGATGATATAAATACACTATCTGTTAAACCAATGGTTCTTACACTTTTCTTTACCAGGGATCCCTTTTTTAAAATATCGTTTGTTGTCGCCATGACTTAACTCAAGATTTAAAACCCTAATAACAATAATAGCAATAATATTGGATGATTATGATGATACAAATACACTGTCCATTAAACCAGTGGGTCTTAACCTTTTCTTTACCAGGTACCCCTTTTAAAATATCTTTTGTTGCTCCCATGACTTCTTAACTCAAGATTTAAAACCCTGATGATGATGATGATGATGATAGCAATAATACCGGATGATGATGATGATGATGCAATTACAACATCCATGTATAGTTGTCACTTCATATTTGCTGGGGTTTGGTTCCAGGACCCCCGTGGAAACTAAAATCCGTGAATACTCAAGCCCCATTATATGCAATGACATAGCAAAATGGTGTCCCTTATATAAGATGTCAAAATCAAGGTTTGCTTTGGGGATTATTATTTTTTAAAGAATATTTTCAAGCTGTGGATACTTAAACCTGTGAATACTCAAGTCCCATTATATGCAATGTCATAGCAAAATGGTGTCCCTTATATAAGATGGCAAAATCAAGGTTTGCTTTTTGGATTATTATTTTTTAAGAATACAGTATTTTCAAGCTGTGAATACTTAAATCCGTGGCTACCAAATCCATGGATACAGAGGGACAACTGTACACCATACAATTACACCATCAGAGGCAATGGAAGGGGAGGGAAGCCTTTTCTCCTCCTTCTTCCGGTAAATTTGTGGCTGTAGTGGATTGAATGGCAATGCGCAGGCCAAGCCAGCCAGCCTTTGCCTTCGCTCCTGTCACATGGGCTGAGAAGCCTTCAAGCTTTGCGGACCCCCTATGAGGGCATCACAATGCTCTGGGGGTCCGCGGACCCCAGGTTAAGAACCACTGATGTAGCCCATGGGAGATGGAGGGCAGGTTACTCCACCACTTTTCCCATTGCCCACTCCTTGGCTAGGAATTCTCTAAATGCAAAAGTCAAAAGCTCAATTTGTATCATTCTTGCTCTGATTGTGTACAAACTGAATTCAAAGTGCAAAACCCTTTTGCGTTCAATTCGGGGAGGAGGCACAATCTTGGCAAAGCAATGTAAAAGTATGGTGAAGGGGGCAACAGTTCTTAATGAGGAAGAACACACAAGCTATGAGAGGCTGCAGCAATTTGCTTTTGCCTGAGCCTACTGAGAAGGGCAAGATTCTGGCCCACCTCTCCTCTGCTAAGTTAATTGAGGGCAAACAACTTTTGCACTTTGAACTCAGTTTGCAGCAACTGAGTTAAGCTGAGGGCAAAGGGGGAAAGTGAGAGGCAGAGGGAGACACTGGGACATTTTAAAAGCAGCAGAAAAATAGGATGAAAAAAGGTTAATCAGGACTATTCTCAGTAAATTGGGACAGTTAGAAGGTATGTTATACAGTAGAGCCTTGGTATCCACTGGGGTTTGGTTCCAGCCCCCCACCCCATGGATACCAAAATATGTGGATGCTTGAGTCCATATATATATATATATCTCTCTGGCTTTTCTTCGCAAACGAAGATTCAGGAAGGACTCATCCCGCGCCTTCTGCAAGCGCGCTGATGACTAAAAAGGCCAATCCGAGATAAACAAGTCCGGTTGCAAAAAGTGCAGCTGAAGGTCTCCTTGGGTGATGTTTTTGGGTTGTGATTCTTTCTGCGTTGTCGTTTCTCCTCAAGACTTGTTCGGTGTGAGTTCTCAAATAAGGCTGCAGCATTGTGGATAGTGCGTCTCCATGCCTCCCGATGTGAGGCCAGGGCGGACCACCGTTGGTGATCAATCTGGCCAAGCCTGAGATGTTGTTTCAGGGAGTCCTTGTATCGCTTTTTTGGAGCGCCCCTCCCACGCTGACCCATGGCGAGTTCACTGTAGAGTAGTATTTTTGGGAGGCGATGGTCCTCCATCCTAGAAACGTGCCCTGCCCAGCGCAGCTGTGTTCTCAATATCATGGCCTCAATGCTGGTGATCCCTGCTTGTTCAAGGACAGCAACATTCGTCACATAGTCAGTCCAGTGTATATTTAGGATTGTGCGTAGACAGCGCTGATGAAAGCGCTCGAGGAGTCGTAGGTGGTGGCGATAGGTAACCCATGTTTCAGATCCATAAAGGAGGATAGACAGTACGATGGCTCTATACACACTGATTTTTGTGCTTTGCCTCAGGTGTTTATTGCTCCAGACTCTTTTGTGGAGTCTTCCAAATGCACTATATGCCTTTGCTAATCTGTGATCGATCTCTTTGTCAATCTTGGCATCTGAGGAGATGATGCTTCCCAGGTAGGTGAAATATATATGTTTCATATATATATATATATATATATATGAAACATGGGTCACCTATTGCCACCACTTATGGACTCCTCGAACGCTTCCATCAGCGCTGTCTACGCACAATCCTAAATATACACTGGACTGACTATGTGACGAATGTTGCTGTCCTTGAGCAAGCAGGGATCACCAGCATTGAGGCCATGATATTGAGAACACAGCTGTGCCGGGCAGGGCACGTTTCTAGGATGGAGGACCATTACCTCCCCAAAATAATACTCTATGGTGAACTCGCCATGGGTCAGCGTAAGAGGGGCACTCCAAAAAAGGGATACAAGGACTCCCTGAAACAACATCTCAGGCTTGGCCAAACTGATCACCAACAATGGTCCTCCCACATCGGGAGGCATGGAGACGCACTATCCACAATGCTGCAGCCTTATTTGAGAACTCACGCCGAACAAGTCTTGAAGAGAAACAACAAGGCAGAAAGAATCACAACCTGGAAACATCACCCAAGGAGACCTTCTGCTGTGCTTTCTGCAACCAGACTTGTTTATCTCAGATTGGCTTTTTTAGTCATCAGCGCGCTTGCAGAAAGCGCAGGATGAGTCCTTCCTGAATCTTCGTTTGCAAAGAAAAGCCAGAGAGAGAGGGTATAGTGTCCCTTATATAAAATGGCAAATCAAGGTTTGCTTCTTAGATTTTTTTTAAAAAAATATATTGTCAAACTGTGGATGGTGGAATCCCTGGATGCCAGATCCATGCATACAGAGGGCCGACTGTACAGTATTTTATACATTTATAAATTAGAAATGTAGTAACTATAGCTATACAGTCAGCCCTCTATATCCTTGGATTCTGTATTCCACCATTCACAGCTTCAAAATATTCCCCCCCCCAAAAAAAAATTCCAAAAAACAAACCATGATTTTCCCATCTTATATAAGGAACACCATTTTACTGTGCCATTGTATATAACAGGGCTTGAGCATCCACAGATTTTGGTATCCATGGGGGGGTCCTGGAACCAACCCCCAGTGGATACCAAAGGCCCATTGTAGTTATAAAACTATAAATATAAGAAATGTGTATTGCCATGAAGTACAAAATATATGTATGTGATCATTAATGCAAATAACAGCTATAAACAATATAGTGATAGCAGAACAACATTGGAGAACAATTTTAGTCAGTAAAAAGCAGTATTGTAAGTGAAGCTTCATGTTGTAGAAAGTAGCCTTAAATCCATCTAGTCAAAATCTCCAAGTGGGCTAAAAACACACAGATTATCAAAACCCATTTCATCTGCTCCAACTCACAGGTGAAAGGGTTCATATTTTCTGGTAGTTAAGGCGCTAATAAAGAACTGGCCATACAACAATACGAGCAACAACCCAGTAAAAACCAAAACATGATGTGTAGTAAGAGGTCAATCCCTATCTTGTTTATATGATCATCCTAAGACTTGCCCATCTGCTTCACTTTTCTGGATGGTTTTGAGCTTTCTCTTATCTGGAAGCGAAAACATTTCAGCTCATTTGGCCTGAGAAGGCCTTCGAAGTGCACCTGCCAGCTAATCCACCCAAAGCAATGGGAAACCGATGGCAAACATTTAATTTTTGTTCGACTTCTTCCCCCCCCTGGCCTCTGGGATTTTCAGAGATAATGCTGAGAAGATCAGATTCTCCTTCAGCAGGTGTTCTTAGGAGAAGTTTCTAATACTTATAATGACTTTGTCACTTTTTAATTTCAGGGAGGAAGAGCACTCAGGGTGGCCAAGGAGAGTGCATCGAAACCGTATGGCCAGGTTTGCCAAATTAATTGCCAGAGATGTTTGGCAGAGCTGTGTTGTGGTAACTGATCTTGCTATTACACAGAACACTTTCTGGTGGTTTTTTTAAAATTTGTATTTCAAGAATATATAGACAGCCAGGCTAGATCTGGCTAATCGTCCCTCTAAACCAAGCACCCTGGTTTCCACAGCAGCTGTGCAGGTGCTTTTGCAAAGCCTGAAAGCTCAGCCCACAGGCAAAAGACCTTTTCCCACCATTGCTCCCCAGTAAAAAGTGTTTAGTGGCATGCTGCTCTTGCCCAAAGTTTGAAAACTTTTAAAGACTGCAAGCTCCAAATCCCCTTATTTTTGTGTTGTTGTTATGGCCTTTTGCAGTCGGGTGTATTTTTCAGTAGAATGGTCTTATTCCAATAAAAAAATTCCTACCCCCCAAAAAATTCCTAGCAGCCTGGGGCTTGGAGAGTTAGGCTTTTGGATGACAGCTTCTAGAATCCCCCAACCAGTGTGGCCATTTGGGCCTCCTCGGCTATGCCCCCCTAATTGTGGAACGCCCTTCCCTTGGCAGTGCAAATGCTTCCAACATTGACTTTATTCCAGCAGCAGCATGACTTTTTATTAAAACCTTGGGATCTTAGCTGATTTATTCCCAAGCACATGTGGCTTTGAGCTGTTTTGAACTTTTTCAACCTTTCTGAATCTATTCAGTGTTTTAGTATGCTTTCAGCCTGTCTAAACCAGTGGCTCTTAACCTTTTCTTTACCAGGTCCTGTGAAGACATTGTGAACCCCTGGGGTTCCACAGCCCCCAAAGACTTAACTCAAGATTTAAAAACAACAACAATATAATTACACCAGCTATTAAACCTTCCCTCAGAAGCACTGGAGGGGTAGGGAAGATTTTTCTTCTTCCTGCAAGTTTGTGGCTGGAGAAGATTGAACAGCAATGAGCAGGCCAAGCCAGCCAGCCTTTGTCTTGGCTCTTGTCACATGGGCTGAGCAGCCTTCAAGCCTTCACAGATCCCCTGTGAGAACATCATGGACCTGTTGGGGTCCCTGGACCACAGGTTAAGAACCATTGTTCTAAACCATTTCTTTTCTTTTAAATGTTAGACTGTGGTTTTAGTGGCATGCCACCTTGAAATGGGGGATAATAAACATTTTAACAAACAAAAAATTAAAAGGGGGGAGGGAAGGGGGTTCTGGGAGGCAAAGTCCTCCAAACTAACTTTTCCAAGCTCTGCTGTTCACAGATCCAGCCATGCCATAAGGCAAAGTAAGACAGCCACCTCAGGCAGTAGCTGCTGGGGTGTTTGAAGCAGCAATGGTGTTGGAAGAAGGCTATGTGTACCATGTAGCCTGCTCTATTGACCCCTGGAACTAGCTGGATTGCCCTTGGATATGGGAGAGAGAGGACTGTCCCATTGTCAGTATTTGTCTGCTATCCCAGCTCATCTCCAGAACATGGACATGTTATTTTCATTATACCTCCCAGATTCCTCCACATTCTGGGCAGAATCTGGTCATTGCCGTAAATAATAATAATAATAATAATTCCGATTTCTGTTGTTTCCTTACAGATGCAGCCAAGTTGCAAACCTCTACATGGTTTGAAATGATGCCAGATGCTCTCTGTTTCTGTGCCAGCCACATCCTGTTTTCTATTATTTATTTATTTTTAAAGTTTATTATCTGAGCTCATCAAAGGGTAGGCTGAAGGGGATTTACCAGAGGAAATAGGTCAAGCTGTGGAAAGTACCAAAAACTTATCTTTACTTTCAGAATGCAGTGGAGGCTGAAATCCTTTGCACAGATACTTGGGTGTTGGCCCACCATCACTGAACTCACTGGGGTTTACTTTTGAGTAGGTGTGTATAGACTTGCACTGTCAGTTCCTTTCTACTCTTTCTTCTTCATTTTTTTCCAAGGGGTTTGTATTAAGGGTGGTGACTTCAGCTGTGTTTTGACCGGCTTCTATCCTCATTTGTGGGCAGAGTGAATCTAAGAGGCGGACGTATTTTCCAGCCATTCTGCAGAGGAGGAGATCATGATCAGCAGATTCTATAGCATGTTTCTGGAGTTCTTTTTTTCTTTTCTTCCTAAAGAGTGGGTGGGTGGGTGTTGCTGTGTCAATTGTAGCTGTGCCATCCACCCTTTTGCCCCCTCCCAAAGGGGAGGGGAATGACAGTGAGTGCAGGCAATCATCTTCATGTCCAGTTTGTGGGGTTTCCACACCCCAATTCAGCAGTGCTCCTCTTCTATGACTAGGGGCTTTTCTACATGATCCTAATCAGTCCAGATAACACTGGGCCAAAACCTGAAATTTAGACCGAACTCTCCTCACAACATCCAGCCAGTTCAGTCCCCAAAACAGTTTAAACCTCCCTTAAACCTCTTTTTAAAAACTCTCAATTTACTCCATCTGTTACAGGAAAATCCGGAGCACTCCATGCCGAGAACGGTCAGCTGTCCTCCCATGCATCTTGCTGTATCACCCGGTGTGGCTGCTGGCACACATCACATCTTTTAAGATCATAACAAGGCCCCCAAGCATGTGATCAACATTGCGTGGCTCATTTCTAGCCTCAGGTAATGTGACACGCACCAGCAGCGGCACCAGACGATACAGCAGGACACATGTGAGGACAGTGGTCCGTTCTCAGTGCAGAGTGCTCTGGTAACAGGGGGAAACCGAGGCCACTCCAGGGCCAGAATTCTCCGGGCTGCCACCATATCCCACCCCAGTTATCTTGACTGGCATAGATGAGCCCTAGAATACCATATAAGCATCATCTAATGCCAGTCTGAAAAGAATTCCACAGGCTGCCAATATGCTTCCAATGTGAATTCAAGGTGCTTGTGGTGACATTTAAATATCTAAATGGCTTGGGATCTCAATACTTGAGGCAGAGCCTCTCCCTATATATGCCTGCCCAAGGTCTAAGGTCTTCTGTGAGGTCCCTTCTCTACATTTCACCCATCTTGCATTAGGAGATGATCACACCAGGCTCGTGTCTCACTTCAATTATGTTAGTAAAGGAAATGGGAACATACCATTTCCTCAAACATTCATTATCACATCTCTCTCTAGTAAAAATGAAATTGACAGTATCAAAGGTGAAAACTTTTATTGGAGAAAAGAGGAATCTCTGATGGAACAGACATGTGTTTTTGGTTGTTTTGTGCCATTGCTATGTGTGATTAAGTCAGCTTTGACTTATGGCAACCCTATGAATAAGAGATCTCCAAGACTCCTGATCGTCAACAGCCTGGCTCCAGGTCTTGCAAACTCAGGTTGTGGCTTCCTTCACAGAGTCAATCACCTGTAATGCAATCTTCCTCTTTTCCTACTTGAGAGCACAACAGTCTTAGTTGATTACCTGTCCGCAAATTCCTTCTTGTTCAATAATATTATAACAAGTAACGAAATGCCAACATCTCATTACTATATGATGGGGGGCGGGGCTAGATGTTGGACTACAATTGCCATAGAATTGTACTACAGTTCCCATAATCCTTTACCACTTGTCATGCTGGCTGGAGCTTATGGAAACTGAATCCCCAAACATCCAGAGAGTCAAAAGTTCTCTACTGATCTGAAGCACATAACACCTTTTCTCTCTGTGTTCTTTCTACTTCAGTTTATTACCCATCACCTCCTGTAGGTTCCAAAAGTCTTTGTCTGCCTTATATCTAGTCTACCAATATATACAAAAAAAGCTAGAATTCTCATATTATCCTGGCAAGAAAAATGATGCTGTCTTATATGGAGGATGTAGCGATGGATTCCACAGAAGGGCAGGACGAACCGTAGAAAACCCAGCTTCTAGGAAGCTTTGACAAATTGGCCTGTTGACTATCCATAGGAATGCTGTGGTAGTTTAACAACCATTAATAAAAAGATCTTCTACAAATTCTTCCATGGATTCTGCAAAGCTTTGGCAAGACTGACAAGACAAGTCTTCAGATGGCCACCACTCAATCCAGGTCAAGGCATCTAAAGGATACTGATATCTACAAAGAGAGAAGATACATAGCATCTTTTAAAGGCAAGGAGAGAGGAAACAAATCGCTACAGGAAATTTTGATAGCAAGAGATCAATGAAGAGGTCTTACAGAAGATGATTGTTTTGTTTTAAGAGGAGGAGAAAGGGAAGAAGGGAATATTCTTTGCAAGTTGTAGCCATGTTCTAGAACAGGGAGTGGACAATCTCTGTGAGCCCAAGAACCAAATCTGCCCCCAGGAGCTTGTCATGGCCACACATAAATCTCCAGTGCCAAAGACCACAACAAGAAGTAGCCAGAATTCACTTTTGATTTCCTCCAACCTACTCTCTTTTTAAACTTTTTGGATGGAACAAAGCTTTTGTTTTATATAAGAATCACAGTTCCTGGAGAATGGATCAAACAAGAATTTAAACGAAATATGTATTCCCTGAAAAAAACAATACATCCATTTTCCCTTGCACAATAGGAGTTCTTCAGATACCTGCTTCAACAACCAAACCTGGAAATTACACCTAGGTTTACCTTGCAATGTCCAACCACAAAACAAATCATGCTAAATGCAAAACACATAGATGAGGAAACACATGCTAGGATCAATAGACATCTTTTACCTTTTGAAGGGATCATCTCTTGTATAAACATGCTCAATTCACTAGTCAAGGCCAACCCTTAGTTTTAAAAAAATGTTTAATGGGTGGCACACATATGAGGGGCTGTGTATTGCCCAGCCCTGCAATGGAAGAAAGATGGCTGTGTATCCAAATGAATGAGTGCTTGGTGAAATGCTTACCTGGCATTAACACCCTCTCCCATTTTCAAGGCCTCTTTTCCCATGATCAGGTAATTCTCTCCTGGATTAAGCTGAACATCAGTACATGAATACTTTTTGATAAAGATAATTTCAGCATTCTTCTCAGCAAAAGTTGTCCCTGGAACAGAATTAGAATGAAATTAAACGTAACCCAATGGCCAGCTTGGAAACATTATCTTTTGGATTACAGTACCCAGAATCTCCTAGCCAACAAGGCTGTAGCTAGTAGCCGTGCTTTGGGGGTGGGTGATATGGGAGTTGTAGTCCAAAAGTGAATTTTTTCCAAGTCCAAAGTAGACAAATGGCCAGCCAGGAAACATTATCTTTTGGACTACAATTCTCAGAATCTCCTAGCCAGCAAGGCTGTGGCTAGTGGCCATGCTTATTGGGGTAATCTGGGAGATGTGACCCAAAAGTGTAACTTTTCCAAGCTCAAATCAACCTGGTTAAATCCACCCACAATGTCAAGCAAACAGAGAGAGAGAGAAGGAAAAATAAAAGAGCCATCCAAACAGAAAAAACGATGCCACAAGAGGGGAAACTTTCAGCAAGCACAGTGCCGCCTCATGAGAGTCATGGGAGAGTTTCAGATGGACTTCATTGACCATAGCAACACCTAGAGCAACCATTCCCCAACCTGGCACCTTCCACGTGCTCTGGACAACTGCTCACCTCTTCTGCAGCCCCCAAGGACAATAGCTAAGATGTCTCCCCTTAATTTCAGTGAGTCTTCTCTAAATATGATTATGTCCAGACCCAACTCTGCTCACCTGTCTTAAAGAAATCCATGAGAATTGCAGTGTATTTAACAAAGCTTCCTTCTTGCTTGGAGGAGAGGATATTCACTTTATAGACTAGAGAAAGGACACAAAATAAAAATAACAACAATGTTGATCATTTTGAAAAATATTCAGGGGTAGCTGAATGCAGGTCATGCAGCAAAACACAACAAAATCCGCAAAAAGGCAATGTCATTATTAGCCAACCAAAATACAGAAAATACATCATGCAAGGTTTCAAAGTTTCACTGGCTCCTTCACCAGGCAAATATGTTTAAAATCATATGGGAGAAGAAAAGTGATGATTTTAGAGTCACAGGCCTACATTTTGTCTCAAGTGTTACTCTGTTGTCAGTTAAGATGGTACTGACTGATCTTGCATGACGTGTTTTCTGAATTTTGGTTGGCCAACAAAGGTGTTGCTCTTTTGTGGAACAAAATCCTGAAGACTCTGCTATATGACTCCTGCTGGGCACAAAGGTGCTGCTCCTGTTCAAACTCGGCATCCTGCAACAACCTTCTGATCAAAAGCTACAGAGGAAGTTGCCTAGCATCTCATATGTTCCGGATCGTTTTTGTTTTTTTGTGTTTTTTTTTGTTACATAGAACGACAGAGTTGAAAGAGACCACAAGGGCTATCTAGTCCAACCCCCTGCCATGCAGGAGTACCCAATCAAAGCTTTCCTGGCAGATGGCCATCCAGCCTCTGTTTAAAAACCTCCAGAGAGGAAGACTCCACCACACTCCAAGGCAGTGCATTCCACTGCCAAACAGCTCTTATTGTCAGGAAGTTCTTCCTAATGTTTAGCTCAGTCTTTCTCAACCTTTTTACCTTGGTGGAACTCTTGAAACAATTTTCAGGTTTCAGGGAACCCCTGCCTAAAAATTATTATATGTACAGCTCAAAAAAATGTTTATTTTTTTTTCAATCTCAATATCGCATGGAACCCCTTGCAACTTCTTGTGGAACCCTAGGGTTCCAGGGAACTCTGGTTGAGAAACCCTGGTTTAGATGGAATCTCTTCTCCTGGAGTTTGAACCCATTGCTCCATGTCCTAGTCTCTGGAGCAGCAGAAAACAAGCTTGCTCCATCCTCCATATGACATCCCTTCAAATATTTAAATATGGTTCTTACATCCCCTCTTCACCTTCTCTTCTCCAGGCTAAACATACCCAGCTCCCTAAGACACTTATCATAGGGCACGACTTCCATGCCTCCCACCATTTTGGTCACCCTCCTCTGGACATCTTCCAGCTTGTGAAGCTTGCATACCTTTCTGTATTTGGTATGTACCAGCTCCTCAGGTCTTACCATATGCAATGTTACGCTGGCAAGCCGCTTTCCTCCGAGCATAAGTGCTTATGGACTGGTCTAGTTTGGCCTGCATATGCCCACATTCAGCTGCAATTTGAGGAAACAGAGAATCAGTGTAAGCAAACCTCCCCCTTACAAAAACACTTTCAGTATTGTATTGTATACTGGTATCATTGGAATAAAGGAGGCTTGAGTGGACTCAGTATGGATTTACTCTCTGAGCAAACCTATTTACCTTCCATGCATTTACACTCAGCACCTTCACACAGTCTGACAAGTGACTCTTCTCCGTAAGGATTGTAAAACATAGAGCACTGTTTATCTGTGAAGAAGACAGTAAAGGTAAAATATCAGAAACCCACAGCATGTAAGCTGGGAGCAGCATATAGACGCAGGATATACAACAGAAGGCAAAGTGAATGAAGAATTCCACCAGACAACAGAAAAGGAGGGGTTGTCTAAATGGTGGAAATACCGCTCATGGAACTGACTGGGAATACAACCTGTCTAAATGAGATCCCATATCAATCCACTGTATTTGGAAGGGGGGTGGCAAAATGGCAAAAACAATATTGTAGTTTTTTTTTAAAACAGCAAGGGGGGTGCACATGCCTGCTCATTGGAACAAACAATTCATTTTCAATTGCTTTCCCATAGGAGAGGAAGCACAAAGCTGGTTGGCCAAGCAAGGGTGGGGCTTGTTAACAGGGCAAGTGCCTGCTGCCACCATGTTGGATTTTCGCCTTAGTGAGCAATCGCTAAGGCGATAAAACAGGGCAGGGTTTGTTTGTTTTTTTGTTTTGCTATACTGTTTAATCGAAAAATCACTCTATCACTCTAGTGTACTTTGCACATTGTTTTTTTTTTAAGTCAGCAGCAGCAAAGTACAAACATGAGTAAATCACTTGCAGCTGCCATCTAGCATACAAAGCTTATGGGGGCTTAGGGGCTTAGGGGGGGCAAAAACACTGTTAAGACAAATCACTACTGCTGTGACATGCCATTACTGTGAGGTACTCTAGGTTTTTTTCTCCTCATATAGACGGGGCTGGAGATTTGTCTTCTGAAAGCACTGAAAATCAATAAAGGTTGGGTATCCCTTTTCCAGAAATCCAAAATGCTCCAAAATCCAAAATTGCCCACATGGTTAGCTGAGATAGTGACACTTTTACTTTCTGATGATTGAATATAAACCAACTTTGTTTCATGCACAACATTTAAAAGATTGTGTATAAAATTACCTTCAGGCTATGTGTATAAGGTATATATGAAACAAAATTTTTTGTTTAGACTTGGCTCCCATCTCCAAGGGCCTTATTGCACTCCAAAGAAAAATGGCAAAGGAGCAGGAACATTCCATTTTCCACGCTGCCTTACCACATAAGATTGTCACTCTTCTGCTGTTCTTTCATTCTGGTCCCGTGCGGGGACCAAGGTAAAACCACATCTTTTTGCTAATGGGTTTTTCCCGTTAGCAAAAAGATGCGGTTTTACCTCAATCCCTCATGGGACCGGAACGAAAAAATGATGATGTTGTGTGGTAAGCCAGCACAGAAGATAGAGTGTTCCTGCTGCCTTGCCACATTTCTTCAGAGTGTGGTAAGCCCTCAAGATATCTCATTATGTATATGCAAATATTCCACAATATGGGGGAGGGATCTAAAATCCAAAACACTTCTGGTCCCAAGCATTTTAGACAAGAGATACTCAACCTATATGACATTTAAGTTTATGAAATGGTGCACACTGGGACAAAAGGATCCTAACTTAAAGGACCCATAGATGGATTCTTAGCTGGTGGTGATGATTGGTGATCAGAAGAGCATCATGGTGCACAGTTCCATTTCTCAGGATTCATCTATACTTCAGACCAATGAATGATAATAGCCAGCACACAGGAAGTACAACAGGAACTACTGTACCTTATTCAATTCTGATACTTTCTGTTACAGGGGATTTCCTTAAACTCAGCCCAACAGGGCTCACTTGGATGGCTCATTCAGCCTTCACTATGAAGAGGTGTAAGGGCCAAGTGTGTTCAATTTGTTCGAGCTTTCAAAATGATTGTTAATAATACTGAAGAGTTGCTTTTATGAATTACAGTATTTGTTACTATTTTTTATTGAAATTTTAACCTGCTGCTTTTATTGTTCCAGCATTTTTCACACTGGGCTTGGTTGTTGCAATTATTTAATTGTGCTATATTTTTTTTTCAAAAACTGGCAAACATTTATAATGGAAATTTTGACTCAATCACATATGTGCCAGGATTTTTTAAAAGGACTTAAATTTTGTGCATTGTGGGATATTTTCTGATCCCCCAATGAACACAACATAGCAAAAATTAAAGTCAGGGTTTAAGGATACTCCTCGTATTTCCTCACCCCAATGATACTTCCAGTGGCTCATCACCCAGAAGAAATTTCAATATCCCCTTGAATGGGGCCAACCTAGTGACTACGAGAGCATGTTGATTCTGCTTTAGTGCTTCATGATTCACCCCCAAATAGCCCCTTACTGTTGGCTGGGACAGAAAAGTGCAATGCCATAAATCAATAGATTTATTGGGACGTATCTTTGTCCCAGCTGATATCTGGAGATCAAGGTTGGGGTGGGAGGCTAGCTTCAGTGTGACTCAGGTAAGGCATGAGATTTTGAAGATGCCTAAAGATCGACTAACACCCACACTTTTGAAGATATCAAGAGTGAGGGGGGGGAGTTATCAGGAATTCGCTCCTTACCAGGGGTATGATACTCATACACAGTGAAGGTTCCAGGGCTTGGCATGCTAACATGGAATATTTCTAAAACTCGGAAACCGATGCAGAGGAATTCATTTGATGGAATCTATGGGAAGAACACAAGTTAGGTTGGATTCACATGACATATCTTTCTACTACGTTTCTCTTTTCTTTTTCAGCATTCTCCACTAATGATCCATAGATCTTGCATTCAGAAATGCGACAGCAGTCATTGAGGGTTTAAGATGTATATTTAACCCACAAAAAAATCCGAGCAGTTGCGCCTGTACATTGGTGAATCTCCCTTATGTGCATGCTTAAGAGTGCTTCCTGATGATGATAATGATGATTCTAATTCATTTATATCCTGACCTTCTTCCAAAGTAAGACTCAAGGTGGCTAACAACATATTTAAAAACTATACAAACACTTCAGTAAAAGCATAAACCTAGAAGTTATTTTTAAAACATTCTATAAAGTTAAAAACATTAACATTTATTAAATAAAACTATATGCCAACTATATCAACAGCACCACACAACATTTTTACAATTGTAGTGCCATAGAGGTAAAGTACTAGACCATTACCAAGGTAGAAAAACAAAACCAAACCAAAAGTAAAGGTCATATTGTGAATGTAGTGCAGTGAAAGAAGTGTTAAATCTGTCAACCAGAAATGTAACTAAGAAAGGGAAGTCAGAGAAAAACCTCCATGGCAAAGTTCACACATTCCCTTTAAACACATCCTCAGTGAGACATAAGGAACAGAGACAATGGGAAAGGATGTGGGAATTTACCCTGGCTGTATTGGAAACTCCCAGGAAAGAAAGAAAAAAAAACCACCCACTGCCATGGGTTCAAGAAGTCATGGCCAGTCCCAGAAATTCATGAAAAATGGACTAGGATAGGTGGTACGTCATAAGGATATTTTAAAAAATCCTGGTAAACATAACTACAACTCCAGGCGAATCTGGAAGCTTTGGGCCAGTCTGGATAAGCTGTGATACAGGAAATCTACATATTTCTTCCTACATCTTTCAGAAATGCTGCTTATGGAGAAAATGTGGGTAAGCCAATGAGAACCTACCGAATCGAATTGTATCAGTACATGTCCATCTGTTATCTCGTAATTTGCAATCAGCTGGTCAATCTTATTAGTAAGCTAGGAATAAGAAGAACAGGAGAAGGGAAAAGAGCAAATGAATTTTCAATTAAACTTGGACACAATCATCTGATAGAAGTGGATTAGATACTTTTTCTGAAGAGTTGGAAGAGACCTCAAGGGCCATCCAGTCCAACCCCCTGCCCTGCAGGAATACACAATCAAATCATTCCAGACAGATGGCCATCCAGCCTCTGTTTAAAAACCTCCAAAGAAGGAGGGATGGCTCAAGATTTAAGGAATGCATTCATGGTGACATAAACTTAGCTAATCCACATCTTCTGTACAGGTCAACCCTCATATCTGTGGGGGGATCTGTTCCAAGACACACACACCCATAGATACCTTAAACCATGGATAATAGGTAACCCTGAGACAAACACCAGACGTTGACCATAGAATCACATTGGAGGAGCTAGAAATGCCTAGATAGAACATAGTTTTTCAGACATGGATAAGTGAAACCATGGATACTGAATCCGTAGATATGGGGAGGTCGACCTATAGCAATTTCTGGAGTGAAGTACCACTATCTTCCTGCTTGTGTGACTCCTCAACTTTTGAATGTAGTCGTCAGCACAGAAGGTGTGTGTGTATGTGTGTGTGTGTAAGATAGTACACCTTTGGCAAAGCTCATTATTTTTGGTTGTTTTATTTGTACAGTGCCATGTACGTTGATGGTGCTATATAAACAAATGATGAAAGTTATATGAAAGTAATATTTTTGTCCGTACAGGTCACCCTCCCCCCATTTACGCGGGGTCGGTACCCGTGGTTTCACTTACCTATGGTCAGAGTGGGGAAGGTCTCTCTAGGCATCTGAAGGACCATAGAGTTACACAGGAGGGGGTCTCTCTAGGCTTTGCGAGATCCTCCAGTGCGACTGTATGGTCAACTTACACCAGAAGTTGATCATTGAGTTGCACCAGATGGCTAGAGAGGTGTTTTCTAGGTCCTCCAGAACAATTCTATGATAATCTATGGTGGTTTGTTATTATACATGGTTTCATATATCTGTGGAAAATCCAGGAACATACCCCCCATGGGTACAGGGGGGAGGGGTGACCTTTAGTCCCCTAACATACACATTTTTACATGCAATTTTTGAGAATTGCCTTGGAAAAACTGAAGACGTACACAATCTGAAATGTGCTCTGCCCTGCATAGTAGCCCAAGAAGAGCAAATCCAGCCAATTTATTGAACAGTTGCAGATCAAACAAAATTCTCCCCCAGTCATAGAGTGAACTGAACTGTACTTACGATAGATAAATCTTCTGTGTTTGCTTCCAGTCCACTGACAAGAGAGATGTCCATCACCGCATGGGAGGAGGCAGAATATGGTTCAGACTTAGGTGGCTTGTACCTACACATTGAAAAATTGTACATGAGAGCATCTGCCTTCATTTACAGCTCTAGAAATCTGATCCAGCTTTGAGGGAGTTTTGCATAGAGTTTCAGAAAACTCATGTTTCAAACTACAAATATAAGATTCCTTCAGCCAGTGTGGCTGACAATTGTACAATCTTGAATTACATCACAGAAAAGAAGAGAGGATACTGATTTATCCATATCTACACACAAATTCAGAAATAATTATTATAATTGAGAGCAATCAAAGCAAACAGAGCCATCCTGTTTTCAGTATGAGCAATCCAAAATAAAACATTACCCCACTACTGCCCCCTCCACGCACACCTGATTTTGCTGACAAGTGGCACATAACAGCAACGTCTTCAAACTTATCCCAGACTCTGGAAAGTCACTCATTAAAAAGTGTCACTCCCATTGTTCACTGCACTTCTTAAAAGCAATATGTTGGCCATATTTATTACAGATTTTTTAAAAATCTAATCTCTCTCTATATATACACATAAGGCTTGGGTATGTTTCCTTTCCCAGTGTGCTGATTGGCCACATACCCAACCAATCTGTTCCCTCCTCTCCCTCCCTCAGCCAATCAACACCCACATGCAAATTCCCTCTCCACCTCACAATCCTCTCTTGCCACTCAATCTGCATCTACAGCCCCAGCCTCACCAGGGCCCCTCCCTCCTCTCCCTCCCTCAGCCAATCAACACCCACATGCAAATTCCCTCTCCACCTCACAATCCCTCCTACCACTCAATCTGCAGCTACACCCCCAGCCTTACAAGGGCCCCTCCCTCCTCTCCTTCCCTCAGCCAATCACCAGCCGCATGCAGATTCCCTCTCCACCTCACAATCCACTCCTGCCACTCAATCTGCATCTATACTCCGAGCCTCACAAGGACCCCTCCCTGCTCTCACTCCCTCAGCCACTCACCACCTACATGTAAAACAATGCAATTTTCCCCCTAAAATAATAGCATGTAGCTGAACCATGTGAGCCTTTCAAATCTACTATAACAGAGTATGTTACACTGGGTACAGTCTAGTTACTGTAGATTTCTTATTGCATCACTTGGTAGTTTGGAGGCATATTTTTAGTTCTTTTTTGGGGGGGGAGAAATCCATCTAAAGAGTTAAATGGCCTAAACATTTGGGGGGGGGTCGCTTCATAACATCCTCACTGCACCACCTGCAGCATCCCCTGAAAAAGAAGCAACAAGAGAAAGCTACATGCAAGCAAGTGATGGGATTACTAGTTGCTTACTACTTACTTACTACTAGTTGCTATTAATACTTGCAAACGGACCATCCCTACCTTCTTGTTAACCACCCAAAGTAACACTACAGGGACTGTATCATTGTTACATGTATTCCCTAGTGCTGCTCTGAACTTACTTTGCGCAGGCCTCCAAGTGTCTGACTTCATGGGAAGACCTGTAATAAGTTTCCCTGTCACCGCTGTTTGTTTCTGCAAATGAAACAGAAGAAATTCTTTATATAGGTGTTCAGATCCAATTAGGCAGAAATATTATCCCCAGTGCAGAAAATGCTGTTTCCTGCACGCACGCACACAATATTGTCATTGGGGATTTATTCTGCACAAAGATCACATGTGGTTGATTTGCATAGAAAGCAACATTTTCTGGCCAAAAATGCTGTTTTCCATACAAAACAATCATGTGCGAATTTTGTGCAGAATGAGTCATAGATTGCAAATAGCCCTCAAAATGGCATGGTGTTCAAAGGCTTTCTTGCAGTGGGAAGAGAATTGCTAAAATTACTCATTGCTTCCTTTGAGAAGAAATGTAGCAAAGAATTACATCCCTAACCTGTTTTTCATACGGATGCACGACTCCTTCCCTGGGAAAAGCAATGACTGGCAAAAAGGACAGCCCGCTGCTTTCCAAGGCCTAATGTTCTGCCACCAGGAAATTATTCCTAGTTATGCAAAATCCCCTTCCTCATAATTCAAACCAAGTTGGTTCAGGTTCTAAACATGAGAGCAAGAAAGAACAGTCCTGCTCCACGTGACCTTGGACAAGTCACTCTCTGAGCCTCAGAAGAAGGCAATGGCAAATCCCCTTTCGAGAAATCTTGCCATAAATTCACCTTGAGGTCACCCTAAGTCAGAAACAACTTGAAGGCACACAACTACTCACTATGCAGGGTTTAAAAAAATGAAATGAACTTTTTCCACATGTAAAAGGGAGTCTTTCAAATATTTGAGGATGATTATCACACTGTTCCTTCAATTCATGCAGATACAGTTGTCCCTCTGTATCCACGGATTTGGTATCCACAGATTTAAGTAGTCATGGCTTGAAAATATTCTTAAAAAAAATAATAATCCCAAAAGCAAACCTTAATTTTGCCATCTTATATAAGGGACACCATTTTGCTATGCCATTGCATATAATGGGACTTGCGTATTCATGGATTTTGGTATCCACGGGGGAGGGGGGGGTTCCTGGAACCAAACCCCAGCAAATATGAAGGGACAACTGTATTTTTAAATTTTCAACAAGTACTACTTTCTCACCAGACTTCACATCAATCTTCAGCTCAAAGTTGCAAGTATCCTCCGAAGTACTGCTCTTATAATACACACTCTTCAGCTGTATGTGTCCAAATGAAATGAAATGAAAGAGAGGTCAGATTACATTTTAAGAAGATTTGAACTACAAAATCAATGGGTCTTGCCTACATGGAGATTATCAAGCCTGAGTCATTTTAATGGGACTGCTCTAGGTGAGACTAAAATTGGGTTATGCCCTTATTATTTGTCTGTGGCCATCTAGTTATTATAAGTATAAAGAAAACTTGGACCTTCCAGATGTTTTGAGCTACAGTTCCCATTAGGCTGTATGTAGCATGTCCAATGGTAGGGGATTCTAGGATCTGTACTGAAAAATATTCAGAAGGGCGAAGGTTACGGTGAAGAGAGAAGCTAGGCAAGCCTATGGTTAGAGCCAGTCAATCACAACCTTTGGAATACTATAGGGGAAAGGCATAACCTAGAGGCTTGTTTGTTAAAGAGCTGGGGGCAGGATGAAATAGAGTTAGGGCAGTCAGAAAGAAAGTGACAGCTATTTAGCAAGGGGGAAATGGAGAAGATCGGAATTGGGTTTTGGGGAGCCGGGAATGTTCAGGGAGAAGTGTTACTTGGTTTGAAACAGAAGGGTTACTGTTTACTGTGTGCATGAAACTGGCATAAGGTTAGATGTGTATTTTGTTATATAATACAGAGTGACCCCCGTATCTGTGGATCTGGTACCCACTTACCCGCATCCAAGAAAATATGTCCTCTCTAGGCATTTTCTAGGTCCTCCAGTGTGATTCTATGGAATGCTTCCACCGGAAGTTGACCATTGTCATGCTGGAGGACCTAGAAAATGCCTAGGAGGTGTTCTCTCTAGGAATATCTAGATCCTCCAGAGCAACTCTATGGTACACTTGGGCCAGAAGTCATTAATTTCAATGGGTTTCACAGTAAGTCCATGGTAAGTCCAGGAACATCGTACTGTACATCTTGATTGTTTTTATTTCTACATCTCTTGTTTGGATGTTTTATTTTAATACTTAACAACTAGTCACACTTTACCACACTAAACCCAATGATCAACACATCCACTTGTCAAGTATAGTGTTTACCTTGAGGCCTGAGTACCAGATCCAGGGAAGGATCTTGAAGGTAAAAAGAGCAAGGTGAGTGATAGGAACCCTAGCGATGAAAGTGTGGGGCCAGCCTAGGCAGGGGAATCTGTCACAGTTACCTATCCATAGGTCATTATAATCCATGTAAAATGTGCACATCTAATATGGAGTGGATTTGTATTGGTAATCTGTTCCAGGAAGAAGACAGAAATAGAATTTCATCTATTTTCTCGGTCTGTAGCCTACCTAAAAACAAGGCTCAAGAAGAGTTTGTGATTCATACTTTTCCAATGACAATACTTGAAACCTGTCAGTGTCCATTGTGGCTGAAGAATTCTGAGAGTTGTAGTCAAGAAATGAGTGTTTTCAAGCTCTAAGCTCAAGAAGGCTGGTGATGTGGCTACTAGCTTTGCTTTCTCTGGCACGTCTGTGCCTGGATACACAGAATCCACCCCTACTAATCCACCAGAGTTCCTGAAATTGCCTCCCCATTTCCATGTTTGAGCCTGCTCTCTCACCCTTACATTCACTGTCAATATTTTATTTTATTTTATTTATATCCCATCTTTGTCCCAAGATGGGACCCTAAGGATCAGCACTTAGAGAATAACATTACTTTTGGTATGAGGCTTTGTCCACTGGCAAACTGGACAAACTAAACTAGATTTTATAACATTTCAAAAAGAAAAGCAGAATTGGCATGGTAAGAATTGTTGCATAAAGAGTGAGTTTTCTTTTTTTAGATGTGGAGAGATAGTTATTTTTAAGAACCCTTCATTTATTACATAATTGGGATCTTGACATTAATGTGACATTTCAGAACTCAGTTATCTACAAGGGGAGAAGAGGTTGTGGGGTGTCCCAAGAGATCACACCAAAGTAAGAAGAATAGCAAGAAAAGAACATTGGCTAAATATCTTCAGATATACTGTAAGGGTCCAGATTCAATCTGATGAGACTTTTCAAATCATCAGACTAATGATACTTTATTCACTTACATTCACTATTGCTAAGCCAGTGTTGCTTCCGGTCCGTACTTCTATGTCATCCTCCAAGGGAGCCTTAAGAAGCAAAGAAACACAGAAAAATTAATACAACTAGAAACTTCTGTGACATGAGCTCCTAAAGCTTTTAGTTCACAAGTAGCAGTTGCATAATTTCAATGGAAACAGCTGTAGATATAACACATAAGTCTGTCATGAACCTTACAGCAAAGATGGAAAGCAAAGTTGTTGGATTTATATCTTCCCTGAGAAAATGTGCATCAGACATCTTCTGAGATCCAGAGGGATGGCACCCTTCTTATATTGGAAATCTACACATTTCTGAAAATCTATTTGCAAAAAGATGCGGTTTTACCTCGGTCTCCCATGGAACCAAAACAGCAGAACACTGGAAGAACAACAATGTTATGCAGCATGGAAAGCAGAACCTTTCGGCTGCCCAGCCACTTTACTTCGGCATGTGGTAAGCCTCCGGGTTAAGATGGCTGCCCTGATGGCCCAGGAATAGCTTTTTAAAGGTACAAGTAAACTAAAGGTTCTCTCTCCAAATGTTTGGGACCTACTCAGAACATTTGATCTTTAGGAAGGGTTTTTGATCCCCTCTCTCTAACATTCACAATACCTGGACTCAAAGTTTGTCCTATCCCTACATGAGTCTCCAAACAGTTGCCGTCAGTCGCAGCAGCCAAACTGTCTTAAATGGACCAATCCTTTGATGGTGTGAGGCGAATTCATATTCTCAAATACCTTCTTTTTCTTTCCTTTTCTTTTTAAACATTCAAAAGACATATATAAAAAAAGTCTCACCTACCCACTCCATTTCATATTTTAAAACATTGTTATCTGCTGTAATTAATCCACTTACTTCCACAGGTTGGCCGACATAATTGTTACGTGTAAGTCTGTACTGATGAAAATCTCCATGTGTCTTGTAGGCGACTTTGACATTCATGTCAAGTTCCAGCCGTTTAATAAGAACAGAATATTCAGTCAGGGATTCTAAGGCATTGATCGTATCCTGCCAAATTCAAATAAGGGAGAGACAGATGGAAACAAATTAGAAGAAGCAGAACCAGGAGTGAGTTTACTTGATCTGTTTATTCCTTCACAAAGAAAGAAACTCTGCTACTTCATCAGCCAGGTCTCCAATGCTAGGCTAGTAGCATGCAAGCTCTTGGAGGCTTTACAAAGGTGGTACTTGTGAATTACAAAAAAGTAACTTTCCCAAGCTCTTGATCCCAGATGCTGATGCCAGATCTACCCTAAAGTAGCTGATCTGGTACCCACACCAAACAAAAGCAATTTTAATTCACCTGCTCATTTCCATTTTAATGGTCATTTATTTTCTTTTTTTCTAGACACAATACGGTTATAAATGGGCCTGAACTCTTCATTTGAATGAAAAGTGGTATAGATATATTTAAAATAAACAAATGCACAGTAAAAGATCAGGACCCAGCCTAGCTTCCAGAGCTGCTGCTGAGATGGCCAATGGCCCAACCATCTAGGCCTCTATGGTAGGAATGGAAAGAACATGCATTTTTTTTCTTTCCCTTTATATTCCCCCTGTACAGAAAACTTTATTGGGAAGAATAATGGAACAGGCATGACTTCTGCACTGTTTTGCTTGGTCGTTCATGTTTTGCAAAGTGTTCTAGGGAATTATTCTGCACAGAAATACACATGGCTTTTCTGAGCTAAACCCTTTTACTTCATGCAGAAAACATATTTCCTCCACAGAAAACAATAGTGTTCGCACTAGATGCATTGTTTCCTATACAGGAAACCCAAGCTTCTTTCTGCACAGAATAACTTCCTGAAACATTTCACATGCCATGAATGTCAGGAGAATACTGCAGAGAAAATCTTGGTTCTCTCCAGCAGCATGCAGAAAACAAAACAATGGGAACAATTTATCCTTGCATCCAAAGATGATATAGGTGACAGTTTACATCCCTGCCCTGCAGGTAAAGAGACACAGGGGTTGTCTATATGGCGAAAATACTCCTCATAGAATTCAAGGAGAATATGATCTGTCTTAATGATATCCCACATCAGTCCACCATATTTGGAAGGAGGAGGGCCAAAAATGCCAAAAACTACACAGGAAAAGCAGCTTTCCCCGTATTTCTTTAAAAGCTCAGCGGGGAATACACATTCTCGCTCATTGGGACAACCAATTCGCTTTGATGTACATTCCAGATAAGAGTGGAAGTGGAAAGCTGATTGGTTGGACATGGGCAGGGGGCAGAGCTTGCTAACAAGACAAGTGCCCAAAACTGCCATGCTGTGAATTTGCATTAGTGTGCATCTATCCACATTTTATTGCCTCGTATAGACAAGCCCTACAGAAACAAGATGATGGTTGTAAACATGCAGGGAGATAACACAGTCCTTCAACCAATGGGGTTCTTTGAAAGAGATGTACCTGTGTGGAATAAAATCCACCACCATATCTCTGTTGTTCGGACAGCCACTTCATGATTGGATCAGCATATTCTTTATCCCCTCGCAGGAGGGTAGTGAGCAAGGCGTAGGCAGTGGTTTCAACCATCCTGGCCGTACTCTCAGAGGGGATGCTTGAATCTTCCTTGGATTCTTTCCAGAAACGATACAAAGGTTGGCCAACTGTAGGAGGAATGGAGAGGGAAACAGTCACAGTGGGGGAATGGCAGAACCCGGCAAAGATCTGCCCTGGTAGGGCCCGGCCCAATCATTAGGTAGAGGGAGGCAACTGCGTCAAAAGCACTATATGCTACAAAGAAGCAGTGTCATTCACCTGGCTATTTAGCCTAAGCCCCCCACACACACACACAAAAATCAATTTCTCTATGTTACAGGCCTTTTCTTGGCACTCCCCAAAACAATCTGCTTCTTCAGGTGCTGTTAATAATCCTTTCCCATCACCACTGTTGAAATATTGGTGCCATCGACCAATAGATCCTTTGGGTGAAAAAAAACCCCAAAGGACCTATTACTTACTTACTAAATAAATAAATAAATAAATAAAGTTCTATTAAATAAAGTAATAGAACAGAATAGAGTCAACTGCCAGTCCAGTCAGCTTCTACATGTGGAATAAGCCGAGAGGATGGCCTTTTCCTCAGGCAGCAAAATGACTTCAGGAGATCTTCAAGACCACACTCTGGTTTCTGCCACTTTATCAGGGTACCAAGAGTTACTGCAAAGGTGTACCTGAACATGGAAATGTTACTGTGGGGAGGACCCACATGGCTGCTTCCACTAGTAAGAGTAAGAATTTATTCATTTGAGTGGTTCATTTGAGCAGTTCATTTCAGCTGTCCGTGGGTGGCTGTGAAACCTATATCAATACAGGTCAATCCCCATATCCACAGATTTGGCTTCCTATTTATTTGTTTGTTTATATTTTGGTGCTCAAACCCACAAAATTCCTCCTAAATGGGATGGAAGGAAATGTGGATGTAGGAAAACAGATTTCATTCATCCGTGTCCAGAACTTAAAATCCTTAAAATCTTCAAAGTCCCAGTCTGATAATGATAATATTCAAGCAAGTTAGTACTCAATCAAGGTTATCACCTTCTTTTTTTCCCCTGAGTCTAAAGGTGCTTTATTTTTAGCAGGCAGGGAAACAGGGACCTGTTCATGCTTGGGATATGAGTCCCTATCGTATTTGGTCAGTGCAGATGGCTGAGAATTGCATTTTTTAAAAGATGAAATGTGTAAAATTCTTTATAAATGAGATGGAAAGAACTTGAGTTTTAAAAAATCTGAATGCAGGAGGAAGCAAAACTGTCAGATTCATCCACAGATTTCTAGAGGTCATAATTTGAGAAAAGGACTTAAGTTGAGCTTCACCTTTGACAAGAGCTTCCCTCTTAAGCAAACTATAGGCCATGCGTGCCTTGGGGTGGTTCATTCTTGTCAGCGCTAGTGCATAGGTAGCAATGGCCAAGGAAAAAGTGCTTTGTGAGGATTCGACATTTTGCAGCAAATACTCCACAGCTTTATTTTTGGCCTCTTCAGCTTTCTGTAAAGGTGGACAGGAAACAGTTAGTTTTGCTTGGTAGCTAGTACATTTTCTAAAATACCACCCTTCCTTTCACCTTAAAGGAGATCCACATGGTGAGCCTTCCTACTACCACCATGCCATTTTATCCTCACGACAACCCCCTCTGACAGATAAGCAAAGCCACAGTTGAGGAACCTACAGCCCATAGGCTAAATGTGCCCAGCCAAGCCTCCTCATCTCTTCCACCCCTGACATTCCTGAATAGGAAAGTGAGGGCCAAATGGACCTTTCCTGGCCCAAGCAATAGATCTTGGTCTGCCTCAAGACTAGAGCTTTGAACGTGTTGGGATTTTTTAGGACTACAACTCCCAGGATGCCCCACCGGCCATTTTGGGTAGGAGATTTTGGAATATAGTCCAAAAAAGGCAACTCTTCCAAGTTTTGCCCAAGATAAGCCAAACAAACATTATGGCCAAAAGGAGAATGGTCTCTGACACTCTAATTAGTGTGCCACTAGCCTCACCTACCACACACCAATGTCAAACTACCCTGGTTGTGATCTTGTTGAAGTTAAGCACTTTTAAATCCCAGTGATATCTCAGTTTCTGAAAAAGGCTGGATGCTGTCCATGGGCTGATGTGAAACCTGTATAAATACCAGTTGACCTCTGAATCCATGGATTCAGTATCTACAGTTTCATGTATCCACATTTGAAAAAATTATGTCCCCTCTAGGCATTTCTTGGTCCTCCAATGCTATTCTATGGTCAACTTCCGGCATTCATCTCATTGAAAATAATAGGGTTCCATATTGTCCATGATTTCATGTACCCACGGGGGGGTCTTGGAACGTATCCTCCACAGATACAGGGGTCGAGCTGTACACAGCAATGGTTATGCCAATGAGAGGAAAAGGTGGCCTCACTCACCATTAATGGGCAGATACGAATCGCTTTTGCAAATCCAATTAGCGAGAAGGCTGTCAGATACAAAGTCTTTTCTTTCATTTCATTAGATAATGTACCCTTTGAAAAGAAACATTTAAATATATGATTAAGGATGGGTGAAAATGTCTACTTATTTTAAAAATACTTGTTCAGATGAAGCCATCTAGTTTAAAACAAAGGCCAGTAAGGAGAGACATGACAGAGTCGTATAAAACTAAGCACTGTGTGGACAAAGTTGGCAAGCTTTCTCTCTCGCACATAATAGTAGGCATCAAGGTCATTAATTAAAGCAGGATGTGGGAGATTCTGGACATATAAAAGGAAAGGAATGGGAATGATGCGGCCCTCCAGATATTGTTGAAGTGCATTTCCTAGAATTCTTCATTGTCTATGCAACTAGGGCTTCTGGGCCTTAAAGACGAACAACAACTTGAAACCATGACTTATGAGGATGACTGAATTGAATAGGTTTAGCTTGAATAAGAAACGACTGAAAGGTGACATGATAACTATCTTTAAATATCTGAAGGGATAGCATGTAGAAGAGGGAATGAGCTTGTTTCCGGCTGCTCCAGAAACTAGGGGCTTGTCTACACTATCAAATATCCTGAATCCCCATGCAAATGCCCCTGAATCTACTGCAATCTGGCCACATGTGGCATGGCCTTTTCCCCGTATCTGAGGCTATCCGGCCACATGTGTCTTAGCCCAGCTTCACAGCATTTGGGGGTATCTTGCCAGGATATGCAGGATGTGGGATTCGGGGTTTTCTGCGTATTTTTGTCTATCACCGCAGCTGTCGCTACCATCACCACAATCAGTTTTAAAGCTCTGGAGGCCATTCCTAGCTGAAAGGAGAGGATTTTCCCCTTCCTCTGGCTGAACTCCATCCACTCTCCCACTTGCCTGTCACAGGAAGAGGCACTTGAAGAAAATGACAAAAGCACTTCAAGAAAGTGACAGGTAACTGAGAGAGCAAGAGGCAGCGCTGCCGAGCCAGAGAGAAGGAGAAAACATCTTCGTTCAGCCAAGAACTGCCTCCAGAGCTTTAAAATTGGTGGCAATGGTGGTGGACAAAACTTCTCAAGGATGGTAAAGACAAGGTACTCTATATACCTGCAGAGAATATTAATGTGCAGGGCTTCAGGGAGAATGCAAGGGCATGCGGGCAAAACTCCATTTGGAGTTTTTGCCCCACATGTAGACAAGCCCTAGAACATAAACCAATGCATTCAAATTGCAAGAAAAGAGATTCCATCTAAACATTAGGAAGAACTTTTTTTTTTTTTTTACTGTAAGAGCTTGTTTGACAGTGAAATACATTACCTTAGAGGGTGATAGACTTGCCTTCTTTGGAGGCAGGATGGGCTTCTTTCAGGAGTGCTTTGGTTGCGTATTTCTGCATGGCCCTTCCAACTCTAAGATTCTATGATCTAGAGGGCTTTATGATTTCCACCTCTGCTCAACCCACCTTTAACTTCCTTAGAGTGACAAGTGGACTTCTTTTATCATGTACTTCATTATCATAGTAGAAAAGCTTAGATCCAAAGAACCATGAGCAGAAAGAGGGAGGGAGAGAAGCCATGACCTCATGTGCAAAAAAAACCCTAAAAAAACTAAAAGAACTCTACTCATAAAGCTATGCTATATCATACCAGGATATGTGTTATACTATGAGAAATATGGAAGATGTATCATATAAATTCTCATAGGGTATAAAAAGATCTAGGGCGGGGAAGAGACCCTGCGCAGTATGCTATATATGGACTTTAGCAACTGGAAATGCTCTGGATTTAGAGTCATTTTTCTCACACATGACTCTTCTGCTAGGGTAGCACAACCTTTTCATGAGTTCAGGGCAAACCCAAGACTTTTTACTGCCTACGTGAGTATGCATCAATCCATATACCCCACCCCCATCTAGACAGACCTGAGGATTTCACGAATGGAAGGGTATCTTTAGATCTGGTTGGTACTCACCATGAATGCTCATTCTTGGATGGCCACTTCAGCCATCCACACACACATGAGTTAACTTTGGACTCATGCTGTGATGGATTAACCCATGCGTGCATGGATTGCTCAAGCAAATCATACAGACAAAACCTTTTTTAAAAAAATCCCTACCTGTAATTTTATTGGCTGATAAGATGAAACTTCCCGAAAAGATCCATCGTCCATTTGACACATGTCAACCATCCACACCAGAGTGTTACACAGGGAATTCTGATCAACAGGCACATAGCGGTGAACTTGTCCAAAAATCCGAAGAGCAAAAGCTGTTACCCTGTCAAATGGAAAATAATCATCAAGCCTTTTTCCCAGGAAAAATTCTTTGTGGCTAGTTTTGATATGATTTTTTCATTTAGGGTTTGAGATTCTAAGAACTGGGGAAACCAAATGCTGCTTGATACAGGAGATTTGAGAAATGTTCAGAATAGGAAAAGAATACAGTAGGACACCCGTATCCACTGATTCAATGGGACACAAAACAGCACACCTACCATAGAGTCTTCCTAGAAAATGTGTCCTCTCTAGCCATTTTCTAGGTCCTTCAAGGCAACTCTCTGGTATTTTAAACTGTAAGTCCCACTATTTTCAATGGTGTTCACTTTTATCCATGGTTTTCAGTATCCATGAGCCCCCCCTGAACCAATTCCCAGCAGATATGGGGGTCCTACTGTAATAGAAGGGCAGACCTTCCCCTCTCACCGACCATCCACTAGACAAAAGATGGGGTAATCTGATTAACTGTAATTTGAACATGGTGAGATTCAAGTCTGAAATTCCTGAGTTTAAAACAGCCTAAGGGGGAAGAAATAGATGGGGTCTTGTGCTCATTCCTTTAGAGGTAAAGGTAGGGTGCAGTTGGGCACAAAATGTGCAGTTGGGGAAAAACTGTGCAGCTAGAAATCTGATGGGTATATAGTTGTCCCTCCATATTCACAGATTTGGCATTCACGGATTTAAGTATTCACGGCTTGAAAATATTCTTTAAAAATTAATAATCCAAAAAGCAAACCTTGATTTTGCCATCTTATATAAGGGACACCATTTTGCGATGCCATTGCATATAATGGGACTTGAGTATTCACGGATTTGGGTATTCACGGGGGTCCTGGAACCAAACCCCAGTGAATGTGAAAGGACAACTGTACATTTAGGAAAATGAGTGAAAAGCAGACAGACATTATGCACTGGAGACAGGACACTGAGGTGGAAATGTATAACAGCACGAGTATGCAGAAATATTTGCAGAAGCTTTAAGAACATTCAAGCAATATTATGAACCCAGTGCAGGGGGCACTATTTAAGAATGATCCATTTTGGCATCCCAAGTTTTAGGAGGCGAGAGTAACAGGCAGATACAGAAATGAATTGTTAAACTGCAGTAGATAAGAACTGCTAGCTCCTGTGAAGAAACCATCACTAGTACAAGGTGTAAACAAAGACCAAAGAACATTTAGTATCCAGCTTTTTTTATTTTACATGTATATCTGATCCCGCATTTTTTTTAACAGTAGGGAAATTTAAAAGCAATTTTGCTGTCTGCTGAAATGTTTACACCATGGCTCCACATCCTTTGCTTAACCTATATTTTTTTAAAGGTAGAAAAAATACAAATAAAAGCCTCCAGTGAGTTCTTTCCATTAAGCCTGGATAAGTGTTGCACCCAAGTATACCTTGGGTGTTCCGAAGAGAAATGAGCAAAACAGAATGCAAGATACACCAGTAAGGAAAGGCATGTGCTATGACAAACAAATCTACTTCATCATTTGGGGAGCCACCTCTTCTAAAACTGTGCTAAATGTTATCATGCCTCAAAGGCATAGAACTTACCAGGTGCTGGATTCTCCATCTTTCCACATGCTGAAAGAGGAGTCTCGTTTTCTAAATGATAGGATGCTGATGATTCCTAGGAAATATAGGAAACAGCACTTGCAAGCATTCTGTCACATTTTACTCGTTGCTGTTACATTTCTGCCCTCCAATACATTCCATCTACTTCTGACCTTTTGCCTGCCTATTCCGGAATTGACTGCCAGACGGTTCAGTGGGGATGTGAAAAATTCCTAATTTCAATTTTTTCTTTCTCTAAATTTCACTCACATTCTCATTCCACCTTTTGTTCACATTAGTTTGCATTTCAAACTTGTTTTTTCTTTCTGCATAGAATCCTATATGCATTTTCCCAAGTGTATATATTTTTGTACACATTTTCTCCACGTATGTATATTTGTATGCATCTGTCTAATTGACTAAAAAGTGCATGCATGTATGTGTGTATGCACGTGTTTTTCAATTGTATGCATTTATAGCCGTTCACGTTTTTTTTAAATGTGAAAATGGTTTCATGCATATTTTATTTTACTGAAACACAATTGCAATCCTTGCACATGTATACATTTCCAAGGTGGGGTGTGCTTTAATTTGCAGGGTGTGTCAGAAAGGATTAAATGGATACTTTCACCAAGAATCTCAACACCAATGAAATTCTTTGTCATTCTATACATTTCTGCCCCACAGGGCCCTGACACATAGTCTATAAACTCAAAACTGAAGGAAAAAGAGATGGGGAGGAAAATGGCAAAAATACATACAGTAGGACCCCCATATCCAGGGGGGATTGGTTCCAGGCCACACCATGGATGATGAAGTCCATGGATAATAGCAAACCCCATTGAAAATAATGAGATGTCTGGTTTACAATACAATAGAGTTGCCTTGAAAGACCTAGAAAATGGCTAGAGAGGATGCATTTTCTAGGAAGACTCTATAGTAGCTGTGCTGAAACTGAAACCATGGATAACCTAATCAGTGGATAATGAATCAGTGGATATGGGGATCCTACTGTACAGTATATCATATTGAATGTCCTTCTTACAACATCTGCAGGTCCACAAGGCAAACCCACCTTCTTTTAGTCTCCTTTCCATGTTAACTCTTGGAGTTATACTTTCTTGCCCAAGTATGTCCCAGTTATCTGTCCTTTGCAAGTAGTCATACACATAAAACACTGGCACCAAATTCATAAGTTCCGTTTCTGCGCTCCCTCGAGGGAGGTTAGCAAGAAATGTGAGCCCTTCCGGGTCTACAACTGCATTGATTACATCACCCAAAAGGAGTCCTGTGAAAGAATGAAGATGAGACAATGAAACCCTTCCTTTAGGAGGTTTAACATCAGACATTCAGCAAGGAGGTATAAGAGATGGGGACTTTTTGGTTGTTGCCCTCAAACCATAGAATACTTTCCTGGGGACTACTGCTGAGCTAAAACATCAGTTCAGTCAAGGTCAGGGTCACCACATAGCACCCTTTTCCATATGTTGGGAGCCCTGCACTTTGGAAGAGTCCTATGCTTGACATCTGCCCTGGGAGTCCCTTAACCAAAAAATTCAAGTAACTGGTACTCTCCAAGCACCACTGATTGAGGAAAACACTTTCTCCCAGGGCTTCTCAAATCCAGAAGAAGAACTGTGCTGGCTGATTTTCACGCAGCAATTTGGATTCCCTTCTTCCAGCCTGTTCATGTTGAGCAGTTTATGATTCCACTGGTGGAAAACAAGGCACTGCTTTCTGCTAGGAGTCCACCTAGTTCAGTAGCATCAAAACAGACTGGCAGCTGCTCTCCAAAGATCAGACAGAGGTCCTTTTCAGTCCTATCTCACAATGCCAAGGACTGAACCTGAGACTTTCTGAATGTTAAACATGTGCTCTACCACTGAGATTATGGTCCTTCTTAAGAAAAGAATGTAGGAACTCGCCTTACACTGAGTCAGACCATTGGTCCATCTAATTCAGTGTTGTTGACAATGACTGGCAGCAGCTCTTCAGAGTCTCAGGCAGAATTCTTTCGGAGGCCTATTGTGTAAGGGAAGGAAAGCGGCAGTGCAGCCTGATAACAGCATCTCCTGTACTGCCTTATTGCACGATGTCAGCATTCAACAGCTTTTCTTCCATTCCAGTACCGTGGGAGACAGTAGTAAACTGGAATCCATTAGAAAAAAACGCTCATGTTTACCACTATCTCCCACGAAACTGGAATGGAAGAAAAGCTGTTGAATGCCAACATCATGCAGTAAAGCAGAACAGGAGGTGCTATTATTAGGCTGCACTGTTGTTTCCCTTCCCTCGTGCAATAAGCCTCCTAGTTATATCTGGAAATGTGTGTGTCTGTGCACACACACAGACTCACAGACACAAACTTTTTTATTTGTCCAGGCTGGAAACCTACACAAATTTGCCTGAGGTTAAACCACATTGAACTTACCTGGGGGTGAGGGTAAAGCAAATTTTAAGCTGCTTTTACTGAATTGTGCTTTGATTTTATAGTATGTTTAATTGGTTTGTAATATTATAACTTATTGTTTTATTTATACTTTTAAAATTATTTTCTAAGCCATCTTAGGTCATATTTGAAGGGAATTAAATGCATTACATTAAAACACATACTTGCATATTAACCTCTATGTGGCTTTTGAGTACGCACGTGTCACAATGCACTCTTTTGCAGACATATTGTACTGTTATATTACAGTTTATAAACTGCTTAGATTACCACCAAACAGAAGTGGGGTTTTAAAAAATAAATAAATTAATAAGTGGTATGGAAGATCAATTTGTCTATAATATTAAGGAGTAAAACGCAAGAAAATAAAATGCAGTGTACTTCTGCTCTCGTTCCATTTTACCTTTTACACTCACAGTTCTATCAAGGCTCGTCTTTGGGACCATATTTAGAGGTATCCTGCGACGGAATTCCAGCTGTCTTTTTACTGTGCCTGTTATCAAGAATGCACAAGAAAGCAAATCACATCAGTACACAATTTATTTGGTTCTAGTAATATTGACACTAACTTGAACAATTGTTTTGTTAATAAACATTTCATCCCCAGCAGAAAGGATGGTGGTATTCCTATTGCTGAGAATGAGTCCACTGTATTCAGTGGGACTACTTTTGAGTAGTATACAGGATTGTGTTGTAAGCTTAAACACAAGTAGGGTAGCCAAAGAGGCTTGTGTACCTTTGATAGGTGCCAAGAGGCCAGGATTCCTGTACCTTTAATAGGTGACAAAATTGCTCAGGGCTTGTGCACCTTTAATAGATGTGCCATGGAGGGAATTTCAACAGGTGTGGCAATAATAAACTATTAAAGGTGCAAAAGCACCACAATTCAGGAAGGATATTGGGAAGCTGGAACATGTCCAGAGAAGGGCGACCAGGATGGTGGGGGGTCTGGAAGCTATTATGCCCTATAAGGAGAGGCTTAGGGAGCTGGGCAGGTTTAGTCTGGAGAAGAGAAGTTGAAGAGGGGACATGATAGCCATGTTTCAATATTTGAAGGGATGTCATACTGAGGATGGAGCAAGCTTGTTTTCCACTGCTTCAGAGATGAGGACACAGAGCAATGGGTTCAAACTACAGGAAAAGAGATTCCACCTAAATATTAGGAAGAACTTCCTGACAGTAAGAGCTGTTCAGAAGTGGAATACACTGCCTGAGAGTGTGGTGGAGTCTCCTTCTTTGGAGTTTTCTAAACAGAGGCTGGATGGCCATCTGTCAGGAATGATTTGATTGTGTATTCCTGCAGAGCAGAATGGGGTTAGACTAGATGGCCCTTGTGGTCTCTTCCAACTCTATGATTCTATGAATAATATTATGGAGTCTGAGTGTAGTGCAGTGGTTAGATGTGATGTGTAAGATTTGGTTTCGATCCCACGCTGAGCAATTAAACTTGGTGGGTGACCATGGGTCAGTCACTCTCTCTTAACTTGATCCACCTCACAGGGCTGTTGTCAGAGTAAGTTGGGAGAAGGTGGGAAAGAGCCATGTATACTGCCCTAAGCTCATTGGAGGAAAGGTAGGATACACATATAACACCCAGTATGTCTCAATTTTGACTTCTGCAGATGTACACCTACTTCCAGTGATCCTTCTATCACTGATAGGCTCTGGATAGGTTTTTTATAAGAGACGGAAGTCAGAGATGGTACTGGATGAACAGAAATAGATAATTGTATACACACTGCTTTTGAGGGGAATTGTGGGAAATGTCATTCGACATACCATAAACACCTTGCGGATCCAGCGTGTGGCCTTCATGCAGCTCCTTTCTGATACCTTCAGGCTAAAACCAAAGAATGACGAGATAAATGTGTGCAGCCATGGAAAGCGTTCCTGCTTCTCCTCCTCCCCAATCTGCAGTGAACCCATACACACACACACACACACACACACACACACACCACATCTACTTTATTCTGGGATTAAAGGCCCTGCTTGTGACTAATCTGTTTAAGTTAAACCAATAGAGCAAAACACTATGGGGTTGTCTGAATGATGAAAATGACCCTCATAGAATTCGTGGAGAATACCTGTGGTCCCAACAAACTGCGCAGGAGATTTGGTGTTTTTGGACGGGAGGGACAGAAAATTGAATTTTGTTTGTTTGTTTGTTTTTACTGTCCAGTGCTGTGTATTACCGGTCATCTAAGTGACTGATTCACAGCACTGCACATTCTGAGCCCGGAGAAAACTAACAGGCCATTGGTCCATCATGCAAGCGGGGGCAGGCTTTCCTCTTACTCAGTCTGGAAGTGCCATTTTGGCCTTCCGGAGGACTGTGTGTACATTGTATCTCATCTCAAGGGTGGAAAAAATATTTAAAGAAAGAGTTTTAAAATGCAGTGATGTTTATGGGGTGGGGGAAAATAGCACCCCTTACTCACAGCCACCATTTTGATTCACGGGAAGGGGCCCGTCTGACTTCTTTGCCACACATCATTTCACAGGCAACTTTTGGGGGGGAAATTATGGTGACAACAAGGAACTGCTTTGAATGTCCAGTAATGCACTTCTACGCACTGTATTTCCTTTCGTGTAGTCAGCCCCCAGAGTATAACTAATTATATTATGTGCAGGCCAAATTGGGGGGGGGCAGTAAACCATCTAGGGCAGAGACTCCCTCCAAAAGTGGGAACAGGCAGGATAGGACTGCCATTCCCCTGTGCCAGTCAAGTCTTTCTGACAGTATCATGGGTGCAGAAAAGGAAACAACTACGGCTGTAGTCATTTTCACCCTTTTACTTTGCAAGCATGCAATCCTGGCAAAAGTGCCATACACCCTCCATTCTCTCTCCAGCTTCTGCTTTCGTTCTTCTCTCTGCTCCTGTGATAAGGAGAAAGGAGAAGAATATAGGTGCTCCAAGCACTTTGTGCACATGGGGGAGGGAACGCACTCAGGGATGTAAATGTGCAGGACTATCATTACCCTAACTTTCCTGGCTGCTCAGTTGTTATGCATAGATAGATACAGGAATACTTCATTCATATGTAGATAGATAGATACAGGAATAGATAGATACAGGAATACTTCATTCATATGTAGATGCTGGGTGTAGTGTACAAATATTGGGGGGGGAGCAAATATATGTCTAGGTAGGACATAGCCTTGTCCATACTGGCCATATGCCTGGCTTGCCCTCATTCCAGAGCCCTGCAGTCCAGATGATGCAGGATATTTATACTGATCTGCCCCTGGGCAGTCCAAACTACCCCTGGGGCAGATACGGGGCTGGAACAGGGGCAAGCCAGAACAGGGCCCTTTACGACAATATAAGAAATAACCCTGTTTACTCCATTTGCACCAGATCGGGCCCTGCGTGTCCACAGAAACCTGTCCAGCACGCCACTCCTCGCTGCCACTGCCAGCTCCCTGGCTCTCCTGGAAGCCAGGCAGGGGCCCTGCAGCACATGACGGAGTCTGATCACATGCAGGGGCCTGCAGTCACATGTTGCGGGACCCCTGCCTGGCTTCCACATTAGTAAGAAAATGGTGGCAGAGGCTTCAGTGATGGGCCAGCATCCTGTTTGGACTCTGGCCCATCTTCTGCAGGTATTTGAAGCACTATATTTCCCTTTATGTGTCCATTAGAGCCCTTAGATCAGTGGTTCTCAATCTGTGGGTCCCCAGACGTTGTTGGACTACAGTTCCCAGGAGCCCTCTGAGGTTTCACCTTGATAGTCAGATGGTCCTCTCAGTCATTAGTGAGGCTGTGAGTTTGATCCTACAGCCTCACTAATGACTGGGAGGACCACCTGGCTGTCAAGGTGAGATCTCAGAGGGCTCCTGGGAACTGTAGTCCAACAACATCTGGGGACCCACAGGTTGAGAGCCACTGCCTTAGATCATCTGGAGAAGCCCTTCTCTTTGCCCCACCACCCTCTCTGGCTCATTTGGTGGGAACGAGGGAGAGGGCCTTCTTGGTGACTGCTCCCAGACTTTGGAATTCCCTCCACAGAGAGGCCAGATGGCACCATCTCTGCTCTCCTTTTGGAAACAAGTAAAAACATTCTTGGGTCATCAGGCATTCACAATTTGATGGGGGTTGGGCTTGTACATGCTGTGTAGTTTTGTTTTTAAGTTGTATATAGTTTTATGGTATTTTAAATGTTTTAACATTCTAAATTGTTTAATTTGTTTTTTAAATTTCATATCTATATTTATATTTTTAATGCTTATGTATTGTTTTAAAATTCATTGTTAGCCGCCTTGAGTCCCTACATTGGGAGAAAGGCAGGATAAAAATAAATATAATAAATAAATAAATGAACAGGGGGCAGGCCACCTCCACAGCTAGGATACATTGCCAGGGAACCAACGTATCCTGGCTAGTGTAGACAAGACCATAGACATCCGTCCAGTTGCCACTTATAGCAGTGGTAAATTTCACAACTGTGTATTGTTTTTCCTTTTTTGCCTGACCCAAATCTACTGCGCATCATTTCCCTTGGATAACCTTACTCCCCAAAGATTGTATCATGCAAGAGGGAGAAAAACCACATACATCATAAATGATTATTTAACTGTGTGTTGAAACAATGCGGTTTGCGATAAGGGCCTAGCATCTTACCACAACTCTTAATGGCTTCACAAGGATTTCACTGCCAGCAGAGCTTCTCAGTGTGAAATTGATGGTGTGGACACCTAACTCCAGTGGAAGAATCGTAAATTGTACTTTTGCAATAGATGAGCCCTGGAGCTCCTTGTACGGGGTACAGCTGGTCCTTTGTACACCTTGCGGATTGGTGATGGAGGCTCCAAACAAACATATTCCTTTGTCCACGCTTATTGATGTACAATACTAAAGCATCCAACAGAAAGCATTACATTTCATCAGCAGAGTCAATTCCATGTTAAAATTCATCATAGTCATTGTTTCATGTCAACTCTCAGTATGGTATACCTTTCGTAAATAAACAAAAATTTCTGAATGTTCCAATGACCCAGAGCTAGGAAAGTGAGTTTTTCTAGTAATTCATTATATAATGCATTGCAAAAGTAACCTGTACACATTACTGTGTATCTATTTACATGAAAAAGTAGCCATGGCACCAGTTATGTTGTTTGGCAAAAGAAACAATGTGTTGCTAGCATTATTCTGCAAAATAATGCATTACAGTTAGCATTGTTCTGTGTTCAAATGGATCTTGTAGCACCTTTGAGACTTAGGCAGCTGCCACACTGCAGAAATAACACAGTTTGACACTGCTTTAACTATCATGGCTCCATCCTATGGAGTCCTGGGATTTGTAGTTTGTGGTAGCAGCATAGCTCTTTGACACAGAAGGCTAAATATCTCACAAAAGTACAAATCCCAGAATTCCATAGTATTGAGCCATGGCAGTTAAAGTGGTATCAAACTGTTATTTCTGCAGTGTGGCAGCAGCCTTAGTTTGAGTTGGTGCTACAAGATCCCTTCGCATATTGAAACAGACTAACACAGTTATGTCTTTGGATACTACTACCATTTGTTATGCGTTGTAAGGTATAGCTTCCAACTTTGCAGCAATCTGAAGAGAAGCAAACCAAGTGAGAGCTGCCCACCATTTTGAAGAAGTCGGGCATGCAAAACATTAAGGGGGAGAGAATAGACACCTGTTTAGCATTTTGTAATCTGCCCTGTGTGTTAAATCTGATCATTTGCAAAGGCAAGGTTGTTCTTTAATTAACATTTGCTGACGAAGAGGCTTACTGCAATCATAGATGGTCTGTAATTGTAAACGGTTCCTATCAATTCGATCTGTTCTCCGCGGACAACAGAGTAAGGAATGTGTACATGGATGAAGATATCTTTGGCTACTTGGACTTGGAGTGCATCAGCAACACAGATACCTGTGTGGGAACAATTGAAGACACAAACAAACAAGTAGCATCACTGGGAAACAGCATTTACTCATGTAAATGAATTATTTTCTTCTATAGAAGTCCTTGGGTGAGGAACATGGCTGATGGAAGGCCAACACATGCACGGTCAAAGCAAATGCCAGTGTGGAAGATGGGAATTGTGATGATGACAACAGGAGATAAAATGGGGAGCAGGTTCATGGCTGGCATCTTGTTATTGGCATACGTCCACTTATTTATGTCTTTTTCAGAGGTGATGTGAAGGTTGGTATTCCCTCCCACCACAATGACCAGAGCACCCCTGGATTTACTTTAAAGCCATTGCAGCCCATTCCCATGGCCATTTGTACCTGGAGAAGAGTGGCGGAGGGAGGGGGATGGCTGCAGAACTTGGGATGGTGCACACACACACACCACAGGGGAAAAAAACCCAAAATTTTGCCTCCGTGGCATTTTTGTCATGTTTTTAGAGCCACTTGGGCCATTTTAGGTGTAGGAGAGGCTTTTCAAACAGGCTGCTACAACATCTTTCTCTCAGTCTCTAAGGTGCTACAAGATCCCTTAGCATACTGATATTTCAGCCTAACACAGTTATATCTTTGAAGTCTAATTCTAGGTCAGACCTATGGCTAGAGTTACAGTCTCAGATCCCAAATCCCATCCAGTATCTTCCAACTGTTTCTGTTTGGCAGGGACAGCCCCAGTTAATCTACCCACTTTCTCAGCTGTCTTTAAAACGTCCCGGTTTTAAAACTTTCTCCCTTTGTCTTCAGCCTACTTCAGTCGCTGCAAACTGAATTCAAAGTGCAGCATACTTTGGATTCCATTCAGCAGGCTTCTTTGCTTGAAATAGTACTTCTTGGTGTTCTTACTAATTAATAACTTCTGTCTTCTTGATGCCTGGCCACACACTTTTGACCACACTCTGGTGTGGCTTGGCCCCATGTGTCCAGGTGTTCATCTGTGAAATGTTGGAGGGTATGCCACCCGTACCTGAAGAATATTCTGATTCTGATAAGCAATTCTGTTAGAACCCAGTTTCAAATCAAAGGCCAAGAAAGTTTTGTTACTCCAGTTATTCCCTTTTCTATGTAAAGTCCCACTTCCTTACAAAAAGGTCTATAAGAATTTGAACTTTTTCTTTTTACATACCTTGATCTGAAATGCTAACACCTTGTATTTCCCAGGTGGTAAGTGAATCAGGCAAGGTCACCGGAAGAGTCTTGGAGCTGCATTTATTATGAACAAGAATGGACAGTTGACACACTCATTTTAAACATATTACGGTTGGAAACACTGTGCCTTTAAATCAAAGTAAAAAATAGTTTGTATGGCTTTGCAGGAGGTAAACAAGAGCCAACAATTACAGTTGTCCCTCCACATTCACGGATTTGGCATTCACAGTTTTAAGTATTCACGGCTTGAAAATATTCTTAAAAATATAATAATCCAAAAAGCAAACCTTGATTTTGCCATCTTATATAAGAGACACCATTTTGCTATGCCATTGCATATAATAAGACTTTAGTAGTCACGGATTTTGGTATCCACAGGGGTCCTGGAACCAAGCCCCAGTGAATGTGAAGGGATTATGCTTCTTTTTTCCCCAGCACTAAGAGTTTCAGTGAAAGGATTTTAATAAATGGTGATCTGGTTTAGACCTCAGCTCAAAATGATCAGAAATGGACTTGCTCTAGCAATCTTAATTGTAAGGGTTTAGATACTATCCTATCCTGTAACCCAGGTTTTCAGGATGGCTAAAAGCAAGAACAAGGTTAAATTAAAATGCACATAAAAAACAGAGCTAGAGTAAAGTACATCAAAGCAACCTAAAATATGTGGCAAGGACAGAGAAAAATAGAGCTGGTATGAATTAAAAGGACTGTGATACACTAAAAGAGTTTGTTTAATGCTGAAATGAAAGTAACAGTAGTTAAATTCAGAGCAAGCATTCCTGGAACACCATAGAAAAGTCACCTACATCTCATGCAACATATTTATAAACTAGGAACTTAGTTGTTTTATACTTTATGTTGTGTGCCTTCAAGTCATTTCTGACTTATGGCAACCCTATCATGGGGTCTTCTTGGAAAGATTTGTTCAGAGGGGTGTTTCCCTTTGCCTTCCACTGAGGCCGAGAAAATGTGACTTGCTCAAGGTCACCCACTGGGTTTCCATGACTGAGTGGGGATTCGATCTCTGGTCTCCTGAATCATAATCCAAAGCTCAAACCACTACAGCACACTGACTCTTAGACCAATGATCGCAGTGAGTCTTATACTAGCTCCAATCATTGGTGTATCATGCTTTATATTGTCTAGTTGTCATTGGTATATCATGCTTTATATTGTCTAGTTGTCATTGGTATATCATGCTTTATATTGTACCCAGCTTGTGGGGGCAATTAGCTAACACACATTGGAAACTGCTTAATGCAGTGTAGATGTGTAAATTGCAAATTTGTAAGCCGCTCTGATAGCCTTGTGGCTGAAGAGCGGGGTATAAATAAAATAAAATAAAATAAAATAAAATAAAAAAAAATACACAGTCTGTCTCCCCAAGTTTCAGACAAGGGCCTGTTACAGTCCAACCTGAAGATGCTGAGGACTGAATTTGGGACCTTCTATTTGCAAAGCCTGTGCTCTACCAGAATAGCACTGAGCTACAACATGAGATAATTGTTATATCTAGGCTCGGTAGTTACCAACACTGCCTGGCAGCAGCTCTGCAGGATTTCATTACACGTTTTGTGAATAAGTTCTCAAGGAAGACCTCAGTTCAGTAGAGAAAGAATGTTAGGGTTTGGGTAACAACTAGAGTCAATGCTTCAAAGTTTTGTACAGAGCACTCTACCTGGAAACTGGATGGACTTCCCAAAGCCAACTTTCAGGAAAATAGCTTCGGACCTCTGGATCCAAATCGAACAGGGCAGCAAAGACTGGGGGGAAATTAAGAAGGGATTATAAAGAGAAATGGAAACTCAGCCAGCCATGAGTCAGGTACTTACCAGGGCTACACTCAAGAACCTACAGCTCTGGGTGCATTTGCTCCCATGGGAGGCTATTTTGACTACTGGCTGGAGCATTTTCCTCAAAACACAGAAAAAGTTAGCATTCAAGTGAGTTATTTAATATTAATTTGGAAATTTGTTAATGTTAATCATTTCAGTAAAACACAAAATTATTTTTTAATGTTAATCATTGATAACATGTTATTAATGTTAGTTTCTAAAAAGCAACTAGAGTTACCAAAAATGGTTCCCAAAATCCCAACTTAACCCCCAAAGTGATGAACTAAAATCAGGTGAAACACTCATTGTTTCTTCAGCTTCTTATTCATATTGTAACAATTTACAGGTTGACCCTCATATGTGCAGGACCAGTACCCACAGTTCAATTATTGTCCAAAGATGTTGCCTCTCTAGGCATTTCCTAGGTCCTCCAGTGAGACTCTATGATAATTTCTGCCTGACGTTTCCATAGAATTGTACTGGAGCTGCCTAGAGAAGCATCCTCTCTAAACATTTCCTAAGTCCTCCAGCATGATTCTATGAGGATCGCTTATTGCCCACAGTTTCAAGTATTCGCAGTAAGTCTGGGAACATATCCCCTGCAGATACAGCAGGTGACCTGTAAATAATTAAATGTGAAACTGTCATAAAAACTTAAATGATCTGAAGATAATGAATTGATTTTAATCAACCTCTGATTTCCCTATTTCCAACCTGCCTAAAAAAATAAAGAATTCCCAGGCTCTTGACCTTGGCTGGCCATCATTTCTTCTTAACAGAAACAGCCATAGAGTCTTCTTGTTCAGCCTCTTATCCTTCTTCAATGCTTCTTTAATTCTCTTGTCATTCAACAGTTCTGCCACTTCCCTAGCCAATTTTCTGCTTCTGATGAATTTTCTTTTCATTCTTTATCTTGACCTTGATTCTTTATCTTGATTTAAATTCTGGTGTACTTTAAAAAAAAAAATCTTGATCAGAATACTCCTTCTGTTATTTGAGACAGAAAGAAAACCTCTGCACAGTTGCTTTTATTAGAATCTTTCTGAAATTCAAATCTCTGAAAAGATTCAGTTGATGATGGAAATTTTATTTCTGATTTATTTCAACAACCCCATCTGCAATACAGGTATAACAGTAATGGACTCAAAAAGAGATCTTTTGAGATAATATATATGAAGCATAGAGTTGGAAGAGACCATGAGGGCCATCCAATCCAACCCCCTGTCCTGCAAGGATGCACAATCAAAGCACTCCCGACAGATGGCCGGCCATCCAGCCTCTGTTTAAAAACCTCCAAAGAAGGAGACTCCACACTCTCTGTGGTGTGCTTCCTCTGCTTTGCTTTTCTTTGTCTGATCAAAATGCAAGCAGATCTTGTTGGAAATCACTCAGACAGTCTTTCACACTTCCAGTGGTGGGAAAGGGAGGTTCACAATTGTATAAGGATTTGGAGCAATTTCATATAGCTTTCTCTTATGGTGTCACCTTTGCTGACTCAGCTCACTTCCTGAGCTGGAGCACCCATGCAGAATAAGTTTCTCTGAATCAGAGCTTGGAAAAGTGGCCTATTTTGGACAATAATTCCCCAAACCAGAAACCATGCTGGCTGGGGGGATTCTGGGAGTTGTTCTGCTAAAACATTTCCCAAGCTTGCCAAACGTATCTTCCCATATACTTTTAAATATGTTGCCAATTTGCAGAATGGTGAATGCTACTGACAGCAATACTGGTCTCACTGAGATCCTGTGAATGGTCCAGTCCATAAGTACAATGAATCAATTTGTTGAAGAAAACATTCATTGTTACATTGATCTCATGCTTGCTTGGAACTCTTGACAAAGATGCCAGTAAGTCTCTTCGCGATTGATGGTTGCATTGGTTAATCTACCAGAGGTTGCATGCATGTTAGGGCAAAGTCTACAGTGGGAGGGGCTTCAGAACCCAAAATTGGGGGGAGGGACACACTCCTTCTTGTTTTTCTTCCTTCTACGCCCTTTTCTATTCTTCCCCAGTTAACAGGCTGGTAGGTTTGGGACAGGTCACTAACACCAGAACTCAACTGATCATTTGTGGACATATGCAGTCATTTCCTGTCGTTAAAAAAAAAGCCTGTCCTTGGGATAAAATAGCCCATGGGGGACAAAAGTATGGCCATGATGCCCCACCCCTAACAGGGTGTTTGGGGGTCAAATAATTTATTTTTTTAACATGGGTGTTCAGCCACCCAAGGTTTCCTGAGAGACCAATGCAGCCCCCTGACCTCTGACAGTTGCCCACTCCTGTCCAAAGGGCTGCAGGTTGTCTACTTTGTCCTTCACACAGAGCTCGTGAAAGTTACTTTTCCAATTCCAAACTCCCTGGGTTTTCTTAGTCAGCATGGCCACTTTTTAGTCCCCCCAAAAATCACATTTCCGGGCTTTGTCTACAGAAACAGCAACAGAATCCAGCTGGTGTCACAGATTAAACATACCACTCCTCCCAAGTATTGTGTTTTTGTGTGTGTCGTTACTGCGTAGCAACTCTGCACAGATGCAGCACTTCCGGTAGGCCCACAAGCATCTTTGTCCACCCTTGACGTGGCTCAGTCTCTGAATGCATGTCTTCTTGACAGGATATTCTTGGGCTCCAGCTCTACAGCACTCCTTAACTGTGGGCTCTTGAAGGAGGGAAACTGAAATGACAAGAAGTACTGGAGAGTCACTTTCTTTAGGGAACACGTTATCTGTGTAGCACCTCTACATTTGGGGGATTCCCTTGTTTGGTAGAGGTCAGAAAGGTTACTTTCTTGGCCTACAGTTCCCAAAACTCTCTAACCCAGCATGAGCAGACTTGCAGTCCAAGAAACTAACTTTTCCAGCTTCTCTCTCTTGGACAAGACAAGACACAGTAGGACACTTTTCTGAGTGGGCTTTCTTTACTATGACCACTGCTGCCCTGTGGTTTGTCTCCAGGCTCAAATGAGAGGTCAGTGTTTTAAACAAATCAGTAAGTGACAAATACTCCTTCATCTCCTCATTCTTGTCACTGCCTTTTGCTTACAGTAAAGGAAAAGCAATGATAGTGAAGAGGACATGAAGGCTTCAGAGTGTAGCGTTGGGTGCCACTGCAGGCATGTGAGGTTTAAAAACAGGGTCAGCACCCCCTCCCCAAAAAATTGAGATCACATAAAGATGTTAGGCACATAAAAGATCAGGGTCAGGCCTGTCACCAGACAGAATGAGGCCACTGCCTCGGGCAGTAGATACTGTGATGCAGCAATGTCAGCTGCTTTTCCCAAGTGCATGGCAATTCTCCTCTTTGGAAGGACAGAGCTGTGAGTGCCATAAAGTCTGTCCACATAGTTGTTTTTGGGTATTTCAGGGCTTGTCTACACTGATGGGAAATTCTGCACCTACTTTGTAACCACAGTGGATTTCTTCGATCCGCAGCGGCCCCACAAACGCCACACATACCGAGCTTGATTGTAGATCGGAATATCCTGCTACACTGTAATCTACGTCGGAGTAATAGATCGTATCCTATATATTATACCGATCACGTGTTGTATATATCATACTATTTCTGGCCGCACGATTAGGGCTGCTCCGTCCCCTCCCACCATTCACTCATGTATGCAAATAAGCAAATATACATGGTCCCAGAGTACTGTATTATTGGATAAACAGAGATATGCTTATCCAGATATGCACACAATCTAATTTTTTTAAGGGCCAGAATGAAGTCCTGTCCACCAGAAGTCCCACCTCGGCTTTGCTCCAAAGCCAATCCTTGGCCACCACACAATCGAAAATCTGGGTGTTCCTCTCAAATGCAGAGCAATCCACAAATCTTACAGATCCTGAATTTCCTGTAGAAACCCCAGTAAAAACATGCGTTGTCAAAAACGTCATGTGTCAACTGTGCCACAAATACAGAGTTATGGAGGGGTGTTGCCTGTGTAGACAAGCCCTCAGAAGACCTTTTTTGTTGGGCAATATTAATGCAAGATCCAGTCACTGCTGGCTTCTGTATGTGGAATTGGAGCTGTGTGACATCTTGTCCTGTGCCTCAGACAGTTAAAATATCTTGAGCTTCCCCTGAGAAAGGATAATATGATAGCAACTATAATGTACTGATTAGAATGCTGAACTAGACCAGAGAAACTCAGACCCCATCAACTATGTAGTCTTGTCTCAGACTATCCTGGGGTATTCTTGACCTGCTTTTGCTCTTCTCAAAGTACAGAGCAATCCCACAACTCAGAGACATAAGTCTCATCATTCCAGGGCCCCACTGCACTCATGTTGTTGCTTGATGTGCATTATTTCAGGACATGCTCTGGCTACATAAGAGTGCAATCAGCAGTAATCTCAATTCCATTCTTTTTTTTTCCCCATCGGTCTGTCTGCATGGATGTAAATGTGTACAAAATATTACCCTACCTCTCACATGAATGTTTGATACCTGTCATAGGTACCTGGCCCTTTACCAGTTGTGTCTGTTGTATTGGCATAACCTTTACCCACTTGTCTTTTTTTTTTAAATGCACCCCTTGCTACTTTCTTGATCTGTGAAATCAGCAACACAAAGGAAGCTGTGGAGCTTTGCCTCCAGTTGATTTTGCTGGCCGTCAACTTCACACTGGTGGGCATTTCTGTTATATGTAAACCTCTCTACCTGTTACCATGTGGCTATGCAGTCACAGGCAACACACCTGCACTATTTCTGCTGTAAGCACGCATTTTTTAGTGATGCTATTAAAGCTCATTTTATATGGATCCACAGTGCATATGCCATGCACTGGGAGCCCCAAATGTTTCACTGTTGATGAATGTACCTATCTTGGCATGAGTTCTGGGAGACATTCATGCAGATATGGTCTGATGAGAAGTGGATTTCCAATTACCCCATGAGCAGGGGCAATCCTTTCAGATTGTAAGGGTGCTCCAGCCAACTATTTAGAAGCAGTGTATTGCAATGATGAGGCCCAATTCAGTGGAGAAAAGAGCTGCCCTGATGGTTTGGCACCTGGAGAACAAATGCATCTAACGCACTGTGGCTCAACAGTGTGGTCTTGCTTGTTTCATAGCTGAATAATCATCATGGAAATTGCAATGTGACTCATACTACTCTGTTGCACAGCATTCCTAGGTATTCCATGGTACGTAAGTAAGTTTCAAACCTTCCATAGGTACACCTTTTTGGGAAGCTTATGTAATTATGTGCAGATGCACATCTCTGGCTTTTCTTCGCAAACGAAGATTCAGGAATCCCGCCTTTTCTGCAAGCGCGCTGATGACTAAAAAGGCCAATCCAAGATAGACAAGTCCGGTTGCAGAAAGCACAGCAGAAGGTTTCTTGGGTGATGTTTCACATCAGAATATCCCCGTTGGCCGCAGCTAGCCAACCAGGTAGTTGGGGAAGAGCTTTCGTTAGGCCACCTTTTCTAGGCCCCTCTCCATATGGAGCAAGCAGTGCTCTCCTTTAAAAAGGCTGCTTGGTCATTCAGGATGCTGCCGAACAAGACTGTCATCTCCTGGGTCAGCCTCAAGTGACCAAAGTCCTGAACCACCTGCATGCAGGGTTGGGTCTGCGGCTTCCAGTGCATCTTTACACCTGTCGTTTCATCCCTCACCTATCGCTACAGGGCTTTTTTTGGAATTGGATTTGTCCTTCGAGCCTGTGAAATGGATTTTTCTGGTGGAGTGCAGCGTGCACAGAACTGGCCTCAGCCTTTAAAGCAAAGGTTCATCTGCTCTGGCCTTGCAAGCATGGAAGGTAGCAGCGAGGTCCTCGGCCCGTAGGTTTGATTAGAGTTTCCTTCTCTTAGATGGTTGACCTTACAGGGTTGGACAAGCACCATCTGCCCGGGTTTTGGATTAGAGTTTTCCTTCTCCTAGGATGGTTGCCATAAGGCTAGAGAGCCCATCCTGCCCTTTGACGCTCTTTGTCAGACCCTTCGGTTTTGACCTGTCTGGCATGGGAGACCCTACCGGTGGCTATTATGCCACTGCCAGCATAGCTCAAAACATCATTAGGGTACGCAAGCCTCTCTCCCACGACAAGGGGGTGTCAATGGAGAGGGCAGATACACATACATTGTCATTTCCTTCCCCTTTTCCTTCCTTCCCTTCAATAATAGATGGCCAAAGTTTGGATTGTTGCATCACATGGGAATTTGTGATGCCAATATGACAAGCCAACGACTATGCAAATAGGAAGCACACCTACTCCGTTCTTCTGCAGGGCACCACACATCTCATAAGGATATGTATCAGTATGGTAATATACCAGATTGGAAAGAATCAGGATGCCTATGTTTTTTGGAACTCTGCATAAGGCCATGGACACTATATTCTGCTTTAACCAAGGTACAAACAAAGTGCAGGTATCCAGAGTCCATGAGCCATGGTCATAAGGAAGCCAGGTTTCAGTATCAGAAAGAAACCTTATCAGTAGGCAAGAGACAAAGCAGGTATCATGCAGTCCAAGGTCAAGAAAGCAATCAAGCAGAGGCAGATGTTCAGGGGTTATCTGTATTCGACTCATTGAGCACAGGAGTCATCAGGAACAAGGGAAATGCACCCAGAACTGAGAGCCAGGAATGGTGTTGCTTTCAACAAAGAGCTGGTAACTTCTATAGGCTTAGACATCCAGCCCTCCCCAGATCCCCAGTTATATTTAATATCAGTGTACTTCAGCTATGCTCTTCCCAAGATCTTGATTGCAGCTTCATACTACACCTGTAGGAAAGAGTCCGGGCCAGACAGTTGCTGGAATTAAAATGTTATCACTTATATCTGCTGATCCAATGCAGAGGTTGCCTCTGTCACTGCATAGTCAGATAGCTCTAGGCCTTGCAAGTGGTTTGATGGCTAGAAAAACATGAGCTGAAGAAGAACGTCTCACTGGATTGCCAGCTGACAGGGTAGGGAGAGAGCAGTACTCCTTGACCTTGGAGGGCAGGCACATAGGGTATAACGTGCAGCTCCAACATCACTCTCGGGCTGCCTGCCTCCCAACAATCTCTCACCCAAATAGATGTAGCAGTGCTGTTGGGGATGCTGGGAGCTTTAATTGGGAACCTGAGGAAATCCATCACAGAATCTACTGGTACTGGATTTTCCCTGTTCCAAAGGATTGGCATCCTCATGATGCAAGACTGCCATGTCACAATGGAATCTATGTCTGGACAGGACATAGGAAGGATCCACTTCCTGTGAAATTTTCCAGCACCATATTTCAATTGAGTTACCTTTCTTTCTTTCTTTCTTTCTTTCTTTCTTTCTTCCTGTCCCGCTTTCACAACCATGCATGGAAATTGGAAATACACTGGCATGGACCATCCTGACTCTGGTGTTCAAGGATATATCTTTACGCCCAAGGATCTTAGAATCATAGAATCATAGATTCTAAGAATTGCAGAGTTGGAAGAGACCACGAGGGCCATCCAGTCCAACCCCCTGCCATGCAGGAAATCACGATCAAAGCATCCCCGACAGATGGCCATCCACCTCTGTTTAAAGACCTCCAAGGAAGGAGACCCCACCACACTCCGAGGGAGTGCGTTCCACTGCCGAACAGCTCTTACTGTCAAAAAGTTCCTCCTAATGTTGAGGTGGAATCTCTGTTCCTGGAGCTTGCATCCATTGCTCCGTGTTGTCAAGTTCCTTCACAGTTGTCCTTCCAAGTCTCAGTGTTCTTTTGATTTCTTGACTGAAATCTCCATTCTGATTGATGACTAAGCCAAGGTAAGGGAAATCTTTTAACTATTTCAATGTCTCCATTGTCTACTTTAAAGTTATGTAAATAATCTGTGGTCATAAACGGCAAGTCTTAGCAGGTGGGCATGGTGACAAGGCACCTGAGGACCTCATCTCCCCATCTATATTCCTTCAAATCAGTGAAAGTAAGTGCAATGCAAGACTAACAGTCACTTAGTATAGGAAATCCCCCATTCCAGGAGGGAAAGTTAATTTTTCTGGCCCAGATCCTAACTCTTCTCCCAAACTTGCACCTTGCCATAGCATTGCACCTTTCCATGACACAGTTGTTGCTGTGTGTCTTCAAGTCATTTCCAACTTATGGCGACCCTAAGGCAAACCAAACACAGAGTGCTTTTGGCAAGATTTGTTCAGAGGGGGGTTACCTTTGCCTTCCTCTGAGGCTGAGAGAGTGTGATTTGCCCAAAGTCACCCAGTGGGTTTCCATGGCAGAGCGGAGATTTGAACCCTGGTCTCCAGAGTCATCACCCAACATTCAAACCACTATACCACACTGGCTCTTTCCATGACACAAAATTAAGATTAATTCTTGTATTGTCAGTCGAATAAAGAATTCTCCATCATCCTTCTACTGAACTATGTGCAATCCTTCCTTTATTTGCAGCACAGTCTCTGGAGAGCTCAGAGAGGTAATTTCCTGGAGAATCACAGCTCAGGCAGAGTGATCTGTGAACCATTTCTTTTCATTGCAAAAAAGAAGTTAAATACGAAGTATATTCATTTAAATTTTAAAATGTTCATAAGTTTTGTTTGTGACTAAACTGTTTGGAATGGAATTAAGTTCCAAAACACACACAAAAACCCCAGTAAAAAAACATTTATGGGACATAACAGATCACAGCATGCTGGAAGGGAGAGAAAAAATCAGGGCGGTAAAGAAGGAAAATTTGGGGAGGACCAGCTCCAGAATCAGCCTTATGACCACATTTCATTTAGGGTGAGTATGGATTTGATCTCTGAATGTCTCTACCTCCTCACTTTTCTTTCAGCTTTCCCCCATGGATTCAGAAGGGCTAGAAGAGGGATAGGGAATGTGCATTTCATGGGCTACATGTTGCCTCTCATGGCCATTTGTGATGTTCCAAAATACAGGCATGCCTCTTTTTAACAAAGCCTCTCACAAAGAAGCGCCTTTTTACAAAATCTTTTTACACCTGCCCAGCTTTTCCTTTCCTTTCTTGGCCCCGCCGAAACAGTCAAAATAACCCTCATGGAATTTGCTTGGAATCCTACCTGTCTAAATTGAATCCTGCACCAATCCACACTATTCAGAAGAAGGGGGGCCCAAAACAGCAAAAACAACGCAGGAAAAGCCTTTGCGGCTTTTCCCGTAGTTCTTTTAAAACAGCAAGGGGGTGCGCGTTCCTGCTCATTGAGACAAGCGATTCGAAGGAAAGTACAAAGCTGATTGGTTGGGTGAATGCGGAGCAGGGCTTGCTAACACGGCAAACACCCACTGCCGCCATGTAGGATTTTCGCCTTAGTGTGCAATTGCTAAGGCGATAAAACGAGGTTGAAGGTTTTTTGTTTTGCTTTCCTGTTAAATCGGAAAATTGCGATATTGCTCCAGAGCACCTTAGACAATTTTTAAAAAAAGTTTGGCGGCAGCAAAGGCTGCGAAGCTTATGGGGGCTTCTGAGGCCAAAAACCTGCTGCTGCGAGATGTCATTACTGCGAGGTACTCCATTTTCCCCCCCTCGTGTAGATGGGCCCTGGGTCTATGTTGCTGGACGTTTTTTAAGCAGCATCAGCACTGAGAGAAACATGGTATGTCTGCAGTGAACAATGTAATAAATAAATAAACATGGTATGTCTGCAGTGAGCAATGTAATAAATAAATAAACATGATATGTCTGCAGTGAACAATGTAATAAAGCTTAGGCTGGCCAGGGATGGGATTCTAGCACTAGCTGATCCTGTTGTCAATGGGTAGTCTGCCTAGAACAGGAGAGGCAAACAGCAGCTACCAAGAGCATCCCTTACTAAGCAGCAAAACAGAAGGAAAAGGGAGAAAGCAGAGAAGCCTGCCTCCTCAGCTCCCCCCCCCCAGCATGTTAAAAAAACATAGACATTTGGCCACCAAAATGGAAATCATAGGAAAAGAAAAACATTCTATCTGGTGGCATTTTGGAATAAACTTTCAAGTGCTCACTAGAAGATTCAAATTTTGTTGTCGTTTATTTGTGCAAATCTTACTTGGCCTGACATGCTTGCTTGATTTCCTACGTATGGGTTGTTAGTTTTGGATGAAAAGTTTCCTGAAACGTTGAACTGCTCTTCTTCTTTGTGGTGAAGGAACCTACCCCCATTCTTTTGATGTTATTTCTGCTTCTAATACCTAATTTTTGAGCAAAGTAATACCCAGAAACACATCTACAGGTCGCTTCCCGTATCCGTAGGGGATATGTTCCTTGACTTACCATGTATAAGTGAAACCATGGATAACATAGTAGGATCCCCCTATCCACTAATTCATTATCCACTGATTAAATTATCCACGGGACACAAAACAGCACACCTAACATAGAGAATTACCTAGAAAATGTGTCCCCTCTGGCCATTTTCTAGGTTCTCCAAGACAACTCTATGGTATTTTAAACCGGAAGTCCCATTATTTTCAATGGCATTCACTATTATCCACAGTTTTTGATATCCACAGGGGCCCCCAGGGCCAATCCCCAGCGGATATGGAGGTCCGACTGTAGCAAGTCCTATTAAATAAAGGATTTCTTGTACAAACATACCATAGTGTTGCATTGGAGGACCTAGAAGATGGCTAAAGAGAGTGCCTCTCTAGGCATTTTCCAGCATAACTCTGGAATGTGCTCCTATTTTGTGTCCCCCGGATAACTGAAACTGCAGATATTGGTTCCACGAATATTGCGGGGGGGGGAGGTTACCTATACTTTGTTAACTGAGGCATGCCTGTATTTTCCCCTAAATGCCACCCAATGCTCCCTAAGGACACGAGGGCAATTTCATATCATGTTTGGTCCTCCCTGAGTTATTTTAAGCCTGGGAAAGGAGGTGACCCAGTCTCTTGCTGTCCCCTAATCCCCAACAGTTGTCTACCTCTGTGCTAAAGATATTAATATCACCAGGAGGCTGACATGGTAGCCTACTCTGTAGTGTTTTCTCTGCCTGTGGTCAGATTTATCACACTACACTGTTATAGCGCTATTATTCCATTTTAACTGCTATATCTGCCTCCTTTGGAATTCTAGGGTTTGTAGTTTAGTGAGATCTAAGAGTTCTCTGGCTGAGAATGCTAAATGCCCCTCCCTGAACTGCAAATCCCAGGATTCCACAGCCAGAGCAGTTAAAGTGGAATAATAGCACTCTAACAGTATGGTGTGATAATCTCCAATTTGTTGCCTTTTTTCTAAGACAATGCCCTCTCAAAGGGTGCCTTTGCTGTGGTTGACTGGCCTGACTTCTGGAGCTTGTGCCCTTGTCCTGTGAACCTTGCAGGGTCTGAAATATGTTACCTAGGAGTGAGGCATGACTCTCAACTGAATCATTTTGGTGATTTCTATCTCTACTGGCCTGAGTATCTTCCTCCCTCCCACGCTTGAGGTCACCAGAGATGGCCTCAGCATCTCTGTCAAGGACCTCCACAAGCCTGTTCTCTTCAACTCCAGAGGATCCAGTCAGTCGATTCATGTGGCCGCTGGCTTTCCTCCTTCTTCTCATGTGCCTGTGGTGGGCCAGTGGCATAGTTGAGAAGATGGTGGCCTTGTGGTTTGGGATCCTGCCATCTGCAGAAAAAGGAGACATATGCCAAATCAGTAGCCATTCTTCCTGTATATAGATTATTACACCTAATTGAACCTCCACATACAAAGAAGGTCTAAACATAGATTATGGATGCTGGCCATGAAAGCCTTCAACTTCACAAGGTCTAAACAGTACAGGTTTAAAGAACAAGGGGGAATTCTACCTATTGTGCCATGCCAGTCCAGACCCAAAAATCCAGAGAGATCAATGTAACTAGACAGGGGATCAAAGGAATAATTGTCCGGCTGTGAGAAGGTAAACCACTCACTCAGAACCACAGCAGAAATGAAACTGGTTCATTTGTAGAAAGAGCAAGCACGTAGAGTCAATAACAGAGGAATGCAGAGATAGCCATGCCATGTTGACAAAGCAGAGTATGCAATTTACTTACTTACTTCGCACTGCAATGGCATTGGAACAACTCTCCACCCTGCGTGGCAGATATTGGTGGCTGGCCTAAGTATGCTTGCTCCACCACAGATCCAAAACATGATCTACAGTGCAATGCAGTTTCCTAATCTCAACAAAAATACTATTGTTTGTTGGATGAGTGGGTTTGGATCCTATCAGAAGACCATCCAATGGCATGTATAGAACCTTAACCAGTGTATAAAAACCACCCAGTGACATGTATATAACTCCAACCAGACAGACACATTTGGGAAGATCTGTAACATCCTTATTTACAAAGATGGGCAGCAGCTCAGTAGCACACAGCATTGATATTTAGGAATTTTTCTGTGGCCAAAATGCATGTGCAAGCTTTAAAAAACTGTTCAACTGATTCCATTTTCCACCAGTCCTCTGATTCCTAACCTGTCAGATATGCAAGGGCTTCTTGTAATGGAATATATCAGGGATGGGGAGAGTGCAGCCCCCAAGGGCAGTTTTTATAGTTCCCAGGGCCCGGAAGGGTTGCTCCTCCTATTTAAAAAAAAAAAAAATTGGGAAGAGGGGCAATCTACCAATGATCCACAATACCCTCTGGTGTTGTGAGTCAATTTTACTATATCTTTGGCCATCAGGGCCATTTTAGGCCCGGGGAAAGGCCTTTCCTCCAACAGGAAATGATCTACAAGTTGACTTCCATATGTAAATACCCTTGGAAAGTACAGAAATGCAGAGACTCAAAATTCCCTCAAAGCTTCAAGCCCAGCTCAAAGAATCACTTCAGTCCCTGTTCATCATACCAACTCACCAACAATTCTGCCACCCAAGGTTGTATCCAAGTCCTTCTTCTCCACCGTGTCAGCTTCCGCATGGACTTCATCTAAGGTGGGGGAGAAGCAAGACCATCAAGCTCTCTCCAAACTCAACTCTTCTGCCAGGGGACCACCACCAGCACCAGATCAGGGCAGCTTACCTGATAGAAACCTCCTCCAGGAACTCTTCCATGATTACCATCATCAGATCCCAGAGAAAAGTTCCTCAGACCTCTCTGCCACAGGGAATGCGGGCACTTGAGCTGCCTGTGGAGTTTGCACTCCAGGAAAACACGCTATGGCGGCATCCCTGTGCAGGAGGCTATGTGATTCTTCAAAGAAGGGGATCTTCAGTGAATTATTGCCCTTTCATGAGTTATGGCAGATGACATCACGCTTCTGCTTCTTCATAGATTTGGTTTCACTGCAGTCCTCTTTGAAATATCTCCCCAGCCACATCCCCACCAAATGTCTAAATTGTAGTGCCTGTCTTGTACCCATTGCTAAATCTTTCGCTCTGCTCAAATGCCGAGAAGTTCTTACCCTGATCTCCCTTCTAAGACTGGTATTGGCCATTTTTCCCCCAGGGTTTTAACTGTCCTGTCACCTCCCACCAGAAAAGCAGGGTGTAGGTACAGTTCTAAAAATACAGGTTGACCCCTGTATCCACGGATTCAGTATCCACTGTTTCACTTATCCACATCCAAAAAAAAAAAATATTCTCTCTAGACATTTCTAGGTCCTCCGATGTGATTCTATGGTCAATTTCCACCATTGGTTTCATTGAAAATAATAGGTTTCCCTATTATCCACAGATTCTGTTATCCATGGGGGAGTCTTGGAACATATCTCCTGCGGATACAGGGGTCAGCCTGTATCTTAAACTGAGCAAGGAGCTCTACAATTACGTATGTGTTACTGATGACAAGTGTGGAAAGAAAAAAAAATAGTGTCAGCTATCCTGCTGTAGGGAAATACAAATGAAAAGAAAGGGAGTGGACCTTATGTGGTTGAGATAGTCAATGATCTCACCCAATGGCCCCCAAAGCCACACTCTGATATACCTCCTCATTCTGGCACAATGGCAATCTGGTTTGCTTTCCCAGCTTCTTACTGGCTTTCTTGGCTTCTTTAGACAGATAATGACCAGTGCTAGATGTACCTTATCACTCTACAAAGTAATTTATAACAGCTGGAAACCCAGACTCTGAATAGACTTCCCATAATCTTGTGGGATTGTTGCTTTCCTGCCCTCATGAACGTTACTGAGTAACATGTCTGGCGTATGGTATACCTAGTTCTTCAATTTTACTGCTGACGGTGGATGGCGCCGCTTTTAGGATAGCTTGACAGGCTATATCTGGGAGAACAAATAAAACAAAACAAAATAAATACAACAAAATGGTAATCATGAAAAGAAACAGGTTATTTTAAGATATGTAAATCATCACGGCAGGTATAGAATTAAGCAGTTCTGAAACCCCAGACTCTGAATATACATCCTACAGATCTCTTAAAGAATGGCTACTTTCCTTCCCACATACATGTTACTGAGTGAGTAACCCATTTGAGTTATGGTATACCTAGTCTGTCCATTTTATTCCTGGGTGTTGAACGTGCTGATCTTATGAGAGCTTGACAGGCTTCGTCTGTGGAAACAAAATGAAATAAAGTAGTGAGAATGCAAAGAAGCATGCTTTAGTAAAGGTGTTCCTGAATGAAAGGCCATGAAATATTTAGGGGAAATTTGTGAAAGATGCTAGTCCAAAGGAATCCAGACAGCACCAAGAGCAACGTGTTACTACCAGCTTGGAAACATTAGTAAAAGAGTAGTAAAAACAAATGCACTAGCATTAGTGGTTACTTTTAAAATATATAAATACATTAGTGTTACAATTTAGGAAGATACACAAGAAGATGGAAAGTGGATGAGCCCTTCTACTCCTGATTTCATTTCCACCCACTCCAGCATGTGCCCCTGATAGACACATATAGGCAGCCCTCAAAAAAAGTGGGGGGGGTTAACCACCCCTGTTCTAAATCATGGTGTAGAATAGATCTCCCCCACCCCACCAAATCCTACTGTACACACTGGACTAGGGGCACAGAAAGTGTAGCTTGGGACGGGGGGGGGATGTCACATGAAACTCCTAGGCCATTTTTGTAGTCCAACAAATCCCCTGATGGATCCCAATTTTAAAAAAAAGTTAAATTGCCCCAAAATATCCTCCAGATGGCAATTTTATCATGTTTCTGGCCACCCAGACTCACCCTGGTGAGGATATCTTTTATTCCAACAGAAAGTGGCCCTATAGAGCAAACCTGAGATCTACACAGTGTAGGAACTCAAGAAAGTAATGGTCTGTCCTAAACCTCAGAGCAAAAGAGGGGAAGCACTGGCCTACTAGTTGTTTTGGATTATAACACCAAAACACCCAAGGGTTCTACATCCCTGCCTTAGAAAATAAATGAATAAATAAGATAGGCTACCAATGACTCCAGAGCTACTTTATAGATATACTTCTGTGACCACAAAGTCTGTGAAGCTGAATGCCTATAGAAGAAGTGAAGTACAGTTGTCCCTCCGTATCCACAGATTTAAGTATTCACAGCTTGAAAATATTCTTAAAAAATAATAATCCAAAAAGCAAACCTTGATTTTGCCATCTTATATAGGGGACACCATTTTGCTATGCCATTGCATATCATGGGACTTGAGTATTCACAGATTTCATTATCTGCGGGCGATCCTGGAACCAAACCCCAGCAAATATGAAGGGACAACTGTAAAAGTGCTTAGTTGGGAAGGGTGGAATAGGTTTCAAGCGCTTTGCCCCACAATCTTCTACATTCACCCTGAAGTATTAAATTGGCAATACTTCAGCTCAGCCCCATTACAACGTATAACCAGAGGTGGACAAGTGCATTGGGTGCAGAGGGCATTTTTTACACACACACACCATGCAATCCAGGGGGAGGGAAATGATGCGATCTCACTTCTGTTTTCATTTTCAGCTGTTGGGTTTTTTTCACCCGAGCCATTCCTCCAGGGCTTTAGGGGTTCATGGAGGATGGGGGGGGGGACCACTGCATTTTGCAACAGATTGGGCCCTTTTCAGGGGCCATTTGGAGGAGTTTTCTTTAAAAAACACCTTAAAAAACATTTTAAAATATGGAGTCAGGCAGTTTGCTGGGGTATCCTAGGGGTCACCCAAAGCCATGAGAAAGAGGGTTGTGAGCCATTTTCAACCCACATGGTGCACTTTTCTCATCTTTTATCTATTCAGAATCTGGCACAACGGCAATGACTTAGGAGGGTGGAGCTTTTCTAGTAGCTCAATGTTACATTTAGAAGTAAGAAGGGCACCTTCTTCTTTTGAATCATCTGCATTTGCATTGGTCATGAAGGTGAGCCCAGATTTTCGGAACACGTCTATGTTGTTCTGTCCTCCTCCGGCACCACACCCAAGGTCGCTTTTTTCCAACCTCAGAAGAGCCTGTTGGGGGTGGGAGGAAGGGATGAGGCAAAAGGTGATTTTAAAGTGAGATACACTTCACCACGTTCAAGGCCAGCCTGAGACATTTTGCTACCTGAACGAGAGCACCAAATGACACAACCCATCCACCCTTATTAAGGTACCCCAAACCAAGACACATCATTTTTGTTGTTGTTGTTAACTGCCATCAAGTTGACTTCAACTGATGGCAACCCTACAAATGAGGGTGTGCTGTAAAAATGTGTGCTATAAAAATGTAACAACACGGCAATACTTTTTTTTGTTTTGTTTTCAGATATAACCGTAACTTTTTCCATGGGCTTCTCCTTTCTTTCAGTAACTCCATAAATGGCCATGTCCATCGATGATAATGCAACAAGGGAGTCAAACTGGGTTTTCATGGAAAGTGAAATGACTTCTCCTGGCTTGTAAAAACTTTTGCTTTTTGAAACATGAACCTGTATAGATTAGGGGTGGGGGAAGAACACATACATGCACACATAAACAAACAAAAAGAATTCAATCAATGAAATCCATTCATTTCAAAGGGAGTTTTGCATTTCAGGCATTCTGGAACTTGGAAAAAACTCCTAGGAGTGGGCAGCACAACTCTTAGATTCACTGGCCATGCCAGCTGGGGATGCTAGAAGTTGTAGTCCAAAAAAGTCACTTCTCTAAGCTGTGTTCAAACTGTACCATTTTTTTTTAAAAAATAACAGATAAATTAATATATAAAAGGAGGACACCATGCAAAAAAAAAAAAAAAGGCTAATGCTACTGTAACCTGCATTAATAGAAGTATATGATGAAGCCTGACCAGAACAGAATATAGTGGGACGATTACTTCCATCAACTTGGGGGAAAAGTCAAGGGAATTTATAGTTCCACTGTATTCTGTGCTGGTCAGGCCTCATCATATACTTCTATTAATGCAGGTTACAGTAGCATTAGCCTTTTTCTTTTTTTTGCATGGTGTCCTCCTTTTATATATTAATTTATCTATTTTTTTTTTAAAAAAAATGGTACAGTTTGAACGCAGCTTAGAGAAGTCCTGCATTCAGTGCTGGGTGCCTCATTTTATAAAGGAGATGGACAAGTTGGAGCAGGTTCAGAGAAGGGCAACAAGGAAGATAAGAGGCATGGAGAACAAAACATATGAAGAAAGATTGAAGGAGCTGGGCATGTTCCTTCTGGAAGCTGGGAAGAGAGGACCGGGTGTGACTTGTTTGCACTCTTTAAATACCTCAAGGGCTATCACAAAGCAGAGGGGGCAATCCTGTTTTCTGCTGCCCCGGAGGATAGAACCAGGTCTAATAGTTTGAGGTTACAAGAGAGCAGATTTTGACTGAATATTGGAAGGAACTTCTTGACATAACAGCGGTTCGGCAATGAAATCAATTGCCTAGAGAGGTGGTGGGGTCTCCTCTTTCAAAAAGAGGCTGGGCAGTTACCGGTTGGGGATGCTTTAGCTGGAGCTCCTGCATTGAGGAGGGGGTTGAACTAGATGGTCCATGGAACCCTTTCCAACTCTATGAATCTAGGACTTTGTGACTCTGTAACTTACCTCAAGGTTGTTCCCACATTTCTGTTCTACATTTAACCAGACTGAATCAGCAACTAGCTCTGCAGCTCCCTCTCCTGTAACAATGTAGTAGACAAGAATGCGGGCTGAAGGAACCATTTCCTTAGTCAGCTGAAACTGCAGCGTTTGATACCCGTAGCCTTCAAGCTTTGCCTGGGTCCCATAGGTTATTATTTTTCCTTTGGATATGATCTGGGGGAGGGGGGAGAAAGGAGGGACAGAGTTAGGCAGTAAAACAATCAGCTGGGGCACATCAGAATCCAAAGAGGAAGGGCTTATTATAGCCCACCTGCGATTTAGATATGATTTTTTTCCTAGCAGATCTTTCCCATTGGCTTGGTTGACTTGTGACCCCAGGTTGCATACATAACTTGAAAAAGTTTTAGTTTTGGGCAGTGGGGGGTTGGATATCAACTCCCAAAATGCCATGTTGACTGAGAAAGTCTAGGCATGGTAGTCCAACACACTTTCAAAAAAGTAACTTTTTTGGGAGCGGGGGTGGGAAGAAGAAGGCAAGGATTCTAAATGCATGGAAATAGGCAGAAGGGTAATGGTAAATTTTGAAATGTAACATCTTATTGCCTACCCTTCAAGGAGAATCGGAAGATGCAAGCAGTTGTCTTGATTTAGGTCAACAAACCAGCGTTAGCATTTTTATCTTCACCAGAACCAGGTCATGTAGTGGTCTACAACACTACACCAGATCTCACAGTGTTGGATTAGGATTCTGAGAGACCAGAGCCTGAATCTTGCTCAACCATAGAAACCCACTGGTGACTTCAGACAAGCCCCATTTTCTCTCAGCTTTCGAGGAAGGCAAAAGTAAACCTCCTCTGAATAAATCTTGCCTAGAGAACTTTAGGATAGGGTCACCATAAGTTGGAATCACCTTGAAGGCACATAACCAACAATGGTGAAGTTCTTCAGGTTCTCTTCTTCATGCTAAAAATACCCAGCTCCCTCAACTATTCCCTATAAATTTTCCTTGGTTTTTTTTCCAGGCTGTGAGGCCGTGCTCTGGAAGAGTTTACTTCTGACGTTTCGCCTGCATCTGTGGCTGGCATCTTCAGAGAATGGTTAGGTAGGAGTGTGTGGGGAATTTATATACTGTGAACCCCTGTTGGGGAGGATATGTAAATTTGTGTATTTGAAAGGCTAGTTTCTGTGTGGAGATATGTACCCGTGAAAGCCTTCAACTTCACATTCCCCATAAAGTTTGGGTTGGGGTTTTTTTCTGCCACATCACATGGCTGGCACATATTCAGCTTGTCTGTTATGACCCGCAGAGGCCTGAAAAACTAAATACCACCTATCCTATATTTGTGGAGCCAGCTACATTTCCCTGCCTTCATGCAGAACATTACATTTATCCATGCTAAAAATCATTTTGTTAGTTTTACCCCAATTCTCTAGTGTGTCAAGGTCATCTTGAATTCTATGTTCAGAGGTATTAGGTACCCTACCCCTCCCCAGCTTGGTGTCTTTGACAAATTTAATGAACATTCTCTCTACTTTTTCATTGAAATCATTGATAAAGAGGCTGAACAACACTGGGCCCAGGACAGAATCCTCTAATACCTTACTCCTCCAGAATGATGAGGAATGGTTGAATGAGCAGTCTTTGGGTATGGCCTGTCAACCATCCAAAAATCCACCTAACTGTAGCATCATCTAGCCCACATTTCACCAGCCTGTCCAATAGGAGACCTTGTCAAAAGCGTTGCTGAAATCAGAATACACTATATTCACCACATTCCCCTGATCTATTAAGCTTACTAGTCTATTAAAAGAAAGATAAAATCAGTCTAGCTTAATTTGTGTTTGAGAAGCCCATGCTGGTCCTTCATAGTCACAGAGTTCTTTTCTAAATGTTCACAGATTTCCTGTTTAATTTTTTGTTCTAGAATTTTTCCTGATACCAGTATCAAGCTTACAAACTGGTTGTTGCCTGGATCCTCTTTTTCCCCTCTTTGAAAATGCATACAAAGATTAGGAACATATGCACACTTTTCTGGAATGCAAGAAGAATAAAGAAAAGCTCATAGCCTAGTTGGGAACATGGACAGAATGAGAATACTGGTTGGATTCTGAGAAGCATAATGAAAACAAAATGGACAGATTTTCACACCTTTAAGAGAAGATCTGGAAGGCTGAAACAGGATGCTTTTCTAATACGTACCAAATAGCTGTAGTGATGTATTTTATCAATGTAGTGGCTTGATGGGTGTACACCAATGTGCAAGGTACTTCCTACATGCAATGTTTTATGGTTTGATGCCCAGTCAATATACAGATAGCTTCCACTGAGAGAAATGTATGATTTTGCTTCATAGGCTTCACTGGCTTGGTTTTCTTCTGGTAATTTGGCATCTGCAGTTTTTATCTAAGAATGAGACAAAAATGTGATTTAAATGTAAGTGATGTTTCCTGAAAGCTTCTGGGAGCATGATTTTCCTTTTATACAGGTTTTTTCTTTAATGGGCAGGGGCTTCTTGGAGCCACAAACTATGATACTGATTAACTATTGCAGCTCTAGCTGTAACACAATATGCATTCCACTTTTCTAATACTTTTTGCTGTGAAGTTTCAAAATATGGTTTAAGCCAGACATCGAGTAGCTTCTTTTGCCAGGACACTTACTAACAGTTGGCAGGGGGGTGGGCTGTCATTTAGTGTGTTAAATTATACTTTCAAGTTCTAAAATATAAGATCCTTTCCCAATTGCACTGCAGGCTGGCCAAAGCACACGGTCTCAAAGCACACACTGTACATGAACTGAAACTCAAAATATTTTAACTCACTCTAAACTCCAGAACTTTGGCATCGAGAGGAATATTAACCACAAATAACGCTGTTCCATCATTTGAACTGGTTTGACGTCTTCCAGAGTCTGTGCCTTCTTGAACTAATATGGTCTCTTCCATTGCTTCATTGAAGATGCTAGCAGTCAGGACAACTGGAAGATTTCTAGCAGGAACACCCACTGGGTCCTTTACCTGCACCTATATAAACAAAAACAATTATGTGCATTTATTTATTTATTTATTTATTTATTTATTTATTTAAAATATTTTATGGCACTTTTCCAGGTAAAAGTTTGCAGAAGATTATTTTTTTAAAATACACTTAAGTCTCTTTCACAGTAGTACTTTGCTACTACTTTAATTGCCATGGCTCCATCCTGTGGAATCCTATGGTTTTTAATTTCATGTCTTATCCAGAATTCTCTGGCAGACAATGCTCTCTCTCCCTCTCTCTCTCTCTCTCTCTCTCTCTCTCTGGCTTTCCTTCGCAAACGAAGATTCAGGAAGGACTCATCCTGCGATTTCTGCAAGCGCACTGATGACTAAAAAGGCCAATCCGAGATAAACAAGTCCGGTTGCAGAAAGCAAGACAATGCTAGTGCGTTCCCAAACTACAACTGTTAGCAACTTGTAAGAAGCAGGGATGGCAGTCAAAAGTGGTATCAAAGTGCTATAATTATGTAATATCCTATAGTCACCAAACCCTGTCTGATCTTGGAAGTGAAGCTGGGTCAGCCATGGTGAGTACTTGGATGAGAGACTGCCAACGAATACCAGGTACTGTAAGCTATATTGCAGAGGAAGGAACTGGCAAAACCACCTCTGAGTATTCCTGGCCTAAACAAACCCTACGATATTCATGGGGTCACCATAAGTCAACAGGCAACTTGAAGTTGAAGGCACACGTGCATGCACACGTACGCACGCACGCACACACACACATAGTATAAAGTGACCTTAGTTAAAACATTTAATGATGATGTGCTGTAGCCAACCATAACTGAAGAGGGCTATCATTTGAAATGTGCACAGTTATGGTTAGCTTCAGCATGTCATAGTTGTACTCATTCTTTATAAAAGTAACTTCCCAACTCTGTCCCAAACCTCAGTGAAAGAAGACCCCACAATTAAATCATGCAATGTACAAAGGAGTTCCCAACAGCTCATGGCTGGCAGAAAGCTGAATTTAAAAGATAAGGTTTTTTTCCCCCCAGCCATTACCTAAAACAGATTAGCACATGGTGGGTAGATGAATTGCAGATGTGGGAGTGTCACCACAAAGATGGCCCATGGCTGTGTAAACACAAAATGGAAATCTACAGAGCATGGCACAGACAACAGTGCCTGACATGAAACTGCACTGGCTTGAGAGGTTTTTTGTAGGTGGAAACCTTTTTTAATTATAATTGTGCTTCTGTCCATGCTCTCCAATGATATACAGGTCGCCTCCCCACCACTGTTTATGCAAGGGGTATGTTCCCGGACTTACCGCAGATACACAAAACCATGTATAATAGCGAACCGCCACAGAATTGTGCTAGAGGATCTATGGTTAACTTCCACAAGAGTTGCACCCGATGCCTAGAAAGACCACCTCTAGCACAACTCTATGGTCCTCCAGATGCCTAGAGAGAACTTTCCCCCCAAACTGCGGGTAAGTGAAACCGTGGGTACTGATCCACATGTAAACAGTTTTAAAGAAGCAGTTAGAAGTCTCTAGTCATCTCTTTCTTCCAAAGGACACCATGTACAAATAAGTGACACATACACAAATATATACGTAACACACATTCACACCTCAGCACATTTCATCACTTGCAGAAATGGAGATCATTTAACACCACCCTTGCCTGAGTTACAGAATACTCATTGCTACTATATAAGGATATTATCAAGTCTTCATTTACCTTGCTTATATGTCAACCAACCTTAATAAAGTAAGGAAGCCCAGGCTTCACGAAGAGAGGGGTGGCGATCAAATTCAGTTTGTAAGGAGACAGGGCATACATGACGCTTGTTAATTCACTGTCTTCACTATGGCCACCTGACCGTTAAAAAAAGAGACAGTTTCTTTTCTGTGAGAACTCCTCAAAGACAGTTGCTTGTCTCAGTCCCTCCCCCCCCTCCCAAAGTTTGGACAGAGACTCCAAAGCCCTCTGGCCATTGTAAGTCACCAAGGGTCTGTTTGGGCCTTGAGGTGCTGTTGTCTCAAATACAAGTTTCCTGTGGCCAGTCTTTACTGTGTTACCTCCTGTCCCCACAATGTTTTGGTCCCATTGCACAGCAATTCTCCATATTCAGTCCCCAGATGTTGTTGGACTACAGCTCCCAGAATCCCTGACCACTTGCCATGCTGGCTGGTGCTTCTGGGAGCTGAAGTTCAGTAACCTTTGGCTACTCATTGTTGAGAAGTTCGCAGCAACAGAGGCAGATAAACTCTGTGGATGAAGAATACCCGCCAGGTTGCACTTCTGGGCTGACGTCATATCACTGAGTAGTATCTCAAGACAGTCTATCATTCAGAGTCAGTCCCCAAGACAGAGAATTAAATGTTACCCTCTATTCCATATAACATTAGGAAGAACTTCCTGACAGTAAGAGCTGTTTGGCAGTGGAATGAGCTGCCTGGGATTGTGGTGGGGTCTCCTTATTTGGAGGTTTTTAAACAGAGGCTGGATGGCCATCTGTCAGGAATGCTTTGATTGTGTGTTCCAGTATGGCGGAATGGGGTTGAACTAGATGGCCCTTGTGGTCTCTTCCAACCCTAAGATTCTATGATTCTAAGTTGACCAGAGTGAGGGTGCTAATTTACTTCAGAGACAGTGATGGGACAACATCCTCCACCAACAGCAAGCTAGCTTAGGGGTACAAACTAGATTAGGGGTGCAAGGTAGGCTCTGTCCTTCTCTACCATTCTCCAGCATTTGGCACCAGAAGCAGCCACCTCATTCTACCTAATGTTAGGGCCAGAAGGGCCTTCAGGAGGAGCCCTGGTGGCACAGTGGTTAAATGCCAGTACGGCAGCCACAACATTGTGAGTTAGATCCTAGAGGGCTGCAAGGTTCACTCAGCCTTCCATCCTTCCATAGGTTGGTAAAATGAGTACCCAGCTTGTTGGGGCAATTAGCTAACTCATTGTAAAATGCTTAGGGAGTGCTTTGTACTGATAAGCAGTATATGCTATTGCTTATCCACCTAAATGAAATAGTTGTACGAAATCAAAAGATATGGTACAAACAGGTATTTGGGACCCCCTCCTTTCGAAAGAGGAGACTTAGTGTCAAGATACATGTAAACAATTAGGATTCTCAGCGAATTCTTTACAGTTTTTATTTATCGTGTAACCAAGCCCTTGGCCTCGCTTCCCTTCTGCTTCCCTTCTCACCTCCCACTCTGCTGCCTGGCCCTCCTCTTGCCAAGGCTGAGGAAGAGGCATTATTTGGAATCTCATACACACTTTTAAATGGTGGTCAAAGGTTTTTGCCCTTGTACATTCTCCTAAAAGAGATTTACCTTTCGTTTCCAGCACCGAAGCAGCAATATAAAGTTTTAATCCATCGAGGTCTTGCAGAGAGTTATAGGATAACTCGCGGACTGCTGATTTGCTGTTAAAATAAAACTCTGCAATTCCTTCTTCCATCTAACAGTTAAGACCAAGGGAGAGAAAATATGATGCGTTAAAGGCACCATTCATGACTTTTACAAATATACTGCATTACAGACAGCCCTCCGTATCCACGGGTTCTGCATCAATGGTTTCAAGCAATCATGGCTTGAAAACATTCAGAGGGTGGAATAAAAAAGGCAGACCTTGCTGTTTGCCATTTTATATAAGGGACGTTATTTTACTACAAGATTTTATACAGTACAACCCCGTATCTATGAGGATATGTTCCTAGACTTACTGTCGATATTGGAAGCCACAGATAATAGCAAACTCTGAAATGAATGATTTCCGGCCCAAGCATACTATAGAGTTGGGCTGAAGGACCTAGCAATTCCTAGAGAGAAAGCTCTCTAGGCATCTTCTAGGTCCTCCAGTGCAACTCTATGGTCAGCAAGTTCTGCCATAGGCAGACAAGCCCAAAACTTTGGCCCAAGTAAAAAAAAAATCTAAAAATCATTAGCTAGAAACAGATTGAAAAACACAAGACAAAATAAAAATCTATCTTCTACTCAAAGAAAGAGAGAAACCAAGAAACCCCCCCATCTGTATCACACTGTCAAGGAGTATCAATAAAGCATTGCAATATATATATATATTAAAAATTCACACATAACAATATGGATTTCACCCATTTGACTTTGCACAATGTGTCACAATACATTATCACAAGACCAAGTCACTGGTGCAAAATTATACTGCTCTCAGTACAGTGTTCCTTGCTTAACGGATTCATCACTTAAAATTAGCACACTCGAAAACGCTTTGCATTTGTTGACCTAGTTCTTGGGAAGTAATCATTTTGAATTCTTCCACCCTCCCAAAAAAAGAGGATTCAAATAATTGGCAGATATTTTACCAAATTACAAGGACTAACTGGGAACTCCGCAACATACTTCTCATTTCTGGCAGCACTTGAAGACTTACAAATTCTAAAGAATGCCGAGTTTTTTTCTTCTTCTTCCTTGGAAAATATATTGGCACCTGACCAAGTTATAGCAAATATTTTCAAGTCGAGTTCCCAGAAACAGTAGTGAGAGTTTGGAGCACTTCAAAGGCTTTCAATTCTCCCACCCACACAAGGGAAGGCCTGACTGGGAGCTGTGACAAGATCCATTTATAGCCAAGTCACCAACGTTTAAGTGGTTTATGGAATGGACTGCAACTTAAAATTTGAAAACTGTTGGTTTCCGAGCAGAACCATTCATATTCATGAGATTAAGTTTTGTTTCTGCTTTTTGGAAGCGACAGGTCCAGATCGTGGAAACGAATTCAAACGGGTGGAAAAGAGACTACAGTTGTCCCTCCGTATCCATGGATTTGGTATCCATGGATTGAAGTATTTACAGCTTGAAAATATTCTTTAAAAAATAATAATCCAAAACACAAACCTTGATTTTGCCATCATATATAAGGGACACCATTTTGCTGTGCCATTGCATATAATGAGACTTGAGTAGTCATGGATTTTGGTATCCACGGGGGGTCTTGGAACCAAACCTCAGCGAATATGAAGGGACAACTGTACTGTGGGTCTTAGGCTGACTAACTTCCTTGATCCTAGCCAGGATTCCACCAAAACACCCTAAGTAACTGTAGACCGTCTTAACTGACAACAAAAGTAACACCTGAGACAAAATGTAGGCTGTGACTCTAAGGGCTTGTCTACACAGAGGGCAGAAAAATGGATTGTTCCACAGTATTAGCAAATCTCAGCTACTGATCTTAATTGTTTTACAGCCCCCATAAACTTTGCATGCCTGTAGCCAAGATGGCGACCATGAGTATGTTGGTTTCGGGGTTCTCTGCAGGGTTTCATCCGCCGGCTGCCACTGCCACCAACACCTCATCCAATATTAAAGCTCCGGAGGCAGTTCCGAGACAAAGGGAGAGATTTTCCTCCCTCCCCCTGGTTTGGCAGCACTGCCTCTGCCTCCTCTCCCATTTGCCCGTCGCAGGAAGAGGCGCTTGAAGAAAGGGGGAGGACGGAAAAACCTCTCCCTTCTGCTGGGAACTGGCTGTGGGGTTTTAAAACTGGTTGTCGTGGCGGCGGCGGCGGCAGTGGTAGACAAAACTCCGCAGGGACAGTGAAGACACCCCCCTGCGGAGTATAATAATGCACAGGGTTTCGGGGGAAATGCAGAGGCATGCGGACAAAACTCCTTTCAGAGTTTTTGCCTCACATATAGACAAGCCTTGTGGCTAACTTCTGATTCTGAGGAGAGAGGCGGGTAATAAATAACTAAGTATTATTATTATTATGTATCTATGGCTAGAAGAGCTAATTCAAGGGGTGCATATCCCTTTAACTCAGGGCCATCACCTTTTCTATAAAATGTTCATGGCAATGTTTTGCTTTGTGTTGATATTTGTTTAAACGAATAGGGGCCTGCTAATGAACAGCTTACAATCCTTCATGGAAAATCAAGAACGCATCTAGTGATGCGGTCTGGTTATTTGAGCCAAACTGAAACTGCTCCCTGGATGAGGTACCGTCTGCTAAATTTCAGCCCAAAGTGTGTGTGTGTGTGTGTGTGTTTTCTTATACCCTGGTGGATACTAATGTAAAATGGAAATGCTGACACTGAATAACTGCCATAGGCAGAGTAAACCTGGAGCAAGATTTAAAACCTTAGAAGCTTCACTTCTTGAGTCCAAACGTACCTCAATGTGTCGCAAGGCTTTGGGCATCATGGTTTTGTGAGTTCCTTCAATGATTCCAAAACGGACATAAACCTGTGCATCAGGCACTGGTGCATTGTAGAAATATCTTGAAAACAACACCCAAAAAATAAGGAAAATTAACTACACATATTCCATAACTTAACCTGCTGCCACTTGGGGAAATGACACTTAAAAAGAATGGAATTATTTCAGCTAATGGAGGAACCATTCTCTATGCAGAAGCAAATTGGAGAGAACTAAATAAGATATGACAATTATACAAATACCAGTCAACCTGTGAAATAATTTCTTGTTTATGACTTAGAATAACCATTATAAATGATATCTAAAAATAAATGTCAACTAGTAAGATCATAGGACATAAATCATATTAAAATGTCGTCTGGATAATTGCTACAATTATGTACATTCAGAGCAATTGCACTAAGATATTTTGCAGCCTTGACAAGCACAGCTACTTGATCAGAGCTTGGAAAAGTAACTCAACAGAACTGCAACTCCCAGAATCCTCTAGCCTTGGAGGTTCTGGGAGCTGTAGTCCAAAAAGAAAAAAGGAAAATTTCCAAGCTCTGTGTTTGAGGGGTTACATGAAGATCATAACCTGACAATAAAATTTCCAACAGTTCTTTTGAAGGATCAGTAACGATCAAATTTGGTCCAAGAATTTCTCCCCAGGAAATAAAAGAGCCTTTGAGATGTTGCTAGACTATAAGTCCCAGCAGTTTTAGTCAGCATGGGAGGAATGCTGAGAGTTGCAGTCCTAAAACATCTGGAAGCCATACAATTCTCAAAAGGTGTTGATTTAGAGGCTATATAGCAAATAATGTAAAATGCCTTCTGCCTTTCCCTCAAACATAGTTACAAAGCTACACTTTTTTTTTAAACTGTCTATACAGTATCTCTCATCCGAAAAATGTCATTATTCTTTCTGTAAATGCAGCTCTCGGTTAAAGAAAAAACATGAGTTTGTAAGTACTGGGCCCTTTCATAATATACTTTAAGCAAGCAATATACAACTGGTGGAAAACTTGAAATAATCACAGAAATGTAATTAACGTCCATATTTTTTCTGGTCATGTGAATAGGCGCTTCAGAAGGAAGCCAAAGTAGACTCTCGGCTGTGTGGGCAGGAAAATTTAATTCTTTTCTCTCCCAGCAAAAATCTGAAACAGTTCTCTCTGAAACAGCTTACTCTCATTGCTAGGGAAGCCTTTATTGGTGTCCATGGGAGCATCTCTTGAAATGCAAACAGGTTCAGAAAGAATATTTTCGTTGGAACTGGGACAGGGAAAGAGGCTGCTTTGAGCTGCAGAAGCACTCACTACCCAAGGGAACAAAATGTTGCACAGTAGAGTGTTCCTGCTCACGTTTCCAGTCAGCCACATCGCCCAATCCTCCATGACAACAGAGTTAATTCCCCCCACCGTCCACTTTTATACAATCCCGTCAAGCAGCCAATTAGTATTTTGTTCCCATGAAGCGTGTTTGCTCCTTTCAGGTTTCGAATCCCCGCTCAGCTGTAAAAACCCACCAAGGGACCTTGGTCCAAGTCACACACTCTCAGCCTCAGAAAACCCTGTGATAGGTTTGCATTAGGGTCACTGTAAGTCAGAAACAACATGAAGACACACAACAACAACAACAACAACAACAACAAGAGATTTTTTTTAACACTTCTGTGGGCTTATCTACACTAGCCACAATACGCCTGCTCCCTGCCAGCATATCTTGGTTCCCATTCTGGCCCATTCTTCCCCCTTACCTGGAGAAAACAGGCCAGCATCCAAACAGAATGCTGGCCTGCCGCTGCGGCCGTTGCTGCCATTTTCCTGCTGGCATGGAAGCCAGAAAGTGGGCACACAACATGTGACTAAAGGCCCCCCGCAAGTGACCAGTCTTGGTCACATATGGAGGGCCCCCTTCCTGGCTTCTGGGAGAGCAAGGGAGCTGACAGTATTGGGATGCGCTCCCCTGGGTATTCTCATATAACACTTTATCTGGCCCTATCCCAGCTTGCCCCCATTCCAACCCTGTATCTGCCCTGGGGGTGGTGAGGACTGCCGGGGGGGGGCAGATCAAGACAAGTGCTCTGCACCATCTGGACTTCAGGGCTCTGGAACAGGGGCAAGCTGGGGTATTTGGCCCGTGTAGAAAGCCCTATGTCTCTTGTACATGGACAGCGTCATTTTGTATCCACACTCAGAACAGATCTGATTAAGATAAGTGACTAAAGCTACAGTACAAATAAGAGCAAACAGAGCTGGTCTAAAATGTTGCTAAAAAGTGTGCAAGTGCACTATACCATCTGAAGACTGCATCCTGCAACCTACAGCAACATTACAGAGGATGCGAGGCAAGACACAACATCCGGAGTGCAACTAACTGACCTAGACATTTTGATTTAAAAAAAAATCCATCTAGAACTAGAAGGGCAAGAGATAAAGAGAACAATACTGTCTTACCTGGCTCTAATAGTAATTTTGAAACGTTCAAAGTGCTGAGAGCCAATGAAATTATTCTCTGGTTCAATAATAACAGAAAAGCTTGGCATGGCTGGAAAGTTAAACAGAAGGGAATTCAATTTGACATCCTTCACACATGAACACATGCATTCCTCCAGAAAATTTACAGGTAAGATCAGCACCTATTTTTGCCTATGCTCTGGGTCTTATTTAATAGCATCCAACAAAATGGGAATCGCATACAGGTCACAAGTGAAAGGGATACAGCTACATATAGATATAAGTGTGTGTATTCTTCCAAAGCAATTTGGGCCCTTTCACTCTATAAAGCCTTTTATTAGGGAAATAAATTTACTGTATAATAAATATACTGTACAGTTAACAATTATAATACTTAAATGAGTCTCAGAGGGGGGTTATTAAGCTAACTAGCTAATCAATTAATTACAAAACGTATGTACATTTCTACAGCCAATATATTCCCACCGGAACAAGTTTAATCAAAAGTGTTAACATTCCAGAAATTCACATTACCGTATTCTTTAACCTGAAATCGTGCTTCAGCAGTGGTTGTGAAGTCCTTCTGATACTTTGCTTTAATTGTCCAAATACCGTATCTATGGAATAAGGTGAGAGTAAAAAAAAATTAGTGAGACGTGACCCCATATCTCCATAGTGAGCTTCATGGTGGAGCACAGACACAGCAGTGAGGTTGGGTAATTTTAGACTCTTGACTTATTGATATTATGAGAGGTCCCCCTTTTTAGCTGTTGATGTGTGTTGCCTTCTTTCAACATGCAGTAAGCCCTCCTGCTCATTTTGCCAAATTCAACCCCATGTTCCTGCCCAAAAATCCTACCCTGATGGTACCACTGAAGGGGTCTGAAAATCAACCTCCTCAGTCACTCTTCTAGCCAACCTCTACATCCTTTTCAGCAATTCTCCTATTTGCACGTTTAACTCACAGGGTGAACACAAGATGAGTTACAGCCTAGGGGCTTCTACAGGATAAGAGACCATGCCTTGCCTTTGTTGGGGGGGAAATTAAAATGGGATTACAATGCTTTCACAAAATCTGGCGTAGGTCGGCAGCCCTCCACGGTTCTGCCCTCTGAGGTAGAGGAAGCAGCAGCTTTTCCATTGTGGTTACAGTAGGAACCCCGTATCCACTGATTCAATTATCAAACAGCACACCTACTATAGAGTCTTCCTAGAAAATGTGTACTCTCTAGTCATTTTCTTGGTCCTCCAAGGCAACTCTATGGTATTTTAAACTGGAAGTCTCATTATTTTCAATGGTGTTCACTATTATCCACGGTTTTTGGTATCCACACACACACACACTGAACCAATCCCCAATGGATACAGGGGTCCTACTGTATATCCAACTTTATGACATGCTGAACTGATGGTCTAAAATCCTACTTTGATGGTCCTCCAGATGTTTTGGACTTCATCTCCCAGAATTCCTGACTCTTGGCCAAGGTGGCTAGGGCTTCTGGGAGATGATGTCCAAAGCACCCGGAAGACCAAAGTTTGGGAATCACTGCTTTAGACTAACTTTAAAGGAGCTATCCAAAGTGCTGAATCTGTTTGGGGAGATTGGGTTCAGCAACCTGGATAGTCCCTTTAAAGTTCAGACTAAAACCCAGAGCAAAGATATCACCCCATCAGCATGAAAGCCTCACTTGTCGCCACTGTGCTCTGCTCCCCTTGCACTTTCTTTCTCTAGTAACCCCCCTGCTTCCATTCTGTTACTCCATTCCTCTTTTTTTCTCCCTCTTCCACAATTTTGGGGGGAATAATTCTATCAGGTTTTAAAGATCCTTCACCAAAGGATCTTTAATGGAGGCTTCGTTAATGGAGCCTTGCAGAGCAAAGTAAGTGAACCGAAAAGACTGGCTCCCCAACAACCCTTTTAAGAAAAATGTGCAAACGTTGTGAAAACATTTACGTATTGCTCCTTAAGAAATGACAAGCCTAAATACTTGCAACTCCAAGGAGTCAAGTCTTTAGTATTCCACTGAGGCAGTGCAAGTTAAAGATGGTCACAATAGAGAAACTGGCTTTCAAAAGTAAGCATGGCACCTTTCTTTACTTTTAGAAAAAGAAGCCAGTTGTAGCATACCTTCTTTTCAAAGGCACAATAAACCAGCATCCTCTAGAGGGCAAAATGGGAAATCATAGGTGCAGAAAAGTTCATTCTAAAGTCAGTCTTAAAGGTGCTGCTAGATTCCTTCTCTCTGCCTCCTTTTTATGCTGCAACAGACTAACACAGCTAGCACCTTGAAAACTGCTAAAATAGTGATATGCTTTCTGTGTCCTCTGTAATACAAGAGACAGTTGTTAATGCAACTTTCTTGCCTCTTCAGGTGATTTCTAGAGGCCTAACTAGAGGTGACATCAATTAAAGAAATACAATTAGCACTTATGTTTTGAACAAATGTAAACTGCTTCTTTCTCCTCAATATAAATAGTAGTTATTCCTGGGGGGAGGGTACAAATCAGAAATGCAGCAATAGGCAAAGGAATAAAGACAAATCCCTACCTACAGGTTCCAGTGTGGATTGCGATGGCTATTTGCCATTTTAAAACCATTCTCACAATTACTAACATGGTCTAATCTTGTCTAATTTGGTCCTTCATCTGAATAGCGCTAGATATCAGTACTAGGTGGCTAGGGATAACAGCTAGGGCTACTGAATAACTTCACCATACTTCACCCAAAAAACTAATTCCTTTCCCTTCAGGCTAGATTTGTGATTCAAGTGAATTTATCCAGCAGATGGCATTCCATTCAAATATGGTGCCAGATATTTTCTACGCTTTTTGGATGCCAAAACCATTGGGTGGATTGTAACCACAATTATTAACTGTGCCCATGGGGCTAGAAGTTAACCCCACCTTGACTTATCTGGTGTCCTCCATATGTGTTGGACTATAACTCCTAGCATCCCCACAAAAAATGTCATTTGTCACATTGGACATGGGGTTTATTCTAGCACCTTTGAATGGTGCTGGGTTGGAAAAGGCTGGCTCCTACCCACCCACTTGGATTCAAGGTATATAACAGGTTGGACTGACCAAACAAATATAAACTGGCAGTATAATGTATATTGGCTGATTTCTAAACATGTAAAAGATTTTATTTTGTACTTTTTAGAATATTTAAAGACAGCTGTGTTGGTCTGGAATATCAAGCAAGGGGATCTTGTAGCACCTTTGAGACTGAAAGAAATTGTAGCATAAGACTTGCATAAGTCTACGAAAGCTTATGTTACAATTTCTTTCTTTCAGTTAGTCTCAAAGGTGAAACAAGATCCCCTTGCTCATTTAGAATATTAATATACTTACTTAGGATATGGAGGAATTTTAAAGTCAGGGAAAGATATAATTCCAGTGATGTCATCTTCCTTTATAATATCCACTTCTACTCCTTCCGGATCCTTTATAGGAAAAACCCTTGTTAATTTTTGCAGATAAGATACTGAATACTATCTGTTTTTAACATTGTTTGAACTGCTCCTACTGCTGCTATCTGTGTTGTAATGTTTTCAGTTTTAAATTGTGTTTATACACTACTTGGTTACAAGCAAATGAGCAATCAGTCAACTGGATGGAATATTTTCAGATATTGGTTTGTCTGAAAACCTAGCTTTTTCCAAATTATAACAGATTCCCCCAAGCAACTATTGTAAGGTTAACTATCAATCCTTTGTTTGTTTTCTAATGGACTTTTAAAATTTGGGGGGGAGTCTCATTTTTTCCCTGTGTTTGAATTTTTAAAATCTCAACATCTTTTCATGCCAGAAATGAAGAAATCAGTGATTTGGGATTAACAGTTCAGAAACCAATTGAAACTAAACTATCTTCTATTTGCAATAGGTACATCTATTTCCAGTGGTGAGGACTATGTTGCACCTTCCTGCCATCTAGGTTCTAAATACATGGAGTACCTAAAAAAATGTGGCAATCCTAATTTAGCAATAACATGATTGAATTCAAAGGGATTCCAGTTCAGAAACACAATTCATACCCATCTCTGGGTTTGTCTAGATGTGCCAGAATATGGCAGCTTCCAGCTACCATATTCTGGCCCTGGATTTCCCTCCCACCATTAGATGAAATAGAAGTCTGCCCCAACACACTGGCCTAAACCAGTTTAATTTTAATTAGGATGAACTTACCACAAAGGTTAAGGAGGCTGCTCTTCGTGCTGGCCGCAGTTCTTCATTCAAAGAATAAACCCGAACCTTCACTGCGTGGATAATTTAAAATAAATGGTACTGCATTTAATGTATTTATAAAGAAATTTATAAACCCCTGCATCCAACTGAGGACCATCGGGGTAGCAAATAATCAGGATCTTCATAAAACTATAAAAAACAACCATATCACAACAACAATACACAGCAGCCCTGGTTAGTGAAATGGTGATAGAAAGAATATTTGAAAATATCTTTTAAAATTGTTACCTGAGAAACCATAATGAGAAAAACCCTGGACTAACAAGAATCCTTGCCCGCAAGGCTTATTCTATGCAAAATTCGCACAAGCTTGTGCAAATTTTGTACAGAATAGGTCCTGAAGTACAAAGAGTCTTCTGAAACTGCACAGTGTCTGAAGACTTTCTTGCAGTGGGAAGAAAATTGCAAAATTACTTGTTACTTCTTTTGAGAAGAAAATTAGCAAAGAATTACATACATACACTTACAATCTGAATCAATATAGATCAAATTAAGATGTCACGCTGAGGATGGAGCAGGCTTGTTTTCTGCTGCTCCAGAGACTGGAACAAGGAGCAATGGATGCAAGCTCCAGGAACAGAGATTCCACCTCAACATTAGGAGGAACTTTTTGACGGTAAGAGCTGTTTGGCAGTGGAACACACTCCCTCGGAGTGTGGTGGGGTCTCCTTCCTTGGGGGTCTTTAAACAGAGGCTGGATGGCCATCTGTCAGGGATGCTTTGATCATGATTTCCTGCATGGCAGGGGGTTGGACTGGATGGCCCTCGTGGTCTCTTCCGACTCTACAATTCTATGATTCTATGATTCTATGATTCTATGATTCTATTTTTATTGTACATGCAGCCAGACACTTCCTGGAAGAAGCATCATTCTGGAAGAGGCATTCTGTCCTAAGTGAAAGGGGAATGCCTCTTCTAAAACTGTGCTTGTCATCTCCAATGTTTATTCAAAGAGGAGAAGGTCAACAAGAAGAGAGGAAACCTACTATGGACTGTATCAGACAAGCCTCTAAAAATGTTCTTTGCCACCATATTTTAAACCTTTAGTGTGCCCGCAAAAGAACCGTTTATATCAAACATTGCCGTCATAGCGTAAAAAAGCAGCCCTGTACTTCCGCTGTGCACGGCGGGTGCATGTGATCTCGCAGTTCTTGAAAGAAGACGTGAGCACACTTAAAAGTAAAAAACAGCTACGTTTAAAAACAAAATGAACACACATGCACTGAAACACACTTTAAAACTTGCCTGCAAAATGGGAAGGTTGATACAAAGAGCATCCTGTAGCCTCAGCCAGACATGTTCTGGCAGGGACCACCCATTGACACTGGAATTGCACCAGCAGAATGGAGTGCAGTTTGAGAAGCTCGCAACCACATAAAAAAAAACCACCATGGAAAAACACCATGGCTGCTCAACTGATGGCTTGGCCCATCAATAAAAAAGGAATGCCTTATTTTCAACATGAAAGTGCAAAATCATGACATAATGTGAAATGGGCATCCTTTTATGTTCATTGGGCGTCATTATGACACTGTATTTGCCACATCTGATAAAGTCCTATGACAAGCCATCTCCCTGCAGATACAGACATTTATATTGTCCTTTCCACTCCACTCCAAATACTATTTGAAATTGGCACTAAAAAACAACAACAGGGAAGTCAGGAAAATGATCTGAGCAGGGTTTGGATCTGTTGGATCCTTTCATTCTCTCAACACAACCCCATGCCCAGAAGTGTGCCAGCCTTAAAGAAAATGAAACTTTGCAACAGTCTTTTTAGCTAAAATGATTTTAACCAGACTGTTCAATTGATCTGATTGAGTGAACTTTACAGCCCTTGAAATAAGGTTAAAGTTGTTGGCTTTAAACCCATTAGGTTTCAAAGTCAGAATAATACAGAACAATCAGGATAATACAGAATTACAATGAGGTCTATAGCAACAAGCAAAAGAAGTGTTGTCACCTGTCTGATCAGGAGTGTAAATAGGTTTGTCTGTCTGAACAAAAAGAAATCCATTGTCGTAAGTAACAGGCATTTTCTTCTCTTTTGTAAAATGTGGAGAAACTGCTTCCAAGTATACATATTGTATTGGGCTCTTGGGGTCTCTGTTTGATAAGTCCTTTGGCTGAAGCTGGAAATGAAGGGGAGATATTTTAACAGAAGTAGTGAACTAATCATAAATCATAAGAACTTTCCAAGTTAAACATGACCCCCCCCAAAAAAGGCTGTCTAATAAGTTTGCTATCATGATGCCACACTGAAAAAAATAAGTCAAAGTCAGAATTACTAGACACTAAAAAGAATCAGTAAGTATCTGTTTGAAAGAAAGGGCTCCAGTTTGAAGAAGCTTTTTTGCCATAACTTAGTGTCAAACCCTCTACTAACAGAAGTGAGGGTGGTAAAGACTAAGGATAGGCAATTTCCAGAGTGGTAACTTATGTCAGCAAAAGCAAAAGCTAAAAATATTAATTAAACTTTTGGCACTTAAAGACTAACAATTTATGATGGCATAAGTTTTAATGGACTTGATGTGTCTGATGAAGTAGATTCTAGTTTGCCAAAGCTAATCCATGATAAATGTGTCACATTTTAAGTTGCCAAACAGTTCGACTGTTGTTTTTTTAAGAGTGGAAAGACTGGGGCCAAGGATCAGCCTCAAGAGCAGCAAATCTGCTAGAGCTTTTCATGTACAGAGACCCCCAGGAGCAGAGATATAGTGAAGATAGAATTTTCAGGATTGGATGGCTGGGACACTGAGGACAAGCCTCTAAAAACGTTCTTCTGGCACCATGTTTTACACTGTTTTTCTGCTGGCAAAAGAACCCAAAATATCAAATGTTGCCATGATTGTGTGAAAAAGAAGTTTCATACTTCCATGTTCACTGCCAAGCTCGGTGGTTCTTGCAAGAAGACACAAACACGCTTAAAAAATGTAAAAACAGCTAAATTTAAAAAACAAAATGTACACACCAGCACTGAAACACACTTAAAAATTTGCCTGCAACACAGGGAGGTTCATAAAAAGAGTGTTCTATGGCTAGTTTTCACATTCCCACCTGGAAATGTTCTTGCAGGGATTGCCCATTGATGCTGGAATTGCACCAGCAAAACAGGGTGCGGTTTCACATGCTCGCAATCACAGCAAAAAAACGCCACAGACAATCTATTGATGGCTTGGCCCAACAATAAAAAAGGATGCCTTATTTACAATACACAATTGCGAAAGCACAACGTCATCTGGTATTTGTGCCCTTTCACGTTCATTAGACATTGTTATGATGTCATATTTGCTATGTCTGATAAAGTCCTTTGATTAGTAGGGATGATGATATTATCTGCCAGCCCACTGGTTGTAATGAAAAGCATTTGGAGCTGGCTTGGTCTTGAATGAGGAATTAAGATCCATTAGTTTTACAGAAGATCTGCTCTTAGTGGAAAGTAACACTGCTGGAACGAATGTGTTAATACTTGCTGTACCCAGCGTAACATATATATGCCATTTAAAAACTCCCCTCAAAATACCCAGTAGACCTCACGACAATCCTGTAATGTAGGCTGGTAGATTTTTAAATTCCTCTTCCCCCTTCTCAGCGCTTCACACTTTCCTGGAATTGCCCTACTGGTTGACTGTCTGGGTCCCAATCTGGGCCACAGATTGAGTGGCAGCAGCTGAAGAAAAGTATGGGGCGAATTATATGGGAGAAGGCGATCTCATAGGGAACCAGGGCCCAAGCTATGTAGGGCTTTAAAAGCAATAACCAACACTTTGTACCTTGCCCAGAAACGAATTGGCAGCAATGGAGTGATTTTAGTATTGGTGTGATCCGGTCACTCCTGGATGTACCAATGACTAATGTGGCTGCTACATTTTGAACCAACTGAAGTTTCTGAACTTGGTACAGAGGTAGCCCAATGTACAGCAAATTGCAAAATATAGCTTATAGCACCTGGTCTTTGTTGGTGGTCCCCCATCCAAGTCCTAATCAGAGCTGACCCTACTTAGTTTCCAAAATCAAACAGGATCTAGTGCCTTTCAACTCCCATAATCCCTGTTCATAGATCGGGCTGCCTTGGGGCTTCTGAGATTTGAACCTTCTCTTCTCCATCTACTGACTTTATTACCTACCGTTAAAGTTACAGAACCTTGGAACAAGTTGTCCGGAGTTAACTGAGTAAGACCAAAGGCATAAGTAGTTTGTTTATCTGGGAAGCTCTTAATAGATATTGTCACTGGAAACTCTTGTTGATATCCAAAGGCTTGGATCACCACCTTTTCAGATGCTGCTACTCGGAGATATTTGGGTGCTGAAATGACATATCTGTAACAGAAAGGCAAAACATTTGCTCCCTTTTATAAGTTATAGGCACTGTGGTTTATCTTGTAGGCTATGCCACGAATGCACTCCAGCCAAATTATATCACTCCCTAGCAGGTCAGTTTTACATTCTTCCTTGTTTCAGTTTTTCTTTTAAGGGTTTTTCTTTTTCTGCCACAAAAATGAAGACATTTGAAAATTTTGATAAAGTTTTATCAAAATGAACTGAAATTTCCACACATACTTTCTGGTAAGCACTTTAGTTTTGAAGAAACAGCTGTTTTCTAGTTCTTAAGCTTTCCAGAAAATAGTAATTCTCATCCCAGCACTCACTGTTTAAAAGAGGTACAGAAAAAAGTCTAAACAATTATTGGGAAACCATGGATCCAACTCTCTCGCAGCCTCAGTGGAAGGCAAAAGCAAACCCCCCTTGGAATATATCTTGCCAAGGAAACCTGTGATAGGTTCATCTTAGAGTCACCCCAAGTCAGAAATTACTTGAAGACACATAGCAACAACAACTGGCAAAACCGCCTTTGTATATTCCTTGCCTAAGAAAATGCTATGAAATTCATGACTTTGCCATAAGTTGACAGCCAGCTTGAAGGGACATACACTGGCTGGCCATCATACATATACACACAGCAAACTACGGTACTAATTTCAGGAATCTTAAGATGGAACCATGACCATTCAAGTGATATGACACTTGTCTTAACACCCTAAACATAGGATTTAGCATTTCTGGCTAAAGAGTGAATAGTTAGCTATACAGTTGTCCCTCCGTATGTACGGATTTGGTATCCACAGATTTAAGTATTCATGGCTTGAAAGTATTTTTTAAAAAATAATAATCCAAAAAGCAAGCCTTGATTTTGGCATCTTATATAAGGGACACCTTATATGCCATTGCATATAATGGGACTTGAGTATTCATGGATCTTGGTATCCATGGAGGGTCCTTGAACCAAACCTCAGCAAATATGAAGGGACAACTGTATTCTTAAAAAACTAATAATCCCAAAAGCAAACCTTGATTTTGCCATCTTATATAAGGGACACCATTTTGCTATGCCATTGCATATAATGGGACTTGAGTAATCACAGATTTTGGTATCCACGGGGGTCCTGGAACCAAACCCTAGTGAATATGAAGGGACAACTATACTAATACAAGCCATCCCACACAAGGACTGTGAAGTGCATGGACACCATTGGGTACATTTATTTATATCTTTCTAAGGTTAAGGTTGTGGAACATAAAATCTTCTCGGGGTTACAACTCATTGTCATTACCTACTTGTACATATATAGTTTTACATTAAGTAAAATAACAAGGATGGAAGGAAAAAAATGCCTTGAGGACCAGTGTCTTAGCAGAGCTGATGTGAGCCCAGATGTATGAAGAACTTTGCTTCCACAAGAGTTGTCTAATCAGACTTTGCTTTGGTCCAAATACCACGTTCATCTGTTATGCCTCTTATGCTGTGGCTGCTAAAACGCTTTATCACATCTTACCTTGTTTTATCTTATACTATATAATTAATTTCTTGGCTAGCTTTTTTTATGAAGGAAGACCTTTAGATTACATAAATAATAAAATCAGGTTAACCCATGTAGACAAATAAAGCAGAAAGAACCAGTCCAACAGGCATCTCCAAATGTCACAAAGGGATTAAAAGACTTAAAAAAAAAAAAAACCTTTGTCACACAGTTCCACTGAGTTTCTCTTAGGCTGCTTGCTCTTTTTTAAACAGAGGCTGCAATATGATACGGAAAATCTATCTTAGGGGAAAGAAAATGTTCAGCTGTACCAATGTATTCAAATGACAACAAAAAGAAAGGCATTCCTATTGAACATTAGGGGAAATTTCCTAATGGTGAGAACTGTTTCATAATGGAAAAGACTGGCACATAAAGTGATTGATTCTATTTTGTTGGAGGTTTTTAAACAGAGGTTAGATAGCCATCAGGGATTCCCCAACTCTCTCTCTCTCTCTCTCTCTCTCTCTCTCACACACACACACACACACACACTATGGATTCTTGCACCGTCAAGAGTCTGGACTAGATAAACCTTCGAGTTATTTCCAAATCAAGAAAAGAAACTCTTAGAAAAAATCTTGAACCAGAGTCTCTCCCCTTCTTGTAATAATTGGTGTTGCTGTGTGCCTTCAAATATTTCTGATTAATGGTGACCCCAAGACTTTGTAAAACTACAAATACACGCACATACAGTACATACAGATGTTGCAATTTATTAGCTATATAACCTTGTGAGGGAGAAACTATAGTTAGCATCAGAGCTTTCAACACAGAATCTAAAGAGCTGGAAGGGACCACAAAGGCCATCCAGGCCATCCCCTTGCTGTCCAAGAACACACAACTAAAGCACTCCTGAGAGACACCTGTCCAACCTCTGTTTAAAGGTCTCTAAAGAAGGAGAGCCCACCATCCTCCAATGTAATCTACTTCACAGTTGAACAGCTTTTACCCAAAAAAATAGTTCTTCGTAAGATTCTATTGCACTAGGAAAGCAGCAATGACCCAACTAAGCTCTTGGAGAAACAATATCATAGACTGGATTGTTCTTTCAGGTGCCACAGACTCTGTTGGTTTTGCTGTAACAAATGAACACAACTATGCCTTTAGAAAATTAAAGACTTACCATAATCCTGTTAAAAGTAGGTGCACTGAGATCAATAGGATCTAGTTAGTTATAATTTCAGATCCACAGAGGTAAATGAGGCACTCAGAATGAGAAGCAATGTGGTGTAGTGGTTTGAGCATTGGATTGTAACTCTGGAAACCAGTGTTTGAATCGCCACTCAGTTGTGGAAACCCACTGGGTAGTTTTGGGGAAGTCACACTATCTCAGCCTCAGAGGAAGGCAAAGGCAAATTCTCTCTGAACAAATCAAGAAACCCCCAAGATAGGGTCACCTTAGGGTCACCATGTCAGAAGCAACTTAAAGGCATGCATCAACAACAAACAAGCTACTCATTAGTGATTTTAGTGGGTCTCCTCTAAACACATATAAGTCTGGGTTCAGCCCATTATTTTCTCTGCAGCCCGGTTCTGATGAACATGGCAGTCCTGTTTTAACATCTCTATTTGTACTTCTTTAGCACCACAACAGACATAACTGCTCTTTACTTACGTTTGTTCCTGAGCCAAACCACTTCCACAAAACATCAGAAATAAGAAAAAGCCTAGAAGATCCATTATTGCCCCAACCTGCAGAGGCTGGGGAAACCGGTCTTTGACGTTGTGTCCCACTAGCCTGTCAAGGGAATTTGTTAGCGAATTTATCTAATGGTTAATTATTCGCAAAGTTATCAAATCTTGGAAGAGGATTTTCATGTCATTGTAGAAAATCCTTTTTGCTATTTCAGGCCAAATCGCAACACCTATCTCAGAAGTTTCCCTTTCCCTGTTTCTATCTGTATGCACAGAAGACTATATTGTGGAGAGAGACACACCTTCTCTTGCTAAGTAAGCAAATATTTTTTAGGAAGTAATGCAAGACCTTCCTCTTTTAGAAAGAGAGTTCTTGGCATATATTGTTTTGGTTTTGACCGATTTCTCTTTATTACATTTCTCGTCTTATTTTGAGATATTGTATTTTTATATCATCTGTGTTATTATGTGCATTTCTGTTTACACTGGTTTGCTCACTTGTTTCATGCTGTGAAAGCTTATTCATTAATATAATAAAGGCACTTTTCAGTTAATCCATTCCTTATATACTGACACTGCAGTCCCAGTTCCAGTAACGCCTAGAGCAGTGATGGCAAACCTATGACACGCGTGTCAGCACTGACACGCCTAGCCATTTCTGATGACACGCGGCCGTAGGCCTCCTCCCCCCCAAACCTCACCAGCCTCCCTAAAGTGGTGATTGGGGCTTCCAAAGCCCCGGTCGCCACTTTCCTCCCCCCTCCCCAAAGTGGCGATCAGGGCTTGGAAGCCCTGGTCCCACTTTCTTCCCCCCTCTCACCCTCCCCAAAGCGGGAATCTGCGAATATGCGGAACCGCGAATGTGAAACCCACGAGTGTGGAGGGACAACTGTAGTCGCAAATGCTTCATCTTCCCCTATTAGATACTCTGTGCCGGAGGTGTGTAGGCCAAAACAACAGAAGTCCGGCACAGAGTGTCTAGTTCTGGGACTTCTGGTTAAGCCGGGATCTTTGCCCTCACTTCTGCTGGCAGAGATAATGTTTTTTCCTCAAAGTGACACACCACCTGAGTTATGCTCAGTTTTTTGGTGAAGTTTGACACACCAAGCTCAAAAGGTTGCCCATCACTGGCCTAGAGCCATGATCTTCACAATGTGTTGGGAGTGGTAAATTAGTACATCACAGGGAGAGAGGGAGAGCTAAAAGAGGTTTCAAAAATTAAGACATTTGTTGCATGATGCATATGAAAGCGGAGAGGCACCCGTATATATACTTAGAGAGCTGGAAAGGGGTCTTGGGTTGGGAGGCCAACTTCTTTGTAAGGAAGGAAAACCAGAGTTTGAATCTGATGTCTTCAAGTTTCTGCTCAAAGAAATCCAGAAAGAGAACCCATCACCTCTCTAGCTGCGGTTTCATTGTCAAACTGGTCTTACCACTTAAATCAATCTGTGTGTGCCAATTTATTTACAGTAACTACAAAAAATTGAATTTAATTCTAATTGGTTTGCAGCAAAAATGTGGCATTCTCAGTTTAATATCCAGCATTTCTGTTCCTTTCCCTTCCGTTTGATCTCTTTCCATCAACAGAAATCCATGGTTATTGAGAATATCCAATCTTCACTAGCCTATTTCCAGAAACTCCTCCCTTCTATGCACTCACCTTTGGTTTTGCCACTTTTACATTTCTACAAACCGTGTGGGTTCCCTGTATGTGTTCTTAATGGGCAATGTATTGACATTGGCAGCCTGAACATTGGAAACAGAGGGGGAAAGTTGAATCCACAACAAAATGCACCAGAGTGGAGATTTCTTGTGCCCTCTTCCCAAGAGCCACACATTCCTCCAGCATACTCCATTCCATTCCCAGCTCTCTCCCTGCCATTTTTTCCTTGATGTCTACAAATCTTGACATTTCCCCAAGCCTACTGATGCCTCCTTCTCATGCATGGTTAGTAATATTTTGCCTACATATGCAACAAGATTATCAGCCTGAAAAGCAGTATGTTGTTCAATGTGAAGTCGAACACTTTCACAACCTGCATCCATAGATTTTCCTTGTTTTTTTTCCGGGCTGTGAGACCGTGTTCTGGAATAGTTTCTTTCTGATGTTTTGCCTGCATCTGTGGCTGGCATCTTCAGAGAATGGTTGGGGAGGAGTGTGTGTGAACCCCTATTTCTATACCCAAAAACTAACCATTCAAATACACAAATGTACATATCCTCCCCAATGGGGGTTCACAATATATAAACTACACACACACTCCTACCCAACCATTCTCTGAAGATGTCAGCCACAGATGCAGGCGAAACGTTGGAAAGAAACTATTCTAGAACATGGTCTCACAGCCTGGAAAAAAACCAAGGAAAATCTAAGTATGCTGTTCCTTCTACTTAGGATGAAACAGAAATCCAGATGGAAGAGCATTTTAAAAACTCAACTACAATTACATTGGTAGAATGGTTTGTTACTGATTTGCAACACTTATATCCCACTTTAGTCCCATGGGCTCAAAAAAGAGATTAGATTAGATTAGATTAGCACTCAAGATCCATGGAATTATCTTAAACCAGCAAAACAAGAGTGAATGGACAAATTGGTTTAGAGCTCTATGTATTTTTAAAACCATTTGACACACACATACACCATTTGAACTTGATATGTCTCTGAAATCTTCATGCAAGTACTCTGGAAACACACAGCACGCCCTGGGAGATATATGTATTTTGATCTTCTTTAGTGTAACTGCCTTAGTTAATTTTGTAAAAGGCTCTCTCTTGGTTCCTTTATATTCTTTATTTGCTTATCAAGTGTAATAACCTCAGGATCTACAAAACAGACGTTATGCCAAGATTGTGCAAGTTTAAAACAAATAGAGTAGCTAACATTTCTGGTAAAAGACAGTTTGCAAAAGAAATAATTGACCAATAAAATCTCACATGCTTTTCCCCTGTGGGCTTAGGTCACACTTCTGTCGCCTCTTCAGTCATAGCCCCTTTGCTTGGGATAGTCCCTCTTTCGCTGCCGTTTCCTCTCCAGGCAGTTAATTATTAGGGCTTTTAATCTTTTGGACTAGAAAAGTTATGATTAAAAATGTAGCAGATGACCTAGTGTAAAAGCCAGAGGTGGTGTTAGTGTGGAAAGTGTTGCAGTGTTTGGGATGTGGTTATTATTCTGAGGAATTATTGGGCCAGGATGGAAGTGAGGTATCCAATCCATATAATAAAGCACTTTGAACTGTCTTGAAACTTTTCTTCAATGGCCCCAGTTGTAATCAGATTTTCTGTGGGCTCACATGCCTCTTCCTCGGAGAAAGTCTCCTTAGTGTGTGTGTGTGTGTTAAAATTTATCTGTAGTCTCTCTCTCTCTCTCTCTTTCTCTCTGGCTTTTCTTCACAAACGAAGATTCAGGAAGGACTCATCCCGCACTTTCTGCAAGCGCACTGATGACTAAAAAGGCCAATCCGAGATAAACAAGTCCGGTTGCAGAAAGCACAGCAGAAGGTCTCCTTGGGTGATGTTTCCGGGTTGTGATTCTTTCTGCATTGTCATCTCTTCAAGACTTGTTCAGCGTGAGTTCTCAAATAAGGCTGCAGCATTGTGGATAGTGCGATGTGAGGCCAGGGCGGACCATTGTTGGTGAACAATTTGGCCAAGCCTGAGATGTTGTTTCAGGGAATCCTTGTATCGCTTTTTTGGAGCGCCCCTCTTACGCTGACCCATGGCGAGTTCACCGTAGAGTACTATTTTTGGGAGGTGATGGTCCTCCATCCTAGAAACGTGCCCTGCCCAGCAGAGCTATGTTCTCAATATCATGGCCTCAATGCTGGTGATCCCTGTTTGCTCAAGGACAGCAACATTATCACATAGTCAGTCCAGTGTATATTTAGGATTGTGCATATACAGCGCTGATGAAAGTGTTTGAGGAGTCATAAGTGTTGTTATCTGCAGTAGGCCCTTGGTATCCACTGGGGTTTGGTTCCAGGACCCCCCGTGGATACCAAAATCCGTGAATACTCAAGTCCCATTATATGCAATGGCATAGCAAGACGGTGTCCCTTATATAAGATGGCAAAATCAAGGTTTACTTTTTGGATTATTATTGTATTTACACTATACTGATGTATCTTTGACCTGTAAACTGATGTGCAAATATTTTGCAGTTAGGTTTCTAACTGTTGTTTTTATTAGCTTTGCTGCTTTACTCTGTATCATACTGTTGCTTCATTGTATTTCTGTTTCTCACTGTCACTTTTCTCCAGCACAGCATGTAGAAAGGAGATGATACAAAAAATTAACCAAAGAAAAATCAATGCATTGGGAAAGGACTATTCTTACACAGAAGTGTAAATGCCCAAGGTTGCAACTCTAAAATCCACTTAATAATGAGTAAGTCCCATTGTACACATTGGGTTAGAGCCAAACATATTCATACTTAGAGAAGATCCATTTGCTTATTTTACCAGTTATATTTATAGTCATGCACAAGTTAACAAAGTAGCTCCTTTTTATAGCAGTTTCATGTCTACCCAGCCCCCTTTTCGTCCTTTTTTGCTCTCTCTTGCTGGAAGATTTTTAGGGAGGGTAGCAATGATGTTTAGAAAAACACAGGCTTTTGGTGTTGGGTTGCAGAAGCAGGCCTCCAGGAAAAAAATGCAATAAAGCTTCAGCTGGGGGAAAAACAGATTCTACTCTAGCATATCCTAGGAATTGTCTAAACGGCAAAAATACTCTTTACACAGAATGCAAGGAAAATATAGGCTGTCTTAATGGCATCCTGCATCGTTCCGCTGTATTCAGAAAGGCTCAAAACATCAAAAACTGTGAAGGGAAAGCTTTTGCAGTTTTTCCTGGAGCTTTTAAAAAACTTCGAAGGAAATGTGCATTCCCGCGCATTGGGACAAGCGGTTCGATTCGAATTGCTTTCCAATAGGAGAGGAAGTGCAAGCTGATTGGTTGGACGAGCAGAGGAGGCCGCGGGCTTGCTAATGGGGCAAGCGCCCGGAGCCACCATGTTGGTTTTTCACCTCAGCGAGCAATCACTAAGGTGATTAAATGGCGTGTTGGGGTTTTTTTTGTTTTGTTGTGAGGGCGAAATATCGCTCAAGTGCACAATGTAAAATATTTTTTTTAAAAATTGGCAGTGGCAAATAAGGCAAGTAAAAACGCAAGTAAATCACTCGTGGGTGCCTTGTTGACCAGCGTGCATGTAAAATGGTAGGGGGGGGGGTAAACACCATTAAGACAAATCGGGGTTGCTGCAATTTGCTATTACTGCAGAGTATTACTCCAGTCAGTTGAGAATCATAATCTACAATTTGGCCACCAAAATGGAAATAATAAGAAAAGTGGAAACTCGTGGCATTTTGGAAGAAGCCTTCAAGTAGTCCCTACAAGCTTCAAAATGTTTTTTTTTTTTTAAATGAATGCAAGGATTACTTGACCTGGGGTGCATCGACACTGTAGAAACTATGCAGTTCAACGTCACGTTGAAGTGAAGCTCCATCCTATGAATCCTGGGATTTGTAGTTTTGCAAAGCCTCTGCCAAATAGTGCTGATGATGCACAAAACTACATAACTCAGGACTCTGTGGGATGGAGCCATGGCAGTTAAGGTGGTGTCAAACTGCATTATTTCTACAGTGTAGATGCACCTCTGATTGTTTCGTTTCCCATGTCCATGTTGTTAGCTTAAAGTTTCCTGAAACATGTTGAACTGTTTTTTCCCTTTGCAGTAGGAAACTAACCCTATCCTCCCAGTGTTATGACAAATTTTCTATTAAAGAAATAATATCTAGGGATGCATCTACTTCAATAACTGAACTATACCGATATCTGCTTTTTTAACTAATGAGCACAAGGCAGCCTACATGGTTCTTGCCCTTAGTTTATCCTTACAACATCCCCATGAGATGCAGTTAAGAGATATATCCACACCACACAAATAATCCAGTTTGTAACTGGATTATTTGCCATGGCTTCTTCCTATTGAAACCTGAGATTTGTAGTTTTGCAAAGGTCTTTAGCCTTCTCTACCAAAGAGTGCTGGTGCCTCACCAAACTACAAATCCCAGGACTCTATAGGAAGCAGCCGTGGCTTTTTAAAATTATTTGTTTGTTATATATGGTTTTATGTCACTTTTAAAATTTTAATGTATATTTGTTCAAATATGTTTTGTGTATATACAACTATTGATTCATTATAATAAAAAATAGAATGCAAAAAAAAAAAAAGGAAATAGCCATAGCAAATAATCAGTTATTTGTGTAGTGTAGATTTGGCCTTGTGGAAATAAAGAGACTCAGGAAAACAAAAAAGACAAATTAAAATTAAAAAAAAACCCAGCAACAACAGAAGGCGGTTGAAAAAGGCGGGAAACCCTCCTCTGAGGCGAAAGGCACGCGCGCGGCGCATGCGCACACGCGAGCTTCCAAGCCCAACTCGACGCTCAGAGCAACGGCAAGGCTGAGACCGGCGCGAGACCCGTTCAAAAGAGGTTTCGCCGGAGGAGAGGGCGGGGCTGAGGGCGGAGTTGTGTCCTCCATAGGCCTAGCCACGCCCCTTCTCTATTCTTCACCTCCCCATTGGTGTTAGTGTGTCCCTATTGGTCGGGCCGCGCCCCTTCTCTATTTACTTCAGCAACCCATTGGTGTTAGCGTGTCCCCCTATTGGGCGGGCCACAGCGCTTTTCTATTCCTCACCATTGGCCGGGCCACGCCCCTTCTCTATCCCTCACTAGCCCATTGGTGTTGGTGTGCCTTTATTGGCCGGGCCACGCCCCTTTTCTATTCCTCACCAACTCATTTGTGCGGGCGTGTCCCCATTGGCCGGGCCACGCCCCTTTTCTTTGCCTCACTAACCCGTTGGTATTGGTGCGTCCCCGTTGGCCGGGCCACGCCCCTTTTCTATGCCTCACCAACTCATTTGTGTGGGCGTGTCCCCATTGACCAGGCCACGCCCCTTTGCTTTCTTCACCAACCCATTGGTGTGGGCGTGTCCACATTGGCCACGCCCCTTCTCTATCCCTGACCAACCAACCGCCTTGTCAGAACCAAGATGGCGCCGCCGGGCGTTTAAAGGACCCGCGCTGGGCGCCTTCTCTCCGCCTCAGTAATAAAGAGGAGAAGCCGAAGCCCTCGAGAGCGCGGGGGTGGTTTCTATTTTGTTTGTTTCTTTTCCTAAAAGAGCCCTGAGGTGGAGAAGGCCAAGAGGGCTAGGGGAGGAAAGAAGGGAGAAGTAAAAACGGACGCTGAGCGCGCATGCGCAGCTAAGCGGGTGAGGCCTGAGGGGTCGCCATGGCAACGGCTGTCATCAAAGCGGAGGCCCTGAGGCGCCGGGCCTGCGGTGGCTCCTGATCCAGGTAAGAGAGAGAGAGACAGAGAAAAGGTGGGCTTCCCTCAGCACCTCTGAGGAAGTCAGGCCCATTGTACAGTAGGACCCCTGTATCCACTGATTCATTTATCCACGGGACACAAAACAGCACACCTACCATAGAGTCTTCCTAGAGAATGCGTCCTCTCTAGCCATTTTCTAGGTCCTCTAAGGCAACTCTACGGTATCTTAAACCAGAAGTCCCATTATTTTCAATTGTGTTTGCTATTATCCACGGTTTTTGGTATCCACGGGGGGCAGAACCAATCCCCAGCAGATACAAGGGCCCTACTGTATGTTTTTTTTTTCCATTTTCCTCCCCGTCACAGTACTGTACATGTACAGTTGTCCCTCTGTATCCATGGATTTAAGTATTTTCATCTTGAAAATACAGTTGTCCCTTCATATTTGCTGGGGTTTGGTTCCGGGAACCTCCGTGGATACCAAAATGTGTTTTCTTTCAATTAATCTACTTGCAATAGGACTCAAACTTTCTGTCATGACGAAAGAGGCTCCCTGAGGCTGTTCCTTCTCTGGCCAATGGACGGATCTTTTCCGGCAGGCCTTTCCCGAATAGCTATCCCTGCACGAAGATTCGGCTGCCTTTTCTCTTTAGCGGCCACTGGATTATTTCATTTTTTTTCTCTTTTTAATTATTGTACGTTTTTAATCTGTTTAATATTGTTTTAAGGGGTGGGTGGGTTAGGGTGTTAATATAATTATGGGATTTTTATGATGTAAGCCACCCCGATTGCGTTGCAGAGGGGTAGGATAGAAATAAATTTTATTATTATTATTGGGACAAACAGACCTTCCCCTTGATGATATGTTCTTCCTGGGTGAAAGTGGATGTCTCTCTCTTTCTCTCTCTGGCTTTTCTTCGCAAGCGAAGATTCAGGAAGGACTCATCCCACGCTTTCTGCAAGCGCGCTGATGACTAAAAAGGCCAATCCGAGATAAACAAGTCCGGTTGCAGAAAGCACAGCAGAAGGTCTCCCTTGGGTGATGTTTCCAGGTTGTGATTCTTTCTGCGTTGCCGTTTCTCTTCAAGACTTGTTCAGCGTGAGTTCTCAAATAAGGCTGCAGCATTGTGGATAGTGCGTCTCCATGCCTCCCGATGTGAGGCCAGGGCGGACCATTGTTGGTGATCAATTTGTCCGAGACTGAGATGCTTCAGGGAGTCCTTGTATTGCTTTTTTGGAGCGCCCCTCTTATGCTGATCCGTGGCAGTTCACCATAGAGTACTATTTTTGGGAGGTGGTGGTCCTCCATCCTAGAAACGTGCCCTGCCCAGCGGAGCTGTGTTCTCAGTATCATGGCCTCAATGCTGGTGACCTGGGGTCCCCTGTTAAGCATTAGAGGCTGGAGAGTGCTACCTTTGGATTCTGTATTTGCAGGCGAACAATGAATGCTTGTTGAGAAGGATCTCAGAATAGAAGTCTTGTTTCTTTGGTTTCAGATCTGTGTTAGCTTTAGGCAGTGTGACTGTCTGCTTTGTATATAACCAGATGAAAGCCTACAGCAAGGACCATATGAGCTATCAAAAGGCACATGCTTTATCTATCAAGTGAACCAAAGTAATTTTTTAGCACTCTTCCTTTCATAACTCCATCTGGATTGCTACATCATGAGTTGTGGAAACAGACTGAACTGCTTTTAGCTGTGGTTGGGAAAGTCATGCATTGGATTAATTTATATATATATATATATATATATATATATACCATAGCTTTTTGCTTGCAAGCAGAGGCTTTCAAATCAGCCTCTTCCAGCCTAACCCCCTCCCATTTAAGTTACTTAATCTCTGACTTTGATTTTTTAATGCTTAAAATTTGCCTTCTTTGTAGGCCCCATTTTGCTGAAACAGATAAAGAGAGAAACAGTCTTGACCCTTAAAAAGGCGAGATGCAGGAAGAATCTAGCAGCACTGTTAGAACTGATGTGGTTTTGCTTGAAATTCCCAAATGCATGTGAACTGCACATTGATGCATTTCCTGTCAGCCCTAGCCATCATAACCAGTTGTGAGAAGTGCTGGCCATTGCAGCCCAAACAACATCAGGAAGGCTGCATCCATTTCTTCTGTGCATCTGAAGAAGCAGATTCAAATCCACAAAACCTCGTGCTTAATTAAATTGGTTAATCTTGAAAGATGCAGCTAGTTCCCACTTTTCCCTCCTTTCTTGTTTCCTTTTTATGCTGCAACAAACTTAACATGGATATCTCTTTGAATCTTGATACTTGTCACGTAAAGTTGTTTATAACTACTGTATAGGATCAGCAGGCAGACAGTTTCTACCTAGGAGTGACTCTCCTGCCCTGTTACTCTGAAAGAAAGTGCTAATGCCTACTAGAGTATTTTGCTAGGAATGGAGGAAGGTGACCACAACTTCCTGGAACCATTTTGGCCTGAGGCCAGGAAGAACCACAGCTTCCGGGATTCATACTAAAGAGACATGTGGCAATTTACCAAAGACAGACGACACTGCATTAGAATATTCCTTGCTAAGTGGCCGGATTTTATTGAGAAGCTTGTACACTAGTGTTTTTCCTTCCCCAAATTATGAAAGATAAGGAGGCTGCTGCCTAGCAGCTTTAAAGGAAAACTCATTATATATATATATATATATGAATGAGAGAAAGTGTTATGTGGCAAAGCTGACTATAAGTTTTATGTTTGAGCAGCTACAAAAATATTTATACATTTGAGAAGACTTTGAGCGAAACTCTGTGTATGTCCTTCCAGCTTCTCACCATTAATATGCAGTATTGTGAGCAATGATGAAAGGCCGGCCACAACGAGCATCACCTAGAATGAGGCTGATGTCTCCATCTCGCACCCAGAGTCCAATGTCTATTGTGAGTTCAGCCAGCCGGTCGCCATCTCCACACAGGAGACAAGAAACTTCACCTATTTATCTAACAACGGAACTGGGGTGTCAAGGAGATGCAGTTGAAGAAAGAGATCCAGTAATTCCTTCTGAACGCCTGGTTGGACAAGGTATTGTAGTAAACTGATAATTGTATGCCTTGTGTTTTGGAACAATTGTGTTTTCAAAACACCCCACAAAATAGAAACGTAAAAACAACAATAACAACAACAACAATAATAATATAATAGCCTATTGCTTTGCTGTGGACTTAGTTTAGTTGCCAGTAAACCTGAAACAATTGTCTTTCTTATCTATATATCAGCCTATAGATTTGCTTTGTTTTGGATATGATTAAAAACAATGTCTAAGAAAAAACCCAGAGTTTTTATCCTTTATGACATTCCTTGAGTTGCAATTTTTCTTTGTCCATTGTCATTTTATTGTCATTTTTTATTCAAAACATCTTATTATTGACTTCAGGTGACAATTGTATAAGCCCAGGCATCAGATACATAACAGAACCTCTTATCAAGAAGCTCGCCAAACAAGAAAATCTGGGACGCATAACTTCTCTAAATCTTTCTCTTGCAAAGGATGGAGGAAAGAAGTTCAAGGTATATAAGTTTCATAAGTTTCCGTTCATCTAGAACAAAAACGTGTTTGCATGTACACCTAATACTGCATTTTCCACTCAATTTACAAGAGTAATGGATACAGTCAGAATATAGCAGTTAAAAACTAGAAACTAGCAATAATCATCTTATGTTATGACATACTTTTTAAACGGGATGGAGAAGTGGGTGCAGTTTTTTTGTACTATGACCATATTTGGAAAATCAGAACTTCTTTGCTGCTGTTTTGCTCTTGCCTTTGAGTCACTGAAAAAGTGAGGAAGTCACAGTTAGCCTTGGTTTCCTGTCACATGACAAGTCAGATTTGAAAACCAACTTTAATTGAGACAGGGTTTGATCATCCAAACAAGGCACATAAGTTGGGACTTGTTGTTCCCATTCATTGCACCCTGTGCTATTGTCCATCCAGAACCAAGGTGGAGCATTCTTTGGGTTAGCTTTATCACACATAAAGTACTACTCTGTTGACTTAAGCAGGAGCAGAAGGACATGCTCACAGTACTGATAAGAAGTGGCCAGAACAGAGCATTCATACTGATTGCAAATCACAGGGGCTGAGGATCCACACCCTTCTTTCCTTCTGTGTCTGAAGAGGGTCAGGGTAGAATAAAGGGAGTCTCAGATAGTTCACCTATTCCCATCTCTAGCCAGGAGGTTCCCCATTCATTTCCTGGAGCTACTTTGATGATCACTCAGTAAATAATGGTGATATACATAGTAGTTACTAGTTGACCTATTTACAAAAAGGTCATGGTTAAAATTAGATCAGTCCATTTTATTTTCTTAAAACTGGGACTCACCATGATACACATCAATTCAATCTTTTACTGCAACTTAAAATTGAAATACACTATCAAACACTGATGTAATTTTGTACCTGCTTTACATCTTTGCTTAGATCTCTAAATTTGGCCACTTGGGAAACTGCCTCATAATTTAGCATTTAAGAAGTTCCAAGCAGCTGTTTTAAAATGCCATCTCAGTGATTTTCTTTCAATAACTTTTTAACGGTTCCAAAGTATAATAATAATAACCCACAATTGGTAGAATGATATATTGCTCCAGTCAGCATGGTTTGTAAAAACAGTAACCTACTGTCTTGTCTTGTACAGTACAACAAATCCAGAGGTTTACAATCTTGTTTGGTTTTTTCAGTACATAGAAAACCTGGAGAAGTGTGATAAATTAGAGGTCCTCAATCTCAGTCACAATCTTATTGAGAAGATTGAAAAATTGGACAAACTTGTAAAACTAGGTGACCTCAATCTCTCATACAACAAAATAAGGTAAGCAAGAAAAAAAAAGAACAAATAGATATGAAGAAAGTATTGTGAATGTTATGAGATGCCTTAGAATTCATTCTTACCAAAGCATAGCTACATTGTCAGCGGTGAAGAAGGTACAGTGGCTGCCAAAAAGAGAAATGAAAATCTCACTGGATACAAATCTGTGGGTATTATGTGCTTGCTCTTTTTTGTTACACAAGGCAGCTTGTGACTGGTAGTGACTGTTTGGAAGTTCTATGTGTAACTGTAGGTATAAGAGGACAAACCACCACATAGATCTTATTTGCACTGCTCATAAGAGAGGCTTTGTAAATGTTGCTTTTGGGGGCATTTGTTTCTTAGCCTATAGTAGCTATATAAAAACCAGAAGAGTAGATTGTAAACTGGATTTTAAAAGTATGTAGCGTTATTTCCTGAGCAGATTGTATAATAGATTTCTTAAATCTGATGCCCTCCGTGTATGGTTTTTTTGATTTACAACTCTCAGAATTCATGAATGTTGACCATGTTGGCTGGAACTAATAGGAATTGTAGTCCAAAATATTGGGAGGGCATTGTGTTAGAGAAGGCTTACACAGAACATAGATGTACAGTTGCCCCACCACATTCGCGAACTTAACATTCGCGGTATTGAATATTCGCGGGTTTTGGGAGGGCTCCTGCCATCCCAAAAGCAGCGACACAGGGCCTCTGGAGGCCCCGTTAAGGCTTTGGGTGGGAGGGGGGAAGGCCGGGGAGGTCTCCATGGGGCCTCCTGAGACGCTCCGGAGGCGCCATGAAGGCCCTGGGCGGGAGTGGGGAAGGCCGGGAAGGTCTCCATGGGGCATCCGTAGATGCTCCAGAGGCCCCATGAAGGCACTGGGCGGGAGGGGGGAAGGCCGGGGAGGCCTCCATGGGGCGTCCGGAGATGTTCCGGAGGCCTCATGAAGGCCTTGGGCGGGAGGGGGGAAGGCCGGGGAGGCCTCCATGGGGCCTCCAGAGACGCTCCGGAGGCCCCATGAAGGCCCTGGGAGGGAGGGGGAGACGGGGGAAAGTGACTATGGGGCCTCCGGAGGCCCTGTGGTCGATTTGGCGGGGAAGAGGGAGGGCAATTGTTATTTGCAGAATTTTCACATTCGCAGGGGTCTGGGGAACCGAACCCCTGCGAATGTGAAGGGACAACTGTATAGCCAAGTTGTAACTAAATGCTTGGGTTTTAAGGTGGCTTATGCTGCAGTCCTGGGCATGTATACTCTTAAGCCAGTCTCATTCAGTTCAGTAGAATTTATACCCAGGTAAGTATGTGTGTCAGGCCTAAATACCCTAAAGGCACCAAATACTGTACTTCCTGATCTTGGAAGCTAACCAGGGTCGGCCATGGTGAGTGCTTGGATGGGAGATTGCCAAGGAATACCAGGTGCACACACACAAGTATATGTAGGATTGTATAGTTTGTAAAATACAAGGACCTGTGTTTCACTGTTGTTAAGGTTAGGCTCCTTTCAGAATGTTTCTACACACTACACACAGTGTAGATGTGCAAATTGCTATTGCTTAAAACAATTTGTAAGCAGCTCTGATAGCCTTGTGGCTGAAGAGCGGGGAATAAATAAATATACACTAACTTTGTTAATTAATAAAGCAGCTCTTCTGTGATGAAATGGGGATTTTAGGAAATCAAGTGTTCAAGATTTTTTTGTTTTGTGTTTTTGGTAGACAGAAACCTTTCTAAAAATAAGGGCAAGAAGGGGAGGGAATTCACCTCTATCTCCGATGCAATATGTTCATTTTTCAAATTAACTAGAAATTAGAACCTGTCCATGGATTTAATTAAAAAGTGTCCCCAGACATGTTTTTAGTGCAGTTTTGGGTTTTTTTTCTAGCAAATCTCTGATTATAATATGCAACAATAATATGTAGCAGTTTTCCAACTTTTGAGTTAACCTTTTTAAAACTTAGTAGCAACATGTGAGTGAATGAACATGAATGGCATTCTAGATCCTTCAAACCATGCACTGAAGGACCAGAAAACAACCTGCCTCAATCAACTTTGCTGTCACCCTTCTCATTTTACCATGCCTAATCTTACTATTTGCCTTTATTTTCTAGTAAAATAGAAGGCATTGAACACCTACACAATCTGCAGAAACTGAATCTCTGTGGGAATGAGATTGAGCACATCCCTGTATGGGTGGGTAAAAAACTCAAGTGCCTGCGAACCCTAAATCTGAGAAAAAACAAAATATCATCAGTAAGTTCTTTCAGCCTGTGAAAAAAATTGCCATGTAGATTTGGTGTTAGCAGTAATAAATTGTAAATTGTTATTGCTGTCTGATTATTTCTTTGTTCAAGCCCTTTCCATAAGAGAATGTTTCTTGGCATTTGAAAACCACATGTTTCTGGTACAGTAGGACCCCTGTATCCACTGATTCATTATTCACTGATTCAATTATGCACAAGACACAAAACACCACACCTACCATAGAGTCTTCCTAGAAAATATATCCTCTCTAGCCATTTTCTAGGTCCTCCAAGGCAACTCTATGGTATTTTAAAACAGAAGTTCCATTATTTTCAATGGTTTTAGCTATTAGCCACGGTTTTCAGTATCCATGCCCGCCTCCCCAGATCCAATCCCTAGTGGATACAGGGGTCCTACTGTATTATTACTTAGTTCTTTTTAAAAAAATGGTTGTCTTCCAGGATTTGTGATGACTAGCCACAGAAATATTACTGCAGAGGACGAGCATATGAAGTTGGGATACACATCTTTATCTGGTCATTGTTGGATAAGAGGAATCAAAGATTATAAGGAAGCAAGGGACATAACCATGTAATTCTCGGCAGACTTCTCCTAGACTGAAAAGCAAGAGTTAGTGTCAGTGTGTTGATTTCCCTCTAGATATGTGTGGCATGGAGTAAGGCGATAGTGTGTAGTCTTTTTTCAAAGAATCCCGGGTTCCTCGTTGACAAGGTGAATTGTGGTAGACAGTTTTCCTGAAATACAGTTTGACCACCACTGCCATCTCCCACCCCACCCTGTAGTCTGTAGGCATGGGTGAGTAGGTGTGTCTAGGCCACTATTCATATGGAGCAGCAGTAAGGGCCATTAGGCCTAGCCAGTTTCCTATATCAACGGAGTATGTTTCCTAGAACATCTGGAATCCTAAAACTCCACCAGAAGAGAAAACAGGTTGATTGATGTGAGAAAGGATTCCTGAAGCCAATGTCTTCCAAAACCATTAAACCAAGGCCTTTGTGTATAATCAGTCAAACCATATCCTGTGACCATTTTACATTGAGCTGGAACTAGTTTTGTTTTAATGTTTACTTTCATCCAAGAGCACATCTAAACTTCCTTAATGTTAGGATATGTCCCTTTTTTAGAGAGAAAGCAGCTTTTGTGGACTTCTTTCCTACAGTGTACTTTTAGCAATGCTTGTGTTTGGGAAATGGCTGAACAATAAACAGTAGGTTATTTTAGATATTGTATCTCTTCAACAAAAGATTTTTTCTTGGTTTGGTGTTTTTTTGTTAAGTCAGCACAAACTCCCAAAATTCAGCTTTGATTGCTTTTATGTTATAATCCTGCAAATCCGTTTTCAGCTGTTTGACTCTAGGAATTTAGGTAATGGTTTGTGTTATGACTGTCACACTAACTTAACATTTATACTCACCTGGGCTTCAATTTTAACATACAGGAGTCATTTATTGTATCCTATAATACACTGCTAGATTGTTTGTGTTTGTTAAATTGCACATGTCTAAGCAGAAAATGGAGTGTGATTTGTGCTTCAGGGAATGCTAATTCTTGCACATTTTTCTTCTTTTCAGCTCCATGAGATAGCTAAATTGAAGCCTCTAAAAGATTTGACTTCTCTCTTCCTGGCAGACAATCCTGTTGCAAACCTGCCACATTACCGCCTTTACACAATTTTCCACTTGAGGTCATTGCAAGACCTTGAGGGACACCCAGTGACAAACCATGACAGGGAAGAAGCTCTTGAGAGGTTTAATTTAGGTAAATATAATTTCCATTGCAAGCAGTTACAATGCAGTCCAGTGCATCACTATTTATCATGTTGAACTCAGAGTTGCTCCCATATAATATGGATATGGATATGGATTACAACATTTTTCAGGATGTGTACATAACTTTGAGCTTCATAGAGGAAAGAGTAGTGCATAGGAGGTGGAATGTGGTAATGGTCACTTTTGCACACCATGTTTCTAGGAGTATAGCAAAGGTGCTTTAAGTGCACAACTAGAGGAGGAAAGTCTGAAAGCTGGAAAGAAAAGGCTATCCCACAAATGCTCTGACAACCCACACGGGGGTGTCTCCTTGGGAGCGTACCTGGATAATGTGTGTTTTGCCACCAACAACAAGTGATCAAGAAATGTGTTTTGATATGTTGGTTTGCGGCATTTTGCAGAAGAAATAGAAAATCTCGAAAAGGACTTGGAGAAAACCATGAAAGAGGTGGCGGATCTTAAAAATAAACAATCTGACCTGCTAGTACAGCTTCAGCAGCAAGATGAGCAAAACAAATTATTAAAACAAAAGCTTCTGCAACAGAAACAAAGCTCTAAAGACCTGGAGAATGAGCTGGAGACAAAAAATGAGCTGGTAAAACAATTTTGGTTTTTTTGGTTTTTTTAAATTGCTGTATACTTTTAAGTATCCAAGTTTGCACTTGTATAGATAAACTATTCCTCTTTGTTTCCAGTTATCTGATATATATTTAGACAAAGGCATTACATGATAACGCTTAGTTAAAATTTATGTTGTGGTAGTAAAAGTGACTGTACTGGAACTACATCAATATAAGTCACCACTGAACCATTTCATTAACTGCCGTTTTCTAGTTTAACTGAAAATAGTCATCAGGATAGTTGCATGCTTACATTTTTAGAAATCTAAATGTTCTTTAGCCTTCTTAATAAGATGTTATTGCTGACACATAGTTTAATTGAAATGTTGTTTATTGATTGGGGTTAAGAAGCTTCTGTTCCTGTTGCCCTTGCAATGTCTCATACTCTCTGTGGTTTATTTTTGATGGTTTAAATCTTGTTAAACATAACCCTGACTTGCCTCATTTCTGGATGTAAAATCAATAGTTATAAAATCATTTATTATGCTTTGCAATTTACTTGAAGAAATTGCTCTTGTCTACAAACAAAAGTGCCTAAGACCTTTTTCATTAAGCTTGCTTAAGTCTAGACTTAATAAAAACTAGTGTTACTAGGTTACATGATTAGAATCACTCATGAGAAGACAATTTCAGCACAATCCCTTTCAGAAATTTCCTGTGCTATACCAATGGAAATTAATGGAAGCTGAAATTTCTGCTTGTGCCCAGTCCTGCTATTGCACCAGCTGAGTGAACTGTATATTTCTCAAACAGTTCAGTTTCAAAGAAATCTTGAGCCTATAATTCTTGGCTCTGTCTACTCCTGTCCTTCTGAATGACAGATTTTGTTTGCCTCTTTTTCCCTTTAGCCAATATATTCCTTTAGCCCTGTGGTTCTTAACCTGTGGTCCGGGGACCCTCAGGGGTCCGCAGTGTCCTCACAGGGGGTCTATGAAGGCTTGAAAGTTGCTTGATCCACCACCTCCCTTTGGTGGTGGTGGATCACCTGACGGGAGCCAAGGCTCTGGCTGGCTGGCTGGCTGGCTGGCTTGGCCTGCACATTGTCATTTAATCCACTCCAGCCACAAACTTGCAGGAAGAAGCAAGAGAAAAGTCTTCCCTCCTCTCCAGTGCCTCTGGGGGAAGGTTTAATGGATGCTGTAATTGTGTTGTTGTTGTTGTTAGGGTTTTAAATGTTGAGTTAAGTCAAGTCTTGGGGGGCCATGGCAACAAAAGATATTTAAAGGGGGGTCCCTGGTAAAGAAAAGGTTAAGAACCACTGCTTTAGCTAATATATTTGATCCAATTTTCCTTAATGCTAAGTCTTTATTCCTCACTAAAGATACTCTCTACTTACTCTCTACATTTGGATATAGTCTCCATTTTTTTTATTGCTACCCTTAGGACATCCCTGCATGGTCCTAGTTCACACTATGTCAATAAAGTTTGCTGTACTTTGTTCTGTAATTGTTTCTTTGCTCAAAACTTTACTGTGTCATGTATTTTTTCTGACTTAGAAATTTTTCATGATGTTGGATACTAAATCAGTCTTAATTCTTTTCCTTGTTCAATCTTTCCTGTTCCTTCCTTTCTCTCTTTTTTCCCCACCTTTAGTTCTTTCTCCTGCTATCTGTTGGACCCTTGCTGCATGCTCTCCCTCAGGTATCCAACAAGACATAGGTGTCAAAAGAAAGAGAGAGCGAGAGCGCACAGTCCTTTGCAAACCACATGAAATAGTAGGGTAGTTGCGAACTGGAATTGCTTATAGTTTCATCAGAGTGTTTTGATTCTCCAAATGAACTGTGACTAGAGTTGTAAAGGTGCAGACTTTAGGGGACATATACAGCTGTGGTTTGTTTTCTATTCTTAAGGAATGGTTGCAAACCTGTACATGAAACCATGGTTTGCATTAACTATGGTAATTATATTTGCACTCGAGGAACTGAGGTTGGCAGTTTCCTCACCACTCCAGTTGCAAAGTAGCAAGCAGATCTTGTGGGTGTCTTTGGACCATATATAGACTCTGGGAAAGGACAACTCAGCAAAATTAACTGTCGTTGGTTCTGCATCTTTGGGATCTTAACCAGGGTGAGGCAGCCATCCATGGATTTTTGTTTTGTTCTGTGTACCATGGTTAAATGGGATAACTGCAACATGTCAGTCTTGTCATGTTCAGTATTCAAAGGGAGATGGGGAAAATATGATTATGACAACATTTTGAATTGTGTTATGTTCAGTTTGCCCCTTAATAAAAGTGCCTTCACCCAGATAAAGTAAATACCTCTTTCTAGACATTAAAGAAAAATATGAAAGTAATGGGATTAGGACAGATAGTATAAAAATGGAAGTGTTTTCAAAAAGCCTCTAAAACATGTCAATATTTTTTAAACATTAGTGTTCCGAGTAACCAGTTAGATTTGTGCTTGTTTGCATGTTTGTCATCAGCATTGTGTATGACTTAATTTTCAGATTTTCTCATGTGACGTGTTGAGTAGCAAATAGCTGTGATGCTGTAAACCTTATAAGAAGCCATTGTCAGCTATGGAAAGCAAAGGGGAGAGCACCATTCATTCTGTAGCTGACAAATGCACAAAACTGCAAGTGTGTTCCTGCACTTAAGTCTTACTGGGAGAGAAACCCTCTGTTTACTATGAAGTTTTTGCCATTGTGTGTAATTCATGCCCATATCACATAGTGACCCATGATATTAATATGCTACTTAAATTTTTATTTAATTTTTGAAACTCACTGGTTTGTTTTTTTTCAAAATCAACCTTTTCCATTAGCTGAAGCAGAAGACTGTGGAATTAACTAGAGCCTGCCAAAAACAATACGAGTTGGAACAAGAGCTTGCTTTCTATAAAATTGATGCCAAGTTTGAGCCTTTGGGTTATTTGTATCCAACAGAGGTAATGATTAAAAATTATATTCATTTCAGAAGGTTAGCTTTGGTTGTCAGATTTGTGGGTGTAGGAATCCTGTTAGTTATAGTTGGACTCCTGTATCCGCAGAACTAATATCCATGGTTTCAGTTATCCGCGGGACACAAAATAGGGTCACATACCATAGAGTCATGCTGGAAAATGCCTAGAGAGGTATCCTCTCTAGGAATAGCTAGGTCCTTCAATGCAACTCTATGGTATGTTTTTACCAGAGGTCCTTTATTTTAATTGGGTTTGCTGCTATCTGCAGTTTCTGATATCCGTGGTATGTCCTAGAACCAAACCCCCACAGATACGGGGGTCCAACCAAACTCAGTTTCCTCACCATTCCAGGGATTTTGTCCCTGATCACAGGCTATACATCTGAAACTATCCACTGAAAAAGAGTACTGGACATGCAGAATTATCCTTCTTTTTCATTTCAAGTCTGTGGGGGAATTCACTTTGGTATAACTGATTTGACCAGCATCTCTCAGAGCGGTTCATGGTGAATTGTGTCCTTTGTTTCTAGTTCTAAACATATGACACCAAATAGTAAATCCTTTTAAGTTTGTCCCTTCTGTTTCTTATACTGATAAGACCTTTATATTATTACAGTACAGCCCCCTTTTTTAGTCTAACCAACTGGCGATTCCCAAGAACCCCTTAAAGTGCAGGTTAATTCATGAATGTCCAAATGTATGAGAGATTTGGAGAACATGCAGTGAGTTTTACCATAAGCTAGGATTTGTATAAAGATGCTTTAAAGGCCCGTTTGATTGCAAATGTATCAGCAGAGTCCAAAGATAAATATTTCAAAACATTGAAGGTTAATGTGTCTTCCATCATGCCACTTTGATTCATTTAGCCTTTAAATGTGACTATTATAGGATGTTGAACTTGATGATGTACCAGGTGAAAGTCCTTACATTGGGAAAGCTAGATACAAAAGGAATATGTATGCTGTGGAAAGTTATATCCCTGGTGAGTCTCAGAAAATGCAAGTGGGGAACGTACAACAGGATGAACAACAAAAAGTACAGCAGCTTAAACTGAATCTCCTTCAGTCACTAGATGTACAACTAGAAGAGAAGCAGAGAAAGATTAAAGGAGGTATCACCATCTTTCCTTAATTTTGTCTTTAGTCTTATATGTCTAGAGAGTCTTTTGACTCTTGATGCATGCTGAGCATTCAGGCGAACAGCTAACGTTTTGTACTGGCACAGCAACATATAAATATATGATTTCAGTGAGGTCTGCACAGGACAGATCTTTTAACTGTCACCTTAGATTTCAGTAGCCTAACACCCTCAACCTGCCTTCCCCAGCCCACTGCTCTTCAGTGAAATCCAGTGGTGGATTTCAGCCCTCATTATTTCAATTGACCATGCTGGTGGCGATGGTGGGAGTCACATCTGAGCACATCTGGGGAAGGCTGCCATAGACTAATGTAAACTCAGAGCTCATTCACTTTAATGGAACTCTTATTTCCATAGGCCCCTTTCTGTAATCAATATTTCCTCCAAATCTTTTCCCCAAACCATTTCCTTATTTGGCTCCCAATATCCTCATCCAGTGCCCCCTCTTAAAACAATAAAAACCTTGTGGCATCCATATTCTTTCCTCATTATTTCTCTGGATTGTGGCCACTGGTTTCTATCACTCAACATATGCCTTCCATAACTGCAGCCACCGCCCACCTGCGTTTGGTTTGTTTCCAGTTATACAGCTTTCTATGTTTGTTTGGTTTTTTTAAGCCCAAGAAAAATTGGCTGAATTGCACAGTGAAATAGCAAATGCAGAGCAGCATGTTTTAAAAGCAACAGAGGAGCTGAAACAAATTCAAGATGCTGTAGCTCAGAAAAAGGTATGTATAACCCAGCAATTGATTATATTTTAAAAGCCAAACCCATATCTTTTGAAAGTTCTGAATCCACTGTATTTCTCAGGTTTACATATGTTTTCTGCATGTTCAATTTTAGATGTCAGAGGTAGAAAAGGACAATATTAGACAACAACTGAGCAGCAAGATACTACTTCTGAATCAGCTGAGAGAGGAAGCTCTGGAACTAGAAAAACAGATGGAAAGGCAGAGGCAAGAAATGGCTAGAAAAGAGAGAGAGCTGGAAGACCTGCAGAGTTTTATAAGTTCTCTGGATCCTAAAGACCCAAGACATGTAAGTCACTATTCCTGTTTGATGTGAATTATGACATCCATGAGTGGGTTAAGACCTCCACTGCTGAAGAAGGCAAAGATTGTCATTTTGGTTAAGTGCAGTGATTCTTGGCTCTTCTGTTTCCTGCTTCACCCAGGGCATTAGAATATAGTTATACTGGGCCACTACATCTCCCCCTTGATACTATTCAGGAATACCCTGGACATCCCAGAGTCCCAGGGAAAGAATAAGTTTGGGGATGCTCCAACATGAGGCACTTCAGAAGTAAATGATGTGATGTCTGACAGAGCAGCAGAGTGTGGCATGGGAGCAGAGGGTCATACTAGAATTCAATTGAGTCCTAGCTCTACATGTTCTCAGTGCTTAAAACATTCATTTAATGGGCCGTTTAATAACTTGGTGTTGTTGATGCGGCAGCTCCAGCTGACATATTTCCACAACCTAACATTTTAAAAATTGATTTTATAAACTCAAGTGCTTGATACTCAGCTGGCCTATCATGATGTATGACATGAAAGATAAGCAGAAAGGTTTCCAAGGCCTTAGGGTGTTCCATTGCAGTCCCAGAAGCAGATGGACTTACCTGAATGTAAGTCCCATTGAACACACAATGAGTTTGTCTTCTGATTACACACTTAAGAACACACTTTCACCCCTTTCTCAGAACTCTCTGCACATGTGAATTGTAGGAACAGCAAGAGAACCCAGTGCAAATGTAACATTGTTGGTCTTTATTGAATCTTAGATATAGATTGGCAGACCCTGATTAAGGAGGGAGTTGGTTGTTGCTGACCAGAATTAGCGTAGCTGGTAGGATTAAATGTGAATTATAGTAAACAAGGGGGCAACTGTGTTTGGGGGTGAAGTAATTTCTGTTACAAGTAGTGTCCTCTTGTCCATCCACAGCTGAGTCTCTTGTAAATGAACCTATAGCCTGCTCATCTCTCCATGAGCCATGCCTGATTTGTCAGTACTGGTTGAGAGCAAAGGATTTACTGTGTCTAGGTCTGTACCAAAACACTTGATGAACTGGGTACAAAACACTTGATGAACTGGGTAAACTAGACTGGATACTTGCCGAAGAGACATAGCTGTGGATGGACATGAGGACACTTTTAATAGAAACTATTTACAAAAAGACATTGGTTGGCAGCCTGTTAGTGGCATAAACAAGCTTAGGTTTACCTTGTGCCTGCATACCTCTATTTCAATTGTCATGGAGGCTGGTAATCTCCTCCACTCTATACGGCATCCATGGCCCTCCCACACCGGACTCACTGTTGTAATGTGATAGTCTTCCTGCATTTTGTTCCTGGTGGATAATGGGGAATCAGAGGAGCATCTGGCTATGTCTCCAGAGCCTGATGCAGGCGAACAACATCTGGATCCCTGGAGGACCCCAGTGGATCTTAGTGGAAGATGTCCTCGGTCTGTGTCTGACTGAGGGAACATAGCCATATGCTTCACTGACTCCCCGCAACTTTCCACTAGCCACAGTATGCCATGGGCAGGAGCTGTTCTAACAGTAGTGAGTCCTGTGGGTCCTGTGAGAATCTCTAGCAGTGTCCCCCATGTGGAACTCTTACTTTGAGCTCAAACGTGTAGGATCTTGGCTGAGTACAAAGAATATATGAAAATACCCTAGGAGGTATATGTCCTGGGAAGATAGTAATATGGTCTGGAGAATTCAGGGTGCTGGTTATGACTCCCTGGATCCTCTGAGTAACTTGGGTCCAAGAAATTTCTTTTTCCATTGACCTGTTTGGATGGAAAAGACCTTCAGTAGATGCCCTTCTGCATTCTGAAGGGAGGCAGATGGGAATGCTTTCTCCATGGTGGAGTCATTTCTTTGGAGTGCCTTTATTTTGGCTCCTGCCTATCTTCTCAAGAAAGAAAGTGGTGACAATTTCAAAGCCTGTGTATATTTGGAAATGACATCAGTCTTTCAGGACATACTAGATGCAAATGGCACATGAGAACATTCCAAACACCCATGCAATTAGTGATGCATTCCCAAAGAAGCATTGGGTTTTTGATTCTCTTTTTTTTTCATGCCATCTGGCAAACTGCTTTTGAAGTTGTTTTGTTCAAAGTAAAAACAGAAGTCCCAGTGGGTTCATCTCTGAACTCCAGCCAGTATTTTATTCAGGTGTTTACACTGTAGTGTTGGCTTGATGTTTTGATCTGCCTTCAGACACAGTTGTGGCTCAGGTGTGCTCTTGTCTTTCTCTTAAAAAGCAGTCGTGTGGCATCACCCTAAATATGTTTACTCAGAAGTAAGACCTACTGAGTTCAGTGTAGCCCCATCCCCTGACCATTGCGTATATTTAGGTCTACATTCAACATATGTTATTTAAGGTATTCAAAATGAATATGGGCTTTTTGAAATCATATCTACTCTGTGCCACCTTTTGCACCAGAAAATGCTGGTGTATTTCTATTCACATCCCAGGAAGAGTCATTAGTTAGTTCTCTTCTTGTGGTTTTGGTTGGAGAAAGTTCCTCATTAAAGAGGATCTCTCTCTGTCTCTGCCCTATGATGTTTCATGAAACGTCTTCTGACATTCTCAGAAGTGGATCTGTTGGCTGGGACAATGGTTAAAGCAGGAGGATATAGCCTGCTCTGCCACAGAAATCTAATTATTCCTTTGTTTAAACAGGGCTTGGCATGTTCAGGATGTCTGGGGGGCCAATTTTCCACCCCAGGACCCCAGCCCTGGAAATTGGGAGGGAGGACTCAAAACTGAGAGTGTCTGAATGTCTGTTTCCAGTTTTGTGTTTCAGAGGCTAGGAAGCAAAATGGTGGAAGGAGTGGGTGTTGTGCATTGTTTTAATGCACAATCACTGCTCCTGAAAAAGCGGGAATTTATTATTATTATTTAAACAGTAACAAAAGAAATTTCAGCAAGGGGATCAGAGGGGCCTTGGGGACTGCATGCAACTTTCAGGCCATATTTTGGCCACTCTGATTTTATGTATTATTGTTATTATATTATATTATATATATTACAAGAATTGTGCTTGTATATACTTTGACATTAATAAACTGACTTGCATATCCTTTTGTATGCCAATGAAAAGGCTATGCAGGTCAGTTTATTAATGTCAAAGTATATGTAAGTGTAATAATAATGCAGCTGCAGTACCTACAGACATAAAACGAAAGAACTGTCTAAGCTCGCAAAGACAACAGTTAGTTGTCTGCTGACCCCGTCATCCTTTGAAGCACCAGTGTTTTACACTTACTGTCTGAACTTAGGAACCTATTATGTGAAGGTGTTGTGCAATTTGTAGACAGGAAGAACTTCAGTGTAGGCCCTCCCCTTATCTTGCATAGGGGAATGTGAACATCAGTGGGCCAAAAGAGGAAAAGGAAGGAGTCTGGTTCCGTGGCTGAGAGTTTTTGGAAAGTGCCCTGGTCCACGGTGCGTCTGGTAAACCTCTATGTAATGTTAGGGTTAGCTTTCCAAAGACAAAGGGAGGTGAAAAGTCAAAATCTGCAGGATGTAAAAGGCACTGCCTATTATGTGAAGAACGTAATTGAAAATTTAGCTCTGAGTGAAAAAGAGAAATTGCCAAACCATCGTTGGAAAATTTTGGCTGTGGTTTAGTGAGACAACCCCAGCAATAACATAGAAGGATATTTTAAATAACTATTTTATTATTATTATTATTCTATTTTTGTATTATTTATTTTTTTATTAATCTTTTATTGATTTTTTTTCTTTTCTGAATAGGTATAATTATAATGTGTAAATATAATGTGATTATAGTGTGCTTAGATTAAGAGGAAAAATATATTAGTGTTAGTTTTATTTTTGTATTAGTAAGAAAAGAAGAAAACAATTATTATTATTATTGCGTCATTGTTATAGCCTTTTGCGGTCGGGTGTATTTTTCAGTAGAATGGTCTTATTCCAATAAAAAATTCCAAAAATTCCAAAATTCCAAATAAGTAAGCGAGTAGGTTCATGCGAGAGAAGGAAATCCAGAAAGCATCCTGGTCATAAATGATTTAGGATTGTGCAGATTAAAAGCATCATTTTGAATTTGGCCTGCAACAAGCTGGGTAGCAGCAATATTAATGCAAGATAGGTGTATTACACTCTAAGCAGAATACAGCCCATTTTTTGTATGCCAGGTTGTGGTGCTAGATGCAAGCAAATCCTCCATTTCTCTTTATAAGTGTATATCTTAGAAGATCAGTGGAAGAATGCTTCAGTAAGAGAGGGATAATGAAGGATAGCTTCCCTTGTCTTTTCCCAGCATGAAAGCCTGTGGTACAGACACACCCAAGGACAAAAAAAAGGCATTCCTTCAATGTGGATGGACCAGTTTTTTAATCTCATGCAGATACACATTTTAAAAGTTGTCTTTCAGCATTTCTTGGTGTGGACAACTTTGCTTAATTGGTCCCACAGAATATAAAATGGAAGTACTATATTGTAGCTACTGCTAAGCTTCCTGGAACTGTAATCTAGCAGAAAGTGTCATTGTACAGTACTTAGATGGGGAGAGTTCTGTACAATTCTGCAACTCTGTACAAGTCTGCAATCTTGCTGACAGCAGCAAGGTTAATAATAGCAAAGAAATGGAAAACACAAGGTGAATACCAAATAGAAGAATGGTATAATGAAGTATGGAATATAGCTATAAATGAGAAATTAACAAATATGGTTAAAGAAAAAAAGGGAGGGCCAAATAAGAACATTTTTGGTGGAAAATGGAGTAAATTCTTAGAATTTGTATTAATAAAAGGGGAGAGGAAGCAAACCTGAGTTGGAAACAATGGCATTTTGGAAAGAGGGATGAATTTAAAGAGAAGTCCCTGGGTGGAGGGAATCACTTTATGTTAATGAGTATATTTGTTTGTTAAGTTGTGTGCATAAATTGTATGTTTTTATTTTTATTTTTTTTAAAAAATTAATAATAAAAAACCCAAGTCTGCAATCCTGTGCCCATGCGGGAGTCCTGTCATATTCACTTGGTCTTGCATCCAGTTTACTGTGTATATGGGTGGATCGCAAGACGTTCAAATATTGTTAAACACATCTTGGTTTCATTTTTTAAAAATAACGACTTTTATTAATCCAAGCCATTTTATGTTAGCAGTTCTGGTACAAAGTCTAGTGAATTCTAATATAAACATGAAGATCTGTATTTTACATAAAAGAAAGAAAACGTTGTTCTTGTCATACTTCATGCTTTCAGATTAGGTGGGCGTGCACAAAATCTTCTCATTCCAAATCGCCCTTTGTTTTTGAGGCCCAGGGGCTCACTGAGAAAAGGAACTGCCAAGTCAGCAGTCCAAAACTGGAGCCCTCCAATAGTAACATTCTGTATATTGCGGGGCAGCTTTCTAAACAAGAGGAAACGGCTTTCTCAGGAGACCCAGCTCAGCCTTTTGGAGAGGGGAACGGCCTGTTACTAGCCCCAGAGTTGATTGGCTGCCTGTGCTGCTTCCTGTGTTGTGATTTAAAGCAAACGGGACAGAGTCCAGCTAGCTGAGACAAGTAGGGATCGGAGCACATGTTACCGCTGTACTGGGCGTCACAAAGAAACGCTCACAACCCCAGGGACTTTACTTGTTTCAAACCACATCCTAAGCAAAGCTCAACTGTCAAATAGAGAAGCTGATGCAGAAGGGGAGGTTGGAGATTAGGGGAACAATGTTCCGGTTAAGCAACTTTTTCTCAGCACTGCTTTCTTTCACAATGAGTTCCGAATCATGAGTGGGGCTTCAAGCACATGATTTGAAAAGAAAAGAGGAAAGAGAATGCTGTAAGTGCCTCCTCCCACTCTTTAACCCACCCCTATCAAAAGACCCTTGAGAAGCTTTGGTAGCTGCAGATAACTTTTATAAAAGGACAGTGTTAAGCTGACATTCTTTTTTTTTTAATACGATGTATTTGGCTTGTGTTATTGCAGATGTTTAGACTCTTTTGTTGAGTTTCCTGCTTAATAAACAAAATCGAGATTTGGTCAGAGGATAGTCTTGCTAAAATGAAATTTACTGCTTCAGCCATTTTGCATTACTTCGGCTCCTATGTAAAAGAGCAAACAGTATAGTAGTCTCCATCCTTCAAACTCTAGCAGTAAGGAAGAAATAGTAATACTGTACAGAATATTGCATTAAAGAAACAGTTACATCTAACTGTTGAAGCATCTCCTTGTGTGTATACATTGTCTTTTTATGTGCATATGTTTCTTATTCATTCATTGTGTGTATACATTATCTTTTTAAATGTGGGTGTTTTCATATTCATTCTAGTGACTGCTGTATGCCTGAAGCCTTGGCTAGAAGGGGTCTACACTCTAGGATTTGACCCTCTGTTTCTAAGCCAAGCACACACTTCTTTAGTTCAAACTAAGTGTTGATAACAAAGCAAGCCTTTGTGACAGTTTTAGGTATGATGTCATGCATGGTACTTATTAGGAGGCTCTGCGTACATTTATGCTTAGTTGAAACTGGATATTGCAACTTATATTCTCTGAATGTAAATATCTTATTTGTAAATTTAGGAGGAGAGAACAAAAACAGCATGTTGGTACAATACTATCAGAAGTATTGTAATTATTTTATATAATTATGGATTTAATACAGAAGAGCTGGCACTAATCTGTTATTGTCACTGGTGACAGACATTTACTGTGAGATTAGTCATTGGTGACAGGCATTTACTGTGAGATTATTGTGAGTGATCCAAGATAGGGTTACAAAATATTTTGTGTACCTTAAGGGCATGCTGAAAATAACACCCCTGTGTTGTTTCCCTCTGTAATGCAGAACATATTTTACCTTATTTTCTTATATCATCACACTGTAGATTTCACTGCTAGTAGCACCCATTGATTGAGGGCAGGGGCAGGGAAACAACCAACATGATTGTACTGGGAGATGGAGTCAAAATTACTTGGTTGCAAAGAGAGAACCGCAATATAGGGATATCCTTTTTCTGCAGATTACAAAAGTTTCTTGCAAAATATAACTTCTCATCAAGCAACTTCTTTAGGGAATTGGTGGCTACATTAACACTGCATGATGATCAAAGACAATCAAAGATCTGGAAAACAAGTCCTATGAGGAACAACTTAGGGATATGTTTAGCTTGAAGATGTTGTGTTCAAGTTTTTTAATCTGAACCATTGCATTTTATCCACTTAATGTTATTTGTGTTGTTTACTTTGAGGGTTTTAATAAAAAGAGGGCTTCAAATCTTTTATTTTAAAAAAATGCATTTTCTTTGAGTAAGACATTGTAGATATGTGATGCCACCTGACCTACAACAGAATGAAATACCTGGGACAGGGAGAGAGCAATGAGAAAAGGCAGAGGCTAGTGACTCCGCAAAAATACATCCTAGTGGGCTTCTCAGAATGGTGTTTCAAACTGCCCATAAAATGTTTTTTCAGCTATAGGAACCATTTCCAGCCCCCTGAAAAATGTTTCTTCCAACTGTTTATATGTTTGCTGTTTGCATGAAAAAGAGCTGGAAGCATCTTGAAGGTCATCTAGAAGCACAGGAAGTTGTCTAAAAGTGAGTTAGAGCAGTGGCCCACTTGGCCCAGTATTGCCAACCCTCTCTGACAGCAGCTCTCTAAGGTTTCAGGAAAAAATTCCTGCCCTACTTGGAGAGCCCAAGTCTTCCCTGGTGGTCTCCCATCTAGGGAACAACCTTGCTTAGCTTGTGGAATTAGACAAAATCAGAAGTGTTCAGAGTGGCTCAGTGTCTTGTGACTGAAGTAGCATTGTTCATGTATTTGTGTTAGCTGGGTCATCTTGGGAAAGGCCTGTAGTTCAGCAAGTAGAGTACATGCTTTTTATGCAGAAATTCCCAGAGGGAAGAAGACCCCTTGTCTAAAACTCTGAAGAACTGCTTCCTATTAGGGAATCCTAAACTAGATGAAACTATGTTGATTCTTGATTCTGGAGAAGATTATTCCATATTGCAGAGCATCTGTGTTTGGGGACATGGAGGGCCTAGAATATTTGAGGCGGGGGGGGGGGGTTGGCAGTAATATTCAGATTTTTTTTAAAAAGCATTGATTTGAGTTGGCTGTTTTGACTGACATTCACAGGCTCACATGAAGGCTCAGAAAGCAAGCAAGGAGCAGCAACTTGATACAATGAACAAGCATTACAAACAGCTTGAAACTCGGCTGGATGACATGTTGTCTCGGATTGCAAAGGAAACTGAGGAAATCAGAGACTTGGAGCAACAGCTCACAGATGGTAAAACTTTGTAAAAATAGTTTCATAATTTTTATAGTCTGTAGTGTACTGTTTCTACAGAAAAGCATTCATGGTTGCTGCAAGAAACACCCATATGATGAAAGTGTACATATATCTGTGTTGGTTGTCTATAAACGGTTGAGTCATTCTTAATCTGTGGAGCATTGTTCACCTTCTTGTTGTAGGTAGGAAGCAATCAGCCACATATCATGGTTGACAATCTGGGACAGGAGACCAAGTCTCCCCCCCTCCTTACTCACTGTTGCAACCACACTGATAGTTACTCCGGTCTTGAATGGTGAATCAGCATGTAGGTCAAGGATGGGCAACTGCTCAGGGGGGTGGGTGCCATTCCCCACCCCACCCACTGGGCCGCACCAGTGCATTTCAGTGTGCCCAAAGTGATGCAGTTTCACTTCTGACTGCCATTGGGGGGGAGGGGCAGCTTTTTTCCTTTTGTGGTTTTTTTTTAGCTTTGGGGGGGTCTGAGTTGGAAGCAAACTGCTACATTTTAGGCAGTTTTGGCAGCTTTCTGTCAACCCCCCCCCCCTGAAAATCAACCCCATTTGTTTTAAAAAAAAATTGAGGGGAGTGGTTTGGGGACTTCTGGGCCCACACTAGAAGATCCCAAAGGCTGTATGTGGCCCATGGGCCACACTTTGACCACCCTAATGTAGATAAATCCTAGATTTTCAGTGGGTGCGCTCTAGTTGGGAGTAACAATCGGTTTTATGCCATATTCTGTAAGCCCCAAAGCACTGTTCTGCCTCTCCCAGCAAAAATCTCATATATGGGACATCCTATTCAATGGATTCAGAGCAGTCACCCCTGCCTGCTTCACCAAATGCTACCGGCTAGCTAGGACCCAAATGCTCAGTTATCTGTCAGAGTGATAGAGGTGATTAGTGAGCAGACTGATTATTGGTCCACAGCCTCGATTTGACTCACAAACTGTCTCGTGATGGCAGTCTGTGCGCTGGAGTTGCTCTCCGTTTGTAGTAGAAGAATGTCAGCTGAAGTATTTGGAGATTAGCTTCTTTAAAAACTCTGGTTGTTCTTTTTTTCTCCATGGGGCAATAATAATTAGATAAAGAATTTTCATGTGGGGATAGTGCCAAGAAAGAAGGACAGTAGCTTGGTCAAAAGAACAGAAAATGGAATGACTGTACGGTCAATGATAAATAGGTTCCTACCTTAGTAATTTAATCTGTGAGCATTTATTTGTTGTGTTCAAAGAAAAATATGTAGTTTATAGGTAATATATAATTATTTCGATTCTTGTTTATCCTCTAGTGGGTTTTCAATCCCAGAGAGTTCCACAGCAGGAAATGTGGCGAAGTTTCTTTTTTACTAGATTAGCTTCCTTTCCAGGAGTTTTTGATTGCTTTCAAGTTCTGTATCATGTAGAACAACAAGGTGGGTGATTTTTCACAATGGAAATGTTAGGTAAATGCAAATATACTTAATCAGTTCAGATAGTGAAATCCAAGGTTATTTCTCCCATGTAAATGTACTTTTGGATTCAATCAGTATTGTTATCATAGCTTTTTTTTAAAAAAAAATCTGGATTTGTTCTGCTCTTCTTTGGCCAACTTAATTGTTGAAAAACTTGTTTTCTTTCTCTCCTGCTGTTCACAGGCCAAATAGCAGCAAATGATGCACTGAAGAAAGACTTGGAAGCAATTATCACTGGGTTACAGGAATACTTGGAGAGTGTTAAGTGCCAGGCCAAACAGACCAGCAATGAATGCAAGGAGTTACGGAAAGATAAGGAAGCTTTGCTGCAAAGGGTGGAAGAACTGGAGAATGAAAGAAGCCAGCTGGAAATAGTTGCCATGGATGCAGAAAACCTGCGAAAAGTAGGATATAGGAACTGATCTATAACCCAAATGCCAGGCTATATTCTCCTACTCACTAGCAACCATGTCTCAGCCAGACCCAGTATTGTTGTTAAGCAAAATGAGGTATAGCCTCAGGCAGCAAATAAGCAGTTGTGCCATACGTCACTTCCTTCTCTCTCTACTTGGCCCAGTTTTACCTAGTGGTGAACAGCTCACTGTCCTGCCTTGCAGATCGTGGTGCTGCTCTTTCTTACCACCACTGCTTCCTAAAAGAGTGCAGAGCAAGCCACGTATGTTCTGTGATGACCAACAAACTTGGCCATCCTGCTGGACATCCTGAGAACACCACAGCTTACTTTCTTGCCCTTCTCCCCAAACCACACCAGGTTGGAAAAGCAGCTGGGAGGGGTGGTGCCAACTGTTTCTCCTAGACAGATGTCCCTTGTTGCATCCACGTCACACATCCACACATGGTATTAAGAAGCCTGTGTTTGGCACTATATCTTGCCTTATGGATTCAGAGCTGTTGTGTTGGTCCCCCAGATCTTCTGGTAGAAATAGCTTAACTCCTTTTTCATCCCACGTGACTGCTCTGAAGTGCCTGATCTATGGAGTGCAGTTACTGTCTGGCATTGATAGAAGCTGTAGCCATGCAGTTGACAAGACAATCCCAAATCCTAAACTACATCTTTGATTTCAGGGAATTGCAGACCTTGAACGTGCTCTCCAAGAGCAAAGAGAACTCAACAAAGCCCTGCAAGAGGCCCAAGGAGACCTTAGTGCTTATGAGGCTGAACTGGAAGCTGAGCTGGAGGCACGAGACACAGAAGCCAGTCGACATAAGGAAGAGCTAGAAAGGCTGAAGCAACTTAGTCAGGTATACAGGCAACTGCAGAAAAAGAAGTCTGCCTTCCCTAGATTATAAAGCCTGGCTTCATTTTCATTTCTTAAACTATCTAATGATCATCATCATCCAGTGCTAATCATGTTGATGTGTAAAGGGAAGGCAACACTGGCTTTGGCTTGGCTTCCTGCAGCTGTTCTGCCAACTTTACCTTTTCATCCATAGGTAAAACTTCATAGCACAGGAATTTAGGAAAGGGGGCAAGAAGCTAATCTGCAGTATTGTGGTTGAATAGGCCAAGGGACTTGATCCCAACTAAGATTTTAATGCCATGGAACCCATTAGGTAGGCTCCTGCAATTTGGGACCAATTGGACAAAATACAGGCTGCTAGACAGGTTAAACTGCTTTCCATGTACTTGACAGTCTCTTGCTTTTGCATTCCAAGCAGGCAACAAAATTAAGAAGTTTATTGAAGAGCCACGCATATCTGGAAAGACAACCAACAGTCTTGTGGCACCTTGAAAACTATCAAATTGAGTATTGCTTGGAAGCTCATGCTATAGTACATGTATTGTTCTTTAGGGTGCCACAAGACTCTTCTGTTTTTGTTATGACAGACTAAGAGGGTGAATCCTTTGCAAATTTATACATGCTTGGTGGTCTAAATTTTGTTAGGTAGGTTATAAACTGTGCAGACATGGGAAAAGTGGACAGAAGTACCTTATTGATGAAGAACTAGCAGTCCGTTTCATTGGAGTTCCATGAAGTATCTGCAGCTCAGGTTAATTCCTACATTTATTGGAGAACGTATTCTAACAGATAGGCATTGATGGGGACCATTCAGCTTTAAACATATTTTGATGATTTGCAAGGTGGAAATAACACTGAGGTTTCTAAATTGGACCTCCTTCCCCCTGGGGAATAGCTAGAAAGATGACTTGTAGATAAAGGGATTCCCAACCTGTCTCCCAGTAATCTCCAAAAAGCAATGACGGGGAAACTTTGAGCTTCTAAAAAAAAAAAAATAGTTTCAACTAGAATTAGATGCCAGTATAGGTAAGCAAGACAACCCTGTCTGTCCAAAGGGAGGCAGGTTAAACAAAATATTAGGAAGCACATGGTGCAGACCAGAATGATTCAGGAGAAATTTTCAGTTGTGTTCCATCCAAGGTATTTACAGAAACAGACCTCATCAAAGTTGAGAAGTAGGTCCCTTGTTGGAAGGATGATTTCTGCCTCAGAAGAAAGAACTGTTCGTCCATTATCTGTTTTCCATTTCAGAATTTGTTCTTTTGGTTTTTATTGGAAAAATCTAAACGAATATTTATTTCTTTACACACCTTTCTTTTGTTCTCTCTCTCTCTCTCTCTCTCTCTCTCTCTTTTTTTTTTTCCCCCTTGTTGGGAATAGCTGGAACACTCTGCTCTTCAGGCTGAACTTGACAAAGAAAGACAAGCCTTGGAAAATGCCTTGACCAAAGCACAACTGTTGGAAGAGAGGGAACAGGAAAATAGTAAGCTTATTTCCCAGTTCAAACAGCTACAGGTATAGTATTTTAATCCCAGTTTTTATGCCTTTGAATTAGTACATGTGACACTCTGACATAATTTTCAAAAGGCTCTGGCTGTTTCTTTAAGTGGAAGTCAATTATGCATCCATGCAATATGTTGTCGCTTCAGGCAAGTCTGTTAAAAATTAACCAGAGCTCTGTCTTTGACAAATTCAGTTAGAGTTGTCAGGGGAAATTATTATTTTTGTAACAAATTGTTCCCTGTAGCAAATGGCTTTTAACTCCATGGGGGTAGCTCTGTTAGTGATGGTACTCCATGAATATGTTCAATTTCTATCCATTTTTAATTTATAGAATTTTTTTAAAAAGAAAACAAGTCGTTTTCTCTGAGAGGAGATAACTGTGATCTTTCAAACCTGTTTCTTACAGAAGGATAATAACCTTTTGAAACAGAAGCTGAAAGATGCCCAACACCAACTGAATCATGCAGTTGACAGCTTAATTCATCCTGAAGAAGTCTTGTCTCGTGTGAGTGAACTCAAAAGAAAACTACAGACTGGTGCAGAAATCAAGTGAGTTAAAATCAGAGGTGTGAAGCATTCATAGGGAGGGGAGAGGAATCTACAAATACTTCCTAATTCATACCCTGGAGCCACTTGCGACTCTGTGGTGTACCTTTTCTACTATTTCAGGTATGCATGTCCCTTTCAGACTCTGGAAAATATTGGTTTTTTGTGTTTTATGAAATGGCCTTCAGTCTCAAAGTACCAAGGGAATGTGAACATAGCAGAGTTCTAGGTGGGGATGATTTTCAGTGTGTCACTCTGTGCAATACTAGAAATCTGGTGATTGAAGGAAAATTCCTTATTTGGGGTGCAAAGTCCTTATTCCCCCCTCCCCCCATAGCTACACCCTTGGGCAGAGACCTGCATTATGTCTGGACATCTCACTTAGCTGCAAATCTTAGGTCTTTAGAGTATTGTTGATCACTAAGAAATCTGTTCTCTTTTTTTTTTCTTTCCCTCTCTTGTTTTGTACAATGGATTTTTTTCTTTTAGGTGTCATAACTCAAATGATATTTTAGGGAAAAGTCTTAGAGATCTGCAAAAACAGTTTGGTGAGATCCTTGCTCATTTACAACAAGAGAACGAGGCAGCCCAGGCCAGAGAGAGAGAACTTCAAAAGGAGATGGCATCTCAGCAAGCTAAGCTGGAAGAAGCACAAGAAAAATACAGACTGGCCTGCAACAGAGCTGCCGAAGCCAAAGTAAGAGGACTGCAAATTATGCAGAAGGGTGTGAAAGATCACTCTTCACTTCTAGCTTTCAAAGAAATAGTGGTGTCAATCTGTTCCAACAAAGAAACCACACTGACAGCTTTCATCCTCTGGGGATATGACAAACATTCTCAAGTTGCTCAATCAATCAATCACTTGATACTGCAGTTGTAGACCCAAACATTAAATAAAAACATACATGGAAAGCAGTATAGGATATATCTTAAAATGACTTATAAAACATCTATAATTTAAAGTATCTAAAATATTTAAGGTGTATCTAAAATAGGATGTGCAGCTTAATATGTTGTATCTTTACTGTTAGTGAAAGGTCACATCACATCATGTTTCCCCCTTTCTGGCATTTTACCTTCAGATTAAATCTGAGAAAAGACAGAATGAGACCAGAATTCAACAGCTAGAGAGTGAAATCCAGAATCTAAGTGAAAAGCTGAAGAGCATGGAAGAAATCCAGGGGCTCACGGATCAACAGCTTCAAGAAGCTGAAGAGGAGAAAGAAAGAATTCTTACTCAATTGGAAGATCTGGCAAACAGGGTAGGTCTGCACAGCCTGAAAAATATGAATAGTTTAGAACAGCTTTTTTCTATCTGGTGCCCTCCACATATGCTTGAGATCCAACTCCCAGAATTCTCTGTATAGGAACAGTGGCCTAATGTACAGGAAGCCCCCGCTTATCCGACAGGTTAGGGACTGCAGCAGTGTTGGAAACCCGAAATTGGTCGAAAAGCAGAACCCACATAGGGAATTACATTGGCTCGCTGGAGACTGCCTGCACCTGCCCACACTGTACTTGCAAAATCTCTCAGTCAGCTTGGCGACTCCCCCCCCCAGCTCATTTTGCAAGCAGCGCACACAAATCAGTCCCAAGCACACCTCCGTGGGCAAGAACTGTCGAAAGAGTGGATTCCTTGTTGAATGAATGGAACTTGTCCTTAATTTGCAAGTGTTGAAAGAGCGAGCCATCAGATAATGAGTGGTCAAAAGACAGGAGCTTCCTGTAGTATAAAGAATCTGAACTTAACTTACCTGTAAGTACTAGTGCAGCACATCTCTGGGGCAACAAGTTGAGAAGTAAGATGTGTCTTTCTACATAACACTTGTGAAAGTACCTAGCTGTTTGAATATGTTTCTAACGTGAATGTTTGCTCTGAAAAACAGATGTACTAAAGTCCAACTGCTGCATCGATTATATCATTTTTCATTTCTGTTGAATGGTTCTTTTCAGAAAAAAGTTGAAGATGCCAGGGCCCAAATGCAATTCCTTGGCATTGATAAAGAGCTGAAGGAGTTAAAGAGAGCAATATCAGCATCAGATAAACAGGCAACAGCAGAGCTCTGTGCAGCTAAAGATCAGCTAAGATCACTTCGTGGGACTGTATCCCGCATTAATCAGGAGCGCACTGAGGTACAATATGGTAGAATTGTACACTTCAGTTGTGTGCCTTCAAGTTGTTTCCGACTTATGGTGACCCTACAGCAACTTTATCGTGGGGTTTTCTTGGCAGGATTTATTCAGAGGGGGTTTGCCTTTTCCTTCCTCTGAGGTTGAGAAAGTATAACCTGCCCAAGGTCATCGAGTGGGTTTTCATGGCCGAGCAGAGATTCAAACACTGGTCTCCAGAGTCATAGTCCAATGCTCAAATCTCTATACCATGGGATTTACTTTTCTTGAAGCCATAGGGAATGTTATGTGGTTCTTATAATTTGGGCATGAATTTCAACTATAAATTGAAGAGCAAAAGAATGTAATGATTTTCATTAGTAATAAAATACCATACATTTATTAGTAGGATATACTACTACCTTACATCTGTACCTTATACTGTACCTTACATCTTAGTGAAAGAGTAACAAAGAAACAATAGAACCATTGCTTGGTCTAAGTTCACTTTTCTATTCTAGGTGTTTCATATCCGAAATTATTACTGCACCAAATTATGGCTACCACTTCCAGGTCACTCTTGTAGCTTCTTAATAAAAGGAGCCAGCATTTAGCTACAGGATTCAGCCCAAAGCTGGACCTTATTAAACAGGAAGAATATATTGGAGCTCTCTGCCGATGAATTCAGCAGGAGTGGTACCAGTACAAAAGAATAGCACATTTCACATAAGAAAATTAACAAGACACACATCAAATTTATAGAGCTTTCGGTATTATAATCAATACATAATGCCAGTAACTGTGTAAAATAAATAAAGACAACCCCTTCCTTCTTTTCTTTCTTGCAGGAACTTCAGGAAGCAGAGAAATCCTGTATGCAGGCCACTCAGGCTTCTCAGGATCTTGCCCGGGCAGAAGCAGAAATAGAATTGTTGCAGAAACTTCTGAAAAAGAAGGAGGAGCAAGTATGTTGTTATTCAGTCCACTCTGCACATTGCTAAGGAACACCAGACGTAGGGGCAAAAGTGAAACTTACCTAATTGGATATGAGCAGGAAGTAGAAGATTCACTTTTACGTCTTCCAGTGAATCCTTAAAACACAAGGCCTGGTTTTCAGGAACATTTAGTAGGTTTAGGTAGATCTCAGAGTCAGATGGTGTGTGTGATACCTCACTGAGTTTGTCATGACTTACTTGCCTTTGGAAAGCGGTGAGAATATCCCATGTGAGTCTCTAAACTCCTTTGCTAAATTTTCTGACATTATACCAGCATTTGCAAAATAGCTGACTTGCAAAAAAGCATCTGAGGAAGCCAAAGGCAACCCCCTCTGAACAATCTTGCCAAGAAAACCCTGTGATAGGTTCGCCCTAGTGTTGCCATAAGTTGGAAATGACTTGAAAACATACAACGACAAAGATGTTCCTGTATCATTTCAGTATGAAAGGGAAAAAGCTGCTGGTGAGACTACTGTTTCCTGTTCTCAAAAAGAGGAGATGGATAAGTTAAATCAGCTCCTGAAATGCCACAAAACAGAAATTGACCGACTACGTAGCGCATTAGATCAGGTCAGAGCAGGTAATGTTTTCTCTCTTAATTTCTTTTTCCTCCATTGTGGTTGTTTTTAAACAAGTTTTTAAATATATTTAGATATATTTCCACCATTCTGCAAGCCAATATCTTATACCTAGGAATCGTAACAGGGATAACATTAGTTTCATATGATCCTTATGAGCTACACTCCGTCTTTCACACCATGTATAAACAAATCAGTAATCAAAATACACCTGTATTATTATCATTATTTATTGGCAGTGTTATTACAGCTAACAGAATTTGACACTTTTGGTAACACAAAAATACTTTTAAAAACTTAATTTAAAACTTGACTCAGTGAAAGCAGCAAACAGAACATCATTTTAAAATCCATAAACGGTTAAACCCAATTCATTCTGTTGCTGAAAATGCCTTTAAAGAACAGAAGAGGTTACTAGTTAGTCAGGATTTTAACATTTGAAAAGTTCATTCTGATTTTTAACATTCAGTGATACTAAATATGGTGTAGAATCATGAAATGTGCTGTCCACTACTTGAGGCGTTGGTTTATAAATATTAGTACTGTAAATGCATTAGTAACAGGCCTAGTAATTCTTTGTTCACACCTCAGAGGCCTTTTAAAATGTTGAACTGTCACGTTTAAATTGGAAAACATACTGTCTCTTGAAATATATTCTGTGCTATGTACATTGCATGCTCAGTTGTAATTGTGATCTGAACACTAACTAGGTGCTGGTGAACACAGTGAAGTTGACTTTTGAGTAAACATGAATAGGATTGACCTGTGTGTTTAATATTGGTTGCTGAATGTTCTTAAAATGTCACTCACCATTTGCTTCCAGTGACAAAATAAACAGAGAATCAAGCAATAACCATTTTAAAATTGAGTTGCAGTTGGTCACATTGATACGCTTCATTATTTACTCAGTAACTAAAACCCCACCTTTTAGTAGCTGCTGTAGAATCATAGAGTTGGAAGAGACCATAAGGGCCATCTAGTCCAACCCCCTGCCCTGCAGGAATACACAGTCAATAAACAATCAATAGGACCAATGCAGCTACTAAAGGTGTGTTAATCCATCATCCAAAATGGTGCAAATTAAATATTCAGTTTTATATATTTTTGGCATTTCAGACCTTATAGACATACCTCGCTCACTCAGATTGCAAGGATGTCATTGAAGATGTGTGGGTAGAACCTGTGGAATTCTAGAAGCCAAAAGGATAACTTCTAGATGTCTGTAGGTCAGGAGAATGGGATTCAGTGCCCCATTCAACTCCTTTCCCTTCATCATAATGAGACTCAGATGAGATTATGTAAATTACCCTCCATCATGGAAATATAGTAGTTTGGAACCACTTTCTCAGTGTGAGCATTTATGTGCTCAGTCTGACTGTCAGGTTCTTTAATTTGCCTGTAATTTCACACATATAGTAGTAATATGAAAATCTTAATTCTCTTGTAGGCTCCAGGGAAGAAATTAGCAGCGTTTTGAATGAAATTGCAGTACTCAAGCATGCCATCTCTCACCAGAATGATGCCATCGCCAGCATAATGGAACCACTCAAACAGAGGGGACACTTGTTTTATGTGCCTTCATCATCACAAGTATGAAAACTAGAGTGATGTTTGATGGGAAGGAATCAGAGACAGATATTATTTCCTCATGCATCTTTTAAAGTGCTTCAATGAATTTAGGAAAATGGAGATCATTATTAATTTTCCCTGGAGATTATCTGTAGTTGGCAAATGACATTTTATTTCTGTCATGAGAAGACTTCAGGCTCGCAGGCTTTTCTGGCTCACTTTGGGTGAGAGAGAGGAAATATACTGTTAAAGACAAGAGTGCCTTTGTGCGTAGGCAGCCCACAAATTAGTTGTCCGTACCAGAACCAAGTGCACAGACCTGTCTTTTGGACATCTATCCTGTGTCCCAGCCCCTAAAAGAGAACAAAAAGGTGTTTTCCTTGCATTGCTATCATTAAACAGTTAAAAGTCAGAAAGCTTTGCAGATCTGTCTCAAATCACTGAGTGGTCTATTGGTAAATTCCAAGCTATTGTCTGCCCACCCCTGTTTTATATCAGACCTTTCAGACCTTTCCGTTTCATCAACACTAGCTGCTCTATAAACCCAGGCTCTCCAGAAATAATAACAGGTAGTTGTACTAAGCCAAGAAGGAAACCATTTTGAGCCTCCTAAATCTGAGGCCTGCACTATACTTTTGCACCCCTAGTTCTTCCTTGCCGCCACAATGTAGCAGTGGGAGAGGCCAGTTTCTATGGAAGGAGCAGGTGATCAATCAGTCCCTGGCTGTATTTGTGTGAAAATTGAACAACCCCTTCAGGAAGTCCTTACATTGCTGTCATTTGAGTAGTTCTGAGAGCAAAATTGGTTGCAGACTACTAGTACATGTGTTTCTTCTGCAGATCATAGCACCTCCTCCACACAGTTTTTGCTTTAATTGTAGCACATAATGCTTTAACATATACTCCCTTGTTTTGTAAGAAGAAACCATCAGGTTTGTACAGTGGACTTCCAAACCTGTTATGCAAATCAGTAGCATCTTGCTGTGTGTTGTAGCTTGTCAGGGTTTCATCTAAGCCAGTGTTATAAATGACTCCGTTCACTCTCAGTCATACCAGATATCCATGTTAATAGGCCTCTTTCTTGTAGCTACTTATTCATAAATCTTTGCACTATGCTTTTCTGACTGAGGTATTTGTTCACATTGATCAATGAGTGTCTGCTTTCAGACAACATAGTGTTGAGCCAGTAAAAAGGATGCATCATGTTTAACTTCAAGGTACAGCTGACCAGATAAAAGGAGTAACCAACAATTATATTGTCCCATATTTTGGACATTCATAACAGAAGCTGGACACAGGGGAGTATTTTGGTCCTCCCTCTAGCAAAATTACTCAAGCACTTAAATAGCCCTTGCTTCCCTTTTTTTACTTTGAATATCAGTTCTTTATCCAAAAAGACAAAAAAGAAATAAAGGGAGAGACTCACAGATGACAATGGGTAATATTTTCATGAAATGTTTGTCTTAACAATGTCGTTGTGTGTTTGTTTGTTTCCCAAATCCTTCTTAAAGGCATCTACTCCTGCATCTCAAAGTACCAAAGACTCTGGTGTTGGTTTACAATGTCCTGCATCAACCCCAGTCAACAAAGGACTTGGAGAGAGCAAGCAAAGCAAGAAGGAACATTCAGCTTCCCCTACTGCCAGAGGGTGTTGGTTGCATGCTCCAGTCAGGAGTGGCCTACAGGAATCTCTTTTCAATGAAAGTAAGTCAGTTCAGCTGTCATGCAGTATCTGAACTTGATGGTTGTTTCTGTGCTTTTCCAGAACTGCCTAGCACAGAACAGTTTGCCAAATGTAGTTTCTCCTAATCCTATAAGAGGAAAAACATGAGTTTTCCACTATGTGACTGTTAAAACCACAGGCGACTAGTTGTGCTCAGAAACCCAACAGCCCTGTTATCCACAGGCATGCAAATTATAGCCTGTTTCTTTGCATTCTTACACAGAAGTAGGTTCTACTAATGTTACTGATTCTGCCATGACAGGATTGTGATGCCTTGTGCCTGCCTTTTTTGAAGGCTAATGCAAACATTGTCTGCTGTGGTCACTCCGTTTCTTGCCAGCATTTCTGTAGGTGTATCCTGTTGAACAGAAGCGGCTCCCCAACTTATACATTGTTATTCCTTCTACTAGAGATATATTTTTTAAAAAATATAACGTATATACTGGCCCAGATGAAGCTTTCAAAGTGGCAAATACAGTTGCATACATTGTATCTCTGGCTTTTCTTCACAAACGAAGATTCAGGAAGGACTCATCCCGTGCTTTCTGCAATAGGCCTCTTTCTTGCAGCTACTTATTCATTGCACTGATGACTAAAAAGGCCAATCTGAGATAAACAAGTCCGGTTGCAGAAAGCACAGCAGAAGGTCTCCTTGGGTGATGTTTCCGGGTTGTGATTCTTTCTGCATTGTCGTTTCTCTTCAAGACTTGTTCAGCGTGAGTTCTCAAACAGGGCTGCAGCATTTATAGTAAAATTAGACAAATGCAAAGCAAATTTGATAACAAACGACATCAGATATGCAATGCAGAGTGTTCTGTGACAATCAATGAAGAATGTTTCTGTACCCTGTATTTTATTCTTTTTGAAGGTGGATGTTTTTTTGGCTTTTTGTGTGTGTTTCTGTTCCCAGACTTCTTAACAGTGCTTTTAAGCTTTCAGGTCAGATTCTTTTTGCTGTCTTTCAAAATGCAGGGAACCAAGAAGAAGATGAACCGAATACTCATGATGCCTCTTCCTTTGTACCACCTCCTGGGTCAGCCATTTATTCTCTGCTGCCAGATGGTACTCCAGCACCTCCGGGAACAATTGTCTATGGCCCACCTCCTCCATCTGTATCAGGCAATGGAGGAATTCTTGCTCCAACTACAGTGATACACGGTTCGCCTCCTGCTGGAGCTCAGCTTATTTATTATGCTCCTGTTCCTGCTAACTGTTCAGTGCCTCTTGTTCCTGTTGGAGTGCTTCATTGCAACATCCCTGAGCATCACAACTTAGTAAGATTCTAATCTAAAAGAAGTGTCTTAATGTTGTGGGTGAGAATTGGGATGCCTGCTGGTTTTCACCTCCAGGCAACCATCTCATTAGGTGGCTTTAGGTAAGCCACTCTCTAGCTGTTCCCCAGCTGTAATACATGAATGGTAAGCATTGCTAAGCATCACTGCAGTAATGCTATGCCCTGTTAATAACTGGATTTCCAATAAATCTAAATTACGTAATTTTAAAAGAAGACTGATTCTTGCTTTTTAAGTATGCTTCTTTCCCCTATACGCACTTTTCAAATGAGAAAATGTGTCATGTAATTTTTTCGCATACTGAGAAATATATATATATATATATATATATATTGCTAATGCTTCAGATTTTTTTAGACCTTTCTTTCAAAATCTATGTATCCTTATTACTGAGAGTATGGTAATTACCATCTTTTATATAAAACAGATTAAACTTCCAGAACTACTACAAATGGATGCTTTCAACACAATTCTCCAGGTTTCTAGTCTATATTTGGGTGGTGTACACCCTGATAGTTGAGGTTGAGATACTTGTCTCTGCACACAGATTGGACAGAGCATGGAATTGTGTTTCCCCAACATGCATCTCCTTTGTATTCTTACATTTTTGCAGGCATGTACCTTCATGTGAAGCCTCAGGCATCCTGCTGCAACATGTCCAGTAACCTTGCTTGGAAGAAGGGGGGTCACGTGAAGAGGTATCCTTCCATCATGAAGGACTCTGCAGCATTATACTCTGTGCATATTTATCTGTTGCAGGAAAATGAAATCTTAAGGTTAGAAGACAGAATAGACAAGTTAAAGACTCAAAAGCTGGAGGGCAAGTCTGCTAGAAACTCTCATCATGAACATAACAGAGATATGGAAGAATTGCACCAAGGCATTCAAGATCTGTTGAGTCAAAGAGAAGAGCTGGAACAGCAAGTAACGGAACTACGGAGGATAGCCCAGAAGCGAAATAAACGCAAGTAAGGAGACTATCAGATTTATCAAACAGATCTGCTGAGATTTCCTCTTGTATTCTCTGCTTATGGTGTCACAACATCCCTTCCTGGAAGGATAGGACTTGTGCAGCTGTCCAGATGTTGATAGACTGTAAGTCCCAGCAGCCCTAACCAGCATAATCCAGCAACAAGGGAGGGTGGCTGTTGCAGTTCAACAACTTCTGTAAGGCCAGACAGTTCCCACTGTGGCTTTTGTGTCATGCACTTTTGACAGGGTGCTTGTGGGTTTCATTAAAAGCTTCCCTTGTTTTTTCTTGGATAAATTCATGATCTCTCTGTGTTTTAGAGACTTCCTTGATGGGCACATGAGCGGCCTCCTCTCAGAGCTGGAGTTAGAGAAATCTCTACAGCACCATGAAAACATTGTGGATGAAATCGAATGCATGGAAAAGACGCTTCTGAAGCGACGGGCAGAACTGCGGGAGGCAGACAGACTTCTGGCTGAAGCTGAAATTGAACTTGAAAATACACGTGGAAAAGTAATTTTTGATTTTGTCTGTGTCAAAAAGTGGTGTCAGAACATCAGAATTCCATAAGACACATTAGAAGCTCCAGCCTGTCACCTCTTGGCTACAGATAGAACTCTGAGCAAGAGTTCCTGTGGATTTTGTAGTTGTAAACAAATGAGAATTTTAATCAGCAGAATAGCTTCTTTCTCTCCATTGCAGCAGAGTAATAATAATAATAATAATTTTTAAAAAATAAAAATAAAAATAAATTATTTATATCCTGCCCCTCTACAAAACACAACCGGGGTGGCTTACAACATTTAAAATATACATTTAAAACCCTCCATCCCACCCCCACAGGACAAGTTGTTCCTACCGGATGGATGATGTTCCTTCCATATATTAATTTTTTCTCAGACCACAGGGAAGGAGCCATCATGGAATGGGTTAACTCTCGTTGTTGCCCAGACCAGGCAGGGGCTATATGATTTAGAAGTTTGCTTGACTGTTGTGAATCCCAGCTTCCCCCCACCCACCTCAACTCTTTTCCCTGCCTCACCCCAGATCAAATGTGCTTTGTCACTCCTCAGTTATCATAACTCTTCACCTTTCTATTCAGTCCTTACATCTCTGGCCTTTTTAAAAAAACATTCCTCTGCGGGGATCTTTGCTATGATAATAACTGAGTTTACAATTCACCTTCCTGATAAGTAGCCAATATCTCATTTACTGATTCTTTGTAATATAGCTTACTTCTCTATGTTAATGACAATAAGCAAGTGCTGAATAATAGGGAGCCTGCTAATTTGAACAGTAGCATTCTTCTCAAAAATATGTTTTTTTCCCTCTAGACCAAAGACACCATCCAGAAATATAATAGTGCCAAGCAGCATTTGTCTCAAACTGAGAAAGAAGCTGAGGAGCTAGAACGAAGGGCTCAGGAGATGGCTGTGAGGCTTGTAAAAGCAGATCAGCAGCTAAGGTAAACGAGCTATATGAAGTCACATTGTTTAGCCCTAGATAGTCGGGGTGTCATGTTGTGGCTTAGGAGGTACCTGTGGATTCTGAGTAGGTCAGGTGTGACTCATTCCAAGCCTTTCCTGAGAGGCTTGGAATGGCAGGTGGGCACAGATACCACCTGGGTTTCTCAGTCAAGTGACAGATTTTTAACAGACAATATGTGTGTTTCAATTGTTTTGATAAAGACAGTGCTGCTTTTATTTGTTTGCTATCCAATATTAGTATTTTACTGTAATATTGATCAACTTAACAATGTGCTCGGTGCCTGCCCCAGCCAGAATAGTAGCCTCAAGTATACTAGTAGCAAACATGTTGTTTGACTATGAATGCTTAAAAAGCCAAAACTATGGACCAATATTCCTGGATGCCAGTTTGCTGGAATTAATCCCCCCCCCCAAAAAAAACTTCAAGGGGAAACCCTCAAAACAACTGTTCAGTGCCTGAGTATGTGAGGGTGTCCATAGAGTACTGGTGTTGAAAGGAAAGAACATAAAGAATAAAGGAGAGGGAATGGAATAGAGTGTCATGGAAGGCAGGCAGCCTTGCTAACTTGAACCCTAACCAAGAGCATTCCACACTGCAGTATTTTGTTGCAGATTCCACTTGTAGAAATGTTAAATAGAAGTTTGAAATAAAAAAAATATTCAAGGACATGGGCCTGTAATTCAATACTACTGTTAGCCAACCTTGATCTCTTCACCACTCCATGAATGGATGACATATAAATGATAATAAATACAATAAAGATCACTCAAAGTCGCCACTCAGGTGAATGAATATTAATGAGTTTTTTTGTTCTCATGAGTACATGTCTTAGTCTCCTGCTGTGTGCCTCTTCATACCACATACTGGACCAAAGCAGCTAGACAGAGTGTCTTCAGGAATGGACAAGGTTGCAAGAAAGGATATGCTCAGAGGGGCTGTTGAGAAGGGATGTGGAATTCAGCTTAAAAGTGATCAGTGTCTTGTGGCTGTTGATCACAAGAAGATTCTAGGATTTGGGTCTTTTTGCTTAGACTCAGTATAAAAATAAAAGGGCTGTAAGAACTTGAAGCAGTCACCGTGAGTATGTAAACAGCAATAAACAGACCTTTATATGAATTCATTTCAGATTGCTTCAGGCAGATACAAAGGACTTGGAACAACACAAGGTGGAACAAGAAGGAGTTCTGAAGGAAATCAACAAAGTCGTATCAGCAAAAGATTCTGAATTTCAATCCTTGAGCCAGAAGATTGAAATATTGACTGAAATGTATGTTAGACTGGTTTGGTTTGCAGTTATCAAGTATGGGAGAGGAGTTGATGATGATGATTTTACTAAATTAAGTTAGTTAAAGGGGCTTTGTTTTTCATCCCCTTTGTGTTCAAACTGCAGCTGATGCTCATAATATTGTGCTCTACTGAGAGAGATAAAGAGCTATACAAACATAAATAAATTAAACTAATCTGGCATCATCTCAGAATCACAGAATCAAAGAGTTGGAAGAGACCACAAGGGCCATCTAGTCCAACCACCTGCCATGCAGAATATCCAGCCTCTGTTTAAAAACCTCCAAAGGAGGAGACTCCACCATACTCCAAGGCATTCCACTGCCAAACAGTTCTTACTGTCAGGAAATTCTTCCTAATGTTTAGGTGGAATCTCTTTTCCTTGAGTCCATTGCTCTGTGTCCTTGAGTCCATTGCTTGTAGTCCATTGCTCTGTGTCCTAGTCTCTGGAGCAGCAGAAAACAAGCTCGCTCCATCCTCAGTATGACATCCCTTCAAATATTTAAACACGACTACCATGTGAACTCTCAACCTTCTCTTCTCTGGGCTAATTGTACCCAGGTCCCTAAACCATTCCTCATAGGGCATGGTTTCTAGACCTCCCACCATTTTGATCACCCTCCTCTGGACACATTCCAGCTTGTCCATAGCCTTCTTGATCTGTGGTGCCCAGAACTGGACACACTATTCCAGGTGAGGTCTGACCAAAGCAGAATAGAGTGGCACTATTACATCCCTTGATCTAGACACTTTACTCCTATTTATGCAGCTGAGAATCGCACTGGCTTTTTTAGCTGCTACATCACACTGCTGACTCATGTTCAGCTTGTGGTCCACTAAGACTGCTAGATCTCTTGAAGGATCTCTGCACTCAGAACAGCCTCCATCTCTATATAGCTTCCTACTGTGTGTATGGCTGGTGTGATATGAAGAACTAAAGCAGTGTTCCCCAAACTTTGATCCTCCAGGTTTTTTTAGACTTCGACTTCCAGGAGCCCCAGCCATCTTGACCAATAGTCAGGAATTCTAGGAGGTGAAGTCCAAAAATCTAAGGACCCTCATTTGGGAACTACTAAACTAGAACTACTTCAACTGGACATCTCACCAGAACCACCAAATCTGTATAGCTTCCCCCCAGTTTTCTCTCAGCTGCTCTCACTGGCTACTGGTGCACCAGGCCCTAAAAATCCCTGTAAGATGGCAGCATGTATGTGCAGCCATGGACACGTGGGATTCACCAATGAGACTGAACCAGTGATAGTTCCAGGCTAGCCACAGTAGTATGTATTGCTTGCTCGCTCAGCAATTTAATTGAGCAAAAATGGGCCACAAGGTGTTTAAACTTCCTCAAAAATTAATTTAATTCCAAACTCTTCCAGTCTTCAGAAGCTGCAGGCAAATATACAAGTTGCGGAAGGCAATGAAGATCACCATCTCCAGATTCTCAAAGAAGCAGAGCATATTCTTCAGAGCAAAAAGAGTGACCTAGAGAGGCTGAAGGATGAGGTGAGTAGAATTTATGGTGTGGGGAAATTGGCCTGATCCATCCCATCCTCGGATCTTGGTAAACTAGTCCCAGGTAGCTTGAGAAGTAGGAAGCTTTGCTAATGAACAGAGGAGAGGAAATGAACCTATCTTACTAATGCAGTTGTGAAATTGTTAGCTGCTGTCCAAAAATTAAAAATAACAAGAGGCTTTCTCCTGCAGGCTTAGATTCCTGGTTTGGAATGAGATGTTTGAATGGGTTAATCCTTCCTTCCAGCAGGGAAAGCAAAGACCATGTGATCCAAGTGTTTTTTCGCCTAAATAATGTCCCTTGTAACTTCTCCCAGGAGAGTTCTAAAGGCATGACACATTGGAGAGGAAAGGGAAGTAAGGTCAGTTGGACTAGGCCAGGGTGAACAGATGAATACAAAAACAGGAAAAGAATTTGATGTTGGGAGGAAAGATGGTCCTGCAATAAGGATCTGCAAGGGAAAAGGGACTTTGGTGGGAAATAGGAAGGGCATTCATAGTCTGAACTGGAGGATTAGTTCCTATGGAGAGAAGGGTTCAAAGAGAAGGCTATAGAAAAAGAAGACAGATTTTGAGCAATAGGGCCATGGAGACCTTTCAAATGTATGTGAACAGTGAAGGCAGTAAAACATCCAAGTCACAGATAAGGGACACTCGACAATAAAAGATCTATGTCTAGGCTGCAGTCATGTCCCCATTTACTTGGGAACAATTTGCATTTAAGCCAATAGGACATGCATCTGAGTAGACATGGCTAGAATGTCACTGTCAAAAGACATGCTTACTTTTTACTTGCTCTCTGGCATTCCATGCCTAGAGATAAGGGGGCAGAACTCACACCTATGGCCTCCTGCTTCTCTTATGTGCATAATGGTGATGGTCGTAGTTATGAGGATAATAATAATACTTAGCATTTAGGTTATGTCTTATGGGGTTCTAGATATTTCAAAATATTATCTCAGTTATTATAACAACCACATGAGGCTACTCATAGCTGGAGGAGAGAAGGATTCATACTATAACGGTTAAAAAGAATGTGGACTTCTGCCTAGTCGGGTTGGCATGCAGGGATTAACCCAGTCGTAGTGGACTGATCCTTCATGCCATCCCAAGAATGGCCTGGCCCTGCAGCCCAGGCAATGACTGTTCCAGCCCTTGAAAGTTACAAATGTCCTGGGAAATTGTTCAGTCAAATAACTGCAGGAATAAAGTAGTGAGTGGACAATATTAGGTGCTTCTAGTCTGATTTTCATGCTTTCCTGATATGTTGCTGTAGACCCGAGCAACTTCAGAGTTGCTCACAGCATACGAGGAAGTACTTTAACATCCCCTGTTAAAGGCAAAGAAAAACATAATATGCTTGACGTGATAATTGGCATTAAGTAAAAAGTGAAAGGTACAGAAGTGACTGAATGAGCAGAATGCTAGTGATAATCCCAGAGTGGCAGCTATAGATCTATATTCCTGTTTGTCTCTTTCCTCTTTTTTAAGACTGCAGCGCAACAACAGGAGCTCCAGATTTTGGACCGAGTGCTTGGTCAAAAAGAGGAAGAGCTACATCATCTCCAAGATAGCATCATCCAGAAAAATACTGACCTTGCTGAAGCTCTCCGGGATGGCGAAGCTGAAGTGGCAAAAAAACAACGACAAATAAAAGTTTGTTTACTTATTTATTGGAGCTATTTATCAGAAATTGGAAACAGTTTCCTTGCAGATCTGTAGTTCAGACTATTTTGTTCCTTTACATCTAATTTGTGTTTTTCCAGCCAAATCAGAAGTAGGGTGTGGCAAGTAAAAGTTGCTGCACTTAACAGGGAATAAATAAATCTTACTGAACATCATAGGACATGCATATTCATTGGATACTTCAGCTAAGCCATTATAGTTTTTAAAATGGCCATGTTGGTTGTTTTGTCTAGGAAGCGAAATCATTTCTAGAAGAACTGAGTGTTCAGAAAGGAGAACTCAGTGCCCAGCTAAGTGAAAAAAGAGCCCAGCTTTCTCTGGTAACGCAGGAAATCCAAAAAGAGGAGGAGAAACTGGAAGAACTTCTGGGCCTTATAATGAAGCATAAGACAGGTTCGGCTTAAAAATCGGTATCATGTATTCATTTAATGGCATGCCCCCATTGACAGAAATGAAAGTGGCAAGATGGTGGGAAACAACTACAGCAAGTCTGTCATGTCCATAGACTCCAGATTCATGGATTTAACCAACCATTTATTTTAAAAAAATTTAAATACAGGGGCATGACAATTGGCCGGGGTAGGATGATGTGAGTTGTAGAGCATCAATTTGGGGGAAGGCTGATCTACTCCAACTGACAGCAACCATTCAGGGTTTCTCTCCAGCATTGTTGCCTGTGTTAATTTCAGCTGGAGGTGGCAGGGATGTCTTTTATTTCATACAGTTTGGGCTTTCTTAGAACTTAAGTAGGTTTTCTTTCTCTCTCTCATATCAATTCTCAGAACTCAAGCATGTTCTGGAAATGTTGCAGCTGAAGAATAGTGAACTAGAAAACCTAGAACTCCAGCGTAGCCAAAAAGTTGATGAACTGGAAAAAATGCAAGTGGCAATCTTGGAGGTAAGAAAGGGTGGATCTTACCATGATTCTATAACTTAGGAAGCCCTGTACAGTTCAAACATGGTTAATACCAGGAGGAGCTATAGACAAGCCCTTAAATTAATGGCTATATTCAAGAGGTTGCTCATCACCACTGTGCCAGGTAAATCCCACTTGCTCCTGCACATACTACATTTTTTAGATATGCACTGCAGATGACTTGTTGAATAGCAGCCTAAAAGTATAACATGAGATGCACAAGTATCTTGCTGGGACATTCACCAGGGAGTTGTAACTGGCTGTGTATTAATGGTACTCAGCAGCAAACCTAGGTTGCTTCCTTGCCATGTTTGAAATGGCCCATCCAGTGTCAATTTATGCATTATCTAGAAGAACTATCTTATTTCCTCAGGTACAAAGTATAATTAACTCAAAAAGTGTTGCCTCTTCAAAAAAATAACATGACTTTGAGGAGTAGTGTTAGAATGTTGTACTGCTTATTACAATAAAATTAAAATCTGTTCACTCCTGCACTTTTAATGTACAAAAAATCCTAGACAGTATGGAAAAGTTCCATGAAGCATGGTGGGGGAAAAAAATTTTTCCCCCCCCCAAAAAAATTAGCCATGCCACCAGTGGAAAAATAAGGATGCCAATCTATGAATGCTTTCAGCAGTATGAAAATGTAATATGGTACAACTATGTCATACAAGACATGAAGTAAGCATAGCAAACTTGTGTTCTGTGGCATCAAATAAAATACTTCCATGGTTTTATCTGTGCCTAATGTGTTCAATAGGAGCAATTGGAATTAGAGGATCTCCAGCAAGCCTCCCAGCAGCAGCGTGGGGAAGCAGAAGGCCAGAGGCAGCTTCTCAAGAAGACTCACCAAGAAGCAGAGCAGTTGAATTCTCAGCTCCGCAATCTCCAAAAGAGCATCAAGGCCCTGAGTCATGAGAAACAGCAGCTAGAGGAAAACTGTGAGAGCCTGGAGGAAAAACTGTCCCAAACCAAAAGGTAAACTGAAGAAAGATTTTTGTTATGCTGAATGTTGTTAGGACATGTCTGGTAGTTTGGTGAAGTCTTTTTTAAAAAAATAATACATTGGTACCGATTATGATTACCATCATTTGAGCTGCCTTTTTGAAGGACAGCCTTTGTAGATTTCATGTGACCACTATCATTTGCGAACGTAGGAATGGGCAACAGTCCATCACCAAGTAACTCTATACCAGACATTGGACTGCTTCTCGGCCTTTTGGCTAAGATCAAGTATGCCAGACATAGGCAGTCAGGGGCCCACCAAATGTTTTGAGCTAAACGTTCCATAATTTTTGGAATACGAGTCAGCTTTTTTTCTACACTGGCAATGGCAACTTTATTGCTGGCTTCTGTAAAAGTCAAGGACTTCGCAGCTCGAGGCAAGTAGTGTGAAGCATCTCAAGGGCACCATGTTACGCGTGTGTGTGTTTTCAAGTCACCTGTCAACTTATGCCAATTCCATGAATTCCATAGGGTTTTCGTAGGCAAAAAAAAAAAAAAAAGCCTCAAAGGTGGTTTACCAGTTCCTTCCTCTGAAATACAGCCTACAACAGCAGGTATTTGTTGCCGGTTTCCCATCCAAGTACTAACCAGGACTGGACCTGCTTAGCTTCCATGTTCAGACGAGATCTGGTGCTTTTAGGATATTTAGGGTTGTTAATCATGTTATATACCCCTGGTTTATACGAGAATATCCTAGAATGATAAAGTCTATAGACTTAGGCGAAACCCTTCTTCATGTATCATTGGGTGTAGGAGAATCATCTCTAATACATCAGTTGCTGTTAAAATACAGTTAACCTATCAGCATGCTATTTTCAGAAGCATTGTAGCTACTTGTGCTGCAATTCTGCAGTGTTACGGTCGTGAAATGGTTGCCTTGATATACAAGTTTAATTGTATGTGTACATGCTTTTTAATTGTTGTAGCCTTTTAAGCTGCTTTAACTTGTTGAATTCAAAAGTGTTGTCATTCTGTTTAATCTGAAACTGTTTTAAATTGATTGTTGTTTATATAATTACACTCCTCTGAAATCCCATGATAAAGAGCAGCATATAAATGTTCTAATACAAACAAATAAACATTGTTCACTGTAGAGTCTTAAAAGGCAAGAAGAATATACTATCTGAAATAGAAAGTCCCATTTCCCACACCTCCTGTACAGAGGTTAGCCATCCTCTGCTAATGTTGCCTGTGAGCCTCCAGAAGATGTTCGAATGACACGGGGAGATTCCCTGAGCTAATCTCTGCCAGTCCAAACCATGTACCAGAAACTAGCAGGAGACTTTTGGGTAGCATTCTTTAAATTAGCAACTCTAGCACAATCTCTAAGGCTGCTTGGTAGCACTTTATTGTAACGCCTTTCACCCCTAGTTTATCCCTGCAGCTCTAAGCAGCATTCACTTCTGTATTAAATCAAGTCCCACAATTGGAATGACAGGTCCCACCTTTCCATGTGATTGTTTGTAACTTGCAGAAATATCAGCAAACATACTAAACAACAACACTGTGTCTTATCCCATTTCACAGAACCTTGGCTTCTGCTGAAGACAGCAATAAAGCTACCCTTGCTAGCAAAGAAAAAATGAACTTGGATGTCCAGAAATTGCAGTTTGACATTGACCAGCTACAAAAACACAAAATATCTTTGAATGGAGACATTGGGAATCTACAAAAGCATCTTCACGGTAGAGAAAAGCTTTCTAGACAATTCTATAGTCATTGTTATTAGTGTATATGAGAGATTTTGTTTTAGCACAGCTACCCTCAAATATTTCTATCTTTCTTGATTACTACCTTTTCTTTCAACAAGCTGTAAAATGTATTTCCTTTAGAAAAAAAGGAGGAACTGAATATATTGAAGACTGAACTGAGTGATTCCAGGCATCATCTTCAGCTCCTGGAAGAGGTAGGATTCATTTAGCTTTAGTATTAAAGATAAAAGGCACAAACCAAATTTTGCATTAAAATACGAAGCTATTAACAAACATTAACAGCCCACTCCTGAATTGGGTGTGCAGTCTCTTAAACTCGAAGGAACTCAACTTCTGAATAAACATGCACAGAATTAGGCTGACTGTGTTGTGATGAAGGGCACATACATACTTAAAGATTATAATGTTGCTCCTGTTTCAAAGCTTGGTAGCAAGGATACGTTTTATTGGTACCTGAAGCATCACTGCTTCAATCTTGAAAGAGCTTAAGGTAATGTTTAATGGCGTCTAAGTGTTGCTTTTTTATCTTATTTTATTTTGCCCTGTAATGGCAGAATGTGAAAAATGCCACAAAGCAGAAAGAGGAGCTGCTTCGAGAACAGACAGCCCTGAAAAGCAGCATTGGAGAATATACACAGGAGTGCAAGAATTGTCAAGAAGCACAAAAGAAGATGGAAAACCAGCTGCAAAAAATTTGCAGGGAGCTAGAAAAGCAGGAGCAAGAGCAAGCTAAACAAGAGAAGGTACCTTGGTTTAATCCACTCTCTTGTATGATGGGTGTGTTCAGCTAAGGTGTTCAGCATGTTGGGGAAAAAATCACACTAACCATAATATAAGGAGGAAAAGGCACTATTCTTCTTGGTCAAATCAGTGGTCCAGCATCATTCCTGTCTGATTGTTAATCTTGAAAACCAGTGGAGAGTTTCTTGGACCAATGGGTCTTTTAGCCTTGATGTTTTAAATTAAAGAGGTCAGGAGATGAACCCTGCAGGCCATCACTGTTGCGCACACATTCTTTAGTTCAACTATCATGCTGTAAGTGGAATTGCTTCTTTAAAACCATGTGTGGAAGATCTGTTATTACTACCTCTTTTAGGATAGTGTGTCCATTTTGGAAAATAAAAACTCACGTATCATGCTGACCTGTGGGAACACACTGTTGTATACTGAAACTAAATGTTAGTCCATGCACCTTGCCGTATCCTGTTCTGTTCTCAGACAGGGGTGCTCCACAGCCCTCTTGACTAGCAGTGGCAGGGACTGAACCTGGCACCGTCTTCATGCAAAGCAGTGCCCCACCACAGAACTCAGTCCCTTTCCAAACCCAAATGCAGTAAACTGGTTGCTCCTTGAGTGTGAATTAATGCCTACTCCCAGAGACTTGCTACAAAAGGATTTTCTTGATTCCCCCTGCCAACACAAATCTTTCCCTTCACATAATTTCCATCTATTTGTGACACTCTTGGAGGAAGTGATGGAAAGACTTGATGTCTCCATGGAGTAGCAGGGCACGTAGGAACAAGTCCCTCCTTGACCCCTGTTGACTGTAACTGACACATGTGATTAGACTGGGGGGGAAATACCCTGCCTAAAATGTATGAAGATCTATCTTGAAACAAGAGAGGATTTGGGAGCCTTGGTGGCTGTATGTGATGAGGGTAGGGGAAAATAAAAGCAGCCTTTCATTAAGGTGGGATCTTTGAGTCAACAAAGATTAACTCTTGGCCTGCTGTCTCTCTCTAGATCCTTCAGCACCTCAGGGAGGAGACGCAGCTTGAAGAAAGGAAGCTGGAGGCATGCACGGCTAAACTGAAGGATCAGAAGCAGCAGTTAGGGCAAGAGCTGGCCGAGCAGCAGTGCCAACTGGAGCAAGTGATTGCCAAAGTTCAAGAGGCAGAAGGACGGATCCAAAAGCTACAGCAGGAGGAGTCCTGGCGCTTAGCCCTTGAAGAAACCATCAACAAAACTCGTATGTTGGGTCTTAGGCTATAATGCCAAAACATTTGTATATATTGACTAACAATTCTGTTCAGTCCCTAAGGACTCAGATAGCAATATTTTTAGAACAAGCCCTCATGGAACCTGTGTGATACTTAGGCCTCATTTTGGACATGGGGGATCACAGGTTCAAATGCCCCATGCCATGTAGCTCACTGGTGTGGCCTTAGTCATGAAGAGACCCTAGTGAGAAAGATTCAAATGCTGACAGAATATCTTGGCGAAGGAGCAGGATGAATCCATAATGTCATGATGAAAGTATGTCAGTATGTGAGGAATGAAATTTGGTACATGTCTCTGACATTTCTGGTGAGCCTGGCTGACTCCTCTAATTTCAGGACACCAACTCTCTGAGAAGGAACTGAAGTTGCAAGAAAGGGTGGGTGAGGTTTTATCCCTCCAACGGGAACTCAAACTCTCAAAGGCTGAGGAGAATATGCTCCACGAAAAGATCCAAGCAGAGAAGACAAAGGCCGAAAAGCAAATAGCAAGCCTGAAGGAAACCATCAAGACACAGAGGGCACACTTCGAAAGATCTCTTCATGTATGTTCTTGCTGTGGTAAAGAATGTTTCTTTTCTTTAAGGAGAACCATAATTGATGGGATCCTCAACACTACAGCTTCTTTGACCCCATTGAACCAAGGCGCACTCATGCTCAGCATTGATTGTAGAGGTTTTTTTAGTGTTCAGAATATTTCACCTATGTTACATCAATAATTTTAATATAAACCCTACAAGTCAGTTTTGTAGGTGGAGAGGTTAACTCAGGCAACCTCCCGAATTCATGGCAGAGATAGGTTTAAACCTGGAAACTTTCTGGATCACAGTTTAGCCACTTACCTACCACACTCACTCTTCTTTGGATGTCCCACCATACTAGGGATGGGAAGAATATTTGCCATTATACATTTCCTGGTTGGAAAAAAAGGGGTTTTCCGATACTTAGGAAACCCCATTGGGAATAATAACATAATAGTAAGACTTTTGCGCAGTTTTATCTTTGTATTTTGATATCTTGAAGTCTTCTGACGGATTTTTCTGCATAGAAAAACCACTTGTATTTCCGCATAGAATTAATTTCCTGCAGCACTTTAGGATGCATTCACATGCAGAGAATATTGTGTAGAAATACTGGTTTTCTCCCACAGTGAGGAGAAAAGCCATTGAAATTATTCATCCTTGAATGTGAGGACAAAGTACAGAACCACACAGAATCTTAGAATTGGAAGGGGCCACAAGGGCCATCTAGTCCAACACCCTGCCAGGCAGGAATGTTTCAGCACTCTAGAAAGATGTCCATTTAACCTCTCTTTAAAGGCTGGTCCAAGAGACATATTTCACTGAAGTCCCCAGCATCAGAATAGACATGACTCTCGCTGCCACCAGAAACCATAATGGGGATTATACCAGTTAATGAACATTAGGTCTACTGGGACTTGACTGTCACCAGAAGCCTCATAGGTGCCCACTCAGTAATTAAAGATTTAGATCCCTGCACTGCATATACATTACTTAATGCCCTTTGCCTTGGCCTGAGAGGGGTAATCGTTACGTTTGGTTTTGTTTCAGGGAAAAGAAACTGAAAGGAAAAGCTATCCCCATCCATCCATGGGTTTTTGTTTTCAATTTTAGGAACAGAAACAGGAGAACCATTCTTTGCAGAAGGAAGTGGCCTCATTAGAGCAAGTAGCACAAGACAACCACCAGCGAGCAAAGCGGTTGATGAGGGACCTTGGCCAAATCCAAGAGGAGTACATGCAACTCAAATCACAGGTATTGGCCTGGATGCCCCCACTTCCCTTTCTTGGACTCAGTTCACACTGGGTAAAGTGTGAGTGACACCTTCGCCTTTTGGTGACCTGCTCTGAATATTCTCATTATCTGGTATAGAGGAAGTTGACAGAGATGTTTTTTCCTCCATCTTTCCACAACACTAATTCTCGGGATCACTGAAAGAAATTGATTCAGCATCAGATTCAGGGCAAACATAGAAACAGGGTTTCTTTTCACAGTATAAAATGACTCTGTGGAATTCACAGCCACATGATGTGGTGATGGGTGGGTGCTTTAGATAGCTTTGAAAAGGAATTTTAACACATCCATGATGGAGGAGGAATCTGTCTGAAGCTGTTAGGCACAATCGCCAGATAGAACTATCCACCCGCAGAAGCAGTTTGTGTCTGTCTGTGTGGCAGTTACTGGAGACAAGCAGAGAAGGGGAGATTTCATGCTGTCATCCTCTGCTTGGGACTTCCAGGGACATTTAATTGGTGTCTGTGGCAAGTACGACAGTGGAGTAGAGAGACCTTGATCCAGCTGAACTCATATATTCTTACGCAGAATCAGTTTCCAGGGCAGCTTGAGTGATTAGCACTGGGCATTTTATAACTCATAGGGGGAACACATTAGTTCTGAACAGATTAGTCAGAGCAGTGAGGTTCATAGTATACAACTCTTGCACAGAGATGCAACCCTTCTCCAATAGGGAGCCCACTAGTGGCTCTACACATTGCCGCAGGTAGTTTGTCTAGGGCTTGCTAAGGGTCTGCACTGGATCTTGTTGGTAAATGGGCTTCTAGTTCTTGCTAGTCTCCAAAGTGCCACACTCATTATATCCTTATATCTTATATTATTACATCCTTATATCTTGTCACCTAGATGAAGAATCAAGAGGTTTTGGAGAAACGACAGAAGGAGGTGAAGGGCACAGTGAAGATGCTGAAACTGGAAGTGAAAGACAAAATTAGGACCGGTTTGAAGGATCTGAGCCAGTCTCCTCCAGAAGTGCCACAGGATCCAGACGCTCATTGTGAAGCAAACGGAAGACCTCAGAGTGACATGGAAAGTCTGAAGGAAAACTATCCATTCACAGACAGCGAGGCAAAACTGTACTGCTTTGATGAAAAGCTGGACCTAGCCAAAGTCCACATCACGGTAAACACACCCCTACTAAAATCAATGTTAAAAGTCTTTGCCGTTTCAGTTATCAGAATGTTGTGCAAATACAGGAAACAATAGTCACCCTTCCTGTATTCACGCACAGCATGATGTCTTGCAGAAATCCACACATCTTCCCCACTCAATGATGACACCTGCATTGGAAATGCACATATGTAGGGGGCTTTTTTCTCACAATGGCCAAAATCCTGTTGGTGTTTTATGCATGTGTAACTTCCCTTACAGAAGCAGTTGGGCATTTTTGTCTGATGCAGGACATCTACGTTCAGCTCAAGGCTGCAGAAGCAAAGTTGTACAACCCAAAGATTGTGTACAACCAAAATGTGTAATTTCTCATCCTGAGATTTATCCTGCACAAGACCATTGTGGGATCTCACCAATTGGTTGCCAGAAAACCTCCTTCTCCCTTTCATCTGCTCTTCAAAAACCAAGTTTCTAAAATTCTGACCTAAAATCTAGAAACTTCGTTTTTTTAAAAAAATCAAGCCCTAGCCTTTTGGGGAGTTCTGGAGTTTATAAGCAAGTTTCCATACTTGAACAGAGTAACTGCTGGTGCATTTATATTTCTTGCCTATATTTACCAATGGCTTCTGCTTTGAACCTATGTTAGTCTGTGGTATCAAGACAACCTTTTGTGTATATTATATACCATTCACAAGTACATGTACACGTAATGGGTTGTTTGCACCCCATTACATGTAATTGTGAACTGTATATGGACACCTGTGGAACTGCCTACCACTAGACTGCATAAAAATCTCTGCAATCTGTTCTTTTCTCTTTCAAGGATGAACAGTGGCGTGGCAAAGCACGCCGAGAAAAACTGCAGCACCATGAAGATCGGCTCAAGGTAATAACAGCTCTTACACGGCGCTACTAGCTTAGCAAAACTTCAGCAGGTGTGGGACAGAATGTTTTTGTTCTGTATTCCAAGGCCTCTAGAGCCCCTTTTAACTGGTTAATACATGGAAAAGTACATACACCTTTTCCTTTATAGAAATATTAATCTAATAAACTGGACTCTGACTGTGGGCTCAATGTTTTCATTAAGGCTCGGCTTCGGCAATGCATGTCAAAGCAAGTGGAGGTGTTAATTAAAGGAAAACAGCAGACTGAAGGCACCCTTCACAGCCTGAAGAGGCAAGTGGATGCATTAGATGAACTGGTTAGCAGCACTTCAACAGATTCGCCATTTCTATCCTTAAACTCCACAGGATTAACGGACTCTTTGCATGAAGAGCTGAACCTTGCAAAGAACCAGGTACGCTTTTCTATGAAGTTTTTACTGGCCTGCACGAGAGCCTTTCGGTTTTCATTTAAAGGTTCATATCCTGCCTTTGGATCAAATCCTGTTAGCAAATCCTTAATTGACCGTGGTTTCTCTGGCTGATGGATGAGGCCAATGTTTTCCTTCGTTTTTGCTTTCCCAAGGTAACTGTTTGGGCAGAGTTATTTCTTGCAAGCTCCTTGCAGCTCTTTAGCCAATGGCGAGGGCAAGGGTAGGGTGATGGGCTTCCTGGAGGAAGGAGAGATGAAGTCTGCAGGAGCATTAGCTCCTCTGGCTGTTAACAAATGGCATGAATTTTCATCCTGGCATCTGCTTCAACTAGGCTGTAAGACACTTTAAAATCTCTAGCGTTGGCTTTTCTTGTGCATGTTTTCCTGATGCATCTCTATTTTGTCTTCAGTCTGAAATGATTTGACCATAATGGTATGTGAGGTTGAGAATTTTGGCATGCCCTAGTTATTAGGATTTCATTCTGTGATGCATACTTTTAACTTGCCCAGTTTCAAGAGTAGCAACCATTGATTATGGCTGAGGCACTCAGGTTTTGACTGCGACATGGCAGGAGTTGTGGTTCGTCATCTGGAAAGCCAGATTTTGCTCTGGACTAGGGGTGGGTAACTATGGAAGGCTATGGGCTGCATCCCCTCTCCCACAAAAAAATATCCCCCAGTGCCCCATAGGGGGCATCAAAATAAAACCTTGCAAAAAACATTGTCCCAGAATCCCCTTTAGGGATCGAGGAAGGCCCAAATACATGTCCCCTAGAGGGTTTGCAGGGGGACAAACAAATGTTTTTTGTGGGGGGGACCAGGTACAGTGGGGTGTCTGGCCTTCTCATGTCTCCTAGAGGTTAATGTGCCCCCCCCCACCTCTGCTCGAAGCTCAAAGCCATACAAAGCCAACTGCCAGTGAAAAGCATTTGGGTTTTTTTCTTGACTCTCAATTCCTTTTCTAGTTTGCCAGATCCCCTTCCAGGATAGCAACTGGTATTTCATCACAGACTCAAGTTACCCATCAGTACAGCACATAATCCACCAAAACAGGTAAGATGAAATTGGTATATTTGTTTACCCCTTTGATATTGTTTCCATCTAGCATCCATTTCTAGCAAAATAATCATTCAGTATTTTTTTTTAATTGTAGAATTAAGATACCTTGAGAGGAGTATTTGTCAGTGGGGCAGTGCCAATAATATGGGTCCAAAACTATCTGAAGATTACTACCTCATTGCTTACAGGTTCCGAGTCAACAGTCCTTGAGACATTTCAGTTATGATCTCTGGGTTTATTCTGTACATGTATTTAGTTAAATGTTCTGTTTTTTGAGAACTGTGACATCTGTACTGGTGTGTACAACTTATCTGAAGCACTGAAAATTACAGTCATGAACATCTGTGTACATTTGAAATGGATGCATGAATTTATTAATACATGTGTAAACATGTTTAAGCTTTCTACCAATGTTCAAAGAAATTTTTCTATTGGATAAAATATTTTCTTAATAAAATGTGACAAAATACTGTCTTTTGTGTGTCAAACAAGGAAAAAACTGAGTGATGGGTAATTCCAGTATATTAAGTAGGATCAAACTACAGTTGCAGCTCAAACGCCAGTAGATTCATTGAATTGAATCACTTGTTGCCAGGTGAGTCCAAACGCAGGTACATCTAATTGATTCAGTGGCTCTACTCTAGTTAGGATTAACTATAGGATTTAAGCTGTTTGTTTAACATGTGCGAAGATCTCATTTTTAACTGGTCTGAATGCTGAAGCTCAGCCTTCAAAAGTGAAGTAATACTAGTTTAAAGAGGGGTTTTCATTTTTGATTGTTTTTATTCATTGAACATTGCTGCAGGATTCCTGGTGGGTTGAGAGGTGATGAACCAATGCCTTAAATTGGCATTGGGAGCCCTGGTGGCACAGTGGTTAAATGCCAGTACTGCAAGTCGCCACATTGTGAGTTCGATCCCAGAGGCTCCAAGGTTCACTCGGCTTTCCATCCTTTCGTAGGTCAGTAAAATGAGTACCCAGCTTGTGGGGGCAATTAACTAACACACATCGGAAACTGTTTAATGCAGTGTAGATGTGTAAATTGCTATTACTTAACAATTTGTAAGCCGCTCTGATAGCCTTTGTGGCTGAAGAGCAGGGTATAAATACCTAATTGAATTTTTAAAATTAACAAAAAACTTCACTTTTGAAGAGTGGTGGTGGTGGAGGAGCTAAACTCACCTGACCTTCTAGTCACTAGGATAATAATGAATATGAATCAGTCCTATCAAGAGCATTTCCTTAGCAATTGTGATAAAGTTCCACTTCAGGAAAGAAAACAGTAATAATTCTACATTAAATTGTAATGAAGAAAACAAAGTAGATTTGGTGGTCTGAACTGCAAGAGCAGACATAGAAAAACATGAAAGCCACCTTCCCCCTTGACAGAGACAGAGGAAAAACGTCCTGCCATTGTTTCCAACCTGTCACTAGATAATGCTGCACAAGGTTTCAAATACCATTCCATCATTTATCAAGAGGACCCTATAAGTTTCCATGTTATTGCCTTACTTTTTGCCACGAACAGCTCTCAAAACAGTTTAGTTAATCCACAAAAGTGTACAACATATTCAAGATATTTCGGCATGGTTATGGCAGTCTCTTTTTCTTGACGTCACCCTTACATTCCAACTACCATGATCTCTCACAATTGGCTGTGCCACCAGCTAGGACTTAAGAGAAGAGCAGTCTAAATTTTAGAGGGTTGCAAGTTACCTACTGCTGAGCTAGCGTCAAGGTGCCAACCCACCCAAGTAGCATTTCTGCATTCCATATTTGTGCAAGCAGTATTCAGCCAAGTGTTTGGGGGGCTGAGTACAAAACACACGACTTATGGTTTAAAGCCACAGAAGAGGCAAGTAGCTCACCTAGAATGAGGTTTAACTTGGGCTACTTACATCACAGCACTGTTAGACTAGGGGGGAAAGTGTGAAATTAGGAACCTTCATAGAGTAGGAGACATGCTGTCAATTCTCCTCCTATAAAGAATTCCACAGGTCTAAGGCCTGTACATGTGGTATGACATTATCAGGGGAAAATTATTATACGGGAAGAATGTTATATTCACTTCCAGTCCCCGTTCATACCCTTGAAGTATACGTTTCCAAAGAATGAATACTGTCATTTTATCTAGATACAGGTACTTTATTTACAAATATTTAGATAATAGCATTGTTACATTAAATGAGTACAGCAGCCCAAATTAGTCCTGTCACAGAAACAAAAGACCTACTGAATCTTTAAATTTGGGGAATATACGAGGAGTATTGCACCACCAGGAAGTTGTGGGAAGTGATTGCCTTTGCCCAAACTTAAATTGTGTCAACAGCTCATGGTCCCTGGGCAAAAACCCCCACCTGGTGCAATTCATAAGCTGTGATTTTTGTTAACACTCATCTATTACTGTATAAGAATCTTAGGTTTAAGGGAAGAAGAAACCTAATCAGAGCCAAACGAAAAGGACACACACCAAGGGACAGTGCACAGGTTACCAAAACACTATAATCATTTGCACATTCCAGTTTTGGCTTTTATTTAACATTGACTGTACAAATATGCTGGTTGTCACCCTTTGCTTTTACATATTGGAACATGGCCTTGCTTAGTGTCTTTACAGGGAATTTTTTTTTTTTTACGTTTGCTTCATTTGAAACACTGTTATCAATATGTTCAGAACATGCTCATCTTGCCCCAAATCATGCTTAACCATTTGTTGCCCTGGAGAGTACAGTACAGATTCATGGTTGTTTACAGATGTGGCTCCACCCAAGCAGAAAGACAAGTCTGCCATGTACACAATCGCTCGGAACTTGTTCTCTTTCTTGAAGAACTTTGGAGGAGGTGCAGAGGTTAAGCCCATTCAGCTGTAGTGTCGAATGCCACAGTATAGTCTGAAATCCCTAAAGAGTAAAATGCTTGTGACAGTCCAGTTAAGGGGTGGGTGGGGGGAAATCTTCCATAAAAGCGTAAGATGTGCAATAGAGCCCAGCCTTCCTATACAATAAGGCAGGAAATAAAAGCTGGATTAAATGCAAACTTCTTACCAAGAAAAGGAGAGAGGAAGAGCAGGTTAGCACACCATCAATTGCACAAGACCAGGAGTATCAACGAAAACAGCAAGAGGCTGACCACAGCGCAGAGATGATGGGGCAGGTGCCACTACGCTGGGGGAGAGAATTCTTTTGCACTGGAGCAGGAACCAGCTTCCTAAAGCGCAACCTTCAAATGCTGCCAACATCACAAGAGTTAAGCCAATGGTCAGTGCACTGCAGGTGCTAAGCAGGGGTGATGTGGCTGTTATGAGGTTGAATTGTGCAGGCCGATACATTATCTATAGTTTTAATGCCAGTTAAATCAGTTTTGTTTTTCTTCATTAAAATCATATACACAGAATGTACTTTTTTTTTTAAGTGTTAGCTAGGTTCCTTCGAAGTGTATACATATTTACCTTCTGTTAACAAGGGCCGCTGAACGTTAAAAATGGTGAGAAGGAAGAGGCAGCATCAAGCTATGGAGCGCGAGATAAGATACTTGCCATGTGCTAGGCCAAGATGGAGAAAAGACATACACCCCTGCAATGAGTGCCATCCCACCTCCAACTTCCAATAAAAGGAACCTTAGCTAAGATCCCGTTCTACCCTTGAAGTTGTTTCACAGCAAATCAACATTTTTTGTCTGTTACTAAAAAGGGACAGATTCTGACCAGTTACAGATTGGGGAGAAAGGCTGAAGCTAACTAAGTTAAACCTTACGAGAGAGAGAGAGAGAGAGACAAAAGCCCTGCAGAGAGGAGAGTAAGAGTAAAAATCATGAGGTCCAGCATCAGTGCTCTGTTTTATAAATCATGGATTGGTGACATCTATTCACAAGGACAATCATGGGAGGAAGGGCATTAAAGACTTCTAGATTTACCATGCAGGGAGAGGATATGACTCTACTTGCCTTTGATAACCTGATTACATCTAAGTTTCTCTTTATTTTTTTAGCAGTTTAGTACTGTGTTAAACTGTTGCCTCAGGAGTTTTAATTAAACCCGGTAAGATGTACAGAGGAAAACTGAAGCAGCCAAAAGCACTGCTCCTAACAGAGGTGAAAGGTCAGGAAACAGAGCTGAGGAACTGAGGTTACTAGCAGCCACAGCCTTCTCTCTGGGGCTGGGGTTCGCTGGTTAGCCGGCCACCCTGGGGAGCCGAAGGCTTGTGCTGTACACCCGACTCTGCAGCGTTAAGATCCAGGCTCCCATCTTGGATGTTCTGGTAGATTTTCTTGGCAGCCTCTAGGAATGCATCCTCAACGTTCTCTCCTCTGGAAAAAAGAAGAAGAAAGAAACAGTTAACAATGTTAATTTAGAACAGATGTGGACTGTTGCACAAAGGATTACGCCATTCAGCATCCAGGAACAACAGCTTAGAAATTTCTACCCTCTCTCCCTTTCATATCTCAAGGCTGCCTGCCTGTGAGCCTTTACATTTTAATTGCCAAAAACAAGAGTCTTTCAAAGCAACATCAGCTAGCAAAATGCCATTTTGAGCAATCCAGATGTTTTCTGTCAGCCACCTTAGTACTGTCAATGCAATCTAAATACGATCTGTAAACCCATCTGCCACAGCTGGGAGAGGTCACCCATCTCACCCCAAGGGTAAGACTCCCACACACACCTGACCAAAAAAGGCCACAATATTATATATAAACATTGCCTTCTGCATCCACTACACAGAACACTGCAATCCAACCAGGTTACAGATATCATTTACATGACAATTCCTAATTCATACAGCAGCACTGCATGGAAAAAAGTGCACAAGTCAGAAGCCAACACATTCCCTCATTTTGAACTGCTATAATTTGCTCCATGAAGGTTGGGATTGGAAAGTCAACGATATTCAGCCATCACATCCCCTTAATTTGCTAGAACTAGTGTTTACTATCACACAAAGCATAGAACTTGTACCTCAAGTGGCAACATATTAACTGAAGTATAATATCCAACCACAAGTAACTATGAGCTGAACACTGTTTGTCCTTTGCAAAGCCACCAGCTACTGATATCACTTAATATTCATAAATATTTTAAGAAGCAAAGGTCAGACACAGGAAGCTAGCAAAGCCTAGCAGCAAAATGAATTTCAATGGCGTAAGGGATAAGAAAAGTTGATGTAGAGAGAGCACAAACAGCGAAGATAGGCTCGGGAGACTAAGCGTGGGGGAAATGCCCAAGAGACAAGATGACTAAAGAAAAGGGGGCAGAGCAGGCAACAACCTGGGGAAAAAGGTAAAGCAAAGTCACCAAAGCATCTGGGGGAAAAGCTTTGCACACATCTAGGAGACCTGAAGCATTGTTGGGACAGGAAGACCAGAGAATGAGTGAAAATGCAGCCAATCCACCCTATAACCTTTACCAAAAAGGTCTAGGTTATTTACCTAGGACTTTAAAAAGGCAGTAGTCAAGACTTATCAAGTCAGTCAACAGGCTCCACTCTTTGAAAAATAATCATTTTTGCAAGTGAAATTATGAATTTATACAAAGAGTATCAATATCCAGACATTACACCACTTACGTTTTTGCACTCGCTTCAAGAAACAGCAAGCCTGTTGAAAAACAAAATTAAACTTTAGTCTAGGTAGAAATTCCAAGTACCCCACCTCCCCTTTCAGACTTCAGGAAGAACACCCATTTGGATGGTGAGGTCTACAGATGGGACACTACCTGCCCAAAGGTGTTGTGGCCTTACTCCACATGGCCCAACAAGCTTCTGAAATGTTTGCTTGGTACGGCTGTGTGCCCACTACTCTGGTTTTTTCTGCTGTCGCCAACACTCACCGTTCTCTTCTGCAAACTGTTTGGCTTCTTCATACGTCACATCCCTCTGGGCTTCCAGATCCGCTTTATTTCCTATAAGAATTATCACCTGTTTCCAAGACAAGACACAGAGGTCTCAATAAACGGCTTCAATTGAAGGGAAGTGGTCAGTAATCACATGCTAATCCTAGCCCATGAGCTACAGCCATGTTGCCAGTGATAACTTCTTCCAAGCATCTTGTCAGGTCTGCCACTTATCCTGCGATGCAAAGGTACCCATGAGAGGGGCTGCTAAATGCTAAATGCAATCAAGCAAACTGGAAGTGAGACGTTGCCACGAGTAAGACTGCTGAGTGAGTGACATTACTTCTCATTACTTCAGGGGCCACTCAGTTCCATGCAAGTACACGTTATGTAATATAAGTCACACAGAAAAAGGAAGTGAGTTTGGCTCGCTAGAATTACTGCTGCAAAGACCAGATCAAACTGATTCAGAACCAGCTGTGTACAATCCACTCTTAATGCCACAAAGGAGGAAAGGGAAATCCCACCAACAATAGAGACAGGAATAACTTCCACTAGTTAACTGTTAAATCTGTTACAGGGGGTGGAGAGGAGTCTTGTGGCACCATAAAAACTAAGAAAGTTTACGGAGCATAAGTCTTGTAGATTACAGTGCACTTCGGCAGAGACAGGAATGCCACTGATCTTCAAAACTATCTGACCGAACACAATCCCTAACTGCTTCTCAAGCAAGAGGGAAGAAGAGAGGCAGTAGTAAAGACTTATCCAGTATAAATTCAGCCACACCAATACCTCCTCATTGAGAGGTAAAGGTGGAAGACCAAGATAAGCTCACTGGAGTATGACACCTTGACTGTTTCCAACTGTTCTCCTTCCCTTTTCTCCCTAATGTCTCTTGCCCCTCCCTTTATGTTATGCTGGCAAGGACAAATTAGACATTCCTAATTTTTGACCAGTTCCCAACAATTTTAGAAGTTTATTTGTTTGAAAAAAAAAATCAAGACCAAGATGCAACTTAACCAAATGTTTAAAGTGCCAACAATACCTTAGCTATTTTAGAATTATGCTTTGGGACAGGACCTTTTAATCAGAGTTGCAACCTTTAATTTTTAGTGTTTAGTTAATTTAATCAGCAAGGACCAATTTCAAATCACTGAGGCTGGGAGTTAAGGGCACCTATGTGATATAAGGCCAATTTCATTCTGGCAAATTGATACAACTGGGAATGAAAAGAAATGAAAGATTGCCTCTTCCTTCAAGTGTTGTTATTGTGTGCCTTCAAGCTGTTTCCAACTTATGACAACCCTATCATTGGGCTTTTTCTTGGCAAGATTTGTTCAGAGGAGCTTTGCCATTGCCTTCCTCTGAGGCTGAGAGAATGTGACTGGCCCAAGGTCACCCAGTAGGTTTTCATGGCCGAGCGGGGATTCAAACCCTGATCTACAGAATTGTAGTCCAACGCTCAAACCACTATACCACTCTGGCTCTCTTCAAATGGTACTTTTGTGTTATCAAACAAAATGCTTCCATACATCTAGTGGCTTAAGAAGGCATCCATTCAATATAGAAGTCATATTAAAAGTATTCACATTGAAAAATAAAGAAAATTCATACAAACAAAAAACTTATTGTTCAACAACCCCAAATTTTAATGCAATTATTTTTAGTCAAACTCACAGTATTTGGATTAGTTAGGTTCCTTGCATCTGTCAGCCAGCTGCTTAAATGATTATACGTGCTTCTTCTGCAAGAAAGAAAAAAGAAACATTAAAGATTTAATACTTAAAAGGATTTCAACATGATTAATATGCCAGCTTATTTCCTATTTCGTTTGGGGGAGTGGCACAGGACTTAAGACCATGTCTTTTCCTCCTAAAACAGGCAGTCAAACTGAGCTATTAACAGAAGTGACTCTTGCTATTTTCATTTCCTGATTTTCAAGGGGGAAATTTGTTAAGACAGAGTTAGCTGAAACCCATTAAAGCCCACTGAACACCCTTGACAGATACAACACTTGCAAGACTACTACTGCTTACACAAGAGAGGCATCTTATTCTAAAGTTGCAGGAAAATAGAGGGCTGTACAATGCATAATCAACCTAGGGAATCCACTTCAAGTTGTGGAAACAGGCGCTGCCAAAAGGGAATCCCTACATACAAAGGCTGTATTTAACAGGGTGGAAGCTGGCAAATAAGAAAGGGCCACTGCCCTCATGGCCTACTTGAGAGTTTCCAGAAAACATCCTTCTGGCCTCTACCACATGCCAGGGGTTCAAAGAACACTGGGATGCTGTCTCCCCTGCCTCACTATGGCAAGGAAAAGGCCAAGCTGGTCCTGTCCTGATTAGAAAAGAAGTTGCTGCTCCAATGCAGACTGAACACTTGCTGGCAGAGACTGCCTTGTCTTTCATTACCTGTACAGTGTTTAGAAAACCTGAGATGTCCTGAAAGAATTAGAATAATGAGGTTGGCCCCTGCTGGAAACAAGATACTAGGCCCCTGGCCAGATCAATGCAAAATAGTCTTTAAATTACTACAAACTAGAAGGGCAAGAAACCTAGCGCTGGAAAGACATCTTTCTTACCTAGTAATATCATAGACCATAAGAGCTCCTGCTGCTCCTCTGTAGTAGCTCCGTGTGACAGCCCTGAATCGTTCTTGTCCTGCTGTATCCCAGATCTGCAGCTTAATTTTTTGGCCACTAACTTCAATTATTCTTGTACCGAACTCAACACCAATTGTATGGGGACAATCCGCCATAACTGTTGCCAAAAAGAGAAATTCAGATGACCAAGTGCTTCCATCCACAGTTCTCTCCAGAAAGATAAGATGTATACACTTAAATACTGAGGTCTTGCTTGACCATCAGCCTCACAGTTTTAAGCCCACAATCCCAGTAAAATTAAAAGGAAATAGTATACTATGAAGCATTCTACTTCCAGTAAAACCTACAACTGAACTAAAAAATTAATTTACGCTAAGCCCTGCGGGAAAGATAGTTAACATTTTAAATAAATAAGATTGACCCACAGTCTTAGCAAGCATGGTCACTGACCATGCTGGCTGTTACTCCAAAAAGTAACCTTTGCAAGGTATGGGCTGAAATAGCCTTGTTGCTGAAGAGCAGGGAATAAATAAAGCAAAAGTATTAGACTTTCAATGTTAATAACCACATTTCTAAGCAATCTTGCTAAGTTTTCTCCCCTCAGATAAGCCAAGCCTATCAGTGATATGACAGAAGCTTAAATCAACCTATTTATGTTGGGACAGGAAAAAACAGGCCACACTTAAAGTCAATTAAAGAAGCTATATGCACACACACTTACATTTCTTTTCTGTAAATTGGTGGAGCAAGCAGGACTTTCCTACACCCATGTCCCCTATTAAAAGGGAATAGGTGAGAAAAAAAGGAGAGAAAGTTAGTGCTTCAAAAATCGCTTGTGACTATTGCTATGTGTGACTTAATATCTCTACTGCAGAGGCTAACTGTGGAATGATACAGTGCTTTTTCCCTGAAAGACTTAAGCACAATCCCCACTCTTGCTTATTAAAAAGTAGGACTTTTTAAAGAAAAAAATAAATGGCCAGCATGGTGAAGTTATTTGAGTGTTCAACTACAATTCTGGAGACCAGGATTCGAATCCCAACTCAGCCATGGAAACCCACTGGGTGACCTTGGGCAAGTCACATTCTCTCAGCCTCAGAGGAAGGCAATGGCAAACCCTTTCTGAACAAATTCTGCCAAGAAAACCCCATGATAGGGTCTCCTAAGTTGGAAAATGACTTGAATGCACACAACAACAGAGTAACATTACACAACCAGCTACATAGGAAATGTTGGCCAAGACCCTACATCAGTCAGGTAGGGCCATACAGTCCATGTATTCTTCCCCACTCCAGCAGCTGTTAAGTCTCAGGACAGGTGGCTGCTGACCAGTGAGGAGGGGACAGAGGAGGCAGTTCCTATGATGAAGATGCAGCTGATTTAGTCTCCAGGAGAAACATAAGGAAGGTGAGCCCTCAAATAAAGTGCATCCTCTTTATCTTTTCCCCTGAAACCCAGAGCACATTCATCTTTCTTGCCTGAACTGCCTCCTCAATTCCATCCTCTCTTCGCTAGTAAGCCGCAGCAACAGCCCCCTACCAATGCTTGCTATCTGCCAGGGGAGATGTTTCGGACAGTGAGTAAAGGGCTAAAGAATAGTTCACTGCACCCCACTGAAAAAAAATCTTACACTTCCTCTAGAGCTAAAATGACACACTCTCCCACATATCCTCATAGCCAACTTTGTAACATGTTTTAGGTGAGAAGAAGCGCCCAGAGTCACCCAGTGAGTTTATGGCAAAGCAGGGGGTTGAATTTGGGCTACCCCATCTAAACTCCCACTTGCTGGGCATCCATGGCAAGGGCAGAACAGCAGTCAAGGAGTTGATCTTTCAGCTGATCCTGATTCAGATGCAGCGCAAGCCATACACCAAGAGGATCAAGCAAACCCATGTCCTCCCCATTTGAATCGTGTTGCTTAGGACCCAATTGCAAGCAACTGTGAAGTTTGCAGCTAAAGCCACAGTGTGCCAGTCCAGCCAAAAGCTCTCCCCGTTCCATGTCATCATATTATTTTCCAGGGTAGGCCAGTGAAACATTGTGCCAAGTGCTGGGTGTAAATCCAGGATCAAATCCTGGTACAACAAGCAACTGAATGAAGTGACCTGGAGCAAACCTCTCAGTCTCACTTTCTGGCTCTCAAAAGTGAATCTTTGCAGGAATATAAAAGCCCTCTGCACATGCAGAAATGATTGGGCAAGGAATTTCTGTTGCACCAGTGATGGAAAACACACACTGATCTATGCAAAGACTGAAAAAGCCACTTGGGTTCAGTTCTGCATGTTGATTAGGACCAGGTGCCTCTAAGCATAAAATTGAATTCCTGCACAAGAGGAGTAATAGGATAATAATCTTAACTAAAGTACTAATTCATCACCATTCCATTATTGTCAATGTTAATTTGTGACATACAGCCTTTCCTTCAAAACTTGCAACACATGGTGGTTTACAGCAGAAGAAGATACATAACCAGTACAACATCAAAAATATTAACAATTCAAACAAATTCATAACAATGCAACTCAAACATTATTAAGCTCCTAAAAATTTGTTTAACAATCCAACAAGTTAAAGGACAAATAAATAAATATTACAATAGCAGTTGCAATGCCAAAGCTAGACTTGGAAAAGTTACCTTTACATCTATATCTTCCAGAATTCTCCACCTAACCTAGCCACTGCCCATGCTGGCTGGAAGATACTAAAAGTTGTAGTCCAAAAGGTAATTTTCCCAAACTCTGGCCAAAATAAACATTCATCTAGTAAGTGCAACAGTTTATCCAAAAATGAAAACACAGAGAATTGAACAAAAGCATAAAGAACTCTAAAACTAAAGTTCAAAAGGTACAGGTAAGAAAAGATAGCCAAGACTGAGCATTGGTTCTTCTTACACTACTTCTTGCTTGGTGTGCTTTTGGAAAGTAGGTACAGAAGAGACTACTGGCCTAATGCTAACAAAAATTTAAACCCACAACAGAAAAGACCCATCCAATTAAGCTACTTCAAATACCTGTAGGTGGAATATAGTTAGACTTACCGATAATGATGTACTTAAAGATGTAGGAATAGTTGTAAGGTGCAGTTGCCATTGTGGCACTAGAAAGGGATGGGAAAGAGAAGATAGGGTTAGTACACTCCAAACCCTTGCCATCAATTCCCAAATTATATGTTTCATTCACAAGTGACAGCTACTAATTCAGTAGGTTTAAGAGAAAAGGAGCTACAAAACTCCAAAAGCAATTGAATCCATGAGTGTGTCTGCACTGAGAGATCTACTCATATACTGTATCAGTTCCTTAACCCAGTGTAAATATCTAACTGTTCTGAGGTTTTAAGTAAAGTAGTGCTTCAGCGCAAGAGAACCCAAATTTTGAGAAAATCTGGAGGCATATCAAGCAGAACCAAAGTCTTAACATAGTACTGTTTTAATTTCTAAAATCTTGGAGAATATTTCTCCAGGTCCACTCGTAGCTTTGCAGAAAAGGTCATTAAACCAAAACAGAATTACAGTACTAAACAAGCGGCAGAGAAGGTACATGTGTTTTTTAGTGTTACTCCAACTTTCCAGAAGGCATCAACCACCACAGATGTTAATGGACAAAGCTCACTCCCTCATGAACCTACCCTTAAAGTCTTAAGGCTTTGACAGATGTAAGGAAAACTTCAAAGAATGCAGGTGTAAGCAACTGTTGTCAAGAAACACCAATGACGGGGTCCTTTCCAATTCTATGATTCTATATCCTTGTAGAACTGAAGATGCAACCAGCCTAAGGCAAGAATGGGGAAGCCTTTTTGCTATAACTGGGCAAAGACCCATAAGAAAGTTACTCAGGGACTGCAATGATGGCAGGCAAAAACTGCAAAATTGCATAGTTTTTTGTGACACCCGTTCTCTTTTCTACTTCTCTCTCACACACACATACACCTGCATGCACAGCAGAAGACAGTGATTCACAGAGAAGTGGTCCAAGAGTGCAAGAGTATATATCATATACAAATATATTAAGTACAGCAGAGGGGGAAACCAGGTGGCCCTCCAGATGTTGTTGGACTACAATTCCCAGCATTTCTCACCATGGCTATGCTGGCTAGAGGTGCTGGGACTTACTGTCCAACAGCATCTAGAGGACCAAATGATTCCGTCATACCACACCAATGTAGAGCATACCATGTAAATCAGATTTTGTATGGTACTAAATTAAAACAATTGCTTCAGAGTTGGTATTTATATAATGAAAGACTAAGATGATTATTCTTCTTTGGTGCAAAAACAAAAAATCCCCTGAACCCTTAAAATTACACTGCATACAACAAAATCCAAAATTCACAATTATGGCATACCCTTATTAAGCTGACTAAAAGATACAAAATATATTATGTTTGCTTTTGAATCTCACTAGCTTCTTCATCAAGCAAAGTAACTTCCCGGCTCAAGTAGACCTGATTGCTTACCCGCCCCCTTGCCGCTATTGCCATTTTATTTATTTATTTGTATTGTATTGTATTGTATTTTAGCTTTGTTTTAATCCTCTATTAGTTTAATTTAGTTTTAAGGGGTGGGAGTGTTAGGGTTGGGAAGGATTGTTTTAACCTGCTGTTGTTTTAATGTTGTTGTAAGCCGCCCCGGTTGCCGAACAGAGGGGCGGGTTAAATATAAAAATATTATTATTGTTGTTGTTGTTGTTGTTGTTATACATTTTGAGAAGTTTATGTTGGTGTTTAAGTGGAGATCTTAGGGACAAGCATTTTGGATTATGTTGTATTTTGCTGCATGGCTAACATGGTTACCCCAGGTTGCCAATATCCACCTTGGGGCCAACTGCAAAATAGAGCCCCAAGGACTGTGTTTGGCCTGTCAGCCACACTTTCCCTCACTCCTTGTCTAAGGCCACCTAATTGGTCTGTGAAGAAACTTCCAAACTTTTACAGCTGTCCCTTCATATTCGCTGGGGTTTGGTTCCAGGACCGCCCGCGGATACCAAAATCCATGAATACTCAAGTCCCATTATATGCAATAGCATAGCAAAATGGTGTCCCTTATATAAGATGGCAAAATCAAGGTTTGCTTTTCGGATTATTATTTTTTTAAGAATATTTTCAAGCCGTGAATACTTAAATCCATGGATACCAAATCCGTGGATACGGAGGGACAACTGTACATCATAGTCACAGCCAAGTCACTACATCAGCACTCTCCCTACAGTAGTAGTAAGATAAAACAAGTTAATTCTGGAGAAATTACTGAACACTATGTTCCCCCCCACTTATCTTTTTCTACCCTTTAACATAATGTATTTTTAACATAATGTATTTTTAATGGGCGGGGGGAGATATGGGAAGTAAATAGCTTGCCATACCATATTAATTCTGCTGCCCTCCCCCCACTTCTGGTTTCTGGATCTCCATGTTTTATTCAGTCTCTCTCTGCTGGAGAGCAGCTTCCAAGGGAAACTCAGTCTGGTACCTGGAGTATAAACAATAGCAGTTTTCAAACCAAAATAGGATTTTGAATTACACTGGACTAAATTCCCGAAAGAGGGCTTCTTATAATCCTGTTGAGAAGCACAATTGTGTTCAGATTTGCAAAGCATTTAGAAATCCTTAGAAAGAGAAGTCTTTAAACTCACACATACGCACACATGCTTGAGCTCTTGGTTTCTGAATCTCTGGAGTCACAATTCTCCAGGCACTGTGTTATTTTCAGAACTCCTCCCAAAGTCTCCATGCATCCATCCATGAATGGCTATGCCAATCACTATGGATTCTACTGTCAAAATCTACTGTCATTCAGATTCTGATCACAATTTCTGTTATCTTAGATAACACCAAACACAGCAAACATGATATGATTTAGGAAGTCACAGCATTCACATATATGAATAATGTGATGCTCATCTGAGCTGTGTTAAGTATAAGCTACACCAGTAACACTGCATTTTAATACTAAACAAAAAAACAGACTCAGATATGCCAAAACATTTTTGCACAGCTGATACAACTTTCAACATTTCTTGGGATTCTCCCCGACACACACACCACTACAGTCCATAAAAATGCTGGACAGCACCAGTCGTCTGTTCAAGAGAAGGAACAGAGCAGTAAGTAGGAACTGGGTTTATTCCAGGTACCTCCTCTTGGATCCCTCTGGTTAACAGAAATGATAATCTGCTTAGTAGAGCACCAGCTAAACATGAAGTTTACAGTGTGATGCTGCAGCAAAAAGCCAGTTCAAATCTAGGCTATAATAAAAATTCTAGGCTGCATAGTTTCCAGATCAAGGGTACTAATACTGTATTCTGCTTTGTTCGGACCTCACCTGGGGTACCCTGTTCAGTTATGGGCATCACAGTTTAAAGAGGATATCAACATGTTGGAATGTTTCCAGAGGGTGGTGACCAAAACAGTAAAGGGTCTAGAAACCCAAGCCCTATGAGGAACAGTTGAGAGATTTAGGTTTGTCAAATATGGAGAAGACTAGGAGGGATATGATAACCATCCTTAAATTTTTTGAAGGGCTATCATATGGAAGATGGCTGCCGTTTGAGAAGACAGAACTCAAACCAACAGATTCCAATCACGGCAGGGGGGGGATTGTGACTAAACGTTAGGAAAAACTCTCCTTGGACTCTCCTTCTTGGGAGGTTGGATGACCATCTGTCAGGGCTGATGTAACTGCATTTCTACACTGGCAGGAGACTGGACTAGATGACCTCTCGAGTCCATTTCAAATCTATGATTCTATGGACAGGAAAGAACATCCACCAGAACTGCAGAAGGCTCGAAACGATGTAAGCCACTAGCAGTCAGACAGAATTAATGTATGGGACCTGGGCAGACACAATGGAGCTTTCCTTAATGTAATCTCACAATCTTTCAGCCCCTGTAATGACTGAGCAACAGTGGTGTTTCATACTTGTGACAAGTCAAGCAATCTGAGTATAGGTCGGGGGGGGGGGTTATGACCATGGCAGTTTTATAATTTCTGCTGTAGTTCAAAGAAGCATAACTATTTGTATAAGGCTTAAGTTCTCCTGATGTCCCTTCGTTCCTAACATGAAAGAAATTTTAGAATATGAAAAAGGGGAGAGCTAGGTGCAAGGCTTAAAATATATTAGACCACTGGGAAGGGGAAGCAGGCAAATAAACTGCCTTTTTTATTCAAGAAGGAAATACAGTACAACCCCCATATCTGCAAGGGATATTGTTCTTGAATGTGGAAACACAGCTAATAGCAAACCCTACTGAAATGAACAACTTCTGGCCCAAGCACACCATTGAATTGCACCGGAGGACCTAGAATTGCCTAGAGAGAACACTTATCTATACACTTCTAGATCCACCAGCGTGATTCTATAATACGCTTGGGCTGGAAGCTGACCACAGAATAACACTGGAGGACCTAGAATTGCCTAGAGAATGTATTTTTTCAGATGCAGGTAAGTGAAACCATGTACAGTATATCCATTCCACAGATATGGGGGGCATACTGTATTCATGCAGCTGAGCCCACAATCAATGCACATTCCACATAATATTTTACATTAACACCAAGCAGAATCACTTATCAGTCTGCGCAACTACAATAAAAAACAAGTCTGTAAAGTTTACATTAGAAGAGTGAGATAAAACTGGGTAAAACTTCAGAGGGCGGCTTACATTAAAACGGATCTCAAACCTGAAAGCTGAGCAGAAAGGATAACAGAAAAAGGAAATTCATCAAGGAATAACAGTGTGTTAAGCAATTAGCCACATGTAAAAATTGCTTGGGGATGGGGCAGACAGCAGAAAAATGACAGTGATAGTACAAGAGATGCTGACAAATTTATAATTGTTTTATTTTTAATAAGATGTGAATAATAAATTTAGAGGCGAACATCCTTGCCATAGCTATAAAGTTTTGTTGAAATAAGCTTAAACTGATGGAGGCTATGACATCTACTTTGTTGAAGATTTTCAAGGAAAAGGATGAAGCAGGCATCTGAAAGGATATTTAGAAATAGGGTATCGTATTTCAGAAGTCTAGAATACCCTGCTGCTGGTTTTTTTCCAGTTCCTTCAGATTCATCAGCTTCTTCAGTTTAATTTTTATGTCGTTCTCCATTTCTAGTCAGAAACTATTTCCCAAGAGCAAACATCAGCTATGAAACACAAGACACATACTGTCCCATCAGCTGATCAACTCTATACTGAAGAGCATGCACACTATACTACAACAGCAGCAGTGTTTAATTCTACACATGACAGGCTGCTGTATTTATGAACATTATGTCAGGCCAAGTCCATACTGGGGATATCTTATGCTACTCAGTTTTGTTAACTCTTTCCAACAGTCAATCTCAACACTGACAATTGCCAACTTCTAGATTTAGTGGGGTATTAGAATAACCTGGCAGCTTTCATTTCCAGTTTTGATCAAACCCTCTCCTCTCCAAAACAAACAAGCTGTGGTTAATTTTAGTGGCAGCTTGTTTGGAACAAGCTAACTTTAAACTGTAGTTTAATAAACTGGATTGTTTCAATAAACCACAATTAGAGTTAACCATAAAGCTAAGCTGCAGGTAATCAAAGAAGGAAGAAAAATATCTCATAAAATATCAGTGTACTTGGACTAATATATTTCTCTTTGTACATTTTCCCAAGAAGTGTTTACACAACATATGGGTCTGAGTGCCAAAGAATTTGAGATCTTTGTCTTGCTTTTAACCTCAGTGGGTACCAATTGCTCATATATATGTGGTTAGAGATTTGCAGTTACCAAAACAGGTAGTCACTAATGAAGATAAAATGTTCGCCAATTCAAGCTGGACCAAAAAAGAAACAAAAACAAATTGGCATATTTAATCCCATACATGAAGACAGAGCGGGGAGCTGGTAAAATGCTAATAAAGAGCAAAAGTACACTGCTTAAGCACAAAATTCATTTCAAAGTCTAGGATCTGACAGACACCTGCAGAACAAATTCAGCAGTTCATGATATATGTACAAGAAATACAAGATTATAAAGGAATCTGAGTTAATACAGACTGAGTATGCAGATACATTATGGCTAAGCCTAATATGAACACATCTGTGTATTGTATTCTTCATTTGAACCAGCATGGTAGTTGTTTGAGTGTTGGACTATGACTCTGGAGACACCAGGGTTCATCTGCTCAGCCATAGAAATCAACGGTATGACCTTGGGCAAGTCACACTCTCTCAGAGAAAGGCAAAGTCAAACGTCCTCTGAACAAATCTTGCCAAGAAAACCCCATAAATAGGGGCCACCCTAATTCAGAAATGACTTGAAGGCACACAACAAAAAATTCTCTGCTTACCAAAAAAATCCTAGCAAAGTCTGCTAAGCAATGAGACAGCAGACCTGTGGCTTGACTGTACCACCTCAAACTACTTTCTGTCTGTTACTGCATCCAGTGCAGACAGAAGATACCTACATACAGAAAATGACTACGTTGGGGGGCAGGGGAAAGAACTAAAAGCACGTATGGGAAGAAGCAACCAAATATGTGATCTGCACAACAAATACAGTTGGCCCTCCATATGCACAGGTTCTGCATCCATGGATTCAACCAACCATGGCTCAAAAATAGTCCAAAAAACTTCCAAAGAGCAAACCTTGCTGTTTGACATTTTATATAAGCTACACAATTTTACTGCACCGTTGTATATAACAGGATTTGAGCATCCACAGATTTTGGTATCCGTGTGTGTGTGGGGGGGGGGGTCCTGGAAACCCTAGCAGATACCGAGAACTCACTGTACAGACCAGTTTGTAGGTTTACTGCTTTAATGTGAGGTAGGGCATAATAAAGAATTTAAAAATATGCTTTTCCACTCTACATTAACATACAGGTTGGAGTGGGGCCAAAAGGTGACCTCAAAGAGGAGAATGTGTCTAGCAGCATATACAACGTGCTCCCTCTCACACACACTTACACACCTGAAATAACTTGAAGCCTTATTCTATGCACACTTAATTCAAGATTCTTATTTTTTTTTCAATAGAACTCATTCCCAAGTACTCTTGAGAGTGCAATCCTTGTAAGAGTTTGTCTGTATCTAAACCTGGATGAAGCACAATGATTTCTATGGCAACAGTACTGCACAAAGCTTAAAGTCTGATACAGGGACGAATATGAAATCTTAATCCATATTAGGATGTCAAAGCTACACACAAAGCTACTTCCTTTTCTGACTAAAGGCATCAAGAAAGAAGCACATACAGGAAGATCTGACAACATTTTCAAGAGATGCTGAGGTATCCCAAGGAAGGGTGTTTCACAACTACTGAGAAGCCAATTACATGTCCTTGTCCCCTTGCTGCACAGATTATAATTCCTCTTGGTTTGGGGAACTACTGTGGAACAGAACAACTACAGTAGACCCCTGTATCCACTGATTCATTATCCACGGGACACAAAACAACACATCTACCATAAAGTCTTCCTAGAAAATGTGCCCTCTCTAGCCATTTTCTAGTTCCTCCAAGGTAATTCTGTGTTATTTGAAACCGGAAGTCCCGTTATTTTCAATGGTGTTCGCTATTATCCATGGTTTTCAGTATCCACACATACCCTCCAGAACCAATCCCCAGCGGATAAGGGTGTCCTACTGTATATGCATGCTCACTCAGAATCTAAGCCAAATGGCTTTCACACTTCAGCCCATTCTCTACTGGAAAGCAGCTATTTCAGTGAGAGAAAAACTGAGTATAGGTAAGGCAAATAAAAACTAATAACCATGTCAAAGTTTTAAGTTAAGCTCTAAACTAAAGCTTTCCCCTGGTAGACATAGGAATGGATAGTCTTGCAGGCTTCTTCATACTGAACTCTAAATAGAAATTATGGAAAGTGATAAATCTAGTTTTCCTCTGTGATGTGTAGGTTCCTTGATTGTATTTTCCTTTTTAAGAAGTGCTTCCTGCCATGCCAATCTGTGCTGGAAGCATAAAACCTTACCTGCACCAAATCCTCACAGGAAAAAGTAAGTATATAAACAAGCACATGTTTCTCCCTCATTAAGAATTTACTGTTTACATACAGGATGAAAAAGCAAGAAGAGTACAGAGTTCATCCTACACATTGAACACAAAAATGTTTGATCCCCAGCATAGCTCAATGGGAAGTTTTATTACAATTCTGCAATTTAACAGCTGATGCTTGAAAAGTAGAAATTAGTACCTTTCTGAGTTCAGAGTCTCTTAACTCATTCTACAACTATCCATTAGCACATTTTGTAGAACTATGTTTTGTACAGTGTCTAGATTACAAACAAGGGCACTTCACATAAATAAGAAGGAGGGGAAGGAAAAAAGGAATGTAGCAGCACCTTTAAGACTTTTTTTCCCCATTATTATTTTAGCATGAGCTTTCCTGGATATAAATCTACTTCCTCAGATGCAGTACAGAGTGATATTAAAGCCTCAGATATAAAGCATATTTATACAGTTGTGGGAGTGGGACAAAATGTAATAGGATCCCAAAACACTACTTCTTCATCAATTCACACATCTCTATAAATACATGTCACTTCCAGCACATGCAGTTGTGCAAGTGCTTATTTTGCAACATTCACTGTACATTAGTGACACAACCATTTTCTCCTTACCTCAGAGATAATCTCCATGTAGGAAAAATACCATGTGTGAAGCATCCCACAGTACAACTTTCTGCAACACCCTGTCACCTGCATTATAGGCAGATTGGTGATGAAGGCTGATGCCTCTCAGACACACCCCAGCATTTAACAGAGGTGTGTTACGCTGCACTGGTACTGAGAAACACATGCCAGAAATCTGCACACAAGGCAGACAAGCTTGTATTGCATTTATATCACAATCTACAGAGATCAGGAAAGACTGCTTGATACCCAAGTAAAAAATCCAAATAAAGTGGAAAGTGCCTATCTATATAAGCCACATTCTAATATATGCCATTCTTCAGCACTGGATGTACAGTTGTCCCTTCACATTTGCTGGGGTTTGGTTCCAGGACTCCCCATGAATACCCAAATCCGTGAATACTCAAGTCCCATTATATGCAGTGGCATAGCAAAATGGTGTCCCTTCTATAAGATGGCAGAATCAAGGTTTGCTTTTTGGATTATTATTTTTTAAGGAATATTTTCAAGCCGTGAATACTTAAATCCATGAATGCCAGATCCGTAAATATGGAGGGACAACTGTACACTTAACAATATGATGCTTGAAAATGGAGGCCATAATCTTACTAATGTCTAGTCCCTTTGGAGACAGACCCAGAATGCACACCATTAAACTCAAGCAACCCTCTAGCAGCAAAGAGAGTCTTAGTCTAACCTTAAAGACTGAAGGATTTATTACATCCCACCAAAAGCTTCTGCCAAAATAAATCTGAAAACTCTTCAAGGATGCTCCCAAGACCATTATTTTTGCTGCCACTGGCTAAATTATCCCAAGCAGGAGTGACTGATGCCACTATGTATCTATAATGTGCATTTTCCAAATCTGCCCTCAAAAGCTTATAATTTATCCTGAAGCGAGAGAAGGAAGGAAAGATCAGGAGAAGAAAATGGCCAGGAATGGTTTTACAAAGCTGCAACCCTTCAGGTCATGTTGCATCCTTGCACATAATTACCACTGAGTAAGGCACACCGAATCTAGGTAGTCAGGTTTGTTTCTCCAAGTCTTACACCTTAACATCGTTAGTCCTGCAGAGGTTTTGGACTTCAGCTCCCATAATTCCCATGCTGCTAACATCTGCAGGACCAAAGATTCCCCAGCCCAGCCTTACAGACACTTGATTTACAAGTGAAATCCGTGGGAGTGACTCCTGCAAGTTCAGGCAAGCTTAGGTGACTGTGGGAAAAGCCGGGGTGGGGAAGATGAGAAAGAGGGTCTTGCAAGAAATGTGAAAGTTAAAAAGTCCCATTGAGAAGAGAAGGGGAACCATACCTCAACTAAGAAGACAGGCACTATTTGCACAGGCAAGGTTGGCCTCTTTCTTCTCTGGGCTGGAGCCTAGGGTTACCACAGCAAAAACTGGAGAGGGCTCCTGCAACTTTAATGGTTGTGTAGAACAGTGGTTCTTAACCTGGGGTCTGTGATGTCCTCACAGGGGATCCGTGGAGGGTTAAAAATTGCTAGGCCCACCTCTTCCCTGCAGTGGAGTGGCCATGTGAAAGGTGCCAAATCAAAGGCTGGCTGACTGGGCTTGCGCATTGCCATTCAACCTGCTCCAGCCACACACTTGCAGGAAGAAGCAGAAGAAAAGTCTTTCCTCCCACTCCAATGCCTCGAAGGGAAGGTATCATGGATGGTGTAATTTTATTATGATTATCTTCACATATTATTATTACCATCAGGTGTTATTATTAGGGTTTTAAATCTTGAGTTAAATATTGGGGGCTCATGGCAACAAAAAATATTTCAAGGGGGTCCTTAGCAAAGAAAAGGTTAAGAACCACTGGTGGAAAAGAAAGAATTTCAGCAAGTGCTGCTTGTTACCTGGTTGTGTCACTTGTTTGTGTGACCAGCCAACACCTGCTGAAACCCCCTCATCTACACAACCATGAAAGGGACAGGAGCCCACTGTAATTTTTAAATCTGGTTGGAGTAGGGTGGGGTTTGCAAAGACCACCTTGCAAACTGCGCATGGAGGATATGGGTATGTTTAGCCTTGAGAAAAGAAGGTGAAGAGGTGACATGATAGCCATATTTGAAGGGATGTCACACTGAGGATAGAGCAAGCTTGTTTTCTGCAGCTCCAGAGACAAGAACACGGAGCAATAGACTCAAACTCCAGAAAAAGAGATTCCACCTAAACATTAGGAAATTTTCCTGACAGTAAGAGCTGTTTGGCAGTGGAATGCGCTGCCTGAGAGTGTGGTGGAGTCTCCTTCTTTGGAGGTTTTTAAACAGAGGCTGGATGGCCATATATCAGAAGTGCTTTGGCTGAAACCACAAGACCCAAATCATTCAGTTTCAAACTGGATGGTTTGCCATGGCTCCTTCCTATAGAATCCTGGGATACGTAGTTTCACAAGGCCTTTCAGTCTTCTCTGCCAAAGGTGCCTCCCAAAACAATCTACAAATCCCAGGATCCCATAGAAAGGAGCCATGGCAATTAAAACCCAGTGTCAAACAGGATGATTTGGGTGATGTGGATTCAACCTTTGACTGTGGGCAATATCATTCTGCACTCTTATAGCGCTATTATTCCAATTTAATTGCTCTGGCTGCTTCCTGTGGAACCCTGGGATTTGCAGTTTAGGGAGGGGGCACTGAGCATTCTCAGCCAGAGAGCTCTTAGGCCTCACTAAACTACAAACCCAGAATTACACAGGAGGCAGCCACAGCAGTTAAAGCAGAATAATAGCACTATAACAGTGTGATAGAGGTGTGTCTTCCTGCAGGGCAGGGGGTTGGACTAGATGGCCCTTGGAGGTCTCTTCCAACTCTAGGATGCTATTAAAGAGATGCGGGGGGAGGAAAGAAAAGAAGCCTCAGGAGGCCCTGGGCGCTGCAAGGTGTCCAGTCCAAAAGGAAGGGGTTGATGGTGCTTTGATGATTTGTGTGTTCCTGCATGGCAAGGGGTTGGACTAGATGGTCCTTGGGGGTCTCTTCCAACTCTAGGATTCAATAAAGGAGATGTATGGGGGGGGGGAGAAAGAGAAGAGGCCTCAGGGGCCCCCGGGCGCTGCAGGGTGTCCAATCCAAAAGGAAGTTTGATTGTGCTTTAATGCTTTGATTGTGTCTTCCTGCATGACAGAATGGGGTTGGACTAGATGGCCCTTGGGGGTTTCTTCCAACTCTAGGATTCTATAGAACGCAGTGCCTGGGAGTGTGGTGGAGACTCCATCTTTGGAGGTTTTTAAACAGAGGCTGGATGTCCATCTGTCATGGGGAGTGCTTTGATTGTGTCTTCCTGCATGGCAGGAAGCAGCCACAGCAGTTAAAGTGGAATAATAGCACTAAGTGTGATGGAGATGTGTCTTCCTGCATGGTAAGGGTTGGACTAGATAGTCCTTGGGGGTCTCTTCCAACTCTAGGATTCTATTAAGGAGATGCGGGGGGGGGGGGGAGAAAAGAAGCCTCAGGCGGCCCTGGGCTCTGTAAGGTGTCCAATCCAAAAGGAAGGGTTTGATTATGTTTTGATAGTGTCTTCCTGCAGGGCAGAATGGGGTTGGACTAGATGGCCCTTGGGGGTCTCTTCCAACTCTAGGATTCTATAAAACACACTGCCTGGGATTGTGGTGGAGTCTCCATTTTTGGAGATTTTTAAACAGAGGCTGGATGGCCATCTGTCTGGGATGCTTTGATTGCGTCTTCCTGCATGGCAGAATGGGGTTGGACTAGATAGCCTTTGGGGGTCTCTCCCAACTCTAGGATTCTATGAAGGAGATGGGGGGGAGAAAGAGAAGAGGCCTCAGGAGTCCCTGGGCGCTGCAAGGTGTCCAATCCAATAGGAAAGGTTTGATTGTGCTTTGATGCTTTGATAGTGTCTTCCTGCAGGGCAGAATGGGGATGGACTAGATGGCCCTTGGGGTATCTCCCAATTCTAGGATTCTATAAAACGCACTGCTTGGGATTGTGGTGGAGTCTCCATTTTTGGAGATTTTTAAACAGAGGCTGGATGGCCATCTGTCTGGGATGCTTTGATTGCGTTTTCCTGCATGGCAGAAGGGGGTTGGGACTAGATGGCCTTTGGGGGGGCCTCGTCCAACTCTAGAATTCTATGAAGGAGATATATGTGGGGAGGGGGAGAGAGAAAGAGAAGAGGCCTCAGGAGTCCCCGGGCGCTGCAAGGTGTCCAATCCAATAGGAAGGGTTTGATTGTGCTTTGATTGCGTCTTCCTGCATGGCAGGGGATTGGACTAGATGGCCTTTGGAGGTCTCTCCCAACTCTAGGATTCTATAAAACGCACTGCCTGGGATTGTGGTGGAGTCTCCATTTTTGGAGATTTGTAAACAGAGGCTGGATGGCCATCTGTCTGGGATGCTTTGATTGCGTCTTCCTGCATGGCAGGGGGTTGGACTATATGGCCTTTGGGGGTCTCTCCCAACTCTAGGATTCTATGAAGGAAAAGGGGGGAGAAAGAGAAGAGGCCTCAGGCGTCCCCGGGCGCTGCAAGGCCTCCACCCCAAAGGCCGGGGCCGAGGCGGCCTAGAGGCTCCCCTTCGCCCCCCCCCCCGCGCTCAAAAGTGGGAGGAGCCACGGGGCAGCCCCCACCCCACCCACCCCCGTTGCTAGGCAACGCCAGGGGCAGTCGGCCGGCTAGGCCGCACTCCCTCCGGGCCCCACTCTACCTGGGCTCGAGGGGCTGGTGACTGGGCAGCTTGGCTCCGGGTGGTGTCGGCGGCCGGCCGGGCGGTCTCCTCCCCTTCTCGTTCTGGGCCCGAGCCTCACTTTGGAAGCCTGAGGAGGCGGCGGCGCCGGCGGCTCCACCACTGTGTGTGTGTGTGTCAAGTAGCTTCCGCGGCCTCCTCTTCCTCTTTTTTCTTCCTCTCAATTTCCCCCGTCTTCCTCTTCCTCGCTGCCTCTGCCCCTCCTCCTCTTCCTCCTCCAACCGCCGCCTTCTTTTTTTCCCCCTCAGAGACACACACACTTTATCCAAAATGGCGGCCACCCCTTCACACGGGGTTTCCCCGCCCACTACGGAGAGGGAGGGGCAGGGAGCTCCCCAAGCTAGGCCGCTCCAAAAGGAAGGGGTTAAAAAATCACAAGCGGGCGGCCAACGACAAACGAAGAAGGGAGGGGTGGGAAAGGAAAGAAGGGCGGGGCTTAAGGAGACTGGCATCCCGAAGAGGGGGGAAAGGGCCTATGGAAGGAGAGGCTGTTGTTGTTGTTAAGGGGTGTGGCTTTGGGGATGGGTTGAGGGAGGGGCGGGAGTGTGGTTTTGGTGGAGGCTGCGAGAGCGCCTGCGCAAGGGAGGGAAACGTCGTGGGCCTGGGCGGCCAAAGACAAACGAAGAGAGGGGGGAATAAAAGAAGGGCGGGGTTTATAAAGACTGGAATTACGAGGAGAGGAAAAGGACCAATCGAGAGGGAAATAAAAGAAGGCGTGGCTTAAGAAGAGTGGCATCTCGAGTTGGGGAAAAGGACCAATCGAAGGAGCCGTGAGAGGCAGGGCAAGGTTGGTGTAGTTAAGAGGGTGGGTGGAAATAAAGAAGGCGAGGCTTAGGAAGACTGGCATCTCGAGGAGGGGGAAAGGGCCAATCGAAGGAGCCGTGAGAGGCAGGGCAAGGAGGTTGGTGTAGTTAAGAGGGAGGGGAAATAAAAGAAGGCGGGGCTTAGGAAGACTGGCATCTCGAGGAGGTGGGAAGGGCCTATCGAAGGCTAGGCTGTTGTTAAAGGGTGTGGCTTGCGGGGAGGTAGGGGACTGGTTGAGGGAGGTGCAGGAGAGTGACTTTCGCGGGCCAGTGGAACGCCTGCGCAGAAGGGGAAATGTCGTGGTGCCTTATTTACGGAGGGGAGGAGGGAGGGAATGTCAGGAGGGGATTTTAATCGAACCAGGGAGCATGCGCGTCTTGAGAAGATAGGAGGAAGGGCTCTCGCAGGCAGGGAGAAATCAAAACAACGCGAGATCCTGGAGTGGGCGGCTTAATGCCACTTTTTAAAAAAACTGTCTGTCTTGTCTGTCGAGTGAAATCTGACCAATAGGGTCGTGATGGCGACTCATTCCATTGGCTCAGGGCCTAATCACTGCTCTGGCTGCCTCCAGTGGAACCCTGGGATTTGTAGTTTAGGGAGGGGCATTTAGAACTCTCAGCCAGAGAACTCTTAGGCCTCACTGGACTACAAACCCCAGAATCCCACAGGAGGCAGCCATGACACTTAAAGTGGAATAATAGCGCTATAGCAGTGTAGTGCTTTAAGACTCTCAGGTTCAGTTTAGCGTCCCATTTTTTCCTTCCTCCCTGTGAGGAAAGGGCACTCCGTTCACAGTATTAGTATAAATAAATAAATAACCTTGATACAATGATAGGATGAAGATTTGTTTATTTATTTATTTATTTATTGTATATATTTCTATCTCGCCCTTTTTCCCAGTTTGGGATTCAAGGCAGCTTACAACAGATTTATTTTTTAAATCCCTCCATAGTTAAAATTCACAAAATACAGACGTTAAAAGATTATTAAACTATCCAAAAAAACATACAAACTAAATAAAATAAAATAATAAAACAGTTAAAAACATAAACCTTTTATTAAAAAGCAACAACAACAACGGTACAACAAAATAGCAGATAGAAAGTGCAAATTTTTATGCTCAGTCCTCAAGGGCTAACCCACAACAATGCAAAGGTGGCAAAATGTCCTTCTCTGGCCTGTGTGACAAGCAAAAATTCAACAGGTTGCCCATGTCACTGGGTGAGACTTTGCTTAAATTAATAATTGCCTTTATAGTAGGTTTCTAATCTTAGGAGATAAAGAATGGGCTTCAGGGGAATCAGTGAACTGGGTGCAAAAATTATTCTTTTCTTTCAGTTACTTCTTGTCATTTTGGAATTTGCCCTGTCTGTGTGAATTTTAAGGTACACATAAAATCAAGTTTTCTGGGTAATTTGCTTTTCCATCCCAGACATAGCCTGTGTGAATTAGATCAATTTTCAGTTCAGTAAAAGTATTTACAGTAGGATCCTGATTCATTATCCACGGGACACAAAACAGCACACCTACCACAGAGTCTTCCTAGAAAATGTGGTCTTTCTAGCCATTTTCTAGGTCCTCCAAGGCAACTCTATGGTATTTTAAACCAGAAGTCCTATTATTTTCAAAGGCATTCGCTATTATCCACAGTTTTTGGTATCCACGGAGGCCCCCAGAACCAATCCCCAGTGGATACGGGGATCCTACTGTATACCAAGGATATGGGCGGGGGGGGGAGATGCCAACAACAAACAACAATAAAAATATAACATGCTCAATAATAATAATAAATCTATTGACTCCAACATACTCAGGTTGGCTCCATTTCCAAACATACCAAATTCACCAGGCCCTTAGTCCCTGTCCCGCAAAAGTTTAGATGCATCTTATGGGACAAGGAGTTCCACAGGCAAGCACTACTGATCAAATGACAAAAAGATATTCTTAAGAGCTAGTACCTTGAATTTTTGCCAAGAAACTACAGGAACCAGTGAAATGGCATGATGTGACTGAATACATAAGGACCCCCATATCCGCTGGGGATTGGTTCAGGGGTGTTTATGGATACCGAAAACTGTGGATAATAGCAAACACCATTGAAAATAATGGGACTTCCAGTTTAAAATACCATAGAGTTGCCTTGGAGGACCTAGAAAATGGCTAGAGAGGATGCATTTTCTAGGAAGACTCTATGGTAGGCATGCTGCATTATGTCCCGTGGATAACTGAATCAGTGGATAATGGGGTCCTACTTTAAAGAGGCAGGGTCATGTCAACAGTCTTAACCAACCAACAGATTTGGCACCTTTGGTGGTATTGGGCTGCCGTCAGCTCAAGGAAAGAGCAGCTACATCTACAGCAGTATTTCCCAGATCATCCTGAAGAGAAACGACAACGCAGAAAGAATCACAACCTGGAAACATCACCAAGGAGACCTTCTGCTGTGCTTTCTGCAACCGGACTTGTTCATCTCAGATTGGCCTTTTTAGTCATCAGTGTGCTTGCAGGAAGTGCGGGATGAGTCCTTCCTGAATCTTCATTTGCGAAGAAAAGCCAGTGAGAGAGCAAACGTGCATGAGAGCATCTTTCTCCTCCGCCCTATTAAATATGAAATGTGAATCCGCATGTCATGTTTGTTGTATAAAATGAAACCATTCATTAGTCCCCATTATTCAAGGGCTGCTTCGCATGTGCTTGATCACCATTTGTGGACCAACAGGGGCTCACAGACTGGTAGTGGATTAATCCTATAGTGAGCAGTCACTGTACTGCCACTAGTGGGCAGTCATATGGCATGGAAGAATGGCTAGGAAAAATTGGCTAAGAAGCATCTTACGGATTTATATAGGCTATGACAAAAGGAAAGGAAAAAGAAAAAGAAAGAAGGAACAAAGAAAAGCCAACAATATGATTGGCCAGCCCCCGTATTTGAAAAGCGCCACAAAATAATCAAAGATTCAGATGTGTAGAAAAAGAAGTGAGTAAGCATTTGCAGCCTTGAGCTGCTGACCCTGGAAACTTTTTGATGCATGAATTAAAAAGGCATCATACATGATTAAATTTCTTTTTCTATGAGGCAGTATGTAAACGGAATTGAAAGCAGGGCCAGGGCTTGGCCAAGACATTTTTGCTCTCTGAGACAGAGCAACACATGCTAAACACAGACATATTAAAAACCCCAATTAAGATGAATAATACCCAAAGCAAAGCATATTACAGTTGTATATCCCTTCATATTCGCTGGGGTTTGGTTCCAGGACCCCCGTGAATACCCAAATCCATGAATACTCAAGTCCCATTGTATGCAATGGCAGAGCAAAATGGTGTCCCTTATATAAGATGGCAAAATCAAGGTTTGCTTTTTGGATTATTATTTTTTAAAGAATATTTTCAAGCCGTGAATACTTACATCCATGGATACCAAATCCGTGGATATGGAGGGACAACTGTATTTTGACATAAGAGGCAGAAAAACCCACAGCAAAAATATAAGAATAATTAACACCTAAAAATTCTCTGTCTTGTCTTTTTCTAACTTCATTTTTATTAATATATCTACAAAGCAAAGGAAGATACGAAACAAATACTATGTATCAACAAGGTAACTATAACATAAAGAATACAGTATTCACTTGATTAGTGAATTGATTTTTATGTCATCAAACAAAGCATGTAAACATTTCATCATGATCATACTTTGTAACCAGTGAAAGCAATCATTTTTATCCTAAAACAAATAAAGTTTTGAGCTATGCTGGCGGTGGCATAATAGCCACCGGTAGGGTCTCCCATGCCAGACAGGTCAAAACCGAACGGTCTGTCAAAGTGCGTCAAAGGGCAGGATGGGCTCTCTAGCTTTATGGCAACCATCCTAGGAGAAGGAAAACTCTAATCCCAAACCCGGGCAGATGGTGCTCGTCCAACCCTGTAAGGTCAACCATCCTGCGTGGCTGGGGGTTGGACTGGATGGCCCTCGTGGTCTCTTCCAGCTCTGCAATTCTATGATTCTATGATTGATTCTATGATCTAAGAGAAGAAAACTCTAATCAAACCTACGACCCGGGGACCTCGCTGCTACCATCCATGCTTGCAAGGCCACCACAGATGAACCTTTGGTTTAAAGGATGAGGCCAGTTCTGTGCACGCTGTGCTCCACCAGAAAAATCCATTGCACAGGTTCGAAGGACAAATCCCATTCCGAAAAAGCCCTGTAGCGATAGGTGAGAGATGAAACGGCAGGTGTAAAGATGCACTGGAAGCTGCAGACCCAACCCTGCATGCAGGCGGTTCAGGACTTTGGTCGCTTGAGACTGACCCAGGAGATGACAGCATTGTTCGGCAGCATCCTGGTGCTTTCTGCAACCGGACTTGTTTATCTTGGATTGGCCCTTTCAGTCATCAGCGTGCTTTACAGAAAGCACGGGATGTGTCCTTCCTAAATCTTCATTTGCGAAGAAAAGCCAGAGAGAGAGAGATTGAGAGAAATACCTGCAGGTTTCAAAGACCAACAAGTCCCTTCATTAGGCAAAAATGTTAAAAAGATGTTTGTAATGCCTTCACACAAGGAGACTTGATGGTCTCAAAAGCTCGTACAGATTTTTCCGATTGGCCTAAGAAAAGTATTGCCAATCGTACAGAGTTTTGGAATTTTTTTTATGTCCAGAACAGTTGCCCCTGAGATTCATAGCATCAAATATTTACAAAATAAAAAGTAATTATTTATCATGTTAAAAACAAAGACTATGAGCTCTTGTTTGCTTCGTCAAGTGAGCAATTTTCATACCAGGCTATAGGCCTCCATTGTTAGAGCTGTGTATTTTCCCACCAACATCTGAACATTGCCCCAAAGTTTCTATTGTTCTTGGAAGCTTGCACTACTGAAAGAAGGACAACTCTCGTAAAGGTATGCTGTTTTGATAAGCAGAATATTTGTTTCGTCTCAAAAAAGAAAGAGAAAACGTTGGGCGGATGAGGCTATTGTGTTCACAAGCCAATAGTCACTCCTTTGTGAAGTCAAAAGCTTTCACAGCTGGCATCCATAAGTTTTCCATGGCTCCTTTGATAGTTTTTAGTTTTATAAAACTATGTCTAATGAAAAGACTGGTGGAAGAAGGAAGCCAATCCTTCTGCAAACATAGGTCCTGTCCATATGGTCAAAATAATACGAACGCAATGTGAAAGATCGGCAATCTGTTCAAACTATCATTCACACAAATATGTGTAATTTGGAGGGGGGGCAGCCAAATCCACCACAAAGTCTGTGTGCCTCACATCTGGGCCTTTGTGTGGATTTTGTGAAAAGCTCTGTACGACTTCCGAATGTGTGAATGTTTGAACACTCATGTTCGCATAGATACGAGCAGGCAGTGCAATCTGATTGGCTGGACGAGCACAGCGGGTGGGGCTAGCAAAGAGGGAAAGCGGCTGTGGCTGCCATGTTGGATTTTCAGCTAAGCGAGGGTGCGGCAAATCGATCAAATGGCGATCTCAGACTCTATTTATTTATTTATTTGTAAATATGAAGTTTTGCTTGCATGCACCCTGGGAAACTTTTAAAAAAAATTGGTGGCAGCAGATTTAAAATCGCGAGTAAATCACTCACAGTCACCATCTGGCTAGGGGGTCATGCAGAGTTTAGGGGGCTCTTTTGGCCATGTACACAGGTTGCATCATTGCAAATGCCTGCCTTTCTGAATGTGTTCGTATTTCCCCCCCTTGTATAAACAAGGCCACAGTACCCTGGGTTGGTCAAGATGGACAAGAAAATCCACAACGAGAGGCTTCATGTGGATTTGACCCCTATAACCAGATACAATGCATGTTTCTTTAGAAAGAAGAAACTGAGGCTCACACAATGCATTTTCTACGGCTTACTCCCAGGCAAATGAATATACATAGTTACAGCCTTCTGTTCTTGTGCATTTGCTTATTTTTCATTTAGTTCTGCTGTGCTTTCTGCAACCGGACTTGTCTATCTCGGATTGGCCATTTTAGTCATCAGCGCGCTTGCAGAAAGCGCAGGATGTGTCCTTCCTGAATCTTCATTTGCAAAGAGAAGCCAGAGAGATTTAGTTCCATTGCATAAATTAGATTTTGAAGTGGAATTTTTTTATATATATACACACTCATAAATATATTTGAAGCACACATGTGAAAATGTCAAGTTTGTGTGCGAGAGGTGCATATTTATTTCTATATTTGCTTCGGAACATTTTTATAATGCTTTCAGTTTTAAAAGTCTTATAGTAAGTTTTCAACGGGAGCCAGCATGGTGTAGTGGTTTGAGTGTTGGGTTAGCACTCTGAGAGAACAGGGTTCGAATCTCTCCTCAGCCATAGAGAAATCCACAGGGTGGCCTTGGGCCAGTCACTCTCTCTCAGTTTCAGAGGACGGCAAAGGCAACCCCCTCTCTGAACAAATCTTGTCTAGAAACTCCCATGATCTATTTGCCTTAGAGCCACCATAAGTCAGAAATGACTTGAAAGTAAGAAGAACAGGTTTTTCAAGAAAAACATGCAATAAAACTTATACTTAATCATGCTTATAGATAAGCATTATATCCAAAGCATACAATCCAAAGTCAGGATTGTCCATGATATCATATTTCTGATTTCTTTTTATGGTTGTGAAAGGTAGACAGTGAAGAAAGCTGACAGAAAGAAAACCAACTCATTTCAGACATGGTGCCGCAAGAGAGTTCTGTTGCTTACCATTGTTGTTTGTTGTTATGTGCTTTCAAGTAACTTCTGACTTATGGTGGCCCTAAGGTTAACCTATCATAGGGGTTTTTTTGGCAGAATTTGTCCAGAGAGGGATTGCCTTTGCCTTCCTCTGAGGCTGAGAGAGTGCAACTTGCCCACAGTCACCCAATGGGTTTCCATGGCCGAGCAACAATTCAAACCCTAGTCTCCTAGAAAACACCAACACCACTATACTATATTATAATATATATTATATATTGTATTGTATTTTATCTTTGTTTTAATTCTCTGTTAGTTTAATTTCATTTTAAAGGGTGGGAGGGTTAGGATTGGGAAGGATTGTTTTAACTTGCTGTGTTTTAATCTTGTTGTACACCACCCAGTTGCCGAGCAGAGGGGTGGGTTAAAAATAAATAATAATTACCACACTGGATCTGGACTGCCAAAAACACTAATAAATTAGTCCAAGAGTAAATCAAGTCTGAATTCTCCCTAGAAGGCAAAATGATTAAGCTGAGACTGTCATATTTTCGACATATCATGAGAAGACATGAGACATTTAAAAAATGACAATAATGCTTAATAAGGGAGAAGACTGTAGGAAAAGATCCCATGACAGATAGATTCAATTGAGGAAGCCATGGCCCTGAGTTTGCAAGACCTGAGCCGAGCTGTTCATAACGGTGACTTGGAGGTCTCATTCACAGAGTTGGCATAAGTCAAAGTTGATTTGACAACAGTTAACAACTAATGATAAAATATAATAATCAATCAAGCAATACAAATCTTTAAAAAAAAAAAAAGAAAAAAATGATTGAAAACCAGAGGTGACAGACATTGTTTACAATAGGGTGGTGGTCATTAAAATGACCCAGTAAACAAATTGATCTTTTGATGCCAAAGGAAACACTCACCTCTGGAGAGTTCATGGCACATGGTGGGTGCAACACCTGAGAATGCCAACCTGTGTATCACAACCAAAGAAGCCACATAAGGCCATGGTAAAATAAGCAGAGTTTCTTCCCTACCAACATACAATATTTCTAACTGAATAGATCGTACACATGGGTGGGGAATGTGTGGCCCATGAGTGTTGATGAACTGCAACTCCCACCAACCCCTTGCTAGCATAGCCAGTAGTGAGGGATGATGGGATCTGCATTCCAACAACACCTGAAGGGCCAGATGTTCCCAATTCCTGGGATGCATGTACCTCTGTCAAGGACCCAGAATTGGCAGTCCCATTTGCTTGCTCCTATAAAATGATGGGACCATCTAATACTAACAAAATTAGACTGGGCTTGTGCTTCCTCAGATGGGATGAGCTAGAGCTCCCATCATTCTTAGCCAGCAGGGCCATGGGAATAGTGGGAGGTACAGTCCAACACATCTAGAGAGAATCATGATTGTGGAAGTCAGAGCTAGACAGTAGATCTTGCTCATTTTTTTTTCTTTCTTTTTATGGATGATTTCAGATTTACAAAAAGAAGAAATTGGAGAGGTGGAAACACTGACTCACATCTTAACCAAACAAGCAAGCAAACAAATAAGCAGAGATAATCCAACCACAAAGGAAAACAGAGGAACCACAAGCAGACAAACGTGGTAGTGGGGAAAAAATCTTGAGAAATTAATTAGAATAAAATGAAGAAGAAGGAAATGGTTTGATGATGTCAAAGCATTTTTGTGTGGTTTGAAAAGAATTTGCCAGTATTGGCGCCTCTTTCGTCATGAATAGTAGTTCCTCATGGCTGGTCAAAACTGTAGGTTCTCCCTATTTGCTGTCTGCAGGAAAAATGCTTATCTCCAGTTCAAGAATTATAATAGTCCAACACTTTTAGTGGACATGAGGCTGTGAAGACTGATCTAGCCCATGGATGAGAATTTGATGCAGATGAGCAATTTCTGTATTTATTAGTTTTCATCTCTATACCACACTTCTGCTCCAATGAGCTTAAGCCTAAGGCATACACAACTCCCCTCTGCACTATTTTATTTTCACAGCCACCCCATGAAGTAGCTCAAGACTGTTTGGGTCTAGGAACCTCTGGCTGAGATCATAGTTTCACAGAACTAAAGAGTTGGAAGAGACCACAAGGGCCATCTAGTCCAACCCCCTGCCATGCAGGAACACACAATCAAAGCACTCCCGGCAGATGGCCGCTCTGGAGAAGACTAACAACAGTGTTTTGGCCAATTTCTTGTCCCAGAATTATGGTAGACTGTATATTTCTGTATTTATTACTTTTAATCTCTATACCACATCTCTGCTCCAATGAGCTTAAGCCTAAGACATACACAACTCCCCTCCTCACTATTTTATTTTCAGAACAACCCCGTGAGGTAGCTCAGACTGTCTGGTTCTAGGACCCTCTTTGACTCCGGTGGCAAAATGTCTTGGGTTGGCACTCCCAACAACGCTGCTCTTACCCACAGAGCTGCCTTCCTAAGAATTTGTGCTGCCTGAGGCAAAAAACCAGATGTTCAACTTCAGGGGACACATCCACTCCCCATGTACAAGAGGAAGTGAACCCCGACTTCACCAGGTGCATCCACACTACATAAATAATCCAGTTTGAAAATGGATGATTTGCCATGGCTCCTTCCTACCGAATCCTGGGATTTGTGGTTTCACAAGGTCTTTAGCCTTCTCTGCCCAAGAGCGCTGGTGCCTCACTAAACTCCAAATCCCAAGATTCCATAGGAAGGAGCCATGGCAAATAATCCAGTTTCAAACTGGACTATTCGGGTAGTGCGGATTCAGCCAAAAAAAGACTCCAGACAGATGGCCATCCAGCCTCTGTTTAAAAAAACCAAAAGAAGGAGATTTGGGTAGTGTGGATTATTCAACCTTTAACTGTGTCTTCCTGCATGGTCTAGATGGCCCTTGGGATCTCTTCCAACTCTAGCTGGGAAAATAATCCAGTTTGCAACTGCATAGCTCCTCCCTATGGAATTCTGGGATTTGTATTTTATAAGGTCTTTCACCTTCTCTGACAAAGTGTGCTGATGCCTCACCAAACTACAAATCCCAGGATTCCATAGGAAGGAGCCATGCAAATAATCCAGTTTCAACCTGGATTATTTCTCTAGTGTGGATGCCCCATAGGGATTCTGTGAAGGAGGGATTCCATAGGAAGGAACCATGCACATAATCCAATTTCAACCTGGATTATTTATCTGGTGTGGATGCCCCATAGAGGATTCTGTGAGGGAGAGGTTCCATAGGAAGGCACCCCATGCAAATAATCCAGTTTCAACCAGGATTATTTCTCTAGTGTGGATACCCCATAGAGGATTCTGTGAGGGAGGAATTCCATAGGAAGGAGCCATGCAAATAACCCAGTTTCAACCTGAATTATTTCTCTAGTGTGGATGCCCCATAGAGGATTCTGTGAGGGAGGAATTCCATAGGAAGGAGCCATGCAAATAATTCAGTTTCAGCCTGAATTATTCCTCTAGTGTGGATACCCCATAGAGGATTCTGTGTGGGAGGGAATTCCCTAGGAAGGAGCCATGCAAATAAGCCAGTTTCAACCTGGATTATTTATCTAGTGTGGATGCCCTATAGAGGATTCTGTGAGGGAGGGAATTCCCTAGGAAGGAGCCATGCAAATAACCCAGTTTCAACCTGAATTATTTCTCTAGTGTGGATGCCCCATAGAGGATTCCGTCAGGAAGGGATTCCATAGGAAGGAGCCATGCACTTAATGAAGTTTCATCCTGGATTATTTCTTTAGTGTGGATGCCCTGTGAGGGAGGGAATTCCCTAGGAAGGAGCCATGGCAAATACTCCAGTTTCGAACTGGCTTATTTGTGTGGTGTGGATGCAGCCTGAGTCCCCTTCCCTCTTATACATGGTGGGGCGGGTGATTCCCCTGGAGGTGACCATCTGGCCTCTGGCCTCGGGCGACTCAAAGTCTTGGGACGGCAGCAGCTCCCCCTGCCGGCTCTCCTTGGCGCTGGGCTGGGCGTGGAAGAGGAGGAGGGATGCCAGCCCAGCCCCAGCCCGGATCTTTCCTCGTTCCCTCCTTCCCTGCTTGCTTTCTCCTGCCCGGCCCCCTTCTGCCATCTTCGGTGGGTTCCAATCCGGACTGAGACAGCTCCCCTTTGCAAGTGCAGGTAGGACCCCCGAGGAAGCTGTCTGGAGGAGAGAGGGGGGAGGCTCTTTGGGGTGGGGTAGGGTGCAACAAATCTGGATTGGCTCCCCTCCCTCCTGGGCGATCTGGGGTTCTGGATCTGTCCCCCCCCCCATCCACCCCACCCACCCACATACTACCAGACTGGACCTAGTCTCAGTTTGGAAGATGCTGTGAGATGGAAATGGGGGGGGGGACCCATTTTTGCAGGAGTGGGCGACCTTGCAACTTCGAGGCTTTTAGGGGGGGAGGGGAGGGTGCCAAATCGAATTGGAGGGGCAAAGAAAACCAGTTACTAAAGAGGAATGGGAGAGATGGAAATCCACCAGTTTGGGGGGGGAGTTTTTTTATGGGGTGGAGGGAGAGGGAGGAGGAAGGGGGGTCTATGCTTTGAGAGTGAGCCTTCTGCCTTGCAAAATCTGATCGTGTTTATTTATTTATTTGTGTATTATATTTCTAATAGAAGTACAAGAGAAATAAAAGATACAAACACACGAACAAAAAAAAAGAAAAACAGCCAGAATAACCTCCTGCTCCATCTGGGTTGAACTCCAGCAATACATTATTGCAGACTTTCCTGAATAGTTCTTTACTTTCTTGCTCTGCAACCATACTGTATCTTTAAAGATCTAACATATTTGTAGTCTGATAAACCTTTCCATCTCTAGTCTGCTAGTTTTAAAGCGGGGGGGAGGGTAGAGACTCTGGTTGAGAATCTGTTGAAGTTATAAATCTCCTGCGGGGGGGACCCCACTTTAGATATAAAATTCCAAAAATCAGGAAGGACATTGGATTTTTTAAAAAAGGTTGTGTGTGCCTGGTTTATTGGGGGGCGGGGGAGGAAACCAAGTCCATCCAAGGACACACACATTCATTGATCCCTGATTAAGAATTAAGTTCTCTTGGAGTATTCTTGGACTCTCAATGTAGTGTTTCAGCCACATCATGAGAAGGCAGGACTCGCTAGACAAGACAATACAGTTGTCCCTCCATATCCACAGATTTGGTATCCACGGATTTAAGTACAGTACACTTGTCCCTTCATATTTGCTGGGGTTTGGTTCCAGGACCCCCATGGATACCAAAATCCGTGAATACGCAAGTCCCATTATATGCAATGGCATGGCAAAATGGTGTCCCTTGTATAAGATGTCAAAATCAAGGTTTGCTTTTTGGATTATTATTTTTTAAATAATATTTTCAAGCCATGAATACTCAAATCCATGGATACAGAGGGACAACTGTATTAGTGGCTTGAAAATATTATTTAAAAAATAGTAATCCAAAAAACCAAACCTTGATTTTGTGATCTTATATAAGGGAGACCATTTTGCTATGCCATTGCATCTAATGGGACATGAGTATTCATGGATTTTGGTATCCACTGTGGGCCTGGAACCAAACCCCAGCGAATATGAAGGGACAACTGTAATGCTAAGAAAGGTGGAAGGAAGTAAAAAGAGAGGAAGACCACATAGCAGATGGATAGACGCCACCAAGAAGGCCATGGTCCTGAGCCAGCAGGACCTGAGCTGGGCAGTTGAGGACAGGGGGTCTTGGAGGGGGTCTCGTTCATGGGGTCGCCCTAAGAGTCGACTCAAAGGCAGTGAACAACTTTCCAGAGCTGGGTTGGGCAGCAGAGCCAGGCAACTGGTGACCAGGCTGTGTCCCACGGAACTCCTTGAGATATTGGCAGCCCGAGCTGAGTGAGGTTTCTGGGGAAGGGGGAGTGGAGAAGCAAAGCCAACCATTCCCTTCTAAGGTATGGGCCTGGGGGATAAAAATTGTGCCTCTGTGCACCCTAAGGATGACTGGTGGTCTTTGAGGGATGGACCCACAAGTGGATTCTCTCTCTTTAGCTTATCCACATTTCACACCCCTGTGATTTATTTTCTCATTTTTAAAAATTTTCCTTTTGGGTGCTTACAAGAAAGAGAACTGCTGGTGCTACCAACCCAAAAGGCCTTGGGCAACTATTCTGTTCCTTCCTCCTCCCCAGTGTATTTTTTTGTTTTTGTTTTTTCTAGTTAGAAAAAAAGCCACATGGGAAAAGGACAGTGGGGTTGTCAATGGGAGACACAGGGGTGTACCTCCAGATTGGGAGGAGGGAATGAGGGCATTGCCCCCCAGTAAGAATTCTCCCCCACAATGATATGGTCCTCAAATTTCTTGCACTGCAGAGGGCAAATCAGTGAAAATTGTTCACGCCTACAACTCTTTTATTTGCTGTGTTTGCAAATGTAACTTTGCCTGCCCCTTTTCTTTGGATGCCTAAACTGGATTTTTAAACCCTCGACTGAAGTTTTACATTATGGCAATACTAGAAATTTGGGGAATGGAGGAAAACCATGTAGCTTCATATCCTGGGGAGGCAATGATGTCTGCACCTTGCATGAAATGGTGTGGTTTTGAGGCAGAGGTGATTGCAAGATAAAAGTCTTGTCTGAAAGCAAGACTTTTCTCCCGCCTCCTTCTTTTCTTTCTTTTGAATACTTCCAAACAAGGGTTTTATTGTGCCATCACCCTGCCTCCTTCATAGAATTTTACATGAGGTTCCAGACACGATCATTTTCTCCTTTAGACCCTCCCATTTGCTTCCCACTGCTTTTAAAATCTTTTTTCTTTATGGAGAAAAAAACCCCACACACAATTTGTTAAGCAGGAAAAGACAGAATAGCCATTCAGTAGCTTTCCATTTTGTAGGAACAGGAACATAGAAAAATCCCTCATACTGGAGTCAGAACTTAGGTTCATCTACCCCAGTGTTGCCAATTCTGACTGGCAGCAGCTCTTCAGAGCTTTAGGCTGCCTTATACTGAAGCCAGGTTTTTGATTCATCCACCCTAATGTTGTCAACTCTGACTGGCAGCAGCTCTTCAAGGCTTCAGGCTGCCTTATACTGAAGCCTGGCCCTAATGTTGTCAATTCTGGCTGGCAGCAACTCTTCAGGGCTGCGAGCTGCTTTATACTGAAGCCAGACCTTGGTCCATCTACCCCAGTATTGCCAACTCTGATTGACAGCAATTCTCTAGCAGTTCCAAGAGAAGTCGCTCCATAACCATCCTGGAGATCCCTAGCAGTCTTCCATTCAAGTATTAAGCAAGCTCAACCTTGTTTCGTTTCTGAAATCAAATGAGATTAATTGTGGCAAAGGACAAGATAGAACCCCACAACAAATCCAGGGGGGCCTGTTTTCTTCCCCTAGGATCCTCCAGAGACTGCTCCCAATGCCAAACAACAAAACGCCCAGAAGTGGCCAAAAGTCATTTATAATTTTGAAAAAGTAGTCACCAGAATCTTACCTCATCTTTTTACTTAATGCAACTTTATGTATCCTTGGCTACGTAGCAGAAGCATTAAGAAACCCTGTTAGTGAATTATGAGGATGTGTGTCAGGAAAACAGCAAGAGTGACCAAGGTTCCTTCGCTAGCTGTGCTATGTAGTAACTACGTAGTAACATAACAGCAGCCTTTTACTGGATATGGGGGTTCCAAAACTGCCCAGGTCCCATTCCTGCAGACTGAAGTCCACTTATGAAGAAGTCGCTTCCATACAGGATCCCAACCAGGTATTTTTGAGTGTGAAACAGTGCAGATGAGGCCCTATAACCCATTAACAAAGGTGAATTGCAGCTCCTAAAGGCTTCACCCCATTCTTGGACACAAAAAGGGGAGTTTGGGGAATATAGCTCCCCAAATAGCCCTGAGGAGCACATGTGACCCTGAGGGGGCACATTTCCCTGCCTCCAGCTTTTGGGGCTGCAGGTTAGGATGGTGTTGCCCAAACACAGCTGTGTCCTCCCAAGAGAAGCCATTCAGGAACAACGGGTGGGGGGGCAGGATGCCACTCTTGCCCCCTGGCATTTGCTGCCTGATGTCATTGCCTTGACTCATGGTAGTGTGAGCTGACAATGTCTTTTTTTAGCACCCCCTTTTTCCTTCCTCTTTGAAAGAAAGAGAGGGAGTGGGCAGGATATCTACACACAAATTTCCTTATACTACAAGTTCCTTTTTTAAAAATTTCACCACCTTGAAATGATTTCACTATGAGGCAGGACTAAAAGAGAACTGACTTTCTAGAGTACAACACCAACAAACAGCTCTTGAGGATAAGGGTGGGATAGTAATAAAGCCATACCTCAGTTAACAAAGAAGCTCCTTTTTACAAAGTCTTTTTAAACCTGCCCACCATCCTCTCTTCCTTCTTCTCTGGCTTGTTGGAAGTGTTTTTGTTTTAAATAGCATTGGCCCAGGCAGGCTGGAAAAACACAGACTGTTGGTGTCAGGTTGCAGCAATGCATCTACAGCGAGAAATACGGTAAAGCCTTGAGCTGGGAAAGGATTCTACAACTAGCTGATCCTACTGTAGCTGGGTGTGTTGATGTGCATCAGGCAAGGTATAGAGCAGTTGCCTCCAGAATCCCTTACTGAGCATGCATGAACAGTAAAACAGAAAGAAAAGGGGAGAACACCTAAGCCTGCCTCACCAATTCCCCCACCCTCCCCAGCATGTTTTAAAAAGCATCTATCTGTAAGTTTGGCCACCAGGATGGAAATGTAAGAATAGTGGAGGATGCTGAGTGAAAACACATCCTTGGATACTTTTTCTCTAGCAAAATCAAAATGTTTTTGTTTACTCATGCAAGGTTTACCTGATCTGGTTGTTTTATTTCCCATGTTCATATTGTTAGTTTTGAATACAACAATTGCTGAAAGTAAAGGAAAAGAGATTCCACCTAAATGTTAGGAAGAAATTCCTGAAATAAGAGGTGGTCGGAAGTAGAATCCGCTGCTGCCTGGGTGTGTTGAGAAGTCTCCTTCTTTGGTGGTTTTTACACAGAGGCTGGATGGCCGTCTGTTGGGAATGCTTTGACTGGGTATTCCTCTAGATGGCCCTTGTGGTCTCTTCCAACTGTATGGTGAACATATATATATAGAGAGAGAGTAGGAAACTATCCCTATTCTTTGCATGTTGTTTCTGCCTCCTCATGACAGCCCCCATTGTGATAAAGTCCAAAAATGCTATCCCAAAATTGACTCACATCAGCAGACTGGTTCTAGTGATGTTCATCCCCACTAGGAATAGGTCTTTTGTACACCTAATGGCTCTTAATTGCTGATTAAAGGCCATACCACTTCCAAATACTTTGCATTACAACAGGGGCAGCTCAAAATATCAAAATGTGCAACTGTTGTTAAGCAGTCCATACAGAAAGATGCCCTAAAGGTAAAAGAAACCATCAGCACTAACTTTCCATGCTATTTTTAAAGGTACCAAGGACACCTTCTTGGCATTTGAACTTGGCATCTCATCCATGGGCAAACACACACTCGTAGAAACTTAGGCCTCTGAGCACATTGAAGGCATATGCACCCACAACTGAGTTGTTGTCCTAGGCTTAAAAAGAAAGTAAGATTCCAGTCCTCGTGGTTCTGAATAAATACCAAATTAAACGGAAATGTAGGTGGGGCCTTACATGGAATCAGGCCATTGTTTTTTTTCTAGTTTAGGTTAGTGTTGTGTACATTGACTGGCAGCAGCTCTTTAGGCCATTTCTAATTGGAGACAGAACTTGAGACCTTCTGCATTGTAGAGTAAAAACTGTATTGTGGAACAATAAGTCTGAAGCACTCCTAAGCCTTTTATCCAGCACTGGAATGGGCAGGAGAGGCAAATTATTTAACCAGTGATATGACATCACCCATCTCTTATTCCATATAGTTAGCTTAAACCTACAGTGCACAGGAGTTTTAGGTTTGAACTTCACTTATACAGTACATCTGATTTCAGAGGTGTGGTTGTGGAAGGCAGTAAGTGCACAGGAGCCAATGGCAAGGATGGATCCCATAAGGCAGAGCTATGAGTCATGGTATCGCATGGGTGGAGCAGGATCATACCCACATCAACAGTCGACTCATTCCCCCCCCCCACCCTCTTTCACATACACACTCCTGCTTTTTGCACAGATTCAATTTTGCAGCCACAAAACACAATTTAAAATATAGTCTAACTAACAGTACCATGGTCCATGACCCAAACAGGCACAGAACAACAGCTGGGAATTCACCTCTGTTGAGCAACGTCCACCAGTACAACTGCTGAAAAACAGCCTTTCTGCAGCCATTTAAAGGATGGTGCTGCTAGTCCTCATGATCACCTCTCCTGAGCATTTGAGCTTTAATTGTTCTGTGTATTCAGGCAAAGAGAAATGAGTATGCTTGCTGTTGTTGCTGTCTAGCTTTCTGACTTATGGCGGCCCTAAGGTGGACCTATCACAGGGTTCTTTCTCTGAGGCTGAGAGTGTATGACTTGCCCAAAGTCAAAGTCACTTGCCCAAATCCTGGAGTAGGTTTTTGTTGGCTGAGCGAGGATTCAAACCCTGATCTCCAGAATCATACTCCAAGACTCAAATCACTATGACACACTGGCTCATACATTCCTATGAGGTGTAAATTGTTCCTATGGGAGCGTAAAATAATGAAATCCCACCAATTGCCCAGGTTATATTTTCGCACCCTTGGCTTCTTTTCATTTGAGAAGGGATGGGAGTATTTTCATAGACTGAGTTCACCTAGTCCAAACCCCTTTAATCTGAATATCCAAAGTGTCCTAGTCAGCTGCTTGTCCAACCGCTTCTTGAATGCTTGTAAGGCATCAAGCATTCTTGGCAGCCCTTCAGCCTAGCAGAAGGTGTGGGGATTTTATTTTTCTGCTGCCACAGCTGTGATTTACATCCAGCAAGATTCCCAAGAAGAAGGAAGAAAGACTAGGACTCAACACACCCCAACTACCTTCAGGCCTGTTAACTGTCCTGATCACCATCCCATCTTAAGCAGAATGGCCTTCCCCCACCTTGCTGCCTTCTAAACGTTTTGGACTATCACTCCCAGCATTCACAACCCTTGCCAATGGTGGCTGATGGGAGTTGAAGTTCCAAACATCTAGAGGGTACCAAGAGGGGTATACTGAGGTGTTCAGGGTCTTGTGTGTCACTGTTGTTTTTAGCATGGGATTTAGGAAGAGATAGACTGCTTTGATGGGGTGTGATTACAGTTGAAATAATTACAGTTTTCAACAGATGCTGTGAAAGCAAGGGACAGGATGACATGAAACTATTCCACAGATGGTGGTTGGGGGCTGGCACACCCTCTCAAATAGCAGACTTGGTGGCTGTGCAGTTTTTCCAAACACCATCAGAGGAATACATGGTTACTGAAGAGGTGGGGCTCATACATTTCCTTACATGAGGGAAAAAATCCATATCACAGTTCCCCTGGGAATGTTTTGTGGTTTGCAAGATTAAAGACTGTGGCTGCCGGCTGGCCGGTGGTTCCATTCCTCTCATATTTTGTGCCATCTATAACCTGCGTTTGTCTGTCTCCTGAGAGAAAGAGAGAGAGAGAGAGAAAAAAAACATTCTAACATTTGTCCTGGAAAACTCAGGACAAAACTTTGTTAAAGAAATGAAACCAAGTGCCAGGAGCCTCCATGGCATGTTATCAGGGGTGTGTGTGAGTGTGCTCAAGTGTGTATTGGTGGAGAAAACACCCTCATTTTGCTTGCATTCACCACTTTCCAATTGCACACCCTCCAGCATTTCACAGATGAAAATTGGAACACGTGTGGTCAAGCAACATCAGAGTGTGGTCAAGGTGGCCAAAGTTATAAATAAGGAAAAACACACCAGCTATGAGAATCTACAGTAGAGATGTAAAATTTCCAGAAATTTTGAAGCCATGGGTGGGTTGGGGGGGAACAGAAGCTATGGGGAAAAAACATTTCCCCCCTGGATTTTCTTAGAAAAAATGGAAATTTTTGGAAAAATGGAAACAATGCAACATTAGCACTTTTTACAGATTGAAAGCCATTCTGTTACATAAAATATGACTATGTACAATTTGATTTGGTATAATTATGAGTCAATAAAAACTTAAATATGTTTTTAATTGTTTTTAAAAGTGGTGTTTTAATTGGATTTATTGCTTAATGCTTTTTAAAAAAACTTTGGTACTGAATATTGTTTTAGCTTGTATTATAAATTGCTTTGGGTCTCATATTGGGGAATAAAGTGGGATATACATCAAATCAATATTGAGTGGTACCATCTAGGCAGAACTTTGGGGCAGGATGCTTGATAGAAGGAACAGGAGAGCTCTTCAGACACAGCAAAGCTAGCTAAGTACATTTTGAAGGAAGCAAAATTGTACACATTCCTGTCTAAAAGGGGAGATGCCATAAAACTTTTACATTAAGGTAATCTAACAGCTTCCCTGAATATGGGCATCAATATTACCCCCAGGAAGTCGGGAATGGGGAAAGGATAATGGGGGCACAGAACTTGGAAAAGTTATACTTTGGGACTAAATTCCCCAATGGCCATGCTGGCTGAGGAATTGGGGAGTTGTAGTCTCCAAAAAGTAATTTTTCCAGGCTCTGGTCTTGAGATTCTTTTATTGCAATCTGAGCTCTGGCTAACAGTCCTGGAGAAATCTCAGCAGCATCTTCATTGCCTAGAATATATCGTCTCCTAAACCTGGTCTAACATTTCCTCGCTGGATCCACTGACCACAAAAGCCTAGTCCATCCACCATGGAAACAAGAACAAGTCCTCTGGCATCTTAATAGGTTAACAAATTTGTTATAGTAAGAACTTTTGTGGGCTCTTTCCTCCAGTGCCTGGACTGTTATATAGCCACCAACAGCCCCAGTTTGGTAGGGATGGCCTCAGAGCCAAATCCACAATACACAAATAATCCAATTTGAAACTGGATTATTTGCCATGGCTCCTCTTTATGGAATCCTGGGATTTGTAGGTTGATGAAGCACCGGCACTCTTTGGCAGAGAAGGCTAAAGACCTTGTAAAAATACAAATCCCAGGATTTAGTTGGGAAGGAGCCATGGCAAATAATTCAGTGTCAAACTGGATTATTTGTGTAGTGTGGATTTTCCTTTGCCATCCCATTTTCTCAGCTGTTTTAAAATGTCTGGGTTTTTCTCTCTCCTTCCATTCCCTCCCTGCTTATTTCAATTGCTACAAACAGAGTTCAAAATGCAAAAAAGGTTTGCACTGAATTAACCCATCAGGAGGGAGCAGAGAGGAGCAGGTGGAGTCTTGCATTTCCCAGTAGTTTCATTTGTATGTTTCTTTTTTCCCCCAGGCTTCAGTACATAAATTCCAAGGTTTCTCTGCCCAAAATAGTAGTTTTGTGTGTTCTTCCTCATTAATAATTTTTGCCCTCCTGTTGCCTGGTCACACCCCCTTAAAAAGCTTAACCACACTCTGATGTTGCTCTGTCACACATCTCCTGTTTTTCATCTGTGAACTGCTGGAGGGTATGGTATTATCCAGAGATTCAGTGGCTAGGAGAAGAATTAGAGCTAGGGAGGTTAGAGGGAAATTACAGAAGATGGTATATATAAATAGAATGTTGAAACAATGGGAACACAAAAACAACATGTATGTCCTTGTAATACTTACGATTTTTTTGAAATAAAAATTAATTTAAAAAATCAGAAAGAACTGACAGAAGCAATTACCTACCTCATTAGCACTGGCTAGTCACCCAATTGTCCTTGATAATGCTAAATTCCTAGCCACAAAGGTAAGCCAATTAACACACTTAGGGGTGAACACAGTGTAACTGGATTGTGAGTAAACATCTCTGACTTGCACAATTAACCTGCCTTTTTGAGTGTCAAGTACAGTGGGCTTCAAATTTTAATCCAGAAAGCAAAAGTTTTGGGAAGAGGCAGGGGAAAAAAACACATTTCTGGAGGAATAATACAGTTGTCCCTTCATATTCGTTGGGGTTTAGTTCTAGGACCCCCCCCCCCGTAGATACCCAAATCCACAAATACTCAAGTCCCATTATATGCAGTGGCATAGCAAAATGGTGTCCCTTCTATAAAATGGCAAAATCAAGGTTGGCTTTTGGGATTATTATTAGTTTAAGAATATTTTCAAGCTGTGAATACTTAAATCCGTGGATACCAAAACCATGGATACGGAGGGACAACTGTAAGCTGTTGTCTTGGATAAAAATAGCAGTACAGTTGTCCCTCCACATTCACGGATTTGGCATTCACAGATTTAAGTATTCAAGGCTTGAAAATATTCTTTAAAAAATAATAATCCAAAAACCAAAGTTTGATTTTGTCATCTTATGTAAGGGACACTATTTTGCTATGCCATTGCATATAATGGGACTTGAGTATTCACGGATTTGGGTATTCACGGGGAGTCCTGGAACCAAACCCCAGCGCATGTGAAGGGACAACTGTATATTTGTACAAAGCCCAGAACCATTTCGGTTTGTGGTCTCCCCTCCTGGATGCTGTGTCTCCTCTTCTGTTTTGCCTCCTTGCCACTTCTTCAAGAGGCTGAGCGGAACGGAATTGCTGATGGAGAGATGACTGGCAAATCCTGGTTTCCTGCCTGTGTTATATGACCAATTCAGGCCAGCTGCCAAAACTTGATAAAAATAGCACCAAGTCCAGCTAGTCCTTAATGCCAGGAATGCATGGAGGGAGTTGCTTGAATGGACTTTTTGAAGGGACGCAATGGTTTTGCTGCTGTTCTTGTTTGTAACTAAACCCATATATGGGAATTCTTTTTTGGCACCTCTGTCACATCCTCCAACGTTTCACAGATAAAAACACAGACGCACATGGCCAAGCAACATCACAATGTGGCCAAGGTGGCAAGAGTTATTGATGAGGAAGAACACACAAGCTGGGAGGGATTGTAGCAGTTTGCTTTTGCTTGAGTCTACAAGGAAGAGCAAAATTCTACTATCACCCTCCTCTCTTTTCCCCCTACTGAGTGAACTGAGTGCAAATTACTTTTGCACTTTGAATTCAATTTGCAGTAACTGAAGTAACTGTAGACAAAGGAGGGGGAGAGAGAAACCGGGACATTTTAAAATCAGCTGAGAAAGTGGCATGATAGAGGATTAATTGGGCCTTTCCTGCCAAATTGGTATAGTTGGAGGGAATGCTCTGCACACACGCTTACAAAAAGAAACTCTCTTGGGCCTATTTTAAGTGGTAATAAATACTACAAGAAAAAGAACCTTTAAAAAGATACTACAAGACAAAGAACCTTTAAAAAGATAATGCAGCAACCTAAACCCTATTTAAAATGTTTCCTAGGGAAGAGTGTTTTTTAAAAAAAGTTATGGGGATGACTTGTGTCAAAGACGCCAAGGTAGTAAGTAAGAACTGCTTTGAATAAACTGCTTGGAATGTTAACTTGCTTTATTTTTGGATGTTATGAATCAATCCGACTTTGCTAACCATGGATTCTCCTCCAACTTTGCATCTCTTTGTCCCCTTTCTATGCAGCATATACTTCTCCCTATCCCTAAATGTCTAAATCCTCCTTTCATTTTCAAAACCTACCTCTGTGCATGATACAAGACATCTTCCTTGGGCATGACTTGGAAGGGGGTGGGTGGGGAAATTCTATAAAATAAAGGGAAGGGTGGGAGATATCTCCTGACACCTTTTTATTTCTTTTAAAAGTTATTCTAAGTACTAAATTAAATGATATTTTCACTTGAAACTCTTGGGATCAAAGGAAATATGTGCAAATGGACAGACTCTTTTTTGTACCCTCAATGTATTCATTGTGTCTTATTAGTTACATTCATATCCTATTGTCCTTCCACTGAGCTCAAGGTGGCATGCATTACTCTTCTCCATTTTACCCTTACAACAACCCTGTGAGGTAGGCCAGGCAGAAGAAGAAGAGAAGTGTCTCTCTCAGTTAACACACTATGAACTGACAGCAGGTTTGGATCTGAGTTCCTGCAGGCCTTGGACAGGACATTTGGGCAGAACCTCTTCTGTCTGCCCCATAGATATATATGGACCTAAACATCCCAAAGGCACCAGATCCTGTCTGATCTTGGAAGCTAAGCAAGGTCAGCCCTGGTTAGTACTTGGATGGGGAACTGTCAAGGAACACCAGGTGCTGTAGGCTATATTTCAGAGGAAGGAACTGGCAAAACCAGTTAGTTAGTCCTAACTAGAATGCAGTAGGACCCCTGTATCCAGTGATACATTATGCACTGATTCAGTTATCCGGGGGACACAAAACAGCACACCTACCATAGAGTCTTCCTAGAAGATGTGCCATCTCTAGCCATTTTTAGGTCCTCCAAGGCAACTCTATGTTATTTGAAACTGGAAGTCCCATTGTTTTCAATGACATTCATTATTATCCATGGTTTTCAGTATCCATGGGGGCCCAGAACCAATCCCCAGCGGATACAGGGGCCCAACTCTGTTTGTGTGTAGAATCAGTTTTACCTAAGTGTTGACTCATTATTAGGGTTGCCAGATGACACAGAATGAGATTTCAGCAGCAAAACCTGAGACCTTGAATGCCACCTTGCATACCTTGCAACATTTTATAGATGAAGACCACAATGTGTGCGGACAAGCAAGTTCAGAGTGTGGTCAAGATGGCAAAAGTTATTAATGAGGGAGAACACACAAGCTAGGAGAGGCTGCAGCAATTTGCCCTTGCCTAAGCCAACTGGGAAGAGCAAGATCCTTTTCTCCCTGGTAAGTTAACTGAGTACAAACTACTTTTGCACTTTGAACTCTGTTTTGCTGCCATTGAAGTAAGCTGAGAGCAAAGGGAGGAAGTGAGAAGAGGAGAGAAACTGGGACGCTTTAAAAAGTAGCTGAAAAAGAGGACAACGGAGGATTAATTGACACTGTTTCAGTTCAGTTGGGACAGTTGGAAAAATGCACCTCATGATATTAGAGGGGGTTTACAAGTTATTATTTTTATTTATTTATTTATTTATACCCTGCTCTTTAGCCACAAGGCTATCAAAGCAGCTTACAAATTGTTTTATGCAATAGCAATTTACACATCTACACTGCATTAAGCAGTTTCCAGTATATGTTAGCTAATTGCCCCCACAAGCTGGATACTCATTTTACCAACCTACGAAAGGATGGAAGGCTGAGTGAACCTTGGAGCCCGCTGGAATCGAACTTGCAACGCGGTGACTTGCAGTACTGGCATTTAACCACTGCACCACCAGGGCATCATTAAACATTAAACATCATGCATTAAACAATGGACCACATTTTTATTGAGTATGCTATTCAAAGTATTCTTCATGCTATAGTACAGTAGGACCCCCATATCTGCTGGGGATTGGTTCGCAGGGGGGGAGGCGTGGATACTGAAAACCATGGATAATAGCAAACACCATTGAAAATAATGGGACTTCTGGTTTAAAATACCATAGAGTTGCCTGGAGGGCCTAGAAAATGGCTAGTGGAGACACATTTTCTAGGAAGACTATGGTAGGTGTACTGTTTTGTGTCCCGTGGATAATTGAATCAGTGGATAATGAATCAGTGGGTATGGGGATCCTACTGTAGTTTGAGGACTAGGATTAGGACACTGAGAGACTAGGATGTAAATCTCCACTCAGCCATCGAAACCCACTGGGTGACTTTGGGGACTTCCCACTCTCTCAGCTTCGAAGGAAGGCAATGACAAGCCTTCTCTGAATAAATCTGGCCAAGAAACTCATTAAGAGAGGAATGTTGTAAGTTGAAGTTGACTTGAAGGCACATACCAACACCATTCAAATAAAAACACCAAGGAAAAATACATAGAGAGAGACTTTTCACCCTGAGATTCCTCTACTTCACTCTGAGGGCTGGAGAACAGCCTAAGCCCAGAGATCTGGAAATCCTATTCATCATGCAACAATTGATTCAATGAGTCCATACCCTCCAACTGTCCCAATTTGTTAGGGACAGTTCCGATTAATCCTCCATCTTCCCACTTTCCCAGCTGCTTTTAAAATGTCCCAGTTTCCTCTTCCCGCACTCTCCCTTTGTCCTCAGCTTCCTTCATTCACTGCAAACAGCTCAAAATGCAAAAGTAGTTTGCACTCCATGAATTCAACAAGGGGAAGAGGCAAGGAGGGGTGGATTCTTGCCCTTCCCAGTAGAGTCTGGCAAAATCAAACTGCTGCAGCTTCTCCAAACTTGTTTGTTATTAACATCATATTGATCACACTATGATGTTGCTTGGCCACACGTGTCCCAGTGTTCATCTGTGGAATGTTGGAGGCTATGTCCATTTACTCTAGTTGGCACTACACAGGCCGACCATGATAAAGGGTGCCAGATATCATAAGAAGGTGCTATCATGTTGCCTGAGCTTGTTGGAATGGGACTGGAAATTTGGCTTAAAAGCCACAGAGCCATGTGAGTGTTATAAGGCTGCCTGCATCCTCTGTGAATCTGTTTTCTGTCAAAGTCAGGTTGCTGCAAGCCGGGAGCACAGCATGCAACCGAAGCCACATTCCAAAGCAAAACCTCCTGTCTGATCCTTTGCACACTTACTCATAAGTAAGCCCTTCTGAATGCAAGGAGGCTTACTTTTAAGTTACAACAGGTAAGATCAAATCCTCAATAAAAATTAAAACCAACCAGACTCAACTTGTCCATCTGCAAGTGACTCAGCAGCCTAGGAATAATCTCTTCATCAGCCTTGCCATGCAAAGTGGAGAGCTTTTTTCAAGAAATGACTCAATATTTAGGCAATCCCAAACAGCTGGAGTGAAACTGACTTCAGCCATTAGCTTCATGCCTTTCTCAAATCTGAAACCCTTGCTGACGAACAGAAGTTGTCACTGTCTTGTAGAATAATGTAATTTATTTTGAGTGCTACCAATGACAATGGGCTTGTCTACATGGGAGCGGGGGGGGGGGGGCGAACCATACTTACCCTGTATTTGTGTTGACACACAGTGTTTTCAACGATGCACATTTTCACCAGTGTTTCTGCAGGGAACTCCAGATCTGTAAGATTTGAAGTTTGCTCCACCTTTGAGTAAAAAACCCAGATTTTTGGCCATGTGGAGGCCAAGGATTGGCTTTGGAAAAAAGCCATGGTGGGACTTCTGGTGGCTAGGACTCCATTCTTGGCCTTTAAAAAAAACTATTTTTTTATTATGCGCATATCTACATAAGCATATCTCCACTTATCCAGTAATACAGTACTCAAGGACCACGTATATTTGCTTATTTGCATGCCCAAGAAAGTGTGGAGGGGGAAATGGAGCAGCCCTGGCCATGCAGACAGAAATAGTATGATGTATAGGACACGTAATGAGTGTAGGACTGCCCTTTTACTCCAACGTGGATTACAGTGTGGCGGGATACTCCAATCTACAATCAGACAAGCCCAGTGTGCGTGGTGTTTATGGGCTGCTGCAGATTGAAGAAATGCACCACGGCTATGAGGTAGGTGCGGGGTTTCCCGCCAATGTAGACAAGCTGTATGTAACACATGAAGTGGCCCTTTTTGCTTTGGCTGCAAAAGGAAAAGAAAGAAAGAAAAAAGAAAAAAAAATGATTAGAAATAGAGAGTTAGAAAAAAATTGCCACAAATTGACATGGAGACTCAAAGTATTAATTTGTTTTTCTTATTGGTAACGTAGAAATTCACTTATCATTTTGAACTGGCTTCCCCGCTGGTAACAACTTTTGTGACTGCATGTAAAATGTTTGGGTGCCTTTTGTACTTTTTACCTTGAATGTTTTGTATATTTTTGAGCTATTTGTCATGGCCTTTGGCTAATACAGTAGATGTATCGATGATGATGGTGTCTCAAACCATCCCAAGCAGTTGGAGTGAAACTGGCTTCAACCGTTAGCTTGATGGCTTTTGGGGCCTTGGATTTGTTTTTAGTAAGGGAATGCAGCTCATTCTAGCAATATGGTATCTTTTCTTTACTGTGTTTCTTGTTTTTGAATGTCCCCAAATGTTGTGGAGTAATTAATTACTCTGCAGAGAAATATGCATGGTGGTGGGTGTGGGTGTGAGGGGGTGTTTTCTGTGCAGAAAACATATTTCTTGCATTGTTTTCTGCACAGGGGCGGGTGCACAAAATCCCCAAATAATTTTTCCACAGAATTGTTCTTCCCCAACATTTTTGGGATGTTCATCTACCAGGGGAAACTGTGCAAAGTCTCACTGCCCCAAGGGGGCTTTCCCGACTGTCAGAAAATACATTTTTGGACCTAGAAATGAATAATTATACATATTCTTAGGGTTAGAGATCGCCTTGGAGTGGATTCTCTGAATCAAAGCTAGGGAATGTTTGACCCTCCAGATATTTGGGATCACAGTGCCTGCTGTCCCTGGCTGTTTGCCATGTTTGCTGGGGATTTTAGGACTTGAGGTCCAAAACATCCAAAGGACTGAATCATAGAATCATAGAGTTGGAAGAGACCACAAGGGCCATCCAGTCCAACCCCATTCTGCCATGCAGGAATACACAATCAAATCATTCCCAACAAATGGCCATCCAGCCTCTGCTCAAAAACCTCCAAAGAAGGAGATTCCACCACAGTTCAAGGCAGTGTGTTCCACTGCTGAACAATTCTTACTGTCAGGAAGTTCCTCCTAATGTTTAGGTGGAATCTCTTTTCCTGTAGTTTGAACCCATTGCTCCATGTCCTAGTCTCCAGAACATCAGAAAACAAGCTTGCTCCATCCTCAGTATGACATCCCTTCAAATATTTAAACATGGCTATCATGTCCTCTCTCAATCTTCTCTCCTCCAGACTAAACATGTCCAGCTCCCTAAGATGTTCCTCATAGGGCATGGCTTCCAGACCTCCCACCACCATCCTGGTCACCCTCCTCTGGACACATTCCAGATAGGTTCCCTATCCTTGCTCTGAACCACTATTACCCAAATTCATGATAACTGAGACCCATTTGTTTAAAAAATGGATTTAATTTGGAGGCATCAAAGATTACTCCTAGACTCTTCTTCCTTTTCCTTCTTTTCCTCTTCTTCCTCCTTCACCACGATGATGACTATTACTTTTCTTCCTCCTCTTCTTCCTCTTCCTCCTTCCACCTCCTCCTTCTTCTTCATCCTCCTTTGCTAATTGCAAAACAAATGCAGTGACATGATAGACTATTCCATTCTCTGCAGAGACGTAATAGAAAGATGGAAATTCAGAGCAGTATGTTTTGATTCAGAGCAGTATGTTTTTTTTCTGCATGAGTTGCCATGTGGCACATGTCTCTCAATGGGAAAGGAGATTAATCCTAGACAGAGCACAGAGTTATGCAGGGATGCAACAGGAACTTCCTTTCCAAAGGAGATAATTCTGCTGAATCTCATCTCAGGGAGTGACTGGGTGATTCAGCTGCATACAGGGCAGGAAAGGACCAAATATGAAGTCCAGAACAGTAAATCATTCAGAGGCACAAGAGGCAGCTTCCTCTTTAAGGAAGGTAGTTCTACCATATTGGGAATGGAGTTGCCTATCAAATGCCAAGAGGTAGCAGAATTGCCCAACCCCAGCACAGGCTGATTGGAAGGAAGATTGAGAACAGGGGACCATTTAGAGGCTTGATGGGCACACTCCTCTTGAAAATAGGTGATACTGCTGTATTGGAATGAACAATCCAGACAGATCTGGAGATAGGGCATAAGTGTCTGTTCCTAGCAGAGGCTGATTAGAAGGAAAGTCCAATACAGCAAATCATTCAGAGACATGAAAGGCACCCTCCTTTCCAAGGGAGGTAATGTTACTGTGTTTGGAATAAAGGAGCTAGTCACATGCAGAGTCATGGCAGAATTTATCTCTCCTAGCAGCCATGGCAGAATTTCTCTCTCCTAGCTGGGGTAGATTGGAAGAAAAGTTCCAGAGCAGTATATCGTTCAGAGTTACAATGGGCAAACTATGTTTATGGATCAATCCATCTTTCTCCATGATAACTTCTAAGAATCTAATGGAATGATTTCTTGAGGTGTCCTCTCTCAGCTATACAGTTTGAAAATTCCTGCTTCAAACCAAGTTGCTCTTTTGCTGAAGCATTCTGGAAATTTGCAAAAGAGCGTTTCCTCCCAACGGTCAAGTGTGTCCAGCTCTTTCCATCTGTGCTCTGACCGCAAAGAGCTGGAATCATCCAGGCACAGCTCTGGCAGTTCCAAGACCATGTAAAGTTGTCACGGAGGGAGAGAAGGCTAGAAAACAAGTTGCCCATATTAGGAACTCACAAGCAAGGCCTCAGGAAAACCATCTGAGAGGCAACTTTTAAATAGCCGAGCTCCATAAATCCTTCCACCAAACTGAAACAAAGCAAAATGTATATTTTCCAACTGTAAATGCAACCCCAAGCTGGAGAGGCAGAACTGAGAATAGATTGCCAGATGTTTCTGAGCTGAAAAAAGATGTCTCTTGTTACAGAATGTCAGGGCTACCACAGAAAACAATGGCTATTAATTTCCCAAGTGCCTGTCAAACATTATCACTCTGTAGAAAGAACACAGTCAGTATTGCACAGCGGCTCTCTTATTTTTGTAGTCTAGATCCATAAGGTCCCTTTTTGACTCTGTGCTATAAAGTCTTTTTTAATGATGTACCTTAAACTTGCAGCTGGAAACCCCAGGATAATGCTCTCCATACAAATTCCTAGAGATTGCATTCTGCTTAGATTTCCAACAGATAACTCTTTCCATGTGTTTGTGCTAAAAACTCACCTGTTGTTCTTTTTTGGAATTTTTTTTTAAAGTTTCTAGCCCTTATTGCTGGGGAGGAAGATCCTGGGAATACCCAACAAAGTTGGCATCACCATGAAATATGAGATTATTATTGAGCTATGGCCCATTTCTTTAGGGAAGGTAGCTACATACAGGTTGACCCCTATATCCATGGAGGATACATTCAAAGACCCCACCCCCATGAATACTGAAACTGTGGATAATAAGGAACCCCATTATTTTCAATTAGATGAATGTTGGAAGTTGACCATAGAATCACATTGGAGGACCTAGAAATACCTAGAGAGAACTTTTTTTTTTCAGATGTGGGTAAGTGAAACTGTCGATATTGAATCCCTGGATAATGGGGGTTGACCTTTATTAGTTCATGTACATAAGATTTTCCTTATTAGCTGCAGCTCAGACAGAACTGTAGATTGGGGAATCACTCCCTTTGAGACTTTGTTTGACATCACTGCATCTATTTGCCCCATCTTTCTGTATGTACAGTAATTCATAAAGAAAAAAAACTCATTACCATAGGAAGCTGCCTTATTCTGATCAAACCATCAGTCCACCTAGCTCAGGATATTGATTGGGAGAGTGTTTCAAGGTTTCAAATAGGGTCTCTCTACATACTTCCCATTATTATTGTTGTTAGCTTGGGACTTAAGTCTTTATAAATGGCTCTGTGTGTGTTTGTGCGTTGTCGCGTAACATCAAGCACGCACTAGGTACCTAAACAGGGCCAGGCAGCAAAGATAAACAGCAGAGTATTGTTCCTTCAGGCATACGAATAAAGGTACGGACACAGGCTTTGTGTCTAAAAAAACAACTTCTCTTTACTTGGGCATAATAAAGAATATTTACAGTAATACACAGCATTCAGAAGAAAAACATCTTCACACAGTGAGATCCAAAACAGGACTACTTTAGCCCAACCTAGCCCAGCTCTGCTCAACTCAGCTCCAGGGCTGTGAGCTAATCAACACTGATACATTTACTCAGCTGGCTCCTGCTGAGTACATTTCAGCTCTGTACAGGATAAATCTACTGCATGTCCCAATATCCTGACGCGTGTCATCAGAAATGACTTGAAGCCACACAACAATAAATGATATACTGAGTTGTATATTCACTATATATACATTTCTGTACAGAGCCAGTGTGGTATAGTGCTTTGAGCATTGGACTATGACTCTGTAGACCAGGGTCAAAGCCCTGCTTGCCCATGGATGCACACTTGGGCAAGTCACACTCTCTCAGCCTCAGAGGAAGGCAATGGCAAACCTCCTTTGAACAAATCTTGCTAAGAAAACCCTGTGATAGGGTCACCATAAACCAGAAATGACTTGAAAGCACATAACAACAAAATATACATTTGTGCACACATACTGATCATAGTGGCTCAGGATTCTGGACAGTGTAGTCCCCAAAAGTTTTAATTTTCTGATTTTGGGGTGAACTCAGTCCATGAGCTGCTGATTTACTATCCACATCTCTACAGCTGAATATGAACTGCTTAATTGACAAGCCTGATGCTCTTCTCCGTTTGTTCAGAGGGTGGATTAGTTTTGTGGCCGACTGACTCAGCTTGGTCCCAACTACAGTTGTGGGTGGGGAGTGTCTCTGGGAACAGCCTTTTGTGTTTTCCTAGGGTGTTTGCTTAGGTTGTGATCCATAAACTGGTTCAGCCAGGGGGCACAAATTTATTGAACCACAGTTCAAGCACAGCTTGGGAAAGTTACTTTTTGGAATATAACTCCCAGAATCAGCCAGCCAGCAAAACTAGGAGATTATGGGAGCTGAGGTGCAAAAAGTAACTTTTCCAAGCTTTGAATCCTAAATACGGTAAAGCAAGGGAATCTGGTTTTAGTCGCTGTATGTCCCAGCACTGTGGAAAAAAAGGCAGATTATAAATAGATTGATAACAACAACTGTCCCCTGATGTCACAAATTTTCCAACAGTAGACATAGAAGAGAAAATTGCTTCATATTTCCTGGAAAGTAGAATTTAGTTTCTTAGCAGAAAAATACAGTTTTTTCATGTTTGCAAGGCCAGAAGAACAGGTGGATGATTTTAGACAAGCGCTTAGGTATGATGCATACAAGTTTGAACAGATAAATATTAATATGTTTGCCACTCAGTGCAAGAGACTAGGATTATCCAGTAAAGTTGATTGTGAGAGATTCCTGACAGAACACAGATTCTCGTAGCACAAGTTAAACTTTGGAATTCACTGCCACAAGATAATGCAATGTCACCAAAGCAATCAATAGTTGCTAGGGAGAATGGCTGTATATTTCCTCCCAGGGCCAGAAGGTAGTCATATTCTCTCGCTGTCTCACTTTCTCTCATAAACATACCTACCTCACAGGGTTGTTGAGAGGATAAAGTAGGGAAGGGGGAAGCCATGTACTTGGAGCTCCTTGGAGGAAAGATGGGGCATAAATGTAGCTAATATATAAGTAATACACATTAGTGGGGAACATAGGGAGTTGCTGTATATTAAGTGGACCATCTCACCTGGTACAGTCAGTTCTGATCTCTCCAGGGTTCCCGGTAGGATTCCCTTCCTAGCCCTATTTGGCCATCTCTGATATTCTCTGGTGGTCTTCCATCCAAGCAGCCAGAATGAAATGAGATTAAACATGACCTGGTGGGTGTTTTCCTCTTGTGGTTTTCCTATGGGCAATCTAGTTGGCCACAGTGGGGGAAAGGACGCTATACTAGAGAGGTTTTTGGTCTAGCTCTCCCAAATATAGAATCTGGGGCATGCCGCACCTCTTTTTAGATCAATCAAAATGGAATCAGCTGTTGGAAATTACTTTCTACTCATAGAAGGGGCTGCTTTGGAACATTTTTCTTTTAATATCTGTATGTGTATATGTGCCTTCAAGTCTCCTGCCAACGTATGGTGACCCCCATGGATTTCATAGGGTTTTCTTAGGCAAGGAATACTCAGAGGTGGGAAGTCAAAGACCACAAGGGCTTTCATGGCTGGCATCCATAGATTTTCCTTGGTTTTTTTCCAGGCTGTGAGGCTGTGTTCTGGGATAGTTTCTTTCTGACGTTTCGCCTGCATCTGTGGCTGGCATCCTCAGAGGTGGTTTTGCTAGTTCCTTCCTCTGAAATATACCCCACAGCACCTAGTTTTCATTGGCAGTCTCCTGTCCAAGCACTAACCAGGGCTGACCCAGATTACCTTTCAAGATCAGACAGAATCTGGTGCCAAACCTCTGTTTGGTTTTTTACATTACTTGGTTGCTTTTTTGCCTTGGGGGGGAAAGCGCTTGCTAGTAAACCAGTAGTATTTGTCTGCCCCCTGCTGGTTTATTACAGGATTGAAATGTTCACTACTCAAGTGACTAATAAGTTCAGCTTTTCTCAACCTTTTTAACCTGACAGAACCATTAAATAATGTTGAGGTCTCCTGGAACCCTTGCATAAAAATCAGCTGCCCCCCAAATTGTGGAATGACCTGTCAGAAGAGCGCCAACATCTGGATGCACTGTTTGCATTTAAAACAGCATTAAAGACCAATCTCTTATGGATTCTATTCTATTCATTACTTTTGGGTCTGTGACAAACCATAATTTGTCACTACAACTAAACTTGCAAACTATGGTTTGCACCTCGTGTCCAAACGAGGCTTGCAAACTAGCTTCAGACCATGGTTTTCAGTCTTGCATTGAAGGACAAATAAAAACTACAGCTTGCAACATGAAACAGGAATGGGGCTTTCACACACAGAAGCATAGAATCATAGAATCATAGAGTTGGAAGAGACCACAAGGGCCATCCAGTACAGCCCCCTGCTATACAGGAATACACAATCAATTAATTATACACTGTACTGTACATACACAGGTTTAGAAGTTTGTGAGAACTTCTGTTCCTGTGTTTGTTTCCGCTTTTTGCCTATGTACAAGAACCCTCTTAAATCTAGAGTCCAGATCAAGTGTACACTCACACCTAGGTAATGGAACACATCTATGTTTGTGTGAACTGAAGAACACACGTGCACTTTAAATAAAGTTATAAGTGTAGCTCTCTACAGTTTGCATGGAAACCTTTTTGCCCCTAAGAAGGTGCTGTGGGAAGTTCTGAGGAGGATATTTTGTGTTATGCTTGAGACAATCCAGAGGGTAAGTAAAAGATCTGAGAGAGGAAAGAGCCTGAGGAGACCATATAGAGAATGTGTGGATAAAAATGCACCAACTAGAGGACAGAAGAAAGCTAGTGTTGGACTAGGACTCTGGAAGACCAGGGGTCACATTCCTGCTCAGCCATGGAGACCCACCAGCCGACCATGGACAAGTCATAACCTCAGCCTGTGAGGAAGGCAGTGACAAACCTCCTCAGAACACATCTTGTCCAGAAAACCCAAAGGTAGGGTTGCCATGGGTCCAAGTTGACTTGAAGGTACATAATGACAAAGAGGACAGAGCTATAGCTTATAACCTCAACAAAGCTCTCATCCAGCAGCAACTTTGAGGCCCAGAGGGTTGCAGGATGAGGCCTAATGCTTCATTCCAGACCAGGATTATATATCAACAGACAGGCCTGAGATCCTAAGTAAATAGCTGATTTATCGGACTTTATCTTGTCACTAGTGTGTAAAGTGAAAGGTGTAAAAAGGGAAAGGTTAACCGACAGACCAAGCGATGTCTAACAATGTATGTAAATGATATTCTGTTGCAATGATAACATGTGTCCTACAAACATGTGTCCTGACCATTTTGGAGGGGATTGTCAGGAGTTGGTGACTGACCCTAAGTTTTTAAAATGGCCAAACAACTGCAGAAATCATGACTCATCCTGTAGATATTGTAAATAGCTGAAACTACTTTGAAGATTAAAGCACCTCCTGTTTTCTGGATGCCAAATACTCTGTGTGTGAGTATTCTTGGGAAAGGGTTGCTACCAAGTTTGCTGAGACAGTTTTTGGCTTCTGTCGGGGATTGAATGTCCTGTCATCCCCTGACAATCCTGTCCTTTTGCAACTTGACAGGGTGGAGACTTAAATTATGTAGTTATCTGCATTGTTCCCGTTGGCTTCTACACCTCTTTCCCCCTTCTTAGTAAATAAATTATTGTCAGAAAATATTTTTGACTTTCATTAGCATTTTTAGTCTATAGTCAGAATTTCCTCATTTTTCGTGGGTAGATAAATTTTAAGAAAACAACAACATTGTACTGATTTGGATTAGTTATTGCTTAGGCGGAGTTACCGGTAGTAACTTTTCCAGAGACACAAACCCAGTGAATGTGCTAGGACTTATCTCAGTAGTAGCAGCTCTTTTGTGAGCAGTTGCTTAACTTTTTTAAAAACAAAGATGAATGTTCGGAAGACACCCTACATTCCTTATTTTGATCCTGTTTTGTTAATCAAGAACTATGAGTACAGGTTGATACATTCCTGGACTTAACTGCAGCTACACAAAATTGCATATAACAGCGAACCATCATGTTAGACCATGTAATTGCACTGGAAGACCTAGAAAATGCCTAGAGAGGATGCCTCTGTAGGCAAGTTGGCCATAGAGTTGCCCTGGAGGACTCCCAATCCCTAGAGAGACCAAGTCCAGCACAACTATGGTCTTCCAGATGCCTAGAGAGACTGTGGGTACCGATCCCATGTAAACAAGGGGCGACCTGTACAGTAGGACCTCCATATCCACTGATTCATTATCCATGGATTCAATTATCCACAGGACCCAAAACAGCACACCTACTGTAGAGCCTTCCTAGAACATGTGTCCTCTCTAGCCATTTTTTAGGCCCTCCAAGGCAACTCTACGGTATTTTAAACCAGAAGTCCCATTATTTTCAATGGCATTCGCTATTATTCATGGTTTTCGGTATCCACAGCCCCCCCACCAGAACCAATCCCCAGCAGATACGGGGGTCTTACTGTACTTGAAGAGGAGTATAAGCCCACAAACCTCACACTATTATGTGTGGAAAACTATCTGTATACAAATCAACAATCAGAATATGCATATCCCACAGACTGTACCTAAGGTCAGCATAAAGTGCAAATACACCTTAAGTGAAGTGTAGCTACAAGGGGAGAGTAAAATGAGGGCATTACCCCCCAATAAGAATTCTGTTTCCCCCCCCCACACACACACCACAAAATTTTCCTTCGATCCCTAAATTCCTTGCATTGCAGGAACGTAATATTTCCATGGAGCATTTAGAAATACAGTTTGGGCATCCAAAGAAAAGGGCAGGCAAAGGTACCAAGGGAGGGAATGCAAATACAGTTGTCCCTTCATGTTGGCTGGGGTTTGGTTCCAGGACCCACCATGGATACCAAAATCTGTGAATACTCAAGTCCCATTATATGCAATGGCATAGCAAAAGGATGCCCCTTATATAAGATGGCAAAGTCAAGGCTTGCTTTTTTGGATTATTACTTTTTAAAGAATATTTTCAAACGGTGAATACTTAAATCCGTGGATACCAAAACCATGGATATGGAGGGACAACTGTACAGCAAATACAAGAGTTTTGAGTGTGAACTCTGCTTCACCCTTGCAATGCTAGAAACTTGGGGCTGAAGGAAAAAAATTTGGGGGGTATTTCCAGAATCCTCATTTGGGGGGACAGTGCATCCCCCTCATAGCTATAACCCTTGATGCAGCTGGAAGAGGGGCAAGAGGGAATGGGGTCGTTGTAAGAAGAAGAGGAGACAGGGAGGGCAGGAGGGCGAAAAACTTAGATTCATTCTGGGCCGATGCACATTTGGTCATCTTTTGCTAACTCGCTTTTCCTCCCCGGTGAGCAGTTGGAATGTTTGTGTACATTCCATTACACCATGGCAAATGATCCAAAAGGTAATTGGGGTGTTGACTTGTAAACAACAGCTTATTAAAACTGAATGGTAAGAAAGGCTGAGCTCTGCCAACAAGAGAAATCTCCCCCTGGGAAACTTTCTCTCTGCTTGGGCCGCCTCCTAATGGCAATTGCACCATGGCAGGGCTGCTTCTTCCACTCTGTGGGAAGATGGCCCTATTAGCTTGCAAACAGTGACCCTGCTGTGGATTCTTCTTTCCTCCGGGAGAGGCAGGGTCAGAGATGAATAAAAACAAGACCAAGGCATGAACTAAGAATAAAAAATCTGGGGACATTCAAGAAAGTTTTGTTTTGTTTTGTTTTGAGGTGTTATTGCAAAAAGTCCTGTCCTGATGGAGCGGCCACTGGCGGCTTCTCTGCCAGAAAAAGAGCAATGGAAGAGAACATATTTCTAGTACATTTGTGAGCTCAGGGGAGTAAGTGAGCAATGTAAGCATAGTGTTCTGTTGCTATTCCCATGAGAAGGAGAGCGAGAAAGGTTACAGAGGCTTGGATCCCAGTTTTTCTCTTTAGTGTTGGTTACCCTGGTCCCAGAACCATACAATTCTGCTTGTACAGGAAGATACCATTCTTCTTATTATTATTACTACCCTGCCTTTTCCCCAGTCTGGGGACTTATAGAATCATAGAATTGCAGAGTTGGAAGAGACCACGAGAGCCATCCAGTCCAACCCCCCTGCCACGCAGGAAATCTTGATCAAAGCATCCCCGACAGATGGCCATCCAGCCTCTGTTTAAAGACCTCCAAGGAAGGAGACCCCACCACGCTCCGAGGGAGTCTGTTCCACTGCCGAACAGCTCTTACTGTCAAAAAGTTCCTCTTAATGTTGAGGTGGAATCTCTGTTCTTGGAGCTTGCATCCATTGCTCCGTGTTCCAGTCTCTGGAGCAGCAGAAAACAAGCCTGCTCCATCCTCAGCGTGACATCCCTTCAAATACTTAAACAGGGCTATCATATCGCCTCTTAACCGTCTTGTTTCCAGGCTAAACATACCCAGCTCCCTAAGTCTCTCCTCATAAGGCATCGTTTCCAGACCTTTCACCATTTTAGTTGCCCTTCTCTGGACACGCTCCAATTTGTCCATATCCTTTTTGAATTGTGAATTGTGAATTGACTTCATCAGACTAGCATCTAGAAGTGCTGTCATAATAATAATAATAAATAATAATAATAATAATAATAATAATAATAATAATGATGTTTTACTTATATCCCGCCTCTCCCATGAGGATCAGGGGGGCAAACATCATTTAAAACATTGTCCATAACAGAGAGAACAGAAGTAGAATGCATACCAGTAATTAATTACTGCAAGAACAAATGGAATACAAATATGGAGAGAGAGTGATATATAAGAGTGGAAGACACAAAGACATATGTAAGGAATACAAAGAGATAGGAGGCATATAAGAGGAAAGGGAGAACAGACAATATGCAAAATACAGAAATAAAGGTGAGAGGAGATAAGCAGAATATATCAAAGAAAAAATTAGAAGAGAAAAGATGTTGTTGACAGGAACAAGCAGGAAGACAAAAACTTAGTACATTAAAGGGAAAATCCTTTGGATTATTTTCTACGAAGGAAGTCGTGTTTTAATGATGGTTGGAAATATGTAGGGGGGGTAATATAACATGTATGGGAAGATTAAGATAGGATGTAAATCTTTCCTTTCTATCCCAAATTGTATGATATGTAACTATTAAAAATTATTTAAAAAAACATTGTCCATAATCTACAAACATTAAAATAACATCATTAAAACCACTATTCAGATTTTACCTATAAAAACACCATTATTACTGTAATTTTGCAAATGAGGAAAGTGGAAACTTAGTGGCATTATTACGCTTATCACACGTTGCTGTAATCACGTGAAAGAACCGCCATAGAATTATGCCACCACTAACACTTCAAGAACGGGACTTTACTTCTCTGATTTTGTATGGGCGAGATTTCAGCAGTTCTTGCAAGAAGGCACGAGCATGCTTAAAAAACCCTTAAATTGGCAAAGTAAATGAACACACATACACTTAAACAAGGCTAAAAATGTGCAAACAAACCAGGACAGTTCGTAAAAAGAGTGTCCTGTGGATAGTTTTCATGTTCCCACCTGGACGTTTTCTTGCTGGGAACGGGGGGGGCGGGAGAGGACCCCCCCATTCATGCTGTAATCTCGCAATTACAGCAGGATGTTTTTTCGCACGCTCTTCAATACCACGAAAAGAGTGATATTGAGGGCTATTGATGACTTATCCCACCAGTGAAAAGCAATGCCTTATTCATTGCTGGTGCACAGATTGACCACGCAAACATAGCAGCATCCTGTGATAACAGAAACCATTCATGCTACTGTGACATCATAATCATGATTTTTACTATGCCTGATAAAGTCCTGGGATTCAATGCAGCTCAGAAAGGTTAAAACAGTAAAAAATTAAAAAAAAAATAAAAACACAATTAAAAGCATGAGCAACCAATAAATGAACAGCATATTCTGAAATAACTTCCCTCCCCCCTGAACAATCAGCTCTTGTCCACACTCTGATGTTGCTTGGCCCATGTGTACCAGTTTTTATCTGTAAAATGTTGAAAGGTAGGCAACAGAGCCATGTATCAGGCATCTGGCAGAAGACAAAGGGTCCAAAGCACACAGGCAAGATATTTAGAAACAGAAGAGAAGAGATAGGGCTCGTCTATACAAGGTGAAAAAACATGGATTGATGCATACTCATGTAAATTCGAAGCAGGATCGACCAGTCTTAATGGTGGTTTGGCAAAATTGCAAGCATGTGATGCTATCCATCTGTGCTGTCCCAGCAGGCATGCTTGCGAATCAAAATGGTGGCCACGACATGCGTTTTTATTTTTGTCAGTTACTGCTGTTGAACGGTATTTTTTAAAAGGCATATCTAAGGTGTGGATGTGCGATTGTGTGCTATTCCACCTAAATAACCTTTCTCCCAAATCGCCTTGAAGGTAATTTTTGTACACTTTATCAGGATTGGTTTAAGGAATTTTGGGATCCCCTGCAATGCTTTATTTTGGGGGTCCCATATGTTTATCTCAGGTCAATGTAACCTAACTCAACTTAAGCTATTCACAGTACAGCATATTCAGATTATTACTAATAATGTTTTTGCAGGAGGAGGGTTACTATGGGGGCCCCACAATGATGAGGCCCCTTGCGGATGCTGATGCCGCCAGTGCCTTAAACCGGCCCTGCACTTTATCATCTATTATCCTTCCTTTGGGAGTTTTTAGGGGGTGGGTGGGGGATGTTTTTCTTAAGAGGATTGCCTCAGAGCCATGACTCTGCAGTATCCAAGAGAACAAAGAGGGAGATCTAAGCTTTATGAGTCATGTTCAGTTGCAAAGCAGAAGTTACTGTATTTTTTGGAGCTCTTAAAAAATTAAATTAAACTAAATTTTTAAAAGCTGTTTCCTTGCCTCAGCACATGATTGCTAAGATAAAAATCCAAGATGGTGGTTCCAGGGCTCGTGCCTTCTTAGCAAGCCCCACCTCCTGCCCCTGACTGGCCAATCAGCTTTCTACTTCCGCTTTTCTGGGAATATGCGAATAAATGTGATCACTTGCCCTAATGATGAACAACTTGCATTCTCTATAGTGTAGTGTTTTCCAAAAACTTTGGGGAAAGCCCTGGAGGCTTTCCCTGAGAAGTTTACAGTGGATTTGGCCCTCCTACTTCTGAATACAGTGGAATTATGTGGGATCCCATTAAGACAGGTCACAGTCTATGCAAATTCTAAGAGGATTATTTTCACCATTTAGACAGGCCCATAGTCTCCTGGATGCAAGTGTATCATTTGATTTGATCCCTGTTCTAGGGAGTAAAGGCCCAGGTCCTTATTTGTGATTGTGTTCATTCCATATTAGTCCACATTGCTCAAAAAACTGCTAGATTGATAGGAAAGAATTATTTTTATTTTGAAGGGAAGGAGTTCCCCAATAATGGCAACAGGCAGTATTTGACAGTGGGACTTTTAATCTGGGTTACAGGGACCATAATCTTCAAGATCCTTATTTCATCGAATGCTTGCATTCTCTTTTGAAACTTCCTGCAATTAAGAAACTGAGAGCTAGGAACTAACTTCAGCATCTCAACGAAGGGAGAATGTTAATCAAATTCCTTGTACCCTTAAAGACAGACAGCTTCTGGCAATAGCTGGAGACAGAGTGAGATTAGAAAACTTGAAAGGCCTGAGAGTTTAGGTAAAGATGATCGTGCAGTACAACTGACTATCAAACATGGTAGACTGGACCAATATTTTATGCAAATAAGATAAGCCTGATTGTATGAAAATTGGCTACTCCAGTTGGGCACTACTTTGATCCTTTATATTTCAGAATGGGATGGGCAGATATTTCCTGGTTTTGAAGAGGAAATGCCTGCAATGCAGTCTGGCCTCCAGTTGATAAAGAGAGAACGTCTGTAGGCGAAAAGGGGGAATTGGTTGAGAAGCAACATTTGCTGATCGGACAGATGGCCCAAACTATCAGCAATCACATCATATTGTTCTTTGTGGGGGGAAAGCACCTATGGATAACATCTGGCTGAAGTTGGAGAAATATATAGAATCATAGAATTATAGAGTTGGAAGAGACCACGAGGGCCATCCAGTCCAACCCCCTGCCATGCAGGAAATCACGAGCAAAGCATCCCCGACAGATGGCAATCCAGCATCTGTTTAAAGACCTCCAAGGAAGGAGACCCCACCACGCTCCGAGGGAGTATTTCCACTGCCGAACAGCTCTTACTGTCAAAAAGTTCCTCCTAATGTTGAGGTGGAATTTCTGTTCCTGGAGCTTGCATCCATTGCTCCGTGTTCCAGTCTCTGGAGCAGCAGAAAACAAGCCTGCTCCATCCTCAATGTGACACCCCTTCAAATACTTAAACAAGGCTATCATACTGCCTCTTAACCGTCTTTTTTCCAGGCTAAACATACCCAGCTCTCTAGAATGGTTGGGATTTTTATATCCTGCTAGAGTGCTTATTGTTGCAGTTTTCAATGCTCATAGAAGAGCTAATGATCTACATTTATATTTGTTTTAATTTTCTTTAGGCTGGTTTATAAATGAATTAATAACAACAATAGCAATAATATGCTTCCTATCAGAGAATATTGAAACCAAGAGTGTATCCATACTGCACAATAAAGTAGAGTTTCATACCACTTTGCTTCCACCTATAGAATCGTAGGATTTGTAGTTTAGAGGGGTACTTCAAATGTTCTGTTCCACTCCCCTGAACTATAGCATTACAACACTCTGGTAGAGCAGTCTAAGTCTCTCACCAAACTACAAATCCCAGGATTCCACAGACTGGAGTTGTGGCAGTTAAAATGGTATCAACATGCCACAATAGTGTGCATACACCCCAATGTGCTTTATGTTAATAATACAGTACATGTCTCTGTCTACCTCAGAGGACCTTGTTAATATTATAAGGAAGACGGATCTCTTAACATATTGCTGACATATTGGAGATCGCAAGAGGAATACATACATTTTGCAAACTGTGATGTCAATTTACTGCTTATCAATTTAATGATTTGTATCAGTTAATTTTTAGTAGTTTAGAAAGTGATCTACTAACAACTAGGTAACTTTGACACAGTGTCTAGTGACATAGTAAATCCGTATTCTATCTTAAGAAAGAGTTAGTAACTTGTTGCTGCTAATAAAAGAATTAAGTAGTCACTGGCAGTTGACTTGGCTTTGATTTGTCTTTTACAGACAAGATTTGATGTTTATTCACCCCAATGATCTTTCAGCTAAATTGGCTGTACAGTACAACCCATACAGTTGTTTCAGATATTGACAGGTTAAAAAATTATTTAAGGACAAAAATAAAGAGTACTGTTTTGAGAAGGACTTAAGGGTAACAACGGAGCTTGTCACTGTTTGCCTTCAAGTTGTTTCTGACATATGGTGGCCCTAAAGTGAACCTATCACAAGGTTTTCTTGGCAAGATTTGTTCAGAGGGGATTTGCCACTGACTTCCTCTAGGGCTGACAGAGTATGATTTTCCCAAGGGCAATTTGACATAATGCAATTTGACATAAAACACCTCCCAACTAAAAATCAGTGGGAAAATATATGCCAATGATTTTCAGGAGATGGCTAATCCACCTATCCTGGTTGCATCCCCGCTACAACAGGAATGAGGTTGGTGGTCAACCCATCCAACCTGATCCACCATGGGTTTAACCACCATCCCCTGTAACCAGAGATGTCCAGAAATTGACATTCACTTTCCTAAATAACCCTCTTTTCCCCCCAAGACAACATGTGGGGTGGCATACACATTGTTTTAAAGGTGAATTGTACTTCCTGCAGGCTTCCAGGAATGCAATTTGTTCATTGTTTGTGGTGGTGCTGGAGCTTCTGTGGACTTTGGCAGCTGCAGAATTGGGTAGGGGTCCACATCCGTCTGATGGGTCATGTGTTGCCCATCCCTGGTTTGCAGGATTAAGTGTATAGCCTGGTAGTGGTCTTGGGTTCATCTCACTCAACTGAGTTCAATGGCAAAGGATACGGTGATGGCCATTCCTGGATAGGAATAGATTGGCTGCAGTGACCTCAAGACTGGGTTGTTGTAATGTACTTTGTATGGGGATACCCTTGGGCCTGGTTTGGAGGCTGTACTTCAGCCAAAATGTGGTAGTGAAGCTGCTTAGTGACGCCTTTTATGCTGCAAATGTAACTCCTGCACTGGGCCTCCAAGCCATGTTCAGGGTGTTACTGTTGGGTATGTTGCTGTTGTGTGTCATCAACTTGTTTCTGACTTACGGTGACCCTAAATTGACCCTATCACAGGTTTTCTTGGCAAGATTAGTTTGAAGGGAGTTTGCCTTTGCCTTCCTCTGAGGCTGAGAGAGTGTGACTTGCCCAAGATCACCTGGTGGGTTTCCATGGCCAAGTGGGGATTCAAATCCTGGTCTTCCAGAGTCCTAGTCCACCATTTAAACCAATACACCACAGTGGCTCTCCACTGTTGGATATATAGAGCCCTAAGCCATACCCTTCAGAATTTAACAGATAAAAACTGGGACATATGTGCCTAAGCAACTTTGCAGTGTGGGAAGATGAACAATTAATACGGACTATCCCTGCCAAAATTAGGATAATTGGCTGGTAAGCTAAACAACTCAGAGCTAGGTTTCTGTTACAAAAATGAAAAGTGATGTAACTATATTCTTTTTAAAAAATAAATAAATAAAGGAATGTTAATTTACTCTCCCTGCTAAGAGAGATCTTTGCTCATATAGGCAAAGGTACAAAATGGTGACTGAAGTTTAAAACAAAACAAAATAGCGAGCTGTAAAAGAAAGTCCTACAAATCTCAGTCAAAGCTTCCTATGATAGGAATACCTACCTACTTCTCATTTCTTTTTGTTTAAATGCACAGTAACACATCCCTTGGGAATGTCTGCAAGCCTTGAGGCTATAGAATTGGCCTTGATGAATGGGTGCCATGCTATGCTTTGGCTTTCATGTTAACACAATCAAATAGAAGACATTTCAGGAAATTTAACTGAAAGTATCAGTAACTGAGGATAAGAGCTTGCCCTTCGAGTAAAGGGTAATCAACTACCAAGTCTATGGATTCCTTTACCGTATGTTGCAATAGAGTCCTCGCTTTGACAATTGTGTACAAAAATATCTATCTCTCTCTGGATTTTCTTGGCAAACGAAGATTCAGGAAGGACTTATTCCGCGTTTTCTGCAAGCGCGCTGATGACGAAAAAGGCCAATCCGAGATATATAAGTCCGGTTGCAGAAGGCACAGCAGAAGGTTTCCTTGGGTGATGTTTCCGGATTGTGATTCTTTGGTCGTTCAGGATGCTGCCGAACAAGACTGTCATCTCCCGGTATCCACGGGGGGTCCTGGAACCAAACCCCAGCAAATATGATGGGACAATTGTACTTACACAGCAACATTTATTTTATACAATGTGTCAATATTGCACCATTTATACAATATGTCCATTCAGGGTTTTTTTTCCCAGTTTTTTTACAACCCACTATATATCAACGTATCAATTGAAACTGAATGGACATATTGTATAAACTGTGCAATATTGACACATTGTATATATGGTGCTGTGTAAATGTAAAATGTTATTATGATTTATATGGATTTGTAATAAGCCCATACTAGATTTGGAAACAACATAAAGTGCACTGGTTTCACTTCTTATAAGTTTATTTAGAATACATTGTCTATACAGTTGTCCCTTCATATTCTCTGGGGTTTGGTTCCAGGACCCCTCATGGATACCAAAATCTGTGAATACTCAAGTCCCATTATATGCAATGACATAGCAAAATGGTGTCCCTTATGTAAGATGGCAAAATCAAGGTTTGCTTTTTGGATTATTTTTTTTAAGGAATATTTTTAAGCCATGAATACTTAAATCCATGGATACCAAATCCGTGGATACGGAGGGAGAACTGTAGTTCTCAGTTGCATTTGTCAGATGTGTTAAGACCCTAATCCTATCAGCATCAACAACATCCTTGGTCTCGCCAGAGCCTTTTCCTGGGCAAAAACAGGGTAAATTGCCTTTCCAACAGGCAGGGCCAGTTTAAGGCACCGGCGGCATCAGCATCCACAGGGGCCCCCATCATTGTGGGGACCCATGTAGTAACCCTCCTTCTGCAAAAACATTATTAGTAATAATCTGAATATCCTGTACTGTGAATAGCTTAGGTTGAGTTAGGTTACATTGACCTGAGATAAACATATGCCCCCCGCAAATAAAGCAAAATTCCTTAAACTGGTCCCGCCAACAGGTCTCCAGGAACAGCCGTTACCTTCTAAATCAGCTGTAGGGCCTTGTTGTTTAGCATAAAAAATGACCTATCCCAAACCCTGCAACATTTTACACATGAAAACCAGGACACATGTGGCCAAGCAATGTCAGGGTGCGGTTAAGATGGCAAAAGTTATTCATGATGAAGAGCAAAGAAGCCAGTGGAGGCTGCAGATGTTTGCTTTTTCCTGAGCCTAATGGGATGGCAAGATTTTGCCCTCTCTTTTCCTCTCCTCTATTCTTCCCCTGCTGTGTTAATTGAGGGCAAACTACTTTTGCTCTTCAAGCTCAGTTTGCACCAAGTGAAGTAAGCTGAGAGCAAATGGAGAAAGTGCAGGGAGGAGGAAAGAGAAACTGGGACATTTTAAAAGCAGCTGGGAAATTGGGATGGCAGAGGATTAATCAGGACAGTCTCCACCAAACTGACACAGTAGGAAGGTGTGCTTTCCTGCATCTTAATGGTTGCTTCCCTTGCTATGACCACTGCCACTCTGTGGCAGCTTCAGAATCCATGATTGTTTGGCAAGTTTCATAGGCTTGAGAACTTCTCTTGACCCACAAAGCCATCATTCTGTTCTTATGTAAGTTATTGGCCACCCGGCCAACAACAGTAGATTGTTTGCAGGCTGAATATAATGGATACCACATGGGCTTGCATGATGATATCCCCCTGAGAATCACCCTCTGTTCTGTCGGAAGTCTTTTTTTAAAAAAAACAAATTATTTTGGCTAGGGATGGAGTCTTGAACACAAGGCGTGCCCATGTGTTGCGTTACAGCTGGGAATGGGCGTGCCTTGGGTGGGAGCTCAGCCAACAATTGCACACCGATGGGAGATAAAAGGAGTGTGTTGGGACTCCTTTGGTCTCTATCTTCTCTTGGAGGAAGACCTGAGAAGAAGAGCAAGTTCAGTTAAGTTTTAGTCTGTTTGCATGTTTGTTTAAAGAGCAGGTTGTCAGATTAAGTGGTTCAAAGATGACGGCTCCGTGGGGATTTGCTCCTCTCATCACTGCTCTGGCTGTGCTCTTGGCCGTGGTGAGTGACAACCCTCTTCTGAGTCAAATTTTGTTTAGCCTCTTACAATTTTGTGGTGTCTGAAAGGCCAGTGTATTTATTGTTGGCTGCATGAACTGTGAACCTGAGCTTTAGAGCATCAAACCTTCTGCCACAATACATCTGTTTTTCTGTAATGCTAGTCTTCTTTTCTTCCACTTCTTCTATTTACTGGTGTGATATGTTGACTGACTGACTGATTTGTTAGCCACAAATCCCAAGTTCGAATCTATCCTCAGCTACAGGTTCCCTAGGTGGCTATGCTTAGACTCATGCATGCCATCTGTAAAAAGGGGATAACCATCCTGGCCCACCTTATGAGGTTGTTGCAAGGATTTCTATCCTGAAATGCTTGGCACACCCCAAAAGGAACTAAAAATTGTGTTTATTGTCTCTTTATTGCTACTATTATTATTGCAAGGGCTGCTTCTACACCTTTGGAGCAGACCTGATAAACTTTCCTGCATCTGATGAAGTGGGTAGAGTCCACAAAATATCATGCTTGGAATTCCTTCTTCTCAGTTATTCTCAAAGGTGCTATTGAATACCTTTGTCTTTTCTTGGTTTTTGTTAGAAACCCTGCAAGGTTGCAATAGGTATTCAGGGACCAAATCAAAGCACTTTGCTGGTGTGTAGTGATTAAAAAACAAACAGCTGCCTAAAATTTTAGGGGATTTGCTGCCTGTCAATTAAGACAGTGCTGGATTCTGGATCAAAGCTCACTAAAGCCATGCAAAAGTTACTGGGTTCACTCCTAGGGCATCTACACTAGAGAAATAATTCAGGTTGAAACTGGATTATTTGCATGGATCTTTCCTATGGAATCCTGGGATTTGTTGTTTGGTGAGGTACCAGCACTCTTTGTTAGAGAAGGCTAAAGACCTTGTAAAACTACAAATCCTAGGATTCCATAGGAAGGAGCTATGCAAATAATCCAGTTTCAAAGTGGATTATTTGTGTCACTAGGCTTCTCCAGTTAAAAAAGGATCAGGGAAGATATGATGGGGGAAGGAACAGTCTTCTTTGTCAGAAATGCTGGAGAGCAGCTGCCAGTCAGAGCTGGGCTAGATGGACAAGCAGTCTCATTCAATATAAGGCTAGTTCATATGTTCAATGAGTTGCATAGCTAAATAGTCGTTCAAACCCAAGTAGCCCCAATATTTTAACACTGACTATATGAGGTATTGGGGCTGGCAGGGCTTTAGGTTTGTAGGATCTACTTTGCTTTTCACCAGGAGCCAAAAGGTTTAGAAGCTGGATTCTGATGCAAAATAGTGGCTCAGGAAGGGGAGCATACAACCAAGGATTAAAGTAGCATTGGAATTTGTTTTTAAAACCAGATGCCATCTAGTGTAGTGGTTAGAGTGTTGGACTTGGGGAGTCTGGGTTCAAGTCCTCATTTCATTAGTTGTGTTTATATTCCACCTTTTTTTCCAGGGAGCTAAAGGAGATGTACATGTTCCTTCCTATTTCTTACTCACAACAACCCAGTGAGGTAGGCCAGGCTGAGAAAGAGTGACTGGCACAAGGCCACCCAGTAACTTTCATGGCTCACTGAAGACTTTGAATCTGGATGCCCCAAGTCCCAGTCCAACACTCTAACCACTACTCCACACTAACTTTCAAATGCTTTTGTAGTTGTAGGTAATCTTTCCTACCCAAGCTTTCTTGACTTCTGCAGTCTAATTTGATCCCATGGGAGGGGGTGATTTTTGCAATAGGTAGATTGGGATCACCCACTAGAACTCTGTAAGATTAGCATAGATCAGCAAGGATTTCTGATTTTCAATAGGAACATTATTAAACTACTGTATTTGGAATCAGATATCCTTGCTGATTTACTGCTAATTCACCAGAAATCTATCAGTCAATTCCATTCTATCTTCTTCCTTCCACTGGCTTATACCACAGTGCCATCATATCAGCATTGGTGCATTGCATATAAAGTAAAGTACAATAAAATAATTTCTTCACTACCTCCAAATATTACAAGGAGGTACTAGTCTCATTCCTGGAACAGGACTTTTAGGCAGGCCTTTCCTGATTAGATCCCGGCCTCAGGAGCTGCATCTCCTGGCTTTTTTAAAATCATGTATATATTTGTTTTTAATGTGATTTTAGTTAGATGGTTTTAATTTTATATTGTTTAATGTCTTTTTATGGGGGAGGGTGGGGGTAGGTGGTGCTTTTAGATGTTATTATAATGTTTTAATTGTTGGAAGCTGCCCCGATTGTTTTTAGCAGAGGGGTGGAGTATAAATAAATATTATTATTATTATCAGATGAGTAGCTGTGTCAATCTGCTGAAGCAATTACTTCAGCAGTTACTTCTGGTACCACAATGAATCTTTTCTATTTTCTTTTCTTTTCTTTTCTTTTCTTTCTTTTCTATTTTAATTATCGGTTCAGCAGCCAGCATGTGTGATTATTTCCAGAGGGGATAATTTGTGATTTCTTCTTTGAGAGCCATGCATTTTTATTGCCTCCTCTAATTACAGCATTGTGCATTGTACAAGAGACCAAAGAATCAGATAGAGATTTACAAAACAAAAAAATGAAAAATTATTTGAAACTCTAACCGTGCAAGATTAGGTACCCCCATTAGGTACTACTCATTTGGCTGCAGTGTGTGTGTGTTTGTGCCTTCAAGTCGCCTTATAGCAACCCCATGAAATTCATAAGGTTTTCTTAGGCAAGTGTTCTCAGAGGTGGTAGTGCCAGTTCCTTCCTCTGAAATCTAGCCTACAGCACATGGTATTTATTGGTGGACTCCCATCCAAGTGCTAACCAGAGCTGACCCTGCTTAGCTTCCATGATGAGATGGTCGCTGGTGCCTTTAGGAAATTTAGGTGGTCGACTGCAGTACTGTATCTAAATAATGTGGAAGTAACTCCTATGAAAAACTCTGTGGGTTTACTTCTGCTATACATAGGGTTATTCCCACTTCTAAAGCTTCTACGCTACATTGTGCTTCTTAGAGCCTAGAAAATTTTCTTTTGGACTACAGCTCTGAGATTTCCTAGCCAATGTGGTAGTCAGGATGGTGAGGAGTTTCTAGTCCAAAAAGTAACTTGTCCAAGCCTGTATGATTCTTTAGTTGGTGTTAATGAATACATTCTTTGCCATGCCACCAAAGGAAAGGGTGGGCAGAAGCAGATTTGGCCCTACCGCTCTTTCTTGTTGGTTTGCAATAGATTGGCAAGTTTCTCACTCCCAAATCTTTGGCAAAAGCAACAGTAAAATGATGCCCCATTCCCAACCTGCCAGATTATGTGCCTGAAATTAAGAAAGCTTGGGGGTAATGAGGAATGGGTTTTGATCTGGAAGAACTGTGACCTCTGTACAGTTCTGTTACTCAAAAGAAATCCCTGAACCCAGAACTCTTTTCATTCTAAATGCATGCCTTTTGCACCAGGCTTCTGGGGCCCTTATAATGGTATGATTCTGCTTTAACTGCTATGGCTCCATCCTACAGAATCCTGGGATTTAAATTTTAGAGAGGGATGCTTAGAATTCTCAGCCAGAGAGATCTAGTGTAACGTTGGTTCTTGACCTTTAGTTCTCCAAACATTTTGGACTTCCGTTCCCAGAAGCCATACTGGCTTGGACTTCTGGGAGATGAAGCCCAAAACAACTGGAGGACCAGAGGTTGAAACCACTACTCCAGTGCCTTACCAAACTACACATCCCAAGATGCTATAGGACGGCAGTTAGAATGAAACTCTAGTGCTACAATTGTGTCCTTATTCAAAAGGCTCCAAGTGATGACTTTTTTTAGTTAATGATCTCATAAATGTGAAGTCTTCCACATAGGGAATAAGACTGTGAGTGTACATATGGGGAGCCATCAGTCTATGGGCAGGAACTAAGAAAAGAGGTTTGTTGTTTTCTTTTGGATTGCAACTCCCAGAATCCCCAAGCCAGCCTGATTGTTCTGTTCCCCCCCCCCTTCCAACTAAGATACTAATGGGAAAGGTGTACCAGTTGAGGAATGAATTGTCAAATGCAAATATTCACCCACATCTGAACCCCTGCATATGAAACAAAGAGAAAAGCCTTATCTGTAATTTTATCTGTGACATTGAGCTCTGGCCACACCTAGTGCTGGAATGACCACTCTCAAGAGCTTTTGAGTGAAATAAAATACATCTCCACAGCAGGGGAAAAGAACTTTCCTACATCAAGTTAGATCAACTGATTTTAAAACATGTTGGATCAATTGCGAAGATGGTTGTTGTGTGCTTTCAAGGCATTTCTGACTTCGGTGAACCCATTATGGGGTTTTCTTGGAAAGATTTGTTCAGAGGGGGTTTGCTCAGAGGGCCTTCCTCTGAGGCTGAGAGAGTGTGACTTGCCCAAAGTCACTCGCTGGGTTTCCATAACCGAGCGAGGATTCAAACCCTAGTCTCCAGAGACATAGTCCAATGCTCAAACCACTAAACTATGCCGGCCCTCAACTGAAAAGGTGCTGCCAACTAGTTGGATAGATTTTAAGAAACAAAAACAAAACACAGCAATTAATTATAATTGTAATTGTTAATTAATGCAGGCACTTACAGAAGGTACAAACGAGGTCATCTTAAAAGAGGCAACCCACCCACTCCACCCTTCTCTTTCACAATAAGAAGGAAATCTGTCTTCCAAGCTGCTGTGATACAGTGTGTATCCTCTAAGGAAGTGGTTTTCAGCCTCTGACCCTCCAGATATTTTTGACTTCAACTCCCACAATCCCTTGCCATTGACCATGCTGAAAGGGGGTCCTGGGAGTTGAAGGTAAAAACATCTAGAGGACCAAATATTAAACATCTTTGGTATAAAAGGTCTTTTAAGTACTGGCACACTGTTTGTGGAAATGCCGTGCGCACAGAAGCTGACTTGCTGGTCATGCCCTCTAACTGTCCAGTTAATGCCCTGCCTTCCCACTTTCTCAGCTCTTTTAAAAATGTTCACGTTTCTCTCTTTTCCACTTTGTTTCCCCCTTTGTTTTCAGCTTACGTCAGTTGTTGCTAATTGAATGCAAGGTGCAAAAGTAGTTTGCACTCAATTAATGGGGAGGGGGAGAGGAACAGATGAAATCTTGCCCTTCCCAGAAGGTTTAGGCAAAAGCAAACTTCTGCAGGCTCCCTCAGCTTGGGTGTTCTTCCTCCTTAATAACTTTTGCCATCTTGACCACACTCCAACATTGATTGGCGACATATGTGTCCCAATTTCCATCTATGAAATGTTGGAGGATATGGGTGCTACATTGTGGTCATTTTGGTGTCAGGTGAAGATTTTTTTTTTTTTTTTTTTTACTCTCGGGGATTTTAAGAAGTGCTTTTAGATCTTAGCACTTTTTAAATATTGTGGCAATTTTATTTTGGTTTCATATGCTCTGATGCTATTATTCTCTGCTGCTGGCTTTGTCTTGGCTGTATTATGGCAGGGGGTTGGACTGGATGGCCCTTGAGGTCTCTTCCAACTCTACAATTCTGAGTCTATATACTGTAATATCTTCAGTCCTGTTTTGCTGATTGCATTTTATAATTTTTAATGCACTGTCTGCTATCCAATAATTCTGATTATTGAGTGATCTAAAAGTGTAATCAATCAACCAACCAACCAACCAATCAATAATATAGAAGTTATGCTTCTGGAATTCTAAACATCTTATGTTTCTTTCAATACATTGTTCTGTCTGTGTAGGCAGGTCTCATATCCTGATGACCTAAGATTTGTCGTTCTGGTTTTTATTCCTTATTGAAAGAGACAATGTATTGTCAATATCTGCAAGATACATTTTGTGGTATATATTGTGTCTTCTCACTCTTGTACAGCTTTATTGTAGAACCCTCCCGTTGTTTTTGTCATAGCTTTCTGGTTTGGGTGACATCATGCAGGAGAAATTGCTAAAAAGTGAGATCAGTGAGGAATTGGAAGGCATTGAGTGGGGAGATAGTTCCAACAAATGTACTTAAACATCACAGCTAGAGCAAAGGAGCCAGCCAAGCAGGTGGAGTTAAAATAGGGCGTCAAAATAATCAAATTATGTAGCTAGACCTGTTTGTTAATCCCTCTGTCTATCCGCTGGCATAAAAATGTCACTTGTTGTTGACAATGTCTTGCAGAATTTATCCACGGAGGTCCTGTCAGTTTCAGTGCCTAGATAGCATGAGGGTTATTGTATTTTTTTTCAAAAAGGTAACCCAAGTAATGTAATGAAACACAGTTCTGAGTCATGCTTGTGACTCATGCAGCAAGCTGTACTATGCTAAATGACGAGGCTTCCCATGGGTAGTTTGGCTTCTCTTTGGGAATGCATCAAGAGTTTTGTGCCCAGGGTGGGGAGCTAAACCTGAGGAGGGACTGTGCTCTGTGCAAAAACTTCAAGATGCAATTGCCTGCTGCTCTTTCTCAGCTCAGCACCTTCTAGAATTCAGATGGCAATTTCCATCAACCCCATTGTTAGAAAAAATAAGAAAACTTGGCTCTTTGCAGGAAATACTGCAATAAAGTAGCATTGCTATCAGTTTTAAAAAATATATTTCATGATTGTTTAAACAGCTCCCTTCCTCCTTGTTAGAGTCCAGGTCTATCTGAGTTTGGAAAAATTACATTTTTTGGACTACAACTCCTCTTGCAGAATGAGGGATCTTGGGGATGTTATAGTCTCTCCCAAAATAATTTTTTTCCAAACTCTAATCTGGGCATAGTTCCTGCTGGCAGGATGAGGAAACCTGGCCAACCTTGCCACAGAGGCGGCTTAAGGAGACGACAGAGTATCTTAAATCAAATATAAGATTTCCTTATATTTCCCAAACTGAACTGAGTCAGTTTTGTTTGGTTTTTCTCCCCAAGTAATTCTTCTCTCTCTCAGCCTGTTAGCATGGTGGAGCACGCTGAATTCCTCAAAGCTGGAAAGGAGCCGGGCCTTCAGATCTGGAGGATTGAGAAGTTCGACCTGGTGCCAGTGCCAAAAAACCTATATGGTGATTTCTTCACTGGAGATGCCTATGTGGTCCTCAACACCATCCGGCAACGCAGCGGGAATCTGCAGTATGATCTTCATTTCTGGCTGGGTAAGGGAGGCTTTTTTACACAAGGCCCTTTCTGTACAAATTCAGCTTTCTCTTCATTGTGGTTAGGAGAGGAACACTTGCGTGAGTGGTTAGGGCAGGGTTTCTCAACCAGGATTCCCTGGAACTTTAGGGTTCCATAAGAGAATGCTAGGGGTTCTGCGAGATATCGAGATTGAAAAAAATAAACTTTTTTGAGCTGTAGATATAATAATTTTTAGGCAGGGGTACCCTGAGACCTGGAAATTGTTTCAAGGTTTCCATCAGAGTAAAAAGGTTGAGAAAGGCTAGGTTAGAGAGTTGGACTAGGAGTTGTAGCATTCAAGTTCAAGTCCCTACTCAGCAATGAAGCTTACTGGGTCACCCTCTTTCAGCCTGGCCTAGCTCACAGGGTTTTGGAGATGGTCAACTGAAGAAGAAGAGAACTGTGTATGCTACATGGAGTCCTTTGGATGAAAGGAGAATAGAAATGTAGCTGATAATAGCTGCATTTTAGGGGAATTAGTTCAAGTGGAATTAAGTGCTTGCTTAGCATGTGAGAAGTAAATGATTGATGCCCATGATGTATGCCGCTTTAGCTTGCCAACATTGGTGTTTTTGGAACAGTTTCTAGAGATGTTCAATGTGAAGTCAAAGGCTTTAACGGCTGGCATCTATAGATTTTCCTTGGGGTTTTTCCAGGCTATGAGGCCATGTTCTGGAGTAGTTTCTTTCTGACATTTCACCTGCATCTGTGGCTACCATCCTCAGAGGATGCCTTCTCTGAGGATGCCTGCCACAGATGCAGGTGAAACGTCAGAAAGAAACTATTCCATAACATGGCCTCACAGCCCAGAAAAAAACCAAGGAAAATCTATTGGTGTTTTCTACTGCTTCTTTCATCTTTTTGTTTACCGTGCCCCCCCCCCAAAAAAAAGAGGAGAAGAAAAAAAAATAGCTGCACACTGACTTGATTTGCAATGCTAGGAGCCCACTATTTGAACGTACCGGAGCAGGAATTCTCCAGAAATGAAAAGGTGACAAGGGGAAAACTCCCTTGGTCCACTCAGAATGGCAACCCCTTTGTCTCAGCTTAGAACTGTATTTCATGCAATAATACAAAATCCATTACCAGTTCATGAGTTGTCTAACTTTTGCATCTCAACACTCCTCTCTTTTCTGATTCCTAGGGGACCATTGCAGCCAGGATGAGAGTGGGGCCGCTGCTATTTTCACGGTACAACTGGATGATTATCTCGGCGGGAAGGCAATCCAGCACAGGGAGGTGCAAGGGCATGAATCATCGACTTTCCTAGGGTACTTCAAGTCAGGCATCAAGTACAAAGTATGTATCAGTCCAGTGCCTTGTTTAAGAGTGGCCTGTATCTCATTAGCAAAGAATTCATAGACTTCCAGTCAGATCCAAGGGTAGCCAGAAATAGCTAAGATCATTGCCAACATATTGGTGTGTGAGTGTGCATGCGCGTGTGTATATGTGTGTAAATCCTGTCTGTTTTTGATAAGCAGTCTTTGCAATTTGAAATTGCAGGTCTTATACAAGGTACCTGCTCTTGGGAATGTAATTTTTAAGAACTACAGCTTCCAGAACCTTCCAGCCAATATGGAGTGGCCCTGCAGGCTGGGCAAAACTGGGAGTTGGAGTCCAAAATGTAACTTTTCCAAGCACTGTGTCTGCTGAAGGGTAAGACCCAAACTGGGCAACTGTGATCTTCCAGATGTTTTCAGGTTGCAGTCCTATTCTGCCTAGGCTTTTAGAAGTTGTAACATCTGGAGGACCACAGTTGCACACCCTTCACTTAGACAAATGCATGCACGTTATTAGCTCTATTCTTCCTATGGAACCTCCTTATTCAGAGGCAGTGTACCGCTGAATACCAGTTACTGAGGAACAAAAATCAGAAGTTGGTTTTGCCCTCATGCCTGATTTTGGGCACCCTGTAGGTATCTTGCAGGCTACCATGAAAAAAGGGAAGTTGCACTAGATCAGAGCTGGGAAAAGCTACTTTTTTTGAAGTTACAGCTCCCAGATCAGGCAAGAATTTGAGGCATCATGAAAGGGGCAGCAAATTTATTTTGTTGTCCTGATGTCAAATTCAATCTTTCTTGGAGGGGCAAAGTCAAAAGGTGTTGCTGAGGCCTATGGGGTCCCTCAGTATTCTGTTTTGTCCCTCATGCTGTTTAACATCTACAATGAAGTGTGTTTGTACCGAAACACAGCCAGGTCATTTTGGCACAGGAAGCAGAAAATCCCTCAAGTGCCTCTCCCCATCTCTAGTAGTAAAAAGACAGTAATACATTTCTGACCCAGCATGGCCTAATGGTCTGAGTGTTGGACTAGGACTCTGGGAAATCAGAGTTCAAATCCCCATGCAGCCATGGAAACTCACTGGGTATCCTTGGGCAAGTCCTCCTACTCTCTTAATTTCAGAGGAAGGCCATGACAACCCCCTCTGATTAAATCTTACCAAGAAAACCCTAGAGTAGGGTTACTATAAATCAGAGTCAACTTGAACGCACATAACAATGTGACAACCAAATAAATTTTCTACCCCTTTCATGACAACCCAAATTGCTGCCTAAGCATTACTGTTGACTATAAAGTCGCACTGGAGGGCCTAGAAATGCCTAGAGAGAATACTTTTCCAGGCTTTTCTATGGTCAATGTGACCACCAGAAGTTTGTAGTGGGAGGGCTGGCCATAACAAGAATCAAAGACGGCTGCAGAGTGCCTGAGCTGCAGATCCAATTTTTAGGACTGAGTCCTAAACTCACATGAACCAGATCAATCCCTGAGATATTTGGGAGAGGCCTTGTTTTCAGTCCTGGCCCCCCTCACAGGCTCATTTAGTGGGAACAATTAGAGATGTCTCAAAGGGCCCATTCACACTACACAATTTTTGTTCCATTTTAGTTGTCATGGCAACATCCCACGGAATCCTGGGATTTGCAGTTTAGGGAGGGGCATTTAGAATTCTCAGCCAGAGAGCTCTAGTGCCTCACTAAACTACAAACCCCAGGATTCCATAGCATGTTGCCATGGCAATTAAAGTGGAATATAATGTTATAATTGTGTAATGTGACTAGACCCCTAGACTCTGGAACTCCCTTCTTAGGAAGACTTGAATACCTGCACCTTCCTCCACTGTCCTTTCATTGGCATGCAAAAATGTTTTTATTTTGACAGACTTTTCATTTTTAAGGAAGGGCTTTTAATAGAATACTCTACTGTTTGTTAACTTTTTTTATTTTTAATGCACATTCTGAATTGTTTTTTTAATTTTACTGATACGTGAATCACATTTTAATGATACTCTTTCATGTGTTTTTATCTATATTGTGTCTGTCTTAACTTGTACGACCTGTTTCTGGGAGGAAAAAGGCAAGATTATTTTTAACAACAACCACAATTTAAAAAAAAAAAAACACCATTGTTTATGCAACATCCTAGAAGGAACAGTCATCCAGTACAGGAATACTTACTCAGTTGCTGCAGACTCCATTGCTTTTGAGAGCGCAAAATGGCTGATAGTCTGATAGTTCAAAATGAGTTCCTGACCTCAAGGGAAGGACCAATCACATTGGGATTTTTGACCCTTCTAGGCTGGTGGTGTGGCTTCCGGCTTCCGACATGTGGTTCCTAATGAAGTGACCGTCCAGCGACTCTTCCAAGTCAAAGGCAGGCGTACAGCACGTGCGACAGAGGTCCCTGTCAGCTGGGACAGCTTCAACACCGGCGATTGTTTCATCTTGGATTTGGGCAATGTAAGTTTCATGTGGTGTGTTGGACACACAACAAGGTGAGGAGCCAGATTTTGTGACTTGTTTCTCTGGAGGAAACAGAAAGTACAGTACCTTTAAAAAACAAACCAATTCTGAATTTGTGGTTTCTAATAGGTTGTCTGCTATGTATGTAATACTTGTACAGAAAAGCAAAAATATATATTTTAAAGCAACCATTTAGTAGAGGTATGCCATGCATATGGGGCTTTTTATAATGCAAGCTGCCAATTTCTGCTTGAGACGACCCCCTCCTGCTAAGTGAACTAATTTCTCTGTCGAGAGAGGAAAGAGGCTGACTAGTTTGCATTTCACCCTCAGCTGTCTCAACAAAACAGTCAGTTCTTACCAGCAATGGGCTGAGGAAAGCACTCCTTCAAAAAGTGCATACATCCAGTCTTGTCAAAATGTTTTCATGCCTCGTTGGATGTTTTTGTTAAGTTTCATGTCGTTGCATTTGTTGATCCTGGCTTAAGATAAACTCATACTGGGAAGTAAGTCTTATTTTTCCAGCTGGCTCAGCAAAATGTTTGATTCTAGCCTAACATTTTTCCCAGCTTCAGGCAAGCAACGGTTTAAAAAGCCTACAGATGGCCAAACTTTTCCAACCCTTGTTGGATGCCTTTTTATTATGTTACTGTTTTGGAAGAACTGCCTCGAGCGATTGAAAGCTGCCAGACAATTGTTAATAAATCCATGACAGATCATGAAGCCTTGAGACTGAACATTAGTTGCTTGAAAGATACTTACTTTGCAACATATGAAACCCAGCTGTTATTTGCTCCTTGTATGATCATAGTACTTGCCATTTTCACCATTCCTCACTCTCTCTCTCCAACAGTTTATTCACCAATGGTGTGGCTCCCAGGCCAATAGGTTTGAAAGGCTAAAAGCCACAGAGGTTGCCAAGGGGATCCGGGATAATGAGAGAAGTGGACGTGCGAGGGTCTATGTTGAGGATGAAGGTGCTGAGCGAGAAGAGATGCTTCAGGTATGTATTTATTGATTTCCTCAGAAATGCATGTGACCCTTCTGGACTTGCCACCTGGATCTAAATTCTTACCTGGTCCCCTTTGTAGATGTAAATCAGGGGTGGGGAAAGTGTAGCTTTGAGCCACCAAAAAAACCCCAGCAACTTACTTGCCTCTTCATTGTTTATTATTATCTGTTTATTGGCAGATGTGCTCCCCTATGTTACTTATCAAGTGGCAATTTTTATTTCTTTACCTCTTAAAATTAGTAAGAGTGTCATTCCTCCTATTTCTTTGTTGGCATTTTAGTTTTAAATATGTGGAGTCTTTATAAAAAAAACACATGTGTTGAAACCACCATTTTGTATTTTCTACCTAGAATTATTTTGGATGTTGCTGTTTTCATGAGCATGTATTCCAAACGTTTTGTGTTATGACTTGGAGCTGGGACATTACATTCACTTACTTAGTTAGTTACTTACCACTCAGTTTTCTTGCAGCCCTTTTGCTGAGTTAATAGCTCTTTCTTTTGGCATACACAGACACACAACCACACAGTTCTTACAACTCCTACAACTGCAGAGCTGATAGGGTGATGGGCATGACCACAGTGAAACTGTGCATCTAGTTGCATAGCCTAGGTCATATTTTACCATTTTCAGGGGACCCAAGTTTGGATCTCCCAGTAACATTTTGGGGTAAGTGGGTGTGTTTTCAAATTGGAATGAAGGTGTGAAAGCTGCCAGTTTGCTTACAGCATCAGCGAGAAGGAGCACTTAGCTGTTTCCCTTATTTCCCCTGTAGATATCTGCATCTACATTCATCTCTCCACATTTGTAGGTTAAGCATTTGCTGATTTGATTATTCACAGATTACTGTATTTCTCACCCCTTCTGCTGCTGCCCTATATACAGCCAAAAAATTATGTTCTCTCTAGACATTTCTAGGTCCTCCAATATGATTCTATGGTCAACTTCCACCAGAAGATGACCATAGAATTGCACTGGAGGACCTAGAAATGCCTAGAGAGAACACTTCTGTAGGCATTTCTAGGTCCTCCAGCACTCAGGTAAAAAACAAAAATAGCATCTTATATTAGCAGTTTTCCCACTTTTGTGGCGATCCTGTGCCCCTAACCTCTGTGAAAGTTGAGGCTCAATTTTATTTTGAATTAAACTTGGCTCCTTCTACACTTCAGTGCATTTCCATCAGTAGATGGATTTGAATGTTCCTTTTTGTCACAGTTTCCCAACGACTGGGGGAAGAATAACTTTTACAATTTTCTTCCATTATTTTGTCACAATCACAAGGAAAACTTGAAACAAATGTCACAGTCCATTGTGTTATTGGTTGATAAAATTGTATGCTCTCTTTCTGTCCCTCAGCTCAAACTCAAAATCCACTGATGATATCATTTTCTTCCCTCATCTCCTTCCTCCCTCATCTCCCTTTGTGTTTGGTCTTCCCTTTCCCTATCCCTCTGTTTTTCAAAACTATTCTTGTGTGCCACAGGCATAGACTGGTCAGTTGAGAAGTGAGGAACTAGCAGATAATTTTCCTTCCATGTTGATCTTGTTCTTCTCTCTCTCAACCTCTGTCTTTTTTGGAGCATCTGGGAACAGAGAAACATTTCTCTTTTTCTCTCCTTGCCTCCCTCCCCCATCCATTTCTAAGATACAGATATAGATATAGATATATAAATATTTGTCTTTCAGGTCCTGGGACCCAAGCCCAATCTGCCAGAAGGCACAACCGATGACGCCCGAGCTGACGCAACCAACAGGAGATTGGCTAAACTCTACAAGGTATAACAAGAAGCATCTGGCCATTGAGGCTTTCAGAAAATGAGGAGGGATGGCTCCCAAACCAATGGATTTTATCTCCAAAGAGGGCAAATGCAGCCTTGCTCATGAGAAATTACTTTTTGAGCTGAGTGCATGATGCAAAGGCCGTCACACCTCTTGGTTCAACTCCAGCTCTCCAATTCTCCCTTTTTATGTTGCTGTTTCAAGGCAAACAGGAGCCTTTCAACAACTAATATGTCATGAGGGTATAGCTCTGAAAAGCAGGATACAAATACACTGAATGAAGAAATAAATAAGTGATAGAAGCAGAACTGCAACTACTGGTTGTAATATATCCTCCCCAACTTGCAGCCCTGCTCCTGTTCACTTACGTCTCTTTATATTTACAGATATCCCCTTAAATCCAAGATTTTGAAAGTGGTGTACATCAGTAAGATATAAAATGTTCACAATGCACTAATACTCAACACACAAATAAGCCCTTGGACTGTAGTGCCCCTACATTCAGCCCTGAGGTCCTAGTCTAGCTACACCACTGACTGTTAGGTCCAGCCAAGAGATGAGGATTGAGAAGGGATGTGCTAACATTCCTTCCCACGGATACACACACAAATACAGTTGTCCCTCCGTATCCACGGATTTAAGAATTCACAGCTTAAAAATATTCTTTAAAGAATAATAATCCAAAAAGCAAACCTTTATTTTGCCATCTTACATCAGAGACACCATTTTGCTATGCCATTGCATATAATGGGACTTGAGTATTCATGGATTTTGGTATCCAAGGGGGGCCCTGGAACCAAACCCCAGCGAATGTAAAGGGACAACTATAAGTAAGGGCATCCATTTTGTTCCACTTACAGGTCTCCAATGGTGCAGGAAATATGGCCGTTTCTCTGGTGGCGGACGAGAATCCATTCTCCCAGGCAGCCCTGAACTCAGATGACTGCTTCATTCTCGATCATGGCAGTGATGGCAAAATCTTTGTCTGGAAAGGTGAGTGGGAAAGAGGTTTCCCCTAAACATTAGGAAGAACTTCCTGACAGTAAGCGCTGTTCAGAAGTGGAATACACTGCCTCAGAGTGTGGTGGAGTCTCCTTCTTTGGAGGTTGTTAAACAGAGGCTGGATGGCCATCTGTCAGGGGTGCTTTGATTGTGTATTCCTGCATGGCAGGGGGTTGGACTAGATGGCCCTTGTGGTCGCTTCCAACTCTATGATTCTATGTTCCCATGCCACTTTACTTTGGAGTGCAGTTAGCTCCATAGCATTGTAACTGTGTAGGGTAAAAGGGCCCCAGGTATGGTCCAAGTGTGGCACTTGGACCACGTTTAATCTCCAAGACTGGTTTTGTGGCCCTAGAGAGACATGAATATACCTGGGCCACACCCTTTTCAGGTCAAAAAAAGTCTATACAAGTTGAATATCCCTTATCCAAAATGCTTGGGACCAGAAGTGTTTCGGATTTTGAATTTTTTCAGATTTTCAAATATTTGCATATGCATAATGAGATCTCTTAGAGTTGAGACCCAAAGTCTAAACATGAAATTAATTTATGTTTCATATACACCTTAAACACATCGCCACCTGAAGGTAATTTTATACATAATATTTTAAATAATTTTGTGCATAAAACAAAGTTTGTATACCCTGAACCAGCAGAAAACAAAGGTGTCACTATGTCAGCCACCCATGTGGACAATTTTAAATTTTGGAATATTTTCAATTTCCTAATAAGGGATACGCAGACTGAATTTTCTTTCTCAGAAGCCTCTTGCATCTGCAAGTCACATTTTAAATAGATCACAGCTCCCTCCCTTCACTGTTTCACTTTTAATAAAAACTGTTGTTCAAAATGAAATTCTGGCCACTTCTAGGTTCTTTTCGGGGTGGATTTGCCATTTTTGATGATCTGTGTGCCACCCAGGTGGGCTAGTGAAAGGAAAAAATGGCTCTCCGACCCACCATAGTTGCCCATGTCAGAATAGGACTGGGAGTTAGGCAACCCAAGTTCTAGTCTGTTCACTAGTTACTAGCCAGTCAGTTCAGGTCTTTAGTTTGTTTAAATTTTTCCACCACTGAGGCAGAACTGTGTGTCCCCATACCCATTTGTATTTTCTACCTCAGATGCCAAAATCTCTTCAGGGCTTTTCAAAATGGAGGCCTTTTCCCGCTCAATCATTCTCTCTAATGGCTGAGTTTTGTGCATACATTCTTGCCACCTCAGGAACTAAATTGGGAAATTATGAGAGGAAACATGCCTTTTTCAGTCCATGATATATGTTCACATTCACACGTATGTAAAATGCACGTGTCCTCACACCTCCTGTTATTCACAGGTAAAAATGCCAATACTGAAGAAAGGAAGGCAGCCATGAAAACTGCCTCAGAATTCATCACCAAGATGAATTATCCTCGCCACACACAGGTGAGGATAAAAGAAAAGCTGTGAAGTACAAAACCTTTAATTATCAACTTCCAGAAGATAACTGGGGGAAAATGGTATTGTTGGGAGATGGCACATTTCCATCCAAAGCAGGAAATGGGAATCCAAAGAAAGAAGGAAAAAAGGTGTGAAGTTGAATTCTGAAGTGAAAAAACAAGACTGTATTGAGATATCACACCAAAATCATGGGATTTACAGTTGTCCCTCCATATCCACAGATTTGGTATCCATGGATTTAAGTCTTCATGGCTTGAAAATATTCTTTAAAAAATTATCATCCAAAAAGCAAACCTTGATTTTGCCATCTTATATAAGGGACACCATTTTGCTCTGCCATTGTATATGATGGGACTTGAATATTCACAGGTTTTGGTATCTGTGGGGGGTCCTGGAACCAAACCCCAGTAAATAGGAAGGGACAACTGTAAATTAGATGACCTTTTGGTTAGCCAAATAAAGGTTTTTAATTATTTATTTTTTCAAATCATTTATACAACAAATATCTCAAATTCTCAATACATAATACGTATCTTTTCTTCAAAAAATAAATGATAACATTATATTATTCATGAATTTTCCATATTTCTTCCTTTCTGCCTCTCTGTTTTATCTTAATAACCTTCCATCATTATCCGCTATATGCCATTTGTAATCTCTTTCGTTTTCTCTTATATACTACAACTTGCTATACTGTTAAGTCTTTATTCTTTTTTTAAAAAAACATTTTAATTGGATCAATTCATGAGTCAACATAGAAACAATAATGTCTCACAAACAAATGAACATTCAATGACAAACATAGTCAGGATGAAAGTCTTTATTCTTTTTAACATATTACAGTTGCACTTTCTTTCTATTATCTATAGCATTTTAATTTAATCCAGATAAAGGTTTAACCGCAATGTATATTTTGGATTGTGCTGTGTTGTGGGGTTTTTTTGGTATGGTCATAATGATTACCACTTTATTTCTTTTCTTTTTTTACATAATAGGAGTGGGGGGGGGATCTGCAGTGTTCCAGATGCTGGTAAACCACAACTCCTATCATCCCTGGCCAGGCTAGCTGGGGCTGATGGGACATGGAGACCAACCACATCTGGAGGGCCACAGGTTCCCCACAAACAACTTTAAAATGCAAACCAATTGAAGTCTTAAAGTCTTGAAGTGAAAATGCCCTTTTTCTCTTAAAAGGAACTCTAGTTTGGCACAAAGTGAGGCTCTTCCATCTTGAAATATTTTCTTTGCTTCAGATTCAAGTCCTTCCAGAAAGTGGCGAAACCCCTCTGTTCAAGCAATTCTTCAAGAACTGGCGCGACAGGGACCAGACAGAGGGTCTGGGTGTCGGCTACGTCTCTGGCAGCGTGGCCAGGATTGAAAAAGTGCCTTTCGATGCTGCCACACTGCACGTCACCCCAACCATGGCAGCCCAGCATGGCATGGAAGACGACGGCACTGGAAACAAACAGGTAACTGAGGCACAGAATTGAATCATAGAATCATAGAGTTGGAAGAGACCTCAAGGGCCATCTAGTCCAACCCCACGCCATGCAGGAATACACAATCAAATCATTCCCAACAGATGGCCATCCAGCCTCTGTTTAAAAACCTCCAAAGGAGACTCCAACACACTCCACGGCAGTGTATTCTACTTCCAAACAGCTCTTATTGTCAGGAAGTTCTTCCTAATGTTTAGGTGGAATCTCTTTTCCTGTAGAGTGAGTCCATTTCTCTGTGTCCTAGTCTCTGGAGCAGCAGAAAACAAGCTTGTTCCATCCTCAGTATGATATCCCTTCAAATATTTAAACATGGCTATCATGTCCCCTCATGTGCCCAATTGGTGGATTCCACCCAGAGAGAGCTCAGTTTGAGAGCTTGAAAAAAAGACACTTGAGTTACTAGGTTGGCCATTTTTTATTACCATCAATAAGTAGGACAGGAGAAATCCTAACAAGAGCATAACATAAGCTCTCAGCTTTTAGACTACAACTCTCATCAGCCCCAGTCTGCATGGCCAAATATGTTTTTACCTTCATTTCCCAGCAGGTGGCACTGAAGGCTCATATTTTTAAGGACAAACTCAATGGCTATCAGAACATGGGAACCTACCTTTTTTGACAATGAGTTGTGATCTAAAACAGTAACTTTTCCTACTTCAGGTAGATTATATACCAACTGACACAATAACAGCTTCTCGTGATGTTGGAATTATGATTACCTTAAAGTCAAAGGATGGCTTTGTCCTTCCATTTGCTGTGTAGTTCTTTTCATACCAAAACAAAATGCTTTGAAAGCATACGACTGCAAAACATATAACGTAAATGAATATAATCACAAAAACACAATTATAGAAGACAGAATAGGGTAAACTGAATACCAGGGACACTAACACATGTACCTGTATACATAACATAAATAGATATAACATATGAACATTGAGTATTATACAGACATAATAAAGATTAATCAATGCATTGAGAGCCACTGTAGTGGTTTGAGTGTTAGACTAGGACATGGGAGACCAGGTTTCGAATCTCCACTCAGCCATGGAAACCCATTGGGTGATTGTGAACATGTCACTCTCTCTCAGCCTCAGAGAAAGGCAATGGCAACTTCCCTCTGAACAAATCTTGCCAAGAAAACCCTGTGATAGTTTTGCCTTAAGGTCACCATAAGTCAGAAACAATTTGAAGGCACACACACACACTCTGTTAATGTACAGGTTGACCCCTGTATCCACGGGGCGATACTTCACAAGACTCCCCTGTGGATTCCTGAAACTGCGAATAATAGGGAACCCTGTTATTTTCAATGGGACAAATGCCGAAAAGTTGACCATAGAATTTCATTGGAGAACCTAGAAATGGCTAGAGAGAACTCTTTTTTTTCTGGATGTGGATAAGTGAAACCATGGATACCGAATCCATGGATATGGGGGTCAACCTGTATTGCAAAAACATGATATGGGATGGTAAACCAAATAAACAGGGAGCAGTAAACATAACATGTCTATAAAACATAGATAAGAAGCAATGGGTGCAAGGCAGTAAAAGATCAACAGTCAACAACAAAACATGCATAGAGCACTTCTAGATCATATCTTCTTTGGATATATTTTCTTCACTAATCTTCCTGTTACGCTGCCCAAATGTAATTACAAACATAGTCACATTAAGAACAATGCTAGTGAAAACTATTAAAAATATGCCATTCCACTTGCAGATCTGGAGAGTCGAAGGTTCCACTAAGGTGCCAGTCGATCCTTCAACCTACGGCCAGTTCTACGGTGGGGACAGCTATATCATCTTGTATGATTACAGGCATGGAAACAGACAGGGGAAAATCATCTACACCTGGTAAGACAGCTTTTTTGGGAGGGGGGGGGTACCTCTGTGAATTGTGGAATGGGGGAGGCAAAGGCCTTGAGCTTTCAGAGCAGGGGTGGGAATTGTGTGGTGTTCCTCATGTTGTTAAATAGTTGCATTCCTTGCAGCCATAGCCAGCAGATCCAGTGGTCAGGAATTCTGCATACTCCCCGACTCTCCCCATTTGACAGGAATGCTCCCAATTAATCCTCTGCCATCCTCCTTTTTCAACTGCTTTCAAAATGTCCCTGTTTCTCTTTCCTCTTTTCACTTTCCGCTCTTATTCTCAGTATTCTTCAGTTACTTCAAACCGAGTTCAAGGTGCAAAAGTAGTTTGGACTCAATTAACTCAGCAGTGGGGAGAGGAGTTGAGGGAGCAAAACCCTGCCCTTCCCTGTAGCATTGGGCAAAAGCAAACATCTGCAGCCTCTCCTAGCTTGCGTGCTCTTCCTCATGAATAAATTTTGTCATCTTCACCACACTCTGATGTTGTTTGGCCACGTGTGTCCTGGTTTTCATGTGTAGAATATTGCAGGGTTTGGGATGGGTCATTTTTGATGCTAAACAGCAGGGCCCTGCAGTCTATTTAAAAGGCAAACGGCTGTTCCTGGAGACCTCTTGGAAAGGCAATTCACCCTCTTTTTGGTCAGGAAAAGGCTCTGCTGGGATCAAGGGCTGCCTGAAGAGCCACAGAGGCCTGCTTGTCATTCCATGGCCAAACTTTCCCCATCCCTGCTCTACACCTTCAAGATATTTATTATTCTATCTTTTCAGGCAAGGTGCTGATTCCAGCCAAGATGAAATTACAGCAGCTGCTTTCCTTACTGTCCAACTGGATGAGGAGCTGGGAGGCACTGCAGTGCAGGTTTGTATAAAAAGAAGGCAATCTCTGTGGTTTAACTTAGGGGTGGGTGGACTCGTCTGGCCCAACCGGAAGTGATGTGACATCATTATCAGCATGCCAAACCATGCTGGGGATAGGGCACAAGGGGGAAATTGACCCCCACTTCCTCAGCCATTCGCTATATCTGGTTTAACTAAAGCTAGTTTAAGTAACTTGTTCCTTAGTGAAGGAAGGAACAAGGTTCATGAAGATGGAGTGCAGAAATGCAGAGCTATGGTATAGTCTTGAGGGAAGAGAAAATGAAAATATGCATGGGTCACCTTGCGTGCTTTTGCAGCCTTAAGGTTACTAAAATTCATCATGCAGCATCATAGTAGGGAAAAGGGTACATAGTTGAAAACAACCAGGGATCTTAAATTGAGTACAGTAGGACCCCCGTGTCCACTGATTCATTATCCACTGATTCAATTATCCACAGGACACAAAACAGCACACCTACCATAGAGTCTTCCTAGAAAATGTCTCTCCTCTAGACATTTTTAGGTCCCCCAAGGCAACTCTATGGTATTTAAAACCAAAGTCCCATTATTTTCAATCACGTTCACTATTATCCATGGTTTTCAGTATCCACGGGGGCCCCCAGAACCAGTCCCCAGCAGATACGGGGGTCCTACTGTTAATTGCAGCATTTAGAAAGCGAAATGAAATGTGCAAGTTTTCTCAGAAATCTCTCCAAGCAAGCCTGGAAAACAGATTGAAATCAGGTTGGGGATTATGTGGCCCATCCATTATTGTTGAACTGTAACTCCCAGCATTCCTCACCATTGTTTATGCTTTCTAAGACTATTGGGACTTGTAGCCTAATGACATTTAGATGGTAACATTATTCCCACCCCGATTTAAAATGATCATGTTCCTTGGGAAAAGTACTTGGAGAACATAAGAAACAGAAAATCAATGGAAAGAGACAATTAACAGACTCTGGTTAAATAGAAAATGACAAACACTATGGCTGCAATCCTACATTCTTTCAGTGTGGCACAAATATCCACATGTAGCTATGCGCTACACCAGCACTATGAAACCTCCATGCAGAATAGCAAGGTTGCACAACACATGTAAGTGAGTGCTGTTGTGCTATGTGCACATGTGGAATATGCAGCTGCAGAGCACAATGTTGCTGTATGTGCAACTGCACTTCCACTGTTGTCCACAGAATGTCCATTGTGCTATGGCAAGCAATTTGCCTTACATGCATATCACAACTTCTGCCTTCATATGTCACTTACAGAACGCCAGTCAATGATACTCCTTTAGCAACAATCTTAGGTAATTGTGTAGGCCCAGCAACTTTATTGGTCTGTTTTCATGGCAGCCTGATTTAATACCGCAATACATGATAGCGCATTTACCCTCAAGTGTTTCTTTCTCTGTGGATTGACTGTGAGCTTCTTTCTTCACAGAAACGTGTAGTCCAGGGCAAAGAGCCACCTCACCTCATGAGCTTGTTTGGCGGGAAGCCTCTGATCGTGTACCAAGGTGGCACCTCCAGGGAAGGAGGTCAGACAAGTCCTGCACCAACACGGCTTTTCCAGGTCCGGTCCAGTACTTCTGGCGCCACCAGAGCTGTGGAGGTATGTGACTCCTAAAATGCGTTGATAGTCTACGTAACAATTTCTTTCTCTCTTGCTTATTGTTGGCTGTTGCTTTTTCATAGGGCCACTTAATGGTATTTGGTAAGCCAGGGTTGCTATTGGTCTGTGTGGAACTGAATTTGGGGTTCCACAAAGGTGGAATTGTGTGTGAATTCAGCAGCTGAGCTGAATACACACTATAGAATACAGAATACAGAAACCCCTGTGGATACCAAAATCCATGAATGCTCAAGTCCCATTATATACGATGACATGGAAAAATGGTGTCCCTTATATAAAATGGCAAAAACTAGGTGTGCTTTTGGGATTTTTTTTTTGGAGGGGGGGAATATTTTTAAGCTGTGGATGGCAGAATCCATGGATATGGAAGGCCCACTGTACTATTATTGAAACAGTTGAGCATTCATCCTGGAAACTTTTTATGTTTTTGTTGTTTACCTTCTCAGAATGTGAGCAAAATAAGCGAGTGTGAAAACTCTTGTTTGTGTAGCCTGGATACTACAAAACCCATAGGGCTCTGTATGTGAAATACTCCTCTGAAAACACAGAGGTGTCTGGGTTTTTTATTGGAGCTAATATTGGAGCTCAACAAGGTGAAGTCAGAAAGATGAGCAGGTAGTCTACAAAAATTTACCCACCCAACTTTTGAAGAAACACAACAGTGGAATTCCTTGTAAGGATTTCAAAATCCTTATTTTAAAATATTGCAAAGAGGGCAGATACCTGAGTGCAGTTCAAAGGTTATCTATTTCAAGTTCTTTTTCTCACCAGATAGCTTCTGTAGCCAACCTGATTGTAGGCTAGAAAATTATTCATTGTGAAGTCCAAAGCATCCTGGTTCCGGAGCCTGGAACTTGCAAGGAAGAGGCTGTTTAGGATAGATAGTGATGATGTATGTATGTCTGATCAAGTCATGCAGATTTGCCTGAATCAGTCAGGACAGGTCTAGACAAGGCAGTTCACTACAGGCATAGTCTTGGCAGACTCAGGCTGGAATTCTCTTAGGGACATATGCACACATAAATGCCCCTTGTGAGTGTGGATATCCCTTTTTCAAGCACTGCTGGGGCTGGTATTCCCTCCCATTCAGTGCAGTGCCCAAAGCCCCCTGCCTGACTTACCGTAAAGCTCTTGAAGCCACCCTGCTTGGCTATGCTGCATTCCATGCTTCGCAGCAAGAAGGCAGGACTGGAGAAATTTCTGGCTGTGTCCCCGTAGCCAGACACACAATGATGACGTCAGCACTGAGATCCCGCAGTTGTCCTTTGGGGGGCTCGGTGCTTCTGTAATCATTGTGCATCTGGCTATGGTGGCTTAGCCAGCTGCTTCTCTGATCCTTCCTGCTTGCTGCAAAGCATGGAATGGCCAGGCAGGGCAGCTTCAAGGGCTTTACAGTATGCCGGGAGGAGGGTATGTGTTTCAGCATAATATAGGTCTGCATGCGGATATTTATTTACATTACAGTGAGGGGATGTTGGAAGCCTCAGGTGGGCAAAAGTCAGGACTATGGACAGCTCCCTATGTGCTGCCTCAGCTGAACTGGAAAAATAGGTTGTCCTAGCAAAGGATTACAGTCAACTACAACCTCTAAAATGTTTTCATATGCTAGTCTTCCAATGGATCCATCTCTGCTGGATGCTGACTGTAATTCCCTGTGGCAAAAACTGTGGTAGTTTCTATGGTTTCATGCTCCTGGGTGATTGAGGGATAAGAGAACCTACAGAGGAATCATCCTGCCAAAGAATTATCCTCAAAATCCAAGAGGATGTTACTCTAAAGGAGAAGCTTCCAGATCCCCAAAAAGTGTATCTTTCCATCCCTGGTGCCATGCTGTGTTTCTTCCTTCACAGGTCAATGCAGCTGCAAAAGAGCTCAACTCCAATGATGTCTTTGTGTTGAAAACTCCCTCTGCGGCTTACCTCTGGGTGGGCCAAGGAGCCAGCGACAGTGAGAAATCTGGGGCCCAGGAGCTGCTGAAGATTTTGGGAGCACGTGCAACCCAAGTGGCTGAAGGCAGAGAACCAGGTTCGAAGAGTGATTGCTTTACAATGTTCGTCCGCTGACCTGAACCCCTTGTTGCTTTCTTGACCTTCATGCTTGGGAAAACTTGCAGAACTAGAATGTTGACGTCATTGTCATATTTGTCAGTCAGTCAGTCAGTCTGTCAGTTGATTTATTGTGTTTCAAGCAACAGCCAATTTACACAAATGTAAAAAATAAATAAAAACAACTTACAGTAGAAATAGTTGAGCTGCATGAGTAGGGACACTTTCCAAACCCATCTTAAACTGTGTAGAACACAATTGCATAGCCTTAGCCAAGAATTTAGTTAGAAGTTCTAAAGGATACAGGTTTTTTTTTAGCATCAGATAACAAAAAGCAAACCTTGGCATGAGATGAGAAGACCTTGAACAATTTTAACAGAGGAAAAATATAAGTATTTCTAAGGTGGAACATTCAAGCAGAACATGGGTTAAAATCTTCAACTGAAAGAAGAGTTAGATACACATACTCTATCTTTGATAGGTAGATTTCTTAATCGTCCTATCTGGACTGCTAGTGGAAGCACATTTATTCTTGCCTGTGTAAAGGCTATCCTCAATTTATGGTTATGTCTACCATGTATCCGGCAAATATAAGTACAGTGGTGTGAAAAAAGTATAAAAAGGATTGGTTTGACTGGACTTAATCTCTGTTATCTGAGACTGCATCTCAGTATTTTTAAGTCTTTGCAGCAATAAAATTTTAGCTTTATCATGGCCTTGAGACAAAAGAAAGGGTGAAAAGTCCAGATTCATAGCAACTCCCTGCATTCTATGCATTCATGAGTGAGGACCCTCCACTTCCAAGATCATCAGAAGAATCTTTGATAATTGACAAAAAAATAAATTTTAACCAAAAAAGCAGAGCTAATCTGAGAGCTTCTGCTCTTACCCATATTTATGGGATGGACAACTTGTGCCCCCTCCAGATTTTGTTGGACTGCAGATCCCATCACTCATAGCAAATGGAGTAGGGATGATGGGAGTTGCAGTCTATCTGGATCTCTCAAGCTACAACTTGCTTACCCCTGATGCACATGACCCTTTAGGAAGAGTTAGGGGGAAGTCAGCAAGACATTTAAATATACACAAGATTGCAGTGTTTGTCTGTGGTATCAAATCAAGCACTCCATCCAAATCACACACCTAAAATGGCCCATCCTGTTTTGCAGGTGCTTTCTGGGATGCTCTTGGTGGCAAAGCCCCATACCGCACCTCCCCACGCCTGAAGGATAAGAAGATGGATGCTCACCCGCCTCGCCTCTTTGCCTGCTCTAACAAGATCGGACGCTTCATAGTGAGTATCTCATGGGCCAGAATCCTTTCACACATATACTGATCAGTATGATACATCATGATGGAATCATTGGATTAAGGAAGTAAAATAAAGATTTTTGAGAATGCTGGGAAATGACTGGGATTGCGTGTTGGGTTGGCAGTTCTCAGATTTGTGAAGATGTCTTTGAAAGGTCTCAGGGTTCTCACTTGCGTTGGAGGCAGCCATGTAGCACTTGGTTGTAGAAAAGTGGAGCCAAGATCCTACACTTTTAATGCAGAGTAAGTATACACCCTCTTGGGAGAATGGCAGGATGTAAACTCAATAAAATACACTGGTATAGTTATGCTGGATCACTCAGTCGTGCAACAGGTGCCATGGCACTGAACTTACTCATTGTGCAACTGTCCCCACCCACCAAGTCAAACCAAAGGGTTGCATGTTTACTTGTGGACTGTATGTATGCAACTAGGGACCATATGTATGCAATTTCTGAGAAAGTTAAAACACTTGTGCAACTATTTTTACGCTAGTGAGTGTCCCAGTAGGATTCTGGCTATACTGTACACCTGGTCATTAGCGCCATGTGTTCCAGAACTGGATTCAAGTGTGCCAGACTTTTGACCTCCTGGCATGGCTCCTGTGATCTGGATTCCTTGAGCATACATATGCTTGGGACATTTGTGCTCCTTAACATGTCATCCAATATTTCGTTTAGATTGAAGAAGTGCCCGGAGAGCTGACCCAGGATGATTTGGCCACAGATGATGTTATGCTTCTGGATACCTGGGACCAGGTATGTATCTTCTCTTGCTGTGTATCAATGAGACCCAGCATTTTACCAAGGAAGCTGAAAAGTGCCATGTTTTTCCAGTTCAGTGGTGCAAGTCAGTGGTTGCTTGCTCACACTGCATAAATGTGCTAGATTCACTTCTTGTTTTAATTTATGGACTTGAAAGCCAACTGTCTAATTTGTTCACTTACACTGGCAAGGATTTTTGTATAACAGTAGCAACCAAAAGGCTTCCTGACCCATCCATCCACCCCTTAAATTTAAATTAAAATAGAAGAATGCTTGAGACAGAAGGGCGGGGAAAGCAGAGGTGGGTTTTTCTGTGAAATTTGTGAGCCCAGTTCTGGTACTGACTACAAATTCTTGGGCTGAGCCCACGCTCTGAAGCAGCCTTGTTCTGTGAAGTTATACCCATTTACATGAGCTGCAGTTTTGGACCCATCTCCAATTGGTATGCCTTAAATTTCTTAAATTACAAACTAGATCTTTGTAGGCCTAAAGTCTGGTCACCTGTGCTCTAGCCCATTCTGTTTGTTGGTTTTTGCTTTGTTTACACCTACCTTTCCTTGAATGAATTCAAAGCAGTGTGCATGGTTCTCTCCACTCCCGTTTTATACTCACAACCCTATGAGGTAGGTTATGCTGAGGAATATATGGTCTAAGGAAACCCAGTGAGTTCCATGGTGAAATGGAGATTTGAACCTGATTCGCAACTTTGCCTTCCTCAGCTCAGTACCCTCCAATGAGTTGGACCACAGCTTCCATCACTTGTAGCCATCCAGGATAGAATGATGGGAACTGTAGTCCAACAGCTGCACTAGTCCTGTTACCTGAGATACCCATTTAACTGGAGATGCCCCTGGTGCTTCTATGTTCAAAGCATATGGTCCAATTCCGGGGGGAACCTAGAAAAATGTGCATGGAGTTGTCTTGTTTTCCCCACTCACAACAATCTTATGAGATAGCGTAAGATTGATAGATTATTAACAATATAACTCTCGGTGGGCATCACACATAAGGTAAGGAAGTAAATTGTCCCATCAAAGTAACTTCTTTTTTTTTAAAGGTCTTTGTGTGGGTTGGAAAAGATGCTCAAGAGGAGGAGAAAACAGAAGCAGAGGCATCAGGTAGGTGGCCCACAAATCTCTCATACTGGACTTCTAGTGCGAATTTGTCTGTTAGCTTTGGCCATCTCCCATTCTGTTTGTTGATGTTTAAGTGCCATCAAGTCAGATTCCATCAATCCATCTGTAATGCAGGCTTCCTCTTTCCTTATGCCTTTGACTTTACTGTTATCTTTTTTTGTCAAAAATCCAGTTATCGTACTTATGTAATGTCTTCTATGGGAGTGGTTGAGTGTTTTTGTCTGATGTGGTTTCAGGGCAGTGAAAGCAGAGTTGTGCACATGGTGCCATTCTGCATGGATTCACACTGAGCAGTCATGCCCCATGGGCAGTTTGGCTGCATATTGAGTTCCCATATTTGGTGTCTTTGTTCATTTACACAATACTGCCACTATATGTGATACACAGAGAGAAAGAGTTGGCCCACAGGTTCAGCATCCATGGATTCAACTAACCATGGCTCAAAAATATTTCAGGGTTGAAATTCCAAAAAACAATCCTAGCTGTTCTCCATTTTAGATAAGAGACTCGATTTTACTATACCATTGTATATAATGGGACTTGAACATCCACAGATTTTGTTATCCACAGGGAGTCTTGGAACCAAACCCTAGCAGATACTGAGGGCCCATTGTGTGTGTGTATTATACACAACAAGGGTTGTGTAGCACAATTAGACCTCAATCCTATTATTAGTTCTGACTTGACTTGACTCATTGAATCAGTTGGATTTACCTATATGTGGACTCACCAGTTTACTCTAGTTGGGACTAACCAGCAGAATTCCATCTCTGAACATAGAAATTTATGCTATGCAACCCCAACATAGGATTTCTACTTGGAAACTTAACGGCGATTATTTCTCTCTTGTATTTCATCTAATTTTTTGCTTGTATCATTACAGCAAGGAGATACATTGAGACCGATCCTTCCAACCGCGACAGGAGAACCCCCATCACCCTCATCAGGCAAGGGTTCGAACCACCCACCTTCACCGGCTGGTTCCTGGGCTGGGAAGATGGTTACTGGGAAGTGGATCCTTTGGAAAGGGCTCTGGCAGAGCTGTCCGTATAAAGATGGGAGTGTCTTTTTCTTTCTTATTTCTTTGTATATGAGAAAACAAAAAAGTTTGGTGCCTTTTCTGCCTCTGATGAGGCCCTTCCTTCTTCCACCAGACACAGAAGCGTGGCCTTCTCTAGAAACTGAATAGTCCCAAGGCATTGTGCAATAGTTGAGATTCGCCCACAAACTGTTATCCTTGTTTATTTTCCTATTGCTTTGAGAACAGCCTTTAATAAAGCTTACATGGAACTTGTAAAAAAATTGTTGGCTTAAGTCTTCTTGGAATTATATGAGAACTATTTATAATAATAATAATAATAATAATAATAATAATAATTATTATTTATATCCCGCCCCTCTGCAAGCAATCGGGGCGGCTTACAACGATAAAATGGTAGACAGTATAAAACAACCCAAAATCCCTCCCTCCCCTTAAAACATTATTAAATTAATACAAGTTAAAATCAATATCTTTTGTTGCCATGGTCCCCCAAGATTTAAGATTTAAAACCATAATAATCATAATCATTATAATACCTAATACTACTACAAATAATAATACCTAACAATAACAGCAATAGAATTACACTATCCATGAAATCTTCCCTCAGAGGCAGTAGCTACTTGGGAGAAATGGAATTTCTTTTGTTGTTGTGTGCCTCCAAATCATTTCTGACTTATGGTGGCCCTAAGGCAACCCTATCACAGGGTTCAATTGGCAAGATTTGTTGAGGACTTGCCCAAGGTCATCCAGTTGGGTTTCCATAGCAGGGTGGGGATTCAAAACCTGGTAGTTTAGGTAGTTATACCCCACTCTTCAGCTACGAGGCTCTCAGAGCGGCTTACAAATTGTTAAGCGATAGCATCTACGCATCTACGCTGCTTTTATAGCATGCCAGGCACTCTCTAAGGTGTTTCCAATGTGTGTTAGCTAATTAACTACCAGGGCTGCATTCTATGGAACCTTGGGCTTTGTAGGTTGAGGAGACACTAGAACTCTCTAGCTGAAAATTCTAAATATTCCTCCGTAAACTACAAACAACAACATACAACAAGAGAAAGGAGGATAGAAAAAGCAGTGGAAAAGAGAGGGCTACAAATACTAGATGGCAATGTCTGGACTCCTTGTAAAAATTCATGCTTTGAGACACAATGAGAAGACACAGAAAAAAAGCCCAGGACCAGTAGTAGGCCAGATCAGATCAAGAGAAGAAAAAGAAGCAGGACAGTAGTGGGTATATGACCAAGAATATCTTGCTCCAGATTTTCTCAATTATTCAAACTTTATTCAGATTTTGGGGGAGGGGAAGAGGCATGAAATAACATAATATGAAAAAGAAAAACTGAATAAAACTGAGTATCTCATGGAGCATCTGCCACTGCCTTGCACTTTTAAGGACTCTAGCATTCTGTCAGAGAAGGGTCTTCTCCAAAACCAGCACCTTCAGTTAGAGGTTTTTTCTTCAATGGCCTTAGTGCATACCTAGTGGAGCTTTGATGCGTGACGCCACCCGAGGTCTCTGTCTTCACGCAGTGAAACTTGATGGACGAGGGAGACTCCGTGATGGTGATAGAGGCTTCCTTCACCATTCTGGGAGAATCCGCTCGGGCCTCCTGGAACGTAAGAAATCACTTGTCCTGGCCAGGTATTCAAGCATACCTAAAGCTGCCTCTTATCTGATTATTGAGTCTCAATATTCATTCTTCTGACCTTCCCAGGTTTCAGGGACAAATTTAATGTAATGTAGGAGATGTGCAATGCATGGATCCACAGCTTGGGAAAATTACTGTTTTTTTTTTAAATGCAGCTCCCCCAATCCCTCACCTCTCTTTATCTAAAAGGGTTTGAAAAGTTACTTTTCCGGACTACATGCTGGTTGGGGAATTCTAAGTGTTGTAGTGCAAAATAGTAGCTTGCCCAAACTTTGTCTGGATCTACCATGTTGTTTTGATTTCCTAAAAGCAGATTTCGCTCTACATTCCTTGCAGCTTGACCCTCATACCAAAGTCTAGGGATAGATGAGAATCTCTTTCCACTTCTATTTTAAACTTAAATTTACTGAAGTCCACAAAATTCTGCCCACCTCTAGGGATACATGATAATTTTTTTACTTCAGAATTTTAACCAGAATTTATCAATAGCTGCAAAATTTCAATGTGGGAGCAAGCAACACCGACAGATTTGCCCAGCCCACAAAACTTTCTCACCTGCTGCCTACCTACCTTAACCTTTACTTCTGCTGACTCTCCAGATGAGGATGGACTCCAATTCCCGTCATGCTTGGCCACTGGCTGTTCTGGCTGGGACTGATGGGAGTTAAGAGTCCAACAATATTCAAACCAATCTGTACCCTGATGTAGTTAAAATCATTGGACGAGACCCCACCTCACAGTCTACATTTCAGAACTTTTCAAATCTCTCAACTTTGTTGCAGAAATGCAATGAAACTCCTGTCAGTGAATCATGAAGATGCTCATCCAGTGGCAAGAGTGCTCCTATGCTAACCGGGCACTTTACATAGAATCATAGAGTTGGAAGAGACCACAAGGGCCATTTAGTCCAACCCCCTGCCATGCAGAAATACACAATCAAATTCTCATCCAACCTCTGCTTAAAAACCTCCAAAGAAGGAGACTCCACCACACTCTGAAGCAGCATATTCCACTGTCTAATAGCTCTTACTGTCAGGAAGTTCTTCCTAATGTTTAGGTGGAATCTCTTTCCTGTAGTTTGAACCCATTGCTTCGTGTCCTAATCTCTGGAGCAGCAGAAAACAAGCTTGTTTCATCCTCAATGTGACATCCCTTCAAATATTTAAACATGACTATCATGTTACCTTTAAACCTTCTCTTCTCCAGGCTAAACTAAGCTCATAGGGCATGTTTTCCATACCTTTTACCATTTTGGTTGCCCTCTTCTGGATACATTCCAGCTTGTCAATATCCCTCTTGAATTGTGGTGCCCAGAATTGGACACAGTATTCCAGGTGAGGTCTGACCAAAGTAGAATAAATTGGCACTATTACTTCCCTTGATCTAGACACGATATTCCTATTGATGCAGCCTAGAATTGCATTGGCTTTTTTAGCTGCTGCATCACACTGCTGGCTCATTTTCAGCTTGTGATCCACTGGTGTATTACAGCACTCCATAGCTGGTGTCCAGAGGCTCCTCAGGAACCACCCCCAACATGCATCAATACCCCTTGTGCATCTGGCCACCCCTTGTGCATCTAGCTTTTTCCCCCCATGGCTTCAAAATTTCCAGAAATTTTACAACTCTAAGCAGAATGCCAGCTAATATGATTACCAAACTCTCTTCTTACTCAACCCAGCTTTTCCCTTCCCAAAGCAGTCTTTATATCTGTTCTGCCTGATTTACCATCTTCTACCTGCAGGGAAATTTTTGCATTTGAACAACGTTAAAGCATGGAGGACGCTCCCTGCATATAACATACACTAAGACCTGCATTTTGTACTATGCCACATTCTACTTTCTATATAACGTAGAGGTGGCTCTTAGAATGAATGTGACATTCTTATTTATTGTTATTTATTCTTACTGATATTATTCATGACACTTCATCCCACCTTTCTTCCAAGGCAGTATACATGGCTCCCCTTCTTCCTACTTTGTCTTCACAGCAACCCTGAGAGTTAAGACAGCCTAAGATTGAGGGAGGGGATGACAGAGACAGCTCTGCCCAAGATCACTCGGTGAAATTCTTGACTCAGCAAGGACTAGGACCTGGATTTCCCCAAGTCCCAGTCCAATACTCTAACCATTACAATATGCTGCTTACCAGTGTAGAGCTAAAGGCGAAAGGAAAAGCTGGGATGAACAAGAGTGGGGATGCAAATTGCACTGTGTTTACACTCTTGAAGTAAGCTCCAAATTTTATTTTATTTTACAACAATGGCTCTTTATCAAGGACCTTTAAATAATAATAATACCACCACCACACCATCCATTAAACCTTCCCTCAGAGGCACTGGAGGGGGAAGGAAGACTTTTCTCCTGCTTCTTCCTGCAAGTTTGTGGCTGGACGGATTGAATGGCAATGCACAGGCCAAGCCAGCCAGCCTTTGCCTTGGCTCCTGTCACATGCAGGGAGGAGGTGGGCCAAACAGCCATCAAGCCTTTGTGGACCCCCTGTGAGGACATCACGGACCCCTAGGGGTCCCCAGGCAACTGGTTAAGAACCACTGTTTTAAAACAAACAATATGATACTGAAAATGCCTACCTTTACTCTTGTCTTCACGTTCCTGATTTCTATCTGCTCCACCTTTATCCCCCAGGCACTGATGAAATTGTCTACAACAGACTGTTTTAAAAAAAAAACCAAAAAGGTATGGGAATGTAAGCAGTATTATTGTTGGTTGTTGTTGTTGGCCAGAATCTTCTATTCTAGCTTTACGTATTCTTAGCTAGGTAGCAGAGGCGGTAAGAAATCATGTTAGTGAATTGCGAAGATGTGTGTTCAGGCTATGCCAATGCACACTGGCCCTCCTGAGGCACAATGTTTTCAATGTGTAACAGTTCCATTGTGCATCGGTCCCAAAATGCATTGATCCTTTTGCTGGCTCATCTATGTAGTAACATAACAGCAGCCCCTTACTAGATATGGACACTACAGAACTGGCCTTTTCTAATTCCCACAGACATAAGTCCATTTACAAAGATGCAAAAAGCCCCCAATAGGAATCCAGCCATCATCATCAGAATCCTGTATCAGCTACATAGTTAAGTACAGGTTGCCTCCTGTATCTGTGGAGGGATAGATTCCCAGACTTACCGCAAATACTTGAAACTGCAGGAAACAGCGAACCCCATAGAATTGTGCTGGAGGACCCAGGAAATGCCTAGAGAGGTGGTCTCTGTAGGCATCTCTAGTATGACTCTATGGTAAACTTCCAGCAGAATCACTCCTAATGTGCGTCAGGCACTTCCTAGCCACTGTTCAGATGCACATTGGAGAGCATCCTGATGTGCAATGGTGCCCACTCAGACTTGGCCTATGGTGCATCAGTCAGTCTACATTTATGTAACAGATACCCATAAGTAGTAAAATCACAGCAGCTCCTCGATAAATGCAGACGTTGCAAAACTGCTCAATGCAACTTCCCCCACACGTAACTCCACTTACAAAGACTATAAACCCCATCCTGAATTCCAGCCTATGATTCTATGTACCTGTATATCCTGTGCAATTTTCTCTCGATTGGAGATGATCTGAGAGAGGTATTTGGTCCCCAAAACGTTCACCAAAGTGGTCTGAGTCAGGAGCACAGCAGCCGAGTCAGGATTGGCAATATGTCTTACAGCCAGTTGGGGATTCTCAATTCGGTAATAAATTGCACCATCTACATCAAGTGTCAGTGGATCTTTGGTAACAACCTAGGGTAGAACAGAAGGAACAAAGGAATGCATGACTCAAACGGATAGAGGAAAAGAATAGTTGTAAATATGTGAATTCCCCATGTAAAAAGGTATGACAGAAAACCCTGAGGAGGAAATTCTGTAGCCTGTCTACACTGCAAAAATACAGCTGTTTGAGCCCACTTTATTCACCATAGTTGTCCTATGGAATTCTGGTATTTGTAGTTTGGTGAGGTCTATCAGAGAACTCTGGTGCCTCACCAAATTGCAAACACCAGGGGCTTGTTTAGATGGCAGGTTTTATTGCGTTAAGTTGCGCTTTAGCACTTTCCCGCATCAGTGGTGGGTAGTTTACACGGTATATGTTTTTTACACAGCTATATTTTGTGGCTCTTTGATTTTTTCCGCTTTGAGATTCACACAGCCAAATGTGGTGGGGGCATGGCCAAGCATTGGAGAGGAGACAATGCCACTGAGAGAATGCTGTGAAATGCCTGCAAAACTGTTCTGCACTCATGTGAAGTGGACAGAACCCCTCTCAGATTGGGAACTGCCGTTTCCCTAGCAAAAGCCACCACAAAGCAATTGTGGTGCAAGTAAGTCACACTCTTAGCTGCCACTGCCCATGACAAAGTTCAGGCCAATTTCTAGAGTGCTCTCTGGTTACGAGAGTCAAATGAGAGAGAATTTAACTTCCAGTCCAAGGAATCTTATTACTATTAGAGATAACCTGACCAGAGGCTCTAAAAAGATAGTGAAAATTGGTGGAGGGAAGAGACCACTTACTTCCTGGAGCGGTAAATTTACCGATCTTGTCCTCATGTCCACTCTGATAAGATTATCTATGCAAGGCAAGATAAAGTACACACCTACAGCAAAAGAAATGTTAGTCATTCAACACAACTCGGTAACCATCCACCATCACTACACTTCTAATAGAAGCTTAAAATTCTCAATCAGGGAGTTCTAGTGCCGCACCAAACAACAAATCCCAGAATCCCATAGTATGTAACCATAACTATTAAAGTAAAATCATAATGCTCTAACTGTTAGGGCTAAGGATGCAATTAAATAGAAATGAAGATGTTACTCTATGAAAAAGAAGGTAGTTTCCCACTAGAATTCACTAGCTATCAAATGTTAAAATGATCATTATAAAACATGCCCATAAAATTCTATCCCAGCTTAGGAAAGTGAGTTGGAGAGTAGAAGGCAGAGGAAGAAGAAAAGGATCTTAATGCTGAGTCTTAGGTGTTTATTTCCCTGGCTTATTGTAAGCACATAAAATCCTGTTCCATAGTAGAAATAAAAATGATAACATTGAAATCAACAGTTACAGTATCCTGTACATCATGGCACACAATACAATTCTGGCATGGCGAGAGGCCAAAATATAGTAGGACCCATGTATCTGCTGGGGATTGGTTCCAGGGTCCCCTGTGGATACTGAAAACCGTGGATAATAGTGAACGCCACTGAAACTAATGGGACTTCCAGTTTAAAATACCATAGAGTTGCCTTGGAGAACCTAGAAAATGGCTAGAGAGGTCACATTTTCTAGGAAGACTCTATGGTAGGTGTGCAGGTTTGTGTCCTGTGGATAATTGAATCGGTGGATAATGAGAAGCTGGAACGTGTCCAAAAGAGGGCATCTAGGATGGTGAGAGCTCTGGAAGCCACACCCTATGAGGAGCGATGTTTACTGTGGAGAAGAGAAGATTGAGAGGGGACACGATAGTCATATTTAAATATTTGAAGGGATGCCATACTGAGAATGGAGCAAGCTTGTTTTCTGATTCTCCTGAGACAAGGACACAGAGCAATGGACTCAAACCATGGGAAAAGAGATTCTAAACATTAGGAAGAACATCCTGACAATAAGAGCTGTTCAGAAATGAATGCACTGGCTGGGAGTGTGGTGGAGTCTCCTTCTTTGGAGGTTTTTAAACAGAGGCTGGATGCCCACCTGTCGGGCATGCTTTGATTGTGTATTCCTGCATGGCAGGGGGATGGACTAGATGGCCCTTGTGGTCTTTTCCACCTCTATGATTCTATGAATCAGTGGATACGGGGTCCCATTGTAAACAAATGAGTTTTGGGGCCCAACTGAAGGAATGTAATGAGTGCACCTGGAGGACACCAATTGGAACAAAGTTCCACAAAAAGGGACCAGTACAAAGAAGGCTCCATCCTCTGCGCCCACCAATTTAATGGATTGGACAGGCACAAGTGGAACCTCTGAGGCTGAACTCAAAGTGAGGAAAGAATATTATGGGCAAAGACTGTCTGTCATATATCTTGACCACTACTGTTTAGTAAGGATTTGTCATTTGCAGCAAACCACAGGGTGTCCCCATGAAAGAGGTCAGCATAAACCTTCTATCACATCCCGGACTATGTTATAAAAGACTTACCTGGTTGTACTGCCCCTTCTTTCCGCATGTGTCCCAGCCTTAAGATGACAGCTTGCTCAAATTCCTTAACAATCTGTGAAGGTGGAAAAAGTTACAGATCATTGTCAAATACTGAAATATCTTTTTCTCTTTTCCTCTGCCTTGCACATTTCATTCTTTTTTCATAAAACTTTTGCAACATTCATATCTGGCTCACACAGGATACAATACAGAAAAGGAGTGTGTGTGTGTGTGTGTGTGTGTGTGTGTGTAGAAACAGAATGCTAAAAACAAGCTAATTAGACCAAGGGGGAATATTCTAACAATGCAGAAGGTACAAGCTTGGAGGGAAATGAACAACAAATGGTTCTTTTTTATGCAAAATGGTGAGTGTTCACAATGTTTTAGAACGATTAAAGGCAAGGGGTTTGCTTTCCTGAAGGTTATTGCAGACATGAGAACAACTTTTTTTTTTTCAATTATTAGAAGTAGTTCAAAACTAATAATGAAACGAACAGCTGGAATTCTGCTGAGCATGCATGAATATGTAAGCTAGACTTGCACATTCATAACAGCTCGGTATTCTTGTTTATGATCATAGAATCATAGAATTGTAGAGTTGGAAGAGACCACAAGGGTCATCCAATCCAACCCCCTGCCACGCAGAAATCATGATCAAAGCATCCCCAACAGATGGCCATCCAGCCTCTGTTTAAAGACCTCCAAGGAAGGAGACCCCACCACGCTCCGAGGGAGTGCGTTCCACTGCCGAACAGCTCTTACTGTCAAAAAGTTCCCCCTAATGTTGAGGTGGAATCTCTGTTCCTGGAGCTTGCATCCATTGCTCCGTGTTCCAGTCTCTGGAGCAGCAGAAAACAAGCCTGCTCCATCCTCAGCGTGACATCCCTTCAAATACTTAAACAGGGCTATCATATCGCCTCTTAACCGTCTTTTTTCCAGGCTAAACATACACAGCTCCCTAAGTCTCTCCTCATAAGGCATCGTTTCCAGACTTTTCACCATTTTAGTTGCCCTTCTCTGTTACTATTGCTGCAATCAGAAATGCCCTCCCCAAAGCTACATGATCAGGGTGTTGCAGGATGACAATTCCAGCCCTCCCCCCTGCCAGTAAGCTGCGGTGAAGTGAAGAGTTACAACAACCGGGGTCCTGTTTCTGATTGTTGTACTGTAGACCAGGGCTTCTTAAACTTTTGCCACTTGCGACCCTTTTTCACCTGAGAAATTTTTACGTGACCTCAGGTATATAGGTTTTATATATATGCCAAATTTTTCACAACCCCCACATTCAGTTATGTGATACCATATGGGGTCGCAACCCACAGTTTAAGAAGCTTGTCTGTAGACAACCTGCAAGAGGGGTTTGTGGCAAAGCAGGAGAATACTGGCGGGGTACTGTAGCCCCCTCGTATCCGCTGATTCGCCAACCGCAGATTCAATTATCCGCGGATGGTGATTGTGGGGGGAAAGTGGGGAAGGGACCTCTCTTCCCCCCTCCCTTCCCCTGGGAGGTCTTTGGTTGCAGTGGTGGGGTGGTGGTGGGTGGCGTTCACTATTATCCGTGGATTTTGTTATCCACGGTGGGACCCAGAACCAATCCTGCGCAGATAAGGGGGTCCTACTGTACTTTTCTTTATATATTTTATGATTTATCTGTGATAAAGAAGCTCTAGGAAAGACTTCAGCCACTGATGAAAACCTATGGTGGAAATGCGTTTGGCTGTTAATCCAGATGGACTGTCATTTAGCAGCTACCAACTGACTTTATTCTTCACTATCAACTGATTTACTACAGCCGCCTGTTTTCCAAAGGACTTCCATGTCATTTGAAGATACAATTCATCTCCATTAATTGCCTTCAAACAAGGCTTTTGTATTTCAAGGACTAGTCTCCCCACAGGTCTTTAGTTCTTCATATTATGTTTGTATATTTGTATAGTATATATTGCATGTCATGAGTCATTTATTTTATATGATATATTAGTTGTTTTTAAAGTTTACATATATATAATATATAGTTTCTTAAATTCCTATAGTTAGTTTGATTTTATTACTCCTAACTTCAGTTGCTGTTTTTGAATGTAGCTGAGTGTACAAGCAGTGTGTAAAAATTCCACTTCCATGAGGTGGTATTGCTGTGTATGGGTGATTTCCAAATAAATATTTTACCTTCAGGCACAGCCAGATGGATATAGGGAAAGTCAAAATGAGCAAGAGGAACGAAAGGACCACCAAGATCCACTCGCCTGCCCCCAGGCCCTTATCTAACTTCTCTGGAGTTTCAAAAAGAAAGAAAGAAAGAAAGAAAAGTATAAGAGGCGGGAGATATATACATGGTGGAAAATAAATACAGATCTACTTGTGTGTTTTTAAAACCCCAAACTATGCCCCCTGAAAACCCAAAACTATGCACCTTGAAAAAAATGACATATGATTTCTGTAAATTTAAGTAGGAATGTGCATCATATAAAACTAGTAACTGGAACATATTGTTACCGGCATGCCCCACACCTCCATGTGGTGAGAAGTTGCAGAGGTTTCGATTTTTATTCAGATTTTAGCTTGTTTAGAAGGAAGTTATGTGACATAAGAGTTATTTGCACCAAGGCTGGGGAAGTGTGTGGCCCTCCAGAGATCACCGGACTGCGACTCCCATCAGTCGTAGCCAGCATCATTGTTGGTGAGGGATGATGGGAATTATAGTTCAGCAACACCTGGAGGACTACCCATTTCTTACCCTAGATTTACACACATACCAATAGGCACAGACGGACAGGGCACAAGATGGCAGTTCACAGAATCAACTCTTTAAGAGATTCTTGCTTTCCATCAGATGTCTATGGAAACCAACGGGGAGCCTCCATGTCAACAACAACGGAACTAGATCAGGAGTGGGAATCATGCAGCTCTCCAGATGCTGCTGGATTGCAACTCCCAGCATTCATCACCATTGACTAGGATGGCTAGGGCTTGCAGGACTCACAGTCCAACAATATCTGAAGAGCTACAAAATTCCCATTGCTGAGTTAGATGGACCAGTCATCTGACTTGGCATAAGGCAGCTTCCAACGTACCACACTGGACATGTATGTTCCACCATTGCATTGCAAGAAGTCCTGTTTTCCTTCGCTTCTAACATTTTGTCAGGGATTGTGGGTAAAAAAGATCCTGTAGACCCAAAGTCTGCCCATCCCACTTAAGGTTTTGGTAGTGGCACATGGCTATGAGACCTGTCCCTTGGGGGCAGGGGAATGCTTCCCAATAGCGGCAGTCCATTGTAACCGCTTACCTGGGTTTCAGGGTCACTGGTGGAATCATGATAAATATAGAGATGCTTATATCACAAGGCCACTTGATCTAGCTAAGTGGAAAGCTCTCTCCCTTGTCGCCTGTGGGCAAAAAATATATATATGTCACAAAGATGACTGTCCACAGCTACCTGATCTTCTCAGAAGGTTCATCTAACTAACTAGGTGGCTTTAAAAAGCTAGACGTAATCAAGAGTGAATTAATAGTGTGTGCAGCTCATCATGAAGGAACCAAGAAATGAACCATAGAATAGAGACAAAGGATTTGGACTACAGCAACAAGGGTTGTATCCACACTACCCAATTATAGCAGTTTGATAGCACCTTGACTGCCATGCCTCCATCCAATGGAATCCTGGGATATGTAGTTTTCTAAAGTATTTAGAACTCTGTCATAGAGTTCTGGTACCTCATCAAACTATGAATCCCAGGATTCCATAAGAAGGAGCCATGGCAGTTAAAGTGATCTCAAAGGGCTATGATTCTGCAGTGTAGCAACATCTCTTAAGATCTCATTTGGGAGGATAATACCTTCTTAGTGGCTGCCCCAGGCTCTGAAACTCCCTTCCTTGAAAAGTCAGACTTAGAAGGCCTTGTTATCCTTCTATCTGCAAGTGAACATTTTTGAAAATGGACTACAAGGGCTTTTATTCATGCACTATTCTACTTTGTTTATTCTTGCCTTTTAATGCACATTTTAATGGTTTTAATTCTACAGGCAGATTAATTACATTAAAACTATGGTTTTTGTATGTTATTTATCTCCTTGCATTTTTATCTGTAGTTGTTTTAATTACCCTGAGTCTCAGTTCTAGGGAAAGGGCAGAATATAAGTGTAATGCGGGGGAATTCTTTCCCCACAGTAGAGAGACTTTACCTCTTGTATACTTTGAGCAAGATCTTTATCCACCTAACTAGTTACTTGTAATTAATTCCTATTTGCCAAACTGGGGCCATGACCTAGTAACTCAACAAGTGATAACTTCATTCCTCTTATGGTGTGGCTGTATTTTTACTCACTTTTATTGCTACATAGTGTACACGATTGTGACCTCACTCTACCCTAAGTGTGTCTTGCATGTGTGTAAGTTCACAGCAGTGAGACTTAACCAAAAAAAAAAAAACCCACTGAAAGATATTATGTAATTGCTTCCAAACAAAAAGAAAATAAATACTTTCAACTACAAAAGCAACCAACTATGTTGTGTGTGTGTGTGTTGGAAATCTAACTGTAACGAATTACTTCTACAAGAACTTTTCCAGGCTCTGGTTTTAATCCATTCCCCAAAAGGCAGAGCACTAATAATTTTGCAGAAATGGAAGAAAATTGCAGTTTGAACAGGCAGCCGTGCTGCTGTGCAAACAAATCCCTCAGCTAAAATTGAATCATATCAAACGCATGTCACCATCCTTCCATTCTCTGTCCTATCATTTGTTCAAAATGGCACCCTGTTGCCAAATAAATTATTTGCTTTTTAAAAATCTAGCAAGCAGGGTTTTCATCAAGTCGAACCCACCTCCATAGACACCCATGGCTAACCAATCCTCAAAAACCAGACCAGGGTAAGATTATTTGTCATTGCATGCAATAAGTACACTCTGTGCATGCCTAATAGATACCCTTATTTTATAATGGTACTCCGTGCCCCAGAAAATTGAAATGCTATGGTATATGAACATAGGATGCTGCCTTATACCAACTTCAGGTTATTGGTCCATCTAATTCATTGTGGCAGATATTAGCGTCAGATTTTCTTCACATTTTCAAGCATGCATCTTTACTGGAGATGTTAGGGCAGGGGCTCTTAACTGATGGTAGGAACTGTGTTGGAGAAATGATAGGTGTGGGTGTTTTTTTTTTAATCTTTCCTAGAATCGTTGAGTTGAAACGGACCCCAAGGGCCATCTAGTCCAACCCCATACCCTCCTGAAAGGTGGCCATCTAACCTCTGTTAAAAGACCTCTAAAGGAGGAAAGTTCATTACCTTTCAAGGCAGTCTAACTCACTTTACATTTCTTCCTGGTTGGTTTTGTTGTTGTTGTTGTTGTTGTTGTTGTTTACAAAAAAACATTTTACCTGTCACAGTGAATTGAAACAGTATACTCTTTTGTGAGGTTTGTTGTAATTTTTTCATCAGATGTTAAGCAAATTACCTTCCCATGCAATAAAATAAAACTATGTGCAAAATGTTTGTGTTTATATGTTTATGCATATTTTTCTGGGGAGGGGGTCCATGATCCATGACCAGAAAGGTTGAGAACTACTACATGAGGGGTTGAACATGGGACCTTCTGTATGAAAAGCAAGAGCTCTATCAAACATCTACTGTCCTTTCCCTCTAGTGGTGGAAGGGTATTTTCTTGCTAGGAGATGGGACTAGGGTTGCCAGAGTGAAAAATAGAGAGGGCTCCTCTCCCTTTAATGGGGCGTAGTAGAGGAAGGAACTGACAAAACCACTTCTTGAGTATTCCTTGCCTATGAAAACCCCATGAAATCCATGGGGGCAGTCATAATTCTATAGGTGACTTGAAAGCACATTACACACACAGTAGAGGGAAAGGTCAGCAGATGTTGCTTGTTTCCTGATAGTGTGACAACACCTTCTGAAATTCTCTCTTCTAAACAACCATTAAAAAGGCAGAAGCTGCCTCCAGTTTTTCATCTGCCAACCCTAGATGGGACTGAAGGCACAGAAGATAATTCTAAGCATGCACATCAGGACAACATATTTTATTTCCAAAACGAATTCTCTTTTGGTAGTGATGAAGAAGAAGTGGCAATTTAAAGACACTCTGCACTTGCTCAGAGGCACACTTTCCTTTAGATCTCTGTGTGTGTGTGTGATAAAGAGAGAATAAGTACTCATCAGATTCTGGGGCTTAAAGGCCAAATCCACACTACACAAATAATCCATCTTGAAAGTGGATTATTTGCCAAGGCTCCTTCCTATGGAATCCTGGGATTGGTAGTTTGATGAGGAACCAGCACTCTTTGGCAGAGAAGGCTATAAACCTTGTAAAACTACAAATCCCAAGATTCCATAGGAAGGAGCCATAGCCAACAATCCACTTTTAGACTGGATCATTTGTGTACTGTGGATTTAGATTCATCCTCACCCACAAGAGAGAAGAGAGGCAGGGATGGTTTAAGGCACTGGCTCAGCATCCACAGGGCCCCCCATAATTTGGGGGGGGGCCACGTAGTACTGTAATCCTCCTCCTGCTAAAACATTATTAGTAATAATCTGGATATCCAGTACTGTGAATAGTTTAGGTTGAGTTAGGTTATATTGACCTGAGATAAACATATGGGTGACCTGAGATAAACATATGGGCCCCCCAAAATAAAGCATTGCAGGGGGTCCCAAAATAAAGTATTGCAGGGGACCCCAAAATTCCTTAACCCGGTCCTGAAGCGAAGGGGGGGGGTCTCTAACCAGAGACACCATTTCCATATTAGGGGAGAAATGGGTACAGGTTTCCCCTCCATCAGATTTACCTCCCTTATCCCAGACATCGCCGGGCAACGCACGTTCAGTCTCAAGGGCGTCCGCCTTTCCAGAGACCCCTTTCTCCACCGGTTGCGCAGGGACCTCTTTCTCTGCCTCCTCCATGAGGACTACCGACCTGCTTAGCCTGGCTTCCAAACTAACCTGCGCGCACCCAAGGCGCCCGGCTGGGCTCAAGGCAGTGGCAGTTGGTCCGCCCACGCTGCCCACCCACTCGCGTTTTGCCTGCGCTCTTCTTGCTTCGCTGCAAAACGCTTCGTTCCAACAGAGGAACTCTGCGGAGGTGCGCGCATTTTACGCGTTATTAAGGCAGCAGCAAACCTGGCAGTAGCGGAGCTTGGTGCCAAGGAAGCCAGCAAAGGGACTACCTGAATTTGATGGTATTGCTTGCTTCTTCCTTCCTTCCTTTCACTGAAACGAGTAAAGGTTTAACGCCACTCCCTTGAACGTTCCTTTCTCGTTGCAAACTATTCATTTGAAATCAGCCTGGTGGAGTGGTTTGGAGTACAGTTGTCCCTTCATATTCGCTGGGGTTTGGTTCCAGGACCAAAAATCCGTGAATACTCATGTCTCATGATATGTAAGGGCATAGCAAAATGGTGTCCCTTTATATAAAATGGCAAAATCAAGGTTTGCTAAAAAGGATTATTATTTTTTAAAGAATATTTTCAAGCTGTAAATACTTAAATCCGTGGATAAGGAGGGACAACTGTATTGGGTTACCGAAATCCAGTATCTCTTCCCCAGCTGTGTGATGTGATGGCTGGAAAAGGCAATGCAATTCTAAGGTGGCGGGGGAGTCGGAGTGCTAATCTATTCTGCTTTGATCAGACCTCACCTGGACACCAAAGTTCAAGAAGGCTCTTGAGAAGCTGGGCTGTGTCCAGAGGAGGGTGACCAAGGTCTGGAAATCAACCCTTATGAGGAAGGACCCATTCATTAGCAGTCCATAGTCTTTGTAGAACCCTCCTCCAGCACATTTCAAATGAGTTTTATTCCTCTCACCTTTCTTCACTGTCCAGATTTCACACCTATACACAGAAATTAGAAAAGGTATGTGAAGTCAAAGGGTTTCACGGCCGGAATCCATAGATTTTTCTTGTGTTTTTTTCCCCAGAACATGGCCTCACAGCCCGGAAAAAAAACAAGGAAAAATCTATAGAAATGCTATGGCTTGGATGATTCTGATTTTGATATGTCTTGACACTTGAGAATTTGATCTAGTAGTTTCTTCATGGCTGCTTTCAAAATCCAATCTTTCTTTCTTCCATGGCAGTCCAACCCTACTCAGATGTAATAGTAGTTGTCCATATTCGCTGGGGTTTGGTTCCAGGACCCTCCGTGGATACCAAAATCCGTGAATACTCAAGTCCCATTATATGCAATGGCATAGCAAAATGGTGTCCCTTATATAAGATGGCAAAATTAAGGTTTGCTTTTTGGATTATTATTTTTTAGGAATATTTTCAAGCTGTGAATACTTAAATCTGTGAAAACCAAATCCATGGATATGGAGGGACAAACGTACTTGCTGTTGTTGATTTATGGCAACCCCATGAATTTCATAGTTTTCTTAGGCAAGGAATACTCTGAACCAGCTTTGCCAGTTCCTGCCTCTGAAATACAGCCCATAGCACCTGGTATTTGTTGGTGATTTCCCATCCAAATAGTAACCAGGGCTTACCCTGCTTAGCTTCCAAGGTCAGATGGGATCTAGTGCCTTTAAGGTATTTAGGCCCTGCTCCCACTGGTTCTGCCCCACTTTTAATGGGCCCTATCTCAGGGCCAATCTAATATTTAAAGTTGCTTAATCTGTACAAACAATAAAAAGTTATTAAAAAAAATAAAATAGCAACCATAACTGGGGGGGCAGGAAGGGCTAGGCTGAGTGACCCTGCAGGAAGGGATGGGGAGTTGAAAGTTTTTTCCTTTGTGCCACCCACACTGCCCTTAGCAGCAGTAGAATCATAGTTGGAATAGACCACATCCAGTCTAACCCCATTCTGCCATGCAGGAATACACAATCAAATCATTCCCGACAGATGGCCATCCAGCCTCTGTTTAAAAACCTCCAAAGGAGACTCCTCACACTCCCAGGCAGTGCATTCCACATCCAAATAGGTCTTACTGTCAGGAAGTTCTTCCTGATGTTTAGGTGGAATCTCTTTTCCTGTAGTTTGAACCCATTGCTCCGTGTCCTAGTCTCTGGAGCAGCAGAAAACAAGCTTGCTCCATCCTCAGTATGACATCCCTTCAAATATTTAAACATGGCTATCGTGTCACCTCTCAACCTTCTCTTTTCCAGGCTAAACAAATTTCCCTCCTGAGGAGATCACAGTTGAAGAGATCACTGGGAATGTTACGTGGAGAAAAGAGATATCTTATTTCCAGAAGTGGGCCACCAGATGCCCCTGGTAAGCCCAGAAACAGGCCAAGAGAGCAATTAACCCTCACTTGCTGTTTCCTTTATGGTGATGAATTGTATTGTATTGTATATTGTAATGTATATTGTGATGTTGTACCCCATCCCGATCCTGAGGGGTGAGGCGGGTAATAAATAACTAAGTATTATTATATTATAGTATTATGACTGATCCTGGATGCCGTCAGTTGCCTTCTCCTCCATGAATCCATCCAGTTCCCTTTGAAAGTCATTTGCCCATCTTGTGACCCAAAACTGTACAGTTTAACTCTACTTTGTCTGAAAAGGTACTTTTTTTTTCTTCTGACCTGCATCTCCCACCACTCAGTTTCATGGGGCAACTGACAAAAATCACTATTGATATGTTAGAGGAAAGAAAAGAGAGAGACTGGGAAGAAGTAACTGAGAAAAATTTTGTTCAATGTTTTTCCGTATCAATGTTTAAATTTTATTTTTGTCAGGTGAGGGGGGCTCGAAATGAAATGGCAACTTGTAAAAAAGAACACAAAGCAACAACACACCTCTGTTGGGGAAAAAAAAAACCTGTCAAATAAATAACTCTTTTTTCCCCCTTTTCTTTTCTTCTTCTTTTTGTCCAGCATTTCTAAGCACTCTGAACTCCTGTGAGAAGGAGCTAAGTAATCTGGGATTCTTTTTTTCATCAACACCCTCAGTTAGTGTTTTGTTCCTGTGAGACTATGTAGGATGTCTATGGGCAGTGGGAAGACAATGGTGGAGTTCTTCTCAGCAGCAATGGTGGTCAGGGTCTGCAAGTAGCGGAGTTGGAGGGCCGCGGGAGACTCTGTGATGACCTTGGCGGCTTCCTTCAAGGCTCTGGAAGCGTTCATTTCACCCTCTGCTGCAATTACCTGGAAGGGAGGAAGACACAGATCCAGTACAGTGTACTCTGTATTGGCAATTGGTAGAAATCTAGGACTATAGGAAGGCTATGTCTCTCTCTGTGAATGTTTGTGTATATTCAGCATGATTATGATAGGTTAAGATAGTGGTGGGAATCATGTGGCCTTCCATATGATGTTGGGACTGGAGTCCCTAGCTTTCCTCACTGTTGGCTGTGCCAATAGTGCAATAGTGCAATGCAGTTGGTCATGCAAAGTAATTGACGATCCCCACATCAGATTGATCAGTGGCTCTTAACCTTTTCTTTACTGGGGACCACCTTTAAATATCTTTTTTTGCTGCGGACCCCCAAGACTTAACTCAAGATTTAAAACCCTAACAACAACAGCAACAACAACAATAACAACAACAACACTTTACACCATCCATTAAACCTTCACTGAGAGGCACTGGAAGGGAAGGGAAGACTTTATCCTATTTCTTCCTGAAAGTCTGTGGCTGGAATGGATCAAATGGCAATGCACAGGCCAAGCCAGCCAGCCTTTGCCTTGGATTCTGTCACATGGCTACTCCACTGCAGGGAGGAGGTGGGCCAAACAGCCTTCAAGCCTTCACGTACCCCCTATGAGGACATCATGGACTCCTGGGGGTCCCTGGATCACAGATTAAGACCCACTGTTGTAGATGATGATCTTGGCAGATTATCAAGCAAACCAAACATGTGGAATCTCCTACCTTGGCTTTTGCTTCACGAGAAGCTTCAGCTTCGGCAGCCATGGCTCTCTGGAGCTGGACTGGTAACTTCACATCCTTGATCTCCACGCGCTCCACCTTTATGCCCCAGTCATCTGTGGCATCATCTAGTGTGACCTGTTAAAAGAGCGCATCAGGAGTACTGTCATCCATTGGGGTGGAGTGCAAGAGATCGTACTGATCAGAGGTCCTGGGAGCTAAGTGGTTTTAAAGAAGGCTCTGTGGAACCAATAAACTAAATGTTGTAAAGCTGCCTGTGTAGCAGATCTTGCTTCCACATCCTTATTTATTTATTTATACCCTGCTCTTCAGGCACAAGGCTATCAGAGTGGCTTACAAATTGTTTTAAGCAATAGCTATGTACACATCTACACTGCATTAAACAGTTTCCAATATGTGTCAGCTAATTGCCCCCACAAGCTGGGTACTCATTTTACCAACCTACGAAATATATCACCTAGAAGCACTCCTAACCCATGAGTGGGAATCATGCAGCCCTAGATATATTGCAGCATAGCCAATAGTGAGAACATCTGGGGAGTCCTGTCCCAACAGCATATGGAAGGCACATAATTCCCACCACTATCTTAACCTATCGTAATCATGCTGAATATACATGAACATTCACAGAGAGAGACATAGCCTTTCTATAGTCTCAGATTTCTACCAATTTCTAATCCATTTCAAGCCTGCATCCACATTGCCTTGAGACTTACTTTCTTCTCATTTTTCTTAAAGGCCAGGATTCTTGATTTGCAACAAACAGAAAGCACTTGTTACATACCACACACCATCTGCACAAAATGTTTTAATGTTTATCCTGCTGTATTTTTGTTTTATTTTCCTTCATTGGATTTGTTAACTATAAAAAGGATACTTTGGATTTACTGTATATTATATCACACTGGATCCGTTTGTTACAAACGTTTGGTTTGCATTGGCTGAACTTGCATTTTTGGTTCAACTGAGATATTTATTTTTATTAGCAAAACAGGGTTTTAAAGGACAGGCAAAACTGTAAGGGTATAGCTTTTGCACATACTATCAAATTCCATGTTTTCATGATAACACTATAAAACATCTAATTGTCTTGTAGTGTCTAAGCATTCCTTAGAAAAAGCCAAAGATATCCATTTCCTATAATCCATATTGAAGGTGTTTTTTGTGAGCAAGCCCTCATATTTAAGTATTCCATGCATCTAAAAACTATAATGCTAAAAAATTAATAATAACAATCCCATTATGTGCTATGCAGTGTTTAGCATGACTTCCATCTATATACTAGTGTCTAGGCCAAACTTTTCAAGAAAGCCATAGCCACAGAACGGATTTTCAGTTCTGTGCTTCAAACAGAGACTCAATCAGATATGATTTTGAAGATGCAAAGGAGACACAGCTTGGACCTTGCTTTAGACATACTTGCATACTGCGTGCAATTTCTTCTCGGTCAGAGAGAAGCTGGCAAAGGTTTTTGGTCCCCAGAACATTCCTCAAGGTGGTCTGAGCCAGGAGCCGTGTGGCTGGGTCTGCATGGACAACATTTGCTACAGAAAGGATGGCATTCTGTACTCGGTAATAAACAACACCATCCACATTAACCGTCACTGAATCTTTGGTAAGAATCTAGGGGAGAAGGAGAAATGTGGAAGCAGAAGAATTCAACATGTGAATTACAAAGAGAAAGAAAGGAATGACTGAGTCAAAGCATATCTATTAGCAGCTGCTAACAGCATGTCAGAAATAACTGATAAAAAGCAGGATATCTGCTGTTTAACTAGAAGGTCTTTTGAGTCATGTATTTTCAGACAGATACCTTATTGCTTTTATTATGTGCATTTATTAATTTCTTTGATTGTGCCTTGGGCCCTGCTAGCCATTTAACACCAGAAGCAAAATCTGAATTGAATTGAAAACTTTCTGCATTTGGAGCTCAGATTGTGCAAAGGAAGACCAATAGTAACAAAAATAACACAAAATACATGTGTGTGTGTGTGTGTGTGTGTGTGCCTTCAAGTTGCCTGTCAATTTATGAAAACCCCATGAATTTCCTTTTTAAAAATTATTTTATTTTCAACAAAGAAAGGTAAATACATTAAAATATACAACAAAAACATAAATACATACAATAAGAACACTAACAAATAACTTTCTTATGCAACTGTGTTGAACTTTGTTATTTCATTAGTTTCCGACTTTCCAAAAATTCATTAGATATTCTGTTACTTCACAAAAAAATGATATAAACTTGACTGTAGATCCTTTACCCTAAGATTTACCTCTATTTTTATTCTGTGAGCCGTATCACTGCTTTATCTCCCCATTCCTTCTTCCAGAAGGTGATTAAGTCTTTCCATGTTTCTCTGAACTTTGTTATAGAATGATTTTTTTGTTTATCCAACAGGTTAGTTGTTCCATTCTGGCTATTTCTTGTAATTTAAAAAGCCAATCATCTATAGTTGGAATTTTGTCTTGTTTCTGATTTCTAGCGTAGATTATTCTTGCCATGGTGATAGGCAAGGAATCCTCAGAGGTGGTTTGCTATTTCTTTCCTCTGAAATACAGTACAACCCCCATATTTCCAGGGGATATGTTCTTGGACTTACCATGGAAATGTGAAACCATGGATAACAGTGAACCCTGCTGAAATGAATGACTTCTGGCCCTGCTTCTGGTGGAAGCATACCACAGAATCACACTAGAAGACGAAAATGCCTAACAAGGACATATTTTTTCAGATGTGGGTAAGTAAAACTGTGGATAATGGTCCCATAGATATGGGTGTTGCACTCTATAGCCTACAGCACCTGGTATTCTTTGGTGATCTCCCATCCAGGTCCTAACCAGGGCTGACCCTGCTTAGTTTCCAAGATCAGGTGGGAGTTGGTACATACGTAAGGAAAATAAGCCATATGTTCATGTTTGTTGTTACGCATCTTAAAGTTGACTCCCTTACAATGACCCTATCATATAGTTTTCTCAGCAAGGTTTATTTGGAACAAGTATGTCATTGTCTTCCTTTAAGGCTGAGAGTGTGTGACAGACCCAATGGGTTTCCATGGCTGAGTGGGAATTTGAACCCTGATTTCTCAGAGTCCAAATCTAAAACTCAATTACATTGTGCTGGGTTGGTATGTTCATGTTTAACATTTGTGTGTGTGCACGTGTGCATTGTGTGTTTTTTTATGTTACCATGGGTCCTCCTTTTCTGTGGCTTTTACCACCTAATACTTTCCCCTTTGTTTTTGTAGCAGCTATATGACACCAGTTCTACAGTCCTAACATCTGATGTAGCAAAAGAGAGAAATAGTTGGAGTGTGTGTCTCTTGTGTTGGAAAGCTATTCAAGCATGGGGCAGGGAACAAACTAGATTAAGCTCCCTCTTGCTGGTGATCTTCAAACAGCATCTGCCCAGGGTACTTCAGCTGTGGATTTCCTGCATCTAGCCATGAGTGGGATGGCCTCCAAAGCCTCCACCAACTCTAGGATCACAGTCTGCCAGGTTCACATGGGAGCCAAGAGGTCAAGGAAAGGGAATACCTACTTCCTGTGGTGGTATATCAAAGGATACAGTTCTCATGTCCACTGTGATGAAGTTGTCTATGCAGGGCAAGATGAAATACACACCTGAAGGAAACAAAATTAGGAGCATTAAACACAATAGGCATATAACATCCACATGCAAAAGACAGAGGACTCTTCTAGGTGGGCTAATTGTTCTGGTAAATGTCAGGCTATTCTGTCGTCTTGTAACAGTTGTTCCCACTCCTGCATTTAGCCAGATTCTAAATATACCAGGCTTTCATCTATTCTCTTTTTCCCCTGTTTCAGCCATAGCTATGGAAAGGATGTCCTTCCTTCCCTATCATCCCCTCCATGAACTCAACATGTCCCCTGTACTCCTCACCCAATAATCACGTTCCCTGTCTTGCACATTTAATTTAAAAAAAAATTGGTATAGTCATAGCGCTAAAGTGCTATACCAATAGAGTACAATAACTGAAAACGAAGTGGAGGGGGGAGAAGAAATTTTAAATCTGGTAACTAGAAATGTAACAAAGGAAGTAAGGTTAAAGGAAGACCTAATTGGCAAAAGTCACACTCCCATTTAACACATCAGCAATGGCACTGCTCAGACCTATAGAAGGAAACAAGACAATGGATAAAGACATGGCAATTTACTCATGCCTTACTAAAAATGGATGTGGGGGGCACCCACCCTCTGCCCTGTGTTTAAAAATGTAGGGCTAGCCCCAGAAAATTCATGAGAAATAGACTGGGACAGGAGGTATGTTGCATGGATATGCTTTAAAATCTTGATAAGTAAAGGTACAACTCCTACCAAAGATGGATAGTTTGGACAAGTCAGGATGAACCCAGAGAAAAATGGACAGGTGGTGGAGACCTCATCCATTTACAAGACAGGAGTCTTCAGCACCATAAGTGCAAAGAAACTTGTTTAGCGTGTCTGGAAGTATTCCAAGTTTTATTCTTTCTAAGTCTAAAGAAGTGTCCACTACTGAATTATGGGTATTTCCAGAGCTCCTAGTACTATCAGCCAATGGGAAATTTGTAGCTACTGTATAGTAGCTTTCAATCTTCAGTGGTTTTTTTGGTTTTGGTTTTGGTTTTGTATTTAAACAAAGGCAGAAGAAGAATTGGGAAAACAATGCAGAGTAGCAACAGGTTGGTGTTGCCCATAAAATTCTGTGAATGCAGCAATGTGTTTTGAAAATAAAGGCCTGTCTGAATGCAAACTGTGTGATTCTTGGGACCGCAATCAATCCAGCGTGAAGGATAGTAAAGAACATAAGCAGCAAAGAAGCATCACTCTGGGACTGGTCAGCTGGACTACAGCATAAAATACTTACCTGGTCCCTTTGCCTCTCCTTTTCGGAGGTGCCCAAGCCTGAAGATGACTGCTCGCTCGTATTCCATGACTACCTGAAAAAAGAAGAAAAGTCACCAATTTCCTCCCTCATGCCATAAATTGCAGCTTCCTTGGTGCTACTCAGCGGTGTAGCTGTGGCTAGAGTGGCAAAATGTGTGTGTTGCTCAGCAATAATAATTGTGACACACATACCCCCAATGCCAATGTCTCAATGGCATTTCCTTTAGTCCACGGAATAAAGCACTGAAAAATCATTCACTCCTAGAATTTGCTGTGTTCCTATTTCCTTGGTCATCTTGCCTGTCCCTTTTCTTGCTTAAATTGTATTTCTAAATGCTAAAGTGAAGTTTCAAGTTATAGTACTGCAAGGATAGAAATGTAGGGACTAAAGAGACATTTAATTTGGGGAGGCAGAATTCTTATTTGGGGGGGGTCAACATGCTAATTTTTGCTCCTCTCCATAGCTACACCCCAGGTGCTACTTTTCAACACTCACATCTGGGCTACAGATGTTCCAGAAAGTTGGAGAGTTTGTAGGGAGTGCTTTGATTGTGTATTCCTGCATGGCAGAATGGGGTTGGACTGGATGACCCTCATGGTCTCTTCCAACGCTACGATTCCATGATCAAGCTTACAAAAGAATAAATCAGGGGGATTCTTTTTGCATGAAACAGCAAGGACAAAATAGTTTTCAGTCACGCTAAAAATTTTAAAATACACCTAGCACAACCATAAAAAGAAAAATAATGTGACATTATAGCATTCCAAGGAACTTTGTTTGGTTTTTTTTTTACCTCTATGCACCACCAGATAGATAAAGGGAAAGTTAATACGATAATGATGGATGAAAAGATGACTAGGATCCATTCCCATAATCCCAGTCCTGAGCCAGATCCCCCTGAAGGAAGAAAAAAAGACAACTGAAAATATTTGGAAGATAAATACTCTTACAAAATTTCTGCACTCAGAAAAAAAATGAATTCTGTGATCTCCATATATTAATCAAGGCTTTATATTTAATGAGAACATGGTGACAGGCCAACCTCAAGATATTTTGCTGCACAAAATGGCACTACCGCCTGCCCATGCCAAGATCCATGGTGCTGAAAGTTATTTAGGTACGAGGCAGAAAAATCTCACCATTCTTTGTCCCCACTATTTATATATGGGAAATTACTATACCTTGTTCATTTGTTTTACTGTTTTTACCTCACAATTTCCAGTGACAGGAAAAATCCAAAGGACAGGAAGGAAATGAGGGGTATGTGGGATCATTTTAAACCCCACTTACCTCACAATTCCCACTGACAGGAAAAAGTCAATGAACACGAAGGAGGGGGATCATTTTGCACCCACTTTTTACTTCATAATTCCCAGTTACAAGAATGACATGGTGGGGGAATCATTTTGCACCCACATTTTACTTCATACTTTCCAGTGACAGGAAAAATCCAATAAACAGGAAGGAAATAATGGAGGGGATCATTTTGCATCCCATTTTTTTTACCTCACAATTCCCACTAACAGGAAAAATTAAATGAACAGGAAGGAAATGATTTGTGTGTGTGTGTGTGTGTGTGTGTGTGTGTCATTTTGCACTTTTTTATTGCATGATTCCTAGTGACAAGAATGACATGGTGGGGGATTCATTTTGCGTCCACATTTTACTTCACACTTTTCAGTGACAGGAAAAATTCAATAAACAGGAAGGAAATAATGGAGGGGATCATTTTGCACCCCCCTTTTTTTTAACCTCACAATTCCCACTGACAGGAAAAATTCAATGTACAGGAAAAAAAATAGTGGAGGGGATCATTTTGCACCCCATTTTTTTTACCTCACAATTCCAATTGACAGGAAAAATTCAATGAACAGGAAAGAAATGATTGGGGTGTGTGTGCCATTTTACACTTTTTAAATGTCATTATTCCTAGTGACAAGAATGACATGGTGGGGGGATAATTTTGCACCCACATTTTATTTCATTTTGCACCCAGTGACAGGAAAAATCCAACCAACAGGACTGAAATAATAGGAATATGGGATCATTTTGCACCCTGCTTTCTTTTTTACTTCACAATTTCCAATGATAGGAAAAATCCAATAAACAGGAAGGGGATCATTTTACACCCCATTTTTTTAATCTCACAATTCCCAGTGACAGGAAAAATTAAATGAACAGGAAGGAAATTGTGTGTGTGTGATTTTGCACTTTTTTTTCACATGGTCGGAGGATCATTTTGCACCCACATTTTACTTCATACTTCCCAGTGACAGGAAGAATCCAATAAACAGGAAGGAAATAATGGAGGGGATCATTTTGCATCCCATTTTTTTTTTACCTCACAATTCCCATTGACAGGAAAAATTAATTGAACAGGAAAAAATGATTTGGGTGTGTGTGTGTGTCATTTTGCACTTTTTTTAAAATTTCATGATTCCTAATGATAAGAATGACATGATGGGGGAATCATTTTGCACCCACATTTTACTTCATAATTCCCAGTGACAGGGGGAAAAAATCCAATAAACAGGAAGGGGATCATTTTGCTCCCCATTTTTTAAAACCTCACGATTTCCAGTGACAGGAAAAATCCAATGAACAGGAAGGAAATTATTTGGGTGTGGGTGTGTGTCATTGTGCACTTTTTAATTTCATGATTTCTAGTGACAAGAATGACATGGTGGGGGAATAATTTTGCACCCACATTTTACTTCATAATTCCCAGTGACAGGAAAAAATCCAATAAACAGGAAGGGGATCATTTTGCACCCCATTTTTTTTACCTCACAATTCCCACTGACAGGAAAAAAATCATTGCACAGGAAGGAAATGATTTGTGTGTGTGTGTCATTTTGCACTTTTTTATTTCATGATTCTTAGTGACAAGAATGACATGGTGGGGGAATCATTTTGCACCCACATTTTACTTCGTAATTCCCAGTGACAGGAAAAAATCCAATAAACAGGAAGGGGATAATTTTGCACCCCATTTTTTTTACCTCACAATTCCCACTGACAGGAAAAAAATCATTGAACAGGAAGGAAATGATTTGTGTGTGTGTGTTATTTTGCACTTTTTTATTTCATGATTCTTAGTGACAAGAATGACATGGTGGGGGAATCATTTTGCACCCACATTTTACTTCATAATTCCCAGTGACAGGAAAAATCCAATAAACAGGAAGGAAATAATGGAGGGGATCATTTTGCACCCCATTTTTTAAAAAACCTCACAATTTCCAGTGAGAGGAAAAATCCAATGAACAGGAAGGAAATGATTTGGGTGTGTGTGTGTAATTTTGCACTTTTTAAAATTTAATGAGTCCTAGTGACAAGAATGACGTGGTGGGGGGATCATTTTTACACCCACATTTTACTTCATAATTCCCAGTGACAGGGGGGGAAATCCAATAAACACGAAGAGGATCATTTTGCACCTCATTTTTTTTAAACCTCACAATTTCCAGTGACAGAAAAACCCAATGAACAGGAAGGAAATTATTGTTGCGGGGGCGGGAAAGGAGAGAATAATTTTTGCCCCCAACCTGTCGACCCCTTGAAACCCCTTCAGGGACCCTCAGTGGAGAATCAAGTTAGAAACAGCGTTCAATTCCCCTCAGCCGCCGACCCTGAGGGAAAGAGAGGCGAAGGCGGGAAAGTCTCTCCGCAGCCGCCATGGCCGCTCTCGGCGCCTCTCACCGGCGGCCTTTGTGTCCAAAATGCCTTTCTCGGCGTCCTCCATGATGCCCACGGAGGCCTTCCCCAGCTTGGCGGCTAGCAGGAGCCCCACCGGCGAGAAATCGGCGACCTGGAGCCCGACCCAACAGCCCAAGTGGACCCTCTGAGGGGATGGCGGTTGCCCCATTCAAGGCTCGAGGGCGAGTCTCCCACCCGTCCCCCTCAGGCAAAATAACGCTTTGAGGGGAAGGGGTTTCGAGACATTTTCCTGAGGGTTAGACAATTTTTTTATTAGAATAAAACCCTTCTACAAAAGACCGTTGTCCCTCCGTATCCACGGATTTGGCACCCCACGGATTTAAGTATCCACGGCTTGAAAATATTCTTTAAAAAAAATAATACAAGTTGTGCACACAACATCAGCAAAGCTATTTTGCATCTCAGGCAAAAAAAAAAACTTTGAAGGGTTTCTCTCCTTTCAGCTCAGTAAATATACAAAAATACACTACAGTTGTCCCTTCATATTCGCTGGGGTTTGGTTCCAGGACCCCCGTAGATACCAAAATCTGTGAATACACAAATTCCATTATATGCAATGGCATAGCAAAATGGTGTCCTTATATAAAATGGCAAACAAAATCAAGGTTTGCTTTTGGGATTATAATTTTTTAAAGAATGTTTCCAAGCCGTGGATACTTAAATCCGTGGATACGCAGGGACAACTGTATATTCCCTTTAGAGGAAAAGTAGGAAGTCATGTAATCTGTTGTTTTGTTTTCAGATGCAAGGCTGTGTTTTGTAGAATTGTAACTCTTTTCTGTTTTCAGTCTTGTTCTGTGCTCTTGTCTAGTACAGTTGTTTTGTCTATGTGATATATGAGATGAAAATGTTTTTAAATAAATTTTTTTTTAAAAAAGCTTCAGCCACCATGTGTAACTTCTAATTTTACTAGAAAGGTGTAAATATAATGTTTATTGGAAAAGAAAAAAGAGTGACTATAGTGTATTTAGATTATGAGGAAAAAATGTACAGTTGTCTCTCCGTATCCACGGATTTGGTATCCACGGATTTAAGTATCCACGGCTTGGAAATATTCTTTAAAAAATCATAATCCAAAAAACAAATCTTGATTTTGCCATCTTATATAAGGGACACCATTTTGCTATGCCATTGCACATAATGGGACCTGAGTATTAATGGATTTTGGTATCCACAGGGGTCCTGGAACCAAACCCCAGCGAATATGAAGGGACAACTATAATACACCTGACCACAAAAGGCAGTAAAAATAATGCAAATTTATTTTCCCAATCTCTTTACTTACTAATACAAAAATAAAACTATCTATCATAACACTAATACATTTTCCCTCTTAATCTAAGTACACTATAATCAAATCACTCTCTTTTCTTTTCTAATAAACATATTTTCACCTGTATACTAAAATTACAAGTTACATGTGGTGGCTGAAGCTTTTTTAAAAAAAATATTTAAAAACATTTTCATCTTATAGACAAAGATGATATACTGTACATATACTTATATACATATACTTATATACATAGACAAAACAACTGTACTAGACAAGTGCACAGAACAAGACTGAAAACAGAAAATAATTACAAAAATTATACAAAACACAAGCTTGCATCTGAAAATAAAACAACAGATTACATGACTTCCTACTTTTCCTCTGAAGGGGATATACAGTACAGTTGTCCCTCCGTATCCACAGATTTGGAATCCACAGATTTAGTATTCACGGCTTGGAAATATTCTTAAAAAAATAATAATCCAAAAAGCAACCCTTGATTTTGCCATCTTATATAAGGGACACCATTTTGCTATGCCATTGCATATAATGAGACTTGAGTATTCACGGATTTTGGTATCCACAGGGGTTTTTGGAACCAAACTCCAGCAAATATGAAGGGACAACTATAGTTACAATGCTGTTCAAATAATAATAATAATAATAATTATTATTATTATTATTTATATCCCGCCCCTCTATGAAACACAATTGGGGCGGCTTACAACATCCCGAACCCTCAATCCCACCCCCCTTAAAATACAATGAGTGTAAATAATTCAGGAATTAAAACATACTTTAAAAAATGAAAATAAACTATGGACAGTGGCCGTAGCGAGGTCGGGACAAGCTAGATTTTCTTTTTTGATGGCCGGGTATCTATTCAGGAAAGGCCTGCTGGAAGAGATCCGTCTTAAGAGCTTTTAAAAAGCTATTTAGGGTGGTGATATGATGGATCTCATCTGGCAGGCCATTCCATAATCTGGGAGCAATAGCAGAAAAGGCCCTCCAGGAGGTCGCAGAAAGCCTAGTTTTTAAAGGTTGTAACAAATTCCTCCCAGAGGATCTGAGTGTACGGGGAGGATTATATGGAAGGAGGCGGTCCCAAAGATAGGTTGCACCCAAGTCATTTAGGGCTTTAGGTGATAACCAACACCTTGTACTGGGCCTGGAAACTAATGGGCAGCCAGTGGAGTGATCTTAAGATCGGTGTTATATGGTCTCTTCTGGATGTACCCGAGACCAAATAAATCACCTTATCCCTCCATCTCTAAATTAACTTATACTTAGCATCTTTTCTTCCTTCCCCAAAACTCTCATTGTCTCCAATTTTCATTATTCAGCATTTTAACTTTGTTTAACTTTCCATTTTCTTTTTTTTAAAACTGATCTCTCATGAAACATGTCAGTTCTCTGCTTCTATCGTTTTGTATAGCTTTGATAAACAGGTTGGTATGTGGCTGAAGTTTCTTCATAACATGACAAAGATATAAAGCATACATCATGACCAGTTTATTCATACAGTCCAGAGACCCATCAAACAGCAAACAAGTTATACATTCATTTATTTATGTAATTTATATGCTGCCTTTCTCCCAGCATGGGACCTAAGGTGGCTCAGAACAAGCAGTTTAAAATTATAGTATAGATTTATTCTTTTAAAGTATTGGTTTCGTTAGTAGTATTTATGCGTAAATCACCTACAGTCCACAACTAAAATGAGTAATATTACACAATGGAGAAGCAGTTTCAAACTATAGTATAGATACAGTAAGACCCCTGTATCCGCTGGGGATTGGTTTGAGGGGTGGATACTGAAAACCATGGATAATAGCGAACACCATTGAACATAATGGGACTTCCAGTTTAACATACCATAGAGTTGCCTCGGAGGACCTAGAAAATGGCTAGAGAGGACACATTTTCTAGGAAGACTCTATGGTAGTTGCACTGTTTTGTGTCCCATGGATAATTGAATCAGTGGATAATGAATCAGTGGATACGGGGGTCCTACTGTACATTCTTTTCAGTGAAGTTGTTCCAATGCCAAACAGTGTTTATTTTACATAGAGAAAACAGAATACCCCACAGGCATAATGAATAAAGATACTAAAGATGATTTCCTGATCAGTAGCATTTTGTTATGTGTAAATTAATGACAGTTTGAGGCCAAGATAAATGTAACAATGAGCAGATATTTAAAATAGATGGTTTGTTACATTTTTAACGTAACTTTTATAAAAGTACTGTCAATAAATATGTGCTTGTATTGATTTTATAGCTCTTGAAGAAGGGTTCATACCCGAAATGCTTCAGCTCAATAAACAAGCTTTTTCTACTAAAACATGGCTCAACAAACACTGCTTTTGAACCAAGAACACCGGAGTACACCTCTCATTTCTCAACATGCATTGGATCAGGCTTTAACTGCACTCCTATAGGTGTTTTCTCAGAAGTAAGTTCAATTGTATGCCATGGCACTCAAACTACTACACAGGGGAAACCTAGTCTTTGCAACAGCACTCTTCTCTTCTTTTTATTTCCCAGTAGGTGGCATTGCAGGGCAAAGTTTTAAGAGCATGAATGGTGTGGTAGTGTCGTGCCATGCACTAGGCTTCCTCCTGTCTCCAGCTCTCAAGCTACTGCCTGTCCAACGCCACAGAAGCAGAACTTTGAGGGGCAGTCCTGTTGTGGAAATTCAAACAATTGTGGGTTGGATAAGTTTCTGCTTATTGCTGGAGCAAGAGAGAGGCAACAAGCAAAGTTTGTGGCACTTAAATTCCTAGGGAAAGATCATAAGAAATTAGGGAATTTATCGAAAGAGATAATTCCAGGTAAACTCTAGCAGCCATGGCAATTCCAGAATGACACAGGCGCATGACCCATAAATATAGAATTCACTGCCAGGCTGATTGGCCATTGCTTTTTCCATAGGACCTGTTGGTGACACTTTGTAAACAAGGGTTGCTGTTGCAATGTCGGCTTTCATGGCCAGCATCCATAGATTTTCCTTGTTTTTTTTCCGGACTGTGAGGCCGTGTTCTGGAAGAGTTTATTTCTGACATTTCACCAGATGCAGGCGAAACATCAGAAATAAACTCTTCCAGAACACAGTCTCACAGCCCGTAAAAAAAAACAAGGAAAATCTAACGTTGCTGTTACAATTTATCCAAAATGAGATCTGGGTTGTGTTTGGAATGTGAAATTGTCTTTTGCATTTGGGGCTCACCACAACCTACACCACTGTCATTGGAATGGATAAATGTTTGCCTAAGAACCCCTGTTTTTGCATCCCCGTGATGGGAGCAAAATATGACTATGTGTGAGAATTGTCCGTTGTGCGGTTTTGGGGACTACATAATTCTTTATGCTGTGTGTATGTATAGCAGAGATATGTGAAAGCTGGGTTTGGTTTTTCAGTTGGTTTTAACAAGATAAACTGAAAGGTGAGCTAATTTTCCATGGAAATTCATCTACACAGGCTGGGAAATGGACAATGATGGAGTTTCTCTGGAAGGTTTCTAGTTTCCTGTTACAACCATTGAAGGGAGCAGGTTTTTAAAGTGCCAGAAAGCATTTTCAAGGTTATCTACATTCAGTTTAATTTGATCTCTCCCTGATAGGTGCCTTCAACTATCATGTGAAGTCCAAAGGGCATCGAATGCAGACCTGACAGCCTTGTTCCAGGGTACAAACTGTTGTGCAATGAACCACAATTGTTCAGACAGCTGAGGGTGGGTAAGAATGATTTATGACTTCATATGCAACCCAATTTAGATAGCTCTTCAAGGCCTATATTACCAGGGGAAATTTCTCTTTTCCTCTAGATAAAACTGGCTGATTATTGACACATTCCAAAGAAAATGTTAATTAATCCCAAAACGTTGTGTTCCATGAAGCTTCTGCCCGGAGGCCTCTATCTCTAGAGATGATTTTCTTAATGACTTTACATATACAGTAGTATTAATCCATCCTAAGACATTGCCGGATAGAAGTCCCACTAACACAGGCTTGTAAATGGACAGTTATTTATTTACCCTGGGCCAACCGAATTTGCTCCCAGGTCATCACTGAGCTGAAACCCTTCTGTCCTGTCCCCACTTCCACCATTCTAGCTTTCTGGAACCAGAACAGCCCAGATATGCTGTGCATTTATTTGCTGAAGACTGCCTAGTAGTGCAGCTAGCACAAGGTCAAAATGGAACACAGGCAGCCTGTATTTCAGAGGAGGGCTATAGTTCAGTGGTAGAGCATGCAGTTTGCATGCAAAAGATCCCAGGTTCAATTACTGGCATTTCCAGGTAGGACTGGGAATGACCTGTCTAAAAATGCTATAGAGCTGCAGTCATTTTGGACCAGCTATCCTCAAAGGTAGCCTCGGGATATTTTGGGTGAGAACATCCAAGCTGAGGTCTCGTAAATTCAAGTGCTATTACTCCATACCCTCCAACATTTCACAGAGGAAAACTGGGACGCATGTGACCAAGCAATTACACAGTCTGGTCAAGATGGCAAAAATGATAAATGAGGAAGAACACACAAGTTAGGAGGGGCTGCAGTAGTTTGCTTTTGCCTGAGCCTACTGGGAAGGTCAAGATTCTACTCCCTACTCTCCTTTCCCATCTGCTGAGTTAATTGAGTCCAGACTACTTTTGTACTTTGAACTCAGTTTGCAGCAAGGGGGGTAAAGAGGGAGGAGGAGAGAGAAACTGGAATAGTTTACAAGCAGCTGAAACTATAAGATGACAGAGGATTAATCAGGACTGTCCCTGCCAAATCAGGACAGTGGCAGGGTATGCACCTCCCTTGGCAACAACCCCAGGACTCACTGTTGCACTGTGATAGACCCCCCCCCCCCGTCATTCTGTTGCTGGTGGAGGACGGTGGAGGGAATTGGAGGAACATCTGGTTATGTTTCCATAGCCAGATGCATATTGAGGATATCATCCACCAAGGTCCACTGGAATCCTCCAGAAGTCTCAGCAAATGATGTAATTGGTCTGTTTGGTTATGGGAATATAACCAGGCAGTTATCTGATTCCCTCCACTCTCCACCAGCAACAGAATGGTCATTGGCTATCACAACACAATGGTGAGTCCTGTAGGGTTTTGGGTTATTACAGAGAGAAGAAGAGAATACTAATCTCCATAAGTACAAAAAAAATACATAGTCATAGAATCTTAGACTCGGAAGGGACCACAAGGACCATCTAGTCCAACCCCCCACCATGTAGAAATACACAACTAAAGCAATTGTGGAAAATGCCCATCCAACCTTTGTTTAAAGACTTCTCAAGAAGGAGAGCCCATCACCCTCCAAGGCAGACCATTCCACTATTGGGCAGCTCATACACTAAAGAATTCTTCCCAATGTTTAGGTGAAATTTATTTTCTTGTATGGAAGTCTTAAGGAAGAAGTCCAAGGAATTTTCTTGTATCACAACTCACTAACAGGATGATATTGGCTCCGTTGTGCTGGCCGTTACCAATCTTAATGGAGGCCGACAGGAATTGTAGTTCCAAAGAGCTGATGGGAACAACATTGGGAAAGGCTCTGTCTTAGTATGGGTAGCATTGCTGGATGTTCCTTATTATAAGGGAGGTCCCTTATAGAACTGGCAGGTGTGCCTTATTGTAAAAGATGTCCCCTATTTGAGGGCTGGAAAGCTTTTTATTTTATATAAAATGAACAAGATGCCCCCAAAATCCCATATTGTGGGGTGTGGGGCCTTCATAAAGGCAGAAATGTGTGCATCATCTAAGTTATGAATGTGAACAAAATGTTGATTTTATATAGAAACACATAAGTTATCTGAAATCACTACTTTCGTTTGGTATTTTGGGAGAACACAAAGGTGTTAATAGCTACTACTTCACCGTCAACCCTGCATGTCATGAACTCTGACTGTCCCTTATTGCTGTTTTGAAAACCTGGCAACACTGGTGTAAAACAGCTTTCTCTCTTCCAAAAGAACTTGGAACATTCTCTCCCTCTCTCTTTTTAATTACAATCCCCATAATCTCTCAGCTAGCATAAAGGCATACAAATAACTTCTCAAAGCCTGGTTCCAACCCTTTGGGGTGAAAAAGAGTCAAGCAGCTCAATGCTGCAGTTGTTGATCACAGTTGGGAAAACATCAGATGAGAAGAAGGAGTTTGTAGAACAGTGCCTGAGTGGATCACAGAGAAAGGTCTTGGCAATTACTATAATATCGTTATTTCATAGAATCAAAGAATCATAGAACTGTAGAGTTGGAAGAGACCACAAGGGCCATCCAGGCCAACCCCCTGCCACGCAGGAAATCCTTCAGGACAAGAGGGAACAGGCTACAGACTTGTAGGATCTAGGATTAAGACTGTCAAGGATCACCAACTTTAGTCAGGACTGCAATAGTGCCATGATGATTAATTAGGGAAGCATGCATTCATTTTCAGTACCAGACCTGAGCTTTTTTTTTTTTTGAAAACAGAAAAAAAATAAAACAATGACAAAACATTCTGCTAATCCTTGCCAATAATTATCAGGATACTTTAGGGTCTTCAGATTTTACACAATCCTAGAATCCCTTCAAATGTCAAGAACACAATAGTGTTTGATTATTCACGGATTACTTTATTTGTGACGGCTGCCCTATGGTTGTTAACAGGGCTTCGATAAGGCTTAGGCGATGGATAAAGATATATTACTGAATACTAAAGTTAAGGAATGTTCATGCCACCGTATTTCCAATTTGTATGTATGATTGTGAAAGTTTGGACAGTGAAGAAAGCTGATAGGATGAAAATCAATTAATTTGAAATGTGGTGCTGGGGAAGAGTTCTATGGATACTGTGGGCTGCTAAAAAGACAAATAAATGGGTCCTAGAGCATAGAGCAAATCAAGCCTGAACTCTCCCTAGAAGCTAAGATGACTAAACTGAGACTGGACATACCATGAAAAGCCATGGACCCACTAGAAAAGACAGTAACTCTTGGGTAGAAACAAGGCAGTAGGAAAAGAGGAGGAATGCATTGCAGACTCAATCCAGGAAGCCACGCAGGGCTGTTGATGATAGGGTAACTTGGAAATCTCTCATTTATAGAGTCACCATAAGTCTAAGTTGACTTGACAGTAATTAACAACAACAACAAGGCTATGGGAGCTGGCTCGAGATGAACCTTTCATATACTTAACACAGTTATCCATTGTGGCAGCTATATTCATTCTAAAAATAATATTGACTTTTGGTACTTTTGGATTCTTTTAAATCTCCCAATGTTTTTGGTATCCAAAATAAATAAGATAGGTTAGTTATTGTTGGGATTTTTGCCCTGGGGCCCTTGCGTGTTCAAAGTCAAAGAGTCCTTTTTGTCATGAGCAAAATTGCTAAAATAAATTTGGAATATACCTTTAAATAAAAGAAATGTGCTTTGAAGAGAAAATGGCAGTTTTTAAAATGGTGAAGCCAGGGTGGTCAGAGCTGAAAATCAGGGAAATAGTTTTCCCATACTGAAGAAAGTATCACACTGAAACATGGTACTTTGACACAACTTCCTGAAAGCTTCCTACATACACAACTGCCGTTGCAGAAAGTTGTCTTTTAGCAGGTCAGATGATTTATCAGTAATCTATTCTCTCTGGCTTTTCTTCGCAAACGAAGATTCAGGAAGGACTCATCCCGCGCTTTCTGCAAGCGTGCTGATGACTAAAAAGGCCAATCCGAGATAAACAAGTCTGGTTGCAGAAAGCGCAGCAGAAGGTCTCCTTGGGTGATGTTTCCGGGTTGTGATTCTTTCTGCGTTGTCGTTTCTCCTCAAGACTTGTTCGTCGTGAGTTCTCAAATAAGACTGCAGCATTGTGGATAGTGCGTCTCCATGCCTCCCGATGTGAGGCCAGGGCAGACCATTGTTGGTGATCAATTTGGCCAAGCCTGAGAAGTTGTTTCAGGGAGTCCTTGTATCACTTTTTTGGAGCACCCCTCTTACGCTGTCCCGTGACGAGTTCACCGTAGAGTACTATTTTGGGGAGGCGATGGTCCTCCATCCTAGAAACGTGCCCTGCCCAGCGCAGCTGTGTTCTCAATATCATGGCCTCAACGGTGGTGGTCCCTGCTTGCTCAAGGACAACAACATTCGTCACATAGTCATTCTAGCGTATATTTAGGATTGTACGTATACTACCTTCTTCAAAAATGGTGGCTTTCGGATGCCTTAGATTTCAACTCTTAGCAACACCAGTCAGCATGGGCAGTCAAGAAGACTGCTGGGAATTGTTTAAAAGATCTGGAGAGGAAGTTGAGGAAGACAGATCTGGCTTTAACTGCAGTGGCCCTTCGGCAGAGATTGCCCATCACACGTTATCTGTTTCCTCCTGAACTTGGGAACTTCTGTATGAAAACTATACATGCTCTGCCACGGAACCTGGATTCCTTTCCCCACACCATGCAGAATTAAACACATAATTTACCTAGGTGCCGAGTACTAAAAATGCTTCATATGCAGTTATTCCAAGGCTTAACCCCATTCTCACAAGACAGGCTATGTACGTATTATTATCGCCATAATACAGATTTGTGGGGAAGAAAACTAACTTGCAATGTAGTGCCTTTTCTGCAAAGTCCTTAGAACTCAGTTGTATCAGATCACGGTCATTCTAGCCCAGCATACCTGTTTCCCACTGTGGCCAATTACTTGCTCCCAATAAGCAAAAGGTGAAGGCGAGAACCATATTCTATCACTAGAATTCTAAGGTCTGCCTCTGAACATGAGAGAGCCATGGGACCATCATGAGTAAAGGCCATTGATCAACATCTTCCTCCATCACATTTTGTAACAACAAATTCAATATATTTCATGTCTTGAACCCAGACTTAGAGGAAAGCAGTGGCAAAATTCCTCTGTATAAATCATGCCCAGGAAACCCCATGAGACAGTTGCCATAAGTCAAGGTTGACTTGAAGGGTACATCACAAAAAACATTCAACAGCTAAAGCTTTCCTTTAGTGGTGGAGATGCCTTTCTAGCTGACTTTCTTCCTCACACTTCTCATAAACTTATAAAATAAAGCAGGAGCGATGAAAGAGATAGCAGTCCTGTGTGAGAGAAGGGTATAGGACCTTGTAGGCTCCAAAGTAAGTGTGATAATTAGAATGAATCATAGAATTGGAAGGGATCCCATGGGCCATCCAACCCAACCCCCATCAATGCAGGATCTCCAGGTACATCATCCCCAGCAAGTTGCTGTCCAGCCTCTTTTTGAAGAAGTTCAGAGAAGGAGATCCCACCCCACCTCCTTTAGGGAATTGGTACCATTACCAAAGTGCTCTTACTGTCAAGAAGTTCCTTCTAATGTTCAATTGAAATTGATCTTCCTCTACGGAGATTTTCACACTACACTGTTATAGCGTTACTATTCCACTTTAACTGCTCTGCCTTCCTCCTGTGGAATTCTGGGGTTTGTAGTTTAGTGAGGCCTAAGAGCTCTCTGGCTGAGAATGCTCAATGCCCAACCCTAAACTGGAAATCCCAGGATTCCACAGGAGGCAGCCATAGCAAATAAAGTGGAACAGTAACACTGTAACAGCGTAGTGTGAAAATCTCCTAACTTAAAACCATTACAGCTGGTTCTATCCTCTGGAGCACCAGAGAACAAGCCTGCACCCTCTTCTCTGTGACAGCCATTGATGTATTTAAGGATATGACATGAAATCTTAACAAGTGCTATAAGAACAGTGTTTGAAGGACATTTTCTCAAGATGTTTCCCAGGCACAGTACAAGCTTTACCCAGTTAGCATCCACCACAAACAGTGCCCCTGTGAGCTGTGCTAAGTTTTTGCCAGCTACAGAACAAAAGGCTGGCATTCAAAGCCAGTCAGCATTCATAATGAAGCCTTTGGCTTATGAATTCCAGTACCCCAGTTAAGTCAACACTTTTCCTAGTTGCTTGGAAGAAAGAGAGAAAGACAGAGAAAAAACACCATTTGGACAGCAAAGTCTGATTGATATTCAGCATAAATAGGAGCTTTTCACACCTTTGTTGCTGATTCGTCCTATCAGCACTCTCTGGAACTGGGAGAGCCTCAACTGATCATGCAGCTGGGAAAACAGGAGAGGGCTACAGCACTGCTCAGAAGATTCCCTAGTGTTCAAAAGGGGATGGACATATGGGAGGGGGGACTCTTGATATACTGCTGGTAAGATTCCTGAGGTTAAAAGAAGAAGTGGAAGATCACAGAGATCTTCGGAGTTGTTAGGTATCGACCCAGGAAATGCTAAGTACATTTCAGGTGGTGAAGAATAATAATAGTGTTGTTGTTGTTGTTGTCTGCCTTCAAGTCATTTCCAACTTACAGAAACCCTATCACAGGGTTTTCTTGGCAAGATTTGTTCAAGGAGGTTTGCTATTGCCTTCCTCTGAGGCTAAGAGTGTGTCACTTGCCCAGGATCACCCAGTGGGTTTTCATGTCTGCGGGAATTCGAACCCTGGTCTCCAGAGTTGTAGTCCAACTCTCAAACCACTACACCACACTGGCTCTCATTAAACCCAAGTAAACATGGCCAAAAGTGGGAACAGATTAAAAGAAAACACACTTTTATTATGAGCATAAACATGTAAACAAGAGTTTAAAAAAGATTTTAGCCACTTTTCATTTACATACAATGTTTTTTACACACAGTATTAGAAGTGTATGGGCCTTTAACAAGCATTGTGTGTTATTGGGGGGGTCTTTTTTTCTGGGAGAGGTCTATGGGGCAATTAGTCCAATTCTGAAATTTTGTGTGAGAGCACAGGAATAGAACCAAATCTTAATTGTAAGGTTAAGATTACCAAGGACACAGTTCTGGGGCTGCACAACCACAATTACAAGTGGTTCTTGGATCAAATGGGAGGCAGGAACCCAAAGTCTAAATATGAGTTGCCATCTCTTTTCTCTTGGCAGAGCACACAGCCATACTCCCCAGTATTTTCTGCCCTGTTCCATGAAAGGCCACTAATGTTAACTATAAGCATATAAGCCAGTGCTTCTCAGGCTATCTGATGTGGCAGACCAGCAATTATTTTTTCTGATTGCCAGGGATCGGCACTAAATTTATGCCCATTGGCTACCATGGTTTCTTTCTTTCCTGGAAACTTTCCAGGGATCGGCACTGGTCTTGGGGCCACCACTTTGAGTAGCACTGATATAAACAATGCCAAATCACAAACATTGTCTACCATTCCATCTCATGATTGATAACAAAGCTTACAAAGCATTATTATGCAAGTATACAGACCGATAAGGATAAGCCTCAACCCTGGCTTTGAAACCAAAAACTAAAGTTGAAAAAGAGATATATGTCTTTACTTGGCTGATCACACAGATCTAACGAAGGAAGTCCTGCTTTTAACCGTCAGCAAAAAAATTAAATACAGAACTAAGCACAGTTATAGACTGAAAGGCACCAGTATGATTTCATGTTTATGTAACTTTTCATATTTTTTTTTAAATGTTGGTAGAAAAAGAAAACAAAATGGATAGCTGTCTAAAAAAAGTAAGAAGCTTGGTTGTGTGTTTTTTAAAAAAAGAAAATTTATATCTTTGCCATATTTTTAAAAAGGCAGAAATCAAAGGCATACAGAAGTACCTCTTTTTTATGCTGAAATGCTTGCAAAAGTCATTGTGTTAGTTTGCACACAAGACAAACACACTCGTAAAAAAAAAAAAAGAAAGAACCTGAACTGCGTAGCTACAAGCATATTGTCTCCATAACTACAGTGTGTACATTCCAACCCTTCTGATGCAGCAAGGCAGGAGCGGAAAGTTCCACTACTGCATCTCTGATGAGAATCAGTTTCCCACGAGAGAGGAGGAAAAACTTAAATATATATCCAAACTCTCATTCAGTGGAGGCACTGAGAGAAACTTTTCAACCCCTCCCCTCCAAATTTTGGGGAGATGCAGGCACTCCAAACCTGTCTGTTGAAATGAAGGGGGTGGAAGAAAGAAAGAATGTGGGTTCCAATAAGGCAGCCCAAAATAAAACCAAGGTTGGGTTCTGTTGAACAGCAAAAGGGAGTCAAATTGCCATGGTCACAAGAGACACATGTAAGCACTGTAGAGAAATCAGTTCTCCTCCCTCCAAGACTGCCTTGCACTTTTCAATAATCTGGCCTCCCAACGACAACTGCACCTGTTCTCTCTCTCTGTCAAGATCTACTGCTCAGTTAGCGGTTCAGTCCCACAATGCCTTGCAGCATATCTATGGGCAGTGGGAAGATAATGGTGGAATTCTTCTCAGCAGCAATGGTGGTCAGGGTCTGCAGGTAGCGGAGTTGGAGGGCCGCAGGAGACTCTGTGATGACTATGGAAGCTTCTTTCAGGGCTCTGGAGGCATTCATTTCACCCTCTGCTGCAATTACCTGGAAGGGAGAAAGGACATAGATCCAGCACAGGGTTAGAGTCCACAGGAAGTTGCCTTACACGGAGTCCAACTGCTTGTCTTTTGATCCCAGTATTATCTATTCTGACACTCCGGGGTGTTAAAGACCTTTCCCTGGCACCTGAAGTCCTTTAAATGGAAATGCCAGGGAGTGTGCCAAGTACTCTGCTACTAAATGACAGTCCTTACCATAAATCAGCATTCTAGGTTTGTCCCAGCATGCTGGTAGGATGATAGGTATCGTAGTCCAACACATCTGGAGGATCCCCAAGTTGGGGACTAACCAGTTATACCATGAATCAGCATTTTAGATTTGCCCCAGAGTACTGGTAGAATGATAGAAGTTTTAGTCCTATCAACAGGATGGGGACTACCCAGTAGGATTCCATCCATAGTGTCATATAAGACTAAGGTAGGTATGTGGTGCCATGAGACTGAACACTGTCACCAAATTAAAAAAAAAGAAGACGCTTTAGTCAACCAAACAAATCTGCAAAACCATTTTCAAGGAGGGGGGAAAACACATTTGTTTTTCAGTGCTGCCAGAGACTTTACCTTATAAGAAGCAGTCCCTCTTATCTTTAGGCAGAAGGGAATGATTCTCCAAAGCCACACTACGCAAACAATCCAGTTTGAAACTGGATTATTTGCCATGGCTCCTTCCTATGGAATCCTGGGATTTGTAGTTTGGTGAGGCACCAGCGCTCTTTGGCAGAGAAGACTAAAGACCTTGTAAAGCTACAAATCCAAGGATTCCATAGGAACGAGCCATTACAAATAATCGAGTTTCAAACCGGATTATTTGTATAGCGTAGATTTCGGTTCTTTTACAGGTACTTCTTTATTTAAAGAAGTACTTTAAAACAGTTTTGAATCTGTTGCCTGATCCATCAGGATTCATTCAGAATGGATCAGAATGTTTTGATTTGTTAGTTTACTAACTTAGTTTTTAGTAGCGCCCTAGTGATAAGACCTTGTAGATTAGAAAGTTCTGTTGATTTATGCTTAAAACTGTCCTAGTAGATAAATTGAGTCTTCTAGCCCTAGGTAATTTCTTTTAGGGAGAAGAAAGATGCTTTGTATACTTTTTTTTTTTTTTTGCATCTTCCCAGAACAGATATGTTGTACTCTAGAATATTAGGAAAGGATGATGACAAGCTGAAATGTGTCCAGAGAAGGGCAACCAAGATGGAAAAGGTCTGGAAACCAAGTCTTGTGAGGAATAGCTTAGGGAGCGTGGTAAAAGTTAGCTTGGAAAAGAGAAGACAGAGATATGACATGATAGCCATCTTTAAATATTTTAGGGAATGGAGCAAGCTTGTTTTCTGTTGCTCCCAAGACCAGAACACGAAGCAACAGATTCAAATTACAAGAAAAGAGATTCCACCTAAACATTAGGGAAAAATTTCCTGACAGTAAGATCTCTTTGAGAGTGGAATAAACTACCTGGGAGTGGGGTGGACTCTCCTTCCCTGGAGCCTTTTAAACATAACTCGGATGTCCATTTCTTAGATGTGCTTTAGCTAGGTAGGCCTGCATAGTAGGGAGTTGGGGCTTTGGGGGGTCAAAAATTCCCAATTTTCATAGGGGTGTGTGTGAAACCCTCCAAGTTCCAATTTGGCCTCCTAGCTCCCAATGTGTGCCTGCCCCATTCTAAGCAGGTTTGCAACAGGTCTCTGATAAAACCAAATATGTGGAATCTCCTACCTTGGCTCTTGCTTCACGGGTAGCTTCAGCTTCGGCAGCCATGGCTCTCTGGAGCTGGACTGGTAACTTCACATCCTTGATCTCCACGCGCTCCACCTTTATGCCCCAGTCATCTGTGGCATCATCTAGTGTGGCCTTTTTTTTTAAAAAAAGTATTAGAAATGTAGACAACCACCTAAGTGTGATGTAAGAGGTCACACTGATCAGAGACAAAAGCAGAGCTTGCTGGAACCAAGTAACAATGGTTGTATTGGTACCAGATGCTGCTTATAGCATTTCTTGCTGTAAAAAGGGTTTCCATATTCTTCCTTGTCACCTGTGAGCTTTATGCAACTGTTTGAGTTCACGAGCAGCTCTTAGTCAATGGAAAAACACTGTACAGTACATATGGGGAAACATACACACATCTTTCTTATTCCTGCACCCTAATCCCTTTCAAGCCTATATTCTCATTGTCATGAGAATTAGATAACTCGCTTTCTCCCAATTAAAAAAGCCAAGGCAAACAAGCTCACCATGACAATACTTAATTCTGCACAGGTTACCAAATTTTCTACTTGCATGGTAACATTGCCTAGCAAAATGAGTCTTGAATAAAGCACTTGCATACTGAAAAGCAACATAGGTTACAGAACACACTTTCCCATCCAACCATTTCTTTTCTAAGCCATCACTGAGCATCTAAAGCAGGGGTGGGGAGTACACCCCACAAGCTGTATGCAGCCCACCCTTGGACCCAAATTTTGTGGCACCTGAATCCCTCCACCAGTCCCAGAAAGTCCCCCAACTCCCCCCAATATTTTTTTTAAAAAAATCAGCTCAGATTTTGGGCAAAGCCATGCAGAACTCCCATCCCAAAAAACCCACATGATAATCCTACCTACATCCTACCTCCGCAAGCACCCAGAATACCATACGACTCCCAAATACCTCCATTTTGCTCTGTGGTCCTTCTCAAAATGGAGAAAGGAAGTCATGCAATATCACTTCCTGTCACCATTTTGAGAGGGGCTGCAGAAAAAAACCCAGGTATTTCAACTTGCTTTGGGGGAGTGGCTGATGGAAGGAAGGTGAGGGGAATTTGGCTGCTCCCCCCACTAGTTACCCACCCCAATCCAGAGCAGAACCATAGCAATTAAAGTGGAATAACAGTACTTTAACTATGTACTGTGAGTGTGCCCTTGGGTGTCATTACTTTAACACTAGCCATATACACAGAAGAAAGTTTCAATTCCATACTTTGAACACAGTCTTGATGCTGTATGATGAATCCCCAAAGAGGAGTTCAGATTATTCCTCAGCTATACCTGCATGCTGTGAGCAATTTCTTCTCGGTCTGAAAGGATCTGAGAGAGATTCTTGGTACCCAGAACATTCCTTAGGGTAGTCTGAGCCAGGAGTCTGGTGGCCGAGTCTGCGTTGGTGATATTTGCTACAGCAAGGGTGGCATTCTGAACTCGGTAATAAACCACACCATCCACATTAACAGTCACTGAATCTTTGGTAAGGATCTAGGATAGAAGCAAGGAATGGGGGGAGAATCATCATCGAGGACTTACAAGGAGGAGAAATGTAGTAATTGTAGGAGAAATGTAGGATTATAGAATCACAGAGTTGGAAGGGACCACAAGGGCCATCTAGTCTGACCTCTGCCATGCAGGAACACATGCATGAGATATGGTTATCCAACTTCTGTTTAAAGACCTCCCAAGAAAGAGAATACACCACCCTCCAAGGCAGTCTATTACATTGTCCAGCATCTCTTACAGTAAATATGTTCTTCCTGAATCTTCATTTGCGAACAAAAGTAAATATGTTCTTCCTAATGTTTAGGTGGAATCTCTTCCAATTTGAATCCATTGGTTTGTGTTCTAGTAAGTAGGAAGTAACTAGGAATTTGATAGTAGGAGCCGCAGATTGCAAATTGGTAGTACTGGGTCAAGCAGTTTGATAACTATCTATTAAAACATACTTTTAAACAAAAACATTACTTTCTTTCTATTGACTTACCGTATGTCTTTGAGCCTAACAAACCTTTATGGTTGTTGGGTTTGTAAAGCCAATGGTTTATTAGCTTGTACTTAATACACAATACCTCTCTAGGCATTTTCTAGGAAGACTCATAGAATCATAGAGTAGGAAGAGGTCACAAGGGCCATCCAGTCCGACCCCCTGTCATGCAGGAATACACAATCAAATCATTCCCGACAGATGGCTATCCAGCCTCTGTTTAAAAACCTCCAAAGAAGGAGACTCCACCACACTCCTAGGCAGCACGTTCCGCTGTCAAACAGCTCTTATTGTCAGGAAGTTCTTCCTAATGTTTAGGTGGAATCTCCTTTCCTGTAGTCTGAACCCATTGCTCCATGTCCTAGCCTCTGGAGCAGCAGAAAACAAGCTTGCCCCATCCTCAGTATGACATCCTTTCAAATATTTAAACATGGCTATCATGTCACCTCTCAACTTTCTCTTCTTCAGACTAAACATGCCCAGCTCCCTAAGCCACTCCTCATAGGGCATGGCTTCCAGACCTCCCACCATCCTGGTCTCTATGGTATGTATTCTGTTTTGTGTCCCATGGATAACTGAAACCATAGATATTGGTTCCACAGATACAAGGGTCCTACTGTACACCACTGGCAGCTCTGAGAACTAAGTGCTGGACCAGAAAGGGTTTTAGTCTAATCCAACATGCTCATTGCAGGAGGAGGCACTTGAAGCAAGTCACAGGTGAGCAGAGAGTAGACAGAAGCAGTGCTACTGAGCCAGGGGAAGGGAGAAAACCTCTCCTTTCAGTCAGGAACTTCCTCCTGAGCTTTAAAATGGTGGTGGAGGATGAAAATGTGGAGAAAACCCTGAATCCTAGAAACTCCGCATCAAGGCCATTAAGGAGATTGAGAGGTAGAACAAATCCAGAAATCCCCCAGATGTAGTCCCAGTGAAATGCACAGGAGCTGTGCAAGACCATGGACTTACTTATTTTCTTTTTCTTTTTAAACTTTATTTTAAACTTAAGACATATAACAAACATAATTCATTCTTTCATTTATATTAAATGATACATAGTTTTCATCTTAATTATTGACATAAATTAATTACTCTCCACCTCACTACAAAGTGCTCTCCACCCCCAGGATCATCTATATACCATTTATTTCTTCCATTTTCCAAAATTGCAATTATTCTCTTGGACCTACTTATTTTTAAGAAACATTTATTTATTGCCATTTCCCATAATTTATCCATTCTTTCCTTCCTCCCCGCCCCCCATCCCATGACCCTTGAACACAGGAAAAAAGATTGGGTCATTTCTTAGTTAAGAAAAGAATGTGTATACCATATAGAAGTACCAGAACACTAAGGTTTCAAAATGAGGTATTTTCCCTCAGTGCCTTGCAACAATTTCTCACTATTTATCATGTGAGAAATACAGTTTCCTATTTATGAAGAAAAGCAGGGGAACAAACAGATGAACAATCCATCCCCGCCCTTCCAGTGGGTTTCCAAAGGGGGGTGCACCAATTGCTGCCCAGCTGCCTACGAAAAGCAAAAATACAACCAAGTCTATAGGGAAGAAAGAACAAAGCTGAGGGAAAAACAGGAGAAGGAGGCAGCAGTAACAGCACACCCGCAGCTGTGAATACACTTTGGGACTATTGATTATCTGGCTTTTAGACAATTAATTGTGAGTTCATTCTGCAAAAAATGACATGTCTACAGGTGACAGTGTGGTTGATGTGAATAAAAATGGGGTCTATTGATCTTATTGTTATTGACCAGGGTCTGCTTCTAGCAGCCTCTGAAACTGTGCTGGGAAACAGCTAAACTCAGGCACTTGGTTACAGTATTCCTCCCTTGATGTTGGCATAGGCAACGGTTTTCTTGCACAAAGCCAAATGCAGGAATCCATGGCATGTCTTAAAGAGATAGAAGTGTTCTCTCTCTCAGGACTTTCCCTAGTAGAGGCTGGAAGTCACAGTAAGGCTGTGGTGGAGATGATCTAACTCTTCTAAGAGAGCTCTCTGACTTTTGGAAGAAGTGTATGAGCCTGTTGTTCTGTTTGCAAAACATCCCAACCTCAATTCCTAACTTCTTTAGGTAAAGATGGAATACACTCCTATCTGAAGTCTTGGGAGAGCAGCCATCACATTTTGAGGGCGAGTGCAGTGGTTATGGGGTTGAATTGGGACTTGGGTAAGGTTGCCAAGTGAAATAAAAGATAGAATTTCTTTTCCTTTAATGGAGGGGACAGCGACTGTCAGAGGCTAAGAAGCCACTCTGCCCCTCCAGAACACCCTTCTGTAAAAACAAATAAAACATTTTTCTCCTCCAATGCCCTTTAGGGGACATGGAGGAATTTTCACTATGAGTTTTTTTCAGGGATGGGTGGGGCTGGTCAATTTTAGGTCCAGGAAAGGCCTTTTTACAATAGGAAATGACCTGGAAGGCACTTCTTTTTTTTTTAAGGCCTCTCCTGGGCCTAAAATGGCCCAGGGGCCACCAAAACATGGTGAAAATGCACCCCGTACCCTCTGCAAGGGGGCATTTTGAAGTGAAAAATATTTTTTTTTAACCTTGAGGAGGCCCTGGGACCACAAAAACAGCTCTGGGGGGCTAAATGAGGTTCCCAGAGGTTGTACTTTGTCCACCCTTACTTTCATGTTTTGCATACAAGATGGAATTTCAGCATTTGTTGTTCATCACACAAGCTAAACGTTCCTCTTCTATACAACCATTCAAGGGGCATTTCACTCAGCAACCCTAGTCTTGGGAAATCCAGGTCTAGTCCCGAATGAGCCAAGAAAGCTGAGTAGATGACTTCAGATCAGTCACTCTCTCTTTGCCTGCTCTACCTTGTAGGGTGGTTGTGAGGATTAACTGGGCAGGAGAAGAGCCACAGAAACTGTGCTGAGCTCATTGGAGGAAAAGCAGAATGTAAATGTAAATAACAATAAATATCACTACGACTAAAGCACTTTCAGGTTCGTAAGTATTATTCAATAAAATCCAAACAACCACCCCGCAAAGTATGCTAGAAACATGGTCACCAAGGACACTCAGTGAATTGATGAGACTGGTCTGAAACCAAAAGCTGCTGAGACCATATATGATTCTCTTTGCTGCTCTACTACAATAGCTCAACAGCTCTGAAATTTGAAAGAGTGAAAGGGGCAGCTGGTGTTGAAAGGCTCTATTGGGGTGGGGAAGAAAGACAAGCTAGTCTAGCCTATTTATATCTGGCATTTGAAAGGGGAAGGAAAAAGCGTACTTACTTCCTGTGGTGGTATATCAAATGATATGGTCCTCATGTCCACTTTGATAATGTTGTCTGTGCAAGGCAGAACGAAAAACAGACCTGTTGGAGAAGACATGGCAAATTGTTAAATACAGCAGACATCAATCAAGACATAAGTTGCTGCTCTGTGTTGCCCATGAAAGATGGAGGATAGAGTACATTGCATTACAACAGCTAGGTCATATCATACAGTAGTTTGGACTACTGTAACACACTCTACACAGGGCTGCCTTTGGAAACTGGAAACTTCAGCGGGTCCAAAATTCTGCGGCCAGAATGCTAACTGGGGCCAGTTATAGGGAGCATATAAAACAGCGTAATTGGCTGCCTGTTTGTTTCCAGGCACAATTCAAAGTGGTGGTCATGCTTGGGTTCAGACTATCTAAAAGACTGCCTTTCCTGATACAAACCTGCCAGAACTTAAAGATCATCAGGGGAAGGCTTTCTCTTGGTCCTGCCACCATCACAGGCTCACTTGGTGAGGACGTCAGAGAGCGCCTTCTCAGTGGCTGCTCCCATCCTCTGAAACTCCCTTCTCAAGAGGCTAGGCTTCCACACTATGTGAAAGACTATGGGGCTGTCAAAATGGTGAAAATACTCCTCATGGAATTCACTGGGAATACAACCTGTCTAAATGGGATCCCACATCAATCCACAGTATTTGAAAGGAGGGGGCCCAAAAAACAGCAAAAACAGTGCAGGAAAAGCCTTTGCAGCTTTTCCCATGGTTTTTTAAAAATAGCCAGGGGGGTGCGGATTCCCGCTCTTTGGGACAAGCATATTTGCTTTGAATTGCTTTCCCATAAGAGATGAAGCACAAGGCTGATTGGCCAGGCGAGGGGAGGTGGGGCTTGCTAACAAGGCAAGCGCCTACTGCTACTGTGTTGGATTTTCACCTTAGCAAGTGATTGCTAAGGTGATAAAATGGTTTTTGTGTGTGTGTGTTTTGCTGTCCTTTTAAATTAAAAAAAAATCACTCCATTGCTCTAGCACACCATAGACATCTGTGTGTTTTTTTTTTTTTTAAAAAAGGTTGGCACAGCTAAGTATTAAGTGAGTAAATCACTTGTGGCTGCCATCTGACATGCAAAGCTTATGAGGGTTTCTAGGGGCAAAAACACTGTTAAGATAAGTTGCTGCTGCTGTGAAGTGCCATTACTGTGAGGTACTCGGGGTTTTCTTTCATCATATAGATGGGGCCTGTATCTCTCTATACAAACCTGCCAGAATTTTATGATTCATATGCGAACATTTTCTCTCAGTCCCACCGCCATCACAGGCCTGTCTAGCAATGACATGGGAGCAAGCCTTCAGGGTGGCTGCTCCAAAGCTGTGGAACTCCCTCCCATAGGAAGCTAGGCTGGCCTCCTCTCTGCTCTTCCCCCCACTCCATTGTCTCTGAGGGAAGGATTAATGGGTGGTGTAATTGTATGATTATCATTATCATTGGATGTTGTTGTTGTTGTTGTTTTAAATCTTGGGGGGTCCACAGCAACAAAATATATTTAAAGGGGGTCCTTGTAAAGAAAAGGTTAAGAGCCATTGATTTACAACCCCTATATAGGATCTTGACCACTATCTCCACCAAAACAAGTACCATGCAGTGGGGCTACCACAAAATACCTCTTTGCATTGGGCCTCTGTTTATTTTACACACACACACACACACACACACACACTTACCTGGCCCTTTTGCCCCTCCTTTCAGGATGCGCCCCAGCCGAAAGATGATGGCTCGTTCATATTCCTTGACGATCTGGGTGAGAAAAAAGAAAGCACAGATAATTTTCAGAGCATGTTCTTTCTCTTATCCTGAACAATTCAACCTGTTTTTGTACATTCCCATCTAGTGTACACAGTATGCAATGGGATGGAGGGAGAAGAAGCTGAGAGAAACAGAATGTTAAAAGCCGGCTAAATTTCGAGCATAAAATGTCACAGCAGTGCAAAGGGACCCAAATTTCATCAAGCTTAGGGAGGAAAAACAACACCAATCATATCTATCTATCTATCTATCTATCTATATCTATCACTGTCTGACAGCCAGCATGGTGTAATGGTTTGAGTGTTGGACTATACCTCTGGAGAGCAAGGTTCAAATCTCCACTCAGTCAGGAAACTGAGTGGGTAACCTTGGGCAAATGACACTCTCTCAGCCTCAGAGGAAGGCAAAGGCAACCCCCCTCTGAACAAATCTTGCTAAGAAAATCCTGTGATAGGGTTGCCAAAAGTTGGAAACAACTTGAAGTCACACAACAGTATTGCTGCTGGTCTATTTCCAGGCACAATTCAAAGTGCTGGTTATGACCTATAAAGCCCTTCATGGTTTAGGCTCAGACTGTCTGACAGACCATTATATGCCACCCTCTCACTGCTGGTGTTCTTCTCTTCCTAAGAAGTCACAGCTGTAGTTTACAGGACCAGCCCAAGACATTTTGCTGCCTGGAACAGTGATAGTGCTCCCTTCCCATTCCATGAAAAAAAAAAAAAACCAGCTGAGGACAGCAACTGAATTTTTATTTTAATACTTGTCAGTGACTGCAAGAGCCATCTAGTGCAACCCCCAGCCATGCAGGAATACATAACTACAACATTAATGGAAAATGCCCATCCAATCTCTGTTTAAAGACTTCCAAAGATGGGGAGTCCACCACTCTCTGAAACAGTCCATTCCACTGGCAGACAGCTCTTACAGTAAAAAAGTTCTTCACAATGTTTAGATAGAATCTCTTTTCTTATTTGAATTCACTGGTTTGTGTTCTAGTCTCTGAAGCAGCGGAAAACAAGCTTGCTCCATCTTCTATATGACATCCCTTCAGATATTTAAAGATAGCTATCATGTCACCTCTCTTCTTCAAGCTAAGCATATCCAGCTCCCTAAGACATTCCTCAAAAGGCTTGCTTTCCAGATCTTTGATCATATTGGTTGCTCTTCTCTGGACCTCTTGCAGCTTGTTGATATCCTTCTTGAACTGTGGTGTCCAGAACTGAACACAGTATTCCAGGTGAGGTCTGACCAAAGCAGAATAGAGTGGCATTACTACCTCCCTCAATCTGGACACCTTCTCCTCTTGATGCACCCCAGGATTGCACTGGCTTTTTTGGCTGCTGCGTCACACTGTTGACTTATGTTTAGCTTGTGATCCATGAAGACCCCCTAGATTCTTTTCACATGTACTGCTTTCAAGCCAGGTGTCACTCATCCTATATTTGTTCATTACATTTTTCTTGCCTAGATGTCTTTTGTGTGTGCAAGCACACATTCAAGTTGCCTGTCAACTTGTGGCAACCCCATGAATTTCTTAGGCAAAGAATACTCAGAGGTGGTTTTGCCAGTACCCGTGTTGAAATTCATTTTGTTAGTTTTGACCCAACTCTCCAATCTGTCAAGATCATTTTGAATTCTGATTCTGTCTCTGGGGTATTAGCTACCTGCGAGCAACATGCAATAGGATAGTAGCTAATACCACACTTGTGTGGTCACAGGCTAATTTACAGGGTCCAAAGCAGACTGAGGAGCACACTCAGCAACGTTCTCCATAAGAGGAGAAAAGCCAGGATGCCTGGCAAGAACAGTCAGGAAGCCAGCACTGCAGATGCCTAATGGTAGGGCCATTACATACACAGCTTAAATATACCGTACAACTTAAATATACAGCTCGCCCGCCATATCTGTGGGGGATACATTCCCAGACTTACCGTAAATACTTGAAACCACAGGTAATAGCGAATCCTATAGAATCATACTGGAGGACCTAGGAAATGCATAGACAGGCCATCTCTCTAGGCCTCTCCAGTGCAACTCTATGGTAACTTCCAGCAGAAGTTACCATAAAGTTGCGCTTGAGGACCTAGGAAATGCCTAGAGAGGATGACTCTCTGAGCAGCTCCAGAGCAATTTTACAGTAACTTCCAGCAGAGGTTACCATAGAGCTATGCTGGAGAACCTGGGAAATGCTAAGCCAGGCTATATTTTTCAGATGATGGATAACTGAAACTGTGGGTACCAGCCCTGTGCATACAAAGGGTGAGCTGTAGTTCCAGTATCAGGGGCAGTCTTCTCAGCAGTCACATCTTTCATAGCTGCCTCTTACATCTCTTCTCCAAGGGAGACTGGAAGGAGCAACAATGGGGAATTGGCAACAGGATTTGGAAACACCGGCATCATGAATACTTACCTTTATGCACAGCCAGATGGATAAGGGGAAAGTCACAAGAACCAAGAAGAATGAAAAGACAACCAAGATCCATCCACAAAAACCAAGGCCACTGTAAGAGCTCTCTGGAGGAAAAATTAGAGATGCAAAGTGTCAGGAAATTTTGAAGCAACGGCGGGGGTGTGTGCTTTATATATATATATATATATATATATATTTGGAGGGTGGGAGGAAGTGAAATTTTCAGAAAAATTGAAAAATGCAACCTAGCACTCTTTAAAAATTAAAAGTCACTTTTGTTACTTTAGGAATATAAAATACATAAAACAAAGTTGGCTTAAACCTCAGTGACTTCACAGGCAGGGGTTTTTATTTTTATTTTACTGACTCCAACCATATGGACTTGATATATTCATGAGCTTTCAGTGGAGAAAAGCAACTGAGATTACAACAGACACAAAAACACAACCAGCGTACAAGGAGCCATGCAGTAGAAGAAGCCAGCTGACAACACGTTTGGGGCAGACAGAGAAAAATATTTTTTCCACAAGGAAGTTTATGCAATGTGTTTCCAGAAGATTTGGGGTGGGGGGCTGCCAACAGCTTTAGTGTGTTAGAAAAGAATCCTAGGTGATAGGTCTATGCAATAGACATTTACAGTGTCTCCATACTAAGTACTGTAGATACTGCAGAGCAAACAAAGGGGGGAAGTTCCAGCTGACCACAGCTGGAAACAGAATACTAAACTAAGAAACTTTTCCACATGTTGAGCATGGGTTCAAATGCTGAGTTATGGCCACCTCCACCAGTCATAATCATCCATGGAAAGCCATCATGCTTTCTGCCTTGCTGGCTGGAGAGAGTTGTATTCCAAAAGGTAACCTTTCCAAGCTGTGGAAATTTGTACAGCCAGGTTTGTAACCATGGTTATTTGCATCATTTTCGTGTTGTAAAAGAGAGGGACGGAGGGTAATGAGCCTCGCAAGTCAAAAAGGAAAAAGAAAACAAGTAGAAAACTCCCTAACATTACAGGTGATCCCATATAAATAAAGCATAAGATCAACTTCAGGTTTTCAGAATAAGAAATGTTACAATTATCTTAATGGCTTCTTATCATTCCCACATTCCAAAGGAGAGAAAAAATGTCTCATACTGGCCAACAAGAAGAGTATGACTTCATATTCTGGAATGTATACAAAATTTTCAGCGGAATCCCAAGGGCATCACTACAGTCTTGCTTGCCTTGGAGCAGTTTATGGGAAATGACACTCAGGAAAACAGGAAACAAAATATAGTTAGGCAGATCTATCATCTACTGCATCGGTCTCTCTCCAAGACAGTGCATTCTGCTTGGTACACACAAAATGTATTTTGTCCTGCAGCATTTCCTGCACCCCATGAGGATGGGAAAAACCTTTATCTCCTTTTGGCAAGTCAACTTTTATTTCTAAAGCCTCTATGGTTTATTTTCTTTAAACATGGTTAAATGTGACATCTGGAGACATAAACCACAGTTAAAGACTAGCCACAAGCCAGTATGCAAAAAACAGTGTGATGGGCTTGCAAACCATAGCTAAGCATGGCTTCTGAGCCAGCTGTAGTAGCTGTTCATGCCTTTTAAAGCAATAGGGATTATGAACAAAAGAAGACCCCTGTTGAATCAGACCAAAGACCTGTTTCGTCCAGGAGTTTGTTCACAAAATGACCAATCAGTTGCCGTAGTGGGAAGCCCACAAACTAGACATGAGATGAATATCAGCAGCCTGTGCATGTTCCTCAGGAACAGGAACATTGGCTAGTAGCCACTGGAGGGTACTGAGGTACACATATATCTACTTATAGATATAATATGCATCATGACCAGCATCCACAGATTGTTCCATTCTCCATAAATGGGACTAGTAGCCATTATAACTAGTAGCCACTGGGTACAGGAGGGCATTAACCAGAGATCATCCCATTCTCCATCAATTTGTCCGAGCCCCTTTTAAAGCCACCCACACTGGCTGTCATCATTACTTGTAGTAAGACTTCAAAGTCTCCTTCTTTGGAGGTTTTTAAACAGAGGCTGGACGGCCATCTGTCGGGAATGCTTTGATTGTTTATTCCTGCATTGCAGGGAGTTGGACTGGATGGCCCTTGTGGTCCCTTTCAGCTCTATGATTCTAAGCCCCAAACATTGTGGGACAGAATCTCGGAGGATCCTGCTCTACTAATTTCCCCCTTTGAAGGGCTGAAGTTATTCTAGTTTTTTAGTTGTTGATTTCTATCAAGTTGACTTCAAACTAGTGGTACAAAGAGAGAGAGAGATGCTCAATTTCTACAAGGCTGCCTGGGTTTTGTACAATAAAAACTATGAGAAACACAGTGCTCTTGCTCTGGCTTAACTTTAAGAACCAGGAACAGAAAGAGAAAGAAGAAGAGTAAAACATCAATGGTGCAGCTGCCTCTCTGTCTCTGAAGCCAGTGGAGATATGCTCAAAATAATTGATTACTATGGCCTGCATCCTATGATTATAAGGCTGGGTCAGAATTTTATTAAGGCATGCTTGTTTCAGATAATTTGTTTCAGGCCAAGAAGAAGAGAGCGTGGAAATGCTGTAAATTAATTTAGTTTTGCAATCATCTTGTCTTGTTTTGGGGGCAGTGGCAGGAAGAGTAAGAAGCGTTTAAGACATGATGTAATCTAAACTATAGGTAAAAGAAAGATTTTGCTTTACAAAAGGAAAATCTCTTTAATTGTTTTGCTGGCCAGAAAAAAACAAGAGCTGCTTGTAAAATATTAACGGCCTGGGGCTCAAATCCAAGGAGAAGTTACTAATTGCTAGGTTCCAGAATGCCAAAGTTTGCAAGCTTACACAGTCTGATTTAATGGATAGGACAGCTGTTCAGAGTATAATAAGATAAGTGACATTTACAGCTCAACACACCCAAGGTTGATGTGTTTGACTTTAAGATGAGAACCCCTCCTTGCTGACTCAGGTTCAACTCCCCACTCAGCCATGAAATTCACTGTGTGTCTTTCAACCAATCACCCTCTCACAGCCTAATCTACCTCACAGGGTTGTTGTGAGAATAAAAGTGGGGAGGAAGAGAGCAATATACCTTGAGCCCATAGGAGGAAAGGTGGGATATAAATGTAACAAACACATAAATATACATTATTAAGTTAAGTCCACCCCCCCCCACCGTTTCCCATTTTGACAAAAGGTTCAAACCACAACAATATACACACATTACAATAAAGCAGAAAACAGTTAGTGAGGGAAATAGGGAAGGGAATTGGAGAAGAGCTAAATAAGGTTTTGGGGGCTGAGAGGTTGGGGAAAGTTCAGAGAGAAGTGTAAACTTTGTTTGAAACTGAGGTGTTACAGTGGATGGGTCGCCCCTCTGCCCCCATCCACGGCACCAATATCCACCAATATTTCAGTTATCAAAGGGACACAAAAAAAGGGATGCATACTGAAAAATTGTGCCAGAAAATGCCTAGAGAGGTGTCCTCTCTAAGAATCACTAGGTCCTCCAATGCAACTCTATAGTATGTTTGTACATGAAGTCGTTTACTTTAATAGGGTTTGATATTATCCGCAGTTTCATTCATACACATTAAGCCTAGGAATATATCCCCCGCAGATATATAGAATCATAGAATTGTAGAGTTGGAAGAGACCGTGTGTGTGACCTGTACTGTATGTAGAGCCAGAATAAGGTTGATGTTTATTTTATTTGCTAGAGAATATAGCAACCCCGTGAATTTTACAGAGTTTTCTTAGACAAAGAATGGTTTTGACATTGTCTTTTTCTGAACTGTGGCCTACATCACCTGGTACTCTTTGGTGGTCACTCGTCCAAGTACTAACTAAGCTGGGCCCCCTCTTAGCTTTCAAGATCATACAGGATCTGGTACCTTCAACATATTTAGACCTCAGTAAAATTTTGTGTTCAAGGCAGAGTAGTTGCCTAGTAGAAATGTCATCTGGAAGCATCTTGATGACTAAGGGAGAATCCACACTACACAAATAATTCAGTTTGAAATGGGATGATTTGTCATGGCTCCTTCCTACTGAATCCTCGGATTTGTCGTTTTACAAGATCTTTAGCCTTCTCTGCCAAAGAGTGTTGGTGCCCCACCACACTACAAATCCCAGGATTCCTTAGGAAGAAGCCATGACAAATAATCCAGTTTCAAGCTGGATTACAGTGGGCCCTTGGTATTTGCTGGGGTTTGTTTCCAGGACCCCCCCCCCATGGATACAAAAAACTGTGGATACTCAAGTCCCATTATATACAATGGCATAGCAAAATGGTATCCCTTATATAAAATGGCAAAATCAAGGTTTGTTTTGTTGGGGGGACTGGAATATTTTCAAGTTGTGGATGGTTGAATCTGTGGATGCAGAATCCATGGATACAGAAGGCTGACTGTAATTGTGTATTGTGGATGCACATCAGTAATACGGGAAGGGGAATTTTCCTCCTTCCCTTCTATTTCCTTCCATCCTGTTGCCCTGGCTTCCCATTGCCCAGACTTCCCATTGGCATCCAAGAATGACACATTGGCATTCTGACCAGAGACACAGACAAGGAACACAGAAGACGTGAGGAGATGCATAATCATTCATAGAGTTCTGTTTGCCCTCCTGATATGTGCCTCCACACTAGTGGTCGGGGAGAATTTTGTTTCTGTTTGGTTTTGATAAGTTTCTCTCCTCAAAACAGTAAGAGTTACAGTGTTATTTGCACACAAGACTTTTACAGAAAGGAAGCAAACAAATAGAACGTAACTCAGTAATAAGCATTTGTAACACTGTATTTCTAACCATAACAGCAGGAAGGGCCTAATTTATACAAATAATCGTTTGCAAACTTCTTTTGGTCTAGTTTTAAACTACATTAAAAACATTGTGACTTTCTGGGTGATTTTAATATTTCATCCTTCCATCCATATTGAAAGCAGCAACTTGCTGAAATGAGTTGAAAGGGATACCTATATTGGTTGGATAACCTCCCTTTAGCCACTTGATAAAGTTTAGACTAAACCAACATACACACCATGTTTCAATATCCCCCAAACCACAGGGGCAGAATCTAAAGACAACCAAGATTCCTTCATATTGTCTACCCAACAACAGAGATTGTTGCATTAAACCTTGACAGTGTAAAAGCTACGCAATATTCTGGGATAGTTAGGTTCTGTAGCTAGCTTTCCCTAATGTTAGGCACAATGCTAGTTAACTAAGTGTATCTCTTTCATTGGAGCCAAATATAATTGAATATTACACAAACAATCACAATTTAAGTCCATAGACAGACAGATAGATAGAGATAACAATGCAACAAATTGTATATTAAAATTGACATATATACATTGTCCCAAAAGTTGCAGTGAGGTGCCAAAGCAGGACTTGATGGCAGGACTCTTCTGCCTATGCTGCTCATTACTACCGCAATATTTTGATATAGTCTTAAAGCCCTAAATAAAAGATATAATAAGGTGGGTGCAAATGCAATATAGAAATAACAGTAGGCCCTCAGTATCCACGGGAGTTTGACTCCAGGACAACCCCACCACCACCGTGGATATCAAAATCCATGGATGCTCAAGTTTCATTATATACAATGGTGTAGTAAAATGGCACCCCCTTATATAAAATAGCAAATAGCAATATTTGCTTTTTGGATTTTTTTTTCAGAATATTTTTGAGCTGTGGTTGATTGAATCCCTGGATTCAGAACCTGTGGATATGAAAGGCTGACTTGTACAGTGCAAAGAATTTACCCTTTTTGTTCCCTCCTTAAATGCATAACTGAAAATACCACTATCTTATTCAAGGTGAAAACGGCCTGCTCCTTAGACCTGGGAACTGCAGCTCCTCTCAAATTCCTATAGTCGCAGTACAGCCCCTTCCTGAGGGTTTCCCCACCCATGAGGCCAAAACATAGTTCATAAGGTTACATAAGCAGATACAATTTGCTTGAGCCAAGTGGTTCTATCTCTCTGCATGTCTAGAAACTCACCACGGGACTTTTTTTGCCAAACATTCTCTCTCAGCCTAACCTACTTTATAAGGTGTTTGTGTGGACAAAGTGGATGACAGACATATATATCCTTTCCCACACCTCATTCAGTCTGTAAATTGGTATCACACAATGGAGCTGTATCTGCTCCTGCCTTGCTTTTGTAGCACAGGGGAATAGAAATGTATTACTCATTATTCCAACAGTATTTCAAAGTTCATTTTGACTAGCAAAAGCCAGCAGTACTGGATTCACCATGAGATCCAAGTCCAAATCTCCACTCAGCCATGAAACTCACTGAGTAACCTCGGGGTCAATCACTTCTTTTCATCCTGGGCTACTTTACAGGGTTGTGTGAACCAGGTAAGAAAATGGAGAGTTCATTGGCAGAAAAGCAAGATAGAAGTCTAACTAAGAAAAGCGTCAGTGCTGTTGCTTCCACACTACACTGCTTTTGTTGTGCCTCATTAGATGGATCTAGACAATTTTCTTTCTCCTTTGCAACCTTCCTGGGTGTGCACGCTTTGATTCTGTTAAGAAGACTCTGCTAAGGAAAAAAAAAAAAAAAAAGCAAAGCCGCACACAATGTTTTGATTAGTAATGCTAGGAGTCCCTTTTTGCAAATAACAGAGTCTTAGCTGGTACTTTTAGGATGGTACTTTTAGGATGGTCAGATGCAAATTGGGCCTTTAATTTGTGCCTTTAACAGTTGTATATGTGTAGAGGGGGCAGGGTATATGTGTAGAAGTTGCAGGCGGCCTGTATTTTTTTTACATCTGGCCACATGTGACACAACATAGCAGGCAACATTGGAGGCAGAGTTGGGCAAAACGAAAATGTTGCATACTATCATACCTGGAATTCAATTGCCAGGAAGCTCATAGAAGAAACCATATGCAAAACCACAATGAACATCTTTGCATCAGTGTTGCTTCAATGTACAGTACTTCCCGTAAACACATTTCCTCTACAACAGCATGCAACTTTGGGACTTCATTGGGTTTTTTAAAAATTGCTCTCAGTTTCAACATCCTCAGTCTTTCTTCGACAAACTAAAGCTCACCACCACACTTCTGTCTGCAGCTGATTACAGTTCCCTGTTAAACGGTTTCACTGTTACAATTCTGCCCAGAAATGAACAAAGTGCTAGTTATTACCTATAAAAAGCCTTACGTGGCTTAGGACCAGACCATCTCAGCCTCCAAGGAAGGCAATGGCAAACCCCCTCTGAACAAACCTTGCCAAGGACAGCAAGGTGGAGAAAAATGATCTTTCCAGTAACAAAGTACAGTATCAATCTTTTAGCAGTCAAAAGGTTGCAAAAAAATACACTTCTGTTGTCCATTTGTTAATTTCCAAGAAACAGGTAAATACTGTAATTCAAAAGAACATGCATGTCCCTGAATATCAAGGAACTTTCCAAAACCATATTCATGTGATTACCTCCTCCCAAAATGTAGTTACTATGAGACAACTGCAAAACATGAATTAAGGAAGCATTAGCTGTACTACATCTCCAACAATTTGCTGATTTAGAAAGCCCTTTCTTGAATAGATGTTGTGGCAACCAATATACCCAAAAGAGCAGTTTGTGCTGTATAAGATGTTCCTGTGCCTTCCACTCATGCACCCCAGAACAGAAGCAGATGGTCCAAATGTGGCTTTGCAGATGGCTCTTAAGATGACCACCAGCACTTACAGCACCAGCAGAAACCTGCAGCCCTCCTACATTCTTGGAGAGTAATTCCCATTAATATCTCCAGAACCACCTATGCATGGTAGAGGTTATGAGAATGGTTGTTACCCCCAACAGGTTGGGGGTAAAGAAGGAAAGTCACCCATATCCAATGATAGCTTTTTGTGGCCAAGGTTGTTCTGTCCCACTGAAACTATCCTCTGGAGAATCTCAATTTTGGGATGGGCAGTTTCAAAGTTTGGGAGGAACAGGAAGAAGTGGATGCGGCCAACATTACATGTGCCTGCAAACCGACATAGTTTCTGCAGATGCACATAACTCACCTGCACCCGACAAACATTACTCAGTGTACATTTATTTATGAATGCATTGTAAATGAAGACAAAAAAAAGCAAATCAAGGCAAGCAGGGTCTCCTGTTCTGCAACCGGGCGTAGTTCCAGGCTTCCCCAAGGGCTCATTTAGTACCAGACATGGACACATGTTACTGCTATAGCGGAAAACAGTGGATGGTACACAGTAGATAAGCATTCCAGTCCTTTTGCTGATGAGATCCAGCATCCCCTCACAGGCAATGGTAGTGATGGGCCCCTAAATAACTAATTCTGCCCAGACTATCCCCAGACAGAGATCAAATTCTCCATATGTGGCTACATGGGGCTCCTGGACTGAGATGCCACCCTTCCAGGGAAAGACTGCTAGCAGTTAGACTCCAGGGTTATACAGTACAGAAGCAAATAAAGAAAATAAAAGTGCACAATTGTGAGATGTCTGCCCTGACTCTATAGCTACAAGAACTGTGCTAGGAGTTTAGCAGCACAGGAAAATTAACTACCCCAGTCCATTTTCAGTCTTCATCTTTTCCCAGCCTGGGAGCACCAGGCAAATGCAAAAAGTGTCAAATAAGGTCTCCAATACACATTGACTTATTCATGCTACTAGACAGCTGTTAAAGACTCTAAAAACCATCCGCTTGGTGACAGAGGCTCAACTTACTACACTAAGTCCATAAGAAACATCAAAGTCCAAAAGCTATCATCACGCAAAGCCTTTCTTTGCCCAACATGATCTCCACATCCAGGGCAACTCAAGACATTTTGCTGTCTCAGGCAGAAGACATAGTGGTCCATTCCATATCTAGAAGTCAGCTGGACTGAGAACTGAGATTCCCACACACACACCCCTGCAAGACTGGCTGGTGATGGAGCGGGGACAAGGGAACCAAGGCAGTCTGCATGACACACAGATATGTCCTGCAGCAACTTATGCTGCCACCTCTGAGCATCTGCCACCTGGGTTGACCACCTCAAGACTGCATTTTTTTCATCAACAGGCACAAGGGATTCAGAGTGGAACAACGTCAAGTCAGCACCTACTAATTTTTCTTCCCCCCAGACCAGAGGGATTTAGCCATCATTACCAAGATCCTCATCTCCTCATTAGCTTAGGTATCTGACGCCTCTTGGGCCAAGGATCCACTGAGGCTACCATTTAATACACATCTACCTTTAAAAAACCACACATTTCTATTGGATTTTTAAAGTATGATTATCAAGAAATGAAACAGAAAAGAAAAAGAGAGAAAAGGCAGTAAGCATAGATAGGCATATAAGTTGACAATAAGCTGAACATTTTTCCCAAAACACATTTCCTTGAAGTTGGCATCTATAAAATACGCATTCATGCATCGCTAAAAGCAGTGAGATCTGCTGACTGTGGGATATTAGGTGGTGAATGTTTGTCTTTCCAACCTTGGAGTGTAATTGTTTTTGCAATGGTAAAAAGCACACAGGATCCAACAATGTTGTGTGCTTTCAAGACATTTCCAACTAATGACGACTCTAAGGGGAACCTATCATAGGATTTTCTTGGCAAGATGTGTTCAGAGGGGGTTTGCCTTTGGCTTCTTCTGAGGCTGAGAGAGTGTGACATCCCCAGCATCATCCAGTGGATTTCCATGGCCAAGGGGGGGATTTAAATCGTGGTCTTCAGAGTCGTAGTCCAATGCTCAAACCACTACACAACACTGGCTCCAACAATGTTGATCCTCAGTTAAATTCCACATCACAGAAATATAATTTAGAACATATGTATCCCCATGTGCCCCAAAGTGGGGATTACATCGGAATAGACCATATAGGACAGCACTATATAAGAATCCCCACACACACACAAAGTATTTGTTTATACTATTTTTTTCTTTGCACAGCATTGACAACTTGTAAGTGGAACTTAGAGGGAAAAGACATCTGAAATTCCTTTCTAATGAGCATACAGATTTCTTTTTGCCATGTACACATTTCTTAACTGTAACTGAGTTGTGCCCAATGCCTCCCATCAATCTATCTTTCATCCTCTCATTTACTCAAAACATGACAATGTCACTGGAGAAAGTGGATAAGAATAACCGGGTTTCTTGCTTCTAAATTCAACAGGTAGTCAACAAGAATTTGATTGTATATTGCTGCATGGCAGGGTGTTAGACTGGATGGCCCTTGTGGTCTCTTCCAACTCTATGATTCTATAAGAAGCCCTGCTGGCTGATAATAGTGACTGAGAACAGTAAACAAATAATGCAATTTTTAAAAACTAATAAGCAGCCTCCTCTATGGGAAAGCTTTCTTGAGTCTTGAATTAAATAACTGAGGCACTGAGTTTTCCTACTGTAAGGATTCACAAGTACTGTACAGTACAATGCAAAGTTAAGTTGAAGAAGGAGAAAGGTATAGGGAGAGAGCCAAACTGAATTACACAAAGCCAAGCCGGACCGTAGAATCATAGAGCTGGAAGAGACCACAAGGGCCATCCAGTCCAACCCCCTGCCACGCAGAGTATGGAAGCACATCCTACCATGTCTGATCACAGTCTGAGCATTCATGGGGGCATCCAGACTAGAGAAATAATCCAGGTTGAAACTGGATTATTTGCATAGCTCCTTCCTATGGAATCCTGGGATTTGTAGTTTGGTGAGGCACCAGCACTCTGTAAGAGAACATAAAGACCTTGTAGAACTACAAATCCCAGGATTCTATAGGAAGGAGCCATGCGAATAATCCAGTTTCAACCTGGATTATTTGTGTCAAGTGGATTCACCTAAATTTCTAGTCCTTTAGGAATGATATGCCCAAAGACTGCCTTTATTTCACTAGAGCAAGTTCTAAGCCTTAGGTACAGTTCAGCCTAAACCAGTTCTGTCTAAGTAGACACCCAGAAACACACATTTTACATCCTCCAAATCAACCAACCGTCCCCCAGCAAAAAATACAATAAAATAAAAATCTTTGACAATGGTAAGGAGGAGGATGAGCATGATTAGCATTCCTGACAGGATGTGGTTGATTAGTATTTGTAACTTTACTGCTTTATTATTTGTAATTGCTTGAAATGGTCAGTAGACTAAGGTAGAATCCACACTCCACAAATAATCCAGTTTGCAACTGGATGATTTGCCAGGGCTCCTTCCTATGGAATCCTAGGATTTGTTATTTTACAAAGTCTTTAGCCTTCTCTGCCAAAGAGTGCTGGTGCCTCTCCAAAACTACAGATCCCAGGATTCCATAGGGAGGATCCATGGCAAATAATCCACTTTCAAACTGGATTATTTGTGGGGTGTGGACGCTGTGTTATCGAATAAATAAAGCAGTGTGGTTGGCTGAGAAACTGAAAACTATGCACACACTTCCACCAGCCTTAAATTGGAATCGGTTACGCAGTAAAGAGACAGGCACACTCGGTGCATGTTCAGAAGCCCAAAGGTTTCGCAAGTGGAGCCCCAGATAAGGGGGGGGGGGTCGGGCTGGAACCGTGGGCAGGGGGGACTCTTGCTTTCGAGGTCACGGGATAGGCCTCCCCACGAGCCCACTACAGAACAAGGGACCCCGCGCCAGCTTCTTTCTGGCTGCGAGGACCCGGCGCCAAGAAGGCTCTCTGCACTCGCTCAGAGGCACGCTGGGCTTTAGGAACGCTTTACGGAGCAACAGGCCCATATCCAAAGAGAAGGGAGTTTCTAACTAAAGGGAGCAGGAAATCGTGGGCGTCCCCGCTTCCTTCCCCACCCCAGGGAAGGGTCGCCTTCCTTCTGGCCTCTCCCACCTCCGATCTTGATGGGTTCGCGTTTCCCGCGGACGCCTTTTTCCGCGTCCTCCATGACGCCCACCGACCCGGCCAGCTCTGCAGCTCCTGCACCGCTTCCACCGTCCGCACAAATCCAACGCGCGACGCGACTGGGGCGCGGACCCGGAGTCCTGGCATCTCCCTTTAGGCTCGAAGGGAGGAGCCCCGCCCCCTTTCCAAGGCCACACCCCCTGTCCAAGGCCCCGCCCCTCGCCAGGAGAACAACAAGGCGTGCATTTGAGTAAAGGGAGAGGAATAGATTCAGAGATCTGTGCCTCCCTTGAAGACGGCCCATTGTCACCCGCGCTGAAAGCGTGTAGGGCAGACGACCTACGGGACCCCATAAGTCTGGGGAGAGGAACCTCAGGCTAAAGAGGGCTGAACCCGGCCCTTCTGGAGTGCTAATGTGCCCCTCCCCGGTTCATGGACTCTGGAGCTGGGGGCAAGGGGAGCTCAAGCGCCCACCCACAGGGTTAGGTGGGATTGAACCCCCTCCCCTAAATGATCAGGGGAAATGGGAGTACCAAGACTCCTATGCCAGTGGCTCTTCGCCTTTTCTTTACCAGGGACCCCCTTTAAATATCTTTTGTTGCTGTGGACCCCCAAGACGCAAGATTTAAAACCATAACAACATCAACAATGCCTGATGATAATAATACAACAATACAATTACACCATTCCCTCAGAGGCTCTGGAGGGGAAGGGAAGACTTATCTCCTGCTTTTTCCTGCAAGTTTGTGGCTGAAGTGGATTGAATGGCAATGCACAAGCCAAGCCAGCCAGCCTTTGCCTTGGGTTCTGTCATCTGGCCACTCCACTGCAGGGAAGAGACAGGCCAAGCACCCTCCTTCGAGGACCCCCTGTGACGACATTGCAGACCCCTGGGGGTCCCTGGACCATAGGTTATGAACCACTAGGCTATGCAGTTGAGTGTACTGAATGATCATTATACAGTATTGCCATTACTTTCATGGTGTCTGTATATGTCTTCAAGTCACCTGTCAACTTATGGTGACCCCATTAATTTCATAGGATTTTCTTAGGCAAGGAATTCTCAGAGGTGTTCCTCCCCCCAGTTTTCTCCCCTCCCAGTCCCTTCCTCTGAAATATAGCCTACAAGTATCTGGTATTCATTGGTGGTCTCCCATTCAAGTACTAACCAGGGCTGATCCTGCGTAGCTTCCAAGATCAGACAGGATCTGGTGCCAGTAGAGTATTTAAGGCCTGCTTTCATGGTACTTGGATTGTTATTAGCTTCAGTTGGTTGATTGCTTTGTTGCAAGGCAGTCTATGTTTTCATTCAAAGAAAATTTCTTAATTTGTGTCAGTATACAAAGGGATCTTGTAGCAACTTTGAGACTGAGAGAAAGAAGTTTGTAGCATAAAGTTTCATAGACTGAGTTGACAAATGCTTAGGCTGCGAACATCAGACTAAATAGACTAAGTCTACAAAAGCTTAAGCTACAAACTTCTTTGGATTAGTCTCAAAGGTGCTACAAGATGAAGTTCTTTACCAGCCTGCACCACAGGATAAACACCACCATCCCCACATTGGCCGTCGGCAAATGTGTGCTCAGGTCCATTCAGCAGTTCACCTACCTGGGAAGCATCATCTCCTCAGATGCCAAGATTGACAAAGAGATCGATCACAGATTAGCAAAGGCATATAGTGCATTTGGAAGACTTCACAAAAGAGTCTGGAGCAATAAACACCTGAGGCAAAGCACAAAAATCAGTGTGTATAGAGCCATTGTACTGTCTATCCTCCTTTATGGATCTGAAACATGGGTCACCTATCGCCACCACCTACGACTCCTCGAGCGCTTTCATCAGCGCTGTATATGCACAATCCTAAATATACACTGGACTGACTATGTGACGAATGTTGCTGTCCTTGAGCAAGCAGGGATCACCAGTATTGAGGCCATGATACTGAGAAAGCAGCTGCGCTGGGCAGGGCACGTTTCTAGGATGGAGGACCATCGCCTCCCAAAAATACTACTCTACGGTGAACTCGCCATGGGTCAGCGTAAGAGGGGCGCTCCAAAAAAGCGATACAAAGACTCCCTGAAACATCTCAGGCTCGGCCAAATTGATCACCAACAATGGTCCGCCCTGGCCTCACATCAGGAGGCATGGAGACGCACTATCTACAATGCTACAGCCTTATTTGAGAACTCATGCCAAACAAGTCTTGAAGAGAAACGACAACGCAGAAAGAATCACAACCCAAAAACATCACCCAAGGAGACCTTCTGCTGTGCTTTTTGCAACCGGACTTGTTTATCTCGGATTGGCCTTTTTAGTCATCAGTGCGCTTGCAGAAAGCACGGGATGAGTCCTTCCTGAATCTTCGTTTGCGAAGAAAAGCCAGAGAGAGAGAGAGGGGGGCTACAAGATACCTTTTGTTTTCTAATTATTTTGTTAAAATCATACCTTAAAGTAGTCAAAATTAATAATGACCTTTCTGCTGGTGTTGACCCACTTTCCTAACCTTAAAAACAGTTCTGGGGGCCTTACCCTGGTGTTACCCAGATGGTCACGCCATTTACCCCATTATACCATTGTTTGATGGCTTCCAGAACTTGGAAAATTACTTTATAGTTTTGTGAGATATTTAGCCTTCTCTGGTGTCACAACAAACTACAAATCCCAAGACTCCATATGATGGAACCATAATTGTTAAAGTGGTGTCAAACTGCATCATTTCTGCAGTGGTGTCAGCAGCCTGAGTCTCCACATTGGCTTTCAGCCTGGGTCATGCACATATACCCCCATGTTGAAATTGTTAATGGAGGATCTACCCACTCTGGCATCATAAGGAGATAGCCCTAGATCACAGGTTTGGGCCTTGAAATTTAAAGACTTAGGATAATGCTGCCATGAAGTCTGCATCTGCCCAGTTTTTTAAAAAACCCTTAAAAACATTTTGCTCATCATTTTAAAAGACAAGTAAGTTTCATAACAGATTCCTTTACTCTTCAAGCACACCTCTATTCTCTGCGAATTTTTGGAAAGCCTTGGGAAAACTGCAAACGGAGCCAATACATATGCCTCTGGATATCAATACAACTTATCTTATCTTTGATGGATTGAAAATTTAATCTGAAAACAATTCTGAATTGCTGAATGTCCACTTACATTGTAACGAAATGTACACCTCTGGGTATATATTTACTCTTATACTAAATAGTAACATGCTTCTGCTAAAAATGATAGACTCTTCCTGATGAGTGACTTCAACTGTGATTTGAATAATTAAAAATTGAGTCCCTCAAAGAAAAAAAAAAACCAAATTAAATCATGAGTTAAATCAAATCAAGGCTGCTACAGACAGAATTAAGGGTGGCTTGGCTCCAAAGCAGAGAGGCTGAAAAGGGGGAAGTTTATTAGTGCTGTTTTGCAAAGGGGTAGTGGAAAAATTCGTGCAGTATATACAGCATTGTGACCTATCAGCTGGCCTTGCATTACACAATGAGAAAGGCAGTGAATAAGAGAGATACAGGTTGTGACATAACTCTAGTGAGCCATTTCAAAGATCCTGTTTAGATTTGGGATCACTTTTCTTACACGGTGCCCTTCTGTCATCACCCTTTCCATGAGTGGTGGAAGTTCTCTGCTTCTGGAAGGGCCCCCTTGGATCCAAACCATCATCTGTATACAACACAGCAACAAAATATAACATCTACCACCCATGTGTGCTCAAGGTTGTAGCTACAGGATTGATAGCACACAGCTCCTCTAAATAAGAATTCTGTTGCTGTTAACTGCTGTCAAGTCAACTTCGACTTATGGCAACCCCATGAATGAGAGATCTCCAATTCACCCGATCTTCAACAGCCCTGCTCAGGGCTTGCAGACTCTGGGCTGTCTGAGTGTATCTATCTGCAATGTGGTCTTCCTCTTTTCTTATTGCCTTCTACCTTGCCAAGCATGATTATCTTTTCTAAGGAGTCAGGTGATCCCTCTATGACAGTAGGAGCAGTAAACCCACTCCAAGTTATAACCCCAACTTTAAAGAATCTATCCAAGGTACCGAACTTTATTCCCCCACCCCAATAATTTCAGTACCCTGAATAGCTCCTTTGAAGTTCAGTTTAAAACCTGGAATAACTTCACTGCCCCAATGATACTGGAGTGATCAGCTGCCACTGGGTCAGAGAAGGGAAATTTTGGACTCTCTTGATGTTGAACACCTGTTCTTAACAATGATGTGGTGAGATAATTATAGACTCTGGATGTAACACCATTAGATAACCGTGGGGTTGTCTAAACGGTGAATATACTCCTCCCAGAATGCGAGGAGAATCCTACCTGTCTTAATGGGATCCTGCATCATTTCACTGTATTTGGAAGGAAATGGCTCGCAGCTTCTCCTGGAGTTTTTTAAAAAAACACAACAACAACAGTGAGGGGAATGTGCATTCCTGCTTGTTGGGATAAGTGATTCACTTTGAATCACTTTCCCATAGGAGAGGAAGCACAAATCTGATTGGCTGCTAACAGGGCAAGAGCCCAGCATCGCATGTTGATTTTTCACTTTAGTGAGTGAGCGCTAAAGCAAGAAAATGGGGTGTTGGTTTTTTCCTCTTTTTTTTTTTTTTGAAAAGCAAAATATCACTCCAGCACACAGTTTAAGTAGTTTAAAAAAATATTTGGCAGTGGTAGATTACAGTAGGTGAAAACATGAGTAATTCACTCATGGCTGCCATCTTAACTGGTGGGCATGCAAAGCTTTTGGGGGCTAAAAAACATTAAAACAAATTGCAGTTGCTGTGATTTCTCATTACTGCAGAGCAATCCATTTTTGGTGGGCTCATATAGATGGCACCTGTGTATTGTTTCACTTGCTTCAAAATTGTGATACGCTGGCCCTGCTGCATTTGGGGGGCTCTTTTGCTTATTCTGTGACCCTGAACTCTTGCCCCAAAGTCCTGCCCTAATGGAACAAAAAAGAGGGGTTGTAGAAGGAAGAAGCAAAGTTATATCTCTCTTTCTCGAATATTACATTCGGTTTTCCTCTCAGTCACATTGCTCAATCTGTTTCTCCTTAGCAAAATCTCCAGGAACTTAATGTATTTTACACACTTCCTGGTGAGAGTCATTAGGACATAATGCTTCTCTCGGTTTTGCTGGAAAGGGTGTGGTCTGACCAGCTTTGGAAACAGTCACTGAATAGGGAGATACACCTTTGTTTGGGCTGTACAATCCCCCCCCTTTTTTTAAATCATGATTTATATACACAATACATTTATATAATGGTGGCATAAATTTTGCCAGTGTTTTATAGAACCATCTGTGCAACCAGGGCAGGATGGAAATAGTTTAAATAGTTTTAAAATAATGTGTAGAAAGAGCATTACCACCCATTTGGACATCCAATTCAAATTGCAGTGCATTCTCTGAGAGGAGCGGAAGTGGAAAGCTGATTGGTCAGATGGATGCAGGGGGCAGGCTTTCTGGCAATGAAGTGGCTAGAAGCACCATTTTGGAAGGATGCTAGCCACAGATGCAGGCAAAATGTCAGAAAGAAACTATTCTGGAACACAGCCTCACAACCTGGAAAAAAACCAAGGAAAATCTATGGATACCGGCCGTGAAAGCCTTCTACTTCACAACCAAACAGCTGTTTTAAGCAGGAGTGTTTTAAGCACTTGCACACCTTTGATTTACAGTTTTTTAAAAATACTGTGCAACTTGTGGAGAATAATAATGCAAGCAATTCACTTGCAGCCACCATCTTCATTCGCAGGCATGGCTGTGTGTGAACTTCAAACATGGATAGCTTCTCATACCCGTGATTTTGCCAAAGTTCTGTGAAGACAAATGAACACTGCTGCAAATTTGGATTAATGCAGAGCAATCCACATTATGTATCACCTCTTCTTGACAAGCCCTCAGTTTAGTCATCTTGGCTTCTAGGCAGAGTTCAGGTTTGATGTGCTGTAAGGCCCATACATAGGTCTTTTTAGTGGACCATGGTATCTGTAGAACTTTCCCTCACCACTCCATTTCAAATGAGTTGATTTTCTTCCTGTCAGCTTTCTTCACTTTCCAGCTTTCACAACCATACACATTGAAATAAAAAATACAGTGGCATGGATGAGTTTGACATGGAGCAATGGATGCAAGCTCCAGGAACAGAGATTCCACCTCAACATGAGGAGGAACTTTTTGACAGTCAGAGCTGTTCGGCAGTGGAACACACTCCCTCGGAGCGTGGTGGGGTCTCCTTTCTTGGAGGTCTTTAAACAGAGGCTGGATGGCCATCTGTCGGGGCTGCTTTGATCAAGATTTCCTGCGTGGCAGGGGGTTGGACTGGATGGCCCTCGTGGTCTCTTCCAACTCTGCAATTCTATGATTCTATGATTCTATGAAATATCTCCACACTTGAGGATTTGGTTCCTTCATAGCTGCCCTGCCAAGTTTTAGTCTTTTTCTGATTTCTTGACTATGGTCTCCATTTCAGCTAATGCCTGAGCCAAGGTATAGAAAATCTTTAACCATTTCTATGTTTTCATTACCCACTTTAATGTTACATAAATCATTTATGGTCATTATTTTTTTCCCTTAATGTTTAGCTGTAACCCTTCTTTTATAGTTTCCTCCTTAATTTTCATCAATAGTTGTTCAAGTCTTTGTTATTTTGCACAACTAGGATGGTGTCATCTGTGTATCTTAAATTGTTGATAAACCTTCCCCCGATTTTCACACCTTTTCCTCTGATGCTTTGATCATGATTTCTGACACTCAGACCTCACCTAGAATACTGTGTCCAGTTCTGGGCACCACAATTCAAAAAGGATATGGACAAATTGGAGTGTGTCCAAAGAAGGACGACTAAAATGGTGAAAGGTCTGGAAACCATGCCTTATGAGGAGAGACTTAGGGAGCTGGGTATGTTTAGCCTGGAAAAAAGATGGTTAAGAGGCGATATGATAGCCCTGTTTAAGTATTTGAAGGGGTGTCACTTTGAGGATGGAGCAAGCTTGTTTTCTGCTGCTCTAGAGACTAGGACACGGAGCAATGGATGCAAGCTCCAGGAACAGAGATTCCACCTCAACGTTAGGAGGAACTTTCTGACAGTAAGAGCTGTTTGGCAGTGGAACGCACTCCCTCAGAGTGTGGTGGCGTCTCCTTCCTTGGAGGTCTTTAAACAGAGGCTGGATGGCCATCTGTCGGGGATGCTTTGATTGTGATTTCCTGTGTGGCAGGGGATTGGACTGGATGGCCCTCGTGTTCTCTTGCAACTCTGCAATTCTATGATTCTATGATTCTATGAATCTAATCTACCCACTGGGCAGCAATAGTAGTGTGTGGGGTGACACTGGCAGAGGACAATGGCAATGGCAACTTGGCTAACTCTAAAAGAGTAAGACTCAGTGGGGTGTAGTGGTTTGAGTGTTGGACTAGGACACTGGGAGTCCAGAGTTTGAAACCCACTGGGTGAACTTGAGCAAGTCACACTCTCTCAGCCTCAGAGGGAGGCAAGGGCAAACCCCCCTCTGAACAAAATCTGCTAAGAAAAGCCCATGATAGGTTTGCCTTAGGGTCACCATAAGTCAGAAATGACTTGAAGGCACATAACAATAACAAATGTGTTCATACTGCACAGAAGAAGGCAATGGTAAACCACTCCTGAAAGCCTTTTACCCTGAAAACTCTGTGATAAGACAATCCAAAATGAATCAGCAAATAAAACACCTCCAAAAATAAAAGAGGAAATCCCTCTGCCCCCTTCCTCCCCCCAAAAGGACACAAGAAGGCAAACAACTGGCACATGCTAATTTGGAAATTGTCTATAATTGAATTATAAATCCAGTATCTCTCACCATACTGTGGAGGATGGTGAACAACATGCCTGCTGGGTTTGCATTTCAGATGCTATCTCTGGATGGGGGACTAGAAGCCTTTGGTCTCTTTCCTTAGGATTCTTTTTCTTTATACTGGACTTGCATTGGCCCAGCAGGCCTTCAAATAGAGGACTGTCCTCTGAAAAGTAGGCTACATGGCCACCTATTCCCTGTACCTCATCCTGCCAGTCAAAGTGCACACAACATCAGCAAAGCTATTTTGCATCTCAGGCAAAAAATCTTTGAAGGGTTTCTCTCCTTCCAGCACAGTAAATATACAAAAATACATTACAATTGTCCCTTCATATTTGCTGTGGTTTGGTTCCAGGACTCCCGTGGATACCAAAATCCATATATACTCAAGTCCCATTATATGCAATGGCATAGCAAAATGGTGTCCCTTGTATAAGATGGCAAAATCAAGGTTTGCTTTTTGGATTATTATTTTTTAAATAACATTTTCAAGCCATGAATACTTAAATCTGTGGCTACCAGATCCATGAATACGGAGGGACAACTGTATAAGTATGTACAATAATAATAACAACAACAATAACTCAGTTATATGTATGTATACATATGTGTGTATATATAACATTTACTTCTCTGGGTGCCTATTTACAGGTTGACCCCCATAGCTAAGGATTCGGTATCCACAGTTTCACTTATCCACGTCTGAAAAAATATGTTCTCTCTAGGCCTTTCTAGGTCCTCCAGTGCAATTCTATGCTCAATTTCTGGCATTCATCTCATTGAAAATAGTAGGGTTCCCTATTATTCAGTTTCAGGTATCCACAGTGTGTATGTGTCTTGGAACATATCACCTGTGGATATGGGGATCAACTTGTATATCCCATATGTTTCTATGTGTACATTATTGTTGTCATTTCATGACAGTCCAGATCAATAGATTTTCCTTGGTTTTTTTCTGGGCTGTGAGCCACAGATGCAGGTGAAACATCAGAAGTAGACTCTTCCAGCACACAGCTTCACAGCCTGGAAAAAAACCAAGGAAAATCTATGGATGCCAGCCATGAAAGCCTTCAACTTCACAACCCAGATCAATTCACCTCATTCAACCTCATCATAGGAATTAAGAGGTCCCTTCTCCACAACAACCTTATGAGGAACGTCAGGCCAAGTATGGGTCTGGTTCTGGGCACCACACAGTTAAAGAAGGATATAGACAAGTTGGAATGTGTCCATAGATGGGACGTTATTCATGCTTATTTTCTGCTACTCCAGAGACTAGGACATGGAGCAATGGATTCAAATTACAGGAAAAGAGATTCCACTTAAACATTATGAAGAACTTCTTGACTGTAAGAACTGTTCAACAGTAGAATAGATTGCCTCAGGAGGGAAAAAGACTCTCCACCTTTGAAAGTCTTTAAACAGAGGCTGGGTGGACATCTTTTTGGAGTGCTTTAGTTGTGCATTCCTGCATGGCAGGCTCTTGGACCAGGCGGCCCTTGTGGTCCCATCCTATTCTAAGATTCTGTGATTCTATGTGCAACTAGAACAAAGTAACCTGCTGAGTTTAATGGCCGAGGCAGGACTCGAACCTGTGTCTCCCAAGTCTCAGGTCGATACTCCAATCCAGGGCTTCTCAACCTCAACAAGAGGTTACTAGGGATTCCATGAGATACTGAGATTTTAAAAAAACAAACATTTTTGAGCTGTAGATATAATAATTTTTAGGCAGGGATTCATTGAGACCTGAAAATTGTTTCAAGGGTTCCACCAGGGTAAAAAAGTTGAGAAAGGCTGCTCTAACCACTACATTACACTGACTCCCAAGCAAGCATTGCCAGCACCAGGACACTACATCAGGGGATGGGAATGATCCAATTCCCCCCCCCCCGGGCAAAATGATAGGATGTTACCAACCCTTCCCATGTGCTGCCTGAGGTAGTGTTCACAGCCTGTATCATGGTGAGACCAACCCTATTTATCCATGGCAGTCAAAATGAACTTTGAAATATAGGTGTGATAATACAGATTTTCCCCATATTGCCAAAACAAGGCAGGAACAGACACGCCTTAAACTATGTGACATTGGAGTAAACGTGATATGAGGTAGGAGGTGTACACACCTCTTCTCGACACAGCTTTAATACTTCCGCTTGTAAATATTTTGCTGTTTGCTCTCCCTCATATGTGGGGGTAGTGGGATATGAAGCATGAGGTGTGACGTATTCGCCACCAAATTAGAGCTTGTCGTTACGTTATATGGATCTCTTCCACACTACAAAGTTATAGCACTTTGATACTGCTTCAGCTGCCATGGCTCCATCCCATGGAATCCTGCGATTTGTAATTTCATGAGGTGATCTCTCTCTCTCTCTCTATATATATATATATATATGTATGATAGGGTTGCGGGTTCAGAATCATCCCAGGCCCTGAGTTTTTTAGACCAAAACCTGAGACCTAGGGATGGCCTTGTTGATGTGAAGGAAGAAACATTTAATTTAGCCTACTTGCTTCTAGCCAAAAGGTTGATGCAGAGCAGAGGGTGAGGAAAGAATGTTTAAGTTGGATGATACTCTACCTTCAAAGTATACATTCCTCTTCTTTCCCCTGCCACATGAGTCACCCCGCCTGAGCTTGTGGATGACAGAAATCCATGATCTTTGGCTTTCTATGTTGCTACTGCTAGTTGCCTGAGGTTACGCAAAGGTAAAGGAGTCAGTAATTGTGACGTTGAAGGCTTTCACCGCAGGCATCCATAGGTTTTTTTGTGGGTTTTTTTTCGGGTTGTGAGGCCATGTTCTAGAAGAGTTTATTCCTGACGCTTCCCTGAATCTGTGGCTGGCATCTTCAGAGAATGGTAGTATGTGGATACGTGGGGTTGATATACTGTATATATGAATGCCAGCCACAGATGTAGGTGAAATGTCAGGAAAAAACACTTCTAGAACATGGCCTCTCACCCCAGAAAAAACCCACAAACCCCCTAGAATCAGTAATTCATTGCATCATGCATAACTGTAAACATTTGGGCATTGCTTCCAGGTAGAGATGATTCATTCTTAGAAACAGTTAGGGAAAAATACAGGAATTAGCACCAGTTTGTTTACCTATTATGAGACTTAAACATATGTATCTGAACTAACAGCTATCTCAAAAAGCTGTCGATTCTGAGGATCCTGGATAGACTACAGCAATGTGCTCTACATGGACCTTTCCCTTGAAAATGTTCCAGAAGCTGCAGCTGATTCAGAAGTATGTGACCAAGCTAGAATTTTATTACCCAAATCTGGAGAGAACTACACAGGCTGCCAGTAAGTTATGGATCCCAATTGCAGGTCTTATTGTTGGCATCTAAAGCCCCTCAGTGCTTAGTGCCAAAATACCCAAGGGGGTGCCTTCTCTCAGAGTCACCCAACTAGCAACTTTTCTAAGGTCTGATGGCCCTTTCACACTACAGTTGGCTCTCCACATTCGCTGGGGTTAGGGGTTCAGGACCTTCATGCAAGTGGAAAAACTGTAAATATCTCTAGCCCTCCCTTCAGCCATATTTAATACACACACACACACACACACACACACACAGTATGGTACATGGATTCAACCCACCACGGATGCCTTAGAGGTGGCAGGGTTGTTTCACAAGGCAGGAGCAGTTGTCTGGCAGGCTTACTGCACAAGCCTTGCTGAACGTTTGCAGTCTCTCTTAGTCTTGTGAGGTTTGCAGTCCTTATGAAAAATGGCATAGGGCAGCAGTGAAGATAGCAACAAATAATCTGCAAATAACCAAAACCACAAAAGTTAAACCCACAAATGTGGAAGTCTGGCTGTACACAGTGAGAGTACTAATGATTCCATTTAAACTGCCATGGCAACATTTTGTGGAATCCTGAAATTTGCAGTTTAGGGAGAGGTGTTTAGAATCCTCAGCCAGAGAGTTCTAGTGAGTCACGAAACTAGAAATCACCAGGGTTCCTAAGATGCAACCAGGGCAGTCAACGTGGAAATATAACACTGTAATTGTGTGGTGTGAAAGGACCCTGAGAATCTAACTTGGAAAAGGAAACAGAGGTGGTGTGGGACAAGAGAGATACAAGAGTTTTTCTTTATACATGACAAAAGAGATATAGCCAGAGAGAAATAAAAATGAGTGTATTATTTCGTGCTGTTTACATGGATGTCCATAGATGCATACTCGTTTCTTCTGGATTTGAACAAGAGTTTGTTCACTATGGGTCACTGCTGCCCTCCAGTGTCTGTTCAGGGAATTGCATGAATGCTGAACGTAATCATGTTACTCTCAGATACTCATTTGAGTTTGAATGTTAGGCCCAGAGTGTCATGAACCCCCTGGCTGAGGACTCAGAGGAGGAGGAGGAAGCAGAGAACACAGATGAGGCAGAAGGGGAAAGTATAGCTGAGCCGGAAGAACCAGAAAGAGACAGCCTGGCTCAGCCTGAACATACAGCCAAAGTGGATAAAGAACACATACCTCACTCGGAAGAATGAACAGCAGGTCAGCCAGCGATGGATGATGTAGACACCATGCCGCCTCCCTTCTCTGAACATTGGAGGGAGAAGTGCCACACCCAATGCTGCCATTTAAATATCAGATGCTGCTTTCTCATTAATTAGCTCCTCCATCTGGTCGCAGCTTCCCTTTAAATCTCAGAGAGGACAACTGGTTATCTTGAGCCAGTTGCACTCCTCTTAGAATCTTGCTTGCATTGACTTTGAATGGACATCTGGGCTTCTGCTTTAACCCTTTGCTGACCATGGACTTGGACAAAGGACCTGACTCTCCTGACTTCTGGACTGGCTTTTGACTGCTCTTGCAAACTGTATGGATTATTGGTGACTGACATCTGGACTGGCTTTGGACTTTTCTTGTTTCTATTGTGGACAATTAGCAGCAGGCTAGAACTGCACCTCTTACTCTGTTGCTTCTCAGGCACTTGCCACTGTGAGTTTAGGACACAGAGAAGCAGGGCTGGCCCTATTGTGAGGCAGCATGAGGCAGTCGCCTCTAGCAACCTATGCCAGAGACTGTGGTAACAGCGGTTTCACCTTGGCCCTTCCACTCTGTCATACAGGCATCTCCTGCTTTTTGATGATCCGCTCTTTTGATCCTTTTCAGTTATAACCAAAACCCATACATTTGATGCATGGCCTGCTCTTTCGACCTCTTTTGTCATATTTCCATTACCTTCCATGCACTTCTGTGACTATGTGCTGCTTTTTCTTTCAATTCATGCTTATTTTAAAAAGCTAAAAAAGAAGACTGGTTTCTGTATTTTGTCGATTTCTGGTTTTTGACCCTAACTGTCAAATAAGCAGAGGACGCCTGTACTATATTTTTCAGGCAGCCTGCCCTGAAAACTCCTCAAGTTACTCTATTTCCCTTAGATGTGGTAGAGGAGTCTAATCAATTGCCTTCATTGAAGAGAGACTGATGTACCAGTTTGTGTAGGTGAAATGCAGGGGTACCATTTGCTTCAGGCAATAAAGGCCATTCCCCACTCACCTCCATATACAGTTAACTCAAGTTGCATAGTAACGGAAGGTCAGCCACATAATTTCAGCCCATGGGGCAAAATAACCCCACAAACTCTTTTCCTCCTTTGGGGCAAATACAATATAAATTATTTTTTTAAAACCTCCTGACCCTTTCACATACTCTCTAACATTTCATAGATGAAAACTGGGAAAAATGTGGCCAAGCGACATCAGAGTGTGGTCAAGATGGCAAAAGTTATTAATGAGGAACACAGAAGCCAAGAGAAACTGCAGCAGGTTGCATTCTGAACTCAGTTTGCAGAGTTTAAGTAAGCTGAAGACAAAGGGGGGGAGCAAGAAGAGGAGAGAAAAACTGCTGCAAACTGAGTTTATTTATTTATGTATGTATTTATACCCCATTCTTCAGTCATAAAGACTCTCAGAGCAGCTTACAAATTCTTAAGCGATAGCACTTTACACATTAAGTGGTTTCCAGTGTGTGTTAGCTAATTGCCCCCACAAGCTGGGTACTCATTTTACCAACCTATGAAAGGATGGAAGGCTAAGTAAACCTTGGAGCCCTCTGGAATTGAACTTGCAACATGGTGACTTGCAGTACTGGCATTTAACCACTGCGCCACCAGGGCTCAAAGTGTAAAAGTAGTTTGTACTCAGTTAATTCAGTCAGAGGAGAGAAGGGGGCAGAATCTTGCCTTCCCAATAGACTCAGGAAAAAGCAGGCTGCAGCAACCTCTCCTAGCCTGTGTGTTCTTCCCCATTACTTTTCCATCTTGACCACACTCTGATCTTTCTTGGCCATGAGTTGCTAAATGTACGGTTTTAAAAAATGTGGGAACTAATTTAAAGAAGAAAGAAAGCTAAGCAGGTTCAGCCCCGGTTAGTACTGGACAGGAGAGCATCAAGTTGCTATAGGCTATGTTTGAGAGGAAGGAACTGGCAAAACCACTTCTGAGTATTCCTTGCCTAAGAAATTCCTTGGGTCACCATAAGTCAACAGGCGACTTGAAGGCATGTACACCCACAGGCTTTCCTTCACTGGAGGTATTAAAGCAGAGGGCTGGATGGTCATCTGTTAGGGATGTATCCAGCATTGTGGGTCATGCATTGGGGAGGAGTTTGGACTAGATCAGGGAGTGGGAATCCTGCAGCCCTCCAGATGTGGTTGGACTGCAATTTCCAGCAGCCCTACCACGCATAGCCAAAGGAATGCTGGGAGCTTGAGTCCAACCAAATCAGGAAGGACACATGATTCCCACCCCTGGACCAGATAATCTCTAAGGTATCATGATTCTATGGTCCTCTTTTAAAGCCATCTAGTCTACCACAGTCATCCCAACTAGCTTCTGTTAGTAAGGACATCTTCGTAAGACTGGTTTAACTTGATGGCAATTAACAACAGTCCAAGAGATGAATACATCTGTCTCCCAAATATTTAATTTTTAGGGAGCTGGTAGAAGATGCTGAGAAACAGGCTTGGCTCCTCTAATCTGATTTCCCTCCTCCCAATCTATAGAATTACAACATCCATCATCCCTAGACAGAACAAGGTTGGGAAGACTGCCATCACAAATGGGCTGGGAGCCTTTACATAAATAAATAGCAATTCACCCTCAGAATATTTTTTAAAGCACTGGTTGGACTGCAGCTCTCATCATCCCTCACCATTAACTGCTTTCAGGCCTTCTGGGAGATGCATTCCAGCAGCATCTGGCAGGCCACATGTTTCCTGATTCTGCTTCAAATGCTAGCCTTATTATTCCAGAAGGGAAACTAAGAAAAGTGTTATTTAAAAATAATAATAAAAGTACAGGGCAAGCTCCAGAAAAACTGGGCCAGTTAATGGCAGAAAGGGCACATGGAGTTTATAATAACATGTCAGACTGTGGCTGACCCATACTCTCTTTTCCAATATGAAAGAAAGTGCCTGTGCAAATAACCATTTGAGGGACTGGACGTATGTTTACCAGAGTGCACAGAAGATAAATTCCAAGATAAAAAGTTTGCAGTAGGCTTTCTGTACCAGCAGAAATTTGTCAAGGTCAAAGATTTGCTTCAGAGATACTTTTCAATTCCACTTATGAGAGGTCACACATCTTGGGAAGTAATTAAAAGGAAAAATACCCTGCAAAGTCATAATAACCTTGGCCAATATTCTACATCAGCTACTTAGTTAGCTGGAGTTAAATACTGGCCCTTACATTTCTCCTCTGCATGTTACATGAACACACTCATAGAATCATAGTATCAGAAAGTTGGAAGAGACCACAAGGGCCATCCAGGCCAACCCCCTGGCATGCAGGAATACACAATCAAATCATACCCGACAGATAGCCATCCAGACTCTGCTTAAAAATCTCCAAAGACTGTTCCCTAAATTGCTTTTATTCTGGTTCCCTTTAAGTGCCAGCGTGGTCTCGTGGTTTGAGCACTGGACTATGACTCTGGAGACCGGGGGGTTCGAATCACTGCTCAGCCATGGAAACCCACTGGGTGATCTTGGGCAAGTCACCAGGATCCCTGGTGGCGCAGTGGTTAAATGCCAGTACTGCAAGTCACCATGTTGCAAGTTTGATTCCAGAGGGCTCCAAGGTTCACTCAGCCTTCCATCCTTTTTCATAGGTTGGTAAAAAGAGTACCCGGCTTGTGGGGGCAAATAGCTAACACACATTGGAAACTGCTTAATGCAGTGTAGATGTGTAAATTGCTATTTCTTAAAACAATTTGTAAGCCACTCTGATAGCCTTGTGGCTGAAGAGCAGGGGATAAATAAATAAATAAATAAATACCCTCAGCCTCAGAGGAAGGCAAAGGCAAACCCCCTCTGAACAAATCTTGCCAAGAAAACCCTGTGATAGGGATTTATCTTAGGGTTGCCATAAGTCAGAAACAACTTGAAGGCACACAACAGTAATGGTTCCCTACATGTGCCTCTTTCTCACACACAATTATATGGAGTAGTCGGCCTGATTCTTACTGCTAGTCTTGACTAAAGTAGATCCTTTGGAGTGACCTATGTGTTGATTCACCATTCAACAATTTATTCAGTGGGTCTACTCTAGGTGAGACTAACCACCAACCACTTCTGGGTTATACTCCAAACTTTAAAGGGACCCCAATGGTAGGGGGCGTTTCTAGTCAGCTGAGTTAAAATCATATTGTGTGATTTGCTATAAATGCCCTTTCCCATATTTCAACACTGCAGGGAACAATGGTGTAGTCAGAGCAAATCTTTGGGGTACATATTCAGGGTCCCGCAAAGCAGAATGAGCAGGATCCCTCCTTCCTCACCAAGGCATCAGGGTCAAATACCTAATTTTGAATCAAGTGAACCCCAAGCTAGCCCTTCTAAGTTTCAGATCTTTGCCAAAAAATGTTTTAGATCAGTGTTTAATGATTGCACAGAAAAGAGCTTGTAGAAAAGTGAGAAATTCCCCACCTTTGTGTATGTAGCACTTCAGGCTGTCAGATGAGGTAATAATGACAAAACTGATGCACCAGCTGAGACCAGCCAAAGGCCGGATTACCTCAGAAGCATCCATTGCCAAAAAATGGCTGTTTTCTGTCAAACATGGCAAAAGGCCATCGCTGGCCCAAACCCAGAGGGGAATTTTTTTTAATGGTTTTCTCCTTTTGGTTTAGCTAAAAACCCTGTAATGGAATGTGGCAGATAATAAACCATTTCCAGCAGGGCTTTGTTTCTGTCATGTATGTAATTCTTTTTTCTTTACACTTCTGTCATATATGTAATACTTTTTTATTTATCACATTTTGTAAAATATAGTTTGGGAGTAAATGACATACAAATGGTTGTTGTTACATGTCTTTAAGTTGACTCCAATTTATAGTGACCCTATCATATGGTTTTCTTAAGCAGCCCCCCCTTTCTTACCCATGTATCAGGGTCAATTAATCAATTTTGATATAAGTAAAGATTTATTCACTTATTTATTCAAAAGAGGCATACCCTAGCCTTCCTCTAAGACTAAGAGTGTGATGGCTAAGGTCACTCAGTGGATTTCCATGGCTGAGCAGGGATTTGAACCCTGGTCTCCCAGAATGCTACTCCAACACTCAAACCACTAAACCATACTGCCTCCCTATTACAGGTTGACCCCCATATCTACAAGGGATACGTTCCAAGGCACACACCCACCCATGGATACCTGAAACTGTGGATAATAGGAGGCCCTATTATTTTCAATGAGATTAACACCAGAAAAATGACCATAGAATCACATTGGAGGACCTATAAATGCCTAGAGAGAACATATTTTTTCATATATGGATAAGTGAAACTGTGGATACCAAATCTGTGGATATGGGTGTTGACCGTACAGGGGTTTCTTAGCAAGATTTCTTCAAATGAGATTTGCTGTGGCCTTCCTCTGAGGCTGAGAGTGTGTGACTTGTCCAAGGTCACCCAGTGAGTTTCCATAGCAGAGTAAATATTTGAACCTTGGTCTTGCCAGAGTCCTAATCCAGCATTTAGACCACTGCACCGCACAAGTTCAATATCAAAGTAAGATTGTGTGGGTGTTGTTTTCCTTGCTAAAACTCTGAGACAGTTGTGTTAATTGTCATACTGTGTCATAGGCTGTTACCACACTTCAGAAACAATGCAGTTTGACACTGTTTAACTATCATGGCTCCATCCTATGGAATCCTGGGATTTGTAGTTTGTTGTGGCACCAGAGCTCTCTGACAGAGGTGGCTAAATATCTCACAAAATTACAAATCCCAGAATTCTATAGCATTGAGCCATGGCAGTTAAAGCAGTGTCAAACTGCATTATTTCTGCAATGTGGCAGCTGCCTTAGTGGGCATGCCAAGGCTTTCTGAGGCAAAGATGCTAGCACCATTACCACCATCCATTCCATGTACAGAGAAGCTGACTAGGTTGACAATTGAATTTGACTTCAGTCTTGGTGATGGACGTGGGTCCTTCACCACACCTGAGATGATGTTTAAGGGGTGTAGAAGAATTTTATATGGTGCGCACATACCCGTCTGTCTTCCAAGAGAAAAGAAAGACCATGAGAAACAGCCAGGAAGTTGCAACCATTGTCACCCCCTCAACTGCCACCTAAAGGTCTTCAATCTCTGTCCCCCACTTTTTGGTCCAGTGGCCTGAACTATGCCCACTATTTTGGATGAGGTTCCATATAAGACAATCCCTGTCCTCTGGCTTACAGTTTAAGAGTCACAACAGAAAAAGAGATTATCAGGAGGAAGAAAGAGACCAAATTCAAGCACCAGCTGTTAGTTACACAGGCACATACCACAGACATTACCATTTACAATATTCCTAATCTTATGCAAAACTAGGGCACATCTAAGCCCACTGAAATCATGTAGGATTGAAGATTTCAATTTATACTGTGCAATGCCTCCTCCTAATATTTTTTTTAAACTGATCTCATTACCAATTCAGTTATGACCTATTTTACAGACAAGTTCCCACTGTCACCGTAATGTTCTCTGCTAAATTGTCACAAGAGCATCCACTGTGAATTTTCTCGCCTACCTTCTAAGGATGGCGTTATCGCATCATATGCAGCCACAATCCACCCCTCCTGCTCTCTCTGGCTCATAAAGGGACACTGCTGCCCTTCCTGTTGACAACATGGGTATGTGCAATGAAGAGACTATCCTGTTTAGGTGGAGCGGACCCAAGATACTTTGCTGACTGAGGCAAAGGGTAAGAATCCACCCAACCACCCCATGTATATGGAAACTGCTCATGTTGGTGGTCGAATGTTACTTCAGCATTGGTGATGGGGCAACTTCCCCTATTGTACCTGAGTCCACCTGCCTAGCATAGGGGGGCTCAGAACTGGCCCTGTGGTGCACACACAACTGCCTCTTCCAACATTTCACTGACCTCGGTGACCCACTGTCTCACTCTGCCTTATGACAGGCCAGTAGCTCTTAATCTTTTCTCTACCAGGGACCCCCTTTAAATATCTTTTGTTACCAGGGAGCCCAAGACTTGACTCAAGATTTAAAACAATAACAACAATAATACAATTACACCATCCATTAAACCTTCCCTCAGAGGCACTGGAGGGGGAGAAAAGACTTTTCTCTCGCAACTTTGTGGATGGAGCAGATTTAATGGCAATGTGCAGGCCAAACCAGCCAAGTTTTGCCTTGGTTCCTGTCATGTGGCTGCTTCACTGCAGGGAGGAAGTGGGCCAAGCAGTCCTCACAGACCCCCTGTGAGGACATCACACAGCCCTGGGGATCCACAGACTGTAGGTTATGAACCACCAGTGTAAGTTCTTAGCTATACCCCCCTTAATAAACTAGATGTCTTCCTGGGCCTTACCTCTAACAGAAAATTTGGTACCAGAGGCAGAATTCACATGGAAATAATAGACAGAGGTTCCTATACCCCTCAGGGAGAAGATCCCAGATCCTGTCTCTGTTAACATTTCTAGGCAGGGCTGGCCTACCACAGAACTAGATATTTCAGAACTACGAGGACTGGAAGTTTGCATTTGTTTTAAATGTAGAACAATAGCACCATACCAAAGGTCCCGAATCAGTCCCCAGCATTTCCAAATAGAGTTGGGAGGGGGGAATCCTGGCTAAACCCCCAGAGAGCTGCCTGTCAGTATTGGCAACATGGGGCTAAAACCAAATGGTCCCACTCAGAACGCAGCCTCCTCTCTCTGAAGCAAAACTCTGGTGCCCTATTCCAACCAAATCCACACTACACAAATAATCCAGTTTGAAACTGGATGATTTGCCATGGCTCCTTCCTATCTAATTTTACCAGGTCTTTAGCCTTCTCTGCCAAAGAGTGCTGGTGCCTCACCAAATTGCAAATCCCACGATTCCATAGGAAGGAGCCATGGGAAATCATCCAGTTTCAAACTGGATGATTCCTCTAGTGTGGATGCCCCCCCCAGGTCCGTTGCCTCCAAAGGTGGGAGGCCACCTGGGTCAAGGAGCTGCTGCATCTGAGCATGTGCAGAGAGCGCACCTCGGCCTCCCTCCTCCTCTCATCTCATTTTGGATTCTTCTTTTTTTCTTTTTAGAGAGAGAGCCCAGGGCTTCCAGGCAGGCAGGCAGGCTGGCGATGAAAGACTGGGTCTATGCCAGGTAAGGGGGGAAAGGGGGATGGGTGGGCGATGGGGCGGCATGTTGATGGGGTGGCATCCCCATCTCCTGGAGTTCTTCTGTCCTGCGCGCCCCTGGCCAAAGCAGGGCGGATCCAAGCTCCGGGAGGGAGGGAAAGAAGGAGGAGAGGGGGAGAGAGACTGGAAGGCGAGGTAGAGCGAGCCAGGCGATCGCCTGGTTAGCTGGGCTCCAGAGCTCCTTGGTGGGGCTGTTGGACATGGTGAGGATGGCTCTGGAAGCAGCTCCCTTGTCCCGCCTGCGAAGCCGCGGCGCTGCGTTATTGCGCAAAGGGGTCAGCTTCGAATGCGAGAGCGAGGAAGACAAGTAAGGCAGTAAATATATATACTGTATATATCTATACCTCTATGGAAGGGGTGTTAGGTTAGTGTATTATCTGCCCCTATTGCAATGGGTTGGGGGGGGTAGGGAGTGTCTTTGGAGGTAGCACGGATTGCAAGCAAGGCAGCTCCCCACAAAAGCAGCCAGGATTTATTTTTTAAAACATTGCTTTGGTGTGTGTGTGTGTGTGTGTAGCGGGGTGGTGGTGGTGTTTCCCATCCGCTTGAAATCCACCTGCATTTTGTTCCTGCCACGTTGAGCCCGGCAAAGAAGAGCAGCTGCGATTCTTGCTGCAGCAACGGGGTGGTTTTTGAGATGTTTCAAGGAGGAGAGGGGGGGGGGAAGGGGGCTGCTTTGGCCCCATCGGATTTTGACACCCCCCCCCCCAGAAAACCGGCGGCTTAGAAGACCCCCCCTACTTTCCCATTCATCCAACTCTGGTTTTTCCTCCCTTCTTCACTTCTGGATTCAGTGCCATTTTCACAGTCTTCTCCCAGCTTCTGTAGTGGAACCAGGGCTCAGGGACTGGGGGCGCTCGGGTTTTTGGATCATAAAGGACCATGACGTCATCAAACACCCCCCTTCCTTCTGAGTTTAGCTGCTATCCTAACAATCACTGGATTTTTAAAAAAATCAGTTATGAGTCTTGTCATGCCAAGTGCATGTGGGCAGCTTGATCTAGAAGATACAATTAAGACTCATTAGCTGTACAAAAGACCCCTTCCTGGTGGATATGTATGTAAAAAAAATGCCATTCTAGGATGCATCAATAGGAGTATAGTGTCTGGATCAAGGAAAGTAATAGGGCTACTCTATTCAGCTTTGGTCAGACCTCACCTAGAATACTGTGTCCAGTTCTGGGCACTACTATTCAAGAAGGATGTTGACAAGCTAGAATGTGTCCAGAGGAGGGCAACCAAATTTGTAAAAGGTCTGGAAGCCATGCCCTATGAGGAATGGTTTAGGGAGCTGGGCATGTTTAGCCTGGGGAAGAGAAGATTAAAAGGTGATATAATAGCCATGTTTACATCTTTGAAGGGATGTCATACTGAGGATGGAGCAAGCTTGTTTTCTACTGCTCCAGAGATGAGGACAAGGAGCAATGGACTCAAACTACAAGAAAGAGACTCCTCCTAAATCTTAGGAAGAACTTAGGAAGTAAGACCCGTTCGGAAGTGGAACACACTGCCTCATAATGTGGTGGAGTTTTCTTCTTTGGAGGTTTTTAAACAGAGGCTGGATGGCCATCTGTCTGGAATGGTTTGTTTGTGTATTCCTGCATGGCAGGGGGCTGGACTGGATGGCCGTTCTGGTCTCTCTATAGAATCTTTATGATTCTATAGAGATGAAAACAGTATGATGGGTGGTGTAGTAGAGCCTGGGTCAGGTTTTTGGATTAGCAGGGTCATCCACCCTCTCCCACCCCACCCCGGATCCTTTGTTCTTTCCCAGTTTAGCAACAGTTCTTCCGGTCGCTGGAGAGAAAATGAATTTTACTGAGCAACAATATATTGTAGTGAACAGTACTCTGCAAAGTACTCTGCAAAGTACCATGCAAAGTACTCTGGGGTCCTTTGGGATAGGCCATTAAGAATCATTAGCTGTACGAAAGACCTGCTCCTAGCCGAAAAGAAACTTGCTGGGACGATGTGGCTGAGATGGGTTAACACAGCTGCTGGCATTTTGGACTCTCCCTGAGGCTCTCTACTTTGTGTAAGGGACAAGGTGCAGAAGCAGGGAGGAAAGCGTGTGTATTAGAAAAACTGCTCCTAGAAGGTTCTGAGTTTCAGGAGTGGCCCGTGGGAGATGAGTTGGCCCAGCTTTGATTTCAGAGTGATGGAGATGATTCTGTCTCTCTCCGGCTGTCTTTTTCTCAGTCACACCCACAGGTTTCTGCAATTAGCTTGTTTTACACACTGGATTTAATTTTCTTAAGGAGGGGGTGCTTTTAGACCAGAGCTTGGCAGAAGACAGATTGGGATCTACCAGTGGATCTCTGGGTGGCTTCTCATATCCCAGCAAGGGTTTGTGTCTCCCGGTAATTTAACAATAACTAGAATTAAATAGAATCCCTCTTTCCCCCAAGTAGTTCCTGAAAATAATACTTGGTGGGGAAGGGGCAACCCGATGTGGACTTGTGCGTGAAGAGCATTCATGAATTTGCTTCTGGTCTTGGTCACAAATTCCTGAGTTCAGCATATGCTCAAAGGCACTCTGTTTCTTCATTCCTAAAGTATGCCTGCTTGCCTGCCTGAGTTGCCATTTTGCAAGTGTGCCTCCTGGACTTTGGGCTTCTAGTATAAAACAAAGACATTTCCAGAGTCAAGCTGTCGTCTGCTCACTTCAGATTTATTTTAGTAACTCCACTCACTTTGAAAAGTAATATATCAGTTGTGCTGTGGGAGGGGGGAGCAGAAGACTTCTGCAGAAGGGGGCAGAGTATGGCCCTGAGATCCCATGCAGCCCCAAGGCTATTTGTGTGGCCCTCAGGGTCTCTAGTCACCCTAGACCACCCCCAGTAGTTTAGCTTTCAAAGTTGCAAGGCTTCCCTGCATTACTTAATATAAAACTCAGTAGCCCAGCTCCAGATCGATAGCTACATTGCAGAAAGGCAATGAAACCCTGTTAACAAATTGCAAAGATCATAGAATCATAGAGTTGGAAAAGACCACAAGGGCCATCCAACCCCCTGCCATGCTCCTGGGCCCCATCACAGCCAACCACTCATGTTTTATGAGTGGAGCCCTGGTCTTCTCTACACCAAGGGGCTACGCTGGATAGGATTAAGCTGCAGAACCTGGCTTCTGTGAAGCAATTGGAAGGAGTGCCTCTGAGCTTATACAGAGTGCATTTCTCCCTCTCCAGTGAGGCTCAGCAGCCAGATAAGGAACCACAACTAGAACTGGATAGAGAGAGAGAGAGGACTAAGACAGGCTGGAGTGCTGGACCAAGACGAGCAAGATGAGATCCAAAAGAGATACATGTAAAGTCTTGTAATTAGGTCCCCCAAAAATGAAGATACAAGTATAGGATGGGGGATTTCTAGCTTGGTAGTAGTACAAGCAAAAACAATCTAAGTGTCTTAATGGAACAGAAGCTGAATATGGACCATTAGTGTGATGCAGCATCTAAGACAGTTAATACAATCCTGAACTACATTAACCAAAGCAAAGAGTCCAGGTCACGCAGGAGCAGGAAGTCATAATTCCGCTCTGTTTTACATTAATCTGGCTGCATCTGGGGAGAGACAGCAGCAAACTGAAGCACATCCGGACAGCACAAGCAGGATGGACAGGGTTCTGCAAACCAAGTCATCTGAGGAAGAGTCGAAAGAGTTGGGTTTATTTAGCCTGGGGAAAAGAAAATTAAGGAGAAATCATGTTTACAGCTTTCAAGATTTAGGCTGAACATTAAGAGAAACTTCCTGACTGTAAGAGTTGTTCAACAGTGAAGCAGGATGCATGGCAGAGGGGGTGAATTCTTCTTCCCTTGCAGTATTCAAGCAGAGACTAGATTTATTATCTTCTGTTACAGATGCTGTACAGGTTGCCCGCCCCCCAATATCCATGGAACCAGTAGCTGCTGTTTCCATTGCTGAAAAAAGAGGGGTGCATACCATAGAGTTATGCTGGAAAATGCCTAGAGAGGCATCCTCTCTGGGAATTGCTAGATCCTCCAACACAGCTCTATGGTATGTTTGTATAGGAAGTTCTTTCTTTTGTCTTCTCTGGTATTGACCAGACGGACACTTTCTCTGCTGTGCTTCAGCAGAACAGGTCTTATCTCTCTCTCTCTGGCTTTTCTTCGCAAACGAAGATTCAGGAAGGACTCATCCCATGCTTTCTGCAAGTGCGCTGATGACTAAAAAGGCCAATCCAAGATAGACAAGTCCGGTTGCAGAAAGCACAGCAGAAGGTCTCCTTGGGTGATTTTTCCGGGTTGTGATTCTTTCTGCGTTGTCATTTCTCTTCAAGACTTGTTCGGTGTGAGTTCTCAAATAAGGCTGCAGCATTGTGGATAGTGCATCTCCATGCCTCCAGATGTGAGGCCAGGGCGGACCAATTGTTGGTGATCAATTTGGCCGAGCCTGAGATGTTGCTTCAGGGAGTCCTTGTATAGCTTTGTCTATACGAGGGTTTTAAAAAAAGAGAGAGAGAGAGAGATTGCTCTGCAGCAATGGCAAATCGCAGCACCTGCGGTTTGTCTTAACTGTGTTTTGGCCCCCCAAAGCTTTGCATGCCCGCTGGTTAAGATGGCAGCCGCAAGTGACTTACTTGTGTTTTTAATTTGCCGCCACCGAGCTTTGTTATTTTTAAAAACATCCTATTTTCTACTGTGTGCTTCAGTGATATTTCACCTCTTGGAAAAAAAAAACACCTCGTTTTCTTACTGTAGCGCTCATTGGCTAAGGTGACAATCCAACATGGTGTTGTCAGGTGCTTGCTCTGTTAGCAAGCCCCATCCCCTGTCTGGCCAATGAGCTTTGCGCTTCCTTCCTATGGGAAAATTATTCATATCAAATCAGTTGTCCCAACAAGGGGGAATGCTCATCCCCCATGCAGTATTTAAAAAACATCACGGAAAGCAACAAAGTCTCCTAGTGTGTAGTATTGGCAGTTTTTGCCCCCTCCTTCTGAATATGGTGAATCGTTGTGGGTTGCCATTAAGACAACACATGTTTGCATCGAATTCTATGAGGATTATTTTCACTATTTAAACAACCCCTCGATTTTGTTTCATCAAACTTGGACTGTTATTTAATGTTGCTGGCTGACACTCTGCTTGGGATTTATGTCTTCGTTCTGACCTTATGGTGCCCCCAAAGTGAACCTATCCAAGGGTTTTTATGAGGCTGAGAGTATGTGACTTGCCCAAGGTCACCCATTGGCTTTTCACCCATTGAACCCGAGCAGGGTTCAAACCCGGGTCTCCAGAGTCATAGTCCAATGCTCAAACTACCACACCATGTTACCTCCCTGTTAAATACATATATACATAAATAAATGCTAGTCATAATGGTCAAACAGAACCTCCAAGTTTAGAAGCAGTCTATCTCCAAATAGCAATGGATGAATATGCAACAACAAAGAGTTCTTTTCCCCTTTGTGTCTTGCTTTATTTTGTCTGGCTTTCCCCCTTTCATTTGCTTGTTTTGTCCCAGCCCCAGGAAGCATAAGTAGAACCCTACAGACAGTGGTTTCTAATGTTAGGAGTGTTCTAGGGTAGTGCTTCTTAATATTTAGTCTTTGACATGTTTGAGATTTCAACTCCCATAATCCCCCAGCCAGTGTGGCCAAAAGTAACTCCCACAAACTCTGTGATATGGTAGGAACAGATGGGGAGACTAATTGAGAAAGTTTTCTCTCAGGGCCACGTGCTGGACAGCTGATAGAAAATGTTGCCTCAGCATCGACAAGGTGGTGCAAACAGGAAATTTAATGCTAGGGATCATGACAAAATGACACTGAAAATAAGACAGCCAAGATCTGTGATGCTGTGATATAAATCTCTGATGCAATTGGATTACTGTGTGCAGTTCTGGTGACTTCATCTTTAAAAGGATGCTGGAAAAGGCACAGAAAAGGGCATCTGAAAATGATCAAGGTTCTAGCAAGGCTGCAATGTTTGTTATTGTTGTTGTTAAGTTCTATTATTATGTGCCTTCAAGTTGACTTTGACTGACGGTGACCCTCTCATAAGATTTTCTTGGCAAGATGTATTCAGAAGAGGTTTGCTATTGCCTTCTTCTAAGGCTGAGTGGGTGACTTGCTCAAGGTCATCCAGTGGGTTTCCATGGCTGAATGGAGAGAATTGAACCCAGGTCTGCCAGAGTTGTAGTTCAACACTCAAACCACTACACATTCCAATCTTAGGATTTTCTTGGCAAGATTTATTCAGAGGAAGTTCGCTATTACCTTCCTCTGAGGCTGAGAGAGTGTGACTTGCTTAAGATCACCCTGTGAGTTTTCATGGATAACTGAGGATTTGAACTCTGGCTTCCCAGAGTCTTAGTCCAGCAGTCAAACTACCATACCATACTGCTGTTTAGGAAGAGAAATTACTCAAAGGGAGCAGAGAGAAACACGCCAGCTGTGATAAAACTGCACATGCTTGGGATGTGTACATAATCTTCCCCTCTCTTTCTCTCCCAGGACTTGAACTCAGGTAATAAAATTGGTTGGCAGGAAGATTTCAAGCCAGGAAAAAAAAAATTTCACACAGATGATAATTCATGTTGAATTTTGCTGCCATAGGACATGGTGCAAAGGCCACCTGTTTAGATAGTTTCAAAAGAGGAATTGCATGAATTCATGGAAAAGCAAAGCTTTGCCAAGGGCATCTGGACATAGTGCCTAAATGGAACAGCCATGTTCAAGAGAAGTCTACGTCTGAATATTAGATGTTGGGTGGCATCGTACATGAAGGCTTCAGCCCCCTACACCCACCTGAGGGGCTTATTGGAAGAAGCCACTGTGGGAAGTAGCCTGGAAAAGGTACTTTTGGGGACTACAAATCCCAAGATGCTTGAGCCAGCAGGGTTGGTGCCTGGGGAATTCTGGGAGCTGAGGTCCAAAGTAGTTATTTTTCCAAGTTCTACAGTGAGATGCTAAACTATTTAGAGCAGGACTTGAGGAAACGTTGGTCCTCCAAAGTTCACCTACAGTTCACCCCAGCCAGTACTTTGTATGGCAAGACATTGTGGGGGTTGTACCCCAAAACATCTGGAGGGTCAAAGATTCCCCTATTGAGATAGAGCTTTGACTGAAAATTGACCAAAATCCGAGATGTAGTGTAACTTTACACTTATGGAATTACATTACAATTGTTCATTAGTGGATTCCAACACAGCACAGCTAACTGTCCAAGCAAATGCAGAGGGCATGATTGTAATGCGCAATGCACATCTGTATGTCCAATACACAATTCACAGAGTGAATTTTCTTGTACAATGTCACCACATGTGCTGGTTTGTTTCCACAAAGTTCAGCTGAATAAGGACTTCTGCATCAAACAAAAGTGTCCAGCCACTTTCGTAAGGGAATTTACACATGGTATGTCACCATTACTAGATGGATAGGCTCAATCATGGAGGCCACAGCCCTGAGCCTGCAGCACCTGAGTAGAGCAGTTGAGGACAGCAGGCTTTGGAGGTGTCTCATTCATGGGGTTGCCATAGTCAACTCGAAGGCAGTTAACAACATTGTCGCCAACAGGATTCCAGCTGGCCTGTTATTGTTATGAATGCTCATACTTTAGGGCAGTGTTTTATTTCTTTTGTAGTTGTTTGTATTGATGATTTTTATTGTGTTTTATGAGATGCTAGCAAAACCATCCAGTTTTGCTTGGTCTGATTTCCGGGATGCTGCACCAGGGGCTTCCTAAAAGTGGATATACCACACAACATCTGTGATAAGTCGGACCCTTCCAACCGTGCCATCTGAATTTGGTATAAATCTGTCTGGCGGTTGCCCAGAAGTGGATTTAGTATATGCTATGTAGCCTAGATGTTTAAATCTGACCATCCACCAATGTACCTTCCAAACTTGGTTCAGATATATCCAGCCATTTTGGCCTGATGTTATCACTGAAGCAATAACAACAGCAAAAAGACAGGCATTGGTGAGGAATCACAATAGAGAAAATAGCAGAGGTGCCAAAACCAAAAACAAGCATGATTGTATGAACAGAATATGGCCATGTATTCAAAGCATATACAACATATAGAATGTATCAATCAAAACATATATACAATTCAAAATGTATACAACATATAGAATAATATGTTAGTAATCAGAACATATATGCAATACAACAGATTTCGGGATAATATCCATTTTGACCAAAAGGATCTTCTTCAAAGCATAAAGAATATTTACAGCAACCAATTCAGAGAGCAAACTTTATCTCCCTAATACACACACTTCCCCTAATCATTTAACAGGAGCGATGTTCTCACAAGCAAGGCTGTTGCATAACTAATACAATGACAAAATAACAAAAATACACATAAGTAACACGGTAATGAAATAATAAGAAAGCACCTGATAAGAGATTCCACTTAAACATTAGGAAGAACTTCCTGACAGTAAGAGCAGTTAAGCAGTGGAATGAACTGCCTCGGAGTGTGGTGGAGTCTCCTTCTTTGGAGGGTTTTAAGCAGAGGCTAGATGGCCATCTGTCAGGACTGCTTTGATTGTTTATTCCTGCATGATAGGGGGTTGGACTGGATGGCCCTTGTGGTCTCTTCCAACTCTATGATTCTATGATTATCACAAACACATGTGCAGAGAGGAATGTGGAATTTAGATAGAGCCAGGCTTTCCCAACGTGGTGCCCTTGAGAGGTTTTGCACTATAATTTCCATGATTATGGGGACTGTAGTCCAACACATCTGGAGGGTACCACTTTGGTGAAGGTAGGTGATTGAGATTTCCTTCTGCCGCCCACCCGTTGGAAATACCCTTCCTTTTGGTGTCTCATATTTTTGACATAAACCTCTCTCTGAAGTTCTTGGAAATTACAGTCTGGGTTGTGGCAGTAGCAACACTGGATCCCTTTGTTGCAAGATTACTTCGAGGTCTTTCAAGCAACTGAGTGATGACAGTTGGTCTTTGCCAGCACTGGGGTCAGAATGTGCCAGGTTGACAAGCTTGTGCCAGCTTTGCTGTTCTCATCATTCCATTCTGGGTTGGTTTGTTTTTGAACCACATCCATTATTTTAAATCATTTCTAGGCTACAGTTGTATCTGGATAGCTTTCCGTGGTTCAATGTTTACATTCCAACTGTGGGGCTGGGGAATCACAATAGCATCTCAGGCGGCTGCTTCTCCTCCACTGAATAATAATAATAAAAAGAATGCCAGGAATCACTCCTTTTGAAAAGATGTTAGGGCCAACTCAAGAACTTTGCTGCCTTAGGCACAGATGATCACAGACCTCACCTGGAATACTGTATCTAGTTCTGGGCACCACAATCTAAGAAGGATATTGACAAGCTGAAACGTGTCCAGAGAGCAACCAAAATGGTAGGAAGTCTGGAAGACATGCCCTATGAGGAGCAGCTTAGGGAACTGGCATCTGCGCAGGATCTAAAAACAAAAGGAGCTCTGCACATCAGGATGATCTCTCTCCTCTTTGCATGTCTCTTTTATTCAACTGAAAAGAGAACTGTCCAAAGCCCATATAATGAGAGCAGCCAAGATTCTGGGTGCGGGATGGCCCTTCATCTTTTTTGCACTCATTTCAGCTTGGCATTTAGCCAGATTTTGGCTTAGAGCGGAACTGTGCGGCTACCCCTTGCTTTGCCTGACCTGCGATGCTGTGGTTTCCCTCTCCACTGTATTTTGGAGTGCTCTGGCACGGGAAGTGTGGGAATTCTCATCTTGCAAAAAGCCAAGCTCGGGATCCCACGTTTTAAACTAACTGCATCAAAGCCAACTAGTGTGCGTCATTCATGCTTAGCGTTCTTGGTTTCTTAGCTTTCCTTTCCTGTTTCTTTCCTTTTTTTAATTGCCTCACTCTTTCTTCCCCCTCCTTCCCTCCCTGCAGTAGCTTCTTGTTCATACTAAATGGACAAGAAATCCTGACAGCATGAGCTAAGAGAGGAGGGCTTTGGGAGCATTATGAATTCCAGCTCTCCCTCCTCAAAAAGCATTTCAGGGTATATATACTTTTCTTCTTTTGCAATCTTGATTACTAATGTTTTTGCTGCTGTTGGCTAGATCTGTATCCATTTTCTAATCATGCAAGGGTCGATTGTGTGTTGCTTTTGAGCTCTGACTAGGTCATAAACATGCGTACTGCAAAATTAGGCCTAAAGATGAGAAACTATCTTTCAAAGTCCTTCAGAGGGACTTCCATGGTTTCATAACTGAGTAGTGGTGAGAGAGAAGAAGGGAAGGGCAATTTGGGTGTAAGCTTATATATTGTGTTGCCGTTTCAAATACAAATGTGTCTGTCATAATCTGTAACTGGGGAAAGAAGCTTGGGGTGTGCCAGGGTGTCTGCATTTCCACGGTGTGGCCACAAGAGGACACTAGATAGCAATTGATTTTACTTCATGATAAGAGAATTTTTTTATTCCTGATTTTTTAGGTGAGGGGAGGAGAGAACAGAGAAGGAGACAATGTCTTTGGAGTAATTACAAAGAACAGCTTAGAGAGAATGATCTCCGAACTGAGGTGTGCTTCATTTAAAAGGACATGTTTGTTTCTTTTCTGGAGAGGATTGATCAAAAATCTCTTCTGTCTTTATTTGGCAGTGATAGTTGTGCAAGCGTAGCTTGAATATTTGGAGTTAAGCAAAGCTGTGTTTCCAGAAGAACAAGCTGTGTTTGGTGACTAATAGACACGGTATTGCTGGTAGAGTCCCCAAGCAATAGGATAGATGGTGTCTTATCACTTGCACAATGCTGTGCCCCTCTGGGAATGGAAGAGGCACAGGGCACACATGCATGCCCACCCAATGAGATCCTCGATCCTTGGAGGCAAAGGCCAAGGCACTCAAGACTGAGGAGCAGATTTAGCCCTTGCCAGAAGAGAACTCAATCAACTGATGCCTTCCATGTCAATGGGGTGTTCAATCCATTTTGGGCTTTCCTCTGAACTTTAAATGATCTCCCAGGTGCAGAATCTCGCTTAGGGGCAGCATTCAGAACCTTGGAGAGTTCCTTTAAAGGAAGGCAGGAAATAATGTGCACTTGGCAGCTGGGCCTACCCGCTGCCTTCACTGCTACCCTGTGAACACTTCTTGCCCTAGTAGGATTGTTATTTATTTATTCAGTTTCCCCACTTTCGTAGTGGTCCTGAGCCCCTAACCTCTGCAAATGTGGAAGGCTGACTGTATAGCGCTGCATGATGCAAATTCAAAGATGGCTATACATTTCTGATTGGTTGTTTTTCAAGGACACAACTGCACAGGAGTCTGGGTGGTCCTGATCCTTGGTGCGTGATCTTGGAGTCTTAGTGGACTACAAACTGAACATGAGTACACAGTGTGACGCGGCAGCTAAAAAAGCCAACACGATTCTAGACTGCACCAATAGGATTACAATTGTTCCTCCATATCCACGGATTTAAGTATTCATGGCTTGAAAATATTCTTAATGAAATAATAATCCAAAAAGCAAACCTTAATTTGGCATGTTATATAAGGGACACCATTTTGCTGTGCCATTGCATATAATGGGACTTGAGTATTCAATAGATTTTGGTATCCATGGGGGGTTCTGGAACCAAACCCCAGCGAATATAGGGACAACTGTATAGTGTCTACATCAAGGGAAGTAATAGTGCCACTCTATTCTGCTTTGGTCAGACCTCAACTGGAATACTGTGTCAGTTCTGGATGCCACAATTCAAGGATATCGAGAAGCTGGAACATATCCAGAGGAGGACAACCAGGATGGTAGGAGGTCTGGAAGCCATGCCCTAAGAGCGGCTTAGGGAGCTGGGCATGTTTATCCTGAGGAAGAGAAGGTTAAGAGGGGACATGATAGCCATGTTTAAATATTTGAAGGGATGTCATACTGAGGATTGGGCAAGCTTGTTTTTTGCTGCTCCAGAGACAGTTATAATACCATACACTTTACTGATAGCTAGCACATTCTTATTGCATGCTATCACAATAATTTCACTCACAAATGATATACTCCAAACATAAACAATATTTAGAAGTAATTATATACAAAATGTATTTACAATGTATGGTTATAGAAAATTATAAAAACATTTTGTATATAATTACTTCTAAATATTGTTTATATGTTTGGAGTATATCATTTGTGAGTGAAATTGTTGTGATAGTATGCAATAGGAGTGTGCTAGCTATCAATATTATAGCAGTTTGCTTGTAACAACCAGACATCCTGTTCTACTAATTGTGGCTCCAGAGACTAGGACACGGAGCAATGGACTCACACTACAAGAAAAGAGATTCCACCTAAACATTAGGAAGAATTTCCTGACAGTAAGAGATGTTTGGCAGTGGAATGCACTGACTCAGAGTATGATGGAGTCTCCTTCTTTGGAGGTTTTTAAACAGAGTTTGGATGGCCATCTGTCAAGAATGCTTTGATTGAATAATCCTGCATGGCAGGGGGTCGGACTAGATGGCCCTTGGGGGTCTCTTCCAACTCTATGATTCTATGATATTACAACATGAAAATATCAAAGGAAGTTGTGAAAAAACTGTACATGTTGGAGCTAATCTGAGGTCATTTTCGGATTTAAAATGCCAAATTCATATAAAAACCAGCATACATTTTTTTTAAAAGTTTATGACCCTCAACTTTGCAGGCTTTTTGTATCTTTAACTATATGCTAATTGGATATTAAAATTATTTTGAAGGCTTTGTTTCATGTCATGCATACGTGTGATACCCGCTGCCATTAGCAGGTACATGCATAAAGAAGGTACCTTTCCAATAGATGTAGAATAACAGTACAGTATAGGGCTTTGGGCAGGTAGGGCTTTCCATTCCCCGGTGACTACAAGTCCCAGGATGCTCTGCTTTGTTAGGAAGGCGATGATTGGTTTTCTCGATGTGCAAAGGGCGGGCACTTCGGGTGCTTCGGCGCTTCCGATTGGATCATAGTTTCGGCCTTGAGGGAGGGCTAGAAAAAAAGCCGGCCTCGGCTCGCTGTCAGTTATCTCTGAAAGCCGTTCGCTCATTGGTCGGCGATCTAGAGCTGAGGCGCCGATTGGCTGGCGCGAGTGTTTGGGGGCGGGCCGCCTGGAATGCCTGTCGGTGAGTGGGAATGTTGGCAGCGGAGCCTGGTCGAGTCTTGGAGCCCAGCCGAAGCGACGGTCGGTCGGCGGGTGGCCCTCGGGGCCGGAGGGATGAGCCCCGGGAAGCCCCGCAGCCATGGAGCCCAGCCACACCGAGACAGCCTATCCTCGGCTCTTCAGCGTCGCCCAACGGTATTTAACCGTCGGAATTTCGGCGAGGAGGCGGGGCTTACTGATTGGCTCCGCCCATTGGGCGTGGTCTGGTGGAGGGCGGGGCTTCAAGTGTGTGGCTGGAGCAAGTGGGAACTTTATAAAGCTCTGCCAGTGGAGGTAGAAATTCAAAGGGTGGGGAATAGGTGATTGATTATTTTAAATTACTTTTTTTAAAAAGAAAGAAAAAAGTTTGTTTTTTATAGTAAATGATAGGTGTTAAATTTATTACCTGGAATGTTAAAAAATTAAACTAAAAAAAAAGAAAAGAAATTGGGGTATGATCCATACTGCACAAATATAGTTGTCTCTCCATATCCACGGATTTGGTATCCATGGATTTAAAAAAATAATAATCCCAAAAGTAAACCTTGATTTTCCTGTCTTATATAAGGGACACCATTTTGCTATGCCGTTGCATATAATGGGACTTGAGTATTTACGGATTTTGGTATCCATGGGTCCTGGAACCAAATGCTAGTGAATATGAAGGGACAACTGTAATCCACACTACACAAATCATCTGGTTTGAAACTGGATTATTTGCCCTGGATCCTTACTATTGGAATCCTGCAGTTTGACAAGATCTTTGGCCTTCTCTACCAAAGTGTGGTGTGTGTGTGTGTGTGTGTCCACCAAACTAGAAATCCCAGGATTCCATAGGAAGGAGCCATAGCAAATAATCCTGTTTTCAATCTGGATTATTTCTGGAGTGTGGATACACCCCTGCTGGTTTTCCATGATCTCAAAAAGACCAATGCTGAGATCACATGTTCACAAAGCAACTTGAATTAAAAAGAAACAAAACTGTCTATTAAACAACAACAAAAATTGGAGACAAATTTATATCATTTGATCAGAAAAAGAAGAATGGGGGTAGTATTGTATGTGAACCTGAATCTTAGACCAAATTTAATATTATCAGATGACAAGGGTAGATTTGTCATGGTAGGGATCTATTTAAGTAATGTTAAACTATTATTGATTGGTATTTAGGTGCCTATAGATGAAAAAATACACCTTTTATAAACAATTAAAGGAAAAGTTATTAGGATTCAATTATGACAGATGGTAGCCTGACCTACCCCATAGGGTTGTTGTTTACAGATAAAAAGGGTTGGAGCTCACCTAAGCCTTCTGGATATTTGATGGTTTGAGTGAGTGCTTGTGCTCTTTTTTTGGGGGGGGGGTTGCTGGATTTTGTTTAACCGCTGCTGTACAAAAGTACAGCTTTGGTACTTAACAATATGTCTTGATACAGAGTGGCGTATGTACAGTGTAAGATAAATGCAATGAAAATGATTTGATCTCTTCTGGGCAAGAGATGATGATACAACAACTCTTTAATTGTTCCCAAGTCATATTAGCCAGAAGCAGAGAGGCAATCATTCCTGTAAACAACTGCTTTAAATTTTGAAAAGGATCAGCAGAGCTATCATAAATAGAGGTCTAAGAATCAACAGAGGAGGGGTTAAGGGTGGTCACTCTTTCTTAATCCACCCTAGCCACGCAGGCTGTTACATCTTTCAAGATTGCATGGCAAGCAAACTGCCTCCCCGCCCCCCTGTGCAATAGCTATGGAGGTGTAAGGAAGGGCTGCATCTGATGGAGTTCAGTCTGCTGCTTTTAAAAAGGTACAATGGCATTGGGGGGGAGGGTTAGGAGAGGCAACTGTGTCCTTTGATCATAGACCTTTAAATTCTGTGGCATGAAAACAAAACACAAATTATATGCTCAGGATCCAACTGTAGATGGTGGATGTTTGGAGCTAAGGTAGCTGATTCATAACTTTCTCTTCCTGCCCCAGGAGGCCTCTTGCATCTCTGACAACATGAAGCATGCTCTAGATGTGTTGGATTGCAACTCCCACCATGCTGGCTGGGGGCAATGGGCATTACAGTTCATCCCATCCAAAGGGTACAAGGTTAGGGGAGGCTAACACGTAGCCATGTTGTGACGCAAAACTATTTCACAACAGAGAAAGAATGCAGTGGTTGTGAGGAGGAAAATTCACCCACTGGGTTGCATCAGGTTTCTGTTACAAGTGCAGGAGCAGGGCTGTTAGAAAAACATGGCAACCTTGAGGAGGAAAGCCCTCTTTCTCCACCCCGCCCGTTCCCCAGCCGTGCCTGTCTAGACAGTACCTTTCCATGCGATTGGTGTGGCTCGTCTCCTACTTCCCTGGACTCTTAATGTAGGACACACAGTGTGGTCTGTGATGGTCCCACAACTGCTACCGCTTGCCTGATGAGCTAGCAAGGACAGCTGGGAGACCAGGGTGTGCCAAAGCCAAGGACTACAGGAGCTTGATGTGGGCTGGAGATGCATGCACAAGAATTGCTGTGAGTATGCACTGGAAGAAGAGATGGGGGTGTTTAATATGGCCGGGGCAGCATGGCATCTAGAACAGTAGCCTGGTGTCAGTGGAAAATGGGGGGCAATTTTTGTCTTAGGACCTGTGCTTATCCTTAAGAAATGTTCACAAGGAGCAAAAGAGGGAGTCTAGTTTATGGTAAATGGGGTTGCTCATGTGAGTCTTAAGTCTGGGATGCCCCACTGAGTTGTGAGAACATTTTTTTGGCAGCAGCACTGGCCTCAAATGCTTTTAGTTCTCTTGATAATGTTGGGAATGTTATGGAGGAGGGCAGGGGTGGCTCTAGGGTGCTCTTGTTTGTTTGCATCACAGTTTTTTTTAACCCTGTTCTTCAGCCAGAGTGTCTCCCAAAGAAGATCAATAAGAACAAGACAGGCCCTGACCGCAGGCTTGCAGTCTGAAAGACCCAAAGCGATAGGAAAAGGAAAGGAGATGAGAAAGAAAAGCAAGCAGATACAGACAGACATGAACTTTTTAAAGTTACAAAGCAGTTTGTGAAATGAGTGGCTGGAATGGAAATTGTTTGGGGGTGAGGAGCTGGTTGTCTCAGCAGAGTTGCCAAGTAACCTCTAGACCAGCGCTGCTCAAAATGGTGGTCTGTGGACCGGTGCCAGTCCACAAACACATCAGTTGGGGAGTTTCCGAGAAAGAAAGAAGCAGCTGTAGACAATGGGCACAAATCTTCTATCTGCCCATTGCAAATTTGGTGGAAGAAAATGCCAGTCCCCCACATCAGATAGTTTAAGAAGAGCTGCTGTAGGGCAGTAACTCCCAACTTTGAGTCCCAGACGTTGCTGGATTTAAAACCCCAGTCAGCATGGCAGCTTGGGGGTGGAAAGGATTCTGGGGATTGTAGTCCAAGAACATCTGGGGATCTAGTAGTTAGGAACCACTGCTGGAGGTAATGTTGCCCCAGTCTAGCAAGGGAGGAGTAGATGTCTGCTGTGTTTCCAGTGTGCATCTGGACTCAGGTTTCTGTTCATGCTTCGGTGCTTGTTTTGGCTTGATTGGCATGGCTGGAGGTGAGTGCCATTTTAAAAAAGATGCCGTTGGGGGCTATCTAGGAGTCAGTTTTCATAATTTTAAAATTAATTAATTAAATTTATATCCCACCTCTCTCCCAGCATGGAACCCAGGGCAGCTAACAATGCAGATTAAAACAGATGACCAGTTCTCCTACCCCTTGACTGGAGCATGAGCCAGTCTGGTAAGAGGGGGGACTGGGTACATCTAGCCCACTCTCCTCCTAGTGCATAGAAGGGCCTGGACCATGTTAGTTCTTTAGAACCCCGCCTTATTGACTCTGACTTTTGAAGCTCTTTCCCCATTACATGAAGGCATCCAGAGCTAGGAGAGATCCATTGCTCAAATCTTATTCATGCAACTTCTCAGATTTAACATGAGGAGAAGAACAGGCCCCTGCCCCACAGAATTTGCAGTCAGAAGTGCATGTGGTGGAAACAAATGGTGTGGAAAGAGGCACAAACTGGGGTTGCCTTTGTGTCTGTGTGTGTAAAGGCAGTTCCCAACATTGACTATGCTGCACCGGAGCGATTCTCAAACCTGTATGCAGTAACTATGAAGGAAGAAAACTGTCAATGTACCTGTCTTACTCAGGGCCAGATAACATGCGTAATAGTTTAATTCAGTCGTAAAGCTGACTTTTGGAATGTTTTAAATTATCTTTTTAATGTGTAAACTGCCTTGAAGCTCTGTCTTGAGTGGTGGTGGTGTGGAAAGCAGCATATAAATAAAGTTAATAATAATAATTTGAATATAACTAAATGGAATTTGAGCCCAGTCCTAAGCTGACACTAAGGGGGTTGGACTGGATGGCCCTTGTGGTCTCTTCCAACTCTATGATTCTATGATTCTATGATTCTACCAGCTATGCCACACAGGCTCATGGTTGCATTCTGCTCACTAGCGCTTCCCACGGTTGTCAATTCTGCATGACATTTGGTCAAAACAGCCTTCAGTTTGGCACTCTATAGATTCTTGGGCTATAACTCCTATCAGCCAGTGGTGACTGTGATTGGAGTTATGGAGATAGTAGTTAAAACATCTGGAGGGTACCTGGTTATGGAAGCATTGTGGAAAAGGACTTTCAGTTCTTGTTCTAATCCGGCTACTTTTCCTACCAAGTTGTTTCTTCCCACTTGGCGCTATTTAAACTGCTGACGCCCCAAATTTATCGCTTTGTCTGTGTATGCTATTCGTTTTGAGTTCTAATATATGTCTTCCAACCTTTTTGGGGCAGGGACTTGATTTATTGTCTTGTTAGTATGGAGTCTTGTCTGTGTGCCCAAGGCTAATTCCGGTAGTTCTGGAATAAATGTAATTATGAGATGCATTTCACGTATGTATTGACTTCATCTGGGGGAGGGGGAACACTCTGTGACTGAAAGAGTCTGAACGAGTATATGAAACAGCTTCTTCAACTCCTCTTATAGTATGATGGACAACAGTTCCCCTGTCTCCAGCCATACTGTTGCAGGATTTTGGGAGCTGTAGTCCAGACTATCTGAGGAATTCCTCCTCAAAGGCTGGCTTAATTTTTTTAGGGGTGTGTGTGTAAAGAATCGGCCATCGGGGATTTGAAAACCTTTAGGGAAGCTGCAGGGGAACTGTAAGTGAGAACTGATAGAGGCCTTCAGTTTGATATTATTAAATGTTTCCTCTCCCTGAAAAAGTTATTTTAAAAATTTGGCATTTGGATTTGTCCAGTAATTACGAAATTGCAATAAACAACTTGGATCCTATTCAAAAGATTATTCTTGATGTCTTCCACAGAAATGCATTATTTAGACAAACATTGTGGTTGTAGCAATTATGCTGAAATTAATTTGACTAAAGATGTTAAGTTAAAAGGAGCTGAAAATACTGCCTTTTCTTCCCTTGTGAGATACAGAGCTTCTGGGCCAGCCCAAGAGAGTTTGCTGCCTGAGCTGATGGACAAAATGTCATCTCCATCTCATACTCTGTTCCATACATTCCAACTGTCCCGATTTGGCAGGGACCTTCCCAATTAGAAGTCATAGAATCATAGAGTTGGAAAAGACCACAAGGGCCATCCAGTCCAACCCCCTGCCATGCAGGAATACACAATCAAAGCATTCCCGACAGATGGCTATCATGTCACCTCTTCACCTTCTCTTCCCCAGGCTAAACATACCTAGCTCAAGTCACTCCTCATAAAGCATGGCTTCCAGACATCTCACCATTTTGGTTTCTCTCCTCTGGACACATTCCAGCTTGTCAATATCCTTCTGGAATTGTGGTGCCCAGAACTGGACACCGTATTCCAAGTGAGGTCTGACTAAAGCTGAATAGAGTGGCACTATTACTTCTATTGATGCAGCCTAGAATCGCATTGGCTTTTTTAGCTGCCGTGTCACACTGCTGACTCATGTTCAGCTTGTGGTCCACTAAGACTCCTAGATCTATTTCGCATTACTGCCATCAAGCCAAGCGTCATCCATCCCATATCTGTGCTTTTCATTTTTACTGCCCAAGTGTAGTATCCTACATTTCTCCCTTTCAACATTCATTTTAAATCAATCCCCTGTCATCCTGCTTTTTCAGCTGCTTTTAAAATGTCCCAGTTTCTCTCTCCTCCTTTCCTCCTTACTCCTCAGCTTTCTTCAATTGCTGCAAGGCAAGTTCAGATTGCAGCAGTTGGTGTCAGTTAACTCAGTAGCAGAGACAGGTGAGGAGGGTGTGAATCTTGCCCTTTCCAATAGGCTTAGGCAAAAATAAACTGCTGCAGCCTCTCCTAGCTTGTGTGTGCTTCCTCAGTAACTTTTGCGATATTGACCAGACTCTGATCTGCTTGGCTTCCAGTGTTCATTTGTGAAACGTTGGAGGGTGTGCTGTTCTCTATTGGAAGCCAACCAGACTTCAGCCATGACAAGGAGACAGTCCTGAAGGTGGTTGACTTACAGAAAGATGTAGGGCAGGTCTCTTGTCCAGTACCTTGTACTTTGCTCACATTCTGCTATCTGAGGTGGCTGTCTTACACTACCTAATAACAGGGCCAGCCCTGCTGTGTTTCTTCTTTATCATTTTGCTGAACAGTGATGTAGTGAGTGGAATCAGGGTTTACAAGGTTGAAGCAGTGGAACTTTCTGATTAGCGTAGATAACGACATCTTCTGTCACACATCTCTCAGGCTTCCCTGTTACTCATGAATTTACCAGGATCCTCACAATGTCTGGCAGGGAAGGAAAGGCTGTCTTGTTTGTAACAAAAGATATTATGAGGTAACAGGGTCTGAATGGCCAATTCAGAGCCATTCAGTGCTCAAAAGACCTGTTCCTAGTGGAGAGGAAAACTGTGAGGACTGATTGTTGAGATGGATCAACAGAGTTGCTGGTATTTGGGGGACTTTCCTAGGGGCTGTGACTGTGGGGCTGGTCATGATGAATGTCTGCCTTTCATAATCTCTCTCTCAACCACTAAAAGGAGGGAGAAGACTACCTTTAACAACATCATTCCTGTCAAGAAGTGGACTGTACCCTGTAGCCCCACCTGTGGGGTGTGAATATGGTGCGAAGTATAACAGCCAAAATACAACTGATCAAAGATTTGCTTATGCCCCAAAGCTTGGGCTTGTCCAGAGGACCATAGAAAGGGGCCAAGGGCCTCATCTGACCCCTCAGCTGCACTGCCTGCTGGGTTTATGGTCACAGACTGAGGCAAAATACACCTGCAACCAAAATGTGCTGCTCAAGCACCTACCCATGCTAATTCCAGCATTTTGCAGGAGCAAAGCAAAGAGCATTTCCTTTTTTTCCTGGTACTGGATGTGTACATGGCATGCTGATTTCTTTAAATGATGGAGCTGATCTGCAATTGCTGTAGGAAGCCGCCATGTTGGGTGCACTTCTGCTGGTGAGTCATCCAAGAGATGGGCGTAGGATAGGGCAGCAGAAGAGGAAACGGAACAGATTAAGGAGGAGAGGAAAAGAAAGATGCAGGGTTCCTGCAGCCAGGCATTGGGTAGCCTTTCCAGCCATTCAAAGAGGCCTGCTAAGATCAAACTGAAGGTCCATACGGAATAGCACAAGGTGGACATGAAAGCATTAGCTTTCCAATGCTTTTGTTCTATCCCTAGTAACTGATATTCAGAATTATATTTCCTCTGAATCTGGAAATTTCTTCTATCCACCATGGCCAGCAAGCCTGTATTAATCCTCTCGTCTTCCATGTGTTTGTCTCACCACATGTGGAAACCAGTGTCTGTTGTCACATCTTGTGGAAATGAGCTCCATACCTCAAAATGTCTCCCTGGTTTCAGCTGCTGATCTTTTTTTGTTCCTGTGATGGGAAGTGAACTGGAATATAGGAATAGTGGCTTACATTTAAAAGCACATGCACAGGCATGGAGCCATAAATGGGGTAATGGGTCAGAAACAAAGGACAACATTAGGAGCCAGATGGAAACTCTAGATCTGGGAACAGTTACTTCCTTAGACTACACCTCCCATAATCTTCCAGCCAGCTTGTGGCCATGTTGATTGGAGAATTCTGGGACATGTAGTCTAAAAGGTAACTATCTCAAGTCCTGGGAAACCTAAATGTTGTCTGTTGATTCTTGGAGGATAGTTTGTTTGCCTCCCATAGACTTGACTGGTGAAGATAGGCTATATTGAGAGTGTAACTCTTGAATTCTAAGTACCTAAAAAATTGAGGGTGGAATTATGAGAGTGTGAATCAAGACATTTTTAAAAGAGGGATTCAGTGGCAGACTTGTATTGGGAGGGTAGGGGCTTGTAGCTTTGTGGCTGAGTAGCTCCCTTCCATGCAAAATATAGCTGGGCTGGGAAACCTCTGTCCAGAGACCATTCAAAGTGTCACTGTTGGTGCGCATCAATGGCTAGATGGATTTATGGGCTGACTCATTATTATGTAGCTTCCTATGTCATCTGAAATTAATAGGAGATGTTCCTCTGTCATCTGAAAGGGAGACGTTCCCATCAACCCCAGACAGCATTCTCTGTAATCGGGAATGATGGGAGCTGTAGTCACAGCATCTAGAGCAGTAGTTTTCAAGTTTGGGTACCCCAGTTGTTTTTTTCCACTCAGTATAGGCTCACTGAGAGGTGACTGGCACAGCCTGGGGACAAACTAAACCCAGGAATAGCCACACAGCAGATAAACTATGCAGCAGAATAGGGTTTGAAAAACAAAGGCTTCAACTAGCAGGATTTATCACTGCTCTGACCCACTTTCACCCACAATAAGAAGACTTACAAGCAGCAGGGTCCTTCCAATAATATCTGGAGGCTTTATCTTCAGTTCCAGCACAAAACAAACACAGAATATATACAGCAAACCTCAATAATGAATCCAACAGCAATTCTCCAAACATCCAACACTCCTCAATACCAACCCACAGCAGTAACTCACACAGAGTGTATCTTCATAAGAGTGTTTGGCTAGTCACCTTCTGCCTAGCCACAGTTGTGCACACACCCATTTCAGCTGTGCTATCAGAGTGGTCTGTTGCTCTAGCATTTTCTCTCTGCACTTAAAGGGATATTATCCTGACAGTTTTAGACTTCAGGCAAGTTGGCCAATGAGTAGGGTTCTGCGAGAAGTCATTAGGGGTTCCGCAATAGATTGAGGTTGAAAAACAATTTTTTTAAAGCAGTAGATATAATAATATTTATGCAGAGGTTCCCTGAGACCTGGACATTATTTTAAGGGTTCCTCTGGGGTAAAAAAAAAAAAAAAAAAGTTGAGAAAGGCTGATTTAGAAAGTGCTGTTGGAGAAGACTTGTTTAAAAAGTAATTTTAGTTCTTGTTCAGTGCAACTAGTTTTCCCACTGAGGGTCCTTAAGCGAGAAGCAGGAAGAACAGAAAAGCTGGGAAGGGTTGTTGGTGGCTGCAGAATTGATTGGTGGGCCAGCTAGCTTGAACATTTCACTTTCCAGTTGCCAGCGAAGTCAGAATCCACATTGACCCACAACTGCAGCTTGGGGAGCCAGACACTGTCTTCTCCAACAACAACAAAAGCCTAGTGTAATACATTTACCAGGCGGGGTTGCTTTCTGCCTTTAATTACATCGTCTGCGAAGCTGGAAATTGCATCTTGGAGTCTGCCTGCTTTTGCTGCTAGACAGAAAAGGGGCCCCTATCCCAACCCTCCCACCTTCTCTGCATAGCCAGCTGACTTGAGCATTTGCTTGCGTTGGAGGAAACTTGGATGGGAGGGAAATCCCTTCTCTGTATACTTCTCCCCAAGCTTCTGTTTGCAGAAACCCGTCTCCCATTTTTTTAAAAAAAGAAAACATTTCCCCCTTCCCCAAGCTGCACAGTGTGTCTTGAATCCAAGTAATGTTTACTTCTTGTTCTCTTGAGATAGAATAATCTCAAATGGTATAATGTGAGGACTTCAAACAAGAGGAAATCAAGTTGGGGTAGGCAGAACTGATTGGAATATATTAGTAGATTTTGGGGCAATTTGCATTTGGTAGGCCTTCGATTGGTTTATTTGTTTTTTGGCAGCTGAACAAAAAGATGCTAAATTACAAATGTGTGTGTTTGTGTACCACAGGTTGGCCTTGTGCTAAGCCTACCTCTCTTAGCGGCTGTGCTCCTTGGCTGTAAAATAGGAACACTAACATATTGTCCTCAACCAGGGCAATGTGGCTAGTCACTTTGGAGAGTTTTCTGTTAGAATCCCCAACCAGTAGTGACTTGGAGATTGCTTTGTATTTTTTTATGTCCAGGCTAGTGGCTTTGGGTAGGCGGCTAGTGTTCTGTTCTGAGCCACCATTTTGTGCCAGGTGCTACCTCTGAACCACTGTGTGGTGTCATGTCCTGGTTGTTAGACCTTGATGTACCAGTAAAAAGCAGAGTGCATCCTGAAACCCTGAAGACCGACTGATCCTTGCCTTCGGCCCCTTTCACATTACACCAGTGGTTCTCAAATTTTGACCTCCGTGATCGCCTTTACATCTATGTGTGGATGTTGTGCCCCCCCGGGCGGGGGGTTTGGCATGAAGCCCTGGGTGTTGGGCACGCATTATTCCTTGCTCTGTTGCATCTGGGGAACATGCCAGCTGCTACTTCCACCGAGTAGACGTGCTGCAGCCAAAGCAGAAAGAACCTGTACCTGGAGCCTGGGCCTTTCCATAGGGACTCACATCTTTCTCCTCTTTCCTCTGGAGAGCCCACCAGCCACCCACTTTGCAAGCCCAAGAATGCACGCCTGGGGCTTGGTGCTATCTGCTGCTGCCCTGGGACTGAGGGACATTAATAATTTAATGTCTGAAAAATTGCTTGTGCCCCCTGAGCAACTATTGCCCCCCCCCCGAGGGTCACACCTTCTAGTTTGAGAACCACTGCACTATGTGATTATATTGCTATGATTCCTCTTTAACTGCTATGGTTTCATCCTTTGGAATCCTGAGATTGGTATTGTAAGGAGAGGCATTTAGAATTCTTTAGTGCCTCCCTAAATTACAGCCCCCAGGACTCCATAAGATATGACCATGGCAGTTAAAGTAAAATTGTAGCTCTGTAATTCTGTAGCATGAAAAGGCTCTTGGATTTAAACCAGTTAAGAATAAAGAAGGCCACCCACTCCAAAGGAAGGAGAAGAGGGAGAACCTTAAGTATGTAAATGGATTATAACATACTCTCAGCCAGCCTTTCCCAACCCGGTGGACTCCAAATGTGTTGGACTACAGTCTCCATCATCACACCCAACAGGTCTGTGAAGGAGAAGGTGGGAAGAGGTACACACACTGTTGGTCAAAGATCCTTGCCCTGCAATTACACAGTGCAGGTTTGGTAGGTTTTTGAGGGATTCTAGTTTCCTGCAGAACACAGTTGTTGAAAATGTTCATGCTTCTCCGAGTCAGGGGTTGTGGCCCTCCAAGGTTGGGTTTTGGGCCTCTGACTGCTCCAGACTCCTTGCCCTGTCTCATCTGTAACCTAGCATATATAACTTAGCATATATAACCTAGCATATATATATATATAGCTGGCAACCATATGAAACTGTGGCTTCTAATGGATGATCCATTTTTGTGTTTGGAGGTCAGTGTGTTTGTGTGTCGAGAGGAAGCTGACTTCAAAGGATGCTTGAGCTTATGTGGGAATAGAGTACAGTACAAGCAGGCCAAACCCTTTTTGAGTTTGAGCTGTGTTTGTGTGTTTTCCTTTTATTGTTTTAACAGCTGCAATACTTGAAGTTTCATCCTATATACACCAGGGGTGGGCAAAGGGCAGCCTTCCAGATGTTGCCAAACAGCCACTCCCACCAGCTCCAGAAAGCATAGCCAGTAGTGAGGAATGTTGGGAGCTGTAGTCCAGTAATATCGGTGGGGGGTTGCATTTTGTTCATCCCTGCAGCACAGCTTTCTTGAGATGAGCAGCTGCAAAAATCTCCCCTGATGCACACATACACCTATCTTCTCTCTCACTCTCTCTCTTTCACGCACACTTACATGCACGCATGTGTGTGCACACATACACACACAGAGCTACCTTAGTGGCCAGCTGTTTTGCTTAAAATTCTACTTGCAACCATTTCAGTAATAGATGTCCATTGAACCAGAATTATTTCTATTCTGGTTTCTGTGGCAACCAGCACACCCAGCCTTAGAATTAAAGGGTGACAAAAGCTAGCTTTCCCAGCCTTCAGTAAAAACCCCCACAAAAACAGCAACACCTCATGAGTCTCTGTCTTCTTTGTTCCTATCTCATGTGGTCCTTTCATGTATTCAGGTCATCGGGGGTGAGGGTTGGTTTATAAAGAATATCTTACAAAGCCTTTTAGTGCATGGATTAGTTACATGTAAAGTGCTGCAGTATGTTCCAGTGCTTCCACATGGTTTCAATCTCAAATGATGTGGTGATGGGTGGTTAAACACAAGCAAGACCAGTGGATAAAAATCTGTGTTCCTTAATTGAATCGGGGTTCCCTTTTGAGAGTTGTTTAGTTTTTAAAAAGGAAAGTGGAGCATGAACGTTGATTCCAAAATCTTCCTTATTAGAAACGTTCCCTTGGCCCTTGCCTACAGCAGTGGCGCTTAACCTTCTCTTTACCAGGGACTGCCTTTAAATACGTTTTGTTGCCATGGACCTCCAAGACTTAACTCAAGATTTAAAATAATAATAGTAATAATACAATTAAATAATCTATTAACCATTCTGTCAGAGGCACTGGAAGGGGAAGGAAGACTTTTCTCCGGCTTCTTCCTGCAAGTTTGTAGCTGGAGCAGATTGAACGGTCATGCACAGGCCAAGCCAGCCAGCCTTTGCTTATGCTCCTGTCACGTATCCACTCTACTGCAGGATGGATGTGGCTGAGCAACCTTAAAGCCTTTGCAGACCCCCCGTGAGGACATTGCGGCCCACTGGAAGTCTGTGGACCACAGGTTAAGAACCACTGGCCTATAGTATAGCAAGATTGAACCAAAGCGAAGCCATGCTTGGGATCACCTACAAATGACCTTTGCTTGTTTCCAGCTGAAGCAGCTGCAGTATTACTTCCCAGCTATTTCATTGTTCCCTGTATTTTTGATGTTCAGGTGTTGAGTGCCATTGCTGGTGTAGCCAAAATGGCAGTGCCCACTGGCCGGCAGGCTTGGTGGAGCCCAGAAGTTGGCAGAAGCGTGGGGGAGCTCCTCAGAAGCCCATCCCATAATGGAGAGTTTACTCAAATCTCCCAAAGGGGACCGGGTCTGCCCACTGGTCCTAAAATGCTGATTGATAAGGTAGAAATCTGGGGAGGGAAGGAAATGGCAAATAAGTGAAGTCAATGTTGATGTGCTGAGAGAGGAGGAAAGCCCCAAATCAGTGATCTTGGACCACTAAGGCTGCAGGTGGAACATAGGATTAGCCAAACCAGGGGAACAATAAGGGATGAAATGAGGCAAGTTCTCATGTCCCTATTGAAAATGAGGATGGGCTTTAAAATCACAATGAAGCGGGCTTCCAAAATACCAGGTCATATCTACCAGAATCATAGAGTTGGAAGAGACTACAAGGGGCATCTAGTTCAGCCCCCTGCCCTGCAGGAATACACAATCAAAGCAATCCTGGCAGATGGCTACCCAGCCTCTGTTTTTGTGCACTTCTCACCTCTGGTGCTTCTGCTTCCAATTAACCATGGTTTAATAGATTGTTCAAACCCTAAACTGTGGTTAATGTCAACTATGGCTGGTTTAAGTGGGCCATCTTCATAACCTATGGTGTGGAGCTGTTTCTTCCACCAGACAAAGTTAACATTAATCACAGTTTGTTAACATTAACCACAGTTTGTTGGGTTTGGACATGCGACAAAGAGCCATTGATTGTGACCAGAAGAGCAAGCTTCTGGATTCCTACTCATGGCTGTGGGGTGGTGGTGGGGAGTGTGTGAACTCAAAGTTTGCTAGAACTCATTCTGATAATCCTAAATGAGAATATGGTATGCTGTCCAAGTTAGGCCAGTGACTCATCTAGAAGGCATGGTCAAAAAACAGAAAAATCTAGGGGAAAAGCTTTTCTGCTCCCCCCACCCTTTACTTGAGAGGTGCTTGTGTGAAACGTACTGTCTATTCTTTATGGGTCTGAAACATGGGTCACCTATTGCCATCACTTATGACTCCTCGAACGCTTTCATCAGCGCTGTTTATGCACAATCCTAAATATACACTGGACAGACTATGTGACTAATGTTGCTGTCCTTGAGCAAGCAGGGATCACCAGCATTGAGGCCATGATATTGAGAACACAGCTGCGCTGGGCAGGGCACGTTTCTAGGATGGAGGACCATTGCCTCCCCAAAATAGTACTCTACAGTGAACTCACCACAGGTCATCGTAAGAGGGGTGCTCCAAAAAAGCGATACAAGGACTCCCTGAAACAACATCTCAGGCTTGGCCAAATTGATCACCAACAATGGTCCACCCTGGCCTCACCTCAGGAGGCATGGAGACGCACTATCCACAATGCTGCAGCCTTATTTGAGAACTCACGCCAAACAAGTCTTGAAGAGAAATGACAACGCAGAAAGAATCACAACCCGGAAACATCACCCAAGGAGACCTTCTGCTGTGCTTTCTGCATCCGGACTTGTTTATTTTGAATTGGCCTTTTTAGTCATTAGCGCGCTTGCAGTAAGCGGGGGATGAGTCCTTCCTGAATCTTCATTTGCGAAGGAAAGCCAGAGAGATATGGGGAAAAAAATGGAACTTGGAATAATTTCTTTTAGAATAAAAACTAACAAGAAGATTTTTGTGTTAAGACAGTATACAATCATTACAGTTCCTGGTCTTGGTATACTGTTCTCAGTTCTTTTTATGGGAATGAATGCTTTATGTCTGCTTGAGACTATGCAAGACTAGAGGAGACAAAATCATTTCTTTGTTTTACTAATGTTGGTGGTTTCTTTTGTTATAGGTTTTTTTGCCTGCTCCTTAAAAACAAGTAGCAAAACCAATGTGGTTCTTTAAAGTTCAGCACCTTGTAACTCCAAACCAAACCAATATAAAAAATAAATTAAAAAGAGAATACAGTTTGTAGCAATTGTCTGACTGAATGATACTTTTATTTTACCAAACACAATTTTATGCTAAACAAAATTGTATACAGTAATTGTATCTTGTATATTATATATTTTATGTTCCTAAAGTAACAAAGTGAGGTTCAATCTGTAAAGGCATTTTAATATCACTTTGAAAAGAAATCTTCCAAAAATTTCAATTTTTTCCACCCCCTAATTTTCCAGAAATTTTACATCTCTAAATTCATTTCATTATCTTGGGCCTTGCAGGTTTGTAAAACCCAGGCCAAGGAGAACGAAGACTTGAAGACCATTCCCTTAAAGCAAGGGTCAGGAAGGGAGAACCTGCCAAGCCATTTTGTGGTATCAAGAAGCCAAACATCCCATTTTTTAAAAAGACTTTAATTGTTTTAGAACTCAAAATACCCTCGTACTCTCTGTGGTTCTGCAGCAGTTTTGCCATGTTTGGGCTCTGGATTATTTTAGGCCCAAGGGGCCCTATTTGTTGAAAGTGGATGTGACACCAAAAAATGCTAAGAAAATCCAATAAAGTAATAAAAGACCACACAGAGCTTGGCCCATTTATTCTGGCCAAGCTTACTGTTTTGGAGATGAGCATTCCAGCAGACGAAAATCTACAAGTTAAAAATGATCTTTCCTAATTAAAATGCGGCATGCCAAATGGATCCATTCACTGAAACTCACTCTCTTACCTCTCTACTTTTTTTTTTTTACCTTTTTGCTACTGTGAATTTGCATGATGCTTGAAGCAACACCATAGATAGGACAAAAAATGGGAGCAAATGTTTATCTCTAGTCCAGATAACAAATACGATTTGTGACTGTGTGCAGTTAATTAGCCCATGGTGCATACCTTGTATATATATGTTTCCCAAACTATAATATGCTTTTTATGCAGTCCTGAAAGGAATGGTCTCCTAAGCATTGGGCTAATGCACAGTCCCTTGGTGATCTTGTGTTTCTCATGTGGTGGAGTCTCCTTCTTTGGAGGTTTTTAAGCAGAGGCTGGATGGCTGTCTGTTGGGAATGATTTGATTGTGTATTCCTGCATGGCAGGGGGTTGGACTGAATGGCCCTTGTGGTCTCCTCTAAATCTATGATTCTATGACTCATGTGTTGCTGATCATTCCTAATCATCCCTGACAATTGGCATTTTGGCTAGAGCTAATGGGAGTTAAAATCCAAGACATCTGGAGGGTACCAGGCAGGAAAAGGCTGGGTTAGAGTACAATGCTGGAATTGAAGACACCTGTGTTCAGATCTGTGTACAACTGCAATGCTGGCTGGGTGACTAGGCCAGCTATTCTCTTTCCTAGCTTTACTAGGATGATTGTGAGGTTAAAATGAATAGGAGAAAGAACAACTGATGGTGTCTTGAGGTCTCTGGAGGAAGGACATGGTTAAAACAAAGGTAATTAACAAATGTAGTAATTGAAAATGCAGCCTTGACTCTACAAGAGGGTGCTGAGTGCTATGCCTGGGGGATATTCATGTTGGTGATTTTGGGGTGCCACCAGGCACTCCTTTCTCCAGCTTTGTCACCCCTGTCTTTATTTTCCTGGTGTTTCATAGTGGAGGCTTTCTGTCCCAGCTGGCTTGGGAACCGCCTGCTAAAAGCTAGCTGGCGGCCAACAGGTCAGGAATGCTGGCCAAATAGAAAGCTTAGCCAAATGGGGCAGGCAGTAATAATGGAGGACGGGATGATCTCAGGCAGGTCAGTGGCACTCAAAAGTTAAGAAGCCAAATCTTAACTGGGAGCCCTGAAGGAAGAATTTGTGCAAACTGAAAACCATGGCCAAAATCAAACTCAACATCAGGAGGGAAAGACTGAATAGATTCCAGGTCATTGTCTGGAGACTGCTAAGGGGTACTTAATTTTGAGTGAGCCTGCAGGGTGTAGTGGTTTGAGTATTGTGATAGGACTCCAGGAGACCAGAGTTCAAATCCCTGGTCAGCCATAGAACCTCCCCACCATCACCAGGTGCCCTTGGCCAAGTCACACTCTCCCAGCCTCAGAGGAAGGCAGGCAATGGCAAACCTCCTCTGAGCAAATCTTGCCGAGAGAACCCTGTGATAGATTAGCCTTGAGGGCACCATAAGTGAGGAATGACTTGAAGGCACATGGCAAACAACTACTACTTTATTTTTGGCACCCCAAATGTTTTTTTGGGAGTATGAAGAATAGTACCCTCCACATTATGTTTCTGCATGAGTTGCTGTTTTCTATGCTGCTCTCATAGAAATGCAACGGGCAACCTCCCCTGAAGGCCGGTCATGCCCTATCTCTGCATCAGCAGTATCTGGGACTCTCTGGGGAACTCTATAAATAGTAAAAATAATCCTCACCACTTTGCTTCATCTTTAAGTGGGCCTCCTTTGCCAAGGCTGTGTGACGGTGGTGGGGGACTTCTTACAAAGGACTTTTAAAATAATGCTGGGCTTCATGTGTGTGAGAGCTGTATGCTTCAGAGGTAAAAACCCCAACTGAAAAAAAAGAACCAGATATCCTCAATGCAAGAAAGTTAATTACAGTGGAGCCTGAAGAGGATATAGGGCCTAAAGCACCAGATTCTGTCTGATCTTGGATGCTAAGCAGGCTCGGTCCTGGTTAGTACTTGGATGGAAGACAGTCAATGAATACCAGGTGCTGTAGGTTATATTTCAGAGGAAGGAACTGGCAAACCCACTGCTGAGTATTCCTTGCCTAAGAAAACCCTGTGGGATTTGTGGAGTCTCCATAAGGTGACTTAAAGGAAGATAGACACTCACATTGAGCGGGATATCCTTTCACCAAGAGGAGGTGCTGGGCTGCTTGCTCAGCCCCCCCCCCCTAAATCTGCTGCAGGATAATCTCTTCACACAGATTCGAGGGGGGGGGGTTGGAGACGAAAGAGAAAGCGGCTTGCAAACGCAATTAGGAACCACTGTCTGCCTTGGCCTTTCTCTATCAATCATTATGCCATGACTAAATATTTAATTGAATCCTAGCTTTTCCTTAAAAAAAAAAACCCCACACCATTTCAATCAAGGGGTATTTTGCTTCTCCCCACCTCAGTTTACCCTCCCAGCCATTTTTTTAAATTCAGAAACTCAGGCTCTGCAATGGCTACAAGAAGCTGTCTGTTTTTCCAGGAGGGTTTCCTGCAGGGATGAAGCTGGAGGCTGCCGCAAGCCTCCCTCAGCAGAACTGAGAAGCCTGGGGGAAGAAAATCTAGTTTCCCCCCCCTCCCCTCCATAGCTTAGAGGGGCCAGTTCGCTATGTCTACTGATGAAGCACTTCTATTCCAGCTCTGTCTCCGAGGACCTGGGTTGTAGACGTGGAGAGTTCAGCAGAAAGCATTATGGATCGGTAGAACTGGTAAGTTTCTTATTTTGATTTTTATTGAAATGCAGTTTGTTGCTTTATGTCCACAAAGGTTTTTGGAAGGAGCCCTGTGTCTCATGTTGTGGCAAGCATACTGGTTCTCAAAGCATCCTCTCTCTCTACTTCCTTCACCCGGCATCCCACTTATAGCAGATGGGTCTTGGAAGGAGCCAGTGGATATCTGTTTTCATGGGGATGTAATATCTTTTTGCTTTTTCGATCTTTAAAATAAATAAAACAACACTCTCCTGCTTATGCTCTCTGCTGGTGAAGAATTTGTTTCACAATGAAAGGATGCAGAACAGCCTTCCCAGGTCCAGATGTTTTGGACTTTCTCTTCCATCCTCCCTGAAAATTGGCCGTACTGGCTGGGGCTGATAGACATTGCACTACCAAACACGGAGGGGGGCGGGGCACTGCATTGGTGTAAAAAGGACCGTGGTCTTTGCCCATAAGGATGGCAGAGATGGTATGAAGAACAGAAATTAGGAATTGATTTTGGGGTGTGTGTGTGGAAGCATTGTTACATGGAGGTTTAGAATCCCAGACTGAATTTTACATTTGCAAAAAGGGAGGTAAAGGCTAAATCTTTTCCCTTTTCCAAACACTTTATTTCTTAAAAATACATTGCATATATCCCCTCTATATCCCCCCATCTTTTTGACTTTTGAAGGGAGATTGCATATACTTTATTCATTTTTTAAAAAAGAATGGAATTGTACAAGTTGGCTGCAGAGGAAGAGAGGGTGGAGAAGAGGTGGAGAATCTTCTTTTGGACTGGAATACAGTGGCATGATTCTGGTTAATAGCAATATGTGTCCATTCAAGGTTCAGCTCCTGATAAATTATTGTTGATCAGTGCTGTGCCAAGCAGACCAATTTTGTGTGTGTGTTTTAAATCTGGCATTGTTAAAACTGGTAAACCAAGACAGAATGCAGAAAACATTCTGACCTCTTTAGAAGAGGTTATGCTCTCCTTCCTAGGTGACTTGGGATGTTTGATTGACAGTGAACATATAAAAATTGGCAGTGATGGTTGATCTGGTTAAGGCTGAGTAGGGTCTCTCTCTCTCTCTCTCTCCCTCCCTCCCTCCCTCCCTCCCTCCCTCCCTCCCTCCTTCCTTCCTCTTTTTTAGTGTGTATATGTCTTTTGCTCTGCTTTTTTGGTGCATCCTTCAGGGTGGGGTCCAACAGTTTAACCAATTCCCATAGGCAGGTGGTGAGGTATCCGAACCTAGACTGGCCCTGTGGAAAGGATCCAGTCCCAGGAGAACGGCAAGATATAAATTAATTAATGAAATAAATAATTAAAGAAGTGGGACATTTGAAGCTTCTTTATGGACACTGAATTATCAGTCATTAAATAGTTTTTTCACAGGCAGACCACTGCTTCAGTTTGTCTGTCCCTCCTCACCCACATGCCACCAGATGTTTTGGACTTCATTTCCCAGAAGTCTCAGCCAGTATAACCAGGGGAAAAGGGATTTGTGGGAATTGTAGTCCAGAATCTCCTATCCCATCCACCAAGGCACTAGTTTGCCCAAAAGTCTTAGTAGCCTTATCTGCTTGTCCTCGCCAATTGTGTGGCATATCTCAACAGCCTAGGAGAAATAAAATGATCTATTTTCATCTGGCAGGCAAACACTTTCACATCTGGCTCAGCTGAAGACCAAAAATCAGAGCCATTGCCAAGCCTTCTGTCTTAGCTTTTCCAGAATAGTCATTCCTCTTTTCTGTAATGTCTGCCTTTTGTTGTTGTCGTTATTTTCCATCAAGTTGGCTTTGACCTACAGCAACCCAATGAATGATATCCCTCTGAGAGCACTGGTCATCAACTGTGCTGGTCAGGTCTTACAGATGTAGGGTCGTGGCTTCCTTGCATGAGGCAATCCCCTTGTAGTACAGTCCCTCTCTTTGCCTACTGCCTTCCACATTTCCCAGCATTATCATTTTTTCCCCGTGAGTCATGCCATCTCTTAATATGGCCAAAGTACAACAGCCTCAGTGCAGTTATTTTTGCTTCTAGTGAGAGTTCAGTCTTGATTTGCTCTAAGATCCATTGATAGAATCATAGAGTTGGAAGAGACCACAAGGGCCATCAAGTCCAACCCCCTGCCATGCAGGAATATACAATCAAAACATTCCTGACAGATGGCCATCCTCCCTCTGTTTAAAAACATCCAAAGAAGAAGGCTCCACCATTCATAGAATCACAGAGTTGGAAGAAACCACAATGGCCATCCAGTCCAACCCCTTGCCATGCAAGTCTGTTGCCAAAGAAGGGGCTAGAGTCTCACCCACCCACCCTGCATGAAATGCCCCAGAGTGGGGCAGTGCTCACTTAAAAACTTTGCCACTCATGGAAATCAGCAGCTTTAATCCTCTTTGGGGGGGGGGGGAGAGCTCCAGATGGACTACAACTCACAGCATTCCTGACTTCCAGCCATGGTGTTGGCACTGATGGGAGTTGCAGCCCAGTTTCTAGGAAGCCACATTCATTTGTCTTTTTAGCAGTCTACAGTATCTGTAGAACTCTTCTCCAACGCCACATTTCAAATGAGTTGATTTTCTTCCCGTCAGCTTTCTTCACTATTTAGCTTTCACAACCATGCATAGAATACCAAGAAAACATCTGCCTTACAAAGCCTCTGATGCCGTGTGGTTCAGAGAAGATCATCTGTACACCTGTGTAGGGCTGAGTTGCTTCAAAGGCCTCAGAAGTATGAGTCAAAGTAGACTGCTCCTGAGCTGGTGAGAGAGACGTTATAACAAGTGAAGAACCCCAAGATTAGTACATAGTTGGCCTTCTTCAAGAGCAGAGCTGTGGTACGATCATAAAACCTTAACCTCACAATTTGGGAATGTTGAATTCAGGCAGATAGGATGAGCCCTGCTGGATCTCATCTGGGGAGGCATTTTGTCCTTCCAGTGGCCAGCTAGTTGCCCCTGTGGGGAAGCTCCTAGGCAGGACATTACCATAGCATCCTTATGTTCATCTTCCCTAGCAAACATTATTGAAAGCCGTGCTGGCTCTGATATTGTCAGTGATATGTAGAGCTTTGGGGTGGAGGTGGGGGGAAGGAAATATATACTTTGGACTACTACACCCAGAATCCCCATAGCTCCCCAGATGAGAACGACTGGGGGACTGGGGGAATTGTAGTTGATAAAGGAAAGCTTTTCCGAGTTCTGCTGATATTAGTGGCTCTTGGCCACTACCTATGGTAGCTTTATCCTCTACAAGTTGATCTAAGCCAGTGGCTCATTAAGATATTTCTTTACCAGGACCCCCTTTACATATCTATTATCGTTGTGGACCCCCAAGACTTAACTCACAATTTAAAACCCTGATAATAATACAATAACAACAAGATTACAGCATCCATTAAGCCTTCCCTCAGAGGCACTGGAGGGGGAGGGAAAACTTTTCTCCTGCTTCTTCCTGCAAGTTTGTGGCTGGAGCAGATTGAATGGCAATGCGCAGGCCAAGCCAGCCAGCCTTTGCCTTGGCTCCTGTCATACGGGCACTTCACTGCAGGGAGGAGGTGGGACAAGCAGCCTTCAAGTCTTTGCGGACCCCCTGTGAGGATATTGCGGTCCCTTTGGGGTTCCCGGACCACAGGTTAAGAATCACTGATCTAAGCACTCTTTGAAGCTATCCTCATTAACAGCTATCCCCATATCTTGTGGCAGTGTATTCTGTAGCCCTACAGTGTGCTGTGTCAATGTGGAATTTCTTTGGTTAATTTCATCTCTGCACTGGAGCTATGTGAACGAGTGATATATAATTCCCCTCCCAAGATGAGCTTAGCATATAGCAGAAAGGTACAGGAAGAACTCTTAAGAGCCCTTCCATCTGACGGCCTCTGAAAGGCATTTTGTATCTTTGACTCCCTAATAGTTTATTCAGTTATCTGCTCTAGTTGCTGGGTTTTACGGGTGGGGGTGGAAAGGGGCTGATGTAGGAATGTGGGTTGCTCCAGGTGAAGTAACTTTATATATTGTTGCTATCTGATGGTTCTCATGGCAAATGGTGAGGCTGCAAATAGTGCAAAATTAATTGCATTTAAGTGAATTGAAATATAGGCTCTTTCTGTTTTTATGGTATATGTTCTGGAGTCATTTGATTACATTTTTTGAATGGCATTCTCTTCTTGATGAATCCTGCATTTATCACCAGTGGAGTCTGATTAATTCTGTGACATTGCAAAGGAGTTTGCCTGAAGACAAGCAGAATTTTAGAGTGTTTTGCACTTTTCCTTTTAAATCCAAACACTTTATCACAACATTTGGAAAAATGTGTAAACTCAAAGGATCACTGTGTTCTAGTTTGCTTACTGGGTTGGGAAGGGGAGAGTAGGTCAGCTTGTATTAAAATATGAACCGGATGAAATGTTGCCACCAACCCTAGGCAGAAGAATGAATTTTGTCTGAGGAAGATTTCTTTAAGCAGCTAGATTGGTGGTGATGAGCCATCACCTTTCAAAATTGCATGTGAGAGATCAGTATATAAAGAACAAAATCCAAACCACAAGTGGTCAGTATCTTCATTATGTGTGCGTACCTTGTATTCCTTCAAGTCATTTCCAACTTATGGTAACCCTAAGACAAACCAATCATGGGGTTTTCTTGCAAGATTTGTTCAGAGGAGGTTTTTTATTGCCTTCCTCTGAGGCTCAGAGAGTGGGACTTGCCCAGTAGGTTTCTATGGCTGAGTGAGGATTTGAACACTGGTCTCCTAGTCCAATGTTCAAACCTCTAAACTACATTGGCTCCACAACTAGAATTCCACAACTCCAGAACTTGGAAAGTTTGCACACTATTGTGGAATTGTAGTTGATCCTAATAAAGATATTGTCCATCTGTGGATCTGGGACTTTGTTTTCTTATTTTGGATCAACGCAGCTACCATCACTTTTTTTGGCAGTATTCCTAGACACCCATAGCTGGTTTTTTGTATGGAGATGAACAATGTAATTCATAGGCACTTCGCAGCCAAAAGCGGGAGAGGAGAGAATGGGATCTGGCCTAGAGAGATCTCCATTTGGCTTTCCTTGTTCTAGAACAAAAGACATTTAAAAAAAAATTGGGAGCATCTTTCACTTAGAGGACATCTGGCACCCTCTGAAAGCACATTGTTTTAAAATGCCAGTCCTGCCAACTGAAGCATGCCAGGAACCAGCGTCTGAGCTAAGTAGGCTAAAATCCAATTGTACTTCTGATCTGTCTTGATTCCCAAGGCTTGTAGACTCCATTTGGGTCACACAAGCTGAACTCCACACACTGTACCCTGCCATGGCCTATGGTGATATTTTATGTGCTGGGCTAGACAGTCTTTCTTGACATTACAACACTTTTAAGGGCGCTGTGAAAGACAAGCAATCGGGTGACATCACCCGGCTGCAGGGTTGAGGAACAAGACTGTGTTAACATTGCTAATTGAAGCTGCGGATATTTATTTATCGGAGCTTGAAGGACAGGGGGGAAAAAGGAGGAATTGAAACCCCAACCTAGAATTTATTATCCTGGTGCAAACTAGGGATGCGGCAGCTATCGATGATCTTTTGGTTCGGAGGATGGGAATGACATTATTCTGTGAATAAGGACCCTGAATGTTGTAACAGGTTTCCACAAGGTTATTGCAGATCCAAAGGGACAAAGAAGAAGAAAAAAAACCAAAGCTTGTACAAAATGTTGTGTATGTAATGCAGGAGGAAGTTGGCTACACTTTAGAATGAGGAACAAAGATCAGCGATAACATAATTTGTTTTGGCTTGAGATTTTCAGCAATCATTCCTTCCTAATGCTTGTATAGAGATGTGAAGGCCCATGGGGGAAACACGGAAAAATCCAGGATAAAAAAACTCCCAAACCTTTTCCTCTGTGCCTTTCTGATGGCTTTTTTCCTCCAGAAAAATTGGGGCAAATGGATTAGGGAATTGTTAGTTTTAGAATGGCGAATAAAATGTTTAACCCAAGGTGCTCATATATTTAGCTCACCCCGAGTTATTTTTAAAAAACTATGTAAGAGGAAGATTTTTATGTAAAACTGGGGCCAGCGGGGTGTAGTGATTTGAATGCTGGACTACGGCTCTGGGAGACCAGTGTTTGAATCCCCACTCAAGCATGGAAACCTATGCTTCTCTGGGAAGGCAAAGGCAAACCTCCTTTGAACAAATCTCACCAAGAAAACTCTTGGACAGGGTTGCCATAAATCAGCGTGAAGGCATGTAACAACAAATGTACAGTATTAGATCATTGTAATTCCTGGTCTTGGTTTCTTTGTCTTCCTTCTTTTTGCACAAACAGGTCATATAGTATCAAGGACAGAAAGCCTGGTCCCGCTCTTCCCCTCACCACTGTTTGTGTCTCCTCTACACATTGAGAGAATACAGGTTGCCCCCAGTATCAGCAGAACCAGTATCTGCAGTTTCAGTTATCCTCAGGACAGAAAACAGGGACACATATCATGGACTTGCACTGGAAAATGCCTAGAGAGGCATCCTCTAGATCCTCCAATGCAACTGTGTGATATGCTTGTGCAGTAAGTCCTTTATTTTAATAAGGTTTGCTATTATCCACGGTTTCACTTTTACATGATAGGTCCAGGAACATGTCACCCATGGATATGGGTGTTATCAATCTGCAATTCTTCCACCAAATCATATAGAATCATAGAGGTGGAAGAGACAACAAGAGCCATCTAGTCCAACCCCCTGCCATGCAGAAATACCCAATCAAAGCATTCTTGACAGATGGCCATCCGGTCTTTGTTTAAAAACCTCCAAAGAAAAGGAGACTCCACCACACTCCCAGGCAGCGTGTTCCAGTGCTGAACAGCTCTTACTGTCAGGAAGTTCTTCCTAGTGTTTAGGTGGAATCTCTTTTCCTGTAGTTTGTATCCATTGTTCCGTGTCCCAGTCTCTGGAGCAGCAGAAAATAAGCTTGCTTCATCATCAGTATGACATCCCTTCAAATATTTAAACACGGCTATCATGTCACCTTTTAACATTCTCTTCTTCAGGCTAAACATACCCAGCTCCCTAAGGCGCTCCTCATAGGGCATAATGTCTTCCAGACCTGCTACCATTTTGTCACCCTCCTCTGGACACATTCCAGCTTTTCCGTATCCTTCTGCAATTGTGGTGCCCAGAACTGGACACAGTATTCCAGGTGAGGCCTGACAAAAGCAGAATACAGTGGCACTATTACTTACCTTGATTTAGACACTATACTCCTATTGATGCAGCCTAGAATCGCATTTGCTTTTTTAGCTGCCACATCACACTGCTGACTCATGCTCAGTTTGTGGTCCATGGCATTATGTCTGCCTGTTGACACGAAGGAGAACTAATGGAGACAGAATAACTTCCTTTTCTTTTACTAAACGTTGATGGTTTCTTTTCATTGTTTTTTGCCTACTCCTTATAAACTGGCAAAACCAAAGAGGTTCCTTAAAGCTCAAGCATTTTTTACAGTTCCAGGCTGGGACCTCCATTTGTAACAAAGAATAAGTTTTTGAAAAGTAAATTCAACTTGTAACCATTTCTGAATAAATTATATTCAGTTTTACCAAACACACCAAACCAAATTACTGTATACAAAATACATTTTAAATTCTTAAAGTAACAAAGTGACTTTTAAGTTGTAAAATGTGCTACTCTTACTCCCCCCACCCACCAGTTTTTCTGAAAATTCATTTTTCCCCCTGGAAACACTGGGGGAAATGCCCCCCCCCAATAGCTCCAAAATTCCCAGAAATGTTATATCTCCATGCATATAACACAGATAGTATTACGGATAGGCTTCAGATAGGCTTCAGAAATGAGTCCCCTTTTTTCTATGTTTTGCTGTTCATGCATTCTTTCTTCTTCTTTTGGAGAAGAAAGAAAAGGTGGAGGGAGGGCTGAGGCAGGGAGAAGGACGAAGAACAAAAATTCAAGGAGGAAAAGAAGAGACCAAAGATTTTTGGGGAGGGACAAGGATGCAGGGGTTCCTTTAATGGTAAGAGCTGTGCAGGAGAGACAAGGCATTTTTAAAATAACAGTTGCATGTCTAAATGGACACCCAATCCTGGCTTTTGGATACCCATTGGAGACAGATGGACCCATAAAATTTAATCAGTGAACTGCACCATTTCCACCACTGCTTTAATAATGCCTTCATGTAGTTACTGCAAACCCAAAATGGAAATAATCCCCAAATATATAACTTTTTTCAATCTCAGAGCAGTTGTGTTTTTAACCAGTTTTTCTAAGCTTTGATAAGTGGTTTAGAGATTTTTCTCTCCCCCGCCCCCTGGTTATTTTCTGGTGATTGGCAGAATAAAATACCCGTTAGGATATTGATGTGCGTAAATGTATTAGCAGCTCGGTATTGACTTCCTTCTTTATTCAAATAAAAATATTACTTTCAGTACGTAGTGGAGAAGCTTCGGCTCATGAAAATGTTAAAATTTTGTAAGGTGCTTTGTGTCCCTTGTCAGCAGAAAGGTGGGGTATAAATTAATAAATATAATAAAATCAACAGACGCAAGTAACAGTGTCTGAGCTCCGGTATCTACATTTTGTAGTTTTATGAATCCATAGTTATATTGTAGAAAGTCAACAAAACCCTGTTAGTGAATTGCAAAGATGTTCATCTGAGCATTGGCAAGGGTGCTATAATGCCCATTGGGCACTTCCGGTGTGCATGATGCACTTCTAGTATACATTGGACATTCCCATTGTATTCTGGCACTTCTTTTCTGATGCATGGAAGGCACTCCTGTTGTGCTGTAGCACTTTTTGGCCAGTGTCCAGATGTGTATTGGGGAGTGCCCCAATACTCATTGATACCTATTGTACACTCCACTGGCTACCATTGCACAATGTTTGCCCATAGGTTGTAATGTCAGTAACAGTAGCCACGTGGTGAATACAGATGTTGCAAAACTACTCAATTCAGTTTTGCGCAAACATAAGGCCATTTATGAAGATGCTAAATCCCAAGAAGATGCTAAATCCCAAGTAAAAGATCCCTGTCTTTTAAAAATGCTTTGTGGGGAGAGAATGCCAGCAATTACAGCTTTTTGTACCCCTCCTTGAAACTGCATTTGCCAAATGAAGCTAATCTAGAGATATAAGAACCATCTTGCCTTAACACATGGCTTGGCGTCTGTACCCAAACAACCATCATCCCTAGTCCATACAACCAGTGGTGAGGGATTATGGGACTTGCAGTTCAACAGCATCTGGAAAGCCACAGTTACTCACCCTTGGAGAGAAGAAGAGAACGAGGGTGGGATACATGAAGTTGGGGGGAAACCTCTTTTCATTTTTTGTCATCTTGTCTCCAAGGAGCTTACATACCTGCAGCAAGCTTTTGTGTGATAGTGAGCTTTCTGGCTGCATGTGGATTTGAAATGGCCAGCATGGTATAGTGGTTTGAGCATTGGAATATGGCTCTGGAGACCAGAGTTCGAATCCCACTTGGCCATGAAAACCCACTGGGTGACATTGGGCAACTTACACTCTCTCAACCTCAGGGGGGGGGGCAATGGCAACCCCACCCAAACAAATCCTGCCAAGAAAATAGTATGATAGGTTCACCTTAGGGTCGCCGTAAGTCCGAAACAACTTAAAGGAACACAACAACAGTGGATTTGAACCCAAGTCTAAAACCTCTCAACTGCACTAAATCCTCTCAACTGCATCAGCTTTCAGTGTTGTAGGATGAGATTGGTTTCAGATGTTGGAAAGATACCTGATGTTCTTGTCAGGTGGAGGTAAGTTTTCTATTGCTGCAGAAGGTGGGACTAGAACTATTGCGTAAAAACTGCAGGGAAGCAGATCTGAGCGAAGCATTTGGAGACACTTTTTACTGATAGAAGCTTTTGGATGGTGGAACAGTGTGTCTTGGATGCCATGGTAGATTCTCCTTCCCTGGAGTTACTAAAGCAGAGACTAGAGAGCCATCTATTAGGCAGGTTGTAACCACATCCTGCATTGATCTGAATGACCTGCTTAGATCTCCAAGATCCCTTCCAACTCAAGATCTTTTATTGATTGTATTCTGCCATGAGATCTGAGATCAGTTAGCTAACACACATTGGAAACTGCTTAATACAGTGTAGATGTGTAAATTGCTATTGCTTAAAATAATTTGTAAGCCTCTCTGATAGCCTTGTGGCTGAAGAGCGGGGTATATATAAATAAATAAATAAAATATATATGTGTGTGTGTGTGTGTGTGTGTGTGTATAAATCTGTTTAAACAAAGCCGGTTGGAAATACGGTTGGACCCCCGTGTCTGTGGGGGTTCAGTTCCTAGACTTACCACAGATACCAGAAACATGGATAATAGCTAACCATCTAACAATAAAGGACTTCTGGTACAAACATACCATAGATTTGCATTAGAGGACCTAGAAGATGCCTAGAGAAGTCTCTAGACATTTTCCATTGCGACTCTATAGGATGTGTCCTTATTTTTTCAGGAGTGGATAACTGAAATCACAGATATTGGTTCTGTGGATACAGGGGTCTGACTGTACTTAAATCTGTAATAATGAAAGAGATTTTTTCTCTACGTAGGTGTGACTGTGGTAGCCATAACTTTTCAGGACATTATGCCAGACGCCTCAAAGTTTGACAGAGTGTTTCTGGTCCTCGTCCAAGTTTCAGTGCTGAGTTTCAAGTTGAAATCTGAAATTGAACAGAGGTGCTAGAAACAACAAAAAAGGCATAATTTATCAGGGAATTGTGGCAGATGTATCAAAAGCGGACCAAATGTTCTTGCTTGTCATCCAAGAGGCAGCACCCAGTCTCAAACTGAATTTCCAAATGTACGTTCAAGGAACTTCCTAGCCACAAAAAGAGGCCAGCCATAATTCAGTAAGACATCATGGTAATGGTTTCAAAGTCTGATAGTGTGATTTTTGCCCAAGCTGCAGTGGCTAGTTTCAGGTGAAAATTCCCAAATGGGGGGCTTCCTAGAAGCAAAAAAGGGAGTATGCCATAACTCATCAAAACATTTTGATTACTGGACGACAGAAGAGAACTTTCTAAGGAACTTCTGCAGTTATTCTAGGGTTAAAAAGTAGGAAAACAGAAGAGGGCTAAGGTACTGCTGCTAAGAAAGAATGAGGAAAAAAGGCAAGCATTCTCTTGAGTTACTGCTGGTAAGATTCCTGAGGACAAGCATTCTCTAAGCATTTGTTTATTTAGGAAGTCCCCTTATACCCTATAGGGGGTTGGCCTATTTTAGCCCAGGAGGGGCTATTTTTATTCAAAATTTTGAAAAAAAAACCTCTTCTGAGCCTAAATCTTTTCAGCGGCTCCCAAAACATTGCTGTCATGCCACTCGACAATATGAGGCTGTGTCCTTTGTGGGTTTTGTATAGCCGGTATGGTACACTTTGCCCACCCCAGTGGTAGATTTTCCTCCTTTGCTCTGCCAGACTTCACCAGTCTTCAGCTGAAATCTTATCAGCATCTGGAGAGCCTTAGGTTCCTTTCAGTGCTCTGCATGTGGACTTCTTGTTTAATCCTGTTGGGTTTCCTAGCCTTTGTGAGGGTGTACGCCTGACATTCACTTTGAGCCATTCAGAGATTTGTTGCTGTTACTGTTCTCCATTCTGCACACGAGCAAGGGCAGTCAAATAACATCCCTCCACCAAGCATTGACATCCTTCATTAGCTGCATCAGTTGAACTTCATCCATTCCCTGTTTTTGTGTATTTTTTTGGTACATTGTGTTCTTTCCATCAGATGCTCCATAAAAATGTTTTTAATTTTTATTGCCCTTCAGGTTTTGAAGGAGCAAATTTATCCACTGATGTGGCACATAATTATTTAGGAAAGAGTGGTGGGTTTTTTAAATGCAGTGTTAGAATGCTGCAATTTAAATGAGGAATGAAGTGGAACCTATGCCGTCACTGTTAGGGGACTGTGATCCTTTGCACCATTGAACTCTTAAGTGAATTTGTTCTTGAGTGAACATGCATCCTGCTTGGGAGCAAATCTGCTATTCTTTCATGTGATTCTCTTTTGGGTTTCTAGAGGATGGGGTCAGCCACTACTAACTTTGGCAGTCTGTATTGGTGGGTGGTTAGGGAATTCACTGGCCTAATTGGTTGCAATCTGATTTAGCTTGTTCTAACTTGCATTTTGTAAAAGAAACTTTTTAAAAAAATCACCATGTTCTTGTTTGTATAGTTAACACACTTTACAGCACTTCTTAGCCAAAATATCCCCCAGAGTTTTTTATATCTCTCTCTCTCTCTCTCTGGCTTTTCTTCGCAAACGAAGATTCAGGAAGGACTCATCCCGCGCCTTCTGCAAGCGCGCTGATGACTAAAAAGGCCAATCCGAGATAAACAAGTCCGGTTGCAAAAAGTGCAGCAGAAGGTCTCCTTGGGTGATGTTTTTGGGTTGTGATTCTTTCTGCGTTGTCGTTTCTCTTCAAGACTTGTTCGTCGTGAGTTCTCAAATAAGGCTGCAGCATTGTGGATAGTGCGTCTCCATGCCTCCCGATGTGAGTGCTGACATGCCTAACTCTACAAAGCCTCTGACATTGAAAGACTTTTACAAAATCTTTTTATGCCTGCCCAGTCCTGTTTTCTCCTTGTTTAGCTGGTTTCTTTTTTAAGTAGCATCTGCACTGAGAGAGGGTCAAAGGAGGGCTAGAAAAGCACAGACCTTTTGGTGTCAGACTGCAGCAGCATTTTCTGTAGTAGATGAAGCAGTAAAGCTTAATCTGGGAAAGAAGGGGATTCTTCTGTAGCTGATCCTGCCATAGCTGCATGTGGTTACCTGCAACAGGCAAGGTAAATGGCAGCTGCCAGCAGAATCCCTACCCGAGCATGCGTGAACAGGCAAATGGAGATAAAAGGGGAGAACAGAGAAACCTGCCTCAATAGATATCACTTGCATGTTAAGAAAGCATAGCTCTATAAGTTTGGCCACCAGAACGGAAATCATAAGAAAATTGGAGGTTGGGGAAAGAAGTTGTCATCCCTTGATGCATTTTGGAAGAAGCCTTCAAGTAGTATCTAGTTTCACAATGTTTTTGTTTCTTACACAAGGCTTACTTGACATGGTTGTTTCAGTTTACATGTGCGTATTGTTAGTTTTGAGCAAACATTTTGCTAAAACATGTTGAACTGCTCTTTGTGGTATAGGAACCTATCTCTGGTCTTTCCTTGTTATTTCTACCACTACTGTCAAATTTTCAGTTAAAGATGTAATGCCTAAGAACACCTCTACTTTGTAACTAAGGTATACCTATACAGTTGGTGATTTATATATATATATATATATGTGTGTGTGTGTGTGTTAATGTGCTGCATAAATAACTCAGTCATTTCCCCCAACAACCTGGTGAACTCAGAATTGGCACAGCCTTGTTTGCCTCTGTTCTGCATGCAGAAAGTCTTGGTATCAGTATATGGCATCTTTAGTTCATAGGATCTTGGATAGCTTCTTCAGACCCCGGGGCACAGCTGCCGGGAAGAGACGACAGCAGCTTTGATGTCAGGCTCTGTATAATAGGAATGGGAAATCTTTGGTCCTCCAGATATCTTAGCCTACAACATCAGTCCCTTACTATGGGCCATGCTGATGGAATTGTCAGCTAAAACATCTGGAAGGCCAAAGATCCTCCGCCTCTGCTATAAAAGTTTCAAGTCCTATAGGAATGCTGCAGACATTGAAAAGTACTTATATTGTGCTTTCCATTATGTGCAGGGACAGCATGGGATGTGCAAAGGTCCAGGTTTGGAAAGAGAGAGACAACAGCCAGAATATATGTATACCACAGTTAATAAAACAGATGTATTCCTGGGCATGACTTCTGTAACAGAAAATTTGGTACCAGAGGCAAAAATAACATGGAATGAATAGGGATAGGCTCCTACATCACAAAAAGGAGGAGCAGTTCAGCAAAGTTTTCATCCAAAATTCTGTTTTTTCTTACTGCTTTCATTAAGGCATTCTGGGGACAGCTGCTCTTTACCTTGCCTGTTGTAAGTGAGCTTATACAACTACAGTAGCATCAGCTCAAGCAGAGTCCCGTCTTTGCCCAAGCACAAGCTTTTATGACCAATTTGACACTAACTGTGTGTGTTTCTCCATCCTCCCAATGCTAATGCTACTTGCAGCTGAACAGAGGACCTAAAAAGACTTTGTAAAAAGGAGCTTCTTTGCCAGAAGCTTTGTTAACTGATGTACACCTGTAGTTTGTGGGTTTGTGAGTGCTGGTAGTAATAACCAGGTCATGATCTCTGCCCTGTCACCGGGTGCCCAACCATGCCCTCTCTGCCCAGCCAACCTCTCAGGGTTGTTGTCGGTAAGGATAATATGGGGAGGATGCAAGAGTGAACTGTGTTATGCTTTTGTGTACTAGTCAGAAGAAGGGAAGGATACTGGACTTAATATGGTTTGCACCTTTTCATGCAATTTCTTTGTCATCAAAGGTGCCTCCTGGGGTGGCCAAAGCCAAAAAATAATCTATTTTGGAGCATAATTATCACTTTTGACAGGAGTTAAAAATATCCCTGGCAAGGAGACTACTGCTCTTGATAGCTGCAGCAGGCAAAATGTCAAGTCATATTTTTTAACCTAGATATGTAAAAAGAGGTGTGTGTGTTGTGTGTGTGTGTGTGTGTGTGTGTGTGTGTAATTGAAGGTGTTTCCTGTTTTATTTATGAGGTATCTATATAGGCACCTGATCCTGTCTGGTCTTGGAAGCTAAGCAGGATCAACTTTGGTTAGTACTTGGATGGGAGAGCACCAATGAATAGCAGGTGTTGTTGGTTATATTTCAGAGGAAGAAACTGGCAAAACCACCTCCTTGCTGAAGAAAACCCTATGAAACCTCATGAAATTCATGGGATTGCCATAATTCAGCCGACGGCTTGAAGGCATATACACAGACAGGTCCTGCTTTGCTTGACACGTATTTCAAATGAAGCTAGTATACTGGCACCAAAATGATTTCAAATGTACTTGCTGTGGGTGGTGGGTGGGGGAGAAAGCCTATTGAAAATCCAATTCCAAATTGAAAGGCTGACCTAAGGTTTTCGAACCCACAGTGTGTGTTTGTGCTAATCAAGCTGGTGAGGTGGCTTCGATGCCTCTGCAGTGTCGAGGAGTCCCAGGGGAACACCTTTTGTCGTGGCTTGGGGACTGCTTTGCACACCATTTTTCTTCAGATAGACAAACCAGACCACAGAGTGTTTTTAGAAATGGCTTCCTTGAATAAGAATCATATGGACTGTGCTTATAAATCTAGATGCCAGGCTGTCTTCTTAATAAAGCAAACAAGAGTTAAGAATAGGGTTGTAATTCATCACTAATTTTCTTCTTGAAGGAAGCAGTGAGTAATTTTAGCCATTTTCTTCCCTCTGTGAGAAAGACTTCAAAAACTTTCTGCCGGCACAGAAAACGCTGTTTTCTGTGCCCAACAACCATGTGTGAATTTTGTGTAAAATGTCCCTAGTTGCAACATTTTCTTTGCAGGAAACAGCTTTTTCTTTATAGAAAATAGTATTTCTGCACAGAAAAAAAGTTGCCTGTGTAGAAAATAATGTTTCCTGTGCAAAACAACCACATGCAGGGTTTGCGCAGAATAAGTCCTAAACAGTGAAGATTCTCATCAGTCCAGGATTCTTTTTACCTGATAAACATGTTACACAATCATTCTTTGAATATATTTGAATATTCTTTCTATCCCTGGTTAAGAACATCATTTGGCGCAAGGCATTCAGCAGAGAGAAAAATAAGGGAGGGGGAGAGAGAGAGGGGGGGGTTGGGAAAAAGAAAGGTAGGAGTGTGGTAGAAGGAAAAGAGAAAAAGACGATGCTATCAGAGAGAGAGGGTGGGTGGCAAAGAGAAATATTAGTGGTAGAAAGGTATGTGAAAGAGAGGAGGGTTCTGTGTGTCATTGGGTCTGACTCCTGACTGACTTTCCCTGTGGCTTAGCAGCCCTTTACAGGTGAAAAGGGCTTCCCTCCTTGCTCCACTTTTCAAACTCCCAGGATACTTAAAGGGATCCTTGCCATTGTACAGTACTGATGATAAAATATCCTAAACCAGATTTTCAGAATTGGATTTTAACTGGCTTTAGTCTAGCTATAGGATGGAGCCAACTCTGGTTGCCTTGGTGGATGAGTTGTGCCAAAAACAGGTTAGGAGGAGTGTGTCTCTGTTCATTCTGTCACACCTCTCTCCCTGGCTTTTAATGCCATAGACCAGCCTTTCTCAACCTTTTTATCCTGGAGGAATCCTTGAAATAATTTTCAAGTCTCAGGGTCCCTGCATAATAATGTTTCTATATACTGCTATTGCTTCCCCCCCCCCCAATCATAATCTCTTGAGGAACCCCTAGCAACCTCTTGGGGAACCCTGGCTGAGAAACACTGCCTGGCTGAGAAACACTGCATCCTTCTAGGCCACCTCTCTAGGATAGGACTTGGGAGCACTGTTTTACAATTGTTCCAGTTCTTCTAGGAGGAATAAACTCAGAAGATGGTTCTGAGAAATTCATTTTTGATGTCATGGCCATTGGCCTGTGTGGTCCCTCAGGCCTCAGTTTTATCCCCCTTGCTGTTGAGAACTACTAAAAGTGGTGGTTCACAGACCAGTGTCACTCCACAAGCAATCAGCTGCCAGTTCCCAGCAAGTTTCCAGGAAACTCTCCAAATATAATAATACAGCCCCCGCCATCCGTGGAACCACTATCCATGGCTTCAGTTATCCGCAGCTAAAAAAGATAGGGACACATGCCATAGAGTTGCACTGGAAAATGCCTAGAGGTGTCCTCTCTAGGAACCTCTAGGTCCTCCAACACAACTCTATAGTATATTTGTACCAGAAGATCTTCATATTAATAGGGTTCACTATTATCTGTTTATAAACAGTAAGTCTGGGAATGTATCCCCTGCAGATACGGGCGGGGGTGGGCGACCTGTCTTAATGACACAAATACGGTACCACTTGGTGGCACATTGGTGAGAGAGAAAATTACCAGTCCTGTTTAAGTATTTGAAGGGGTGTCACGTTGAGATGGAGCAGGCTTGTTTTCTGCTCCTCCAGAGACTGGAGCATGGAGCAATGGATGCAAGCTCCAGGAACAGAGATTCCACTCAACATTAGGAGGAACTTTCTGACAGTAAGAGCTGTTCGGCGTGGAACTCACTCCCTCGGAGCGTGGTGGGGTCTCCTTCCTTGGAGGTCTTTAAACAGAGGCTGGATGGCCATCTGTCGGGGATGCTTTGATCATGATTTCCTGCTTGGCAGGGGGTTGGACTGGATGGCCCTCGTGGTCTCTTCCAACTCTGCAATTCTATGATTCTATGATCCAACACATCAGATAGCTCGAGCAGCACTCCTCTAAACCGTTCAGAAGATCAGTGCTCTGCACTTGAAATGTGCTGGTGAAACCTCTCTAAGGCTCGGGGAGCACACACAAAGAGAAAACCACGTGGGTGTTTTCATTTTAGTTTTGACAGCATCCTTGCTGTCAGGCATAGCTTGAGCTCCGCCAAGGGAATACACTGCAGCTATCCAAGGTGCAAGCTTTGCATGAAGGTGCATCCTTCTGAGCAATAAACTGTCTGGATGAAGCAATTTGACTTGCTTTGTTTGGGGTATGCTGAATATTGGTAATGTACTGGAGTAATCCCTTGTAGTGGTAGCTGCAGTAGTGGTAAGGGATAAGGTTTCTCAGACTAGTGTGTCTTCTTGCTTTCCTCTTTTATGTGAAGAGGAAGCGAGGTGAGGAGTCATATCTATATGTCAGGGTGGCAAAACTGTGTGTGCTGTCAAACAGTAATCTTCAGGGAACCCTTCCTAAGGTACCTGGAAGGAAAGCAATCTTATTCTCTGCATCATTGAGACAGTTCTTAGGCTGAGAGAGTTATTGGCTTGTTGCTGTGGTGCCACACATGAAAATGGGTAATAAAAATAATAATAATAATGTGAAGTCAGAGGCTTTCACGGCCAGTATCTATAGATTTTCCATGTTTTTTTTCCGGGCTGTGAGGCCATGTTCTGGAAGAGTTTATTTCTGAAGATACCAGCCACAAATGCAGGTGAAACGTCAGAAATAAACTCTTCCAGCACATGGCCTCACAGCCCAGAAAACAAAAACCCATGGAAAACTAATAATAACAATAATAATAATAATCCTCTCTCTGGCTTTTCTTTGCAAATGAAGATTCAGGAAGGACTCATCCTGCGCTTTCTCAAGCACACTGATGACTAAAAAGGCCAATCCAAGATAAACAAGTCTGGTTGCAGAAAGCACAGCAGAAGGTCTCCTTGGGTGATGTTTCCGGGTTGTGATTCTTCCTGCATTGTCGTTTCTCTTCAAGACTTGTTCGGCATGAGTCCTCAAATAAGGCTGCAGCATTGTGGATAGTGCGTCTCCATGCCTTCCAATGTGAGGCCAGGGCGGACCATTGTTGGTGATCAATTTGGCCGAGCCTGAGATGTTGTTTCAGGGAGTCCTTGTATCACATTTTTTGAGCGCCCCTCTTAATAATAATAATAATAATACTCTTCATTGGTCCAGTCAGACCACATGACCTGAGGACCAATGGGGTTCATGCTGTATCTATGTAACTGTTTCTCCAGCCTTGCTGCCTCGATTTGGGCAACTTGGGTAGCCTCAGGAACCATCCAGCCATGCCTTACTCTGCCTCTGTTGTTTTTCAGGAATTTGGCCTTCTCTGCCTGTTTTGGACTGCTTTTTTCGGCTCCTGGCCAAGCTGTTCCCTTCTACCCTAATAGGTCCTGACTGTCTCCCTTGAGTATCTGCTAAAGAATCTGCTGAGGATTGGGCAATTTTTAGAACTGTGTACAGTATAGAACTACACAGTCATTCTGTATGAGACATTGACTGGAATGGTCAGCCGGACTTAAATTGAGAATGTGATACTTAAACCGCTTACACTATTCCTGTAATATTTGATCATGCTGGAATCCAGGACATCAGAACATCAGAAGGGCACCAGCCTGGAGGAGACTTTTTTAAACATTTCTCTCTAGCTTCAGCATCCGGGCAGGTTGGAAACTACAGGTATACCTCAGTTGATGAAGTAGATATTCTTGGGCATTACAGTTGTCCCTTCATATTCACTGGGGTTTGGTTCCAGCACCCCCTGTGGATACCAAAATCGGTGAATACTCAAGTCCCGTTATATGCAACGGCATCGCAAAATGGTGTCCCGTATATAAGATGGCAAAATCAAGGTTTGCTTTTTGGATTATTATTTTTTTAAGAATATTTTCAATCCATGAATACTTAAATCCGTGGATACGGAGGGACAACTGTACTTCTTAATGTAAACATAGGTACTAGAGGCCAAAATAACATGGAAAGAATAGGGTTAGCTTTCTACAGCACAGGAGAGAAGAGCGCTTTGACATGTTTTATCCAAAATTAACAACATGAGCATGTGAAATGAAACAACCTTGCTCAGGTAAACATTTTTTAAACTTCTAGATACCACTTGAAGGGTTCTTCCAAAAATTCCCCCCCGCCTGCCCGCACCAGTTTCCACTTATGTTTTCCATTTTGATGGCCAAACCTACCGATCTATCCTTTTTTATTTGCTGAGGGTGACTAGTGAAGTAGGTTTATCTGCTCCCCCTTTTCTTTCTGCTTTGATGTGCGTATGCTCAGCAAGGGATTCCAAAAGGAGCTGCTGTTTACCTTTCCCTGTAGCATGCAGGCACACACAGCTACAGTAGGATCAGCTAGCGTAGAGTCCCAGTCTTTCTTAGCTCAAGTGTTATTGTTTTATTTACTGCAGCTATGCTGCTGCAACTTGGCAGCAAAATTCTGTGCTTTTCCAGACCTCTTTCACCAGTGCTGATGCTGCAAAAAACAAAACAAAACAAAAAACCTCTAGCTTAGACAAGAGTACAAGACAAAAAACGGGGGTGCTGGGTGGGTATAAAAAGACTTGTACAAAAGGACTTTCTTAGACACTTTGTTAACTGAGGTATGGCTGTATTCTTTGTTTGCGTTCTCTACCCACCTCCTTAAAGATTAAAATGGACTCCTCCTCCTGTCATGCTGCCTTGAGTTCTATCAAGGTTATACAAATTATTTATTCTTTGCTGCTTTACTAAATTCTCCATAAGTCGACAGGTAACTTGAAGGCACACACACATAACATACTTTTGCTCAAACCACCTGTCCCAGTAGCTCAATTCTACTTAGTTTTCCCCCATCAGCTCTGAGCAAGGGCAACATTCTCTGTATCCGGCTTGCAAATGGCAGCTGTCTTTGGATGGAGTGAGGATGATCAAAGTGCCGCCAGTGATACCCCATCAAAAATGCCTGCATAAGTAAAAGCAGGCTGGGACCCTGTTTACGTGCAGCCTGTTCAGCTCCCAAAGGCTCGGCACATCTTGGAGCCTGGAAACATTGAAATATAATGTAATTTCCAGTTCAGAGTACGACAGGGCTGATAGAAACCAGACGCTGAATGGCTTTTTTTAAAATGTAGATTTACCAGTGATGATTCTCGGCATATGCTGTTGTGATGCTGGGAATCCAGTGTGGTCATGAGTTATACATTATTAGGCCATATGCAAGGATTGAGGAGGGCCCAGGGATGAGCCTTATACCCAAAGGGATAGGGGAGAATTTGGTTTGTTCTTGCAATGAACATATCCAAATTTACAAACTTCTTTGTAAGTGGATTGGAGAGATTTTTTTTTTTTAATTCACACGCATACATTTAGGCAGAGGTTTGGTTGCTTATGGCTGATTGGAGCTTAAATCTAGATTTGAAACATGGTGTATTCAGCCAGGTTTGTGGTGCTGAGTCAGAGTTGCCACTTCTTTTTTTTTTGAAAGACTCCTCATCTTTAACACTTATACAGTGTGCAGGAGCAGTGTGTTTCTCTCCAAGCTGGGAATAGCCACTGAATTTGTCTGGGGAAGATGGGGAAGAAGGATTTTGTTTGGTTCTTTTAAAAGAAAAGAAAAAAGAGTCTGTGAATCTAATTCATGATATGGAAAGAATTTGAGATTAAGAAAAAAATCAAATGAAGGAGAAAGGAAAACCAATTTATCCATCCTTAGTGGACCGGTACATTATGCTTGGTTGTCTTACTGGCCTCATGTCAGCTGTTGACTACAAGTCTCCCAACTTGATGTATGGGTTGCCCTGACTTTTTTATTTCATTTGCCGACTCGTTTGCCAAGTAACGGCTGTATTTGCCAAATGACGATGGGGGGAATTGATTTACATTTACCAGTCTTGGATACTTTGGCTGAGATTGCTAAATCAAATTGTGTGTCTATGGAGCAAATTGTGAAAAACGAAGAAGTGATGATGTTAGAGTCTACAGTTTGTCTCAGATGTTAACTTCTGTTGTCAGTTTTTACTCTCTTTTGTCCCCACTCCCCACATGGCCAAGAAGGGGAGTGGCTTCTGTCTGCATTCAGATCCTTCCAGACTTTCTTGACTGACAACAGAAGGAACATCTGAGACAAAATGTAGGCCTGTGACTCTTAACATCATCACTTTTCTCTTCCTGTATGATTTTTAACGTTTTTGCTTGATGAAGAAGCTGGTGTAGCTTTGAAAGCTTGCATGATGTATTTTGTGTTTTTTAACTGGCCCTAATTTGCTGTATTCTTTGTTCAAGAATCCCTAAATTGGGGGCATAGAGCAGCTGAAGGCAGAAGGAAAGTTCCTTCCAGTAAGTTTGCAGTTTGATCTTACTGAGCCATGCTGGAAATATTTATCACAAAGTGGGTAAGGGAATAGGTGTATTCTGTTTATTTTTAAACTAATCTACACAAAGAGTTAAAGATACTTCTAAGCATCAAGTACGGTGCTTGAACAAAAGGAACTGAGTGAAAATTTAGGTTGTTGTTTATGAGCATTCATAGGCATTTAGCTGGCAGTATACAGCCCTAGATAGACGTTTGATTTGATGCATTGAGTTCTTACTAAGGAATAGATTGTTCCAAGGAAGTAGATGCTGGATGTTTTATAACCAGCCATGCCTGTCAACAAAACAGCCCTAGAGGGGCAGGATATAAGTCAAGTGGAGAGGATATATAAATCTGAACAGCTAAACTAAATAATATCGATAAAACCATTGAAGCAGCAAGTAAGGGTTAGTCTGGGGACTGTTTTTTCATGCGTTGACTTACGGTAGCTAGGTCTTTGGTTCCTGGCTTTCTGCTTGCCCTGCCCAATCACATTTCATGGCTTAAGGCACACTGACCACAGCAGAGGCACTTACTGGCTTGTCAGAGTCATGCCCAGTAAGGAGGAATTACAATAAGGCAGGCAAGACGAGGTCTGCCTGGATCCTGGGAAGAGCATTGTAGAATGTACTGGCTGGAGTAATCTCCCTGCTGCCTTAGGAAAATAGGCTTTATGGAAGTTGGGTGGTCTGCTCTTTGTCTTGCTTCCACCCCCATTGAAGAATGGTTGTTGTTGCCAAATCTGTCAGCCATTGGCTCCCAATACACAGCCTTGGTGAGCTACACTGGCAGTATGTATATCTTTTGAGTGCAAGGCCAGGCCTTTGAGTGGCTCCTCTCCCCCTCTATGGCAAGGAACCAAGGCCAGAGAACTTGACATTGTTACCAAAGTATAACACATTGTGACTGAAACATTTCTGATTGCCCGAGACCCATTCTATGGAATCAGAGATGGTGAGACCTATGCCTCAAGCTTCAGTTTCATTTGCTCAGCGTCACAGAAACACACAGCCTGGACTGAAGTTAAATAAATAAATAATAAAATAAAATAAAATATACTCCTGCCCCACAGAAATGTCCCAAACAGCCTAAGAACGAACTGCATCTAATACCAGATTACAAACCCCTAGCTGTCTAACCCAAATAGGATAATTAAAAGCCTTATAGTCTCCAATCACGTCAGGAACATGGGAACAGAAGTCTGGGCTAGCGGTGTCTGGGGAGAAGATTGACGGGGCGGGGGGAGCTCAAAGAACAGCTAGCTGCAACATGCTGTGAATTCACTTTCAAATCTTACTGCAGTTTCTTGGCAACCGCTCAGTATTTTTTTTTTACCCAGCATTCTCCTGGAAAACAAAAGCAACTCCCCATTGGTGACACAGCACTAGGAAGGCAGAGAAGGTAGTGCTTCTTTCACAAAAACATGCCTGTGAGACCAACTCGGGACAACTGTCCAATCCAGAAGGGCAACCCCATCTGTCAGGGTGAAACTGCGGCCATACGTGTCTGTATCCAAAACCAGATCCGGAGTGAGTTGTCTGTTCCAGGGTCCGTTGATTTATCTGGATTCTAGGAGGTACTTGCTCCTTTGGAGAGGGGACATAATGAAAAAGCAAGGGCTCACATGTGGAAGATCTGAGATTCAGTTCCTGGCATCTCCAGTTAAAAAAAGAAACAGCAAATGATGCCTCCACTTACTACCTAGGAGAACCACTGTTGGTCAGAATAGACATTACTGGGTTATATGGATCTTAGTTTGATTTTGTAAAGGGCAGCTTTTGCGTTTGCTCATATGTTGACCAGAAAAAGGCTGAAGGCTGGGCTGTTGGATTTATACAAAGCTGAGCCAATTCATATTCTTCATGCTGTCTGCCTGTCATAAAAGCCAGTGTTGTACTTTCCCATCCTATCAGGATTGCTGTGTGTCTCTTATTATAAGGGATGTCCCTTATTTGAGGGCCAGAAATCTTGTCCCTTACAGAACTAGCCATTGTTGCCGTGTGCCTTCAGGTTTTTGTTTTGTTTTGTTGTTACTTATAGTGATCCTAAGGTGAACCTATCATGGGGTTTTGGTGGCAAGATTTGTTCAGAGAGGGTTTGCCTTTCCCTTCTGCTGAGGCTGAGAGAGTGTGACTTGCCCAAGGTGGGTTTCCATGGCTGAGCAGGGGTATCCAACTCCAGAATCCTATTCCAATGCTCAAACCACTACACCACGCTGGCACTTAAAGGACTGGCAGGTGTCCCATATTTATGAGTATCCCCTATTTGAGAATTGGAAAGCTTTTGCCTCTATATAGACTAAACAAGATGTCAGAAAATCCTGTATTTGGGTGTGTGGGACAAGCAGAAATGTGTGCATCATGCAATTAATGAATGTGGACCATATGTTAATTTTACAGAGAAACCTATGGCTAACTGCAATCAGTACTTCCATTTGTTATTTAGGTAGAACATAAACTTGTTAATAGTCACGTCCTGATTGTCAACCCTGCATGTCACTAATTTAGGCTGTCCCTTATTGCTGTTTTGAAAACCTGGCACTCCTGTTGATGACTGAGGAGGCTCTTGAATGCTGAGTATATATGACCTTCAACCTCACGGTTCCCACTTCAAGTGCCAGAACTCGGACAAACTGTGTAGTCATGTGATTTCGCACAAATTTGTCCAGCCTCAGAAAGAACTTCTGTCTCTGACAGAACTCGGAAACATTTTGTTAAAAATTTATTATCTTAATAGGTTAAAAAAAATTCAGCACAGATCGCTCCCCATATCCGTGTTCCTGGATTTACCGCAAATATGCGAAACTACTTATAATAGCAAACTGCCTTAAATGCCTAGAGAGGATGCCTTTCTAGGCATCTGGCACAACTCTATGGTCAGCCTCCAGTGGAAGTTGACCAGAGTCACATTGGAGGACCTCCTGATGCCTAGAGGGACCACCTCCAATGCAACTCTTTGGTCCTCCAGATGCCTAGAGAGACCTCCCTCCCCCCTCCAACTACGGGAAAGTGAAACCGTGGGTATTGATCCTGAATAAATGGGGGGGGGGGTTACCTGTAACTTTGCAGTGATAATTCTGGAGGGTTTGGGAGTTATTTTGGGCCATTTTTACTAAATGAATTTTTTTCTTAATTTAAAAATTGATGGCTGGCATTCTGCCTGGGACTTTACATCTTTGTAAATAGCTTTAATTGTGTGCAAAACTGAATTATTTTGGAATGTCCATATTCACTTAGGGGCTGCAGTAATGTTACATGTACAGGCATTCATTGTGCAATGGTGGAGTGACTGATGCTCCATGGCCTAATGTGCAGTGGGCACTGATGTGCATTAGGTCACTCCCCAGTGCACAGCGGGAGCAAACCAAGAGTGCCTAATGTGCATTAGAAGTGTCCAGTACACATCAAAAGTTCTCAGTGCAAGTCAGAAGTGCTTGAGGTGCATGGAGCACTCTTGCCAGTTCCTGGATGAGCATCTTCGCAATTCACTAACAGGGTTTTGTTGCATTCCTACAATGCAGTTATGGATTTGTAAAGCTAGGAAGTTATGTAGAGTGTGTTGTAGGGTCTTGGCCAACACTTTTATTAAAGGTTAACATAACAACAACAACAAATCCCAAGGAAAATCTATAACAAAATCTTATGATTTCTCCTAGCATTTTAATATTAGCAAATTAGTTTTCTTTAGCAGTGTAACATTTAAAACATTGGCGGTAATGTCAGCATTTCCAAGTTCTCTGACAGGGGATGTGGATTAGATTCTCCTGCTTGCATGTCAGACTTTGACAATTTGATATATCCAAACCCGCTTCTGATTTCATATATCTCATTAAGCTTTTATTGGAGTCATGGGTCGGCGTCCGTCTGCAGAGAAACCTGTCTGTCTGTCTTTTCTCTCTCTTGTTCACCTGACTCCCTCAGACACACATTTGATTATGTTTCCTTTTCTTTCATTCATTCACATCCATTCATTTGTAGCCTGGAGTTACTTTCTAGAGTCAGCCATTGTTTTGTTCTTGTGTGTGTGTATGTGGGTGGAGTGGGGAAAAACTTCCAGAAATTCCATTTTGGCTTGTGTGGTTAGAAATTGCTGGCGGCTGCCACCCGCAGAATGGTTTGAGTAAACCACAAAACATCCTTGCAGGAATGGTAGAATGTTTTAAATTGCAAGCTGTTGTTCCTGCAAGCTGCTGTTTGACAATGGCGAGCACGGCGGGAGAAAGGCACAGTGAAATCTTTGATTTCCCTGCTGGTAGCACTGATAATCTTCTCTGCACTATAAATAATATCTTTTTGCATGTGAGATGCCTGGGCTCTGCTTCTTTTCTTTCTGTCCTATGTTTAGAAGAGGAGTGGGCAACTAAGGCAGGTCCGAAGCCAGTTTTCTGCCCTCTGGGACCTTCTGGGGCCACACAAATAGCCAGAAAAGCAGCAAATAAAAAGGAAAACCTTAAAGTATCTGGAAGACCACTTCTGCTTTTAGGAAACCGGAATTTAATTTAAACAGTAAAAGGGTCCCCTCCAATCTATTTCAAAGAAGAATGGCCATTCCTGGAGTCTTCTAAGAGAAGCAATTTGCTTCTTCTTTTTTTAGGCCCTAAAAGGGGTGGTATGGGGAATCTAGAGAGGTTAAGGGCCATAGAAACAGTCTGAGTGGGGGCTACATGTAGCTCTAGGGCCCCAGTTCACCCACCCTGATGGAGAAAGCGTGTCTAGACCTAAAAACTCTACAGGTGTACCAGTACTGAAGCCTCTCAAGCTGGCCCATGTCTGGACTTGGGTGATAGGCTGAGACAGGTCATGTGCTAAGGCCCAAGCTTCATCAAATTTTGCAAGTCACGTTTCTGAGCATATTCTGAGCATGGAGCAGGTCAGCTGCTGTTCCTGCTCTTGCCTTTGCTTCACCTAGCCTTGCCTCCCAGTACCAAGCCCAGCCATGTCCCCAAATTTACAGGAGCTGTGTCTTTTGTGACATTTTGTGACTGGAAGCAGAGATTGGTAGGGGGCTTCTATATTGACTGAGTCTATGGGGTGAGGCTATTTGAGAATATTATGATTAAGACAGGGAAACTTGGGTTTCAGATTGCCACTCGGCTAGTGCTAAATAAGGCTGGGCCTATAGAGATTCAGTAGAACAGGATGGGCAGATTGCTAAGACAGTACCATGGGCTGTCTTACATCAGACCATAGGCCGAGGGATAGGGGAGATCCATATTTTTTTAAAATGAAAATCTATTTGCAAATAAATAAATAGCCCTGCAGATAGAAAACCAGCACAACATGGAAAAGACTGAGCGACAGTCTTCCCTACTGTCATGTTTTCAGGCTTAACAGGCCACCCCAAGAGTACTCGGAGTCCAATGAGCCACTTAATGTGCCTTCTAGGCCTGACAACTTTGCCCTTTCCTCTAATCTGACTCCCCCATAGCTCCTACTTTCCCTCAGCAGTGTAAGAACATCAGGCTTCAGAAATAATCATTGGTAAGGTGGGGGGCAGAACCTCTAAGTTTTCTGGGTCTGGAAGCCTTCATACGGTTTCAGTTACCTTCAAGTCTCTTGCTGGGACAACAGGTCTCCCTGTGAAGGAACACACCAGTTAGTACCTCCCAGGAGACTGCTGTCCAGGGTCCTGAAAGTTTCTGAATTTGTGGGATCCTGTTTCTCTGGCCCTAACCATGCTCTCCTGGGTGGGGGTCTGCTATTGCCAGAGTTGACTCCTCTCCACTTGGACCCTCCCAGATCATTCACTCATACTAAAGGGTTTCTAACCTGGGTGCCTAGCCTAGCCAGAACACTTGCTGTGCTAAGCTTTATTTTGTACAGGGAGCTTTTTGTATGAGAAAGTATTTAAAAATATAGCCTTCCATGGTACAGTCCATTCTTTGATATCATACCCATCTGATTCTGCTGCCTGCATAGAGCCAGAATAGGTGGATCTCCTTAGAGAGCTCTGCAAAAGGAGGTCAGATGCAGCCTGTCGCCACTTGGGCTGAAAAATTTCCTTCAGCTGGAACCTTGAGATGACAGGAACAGCAATGGGATCCCATGATGAACAGCTTAGCTGAAGAATGTCTCCAGAACAGCTTGGGAAAGTAACTTTTTTGGACTATTTCTTCCAGAATCTTACAGCCACTATGGTTAGTGACCATGCTGGATAGGGAATTCTGGAAGTATTCGTCCAAAAAAGTACTTTCTCCAAACTCTGGACTCTCTTTGGACCACCACCACCAGCACTCCTAGCCTTGGGTAACAAGCCCTTCCCAGACAGACCCAATGGAATAGGGCACAGTAGAGCAACTGAAAACTTTGGCTCTAGAGATAGGAGACTGGCAAGTTGGAGAAGCAAGTCACCTGCCCCACTCCAGAAAGGTACTCTGGAGAAACTATATATTCCCCCCCCATTTATTTATTTAAATCGCAGATCATCCCCTGTATCCGCAAGGGATATGGTCCCAGACTTATGCAATTACCTGAAACTGTGGATAGTAGTGAACGGCCATAGAATCATGCTGGAGGATCTAGAAAATGACTGGAGAGGATGCCTCTCTAGGCATTTGGCTCACCTCTATGGTCAACCTCTGGTGGAAGTTGACCAGAGTCATGCTGGAGGATCTCCAGATGCTTAGAGAGACCACCTCCAGCACAACTATATGGTTCTCCAGATGCTTAGAAAGACCTTTCCCCCGACCACAGTACTGATCCCGTGTAAACAGACCAACCTGTATTTAAATTCTCCCCTACCTCTCACCAGAAAAGGTGCTTAAGGTGGCTACTAAAATACAGAAACAAAATCTTGATTACAATTTATGGTAGCTTATAAATGAAAACCACAAATCATAAAAGGAAAGGGAAAGCACCCAACCAGTTAGAATCACTTCAACAACAGAGCAGCTTACACACCTAGGACTTGCTGAATAAAAATGGCTTTGTCTGCTGGCAGAACAAGCATTGAGAGAGCCAACTCAGCCCCCTTCAGCAAAGTCTGGGAATGGTCAGGCACCTCCATTGCCCATTTGTCTGTTTTGGCTTGTCTAAGAGCTGTTTGGCAGTGGAACACACTCCCTCGGAGTGTGGTGGGGTCTCCTTCCTTGGAGGTCTCTAAACAGAGGCTGGATGGCCATCTGTCGGGGATGCTTTGATCGTGATTTCCTGCATGGCAGGGGATTGGACTGGATGGCCCTCGTAGTCTCTTCCAACTCTGCAATTCTATGATTCTATACGAGCCCATAAAAAATGGAGTCCTTTGTAGTAATGACATTTTGCAGCAGCTGTGACCTGTCCTAATGGTTTTTCTTCCCTCTTAAGCTCTGCATGCCCGCTAGGAAACATGGCAGCCACAAGTGATTTACTCGCATTTGGACTTACCTGAATTTTCTGCCAATCTGAAAACCTTTTTAAAAAAAAAAGATATCCAGGGAGCAATTGAGCGATTCACTTTAACACAAAATCAGAAAAAGCAAAAATAACCCCCAACACCCTGTTTTCTTGCCTTAGTGCTTGTCCGCTAAGGTGAAAATCCAACATGGCGGCAGCGGGCACTTGCTGTGCTAGCAAGCCCCACCCCTTGCACTTGTCCGGCCAATCAGATTTGCACTTCCTCTCATTTGGGCAAGCGAATCAGATCGACTCACTTGTTCTAATGAGCAGAAATGCCCCTTCACTATGTTTGCTTTGACCTCCTTAGAAAGGGCTTGCATTCATGTGGTCTTGGGTTGTCCATTTTCCTGCCCCTTAGAAAAACCACATGCCCTTAGTCATGAGATTTGCCACTGCACCTAGAGATGGGTCAGCTCAACTGGAACCTGACAATGACAGCAAGTCTGTATTTCAGTCCTAGTGATAAATATATTAAGTAGCTATCATAAAGAGCACCTAAAGTTCTGAATCTTCAAAAAGGCCTGTTGGTTAACCAGTTGCATTAGATGGAGAATCAAGACTGAACACTGTTCCATTGTTGTATGTTTGCTCTTGTTTCATAGCTCATTTCGAGTGACGCTGATGGAGCTATCCAAAGAGCTGGCCGGTTCCGGGTGGAAAATGGCTCTGTTGATGAGGTAGGATGAGATTTTAACGTTCAGGGTTCTTTGGCTGGGGGCTTTTGTTTGGGTAACCATGTGCCAGGAGTGGAGGTGGCTATCAGGTGGGAGTCAGGAACTGGCAACTGGAGTTAAGGAGTCAGACTGGGAGTTGGGACACAGTAACAAACAGGAAAGATGAATGATAGCTAGGCTTGGATAGAAAGCCCTTTTAGCCCCTTCTGTTCAAAAGAACCAATTGGCAACCTTTGTAGACAGAGTCACTGTATTACCAGTGTAACCTTCACAACTCAGGGAGATGCTCCAACCTATGCTAAACAGGGTGGCCATGCAGAGAGTTATGGGATCCTGGTTCTAACACCATACCCTGAGCTGTTAATTCCAGGCTGTAGACTTTAGCCAGAATATTTACCCCACAGCCTGGTGAGCTCTCTTGTTCATAACCTTGGGCTCTGGGGATGAGATTGTTACAGGATGATAAAGGGTCATTCCACTGCCCCCTGTTTTCAGATTACATCACAGCTATTTTTCTCTCTGCCTGATGCATCAGAGCAAGAGGAAAGAAAAGTGCTTTGCAGACAACTTAATCCTCAAACCAGGGCCATCTCCCAAACTCAGCAATTTGCTGAAGGGACAAAAGCATTGGGCAACTGCTCACTGACCTGTTTCCACATACAGTAGGACCCCAGTATCTGCTGGAAATTGGTTCGGTGGGGCCTGTGGTTACTGAAAAATGTGGATAATAGTGAACACCATTGTGGAGAGCAATTAGCTAACACACATTGGAAACTGCTTAACGCAGTGTAGATATGTAAACAGCTATTGCTTAAAACAATTTGTAAGCCGCTCTGATAGCCTTGAGGCTGAAGAGCGGGGTATAAATAAATAAATAAATAAATAAAGGGATATCCTGTTTAAAATACCATAGAGTTGCCTTGGAGGACTTAGAAAATGGCTAAAGAGGGCACATTTCTAGGAAGACTCTATGGTAAGTGTGCTGTTTTGTGACCTGTGGATAATTGAATCAGTGGATAAGGGGGTCCTATTGTACAGAGATCAGGCAAGGGGAACTTTAATAACCTTTTATTTTGCATAATGAGCCGCCCCAGAGGCTTTGACAATGTCCGCCCATATCTTGCAGCTCCTTATTCCCTTCTGATTTGGTATCTGCTCACCCATGGGAGTCTAGGGAAAGACTCTTCCAAAGCTACTGTTGCTACCAGGAATGAAGGTCTGAAAGAGCCCTTTGCCCCATCTCAATTCATATGGGGAAAGGGGGTGATTTATATGTTCAAGTCTTTGTGACCAAGGCCTATGCTTGGATCCCCATGGGAAATTACTGAAACGGGACAGTTATGTCTATATCTGCTTTACCTTGTTAAGGACCACTGGTTTGCCTGCTTCTACCTTTCACTGTTATATATTTCCTCTTCTCCCTCCCTGTCTCCCACCCTCCACGTACAACACACAGAAATCAATAAATGCACATTCCTCCTTGCCATTTCTGCAAAGGTATCTTTGACTCAGGACCTAAATACCCTAAAGGCACCAGATCCTGTCTGATCTTGGAAGTTAAGCAGGCTTAGCTCTGGTTAGTACTTGGATGGGAGACCACCAACAAAGGCCAGCTGCTGTAGGCTATATTTCAGAGGAAGGAACTGGCAAAACCACCTCTTGAGTATTTTTTGCCTAAGAAAACCCTATGAAATTATGGGGTCACCATAAGTTGACAGGCGACTTGAAGGCGCGCGCACACACACACACACACACACACACACCTTTAACTCCCTAGTTTCTCTTTCTGTTTCAGAATACAGATTATGCCCCTGGTACGTGGCATCGAACAGATGTGCACTTGGAGAACCCAGAGTACCACACCAGATGGTACTTCAAGTATTTTCTAGGAAAAGGTAGTTATGCTTTTTTGATGTGTCTGTGTTTGTGTGCTCGGGCAGCAGTGACTTAAAAGTACACACATAGCATCATCTTTTGCTTTAATTAGACCAAGGGTTCTCTTGCAAAAGTTCTTTTGCCTTCTGCCCCCTGGGACGACCTTGTTTCCTCTGAGCCCATCTGCAGTCTTTGTGGCTACAGGCAGCGGTGTGTATGAAGTTTCCCTGCAATAACAGTGTTGCCGTTGTACGTTGTTGCTGTTGTACATTAGCCCTTTTAGGTTGCAAAGAGTTTTATGGTTGCCTGATCTTCAACATGCCATTAAGAGTCATTGACTTTACAAAGCCATAGTGGAAGTGAAAGCTGCGAAAACTGGTTTGTTAATCAACAGAGTTGCCTGCCTGTTTGGGCCTTTCTGCAGGCCATGGCTAGAGGACATAATGAAAGGCACTTCGAAATGTACCATGGCACTATTGCTGATGACCAGAGACAAGGTTGTAGGGCAGAGAACTGTGGAAGGCTAAGGGAGCACATTAGTACCTGAACTGCACTTGATCCCACAAACAAACAACCATTTGTTGCCCCCAAATGCCCTATAGGGGACATGGAGACATTCTCACTATGTTGTGGGGTCTTCCTGGGCCCGTAGAGGGCATTTTGGGTCTGTCTGAGGCCAAAATATTGTTATTTTTTGGAAGAATATTATAAAAATTTGGACCTCTGGGGGATCCAAGGGGGCTTAAAACATGGTGGAAATGCCTCCACACCCTCTAGGGGTCATTGTTGGGGGGGCATTTTGGAGCAAAAAAAATGGGGATTTTTTTGGCAAAAAATTATTTTTGACCCCTGGGGCCCACAAAAAATGGCCCTGGGGCCACATACAGTCCACAGGCTGCACTTTGCATACCTCTGCTGCAGGTGTAGCAAGGTGCCAGTATCTGAGGGCTGCTGTGATGTGGCAGCAGAGGAGTTGAATCCAGTGCAGAGGAGCTGAAAGAAGTCGCTGTTCTCCATCATCTCCTCTCATTTGGCCATAAGAGATTGGAGCCGGAGAAGCCTTTTGTTCCAATCTTACCCTTGTGGTAGCAAAACAAGACTTCTGCGTGTTCTGAGAAGGTGACAGAAATTAGGTCAGGTGAAAAAAACCCGGAAATTTGGTTTAAATGTAGTGTCTGTCATACAGTTAATTTTTGCAGGCAGAATTGATTGCAGAACATGTCCAGAGGAGTGTGACCAAAATGGTGGGAGGTCTGGAGCGCCTTAGGGAGCTGGGTATAGTTAGCCTGGAGAAGAGAAGGTGACGAGGTGACATGAGAGCCATGTTTAAATATTTGAAGGGATGTCATACTGAGGAGGGAGCAAACTTGTTTTCTGCTGCTCCAGAGACTAGGACACGGAGCAATGGACTCAAACTATAGGAAAAGACATTCCACCTAAACATTAGGAAGAACTTCCTGACAGTAAGAGCTGTTCAGCCGTGGAATATTCTGCTGTCTGGAAGTATGATGGAGTCTCCTCCTTTGGAGGTTTTTAAACAGAGTCTGGATGCCCATCTGTTGGGAATGCTTTGATTGTATATTCCTGCAGGGCAGGGGGTTGGACTAGGTGGCCCTTGTGGTCTCTTCCAACGCAAGATTTTATGATTCTAGTGATCGCACTCCTCTGTTCTCTCTGATTCCTCTGCATGATGGTTTTGCTTCTAACGAGCACTGATTTTTCTTCCCAGTTCATCAGAATTACGTAGGAACAGATGCAGAAAAGAACCCTTTCTTTCTGTCTGTTGTGCTGTCTGACCAAAACAATCAGCGTGTTCCTCAATACCGTGCGATCCTCTGGAGAAAAACAGTAAGAGACAAAAGTTCTCTCTGCTCTCTTCTATTTTCCCTAGTTTATCCACTCACTTTTCCAACATCCATTGTAGTGAATGGAAAGAGCCAAGCTTCAAAACAAAACAAAACTGGCAACGGTTCCTTTATAAATACAGGATTTTTTCCACCACTCATCTGTGCTTTTTTTATTAATTGCATCCTGTGGAGACTATTTGGATCTCAGTCAGAAATAGTTCAGAAATGCGACCTTAAACTATGGCTTACTGTGACCTCTAAACCAATACCATCTGACAGATCATAGTTTGTGAGTAGCCACTAAACCAAAATCATGTTTTGATGTTGGGTTCCAAACCATAATTTGTACCAGACAAGCATTGCTTCTTAGGTGACAGAACAGTAGTTGAGGGCTTTGAATCCATCCTTGCTGTTTGAGAATACAACCCAGACATTCTCAGGGAGTGCTAAGGAGGAATTAAAGCACACAGACCATGGTTTGTCTGTACCTCTGAAAGGCAAAACATGGTTCAAAGCCTATATTACAGTTTGTGCTATCCAAGTCACACTTATTAATGTCCTGTATAGTACTTGTGTTTTTGCCTTTTTGTTTGCATAAAGCCCACCCACCCCCCGCCGCCAAAAGCTATCTCAAGTATAACAGCATCTCTCTTAACTCAATTCTCTTACAGGGTACTCAGAAAATATGCCTCCCTTACAGTCCTACGAAAACATTGTCTGTGAAATCTATTTTAAGGTAAGGGTCATTTATTTTTAACTGTGTTGTCTTTGCTTCTGGTCTAAGGAATGGAGCATAGAAGACAAAGCACGTGACTATGTGATTCAAAAGGAGAAGGGTAACGCCAAAGTCCTGGGGAGGGGTTTATATTAAACATTAGGAGAATATATGTTCCCTCTTTCTAGCCTCTCCCTGCTCTTTTCCCATGGATGTCCTCCCATCTGCTTTGGAATGGGATGGCTTAACATTCCTAGTTGGAATGTGTTTTAAGCAGAGGGATTTTTTAGAAACCACCTTTGCACTTTAGTAAAAAATCTTGATTAATGTTAACTTTGATGAGCACCAGCATTAACATCATGCTTCCCTAAGGTTAAGACTGATTATTGAACACACGCTGGAGATGTGAGAATAGGGATCCCATGATCCCAGAGCCATTTTGCTTAAACTCCATTTGCCATGTCACCTGAACCAACAAAGTATGTTTAAGCTTGACATTTGGTTTTAAGTTACCACTTTTCCCCCACTGAAACAAACAGTTCTCTTTGTTACTTCCAAGCAGAGTCGACCCATTGAATTAATTGTTCAGTGATGAGTCAAATATAGGTAAACCCCATCGATTCAGTGGGTCTTCTCTAGTTGGGAGTAAGAATAGAATTCAGGTCTATAACTATTTGCTGGGACAATGCAGCAAGCTGCGGCTAAGCAAAATAAATAAATAAATAAATAAAGCTTTAAAAAAGCACTAAAGACGGATCTCTTTCGGCAGGCCTTTCCTGATTAGATCCCAGCCTCAGGAGATGCATCTCCTGGCTTTTTTAAATCATGTGTATATTTGTTTTTAATGTGATTTTAGTTGGATGGTTTTAATTTTATATGATTTAATGTCTTTTTATGGGGGAGGGTGGGGGTGGGTGGTGTTTTTAGTCGTTATTATAATGTTTTAATTGTTGGAAGCCGCCCCAATTGTTTTTAGCAGAGGGGCAGGGTATAAATAAATTTTATTATTATTTATTATTATTATTTCCTCTGAAATACAGCCAACAGCACCTGGTTTTCATTGGCGGTCTCCCATCCAAATACTAACCAGAGCTGAGCCTGCTTAGCTTCCAAGAACAGACAGGATTTGATGCCTTTAGGGTATTTGGGCCTATGTATGCAGACATAACTCTCCAATGTCTATAGCAGCCCTGGGTGTGTGTGCTAAATCATAATGAAGTTGCCTCAACATTTTTTTTATGCATACATGCATACTAAAAGCACTGAGGCAACTTGATTATGATTTAGCACATACACCCTGGGCTCTTATAGACACCAAAGAGACTTGTTTTCAGCAAATAAGTAAAGTGGTCCAGGGAGTACGTGGAGCCTTTTTAATTACAAACAATAATATAAAGAAAATGGAGGTTGGGCCATGGCAGTAACACTCCGAGATGCCACAGTGGGCCACTGTGACACCCCCCCCTCACCCCTTGTAGTTGCCTCACTCCCGATTTAACACCAGGGGTCAAAACATGTAATTGAAGGAATCAACAACTAAAAACCATTCCACATCATTAAAAAAAAACAACAACACAACTCTCCTGAATATTTGCTGGGACACAGATGAGCAAAGGACACTGACAGTGTAATTTTGCTTGCATTTCAGTGCCATGAATCTTGACAAATTTGAGAAAGGACCTAGAGAAATTCTTCATCCGGAAATTCAAAAGGTAAGTTACCCAAAGCAAGAAGTAGAGATTGGGTTGTAGAAAACAGAAATGGGTTCAGAGGATGTCAGTAAAAAAAAGTTCAGTGTTACAAAAAACAAGGAAACATTTAAGGAACTAGGTATTTTAAGAGAAGATTGAGGGTTAATGGGACAGCATTGTTCCAATTTCATGTGGAAGAGGGCAAACTCTTGTCTGCTGTTGCACAAGAAGACAGGATGAGACCTCATGGGCTTAACTTACCAAAGGAGTTATTTTGGTTGAACGTTAGGAAAACCTCTTGACATTAAGAGTAACTCAGTATTTGACTTGGTTAACCAGGGCAGGGATGGGGAACTTCAGCCCTCCAGATGTTGATGAACGACTATTCCCATCATACCACTCTATAAACCAGGCTGGCTAGGACTGATGGGAACTGGAGTTCAACAACATCTGAAAGGCCATAGTTCTCTAACCCTTCGTACGAGGCCTTCAGGCAGAGACTGTTCAGTCATTTTAGAGGGATGTTCTAGTTTTGAGTCTCCAATATCTGAGTTGGAATGGACATGGTGGCATATGTTTTAAGCCCCCCTTGAACTCATTGAGCCTATGATTTTCAGGATTTTTTCCCCCTAGTTAGAGTTTTTGGGAATGTCCTGATTCTGATAAGTTACGCTTTTTAGAGAATAAACATGCATGCATCTTGCTCTGATGGGTCCAGGATCAGAAAGATTCTAGCAGTAAGTCCACCATCTCCAATCTTGTTCAGAAGCCAGTTCAGCTCTCGTCTGCATATGCTGCAGAGTAAAAAGGAGAGGGGGGGGGAAGCAAAGGAATTTAGCAGCATATTTTTTAAGACTAATATATATTTCAGCATGAGTATTCATGGATTCGAATCCATTGACGTTCACGCTGAAATAAATCAGTTAGTCTTAATGGTGCTGCTAGATTGCTTCTCCCTCTTGTCTTTTTAGTTTCTTACAACAGACTAACATGGCTGCTTCTTTGAAATAAGATGCAGAAGAAAGCAACAGATTGAATAGTGGATTTTGTACCACTTCAGTATGGAGGAGAAAGATACTATTTGAGAGTACTCCTCCATATAAAAAAAACAAGGAAACAAATCTCAAGTCACAGTCTAGCACGCTGCAGAGAACATTTCTATCCCAGCCCTCTTCTTGCTATGCTTGTTTTGTGGTGGTTGAAATTTTAAAAATCTAGGATGATGTTTAAAAGTGTGATCCACCACTTGCAGTCTGAAGATTGTAGTAAATTCAGACAAGGTCAGGAATAGTTTGATGTCAGGAGACCAAACTCTACCTGGAGAACAAATCTTAACCCAACTTACTAATATAAATTATTTTCTTATGGTGCAGGGGTGGACACAAGAAGATGTAATTTAAAGCATTGGATTGGCATGAGAGGGGTGGGGAGAAGGTAGATCTGGATCTACTAGTAGATCTCGGGACTGTTTGTAGGAATTTCCAACTCTTAACTGTTGAACTACAACTACAAAGTAGCTCCCCTCCTGGCCTAAATTATACTGCTGAAATGAAACCTCTGGGTGAGCCTAAACAGATTTTTGTATGAAAGGAGCATGAGCTCTGTTCAGTTCTGTTACTCAGAACAAATCCCTGGGCATGGAATTCATTACTTCTAAATTTAGGTGTTTTGCAGCAGCCTCCAGCTGGTGGAGTCCTGTTTTGCTTTTTAGTAGATCCTGCAGGTTTGAACTTTGCCCGTCCCTGATCTTGAACAAAGCTCCTCTGGACTAGCTCAACAGACAGAAGAAAGATACTGTGAAAGGTTGAACAGAAGGCCAGTGTGGCCACAGCTACACCTGAAGGGTAGCTGCCAGTCGTAATGCCAAAGCGACACCTGGCTTGGAACAGCTTGTCCGGCATCCACTTTTAATTAAATTTCCCACCCCATATTAACAGAGTGGCTAATTGTACCAGGTGCAGGCAGACTTCAGGCATGTTGAGTCAACTCTGGTTTTTTGACTAGAAGCCAGAGAGCTATACAGTCCTATATATCACCGTAAATGTGCAGTGGACACATTCAGTGTAGCATGTTACTGCATTCACTGCTGTTTGGAGATCTGATCTATCTTTTCAAACATTGCTGTAGACATGCTGAAAACTGTGTTTTGCAAGTGGGGTGCAGTTCACCCCCTACCAAACAAATCTGTGTGGTAACTGCTGCTCTTGTCCAGTAGTGCGGACAAATGGGATTGGCAGAGAAGGGTGTTTAAATGTCATGTGCTGTACCTTTTATCATCTTTACTATGTTTGGAGTGTGTTTTAAACTGTTTTACTTTAGGGTTTTAAAAGGATTGCTTATTTATTACTACAGGTCAACTCCATATTCACGGGGGATATATTCCAAGACCCTCCTGTGGATACCTGAAACCGTGGACAATAGGGAACCCTATTAATTTCAATGAGAAAAATGCCAGAAGTTGACCCTAAAATCCCTAGAAATGCCTAGAGAGAGCATATTTTTTTCAGACGTTGATAAGTGAAGCTGTGGATACCAAATCTGTGGATATGCGGATCGACCTGTATTATTATTATTATGTTATATAAATGTAATATATTGATATTGATGATGTAATATTATTATAAGCTTTTTAAGCGTGCTTTGGTTTTAATCTCTGTCATTAGCTGCCATACCAGGAGAAAGGCAGGCTATGACATGAATAAATGAATTATTATTACATGTTGAATGAACATAACAGCTAAATATTTATTTTTTCTTCCCTACTCTACCCCGCCAGGATTTATTGGTTCTTGAAGAGCAAGAGGTAAGCCTTAGACCAACTCCCTTAATTTCCAAGAAGCCTCGCTAACAAGTGCTGGTTTCTGTTTTTAATAGTGCCTTGTTCCTTTTTGTAGGCTATCTCACTGGGGGTTGAGGGTTTTGTTCTTTTTCTGTAATACTCTAGAGTATGCCCGTGAGGTGCTCCTGAGATCAGCATAAGCTCAGATTGTGTTTTCAGAATGAGAATGCCAATCACAGCGGGTTGCCATGGAACCAGTTCCAGATAATGCCACTCTGCTAAGGGCTTTGTCACACCCTTTCAGAAAAATATCCTTGCTCGGGTCACCTTACTTGTTCCTTCGGTTGAGGATGCCCCCTTTGTCTCCTACAGCGTGTAGGAATGCTTACCCCATGATGTAACATCACCTCGTTGTGAGTATCCCTTGCCAGTGCTAGTTAATGCTTTATAAATGAAGCAGGGCATTATGGGGAAAATATTGCTTGAAATTAAGGGAGGAACTCAACATGGGATTCCATTTTCTGTGGCATTTCTATGGTACAGGAAAGGTATAGTTCTAGCCCGAGATAGGCTTGAAAACAGGCATACACCATCAGTCCTGTTCCTGTTAAATTTTGGGGGGCCCTTTTATCCTTCGAGTCTAAACTTTCCTCTTCATACTCCAAAGAACAAACTGACAAACAGGCAGGGAACTGGGGTGGAGTGGGGAGAGCCTTTTAAATTAAGGTCATACCATTGTCCTCCTGATTCTCTGGGTCCTTATAAATCTCTCCAATTTGATTGCGGGGCCCTTGAAGCATCATGGATCCATCTGTTCCATTTAAGAGTGCCATTAACTCAGTCTGAGCCCTTTAGGTGAGGGGAGGACATAAATCAAGTCTGTTTGTGCTGATGCCAGGACAACTTGGGGGAAGCATCCCTGTCTCCGAAACAGAATGGGAAGTCTGAGCGCTGGTTGCCATAACTGAGCACCTGCAGTCTCCTTTAACAAGAAGAGTGATGGGTCTTGATGGGTATAACAGAGTGCCCAAAAATGAAAAGAGTTTGCCATTTATAGAGGTAGTTTATAGAGGCCTGAGTTTAGAACAGGCAGCACTGACATCAGTCTCCAATTGGGAAGGCTCAAGGCAGTGGAGATTTCAGTCTGGGAAATCCGGGTTCAAGACCCCACTGAGCAGTGAAAGTCACTGGATGATCCTGGGATAGTCACATCTACTCTCTTAGGGCCCTTTCACACTACACAACTGTAACACTATAGTCCACTTTAACTGCAATAGCTGCATCTTATGAAATCCTGGGATATGTAGCTTAGTGAGGCACTAGAGGTCTCCAGCTGAGAATTCTGTATGCTCCTGCCTAAACTGCAAATCCCAAGATTCCATAGGATCTTGCCAAAACAGGTAAAGTGGAATCATAATGCTATAATAGTGCAGTGTGAAAAGCCCCTATGTAATCTGACCCTACATTAGCAGGGTGGTTGATGTAAGTCTAACACAGAGAGGAGAGCTGTATGTGCCACTTTGAGTTTGTTATGACCACATAGAGGTCCTTTTAATCAGGTAGTGTTTAAGATTTTCCCAGACAAGTGACAGGCAAAAAGGCACAGAGAGACCAAATTTGGTTTTCGGTCATTATGCATGTAACCTGATTAAAAGGACCTCTATGTGGTCATAACAAGCTAACTGGAGTAAAGGAAGGATATTAAATAAATAAATGTGGATCATGCTAAACATGTCCCCATCTTTTCTTATTGTGTGTGCCTGTCTTAGCATGCAGCCCATTATCATTGAAAGTGCTACAGTCTTACTCCGATACCCTTTAGTTGCTAAGCCTATAGCAGACACGATTCATTAATGACCAGGTTAGAAAGTACGGTTATGGTAATGCTGCTGTATTTGAACGATCCAAGGAGCAACCCATTAACTTTTTCAATATGCCATAGTCATAAAGAATCTCTCTTCAGTGAGCCAGTTTATTCCAATCTCATCTTTCTCTTTCTCTCAGGGCTCTGTCAATTTTAAGTTTGGAATTCTTTATGCCAAAGACGGTCAGCTAACAGATGATGAAATGTTCAGCAATGGTGAGTCAGTGGATTTAGCCTCTTTTCTCGCTTGTTGTTGGATAACAGGGACCTAGGAGACTTGTCTGAATGGGAGATTACTTGGAAAATGCCTCTGTTTGTTTGTTTGTTTTTGCGCTGCTGTTTCTGGTTATGTTTAAACCTAGCTCAGCATTCCTGAACCTGGTACCTTCCAGTGTGTCCCGACTATGACTCCCATCACCACTGGCCATTTTCTTCCTGCCCACCCACCCCCTTTGTGCTGCAGGTTCTGTATGAAGCCAGTGACATGAAATGTTTCTGTCCTTGGGAAGTCAGGACATCTCATTGTAGGGACGGCTGAACAACCTGTAGCTCTGGACTGTTTCTGATAGCAGGGCTGATGAAGGCTCTGGGGATGATGATGGAAAATTTCCAGTCATCAGGCCTTTCAAGTTACTAAATGCCACCCTTCCTATTTTCTCTGTGAAACTTTAGGACACCATATTAGGAGTAGGAGAGCCAGGGCGGTGTTGTAGTGGTCTGAGTTGTACCAGGACTCTGGCCATGGTTTGAATCCCTGCTCATCCGTGGAAGCCCACTGGGTAACCTTGGGCCAGTCACCCACTCTCAGGCTAAGAGGGAGGCAATGGCAAACCCCCCTGTGAATAAATCTTTCCAAGAAAACTATGGTAGCCTTGCTGTAAAACAGAATTGACTTGAAGGCACATAACAACAAATTAGGGGTATTAGGGTTGGTTCTACTGTAAGACAAAATGAAGAGGTCACCTCAGGCAGAAGATGCTGGGAGCTGGCAGCAGGGTGTTGTAGGAGAGAGAAGGAATGACCTACCGCCTTGCCCTTTGCCACCTAAGCAGGCCTCCTGCCTTCCAGTGCCATGGAATGCACAGTCCCATCTTCAGTACAGAAGAAAGATTCAGTCAGCTTTTGTGGATGGGGCATCATCTTGTTCTGTCCCTCAGTCAACAAAATGTCTTGGGTCAGCCCCGTATGAAAGCCAGTGTGGTGTAGTGGTTTGAGTGTTGGACTAGAACTCTGTAGACCAGGGTTTGAATCCTCACTCAGCCATGGAAATCCACTGGGTGGCCTTGGGCAAGTCACATTCTCTCAGCCTTTATAGAAGGCAATGGCAAACCCCCTCTGAATAAGAAAACCTGATGATAGACCCTAGGTTCACCCTAAGTCAGAAATAAAGTAGGACAGAAATGACTTGAAGGCACATGACGACGACAACAACAACAGTCCTCCATCCCACAGCTGTCTTGCTTGTTGACAGAAATTGGATTGTAATCTCCTTGGGGCAGATTTCTCTTGCTTGCTCCCTCGCTTGCTTGTATTACTCTGTAAAATGTCAGATAAACATGGCCGGCGCCACATTTATAACAACAATAAATCCACCTCCGCAAACTGGATTTTCCCACCAAAAAAATAGAAAGTCATGGTTCCATCATATAAACACTCTCCCTTTTATGTAAACTTGGTTTTAATTTCAACACGTTCTCCCATGCAGCCATTTTTTTTTAAAGGCTAGTCAGTTTCTTGGGAACTTGCTATTTCCTGCATGTAATTCCCCCCAAACAGCTGTTGGCATGGATCTGTTTTGTGGATCCGTGCATCTCAGGGTTTGTTTTCTCCTTTCTCCCGTCACTAAAGATGACTAGAAATATTTCAATGTCGGGCGCACAGAACATTTTGTGTTTGTATGACTAAAAGCTCTGGCAAGGCTCTTAATTCCTTGGTTATATTTGCAAAGCCAACTTGACATATTTGTGTTCTCAACAGCCAATGTGAAAGAAAAATGTCAGTGGAAACTTTGCTTGTCTTCCCGCAATGATCATTGAACTCTCATTTCTCATATCTGTTTATCTCACACAAGTGCTCAGGTCTTCTCAGAAGCAATTGTCATCCCCAACCTGAGTAGTGGGACTTGGTTGGAGGATAGTTAATCCAGGGTGGGGCTCTGTTGACTCACTAGATGTTTTGGACTTCAACTGCTATGATGCCTCACCATTGGATGTGTTGTTTGGGGCTGATGGGAGAAGAAATTCATTGTGTCCAGAGGGTCACACCTTCTCCGTGGTGGCTTTTGTGTGTATGAAAGCTGACCCTTTCCCTCTTTGTCCAAATCCACACTGCACAAATAATAACAGTTTAAAAATGCATTACAGTCGGCCTTCCTTATTCACAGATTTTGCATCCACAGAATCAACCATCAGGCTAAGAGGGAGGCAATGGAAGCATGAAAATACTTTTTAAAAATATTTCAGAAAGCAAACCTTGGTTTTGCCATTTTGTATAAGGGACACCATTTTACAACATCATTGTATATAATGGGACTTGAGCATCCACGGATTTTGGTATCCATGGGGGGGGGAGTCCTGGAACCAAAGCCCAATGGATACCAAGGGGCCACTGTGTTTGCCACATCTCCTTCTTATTGAATCCTGGGATTTGTAGTTTTACATTGTCTTTAGCTTTCTTTGCCAAAGAGTACTGGTGTCTCTTACAAATCCTGGATTCCATAGGAAGGAGCCATGGCAAATAATCCAGTTTCAAATTAGATTATTTGTGTTGGGTGGATTTGGCCTTTATCTCAAAAGATAAATCTAGTCATTGTAATATCTGTCTCTGGGTTCAGAGGCAACAGCACTGGGTTCAGAGAAAAAACTAGATATGCCATTGTCTCTGCATTTAACATGCTGTTGTTGGTTTTTTAAAATCCAAATTACATTTATTGTATGTAGGGGGAAAGTTGCTAACAATAATTGGTAGTTACCCTCTCTGAAGCCAGAAGAGGTAGCCTGCCCTTGCCATCATGAGGTTAGCTGCCCTCTCTGACTTCAGAGAGGGCGGCTGCTGCTGGGGCTTTGATTTTTCTGGTGCACAATTGCCCTTCCGAGCTCCAGGAAAAGCAAAGCACTGGCAGTAGTCATCCTCTCTGACACCAGAATGGGCTGCTCGCCCTGCCATTGTGAGTAACAGCTTTGAATGAAGCCAAGTAAAAATCCAAATGCAGATTAAGGTTTTGGCAGGTGTGGTGATTAAATCCATGCCAGAGTAGTCCAAATTTTATGTGCTGCAGCACTGGGCCAAAGTACTGTAGTCTGAATCTTATCAGATTTTTACACATACATGTGTGTAGTCAAGCCCCAGGTCGGGTAAGCCTTGTAGAAGTAAACAAAAATGTTTTGAAATTTCTACAGTTGTCCCTTCATATTTGCTGGGGTTTGGTTTCAGGATCCTGCCCCGCCCTCCCCCCTCATGGATACCAAAATCCATGAATACTCAAGTCCCATAATATGCAATGGCATAGCAAAATGGTGTCCCTTTTATAAGATGGCAAAATCAAGGTTTGCTTTTTGGATTATTATTTTTTAAAGAATATTTTCAAGCTGTGAATACTTAAATCCATGGATACCAAATCTGTGAATATGGAAGGACAACTGTAGCGATCTCTCAGAAACATCTTCCAAAATGCATCCAGGGATAACTTTTGTTTTCCCTGCCACCACTGTTGTTATGATTTCCATTTTGGTGACCAAACTTATAGATGTACTGTATACTTTTTTAATATGCTGGGGGAAGCTGGTGAGGGAGACTTATCTATAAGCTCTCCCCCTTTCTCAGTGTTTTCAGTTTTCACACACACTCAGTAAGGGAATGTGGAGGCAGCTTGTTTACCTTGCCTGTTGTACACAGGCCCCCATGGCTACAGTAGGATCAGCTATGTGGAATCACCCTCCTTCTCAGATCAAGCTTTTTTATGGCATTGTTTACCACAGACACACTGCTGCTACATGGCACTGAAAGTTTTGTGTTTCACCAATCATCCTTCACCATCCTCCCATGCCGACACCGCTAAATATTCCAGATAGACAAAGGAGGAAAAGAAGGTTGCTAGATGGGTATTAAAAAACCTTTGTAAAAAGCAACTTCATTGTCAGAAGCTCTGTTAACTGAAGTATGCCTCGTGGTACAGTTTTGTTGGGGCTATACTATATCAGAACGGAGAATGAGAATTTTGCTTATTTGACAGTAAGAGCTATTCGGAAGAGGAATACACTGCCTGGGAGTGTGGTGGAGTCTCCTTGTTTGGAGGTTTTTAAACAGAGGCTGGATGGCCATCTGTTGGGAATGATTTGATTGTGTATTCCTGCCTGGCAGGGGGTTGGACTGGATCACTCTTGTGGTCTCTTCCAGATCTATGATTCTATGATATGAATTGTCCTTCAAAGTGAGAAGGAATCCCTCAAGGGTGGAAAGATAGACTTCCCACTTTAAGAGATTTTTGGATACAAAAGTAGCATGCAAACTCATGACTCCCCCCACCCCAACTTGCATTCTCAGGTGGTATATAGTCCATTAAAAAGCCTTGGGAGATTCTGTTTTCATGGTTTGATACTGCTCTGCCCTTTCAGTGGGTAAACTCTGAGTCCTGTTGATGAGACCAGTGGTCCAAGAGTCTATTGTCTTTCTGTCTCACTCTCAATCACCTCCCTTCTTGCTCTTTTCCCCCCACATGAAGAAACTGGCAGTGAAAGCTTTCAGAAGCTGTTGACTCTCTTGGGGGACACCATTACGCTGAAGGGCTGGACAGGCTACAGAGGAGGACTGGACACCAAAAGTAAGGTTTTGTTGGAGGTGATCAGAATAGTTCCCAAACACCATTATATTGGCCGATCTCTTTCCAGCCAGAAGTATTCTCTGTCTTTGGATTCCCCCTTCCCTTTGTTCCTGTCTTGGCTTGGTCAACCCCAGTTCCATCTCTGTTCTGGCTTCACCATGGTGCCAAAACATTCATTTGCAGATTCTATCAACATTACTTCCTTTCACTGTACTTCTGGGCACACATTGTTTTGGTTTTTTTTTCCTTTGAAATTGCTAAATGAATGAAACTGTGGTATCTAAAGGATTGCCAGCTCCCCTGAGGACTTGCCCATTCATTCACTGTTTGAAGCCTTACCTGGATGTAACCTCCTTGTGGCATGCAAGGTGGGTGACAACCAGGGAGGTGGTGTCTTTTTTGTGGTGGTCCCCAGAAGGAAGGAAGACCCTCTGCAGGCATGCTACTCCATTGCCTTCTAAATCTTTTATTTTAAATTTGTGTAAATTCTTGGAGGCATTTACTACCCAGACAGTTTCCCCCTATTATTTATATTCTTGTTCTCTTGGCTGCCGTTTTCCACTCTGATGTTCAGTTTTATTGCAAAGCATTGGTTGTGAGGAGCTTTGTGGGGGGGGGGAGCAGTTTTGGTAGGATAACTATTATTACTTTACTCCCTTAAAAATGTGGGAAGCCAGTCCCCTTGCAATTTTGGGGTGCTTCTGCTGAATGGGATGCAGGACTCCTGCCCACTATCCCAGCACCAATTAACAGTGATGTGAATGGGTGAATGTAGTAAGTCAGTGGTTCTTAACCTTTTCTTTACTAGGGACTCCCTTTAAATATCTTTTGTTACTGTGGTCCCCCAAGACTTAACTCAAGATTTAAAACCGCCACCACCACAACAACAATACAATTACACCATCCATTAAACCTCCCTTAGATGCACTGGAGGGGGAGGGAAGACTTTTCTCCTGCTTCTTCCTGCAAATGTGTGGCTGGAGCAGATTGAAGAGCAATGTGCAGGCCAAGCCAGCCAGGCTTTGCCTTAGCTCCTGTCACATGGGCTGAGCAGCCTTCAAGCCTTCACAGACCCCCTGTGAGGACATTGTGGACCCCTGGGGGTCCCCCCGGAGCACAGGTTAAGAACCACCGTAGTAAGTTCTTTCCACCTCTTTCTTCCTCAGATGACACCACGGGCATCTATTCCATGTACACAGTCTACCAAGGGCATGAGATCATGTTCCATGTTTCAACCATGCTCCCATATTCTAAGGAAAACAAACAGCAAGTACGTGGTTTTTCTGTATTGATTTTTCTTAGGTGACTGCATGCTGCTGTCAAAGAAAGGAAACAGAGACAGAGGAGCCTTATAGTGCTTCCAGGAGGCACATCTTGGAAATACGCATGTTCAAGGAAGTGTCTGAAGTACTGCAACCCTTACCAGGCACTCACTCCCTTTTAAGAAGGATATTAACAAACTGCTGGATATGCAGAAGAGGGTGGTTGGGATGGTGATGGGCCTTGAAACAAAGCCCTTTGGAAAGTGGTTGAAAATTGCTGGGTATGTTTAGCCTGGAGAAGAACCCATTCAAGGGAGGTGCAGTACAGTAGTTGTTTTCAGACATTGGAAGGGCCATCCTGCAAGGTGACACAAACTTTTCTTGGCGGCTCCTGATGGCAGGACTGGAACAATAGAAATGGCCGGGAAGCAGATTTTGGCTAAACATCTGACAAATCTTCTTAATGCTCAGAGGCTCTTTGGAGGCTCTCCTTCATTTAAAGCCTCCCTTCTCTTTGTTATTCAAACAACTTAACTGGATTAATTGGCTTTGCTGAATGAGCTTCCCTCAACCTGGTGCCTTTCTCTTGTGTTGAATTGCAGCTCTCATTATCCCCTGCCATAACGGCTGGGGTGATGGGAGCTGCAGTCCCTCACTTCAGGGCTGTGCTGGTTTGAAGGAAGAATTCCAAGAGGAGTGGTTACAAAGGGTTTGTATAGCTTTGTATTTTTTTCCTTTTTCTTTTTGCAGGTGGAAAGGAAACGGCATATTGGGAACGATATCGTCACCATCGTGTTCCAGGAAGGGGAAGAGTCTTCGCCAGCATTTAAGCCATCCATGATCCGCTCTCACTTTACACGTATCTTTTTTATCCTTGTTTGTTCTTAATTTGACAACTCTTTCTTTTTAGTTCCCCCACAAGTGCTTTCTTAGTGTTTTCACTATGTGTTATTTTATAAGAACTGGAGCCCCTTTTAACTGTGGTTATAGCGCTATGATTCTACTTCACCTGTCATGGTTCAGTTCTATAGAATTGTGGGATTTGGAGTTCAAGGAGGGTGGTTTAAAATTTTCAGCCAGGAAGTTCTAATACCTCACTAAACTACAAACCCCAGGATTCTGTGGGATGCAGCTGTGCAGTTAAAGGAGAATCATAGTGTTATTATTGTGTTGTTTGGGAGGATTTTTTCAGGCCTTGTGGTCCCTGAGTGGACCAGAACTTGGAAGGTTACTTTTAAGAGGAATTAATATAATGATGAGCTGAACAAGGAGCGGTAGGGTGATGCTCTGTGACCTAAAGTATTATCTTGTCGTTACTCAGTTCAAGATGACTTCAGCACATCATTACATCCATCCATTCTTTGAAGTAACTTTCCAAGCTCTGGTGCAGATATAAAGCTTAGCCATTGTTTCTTTTTGTGGCTTGTGGATGTTATACCTGAATATCTAAACCAGGGATGGGTAGCTGGCCTCATGTCACAGTGTGGCCAGCCACAGCAGCACCTTTCAGCATACCTGGGATGGTGTGGTGTCATTTCTGGCCACCATTTTGACTGATTTGGGGCCAATTTGGGGGGTCTGTGTTGAAGAGGTTAGGGGAGCAATTAGTTGCCTTTTCAGGCAGTTTTGGGAGATTTGAGGTGATCTGGGGGCAAAAACAATCATCCGAAACTTTGCCCAAGATTTTTTTAAAAGTTGGGGATCTGGGTGGGAGCTTTGAGGGGCTTCTGTGGGGGGGGGGTTTCACGGGCTGCACTTAGGTGTTCCAAGGGCTGCATGCAACCCATGGGCCATATTGTGCCCAGCCTTGATCTCAACCATGGTTAAGGACTGGCTGTAAACCAGTCTTACTGCTTATCAAGTGGCTGTTTTGCCAGGGTCTGTAGAATTTACTTCTGTGTGGTGAATGGTAAGACAGAAACCAGGAACAAAGATTGTTCAGTCTTTGAAATAAGTTTAGTCACCTTGGTAATTAGAAGCACTTTGGACTTCCTGAGCATACTCTCTGAGGTAGGTCTTCTCTGAGCAAACTAACCCAGTGTCTCCCCATACATCAGGGGTGGGGGGTGTTCTTAACAGGACTTAATGTTGTGTGTAGTGTTTTGAGTGTTTGGACTATGACTCTAGAAACCAGGGTTCAACTCTCTACTTGGCCATGGAAACCCACTGGGTGACTTTGGGCAAGTCACACTTTCTCAGCTTCGGAGAAGGGCAAAGGCAAATTCCCTCTGAACAAATCTTGCCAAAAAAACCCTGTGATAGGTTTGCCTTGGGGTCGCCGTAAGTCAGAAATGACTTGAAGGCACATAAGTACAGCAACAGGCCATAAAATATTTCTGTATTTTCATCCACAAGAACCAACCTGTGTTTCCCATAAAAGAAATGCTTTCTAACATGCTGTATTCACCTTTTATTTCCCGTTTCTTTCTTTTTAAATTCTACCACTATTGAGTAGGTGGAGATGGCAGAAATTTCAAGGAATCGGAGACTGCCATTGGTGTGGGAGTAAATGGTTTGATTTCCTTAACTAATGCCACAGATATTTTTGCCTTAGTGAGATATAATAAGCAAAATGATAGTTACAGGTGGGTCTCAACTGCACACACACCATTCATTCCAGTAATTAGACATGGCATGTTATGACTTGAGGTTGATGTGAACTCACCAAAAATACACCCAAGGGACAGAGGGGGAACCTCAAGGCTGCAGAAAGTACAAAAACAGTCTATCTAAAGGGGGAAAGAGAAAGAGGAGTAGAAATAAACCTCAATATGTATGTCTCATAATCCTATGGACATTCCCAGGGATTTAATTTCTTTCAAGAGCTGGTAGAGTTTCCTTCTCCATGGCTGTTTTGAATTTTTGGGAACATGTGAAATGAGAGCAAGAATAGTGTATTGGTCTGAGGGCTGGACTAGGATTCCGGAAGACCAGAGTTCGAATCCTTATTTGATCATGGAAACCCACTTGGGAACCTTGGGAAACGCACACTCTCTCAGCCTCAGAGGATGGCAATGGCAAACCCCCTCTGAAGAAATCTTGCTAAGAAAACCCCATGATAGGTTTTCCTTAAGGTCGCCATAAGTTAGAAATGACTTGCAGACACAGAATGACAAACATGTGAAATAGAAAGGGAAGATGTGCTTCTGAGAATATACAGTGTGCAAGTCACTGATGATCAAGAAGTGCAGCCTTAACTCATCTTGGAATGAGGGATCTGAAATTCTTTTTCAAAAGCTTGGCTTCAGCCCCTCTCCCTTGAGAAATTTAAGCTGTAACGTTTTCTTGGAAAAAAACCAAATAGAAAGAATACTGAAAAACACAAAGCATGCACAAATGCAGAGAATAGCAAAACTGAAAGGCTTCAAGGACTGTAAGTGACCCAGAGATTGTTCATATGTACGCTATAACCTTATCTCACCTTGTTGGCTTCTTCTCAGTTATGAAGCACATAGCTGTTGTGTTATTGTTATATTATTATATCATATGAAGACATATGAAGTCATGCCATAAGTAATCGGAAACAATCAAAAACTGTCAATCTGGGATGTGGACATAGTACTGGGAATCAAGGAAACTCTCCCAATTAATCAGATTTCCACTTTTCTGCTAGGCTGAAAATCTTTTCGGAAGAAAGCGTACCTCTCTTTGGACCTCCTCTTCCATCCCCACCAGTGTTTACAGACCACCAGGAATTCAGGGACTTTCTGCTAGTGAAATGTAAGCTGGGGGTGCAGTTTCCAAACTGATAAAACCCTTGTTTGCTGTATTATGGCCTCCTGATGCTTACTTGCTTGGGGCACAGGGTCGTCTCTACTGTTGCACTCATCCTGTTGGATATTCTCCTCGTTGAGATCAGGTGAACCTTACTGTGAAGTGTTTTCACTGATAATTGTGAAATCACTATGAAAGGGATATAGTTGTCTTAGTGGACCACAAGCTGAACATGAGTCAGCAGTATGATGCAGCAGCTAAAAAGCTAATGCGATTCTAGGCTGCATCAATAGGAAGGAGAACAGTGTCTAGATCGGGGAAAATAATAGTGCCACTCTATTCTACTTTGGTCAGACCTCATTTGGAATACTGTGTCCTGTTCTGGGCACCACAATTCAGGAAGGATATTGAGAAGCTGGAACGTGTCCAGAGGAGGGTGACCAGGATGGTGGGAGGTCTGGAAGACATTATGCCCTATGAGGAACTGCTTAGGGAGCTGGGCATGTTTAGCCTGGAGAAGAGAAGATGAAGAGGACATGATAACCCTGTTTAAATATTTGAAGGGATGTCATACTGAGGATGAGGCAAACTTGTTTTCTGCTGCTCCAGAAACTAGGACACAGAACAATGGGTTCAGACTCCAGGAAAAGAGATTCCACCTAAACCTTAGGAAGAATTTCCTGACAGTAAGAGCTGTTCGGCAGTAGAACGCGTTGCCTCAGAGTGTGGTGGAGTCTCCTTCTTTGGGTTTTTTTAAACAGAGGCTGGATGGCCATCTGTCGGAAATGCTTTGATTGTGTATTATTGCATGGAAGGGAGTTGGACTAGATGGCCCTTGTGGCCTCTTCCAACTCTATGATTCTAAGACATATTTATGGGCCTAAACTTGAGACACATTTATGAGCCTGGGCATTTTCCTCACTGTGAGCATTGCCATCTGTCTTTCCTTTTGCCTCCTTGGTTATTTTAAATGACATGTTTTATTTATTGTTATTTTATTGGCTAGTTTTATCACAATTAGTTACAATTTTATTTTGTGGATAATTTGGGTAATCAGTATTTATTAAATAAAATGTATCACATCAATGTAACAAATTAAATATCAAGCTTCCTCCAGAGTGAGGCTCAAGTCCTTACTGTAGGAAGTGGTCACCACTTCCACACTTGCAAGATTATCCCAGTGTGTCCATAGAATCATAGAGTTGTAAGAGACCACAAGGGCCATCTAGTCCAACCCCCTGCCATGCTGGAATAACCAATCAAAGCACTCTCAACAAATGGCTATCCAGCCTCTGTCCAAATGGCTAGAGTTTGAAACAAGAATGGGGGTGAGAGGGGACATTTGTCTAACACAGAGGTGGAGAAAGTGTGGCCTGTGGGCCACATGCGACCCCCAAATCCATTGCCGGCGGGGGCAGGGGGAAGCATCGTCTAAACAATCCAGTGAGGCTGGGGAAAAACAATAGCAAAATCGCCCCCTGTATAGGAATATGGAGGGCTTCAGTGATAGTGGGTTTTTCTTAAGACTCAGACATTTGGGTATGAGGCAGGATGGGATGCAGCCCTCCCAAGATCTGATTGGGAAACCAGTGTGAACTTCCAGCTTTGGCTTTTGCCTATTCCTGGTCTCAGCAATAGCAATAAGCACTTTCATTTCTATACGGCTTATCAGTGCTGAAGCACTTTCTAAGGGGTTTACAATGTGTTAGCTGATTGCCCCCAACAAGCTGGGGACTCAATTTACCAACCTACGGAAGGATGGAAGGTTGATTAAACTTTGGAACAAGTCTTACATTAATTATCCAAGTTAAAATCAGATTTGTGTAGCATGAAGCCTGTCACACGCCTTCTCAGCAATCCTTTCAACTGCCCTGTGAGGTAGGACAGTATTACCATCTGCCACTTCAGGTTGAGGGGCCACCCGGCTGAGCCCAGATTTGGACCAGAGACTTCCCACATCATGCTGACTCTTCCTATGTGGCTGTGATTTTACAAAATGCTATATTGGGCCCATCGCGGTGGGCCTACAGGAGTTGAACTTCTGAGCCTGGTGTCCTAAGCCTCCTTCCTTTGTTTTTTTGCAGTGATAAATGGAGAGAAGGCCACTCTGGAAACCCCGACATTCGCTCAGAAGCGGCAGCGCACCTTGGACATGTTGATTCGCTCCTTATACCAGGACCTCATGCCTGACATGCACAAGGTAAGCTCTGGGCCTCTTGAGTGTTGTTTGGTTGGGTCATGATTACCAGGGCTGGTCCTGCTATTAGGCAGAGTGAGACATCTGCCTCAGGTGGCAGATAAGGAGGAGGGGCAGTGAGGTGACAGCTTCCCAACGGTTCCCTCTCTGCTCATTCCCTTCCAAATGAAAGTATAGGACTGCTCTTCTGTTCCAACCCCCCCAGTGCTCCATATAAGAGTCTGTCCAAGTATTGAAGAGTGGAGCAATAACTTTACATGCAGGTGATCCTTGATGGTTATAAAGATCAGGTAACAGGTTTGGGGGAAGACCTCCTTCTGCCTGAGACATTTTGGAGTGCTCTTGTCAGGCAGAATAGACCATCCTGGGTGAGGTCAGTAAAGAGTCTAATCTGCTTTACAGCTATTTTGTTCATTTATAATATCTATAGAATTATAGAATGGAAAGGGACCTGGGAGATCATCTAGTCCCGGGGCAACTTCAGTTGATCTTGTCCACTGGGCAATTTCAGCTGATCAGATAGCCAGACTCCCTCTCACTACAGGCTACAGCCACTCCTTACTGCCAAAAATTGACATTTTTTAAAAGGGCATTTGCTCGGGAAGTGTGCACCTTGTGCTAAAGTAGAACCGCCCTTCCAGGAGCTTGATTTTCTATGTCTTAATGAGAAACATGGTATTTTTAACCACTGTTGCCACCAGGCAGCCAGCAATGGGAGATGGGTGACAGCAAAAACAGGAAGGATGCCAGTTGCCCACTTTTAATCTATTTTGGGGGTGGGGAAAGTGGTCTGTGGTCCACATGCAGCTCCCAGGTCCATTTTTGCCAACGGAGGTTGGGGTGTGGGATGCTGGGGATTTTCCAGAGGGGATTTTTTGTTGTTGCTACTGGTACGTGCTGTAGTGCACATGGGTGTTTGGGTGCAGAAATCCCACACACACACCAAAACAGAGGAGGGTCCTGAGGGTGGTGTTTAGGTGGAATCTCTTTTCCTGTAGTTTGAACCCATTGTTCCATGTCATAGTCTTCAGAGCAGCAGAAAACAAGCTTGCTCCATCCTCAGTATGACATCCTTTCAAACATTTAAACATGGCTGTCATGTCCCCTCTTAACCTTCTCTTCTCCAGGCTAAACATGCCCAGCTCCCTAAGCCACTCCTTGTAGGGCATGGTTTCTAGACCTTTTACCATTTTGGTCGCCCTCCACTAGTATCTTTACACTTGAGGAACTTGTCTAGTTCATGCAGTTGCCTTCCCCTGATCTATTCTAACTCACTGCTTAATGCCAGATCTTCAGGACAGCCTGATAGTATCATGTGGTGCAGTCTTCCTGGGACTATATTTTAAGAATGCATGCAAGGAAATCATGTGCTTGAATGCTCCCCCACCTTAAGAAGTCCCTTTGAGGTGGAAAAGAGAATGCATTCCAGCAAATTAATAAATCACTTCCCCCGCAGAAGCTTGTTTATTAACCCTCTGGTTGGCTTTTGGGTTTTTTATTTAGAACATGCTCAACAGGAGATCCTTCAGTGATGTCTTACCAGAGTCCCCCAAATCAGCCCGGAAAAAAGAAGAGGCCCGCCAAGCTGAATTTGTCCGTCTCGGCCAGGTGGGATATGCACTTGTGTTATGTGTTGGAGAGTGATGTGGACCTTTCCAGATGAGATTATTGTCCTGAGGTTGCCCTCTTCAGTATGCAAGCCAGGCATTGGAGATCACTTCTTTACTGTAGTTCAAGAGTGGGCTACCTTTAACCCTCTGCCTAATTTCAAAAGCCCTCTGGATGGTGTTGAGTTGAAAAGGAATGGCAGAAAAAGATGAAAAAGCCAGGGGCAAAACAAGAGAAAGAGTGTAACCCTTTATTTAGACAGGCTTTTTCCAAAGCCTTGTGGGGGGTTTAAAATGGTGAACTATAGCCAGATAGTCTGTGGTGAAAATCAGCCCCACTGGGGCCTGATGGGGCATTGAGACCCAGGGCAGCTCTCTGAGGATGCTGGATCTGTGGTTATGTTTGCCTCAGCCCTCTTGTGGGATTTTATTTTCTGAGTCTCTTTTATTTTCATAACTCTCCCACCCTGCCCCAAATATTCTCTAATTCCAGTGTGTGTCTCTATATGCCTTCAAGTTGCTTGTTGACTTGTGGTGACCCTGTAAATTTTCTTAGGCAAGGAATACACAGAGGTTGTTTTGCCAGTTCCTTCCTCTGCAGCACCTGGTATTCATTTGTGGTCTCCCATCCAAGTACTAACCGGGGATTAGCCTGCTTAGCTTCCAAGAACAGACAGAATCTGGTGCCTTTAGGGTACTTGAGCCTGCTCTGATTCCTGCCAGCACCAAATCGAATCTCCCCCAACCATCCCTGAAAAAAAGAAATTAGCATGCCAAGTGATGGAAAAAGTGAAAACCAGTTACATCAGGAGTACAGTGTAAATGAGGCCAGGGGGTACAATGAAGAACTAGAGGGAGCATTTCAAGCCTGTATCATATGCAAAGGCTATTAACAAGGGACCTGTTATAAGAAAAATCAATTTGGAACTAAAGGAATTAGCAATCTCAGAGGTGTGCGGAAGTCTCTTCTGTGGAGAAAGCTAGAAACAGCGGTATGTGGGGATCAAGCTGAAAGTGGCCATTGAGTAACCTTTTCCCTCCACAAAACAGACATGCTTCTTACTTATTTTTATCAATCAATTAATTAAAATAGTTCTATCCCATCCTCTATCTAGAGATCTCAGGGCAGCATACAACAAAACTAATTTGACAAATTTAAAGCAGTGTAAAAAAAAAATTAAAAGCTTAAAGACATTATTAAACAATTTAACAAGTAAAACAAAAAGAGAGAGATTAAAACTGATTCTGATAGTTTAAAACCTTTTAAAACCATATACATGCAAATGTTTGTGTAAAACCAACTAGGACGCAAAAGCTTTAAGTCAACAACATTTTCATCTGGTGCTGGAACGACAGCAAAAATGACACCAATTGGGCCTCCAAGCAGAGGGTGCTCCATAACGGGTGCAACAGAAGAGAAGATCCTGTCCAATGTCCTCCCACAGTGTATTGTTCTGACTGGTGGAACACAGAGAAGGACACCACCCCACCAGCAGGTCTTAAATAGACATATGCATGGAGAGGTATTCCTTCTAGTATGGAGATCCAAAGTTGTTTATGGCTTTAAATGTTATTACCAGCACCTTGAATTCAAATCCAGAGTGTATTGGCAGCCAGTGCAATGACTTGTTCTTGGCATCATAAGAAGTGAATCATAAAATCATAGAGTTGGAAGAGACCATAAGAGTCATCTAGTCCAACCTCCTGCCCTGCAGGGATACCCAATCAAAGCACGCCCAACAGATGGCCATCAAGCCTCTGTTTTAAAAACCTCCAAAGAAGGAGATTCTACCACACTCCCAGGCAGTGTGTTCCATTGCTGAGCAGCTCTTACTGTCAGGAAATTCTTCCTAATGTTTAGGTAGAATCTCTTTTCTTGTAGTTTGAACCCATTGCTCCATGTCTTAGTCTCTGGAGCTGCAGAAAACATGCTTGCTTCATCCTCAGTATGACATCCCTTCAAATATTTAAACATGGCTACCATGTCCCCTCTTAACCTTCTCTTCTCCAGGCTAAACATACCCAGCTCCCTAAGCCGCTCCTCATAGGGCATGGCTGCCAGACCTCCCACCATTTTGGTTGCCCTCCTTTGGACATGTTCCAAGTTTGCTGTATTAGGAGAAACCCTACAGCTGATAGATGGGCCCAGATGTGATGGGAACATTTATTGTGAAGAAATCAAGTTAGTGCTGTTAGCTACCTGGCCAAATCAGTCTGTTTCATGCAGCGTGTCATCCAGATGCTATGTGCCTCTTGTATGCTGAAATGCTTGTCTTTTACGAGCATCACAGGGTCAATATACCAGGACATTTGGATTAGTGGGACAGTGACATCATCTGCCAGCCCCCAGCTTCCTTGGTTCTCTGCACTTGGCTACAATCTAACAGTATCCAACAGTATCCCTAGCAAAGATGTATTGTTTTGAGCTATATCTATTAATTATGTAAAGGATTTGGGGGGTGACTTAGTCTTGAATGGGCAATCAAAGGCCACGGGGTTTACAAAACACCTGTTTCCTGGTGGATATGAAACCTGTTAGAACTGTTTGTGGATCAGCACAGTGGCCTGCATTTTTTACTCTTCTTGGGGACATGGCTATGGAGGCTGACAGGATGAGTTACACATACTTCAAAATTTACTGCAATATTACTGTATCTGGCCAGGAGAACATAGCAGAGAAAGACATCACCAAAGTCTCATTTCACTTAACAGAATTCATTGCCACAGGTTGTAATGATGGCTCACTATTCAGATGTCTTTAAAAGAGGGATTAAATAAATTTGCAGAAGAGACAAGATCTGTCAGTAGCTCTTAGTCGCAATGGCGAATTAGTTTGCATGCTGTGGGGCAGTCTATCTCTGGGTTTGAAACTTAGGGGACAAGCAACAGGATTGCTTTCCTGCATCTATGAAAGAAGAAAGAATGCACCAAAACAAAAACAAAAAAGACTAAGGAGAAATCTTACAGGACACACTTTTAAAGCACATGCTGGAAATCTCAGCCTTTGCCACAATCATGGTAGCTGGGATTGATGGTGGGGCAACACATCTGTAGGGCAGCAGGTTGGAGAAGATTGAAGTAGACAATACTGAACAAGATGGACCACTGGCTGGATTCTGTATATGTGTGTGACATGTTCAGTCTTGCCTTTTATTGGTTTTCAGGCGCTCAAACTCAAAACGATTGTGAGAGGTGATGCCCCAGCTATTCTGGCAACCACCAGCCTTTGTAAAAAAGAGGTGAGCGAGTTGTTGTTAAACAAAGCTTTGTGACCAGACTGGTAGCAGAAAAGTTTGCTCAGAAAACCAAACTGATTGATTACTCATTAAAAATATGTATAAATCATGTTTCTGCCCACCTAGACCTTCCTCAAAGCAATGTACAGCATGATCACTATATAAAAATGGAATAGAAGCAAAACTTTCTTTTAAAAAAACAGACTAACAAAGGTTTAAAGTCCTAGCAAAATGACGCAGGTTTGACTGCCTGTCAGGAGTTGAAGTAAGGCTGGAATCTGTGTGAACTCCTTTAGCCGGAACCTCCACATCATGGTGCTGCTGCAAAAAAGGCCCCGCCGGATATAATCACCAACTTAACTTCTCAATATGGCTTCCATTGAAGGTCTGTGCTCAGAGGCACCCACATTGTATTATATCCAGCTCTCAACCTGATAGGAGGGGGGTGTAGAACTTGACACTGATGGTTCAACTGCCCCATAAATTTTTGTTCAGACTGTCTCACTGGGAATTTGCAGGTAGGTACTTGCCACAGACATCCTCTTTTGCTTCCCAGCCCTGCTCCTTAAAAAATAGGTAGAGGAAACAGTGAATGTAGAATTTTGGACAAAAAGCAGATGAGGTAGCTAACACTTCCACTACTAGCCCTTTCTCAGACTTCATTTTTCTTTTTCTTCAATGTCAAGTTTCTAGTCCTTAGGAGGAGCTCTGCCTGCTGCTATCTATGATGTCAAAAGGGATGGGTGAAATCTGTTGAAATCCTGTTTAGCTTCTTGCCCCTCCAAGCAACTAACAAAACCAGAATACATTATGCAAATTGATTTTTAAAATATGCAGATATACAGATTTGTATGGTTTTACACAGGATTACAGAATTAAAATTGGTTTTATCCTCCCTGGGTCATATGTAGGGGGATTTCTGCCCATGCCCCATGGAAATATAAAGCAGCTTTCTGAATTCCGAAATATCTACCGAGTTAGTGCAGTACAGTTCAAGAACTTAGCACTGTTGTCTTTTACAAATTCTCTCTTCTGTCACATACTCACTAACCTATGGTTATCTGCTTCCACAGCCCTGGGAGTCCCAGTGTTTCTGCAGCAATTTCCCCCATGATGTCATCTGTGCAGATTCCTGGGGCCAGTCTCTGCTTGTTTCTACAGATGTCGGTGTCCTGCTCTTAGATGGTTGGTAGATGAACCTGTGCTTACAAACACGTAAATTCATGCTGAATTGCTAACCTGCATGCTTCCCCCACTGCAACTGCATAGATGGAAGAAACCATTTGAACTGGACTTATACCTACTTGAATGCTCAGGATTCAAGAGATGTCTTAATCATTTTTGTGTAGATTTTTGCAAGTGTCCTAACTGAAAGCTGAGCTGCATGATCAGAATGCACACGGTATCAAAGTGTGGACGAGGGATCTCAAGTTTGAATGCTCCCTATGCAAAAAGGTCCCTGTATGTAGAAACCTATCATTGTAAGGCTGAATTGAAGTGAGATCCCTTTTCATTGATTTTTTTAGCTTTTTATGGTAGATGTGTTTTGATATTAACCATAGAAATGCTTCCATCTGGTTTCTGAGTTGGTACAGTCCTACCAGTGGGGTATCTGTGTGCTTTTATTGGATGCATAGATAGGCTGTTGTTCCTCTTGAGTCTTGCAGAGCAGTGAAAAGTTAGCTGCACAGTCCACTCTGGTATCCTTTCATTGCCTTTAACCTAGAAATGGAAAGCCCAACACTAAATTTGCAACAAGTCCCATTTCTGCAATATAACAAAGGAATTCCACAAGGAAATGCTTTAGTTTTGATGGTTCTTTTTTAAAACAGCTAATTGAATCAACCCACAATTCTCTGAGTTATTCCATATACAGTGGGCCTACTGTATCCGCGGGCTAAGGATCTGTGGATTTCACTGACTCTGGATTCAAAATATTTGTGTGTGGCGGAGGGAATACAGTAGATCTAATACAAGTGAGCACCCTTACATATGGAGGAAAAGAAAGGAACCCAAATTGCCTTCATCCTGTGACTGTCCCACTCATCTCCACCACTGGCTGAGCTTCAGGTTGAAGCTAACCATGCACAGGCAATGCAGCCAGGCTGAGAGTGGTCCCAGGGCAGCAGTGGAGGCGGTGGCAAACCCCGGCCGCCAGGCGTGCAATCTTAGTGCTCCTCTGCCTCCGGGGAGCCTATCAGCTGTTGGCTTCTGCCTTGCGAACGAATGAGCAAAAGTGCCACAGCTACCACCTCAAAGGCAGAAGCCGGTGGCTGGCATGCTCCCTGGAGGCCGGGGAGCCCAAAGAATGTGTGCCTAGCAGCTGGGGCTTGCCACTGCTCCCACTGCTGCCATTTTATTAATAGGAACTTGATCATCCATGTTTTTTGCTATCTGCACATGGTCCTGGAACCAAACCCCTGTGGATTCTGAGGGCCCACTGTATGTTACATGGAGGGCTGTGTAGAGTTATGACGCTGTGGGGAGGTTAATATTCATCTGTTTTATTCTTGCAAGTGAGGACAAATAATTTTCACAATTTTCTCCCTGCTGCAGAGAAAACAAATATTTCTGCATGGTTCCATCCAGTATTCACATGTCCCTAAGTGTTAACAAGAAATTATTCTGAGCAGAAATACACGTGGGTGTTTCCATGTAAATTGGGGGAGGGGGGTTAAAAAAAAACTTTTTTCCAGGCAGCCATGTGTGTGTGTGTTTTGTGCAAATTTGCTGTTTTCTATGCAAAAAAGCCACCAGTGACCTTGCACAGAAAACCACAATCTTGCACAACAAAACCACATGCCACTTTTTAAATGCAAGATTGCTGCTTTTTGCACCAGGTTTTTGCCATGCAAGATTGCTTTTTTTGCTTAGAAAACAGCGATCTTGCACAAAAACCACACATGTAGCTGCCTGGAAACATTGTTTTTCACACAACCCCCACAGTTCACATGCAAAAACCCATGTGTATTTCTGTACAGAATAATTTCCCAAAGCACTTCAGGATCTGTGAATACTTAGTGGAAACTGCATAAAATCCTTGCCATGTTATTGTTCCCGAATGGATTTCCTGAGTGTCAGAAAACCCATTTTTTAAGCCAAGAAATTAATAATGGCAAATATTCTTTCCATCCCTCTAATGTTGTGCTGGACCTCTTTCAGACGGACAGCCTTCCACCCCGGTGTTCGATAAAACTTTGCAAGTCAAGCAGATGCACATACTGGAGACTTTAGACCTTCTCATTACAAGAGCAGACAAAGGTAAAAGGAGCACCATGACATCGTTTGGGAAAATAATATGGTAAAACAGAGCTTCTAAAAATTACGTTTCAGGCTGCAGCCCCCCACAAATCATGCAGGCAGCATGGTGGCCGTGGTGGGTGAGGGATTCCGGGAGCTTTTGTCCAAAAAATGTAACCTTGCCACACTCTGGGAAAATGTACTACTGTGAGCACATTTGTAATAGAAAGATAGAAATGTTTCGCTATATTTTAACTGAGCATATGGAGTCAGAATTTCTAGGACATCACACACTATTTTGTGGAGGGATTGTGTTGTGGTGGACAGACATCAGTCTTTTCCTTTCCATTAGACATGAGCAATCAACACACCATGGGGGACAGGATCATACCTCCTGTCTTCTCAGCGCCTCTGCGTATAAAGGACCAAACAACACATTAGTTTAATTGTGTTGTTTGGCATTATATGATTCTTTCTTTAAAAAGCATCTTTACAAAGTACAGCAAGAGAGAGAGGGACCATTTTTTGAAAACAAATGCAAACTCATTCCTCAAGCTCCAGTCCTTCTGTAGCCAGAAGAAGATCACCCCACACATAGGAGAGAGGAGGTACCAGCAGGCTAGGGGGAATACTGGTTTCCCCCCCCCCCATATCTGTGGAACCAATATCCATGGTTTCAGTTATCCATGGCTGAAAAAAATATGGACACATACCATAGAATTATGTTGGAAAAATGCCTGAAGAGATATCCTCTCTAGGAATTGCTGGGTCCTCCAATGCGACTCTATGGTATGTTTGTACAGGAAGTCCTTTTAATAGGGTTTGCTTTTATCCATGGTTTCATTTATAAATGGGAAGTCTAGAAACATATCCCCCACGGGTATGGGGGGGTGGGGTGACCCGTACTGAGATTTGCAGAAAAGAAGTTCTAAGTTGTGATAACAGAGATCCCTCCAAAAGAGTCTGGAATCCTAAAGAAGATTCCTCCATATTGTAACTTTTTGTTGTAGCTACCACTTAGTAGCAATATTAAAAACGAACCTCCTATAATTGTTTATCTTAAATATAACACAAAACCTGATAGAGTCTAATAAATGTGAACCACTTCTTCCATTCCATCTTAAAACATGGTGAATGTACAGACTTCACCATCAGGTCAATGTGATTAAAAGATTCGGAGCTCTTGAACTCTTGCTTACCATCTTAGGCTTTTCTGGCTGGCTCTAATAAAGGCCTTACCTGGCCATGGGCTTTGGGATTTTTCTTCCAGATCAGTACAGATTTGCTTCTGTTTTACCCAATGTCTTCCATGGTAAGCATTCTCTCTTGGCAGAGGGAGAGGCGCAAAACAATCTGCAGAGTCTCCTGCAAGGGTGGGGGAAGTGTCTTGTGTCAAAATCTCTGGATGCCTATCCAGAGCCTTCCCTAGGGTCGCTGAAGCAGATAATTACACAAAGAAAGACAGCTAGACAGAGTGCCTTGGTTTGCCAGGACCTGCTGCCTTGCAGGAGATAACAAAGCAAACCATGATTGCCTTCTGTGCCTGATGCTTGAGAAAATGATGCTTCAGAAATAATCAGTGGCCTTGTCTTTCAAGGGAAGAAAACCCGACGCTTTCCTACCTTTCCTTACACACAGGGCCTTTGGTTTCCCTATTTTCTTCCCATGTATATTCTCTCTCTCCACCCTGTGTGAAGGTGGGGCTTCCTAGGATGTCTCCTTTTTTGCCCTAAAATGAACTGGAGAATGCTGGAGATTCCACCTGGGTCTTTCTGCATGCATGGCAGATTTGCTCTGCCCCTGAGCTGTTGGCCTTTTCCTAACAATAAGGCAAAGTTCTAGTCCTCATGGTTCTCAATAAAGGGCTAAATTTAGTAGGAACATAGCTGGATTATATAAGGTAAATGGATTTGTCCATGTGGTCCAGTGTGTTATCCATTCTTAGTGGAAGTAGCTCTCTACAGCAGAAGTGTGGGACTGACGACTGTGCCAAGTCGTGGGCAGGGCTAAAGTCAGTGGGTATGGAGCCAGATCAAAAGTGGCAGGGATACCACCCCTTTTCTCTTTGTCTCTCTTGTCTCCAGTCCTTTTTCGTTCCAATCAGTGTTTCAAGAGATAGGCTATTTCCTTTGGAATTATGAATCTCATTTTGCTTCTGGGTAAATGGGAGACTGTTACCTCCCACACAACCACACAAGTATAGTCCTGCTGGACGAGTAAAAGCCTGTCTAGTCCAGCAATATCCTGTTGCTCAAAATGATCAACCCAGATGTTTCTGGGATGCTTTAAAAGAGGTATGATAGCTTTCCTTTGCCATTGTTACTGAGTACCTAGCATTCAAAGATACACTGCTCCTGAATCTGAAGGTGCCATTCAGCCATTGTGGCTAAGAGGCATAAACATGACCCCCTCTTCTTTTTCCTATCATTTACCTAAGGACAGTTGTCTAAATTTTGCTATCCAGTATTCAGAAACAAACTGCTGCTGGATCTGGAATTTCTGCGTAACTATTTGTAATATGTGGTCACATCTTCCTCTTTCTGAGGGAAAAGAGTTGAAACGAGGTGTGATTTACTTACAAAGATCTATCAACAGCCCCTGTAGGATGAGCTCAGAGTTAAAGGAGTTTTTTGGGCAAGGAGGGATGCTTTTATCTTACCCTTATCTCTTTGAAAAACTTGGACCACAGACAAAAGGTTAAATGTATGAACAAGACCAATTTTGAATCTATTGAATGCTAGCCTGTGCCAGGTACCAGATTCCAATCTTTTATTAAAATTTCAGACAGAGGAGGAATAAATAAATTAGATTGTATATAAAAATAAAGTGAACAATGGTATCTAACTGGTACTTGCACTTAAAAATCATAACATACTCCTTGTAATTTTACACATGAGGTGATGTCTCCATTGACAAAGCAAGGCAGGGGTCTGTCCACAAGAGGTCTGTAAAGCTTCTCTACGTTTTCTCTAGCTCTTTGGTTTTGTTTGTTTATGGGGAAAATCTTGAAAAAGAGGGTTTGATGGGGAAAGTGGATTGCCAGTAGAATAACCACTGCCAGTAACAAATGGGGGTGTGTGACAGTTGTAGCCAACCACTTCTAGAGGGCACCATGTTGGAGAATACAGTGTTGTATTAGTGGACTTGTCTGGGCCAGCCTTTCCCAACTGGATGCCCAGCAGAAGTATTGGTCCACAACTCCCATCAATCCTTCAGGCATGGCCTTGGCCTACAGGTGCAAAGTATCCAGGTAAGCAAGGCTGCCCTAGACTACATGCTGGAGTGTTTTGTCATTTTGCTTGGACATTTTAAAAAAATATTCCTTCCTTTAGTGTGTATGTTTGTTTCCTGTCCGACAGGGAAGGATGCCCGCCTCCTTGTCTTCAGACTGAGTGCCTTGTGGAAAGGTGTCGAAGCCAAGCAGATCAAGAGCAAATGTGATTGCCGAGAAAACAAACTGGAGAAAACAAAAGGTGCCAGGGTGCATGAGGGCATTTTTGCCGTGTGTGTGTGTGTGTGTGTGTGTGTGTGTCTTCTGATTTAAGGGCCAGGAGGGGTATTTTTTAAAACAGGAAGTGAACATGAAGCAACTTTTATTCCCTTCCTTTTGTTAAAAAAGGCCTCTCCTGAGGAGGCTAAAAACATGGCAGAATGTCCACATCCCCTAAAGGGTATTTAAGGGCAAAAATCTGTTGGATTGGCACTCCCTTCATCCCTCACCATTGGCGATCCAGGCTGAAGGGAGGTGGAATCCAACACCATTCGGAGGACTATTCCCTGTTATTCTGAATCCAGGTGGCATACTGCCAACCTAATCTGATGCCCCTGCAACGTCCAGCCTGTAATCCGCAAAGGGAGCGTGGCAGAATGTGCCCTTATTGTAGCCATCCTCTCCCATTCCTCCGAGCCTACCTTTACTCCCGAGAATGCCTTTCAAGGCAGCCAACGATGTCTATTAATCTTTCTCATCCAGGCTGCCATTTGTATGCCATCAACACCCACCACAGCAACGAACTGCGGATTGTTGCGGCAATCCGGAACAAGTTGCTCCTCATCACCAGGAAGTTCTGGCAGTGGGAGGGTCTCAGCAGTGCCCCCTTGATGTCACCTCAATCAGAGTCCCCTGTGGAGGAATTCCAGTACATCCGGGTAAGTTTGAGGTAAATTTTGATCACCCAAACACACCTGTATCTTGGGACGGGGTTTCTGGGAGAAACTGTAAACTTATTCTTAAGTCTGGAGGCAAATCAAGCCTTCCTGATCCCTGAAATCTTCTAGCAAGGGCTGGGTGAGACAGTGTTGCAATTATATAATCTTAGACTCTTTATTTAATAGTCTTAAACCCTCCTCTCCACCCAATCCTTAGAAGTTAATGTGGATTTCTCTATTTCAGTTAGGAAAACTGGAGATGGCTCCTCTCTTTAATGGTTGTGTAGAAGGAGGAATTTGTGCAGGAGTCATTTGTCATGCAATCAGCTAATAAGCCACAAATGCTGACATTCCCTCTTCTACACAGCCATTAAAAGGGCAGGAGCCATCTCTAGTTTTCAAATCCGGCAACCCTAATTTTCACTTATAACAAAATGTGGTAAACCAGGGGTCCTTTCACACTACAGAATCATAGTGCTATAGTCCACTGGAATCAATCTTGGGAATTTTAGTTTAGGGAGGCATTAGAGCTCTGTGGCTGAGAATTCTAAATGCCCCTCCCTAAACAGCAAATCCCAGGACTCCGTAGGATCCTTTCATAGTAGCTGAATATAGTACTGTAATTGTATACTGTGAAAGGGTTTTAGAACTGCTGTGTTGCTGGCTGTCCTGTTCATTCAGGCTCTAGACTTTTGCGTCAAAGTCACTGTAATCAAGAGGTGTTAGGAAGCCATTTCAGTAAAGAAGGGACACAGGAAAGACCTGGAATCTCTTCAGAATTGGTCAGGTATGAGTAACAGCTATGCCTTGTGTTGCTGCTGCTTGAATTAAAAGGAAACAGGGCTGATTGCTACAGCAGTCTAAGGTGAGCCAGAAACTGCGGGGAAAGCCAAGTAGTCAAGACCAACCTACAGCCACAAGAACATGCTAGAGCGAAAGGCAATTTTCTTGCTCAGGTGAGGCTCAATTGGAACAAGGCTCAATTGATTAGTACTTGGATGGGAGACTGCCAACAAATCCCAGGTGCTGTAGGCTTCATTTCACAGGAGAGAACTGGCAGAACTGTCTTGAGTATTCCCTGCTGAAGAAAATCCTACGAAATTCATGGGATATCCCTAAGTTAACAGGTGACTTGTAGGCACATGCACACATACAGTGTGAGGGGCCTACAGTTGTCCAGTGCTTCAGACTTTTTAAAAGAAAAAAGAGAGACTTATTTTCTGCCTACATACAGGTGGCCCTCCATTTACGTGGGATTGGTACCTGCAGTTTCCCTTCCAGCAATGGGGCAGGAAAGGTCTCTCTAGGCATCTGGAGGACCATAGCGTCACGCTGGAGGTGGCATTGGGAGGTCCTTCAGAGCGCAACTCTGTGGTCAGCTTCTGGTTGAAGTTGACCATAGAGTCACACCAAATGCCTAGAGAGGAATCCACTCTAGGCATTTTCTAGGTCCTCCCACATGATTCTATGGTATAATATAGTGGTTCGCTATTATACACGGTTTCATGTATCTATGGTAAGTCGGAAAATGTGTCCCCTGTGTAGACGGAGGCGGGGACCTGTACAGTTCTTTCCTTTTAGTCCTCCTTTCCATAACAAAAAAGCCCCCAATGGCCTAGCCCATGCATGGGGAGACACATGACCCTCCATATGTTCCCGGACTGTCACTTCCATGATCCCTTACAATGAATGCCCTTGACTGGCTAGGATTGATGTGAACTGCAGCCTAGCAACATCCAGGCAACCACACGTGTTCCACCAGATTTTGCCTTTCCTGGTTCAGTTTCTCTTTTCTGCACCAAAGTTTGGAGTCTGTTATCACATTCTGTGTTGTTTTTCTGTGTGCCTGCAAACTTATTCTGTTCACATACACACACAGAGCCTGCACACATCCCTCTGTGCCTTCTGCTGCTTCTGACCCAATGTTGTCTGTGGTGCAGGAGATCTGCTTGTCTGATGTTCCTGTCGTCATGACGTTAGTGGATGGTCCTACAGGAGAGAATGACAACCTCATCTGTGTCGCCTACCGACACCAGTTTGACTTGGTCAATGAGAGCACAGGGGAAACCTACCGGTTACATCACGTTGAATCAAGCAGGGTAGGTTCTTAGGCATTACCAGAGAAGAGTTTGCTAAAGCTGACATTCCTTCAGAAGATCTCGACCTCAAACCACCCCTATCTTACATAATCCTGGGATTTGTAGTCTAGCATGGCACCAGCACTCTAGACTAGGCAGAGAAGGCTAAAGAGCTTATAAAACTACAAATCCCAGGATTCCATAGGACAGGGCTACAGCACTTAAAGGGGTGTCAAACGGCATTATTTCTACCATGTAGATGCACCCATAGACTCAGATGCCTTGGTAAAATACCATTTCCCAGTCTCTTCAGGGAGGGCAGCGTTGTACAGATTTTTGTGTGTTGCTCTTACTGTTGCTGCTGGAAAAGGAGGAAGGAGCAGAGGAATTGATGGAGCCGTGTGTAATTAAGGTAAGGCTTAGAGGGAGGGATTCAGGAAAGCATTCAGACAGCATTGAACGTCTGATGATTGGGACTGGGTAAAGGTACAAGCTTCAGAATTAGACTTGGAAAAACCCAAGCTCTTTTCCTGTTGTTTGGATAATCGTTTGTTTTGCTTTGCCAATTCCAGCCTAAGCTTTGAGGACTGGGGGAGTGTTTTAAAAAAATAATGGCTGAGATCCTACCTCGCTGAGCATAGTGCAAAAGGTCTGCATGTGGAACAACACTATGGCTCTCTGCTCCTCACTCCCAGCACTTACCATTTCACAGTGATGCCCCCCCCCCAACATTTAGTGGCTGGTGGAGAGTGCGGGGGGGTTAGAGAAGGGTCTGGCTGTGTCCCCATAAACAGACAAAGAATAACATCATCTGCTGAGACCTGTTGGGGATGTTTCTCCTATCCTGCTCTCCACCAGCCACTTAATGGTTAGGGTGGGGCACTATTGAAGCAAAATGGTGACTCCTGGGGGGATTCGGTTGTTGCGGAGGGAGGAAGAGAATACTAGCCTCTGCAATGACCAAATAAAATTTGCAAGCATAAGTTGAAGCTTGTGTAGGTCACCAGCAGGATGCCAGCCTGCATGTGTAAAACAATTGCAGAATTTTACGGACTATCTGCAGATACCAAAAATTGGTAATATTGATTGGGCCAATGGGGAATGAGGCAGACCAGCGGGGAGGTGTCACCTTTCTGCCTGAGGCAACACCACTGATTTGTTCTTGAAGAGATTGTAGTAAGCTGAGCCTCCAGCCCTCCCACTATCCTTGCCCGTTATCATTGCAGGTTAATTTTGTTGCAGCTATTGATGTGTATGAAGATGGAGAAGCCGGTCTCCTCTTGTGTTATAACTGTAAGTACTGCTGGTTTACGCTGTCATAGGCTGCCGGTTTGGCACTTGTTGAAGGCTGTCTTCTGGTTCCATTCTATATTAGAGCGGTTGTTTAAATCTGATCATCAAATCAGTTGGGATGGGAGCGTCCGTAACCAAAACAGCCCCAGCAGTTGAACTTCCTAGTATATTGCAGAAGGTTGCTGTGGAGGAGAAGGGAAAGAGATCTGGAAGACTTGCTTGCCTAATAATCACATTACATGCTTCCCAGATTGCATCCCTACATCACATGGTCGTGGTAGGCCAATGTCTTAAGAGCTACCTGTGTGTTTCCAGGTAGAATTCAAAATACTGGTTATGACATTTAAAGCCCTAAATGGCTTGGGTCCAGACTTGAGACTGTATCTCTGCATACAAGCCAGCCTGAATTTTAAGATCTTCTGGAGAGGACTTTCTCTTAGTCTTACCATCACAGGCACATTTGGTGAGGACAAGAAGAGAGCCTTTTTAGTGGCTGCTTTCAGACTGTAAGAAGGTTTGATCCCTCTCTGCTATCTTTCCACCAGCAGGCAAAGACTTAAAAAAAAATAATTGGCAGGCCTTTGATACTTAAATCATGTAGCAAAAGGGTGTTTTGGATGTGGTGCTTTTAACTGTGTTTTAAACAATTGTAACAATATGCTTTTTACTGAATTGTTTATTTATATGTTGTAAAATAAGATCTTAGCTGGACTTTGTTTTATATTTTTGTAAGCCACTTTGAGTCCCTTGCCAGGAAAAAGGCAAGGGATGAATGGATAGCTAGCTAGTTAGCTAGCTAGATAAATGGATGGATGGATATCCAGCTGTGGAGACTGAAATGAGTCCATCTTTGATACCTTGGATAGTTGCTAGCCAGTTTCCAAGCATTCCTTCTCCGTATCAAAGGAATTCATGTTAGGACACAGTGAATGGTTACCAGGCACGGGGGTATAATAGTATGTACCACAAAGCGGAACAGGGGTGGCCAGTGGCTTCCACATCAAGTGGGCAGTGAATCCACTCTGCATCTGATTCTCATGCTCTTTCGATATACGTAATCCAGCTCCCCTGTGCTGAGCATAGAAAGTCAGTGTCAAGGGCACAGGGCCAGTGAAATTGCTAGCTACCTTAGCTCTTTTCTGTTCTGCTGCCAGTCCCATTTCTCAATTTGGCATCGAGGGCTGTGTTATTTTCTTATTCGAGCTCACAAGGACCTCTTGTTACAGATGTCTGCTACTATCGCAAAGTGTGCCCCTTCAATGGGGGTTCCTTTCTGGTCCAGCCGTCAGCCTCTGACTTCCACTTCAGCTGGAATCAGGTTCCTTATGCTATTGGTAAGCAGAACAAGCTTCTGGCCCCTCTCCACAAGGGGTGTGTACTTCAGAGATGTGGGTACAGGCTTGACAATTGCGCTGCAGCGGGAATACATGCCTCACCATTCTGTTCACATGATGGCCTTCATGTAGCTCAGTGGTAGAGTACCCACTTGGCATGCAGAAGAGCTCAACTCCCAGCATCTCCAGGGTGGGGCAAGGAACAACCCTGACTCATAACCTGAAAAATCTCTGCCTGGCTGAGTGCTGATAGTAACTGGCCTACAACAGGGATGGTTATAGTGCTGCTGGTAGGCCACATGCAACCCCTGTACCCCAGTTTTGTAAGGCTCCCCCCCCCGTCCACCAAAGCTCTCCAACTCATTAAAAAAAAAAATCAGCACAATTTTCGCCTTTTGCCCCAAAACTATGCAGAACCCCCCAATGTGTGAAAACACACAAAAATATCCCGCCCTGACAAGAACTCCCAGAACCCTGTACTACCTCTACTTCCTGCCACCATTTTGAGAGGCATTCAGAGAAAAATGGAGGCGTTTTAGTTTGCCTGTTTGGTGGGGGGGGGTCAGCCTGTGGTGGGGGTGGGATTGGGGAGAAATAGACACTTGACACTCAACAGTTGCCCACCCTGGCCTGGAGGGACCGGTGGTCTCACTTAATGGAAGGCCACTTCCTGTACTTCTGCCCTGGCTTCCAGTTTGCTGCTAGATCCACCACCAGGAGAAGGCTGAGTGTTGATCAGGAAATTTGAAAACACCCAGCAGCCAGGATGCCCCATGGAGTTGGTTTCTTTATTAAGGGGGCCCGTTATCTCCTCTTGCAGTTTGCGCCTTCCCTTACATTTTGGCCTTTACCACCGATTCCATCGAGATCCGGTTAGTGGTGAATGGGAACCTCGTTCACACAGCCGTGGTTCCTGCACTTCAGCTGGTGGCATCAAGGGTAAGGAGGCAGGGAGAAGAATCTCCTGTGTGGCTGGTAACGCAGAGGCAAAATAGCTTACCCCCCACCTTTCATTTAGGCTTTCTACATCTTGCCAATCCCGGTTAGCTGATTCACTCTTCTTTCTGCTTCCAGTCAGATATCTACTTCAGAGCTGCAACAGCTGTGAGCGAACCATCCAACAGCAGCTCAAAGGAAACCACTTCCCCCAGTTCCCCCCAGACACCATCGGTTCACGAAATCCCTGTTTTCTCTCCTTCCGCAGCTGAAGGTAAGGAAGTGAGGAAGGGGCCAGCAAGTGGATTTTTGCTTCCGCAGCAGATCAAGCTTAAAGTATTGGTCTGCAACCTTTTCAGATCACAAATGTGCATTTATTCACAAATTGCCTGATCGGGAGAGGGTTTCTGTTCTGCGATGCTCCATCTTGTCATTTCAGGTGAAGTGCTGTGCAAGAACATCTACAAAATCCCGCTAAGCAACCTGGTTGGCAGGAGCATTGAACGACCACTGAAGTCCCCCCTGGTTCCCAAAGTCATCACCACCCCAACGTCTGCTGGTGGCATCCCTATGGCTCCTTCCCTCCCATTATCGCGCATAGAAATAAAAGAGATTGCAAGCAGAACGCGCAAAGAACTACTTGGTAAAGCTTGCAAGGGTCTGGTCTCTTTTGAACCCAATGGGAGTTTTTGTTTAATGCTGTAGGCTCTTTTTGTAATTTGTAAGCCGCCCCGATTGTTTTAACAGAGGGGTGGGGTATAAATAAATATGATGATGATGATGATGATTCAGAACCATGAGGGCCAAATCCTTCCTTTATTTTTAAACAAAGGACTGTAGCCCAGTTCTAGAGGCATGCAGAAGATCACAGTTTCCAACAGAGGTAGGAAAGACTTCTGCCTGAAGCCCTGGAGAAGTGATGCTAGTCCGATTGAAGTCCAGGAGAAGTTTGTTTGCTGTTAAAACATTGTAATTCAATGACACAAAACAGCAAACTAGAAGTGCGAAAGGCAGTAAAAAAAAGTAATAAAGCAATTAAACTGCTGAAAAACTCTTGGACTAAAATGAATCATATAAGCTGCAGAAACTCAAGCAAAGCTGCTGCCTCCGAGGACATCTTGCCCTCTCCCCCCCTTAAAAAATTGGTGTTGCTAGTCAGTGTACTGCAGAGTATTGAGCTAGATGGACATGAAGGGTCTTAGTCTGTATAAGACAGCTGCCTATTTAATTAAGGACCATGAGGACTGGAACCTTACTTTGTATGTAGGTGGAGGACTTCCTTGTTGCACTGCACACTCCAAACCTTCAGCACAGCTATGGTCGTAATCCCAACCCTCTCTCTGGCACCAAACTTGAAAAGAAGGCTGAGGTTCTGCTGTAGCCTTTCTCAGCCTTTTTACCTTGGAGGAATCCTTGAAATAATTCTCACTTCTCAGGGAATCCCTGCCTAAAAATGATTACAGGTCACCCCTCCTCCCATCCACGTAACCAATATCCACGGTGTCAGTTATGTATGGCTGAAAAAATAGGGACACATACCATAGAGTCGCTTTGGAAAATGCTTAAAACGGTGCCCTCTCTAGGAATCGTTAGGTCCTCCAATACAACTCTATGTTGTGTTTGCACAGGAAGTCTTTTATTTTAATAGGGTTTGCTATTATGTATGTGTATATAAAATCACAACCTTGCAGAATCCTAGGCTTCCAGGGAACTGTGGTTGAGAAACCCTGTTCTTCTCATTCCTGGAAGGAGGACGGTGATCCAAATGATGCCCTCACCATGCCAGTTATTCTGTTCCTTGTATATATGGTTGCCAGCCACTTTGAATGTCCTTGTGGGTCAGAAGAGCAATAAGAATTTTCCTGTACAAATCAAATGGTCCTTATTTCTTCTGTTGGCTGAGAGGCTTTCATTTCTTCATTTCCCAGGCCTCCTCAATGAGTCTGTTCCCAAGACAGAAGGAGGGCAGAAGCAGAAGAAGGTGGCGCCGACAAAACAGTCAGATCCCAAGCAGGGAACCGTACGGTCGACAAGCAGCGACAGGTACACAGGGGGGTGGGTGGGGGGGTGGGTAAAAGCCCTGATTCCCCTTGTAACTGGAGCCCAGACTAGACATTATATGGAAGCTGTACTTCCTGGTATAATTTTCTTTCTTTCAAAAGTTTTTCAAGTGGGACTGTTTTGATTGGGTGTAGGAGTGGGGAAATCGAGCCATTTTGTTCCATGCCATGGTCCCTGATCTAGATCATTACAGAAAGAGAGATCCTAGTGCAAGTCGCCCCCTGTATCCATGGAACCAATATCCATGGTTCCAGTTATCCATGGCTGAAAGAATAAGGACACATGCCATCGAGTTGTGCTGGAAAATGCCTAGAGAGGTATCCTCTCTAGGAAGCGCAAGGTCCTCCAACACAACTCTATGGTATATTTGGAACAGAAATTATTTAAACAGGGTTCGCTATTATCTGCAGTTTCATTTATAAACAGTAAGTCGGGGAACATATCTCCCTCCCATGGATATGGGATGGGGCTACCTATAGCTGTGGAGGCAAGAAGATGTGGATTTTAGCTCCTAGTATGTGGTGTGAAATCTAGACCAGGGCAGGCATACAGCTATGTTTGTTGTGCTGTGTTTTATTTAAATTTGATGAAATAAAAAATATGGCCTATACAAGGTAAAGAGAAACAGAAAAACATATGGTCTATTGTTGCATCTAGAAATATAAATGTTTACTTTGCCTTACCATATAAAACTTGTGTCACTGAGGATAAAAATCAACATAATAATTTGCCTTCCTTACTCAACTGAGTTGAATTTGCTCAATTTGTAATTGTTTTTGATGTGTTGTGAGCCACCTTGGGTCCCATTCTGGGAGAAAGGCAGCATAGAAATTAAATAATAATAATAATAATAATAATAATTAATAATAATATAACTTGTTTCGACATTCCTAAATCACCCCTTTTTAAGTACCTGCACACCCCTAATGAACTGATTAACAGAGAATCTTTCTTAATCTGGCACATCCAATGATATCCTCCTTATACTTAATGAATGTACCATATCACTGCCTCTTTGCCTCATTCTCTCTCCCAATACTCAATCTTTTCCAATTATTTTTGAAATTACATTTAGCTTGACATTTGATCCAGTTTGTTAATCAGTCAATTACCTTGCGTTTTTTATAGACTCCTTTGTTTAATTTTTTAAAAACATTGGCTTTGATAGGTTTTTGGCTGTAGTTTTTTTTAAAAAATAGTTATAAGCCACCTTGGGTCTTTTGCTGCGAGAAAGGTGAGATATATATAAAATTTAATGAATGAATGAGTGATAATGATAACTATTTCTTTCCCCCTGCTGTCTGAGTTCTCCCTGGTTTCATATTTGCTGTTCTCTCTGCAGGCTCGTTGCAAGCTCTCTCGAAAGCGCTTCTGAAGAACGGCACTTCTCTACCAGTTCGGACCCCGACACCGCCCCCCGGGACGAGAGCCCCCCCTCTGGCAGCCTCTTTCAACTTGGGGCTTCCTTTGATGAAGACATCATTGACTTGAAATGAACAGAGAAACTCCACACGCACACCTCTTCCCTCCAGCCTCCCCCCCCCCCTTTTCCTATTTTGTATGACTCTTGAAACAGTCTAGGAAATCACTCTACACTCTCTAGTAATCCTGGGAGTAGAGAATATTAGATGATCAAACTTTGGCATGCCCAGCGTTTCTAACCCATTGAATTTGGGGGTGGGGGGAGGCAGGAGGTAGGCTTCATTGTATTCTTCATGGTTAAATAGTAGAGCTGTCGACCAATTAAAGCACCTTAGCTGATGGATCAAATGAGTTTTAACCCATTGGTTGGTTAAATCCCCATATGATTGAATGTTACCCAGCCATTTGCAAGATGGGGAAATAGAGCTATTCCAAACCTCGGAGAGTCTCCTCTTTTCCCCCCTGGCCTCCAAATCAACCTTCCAACAGCAGCCTGTGCTGGAGCAGGATGTGAATCAGAGGCACAAGTGGCCTCGAAGCAGGACCCGGATGACCCGAGGAAGGGCTACAGAGTGCCTGTGTGGCGTGCCACAAGGACTTCGGAAGCAGGAAGGAGATAGCCAAGGAGGAGGCAGGTTTGCTTGCTTGTGTACTCCACTAGGGAGCCAGGAGTGAAGGGGAGAAGAATGCAGTAAGTCACCTCGCCATCTGAGGTCCAAAGGTGTGTTCTGGTTCTAGGTCTGTTGAAGGTTATAACCTCTGCAGTTCCATGTTTTGTTTTTTTCATCCAAGGGCTCTAACAGAGACCCTTTGGCAAAAGGGCAGCAATTCCTTCTTCTTCTCCTCCTACAAGCTCACAAAAGTGGACTCTCTTCTTTTTCTTGATGGTGCCTGGCTACTTTGCAGCAAGTACCATCTTAGGAGAGATAGCCCCTCCTGTACAGGACGGAAGGGAGGGAATGCTTAAGATGGCACCTGCTGCCCGCAGTTTTATTAAGTCCTGCTTGTGGGCTTTCTAAGGAGGCTCTTTCCAGGCAAACAGGATGCTGGACTAGATAGACCTTTGGTCCCTTTTACCCTTATAGTTTTAAAAAATACCTTTTTTAAAAAAAATGTGTCACCCAGTTAATCATGGGCACCTTCTCAATTGATTAGGAAAAATGTTATTTTGCTAATCTAACAAATGAATCGAATTAAGGTCGCATTCCATTACAGTAATAATCTTTTCCTCTTCTGTCTACTCTAGCAGATATCCAGTAGCAGTTTTCTTAAGCTGTAGCCTTTTAAAATCCATTCAGTGTTCATTTCCCCCACCCCAGTCTGCACTGTTTATACTGGATGGCACAGATGTTAACAGGAAAATGATTTCTTATTTTCATTACAGAAAAAAAAACCACAAACCCAAAACGTTAGGCACGCTAGGATGTTTATGCAGCAAAGTCGTCATGCTTCTCCATTCCGTCCCACCCCACAAAAAAAAGGTGCAAGCCAAAAGCGAAAGTGGCTTTGGCTGATTGAGCTTCCCTCACCTTGATCCTGTGACTGTTAATCCATTTGCCAGAGAGCTAAAAAGCAGAGCTGCGGATATCAGGTAAGAGCTGATGCATCCTGGCCCCTTTGGCCAGGGAGTCAGGCGGTAGCTTTTGCATAGAGCTGAAAGAGGGAAGCCACCTTCGCCTCTGCTAAGTGAGCCTTGCTGGTTTTTCCTCTTTCAGATAACCTGCTGAACCTATTTAACTAAAGGTGACATTGGAGCGAAAGAAATGTGTGCTTGACACTATTGGATGGCGAGTCTCTCTTAAGCTACTTTCCTCTTTCTGAAGGATGATTGCCTCTCTTGCTGCCCCGTGTCCACCTTCCCTTCATTGTTGTTGTTTTTTTCCTGAAAAGAAAGTCGAGTTCTGGGTGGAAAGGTGGCCCAGCAAGAGAGACTTTGCTAGAGCATTGAGAAGGTGGCTCTCCACCTGCAAGGCAGACACGTCCCAGCACATGGGTAATGTTGAACCCCAAAGCTTTTTATCCATTTCCCCTTGGATTCAGTCTCCCCCCACCCCAAGTTACAAACAGCATTGTTTCTAATTCTTGTAATTACAGTATACAGATCCAAGTCGCTTATTTTCAAATGATTCTTTCTGCTTTTGGAGATGTGTCTTATTTATTTAGTATCATACACACACACACACACACTCCATTGACAAATGAAGCAATACTTTTAAATAATGATGCACTTAAAAAGAACAGAAATGACTTATCTTTGCCACTAAGCAAGACTTTTGCGTACGTGACTGTAGGTGAGAAATTTGGCCTGCCACACAAAGCGGAATGGTATTTCTCATTTTTAAAAAGGGGCCATGTTCCTAGCTCTTATGAGCATGGGGTGATTTGTGTTGTTGTTTGAAAGTTGGTGTTTGCTTTGAGATTAGAAGGCAGGTGGGTCTAAGAAGGGACTCCCAACGGGCAAGGAACTATGGTGCAATTCATGACCCTTGCCCACGGAACCCTTTTTCCACCTTCCTTTTTCTACCTCCTTTGCCCACCGTAATTCCATGAGTCCAAACCCTCCATCCCTTCTGTTAACACAATTGCCTTATTTTTGCTGATAGGACAGAGCACTTCAATCTCTCCCAGGTAGAGTGGTTAGACTGCATGAACGGTTTGATGTTATGCCCAATGCCAACGCTTCTAATACACCAAATACAGTGGCTGTATTAGATTGCTGGATTTCTGTTTGCTCAGTATTTCTCATTTAATGCAGGAGGGAGGCATGAACAACCAACCAGCAAAGAGAGACTTACAGGTGCTGTTCAAACCAATGTGAAACAATAAGAAGTCAAGTCACTTTCTGGCAAATGTAGCACTCTTTTCAGGTGGGGAAAGGAGTGGACAAGACAGTAGGGGGTTCAAGAGGCAGCTTGTTGCTTTGTCGTCTTTCCTTCTTTGTGGCCTGTCAGTGGGGTTGTAAAAAGCCAGCCACCTGCCTGGACCACAGGGCTACTGAATTCCTAGGCTACCATAATCCATAACCTCCTTTCTTTGGAGCTTGGGCTCCTGGTGGAATGATGGACTATGGTGTGATTGAGCAAATGATGGACTATGGTATGGATGATGGATTATGGTGTGATTGAGCAAACTGCACACCAGGCTGGGGTACAAGTTGTATAGGAGGAGAACCTAGAGCATGTACCTCTTGCTTGGGAGGAGGCCTATGCGACACTCTTGGCTGACAGCAAGAGCTTGGAAACATGGAATTGGTCTTGTGGCTAAGTCCCAAATACAAGTAACCATTGCAGACAAAACAGGGAACAGGAACAGTCCTGTGTGAATATACTCTGCTAGCAGAACTCAGGCCCACTGCACCAAGGAGTGGAAGCCTTCCTGTCAGGAAGTGGCTTGGGTCAGGGGCAGGATTGCTGGGGTGATGGGAACTGTAGTCCAACCTATCTAGAAGGTCCCACAGGTTGGGGAAAGTCTTGGAATCAGATGCACACCAGCTGTATTGTTAGCTGCACACGCTCAGGTGGTTAGTAGCTAGCCCTTCTGGGTGATGTTTTCCATCTGTCATTGCAGATGCTCCATGAATGCTTGATCTCTTGACTTTTTGTGGAGGGGTGTGTGTCATTTTGGGGTGTGCTGCATTTCCTTTTTCTGAGGTTGCAAATGATGATAGGAAATTATAATGACTGAATACTGGTGGCTTTAGATTTCTGGGCCTGGGCCTTCTCCTTGATATCTTCATCTGTTTGTAAGAACAGCATTTTTGAGAGGGTGGGGTGCATGCTTGGTGCTGTAAGCGTCAGTGCACATGTGTTTTCCAAATCTGTGAGCCAGAGTTGATTTTTTTTCTGTGTGCACCTGACTACGGTTGAGGGCCTCCTTCTAACAGCTTAAGGTCTCCCATAAAGTCAGCTTTGATCACTCTTTCTCAGAACTTGGAAATGATATTTGGGATCACAACTCCCAAAACTGAGGATTTGGAAAGCTGTAGTCCCCAAAAGGGACTTTTCCAAGGTCTGTTCTTTGTGAGGAAAATGCTTGTGCACACATACAGAAATTGGCCCGCAGGCCTTTGGGCATCCTAGGTAATAACTTGAACCAGTATTCCAGCTGCCAGTGCCTGACTTGCAAATACTCTGCCCTTCTCACTTTATAGAAAGATAGTTTCTTTCTTCTTGGGTGGGAAACAGACAGACAGACAGACACACAGGACTTGGTTGCTCTGTCTGTGACCTGGGAGCTTACAGGGCCAGGCAGGTTAAGAGGCAGGCTTCCGTACTTATTTATCTCAATGGAGTAATCTGTCAGATAAAATATTCTCAAAAGTTTTTTTTTTAATTCACAGCAGGGCACATGGGGGAAAGACTGCTGAGTCATATCAAACCCCAGCTGAAGTTTTACCATGGGGCCGAGCTATTATGAGAGGTTAAAAAAATTATAGCTGCAGCAGCTTGCCTATGTTGAATTGCGACATTACCACAGGGGGGTAGGGAGGATTTAACTCTCCCTAGTGCCATTTTCCCCATTAAGATCACACACAGACTGAAACTGCTGTATGTGTGTTTTGGGGAGCATGTACAATTAGGGTCACCCTAAGTTGGAAACGACTTTAAGACACACAGCAACAGCTGGCATGTTTTCCACCATGGGGAAAGTTACTGTAGAGAGAGAAGAGCAATTTCATATCAGGGAAGGGAGGTGCGTGTATGTGATTAAACCAGTTGCCCTCTTCCAAGTGCTCTAGCCTTGCTCCAATTTGCATGCCCCTCTGCTGTTAACTTTTTATAAGCATGGGCAGTTTTGATTGTGGATCTTGCATCTAGTTGTGGCCATATCCACCAACTCAAGGTGGCCATAGCTCACTCAGCTGCAGTGTGGGGGTAATAATATTGGCCTACCTTTCAGGGAGGTTGTAAGGAAATCTATTTGACATCTCTTTCACTTTGTTAAGTGCTACATGGGAAGATCACTCCCCAGGCAGCTTGTCGGGGCGTGGGTGGGGTGAACCTGAACCTGAAGAGGCACCCTCCCGTGTTTACAATTTATATGTGACTAGCAAGGTACAAACACCCCAATAAGGGAATGTTTAAAAACTGCTTCATCCCCCCCGTTTTTTGTACTTGAAATTTTCAAATGTATAAATACAGGAGAAAAAGAGGGTTAGTCTAATAGCTGCTTATCGCCCCTAGAGCCTTTCCCTTATTGCTGCTGTTTAGAGTCTGTTGCATTTGCTGGTTTCTGACCTCTTCCGTGACCTTCTCATTCATTTCCATTTTGTCACCAGCAGACTTGACTCTTAAAGATCTATATTTTGCTATCCTGTCTTCCTTTTTTTAAAAAAAGAGAGAGCAGTCCCAGAAAGGCTTATAGGAGGCTCTGAAACAGTTTTCCCCTTTAGGTTCAGCAGCTGCTTGACTTCGGAGTCCGTAAGAATAGTGGCCGCTTCCCAGACCGTCCACTGTGGCAAAAAAACAAATACATGCCACAGCTAAGACAACATAGCTGCCCTTGAACAAAAGGCACGTCCTTTACGGGAACACGTGGCAAAGTTTTCCCCTTTCGAGCAGGATCCGAAAGCACTGAGATCCTTGCCATGTTTGTAGCACTGCGTTCTGGCACGCACATCTCACAATTCCTGACATAGGTTGCTGTTGCATGTCTGATCTTTTTGTCCCATTTGATTGCTGAGGATGTCCACATTTCCCCATTGACATTCCTGTGTGTCCAAAGTGATGGTTTCTTCTTCTTCTTTTTTAAAGGGGGGGTTTACTATTTTCTGCAGGTATGACTTCCTAATATTTATTAAGTATCTCTCTTTCTCTCTTGCCAGATGGAAGGCACTATGATGCTAATCTTTGTACAAAACAGTTTGTCGTAAACCCTGGTTGCTTGTTTTCCTTAAAAGCCCTTGAGCAGAATCCAGCATGGGTTAGTCGTGAGACAAAGGAAGCAGATGGGGAAGGAGGTGAAACAGGGCTCTAGCCTCTCTGGGTTTTAGTCTGAATTCCTAGTGACGTGTCTGGGACTTGCTTCCATCTTTGTATCTGAGGATTAGTGCTCAAATTACAGGAGGCAGCGACAGGAGAAACTTTTTTCTCATGGCCCATCTCAGCTCATCTTGTTAGACTATGAGTGGGGTGGCTGAAATTGGGGAAAGTTGAGGGTGGGGGTGGGGGAGGCTCATTAGACCCCCATCCCCACCTTCTGGGACAGCCAGCATGGTGTAGCGGTTTGAGTGTTGGACTAAAACTCTAGGAGACCAGAGGTCTAATCCCTGCTTGGCCATGGAAACTGACTGGGTGACCTTGGGCAAATCACACTCTCTCAGCCTCAAAGGAAAGCAATGGCAAACCTTCTCTGAATAAACCTTGCCAAGAAAACCCCAGATAGGCTCACCATAGGGTTGCGTTATGTTGGAAACAATTTGAAGGTGCAATCCACATCACAAACACTCCCTCCCTTCTGTAATTTGAACCCTGCTCAGATTTTTTTGCAAGTAAATGTACACATCCAGGCAGATGCTTAACGATACAGCCCTGCATCTTGTTGGTTAGTTCTAACTAGAGTTGTCCCATTGAATCAACCAACCTGTGAATCAACCACACAGGTAGTTGCTCTGGATTCTGTGGGTCTACTCTAACACTAACAATAGGATTCTGGCCACAGTCTTGGTCATCACTGTGTCTCCTGAACTTTGGTGAAAATGGGCAGTGTGAGCCTATGCAGATTTACTGAGAAGTAAATCCCTGATTTCAAGGGTCCCTGATCTTTGGGAATGTGTGCCATACAATCCTATGCCAGTGTATGCTCAAGGAAGTCCCACGGGGGTGTATGGTAGTGGACAAGATTTTGTCACGCCTAACTGTTGCTGGATTGTGCCCCTTGACTGTTACCTAGTGGGGTTTTGTACTTTTCAATGATTATGTACTGTTGGCCTGTGGCTTACCCTCTTGTGAGTCTCAAAGTTTAAATTATACCACCAAGTGTCTTAAACTCGATTGTATTTGCCATTGTTTTTAAAGTAATAATGTATTATTATTATTTTTCTTTTTTTGTGTTTTTCAAAATGTAGCCTGTAAAGAAAGAGAATCAAGGTATAAATATAATGGCAAAAAATCTGTTCTAAAAGTTCCATAGATCACAGCTATAAAATGGACTGTAGGTTTTTTTTTCCTTCTTCCTTGATATGTAATAAATATTTATGACGTTTGATTCTGCTCTTTTTTGCTCCTTCCACTATGAGATGACTGTGGAAAATAAGTGTCATCTGGGACCAAAGCCTTTTCCTTCCCAACTGGTGCACACTTTTTGACTTGGAGGTGATGGCAGATCTTTTGAAGTAACAGGGTAGGGTTGCCAGAGTGAAACCTAGAGAGGGCTGCTGTCCCTTTAATGCAGGCTTGGGCAAGCGCGCACAGGGTAGGGGGTCCATTCTTCCTTCTTGCGCCCACCCGGTGGGCTGTACCAACAGATTTCAGTGTGTCTGAAGTGACACATCATTTCCAGCTTCTGTTGCGGAGAAGCAAAATGCTTGCCTTTTTAGGTGGTTTTGAGAGATTTTGGCTGGGATTTTTGACAAAACAAAAATCATGTAAAAATCACCCTGATAGTTTTAAAAAATTTTAATGGGGAGGTTTGTAGGCTTTGAGGGCTTTCTGGGGCAGGAGGGAAGGAGACCATCTGATTCTGGTGTTAGTCAGCAGGATCTTGTACACATACGCCTTTGAAATATAGCTTTGTTAACCAAGTTACTTCCACTGGGGTTGGATCCATATTGTCCCCAACAAGCATAAGGTGGTTGGGGGATGCTGGGAGTTACAGTTCAACATATCCAGATTGGGGAAGACTAACAATTTACATGATGAGAGGTCAGAGTGGGTAGGTGGGTTTCCTGTTTTCTTCTTTGGATCATCAAAATGTCTCTATATTTTGATGATATAGAGTTTGTCTCAGAGTGTTGTTTGTAAAAGTTTGTCTCAGAGCATTGTTTGTAAAAATACCCAAGCATTATTGGATGTAAACAATAACAACAACAAGAGGAGGAGTTTTGAAACAAGATGGTCACTTCACATTGGAATCAGTAGCATTTATTGTACATAGCAGCTTCGGGGGGGGGGGGAATACACCCCCACACCATTATCATGAGTTCCTTGTTCTATAGAGAACATTAACAGTACTGACCAACGTCTTAATCGCAAGTAAGTTCATGAAAAAAAGGTGTGTTCCAGAATGTTTTTGAGCCCTATGAACCACTGGTTGTGATCCATTCCCTGACATTAAACACACTTTTTTTTTTTTTTGCATGGAATCACTTTGGGGCAGGGAACTAAGTGAAATGCAGTCTTCTGAATCCCCTGACAAAACTTGACAAGCTCATTGGGGAGCAGTGATACTGTTAATGCTGAGCCCAAAATAAAAGTCATATCCATTTTTCCATGCAGATCTTTTGAACAACTTACAGCCTGTGACCACAAGACTGGAACTGCAACATAACAACCAAAGGAAACAACTCTTCTGTTCTGAGCAGCGCCAGCTTTGCCACCAACTTGTATTAATTATCTACCTAGATCCGTAACAGTATTGTTTCAGGCTCAGCAAGGTTTTTAAATGGTTTTGTATAAGTTGCATCCTGTTTGTTTTTCGAATGAGAGAAGAAAATATTCAGATTATTACCTACTAATATCATCTCACAATCTAAAAAGGAGAAAGACTAGAATGGCACTGCTTTGCCTAGCAGCATCAGTGTATAGCTTATGTGCATTCTTGTTTTCTCTTGATCAGCTTACATCCCAGGGCACTTTGCCATTCAAATGCTCTAAATTCTTCTAAACAGAACACAGAGCTCTGAAACAACCACTCTAAACAACATTACCATAAAAACAAACAAACCCAGAGAAGTCTTTTTTTAAAAAAAAGGGACAGACAGCCTAATATTTAAAGTTAATTCTATGAAGTAGTATAAGAAAGATCTTTAACCAAACAAAATTTCAAAATGCCCATTGCTTATCATTCACAGCTCTCTGCCTTTGCATTCACGCTGGCCAGAACAACGGAAGGCAGGGAGCAAGTTAGCTTCTGAGCGAGCGATCGGGTACAATCCTGCCAGCCTATTTTCCCATTTTTCTCCTCATGTAAAAGGCATAGATCAATCTTTCCCTATGCTGGTGCCTCCTTGATGTGCTGGACTACAATCCCCACCATCCCCAACCAGCACAGCCTAGTTAAGGTGATGGTAGTTGTCGTCTAACATGCCTGGAGGGCACCAGAGGTTGGGAACTATGGCCTAGAATTTCTCTCTTATTTAAATATAGTCAGACCCCCATATCCACTAGGGTTCGATTCCCAGACTTAGATCCCGGAAACTGCAGATAACAGTAAACCCTATTAAAAGTAATGGACTTCTGGTAAAAAATACCATAGAGTTGCATTGGAGGACCTAGAGAATGTCTAGAGAGGATACCTCTAGGCATTTTCTAGAATGACTTTATGGTATGTGTCCCTGTTTTGGGTTCCATGGGTACCTGAAACTGTGGATATTGGTTCCACAGATATGGGGGTCCAATTGTAAAATAGCTGAAAATTCACAGAGGGAGAGGTGAGGAGGACCACTTCTTAACAACTCATCCCCTTGATGTCTATATAGCAAAGATGGGCCTATTAAAGGTTGCCACCCTTCTTTCTTGGAATCTTTTAAACTTTAAAGCAGCACTGATCTAGCACCCTGGGTGACAAAAGCCCCCTAGGCCCATCAAACAAAGAGAAATACAAGTTTTAAAACACTGCTCAAACAAGGAAAGGAAAGGCAAGATTGCTGGACCATTATTTCAGAAAACCTAGCATTCCTGCCATTTTGTAATACTGTAATGTGGCAAACAGTTCCTAGGGCAACACATGTCCATTTTGCCCACACATTTCCAATCATATTGATGAAAAAGAAGCTGACCTGGCTGAAACCTGGGGCTCATTTGCATTCATCGTCTGGAAAATGGAATTATTTTGGCGCTACCAGCCAACTCCACCACCATCACCTTAGCAAAATCCCAGAAAGGGTAGCGAGGTTTCCTTCACAGTTGCCAACAGCTAATGGGATCTCCGGAAATAATCTTCTATCTCTTCTAGGCTCTTTCCCTTCGTTTCAGGGACACAGAGGATGGTAAAAAGCACGTTGAGGAGACAGGTGGCAGAGAACAGCCAGAAAGTGCCATAAGGCGTTAGGAAGACCTGGAAGAGAAAGAGGGGCACTGGATTAAAAAGAGAAGCCAGGCACTTGTGGCGTTGGTTTCTAACAAGATCTCACCAAAGTAGTAAGTCTATGATTATGCTAGCCATGTAAGGAGGGACAAGTCGCACAATAGAATTGTCTTTCAAAGAAAACAACAACAGAGTCTTGGCATTTGGAAAACCAGCACATCAGGGAGACGGTTCCACTCAGTTCCATTTTAGAATTTCATCACTGCAGAACTTCAACAGAATCATAATCCTAATGTTTCTGCATAGGAGGATCAAACAGAATGTGATGGAAAAGGCCAGAAAGGTGCTATCGGTCCAAAGAGACTACAGCATGATGGTGTGGAATCTCTTTCACACCAAGGACCAATTCAGATTTTTTGAGAAGTTCTTGAGGGCTGTAACCCAGTGGTGGGAGAAGCCAAAGGCAAAAAAGTGAGACCAAAAATAAAACTAATAAATAAATAATAATAAATAAATAAAACCTAAGCCTTTGGAAAACTCAAGCCTTTTGAATGGGAAAAGGAAGAACCTGTAACAAAGTAGGGAAATCAATGAACAATGAAATCATGGCAAAGGAGCCAAAGTCACATGGGGAATTCTAGCGGGCTGGATTCAGCCCAGGGCCTGAGGTTCCCCACATTTGCTATAGTGGGGTAGCTGATCTAATCTTTTAGAAGAGGAATGGGGAGTGTATGGTCCTCCAGATGTTAGACTGCAACTTTTGGGCATGTTTGCCGGGGCTGATGGAAGCTGCAAGCCAACAACTTCTAGAAGGACATATGCTCCCCATGTCTACTGCAGAAGGTGGCAACCTATTTTCATATTTATGAAAAGCATTTATATTTATTACAAAACACTTAGAGACCACTTTTTCCAAATGGCACAAAACAGATAACAAGAGAACCAGGAAATAATTGTAATTCAAACATAAAGCAATTTTTTTAAAAAAGGAAAGAAAACTAGGGAAGACTAGCCACGTCACTCTTTCTTCACTACCACCACCAAAATCCCTTTATCATCTGCGGTTTATGAGCAGTGCAAAATCTTGTAACTCACGCTGATGTGTTGTGTGCTTACCATGAGATCATGAAACTCCTTGGTGACCAGAAAAGCCATCAGCCAGTTTGTTAAGACGCAAGCACCGCTGGCAACCCCTCGAGCTCGGAGAGGGAATATTTCAGACATCACCAGCCACGGGATTGGACCCCATCCCAAGGCAAAGCCTGTTAAGTTGAAGATAGAGGAGATGGTAAACATGTTTGACCTAAGCCATGTTCAGTTGGCCCTCAACTTTGGCAGGGATTAGGGGCACCACAGTGGGAAAACGGTGAATATATACCCACTATTTTTTAAACTTGAGAAAACACTTCTCTAGGCATTTGTATTTTATTTATTTATTTATTTATTTATTTATACCCCTCTCTTCAAAGGCTATCAGAGCGGCTTACAAATTGTTAACCATAGAACCATACCCGAGGACCTACAGATGCCTAGAGAGAACATATTAATCAAATCCACGAATAATTGAATCCACGGATGTTAAACTCGTGAATGTGGGGGGCCAACTGGATAGACAGGCGATGGCTAACATTCTGTTAGCAACATGCATATGGATAAGGTGCGCCACACAGGCAGGGCAAATTATTTGCCATAATGCAATTAATATATTCTGCTGACAGGTAGAGATGGCCCCCGGACTGTGACCCTTCCTGTGTTCAGGAGCTGAGGGCAGGGCAGTGGGCAGTCCATCCAGGAACAATGCCCTTCCCAGTCCAGTGGGTGCTAAACTATTGGATTTCTATAAGTAGATCATTCATTAAACCTCACAGAAGCTGAAGTCCAATGGAGGAGGAGGAAGGTATGCTTTCCATGGACTTTATCACAGTACAATTATTCTACTCTAGCTGCTCTGGCTGCCTCCTGTGGATTTCTGGGGTTTGTAGTTTAGTGAGGCCTAAGGGTCTTAGTGAGGCTGAGAAGGCTCAATGCCCATCCCTAAAATGCAAATCCCAGAATGCCATAGGAGGCAGCCTAGAGCAGTTAAAGTGGAATCATAGCACTATAAGAGTATAGTGTGATAAAGTCATGTCTATGTCTGGTGTGGTGCAGGATATTACCCCCCCCCCCGCAGAACAAAATGGATAACAGACTTCTCTAGGACTTGGAAGTCAGAGAAGCCTAGAGGTGAAAAGACTCAAGATTTTGGGTTAGCGGATCTACAGCCGAGGGCCAGAATCCAGTCAGTGTCTTTATCCATGCTTAAGTTCTACTGTGGAAGCAGTTGGGACACTTTTTCCAACAAAGAACAGCTGTACTCATTCCAAGGCTGAGGAAGCAAATTGCACAGGGGTGTACATTGTATATAGTTGCATACTGTATGTACATTACAGTGGGCCCTTGGTATTCACGGGGGTTTGATTCCAGGTTCCACCCCACCCCCGTGCATACCAAAATCTGTGGATGTTCAAGTTCATTTATAGACAATGGGGTAGAAAAATAGCACCCCTTATATAAAATGGTGAACAGCAGGGTTTGCTTTTTAGAATTCCACCCCCTACCCAAATATGTTCAAGCTGTGGTTGGTTAAATCTGTGGATGCAGAAACTGTGAGTATGGAGGACCAACTGTATTAGGTTGTGCAGCTGTTGACTTGGCTGACTTGCACAACATTGCTGTCCATCACAAAGTTTGTGTAGGCCAATTAATACCTATCACCATAAGTGGAGAGGTATACTACCTAACTGTGACACCGGATCTTGGCTTACCTCTTCCTTGGACCCAGCAGTATCTCCATCAGGCCCTTACTCACCCGTAACGAAGAGAACCAGGCTCAAAACGGCCACCCACGCAAGGCTGTGTTCTTCCGTGAGAGCAAGACTTAGAGGGGAGTTCAGCAACTGGACGTGAGACGAAATGGTGGAGTTTGGAAGTGTCATTTTGAAATACATCCCAAATACTGCAGCACTGGGTGCCATGATGAGCCCTGGAAAAGATGTGACAGAGGAGTACATGTATTGTTGTTGTTTAAGGAGCACAACATTAAGGATGAATCTCTCAGGTTCTCTACTTCCCAGCCTTCAGTTCATTCTCCACTCTTATTTTCACATCTATTCCCAACTTTACCAAAAAATCGACCTGAAAAGTATATGATCAGAACCTTGCTTGTAGTCTTGCACATCTGTGAATTTGCTTTGGAAGTGGCTGGATGTTTTTGTTAGATGCAGAATGGCTACTTCAAGGTTTCAAAAGTGGAGGTTTGGACCTCATGCCATTGTGCATGGAGGTATATTTGAGTTATACAGGTATACCTCAATTAGCTAAGTAGATCTGTTCCTGTGCATTACTTTTAACAGAAAATTTGGTACCAAAGGCAGAAATAACATGGGAAGGATAGGATAGGCTCCTACACCACAAAAAGAAGAGCAGCACAACATATTACAGCAAACTTTTTATTCGGCTGCAACCCAATAGCAAAATTCTGTGGTTCTCCAGCCCTCCTTCACTATTCTCCCAATGCTGATGCTGCTAAAAAAACCTTCCAGCTAGAGAATGAGGAGGAAAAGGTTGGTAAAAAGGAGCTTCACTTTTGTTAATTGAGGAATGCCTGTATTTCCATTGTTCTTGTTATTGTTCATTAAATTAATCCATCACTGAAACACCGAGAATCCCACATTTTATGCCAAACAGACAGCTTTTCTGCCATACCTGATATGACCAGAAGGACTTTTCGCCCTGTTCTATCAATAATAAGAGCTGCTACTACTGTGAAAAAGGCTTGGGTAGACCCCACCAACATGGATGCAGCGTCACTGTTCTAAAAAGCAAAAGACAGCAAAAAGGGGGGGGGGGGAGAAAAGTTTTCAGTCATGGGGTGGGGGATGAAATACAGAAGAAGTTCATTTTGAAAACATTATTTGTTTCCCAACATGGTTATTCAATCCTACTCTGTTCAACGGAGTTTACTTCCAGACTGGTGGGCACAGAGGATTGTAGCTCTACAACATTAAAAATGGATGGCACAGAATAAATGTATACACCACACACACTGCCAACAGTATATCAATTTTCACCAATACAGTAGGACCCCCTTATCTGCTGGGGATTGGTTCGGGGGGGGGGGCATGGATACCGAAAACCGTGGATAATAGTGAACACTGTTGAAAATAATGGGACTTCTGGTTTAAAATACCATAGAGTTGCCTTGGAGGACCTAGAAAATGGCTAGAGAGGACACATTTTCTAGGAAGACTCTATGGTAAGTGTGCTGTTTTGTATCCCACGGATAATTGAATCAGTGGATAATGAATCAGTGGATACGGTGGTCCTACTGTACTTATTTCTGCCTAGGAGGGGGTTGGAATAGATGCCCGTTGCAGTCCCTTCCAACTCAATGATACTATGCTCTAGAGTCACAAAGCAAGATTGGGAGGCCCCACACAGCTCTGGCTCAGGAGTACCAGTTTGGGGCCAGGGATGAGAAATCCGCAGCCACCACTACTCACTTTGAAGTTGGCCTCTTCGAATATGGTCTTCGTATAGAACATGATGGCGTTGATCCCTGACACTTGTTGGAAGAACATCATGGTGATGCCAATGAGGAAGGGCTTGTAAATAGCCGGATTCTTGAATTCAGCGAGGCTCAGCTCCTCCTGCGGAAGAAAATGCCAGTGAGAGTAAACAGTGGCCAATCTGGCAAGGTGTGCACCTGGGATTCGTTGGCAATCTCTCATCCAAGTACTAACCAGGGCTGACCCTACTTAGCATTCAAGATCGGACAGGATCTGGTGCTTTTGGGGTACATAGGCTGGACAACACACATAAGGGGGTTCATTTACCTGCTCGCTAGTGTTTGATTCAATGTCTCGGCGTTCCCACTCGTGGTCCGCCAGGGGTCCCCGCAGGAACTGCAGAGCGGCGATGGCTTCTGTCTGCTGGTTCTGGCTTAGCAGGAAACGGGGCGTCTCTGGCATGAAAGCCATGAGCACCAACATGAGGCAGGGCGGGAGGGAACACAGCACCGCCAGCCAGCGCCACTCCAAAACTGTACCTGAATGAAAAACACAGTAAGATTAGCTGCTCTTCAGGATGCTTAAAGCAATTTTTTTTAAAAGAAATCATGTAATGGGGGGTACATCAGAGGCCATCTCATCAAATCTAGGGAGACAGGCAAACCAGTGCACCCCACAAGCTGGTATAAATTTTCATAAATAATGGACAATGATTAGGAATTATAGGAGCTGCAGTCCAAAAAGGATGTACAGCACTAGGTTGTCTACCCATGAATTACAGCCACCCAAATAAATATTTAATTTATATCCCACCTTTCTCCCAGAACAAGATTCAAGGCAGAGTACAACATTTAAAACACAGTTAAAAAAACTATTAAGACAAGAATTAAATGAACACCCAGCCTCTGTTTAATTGGTGCCAGTGAAGGACAGCTCACACCTCCTAAAGGAGTCTGTCCCACCATCTAAAAGCTTTAAATACTGATACTTTTAAAATTATATTTATTGTTATGATTAGAAGTACTTATCAATGGCTTTTCTGCCCACCAGGTACCCCAAAGTTATGTACAATTATAGTATATAAAGATAGCTATACTACTAACAAACAGATTAAAAACAAAATTAAAAGCTAATTATTTTATGAAAAATACTTACAATTTACCATTGTTATTATTTAAAGCTATTTTATTTTATTTTCAGAGAACTTCCCCACCCACTGGCTCTAGACCTGCCCACTGTTCCAGATTAAATTGCAGGTGGATTCTCACATCCTCAATGACGTTTGTTCAGAGGGGGTTTGCCTTTGCCTTCTTCTGAGGCTGAGAGAGTGTGACTTGTCCAAGATCACTCAGTGGGTTTCCATGGCCAAGCAGGGATTCAAACCCTGGAATGCCAGTGTCCGAGTCCAATGCTCAGACTGCTACACCACATAGGCTCTCTAATACATCACATACCAGCCATATATGCTCCCAAAATGCCTATCACCACCATCAGCTGAACACAGGAGCCAAGCGTTCCACGAACCTTGGAGTGAGCAATTTCAGAAATATATACCTAGGACATGAAAGCAGGAAGAGATTCATATTCACACACTCGTCTTAATAGGATGGGAGGTGGGTTTTGTTTTGTTTTTAACTTAATCAATTTTATAGTCTCTTTTCAAACCTGTATTCTTCCTAGTCTGGCTTATGGCATGAAACCATAAGGAGTCCTAAGGCACCTCAAAAATTAACACATTTGGGTTGGGGGCCTGTTATGTAGTCCCAATTGTTGAATGGTGAAGCAACATGTAGATAAATATCACTGATTCAATGGGTCTGCGCTAATCAACACCAGCAGGATTTAGGTCAGCGTGGCAAACGTGGAAGGCTATGGGGCCACAATAGAAGGGCTGCATCCCCACCACACCCACTTTTGCAAAAATAATATAGCATGACCCTTGTATCCACAAGGGTTTCTGGACTTACTATGGATACCAGAAACCGCAGATTAATAGCGAACCCTATTAAAATGAATGGCTTCCAGGCCAAGCATACCACAGTCGTGCTCAACAGTGGTTCTCAACCTTTGGTCCTTCAAATGTTTTGGACTTCAACTCCCAGAAGTCTCAGCCAGTATGAACAATGCTAAGGAATTCTGGGAGTTGAAGTCCAAAATACCTGGAGGACCAAAGGTTGAGAACCACTGATCTAGAAGACGCCTAAAAAGAACACCTCTCCAGGCATCTTCTAGGTCCTCCAGTGCAACTCTATGGCCAGGTTCTGGCAGAAGCATACCATAGAGTCGCACTGGAAGGTTTAGAAAATGCCTAGAGAGACCATATTTTTTCAGACATGGATAAGTGAATCCGTGGATAAAGGTTCCATGGATATGGGTGTCGTACCTTACGTTTTTTTTGCCCCAAGGGATTACAGGGGGATTCTCATCATGTTTTTGGTCCTTCCCAGGTCCCTAGAGGGCATGTTGAGATAAACAAATTGGAGGGGAAATTACAAAAAATTAAGCCCTTGGAGAGTCCAAGGGGGCCTCCATACCCCCTAGAGGTCACTTTGGTGCTTTGGGGAGCAAAACATTTTTTGCAGCTTTTTTGGCCCCTGGGGAACCTAGGGGCCACAAAAACAACCCCGGGAACCACATGCAGCCCAAATGCCACACTTGATTTACCCACTCCTGATTTGAGCTCTTATTTGGCACAAGTTTTAGTGGTCTGCACCCCAGGTCATCAGGTACAACCAGGTGGTGGGCCACAAAAGCAAAGAGTGGCAAAGAATCTCCTTTGCCCAAGACCCCAGAGAAACACATTGGAAACTGTTTAATGCAGTGTAGATGTGTAAATAGCTATTGCTTAAAACAATTTGTAAGCCGCTCTGATAGTCTTGTGGCTGAAGAGCAGGGTATAAATAACTAAATAAAATAAAAATTCTGCCAGCCACAGTAGACAATACTGGCCTAGATGGCCCTATGGTTTGCCTCAGGAGAGGGCAGTCTAGCTGTTTGTTTTCTGACCAAACCACAAGAAGAAAGGAAGACACATGTGTTGCCTCTTACCGGAACCACCAAGGACGTGACGCCACTGGCTAAGCCGCTCAGCAGCCGGCCTGTGTAAAGCATCCAGACATTCTGAGCAGAGATGATGATGGTGAAGCCAAAGACATAGGGGACAGCACAGAGCATCAGGCTAAGCTTCCGGCCAACTTTATCCACAATGTAGCCTCCCAGAATCCCACCAGCTGCAGCACCTAGAGTTACAATAGACTATTCCCCAAAAATAAAAATAAAAAAAAGGAAAGAGGAAGAGAAAGAGAACAGCCGAGCAATTAGCTAACATACATTGGAAGCTGCTTCTTGCAGTGTGGATGTGTAAATTGCTATTGCTTAAAACAATTTGTAAGCTGCTCTGATAGCCTTGTGGCTGAAGAGCGGGGTATAAATAACTAAATTTTAAAAAAGAACAAGAGGAACACTGGATCAAAAGTACAGCAATGGCTGGCAACCTGATATAATCTGTAAATCCACTGCAGGAGGGAGCATTCTGTTTTGTACATGTCACCATCGCTTGTTCAATGGCCAGATAATCTTAATGCATCTACTATGCAGAAATGTGTATTTTATAGACACCAGCCAAGATTCTAGATCAGCTACTTAGTTAACTAGGCATAACTAAACTATACTTAACTTAATATCGTCTCCTGGCTCAACCCCCCTTTTGCACAACTCTGCCCCCAATTCTGAATTGCCAGGCATCAGCCACTGCGAGCAATGGGAGGGGGGTCTAGTCCCCTTTTGCTCAAGGAACAGAAGACTGACATGTCCACTCCCCTCCTGCCAGCAAACTCCAGTGGACAGTCAGAAACAAGATCCCTGTCACAATTCCTCCTTGCACCAAAGTTCACTGACAGGAGCAGGGTGGAGCCTCAGTACAACCTGCCTTGATCAACAGGTGTCAGGTCTTCCGAATCAGTGGACAGTACCTTCAGGGTTAAACAGTAAGCTTTATTGTCACAGAAGAAAACTAAAGAGCCATAGTTTACAACATTGTTGCTTCGAATGAAGCTCAAAGGAAAAGCAGTATAGTAAAACGTATTTACAATCAGCAAACTCTGGCAAGCAATTCATTCACTGGTTACCCAAATAACTATCCCGGCCCAAGACTCGGCTGTCCTTCTGAGCTGCAATTAGATTTTTTAACTATTGTATGTTTTAATTTTTTTCTTTCTAATTTATATATTTTAATTACTGTATGTTTTTAATCTTTTACAATTTAATATTATTTTAAGGGGTGGGTGGGCTAGGGTACTGTGTCTATGGAGTTTTATATTGTAAGCCGCCCCGATTGCGTTGCAGAGGGGCGGGATAGAAATAAAATTTTATTATTATTATTATTATTAGGAGAACAGACCTCCATCACTCACAGCAGCTGATACCTGGTAAGTCCAGATTGGGAGACTCTTATGATCCGTATGAATATATAAGGATCATGAATATGAATTCATTACAGATGCAAAACTCTAAGTTATACACTTGAACCTACAATCATGAATTCCACCCACTGAGTTCAGAAATACATCTTCTTGGAAATATGGTTGGCTTATACGCATGTTTATCTCTTATGTACTCTTCCCCTCTTTGTCTTTTTCTTCTCGCTCCCCTTCTTTGCAATTAGACTTGAAAAATCCAATAAGAGTTTTTTTTTAAGAAAGAAAAAGAGCCACACTGATTTAGAATAAAGTCCCACATATGATCACCCTGATGGCTCAAGGAAAACCTACAGAGCAACTACAGATTAGCCTTTCTTAGTCTGGTGCCTTCTAGATGAGTTGGACTACAGCTCCCATTAGCCCCAGCCAGTGTGGGTTGACAGAATTTGCAGTCCATTTGGAGAACACCAAGATGGACAATACCTTGTGTATTAGACTGATCAATGATTTGCAATGCTACCAGGCAGTCTCTGAAGTCCCTTTGCTCCGCCAGAGACACTGGTCTTTATTTTCTAGTCACCCCTAACCAAACAGTCTCATTTGCTTGTCCCACCTGCAACTTACCCCAAACCAAGAGGCTTGACTGTCGTCCAGTCTTAATTCTGGGTTGCTGTCTCTCTTCAAGCTGGGGATGGCTGGCGAGCTGTAGCCCAGGACAAACCCGAAGCTCAGTGGTCCCAAAACAGCAGCAAATGTAGCCAGGCAGAGATTCTCATTTTGGACCTTGCTGTGAGAAAAGGATAATGAAGAGAGATAAAGAAAAGCTATCCCAGCAGACTGTGCAGCTAGAGAGAAAAGCAATGAGGACTGGTAACATCCAATAGAGGTGATGTGGAAAAGAAACATACAATACTACCCCATTCTTTTTCTGACCCAGTGATGCAAATTTTTCTCCAATTTTTTTTGTTTAATAGATTGTCGTGTTTCTTTTTAATTCAAGTTTCTTGTACACACATGATCTCAGCATTGGTCTTTTTGAGATCATGGAAAACCAGGGGTGCATCCATACTACACAAATCCTCTGGCTTTTCTTCGCAAACGAAGATTCAGGAAGGACTCATCCTGCGCTTTCTGCAAGCGCGCTGATGACTAAAAAGGCCAATCTGAGATAAACAAGTCTGGTTGCAGAAAGCACAGCAGAAGGTCTCCTTGGGTGATGTTTCCGGGTTGTGATTCTATCTGCGTTGTCGTTTCTCTTCAAGACTTGTTCGGCGTGAGTTGTCAAATAAGGCTGCAGCATTGTGGATGGTGCGTCTCCATGCCTCCCGATGTGAGGCCAGGGCGGACCATTGTTGGTGATCAATTTGGCCGAGCCTGAGATGTTGTTTCAGGGAGTCCTTGTATCATTTTTTTGGAGCACCCCTCTTACGCTGACCCTACACAAATAATCTAATTTGAAATTGGATTATCTGCCATGGCTTCTTCCTATGGAATCCTGAGATTTGCAATTTGGTAAGGCATCAGCCCTCTTTGGCAGAGAAGGCTAAAGATCTTGTAAAACTACAAATCCCAGGATTCAATAAAAGAAGGAGCCATGGCAAATAATCCAGTTTCAAACTGGATTATTTGTGTAGTGTGGATTTGGCCTGTGTCTCAGGACATTGATAAGAAAGGTGTTTTTATTACTGAAAATAGCCCAACATGTTTTTATTATTGAAAAGAGCCCAACGTATTTTAGCTTGGAAATATTTTTATAGTCTTCCTCAGGGGATTATAACTTTAAAATCAACCTATAGGGACTCTAAAAAGAGTGTATCCAACGTTTATGCCTGGCAACTGGCCATGTTTCTTTTCAACATCCTGAGACTTTGTCTCTTTTCCATATCACAGCTACAGAGAACAGAGCACCTGCCCATACTGGTCCAGACCCACATAAACTTTACACTTTCAGATCTTGTGAATGAACAGGGGTGCAAATGGATATATTTAAAGTTTTCCCTTCCACTCCAGTCTACTTGAAGTCACTTAACAGCTGAAAAACTGAATGCCACACACATTTGTGTTCAGCCTGTGCTTTGCAAACCAGGTCCCAATCCCTGAAAAGATCAGGTAGATGGCAAAATCCCTAGAGAGCTACTTCCAATCAAAGCAGAAAATATTGGGTTCAACAGCCGAGTATTCTGACTACCTATATGGCATCTTCCTATACTCCTAAGCAGAGTCTAGAAATGTTATTTTGGGTGATTACAATTCCCAGAATCTCCCAGTAGCCATGCTGGCTGGGAGAAGAATTTTAGGAGTAGCAAGTCTCCCCAAGAAGTAACTTTCCTAAGCAGTGCTCCTAACATAGCCTTGCCCAATTTGGAGCCCCCCCCCCGATTGTGGTGGATTACATATGTTGGTCATGTTCACTTGGGATGATGGAAGTTGTAGTCTAAGATATCTGGAGGACACCAGGTGGGGAAAGGATGCATAGCAGAAAGGAACGTACAGTATCACACCTACCTGTGGAGACAGGGCTGTGAACAATGAAGTACTACTAAAAGAAAACCCGGGGACATGATAAGAGTTATCAACTGGGGGCATTGTCTTTGACTGTTCCCACTCATAAAGTTGGCTTAATAATTAACTCAGTACCACCATCGGATCTTGCTTCCAAATCCTGCTTAACTGTGGAGATAAACAAGGGTAGCACATAGTTGGTTTTGCGTGGCCTGGAGACCAGTGGCATAGCGAGAGCTTTTGCCGCCTGGGTCATTCCCTGAGTTTGCTGCCCCTCTCAATACACAGCAAAATTACTCCAAATCTCAAAACTAATTAATAGGGAAATTAATTAAATCAAATAAAGAAGGAATAACAGGGATAAATAAAGCCCTTTTAAAATGTTAGTTTGCATAGTCTGCATGTCTAAAAAACTGTGATACTCACCTTAGAAAAACAAAGAAGAACAATGTAAAAAAAATCACCAAGATATTACATGCACTTAACAAGATTAAACTATAATAATCTAAGGCTTAGTCACTGTCACCACTCATCAGACTGGCAGGCGTTTTCGCTGCAGTTCCCTGATCACCGTAAATGCCACAAACGTGCAGCAGGATGACAGATTTATTTAAATCATTGAAAAATAAAATTGTGTCTCATGTGAAAGGTGCCGGCCCCAAAAAAGAGTGCCGCCCAGGGCAGACTGCCCCCACTGCTGGAGACTAGAGCTATGGGTGGACTGCCACCTTGCCATATAAATGAAAGTGAAAAGATAGTTCAGCTAGTGGATAGGGTGTCAGACTGGAACTTAGAGGAGATCTGAGTTCAAGACCTCAGTAAACCATGAAAACTCCATGTTCGCTCCAATTGTCCCAATCTGGCAGAGACAGTCTTGATTAATCTTCTGTCCTCCCACTTTTTCTGTGGCTTTTACAATGTCCAAGTTTCTCTCAGCTCCTCCTACTCCCCCCCTTTGTCTTCAGCTTATTTCAGTTGCTGCAAACCGAGTTAAATGTGCAAATATTGTTTGCACTGAACAATTCAGCAGGGGGCAGAGGAAAGGAAGAGGCAGAATCTTGCTCTTCCCTGTAGGCTCAGGCAAAAGCAAACTGCTGCAGCCTCTCTTAGCCTAGGAGTTCTTCCTCACTCATAACCTTTGCTAATTTGACCATGCTCTGATGTTGCTTAGCGACAAATATCCCAGTTTTGTGAAATGTTGGAGGGTATAACATCTTGGACAACTAAGACTGGGAGAGACAGAGTTAGAATGAAAGACTACAACTGGAAGAGTCCCAGGCACAAATCCCCATTTTGTGACCTGATGAGGGAGGTGAGAACTTTCTTTCAACCTAGCCTATCTCACAGGGCTGTTGTTAAGTCAACACAATGGCAGGGAGGGGAATCATATGGACCATCTTGACTTCCTTGGATGAAGTACTGGGTACAAAATACAGCCAAACCAATAGGATCCAAACACCCCTTTATACATGCACACCAAGTTTGAAGAAGGAGGCACATAAACAGACCTTAAATAATTTTCCAGTTGCAGGGATCTCTCATCAGCAGAGGGCTGTGTTTCTGCTCCAGCAGTGCCCAAAAGGGGTCTGGATTCCTCCGAAGCCATCTCTCCTATTGCAAACTTGAAGTAGAAATCAATGCTGTCCTGGAAATGATTGAGGTAACAGACTGGCCCTAAGATCTGAGAATATACAAAGACCAAAAAAACAAACATGCAAAAAAACCTTACTCAGGAAGAAGCAAACACCAGTCTTGTGACCTCAAGTTATTGAGCTTCCTCAGCTATTATCTGCAACCCTTGCTTTCAAAAGGAAGGGAAAATTGCAGAGGATGAGTTTTTCCTAACAGGGGGAGGAAAAAAAAAACTGCCCCAAATCTCCCAGAGTATCAGCAAGATAACGTTGCTAGTTGGGGGAGCTGAAAGAGCCTAAAGCAGCAAGGAAGGTTTTGCATTTGTTTGTGTGTTATCAGGCTGATTGTTAAAAGAAAGAGACATTGGTGTCTGAGCCCATTCAATGGAGTGGGGAGGGAAGAGAGCGAACAGCAAGGCTGGAATGACTATTTACACATCGACAGTGCTGCCACATATTATAATATTGTGTGCAGCTCTGGTCACCCCATATGAAAAGTAATATCTAGCTTGGAAACAGAAACCGGCTTGGTGTAGTGGTTTCAGTGTTGGACTAGGACTCCAAGAGACCAGGGTTCAAATCCCTGCTTAGCTATGGAAACCCACTAGGTGTCCTTGCGGCAAGTCATACACTCTAAGAGGAAGGCAACAGCAAACCTCCTTTAAATAAATCTTTCCAAGAAAACACTGAAAGTAAGACTGGATCCACACTACTCAAGTAATCCAGTTTAAAACTGGTAGGAGTGTATGTGGGGTTTATATACAATGAGCCCCTGTTGGAGAGGATATGTAAATTTGTGTATTTAAATGGCTAGTTTCTGGGTGGAGATATGCAAGGAGGGACTATCCATTCAAATACACAAATTTATATATTCTGTCTAACAGGGGCTCATAGTATATAAACCCCACATACACTCCTACCCAACCATTCTCTGAAGATGCCAGCCACAGATGCAGGCGAAACGTCAGAAATAAACTCTTCCAGAACACAGGCTCACAGCCTGGAAAAAAACCCACAGAAATCCTACAGTTTAATTCTGTTGTAATGTACACTTTTTGTATACAGCAGGACCACCGTATCCACGGATTGGTTATCCACTGACTTAATTATCCATGGGACACAAAACAGCACACCTACCATAGAATCTTCCTAGAAAATGTATCCTCTTTAGCCATTTCCAAGTCCTCCAAGGCAACTCTATGGTATTTTAAAACAGAAGTCCCATTATTTTCAATGGTGTTCACTATTATCCCCGGTGTTCTATATCCACACACACCCAGAACCAATCGCCAGCGAATACGGGGGTCCTACTGTATTTTAATTGTGTGTTTTTAAAACTGTTAGCTGCTTTGGGTCCTAGCCTTGGGGAGGAAAGCAGGCTACAAATAAAGATAACAACAACAACAACAGTCATCCCTTCACATTCGCAGGGGTTAGGTTCCCCAGACCCCCGCGAATGTGAAAATTCCGCAAATAACAACTGCCCTCCCCCTCCCCCGCCAAAGCAACCACGGGGCCTCCGGAGGCCCCATAGTCACTTCCCCCCACCTCCACCTCCCTCCCAAGGCCTTCAGGGGGCCTCCGGAGCATCTCCAAAGGCCCCGTGATCGCCTCCCCAGCCCTCCACCTCCCTCCCAAGGCCTTCATGGGGCCTCTGGAGGCCCCGTGTTGTTGCTTTTGGGAGGGCGGGGGGCCCTCCCAAAACCAAGAACATTCAAAACCGCAAATGCTAAGTTTGCGAATGTGGAGGGGCAACTGAACTACACTTTATATCCTACAGCTTATGACAAATAAAACCTGATAGGCCACAAGACAATTTTGTTGGTTTTGCTGCAGACTAGCATGACTACCCCTTTAAAATATTATTAATACATATTGTAAAAAGTTGTCAGTTTGCTATGATGTTGTGGGTTTATCAGCGTTTTAACCATCTTGATGAGAGTGCACAACCTTTTGAACCCTGTGGGCCACATTCAGGGCTGACTGACCACACATGCCATCCACAGGGACAGCCACACACTTCCCAGCCCCCACCCCAAATATCAACTTTCTCCCATTTCTCAACAATCTTCACTAATATCACTGTTTATCCACCGCTACTATTACTGCAGGGGTGGGTGTAGTATGACCCATGGACTGCTTGTGGCCCCTGAATTTCACTTGTGTGGCCCCTAATAATTAGTAGGAGAACAGATCCCAGAAGCCATAGGACACCTTTCCCCCCTGCAGCTGATGGGGCTGCAGATGGAGCAGACAAAGACTATATACCACCACCAGTAGGCTACCTCGGATCAAGACATTCACTCACACCTGCAGGTTGTGAGTTACCAGGCCAGGACTATTCCACACCCTGAGCTTTCACAGTCAAAACCAGAAACTTTTGTGATGCCACAGTGGGTAGTTACAAGGGCAATGTTACATGAGGTAGCCCCATGGGAATGCCACTAAGCATGATGCACTGTATCAACCACAGTCCCCAAAAATATGCTATTCAAATCCATACCAGCAAATCTAACCAATCAAAAATGCCATGTCTAAGACATACACACAAACACACATTTCAAGGCAGCCCTCTTACCCTGAGATTGCTTCATGTTGCGCTGAGGACCAAAAAAAAAAAAAAGGATCCAGGCTTGGAGATCTGGGAACTTTACCTATGTATCTGTTAATTTAATAGTCAGGGTTTCTCAGCCACGGTTCCCCGGAACCGTAGGGTTCCATAAGAGATTGCTAGGGGTTCTGCGAGATATTGAGATTGAAAAAAAAAACACCTTTTTTTGAGCTTTAGATATAATAATTTTTAGGCAGGGGTTCCCTGAGACCTGGAAATTGTTTCAAGGGTTCCACCAGAGTAAAAAGGTTGAGAAAGGCTATAAAAAGGGGGCATGAGCCTTGATAATTTGACCAAAGCTCTCATTTTGAACCAGGAGCAGGTTCTGGACTTTAAGCTTTCCAGCACATATTGTCGGACTACAACACCCATCACTCATGCCCACTGACCATGCTGGCTGGCTAAAGCAGATCCAAGCTGGAGCGCAAAGATTTCTGGAGGACCACACAGTCCACTGGTCTGGTTTAGGGAATACTGCCACATTTAAAACATTTAAAACTATCTAAATCTTGGAAGTGTGTGCATTTCTTATTGCAATTGAGCCAGCCTGGTGTTCTCAACCTTTGGTCTTCCAGATGTTTTGGACTTCAACTCCTAGAATTCCTAACTGTTGGCCAAGCTGGCTGGGACCTCTGGGAGTTGAAATCCAAAACACCTGAACCAAAGATTCCCCAGTCCTACTACAAACATCACAAAGCATAGCTTTAATGCTCTTCCTGGGTGGAGCATTGCATCCCCCCTAATTGTCTCACCTAGAGGGGCCACAGATTAGGTCCCAGGTTCAATTTCTACCACCTCCACTGCCAAGGCAGGGAGAGGCCCCATTCCAAGAACCCACAGCTGCTACCAATCCAAGGAAGAGTACAAAACATAAGCCAAACATACCAACAGTCTACTTAAACTTGATAGAAAGTACTCAAAATGAGCAATGTTAGGAGAAAAAATCATTCATCCATTGCTAGAGTAGAGGAGAATGCAAACAGAAACCCCCAGAGAGGCAAAAACTCACCTTCCCCTTCTTTTTAACCTAAGGCGCAAATCACTGCTCCTGACCACCAAATCAAAACCAGCATCAGCTGCGAGGCGGAACTCAATAAACAAGGGCGAGGTTTCCGGAGGGGCACAAAAATAACGCCGGGACGGAAGCTGACTCGTTTAATTCGAGCTCCCGTGGGGGTATTTCCGGTTGGGCCTCTCTAGCCTTTGGAGAGAAAGAGAAACGATGGTTGTCCCATTCTAAAGTAGCTATAGATATAGAAAGATTAGAGTCATACATCTTGGGAATACTTAAGGTCCTTTTTGGTCTTCCAAAGCAATAGACCAGTGGCTCTTCCCCTTTTCTTTACCAGGGACCCCCCTTTCAACATCTTTTGTTGCTGTGGACCTCCAAGACTTTAACTCAAAATTTAAAACAATAATAATAATAATAATAATAGATAATGATGATAATATAATTACACCACCCATTAAAATCTTCCCCTTTTCTTTACCAGGGACCCCCTTTACATATCTTTTGTTGTTGTGTACCCCCAAGATTTAAACAATAATAATACCAAATAATAATAATAATAATAATAATAATACAATTACACCATCCAGTAAACCTTCCCTCAGAGGCACTCTTACCTCACAAAACTACAAATCCCAGAATTCCATAGCACTGAGATAGAGCAACTAAAGCAGTGTCAACCCGGATTATTTCTGCAGTGCACACGACACAGTTATAGCGCTATTATTCCACTTTAATTGCTCTGGCTGCCTCCTGTGGAATCCTGGGATTTCTAGTTCAGGGAGGGGCATTGAGCTCAGCCAGAGCGCTCTTAGGCCTCACGAAACTACAAATCCCAGAATCCCATAGGAGGCAGAAATTTCAGTTAAAGTGGAATAATAGCGCTATAAGAGTGTAGGGTGACTTTAACATAATAAAGGGAAGTCCCTTATTTGAGGGTCAGAAAGTTTGTCCCTCAGAGGACTGGAAACAAGTATTATTATTATTATTATTATTATTATATAATATTACAATATCGTTATTATAACACAATATAATGAGTAATTAGGGTCATGTCTAGAGGTATCTTTCAAGTCACTCTTCTCTCTGTAACAAGACTGAGGAAGGAGCCACTTCCGGTTACGGGCGGAAGTGGCTGCGCAGAGCCAAGAGAGAGGAAGGGAGGAAGCCGTGGCGCTGGGCGATGACGTCAGGGGCTCGCGCCGGAAGTGCCTGGGCTAGAGCTTTGGCTGGGACCCGGCGGCTGCAGGTTAGACCCCCTCGAGAGGGAAAGTGGGCGGGGTGGGGTGTGAGGGAATTGGGGAGACTGGAGGGGGAATGGGAGGGGGGAGGTCGCTGGGTTGGCATAGAAACAGCCCCCAGCCAGGGGGTGGGGCCCTGGAGGAGGAGGTGGGGTGGGTGGGTGGGTGGAGGGGCTGGTTGGTGGGCGGTGGCAGGTGGGCCAGGCCTTGGGAGAGGGGCTCTTTCCCAGGGACACCCCCCCTTTAAATATCTTTGGTTGCCACAGACCCCCAAGACTTAACTCAAGGTTTAAAACCCTAAAATAATGCCTAACCACAACAACAACAATAATAATACAGTTACACCATCCATTAAACCAGTGGCTCTTCCCCTTTTCTAGGGACCCTCTTTAGATCTCTTTTGTTGCCATGGATCCCCAAAGCTTAACTCGAGATTATATCCATCATCATCATCATCATCCAATTACACCATCCATTAAACCAGTGGCTCTTCACCTCTTCTTTACCAGGGACCCCCTTTAAATATCTTTTGTTGTTGTGGACCCCCAAGACTTAACTCAAGACTTAAAACCCTAATAATACTGCCTAATTATAATAATACACTTACACCATTCATTAAACCAGTGATTCGTCGTCCCCTTTTCTTTACCCCCAAATCTTAACTCAAGGTTATATCTATCATCATCATCCAATTACACCATCCGTTAAACCAGTGGCTCTTCACCTCTTCTTTACTAAGGACCCCGTTTAAATATCTTTTGTTATTGTGGACCCCCAAGACTTAACTCAAAATTTAAAACCCTAATAATAATGCCTAATAATAATGTCTAATAATAATAATACACTTACACCATTCATTAAACCAGTGATTCGTCCCCTTTTCTTTACCCCCAAATCTTAACTCAAGATTATATCCATCATCATCATCCAATTACACCATCCATTAAACCAGTGGCTCTTCACCTCTTCTTTACCAGGGGCCCTGTTTAAATTATCTTTTTTTGACATGGACCCCCAAGACTTAACTCAAGATTTAAAATCCCATAACCAGCCATTAAACCAGTGGTTCTTCCCCTTTTCTTTGCCAGGGACCCCCTTTAGATATCTTTGTTGCCACAGACCCCCAAATCCTAACTCAAGATTATATCCACCATCATAATACAATTACACCAACCAGTCGCTCTTCACCTTTTCTTTACCAGGGACCCCCTTTAAATATCTTCTGTTGCTGTGGACCCCCAAGACTTAACCCAAGATTTAAAACCATAAAAATACCTGATGATAATAATAATACAATTACAGCAGCCAAGAAACTTTCCCTCAGACACACTGGAGGGGGAGGAAAGACTTTTCTCCTGCTTCTTCCTGCAACATTGTTGGCTGGAGAGGATTGAATGGCAATGTGCAGGCTAAGCCAGCCAGCCTTTGCCTTCACTCCTGTTATGTGGCCACTCCACTGCAGGGAGGAGGTGGGCCAAGCAACTTTCAAGCCTTCGCAGACCCCATATAAGGACATTGCGGAGCCCTGGGGGTCCCTGGACCATAAGTTAAGAACCATTGGTTTAGGAGATGAAGGGGTGGGAAGATCTCCATTGAGACAGGAGTGCAACAGGTTAGGGGGCCAGGCTGAGCAGGGAATGTAAGCCATGGAGAGAAATGAGTGTTTGGGAATCTTTCTGTGTTAGGAACAGGCAAATGAGAGGCTCACATTTCACAGATGAAATCAGGGGCACCAGTGGGCAAGCAGCATCGGAGCATGGTCAAGATGGCAAGCGTTATTTTTTATGGATAATAATTTTTATTAGTTTAACATGCAGTAAAAAGACACTGAATACTTAAGACAGTAATACAACCACTACAGTCATCACACATGAATGCTGCTAGAAAGAAGAAACTGATCCATTTGAGGAGTTTTGCACTGCTATATGATTGCACAGCAGATCTGCTTGAGAATGCAGACTCAGCCACGCTGAACTCTGGGTTGGGTTGTAATCAATTAATCAATAAAACCATTTTACACTCTCAGATTGCTTAGCAAGAGGCTCACCTTAAAATACAGTTGTCCCTCCATATCCATGGATTTGGTATCCACAGATTTAAGTATTCACGGCTTGAAAATATTCTTAAAAAAAAAAATAATCCAAAAAGCAAACCTTGATTTTGCCATCTTATATAAGGGACACCATTTTGCTACGCCATTGCATATAATGGGACTTGAGTATTCACCTATTTTGGTATCCACGGGGTGTGTGTGTGTCCTGGAACCAAACCCCAGCGAATATGAAGGGACAACTATAATCTTCCTTTTAACTTCTCCTTCCTTGATAGCATCTCTCCCACTTACTTATCAAACCCTGAGCTTCCCTTCAAACCATATTCATACTTATACTATTTTTAAAATTATTTCAGAAATATTTAAAGGTATTTGCAACATAGAGCATAAGCAAAAATAACCGAATGCTACCTGTTAGCTTATGATCTAAATCAGGAGTGAGTGAGCTTTAAGTAACTCTCAGTCCAATGTCAGAACTGTTTTGATTGTCTAATTTGGCATTAGTGGTTTGTCCCTGTCCTGCCAGCCTGCTGGGAAGAGGAAAGAGAAGAGGTGTTAGAAGGAAAGGGGGTGATTGTACCCACTGCTGGTTTCATCCCCACCCATCAAGTAGCATGTAGCCCCTAACAGATCACCCCAAAAGCAATGTAGCCTTCTACAAAAAAAAAAGTTCTCTGCTTCTTAAATTGTCACGCACATGAAGAAAGACTAAAGAAAAACACAGAAAAAACAGTAAATGTCCTTCAAAATTACCCATCCAGTATGGATCCTAAGTCCTTGATTGAGGCATGGATTTGTATTAACTGCTATGGCCTGTATGGCTAAATAAACAAACAGAGAACTTCTTTGCTCAAAAATGGTTAAAGAATGGTTTGGGTGCAATACAGCATCTGTTTAGAGTGACAACGTCCAAAGGGTAGCCGTGATGGTGGCCAACCTCTGGTAGGAGAGCAAGGATAAGAAATAAAAAGCCCCAATGTACAATGGTAGCAAACTGTACTGACTTTAATAGGACTTATTCCCTAGTAAGTGTGTATAGGAGAGAGCCAGCGTGGTATAGTTGTTTGAGTACTTGGCTAACACTGAGGGAGACCAGGGTGTGAATCTCCACTCAGCCGTGGAAACCTACTGGGTGACCTTGGGCAAGTCACACTTTCTCAGCCTCAGAGGAAGTCAAAGGCAACCCTCCTTTGAACATACCTTGCCAAGAAAACCCTGTGATAGGGTTGCCATAAGCTGGAAATGACATGAAGGCAACAAGAACAGTGTATGGGATAGCAGCCTAAATTATGATAGCAATAAAGAAAGCTCTCTTGATTTGGTGAATCAGGCCAAAAACATAAGGGATAAATTTGTGAGGGCAAAACTGCTTTTTGGTTGGAGGAGGAACAGAATTGGGCATAAGCTATGGTAGAGTGGTTAGTTTAAGATCACAGAAACGGTGATAGGAGAAGGCTTTCTGGTCAAATGCCTTCAATCTAGCCTCTGTCCCCAGTGTGTTTGTTGTTACTCTTATAGGAGAAATGGCCGCACAGGATTCCCGATCCGTGTTGGATTCCAAAGAAGAAGAAGGGCATTGGCAGCTATCTGCTGAACAGCATTCTAACACAGACAGCTATCTAAGGTAAATTTGTCCTCTCTTGCATCCCATTCTAAGGTCGAAAGAATGGGCTATGCAAGTAAGAGAGGTATAGGTTGGAAAGTTCAGCTTGTGCATATTTTGACCATCAAATATTAGAAAGTTACTTTGGATAGGAGCATGGGGCATCTTCCCTGTTAACATGAGGACTGTGCTGTTTTCAATTGGACTGGGATTCATAGAGTTCCAAAGGAGTCCCAGTATTTTGTGATGGATTGCCGTTTCTCACAATTCTGGTAAGCTGCCCTCAGGCAGACTTTCTAAATTATACATGCAACAGGAAGCTATTCTTCAAATTGTAAAATTCTGTTTTTTATCTTGGGGTCACATTATCAACTTAGGGGTCAGAACATGGCAGGTCCCATGACTGTGTTAGTCTTTTTTTTTTTTTTACTGTTGTTTGTGTTTGAATTTTGAGGAGAACTAATACCAAATTTTGATGTACCACAGGTAGATGTTTCCATAACCTTATGGAGAGAAAGGACTTTGAAGCATGGCTTGATAATATTTCTGTTACATTTCTCTCTCTGACGGACTTGCAGAAAAATGAGTCACTGGATCACCTGATTAGCTTGAGTGGGGCTTCCCAGCTCAGGCACCTCTCGAATAACCTAGAGACCCTCCTCAAACGGGATTTCCTCAAACTCCTCCCGCTGGAACTCAGTTTCTATTTGTTAAAATGGCTTGACCCTCAGACCTTACTCACATGTTGCCTCGTCTCTAAGCAATGGAACAAGGTCATAAGTGCCTGTATGGAGGTGTGGCAGACTGCTTGTAAGAACCTGGGCTGGCAGATTGATGACTCTGTCCAGGATGCTTTGCACTGGAAGAAGGTGTATTTGAAGGCCATCTTAAGGATGAAGCAGCTGGAGGACCACGAAGCCTTTGAGACCTCCTCACTGATTGGACACAGTGCCAGGGTGTATGCACTTTACTACAAAGATGGACTTCTTTGTACAGGTAGGGCAGCCTGAGCAGCCTGACTTGGGTGTGGTGATGTGGCAAGAGTTGGTGGCATTTAGTGACCAAAACGTGTGAGCTGCGAAGCCACCAGTTCAGTTCTTGCCTCTGCCATACCTCAGAACAAACTGCTCTCCTCTTTGGCCATCCATCTCCAGTGTGGCCTGCCTTTCAGGCCTCTTAAGATAATTTATACAGCTTTTCCTAAACACAGTGGTACTTATTTGATTTATTTATTTAAACACTAATACCCCGTTCTTCAAGCCACAGAGGCTCTCAGAGTAGCTTACAAATTGTTAAGCAATAGCACTTTACACATCTATACTGCATTAAGTGGTTTCCAGTGTGTGTTAGCTAATTGCCTCCACAAGCTGGGTACTCATTTTCCTGACCTACGAAAGGATGGAAAGCTGAGTGAACCTAGGAGCCCTTGGGATCGAACTTGCAACATTGCAGTACTGGCATTTAACCACTGCGCCACCAGGGCGCCCTTACAGTGCCTATGCAAATGTATGAAACTGCCAAATATCATGTCAGACCAATAATAGAATCATAGAGTTGGAAGAGACCTCAAGGGCCATCCAGTCCAACCCCTCGCCATGCAGGAATACACAATCAAATCATTCCCGACAGATGGCCACCCAGCCTCTCTTTAAAAACCTTCAAAAAAGGCAATGTGGTCCATCTTAGAATTGTTTGCTCTGGTAGGCATCTGCTTTCCAGAATGTTAACTCGAAAGAACCTTCTCAAGTAGCTCATTATAAGTAATGTTTTCTAGATGGGTCTTTCATTCTTCAGTCAGGTCCAGCCAACAAGTAAATCTGTAACTGAGCTGAAATTTGAACTCTGATCTCCAACATCTGTCTTGGACGCTATGTTTCTGTCCTCTGAACTATCCGACATCCAACAAGTTAAGCTGCTCTTCCTTTGTTTCCTTTGGGCCACAGGTTCAGATGACTTGTCTGCCAAGCTGTGGGATGTGAGCACAGGGCAATGTGTCTATGGGATCCAGACCCATACCTGTGCAGCAGTGAAGTTTGATGAGCAAAAACTCGTGACAGGCTCCTTTGACAACACCGTTGCCTGCTGGGAGTGGAGCTCGGGGGCCAAAACCCAGCATTTTCGAGGCCACACAGGGGCAGGTGGGTCTCTGGAAAGACTAAAGCCTTTTGGCATGTTGAGCAACATCAGCTGGCACAAGTCAATGCGGTGGAGCCTCTTCCCCTTTGCATGTTGCTTTGAACTCCATCTCAGGACACCTGTGAAATTCCATTTCTCTCAGTTCCTCAAAACTCCTCAAGCTTCTCCTTTTGGGAAGAGGGCATGTCTTTCTCTCTGTTTGGGGGTGACTATCTGTTAGGTGTCCTCTAGCTTTGGCAGGGGGTGGGCTTTCATCATGCAGGGGATCCAGCTTCCCCAAACCTTGGTTGCTCTCCAGATTATGCTAGACTCCACGTCCCATCTGCCCCATCCCGCATGACCAGTGGCCAGATGGGGATTGTAGCCCAGAAACATCTGGAAGGCCACATGTTCCCCACCATGATTTAGAAGAACTTACACATGGCCTGATCCTTTGGTGGTTTTTCTCTGAGGATGCCTATTTGGCTATCCTTTCAGGCCATCCTTCATGGTGTGAAATTAAAACTCTCATCATCCTTCAGCACTGGCTGTGGTAGTGAGAGCTGGTGCAAGTTTCAGCCTGACAAAATCTGTGGAGTGCCGCAAATTGCTGACCCATACGCTGAGCTCTTAAAAACAGAGGTCTGATTTCAAAGAAGCTGAATGAATATAACAGTAGAACAATTCACAGTTATGTACATGTGTCCACATACCTGCCCCGAAAGACCTGCATGTTTGCAAGCCCCACTGAGTCTGTCAAGTTGTGCAAAGAAACGGTGAGGACCACTAACCTTTCTCAATGTTCCTTTCCCCCCTCTGTTTTTACAGTTTTCAGTGTGGATTACAACGATGAGCTCGACATCCTAGTCAGTGGTTCAGCAGATTTCACTGTGAAAGTCTGGGCCTTGTCCACTGGTGTGTGTCTCAATACATTGACTGGACATACAGAATGGGTTACAAAGGTAAATTGGGTTAACATTTCACACACCCTTTCATTCTGTCACTCATTAATTACACTTTACTATAATCATGGGAATGGTTTGATGTGCTGTATATTAGAGGAGGTGTTTCAAAAAATATTTTTGTTTTAATAATAATATAAGCAATATAATATTGTTTTAAAAATATATTATTTTGAGCTCTGGCCAGAAAAAAAGCTCTGCAGCTCATATGTGGCCCACGGGCTGCACTTTGCCTACCCTGATCTATAGATTGACAACCTGATCCCCTCCAGCTCTTTTGGATTACAACTCCCATAATTCTGTCTGCAGAGTCCCTGCATGATTTAAAACCCTGAAAGACCTAAACTGCACAGAAAACCTACAGAAAGGTTTTCTGCGCATGTTGCCATCCTCCCAACATGCGCAGGGGAATGGGAAGAGAGGGAAAGAGATGGGGTCTTTCCCTTCCTCACTGGATTCTAGTCAGGTGAAGGATTACAACTGCCAGACAGGGCTAAGGATGTAAATGCATGTGAATAACCCCTCCAGTTTGTTTTGATGACTTGCCACAGATGTTCAGCTTTATACAGCTTTCCTTCTTACTGCAGGTGGTCTTACAGAAGTGCAAAGTTAAATCCCTCATGCATAGTCCCGGGGATTACATCCTTTTAAGTGCAGATAAATATGAAATCAAGGTATGTACCGCTTCTGCCTTTTAAAGAAGTCAGGGAAACTGCAGGCTTGATTAGTTCTGGAGTGCTGTAAGAACATCAGGAGAACTTGGCTGGATCAGACCAAAGGACTGTCTAGCCCATTATCCTGTTTCCAGCAGGATTCTGCCAGAAGTCCACAAGTATATGTAACTAAGTAACCTCTCCTGGCCTGATCACCTGCAAACCAGCAGCATGGACCTGCTTCTGTGCCCATTCTTGGTGTCATTAAGTGAATATAGAACAATTACAGATGAGTAAATCTAGGTAACTGCTCAGTAATTTTTGTGATTGCTACTTAATCATGATAGTAGCTCTCCCCACAACTTACTTTACTGGGCATCAGCTGCATTGAGGGGAGGAGGTCTGTTCTGCCAGCATTTGGAGCACAGGTGAATGACATTTCTGTCAGAATTGGTGAATTGAGCCAGGAAAGGTTACTTACTCAGCTAATGTAGAATATTGGCCCATATTTTTAACTTTTGTATGATCTGATTTTTTTTTAAGCTGTATCTGTTTTAACCTTGGTAAGTTGCCTTGCATCTCAGACGGGGGGGGGGGAGGCAGGATATAAATAAATGTAACAATAACAAAAAAAGAGAAACAGCTCCCTGTACCTATTTTGGAACAAGCAACAGAGAAGACTGTACAGAGGACAGCAGGGTGTTCGACAAGGTTCACTTTTCTCTTGCATTTTCACAGATTTCCCCAAGTCCCTCATCTCTTGTTTTTATTTCTGTGATAGATCTGGCCAATTGGAAGAGAAATCAACTGCAAATGCTTAAAAACCCTGACTGTTTCGGAGGACCGGAGCATCTCCCTACAGCCCCGGCTACATTTTGACGGAAAATACATTGTGTGCAGTTCAGCTATTGGGTTGTACCAGTGGGACTTTGCTAGCTACGATATTCTCAGGTAACACTCTGACCTTGTCGCTGATGTATGCAAAACAAGCTTAGCATCTGCACTCAGTCATTCTGTTGCAGGTGGCCTAACCTAGCCACAGTGTGAACACCTGGCAGATATCTACAAGGCCAGAGCTATGATTAACAAACTAACTTAGCAGGCACAGTCTTTGGCCTAAATCCTATTTTAGTCCTGATTAAGAGTAGACTCATGGGATCCAGTAGATTTATCTATGTATTGATTCAACATTCAGCAATAGACTGAATGGTTCTACTTTAGTTGGGATGAACTAACAGTTGGCTAGCCTTTGTGTGTTGTGTTTTGAGCAACAAATTACTTCCCCTCCTCCTTTTTCTTATAAAAGTTTATTTAATCTCAGAAAGGATTTTGTTGGTGCTGGAGCCCAAACGAGCAAGGCACTGGTGTTATACGGTTGCATTAACGTGCATGGGACACAGTACCAAACAGAAACATGCACATAAATTAGCAAATACAAGATCAAACCTGAACTGACATAGCAGTACCCCTCTTTTACATTGCTAGAGGCAACAGGCTCAGAACCTGATGCTGGATTTTAGATCTTGGTTGCCTGTCTAGGCTTTCATAACTGAGTTGCAAGATGAGACTTGCCAGTCACTTCAAACCAAAAATATGGTGCAATTTCATCATAGTTTTGGCACTCTTCAAGCCATTTTATAACTGGGAGAGGCCTTATTTCAGCAGAAACTGGCCATAAGTCAATTTCTCTGCCACTTACTGTTGGGAAAAAGGCCTCTCAAAGATGGTCTAGGGATATTTTGGAGCAAAAAGTAATTGGAGAAGACATGTTCCCTATCTCTGCTGTGCTCTGCAGGTGTTTAGGACTACAGTTTCCAGCTTTCCTGACCAGTAGCATGCTTGTAAGGGATAGTGGGATTCCAAAACATCAGGAGGAAAGCATGGTGGAGAGAACAGTGAAGAGCAACACCATTTTTTTTAAAACTGAGGCCAGCATCCTGGTCAGTAGTTACATGATCATAAACCAAACTTACGCTCTCATAACTTTTCAGATTCATGTTTATAGATATCAACAGCTGAACATGACCCCAAAAACCTACCTTTTCAGCCAGGTATTGCCCCAGCAGAAAGATTTCCAGGGCACTGCAGGTAAGTGTGCTTGGAAATGACGTCTGCAGTGCTCTCCTGGTCATAGGACACATTGAGACAAGCAGTTGCGGACCCCAAGGGGTCTTTGCAGCTTCCAGTCCTCAACACGCCCCACAGCTGGGAGAGCACTGCAGACAGAAAAGGTAGGATTTTATGGGGTGGCATCATCCGACATAGCTATGATGATTGAGTTCCATATCAGCAGCAGTTATGTCTGACCGTGCAGGCTTTCAGCCTGAATTTCTTAAAAAATAATATATACATACATACATATATATATATATATATTTGAAGTGTTTTTCTACTTACCTACTTTTTTTTTTTATTCTCTCACTGCTGAAGGGTTATCAAACCACCCGAGTTTGCAAACTTGTCCTTGCTGGGCTTTGGTGACATTTTTGCCCTCCTGTTTGATAACCACTACCTGTACATAATGGATTTGAGGACAGAGAAACTGATCAGCCGTTGGCCCCTGCCGGAATACCGGAAGTCGAAGAGGGGCTCCAGCTTCTTAGCAGGAGAAATGTCTTGGCTGAATGGTTTGGACGGTCAGAATGACATGGGCCTGGTTTTTGCTACTAGCATGCCTGACCACAGTATTCATCTGGTTTTGTGGAAGGAGCACGGCTGAAGAAGGGGGAAGAAAAGCCAGCGGAATATGTGACATAGCTTTTTTAAAAAACAAAATGAAAAACACAAAATTGAGACTGCCAGCAATGAATCAGACAGAGGAGACTTTGCATGAACCAAAGCTGCACACCTCAATGGATATCATCATGCAATGCACAATCGTATTATCTTTTTAATCTCTACATCCTTTCATGAGAGAAGGGAGTTGGGGAAAGGGGGGGGTGGTTTATTTGATTTCCTTTTAAACATAATGCATCACAGCATGCTAACAGCCTCCATCACTGCCTCATGTATACTCATGTTCAAACAGACATCTGAGCATTTTGATCAACTATGTTTTCGGGTTTTTTGGGCAGGGAAACTAATCAAAAACCTTCCAGAACACCTTTTTTTTTTTTTTTTTTTGGTGTGTGCCAGAGAGGGCTGGAAAAATATCTCAGTGCCACCACAAGCATCACATTGTTTCTCAGACATCTCCTTTCTCCTCTTCCCAAAGTGGGTGGAGAAGATGGCTATTAATCAGAATCTCTTAAAAAAAAATCTTCACAGCTAGTATGAAATGTTTGATCACCATGTAAAAACAAAAAGAACTGTGCTGGTTTATCAGTTTCTTTATGCCTGCTGTTATTTACCTCCCCCACCTCTTTCTCTTTCACTCTGGCATCCTGTTAGTGACTTATGCATGTGTAAGTCCCTTTTTGGGTGGGATGCAGAGGCGTTATTTTGTTGCCTTTCTGCATCATTCAGAAACCTACCCAAGTTTGGCAGCTGTCAAACCATGAAAGGGGCTGCTGTTGCTCCTTAGCGGAGGGAAGAGTGGGGAGGCAATTCAGACCATGAAGACCTCGCTGCCCTGAGCTCATGGGGGAAGGAAAAGGCAGATACATTCCACTTGAGAGCATACCGTAATTTCTTCATCCTCCCCTAAGGGCTGAGACCTGCTGCTTTGTTATGGTCTGAATTGTCTTTTCCCACTGGTAAGCAACAGCAGCGGGGGCTCCTTCCAGGACTTGACAATTGCTTGATGGTGGGAAGACAGCATGGTGTATATGGAGCTGTGCACAGATACAGGATCTTGCCCCCTCTGTCACTTGCACACCCTCTGTGTGTGGTACAATTGAGAGAAGAGACCATGGCTTGTCTTCAATAAGTGTAGAAGCAATGAACAGCTGAACCAGAATATTCTGCAGGTATCTGTACGAAATAACTTAGATTCATGGCGGCTTTTACATCTAGAGTCTATAGAAATGCTGGTGAGGCATTCACTTCTACTTGATGCACGGGGGGAGGTTTTTTTGGCATGTACAACCTAAAATCTTGCCCTTGAGCTCACCAAAGCAGGCAGGTAGAAATGAAATCTGAACAGGTCCCTCAAGAGAAGTCCTTTGTCTCATAAGACAGATTTTTAGGTTGAATCACCCTTTGAGTAGACGTCTCTGCCTGCCTGTGGTCTTAAGTAACAACCATAGGCAGAGGCTTCTGTTCACAGCATGATGTGCATAAACATTTTAGAGGCCCCATGCTAGTGGAACACATCTTTCGCAACCCCCTTCACTGAAATAGCTGTCACTGCCATTGCGTCTGAATCAAGAGCGAAAAGGCAAGGATGGTGAGTAGCAAGGAAAAATAGTTGTTACCCTAGCCTTAAGAGAAGGGAGCAAGGAAAGAGATGAAAGGAAGATTTTATTCCCATTCATCTGTAGTGCTGGTGTGAGCAGCTAGCTCTGAAACCATTCAGAGGTTTCTGTGATGGCTTACCTGGAGGGTTATTCCCCCAGCCCTTAAAAAAAATAAAAATGTACCATAAATCTTTTCTATATGGCAATTTGGTGTCTTCTGAGTTTGTGCTGAACCCTGGCAAATTGTCCATTTCAAAATTTGTGCTTCAAAGGGGAAACATCATAGCAGAGAAATGTATGGGATATGAACCTTTCCTTGCCCTGTGGGGCTCTATTTTCCAAGAAGAGCTGGAACAGAGGTGATTGCCTCCTTCTGGCATGTGCTACCAATGTTTACACCAACAATATTAATAAAACCTTCTGCCTGGTTTAGTATTTGTGCCAAAGCGCAGTTACTGACTGAACATTTCCAACTTGCCTCTTGAATGAATGTCTTAATGTTGTGCATTTACCATTCAATAATTCAGTTAGCCTGGTTTTTGCGAAGGAGAAAAGCAGGTAAAAACTTCATGTGAAGGTGTGACTAATCTGATGTCATTTATGGTCTCAATAATTGATTTCTTCATTCCATATATGAATGTATTTTGTGAGCAGGGGGCTACCCTCCAAATAGTTCAGCATTAAAACACAAGCCACAAAGAAGCGGGGGTGGGGGGAGAGGCCAGGAAACCTTCATTTTGGCAAATCGCTTGTTCCTTCTACTAGACTGTGTCAAGAAAGGGAAACCGTTGAGTGTATAGCAACACAGGAAGTTGTCTTTCATCAGGTTAGATGAATTTACTGATTACCCTTTTCATCCTGTGTGTCCTCCAAAGCCCATGGGTACACATGTAGCTGCCTCTTTTGTGCTCACAACAACCCAGTGAGGAAGGCTAAACTGAGAGTTTAGCAACATAGTTGAAAGGGGCCACAAGGACCATATAGTCCAACTCTCTTCTATGCAGGATTACACAGCTAAAGCACTCTCCAACAACGGCCATCCAACCTTTGTTTAAAGACTGAAGAAACAGAGTCCACCATTCTCTGAGGCAGTCTAGTCCACTGTTAAATAGTTGTTAGAGGAAAAAAAGTTCCTCCTAACATTTGGGTGGAATTTCTTTTCTTGTAATTTGAACCCATTTGTCTATGTTCTAGTCTCTGGAGCAGCAGAAAACAAGCTCCATCTTCTACATGGCATCCCTTCAGATATTTAAAGATGGCTACTATGTTACCTCTCTTATCTTTTCTTCTTTGAGCTAAACATAACCAACTCCCTCAGTCTTTCCTTGTAAGGCTTGATTTTCAGACCTTTGAACATCTTGGTTGCCTTGTCTGAACACGTCCCAGCTTGTCAATATCATCGAACTGTGGTGCCCAGAAATGTAGTGCCCAGGGAGCTTTGTGGCTTAAAAAAACCAGAATGAACTATGTTGCTATTTTACATCAGTGCTGACCTCCATGGTGTGTAAGGCACCCTCGCTCCAGGAACTTCCACTGTCATGGCTGCTGCAGTTCCTACTCTTAATCATTTTCCCTTTGTTTGCTGCGTGAAAAGACCATAAGCAAACAGATAGGCTACAATCTAACATCTCCTCAGCCCAGAGTAAATGGGCACATCCGTCACTCAGGAAATTCAAACATTTGGTTCCCTTCATTCCTAGTCTGATGCACTGACCACTGGTCGTCTCTTGGCTAGCAGCTGATAATACTCCCAAGATCTGCAAAAAGATGGTGTAAAAAGGTACGGTATATCAGCAAAACAACCTGCTGTACTGTTTTTCCCATTTTCCAGTGGATGGGACATTTCAGAGGCAAACATGGGTGCCTTCTGAGAACATTGCAAGGCATAAATAACTAATGACTGCAGCACTTTGCTCCAAACATTATATCAGACTTGGATTGTGATCTTCTGGTTCCTTGTGTACTCCCCCCTGCTAATCTGATACAAGATGTACTTTTTAAAAAGAAACAAAACAAAACATGGTTGTAAATAATTAAGCTGAACTGCAATGCTGAAGAGGCAATCACATAGAATCCATTTGCCCTTAAGTGCTCTGTTCTTAGGAATGCTTTACTGTCATAAAATAATTTCAGTCTTCCGGTGTTACAATAATTATCTAGAGGTGTCTAGTTCATTTGATGTTTTCTCTCCTGCAAATGCTTAAAAACCCTTCACTCCTCTAGCTGACTCCCTTGGAGGCCACAGGCTTAGAAAAAGGATCTAGCCCACTCACTTTGCATGAAGAAGGTTCTTCAGTTCAGTCCCTGGCATTAGCAGATTGAACTGGGGAAGGTTCTTTGGATTCTTCTACTCTTATTTTGCTGTCCAGCCTTTAACCAACAGCAGTTTCAGAAAAATGCCATTGCCATCTTTGCAATGCACTTAACAGGGCTGTGTTGCATTTCCACAATGTAGGGCCTGTCTTAAGAGGTGAAAAGACGCCTCATGGAATTCGCTGGGAATCCTACCTGTTTAAACAGGATCCAGCGCCAATCCACACTATTTGGAAGGAGGGGGACACAAAACGGCAAGAACAACAGGGTAAAAGCCTTCACAGATTCCCCTGTACTTTTTCACAAACCACAAGGCGGGTGCGCATTTTTGCTCATTTGGACTATAGAACAATAAAAAACTAGAAGGGAAGCACAAGGGTGATTGGCCGGGCAAGAGCAGGGGTGGGATTTGCTAGGAGGGCAAGCACCCGCTGCCAACATATTGGATTTTTGCCTTAGCAATCGCCCGCTAAGGCAATAAAAATGATCAATATTTTCTGTTTTGCTTTGGAGAATCGGTCTATCAGCAGACTTTGGGATGACTTAAAAAAAAAACAAAAAACTGACAGCAGTGAAGAACTAACGTGAGTAAATCACTCATGGCCGCCATCAGGAACATGAGGCTTATGGGGACTTCCAAGGCCAGAAAAACCATTTGGATATGTTGCTGCTGCTACAAGATGCCAATACTATGAGGTATTTAGGATTTTTTCCCCTTGTGTAGATGGGCCCGTAGTTAATGATTCATAAAGTTACAAAATGTAGAGTGTGATGTAGGATCTTAGCCAACATTTCAAATACTGCTGTAGAGGATTAAATCCCCTTTTCACTCTTCTTATGTTGCACATTCATTTAAAATTTGTTTCCTCCTCCCTCCCATTTGGGATTAGAATAACCATTTCATTTTTTTTAAAGAGTTCTCATCTATGTTTGTGCATATTGCATTAGTAAGATTGAGAAGCAATGGAACAAAGACCCAAGCATGTTCTTGGATGTTAGGCTGTAAGGAATGCAGGGTTTGTGACAAGTTTCAGACATACATAGTACATTTAATAGCGAGCAGAACAAGGGTCTCTATGTAACATTTGTCGACCTCACCAAAGCCTTCGACACTGTGAGTAGAAAAGGTCTGTGGCAGATCCTGGAAAGACTAGGATGTCCCCCCAAATTCCTTAAAATGATGATCTTGCTACACGAGGGTCAGCGCGGTCAAGTCAGATATGGTGATACTCTTTCAGAGCCCTTTCTAATAACTAATGGAGTGAAGCAAGGTTGTCTTCTTGCTCCAACTTTATTTACAATCTTTTTCAGCATGATGCTCCAAAGGGCTACGGCAGAGCTTGAAGAAGACGGCCTCTATATACGTTACCGTACTGATGGTAGCTTGTTTAATTAAGCCGTCTGAGGGCTCACACTAAGACTCTAAACTATCTAGTTCGTGAGCTGCTCTTTGCTGATGATGCTGCCCTTGTTGCCCACACAGAAGCAGCTCTGCAGCGCCTAACATCTTGCTTCGCAATAGCTTCAGAGCTGTTTGGGCTGGAAGTCAACCTTAAGAAAACGGAAGTTCTTTACCAGCCTGCACCACAGGACGAACACCATCATCCCCACATTGCCGTAGCCAACTCTGTGCTTAAGTCCGTTCAGCAATTCACCTACCTGGGAAGCATAATCTCCTCAGATGCCAAGATTGACAAAAAGATCGATCACAGATTAGCAAAGGCATATAGCGCATTTGGAAGACTTTTAGAAAAGAGTCTGGAGCAATAAACACCTGAGGCAAAGCACAAAAATCAGTGTGTATAGAGCCATTGTACTGTCTATTCTCCTTTATGGGTCTGAAACATGGGTCATCTATCGCCAACGCTTACGACTCCTCGAATGCTTTCATCAGCGCTGTATATGCACAATCCTAAATATACACTGGACTGACTATGTGACGAATTCGGGGATGCTTTGATCGTGATTTCCTGCATGGCAGGGGGTTGGACTGGGATGGCCCTCGTGGTCTCTTCCAACTCTATAATTCTATGATTCTATAATTCTATGAATGTTGCTGTCCTTGAGCAAGCAGGGATCACCAGCATTGAGGCCATGATATTGAGAACACAGCTGCACTGGGCAGGGCACGTTTCTAGGATGGAGGACTATCACCTCCCAAAAATAGTACTCTACGGTGAACTCGCCACGGGTCAGCGTAAGAGGGGCACTCCAAAAAAAGCGATACAAGGATTCCCTGAAACAACATCTCAGGCTCGGCCAAATTGATCACCAACAATGGTTCACCCTGGCCTCACATCGGGAGGCATGGAGACGCACTATCCACAATGCTGCAGCCTTATTTGAGAACTCACGCTGAACAAGTCTTGAAGAGAAACGACAAAGCAGAAAGAATCACAACCCAGAAACATCACCCAAGGAGACCCTCTGCTGTGCTTTCTGCAACTGGACTTGTTTATCTTGGATTGGCCTTTTTAGTCATCAGCACGCTTGCAGAAAGTGTGGATGAGTCCTTCCTGAATCTTCGTTTGTGAAGAAAAGCCAGAGAGAGAGAGAGATTCTTCGTCCATTCATTACCAAATTGAATTGAGGAACTCTCTAGTACAGGATAGTGAGAGAGAAATAAACACACTTAACGATAAAAAAAATAAAAATAAAGCAACATCATTAAACAGCAGAGAAGGAGCAGTGTGACATTTAGTTGTGCAGTTCCTGAGTTTGGAGATGTTCCTCTTGAGTTTTCACTTCCCTCCCCAACCCACCCCCTGCTCCACATTTTCATTAGCCTTCTGTTTCTTAGACAGTAACCTTTTACACAGCAACATGTTTATAATGATAATTAAAGTGTGACAAATAATGCAAATTGTGATATTGTTATACTTAATGGGTGTCCTACTTTAAAAGGGGATAGGCCTCTGTTTGAAGGCATCCTCTATGTGAAGGGCTGTCTAGTCCAAGTCCAGTTTAAAGATAAAATGCCAAAAGAATGTATAGCAAGGATTTTGAAGCTGCCCATCCACCATTAACACCGAGAAAGCACACTAAGCACAAGCATACAGTCATAGAATCGGATTTGAAAGCAAAGCATTTTTAAATAACATCTGTGTGTGCAAATGGACTCATACAATTTAATGAGTGACCCATGTTTCAATGCCTTTTGCAGTCACTGCAAGCAAAATAATAATCTATATATATAAAACTCTTGGGGATGTTTCCTTTCCCAGTGTACTGATTGGCCGCTTAACCAACCAATCCCCTCACTCCCCTCACTCAATCATCACCCACATGCAAATTCCCTCTCCACCTCACAATCCACTCCTGCCACTCGATCTGAATCTACTCACCCAGCCTCACAAGGGCCCCTCCCTCCCACCTCTCACTCCCTCAGCCACTCACCACCCACATGTAAAACACGGCAATGTTGTTTTCCTAAAATAATAGTGTGTAGTTTAACTGTGTAGACCTTAGAAATCTACTATAATGGCATATGTTACACGGAGTCAGGTAGTAGTAGTAGTAGTAGTAGTAGTAATAACAATAATACTCAAATATATATCTTTTGTAATCCCAGATCAATTATGCATTTTAACCAATTTTTTAAAGAATTGATAAGAGTTCTTGCTATGATATTGATATGTGAAAATATATTTGCAGGAATCTTTCTCTTTTTTTAAAAAAAGAAAAATAATTTTCAGCACAGTCTGAATGTCAGGATTGTATATAGAGGAGAAGCTTCTACCCATGAACCTACTGAATAGAAGAATGGAATGCATAACTATTTCTATAAAAATGCCCTGCTTGAAAGGAAGAGCAAGGGCCATCTAATCCAACACCCTCCCAAGCAGGAATACACAACTAAAGGACTCCCAAAAGATGGCCATTCAACCTCTGTTTAAAGGCCTCCTAAGAAGGCGAGTATAACATCTTCTAAACTAGTCCATTCCACTGTCTCTCTTACCACGAGGTTCCTCCTAATGTTTAGGTGGAATCCCTTTTCTTGTAATTTTAATCTGTTGGTTCTCGTTTTGGTCTCTAGAGCAGCAGAAAACAAGATTTCTCCCACTTCTATGTGGCATCTCTTCAAGTGTTTAAACATGGCTGTTGCATCACTTCTCAACCTTCTCTTCTCCAAGATAAACCAGTCCTCCTATCACAGTCCTCTCCACTTTACCGAGATGTATTCATTTCTCTTTAAAACATAGTCATGATTTCTAAATACATGCAAGAACACATATAGGTTAGAATTTATTTTTGAAGATATAATGTTGAACTCAGTGATTATATACAATGTGCTCTTGGATCCAGAATGGACCCTCCAGAGAAGCCCTGCTCACTGCAAAAGAGAAAGAATGAACAAGTTTCTAGCCCAAATGGCATAGATATTAGGCTGGGAAAACTGTGTCGGCAGTACCTACTAAAGAGCCAGAGGAACTTCTGAATAATACTTTCAATGAGTGGGTGGATAGGTGAGGAACCTCTACTATGCTCTCCATAAGCTTGGAGGAAAAAACAACATTGTTAAGAGGATATTTTACATCAGTGCTGACTCCATGGTCAGCAAGGCTTTCTCAGTGGAGGCCCCTGATTCAGGGAATTTCCACGGTCACGGTTGCTGCTATTCCTACCCTTAATCATTTTTGCTTTGCTTGCTGAGTGAAAAGACTATAAGCAAACAGACACAGGCTGCAATCCAGCACAAGCTGCAATCTTAACAGACCATTACCTAATACAGTATAACCTGGCATACTCTTATATGATACACACTACATACTATACATACATATTACTAGTACTACAGACAACATAGTATTTCCCTAACTTAATTTTTTGTCCATAACTGTGTATAGTTTACTCCAAAATATCTTCTTGATTCAGCATCTAAAGGTAGATTATCAGTACTCTTTTCCTGTGTTTATTGTTTTTTCCAATGACAATGGTATATTTTGTAGCACCTTATTAACCGCACTGATCAGTGATGAGTTATATCTCCAGAGTGTTGTATCCCTAATTAGGTATTTTCTGGACAATAATGGTTGGAAGGGAATTCTGCAATGGTATACCATAGCGACATCCATAGGAACTTCCATGCTGTCTCCATATGCCTGGAGGACTGAGTGGACAGAAGTCTGGACCACTTTCCTGGGATTGACAATCATCTTCCGTGGGTTGAGGATCTCTTTCCTATCTGGTTCTCGGAGAACATGATGTAGTATGTTGACTCCAGGTACCATGTTCCAAGATGGAATGTTGATGGAGTTCGAAGTGAATACTGTGTTAGGAAAGAGATGGTTCTCAAAGAGGAAAACACCAATCTCTGGATTTTGTTCTTCAAGGCTCTCCATCATGGCTTTCCAATTTGTATACCTGATGGGCAGAATAATTTCATCTACATCATTCAGCAGCACATACCTGCTCCTGTACATATTCCGGTAGACACAATCATTTAAGGCTGCAATTTGTCCATAGTAGCCAATTTGGGTCCCATCACCCATGGAATACCATTCTGTAGAAACATTAAGGTAGGATGTGATTGGCCAGGGAACTATCTCCAGAGTCCCTTCAGCCACATAAAACTCCAGAACTTTCTCCATCAGTTGGCTGCAGCTGTTCTTATAGATGACCACTTTTTGCATCCCAAGGAGCTTATACATTTCCATGCTCTGTATGAACTGCAAGACATTGTTGTAATCTCCAAACATGGTAGAGATACACACTGTAAATTCCACAGGAGAGGTCTTAGATATCCGGTTTTTAATTTCAAACCAAGGTGATGGGCTGATGTCCTTGTTAGGAAATGGGTGCAAGGCCACATAACGGGGCTCACAGTTTGTGGGTTCCACACAGACCATGTCTGCCACTACATACGGAAATCCAAATCGATCTGAATGGACATTTGTCACCACCTTGGAGATGTAGACTTCATCCTTGGCCAGGCAACAAAACCAACAATAGTGTTCCTTGACTTTCTCATGATGCACAATACCAATAACCCGAATCAGCTTCTCCTTCCTGTTATCAAAATATGCGGCAATGACTAATGTGCTGTTGTCCTTTAAAAATGAAATTGAATTGTTGGTGACTTCTCCTCTGCAAAGACTTTTCTCCTTCTCAACTATTTTTGGTAGAAGAGGGTATTTCTGTATCCGGTGGTAGGAAACAGTGAGCATGGAAGCAAAAGCCACCAGACATAGCCCTGTGGCCAAGTAGGTTTTCCTTCTGGAGCAGATCATTCTAACTTGGGCTCTGCGCCAGCATGTGTGCTACCAATGAGCCTGCAACAGACAGAAGGCAAGGCAAATCGATCACTCTGGGGATTTTGAATGCATGAGATTGAAAACACAGATTAATTGGATAGCAAATAGTAAACTGCAGATATTCAAGCAAGTGTAACTCAAAAATGCCTCATCCTGCAAGGGCAAAGAAATCTATGATGCAAGAATGTCATTGGTAATACCAGGTGTCTAGAAGCTGTGATTGGGATTTCCTAGCTGTCAGCTCCAAAGTTCAATCCTATGACAATAGAGGTTAGTACCCTGTTAGTGACATATCTGAGTCTAAGTCCACCTTACACCTGCGTATGTCTTAAAAAAAACATTATTACAGAGGTTAGTAGTCTCTTCTACCCTCTGTAATGACCAATGAGACGTCTCCCTTCCCCAAACAGACTCACACAGTTTTAGCCCTCTTGAATGGCCATTCTGTGGCTGGTGATAAGTATATATGATGTTTTTTGGGGGAAATGCCACAATACTTTATATGGAGGGACTATAGTCTATAGTGGGTCCAGGAGGGAAAAAATGGGTCCCGTTATCCTGCTGACGTAGCAAGTCACACTAAAATTCTCCCCAGACTCCCAATAGAACTGCTGAAGCCCCCCCTCCCTCCGCCGCCGCCTCCATTGCCATTCTGAGCTTCGTAAAGAGCATGGGGAAACTGTAGAGGTGCCTGGCCATGTCCCCATAGCCAGAAACAAGAGAGGGAACTTTGATGTATACCACAACTCCTGAGCCAGACTGCTGCTCTTACGTGAGTAGAGGTAACGAACATTGAAGAAAAGTTCTGTAGCTCCCAGTCCACTCTGCTCTTCTACATTGAATGGGGGCATATGGTTTTATACTTCGGACACTCTGCGTCAGGATATGTGCGGGTGGCACTGGATGACACTTTGCTGAGGGCTTCCTGCAGCTGGTAGCAAACATCTGTATAGACATAATTTGTTGCTGTTGTTGTTTACTTTTGAGTCATTTCTGACTTATGGTGACTCTAAGGCGAGCCTATCATGGGGTTGCCTTGGCAAGATTAATCCAGGAAAGGTTTTCCATTGCCTTCCTTTGAGGCTGAGAGTGTGTGATCTGCCCTGAGCAGAGGTTCAGACTTTGGCCTCCTGGATCTAGCCCAATACTCAAAACAGTACTGTAGATATATTATACTTTCTCCCTAAAAGTGGTGATATTTTAGTTGTTCGGTGTCTTCAAGTTGAGTCTGACTTATGGAGACCCCTTCATAGGGTTTTCTTGGCCAGATTTATTCAGAGAAGGTTTACCATTGCCTTCCTCTAAAACTGGGAGAGTATTAATTTGCCCAAGGCACCCAGTGGGTTTCCATGGCTGAGTAAACATTCGAACCCAGAGCTCTCTGAGTCCTAGCCCAACATTCAAACCACTACACCATGCTGTCTGTCTGCATTGTATATAATGTTTATTTTAATTACTCTTTCAACATGTTGTATCTTGTTTTATCTCTTATAAACAAATATAGTGAGGATGCAGAACTATAAGAACACTAAAACATCAGAGACGCTTTTTTTTTAAAGGAACTCTCTGCAAAGTCATCAAAACAATAAAGTACAAAAGGCAGCAGAGGATAGGATAGGAAAATGAACTCTCCGTTTCATTCTCTATATACAGTATAATTAAATGTAGAAATCAGCAAGAGTAAAATCAACAGGCAAACAGAAAATCACCCAAAGCCTGCTGACTCAGTGTGTTTTCTGAACTTGTTAGTTCCCTCTGCACTGTACAGATTATTAAAATGGTGTTACGGTTCAGTAAAATGGACACTGAACACTCTATTTAGTACTGTAAAGCCATAGTGAGCAACAAAGATAAAGTGAAAGAAAACACAATACCTGCTAGCTCCTCTAGAAACTCAGGAGACCACACCAAAATCTTGTATTTTTCCACGTTCTTTCTCTAACAGGAGGGGGTGGGACACAAATGTATTCCAAAAACAATGGATCCAGGAACACTGAAGCAAATTATCTTCCACCTTTGTAATCTGTTTCCCAAAAGGATTTTCTGTTTTGTCTTCAGTAAACCATCTGTCTTCAACAGATAGTTTACTACCTAGAAATTACCAGTCCATATATTATCATCCAGTAAAAAGATGAAGAAAAATCAAAATAAAAAGAGTCAGGGAGAGACATGGAAAACGAGGAAGGAAAAAAAATCTTAAGATAAACCAAGAGCATCCAAACTGTTTCAACAGGAGCAACTGGCATAGCATAAAGTTGGAACTTGCCAGAAAAACAGGAGTAGCAAGTTCCTGAAAAAAGCAGATGACTATCTGGTATTTGAAGGGAAGACCTGGATGAAATTCTCTATAAGGATAGAGACAGACAGAGGCAAGCCACTCAGACTTTCTGGGTTTTAAACATACCTGAAGGAAAACGAATGTAACAGAACCAAAGTGGAGCTGAACACCATCAATATGTGGCTAGCACCCAGCTATCACTCTCTCTCCTTTTCATCTAATCCACATGTAGTCTTGGATACCCTGATTAGGCAAATGAACTCAGTTAATTAGGTGGATATATTAACACTTGATCCAAACAAGACAAAGGGGCTACTGGTCAATGGTATCATATCAGACCCTTGATGTGAACTTAGAATGTCATCCATACTTTAGCAACTTTCAGATTAGATTACTGTTATGTGATGTACTTGGGGCTGCCCCAAAGATTATTCAGATGCTTTTATCCATTGAGTAGAGTACAATGAACTAGTTTGTTGACTAGGATCAGGTGAATGGAACAAATCTCATCAGTTCCTAACGCATCTTAGCTGCCTGCTGTTCTATACCTGAGTGCAATTTGAAGCTGTGGTTTTAATGTTTAAAGCCCTATATAGTTTGGGAACTAAGGCTCTTAAAGATCACCTGCTCCCATCTAATACGTCTTAAACCTAAAACCTTTTTTGAGCTCTTTTGTTAGAGGCCCCCATGTTCAGAAGTGAGATGCATGGAGAAAAGAAGGAAGGTAAGGCTATAAACAGCTACTATATACCAGTAGTATTCCTCTGTAGATTCTGGGAATTTTATGCTCCCAAAGTAAATATTCCAAGGCCTGGGTGAGACCTTTAGTTCTTTAGTTCACCTAGCCCAATGTTTTCTACTCTGATCAGCAGATTAAAAAAATGTCTTTTCCACCATCCCATTTCGATAGCTGAATGGGCTGCCTTGAAGTGTAGTGGACTCTCCATCAGTAAAGGTTAGATTCCAAAGCAAAGTGAGAAGGTAATCTGGTTTGAGGAGACAGGGTCCAGAGAGTGAATGGTAAGGGAAGGTCTGAAGACAATAAGAAACACTAAAGCACAAGGGAGCCCAGCAGTTAGACAGTCAGGGTATATCCCAACAGGGTCTCGAGCTAGTACACAGTGTTGCTAAAGCAATATCTTGCTTGACAATGAGATTCATAAGCCTAAACTCCCAGAATCCCACACAGGACACAGCTGTCATTAGAGGTTTCGTAGAAGATGCTGAACTCTTACAAGACCTACCTATGAGCAGATACTTCTTAACCTGTCTTTGGTTTCAGCCATGCCTTCAACACTAGCATTCCTGAAGGCTAGACTGGCAGAATGATATCTATGCTTATTAATTTTGCAGATGACACCAAATTAGAAAGGGTAATACTCCAGAGGACAGGATTAGGATTCAAAATGACCTTAACATATTAAAAAGTTGGCCCAAAACTAACAAAATAAATTTCAACAAGGAGAAATGTAGGATACTACACCTGGGCAGTAAAAATGAAAAGCACAGATATAGGATCAGTGACACCTGGCTTGATTGGCAGTACATGTGAAAGGGATCTAGGAGTCAGTGGACCACAAACTGAATGTGAGTCAGCAGTGTGACATGGCAGCTAAAAAAGCCAATGCGATTCTTGGCTGCATCAATAGGAGTATAGTGTCTAAATCAAGGGAAGTAATAGTGCCACTCTATTCTGCTTTAGTCAGACCTCACCTGGGATACTGTGTCCAGTTCTGGGCACAATTCAAGAAGGATACAGACAAGCTGAAACGTGTCCAGAGGAGGGCGACCAAAATGGTAGCAGGTCTGGAAGCAATGCCCTATGAGGAGCTGGGTATGTTTAGTCTGAGGAAGAGAAGGTTAAGATGGGACATGATAGCCATGTTTAAATATTTGAAGGGATGTCATACTGAGGATGGAGCAGGCTGGTTTTCTGCAGCTCCAGAGACTAGGGCACAGAGCAATGGACTCAAACTACAGGAAAAGAGATTCTACCTAAACATTAGGAAGAACTTCCTGACAGTAAGAGCTGTTGGGCAGTGGAGTGTGCTGCCTTAGAGTGTGGTGGTCTCCTTCTTTGGAGGTTTTTAAGCAGAGCCCTGGTGGCACAGTGGTTCAATGCTAGTACTGCAAGTCATCCCATTGCAAGTTTGATTCCAGCGGGCTCCAAGGTTCACTCAGCCTTCCATCCTTTCGTAGGTCGGTAAAATGAGGACCTGGCTTGTGGGGGAAATTAGCTAACACACATTGGAAACTGCTTAATGCAGTGTAGATGTGTAAATTGCTATTGCTTAAAACAATCTGTAAGCCGCTCTGATAGCCTTGTGGCTGGAGAGTGGGGTATAAATAACTAATTAAAAAAAAATCTGTCAGGAATGCTTTGCATGGCAGGGGGTTGGACTGGGTGGCCCTTGTGGTCTCTTCTGACTCTATGATTCCTTCCCAGGATGGTGAACCAAATTCTATGATTCTATGTCCAATTTGTAGCAGAGCTCTCTAAGGGATGGATATGATGCAATCTCCCTCAAGAGTCTTCTTGGTCAGTCCCAGGGTTTCTGGGGAGACCTAGTTCAGGAGGTTCTAGATTATCGTCTACTTAGGAACCCACATGGCAGGAGGTGTGATACCCCCTGACACTGTACCAAGTAACCCACCTAGGGCTTCTATCTCTAAAGTTAAGCATGCCAAGGATTTATTCTACCACTGATGCCTCCTCAGGTCATCCCCACCTGTTAGCCTACGGGCAGCCAGCGAAAAGTTGGCTCTCTTTCACAGAATTTATAATATGAACCAGCAGCAGGCTAGGTTTAATAGAGATTCTATCATCAAAATCTAGATTTTATACTCCATTGCATTTATAAACATACATGCCAAACCAGTCAGACTCGTTCCAAGTTTCAATACCTGGCTCCTTGCTCAATATAAGTAAAGGTGTAGAGATGTTTTCCAGCTGGTCATTACAATAATTTCACCAACATCTTGTTCCTTGTGGCTGAGATTGTGTGGTAAATTATGTCTCTTATTGATTCTTTCTGTCAAGACATGGCAGCGGAAGCATTCTATACAAAAGTCTAGTTCTGTGCACCGACCATCAGGAGGAGTCCATGTGGAGTCCTTTTTATGACTCTGTGAGGTATTATGTTGTATATTGGTGTCATGTCTATTGTTGTATTATGGAGAAAGGAGTGATCTTTGTGCATACCTTAAGACCCTTAAGTGTGGCTCCTGATATCCCCCAGAAACTCCACAAGCTCTCAGAACCCTCTAATATATATATATATTTAAATCAGGCCAACGTCTTGCTTTCCAGATTGAGCAACAGCTCTCCAAACCAACATCAAATGTACCAATTTGCTTTGCTAAGCCCCCTGAGTTCCTCACAAGCAAATTTAAACCTAAACATGAAAGCCAGAAGGGACATTGTGCCAGTGAACTTTGTCTAACCAAAATAAACCAGTCCCCCATCACAGTCCTCTCCACTTTAACAAGATGTATTCATTTCTCTTTAAAACATATTCATAATTTCTAAATACATGCAGGAACACATAAAGGTTAGCATTTATTTTTGAAGATATAATGTTGAACTCAGTGATTATACACAATGTGCTCTTGGATCCAGAATGGACCCTCCAGAGAAGCCCTGCTCACTGCAAAAGAGAGAAAGAATGAGCAAGTTTCTAGCCCAAATGGCATAGAGATTAGGCTGGGGAAAGTGTGTGGGCGCTATCTACTGAAGAGACAGAGGAACATCTGAATAATAATTTCAATGAGTGGGTGGATAGGTGAGGAACTGCTACTATGCTCTCCATAAGCTTGGGGGGGAGAAAACAACCTTGTTAAGAGGATATTTTACATCAGTGCTGACTCCATGGTCAGCAAGGCTTCCTCAGTGGAGGCCCCTGATTCGGGGAATTTCCACTGTCATGGTTGCTGCTATTCCTACCCTTAATCATTTTTGCTTTGCTTGCTGAGTGAAAAGACCATAAGCAAACAGACACAGGCTACAATCTAAGGGGCCATCTATACCGTAAAAAAAATATGTCCGCTGTTCGAAAGATCGATCATCTGTACACACGGCCATTCGGATGCATATGTGTCATCCGGAAGGCAGGGGCTAGCGAATCCCCCTTAAACTACATGGATTCGGCATTTGGAATGATTAACAGTTCTCGACCTAAAATCCGTACAGCTGTCCAAATGATTGATCGTCTGCACCCCCCCATTCACACACATACGAACAGGCAGTGTAACCTGATTGGCTGGCTGAGCACAAGGGGCAGGGCTAACAAAGAGGGGAATTGGGAGCGCCCACCATGTTGAATTCCCAGCTAAGCGAGAGTCTGGTAAGTCCATGAATTTAACATTTATTCCTTTTTACTTTGTTTTGTAAATATGGAAAACCGAATGTCTGCATAACAGGTACCTTTTTAAATAATAATAAAAAGCGGTGGGAGGTTTAAAACTGCTGTTTGGATCACTCGCTCCAGCCAGCTGGGGAAGGGGGGTCATACGGAGTTTAGGGGGTTTAAAAAACGGTATAAGCAGATCATGCTTATTCGAACGACCGTCTATTTGTATTTTTTACCCCTAAAACAGATTTTTTTTTTAATCGCATAGATGAGGCCTAAAACCAAAAAAAAACATTTCCCCCTTGCTTGCTCAGTGAAGAGACCATAAGCAAACAGACACAGGCTGCAATCCAACACAAGCTGCAATCTTAACAGATCATTACCTAATATAACCTGGTATACTCTACATAGTACTTCTCTAACTTAATTTTTTCCCATAACTGTGTATAGTTTACTCCAAAATATCTTCTTGATTCAGCATCTAAAGGTAGATTATCAGTATTCTTTTCCTGTGATATTCCTCGGGGGTTTTTCAAGGCTGTGTTCTGGAAGAGTTTATTTCTGACGTTTCGCCTGCATCTGTGGCTGGCATCTTCAGAAAATGGTTGGGTAGCAGTGTGTGTGGGGTTTATATACTGTGAACCCCTGTTGGAGAGGATATGTAAATTTGTGTATTTGAACGGCTAGTTTCTGGGCATAGATATGCAAGGAGGATTAGTGTCTATTAGGGTAATGGTTGGTTGATGGTCCATTATCTGCTGGAAATCCCCCTGTCCCTGGGTGGAGTTCATTTGCCCCCTGTCCCTGGGTGGAGTTCAGTGTTTTTCAGGACTGAAAGCCAGATTTTATTTACTTTTAGGGTTTCTTCTTTCCTGTTGAAGTTGTCCAGGTGTTTGTGGATTTCAATAGCTTCTCTGTGCATTCTGACATGATAGTTGTTGGCCTGGTCCAGAATTTCTGTTTTTAAATAACATTTTTTTGTGTCCAGGTTGGTTTATAACATGTTCTGCTACTGCTGATTTTTCTGGCTGGCACAGTCTGCAGTGTTTTCCTGTGTTTACTGTTTTTCCAATGACAATGGTATATTTTGTAGCACCTTATTAACTGCGCTGATCAGGGATGAGTTATATCTCCAGAGTGTTGTGTCCCTAATTAGGTATTTTCTGGACAGTAATGGTTGGAGGGGAAGTCTGCAATGATACACCATAGCAACATCCATAGGAACTTTCACGCTGCCTCCATACGCCTGGAGGACTGAGTGAACAGAAGTCTGGACCACCTTCCTGGGATTGACAATCATCTTCCGTGGGTTGAGGATCTCTTTCCTATCTGGTTCTCGGAGAACATGATGTAGTATGTTGACTCCAGGTACCATGTTCCAAGACGGAATGTTGATGGAGTTGGAGGTGAATACTGCGTTAGAAAAGATATGGTTCTCAAAGAGGAAAACACCAGTCTCTGGATTTTGTTCTTCAAGGGTCTCCATCATGGTTTTCCAATTCATATACTTGATGGGCAGAATAATTTCATCTACATCGTTCAGTAGCACATACCTGCTCCTGTACATATTCCGGTAAACACAATCATTTAAGGCTGCAATTTGTCCATAGTAGCCAATTTGGGTCCCATCACCCCTGGAACGCCATTTTGTAGAAACATTAAGGTAGGATGTGATTGGCCAGGGAACTATCTCCAGAGTCCCTTCAGCCACATAAAACCCCAGAACTTTCTCCATCAGTTGGCTGCAGCTGTTCTTATAGATGACCACTTTTTGCATCCCAAGGAGCTTATACATTTCCATGCTCTGTATGAACTGCAAGACATTGTTGTAATCTCCAAACATGATGGAGATACACACCGTAAATTCCACAGGAAAAATCTCAGATTTCCGGTTTTTAATTTCAAACCAAGGTGACAGGCTGATATCCTTCTTAGAGAATGGGTGCAAGGCCACGTAACGGGGCTCACAGTTTGTGGGTTCCATGCAGACCATGTCTGCCACTACATACGGGAATCCAAATCGATCCGAATGCACAATTGTCTCCACCTTGGAGATGTAGACTTCATCCTTGGCCAGGCAACAAAACCAACAGTAGTGTTCATTGACTTTCTCATGATGCACAATACCAATAACCCGAATCAGCTTCTCCTTCCTGTTATCAAAATATGCGGCAATGACTAATGTGCTGTTGTCCTTTAAAAATGAAATTGAATTGTTGGTGACTTCTCCTCTGCAAAGACTTTTCTCTTTCTCAAATATTTTTGTTAGATGTGGGTATTTCTGTATCCGGTGGTAGGAAACAGTGAGCATGGAAGCAAAAGCCACCAGACATAGCCCTGTGGCCAAGTAGGTTTTCCTTCTGGAGCTGATCATTCTAACTTGGGCTCTGCGCCAGCATGTATGCTACCAATGAGCCTGCAACAGACAGAAGGCAAGGCAAATCAATCACTCTGGAGATTTTCAATATAGTGGTTAAATCGTGTCCTATGATACCATTGGATAATAAATAGTAAACTGTAGCTATTCAAGCAAGTGTAACTCAATAGATGCCTCATCCTGCAAGGGAAAAGAAATCTATGATGCAAGAATGTCATTTGTAACACCAGGTGTCTAGAAGCTGTGATTGGGATTTCCTAGCTGTCAGGTTCAATCCTATGACAATAGAGGTTTGTTCCATGTTAGTGATATATCTGAGTCTAAGTCCACCTTACACCTGCGTATGTCTTTAGAAAAAAAACATTATTACAGAGGTTAGTAGTCTCTTCTACTCTCTGTAATGGCCAATGAGACGTCTCCCTTCCCCAAACAGACTCGCACAGTTGCCTACTTGAATGGCCATTTTGTGGCTGGTGATAAGCATATAAGATGTTTTTTGGGGGAAATGCCACAATACTTTATATGGAAGGGACTACAGTCCATATTGGGTCCCTAAGGGAAAACAATGGGTCACAGTATCCTGCTGACTTAGCAAGTCACACTAAAATTCTCCCCAGACTTCCAATAGAGCTGCTGTAGCCCCCACCCTCCCCTGGCCTCCACTGCCATTTTGAGCTTTGTAAAGAGCATGGGGAAATTGCAGGTGTGCCCGGCAATGTTCCCATAGCCAGAAGCAAGAGAGGGAGCTTTGATGTATAGCACACTTCCTGAGCCAGACTGCTGCTCTTACATGGAGTGGAGGTAACCGACACTGAATAAAAGTTCTGTTGCTCCCAGTCCACTCCTCTCTTTTACATTGAATGGGGCACTCTGCGTCAGGATATGTGTGGGTGGCACTGGATGGCACTTTGCTGAGGACTTCCTGCAGCTGGTAACAAACATCTATATATACATAATTTGTTGCTGTTGATGTTGTTGTTTACCTTTGAGTCAGTTCTGATTTATGGTGACTGTAAGGTGAGCCTATCATGGGGTTGTCTTGGCAAGATTAATCCAGGAGAGGTTTGTCATTGCCTTCCTTTGTGGCTGAGAGTGTGGAATCTGCCCAAGGTCACTCACTGGCTGAGCAGAGAGTCAGACCTTGGCCTCCTTGGTCCAACACTCAAAGTAGTGCATATATCACACTTGTTCTCTATAAGTGGTGACATTTTAGTTGTTCGGTGTCTTCAAGTTGAGTCTGACTTATGCAGACCCTAGGGTTTTCTTGGCCAGATTTATTCAGAGGAAAGTTCACCATTGCCTTCCTCTAAAGCTGAGAGAGTGTGATTTGCCCAAGGCACCCAGTGGGTTTCCATGGCTGAGTAAACATTCAAACCCAGAGCTCTCTGAGTCCTAGCCCAACACTCAAACCACTATTCCACGCTATCTGTCTGTCTGCATTATATATAATGTTTATTTTAATTACTCTTTTCACATATTGTATCTTGCTTTATCTCTTACACACAAATATAGTGAGGATGCAGAACGTCTGAACTTGTTAGTTCCCTCCCCACCGTACAGATTATTGAAATGGTGTTACGGTTAAGCAAAATGAACACTGAACACTCTAATATTTAGGATTGTAAAGCCATAGTGAGCAACAAAGATAAAGTGAAAGAAAACACAATACCTGCTAGCTCCTCTAGACGCTCAGGACACCACACCAAAATCTTGTATTTTTCCACACTGTTTCTCTCCTAACAGGATGCGGTGGGAAACAAATATATTCCAAAAACAATGGATCCAGGAACACTGAGGCAAATTATCTATCTTCAGCAGATAGTTTACTACCTAGAAATTACCAGTCCAAATATTATCATCCAGTAAAAAGATGAAGAAAAATCAAAATAAAAAGAGTCAGGGAGAGACATGGGAAATGAAGAAAGGGGGAAAATCTTAAGAGAAACCATGAACATCCAAACCATTTCAACAGGAGCAACTCGCATATCATAAAGTTGGAGCTTGCCAGAAAAACAGGTGTAGCAAGTTCCTGAAAAAAGCAGGTGACTATCTGGTATTAATTGACCTGGATGAAATTCTGTATAGGGATAGAAGCAGATATAGGCAAGCTACTCAGAATTTCTGAGTTTTAAATATACCTGAAGGAAAATGAATGTAACAGATCCAAAGTAGAGCTGCACACCATGAATATGTGGATAACAACCAGCTGTCACTATCTCTCCTTTTCATCTAATCCACATGTAGCCATAGATACCCTGATTAGGCATATGAACTCAGTTAATTAGGTGGATATATTAACACTTGATCCAAACAAGACAAAGGGGCTACTGGTCAATGGTATCATATCAGACCCTTGATGTGAACTTAGAATGTCATCCACACTTTGGCAACTTTCAGATTAGATTACTGCTATGTGATGTATATGGGGCTGCCCCTGAAGACTATTCAGATACTTCTTTCTATTGGGTAGAGTACAATGAACTAGACTGTTGAATGGAACAAATCTCATCAGTTCTGACACATCTTCTGGCAAGAGATGGGGTCCATCTTACGATAGTTGGAAGAAGCATTTTTGCCAACAGTCTCAAGAATTTGATCAGGAGGGCTTTAAACTGAGTCAAATGGGGGAGGGAGACAGTATTCTGGAAGGCAAAAGGGCTGGAGAAAATAGTCAAACTGTCATAGAGGGAACAAGGCAAACAGCGCAAGGACCCAACAGTGGGAGGAAAAAAACTTGCACAGGCAGCAAGTAAAGGGAACACATGGTCTTAGATGTCTCTACACTAATGCACAAATAAGCAAGATGAACTCGAACTCCTAGCACTACAAAACAAATATGATATAATAGGCATTACTGAAACCTGGTGGGATGAGTCACATGATTGGAATGTAGGAATAGAGGGGTATAACCTATAAAGGTTATACCCCTTTATAGGAATAGAGGGGAATAGAGGGGTATAACCTGGTGGTGCAGTGGTTAAATGCCAGTACTGCAAGTCACCGCGTTGCAAGTTCGATTCCGGCGGGCTCCAAGGTTCACTCAGCCTTCCATCCTTTCGTAGGTCGGTAAAATGAATACCCAGCTTGTGGGGGCAATTAGCTAACACACATTGGAAACGGTTTAATGCAGTTTAGATGTGTAAATAGCTATTGCTTAAAACAATTTGTAAGCCGTTCTGATAGCCTTGTGGCTGAAGAGCGGGGTATAAATAAAAATAATAATAAATAATAAATAAATAAACAGGCCAAACAGGAAAGGAGGAAGAATAGCATTATATGTCAGGGATATTTACACCAGTGAAGAGATCCATAACATCAATACTGGAAGCCAGGTGGAGAGCATCTGGATAAAAATTAAAGGGGAGGGAAACAACAGGGATGTTATTGTAGGACTCTACTACAGACCCCCAAATCAGACGGAGGAATTAGATGATGCCTTTCTAGAACAGATGAACACACATGCAGAAAGGAGAGACGTAGTACTGATGGGTGACTTCAACTATCCTGATATTTGCTGGAAATCTAACTCAACCAAAACTTCAAGGTCTAGCAAATTCCTTACATGCCTGGAAGACAATTTCATGGTCCAAAAGGTGGAAGAAGCAACAAGGGGGTCAGCTATTTTAGATCTGATCCTAACCAACAGAGATGACCTGGTTAATGGTGTGCAAGTGGTGGGATCCGTAGGTGAGAGTGATCATGTTCTCCTGGAGTTTGTTATACAATGGAAAGGAGAAGCCAGGCATAGTCAGACACACATTTTTGACTTTAGGAAAGCTGATTTCAATAAACTCAGGGAAATACTGGGGGTGATCCCATGGTCAGGAATACTAAAAGAGAAGAGACCTCAAGATGGATGGGACTTTCTCAAAAGGGAGATACTGAAGGCCAGGGCTGGTTTAAGGAATTTTGGGGCCCTCTGCAATGCTTTACTTTGGGGCCCCCATATGACTTGAAGGCACATGGGCAAGAAAGAAAGAAAGAAAGAAAGAAAGAAAGAAAGAAGCCCTTTCTGAGGGAGACAACCCTCAAATTCCCTGTCTCTCTCTCTCACACACACACTCACCCTCTCCGATGTGCCTCTCCCTCCAGCTTCTGCCACGGAGGGCTGCTGTTTCTCTCTCTTTCTCTTTAGTTTTGGAGAGGCTGTTTTGTTTGTTTTTTTAAAAAAGCCAGCAGGAGGTTTTTGGAGGAGGAGGGTAAGAGGGGGCTCCTCCCGGCTGTTCCTTTGTCAGATTAAGGAGGCCAACACGGGGCCCTCTCTTGACCTTGGGGCCCCCTGCCAATGCTGATTTGGCAGACAGGTTAAACCAGCCCTGCTGAAGGCACAATTTCAAACAGTACCATTGAGGAAGAAAAATGGGAGGTGTCTCAAGAAACCAGGATGGATGACTAAAGAAATTTCAACGGAGCTAAGTTTTAAACGGAACATGTATAGGAAATGGAAAAAGGGGGAAATCACCAAAGAAGAATTCAAACAGATAGCAAACACGTGTAGGAGTAAAGTCAGAAAAGCTAAAGCGCAGAATGAGCTCAGGCTTGCTAGGGAGGTTAAGAACAATAAAAAGGGTTTTTTGGGGGTATGTCTGCAGCAAAAGGAGGAAGAAGGAAATGATAGGGCCACTACGTGGAGAAGATGGCAAAATGCTAACAGGGGACAGAGAAAAGGCAGAATTACTCAACACCTTCTTTGCCTCAGTGTTTTCAGAAAAGGAAAAGGGGGACCAACCTGAGGATAATGGAACAGAGGACACAATAGGGGAAATCCAGCTCAGAATAAGCAAAGAGGTAGTACAGGAATACCTTCTTAATCTAAATGAATTTAAATCTCCAGGACCAGATGAAGTACATCCAAGAGTATTAAAAGAGCTGGCAAATGTGATCTCAAAGCCATTGGCAATAATCTTTGAGAACTCTAGGAGAACAGAAGAAGTCCCAGCAGACTGGAGGAGGGCAAATGTTGTCCCCATCTTCAAAAAGGGGGAAAAAGAGGATCCCAACAATTATCGTCCAGTTAGTCTGACATCAATACCAGGGAAGATTCTGGAGCAGATCATTAAACAGAGAGTCTGTGAACATTTAGAAGGCAATGCCATAATCACAAAAAGTCAACATGGGTTTCAGAGAAACAAGTCATGCCAGACTAATCTGATCTCTTTTTCTGATAAAGTTACCAGCTCGGTAGATGAAGGGAATGCTGTGGACATGGCATACCTTGATTTCAGTAAGGCCTTTGACAAGGTTCCCCATGACATTCTTGCAAACAAGCTTGTAAAATGTGGGCTAGACAAGTTACCTGTTCAATGGATTTGTAATTGGTTGACCGGCCGAACCCAAAGGGTGCTCAGCAGTGGCTCCTCTTCGTCTTGGAAAGATGTGACCAGTGGGGTGCCACAGGGTTCTGTCCTGGGCCCAGTGCTATTCAACATCTTTATCAATGACTTAGATGAGGGACTTAGGGGCATACTTATCAAATTTGCATATGACAACAAATTAGGAGGAGTAGCTAATACCCTAGAGGACAGGATCAAAATTCAGAATGACCTGGATAGACTGGAGAGCTGGGCCAAAGCTAACAAAATGAAATTCAATACGGAGAAATGTAAAGTACTGCACTTAGGGCGGAAAAATGAAATGCATAGATATAGGATGGGAGAGACCTGGCTGAACGAGACTACGTGCAAAAGGGATCTAGGAGTCCTAGTAGACCACAAGTTGAACATGAATCAACAGTGTGATGCGGCAGCTAAAAAGGCCAATGCGATTTTTGGCTGCATCAATAGAGCCCACTATAGAAATATAGTGTCTAGATCAAGAGAAGTAATAGTGCCACTGTATTCTGTCTTGGTCAGGCCTCATTTAGAATATTGTGTCCAGTTCTAGGCACCACAATTCAAAAAGGATATTGACAAATTTGAGCGTGTCCAGAGAAGGGTGACTAAAATGGTGAAAGGTCTAGAAACCAAGTCTTATGAGGAAAGACTTAGGGAGCTGGGTATGTTTAGCCTAGAGAAAAGACGGTTAAGGGGCGATGTGATAGCCCTGTTTAAGTATTTGAAGGGGTGTCACATTGAGGAAGGAGCAAGCTTGTTTTCTGCTGCTCCAGAGATGAGAACACGGAACAATGGATGCAAGCTCCAGGAACAGAGATTCCACCTCAACATTAGGAGGAACTTATTGATAGTAAGAGCTGTTCGGCAATGGAACACACTCCCTCGGAGCATGGTGGGGTCTCCTTCCTTTTCAAACAGAGGCTGGATGGCCATCTATCAGGGATGCTTTGATTGTGTATTCCTGCATGGTAGGAGGTTGGACTGGATGGCCCTCGTGGTCTCTTCCAACTCTACAATTCTATGATTCTATGAATGTGAGTCAGCAAGTGTGACATGGCAGCTAAAAAAGCCAATGTGATTTTAGGTTGTATCAATAGGAGGATAGTGTCTAGATCAAGGGAAGTAATAGTGCCACTCTATTCTGCTTTAGTCAGACCTCACCTGGAATACTGTGTCCAGTTCTGGGAACCACAATTCAAGGAAACGGAGAAGCTGGAACGTGTCCGGAGGAGGGCGACCAAAATGGTAAAAGGTCTGGAAGCCATTATGCCCTATGAGAAGCGGCTTCGGGAACTGGGTATGTTTAGTATGGGGAAGAGAAGGTTAAGACGGGACATGATAGCCATGCTTAAATATTTGAAGGGATGTCATACTGAAGAAGGAGCAAGCTTGCTTTCTGTGGCTCCAGAGACTAGGACATGGAGCAATGGACTCAAACTACAGGAAAAGAGATTCTACCTAAATATTAGGAAGAACTTCCTGACAGTAAGAGCTGTTAGGCAGTGGAGTGTGCTGCCTCGGAGTGTGGTGGTCTCCTTCTTTGGAGGTTTTTAAGCAGATTTTAATCTCCACTGCATTTATAAACACACGTGCCAAACCAGTTTCAGTACCTGGCTCCTTGTTCAATATAAGTAAAGAGGTAGAGAACTTTTCCAGCTGGTAAATACAATATTCACCAACATCTTGTTCCTTAGGGCTGAGATTGTGTGATAAATTATGTCTCTTATTGATTCTTTCTGTCGGGGCATGGCAGCGGAAGCATTCTGTACAGAAGTCTAGTTCTGTGCACTGACCATCAGGAGGAGTCCATGTGGAGTCCTTTTTATGACTCTGTGAGGTATTATGTTGTATATTGGTGTCATGTCTATTGTTGTATTATGGAGAAAGGAGTGATCTTTGTGCATACCTTAAGACCCTTAAGTGTGGCTCCTGATATCCCCCAGAAACTCCACAAGCTCTCAGAACCCTCTAATTTTTTTTAAAAAAAAGTCAGGCCAACATCTTGCCCTCCAGGACTGAACAACAGCACCCCAAACCAACATCAAATGTGGCAATTTGCTTTGCTAAGCCCCCTGAGTTCCTCAAGACCCCCCCCCCAAAAATTTAAACCTGAAAATGAAAGCCAGAAGTAACATTATGCCAGTGAAGGGAATAGCCCCCACTCCTTGGGGGGGGGGCTCCCCTGTTTTAAAGGAACATCTTCATCAAAGGCTTGAATTAGCTTAACCGATCTTTCTTGTTATTATCAAGTGTCTTCTGAGGACTGTAATTCTTGGCAGGAGCTTCTACAGGGTAGGTATACAGGCATGTAACTCCAATTAATCTGCAGAAATTGAAGACTCAAATACAATCTTGTTCTAAAAACAACTGCTAAGTATAACAACTTTATTCAATATACAAGATTTAATTTAACCATTCTTAACTGTAGAACTAAATTCCTTACAGTTCATTTTATTAATAGCTCTTATATACATATTGCTTCTAAAAGCAAACTCTTCCCTGGAAAACACAACACCAGCTTAACACCAGTTTGCCTTCAAATGCAGAAATAAGTAAATATAAGCAGGCTAATGTATTATGAACTTTCACAACAGTCAACAAACAAGTCTACATACGCCTACTGAATCAATGCAGTTAAAACATATACACTTGACATATATTTATTGATTCAAACATCCATATGTTTATCTTCAGTTCTGTCTAAAGAAAATCAGAAATCAGAAAACCCCTGCAACCATGCTGCTGAGACTGCTAGACTTCTAGAGGACTGATAAGAACCAGCCTAAAATGCCGTGCCAATTCAACAAATATATTTTTCACAAAAGGTGATTCATCTCAACCATGAAATTTAACCCTTCAGTACCATTTATAGATGTAGTGCTTGTGAGCAGTTAAAAAATCTTGTGCGCTGTTTGGGAACTCATTGATAGCAAGCTGGATGTACACGCTTTAATCTATCAATCATTCAACCACAGCTGAGAAATTATACTGGTTATGTTTTCTGTTGCCTTTGTGATGTGCAAAGTTTAAAAAGGCTGATTTTTTTTTCATTTAGTCACTGTAAATCACAACCAAATGAAATGCCTATTTCATTCAACAAAAATAGCATCTTGTCAGCAAGCAATTTTGTACATCTAGAAACAGAATGGTTTATTTTAAGATGCTTGCAAATCTTTCCAAGGAATTGATCCTGTCAGACGTGACACTCTTTTTAGGGAACAGTTTGACAAGCACTTCATTAACATTGTTAACCAAAGACTCTCTGAACCTCCAGATTGTTGTGTCCCTAAGAAGATAATTGTCAGGAATCTCTTTGTCACTGTGTTCTCTGCAATTGTAAAGAACTCCAATATCTCTGGGAACATCCAGTGTTCGACTATAACCCTGGAGAATGAAGCTGGATGAGGTTTGTACCACTTTCCTTGGATTGACAATCATTTTCCTTGGATTACTGAGCCACAGTCTGTTGGGTTCTTTGTAAATACGCTGCAATATGTTGATTCCTGGGACAGTTTTCCATAATGACATGTTGAATTCATAATCAAGAGAAGAAAATATGTTCTGAGGGAAGAAATTACTTTCAAAAAGGAAAATGCCTGCCTCTGGATTTTGTTCCTCAAGGCTGCTTATCATTGCTTGCCAACTCAGATGTCGAATGGGTAAGATAATTTCATCAATGTCATTAAGAACCACATATTTGCTCCTGTACATATTGCGGTAGATGCAATCATTTAGAGCAATGGTTTTCCCATACAGCCAATCCTTATGAGAGTACCAGAAAGAAGAGAAATTAATATATGAAACAATTGGCCAAGGTACAATCTCAACGGTGCCTTCTGCAACATAAAACTTCAGGACTTGTTCCATCAGTTGGCTGCAACTGTGCAAGTAGATCACCATTTTCTGTGCACCAAGGATTTTATACATTTCCACACTTTGGATGAACTGTAAGACATTGCTATAGTTTTCAAACATGACAGAGAGACAAAGAGTGAATTCAGCAGCAAAGGAAAACATGGGCGAACGATTCTGAATTTCAAACCTTGGTAGCTCTTCAGCTTGACCTTTTGGGGATGAATGAATTGACAGGTATTTTGGATAGCAGATTTGGGGTTCCAAACACAATAAATGTGCTGGACCAAAACGGGTCGCAACACTTTCTTTTTGAATGGCTACGGATGCCCTTTTTATGGCAATTCGACCATCAAGACTACAGCAAAACCAACAATAAAGGTCCTCCACTTTCTTGTAGTCCAGTATTGCAATCACACGCGTTATATTTTGTTCCCTGTTATCATGAAATGAGGATATGATGAATGTTTTGTTATATTTTAATGCTGTGATTGTATCATTGACAATTTTACCTTTGCACGGGTCTGTTGGCAGTTCTGGTGGGACAGGAGAAGGAATCCTGTAGAACACTTGAACACACAGGATGATAAGAAAAGGGACTACGATCCACACATTCCTCTTTCTACAGCAAGGCATTGTCTAATTCTGATGTTGCAACCCAGGAGCTATAGGATTTGAAAAGCAAAAACAAAAGAAAAGGTAAAATCTAAGTTTTACTGTTTACCCATCTAAAATCATGAAATAATTAATATCAAATAAAATGTTATATGAAGGTAGTTACATCATAAGGTCAGTGATTAGAAACTCAGCAATGTGCTTTACTTTCATGGGGAAAATTATTCAAAATAAACAGGAATCGTTTTATTTAAAAATTCAGCTGGCAAATCAATTGAGCCAGAGTGGTTCAAATCCCCACCTTGGGCAAGTCACATTCTCTCAGCCTCAGAGGAAGGCAAAGGCAAACCTCCTCTGAACAAATCTTGCCAAGAAAACCCCATGATAGTTTCACCTTAGGGCTTCCATAAATTGGAAACGTCTTGAAGGCATGCAACAACAATTGCCAAATCTACCACATGCTTTCCAAGTGCCCCAATTTGGTAGGGACTGTTATGATTCATCCTCTACTGTCTCACTTTTCTAGCTGGTTTTAGTTTACTTCAAACTGAGTTCAAAGTGCACAAAGTGTTAATTGAGTTTGCACTCAATTAATTCAGAAAGCGGGGTGGGGGAGAGGAGGGGACAGAATCTTGCCCATCCCAGTAGGCTCAGATAAAAGCAAACTGCTGCATCCTCTCTCAGTGTGTACGTTTTCCTCATTAACAACTATTGGGATTTTGACCACACTCTGACGTTGCTTGGTCATATGTGTCCCAGGTTTCATCTGTGAAATCACAGGATCAGAGTTGGAAGAGACCACAAGGGCCATCTAGTCCAACCCCCTGCCCTGCAGGAATACACAATCAAAGCACCCCAGACAGATGGCCCTCCAGCCTCTGTTTAAAAACCTCCAAAGAAGGAAACTCCACCACATGGAGGCAGTGCATTCCACTGCCAAACAGCTCTTACTGTCAGGAAGTATTTCCTAATGTTTAGGTGGAATCTCTTTTCCTGTAGTTTGAGTTCATTGCTCCAATGTCCTAGACTCTGGAGCAGCAGAAAACAAGCTTGCTCCATCCTCAGTATAACAAATGTTGGTGGTATGCCACCAAGCATGTATTCAAATCCTAATATACTAGATGTTTTACAGTAAAGAGAGACAGTTAAAGAAAACAAGTAAAATGGAAAGGAGGGATAAACTTTGCAACCCCTATAAATGAACCTTCTTCATTTTTCACACTGCTGTGAATGGGGGGAATATGCTCCTTTCTCCCTACTAGTGGAGAGGGGTGAAAGAAACCCTCCCAACACTATGAAGAGGTAGTTGTTTGCTTTCAAGTCATTTCCAACTTATGGCAACTCTAAGGCAGACCTATTGATAGGCTGGCCAGTCTCTCCCAAGTCTTCTTGGGAATGATGGGTTAGCCAATCCTTTTCTCTTATGCCTCCTCAGCAGAACTGCAATGCTGAATACAGTAGCATCCCCACATCCTCTGATTCGCCATCTGCTGATTCAATTATCCATGGATGGCGATGGCGAGGGATGGTGAGAGGGGAAGGGTGGGAGGAGGCGAGCTCGCCTTCCCCTTCCCCGGGACAGTTCTGGTGGCACAGGACTCCGGTGATGCGCGGAGATGGCAGGGGATGGGTGTGAGTAGGCGAGTTCACCTCCTTTCTCCCTCCCTTGTCTGCAGGGGGGGAGTGTCTGGTGGCGGTGGTGAGGGTGTTCACTATTATCCATGGATTTCACTACCTACAGCGGGGTCTGGAACCAATCCCCTGGGGAAACAGGGGTCCTACTGTATGTGCTTTTCTCACAAAGAATGGAATGTGAAATGTAGACAGCATGGCTTTGATTAGGAAACCAGTGATAACACGCTAGCAACCATTAGCAATTTGTGAAGGCCGCAAGGATTTTCATGAACTTGCCTTAGTGGGGTCAGTCTACAGCACCTTTGGGTATTAGAAAGGCTTGCAAGCTTTGTTTGTGTATTGAAATAAGTCTCACTTCCCCTTGAACTGCTTGTAATGCTGTTACTCTGCAAAATGTAACAAGCTAAATTTTGGCATTAGCCAACAAAGTGAGAGCTATTCCGCTCCAGGGAAAGGCAATGGGCAAGCCGGTAGCTCGCAACGTTTCCAAACTTGGCAGAAAAAAAAAAAGTCCTGTGGGCTTGTTTAACCTGGCTTTTTTTTAATACTAAAAAATCACACCCTTTGGGTGTAGGCTTTACATGCTAATGAACTGAAAATAAATAATGGCATATTATGGGATGGCCATATGTAACATTCAAACTAGGCATGCCTACGAATCATGGTCTACTGATCTGCGATGTAGAGGTAGAACTACAGCAGGACCCCTGTATCCACTGGGGATTGGTTCTGGGGGACCTGTGGATACCGAAAACCATGGATAATAGCGAACACCATTGAAAATATGGGGACTTCTGGTTTAAAATACCATACAGTTGCCTTGGAGGAACCAGAAAATGGCTAGAGAGAACATATTTTCTAGGAAGATTCTATGGTATGTGTGCTGTATTGTGTTAATTGAATCAGTGGATAATGAATCAGTGGATATGGGGGTCCTACCGTATTGATACGTTTCATGTAAAACTGTACAAAGACATGACTGTTTGCCTGTTCTTGCACATCTGCTTTCTGGACTGAATCCCCAGGCATTTCTTTCACTGTGCCAAATAAAACAGAGATGGCTCTTATATCAGGACCCAGCAGGGAACAAACCCAAGTTACTTTGGGGATAACAGTACCATGGGGTTTTCCTAGCAACATTTATTCAGAGGGGAATTTACCTTTGCCTTCCTCTGAGGCTGAGAGAGTGTGACTTCTCCAAGGTCACCCAGTGGGTTTTCATGGCCAAGAGGGTATTTGAACCCTGGTCTCAAGTCATAGTCCGATCTCAAACCACTATACCACACTGGCTCTTTAAAGCGGAGACCCCTTTATTTTCTATTATTATATGGGGTTTTTCCCCCCTCTTTCTAGTGAGGGAAGGCTAGGAAGTTAACCCTCACCCCTTCATTAGGGGTTTTGCCTGAGTGGAAACTGGAGAAGCCTCCTGTACCTTTAATGGTTGTGTAGAAAAGGGAATTTCAGCTGGAGTTGCATGACAAGCAACACAGGGTGAAATCCTCTCTTCTACACAACCATCAAAGGTATAGAAGCTTTTTTCTACTTTCAGCCCAGCAACCCTACAAACTATAAATAAATCACCTCCCTTTAATAGGTTAGCATTAGCAATCACTTGACTACCTTTATTAATATGTGGTTGCTCTATGGGGGGATCCTTAGGGAGGCCTGATTTGTCCTTTTTTTTCTGTCTTTTGGCTGTCAGGAAAAGATCCTTCTGGGAAGAAAGTAAAAGTTGGATCCTATGAAATAAAAAAAATGGACCCTCTGGTTTCGTTACCAGGTATGAACCAGACCCATCTTCCTGTCTAAATAGGCCTTTTGAATGTAGAAGAACCTGCAATTAGGTGTGTGATTTTTAATATGCATTGTGTATTTCATGTCTTTTTCATGGTGTTTAATGTTGTAAAAGTAGTACTTTTAATGGGATTGCTGGAGTAATGCCTTTACAATTTTTGTACTCCATACCAGTGGTTCTTAACCTGTGGTCGGGGACCCCAGGGGTCCATGATGTTCTCACAGGGGGTCTGCAAAGCCTGCAGGCTGCTCAGCCCATCTCCAGGCAAAGGCTGGTTGGCTGGCTTGGCCTGCGCATTGCCATTCAATCCATCCAGCCACAAACTTGCAGGAAGAAGCTAGAGAAAAGTCTTCTCTCCCCCTCCAGTGCTTTGAGGGAGGGTTTAACTGATGGTGTAATTGTGTTGTTGTTGTTGTTACGGTTTTAAATCTTGAGTTAAGTCTTGGGGGTCCGTGGAAACAAAAGATATTCAAAGGGGGGCCCTGATAAAGAAAAGATTAAGAACCACTGCTCCATACTACTGTATATGGTAAGTTGCTTTACACCCCATTTGGAAGAAAAATACAAAGCAAATAAATAAGACAATCTTTTCTGCTCCTGGCCTGTGAGGAAGAACACCCCAAACTCAACAAATGTAGGGGTTTTATATCCCTTTCTTTACAGTATATCCCTTTCTTTAGCTCCTGATGGTCCTCCTTCCCCACCAACAACTCCTCCTAAGTGGGGAGGTGTCTGTGGTTTAGGACCATTTTAAAAGGTTCTAATGGTGTGGGACCCTCTTTTTAAAGAGAAGTCTTCAAAACCCCTTAAATCAATCAGTCAATCTCAATCAATGAATTAATCAATTTTCCCTTTCTAAATGGGCCTTTCTTAAACGATACCCCCACCTCATCTCATCCAAATATGGTTACTAGACAGTTTCCCAAAATACTAGTGTGTGTGTTTCCATGCCCCACTAATACAGGCGTCTTCCCTTCATTTAGGAATTCAGTTATTTGCCCCCCCAAATATATATACATATAGATATAGATAGATATATAGATTCAATAATATTTCTCTTTAAATGTAACTTTAAAGAGAAGTATTACAGAATATAATATAATATTGAATATTTACAGATATATGTATTATAATATTGAATATATATATATTTATAAACAGCTTCATTTCTTTGTAATTCTGGATAGTCAAATCAATGCCAAGGGAAGAAAAAAAGGCGAGTGAAGAAGAAAGCACCTTGGAGGTCTTTAAACAGAGGCTGGATGGCCATCTGTCGGGGATGCTTTGATCAAGATTTCCTGCGTGGCAGGGGGTTGGACTGGATGGCCCTTGTGGTCTCTTCCAACTCTGCAATTCTATGATTCTATGATTCTATGATATATATATAGGCCTGGAGACGAACAATCCATAATGCTGCAGCCTTATTTGAGAACTCAAGCCGAACAAACCTTGAAAAGAAACGACAACGCAGAAAGAATCACAACCTGGAAACATCACCCAAGGAGACCTTCTGCTGTGCTTTCTGCAACCGGACTTATTTATCTCGGATTGGCCTTTTTAGTCACCAGCGCCCTTGCAGAAAGTGCGGGATGAGTCCTTCCTGAATCTTCGTTTGCAAAGAAAAGCCAGAGAGAGATTGAATATAACATTTAATATATAGAGATATTATATATATATATATATATATATATATATATATATATATAATATAAATATTATTGAATATAATATTGAATATATATATATTATATGTAATATAATATTGAATATATTATATATTATATTCAATAATGTTTATATTATATATATATATATAATATCTCTATATATTCAATGTTTATATATATATATTTTCAATATTATATATATTAAATGTTACATTATACAATGTAATATTGAATATATATATATATATATATATATATAAAACATTGAATATATATGTGTAAACATTATTGAATATAATATAATATTCAACATATATAAATACATAGAGAGAAAGGGACAGATTCTTTGGGAAGGAGATGGTTTGCTTCTTTTTTAACAATTTAAATTACATTGGTATTTTAAAAACTTGCTTCCCAATGAATATGGGGCTCCTCCTGCAAGTGGGAGACCGTGTCCCTCAGCCCTTTGCCCCCCAGAGACTGAGGGAGGCCTCCAGGAAGGGAAAAGGGATCCTCCTCTCCTCTCTACCTGCTTGCTTCTGACAGGTCTTCCTTCCTTTTCCTTCCTTCCTTCCTTCCTTCCAAGGGCCCCTCTGCCTCCGCCTCCTCCAACCTGGCGGGGACTCTGTGTGTCTCTGGCGCCCCCTCTCGGCGACGCTCGGCCCTCGCAGCCCACAAACAGCCCCCCTCCCCAGCCAAGAAGGGGAAAAAGGCGGGAATCCTCTTCTGTCCCAACCTGAGGGGAAAAGCACTTGGTTTCCCACTTGAGCTGTCTGCGGGGGTGAAGGGGATGTGCAGCTTTGGGGGAGGGATTTGGAAATATGTAACCTTTCCAGGGGAGAAGTCTTTTCAAACGGGCCATTGATATTAAAGTTACAGTGCATTGTTAATAGCGCTATTATTCCACTTTAACTGCACTGGCTGCCCTCTGTGGAATCCTGGGATTTGTAGTTCAGGGAGGGGCATTGAGAACGCTCAGCCAGAGAGCCCTTAGACCCCACTGGACTACAAATCCCAGGATTCCACAGGAGGAGGCAGCCAGAGCAGCTGAAGTGGAATAATAGCCTAATAACAGTGTAGTGTAACTTTAACATAATAAAGGGAAGTCCCTTATTTGAGGGTCAGAAAGCTTGTCCCTCAGAGGACTGGAAACAATTATTATTATTATTATTATTATTATTATTATTTTCCTTGGTCTTTATCCGGGCTGTGAGGCCGTGTTCTGGAAGAGTTTACTTCTGACATTTCACCTGCATCTGTGGCTGGCATCTTCTCTGAATTAATCTTCTCTGAAGATGCCAGCCACAGATGCAGGTGAAACATCAGAAATAATCTCTTCCAGAACACGGCCTCACTGGAAAATCTATGGATGCCGGCCGTGAAAGCCTTCGACTTCACATCGTCATTATCAACAACACCATTATTATTATTATCGTAATTCATTCCCTCCCGCAAAGGCTGGGACCAAAAGTGGCTCACAGTTTTAAAAACACACAATTAAAACATAGAAAAAGTGCACATTAGAACAGAATTACAGTAGGACCCCCATATCCACTGATTTGTTATCCACTGATTCAATTATCCACAGGACAGAAAACAGCATACCTACCATAGACTCTTTTTAGAAAATGTGCCCTCTCTAGCCATTTTCTAGGTCCTCCAAGGCAACTTTGTGGTATTTTAAACCAGAAGTCCTATTATTTTCAATGGTGTTCACTATTATCCATGGTTTTCAGTATCCACACCCACCCACCCCCCGAACCAATCCCAGCAGATACGGGTGTCCTACTGTAAACCAATAACATCATTAAGGCAACATCAAAATATTTAAAAGAAACTATTCCATATTATAAAGGAAGTCCTCTATGGATACTTGAAATTAATAGGGAACCCTATGATTCTATTATTTTCAATGAGACAAACACCAGAAATTCACCATAGAATCGTATTGGAGGACCTAGAAATGCCTAGAGAGGGCATGTTTTTTTCAGATGTGGATAAGTAAAACCGTGGATACCAAATCTGTGGATATGGGGGACAACCTGTATGTCAATTTTACAGAGAAACGTATGCTAAATTAACTTTTTACAAAGTAAAATTCTGGGCAAATTCCCTCTCTACCTCACAATCCACTCCTGCCAGTCAATCTGAATCTATACACCCAGCCTCACAAGGGCCCCCTCCCTCCTACCTCTCACTCCCTCAGCCACTCACCACCTACATATAAAACAAGGCAATATTATTTTCCTAAAATAATAGCGTGTAGTTGAACTGTGTGGACCTTTGAAATCTACTATAATGGTGTATGTTACACTGGGTCAGCTAGTAGTAGTAATAGTAATAACAACACTCCAATATACAGTTGTCCCTCCACATTCGCGAACTTGACATTCGCGGTTTTGGTTATTCGCGGTTTTGGGAGGGGTGGGGAGGCCTTCGCGGGACCCCCGGAGTCCCTCCGGAGGCCCCGCGAAGGCCTGGGGAAGGAGGGAAGAAGGGCCGGGGAGACCTCCGCGGGGCCTAGCAAGGCCCCGCGAAGGCCTGGGGAGGGAGGGAGGAGGGGCTGGGGAGACCTCCACGGGGCCTAGCAAGGCCCTGCGAAGGCCTGGGGAGGGAGGGAGGAAGGGCCGGGGAGACCCCCGCAGGCCCTAGCAAGGCCCCACGAAGGCCTGGGGAGGGAGGGAGGGAGGAAGGGCCGGGGAGACCTCCGCGGGGCCTAGCAAGGCCCCGCAAAGGCCTGGGGAGGGAGGGAGGGAGGGAGGGAGGGAGGGAGGGCTGGGGAGACCCCCGCGGGGCCTAGCAAGGCCCCGCAAAGGCCTGGGGGGGGAGGGAGGGAGGGAGGAAGGGCCAGGGAGACCCCCGCGGGGCCTAGCAAGGCCCCGCAAAGGCCTGGGGAGGGAGGGAGGAAGGGCCGGGGAGACCCCCGCGGGGCCTAGCAAGGCCCCGCGAAGGCCTGGGGAGGGAGGGGGGAGGGGAGTCGTTATTCGCGGATTTTTCACATTCGTGGGGGTCCGCGGAACGGAACCCCCGCGAATGTGAAGGGACGACTGTATATCTTTTGCAATCCCAGATCAGTTATGCATTTTAACCAATTTTTCCAAGGATTGATAGAGCCCTTGCTATGATATTGATATGTGAAAATATATTCAAAGCTCTCTTCCTTTTAAAAATAATAATAATTTTCAGCACAGTCTGAATGTCAGGATTGTATACAGAGGAGAAGCTTCTACCCATGAACCTACTGAATAGAAGAATGGAACCCAGTAACAATTTCTATAAAAATGCCCTGCTTAGAAGGAAGAGCAAGGGCCATCTAATCCAACACATTCCCAAGCAGGAATACACAACTAAAGGACTCCCAAAAGATGGCCACTCAACTCTGTTTAAAGATCTCCTAAGAAGCCGAGTATAACACCCTCTAAACTAGTCCATTCCACTGTCTCTCTTACCATGAGGTTCCTCCTAAAGTTTAGGTGGAATCCCTTTTCTTGTAATTTTAATGTTGGTTCTCGTTTTGGTCTCTGCAGTAGCAGAAAACAAGCTTGCTCCCACTTCTATGTGGCATCTCTTCAAGTGTTTAAACATGGCTATTGCATCACGTCCCAACTTTGTCTTCTCCAAGATAAACCACTCCTCCTATCACAGTCCTCTCCACTTTACGGAGATGTATTCATTTCTCTTTAAAACATAGTTACGGGGTGTGTGGTTTGCCAAGGAACACAGCAGACGTGTGATTGTTGCGCTCTGACCAAACTGGCAATTTAAGCTACTATAAAGGCAAGAAAAAGGCATAATATTAGCCCATAGACCAGCTATAAATGGCCAGCAACAAAAGGACAGCAGAGCTCTCTCTCTCTCTGTGACTTTTCTTCACAAACAAGATTATGGAAGGACACATCCCGCGCTTTCTGCAAGTGCGCTGATGACTGAAAAGACCAATCCGAGATAAACAAGTCCGGTTGCAGAAAGCACAGCAGAAGGTCTCCTTGGGTGATGTTTCTGGGTTGTGATTCTTTCTGCGTTGTCGTTTCTCTTCAAGACTTGTTCGGCGTGAGTTCTCAAATAAGTCTGCAGCATTGTGGATAGTGCATCTCCATGCCTCCCGATGTGAGGCCAGGACAGACCATTGTTGGTGGTCAATTTGGCCGAGCCTGAGATGTTGTTTCAGGGAGTTTTTGTATCGCTTTTTCAGAGCACCCCTCTTACGCTGACCTGTGGCGAGTTCACCATAGAGTCCTATTTTTGGGAGGTGATGGCCCTCCATCTAGAAACGTGCCCTGCCCAGCGCAGCTGTGTTCTCAATATAAATGACCAACAACAAAAGGACAGCGGAGCAATCCATTACAATTACTACCCGTCCAAAAAAGAGGCAAAGATTAGCCCTGAGCAGAACGACTCCACTGCTTCAGACCCTATGACGAAAGGCTCCTTCAAGACTCCAAGAGGAAGTAAGCTGGTATTTTCCCCGATGGCGGATTTATCCCTCCCAGAACAGCTGGAAAAATTGAGGGAGCAACTACCTTGTGACCAAACGATAACATTAGAACCTCTGTACTCTAAATTGTCCTTGATCTTAGAAAAGATCAAAGACTTAGAAAATACAATGTCTGAGTCTTTCCAAAGAGGGGTCCGTCATGAAAATCAGATTAAAAAGCTAGAGGAAGATAATCTGCAGCTGCAGTTAAAAATCAAAGGGAACGAAGACAGAACATCAGAATTAAGGGGACCCCTGAACACGTCCCTAAGGAACAACTGCTGGACGCAATGATAGAGTGGATAAATAAGGTTGCCCCAAACTCTGTCCTTACACTGACGGACATTGAGCATCTTCACCGCTCTCTAGGGTTGAAGCGACCGGATAACAAGCCACCTAGAGACATCCTAATCAGATTCACCCACTACGCAAAGAATGCGGCAGCAATGACCGCCTTGATAGCGGTCAAAGATGTCTGCTACGACTAACAGTCAGATCACTGTCTATAATGATCTCTTGGTACACACCCTCAAAAGGCGGCAGGCCTTTCGACCCTTCACCACTCTCCTCAGGCAAAATGGGGTGAAGTACAGATGGGGCTCCCCCTTTAAGCTGATATTCCAGTGGGGCTCTGGCTCCCTGACAGTTTCGACACTTATGCCACTTCCAGCCCTATTCAAATCTTTAGATGTTCTCCTACCAAGAGAGCTGGAGAAGCAAGCACTGCATGATAAAAAAGATCACAAGAGTACTGGGAGAAAAATCACATTAACATCAATGAATCACTGCATACAACTTAATTGTTTTATGTCATTTCTTATTCATCAACAATTGCAACAAACAATTTGTAGTTTATCACCAATTTTTACATGTAGTGGAATATAATCGTTTTCATACTGATGTTAACCACATGACATGCCCAAGTGTTTTAACCTATATGTGCAGTAATCTAAATTGAACCTACAATGTATTGCTCATTCAAAAGTAACTTTAAAACAAACTCTCAGTTGGCACGTGTTGTAGTCTGTTACCGTGTTCTATATTGACGTGTTTGTTCAATAACAGTTGCAATTTGTCTCCAATTTACATCAAACACCAGGAGATTCTTAATAACACATTGCAGTCATTATGCAACTATTAAATGAATTCATACACCTTTAAGAGATTACAACTTCAACTTGTGTGGAACTACAATTCCCATAAAGTTCAATTTGCTGACTTTGAATAGTGCATTTTTGATAAGGCAAAAAGAACGTCAAAACTAACATTTAATTCTAACACAGAGTTCAAACAGAAATAGAATACATTTGGTAATCCAAACATAACTTCAAAATTCCACTCATATCCCAAAGGGTTGAAGTCCATTTCAAAATCACAGCATTTAGGTTTCTGCTGGCAGCGAGCAGGTATAGCATGCAACATCAAGAGTCTAGGACCATAATCGGACCCTCAGAGACAGGGACGGCATTCAGAACATGTCAGGTTGAAAAACACAACAGCTAGGCAGCCAAACCAGCATCCAGGAATCATGCACTGGAGGCACATAGCAACAAACAGTTACCTAAATGGTTAATAAGATGACCGTTTCAAACCAGGTCTTCTTCAGTGATCAAAATGGGTGGTATTTGTACCATACTGCCATTTCTTTATATATAACATAAAATCAAAATAGTCTAGTTAGAATTAGCATTCAAATAAATGAATTCAATGTGACATATCATATTAATGAGCTATACCTGTCTTGCAGTCAAACCAGATTTGATCATATTCCTTTACCTGCAACATGTGATATGTCTTCGTTATCCCGTAGTTTAAATAACCTGGATTTTGGTTTACATCTTAAGATAATCACAGAGATTTAAAGAGACAAATGTCTCCCTTATTCGGGGGAACTTTAACATAATGGCCGCTGCAACTACTTACAGAAAAGATGAAAAAATCTATCAGTTCATTTAAACCACAGGGTCTACTTGTGTGTAACTGAAATATCCAAATAGATTCCTTTTGTAAAAGTCGGGTTTGAATGCATTGTTTGTTGTAAGGACTGGATTTTAATTTTTCTATGACAACTTTTTTTAAAGATTCTGGAGTAGGTTCTTTTGATAAAAAGTGTTCCGCTAAGGGACTCTCCAAAGGACGTGTCTGAATCCAACTTTTATGCTCAGAAATGTGAGATTTAAGACGTCTAGAGGGCTGAACCATGTACCAAAGATCACATGGACAAATTATGGCATAAATCACATTTTCTGATTCACAGTCTGAATATGATTTAAGGTAATATGATGCCTGTAACTGCAGATGTTTAAAACTTTTCAGGTTTAATGACTGAGGGCAGCAGCTGTACCGACCGCATCAAAAAGTCCTGTGGTGTAAGTTTTATTGGATTCATGGGGATTAAAGTCTGAGTGAATAAGAATATCTTTAATATCTTTTATTCTTCTGAGCCCCAAAATTGGCAGCTCTATACAGCCAGGGATATTTTGGACAACATGCTAGTATTTCTGAACGATAGATTTTATACCTTGGGTGGCCTGATTATAATGGAAAGATGTGATTATTCTATTTGAGACAGATTTCATAGATGATGTTAAAAGGGAATCCCTATTTTTACTAGAAGGTCCTTTTCTTACTGTTTCCATTATTTTTAAAGGGTAGGATCTATCTCTTAGATCCTGCTGATGCTGACAAAGGTATATTTTGTAGCACCTTATTAACTGCGCTGATCAGTGATGAGTTATATCTCCAGAGTGTTGTGTCCCTAATTAGGTATTTTCTGGATAGTAATGGTTGGAGGGGAAGTCTGCAATGATACTTTATAGCGACATCCATAGGAACTACCACGGTGCCTCCATATCCCTGGAGGACAAAGTGAACAGACGTCTGGACCACCTTCCTGGGATTGACAATCATCTTCGTAAGTTCAAGGATCTCTTTCCTCTCTGGTTCTCGGAGAACATGATGCAGGATGTTGACTCCAGGTACCATGTTCCAAGACGGAATGTTGATGGAATTGGAGGTGAATACTGTGTTAGGAAATACATAGTTTTGAAAGAGGAAAACGCCAATCTTTGAATTTTGTTTTTCAAGGCTCTTCATCATGGTTTTCCAATTTGTATGCTTGATGGGCAGAATAATTTCATCTACATCGTTCAGTAGCACATACCTGCTCCTGTACATATTCCGGTAAACACAATCATTTAAGGCTGCAATTTGTCCATAGTAGCCAATTTGGGTCCCATCACCTGTGGAAAGCCATTCTGTAGAAACATTAAGGTAGGATGTGATTGGCCAGGGAACTATCTCCAGAGTCCCTTCAGCCACATAAAACTCCAGAACTTTCTCCATCAGTTGGCTGCAGCTGTTCTTATAGATGACCACTTTTTGCATCCCAAGGAGCTTATACATTTCCATGCTCTGTATGAACTGCAAGACATTGTTGTAATCTCCAAACATGGTGGAGATACACACTGTAAATTCCACAGGAAAGGTCTCAGATTTCCGGTTTTTAATTTCAAACCAAGGTGACGGGCTGACATCCTCGTTAGGAAATGCGTGCAAGGCCACGTAATGGGGCTCACAGTTTGTGGGTTCCACGCAGACCATGTCTGCCACTACATACGGAAATCCAAATCGATCCGAATGGACATTTGTCACCACCTTGGAGATGTAGACTTCATCCTTGGCCAGGCAACAAAACCAACAATAGTGTTCCTTGACTTTCTCATGATGCACAATACCAATAACCCGAATCAGCTTCTCCTTCCTGTTATCAAAATATGCGGCAATGACTAATGTGCTGTTGTCCTTTAAAAATGAAATTGAATTGTTGGTGACTTCTCCTCTGCAAAGACTTTTCTCTTTCTTAACTATTTTTGTTAGATGAGGGTATTTCTGTATCCGGTGGTAGGAAACAGTGAGCATGGAAGCAAAAGCCACCAGACATAGCCCTGTGGCCAAGTAGATTTTCCTTCTGGAGCTGATCATTCTAACTTGGCTCTGCGCCAGCATGTGTGTTACCAATGAGCCTGCAACAGACAGAAGGCAAGGCAAATCGATCACTCTGGGGATTTTGAATGCATGAGATTGAAAACACAGATTAATTGGATAGCAAATAGTAAACTGCAGATATTCAAGCAAGTGTAACTCAATAGATGCCTCATCCTGCAAGGGCAAAGAAGTCTATGATGCAAGAATGTCATTTGTAACACCAGGTTTCTAGAAGCTGTGATTGGGATTTCCTAGCTGTCAGCTCCAAAGTTCAATCCTATGACAATAGAGATTACTACCCTGTTAGTGACATATCTGAGTCTAAGTCCACCTTACACCTGCGTATGTCTTAAAAAAAACATTATTACAGAGGTTAGTAGTCTCTTCTACTTTCTGTAATGGCCAATGAGACGTCTCCCTTCCCCAAACAGACTCACATAGTTTTAGCCCTCTTGAATGGCCATTCTGTGGCTGGTGATAAGTATATATGATGTTTTTTGGGGGAAACGCCACAATACTTTATATGGAGGGACTATAGTCTATAGTGGGTCCAGGAGGGGGAAAATGGGTCCCATTATCCTGCTGACGTAGCAAGTCACATTAAAATTCTCCCCAGACTCCCAATAGAACTGCTGAAGCCCCCCCTCCCTCCGCCGCCGCCTCCATTGCCATTCTGAGCTTCGTAAAGAGCATGGGGAAACTGTAGAGGTGCCTGGCCATGTCCCCATAGCCAGAAACAAGAGAGGGAACTTTGATGTATACCACAACTCCTGAGCCAGACTGCTGCTCTTACGTGAGTAGAGGTAACGAACATTGAAGAAAAGTTCTGTAGCTCCCAGTCCACTCTGCTCTTCTACATTGAATGGGGGCATATGGTTTTATACTTCGGACACTCTGCGTCAGGATATGTGCGGATGGCACTGGATGACACTTTGCTGAGGCCTTCCTGCGGCTGGTAGCAAACATCTGTATATACATAATTTGTTGCTGTTGTTGTTGTTTACCTTTGAGTCATTTCTGACTTATGGTGACTCTAAGGCGAGCCTATCATGGGGTTGCCTTGGCAAGATTAATCCAGGAAAGGTTTTCCATTGCCTTCCTTTGAGGCTGAGAGTGTGTGATCTGCCCTGAGCAGAGATTCAGACCTTGGCCTCCTGGATCTAGCCCAATACTCAAAACAGTACTGTAGATATACTGTATTATACTTTCTCCCTAAAAGTGGTGATATTTTAGTTGTTCGGTGTCTTCAAGTTGAGTCTGACTTATGGAGACCCCTTCATAGGGTTTTCTTGGCCAGATTTATTCAGAGAAGGTTTACCATTGCCTTCCTCTAAAACTGGGAGAGTGTGATTTGCCCAAGGCACCCAGTGGGTTTCCATGGCTGAGTAAACATTCGAACCCAGAGCTCTCTGAGTCCTAGCCCAACACTCAACACTGTATTGATACTTTTTATGTAAAACTGTACAAAGACATGACTGTTTGCCTGTTCTTGCATGTCTGCTAGGTGGACTGAATCCTCAGGCATCTATTTCACTGTTCCAAGTAAACAGAGTTGGCTCTTATACCAGGACCCAGCAGGGAACAAACCCAAATTGCTTTGGGGATAACACTACCATGGGGTTTTCCTGGCAACATTTGTTCAGAGGGGAGTTTACCTTTGCCTTCCTCTGAGGCTGAGAGAGTGTGACTTCTGCAGGGTCACCCAGTGGGTTTTCATGGCCAAGAGGGTATTTGAACCCTGGTCTCAAGTCATAGTCTGATCTCAAACCACTATACCACACTTGCTCCTTAAAGCGGAGACCCCCTTATTTTCTATTACTATGTGGGGTTTTCTCCCTCTTTCTAGTGAGGGAAGGCTAATAAGTTAACCCTCACCTCCTTGTTAGGGGTTTTGCCTGAGTGGAAACTGGAGAAGCCTCCTGTACCTTTAATGGTTGTGTAGAAAAAGGGAATTTCAGCTGGAGTTGCATGACAAGCAACACAGGGTGAAATCCTCTCTTCTACACAACCATCAAAGGTATAGAAGCTTTTTTCTGCTTTCAGTCCAGCAACCCTACAAACTATAAATAAATCACCTCCCTTTAATAGGTTAGCATTAGCAATCACTTGACTACCCTTATTAATATGTGGTTGCTCTATGGGGGGATCCCTAGGGAGGCCTGATTTGTCCTTTTTTTTTCTGTATTTTTGCTGGCAGGAAAAGATCCTTCTGGGAAGAAAGTAAAGTAAAAGATGGATCCTATGAAATAAAAAAAATGGATCCTCTGGTTTCGTTACCGGGTGTGAACCAGACCAGTCTTTCTGTTTAAATAGGCCTTTTGAATGTAGAAGAACCTGCAATTAGGTGTGTGATTTTTAATATGCAATGTGTATTTCATGTCTTTTTCATGGTGTTTTAAATTAATGTTGTGAAAGTAGTACAGTACTAGTGTGTGTGTTTCCATGCCCCACTAATAGAGGCCTCTTCCATTCATTTAGGAACTCAGCTATTTGCCCCCCAATATATATATATATATATATATATATATATTCAATAATATTTCTCTTTAAAGAGAAATAGTATTGAATAGACTATAATATTACATATATAGAGATGTATATTATATCTAATCTAATCTTGAATATATAAAAATATTATTGAATACTGTATAATATTGAATATATATATATATATATATATAAACATTATTATGCTGCAGCCTTATTTGAGAGCTCACGCCAAACAAGTCTTGAAGAGAAATGACAATGCAGAAAGAATCACAACCTGGAAACATCACCCAAGGAGACCTTCTGCTGCGCTTTCTGTAACCAGACCTGTTTATCTCGGATTGGCCTTTTCAGTCATCAGCGCACTTGCAGAAAGCGCGGGATGAATCCTTCCTGAATCTTCATTTGTGAAGAAAAGCCAGAGAGAGAGAGAGAGAGAGAGAGAGAGAGAGAAAGATTGAATATAATATAATACTGAATATATATGTGTGTATATATATATATATATATATATATATAGAATATATATATGTAAACATTCAATAATATATATATTCAATATATATATATATATATATATATATATATACATACACTGTATATATATGGCTTTTCTCCGCAAACAAAGATTCAGGTAGGACTCTTCCTGCGTTTTCTGCAAGCGCGCTGATGACTAAAAAGGCCAATCCAAGATAGACAAGTCCGGTTGCAGAAAGCACAGCAGAAGGTCTCCTTGGGTGATGTTTCTGGGTTTTATATATATATATATAAAACATTATATATAAAGCATTGAATATATATGTTTAAACATTATTGAATATAATATCATATTCAACATATATGAATACATAGAGAGAAAGAGGCAGATTCTTTGGGAAGGAGATGGTTTGCTTCTTCTTTTTTAACAATTTAAATTACATTGGTATTTTTTAAACTTGCTTCCCAATGAATATGGGGCTCCTCCTCCTCCTGCAAGTGGGAGACCGTGTCCCTCAGCCCTTTGCCCCCCAGAGACTGAGGGAGGCCTCCAGGGAGGGAAAAGGGATCCTCTCCTCTCTACCTGCCTGCTTCTGACAGGTCTTCCTTCCTTTTCCTTCCTTCCTTCCAAGGGCCCCTCTGCCTCCGCCTCCTCCAACCTGGCGGGGACTCTGTGTGTCTCTGGCGCCCCCTCTCGGCGACGCTCGGCCCTCGCAGCCCACAAACAGCCCCCCCCCCCGCCAAGAAGGGGGAAAAGGCGGGAATCCTCTTCTGTCCCAACCTGAGGGGAAAAGCACTTGGTTTCCCACTTGAGCTGTCTGCGGGGGTGAAGGGGATGTGCACCTTGGGGGGGGGGATTTGGAAATATGTAACCTTTCCAGGGGAGAAGTCTTTTCAAATGGGCCATTGATATTAAAGTTACAGTGCATTTTTAATAGCGCTATTATTCCACTTCAACTGCTCTGGCTGTGCCTGTGGAATCCTGGGGTTTGTAGTTCAGGGAGGGGCACTGAGAACGCTCAGCCAGAGAGCCCTTAGACCCCACTGGACTACAAATCCCAGGATTCCACAGGAGGAGGCAGCCAGAGCAGCTGAAGTGGAATAATAGCGCTAATAACAGTGTAGTGTAACTTTAACATAATAAAGGGAAGTCCCTTATTTGAGGGTCAGAAAGTTTGTCCCTCAGAGGACTGGAACCAAGTATCATCATCATCATCCACTACCCCCCCCCACCCACCCAAAGGCTGGGAACCAAAGTGGCTCACAGTTTTAAAAACACACAATTAAAATATAGGAAAATGCACATTAAAACAGAATTACAGTAGGTTCCCCGTATCCACTGATTCATTATCCACAGGACACAAAACAGCACACCTACCATAATGGCTTTTTTAAAAATGTGTCCTCTCTACCCATTTTCTAGGTCCTCCAAGGCAACTCAATGGTATTTTAAACCAGAAGTCCCATTGTTTTTAATGGCATTTGCTATTATCCATGGTTTTCGGTATCCATGCCCCCTCCCCAAACCAATCCACAGCAGATATGTGGGTCCTACTGTAAACCAGTAACATCATTAAGGCAATATCAAAATATTTAAAAGAAAGTACTGTATTCCATATTATAAGGGGAGTCCTCTATGGATACTTGAAACTGGATAATAGGGAACCCTATGATTCTATGATTTTCAATGAGACAAACACTAGAAATTGACCATAGAATCGCATTGGAGGACCTAGAAATGCCTAGAGAGGACATGTTTTTTCAGATGTGGATAAGTGAAACTGTGGATACTGAATCTGTGGATATGGGGGCCACCCTGTATGTTAATTTTACAGAGAAACATATACTAAATTAACGTTTCACAAAGTAAAATTCTGGGCATTAATTTTACAGAGAAACATATACTAAATGAAATGAATACTTTCATTTCATATTTAGGCAGAATGCAAATTTTTAATAGCTGTTTCCTGATTGTTAACGCTGTATGCCATGAATTTCAGCTATCCTTTATTGCTATTTTCAAAACCTGAAAACACTAACTCAGATCTAAGTACATAAGAATCCTATATGCATTGTTTTTAGGGAATAAGTCTCATTGAACCCAGACTTATTTTGGATAAATAGGGGTAACATTGTGCTTTTAATGGCATAATCTGAAACATTTCCGCTCAGAGGTAAGTCCCATTGAGTTCAAAAAGATTTACTCGCAGCAAGTGTAGAGGAACGTAACTATAATCTTTGCCTTTGTTCCTTGTAATATTTCTCATTTTCCCCTCTTTTCAGATGGTGACCGCTGTGTTGCAGCCGAATAGGTGTCTAATGAATACATGGAAAAATAGTGTTTGTTCTTCCAACCAACCTGCTGCAAGCTTTCGTCTATGGACAGCCGTCACATGAGGTAAAAACAGCAGAAAGAAGATTTTTGTAATACCCATTGTGAGAATCCATACCCCCATTCAAGTATTGTGATTTGACAGGGACGACAACCTGAAATAACCCTGTGTATTCCCAGTTTTTCAGCTGCTTTTAAAATGTCTTGTTTATAATGATAATTAAAATGTGACAAATAATGCATATTGTGATATTGTTATACTTAATGGGTGTCCTACTTTGAAGGGGATAGTCCTTTGAAGGCACCCGCCTATATGAAGGGCTGTCTAGGCCATGTCCAGTTTAAAGGTAAAACACCACAAGAATGTATAGCAAGCATTTTGAAGCTGCCCGTCCACCATTAACCCTGAGAGAGCACACTGAACACAGGCACACAGTCATAGAATCGGATTTGGAAACAAAGCATTTTTAAATAACATCTGTGTGTGCAAATGGACTCATACAATTTAATGAGTGACCCATGTTTTCCCATTCCTGTTTCAATGCCTTTTGCAGTCACTGCAAGAAAAATAATAATCTATATAACTCTTGGGTATGTTTCCTTTCCCAGTGTGCTGATTGGCCACTTAATCAACCAATCCCCTCACTCCCTCAGCCAATCATCACCCACATGCAAATTCCCTCTCCACCTCACAATCCACTACTGCCACTCAATCTGCATCTACACCCCCAGCATCACAAGGGCCTCTCCCGCCTCTCACTCCCTCAGCCACTCACCACCCACATGGAAAACAAGGCAACATTATTTTCCTAAAATAATAGCGTGTAGTTGAACTGTGTGGACGTTTCAAATCTACTATAACGGCATATGTTTCACTGGGTCAGTTAGTAATAATTATCATAGAATCATAGACTTGTAGAGTTGGAAAAGACCACAAGAGCCATCCAGTCCAGTCCAGTCCAGTCCAGTCCAGTCCAGTATCTATCTATCTATCTATCTTTGGCAATCCCAGATCAATTATGCATTTTAACCAATTTTTCTAAGGATTGATAGAGTTCTTGCTACCATATAGATATGTGAAAGTATATTCGCAGCTTTCTTCCTTTTTAAAAAAATAATAATTTTCAGCACAGTCTGAATGTCAGGATTGTATATAGAGGAGAAGCTTCTACCCATGAACCTACTGAATAGAAGAATGGAACCCAGTAACAATTTCTATAAAAATGCCCTGCTTGAAAAAAAGAGCAAGGGCCATCTAATCCAACACCCTCCCAAGCAGGAATACACAACTAAAGGACTCCCAAAAGATGGCCATTCAACCTCTGTTTAAAGGCCTCCTAAGAAGGCGAGTATAACATCTTCTAAACTAGTCCATTCCACTGTCTCTCTTACCAGGAGGTTCCTCCTAATGTTTAGGTGGAATCCCTTTTCTTGTAATTTTAATCTGTTGGTTCTCATTTTGGTCTCTAGAGCAGCAGAAAACAAGATTTCTCCCACTTCTATGTGGCATCTCTTCAAGTGTTTAAACATGGCTGTTGCATCACTTCTCAACCTTCTCTTCTCCAAGATAAACCAATCCCCCATCACAGTCCTCTCCACTTTACCGAGATGCATTCATTTCTCTTTAAAACATAGTCATGATGTCTAAATACACACAGGAACACATACAGGTTAGAATTTATTTTTGAAGTTGTAATGTTGAACTCAGCGATTCTACACAATGTGCTCTTGGATCCAGAATGGACCCTCCAGAGAAGCCCTGCTCACTGCAAAAGAGAAAGAATGAGCAAGTTTCTAGCCCAAATGGCATAGAGACTAGGCTGGGGAAAGTGTGTGGGCAATACCTACTGAAGAGCCGGAGGAACTTCTGAATAATACTTTCAATGAGTGTGTGGATAGGTGAGGAACTGCTACGATGCTCTCCATAAGCTTGGAGGAAAAAACAACATTGTTAAGAGGATATTTTACATCAGTGCTGATCCTATGGTCAGCAAGGCTTCCTCGATGGAGGCCCCTGATTCTCTAACCCTCTTATTCGCATCTCGCCACCCTTTCCTTCCCAGTCACCCCCTTCTGCACTTCACCTCACTTTCTCCCACCTTCCGTCACTTACTTTCACCTTCTATAAAGTTTCTTTACTGCTCCTCTTCTTCTTTAATGCATTACGGTATCCGCCTCCTAAATTCCTATCACCATCACAACCAGTCTATTATTTTTTGATCTATTACAGTCTCTTTTACACTTTTACTGATTGTTATCTTCTTGGCATACCACAGACCTTGTTTTCTGTTGAAGACAAGAGGAGATGATCCTTATACTGTAATCGTAGATTTCTTGATTTGACCTGGCTTTTTTTAAAAAAAAAATTGTTCAAAAGTCATTAACTTAAAAGCCGTGTCAGACTGTCGCCATCTTCCCTGTCCTTGTTGTCTTGTTGTCTCGCTTCAACTTCAAACCAGTTTTATATTTCTCTCAGTAGCAAAACTTCTCTCTCAATGGCAAAATTTGGTCTTTTATGTCTCTTAAATTTTAGATTTCAAGCAGAAAAAAATAGTTCGATAGTCCTGTAGTAATTTGATTCAGCCCCTGTCTTATAGTCGTCCACGTGGATCATCTTAAGTGAGCTGGATAAACGGATCACTTTAAATCCAATTACATTCACTCACTGAATCATTTATAACCCATATCCAGTCTTTAACAACAAAGGTAAATCATGTAAATTTTCTACTTTTTCATTAGTTAAAACGGAAAATCAAGCACGTTAAGTCTTCTTATCTTACAGCACTCCTCTTAAACTTAAATTTCAGTCAGTCATAGCCTCCATAGGAAGTCAGTTGTACTTTGTATTCAAGATGTCCGCGTTTGACGCGATATTATATTTGTTAGTGAAACTACAATTGTCAGAAAAACGATGTTCATGAGTAAGGTCAGATCTCCAACATACATGATACAAAACATATATAGTTGCTTGTTTAAAATTGGTGGCGGTGTTTGTGCTGATTTATTCGGCTGCAGACACGTGGCGGTGGATTGCTCTGATCCCCTCTGCTCCACTTCCCCCCGTCCGATCTACCTGCTGTTGTCGGATCCTCCAGGGCGATTTTCAGGCAGGAACTGGATCTCTGAGAGCCCCTCCATTTCCTCTGTGCCAGGAGAAAAGTTTTCGCTGATCAAGCTGTCAAGATCAGGTGTCCATCCCCCTGCTGCCAGACTTTCCACTGAGAGCTTCTCAGTGAGAGTCCGTAAACGATGCCATAGACAACCGGAAGTCATTTTTCCTTTGCTTGTTGAGTGGAGAGACCATAAGCAAACAGACACAGGCTGCAATCCATATCAAGCTATAATCGTAACAGACCATTACCTAATATAACCAGGCATACTCTTATATGATACACACTACATACTATACATACATATTACTAGTACTACAAACATAGTATTTCCCTAACATAACTTTTTTCCCATAACCGTGTATCGTTTACTCCAAAATATTTTCTTGATTCAGCATCTAAAGGTAGATTATCAGTACTCTTTTCCTGTGTTTATTGTTTTTTCCAATGACAATGGTATATTTTGTAGCACCTTATTAACTGCGCTAATCAGTGATGACTTATATCTCCAGAGTGTTGTGTCCCTAATTAGGTATTTTCTGGACAGTAATGCTTGTAACGGAACTCTGCAATGGTATACCATAGCGACACGCATAGGAACTTCCATGCTGCCTCCATACGCCTGGAGGACTGAGTGAACAGAAGTCTGGACCACCTTCCTGGGATTGACAATCATCTTCCGTGGGTTGAAGATCTCTTTCCTATCTGGTTCTCGGAGAACATGATGTAGTATGTTGACTCCAGGTACCATGTTCCAAGACGGAATGTTGATGGAGTTGGAGGTGAATACTGTGTTAGGAAAGATATGGTTCTCAAAGAGGAAAACACCAATCTTTGAATTTCGTTTTTCAAGGCTCTCCATCATGGTTTTCCAATTTGTATGCTTGATGGGCAGAATAATTTCATCTATATCGTTCAGTAGCACATACCTGCTCCTGTACATATTCCGGTAAATGCAATCATTTAAAGCTGCAATTTGTCCATAGTAGCCAATTTGGGTCCCATCACCTGTGGAATACCATTCTGTAGAAACATTAAGGTAGGATGTGATTGGCCAGGGAACTATCTCCAGAGTCCCTTCAGCCACATAAAACTCCAGAACTTTCTCCATCAGTTGGCTGCAGCTGGTCTTATAGATGACCACTTTTTGCATCCCAAGGAGCTTATACATTTCCATGCTCTGTATGAACTGCAAGACATTGTTGTAATCTCCAAACATGGTGGAGACACACACCGTAAATTCCACAGGAAAGGTCTCAGATTTCCGGTTTTTAATTTCAAACCAAGGTGACAGGCTGATATCCTTCTTAGAGAATGGGTGCAAGGCCACGTAACGGGGCTCACAGTTTGTGGGTTCCATACAGACCATGTCTGCCACTACATACGGGAATCCAAATCGATCCGAATGGACATTTGTCACCACCTTGGAGATGTAGACTTCATCCTTGGCCAGGCAACAAAACCAACAATAGTGTTCCTTGACTTTCTCATGATGCACAATACCAATAACCCGAATCAGCTTCTCCTTCCTGTTATCAAAATATGCGGCAATGACTAATGTGCTGTTGTCCTTTAAAAATGAAATCGAATTGTTGGTGACTTCTCCTCTGCAAAGACTTTTCTCTTTCTTAACTATTTTTATTAGATGAGGGTATTTCTGTATCCGGTGGTAGGAAACAGTGAGCATGGAAGCAAAAGCCACCAGACATAGCCCTGTGGCCAAGTAGGTTTTCCTTCTGGAGCAGATCATTCTAACTTGGGCTCTGCGCCAGCATGTGTGTTACCAATGAGCCTGCAACAGACAGAAGGCAAGGCAAATCGATCACTCTGGGGATTTTGAATGCATGAGATTGAAAACACAGATTAATTGGATAGCAAATAGTAAACTGCAGATATTCAAGCAAGTGTAACTCAATAGATGCCTCATCCTGCAAGGGCAAAGAAGTCTATGATGCAAGAATGTCATTTGTAACACCAGGTTTCTAGAAGCTGTGATTGGGATTTCCTAGCTGTCAGCTCCAAAGTTCAATCCTATGACAATAGAGATTACTACCCTGTTAGTGACATATCTGAGTCTAAGTCCACCTTACACCTGCGTATGTCTTAAAAAAAACATTATTACAGAGGTTAGTAGTCTCTTCTACTTTCTGTAATGGCCAATGAGACGTCTCCCTTCCCCAAACAGACTCACATAGTTTTAGCCCTCTTGAATGGCCATTCTGTGGCTGGTGATAAGTATATATGATGTTTTTTGGGGGAAACGCCACAATACTTTATATGGAGGGACTATAGTCTATAGTGGGTCCAGGAGGGGGAAAATGGGTCCCATTATCCTGCTGACGTAGCAAGTCACATTAAAATTCTCCCCAGACTCCCAATAGAACTGCTGAAGCCCCCCCTCCCTCCGCCGCCGCCTCCATTGCCATTCTGAGCTTCGTAAAGAGCATGGGGAAACTGTAGAGGTGCCTGGCCATGTCCCCATAGCCAGAAACAAGAGAGGGAACTTTGATGTATACCACAACTCCTGAGCCAGACTGCTGCTCTTACGTGAGTAGAGGTAACGAACATTGAAGAAAAGTTCTGTAGCTCCCAGTCCACTCTGCTCTTCTACATTGAATGGGGGCATATGGTTTTATACTTCGGACACTCTGCGTCAGGATATGTGCGGATGGCACTGGATGACACTTTGCTGAGGCCTTCCTGCGGCTGGTAGCAAACATCTGTATATACATAATTTGTTGCTGTTGTTGTTGTTTACCTTTGAGTCATTTCTGACTTATGGTGACTCTAAGGCGAGCCTATCATGGGGTTGCCTTGGCAAGATTAATCCAGGAAAGGTTTTCCATTGCCTTCCTTTGAGGCTGAGAGTGTGTGATCTGCCCTGAGCAGAGATTCAGACCTTGGCCTCCTGGATCTAGCCCAATACTCAAAACAGTACTGTAGATATACTGTATTATACTTTCTCCCTAAAAGTGGTGATATTTTAGTTGTTCGGTGTCTTCAAGTTGAGTCTGACTTATGGAGACCCCTTCATAGGGTTTTCTTGGCCAGATTTATTCAGAGAAGGTTTACCATTGCCTTCCTCTAAAACTGGGAGAGTGTGATTTGCCCAAGGCACCCAGTGGGTTTCCATGGCTGAGTAAACATTCGAACCCAGAGCTCTCTGAGTCCTAGCCCAACACTCAACACTGTATTGATACTTTTTATGTAAAACTGTACAAAGACATGACTGTTTGCCTGTTCTTGCATGTCTGCTAGGTGGACTGAATCCTCAGGCATCTATTTCACTGTTCCAAGTAAACAGAGTTGGCTCTTATACCAGGACCCAGCAGGGAACAAACCCAAATTGCTTTGGGGATAACACTACCATGGGGTTTTCCTGGCAACATTTGTTCAGAGGGGAGTTTACCTTTGCCTTCCTCTGAGGCTGAGAGAGTGTGACTTCTGCAGGGTCACCCAGTGGGTTTTCATGGCCAAGAGGGTATTTGAACCCTGGTCTCAAGTCATAGTCTGATCTCAAACCACTATACCACACTTGCTCCTTAAAGCGGAGACCCCCTTATTTTCTATTACTATGTGGGGTTTTCTCCCTCTTTCTAGTGAGGGAAGGCTAATAAGTTAACCCTCACCTCCTTGTTAGGGGTTTTGCCTGAGTGGAAACTGGAGAAGCCTCCTGTACCTTTAATGGTTGTGTAGAAAAAGGGAATTTCAGCTGGAGTTGCATGACAAGCAACACAGGGTGAAATCCTCTCTTCTACACAACCATCAAAGGTATAGAAGCTTTTTTCTGCTTTCAGTCCAGCAACCCTACAAACTATAAATAAATCACCTCCCTTTAATAGGTTAGCATTAGCAATCACTTGACTACCCTTATTAATATGTGGTTGCTCTATGGGGGGATCCCTAGGGAGGCCTGATTTGTCCTTTTTTTTTCTGTATTTTTGCTGGCAGGAAAAGATCCTTCTGGGAAGAAAGTAAAGTAAAAGATGGATCCTATGAAATAAAAAAAATGGATCCTCTGGTTTCGTTACCGGGTGTGAACCAGACCAGTCTTTCTGTTTAAATAGGCCTTTTGAATGTAGAAGAACCTGCAATTAGGTGTGTGATTTTTAATATGCAATGTGTATTTCATGTCTTTTTCATGGTGTTTTAAATTAATGTTGTAAAAGTAGTACAGTTGTCCCTTCATATTTGCTGGGGTTTGGTTCCAGAACCCCTCATAGATACCAAAATACGTGAATACTCAAGTCCCATTATATGCAATGGCATAGCAAAATGGTGCCCCTTATATAAGATGGCAAAATCAAGTTTTGGTTTTTTTTGGATTATTATTTTTTAAAGAATATTTTCAAGCTGTGAATACTTAAAATCTGTAGATACCAAAACCATGGATACGGAGGGGGAACTGTACTAGTGTGTGTTTCCATGCCCCACTAATACAGGTGTCTTCCCTTCATTTATGAACTCAGCTATTTGCCCCCCCCCCAAATATATATACACACACACACACACACACACACATATATATATATATATATATGCATTCAACAATATTTCTCCTTAAATATAACTTTAAAGAGAAATATTATTGAATAGAATATAATGTTGAATATATATAGATATATGTATTATATATTGTATTATATGTAATATACTGAATATAATATAATATTATATATATATATATATATATATTATATCATATATCCAATGTAATATTGAATATATATATAAACATTTTTGAATATATATTCTTGACTATAATATAATATAATATTCAACATATATGAATACATAGAGAAAAAGGGGCAGATTCTTTGGGAAGGAAATGGTTTGTTTCTTTTTTAATAATGTAAATCACATTGGTATTTTTAAAACTTGCTTCCCAATGAATATGGGGCTCCTCCTCCTCCTGCAAGTGGGAGACCGTGTCCCTCAGCCCTTTGCCCCCCAGAGACTGAGGGAGGCCTCCAGGGAGGGAAAAGGGATCCTCCTCTCCTCTCCTCTCTACCTGCATGCTTCTGACAGACCTGCCTGCCTGCCTTCCTTTTCCTTCCTTCCTTCCAAGGGCCCCTCTGCCTCCTCCGCCTCCTCCTCCTCCAACCTGGCGGGGACTCTGTGTGTCTCTGTCACCCCCTCTCGGTGACGCTCTGCCCTCGCAGCCCACAAAAGCCCCCCCCCCTGCCAAGAAGGGGGAAAGGTTACATATTTCCAACCCCCCCCCCCAAGCTGCACATCCCCTTCAACCCCGCAGAAAGCTCAAGTGGGAAACCGAGTGCTTTTCCCCTCAGGTTGGGACAGAAGAGGATTCCCGCCTTTTCCAGGGGAGAAGTCTTTTCAAACGGGCCATTGATATTAAAGTTACAGTACATTGTTAATAGTGCTATTATTCCACTTTAACTGCACTGGCTGCCCTCTGGAATCTTGGGATTTGTAGTTCAGGGAGGGGCATTAAGAACGGTCAGCGAGAGAGCTCTTAGGCCCCACTGGACTACAAATCCCAGGATTCCACAGGAGGCAGCCAAAGCAGTTGAAGTGGAATAATAGTGCTATTAATAGTGTAGTGTAACTTTAACATAATAAAGGGAAGTCCCTTATTTGAGGGTCAGAAAGCTTGTCCCTCAGAGGACTGGAAATAAGTATCATCATCATCATCATCATCATCATCATCAACATTCACTTCCCCCCACCCAAAGGCTCACAGTTTTAAAAACACACAATTAAAACAGAAAAAGTGTACATTAAAACAGAATTACAGTAGGATCCCTGTATCCACTGATTCAATTATCCACGGGACATAAAACAGCACACCTACCAGTCTTCCTAGAAAATGTGTCCTCTCTACCCACTTTCTAGGTCCTCCAAGGCAACTCAATGGTATTTTAAACCAAAAGTTCCATTGTTTTTAATGGCGTTCGCTATTATCCATGGTTTTCTGTATCCACGGGGGCCCCCAGAACCAATCCCCAGCAGATATGCGGGTCCTACTGTAAACCAATAACATCATTGAGACAAGATCAAAATATTTATTTTTTAAATATATTTATCAAAGTTTATAAACATACACACATATATCACAACACATAGCATACGTAGACATAAACACATTAAAGTTCTTTGCAAATCGTCCTCAGTTCCACATTATTAGTTATATATGTTAACATTTTTATAAATTCATGCATAAATATAATGCGAACATAACACTTATTTCACCTTCCTTCTTTCTGCTTCTTTCTTCGTCCTGTTATTTGCCCTTCTTCACTTTCTTTCACCCTCTTTCATCCTCCTACCTTTTTTTCCATTATACCTCTCCACTCTTTTCCCCACCATAACTCAATTTCCAACTTACTCATACCTTCACACTTGCTTTTCGTTCTGTTAATACCCTTCTTTATATTTACACAAACACATAAATAACATTAAATTGACTTCCTCAACTCTACATCTCGATATGGAATGTTTCTTGTTTAATTACACCTTTACCCCTCTATTAATGAATATCCTGACCAGCTGTGTGTGTGTGTATGTATGTATATATATATATATATATATATATATATATATATATATGTCTAAATGCCTATTTCATAGTCTGCGTGTCTAAATATCAAAGGAAATATGATACATGTTTTGATTCTGCTTTCATTACACTGTCTTCTACTTTCTTCCTTCTCTCTTCCTGTATATTTGCTTTTACCTTCCCTTTTCTTATTTTGTTATTTTTAACCAGTTGTATTTTACTGATCTAACAAAGTGATTAAGTCTACCTTTATGTTCCATCTTTTCATCCAAAATTCTTGCACCAAAGACCATTCTTCCTTGACTTTAGCTATGTTTGTCTTATTCAAAATGTAAGTTAATTTGTCATTCTTAGCCAGTCTTCCACAAGGGGAGTTTCTTTTTTTTTTCCTTTTTGCAGCAATTATCAGCCTAGCCACTGCTATTAGGTAGAGTATAATCCTCCAATGATTTTTAAATATTGTTTTTTCAATAACTGTTGTTATATTTAAAAGATCTAGCTTTGGGCACATTTCATATTGAGTACTATATATTTCTTGCATCATCTTATGTATTTTTATGCCAGAAATTTTTTAACAAGTGGACAACTCCGCCACATGTGGTAGAGGATGTCTAAATCCTTCCCACATTTCCAACATTGGTTCTCTTTTATTTTATACATTTTGCTAATTCGAGCTGGCGTTAAATACCATCTGTTTACTATTTTTAGATGGTTTTCCTTCAATGATAGGCATGCAGAAAAGGTATTCGTATCATTCCATTATTTCTCCCATTCTTCTATGTCTATTGTCTCTCCTAAATCTATCACTGTTTCTGGTTCTAGTTCTTTTGCCATTAATAGGTTATATGTCTGGGCTATAGTCTTTTGCTGCATATTTTAAAAAGCAAGTCCCATTATTTTCAATGGTGTTTGCTATTATCCACAGATTTTGTTATCCACGGTGGGCCCGGAACCAATTCCCAGCAGATATGGAGGTCCTACCGTACCTTTCATCATGTAATACGCTAGCCAGCGTGGTCAGCTTGGCTGGAGATTCTGGGAGCTGTAAGCCAAGATTCTCTACGTTTCTGGTGTAGCACAAATAATGTAATGCCAAGTATAGTTATGCTGGATCCCAAAGCTGTGAGTTTACCTGTTGTGCAACACTTAAATAGCTCCGTATCCACCAAGTGAAAAGTGACTGCTGTGAGTATACTTGCGTGGCAATTGGGTGCACGAAGGATTACACTTCTGCAACCTTGGAAAGCATAGTGTCCCAAGAAGAATCTGGCCACAGTCTATAATGTAACTGAATTGTTTGTGATAATCTTCACTGCAGAAATAATCCAGATTGACGCTGCTTTAAGTGCCATGGCACAATGCTATGGAATTCTGTGATTTGTTTTGTGCGATGTTCAGCCTTCTCTGTCAGAGAGCTCTGGTGACCCAACAAACTACAGATCCCAGGATCCCATGGCATTGAGCCATAGCAGTTAAAGCAGTGTCGAACTGGATTATTTCTGCAGTGCAGATGCAGCCTTAGTTAAATAAAACTCATCATATGGTGAGAATTGTCATTTTATCCATAACTTCTGCTTTCAGTTACTTGATCAATTGTTAATCCACTAGAAGATTCTCAGTGTATTTCAAGGTTGATAAGGTTGTTCAATGGATTTGCTGAGGGGCTGTCAAAAAGCTTTTTAGATGTTCAAGTATATAATGGCTAAGGTACTTCCATCAAGGTGGCCTGCAGAGTTATGCAGTGGTTGTAGTACACTGCCATTATAGTAAATGGTGAAGTTGTACAACTAATTGTGTATCTGAAATTAGGCTAATGCACCCGTTCATTTTGCAAAAGCAACTGCAGACTGCAAAAAGACAGTCAAAGAAGTTATAGATTAGTGTACTGGTCTTCAATTCATGGTGGCTTAAGAAATGCAATCACTTGTTGAATGGTTATGTATACAAAACTTCAAAAGTTGAACAAAAAAATCCAAAATATAATAAATATACAATAATGAAATAAGGCCTAAGAACTAGAACCAAACCTTAGGAGAGCAAAAAAGCTAGACTGAAAGATGTGACAAAGTATTTGTGTTAATTGATACAACTTCAAGGAAAGGGCAAGTTAAGCTTTGTGAGCGAGTTCCATAATTTAGGTGCCACCGCTGCAAAGGTATCTGATACATAAATGCATGCAGCGATGAGTTAGAGACTCTCTGTAAAAGTGGAAGGAAAAGGCAATCGTATTTCTGATTTATATGTATGGTTGTGAAAGTTGGACAGTGAAGAAAGCTGATGGGGAGGAAATTAACTCATTTGAAATGTGGTGCTGGAGGCGAGTTCTACAGATACTATGGATATAACAATACAAATGAATGGGCCTTAGAGCAAATCAAGTCTGAACTCTCAGTAGAAGTGAAGATGACTAAACTGAAGCTGTCATATTTTGGACATATCATGAGACGATGGGACTCACTGGAAAAGTGGAAGGCAGCCAGAAAAAGAGGGAGACGGCACTATAGGTGGATTGATTCAGTTGAGGAAGCCACGGCCCTGAGTTAGCAAGACCTGAGTAAGGCAGTTGATGACTTGGAGGTCTCTCATTCATAGGGTCACTACATGTTGAAGTCAGCTTGATGGCAAATAATAACCTCAAATGGCAAATAAATCCTGCCAAGAAAACCCTAGGGCAGTGTCACCAGACGTTGGAGTCAACTTGAAGATATGTACCAACAACAACGGGTTTATTTTTCACTGACAAGATAAGAAGAGATAACAAAATAAAGGAGAACCAAGCGTAGATCTGTTGAAACTGCCCTGATGACCTATATAATTTGATATAATCTGTAAATTAACTTTTGTTTTAGCTCTTCTTCCACCTAAAGACAGGAGTTCAAACAAGCCCCCTCATTCCCCTGTAAACGAAGCAGAAAAGGATGAGGGCAAAAACATTGTATGATGCCACATCCTTCTTTTATTTGTGTGTTTAAAGTGCAAGGATTTATTCATGGATTGGTTACATTATCTGGATATTGTGAACTGCAACAGGAATTCTGGTCAAAATGTATTTATTGATTTATACCCCACTCTCCAGCCACAACGCTATCAGAGCGGCTTACGGATTGTTTTAAGCAATAGCAGTTTACACATCTACACCGCAATAAGCAGCTTCCAATGTGTGTTAGCTAATCGCCCCCACAAGCTGGGTACTCATTTTACCGACCTACGAAAGGATGGAAGGCTGAGTGAACCTTGGAGCCCGCTGGAATGCTAAGAGAGAGAAGTCCTCTAAGCAAAAAATTAAATCAATTAATAAATCTTCACTATTATTTGCGGCTATTATGTTTGTTTTTGGTTTCCTTGCAAATTAAGTCTACAGTTTCTCCCTACACTCACAGCAAGCCTTTTGCATGCCAAAATTCCATACATTGGCTTGCTCAGAAAATGCTTAAATAATGTGAGATCCATCTCTTAAGAATAGCACAAGCCCAAAAGAGAACTCTGGCACCAGCCACATGATGGTGGCTCCTCCTATGCTAAAAAAGATCTCATAAATTAAGCAACATCCTTCAGGCTAGCATTGTGTGAGCATTTCACTTGGCTACTGTTAAGTGCTTCTGCAGTACTGTGCTGCATTTCTTTCTCTTCCTCTGTTATCGTCACTTGTTTCCTGTATGTTACGCAGCCACAAAGAGGTGGGGACCATATCAAGAAGTTTTCCTTACGACCTGAAGCTTTGTCAGTCATGTTTGCCCCATGACAGAAATGCCAGAGATTTACATCTACGATCTTCTCCTTGTTTTTCATCTTCCTACCTTTCCCAGGAATAACAAAAACCCTTCGCACATGTGAGTATATGGGTACTGTGATTATTCAGGTTTATTTGGTGTCTCTTGTTCCCTGCATGCCCACCTCTATTTTCCTGTTTATCAACTGAAGTAAGCTAGTACATGCAGCTCTTAATGTTTCTTCTCCCTTACTTTTGCTGCCCTCATACACAAGCACATACACACTCACACACTTGTATATTCAGAGAACTCCTTGTTACAAGTGAGCTGAATATTTGGCTATTTTAGACTGCAAAATATCAAATTCCCTGATTGTACGACATAATAATATATGCGTTGTCTGCTAAAAAGCACTGATCTTCAGAAATTGTATAACATCTAAGGGCATAACAAGATCTCTTGCTTAGCATTCTAAACAAATTCCAGATATGTTTCTTTTTCTCAAAAGAAAAATAAGGGCCACTTCCATGGTTGCTTAGAACCCCTGTATATGTGGGTTAATTACATCTAGGATCATAGAGTTGGAAGAGACCACAAAGGCCATCCGGTCCAACCCCCTGCCATGCAGGAATACACAATCAAATCACTCCCCACAGAAAGCCATCCAGCCTCTGTTTAAAAACCTCCAAAGAAGGAGACTCCACCACACTCCCAGGCAGTGTATTCCACTATGAGGCAGTGTATTCTAGTGGTTGTTCTCTCTGGAATTAACTGTATGAGGTTTTTTTTTTAATGAGCTGCAGAACTATTCTTGTGATAAGCAGCTAGATTTAAATAATAGCAGCTGTGATTTGCACCTTTAGAAAACAAGCATGATCCAATTGATGTGTGTGTGAGAAAGCAGCAGCATTCACCATCTCAGACCCAGAAATGGGCTTCGTAGGCTTTATAAAGCTCAAAGGTATGTCAAGTATGAGGAAGTTCCAAATAATCTACAGATCAGGTTAAAATGTAATTAATTTTTTTTTAAAATCATTTTTTTGTCCAGTTCTGAAGGATTATATGAAGAAAAACAGCTGGGCAGTAACACTCCTCCCAGAGAGAACTCCTCGACACAAAGCAATTGTTCATAATCTGTGGATTCTCAAACATTGTCCAAGAATCCCTCGCCACTGGCTATGTTGGCCAGATCTTCTAGGAGCCAAGGTCCACCAATTGTGGGTTCACAGTCTGAACCCACTGCTTTAGAAAACTGGAAATTTACTCCCCTTTCCCCAGAGAACAGCACTTTTCCTAATTTCATACTTCCAAATAACCTCCATGCAAACCAATGGAGGCATTGTAATGTCTTCAAACCAGGACACAAGCCCATATGAACAATTAAAAGAACAGAGTGCTAAGAGATTTCAAGCTTTAGTTACACAGAAGCCATAATTCTGCTTTCTAGGAGCCTATAAATAAGTTAATCACAGGCACCACATTTTAAGGCTCAAAGTATACTGTATTTTTTCCCTTTTCCCCTTTGACCCTCCTCTCACCCCATATAAACTAAGGAAGTCCCCCCCCCCAATTTTGGAGTGCTCTTGTTACATGTGAACAAACCCACTCACTTGAATCCTATTGGTAGCTCCAATTAGAACAGGCCCATTGAATCAATGGGATTTTCATAAGTTTTGACTTAGTATTCAACAACTAGCTCAATGGCTCTGTCTATTCTAGTCAGGACTATCCAATGATATTGAGGCAATTACTTTTCAGAGTACTGTTCATTTCTGTCTTCTGTATCTTTTTATCGTTGTCAGACTTTGCTTGCCTGCCTAACAGAGACAGCAATTTGTAACATGAGTTGCTCCAACACCAAGCATGTATGTGCCAGATAAATGCTTTGTGGTGTTACCTTGCCAGCTTTGTGCTGTCAACCTGGCAGGGTGTTTCCTTCACACAATAGTTTGTGTCCATTTTTTTTCTGTTTTGCTTCCGATCCTCAGCAGGACAGGAAGACTTTTCATAGCAATGATCAGGAAGACAAGGGATCATATTGTGGAAACAGTAGCTCAAATTCACCAATGAGGATGAGGATGAATATAAAAGAAAGGTGGGTGTTAGGAGAATGGTAGCTGCTACTTGGGGACAGCAACGTACATAATCCTGGTTTACAGATCAGATGCATATGGGGTAGATAATCAATATGGATAGACAATGAGTGGTTCCAGAGGTACAAATCCTCATCTGGAAGCACCCCGTGTGCATCTGTTTTCCTTAGAGTCAACCCTTTCTCAGAGTTGGATTGCAGCAAGAGGATGATATTTTATCCTGTCTGGATATCCTGAACATTCCCAAAGGTTTAGAGCAGGCAAGAACATTATTCTTTTATGGCTAATCTTTGAGTTCACTGTGATGCACTCTGAACCGGAAACTGATTTAAATACTAAGACTTAATCTGATGCTATTGCAAGGGAAATAAACACAAAACCATAATTACTGTCCTCGTTCAAATCATGAAGTATTAGCTCAATTTTTTTATTTGTTTTAGGAGCCACCTTAAATATATAGGTAAGCTGTAAGATAAAGTACTTTTAAAATAATTTGGGCTAACTTTTGAGGCAGCGACAGTGGTATTTATTTAGCTGCCTAGTCATATTGAGCAGTTTCTGTTTTATCTCACTTTCAGCAGATTCCCATCCTATAGTCCTAAATAGGTGGATTTTTTTTAAAAAAAGGGGGGGTCCAGATTCAGCTATAAGGCACTGTCCAACATCTCTATGAAGAGGTGGGCTGTGAGAGATTCAAAGTTGGCCGAGTTATACTGTAATTTGTTACCCCAGTTAGCTGCGGCTACTTCCTGTAGCTAACTCAATAGATGGTAGCTAACTGACAGCTGATGTTATTTATTTAATTAATTTATTTAGAGTATTTATACCCCGCTCTTCAGCCACAAAGGCTCTCAGAGCGGCTTACAACTGGTTAATTTAACAGTTCCCTGCCCTCAGGATTATAGTCTAAATAAGACATGACACATAAGGAAACGGGAATGGCAGCGGGGGTAAGGATTAATTCCAGCAGATACTGCTGGTTCTTCTCTCCCCGCAAGGGCAGGGCTATGGCAATTGGGTTGCAGGGAGGGCCTTTCACCTGCTTCTTGGCCTAGTCCTGATAGAGTTCTGATGTTGTTTTCTGTGGATTTTATGTTCCAGTGTTAAAGATAGTAATTCTTCTAATCCAGTGTGCCTAGTAATGTCTTCTGTGTCCTGGTAAAGACAGGCAAGAAAAGAATAGAGGAATCCCAAGGAGATCATCTGTCAGAAAAAGTGATGGTTTGATTTCCTCTCTCTCTCTCTCTCTCTCCCCCTCATCCTTTTGTAGGATAACTAAAATGGAATAATATACAGACAAGGCCAGTCAAAGTACTGTCTTGACCATTTGACCATGTTAATCTATGGGGGAAAGGTTGCTGGTGGAACTTTCCTCTTCATCTTTATACTGTCTTTTGCATCCTATTATTGGAAGAAAAACACAGCACAGTATAACATCAGAAAAACTGAACCACCAGAAATTAATGACAACTTTTGTAGAGGCCAGCCTACCAGAGACACCATCACAAGGCTCACCGATAACCACAGCTTTATCATAGCCCCATATTTTGATAACAGAGATGGAGCTGTCGTCCGTGTTATTAGCATTGTTCACTATGAAAAAGTAAGAGAACTTTATTGTATTTTCTGCTGTCAAAATAGCAACAGTATTCCCAAAGTAAGGGCTGAGATAGACATTCATGAAGACCGATTTGATTTCCCTTATGGAACAGCGGATTTAGTTTGTCAGGAACCACATAACTGTTTTCCACAGTACATGTCAATTCAACCATCTCTTGAACTAGATCTTGCCCAGCTACCAATTTTTGAGATTAAAAACCGCAACGTTGAAAGGTCTTCTCTAGAATTCACAGTGTGTATCTCTACAATGTTTGGAGACTATAACAACATCTTGCAATTCATACAGACTGTAGAAATGTATAAAATACTTGGAGTACAGAAAGTGATCATTTATAAGAACAAGTGCAGCCAATTAATGGAGAAAGTCCTAGGATATTATATCTCTGAAGGGACACTTGAAATTGTCCAGTGGCCCATCGATTTGTACCTTAGGGCTTCATCTTATTGGCACTATGCCATGGATCCAAAAGACATTGGCTACTATGGACAAATTACAGCCCTCAATGACTGTATCTACCATAATATGTACAGAAGCAAATATGTGCTGCTAATTGATGCTGATGAAATTATTCTCCCCATGAAGGATCCAGATTGGAAATCACTAATGAAAAGACTTGAAAAGGATAATCCAGATACTGGAGTGTTCTTGTTGGAAAACCATATCTTCCCCACTAATGGGTTCACCTCTAGCAGTTCATTCAACTTCTCATCTTGGAACAGTGTGCCTGGGATGAACATATTGCAGTATATCTTCAAAGAACCTAACAGAAAAAATGAGTTTAATAACAGGAAGATGATTGTCCGCCCAAAGAAGGTAATTCAGACATCTGTTCATTCTGTGCTCAAGAAGTATGGAAACCCAGTGGCAGTTTCAGGTGACATTGCCATTCTTTACCACTGCAGGAAATCTGACCATACGGATATTCCTAAGGAAGCCCTGATTCGAGACCCAATTATTTGGAGATACAACACATCTTTGATTGCAAATGTTAACCAAGTCCTGCAGAAATGTAATTTTTTATAAGCAAACTCCAAAGAATGACCGATGCTAAAAATAGAATGCAAAACAAAAAACCACACACACGTGGATTCTTTTGTAAACTGTCTACAGATTGGATATCCCATATGACTGAAAGCATCACAACTGTGGGAAATATCTTCTTTGTTTTTGTTTTGAAATAGTTTTGTAACGTAACTTCACAGCTGAGGAACTCTCCCTATATAGTAGCAGCCCCATATCTGCTGATTCGCCAACTGCGGATTCAATTATCCGTGGTTGGCAATGGCGGGGGTGAAGGGAGGGGGGAGGAGGGATCTTACCTCCCCTGTCCCTTCCCCTGGGAGGGCTCCTGTTGCCGTGGCAGAGATTGCGGGGGTGGAGGGAAGGGGGACGAGCGATCTGGCCTCCTCCCCTTCCCGCTTTGCTCCCGCGATCGCTGCCATGGTGGAGCCATGGTAGGGGCAAAGAAGCCGATGAGTAAACACAACCCACTTTCCCCCGGGATGGCCCTCTGGGATAGTGTTCGCTATTATCTGCAGAATTCGCCATCCACGGGTGCCCCCAGAACCAACTCCCATGGATGCAGGGGTGCTACTGAATTCAAAAGATTCTATGCCAAACCAACCTCTCCTACTTACAGTTGTTCTAGCCAATACAGATGGGGACCTGCATCTAAGAACTGCAACAAAAGACATGGCTTTTGCACCCAGGTTATGGAGCTCCCTCATGAACCTTCACTTATCCTCTCCTTGAGGGTGTATCAGGAAATTAAAATGTTTTTGTCAAATCTTTGGTTTGAGCATGTTTTGCTATCCTAAGGTTTGGTTCTGCTTCTTGCTTCTCTTGTTCATATAGTCATATATTATGTATTGTTAATTATAGTTTGTTTTTTTCCCATAAAATCATAGAGTTGGAAGAGACCACAAGGGCCACCTAGTCCAACCCCTTGCCCTGCAATCCTACATAATCAAAACATTCCCAACAGAGGGACATCCAGCCTTTGTTTAAAAACCTTCAAAGAAGGAGACTCCACCAAACTCCAAGGCAGTACATTCTACTGTCGAACAGCTCTTACCGTCAAGAAGTTCTTTCTAATGTGGAATCTCTTTTCCTGTAGTTTGAGTCCATTGCTCTGTGTCTAGGGCCCCGTCTATATAAGGTGAAAAAAACTGGATGGCTCTGCAGTAATAGCAAATCGCAGCAACTATGATTTGTTTTAATGGTGTTTTGGCCCCCAAAAGCTTCACGTGCAAACTGGTCAACATGCTGGCCACAAGTGATTTATTCGCATTTTTACTTGCCTTATTTGCCTCTGCCAAACTTAAACTGTTTTACATGGTGTCCCCGAGCAATATTTTGCCTATACAACAAAACAAAAAACCCACAACACCCCATTTAAACACCTTAGCAATCGCTCACTACGGTGAAAAACCAACATGGTTGCTCTGGGTGCTTGCCCCGCTAGCAAGCCCTGCCCTCTGCGCTCATCCAGCCAATCAGCTTGCGTTTCCTCTCCTATGGGAAAATGATTCAAATTGAATCACTTGTCCCAACAAGTGGAAATGCCCATTTCCTTTGAAGCGTTTAAAAAACTCCAGGAAAAACTGCGAAGCTTTCCCTTCACAGTTTTTGACATTTTTGGGTCCCCTCCTTCTGAATATGGCAAAATGATGTGGGATGCCATTAAGACAGCCCATACTCTCCTTGTATTCTGTGAGGAGTATTTTCACCATTTAGACAACCTCCTAGACTCTGGCGCAGTAGAAAAACTTGCTGCAACTGCAATATGACATCCCTTCAAATATTTAAACACGGCTATCATGTCACCTCTTAACCTTCTCTTCTCCAGGCTAAATATACCCAGCTTTTTAAGCCGCTCCTCATGAGGCACGGCTTCTAGACCTGCCACCATTTTGGTTGCCCTCCTCTGGACACAGTCTGTTCAGTTTCTTGTTTTATTTATATGGCATGCTGCAATCTCATGCATATGGCTCAGGTGCAGGCTATCTGGCAGACCATATCTGCCCATATGAGCCTTCCTGGGCCTTGAGATCCTCAGGTAGAGGCCCTTCTCTCAGTCCCACCGCCGTCACAGACAGGGTTGGTAGGGATGGGAGTTACAGCCTTCTTGGTGGCTGCGCCTAGATTCTGGAACTACCTTCCCAGGAAGGCCACCATCCCTCCTTCCTGTCCTTTCCATCCATAGGCAAAACCCTTTAAAAAAAATCTGACAGGCTTTTAAAACAGAAATTTTTTAAAGAACAGGTTGAGGGAGCTGGGTTTTTTTTTTTTTAAATTGCATTGTTTAGACCGTTGTTTTCAACTGCTTTTTATCATTCTAATTGCATTTTATCTTTTTAAGTGTAGATTTAAATTGTTTTAATATTGTGGCTAGTTTAATTCCTTATTAATATTCACATTTTATATGTTTTTAGCTGCATGTTCTTTTAAAATTAAAAGTTGCTGTGACTCTCAATTTTGGGAGAAAGGCAGGATATAAATGAATATAGTAACAACTAGGAAGAAAGTTGCCTATTATTCATTAACACATACTTCTGACTAAACATGCAGAGTATTATAAGTTATCATTTAGGGCTATACAGTATCTTGTGTTACTTTCTTATACTCACACCTTGAACAAAGAAGCATACATGGAAATACCTATAAAATGACTGAAGATAAGCAGGAATGGCTAGGTGAGACTCTGATAAGCTTTTGTTTGAGAATTCTGTTTCACAGCATACTTTCCTTCTGTACTTTGTTCCAGCCAGTTCAAGTCTTTAGGAATTCTCTGTATTTCTTCAGAAGCAAAGAAGAATTTCATTCTTTGAAATTGGCAATGTTTGGTCAATACTTCCTGCACAAATTCAGATATAAATTTCACAGTCATAAAGACAATATTTTAAAAAAATAACACCACTAAAAGAGGAATAGACCTCTCCCACCTTTAAATAGGCCAAATTCTTCTTTATTACTGTCGCTTGCCCACTTGGTTTCCTCTCTACTCTACCTCTAGGCCCAATTTACCTAGAAGGAGAGTTCAAGGCAAGTGGAAGATACTTAGGACATTATCAGATGGGGACAAAAAAACCCATCCCCGTCTCTCTACATCCCCTCCCGCCCCACTCCCATCCTTGTAGCACTTTACAAATTAATTTTTCAGACCTACCTTAATGGCGGATTTAAAAGTGCTCCCCTCCCCTCCGGCATTGCAGGAGTGAATGGAGCTCTCACCAAGCCTCATTCACTTCCTGGAAACAAAATCCCAGCCGTTCTCATGAGAGAACAATTGCGCAGGAAATTTAAAAATAAAACAAAAAGTACAAGGTTAAAAGTTAAAGCAAGCACAAAAACACATTAAAATAAACCAAGTAACCTGGGGAGAGGGGGGAAGTGTATGACTTACCTTGAAGTCCCAATCTGGACCAGAAGTGTTCGGCACAGACCTCCCCGTTATGCTAGCATTGCGCCAGCATAAAGGAGCACCTTTTCACACAGCCATCATTCCATGACAGAAATGGAATGGCAAGTCAATTCATGGCATAAGCTGTCAATAAAAAGGAGCGGGGGGGGGGGGAGACAGGCATAGGGGTGTAACGGCACAGGGATGACAACGTCTGAAAAGTTTTCCCTTTAGTGACGACCTTTAGTGTGGTGGGATTTTTGGCACGTCTGATAATCTCATTAGTTGCAAATATCTGCATGCTTGGAGAGGGCAGTGGAAGAAGAACAGTTGGACCAAAAAGCTCCATGGAACAGCAGTGGGACTCTGCAGGGATGCGGGCCTTGGGGATGTACCCAACCCTAGACTGCAATTCCAGGTTTTTGTGCAGTTCTTGGCTCTCCATAGGATTTCTTGAATTCCCATACCCAGATGTGCTAAAGAAGGAAAACTGTACTTTCTTTTACATTAAAGTTTTTTTTTAATTAGTGAAACAATTATTTATCAATGTAACAAGCTGAAAAATACAGCAACCTGATAGAAGACTGAGGTAACAAAATACTTTGCCAAAAACCTAAAAGACTCCCACACAAGGATTAAAATTTCAGTGGTTATCATGACAATTCACAAGAATTTTTTAGAAAGAGGCTTTACACAAATGGCATGCAGTGGGCTGCTGGGATACGGCTAAAAACAAACAAACAAAAAATTAAAATAAAATAGTGCAACAGTTTTCACAAGAAACAAATTGAAATATAGAAATTGGTTTACATCACAACGTGACAAATGGGTTGATAATTGAATACTATTCTGTATAACTCTACTGAGTGCTAATTGGAAAAACATGCATTTTGGCACTAAGTTTACTTTAAAATTACACGCACACTAATAAATTAATAATAAATAATATTGCCTCAATGGAACTACACAAATTTGATCCTAAATATAATTTCAGGGGCTCACGTTTTGAAAAATGGCTGGAAAAAGCAGCTAGCTTTGTTCAGCTCTCAGAACATATGAGTACTCTGATCCAGCTCTCTCTTTTGGGTGGGAGCACAAGCATTACACTTTGGAAAGGTGTTCATCTCCTCCCCGTACTGGTGCCCCAGTCAGTTACAGAGGAGGAAACAGATTCACAGGGCCGGGCCTCTACACACATGGATCTGCTGCTTCCTTTGAAATGCGTTGGGTTGCTTGTGACCACTGCAGCTGGCATGTATGCCTATCTGTACTGGAGATATAGGGGGCTCTGGATCAGGGAACAGAACCTGTGATATCTTCTGTTGGGAATATAGTTTAAATAGTACCAATATGCATAAATGTATTATTTAATTCACAGTAAAAGGTGCACTAAAAATCAGTAGCTAAGAAGACCTTCATGCTTTTATAGGACGAGTACCATTTAAGTGTGGATTATGCTAATAACAATTTCCATATACTGTTCTATCACTCATTAATTTCATCTTCTCAAAACACTGTGCAGCAAAGCTGCTTGTATTGCTGAATACTGCACTATGTTATCAGACAACTCATTATTGTACAATATTCCATGTCTATCTTTTACAATACTACCTATACAAGTCAAAATCAGTCAGCCATTTGCACCACCAGTTCTTTTAAAGCACACACACACACACACAAACACCCAAAACATTCTAAATGCAGATTTGCAGAGGGACTTTCAAGTAGCTTAATTTCAAGAGACATTTTCTTCCCTCCACAGATGCATGCAAGTTTCATTCATTATACAAGGAACTATTCCCCACCTGGTGTCACCATGACAAATGTTCTTTTCATTCATGCAATGTCATACCAAAGCCCCTGCTGATTCCCCCCCTCCCCGCCACACTCCCTAATTCCTTTTGGTTGAGGAGACTGATATAAAACAATGGAGGCTGGTGTGGTTTAGGGTGCATTTTTTCCAGACGTTCTTGAGTAATTTTTCCGAAGGTCAAAATATCCTTGTTTCCCCTGTGAAAAAAAATTAAAATAGGAATTTGCTTTCTACTATCCCTTCATCTAAAAGCGTTTGATAACTTATCTACTAAACAACCTTCCTCAAAAGCCCCAATCAATTCAATAGGTCTTACTTCCTCGTCTTCATTCCTTCATGGTTAGTAGCTGCTTTTGCACACTCAAAGGCATGTGCATTATTCATCATTTAATAATGATTAAATCATCCTTTTGACTTCAGCAGTCCCTGGCCTGTGGCTATAGCCACAGCTATTTCAGTTTGCACTTTATGCTTTCAGTTATCATCAGAAACTAAACACAGAGCCTTTGTTATACAATTTAAATGTACTTATTGTGTTGTGACATTAAACGTGAGTACCTAGTTAACTGATGAATCCTCATGTATATACGTCTTAGATCTCATTACAGGAAGTTTGAATTGATTGTTTAACATACATTTTGGAAGCAGGAGCTAGAATTCTGTATATTAACCAATGGGTATTTTAATCTCCAAGTAACAAAAGGTCTCAAATTAGTGTACAGATATCAGTTCCACCCAGTTAGTGGATGCCTGGGTAAGACTATTCTTATATGCTACATACAGTTGACAAGTTAATCAGTTGTGCACATCATAATTTGCTATGTGTGACAAGTTTAGGTCTTTGGCAGTGTGAAATGGCCTTGTCCTTGGTTTGTGTGTTTTCCAGGTTTCCTGCATTTCTGGCATTGCTGGAACTTGTACAGGATAAACCTCAGGAACATGATGTCAACAGGGAAGATGATTTGATTTCATAAAAATGTAAAAGGCACCATAGGGCCCTCAATGGTTTTATAATGTGGCTCTTGCTTAAATCTGGGGAATTTCAAAACAGAGGACACAGCTAAATGCAATTAAATGCTTTAACCAATAGGATATGTTTGGTTTGCAGCATCAACTGGCAGGTTTGGAAGCCAGACTTTTAATTACTACAGTGTACCTGGCACAATGTGTTATTTTCTATATTATGCAGATGGGCGGTATATCACCAGCACATATACATAGAGAAAGGGAAAGAGAGTTTTGTTACAAAGTCTCTTTCATGTCTGGTGCAAATTCAAGGAAGAGATTAATCTTCCTCAAGAACAATCCACACGTAAAACTGAAAGCATCTCATTGTGCAAGAGAGCTATTTGGAACTGCATCCTAATACAGTATATTATCAGATGGCAATGGCCAAATAGAAAATCCTGTTCATTTGCTCCAGGTGGAGTTTGTTCTTGGATATAAATATGTTCCACTTCCATTACCTTTTGGTTGCCCACCAATCAGTTGCACAGCTCTCAACCAACCTGGCCAGAAAAAGGGGTGTTTGAGGAAACATTACTTTAGAAGTCTGCCTCACTCTTCTTCTAGGAAGCTGACAAGATTCAAGAGTTGGCTCCTCTTCCAAACTTGTTTCCTACTAAGCTTTACTCTCAGGACTATGATGTAGGCATTTAACATGACTATTAAAACAAAACATGTATTATATTCAACAACCATTGAGAGATTTAGCATTAAAGAAAACCATTTTAAAAGAAAATCTGCTTCAAAGAAAATTACGATCCAGTGAGATCAGTAGGCAACATGTCACTGTCAAGGTATTTCCTCAAATGTAGCGCTCTTTTCATTAAAAAAACTGCTAACTTCCCACATATATTAAACGTGTCATTCACCTGTATTCCAACAAGCAGCGACTGTGGGCTTGCTCGTAAAGGCCATTGTGCAGATATTGGACAAAATCATCTTGCTGAACGGAGTCTGAACACTGACTTTCTTTTCAAGCAGAAGTGTTGGGGATGTACCAAAAGGGTAGGCTCAGAGTGGGCCCAGTGGCACCCACTCCCTAGGAGAAAGAGGAGGGTCCCCATGGGAAAGCTTTTTCAGCTCTTCTGCTAAAGCAGATGCCCTGGAAAAAGGAAGACCCAATGCAGTTCTCGGGGTGGGGGCAGGTGACACTTGTACAGCTAGACATTTGTGATGAATAGCACCCACAGTTGAAAGAACAACAAATAAAACAATTTAAGGCAAATATTTCTTTTGGGGGCGAAGGAACCCATTTCAGCAGCTACAGACCCTTTATCTGCCTGGGCACCTCTAGTTCATTAAACACAAGCAGCACAGCCAATTACAAGAAATGAACACTAAATAACAGGTGGTTTACCTTGTGCCAAAACACACATTTCCCAAATAGCTCAGGTATGAACATCAGTTTTGTTCCTAGGGTTTGATACAAAATCTGAGGCAGCCACATTGCCAAGCAACTCAGTGCACTTAAGGTTATAAAAATGTTGTTCCACAATGTTCTATTCTAATTGACACTTTGCAGCAAGTTAACACTGTCAATTGTTTTGTGCATTAGAAATAATTGAAAACCCAACATGGGCTAAATGTTCTTCAGTCACATAAAGCAGCTCAACAATAAAAAGAGCAGTTAAAAAAAAATAATCCGCAGAAGAATGTGATGCACAGTTTGTGGGAGAACAGAAATCCACAGCAGTCTGTGACCACAAAGCTAAACTCAAGGACTCGGGGACCCTGCGCTGAGCAGGCTGTATCTTCAATCAGTCTAAATCATCTTTCTCATCAGTGCACTGGGTTAGATCCTTTCCTAAGGACAACATTCACTTTCTGCTTTTAGAAGCTGTGTCATAATTACGTTCAAGTTATATAGAAAAGTGCTGAAGTCGCTGTTGCAGACAGCTGGGCTCACTCTGGGAGTTTCCTTCCTCCATTCTCCTGTGGGAACACTTTTCCCATTCTGCAGTTTGGCACTTGAAATTACACCACATAACAGGGCTTGTTATTCGAATGACATAAGGTTTGCAGGTACCTGGCAGGAAAAAAAAAGGAAAATAGGATGACAAATGTTCCAGACTCTGCTTTATGGATGGGAAGAATCTTTGCAAATTGTCTCTTTCTTATGGAGAGAGGATGTATAAATATGGTGAGAAAGACTGCCAAAAAAACAAAACAAAACAAAAAAAACCCTGCCAGGTTTTGTAAGATTTCTCACTGCTAGCATGTGAAAGAAACAAGGAGCACATTTCTCCCATCAGAGTTCCATAACCAGAGCAAAACGACTATCTTTTCCCATAGCAAGCACAGAAAGATTTTCCCACAAGCAAGCACAGTTACTAAAAAAAGTGTGAACTGCCCACCTAATATTTCTAATTTTTAAAAGTCCATGCAACAAGCAATCAGTTATCAAAATTTTGCAATGTTGCACAAAAGTTTGTTCTCTCAAGCGCTCACCAGACAGGGAAGGAAATATTTTGCCATCTTGTAAGCAAAGAGAAACATTTATTAAGTTTCTTATTCTGATGCACAAGAATAGGCTGCTTACCTGTAACTGGTTATTTGAATGATCCTCTATGCCTATGAAGTCACATATATGGCTTTGCCCTGCCCCTGACAGAGCCTGTCAGAAACTCCTGACAGAAATTTCAGACTAAACAGCTGATCTCTAACCCACACACTTTTGCTTATCTTAGTGTAGCCTGCATATTTAGTTGGCTCCTTGATCTAGCAAGGTCCAAAACCTGAGAATCCAGATTTTTGCCATTATGTGATCTAATGTCAAAACATATCACAGTGCCACAAATGTTTGCCATTTCTTATTCTTCTCCTATGCCTTCTCTACTATTTGCCAGCAATTTTCAAGCATCACAATCTTTGGGAAATGTTCAAAATTCACAGTAAATGACGTCCAGAATCCTGTATCAGCTTATAGTAAAGTTAAAGTTACTTAATTACAGTATTTAACTAAATAAAGTATTTAACTAAATAACTTTTTCTGGCCCACCCACAGCCCTGAGCTGATGGAAACATCTTGATCATTGGTAGAATGGCCCTCCTTCTCCACATGCAACTGATACCTGATAAAGTAGGTTGGGGAGAGAATTACAATCATGGAAAGGTATATACAGTTGTCCCTTCATATTTGCTGGGGTTTGGTTCCAGGACACCCTGTGGATACCAAAATCCGTGAATATTCAAGTCCCATTATACGCAATGGCATAGCAAAATGTGTCCCTTATATAAGATGGTAAAATCAAGGTTTGCTTTTTGGATTATTATTTTTTAAAGAATATTTTCAAACCGTAAATAATTAAATCCGTGGATAACAAATCCATGGATACGGAGGGACAACTGTATATATAGAATGCCTCGGTATGTTTCCTTTCCCAGTGTGCTGATTAGCCGCTTAGGAAACATACCCAACCAATCCCCTCCCTCCCCTAGCCACTCACCACCCACATGCAAATTCCCTCTCCACCTCACAATCCACTCCTGCCACTCAATCTGCATCGACACGCCCAGCTTCACAAGGGTCCCTCCCTTCTCTCCCTCCCACAGCCACTCACCACCCACATGGAAAACAATGCAATTCCCCCCCCCCCAAATAATAGTGTGTAGCTGGACCATGTGAACCTTTCAAATCTACTATAACGGCATATGTTATGCTGGGTACAGCTAGTACTATCAAAATTGTGACTAAGTAGCAATCGTGACTAAGCAGCAATCTACCTATAACCATTTTGTACTCATCATTACTACTTAGTCATAACTCATCCCCCAACCTATTTTACTAGGCATCAGCTTCATGGGGAGAAGGAGGGTCATTCTGCCAATGAACAGAGCATGATTGAATGAGGTTTCTGTCAAGTTTGAGCAAGTTGGGCCAGGATAGGTTACTTAGTTAAGCTGATACAGGATTCCAGCCATCATATCCAGTCAAAATCTGGCTGGTAGTTCTGCAATTACTGTAACCCAATTAGAAAAAGGTTTCTATGTAGCTATTGTTTGAGTTGAGCTGAACTAAAAACCGAATCAAGGCCCAAGCTACATAGGGGGAAAATGCAGCTTATTCCTGATTCTAACTTTTGCATGGCATACATTTGTTCTTTCACATTGCTTTCTCAGAAAATAACCCTGGAGAATCTCCACTGTATACTGGGTTCAAGAGAAGTTTTTTAAAAAGAAAAACCTTACCTGAGGCCTGTTACTTTTGCATGCGTCGTCCAAATGTTTGTGCCACAGTATTGCATGAAACCTTGAACCAGTCTGAAACTTGTAAACATTTCCTACAAAATTAAAGCAACAACAACAAGAGCCTTGGTTCTGAGAGAAACAGGTAGCAATAACAGCAGGAAAGAGCAAGAAGGCCACCATTTTAAAAATAGAGATTTATCTGGGCAGAGCAGATCTTGGCAGATGCAGGAGAACACAAGTTAGGCTGACTTTTCAATGTTCTGTGTTTAGAATGAGTAAAAATTTGAACACTTTCTAGCTAGCTTCCTTGTATTTGCTTCATTTAGTGAGCCTGGTTGCTTAAGAGTTACATGAAGCAAAACATCCAATGCATGTTTCTGCAATGGTGCGAATGACATACAAGTACAGTACACCTCAGTTAACAAAGCCTCTGACAAAGGAGGTTTTTTTATGAGAGCTTTTCTGTCTAGCTGGAAATTTCTGCAGCATTGGAATTGGAAGGATGGTGAAGGAAGGCTGGGGAAAGACAGTATTTCAGTGTTGGGCTGCAGAAGTGTGTCTGCAATAAACAATGCAATAAAGCCTGATCTGGGAAAGAATAGGATTCTATTCTAGGTGATCCACTGTAGCTGTGTGTGATTATGTACAAAGGACAAGGTAAACAGCTGCCTCCAGAATCAATGACTGATCATGTGTGAAGAGCAAAACAGAAATAAAAGGGGAAAGCAGATAAACCTGCCTCACCAGCTACCATGGCATTTTGAAAAAAGCTTACATAAGTTTCATAAGCAAAATAGAAATCATAAGAAAAGTGGAGGTTGTTGAATTTTTTTTTAAAAAAAATCATCCTGGGATACATTTTGGAAGAAGCTTTCAAGTGGTCTCTAGAAGATGCAAAATGTTTTTGTTTATTTATCCAAGGCTTACCTGACCTGGTTGTTCCATTTCACCATTTGCATAATAATAAAGGAATAAAAAGTTTGCTGAAACATGTTGAATTTCTGTTTTTGTTTTTTGTGGTGTAGGAAGCCATCCCTATTCTTTCTTTGTTATTTCTACCTCTAGTATCAAGGTTTCTGTTAAAGAAATAAATCCCTTGAACTTTGTTAACTGAGGTATACCTGTATTGTTTCTGTGAGCCTGCTGAGGCAGGAATACCTTACTATTTTTTGCCTTGGCTGTTTTCAAACAGTTGGGCTAGACAGGTGGCAAGGTAATGGTGGAGTGCTGTATTATTCAGGAGGAGACTGCAAAAGAATCTGACAGATGTAGTGAAGAAGACAATCATCACTTGCCCTCAGTCAGCTAGGTCCAGCAGCTGCTGCTACCATGGTGTCCTTTTGCAGTTTATATTTTTGAAGGTGAATTATTACAAATTATTACAAACAGCACTTTTGCCCTCTTCCCATGTGTGCATGAGGAAGGGAGGGAGAGAGATCAGTGGATAAAGCTACTCTAGTCTACAAAAATGTATGCTGAAGGACTCGTTGTTTTAAGAAAAACATAATAAACATTATTTCCTAGCAGATACAATGTTCAGAAGGACATGTAACTCAAAAATGTCTACCTTTATCTGGGTTATTTAGCTGAAAAATATCAGGGTGTTCAGGATCATCAGGTAGTGCTACCATCCAGCCCACAATGGAAACCTTTTTCCCTGGAGTAGATTTATACTAGAAGAGAAAAGAATAAGCAAGTATAGCAGTGATCTCAGCTGTATCCCACTCTGAGCTGCTGCCATTGAGTCATGCCCATCCCCAGCTCCACTGCAACTAGATCCATCTGTGGATGATCTACATAAGCCCAATTCTTTGCTTACATGCTTTCTTTCAGTGCCTCTTAATGACTTTGCTCCAAAGTAAATCAGAGTAGATCCTGAAAGGGTGACCCAATATCTAGTCCACGAGGAAAGCTGAAAAGAGAAAATGAGTAAAAAGGAATTATTACTATTACTATCACTATTGTTCTTGTTACCATCCCACCTTTTCCCCAAAATTGGAACTCAAGATGGCTTACAATTTAAGTATGTATGTAGAAGTTTGGCAAGTGTCTGGACCATCCTCCATTTTAAGAGGTATGAACAGGTGGCTTACCTGTAACTGAGGTTCTTCAAGTGGTAATCTGTGAACTCACACAAATGGGTTATCTGCGCCTGTGCAGTGCATCGTTCAGAACTTTCTAGAGCTATTATATACATGTTTTGGTGTTAGCCACCCAACTCCCCACATCCTACATAATCCTTTAGTTCCCTAAATGCTGAAGGAGCAGCCAAGGAGCTGAGGAAAAGCAGGATGCAGTGTGTGGAGGCTGGGTAGGATTGTGTGAGTTCACAGATGACCACTCAGAGAACCTTAGTTACAGGTAAGCAACCTGTTCTTCTTCATGGTCTCTGTAACGCACACAAATGAGAGTCTAACATGCTACTAACCATAGGAAGGAGACAGTTGTCATGTCATGTAGGAAAAAAAGCACAGCCCTCCCAAATGCAGGTTCTGCTTGAGACCTGATGTCCATCCAGTCTGTAATGTGAAATGAATGTTGAAGGCTGGGACCATGTAGCAGCCCTGCAGATGTCTTGTCAAGGTACACCCTTCAGGAGAGCTTCTGATGTGGCTAGTGCTCTAGCCTCATGAGGCCTCACTTGCACAGGAGATTGCTTGCTAGCCAATTCATATGCTGGGTGAATAGTAGCTGCCACCCACTTGGAACACCTTTGGGCCAAGACAGGAAGACTCTTCTTGTTCGGGGAATAACACACAGAGCCTTTGAGATTTTCTGAAGGAAGCCATTCTGTCAACATAAAAGGCTATCACTCTAAACAATGAAGAACACACCCTAAGTCCAAAACAGGATGTTGCATGAAAGCAGAGAGAATAATGTCCTGTTTTAAATGGAAAGCTGGCACTACCTTTGGAAACAAAGAAATGTCTGGCCTAAGGATCACTTTGTCCCTGTGCAGGTAAAGTTAGTCAACCTCAAGGGCACAAAGTTCTCCTGCTTGTCTGGCAGATATGACAGCAACCAAAAAGGCACTTCTACAGGTAAGTAACCAATGTCACAAGAAGGTGTAGGTTCAAAAGGCTTCCGAGAGAGTTGGGAGAGTACTAGCTGCAGATTCCTCTGGGCAGTAGGTCCCATCACTACAGGATGCAAACTCTTGTAATCTTTCAAGAATATCTTTACTCAAAGGTCAAGGAAACAAGATGGTTTGCCAAGATGTTGGAAATGCCACAAGACTGCTGACAAGTAGCACTTAAGAAAGAGACAAGCCCTTGTCTGAGAATTAAATCAAGAAATCAAGCATACATTTAAGTCCTATTAGCTAAAGGAGAACAGGAGAGGTGGCCTATTGCTCTTCCTGTTGGGAAAATGTTAGCTGCAGTGCTTCCTGTTGCACTCTACAAGAATACTCATAGTTGCTACAGACAGCAGTAAATTATAATAATGGAAATAAGAGTACAACCACAGTAACAGGCCAACTTACTGTAGGCTTCCTGCCTTCCTTCAGTAATGTCTTTCTTCTTAAAGGCCCTTCCATTGTAACAACTCCCATGGATGTTGCTGAAGTGCAGCTGCAGGCGCCTGTTGGACTGAAACAACAAATGCCAACACTTTGGTGGAAGCAGACAAAAAGAGTAAAAAATCCTGTGATTAAAGTTTCCAAAATTTACATAGGATTTTTCTGTCTCGGCTTGTGTGGTCGTTTTCTTTTAAATGGCTCCTCACAATTGATTTTTATTTAAACAACAATGATAGTCATCTATGAATATAAATGAACCTGCCACAACATTAGTAATGGAAACATTTTGGTTTTCAATCATAAGTTGAAAGGAATTTTCTAGGAAGAAGACAACCTGACTGAACATTTTATTGTTATTATAGCAATAACATTTATTTTCACAGCATAAAAGAAAGTCCAAAATTCCTTACAGATATGGGTAGTGATATCAGCAAAAATATCAATGTATAAGGATGCCTTGTTCCACCTTACAAACCTAGGAATCCAGGGATCTCCGCTCCCACACTTGTGGGAATTGGAACCTTGCAGAAAATCAGTTGTGGTCCCTTAAAGACTAGCAAATCAATTATAGCAACAGCTTTTGTGGGCCAGAGCCCACTTTGTCAGATCCTGGAGTATGGTTTTGAGGTTCAAAGAACACCAAGAAAAATATACATTAGCATGCCTGAAAAATCTTTTGCAGTCAAATAAATGCAAACAATGATTTTTCACCAAAGATAATACAGTAGTTTCCTAGGCAATGTGAGAAATAAAAAAATGAGAAATTTTTGAAGGGATATTTATTCCCCCAAAAAGGCACAAATACAGAATGAAATAAAGGTAGATAAAATAAAGATTGACATGAAAGATGTGCTTGAGAGCAAGATCACTGAGAAGGTGAAGCATCTTTTCTCATCTACAGGCTCATGCCTGTGTGCACATAATTTTTGCAGTAGTTCTTCCCAAATGTGTCCATCACAAAGCAAGCCTATGAAAGAATTCAGTTATTATGAAGAGGGACAGAAGAAGTCATGTGAAGAAGAGCTGTGAAGAACTACTCTTTTCTTCTGACTAATGCTGAAGAAACTGGTCACAGAGACTACAAGATAATTTGCATCTTTACACATGTCTGTTCTTCACAGAGATTTCAGTTCAATTTGGGAACAACATAGATAAGATTACAAGCACCAAGTTGCTTCATCAACCTGAAAAATTATATTGTTCCACTATTTTTCATTGTACAGGAGGGTGTGTACCCCTTGCTTGACAGGTTTAGGTTTTATACTCTAACTTTAAGTGAAAAAATTACATTGCTTTAAAGGTATTATTATTATTATTAAAGTCAGTGTTGTGATCTCTGTGAATTAGCACAGCAAACTAAGGTGCGTGGAGATTAGAAAAGGAAAAATTAGTATGAGATGTAGCACAATTCATTGCATAATAAGGTAACTGCTGTAATTAAACCTAAGCAAAAAGCAATACTGCTTTTGGGGTATAAAGAACCTGGCTTCCTCTTGTTTGTAAAGAACAACCTAGCTATACATTTGTTTCATAGCTCAAACAGAAGGCCTCAGCTGCTGTCTTTTTTGTTGTCAACGCTTCCCATTCACTCCATTTTAAAAGACAGTGATGTACACATGTGTGTGTCTTATTTAATGTTGAAAGCTAGGCCATTCAATAAAACTTGAGTTAAGCATGAACTTCAAATTTGTCCCACTGTAATCAGTGTTGCTTAAGACGTAGTTACTTTGGGTGGGTTGCATGCCCTCAATTACACTTCTCAGGTATGATAAGAAGAAAAGCCAGCACTTATGTGCAGCATGCTTATATGCGGGATGGCATGTAAACATGGCCAAGCATGCTTTTGTGGTGTGGATGTGAAAATCATATTTAAATGAGTATTTCAACAGTCTCTCTACTTCTGGAAGCTCTTACTAGTGTGAAAAGAAAGTTTGCAGATGGAAGAAAAGAAATGACAATGCTATTGGGAATAAGCTTTTATAATTAGCAAGAGGGGAAAAAAACAAGGCTGAAAATATGAATTAACAGCATGGCCTTTGGAGAGATAGACCCACCACCACCTAATGTACCTGTAAACACAGCTCCGACTTCTGGGAGAATTCCGAATTGGTACCCGCCAGTTGGGCCCCAGCGTGGCATACAACCGACCCCTGTTTATAAATTTACATGTGAGTTCTTTTCTTATTGTGCAGACACTGTGGAAACATCCAACAAAAGCAAAACATGCAAGATACTGTGGGACACACATTTGTATTTGATGCTCTCAACACTTGAGAGATATCTTCAGGGAAGATTTCACTGCTGGTGAAATAGTGCTCAACACCCGTGGACAAAATAACTGTGACCAAAAAATATGGAATAAGAATTAGATGTTTAAAATGAATGAAAACAGATCTTTGTGTAGTTCCTACTGTCTTACTGACTACAATTTTCTTCCTTTTTATTCTGAATGATGTATTCTGAAGAATTACATTGAAGATAAGATAGCTTTTGCCTGATCCTACTCCAATACAAAACTGAGAAGAAAGAAGAAAGAATAGAGTATCAGAAGAACAACCTTACACTTTCAGAACTTGTTTGTAGTACCAAGAATCAGTTGTGGAACAATAATTTTCCACAACGTATTGCAATAATGAAGAAGCTATGCACAGGAGGCCTTGTCATCATCATTGAATAAAAACGGCTGACATTCAAACACCTGAGATTCCAGAAAAGGTCAGATGTGGGGTAGTTGATGAAACTGTTCTTGAATGCAATACTTTGGCCCAGCAATAGCAATAATATTTACACTTCTATACTGCTTTATAGTGCTATGCATTCTCTAAGCAGTTTACAATGTGTTAGCTAATTGCCCCCAACAAGCTGGGCACTCATTTTATCGATCTATGGAAGGATGGAAGGCTGAATCAACCTAGAGCCCTGTAGGCTCAAACTCACAATGTTGTGGCCGCAGTACTGGCATTTAACCACTGCACCACCAGGGCAGTATTGATCTTATGCACTTTTTTGCTGTGCTGAGGCAACTAAACAGCTTTATTAAATGGAAGGTTGCATTTGCGCACCTTAGGTGTACAGTAAAAAAAACCTTGCAGTGGCAGCAACTTGTGGAGAATAATAATGCGAGTAATTCACTCATGGCCACCATCTTGATTCACAGGCATGGCTGCATGTGAACTTCAAACATGGATAGCTTCACATACCAGCAATTTTGCTAAAAAAACCTGTGATGACAAATGAACACTGCTGTGAATTTGCATTAATGCACAGCAATCAGCATTCTCGTCTAGACAAGCTGCATGGTGTTTGCTCTCTGTGAAATCTTTCTTACAGACATTTTAAAGTATTGCACCTGATGATTTTAGGCAAGAAGAGACCCTCCCTTAAAAGTGATCTGTAAGATAAAATGGCTGAGCCTGGAGAAGACACCAGAATGGGAACAGTACTTTATTTTGCTGGTGATTTGTCAAGCTTTGAGAAATTTACATCAAGGAAGCAAAAGAATAATTGTAAGATACTTTACAGAACAGCAGTTTCCCTGAACAATTTCTAGCACAACTTTTTCATGGTTTTTCTATAACTTTTTCCAATGTAGGAAGGTCTTTCCAATCTTGCTCTTGTTCATCCAGAAAGCTCTGTTAGATAATTTTTCAGGTGAGTAATTAAAATTGTGGGATTTCCCAAGGCCACCCACAGTGTATATTAACTGAGATTTGTTAGGTCTGAATTGTTCAATTAACTGGATTTCACCTAAAACTTCAGTTACCAAACCCAGGCAGAAACATACTTAAGCTTAATTTCTTATGAGGACATAACTATTCAACATGGCTGAACTCGGTACATTTAATAAGAATTCTACTGTTGAGAATGCCAGCTCATTTTTACAACACTTTCTTTGGAGGTTTTTCGACAGAGGCTGGATGGCCATCTGTCGGGAATTATTTGATTGTGTATTCCTGCATGGCAGGGGGTTGGACTGGATGGCCCTTGTGGTCTCTTCCAACTCCATGATTCTATGAACACACAAATAAGCTGAGGTTTGGAGAGATGTTTAGAACTCATGGGTCAAAAGAACCCTAGAGGTTCCAGAAAGCTAACTCCTGTGCAATAAAAATAAAAATAAATGACTTTAGAGTCAGAAGGCACTAGTGAATGGGGTTCACCTGGAGACCAAATTCTTTAGTGGTTTTCAAAAGTGTGTTGCAAGCAAACAGATTTGGTGTGCAGATTCTGATTTAAAGATTAGTCTTGACAAAACCAAACCAGATGTCATACTATTTGGCTAAGGCAGATGTGGTAAAGTTTATTCTAAAGCTTGGTGGTATCTGAAGATCTGAATGCACTGGCTAGTTGTTTTGTGAACACAAGAAATACACTTTTAATAACTGTAAGAAGCAGAGAATACAGGAAGCACAAGCAGAAACTCCGAGCTTAAACTAAACCTCACTTCTAAACCTTCTAAATGAATTTTATGGCAAAATATTTTCCCATTTCTTTGCATGACTGCATCAGTGACTTAAAATAGCAGCTAGTAATGGTTTTGGTAATTGAAACGTGGCTACTGAAGACTTCAGTGATGACAAATAAATGGCTGTGAAATGCAACTTATGTTTTTTTTTGTTTTTTTTTAAATACCACCAATTCAAGATCATCATTTCTTGGCAAAAGAGGACACTCACCTTTCAAGCCCTGAGGAAGGTTCCTCGCTGAATTCTGAGCTTTCACTGCTTCCTACAAAACAAAAACACTCAGGTTAAGAAAAACTAAATGTAGGTCATCCCATTTACAAACTTCCCACAATACAACAGAAGCCAGACTTAAGAGGCCAGGATGAAAAATTAGTATTAGAATTTGCTTTTGTGTTTCCTGCTGAATGGCATTCTGCCTGGTCAGTTTTTTAAGTGTAAAATACTTAAAATGTCTCTTCCAGTTTTCTTCTTCCCCTCTGCTGTATGGAGAATAAAACTGACCAGAATTATACTGCTATGTGTAAAACATAATCACACCACTCAGAGACAAAGGACAGACAACAAAGGGGTGACTTATTTTTCTTTAATGAAGAACATTAAACAGGAAACTTCAAACAACTGACCGATTGGTACCTTGACACATCAGTCTGGCACCCTCTTTCTATTTAATGTCCTTGCAGTATTGGATCATGACTTAATGAAGAATATTAAACAGGAAACTTCAAACAACTGACCGATTAGTATCATGCCACATCAGCCTGGCACCCTCTTTCTATTTAATGTGCTTGCACTATTGGATCATGACTTTTAAGAATCATTAAATTCCCATTAAAGGAAATATGAAGGAAATGTAATGTTGCAAATGCTAAATGGACTTCTTTTTCCAAACTTAGTGGTTTGTATTTTGACATCACAGTGACAGCTGAGATCTAACTCCCAGAAAGCTAAATCATGCTCCATCTTGGTTTTCACTGTTAGGGAACTGCTCAATGTGGCAGTGACCTGTGATCAGCTGATATATGATGATGGCATTTTCCACATCCAGGTTAGTATGTAACAAGCATCATGCAGCCAATGAAACTATTTCTTGAAAATGGAAGTTCATGCCATAGAATATCAACCTCTAAATCAGAGACATTTTTCTTTTGGCTGCTACAGGTCTTCTGGAAGTCATACTTTCTTCTGGCATGTAATTAGCTAGTCAGAAACTCTTAAACAGCTGTCTCTTTCCTTAAAGTCTTGTCTGCCATAGTACATTTCATTCTTAGCCAAATCTAAGGTTTAGGTTTTGAAGAACATCTTCCACAGGATATCATTTCTACAATGAGCTCTCCTGCCTTCTAAATGGTGCTCCTCACTCCATGAAATGTAAAACTCAGTTGGATTTTTACTAGCTTTTCTCCATTTTATCAAAGTCCTGACAGAATTCACAGAAGAACAATACAGATGCTGAATACTCTCTGCTCCACAGTTGCCATATTGTAGCAAGACCAAACAGTTATCTTGATAAAAGGTTAACCATCTGCAAGTATGTTTGACAGAAACAAGCCACACAGAAAGTGAGTTGTGTAAGTTTTTTAGGCAAGCGGAAAGCAAATATTAGTTACTTCTACAGTTATTTCTTTCGAATTGATCAATGCCTCTTTGTCCTGAAACTAAACGGCCTTTTCCTGATTGTGCATTTCTAGTTGCATCCCTGAACTTCAAAGCGGAAGAGACAGACAAGCAGAGAACCGAGCAAAGACTCTTATATCCAACCCATTAAATACTTACCTATGGAAATACCATTGGTGAAAACAGAGTTTAATGTGTGGTTTCTGACAGGACTGTGGGACTCTAGCACACTGTCATCCAGCAGGTGGCGTGGTTTCTCTGTTGGGAACGTTGCACTTTTACTTTCAACTACACTGAACTGACACATCATACTGGAAAATTGGAAAAGAAAAAAAAAGGCAAAAGGTTCTTATGTAATCTGATAACATCCATCCACCCTGTTTTTTTTTCCACATGGGCATCACCTGACTATATGATGATCATAAAAGTGAGCACGTCTTCAAGTGGAAGGTAGCTAAAGCGAATCTTTCATATGCTCTTTCTTTTGGAACTAGACTGCCTGATGATTTATGCAAGAACTGGGTTCTAGCAGCTGGTATAATGAAGCTGCTGTTGGCTTAACATAGATGGGGACTGGAGATTAAATCTTTCTCTGATGCTTCTTCAGATGTTGTTTGGTTAGATTACTGCGAACCATGAGATTCAATAATCCTGAAGTGAATTCAGTAAGACGATGGGCAAAGTTCTATCTATCTATCTATCTATCTATGTTTATCTTATAATTCTGACACTAAGTAGAATGCAGGGACTCTTATCTGAAAAGTCGATGGCTACCACTGTGTTGAAACTGTCCCAAAACTTTCTGTTCAGCTTATTCTGGCAAGCATGTGCTAGGCAGAACTACAATGTATTTGGCCTTTAAGTGGGCACTGAGCAAACTGGAATTTTCCTCTCATTATATATGCCCAGCATCTACAGAGGATGGAAGTAAGCAGTCATAAGTGAAAGACCTGTAAGATTCAGCAAGGAGGTTCAGAGAAAGGGAGGCACTGTGTGACTAGAAAAGGGAAGGGGAACACTGTGGAGGATGTTGCTGGTTTAAATGCGTTTTCAGTGGCTAGATTAAAACTTATTGAAACTTGAATAAACTGTAAGATCTGATGCAGAATGGAACACCCACTTGTTTCCCAGGCTGTGACTCTTCCTGTGTCGTGGTACAGGAGGAGTTGGCAGGCTGGCTGCCACCGAGGCATCAGGACAAGTTGGTCTCCTGTTGAACCTCACAGCTGCTGACACCTCTGAGGGACCTATAAAATAGACACCAATTAATGCTAAACTAAACCTGAGGAAAGACATTGCTGAGGGTCAGTTACTTTGTTCTTGGAAGAGCCAGCGAGCTCTGTAGAGACAGATGGATATTACATGGAGGAAGAACGGGAGCAGCATCCACATAAGGAGAGTCACTGATCTCAAAGGGCAGGTGCTTTCTCAACCATTGCTTCCTGTCTACTGGAGTTACACCATCCATTCCTAATAAGAATCTATCCAATTAAACCAAAATATCAACCAGTCTCACAAACTATTCTTGCCCATCATTTTGATGACAAACACACAAAAAAATTCCTGGCTACTCTATGACAGAGATTTGCCAAAGATTTAACATGCAAAGCCAGAACAATACTTTGGGTGTAAAATGTCAATGTTGAACAGAAACATATGCTTTGAATTTGGTTTGCAACTCTACTTGCCTGTAAACAGTTTGTTAGTATTGTCTCGTAGCATGAGTATCTAAGGAATATGTAAGGATGTTTCATGTAAATTGATGCCAGACAGATGTCAACTCTGGAGCTTTGAGAAGCTTTTGGTGCCAACAGGCTATACATTTTAGCTAGTACTCACGCTAAGCAATAGAGATGGAACAGCTTAAGCAAGTTCTTCAGTAGTATCCTCACTGGATGAGATCTGTACTCTGTGTGTATGTGCGTGTGTGTGTGCGCGTGCATGTGTGAGAGAGACAGAGGCAGACAGGCAAGCAGAAACAAGATTAGCCATAGGTGGCTGATTACTGCTATGAGATGGAAACAAGATTGTCTCACTTGAGGCAATAGTTCTGATACCCTTAGAAAGAGGCAACATTGCCCAAGGAATGGAAAGAGAACTCAGCTCCCACATTTTTTGGCTCTCCTGTCTCCACTAAAAAGCTCTACAAGAAGAGAGTTTGTTACATGGCTGCTGACTTTGCAGGGGGAAAAGGTCTGCTTCAAACGTTACATGTATCCTGCAGAATGCACCTGCATATAGGGAAAACAGGTAAAATCTGATGATCATGAATAGTTATCAGTTACCACAAGGTTTCCACATGCTAAGAAGACATGGCTGGCTGTGGCTTTGAAAAAGCTACACACAGAGAGCAACAAGCATGTATGTAATCAACACACACAACAAGTTTAAATATGAAGTTGATGCTTTACTATATAAAAGTGCTTTTTGTGCAGGAAATTCCGAATCTTGGTCCAAGTAGATCAAACACTATAGATGACTGTCTCTACTTTGGAGATGTTTAGATGTACCTGAGCACAACTGTAGAAAATTCAGTCTACAATCAACAGCACGCTGCAGCTATTTGGACAGGACAGGAACAGGGAAACCACCCCAGCTGCCACAAGATGGCAAGTTGTGCAAGGATGTCTCATAACAATTTCTTCATTCCAACTCAACTGCAGTGAGCAAGAGCAACTCACTTAGTACAGAATGATGTATCTACCCCAAAGAGTTAGCAGTCAACTGGTGAAGATTATATTAAACTAGACACACAACTTATATGGCATGCCCAGTCTTCAATCTGGAGCTGCAGTAACATGGAACAAAGGCATAGTTTCTAGTAAAGCCGTATTTGTCATTTTTATCTTTCCTGATCCTAGACTCAGAACCTCCAGCTTTAGCTCTGCAGTTGATGAAGGGAAGCTAAGCAAACTATCATAGCTGTAGGACCTGACAGGCCCAGGTTATAAAGTAGGACTTGCTTTGGGAGAAAAGATGCAAACCTGATTTTGGGATGTGGAAATGAGTGAGAGTAAACTTTTGGGACATCATACACAGAACACTCATAGGTAAGCAAGACAAAAGAAAGTTATTCTCTGTTTTCACTCTTACACAAATAAATGTGACTGAACTGTTCTAACAAGTGTTAAAGACAACTGCAGTAAGCAGTATTGTTTACAGAATGTCCTGTGCATAACTAGATATTGAAGAATGAAGGAGATCTTCAGACCTACTCTGATGTAACTCTACCAATGTGGGCCAGCATATAGTGCATGTGCTGAAATGGCTAAGATGCTAACTTGATGCAGAGGTCAACAACCTCTTGCCATGTTTGTGCCATTACAACAGAAAAAACCCAGAAAATACATTAAATGTTTTGAGCAATGCAGCACCCACAAAGTGGAAACAAGCCAAAGCACATACATACCCATGAGGAAAAGCCCCACCATGGTAAAGAAACAATAACCTCAGATATAGCAGAAGTCTTCCTAGAAAGCCTTCTCCTAAGGCTATTGAGTGTACTGCCCAGCTTTTAAACCTAAAAATAAATCGCTGAAAGCAACACCATTTCCATGATAGTATCCTGAGAACATGAAAAACTTTGGTAACTAACAGCTCTAGTTACCTCTTTGCAAAGCCAGCATGACATCATGTTGCTTTTGGTTGTGGGAGAGGAAAGGTGGCAGTACAACATTGAATATACTACTGTTTAAACTCTAATTTTATGGAAGTAGTCAGAGAAGCTTAGGGATCAATATAGGGATCAATACAGACAAGCAAAGTCCAAAATCACAATTCATGGTCAAATTTTTGCCTATTTCTATTCCTGTATTTTATTTGTTCAATTTTGGCCGCAATGTTAAGCTTGTATTCAGAGCAATGAAACAGGTACACAAATCTTCCATGGGCACCTGAATCAACTCCTTGATGCTTTCAGGACAGATTCTCTGTTGGCTAAGTCAATGGAAACTCTTGTATTGACAGACTGTAAACCAGTAGTGTAGCCACATTCTTTCTATTGTATAAGGAGTTAATATAGTTGGTTGCTTTACTCATCATCCCACTGAAACACTTTGGTTGTTCTTGTAAATCAAAATGCTTACTTCTGCAGTCCTTTTGAGAAACCAAGCCTGTTCTAGGTTGAAAAAAATATGTTGCTCAACCATAGCGGGACACTTCTCAGTTGAGAAATAAAGTTTTATTTATAAAGAAACAATCTTTATGTAGTGCATTGTGTAATCTCTGCATTCACACTCATCTCTGTATCTTCTGTTCAGAACAGGAGAAGTAACTAGCCTTTCTCCAAGTTTCAGCCTCCAAATGTGTTCATTCAGGCTGTAGCGGAAAGAGATGGTAAGCAGGGTCATTCCATCTGTTCTGATGAAAATTCAGCTTCACCAGGCTCCTTCCTCTCAAAGGTTTTCATTCCAGATGGTCAGTACAAGGGCTACTATTTTATTTTAATAACTGGTGTGTGAGTCTGCTTTTCTCCTTTTCCCAGCCCTTTTCCCGTCATGTCTTTGAGACTGTAACCCTGTGGGCAAAGATTTTCCTGTTTTTATTGTTCACATGCAAGTCACTCTGGAAGGGCTTTTGTCCAAAGAGCCAGAAAAATGCTTTAAACAAACAAATAAATAAATACAATTGAGATGGAGTAATGTTGGCTTCTTATTCCCATTAAACTAAACGATGTCATCTGCTACCAAATCTCTCTCCTGCTTATTAGCCCCCCACCCTGTCCCGTTCTAATGCATACCATTACTATTAGCATTCTTACAACTCCCGATGGAACAAATGGTACCTAGCACAATTTTCCAATCACTTGGCATAGTAAGACGCAAGCTTGGTTTTCATTATCCCTCTGCACGACTGTCAAGACAACATTAATGTATAGATGAAAAAAATGTATAAAAGGTATTAAAACATTATTACGAGCTGTTTATATTGGGGAGCTTGAGAGAAGCCCAGAAGAAGCTGACGAGTGCTGTTTAGAAAGCTGTGGCAGGAACATTTGGAAAAGTTGACCACGTAGCTTTAATATCCCAAAGGATCTCACTGTTTTTTTCCTTTGCATAATTTTTCCATGAATAATCATTCAAGTACTATAAATGAATGGCAACTTATGCAATCCTTTATTAGAAAGTTAAGCCTCCAGAGTAAAAGTTTTAGTTCACTAATTTTATTCTAATAAAACACAACAGGAGCTAACAGATCTCATGCTGGTAAGGGGAGCTACAGTTTGGACTGGCTAATCCATAAGTGTAGCCTGGTTAACAACTACACACAAAGCAGACACTTAAGGGGGAAAAAACCACTCAGTTACACAGAAAAAAGCTATAAGCATGTGGGGAAAGGAGTTAAGCTTTTGTAAATAAATCGTATTCTTTGTTGAATTTTGTTAAGTACTTATGTCTGTTAAAACTGCAGCATGAAGAATGTCTACAAATTGCTTTTGCTGCTTTGCAGAGACCAAACAAGGACTAAAAAAATGACAATATATTTAGTCACTTACAAAAGTAAATACCTGTTTTAGCTCCAATTAGGCCAGAGTATGAAAGAGAATGAAAATGTAATACCAATGAAACAACAGAAGGTACCTAGAAGATAGATTTTAGACTGTTACAGGTGGGCAAGCTCGAGCTAAGAGCAAGCTCGAGCTAAGATGCAGGTGCATTTAACTAAAATGTTTAGAACTAGCCACATTTCTTTCTTTAGGGAAAATATGCATGGGATTCCTAATCTGAATGAGAATCATGACACAGTGGGTTTATAAAATCTCCTAAGATTACTGTTTGTCCCCCATTGGTTTGCATTCTCCCTTCCTTAAAGAAGTTTGTACATACCACTGCAGATGGAAGAGATGCACACCAGCCAACCAGCTGGTTGAAAACTAAACACCAAACTAGGCTCAGTAACTTACCTAGAAACATCTTTGCTTATTTTCACTTCCTTAGCAATTTACACCATTAATTTGACCAGCCAACTGTGCTTGTTTCTTCTTAAGTCTTGCCTTAACATGCAACCAGTAACAGCAACACAAATGTGCAGTAATAGTTCTATTTATTGTGGTAATAACACTAATAACAGCATAGGAAAGAAACCATGACATAGTGTGTTGAAGTCATTTTCCTGGGTGGGAATGGATTGATCTGCTACAACCCTGTTCTTTCCTGTCCTTCAAAATGATGAGAGCTACTTTTACCCATGTCTTTGGGTGCTGTAATGATGCTTGAAATGATTAACCTGCCTTCACTTTTAAGTTAGATTTAGATTCTGAAGAGACTGATACAGATTTATCTTTTTCCCTCTAAAGCTTTTGCAGATTTTTAAAAATTGTTTTAGGCTACTCATTCTTGATTATCCTGAAGAGAAATGATTTTGCTTCAGTGTGTCTGATGGTCTTGCTGATGACGTGCCTTCTTCATTCGAGTTCATTAAAAAATTTGCAACTGTGAACTGAACAAGTGACCCTAGAATGGGTACAACTGTATCTGTCCAGCTGTGTCAGAGAAATTGCAGCTGTCTTTGAAAACAGCTTGATGATAATTTGTGACATCTCTCTCTCTGGCTTTTCTTCGCAAATGAAGATTCAGGAAGGACTCATCCCGCACTTTCTGCAAGCGCGCTGATGACTGAAAAGACCAATCTGAGATAAACGTGTCCGGTTGCAGGAAGCACAGCAGGTCTCCTTGGGTGATGTTTCCGGGTTTGATTCTTTCTGCGTTGTCATTTCTCTTCAAAACTTGTTCGGTGTGAATTCTCAAATAAGGCTGCAGCATTGTGAATAGTGCATCTCCATGCTTCCCGATGTGAGGCCAGGGCGGACCATTGTTAGTGATCAATTTGACCGAGCCTGAGATGTTGTTTCAGGGAGTCCTTGTATCGCTTTTTGGAGCGCCCCTCTTACGCTGACCTGTGGCGAGTTCACAGTAGAGTAGTATTTTTGGGAGGTGATGGCCCTCCATCCTAGAAACGTACCCTGCCCAGCACAGCTGTGTTCTCAATATCATGGCCTTAATGCTGGTGATCCCTGCTTGCTCAAGGACAGCAACATTCGTCACATAGTCAGTCCAGTCTATATTTAGGATGGTGTGTATACAGCGCTGATGAAAGCGTTCGAGAAGTTGTAAGTGTTGGCGATAAGTGACCCATGTTTCAGACCCGTAAAGGAGAATAGACAGTACAATGGATCTATACACACTGATTTTTGTGCTTCGCCTCATGTGTTTGTTACTCCAGACTCTTTTGTAAAGTCTTCCAAATGTACTATATGCCTTTGCTAATCTGTGATCGATCTCTGTCAATCTTGGCATCTGAGGAGATGATGCTTCCCAGGTAGGTGAACTGTTGAACGGACTTGCCTACAATTCAAATAAACCTTTTTCCTTTTCAGGACTAAATTCTTCCTTTTATCCTTTACTTCTGGGCTGATAAGTAAGGGAAGAAAGGGGAAAGGTCAAGAGGCCTTTTTTTTTAAATGAAAAAGTAAAAAGAGTAGAGTCACAGAGACATCTAGGCAAAAATAACCCTTTAAGGAACATATAGGCAAGAAAGAGGGAGCTCCCTAGAAGCTGTGATCTGGGCAAGGCAGGAAAAATGGTAGGGATCTTGGGAGTCTTTTGGCAGTAGACTCCTGGCTAGTTCTGAGCAGTGAAGGGATAACCCAAAGTGACTTCTTTCTTTCCTTCCATCACCACTTACATTAGAAGAACCACAATGGCTCAGGTCAAGGGCCTGCATCCTATTTTGCAGAGCATCATATTTCCCACAGTAGCCAACCAGATGCCTCATGAAAGATAACAGGAAGGCAATAACTCCCTCTTGCTACTCTCCTTTCAGTGTAAATTGGAAAAGTGTGATTCTTCTCAAATCTTTGACTGCAAATGAAGGGAAACTAATATTTCGGACAGTGGATGACAGCATAACAAAGTCAGGCTGCTTCCTTATAAATTCCCCAGAGAGATAAATCATAATTAGTTTACAGAAAGTGTTTCCTTCCCAGTGTCAATGTCCTTCATGGTTTTGGTCCTACAGGGAAATTTACTTTGTCCAGGGAACAGATGGCCAAAAAGAATCATCAAGCACATACTGTTCTTGTGCCTTGAATGACTTTCTATATATCATCTTAACAAAGATAATCCAACTTCATCTTTTTATTTCTTCTAGCAAACACAAAGATGTGCTTTGCTGTATATACAAGTGTAAACTTGTTAGGTAAATTACCAGACAATACCACAATATGTTGTATCCTTTGGCTTTATCATATACATTTCAAAGAAGACAAGTACTATTAACCTGCCTTTAAAAGCTGCTTTTTTGGGGAGAGGGGTGTCACAAGTGATCTTCAGCATGAAAGAAGTAGATAAGAAATATTAGGAATGTGTTTCTTGCCACACTGCTTCCCTTCTCTACAACCTTGCCTGCACTAGGTTTTAGGCTAGCTAACTGTAGAATGTGCAGGTGATGAGGAACGTGTGCCCATACTGATAAATACTATCTGGTGTTTGGTAGTGCCACAACAAGAGATACTCTAGGCTGGAGTCTGTGGGAACCTGTGGTCTTCCAAATGTTGTTGGACTTCAATCCTCTGAAGCCCCAGCTCATGTAGTGATAATGATGACTGCACATGATGGGAGTTGTTCTTTTCCCTCTCCGTATCTAGATAATTTCATGCTGGCAACTTGCTCTGCACAATTCATTTAGCATATTCAGTGCTCTTATTATTTCCACAAATATCTGCAGTATAGCCAAGGACAGCGTGAGCTGCATCTGAAGTGTGAAAATGTATTATTTTAGAAGACATTTGATGATAGAAATGGGGCATCATTGCACAGGAAACTTGTCAATTTCCTCTAACAAATGCTTAGTCAGTGAAGCAATATGTGTAGCTAACGAGGCAGTACAGATGACTTTTCTTTTTTTAAAGGCTAGATCAGTGGTGTCATTCAGCCGTTTTGGACTGGTTCATTTGAACGGGTTGCTAAAACTGTTAAAAGACATGGAGCCTGTGAAAGTTAAAAGGCGAGGACGAGGAGGATATCAGAGTGGACAAGAAGGATGAAGAGATGACAGTCAGAAGAGACGGAAGAGCTGGAACTTCCAGAGCTGCAGGGGACACCCATGGACACAGAAGCACTGAATGCCCCACCATCTGGCATGACTGCTCTTGAGGACTGAAGGAAACACTGACCAGACATGGAGCTAAGGAAGCAACATCACCAGTCCTGGGGTCCCAGCAGGGAGGCAGCAAACATCCCCAGGTGATGGGGGACTAGCAGGGCACAAGAGACAGAAGTAGTTGTTAATTATTTTGAATGACACCTCTGGGGTTGATTATTTAGTCTTTTTTCAATTGTTCTAAACACAGTATCTTATTTTACACATTCTTTCCTGAAATCTAGCTCCAAACATAGGTCTTGAAGGATTTCATCTATGAAACAAGTCTTCACTGGCAGCCCCTTGCAAGTATTGTAAGCAGACAATGCTTTAGATTCTAAATTTTAGGGGAAAAATTTATAGACATGATTCTCATGACATAAATGTCATAACCATGGATCCCTGATCCATGTAACATACAGACTGAACACTTTTATAAACTCTGAATCTCATATTCACTATAGATTTATAGAAGTGGTAGGAGTCCAGTTTCAGGAATTCTTCAGTACACAAGGAGAACAATTCATGCAAAAAGGGGGAATCTCTGGGCAACTTTTGGTCTCTCACTTTAGATTGTAATTGCTTTTTAGGTAACAACAACCATTTGTGAGCTTAAAAAGAATCCCAAGTTACAAGGCCAAGAGAAATAATCCAATGGAGTTTTGCCATTGAGAGGGAGGGAGATTCAGAAATCATAGTGACATACAAATTGAAAGATTTCATACAACCATCAGTTTCTGAAAGGGGTGACAAAGACTTACAATGGAAGTTCATTTGCTGTCTCCTGGATTACTACTATAAGAGAAGGTATCAAAATAAAGAGAGCAAAATGAAGGACATGAAAGAGAATTAGGCAATTCTGGCTTGCAATAAATGGCTGACTACTAAAACATTCAGAACAAAGCTATTTACTAGTAACCATGGCTACAGCTAAAACAAACTGCATAACTAAATGTCAGTCTAATTGTTTACATGGAAAATGAGGCTTTCCTTTGAATCCAAAATGAAGGAAATTCCATCCAAATTACGTCACCATTGTAGTACCCAAACTGTCCAAAGGCATACAAATGTACAAATATTTGTGTGTCTTGTTCTGTCTTCACAGATGACTTTTTTCAGCTTTCTTTTCTTAACTCTTATTTAACTTGCACTGTAGATTTAACAAAATGTGTTCACTGTAAGTTCCTTCCAGGGGTAGACATATTGAGCATGACTGGGCCAATTTCCACCTCATTATAGTAATGTAATTCTTCTGACTTGAAGGAGTTACTCTTCTGCATTCACAGTGGGGTAATGGAAGCGAGAATTCTCTTGTCGGGAAGTATTACGGGGCCTCAACAGTGATGTGGTTTCACAAGAGTTTAGTCAGAAGAAATCCAAGAAAAAAAAAGGATCTATGTATGACTGGAGCATTGCCTGTTGCCTTGAAAAGAACAGAACCTACTTAGCCTCTACCTCTCCTTTCCCAGTAAAACATAACAGACAACTGACAATCCCCCCTCGAGGGATTCTTGATCATTCACAAGTCAAACACTGGACAGATCTAACAAACAACTAACAGATGAATGCTTTGCAGTCTTTAAAAAACTGCTTGTTATTTGCTCATCAGTTTTTTTGTATTCCTGGTGCTTTAAGACACTGAACTGTTTTTGTGGCTGTGTTTGCTTGCATGTTCACAGGGCACCATTATGAATATTGACAAGCTGGAACATGTCCAGAAGAGGACAGCCAAGAGGACTAGGGCATGAATCAATGGATTCAAATTACAAGAGATTCCACCTAACCATTAGGAAGAACTTCTTGATTTAAAAGCTGTTTGACAATGGAATGACTTGCCTCAGAAGCTGGTGGACTTTTATTTGGAGGTTTTTAAGCAGAGGTTGGGTGGGCACTTTTCAGGCATGGTTTCTTTGTGTATTCCTCCATGACACAGTGGTGGTGGATGGGACTAGATAGCTCTTGTAGTCCCTCCCTACTCTATGATTATATAATTCTATGTCTCTCTGGGAGCAGACCCCTGGGTTTGTATGATCACCCCAGAAGTGGCAGTAGCCCTCCCACTTCCTAAAGCTCAAGGCAAAGAATTCTCCCCCCAAGCACATACAAAGTTCACTGATAAGGCAAATGAAATCTCCTCTGCCCTGGAGGAGGAGCAAGAAGGGAGGAGCTGGGACAACATATAGCCACCAGAGAAAGAAAAGAAAAGAAAAAACATCTGGAAGACTTTTGCCTGCCACCCAGCCAAGCAACCCCCTGCCACACCAGGGAGGAATACGAATAGCTGATGGACCAGCAGAGCTCACCCCACTCCAGGAGAAGATGGAGATAAAAACAGCTGCAGCTCCCACATCTACTGTTGGCAGCTGGCTCTGCAGTATATAGCTGGTTGGTTCTTGAATGTCTGACTCTGTGGGAGAAGTCGGGGCAACTTGGAAAACTGCCTGTGGTTCAACACAGACAGTCTTCTTAGGGCTTGTCTAGATGAGAAGATATAATGTTAATTGTTTTGCATTAATGCAAATTGGCAGCAGTGTTCATTTGTCTCCATGGGGTGTTTTTTTTTAGCAAAATCGCTGGTATGCAAAGCTATCCGTGTTTGATCTTCACACAGAGCCATGTCTACAAATCAACATGGTGACCAGGAGTGAATTGCTCGTGCTATTATTCTCAACAAGTTGCCACTGGTGCACAGATTTTTTTTTATTATAAATCTAAGGTGTGCAAGTGCAACCTTCCATTTGAAAAGCTGTTTAGTCACCTCAGTGCAGCAAAAAAGCACACAATCACTACTGCAAAACTCCAAAACAGACTTCCCAGCCACTTTGGTGCTGGCAAGCTTGCCCCCCATGCACGTCTGACCAATCAGTTTCCACTTCCACTCTTATCTGGCTGGGAATGCACAGCAATGTGATCCGGTTGTTCTAATGAGCAGAAGTGCACATTTCCCCCGTATTAAAAAAAAAAAAAAAAAAAACTTCAGGAAAAGCCACAAAGTTCCCAGTAAGATGCTGGGAACTTACACAGTTTCTGCTCTGTATTGTATTAAAACATTTGCTGGGGAAAATGACTGAAGTGTATGTTCCAAAACAATCTGTCTGCTGGCTGCAGTGCTCATATTGGACATCTTTTAGTCTATGTTAGAGGCATACAGATGGCTTTCCTCATCACAGAGACTTGATTGGAAAATGTGAACAACTGAAATGTTTTAAATAATGTCCAGACACACGCTCTCCCCCAGATCTCAAGCTTCTGTGACAGAACTAAAGAACTTAAGATGGCCTCCAAGAGAGTTCTGTAACTTCTAGAATCTTAGGGTAATTAATGCAACCCTGAAAAGTACTTACTATGCATGAGTGGTAAGAAGGGGCTGGCTTTATTTTACAAAAAGCATAAACTATGTAACACAACGAAGGGCAGAAGAAAGGGAATACTGTGTTGGTTGTTGTTGTTGTGTGCCTTCAAGTCATTTTCTACCAGTATAAAAAAAATTCTGCTGCGAGAGGTACTATTGGCCTTGTCTACCACTTGGTCTGATTTATGCAAAGCTTGCTGGCAAAAAGGCAGACAGATGGTTTTCTCTAACATTTCAAGAATAAAGCCATTTTCCTTGAGACCCATGCAGACATGGGACACTTTGCAAAGGCAAATACCACTTCCATGAAGTGATATTTAGTGGCATGGATACTGGCTTGTAGATGGTTATCAGGTTGGAACAGAGCCCTCAGTTCTCCAGTCACTGAACAAACAGTCTTGAAACTTCACTGTAGTTGACTGAGAAATTATATTGACTCAGTTTATTAGCACTACACAAGACCTTCATGCCACGTCTGTAAAATGCAGCAGCTCGTAATAAGGGGGAAACATTAAAAACACGCATATTTGGGGACTATTGCTTGCATTAGCAATAGGTGTCTGGGAGTTTTGCATTGTATTCCTAAAGAATCTCCACTTTCCTTTTCGCCACCAGGCTCTCAAATGCAGAATCAGTGTGTTTACTTATTTCCTGTAGAAAAGTCTAAAGGTTTACTTCATACATGTATAAATGAACATCACACAGAAGTTTTAGATATGCAGCTTGACCTATACACCTTTTCTCACAGGGAAATTCCAATGAAGCTAATGGGATATACTCCCAGGTAAGTATAGATATGATTTTCATCTTTGGACTCACTGCAAGTTTCTTCTGAATAAACACATGCAGATTTAGAGTTGGAGAGACTCAAAACTCATGATACTGAGTCCAGTATCATGATAGGAGGTAGAATTGTAAGGGCCTGTTTTATCAAGTAGGTCAACTAAATCGAGAGCAGAAATCAGATGCCCCACAAAAAAATGCTCCTGGAGAGCAAACTATAAGAAAATCATTGAAGAAAAAGAAGCAGAAGCATCTAAGCAATGAGTTAAGTGGTGCAGTGGTAAATTTGATGTACATGAGTTCTTCAGCTAGAGTTATGTCCCCAGCATGTATATATCTATGTATGATTTTATCTATGCACGTATGTGTCTATTTTGCTTTTCTATTATTTAGATTCAAAGAGCTAGCCATCATAAAACTGAAATACACGACTAATGAAATCTTACCATTGAGTTTATGTGGGGTGACTGAAATCCTATTTACAGTCATTTCAGAATAAGCTTCTGACTGCATGGGTTCAATGTGTAAGATGCTTGTAGTTGCTTTCTGGGCTTCCCCAAGCCAGTGAGAGTTCTCTTTGTGTAAAATTCTGCTCAGGATGCTATTGCTGGTAGAAGGGGTGTGTGATTTCCTTCTGTTCCTCTCCCTCTGCAGCACTTAATGCCACCTCTCTGGCTGTTCCAAAATTCTCCAGCCTGCTACACAGACACCAACTAGCTCTTTCAAATATTGCTCATTCATGTTCCAATGGTAACCTCTCTGGGTAGAGTGTGGCATACCAAGGACTTTTTCGGATGCATGAAATATAACGCAAGCAGCCTCGTCGCGTTGCGAGGCTGCTGCGCTGCAGAGCGTCGGTTTCGGATGACGCTCGCCCCTGCTGGTACTGTTGCAGTACCGCAAGGAGAGTTGAGCGTCATATTTCGTTGATTTTTAAGCACGAAAGTTGATTGTGCTTAAAAATCGACGAAATATGACGCTCAACTCTCCTTGCGGTACTGCAACAGTACCGGCAGGGGTGAGCGTCATCCGAAACCGACGCTCTGCAGCGCAGCAGCCTCGCAACGTGACAAGGCTGCTTGTGTTATATTTCATGCATCCGAAAAAGTCTCAAGACCTCTCTCTGCAGTCTTCACTCCTCAAGCTTCTGAGTCTATAGAATCCCAGCACAGTCTGGATTGGTACTTCAAGTATTAATTACTTGCCACTCAATCTGCCAATGCACTATAGTGATAGTATTGGGGTGTGTGTAGAATTATAGAATTGTAGACTTGGAAGGGATCCAAAGGATCATCTAGCCAATCTACTTAAAATAAGAATTAAAATATCATTGGCAGGCAGCCATTTAACCTCATTTTAATGAAGGAGAGCAACTGCCCTCAGAAGTCTGTTTGCTGTTGAATGCTCTTACCATTAGAAAGTTTGTTCCTAACGTTTAGATGAAATCACTTTTCTTGTAATCTGAATTCACTGATTTGGGTCCTACCAGCTACACCCTAAGATGAACCTATCATGGGGAGTGCATCTACATGAGTGGAAAAAATCCAAAATACCTTGTAGTATTGGCATCTTGCAGCAGCAGCAACATGTCTAAATGTTTTTTCTGGCCTCAGAAGCCCCCACCCCCTTAAGCCTCACATTCCTGAGGGTGGCTGCCAGTGATTTACTCACGTCAGTTCTTCACTGCCACTGGGTTATTTTTTTTAAAAGTCATCCCAAGGTGCGCTAGTGAGCGATCATTAAGGCGAAAATCCAACATGGCTGCAGTGGGCGTTTGCCTTCCTAGAAAGCCCCACCTTTGCTCTTATCTGGCCAATCAGCTTTGTGCTTCCCTTTGAGGTTTTTTATTGTTCAATAGTCCAAAAGAGCAAAAATGTGCACCCCCCCTTGCAGTTTGTGAAAAAATATGGGGAAATCTGCAACAGCTTTTACCCTGCTGTTTTTGCCGTTTTGGGCTCCCTCCTTCCAAATAGTGTGGATTGGTGCTGGATCCTGTTTAGACAGGTAGGATTTCCAGCGAATTCCATGAGCGGTATTTTCACCATTCAGATGGGACCAGGGTTTTCTTAGGCTGAGAGTGTGTGACTTGCTCAAGGTCACCCAGAGGATCTTCATGGCTGAGCAGGATTCGAACTCTGGTCTCCAGAGTCATAGTCCAAGAGTCAAACCACTACACCACACTGGCTCCTTACCATCTATACAACAGCCCTTTAAAAACTTGAAGACAGCTATCATATCACCTCTCACTCTTCTTTTCTGATGGCTAAATATAGCCAATTCCCTCCACCTCAGACCATAAACCTTGGTTTCCAGATCATCTTTCCCATCCTCCTCTGGACATGTTCTAGCCTGATGATATCTTTCTTAAACACAGTACTTCAGGTGAGGTCTGAGCAAAGCAGAATAGAATGGTACCATGACTCCTCTTTCATCGGGACACTACTTTTGCTGAGGCAGCTTATCATAGTCTTATCTTTGGGTAAGTAGCATTCTCATCTATGTCCATGGTTTTCAATTTAGTGCCAGATATTCAAGTTGTGCATGGATCTAGCATTTTTCTTACCTTTACGTATGTTCCTTGCCTTCTGCAAAACTGTATATTGAGCCAATAGATAGAAAACAAAATATTGTGGTTCCTCAAGGATTAATGCAGTCACAATTAGAAGGGATGCAAACATGCCACAAGCACATTTTGCTGCCTGAAGAAAAGGGCAGCATCCCCACCTTCTATACATCTAGGCAACTATAGTGATAGCTTAATCTTACTTCAACCCTGATGATAAGACAGCTCTATCCCACAACAACGTAGTCCTGCCACTTGAAGTGGGTTCCCTGCTCTACCTATTGTTAGGTCCATGTAGAGAAGGATTATATTTAAAACAGCCCTCTCTGTGATGAACACACAGTAACTCCTGACTTTTGGAGGATTGCAACTTGGCTGACCCTGGGCAGAATTTCATAGAGACAGCAAATACAAATATCCCTGTTATAAAAGGAACATGTTGACCCTACCACAATGCAAATCTATAATCCAAAGCATGGAAGCAATTAAAAAAAAAAAGCCTGAGGAAAAGCAACTATTTCCCCATTCTGCATTTTCAGCAATGACTGAGATAAGCCCCATGGCACAAAAGATTTCAGCATGAATTTGGGGAAAGGGTTTGGACAGCTATAAACAGGGATTTCCAAGGGATGCCTTGGAACCCTTTAACAAAAAGTGTCTACTCCAACTCATGCAGAATTTTCCTATTGGGGAAACAGTCAAATCCTCTCTGTTTAATTACTTGATCACATTACACATGCAACTCTGCTTAAACAAGTTTGCCTCAAGATCGCACTGAAATCTTCACAAAAGTTCAGTCTTGGATTCAATTTAACATTTTATAGTCCTGTAAGTGCTGGTCATCTCATAGGCACTACACACACACACACACACACACACACACACAGAGAGAGAGAGAGAGAGAGAGAGAGAATTTGTTGTATTACTGGCAGCAGATTAGAGCTTTCCAGCTGGGCAAGGACCAACAGTCAGTTGTGAGTCTGTCAAAACTGCATGCTACAGCCAGCCTCAGATGGAAAAATCTAATGATAGAATGGAGCTACATGAGCATTCTCAAAGGCCACGATAGCCACCTTGAACAGAGCCATTATGCAAAAGAATAAATAGGAGAGAAAAGCACCAAATGAAATGGAAAAGGATCCTGTCCTAATATCTGATTCAAGTACAGTTGTCCCTTCATATTTGCTGGGGTTTGGTTCCAGGACACCCTGTGGATACCAAAATCCATGAATACTCAAGTCCCATTATATGCAATGGCATAGCAAAATGGTGTCCCTTATATAAGATGGCAAAATCAAGGTTTGCTTTTGGGATTATTAATTTTTAAAGAATATTTTCAAGCCGTGAATACTTAAATCTGTGGATATGGAGGGACAATTGTAATTCTCCCTGACTGTGCTAGTTAACATTTTGCTCACAATCTAATTTATATCATTGTGATATACAGTTGTCCCTTCACATTCGCGGGGGTTAGGTTCCATAGACCCCCGCGAATGTGAAAATTCCGCGAATAATGGCAGCCCTCCACCCGCCCTCCCCAAGCGACCCCGAGGCCTCCGGAGGCCTCGCGTCGCTCTTCCCTGCCGCCCCCCGCCCTCCCCGAGCGACCCCCGAGGCCTCCGGAGGCCTCGCGGTCGCTCTTCCCTGCCGCCCCCCGCCCTCCCCGAGCGACCCCCGAGGCCTCCGGAGGCCTCGCGGTCGCTCTTCCCTGCCGCCCCCCGCCCTCCCCGAGCGACCCCGGAGGCCTCCGGAGGCCTCGCGGTCGCTCTTCCCTGCCGCCCCCCGCCCTCCCCGAGCGACCCCCGAGGCCTCCGGAGGCCTCGCGGTCGCTCTTCCCTGCTGCCCCCCGCCCTCCCCGAGCGACCCCCGAGGCCTCCGGAGGCCTCGCGGTCGCTCTTCCCTGCCGCCCCCCGCCCTCCCCGAGCGACCCCCGAGGCCTCCGGAGGCCTCGCGGTCGCTCTTCCCTGCCGCCCCCCGCCCTCCCCGAGCGACCCCCGAGGCCTCCGGAGGCCTCGCGGTCGCTCTTCCCTGCCGCCCCCCGCCCTCCCCGAGCGACCCCCGAGGCCTACGGAGGCCTCGCGGTCGCTCTTCCCTGCCGCCCCCCGCCCTCCCCGAGCGACCCCCGAGGCCTCCGGAGGCCTCGCGGTCGCTCTTCCCTGCCGCCCCCCGCCCTCCCCGAGCGACCCCCGAGGCCTCCGGAGGCCTCGCGGTCGCTCTTCCCTGCCGCCCCCCGCCCTCCCCGAGCGACCCCCGAGGCCTCCGGAGGCCTCGCGGTCGCTCTTCCCTGCCGCCCCCGCCCTCCCCGAGCGACCCCCGAGGCCTCCGGAGGCCTCGCGGTCGCTCTTCCCTGCCGCCCCCCGCCCTCCCCGAGCGACCCCCGAGGCCTCCGGAGGCCTCGCGGTCGCTCTTCCCTGCCACCCCCTGCCCTCCCCAAGCGTCCCCGAGGCCTCCGGAGGCCCCGTTGTCGCTCCCCTCGCCACTTTCCCTGGACTCCCCTCGCCTCCCCGGCCCTCCCCACTCCCTCCTCAGGCCTTCATGGGGCCTCCGGAGCGCCTCCGGGGGCCCCGTGAAGGCCTCCCCAGCCCTCCCCACCCCCTCCCCAGGCTTTCATGGGGCCTCCGGAGCGCCTCCGGGGGTCCCTTGAAGGCCTCCCCAGCCCCTCCCAGGGCTTTCACGGGGCCTCAGGAGGCCCCCTGTCGTGGTTTTGGGGGGGCCCGCGGGGGCTCTCCCAAAACCGCGAATAATCAAAACCGCGAATGTTAAGTTCGCGAAAGTGGAGGGACAACTGTACATATACATATCATTTCTATATACATATACTTTGTATGAAGAATTGCAGAGGACTCTGAATCCAAACTGAATCCAGTTGGATCCAAACTGAGCCCAAGGGCTTGTCTACAGGAAACCCTGCACCTACCTTGCAGTGCAGCAGCCCTGTAAACATCACACTCATGGGGCTTCTCCAACTGTAGATCAAAGTATTCCACTACACAGGAATACACATTGAGAAAAAGGGCAGTCCTGTGTTGATAACATGTCCTATACATCATACTATTTCTGGCCACATGGCTGGGGCTGCTCTGGGTTTCCCTCTTGTCCACTGGAAGTCCCAAACCCTGCTTCTCACTGAAGTCAATCCCCAGACGCCACATGACCAAAAATCCACACAACACCTCAAATATGTAGCAAGCCTTGAATTTTCCAGATCCAGAGTTTCCTGCTGAAACCCTGGTGAAGTTGTGAATAGTTGAGAATGTTGTGTGTCAACTGTGCTGCGAATACAGGGTGAATACGGATTTATTTATTTATTTTGCCGATGTAGACAATTCCCGAGAGAGAGGGAGCTCTTTCCCCTGCTACTACAACCTAATTCATAGGCTGCCTAATCCATTCTGGGGCTGTTCTTAACTACAGAGAAGAAATCTTGCAGGCTTCAATCCAGAATGCCCTAATGGACCACCATAGTATTAGCACTTGCCATAAGATATTTCTGAACAATTACTCTCAATTACTGGCTGAGAAAACTTACAGAACAATGACAAATTCCAGAACAGTAGCTGCATGAGGTCCAAATTACCCAGTAACATGTCCCCTGCCCCCAATGACCCCCCCCCATTGGAACGAAAAGAAATTGCTAGAGGCTGTGAGTTTCAGCAAGGAATAGTAATCTAATCCAAAATTTCTACACGGACGCAATGACAAACCACCATGTACTCAAACAAAGGGATTAAATCCTGCAACAAAGAGACGCTAAATTTGCCCCCCGCCCCGCCAATATATGCTGAATTTCAGATCAGACACCAGGGACTAATCCACACATAGATTCTCTAGCATTACATAAATGAACATTTGCTTGCATTCCCTTTCTAATGTCTGCTTGGGACAAACAAACCAGTCTCTATCTAAAGAGTATCAAGTGAACATAAAAAGGGCCACATTCTGAAATGGTGGGAAATCATTTCAGTCCCTAAGGATGCCCTTCTGCTGACTTGGGAGTCGATCTAGTTCATCAAGAAGAGTTCAAAGATTCCAACATGAAATGGGTGGAACAGAATTAATCAGCAGACATGATTCTACTCAGTTTTGACTGCATTAGAACTGTGTACAGTTGTCCCTTCATATTCCCTGGGGTTTGGTTCCAGGATCCCTCACGGATACCAAAATCCGTGAATACTCAAGTCCCATGATATGCAATGGCATAGCAAAATGGTGTCCCTTATATAAGATGGCAAAATCAAGGTTTGCTTTTTCGATTATTATTTTTTAAAGAATATTTTCAAGCCCATGAATACTTAAATCCATGGATACGGAGGGACAACTGTACTTACTTCTCACTGCAAGTATTAAATTAGCATAGTTAGTAAACAGGAATCACCAGGGGCAATGTTTGTGAATGGTTCACTCTGTTATTCTCTTCTATAGCTGTAGTCATTCCACAGAAATGTAACAGACCTACTGAATTTCCTTGTACTCCAGACCTTTGATTTCACTATTTATAAACTCTTCCCCCGCTTCTGTACCTGTATTACTGAGTCCACTGAGAATACATCTGTTAGCTTTTAAGCTACTGCAATGTCCTTTGGACACAACTGGTCATCTCCCATTGCTCCAATGTAATTAAGACAATTTGAAAGTAGCCCCAGATCATACAGAAAAAATGAAAGGAGAAAAAAGAGCAGGAAACGGACCTATTTTGAAAATTCAATTATCTTATTGCAAATAAATGGTTTCTATTAAGCTACAACACAAAAGTATACAAAAAAGCCCTCTAAGTGTCAAGTGAAATACTTTTCCATGTCTCACATGGGCACTTCAGCTACTTGTTCCTGTCAACATGGCACAAAACCCAAAGTGGGCACATCAGTGGTAGTTTAGAATAGAAGTTTGCCTTCAGGATAATGGCTACTATATCAGCTTGCATGCCCTGATTTGTTTAGTCTGGTTTAGAGACGTATTTATACCACCTCTCATGTTCTAAAATGAACTTCTGAATGAGGAAATTAGGAAATCTGTGGATTCCTCTTTGTTATACATATCACAGAAACAGGATCCAGCACAGTTAATTTGGACACTTCAGCCAACTGGCAATTACAGAAAAAAGGAATTATTTATACATACTCAGGAGTATAAAAGGAAGCTTTTGAGCAAACACTGAAATGTAGTCAACAGTAATGCAGAAAGCTTATTATTTCAATCCGGTGCTCATTATGATGAAATTTAAACCAATGGGGCTGATCTAATGAAAGATATTTCATGCTTAAGGGCCTCAAAGGGCAAAAGCCAACATATGTGTCACTCTCAGGCATATTATCTTCTCCACGGCTAGAATTGATGGCTCCCTACTCTTTTAAAAAAACCTTGCAAGTGGATGGTCCAGATGCAACCTTACTCTGGCATAGTATTTAAAGAGCTCCACAGACTTTAAAGGAATAAGGGATGTCAGAAAAATCTGTTATGTGACTTTAAGGAGAACAAGCAATAAATTATAGGGAATTCTATCAACAGCTTTGACTTATCCTTGCAGTTTTGACTACTTCAGCTGGATCAGACTAATTCATCACCATGAGATGTGCATTCCCTGAAACTATAGCTTAGGAAGATGACTTTGTCCACCAAAGCACATGAAGCTAACTTAGAAATTGTTTACTTATTTATTTGAATTTATTTAAATGCCACCTTTCTCCCAGTGTGGGACCCAAAGTGGCTTACAAAGGCTTAAAAAAAAAAAGTTCAGCCCCGAGAATAAAAAAGTAGAACACAATAAAAAAAATCACACCATAAATTTTAAAAAAGTATTAAATCATTTAAAAACACAACATTAAAAATACACCCCACACACCCCATAAAAGGGTCTCTGCCACCAGTTAATCATAAAAAGCCTGTTTGAATAAAAAGATCTTTGTCTGTCAGCAAAAGGAGAGCAGAGAGTGGGCAGCCTCATGGGAGCAGCCATGGAGAAGGTTGTATCCTGTCTATCCTACGAGCCTATGATGGTGGCAGGACTGAGAGGAAGCCACCTCCCACCAATCTAAAGACTCTGGCCAGTTCATATAGATAAGAGTCTTCCAGATACTGGTAGTCTGTAAGTTGCACGCTGTAAGCTGTAGAAATAACTACTTTTAAAATGAGAGGGTCTAGGTAACTGACTAGCTAACACCGTCTTTAATCCAGATGTCATCAATGGCAGGTAAATTTGTGTCATGTTATTTGGGTAGAAAAGTGGTTGTTGGCTGAGACTGTAAGGCAGTTTATCTTCATACTTTGAGAACATTACTTCTCACCCATAGAACTGCAAGACTCATACTGAAAATGCTTAGCAGTTATGAAGAATTTCTCTTAGTGTTCAGAGAACTTTCCATACATTGACAGTAAATCTGACAACAACCTTAAGGTAGGTCATTATTTTTTCATGTTTAGATGAGGGTCCTGAGTGAGCATCTTGCCTGAATCTATTTAATGACTTCTTGACTGAGGTGAAACTTGAACCAACGCCTGGGTGATTGTTGACAATGCCACCACACTCAAACTGATTTCTTGAAAATGCAACATTAACATTAGGGAATTAACATAACTTATTATCATCACAGAATACCAGGGAGGGGTACTAAAGGTATCTTTCATTAAATGTTTTACATGCACATATGGATGTAACATAAGATTATTTCTTTTTTACTCTATTTGCCTGTTTTATTTTCAAACAGATAACAACTCATGGACATCCATGTTTGTTCAGCACTACAAGCCAAAAGATACATATTGTATAACTACAGCAAGTTATGGAAATTCTGAGATGCCATCAGCTCTGCTAGAGGAACAAAATACTTCAGAAGAGGATACTGTTTGCCCTGATGCATTGAGTTTGAAAGATATGCCCTCTGGCGCAATGCCTAAGCATGAGCGAACATTGGTTAAACACCTATCAATCAATATTGCTAGAGTTTACTTAATTAAGTTTATTGAGCAAACTACAATGGTATGAACACTTCCACATTGGCACGGCAACAGTTATACTGCAGGCAAAACCAATTATAAGAACATTGATTTTTCATGCCAGAACTGTCTAGGCAGGTCCCAAGGAAAAAAGAATTTAAATATTTATGAGAATGACATAAGCTTGTCAAGAGAGGTTACTTTATTTTCTAATTTCCTGATAGCTGTTGATAAAAAGTAGATGCTTGTTATCAAACTCAAGCTGTCATAGTTGTGAGGCAGAGTTTCTGTTCTATCCTATAGTTATGTTCCTTTTGACACCACCAGCTTTTTAAAAAACTACCGGTACCTCCAGTTCAGTCCAGTAGGAAGCACAGTGGAAACAAGTCTGACAAAGAGGCTCTGAAGCAATGCAATGCCACCCAGGAGGACTGGTCTCTGGCAATCTCCAATGTGGTGATTTGGGCTGGTGAGGAGGTGGGCTTGGCTAGCTGATTTTGCAACTGTGCCCAAGTGTTCTGGCCAAATCCACAAACTCTTGGGGATTAAGGGAGGTGCATGTTTGTGTGTATGTTTGTGTAGCATAAGTGAGAGAGTGGGAAGGAAAGAGAGAGACAGCTGGATTGAAGCTTTGGCTTAAACCTATCAAATCACACAAAAGGATCTTCATCAGGCACAGAAGTCTAGAAGCTAAATGTTTCAACACTTTTTTGAGTATCTAGGCCTGCTAAATGGTTTAAAAGGTTTCTTTCCCTCTTTCAAGCAACTCATATTGACCAGTGTGTAGTCTATTACAATAAGGCAACAGCTAAAATAGCATGAAAAATCCAAGGGGTGGGATGAGGAGAAATAAGATGCTTACATATCCGTATCAAACAAACCTTTAATGTAAGACATGCTGACACCTCTTTTAATGCTGTCATTTCTTTTACATCTATCTATTCATCCATCCTTCTAGAAAAAATATCTTATAGAAACTCATTTAAAACATGCCTCTTTAACCATTGTTACCTTCCCCCTATTATACATATATCTATCTGAATTGCTTATCCTGGATGGAAAGGAGGGGAGAAGGGATGTTGCTGTTTTCAAGCAGTTGTCATCAGCAAGCGAAGTATGGCACTGGGGAAGACTGGGGAGGAGACACCTTGTAGATGTTTCTCCTGGTTTTCCATCAAGCTAACAGATTTCTTGCTGCTCCAGTGGGACCCTACCAGTCCCAAAATGCTGCTGCTTAATATACTGGGTCACTGGCTGGGAAGAGCTGTTTGATTTATGATTTGCTCCTGGATGAACAAAGTGGCTTGGCTTGTGTTACTGAAGACTGATTGAGAAAAGAGGGGCATCAGTCCAGCTCAGCGGTGCCCGCTTGGGAGTGTGTGGATTCTGGGGAGCTAAATGAAGCACACACTTGTCCATTTTTAATGGATGAGTTTCAATTTGTTCAACCCAATGATAGGAACAATTTGCTTTAAGAAGTGAGGTTTCTCCATCCTAATAGATTAGTGCCAACAGATGCAGACTGGCTGACTGGGTGGTAGAGGTTGTGAATGCTGCTTTGAAAGAGGATTATGTTTCAGTTTCTCTAAAAGAAGCAATTGTAAGATCTCTGTTGATAAGTCCTTTGTTGGAACACACTACCTCAGATAACCAACTGCCAGTTTCTAATTTTGCCTTTTAAAACAAGGTCTTAAAGCAGGTGGTAGAAACACAAGTTCAGGCTTTCTTGGATGACTACGATTCCAGTCTGGGTTCAGGCCTGATTATGATGAGACAGAAACAGACGTGGTTGCCTTGATGGATGGCTCATACTGAAAACTGGCTGGTGGAGTGCATTCCTGTTGGCTCTACTGGACATCTCAGCAGCATCGGTCATGATATCCTTCTGGGCCATTTGTCTAATATCGGACTTGGGGGCACCGTTTTGAAGTGGTTCCTTTTGAGGTCAATGTTTCCAGAAGGTAGTGCTGAAGAACTGCAATTCAGACTCACTGCATTAGCTTGTGGGATTTGGCAGAACTCAATACTTTCTCCTATGCTTTTTAATATCTACATGAAGCCATGAGAGAGACCACCTGCAGTTTTGTGATTGGGTTTCACCACTATGCCAGTGCCAAAGAGCCTGTGGAACTCAGGTCATATCTGGATGCAGGGAGGGACTGAATATGAGTGAATCAGTCTCTACAAGTCAAAAATTCTGTTGGAAGCCCATTTGGGAATGTTCTTACAACCGGTTCTCTGAAAGGCCAGGTTTACAGTTGAGGCATACCTTTGGATGCAGCATTTGATGTACAGTCTGGTGGACAAGCTACAGAGGAGGATTTGACCATAGCTGTCATACCTTTATTTCCCAATTAGACTACAGTAACATGTTCTACATAGAGCTAACATGGAAAAATGTTTGGTAGCAACAGCCCTATTGTTGTTCTACAAGCTACACTGTTTGCAATTTAGTTATGAGCTCAATTTGTGGTGAAGGTTTTGATCTATACAACAGCTGGGAGCTAAGATATCTGAAATGTTGCCCTATTTCATGTGCCATCACCTTGACATGATACTTGAGACAGGGCTTTCTCTGCAGCAGCACCTTGGCTATGGGACTCCCCACCCCTGAAGGTTAAGATGGCCCCATCCCTCCCAAACTTTCAGTTGAAAGCAAAGATGTCACTGAAAGCAAAGATGCCTTTGGTCCTTAAAATCCAAGTTTGCTTCTGGGAGTGTGTCATGTGTGTTTTAAAAGCTGGTTTTAAAGATGTTTTAATATGTTTCAAAATAATGTTTTTTTAATTAGTTTTTATGTGTTGTAAATTGCCTCAGAAGATACACCTAAAAAGAGGCTGTTGGTTGGTATAGAGTTTGACATAACTTCATTGACTTTATGGAGCACTGCAGAGACTTTTCTGTGGTATGCCAACTTGATGCATGTAGTACAATGAAACTAAACCATTAGCACCCATGTAAATGCCAATACTGTAATTGCATTTTCTTCAGTTAACAGACTAAACTAAACGGCCCTTGGCCCCTACCAACTCTTTAAAATTCTGTGATAATGCTCCTGTTCTAGAAATACAAGTCATCCCCCCCATCATATCCATGGGAATTATGTTCCCAGACTTACCATTTATAAATGAAACCAGGGATAACAGTGAAGCCTATTAAAATAAAGGACTTCTGGTACAAACATGACATAGAGTTGCATTGGTAGACCTAATGATTCCTAGAGAGCATTTTCCAGCACAACTCTATGGCATGTACCCCTATTTTTCAGCGATGGATAACAAACTGCAGATATTGGTTCTGCAGATACGGGAGTGGGGGCAACTTGTACTGGAAGAGAATGCTAAACAATGAATGTAACATGGTGCAGGACAACGTAACAATAATACTCCATTGTGGGCTGTGAACAGAGACCAGCATACAGCGAATCTACAAAACATCCTATTGCCATTGTTTTATGCACGTTTGACTCTTTGGAACTGACATGGCAGTGTTGCAAACCTACTCTGCTTTCTCCAGTGACCTTTGGCGGGTGGGGGGGACATCTTTATCATGGATCTGCAGAAATGTTAATTTACTAATTTCAAACTACAGTTAGATAAATGTACTTCTGTTAAGAATGTGTTACTTGCCATCCGCCTAGTTTTTCCAAGTAAGAGAATAAATTTGAAGTAAGAACTCCTGTTCACTAGATTGTTTCCCCTGAAATGAACTGTCTATCCATGAATGTAGAATTAATCCTTTTTCATCTGATAAGTTGCATAAACTTGTCCATGAAGCCAGCCTGATTAAGAACCATAAAAGAATTTATCCAATTCCTCATATACTCTATCTCTGGCTTATTCTTCGCAAACGAAAATTCAGGAAGGACTCATCCCGCACTTTCTGCAAGTGCGCTGATGACTAAAAAGGCCAATCCGAGATAAAGAGGTCCGGTTGCAGAAAGCACAGCAGAGGGTCTCCTTGGGTGATGTTTCTGAGTTATGATTCTTTCTGTGTTGTCGTTTCTCTTCAAGACTTGTTCGGCGTGAGTTCTCAAGTAAGGCTGCAGCATTGTGGATAGTGTGTCTCCATGCCTCCTGATGTGAGGCCAGGGCGGACCATTGTTGGTGATCAATTTGGCCGAGCCTGAGATGTTGTTTCAGGGAATCCTTGTATCGCTTTTTTTGGAGTGCCCCTCTTACGCTGACCCGTGGCGAGTTCACCGTAGAATACTATTTTGGGGAGGCGATGGTCTTCCATCCTAGAAACATGCCCTGCCTAGCACAGCTGTGTTCTCAATATCATGGCCTAAATGCTGGTGATCCCTGCTTGCTCAAGGATAGCAACATTTGTCACATAATCACTCCAGTCTATATTTAGGATGGTGCATATACAGCGCTGATGAAAGTGTTCAAGGAGTAGGTGGTGGTGATAGGTGACCCATGTTGTAGCCGGCGCCATGTTCTTTAAGACTGCCTTCCTCATGGAGGCGAACTTCACTAAGAGCAGCAATGTCAATATTAAGTCATGATAGTTCATGGGCTATTAGGGCAGAACGACGCTCAGGCCGTCCACTATCTGCAGAGTCTCGCATGGTTCTGATGTTCCAGTATGCAAGTGTCAGTTTATTTACACCTTTGGAGGCCGGTGTGTGCCTTTGTTTCTTTGCCTTGGTTTGGCCGCATCAGAAGATGCCTGTTGGCCGCGGCTAGCCAACCAGGTATTTGGGGGTGAGCACAAACAAGCATATGATTAATAACTATAAACTTGCTGTACTATTTCTATAAGGTCAGTATTTTAAAGAAACAACTACTTGTTATAAAATCACTCCTTTATAAACATGTAAAGTTTGTTGCATGTAATTTAACTGATGATGTTGTTAAAGCTGTTAGTGTTTCTGCATCTTTCCCAATACGCCAAACAAAATGACCTGGCCAAATTTATAACAATTTTCCAACTTACTTTCCTATTTTACAAATGATTTTGTTGTATGCAAGCCTATCTCAATGAATTGCTAAGAATATACACTTATAGTCCAGGTACCTTACCTATAGTATTATAGATTATAATAAGATTTTAATCATCAATACTATAGATTCTATTATAGATCACTGTACATTCAACACAGCCTCAAGGTTTGTGCCTGGTGAAGATCCAGAATTATGTAAGTTAATATTAGTGAACACCAATAACCACTGAATATTGAAAATCCTGGAGAAATATGAATGTCAGGAGAAAAAATCAGAAATGTGCTGGAGAATGTGAACATTTAACTGTGTAAATGCCATTGTTAGTATTCACTTGGGTGTGTTCTGAAAGCCAAGAAAATGACATCTAGTTTCAACATTCACAAAATTTATCAGCTATTTTAAACCATTCACATAGGTGTATTGAAAATCTCTATTTTCAAGGTATTTTCGGCCCCAGAATCAGATTATCTACCTGTCTCCTCATTTGAATCTCAGTCTATCTGGATATAAGATAAAATTAAGTAAGGTCTGCTGAAAAACATAGACCTAGCAAAATAGTTTTGAATGTTATGAACTGCCCACATCATTTCATTAAGTCCCAACTGACACTGTGGAATCTGACCCCTTGGTACAATAAGAAATAGTTTCTCAACCTCTGAGATGTGCTGTCAAAAGCAAAACAAACAAGCCTAGGTGTGGGCCATGACTACATGCAGACGTCAGGGTGCCTCTGCAGAAAGGAATCACCAGGGTGGTCTTTGGACTGAAAATGTTGAGCAACCCTGACCTACAGAAGAAAGCTTATGAAATTTCAGTACGTATTAAGTGAGACAATATTGTGAACTTTAACATGTGCAATAAACTTTTTTATATATACCTGCAAGATCTTCCTTTGAAGATACCAGTCGTGGAGAGCTGTTTCCTGGTTCAATTCTCAAGGATAATCTGGAAAAAAGGAATCGTGACATGTCAGGAATTAAATAGCTTAACTGAAAACAAAGGGCTAAAGCTTGTTATTTTATGTTATCAGCTGAAAGCAGGAAAACTTGCTTAGCCTGGACATATTCTTACCCTTTTTGGACACAGTGGTTTGTGTGGGAAGTATTATGCCCTTGTCATTTGAAGCTCAACAGAGTTTTCACTGTCACAGGATCTGTATCTTCACTAAGTAGACATATAAAGCCATTAACACTAGGTAAGGTGTGAGTGGAAGATAGTCCTTGTGTGTCAACCAGGCTTATGTCCAATGAAGGGACCAAATCTGAGCTCTTGGAAGATGATCCCTGGTCCCAGAATTGCTTTGGAAAGGTAGAAATTGCAGTAATGGGACTTACTAACAGGCCACGGTGGGCCAGTGATGGTCTACACTCTCCCATTTCTCACATTGCCCTCTGGTGTTCAGTTGCTAATCCTAACAAGTGAGAATTGCTCAAGCACTTTCATACCACAGAAAATGTCAGCAGCAGACTGGCTTTTCTCAGCTCCCCTTCTTTTATTACACCACAGCTCCTGCAAGAACAGGGCCTCATCGTTGATAGTGTTGTTACCCACCCAAGACCTTGAGATCAAGTGGGCTATTAACTGAAATGAACAATGCAAGCCTTATGCATCAGGAGAAGTTGTAAGCTTTGTGCATCTATGTGGAAATGGGTCTTGTCCTGGAGGGTGTGAGAGTTGTGTGTGGTTTGCCAAACAAGCAAGAGGCCTTAAAGTTTGCAGTCAGAGAGACTCTGGCATGCACATTCCCAACACAAGTCTCTGCCCCACTGGATTAAAATGTCTGGTTTATAGCCCACCAGAAGTGGACTGTAAACCAGCACTCTCAGATGAAAGTTATTTTAACCACAGGGATGCAAAAGGTGGGGTCTTGTGCAAGGAGTGAAAGATGATATGAAAAACAAAAAAAGACAAAGAAGGCATTGTAACTAGTGGGCTCAGATTCCAGTCACAGTGTGGAGTGTTACATTCTCAAAATACTGCCCAGCCCTAATGCATGAGCAATACACCCATTGCAACTAAGGTGACAGCTATGAAAATGTATTTTTCCTTACAATGAGTAGTAAATAACTTCCATAGTTTAAAAACCAACCATAATTATATACTCTTTCACCAGGCACTTGAGCATATGCCATTACTTCTCAGTTGGCACAGTCTTCATGTATAATTCAGAGAAATTTGATGTGATTAATATTTATTATTTATTTAACATATTCCAATATCATCTTTAAAAGTTAAGAAACCAAAACCTTAATATGGTTTACAAAACAACTGAAAACAGTAATTACATATAACACATTCATACAAATGATCAAAACAGCAGCCTTAAAATACCATTCTAGTACAAAGAAACCCAATGTTCTGGATACCTAATTTTACCCACAGAGTTGAAGATCTGGAAGTAACCCAAAGGTTATTTAGTCCAGTCCCCTACCAGTTCAGACATCCACAGATGAACTATCCATCACCTCTGATTCAAAACCTTCAATGGAGGAGAGTCCACCATCTTCTGAGGTTGTCCATTCCACCGTTGAACAGCTCTTACTGTCAGGAAGTCCCCCCCCCTTATGTTTAATCAGAATCTCCTTTTTGGTGATTTGAACCCTCTGGCTCATGTCCTGCTCTCTAGCACAATGGAAAAGAAGCTTGGTTCATTTTCCACATGACAGTCCTTTATACATTTAAAGAAAGTTATCTCATCACCTCTCAACCTTCTCAAGGCTAAACATACTGGACACCCCTCAAACATTCCACATAGGGTTTCCAGACCCTTCTTCATCTTGAGGACCATCCTCAGGACAAATTCCAGCTTAATTAAAATCCTCCTTTAACTGTGGTACCCAGATCTGGACACAATACTCCAAGTGGGGTCTGTCCAGAACAGACTGATACTACTACTTCCCTTGAGCTGACAGAATGTTGTTTTGTGTAGTGAAGAGGCCCTCACACTGTATGAACTTAGATCAGAAGCTCTGAGTAACATGGCAGTCTTTATACCCACAAAGCTGGAGGATTAATTTAGACATCCAGACTGTTGTTGGTTTTCACATGTAAGAGGTCCTTCCTCTGACAGCACTAGCAATCTCTCTATGTTTGGGGCCAGAATTTTTGTTTGTTTAACCAGGCCTCATTTGTGCAAGACCTTTCATCATTCAACGGTTGTTCAACAATGGATAGCAGTATTCTCCAAAGAAAATATTGGTTCCAAGAAACACAATCTGCTACATACAGAGAGACGAGAGCAGTGGAACAGTTTCCTATTGCTAATATTGGGATCCTTTTGTGCAGGGTAGATTCGTCTACTGTGATTCAGACTTCCCCTGAGCTACCTCCCCAATTATAGCATTCAGGTCCAGATGTTCAAAGAAGAAATGGCATTCTTCCTACTGTACCCTACACACATTCTCTGGCTTTTAGATGCCATGAGTGCATGGATGAAGACTTGTCCCATGACTTCCTACCAAACTGAAGCAAAGTGGGCAGCACAGAGATGGCAATCAGTAGAGTAGTGTCTGCGTACACCATCTGAAATAGTGGGCCCTTTGTAGGTGGAAGGGAATGCATTATTTGCAGTCCAAGAATCTTGGTCATATGGAACAGCTGTATCCTCTCTGGATAAGAGAGGAGGATGATTGCCAATATTGATATCAAGTGAAGAGCTAACAGCTGCTGGGCACTCTGATCATTAATTGCCAATACCAGAAGCTGGAGCAACCTACCTACCTGTTGGCAAGACTTTTCAAATCAAAGAAAGAGATACTAGCAATGCAGCATGCAATACTGGAGGTTTTGGTACCAAAGGCACAAAAGTTACCAACATTAGTAATGAGGCTGACACAAAAGCAGAAATCATGGCAAGTGTGACATGGCGGCTGAAGCATGTGCAACCAGTAATGATGAGGTGCCCAAAGAAGGCATGGGGAAAGAGACTGCAGACTTCTGGAAATTGATATCATGCCAGCGCAATGGATGAAGTTGTTCTAGCAAGCAAATCACTCCTTTTTATGGAGGTAAGAGCTCAAGAGATCTGCTTTTAAATTCCCTCTGACCAGCATTCAACATTTAGAAATATGGCAACATCTTGTGAGAAGTGAGCAATGTCGAGGAGCTTACAATACATATGGCTTGCCACATGCTGCCTCTGATGTGGTTAAAGAAGCATTCTGGAAAGTACTCATGTTACTAATGCATGTTTTTAAATTTGATCTAATTAAATACTCATCTTTTGGAGTTTCCCCAAAATGTGTATAAATAATCCAGCAGTGTTCATAGCAACCTGCCCCTAGAAATGGTCCTTTATTCACTGTATCTGTGCAAGTGTTCCAGTGATTGGCAATTCATTGCTATGCAGGTCCTCTTTTAACCTCATTTGGCTTTGGAGGCTGGCTTTTCCCATATTATTCCAGATGTTTATTTATCCAGAAGGGATGGCTGTATTCTTTATGGAAAAGTTTTATGCATTCATTTTCAGGCCTGCTGTTGGAACTGGCTCTTGGCTGATCTTGGATAACCGTACTGTTTCAGGGTGTTATCTAAGCCTTAAGGAGCTTATATATGATGCACTTTTTCCATATTGGTTAAAGTAGAAGCCATGGCAACAGCATAGCTTATGGCTGCATCAAATCCTCATTCTGATTTGGAGGTCAAAAGTACTGTAGTACTTTCGGATGTGTGTAAACAAGTATTTCCTGAAACTTTAATTAACAAGAACATTCACCTTTTTCAAAGGTAATCGCTGCCTCAGCTCCCTTTATCTGTTGCTGCTTTTGTTCCATTTCTGCCTCTGTTAGGTTTTCTTTCTTTTTCCTGCAGCAATCCCAGTCATTTGGGATAGACATCATAGCATGGTATTTATTTATTTATTTATTTTTATTTATCTATACCCCGCTCTTCGGCCACAAGGCTATCAGATTCCTGCTCAGCCATGGAGACCCAGTGAGAAACCTCAATCTCAGAGGAAGGCAATGGCAAACCCACTCTAAAAAATCTTGCCAAGAAAACTTGTGATAGGGTCACTTTAGGGTTGCTGTAAGTCAGAAACGATTCAAAGGCACACAACAACAACAACAACAACAACAGCAACAACAGCCAGAAACATTTTCTTAAACCTTTTCCCAGAAATCTCTGAAAGACTGCACAGGTATGTTCATAGGGGAAGAAATGGACAGATGACATACATGTTTATTTAAATGCTTTTCATAAAATTTACCTCTCATCTTTGGCTCAGCCCTGCTGTGCTAGAGGAACCAGTGGTCTGACATGGGAGGAAAAACAGCTATCTAAACATCAGGAAACATGTACAATTCCTTCAATGTACTTTCCTATCAATAGCTCCATCCTGTTTTCTATAGTCTTATTGGAGATCTCTCCTTTGTGTTCACCCATTTTCCTTTACAATACAGGTAAGAAACCACTCCTTGTTTTGTTTCTGTAAACCTACAGTTAGACAATGTTCTGGGTCTACGTCAGATAATGTAGGTAGTGATATTCCCTTTCTCATAATCTTGTTTCTTCAATTGTATTTTTTTTGTGTGATTCACAGTTCTGTGAGTACAAGAGTGACCCAAACAAACCCAAATCCAATCATATTAATAGACACTGAATAGTGTGTTATTCCTTAAGAATTATTTCTGTAACCTCTGTATTATGGAAATTACTTTAATTCAAATGACAGACAGTCATCATAGGATGATACCTAGTTTAGATTTTTTTTAATGCTGACACTGATTTCCTTATATGATTGAAACAGAGTTGAATTTGTAGTGCACTGTAGACATGCTTTGGTTCAAATACTGGACATCTGTCAGATAACAGAGTTGCATACTAGACTCAAGCTTGCAAAATTCTACCTGGAGTCCTGGTTCATGACCTGATTATGCAAGAGGTTTTATGGATAATAAATTCTAACGATATTATTCATGTACATTTTGCTTTCTAAGGCATCTGGTGGCCTCTCCTACTACTAGGCTGGGCACTTCATAGCTGCCCTTGAAATGTAGCAGCCCTCTCCAGATGTTGATATTCATGCAATTCTTATGGAATCTGAATACTTCTAAGTATAGTTCAGTCAGGATCTCTGCTAAAACTTTTTTTTAAACTAGGAAAACCTATACTATAGAGGAATCATTTGATGTTTGATTTGGCATTACTTTTACTTGAACTTTCAGAACTGAGGAAGTAGAATTCTGTTCCCAGACGGCTGCCCTGGTGAGGAAGCATGGCACGCTACCCTCTGGCACACGACTCGTCTGTCTATCATTTGTGCTTAAAGTTCAACACATAAAAAGTTGCTAAGCACTTGGCTGAGACATTTCCCTAATCATTCCAGGCAAACAGATTAAAGGGACAGAGAGTGTGTTACTATGAAAATCTGGGTGTATAATCAAGATTATATTTTCCTGATTAGTTTCCCTTAATCTCTCTCCTTTAATGTACTGCTTATGAATTTTGAAAAGAAAAGAAAACTACACTTGGCATCTTATCAAATTACTACTGACAATTCAAAGCAAATAAACCTCTAAAACCTTTACTGCGCAGCTTCATCCACCTTCACTGCAAATATCTGTCTAAACCCACCTAATAATTAACACAAAACCATATCACAAAATGGGAGGGAAGGGCATTGACTGTATCAGAACTCTAATTTTGCAGGGTGTAAAGCCTTTTTTTAAACATAATCCTATTATAAACAGTATGACCATTATAGGGTTTTTAAAAACAATTTCACTCAGTGCAACTTTCCTCAACAGCTCTAATAAAGACAGGAATCCTTTTGGGACACAATACTGGAGTAACTTCTAGTTGAGCTGTGGTTGTACTTTTTGCAAAACTGTATAGGGAGTTACCCAATACCCACTTATGGAAGCAGTGCCCTGTTCACCTGAAGTGCCACAGGTCAGTTTAAAGGCTGGTTGGCATGTGGGTGCAACTCTGTGCCCTCCCCCCCTTACCAGAAAGGCCAATAATTATTCTTGGCATACTATGGAGGCTACTAACCTGCCTGCCTGCCTGCATGCCTCTGTTATCTGCATAAGTACACTGTCAGAACTTCATAGATTTAAACAGGATCTTGACCAGATATTGCAATGAGGAATTTATAACTACTCTGGCATTTTGCCAAAAAAGGTAGGATATACCCAGAGCTTTGAAAGGTTACCTTTTGGACTACAAATGTCAGAATCCTAAACTAGTATAGCCAATGGTCATGCTAGCTGGGTAACTTTTCAAAATTTTCAAAGCTCTGTCTATGGGTTAAGTGAGGATTTTAATCTACACAAAGGCATATGGAATTAGGCGGTGATACCATTCTGGATTTAGTACAAGGATGAACAGGTTGTAAAAAAGAGACCAATCTAACTGACTATAAAGAAAAATCTCTCTCTCTCTCTCTCTCTCTCTCTGGCTTTTCTTCGCAAACAAAGATTCAGGAAGGACTCATCCCGCATTTTCTGCAAGCGCGCTGATGACTAAAAAGGCCAATCCGAGATAGACAAGTCCGGTTGCAAAAAGCACAGCAGAAGGTTTCCTCAGGTGATGTTACCGGGTTGTGATTCTTTCTGCATTGCTGGTTCTCTTCAAGACTTGTTCGGCGTGAGTTCTCAAATAAGGCTGCAGCATTGTGGATAGTGTGTCTCCATGCCTCCCAATGTGAGGCCAGGGCGGACCATTGTTGGTGATCAATTTGGCCAAGCCTGAGATGTTGTTTCAGGGAGTCCTTGTATCGCTTTTTTGGAGCGCCCCTCTTACGTTGACCCGTGGTGAGTTCACCGTAGAGTACTATTTTGGGGAGGCGATGGTCCTCCATCCTAGACACATGCCCTGCCCAGCGCAGCTGTGTTCTCAATATCATGGCCTCAATGCTGGTGATCCCTGCTTGCTCAAGGACAGCAACATTCGTCACATAGTCCAGTTCAGCTGCAAACAGCACATTGCAGTGAGCAGTAATAACTTTCAGGGTCTTTTTCTATAACCCCCTGATGCTGTTAAGAGAGCACACACCATCAAAAATTGACTGGTTTGGAAAGAAGGGAAGGGAGGGGAGGGGAGGGGAGGGGAGGCTGAAGGAGATATGAGCTTCCCTTCACAGTGTCATGTTTAGCCCTTCTGTGTGTGTTTATACTAGAGAAAAACTGAGGTCTTAACTCTCCTGAAGTTGCACCAGCACAGGTATTTAACACACAGGGGAAAGAACCTGGCAAACACCCATCTGCTCTTCATGAAAAGGTAAAGAAGAACTGATTCACTGATATAGTTCTGCTCTGTTTCATGTACAAATCTGCATAAAATCTATACAAAACTATGGGACAGATATTTTGTATGGAAAAAGGGAGAAGAAAAAAACCAAGCCATCAGTTAAATAATCAAGTCCTTTCTTGCCATGGTTGTTCTGAAATTGAACTCTGTAACTTGATAGCATGAACAGAAACAGAAGAAGCAAACTGATGAGAAGCTGGGTGAGTAAAGGGCTTGAATTACTCTTTTGGTCATAGGCAGAGGCTAATTTTTAACGGCCCTGCATCTGTGATCAATTAAGCCAACTACAGAGCAATGGTTTCACATGGCTTCTGACTGGAAGTGCTAAAAGTGGTTTCTGAGACTACTGTGACTAATGGAACTCTAAATATAACTGAATGTAAATTAACTACTCAGAAGGGAACAATTCAAAGTTTGCTCTTCCTGCAACATTAGTGACTAGAGGCTGGCTAATTAGAAATTAGGATACCGGGGGCTTTCTTTCTCAAGAATAATAAAGTCATATCTCCTCCCTTGAAAAGAGTGGAAGTTCCCTCTTTTTGTTTTTACAAATGCTACTTTTCCTTACTCCCTAATAATTCCCAGTTCTAAATTTTACAAAAGTATTCAGAAAACATTTTGGCAACTCCTTCCGCCCCAAAGAGAGTCTCTCTCCATCTGCAATGCAGAGAGGATACCAATATGACTTGGTGGGCTAGTATGGGCTACATCACCAGAAAAAGGTCACAGCACAAGGTACTACCCATGTTTCAGTTTAAAGCCCAGGAGCCAAAGAAAAGAGGTTCTTCTTATTATGACTCCTAAAACCATTATTATTCCAGAGAAAATGGCATTTTTCCCCTCCCTTCACAAGCGCCCAGTACATCATGGAGAGGGTACTGGCATCTGGGCTGCCACAGCATTAGTTCCTATGTGACTGAAAAATTACTTTTCCCACACAGAACTCAAGGCCAAGGATGCTGCTTGCTTCAGCTTCTACAATGTGCTTTTTCTGAAGCTAGGATAAACTCAAAGGTACTTGTGGGAAAGTTGAAACAGATTCACGTTACTGGGAAAGCAGTCAGGAAGGAGACAGTTCTCTGGGCCTTGCCAAGTTAAAGTTGTCAGTTAGGGGTATGGAAGCTTGGTTGTGTTTGAAACCAGGAGAAAAGAGGAATCCAACTGGAAATCTAAAGATTGAAGAAATGGAAAGAAATGAATGTTCCAAGGTCAGCACGATTTCAAGAGCTGTATTGCTTACATAGGCACTAGCTGCTGATTTGTTCTGCAGCTGTTCAGGGGACAGTCAAGGTGGAAATAGAGAAACAGAAGCTTTCCGGGCAGGGCATATGAGCTACATTTAGCATGAGATGGGTGCTGGGTATAGAAGAGAAATCCAGTAAAAGAGCACACCCTAAAAATAATGATAAACCACAGGGCTCCTCTTCAACACCATCTCACAAATGTACTTAAAACAGGCCTGTGCAACATACAACACATGAAGATTACGACGCTCCATCTAGCAGCCTACCAGGGGCTGCCAACTACAAAATGGCTCAGGAAACTGGCCCTCCAAGTATCTTGATTTTGTAGCAGCCAGACAGAAGGATGAGGCTGTGATTACCTTGGCTTTTCTCTATGCTCCAAAACTTTTCTGCTTCAAGTGGACACATTTTCAAATGTACAGACCAAAAAATTGACTGCAATACAAACACACATATAAACTAAACTATATATGAACAAGACAAGGGCCCACAAGGTGGAATGAGAAAACATTTTAAAGGGTGTGTATATGAGATCTTCAGCTTGAACAAACAGAACTAGAGGTATATTTCCTGTAATGGATTAATGTTATAAAAGGGTGAATCTTACATTCTGCCAAGGATAAGAAATAACTCCTCTGGATGCTCCTGTTTCAATAAAAAAATGGCATGGAACGAGCAAGAGAAGACATTTTTCCCCTATAAGGTCTGAAAGTGCTTCCTACCTCTACAAGGCTAATACATCCTTTTGGCACAGCTCCCAAATGAGGAAAAAACTGTAGACTAGTCTGTAGCCTATGTTATCCAAGAGGAAGGGTATTTTTTTTGTTGAATACATAAAAGAAATTCATACCTTTGGAATCAGGAGAGAGACAAAAAAGAAACCCAGCTCAAGTCTAGATGCCATTCTATGACCACCTGCATAGAAAAACCTATATTGTTAAGCTAACAAATATGGCTGTGTTGGAGGCAGTATTCTTCTGTAGCTGCCAATACATTTTTGCTCTTTTTAAAGAAATGCCTGGTATGGTTTTCCTAGGTGCCTAAGATTTAATGTATTTGAAGGGAAAATGAACACATTTATTCAGGAAATAGACATTCAGATCAAAAGGAAGAGCACTGGATGACCTCTATCAAAATGTATATAAAAATACTGGTTAGTGTTGCTAGGAATGCCTCTGTGGATATTAAAAAGTGTTTCCAGGGGGGAAAAAAGAAAAGAAATTACTCATGTGCTGAAGCACTTCCAAGTATTATGTCATGGCCTTAAATATTTAGATAAACCCTTTGTTTTGTTCCGTTCCACAGAGAATATTCAAACTAATGAAAAACTACTGTATATATAATCTTAACATCATTGCATGAATGTGAAACCTTGTCCAAGAATTAAATTAGGCAATGTGGTTAAGTCTCTGGCATCCAGCCTAGGAACTACAACACACACACAAACACACACACACAAATACACACACACACACACACCTATCAAAATTATTCACTTTTCACTAGTGCTACAGAGAATGTTCTCCCTGCCTACAGGCAACATCCCAAGAAACTAGAACGTTTCTAAAAATACTACCCTGACAAATATATCTCATGTGAATCCCACTAATATGTATGTCTGTAAGAGTGTATATGCAAATCTAGAGAGCTCTCATTCATTTTAACTGAGGTTGCATGGAATCTATTTTTAGAAAGCTGTTCTCAAATTCTCATTCTCAAGGATTTTGAAAGGTTTTTCATTTATAAAGATTTTAGAGATTAAATATTTAAATACAATAAATGTCTATGATAAAAGCAGTCAGTACAAACCCACAGTGAACTATGTTTTAGATAGAACTAGATAGCACTTAAATAAGGGAAAGATTAAGAAGAAATGGAGGAGTATCTGTGTAAACTAAACAAAAGTAAACAAAGGGATCTTGTAGCACCTTTGAGACCAATGAAAAGAAAGAGGTTTGGAGCATAAACTTTAGTAGACTCAGTTTACTTCATCAGATGGATGGAGTGAGGCACTTGTGGACTGATATTTATACCAATGAATGGGTAGGGGGAACATGAATAGTAATAGAAATGCAAAACTTTGGTATGGTGAGGGGTGACAAGTTCAGTTTCAACCACGGTCGACAGTTGTAAAGAGTAGTTAGGAGACAAAAGTGGGAGTTAAGATGAGTAGAGAAACATGTGAATTGTGGAGAAGGTTCTTTGTCTGGTGTATTGATATGGGCTCTGGACCAGAAAGAGATGTAATAAAGTGGGCATGAGAACTTGTTCATGGATGGGATATTAGCTGGTGTTATAATACTTGTAGTGTGCCAGGAAACCACTGTCTCTATTCAAACAACTTTCAATGGGCTAGAATTTGTAGATATATCCTACTTCACCTGTTTCTCTTTCCATTCTCCTTTTGAAGTTTGTTTGTTTGTTGGTCAAGGACTGCCATTTGGATGTCCGAAATGGAATGTCCAGAAAGCTTGAAGAGTTCTGCAACTGGTTTTTGCATATTCCCACTGCTAATGTCCAATGTATGTCCATTTATCCTTTGCGTTGGGACTGGTCTGTTTCTCCAATTTAGAGTGCCAAGGGGCATTATTGACAAAGGATGGCATACATCACATTAGAGGATGAGCAAGTACCTCTAATGTTGTGGGTAATGTTATTAGGCCCAGTGATGATATTGTCTGAATAGATGTGTGGGTAGAGTTGGTATCTGGGTTTATGGCAAGATCTTGTCCCATCTCTCCATCCATGCTATGTGTCCTACTGTAGGCAAGCAGCTGTTTGAGGTTGCAGGGCTGCCTGTAGGTGAGTAAGAGCCTGCCACCAAGAGCCCTTGAGAGGATAGTATTATTAGTAGTAGAACTGGTTGCAGCTCACTGATGATGCATCTGAGTGGTCTCAGATGGGAGCTGTATGAGACAGCTAGTGGGGCTCTGGCATTTCCTGTTTTTAGTTTGTCCTGTAGTAAATTAGTCCTAGGTATAAGTCTTGCATTTTTTATTTGTTTCTTCACTTCATTTGTTGTAATTTCATCAGTTTGGTATCTCTATCATGTCGGTCTGAGAAGATGCAATTATATTGGAGGGCTTGGCTTCAAACTATGGGTTTGGCAGTGTGTTCAAGGCAGAAGCTGAAGGCATGTAAAAACTTAGCAGTCAGTGGGTTTGCAATATAGTGTGGCCCTTAGATACCCATTGGGTAGCTGTACAGTAGTATCTAGAAAGTGAACTTGTGTAGATAGTTCCAGGCTAAGATTGCTGGTGGGATGGACATTGTTGAAATTCTGATGGAATGTCTTGAGTGATTCTTCTCCATGCATCCAAATGATAAAGGGCTTCTGGGTGCAGGAGTTATGGAAGCACTGTTCCCGGCTAACCATAATGATGTTGGCATATTGAGATGCCTTGCATGTTCCTTTGGCAGTTCTGTTAACCTGAAAGTATATGTTATTTCCAAAGTAGTTATGCATGAGAACAAAGTGGCAGACCTCGGTGGCTAGGTCTGCTATGGTCCCATTTGGAATGATGTTTCTGACAGTCCATCCTTGTGTGGGATGTTGGTATTCCACATCTATAGTGGCTAGGATGGTTTTCTCTAGGAGGCTGTGGATGGACACTGATACAGCCTAATCCAGCCATGTCTTTGGATATAAACAAAGAAAGTATAAGTATAAAAATAGGTGTGTGTGCGTGTGTGCGCACATGCATGCACGCACGCACACACACAAACACATGGGCAAATAATGTCCAGTGTAGTATATTATTGTTGTTTGTAAAGTAATTCTATATCTACTTATTTTTGTTCTTAATGTCTTGTAGAAAGTTTGTTGGCCTACTGAGAATTCCAGTCTTCCCATTCTTAGTATGGTATGTCATTTCAACCTGAATGTATGTCAAATTCACCCTAATTTCAACATTTAAGTGCTGGCAGTCTGTCTTTTTACAATGTAAAATGACATACCGTACTCCTTTCTTTAGGCAATCTAAACAGCAGATGGAAAAAGGCAACAAGAGCTTATACACACATTCATACACGCACATCCTGCCACGAGTATGCTGATAAAAATCCCAAGCCCATATTGAAAAAAGAAGTGATAAGCTGCCCTGAAAACATTTTGCAGACAAGTTTTTTTTCCCTTTTCATCTGGAAGACAGCATGATACATTAAGTAGGATTCTGGTATAAAAACATCATTGTTCCTATGTCTGCTTTCAATCTGATCCAAAAAAATAAACATACTGATAAGATAAACAAAGAGGGTTTTCAACAGGAAAAAGACCAGCAAAATTTGGTTTTTCTACTTGCTGTCCAAAACTACAATATGGTGACAGATTCTGCAGAATGCTTCCCAGCAGAAATCTGTTCCAATGGGTTTCGTGAAGTTTTGATAAGCATTCTAGAATAGGAGTGTACAGACTTGAGAGTAGCAGATACTCTTCTGCACATTTGTACATTTTTCGCTCCGAGATCAAACTGTGGAATCCATTCTGTGGGTTTTCAGAATGGTTCTAGCATGATTCAAATGCTGGCTGTGGAATGTATGTTTTGCCTAGTACCCATTGTGAAATGAGCACACCTCATGGATTCAACCCCTAGAGCAATTCTGTAAAAGCAACCACCAAATTCCATGAAAAAGTGGCCACTGAATGACTATTTTGAATTCCTCAATCAATATCTGTAACATTCCAATTTAAATGTTATAATAGGTACTTTACGTATTTACAACCGGATTTTAAGTAGGGTCTTGAAAACTATTATGCCTTGAACACAGAACTACCATGTTGTGCAGTGACCCTTTTGTTAAGTTCCCTACAAGTAATGTTAAAAATAGCATTAAACAATAAAATATATTTTGGCTAAACAACTAAGGACTTTTTCGGATGGAAGAAAAGTAACGCTAGCAGCGTCGCCAGGTTGTGACGCTGCAGCGCAAGAGGGCGTCTGTTTCGGACGACGCTCCTCCCAGCGGTACTGTTGCAGTACTGCTGGGACATTTGACCGTGATATTTTTCCTGCCCAGCGTCATATTTTACTTGCGATCAGCGATCGTGAGTAAAATATGACGTTGGGCAGGAAAAATATCACGCTCAAATGTCCCAGTGATACTGCAACAGTACCGCTGGGAGGAGCGTCGTCCGAAACGGACGCCCTCTTGCGCTGCAGCGTCGCAACCTGACAACGCTGCTAGCGTTACTTTTCTTCCATCCGAAAAAGTCCTAAGTAACTAAATAACTAAAGTTTCTTCATGCTGTTGCCACTGTCTACTCTTGTTTGGAATGCTTATGGGACTGTACTTCTATCTCTGGAGTTGGGTATCTTCTGCTGATAGAGCAACATTTTAAAAAGAATTGAGGTCATTTACTTATGCTAACAGCATCCACAAAACAAAGAATACAAAGAAAACCATTTTTACAATACCTGTTCCACTTAAGAATAAAATTATGCTTTCTACTATGTGTAGAAAGAGAAATCAGAAGTTAGAAACACTGGGACTATAATTTTTTGTTTTGTTTTAAGGAGCAAGCATTTCCAGTGTTTATTGCTGTAAACCAGCTGATTATTGGAAAAATTCCTAACCACTTCTATCTTCTATTGAAAGCAGAAAAGGCCACCAGAACCGGTCTCCTCCACACCTTTCCTTAGCCAAGGAGGAAGAAATCAGGACAGCCAAATTAAAAGTCAATCAATATTCTTTACCTTTTAAAAAATTAACTTGCAGAAGACATAAGAACTGGACAGATTTAGCTTTTAACAATATCATATATGCATTATCTAAGCTGAGAGGCTCATTTGTCATCTGATAATTTGTACCCTACTTCCTTCAAGCAGGGAGGAGCAATCCCATTCAGAATTCCCTAGGCAAGAACTTGAAACATTTGTGATCACTTCTGATGAATTCTGTTGTCAATGGAGTAATGACTGCATTTCCACATGAACTCATTTTCACATTGGATCTACTTAAATGTCCTAACATGCAATGGCTGGAGAGTGATCTTAACCCTCTCCAAACCCTAGATAAGGGAAGACTATGCCAGCCTCCTTATTTCCCTTCAAAACAGGAACACAGGGACTTGCCTGTTTTCTGGATTATGGGTGCACTATCACACTTGTGAAAAGCTGATCACATGTATTCAACTGCCAACCAATACTAACAGGACACTCCTAATTTTTCTTTGAAGGAATGGCTCAGTGAATATTAGCTCACAGCTGCAACATGTGATGAACCATTTGCAACTCAATAACCACTTAAATCTCTAATGAGACATGACTCCTAAAACATCACATAGTGGAAAAAGTGGTCCCCTGAATCTAGTTTGTATATTTCATTGACAAAATGTTCTTCAATTTAGGAGCAGAAAGCCTGAATGGCAATGAAATAATGAATAAACTTACTGATTTTTTTTCCTTTTGAGTCTTTATAAAATGGCCTTATTTTGGAGAGAACATTAGATCTTATAGCAAGATCCATCTGGGGTTTCATTCAGACCTCTGACAATATCATCACTGTTTAATTTTTTTAAAAAAATCCCATATACATCCTTGCCAGTAGTACTTTAAAAAAGCCTTTTATTCTAGCCTGTTAGCTAGACCATCTTTTCCATGAAATCTGCTAAGGCAAAGGAGGGGTAGTACTTACTTGTAGTTGTCATCTTCCACAAACTTTTGAAGTTCTTCAATGTACCGGACAGACTTTAAGTATTTTTGCACATGGGGTAATGTTATAAGGTGATCTGTATTAAAAAGAATAATCCATATATATTCCAAAACTGTCAAGAAAAAAAAGCAGCCCCTTCTTCATTTCAACTGTTAGCTCAACCTTTCTTCCCTCCCACTCTCTGTTCTGAAATGAAATTGAAGATTCTCTACCAAAAAACAAAAACAAAAACTCCATGGTGCTCCTAAGACTCAAATGTCATTGAGCACAGATCTCAAGTGTGCACTTGCCCTGCGAAAGTTATGGACAAGACATGTTTTGTGATGTGCATTCTCTTCTGAATAGACTCAAGAGGGATAAGGAGAGAAAATTTAAGATGGGGTGCTTACTGGTGAAGCTTTTACTGTGCAACTGCACCGCTTCACTCATAGACATTTACCTGGGTTTTATATTACCCTGTCTTAAATGTACAGTCTTCCTGTTTCTCCTTTGGTTCCTCTTTTTTAAGAAGATGGAATACCTGCACAGTATGTTTTAACTGTGAGCTGCAAGAGCTGTTGTTTTGGAAGCAGTCATAAATTTAGTAGAAGAAAAATCGGAAGAGATACCATGTCTATTGGACAGGAGTTCAACACCTTCACTTTATCATTCCTCTTCCTTCTCCTTTTCCACCTCTTCCAACATCACCACCACTACTACTGCTGCCCATTATTCTATTTTTTTTAGTGTTCTTTTTACTGTGAAAGACAGACTGTTGCAATAGTTTGTGAATGTAAGGGCAGACAATGTAGCAGGAAAAGATGCTGTCTTTCTAGAGGTCAGGACACAGAACAAATTCATGGATGGCACTGAACATCCAAAACAGAATTTGCCCACAGAAAAGTAAGAAACAAAGAAAACTCAAGCACCAAATGCATATACACTATAAATGTAGGGATACCTGCAACCTTATGATGTGACACCAAAACTAACACATGACAATCTAATTGCCTAATTTGACATTGAAGCAGAAATTACACAGAAGATACAGATTAATCGTTTCATTTTATGAATTATATTCATAAAGATACATTAACTTTAAAGATACATTATCTTTCATATGAGCAGTTTACTACAAGGGTTTTTGTGTATAAATATAATATTGGTGAAGAGAAAAATTACCTACCGTAGCTACAGGAGACTTGCAAATCAGCAATTATTCGGAGGATATTGTTCATTTGATTGGATCTCTGTTCATTCTCCATAATGCTGCCTGAGGCAGGATATGCTGAATCAATGTAGATTAAATCCAACAGATAAATCCCTGAAATTAAGGGGGGGGGAAAATGAAATCAGGCATCATGAGCAAATTCAACTATAGTGAACAAAAACATTAGATCACTGAAAGTTGGACAAGGTTAGGACTATACAGTTCTGTTGACCTGATTCGCTACCATACTGGGCCAGTATACTTTCTTATGCATCCTTTAGATCCAAGGATGGGGATTTGATCAGAAAAGGGAAAAACTGCAGTTGTTTGTTTTTTACACACACACACACACCTATATATATACACACACACATACTGGGGCAGAGAGAATGTGAGAATGCCAGTAAAATCCCAACTAAGCATAGCTTTAAACCTGAGCATCCCATTTCCCAGTATGATTTGCCCACACTCTTTCCCTGGCTGCTTTAGATATTGTTAAACATACCTATACAGACAAAAACTTTGGGTAGCTTTTTGTCAGAGTCTGAAGCTGCTTGAAACATTAAACCTGCCCAATGCCATTAATGTGTAATGATCAATTTTGGTTCATGCTAACAACAGAAGATGAGGGAATTCATACCAGAGAGGGGGGGGGAGATTGTAGGACCTTCCAACCAGCTCTCAAAAGGGACGGTAGTAATGCCAGAGCTTGCAGTTATGCAAGATAATGTCCTATCCCCCCCACCCCTGAAAAAAACCCACACCTCCCATTGAATTCAGCTTGCCTTTTCACAACCAGAATGTTCTTTGTGCTTATCATCACAATTTGATTCTTGACATCATCTCAAAACCGCCACTTAGTAATCCAGAGCAATCTTATTGTTTGTAAATCTTACTTGGTTCAAAACACAGCAGTAAATGATTATGCTGAGGTTGTGCTTTTTTCTGTTTCCTGTTGCTAGTAAAGACACTTATTAAGTTCATGACTCAACAGGAGAAGCCACAATTTTATGGGGAATGAATTAGTCATACATGGACTCTGGCTCAAAAATGAATGATGAGCGTGTCATTTTTATTGCAAAAGGTATATAGAAGTTAGAATCAATACACACACAAGGTTGGGAATTACAGACTACTGGTGTCTCATAGGGTCTACCTGTGAAAACTTGCAAAGGGAAAACAAGGTGCTTTATGTTTATTCATAGCAAGTCTGCTAGGAAGCTGAAAAGAAGTTAGGATTTTATTTTGTTTTGAGAAATCTGGGCAAACAGATTACTCAGGAGAAGAAGAAAGAAGAGATTAATGGAAAAATGCTTGGTGGGGTCATATGAGTGTAGCTTTGAATAATACCTTTTATAAGACTGAACTATGGGTATGCACGTGCTGTATCAACACAGTGATCATGCAATGAACCAGACGAAGGAGGTGGACCCTGTGTGGAAAATTGCATAGGTATATGACTTGTGTGCAAACATAATGAGGAATTCTACAGGAGATTGTCCAAAGCCATGACTAGCAAGTAGGAGAAAACTCAATTATCAGAGTTGTGGCATAAGCTGAAGCAACATAATTTGACTTTTTAGTCTATAATTACTTTATATTCAACTCCAGAGGAGTATATCGACAGATGTGCTGGATGGCCAAATTTTCTGATGAAGAGATGCTAAAGATGCCGGCCAGAAATTTGCTGGCAAACAGAAAAACTATAAAGCCCTGAATGGGGATATAAGGTACTCAAAATGCTACAGTGTTCCATATGCACCTACCTATTCATTATTCAGGAGCCCTCTGCCTGTGTGGGTCAGAAAAATGGAACAGAATGGAAACAGGAACTTTCAAGTGGTGATACTTCTCTTCAGAAGCCCAACTGAAAAGTCCAGAGAAGTCCAACTGGCATCATTGTTAATGGATTGTTAATCATTGGGAATGTACAAGAGTCCAGGTCTGGGACATTTTTCAGAGCAGGAGCTCTGTTGCCATCTGTCTAAGTGCCTGTGGGAGGTCCCCAAAAGTTGCTCTGGCAAGTGAATGAAGCTTTCATATTTTACTCTCAATTTTAATATAGAACCATAGAGCAAAAGTGGGGAAAATGCTAGGCTGGGAAAGGGCATTCCAGGTTATCCTAAAAGAGAAGAGAGCCATGTGCAGGGAGTAGGAATTCATTGTGGCTTCCCCGCTCCAACACGTGGACTTGCCATGTTTACAGAGTTTACAAGCATCCCAGTATAGGCAAATTCCCAACCTCCCTCGTTTTTTCTTTGAGTCAGGCTCTTTGGCTATTAAAGTAGAAATCTGGAAATGGCATTTGAGGCTCAATCTATCCTTCTTGTTGGATTACTTTTTTTGTTTACAATAATACTGTAGGTGGAAGAGGGGAACAAATTAATTTTGATTAAACTGGAGTGGTTTAAAAAATAAATTAAGAAGCTATCTCTAGTAGTCAATAAAGTCAAAAGAAAGTATATTCAGGTTACCCACTGGAAGTACTAGGCAGGTCCTGATTCCTTTTATTGGTTTTCCATGTTTGCAGCCAGCTAATACTATTCTGAAAAGAGTCCTCTGCAGAAACACATGCAACTAATAGTACAAGGAGTCTTGAGGTCCTCTGATTCATCAAAGCACTACCCAATCTAGCCTTTTCCAAAACTGTCCAGGAAAATGTTCCACATAGTTTCCTCTCTTTGCCTACAGCACTGCTTCACATTTGTCCAAACAAATGAATATGGGTGCAAAGCTTTATGAAGAAAGTCGTATTACATAATCTAAAACTGAAACATGCTTTTTCATTTTTCAGGCTTTCCTACAAAGGTCTAAGCAATTCCTTTACATGATTATTTAATTTATTTTATTGAGAGTCTCACAACTTTAATTCTGCTTTATGTTTTGGAACAGAGTATTCTTTATTCAGTCCTTACAGATCTTGACATTTTTATTGTAAAACAATGTTGTAAAACACTGTCATTTATAGGACCCATAACAGACTTTGGCAATAACAGCATTATCTTTTCTTTTCAATGCATTCTGCTAAAACTGTGCAACGCCCTGAAAGAGAACTGATTTTTACTACATACCTGCATCATCATTATGGATTGTAGCTAATGTAAGGTTAATACATTTCCTCTCATTTTGGCTTTTAAAGTTAAATGACTCCTTAAGGAACATAATACACTGACAACTGTGTATGTGCATTAACAACCTTTGCAATTGGAGAGTCAGCATGCACATAGAAGCATCTGTTGTCAATGGAAATGTTCAGAAAACCTAAACTCTGAATGGATGAAATGACACTGCAGCTGCTTAACAGTCCAAGTCCATGGTATGCTTACTAGAGAAATATTTAGCCACACAGTAGAAGTCTCAACTAGATACCTTATTTTATGGATGGCAGTTACTCTCCATTTCTAGACACAAGTCAGAGTGACATCTCAGACTTTGTCAGATGATGAACCCAATCTCTGGCCTTAAATCTCATCCAGTCTATGCTGATTTGTAAAACAAAAACAAAAACAAAAACTTGCTACAGTTTTCTTTTTTCAGAAGACTTCTGGCTCTTTGCTCTTCTTGGTATGACTGCTACTATATTATAATTACAATTTTGAGCAATTGTACTAAACAATACAATTTGTATACAGTACTGCGTACTGTTTTAAGGATCTGCTGTCAGGCTGATCAAGCAGGATATGTTCAAAACTGACTTATTATAAAAAAAAATGCATCTAGTAATTTAAAATTTGGCCATACGTGAACTATCATGGCAAGGGTTTGTCCTTCACTGCAAATGGCTATCAACAAGAGACAGCCAAAATCCCATGACTTAACTGCCAGGATTAATCTTACGGATGCACTTCTTCCATGCTATTAACTTTTTATGGGTAATATTGTAATGGCTAACCTTTCTGGAAAGTCTGCCAGAAGCATGTCATTCTGAAACACCCTAGCATCAAGGCTGGTCCAGGACCTTTTTAGTGCCTGAAGCAAAGGACCAGATGTTCCCCATTCCCCAGCTATTTGAGAAGCTGCTCAGGCTGGCAGGTGAACACTGGTGTTAGGACTGTGTCCTCCTCCCATATTTATGCATATCAGATGATCTTGGGGAGCACAATGCCGTTTCCAAGCCACACACAGTTCTTTTCTCCAGCATCTCACCAGTTTCAGCCCTCTATCATCTATTGCCTAAAAGAGCTACCTCACTCTACCTAATGCTAGGGTCTCCCCATTATGGTTTTACATCCATATAATGAATCATGAAACAGGTAAAGCAGAGTACAGGAGAGGCATACCCTAGCCAGGTTCTGTTCCTACAGAAGAATGCCACAGGTACTCAATGTATGCTGCAGGTTAGCTACCCATGCAGAAATGAATGGGAATGTGCTGCTCTTTATCATATTCAGGTTGCCCCCTGTATCTGCAGAACCCATATTCATGGTTTCATTTCTTCATGACTGAAAAATTAGGGACACATACCATAGAGTCGCACTGGAAAATGCCTAGAGAGGTGTCCTCTCTAGGAATCACTAGGTCCTCCAGCACAACTCCATGGTATGTTTGTACAGGAGATCCTTTATTTTAACAGGGCTTTGCTATTATCTGCGCTTTCACTTATACACAGTAAGTCCAGGAATATCTCCCCTGCGGATATGGGGGAGGGGGGTGACCTGTATTCATTTTTAGTACTCCCAAATTTTTTAAAGAATGCTTCCTGTGATGTTGCATTTAGTTTAAAGAGAAACAAACCTAACAAGGGAGAGAAAGGAACTTTAAATCTTTCATCAATAATTAGAACTTGGACAACAGATTGAGTAGATGAGAGCCTAGGTCACACTGTCCCAGCGTCCTCCACTATAATGAAATTTATTGTATTTATATTTGAATTACAGTAATTGTTACAGAATTCGATGGTGATAAAAAGATGCATGGACAGATGGATAGACAGAGACTTGTTATGCATCTTCAGTCTACTCTGAGTTGTTGCAAACCTATCATAGGGTTTCCTTGGCAAAATTTATTCAGAGGAGGTTTGCCATTGCCCCCCTCTGAGGCTGAGAGAGTGTGATTTGCCCAAAGTCACCCAGCTGGTTTGCATGGCTGAGTGGGGATTTGAACCTTGGATTCATAGCATCCTAGTCCAACACTCAAACAATTACAACATGCTATCTCTCATTTTGTGATGGTCCATTTCCTTGTTTGGTGTAAATGGCCACCCTAGGAAGAATGAAACATTTCTGAAATCTTTATGTGCCAAATACAGAGCTTTTATAGCTTTTCCTGTTGTGCAACACAAGAAATGTCTATTGTTCAGGAAATAACCTGTAGTTTCTTTAAAACAAATACTGCTACATTTCCACATTAAACTTTCCATTTTCTTTCTGTCTTTTTCTTCTTGGAGAGAGAATGCATTTTCGATTAGAAGGACATTTTTTCCATGTTTTCTTGCCCTGCTTTGGAAAGAACGTTCTAAGATTTCAGAAATGAAGAGTGTTGGCTCCTAAAGCTGTACTCGTGTGGTTTTATCACATCAAACTCTTTTGATAAATTCCAATACTAAAATAACAGGAACAGCAGCTGTGAGAGTGAAACGTAGATTCTATCTTCCTTCAAGTAGAGGCTAGCCATCACAAAATATGGATAACCTAATATCTGAAATTTCCAAATTGGAAATAAAATGTAAGCATTCTGTTTGGGAAATGGAAATGCTTTCCTGCAGACAAAATGTCCTCATGTGTTCTTCTGCATCCCTCAAAGTTTTTAGATTGCCATCTTCAGGTCTCAATGATGTAATTTTACAAGTAGCAAAGGGAACTGAAGCAAAGCCAGGTGGCTCACCAGAGATACTAAACGTTTTGAAAACAATGCAAAAAGCTATATAATACAAATTCAAACATTTCTTGGAAGTATGTTCCCTTTGTCTATGTGAGTCACTGTCAACATTCTCACCACAAACGTACTTAGAGTTGCAGCATTAGGGCAAGTTTACACAATCAAAGATTGAAAGACATTTGTTTTTCTGTGTTCTACATGTGTCTTTGATCATTTTTAAAATCCCATGTGGGTAAGAAATTTTCCTATTAGTCTGAGACAGTTCTTCTTTCTGGGAAAGTCCTCTTGCTGTTTTTTTTTCCTGGCTCCTTTATTTTGGCTGCATGTCTGTATGAAATATCTTTGCTGTCCTCACACAAAGCTAGAGTTGTTTGTCTTCTTCGATCATGCTGAATGATGGAAGGAACTGTCATTTTGGGAGCTATGCCTTTATTCCATGCAAGCCAATGCCTGCTTTTTGTCAGTAGGTGATTGCTGTCATATCACAACTTCACCTAGTGAGATAACACAAACATTATAGTAGTGTAACACCAAGCAAAGCTTAACAGCAAGGCAGGGAGCATCCACATATACATATTCAGGATGAAAGCAAAGTGAGAAACACAAACCCCACACAAACCTTCTCCACATTTATGGCTGGCTGGTGGAGTGTGTGAAGAGATCTTTTGGCATCTATTTAATGTTCAGCTGAAAAGGGTATTTAGAAAGGTGCTGATTTGTTGAGAAAATGCTACGTAAACATTATACTGAATTTGTTTTCATTATCTTCTCCCATGCTATATAGACTTACGGAAAAAGTAACTCATGCTGAGTTCTAGTCACTCTGAAAGTTCTATGCAACTTCAAATAAATGTCCCACTACTGGCTGGAAAAAACAACAACCCTGCATTCTTAATTCAGTACCTGCGAGGTTGACTTATGGCTTGATTGATTTATGTATAGTGTCTTTGCTCTTTATTGCGCATTGTGATGCAGTATCCAAAAGTTGAAAGATGGAGATAGGTGGATAGGTGGGGGACAACAATGAGTTTTCATTAGGCTATGGATGACAATACTGTAATTGTAAAAACATCACTCCATGTTACTCATTGCCAATTCTTGGATGGCAACTGTCTGCTTCTGTTGCATTTTTTTCTTTTTTAAAAGTTAAGTATTTTCTGCAATTTCCCACAATTTTATCTCACCAATTTAACTGTTACAGAATCATTTCCTACAACATTTTTAATGTCAGTTCTTCAAAAGATACCTCAGACCATTGAGATTCCAATAATGATGTACTATTTGGCATCATGACACCTGTGCCATGAAATTCTATATGTTTTAAGATTCAGATCCATACTAGACATTCAATTCAATCCAGATAATATATCATTGACTCTACAACTTGTACCATCATAGGAAGCTTCCTAAATAGCTAAGGGGCTTACTGCACTCCAAAGTAAAGTGGCAGTGCAGTAGGAAGGTTCTGTCTTCTGTTCTGCCTTACTGCATGACACTGTTGTTCTTCCAGTGTTCTGCCATTTTAGTCCCATGGGAGATCGAGGTAAAACCATGTCTTTTAGCTAACAGCTTTTTCTGGTTAGCAAGAAGACACAGTTTTACCTTGGTCTCCCATGGAACCGGAACGATAGAACAATGACATTGTGCAGTGAGGCAGCATGGAAGACGGAACCTCCCTGCCGCATTTCCACTTCACTTTGGAGTGGGGCAAGCCATTAAAGACACCAGAGAATTGGGAGGATGCAACACTTCCCATAACCAATGTCCTCTCTTAGCAAGAGATGCTAAAGCCAAGGAGACCAAAATTGCCCCTGCCCTTTTGAAGGATTCCTGTACAAGTAACATCCCCATTTCAACTTTTACAGCTTAGCATTTATGTCTCATCGTGATGGAACCTTACCTGTTTATGTTTTCACATGGGGGGGGGATCAGTGTTTGCTTTCAGGGATGGCATCTCTACTCAGATTTTTTTTCTGAACAACGTACAATGAATGATTTTATAATGGCCATAATCACCGAATGTGTCCAAAACTATGATGTTTCAACTGTGTCAGAAGAGGTCATTCTCTTTTACTGCTAGAGCTAGAGTGAAAATGATTCTGACATACATGATAATTATGTTGGTCCTTCAGGACAGAAATTATTGTCTTCACTCTCATTTTTGCTTGGCAAACAGCATAATTACCTGACAAATTACACATCAGAATAAGTTAATGACAGTTTGCACCATTCATGGCTCCTTGAAAAAGGCTAGAGGAAAAAGGAAGCTGGACAAGAGGGATAGAGAAATGAAGAACGAAGAAATAAGGGAACCAATTTCTGTTGGTAGAAATAAACAAGTGTGGAATTTTCTGAACATTCAGTACCAGCATATATGAACATTTTTACTTTGTTTTATTAGTGTGAAAAACAGGGAGGATAAAACTAGGGCATGTGGGGTACTGGACAAGCAGAAGAAAATGAATTATTCCAGAGAAAATAATAGTTCCAAGATGGTTGGAATAAAAGTGAACAAAGTGGATGGAAATACTATATTGTTCTTGGAGCAGTACTAAAACAATCACGAAGCCAGGAGCAACCACCCCACTAAAGGTATCGTGTAAGGAAACCCAAAGAAGTACAATATGAATACAGAGCAAACAGTTCTTACACTTCAATGAAACATGGGCTATTAATCTGTCAACTCACTGCAGAATAGCTATCACCTTGGCTTTTCTGCTAAGAGGCTTTTCAGGCATTTTCCAAAAAGGGGCCGTTTTGCTTATTGCAGAGAGGAAGGTTGACTAGACAAGGAGCAACACAGAAAAGGAGTGAGATAAGAAAATAATGGAAGATGATCTAATCTGATAGATCTGGACACCAAAGGGAATTCCTTTAGCCCAGGCGGCTCCCATGGTGACTACTAACTATGACTTCAGCTCCAACATCTACAATCTGGTACTGAAAAGAAGCTGGCTAGTGAGAAATGTTGCTGTGGCAACATGCTGCACTGGCAATGTTTCAGTTTGGCATCCAGACTTGAGAGCACCTGCCTAGACAAGTCTGAGACGGTTAGCATTAATTTTCAAGAGTGGTTTTATTTACACAAAGGTAAAAAAAAAAACAAAAAAACCCACCAGTGGGCATAGACCTGTGTGGGCACATGCACAAACAGATTAACTCCCCCATTCCTTTGAACAATCAAAAGTTGTCTCTAGTCTTTCCCTTCCTTTGTGGTACTCCTCTGCTTTTTCTCCTCCTAACTTAAAAGCTTCAGATACCCCCAACAAAAGAATTTTAAAAATACAGAAGTATTAAGGATATATAGTAGTTCAGTTTAAAAGTGATGAACACAAACATTTATGCTAAAATAAGTCAGTCTTGGAGTTACCAAGAAACTCCTCTCCCTCTTCATTCTTTTTATATCAGATTAATGCAGCTATTTGCGGGGGGTTGGGATCATTATTGTGCAGTGACTTCAATTCATTACTACTATTTACTTATTCATATCCCAACTTCTCCCCCGTCCTATGATTCAAGATGGCTTACATAAGTTAAACAAATATAGCCAAAAGTACATAACATACAAATAATTAAACTATCAACAGAAGCAAAATTGATTAAAAGCAATGATTTAAGGCTTAAGGTTCTGCTTAGCTATGAGGTTCACTGATCAAGTTCTTTCCTCCTTTCCCCACAGGGCTGTTTTGGGATCAAAATCACTGCTCCTACATCATTGGTATCTCTAGAACCAACTTTTAATATGAAGCCTCAAACACTCCTACTTGAAAGAATGTTCTCTCTTTCTCTCTGCTTACCTCAAAAATAGAATACTGTACATATCTAAATCAGACGTTTTCCTCCTCCATTGTCTTGAGTATTACAGTATTCAAAATAGAAGTGAAATTTTGAAGCCATGGGAAAAAGTGGCTTTGTTCATAAGTATTTTGGGAAAACTGAAATATACACAATACTTTCATATCAACTGGCATTTCTAGTGAGTAAAACATTGTCATTAAAAAAACAAAAACATTTGCCAACCACAAAAGATAAAATATTTCATTTTTTCCCTATCTTCCTCAGAGTTTCCATTTCACCCTCTCATTGGAATAACAGAAAAACTGTTCTGGCATCAAAACAGAGGGGGGGGGCACTTCTTTGTTTGTGGGTAGAGGCATCACTTCTCAGAAGCTGTTCTGTAAGTCTATGGAAGCTGCTCTGAAGTCCTATGGGAGTCTTTCAGGGGTGAATCCTGCTCCACATACCCATAGAAACACAGACACAGCTGTTTTGTTGGAGCAAGGCAGGCCACAGGTTTTATTGGCTACAGCTGAACATAAGCTTGGCATTCATATGGGTCCGGATCCAGCATTGACCAACCTGCCTGTCAGTCAATGAACGGCAACCCCCTGGCCTGCTTTCCAGGAAACCACTGGGGTGGCAGATGTGGAATTCCAGATGGGCAGGTGCCACTGTGTGGTTCCCCTGCCACTAAGGGGTGTAGTTAAGGCACAGGCCCATACGCTGGGCACAATCCTGCCTGCCAACACACCCAAAGTATACCTTTCATCATTTGTGAGCATGTAAAACCAAGAAAAACACCCCCTTCCTGGATCCAGATCTATGCCAAACTGCCCATAAAGTGTGACCAAAAAAAGTGTATAAAATTACACCACAAAATAGCTAACAAAACAATAATTGCTCCCAAGGGAGTGTGGGCAGGATGAAGCTCTGAAGCATGCTGAAGACTGGAGCACCAGGCAGTTATAATGCAGCACTCAACCTGAGTGAATCCTTTGACTAAGGCTCACCTCAGTCCCTCCCATTAGCTAGTGAATTCAAATCCATTGGCTGGTGGTTTCCCACTTTTTCTCGAAGCCTGCGCAAATTGCGTGGGCCTCTGGGAAGAAGATGAGTGCCTGGAGCCATTGCTGCCTGGCGCCAGAACACTCCACGCTGACCCAAAGCCACAGATTCACCCTGTGTCAAGGCACAGAGCACTCTTTTCAACTGAGTGACAAAACTCCAGGAAGGGAAGAACACCATAAGTACCGGTAATACTAGAATTTCTATGAAAAAAAAGTAAGTGCTCTGAGGAGGACTTGTCATTATTCACTGCTATCGTTCTAGTTCTTCAGCTAGGAAGTCCTGTTCCATGGGGACTTATGGAGCTAAAGATGGCTATTTTATGGAAAGAGAATGTTCTGAAATAAAGCACATTTCCTAATAATCCCTAGAATGGACAGGACTGCTTGATGTGTATCTTTTGCAAGAGGCAAAACCAAGGCTGCTGGGGTGCCAAAGAAAGCACTCCAAGGGTTAGTTTTCTAAACTCCTGGCTCTTAAACATGCTACTGTGCAAAGAAGAGGAGGTGGTGTTGGGTGGGGAGAGAAGCTCCATAAGATGAGAAGCCATTCGGAGGTTTTCCAGAGAGTGAGCTCATGGGCAGCTGTTTCCATCGGCAAAAATATTTTCCATCTACATAAACACTTCTCCATTGTTATTTAAGCCAGACTCCTAGCTGATGATATGTGGGCAGCAAAGCAGCGTTCATTAGTGTGTTACAAACTCAGGCAACTAATCACCTGCGGGAAGGAACCATTGTGCTCTGACACCCTGAAATTCAATTAACTAGCAGGGAGTAGTAGTGTGGATGGGGAGGAAAGAACTTGGCAGAATGGAATCTGTGGCTGCTACACTGAACAACAAGGGAATTTGCGGGAAATGCAACTCTCAACAGGAAGGGTACACCAGGACACTTACTTGCCCTTCTCCCTCCCCACATTATAATAAGTCTGATGTGCCTGAGAAAGGCAATTTAGTGACTCAAGCAGTGTCCTTCATCCCTCACCACAGAACAGTCAATGCTCTGTAGGCTACAGAGAGTGGGAAAAGGACACTTCTGAGAATCCAGACCCCACAAAAGATGCCACTGGAATACTCTAATTGATTAAGAGAGCTGAAAAGCAGGCTAAGTAGCTTTAAAGAAGTAGAGGTGGGAGTTACTCCTTGAAGGAAAGGAGACATAGTGCAGAGATAGTGTCTAAGTGATCACTCCACAACACTTCTTACAGAAAAAGGTTATTCAAGAATATTGGCCAGAATTCAATGGGGACTTGCATCTTCGTAATGCACCAAGCTGAAGCAGATGCAGTAGGCTTTCCCCCACTTCCATGGTCATTTTGCCCTTTCCTCCCAAGGCTGATAGAGATTAAGCCTTGGCTTCTCCCCAATTGCTTCTTTCTTCAGGTTTCTTGCTCACCATTCTCTGAAGACTTCAGCACCAGCTGGAGTTGTAGTTCTCGGAATGGGGAATAGATTAGGTGGAATTGGTACAAATCTCATATAGTTCTAGCATAATGCTGCTAACCATCATCATCACCACCATGTTACAGGCTGGAAATACCCATTATTTGCTAGTAGCAATGCCCTCTTGACTCTCATAATAGGCATGCTGTAATTGGCACACTCAAGCACTACAGCGCACAGAATGTAATCTCTCCCCTGCCTTCTTATTTTATCCAAGGGAGAAGTAATTACTATGCCTGATAGGAAAACCAGAAAAGACAAAAATACACTGTGCCTTAATAGATTTAATTCATTATAACCCTTTCCACATCAATTTGCAATGTTGCAGTGCACTAAATCAAACATAGGACACCAAGAAAGAGCAACTTATCAATTTATCGTTGACTGGTCAACCCCCAAAAAGCCCTGCATCAGCAGACTGCAAAACCAGAGGCTCCATTTTCAAAAGGTTAGCTCAGAGTCAGAAAAGGAAGCCAAAAAGTCTGTGGTTTTGTTGGTCTGCAGAAATTTGGACCACGTTTTCCATGAATGAAGGGGCAAAAAACGTTTCTGCTGAGATGAATCAACAGACTGGTTAGTCTTGGTAGAAGTTGGGGTATTTTAATGGCAAATTGAGGGTGGATTTTTGCCAAACCAACAAGAATGTGTGACATGTAATATATAATACCACCCCAGTGGTCAAATGAATGGGATCAGTCAAAGGAAAGTGCTATGAAGAAATTATGACCAGATTTCTTACTTTAATCTGGTGCCATATGACTAGAAAACAGTACTGGTAGAGAAAAGACTACATATATAATAAGAAAGAAGGCAAATTCTAAACACTTACACAATAGTTCTGTATTTTAAAGTAACATAATATATTTGGTGTTTCTCATGCTTATTGGAATCTGAAGAATGATTTCCTAGTGATTAATATTTCTATCTCCACGAAAAGCATTTTACCTATGTATGTTCCTCAAAAGTATATCTATTTAAAAATATGAAATCCTTCTGCAGCAAGTTATTTTCTTCAAGGGCCACCATATTTTTTTTCTTGAGGCACATATCAGGAAGCAGGGAAGAGATGTCTTCAACCTGAGAGAATTGTCATTCAGGTAGCTACTAAATCCTAGCTGTGCTTTATTAACCACCTTCCAAAGGATTTACTGACTCTATTTGCCTGAAACATGGCCAACAAAGATGCATATCTTTCAGCTAATTTCCAATATATGGCTTGAAATTCTTTCCAGACCAGTTCAGAAAGCACTCTAGATACAACCTTCACAAGCTCCCAGTATGATTTATGGTAGGAATGGGCAAAGTGAGGCCTGTGGGCCATATGTCACCCAAACCCCCATTTTGTGGCCCTGGAAGACCCCCAACATTCTCCAACCCTCCTAGCTCCCCCTTAAAAAAAACTGCCATAATTTGCAGCCAGTTTTCACCCCCAAACCACACAGAATGCTAAATGCATGGAACCACACAAAATACCCTCACCTCACTCCCCAGAACCCAATACTATCCTCAAATACTTCTGCTTTCCTCTCCAGCCCCTTTCAAAATGTCAACAGAGTGACATATGGTAAGTGAGAGAGTGTAAAGGAAACAGAGGTATTGGGACCTGCTGTTGGAGTAGAGGTGGCCCATGGGGGGGGGGTGGAATGGCCCCTGGCCCCTACATACTTGATCACCCCTGCTTCAAGGGAATGATTGCTGCACAAATAGAAAGAAATATTTACCTTGTGCATATGTAATGTCAAAGTGCTAGAGAAACTATTGAGAGAAAATGTATTGGGCACAGGCCTCCCCAATGGTCTTATCAGTGATAAATATTTCGTTTAATATGAATGGGATGCAGTTCAGGTGATAATGAGTATTATGAAAAGATAATGATTCTGCCCTAAAAATATGGGTCAGAGCACTAGCAAATATGGTAATTTATCTCAAGTTCTAATCCTAATGAATTTATCTTTACAAAGATGTATCTTAAGAAAATATGTTTTATCTCTCCTTTTTGAAATCACAAAACCCATCATACTGCAAAGAAGATACAAAACAAGAAATTTAAATCAGGCTTGCCTGTCATAGTTTCCCCATAGAAAATTATGAACACAAATTTTTAGGGTCAGAGAGCAGAGCCATGACAATTAAAGGAGTATCAACCTAACATCTCTCTTTTCTGTAGCGTTATCTATGTCCATTAATTTTCATGCAGTTCTTGATTTGGGGCTTGATTTGGGCCAGCCTATGGAAAATACTGAATTAGAAATGCAATACTAGTATGGAAAATTACAGGGCTAAAAGTAAACATTTTATGAGATGAGGTCTTTACATTTAAGCTCATGATTTCCAATAAATACATAGAATTACTTCAGCTGCTGAGATCTTTTGGATATGAGATCAGAAGGTCCTTTTGGAGGGACAGGGAAGTAGTCATTAGAGAAGCCATATAAGGGAGAGATAACAGAATTCTCTATTTTTAGAAGCCTAACTTTGCAACTTCCTTTGCAATTCCTTTTGTTAACTTTTAAAGAACTATACTGCGAGTAGCAGTATACTGCTATACTCCTTAGAACTTACAATGAATTTGAGCTAAAAGCAAATCCACATTAAAGAAAGCTTTATGAAAAATTGATAACTTTTCTCTTGCCATGTTGCTTTCAGCCAACAGACACATTTAATGGAAGGTAATTAATAAGCAGGCATTATGTATATTAGAAAAAAACTACACCAGTCAAGTGGAAACATGGGCTCTTCCCAACTGACTTAAGTGTGAGTTTTCACAGTATAGCTCCTTGGGTTGGGCTAGGTGTTACTGTCTCTGCAATCCATTCTATTCAATCTATTCTGTTTAGGAACTGTTTATAGTAATCTCTTGGATCTGCATTAGGATTCTTCCAATTTATTTATTTTTTAAAATAAGGACATGCTTTGCTGTAGTCACCCTGTGATCGTAAGGGCAAATTTTGACCTCTGCAATTTAATTTTTTTTCCCCCTTAGAGTTGTAGCCATGTAGTGCAAAAGTGCCATTCCACTGATAAACTGTAACTCTAAAAGAAATCTTAAAGGAGAGAAAGGAGGAGAAGAGGACTTTTTTTTTGTTCCAATAGGTCCAGGAATAAAAAAGAAACCCACTTGAAGGTGGGGATAAAATGTTGCTGCTGGTGTCAGGAATTGCCAGAAAATAGGCTAGGACAGCAGAAACATCATTTTGAAAATTCCCAAGAACTACAGAAACAAATACCACAACTTTCAGCAACCTTCTGACACATTTGCCCGATCATGAGGCACCTTGTGTAAATCAAAATTAGAATTTTGAAAATGCATATTCCTTCAAAAGTAAGAAAAATAATAAAGATGCCAGTCATTTGTAAAGCAATGTTTAGAACTATCTATAAGGGTTACACCTGAAGGGGTGCCTCTCATTTCACCCGGGCCATGTTTTAAAATTATCTGATGAAGCGCTTCACCATGTGCCTTCTTTATCCAAGACGAAGTGGATGTCAAATAAAGGAGAGATTTTCAGCTGTGCTGACCCAGCTATGTAAGGCCAACCAGCCCGAGACTTATGCTGCTATAAGTGAATGAGTAGACTGAAGTTGTCTGTTTTTGTTTGTAATCTGCAAAAACATTTCTCATTCAACATAAGTGGTGACTGAACAGTTGGAGACACAAAGTATCTCATTGACATACACATTAGATGGAAATGCTGACATTTAAATAATAGCCCAGTTCTATGGCATTATGCTGGTTAAGCTTTAGTATGGGATTGCAAGCAAGCAATAAGGCGCACTCTTGCTCACTAAGGTTAGCAATGCGGTCAGACATGCCATATTCAAAGAAAGATTTCTTCTTCTTTTAGAACCAATGTGTTGTCCATCCCTACTGGATCCATGAGGGAATGGGAGAGAAGGGTAAGAATCTTGTTGGTGCAGCATATAAAGATCTGTCACACTGTTATATTATCAGTTGCACATTTTACAGGGCTGAGCAGTGGTAGCCAGGGAAGGCTGAGAAAGTTGTCGCTGAAGTCAAGAGGGGAGGCTGCTGGCTGTCAGCAGCCTGTTTCTTCATTGCCTGGCTCCCTGGTGAGTCCTCGGTGCCAGGCTGTTTAGGGAAGCCTAGCTAGGAAAGCAGCCTGTGCCACAGGATAGTGATTTTTCAAGCCAGCCTTCTTAGAACACCCTGGCTTCAAGAGCCACCTGGAAGCCAGGCTTTGCAAAAATACGCACTCAGAGCCAGCAGCTTTCTCTCCTGATGACTGTATGTGCTTTCTCTCACAGCGACTTTGCCCATGGCCTTTTCCCTCCTGGTCGCGCCACTGCTGCCAATGCCAGCATAGTTACCTCAGCACAGAGCACCAACAGGATTCCAGCTGGAGTAAGAGGAATTTAAGTTTTCTTAAGAGGAAGGTAAGATTAAAAGTTTAGAAATGTATAAATTAATGGAGAAAAGGTAAGAAATTGTCTATATAGACAACACAGAAAACAGAGAAAGAGCTTGCAGAATTTTTTTCTGTTCTGGGCCAGGCAGAGAGGAAAAACTGGAAAGAAGGGCCAGAGGTACCTTGTCAGCCAAGCTTTCAGTCATGCAATTCCTTGCCTCCCTGCAGGCAGTGATGGGTGTAATTCTTTTCCTCTGTATTCCTGGTTGCATTGAGAAGAGAAACCAGTAAGCTAGTACTATTGCCACATGTGCATAGGGTTCTTGTGCTATGCAACACAGAAATAGGAATGAATGGGACACAGTTGGATCAACCTGTGTAATGTTCAGGAGAACCTCTAGATGTCATAATCCTAGTGACCTGACGTATAATAGAAAGTAATTGTAATAGGAATGGCACTGACCATAAGTATAAAAGAACGGCTTTCCTCCTAATTTCCGATGGGAAGACAATGTAGCCACTACCATATTTGCCGTCTTTTAGAACCTGTGGAGGGTTGCATTACACATATTTTCCTCCTCCTCCCCCCCCCCATCCGCTGCATTCCATCAAACATATGGTACTTTTCCTGGACTACTGCACAGAATAATCATCAAGCTGGATGCTAAACAAGTCCTTAGGTTAGATAATATAAAAAAGTGCCAAGAGCTTAGAAAGGCTCACTTTGGCAAAGCATACCCTGAAGAGATTTGCAAAGAATCTTGTGAAAAGAATCTACTTACACATTTTGTCTGGTTCTGATTTTTAGAACTGGAAGGAAAGAGAGGTGTTTGACGACAAAAGGTTTGTTAAACACAAACTGGCTTCTGAATACATGTATCCACTTAAAGTTAGGGGCAAACCACCTGTTTTATTCTTCTATGGGTTTAAAATGCTGCATCACAGAGACTTGAGGAAGATGGCAGCTTTATTTGTTTTGTAGAATTAAAGACAGCACTCTGCTTCATCCATGAAGATTCTGCTATTGGTAGTGGAGTTATATAAAATACTTTCAAATTCTTTGATGAAACATGAGATTTAATGAAAAATGAAAAAAAGTTTTGTGGTGGATATCAACTTCCAACTTTAAGATAAGAGAGTTTGTTCCCCTTTTTCTTGTTTTCTTAGTATCCACACTCTGTTCCCACTAATAAAAAGCAAGAATGTTAAAAGTAAAAATCTTTTCATTTGCAGCTTTTGTTAAAAAATGAAACAAAAAAAAAAAATTGGGGAAAGCTGAAGTCCTAAATAGGTATGTACAGTGGGCCCGTGGTATATGTTTGGTTTGGTTCCATAACGCCCCGTGAATACCAAAATCTGTGCATGCTCAAGTCTCATTATATACAATGGCATAGTAAAATGGTATCCCTTATATAAAATGGTGAACAGTTAGGTTTGCTTTTGGGATTCCCTCCCCCCGCCCCTCGAATATTTTTGAGCCATGGTTGGTTGAATCCATGGATGTGGGACCCATGGATATGGAGGGCTGACCAGTAAAGCCACCAATACTATGCAAAATAAAATGTAGCCCTAGTCTTTATGTGTTGAATGGTGATGACTGAATAGACGAGTGTACAAATAGAAAAGGTGCAGGGATAATGGGCATATGTGTTTTGCCCCCTCCAAGATATTCTCCTGGATAGAATATGCTAACTGATAAATGAGAATTTCATTCTTTCTTTGTAGATAACAAATATGATATTATTAGCGACTGAGTCTTCCCCAAACAAGAATATACTTTCTGTTCTTATTCCATACTTTATCCCATAATCCCACAAGGAAGCTTTGAGTATGCAGCACCTTCAATACATTGCATCCTCACTGTTCTCATATTAGGTCCTGAATATAAATATATGCACATGCACAGATTGTCAATATTTAGATAGTTTGGGATAATTTATATCTTAAGCAAAGGTTTTAGACATGCACTCCCACAAACCTTCAATGCACCGAGAAGCTGGAGAATTCTGGGTATAAACCAAACTCCAAACAGCTAACTAAAATGGGCTATTTGTTTTTAAAAAATGTTTTCTGGTCATGGCAAATTCTTTCCACAATATTTTATGTGCACTTGGCACTGCTGATTCTAAATACAATTTCCAAACATTTGCTCACATGCACTAATATGTGAGCTTGGTTTTAAGTAGCCACAGATTTTTGATGTGTATGTCCAGTGCCAAAACCAAAGAGACTTTGGGGGAAGCACAGCTAGTTACACAGGAAACTGCTGATCATTCAATCTCCTGCACTCCCATCTCATTTCAGTATTACATGCAATATATTTAATTGGTGGCTTCGTACACTGGGGCCTGGAGCATCTTGATGAGTTCTTATGAGCTGGGCCCCACCATTCCCAATGTTAGGTGCCAACTAGATAGTTTAGCCCTGCCTTGTCATTTTAACACATCTTTGAAAGCTCTGGCTCCTAATGTCTGGCTGCTGTTCAATCCTTATCCCTGTCCTAGTTATAATGGGTTCCTTGCACTTCTCCACTGGTGGTGCTCTCTTTCACCCAGTTATTCCTTGCTTTTCTGTCCTTCAAAGGCTGTTACCCAGAAAAACACATGCAATGAGAAAAGAAAGATCCTTTCTTATATACTGAAGCAATACTCCTTACACAGTTACCATTAAGGCTAGAAAACTATATGGGAGGGACAGCAAGGGGACAGGCCTCCAATCTCTCAGGTTTCAGAGTCTGCAGGGATAATGTTTATCATTCTGGGGGGAAAAAAAGAGCAAGCATGGGTCAAATCCCAGAGACAACAACTGAAGGTCTGAATGTCTAGAGACAGATATCTGGCAAAAGAGTCAGATTTTAGAAACTGCAATTGAAGATCCTAAAATCCAGTGTCAGGCACTGCTATCCAGAGATGGCAGGAAGTTGGGTTCTAAAAGAGAGTTTGTCTTATGACTTAAAACATATGGAATAGGAACAAAACACATGATGAATACATGTCTGATATATTTTTCCACACAAACCCTCGAACTCATCTCAATCTTACTGCAGGTTAAGATGCCAGTAAAAAAAAAAAAATAAAAAAAAATTCAGAACAAAATGTGAAGGCTATGGTTTAGCCAGCCAAAGAGCATATTTTCAATATTAGAGAAGCTGCATATTGGAAAGGCAATGAAATGTTTTTCTGAACAATCTATAAAATTTGACAGGAAATATGCTGCACATTGCTGTGCTGCCAATGGAGGCTGAGATCCATGATTTCCCTGTGCTTTCTGAGATAAGCACAGATGTCTGCTGTAATCCCGATGCCCTCTTTCTCCCAACTGCAACAAGAGTGACTGTTACCCCATCTTATTGCTAGGGGAAGGAGCTGAAACACCAGACCATTTCCTGAACTTCCAGTCTGAAAATTTACATCCTATGCTTTGTGTCTTTAGGTGTTAAGTATACCCTCCAACTGTCCTGATTTGGCAGGGATAGTCCCAATTATTCCTCTGCCCTTCCATTTTTCCAGTTGCTTTTAAAATGTCCCAGTTTCGCTCCCCACCTCCCACTTTTCCTTTTGCTCTCCAGTCTACTTAAATTGCTGCAACCTGAGTTCAAAGTGGAAAAGTAGTTTGGACACAAGTCAGCAGGGAGAAGAGGAGAGGGTGGAGTTTTTATGATTTTTTAAATTTTATTTTCTGCCCTTTTGAGTAGGCTCAGGCAAAAGCAAACTGATGCAGCCTTGTGTGTTCTTCCTCATTAATAACTTTTGCCATGTGGACCACTTTCAAATGTTGCTTGGCCTTGTGCCCCTGTTTTCACCTATGAAATGTTGGAGGGTATGGGTGAGGAGAGTTTACTGTGAAGAACCCATGTAGTTTGCTATCACAAATAGATCACTTTCCAAAATGTGAACATTGTACTACCTCTCTGGATCGGAACTTTACAGGCCACAACACTTATAGATTATTGTTAAATCAAAGCCAAGTTCATTAAACAAACCAAATTGTAGTCACTCCATTTTCAAAGACTCACATTGCCATAATCCTTGACAGAAGAGGCCAATAAAAACAAAGCAATTTTCACTTGAGAAGGAAAGCATAGTAGGTGGCTGCCCATTGGAAAAAGGGTGGGAAGAAAAGTGGGAACATATACAGTTCTTGTCTTCGGGGTTTTCTGATCTTGCAAATATCTCTACCTGATCTGGTAGCAAATCAATTTTAATCATGTCAATAACATGTGTAATTTGTAAGATCAGTACCATACAAGAAAAATAAAGAACAATCAGTTCTAAAAACAGTTTAAAAGAAAGTGATTTAAGGTGGAATACTAAATACTTGGGAATTAGATAATGGCTATGTGGAGCTGTAATGTTTGTAAGGTTTACAAACATTAATGCTACACATTTATTAATACAGAAGGAAAGGGAGGGAAAGGTCATTTATGATATTAGAATACCATGCAAGTTTCCACAAATTACCATTCATTTACTGTACATTCATATTATATGTGCCTGATCTTTCCTGCTACATAAAATTTCTAATCTCTGATGGGTTCAACCATTTGAGCCGCTCTCGCTTCCTTTAGAGAAACTTGTCCTAGACAGGTAATATGCTGCCATAAAGAGAACACTTTCCAAAAAGTGTACACTGTGCACACAGGCACCACTTTGAGAGTAGAAGTTCTCACCAGTGACTGCAATAAAATAACATAGAAAAATATAAAGAAAATTGAAGAGTGAAAATCACAAGGCAAAAAGAAGCTTAGCTCATGCTCTCCTTAGAAAGACAATGAAGCTGTAAAGATCAAGAAAAAAAATGAATAGGAAGGCAGAAGCCACACCTTTCCAAGGTGTGCTGAGGATGGAGATAGATCACTTGTCAAAACCGTTATTGCCTTGATATACCAGGATGTGTACTTCGTGCTGTGCCCAAACAGAACCTATATGTACACCTGCACAGAGATAACAAAGGAGAGTTGTAGGTGTGTAGATCTGCTTGTACACATTCATGTAAACACAGAATAACATACTGAAGGATTCCCAATTATTTTAATCAGTTCCATAATCCTTTATATATCTGTTCAGAATCAAGTTCCATTAGGCCTGCACAACCTGTGGCCCTCCAGATGTTTTGGCCTTCAGTTCCCAGAATTCCTGACTCAGGCTTCTGGGAGTTGGAGGCCAGAACACTTGGAGGGCCGCAGGTTGTGCAGCCCTTAAATGAATGTGATATCCATTAGTTCCAGAACTGTGTGGTGCTGTGAGACAAGCAGCAGCAACTGGGTTGATGGCAAGAAAAGGACCAGGAGAAAATTATTAAGCTAAGCAGAATGAAATAATTATTAAAAGATGGCTGCAGAATTTTTTTCCTCCATACGATTTAATACTAGTACAGTGGCCCCTTGGTATCTGCTGGGGTTTGGTTCCAAGACCCCCATGGATACCTACATCTGTGGATGCTCAAATCCCATTATAATACAATGGATAGAAAGTAGTAAAATGGTGCCCATTATATAAAATGGCAAAATTAAGGTATGCTTTGTGATTTGGGGGGGGTATTTTCAATCCATAGATGGTGGAATCCGTGGATGCAGAATCCATGAATACAGAGGGCCTACTGTATATAACAAATGCTCCATGGTGTGAAGGTTTACATCACCTTAGGGATTCTCCCCTCCCCAAGTCCCACATGGCTGGCCTGGAAAAACAAGCCAGGCTTCCCAAACAAGTCCAGAATGTACATTTTTCTGAAGAATGAAAAGACTATAGTTTGAAGGAATTTGCCAGTTCAGGCAAACAAACAAACAAACAAACAAACAACTGGAAAACCTAGCACTGAGATAGGACTCAACATAAGGACGCTGCATCATGATGGTTAATTCATGATGCAAAAGGGGGGAGGGAGTCTAATTCTCTTCAGTTCATGTAGAAGGCCTGACTTTCAAAAGGAATGACAATTCATCAGCAAAACATACTTATCATTGTCTCCATTTTTTTCCTAGAAAGTCTAGCACCTCACTGACCGTAAAGCAAAACCCATGATATAAATATTAAGATGGTGGATTGTTCTCACTATATGTTTTAAGTTAATACAACACTATGGGACATCTTTAGACTTTTCTCATACAGTATGCTTCTTCACTGAGTACAACATCAGTGTAATTGTCAATCCTGTGAACATATAACTATCATGTAATATGCACAAAAATATTGACTCCTAGGACATCATTTCAGATTTCATTTGGTGGTGACAAATTCTCAACAACATGCAAAAGTCAGTCAGTCATCATTCTTTGTGGTTGATAGACCCAAAGTTTACACATGCAAACAGTAAGAACAATCAACAATAAAATCCACATATGACGGAAACATATATAATCTCTAAATTACACTCTGGCCATTTCTTTGTACAAAAAGGGTTCTAAAATTGGCAACTTCCGAATCTTTTTTGGCTACAGCTAGAGTAACCTTTGGACATTTGTCTTCCATCAAGAATTTTACACAGAGGATTTCTGATCTTGCAAAAGTCTTCAACATACTGCACCTATTTAATGTTAAATCGGGGGGGGGGTGTTTAAAGAAAATTGTCTTGCCTTTGTATAACTCAGCCCTAGTACTGTGGATCAACAAAGGTCAACCACCCTTTCTTGTTTAAGTAAAAGGTTATAAGTTTGCAAAAATTAACACATAGCCTCCACAGCCAAAAACAGCTGACCCATTTTGTTAAATCTGGATGGCCAAATGTTGAGAGCTATTGCACCACACATGAAAGAACTTGAAAGAACTGATACAAGTTGTGATATCACCTGTAATACAGTGCTTTGGGGGTGATGAGGGGGCAATGCCAGTGTTCCCATGAATTTTTCTTGCTGAAACATGAACAGGGTTTCCCTGTTACTCAGTGCAGGTTGCCTCCTGCAAAATACTTACCTTACTGACTTTCTGAAACACCTTCTTTTCCTTTTTTAAGTACAACATTCTAACCATGTGCAATTTCTTTCAAGGACTATCAGTCTTTCTAGGAAGCCTTCCAGAAGTACTAATGATATTATTTCTTCAAGAGCAGCCTTCCTCAACCTTTTTACCCTGGTGGAACCCTTGAAACAATTTTCAAGTCTCAGGGAACCCTGCCTAAAAATTATTATATCTACAACTAAAAAAAAAAGGTTTATTTTTTTCCCCCAACCTCAGTATCTCATGGAAACCCTAGCAACCTCTTGTGGAACCCTAGGATTCCAGGGAACCCTGGCTGAGAAACCCTGTTCTAGAGTGATCAGAGCTACAGCACAAAAATGCCATGACACTATGGTGTTACAAAGTTTACTGCTATGTGTTTCATCACATATACCTGCACAGGTTTTACCCACTATGGACCTCTGTCTGCCCATCAGAAATATTGGAAGAATCCTTCCTGATAGTTATAAAAATAATCATTTATGTAATTTTGCTAATCTTTCCTGATGTAACTGGGAGAAGCAATTCCACTTCACTCTAGGGAAAGTAAAAGTACTTCCAGATGGCTTTCCAGAGTTCTATTACAAAGAGCTGTGAGGGGCACATGGCTTAAAGTTTGATTTTAAAAAAGAACAGAAAGGAAACTTATAAACAGTATCAAGAGATCAGTTTGGGAGGATAATGAAGATGGCCAGCTCTAGCACCTGTTGACTCCGTGTGGTGGTGACCCCTTTGGGTGTGGACTGATTGGTGGGCTTTCTTAGTAATATCGAATACAGGGGTGGGGAAACGGTGGCCCATAGGCTGCATTTAACCTGACGTGACCACAGTCAGTTCCCCAAAGCCCTGGGGAAAAAAGTGTTTCTGAAGGCTGCAATGTCCAAAGAATCTAGTCAACCTTAAATAAACATCATTTGCTAAGCCTACTGTTTCTCTGCACCAGAGAAGGTTTTGACATCATTATGTTTCTTAGCCACCACCATAATCTCTAAGTGCTTGATATTAGGCTATGTCAAAGGAATGTTTCATATAAACAGAAAGCTGAAATTAGCTTGTGCATTTTAATCTGTACATCAGTGGCTGAAATTTACTTTATCTGTTTAGTGGAATTCTACTTCAAAACAGCTGTATGGACTCTAGAAAGCCCAGTAATTTCCAAAGGGGGAAAAAAAATCAAAACAAAACAAAGTACTTTAGAGTGAATTCTATAGAGGAAAAAAGATTTCAGTGACTATGTATACTTTTTGACTTTATTAATCCATTGTGTAATTTAAATTTAACAAAAATCTATGGAATAATCTTCTGGAACTGATAGACCAAAATAATGGCTTAGATCCTAATTAAAACTGCACCAATGGAAAAGATCCGTAAAGATATAAGAATAAAACAATAGCTGGATCAGACCAAATGCTTACAGACTCCAGCATTTTATCCTTAAAGCGGTGAACCAGACAATTGTGGGATCCTAGATATAGGCAGCATGATTAGTACCTATTCACAGCCATATTCTCCATGAGGCAAGCTCCTCGCCTCCCTCTGTCTCACCAAACTCCTATTCAGAACATGAGAATAATGATCTATTTTTTTTAATTAAAAAAAATACATATTGCTATAATCTGTGCAAGATTTCATGACCTGCAAATCTCTTTGTCAGGAAAAAATTCACAAAAATGCAAGGAGCTGGAAGTGGGTGCGTGATGACTTGATCTTAAAATGTTGTTATCCAGCCTCTGTTTAAAATCATAGAATCCTATAATCATAGAGTTGGAAGTGACCACAAAGGTCATGCAGTCAACCCTCTGCCATGCAAGAATACACAATCAAAGCATACCCGACAGATGACCATCCAGACTTTGTTTAAAAACCTCCAGACTCCACCACATTCCCAGGCAGCACATTCCACTGCTGAACAGCTCTTACTGATGAATGCCACTTGGGCAAAAGGTAACAGAAGGTAACAATACATTGCCAGAAATATGTGTCCTACTCAGATCTAATGTCAAATCAGTAGTGACAACTGAAGGTGAACTGATGTGTCAGGCAGTCACCCTGCAAACATCTGGGACTGAGATGCCAGAGAGTAAGATAGTGAACATAGCTGTGGCTCTCATTAGAATACTTCTCAGTCTACAGCAGAAATGATTTTGTAGGTTAAAAGCAGAGATCAATGCTAAAAACCACCTATTTTGCAAAGTGTTGTAAAGAGATAGCCTGCCCTTTCTAAATAATACTCCTACAGAAACAGTATTAGATGGCTTGCAGAAAGCAGCTGTCCAATCAATATAAAAGACTGGGGGTCTAAACACATTGAGGGAATGCAACACTGTACTGACCACTGAGGATGGATTGGACAGAAAGTTGTTCCTCTGTATCCACAGATTTGGCATCCATGAATTTAAGTATTCATGGCTTGAAAATATTCTTTAAAAAAGAATAATCCAAAAAGCAAACCTTGATTTTGACAACTTATATAAGGGACACCATTTTGCTATGCCATTGCATATAATGGGACTCAAGTATTCACAGATTTTGGTATCCATGGGAAGTCCTGGAACCAAACCCCAACGAATATGAAGGGACAATTGTAGTATGATGTCTTGAGACAGATTAAAAGGGGAGATTACCTAAGGAACCAAGATGATGTCTCTGGTCTAAGGACCACTTTATTTTCGTGGAAGATAAGAAATGGCAGATCCAAGTGCAGTGACCATAACTAGCATGCTCCTTTGGCAGACTTGATGGCAACCAGAAAGGCTACTTTCATTGACAGCAAGTACCAGTCTATGGTGGTAAGAGGCTTAAAAAGGTTTCATTCTCATTTGTGAAAGGACTACTGAATTATTCCTGAATGGAGTGGGAAAGGCAATCAAATGGTAAAGGTTACAGGGTGGATGTTTTTTGGGGGGGTGGGTGGGGGGTTTAATGCAGGTGTGGTGAACCAGAAAGTGGAATTAAATAGTTTCAAATACAGTACAGTTAGACTGTTGCAAAGTACATCTTCAATAATCCCATCCTCCAAAGAAAGGAAGCAGCAAAGGATGTTGGAGATTTTGAATTCATCCAGACTGATCAAGATTGAGAAGAGGAACCTCTTTGGATACCCCTGACACCCACTTACTAGAAATGTGTGGGCCGTGGATTAGACAACTGGAAGTACCATAAATAGGAACTGATTTGGGCTTACGTTGACAATGAAAAAGCCTGTTAGAGAGATGGAAATATGTATCTTGAGGTCTATAGTTGTGAACCAGTTTCTCTGCATAAGTTGGAGGACAGACTGGATGATGACCACACAGACTTTTTTTTTTGCATAAGTAAGAGAGCTGACATCTTTCAAATCCAGTATGAGTTGCAACCTACCATCCCTCTTTAGAACTAGAAAGAATTTAGAGTAAAAGTTTCTTGTCTTTTGGAAGCACGAAACAGGTTCTATCGCTACTTTGGAGAGTAAGTTAGAAATCTGTTTTGGAGTTCTCACATAGGACTGGTAAGCTAAAAGTCCCCTTGTGGTTCTAAAGTATTGATAAAACGGTAAAGTTTTGACTATTCTTTTGGTTGAATTTTTTTTGTAGGTGGAGGGGAATTTGAGAGGTCTGGGGTCCACAAAAATGCCTCAGGGGGTTGCCTGTGGGTTATGGGCTATAGTTTCTCTATCCCTGGCATAATGGAAGTTGACAGTATTCAGTCATTACTCAAGCTGATATTAGTACCAAGGCATAGCTGTGTTGGAGCCACTGACAGAAACAACACAGGCTGAGTGACTTGAGCTGTTGTTGTTAGATGTATAGCAAGGACTTGGAGTGATGGTGCATGGTTGGGAGTGAAGAGAGAACTGTTTCAATTGCTCTTGATATTGTGGAGATAAGAGTCATCCTATATGGACACTACTGGGGTGACTTACAATACCTATGGCAGTAGCTATCCCAAAGCACAGTGGGGCCATATGTAGGATCAAGTGTAGAGTACACATGTTAAGATCTCCCTTGGCAGTCTGCAGAATGCCTCTCCCAGGAAAAAGAGGGCTATTTTTTCATAAAGACCATAATGTGTGCTTGTGCTTTCTATGTCTAATGCTGAGTTTTTGCAAGAAGAAAAATGAGGATAGTAGGAACATATGGTGGCAGTGCCATAATGCCTTGGCCCCTGCAGCTGGTGAGAGGCCCTCCCTTCCTCCATTTTTTAAAGATATGAGGATGAGAAATTTAGATTACATACACGATGGATTAAAAAAGTCAAGAAGCATATGTAGGACTTTTTCAGACATTAAAAATACAACGCTAGCAGCCTTGCCACATTGCGAGGCTGCAGCGCTGCAGGGCATCCCTTTCGGATGACGCCCGTCCCTGCTGGTACTGTTGTAGTACCACAGGGACATTTGAGCGTTATATTTAGCCGATTTTTACGATCAACTTTCATGAGTAAAAATCGGCTAAATATAACGCTCAAATGTCCCTGTGGTACTGCAACAGTACCGGCAGGGACGGGCGTCATCTGAAAGGGATGCCCTGCAGCCTCGCAACGTGGTGAGGCTGCTAGCGTTGTATTTTTAATGTCCGAAAACGTCGTAGTCACTTAATTCACCCTTGTTTTGATTTTTTTTTCCTTTGGAAATTACTGGGCTTTCTGGAGTTTATAGAGCTGTTTTGAAGCAGAACTTCACTAAACAGATAAAGTAAATGTCAACCACTGATGTACAGAAAGAAACAATGAAAAAATTGGACAGAAAATAAGAGAATAATAATAGGGAAGAAAAGAAGGAACTCAGCTAAAAGAGGCAGGAGACTACTCTGTACAGTGTTGCTCTTATGGCATATGGGGAGAAACTGAGATGAGGAGTACTGTTGGAGGGACTGAACATGCACAGAAGAGAGGATAGGATGGGACTCCTTCCAAGCCTACTCAGCACTAGAACATTCCAATGGCAGTTTTGTGCAGGCACAAGACCCATTTGTGTGAGGTTCCAAGGCTCCAAAAAAGAAGTTATTTACAGAAAGATCAAAAAAGAGAAGAACACCAACGGGTGGTAATAGACCAAATGGACAGTGTTGCAGAACTATTAACTGAATGGCAAATGGTAAGGAAAATGGAGGGAAAAGGTACTACATGTGCAGCGAGGGATGTGGAGATTTCATCAAAAGATGCTGGCACTGCTCTAGAAAGTTCAGATGCAGGTGCAGGCAAATCCCATATGTGTAAGTTACACACACAGACCACAAGGAAGAATTTTAATTTAAAAAGGAAATTAATTTTTTCTCAACCAATGTGAAAATGAGGAACTGACCCTCCCCAGGAGACTTATTTCTGGAATATAGCACAAGAAGCAAAATAGTAGTGCAAACGTAGTGCTGATGGAAAGGCACCTGAATTTAAATTCAAATTCAATTCAAAAAGGATATTGACAAATTTGAGCATGTCCAGAGAAGGGCAACTAAAATGGTGAAAGGTCTGGAAACCATGCCTTATGAGGAGAGACTTAGGGAGCTGGGTATGTTTAGCCTGGAAAAAAGACGGTTAAGAGGCGACATGATAGCCCTGTTTAAGTATTTGAAGGGGTGTCACGCTGAGGATGGAGCGGCTTGTTTCCTGCGTGGCAGGGGGTTGGACTGGATGGCCCTTGTGGTCTCTTCCAACTCTACAATTCTATGATTCTATGAATCTATGAAGTACCTATGTCACAATGTGTGTCCTATAGGCAGGAGAATCTAACTACATGTTTCAAGAGCTAGAAATTGAGAATCCGACTATCCTCTTACCATAGACTAAAGCAACAGCATGTCTATTCCATTAGTCAAACAGCACTGTTAAAGGAGCGGGGGGGGGACCGTTAAGCTCAGCTGGTAATAACTGCAGATTCATTACTCTGGAGGGACAGTAAATAGAAGTTGCAACATTTATATGTTTCATGCTTACAGCTTCCTTCGAAGACTAATTTGCATAATACTAAATGGGTTTTTTTAAAGAGAACAAAATGTTTTACATTAGTTATGTGTTCTGTAACATGTGACAATGTTTTGCATGTAGAACCGCATCCTCCTGCTACTGATTTACAACATGGGTTCCTGTTCTAGACAAAAACTACCAGCATGAGAACATTGTTAGGGATGCTATGGAGACAGGTAAATCTAGCCACACTTTCCTGGCCATGCCCCTGATTACAGTGGGTCTTATTTCTATTCTTAAGATTAAAGTCATATCTTAATGCACCATCAGCTGTCTCTAGAAGCTTCTTTTCATCACCTAAATAAAACACATACTTGGGGAAAGGTATAAAGAGAGCTCAAGATATCACAACAAATGAAATGTGTTTCTCACTCTACACTGAAGTCCTCCTCAGTCTGAGAAACTGAGAATACTGATCTTGTATTGTACTACCAAGTGCAATCACCTCATGGACAATTAAGCTGTACTTTGCATCTTTTGGAATCTAAGGCCAAACTTCAACTACCTCCTACTCCCAACTAGAGCACATTGACTGAATCAATGGGATTTAGCATTTAGCAAATGATTTTACGGCTCTGCTCTAGCTGGGACCAGCAATTGGATTTAGAGCCATGTAACGGCTTTGCTCAATAACAGGAAGTGCTGAATACAGAGGGGTTAAAGGATCATGAAAGCATTTCCCCCCTATTTTTATTAGCCTCAACTTCCCTATTTATGAGAAAAGTTATATTTATTACACAGACATCCCAAACTTTGTCTTCTGCACTTGGCTCCTGATGGAAGAAAAGCAGCTGGAATCTTCCAAGCTACTTTCACAATAATGAAATTTGTTATGACTGCTAAGATTCTATAATAGAGAAGAGTGATACTTGTATCCAAACTCACAAATGAATACCCACCAGCCATTTCATAGGATCATAGGATCATAGAATTGTAGAGTTGGAAGAGACCACGAGGGCCATCCAGTCCAACCCCCTGCCACGCAGGAAATCACGATCAAAGCATCCCTGACAGATGGCCATCCAGTCTCTGTTTAAAGACCTCCAAGGAAGGAGACCCCACCACGCTCCGAGGGAGTGTGTTCCACTGCCGAACGGCTCTTACTGTCAGAAAATTCCTCCTAATGTTGAGGTGGAATCTCTGTTCCTGGAGCTTGCATCCATTGCTCCGTGTTCCAGTCTCTGGAGCAGCAGAAAACAAGCCTGCTCCATCCTTAACGTGACACCCCTTCAAATACTTAAACAGGGCTATCATATCTCCCCTTAACCATCTTTTTTTCAGGCTAAACATACCCAACTCCCTAAGTCTCTCCTCATAAGGCATCATTTCCATACCTTTCACCATTTTAGTCGCCTTTCTCTGGACACGCTCCAATTTGTCAATATCCTTTTTGAATTGTGGTGCCCAGAACTGGACACAGTATTCCAGGTGAGGCCTGAACAAGGCAGATTTGTTAACATTGATTTTGTCAGGGCATCGTAATGACAGGTATCTTTTTATGGCTTTTCGGAACAATGCATATCAACAACTTTAAGTGTTGTTGTTTTAATCCAAGTACACACTGAATTAAACTTTCATAGAATGACAACTATTTCTGAAATTTTCATGTCCTAGTTTTTGTCCTAAGATTCAGTTCTTGTTTGGACAATCAACTTCTGGCTAGATCTTAGGTTTTCACAGCCAAGAAATTTCACAGTATCCAGTGCAATACGAATCAGGGTTACATACTATGCTATAAACTCTAACTTTGATTATCTTGCCTTGAAAGTTGATTGGATACTTATGAGCTACCAAACCATGGAAGCAAAATGTTTGATTACTTTCTCCTTTAGAGCATTCCCCCCTCTTTTCAACCTCAGAGCTTTTCCAAGACAAAGAAAGTGGGGAAAAACCCAACTTTCCAGGACTGTACATATTTTCAGGATGACATATGCGCATAAGTAGCACTGAAACAGTCCCATGCCTAAGGTTAATGTCAGTGGGCAAGGTGTGGAAAGTATATCACATTTTGAAAGGCGTCACAGAATCTGTAAGACAGAGCAGGCAGTCACCAACGTGCAATCTGACATACAATAACAACAGCTGTCTGATTTCAGGTAGCATCATAACACTGATGCAACACTGCTGTCGAAGACTAAAAATCTTAATCACCAAACACATGAAGCTAAACCATGTGTACTTATCCTAACTGTGAACTGCAGTAAATCATTTTTTAAAATGTTATACATATATTTTCTTTGTATTGTTTCCAGCTTATTGTATACTTGTATATTCTGTCTGTAAGTTGATTGGAGTCTTGATTAGAAAATGTATCTAAGAAATGGAGAGAAGGGTTTTAAGAAGCAAAAAGAGTAGTGATCAGCTACTGATAAAAAATACATATTTTTTTAAAAAAGCCCAAACCTATCAAGCACCATATTTTGGTGTTTTTTAAAAAAAACAAATTAAAAGATTTTAAAAGAAACCATAGCTATTGAAATATAATTTAAATGTTAAACCTGGCCCAGGCCCAAGAAAAAATGAACATTACAAAACAAACATTTAAAAAATAGAGAAATAATTTAGAGGTCTATTATAGAAGGGAAAACATTGTTGAAAAAAGCAATGAAGAATCTCAAGACATATTAAAGACTTTAAAAAAGGAATTATAATTAAAACATTTGTGGAAGTACAGCCCACTTCAACAGAAGGGAAATACTGGTAGATGGGAGGAAAAATTAGAGCCAAATACAAATTTCCAGTCTGTGGCTAATCAGTTCAACCAAAAAGGAGCTAAACATTTGCAAAGTAAGCATCATGACCATTTATAAAAACACTAATTTGCTGCAACAGACTAACCCAAGACTTCTGATCTACATATGGTAGAACTGAGTCAGATCCATGCATAGCTGTTGCTAGATTTCAACTCCTAGCAGTTCTAACCAGTGGAACCAATGATCAGGCAAAGGAGAATTACAGTTCAGCAACATCTAGAAGACTATAGGTTCCTTGACCCAGGTTTAGAAGATAGATTGCCCCCAAAGACATAAAGTAGGCCTGGGCTTGACTACATGGGTGAGAAACCCGATACCTATATTGCAGCTATGGCGGACTTCTTCCATCCACAGCAGCCCCATAAACGCCACACTCACCAGGCTTCTCCAACTGTAGACTGGAGTATCCAGCCACACTCTTAGTCCTATATGGTGTACTATTTTTGGCCACATAGCTGGGGCTGCTCCAGTGTTGTTGCTTTTCTCTTTGCTCATGCTTGTGAATAAACAAATATATGTGGTCCCAGAGTACTGTATTACTAGATAAGCAGAGATGTGCTTATCTAGAAAAGTGCATTATCAATTTTTTAATTAAAAAAAAAAAGTTTAAAAAAGCATGCCAGAACAGTTCCCGTCAACTAGAAGTCCCCCCTCGGCTTTGCTCTGAAGCCAATCCTTGGCTGCCACAAGGCCAAAAATCTGGGTTTCCCCCTCAAATCCAGAGTAAACTACAAATCTTAAAGATCTGAGATTTCCTGCACAAACCCTTGTGAAAACGTGCATTGTCGAAAATGTTATGTGTCAACTGTGCCACAAATACGGGGTAAGTATGGGTTTTATGACCCGTGTCATCAAGCCCTTTGGAGATGGCTCCATAAGGAATAAAAAAGCTGAGTGAGAGGGTTTCAAGGAGAAAAATACAGTCAGCCCTCCATATCTACAGATTCTGTATCCACGGATTTCAGCTTGAAAACACTCCAAAAAAGAAAAAATCCCCAAAAGCAAACTAGATTTTGCCATTTTACACCATTTTACTATGTCTTTGTATACAATGGGACTTGAGCATCCATAGATTTTGGCATCCATGGGGCGGATGCCAAACCCCAGCAGATACCAAGGGGCTACTTGTACAGGTAATTTCAGTGTTCAGCAGCACAAGGGTTATATCTTTCTAGCACAATCCTATATTCTAAAATAAGATTTAAGCCACTGTCATTTCTAAGAAAGCCTTTAGTAGGAACTCTATGGTCATACAGGCCTTGCCTCCTTTGTAAAAGGCAGAATTATGAATCTCCACTAAACTTTGGGGATATATTAGGACAAAAAAAAAAAAAAGCTAAGATAAATATGTCCTGATCATTATACAGAATATTTACCAAAGCCTCTGTAAGAAAATTAGGTAGCTGAAGCAGGTAAAGCTCATCCACTAGACAATTGGGCCGGTCCTCTTAAGTCTCACTACTGCTACCTCCTTGGGGATAAGAACACTTTCAACTCACTTCCTTGGGCACGTCTGCAGGGTTAGCATGTCACAATTCCAGGTAAATGAAAGGCAAACAGGTGTGGTGGGGATGGAGACAAAAAGCAGATGGGTGGCAGAGGGGGGAGAAGCACACACATTTGCACAGGTCCAAATCAGTGTGCTTTAATGAAAAGACTGAGTGCTTAACCAGTATCTTCAAGTCTATCTGTTGTTACAATAGAAGTACTACACACAAATTAATGACTCACAATTAATCATACTAAAAAGAAAATGCCACCCACTTTTCGTGCATGTGTGTGTGGGAGGGGTTTTGGTTAAGAAACGGTTACATAATTCCAGACACAAAACTACACCCTGCCTAGAACAGCAGCAACTAAAACTGTACAAAGTGTTCCTATCTTAAGGCATTTAAGGTTTTGTAGTGCAGCCACTTTGACAAAGTCCAGGGAGGCAGTCTACTGCAAACTAGACTCCTCTGGGCTGCCGAGAGCTGTGACATCACTGGGTAAAAGTTTGGATTCAGTCAGCCCTCTACTGTTTGTGGTTAAGGGGAGGCCCTGAACGTGTATCTGGTGGCTCTCTTACCCTTGTGGGAGGGGGAAAGCAGGGTTTATCCAACCAGAACTTGTCTGGTTACTGCATGCTTGATTATCTCCCCCTCCCCAACCCCAGCATGTAAATCCACCACAAAGGAGCTGAAGTTCAAATAGGGCTGTTTTAGCTACGCTTGAAATGATGGATTGAAAGCTTAGAACTGAAAACGCAGAAGAGCTGGAGTTCCTGAAAAGCAAGTCACTACTGCTGCCTATTGTCCCTGAATGTCTATAGCATGGGGGCTGAGACAGATTCAGCAATCAAGTTAAAGAGACCGGAGTTTAAAGAATAAGGAATAACAGGACTGCAGTAGCCTTATGTTGCTATCCTTCCAAGCACAGTACTAAATACAGGAATGTTTTCATGCAACAGAATCTAAGCAAGCCCTCATTGCAGATGAATATATTTCCTTTTGGTTATCAGTAATGTCACAATTCCTGTGGATGAGCCAGTCAGTGAATCTTTGATTATTATTTTTTTAAAAAAACCAAACAAGTTTGAAGCTTGAAGAAAGAAGTCCAAAGGAAAACAGGGTAAGAATATAAAGGCTGTCACATTTAACATTTATATTTTCTCTGCTAGCTGTAAATTTATTTTAAAAGGTGCTAAGATTTAGATTTGAAAAACCAGCCCATGAGAGACTGCAAATCCTTAGATGTAGGATTCTAATTAAGATGCACATATGTAAATTTTGGAATATCATCTACAGGGTTTCTGTTAATTTTTTTTTTAATTCAAAGTGCATGTTTGGAAACTCAGTCTAAAATAGTGAAATACCAACAATCTAAAGACCATTTTTGAAATTAAAAAACACCAATCCATCAGACTATTGATTATATGCAGAGGTTTTTTCTTTTTCTTTTCTAAATGCTACACAGCAAAATCCTCTATACTTTGTGCTCTGTCTTTGAAAGGACTATTGTATTACAACCCAGGAAGCTGGTCTTTACTTTCCTCTGACACACTGATCAGATTAAAAGATACAAAAAGTTCCTCTAAGTAACAGCTTCTAGAGTATCAGTGTTTGCATGTTTTAAGTGAACACTTAAAAAAAAAAAAGCTATTTTGAAAATATTCCTTGTAACAACTTTTGCAGTAGATGCCAAGTGTGAAATTTGAATCAAGCAAGATAGGCTTCAATGTTGCAACCTTCTTATTTTGCAAAGCTCTTAACATGAAACAAAAAAAGCAAACGGATAAGTCATCTTTCAGCATGGGTTGGCTTAAAAGAAAATAAAGTGAGGCCACTGTTACAGGGAAGTAGAACAAGTGTAACATTTGGGTTCAACTTACTAACATGTTCAACAAAAAGATATTGCCTGCTAAATTTTTGTTTGACCTAGAAGCAAAAGCAATAGAGGCAATTGCATGCCCTGTTAACAAAAAGGGGGGAAACTGAAGTTTGGGCAAGGTAATCCTTTGAAGTCCTCTATAAAGATTTGGTACCATTTCAAAATAAAAGTTCTCAAATAATGAATTAAGGATTCCCTGTCCATTGGGTATCTTGTCCCCTTCCCCCACCTCATCCTCAGCAAGGGGGAAATAAGTTGAAGGAGCTCTTAACCAAATGAAGGGGGCTGGGTTGACCAGCTAGTTTTAAACCAGAGATTGCTTCTCTCTGCTTTATAGCAGGCCATTGACCAATAGTACTATATATGAGGACTGATGAACTGACTGGTTTTGGATTGGTTTTGGTTCAAGTGACAGAACATGGGCACATAAAGGGTATAGTGGTTAAGCTGTGCCTATTACACCGGCTAGCATCTAAACAAAAACAAGAGAAAGCAAAAGCAGAATAGTTATCTATTTGTTGCTTGCAAAGACCAACATTTTTGAAGTACTTCAATTCAACTATTGTCCTGTTTCAAGGGAAATGCTTTCACATACTCTACAGAACTTTATATTTGGGACTTGCAGAAATTTTTGAAACTTGAAGATCTTGTAGAATTGTGTCTTTTCCAGATCTCAAGCTTTTACCAAGATGGGATTGCCAAAGGCATGGGTAGCTGAAAGAGTAACACCTATTCATTTTTTTATATATAAGAACCAAATTCTGTACAGAATAATGACTATAAAGCTTCCCTTGTGTTGAGGGATGCAATGAACTCATTGTTGCTGCTTTAAAAAAAAAAAAAACTTATAAAAAAAATCCTGGTGGGATGTTTCATTTCTTGCTCAACTACCTAATTTGCCTTTTAGCAAAAAATAAAAATAAAAATAAATAAAATCATCAATTGACAAAGGGATTTAAAGCCACCCGTGATATGAGCACAAACCTCATCATATGTAACAAAGCTATAGCAAGAGGTAGAATGTCAGCATTTTAGTTGAGCCAGGAGATGAATAATGCTCAGCCTCAGAACCCATTTTGTACTCCAGATACATATGAAAAAACAGGCGAGTGCTACTCTGAGCATGCGTAGATTAACTTCCCTTTGACACTAAAGAATAAGAAGCAGACTTCTATGTCAAAGTGAATGGCTTCAGGGATGACTCCTTGGATCTCTTGTTCTAGAAATTAAGTAAATAAAACTAAGGGCTTCTCTATGCGTACTCACCCTGGATCTGGTACCGCTTTGTACACACAATGCACGCAATGCATGCAATGAATCTGTTCCTTTCAGCTGTTAATCTGTCTTAATGGAAACCATAAGTTGCTCCAGACTTCCCAGGAAACTCCAGAGTGGCCCTTGTGTTTGGGATGTCTAGACAGCTGGAACAGGCCAGATCTGGAGTGACCCAGCTGTCCGCATGTATACACACCCACCACATCAGCCCCGCTGGCCTGTGCCCATCAGTGCCACCACCACTGTCTCACCTGCTGACCAATCAGCTGTCCTCCTCGTTCATTGCACCAGCAGCCCATTCTGACCTCAGCAGAAGCAACGGGGCGCCTGGCAGGCTTTCCACGGAGCTCCCTGGCCAGTGAGGAAGCAGTGGCAGAGGCTCTGAAAACAAAGGACTGATGTGGATCATAACGCTCCTGACTGGCCCCGGATTTAAGCAGTTGGTGTAGATGAGCCCTAAGTTGAGTTGGAAGCTGTTCCACAGCACACGGGCTCTAAACGTTTTGTGCAATTGGGTCACTGTGGTTCCAAACTCTGACTAGGAAGTCAAACACCCTGAAAGCACTGTTGTTAGGCCTGTCTATAAACTGGAGAACTTGCAGACACTTCTGTGATCCTCAAGTAGTGTCTCCTCACCACCCAGCTAAGAAACACAGTTATAACAAAAACAAAGAAAACGCTTGTGCACTCTACTGGGATAGGGTGGAGGAGTGTAGGGGACAGAAAGTAAAATAGGCAGACAACTTCAGAGCAGCAACAGCAGGCAACATCTTTAGACAGTCTACAATAAACATTATTTTGCCATAAACTACTACTTCTGAAAAAAAAATAAGATTAGTTACTAAACCAGAATTTTCTTATAATCTGCCCAGGCCAAAAAGTATTCCAAAGTAACACATTTCTTCACACACCAGGAATTTACTACCCAAGTACTATTTGTTTATACACCTCAATGGATTTAGATACATAGGTATGAGATTACAGGGGAAACAGTGGTTTTTTTCACAGAATGTGCATTGTACAGTAGTATAGTTTACATTTCAGGAGTCTTCTCACCCTGCAAAAAGGGAAGAATATCTAATGAAGTGTCTATCCTGATACCATATGTTAATATATGGGCACAGACCCAGATTTATTTTTTCATGCAGAAATACCATATGGCTAAACACTGGGCCTTTCACAAATTTTCTATAGGTTATGAAGTCTTGCTGCTTATGAAAGTTCTGCCAAAAAGTTTTGATATTCTGTTCAGTTTGTGAACTATTATGAAGAAAAACCCTTTTAAAATCCTAATAATGTCTAGCTACCCAATCAGTACTGTTTGGCTTTAGATAGCATTTTAGTAATGTTGGACTCTGCATACATTTGAAAAGTGGAAGAAGCTTGAACTCTGAGGTTCATGCTGATCCTAATCTAGTTTTAACAAGACCAGAGCTCAAAAACTCTGCTTAAACACGATTGCGTGGTCAGAAGTGTAAAACAGTGTGTAGACGGTGCACTTATTAAAACAATCACCCTGCTTTCCATACACAGTAGTTTTACACGCCAGTGTTCAGTGATAGCGTGGTGAGGCATCCCGGCTTTATTTTCGTTTGTGAAGATAAAACCCTAATGAGATTATAGGAACAAAAAGTATGTCCTGCCCCAATCCTATGTTGGTGTGGGCTGGAAAATGAGGTACTATGGGGCTGTCCAAATGGTGAAAGTAGTCCTCATGGAATGCAAGGAGAATCCTACCTGTCTTAATGGGATCCTGCATCGTATTGCCTTTTTTGGAAGAAGGGGGACCAAAAATAAAAAAAACTCAAAAGGAAAAGCCTTCCTAGCTTTCCCAGAGTTTTTGAAAAACCGCGAGGGGTGTGTGCATTCCTGCCCATTGGGACAAGCAATTTGCTTTGAATTGCTTTCTGATAAGAGAGGAAGCACTAACTGATTTGCCAGACGAGTGTGGGGGTGGGGCTTGCTAACAGAGCAAGCTCCCGGCATCTCCATGTTGATTTTTCACCTTAGCCTAGCTAGTCGCTTGGAGAGAGAGGTGGGGGGGCATTTCCCCCTCTTCCAAGTGGCTGGCCAAGTGGCTACTGACATTCCATTCTAGTCTTGGAGAATGGGAAGGGACGCTAGCTTGGCTAGTCACTTGGAGAGAGCATTTCTCCCCTTCCCCCTCCCCCTCCTCCTCTGAGCGGCTGGCCAAGTGGCTACAAATGGGAAAGGACACTAGCCCCTTCATCTCCCCTGCCCCCACGCAAGTGCATGCAAAGTTTATGGGGGCTGTAAGACCCATTAAGACAAGTCGCAGCTGCTGTTCTAGGTTTTTTGGGCTTGGAATATCACGTGAGATGAAAGCTCAGAGAGGCATGGGCTTGTAAAACTGGGGCTTTATTTATTTATAAATACTCCAAATAAATAAATAAATAAATAAATAAGTCTTTCTGTCCTATCCTTCAGCCATAAAGGCTCCCAGAGCAGCTTACAAATTGTTCATTTCATGGTTTTCTGCCCTCAGATTTACAATTTAAATAAGGTACCCCACACAAGGAAAAGGGGTTGGTAGTAGGAGAGATTATTAAGACCAGCAAGTACTGCCTACTCTTCTCTCTCTCTCTCTGAGGCTGCAGCAGTGGCAGTTGAGATGGAGATAGGGCCTTTCGTCAGCTGCTGGGCCTGGGCATGATGGCGCTGTGGCTGCCTTTTGCTCTCTCCCTTCCAGGCCCTAGCAGTGGCAGTTGGGATGGAAGGAGAGCCTTTCCTCAGTTGCTGGGCCTAGGTATGATGGAGCTGTGGCTGCCACTTTTTTCCTCTCAGCCTTGTGGGCTGGGCCACATCAGGTGACAATTTAACTAAAGCTTTGTTTGCAGCATGTCTGACAGTACCATACTTTATTTTGGGATGTGTGAAACTCCTTTGATATATCACTTCTAGACTGAAGGCTTGTATGTTTTTCTTTAGCCACTATTATGGCAAAATGCAAGGGCTACTATTGCTCCTTAGTAGCTCATCTGGTAGAAAACAGAACTGAAGGGTGTCTGTCACCAGATATTTACTTAGATGCCAGTTCAGAATTGAAAGAACCTGCTTTAAGAGCCACTGTGCTTCAGTGTACAGAATATTGGGGTTAGATATGGAAGGCCCCATCATGAAATTGCTTTGTGTAAATTATGACAGGCCAATGTTTTTTGTTCTCTCTCTTTTTTAAATGTCAGCTCTTTTGATTGAGGGAGTTGCTACTTGGAATGTGCAGCTCTAGCTGAAGCAGAAAAAATTAATTTATGGTACTACTGTGTATCTATATGAAACTGCAAAATGGCTGGAGTTAACTTTTTTTGTTATTATACTAAGAATACATAGCATTATATTAGAACCTGTGTCTCTTACTTGAAATTTTCATTTCTGCTTTTGGTTTAAGCTTTCCAGACATCAGTTATGTCACTTTATAACATTTAAAAATAATTATTCCAAGTCCTAGACTTTAAATTACAAAATGTTTCTTCTCAAACAAATTTTAAACCACTTGTCCTTAAATCTGATTACCCATAACTCTCTTTTCTACAACTTCCAAGACTATATACAATTGTAGATATACCAGAGTTGACAACACCATAAAGTGTTTCATGAACTACTAACCCACTATTAGGAGATTTTACATTTCTGAATATATAAATACCCAATAAGATATTATTAGATCTAAGCCACATGTTCTCTATTTTCAGTATGAAAAGAGGTGTTGGGGAGGGGGAGGCGAAAATTTCTGAAAGATCAACTAACCTACTATTTTTGTGTGCCTGTTTGCCAATGAACCATTCTCTCCCCACCCCCCTTCCCCTGTAACTGGAACACTGCCATACATCCATTAAAGATTTGGCAATGAGACCAGGATCAAAGCATTACTTTTGAGGGACTGATACAAAGTGCTGTCACACATACTGCATTCCTATCCCATACATATAAACTGATATGTCAAAAAAGAAAGATTTTTTAAGATTCTAACATTTTCTCTATTTCTAACAGTATGCAAGACCAATGCAAAGGCTCTTCTATCAACCAAACAACATCTTTGCATGAGGTTTTTAATCTGCATTTCTTTAATCCAGCTAGAGTTTTTAATCCTAGCCTCCTGTCCTAGTCCTTGTTCTTCTTGTGTGCCTTCAAGTAGTTTCTGACTTATGGCAACCCTAGGGAAGATCTATCAAATATTCTGAAGAGCTCTATTTGAGCTATTTCTAAAATTTTTTTGTATCATTAGAGATTAATGGTCAGCTTTCACTGTGCTATATATGAAAAATGAGCTCCTGGCAGTTAGGAATATATGGGGGTGGGGGAATCACTTATGCTGATGATTTGATAAAGCCCTTTAAATATTTTATTTGCATTTTAAAAAGTAAGAAAGCATGCTGTATATTAATTCAGAACAGCAAATAATGATTAAATATAACAAGACTTACAATGGAACAGGACAATCCCTACAGTAAATGTTTAGGTTTTCATTTGTAACTTGCAATGCCAAAGAAAATATTTGGCTCTGTTTTCTATCTTCAAGAACAGGAAGAGAAGAGAAGAAAAGAAAATATAATACTTTTTTGTGTGGGGGGAGATATTAGTTAGATGATAACATTTTCTAGTTATATACCCTGAGACACAATTAGCTAAGAAAACACTGTAAGAGTAAACACAGTAAAATCTGTTACTAACTCTTACCCCTTTGCCAACCAACTGAATAGCAAAGGCTGGGCACAAAAATAAATAAATAAATAAAAAATGAAATCTCAACCCCAGCTGTCAATGGGAGCTCTGCCACTGATTTCAGCATCCACAGGGTTCTGTACTGAGACACAATGCAGGAACAAAAACCCTGGTCTAAAACCATTTTTGAGCTGGGTGTCCCTCTTTTGATTCAAGGTATGAATGTGCTTTAAATAGGAGTGTCAAGCAAAGATGAACATTTAAATGGTTAAACAAAATCAGTGATGTCCAGAAGCTAGGGAGTTTGAATCTCATCTGGAGGGTGTACATGGTTAAGAGCCAGTGTGCTGTAGTAAAGTGTTGGACTACTGCTCTGGAGACCAGGGTTGGAGTCGCTGCTTGGCCATGGAAAACTCCTGAGTGACCTTAGGTAAGTCACATTTTCTCAGCCTCAGAGGAAGTCAGTGGTAACCCCCCCCCCCGCACAAATCTTGGCAAGAAAACCCAGTGAGAGGGTTGCCTTAGTAAGAAATTCCTTAGAGAGGCTGCAATAAATCAGAAATGACTTGAAGGCACACCCCCACCCCCACCACCACATAGTTTACACCCCAGATCAATTATGGATTTACTGTATAACCTTATTACAAACTACAGTGCATGCTAAGTCTAATCATATCCCTGATCATTAGGCTCATACTTTTCCTTATCTAAGTGCAAATGGTCTATAACTGTACACTTCTTTTTCTTCTTGGTGGACCTCTGGTGAGAGCATAGCTATTTTGTAATTTTACCCTCCAATTGCTATCCTCCTGTTAAAATGGTGAGACAAAGAGCAATTTTAACAGAAAAACTGAGATTCTATTCATGCTAAATAAGGTTTGCAAAGAGAAATAAAAAATAAATAAACTGAAAGCCAGATATTGAGGTAAGAAAGGCTCCCCCTTTTAACAACGACTATGCTAAAGATATTTTCAAGAACAGTTCAACTGTGTAAAAGTATGAGGGTTGGAAGCCTGCCAGGGTCACCAAGTGTGACCTGCTGTGCAAATGCTGGCTATGCAACTTAAAGCTGTCTGAGGGAGGTTTAATTTATGTTTCCAATTTCTTCTAGATTTTGAATGACATTTTTAAAGACTTCACAGGGCTTATTTAAAACAGGCAGTTCCCTCTTCCTTTGGCAAAAGAAACTCATCAGGCTGTATCCTCAGCACAAAAAAAGAAAAGAAAAGGATATGTTGCATTAACGTTACAGTGGAACCTTCTTCCCAAAGCTGTCAAAAGTCTCAGCCCAAGTATCCTCCTGAACTGCTGTAAGACTTAAGTTGGCTTTTACCTTTGTGGATTAAGACACCATGAAAATGACATAATATTTATTATTTACTTATTTGATTTGTACTCTAACTTTCGCTCAGAATTGGGATTCATGGCAGGATTACTGTACAGAATTGTACAGATCCAAGGATCAACTGTAACACACTCTACATGGGCCTGCCTTTGGAAACTTCAGCAGGTCCAAAACACTGTAGCTAGACTGATGGCCTGGCTAGTTATGGCCTCGCTGGCATGTATAGGCATGTAACTGCCTTGCTGAAACAGTTTCACTGGCCACTGGTCCTTTTCCGGGCAGAATTCAAAGTGCTGGCTATGACCTGTAAAGATTTAAATGGATTAGGTCCAGGCTAACTGAAAGACCGTATCTCCCTATGCCAGCCTATCCAAGTTTTAAGATCTTCAAGGAAGGGCTTTCTCTCAGTCCCATTGTCTTCACAGCCTTCTCTGCAGCTGCTCCCAGGCTATGGAACTCAGTTGGCCTCCTCCCTACTCTCCATTCATCAGCAGGCCAAGACCTTTCTAGTTAAATAGGCCTTCAGTTTTTAACTGGTTGAGGTAGTCCAATGGGTAGGTTTTAATGGGCTTTTAATAAAGTGTATAGTCAACCCATTTAGAATCTTTGCCTGTACCAAGTAGTCAGCTGCTTGCCTGACCATAAAGGCACTGGCACAAAGAAGACAGGGAAGGAGCCAGCCTAGCCTCCCTTGGAAAGAAGTTCCATAGTCAAAGAGCAGCCACTAAGGAGGCCCTGTCTCTCGCATCCTGACAGAACACAGCTCTGAAGGTGATGGAACAAAGAGAAGGGCCTCTCCTGTGCACCACAAAGCCTGGGCAGCCTTGTCCTATAAAATATGGTCTTTCAAGTGAGTGTTTTAAGTGTTCAATCCCACCCTGTTTCTCTTTTCTTTAAGAGCTGTCGTTATTTTACCCAGGCAAATCTTCACAGTCACAATGGTCTTTCCTCCCTCCCCACTCCATCAGTGAGCAGCTGCCAAGGGCCCCTCCAGGCACTTGAGAGCTGCTGGGCATGGAAGATTTTTGGGTGGTGTGTAAGTAACGGCAAATGAATAGCCTTCTGCACCCTTTCCAAAAAAGGACTATACGCACAGGTAAACTGCACTCAAGGGTCCCCAAGTCACTAACAGGATGCCAGCTTCTCTGTCCTTGCTTCTAAGCATAAAAAAAGTTAGCTATTAAATCTACATGAGGTGCTTCTATGTAATCATTAAAACCCCTTAGGTATGATAATTATTTACTCAAAAGAATCTACTAAATTGGTCCTGTACACTTAGCTTTATTGATTTTCCATGAAATGAAGACATGTCCAAACAGGCTTATGGCCATCCTGTTCCAACCTCATTACATCTCAGACCGGTGTAATAATAGCAGTTGTGGAGTTCACTAACTATGCTAAGGCCAGTGTAGATTTCTTCTTCTTCAGGACTACCACAGAGGAAATTTAACATGTACTGTGCTTCATTCCTTAGCCAGTAATCTACTCAGCTTCATACCACTAATAAAAATCTAACTGTTTTCAAGCAGTTACAATGATATATGAAGAAGGGAAATTTGTGCTAACTTCTGAGACTGTGATATCAGATTATGGGGTCTGGATAAAGCAAAACATCTAGAAATCAAACAACAACAACAACAAAAGGAATATATGGCATGAGTCAATGAGTTTTCTCTTTGGTTACACAATGTGTTTTGCAATTTGAGGAGATTCAACAAGGCCAACTTTCAAAGGTAGAGTACAGCGTCTATCTTTTGGACAAGTTCTCTAAAGTGCTATGAAATTTAAAACATTTTACAGTTTGAGACATTTTATAATGATTCCTTATCATGTTTACACACATTCAATATCTAGGAAAACAGGGTTGCTTTTTCTTTGCTTTGACTTATTATTAACTATTGACCATTTTGTATTTGCTTTATTTTTAAAAATAGATTCAAAAGTTCCTTCATATAGAAAGCAGTTTTTAAAAAGGACCATGAAGGCAGCAGTCTATTTATTGCTAATGGCTGTTGTGGGAGTCTATGCCAGTAAGACCCAAGATTTTGATGGCAACAATGAGGGAGAAGAACAAGAATTTGTTTATACAAACAGGTATAAACGCTCTACTGACACACAAGATAAGTGCACCTACACCTTCATCGTACCTCAGCAGAAAGTGACAGGTGCCATTTGTGTTAATTCAAAAGAACCTGATGTTGTACTTGAAAACAGGGTAAATAAGCAGGAACTAGAGCTGCTGAACAATGAACTCTTAAAGCAAAAGAGGCAAATAGAAACCCTCCAGCAGTTGGTGGAGGTTGATGGAGGAATTGTGAATGAGGTGAAGCTCTTACGCAAAGAGAGCCGCAACATGAACTCACGGGTCACACAACTGTATATGCAGCTGCTGCACGAAATCATCAGGAAACGGGACAATGCTTTAGAACTTTCCCAGTTGGAAAATAAGATACTGAATCAAACGGCTGATATGCTTCAGCTTGCAAACAAATATAAAGACCTGGAGCACAAATATCAACATTTGGTCTCAATTGCAAATAATCAATCTCTAATTATTGCACAACTGGAAGAGCATTGCCAAAGAACACCATCTATTAAACCAGCCCTCCAGCCTCCACAGCCCCCAAACCGAGTCTATCAGCCACCCACATACAACCGTATCATTAACCAGATATCTACCAATGAGATTCAGAGTGACCAGAATTTAAAGGTTCTACCACCTACTCTACCAACCATGCCACCAGTTACTAGTATTCCAACTTCCACTGACAAACCATCAGGTAAGCAGATTTTTTTGATATAACTAAATTAATGAGTAAGATACAATAAACTGTGCAGATTACTGCATTGTGCAGAAATCAGGACAACATCTCAAAGTTTCAGAGAAACAAACACCTAATCACAATGACAAGATGGAAAACTGTGAAGTGTGCGCGCGCATGGAATAAACTATTGGGGAGTCTGACATGGGGCAGTTGTGAGAGATTGCTGAGTAACTACTTGCTTACCTACATTCAAAATGGTCTTGGGAACTAGGGGCTGCTGGTTTTGGATGTTTTCCTTCTTTCCCCAATCTCCTCTTCCAAACTCTTTCAACATTCAACCTCCCTTGGAGGAAATCATCAAGCTCAGTCCCCATCAAACTGTGCAAAAGGTTTTTCTTTTCTTTTTCAAAATTTACAAAATAATTTTTTTCCTGCATATCCAAGGATTGTTATTTACCTTCCCTTCCACTTATCATGAAATACCCAATGGGTATAATACCCAGCTATTTTAAGAAAGAGTCATAACTAAGTTTCCCCCAACCCCCACCCCCATACACATGAGTAATTTGGAGGCTGCTTTAAAACTCAGTAAAACAAACAGAAAGATTCCCCATGGCTCTTTTCACCTATAGAGGCCAGAAGGTGTGTTAAAATACACAAGGCTCAATCTTCTGCCAGTATTGTTATTACTAAAGCACTGGTTAGTGGTAAAAGGTGACCTCACTCCAAACAGCATTTTATGATTGTTTTCATTTTTTCCATTACAAATACCTTAATTCAAATGGCTTATAAGTCAACCCAAAGCCTCTACTTCAGGCTAAAACAAATATAGTAACTTGGAAGGAATAGAAGAATCAAGAACAAAAACAGGTAAATCACTGTTCTCTAATAGCATTAGGAGGGAGTAAAATTCAGTTACTGATACCTACAACTCAGTACATTCTTAAAACTCAATCTGCCAAAAGTTGAAGCAGATGTTTGGGAAAAACTAAATGCATCTGAGCATTAAAGTGTATAAATTCATGTTTCTGAATTCTTGCATATCCAGGCATTGTATTACTTAGAATCTATTATTACGCCAATAGCAGTGCATAATCTCCTCCCAAAAACATTTGTCACATAGCTGTAACGTGGCACTAGATTTACTATTAAGCAAATAGTTATGTCTTATTCTGCTTGGTTTTGTTATCACACACTATAGGAAACTACAACATAGTTGAATGGGAGCTTCAGAGAAAATGGAATTTGCCAGCAAGATTAAATACACAATTCTTAACACAGTAAAAAGCCTGATTCTAATTAATGAAACTAAGAACAGTTTGTGAAAATGTGTTATTAATTTTACTTTCATGGACTTTATTGCTCCTAATTGCTCCCTGCTTCCCATATCTAACCATTATATATACACACACTCTACCCCCTGCTTTGCAAAGTCTACGGGTATAACATCAAGTCTCCCATGCAGTCAACACTATATACAATAAAACACATGTGTCTAATATTTCAGAAAACTTGGTTCCTACATCATAAATTCTCCCTCAGAGAGCAGTCCCATAGCCATTGCCACATGGCAAAAGTGACACATGAGCAGGTGTGACTGTACAACTTCCTGAGACCAATTTTCAGAAATGTAGGAAGCATAGGGATTTGCTAGCAGAAATCACTACTGAAAAGCTGAGTGATCCCATTAGTTCAGACGTGCCTCCACACAACTATAGCCATGATTGTGTTTGGTGTGACAGATTTTAGGATGTACAAACTAGATCTCAGTGTCTTGGCAGCCTTCCCCAAAGCGATGCTGCTCAGATATTTTATACTACAACTCCCAGTACTCTGGAATGATGGCCTATCTGGCCAGAAGGGAGTTGGAGTTCAAGTTGGAGGATGTCATGTTGGAGAAAGCTAGTCTTAGACAAAGTTTTTTATGAGACTCTTAGCAAACAGTAAAAAAAGAAAATTCAGGATTTTCTGGATGTCAGCTACATGGAAAGGTAGACATTGGCATGCCATCAGAAAGACATATGGCAGCAAATTCATACTGAAAGACAATCAAGACTGAATTCTGAGCATGGCAGCAAAATACACAAAGTTACCTCAAAACTGAGCATTAAAGTATTTAAATATATGATTCTGGATTCCTACATCTCAGGCACTGTATTACTTACAATCAACAATTAGACCAATAGCCATGCAAAAATCTTTCCCCCCAAACTTTTGTCACATATGTGAAATATGGCACTGAATGAGAGCGTGGTGTAGTGGTTTGAGCATTGGACTACAACTCTGAAGACCAGGGGTTCCAGACAGGAGTTCAGATCCCTACTCAGCCATGGAAACTCTGCTGGGTGACCCTGAAAAAGTCACACTGTCTCAGTCCCAGAGGAGGGCAATGGCAAACCCCCTCTAAACAAATCCTGCCAATAAAATGCCATGATAGGTTTGCCTTTGGGTCACCATAAGTCAGAAATGACTTAAAGGCACACAGCAACAACAAACCTCAAAACTGCTTTAAAGCAACATGACTGTAGGTTTTCCCCAGATGTTGTTGGACTGCAACTCCCATGATGCCTCATCTCTATTTTGGCTAGGGCTCCAAGGTCTTACAGTCCAGAATCATTTTCAGGGCCAGATGATTCCTACTCTTGGCCTAAGGAAACAAAGCCAACTTCAAACCTGTATTAATTATTCTGACGTGCTCCCCTCAACAACACAAACCACAGTTCTTGCTTTGGGTGAAATGATTAACTATGTTTAGTTGAACATGGAGACAAAAACTTATCATCTCCTCTGAGCCATGGTAGAGAGGAGGGGAAGAGGGAGAGCCCATGGCTTGGCCAAGTTTATTCCTATAGCACTTAACTATTAGTCAACATCACATATGATAGTTATGCAGCATTGGAGGGGAAAGGCCCTCAAGTCAGAATTTCTTACTAATGTGTATTTTTAAATCACAATGTCTCAAAGTTTCAGAGAAATAGGCACCTAATCATAATAACAAGATGGAGGACTGTGAAGAATCATAATCCCAATGCTGGGACCAAAAAAGCAGGATGTGATAAATTCAGATAAAAGATCCCAGAACATGCTTTGATCAGACCAGCCTAGATGTTCTTGGAGCGCCTGTTGTAGGTTCCTTAATGAGGGGGGGGGGAGAAGACATACATACATACATACATACAATGTGCTTTTTAAAAACCCAGTTCCAAAGCACATTTTGATAGCATATAAAAACCCTTCCATAGCTAGTGCAATAATTCTACACATCCCTATTACGATTCCAAACTAAGAACACATGCCTGTGAGTTCAACACTTATTTCTGCAACTGTGCCAAATGTGGTTATATATGAAAAATGTGTCAGATTTTAATGACAAAGACAGAGATTGCTTTATCCTTTTATGGCTTATGTAATATACCATAAATTTAACAGAGACATTTACATTTTGGGCAGAATTCAATCAACTATGTCATGGTCAGTTTCAACCTCTTTAGAAATCTGCAGAGAAACTAAAATATGACGGATGCTCTTTTTCAAGGTCCAGAGAAGAGTGTCTTATAACAAAAATGGGAAATGAGCTGGAAGAAAGCCGTCAGACACCACAGATAGCAGACAGTACTGTTTGAGAAAAGTATTCTCATAAAATTCACTGTAAAATACAGCCAGCCTGTGTAGTGTCATAATACAAGAGACATGATATTTGAACTGCACAATTATTTTCTGATGATAAGATTAAAGTCATATGTTTTGGCCAAATTAGATGCTATTCCACAATAGAACATAAGGACATAGCTACAAATAAAGCTGTTGTGAAAGTCTTCTTAAAAGGGCCACAAAACAAGTGCAATAGGCAATATTGTGACCTGTGCAGAAACACAGAAAAGTCAGACTATGGTACTGGATGCAGAATTTAGCTTCCCAAGAATAATTTTAAAAACAAGTTTCTAGCCATTATGCCTGGCAAGCCATGGTTGAATATGGCTGGGTAAGACCTGCAGAAATCTCCTAGAACTGGAGTAGTTGAGTAAGATTTCCAAGTCAGGGTGAATTTAGTACCCGATGTAACTCTGTCTTATTTCTGAGTATCCAAATATGAATACTAAAAAAGATTTTGATGGTGGAATTACCCCAAATAAGAAATATAATTTATATGGGTTGCAAAGCCCAGTTTTTCTTGGAACAGATTGCATATATAAATCTAAGTATATACTAAGGTACAATACAAGCAGCCCAGCAATTATGTTATGTTGGCATTATTTATTTATTTTATTGCATTTATATCCTGCTTTTCTCCCAAGATGGAATTCAAGGCAGATTAGTTAGAAATTAATCCTACCCCATTTAGTGTTCATTCATACGACTATTTCTGCAAACCTCTTATAGGAAAGATTTGACACACTGCTGCATGTTTCTACACAAAGAGTAGATTACTGGTGGCCGCTTATATGCTATTTAAAAACAACCGATTTGTACTTCTACAAGTGGACATAACATTCTACCATGCTTACTTCTCTTCCACATTCCCCCAAGGCAACATTTGGATGGGAACCATTTCTCTACAACATATTACATGCAAATATAAGTTAGTGGAAATAGGAGAAATTCACAGAACCAAACACTAGGTTTGTATTTCATCATGGATTGGATCAAAAGGTGTTCTTCCACTAGCAGAAATCATTTTCCGTTCATGCAAGGGCTCTTTCTAACCTAGAGGAAAAGGTTATGTGAGGACAGTGAACCCAAATCCATAGTAATGTTTCAATTTCTGGAAGATGTAGCCTCGGGGCCATTTTTGTGGGCCTCGGGGTGTGTGTGTGTGTGTGTGTGTGTGTGTGTGTGTCAAAATGTATTTGCCCCAAAATGCCCTCTAGGGGGATACAGGGCATTTTCATTACATTTTGGGCCGCCCGTGGCCATTTTAGGCCCAGGAGAGGCCTTTTAAAAAACTGAAGTAAACCAGAAATGGCCCAGGAAGGCCTAAAAGATTTTGAGGTGGGGGTAGGGTGCATCCCCTCAAAGTCTCCTAGGGGGATAATGCAGTCCCCTAGCCTCCCACAGTTGCACACCCTTGCTTACAGAATGCCCCTTCTTTATTCATCATGTTTCTAATTCTTGAATGCCACTCCATAATATTGTGGCTGCAGTGGAAGTGGTCTTCCACTACAGCTTACAGAACAGGTAATGGGACAGCACTAGTAAGTTTTCTCCTTGCACAAATGGTTCCTTGGATGCTAGCCCATGATTGCAAGAAAACATTAAATAATTTTAGATGTTTCTCTGTGATTTTATAAAAATGAGACAATTTCAGTTCCATTTTGTTATTTATTAGCCTAGTGCAGAGCTATTTATAGCACCTATCAGAATAGAGAAATAGTGAGTTCTTGTTGTAAACCCTGATTGTTTATCAGTCATGGCATCTACCCAGGTTGAGCCCCACTTCTCCTCACCTGGAGAGAGGATACCTTTGAAAGTACACATAAGGCTAGCTGACAGATCACTTGATCTGAGTTTTCAAAGCCCCCCCTCGAGAGTGGTGGGCAGCCTTCCCCTTCATTTGAAGATCTGGAACAGGCTGACAGCTGACCGATTCCATACTTTTGAAAACACAAACCAGAGTGGTTGCCAGCTAGCCTCTTTAAAGCTTTCAAATGTATTTATCATTTTCTTGTCTGTGGCCTCTAAATGTACCTCCTGCCAGGTCAATAGCCCATGATGGGGGAGGGGCCGGAAATCCCACCCTCTCCAAGGCAAAACTTTCACAAAACGAAGTTTCAAATGTTAAGAGAATGCCCTGAGCATATGCTCTTGCTTTACGTTTGGAAGAAGCTGGACAGGGCTCATCTTCCCATGCAGTTTCTACATCTTTCCAACAAGCTAGTCTTGCACCTTGCCACTAGACTAACAATATAACCCCCCCCCCATTACTATAGATTCTTCTGGTTTCCATTCTGCCTAGGAATCAAGGATAATCTGTTTCTTGTCCAACTTGCCTGCACTTCCTTAGGGAAACCTGCCTCCCACTCTTGAGAACTTGGATCTGAACATACACAAAGCTGTATTTTCCTTTCTTTAGTTATGGAAAACTTCCTTGGCTCTAAGGGCCATGCTGGAAACATATCATAAGCTAGAGAGCACCTCATCTACCCCTGTAGTGTCACGTAACTACCAAAAGTACGGTATATTGTTTCTTCTAATTATTTCATCTACATCTTCTGTACAAGGTTTTTAAACCAGCACTAAAATAAGAACAAGAACAACATGTTAAGTCTAAGTTGCAAAGATTATTGCAGTTCTAAAATTGAACTTACAGGTTGCAAATTAAGGTTGCTGCTGCGGCTGTTGTTTTAAATGTAGGCTCTAAGTTACTATGATGCCCAACCCCTGCTTTATTGGTGTAGCTGGATAGTCTGTCTACTGGCTACAAAACATTAATTCCTTCCAAAGATGTTAAACACAGCAAGATGGAATTCTGAAGAAATAAATTTCTTCTCTAAAAAAATATGTCTATGCATGCAATATTCCTCTGTGTGTGTGTGTATGTTTGCATGTGCACCTGCAAACCACCTACTGACTTATGAACACATTAACATGCTGCTAAAACTGACATATCAGTTATCAAGGTATTACAAAATACTGTATATGCTATCCCATTCAGTATGTCAACAAAGTCCTCCTTAAATTTAAGCATGTTCTGAAGAAGAGAAAATGAGATAATATGGGTGTATGCCTGCCAGGGTTTCAGTGTTTGGGGCCAATAAAACAAAAAAACAGCTGACATATATTCTAAGATGCATTAGGACTGTAGGTCATATGAAACAATACTGTTTTCCTCACTTCTAATTAGGGGAAATGGCTTCCCCCCACCCCAACACCTCCCTCCCTCTGTTTCTGTCACTCTCTCACACAGAACCCTTATGCTTTTATATGTTCCACACTATAACTTATAGCTGAAATTCAAAATATTTCATTTCCGGTTGTGTTCTGTGTACCATGTGTTAGAAATGTCACCAATGAGTCCACCTTCCTCTTGCTTTTGGTAGTGTTTTCTTCCATGTAAACAACCTCAGCAGGTATACTACCCAAACTCCCAGCATTTTACATGTTTTAGAGACTACTACTAGAAAGTGACATTAATCTCTAAGACATGACAAATGCAAACTTTGCCAGAATGTGGTATTATTAACACTCCCTGTAAATTCAGCTTCTGAACAGCTTCCAACAGATCAATTGCTAAGAGCGCTTTCATTCATTATCCCCATTCAACAAGTCATTGTGCAAGTCAATAAATCTTTTATTTAATAGGGATTTCCATTTGAGAGCAGAAACTACAGCAACAAGGACCACTGTTATGCCTCAAATACATACTGACCTATATTGCTCATGAAACATTTCATTAATGTAGCTGTATAAATAAGGAACACAACTCAAAAAGTTCCAAGGGCCATTTTCGTGCTTTCACTAACAAGGCCACTTTTAACTCATGTATACTATTTATACCATCCATTCTTAATCTACACATGTACAAACGATTTGCTCTATTGTTATAAATTTTGTTTCTTGGTAACTGACAGCAAATGAAATGGGAAAACAATCATATTTCAGTAGAAGCTGAATTTATAGCAATCCTCTTTTTCAAAATTACAAGAAAAAAGAACCATCTGTTCTAAAGATAAAGGAAAAGGTTCAGTGGAAAAAAGTAAACAGAAGAGTCAGCATTGTGAAATGTTACACCTCATTAGTCAACAATTCTTTTATTGACATTACTAATGTCGTCAAATAAAAACATATATGCAGCAAAGTTAGTTTAAATTACTATTGCTATTTAGAAAGTTGATTTAAATTTTAAATGGACCAAAATGGAAGAACGGTTCCACTTTGTGATCACCCCCTTTACCCTGTTTATAAAAACAGATTACTTCTTAGGTTCGGGGCAACTAGCCAAACATGAAAACAGTTTTTAATAGTCATTGAAAGGAAAAGTGGTTTTACTTTACTGCCACATTAGTGACCCGGATTCTGGCTTGACTTGTCCTGTCCCATTACCTTGGAAATTTTGGAAAGTATGCACCTGCTTGTATCATTTCGTCATAGGAAACAAAATGTTTGTCTACAAGAAAATCATTATGTGTAGTGTTCAGACAATGGCATTTCTGTTGGAGGCAGAAGTCACCTCCAGCCTGTCCAATCAAACATAAAACAGGTCCCGTCTTGGAGAGTAGGTATACACCTCTTTAATTCCTCTGAGGAATCTCTCTGGAAGAAGGCTACATGCAGATGCTAGCTATTAGGATGTGAAAGAGGCAATTGATGAAGAGTTCTGAGGTCTCCTGCTTTTTGGATATGTTTGGCAGTGGAAAGGCTTACCCACTCCTGCAGAAGGGACACTATGACTGAAAGGACTTGAGATGTGATTCGACTTAAAGTACACATAGCACAGGATGAAGATCCTTGTAACCATATCCACTACACCCCCAAAGGGTTTTTTTTAACAGCAAAGGGACAAAAAGGACAGGGTATATCAGCACAAAAAGGACAGGGTATATCTGTTGACATCTGCGACAGTTTGACAGCCCCTCTCTTGATAGAACTGTTTCAGGGCCCCTGGAACTGTTTTTAAGTGTGTGTGTGTTGGGTAGGTGGGAGCTCATGACTGGAAGGCAGGTCATAATGAATGTGCATACTGACATCTACGTTCTTACAAAACAGTAAAAACACAGTATACTGTGAATAATAATAATACCATCAACTAAAGCAGTTAGCAATGTGACTACTTTGTAGACAATAACAAAATAATAAATGAAGCATTATAAAATCATTTAAAGCATAAAATTAATGTATCAAAGAAAGGGGAAACTATATGAGAACCTATTAAGTGAATGCAAATATGGCTATAAACCAGGACACTTCTGATTGATAGTCCCCTCAGGGGATTCAACTACATGGGAGTCTGGGCAGCATTGATCCTTGACGCCTGATCAGCTTTTGGGGGGGTGTCAAGCCCCCCTCTGCCCCTCCCTGTTCTGGGATCCATGGCCTGTTTTCAATACTGAGACACTCTTCTTATGGAATATGCCATATTTCACTTTTAAAAGCAGTACCCAAGTCTATTTTTCTGTGCCTGAATTCCATGTGGCCTCAGGGCATGCATCATTTCATTACTAATGTTCAGCCAGTGTAAATTTGCAAAATTAGACAGGCCATATAATTCCACAGTCAATTATTGCCTTTAGCATTCTACTGTCAAAAATGCTGTATGCGACCACAGTAACCAAGACTGGTTTAAGTTATCTAAAACAGACAGATCATATTACTTGCATGACTTTATTTAATATCACCATATGTCATGCATTGTACAACGTGGTTACACAGACACCAATACTTAAAGAATTCTGTTGGTTATCCCCCAATCAAAGAGATGAGACCCATTTAATTAACTGTTGAATGATGAGTCAACACACTTCTAAGTTCAGTTAGTTCACTGAGTCTACTGAACTTGGAACTAGCAACAGAATCCAAGCCTCAAAGGCACAGTAGTATGGATTGCTGACAGATAACTAATGTAAAAATACCAGAGGAGTCAACAACACATCTTCCATTTCACCCACCTGATCAAACTTAAGAACAAGACCAAAAAAGGTGTTATTTTCTTGTAATTGTTATTTTAAAGAGGAGTCCATGTAAGTTACTCATATGGATTCTCAGATTCACCAATAATGTCTGTACATGGTTGAGGCACAGCTCAATGAAAGAAAGAAAAAATCACTTCCGTTACAAAATGAAAAGACTGAAGTAGAAATATGGGCAGTTGTATTAGTGATAGGCATAATGTACCTGATTTCACCAGGTCCTTGGAGAGACTGTCTGCAGGCTTTAGAAGATGGCCATGATACTAGTTCCATATACCTTGTGAAACCTGAAAATACAAACCGATTGATGCAGGTCTGGTGTGATCAAAGACATGATCCTGGTGGCTGGACAGTAATCCAGAGACGTTTGGATGGGTCTGTCAACTTTTTCAGGAACTGGGAGACTTATAAGGTAAGCACAAATCACTGTGTGTTTGCTTTGATAAATCCAATGTGATGCTTGTACTAGAATTGGGATTTTCAGCTCTCTCTGCTGCATACCCACCCAGCACACACACACACAAATGCTATAAGAAATTTCTAGTTCTCTGGAGCAGGCTGTTGGGATACTCGAGTGGTCATAATGGCGAGAGGAGACAGCACCCTACACCTCATGCGGCAATCTCCTCTTTTATGACTGGATGTCCAGCAGTTGATATAGCCTTAAGAAACATTCTTTGAATTTACATTTTATAATCTCTCTAATGAGAATTTGCCTGAAGCAGTTAGGTCTATGAAGGCTACTAGTTGCCATCTCAGCCAGTCCTAATCCTTTTGGTTGGACATTTTCAGTATCCTCCGGGGAGGCCAGAATGTAGAATGCGTGCGGCCCTGGCACAGCTGAGACCTGGCACAGCAGTAAGGAGGAGGTGGGAGGGGAACAGACACCAAACTACCAATTTAAGCAGAACATGACAATATACATGAAAAGAAGTTAAAGGAGTCTTTTTGACAGAACCTAACAGGAAGGATGGTAATAAAAATAAGGAGGCTCTATGCAAGTTTTTCCTATTGATATAAACTGTGGATTATCCTAATTTATGGAAAAGATATAATGAGCATGTGTGTGTGTGTACCTTCAAGTCACCTGTTTACTTATAAAAGGTTATAACCCCTCTCTAATTTTCCCTGTACTCAAGTGTGTGGAGAGTCTGGGTAAGCTTGTCTGTTGTGCCTAGCAATGGTTTTACAGAAAATATAATAGGATATGCCCCTAAGAGCTAGAAAATAGGCATCTGGTCATGAACTCAGCAAGGTAGGCTACCATCCAGAAATCAGAATAACTTAATACAAAGTCTTTTGGAAAGCAAAACATTTTCTGACCCACAGCTCAGAGCCAGAAGGAAGACAAAAACAGTGAAAGGAGTTATAATTAAATTTTTAAAGTTGATTGTGCATCTTAGAAAGTTCTCTCACCATTAATATATGAAAGCATTACAGTGTCACAGCATCTAAGGCTACTTCATGAATGTTACATAAAGTCAACCCTGATAGTTAATTCATCTTTTTTTTCTACAGCAAGGATTTGGTAACATTGATGGAGAGTACTGGTTAGGCCTAGAAAATATTTATTGGCTGACAAATCAAGGCAACTATAAATTATTGATAACCATGGAAGACTGGTCAGGCCGTAAAGTGTTTGCTGAATATGCTAGTTTCCGAGTGGAGCCAGAAAGCGAGTACTATAAGTTGCGACTGGGCCGATACAATGGAAATGCTGGAGACTCTTTCACGTGGCATAATGGGAAGCAATTCACTACACTGGACAGAGATCATGATGTATATACAGGTACAAACAGTAACCATGACTTCTATGAAGCAGCATGTGAAAAATATTTAATATAATCTGACCTTATTCTACATCGCTATGAATAGTAAAAGAGATGGGAAGGTGGGATGGACAAAACAAACAGCAAAGCAAGAACCAAAAGGACAGCAGGCGTGAGATCTTGTCAAATAACTGTGAGACTTATCCAGGAGCTCTGAGATGTTCAGGCTTCTGATGTAAAGGTTGCCTGAATTTTCCAGGAGGCATGCTAGGTAGTCCACAAAGCTACCGGTAATTGTGTTATAACTGGCCAAGAAGCAACTGGTAGAGCTGCCTGAATTAAAGCAGCTAGACACTGTTTATAGTTGTCACCGAACCTGCCTTTCCCCAAGTTCTTGAGATGACTCAGAGTACTTGAGAATGAGGGGCTTTGTTCTAAAGAGAGGGAGAAGCAGCAAGAATCTTGCACATGCAAAAGCATACAGTTTAATGCATGCAGATCAGTACAATTCAGACCAATAACATTCACTAATTAACACCATGATGTCCTCCTTTCTATTACAGGTAATTGTGCTCATTATCAGAAGGGGGGATGGTGGTACAATGCATGCGCACATTCGAACCTCAATGGCGTCTGGTACCGAGGAGGACACTATCGGAGTCGCTATCAGGATGGTGTCTATTGGGCTGAGTTTCGGGGAGGTTCATATTCATTGAAGAAAGTTGTCATGATGATCAGACCTAATCCCAATACATTCCACTGAAAAAAAATCCATCTTTTCAAGAGACAGACTAAAAAGGCAACAACAGTTGCATGCGCTATCCAGAACACATCTTCTCAGCATCAAAGAATGTAATATATTGTACACTGACTGCCATTAATCAGAGGACTTGTATATTGTATTTTTCAAGAATCGTTCAAGAACCAAAAAAAGGAAGCATTTCAAAACACCACTTTTTGTACCATTTTTTAAGAAGTTGTCATGTAAAATGGACTGCAGATGATAAGAATACTGCCATGTCATCTAAACATTTTGTATATTTTATATATTCTTCAATACTGAACATATTCCAAACTGTACAGCAAGACTTTTTAAACAGTAATAATAATAATGATGATGAATTCATTTGACACAGGAAATTATATCCTTTGAAACTATGTAGCCAGTACAGGTACCTTAGACTGTTAGAGCGATTGTTCCTAATTTAATTTTTGTTAGCTGTTGTGAAGATTTTAGTGTCTACTTTAAAGTGTCTACACAATGCCAAGCACAAACAAAATCCCATTTTCACTTGGAGCTCAAGGCACTATTAGAACTTGACAATAAATCGTTTCATACAGGGCACACTAACAGTCCAGGTTGTTCTCTTCACTCTTTTCTAAATCTGTTATCATATCAGCCATTACCTATATAGTGTTGAAAGAGGTATTTTTCTCATCAATAAAACAGTATAAGCATTTTTGAAATGAATAGTTAGACATTTTATAAGCAACCTGGATTTTGCTTGTTCATTACATATTTTGTAATCAAAACAAACAACTTTATAAGTGACAGCTTACGGGTTTCAAGCTATTTTGCACCCTAAGAGTCATTGGTGCTCTGTAGTCACTACAGCAACAAAAATCAGCTATCCAACTTTGCTGGCAAATGATGGATACATATAGAGAACTTATTTAAATACCCCTAGCCACTTACATTATGACCTTCAGGAAAAACTATTTGACACCCAGAACTATATTTGCCATATTTCACTATTATTGCCAAATATATGTATTAAAAGAGAATTATGCAATCGTATTTATAAAGTCCATTGTAGGAACTTGAATTCCCCACAGTTCTAGTATTCTGCTGAGGTAAGTTTCCAGAATAGCGTGTTTTAGCATATGTTGCATTACAGGAACAGTAAGAACCATAAATGTTAAAACTCTTATTACCTCATTATTTTTTCCTAATTTACAATGTGCATTAAAGTTTTGGAGTCTGATGTAGCAAGTTTTGTACATAAATGGAAGTAGGGATTTTAATATATTATCAGATTATCCTTATAATAATGCAAATGTGTAATAAAAGCAACAAATGCTATGTTTGCATATTTAAATTGTATTCTTATATTATCCTCATCATTTACATAACATGAGGTTTACCATATGTAATTTTTATAAGTACCTGAACATTGTCAGGGAGAAAGACATTTTCAGAATAGGAAGCTTCATGGTGAAAGGGGCTCAGGCAAGGAAAAAAGGGTATAACAATAGGTTTAAACAAAGATAGTAATATCTGACAAGTGATGTTTCTGAGAAGCAGTTAAGGAAAAAGAAGCTAACAGATACAGAGGAGCAGGACTTTGGAAGTAAGTACAGAAAGCTCAAAGTGAAGAAAAAGAATGAAGAGAAAGAGAAATATATACAGGCCATACAATCTGAATGAGTGAGAAATACCGTAGTAAATGTCTGGCAGCAGTAGAGAGCCTTTAAGAGCAGAAGTAGGAAAGGCAACAAAGAGAATATGAAAATGTAGATTGTTTGGACAAATAAAGAGGTTAATGAAAATAAACATAGACCAAGATCAACCAGCTTTTATCCATAAGAATCGAGTTAGTAATCATGTGGACCATGGGCTACATATGACCAGCCAAGGCCTTTAGTGCTGCTTCCAAGGCTGTCTCACATTCTCCACCAGAAAAAATAGCTGGCCTGAAAAGACATTCCTGCTTATATTGCTATCTCAGAGGCAAGTCCACCATTTAGCATCCATGAGTATCCAACTCTTGTAAGTATCCAGTAGAATATACACTATAATATACCGGTATTCTGCGTGTGCCTGTTTACTCTCCCTCACCGTGTATGTATGTATGTATGTATATCTCAAAAGAGAAAAATATGTATATAGTGAAGAGCTCATAGGCCACTGCTATATTTAGCCAATCTTGCTGTGACCACTATAACTTAACAGACAAATCATCTGTTTGTTCTCAGTTACTCAAGGTCATCTGCCAAAACTCCTGGAAGAGCCAGAGCATATGCCACCAAATCCTTCCCCGCTTCCTACAAAAGGGCTTGAGTCAAAAGTCTTGTATCTGAACCCCTTTTTCTTCTGTCTTCCTCCTTTGCCATCTCCATATACTGTATAAGCTAAAGCCCAGTGTGCCAGAGCTCCTATCCAAATTGACCTCCCAGTTCCAACCCTTGGGCTCCTATTACTCACCTTGCCCTTTTACCCCTGAGATACCTTTCAGATCTGGTACTCAGGCCTCAAGGTGATCACTATACTGGTTAAGCAGATGTGTTAGTCTTTGGGTTCAGGGTTGTAAAGTGTGACTGATCCTTGTTATTTCTTAAATTAAAACATTCAGATAGAGATGCAGAAAAGAAAAACAATGAAGATTTACTGTAACAGATAGAATAAACATTTAATGTTATGCTGGTCCCTCCCCCCACAGTATGCAGTAACACCTCAGTTTCAAACAACAACACTTCTCCTTGAACTCCTTCCACGTTCGCACCTCCTCAAAACTATTCATTAACTGGTATATTGTGTTTTTTGGTGGCAATGAGAGCCTCATTTATTCTGATGCTGGGGACTTCAGTGAAATATGTCTCCAAACAAAGGTTAAATGGGCATCTTTCTAGAGTGCTGTAAATTGCGTATTCCTGCCTGGCAGGGGGTTGGACTAGATGGCCCTTGTTGCCCCTTTCAATTCTAAGATTCTATGATTCTATTCAGATCTCCTCCATTCTATCTGGCTATATCTCTCTGTTTAGAGACAAGCTTCTAGTTTTTATATTGGTTCCCCCTATAGTCCCCCACCCCATCATTCCATGAGCTGTGACTGACTGGCTCTGCCCAAGCTGCTTCTCACTTCGTACCCTGTTTTCATCTCAGCCCCAACAAGCGTATTTCTTTTAGTCTCTGAACAAAAATTTGGACAGGAAGTAAAATGGACAGGGGGTGTGATGGAGGCATCAGCTCAAGCTGCTAAATGATGTGGGAAGGATGAGCTTATTCACCATTTATAATGGAACATGAGAGGTTGATGGTGAAAGGGTTCTGTCTGACTCAACATATAGGGCACATTCTGAAGGTAATTCATAGCAGAGAGCAACTAGGATGGGCAGATGTAGGGGAAGAAATTTGATGAGGACATAAACCAGGGCCAGTTTAAGGAATTTTGGTGCCCCCTGCAATACTTTATTTTGGGGGGCCCATATGTTTATCTCAGGTCAATGTAACCTAATCTGATCTAACCTATTCACAGTACAGGATATTCAGATAATAATGCTTTTGCAGGAAGAGGGTTACAATGGGCCCCCCCACAATGATGGGGCCCCCTGCAGCTGCAGATGCTGCAGGGCCCTTAAACCAGCCCTGACATAAACCTTTCCCACAAAAAACAAACAGCAATAATCATGGATGCTAAGTGATGGACTTACCTCTGAAACATCAAATCTACTTGGCCAAACATTCTCCTCATAACCCAGCCCCTCAAACCCTCTTTGAACTATCCTAATCTGCACAAGCAGAAGGAATAACTATGAAGAATTAAGGTTATTTTGCACTATTGCTGCATGCAAGGTTATGAGCCAAGAGGTTTTGCCAAAGTACAGGAGTGTAAAATAGTCTGTTTTGCAACCAGAAGATCCCAAAAGGCCACAACAACAGTAACAGAAGCAGCTTTTTCTTCTTCCAGGCAGATAGGGAAATGTGCCAACAAGTAAAAGAGGCCAATATGTAAGGAAAGACTTAAACCAGGTCTTAGGTAAACCCCTTGAAGAAAATGCCTTCTGCTAAGGATAGGATGTATCTGCAGAAAACTGCCCAAACCCTTTGTGTTGCTCAGTCAAGGAACTTCTGCTGGCTAGGATGACAAATGTAGCCTGTCTATAGCCTTCCCCACCCTGTTTTTGACCACATGATCATGGATGAAAAGTATATTAAAGATGTTTTTCTTGAAGATTTTAAAAAAATCATTTTGAATGTATAGTACATCTGAAATCTGTGTTGGCTTCCAATGAAGTCAGTCACAAAATCAACCGTCTGCAGTTGTAGAAACATGCAAAGGTTTTTGCATATATATACAGTTCTGTAGTAGCAACAAAAGATAAATAAAAATTAACTAGCAGTGGCATCTTTTTCTACATGTGATATTCCTGAAACCTAGAATTTACACCAAACTGCTGTGTGTACTAGCCATAAAGTCAATACCATGGATGTATTTTGTGTTATGGGAAGTATGAGTCATTTCTTCATTCATTTCAGTTGTGTCTGACTTTATATAATAGCCTAGAAATGACCTATGAAAAAAGCTAGAAAGATGGTATTCCAATATAACAAATACACTTAATGGCAGTATGTAATTTAGATGGATGGCCAAAGAAATGAAACCTTCCAAGGCCTGGACTAGGTTCTGGAATCATTAAAGAAGTCCTCAAAGTCTGCTGCTTCTTTAAACCACAAAAATTGTGCTGTGCTCAACTAAAAATGAAACTTATAATCTTGAAAATGAATCTTGTGTTTCCCCTCCCATCCTTTTTTCTTCTGCAATAAAAATTACAGGCAACGAAGACCCTAAAAATATATACAATTCCTTTGATGTTACTACTATTTCATTAATTCCAGACCTGTTTCTTTTCTGTTGCATGCCACCCCAACTGCAGGAACTGCCCAGCTGCGTTGTGCTCTCTGGCCAGTCTTTTGTTAGCTGCCAGCTTCCAAATGCTAGATAAGATCAATAGCATCAAGAGAAAGGCAAAACAATAACAACATAACAGAGTTTACTGCATTAAAAATACACGTAAACCACTTCGGAATAAGTTGCAAATATGCTTAGTTTCCTGCCCTCTCAAACATGTATGTGTCTTAAGGTTATGCCAGTAAATTGATTCTCCTGAACCAGAGCAACAAAATAAAATGAACTATGGACTTTACTGGTACTATAGTAATTACTCACTAGGAAAGGTTTTTGGAACAGATGAGCTCACAGGATCCTGCATGTTAAAATTAGAAACTGGGATGTAATGCTAGTAAGTAAAGGAAGAAAATACTACAGCAGGAAAAATAATTGAAGTAGCTGATTGAGTAATTAGAAACTGACAAATTAAACATAAGAGATTACATATCAAATACAATAAAGTGTAACTCAAAGCTTGGAAAATATCAACTATAACTCAAAGCTTATTGTAATAACAGATTACAGATCCTAGAATCCTCTGGTATTATAATACTACATTATTCCTTCTGACAAAGTTTAGTCAGAAGAGTAATCTGCTTTCTAAAGATTATACCTCTTCAAAGACAATATGAACATAGCCTGAATCCTACTGGTAGTGCCAAACAGAGTAGACCTACTGCTTCAATTGATTACTTGTTAATACGCACACACACACACACACACACACACAACAACAACAACAACACAGAAGATCCCAATCACAAACAGAAGTTTTGGGCTCGTATCACCTGTATATAAATAAATACTAAGCCACCTTGGTGTAGTGGTTTGAGTGTTGAACTCCAGAAGACCAGGGTTAGAATCCCCACTTAGCCAAGAAAACCTATTGGATGACCTTGGGCAAGTCATACTGTCTCACCCTTAGAATAAGGCAATGAATATATCTTACCAAGAAAACCCTATAATAGGGTTGCAACAAATTGAAGTCGGCTTCAAGGCACATAACAACAAAGTTTACTATTGCCTGTGGCAGGTTGATAGGCATTCAGTTGCACCAGCTACTGAACAAAGTAATTAACATAAAGATTTAAAAAGGGAGTACCAGTACACAGACCTGCTTAATTTCCCTCATATTTGGAACTAGGATTGGCAGAACCTCACTCCTGCTTAATCTAATTTTAACATGGCTTCATACAGATTTCGCAGAAGTATCAGTATCGATCCGTACCATGGCAAACAGTTTCACCTGCAAACAAACCTTGACGATCGAATCAAAAGCTAATGGTAAATTAACAAACACTGCAAAATGCCTTGCATTATTCTTAATGATTTTTTTCAGTTGCATGAGAGAAAGCATAGCAATAGTACACTAAGTAGACCTAGTACAAATGTTCAGGAGTAGCTGTATTTTCTAGTACAAATAGTAATAACAGAAGTTCTGAAACCCAGCTTTGCTTTATATGCAAAATACTGTCAAGGAAGGATGACTACTGTTATATAAGAGTGGCATATAGGTTAGAAGAAATATCCAACAGCTTATTTGGTGTATAATTCTTGCAGGGGGGATGAGAGTGCCCCTTTTAAGCACAGATTAACCCTTGACTATTTCTATTTCAAAGGAACTAAATTTCTTAATCTAATCTGGATGAACAATTTAGTGCAAACTGAAGCCCATATTAGAATACATTTTAAACAATTCTTGGGTTACAAAATTCCCTGGAGCCTAATTTGACTTTATCAGACACATGAACACAGATGACATTTATATACATATGTAAAGATCTTTATAATTTGCTGCTTGAACCTTACTATCTCTTTGAGTAACTTACAAATAAATGAGTAAAATAAAAATTAATATAAAACATAGGAATCACAGAACAAATAAAACAGAAAACCAAAGTAGAACCGCTAAACAGTCATATATATGCATGGATGAATAAGGTCTTCACACAGCACTAAAAGAACATTAAGTTTAGCATCAAATGAACTTTCCAGGATAAAGCATTCTACAATCAGCATGCCACAACAAAAAGCCTCACCCGCTATACATTTAAACCCTCCATGTTACCTTGGAGAAACTGGCACAGCTACCATAAACTGAGGATACTTTTCTTGGAAATTTACCATAAAGAGAAACTATTGTGCAGGGATATAGGAAATTTGCATGCCTCTCCCTGCCCATCACCCTATCATTTAATATTTTCAGAAGCTTCCTCCATTTATTTGGGGTGTCAAGCACAAACATTAGACAGAGGATACTGGCTGTGGGGGGAACTGTACCCCAAACATTTTTTTTTCTTGAGAAGACTTAGCAAATAGCCTTGAGTGACAGAATTCACTATATGTATATAAGATAGGAATTTTCCACAAGTTCAGAGCAGCAAGCAGCTATGAAGAAGCTCATAAAACTCCAATGTAGCAACATCATGAGAGAATTGTGTTAGGATAATGGGCCTATTTTGTGGCGCCTCTTTCACATTTCCCACAGCTCAGAACAAGGTGACTCTTCCCTCATCATATGGCAGGAGGATAATGGCCATGTTCCCAGTTGTGAGGAAACTGTAAATACTAGCTAACTGAACCACTCTGGTTTAACATGTGGTTTGGATTTGATAGCCATAGGTTTACTTGTTAGTCAGAAAGAGCAAGAGCATTTTACTGAACACCGTTTTCAATCCCCACACTTACCTAAGTAAGGAATACAGGGCACCATCTTCAAGCATCTGATATAGTCCCGCATCCTCTTGTAATTATCTTCCTTAGACATTAAGTAGTCTAGCTTTTCAAAGGTAGTCTTGTCTTTGCGGTTCAAAAGCTGAAAAGGAAGGAGGTTAAATAAAACCATTAATATTCACATTGAGGAAGCTACCTTATATCAGGTCAGACTACTTGTCCCTCTAGCCCAGTGCTTTTCTCTAACCATGGTGCTTATCATCATCTGTTATACTATCATTTTAAAAGGAAGATACTGAAGATTAAATCTGCAACTACAGTGCACCACTTCCCCCATTTGATCCAGCTACTACTTTCTTGATGTAGAACATGAGAAGCCACAAACCCCAGCAACCTAGAGCTACAGTGAAACTTATGACTCTGCTCAACAGTTCTGCAAATTGCATGATCTTCCTTATAAAATTACCTTTTGCCAAACCACCATCTGATAATACCTTCCCACTTCAAGTGACATCCTGACGATATAGTGAGAACTTTCCACAGTGTCAGAGGAAAACAACTACCCATAATAATCAATGGCAAGACACAGCAAGCTTCCCTGCTTCAAGAACCTTAATGGAGACATCACAAAGGACTGTGTTCGCAGTCTGGGGGTGCTCCTTGATTCATCGCTTCATATGACTAGTCAGGTGAATACGACAGTCAGGAGCGCCTGTTATCAGCTCTGGCTGATACGCCAGCTGCACCATTTCCTGGAAGTAAGGGACCTCGAGACTGTGGTGCACGTGCTGGTAACCTCGCGTCTAGATTTCTGCAATGCGCTCTACATGGGGCTGCCCTCATGCTTGGTCCGGAAACTTCAGTTGGTACAAAATATGGCAGCCAGAGTGGTCTCGGGAACATCTCGGAGAGACCATATAACTCCAGTATTAAAATCTCTCCACTGGCTGCCTATCAGTTTCTGGGCCCAGTATAAGGTGTTGGTTATTACCTTTAAAGCCCTAAATGGCTTGGGTCCAACTTATCTCCGGAACCACCTCCTCCCATACAATCCTCCCCACGCACTCCAGTCCTCTGGGAGGAATTTGCTTCAACCACAAAAATCTAGGCTGTCTGCAACCTCCCAGAGGGCCTTTTCGGTAATCGCCCCCAAACTGTGGAATGACCTGCCGAATGAAATCCATCAGATAACAAGCCTGAGTAGCTTTAAAAAAGCACTAAAGATGGATCTCTTTCGGCAGGCCTTTCCTAATTAGATTCCGGCCTCAGGGGATCCTGGCCTCTTTTAGTCCGCTGGCCATTTATTGTATTTTATTGTATTTATTGTTTTTAAATGTGATTTTAGATCAGTTGGTTTTAATTTATAATTGTTTAATATTTTTTTATGGGGGAGGGTGGGGGGTGTTTGGGGATTTTATCTGTATTGTATTTTAATTTTTTTAAGCCACCCCGATTGTTTTGACAGAGGGGTGGGGTATAAATAGATTTATTATTATTATTAGTAATAGTAGTATATGACAGTAACATCACAGCATGAAGACTATAAAGTACCAACAATACAGAGACACGATTTCTTCTACATCAGCTTTTATATTGTTAATTCCCCTATTCCTGTCCTGGTATGAGGCTAGAAATGGATGCTGTAGCTGGTGTCTCTAGGGGTTAAGCATCCATGGGTTAGTATAATGCTTGCTGAAAGGGGAAGAGAGCAAGGGAAACGGTATGGAATTCTACAAAGCCAGTATTACTCATGTTGCTTTGGAAATTTTGTCGTGATTGACATTATGCGTATTAAATTGAACCGTGTGTGTTTCACACATTCCCTTTGCTAAAAAGGCTAATACAGTTTCAGAAATTAAGAAACATAGATGCCTTACTTGAGAGCAGCTGCTAGTGACCTGGCCTATTACACACATGGCCAATCTAAGCTTTTCAGAATGGCTGAAGCCTCCAAAACTATTTCAACTATTTTGTTTTCAGTCCTGAAATTGGTTACACACGTGCTAAAAGCATGTGAAAAATCCCATGTGCTCCTCATTAAGAAATGGCATACACATAAATGGGCTGCAGAGTAATGAGCTTGGATGCAACCGAAATTGGAAGAAAATAATGCCTGTGGTTTAATATTTCTGCCAAGCACCCATTGGCAATGTGCTGAAGTTGCTGTCACAAGAGAACTTGTTTGAATTTTTAAGTTTCAAGTATCACAATATATAACCAGGAGAACAATAGTGCTTTAAAATAATAAGCAATATTCTCAAAGTTAGTGAAGTTATTGCTATGTTCATACATCAGAATCACAGAATACAATGTCATCTACATAGTTTTACATTCTACAGGTTTGCCACAAATATGCAAAGCAAATTGATTCAGTTTATACTTAAACTTAAAATGATAAAACACAAGATATTTGATTTTCAAGCAACTGCGGACACAGTTGCATATATGGCATCTTTCCTTCTAAAGTTTGTTTTCCAAAACAGCTTCAGTGATTTGCATTAGATATGATGGTAGTCACACAAATATGCAGAGAGGAAATATAGGAACTCATTTTCCAGGCAGCCACAGTGAAAGCAAATCTACATTACAAACTTAAAATTTACATTACAAACTTATGTTGTAAACTTAACTTAAAAACTTAAACCAATTCAACAGCCATCACATCTTCCTGGCAAATGCAAGGCTTCTCTATAGGGTTGCCAGAGTGAAACCTAAAGAGTGTTCCTGTACCTGTAATGTTTGTACATAAGAGGGAATTTCAGCAGGCGTTGCTTGTTTCATGACAAGCAACACTGGCTGAAATTCCCTTTTCTACAAAACCATTAAAGGTACAGGAACAGTCTCCAGTTTTCACTCTGGCAAACTGAACTCTCAGGATTCCTCATAGTTCACAAAAATTACCAGAATTCATTGGGAGAATGTAATGAATGTTAAAAAGAAATGCATATTTGGGGTATACCCAAAACCGAATGAAGAGTATTTTGGTATAGCCCTCTGTGGTAACTAAATGGTATAACTCATAATGTGGGGATCACATGTTCTCAGGACTGCATTGCCCAAAGCTATGTTTTAGTTCCTTAGGTCCCATTAAGGCCCATCCTGTGTCAATCCATTACAAGAAATAGCTAAAAAGGGAGAGAAACAGGACACCTGAAGGCACAATTCTCATATAAAACATCCCTGCTACTTGTTTCAGTCCCTAATTTTTTTTTTCTTGTGTAAAGTGACTGGAAGGTGGCTTCCAGTTTCATTGGAAGAAGTTGGTTCATCTTGATGGGGGTGGTGGGGGATAGAAAGTGATTCTGATGTCACTGGCAAGATAAGCAAACCAACACAGCAGATCCTCTCTCATTTCTGCACAAACCTACATGGTTTAAACAGCAGTGGGGGGGATTCAGTCTGGAAAACTGTGACATTTCAAGAGGTGGATCAAACATGGCTCTCTCTCTGATCAGTCTGAATTTACATGATGCAAGCCTACTTCCAACTGATCCAGAACAATGCTGGAAATTCAGACTCACTGTGATTCCTTTTCTTGGTGCATTTTAAAATCCTGCATGAATTCAGGCCCACCATGGATGTGCTGTTTCTAGTGTCATTTTGCTGATGAGAGAAGCAAGGTGTCTCCTCCTTTCTCACTTCCTTCACCTGTCTTTTTCAAACTGCTCTGCCTTTCATCAGTTCAGTTTCTGTTCTTTTAACAGGAAGCATCAGACCACCACCTTTGGAGCAACTGACTGCACAGATTGGTTGAAAATGTATGGTGATGTTTTCCCTTCCTTTTTCTGCAATAGTGGCATGGCATAGTGTGCTATTACCCCCCTTCCCCCATGGTACAATTCTATGTATATGAAATCTAGCTTCTGTGGGGCAGTTTCCTGATTGCAGGCAACAAGATAGGGCTCTCTAAGTGCAGCAAAAGCTTTGCTGTGAGAGGACTCGTAAGAAGCCTGTGGAACGATCAGACATCACTTTTCATCTTCTCCTTCCTTTTCCCTCTGGTTTCAAGCCAGAGAGGCTTGGCTGAGTGATTCTGATCCCTCTTTCCCCCATCTCCATCTCAGCTCACTCTCCCTGGGGACTATTTACATGGCAAAATAAATCCTCTAAGAATTTGCAAACAGTCCTAATAGTTCCCACATCTTTCGGATCAAAGTCGCCATATTCAGAAGGAGGGGGGCAAAAAAACCCATAAGCCACACAGTATCAGCTTTCGCTATTTTCCCCGTCTTTTTAAAAAGTAGCGCAAGTTAATGCACTATCGACTGTGTGAACGACTATTTCGCTTATGGCAGTGGGAACTGTCAGCAGTCTTTTCTAAATTTGCACAGCAGAGCTTATCCATGATTGGTTGAATTGATCAAGGAGGGAGGGGTGGACTTGCAAGAGATGAGGCTTGAAAAGATCCAGCCAGTTGGCTTGTCTTCTAGCATAATTACTGTTCCTCTCTCCCCCCTCTCTCTCTGTGTGTATGTGTGTGTGAGAGAGAGATCACTGGATCGTTCTTTTCTGTGTGTATGTGTGTGTTTGATTTTATATCACCTGGCAGAGAAATACAACTCCAGGCCATGTGGGCACTTTATGCTGCTTTTATTTAATCAGCATCTGATAGTACTCCCCTAGACCAACTTTGGGCCAAACTGGAAGCTTCTTCCTTGGACTGCAGGTTGCTTACACTCATCTACATACTCCCTAATAACTCCTTGAGAGCTAGATGTAACCTACAGAGATATTTGCTGGTTCCATTTAGGAGAGGAGTGAAACAGGGATGTATTTTGGTCCTCTTACTGTTTAATTTCTACACTAATAGCATGGTACAGTCTCTGTCTAACACAGGCTGTCAACCGTCAAAAATAGCACATCGCTCAATTCCTCTCTAACCATGGACGATACCATAATCTTCTCTTTTACAGAAGCCGTACTAGAGTCCTTCGGATTTTTTTCTACAGGGAGTAGCTTAAAACAAATAATCAGAAGGCCAACATTTTTGTTTTCTCTTAAATTGTTCATTCAGCATAGGGGCAGATTAATGACCATGCCATAGAACAGGTGAGGCTATACAAATATTTGGGAGTAGAATTTCAGTCAGCTGGTGACATGGGAAATTTAATCTGTGCATGCCATGGGGAATGCCCAAAGAACAGTTGCTGTCATCCTTGAATTCTTTTTCTCTAAAGAAGGTGAACAAAATAATATCTCAACTCATGTACAGTTCTCAGCTGGGCATTTATAAAGACTTTTGACTTCGGAGGGAGTACATGCCAAATTTCTGCATGCCATCTTTGGTGTTGCCTTCCAAATGCTTTGCTTAGAGGGGAATCTGAAATGGTCCAACTTGAAGCAAGTGTTTGGTTCCACATAATCAGCTACTGACTTATGCTGCGGCATGGTGTAGTAGTTTGAGCGTTAGACTACAACTTTGGTGACCAGGGTTTGAATCCGTGCTCAGCCATGGAAACCCACTGGGTGACCTTGGCCAAGCCACACTCTCTCAGCCTCAGAGGAAGGCAAAGGCAAACCCCCTATGAAAAACCTTGCCAAGAAACTCCCGTGATAGAGTCACCATAAGTCGGAAACAACCTGAAGGCACACAACAACTTGACTTTTGACGATTTTTCTGTTGACTAAGAGCTGTTATGCAGAGATTATACAACAAAGTGAGTTTTCCCCTTCACCTCTGCTGTGCTTGGGATTCCATAAAACCAAGGAAACAATCAAACAACAGGTGAAGTCAAAGGCTTTCACGGTTGGCATCCACAGATTTTCCTTGTTTGTTTTTTTTTCCCTCGGGCTGTGAGGCCGTGTTCTGGAAGAGATTATTTCTGACGTTTTGCCTGCATCTGTGGCTGGCATCTTCAGAGAAGGATTTCCAGCAGATAATGGACCATTAACCAACCATTAGCCAAATAGACACTAATCCTTCTTGCATATCTCCACCCAGAAACTAGCCATTCAAATACACAAATTTACATATGCTCCCCAACAGGGGTAACAGTATATAACCCCCCCCCACACACACACACTCCTACCCAACCATTCTCTGATGCTGCCAGCCACAGATGCAGGCGAAACATCAGAAATAAACTCTTCCAGAACATGGCCTCACAGCCCGGGGGGGGGGACCAAGGAAAATCAAGCAACAATTCTGAGATATACAGCTTTGCATGAGGACAGAGCAAAAATCCAAAGTAATACCACAACAGGCAACCATTGCTCCAACCTCTTCTGTTAATACTCTGGAAACCCCGAAATATCATAGAGTTTTTACTTGGCCTGTTTCAACATTCTGTCATCAACCTTACTGGAAGAAAGGTACTGTACTTACAAACTCCTTAAGGATAGCATACTGCCCCTGTCAAGTCAGTCAGGGTTGAAACAGTTGATCATGTTCTGCTATATTGTCTATGTTATATGGATATTCGTTCCCAATTTATTGATCTGATTTTGGAAAAGTTCCCAGGCAGATCTGACAGCTTTCATATCTCCTTTCTTCTTTCAGATTCATATAAAGAATCTGTGTTGAAGGCTGTATATTTTTGTATGTTAGCATGTTCCATTAGGAGAAAGTTGGTAAAATCCCATCATGGCTCACCTAATCCTAGTGAATACTATTTAGTACTGACTTAGAAGCTGGATGTTTAACTTCCATTTATGTATGTATATAGGCATTCTTGTAACTAGGATTTTCTACTATGTCTTGCTTGTCCTTTTTATGACTGGTCTTTGATCGTAAAAAAGTTGACTGACCGATTGAGCTGTTGACAAGTAGCTTTAAATCAAGAAACCAGTTCCTCTAAAAGATAAGCTCTCTCTACTTCCTCCCATCTTTCTGGTAGGATTTTACATCTCACTATAGCACTTCAGCCACATCACAGAGGTTATGAATTCAATGCTTAGTTTGTACCATTGGAAGTAGGCTTAGAAGGCTGACACACAACATACGGTGATGTTTTCTAATTTAAAGGAGCCCACTTTCTATGACAATTAATAGAAAGCTAATGTTTGTCCCAGGAAAGGGAGTGTGGCAAGGGAATACTGTAGATTTGTGATTGACAGGAAAAGGGTTGGGAGCATTGGAAAGTGCGGCGGGGGGAGATGAGTAGGGCTGTTGGAACCAGCAAAGGTCCATTCCTAACAAAAACAGAATCAAAAGTAAATGACTGATGGAAGGTATGAATCACTGGAAGAGGTATCTATCAAAAGCAAGAGGAACATTTAAAGAAGGGCGTCTGAAGGGGGGGGGAGCAGGGTGAAACACAGTGAGACAGTATTAAGTATAAAATATATATTGGAACAACATGAAAGGAGACCTTTTAAACTGACTCATTTCAATTCCTGCAGTGATGCACTTAGATAATGGGGGAAAACAAAGCATAGAGCAGCCCTGGGGTTAACAATTCAAAGGCTTTTGAAGGAGGAAGATACTTATGAAAGTGAAGACAAGTTCATATGTTTACACATCATGTGTATTCCTCTAGTTCTTCAATAAATTATCACAGGATCAGAGTAACGTCTCTTACCATATAAAATTGCTAAAGAGAAGAATCAATCCATGTGGAAATATGCCAATCACAATTTGTCTAGTTAAATGTAAATGGAAGCATGCTATTCTAGAGCCTGAAGTGGGAAAAGGTAACTGTTCTGAAGTCATTGATTCCATTGCAACTGCTAGTAAATTACAAAGAGCTCATTAAATCTTTGCCAATATTTCAGATTTGTTGAGCATTTTGCATCCCGCGAAAGCACAGGAGATTATAAACAACTAATAGTCCCATGACATCTTAATGAACAGTATGTTTTTATGGCATAACCTAGTCCAATTTTCTTTTCTGTATTGTCAAATAATTTTTAAAAAATGGCCAATACCTTCAACTGATAATTTTATGTGTACAGTACTAGAATGAGGATAATAGAGGAGCTATACAGGAAAGCCACTCTAGAAACCACAGGTTGACAGGTTTGGAGTGTTCTGTACATCTTCAAACACATGATGTGAAGAAACAAGGGAAGCCTGTGGTTTTGGCAGCCTTGCTTACAAATGGCAGTGATCAGAGAATGTCCTACCACAGTCTGCTACAAACTAGAAGACAGAATAAAATTATTTCAGGAAGGAGTACAATTACAGAAGCAGAAAAACAAAGTTTGGCATGTGACAAATGCTACAATGTTTGCCAAAAAGGAAGGAATAATCAATGTCAGCAGCACAGGAATCCCCCAAGGAAGTCCAGTACCATTAAGGCGCTGTACCTTTTCCTGCTTTTTACCTTTTCCCACTGCTCTGGCTGTCCTTTCAGTCACACAGAATGCTGGTGGACATTTTTCACCTTTCCCCTGGGCTTCCAACATTACCTCCTCCTCCGGACTATAAGACAATCCCATCCTTACAATCCCCACTAAGTTCCCATTACCTGAGAAGTGGCTCAGGCTCATGACAATCACCCTGACTGTCCATTGTTAAACTAGGATGTGTGTATGCATGCACTCACATACGCATTTGCAAAAAGCAGATGCCAAAAAATTCTCTCCCTCTTTCCAAACTCAGGGAACACTAATGAAGCTGAATAGCTGGGAGAGTCATGAGAGACAAAATGAAGTTTTTCTTCACACAGCACAAGGCTAATTATGGAATTCATTACAAGATGTGGTAGCAGCCATTAAGTGCCATGGCTTTAAAATGAGATCAATGTAGTTTATGGAGGATAAAGGTATTCATATGTACTTGTCATTAATAACTACTACATGCTATGTCTAGAGGCAATATGTAACAGTGGAAAAGTGCTACTACCCCATAGCTTGATTGTGGGTTTTGCATACACATCTCTTTGACCATTATGGGAAACAGGATGCTGGACAACATAGGTTTTACATTTGCCTGTAAGAAAATGCATAAAGGAATGACATCTTTGAGACAGGGACCATTGGCCAACAAGGGGTTGGGCAATGAAGGGATACAGACCCATGCGATAGTGTCAACCATTTACAGCCATCAGCAAGTTGCGGCCTTTTATTGCCAATATTCTTATGCTAACCTATACCTAACCTTTCATGTTTATTTTGTACTCAATACAATTTTTAAGACAGCTTGTCATTGCATGTGTATTCATTAAGGGGAAAGGATCGGGAGATTACGTTCTGGGTCCGCAAGAAGACATTTCTAGCATAAGCTTTTATGGACTCTGATGACTGTGTCCACAAAAACTTATGCTAGAAATTTCTTCTTCCTAACTCGTCTCAAAGGTGCTACTATCCTTTTATAGTAAAATAAATGAATACTGCACTCTCTGAATACTACTATAATTGCCTGTAACAGTTATGGAGATTTTTATCAGAAAGGTAAACAAATGTTTAGTTTGATTGTTAGATGGCCGTGTGTGTGTGTGTGTGTGTGTGTTGTTTGAAAGAATATTGCTCTGAGCTGGAAGGATATTGAAACTTTGTAAAACAACAACAACAACAATGCAGTTCATTGACAAATGCACAACACAGATTTTGCAGTCACTATCCTCTTGGAAGCAAGAATGCTATGGAGATGGCCAATGAAAATACAAGCAACTTCAAAAGCAGGAAGAAACCTATAGGGGCAGTCCCTAAAGATAAGCTGCTTCTCTTTTTATCAAGCAAATTCTGCAGTAGCATGGGTTGGGGAATAATTATTAGCAGCTAAATCAATGCTGAAACACTTCACAAGGTAAAATAGCTAGAAGATATTCTATGAGCCTAGCAACTCAGAATATCCCAGACTGAATTCAATTACTAGTCCCAACTAAAGGACACCTACTGAATCAGAGAATTTACATGAATATTGAGTCACCATTCAACAATTGATTCAATGAGTTTCCAGACAAATAAAACTCAGCTCCCCCAATCCAAATGAGAGCATAGTAAAATGAATTTATTAAGATACAACATATACTGCTAAGCAGAAATTTGACACAGGAATATGCGTACAAGTAATCTTTTGATACAACTTACCCTGTGCTGCCATAGCCAATTTCTATTCATATTTGCCTTTATTTAGTTGTAGTTTTTGCAGGCTCTGTGAGAAGGTACGCATTCAGTATACAACTCATCGTTAAAACTTGGAAGGAGTAAGTCAGATGGAATGATTGAGGCTTCCCCAAACTGGTGCCCTCCAGAAATTTTGGATAATTACCATGATCCCTCACCAGTGGTCATGTTTGCTGTGGCTGATGGAGATTGTAGTCCATAACATCTAAAGGCCCCCAAGTAGGACAATGCTGCTCTATTATCTCAACAGCAAGAAAGAGAGATAAATCAGAAAGTACAGTATAGGCTTGTTGCAACAGTAGGAAGTTTCCTTGAATGAGACACAGGTATGAGGCAAGATATATTTCAGAGTGCAGCCTTTTCCTCAGAAGCAATTTACTACCAGTGGCGGCACTAGGGGGGTGAGAAGAGGCAGAAGCACACCAGGTGATACTGCTGAGGAGAGGGGTGACACCAGCCTTAGTGCTGTTTGCTGCAGTTTACAGTTTACTGCTATTCTGTAGAAATGACACAAAATCCAAGATCTCTTTCAAATATTAAAACATGTTTTGAAAAGGATCCCCTTTCTTTTGCCAGATAAACACTGCAAGAATAATAATAGAATTTCTAATAAATACATTTTAATACAATATGCAAGACTGAGAATTTGCAACTTGAGTGTATTCCTGGACTCAGCACTGACCTTGGATGCCCAGGTTTTGGCACTCGCAAGGAGTACATTTGCTTACCGGTAATTAAAACCAATGGTTCAGTCATCCTAGAAATGACTGATCTGGCCACAATGATACATGCTTTGGTTACACGTACAATGCATTTCTAAAAGGCTGCCTTTCTAAACTCTCCAGAAACACCAAGATGCTGCAGCTACACCTCTGACCAGAGGTGGTTACAGAGGGGAACAGAAATGCCTTGTTACAGCAATTTCACTGGCTTCTTGCCCATTTCCAGGCAGAATTCAAAGTGCTGGCTTTGATCTACAAAATCCTATTTAGGTTGGATCCAGACTTTCTGAAAGACCACATCTCTGCATATGGGCTTATCCAAATACTGTGATCTTCAGGGGAATGCCTTCTCTTGGTTCCACCATTCTCATAGGCACATTGGATAAGCATGTGAGAGAGGGCTATCTTAGTGGCTGTCCTCAGAAGGCTAAACTAGCCTTCTCTTTGCATTCCTTCCCCCAGAAGGCACACATTTTTTTCTTTAGAAAGTTTTGGGCCATGAACTAGTTCTTGCAGAAGGGTTTTGAATGGTGAATGCTGTACTTTCCCTCTCTTTTAAAAATACTCTTAATCTGTTTTAATTCAGTGCTTGGTTTTAATATGGTAACTTATTTAATCATTTTTAATTCTTGAATACTGTAAGTGATTAGTTTTAGATGTATGCTTTTTTAATACATGTTATAAGCTGCCGTGAGTATTGCACTACACAAAAGACCAGGCATCAAAAAAACCTATTCAGTTGGCCTGTTTTTAGCTGGCAGTCTAAGAGGTCTAGAAAGCTGTGAGGAAAGTGGTTCCAAGACAGAAACCCTTCTCCCCCCAACAACAACAACAAAAAAAAGGTCCATGTGGGAGGGGGGTCAGGGTGAGGACATTTAATTTCACATTTCATAACTGTCAAACTTTGACTGGAAATGTCTAGTTTTTCCCATGTTAACAGTGCAACATTCTAATTTACAGCTTATGTCGTCATGTACAGTTTCTCCTTCTAGAAAAATGCCAATATTCACTTCCACAAGTGTAAGTATCTCATACCAAAATGCTGAAACAAACTCTATGGAAAAAGTTAAAACATCTGTTGTACAGAATACGCTATTAACTCTTTATTCTTTATAATTACAGCAATTATTCACTGAACTACAGATGTTAAGAAAAGACTCCATCTTATTATACTTGGAAGCATACACCTTCCCCAAAAAATCCCATGTCATAAGAATGGAATGCTTCTGATGATCAAAATTTAGTTGAGAGAAGATTTTCCTTTGCTATAAACTCTCTCCAAAAGCTGTTATCAAACTGGTTTGGCTTCTCTTTCTAACACTTTGTCAAATTCATGGTTTGAATAATTCAAAATTGTAGGTTCTTAAGCCAGTTCTTGATAAAGTTCACAAGCTTAGACATGTGAGAAGTTATCAGGAGTAATCTGTCTCTCCAGTGAGCCTCACAGAAATACAACTTGGACTGGGTTTCCTCCTGTACCTATCAACTGGGTCTCCTCTTGTACCTATAAACTGGAAATAATTTTCTTGATGTTCAGCACCACCCAGACATTTGAAGGACTGGTAACATGGAAACTGAACACTCTGAGATTGGTGAAAATCTACAACAGTTCTATTAAAGGACACGCAGTAGAAAACTGTTTAATTTCTCACCTTTGACAGGATGAAACTGGAATACTTTTACCTAAATCATTCCTTTAAGGAAAAAGCACAAATTATAGCCTGTAGTCAAATGGTTGAAGGAAGTGATTTACTTTCCTTGTTGAAATACTGCACAAAGCCACGATTTCACTGGAATATAACCCTTAAATCTGTATGCTATTAGAATTTTGCCATTATAAGTGACTGACTGGAATCAGCTTCATAATATTGCCCCAAGTGCATACTTGAGTGTGCAAAGACTGGACAGCTACTGAATCTCCATCAATGAATCAAAGGTAAGAAAACAACTACCTAAAGAGGCCTGTATAAACAGCCTATCTATAGCTGCAATTGATTCCCAGCTGTTTAAAACAACAGAAGCCAGCTACTTAATTAAACATAGTGCCAAAACCTTACTGATTCAACAGCATAAGCTGCTTAGGAGCAGATCTAGAAACAAAATTCTTGATGAATATATTGTTTCTAACCTGCCAGAGATACAATAAAATGCCATGAAAAGATCCTCTCCAAAATCTTGAAAGATTCTAATGGAGACAACACTTCCTTTCTCCATTATTATTTGTACTCTTCATTACACCCCTACCAACATGTCTTAAAAAAAGTGTAGAACTGAGATACTCAGCAAATGAAACTTTTAATTAAAATGTGAGAAAATCTTAATTGTGACCTCTTTTTCCCATTTCAGGGCTGTAAAATCTACAGTTTTTACATGAGTTGTCGCTGCATCAGCTTCAAGGAAAGAGTTACATGCTTACTTTTAGTCTTCTTAGAACAATAAAACCTAATGCCATCATTGCAATTTGTTGACAACCAAAATGTTCTTCTAGTATATTTTTCCTGTCCTGAGAAAACACTTAGAAACATTAAATGTGTATAAAACATTAGCAAAGCCAGAATTGCTCCCCAATCTCTCTTAACACACCTCCTCTCTGGCTAGTAGCAAAATGGAACAAGTATGTATTTAGACTTCCTGTGAGTTTCAAGCCCTGTAAGAATTGCTCTCCTCCTTGTCATTGTGAAACAATACGTTAATAAAGGGTCTGTTAATATTGACAGAAGATCTCTCCATTGCTCTGCTCTGCTCTGCTTCATAATAAGACACCAGCGCATGTATTTTGGAACATTTTGGAACACAGTAGGCCACAACTTTTATTGGTAACAGTTGTCTAAAAGCTGGGTCCAAACATGGGTCTAGATCTAGGCATCAACCAACCCACAAATTAAAACAATGAACTGAACCACCCAGCCCAGGTGAGGATGCCACTGCATGGCCTCCTTGCCATCAGGGGGTGTGAGAAATGCACCTGCCCCAGAAATGGGTGTGACATCTCCTGCCACACCCCTACATCCTTTAAAGGGACCCCCATTCCTTACCAATGAGTGAGTAAACCCCAGAGAAATCTGATTTTCAAAAGCAAAAACTCAAAACCCAATTCTGTCAAGTTTTCCATCTGTACAAAATTACCTTCCAGGTCTACAATTATCATTTTTTAAAGTAAAGTACTTAATCATTATTCTCTCCACTAGGGCCTCCAAAGGAAAGTACTGTAAGGGTTTATCCACATGTTGAAAATACCCCTCAAAGAATTTGCTCAAAAAATGAGCTGTCTTGATGGGACCCTAAATTGTACATGAGAAAAGCCTTTGTGTCTTTTCCCAACTTTTTAAAAAAATCTCCAGTGATACGCACATTTTCGTTCATTAAGACAAGCGATTTGACATGAATGGCTTCCCCCTGCAGAACACAGTGCAAACCTGATTGGCTGGACAAACACAGTTTAAGGCGATAAAATGAAGGTTTGTGCTATCTTTTTTTCTGTCTTTATTTTTGGGAAAGGTGGAATATCGCTTGTGCGCACCATAGAAATTGTTTTTTTAAAAAAAGTTCAGCAGTGACAGATTTAAAAATGTGAGTAATCCACATTTATGGGGGCTGTATGACCATTAAGACAGGTCACAGCTGCTGCGACTTGCTATTACTGTGAGGCAGTCCATTTTTTCCCCTTCGTGCAGACAAGCCCTAAAACATTTAAAGCATTCTTCAAAAATAGAAACGGTTTTAACAACTAATTTTAAAAATACCAGATGGGATATGATAGTTTTGACTCTGATACTTTTGATATTGTTCCCAATATATAGTTAATTTCATTCAAAGCAGAGTGCAGTGATTTACAGTTTTGTTCCACAAGAACAATCCTTTTGGAAATACGTTTGCTTTGTTTGAAAGAACAGTTGTTCCTTTCAGACTACACGTTTTAAAACACTATTTAAACAGATACTTTTCTTTTTCCTCAGACTTCTGAATTTTGTACTTCAGTCCAAAACCAACAGTGTTCTTATTCAAGAGCCTATTGGCTCTTTTTCATTTTGGTGATCACTTGGAACTTGTACAACCTTGTCCATCTCTGTCTGATACAATGATGAAAACGTTCCAAATATATTTGACAGAACAAACTGTGTGAATGCAAACACGATTAGTATGATACCCACAATGAACTGCTAACAATAAAAACAGACCAAAATAAATCTACACAAAATACACACCCACCACCAAAAATATTATTTCTTATCTTTTGGTATGTGTGTGTATGAGCTTTCAAGTCGTCTGTCAACTTATGGCGACCCCATGAACTTCACAGAGTTTTCTTAGGCATATAGGCCTAAACACACATATAGTATCCACAAAACAACTATGCATTAGAAAAAGAAAAGCAAATATTATCTTTGTGGTGACAATAGAACCAACAACGATTTTCCAAATGAAATAAACCTCACATTATATTACTGTGGTAGGCATTTCCACAAGTACAAAAGTATAATTTCTAGATTAAAATTTATCTGAGAGCTTTTTATTCTTGGGCAATTAGTACAGAAAACAGTATTTTAAAAGACTATGTAGAAGTAGTTTGAAATATCTTTTAAAAGTGAGAGATCTGATCAGACCAAGAGCCTTACTAGAAATATATCAGGAAATGGGACAGCTGGTGATTTGCTTATTACACACAATGACACATAATTCCACTGCTCCCCTATAGCCTTCTGCTATCAGTTTTTAATGGTTTTGGCCTAATAAATGAACAAGACTGCCCCCTCCTTTTTGTTTTATCATTATCTTTACACTGGGCAGAGAATACCTTCCTGTGACAATCAGCACCCTGAATCAAAGATATAACAAGCCCATAGGTTGCATGTTAAAGACACATTTTATAAAATGGAGATGCGAGCCAATGTCAGCCAGGATATAAGGAACTGCAATATTAATGTTGTTTGCCCAATAGGGCCTTAAATGTTTGTTTCTCAACACTTCCCTCCACCCTACAACAATGTACCATGACAAACTATTTTTGAAAATGTGGTGGGTCAGTCAGCTGATCAAACAAACAAAAAAAGAAAGAAAGAAAGAAAGAAAAAGAACCAAACATAACTTGGGTGATTACATTTTAGTTATGGCTTTTATGGTATGTGTGTGACTCAAAACATTCAGTTGGGAAAAGATTGGTGTACAGTTGGAGAAAAATGGGTAAAAAGATTTAAGACACATGCTTTGAGAGTGTTTATTAAGAGCTTTTATGTCTTATAAATATATTAAAATATATAGAGTGGGCCTTCAGTATCTGCTGGGGATTCATTCAAGGATCCCCTGTGGATACCAAAACCTGTGGATGTTCAAGTTCCATTATATACAGTGTCATAGTAAAATGGTGTATCTTATATAAAATTGTGAACAGCAAGGTTTGCTTTTTAGAATTTTTGAGCCACGGTTGGTTGAATCCATGGATGCAGAACCCATGGATACGGAAGGCCAACTGTAATTTAACAAATTATATAACAGTAAAATGGCACTTATGCAACTCATAGTTTACGAAGTTACTAGTAATTCAATGGGTCTACTTTAGTTGGTACTAACAATAGTATTTAATTAATCCACAGAGCTTCTACACTTAAAATAAATTGCACAAATTACTTATTTTTGGTTGGAACCTCCTCTTCCTCATCTTCTACTTCATGCAGGTAAAGATTTAAGCACATCCTTGTAAATATCTTTGAGGTCCTCCTGTTCTAATGCCTTAGGCTTGTTTTGCTTGCTCTTTTGCAGCCAATGCAAAACAGCTGGTCTGCAGTTGCTGTCAGTTATTGGTGGCATATTATCATAGCTGTAAAGACAGTACTAGTTTTGTTTCCATGGGATAGTTGAATGCTGTGTTGCTACATTTGCACTTTGCATCTCTCAGCTTCAGTACTGCAGGGTTTGTACTGCAGTACTAGTTATATTCTTGCAATTTCAGTGACCCTGCAAAGAATCTTGGTCTCTCAAAGCCATGGTGTGCACACTCACAGCACTCCCACTGTCCAATACATATTCCTACATCATCCTCAGATCTGCAAGATACCAGTGAGTGTCCAAACTGTCTTGGGTTCTCCTTCTGGGGAAAAGACTAGAGAATGATTTGGTTCTCTATTTCATCCATATCTAACAAATGCTACCTGATGATCACAGCATTTCAACTTGACCATGAGCCATCCTGGAAGGTGCTCCTCTTTCATGGTTCATTTTAAGATTTATTTTCCCTACTGAACAATCAACTACATGCCCCTGAAGATTTTATAAGAGAGAGTGAGGGGGAAATGAATAGGTTCATGTAAGCATTGCAATGGATCTGTGTTGTTAGTTCTTTCACTTTGAAGCAGGATCTCTGTTTCACTTTATCTGTCTTTTGCTCAATATGTCAGGAGGCCTTGTACCTACCCAGTTCAGCCTATAAAGCCTTGCTGTCTGGTGGGCCTAGTTGCTGGGCCATATCTCAGTCTGTCTGGGAGTCTCTGTGAGCTTGTGCAGCAGGTGCTATAAACTGAATGGAGATCAGGCAGCTTGGAAAACAAAAACAAAAAAACACAAGGAAACTTCAGGCCCTGCACACAAGACTGGAAGTTTAGTGGGAGGTCTTTCTTGATATATTTTTTTCAAGCTGTGTAATGAAAGACAGACTAACCAGGGCTGGATTCTATCAAAGATCTGAGCAAGAAGTCACTCAAGAGCTGAGGACAACTGGAACTGTTGGGACTTTTTCAGCCAGGACTTACCATGCAAGGAGACTCCGGAACAGTTACGACACTGTTGTGCGGCAGGAGGTCCATTTCAGATGATGCTGTCCCTCTCTTGGCATCATCCGTGACTGTTCTGGGTATGATTGAAGGCAGCCGTGCCATTTTTTTACTCACAGACAACTTCCGTGAGTAAAAAATGGTGCAGTTGCCTTCAATCATACCCGGAACAGTCACAGACGACACCGAGAGAGGGACAGCGTTGTCCAAAATGGACCCCCTGCTGCACGACAGTGTCGTAACTGTTCCGGAGTCTCCTTGTGCGGTAGGTCCTGTCTGAAAAAGTCCACAGAGACAGTTTTTAAAGGCCCCTGCTGGGTCAGACAAGCTCAATGTGAGGCTTGTGTGTGTATATTATAGCTGACAAGGAAGTACTTCAGAGAAACTGTTCCCAAATATGGTTTTTCCAAAAAGTAAAGTGACTTTAAACATTTGCTAGACATAGGAATGCAGCTTCCTTTTTCATGCATCTGTTTGAACCATTTTAGAACTGCTCCAGTTGCTTTGAAAACTTTTATTTTTTTCCCCCTAAAGCAGTTTTGTTTTAATTTCTGGACCTGAATGTGATGGAATAGGCTGATTACAGAGGACCAGTGGAGTTTTCAAATTAAAATACTTGCAAAAGCTATGTTGTCCTTTGACACTGAAGATGAAAATGATGGTGAATAGCTTACATTTCTCATGAATATAGAACCAGGTTAAAACACATTCCATACCATTAAGTGAACACAATATAGCAAAGCTGGTGAAAGAATTTGTAACTAGATACAGTCCCACTTACTTTTTTTCATGACTAAGAGCCCATGAAATAAGCCAGTGGAAAATATGGGTGAAAGTGAGCACACACACATTCTGTCAAGCAAAGCAAAACTCACAAGAAAAGCTCTACACACACACACACACACACACACACACACACACACAATGACCATAGATGCTCTGATCTCTCAGATTCAAAGATACTCTCACAGAAGAAATGGTCATAACCAGCTAAAACCAGCTATGTCTTGTTCCTACATATAAATAATAATATACCGCACAAACTACTCACTCTTAGGAGTCCCACAATAGCCCTCTGAATTACCAAGATGGCTCTAGTTTGTGTTGTTTGATATTTGCAGTCAAACACTTTTGGGGAACTGAGAACAGTGCAAAAGTGAGATCTTGAAGAAGAAGGTGATGGCTAGGCATTCCATTTCAGTGCATGCACTGGACACAACTAGACACCAAATCAGTTATTTCTTTTTTAAGTGAATAGAAAGTGCTGGAGACATGCACCCCATGCCCAGTTCTTTTCCCCCTGATCCCCCATGTTGGCTGCAAAAGTGTGAAAAGGAATTGTTATAACTGTGTTTGCATGAACACAATTACAGAACTGTATGCAAGCAGAAGCCCTGCCCTATAAAGGTTTCTAGTTATGTGGAGATCTGTAATTTTGTTTGGCTGTACACAGTTACAGCTCCTTTTGAGATATTCTCCACCAATACATATGTTGAGTATACCCCTTGAAATGGTTTTTTAAAACTGATTTTCACTGTGTGAAAGAATTCAGCACTCCACCCATGCCTACTGATGCTTTCCTCTGAATTTCACTGGATTTTGCACATAGATATCTGACATCACATCTACTTGGGCCCTGATTCTAGATCTCTAAAACCATTTTCTGTCTTTCCCAGATCCTACTTTTTCCAGGTGCCAGTGACAGCTCCTTAAATTATAATGAACAAAGCTCCCACCACATTTTTCTTCTAAGCTGCATCAAACAATCTAGTACATTATAGGTGCTACTAGTAAATATTCTATCAAGAGGGCTCTGATGATAAATTCAACTGAGAAGTGCAACTTATTTCAACATTTTTTAAAATTCCATTTTTCCTGGAAATCAAATTTTGGTTTAACTAATTATCTAACTAATCATCTAGGCGATTTTATAGTACTGAGCCTGTGTTTGGTTGTAGGATGCATCTCTGATCCTATCCAGTAAGGTAGCTAGAACCAGTGATGGGGGGGGGCTCAAAAAGGCAGAAGGGGTGTGATCTAATTTTACTGCCACTATCAATCCAATGTCTCAAACAGGAAGCTCACTATGTCTCATTGGAGAGCTGTATCTGATGCATAAAGCTGTGCCATTGTTGTTTTAATTTCAATTAATGGAATCTACACATGACAAAACTCTGCAAGATTACCAGGATTCATCTTTTATTCTTATTGGTGAACATTTTGTAGATTATGTGTACTCTATGGGATGTTTAATATATACCTGCTACAAATATGCAGCAAATTAGGTAGCAAAGCTTGTGCCAAGCAAGTTATTGAAGAAATTAAATAGGGAGTTAAATGAGTCCTTTCTTGGATGACTACTGCTATTTATATAACAGAACAGTACCAAGCCATTGTGTTTCGATTGTAGTTTTTCTGTGTGGGTAAACATCATGAGGGGGGAAATTCCACAGCTAGATCTCTTTCATCTCTTGAAACTCATTGAAAGTGGCTGTATTCTTATGACATATGATAGGGAAAAGTAGCAGAATACTAACCGCAGTCCAATGTGGGGGGATTAAATAAATTTAAAGAACAAACATTCCAGATACACCATTTCAAAGATGGGAGGTGGGGAGAGACAAAGTAAAGTCCACAGTCACTTACTGCCCAGGTTTTTGTCAGTCTGAAAATAGGTGCGCTTTGCAGAGCTGATACCACAGACATGAGGGAATGAAGGTTGTTCAGTTCTAGAAGTTTCTGAGGAGGGGGGGGGAGAAGAAAGATTTTAAAAAAGAACATCAGTTTCCCGCTTGTGTTTGGAATGTTCCAGCTCACTCAACAAAATAATAGACCTTCCAGGGGCTTGCTCTTTATATCATAAATTAAAATATGCCCTAAAGATTAGAATGCCTTACTGTGATGTGAAACTCCACAATGTAGCAATAGGAAACCAAATTACAAAATACAAATGTCTCTTCTCATGCTCTGCTTGTTGCCTTATGAACAGTCTAGTCTCCTTCCTGAAAATCTTTGACCTTCTGATATAAAAGCAATTTTAATTCTGGAGGTGAGGCAGATGGAAAAGCAAATACTCAATATGATGAGGCATGGATGGTGGGTCTTGACATCACAGAACATACAGAAGTGACTCATTGACTGGTTTATGGTACATATATTTCTTAATACGGAAACCTCTTGTCTACTGTTGCTAAGCTCATACATTTCAGGAAAAGAGATTCTACCTAAGCATTAGGAAGAACTTCCTGAGGGTGAGAGCTGTCTGACAGTGGAATACAGCAATACACTGCCTCAGAGTGTGGTGGAGTCCCCTTCTTTGGAGGTTTTTAAACAGAGGCTGGGTGCCATCTGTCGGGAGTGATTTGATTGTGTATTCCTGCAAAGCAGGGGTTGGATTGGATGGCCCTCATGTTCTCTTCCAACTCTGCGATTTCTTGCTCTTCTCGATGGTAGAGAAAATCTCACAGACTCTATAGTTCAATTTGATATCTGTCAATTTGATGCTGTGTTTTAATTTTTTCAATTTGTTTACTGCTCTGATAACACATGTTACATAGACTAATAAATAAAGAACTTCAGAGTTTGGTATTATTTTTAGGCTGGGGAAGTATTTGTACTAGCTCATTGGGTGACCATGGCCCAGTCATTCAGTCTAGGAAGAAAACTGAAATTTCTCATTCACACCTCTTTAGAAGTAGACTGGCCAAGAAATCAACCTAAAGCATTTCCAGATACCTAATGAAGACAAATGTTAAATGAGCAACTATTAACAAAGCAAAGGGAAGAGGGTGAGATTTTGTTGTTGGGAAGATGAACAATGCACATAATAACTAAGAATGATTGCTGCCTCTCAAAACTGCTGCCTCTTAAAACTGATTTTTGCACTTTTAAAATGGAAATTGGAAATATCATGTTGGCCATATCTTGCCAATCATACTAAACACAGGCTATACTAACAAGAGCAAAGTTATGGGAAATAACTCTAGTACAATCTGCACAGCAAAAGTAATTAAAAATTCAACTTCGCTCATGGGAGTTTGTGGAAATTCCACACCAACTGATGTTGCCATTCTCAAATGTTCTTTGTACATGCAAAGGACAACGTTTTGTTGGATACTTGTGCTGGAAGGCATGTGGATATACTTGGCTACAAAGAGAGGAAGGCTGGTGTCTCAAGCTGCCTGATTCTCCAACACTGGCCTTCCAGGGAGATGTGACATCCATGGAGTTAAAAGATCTCTAGGGAGGATGGTTTCCAAAATCACTTTTCCTCTGCCACAGGCAATTTTACAAGCCAATCTTCCCAGAGTGCGTTTAGCTCTAAGCCTTCTCCTGACAACCACCATGATGAAACTGCCTCCCTTCCTTCACAGCTGTTATGTAACCGAAGTAAAAGCATACTATGTTAGTGTAACACACCACAACACTGGCGTGGTATACCCACAATATTCCAGCCAGATACTTGCTCAAAGGGGCTGGTTTATTATTCCCATCCCCATGACATCGTTAGATTTAGTTTTCCATCCTCCTGAAGTTATTTTACTATCTTGTTGACTAGGAAGGTCCATTACTATTATATACAACCTGATGACCTCCAGACATTGGAAGGATATAAAGAACGATGTCAAGCTTGAACAAGATAGTATGTCCTGGTCTGAGATGTATTTTCAGACACAAGACTAAAATGGAGATGGTCTGAGGTGGATAATGACAAAACCAATAATGAAGTCAGAGTAAACAGTGGGGGGGGGAGTGGGGAGAGGCGGAGAAAAAGAGGGCAGCATGAGAGAAGCATAGATTTTCGGACAGGGTATAACTAGACCAATGGTTCAGCTTGCAGAAGTACACTGCTTTTCATTATGCCAGCTACACAGATGTTCATCCAAACTTCAGTTTACTTATATTATTAGCTCAATTTCTTGCCAGTTTCCCAAAGTGCCTCTTTAATTGAATAAAATTTCTTGCTATAAATAAAAATTACTCTTAAAAAATGTACAACTAATGTGTGGGCAGAATCACTTAGTGGGTCTGTATCATGCATGTTTCTGAAGTGCTTTCCAAGGACCAGAAATCTTCTTTTGAATGTTCTTTTACTTTATATTTGATTCTGGAATGCCCTGATTAAAAAATAATAACGTAAGTATATCTAAGATATACTAAGTATATCAGGATGGGAGACAGAGTGGTGTAGTGGTTTGAGTGTTGGACTAGGACATGGGGAGACCAGGGTTCAAATCCCTGCTTGGCCATGAAAACCTTGGGCAAGTCACACTCTCTCAACCTCAGAGGAAGGCAAGAGCAAACCACCTCTGAACAAATTCTACCAAGAAAACCCAATAATAGTTTCACCTTAGGGTTGCCATAAGTCAGAAATGACTTGAAGGTACACAACAACAACATCATCATCTTAGTATGTCTAAATGATAGTATATAGACTGTCTGAGAGATTTGTGTTTGGTGGCATTATATTTCTTGAAATTCTGATGTGCTTACAAGTTCATCCCATCTTATAAGAATTAAAGGAACAGCAAAGTGAAAAATGTGTAGAGGTAGATAATAATCAGTGTTATATGTTCCATACTCTGGGAGTCCTATTACATTTATTAAATGATATATCATTATCACAGGTTCCTAGGTTAAAAAATGCTCATATTTAATTAACAATGCAGCTGCTCCATTTTAACGGTAATACAATCTCATTAATAGGTCAAACTTCTGTGGGTCAGAACAGTTAAGATGATTTAAATCACATTAAAATTAGTTGATACTGTAGATACAGTCTATTCATATGAGACGTCTGGATATGTTTAATCGCTAACAATAATGTTTGAGCTGGTTCAGTTACCCTGGCTCCTTCAAATAACATTTTCTATTTCAACTCTACAAGAGAAGCAGAGGGTGAATGCAAAAAGAAAAGAATATTTCGAGAAAGACTTATTTAAAAATAACAAGCTTACCTTTGCTATTTTCACAAAATGGCTCAATATTTCTGCCCTTATTTTTAAGGTCTGTGCTGTTAAAATTTCTCGTACAACCCAGAAACTGACCTGTAAATAGCATATATACTGAATTTAGTTTTTTAAAAAATAAGCATGCTTTAGTGGATTAAAAACTCTCATAACACTTATGTCAGTGTCTTCATCAGTTCGTTGTCTGAATGAATTCATCTCTGCATTTTATGAGGGTTATACCTGTTTTCTTGTTATTTTAAGGAACCTAGTAATTTAATTGCTCACAATGGTGGTATAAACCTAAATATTTGTACCAGATATATTTGTATACTCGTATTATCATATTCGTGTTTGTATCCTGCCCATATTCTTAAGATCTTTGAGGGAAGATTTTCTCTTGGTCCCACTACCACCACATGCATGCCCGGTGAGGACACAGAAGAAAACCTTCTCAGAGGTTGTTCCCAAGTTGTAGAATGCCCTTTCCCCGGGAGGCCTGGATGGCCCCCTCCTTACTGTCTTTCTGCTGGCAAGTAAAGACTTTTTTTATTTAAGGAGGCATTTGGTTTTTAATATGTGTGGCAGATGGAGCTTTCAATGGGTGTGTATTGTGTTTCTATATTGTTATGTTTTAAATGTGTTTTTAAAACTGCTTTAACTCGCATTTTTAACTTCTGTTTTTTTAAACAGAGGTTTGCTTTTATTGTGTTTCAACTTTTGCATTTTTTTAAAAAATCGTATTGTGTTTTAAAAGGTTGCATGGAGCCTTGAATCCTGTGTTGGGAGAAAGGCAGGATATAAAATCAATCAATCAGAAAAATTGCTGGCATCAATTAGTTACTTTTCAATAATATGTTCTGAAAGAGTGAAATAACAAAAGAAACAATCACAAACCATGATACTAAGAAACTAATTATGTGAATACAACTTCTGCAAAATGACTTCCAGTGTTTTGATATGACTGCTGCACAATTGCCTATGGTGCTGGAATTCTTGTTGCTGCTGCTCCTAAGCAGTTGGGAGTCAGATATCTTTGGCAATCTACTGCAGTCAACCAGAGATTTACCAGTAGATACCAATGGTTTTCAGTAGATTGTCAAGGATTTCTGACTCCCAGCTGCTTAATAATGATGACAACAAAATTCTGCCATAAATTAGACTGCTGAAATGAAATTGGGGAGTGAGGAGTAGAATTTATAGGGATGCAGTAGAAGCCTCAAAACTAATTTTCTGGCTCAAAATCCTTTAATTCTAAGCATATGTTTTATGAATCAAGGTCCAATTGGTGGTTTCAGGGCTCTGTGGAAAAACACAGTAGATTCATCATGCCTAAAATCTGTGCATTCCTGCTGTAGGAAACAAGACAGAGCCATAATTCCATTATAATTTGCTACTCAGTCAAGCATAGCTGTTAAAAATGTTCAGATATAGCAACTGTATCCTGCTGCACAGTTCAAATTTAATTTTTATTGACTCTACAAAGACACTATCTGTTCATTAACTCTAATTAGAAACATTACCTGATTAAATCTCCTTGTAAAGGCAACAACATTAGGGGCAAGGATGTGTTTTTCTTTCTTATTCCATCCACAACTTGCTAGTTCCTAGAAGATACAACACAATACTGTTTCAAAAATTGTGAGATGCCTTTCACAACAACTTTTCAAAGAAAAAGAAAAACAGTGAAGAAATATTATTTCTGAATTCCAAATAGATAAAATTTAAAACAGGACAGCATTCTACCCAATCCTGTTCAAGGAGTAGACAGAACCAGCTCTTTACCCTTGCCTTCAACAGAGAACGCAACAAAATAAATCTTTTGGCAATGTGTTGATTTTTCTAATGAGTTTAGAAATAAAAGTTTCCTAAGAACTGGAAAGCTTAATTTTGCTAGTACAAGCTACAAAAAAACCTTATCAAATCTTTTATTGTAAAATCCCATGATCAAGCAAGATTTTATTACTAGTTAAAACTTTCATTTCATTAAGATACAAAACATACTCCCTATGGGCATTCTTTTCTTGGTAACAATTCAAATAAGATCATCTAGAGTTTTATGGTTCTTTACCAATGAAGCCAAACATATCTATTGCTTGCTTATGGCTAAACTGCTTCTCACTATCACTAGATTCTATATAAGATGACCATGTTTGGCTAAAAAGTCAACCCTGCACCAGGCCTGCTGTATTATTCAATGAGAATGATTAGAATAAATTTGCTAATAATTTGAATAGATTATGATGCACAAATTAAGAAAGTACAGTACATGTAACAGTGAAATTTATTCTCAAAGCATTATACTTGAGACAGCAGTTTGTTAATCAGGACATCTTGTTGCAATATCTTATTTTCTAATACTGCTGCCATTTATCCTTAAATGTAGGTGAGGAAATCCTCTGAAATGCCACAGAAGTTTTATTTGGCTTGGGAGGGTATATTGCAGTAATGTCAGTGCAATGAATGTCTTTATTCAACCTCAGTGGCATGGAAATGCTTTTACCCATCACTAGCTCAAGGTAACAATCATCCTCTATAATACTGCCAGATTCTCCCAAGTGGAAAGATACTGAGCACAGGCGTCTGAGACATACAAAACAATGTTTCTTAGTTTTATTCTTCAGTAGCATATGCTACAATGGCTACTACATAAAAATATTGCAGTTTCACTGTGACTGCACTCAAGATCCATTTTGGATTCCAGGCAAATAGCCACCCTGCTCCTCCAACCATCAACAGAGAGCTAAGAATAGTGAAAGTTCTCCTATGTTCATAGCATGTACCTTGTCCATGCAAGGACCTCCTTGTTCTTTTCTTTTTTAAATTTAAAATGTGCCAGACTCACACAGTTTTTGGTTGAGCCCACCAAACCCCAATTGCCAAATTCCTAGATCCATAGCCCATGCCAACCCACCCCCAAAAGTTGTGACAGAAAAAGAAAACAGTAATCCGCCATCAAGTATTGACAAAATTAAAGAAAAGGTGGATGAGATGAAGTTCTAAAGCCAACTGAGGCTGGAGTGTTGGGGAGCAGCCTTATATATCTAAATCTCTGATCAGAGTGAAAACTGCAGCCAGGCTACTCCAGTCCTACCTGCCAGCCAAAGAATTTGAATTTCATTGGCTGGCATTTCCACTTCTTCCCAAATTGTGTAGTCTTCTGGGAAGATGCACCAATGCTGGCACCATTACCAGCATGACACCACCCTTCCACTCTGCACCACCCCAGATCTCAAACTGGCTCCCAGGTAAGTCATAGAGCAGGCTTCTGCCTGCAGACATTACTCAGCTTGAGAAAGCTAGTCAGGATCTTCTGAGCACTGGCTCTGCACAGAGAAGAGCGGACTTTGCATTTTCCTGGTCTCTCAGCAGAAAGCTCTGGAGAGACAGTGTCTTGTGTTTTCACCAAAAGAAGGTTCCATATGTATTTGACTAGATATCTTTTAAACTGGATGCCTATGTACACCTAAGAACTATGCATGAAAAATAGTATAATCCAAAATAGAAAAGGTTATTTTTTGCCAAGGGAGAAAAAGGAGGCTAATTTCACATCATTATTTCTTGCTGTTCCAAATCCATTCTACAGCTTCACTCTTCAATTACTAGCTCAGGTTACTACAAAACACAAATCAATATAGCATCTATATTCAGATTTTTACCAACTGTTTACATAGCATCCTGGAAACGAGTTCACCAGATCATGCACTCTAAATAACATTTGTCTGTGCTTCTGATAACTACGGCGCTTTGAGAAAATCTGTTGTGCAAGTTACTCCAGCACAAGCAGTGTAGAAGCTGAGCATGCCAAGGAAGGGAACCAGCCAGAATGGTATAGATGTGCTTCCAAGAATTCTATATGCATGTGATAAACTGAATGTCCTGTAGGGATCCAAAGGCTCAACTGTTGTTCTGTGAACAACAGGAAAAAGCAATTCATGTTCCTTAACGCTAGTTTCCACCATATATTTGCCATTGCTAATGATGTGAGTTCATACATGTCACCCCCCACTTGTGAGGGATATCTGGTGGTCTGAGAGCATGGAAAACATTTGTTCACAAGGAACAGGGTGGATGTCTGCTACGTGTGACAGCATAAATGAAATTACAATTGAACAGAGGAGTGGATAAAAATAGTAAAAACAGGCCTGTAAATATCAACAGGAACAATCTTTATTCCAATAAGTACAAGCCAGGAAAATATGCACGTCTGTGTCTAGCAAATGCATTTCAAGTTTATGTTTTGATTATTTAACAGCAGGTTTTAACACAAAAGATTTTCTGAAACAAATAGTTTTGGCTACAGTATTTTAGCTATATCCCATAAACACTGTGCTGTATGAGAGAAAGAGAAGTCCCTTATTTTTTTGTTTTTCTCATTTACCTTCAAACATGTTTGCTGATTTTCAGAAGGTTTTCTCAACTGACTGTGACAGAATACAATATACATGCATCTCCATATAGTCATTCTTAGTGATGACAAAATGGGAGAAATAATAAATGAGGTATTTCCTTGGAAACATCTAGATTATTTAGATACATTACCAAAATCTTGGCAGGGATCCAGGGTATAGTAAATTCAAATTATTCAAATCCTGACAATAAACTGTGACACACACACACAGAGAGAGGGCAGGGGGCATGCAGAAATATACCTTGTTGGAACAAATTGGGCCTCTATAGGTTTACTTCCTCTCAGCATTGATATTTCTCCCCTCTTCATTTGTTTCTAATCTAACACAGTGTACTGCATCATTAGCAGTTAAGCAGACACAACAGGATTGATTTTTTAAAACTGTATTTAAGACACCAGCAAAGTAATTCTTAAGTGGCAGTGGAAGCTGTAGTTGAAGAACTGCATATATAATTTTCAAGTCAATCTAATTGAAAATAGATTGATTTTTTTCAATTAGGTCTAGCTAATTCGAGTTTAGGTTTAGGTTTGGTTGGTATTTCTTTTAAGAAATGTATATTGCAGATGTTTTAAAGTCAACACAGGAACTAAACTTGGGAACATTTTCCTTAGAAGGTTACTGAGAAGTTAATTTAAGAAGTTGAATTTGCAAGACGAATTTGTTTTTGCTGTGTCTCGCCACATATATTTATAAAGTTAAATCTATCTAAGTTGCCCTTTTCCTATTTAGAAGCAAAAAATGTTCAAGCTGTTACGTAAATGTACCAACACATTTCTGACAGAGTTATACACTTCTCCTTTAAAAAGGAGAGAAGTGTCAGCCAGCACCATTATACTGTATGTGAAAACCAGCTGTTTCATTACATAATGTAATCTGCAAAGAGTTCAAACTTCCCTGTAAAATGTTCCATTCAAAATCACTTAAGGCATCTGGGATCTAAAACGAATTTATCTTAAGAACCTCATCTACACATAGAAATTATGCTGAAGCTTTACACAGGAAAGCAAGAGGATGGGGGGGGGGGAGGAAAACACCAGTGACAAACATTTTTAAAACTTATAAATAAGACAACTACACAAGATTTTAGTGGTCTTCTCACCTAAGTGGAGTAGCAGTCACCAGTAACAGTCAGAGGGTGGCAAATTGCATCCACCTGGCTCATAACAAATCCCTCCCCTTGTGTCGACACCACCACAGATACAAACCTATGCTATTACTCCATCTCTTTAAATCAGGGATGGGAATCCTGTCACCCAGAAGATGTTGTGGGACTGTAACTTCCAGCACTCCTCTTCACTGGCTACATATGTCAGCTAGGGAAATTGTAAATTGCAGTCAAACAACATCTGGAAAGATGAATGATTCCTGCCTTGTCCAGTTGGCACATGGTAATAAACCCAATCATGGTTGATTGCTCCTCTGTGCCATCCGAATAATAATATAGCAAACTATATTAGAATCATAGAATTGGAAGAGACCTCAAGGGCCATCCTGTCCAACCCCCTGTCATGCAGGAACACACAATCAAAGCACACCTGACAGATGGCCTTCCAGCCTCTGTTTAAAAAACTCCAAAGGAGACTCCACCACACTACAAGGCAGTGCATTCCACTGTCGAACAGCTCTTAGTCAGGAAATTCTTCCTAATGTTTAGGTGGAATCTCTTTTCCTGTAGTTTGAACCCATTGCTCCATGTCCTAGTCTCTGGAGCAGCAGAAAACAAGATTGCTCCATCCTCAGTATGACATCCCTTCAAATATTTAAACATGGCTATTATGTCCCATCTTCACCTTCTCTTCTCCAGGCAAAGCATACCCAGCTCCCTAAGCTGCTCCTCATATGGCATGGCTTCCAGACCTCCCACGATTTTAGTCGCCCTCCTCTGGACACGGTTCCAGCTTGTCCATATCCTTCTGGAATATTGGACACAATATTTCAGGTGAGGTCTGACTAAAGCAAAATAGAGTGGCACTATTACTTCCCTTGATCTAGACACTATACTATACACCAGTGATGGTGAACCTATGACACGTGTGTCAGCACTTACACGCATAACCATTTCTGATGACACGTGGTCGTGAGGCGGCCGCATGCCGAGAAGAATGTTTCATCCTCGGCTCCTGCATGGCCAAGTGCAGCAGCCAAGGATGAAACATTTGCTGCTCCTGAGGATGAAACATTTGCGACTAGAGTCTTGGTGTTAGAGACTAACTCTAAGGACATTTTCAGACAAAAAAAAGTCATCCTGAGGACTCGGGACAGGTACGTGCCTGTTTTGTGGCAGGGGGCCAGTTTCTGACGATGCCGTCCCTCTCGCATTACCCTCCGTGTTCCTTCCGTGTCACATGGAAGGAAAAGGCGCCACTTTTTATTCACGAAGAACTTCCGTGAGTAAAAAGTGGTGCCTTTTCCTTCCATGCGACACAGAAGGAACATGGAAGGTAACGCGAGAGGGACGGTGTTGTCAGAAACTGGCCTCCTGCTGCGAAACAGGCGCGTACCTCTCCTGAGCCCTCAGGACAACTTTTCTGTGTCTGAAAATGTCCTAAGACTCTAGTCGCAAATGTTTCATCCTCTCCTATTAGATAATAATTAGTTTTTGGTTTATTAAATACAATTATATAGATGAATTACACAAAATAATATTTTTTCCTCAAAGTGACACACCACCTGAGCTATGCTCAGTTTTTTGGCGAAGTTTGACACACCAAGCTCAAAAGGTTGCCCATCACTGCTATACACTATACTCCTATTGATGCAGCCTAGAATCACATTGGCTTTTTTAGCTGCCACATCACACTGCTGACTCATGTTCAGCTTGTGGTCCACTAAAACTCCTACATCACTTTCGCATATACTGCCATCAAGCCAGGTGTCACCCATTCCATATCTGTGCTTTTCATTTTTACTGCCCAAGTGTAGTATCCTACATTTCTCCCTGTTGAAATTCATTTTGTTAGTTTTGGCCCAGCTTTCTAATCTGTTAAGGTCATTTTGAATTCTGATCCTGTCCTCTGGGGTATTAGCTATTCCTCCTAATTTGGTGTCATCTGAAAACTTGATATGCATGGCCTCTATTCCCTCATCCAAGTCATTGATAAAGATGTTGAATAGCACTGGGCCCAGGACAGGACTGGTCATTTCTCTCCAGGATGAAGAGGAGCCATTGATGACTACCCTTTGGATGTGGCCCATCAACCAATTACAGATCCACCTAACAGTTACATTGTTACTAACTTTTTTGCAAGAATATCACGGGGGACTTTGTAAAAGGCGTTACTGAAATCAAGATATACTACATCCACAGTATTCCCTTCATCTACCAAGTATGTAACTTTATCCAATAAAGAAATAAGATAGTCTGGCATGACTTGTTTTTCAAAAACCCAAGTTGATTTTTAGTGATCAATTCTGAAACGCTTCATTCATAATTAGCATTTACAAATTTTAAATATAAAAGTCTTTGTTTTATATAAACAAAATATTTATTTATTTATTTATCTATTTCTACCCCGCTCTTCAGCCACAAGGCTATCAGAGCAGCTTATAAATTGTTTTTTTAAGCAACAGCACATTTACACATCTACACTGCATTAAGCAGTTTCCAATGTGTGTTAGCTAATTGCCCCCACAAGCTGGGTACTCATTTTACCGACCTACGAAAGGATGGAAGGCTGAGTGAAAACTGTGAATATACCCCATACTGAAGAGACAAGTGAAAACTGCTACACCCTGCGTTTTGTATGTGTATCTTAGTTTCTGCCGTATGAGAAGCAGGGAAAAATGCTAACAAACCACAAATTTTGTAGTAAGACAACAAAGTCTGTTATTTGACAGAAACAGACTTACAATCTTAAGGACTAGGCTGGGAATGTATTTGGATATTTAGGTAAACTCAGCTCTGAAAACGTTTAACTTTTCAATAGGGTATTATCATCACAAGCAATGAAGGCCCCTGTATATTCTTCTTATGAACATGGCAGCATGTACTAGCTGCAGAAATGCATCTTGGATCTGAGTATTGTATGTCTCTACAGCACACAGAGGAATTATTGTTCTCTACCTCTGTAGACTATTCTATACACTACTTCATACTACTCAGTTCCTTGCATTCTGAGTAAGTAAAATCTTGTCTTAAAAAGCATTTCACGCATTCCAAAAGAGAAAACTATTTCATCTGAGGGTCCCCCCCCCCACCGCCGCCATGGTCTCCATAGTTTTCAATTTTTACACTGGAAAAAAAGAAAAAAATGTCCTTTGCCTCTGTGTTTTTCTCCCTTGGACGTTCGCATCTCGAAATGTACAAGCTAATATACAACTAACTTTTGAGATCTATTACAGAGTGTAAGCAATAGTATTATATACTCAAAAAGGCAATACTTGTTAACATTTACTGAAGGCTCTACTGACTTTCACTGAATGCAAAGTAATAATGTGTCACATCTTTACATATTTTTAATAGGTAACAACAGCTGTGGTAAAAGCTATCTAATCCTGACTTTTCTGTTTTTCTTGTTATCTTTTAAGGTTATAGAAATATCATAAGTCACCTCAGTTATCCAAAACAAAACAGAATGATTAACATAAATATTTAAGTAGCCCAATGTTCAACACACTGAGCTGCCAAAAACCACTTCCTCAGTCCTACAACAAGTGGTTTGTATTAGTAATGAGTTAGGCTATGTCTATACAAATTAACCAAGTAAGGAGCTGACAGAATTAAATTGGGAGAGGAACCTAATAAATGTGAATTGGGGATTCGTATAAAAATGCTTAACTACATAAATGAAAACAATTTTAAAATTTAAGATAGTTAGAGCAACTTGATATGCAAGATTTTTTAAAAAATTATCTTTATTAGTATTTGATTAAAACAGTATAAAAATAACATCAAACACAATCAAACAGAAAACATAGTACCTAAAGACAGATTAATAAACAAATAGATAAGAAAAGAAAGTCTCAAAGAATACCAAAAGAAAGAAAGAAAGATATTGATAGAAAGAAACTAAACTATGTTACCTACCTCTCTACCCTAACACATTTAAATAGCTTCCCAGTATCCCTGATTATACAATATTATTTAAATCTACCCTACTATAGATAGAGATAATGAAACTAAAAGATGATAAATTAAAGAGGGGATAATAGTAGATATGCAACAATCTTGACTCTACTTTATCAATCCTCTTTGAAATAAATTATGAAGCAATGATGTGTGCTATTATGGTTGCAAAAATCAGGGGGTGTATTAAGCAGCTGGTGGACTGCAATATATGGTCAGTGCTTTCCAGATGGCTCAAGAGACTGCAAGTTTGACAAGCTTGCCAGTTCACTTTCTTAATTTTAAAGAAAAATGCCTTAGTATCTACAAACATACGGCATTCATTAATGTTCGTAAAACATCCAACACTTTTCTTTGTCTCTTGGAATGCCTGTATATTCAGCAGTGGATAAAACTTCTACCAGAAAAGGTCAAACATAATGCTGAAGACTGTTCATTCTGAGTTATCCTTAAACTTCACGGCATTAGCATAGTGAGGAAAAGCAATGAATGGCTCTCAACCAACAAATTACTACATCACTATTCCTTTTCCTGGAGCCAAATGATAGGTTGCATTTGCCATTTGTTAACAGTTCTTTGGGTGGAAAGTCATTGCTGGTTTTGAGCTCCAATTTCTCAGAATCAAAGTTCATGCCCTCTCCCACTAGTATATTGTGTGTTTTGCTACCCACAATGATTTGAAAAGAGAACCCTAAGATCAGAGTGATAAGTGTTTTCATTTCAACACATGAGTAAACGTGTATGTTCCAAGAGATTAGGATTTTACTTTAAGTCACAACCTGTCCAGACAAACCAGTTTCATGAAGTCCCTGATCAAACTTGCTTTATTGACTGCAGCTGACTGGATTACGTAATTAAGGCAGAGAAATACCAATGCACATTTTACCTATAAATTACAAATGTTTTGTGATGCAAACAGTAAATCCAATTGTTAGTCCAAAATACAGTAGATCCACTGAATCAAATGGAATTTCCATAGGTATGAAACCAGTGCGGTGTAGTGGTCTGTGTTTTTGTCTGGAACTCTGGGAGTCCAGGGTTCAAATCCCTGCTCAGGCATGGAAGCACATTCGGTGACCTTGTGCAAGTCACACCCTATCAGACTAAGAGGAAAGCAATGACAAACCTCCTCTGAATATCTGAATATGTGAAGTCAACGGCTTTCATGGCTGGCATCCATAGATTTTCCTTGGTTTTTTTTCTGAGCTGTGAGGCTGTTTTCTGGAATAGTTTCTTTCTGATGTTTCGGCTGTATCTGTGGCTGGCATCCTCAGAGAAAAGATTCTCTGAGGATGCCAGCCACAGATGCAAGTGAAACGTCAGAAAGAAACTATTCCAGAAAATGGCCTCACAGCCCAGAAAAAAAACAAGGAAAATCTCCTCTGAATACATCTTGACAAGAGAACCCTATGATAGGGTTGCCATAAGTCAGAGTTGACTTGAAGGCACATAAGAAAAACAAAGAAAACCTGAAAATCTGCTACTAGTCAGTGTCAACAGTACTAAGTTATCTGGGCCAATGGTCTGATTATTAAGCTACAAAATAGCTTCCTCTGTCCTAATATACTCCTTTTTCTGGTGCACCGCTGACATTACCACAATTTTATCATGTTCTGGTACTACCCTTTAAATTATTAGTATCAGTCATTAAACCACATTATTGGCCTGACTAGCTTCATCAGCAAAGTTCAGATGTTACAGTCTAGTGAGATTTATTTTAAAAAGCACTGTAAACTGGGCAAGAGTGAAAGCTTCGTCCTGAAGATTCCTACCAAGGGCTAACACAATTAAGACATAAAGATCTGGCAGAGATAAACAGTGGCATGACCTGTCCTATATAAATTGATTCAAGTGCTTCGCTATGGTAGCACTGCTAAGTTCTGCTTTGAACCCAACTCTGAATTTAAATGCTCCTAATTTTTCTCTCCTAGTCCTTCTGTTTGAAGAATCATTAATTTCTGACCTTCTAAGAACCTGTTTGTCTTCAGTCTCTTATTCACTGTATTGGATTGCTATTGTATACAAAGATTTACAGTGAAGAAGCGTGATGCTCAGGCCCTGAGGGATCTTCCTATAACCATTATTTACAAGGGACTTTGAGATGGCCAAAAATTGGTAAGAAAATGCCCACAAACATCATGAGATGTTTAAAATTCATGATTTTAACATATCTTCAGGGGCATTAAAACACTTAACATTAAGCCAATAAGAATGTAGCATAGTATAACTATTATTGGGAACTATGTATATATTTAGCTCATACTGAGGCTAACATATCAAAAATCAAACCTGGAGAATACCACATGCTGAAAAGTAACAGTTTTTATCTGACAACACAGTCTTTAACAAAAAACCCAAAAAAGAAAAAAGAAAAAGGGCTGCTAGCAACATCATCAGCTGAATCTATTTGCTCCTAAGACACATGGCACGTGTTCAAGTACAGATGTAAGCAATTATATATCAGAGCTCTGACTGCATTTACCAGATATTTGACAAATTTAGTCACTTTCTTATACTCACTAGAGAGTAAGAAACCTATATATTACGCCATGTGCAAAACTTCAGATTTTTCCTTGCCTTCTGCCAACCTTTAACTCAGCATCTACATGTATTCCTTAGAAGGCCTATGTTTTCACTACTTTGACCTGTAAAAGAATAGGTTGTTTTCATGCCACTGTAGCTATTGGAATGGCCATATGCAGTCACACAGATGAACTCTGCATCTGTACGGAGCTTATTTCAGGAAGCTTTGCATCTTCTGATGGGCATAGCAGCCGTAAAAACAGAAGGAAAGCAGGAAGAGATAAGAGATGCATAGTGGCATGTGCAGTAATGAATGAGGCTGGGTTATGTGACTGCAGAGGGACGCCAGAAAGAACTAGTTAGAGAACTGAGGCCTATGTGCAAAATTATGTATGGCTAGAGAAGGTCAGGTAGCTTACCTGTAACCATAGATCTTTGAGTGGTCTTCTGTGAATTCACATAGTAGGTTATTCCTGTGCCTGTGCAGAGCAGTCGGTACCTTCTGGAATCACTAGGCAGAATAGTTTTTGATACATTTTGGCGGTAGCTCTGCACATCCTAGCATTTCCCTTAAAAGGAGTTCCCGCCTAATTCCCCTCAGTTCCATAAAGGACGGCACAATCAGCAGCATCAAGAACATTAAGCTTGAAAGATATTGCAGGACATAGAAGGGAAGGATAGACAGGTCTGTGTGAATTCACAGAAGACCACTCGAAGATCTATGATTACAGGTAAGCAACCTGACCATCTTCTTCGTGGTCTCTGTGAATCCACACAGTGGGTAGATTAGCAAGCTTCATAACCAGGAGGCGGGTATGTCATGCACACAAGCAAGACGAGGATAGTTGTAGTGCACAAAAAACAACCAGATTTATTAACAGCAAATTCAAAAGCACCACCTTTACTTACTGAATGGAGGACAAAAGCACAGCCCTTCCAAACGCAGCCTCACTGCGAGAACGAGTGTCAAGTCTGTAGTGAGAAATAAAAGTCATAGGTGTGGCCCAGGTAGCTGCCCAACAAATGTCCTCCAAGGGAACACCCAAGAGAAAGGCAGCTGAAGTCAAAACAGCTCTGGTGGTGTGCCACTGAATTTGTTTGGGCAGAGGTTTACAAGCCAACGTGTAGCACATCGTGATCATAGAGACAACCCATTTTGACAGGCATTGAGGTGAGACTGGAGCACCTTGCTTGGAATCTGCATAAGCCATGAACAAATGTGGATCCTTTCGAAGTGGAGCAGTTCACTGAGTGTAAAACACGAGCCCTCTGGACGTCAAGGGAGTGGAGAGCCCATTCAAAGTCATCCTTTGGGTCTTGCATCAGAGCTGGCAGGATGATGGGCTGGTTGAGGTGGAAGCTAGAAACCACCTTTGGGAGGAAAGACAAGTCTGGTTTGAGGACCACCTTGTGCTTATGGAACGACAGGTACGGAGCATCAGAACGTAAGGCACATAGTTCACCAGCCCGGCGGGCTGATGTAATGGCAACAAGAAAGGCCGTTTTCCACGAGAGGAGTCTCAAGTCTGCAGTGGCCATGGGTTTGAAGGGTTGTCTAGAAAGCTGAGATAGAACCAATTCGAGGCTCCAGACCAGAGTGGGCTCAGCCACAGGAGGATGAAGGTTGGTGTAACCCTTCAGGAACTTCTTGATGACTGGATCACGAAATGGAGAGGGTTGACCCCAAGTTTGAAGTTCAACAGAAATAGTGGCAAGGTAGCCCCTCAGTGACGAAATGGCCAACCCCGGACTCAAACGGTGAAGAAGGAACTGGAGCACCGAAACAGTGGTGGCAGATTCAACAGTGAGATCATGAGAGGTAATAAAGTCCAAGAATCACTTCCACTTGTAAGAATAGAACCAATGAGTAGCCAGACGGAGAGAGGTGTCAACCACAGCCTGGATGTCATCTGGCAATGGAATCAGCAACTGGTTCACCGGTACTGATGGTGGAATCAGTGTTGAATTCTCCACACAGTTAATCTCAGTGTCTCTAGGTCTGGGTATCTGACCCTGCAGTCTTGGACAGTCAGTAGGTCTGGTTGGTAAAGTAGATGGACGAAACAGTGCCATGCTAGGTGGAGGAGAGGGGCGAACCACGGTTGCTGGGGCCACCACGGTGTCACCACAATTGCGTTCGATCAGTCTCGACGAAGTTTGGAGACTACCCTAGCCAAGAGTGTGTCATTGATATGCAGAGTGCGGTCATTCACCGTTCATCCAAACAGTAATACATGCAGCAAAACAGTATATACATGTACAAAATACATGAGCTTTTCTGAGCAAAACAAGTACTCCTCTGGTGCAAAGAAAAAAACATCTGAAAAATGCTTTATGGCTTTTATTAATAATAAACAAGTGAGAACAAAATAACCATTAGAAGACATTCACCCATGCTTCTATATGTCCAAGATTCTTCTGGAGCTAAGACAAAGTGCTCCTCAAAAAAGAAAAACACACAGGCTTGAAACTTAAAACTAGCTCCAATAACCCCTCCCAGTTATATAGCCTCTGAACACCCAATCTTTGCGAGAAACGAAAGAAGAAATAATTCCTAGTTTCGATTTCTCATTTTCAACCCTCCAAATAACAACAGAACAGAATAACAAAAATAGCAGAAAAAAAAATAACAGAATAACAAAAATAGACAGATTTATGAGCTTCTGATAGACGAGCTGGCGCCTTGTACTCTGGTGAAAAATTACTCAGGGAGGGAGAGACAAACTTCTAATCACAATATCTATTTTCCCTGACAGAGTGGGAACAGTGGGAACAGGTACAGAAGAGGACCGCTCCAACAAAACAGGAAGGCATCTCCCCTCGATCCTCGAGCTTGAAACCATGCACAATATTGATGGCACTGCCTGTTGGTGGGACTTGCAAACAGGTCCACTGCTGGGGTACCCCAGCAACGGAACAGGTTGTGAACTACACTGCGGTACAACATCCACTCATGGATGGAGGAACTTGAATGGCTGAATTCGTCGGCAAGAGTGTTCTCTTCCCCCGGCAGGTGGATGGAGTGGGGAAGTATATTTCTTGAGACGCACCAGTCCCAAATTTCCATGGTCAGTGACAGCAGGGAAGGTGACCTTGTCCCACCTTGTTTGTTCAGGTAAAACATCACTGCAGTGTTGTCTGTTACCAGCAGCACCGTTCTCCCTGCTATCAGACTTCTGAAGGCTTGGAATGCTTTTTGGACAGCCATGAGTTCGAGGACGTTGATATATAAGTCCTTCTTGTTGGCATCCCAGGTGCCCTGAATCTTGTAGCCATTCAGATGTGCCCCCCATCCCCGTAGGGACGCATCCATGGTGATCATGATGTCAGGCTGCAGGGGATCAAACGGCATACCTGAAAGGATATTTGGAGGCTGCAGCCACAAGTTCAGAGAGTGGCGGAACGCCCGAGGCATGGTCAACAATTTGCCTGCAGAGTCTCGTACTGGATCGAAGACTTCCGGAAACCAGGCCTGTAGACGATGAAAGCGCAACTTGGCCAAGTATGTGACCACCGTCATGGCAGCCATATGGCTGAGAAGAACCTGTACTAAATGCACCGAGACTCGTCGGGACCAAAGGTAGCATGAAATCAAAGTCTGCAGAGTGTCAAAATGATTCCTCGGAAGGTAGGCCCTCACTATAGCCAAATCTAGAAGAGCCCCAATGAATTGAATGACCTGAACGGGATCAAGATGGGATTTCTCTAAGTTCACGATCAGTCCCAGGGTGTCCAACAAAATCAGTGTCAGGAGTACATCCCAGAATAGTTGAAGTTGGAAGTTCGTGACCAGCAACTAGTCGTCGATGTAGGGGGAGACAACTACACCGCGCTGATGGAGGAAGGCTGCCACCACTGACAAACACTTTGTAAAGACCCTCGTGCCATGGAGAGACCAAAGGACATAACATGGAATTGGAAGCATCATCCTCGATCTGGAATGCCAGGAACTGCCTGTGAGCTGGATGGATTCCCACATGGAAGTACTCATCTTTGAGGTCTATCGATGCAAACCAGTCTCCCTGTTGCAGAAGAGGCAGGATGGAGGACAAAGTGACCATCCGAAATTTCCTCGGGGTGATGTACTCATTCACCATGCAGAGGTCGAGGATGGGACAAAGGCCGCCGTCCCTCTTGGTGACAAGGAAGTACCTCGAAAAGAAACAGAAAAGTAACATCGATCCAGGTTGATGGCTTCGATGGCTCCCATCTGCAGTAACGTTTGCATTTCTTTGAGGAGGGGGTGGGAAGGCAGTATCTTTCAGATCCGATCTGTCGGAGGGAGCATCTTGAACTCAATCCAGTAGCTGGACTGGATGATGCGAAGGACCCAGTGGTTATCGAGAACCAGGTGTCCTGGAAGGCTGACAGGTAATCTCCAAACAGGGGTGGGGGGTCTAGGAGAAACAAAAAAGGAGAGGTCAACACTTAGAACCAGCGACGGCCCGGGTCCTTTGATCTCTGCTTCAATGGAGGCTGGTAACGTCATACCATATTTTCTGGCGGTGGTCCTCATCTTGTGGGTGAATTCTAACTTCTCATCCATGGCTGCACTGAATAGGCCAGAATGATCGAAAGGCATATCTTCTATAGTTGAGGAGGTCTGTGGCGCGAGCCCAGATGAACGCAGCCATGTATGCCTCCGTAAAGCAATGGAGCCAACGATGGTCTTGGCTGCACAGTCGGCTATGTGATGGGAGGAATTCATTTGCTGTCCTGCTAGCAATTGGGCTTCAGATTGAATGGCCTCCACCAATCTTCTCCTTTCCTCAGGTAAGTCAAGCAACTTCTCTCCCAGAATACTTGTTGATACAGCCCATACATGCTGAATAGTTGGCGATGCAAAAACTTACGCTGGCCGTGGAGTACAACTTATTTCCAATAATATCAATCTTCTGCCCCTCCGGACGTTGCCTCCTTTGTTGCGAGGCTTCCACAATAACTGAATTAGGTTGAGGGTGCTCCCGAAGCCAGTCAATGTCATCACCAGCCACTCGGTATAGGCGGTCTATACGCTTGGATGTATACGGTATTGAAGATGGGTTCCCCCCTGACCCCTGGGTGAGCTTCAGAAGTGATGGCAAAACAGGTATGCTGGCGACGGGTGGAGCCTTATATTTAATCCTCTCATATATAGGGTCCACAGGATCAGACTCCCTCTCTTGCACCCTCAAGTCTAGGGCATGGCCCATTCTCACCATTTGCTCAGTAAAGGATCGTACATTGTCTGTTGGTGAAGACGAATCATTGTCCAAAAGCTCTGGTGGAGGTGATGGAAGTCTGGGCACAAACAGGCTGGAAAAATCCAAAGAGGATGAAGAGGACGATGAAGGAGGAGTTGATCGGCGATGCGGGCTCATGTGAAGTGGTGGAGAAGGCAGTAATAGCAGCAGAGGTCGAGGTTCCACTTGAACCGGAGACACTTGACTACCTGCTTCTCTAGTGTTAGGTTTAGGAAGGTGGTAGTCCCTCACCAATGGTTGGTCTGCAACATGGAGCCGTGGAGGTGAAGTGTACCATTCTTGGTCCTGAACAGTAAGATGATCTCAATGGGTGAGAGTGACGTCCTGAGCTCGACCCAACGTGGAGTAGATGATACCAAAAGTGCCGTACTGACACTCAAAAGCCAAGGCATGACGGAGTTGCTGGTTTATCAAACACCACTTCAGATCAGTCTTCAGTCTCCATGCCAAGTGCCCTTGACTCCAGCTGACCAGCATCTAAGTCCTTCCCCAGGAGCTTATCAAGGGAAACAATCAAAGTATGTAACTGAGCTCATCGAGGTGGAGAGGCCTCCTCATCAGACACGTCGCCAACCTGCACTTGAACAATCTCCAGGGAGGGTGCCGGGGAAACCTCCCAAGATGGAGTATGGAATCGAGCCCGATACTCGGAGTTGATGTTCGCAGCCATAACCTTAGTCGGGGTAGACTCTTGCACCGAAATCACCTTTTCCATGGGCTGTTGGTGCATTTCGGGCTCGCGTGACATAGAGGTCGTGTCCTTAGATGACGGCCAGGTTGATGAATCCATCAAAATGTGTTTCTCTGATGGTGTTTCAAAGTCGGACTCACCGATGGTGGAAGTTGAGGAATGGTCTCCTGCAGTAGAAGCCGATGAAGGCAGAAGAGTCTTCTCATACAAGAAGGATTTCAGCCGAGATGAATGTTGCTTCCTGGCCTGTGGTGTAAAGGCGCGGCAGTGTCGACATTGTGAGCCTCTCCCAAACATATGAGACACCTGGAGTGGCCATCAGAAGCTGGTAGCTTGGCCTGACAGACCAAACACCTCTTGAAGGCAGCGGATCTCAAAGACATCATCCTCTAAAAGGGTGTAACCAAAGAAGAGTCAAACCAGTCCGAGTCAAACCAAGATCAAAGTCTGAGAACAATCCGAGAGACGAAGCAGGTGAAGTCAGTCAGTCCAAGTCAAATACAAGAAGAATGTAGCCAAAGTCAAACTGTCTGAGTTAAAATGTGAAGCAATTAAAGAGCACTAGCGAAAGAGGTTCCTAACTGCTGCTTACGCGGCGGACGAAAAGGAACTGAGGGGAATTAGGCAGGAGCGCTTTTTAAGGAAAATGCTAGGATGGGCGGAGCTACCACCAAAATGCATCAAAAACTATTCTGCCTAGTGATTCCAGAAGGTTCCGACTGCTCTGCATAGGTGTAGGAGTAACCCATTGTGTGGATTCACAGAGACCACAAAGAAGATGCAAGCCATCTGTCAGGAATGCTTTGATCATGATTTCCTGCGTGGCAGGTGGTTGGACTGGATGACCCTTGTGGTCTCTTCCAACTCTATAATTCTATGATTCTATGATTTCTTAACCTCTAAATGATCAGTTTGGGGAAACATGACAGACAAGATGGCCCTGTGTGTATCATCTAGCAGAGCTCTTCCATTCATCTTTTAGGATTTATCTAGACTAGGTAAACACAGAATATTCATACATTTTCTATGGCTCCTACTTACACACTCCTGCCTATTCGTGTTTGCTAACATGCTGGAGAATACATATGAGTTGACTTCAAGTTAATCTGTCCTGCTATCACCACATTTATTTTAGAATTTTCTACAAGGAGTAATATACTCTTGAATTCAAACAAATCAGAAGAGCTACAGTTCGTTAAGTGCATCTTTTCTTATTCAGCACAACAGGTGATAGCACACAGAAAATGAATAAGCTACAGAATTGTTGCTGGAACAGAAGGAGATCACATTTCATAGATGGGGGAAAGATCATATACTCTACTGCCATTTAGAAAATGAAGTTTTAAGTGAAATGTTTGTCAACCAGAATGGTTTATTCACAAAAGCAGGGAGACACAATAACATCATAGTTCATAGCAACCACTGGGAATTCAGACTTTTGAAAAACAGTACTTACATTGTCCATACAAGGCAAAAATGGTTATTGCACTTGATACAGGCATCCTGAAGTGTAGTACAAGGTACAGTTTAGAGATTATAATAATGGTGGTTCATTTCCCTTGAAATACATATAAAGTTACCCAGTTGGTCATTTTAAAGTTTCCAACACATCTTATACAGAACCACAATTCATATAATGGCACATACCTCTGGCTGTATAGCTTTAAATACTGGCATATCCATCAATGTAATTTGACTCTATAACAAAAGTAAGAAAAAGAACAATTACCAATTTACAAACACTGGATACTGAGGTCAGTTGAAGGCATTTAAGCTAGAGGTAGAAACTTCTAATGGCATCCAAGTGGGATGAATGTGGTCTTCAAGAAAGGTAACAGTGCATACATATCAAAAGGTGGTTGTGATGAAGTAAACTCAACACTGTTGCAATAAGATGACTTTTGAAACATAAAAAAAATGTTTTAACCTAAATGTTTAAGCTATCCTTCCTTAAAAGTCATCAATCTTTCCCCTGCAAAAATATGTCTATAGAGTCTATTAGCATGCCTACAATTGTACTTCTTCAAGTGTTCATCTGTGAACTCTGAAGATTACTTGAAGAACCACAGGTACATATAAGCAAACTGTTGTTCTTATTCATTGTCTCAGGGTAACTCACATATATATGAGAGTCTGTAGAGCTCACCTTCAAGAGTATGATGGGTGGTTGTCACATAAGGACAAAAGACAACATCACTCTGTGAAAAGACACATCCTTGTGTGAACTGATGCCAAGTATCTCCAGGTGCTTAGCTTTGGCTCTCAGCTTATTATCATGATCAAATGTATCATCTGACTCAGAGTTAATAAGACTTCCTCATCAAACTTTAGGTCCTCTGTGGTAAAATATACATTTAGGGACAAGACAGGAGACTGTAGTTTTGCATGCTGACAAAGGGGCACTGTCACAGAGCCAAGGTCTTTGCTTCGCAGTTGGCAAAGTGGTGACCCATATTAATCTGTTGAACACCTAAGCAGTGCACTTCTCTAATGAATAGTTATATCTGATCATATGTGGTGTTTGTCATAACCTATGTATGATGTGCAACAACAATAGTAAAATTGGTATTACAACTGGAGTAGCAGTCTGTGTTTGCACACTTTTTAATATGGGAATGATAACCTCCTCCCCTCAGGCCTGTAGATTTCATATTTTAGAGCTGGGACCAAATGAATGAGGGAAGCTGAATGAGAGACATGATACAGTTTTGTTCTCACAGCAAAGACAATGAGGAATCTTAGTCATGGTTCATTTCTTCCTTGATTCATGGAAGAAAAGTGAGACTTGGTCACCTTTGGAACAACTGTAGAGACAGTTGATACCAACTGTGATATCAACAGTAGTGCAAGTTGTGACACTGTCAATAGTGCAGGGATTGCAGATATCACAGGTATGGCAGAAGGCGAAGGTAAGACTGGTTGGGTTCTTAATACTGGTGTTGATGTTGGTATCATGACATACATTTTTATAGGAGTGTGAATAAAAGTATCATATGTTGAATGGACTTGAGTTACGGTTGCTGAGCTTAAGACTGTAGTGACTGTGTGGTGGAAACTGTAGAAAAATAATGGACAGATGGGAGCAAAGAATGGGCTATATCTGTTGGCCTTGGCACTGTGGACATCAGACATTCCCTAAGTGGACAATAACAGTGTGACTTAGAACTACAGCACCTATGATAGGATCACAGCTTGACCACGTGTAGTACCAGGGATTATCATATTCTGAAGAAACATGGTAGAATTGCCCTTGAAGATATGGGATCATCTCTCCCAGCTTGTGTCTTACTGGCCATAAGCTCTTTTACTTTCTAGATCCCATGCAAAGTGTTTTTTGAGGGGTGGGAATGGGATTGATAGGAAACTAGTGAGTAATCACATGCCTTCGTGGTGATCCAGACGCGATTAAGTAGATTTATTGTCTATTTTGCCTCTAAATGGACATCCATCTACTGCACCTCTTCCAAAAAGTGACAGTAGTCCAGGCATATACAACCTAAGATGGTTAATGAAGATCTGAATATCAGAGCAGATTAGCCCATTAAAAAGTGGGGGACAGTGTTGCATACGAGGTCTGTCTATTAAATAACAAGACTGTGTTTCCCACAAATGGATGTAGCTAGAAGAAACTTTGAAGACATCAACTATCTCCTACTAAATTATTTGTAGAATAACGAAAGAAGAGAATCATGAAGAAAGGCATGGAAATTATGAATACAGAGAGAATTCTAGAATGTTGTTAACCACTCAGTGTACAAAAAGGTATTGAGCTACAGTACAATGCAACTGGCATGTGCCTTGAGGGGACAGTTTCTGCCAAAAGACAATGGCTCAGCTCTAAAACATTCTGTACACTCTGTGAAGGCACAGGGAAAAGTCATACGTTACATAGAGAGCACAAATAAGAACTTGTTTCTTATAATCATGCTAATATTTTTTCTGTACCGTAAGTATAAAACCAGCCACACTACTCACTGCAAACTCCTCCGGAGTTACTTTCAATACATCAAATACAACTGCATCATAGCTTTTATGGGCATAATCTGAACTCCGTCCTTCCAGAGAGTCAGAACTGCTACTACCCTGCAGAAAGAGGGGATAGCGAGGTTACTTGGAAACAGAATTTTGCCATGCTAAAGCTTACGTACACACACACAAAAAGAAAACCAAGCCTCATATCTGTTTATCTTTTGGTTCTTTTTGAATGGATCACACTGCTGATAATGGCTAACACAAGAGAAAATATGCACACCGTCCATTTAAGGTTTAGGATATATATCAGTGTGATTTTCCATTGCAGTAGCTCTTTAAAACTTCAGTTGTCCTGTTTTTTAGAAGGTTCAAATCTCCTGAATAGGTGAGCAGAACAGTAACAAATTCTACATGCTCTTACAGCCAATTCTTGCATTCTTTCCCCAGCTATAAGAAGAACACTGGGCAACTCTCCAGGCTGACTGTCTCTTCTCTCTAATGTTAAGAAAGGCAGTACAGACAACCTGTACCTTTTTGCCACCAATGTATGCTTAAGAATTTGAAAGCACATATAGTCATCATAGCACTATGCTTCTTTTAAAGCTATTCAGGGTGAAAGGGTTGGGATAAGAAGCTTGCCTAGCATCATCATGGGAACAGGAGAGGAGGAACATGAGCAAGTAGACACTAGTGGAGTAATAAGTCATATACCTCTTTCACAACTATTTCCAAAGGTAATACTGTATAATTAAGAGCAAAATTAGCTTTTGGGCTAGAATAAATGACAAAATCCTTTAGTTACTGGACACAATTCAGAAACTAAGGCTGCAATCCTAGGCATATTTATTCAAGTCTTACCAAAAACAGTGGAACTTACTTCTTCATAAACATGCATTTGACTGTTATGTGTATAATCAATACACTTGTGAGAGAAACATTCAAAAACTAACCATAAGGGTTATGGTTTTTAATAAATAAAGGAAATAACACAATAAGGGATTGAGCAATGACTAGCTAAAAATGTTTTTATAGTTTGAACTTTTTCTTTAGATTTCTGGTATGCTGATTGTTTACTCTGAGCCATTCAAAGCTATATAGGAAGATTATGGCAGAATAAGAATTATACCTTAAATTGGCCAAATCAACTTAATAATGAAGGCAACTTTCCAAAATTAGCAAGACAGTTTCTCATGGACATTACAGATTTACTGTAATTTCTCAATACAGTGATTATGCAAGATGCCAAGAAAAGCAGGTAAGTAGGTTCTTGCAATTTTGAGTCACAGTAGAACTCCCAACCAAAAAGCTGCCTATCTTGATTGCTTACTATTTCAAAAGTTTGTAATACAGTGGCTTTACTTTTCAAGACCCATATGAATAATGCAGCTTACCGAAATGAACTGACTTCATCCAAATTTGACCTGCACCATTAATTCTGTTGTTGATTTTTCTGTTTAGTAACTGGATTAAACAAACTGAAAATTCCACTAACTCAGTAAAACTTTTCCACAAAAAGCTGAAGTGAACAAGGCTCAATAAATGGAATTTCAAAACCTCATATTATCATTTCCAGCTTCTAAGGCTAGGAGATTCTACTAACAATGCTTAGTAGGGAAAATAAATTTTATTAAGATGCCCCCCCCCCCATTTCTGGAGAGATGTAGCATCCTATAGAACTGAATTAAACTAGACTTACTTTTACTTGAGTGATACTGACATTTTTCTGTTTTGGAAAGTGGGCTTTTAAATATTTAAGAACTATTTAGGATTAGGAAGAAGATTTTGTTTCTGCTGCTATTTGACTAGCTTTCAAGAGTCACCTCAGATACTTGAATACTTTCCCCTTTTTATGTAACAAACATGGAGAGAGCCAGAAGACAGATTCCCTGGCTGGAACTGATCTCAGAGTTGCCCAGACTTTTAGTCTTGGGTGACTTCGACATCTCATTTGAGGCTGATGTCAGGTGCAGCTTGGGAGTTCATGACATCTATGGCAAAAATGGGGCTATCTCAACTGGTTTCAAAGCTCACACATTCATCCAGTTAATACCCTTGATGGTGTTTTCAGTTTTGAACAGATGGATCTGTGGATGGAGCTGATTAATACTTCTGGGTTGTCATGGACAGATCATTTTCTGGTCAAAGTTAGCACCACAGCTACTGCCTGTCACTGCAGGGGTGGCAGACATATTAAGATGGCCTGCCCTTGAAGGCTAATGGATCCTTCAGGATTCCAGAAAGCCTTAGAGGGTTTTATGGCTGGTATCACTGATGATCCAGTCAAAGCCGTGGCCAAAAGATGGAATCAAAAGATGGAATCAAGACCTGACTAGGGCTATGGACTCAATTGCTCCCAAATGTTATCTCTGACCCATCACTAATTGGGTTCCTTGGTATACAGAAGTCCTCAGGGAGCTGAAATTGGAAGGACAATGACTGGAACACAATGGAGGAAAACTTGACATATATCTAACAAGATTTGATATAGAGTGGCAATATTGCAGGAATGAAAGCCTTCTTTTCTGCATGCATTGCACCTGAGAATTCACGTCCAGCTGAGCTAACCAGGACGATGAAAGATCCAACTTAGGCACCTTCTCCCCTGAATTCAATTCTGGAGCTTTCTGCAGTTCACTGTGATGCTTTTAACAATCATTTAACATATAAAATCTATCGGATAAGAGCCGACTTAGATGCCTGATCAATGTAGGTGACATTTGTAACCCCAGATCTTTGGGCTCCTTTGCTAGTTTAGTTAGGAATTAAGGGAATATAGCAGCTCAACATTGCAACCTTGTATCTAGGATTCATAAACACTATTATGAGGTTTGTTAGGACACTGTCTTGAGCAACGTCTGTGTGCAACTGTCCTGTTAGGTAGAAGAACATACCGTAATTTCCATCCTTCCAAACCTATAGTGAAAAAGACTTTTTGATACTACTGTACAAGAGAGCACATAAATTCCCTCTGAAATGTGTTCATAGGTACTGAGCATTTAAAACTGAAGATGTAAGAATGAACCTCTTGAGCCTGTGCTTTGTGTTGTAGCACCGCAAAAAGTCTTTAATACGGGAAACAACAAGGTTGGCGGATGACATGGAACCTGCCCACCAGTTCAGAAGCATGTGAGTGCTTCCAGGAGAGTATTTTATGACAGCATCCCAGCTGGGGCCAGCTGCCCAAATTCAACTTCTTCTCCTGATACTACTACAACACAGGATGCTGCCTTACACCAGGTCAGATTATTTTTTCATCTTGTCCAACATTGTTTCCTCTGACTGACAATAGCTTTTGAGCATCTTAGACAGAGTCTTTCACCTCACTGGCTACCTTACTCTTTTAATCAGAAATGCCAAGAACTGAACCTGGGACCCTTCGTCTGCAAAACATGTGCCTCACCAATTAACTATTCTCCTTCCCTTAAGAAGTTATTGAATGAGGAGAACCTCTTCAAAGAAAATGCCTTTTCTAGAGGTATTGTCATGTACCTCTAGAGCCAGTGATCAACAGTTTCAGAGTAAAACAGAAAACTTTATTGGCACAGAAATCCAGAAAATGATCCATGCATGGTTGTTGCTCAGAATGAAACTTAAAAGACAGACAGTATACTAAAAGCATAACCCAGTCACCCAAAATCTGGCAGGCTACACATGTATTGATTAACCATCATCATCCCTCAACTGCCCATCACCATATCTGTGTCCTGCCCCCTCTTCCCACACATAGGGCAACCTTGAGACACACAGCTGCACCCTCATCAAACTCCACAATATTGACCGTAGACTCCCTTTCACAATTGGCACATAATCCTCATTAACAAGCACAGAAAAATGAAAAACACCATTAACTGGAAGGTTATAGCACAGTACCATGAAATACACAAAACACTGAAATTGGCAGAAAAAGGTCTCGTCCAGGACCATTCTTGACAGGTATCTATATAGGAACACATCTAATGTCCTATTTGGAATTAACATAGTGTTTGTCTCAGTGGGCTTGGCCAGTAAGTAGTATTGGAAATTATATCAATAGTGTGTGTATGTGTGTGTGTGTAACTATGTTCATAAGGTTATGGCATGTTCATAAAGGTTATGGCACACATAGCTACTGTTTCCTGATATAACCTGATAATTGTGATGCATTATACTAGTTATTAAATAAACTGGGTATGAACAGTTTATAGAAGTGTCAAATGAGCTGCAACTGGAGTTGCTATAGTATAACAAAACAGAAACAAATAATAGGTACCTCTGGAGTGGCGGAGGTCACTGTCACGTTGGCCATGAGGCCATTCCTTTTATACATACTCTCTTTAGGATGCAGGAAACTTCAGCTCAGCCACCAGTGGTGACACAGTAATGGAGAACTGCTGCAATGCAAACACATTTTATGAGAAAGTGATTTAAGGGAGGTCACCAATGTGGAGCACAAATATTATTATTGAAGAAAGATGAAGAAAATAATCTGCAAAGTGCAACATGCACCATTTTGCCAGAAAGCCATGCTCTCCTACTTTATAGTCAATACATGTTGGAAATATAGCTTTACTGACCTATAAAACTAAACACAGCTTGAGTCCTAAATAATTTAGAGGCCACCTGCTTTCCTATGTTCTATTACATTCCTGAAAATCAACTGAGCAAGTTCTTTTACCTTCATCTGTTCACTTCTGAATTACAGTGATATGCAGGGAGAGCCTTTCAATCACTACAGACTCCCCTTGATTGGTTCAGAATGGTTATGATTTTCTGCAAGCAATCCTTTATTTTTTTCTGTACTGGCTCACATTAGTTGGTATGAAAGTATTTAATTTACTCTTGGTGTGGGTTTTTTTTAGTTATTTCAAAACATAGTTGCCTCTGGAGAAGGAAAACAAAAATACTGACTATACCTGTACCCATTATAAATGTCCACTTAGCTCTCAGTGAGCATCAAAGACAAATATTTATGATCATGTAATAAAACACTCTGGAGACAAAAATGAAAGATTATACCAATTGTTGAAGAAAAGCAAGCTGAATAATATGAGCCCAAAACTATTCACAAACCACTACGTATTTCACTGAAACCTCAGTGGGCACAAGTGGTCAATAATTTTGGCTCTTCCGAGCTTCTTCAGCACTCAGAGGTCATGCATGCCATAAGTTATGATCCTTTCCAAAACATCCTGCTAGCAGACCAGTCTACTTATCCTGATTGTTCAGAAAAGAGATATCAAATTCACGGGGATCATTGTTTTTGAGGCTTTATCTCTCTGAAAACCACATTTTCATGCCAAAGTGAAAGAGCTAGTGGATATCATATTATATTTCAGGTAAAAAAAAAATAGCACCAGAATTAGAACAAGGGAAAAAAAATCTTAATATCATATAAAGAATGCATATATTTTCTTGGATACTTGTTTTAATCCCTGTAAACATAGCCTAACCTTTGACATCACTAAGAAAGCCTCTCTTACTGATACAGCATCCCCTGCTTTCAAGCTTTGCAGATAAGATGTTCATCATAACTGTTCATGTTGCAACAACAGTCTCAGTCCTGTGAAATACCAGAAATTTCTTGCACATTTGCTACAGCTGTTACAGTTGGGATGCCAACAGCATCTGTTCATAAATCCATTTAGTCTAGCCACTGACAAAAATCAATTTATGAATAGCAACTCATGGCTAGTACTTCAAATGGATATAATAAAAAAGTGACAAGAGAGGAACAAAATATCCTTTCTTCATGAACTTTAAGTATATTTCCCTTTGGATTGGCTACAGTTAGTGTCCACATCTTTGTTTACTTGGGAGGATGGGAGGGAGAAAGACAAAAAGTATGTGTAAGAGCACTTTCAACATATCTATTGTTAAGTAATTTCTTCATGGAACTTTATCACAAAATGCACTAAATAAGGAATGAATAACCTAGCTTCCATATGAAAATATGTCAGTTTGCTTCTCTCCAATTACTAATTTTGTTCCATAGGAAGTTACTAGCTAGAAAACATATTGAGGCATAGCCATATTGGACGTACAGCAAAATAAAACCAATTCCCAAATCCACAAAACAGCAATACCTTTATTGGGCCAGCTAAGAAGCACAAAATACATCATGCAAGTTTTGAAGCTCCACTGGCTTCTTCATCAGACAAAAGTGTTAAAAATCATACAGAAGAAAAAAAAATGATGTTAGAGTGACAGGCCTACACTGTGTGTTAAGATGTTACTCTGTTGTCAGTTAAGATGGTCTAGAGGGATATCAATGCAGGAAGAAGCCACTCTCCTCTTTGGCCGTGTAGGAACTAGGAAACAAAGAGCCATAAAATCCAGGCATCTCTTGGGGAATACAAAAAATATGTACAGGAATGGTCCCTTCCAGAAATATAAGAAGGCATCACTGAAGGTCCTTATTCCAACCTGCTTGGCTGCAGAATCTTCAGCAATGTCAAACTAAATCTCAAGGCGAAGGCATCTATCAAGGAGTCCCCACACTCAGCAAAAAAGTAGTGAATTACCAGCATGCAAAGCTCCCTTTCATATGATGTGAACAAAATCCTGTTGAGACTGTTCTTTTTGATGAAGTTAATATTCACCAGACCTATTCCCCTAGGAACACACCATTATTGAAGTGGTGTGTAATGTGGAGAAGAGCTGGAAATTTGACAACTCCTCCTTTGTTTATATAGAAGACAGTTGTTCTGTTATCCTGCTTCACCCACTGAAAGGCCCACTTGAAAGCCTTTAGAGGCTTTTGCAAATCGTGAGCAGTTTGAAGATGCTTATACAGTACAAAGCTTTTCCTGTGATGATGAACAATCTCAATGCAAAAGGAGAGAAAATCTGTTCCTCACCTGTGACTGTGATTGTCATGGTTCTGGATGGGCTCAAGATCAAACCCTACAATTCCTAAAGAGGTGATTTCTGAGTATCAATAAGAGCACATATAATAGGCCACTGCAACTTCATAAAGGCTCCAAGGAGCTTTAGAGTCTGTGTGGGACACAAGATTAGTCTTTACTAATGCATCAGGGGCACGGTAAGTGTAGGTGATGCTTTACTAATGCATCAGGGGCACAGTAGGTGATATCCTGATCCAGTGACACCCATGTGGAAAACTCAGTAAGTTAGTCATTGATTCAGGGAAACATGGTCATCTTCAAAAAATGAAGGTAAGGAATGACACCTGACATGGCCTTGGGGAAAATCTGCAGAGTCTTCAATAAACTGAAAAGAAAGATAAAAATCTGGAAACAGTTGGATCCAATAGCAAACTGGAAGATGTAGCAGTGTGCAGGCCTTATGGAAATATTAATTTAAGTGTTGTGATGATCAACTGATACAAACCAGTCTTCTCAACAAAGTGTTTAATGTCACAGATCAGCGAGAAGCCTCCATCCCACTTGGGAACAAGGAAGTAATGGAAGTAAAATCCTGATGTATTTCTTGGGAATGAATCTGTTTCACAGGTCCCTTTGTCAAAAGAATGCAACTTCTGTGAGAAGTAAGGAGAGCAGTGTGACACAGATGTGCCCACGTGGAAACAGAATAAAAAACAAAATGGCATACCCATCCAAGTCAACAGTGAGAACCCAAAAGTCCACAGCAGTTGCACATCAGGCACCAAGGCTGGAAAAGGGGTAAGGTACCAAAGCTGTCAAACAGATTTTTCTATGGCCAGATATCTGCTATGGAAGGAGATCTGGAGATTGAAAAAGGATTGTATTTGTCCATATGAGCCTGTCTGAGCTCTTAAGAGATGGAAGGGAGACACTTCTCTCCACCCCACTGGAACCCTATTTCAGTTTGAAAGAAGCTGCTATCCTTTCACTTACATGGTACTATGTTCTATTAAAATCAGTGATACGCTGTTAAATATTGACACCCCCCCCCTTCGCCTGAACCAGTGGCAATTGATCCAATTGTGCTTTTAAATTTGTTTTCTTGTTCTCTTACCTTTACCAGTGAATTCTGCACTGGAGGGGAAAATTTCAGTACCTTTGCACAAAGAAAATCCAGCTGACTGCCTTTAAGAATTTGAGGCACATGCATTTTAGCATATCTAGGGTTTTTAAAAGGAATTTTGAATGTATTTTGTATTAGTGGAACTTTTTCTTTGAAACAGTTTGCTGAGTCCTATGGAAAATTATGTTGGTTATTTTACAAATGGTACATTCATTAAGTTTTTAGTGATGCTTTCTTATATCATTTCATTGGTTTATTTTTATCACTGAAAGCCAGAACTCAAGCTGGACTAGATACAAGGTCACATATGGAATTTTCTTTTACTTTCATCAGTGTATTATTTGAGTAATCACACACCAAAAATGCAGTCAGGAGGCGGATAGAAGAGAGACAAGGGAATAATTAATGGATCTGATATGAATGCCATATTTAAGTTCTTTTACTTTACTATCTGATTTTCAACAGTACTTTTATTTTTATTTTTATTTTGGTGTGTGCAAGTTGTTTCCAACTTACAATAACCCTAAGGTAAACCTATCATGGGGGATTTCTTGGCAAGACTTGTTCAGAGGGCGTTTTGCCTTTGCCTTTCTCTGAGAATGAGAGTGTGACTTGCCCAGTGGGTTTCCATGTCCTAGCAGAGATTTGAACCCTGATCTCCAGAGTCGTAGTCCAACGCTCAAACCAGAACATCATGCTAGCTCTCTACTTTCATATATAGAGGTATATATAATCCTCCATATGCTTGTTCCCATCTCTTCTGTTCTTACATCCTAATACATCTTTTCCTATACTCATACACTTCATTCCTCTAGTTTCTTCACACTCAAGCCATCCAAATGTCTTACACTCTCTTAAATGATCCTTCACTTGCTGTCGTTTATGCCTGGAACTGCCCCCTAGCACACATACACAGTGTCACTTGTCTCCTTAATAGCCACATTTCCATGAAGCTTGTGCCACAGTAGCTCCACACTCTCCTGTAACTAAGGCTAACTCTGTATTAGAAGCAGAAATACATTCTTCCTGTTTGTCCTTGACTCCACTTTCTTTCTCTTCCTCTATACAACTCTTCAACATCAGTTTTCAGGACAGGGATAACTACAGATAAAAGTAAAACAAAGAATTTTGCATTGTAAATTCCTCAAGGAAAGAACATGCCCTCCTACATTTTGTATAGCATTGTATACATGGCTGGTAATATAAATAATAGTGAGAAATCTACTGTAGAATAAGACATTAATGTTTATCTTAACGCATGAGAATTTAACTAATAGTAAGTCAAACAGACAATATGAAAAAGGAGAAAATAGTTCATTGTTGTCTTTGTGATTCACACATATTTGTTGTTTTACACCTGCACAGAGCTTCTCAAACTTCTAATGCTGAGTGAATCCTTTGGACAAGAGCCTGGCCTCAGTGCACATTTCTAAGCAGGATTCCTGCTCTTCCCCAACTTTACTTTTCATTTATTGCAGCTGCAGTAGCACCTTTGAATCTTCTCAACCTTTTTTGGCTTTGACTTGTGAGATAGCTGAGTTTTCTCCCTCAAACTCTTTCGTCTTCTTTTTTGTTGTTCTTCATTGTGTCCTACTAATTGGTTTTCCTTTTCTTTTGAACTACTTTTCTCTCTTCCAGAAGACTTTGGGCTCCTGGCATTGATACCTTTCTTCAAGAAGTATGTTAAGTGCAGCAACAAAATATCACTGATGTAACGACCACTCTCAATGTTGTTGTTGTTGTTTTGTCTTCAGCCTCTATGATTTCAGTACCATCAGCTTCAGCTGCCATGATCCTAGCCAGCCTTTTTCAACCATTTTATCTTGGAGGATCCCTTGAAATATTTTTCAGGTCTCAGGGAACCCCTGAGTAAGCATTATTCTATATGCTTCTGTTGCTTCCTCCCAAGATCACAATCTCTTGAGGAACCCCTAGCAACCTCTTGGGGAACCCTAGGGTTCCATGGAACCCTGGCTGAGAAACACTGAGCTAAGCATAATATCAGCTCTGACAGCCTAAATGATTGCCATCTTGATGCCCATTTCAGTTCCACTGTAGATGTTCTGATACCTGGTAGAGGGGTGAAGACTATATATAAAAGATCCAAGTTTCCTCACAAGAAGAAAAAAAAAGATAAGAAAGAAGGACAAGGAATCAACCTGAATTCTCTGCAGAGACAGTCATCATGGTATCCTCTAACTGGACTCATCAATTTTGTTAGCACTGGCTGCATCTCATCTATTTGCTTTGATATGGATATAAGATAAAGCATGCTTTTGACCTATGAGATATCAGACTTGCCTCCTGCCATTCTTGTATCCCCTGTACCTGTATTGCAATGGATGCAGCTGAACTTGGAGCTACTTTCAAGAAGTACAGTTTGTAGCTTCATTTTCAGAAAGTGAGCTTGTAGAATTTGCTCCTCATTGAGAGGGATCATGCTCTTCCTCAAAGACATGTTCACACCAGGCCTTTTGCATTGTCTTCCAAAGCTCAATATTCTTTGACCCAACATGTTGCCTCCAGCTCTAGACCTCTGTGTGATTGTATGGTGAGTCGGACATCAGCCTTTGCCAAGAAACCCTTCCAACAGATGAACCACATCAGTACTGAAGGATGGATGGGTCACCAGAGTCTATTTATCAGAAGTCACCTTGACAGTTAACAATTTTAAATGAAATAGTTTTGATGGTCCCTGGTGAGTTTCCGTAAAAGAAAGAAGTAATTGTAGCCGATAGCTCAGGGACCAGCATCAGGCCACAGACCATCATTTTGAGCAGTACTGCTTTAGATCACAAAGGCTTATCCCATAATAAATATATTCAATCTATAAAAAGCAACAAGCCTGTTTGTTTAAGATACCAGTCCAACACAAATTAAAAATAAAAATATTGGTGAGAGTTTGAAATCTATGAAGACAGACCATAGGTGTACCTCCTTCAAACGGGGGACTTCATAATGATGCAAACCCATTTATTTAGTTAGTTTTAAATAAATAAATAATAAGAAAGCCTTTTAGATATCAAGAAGCCTGTGCTCTAGATGTGTTCTAAACAAAGATTAGATGATTTGTTGTATGAACCTGAATGCTGAGAGAGACTTCCAAAAGAAGGAATTAATTTGAGGCTGTGACAACATTTATATAGCATGATTAATGTGCAGTTCTTTCCATTGTGGGTTTTGGTTTTGGCCTTAGGTAGTCTGGAGCAGGCTCTGTCTGAGGAGGAAAAAGACAAACGGGGAAAAGCAGCCTAAATGAGGAAAGATATAGTGACCCTATATCTTTCTCTGCATGAAAAAGCAGCCTAAAGAGATGAATTTTAGCTGTAAAAGTATGAGGGAGCAAAGGATGAAGCAAATTCTCTCTGCACCCAGCTTCCATTTAGTCACTGCTTCATTTAGTGTCCTAGTCTCTGGAGCAGCAGAAAACAAGCTTGCTACATCCTCAGTATGGCATCCCTTCAAATATTAAAACATGGCTATTATGTCATCTCTCAACCTTCTCTTTTCCATGCTAAACATACCCAGCTACCTAAGCTGCTCCGCATAGGCCATGGCTTCCAGACCTCCCACCATCTTCTCAGTATCCTTCTTGAATTGTGGTGCCCAGAACTGGACACAGTATTCCAGATGAGGTCTGACCAAAGCAGAATGGAGTGGTACTATTACTTCCCTTGATCTAGACACTATACTCCTATTAATGCAGCCTAGAATTGCACTGGCTTTTTTTGCTGCTGCATCATACTGCTAACTCATGTAGTCCACTCATTCTTTTCTTTGAGGAAATCTATACCATTATGTTAATTGCTAATAAACAAAAAAATATTATGTTAGTACCTATAATATATTGGTGGCAAATTATGTAATATAGTAACCTCCTTATCCACTGTGGATTGGTTGGGGGGGGGAGTGTGGATACTGAAAACCATGGATAATAGTGAACGCCATTAAAAATAATGGGACTTCTGGTTTAAAATACCACAGAGTTGCTTTGGAGGACCTAGAAAATGGCTAGAGATGACACATTTTTAGGAAGACTCTATGGTAGACACATAGAGTCTGTTTTGTGTCCTGTGGATAATTGAATCAGTGGATATGGGAGTCCTACTGTAATGTGAACATCCTTGTACTGTGAATAGGTTAGGTTACATTGACCTGAAATAAACATATGGGGCCCCCAAAATAAAGTGTTGCAGGGCCCCCCAAAATCCCTTAAGCCGGCCCTGGTTACTTTCTAGTTCCATCTGGGGGGAAAGGGGCATGATGACAGCTTGCAAAGTGTCCTATTCAACTCAGTCCTATTCAACAACTGGGCACATAAATGAATTCAGATTCAAAAACATAAAATAATGATACATCTAAGCACCCTTTTTGCAGCCTCCTTTAATGGACTATTAGACAGAACCACTTGGAAAACATTCGGAAATTCAAAAGCAGCTTGTTATATGAGAGAGGGGAGGTAATCAAATATGTCCTACCCTGGCCTTTGCTAGCCCCTGGGCACGCCTAACATACCTTTTCCCTACCATACCTATTACGATCTACAAAATTCCAGATCTTTCAGTTCTTTTAAAAAGGAAATTTTCTACCTCTTGGGGTTAAAAAGATTCATGTCAACATGTGGCACAAAATATTTTTAATGCAGTGGCCAATGGCAAAAGTATTATTCAACAGAATGTTATTAGTTTCCTACACTTGTTTACAATATTCAAAATTAAATAATTCTACAGAACAAAAGTAATATCAAAATATTAAAGCTGTCAATAAAATGTGGTAAATGTTTACAAATCAATCAAAAGCAATTCTACTTTACATTTGTGAGGGTCCTGCCAAACAAATGTTTCTGCAGACTTTTGCCGGAATTTAGAAAATTAAGAGTTGTCACATACTACAAAATCTAGCTATGTTCCTAAAATCATCTCTTGTTCAGCAGTGCCACCTAGTGATCAGCTAAAAGAAATGCTAGAACTCAATAGTGAAGCAAAGCAAATGTTAACACACACCACTCTCTTAGTATTCTAAGACCAATACAAAAAACATAAATCCATAATGCAGCACAAAAGTGTACTGTAAGTGTAAAGTGGCCTAAACAGCTCTCTACTTTCAAAGCACTCAGGTCCAATTTCAGTAACTTTCCCAAGGTTTCAAATTTACAACATGGAAGGTGGGAAACACTTACTCAGGAATACATTTCCCTGAAGTTAACAGGCTGTTGACAATGACCTACGGAGAGGGAAGTACCTTGGAATGAGAAATCATATTTCTATTGTTCTGTTCTTACACAGACACACAACTGGAATCCAAAAGAATCTGGAAGATATCCATCAGAGCAGCATTTCCAATGTAATGAGCATCACATTCTTATCTTTGAATCACATTTAAAGCCTCTACAGTCAAAATTCAGTAAGACATTCTAAACCCCTCAGTATCACACTTTGTCACTCTTCTGCAAACCTCTGTTTCCCTTCAAGTGATAAAACAGAAGCAGATAAACTTACCCATAATATATTTTTCTTCCCAGTTTTAAGTACAGTCAAACACAAAGGAGGCATTGCAGCACATCTTTCAGTATAGAGGTTTCTGAAAAAATCAAAAACATAACACTTAATTTTTCCATTTCTTCTGTTACTGTGCTTTAAGGCATAAGAATGAGTTCACAATTCAAATACAAATCTTTCTTCAAGGTAACAAAAGGCAGCAGTACGGGACTCAAGGGATCATCAGAGTCAATCCAAATAGTCATGATTTGAGGCAAGAATGCGAACCCTTTTGGAGCCTGGTATGCAACTCAAGTCTTCTATCTCAGTTCACAGTGTCCTTAGGCAACCGAAATCTACCATATGTTATCTATAAATAAGAGATTATGTGTAAAATACTATCTCCATAGTAGTTCCAACTTCTTAAAAAATTCTAACAAAATTCTAGTAAGACTTTGTGACTGTTATCATCACCAACATACTGTTAGCTTTACTATTGTGCTACAAGATAGTAATGATGAGGATGGCAACAATGCTATCATTAGATTGCAAATTCATTCTTAGCCCCCAACATGAGAATGGTGTCCACTCTGACAAAATGTGCATGTATCAGAAAGCAGGGAAATAGTATTGTTTTACTTGAACTCTGGCTCACAACATTTTCAAAGGTTACTTAAATAAAGGCCTTGAGGCTTATTGCATGCTGAAGTAAAGTGGCAGTGCAACCAGACGATTCTCTCTTCTGTGCTGCCTTACCACATGACGTCGTCATTCTTCCAATGTTCTCCTGTTCCTGTCCTGGGGGAGACCAAGGTAAAACTGCATCTTTTTGCTAACAGATTTTTCCAGTTAGCAAAAAGATACGGTTTTACCTCTGTCTCCTATGTGACTAGAATGGAAGAACAACATCACTCAGTAAAGCAGCACAGAAGATAGAACCTTCCGGCTGACCTGTCACTTTACTTCAGTGTGCAATAAGCCTCTAAATTACACTCCAGCCCCTGTCCATGGTACCCAGAATGCACTTAGGTGAAACAGCATGAAGAATGTGAAATATATTTTATGTATAATGGCATCTCTTTAAATTTATTGAGTATGGAGTGTGCACTACAATGTAATTTTCATAATCTAAGACTATGACCTTAGACATGTTTACCTCAATTATTGATTCATATTTGTCTGTATTTTCTACCTCATTTTTCAAAAGCATACAGGAGCAGAAGTAGAAGAATATAAAGGAACAGTAAGAAATGATGAATACATAACAATAGATGAGAATGGTAATACCAAGCCTAAAGCAGCATGATCGCATTTATTAAAACAGCATAAACTTACACATTGGGTGTACTTGGACATGATGCTAAACTTTGATTTAACAAGACATGAATGAGTACAACTAATCTCTCAACACACAGAGTCTCCTCCCCCTCCTCCTCTACAGTCAGAAACAAGAGTTCAGAAAGCTCAACTTTTGGTTTACTACAGCTTGCAACACTGTTTGATCCTGTCAAATTGCACTTACAGTAGTTTAAATTTTGGTTAGCTTCAAACAAGCCAGCTTCATTAACAATGATTTGGAAAAGGCTTGAGGAAATTAAACACAGTTAAGATTAACCACAGTTCTCATTTCAGACTTTATTGCGAGCTTGATTAATCAAAACCTGATTATTCAAAAGCTTGTTAGATCCTCTCCTGTGTGGTTGAGAAGCAGTGGGAGGAGCCCAACAGGAAACTGGTCCTGTTTTGTTTAACCATAAGTCAGCATGATGTTCAAACACATCCAATAAGCACCTATCTGGATAAAAATACAAATTTCCAAAGAGGTTGAAATCTTATGCTCTTAGAAGTACGTCCCATTGAACACCAAAGGACTTCTTTCTGAATAGACATGTGCAGGATTGGTCTACAAAAGCATGAAGAGAAGAATCTCACTGAAATCTCCCCAGGAAGTCATTACATAGATATGATACTTCCACTGAAAAGACTAGGCCTCTCACACTTATCCATTATATTTCCACAGATGATCAGAGCAGAGCTTCTGAAGCCAGTTTGTAATGCTCATGCATGTTTGTCAATAGGCAAAGTTAGTTCTTGAGTTAACCTGGTCCCTGGCTGTTAAGAGTTTTAAATTAGCACTAGCAAGTACAACTGAGCCTGTAAAGTATTAGTAGCTATTTACAGCTGATAATGTGTGCTAAATCCAGACTCCAATCAGCATGAAGACTATCCTACTTGCCACAGATGAGGATTCAATAATTTTAGGGTTGTTGTGATAAAACCATAGGTAGGACTGGCAACAAAAAGTTGTTGCATATCCTAACTTCCAAGCAGGGTTTAACACATGTTCTTCCCCATCCCATTTCTCTCCAAACCTTGTGCCAGTATTTTATTTTGTTTTGTTTTTACCAAATGACATTCCATCTTCTGTGGCATCTGAATATGCTCAGTCCTGATTCTTTAGGGTTATTTTTTGTTCCTTTATGTTTTCTTTTTATTTATTTATTTATTTATTTATTTGTACTTCTGAACCCCATAGGATTCCACTGAACATGCAGTGTTCTCAGTGGAACTGTTTGTTCTTTCAAGTATAGTCAATTTTTTTTTTTTGTTAAATAAGGGAAGCATATGCTATTTTCTTTACATTATTACAAATATTCCAATAATATTCCAAATATTCCAATAAAATCATTTCCACATAAAGTTTTGAATGTGTCTGAATATTACAGTCGGACCTCCATGTCCGTGGAACCAACATTCACGGTTTCAGTTATCTGCGGGACACAAAATAAGTAGACATAACATAGAGTTGCATTAGCCTTTTTCATGTAGTCCCAAAGTATTTGGCAAAGTGTTCCACACCACACCTCTATGACATCCAGGAGGTATCTATAAACAGTATCTACAGGCTGTTCCTCATGCACTGTTACCATGGTAGCCCCAAGTAAAAACTAAAAATAAACAGAGGGAGGGATTTATGTATGCTGCTCTGAAGGAAAGAAACTGTTGACAGGAAAAGTCGGGTTTATACCCTGAAGAAATTCATATAAGGCTTTCCTAAACATCTTCCATATCCTCTCATTCTGAGACAAATGACAAGGTAGGCAACTTCAAAAGCAAATAAAAATAAAAACTGATAGCATAATTTGCTAAATGAAAGACAAAATGAAAGGAATTACATAATTAATACCTATTAATCAATCAAAATAATCAGTGATAAAAGAAGAATAAAACATAACGGAAACTATGATGTAGGCTGGTATTACTTTGATGTAGAAGTTATTATGAAAAATGAACAGAAAATATTTGGTGTAGGTTATGCGAAAGAATGCATGCCTTCACCTTCAAGGATGAGAAGATTGTTTATTATTCTCACTCTTGCTATAGAGGAATGTTATCAGCAAAATCTTCCAAAGATCTGAAATGAGTCTAGTACTTTTAAATATGTTCATAAATCTGAGCAGTGATGTGTCCAACTTTCCTTATGAGACCAATTTAGAAGAAGAAGAACCAAAACAAATTGGAGGAGTTGGCATCAAAGTAGCAAATACAATTCAATTAAGCAAGGCCAAAAATAAATAAATAAATGAAAATGAATCAAAACTTCAACTTGCAATACGTATATGTCTTTAGAATCTATAGGGCAACTATACTTGGAGCACTTTGTATGTTCCTAGTCACTACACCTCAAAAAGTGTATTGGACTGATGTAAAAGGTCCAGAAAAATATATACTGTATATCTTAACAAAACCAGACCTCTAATGGAAGATATGCATATACCACCTCTGGCTTCACCATAAGCATATAAATTCTTAGAACGTCTTTACTGGCTGGTAGAAAGTAGGCTTGTAGAAATTAAGGGTGCATTGACACTGTAGAAATAATGCAATTTGACACCGCTTTAACTGCCATGGCTCCCTCCTAGAGAATTCTGGGATTTGTGGTTTTGTGAGGCACTAGCACTTTTTGGTAGAGAAGGCTAAAGACCTTGTAAAACTACAAATCCCAGGAGTTCATAGAACAGAACCATGGCTACAGTGTAGAGGCACCCTTAATTTCTACAAGCCTACTTTCTACCAGCCAGTAAAAATGCTTTTTCATAGAATCATAGAGTTGGAAGAGACCTCAAGGGCCATCCAGTCCAACCCCCTGCCATGCAGGAATACACAATCAAATCATTCCCGACAGATGGCCATCCATCTTCTGCTTAAAAACCTCTGAAGAAGGAGACTCCACCACACTCCCAGGCAGTGTATTCCACATCCAAATAGCTCTTACTGTCAGGAAGTTCTTCCTAATGTTTAGGTAGAATCTCTTTTCCTGTAGTTTGTACCCATTGCTCCGTGCCCTAGTCTCTGGAGCAGCAGAAAACAAGCTTGCCCCATCCTCAGTATGACATCCCTTCAAATATTTAAACATGGCTATCATGTCCCCTCTCAGCGTTGTTCTCTGTAAACATGATACTCAATATCCTATCCACCTCTGTCAAAAACATTGATTCTGCACTTGTCTCACTTCCTTTATCTTGAAAATTCTAAATCTTTATAATATGTTATAATTCAAACCACAGTAAACTTTTGAAGCCTGTCTTGGTAAGGTTACCAAATTGCAATGGGCAGCTGCCATAGCAGGTGTATTTCTGGCTTTCTGGTCTTCATGTTAAGCAATATCCATGAATGGCCTATCATAAAAACTGATGAAAATTCTTAACAGTCTTTATAAAAGATTTCATTCACTTTTGCTTATGTAAGAAGAGAAAGGCAGGGTTCAAAGAGGTTTTCCTAGCCATGTTGAGAGACTAAAAGAGGACACCACCACATTCAAGTATAAAACAATGAATTACAATGGCCTTTTTAATGGTAAGCACAACCTATAAGGTCATTTCCCCTCCTAAATATATACTTTCTCCCCAGCAGCAACATGGAAACAACAGGAGAACACTCCTTAGCCCCAGAAGTTCAACTTCAGCAGAAGTATTGGATAACAGAAGATAGTAAAACCAAATTGCTGAAGGCTGGTGCCAAATGCTTGGATACAGTCATTCAAAGTGAGCATTATTATGACACTGCTTCAGATGAACTAGCAATGGCTGAGTTGTGGCTAAGTCGAAGAAATCAACAGTGGTGTCTTATAGTGGACTCTCAGAAGCAAACAGCCAAAGGAAATATTGTCAAGTCAGTCTCTAAGATATGGGAACTTCCATACCAGAACAGAAGAGATAATCCTAAACCCTCTGTCTACAAACGTTTAAATGAGAAATCAACAGAATCAGAATTCCTTAACAATCAAAACAAGCAGGATTTTAACAAATCTAGAGCACATACAAAAGTTAGTTCTGCATACACTGAGCTATTAAGAGAGAGGGACATAATAACCTATCTGGCAGATTTCCTTAACATAGATTTGAAAGCTGAAGAAGAACAAAACATGACCATGGAAGACTTTTTGCAGAGGGCTGGTATCCAGCATTACGCAAGCAATCACACTGTTAAGCAAACAACGTATCTGCTGAGTAACAGGTACACAATTATAATTCAAAGGGAGGAATACTCTTTGAAGGAGTCTGCAACTGTTCTGCTAGATGTCAATATTTTAAATATTTGCAAAGGTTTTGAAGAAATTGAGAAGCTAGGAAATTACCTGGGATTTATTCAAAGTGAATAAGCACTTACCATATAGCAAGCAAAATCAGACAATATGACCACAAAATCCTCCAAGTTTCAGACAGCTTTCTGATTATTATTTAATAATTATTTAAGCATATTATTATAAGAATACTTCAATACATTTTGTTTGTCCCTTTAAAAATGGAAACCCATTAAAGTGTGTATCAGCAGCATTTGCAGCATTAAAATGCAGATGTATGGCAATGGAAGCAGTACAACTAGTGTCAGCAGTGATCTATGAATAGCACACTTAATAGCTGCTGGGGAGAGAGACAGTCAAGAGAGCTCTACTAAAACGAATTGCTTTAGATTTGTTTCTTCTTTTAAAAACTGCACAGGTGGCTACATGTTAGTTCAATTAAATAAATCCCTCAACTAACCAACCCTAATCTTCTCATTCAGCAATGCTGCAGAAAATCATGTTGTCTACAGAAAACATCTGTCTTTGGCAAACAGGGATCCCAACAACCATGAGCAAATTGCTGAAAACTGTCTGTAGTTTCTTGCAAATGAATACATTATCACTTGATAGAACTCTGGCACCTAGGATATGCACATTCAGCCACACTTATTACTGTTAAAGTTCAGAGCAGAAGGGCTGCTAGATTTGGCATTTATTCACTTAACTATTTAGAGGCCAATGCACTATGGAACATTTGCTGACACTTTTGCATATATGTTTAATTGAGGAATTTCACCTATTTCTCAAATTGTCATCTCCACCACATTTAAATTTGAAATTCAACATTCATGGTCATATCAAAATTTCACTTCTTATGTACTACTGTAGCAGAATTCCAAAGAATTTAGCAAAAGAAAATCAAGTAATACAACCTCAATAATAACCTTAGGAACAAAAAAATATCTGCAGGCCTAAATCCAATTATTAATCCCAGCTAGAATAAAAGTACAGAATCAATGAGAGTTTGGTAAGTCAACACTTATGTAAGTTCTGTCAGTTCACAGGGGCCACACTACCTGAGACTAACACAGAGGGGGCATCCACACTAGAAAAATAATCCAGTTTGAAACTGGATTATTTACATGGCTCCTTCTATGGAGTCCTGGGATTTGTACTTTGGTGAGGCACTAGCACTCTTTGGTAGAGAAGGGTAAAGACCTTGTAAAACTACAAATCCCAGGATTCCTTAGGAAGGAGCCATTGCAAATAATCCAGTTTGAAACTGGATTATTAGTGTAGTGTGGATTCCCCCAGAGATGTAATAGCTAGTTCATCGCTGCAATGCAGTGAGTGAATGAATGGAGGGGAATGTAACGGAAATAATATATTTCTGCATTATTTGAGCAACAAAGGTTCTTATCTACTACAACTGGTTGTGCTAATCAACAAAGTGCATTCTCCTTTATGACTCTGAGAGCTGTTGCTCATCCTTCATTCTTAATACATTCTATTAGCTGATTGCCAAATCAACACATATGCAATGAATTTTCTATGGCCAACAAAGAAGTTCCGTCTATCAGCTTGGTGTATTTGACAATGTATTCATTCATTCATTCATTCATTCATGATGTGAAGAACTACCAGCTAACAAAAATAATTAATTCTGGCCCTCCATTTACTGTAATGTTCTTTGACATACTACCAAATGAAAACAAAATGCAGTCTTTTACAAGAACCCAAATCCTCTCTGCTTTCCTCACATGGATTTTAATTTACTGTTTCAGCACAAATTAATATGCAACCTGAATGGCACCAGTGAACCTTGGCGTTTCTGAAATGTCACTAGCTCTTTTATTGTCTAAAACTGCTACCCAACCATAACTCATGTTCTTGTCATTTTATGCTATAATTTATGACAGTGTATAGGTGCAGTAACTGGTACACCCACATTAAGTACATGCCAGAGAATCCAGTTTCTAGACGTGGACATAACAGGGCTCATGTGCTCCCACTCCCTAGCCCAACAGCATGGTCACAAGGAGATCAGAAGCTTCCACTTCTCTTTCAAGATTTAACACAGGTTAAAATTAACAGTGGTTAATTTTAACTGCAGTCAAAATGAGCAAACAAGAAAAGCAAAAAGAGAGAGAGAGAGAGAACACAGTGTATAAATGTAAATGTTTAAAAGCACTAAATTGTATAAAGAGTTAAATTTATTCAAATGAAGGATATAGGTTTCGACCTTATTAGTAAATACAGTGTGTCCAACCCAACAACATGGAACTAATAAACATATACAAAGCCATACAAAAGTAAATTAAAATGCTTAGTTTAGTTACGAAACACATACAACAAGCAACAATAGCAAACAGACCAAATACTATAGCAGACAATGGTGTGTATTTACTCAGTACTATATAGCAAAGTAAGCTCATCAAAATATAATGCATAACAGTAACCAAAGTTATCTAACTACATTATATAAATGTAACAGAAAAAAGTAAACTGTGTACATAAAAAGACTACCTGAAACCAGGAAATCTCTTGTGCATTTGCAGACAGTTCACTAAAAGTGGTGCTCATACATGTAATATGAATTATTAACATCTACTCTTCATGTACATAAGCATTCATTGTACCAACTCTATCTATATCTCACTCCAGCTTCTAACTGAGATGAATATGGGCATGTACAAAATTTGGATAGTTTTCTTTATTGGAAAGTTGTAACTACAATTCAGTGCTGAACTTCTCAGTGGTAGAGTTCAATATTATAGCTTAAAATGTAATGTCTGTTAACTCAATTGAACACTATTTTTTGACAGAAAGATGAAATTAAAATAACAAACAAATAAATATATGCCTCTCTGTGCTAACATACTGAACCTACTCTTCCAGTCTTGTAGTTTAGCCACAATGCAATATTTGGTGTGTTTGGCAACAAAAGCAATGTTTAGGCAGGCACCTGTAAAACTGGCCTGTAGCAAACAGAGTAATATGCATACACCTGGCCATGGAACCCACTTTACCTCTAGAGTATCTGCAAAAAGACTGCTTAGTAGAAGAATGAAATGATAAATATAATTTAAATGCAATTCATCCTTCTATTCACATTTGGCTGGAGACTGTTCATGGAGAACATATTTCTCTGTAATTAATTTCTATACAAACAAAATGCAACACTTTCTCTGTTGGGGCACACAACCTCAGATCTAATAAGGGCTGCTGACAAGAACTTGTGATAACACTTGATGGCAGTCAAATTTGTGTAGGGCAAATGTTTATTTGTTGTTTTGCGGCAGACTGTTTCCAAAAACCCAAGAAATGCAATCAAGGAAACAGTCCTTGGTAAACTTGGCAACAGAGGTGGCCTTGTGAATCCCCAAAAGTTAGCTCAGCAAAAGGCTGTTTCCATTCTTTTAATGTTAATGTTAATACCCAAGAAATGCTTCAGGGGCCATTTTTTTTGGCTGCTATAGAAGAAGCCCCGTCCCTACAACCTAGCCTCTCAAGGTGGTGGGACATGCAACAGGGTCTCCACCGAGGATCTCAAATTCCAGGCAGGGTCATATGGGGGAGGCAGTCTTTTAGACATCCTGGCCCCAACTAATTTAGGGATTTCTAGATCAAAAATAGCACCTTGGATTTTGCTCAGTAGCAGTTTGGAAGCCAGTACAATTGGTGCAAGATGAGTATCATGTTGTCCCTAAAGCACACACCTGACAATGGGCTGGCTACCACAATACTGCTGTAGTTGTAGCTTTCAAATACTCTTCAGCGAAACTCCACACAAGAGCATATTACAGTGATCAAATCTGGAGTAAATTAAGGCATATACTACTGTACCCAGATTTGCCTTCCCTCAGAAGGGATAGAGCTGGCCCACCAATTGAAGCTGGGCAGCCACCCAGCCTCCCAGGAACAATACTGGTTCCGAGAGCATTCTCAAGATACAAACATCCCTCTAGTCTTTCAGACAGAGTGCAACCCCATCCAGAAGAGATTGAAATCTAATTCCCAGGTTACTTTTCCTAATGACTTCCATCATGTCTGGACTGAGCCACAGTTTTTTCACCCATATCCAGTTCTTCACTGACTCCAGAGACAATGCTACAATTGTTCACATAAAATGTTATGCTACAGTGTTAAACCAAACATTTTTCTGGGTTACAGTGACAAAGCCAGTATTACCAGATTAATAGATGTGAGGGCAAGAAATATTAAAGTGTTACAGAAGTGATGCTATTTAGTGACAAATCACTCAGTTCAAATCACACCTTTTTCATAAATTTACTAGGTGGTTCTATATGATGCCATTTTAACAGCTTCAAGTCCTACCATGTGGGGGACCGCAATATGTCGCTAATAATCACTATTATATAGTTATTTTGAAGATTTCAAAGTGAAATGCTTTGAATACCCTAAAGCAGCCATCTCTCTCTGCTACTTCAGTCTTTGGCTTTAACCAGGTCTCAGTGTGGCCCAATATATTAGCCTGAACTGCAGTTCTTCCTACAGCTTTCCCCCTTGGTTTATCAGGTCAAGACAAACTGCAAGATTAAAAGGACAATTCACAAAGCAGAAATGCAGATCATGGTAGGCAAGTGACACAGAAAGCAGGTAGAGATGGTGAAGGATTAAGGTAAAACATACATGAGGGCAGAGAAGCCAAAGAAAAATTGTCACCAAGATTAAATACAATGCCATTAACAGTTGCATGAATGTCTTTTTAAAGTTAAAAAAAATTACAGGAGGCAAGAACCAGAGGATGATTTTGGTATGAAGTAGGGAATTTGAATATACTAGCCATGCTGCAATCCCATTTGGTCACCTATTTGTTTCTTAATTAGTATTGGGAGAAGCTACCGCTGGAATGAATGGGAGTTTTTTCCAACACAACTAAGATACAGAGGGAACTGATTTGGAACTGGAACACAACAAGTATAAAAACCATCTTTTCCCCATGCCTGACTCACAATCTGGATCAGGCTCCCTGTCATTCACACAATTGCAAGTTGTGAGAACATTTATCTCAATTAATTTCATCCTAAGACTGAACGCGGATGCAGGAGCAATGGCAAAAGACACGTCCACAGGTTTAGTGCATTAAACAAATTGTATATGACAAATTATTAGGCATTTTACATAAATATAATGCTCAAGTGTGTGGAGAAGACCAAGACCAGTTGATGACTTGTTACACTAACAAAAAAGACTAGTTTGAAAAATAACCAACAGGATTTGTGCCACAATGTGGCAATCAGAAGGTTATGAGTGGTAGAAGGTAAAGGTCAATAATTTTTTGCAAGGTTCACAGTATACCAGACCAAGGCAAGCTGCTGGATAGCTCCTCAGGGAAGTTATACTGTATATAAAAAAGGCCTAAGGCCATGTTTGCATTATGCATTTTCCACAAGCTTATGCTCATTCTCATGAATAGCAAACCTGCAGGATTTGCACAATAGCATTCCATTGCCTGGATAATGCTGCTACATTCAGTTTTCTGTATAAATAGCTGTATATTTAATGTCATCACTAAATCATCCTGAATTTAAATATACTAATTAGATGGCACTGAACAGACCGAACCTTGTGCCCCAAAGGCCTATTATCAGCCCATCAAATAGTACCCCATACCCTGTCCAGAAAATGCTTTGACCTGTCATTTTATAGTACTTATTTAGGAACTGTAAAAAATTCTCCATAAACAGTCACAATTATTATATGTCCATGCACCAGACTTATTTTCATTTGTGAAAACAAGCAAACAAAACTTAAAAAACGGAAACACAATGAGATGGGGGAAGATCTATGTCAGAAAGGAGCTCCAAACTAGAAATTAACAAACATCTTCCTTAGACTCCCCGTATAGCAAGTAAATCTCTGAGATCTGACACTGCCCTAAGCACTCAAAGGTTTTAGCTGTTGTGCAGTCAAGACTTTATTATATAACATTTTATAAAGGGATGGTATAGTTCAATGGCTAGGTTTGCCGGATGTCCAGGCTCAACTTTCCTATTAATCATGAAATCACATGCTGGTCTTGGCTAAGCTACTATGCTTTCACAGCTCGGTCATCAAACCCGCAGTACAATAATAATAATAATAATACTTTTTTAAACTTACAGAACGTTAGTAAGGATTGCTAATAGTAGAGGGAGCCAATGAACTCTGAATTGGCATAACTATTCAGGAAAGAGATTGTGGGCTTATGGAGGATAGCTCAACTAAAATATAAAGTCAACATGCACCAACAGTTTTAAAGCCCCAGTAAATTCCATGCTGTAGATTATTAGAAAAAGTACTGAAAATGAGTCAATATAACAATGATGTTATGAAACCTAGTAAGTTTCTGCACTTGGAACACTGTATAGCATTTTGATTTCCCTATATCAGAAAGGACATTAAAAGAGTATGAGGAGGTATGTTCTTAGAAACAGAAACTGAACAGCTGGTTCTGAGTCTGAGTTTTTCAACTTCATAATTATTTTTTTCTGGGTTAGAAAAGGGACAAAGAAGAGACTCTGCAACCACTCAAAAATGTCTCATCTCAAAATAATACTATTAACATTCTCCTATGCAAGTCAAATCCTGTGAGTGCTAACTTACGGATACTACCAACTCAGGCCCCATTATGTTTTAACATCTAGTGAAAGAGAGCTAAGGATTGCTTTTTCACAAGTACAACTAAGTATTCTCCCTCTAGCAGAATTTATTTGATGATGTGCCTGCATCCCAAAAAGTACAAAGGCCTGTTTGTATGACATCAGTGGAAGGTCTACTTCAGTTATTTAATGGAATGTGAATGGTTTGTTGAGTTACATACAAAATTATCCTGTTTCTGGTAAGACTGAAGGGGAACTTGTCTACTCGTCTCATCAAAGTCTATTTGTTATGCCTGGAAGAACCAGATTTAATGCATTGGCATTGAAAAGTCTTCTAAACTGTGTGAAATTTAAATATTGTGTGAAATGCAAGTATTGGTGTATCTTGAATCCTATAATCATAGAATCCTATAATCATAGAGTTGGAAGAGACCACAAGGGCCATCCGTTTAAGGGGTTTTCCCTTCTGTATCAGATTGTAACATATTTTACTTTGTTTATAACTGTATGTTTCATATTAGACCTTGTTTTTATGCCTGACCACAAATTAAGAGGTTGTGGATCGTGTATGATTGCTTTTTGCTAAAATATAATACAGTATACAATAAGATTGCCCTACCTCAAAAACATGTTTGAACAACGGCTCTTAATCTTTTCTTTACCAGGGACACCCTTTAAATATCTTTTGTTGCAGTAGACCCCTAAGACTTAACACAAGATTAAAACCATAACAACAGTAATACCTGATAATAGTAATGATACAATTACACCATCCGTTAACCTTTCCCTCAGAGGCACTGGAGAGAGGGAAGACTTTTCTCCTGCTTCATCCTGCAGGTTTGTGACTGGAGCTGATTGAACAGCAATGCACAGGCCAAGCCAGCCAGCCAGTCTTTGCCTTGACTCCTGACACATGGGCTGAACAGCCTTGAAGCCTTCATAGATCCCCTGTGAGGACATTGCAGACCCCTTGGGGTCCATGAACCACAGGTTATGAACCACTGTGATAGAACAAATACAGAAAACAGCTACCAAAATGGTCAATGCTTTGGAGCATATTCCCTATAAAGAGCCTTTTTAAATGTAGAAAAAGGGCAACATATACTGTATTTAGATATAGATGATCTTTGAAATATTATTATCCATATGATATATCAAATTGTAATTGTTCTGTGATTTAACCAAGAATGAAAAAGGTAAAATTTTACAAAATTAACTAATATATGCAAAAGTAGACAGAAAACGTAAGAGGGATCACCCAGTGAAGTTAACAGTAGATTCAGTAAGCAGAATCTATTGACAGTAGATTCAGCAACAGTGGATTCAGACTTAATCAAACAAAGCATAATTATTTTGTGTGATTTGCTACCATAAGATGTTTCAACAGGCACTGGTTCAGATAGCCTTGAAAGACCTTAGACAAATACATAGACTATCAGTGGCTGTTAGTTCCAATAACAGCAGCACACCTCTGAATAGGAGTTGTGGAAGATAAGCAGGAAAAGGAGAGACCATTGCCTACTTGTGGACTTCCCGACTATAACTGGCTGACCACTCAACTGGATGACCATTAGCTTGATCCACCAAATCTCTATGTTCAGAAGCACTCAGAACAGTGAAAGGTGTTATGTAAAGGAGAAATATTAACAGGTCATCTAATCCATGCATACTGATTCTAAATTTATGGGCCTTCTACAGAGGCCATCTGATCAGAATGCTAGTCAGCCCAGAATGAATGAATAAACATTCTACATTTATGCTTTATAAAGTGTATAAAGAACACTGTTCAGTAACTGGGCAACAGAAAGAGAGCCTGTGAAGAAGAAAAAGGAGGCCTCTGTTCACCCATACATCCCTAAACCACTGAGCTTTCTCATCTTGTCTGTCTGTAAGATTACTTATTAGTACCATCACAGCAGATGCAACTATTACAGTGCAGGGCATTACAGCAAATATTCACAGAGACAGCTTTAATGTGCTTGTTGCATTAAACGCAAAAATAAATTTGTGGGCACATTCCTTTTTTAAAATAGAACATTCCTTCTACTACATCACTTTTTTCATATATAGATATAAAAATACAGATTTGATTCAGGGAAAGATAGAACCTTTCAAGTCTGAAGAACTGGCACAATAGTGCTAAGATAAGCTGAAAGTCTACAACCTTATATTGCACATGCGTCTGTATGCACTTTAGTCCTCATGCCTTAGGAATGAGATTTTTTTACCATGATGATAACCAAGACAGGGTAGCTATTTTTGGTGCCTGATCTTCTATTTGGTACCTCCAATTTAAACTCAATTACAATAGGTCATACTACTTTGAAAAAGTGCTATTTTCACAGCTCTACAGAACTTCTGCTCACCAGGCTTTTTATGACAACGATGCATGGATGTTCATTCACACAATACAGCATCACTCAAGAAAATCAACCAAGAGTTGCAAATTGCCATGTTATCATGTTTAATATGTTTGTTTCTGCATACCAAGTTGTTTCAGTAACTGTTCACATTCCCAAAAAGCACACAATTATAGTCATTCTTGTGTGGCTCTGAAGTTGGAAGTTCTCAATTTTGCAGGAATTAATTAATACAGTAGCACCCCCTATCTACTGATTCACCAACCACTGATTCAATTATCTGCAGTTCGCAACAGTGGGCGGGAGGTGGACAGGGGAGGGAGGGGAGGAGGCTTCCTGACAGCTCCCAGTGGCAGCAATGGTGACAGGAGGTGAAAGGAGGGGAGGGGAGGTCTGTTCTCCCTTCAACCCCCCCCCATGGCTCTGGTGGCTCCAATGGCAGCCATGGTGAGGGGAGGGCGAAGGGAGGGGAGGAGGAGATCTCACCTCCCACCGGGCCCCCTGCAGTTACGGGGGTCTTACTGTATATACAGAAAGCTACATACTAGTTCACACTTACTTTTGTATTTTTTCATTATGTGCTATGTTTGAATTACAAAGCATTTGTTACAATTTTTAATCAACAGAATAAATTTGGGACAATGTATCTTTAGTGCTGAACTCAGCATACATTTTACAGCAGGGAAGGGAATCGTGGGGCTCTCTAGATGTTGCTGGACTGCAACTCCCAGCATTCCTCACCATTGGCAATTCTGGTTAGGGCTGCTGGGAGTTGCAGTCCACCAATGTCTGGAGGGCCACACAAATCTCAATTTTGTTTTACATACACAGGAGTGCTATTATTACAGCACACAGTTGCCAGGAAGCTTTGTGTCTCCAAGTATGGTTCCAATTTCTTCTTTAGGAAATAGAGAAGTTATTGATGCCAATTACACTTTCCACTAGTAGAAAATAAGAACATTCAGTACTACTCCAAAAGGCCTTATTTACTTATTTGAACTGGACAAACTTCCCAGTGAAATAGATTGACCATTTTAAAGAGTATATAATACATCTCTCTACCATTCAGAACATCAAACAGAAGTAAAAGATTTACCTATCTGAGGGAAACTTAGACCTTGATCTAGACCTACTTTTTCTTTAATCAATATCAAATTAAAATATTACTCTTTACTTACACATTAATAAGATATGAACAACTAATTTTGCATATCTAGAACAGTAGAAACTTATGTTTGGCATGAAACACATATACGAATTAATCAAAAACATCTAGAAAATAACATTAATCTTCATGCATACACACCCAAGTGTTTCAACTTTTTTCTGCTCCAGATTACAACAGTTGCAGTCCTAGCCAAGACTGGCAAGAAAAAAAAGATGGATCCAGAATCAACTAAATATTACTTTAGAGATCCTAAATAAACTGCACCTAGTAAGCAATCTAGCTAGGAAAAAAAGAAGTTTAAACACAGATGTTCCTCACCACCACCACTTCATGTATTTAAAAAGAGTAAATAAGGCCATACAGCAAAATCTAAGGGTGTTTCACAGCAATGACACAGTCCACATCAGTTTCATGATTCATGAAGGCTTAATCACATTCAAGCACTGCCACCTCTTCACAAACTGGATAGCTTCACCATCCCCTTCTGATTGTCAACATTAAGGATCTCACAATGACTGAAGCCTCCAAAACTTGCAGATTAATTTAATTTATAAAATCTGGCCAAAATTAAAATGACACTTGGAAAAGTCTTATGAGGGGAAATACCTCCCACTTTACTAGGTAGTGAGAACCAAAAGCAACTTCCAGTCATTTCCAGGTAATGCTTTTGATTAAAAAATAAAATAAAAATGCAACAGTGTGGTCCAGCATGCAAGTATGAAAAGTGCCCCACACTAAAGCTGCTTGCAAACCAAGCTGAGAGAGGGGGAAGTCACCAAGCTGACAGAGGCTTAGCAAGTGGTGGGCAGGGACAGGCAGCCCCAAGCAAGCCACCGTAATTTTCTAATGTTTTGTACATGGGTTCTGGTTTTCAGCCAATTCTGGTTTTTGACAGTGCTGCAGTCCATAACCTGTCAGATAAGTGGGGGCTTCCTACATATACGTTCATTTTATAAACCAAATAGGAAAGATTCCTAACTTATTTATCCAGTGAAAACAATGCAGGGAACATTGTTGCTTACAACAGTAGCTGTGATGCCCAGTAAAAAGCTACTAGAACTAATCATTGTTCATTCTCTGCATACCCCACCATACTACATATACGAGGTCTGTCTATTAAATAACGAGACTGTGTTTCTACCTTTCAGACAAATCAGGGAGAACGGATTGTCAGTGCTTGAGTGGTGACCTTGAACATGTCTAGCTAGAAAAAAAAAGAAGTTTAAACACAGATGTTCATCACTACCACCATTTCATGTATTTAAAATGAGTAAATAAGGTCATACAGCAAAATCTGAGGGTAATTTCAGTAAGGCCTTGATAAAGTTCCCCTTGATATTCTTGCAAAAATGTTAGTAACATGTGGGCTAGACAATGCAACTGTTAGGTGGATTTGTAATTGGTTGATGGGCCGAATCCAAAGGGTAGTCATCAATGGCTTCTCTTCATCCTGGAGAGAAGTGACCAGCGGGGTGCCACAGGGTTCTGTCCTGGGCCCAGTGCTATTCAACATCTTTATCAATGACTTGGATGAGGGAATAGAGGGCACGCTTATCAAGTTTGCAGATGACACCAAATTAGGAGGGGTAGCTAATACCCTAGAGGATAGGTTCAGAATTCAAAATGACCTTAACAGATTAGAAAGCTGGGCCAAAACTAACAAAATGAATTTCAACAGGGAGAAATGTAGGATACTACACTTGGGCAGTAAAAATTAAAAGCACAGATATGGGATGGGTGACACCTGGCTTGATGGTAGTACATGCAAAAGTGATCTACGAGTCTTAGTGGCCCACAACTGAACATGAGTCAGCAGTGTGATGCGGCAGCTAAAAAAGCCAATGTGATTCTAGGCTGCATCAATAGGAGTATAGTGTCTAGATCAAGGGAAGTAATAGTGCCACTCTATTCTGCTTTAGTCAGACCTCACCTGGAATACAGATTCCACTTCTGGGCATCACGGAGGTGTGGTCTGCTGTCTAAGATGGCAGACACATAATCTTTAGAGAGATGAGGAGCTCTGACAATACCATTAATTCGGAGTGATTATTTCTCAGATTAACAAATTCATAGCGCAATCCCAGATGCAAAACATTAAAGGCTACTGGATCAATCAATTTTGGAATTTTACATGCCAGCTAAAGAGTTAAAACTTGAGCTGTGCAACCCGAACACAGTGGACACCGCTTACATGCTGCGTAAATCTAACTAGGGGCCTAAATCCCCAACCATGGACCTTTCTGCCATATTGGATGCATTACTTCCTGAACACCTTTGGGAGAAGTTGATCGAGATTTACAAAAGGACTGGACCTCAGCCCTCACTTCTGCTCTCCAGCTCTTGAAATCCACTCTCTCTCTGCTCTGGCTTCCCGATTTGGAGACATTGAAGGAACGGCTCAAGAAACATTGCAAAGAGGCATCTCCCATGATGACAGACTTCACAAACTGGAACAATCGCAACACTACTTATTGAATAAAGTGGAGGACCTGGAAAATCGGGGAAAATGTGGAAACATCCGCTTCAGGCGGGTCCTGGAATCGGTGGGTCAGGAGGTTCTGCTACCATGAATACTTACCAGTTCTGGGCACCACAATTCCAGAAGGATATGGACAAGCTGGAACATGTCCAGAGAAGGGTGACCAAAATGGTAGGTCTGGAAGCCATGCCCTATGAAGAGCGGCTTAGGGATCTGGGTATGTTTCACCTGGGGAAGAAAAGGTTAAGAGGGGACATGATAGCCATGTTTAAATATTTGAAGGGATGTCATACTGAGTATGGAGCAATCTTGTTTTCTGCAGCTCCAGAGACTAGGACATTGAGCAATGGACTCAAAGTACAGGAAAAGAGATTCCACCTAAACATTAGGAAGAACTTCCTGACAGTAAGAGCTGTCTGGCAGTGGAATGCACTGCCTCGTAGTGTCGTGGAGTCTCCTTCTTTGGAGGTTTTTAAGCAGAGGCTGGATGGCCATCTGTCAAGAATGCTTTGATTGTTTATTCCTGCATGGCAGGGGGTTGGACTGGATGGCCCTTATAGTCTCTTCAACTCTGTAATTCTATGATTCTAAGTCCCATTATTTTCAATGGTGTTTGCTGTTATCTGCAGTTTCTGGTATCCATGGTAAGTCTGGGAACCAAACCCCCATGAATACGGGGGTCTGACTATAATCTCAAAACATTTAATCTAGACGTAGCTGACACTCACCTCACATCAACACCAATTGATTACCAGTGTGCTAGTAAGAGAAAGGCTAGAATTAGAAAGAGAACTTGGATCATGGCTGGGGAACATATGGCCAGGGCTGGTTTAAGGAATTTTGGGGGCCCCTGAAATGCTTTATTTTGGGGGGCCCATATGTTTATCTCAGGTCAATGTAACCTAACCTATTCACAGTACAGGAAGTTCAGTAGGACCCCCGTATCCACGGATTCATTATCCATGGGACACAAAACAGCACACCTACCATAGAGTCTTCCTAGAAAATGTGTCCTCTCTAGACATTTTCCAGGTCCTCCAAGGCAACACTATGGTATTTTAAACCAGAGTCCCATTATTTTCAATGGTGTTCACTATTATCCACGGTTTTCAGTATCCACGCCCCCCCCCAGAACCAATCTCCAGTAGATAAGGGGGGCCTACTGTATTACATAATTTGCCACCAATAATTTAGTTTAGCAATTAATGTAATGTTGTAGATTACTTCAAAGAAAAGAAAGAGTGGACTACAAGCTGAACATGAGTTAGCAGTGTGATGCAGCAGCAAAAAAAGCCAATGCGATTCTAGGCTGTATTGATAGGAGTATAGTGTCTAAATCAAGGGAAGTAATAGTACCACTCCATTCTGCTTTGGTCAGACCTCACCTGGAATACTGTTTCCAGTTCTGGGCACAACAATTCAAGCAGGATATGGACAAGCTGGAACGTGTCCAGAGGAGGGCGACCAGGATGGTGGGAGGTCTGGAAGCCATGCCCTGTTTAGAGTGGCTTAGGGAGCTGGGTACGTTTAGCCTGAAGAGATTGAGAGGTGACATGATAGCCATGTTTAAATATTTGAAGGGATGTCATACTGAGGATGGAGCAGGCTTGTTTTTTGCTGCTCCAGAGACTAGGACACAGAGCCATGGGCTCAAACTACAGGAAAAGGGATTCCACCTAAACATTAGGGAGAACTTCCTGACAGTAAGAGCTGTTTGGCAGTGAAATACACTGCCTGTGAGTGTGATGGCGTCTCCTTCTTTGGAAGTTTTTAAGCAGACGTTGGATGGTCATCTGTCATGAGGACTTTGATTGTGTGTTCCTGCAGGGCAGAAGCCGATTGGATGGGATGGCTATTGGGGTCCCTTCCAGCCCTATGATTCTAGGCTGCATTCAGAGCCTGGGAAAGTTACTTTTGGATTACACCTCCCAGAATCCCCCTGCCAGCACCCTTCTCAAGGTCTTGTTGCATTGTTCCTTTTCCAGCATTCTCTAGCCCAGTGGTTCTTAACCTGGGGCCCGCAATGTCCTCACAGGAGGACCACAAAGGCTTGAAGGCTGCTTGGCCCACCTCCTCCCTGTAGTGGAGCAGCCACGTGACAGGAACCAAGGCAAAGGCTGGCTGGTTTGGCCTACACATGGCCATGCAATCCACTCCAGCCACAAACTTGCAGGGAGAAGCAAGTGTGCCAATGAGGGAAAGTTTAATGGATGGTGTAATTATGTTGTTGTTGTTGTTAGCTATTATTATTAGGGTTTTAAATTTTGAGTTCAGTCTTAGGGCAACAAAAGATATTTAAAGGGGGTCCCTGGTAAACAAAAGGTTAAGAACCACTGCTCTCCCCGAAGACTCTCACATAACACTAATGGGATACTGGTGTGTTTTAGTGACAACAATAAAACCATTGTTCCCAGTAATATTACTCCAAATTTTTATTTATATTCTTTATATTCTTCTGTTAAAAGAGCCAGGGTGTTGTAGAAGTTTCAGCATTGCACTATGACTGTGGAGACCAGGGTTTGAATTCTTACTCAGCCACTGGGTGGCCTTGGACAAGTCACACTCTCTCAGCCTCAAAGGAAGGCAAAGGCACACACCCTTTGAATAAACCTTTCCTAGAAAACCCCATGGTAGGGTTGTCTTAGTCAGAAATGCCTTGAAGGCACATAGGCAAACACACACAAAGTCCTTTTGCAGGTTGAACTCAGTTGGCAGCAAGGGGAGGAAGCTGAGGAGAAAGGGGAAAAGGGAGGGAGGGGAGAGAAACCAAGACATGTTAAGAGCAGCTGGAAAGATGGGGTGGAAGGGATCTATGTGGAAGGAAGGAAAGGGAGGAAAGAAAGAAAGAAAGAAGCCCTTTCTGAGGGAACGAGATGACTCTCACACTTCTGCCCCTTCTCTCTCTCTCACACACACATTCACCCCTCTCCAACACATGCCTGGATGGCTTGCCTTTTGACGATGATCCTGGGAGGAGGGGGTGAGGGAGCAGCAAACTCCCTCCAGCTTCAGCGACAGGAAGGGCAGCTCCTTCTTTCTCTTTCTAGTTTGGGAGATGGTGTTTTTTTTTTTAAAAAAGGAAGAGGCCCCCTGGCTCTGTGAGGCCCCCCACAGATGCTGATTTGGCGGTATGGTTAAGCCGGCCCTGCCTATGGCCTTCCATATGTTCATGAACTGCTACTTCCACCTTCCTTCAACATTAGCCAGGTTGGAAGGGGCTTATGGGCAAAAGAGACTCTAGTAACATCAGAAGGTCCAGTAACATAGAAGATCCTGACGGGGGTTCCATGCTTCTCTCCTGCCGCTGCACAGTAGAAAGACAGACAACCACTGAAAAGGAGATTGAGGTATGAAGGTTACAAGGATAGGCTTGCTAGGAACCAGTTATCTCAGGGAAAAGATTTCAGCTGCTATTATAGGAAGGCAAACAGTCAATTACTTATTACAACGTTACAAATTAAGTTGGATTTTCTGCTCCAGGTATCCTAAAAGAATTAACAGATGGAAGTTAATTGTTTTAAAGGAGTTCTAATAACAGAAGCAAAAGTCAACAGTACGTAAGATGGTAAAAGAATTATCTCAAGAACTCACCTTAATCATAGGAAAGTGGAAGCTGCAGCACAAATATCTGGTGGGAAAGTGCAACCTGTGGGTTGCATGCAGCCCTGGGACCCGCCCCCCTTTTGCAGCCCCTCAGAGCCCCTCAAACACAATTGAGGGGAGGTAATTTTGAAGCAATTTTTGTCCCAAACCTTGTCAAAACCAGCCCAGGCACACACACAAACTTGTCAGCCCTCCCCCAAAAAACACCCCCAAACCCCTCAGATTCCCCAGCACAACCATATTCACCCATATTCCAGCCAAAATGGTGGCCGGAAGTGACATGACATCATTTCTGACAGAAATTTGTTGGGATGGCATCAAAGGAGAAGGGAGGGATTATTTCTGTTCAGTTACCCATCCCTGTTTTAGAACTATAGTGATAAGCATACAACTGTAAGTATTTGGGAGACACTCTCTGGAAAGTATGAGCTTCCATATTCCTGGAATGCTCTGCATGATCTCCTCATCCATGGTGCAAGATGGAGTAGTCCCAAAGGATCAATCAGGTTTCAAATTGATGAGGTATACTGTCCTCACCCTAACTCCAGTAAGTGTGATGTTTTGATTATACCTGCTTTTCCATGTTGAAGGAGAGGGATAAGAGAAAGGTCTGTTGACATAGAAATAACCACTTGCAAACATGAATGATTGATATCAGAGCAATGCTGATGGCTGAGGTGCAGGAGATTGGGACATTTTTTTTGTTATGCAAATCGTGGGTTCACCTCATATGTAGCACCTTTGAGCAGACAGCTGCAGTAGCCTATAGTATCGAAGATACAAAGCTATGAAACATGAGGTGGAAGACTCCCCTTCCAAGAGCAGTAATTAGCCCATGGAACATGAGTTGAAGGAGTGAATGTACATGCATATTTGCACTCTACCATGCATCCCAAGAAAAGATAGCTGAAGAGTCTGAATACTCCAAGGTTTATAGAAAACCCACTATCATACTGGAGTGGAGGAAAGAAAGAAGCCAAAGGGCAAAGCTTGGTCTCAGGACCGGTTTAAGGAATTTGGGGGGGGGGGCACTGCAACACTTTGTTTTGGGGGTTCCATATGTTTATCTCAGAACCTAACCTAACCTATTCATAGTACAGGATATTCAGATTATTACTGTACTAATGGTTTTTTTTGCAGGAGGAGGGTTACTATGGGCCCCACACAATGATGGGCCCCCCTGTGACTGCAGGTGCTGCAGGGCCCATAAACTTCCCCAAAGCATCTATCAGGCCAGATGATGGACTAGATGGACAGTCAGCCTGATCCAGAAAGACTGCTAGTATGCTCTTATTCTTCTAAGTGGGAAAACAGTAACAATGTAATCTTTGTTTTGGTTTCTTTTCTGTTTTAAAACTAACTGGATACAAATTTTATACATAAAATCACATACAGGCTTGAATGCTATTGTCAATTGCCAAATAGAATGGACCCATTGAAACAGTTAAATTTTCTTAAAAGTGTTCACTCACCATTTAGCAATTGATTCAATGGGTTTACTAATACGGACTAATAGCAGCATTCAGGCCAAAACTTGTTTATATGTACAGTATTTTAATCTAGCGCATTATGTAAAACAATTACATTTACATTTTGTGCACTGTTATTAAAATTTCTTATTTTTGTATATCACTTTCAAGCTGTTTAGCCTTTACAAATATTTGTAAATACGTAAAATGAAACATGAGAGCCAGCCGTGGTGTAGTGCTTTGAATGCTGGATTTCAACTCTGGAGACCAGGATTCAAATCCCCACTCAGCCATGGAAACCCACTGGGTGACCTTGGGCCAAGTCACACTCTTTCAGCTTCAGAGGGAGGCAAAGGCACCCCCCCCCCAGCAAATCTTGCTAAGAAAACACTGTGATAGCCCTAAGGTCGCCATAAGTTGGAAACGACTTTAAGCCAGTTCTGTGCCTACACACACACACACACAGAGAGAGAGGCATTATTACACCATTTTGTTTGCCACCTTGAAACTTGTGTTAAATATGTCATACTCAAACAAACGCAGGCAATTTTATATTGATATATAAGGTACACGTAATACCTACCTATACTACCTGTGTTTCACATCTCAAGAGGAACAAAAATCACTAATAACATACTTTTTTAAAAAAAAAAAGTGTGTGCGTGCTTATAAGTATTTTGTTATTCAGTAGGTAATATCCACCTAGGCCTAGAATAGGGATGGGAACCATGCACCCCTCCAGATGTTGTTAGACTGCAGCTGTCAAGATCCCTAGACAGAAAACCAAAGGAGATGAAGAGTTGCCATTCAACATCTGGAGGGCTGCATGATTTCCAACCCTGGCCTAAACCCAATAGCTAATTTCAACTAGAGAAGAACCACTAAATCAATGGGATTTCCATTAGTGTTGACTTACCATTCACCAACTGATTTACTTCAGCTGGTACTAGCAATTGGATTTAGGCCACAACGTGCCCATATCTATTTCATTTAAGAACTTTTCATGTCTCATCATTACTCTTCAATATTTACTGTACAAGACTTATTCACACTGTTCAAGCTTTTTTTTGAAACTGCATGTTGCCCTGGTCACTTTGGGAAGAGGAGGTCGTGATTTAGAATTGGAAAAGTATACATGTGTGTATCAGGGAGCCAGCATGGATGGCATCATGTTTTGAGCGTTGCACTACAACCCTGGAGACCAGGGTTCAAATCCCTGCTCGGCAATGAAAACCCATTGGGTGATCCTGGGCAAGTCGCACACTGATAGCTCTCAGAAACCCCTGTGATAGGTTTGCCTTAGGGTCGCCATAAGTCAGAAATGACTTGAAGGCACATAACAACATGTGCAGATGTATATGTATTTGTGCATATATTTTGTTCATGTGTGTGTGCCCAACAGTTACGCTGCATGCATATATGTTTACATGTTTCATTTTTAGCAACTGAAGAAAGTGGCAATAGAAACATTTCTTTCATTTTGTATTTTTTAAGTTGTGCATGGCAATTGCTTCAATCAATCTATCTGTGGGTTTTATACACACACACACATATAGTTTCATCTTTAGCAAATAAAGAAAGCAGAAGCCAAAATGTTTTGCTCATTTTTATATTTTTTAGTTCTGTTTGATAATCACTTCAATATATACGTGTGTGTATATATACCACCCTTAGCAAATGAAGTAGGCAGAAGCTGAAATGTTTTGCTCATGTTACACTTTCCAGTTCTATTTGTCAATACCTTCAATAAATGTGTGTGTGTGTGCATGTGTGTGCTGGTGTGTGCGGTTACATATATACGGGTTTGTGTGTCTGTGTCATATATATATATATATATATATGATATACATATGTATATGTTATATATCTAGAGAGATATGTATATGTTATATATCTAGAGCGTGCAAGCATATATATAGAGAGTGCATATCTATATGTTATACATAACACACACACACACATATATATGCAATAACCTATTTATAATAATCTCTAGGCAGCAGGTGCCTATATAGGGGGACCCAACTGTGGCTGTGGGCTTGGAAAAAGTGGGGAGGGCTGGGGGTCTGTGTGTATGTGTGTTTACATATATGTGTCTGTGTCATATATATATATATATATATATATACATACATATATATATATATAAACAAAAACACATGCTAGCTCTTGCTCTCTAGATATAGATATAGAGTGCACATACCTATGTTATACATAACACACACAAACACACACACATATATATGCAATAACACACACACACACATATATATGCAATAACCTATTTATAATAACCTCTGGGTAGCAGGTGCCTTTATAGGAGACCCAATTGTGGCTGCGGGCTTGGAAAAAGTGGGGAGGGCTGGGGGTCTGTGTGTGTGTGTGTGTGTTGGTGTGTGTGTTTACATATATGTGTCTGTGTCATATATAAACAAATATACATATACATACATATATATATAAACGAAACACATGCTAGCTCTTGCTCTCTACAGATATAGATATATAGAGAGTGCATATCTATATGTTATACATAACACACACAAACACACACACACACATATATGCAATAACACACACACACACACACACACACATATATATGCAATAACCTATTTATAATAACCTCCGGGTAGCATGTGCCTGTATAGGGAGACCCAACTGTGGCTGCAGGCTTGGAAAAAGTGGGGAGGGCTGGGGGTCTGTGTGTGTGTTTACATATATATGTGTCTGTGTCATATATAAACAAATATATATATATATATATACAGTATATACATACATATATATAAACAAAACACATGCTAGCTCTTGCTCTCTATAGATATAGATATATAGAGAGTGCATATCTATATGTTATACATAACACACACACATATATGCAATAACACACACACATATATATGCAATAACCTATTTATAATAACCTCCGGGTAGCAGGTGCCTGTATAGGAGAGCCAATTGTGGCTGCGGGCTTGGAAAAAGTGGGGAGGGCTTGGGGTCTCTCTCTCTCTGTGGTGTGTGTGTGTGTGTGTGTGTAGGGCAGGGTCAGCCCCTCACCTGGCCTCCAGGGTACTGGTGGTGGTGGGGAAGAGAAGCCACGTGGAGGTGGGGGGGGAGGCAGCAAAGGTGTGTATGGGGTGAAATAGAAATTACTCTCACCTGTCACATCTATAGGCGTGAGCAGTGTGTGTGTGTGAGTGTGTGTGTTTGGGGGGGTGAGGGGATTGGTAGAGCTTTCAAGGTGGGGGGGGGTGAAGGAAGCAAGAATTAGATCCCGGCCTCAGGAGCTGCCTCTCCTGGCTTTTTAAATCATGTATATATTTGTTTTTAATGTGTTTTCAGTTAGATGCTTTTAATTTTATAGTGTGTAATGTCTTTTTATGGGGGAGGGTGGGGGGTGTTTTTAGTCATTATTATAATGTTTTAATTGTTGGAAGCAGCCCCAATTGTTTTAGCAGAGGGGTATAAATACATATTATTACTATTATTAGAAAAGGACCCCCCCTTCCAGGGCCGGTTTAAGGAATTTGGGGGTCACCCTTTTATTTTTTGGGGGCGGACCCATATGTTTACCTCAGACCCTAACCTAACTTATTCACAGTACAGGCTATTCAGATTATTACTGTATTACTAATAATGTTTATTTATTTATTTATTTGCAGGAAGAGGGTAAGGACGGGGGGGGCCCTCACAATGAGGGGGGACCCTCACAATGAGGGGGTCCCCTGCAGGTGCTAAGGAGCCCTTCAGGAAAGGCGGGAAGGAGGAGGGGGGGAGCAAGGCAAGGCTGCCGGTCTTTTTATTCCTCTCACCTGCTGAGGGGGGCGGGGCGGCCCCCACCTGTCCCCGGCCTCAGCCGCCCGTCGTTCCTCCTCGAAGCCACCTCAGAGAAGACAGCCGCCGCCGCCGCCGCCGCTGACGACGACGACGACGACAAGGCCCGGTGGCTGAAGCGGACGGGAGGGAGAAGAGGAGGGCGGGGGGAGAAATCCTCTCAGTCAGAGAAGCCCGAGCGAGCGCCTCAGAGGGCGTGAGGAGGGGGGGGGGTAAAAAAACCCACCTTAGAACTGATTGACAAGCCTCCCAGCCAATGTCCGAGCGGGACCCCAGCTAGACGCTAACCAATAGTATCAAGCCAGAGGTGGGGAGATGCAAATGAGGGCCGAATGCGGAGGCGCCGCCGCTTCAGTCAGACCTTGAGACACGGAGAGAGACACGGGAGGGCGGTGTATAGAATGGAGGAGTTTCGCGGAGGGCGGGGCTTGTGGGGGGGGCGGGTGGAGCGCGCGCGAGGCCGTTGGCAAGTGACCGTTGGCGAGGCTCTTTTTCTCCTCGGGGGGGATTTTGAAATGGAGTTGGTGGGGGGAAACAGGGATAGAGTGGTGGGGGGGGGAAGGAAAGGGTCAGGTCTTTTTTAGGGCACCAAGATATCGTCTCCTTGGAACAGGGGGAGCTGGGGAATGGCTTAACACGCAACAAGAGCTTGTCACACTATGCTGTTGTAGCGCTGTTGTTCCGCTTTAGCTGCTCTGGCTGCCTCCTGTGGAATTGTGGGGTTTGTAGTTTAGGGAGGCTAACAGCTCTCTGGCTAAGAATTCTAAATGCCCCTCCCTAAAACCACAAACCCCACAATTCCACAGGAGGCATAGTAGTGAACGTGGAATACAGTTGTCCCTCTGTATCCACGGATTTGGCATCCAGAGGGTGGGAACCATAGATTTAAAGTGTTCAAACTACAGTTGTCCCTCCATATCCACGGATTTAAGTATTCACGGCTTGAAAATGTTCTTTAAAAATAATAATCCAAACCGCAAACCTTGACTTTGCCATCTTATATAAGGGACACCATTTTGCTATGCCATTCCATATAATGGGACTTGAGTATTCACGGATTTTGGTATCCACGGGGGTCCTGGAACCAAACCCCAGTATATAAAATAAATCGAACCAGAAGTAGTAAAAACAGAGGAATAAGATGGCGGAAAAAGAGGAAAGCAACCTCCCCACATACCTATGTAAATAAAGAAGTCGTAACCTTTTTAAAAGCACCATGTATCTAGATGTAGTCTGTGAGACAAAGCTAGTTCTAGAAGCTGGGAATCCACTCTGGAAAAGTTTATTCAGCAGTAACCAAATAGGCCATCGGAAGAAGAGAAACATTTTATCCAGTCCTGACCTACACCATTCTCTTCTTCCCATAATTTATACCTTGCCTTTCCCTCCAAACCATGGATCTTAAAGTTGCATACAAATTTATGTATATGTGTGTTAGTGTTACAAAGAGCAACATTAAAATGGAAATAAACTATCTACAACATTTCAAAACAGTTTAAAGCAATTTTTTTAAAAAATGTTGAAAACAGTAAAATTAAGACAGTATAGCACCATGACAGATATATATACTGGATGGTGTGTTCTACTATATAGCTGTTAGTTATAAATAGATGGAAAGAGGATCTGTCCACAAGGATTCTTGGAAAGGACTTCTAAACAGAATCCAAGACTGGAAATAAGGATCCCAGTACAACAAATTAGAAAGAAAATGAGCTTAGCCCTTCCATTCTGGACATCATGATGTGAATTAGAAAATAATGGGGGATGTATTTCTTGTCTAAAATATATTTGGAAACCATTTTATATGTGTTTTACCCCTGCTTTTGAGTCCCCTGGATTAAAGGTCAGCATTGATCTTTTTATCCTAACACAAACAAGAAGTGTGATAAGCAGCAGTAAAACAGAATAAAAAACAAACCTCACGTTGAACTGTTAACTGGAGTTACGTGCATCTTTCTACACATAAAAGGGACAAAAATAATAGCTAATAATAGGATATACAATAAGTCCATGTTGTCTGGTAGTGAGAATCACTATGCCATTCATTTTCAATCCAACATCATGAAATTAATTTCTAATTCAGCAATCAGTTTAAAAAAAACAACACCAAACTTTGGTAGGTTTTGGGTTTCTTGCTTTTTTCTCTCTGAGGTTGTGGGATCCAAGCCACCTGCTCTGAGAACTTATAATATGCTGACAGCTTTTCCTGGGATTATTTAACGTAGACATAATGCATAATACTTGTACCATTGACAGAGTACTTTTACTAAGCTGAGCCCAAACATGTCCATTTATTGCAATTGGTTAGAACACGGTTTCATTTAAAACAGTTTCCTTGCATTTTAAGATTTACTCAGATATTGGAACTAAGATGTTGATATTCTGTTAAGTACTTTTAAAAAAATATCCAAATGTGTACTTTAAAAAACACACCATTTGGTGTAATTTTATGTGGGATAGTGTTTGGTTTGCTATGTTGCTGTCCATCTCCATGCCTCTACTGCCATCCTCACCCGAGTGTTTCTCTCCATGTTGGTGTGGCAGCTGCAAGTGACACAAAGCACAATGGACAGCAAAAGAACAGAAGGAGGGAGGATCAGGAAAAGAAGGCCTGTGGCGCGCTGTCTGCGCTTGGTTTTCAGCTCCTTGTTCTGTGAAATTTATTGCTAAACATCAGCTGTTTTATTCTGACCATCAATGAGCTGTTCATCAGCTGGTTCTTGTTTTTCCTTATCTTCCTTTTGAGCATCATCTTTTGGCTCCCTGGCCTTTGCTTTTGGTCTTTACTCTCCAATAGTCGCAGGAGTTTGATCCTGCCCAGACCTACTCTCCTTTGGGTGGCTGATCCTGGTGCAATCCAAAGACAGGTATTTCTGCAAGAGGGAAGCTTGACAGGCTTTGTTCCCATTTGTTGTCAATGAAAGAAGGGTAGGGAAGCTGGACCTTTGAGCTATATAATGATTTGGGACCAATAACAATTTGTGAAGTCTTCGTTGTGTCGTGGTATACCATGGAGACAGAGGGCTATGATGTCTTACCCCTATGGAAGGGATGGAAAGTGTCACACCAGGACAGTGTGGGTTATCTTTCTATATGCATGAGATACCTGACAGGCAGGGCCAACCCAAGACATTCTGCTGCCTGGACAAAGAACAAGATGATGCAAACTCAATAGTCCACAAACAGAGACTGACTGGACTAGCAGCTGAATCTTACTTCATCACTAGCAATGGGATAGTGTCCTGTACCACACCTGAGAGGACAGGGTCATTTCAGGCAGCATTTCTTAAGCTGACATTGAGGACCAGCATTTTCCCCCTGGTGTTCCAGAGCCTGGTACCATACATGTGTCCATTGGTTACAATTATTTCTTTCTTTCCTGGAAACTCTCCAAGGACTGGCAGCTGAGGGCTTGTAGACTGTTATGGTCCAAGAACCACCACCTTGAGTAGCACTGATTTAGGGGCTCCAGACAGGTAGTGTGGCAAAACATAACACTCTCTCCCAACATAAGGGAACACTGGAGGGTTCATAAGGAGCAGCTGCAAAGCTTCTGTTATGGTACCCAGCACTTAATGCTTGATGAAATGGTCTCATGTTGCCTCATAACGGGGTTCACTTTGGAAGATGGTATTAAAGAAAAGTTTGGAGCCATTACAGATCTTCTCCTTGATTAATCCCCCAGTCTCTAGTAGTTTAGAGTTAAAAGTCCTTGTCTGAATGCCCAAGGCATTAGGACAAGAAATGGCATCTTTTAAAGATATTTTCTTATTTTTAACATACCCCTCCTAAGCTCCAGGAACAGGGTGTGTTTCAGATCAGAAATAAGTAGAAGGTGAAGCAACCTAAAACCCTAAGCCAAACTGTTCAAAACGTTCCCAATATATATAATGAATTTAAACACAAAAGAATGACAGTTCAGCTGGTCATGTTTTTGCTCGTCTTCACTTTGGGGCAAGTCAGATCAAGGGAAAGGGAGGTAGAAACAGGACCTAATTTCCACCGTCCTGCAAGCACTGATAGAAGAAAAACAGTAAGTCTTCAAAACAGATGATGCCTGAGTACTGGTGTGAACATAAAACAGAAGGGAACACAACCCTCTCTGATTTTATTTTGTTAAATAAACCCCCAACAGTAGCAATTGGAAAGAATTCTGTGATATCATGTTGTTGTTGTTGTTGTGTGCCTTCAAGTCGTTTCTGACTTACGGTGATCCTAAGGCAGATCTATCACAGGGTTTTCTTGGAAAAAATTCCTCAGAGGAGGTTCGCCATTGCCATCCTCTGAGGCTGACAGTGTGACTTGACCAAGGTCACAGAATCATAGAATCATAGAATCATAGAATTGCAGAGTTGGAAGAGACCACGAGGGCCATCCAGTCCAACCCCCCCTGCCACGCAGGAAATCACAATCAAAGCATCCCCGACAGATGGCCATCCAGCCTCTGTTTAAAGACCTCCAAGGAAGGAGACCCCACCACGCTCCGAGGGAGTGTGTTCCACTGCCGAACAGCTCTGACTGTCAAAAAGTTCCTCCTCATGTTGAGGTGGAATCTCTGTTCCTGGAGCTTGCACCCATTGCTCCGTGTTCCAGTCTCTGGAGCAGCAGAAAACAAGCCTGCTCCATCCTCAGTGTGACATCCCTTCAAATACTTAAACAGGGCTATCATATCGCCTCTTAACCGTCTTTTTTCCAGGCTAAACATACCCAGCTCCCCAAGTCTCTCCTCATAAGGCATTGTTTCCAGACCTTTCACCATTTTAGTTGCCCTTCTCTGGACACGCTCCAATTTGTCAATATCCTTTCTGAATTGTGGTGCCCAGAACTGGACACAGTATTCTAAGTGAGGTCTGACCAAGGCAGAATAGAGTGGCACTATTACTTCCCTTGATCTAGACACTATACTTCTATTGATACAGCCCAAAATTGCATTGGCCTTTTTAGTGCACCTAGTGCATTTCCATGGCTGAGCAGGGATTTGAACCCTGGTTTCTTGGAGTCTGTTCAACACTCAAACCACTCCACCATATTGGCTCTGTGGTAAGTGATAAAATGAATGGACAAAGACTACCAATGTTATGTGTTACATTATGTCCTTATTGTGTTATGCCACCAGTGTTATGAAAACAATCACATTTATTTGAAGACACGTTTGACACATTGCAGTGGTGGCTGAATTGAGGTGTGTTTGTTGAAATGGGGAAAGGGCTTAAAATAAAAGGCTGTTTTGCCAGCCATTGTAAAAGGATGAAGTCAAAAGTAGAAATGTCATGGTTTTGATTTAGAGAGGCTTTGTACAACTATTTCAGAAATGGAAAGATGTGATAAGGTTTTTTGCTTTGAACCTACAGTACTACTTAAATAACTCTAGTATGCCCTCTCATAATGTGATTCAAGTCTGCGTATATTCTTGGGCTAAAATTAACCTTTAAATGAGACCTGTGCAATGTAAAATCAAGAACTAAGTCAAAATCATATAATCTTGTCGACACTGAGGGCCACATCACATTTTGGCTAGGAGGCTGCATGCATACACACGCACCTCCCCTTTTTAACTTTTCCCCAACCTGGTGACATTGAGAGACGTGGCATGAACTGAAGAGATAGTTGTCCCTATGAGTGATATCTCCAAAACCACTGGCCCTCCTCTAGCAGCTCAACTGGTATGGGCTAAAAAACTGGAGGCATGACTCCAACTCTGTGCCAGCTACAAATAGGTCTCTGGGCTCAGGAAAGTGCATTCAAAATGCAAAAATAGTTTGCATTCAGTTAACTAACTGGGGGGAGAGAAAAATCTTGTCCTTCCTAGTAAGCTCAGGCAAAAGTAAATTGCTGCAGCCTCTTCTAGCTTGTGCCTTCTTCCTCATTAATAACATTTGCCAGCTTGACCAACTGCTGAGTTGCTTAGCCATATATATCCAGTTTTCATCTGTGACATGTTGCAAGGTATATTGTTTCATGTCCTTCATGAAACATATGCAAACTGAAAAGAGGTGTTTTTTGTAGCTGCCTCCTACTTTTTCAGGAACCCTCTTTCTCATCAAAAGTAGTGCCTGGGCATCATTTGGAAGCAATGCAAGATTTCGGCCAAGCATTTTACAGCTGTGGTTGAACAGGAAGTTCTTTTTCAGCTGCTCTCAGGAGAAGGGGTGGAAGATATACAGATCATTTTGGTTACATGTTTCACAATGTTAACAGCACTAAGCCATTGAGATTATCACAGGATTAAGTTCAAGTATGAAAGGAACCTTGCATTCAGAAGATTTCAAACAAGTGCCTAGGCAATGAGGAAAAACTCTCCTTCAGAAGGGCTGGCTCTCCTATTAGGCAGAATCAGGTATTTGCTTCAGACAGCAGATACTGGGAGGCAGCAGTTGGAGGACAGGCATGCACTGGGCCCCTTGGCTAACCTGCTGCCTTCATCAGGGTCAAAGAAAGATTGAACCAGCAGCCCACCTAGCTTTTGAATGTTGAAATTGGAGGTGTTATATCTTGGGGGGAGGCGTTGTGTGTGTGTGTGTGTGTGTGTGTGTGTGTTATATTCCAAAATGTCTGGGGCAAAACTTATAGGCAACTCATTACAAATAAGCTAGGTGTCATTGATGATTCTTTTTTCCCCAGTAACAAAGGTATAGCCACATTATATTATGAATGTAACTTAATGTGGGATAACGTTACTCCTTTTATAGTATAGCAGCATCTTATTAGTTAGTTTCATACTTAAAGGGATATAGGGTCTCTAAATGTTAGAGGAGGAATACCAGATGGTTCAAGAGCTGGCTCATGTTATGCCTTGTGTTCTGTTGTGAATGTTATGGCAACAACAACATGGACAGAAAGAAAGTGTAGTGTTCAGATTTTTTTTTAAGAACTAAAATGAATTATTTCAGTTATTTTTGAGAAACAGGAAAGCAACTTTTATAAACCTGTAACTATAATGGCCACTTGTTACTTTTGGGGACCTCGAATTCTAATTGTACCTAAATCCTTGTTCAAAGTAACTTTCCAAGGTTTGATTTTGGGCTGGCCATATAACTGAGGTTCTAAAGTTGCTGTCATATCCAAGGTGGTATAGCTTTCCTTCTCACCCAATCCTTGTGGATGAAAAAAGAAGTGTTTGGCAGAAAAAACTAATAAAAGGTTCTCTCTCTCTTTCACACACACACACACACACACACACACTGAATTAAAGATGGGGAAAATCTTCATGCAACTGTGTAGATTAGTTTCACATGCTCAAATAAAGAAAACAGATAAACAAGCCTAATACTTAAATGCCAAACATGTGCACAGTGCAGCACCATAGAATTTCTGCATTCAGAAGGATGCAGTGGAACAAAATACATTCATTAAATAGATTAAAATGTATTCCTTAGTTCACCTGCTGTCCCCCCTTTCAAAATGGCGTTCACCATCTTTGAAAAATTGTCTCTGTTATATTAAGGCGACAGATAACAAAGACCTAATGTATATACAAAGTGTGACTGGACCAAACGGAAACAATTCCTTAGATCTTTCTGCACCCTCTAGTGGCATGAAAGAAAATAATTTCAGTTTGATTCTAGGGTGTGTTCTGCAATAGCATTTTCTTGGGGAGGCATGGCATACTGTGGCAGCTTATACATGTCACCATTTTCAGTGCCAGAGAAGGCAATGTTAGCCACTGGCTTAAGAATACTTTTAAAGACAATTGAACAAATCTATGGAGGACACTTATGTTCCTGATGTTCAAGAGCGTCAATGCTTCTGTATCCAAAGCAGCACTATTCCCCCACAAGAGCAACAGAAATCGGCAGATTGGGGGTGGAGGGGTTAACACTTGGGGAGGACCAAAAATAGCCCAATGGGAACCAACTGTGTAGAGTGAGTGGCCACACAGTACTGACTGACAGTGGGGGAAGAGATGGTGGGACCTGAAATTCCACAATATTTGGAGGGCTGCTAGTTTCCCACCGTGTTCCAGGCAATCTGAGAACTGAACTGAGAATTGTAATGCATACAGTAGACATACTGGAAATAATGGGACTTAAGTCAGTCATGACAAACTTGTCTCATTGATTTAAATGAATCTGCTTAAAGAATGACCATGGCTATATTTATGCTATGCAATTATAACAGCCAGCATGGTGTAGTGGTTTGGGTACTGAACCAGGACTCTGCTAGAATAGAGTATGAGTGCCCACTCAGCCACAGAATCCCACTGGGTGATCTTGGGAAAGTCACACTTTCTCAGCTGCAGAGAAAGGCAATGACAAACCCCCTCTGAACAAATCTTTTCAAGAATATTCCATGGTAAATTCACCTTAGGGTCTGTTGGAATTGACTTACAGGCACACAGCAGCATATCATCTCTATATATGTAAAACTCTTGAGTTTGTTGCCTTTCCCAGTGTGCTGATTGGCTTCTCAGGAAACACAGCCAACCAATCAACAGCCACATGCAAATTCCCTCTCCAACTCACAATCCACTCCTGCCACTCAATCTGTGGTCCAGATTGGAACATAGACAGTCAATTGGTGGTGGCAGCACACCACTGCTGCCGCTGAGATGGGACCCAGGCAGTCAACTGGCAGTGGCAGGGCAAGACAGCGAGTCACCCTTAGCAATTCTGGGAAGAGTGTGGAATGCTACGAAGGGGGAAGGGGTATTTAAAAATCCACCAGACTACCTTACAGGGTTTTTGTGTGATCTCCCAGGTGTTTTGGCGTTTGTTTGTTTTTAAACAGCATATGTTACGCCAGGTACAGTTCCTTCTCTTTCCTTCTTCCATGCCCATAGCCACTAGGGGTGGGAGATGGTAAATATCTGTGCTCCTGAACAACAGCTGCATTCTTTTATTACTGCTGTAGCTTGTTCTGGTTGTATTAAGTACATGGGGGAGGGGGAGAATTTCCTACAGAACTGCTTTCAGCACACCATGAGCAAAGGACATCTAGGAAGAATTCACAGGATTTTCCAAATAAGCTGGATGCGTATAGCTATCCTCAGTTTCTGTTTGACTAACAAAAAGGCAGTGTTTAAGTTGGTATTTGGCCATCTCTACCTTCTGGCTGAAGTTCACATTTTTAACAAAATATTTCATCATCTTTAGAAAGTACTTTTGCAATTCATTGCTCAGAGGGTGGGCATGTTACCGATTGATGTCACCCACGAGATCTTTTGCACGTCTGGTTGCATTTGCAGCTCATCCATCAATTGGTCCATTAGACAAGTACCACCATGAGCAGGAGCACAATACAGAGCAGAAAAAACCCTTCATGATCAGCTGTCGATGGGAGTTACAATCCAACCACGGTTGGAGAGGCAAACATTCCCCACCCCATTTTAGGGAAAAGTTGTGACTGTAATGTTTATAAAGTGCTGCTTGAAAAATAAGGACCCCCCCCCCATTGTGTTTGTAACATTAAGATTCCTAGCCTTCCACTGAAACTGAAAGCTAAAGAGTCTGCCTTGGCAGAAAGAAAGGGGAGGGGACAAAGAATGTACTAGCACAACAAAAACTGAGTGTTTTAAGAACATTCCAAGTGGAAGTTTTAAAAATCTGAATGCAGGAGAAAGAGAACCTGACAGATTGCCCTGTCCCTATTGACAAGGTAATTCAGATTTTTTTCCATGCAGCGCACTGGACAGATGGAGAGTTTTGTTTGTCCAAAAACAAACAAAACAAAACAAAAAGAAGAGTTTGGAAAGCACTACTGTTGCCAACTAGGGAAAGAAAAACAGCATTTGCCCTGTGGGAAGAAAGTATGTTTGGATACAAGACAAAACATTTACAATTGTTACTGTTGCTGCTCCTCTTTTTTATCCACTGATAGTAGTTTCTGCAAATTCATGGTAATTGCATAATGCTGTCAGCAGCGAATAATGTTGCCACAAATAAACTTCACATAGATCCAAGGCTGGCCTTCCCGTGAAACTATCAGATAAGGCAATGGAGACCAAGAGATGACTGTGATGCATGCATCTTCATAAACTCCCCCCACTAGTGACACTCATCAAACATTTTCTCCCAGAATCTAGGGCTGTAATTCTGTCATTTCTGCTCAGGTTCAAAAAATATACCTGAAGATAGTGCCAGTCAGAATGTGGTTTGATAAATGGAAACCACAAACCCACTTGGCTGCCTTTCACTCCACTCTGTCAGAAGTCTTTAATAGCCTCACTTTCTATCACCAATATAAGTAAGATGAATAATCACTGTGATGAATGGCACTTAAATGGCAATCAATTGCTTTAACTGCAATGAAAAAAACATTGGCAAGGAACAAATGCCACAGGATGAGGGCACAACTTAGACCCACACTAAGGACTGTAGTTATATATGAAAACATGTATTTTTTTGTATGAGAATGACATCTGTATCCTTTTGCTGCCTAGCTATGCAATTTATAAGAAATCCTATCAGCACTTGATGGCAAAATATATGCCATCCTCATCCACTTGGACAAATAAAATTGGAATAATTAACCTCGTTGTTCAAACATATGGTTTAATGTTACACACACAAGCCTTGACCATCTTAGTTCAAAGTTTGGTTAGTGAACATTAGATTTACCCTGGCTTGTTTGGCCAGACTATAGTTTAAACCATGCTGCTCTTCAAGGTGCAAAAAGGTAGTGGAAACACCTGAAAGTCAGGAAGAGAAGACTTCTGAAAAACATTTTCAAGCCCCCTGCCCATTTCAAGAATTTGTTGAGGTTCATAAGGACTTCTGTTTAATAAACATATGTACAACACCCCCTTGGGCATCGGGGAAGTTGTTATAAGGTTCACTGGCTACAACACAGGAAGCAGCAACTGGTTGAAACCATGCATGTCCAGAATGCCAGAACTTGATAAGTTATTTGTAAGATGAATGAATATGATATACAGGAGGCTTGCTAGGACACAGAGCATTATGTTACTACAGCTTCAGCAGTTATGGATAGCTTCAGCATGCCATTATATTCACCTTCAAAGTAACTTTCCCAGTTGAACCACAGACGTGTATGTTTAAACACATGTATATCAAGGGTAAAACAGGTGCAGTCCTCCAGACGTTGTGGTACTACAAATCTCATCATCTCAACACAGGCATTCTGTCTGTGACTGATGGCTACTGGAAACCGACCACCCAAAAAGTATTTGGTCGTAATTTAATTGGGCTTGAATGAAATGTTGTACAATATTTTCAACTTATATATTATCTGGATGTTAGCATGCATGATTTTTAATATACTATGCAAAATTTTAAAATGTTTTTGTAGATGGGATTCAATTAAAGAGGTGTATTTACTCCAAAGATGACTTCTGAAACAGAATGATATAGGAAACCTGTCTCTGAATCCATCACTACACAACTTCTTATATATACCACTTGTAACTCCTAATTTCTGTATCTACAATGCAGATTTACTTTTGTGTATGTACTCCAATAATAATCATTTTACTAATTTGCTTCACACTTATCCACAATTGTGTAATTATCATGTCCTCTTCATTCTTGTATTTCATTCCATATTCACATTATATTATTTAATTTGAGGTTCTGTGCCTTGTAGCATTTTTGGGTGGTTTATACAACTTCTGCCCTCTGACTGTGGTTGTGACTATGGAGGACCATACTGTATGGATTGAAAATGATTAATATGTCTCTCAGGAAATACATTAAATAAACAAATTCAAAATGTGGAGACAGGATGTGTGCTTCAGAAGCATTTTAATTTATAAACAGCAATTCCCATTGACTTTATACCATAAAAAAGGCAATTTACAAGCAAGAAACAAGAAATCCATCAGAACAAAATAAAGCAGCACTGAAATATTCATGTCACAAAATCTAGAAACAAAAAAAAAATCTGAGTACAAGAGTAAAATATCATTTGAATAAATATTCTAAAATATCTCATGCTATAAAATAATCCTTAATGGCAAGTTAGTTGCTTTAACAGCATCCGCTTTAGCTAGCTTCATTTACTTCATATGGTGATGAAGTGTGGAGTTTGTGAGGTTACCGGTTTAATATTGCAAGGTATTGACACTGAGGTAAGTCATTCAAAGTGTTCAAATATTCATGAGGAAAACAAAAGCTATCCATAAACGATAGAGGTTTGCTTAATAATACCATTTTCTGGTAAAGCAAATGCAACTACATCATGCAAATCAGTCATGAGTTTCTCATTTAATCAAAAGATGTGTAAACAAGCCTTCAGCAAAGTCCAAAGACTAACTGCTCAGTATGCCAGTGGTTTTCAATCTTTCAAACTCCTTTTCCACATGCGACATCTACAATGGGGATCTGCTGGATTCTGAGCAAAGCAGAGGAAGGCAGAAGAAGGTCTACAATAGATATCTGGGTGGGCTGCAGTAGACTAGCAAGTGTTTCAAACTCCCAATTATTTGAGGATCACAATTAAAAATCCATCCCTCACACACATCAAAGCAGAGGGTGGGGGGAAGGAGGCTGCTTGAAACAAACTGAGGAGGCAGAGAGGAGGAGTAGATTTTGTCCGAAGGACCAGAGCTCAGTTCTAGCCTCCCGCCCAAAATATATTCCTTGACTTAGCATATCCTCGGAGGTACTCTGCTCTCTAATTTCAAAGTGCATGCCCACTGGGCTGTGCCAAGACATTTTCATGCTCACATCAAATGGGAAGACAGCACCCCCCTCCCCATTCCAAGCAATGAAACTGGATCCTCCACCACACCTGAGGGCAGCAGACCAGTTTAAGGAGGTTTAAGATAGCCTGTGAGGGACAAACTGGTCTCTCTCCTCCAAGAAGTGGAAAAGGTCAAGGGAATTAGGAGAAATAGCTGAGGGACTGTCACTGCTGCCCTCCCACCATCATCAGCTGCCTGAGGCAGTTGCTTCACTTTGCCCAACGGAAGGGCTATCCCACTTGAGACACTTTTGCTTGCCTCTGCTTGAGACATCTCAGACACCAAACTCCTAATTAAAAAACCAACACGGCCCACCACCCCAAAACCAAGAATAATTCAGCCTGATGTTCGCCCACCCCTATTCTAGGATATACTCTCAAAGTTCAGCTAGCGTGCTGGCTCAGGCCTTGCATGAAGTGAGAGTGCAATAACATGCAATCAATAATTCCCCTTATTGGCTGGAAATTGCAATATTTGGAACAACAAGCATTATCACACTGAAAAGCTCACCATAAAATTTCAGAGAATCAAGAGGTCCTCGTCACCCAGAAGAGTTTTGAAAACCACTGCAGCATACCAACAGCATGACAGCCATGTTCTGTATTCTTTCAAGAACATGTTATGTATAACCAAAACCCTGTTACTGATACTTTGTTCCACATCTCCAAGAATGGACAGGAAAGAATGCTCTCAGATGTAAATCTCATTTGGTACTGTCATGCAAACTTACATAAACTGAATTAATGCATTCTTTAGCATAAATTGAATTTATGAAAATTTGCAAAAAAATTGGATTAATGCACCACTTTAGGGAAGGTTCAGTATAACAGAATGCATTAGTTAAAATACAGTGGGCCCTTCAGCTCTGTGGGGGGTTGGTTCCAAGACCCCGTGCAGATACCAAAAAACGCGGATGATCACGTCCCATATTATTAAATGGCAGTGATGGAATGCAGACACTCCAGCGTGTCTGTGTTCATGTCACTGCCATTTTATAATATGGGATGGGACAATCTGCAGTTGGTGGAATTTGCAGCTCCGGAGCGCCTACTGTATCTGTAAAGGTGTTTGCTGGAAGTGAGGCATGACTGCCAAGCTCTGAACATTCTGAATGACTTCACTGAACTTTGGGGTTCAGTTGCTGAGTATTACTGTTGTTTACAATTCATGAACTAAATATATTCATATATATATATATTTATATATTTATATATAAAGGATTTACACAATTCCCAAATACTTTAAAATATATAAAAATTTAATAAATAACCCTGACCAGTCTAAAAGCACCATTCAAGGGTAAAATTCCCTTAGAAAATAGATTAGGTGTTGCATATTTGAGTCCCTTTTTCAGTGGCTTCAATGTGAAACCCCCTTCAGATGATGACAAAAAAGAAGTTGTAGTCACAGTAAATTAAAAAGGAAACAAAATTCAAAGATACATTTCTGTAAAGGTAAAGCTCAGTCACACCATTGTTTCCCAGCCCTTGTTTTTGTTTTTGTTTTTAAATCTGCTATCTTAGGTGCATTAAGTGTTACTTCAAATAACTTAGTTCTATATAGAAATAGATGGAAAAAGTTCAAGATGCAGATTCATTTTGTCTGGGAACTTTAAGAGACTTCTAAATAATTTAGTTTAGGCCAGGAGTGCTCAAACTCAGGGTTGGGTTTTGAGCAGCCTTCCTGTCAGCCATCCATGTTGCTTGTCCCGCCTACATATGCGCCATTACGAGGAGTGGGGGGACAAACATAAAAGGCCTGATCTCAACTGTCCCAGAGAAAGACTCCCATCTCACTTTAAACAGGATTAAGCCTAACTGGGTTACATACTTAATGATTATTCTTAACCAGGGCTTTCAAACTGATTAAGAACAATGGTTAAGCGGGGGACCCAGGTAGCCTTATCTACAACTAATATCCTCCCTTAAGGGAGGAAGGGATGTGCTCTCTGTGGGAAGGTGGGCCCAATCCTGCAGCTCCCCATCTCTGAACTGCAATTACAACAAAGGCATTCTTAGGATGGCACTGGAAGACTAATCCAATTACGGACAGGTGAATCCCTGAATGCCAACCACATAGGCAAGAGTCCAGGTCCTTTTACCATTAGCACCATTAAAGACTCCTTCCCTTCCCCATCAGTTTTTTCATTCCTGCTCTGCCAACCAGACATAATTTCCCTTTTCCATCAGTTAGCTGGATTTAGTTAATAAAACACAGAAAAATAACTGCAGTTATGGAAAAGAAAATTAGAGGGGAGAGAACAGAACCATCAGTAAATAGGAAGTGACAAACTGGAAGTAATAATAAGGCAGAATCTGTCGTCTTGATCGCCAAACAGCAGACCGGAGAATATGAGCAAATGAAAAGTGCTGCCACTTAGAGGGCTGTGGCACAGTGTGTCTCTGAGGAGGAAAGGAACACAAAATTAAGATTTTTTCAAACCTCATGTGAAAGTGAGGCAGATGATTTGAAATGTAGTCCCGGAAGAAAGTTTCCTGAGGAAAGTGAGCGCAAGCAACCTTCCAGAGAGAAAGAGGCTGTGGTCCTCACACAGCAAATGAAGAAAAAGAAAAGAGGAAAGGAGCAGGTTAAAAATACTATCTTGAGTTTAAAGGGACCAGAGAAAAACACTGCAGCAGCAGCAGCAAAATCTCCAGGTCTCTTCAAAGTTGCCATATTGAAAAACAGGATTCTAAATTAGAAGGTGGAGCAATGCTGGAACATGCTTCCGCAGAGCGGGCATGTTAAGTACAGCAATCAGTGTCATCATTGCCTGTTAGTGATGGCAGCACGCGAATGCTTGAGCTTCCTCAAGTGTCAGTTACTCAACTGGGTTGAGCTGAGCAGTTGGTTAGGACCCTTTACTATAGAATTATTTGCTTCTGGAAAGAATACCAGATTAAGAAGATATTTTTCAATAGATGGGAGCATAGGTTCAGAGGCTTACGATGCACTAGCAGTCTCTTGGCTGAGGGGTCGCCTATATGCAGTCCCATCAATAAAGATAATACAGAAGGCCCTTCACAAGATTCAGCAAGAAAAAGCCAATGTAGTGTTGACAGTGCCATATTGGCCAAGACGCCCATGGCTCCCACTATTGCTACAAATGTCGATGGATGTGCAATGGAGGTTACCAAGAGGTCCAGATCTATTGAGTCAGGGCCCAAATCTGAACTGGTTAAGTTTGATGGCTTGGTCTCTGAAAGGAGATCATTGGAGAAAACAGGTTATTCCGCAGCAGTGATAGGCATGATTTTGGCATCGAGATGGCACCTGTATTATGATTTGGATAAGACGCCAAGACCACAGAATGTACGGCCACATTCAACAGGATTGATGGCTTCCAGCAGTGCGTATTCAGTAACAGCATCTCTGGAGGATATTTATAATGTGGCTGGCTAGAGTTAGCCGCCAACATTTGTGAGGCATTATAAAATAGAAAGATACAGATCAGCTCAAGCAGTGTTTGGTTGAACCGTACTTCAGGCAGTAGTATTTGATAATGGTTGTTAAGCCCACCCTGTAATCCAGGGTTCAGTTAAGTCCCATTTGTAAGTGGATTGGTCCTCCTGTGCCATCCCAAGAATGAGAGGTTGTACTTATCATGAATGGTCATTCCGGGATGGCTGGGAGGAGCAATCCACACCCACCCTGCATTTTTAAAAAAGGGGGTAGGATAAAGATATATGAGGTAGAGATTCGTAGTCAGGGCTGGATATTGAAACTGATAGGGAAGGGAAGGAGTCTTAATGATGCTAACAGTAAAAGAACTTAGGACTCCTGCCTATGCAGTTGGCACATGAGGATTAACCCATTCGTAAATGGACTGTTTCTCCTGGCCATCCCAGACTGATCATTCACATTAAGTACATCCTCTCATTCCAAATCATGACAAGCCATGGTGGTAATTTGTTAAAATCTGATCTGTTTCAAACTGAGATGTGACAAGCCTCTATTAATCAACCATAAACCACACACAGAATCCATGGTTTGTTGCAGGTTTACAAACTCTAGCCTGTTTGAACTATGACTTGTTGTGATGTCCAAACCTGCAACTGTGGTTTGTCCCTGGATTGCTTCCACAACTGCCTACCCTGACACCTGAACTGGAAAAAAAATGGGCAGAGAGAAGTAAATGGGGAAGACAAGCTAGAGTTTGTTCGGTCATCTGCTGCGCAATCGGCTGCTTAAACGATGTTTAACACAAACCATGATTTGCTGTGATGTTTATATTTGACCACAATCAGGCCTATTATGTTTGCAACAGCCCTAAATGAGGAAGACACAACAAACCCAGTAATGTACCATACCATAAAACATACATATGAAAGGCTAGGCAGAGGCTACTGCAATTCCACAAGTTTCCTCTTAAGATGAGCAGCCCTGACTTCAGCTTACAGTAAATCCTGCCAAACAGTGAACAGACAGTATCCTTTCTGCCACTAGAAGCACTCATACTTTAATACAGAACCAGCCATGAGGCGCTCTGCTGCTTTAAAAAAAAAAACCACTTATTTACAGAGCTATTTTCTGAGTTTATTTACAACTTCAGTAAAAACTATATGGAAGATAAATTGGTTAGGAAAAAATTAATAGCGGCTTAAAACCACAAACATTAGCAAAAAAGTATAAAATTTCATTTTCACAGTTTGTATATAGGTTAAAACATCTAAAGTAAAAAAGGACACTGTCACTGGTTGTTTTTTTCACATTGTCTATGTAGCTAAAAGGTAGATTAAGAGACTCAACTATGAAGCAACCTGTATAATTTCACATAGTTTAACCCAATGTTTCATATATCTGTTTCCTTAATTTCTGCATTAATTTTTAAGTGTATTTACTAACCTAAAACTGCTCGGCATAGTTCCTCCATTCCCTATAATTTATCCAAAATAGTTTACTGCATGCTTCACACTTGGGTGGACAAAGGATATGAACTTCAAATAGATAGGAAGATAGTACCCTATTACCATAGAACCATGATGTGACAAGGCACAATTTACATGCTGCGGCATCTAAATTTGAAGTTTAATGTCTGCCAGCATCTTGTGTGTTGCAACATGTTGATGGATGCTCTTCTAGGGAAAAATCCAAGGAAGACCAGAAAAGGCTGCTTCTCACAAGACATTTTTTCCCTATGGGCAAGCAGTCCTCAGCCAATCTCAGGTATCTGTGCAGTCACATATACAACTGTGTCAAGTAAACTTGGCAAGTCACAGCTGAAGCCACCAGTAGTGCCAAATAGCACTATTTTCTCTTGCTGCAACTATGGGGGGATTGAGGATACTGTTAACTCCAGATGTAACTTTAGGGGAGACAGAGTTGCTATGTAAAATAGCAACCCTCATTCTCCTCCTCTAGCATGTACAGGCACTGTTACTGTGCATGTTCACAACAGACAATGATGTAGGAGCACAAGATGATGGGGGGGGGAATGCATGTGGCAAATTGGAACAGATACTACATATGTGATAATGGGCTGCTTCCATTATCTGGACAGCATAGCCAAGGGGTTAAACAAACAGTTAGTGAGGTGTTGAGTTTAAAATTTCACATTTTATGGGGGTCAGAGTCAGGGCACCACAAGAGATAACTGACTAAAGTAGATGACCAGCTGGAAGAAGCTTTGAGATGCTTCTGTGAAGAGGTTATAAATAATGCTTCAGGGCCATGAGGGAGAAAGAAGAACAAAGAGAGACTCACACACCAGCTAAGGGGGTTCCTGGTAAAGACTGGACCGAAGAGTCCAGGTTTCCAGCCCTCATGACCATCCAAAGACTCAGAACTGCATCTCCTTGTGAGTAGCTAGAGATCATTTAGTTTATTCACCTCATGGCTTACATTACTTTGGTGACTTTGGCTGAAAATGATCTACTATTCTGTAATCTGTAACTCCTTGAAGAGAAGGTGCCTTTCACATAAAGAGATACTCTTTTGCTATGTAGATTCTGCTTAGGATAAAATTTCCTTTAAAGTTCTCCTTTCTTCCACATGCTTTTCACAGGAAAAGACAATGTGACTAAGTACTACAACTGAAATATCAGTGGAGTTCTACATGCTCTGGGATTGCTTGGCCTACATGTTGCACTGTTAACGCTAACTAGGTAGGGATACAACTTATTTGTTAAAACTGTTGCCCTGTCCTGCCACCAAACTACACTTGCGTCTTGTGTGAAGCAGCCTTTAGGTATGCTTAAACATCACTGGAACTGCTGGGAAACAAGCATATTAACTTTCTCCAGATTATATCTCCCTGCCTGCATGTCCTAAGAAGCTCTCTCTGATCTTTACAGTACTGTATTATGGCTTGATAATTCTTAATCCCACTTAAGCAGGAAAAAGGGATAAATAACATATTGACACTGACATATACAGAATTTCAAAAAACCAAAAAACCAAACCCTTGAGGAGGGAGTTGATAACTATTAGGCTGTTAACAGTCTGAACCTGAACAGATTGAACATGAAACTTGTACAATCGGAATTATGCAGAATTTTGGATAAGTCACTCTTTGGTAAACTGAAACCAGATCAAACAAGTTTATAGATTGAGAAGAATTATACTGAGAGACACTCTTAAGACTGACATGTCGGCGGGTGGGGGCAAAGTTAGGGAACACAAAGTTAATTGACCTTCCCTTTTTTTCTTTAATTCAAACTACTATGGACTAAGCCAATTGGCTTTAAAGGCACCACAGCACACAGGTTCACCATAAAGGATACAATTTAACTCTGCCTGACTTGAATTTGATCGAAAGGTCTCTCAAATGCAGGGCTACTTCATTACTTCAGCAAAAGGTTTAATAAAACTCACATATATCTTTGCAAGTCTTCAGAGGGTAGAATGAACAGAGATGCAACCTACCCTGATGCACACAGTGAGGTTAGGAACCAAAAGTGTCCTATGAAATTCCCCACATGTGTGGTATAAGCATGCCCTCAATTCCATGCTACCTGTCCAGCTGCACCCCCACACCTTGCATTGCACACCATCCTGTAGAGTCTCTTGAGCCTTGGAAGTGAATTTGGGAGGAACGTGAGAGGTGGCTATGAGGTTCAAGAGGAAAAGACCAAGCAAACAAATAGAACACTGTCTGTGGCCCTCTGGATCCCAATCCTTGTTTCTAGTAGTTGAAACAACAGCAAAAAAAAAATAATTAAAAAAATAACTTTGGAGAGATGGAAGAAGGATTCCTGGGCAGCTTTAGGATGAGAAGGCTGATTATGTACCCAATTTAACTAAAACTCCATCTATAGAGAAGACCTGATTCACTGTAAATGTAGTTACGTTAATCCTTATTACTGGCTCTTAATCCAGAAATGACAAATACAGTAAAAAAATACTGCAAAAATCTATTGTCCAGGATGGCTAGATTAATTAAAATAGCAAACAAAGCTTCGAGCCCTCAAAACCACTACAAGCCAGCAAGTTTAATTCTCAACCAATAATATGGAGAAGAAAAGCCAGGCGTGGGTGAGTTACAAGCTGTATATGTTGCCTGCATTCCAAGTAAAGTACTTTGCAAATTACTTTACCTGGATTTTTCACAAGCTCCAGTCATTATCTATAAGCCACCCATCCTCAGCATAACCACAGCTGAGTTTTCAGTGTTTAAACCACAGAATATACATAAAATATGTAAGAAGCCTCAGCAGAATGAAAATTTCAATGACGGGTTAGGAATTCCCATAAAACAGAAGCCATATGCATCTCATCAGGTTACAATTCACAGTTGTTAGAAGTTTAGGGAATCATACAAGAGCTACAACTGAGGCTCAGATTTGAAATGCCAACGCACTAAAAAAAAATATGCTTGAAGTTAGCAAAACATTCACATGTTCTCAATATGCTGATTTGGCAGAGGTGTAAATAGATTCTTGGAAGTCACTGTCCCCCCTCCCCCCAGTTTTGTATCTGAAAGAAGAGAAAAAACTTGCACCTGTCCAATTGGCTTGAGCAGAAGCAGCAAGTTACAACGTGCAAGTGATGAGTAAGCTCATGCAAAGAGAAACCTGGAGTCACAATAACTCTATACAGTAGGACCCCCATATCCACTGATTCATTATCCAGATTCAATAACCCATGGGACACAAACAGCACACCTAACATAGTCTTCCTAGAAAATGTGCTCTCTCTAGCCATTTTCTAGATCCTCCAAGGCAACTCTATGGTATTTTAAACCAGAAGTCCCATTATTTTCAATGGCTATTATCCATGGTTTTCAGTATCCACAGGTGCCCCCAGAATCAATCTCCAGTGGATACGGGAGTGCTACTGTATCCACCTATTGAAGCCAAACAATCAGGATGGCTCTCATGTCCTATCACCTTGTGTGCCTCTGCCCAGCATCGTTTTACTGCCAAACCTTCCTATTCACCCAGCCAGGAAATCCTAGAGCTGCAGCAGCAGCACTAACTCATATCAGACATATCAGCAGCAAACACAGCCAGGGTGGGTGGGAACCCCCTCACTGAGCTTTATCTTGTGCCGCTCAAAGTTTTCTACCCCACTGAATACATTTACCAAAAAAAGAAAAAAAAAAGAGCATATCCTTTCGCCAAGTTTATATATGCTAAAATAATGCAGAATTTTTATACAGTAACATTTGCCAACTCACAATTTTGAGGTCTGTTTTAAGCAAATATAAATCTAACTGGTAAGATATGCAGGGTTAGTTTTTTTTTTAAACCACCTGCTGCTATGTTTCTTGCTTTCTATGCTATACTGTTCTAAGAGAGAAAAAAATAGCACCATATTAGAAAGATACCAAAGGTAGAGAGTAGAGAAAACAGGATCCTACATATATATATATTTAAAAGTGTGTAAAGATATTTATTGGCTCTTTTCTGAAAAAAATACTGAGCAGCCATTGTAATTATGGAGAAACCAAGGGTGCATCCACACTACACAAACAATCCAGTTTGAAACTAGATTTTTGTTGTTGTTCTTTAAAAAAGAAGCCTCCCCTGCATTTTAAAAATTGACAATCAAGTCTACACTCTGAAGGTATTATAACCCATACTCCCGTCTTCTCCTTAAGTGCCTTGTTCTTTCTTCTAGGGAGAAAGAATGTCTTTGTAGCCATGCCTTTCTTGGCAAATGAGGGTGGTGGACCAGAGGACTTCAGTAATCTCCCCCCTGAGCAAAGAAGAAACTCCAGAGATGAGGTCGATGAACTCAACAGGGACATCCAAAAGGAGGTGGATCAACGAGATGCCTTAACAAAAATGAAAGATACCTACATCAATATACCACAGATAGGGGACATTGCCAGCGTGGATCACAAACTAGCCGAGCTTGGGCAGAACCTGGAGAAACTGCGGTGGAGTAACCTAGACAACGAACATCAATTTTTTTCTTATTTTTTTTTATTCTTAAAATGTTGTATTCTTAAATGTTTTATTCTTATTTTTTTTTATTCTGCCTCAGCTCCTTCCTATGGAATCCTGGGATTTGTAGTTTGATGAGGCACCAGCATTCTTTGGCAGAGAAGGCTAAAAACCTTGTAAAGCTACAAATCCCTGAGTACAATAAGGAGCCATGGCAAACAATCCAGTTTCAAACTGCATTATTTGTGTAGTGTGGATCAGGCCCAAACCAACCCCTCCCCCAACCTTCTCTAATACACTAGGAGATATTGCTCATAATTCCCATATAGCATTATTAGAAAAAAGTAAAAATACAAGTGCTTCAGCTTCACTGGAAAATGTAAGTAGGAAGTTTACGGTGCACCTGAAAAAGAGCTCTCTCAAAGAGATCCACTAGAACACTGATCTGAAATACTGTAGATTTCACTACAACATCCCTTTTAGCCTACTATTAAATCAACCATATATATATACTCAAGAGTGATTAAGGTAAGATTGATTCACCTGGTATGCTTCTACAGTACGAAATGAAGGTAGATTCTGAGGAGAAGTAAAAAAACATCTAAAACCACAATGCTACTTTTGGATTGGTTAATATAACAACACATTATTTTTTTTTTACAAAACAGAGGGTCAGCACCACAGGTTGTCCAGTTTATGTTCTAGACAAAAAAAAAAAAAAAAAAAAAAAAAAAGCCCCAAGTAATCCCCATCATAGGTTAATACATTTATGGCATTTGGTTTATGTATGCTATGGAGCAAACATTATTTCAGAATAAGTTTTGCTCGCTTTTGGACACAATAGTTGAACACAGAGGCTAAGAAGGAAATACCTTCTCCCCCAAGAAAAAGACCCAAAAGAAAAAGATTAAGAGTTGAAAGTCTTGTAGAGAGGTTTTTTTTCCTTTTCCATTTAAGGTATTTCTACATTCACCCTCAACTAGAAGAGAAAAAGTGAATAGTTTATATATGCTTATATATAATATATATTATATAAAATTCAAAGCTATCAAAATAGTTATTCCAAAAAACACCAAAAAAAAAAAAAACCCACCCAAGCCCCCAACTTAGTATGACACATGGACAGGATCTCTGAGAGGCATACCTACACTCCTAGCACATTTGTTTGGTTAAGGCTGCAACCCTGCCACACTAACCAGGAGGTTAAGTCCTACTGATTCCAGTGGGGCTTACTCCCAAGTATACATGCAGTAGGATTGGGTGCACAAAGGACAACACACCTTTCTCAATGTATCAACCAATAATACTTGCCTTATTTATCTTTCACTGTCTTAGCCTCACCCACTACAAGATGAAGTGCATCATTTCTATAATATTCTTCCCTTTATATATAAAAAAATCTTTAGGGAATAAAGCTAACCCTACCTTCCTTCAAAGCAAAACAGTAGCTTTCTACTCAGAAACAACATCCACAAGACTTTCCCACCCCCTGCCGCCAAAAAAAATAATAATAAAAAGGAAGGAAAATCCCAATGCTGTTCTATCTGTTGCAAAAATTATCAAAAACAACAAGAAGGAAATGCATTGATGAATGTGCTTTGTCTGGGTTGCGCTGAGGAACACAGCAATTTTTTAATCAGATGTGTGCATATCCATGCTATAATCCAATGTTTCTGAGGCTGAAGCATCATCTTCTCTCTGTTCTACATAGGCTTCTGTTCTTTCTGGAGATTCCATTCTGCTTCTTATTTCTGCTACTCCAGGATGATTCTTTCGCAGGTGCTGGTTCAGGGTTCCCTGGAAAGGAAAACATTTCCCACAGACCTCACAGCGGAAGGGCTTGTCGTCTGTGTGTCCACGGATATGGTATTCAAGCTGGTCCTTGCGTGTGTATTTTTTCCCACAATACTTGCACACAAAGGGGGTTATTCCCATATGTAACCTCATGTGCCGATCAAGACTCCCTTTCTGGTTGAAAGACTTCCCACAGTATATACAGATTAATCTTTCGCTGTAGGCATACCAGTGACTTCTTGAATTCCTTTCTCGTGGACTGCTCTCATATCCTGGTTGGCTTCCCGCCAATTCACCATCAGCACCTTGCATCAGACCTGGAACATTACTATGCAAGTGGCTAGCAGAGACCCGCTTCTGACGCCCACGACCTCTGAAAGAGCCCAGCATGGATCTTGAAGAGCTCGAGTTTCTCAGGCTTCCAAATGTTTCTGATACGCCAGCAGACTGAGAGACTCCATGGGAATACGAGTAGGCATTCTGTAATACTGTACCATAGGAGCCAACGTTAACTGCTACCACTTGCTCTCCATCCACCATTTCCGTGTGATACCCATCATCACCAAGCGAAGAGCTATCTGAACAACTTGGCCGGTCAGATTTTTCCATTTTGACTTTTACCTCAGCAGCTGGGCTCTCTCTGATGACCAAGTCTCCTTGGTCCTGCTCACCTTCGATCTGAATTTCATATTCTGAAACGCTACCACTACTTCCACGGTCCGAGTGCCCTTCTTCTTGGAGACGGTTGCGCAGACCCTGGGTTGGAGTTGTTTCCATTCTGAGATCACTACTGGAGGCAGACTGCCGCACCCGGGAGCAATAGGTCGGAGAGATTTCAACTGGATTGGCAAAGTAACTACTGTCTTTAATTCCGTTGTGATTTTCAGGAGTGTCCTCGGCCCCCACGGTAACAGAATCAACTTCGTCGATGCTGATCTTCGAGTGAATGCTTTCGAGTATCTGCGTGCACTTATCAATGACACACTGCATCTGTAGAAAACTGGCTGCTGTTAAAAAACTGACAACATCCTTCAGCTGCAAGGACATCCTTCCAGTGTAACAAAAAGAAAGCAGCTGCTCAAAGACATTAGGGTTTTTGATGACTGATATTGATAGGCCGCTCATGGTACTTAATGCTGAATGGTCACGGAAATAGGGAGAACTGGCAGCTAGAACAGCTTTGTGAGCTCTGAATGGCTGGCCCTGAATGTGCACAATGATATCACAAAGCTTTCCCTGCAGGCGAAGCTCATTCAACTGGCTCAGTACGGTGCTGCTGTACTCAGGAACATCAAACTGGATGAAACTGCTGCTGTCCATGTCTTCTGATGTAAAATGTTAACCTGCAATTAGGCACAAAAGAAGTATTTTTATAAAGCAGAATGTAAATTGCATAATGCTGCTTTAAAGAGAGCAAGCAGTTCACTGGTGTGAATGCAGTTTTGTAACTTATACTTTGTATCTAATCTGTGACTTGATGAAAACAAAACAGGAGAACTAAGGGGTAGTAAGTAACAATTTTGCAGGCAGCAAGCCTCTCACTTTCACATGTGTCTGAAAAGGCAAATTCACTCAAAATATTATGATAGATGGCTTTATTAGTTACATCCACATTTCCTCTTTCCTCCAATGGGCTCCAAGTGACATATATGGCTCACTCCTGCTTTATCTTCAGAAAAAGTTGAGAGAGACTGACTGACCTGAAGTCACCCAGTGAGATTCATGGCTCAGTAAAGATTAGAACCTGGATCTCCATAGGTCCAATCCAACACTAACCAGTTCACCACACTATCTCTTCAGTGTTTCATGCAGCACTGTGCTGATTTACCTACAGCGGATTGCTTTAAGGATAGCTAAAGCCCGTGAAGTTAGTGAAGAACATCTGTGAAGAATACTGCAGTTAGCTGTTTTAGATGACCCAGAACTATGTAGTGTACTCATTCCTCTTTATATCAAGGATGTTAAGACAGTTTTCCAATTATCATGGGAATTAAGACACTAAAAACACTAGGAGTGCAGAACTGAACACGCAAAGGAAGGGAACACAATCTGAGAGAAACCCCTGAGCAGCACTGTTGTGCTCAAATACTGCTGCTGTACACCAATATGTCATGCAACATCAACAGGGACTTACGGTTTTGCAACACACTAAGGTTCCTTCCTTTTGTGGCTCTGTGATAGAATTTCTCAAGTGTTGCTCTAGCAAAGCTTACTAGCTAGAGGAAGAAAACAAACTCTGTATTTTACTGTAAAACAGCACACATACAGAGGAATTATTAAAAAAAACGTAGATAGTATAACTATTTTGGCTGGCATTTTGTTAGGTATTTACATCAGTGCAAACTGACTTGCAACCATGCAAAGATGAATTGCAATGCTGCAATGCTCATATTCTCACAAGGGGGAAAGAGATGTAGCTATATCCCTAGCACTGTGCAAATAGAGACTGCAACATGACTATTGCGCAACAGTGGCAACACACAATATCACATGTTGTGCCATGGGAGCCCCAGTTGCACAATTGGACATCTTGCACAGTGCCCCATTGTGTGTTGTCGCAATTGAGTAACATGGTTGTGTATCATGTCAGTGACACTGCTCTGTCATAGTAACATTACACATCACATCCACTGATGCAGGATCTTGGCCTTCATCTGTATAAGAGGCTGTATGCCCTTAAATGTAAGTACAAAGAGCCTTTGGAGCTTGGTTCACAGCTCAACAGAAGTAAAAAAATTCCCTCATATTTTGCTATAAAGTGCTAACAGTTTTGGAACTGGTGAACAGACTTGAACCTGTGTCCTTTACTGCTGCATTATACACAAAGGAAGAATTCTAGACAAGCCTCTTTGTATAACACAGGGAGGTTTTTAAACAGCATTCCCTGTCATCATAATTGCTCTTCCAGGATATCACTGAACCAACCCTCCCCAATCTGGTGCCCTTCAGATGTTCTGCTTTTAATTCATATATATCTCAGTCTATGTGGGCATTGGTCAGGAATTCTGAAAGTTATAGGGTGCCACATTGGAGAAGATTGCAATGAATTATCAGTTGCCCATCTTCCCCTTCTTTGCTCCCCAAATATTGCCAACAGATACCCCCAATATTCCACAGGTCCTGGGAGTCTCTGAACATAGGCTGCTGTTCTTCCCCCTCACATTTAAGTGTTAACTTTTAATGTATAAATTAATATGCTTTCATCTTCCCGGAGAGCACTCCTCACAAATATGCAGAAATCCCTGATTTATTTGGAGAGGCCCCAGCTTTATTGCTATACGGATATGGAATCAACTGAATTTGACATGAAAGGAAATTATGACACCCATAATGTAAGCAAAGGACCATAACGAAAGCAAAGATCATCTCTGATCTGCACAATGTGTAACGTAACAAACAAAACACAGTAGACTAGCCTTGTAATGTGGGCTATTAGTGGCTGCTTGACCATCCCTGCAATCATAAAGAGGCAGAAGATAGGTGATTTATGCAGATCCTGGTGGAATATCATATGTAGCTGGTAGGCTTGTTCTGTTATGAGCTGTGCAGGCCTACGATATTGCAGATAGCCCAGAAAAATCACTGGTACGCAACCGATATAATCCTATCTCTAAAACTGAGGAGGGCCTGAGTCAGGGCAGCAGGAAGATAAGAAATTGCTTGGGACACCTGGTTTTCATCTTATATGCTACAGCTGTCCCTTCATATTCGCTGGGGTTTGGTTCCAGGAACCCCCGTGGATACCAAAATCCGTGAATACTCAAGTCCCATTATATGCAATGGCATAGCAAAATGGTGTCCCTTATATAACATGACAAAATCAAGGGTTGCTTTTTGGATTATTATTTTTTAAAGAATATTTTCAAGCCGTGAATACTTAAATACGTGGATACCAAATCTGTGGATATGGAGGGACAACTGTAGTTTGAACACTTTAAATCTATGGTTCCCAGCCTCTGGTTTCTAGAGCTTCTGGACTACAAGTTCCATCATCTGTAACCTTTGATTATGGAAAAACATCTGGAGTCCACGCTTGGGAACCACTTAGATAAAGGGCAGAGACATAAAAATGTAAAGAGACAGGGTTAGAAAAAAGGAAATGAAATGAAAAGCAAGTATTTCACATAAAATGTTATATAAAGGGTTAGATTTCAATAGGAAAAAAACCACTGGAGTACACATTAATAGGCACTATATATAATCAAGTACACATAAACAAGCATCGGTACTTTTTTTATCACTTTGATTCCTGTTTCCGCTGTTTGCAAATACTGAAAGAAATTAAAAGCTTTTTAAAAACATTCTATGGCATAAGAATCTTAATGTACAATTTAAAAATTATAGCAAAAGGCAAAGAGAAGACTGTAGATATCAGAGAAACACAGCCATCTTGTCAAATTAATTAGCTAGCTCTTTGAATTTTTGTCTTCAGCAGTTCAGTACCTGAGGAATTGTACAACTTGCAACATAATAAAGTCGATTTTACTGCTAACAAACAGCTTTTCTTACTAATAGAAAAATTAAATTGGGTCTAAGCTGGATCTCCTCCGGAAAGTGTGAAGAAGTATAATCCCTTTCCCCTCAATGTAATTGCTTTCTTTTTGCAATGTATGTTTTTTTCCCTAAAAGTGAGAAGACATGAATGTTCACTAATAATCTTTCTGAAGCAAAGATTTTGCATTGCCTGTCTAAACTACACCACAAAAGCTATTCACACACACACAAACATACACACACATACATGTACACAGGAAGAGATGGAAAGAATGAGAGAAATCCAGAAGGCAAATCAAATAAATTTATATGATGAATACATGTGCGCCATCTTGCATATTAACTACTGTCTCCAAAGCTGTGTGGTGTCAGAGCCATCTGGTTGCCTAGGAATTAAAGGCATGTGTACATGATCCCCAAAGGTATACAACAGTTTTTCAGCAAATGAATTAAAACCAGTTATTTGCATTAGCTCTAACAGCAAAAATGCTGAATCGTTATATTGAAATAGCAGTCAGAGTCCCAAATCTCTCACATAGGAGCCTCAAAAATGCAAATTGTGAAGTCAGATTAAGTTATGCAGATCTGCTCATTTGGTATGAATATGTTCAAAATGAAAGCTTTGTGTGTGTGTGTGTGTGTGTGTGTGTGTGTAGATTTGTATTCCTTTTGTGACAAACAGCAGCAATAGATATGTGCCAAGACCAAAATAGCAGGAGGGCTGCATGAGAAAGAATTGTTTCCATGCAGGAAGCTAGAATTTTTTTTATTCAACCTTGGTACTTTTGCTGGACACTGCCAACATATTTTTAAAAGCAGGGCAATCCATGGGGCATCTAGACCAACATGTATCTGCTATGCTCCCATTAATTTCAATTTCAATTTGACAGCAGAAACTCCTGAGAATTGTGCCCCAAGTGTCTGATCTGTACCACACTGAAGTACATGTAATTTGTCCTACATCTGCTGCTTGAAGTAGCTACCCCATGTTCTCTCACTGTAGACTTCTGAACAGGTCTTCACTACCAAGAGAGAAGAATTTAAACAAATGCTAATGATTCCATGCTAGATGCCAGAACTGAAGGTAAAGCTCTGTGGCTCTTTAAATCTTGGACTACAGCTCTCATCAGCCCTAAATAGGGCAGCCCATGATGAGAAATCACCAAAGGCACAGTGCAGTAACATCTGGCAGGCTACACATTCTATATATCTTTAAAACCAAGCAGCAGCAATTGTGGGTAAGAGGACAGAGAAAGCATTAAAGATGAGGGTGTCAGGGACGTAATTGTAACGATGACAATACTGAACGAATAAAGTTTTGCACGTAAAACTATGTACTGTATTTTATCTAGAATCATAGAATTGTAGAGTTGGAAGAGACCACAAGGGAATGTTGGCATCTTTCTTTAAAAGGGCTAGTAGCTTAGTCTTACTGCACTTATTATAACAAAATCTTCATCTATTAAGTTTTTTAAAAAAGGGATAGCTTGTAAATAGACCAGTCTTACTTTAGCACTTTGTACTGTGCTCTGTACTGTAATCTGAATTCACCAACAAATCAAGAGGAGCCATCTACTTTTTTTAAAAAAAGCTTTAAGAAACAAACCAATGGTTACCTTATTTCTAAACGTTAATAAGAACTAAAAGATAATTTCCTAGCTCAGGTGTGAAAGATTAAACTCTCAGGTTTTCTGCAATGTTGCAAACCTGCAACCTGTTACTTGGACTGTGCACAAGTCAACTTTACATCAAGGATGAGTCAAGTGGAAATCACTCTTGAGTCAAGTGGAAATCTCTTGCTTAGGGGTGAAACTGTGTAGCCCTCCAGATGCTGCTGAACTGCAACTCCCAGCAGTTCTAGTCAGCATAGCCAATGGTGAGTAATACTGGAAGGTTACAATTCAACAACATATGGAAGGCCATACAATTCCCAACTGGATTAGATTAAGAGAAACACAACCTCTCATTATTCTGGCCAATTTATTCTCTTTTGCAGCATATATCCCAGCTATCCTGAATAATTATCCCGGCCCAAGACTCAGCTGTCCTTTCTGGGCTGTGATTGTATGTTTTAATTTTTTCTTCTAATTTATATATTTTTAATTATTGTATGTTTTTAATCCTTCATAATTTAATATTATTTTAAGGGGTGGGTGGGCTAGGGTATTATGATTATGGAGTTTTTATATTGCAAGCTGCCCCGACTGCGTTGCAGAGGGGTGGGATAGAAATAAAATTTTATTTTTATTATTATTATGGATCATACTTCCACCAAAAGCTCCATGGTTTTGGAATGGACAAGTAGGGGTGCAAAGCAGTGCATTCTGGCCTTGCTGTGACAATATGGGCAAATAAATACACACAGTAGATAAAGCAGCCTTGAACATATGTACCCTGGCTTTATTTAACTATGCTCACATTTTACAAATCAGTAAACACCATCTCTAAAGAACTGTCTATTATTGAGACAGGCAGACTTCAGTCTTGCAGGAACTACTTTGTTTTTTCCGCTCATCCTTCCAAGTCTATGAAAAAAAAGCCAGATGCAAAATAGTGGCTCAAGGAAGTGGGCTAGGGGAAGGGAACATAATATTAGAATCAAGAAACAAGGCTACCTTTGACCACACACTCAGCCCAAGAATGACTTCACAGTCATCTCATGTAAAAATCCACTCCTAGTTTTCACCCTTAGCCTTTTTTCCTATCTCAGCAGCACAATTTCAAAGCCAGGATGGAGGAGTCTTCTGCTTTTAAACTTTTAAGAGTAAACAGCCTTTGGTGATCTACTGCAAATCACTCAGAAACCTGCCAGCAAATCTTACTTTATCTTCTGCCCATCACTGGCCTAAAAACCACAGTATATGACCACATACTTAGCAGACTGAATCTATAAGCAGGTATAGGAAACTAGTCAATGTTGTTAAGACTGCAGCTACTCATCACTGGCTGCCTTGGTTGAGGATGATGGGAACTGCAGTATCATGTACCCACTATCAACACTGTTAAGCAGGAATTTGCCTGGGAAGGCAGAATTGTCTCCAGACAACCAAGCTGAAGATTTTTTCAGTTAACTTGAACTATTCTTCCCTTCTTTCAGGATATTAATATATCACAAATTCCTAACATAAGCATGGGTAGGCAGGCCAGCTAATTATATTTGAGGGGACCTATTTACCAAAGCCTGCTGTAAACTAATAGGTGTGTGCATTTGTGTGCGTATATGTGCCTTCAAGTCGTCTGTTGACTTATGGCAACCCCATGAATTTCATAGGGCTTTCTTAGGCGAGGAACGCTCAGAGGTGGTTTTGTCAATTCCCTCCTCTGAAATATAGCCTAAAGCACCTGGTATTTGTTGGTGGTCTCCCAGCCAAGTACTATCCAGACCTGACTCTGCTTAGCTTTCAACATCAGACAGGATCTGGTGCCTTAGGGTATTTTATCAAGACACAAAATCAGACTGGTTACCTCATGACAGTAGATATATTTCAGTTTTTATAACTATCTTGTTTTTGGCAGCAGAAAAAAAATGACTGCTTGCACAGTTCCATCTTCTCCCTGGTGAACTGTGATTTGGGGGATAATGGGATATGTCATTAAACATTATGACCTGAGCAAACTGAGCCATAAATATATAGTTAACAGCAAATACTGTACACCAGACACTCAAAAAGCCTGCACTGTAAATGTTGGGTTACTATTAAAAAGGAATGTAGTCTTAGGGGCACTTTATGAAAATAACCAACAGACTTCCACTCAAAGATGTGCTATTTATAACAGGGTTAAGCCAATGTCCTTCCCATTTTAGAGACTAAAATTATACTAAGTACACAAAATGAAATTATAGGTTAAATGTTTTAGCTGGAGAATGAACAAGACGCATGTATGGAATTAGCACAAGAGAGATCTCAGTAGGTACACATGAGGTCAGTAGCAATGGGAGCAAAATTAATTGCACTGTTGCCAGCTGCCTCTCAACCTCATTTGCTCATTCATTTGGCAGACCCTGCCCAGGGATTTACATCAGCCATGTGCCTGCAATATCCCTCCTGCTCTACCTCCAGTCTGTACTCTTCATTTAATGGAGATAAAGTTTTACAAACAGCTTTGTAAAACGAGTAGGCTACAAATATGCACTTTATCCATGGTAGCTTTGGAACGCAAAAGAAACACAACACGATTCTGTAAGCATAGTTATCTACCCTAAAAGCACAATTTAACCAGATCTGTTCACATATATTTAGTAGTACAGCAAGATGGAACAGTAATACAGCAAACCCTATGAAATTCAGGGGCAACCTGAAGGCACATATACATGCCATCTTGTGGAAGGTGTTGTTTTGCCCAGCAGCTGTAATGCATGACACCCAGAGAACTCCACCAAGCTGCAAAAATCTAGGCACCTAGCTTATACCAAATAACGCTAAATCAGGCCACTGATCCATTTAGTATAGTGATGCATTTCAACAGTGGGTGCAATCCTAGGTGTCTTCCCCAATGCTGTTATCCAGATTCTTGAACTGGATGGATGTGCCAAGGATTGATATGTAAGCCAAGTATGTGCTCTGCCAGGGAGCCATGAATACCCTCCATTTAAAAATAGAGGGATCCTCATAAAATTACAATTACTTTCATAACACCATCAACCTCTTCTCTCACGTAAGAGTTACAGGGCATAAAGTATTCACTGTTCTCCGTCAAATAACAGTCTCCTTCACATCCTGAGGCACACCACTTTTCTCATTTACAGCTGGAAGACAGAACATAAGAAACACATCCCAAAGACCAATGTCCTCAAAACAACATTTTCCAGTAATTACATTATTAAAACCCCAACCCTGCTTTCCACTACCAGGACTCAGACATTAAGCATGGGTATGTCAGTGCTAGTGCTAACAATAAAAGTACACCTTGGGGGGGGGCATATATAACTTTCCTGCTTCATTAAATATCACAGTTTCACTGAGTAATCTACTCCTGGAGCAAGGGTGTTAAGTGGGAAAGGTCAGAGGTAACAAATCTCAAGATAGATGTAACTCACCTCTGCTTATCTAAATAAGGTCACCTCCATTTCTTGCTCCAAAAACTCTTTCATGAACTTTTCAGCATAACCATGTGAATTCTTTAGTCTCAACTTGAACAAAATGTTTGAATGTGTAACTGCATTTGCTGATATTTGTCCCATGTTTCTCTTGCCTCATTCCCTTCTATTATATTTTCCAATGACCAAATGTAGCAAGCAACATTTTCAGGGAAGGCATCGCCTTTTTGTGGGTAGGAGGGTGGAGAATATAAAGCCATTTGTGTATAAACTCTCTCTCTTTCTCTCTCTCTCTCACACACACACCAATGGCACTATCTACATAACTTTATTTCATTTATTATGATCCACTTCTCCTTCCTAAAGCGACTCCAGAGAATTTACTCTTGGGTATAATAGATGCTCCTTACCACAACTCCCATCCACACAGGCACTAACTATGCTGAGTGGAAATGGTAATACCACACTATCTGAGGATCCAAGACAGAAAAAACTTGAACAAAGAAAGCAATGTCCCAGGTCGAGAGCAGATACAATCTGGTGAGGCAGGCTGGGTTGGACAAGGTTTGAACAGCCTCCTCACAACCATGAAACTTCCCTGGGCATCCTGCAGTTAAGTCCACAAGGCTGACAAGCCTGTATGCGTATTACAGTATATGAATATCCCTTCTTTTCTCCAAAAAAAGGCCCCAACAAGGCATTGTATGTGGTTTGCTCCTCCTCCTTATCCCAACAACAGCCCTAGGGGTAGATCAGTGGTCCTTAATCTGTGGTCCATGGACCCCCAGGGGTCCGCAATGTCCTCACAGGGGGTCCCACAAAGGCTTGAAGGCTGCTTGGCCCACCTGCCTGCTTGCAGTGGAGTGGCCACGTGACAGGAGCCAAGTCAAAGGCAGGCTGGCTCAGCCTGCACATTGCCATTCAATCAGCTCCAGCCACAAACTTGGAGGAAGAAGCAGGAGAAAAGTCTTCCCTCTCCCTCCAGTGCCTCTGAGGGAAGGTTTAATGGATGGTTTAATTGTATTATTAGTAGTAGTATTATCACCATCACCACCAGCTACTACTATTATTATCAGACATTATTGTTATTATTATTATTGTGTGGGTTTTAAACCTTGATAAAGAAAAGGTTAAGAGCCACTGGGGTAGATCATACTAACAGCACTGGCTGGCCCAAGGTCACCCAGTGATGTTCCTGGCTCCAAAGAGGACTTGAATCTGGACCCTCCTCCCCACTCCAAGCCCAAGTCTATCATTCTTATTCAAATTTTATCAGATATAATAGTTGTTAAGAAGTATGCAGCTAAAAAGAAAGGCACGCTTGCAAAAGCAGAAGCCAAACTTTCAGCAGTTACAAAAAGAAGAGACCTCTGGGTCCAAAGGGGAGGGAGAGAGCCTTCCCCACCTCAGCAGAACTCCAGAAACCAGCCCCTTCTCACCCAAGAGCTTGGGGTGGGGTGCGGTGGAGTGGGGTGGGAGGACAAAGTACCCTGTAGGCCAGCTCCCCTCCTCCCCACTCCAAATCCCAGTCTATCATACAACAATTATTATATATTATTATTGGTTTATCAGATAGAAAAGAGACCTCTGGGTCTAAAGAGGGAGAGAGCCACCCCCACCTCAGAAGGACTCCAGAAACCAGCCCCTTCTCACCCAAGAGCTTGGGGTGGGGTGGGTGGACAGAGATCACCCCATACACCAGTTCCCCTCCTCCCCACTCCAACCCCCCATCTATCCTACTACTATTATTACTATTATTACTGGTTTATCAGATATAATAGTTGTTAAGAAGCGTGCAGCTAAAAAGAAAGACATGCTTGCAAAAGCAGAAGCCAAACCCTCAGCAGTTTCAAAAAGAAAAGAGACCTCTGGGTCTAAAGAGGGGGGGAGCCATCCATGGTTCAGCCCCTTCTCACCCAGGAGCAGTGGGGTGGGTGGGTGGGAGGACAGAGAGCACCCCATAGGCCAGCTCTCCTCCTCCCCACTCCAACCCCCCATCTATCATACTACTACTACTACTACTACTATTACTATTATTATTGGATCATCAGATATAATAGTTGTTAAGAAGCATGCAGCTAAAAAGAACGACCTGCTTGCAAAAGCAGAAGCCAAACCCTCAGCAGTTTCATAAAGAAAAGAAAAGAGACCTCTGGATCCAAAGGGGGGGGGGAGCCATCCCCATTTCAGCTCCTTCTCACCCAAGAGCAGTGGGAGGACAGAGAGCACCCCATAGACCAGCTCCCCTCCTCCCCACTCCAAACTCCCGTCTATCATACTACTACTACTATTATTATTATTGGTTTATCAGATACAATAGGTGCTAAGCAGTATGCAGCTAAAAAGAAAGGCATGCTTGCAAAGGCAGAAGCCAAACCCTCAGCAGTTTCCAAAAGAAAAGGGACCCCTGGGTCCAAAGGGGGGGGGGAGAGCGAGAGCCCCCAGCTCAGCCCCCGAGAGCGCCCTCCCTCCAGCTCCCCTCCTTCCCTGCCTCACCTGAGGGGGCGACGGGGTCTCCTCACATGGCGGGCCCGCCGGAGGGAGCTCGGCCTTGGCCCGAGTGCCACCTTCCCCCCGGCCGCCGCCGCCGCCGCCGCCGCTCCTTCCCCCCCACCCCCTCAGCCAACAGCGCCCGGAAGCGACTCCTGGCCTCCTCGAGAGCGGCACTTCCGCTACCGGGTCGCCATATAAAGCGTGGGCGGAGCCGAGCGAGCTGGTGAAGAGAGGGGGCGTGGCTTCGACGTTCTCGCCACGCCCCCTGAGCCACTAGGCTGGCCCAGAGGGAAAGAACGCGACTGCGCAGGCGCGTTGCTGCCCTTGAAGCTCAAACGGGAGCCCAAGGGGCCAGTACAGTAGGATCCCCTTATCCACTGATTCATTACCCACTGGATTCAATTATCCACGGGGCACAAATAGCACACCTACCATAGTCTTCCTAGAAAATGTGTCCTCTCTAGCCATTTTCTAGGTCTTCCAAGGCAACTCTATGGCATTTTAAACTGCATGTCCCATTATTCTAATATATGGATTTAGATACTGTACTAGCCTATATGTGGAATTACTTTGACTAGTTTTAACATTATCAGTACAATTAAATTTCAATATTTTAGGATTTAGATAATGTAGTAGCCTGTATGTGGAATTAACTTTGACTAGTTTTAACGTTATCGGTACAATTAAATTTTAATATTTTAGTATTTTAATATTTTAAATGCTAAAGTATTTTAAATATTCAAGTTTTTAAATACTGTGTCTGCTGCACTTCATAATGATTTATAGTATTTTTTATTTGTACCCATATTTCATGCATTTAATGGTGAAACTTGTTGTTTTTGATTATTTAGGTCGATGACCATAATAAAGATTGTTGTTCTGGTTGTTAAGTCTCATTTTCAATGGTGTTCGCTATTATCCACGGTGTTCAATATCCATGCCACCCCCCAGAACCAATCCCCAGCGGATACGGGGGTCCTGCTTTACCTGTCCTCCCGCCACTTTTCCCCCACTTTCCTCTCTCCCTCGGTTAGAAAAGGGTGGGAAAAACAGGACTGAGGGGTAAAAAAATTTATCTTTTGCCACTTAAGTGACAAAACAGTCACAACAGCAGTTGTTTGTTATTATTATTATTATTATTATTATTCAAGTGTTTATACTCTCCAAGAGCCAAAGAGCTCTAGCAATACAGCACTCGTTAAAAACACATTAGGGCCATTCTGTTTTGCAGCAAATTTCCCACCTTCCGGAAGGAAAAAAACAAAGACCTTTGATTGCGTATTCCTGCAGGGCAGAAGGGGGTTGGACTAGATGGCCCTTGGGGTCTCTTCCAGCTCTAGGATTCTATGATCTGCTATGAACAGCTCTGCTTATTCAGACTTCACAGACTTCACAGATAGATGAATCACAGAACCAGCAACTCTCATCTTTGTCCTAGCTTGAACTAATGGGTCATAGCTCTGTTCAGCATATGTTGTAAATTTAAGAAGTGTAAACTCTTCTGCAAAAATATGCTGGTGGAAATGGTTTGGGGGGTCCAAAGTTTACGACCCGACTCAACCGAGCATCAGGTTCTTAAAATCACAAACTCTTTGCGATTCTTTGGCTTCTCAGGGGATATAAGGGTTAGTGAGATCATGACCCATCCTAGTTTGGTGTGTTGACTATTTTTCAAGGTGTTTACATTATAAGTCTCACTTTTATGGACTCCTTATTATCTTCTGGAATTGGGTAAGAAAAGATTCTGCTTTTCTGATAAAAATGGCATGTAGCTTGGGCAGTTACTTATTAAAAGGAATTTCTTCCCATGACTCATTAAGGTGCTTGAAAAATAACTTGTTACTTGTTGCAATACTGAAAAGGTAACTTGTGCTACTTAGTACACTGCTTGTTAACTTTTGCAATTCTTTTTCATTACAGGGGAGATTTAGAACTGATAAGTTGTTGTGTGCCTTGAAGTTGTTTTTGATTTAAGGCGACCCTAAGACAAATCTATTATGGGGTGTTCTTGGCAGAATTTGTTCAGAGGGGGTTTGCCCTTGTCTTCCTCTGTGGCTGAGAGAATGTGACTTGCCCAAGGTCAACCACTGGGTTCCCACAGCTCAGCAGGGATTTGAAGCCTGTTCTCCAAAGCCCTAGTCCAACGCTCAAACCACTATACCACACTACACCAGAATTGATAAGACAATGGCATAAAACTGTAAAAAATCATGTCAAAATGCCTCTAAAATGTCATTTTAAAATTAATTTTCAAAATAATAAAAAAAATCACTCATTAGACTAAAAAACAACAGCCCCCTACTTGTAAAATTATTTTTGAAATCTGACTTTGTTGCTCTCTCTCGGTCTCATTACTCCAGAACTAACTAGTTATAGGTAATGACATAATTCATATGTCTTTACATCCAATCAAGGTCCAGAAATCTCTCTGCTTTAGAAACTCTAAATAATTTTCATAACTGTTTTTGTTGGAGAACCCTCCCATATCTTAGATATATTGCTACTGATTATACTCCTATTATTATGGAGCAGTAAAGCAAAGATTTTACACTATATTAGTGACAATTTAAGTACATTTCAGGGTCATTTACATATAAAAGAATTTAACAATAACCAGGAAAACAAATGTATTAATGTGTTCACTATTTGCAATACATTCAGTAGGTTGATGAAATTCCTATGTGTGAATGTTAAATTTGCTGGGGATTTAGGGAAATTACCTGATTTAAGTTAAAGTGTGCCTGCTCTGTTTGGAAAGCAAACATTCTCAGGTCCAGAGCAACAAATGTCAGTTGTGACAGCTGTCAGGAGGGCAAACATCTTGAGAATGAATATTTTTTTTACAATGTTTTGAAAATAAATTTCTGATTTGGATATTCTCGTAAAACAAAGGGATTACATTCCATCTTGTGTGATTACAGGATTAAGTTACTTGCTGTTCACACTCTTTAAGAGACTAGATTCTGAAAAGGTTTTTTATTTTCCATATATTAATTCAAAGATGATTGAGTGGAACTGGGAATCATTCTGTAATACAGTTTTCCCATCAAGCTTGTTGCAAGCTTGTCCTACTCAGAGTCTGAATGGAATTTACAAGACCTTGGAATTGTAGATATTTACTCTTTTTTAAAAAAATTGTTCAATGTTAGTTAACTCTTATTATTGCCAGAACTTCTAAATGTCTGTTCTACCCAGTGCAGGTATGTTGTTTAAAATTTATATACCACTTTTGTCATATTAGATTTCAGGGCAGTGAACAAGCATAAACATTTTTTTAAAAAAGTACAAAAGGATAAAATTAGCAGATGAACCCTTAAAAGAGAGTGCCTGACATAGTGGTTTGAGTACTGGAGACTAGGGTTCGAATTCCTGCTCAGCCATGGAAACCCACTGGACAAGCTACCCTCTCTCAGCCTCAGAGGAAGGTAATGGTAAGTGTCGTCTGAATAAATCTTGCCAAGAAAACCCTAGAAGGTTGCCTTAAATTATTTGAAGGACTGTATTCAATGTGAAGTCGAAGGCTTTCATGGCCGGCATCCATAGATTTTCTCCTTGGTTTTTTTCAGGGCTGTGAGGTCGTGTTCTGGAATCGTTTCTTTCTGACATTTCGCCTGCATCTGTGGCTGGCATCTTCAGAGAAAATCTCTGAAGATGCCAGCCACAGATGCAGGCGAAATGTCAGAAGGAAACTATTGCAGAACACGGCCTCACAGCCCGGAAAAAACCCAAGGAAAATCTACGACTGTATTCAACCTTACAAACCTGCCTGCATTTTGAGATCTGCTTGGGGAGGCCCTTCTCTCTGTCCTACCCCCTCACAGGTATATATGGTCGGATTGGGTGAGAGGGCCTCTTAATATGCCTAATAGCAATGCTGAGCACCAAGTGACCATCTTCAGAGAGGGTATTCCACAACCAATGCATCCCAAAGCCCTGTCCCTCTCACGTTGGATGAAATAGGCACACATGAAAATACGTCTCTGCAGATGATCTCAAAGCACGGGAAGGAATGGGTACTTTGGGGGCTGAAGAAGATGTTTTGGAGTTTGGAGGTATTTGGGGCTGAAGAGGATGTTTTGGAGTTTGACATCTTGATATTACCTTGAATTCAGCTTAGAAGCAAGAAAGGTAGCCAGTAGAGCTCTCATGAGAGTATTAGAAACTGGCAGCATCCTCTCCTCTTTAGCCAAGCAGGGGTATACCTGGCCTCCAAGAAGTATCATTGTGAAAGCTGTGATGGATTTGCCTTAGACGGCTAATTCAAAATCTAAAAAATCATGGAGTTTTCATAAACTCCATGAAGCACACAGATCTTTAACATTGTTTTATTATCTTTTATCAGTTTGCTCCATACTATATTGTATTGGGGGGATTTTTGTCTTTTATTTGCATAGTTTTATATTGGTATTACTCATTCAATTCATGTGTGTGTGTTTAGCAGGCAGGACTGGATGTTTTTTGTTGTTTGCTTGTAAAGCATGATGTATATTGATGGTGCTATATAAATAAATGATGATGATGATCATGCATCGAAGTAAACTAGTTGGAGGGCAAAGTACAGCCCATGGACCACATATTGTCTCCAGACCTGTGTCATGGCCTCCAATTCCCCCCCAACAAAATGTTTGTTTTCTTTAAAAATTGACATACTGAAAAATGCAGCATGAATTCACCATGAAACTAATGAAAACAGATCTATCTAAAAGCAGTGGGATAGCACAAACCATAGTCAATTTAATTCCTTTCAGTTCAATATCAATAGTCAATATCATAGTACCTTGTATTTCATAATCTTTAAAGTCAATTTAAGGATTAGTTACATAAAATACAAACTTAATAACAATCAAATATGAATTTGGGGATTTTATTTGTTAATTCTTGGACTTTCAACAACAAATTTAACCTCCATTGTATTAGGCGGGACATTTTAGTACCTGAACCATATTCTGTCACACAATTCACAAAGAACTAGACTGCCATAGCAGGCATTTCATAATAATGTCACTTCAAAAAATTTAAATAATGCCTCAGAATTTTTGGTCAACAAAATTTATTTTGCCATGGGTTGTTGTTTATTTTGTAATGTTATTTTGTACACAATGTAATGCACCAGAACAAAAAAGCCATGCACCATTTTGTGCATAAACATGATACAGAGAAGCCATCGGAAGTGCTTGGATGAGAAACAAACCACCCCCTACCCATTCAAAAATGGGAAGGCAGAAAGTGCATACTCACCTGATTCTGTCCAGCAATGATCAGTGGTACTGACTTTTTAAGATGCAGGGATGGACACCCACAGACATCTCACTGTAGAACAGCCAAAGACCTCAGGAATGGCCAAGGCCAAAGAAGAATGAAAACAAAGAAACACTGCTAGAAACCTTTGAACTGGTCCTCACAGAACACATTCTTTGCCAATCAAGAGGGAATCCTACTTGAGTCAAAACGTGGAAACCTCTTGACTTCAATAAGCTGAAGATGACCATTGGTTTACTCTCCATCAGATGATGATATCTCATGGGCAACAGGAAGCCTTGGAAAAACCAGAGCATCTAGTCTAAAGATGCTGCCACTCCAAAGCAACAATGAGCCTGAAGAAATTTTGCACACACAAGGTACTTGTGGTAGGTACATACCAAGGATGGATCTAGCCACTGATGACTAGCTGATTGAGTTCAGAAGTAAATGTGCATTCATTCAGTAAACCTGGAAAATATAGCAACAATTGTGGTGGTGCTATCCTCTGAAGGAAGGCATTTACCTAGGCAAGCTGCCTGGTACACTATGGGACGCTCAGCAGGCTGCAGTGTGGGGACAACATTAGAAGGACCATGTGTAGACGCTGGATGAAATCAGTGGGAGACATCATTTCCCTCCAAGCAGCTCTGAAGTGGCAAGGAGTGCTAACAAAAGGTCTAACATATCATGGGCACTTTTGTCAGACTAAGCTACACCTCCTAATTACTTCTACAACAGTCATAGAATCACAGAATTGTAGAGTTGGAAGAGACCATGAGGGCCATCCAGTCCAACCCCCTGCCACGCAGGAAATCTTGATCAAAGCATCCCCGACAGATGGCAATCCAGCCTCTGTTTAAAGACCTCCAAGGAAGGAGACCCCACCACGCTCTGAGGGAGTGCGTTCCACTGCCAAACAGCTCTTACTGTCAAAAAGTTCCTCCTCATGTTGGGGTGGAATCTCTGTTCCTGGAGCTTGCATCCATTGCTCCGTGTTCCAGTCTCTGGAGCAGCAGAAAACAAGCCTGCTCCATCCTCAGCGTGACACCCCTTCAAATACTTAAACAGGGCTATCATATCGCCTCTTAACCGTCTTTTTTCCAGGCTAAACATACCCAGTGCCCTAAGTCTCTCCTCATAAGGCATTGTTTCTTAAAGTGAATGAGATAACAGTTCAGTATGCATGGGAAATTTGACTGCAGGGAGCACGACAACATCCAATTGACAAGCTCTAGAGTGGTCGGCAGAATGAATGACTCATCATTGGGGATATTCTTTTACAGCAAACACATGAAAAGTGACTTTTCATACATCAACGGCAAAATGTTTGTGATATACACCTTTGCAGACTACTGTCATGCATTGCATGAGAGCATATCTACACCCATGTGTATACACAGGCATATTACCTAGTACAACATGCTGGGTTGGGACTGGGGAAGAGAGGACAGAAGTAATGATGAATAAATAAATCCAGTAAAAGACAGATAACATTTATTAAAACATGTTATATAAAAGAGCAACCGACTCTTCTATAAGAAGAAAACAATAAAACAGTAATATCACATAAAATCATGCTGTACATTATTAGGACAGCAGTATTATAGAGATATCCAATTATCCAACCTTTGCAATATAGGCATAACAATTCACAGAAGATCAACAGGATATGAATTTTAATATTGTAAGTGACAATGCATATAAGGGAAACTTTTGTAGTGGGATAAGGAAGGTTAACCTCACTTGTATAAACATTTACATTTATTCAAGAAATATAATGGAACCCATAAATGGGGTGGGTGGGTAAGGAGAAGCAGCAGCAAGTAACTGAAGATGAAAGTTTCAAGCAAAATAGAAGTATGATGATGCAACCACATCAAAAATGTTAATATACAATCAGTTTTCTAGCTTTTTCCACTTGAGGCTTCAACAGCTAGACTTTTAACTATACCAATTAAATAGAAATATCAGGATTTTTAAAAAGAAGTGGGTATTTACAGAATGTTTTCACATTCCCCTATCCTAGATAAAACAAATATCTTTAAAAATAGAGACTCTTGGGTTTAGAAATAGCATCTGACCTTAAAACATTCAACATATAGGATTTGCCATTTTGAGAAAAAACAACACCAAGAGCAGCCTTTTTAAATCAGCCTACCCTCTGTCTGATTTGTGAAACATGTTGTGTTAGCAAAGTGTTGACAAATCACCTGTTAAGCACTGGAGGGTCTGTGGTTAATACCTCTAAAATCCTTTAAGGATTAGGAATAAGACTAGAGTTCCCAAACCCAGCACATATCTTTATTTTCACAAGTCAGCTTGTTGAATACAATACACACTACTAAAAACAGATTACAGTTGAAGAAGACGTGCCATCCTAGGTTGCCTGAAAGCTAGTGGCCAGGGCCAAATTCACACTATGCAAATAATCTAGTTTGAAACTGGGTTATTTGCCATGGCTTCTTCCTACTGAATCTTGGGGTTTGTAGTTTCACAAGGTCTTTAGCTTTCTCTGCCAAAGAGTGCTGGTGCCTCACCAAACTACAAATCCCAGGATTCCATAGGAAGGAGCCATGGCAAATGATTCAGTTTCAAACTGGATTGTGTAGTGTAGATTTGGCCCAGGATTCAAATGCTTAGTTCAGGTAGACCCAAGGGCTGTTTCTCCCTTTCTAGAAAGGGAATAAAGAACTCTCATCCTTGTCACAAATGTGTTCTCTATATTTTCAGACTCAAGTGTTTTTGTTTTTATTTTTAAAAGTCCTGCTGGCATCATGAAGTGACAAGCAGGCTGCTAAAAACATTTTGGCAAGGCAACGATAAAGGGAACTTGGCATAGCACGGTGAAAAAACAGAATGTTATTTCAAACAGCCCACACAATCCTAGGCCCATGAGTGAAAGTAATGTCTGTGTGCATTCTAGACTTAAGGCCAGGAGGGAGGAACCTGAAGCCCTCCTTCAGGTATTGTCAGTACTCTGACTCCCAGCAGCATGGCCAATGGTCAGGGATTATGGAGTTCCAACTAGAGGAGGGCAGCAGACTCTTCACTATGGCTCTAAGCCTAGTCTTTTCTAATAGCAAGTTAAAGAAGCCAATGGTCAGGTAATGATTTGCTGGGCCTGTCAACAACATATATAAGTCTTGCTTGAAACTACGATCAAGGAAGACCGAGGGGGAGCAGTTGACCGCACACACAGATCTACAGCAAATGTCTCCCTGATGGGTCCAGGATTGTCCAAGTTCATAGAGAACAGTCCATCATTCCCAGATGAGATATCAAGTCACGGCTTAATACTGAAAGTGTTCATGAAAGCAATTCTTGGATATCTTCTTATCCCAAACAAAACTGCTCATAGTCTCAACTGGATTTTAAAGTTTTGCAGTCATAATTATTCATAACTATTCAACAACCACCCCTTATAATCTAGAGGGGGCATCAAGCTGCTAAACTAGGGGACACAATTTTGCTTAAATCCTACACATCAGGAAGCAATTAATGAGACAAAAGCAGGGTCAGTAGAGAAGCTGGCAGTCATGTTGGGGAAGGCTGACCTGCTGCTCCATTTGCTATGGCAACATGGAGGAAGAAACTGTGAGGGCAGAGTTTTCAAAGTAGCCACCCTGTTGCTCTCTTGCAGCATAAAAAGGAGGAAGGGAGCAGGAGAAGTGGGAAAAAGCGAATGTAACAGCACCCTTTAAGAATAAATAGTTTTTATTTTAGCATGAGCTTTCATGGCTATAAACCAACTTCAGATGCAGTACAGAGTAATATCCAGGCATAATGATATCAAGTATACCATATGCATGGGACCAGTACCTGTGGTTTCACTTATCCGTTGTCCCAAATTATGGTCTCTCTAGGCATTCCCTAGGTCCTCCAGTGTGACCCCATGGTAACTTCCATAGAAAGTTACCATAGAGTCGCACTGGAGATGCCTAGAGAGGCAGCCCCTCTTAGGTGTTTCCTAGATCCTCCATCCAAATCCTATGGAGTTCGCTATTACTTGCAGTTGCAAGTATTTACAGTATGTCTAGGAATCTATCATCCATGGATACAGCAGGCGAGCTGTATTTACACAGTGGTGAGAGTGAGATGGAACGTAATACGAACCAGAAAGCTCCTAAAGTGGTCACTAACTGACTGCTGTAAAGCTGTGAAAGACCTATATTACCTTAAGCAGCCCTTTGAAAATTTAGGGCAAGGGTCATGGTTTGCATCTTTCTAGATCCTATTACATTCTACCATAGTCCCACAACTGTGTAAATATGGTTTATATCCTGAGGCCTAGATACCACTCTGCACTGCAGCAGCAGAAGTGGGGTTGTCGAAAGCTCATGCTAAAATAAAAACCATTTAAATGTGAAGTCGAAAGCTTTCATGGCCAGGCGTCCATAGGTTTTCCATTGCTTTTTTCCGGGCTGTGAGGCTGTGTTCTGGAAGAGTTTCTTTCTAACGTTTCACCTGCATCTGATGCATTGATGCAGATGCAGGCGAAACGTCAGAAATAAACTCTTCCAGAACACGGCATCACAGCCTGGAAAAACCCCACAGAAAATCTAAAAACTAGTTAGTCTTAAAGGTGCTGCTACATTCCTTTTTCCTCTTCCCCCTTTCTTCCTCCTTTTTATTAGGCCAGAGGGTGAGAGAAGTTGACAAATACTGCAGCAAGAAGTAGAGACCCTCTTTTTCCTAACTTGAGCCCACAAATGTTTGTCAAACAATAAAAAAAATGAAAATGGCTTTCCAGGCATTCTAAGGCAGTATGGATTTTTAAAAAACTATTGTTTTAAAGACGCAAAACTAAAAGCAGACCCTTAGGATCGTCGTTTTCCCTACACAAATTCCCAGTACCCATGCTTATGTAAACAAAAAAGCCTCTTACCATTATAAAATTCTGAAGATTTACTGAAGAAAAGTAAAAGAACAATTGGACAGACAACATGAATAAGAAAACAAACCAGAAGGAAGATATATATATCTATATTTCAGTTCCTTTAAAAAAGCATTTATAAAGGGTATTTCTGTTTATTATTATTATTTTTAAATACAAAGTGCTTCTATACATTTAGCAGGTTACAGTGTTAGCAAGTAGATCCCTGCTCAACCAATTACCTTGTTTGCTCAGGTTCAAGTCACTGACAGCTACTATTAGTCTGGGGTACTTCTGAGCTCGTTTAAGTGGGATGATCAACAGACCCTGAACATCCAAATGCACGTGTCCATTGCTGAACAGAAGTGCTGTACTAGAGAAGCTGGTAATTTAGAAGATAACTCAGGCTGGGGCAGGGGGAGAATCAGTATGGAAAAGCTGTCAATGTATTCTTTCAAAAAAAAAAAAAATGTAAACCTGCAAGCGATGTGCCACAGGGGAAGTTGCAGTACAACTACCACTTTACTAATCAACCCAATACTTCTTGGTGTCAGCCTATCCTCTGAAAAGATTGTTTAAACTGGGCTATTATGGGAAGGTGGTAACAACCTCAGAAATCTTTGCTTCCCTCCCTCGGTATATGCACATAGGTTTAAAATACAAACTCCACCAATTCTGTACACCCTCCCTATGTTTCTATTCACAGTTTACAAGCTGAGGCTTAGGGTGGTGGTGAAGAGGCATGCCTCGGCACTGATAAGCCAGACCCCTTAGCACAAGCTAATCATCCTGGCTCACTTTGCCAGGACATATACACCCTGCCTCTGTCCATAGCAAAATACCATTTTTTAAAAATCTTATCAAATAGCAGCACAAATGTTTTGACCATTCTAAGTTGCCTTCTTGTGCTTTCACCCTGCAGCAGGAGTGAGGAAAGGAGGGTGGGTTGGGATTGGGAAGAAACGTAGCTCTTAAGATAAAATAAAAATCTATAACCCTGCTTGGGTTTGGGAATCCAGTGTTTAAAAATTCATCCTCTGCAAAGGACAAAAGTACGTTCAGGAATCCAGAAGGTGCTTCAGGTTTGGAGATGGCCATACAGCACTGTTCAGAACTTCCGGCTCAAGCCATTTGGTATTTTATTCACTCAGTTGCATCCATAGGGAGGGAAACAGAGTAGCTTCTTTAGGTCTCTGTAGCCCTGGCCATTCACAGCTCCCAATCCAAGTTGACTGAGGAAGTCGGTACCATAAGCTTACTTTGTGGACCCTGAAGTGGAAATCAGTAGATTGCATTCTCTCCTCTAAGTGCAAGTTCCTCAGCTAAAACTGGATCAATGTCTGCTTTGAACTACAAGTGTCGGTAAAGAGCATTTTTGTATCTGTTGGAGAGCAAACACAATACCCTCTACTGCAGCAGCCAAAAGTGAAGTGACTGACTCTTCCCTTAGGCACAAATTGGGGGTGGGAGGTGGGGCGGGGGGGGGGGAATGAGGTTATATTCTGTCTCTAAAGTGTCCATCACAATATAGCCAAGTGCTCTACAAAAAGTTAAAAATAAGCATGAAGAAGCACTCTGCCAAGACAAACAGAGCCAGTCAATGGAACTCAAAGTTCGACTGATCAAAAAGCAGCTGCCTGTTAAAGCTGTTGGCACCTTAAAGTTGTGTTTAGCTATCTAGTCACCCTTTGGTTCTAAACAAGAAAACTGCTTGTGTATCTGTTTTATGACTTTGAAGCACAAGTACAGTCGGACCCCTGTATCCATGGAACCAATATCTGCGGTTTCAGTTATCCACAGGACACAAAAAGAGCAACACATACCATAATCTTCTTAGAAAATGCCTAGAGGCATCCTCTCTAGACATTTTCTAGGTCCTCCAAGGCAACTCTATGGTATTTTAAACCAGAAGTCCTATTATTTTCAATGGTGTTCACTGTTATCCGCAGTTTCTAGTATCCGCGGTAAGTCCGGGAACTGAACCCCTGCAAATACGGGGGTCTGACTGTATTGCTGAACAGGGCAGTACAATTAAAGAAATGAGACCCCTAACCAAGAATGTGTCTCTGGTGTCTCTACATAACACATTTTCTCAACCTGAAATAATGGAGCAGAATGCTGTTGAGATGAATTGAAAGTGAGAAATGCCCCTTTCTTGACAAGAAACCCAAATGCTACAGAAATACTAAATAATAAATAAAAATAATTATAACCATGCTGAAGTACCACCACTCCACCTTGCTTCCTTCTCTGCCATCTTTGGGAGAGAAACATTCGACAACACCTTGGAGATCAACATCCTTTTTGCATCCACAGGTTCTCTACAGAATTTATTTTTGTATCTTCCAGAAACTCAAAACAACAAGTACCAGCCACCGCCCTGTGCAAAGTGTTCATTCTGCTTACTTGGCTAAGCAGTTATACTGTATGTGTTCCCCCTCCCCAATATACTTTCCCCTTTTCAGTTCATCTCAGTAGCATTCTGTTCCACCTTACAGGCTTGATATGACTTTGTACAAGAAGTTACGTGTCGATGAAAACTGTCCCTCCACATGAACCTTTTCCCACAAATGTTGCACTCGTAGGGTTTGATGCCCGTGTGGATTTTCATGTGCCCAACTAGATGGTGTTTCATTTTGAATTTCTTACCACATACCCCACAGCCGTAAGGCCGAAGCCCAAGGTGCATGCCCATGTGGCGGTCCCTCTGGCTTTTGTGTGTAAAACTTTTGCCACATTGGCACGGGTAAAGCTTGTCAGCTGTAGAAAACCCGGAGAGGGCATTTTCCTCCTTGATCCCTGAAGCCAGATCCATACTTTCTCCATAACCTGCCACCTCCTGTCTCTGAAGGCTTAAAGTTCCATCAGCCCTATCCCCAGAGAACTCTTCCATGGAAGACCCATAGAAATCCACTTGCTCATCATAATTGCTCTCGTTGGCTTGCTCGCTGAACCCCCTTTCCAGCTTTTTCTCAGTGACGCGGAGATCTTCGGGAGCAGAAGTCTGGACTGTGTGGTCAGCCTGAATGGTGTTTATGGACTCAGATACTTGGTGCTCGTCATATGGACCATGCACCTCTACAGCTTCACAGTCCTGTACAAACCGCTCTGTTTTCACATGGACCCACCGCTTGTGAGACATAATGCTGGGTTTGCTGTAAAGTGGCCTCGTGTACTGGTACTCAGCACTATCACTAGCGCCTTCTTCCCCATCCTGGCTGGTCATCCCTGTGCTCAGGCGGTCATGCTCTGTCGAAGAATTGCTAGGAAGATACTCATGTTCTGTTAACTGAGACAAGAGCTCATCCTTTGAACTTTCCTCTTCATTTTCCCCATCCCTCAGTTCCTGCACTTTGTGAAAGTCGGTCTGCCCTGCAGACCCTAGCTCGAAGCTTTCCACAAGGCCATTGTAGTTACTGCTGCTTGGAGATTGATGGTCGCTGGTACGGTTCAGCTTTTGACAAAGAACAGAAGGATTCCCTTCCAAAACCTCTGTGCATTTGTCTACGACGTGCCACATCTGAAGAAAGCTTGCCGCAGTGAGGTAGCTGACAATCTCCGGAGCAGGCATGATTAGCCGTCCTGTGTAGGTCGACAAAAGAATATTCTCAAACACTCTGGGATTCATGACATCAGGCAGAACAATCCGCCGGCTGTTTTTCAAGAGCACTTGGTCACAGAAGTAAGGAGAGCTGGCTGCCAGAACGGCTTTATGGGCTCGGAACAGGTGACCCTGGACGACAATAGAAACATCGCACAGCTGCCCTTGCTGACGTTGCTGGTTTAGCTTCTGCAAAATTGTGCTAGAGAAGTCAGGGAACTCCACTCTGAAAGAATTTGTCCCAGGCTCCATCTCATCAGCAGACTGTAAGAGAAGACAACATTTAGTTCAAGAATGGGAAAGCAGGCTTAGCTTTGCAATTCAGCCAGTCCTCAAAAATGTACTAGCAAACTCTTACTAGTCTTTCTGCCCATGCATATTTATGTTAGCTTATTCTGGCATCTGACAACCCGAGAAGCACCAACTTGTTCTACAAGCTTACAAATGTTTCCCTGATTGATCCATGGAGGCAACTGTGATCTGTCACAGGTGACTGGGTACTTAACAAATCTGAAGCTGGTCGCCATACCAGACACCTTCTCCTTCAGTGTTGCAAAACTTTGTGTGAGTGTTAAGAAATGGGATGGTAAAGCAGGCTGGTTAGTTCTCCTTATTGAAGATGGGACAAAGCAACATTGAAAGAGTTTGGTGCCCTCTTTCTTGCTGCTGTTCTCAAGTTGGGAGTGTTTTAAATTACTTTTCCCCAATAAATTGTTCTCTTTTACTGACTGCCTCAGCCCACTTCGTTTTTCTCCTGCACAGTATCCACCACTTCTAGGCTGCAGTTGAATTCAAAGGCCAGATGATGACAGTTCAGACATTTCTGATGTTGCAGGTGACTGCAGCCCATTTTCTGACGGGATGGGTCACCAAAAGCATCTTATTACCACTGTGGTGTTAAGCGTTGCTTTTGAAATGCACATTGGGAATACAGGATGCCATACTTTGAAAGCAAGTTAACTGACAGTGACTTACATGTAGCTGAAGAACTTGAACCTAACTAGACTATTTTATTAATTAAAATATTTATACCTCACTCTATATCCAAAGATCTCAGGGTGGTCTACAATAAAATAAATTTAGGACTACAAATAGCAACAATAATTTTGAAAAACTAAAAATATATTACATTATAAAAATCACTTTAAACCAACTTAAAGAGAGTTAAGACACTTTGAAATAATGCCCACTATAGAACATGAACAAATTGGATAAAATCAGTTAGGCCTGGAAGACTTTAATAAGAAGCCATGCTTTAATTTGGTGCTGGAATGACACCAACATTGGTGCCAATCAGGCCTCTGTGGGGAGGGAATTCCATAACCAGTATGCCTCCACTGGTGGGACACAGAGGAGAGCCCCTCCAATAAGATCTTATTCTTGGGCATCAAAATGCTCAGCAGTTCTTGAGCTGGGGAAAGGTACTCCATTAGGGTCTCAAGCCATTTAGGGCTTTAAATGTTACCCCCAACATCTGCAATTCAGACCAAAGTCTATTGGTAGTCAGTACAACTCCTTTAAAGCCAGAGTTATCTGGTTTCTGCATGGTTTTCCACTCAGCAGCCTAGCTGCCTCATTTTGCACTTGCTGCAGTTTCCAAGTTGTCTTCAAGGGCAGCTCTATATAGAGTGCATTGCAGTAGTCTAACTGGGATGTTAATAGTGCATGGACTACTGTGGCTAAGCAAGAGTAGAACTAAAGGTCTGCTTAACTAGAATAACCAAATATCCATGCTAATGAAAATATTCAGTATCTATATGAGACAGAGAAGAGCAAAACATGGTCTTCCAGATGTTGGGCATTCTAGATGCTGAACCTCAACTTCCAGCATTCCAGCACCTTGGCACGAAAACCCTTGGTTAGAGTCACCATTACGTGGAGTGAACTTGCAGGAAAACAAAAATGATGTAAGGGCTGGAGAACCTGTAGCTCTGTAGTTGTTGTGCAGCTACAGCTCCCATTATGACTAGTCATAATTGGCCATGCTGGCTAGGGAAGATGCCTGCTGTTTGTTCAACATCACTTGGACACAGACTCCTACCCCTCATCTATGTCCTACTAGGTCCTGTGCAGTTAGGTTAGTGTGGAAGAGAAAAAAGTAGGGAAGGTAGGCCAACTAATCAATTAATTGGTCAAAAATTGCCGTATTTTGATGAATGATGCTGTGTAGAACAGTGGTTCTCAAATGCTGGTCCTCCAAGATTTTTGGAGTTCAGTTCCAATCAGCTCTAAACAGCATAGCCAATGGTGAAGGATGATAGGAGGTTCAGTCCAACATCATCTAGAGGGCATGAGACTAGGCATTTTAAAAAGTCATTTCTTGTTTTATTAAAAGTCATTCCACTCAAGACGTACAATACCATATAATACCAAACAATATAACTCTAGAAGATTAAATACGTATTTCCTTCTTTCCCACTCCAATCCTTTCCTCATGATATGAAATAATCTCTATTTCCTCAAACTAAATAACCAAATATGAAAGCAATAAAATAAAAATAAACAAAATGAGGATTAGGGCTTGTGCTGTCAGCCAGCTGGAAAGCTTTTAGAGGCTGAATTTGTCCCCTAGTTGCCTGTCTCTGCTCCATCCATGGAAACCAGGCTGGTTCTCATCTCAAAAGGAGCCCGTGCTGCTGTCTGCATTACACAGCACAGTTTCTAGAGAAGAGAAGACACATTAACACAAACCACCTGTCACAAAGAGGCAGCCCTGCTATAAATGGTAAAATCTCTACCAGCAGGGAAAGAAAAAGACACACACATGAAATTCTGCACACTATCCACTGGAAGCAAGGGATGACAGCACAACTTGGCCTTTCTGGTTCAGCTGATTTAGCAAACAACTCTACTGCACGAGCCAACAATAAACAGAAATTCACAGGAGTACAACCTTTCCTTCCGGTCCAAAAAATAAATAAATAAAAAAGATGGACACTCGAAACTGCACATAAAGATAAGGAAAACAAGAGATAACCTCAAAAGCAAGGGATTTGTAATTACAGTAGAGCCAAATGAGAACTGCAGTTAATCCCCAAAGTTGCGAATTTAGAAGCAAGAAGGGTGTGTGGAGGAACATAGGAGTGTGAGGAAGAGAGAAAACCTGTTCCGCCATCAGCTTCTGTCTTTGCTGAAACAGTTGGGAGGTGGCACATTCTCTACAAATTAACTGGCCTGGCATGCTCACCTCTGTATTTGCTATGTTAGCCCCCTCCCCATTTTATTTTCTATACAAACAATCTCCCTGCCCCAGTCAGTAATGTAAGCCTATGCCTCGCTATAGCAGGGAAACTCTGCCAGGCTGTAGACATGCCTAAGAACACATAATAGGAGAACACATGATTTAAATAACAGAGTAAGTCACATTTTACTTGTGTGCCCCAGGCAGCCAAGGTACAAGCAATCTAGGAATGTGTAAGATTGTCTCTAAGGTAAAAAGGAACTTGGCTCTATTGAAGAAACTTCCATTACCACAGCAACTGCAGCTTGTTACATCACAGGATGATGCTCATAGCAAAAAGGGGCAGCAAAATATTTCTAAAAGCCCAGACAACAAAGGAAACTTAATAAAACAAAACGAGTAATTCTATTCAAAGTGGACCTTTCCTCCAAAAGGACAATCTCCTTAAGAATAACATGGTTGTTTTAGAAATAGAACCAAGGAATTCCTCCTAGCTAGTCACTGCCACAAGATGTGGATGGAGATGGCTCCTAGTTTAGGTGGTTTTATTTTATTCATGAAAATATTTATTACCTCTCATTCTGCCAGGAAAAGCACAGCAGATAAAAATGGTCTCAAGAACAGACAAATCAATTTTTTAAAAACTAACATTTTAAAAGTACAGACTAAAAAGAACTGATTTCAAAGAGAAAAACTGAATTATACAGTCATGACTGCCTGTATGCCCACTGAGATTAAGTTAACCTTGTGAAGGAGTTCCACAATCAAACTGCTGCTACAGAGAAAGACCACAATTACAAGACAACAGTAAGAAGATAATGCTGGCCTACCACAATCTGTACATTGAGTCATACTATACATACAAAAATGTGTGGCACTGAAAGCACAATTCTAAGTATGATTATTCAAAAATAAATCTTACCAAATTTGATGACACTCACTTCCAGGTACGTATGAACTGGATCATAGACTAAGTATTATGAATAACCTCCTCCTGCATTACAGTTTTACATGAAAGAAAGTCCTGGTGGTTCATAGCAAAGGCCTATTCAGTCTAACAGTGATCCATAAATGCATTATATAACACTTATTGCTACCAAATAAAGGTCTCTTTATCAGATACCACATGACATTGTTTAAGTTCTGGTTTCATTGCCTGAAGTAAAGAGTCTCTTGACTTTGAGATGCCTTGGGCTCCAATAAATTAATCCTTACACCACTCTACTATTGTATTTGCTTTTCAATTCTAATTTTTACCAGCCTGAGAAACTGAGAAGCAGTTGGACTCCACTAGGCTGCTCACTAGTGATGAGTGACCCCAATCCATTGGTGAACAAGATATTTGGAATCATATCAGTTCGTATCCAGAGGTATCATTTCTATCGCACTCTTCAAGCATGTGAGAAGTAGCAATAGTCCTTTCAAGGTAATGGAAGAGACTGTAGCTGTTTCTAACATTCTCCATACACTTGCAGAAGTGAAAAACTAGATCCTTTCTCTCCTCCAAATTCACTGTTCTTACCAGAAGATGCAGGGGAAGTAACCGGTTAACAACCACAAACAATAGCCAGCAAGCAAAGGCCAAATTTGCAGACTCCTGAGAAGCAGAAACTGATGAAGTTGGCTTTCTCCAACTGCCTTCCTCCCAGCTCTCTGGTAGACTGCTTCTGATCATGCTGGCTCTATTTGACCATAAGGGACGGTAATTTGTTTTCTCCCTCTCATCACCAGCCAGACCTCCCCTTAGGAAATTTTATCAGTTCTTAGGAATGTCAGAGGGAGTTTGCTGCCATACTCATGTTCTGCCTGTGGGCTTTTCATAGGCAACTGGCTGGTCACTGAGTGATCAGAATGCTGGAACAGATAGGCCTTTGGTCTGATCCAACAAATCTCTTTTTATGTTCTTATTTTAAATTCAGATGTAAGTCATGATAGAGATGGTAGAGGAGGATTTGTTTTCCCTAATGTAAAAACAAAACAAAACAAAACAAAACCAAAAACCCAAACACCCTTGTACCTTCCCCAAGGCAGACAGCCTCTGAATACTGGAACTTTGTTTAACTATTCCGGCTATTAGCTCTTCCTACTTGCTCTTCTTGGTCATGGCCAAACAGAAACCCTGATTCAATGATTCTTAACTTTTTTGTGCCACGGGCTGTGCTGAAATTCTGGTGAAACCTATGGACCCCTTCTCTAGTGATGGATCTAACAACTACAGTCATAGAATCATAGAACCATAGTTGGAAGAGACCACAAGGGCCATCTAGTCCAACAGCCTGCCATGCAGAAATACCCAATCAAAGCAATCCCCACAGATGGCAATTTTAACGTGGTGAAAGTTTAAGTATGCTTAAACATTATTTTGAGATATCTCCAACAACTGTGATGTGATATAAAATATATATAATAGATATATTGATCATGGAAACTAGCACTCCAACCCCCTGCCATGCAGCAATCCACAATTACAGCGCTCCTGAAAGAGGCCCGTCCAACTTTAAACTGAAGTTGGATGGGCCTCTTTCAGGAGCACTGTAATTGAGGATTGCTCCAAAAAGGAGAGTCCACTGCCCTCAAAAGGAGAGTCCATTGCCCTCCGAGACAGGCTATTCCACTGTCAAACAGTTCCTACAGTAAAGAAATTCTCCCTAATGTCTAGGTGAAATCTATTTTCTTGTAATTTGAATCTACCAATTCGTGTGTTGGTCTCTGGAGGAGCAGAAAATAAGCTTGCTCCATCTTCTATATGACATCCCTTCAGATATTTAAAGATGGCTACCATGCCATTTTTCAGTCTTCTCTTCATCAAGCTAAACGTATCCAACTCCCTAAGTCTTTCCTCATAAGTCGTATTTTCCAACCCTTGGTCATCTTGGTTTGCCCTTCATTGATCATGTTCCAGCTATGTGATTTCTATTGGTAACTGTGGCTACTGTTACACTGCAGAAATAATGCAATTTCATAGAATCATAGAATCCGGGGATTTGTAATTTGTTGTGGCACCAGAGCACTCTCACAGAGAAGGCTAAATATCTCACAAAACCACAAATCCCAGAATTTCATAGCAGGATCAATTGTTACTTATCCCACACCAACAGGGCCTTCCATTCCAACCCCCTGCCATGCAGGAAATCACGATCAAAGCATCCCCGACAGATGGCCATCCAGCCTCTGTTGAAAGACCTCCAAGGAAGGAGACTCCACCACGCTCCGAGGGAGTGCGTTCCACTGCCGAACAGCTTTTACTGTCAAAAAGTTCCTCCTCATGTTGAGGTGGAATCTCTGTTCCTGGAGCTTGCACCCATTGCTCCATGTTCCAGTCTCTGGAGCAGCACAAAACAAGCCTGCTCCATCCTCAGCGTGACATCCCTTCAAATACTTAAACTTAAAGACTTAAACTTAAAGAGATAAGACTCTCTCTTACTGCATGCCTAGCCAAGTGCACCCCCCCCGCAATATATTTTGTTGCCAACGGTGGAGCAACAAACAGCAGCCCTCATTTATCCCACACAAGGTGCATGATACTCAAAACCAGTTAGGTTATTCAAGATACCTGACTCAGAAAGGCCTCAAAGCACCTCTTCTCATTCATCAGTAGGAATGGAGTATGCCTAAATACTCTAAAGCAGTGGTATCCAACCTGTGGCCCTCCAGGTGTTTTGGACTCCAACTCCCAGACGCCTGAGCTAACTGGTCCAGTGGTCAGGAATTCTGGGAGCTGTAGTCCAAAACACCTAGAGGGCCACAAGTCGGACACCACTGCCCTAAAGGCACCAGATCCTGTCTGGTGGGCCAGCCCTGGTGAGCACTTGGATGGGAGACTGCCAACGAATTCCAGGTGCTGTAGGCTCTATTTCAGAGGAAGGAACTGGCCGAACCACCTGAGTCTTCCTTGCCTAAGAAAACCCTATAAATGGACAGATGACTTGAACACACACACACACATATATACATAGAGGAATGGGGTAATATCAAAACAATCAAATGGCTGCCCAGAATCTTTTTGCCTGACAATGGCCTCACTTTGGCAAATGGCAGGGCTAGACTGGAGGTAGAGTGCTCTTGACCAAGGGGTTTCCCTTTAACTCTGATAGGGGAACCACATCTCCTAATCCCCCTCTTCCCAAATCAAGGACCTCTTCCATACCTTCACTAAACCAAAAATAAGACCCTTCCCCAAGCCCAGAAGGACTGCCAATGAATACCAGGTGCTGGAGGCTCTATTTCAGAGGAAGGGAAAACCACCTCTGAGTATTTCTTACCTAAGAAAACCCTGCAAAATTCATGGGGTCACCATAAGTCGACTTGAAGAGCCGCACACACAGAGGAATGGAGTAATAATAAAACAAGCAACTGGCTGCCCAGAACCTTTCCCCCTGACTATGGTCTCACTTTGGCAAGTGGCAGGACTAGACTGGAGGTAGAGTGCTCCTGACTGGGGAGGTTCCCTTTCTCAAATGGGAGGGCTAAACTGGAGGTAGAGTGCTCCTGACTGGGGAGGTTCCCTTTCTCAAATGGGAGGGCTAGACTGAAGGTAGAGTGCTCCTGACTGGGGAGGTTCCCTTTCTTAAATGGGAGGGCTAGACTGAAGGTAGAGTGCTCCTGACTGGGGAGGTTCCTTTTATCAAAAGGGAGTGCTAGACTGGAGGTAGAGTGCTCCTGACTGGGGAGGTTCCCTTTCTTAAATGGCAGGGCTAGACTGGAGGTAGAGTGCTCCTGACTGAGCAGGTTCCCTTTCTCAAATGGGAGTGCTAGACTGGAAGTAGAGTGCTCCTGATTGGGGAGGTTCCCTTTCTCAAATGGCAGGGCTAGACTGGAGGTAGAGTGCTCCTGACTGGGGAGGTTCCCTTTCTCAAATGGGAATGCTAGACTGAAGGTAGAGTGCTCCTGACTGGGGAGGTTCCCTTTCTCAAATGGGAATGCTAGACTGAAGGTAGAGTGCTCCTGACTGGGGAGGCTCCCTTTAACTCTGATGGGGAGAATCGCATCCCTTCCTCTCCCCCCGTCATTCCAGTTACCCCAAGTCAGGGCCTCTTCCACACCTTCCCTCAGCCCCCTCCCCAAATCACGCCTAACTGCGCTCCGCTCCCTGGCCTGGAGGACTCGCAGAGCCGCCCCTCACCTGTCCTGGGTGGCCGGAAGAGCCTCCGCGGGGGTCGGTCCGTCGCTTCCCCCTCACATGGTGGGAAAGGCCCGAAGGCGAGGCAGCCCCTCCACCCCTCTCCTCGCAGCGCCCACCCAGCCACACAGACCCGGAAGTCCGAGTCCCTTCCTGCTTCCTCTCCTCCGCCTCCACATCCGCTTCCGGGTCACGTGAGGAAGCCATAGAGTGTGCGGCACCGCATAGAGCGCCGTTGACTTGTGACCATAGAGTCTCTCTCGGGTAGAGCTACACACGGAGGGCGGCATTTCCGAGTGTCGAATGTACCTTTCATATTCGCAATAAGCTAGATAAAATAGAATAATAAATAATTAAATAAATAAATATAAATAAATAATTACAATATAAATAAATAAATATAAATAATTATAAATAAATAAAAATAAATAACAAATAATAAAATTAGATAAATAAATTAGAAATATACCTATTTACCCAATAAACATCAAGTACAAGCTATTTAGCAACATTCTTTCATTTTAGTAGATAAATCAATATAAATTTAAAAATAATAAATAAATAAATAATAAAATTAGATAAATAAATTAGAAATATACCTATTTACCCAATAAACATAAAGTACAAGCTAATTTAGCAACATTCTTTCATTTTAGGAGATAAATAAATATAAATAAAAAATAAAAATATATAAAAAATAAATAAGTAAATAATAAAATTAGATAAATAAATTAGAAATATACCTATTTACCCAATAAACATCACGTACAAGCTAATTTAGCAGCATTTTTTCATTTTAGTATTGCAACATTCTTTCATTTTAAGTACAGTTGTCCCTTCATATTTGCTGGGGTTTGGTTCCAGGACCCCCCGTGAATACCCAAATCCGTGAATACTCAAGTCCCATTATATGCAGTGGCATAGCAAAATGGTGTCCCTTATATAAGATGGAAAAATCAAGGTTCGTTTTTGGATTATTATTATTATTTTAAGAATATTTTCAAGCCGTGGATACTTAAATCCGTGGATATGGAGGAACAACTGTAGTGCTTTCCCAACCTTTGGTTTGCCAGGGTTTTTGGACTTCAACTCCCAGAAGTCCAAGTCAGCTTGGCCAATTGCTAGGAATTCTGGGAGCTGAAGTCCAAAACCTCTGGGTGAGCAACTTTTCCAAGGTTTTTAGCCTTCTCTGCCAAAGAGTGCTAGTAGTGCCTCACAAAACTACGAATCCCAGGTTTCCATAAGAAGGAGCCATGGCAAATACAAGTTGTCCCTCCATAGCCACAGATTCGGTATCCATGGATTTAAGTATTCATGGCTTGAAAATATTCTTTAAAAATAATAATCCAAAAAGCAAACCTTGATTTTGCCATCTTATAGAAGGGACACCATTTTTCTATGCCACTGCATATAACGGGACTTGAGTATTCACGGATTTTTGGTATCCACGGAGGGTCCTGGAACCAAACCCCAGTGAATGTGAAGGGACAACTGTAATGCAGTTTCAAATTGGATTAATCGTATAGTATGGATTTGGCCAATGTCTTGTTACATTTCCCCACTTCCTTTTCCTTCTAGTCGTTTGTCTAGTCAGAAGTTTTTAAAGCAGCATCAGCATTGAGAAGGTGGCAAAGAAGGGCAGGAGAAATGCAGATTTTGGGCGCTGTGTTGCAGCAGCATGCCTGCAGTAAACCATGCAATAAAGTTTGAGTTGGGAAAGAATGGGAAGCTTCTTAAACTATCTGATGTTTAAGAATATTTTCAAGCTGTGAATGCTTAAAATTCGTAGATACCAAATCAGTATCTGCCCATTGGCTGCAGCTGTTTCTTTCTTTCCTGGAAATTCACTTTGGACTGGAAGCCCATAGTTTGCAGACCAGCACAGGCCCATTGGCCACCACTTTGAGTACACTGGTCGACAGCATAATCTTCCAAGTTGATACAGCATAATGTAAGCTGCAGTCTTAATTACTTCAGCCCAATAGAACTTACTCTGGACAGGCTTAGGATTGCACTGTTGCTTCCTTATATTGGGTGATCATGAGTTCTTGACCTTAGAATGGAGGTGGGGGAATCATGTGGCCCTCCTGATATTATTGGTCTGGAACTCCCAGAATTCCTCACAACAGCCACTACTGGCTAGGGATGATGGGAACTGCAGTCCTGCAACAAACCTATGGGGTTCTACTTTGCCCATCCACCCCTGCTTTAGAAAGCAAAGTGTTGATTTTTGTAATGAAAATGGAATACCTTATTGTTCACCACTCTTTTTCATAGAATCATAGAATTGTAGAGTTGGAAGAGACCACAAGGGCCATCCAGTCCAACCCCCTGCCATGCAGGAAATCACAATCAGAGCATCCCTGACAGATGGCCATCCAGCCTCTGTTTAAAGACCTCCAAGGAAGGAGACCCCACCACACTCAGACGGAGTGTGTTCCACTGCCGAACAGCTCTTACTGTCAGAAAGTTCCTCCTAATGTTGAGCTGGAATTTCTGTTCCTGGAGATGGCATCCATTGCTCCGTGTTCCAGTCTCTGGAGCAGCAGAAAACAAGCTTGCTCCATCCTCAATGTGACACCCCTTCAAATACTTAAACAGGGCTATCATATCGCCTCTTAACTGTCTTTTTTCCAGGCTAAACATACCCAGCTCCCTAAGTCTCTCCTCATAAGGCATGGTTTCCGGACCTTTCACCATTTTAGTCGTCCTCCTCTGGACACACTCCAATTTATCAATATCCTTTTTGAATTGTGGTGCCCAGACCTAGACACAGTATTTTGTTTTCTTTTATTTCGAAACAGTGATCCCCCCAACAAAGAAAAACATGTTTACATAGGAATATGCACCAGAAAGTTTAATGGGACTTTACTTCACATATCTATTTGCAAAACACCTTGTGAAATAAATGTCTTGCCTTATACATTTGAAAATGTCATGGTAAGATATTATAAGTTTGCAGATGAAACAGTAACACAATTTCTTGGTAACATCCGAATGGTGAGAAGCAGGCACCTATGTAGCTATTGCTCTCTACAGTGCTTTCAAATGTAACATTGCTTGTTTTTTTTTTTGTTTTTTTTTTGGTTTGCTTATATTAGTTACATTTATATTCTGCCTTTTCCTCCAGTGAGCTTAAGGCAGTGTACATCTTTCTCCTGCTGATTGTCTCAACAAATCTGTTAGGCTAGGAGATACTGACTGGCTGAAGATCACCAGCCAAGCATCATGGTCGAGTAAAGATTTGAATCTGGCTCTTCACAATACAGTTGTCAATCTGTATACACGGATTTGGTATCCATGGATTTAGGTATTCATGGCTTGAAAGTATTCTTTAAAAAATAATAATCCAAAAAGCAACCCTTGATTTTGCCAGCTTATATAAGGGGCACCATTTTGCTATGCCATTGCATATAATGGGACCTGAGTATTCACCGATTTTGATATCCACAGGGGGCCTGAAACCAAACCCTAGCAAATATGAAGGGACAACTATAATCCTACTACAGAATCCAAAATGACCTGAACAGATTAGAAATCAGGGTCAAAACTAACAAAATGAATTTCAACAGGGAGAAATGTAGGATACTACACTTGGGCAGTAAAAATGCAATGCACAGATACAGAATGGGTGACACCTGGCTTGATTGGCAGTACATATGAAAGGGATCTAGGAGTCTTAGTGAACATGAGTTAGCAGTGTGACACGGCAGCTAAAAAAGCCAATGCGATTCTAGGCTGCATTAATAGGAGTATAGTGTCTAGATCAAGGGAAATAATGGTGCCACTCTATTCTGCTTTGGTCACACCTCACCTGGAATACTGTGTCCAGTTCTGGGCACCACATTTCAAGAAGGATGTTGACAAGCTGGAACGTGTCCAGAGGACAACCAAAATGGTGGGAGGTCTGGAAGCCATGCCCTATGAAGAATGGCTTAGGGAGCTGTGGAAGAGAAGGTTAAGAGGTGACATGATAGCCATGTCTAAATATTTGAAGGGATGTCATACTGAGGATGAAGCAAGCTTGTTTTCTGCTGCTCCAGAGACTAGGACACAGAGCAATGGACTCAAACTATGGGAAAAGAGATTCCACCTAAACATTAGGAAGAACTTCCTGGCAGTAAGAGCTGTTCAGAATTGGAATCTGGTGCTGCCTTGTAGTGTGGTGGAGTCTCCTTCATTGAAGGTTTTAAACAGAGGCTGGATGGCCATCTGCCAGGAATGCTTTGATTTTGTATTCCTGCATGGCCCAGTTGGACTGGAAGGCCCTTGGGGTCTCTTCCAACTCTATGACTCTATGAGTCTATGAAAAAACTACAAATCCCAGCATCCCATAGCATTGAGCCATGGCAGTTAAAGCAGTGTCAAACTGGATTATTTCTGCAGGGCAGATGCAGAGCCATGGTTAGCAGCACTTGGACAGCAAACTGAGCAACAGGCAAACAGATCACAGGGGTCGTTTACACGGCAAAAATAATCCTCAAAGAATTCGCCAAGAAGCCTTATAGTTCCCACGTGTTCCACATCACCAGCAACCTTTTCAGAAGGAGGGGGTCTGAAAAACCCCTAAGTGGCGCATTTAATGACCCCACTGATTTTCCGACTTTTTAAAAAAAGTGCTGCATATTTGCGCATTTACGCATTTGTGAACTACCCTACACTTTGAAGTTCGGATCATCCAACGTCCACAACAGTGGGTGGTTTGGTAACGTGATGCCACAGAAACCTGCCTACACATCCGTCATACGTCCTCCTTTGAAGCATCCTCTTTAAACATCTTTTGTTTTCCTAATGGAGGCAGTTCAGAGAATAAAGAAGGGTGGCAGGGGCATAGCTTGGAGCCATGCTGAGACTCTTGATTTACTGGATCTTTGGGGGGGGGGGAAGAGAAAATACAAGAGCAGTTACGTTTATGTCACCGGTGTATCGATATGTTCGAGAAAATTGCTACAGAAATGCGAAAGCGTGGACACAACCGAACCCCAAAGTTGAGTTAGCACCCTAGAAAGAACAAAGACCATAAATGATGTCAAGAAGCCCATTCAGAACTCAATGAGGGGGAAAACGGGTCACCAATGGGAGAACGAGTGGCGGGAATTCCCGAAGGAAGTACGTCAGCAAAGGAATGACATACTTTGTTGATTGACAGGTAAGAATATTTTAATAAGCGGAATATCGATGTCGTGGAAAGTTCAAAATGAAGAAATTCACATCTAATTTAAATGCACATTATAATCACATCTGAACTACAGCACGGAACTAAATAGGATCCAAAATAATGTCATGGGAACTGTGTGGCACTAAATAGAAAGTACGCTAATGCGATAAATGCTGCAACAAAAATAGCCGTGGAACCGGCCCCACAGTTTCTCCCACTACGATGAGATGAACTGTAGCTTTGTTTACATGCTTTCTACGTTTGCAAGAAAACATCTGTATTCACATCTGTTCATTTACTGGCAATCTGGGCCCTCCTTTGTCCTGTTCCAGCTACTCTCAGTGAGAAGGATCAGATGAGTACAAGTGTGGACATAATGTGAAAAGCCTGCCTTTTGTGTCTGAGAATCTCCTGCTTTGCAGATGCCGAAGGAAGGAGCAATTGTGTGCAGCAATTGCCAGCCTTTTACGCTCAGCTGAAATCCACCTCAGCTCATTACAACACGCAAAGAGCCTCTCCAAAAGATCCTGATACACCAAAGTGTTCCAGGAATGCCACAGGCTTGTACTCAGAGAGTTCAAAGGGAGACTTTGATCTATTATTTTCCACTTCTGTGGGATCCTGAACAGAGCTGGGAGTTTGCTCTTGTGTTCACTTGCTGGGAAGCTGAATCCTTGGGTTTCCTGACAGCACTTTTCTTGATCATGTGCGTGAGGAGAACTCCATCCAGATGCAATGCTTTCCCTTCATCCCCAGGCAATGAGAGGCTTCCGTGTAGCCCATTCATGACACAGCATGCAAATTGCACATGTATACACACTGTAAATCAGGCCTGTGAAGTCATTAAAGAATTAATATATATATATATATATATATATATATAGAAAAATCACATATATATAGAAAAATCACAGTAGCATAAGAACTGTCTTGCTGACTCAAACCCAAACTCTGGACTTTATCAGAGAAGCTTCTAAAATGTTCTTTTGCCACCATATTTTAAACTGTCATTGTGGCAGCAAAAGAACCCTTTATACCAAACGTTGCCATAATAGCTTGAAAAAGCAGCCCTGTACTTCCGCATTCACAGGTGAGCGAGATCTTGGTGGTTCTTGCGAGAAGACATGAGCACACTTAAAGTCTAAAAACAACTATATTTAAAAAAATGTACACACAAGCACTGAAACACACTTAAAAACATGCCTGCAACACAGGGAGGGTCATAAAAAGAGCATCCAGTAGCTAGATCTTGCATTCACACCCGGAAGTGTTCTGGCAGGGATTGCCAATTGATGCTGGGATCACGCCAGCAAAATGGGGCACGGTTTCACATGCTTGCAATCACAGCAAAAAAATGCCACAGCTTGGCCTGTCAATAAAAAAGAACACCTTATTTTCTACACATAATCATGAAAGCACAACGTCATGTGATATGGGTGCCTTTTTGCATTCATTAGGCGTTGTTATGACACCATATTTGCCACATCTGATAAAGTCTTCTGTCTGATTCAGCATACTTTTTCCAAACAGTGGATAACATAGATGCTTATGGGAGGTTAATGAACTGGGTACGATGGCAGGATGGAGTGTAGCTATCGGGAGGGGGCACATAAGGAGAGCATTGTCCCTCCAAATAAAAATTTGGCTCCCCAATGACATCTTCCTTCCATCCTCAAATTTCTAGCATTACCATAACTTAAAACTTCAGTTGAGTGCTTAGAAATAGCTTTTAGGTACCAAAACCAAAGGAGCAGGCCCAACAAACACAGCAAGAAGTAAGAGTTCTAAGCATGCACTATTTTCGATGTTCCATTCTCTGCGATGCTAGAAATTTGGGTCATGGAAATCTGGGGATGTTTCATTCTAAGGGAAGAAGTCTTAGTTGAGGGGGGGGGGGTTTGAAGACCACTGTAGTTACACCTCTATGCCCTGTTTTATGGAGGACATATTTGAAGGGCCAACTGGTCCAAGTCCAGCTGAAAGATCAAGACCCCCATGTAGGAGACCATATGCCTTAATGTTTTAAAGTGGGGAGGCAGACTTGCAGAAGAGCACAAAGGTTTCACTCCCTCCCTCATTTCCGGGGGGATATGTGCTTCTTTAAACTGGCGTTTCTCATTTAGTTCCCTAGAACATTAGGTTATGTGGGAAAGAGCATTCAGTAGCTAGTTTTTGCGTTCTCACCCGGAAGTGTTCTGGTGGGGTTCGCCAATTGATGCTGGAATTGCACCAGCAAAACGGGGCAAAAAAATGCCACAGTCAATCAATTGATGGCTTGGCCTGTCAATAAAAAAGAGCACTTTATGATCATGGTTGAAGAAAGAGAGAGAGAAGGATTGCTATAGATATACAGTTGTCCCTTCATATTCATTGGGGTTTGGTTCCAGGACCCCCCGTGGATACCAACATCTGTGAATACTCATGTCCCATTATATGCAATGGTATAGCAAAATGGTGTCCCTTATATAAGATGGCAAAATCAAGGTTTGCGTTTTGGATTATTATTTTTTAAAGAATATTTTCAAGCCGTGAATACTTAAATCTGTGGATACCAAATCTGTGAATACGGAGGGACAACTGTAATAATTTCATGCAGGCATTCCCTGAAAAGATGCCTCTAGGGTAAAAAATAGATTCGGGGTAGCTGTGTAGCAAAATACAAGAAAATCCAAAATCCACAAACAGAGACACCTTTCTTGGGCCAACTCCAAAGTATAAAAAGGGTTAAGCACTTCAGAAAGGCTGCTCTAAAAGGATAGAGTCTAAACAGCAGATGGCGTTCAAGTCTAAGGTTAGCTAACCCCCTTTTGCCTGACCCTTTTTTCACCACATCCATCTAACCAATATTGGTAGCATTCCAGCACACCTCCCTAGTGTTCAGTGCAGGAGAAGTGTGGACTCTATTTAATGAGTAAATCACTGGATCAAAGAAGAAGCACTGTGGTTGCACAGGGAGAAAAGGTCCTGCAGTATCTCCTTTTTGTTTTGTATGATCTGCTGATGTCAGCTTACTAAACAAGGCTTAAATGTCTACTTTAGCAAACAGGCAGACCCAGTTGGCTCAGGTTTGCAATGTTAGGGAACAGAATGTTAACTATAGACTTTATCAGACGAGCCTCTAAAAGCATTTGTTTCCCACCATATTTTAAACCCTAAGTGTGCCGGCAACATAACCCTTTATATCAAACGTTGCTGTAATAGCATGAAAAAGCAGCCCCATACTTCCACGTTGGCAGGTGTACATGATCTTGGAGGTTCTTGCGAGAAGATGTGAGCATGCTTAAAAGTCTAAAAACAGCAAAACTAAAAAACAAAACGAACACACAAGCACTGAAACACACTTAAAATCTTGCCTGCAAAACGGGGAGGTTCATAAAAAGAGCATCCCATAGCTAGTTTTCACGTTCCCACCCGGAAGTGTTCTGGCAGGAACTGCCCTTTGATACTGAAATCACACCAGCAGAATAGGGTGTGGTTTCAGACGCTCGCAATTGCGTGAAAAAAACACCATGGCAGATCAATTGATGACTTGGCCCTTCAATAAGAAAGAATGCCTTTTTTACAGCACAAGAATGCGAAAGCATGACATCATGTGAAATGAGTGCTCTTTCACATTCACTGGGCATTGTTATGACGCTATATTTGCTGCGTCTGATAAAGTCCTATAGCCACCAAATAATGGACTGAGAACATTTGACATTTGGAGAATCATCCCAATAATAGGAGCTGTTCGATGGTGGCACAAATAGACTTGGACAGTCTTCTTTGCTTGGAGGTGGCTGACGGCTATCCATCCAGAATGTTGTAGTTTTGAGATACCTGGACTGACTGGTGTGTGTGTGTTTATGTGTGTTATGTAGAGTAGATGGCATTCAAGATTGCTTCCAACTATAGGAATATTCTATGAAATCTTCACTTGTGGCCAGTTTGTCCTGAAAACTGGCTGAAAGGCTGAAATATGCAAAAAATTAACATTGGGAGAGGACTGATCTACTAGCTGCTGGTGGCCCTTAATGGTACATTGGCAAGAGCACCATTGCACGGGTCCTGTCTATATAGTCAAAATAATACATACATGATGTGAATGTATGGCGATCTGTTCAAATGGCTGTTCGCACAAATACGTATCTTTCAGAAGGGGGGCAGCCAAATCCACCACAAAGTCCGCATCTGCCACATCTGGGGCTTCGTACAGATTTTAATAATAATAATAATAATAATATTTATTTATATACTGCCCTTTGGTAATCCAATCAGGGCGGTTCACAACATTAAAAAACCATACAAGTAAAACAATATACTCCCTTCCCCCCCTCAAAAAGTTATTAAATCAATTTACAAATTAAAACAACAATTAAAACATTTGATAAAAACACATACCTACATTTGGCAATAACAGTAGGTCCCCAGTGATATTCAGTTCTGTTAACAAAGGAGGCTGTGGGAATTCTCCTGAAGGAGGGGGGGGGGTTCCCGAGGCCAGGATAATCTATTCTGGAAAGGCCTGCCGGAAGAGATCCATCTTGACAGCCTTTTTGAAGCTGTCCAAAGATGTCAGTTGATGGATCTCATCTGGCAGGCCGTTCCATAGTCTGGGGGCGACAACAGAAAAAGCCCTCTGGGAGGTAGCCGAAAGCCTCGACTTTTGAGGCTGCAGCAAATTCCTCCCAGAGGACCGGAGTGCGCAGGGGGGATTATAAGGGAGGAGACGGTCCCTGAGATAGCTTGGACCCAAGCCATTTAGGGCTTTAAAAGTGATAACCAACACCTTATACTGGTCCCGGAAACCAATAGGCAGCCAGTGGAGGGACCTCAAAACCGGAGTGATGTGGTCCCTCCTAGATGTTCCTGAAACAAGCCTGGCTGCCATATTTTGTACTAAAGATTTTAGGAAAAGATCCATACGACTTGCGAATGTTCAACTATTTGTACACTCCTGTTCGCACAGATATGAACAGGCAGCATAATTTGATTGGCTGGACAAGAAGAGGGGGCGGGGCTACCAAAGAGGGAAAGCGGCCACCATGTTGGATTTTCGGCTAAGCGAGGGTCTGGTAAGTCAATCAATCAATGATTTCATACTCTTTTTAAATGTCTTTTTTCTTGTTTTTGTGGCGGCAGATTTAAAATTGTGAGTAAATCACTTGTGGTGGCCAGCTGGCTAGGGCGTCATGGAGCGTTTAGGGGGCAGTTTTGGCCGTGTAGGCAGATTGTGTTGTTGCGAACGCCTGCCTTTTTGGATGTGTTCATATTCTCCGCCCCCCCTTGTATAGACAAGACCATTGTTAGCATGCTTTTGGAAGATGTGTTGCCTCAGGTGGCGAGAGATGTCTGTTTGTCATAGCATGTGCTTTCCCCCACCTACATTTACCTTTCTTTTGCTTTGTGATTCTCTGGAAGGTAAGCATCAGCTTAAGTTGGAAGCCTAATTGCTGAGGCACATATCTCCTACTGCAGGAAGGAAACCATGTTAATCACACGGAATACACCCCCCACCCCACCCAACAGCTAGTTTGACACCTAGTTGCTTTGACAAAACTGGAATGAATCAAACACTCAATCCTGTTTCCTCTTGCTAGTTGTAGCTCTTAAAATGGAGTCCTCCCAGCTCCATTTTCCAACCTTATTTAAGTGAAGCTGCTGAGGACTACACTTGCATGCAAGGCATGTGCTTGACTGCTGATTGGGTTCTTCGCTCTCAAGAAACTAAATCTTATGTCAGAACATTGGACTCAGCCTTATAACCAATCAAGCTATTTATGCATCTAACCCAGGACTTTTATTGACAGTGGGTCCCAGGGGAGTCGGGCAGACGTCGTTCACATTACTACTACTGGATTCTTTTAACAGGAGGTCCCAGGATTGGAACTGCAAACTTATGCATGCAAAGCATCTTTGCTTTAGCCCTAAGCATCCCTCTCCTGAGTGTCCATAATTTTGCCAGTAAATCAGAAACTTAGGAAATTACTTTTCAGGCCTTAGAATTATAATTATAGCAATTACTGTTGTAAAGTAATTCATAGCCACCAATTATCAAAAGTAACTCTATGCTTTCCTGTTTTTCTGATGCAGCTAAAACATTTGCTTGTTAATTTTTAGTTTCGATGACACTCCCATTGGAATGCCAAAAGCCATGGCACAAAACTTGCTCTCCTCTTGCCAGTCTGGAAAACATCACTTCAACAACATTCCCAACAGGCCGAGGAACAAGGCATACCATGATACAGTATTTGAACCACATGATATTTCTTCACCACCATTTACTCCATAGTCCCCAATTTTTAAGCAATAAAGATACAGTTATGCTACAAAAGGAGTGCAGTTAGACCTCAATAAGTAAAAACTATCTATCTACCTACCTACCTACCTACCTATCTATATCTATCTTTCTCTTGGGTATGTTGCCTTTCCCAGTGTGCTGATTGGCTGCTCAGGAAACACACCCAACCAATCACCACCCATGGGCAAATTCCCTTTCCACCTCATAATCCACTCCTGCCACTCAGGACTTTTTCAGACGTCTTAAATGTAACGGAAGCAGCCTCACCACGTTGCGAGGCTGCTGCGCTGCAGGGCGTCCCGTTTGCATGATGCCCGTCCCTGCCGGTACTGTTGCGGTACTGCAGGGACATTTGAGTGTTATATTTCAGTGATTTTTACTCACGATCAACTTTCGTGAGTAAAAATCGCCGAAATATAACACTCAAATGTCCTTGCGGTACCGCAACAGTACCGGCAGGGACGGGCATCATGTGAAAGGGACGCCCTGCAGCGCAGCAGCCTCGCAACGTGGCGAGGCTGCTTCCATTACATTTAAGATGTCCGAAAAAGTCCTCAGTCTGTGACCCAGATTGGGACCCAGACAGTCAACTGGTGGTGGCAGCGGAGGCAGCAGCAGGGCACCAAAGCAAGTTCTGGGGAAAATGAAGAACACTGAGAAGGGGGAGGAGGAATTTAAACATCCACAGGCCTACTTTACAGAGTTGTCATGAGGTCTACCAGGCATTTTTTGGGGCATTTTTCAATGGTGTATGACACTCCAGGTCCAGCTAGTTGTAATATAATGTAGTTATACCTCTGCTAGTGGGAAGAGGAACTCACTAGAAGAAACTAGCCATTTGTAACTGATTACTTCCAACCTCTGTAATAGAATGCTATAAACAGATATGTGCAGAGGAATGCACTAAGGTTACTACCCCAAGGAGCTTCCATTCTCGACAAGAGGAAGGAAGTTAATGCCATCTAGCAAGGAAAGAAAGGAAAGTGTACCAAAACAGAAGAGAGAGGGGAACTGGAGATGCAAAGAGGTACTCCTTCCTTCCTTCCTTCCTTCCTTCCTTCCTTCCTTCCTTCCTTCCTTCCCACACACTTTATTTGCAAACAAGGGAACCATGAGACCTTAGAGAATTACACCGCGACCTCTCCATAGCACAGTGTGAAATATGAAATAGTAGTTTTAATTACAAAAAGTGGAGGGCATCTTATTTGTTTAATATTTAATGCACCTCGGCTATTTGCAATTTGGCTACTGCTGTGCAAAATATCTTTGGTTGGTGACCTGGTTTGTGGATGGATGGGTGTTGCAATTCAACCCCCGCCCCTCAACTCAGGATATTGCTGTTCTTGGAAAAAACTCTGGACGCTTATTCCGCTGACCAGTTTTTATAGATACAGGTCTCCAGTGGTGTATTTCTCTGTGAAGAACTGCCCTAGAGTGTTACACACAGAAGCTCAAAGTTGTGAGAGATAGGACAAGAACTTCCAAAGAGCAGAGGTTTCTTCTGAAGAAAATACTGTCCCAGAAAGAGACTATGTTGGGGCATTGTGGGAAATTAATATGGAAGTTCTCAGCTGCTTTTTGCTGTTTCTACCAACAAGTAACCCTGAGGAGAGATTGAGAGAGTTGGGCATGTTCAGTCTGGTGAAGAGAAGATTATGGGTGACATGATTGTCCAAGAGTGGAGAGTGCATGTTTCTTCTTTGCTACTCCAGAGGGTAGAACTCAGTCCAATGTTTGTAAGTTACAGGAGGGTAGATTTTGTCTGAGGACTTTTTCGGACAAGCTAATTGTAGCTCTGGCAGCCTCGCCACGTTGCGAGGCTGCAGCGCTGCAGGGCGTCCCTTTCGGATGACGCCCGTCCCTAGCGGTACTGTTGCAGTACTGCAGGGACATTTGAATGTAATATTTTGGAGATTTTTACTCACGATCGTTGAGTAAAAATCTCCAAAATATTACAGTCAAATGTTCCTGTGGTACCGCAACAGTACCGCTAGGGACGGGCGTCATCCGAAAGGGACGCCCTGCAGCGCTGCAGCCTCGCAACGTGGCGAGGCTGCTAGCGCTACAATCAGCATGTCCGAAAAAGTCCTGAATGTTAGAAGGAATGTCTTGATGGAAAGAGCAGTGTGACAATGGAACCAATTACCTAGACAGGTGTTGGGGTCTCTCCCTGGACATCTTCCAAAAAGAGGCTGGACAGTTACCTACTAGGGATGCTGTAGCCAGAGTTCCTGCATGGATGGTGATGGTTTGGATTCAATGTTCAATGGGGTCCCTTCCAATTGTATAATTCTAGGGGCTCACTAGTTTACCATGGAGTCTATCAGACATTACAGGTCACGCCACCCCCATATCCACAGGGGATACATTCCCAGGCTTATTGCAGATATGTGAAACTGTGTATATGAGCAAAATGCCATGGGATACCATAGAATTTCATTGGAGGACCTAAAGAATGCCTAGAGATGATGCCTATCTAGGCATCTGTCTAGGCATCTGTCTAGGTCAACTTCCAGCAGAAATTGGACAATATCATGCTATACTGTTATACCACTACTATAGTAGCACCCCTTATCCACTGATTTGCCATCTGCTGATTCATTTATCCATGGATGGTGACAGCAGGGGAGGGTGGATGGGGGAGGAGGGGAGTAGTAGTAGACCTGCCTCCCTTCTTCCTTTGCCCCTGGGATCTCTCCCATGGGGAGAAAGGTGACATGGTGGCGAAAGGAGGGGAGGAGTAGATTTGCCTCCTTTCTCCCTTTGCCCCTGGGATCGCCCCCTGGAATCACTCCTGTGGTGGGAATGGCGATGGGGGACATTCACTAATATCCGCAAATGTCATTATCTGCAGGGCTCCCTGGAACCAATCCCCCGCAGATACAGGGGTCCTACTGTATTCCACTTTAACTACTGTGACTGCTTCCTGTGGAATCCTGGGATATGCAGTTTAGGGAGGGGCATTTAGCATTCTCAGCCAGAGAGCTCTTAGGCTTCACTAAACTACAAACCCCAAAATTCCACAGGCGGCAATCACAGCAGTTGAAGTGGAATGATAGCACTATAACAGTGTAGTGTGATAAAGTCCGTTGACCATAGAGTCATGCTGGAGGACCTCCCAATGCCTAGAGTAACCACCTCCAGCACAACTCTATGATCCTCCAGATGCCTACAGAGACCTTTCTCCCTGACCGCAGGTAAGTGAAACCACGTAAGCATGATCCTGCATAAATGGGGAGGGGTGTGTGACCTGTACTTTCTGGAGAGCTCCTCAAACCCGAATCTCCATTCTCCTTTAAAATCATTACCAATGTCAGGGGCCTGAGGGTAGAGACCAGGACCATCTGAACAGAGAATGAGGATCTCAGCCATGGAAGAAATGCCACCCATTTTTTTCTTTCCCAGTTTTCCATTCAATTTTGATCTATTAAATTTGCTTCTTTTACTTGATTACCCTGAATAAAGGGTTGCCAGGTTTCCAGCTTTTGAATCTGAAAGGTGAAGCCTAAATACCTGAAAGCCACCAGATCCCATCTGATCTTGGAAGCTAAGCAGAGTCAGCCCTGGTTAGTATTTGAATGGGGGAGTGCCAAGGAATATCAGGTTCTACAGGTTATGTTTCAGAGAAAGGCAATGAGAAAATGATCTATGAGTGGAATACACTACGGTATTGAAATTCATGGGGTCAACATAAGTTGACTTGAAAGATGGCATGGCTTAATTGGCCCGTTGGCAAAGAAGAGACGAGATGTCACTGGTGTGTATGTGTGTGAAATTTATGCTATTAGATGCTCTCTTTTGTTCTTGTTTATTTTTCTCCTTTGTTGCTGTTGGAGAAGTATTCCTCTTATTTCTCAGTGCTTCAGAGCAACGAGTTTATAGATATTTTACAATTGCAGGGTTTTAAAAAACCGTGCTTGATCTCTGGAGCTTTATTCTGCTCTACTAATTTTATACTTTTCTTTGCCCTTCTCTCCTTCTTTCTGTGCTTTATGTGGCTCTGGATACTTCCAGACTGAGAACTCTTGCTGTAAACAGTCAAAGGGCATTATGCACTTTTTCCTAGATGTTTTCCCCATTAATGGATTTTCTTCTAGTAAGAAGGAGTTGTGATGAAACATAGGATTTCTACAAGCTTAATATGAATATTCCTGGACCTGTAATATAATAGTGTGGATGAGGCTGTGCAATTATACAGTAAAAGCCTCTGGAAGCTTTGGAAGAATTAGAATCATCGAATCATAGAATTGCAGAGTTGGAAGAGACCACGAGGGCCATCCAGTCCAACCCCCCTGCCATGCAGGAAATCATGATCAAAGCATCCCCGACAGATGGCCATCCAGCCTCTGTTTGAAGACCTCCAAGGAAGGAGACCCCACCACGCTCTGAGGGAGTGTGTTCCACTGCTGAACAGCTCTGACTGTCACAAAGTTCCTCCATATGTTGAGGTGGAATCTCTGTTCCTGGAGCTTGCACCCATTGCTCCGTGTTCCAGTCTCTGAAATTAAACTCTTCTAATTGTTTTCATGGCCTGTTAGCCATGGTCACAGTTGCCATACTGACAGGTGACAGATGGACTAGAAACCACATAATAAAATACTGTAATAGTAAAAAGGTAAACAGGTGAAAGTGTAGCTGAGTCAATGGGTATGACCTTTTCCTGAGCTCCTGTGATGGAGAGCAATTGGGATACATCATGGCAGATAGGATTGCAGTGTTGTATGCAAACAGCAGAGGATGCTTTGGTACTTTTCTTAGCAGAGAGGTGGTTGATGGCTTGGTTGCTTTGATGTGGTGAATCCACACTGAGATTTAGGAGAGCTACCCTGGATTTTATGGAGGTTATCCAAGGTGCTGAACCTATTGTGGGAACTGGTCGGAGCACCATGGTTAGCTCTTGTAAAATCTAGAGCTGTGTTCATAAAAGCAAGTGAAGAGTCACTGCTGCAAAGCAACAGAGCCATTGGTCACCGCTGTTACCTAGGAGTATTTATAAAACTATCCAAATGATCCAAGGCAGATCTATGGACTGGTGCAATTACACATATACAAACTGCTGCAAAAGGGCTTTAGAAAAGTGTTTGAACTCATGAATGCTGGCACAATTGTGGTAAAGCACTCTCTCCCCCAAGTGCAGTAAGGGAACAAAGGGTATCCTGAAACCAGAAAGTAATTTGGGGTGTGTGAACTCGAAGGGTTTCATGGCTGGCATCCATAGATTTTCCTTGGTTTTTTTCTGGGCTGTGAGGCTGTGTTCTGGAATAGTTTCTTTCTGACGTTTCACCTGCATCTGTGGCTGGCATTCAGAGAATGGTGAAGAAGCCAGCCACAGATGCAGGCAAAAGGTCAGAAAGAAACTATTGAAGAATGCCAGCCACAAATGCAGGTGAAATGTCAGAAAGAAACTATTCCAGAATATGGCCTCACAGCCCGGAAAAAAAACAAGGAAAATCTAACTTGGGGGGTATTTTTGAAGCCCCTGAACTACTAAATTTCTCATCTGCACTGTACAACAAGAATTGGCTGGAGGTAACAGGATCAAAACAGATGAGAGATCCTGAATCCAAATTTAGAAAGAGAGAAGAACGTCATCTAATAGTAAAAACACATCATTCCCCGCAATTGTACATCCTGCACTTCCTATGCTGGTCTCAGCCATATGATCCTACAATCCTGTATCTCAACTTCTTCCCATAGAGTCTCCAGCTAATCCCCTCTCCCCACACTTTATTTTTCACTAGTAGAGTGTGAGAACTTGTCTTTTATTACTCTCTTCTTTTCATTTTCTTTGCATTTCATTTTCTTTAACCATTCGCCAATCCCACCCCCCAAATCCTTGATGACCTGAAATAACCTTGTCACTAGCACATTCTAGAAAGACATGCCTGCAAGATCTCCATCTCAACCCTGTGACAACAGGTAATTATTTGAGGGCATATGCCAGGGGCTTATCAATTGGATTCAATTCTGTATTCATTATTCCCTTCAGTGAGGTATTTTCCAAGTCAACTTGAAAGGTCAGGTGCAGCTGGAATGAGTCTCCTCCCCTGAATGTAGTTCCCTGTCCTTTCTTCATGTACCAAATCCAGTTTCCGTCATCTTTATTTGTGTGTGCACACGTACCTGCCTATGCCTCTCTCTCTCTGTCTACCTACAATTGGGGTTGGAAATTATGCATCCCTCCATAATCCAGATATAGAGGGACTGTAACATCCAGCAGTTCTGGATAGCATAGCCAATGGTGAGGAAAGTTGGGGGTTGCAGTTCAACAACATCTGGAGGAGAGCTCAGTTCCCACACCTGATGTACAAAGAATAAGCAAGAGAAAGAGAAAGAACAGGCTCACTGTATCATCATCATCACCACCATTAATGATTGTTTATTTATATGGTGCCATCAATGTATATGCCACTTTACAAGTAAAACAACAACAGAAAACAGCCAAAGTTAACAAAGGCATACAATCATTCACACACACACACAAATACACACACAGGAGAAAGAAGGAGGAATACAAATATAAAACTATACAGCACAACTGTATTGTCCTAGTTATACGAACTGCATGGATCATAATACAAACACAATGTCAGAACTATCCGCACCTGACAGTAGAAGACAAGTCAAGACCAAAGAGCATGTTAGAACTGGAAGACAAACCTGGAGCCAGGACTGAGGAATAACCAAGGATGCAGGAATGCACCAGATTGAGCAAGCAAGAATCAACTAGAAAAAGAAGCCCCTTTCTGCTCTTTCCTGTCAAGGAGGATTCAATGGCCTCTCAGCCAGTCCAGGACTTAGAGGTACTTCACTGAGAAGCTTCCATCTGCAGTTCAGTAGGTCACCACATGAGAAAACTGTCCACATATCCTAGTAGTTCTTGACAGATTCAGGCCTAGACAGGAACTCCTGGGCCATCTTAGAGCAAGAATGTAGTGGTTTAGATGGTTGCCATGTGACAAAGTTAGGAGGTTTACACGGATGAATGGCGACTTGGACCCTGGAGTTCTAGTCCAAAACTCAAATCACTATGCCATGCTGGTTCCCTGACTGCCATGCTTTCAGTAAAAGGCTTGATGGGGGACAGCAAAGCCTCCCCTCCAGATTTTCTGCCAAGGACTTTATCCGATGAGCCTCTAAAAGTGTTTCTTTCCCACCATATTTTAAACTGTAAGTGTGCTGGCAAAATAACCCTTTTTATCAAATGTTGTCATAATAGCATGAAAAAGCAGCCCTGTACTTCCATGTTGGTGGTGTATAATCTCAGTGGTTCTCGCTAGAAGATGCGAGTGCACTTAAAAGTAAAAAAAACAGCTAAATTAAAAAACAAAATGAACACACAAGCACTGAAACACACTTTAAAATTTGCCAGCAAAATGGGGAGGTTCATAAAAAGAGCATCCCATACCTAGTTTTTGTGTTCTCTCCCAGACGTGTTCTGGTGGGGACCACCCATTGATACTGGAATCGCACCAGCAGAAGGCGGTGCCATTTCACATGCTTGCAATTACATGGAAAAAAACCACAAAATGCTACGGCTGATCAACTGATGACTTGGCCTGTCAATAAAAAAAGAATGCCTTATTCACCTGGTGGTGCAGTGGTTAAATGCCAGTACTGCAAGTCACCACATTGTAAGTTCGATTCCAGAGGGCTCCAAGGTTCACTCAGCCTTCCATCCTTTTGTAGGTCGGTAAACTGAGTACCCAGCTTGTGGGGGCAATGAGCTAACACGCATTGGAAACTGCTTAATTCAGTGTAGATGTGTAAATTGCTATTGCTTAAAACAATTTGTAAGCCACTCTGATAGCCTTGTTGTTGAAGAGTGGGGTATAAAGAAATAAATAATAATAATAATAATAAATAAAATTGTGAAACCATGATGTTGTGCAAAACAGGTGCCCTTTCGCACTCATTGGGCATCATTAGGACACCATATTTGCTGCGTATGATAAAATTACAAGTGTGTGGTGTTCAAAAAGGCAATGACAATGACATAGAAGGAGGATCAGTGGTTGTGCCCCCACATGTTTGTGGTGAATTTCTAAGGTCAGGGAGAAGAAAAACAAAAGGGAAGAAAAGGAACTCACATGAGACTTTGGTGGGCTGTGGATGGGTAGAATAATAAAAACAGAGTTGTAAGAGACCACAAGGACCATCCAGTCCAACCCCCTGCCATCCAAGAACACTCAATCAAAGCATTCCTGACAGATGGCCATCCTGCTTTTTGTTTAAAAACTGCCAAAGGAGACTCCACCATGCTCTGTTCCACTGTCGAACAGCTCTTACCATCAGGAAGTTCTTCCTAATGTTTAGGTAGAATCTCTTTTCCTGTAGTTTGAATCCATGGAGATTTTCACACAGGGCCAAAATGTCCCGTTACTGCCCCGCTAGCTCCTCTCCCGTTCCTGCCACGGAATAACATAAATCTTTCGCACACTCACCTTAATTCCGCAGCAGGAACGGGCTCCCCCTCCCCTTGCTGGCTGGCCGTAAATGCAGCCGTCGTAAGGCTGCTTTTACGACCGGCCATCTGAAACGTTATCACGTTATCACGTGATAACGCCGGATAGTAAATTTAAAAAATAAAACTCCCCCAAACATAAAATCAGTTCACCAAGCACAAAAGCACTCTTTAAATCACATAATCAAAACAGGGAGGGTAAAATAAAGGGTGCCACTTACCTCGATGTCCAGATCGTACCAGGAAGTGCTCGGAATGGACCTCCCCTCCATGGCTGTCATTTTGGAACAGGAACGGGGCTCCTGTTCGCACACCTGTGATTCCGTGATAGTGACGGAACGGGAGGTCTATTCACGATGAAAAATCGTGATTACATTGTTCTGGAACAGTCACGGGAGTAGGATAGATGAAGGACAGAACGGGGTCAACGTCGTCCGAAAAGGAAAACTTTTCCCGATCCTGTTCTGTTCCTGCCACGGGATATATAGCCCGTGTGAAAATCTCCCATTGCTCTGTGTCCTATTCTCTGAAGCAGCAGAAAACAAGTTTGTTCCATTCTCAGTATGATATCCTTTGAAATATTTAAACATGGCTATCATGTCACCTTTTAACCTTCTCTTCCTCAGGCTAAACATACCCACTTCCCTAAGCTGCTCCTCATAGGGCATGGCTTGTAGACCTCCCACCATTTTGGTTGCCCTCCTCTGGACACGTTCCAGCTTGTCAATATCCTTCTTGAATTGTGGTGCCCAGAACTGGACACAGTATTCCAGATGAGGTCTGACCAAAGCAGAATAGAGTGGCACTATTACTTCCCTCAGTCTAAACAATATACTCCTATAGATGCAACCTAGAATTGCATTGGCTTTTCTAGCTGCCACATTGCACTGCTGACTTATGTTCAGTTTGTGGTCCACTAAGACTCCTAGATCTCTTTCACATGCACTGCTATCAAGCCAGGTGTCACCCATCCTATATCTGTGTAGGTTAGGGCAGGAAGTAGTGTCCACGGGGAGTAACAGCTAGTCTCAGAAATGTCTTACAATGGGAAACAGAAAGACAGTATGAAACCAAATGAGAGATGCCAGGTCAGCATAGGAAACAACCCCTTTCTGAAACTAAATGAGAGATGCCTGGCTTCTAAGGAAAGCAACACTTGAAAAGAAATTCTGGACCAGCTCCTTTTGATAGGACGCTTCCATTGAGCCCATATAGAAGATTTCTTCCCTTTCCATTGGCCTAGAAGAGAAGTACAAAACAATTACTTGTAATTCAAGATCTCAAAACATGCCCATTTGTTCAGTGTTGTTTAAGATTTCTCTCTCTCTCTCTCTCTCTCTCTCTCTGTATGCATTGCATATATAACTATGTAACACTTGCGATTTAATAAAGTTATTTTTTTTAAAAAAAAGACTGAAAAACTATCCTTTTCTGAAAATAAACGAGAGATGTCTGCTTGCTCTGGAAAAATGACTCTTTTCTCCCTCCTCGGTCTCCCTCCTGGGAATGGGGGCAAAACCAAACCATGTGGCATTATGTCATCATTTGTCCCCTTTGCAAGCAGCAGCCAATTCAGCAGAGTAAAAAGAGAGGGACACACATTGAACTGGATGATGTCACATCCTGCAGAGAGAGAGACAGAGAGAGAAAGGAAGGAAGAGATGCAGGGTTGCTGTTTTTCGACAACAACCATGTCCCTCTTGGTTCTTGAAAGCCAGGGCCAAGCAACACACGGTCCTTCAGAGGTGGCTAACATTTGACAGCAACACTCATCATCCTTCACCATTGCCTAAGCTGCCTGTGGCTGATGGACATTTCAGCCCAACAATCTAAAGAACGACAAATTGCCCACCCTTGTTGGAAGCCATGCAGCTGATGTAGGAAAATTCACTTCTTGTATTAAAAATATAGAGGTAGAAGTTACATCTTTCCTTCATTTTATATTTACTGACAACAGGAACATTCCTTTCCTTTCCTTTCCTTTCCTTTCCTTTCTTTTCTTTTCTTTTCTTTTCTTTTCTTTTCTTTTCTTTTCTTTCTTTCTTTCATTCCTGGATGATTTCAGGATTTACCATCAAGAAATAAAAGCCACAGCCATTTCCAGATTGTGCGTCTGGGTAAAAAAAGCACACACAACACACCCAAAACTGCAAGTGAGCAGCAAGGCAATAGAGAAAGTCAAGTATTCGCGCTCTTGATCGTTAAATTGATTTCTCTGTATTCCTCTCCTTTGCTCCTATCCCTCTGAGAGCAGTAGATTGAGAACATTACGGCTTTTTCATTTTGTTTTGACACTGCACCTTTAAAATTTCATGCCCATGCGGGAGAGCTCATCAAAGTGACAGATAAAAGTTGACATTAATCTCCGCTGTGTCACTTTGGTGACTGGCTGTGTTTCATTTTCCTATTACCCTATGGGATCATCAGTGACACTACAAGAATACAATTCAAGAGAATTTGGTTACCTTGTGTGCAGGGTGCTGTTGAGACGTGGCTCCCCGGAGTGATATTGTTTCATTTCCTGCAAATTAAGTCAAAAGCATGCCGCAGAATGCCCTTGCAATGTTGTTTTTCTGCCTTAAATGACTGTAAGAATTAGTGTGCTCAGACTTTGTAGAGCGGTGTTTATGGGTGCAAAGGTTGGGCCCGTGATGGATTCCTTTAAAAAGGGACTTTCTGGCACTGTATTTGGTGGTTGCTGGTGGTTGTTTTTTTGCACTAAATCCTCAACATAAATGAATGGCTGCACAAATATATTCTATATTATAGATTTTCCTTGGTTTTTTTCCGGGCTATGAGGCCGTGTTCTGGAATAGTTTCTTTCTGACGTTTTGCCTGCATCTGTGGCTGGCAGCCTGGAAAAAAACCAAGGAAAAACTCTGATGTTGCTTGGCCACAATGTCCCAGTTTCCATCTGGAGGATATGCTGGAGGATATATGGGTGACTTACATAAAAATAAATAAAATAAATAAATTTTACAAGGGAACACAGAGTTTAATCTATTTTTTTTCCTCTACTGTGTAAGAAGATAGAGGGCCAGGCCCAAGGAGATATTTCTTCCTGATCTACTTGGCACAATATGTTATTTTTTTTGGGGGGGGGGTTTCCATATCTCTGGGCCTAGCTCCTCTTCTCCGGTCTTCAGGTAAGAAGAAGGAATCTCAGGGTAAGAGAGCTACTTTGAAAAGTATGTATCTACTATATATATAATTCTCTTGAGTATGTTGCCTTTCCCAGTGTGCTGATTGGCTGCTCAGGAAACACACCCAACCAATCACCATCCACATGCAAATTCCCTCTCCCCTTCACAATCCACTCCTGTCACTCAGTCTGTGGCCCAGATTGGGACCTAGCAGTCAACTGGTGGTGGTAGCAACAGGTCGCCTGCAATGTGACTCAGGCAGTCAACTGTTGGTGGTTGTGGCAGCGAGTCACCATTAGCAATTCCGGGAAAAGTGTGGAACACTGAGAAGGGGGGGATTTAAAAATCCATTTGCCTACCTTACAGGGTTGTCATGAGGTCTACTGGGCATTTTGGGAGGAGTTTTTTAAATGGTGTATGTTACACTGGGTCCAGCATATACATATACATACACACACACACACACACACACACACACATATATATATATATATATATATATATGCATTTTCCACATTTTCCACATTTGTTATACATGATGTTTTGATTTGAATGGCATATTCTGAGCAACTGCAGCTGATGCTTTATCTTCCACCAAGGCCACTCATTGTAACATCATAATTTAAACCATAAGCATGCTGGCAAAATAACCCTTGATATCAAACGTTGCCGTAATAGCATGAAAAAGCAGCCCTGTACTTCCATTTGGCAGACTATAAAAAATGTTTCTTTCCCACCATATTTTAAATTGTAAGTGTGCTGGCAAAATAACCCTTGATATCAAACGTTGCCGTAATACTGTGAAAAAGCAGTCCTGTACTTCCGTGTTGGTGGGTGTGCTTGATCTTGGCGGTTCTCACGAGAAGACGCAAGCATGCCTAAAAGTGTAAAAATGGCTAAATTAAAAAACAAAACATACACAGAAGCACTGGAACAGACTTAACAACTTGCCAGCAAGCAACCAGGGAGGTTCATAAAAAGAGCTAGTTTTTATGTTCCCACCCGGAAGTGTTCTGGCGGGGATCACCCATTGATGCTGGAATCACGCCAGCAGAATGGGGCGCAGTTTCACACACTCACAACCACAGCAAAAAACCACCATGGCCAATCTATTGACGGCTTGGCCTGACAATAAAAAAGATGCCTTATTTACAATACATAATTGCAAAAGCACGTTGTCGTCTGGTATTCGGGCCTTTTGTGTTTATTAGGTCTCATTATGACACTGTATTTGCCGCATCTATTAAAGTTCCTACAAATAAGACATGTCCCTGATAATAAAGGTCACCTGACAACCCTACAGTGAACCCTGCAGCCATGATGCAAATGGAGGGCTGGATGCAGCTGACAATGCCTGCAGCAACACAGCTGGATCCAAAGCAGCTAGACATATCTATAGAAATATATCCTCCGTGGTCACAGATGGAGCAGTCATCCTGTTTAATATACTGTTAATATATACTGTTAATATACAATAATGTACTGTTAATGTAAGGCCATGAAGACTGAAAAGTAGCAATAGTCATTTAAATTATCTATTTCTTTATCTTTTGCTCATCTATTCGTTTTAAGAAATGACCTTGTTCCTAATTTAAGCCCCTAATGCCAACCGCACAAAAGATTATTTCCGACTGCACAAAATTGCCCATTTGCACATTAGAATAATAACTAAGGGAACACATCTAGTCTCACTGGTACATAGCATTGCTCTGGGGTTATCAACATCAACTCCTTCTTCTCCTTAAGTTGTTGTGGCTGTTTGCTCACCACCTTTCCTGCCAGCACTCATCCCTGAGGCCTGGCAACAGAGTGGTCCGTCGTCTGGATGCACACTCCTTGCTCCCTTTCCCCCCATCACGACAACAGGTCTTTCCATTGTTCAAGGAACAGTGTTGGACTTAGGACTTTTTCAGACACCCCTTACTGCACAAGAAGCCTCCGTAACAGTAACGAAGCTGCTGTGTGGCAGGGGGTCAGTTTTGGACGCCACCATCCCTCTCTCGGCATCATCCGTGACTGTTCCGGGTAGGATTGAGGGCGGTCGTGCCATTTTTTACTCATGGAAGTTGTCCATGAATAAAAAATGGCACAGCCATCCTCAATCCTACCCGGAACAGCCACGGACGATGCCGAGAGTGGGACGGCGTCATCCAAAACGGACCCCCTGCCACGCAGCAGCTTTGTTACTTTTACAGAGGCTTCTTGCATGGTAAGGGGCATCTGAAAAAGTCCTATGACTCTGGAGACCAGACTTTGAATCTCTGGTATCCAGACTATGACTCTGGAGACCAGACATGGCCATGGAAACCCACTGGGTGACCTTCGACATACCACGCTCTCTCTGCCTCAAAGAAAGGCAATGGCAAATCCTCTCTGAAAAATTGTGCCAAGAAACCTCATGATACATTCAGCTGAGGCTTCCCATGAGTCAAAAATGATTTGAGGGCTCACAACAACAATAACCTGGCTTCCTATTTGGTGCAATGGGGTCAGGAATGGTCAAACCTCCAGCCTGGCTGATGGGAAAAGCTGGAACAAGAAGCTTGGTTAGATGAAGCCTTGGAATGCTGACATAGACCTCGACTTATGCTCATATTTTTGTCATGCTTAACCCAGTCCTAAATAGATGGGTTGTTTGACAAGTGACACATCTGAAACTCTCTCTTCTACATGTGCCCTAAATGCCCTAAAGGCTGCAGATCCCATCTGATCTTGGAAGCTAAGCAGGGTCAACCTTGGTTAGTACTTGGGTGAGAAACCGCAAATGAATCCTAGGTGCTGTAGGCTATATTTCGGAGGAAGGAACTGACAAAACCAACTCTGAGGACTCCTTGTCTAAGAAAACCCTATGAAATTCATGGGGTCACCTTAAGTCGACCAATGACTTGAGAGCACACACACATACACACATACACACACTGTTCTTTCTTAATTGAAATCTTGAGTTCCACCAGCAGGAGCCAAGTACAAAGTATGGGACAAAAAAACTGAGAGATAAGGTTCCTCTGGTCATGTACCTGGCCCAGGAATGCATTTTCAATATCAGAACTGGAACTTCCACACAAATCTATTCCTGTTACCACCCTCCCCTCATGTTTCTTGGTTTTAACAGTCTAATTTGGGAGGGGGGGAAGCCGAGGTATTTTTACTACAGTCAAAGCAGTGGTGAGTTGGAAATCCCTGCTGAGTTACCGCAAATTATCTGGGTATTTACTAGTTGACCCTGATCTAATTTCTGAGCCTCGTTGCCTGGCCTATTGACTTTGATGGCTAATCTACACGATGAAAAAAATCCGGCAAGAATGCGGGCAGATTATCTTTAGTTTAGATGAGCTCCTGCTGGGATTCGCTATATTCAGAAGGAGGGCCCCCTGAAAACCCCAAATAGATTGCAGGAACAGCTTTCGCTGTTTCTTGTTATCTTTTTTAAAAAGTGCGCAAAAATGCACATAAATGGTCATCTGTGTAACCAATTCGAAAAAAGGTACACAGCAGGGCTGAAACCTGATTGGCTGGACTTTGGAAGAGGGCGGATTTGCAAGGGAGGGCTTGCGATGCTGGAGCTGCCATTGTTTTTGTTTTTGCTGGCACAAGCATTCGAGCGGCAGTGCAAAAGAACGAAGGTTTATTTCAGCGGAAAACAGGTCTTCCACTTCTGTTTTTTTAAAAGGGGGGTGGGTGGGATGAAACTCACTCACGGCCACTGTGGCCACATATATATATATATATATATATTGTGCTGCTCCGTGTGAACCGCAAAATGGCTACTTTTTCTCTTCCACCAAGCTTGCAAATCAGTTGTGGGCACAAATGGGCACTGCAGCGAAAGGGAGGTAAGTTGCTATTTTTTGCTACAAATTCTCCCGTGTAGCTGCTCCCTGGGATGCTGTATCTCTCCTCCTCCTAGGAAGAACATTATGGGAAGGAGGAGACCAACCTGGCTGCCGGAAAGGAGAAGGAGTAAGGAGTAAGCTGCCGGGAATTTCTTTTGTTTTGTGATGCTTGTCAGAGGGGACATTTGGCTTCAGTTGCCTGCAGGACTGCAGAGAGGAAGAAGTAAAGGCTGTGTGTGTCTGTGTGTCTGTATATATATGTGTATGTCCCCTTTCTCCTGTAGTGGGACCCAAGCCAACTCACAAAAAGAATCAGCAGAACAAAAGAACAATCATTTTTAAAAACACCTTTAAAACCATCACATTGAAACAACCAATTAAAGCCAGTACGCAATCACTAAAAAGCATACAAAAGCTAAAAATAAAGCACCCACCCCCATAAGAAGCCTCCCTACAAGTAATTACAGCCAGCCCTCCATATCCATGGTTTCTTTATCTATGGATTCAACTATCCCCACCTTGAAAATATTTTTTTGTAAAAATTTAACAAGCAAACCTTGATTTCGATATTTTATATATATGGGACAGCATTTCACTATGCCATTGTATATGATGGGACTTGTGTATCCATGGATTTTGGTATCCATGGGGGATTCCTGGAACCAAACTCCAGAGGATACTGAAGGCACACTGTACACATTAAAAGCCTGCTTGAACAAAAAAGGTCTTTTCCTGCCGGTGAAAGGAGACCGGAGCGGGAGCCAACCTAAGGGAATTTCAGAGGGTTGGAGCAGCCCTTGAGAAGGCTCTCTCCTATGTCCTCACCTAATGAGCCCATGCCTTCTATATACAACTGAAATTGTAATTATAATTTTTGGACACCCTGTATCATTCTTCAAATTAAATAAAAACAATCAGTGAAAGAAGCAAGGTTTCCGTTGGGATCTTCCAATTTCATTCTGCTGATGTAGCCTCTAAACCAGGGTGGGCATAGTGTAGCTCTGTCGATATTGATGGACTGCAACTCCCAGTATTTCTCACCACTGGCTATGCTGGCTAGAGCTGCTGGGAGTTACAGTCCAATAACCTCTGGGTGGGGGGAAGCCTTAAAACAGCACATAGTGGCTCCTTCCATCCTGCAGAGGTTTGATCTAGTTCATAGGCTTGCGTTCCTTCCCCCCCCCCTTTCCTTTTCTTGGGTTGGGCATTTTAATTAACTTGTCATATCACATGCTGGAAGGTTACCTGTCTGCTACTGACAAGCTGGCAAGCCCAATGGAATATTGGCATTCATCTGACAAGACAGGTGGATCGAAAGGCAGGTGGGACTTCACCCTGACATGCTCCTGATGGTTAGCCCTGATTCGCTTAAACAGTTCCCATTGAGAATTTGCTCCAAGGAGGTAATGGCCAAGTGGAACATAAGATACTAATAATACTAATAATAATGCTTTTCCTGACCTTCGACAGGCGATTCAAGGTATTGATAAAGATTTCAAACAGCTTTCTAATCAAAGCTCACCTGTCATCGCCTGTAATCTTTCCCCCCTTGAAGGTGGCCTTTGTAACTTGCTGAGTGGCTCTTGGCATGACAAAGGGAAAAACCAGGTCCCTTTGGAATAAACTAATGGGCTTGATTGTCTCAGCAGTACAGAGATTGGGCTTCCCCCCACCCCAAGGCTGGCAATGAAACAGCTGACCACAGATTCCAAGAGGTGGTTTGGCAACTGATGTGAGCAATCCATTGGCAATGGGGAGTGGGGTGTGTGTTGGATTTTTTTCGATGGTAACAGCATCTTAGAAATTTCAGATGGCTGGCGCATCTGGCTGGTTATAAAAGCTATTATACTAAAACTGAATTTCAACTCCATAAAAAAAAAAAAGATTTGGGAGGCTTTTGGAGAGGTAAGGTATTTGAATGCAAAATAAAAATAGGAAAAGAAGATGGCAGGGGAATAATTTGGATGGAGGGCAGAACCGTATATTCTTAGGGGGGTGAAATGGCAAACAGCTGTATGGGAGACTGCTTTCAGCCTACAAGCCTGTCTGTATCATCTGGTTCCTCCACTCTTGATAGAAATGGGGCTACAAATCATTTTTTCACTGTTGTCCATAGAGTATCCTATGTGTTAGAACTGGTGTGTGTGTATGTGTGCTTTCACCCCATTGCCTCATGTATCCAAAAGCAGGCTATGTTAGTGTCACAGGCACTCCATGTAATCGGTCAACGTGGGGAATGGCACAGCATGGCACGAACCACTAACGTGCCCAGGACCGATTCAAACTCTTCTCCTTGAGTACATGAGATCTTTAAGAGTCTCTTCGCTAAGAGCAACCTGCAAACGTTTAGCGTCGCAGCCAATTGAGATCATAGTCCTTATTTTAAAAGTTTTTTTTTTAAAGTAATTGTTGTAAGATTAGATGCCTAGCATGGCAAATCTTGGTGTGCATCTCACCCTTGCACAGCCCTTTTATTTAAGCAGCATATGAAGATGACGTATGCTAGAGACTTTCTCACGCAAGGCTGAAATTGTGCAATTACGAGATAGTAGCACAAACGGGTTTCTCACCAGAATTTCTGTACAAAGGGACAGTCCCGCCACATATGAATGTATGTCCCTTTTTGTCCACATCTGTGCCAACATTTTGAGGAGAGAGTTTTTTATTTATCATTGAGATCTGGTGTGGGGTTTTATACCACTTACTGATTAATTTTAATTGTTGTTCTGTAACCTTTAAATTTTTTAATTTTGATTATCTGGGAGATCCAAGACATTATTTCTTCTATATTTATTCCTAGCTCCTTCTGCCATATTTCAATCAAACCTTCCTTAATTCTAAATTGTTTCTCCAAAAGTAACTTATATTTTTCCTATTAACCCTTTCTCTCCTTTAATCCTTCTTTTAATATTTCCTCAAATAGTGACAATGTTAGCTGTGTTTTATGCTTTAGTCATAAATTGTCCTACAAACAAAGCACAGTCTCCCCCCCTCTCCCATTATTGGTCTGCTTCTCTCCCATCCTTTTGTCAGAGATTGTTTCAGGGTGATCAACTGGACAAACAAGCCAGGGACATATCATGGTTCTGGATTCAGACATGATGCCGTGCCTTTGCATCTGACTGGGCCCTTCCATTCTCCTCCTGATCCAGATATATAACAAAAAAGGCATTGGGCAATGATTCATGTAGAAGCACAGGGAAAGGGCTACTTTGAGGGGGGAGTAGCTTTTACCTTAGACACAGCAAACATACATTTCCTCCAGTTTTCCAAGAAGCCATCTCAATGGAATAGATAAAGCCACCCGATGCACTGATACATATATGAATTAACAATTCTGCTCTGTTTCTCAATGCCTTGCCAGCTAGGAGGCGGAGAGCTGGTGCAGGTGGCCGAGGAAAATCTGCAGCACCCAGTGGAAAACTGTCAGCACCTCCAAATGGCCCCCCCTCTCTTTTTTTTTGTCCTTTATTTTCAAATTAAGTTCATCCTTCATGCCGCAAAGAGAGATAAGCCCCTTGAGCCACCTGCCTGGTTCCTTTGCTGAAGCAGGACTCAATGCCTAATCAACTTCGTTGCGTTAGGTCAGATATTTTACGCTGGCAAAAAGAAAGATCCCAGATAAAGGCTGAGGGGTGCGGGGAGGCCAGCTGGCTTTTCAGCGAGCTGTTATTTCTTTTTTATTTTAATGTCAGTGCCCTTCTCCTGGCTTGTTTTATGTGCTTTCTACCCATGAAAAGAGTAAAAGCAACATTTTTTAAAAAATAAAAACCCATCTGTAAATTGGTGATTCCCAAACTATACACATCCATTTGTTTATTTCTATCCCACTGTGAAGACATACATTTCCCCACCCCACCCCAAGGCAAGAGTCCCAAAAGAGCAGTAAAATCACAAAATAGCAAAAGGTTTAGCATTAAAGGGCTATAGCAAAATGTTTAAATGCAATACAGGATCAATTCAGAAAGGCTTTGAGGTATCCAATAGTTTTAACCCCAAGTCTAAAAGCCATTTATATATGTGTGCATAGGCTCTCTCTCACACTTCTATTTTTAATGTGGTCACATCAAAAATGGAGCCATGTCTACCTAAAATCTCTTTGGTTAAACATATATTTGATATTGTACGAATGGAATCTGTAACCTGGTTGCCCAAGAGATTCTGGAACTTTGAATCTCACCACTCTGTGGCTATGATTTTGCCTAGACAGAGGATGGTCATAGAATGTGTCCCCAAAGAGAAGCCATAGGTCTCTATAAAATATATTTTGTTGTTGTGTGCCTTCAGGTTGTTTCTGAGTTATGGCGACCCTAAGCCAACACTATTATGGGGTTTTCTTGGCAAGATTTGTTCAGAAAGGGTTTACCATTGTCCTCCTCTGAGACTGAGAGAGTGTGTCTTACTGAAGGTTACCCCATGGGTTTCCATGACTGTGTGGAGATTGTTCTGAACCCTGGTGTCCAGAGTCCTAGTCAAACACCCAAACCACTACACCACACTGATTCTCAGGGGTTGTCTAAACAGGTAAAATATTCCTCACAGAATGCAAGGAGAATACAGCCTGTCTTAACTGGCATCCCATATCGTATTGCTATATTCAGAAAGAGGGGAGCTAAATATGTTGTATACTTCCCAGAAAAAACCTTTGCGGCTTTCCCCAGAGTTTTAAAAACAACAACAGGGGGATGCACATTCCTGCTCATTCGGACAAGTGACCGAATTTATTCGCTTTCCCAAAGCAGCAGAAGCTGAAAGCTGATTGGCTGGATGAGTGCAGGGGGGTGGGCTTCCTAAGAAGGCAAGTGCCTGAAACTGCCATTTTTTTTTTTGCCTTAGCAAGTGTGTGCTAATGCCATAAAATGGGGGATTTGTTTATTCTTTTCTGTTAAAGCGAAATATTTCACTTTTGTACCTTAGATATGTTTTTTTAAAAAAAGAAATACAGTTGTTCCACTGCATTCTTTTTTATTGATGGGCCTAGTCATCAATAGATCTCCCATGGTGCTTTTTTGCCCGTATTGCTGGTGTTTGAAACCTTACGCCATTGTCCTCTTGTAGCATCGATGGTCAGAATACTTCTGGGTGAGAATGCGAAAGCCAGATAGGGGATGCTCTTTTTCTGAACCTCCCTGGTTTACTTTTAAGTTTTTAAAGTGTGTTTCTGTGCTTGTGTGTATATTTTTTGGTCTTTCTTTTGGTGTGTTTTTTAAATTTACCACACTCGTGTCTTCTCGTAAGAATTGATGAGATCATGAACGCAGAAGTAAACAGAGCTCCGTTCATGCTCCGTCAATACTGGGGCTACCTTTTCACACTAGAGAAGGTAAGGGCTGATAGAAAGGGTTATTTTTTCAGGACAATTACGCATAAAAATATGGTGGGAAAGAAACGTTAATGGAGGGTGGTGTGATAAAGTCCTAGGAAAGAAATGAGAGAGAAAGAAAGGGGAAAGAAGAGTTGGAAAAAAACTTCTCTGAGAGTATCACTTTACATCATAGGAAATTTTCACACAGGTCCAAAATGCCCCATTACTGCCCCGACACCTCCTCTCCCGTCCCTGCCACGGAATAACGTAAATCTTTCACACACTTACCTTAATTCTGCGGCAGGAATGGGATCCCCTTCCCCTCGTTGGCCGGCCATAAGTGCAGCTGTCGTAAGGCTGTTTTTACAGCTAGCCGTCTGAAACGTTATCACATTATCACGTGATAATGGCTGGGTGGTAAATTTAAAAAATAAAACTCCGCCAAACATAAAATCAGTTCACCAAGCACAAAAACACACTTTAAATCACACAATCAAAACAGGGAGGGTAAAATAAAGGGTGCCACTTACCTGGATGTCCAGATCGTACCAGGAAGTGCTCAGAATGGCTGTCATTTTGGAACAGGAACAGGGCTCCCGTTCGCACACCTGTGATTGCGTGAAAGCAACGGAATGGGAGGTCTATTCATAATGAAAAATCGTGATTACATTGTTCTGGAACAGTCATGGGAGCAGGATGGATGCAGGACAGAACGGGGTCAACGTCATCCGAAAGGGAAAACCTTTCCCGACCCTGTTCTGTTCCTGCCACGGGATATATAGCCCGTGTGAAAATCTCCATAGAGGGGTCAGGATAGATAGACGTGAAAGGGGGGACTTTGAATCACCCAGACTGTCTAACCTTATTAATACTACTCTCTCTGTGACATTCTTGACTCTCCACTGCTAAGCACTGTTGCACTTCTAACAGGCACAAAGATCAGTTTTGCTTCTGGTTTGACCTATCAGCTCAAATCTCCTTCAAGCCACTGCCAAGTCTATAGAATGGAACACTGGAATGTTTTGTTTTTGTTTCCTTCAGTTTTTAATAAAAGGCTGGGAGAAGGGGAGGGTAATACACATTGGGCTTTTGAAAAAAAAAATTGTTTCCCCATGATGTCTGCAGCCCTTGAAGAAGTCCTTGATGTATTCCTTTGGTGGAGCATGCCTGCCTACCGCATAGTCCTTCCAAGGAAATGTTCTCATTAAGACACGTTCATCACACTGTCCGATCATTTAGGCTTTAAACTTTAGACATATCCTTTATAGGTAATGAAAAAAAGAACTGGATGAGAGGGGAAGAGAGAAATAAAGCAGTACTTAACTGGCCCAGCAGGGAAACATTGAATCAAAACTCCTTAAGATGCTTGCTTGGCATATGCTGCCTGCAGAAGCGAGGCTGTTTTGTGATTCTGGACGGGTTTGGGGCTCTGGCGTACAGCCATTGGACCAAGGTTGTTTTATGCGGTGAAATTAAATGGTTTTGCAATGAGACAGTTTTTTTTAAAATAGCTGTGGCTAATGGTTAGTGCATTCCACAGGAAGATGTGCTCCAAACGCTTTAGCAAAAGAGTGTCTGCTCACGCTAGAAGCGTTTCCACTCCTACGGATTTGGCCAGGATCCAAATGGGCGATGCAATTAGTTGCTGGATCTTAAGGCGGCTTTGGATTTGGGTTTCATAGGGCCTTTAGGTGCAGCAATTGGAAGGTTATTTTTTAAAAAGTAAGTTGTAGTTCTGAGACATTATTTTGTTCCAGGACTGTATTTAGTTACTGTTATAATTGCAATCTTAACATTAATTATCTCTCAAGAGTTGCTAGTTACTTCTAACCAATTTTACAGGTCGACCCCCGTATCCACCGGGTATACGTTTCAAGACTCCCCCCCCCATGGATACCTGAAACTGTGGATAATAGGGAACCCTGTTATTTTCAATGAGATGAATGCCAAAAGTTGACCACAGAATTGCATTGGAGGACCTAGAAACATCTAGAGAGAACATATATTTTCAGACGTGAATAAATGAAACCGTGGATATGGAATCCATAGATACAGAAGCTGACCTGTACAGATATTCATCCATTGCTTGAAGGCCTAATTTAAATGTCTTTGAAAGAGCACTAAGATTCAAATCACTAATCAACAGTTAGCATCTGGCGAGCAGACTGCGCAGTAGGTACATAGGTTGCCTGCTCATAGCCTTCCCCTTTGTGTTATGTATTGTCTTTCAGTATAAATGCATTGTGAAATGTATTGGTTTTTTTAATAAACTAGAGCCATTATTTCTACATTTGCATCTATACATATTCATTTTTACAAACGATATGTAAAATGTACCATCTCTTTTTGGCAAAGTGTTTTCCTGCTAATTGTTTGGAGTTTTTTTTTAAAACTGCAAGTGCTGTGCTGTTTTATAGGCTTTTACCTTACTTTTTTTTACAAATGGAACCAGTGTGGTTTCAGTGTTGGACTAGAAAACTACCATGGAAACCCACTGGGTGACCATGGGTAAGTCACACTCTCTCAGCCTCAGAGGAAGGCAAGGGCAACACCCCTTTGAACAAATTCTGCCAAGAAAACTCCATGATACAGTCACTACAAGTCAGAAATGACTTGAAGGCACAGAACAACTTTTTAATGAATCTGTTTAAATGGCTTTAAATCTATGGATAATTTAATTGTATTTTTAAAAATAATTTTGTCAGTTTTTATTTATGTCCTTGCATGTGCTTCTATCCCAGGTTTTGGGGAAAAGGTGGGATACAAATTATGAAATGATAATGATGATGTACCACCCCCATACTGCAAAGGAGAATTCCTTCCTTCCTTCCTTCCTTCCTTCCTTCCTTCCTTCCTTCCTTCCCCCCCCCGTCTCTCTCCTTACTTCCTAAGAGAAATGTTCAATACAGCTAGAGAAGATGAGTATTTTGTTTTGACAAAAGAAAGATAGAGAGAAGGACAAGAATGATCTGACTTCATATAAAGCAAATTTCTCCCTTCTGCTGTCCAATCTCAGATGGGTTTAGAGAGCAGTGCTTGCAACAGGAATGAAAATTGGGACAGTGGCAATGATTGGAATTGCAGTGGCTATTTATGTACCCATGAAATAGGACAGTTCCTCAGAAGATGCAATTTCCTGTGTCAGCCTTCGAAATAACCATCTCTCGGTATCCAGGGGCGACCACTGAAACAGAGGCACTCTAGACCCAGAATTAGTCCCACATTGGTCTCTAAACCTCACAACTCACGAACTGCCTGACAACTGGGGATTTCTTTGTCTGAGCCTCTTTGTGATTAGAATAATAGAATCCTAGAGTTGGAAGAGACCACAAGGGCCATCTAGTCCAACCCCCTGCCATGTAGGAAGACACAATCAAATCATTCCCCACAGATGGCCATCCAGTCTCTGTTTAAAAACCTCCAAAGAAGGAGACTCCACCACACTATGAGGCAGCAGCAGATTCTAATTCCGAACAGCTCTTACTCTTACTATCAGGAAGCTCTGTGTCCTAGTCTCTGGAGCAGCAGGAAACAAGCTTGCTCCATCCTCAGTATGAGATCCTTTCAAATATTTAAACATGGCTCTCATATCACCTCTTCACCTTCTCTTCTTCAGGCTTAACATACCCAGCTCCCTAAGCTGCTCCTCATAGGCATGGCATCCAGACCTCCCACCATTTTGGTTGTCCTCCTCTGGACATGTTCCAGCTTCTCAATATCCTTCCTGAATTGTGGTGCCCAGAACTGGACATGGTATTCCAGGTGAGGTCTGACCAAAGCAGAATAGAGTGGCACTATTACTTCCCTTGATCTAGACACTGCTTGTTTTCTGCTGCTCCAGAGACTGGAACACGGAGCAATGGATGCAAGCTCCAGGAACAGAGATTCCACCTCAACATTAGGAGGAACTTTTTGTCAGTCAGAGCTGTTCGGCAGTGGAACGCACTCCCTCAGAGCGTGGTGGGGTCTCCTTCCTTGGAGGTCTTTAAACAGAGGCTGGATTGCCATCTGTCGGGGATGGTTTGATCAAGATTTCCTGTGTGGCAGGGAGTTGGACTAGATGGCCCTCGTGGTCTCTTCCAACTCTACAATTCTATGATTCTATGATTCTATTGATGCAGCTTAGAATCACATTTGCTTTTTAGCTGCCACATCACACTGCTGACTTATCTTCAGCCTGTGGTCCACTAAGACTCCATATGTTGACAGGTTCATTCCAAAACAGGTTCTCCACCTGAAGTGATCTAGAATTCAATCACTTAAGTCTACGGTCTCCTGTTCCTGCATAGGTAGACCAGGTTTACATTTCTCCATGTAATGCCATTGCACAATACATTTGTTCTCTTCATTTTAAACATATGATTCTGGGCTCATTCATAAAAGTTAGGCCTGTTCCTATTGGGGGGTGGGAAGGCTTTGCCCCTCCAAATAAGAATTCTGCCTCCCTCCACATGAATTTTTCCTCCATGTCCCAGATTTCTAGCATTCCAGAGAGTGAGACATAGAAATTGTTCATCCCTAGTGTGTTTATGTCTAGTTGCATTAAAATTCCCTTGGTAACTTTTCCTGACCTTTTGCTTTGGATGCCCAAATTGTATTTCTAAATGCTCAGCTGATGCTAGTAATCTGGGATCTGAAGGAAATTTTTGTTCAAGAGCAGAATTCTTATTTGGGAGATACAATGCTCCCATTTTGCCTCCTCCAATGATGGCAGTGGTGAAACCCACAGGTAAAAACACATAAGATTAAAATAAACATTACATTAAAATCATCCCTACAAAATTTAAATTCATAGATTAAAATCAACTGGGTAGGCCTGAGGAAGAGACAAGTCTTAGTAATGTTTTAAATTCCAACAGTGTGTTTAGCTGCTGAATCTCTTCCAGCAGGTCATTCCACAGTCTGGGGGCGGCTGATGAAAAGGTGACAGTTGCCAGTCTAGTCCTGGCTGGTTGTAGTAAATGTCCCCCAGAGGACATGATGGTATGGGGTGAAATATAGGGGAGAAGGTGGTCCTGAAGGTAACCTGGACCCAAATTATATAGGGCTTTAAAGGTAATAATTCACACTTTGTACTTTGACCGGAAACTAATTGGCAGCCAGTGGAGTGTTTTAATATTGCTTTAATATGCTCACTCCTGGATGTACTTGTAAACCAAGCTGGCTTTTGCCAAACTGCTCATCTTCCTTCTCTGACACATGCCCATGTCCAAGTATGAACAAGATTTTGTGTACAGCAAGACCCCTGTATCCGCTGGGGATTGGTTCTGGGGGGCCTGTGGAAACTGAAAACTGTGGATAATAGCAAACACCATTGAAAATAATTGGACTTCCAGTTTAAAATGCCATAGAGTTGCTTTGGAGGACCTCGGAAATGGCTAGAGAGGACATATTTTCTAGGACGACTCTATGGTATGTGTGCTGTTTTGTGCCCCGTGGATAATTGAATCAGTGGATAATGAATCAGTAGATATGGGGGTGCTACTGTACTGTGCTTTCCTGCTCTCTTTGTCAGAAAGAAGTAAGGGATAGTACAGTTCCAGCTGAGTGCGACATCGACATCACGTGGACATCAAAGGCTATATGAAAGCTTTCCACTCCAAGGAGGAAGCCTCCTCAGGGTCAGAGGGATGAGTAGGGTGGGATAAGGTGGGATGGCTTGAAGGGAAATAAAAAGCAGAGAGAAAAAGAGCAGAATGATGCCCAAAGACGAGTTGACAGAATTAAGATAAATAACCGGAAAAGAAAGACCTGACGGAAACCCTGCTGCTATTGCTGCAGCTTCCACCAGAAAGGACGAATCTGCTTGATGCATGTTAGCACCTCGTAACAGCCACCCACTGACAAAAGGAACAAACTTTAAAGAAGATATCAAAGGAAGGCATTAAATAAAAAAGGAAAAAGACAAGAGATCTCCCCAATAGAAAACAGACGCTGCATCCTGCTCACATCCAGAGTGGGGGATGGAGGGCCTTCTTGAACCCAGATGACAGAAGACAAAGCAGGATGCTGGTTGACTTGAGGCACTTCTGGTCACAACGTTACCAAGGTCCCCAAGGGGGGGGGAAGAAGGTCAAGAATGTGGTACCCATAGGGGATGAGAGTCCATGAGATCCAGATGCTTCAAGTCACTGCTTTATTTCTAGGTCTGTGTTTCCCAGACCAATGGAGGCATATGTGTGTGTGTGTGATGTTTAGAAGACGGGCAGTAGATACTTCCAGAGAGTAACAGAATTTTGAGATACATCAAAACTTCTTCCCGCTACCAGTGAAGAAATGTGTCAGGGTGCCTTCCTTTTAGCAAAGGATCTTCATCGTACAGGGTGACAGGGATGCAATTCTTCACTAACTTTCTGCTCAAAGGAAGCAATGAGTAAAATTTTAGCAATTTTCATCTTGCTGTGAAAAAGTCTTCGAAAACTGTACAGTTTTCAAAGACTATTTGTAGTTGGAGGCTTATTCTGTGGGGGAAAATGCACATGGTTGTTTTGTGCAGAAAACTGTATTTTCTGTGCAGGAATGGGCCTCATATTCTATGCAGAATAGAATGCACAGAAAAATGCTGTTTTCTGCACAGAACATATTATTTATGCACAGGAATAATGTCTTATGTGCAGAAAAAATGCTGTTTTCTGTACAAAATAACCATATGTGAATTTCATGTAAAACAATCAAGTGTGAATTTTGTACAGGATAAGTCCTGAATGGCAAATATTCTCTTTAGTCCAGGGGCCTGTCTAAATGGTGAAAATATCCCTCATGGAATTTGCTGGGAAAACTAGCAGTCTAAATGGGATCCAGCACCAATCCACACTATTCGGAAGGAGGCAAAAACAAATGCACTAAAAGCCTTTGCAGATTTCCCTGTACTTTTTCAAAAACAGCAAGAGGCGTGTGCATTCCTATTTGTTTGGACTATCCAATGACAGGAAATATGAAGAGAAGCACAAAGCTGATTGGCCAGGTGAGAGCAAGGGTGGGACTTGCTAGGAGGGCAAGCGCCCGCTGCCGCCATGTTGGATTTTCGCCTAGTGATGGCTCACTAAGGCGATAAAACAGGATTAATATTTTCTGTTTTGCTTTTCTATAAAATTGGAGAATCACTTTATTGCACCAGCGCACCTTGGATGACTTAAAAAAAACCAATGGCGGCGGTGAAGAACTAACGCAAATAAATCACTCACAACCACCATCAGAAATGCGAGGCTTATGGGGGCTTCCAAAGCCAGAAAAACCATTTAGGAGACTTTCACACAGGGGAAATAACCCCTGCGGAGATTGGGAGAGAAACGGGGCTGTTCCGCTGCCAGTGCTCCGTTTCACACACACCCTTCCTTCTCCCGATCTCCCATCATCCTCCCTCTATCCTGCTTCCATTTCCCTCCTGCTCTGTTCCTCTATTTTTTATTAACGAAGAACTTTTGTTAGTAAAAAATATTGGAAGGAAAATGGAAGCAGGATGGAGGGAGGATGACGGGAGATCGGGAGAAAGAAGGGGGTGTGCAAAATGGAGCGCTGGCAGCAGAACAGCCCCGTTTCTCTCCGCGGGGGTTACTTCCCCTGTGTGAAAATCTCCTTAGACATGTTGCTGCTTCTGCAAGATGCCAATACTATGAGGTACTTTGGATTTTTTCCCCTCATGTAGATGGGCCCCAGGATTCTTCTAACCATGGTTTCCTGACACTTGAGGCACACATGTTTTTTTTTTTAACTATTTTTGGAACAGTGTTGAATATTCTTCCCCTCCCTATAGGGGAAGCCATGTTGGATTTTCCCGTTTCTCTCATCATCCCATCCTGAGGTGGGAAGAACAGTTACTTTGTTTCATAGGCATTTCCTCTTTGTGGTTTTTGAGAGGGGAAGAGATATCCTGTTCTGTTCTGCCTTCTCATGCCACGGCTGGAGTAGTGCTGAGATGCAACAGGACACACGTGGAAGCATTCAGGGATCACTGTGTGTTTGCATGGAAGAGATTATCTATTTTATTTTAAAATATGCGCATATCATGGTTTGACATAACAGCTGACATCCTGTTAGTCAGTTACAATGTTGTAATTTAGACTTAGAACTAAATTGGGTCCCTTCTGAGAGAAAAGCAGCATATAAATAAATAAGTAAATAAATAAACTACATAGAATCATAGAATCCTAGAATTGGAAGAGACCACAAGGGCCATCTAGTCCAACCTCCTGTGATGCAGGAATATACAATCAAAGCACTCCTGACAGATGGCCATCCAGCCTCTCCTCCAAAGAAGGAGACTCCACCACACTCCTAGGCAGTGTATTCCACTGCCAAACAGCTCTTACTGTCAGGATGTTCTTCCTAATGTTTAGGTAGAATCTCTTTTCCTGTTGTTTGAACCCACTGGCCCTTCTCTGTGTCGCTGGAGCAGCAGAAAACAAGCTTGCTCCATCCTCAGTATGACATCCCTTCATATACTTTCATATATTTTCTCATTCATCTCCTGGTAGCACCAAGCTAGCACAGGCTTTATTCCATTTGATCTTGCTCTAATATATAAAAAAGTATCAGGATGCTGATAGATGTCAGCAAAGCAAATAATTACATCCATATCAAATATTTATTCTTTGCCTCATAAAAGAAGGGGACATCCACAACAATATGATATGGATAGTGAAATTCACACGTACACACTTTATAGTGCAGCCCTTTTAAAATTTAAAGATGGGCCAATATTGCACAAATTCTCTTGGGCAAAACTTACATTTAATATTGTACAGGTGGAAATTGCAAACTACCAGGGGATTCAAGAACATGATCTAAGAATTTCATCTCACTGACCAATGGCTAGGATATCACCTAGAGTTATACTTATGCATTGTCAGGAAAGTGACACATCTGCATAAAATAAGCATATGTATAGACGCAAAGTTAGAAATATTATTTACATAGAAATTTAATACAGGTCATCATGTGACCAGACAATCCGTGTACTCAGATTGTTCCCCAGGCACTAACTGTAGGTGGCAAATTTTAAGTCCCCTGGTCTGGTCTTCCTTCTTTAGGTTTGTTAATAGAATAGAATAGAATCATAAAGTTGGAAGAGACCACAAGGGCCATCTAGTCCAACCCCCTGATATGCAGGAATACACAATCAAAGCACAATTGGTAAAGAAATACTTCTTTATCATTGAGAATTACAGGTTGCTTGTTTACCCCATGAAGATTTTTAAAAAAATCTAAAATACACAAATCATTCAAATTTTCTTTACGTTTCCATAGGAAATGTGTCAACTAACACCCCCTCCACACACACATAAACAGACACACACACACACACAGGGGCCAGCAGCCAGATACCAAAAGGGCTGAAAAGGAGCCAAACCCTGATGGCCAGCAAAGCAAGCAAGCAAGTTACTTTTAAAGTGAACTTAGAACCTTTGAAATCAAAGACATCTGGAAAGAGAGGACTGTCCAGTGTAAAAGAGGTCCTCCTATATAGAGAGTGCATCTATGCTTGGTCATCTGTCATCATCATCATCATCATCATCATCATCATCAGTTTCATCTTTCTCTCTCTGGCTTTTCTTCGCAAACGAAGATTCAGGAAGGACACATCCCGCGCTTTCTGCAAGCGCGCTGATGACTAAAAAGGCCAATCCGAGATAGACAAGTCCGGTTGCAAAAAGCACAGCAGAGGGTCTCCTTGGGTGATGTTTTTGGGTTGTGAGTCTTTCTGCGTTGTCATTTCTCTTCAAGACTTGTTCGGCATGAGTTCTCAAATAAGGCTGCAGCATTGTGGATAGTGCATCTCCATGCCTCCCGATGTGAGGCCAGGGTGGACCACTGTTGGTGATCAATTTGGCTGAGCCTGAGATGTTGTTTCAGGGAGTCTTTGTATCGCTTTTTTGGAACGCCCCTCTTACGCTGACCCGTGGTGAGTTCACCGTAGAGTACTATTTTTGGGAGGCGATGATCCTAGATATTACCAACTGGAGTCTTGGGTCATCAGTGATTTGGATTCTATCCAAGAAGCTAGAAATCTGTGAGATATGGGACTTTATCAGACAAGCCTCTAAAAATGTTCTGTTGGCACCATATTTTACACTGTTTTTGTGCCGGTAAAAGAACCTCAAAATATCAAATGTTGATGTAATTGTGTGAAAAAGAAGCCTCATACTTCCGAATTAGCTGCCAAGTGTCATCTCAGCAGTTCTTGCGAGAAGACACAAGTGTGCTTCAAAGTGTAAAATCAGCTAAATTAAAAAACAAAACAAACACACAAGCACTGAAACACACTTAAAAACTTGCCTGCAACATGGGGAGGTTCATAAAAAGAGCATCCCATGGCTAGTTTTCATGCTCCCATATGGAAGTGTTCTGGCAGGAATCGTCCATTGATGCTGGAATCACATACTTGCAATAACAGCAAAAAAACACCACAGCTGATCTGTTGACAGCTTGGCCCAACAATAAAAAAAGATGCCTTATTTACAATATATCATTGCAAAAGCACAATGTCATCTGGTATTTGTGCCCTTTTGCGTTCATCGGGTGTCGTTATGATACCATATTTGCCGCATCTGATAAAGTCCATTGTTAGATAATGTGACATGTTCCAAGCAATGCTGCTTTTTTCTATTTGTGCTATTGTGAGCCAAGATTGACAAAGAGATCGATCACAGATTAGCAAAGGCATATAGTGCATTTGGAAGACTTCACAAAAGAGTCTGGAGCAATAAACACCTGAGGCAAAGCACAAAAATCAGTGTGTATAGAGCCATTGTACTGTCTATCCTTCTTTTGGATCTGAAACATGGGTCACCTATTGCCACCACCTACGACTCCTTGAGCGCTTTCATCAGCGCTGTCTATGCAGAATCCTAAATATACACTGGACTGACTATGTGACGAATGTTGCTGTCCTTGAGCAAGCAGGGATCACCAGCATTGAGGCCATGATATTGAGAACGCAGCTGCGCTGGGCAGGACACGTTTCTAGGATGGAGGACCATCGCCTCCCAAAAATACTGCTCTACGGTGAACTTGCCACGGGTCAGCGTAAGAGGGGTGCTCCAAAAAAGCGATACAAAGACTCCCTGAAACAACATCTCAGGCTTGGCCAAATTGATCACCAAATTGATCACCTGGCTTCACATCGGGAGGCATGGAGACGCACTATCCACAATGCTGCAGCCTTATTTGAGAACTCACGACGAACAAGTCTTGAAGAGAAACGACAACGCAGAAAGAACCACAACCCAAAAACATCACCCAAGGAGACCTTCTGCTGTGCTTTTTGCAACCGGACTTGTTTATCTCGGATTGGCCTTTTTAGTCATCAGCGCGCTTGCAGAAAGCGCGGGATGTGTCCTTCCTGAATCTTCGTTTGCGAAGAAAAGCCAGAGAGATTGTGAGTCTGTCTATGGTGATTTCATTTAGATGTAAGCAAAGAGATCTTGTAGCACCTTTGAGACTAACAGAGAAAAATAATTTGTAGCATAAACTTTCGGAGACTTGCATCTGAGGAAGTAGACCAAGTCTACGAAAGCGTAGGCTCCAATTTATTTTTCTCAGTTAGTCTCAGTTAGTCTCAAAGGTGCTACAAGATCCCTTTGCTTACTGATATCCCAGACTAAGGAGATTTTCAGACTACACTGTTATAGCGTTACTATTCCACCTTAACTGCTCTGGCTTTCTCCTGTGGAATTCTGGGGTTTGTAGTTTAGTGAGGCCTAAGATCTCTCTGGCTGAGATTTGTAAATGCCCCTCCCTAAACTGCAAATCCCAGGATTCAAGAGGAGGCAGCCATAGCAAGTAAAGTGGAATAGTAACACTATAACAGTGTTGTCTGAAAATCTCCTAATATGAATATGTCTTTGAATGTTTTTGAAGCTTTGTCAGTTCCAGAGCACCTATCATTACTGGAACCACAGTTGTTAGTTCGCTTTTCTCAAAGGCCCTGAGCCATCACCACCTCCTCCTCTTGCTCAGTACTCTAATACTGGAGCAGAGGTGAGGAACATAACTTCTAACCTGAACCAGCTCCTGGACTCTCTTCTCTTCCTTATTAGCCAGGATGCCTTACTTATAAGGAACTTATAAGGAATGGAGAGCTCAGGGTCAACTCAGCCTCTGATGATATCTGGTTATTTTCTGATGTTGTTTGACAGGTAAACCACCATTTACCTTGATGACACTATAGAAATAAACAATAAGGATGTCCCCAGAGGTCACCCAATGGATGACCATGTCCAAGATGGTCACCCAGTGGGTTTCCATGGGTGAGCAGAGAGGATTTGAACCCTGGTCTCCCAGAATCTGAGTCCAATGCTCAAACCACTGCACCACGCTGGCTCTTAGGGCTTACCTAACCAGCCAGGATACACCAGCTTCCTGTTGGTGTCTTCTGGCTGTGGAGGTGGCCTGTTCTGCCCCTGTTACCTGGAGGAAACTGGGCAGAGTCCGCACAGGAGCACCGTCCCATCCCTGCTGTTGCCGCCGCCACCATTTTCACTGCTGACTCGAAGCCAAGAAGGGGGGCTGCAGCATGTGACCGAAGACCCCATGCATGTGACCAGCCTTGGTCACATGCTGTGGGACCCCTACCTGGCTTCCATGAGAGGGTCCTGTCAACATGCAGGGCCCCTATCCAAGTTTTGGCTGGTGGTGATGGATTTAAATGGGTATTTTGTTATAATGCTTTATTGGGTCCTACTCTGCCTTGCCCCTGCCTGAGCCCCATATCTGTCCTGGGCATTGTGAGAACTACCCGGGGGCATAATGGGGCAAATGCCCTGCATTGTTTGGGCTCTGAGATGGGGCAAGCTGGGGTATTTAGCCCATGCAGATAAGCCCTAAGTTAAAGAACCACAACCGGTAAACTAGATACCAAAAAAAGATGCTGCTTCCCCACAACCTCTTTATAATCCGGCTATATACTTATTTTTATTGTTCCTTATAAAATATACATAGCTTTTTATTGAATTGCCTGCTGTCAAAATCTGCAAGAATTTTATTGCTTTTTACTGTCCTGGAGAGGAATAAAAACAGCACTTTTCATGTAATTTTGTAAGACACCAAGGCAGTAAATCTAATTTTGCTCAATATAGGATTGATGTTGAAAAAAAAAAAAAGAATCAAACCCTGAACTGGAAATTAGTGATATTGGTGACAAGGGGTTTGGGAATATGTGTTACACCGACCCTGAGTTTCTCTTCATTGGGATTTTCACATCTGGGTGATTTCAAAATAGGATGTGGATGTTTTTCAGTATTGAAAGAAATGTGTACAGAAATATGGTAGCGCTTGGGAATTGTGGAAAGTCTGTGCCTTGGGGACAGAGCTCATGCTTTGCTTGTTGCAAGTTCACATGTTTCATCCCAGTGCCTCTTTGAGCTTGGAAGTAACTAGTTACAAGTAACTAGGCACTTAGAATTAATTCTTTTTTTTCAATAGCAAAGCTATGTTACATTACAGTTAATATATAGCTTTTAAATATATTCAATATTTAATGTTTTTAACCTCATAAATTGCATAATTTTTTAAAATAGTATAGTTATACTTTTATTGATGTTTTTGTACAGGTTGACTCCCATATCCACAGATTCGATATCCACAGTTTCATTTATCCATGTCTGAAAAAAATATGTTCTCTTTAGGCATTTCTTTGTCCACTAATGTCATTCTATGGTCAACTTCTGGTATTCATCTCATTAAAAATAATAGGGTTCCCTATTATCACCGGTTCAGGTATCCACATGGAGTCTTGGAACATATCCCCTGCAGATACAGGGGTCAACCTGTATTTTTTTTAAAAATGTATTGTTTTAAATACAGTCAACCCTCAAATTTTGTGCGGGTTAGGGGAGCAGCAGCCCGAAAAAGTGGAAAAACCATGAATATTGGGCCATGATTTTTTTTTCTTGAGAGAACACTTCTCTATGAATTTGTAGGTTCTCCAGTATGCCAAGCCAGTATGCCACACTGTGTTACAAATCCTTGAAGGAGTAATAAGCAGCCAGGACAGATGAGATGACTGCCCCCAGGACAAAAATAATAATGTCACTAAACATGATTGGAAACAATCCACACAATTGTGGGGAAAATAGTTCTACTCTATCAAGATAGTTATAAAAACTGAAACATAAGAAAATTCAGCACCAACCTACACCATTAAAAATTCTATGCCATATATGGCTATATTGGTAATTAAAATAGGTTTCCCAATACCGCGAACTCCAGAAGTTTGGACTGTGTTTTCCACCATCTTCAGTCACTAGAAATGTGGCCAAAGTTGATGGGAGCTGTAATCCAAAACGTCTAGAGTGTGCCATCCTAGGCATGGCTGTTTGAGCAGACAGCAATGTATTTGTAGAGGGAGTATCTCATTCCTGCAGTTTTGTTATTATCATCATTTAGTTAGTTGTCCGTTCACATTTGCTGGGGTTTGGTTCCAGGACCCCCCATGAATACCCAAATCTGTGAATACTCAAGTCCCATGATATGCAATGGCATAGCAAAATGGTGTCCCTTATATAAGATGGCAAAATCAAGGTTTGCTTTTTGAATTATTATTTTTTAAAGAATATTATCAAGCCGTGAATACTTAAATCTGTGAATGCCAAATCCATGAATATGGAGGGACATCATTGTACGTGGTGCTTTACAAGTAAAAGAACAACAAAACTGTCCCCTGCCTTCAGGTTTACAATCTAAGTAAGAGGCTTATCGCACGCCGAAGTAAAGCAGTAAGGCAGCCAGAAGGTTCCACCTCTGGTGTCATTCTTCTGGTGTTCTGCCATTCTGGTCCCATGGGAGATGGAGGTAAAACCCCGTCTTTTTACTAATGGATTTTTCTGGTTAGCAAAAAGGTGCAGTTTTATCTCTGCCTCCCATGGGACCGAAGCAGAAGAACAACAAAGTCACACAGTAAGGCATCATGGAAGACAGAACCTTCCGGCTGCCCTATCACTTTACTTCAGCATGTGATAAGCCTCTAAGGAGATTATCAGATTACTATCGAGAAACGTTTTTGTCCTACTATATTTTAAAGCATAAGTATTTTGGCATAATAAAACTTCTTATCACATGTTGCTGTAATCACAAGAAAAAGCCACCCCTGAATTATTGCAACATGGCTACTAGTGCTGTTTACTTCTGTGTTTTCGCATGGACGGGACTTTGGCAGTTCTCGCGAGAAGATGTGAGCATGCTTAAAAGTCTAAAAACACCCAAATTAAGAAACAAAATGAACACACAAGCATTGAAACACACTTAAAAACTTGCCAGGAAAATGGGGAGGGTCATAAAAAGAGTGTCCTGGAACACAGTTTCACACACAGGCAATACTGCAGAAAAAACACCATGGTAGATCAACAAGCACATAGGCCAGTAACAAGAAACAAGTAGGGAAAAATATCTTTACAGTTTTGCTAGTGTTAAACAATTGGTAGCTGCAAACCATTGATCACCAGTTGCAAAACGTTCAGAACTCTACCAGTAAATCCTAGGCCCTGTCTACAAGATGGAAAAAAATCTGTTTGGGGGTAAAAAAATCAAAAAGGCTGCTGTTCATAAGTGTACGATCTGCCTACACAATTTTTTACCCCCCTAAACTCCATATGACCCACCCCCTGGCTGGAGCGAGCAATCCAAGTGGCGGTTTTAAATCTCCCGCCACTTTTTTTTAATTTTAAAAGGTGCCTGTTTTGCCGACAGTCGGTTTCCCCTATTTACAACGTAAAATAAAAATGAATATATGTAAAAATCTCCATTTCATGGACTTACAGGACTCTCGCTTAACCAGGAATCCAACATGGCGACCACTCCCAATTGCCCTCTTTGCTAGCCCCATCCCCTATGCTCGGCCAGCCAATCAGATTACACTGCCTGTTCATATGTGTGCAAATGGGATGTACAGACCATTGACAATACAAATGGCTGTACGGATTTTAGCTCGAGATTCGCTAATCCTCCTGAACACCGAATCCATGTAGTTTATGGGGGATTCACTAGCCCCCTTCCAAAAGACATGTATGCAAAGGCCATGTGTACACATAATCGATCTACTGAACACCGTATGTATTTTTTTTACCGTGTAGACAGCCTCATAATCTGCCTTTTGCTCACCTATACTTGACGTGGTATCATAAGGGGAGGAAAGATAACCAATACAGGATGTCAAGAGGCGCTGGGTGCATTAGAAAAAGAAGTGGAAGTCTGGTTGGAACAGCTCAATAGAACTCAGGCTTAAAGGAATCCATATGTTCCATTTGAAATCTCAACATGTTCCAAGGGGTTGCGGAATTTCGGCAACGGCAAGGATTTGAAATGCCAAGGCCGTGAAAGGTGGAAAAGATGACAGAAATCCAGGAAGGTTATATAGATTTCTGTGTGAGAATATCAGCCAGACAAAAAGAGATGGGAGAGAGATGGCTGGGAGGAGATTGCCCTGTCTCTGTCTTAACTATGATTAGACACAGCCTCTTTCCCTGGACATATCAAGAGGGCTGGAAGAGAAGCGAAGACGAAAGAAAAGATGGTAACATTTCCTGCCAATGAATAAGGCCCTGAGGCCCTGCAGAGACCTGACCGTGACCTGTAAAGCGGTTCCAACGTGGAATGCTGGAAATCTTGACTCATCCCTTTGCATCCAACTTATGTTTCATAAAAAGCCCATTAAAGTTTGAACTTCAAGCAGCCTCTGTGTGTATGTGTCTGCATGGTGGGGAGGCTGAAAAGTGCCTTTCATAAAGAGCTTATCTGGCCAAGAAAGACTCTGCTTTAGAGTCATCCCCGCAGAAGCCTTGGAAAATCAAAACGGTTGTAATATGAAACATGAAAATGCAATTAGGGGGGAGTTGACTGAGGGGAACCGAATCGAGGGATGCTGCTACTGAATAATAACTGCTGATGCTTGGATCAGATAAAGGGAGAAAAATGCACTCTCTTGCTTCAGATAAACCTTAAAACAAGGAATGTTGTTCAATTGATCATTACGAGCATTCTCCCCATTACTTTACAAGCTGCTGCATGAGTTTCTTCTTTATGACTAAACAAAGTCTATTTTAGATAGTTAAGCTGAGCCAAAAAGTTGGCCTGCTCTTTACTATCATTGGACTTTATCACATGGGGCTGCTAAAGTGGAAGCAGTGGGATAGTAATGAATTTGGCCAGTATAGTAGGACCCCCGTATTCACTGATTCATTATCCACTGATTCAGTTATCCATGGGATACAAAACAGCACACTTACCATAGAGTCTTCCTAGAAAATGTGTCCTCTCTAGCCATTTTCTAGGTCCTCCAAGGCAACACTATGGTATTTTCATAGAATCATAGAATTGTAGAGTTGAAAGAGACCACGAGGGCCATCCAGTCCAACCCCCTGTCACGCAGGAAATCACGATCAAAGCATCCCCGACAGATGGCAATCCAGCCTCTGTTTAAAGACCTCCAAGGAAGGAGACCCCACCACGCTCCGAGGGAGTGTGTTCCACTGCCAAACAGCTCTGACTGTCAAAAAGTTCCTCCTCATGTTGATGTGGAATCTCTGTTCCTGGAGCTTGCATCCATTGCTCCGTGTTCCAGTCTCTGGAGCAGCAGAAAACAAGCCTGCTCCATTTTAAACTGGAAGTCCCATTATTTTCAAAGATGTTTGCTATTATTCACAGTTTTTGGTACCCACGCCCCCCTGAACCAATCCCCAGTGGATAAGGGGGTCCTACTGTACTTATCAGATGACATTGTGACCATCCTGTTGCTGCTTCACATTCTAGTTGTTACGGTTGTGTCCCTTTCAATTGATGAGAAAATCCTGCCAATATTGCTATTGTTCCGCTGCTGCCCCTGGTGTGATACATCCCTTTGCTTCAATTCCATGATGACTACAGTCACATGGCATGAGGGGGCCTGATCCTCTTCCTCCCCCCTCCCCCAGACCATGTGACTGCAGACTGAAGTGAAGAGACCTATTGCACCAGGGGGGTTGCCAAAGGAGCCCTGTCATGCAAATAAAGAGAGGTATGAAGTCGAAGGCTTTCACGGCCAGCATCCATAGATTTTCCTTGTTTTTTTTCCTGGCTGTGAGGCCGTGTTCTGGAATAGTTTCTTTCTGAAACAAAAGAGACCCTCTCACAGCTGCAGGAGTTTACCTCATACCATGCAGCTGTGGACAAGTTTACATAGGGACCACTAAATGCAGTGTGCAAACATGAATCAAGGAACATGAGAGACACTGCAGACTGGGCTAGCCAGAAAAATCAGCAGTAGAAGAACATGTTATAAACCAATTTGGACACAAAATGCTATTTGAAAACAGAGAAATTCTGGACCAGACCAACAACTATCATGTCAGAATGCACAGAGAAGCTAGTGAAATCCACAAACACCTGGACAACTAAGGAGGGTCAGGCCTGGTTAGTACTTGGATCTGAAGTCCAGATACTTGGACTTCAACAGGAAAGAAGAAACCTTAAAAGTAAACAAAATCTGGCTCCCAGTTTTGAAGAACAATAGAATCAAAACTCAACACTTACAAAGGAATTCCACCCAGGGACAGGGGAAGTTCCAGCAGATAATGGCCCATCAACCAACCATTAGCCAAACAGACACTAATGAGCCTTGCATTTCTATACCCAGAAACTAACCATTCAATCACACAAATTTACATATATTCCCCAACAGGAGTTCACAGCATATAAACTCCACACACACTCCTACCCAACCATTCTCTGAAGATGCCAGCCACAGATGCAGGCAAAATGTCAGAAAGAAACTCTTCCAGAACATGGCCACACAGCCTGGAAAAAATCCAAGGAAAATCTAAAGAGAGGTGCGATAATAGACGTTTTACAACCGGTATGTTCTTGTTTCCTTTAATAACGTGATTTGTGCAAGATACGAGGCTGGTATGATAATATCCTTAGTGTGAAAAGAGCCCTGGTGGTGCAGTGGTTCTGTCCTGGGCCCAGTGCTATTCAATATCTTTATCAATGTCTTGGATGAGAGAATAGAGGGCATGCTTATCAAGTTTGCAGATGACACCAAATTAGGAGGGGTAGCTAATACCCTATAGGACAGGATCGGAATCCAAAATGACCTTAACAGATTAGAAAGTAGGGCCAAAACTAACAAAATGAATTTCAACAGGGAGAAATGTAGGATACTACACATGGGAAGTAAAAATGAAATGCACAGATATAGGATGGGTAACACCTGGCTTGATGGCAGTGATGAGGCAGCTAAAAAAGGCAATACAATTCTAGGCTCCATCAATAGGAGTATAGTGTCTAGGTCAAGGGAAGTAATAGTGCCACTCTATTCTGCTTTGGCCAGACCTCACCTGGAATACTGTGGCTAGTTCTGGGTACCACAATTTGGGAAGAATATGGACAAGCTGGAATGTGTCCAGAGGAGGGCGACCAAAATGGTGGGAGGTCTAGAAGCCATGCCCTATGAGGAGTGGTTTAAGGAGCTGGGTGTGTTTAGTGAAGAGCAGGTTAAGACATGATAGCCGTATTTAAATATTTGAAGGGATGTTATTGTGAGGATGGGCATGCCTGTCCCGTGAATTATAAATAACGCCTTTTTCACAGCTAGAGAATGGTGTAAGAACATGAAGACAACAATATTGTGTGAAGTGGGGCCCATTTGGGCTACCCTGATGTCATAATCCCATGATTTTTGCCACATCTGATAACATCCTCTGTTGTGTGCTTATATCTTATCTTTGGGTGTTATTTTTTCATAAGTGAGGGGAATGGGATGGAGTAGGGGGAAATGTCCTGTCTTGAACTCACAGACAGATGGATGTCCGCACATACACCTGCAGTCTAAGGCAAAGGAATCCAGAAGACCTTTACTGTGTGGAGTGTACAAAGAAAATACTAATTTCTGTTGTATAACTAAATACATTGACCCTTTCCAGAAGGAAAAAAAAATCTAGGTAAAAATTACTTGTGCATTGTATGACAAGCAGTTTGTGGTCAGTATGTTAGTGGAACCACACTTCCCTGACTATGGTTGCTGCAACTCCTTACTGATTATCACACTTAATCTTTCTGCTTGCACTGGAATCTATGACAGGGTGGGTAAAGGTCCATCTCGTTGTCAGTTTCCCCATTAATGAGTTTATAACAAAACTGCCACCGTATAGTTTAGTGTTGTGCTACCCTCCTTTTTTATTGATTTCAATAAAAAGGATAATTTGAGGACAGACTGGGGTGTCATACTGTGGGTGATGAGCGCTTAACGCAATAGATGGTTGTGCGACTAGGGCAGGGGAGAGGAACGAGGTGTATAAAGGGGAAACACAGGGCACACAAAAGGAGAAATGAGGATTGCATCCAGTTCATAGTTTTTATGGAACATTCACATTTTGGGATGCTGGTCCATAATACGTAGAAGACATATTATGACCAGAGTGTGTTCATATTTTCTAGAAAGGTCGAGCTATATGTCTCTGAACAAACTTTAATCAGAGAAACAGCGTAACATAAGGCAGTGCTTCCCAAGCCATCTGATGTGTGAGAGGGAAGCAGCAATTATATTTTTCTAGTGTGCCAGGGATCAGTACCATACTTTGGTCCATTGGGTATGGAGATTATCAGATGTGGGGGAACATGCAAAAAAAAAATAAAAAAAGCATTCTCGACCATGTCAGAAGATGACTACAAGAACTGAAAGGGAGACACTGTGTCCTTCTGCTGTTCTGGAAGCATAGAGTTGCTGTGCACGAGGCTTCACTTTACCATTGATGGGGAGAAGCCACTAATCAGAAGGGATACCTTACTGATGTCTGCACTATGCCTCCGGAACACTGGAGGACATCATCGTCTGCTAAGTTTGCCCCTTCTTGTTCTTCTAGCAATCCTCTGACATCGTTTTTGCTGCATCTGATAATCTCCTACAACTTTTTTCCCCCTTCCTGGAACCTCTCCAGGGACTGGTAGCCAATGGCTCATGGACTGGCAGTAGTTCTGGGACCTCCACTTTGAGTAGCACGAATGTAAGGTTTAGGATGGTTTTGCTTAGTTTGGGAAGATTTGGGGTCCAAAAATCACCTGAGAAACATAGCAGTTTTTTAAAAAAACCTCTGGGGTTTTCGGGGGAACTTAGGGGTGCAAAATGGGCTTGGGGGCCACATGTAGCCTGTGGGTTGTACTAAGCCCCCCTGGTTTTACTACCACCCCTTCAAATACAGGATGTTCACAAATGAGACTGTGGGTTTGTCTACATTGGCTAGAATAGTCTGTCTTCTGGCTGGAGTATTCTGGCCACAGAGCTGGCCTGGATTCCACCCCCCCTCCCATTACTGGGATGAAATGGGTAGAAGTCCACACTTTTTCAGACACAAAAAAGTCATCCTGAGGGATCGGGAGAGATAGGCAGCTGTTCTGCGGCAGGGGGCCAGTTTCAGACTATGCCACCCCTCTCCCGTTGTCATCTGTGTTACTTCTGTGTTTGATTGAAGGAAAAGGCACCACTTTTTACTCATGAAGGACTTCTGTGAGTAAAAAGTGGCGCCTTTTCCTTCAATCGAACATGGACGACTACAGGAGGGGGACAGCGTAGTCTGAAACTGGCCCCCTGACCCGGAACAGCTGCGTACCTCTCCCGATCCCTCAGGATAACCTTTTTGCATCTGAAAACGTCCTCACATGCCAGCCAGTATTGGCGATTGCCTCTGCTGCTGTCACACGTCATACTCTCTGAAGCTGGGAAGGAGGCCCTCAGCTTGTGACCAAAGCTGGTCACATAAAGGGGGCCTTGATCATGTGCTGGGGGCATCATTGCCAGCTTCATAGCGACACCAGCAGTGTGGCGGAGGCTGGTGGCGCAGTGGTTAAATGCCAGTCCTGCAAGTCACCATGTTGCAAGTTCAATTCCAGCAGGCTCCAAGGTAGACTCAGCCTTCCATCCTTTCGTAGGTCGGTAAAATGAGTACCCAGCTTGTGGGGGGCAATTAGCTAACAAATGTTGGAAACTGCTTAATGCAGTGTAGATGTGTAAATAGCTATTGCTTAAAACAATTTGTAAGCCGCTCTGATAGCCTTGAGGCTGAAGAGCGGGGTATAAATAAATAAATAAATAGATACATCTGGTGATTCAGCCTGGCGTGCAGGTACAGACTACCATCTTCCCACGCCAGACCCATCTGGGTTTTCCCACATGACACGGGTTTTCCTGGTGGTTATTTTGAAATGTTTTAAAAGGTTTTACTCCTTCTCCACCTCTGACACCATCAGGACTGTCCGAAGGCAAATTGGGGAAAGAGCCCTGTGTCATTCGAACCGCAGATCTTCAACCCGGAGGGAAGCCAGGGTAAATTGCTCATCTAGACAAACTGTGGACTTTATCAGATGCAGCAAAAAACACATCAGAAGGACGAGATGATAATAGAAATGGGCATCATTATCAGACAATGTCATCATTCAGCCATTCTGGTGGCAGAGTGTGAGTGTGGCTTTCTCTCTCTCTGGCTTTTCTTCGCAAACGAAGATTCAGGAAGGACTCATCCTGCGCTTTTTGCAAGCGTGCTGATGACTAAAAAGGCCAATCCGAGATAAACAAGTCCGTTTGCAAAAAGCACAGCAGAGGGTCTCCTTGGGTGATGTTTTTGGGTTGTGATTCTTTCTGTGTTGTCGTTTCTCTTCAAGATTTGTTCGTCGTGAGTTCTCAAATAAGGCTGCAGCATTGTTGATAGTGCGTCTCCATGCCTCCCGATGTGAGGCCAGGGCGGACCACTGTTGGTGATCAATTTGGCCGAGCCTGAGATGTTGTTTCAGGGAGTCTTTGTATCGCTTTTTTGGAGTGCCCCTCTTACACTGACCCGTGGCGAGTTCACCGTAGAGTACTATTTTTGGGAGGCGATGGTCCTCCATCCTAGAAACATGCCCTGCCCAGCGCAGCTGCGTTCTCAATATCATGGCCTCAATGCTGGTGATCCCTGCTTGCTCAAGGACAGCAACATTTGTCACATAGTCAGTCCAGTGTATATTTAGGATTGTGCGTAGACAGCGCTGATGAAAGCGCTCGAGGAGTCGTAGGTGGTGGCGATAGGTGATCCATGTTTCAGATCCATAAAGGAGGATAGACAGTACAATGGCTCTATACACACTGATTTCATCAATAAAAAAGTGATGCCTTGTCCGCACCAGTGCTATGGCCCCAGAACAGCTGAATGATGAGAGCATCTGATAATGTCTCCTGTTTCTGTTATCGTCATGTTCTTCTGATGCAGTTTTGTAGCGGTAAGTACCTCATCTGTTAAAGTCCTGTGTGTGTGTGTGTGTGTGAGAGAGAGAGAGAGAGAGAGAGAGAGAGAGAGAGAGAATGGAATAGTGGTTTGAATTTTGGACTAGGACACTGGGAGAGGCAGGTTCAAATCCCCGCTTAGCCATGGAAAGCCACCAGGTGACCTTGGGCAAGTCCCACTCTTTCAGCCTCAGAAAGTCAAGAGCAACCCAGCCTCTGAACAAATTCTGCCAAGAAAATTCTGTGCAAACCCCAAGCAATTTATGGCCTTAGGGTTGCCCTAAGTTGGGAATGACTTGAAGGCACAGAATAAGACAAGTGTATGTGTTTATGTGGAGGTTCTACTGTATTTGTTCTTCACATTTTCTAAAATTCCTTTCTGCCTCTTTATGTCTTACAAAATGCTTCTATGAACAAAAATGCACATTTAAAAACACACGCAAAATGATGTCTTTAGACAATAGTGCTTTGGGGGGGGGGAACCACCCAAAACATGAATGCCAGAACAAATATTTCTAGTTTTAAAACAATGGAGCTTGGGAAGGTATTCTTGTCAGACATTGTGGTATGTGGCTGCAAGCCATTGGAGATTGTATCCTTAGCTCCTTAAAGTATTCTGGCTTTTGGAAATATTAGCCTAAGCAGTTCTGAGTAATATTTCGGGAAAGTATTATATTGGCTTTAGCTACTATAAGTCTAGCATTAGTAACAAAACTCCAGTCAAGTACCTGATGAAAACAATGCATTCTTACAAGATGGGGTATGTGTATAAAAACAACATACCCTTAGGCTGTATTAAAGATCCCCTGATTTCAAAAGCTGGGATTAGAAAGAAATCTAATTTTCCAAGTATTTTTTTAAAGAAAAGAAAAGAGAAAGAAAGCAAACTTTTCATAGCCTGACAGCAAAAGTCCACATCGTATGGCATGCTTGTATATATCACAATATTCACATTTAATAAATGTATAAAATATATACAGGGACAATCTGGTATGATGCCATTGGGGAAAATAATCTTAACTGCCCTGGTCACCAGATATGAAGGCAAATGTCCTTCAAGAGGGCAACCAAGAAGTATAATCACATTGTTTTTTGTTACAAGAAACATCTATGTGATGTCATTCTTCTTTCTTTAAAAATAAAATGGAAAAGGAAATCATTATGGTCTGCCAATCACATTAGTTGAGATGCCATGTTCTGTGCCATCAACAAAATATTCAGAAGTATAGGACTTAAGTAGTTACATCCAGAAAAGACCCATTAAATTAGTGGACCTTGCATAAGCGTTAAATCGCCATCTTCCAGGAGTTGCCTAGATGGTGAAAATACTCCTCGTAGAATGCAAGCAGAATACAATCTGTCCCAAAACACAGAGAATAAGATTCATGAAATTTGGAAAGAGGGGGCTAAAAACTCAACAACAGTAAAAGAGTTTATGATTTCCCCCAACGTTTTCCAGAAATGCGCATAGGTGCACATTTTTGCACATGTGGCATGCAAATGGGTGAAAAATGGTGGCAACAAAACACCGTTGTTGTGAATGGGCAAAACTGCACACTCACTCACAGTATACTATCTCGTCTAGATAGACCCCTAGACAACTTTTAAAGGTACAGGAGCCCCACTCATGTTTTCACTCTGGCAATGTTACCACATATGCACAGGAAACATATACAATAAGACCCCCTTATCCGCAGGGGATTGGTTCTGGGCTCCACCGTGGATAACAAAATCTGTGGATAATAGCAAACACCATTGAAAATAATGGGACTTCTGGTTTAAAATACCATAGAGTTGCCTTGGAGGACCTAGAAAATGGCTAGAGAGGACACATTTTCTAGGAAGACTCTATGATAGGTGTGCTGTTTTGTGTCCCATGGATAATTGAATCAGTGGATAATGAATCAGCTGATACAGGGGTCCTACTGTATTCAGCTCTCTAGTTCACTAGCGTTTGGAAAGATACCCACATATCTTCCAACTCTCTCAGTTTGGTAGGGGCAGTCCTGATTAAGTCTCTGCCAGTCCACTTTTTCAGCTGCTTTTAAAATCTTCCACTTTGTCTCCTCTCCACCCACTGTCTGCCTTTGTGCTCAGATTGCTTCAATTGCTGTTAAACTGAGTTCAAAATGAAAAAGCAGTTTGCACTCAGTGAACTCAGTGGGAAGAGAAGGGAGGAGGGTGTACAACTTTGCCCTTCCCAGTAAAATCAAACTCTTGCAGCCTCTCCTGGCTTATATGTTCAAACTTTTGCCCATGTGTTCTGGTTTCCATCTATGAGATGATGGAGGCTATATACCCATAGACCCTATAGCCTCTTTCTCTTTCTTTCCATATAAAGAACATATTAGAAAGCTGAGCCAAAACTAACAAAATGAATTTCAACAGGGAGAAATGTAGGAGACTACACTTGGGCAGTAAAAATGAAAAACACAGATATAGGATGGGTGACACCTGGCTTGAGGGCAGTACATGCGAGAGGGATCTAGGAGTCTTAGTGGACCACAAGCTGAACATGAGTCAGCAGTGTGATGCAGCAGCTAAGAAAGCCAATGTGATTTTAGGCTGCATCAATAGGAGTACAGTGTCTCAATTAAGGGAAATAATAGTCCCACGTTATTTTGCTTTGGTCAGACCTCACCTGGAATGCTGTGTCCAGTTCTGGGCACCACAATTCAGGTAGAATATTGAGAACCTGGAACGTGTCCAGAGGAGGGAGACCAGGATGGTGGGAGATCTGGAAGCCATGCCCTATGAGGAGTGACTTAGGGAGCTGGGTATGTTTAGCCTGGGGAAGAGAAGGTTAAGAGGGGACATGATAGCCATGTTTAAATATTTGAAGGGATGTCATACTGAGGATGGAGCAGGCTTGTTTTCTGCTGCTCCAGAGAGAGTAGGACATGGAGCAATGGGTTCAAACTACAGGAAAAGAGATTTCACATAAACATTAGGAAGAACTTCTGGCAGTAAGAGCTGTTTGACAGTGGAACGCACTGCCACAGAGTGTGGTGGAGTCTCCATCTTTGGAGAGTTTTAAACAGAGGCTGGGTTGCTATCTGTTGGGAGTGCTTTGATTGTGTTCCTGCAAGGCAAGGGGTTGGACTAGATGGCCCTTGTAGTCTCTTCCAACTTTATGATTCTCTGATTCTAAGAAAAGGGAAAGAGACAGTAGTGCCTTTTCTGAAATGAGTGCTCAGCCGAAAGAGGGATCAAGCCAGAGTTCACATTATCGGCTCAGGTCCCTCACCTGGGGGCTTGGTTATTGATAACTCTGTCATCCTTCCTAATATTGGAGAGATAATAGCGTTTGCTGATTAGCCCACTCTGGAGCTATTAACTGCATTTCTTATCCCTTTTATAAAAGGTTCTTAGCCAGCCGAGGGAACAAAGGCAGCCTTCAGTTGGCGGAGGCCTAAATTGCGGGACCCAGTATCCTGAAGCCTGAAAGACACAACTGTTACACTTACAGGAGTCTCCAAAAGCCAGGGAGGAGAGAAATGTCAAAGGTGACCTGCCGGTGTTATCTGAAAATGACTGGGCAAGGAGTCCCCTCCTGGCGATGACAGAAGGTTGCGGAGAAATTACAGAAAATTGCCTGTTTTGTCAACATTTTCTCGGGAGGTTTAGGGAGAGAAAGAACGGGCATCCAGTTTCAGGGAGTTAAAGGTGCTCAGTCATCCAGGAATTGAGGGACAAATACTCTATTATTTCGGCTATGTAAAAAAGTGATATTTTATATCATTTCTTTGAACGATTGTTAAGTGACTGGAGGGCAGGTTTGACATGCAAGATAATCCAGGTAATATTTCCAGTTTTGAGGCAGACATCCCTCGCTGTTTTTGGTCTCCTTGACACACACACACACACACTTTCCTCCTCAAACTGGACACGCTGAAGGCTTCTATGAGAGATGCGGACAATGATGAGACCGAGGAATGAAATAATGGCTGAACCAACGTCAAAGCGAGAAACAAATACATAGTCACAGCGACTCTGGGAAGAAACAGGGTGACATCTTAACATAATCTCCTTTTCAACGATACTAGAACACATATTAAGATAAAAGCTACAAGAACAAGGCTGATAGCAGGGGCCTGTCTAAATGGCGAAAATAATCCTCTTAGAATTCGCTTCGAAAAAGTTTATTGGCAAGTGATATTATACATGGTGACTACCACAAAGATAGTCTATGCTAAATATTGGAAAAAAGCAGAGATTCCTTCAATGGAAGAGTGGTTATTAAAGTTGCATGAAATGGCAGTGTTAGATAAACTAACTGTATTATTTAGTGATAAAATGGAGAATAAGTTCAAAGAACAATGGAGTTGTTTATTACCCATATGGGAAGAAAAATGGGGGGAAATAGCTACAATAAGTTTTTGAAAGGTAACAGATATGCAAAACTAAGTTGTGGAAGGACTTGAATAAATCTTAATGATTACGGAATACCTTCCAGTATATGGATCGTAAAAGATAACAAAATAATCAGTAGACATGTTGGAAAGACAATTTATTTATTTATATTTTTAGTTTTGAAACTTCTGTATAAGTGTGGATACAGCAGAGGTCAGATATTGTGCAGATAAGAAAGACAAGAACAAATGGACCAGATTTTGTGGAGCTGGATAATAGGAGTTACAAATTTTGCAATGTAGCATGGAAGACAATGATCGTTATTTATTGGAAATCATGTATTTAGCATAACGCTGTTTCATTGTTTAATTGTTCATATGTGAATATGTATGTTTAATTTTATTATATTTTATTTTTTTAAAAAATAAACAAGACATATATATTGCAAAAAAGAAAAAGAAAAAAAGAATTTGCTTCAAATCCCACCTGTCTTAATGGGATCTTGGATAATTCCATCGTATTAAGAAAGAGAGGATCCAAATCCACCATAAACTGTTAAATGCTGCTAATGGTAGGTCTGATCAAACGTTTTTGCCAGCATAAAAACATTTTAAAATATGCCAGAAAAAGAACATTAATGGGGTGTTGGTGTTGGTCTGATAAAGTCCTATAAAAAAAGATCAGATGCAGCTTGAAGAGATTTCTTATTTGTATGTCTTAACTCTTTCTGGTGCCTACCAACTGGGGATAGAGCTGTTATCTCTCAGGTCTGGCCCTGAGTCGCCAGTTTTCCTGGGTCATCTTCAGGTGGGAGACTAGAATGCAAATCCTCCAGTTTTGCTGGAGGAAAGGGCTGCATGCAAATCTTCAGACAATTTGCAAGGCTTAATTGATTTGTTGCTGCAACTTGCAAAGACTCTTGTGGGGAGTGTGTATGTATTTACTTTGTGAGCATCATCCTTCCCTCCCAGTCATTGAGGTAACAGGGCTCACCCTCTGCTCTGCATCTACCTACTGGTTAGAAGCAAGTAGGTTGGATTAAATGTTTCTTATCCCATCTCCCTAAGTAAATGAGAAGGAATAATCCCCTCATTTCACCTTAGGACATTTTCAGACATGTCTTACTGTGCAAGAAGACTCCGGGAGACGTATGTGGCTATCCCGCAGCAGGGGGTCCTTTTCGGACGCCGCCGTCCCTCTCACGGCATCATCCGTGACAGTTCTGGGTCCCATATACAGCAACCATACCATTTTTTAATCACGGACAATTTCCGTGAGTAAAAAATGGCATGATTGCTGTAGATGGGACCCAGAACTGTCACAGACAATGCCACGAGAGGGATGGCGGCATCTGAAAAGTAACCCCTGCCGTGGGATAGCCGCGTGCCTCTTCCAGAGTCTTCTTGCACAGTAAGACGTGTCTGAAAATGTCCTTAATCTCAGAACAATCCCTTCAGCTAAGATTTCTTTATCAGGGGTAATCTAAACAGTGAAAATACCCCTCACAGAATTCATGGAGAATACCATTTGTCCCAATGAGCCGCACAGGACATTTGCCATATTCAGAGGGAGGGGGAAAACCCGCCATTTACCGCACAATAGGGGATTTCATGGTTTTCTGAAAAGTTTTTCATATACTGCAGGGAGGTGCGCATTGCCAGTCGTTTGGACAACTGTTTCACAGTGCTGAGCATTCTGGGGAAAAGAGGAGGTTGAAACTTAATTGGTCCATCATGCAAGTGGACAGAAAATTCCTGTTTCTGTCCAGAAGTGTCATTTAGGCATTCTGGAGGAGCTGTAGTGCATTTTTTTGCTGTGCTGATGCAATTTTTTTTTAACAAGTAGAAGGTCTCCCTTTCACCTGTTTAAAAGTAAAGTAAAAAAATTGAAGAGAGGTTTTCGGGGGGGGGGGGAATATTAGTGGCCTGTACACATGGCCATCGTCTTGAATCACAGGTCTGTGTGCATGCCATAGAATCATAGAATCATAGAATTGCAGAGTTGGAAGAGACCACGAGGGCCATCCAGTCCAACCCCCCCTGCCACTCAGGACATCATGATCAAAGTATCCCCGACAGATGGCAATCCAGCCTCTGTTTAAAGACCTCCAAGGAAGGAGACCCCACCACGCTCCGAGGGAGTGTGTTCCACTGCCGAACAGCTCTTACTGTCAAAAAGTTCCTCCTAATGTTGAGGTGGAATCTCTGTTCCTGGAGCTTGCACCCATTGCTCCGTGTTCCAGTCTCTGGAGCAGCAGAAAACAAGCCTGCTCCATCCTCAGCGTGACATCTCCTCAAATACTTAAACAGGGCTATCATATCGCCTCTTAACCGTCTTTTTTTCCAGGCTGAACATACCCAGCTCCCTAAGTCTCTCCTCATAAGGCATGGTTTCCAGACCTTTCACCATTTTAGTTGCCCTTCTCTGGACACACTCCAATTTGTCAATATCCTTTTTTAATTGTGGTGCCCAGAACTGGACACAGTATTGTAAGTGAGGTCTGACCAAGGCAGAATAGAGTGACACTATTACTTCCCTTGATCAATGCACATTGCTGTGCAGACAAAAAAAAAATCATGGAGATGAAAGGGAGCTGCTACAAATTGCAGGTAATGTGTGTTCCCAAGCAGTATTTCCTCCCATCTAGATGGTCTCATGTTTTCCAGTTTTGTCTGTGAAATGTTGGAGTGTATGCAACTCTCAGAATCCCCTAGTTACTTTGGCCAGTAGCCAGGCTGGCTGGGGGGGGGGTGTCCTGGGAGTGATAGTCCAGAATTAACATTTCTATTATGCAGTACTAGCTACCTGCTTGTTTCCAGGGAAATTTTAAAATGTTAGTAATGACCCTTAAACAGTTGAAATGTGTTATCTGAAGGGCTGGCCATGGCCCTTATGGTCAGCCTTGGAAGTTGATCTGAGACTGTTCAACCTCTCCTGGAGCCTCTAAATTTTGAACCAGAAGTTTTGTTAAGAAAACTTTAGTTAGTTCTGGTTGCTCTGTCTGATAGCTGCTTGTCCAGTGATTTGTGACCAGTGAAATCCATTTTGACTTGTTACCTCTTGCCATCTGAGTTAAGCACCTTAAAAAATAAAAGATATCTCTCTGCTCTATTAGAAAACGGAACATTTTTCCCCTCGGAGAAAAGCAGCCTGTTAAAGCCCAAACATTCAAAGTGAGCTGACTATTACAACTCATTTAGAACAGTGGTGATTTGTGTATGATGGGATGTCAATCTGACATGTTCAGAAATGTGATACTCCATCCATGTGATCTCTGGGTTCGTTTCATTTGCTGATGAGGCAACTCACCTTGTGACCTCCACAATAACATAACTTGGCTCTTTCCAAGCACCAGATGTCAGTTTCATTAGCCTCAATGAGGCTATTTTCTGTGTATTAAAGTTCTGAGTTACACAAAATTACTCTTCAAAATAGAGAACTTTTTTTGCCCCCCAAAACTCACAACCATCTAATCCTTTAACTTTGTCAATACCAGCATTCTCTTCCAAATGCACCTTGGCTGCCATCTGTTATCAGACGTCTCGGGTTTAGGAATTTCCTTCTCCACGGCAAATGTGTTTTTAGCCTTCATTTTAAACTAAACATGAAAATGTCTTAGAGAAGGGTTTTGATTGCAATGTGTTAGTGTAATACAGGTCAACTCCCAAATCCATGGATTTGGTATCCACGGATTCACTTATCCACACCTGAAAACAATGTTCTCTCTAGGCATTTCTAGGCTCTCCAATGTGATTCTATGGTCAACTTCTGGCATTCATCTCATTGAAAATAATGGGTTTCCTATTATCCACAGTTTCAGATATCCATGGGGGGTCTTGGAACGCATCCCACCATGGATACAGGGGTCATCTGTACATTCATGTGTAACACGATTGATGCTAGCAATAGGAGACCTCAACCGTAAAATGTGACATTTACAATACATTAAAAGATGTGGCAACCTCTTGTGTGATTTTGCTAGACTGTGCAGTTTGTCTTTTAAGTCCATGACGAGGGAAGTTGTCCATTTACAGTACAGTAGGACCCCTGTATCCACTGGGGATTGGTTCTGCCACCCCTGTGGATACTGAAAACCATGGATAATAGCGAACACCATTGAAAATAATGGGACTTCTGGTTTCAAATACCATAGAGTTGCCTTGGAGGACCTAGAAAATGGCTAGAAAGACTCTATGGTAGGTGTGCTGTTTTGTGTCCAGTGGATAATGAATCAGTGGATACAGGGGACCTACTGTACCAGGTGGCCTGAGGTAGAGCGGTCAGATTGGTCATCTGTTCTAATTTTACAGAGGATGGTCCTCTATTTGAAGGCCTGTCAGAGGTCAGTCTGCTGTTTGAAAACATCCTTTATATTAAAGACTGTCTAGTCCAAGGGAGAGCAGGGGTCTTTGAGTCTTTCAGCATCTTGGACAACTGCTTGGCAGCAAGCACACACAGTTGATTCTGGCCAGTTGTCCCCATTAGGGTAAGGAGATGATCAGACATGGCAAAAACCGCATCAGAAGAATGCAACGATAACAGAAATGGGCGGCATTATCAGATGATATCGTCCTGTGTTCCAGAGGTGTAGCGCAGACATGAATAAGGCATCTGTTTTTATTGATGGCTTAGCCCCATCAATAAAATACTGAAGCCTCATCCACATCAGTGCTATGCCCCAGAAATGGCTGAGGATACAGGCGTCTGATAATGTCGTCCTTTCTGTTATGTTGCTTTCTTCTGACGCAGTTTGGGATACTGTTTTTTGCCGCATCTCCCTGCGTCTGATAAAGTCCTAAGAGGTACTGCATTTCTATTTAAATGATAGGAAGGAAACAAAAACTGGGGAACACCCAATAAAATGAGCAGAAAACAGGAGACATGATCCAGGATGCTCAACTAGGGTGACTAGTTCAGGATTGTCCCAGGCCCCAAGGTTTCTGACCCCAAACCTGAAACCTAGAGATGGTCCCTGATGATGTCATTAAGCATAATGCATTTAGTACCAACCAAAGTTGCTCAGGGCTTGCCATTCAAACACATGTACAGAAATCTTAGCTACAGGGGCTGTTTCCACAGCAAGGTGAGATGAGGAGATTGTTCCTTCTCATTTACTTAGGGAAATAATGTGAGAATTTCTTAAAATCTAGCCTAAGTGCATCTAGTGAGAGGGTGAATGCAGAGTAGAGGGTTAGCCCTGGTGCTACAACAACTGGGAGGGAAGAAGAAAATTAACTAAGTAAATGCAGAGGTCATCTGAAGAGTCTTTACAAGTTTAAGCAACAAACCAACCCAGGCAAATTATAGCAAGCTGCTGTTTTAATACCTGATCTGGAGATTTGCACGTCCTTTCACCTTGCCAGGAGCTGACTTCTTGCTCCCACAAAACCTGAAGAATTTGCACCCTTCTCTCCCACCTGGAGATGACGCACAAAAAATGAAGACCAGGCTCTGAGATCTGGCAACCCTATGCTCAATGGAGGAATTATTTATTACTAAAAAGCCCAATGAAATTTTGGCCTGTATATGCTCTCACTGATGATACACCCCATCTCTCTCTTTGGCAATGTGTAAGTGGCCACCTCTGTGGAGCAGCAAGGATGGTGCTTCTTAGTGTGAAAATACACCAGAGTATTCTTATAATCTTTGTGAAATGTGGGAAGGGACATGTGCGTGCACACACAGAGAGACATAGAAAAGAGTCTATAAGCATATACTACCAGTTTTGGCACAGCACCTGTGTTCTTCCTCGAATTATCTTTCCAGAAGCCTAATGATATGCATTCTCCAGTTGCTGAACATAACTAATGTGTCATTCATTTGTCAGATCAATGCATTGCCACAGCCTTCATCTCAGCCGTTTCCTGTGATGGGATTCCTGCTGCAAGTCATGACGTTTTCCTGATGCACAAAGGCGAGATGGTTCAGATAAGCTGAAATGCTGCAGGGCCGCCTCTTAGGAACCACAGTTTCTCATGTGCCTCTTGAAAGATCTTTGGCTGCTTGGAGTTACCTGGGAGGCCGTGATCAAGTTGCACATAGATGCTGTAATGAAACTATGAATGCTGCTGTCTTAGACCAAGATATTTTATACGGAAGCTGGTCTGTTTGATTCAAATGGCCAATCACATCTCTTTTTCTTATGGTGATCACTTGTATCATTGGGAAGTCCAAAAAATCCTACCATTGTTAAATAGCGGACCTGCAAGGTATGTGTTTGTCAGAGATAGGGAATCATGCATCCCTCCAGATGTTTAACCGCAACTCTCATTAGCCAGCATAAATAATGGTGAGGAATGCTGAGTTGCTATTCAACATCTGGAGGGCCAAACAATTCCCACCTCTGGATTAAATGTGTGTGATTTCCTGTGTAGGAATCTTTTCCCCACATGAAGGGACCAGAAGGTCGAATCACACTATCTTACTTATTTCAACAGAAATCACTTTTTCTTGTGCATGAGTTTCAAAAACCTTATCTACCTATGCTTTTATGACTGGCTAGCTCTCAGTCCTTTCTTCCCCTCATTGGCGGAGGAATCCATTCCTGGCAGGACAAGGTGTCAGAACCATGTGGAAGGGAATCTTTTGGCAGATGGAAGGAGTTGCTGTTGATGTCATACAGCCAAAGGAAGCATGTTGGTAGAAAATGCTTGCACATGACAGCTTCCAATATAATTTTAACACATTTTCAGAATTTGCAAAGTTATTCTCAAACTTGAAAATTTCAGGAAATACACTTGGACTTCCGTATCCACAGAACCTATATCTATGGTTTCAGTTATCCATGGGACCCAAAACAGGGACACATACTTTAGAGTCATTCTAGAAAATGTCTAGAGAGGCATCCTTTCTAGACATCTTCTATGTCCTCCAAGGCAATTCTACGGTATCTTTTTACTGGAAGCCCATTACTTTTAATAGCGTTCACTGTTATCCATAGTCTCCAGTATTTGCGTTAAGTCCAGGAAGCAAACCCCCACAGATACCGGGATCCAACTGTATATGACTTGTGGCTGGAACTAAGAAAGGTGGCACAGGTGGCACATGGTGGAAAGAACAATAAGCAACACACATTTGTACACCCAAATGCTGTATAGTGGGCAGAGGGGGTAGAGCAAAGGTAGGAAGTCTGTGGCCCCTGAGATATCATTGAACTGCAACTCCTAGCATTTCTCACAATTGACTGTGCTTTCTGGAGCTGATGGATGTTGCATTTCAGCAACACCTGGAAGGCTGTGTGATTTCCGCTTCTGGGCTAGAGTCTCCCCAGAACTGGAGAGCTGAGCCTGAACCCCACCTTATGGTCCCATCACCATGTTTAGTGCAAATGTATACCCCACCACCTGGATCAAGTTTGATAGTGGAGGGAGTGAATCTTCAGTGTGTACCAAATTCAGCAATGTACAGCACAGATTGCCTGGTGCCTATGATGTTACCAATGACCCACATTCCCAATCCCTGAAGCACTTTTGCAACCGTTTTAAAAAATGTAATTAAAAAGCAACCTAGCCAAGATGAAGTATGGTCTTAAGAGAAAGGCTGACAGTTCCTCCATTGCTCACCTTGTGTAAATGTGTAGCTACCACAGAATGAAAAAGCTGACAGTACTCTGACTTCTCTTTAACTGTTGTCTATGCTCTGCCTGGTGCTGATGTGGCTAAAGGGCAGCTTTCTAGTCTGGTAGACTGTAAGCTCTTTCGATTGTGTAGTCCAGAGCTTAGTCTCCAGAGATACTGGGTTGGAAGGAGAATCACTCTACCGTGCTAATCGACTCCACAAGACCGCAATAACTTGGCAAGATCTTATTACTCTTCTCCCAATAGGCCATGAATGTGACACGGTCCTTTCCTTGTCTTGTCTTGTTTTCTTAAAATGGTTTCTGGTTCCTCTCTTAAGAAAGAAGCCTGAATCATTAGGAAAGAGTGACGCTCATGATATGACGTATATTTGGCATTTTTCAGATGCACCCCAGCATTGCTTAAGCCAGCCTGGCGATGATCTCAGGGTTCCTGCCACAGCAGATGGCATTTCAAACAAGAACGTGGGTCTCCCTAGGCCCCTTGGTGGTTCCTTTTGCCAGCTGTGAGCCTAGGGTTGCTTTCTTTCTTGTTTTCCTCCCAGTGTGCAACAACGCTTAAGTGCGAGGGATATGAGACAGGGCTAAGGGCTGGGAAATATCATGCCGTAGGCCTCTCAGCATGCCCCAGAGGAGGCAAACGGCACACGAGCCCCACTTAAGGGAAGCAACTTTGGAAGCGGGAATAAATCAGCGGTCCATCGTGATGTGAGAAGAACCGAAGTTTAATAGCTTTCCCATCCCCTCCCCAGCTGCTATGGGAAACATGATGCGGCTGTAGGTGCATTACTCCTCATTCTGGTGTCAGAAGGAGATTAGGGGGATTTGTTACCACATCCTGCATGAGCCAACAAGACTAGTAATGCTAAAAGGGAGGGGGAATTAAATGAGACTCACAGAACAGTGGAGGCTTGGTTTATATTGGCTTGATTGTCCGTGACTCTTCCAAATCTACCATGCTCTCTAGCATGCTTAAACATTTCTTAAAGAGAGAATGGACTTGTTCTCAGTGCTGGGCTGGGAGCAATGGGTGGAAATTCTAAGGAAGCAGTTTTCAGTGAAACATTCCAAGAAATTCTCTATTGGGAAGAGGAGCTGTGTTATACAGAGTCCAGAATGTATCTAGAGGCAGTTGGCTTTCTTTTGAAAAAGGTTACTTAAGCAGAAACTGGGAGGGCCATCTGTTAGCAATACTGTAATTGCATCCTGCTTTTAGCAAGAGGTTGGTTTAGATGGCCTTCAAAATTCTTTCTAACTCTACTGCCTATCTGCAGTAGAGTTAGTTCATTCCTACAGTTCATTCCACAATCTTGGAGCCACATGGGAGAAAGCCTTCTCCTGTGTTCCCATCAAGCAGGCACGGCAGAGAGATGGCATTATTCACAGGTCTCTCCTGAAGACATAACGAACAGCTGGCTCCATAGATAGCTAGAACCCATGCCATTTAGGGCATGGACCCTTGGCTCTAGAAAACAATTGACTACCAGTGCCAGATTTTCAGAGCTGAAGTAACATCATCTTGATACCATACGCCAACTCCCGAATCTTCCAAACACTCTGCGAAGGAAGCCCCATGCAGAACACACTGTGATAGTCCAGACGTGATAGACTTAAGGCATAGATAACTGTAGCCAAATCAGTTTTAAGCAGAATAGGTTGTAGCTGGCATACTAGCACTCCTTGTCACCATAAGCACTTGGGAGTCCAAAGACAGGTTTGCAGAACAAGTTGAATCCCATTCCTAGAGCCATAACTGAACAGCAGCATCTCTACCCTATCAGGATTTAATTTCAAATTGTTTCTGGGATGTGGCAGCAAAATGGAGGAAACTGCTGTGCACCAGGAGACACCATCCTGTGCTCCTTGAGCTAGTCTCTGCCAGCAATACTGTGGAAGACAACGTCCTATCACTAGTACTGAAGAAAGATTCAACTGCCAGTCCATTTTTACTTTTGCACATGGATGGGAAGAGAGGCGCCATCTTGTTATTTGCCTCTGACAGCAAAATATCAAAACACCCTCAGGCTCTGGAACTCCCTTCCTAGAAAGGTTAGGCTGGCATCCTCCCTACTTTCTTTCTGCCAACAGACTTTCTGTTTCGAAAGGCCTTTGAGGATTGATTGTAGAAGGCCCATCATGTCTAATCAACATGTTGGATTTTAATATTTGTTGTGCTACTGTGTGTGTGTGTGCATGGTTTATATTTTAACTGGTTTTAATTTTTTTGATAATCACTTTTAATTTAGTATTTTGTGAATTTTTAACTACAGTATGTGGGTTTTTTAATCTGTTGCAAGACACTTTGGACTTTATCAGACGCAGTAAAAATTGCAGGATTACGACATTATGGTAGCATGAATGGGCCCCACTATTGTATGACATTGTCGTCTTTGTGTTACTTCATGCTCCAGCCGTGAAAAACCCCTTGCTTTTAATTGATGGGTTAACCTGTCAATAGATCATCAATAGTGCTTTTTTCGCATTATTGAAGGTGTGCTAAACCATGTCCCATTGTAATTGTGCAATTACAGCTTGAATGGATGGTCCTTAGTGAGAAAACTTCTGGTGAAAATGAAGCACAGGACACTCTATCTATGATCAACATTTTAAGGTTTGTTTCAGTGCTTGTGAGTTCATTTATTCAGTTAAGGTGTTTGGGCGGTTTTAAGCATGCTCACCTCTTCTTGCAAGAACCACCAAAATCTCACCCATGCTAAATCCAAGACCTAAACTCCCTTTCTGAAAGCACTAGTGGTTGTTGTGCAGTAATTCCATGGCGATTCTTTTGTGTGATTACAGCGATGTGTAATAATGCCATGATGTTTTCACTATCCTCATTCATGACATTACAGCATTTTTACATGCTAGTCTGATAACGTCCTTTGAGTCCCAAACTGGGAAAAAAGATTGGATTTAAATGAATATAATAAGAAAAAGAACTAGTTCATTCCTGCCTATATGAGAGTTCCTTCCCCCGCATCTTTTCCACCAGTTTCCAAGGTGCCTATCAGTCGTTGGGGTATGGAAAAGTTAGATGGCCCACGTGCCCATAACATTGTATAATCTGTTTAATGGTGATTGTTATGTCTATCACCAACATTGTCATTGTCACTATTATTATTATCATCACTATTGCTAGCCAGGTGTGCGTGGCTTAGATTTGTTGACAGGCAGTGTCTCTGCAGCTATCTGAGAAAGCACAGTGGCAGCTGCAAAACAAAGTAAGCCTCAGGTCGAGAGAGAACTTTTTACGGAATTGACTACAAGGCCTCAATTGCGGCATTACAAGCTGGCCACAGTACAGCTGCAAAGCCGATTGCAATTAATGACACTCCACCAGAAGACGAGGCACACAGAAAATCACTCTTCTCCTCCCCAGTCCGAACTGCTCCCCAAATTCCCTTCCTCACACTTAATGCTCTTTTGGGTCTGGATCAAAGAGAACCATTTATAGCCAGAGCCAAAGCTCTGGGCCAGCCACCTGGTTGTTGAACATCTGAGTTTCAAGAGTGCATGTAAGATCAGAGCTTGGAAAGGTCCCATTAAGAAGAAATTAGTTACAGTTATAGTTCCAAGACTGCCCACCCCCCAAATTGGGTACTGTCGTAATTGTAGGGTTGTTTTTTTTAAAAAAGAGAATAATTATTTACTTTCTCATTTCATAAAAGTAACTGAACTATTTTCAGAGGGGCACCCAAGTCAGCCTGTTGCAAAAAACAGCAAGAGCAACAAAAGAATGATGTTGTGGCTTATTTGATGTAGTTTTCTTGGGAGTTGTCTACATGAAAGGAAACAGCTTGTAGAGCCGCATTTCCAGGCATTCGAAGCAACTCTCTGTAGTCTCCCCCATTCTCCCCCCCAAAAAGTTGCCTCTGAAGCAATGCATGGCAAAGAAGTCAGACAGACCCCCTTCCCACAAATCAAGATGGTGGCCATGAGTATGGGCTGCTATTTCCCCCACCCCCAATAATTGTTGCTGCACATTTTAAAAACTCTTTCTTTAAACGGGTGGAAGGGAGACCTTCCGCTTGTAAAAAATATTTTTTTCCCACCCCTGCACTGCGATACAGTGCACACTCAGTCCTCCGGAAGGCCAAAATAGCACTTCTGTACTGAGTAAGAGGAAAGCCCGTCCCTGCGTGCACGACGGACCAATCACCTGTCAACTTTCTCTGGTCTCAGAATGTGCAGTGCTGTGAATCGGTCATTTAGATGACTGGTAATGTGCAGCACTGCACAGTAAAAAAAAAAAAGTCATGGAAAACCATGAAATTCTTTAATGTGTTGTAAATTGAGTTTTCTGCCCCCTCTCTCCAAAAAATGGTGAATCTCCTGTGCAGCTCATTGGGACAACGGGTATTCTTTGTGAATTTTATGAGGGGTCATTTCATCATTTAGACAACCCCTTGAACTGTGGACCATTTCATCAGATGCAGTCTCAGTTGTCAGATATTTATCCAAAAACTAGCTTGGGTAGGCAGAGGAATATTTCGGAATAGAAATACAAAATATCATCAGCATAGCGATGCTCATAACAGTGGTCGGGGGGGACAGAAACATCCTAAAATATTTGCTGTTGTTACTTGAAAAGAAACACACACCTGACTGCTATAAGTTGTTGGCTGGTGGTACAAAATACACTCTCCTCCCATCCACCTTGCCACAGGCCAGGGTTTGAACTATGGGATATTTCTCCTCTATAACTGAGTCTTCTCGTGGGAACTGCCGAAATCTCGCCTATGCCAAATTGCGGAAGTAAACTCCCGTAAGCGCTAGTGGCAGTCGTGTGATAATTCCATGGCATTTCTTTTGCGTGATTAGAGCTCCATGTGATAATAAGTGTTGTAATGCCATGATGTTCCTGCTATCTTCATTCACGGAATTATAGTCTTTTTAGATGCTAGGTCCAAGGTTTAAAACTTGAAGGATCGCAACAAAAAGAGCAACTATGCTGAAATATGTGTTGAGAATCCTATATTTCTGCCCATAAGCTACAGTTTCTCCTTTGGTGGATATACACGTGTACTTTCCACCTTAGTTGATCATAAAGTACAGTTGTCCAGAACAGAACAGAGAAATCTCTTAAGGTAACAGAGCTCCATGTATGCATGATTCAGAATTCCCTTGTGTCTTTCAAGCGGCTGGTCGGAGGCAAAAGGGTACATGAAATAACCATAATCAGTTGGGCTAAAGAGTATCTAGTGCCACTTTTCAGTGATGTAAAAGTTGTTCACAGTTCTGTATTACATATTTTTGCATTAAGGAGGGAAAAGGGGCATAAAAAGGCAATTAAAGTCCTTGAACTGTTGCTATTTTGGAAATTAAAAAACAAAACACTGTATCCTTGCCGAGGTCCTATGGCTTGCTTTTGATAGTCATTTGCGCCAGTTTTTAACCTGGCTTCTTTTCCATTAAAAAGAGGTTGTTAATGAGTCCCCAGGGAACTTTGAAAATAACAAGACGTTTACTTAAAGAAAAAGTATAAGCGTGAGAGAAAACATTTGCAAGAGAGACTCTTTAGAACACTGAAAGCTTCTGTCTTGCGACAGAAAAGCGGGCCCAGCAAATTTCGACTGTCGGGTTACAGATTTGACATTTTGACTGACTGCGGACAGCCGTAGCCACCAGAAAACTGGCATGTTCTATGTAACAGTGTCACAAACATGAAGTATTAAATGATACTTCAGTTTCACACATCCACCCCCACAGACAACTATCAAAACGGTTGGGCTACTTCTGTACTACCTAGAAAGCAGAAAGTTGTCAAGTGTTTTAAACAAATTCAAGCAAGCTGCATTTGTTTTTTTTTTAAAAAAGATGGTTAGTTTTAATTTCTTTTTTACATTATTATTTCTTTAAATATTATTTGTTGTGTCTTAAGGCTGGGCCAGGACATTGTGCTGCCTGAGGTGGAACAGCCAATAAATACTCTCCAATTGTCCCAATTTGGCAGGGACAGTCCCAATTTATTCTCTGCTACCCAACTTTTTCAGTTGCTTTTAAAATGTCCCAGTTTCTTTCTCCTCCTCACACTTTTCTCTTTCCTCCTTGGTTTACTTCAGTTATTACATTCTGGATTCAAAGTGCAAAAGTTGTTTGCACTCATTTAACTTAATAGAGGGGACAGGAGAGGACAGAATTTTTCCCAGTAAACTCAGGCAAAAGCAAATTGCTGCAGCCATTCCTAGCTTCTGTGTTCCTACTCATCAATATTGTTTTTCTATCTTGACCGTATTCTGATGTTGCTTGTCCCAGTTTTCGTCTGTGAAATGTTGGAGGGCATGCAAATACCACCTTTGCCTCCCTGCCCAACATCTAAAGATAGCCCAATTATTCTGGCACAGAAAGAGAGCCCGGGAATGAACTGGGAATATTCAGTGTGTGAAGAATGTGCTATTGCCCTTCACCTCAAAATAAAGGAATATTCTAGTCCTCATTGTTCTGAATAAATGGCTGACTTATATGGAAACATAGGTGGCCACTGGTTGACGTAGCTGTTACCTATCCTGATACCCTCAACCCCATAGGAATATTAATGATTGGCAATATTTGATAATTAGGTCAGAATGTGGCCTTCCACATAGTGTGGCCATTAATATAAACCTGAGGAACTAAAAAACCAAAAGATAAACATTGCCTAGTCAGGTATGCCCTTAGGGAGGGGCTACCTAAAGTCTAAATAAATGCTAATTTGCAAGGCAACTGAAGGCACAAACACCTGGCTAATCCCATCTGCCCAGGCTGGCAACTCGAAACCTGTAAACAACTCTTATCAGTCTACCCTTGCTTCCTACCTTTCAGTTGCAAAGCATTCAACCATTCAAATGCTATTAACATAGCTGGAATGCCTTTGTCGCTCTTGGAGCAACATCACAAAGTATTGTCTTCTACTCAAAATCTCATCCCAAGAAGGCAAATAGTTACTATAAAACCCCCTTGAAAACTCTCTTTAGAGTCCTTCAGCTCCTCCTCCTACAACCATGCTGCTGGTTGCTAACTAACCTTCTCTGAGACCCCCACTCTGATGGTTTCCTCCATGACCTCATCTCTACAGGAAAAGGTATCATATCACCCACTGGCAATTTCCCTCTCTATTCCTCTCTCTCAGTCTCCCCCACCTTATTTGCTAGTCTTGCATGAATGCTTGATGCCTTAATGTGTGCCTGAATGTGGTTATTATTACTTTTCCAAATAAAGATTATTGTTATACTATCTACCTTATGCCTCCTCCTTAATACTGGTATAGTTGGTCACAAGATCCTGCCATTACCCTCCTCTTGCATTGCCAAGTCGAGTACATTAATTCCCCAAATTAATGTTGATATTCAGAGGGTCTCCAAGACCCCAGAATGTTTAGGGTAACATAGAACCATAGAATCATAGAATTGTAGAGTTGGAAGAGACCACAAGGGCCATCCAGTCCAACCCCCTGCCATGCAGGAATACACAATCAAAGCATCCCTGACAGATGGCAATCCAGCCTCTGTTTAAAGACCTGCAAGGAAGGAGACCCCACCACGCTCCAAGGGAGTGTGTTCCACTGCCGAACAGCTCTTACTGTCAAAAAGTTCTTCCTAATGTTGAGGTGGAATCTCTGTTCCTGGAGCTTGCACCCATTGCTCCGTGTTCCAGTCTCTGGAGCAGCAGAAAAGAAGCCTGCTCCATCCTCAGTGTGACACCCCTTCAAATACTTAAACAGGGCTATCATATTGCCTCTTAACTGTTTTTTTTCCAGGCTAAACATACCCAGCTCCTTAAGTCTCTCCTCATAAGGCATGGTTTCCAGACCTTTCACCATTTTAGTTGCCCTTTTCTGGACATGCTCCAATTTGTCAATATCCTTTTTGAATTGTGGTGCCCAGAACTGGACACAGTATTCTAGGTGAGGTCTGACCAAGGTAGAATAGAGCGGCACTATTACTTCCCTTGATCTAGACAATATACTTCTTTTGATACAGCCCAAAATCGCATTGGCCTTTTTAGCTGCCACATCACACTGTTGACGCATGTTCCACTTGTGGTCTACTAGGACTCCTAGATCCCTTTCGCACATAGTCTCATTCAGCCAGGTCTCTCCCATCCTATATCTATGCATTTCATTTTTTTGCCCTAAGTGCAGTACTTTACATTTCTCTGTATTGAATTTCATTTTGTTAGCTTTGGCCCAGCTCTCCAGTCTATCCAGATCATTTTGAATTTTGATCCTGTCCTCTAGGGTATTAGCTACTCCTCCTAATTTGGTGTCATCTGCAAATTTGATAAGTATGCCCCTAATTCCCTCATCCAAGTCATTGATAAAGATGTTGAATAGCACTGGGCTCAGGACAGATAGCTTAGCACTATCTATCTATCTATCTATCTATCTATCTATCTATCATCTATTTATCTACAGTATCTACCATCTATCTATTTGAGAAGGTGAGACTGTGGTCTTTGGGCCACATGTGACCTCCAACACAATTCGTGCATTCTTTCAAGCATTCCTTGCACCCATGCCTAAAGCATATGGCAGAAGAGATGAAATTGCTTGAGAGATGCTACTGTCCATTTTGGAAACCTTTTTTCGGTGGGGGGGGGAGATTTTTTTTTTAATTGACAGAGGTGGTGAAATGAGGCCTCTTGACATTCCTGGCCTACACTGACTGGTAGTGGCTTTCCTGGCTTTTGAATGGGAATCTTTTTTAGCTTGACCTGCAGATGCTGTGCTTGGTTCTGCATGAAAGATGTGTTCTCTACCAATAAACTGTAGTCATAGAATCATAGAATCATAGAGCTGAAAGAGCCCTCAAGGGCCATCCGGTCCATCCCCCTGCTATGCAGGAATACACACTCAAATCATTCCTGACAGATGGACTTCCAGCCCCTGTTTAAAAACCTCCAAACAAGGAGACTCCATCACACTATGAGGCAGTATATTCCACTTCTGAACAGCTCTTATTGTCAGGAAGTTCTTCCTAATGTTTAGGTGGAATCTTTTTTCCTGTAGTTTGAGTCCATTACTCCATGTCCTAGTCCCTGGAGCAGCAGAAAACAAGCTTGCTCCCTCTTCAATCTGACATCCTTTCAAGTATTTAAACATGGCTATCATGTCCCCTCTTACCTTTTCTCCAGGCTAAACATGCTCAGCTCCCTAAGCCGCTCCTCATAGGGCATGGCTTCCAGACCTCCCACCATCCTGGTAGCCCTCCTCGGGATACATTCCAGCTTCTTAATATCCTTACCTGAATTGTGGTACCCAGAACTGGACACAATATTCCAGGTGAAGCCTGACCAAAGCAGCATAGAGTGGCACTATTACTTCCCTTGACCTAGTCCTTTAACCAAAGGATCCCTAGATCATACAGGTAATGGTCCCACTATATCCTGCACTGGTTGGGCCTCATCTGGAGTACTGTGCTCAGTTCTGGGCAGCAGAATTTTAAGAAGAATATAGACAAGTTGGAGTGAGTTCAGAGAAAGGAAACAAGGATGATAAAGAGGTGTAGGGAAGAAGATATGTTCAGCTTGAAGAGAAGACAGAGGGGTGATGTGATTGTACTCTTTAAATACCTCAAGAGCTGTCACAGAGAGGAGGGGATGAGCTTGTTCTCTGCTACCCCAGAGGGTAGAACCAGGGCTAATGGGTTTAGGATGTAAGAAGATAGGTTTTGATTGAACATTACAAGTAGCTTCCTGACAGAAGAGCAGCTTGGCAATGGAATCAATTGCCTAGAGCGGTGGTTGAGTCTCCTTCTCTGGATGCCTTAAAAAAGCAGTTGGATGGCTAGCCACTGGGGATGGATTAGTTCAGTGTTTCCCAAAATCTGGTCTTCCAAGTTTTTTGGACTTCAGCTCCCAGAATCCCTGATCACTGGCCAAAGTAGCTGAGGCTTCTGGGAGTTCTCACCTGTAAGTCCTCCTTGTGGGAGGACTTAACATTTGGGAATCACTGGAACTTCTAGCTGGTGATCCTGCATTGAACTATGTTTCTATATGGGCACTGCATAAAACAGTGCTCTCTGTTTTGCAAAGGATAAATGTATAGGATTTTATCAGATGTGGCAAAAATTGTGGGATTGCAAACTCAGGGTAGCGTGAATGGGCCCCACTATTGCATGACATCATTGTCTTCGCATTGTTACTCTGTGCTCCTGCCACAAAACCCCCATTGCTTCTAATTGATGGGTTAACCCATCAATAGAGCTTTTTCGCGTTATTGACAGTGTGCAAAACCATGTCCCATTGCAATTGCGGGATTACAGCATGAGTGGGCACTCCCCAGTGAGAAAACTTCCAGGTGAGAACGCAAAAAATGAAGCACAGGATCTCTTTTTATGAACTGCCCTGGTTTGCTAGCAAGTGTTTAGAGTCATTTCAGTGCTTGTGAGTTCATTTACTTTGTTAATCAAGGTGTTTGGGGTTTTTTAAAGTGTGTTTGCATCTTCTTACAGGAACCACTGAAATCTCACGCATGCTCAATCCTGGAAGAAAACTCCCATTCTTAAAGTGCTAATGCTCACTGTGCAATGATTCCACGGTGGTTCTTTTGCGTGATTGCACATGTGATAGTAAGTGTAATAATGCCACAATGTTCCCGCTAACTTCATTTGCGGAATTACAACGTTTTTAGACGCTGGTTTGATAAAGTCAGTAGTTCAAACTTAAGAAAGGACAGGTTTCCTATAAGGTACAGAAGTGTCCTTTAAATCTCCTTCCCCTCCTTCATCCTTTCCTCTTCTGAGGGGGAGAAGAAGAAGAGGAGGAGGAGGAGGACTTTAGAGCTTAATGCCAAGGGAAAAAAGAAACTTGTTATTTGGTCCAAGAGTGGATTAGGTTACCAGAGATTCTTATTCAATAGGGTTGAAAAATGGGCAATTTGCAAAACTTTTATTACTCTGAACACAGGGAATGACTGGCTGAAATTCAATACTGCTCCAGCAGGCTGGAAAAAAAGAAAGGTGGGTGGGGGGAGAGAGAAACGAAAAGAAAGGAACTGCAATTTCAATCCTGTCTCCCCATTATGCAGGAGGTGAAGATTGAGCGGTAGTGCACAGTGCAAGAAAGCAAAGTAAAAAGAAAGCAAAAAATAAAGCAAAACAAAAAATAATAATCCCTACCACACATTTTTTTAAAAAACAAAGCTAAACAGAGATTGGAAGGAGAATGGATGACTGTGGAAGATGACAAGGTCATGAGTGCTGGCCAATAGGTACTGCTCACTGCTGGCTTTTGGTGCAACCTGAATGGCACCAAACCTATACTCCCTCTTCCCTCCTTTACAGAACTTGACTCCTCTCAAGAGGAAAAGATGCATTTGGGTCCATCATGGCCTTAGTACTCCACAAATGTTGGGCCTGTCTGCACCTGCAAACAGCTTCATCTAGGTAGAGATAGGTAGACTTAGGAGTTGTCTAAATGGAGAAAATGCTCCTCGTGGAATGCGAGGAAAATCCTACCTGTCTTAATGGCATACTGCATCATGTCGCCATATTGGGAAGGATTGGGAGGTCCAAAACATCAAAAACTTCACAGGAAAAAGCCTTTGCAGCTTTTCCCAGAGTATTAAAAAAACAACAACAGAGAGGGGGTGTGCATTCCTCCTTGTTGGGACAAGTGATTTTGTATGAATTGCTTTCCCATATGAGAAGAAGTGCAAAGCTGATTGGTCAGGAGAGCATGGGGGTGGGGCCTGCTAACAAGGCAGGTGCCCGCTGTCACCATGTTGGATTTTTGCCTTAGCATGCTAAGGCGAGAAAACAGGAAATTTTGTTTTTGCTTTTCAGTTAAATTGAAAAATTGCTCTATTGCACCTTGGACATCTTTTTTAAAAAAAAGTTCAGCAGTGGCAAATTGAGGTAAGTACAAATGGGAGTAAATCACTTGCGGCTGCCATCTTGCATGTGAAGCTTATGGGGGCAAAAACACCGTTAAGACAAGTTGCAGCTGCTGCAAAATGCCATTACTGCAAGGTACTCCTTTTTTTTTTTTGCCTTGTAGAGAAAAATCGTTAGCAAACCTCCCTTTTTGTCCCCTCTGACCCTCCCAGAAAATATTCACTTAAGAGATAAATATGCTGTTTGCTGAGATGATTGTAAATTAGTGTGGTAATAAGCTGTTGAATACCTCAATCATGATTATAGCATGCTTATTATAAGCCTCTCCATCATGATTTATTTTTGCCTAAAACATTGTAATTGTGTGACTTGGCCTTTTGAGGCAGAGAGGGCAAATCCTTCATGAAAGGAAAGAAAAATGGTTGCAAGGGCATCTGCCACTATGCTTACTTTTCCTCATGATTTCAAAAATTGCTTTAGAGAGGGGATACAAGGGTGTGGTGTAGTGGGAGCAGGGCTTGCGGGGTTTTCTGAAGGGCAGAGGAAATACCACCCAATTCTACTTTCCTTTCCCGGTTATCTACCCTGATAGCCCTGCTCTTGGAATATCACATAATTGGTAATATTTAATAATTTGGCTTAATAGGGCCTTCCACATGGTTAGCAGGTAAACCAGTTACAAGGTTGGAGTCACGTATAACCAAGGGAGGGGCCTTTGGAAATTCCCCAAACAAATCACTCTCAGGTCAGAGTTAACACCTGGAGATGAGTCATCCACTAATCCACTCAAAGATAGTAGAGTCCTTGATGCTTGCAAAATGGGTTCTTCCTCTCCCCTTCCCCTCCAAAAAATAGGCTTTGCCTGCTCCTATACAGTTTCAAATACAACACCCATTAACAATCGTTAACTCTTCTGGAGAACCCTTTGGTTAGTCTTGGGAAACTCCGAGAAACATTGTATTCTATTCTAAATCCCATCCCTTCAGGGGAATTATCACATCTAAATATCACCCTACAACACCACCAAAAGTCAGCAGTTCCTCTACCTACATCTATGCAGTTTGCTGTGAGACCCTCAGAATGCATATCTGATAACCCTCCACTGCACAAATCTCAGCTCCTCTGATAGGTATAGTATCACCCAAGAACCCCCTACTCTATTCCTCTATCCAAATACTTCCTACTATCTTCGATAGCCTTGTGTGGTTGCTTGAAGCCTGAGTGTTTGCATGAATGCCTTGTTTCTACAAATTTCCAATAAAGGTCATTTAATTGTACATTCTAGCTTAAAGTCTCCTCCATATACATGGGTCAAAAGATCCTGCCATTACCCAGGCTATCGCTGCCAATTTGAGCTAATTAAATATTCCCCATATTAATTTTGAACACTAGTGGGATCCTCACGGACCCCACACAATTTGGGTAATATTCCCTCTGAGCTTAGCTGGAATCCTCACAAATAGCAGTGGGGTCCCTGTGGAGATGCAAAGGATTTGGGGGTGGTTTCATCTTGGATAGACCATTATGACCCATTGGCTTTACCAAAGACCTACTCCTTGTGGAAATGAAAACTTCCAATTCTACAATTCTATGATTCTACCTAATTTAAAGAGGTGTTAGAGCTTCAAAAATGTGTATGAGAGTAGGCTCCCTTCCTAGGGAGAAGTGGGTAATAGTAATAATAATAATAATAATAATAATAATAATAATATTCTCCTTACTGTCCTTCCATTGGTAAGGAAATAACTGGTAGACAACCAATATTCATTAATAACTGGTAGACAACCAATATTCAGATCTAGGGATGAGAGTCCCAAAACAAAATGCCACCACCAAAAAGGTATCCTACTTCAGGCAGCATGTAAAGTAGCTACAAATTCATGCTGGTGTCATAGAATCTCCCGTCCTATCAGTTATCAGTCAAGTCACAGGCAACATGGCATATACATACCCACCAGCATTTCATAGATGAAAACTGGAACACATGTGGCCAAGCAACATCAGAGTGTGGTCAAGGTGGCAAAAGTTATTAATGAGGAAGAACCCACAAGCAAGGTGTGGCTGCAGCAGTTTGCTTTTGCCTGAGCTGACTAGAGCCTCATCTACACGGGAAGAATATGCTGGCCCTCTGCCAGCATATTCTGGCTGTGGATCAGGCCTGTTCCTCCCTTGTTACCTAAATGAAATGGGATGGAGTCCTGACCACCACACCGGCCTATCCATGCAGCCGCTGCTGCTTCAGTCTGCATCACATTTTCTGAAACCAGGAAGCCAGCCAGCAGCATATGATCAAGGCCGATGACTGTAGGTCTCCTTCCTGACTTTGGAGAGAGTGATGTGGACGGCAGCTGTAGTGATGGCCTAGCGTGCCGGTATAGGCCCCTGTGGTCCCACGTAGCCAGTTCCATTTCTTTCTCAATGAAGCAGTTATTTGAGTTTAATGGGCTCTACCCCATCTTCCCCGTGTCTTAGCCCCATCTTTACCCTGCTGGTCATGAGAATGGTTGGGGGCAAAACGAGGTGAAAACCCTGTGTCGTTTGGACTGCAGGGCTCTAGGATGGATAAAATTGGGTAAATTGCCCATCTAGAGAAACCCTGCGAAGGGTAATATTGTGTTCTGTCCTCTCCTGTCACTCCTGCTGAGTTAATGGAGTGCACACTCCTTTTTTACTTTGAACTCAGTTTGCAGCAATTAGAGTAAGCTGAAGACAAAAGAGGAGGAGGAGAGAGAAGCTGGGACATTTTAAAAGCAGCTAGAAAAATAGGATGACAGAGGATTAATTGAGACTGTACCTGCCAAACCAGGACAGTTGGAGGATATGATGAGGGAGGCAATACAAAAGAGATAATTCAATTGCCAGGTCATGTGGGTCAATGAATACATGGAGTTGGAGTGAGAGACAGCTTCAAAATTACAATCTGATTGCTTGGGTCGCTCAGGTATTTCAGTGCAGAAGGGAGATGTGTTTTATTGTTTTGAGTTTCCCACCTATTTCCCTCTGGCCTTGATGGTAATCCAAAAACATTGATTGTAGCCAAGCCTTTAAAAAAAGCAGCCCCCCAAGCTTGAAAAGCTTGCAAAAAAAAAAAGTGCTAGGTTTGGCAAGGCACCCATCTCTTTAAATCTTTCAGGGGAGAAAGAGAGAGAGAGAGAGAGAGCTTGCAACCTTTTTTGGGGCCAGTGTATTTTATTTTTCATTCTTCCCCTCTAAAAATGCTTTTGAGGCTTTGAAATTAGCCATGACGGAGAACCTGGTGGGGTTGAAGAGCAACCCAGCCTGTTTGCTGTGCCTTGAGAGCGTGAAAAGTTCAGCTTAGAGGAGTCCTGGAAAGAGCTATTTTGGACACAGTATCAGTGTCTGCTGCGTGGAGAGTCTTTGAACTTCCTGCCAACTGCTAGTCACTTACCAAAGTTTTATGACTTCTGCTTAGTAATGGCTCCCTTCTAAAGCTGTCATATCTTGTTTTATTTGCACCAGAGTCTGTAATTATATTCATACAAACTTTCCTTTTTCTTCTCTCTAAAAAGCTGAGAACAGCTCATGATTTATGCTCCCTATCAGGCAATTCCTTCTCCTGTATTTGTGTGATATGTCACACACGCACATGGAAAAGAAGTGGGTGGGTGGGTGGGAACACCAAACAACCCACACGCAACTCACATCAAGAAAGCCAACTGCAGTCCCGAGTCCTGGTTGCTAAACTTCCACGGTTCCCCAGCCTTGCCTCAAGGACACAATAGATATATTGCTCTGTGACAGAATGTTCCACCTCCTTTACAGCCTCTTTTTCCCCATCGCTGTTGTCAGGTGGAGTTTCTCTGTTTTGGAGCATTATTGGTTGATAAAGCTGGCCAGCTGTGAGCCCCTCTGGAAAGTTAATACACAGGGTTAATCCCAGATCTTAAAGGCTTCTTGGCACAGAGCCCTATGATAGACCACCACCTTGTTCGTCCAGGGGCCAGAGCTGTTTTACTGGGGGATTCTGAGAGCTGTAGCCTTGAAAAGTACCAAAGTACTAGGGCCTTTCCAAGGCATTCCATAGAATCATAGAGTTGGAAGAGACCACAAGGGCCATCTAGTCCAACCCCCTGCCATGCAGGAATCACAACACTCCCGACAGATGGCCATCCAGCCTCTGTTTAAAAAGCTCTAAAGAAGGAGACTCCACCACACTTCGAGGCACCATATTCCACTGTCAAACAGCTCTTACTGCCAGGAAGTCCTTCCTAATGTTTAGGTGGAATCTTTTTTCCTGTAGTTTGAAACCATTGCTCCATGTCCTGGGACTTTATCAGACTAGCGTCTAAAAATGCTGTAATTCCACTATTGAGGAAAGCAGAAACATAGTGGCATGATTATAGTAATTATCACACATCACTGTAATAGTGTGATACTACTGCCATGGAATCATTGCACAACCACCACTAGTGGTTTAAGAATGGCATTTTACTTCCGTGATTTTGGCTGGGTGAGATTTCAGCTGTTCTCGTGGGAAGATGCGACTTTGTTTATACATACCCCAAACACATACATATGAAAGAAATGAACAAACACTTAAACAAACATAAAAAATGTAATAAGAAAAGGTGACAGTTAATTAAAACAGCATCCTGTGTTTTCATTGGGAAAGGGGGGGGGAGAACTGCCCATTTATGCTGCAATCATGCAATTACAGCAAGATGTGATTTCTTACACTTGTAAATACTGCATACTGAGGGCTATTCATGGATTTTCCCATCAATAAAAAGTGACGAGCCATTAATGGGTGGAGCGTACATTGACCATGGGAGGAAAATGATGCCATGTGATAATAGGAACTATTTGTGGTACTTTTGCACCATAATTCTGCAATTACAGCCCCCTCTGATAAAGTCCCTAGTCTCAATACCAATATTGAATGAATGAATGAATGAATGGAAAGCCTATGGAAGGCCCTAGCCTCCATGGACAGAACTGATCCCTTCAAAAAGTCATCCAGGAGATTTTCGGATGGCTAAAATCAGCCTCTTGCCATGCAAGCAGCCTCCGGAGCAGTAACGAGGCTGCTGCGCGGCAAGGGTCCATTTTGGACGCCGCCGTTTCTCTCTCGGCGTCATCCGTGACTCTTGCAGCCAGCATTGGAGGCGGCCGCGCTGTTTTTTACTCACGGAAGTTGTCCGTGTGTAAAAAACAGTGCGGCCGCCTCCAATGCTGGCCACAAGAGTCACGGATGACCGGCGTTGTCCAAAATGGACCCTTGCCGCACAGCAGCTCCGTTACTGCTCTGGAGGCTGCTTGCGCGGCAAGAGGTTGATTTTAGCCATCTGAAAATCTCCCTAGTTTGGCAGCTGTAACTACACCTTGTAGCAGTGAATTCCACAGTTTAGTTATCTGTTTGTTGTTCTTGTTATGGTTATGTCAAAGGCATCTGGCTAGCCGGCCACTGTGGCCAACAGGATGCTGGCAGATCCAGCCTAACTCTTCTCATGGTCTTATTTAAGAATACATTCATGTTGAAGTATATGATGAATATAACAGGTATGCGAAAGCCTCAAGTATGGGGAGACAGGGAGTTAACATTGGAGGCCTGAGTTGCAGAACAGTGCTATGAGAAATGGTGTTTGTTTACTGACAGATTTTATCAACACTCTCCAAATCAGCCAATATTGTGCTTTGGAACAACTGCAAGACTCTGGATTTCCTGGCAGGGCTCCCAGAATATGGGAATGGATCTCTCCTTTCTGAAATCTCAGCTCTTTCTTCCTAGTCTGAGCTTTCCCTAGCAGCCTTATCCATCTTCCAAAGAAACAAGAGGACCAGTCATCTGGGTCTAAGTCCCTATTGAAAGAGTGGTATTTAAGGGCCAAATCACACATTTCACATAAATTGCACCTGACAGCCTCCTTCCAACTTTTTTTTAAAAGGAAAAGCAGCTTTGGAAGTAGGTGGTTTTGAGAAAACAGGCAGCATGGTATAGTGGTTTGTGTGTTTGATTAGGGGCCTTACCACACTCCAAAGAAAAGCAGCAGGGCAACAGGAATGTTTCAACTTCCATGCTGCCTTATTGCATGATGTCATTGTCCTTCTGCCATTCTTTTGTTTTGGTCCTGTAGGGGACCAAGATAAAACTGCATCTTCTTGCTAACAGGTTTTCCAGTTAGCAAAAAGACACAGTTTTACCTAGGTCCCCCACAGGACCGGAACGAAAAAATGAAGACATCATGTGGTACGGTAGCATGGAGGATGGAACATTCCTGTGGCTTTGTTGCTTTTCTTCAGGCTGCGGTAAGCCTCTAGGACTCCATAAAACCAAGGTTCGAATCCCTGCTTAGCCATGGAAATCCACTGGGTGACCTTGGGCAAGTCACACTTTGTCAGCCTCAGAGGAAGTCCATGATAACACATGTCTAAACATATCTCAGCCCTCCCTCCATCCCAACTGCCATTGCTGTGGCCAAAGAGACAGAGGAGAGAAGGCTAGACTTAATCCCTTCCCCTACTGCCATCCCCTTTCCTTTTGTGTCATGTCTTCATTAGATTGTAAGCTTGAGGACAGGGAACCGTTTTGTTGTTCTTTTTCTTGTAAAGCACCATGCACATTGATGGCACAATAGAAATAAAAGATGCTGCTGCTGCTGCTGAAACCCCCGCCCCCAAGAATAGATATGTTTTAGGACAGTGGCTCTTAACCTTTTCTTTACCAGGGACTCCCTTTAAATATCTCTTGTTACTGTGGACCCCCAAGATTGAACTTAAGATTTAAAATAATAATAATAATAATAATAATAATAATAATAATAATACAATTACACCATCCATTCAGCCTTTCCTCAGAGGCACTGGAGGGAGAGGGAAGACTTTCCCCCTGTTTCTTACTGCAAGTTTGTGGCTGGAATGGATTGAATGGCAATGTGCAGGCCAAGCCAGCCAGTCTTTGCCTTGGCTCCTGTCATGTGGCTGCTGCACTGCAGGGAGGAGGTGAGCTGAGCAGCCTTCAAGCCTCCACGGACCCCCGGTGAGGACATTGTGGCCCCCTGGGAGTCCCCGGACTACAGGTTAAGAACCACTGCCTTAGGAAGTAAGTTGGAAATAATTTGAAGGCAAACAACAACAACAAGAAGAACAGATTTTGAAAAGAGAAGCAGAATAGAGGCGGAATACGTGACTTTTTCCTTGCCTGTTGTTTATCTGCTCCAAACACTGACCCTTTGCAAACATTGGCTGTTGTCAGTGGAGACAAGGAAACAGAAAACTCCGTGATCCCCAGACATGGGATAAGTTGTGCTCTTCATTATAGGCGGTGGTGATGGAAGAGTACAATACAAAGATCCCATTTTTGATGAATGCTCCTCTCTCTTGTACACAATTTGAGGGAATCCATAGGTTTTCCCCAGTGGACAGATACCATTAATGGGTTGGCCATGAACATGCAGAGTGAGTGAGTGAGAAAAATGGGGAGGAGAAAATGTATGCAGCTGTTGCCCATTCTAGGAAAGGCATTAAACAATAGCCTGTTGGTTCCAAAATGGTTAGCCTTGGCCATCGATCCTCAGAACTTGGAGGAGATAAAAAGAGTTGACCTGCATTAAGACAATGCCCATTTCTGCACACCCATAAACAAATGTATTGAACACACAACATTTTATATCAGCTTACTCTTTTGAATAACTTACCATTTAATCTCAAGCTGGCTGAGGTGAGTTCTTATAAGGGAAGACTTATTTCATTTCCATGAAATGTTTATTTTTTCTGGGAAGTTTCTCTCTCACCTCCTTAAATTTTACGGCACTTGGCGTTTGGCTGGCTACAGAGTTCTCTTGAGGAAGCTGGTGAGGTTCAAGAGGGACCATAAATTTCAAATTCTCTGGGTTAGAATAATGTAAGTGCACTGAGATCTTAACCTTAAAGGATCAATACAAACTTGTGTGTGTGTGTGTGTGTGTGTGTGAGGGAGGAAGGGGGTTGGTCCTCCCCCTCCCCCTCTTCATCTGTAGTGCCATAAAAATTCAAACTTGGGTGGAGGAGGAGGAGAAGGAAGAAAAAAGAGATTCCAGCAGTTTAAAAGATTGTACGTCAAGTGGTGACTGATCCCATAAAGAATCCCCATCTGAGTCATTGGCTGGGAGAACTTCTTGTTGGGGGGCGTTTCAGATTTTAGGATTGTTACAGGAAATGTTCCTTTGGAAAGAAACAAGCAGCCTATTACATGAGTGGGTGTTGACCATGTGTGCTTGAAAGAGCTGTTTGTTGGTGTGTGTGTGTTTAAAAGCAGATTCTCCACCTGCATTGAGAAGCTGGCCTGTTGATTCAAATATGCACACCGGCAGTTCCAGTAGTGGTCCAGTAACTGGGTTGGCCCTAAGACTTCTTTCTCCCCTAAGGATTGGTGGGCTGCTCCAACTTAGCACTCTTGTTAGTGCTGTGCCAGCTGATGAAATCCTAGCAGTGGAACTTTCCACTGAGCTGTTGCCTGCATCTACACACAAGCTGGTGGGCCATGGGGACCCTAGAGCTAGGCAGCTGTTCCTGCATTCTTCAGCTGGCCTGTCATATCCCCCCCCCCCAAAAAAAGCACTCACTCACTTTGTTGTAGCATAGGCTCCTTGGCGGGTTATCTGTGGATGGTTCCAGCAATGTCTGAAGCCCCAGGCTTCTATACAAGGTCACATATGGAGCTAGGGTTGAGTTCTGGCTGCCATAGATAGGGATTAGGGCATGATTCCCTTACCTGCCTTGCCCTACAGCAGGAGTCATAGAATCATAGAATTCCAGAGTTGGAAGAGACCACGAGGGCCATCCAGTCCAACCCCCTGCCATGCAGGTAATCATGATCAAAGCATCCCCGACAGATGGCCATCCAGCCTCTGTTTAAAGACCTCCAAGGAAGGAGACCCCCACCACGCTCCGAGGGAGTGTGTTCCACTGCCGAACAGCTCTTACTGTCAAAAAGTTCCTCCTAATGTTGAGGCGGAATCTCTGTTCCTGGAGCTTGCATCCATTGCTCCGTGTCATAGGTCTCATCTAAAGTGGGAATTGTCCTTGCCCCCAAGAATGTGAAGTTGAAGACCTAGGAAAGGAAGAGGAGAGCCAAATGCAGCTCCAGTTTTGTAGACCTCCCCACCATCCAGGGACACATTTCCTTGCATATATCTGTAAGTGGCCACATGCTGTCGGTAGGCAGGGCCACACTAAAAGTTGGAAAGGTGCCTCCTTTTCTCTTTTTGCCATGCCTTCCTTCTCTTTCTCTGTCTTCTCTCCCATCACCACCCCTTCCTCCTCCTCACCATAGTGATCTTCTGGAGAAAGGAAGAACAGATCGCTCTTCCATAGACTTGAAGCAATCAATTGCAGATTACTGTTGGGACCTTTAGCTTGGCAGGTGTGATGAGATCACTTCCTCCTCCCTTCCTCTACATTTTCCCTGTCCTGTCTTAGCGTAGCTGCAACCCTCACAGTAGCTGAGGAGGAAGATTTCATGAGAAATATGATATTAAAAAAATATTTGAGGGTAACTAGGTGTTGAATCCAAATGATTCTTAAATTGTGGGTTTTAAATTATGAATTTTAAATAAGGATTAATTGTTTCAACAGGTTCTTTAAAGTCATATTTGCATTTCAAATTGATATTACATGTTTTAATAGATGTTATATGTTTTTAACAGGTGTTATATGTTAATCTGTTTTGTTCCCCACCTCGATCCATAGGAAGAGGGGGGACAACAGCAATAGTATGGGCAGTTAAGAGGCATTCAGTTTACAAAAGACCTGCCCCTTGCAAAATGATAATGTGAAAAACTACTTTCTTGATTTGGATCAACACAGCTGTCTGCATTTTCGGGAGATTATAGGACACAGCAAAAAGCATGTCAGAAGGTCACTAGGAGAACAGGAAGGTGAAACATTATCACATGATGTCCTTCAGTGTCCTAGGGGTGTAATGCAGGCATGAGTATGGCATCCCTTTTTATTAGCGGCTTTCCTCCATCAATGAAAAAGGGAAGCCTCATCTGCGGCAGCACTACACCCCGGGAACAGCTGAAGGACATGGGCATCTGATAATGTCGCCCTTTCTGTTCTGGTGATCTTCTGATGCAGTTGGGGAATGCATTTTTTTTGCTACATTCCCCCACGTCTGATAATCTCCTAGAACTTTTTTTGGGGGGGGGTATGGCAATGAGATGGTCACAATGAGTGCCTTCACTTCAAAACCCACCATTACACCAGTGATAGCTAATGGCTGTGATGTCAATGGGGTGAATTCATTCTGGGGTTTAGTCTGAACTATCCAAGGTGCTGAATCTATTCCAGGGATATAATCCAACACTTCCTTTAAAGTTCAGAGTAAAACCCAGATCAGATCCACCATCCCTCTGAGAGTGGTGCCACCAGCTTCCACTGCATTACATCAGTGGTTTTCCCAACATCTTGATTATAAGACAAAAGTCTGTGGCAGAAGCAGTGACTTCCTTCTGCTGTACAATGCCATAAATAATAGTGGGGGTGGTGATGATAGTAATGATAATGCGCTGCACATCCTTTTACTTCATAAAAACAAATGCTGTTCTGCTTCTCCATAAATCAACCGGGCATTATTAACTTTGCATCTTACTCTTCTTATCTCTTCATCACCTGTGGTGCTATAGCCTCAAGGTCTTGCTAGGTGTGGCTCCAGCTATCCTAAGCATTTTGTCCTTTCTGTGCCTGCCTCAACCTCTGTTTCTGGCAACAGTGGTGAGGTTGCCTGCGCCCCCCCCCCCTTAACTTTCTGCTGTTTCAGGTCTCCAGAAATGCTGTCTAGTTCCATGTAAACATCTGAGTCCTTGTCAGTTGCAAGGTCAATTGAACAAGCAAGCAGATTTCAAAGCCAAAACACAGAGGAAACCAGGACATTTTAAAAGCATCTGAAAAAAAATGGGAGGACAGAGGATTACGCTCTGATGGAATCATAGGAATATAGAAAACTGCTTTATACTCAGTCAGACCATTGGACCATCTGGGCTGTTACCATTGATTCTGACCATCAGCAACTTTTGTGGGTTTCATGCCAGTTTGCCCTATCATGAAATGCTAGGAATTCAGTCTGTGACTTCTGAATGCTAGGAATATATTCTATTATGGCAGCACCTGAAAGCCAGCATGGTATAGTAGTTTGAGTGTTGGATTAGGACTCTGGGAGACCAGGGTTCGAATTCCCACTTTGCCATTGAAGCCCAATGGGTGACTTTGAGCAATTCACACTCTCTCAGCCTCAGAGGAAGGCGATGGCATCCCCACTCTGAACAAATCTTGCAAAAAAAGTAAGAAAAAAAGAAGATCCTGTAATAGGTTCACTTTAGGATCTCCAGAATTTGGAAACAACTTGAAGGTACACAACAAGAACAAGAACAACAGTAACAATGGCAACACTGTCCCTCCTGAGTGCATTGGAGACCTCTGCATTGACTGGGCACCTTTTCTGATGACCAGCATTTCTTCTGGCAAGTTGTCTATTTCCACTGAAATGACTAATTCCCCCTTCTTGTGCCCAATAGGACTTTATCAGATAGGGCTGTAATTGCAGAATTACTGCATGACAGTACTGCAAATAGGTTCCCATTATTACATGATGTTGTTGTCCTCCCATGGTCAATGTGTGCTCCACCCATTACTGGCTTATCACTTTTTATTGATGGGAAAATCTGTGAATAGCCTTCAATATCATTCTTTTTGAATCATAGAATCATAGAATTGCAGAGCTGGAAGAGACCACGAGGGCCATCCAGTCCAACCCCCCTGCCATGCAGGAAATCACGATCAAAACATCCCCAACAGATGGCCATCCAGCCTCTGTTTAAAGACCTCCAAGGAAGGAGACCCCACCACGCTCCGAGGGAGTGCGTTCCACTGCCAAACAGCTCTGACTGTCAAAAAGTTCCTCCTCATGTTGAGGTGGAATCTCTGTTCCTGGAGCTTGCATCCATTGCTCCGTGCTCCGTTTTGCAGTATTGACAAGCGTGCAAAATCATGTCCTGTTTTAAATGATTACAGTGTAAATGGGCGGTCCTCTTTTGTCCCTCCCCTTTCCCAACAAGAATACAGGATGAACTGTCACCTTTTCTTGGTATGTTTTTATCTTTGTTTAAGTGTTTATTTGTTAATGTATTTCTTTATTCATGTGTTTCTGGGGCATTTAAGCAATGTTGCATCTTCGTGTAAGAACAGCTGAAATTTCACCCATACAAAATCACAGAAGTAAAATCCCATTCTTAAACTGCTAATTGTGGTTGTGGTAATGATTCTGTGGTGGCAGTATTGTGTAATTATAGCTAGTATTATGCGATTACAGCGACATGTGATAATTACTATAATCATGCCACTATGTTTCTGCTTTCCTCAATAGTGGAATTACATATTTTAAAGACACTAGTCTGATAAAGTCCTAAATCTGCTCATGTGGTCACTGAACCTGAAGTGAGTATCAGCTCTCCCCTTTTTGCTGGGTGCCTTTGTGAGAATTTCCTGAAAGGTTATGTTCCCAGGGAAGACACTTAGCTCCCTCTCTGAGATGAAGGCTGGAACAGGAGAGTCACAACCGGAACTGGTTAGCCGCATACACCACCTGATTTAAAATTAATCCTGGACAAACCTCCGCTTTCGACCCCTTTGAAGATCAAGGAGGAAGGGAAAATCCACCCTGCCCTGCTTGGCTCTTAATTGTTAGCAGCATCCAGGCCTCTGAGAGAGGAAGTACTGACCATTTGACCACTGAGGGTAACCAATTATGCCCTGGATGTTTATGAAATACATCAAGTGGTCACCAGTGGATCAAGCTGTAAGCAAATGGCCCCTTGAAATTTTCCACCTTATTACTGGACAAAGAATGCTGTGTGTGTATATAGAATATTCCTGGGGAAGCAGTGGGACATTTTTGTCAATTTAAGGTTGAGGAAGCAGAGTTGCATATGAAGTGCCATTATGCATGGACAAACATTGCAAATAGCTGTGTGTGTGTGTGTGTGAGTGTGTGCACTGCACGGAGTTGTGCCTTGAGGCACATTATTCCTCAGTGCACATTGTGTGCACAGATGCACCTGAAGATTGGGTTGTGCAGGCAGGCACAACCACCACATAACTGCATGAGTATAAAATTATGCTGAATCTCCTCCTGGAGAGCCAGCATTGTGTAGTGGTTTGAGTGTTGGACGAAGACACTGGAAGACCAGGGTTTGAATCCACACTCAGCCATAGAAACCTACTGGGTGACCTTGGGCAACAAGTCACATTCTCTCAGCCACAGAGGAAGGCAATGACAAACCTGCTCTGAACAAATTCTGCCAAGAAAACCCTGTGTGAGGTCCACCTTAGGGTCACCATAAGTCAGAAATGACTTGAAGGCATACAACAACAAATCTCACCCGGGTAGGATCTGTGCTGAACATGTGTGTATAGGAGCAGAGCCAACCCTACCGTTAGGGAGAATGAAGGAAGGTGAAGTGTAGGTCTCTGGATGTTGTTGGACTGAAGCTCCCAGTGCTCCTTACCATTGACTGTGTGGACTTTAGGGCTCATAGGAGTTGCAGTCCTGTGATTTCTGGAAGGCTTCATTCTGCCCACTCTTGAAGTAAAGTGGAGTAGCCACCCCAGGTAGCTAATTGAGGGTTGCAAAACATGGAAAAGGCAGAAAGTGGTTAAGATGAGGATGATGGTGATAATGTTGATGGATGATTCTTTAGCTGGGGAGAGGTATTTGTCTACCTTCAGTGCCATGTGTGGGTGGAGGGAGGTGGTATATGCTGTTCAGACTTGAAATGTCTTGGGATGGCCTGTGAACAAGAAATGGCACCTACCATTAAAAAAATGGTGGAGAATATTTTGGGCAAAACATTGTACCCCCCTTGCCCCCAGGGTGGTGGTACATGAGGTTTGAGAGAATCTCAGACTTGGTGTCCCCCCCCCATTATTTTGTTTAACAGAGTAAATGTTCTCAGCCATTTCTGGCTCTGCTCTGAGTTATGAACAGGTGGTTCAAAATCTCTGGGATCATTTCGAAGAAGTCTACTGCAAGGCTGGGTCTTGCAGTATGTATGTCTCTGCCCCTGTGTAAAGTTATTTTTTTTAAAAAAATAATTAATTATGGCTTGGGGGCTAATTCCAAGTTTAGTCCCAAACACAGTAGACCCATTGAAATGAGTAGGATTTGCTAGCCACTCCCACTTAGGGCAGTCTCCTGGACATCCAAGCTTACTCTCGTTGGGACTAAAATTTAATTTAGTCCACAGTTCCAAGCCCTCATAATTAGTTACCAGTACAGTTATAATTTTTGAAAATACTTCTTTCCTTCTTGTTACTCAAAAGTAGCTAAAATAATTCCCGTTTAGTTACTTCATATGTACGAGAATGCTATTGAGTGCTAACCTGTGTCACAAAACACACCCTTTGAGAATGCCAATAAGCCAGGTAAATGGTTGGCACATCTGTTAAGAGGAAAAAAGGAAAAAAATAATGTGATTGGTATTAAGATTAATGGTAAAGAATATAATGATCCGGATACTATCAAAAAAGCTTTTGTAACATTCTATTCAAAGCTATTTAAGAAACAAGAAGTGGACAAGATAAAGATGATGGAATCTATAAACAAAACACACCCAAGAAGTCTGGCTACCCCCATGTACTATGAAAGTAACAAAAATGAAGTTATACCACACAAAAGGGGTGACTTTATTCCTTCCTAAAAAAACCCAGAGCCACCTCCTGCTTTTCAGCAAGGTTACGTGTGCCAAGAACAATTGCCATTAAGGAATGACTGTGGCACTTGTAATATAACAGACGTATTGTTTAGTTGTTACGAAAATCAATTAATTACAAGTAACTAGTTGTTTGTGACTTCCAAACTCTGATGTGTGTGTTTGCATAGGAGTATATACATACCTAAATACCCCAAAGGCACCAGATCCTGTCTAATCTTGGAAACTAAGCAGAGCCAACTCAGGTTAGTACTTGAATGGGAGACCGCCAACAAATACCAGGTGCTGTAGGCTATATATTTCAGAGGAAGGAACTGACCAAACCACCTCTCAGTATTCTTTGTCCAAGAAAATCCTATGAAATTAATGGAATCGCCATAATTTGACAGGTGACTTGAAGGCACACATAGAAACACATATACACACAGTGGGTTTAAGGAGGACTCTCATGTTCCTTCTTATTTCTAAGTCACCAAAATCAGGCCATGGGGCAGCTGCAATTAATTATTAATTAAAACATTCCAGGAGAAGGAGGAGGAAAAATTTTAGTGAGGTGGGGGTGGTGAAGGAAAACGTACACATCCTCTTTCAGGAGAGGAAAGTTGCATAGGTGGGGGTAGAAAAGATTTGGAGCACACTCCTGTGGTTCCGACGCATCTCCCCTGCTCTTTGATTCAGTCTCCTCCTACCTGACCTCCATCTTGAAAATCCAGGTTTACCAATGTGGTTTTGCTTAATATGTTCACACATCCTAGGAGGAGGAGAAGGAGGGAAAGACTTCAGTGGAGAAGGAAGAGGGAGGGGGAAGGCGCACATCCCCAAATCTGGGAGCGTGGGACTGAGATGGGTTCCTCATGTTCCAAGGTGTCACTTTTACGGGGCAAATCAATCCCACATTCCCCATCTTATCTTGAAAGCAAGAGAAGGACAAATTACATTAGTAATGCTCTATCTTGTCGGCTCCTGGTGGACTCACATAACCTACCAGAAGAGAAGGAAGTGGTTGTATTTTATAATAAGATGTGACAATGCTTTTTTTTAGTGGTTGTGGTGGTGGTTGTGGGAGAAATCCAGATTACCAAATAATAATCTCTCTCTCTCTTTTAAAATGGATAAACTTCAACACACTTTTTTGCAGCTTTATTTTCAAAAAGAGGTCTTGGCAGCTAATACAACCCTAAAAATGGCAAATAAATCCAGTCTCAAATATATCAAAGTCAGGGAGAAAAGAATGACATAGAACAGGAGTGGGTAACGGATGGCCCAGCGGTCACATGCAGCCTCTTGACCCTTACTTTTGGGGCTCCTGAAGTCCCCCACCTGCCCCCTCAAAGCCACATAACCTCCCTTTTTTTGAAGTGACATATTTTCAGGCAGTTTTTGCCCCTAAACCACACAGAAAGTCCTCCCAAAGGGCAAAAACACACAAAAATGCCCCCACACCCCCACAAACACACCAGAATCTTGTACTGTCCCTAAATACCTCTGTTTTTTCTCTATAGTCACACTCTATAGACATACTCTTTCACCGTAGGAGAAAGCAATGGGAAACCTCTCCTGGGTCAGCTAGCTAAGGTGGTCTAGCTTCCACAGCACTGGCTGCTTTCCCTATTACAGTTTGTTAGCATGCCCTACTGCCCCCTCCCTATAATATCTCATAACTAGAAATATTGGACACTTTGAAGGGCTCAAATAAACCGGGATGATCTGAAAGGAGGTCAGGTGAAGGTTACAAAGACCTGGGGAGGTGTCTTAGAAATATTTTAGCAAGCAAGCCCAACCTAGGATTGTATGGAAGCCCTTCTAGTAACCAAAACCATTAAGGTGGTATGTGCTAATTTCTTCTTGGGCACCTCAGCAGTGAGTCACCCATCCTAAACAATCAAGTGACTTTTCCAACCCCAATCCCAAGGAAATATCCCTTCAGAACGTGTGTGTGGGGTGAGTTTGACAGCAACGAAGTGGCCAGAAGTGCCATTTTGGAGTTTTGCATTGTCGATTGTGCACTTTATTTGCTGTGCTGAGGTGACCAAACAGCTTTTCTAAGTGGAAAGTCACCCTTGTGCACTTTAGATGTAAAGTTTTTTTTTAAAAAAATACTGTGCTGTGGCAACAATTTGTAGATAATAATAATGTGAGTAAGTCGCTCCCAGCCACCATCTTGATTCGCAGGCATGGCTGCATGTGAATTTCAAACATGGATAGCTTTGCATTCCAACGATTTTGCAAAAAGACCATGGAGTCAAATGAACACTGCTGTGAATTTGCCTTAATGCACAACAACCAGCATTATATCCTCTTGTCTAGACAAGCCCTTACAGTTTTGGTGCTGTGGTGGTATCACCAACTTCCACAGTGACATAAGAAGTCTCTAAGTCCACCTGTCCCCAATAAGTGCCTGCCATTGAAGATAGGACATGGGGAAACCTGGAAGCTGATGACTTAATGTAAGGAATTTTATCAGACCACACATTACTGGTGAAGAGTGAGGAGGAAAGAGAGACATAAGATAGCCCTGTATCTTTACTAACATCTACTTCTGGTTTAGCACTAGAGGACATCATTCATGACACACATGGACCTATCTTGGAGGGTGGGGAGATACACGAACACAGAAAATCTATGCAGAGATTTAGGAAGGAAAAATAACATTTCTGTGTGGGCTTGAAATGTTATATGGATGTTTAATCAATGGTCCCAATAAAAATATCCTCTCCTTTGTTTTTTGTCTGAGCTCAGATCTTGAAGGAAACATCAGACTAAATAGGGCAAAAGGAAAAGGTCTATAATTTCAGCCTGTATAATTCTTCTGAGGCACTTTCCTACATAGACCTCTCTCTCTTTTTCTTTCTCTTTCTCTCAGCCTCCTCTCCAAATGCTCACCCCATGGAAGTGATAACCTGTAGATTTGGCAATGGACATAACGTTTTACTAAGGGAGCTTATGCAAATATTATTGCAAGTGAAATGAGGGTTTAATTCTATTATCTATAGCTTTTCTTTCCTGGGGGTCAAAAGTGCAGAACGTGGTCATGTTGCCTTTATAGACTTGGAGAAACAAAAGCCCTGTTTTGAAACCAAATAATTAGTCATCCAGAACGAATGTCCCACACAACCACTCCAACCCACTGAGGGGGCTGGAAAAAGAGTTTCCAAGACTTCCTTTCCATACATATACAATCCTCTAGTTGACATAGGATTGCCTTCCTAGACTCCTTCATGAGAAATCAGATTATATTCCTGTGTGAAGAAAGATTGTGATGGTGATGAAGATTTGTCTGCATAAAACAAGATGGAGGCTTCTTCAACTGTACCTTGGGGCTTGAGCTAGAGTCGAGACTCCAGGGGGTTGTCTAAATGGCGAAAATGCTCCTCATAGAATTCGAGGAGAATACGATTTGTCTAAATGCCATCCCACAACAATCTGCAGTATTCGGAAGGGGGTGGTCAAATCCACTAAAAACTCTGAAAGAAAAGCCTTCGTGGCTTTTCCTGAAGTTTTTAAAAAGCTCAGTGGGGAATATGCATTCTCGCTCATTGGGACAACCAATTCACATTCCCCATAAAAGCGGAAGCCTATTGGTTGGATGTGGGCAGGGGGCAGAGCTTGCTAACAAGCCAAGTGTCTGGAACCGCCATCTTGGATCTTCGACTGAGTGATCATGTGCTGAAGCGACAAAGCAGTCTTTAAAAAATATTTAAGCAGAATATCACATGTTTGCACATTAGATATGCTTAAAAACCTCTCCATTGACGTCCCCTTGTCGTGGGAGAGAGGCTTGCGTATCCTAATGATGTCTTGAGCTATGCTGGCGGTGGCATAAAGCCACCGGTAGGGTCTCCCATGCCAGACAGGTCAAAACCAAAGGGTCTGACAAAGAACGTCAAAGGGCAGGATGGGCTCTCTAACCTTATGGCAACCGTCCTAGGAGAAGGAAAACTCTAATCCCAAACCTGGGCAGATGGTGCTTGTCCAACCCTGTAAGGTCAACCATATAGGAGAAGGAAACTCTAATCAAACCTACCACCCGAGGAGCTCGCTGCTACATCCATGCTTGCAAGGCCACGGCAGATGAACCTTTGGTTTAAAGGGTGAGGCCAGTTCTGTGCACGCTGCGCTCCACCAGAAAAAAATCCATTGCATAGGTTCGATGCTTAAAAAATACTGTTTGGCAGTGGCAATTGATTTGCAGGCATGCCTGTTGGAACAGCAAAAGCAAATAGCTTCACATGCCTGCGATTTTGCAAAAATCAAACAAACCCCCCCCCACCATTAAGACAAATCAAAGCTGCTTCAAATTGGTGTTACTGTGCATCAATCCACATTTTCCCTCTCATATAGACAAGCCCCATGTATTTATACCAGACCTTTTCCATCAGAAGGCTTCTGCTGCCAGTCATATTGTACATTAGCTTTCTCCAACCTGGAGCTCTCCAGATGTTTTGGATAATAACACCCAGCAGTCCCAAGCCAGTATGGTTGATGGCAGAGATTTCAGCATTAATAGAAAGGGCTTAACACATTTTGTTAACTGTTCATGAGCTCAAAAATCTAATTCTTTTATGTTAACATTGGCTGGAGAACATTTTTAACTCGTATGTTAATAATTGACATTAACATTAGGAACCATAGAATTGATGGAGAAAATGGCATAGATCGCTTTGGTTGATGCTGCTGCCCACAAGTGGCAGATTTTTCTTGGCTTCTTCAAAAGTTCTCTTTTGGAAATTTATGTTATTTCCCCCAACCAAACCCATTCCAGATGACTACAAATCCCACAATCTGATTGCTGGCTGGGGTTTGTAATCCAACCTTGTACCCTCCAACATTTCATAGATGAAAATGGGGATACATTTGGCCAAGCAATGACAGGGAAGGCAGAGGTTTTTAATGAGGAAGAACACAGGTTAGGAGAGGCTGCAGCAGTTTGCTTTGGCCTGAGCCTATTGGGAAGGGCAACACTTTCCCTCCTTTTGTACACAGAGCTGTTTGGAATTGGAATACATTGTTGCCTGGGAGTGTGGTGGAGCCTCCTCTATCTTTAAACAGAGGCTGGATGGCCATCTGTTGGGAATGCTTTGATTGTGTATTCCTGCAGGGCAGGGGTTGGAATAGATGGCCCTTGTGGTCTCTTCCAGCTCTATGATTCTGTGATCCTGTAAGTTAGGCTGAGTGAGAGTTAAAGCCCTAAGGTCTCCCATAGAGTTTCATACGCAAGTAGACATCTGAACCTGGTTCTCTCCAGTCCTACTAATCCTCATACTCTAACTCATGGGAGGAGAACTTGTAGCCCTCCAGATGCGGTTGGACTAATACTTCCACCTTCTCTGACCATTGGCTAGGATGATTGATACTGATGGGAGTTAGAGTCCAATAACATTCGGAGGGCCATAATTTTGCAGTCCTGCTCCAACCATTATGCTGGCTCTGTTGTGTCCAAGCATCCAACACAGCAGCCCAGATTTCTCTGTAGAATTCAGGAATAATTGTCTGAAGGAAAACAACAACCCTAAAACTCTCCCCAACACAGGGTTATAACAACAGTCATGACCTCAACTCAGGGCATTTCTTGGGAAATTAATGACCAGTTGGGGTTAATGTGCCAAACCAATTCTCCCAACTGACCATTAATTTAAAAGGAAGGCCCAGAGAGTCAGCTAAGTTTTTTTTTGTTTTTTTTTTGCATACAAATAATATATTGGCAAGTTGAGGGTATGGATGCCCCCTCCTCCTGTTAAAATTCCAAGGGAACTGGCTAGGGATAGATGGGTTGGTTTGTTCCTGGACAGTATCAGTTTTGCATGTGTTCAATCATAGGTCTGCACCGTACTATTTCTCTGGCTGTTTGTGACTTAAAAAAACTCACACCCCTGCATGAACACTAACATTACTTTTAATACATTATTTTAACATGTTGAACAAATACGCATGTTGGTACTCACGGTGTCCTAAAATACACATTTTTTGGTTTCAGCTGAAAATGCACATATTTAACCTAATTTGAGTCCTTTTTTGTGAGCCAGGCAGTATTGTGAAAAAATTAGAGAAGGGCAAGAAGCAAAGGGTAACTAACTCAGTTCTGATCCATATTTTAGCCCGGGAACTGCGAATTGCATTGGTTTGCTGGAAAAAAAAATTGCAACCAAGTGAAATCTTCAACAAAGTGACATGGTCCAGGAGACCAATGTAACAAAATTGTCTGGCATCCTGTCGGGAAGTTAAATCATTGTAAACTGATTTATGACTGCATAAGGTTGAATTCTACTACTGTGCAATAATCCCAATGCACAATGTGTCCTGATGCACAATGTGACCTGTTGCACAATGTGAGCCTCCATTGTGCAACAAGATATCTTGCACAGTGCCATGGTGTGCATCGTTGCAATTGCATGGTTGCTTATCATGCCAGTGACATAGCTCTGCTATCATACAGTTATGTGTTGTAGCTTCTGATGCAGGATCTTGGCCTTCATCTTGCTTGCTCAATTGGTGAGATGCCAAGAAAATTAAAATGTATCCATGGGAAGTACCCTCTTCCCGATGGACTGGAATCCCCAGACTAGGATGGAAAGAATATTTGCAATTATTTGTCCCCAGATAAAAAGCATACAAACCCAGGTGTCTGGACTATTGAGAGGAATATTAGGGCAATGAGGTTTTTGTGCGGGTTTCCCCGGTATTCAAGTGTCCCAAAGTTTTGAGGAGGAGTTAATCTGTGGAGAAATACATGTGGTTTTTTTTGTGTGTATGCAAGTTCCAAGTTCTATGCAAAAAATGCAGTTTCCTGCACAGGGAACATGGGATTATTTTGCAAAGAAGCTGTGGCCAAGATCCCACATCATCATCACAGTAACTATGACTGACATTAGCATTGTAGTTACATATGACTATTTCCCCCCAAAACCTACCTACGTACCTTGGCAGTGCCTGACCTGAAGCGTTTCCAAGGCACTGTATATTGGGACAGTAGGAAATGATGTCTGCATTGCTCTCCTGGTCATGGGGTGCATTGTGAACAGGCAGTTGGAGAATTCCCCAAGGGTCCTGCCACAACTGCCTATCCCAAGGCACCCTGTGATCAGGAGCACACTGCAGATGTCATTTCCCAGTGCCCTGATCCTTCAGTACCCTGAAAACGCTTCAGCCAGGGTGCTGCCAGGCTGCAAAGGTAGGTTATGAGGTTTGGTCATTTATGCCTGTAAACATGAATCCCCAGCAGTTACTATATTGTAAGTCCTGCTCATGATACTGTAACTTGCTGAACATGATGCTAGCTGTTGTTTACCTCTCTGCTGAACAATTGCTTCACAACACTTTGGGGCATTTGAATATGGGGAGAATACCATAGCGAAATATACATTTTCTTCTACAGCAGGTTGAAAACTATAGTAATTATTTACCTTTGCATGCAAGGATGAAAGCATTGAAGATTTATATTCCTACCCCAGGCCAAATCTTCTGTGTGGTAACCTGTAGGAAAGTCTAACTGAAGCCAAGGAGTCTTACTTTGGAGCAGACACGCATACAATTGTGTGCTTCATTGGAAGAGGAATTGATTCATGCCTGAATTTTCATTTTCTGAAGATTTAGAAAGATCACCTTCAAAGGGCTTTTACCTCCCCTTTCTCCCTTCTTCTGTTCCTTTGTTTGCTCTGCTCTGCATCACACTCCCTCTGAATCAGGGGTGTAGTGGGTGGAAGGAATGGCATTGCCCCCTAAATTAAGAATGATGAACCTCCCAATGAAATTTTCCTTCACTTTTCAAATTCCTACCATTGTAGTAACTTCAAACATCAGCTCAGCTTTTAGAAAAAGAGTGTAAGCATCCCAAGTAAAGGGACAGCCAAAGTTACTCAGAGAATGTGAACAGCAAATGGTAGAGTTCTAGGTAGGAACAATGTTCAATATCTCATTTTCTGCAATCCTAATTATTTGGGGACTAAAGGAAAATTTCATTGGAGAGCAGAATTCTTATTTGAAGGAGCAATTTCCTTATCTTGCCCCATCCATAGCTGCACCCCTGCTCGGCGTTTGGTATAACAGGAGACTTTCTATCGTTATAATTCTATAACTGTGAGATTGGATAATGTAGAATTCTCTGTAGCTTTCTGCATGCTTCAGTCATTAAAAACATGCACTCATCTGAACAGGAAAATATGAACATGAAATCAACATAGGACAAAAAACATTCCTCTGTGCAACAGTGAGCTCAAGCAGTAAGTACAGACAGATTGCAACCCAAATTGGTGCTTCTGAGAATTAGGAGGGAAATATATAATCCTTGGGGGAAATCCCAATGTTTGCAGAAGTAGGGAAAAGAAATTAGGCAGGGTGGGGCAGGAAATGTAAATAGTGCTGCTAAAACAGTCAAATTAAAATTGTGCATACTCAGTAGCTATGATATGCTAAGTTTATGTTGGGATGGGGTGATTGGTGGGGAACAGGAATGGGGATGGAATATCATGTGAGAGGGCATGGTGTTATCCTAAGAGGTAAGGTGTATGTTGGATGCCAGTGTCTATTTTAATATTTGGGGGAATTATTAGCTCAAATAGAAGGCCTACAAGAGGAGGCTAACTTCAAGGATTATTCCACCTATGTATACCAGTACTAACTGTAGAGGAGGCTCCAGCTGAAGTAAAATAAAGTATTTTATTGGAATAATATAGACTAACACACAAGAATACACACTCTTACAAACCATACAAGGCTATTAGAAGAGAAGGCAGGAAGGGTTGGCTAGAGAGAGGTCTAGGAAGTGAGTGATGGTTACTAGTCTTGGAGAAAGAGCGTTCCGTGTAGCAAAGAAGCTCAGACTGGGTCTGAAGGTGGTACAGGGGGTTCCGATCTGCAACGTGTCAAGAAACAGAGTGGTCAGCTCTTCTGCAACACACATTGCCATGGTCAAGGGTATGATATTTCTAACCCATTTTATGCCTTGGAGGTGTGTGCTGGCTGTACACACACATACAAACTGTCTTAACTGGTTTTAAATCATCTTGTTATAACTTGTCACATTATCTGATAGGCTTTTAGCCTGTTGAAATTATTCTTGCTTTTATAAATTGTTTTAAACTGTTCAAACTGATTTTAATGTATGCTGACCTGAGATCCTTGGATATCGAGTAGGACTGTGGCTGTTGAGTGCCTTTAAGCCAGTTCTGATGTAAGGTGACCCTATCATGTGGGTTTCTTGGCAAGATTTCTTCATAGATGGTTTGCCTGTCCCTTCCTCTGAGACAGAGCAATTGTGACTTAGCCAAGTTCACTCAATGGATTTCCATGGCTGAATGGGAATTCAAACCCTGGTGTCCAGAGTCATGGGCCTATCTATATATGTATAGATAGTAGTCATATATATATATATATATATATATATATATATATGCCCCCAAAACCTGGAGTGACCCGCAGTAGAGACAAGTCACAGCAGCTGTGGCTTGTCTTAATGGGTCTTGCAGCCCCCGTAAACTTCACATGCCTTCTTGTGTTGGCATCCTTTTCCCATCTCTTGCATCCCTTCCCATCCTCGGAGGCTGGAAAGGATAACCAGTAGCTGCTTGGCCAGCTGCTCGGAGGAGGAATGAAGGAGTGAGGAGAGAAACTCCTCTCTACCTCAATGTCCAAGTGACTAAGCAGGCTAAGGCCAAAAACCAACATGGAGACACCAGGCACTTGCCCAGTTAGCAAGCCCTGCTCCACACTTGTCTGGCGAATCGGTGCTTTCTCTCCTATGGGAAAGGGATTCAAAGCAAATCTCTTGGCCCAGCAACCAAGAATGTGCACCGCCCTTGCTGTCTTTTTAAAAATGCTGGGGAAAGTAGCAAAGACTTTTCCTTCAGAGTTTTTGATGTTTTTGTTCCCCTTCTTCCCAATAAGATGATACGATGTGAGATCCCATTAAGACAGCTAGGATTCTTCTCACATTCCATGAGGAGTATTTTCACTGTTTAGACAGCCCCACAATTCAATGCTCAAACCATTATAAAACACTGGTTCTCCTGGGAGGAATATAAACATTTAAATAAATGAATGATGCTGAGCCCAATCTAGCCAAAGCTTGTGCCTCAACTGTTTTCCAAAGAGTGGAAAATGGCATCCATGGAGTCATGAGCTCAGGGGCAGTGGCATGGACTTGATCTTTGCTCCTGGAAAGGTGTAACCTCATCGAAAATACTATGTCCAGTTCTGGGCACCACAATTCAGAAAGGGTATTGACAAACTGGAGCATGTCCAGAGATGGGCAACTAAAATGGTGAAAGGTCTGGAAACCATGCCTTATTAGGAAAGACTTAGGGAGCTGGGTATGTTTAGCCTGGAAAAAAGACGGTTAAGATGCGATATGATAGCCCTGTTTAAGTATTTGAAGGGATGTCACGCTGAGGATGGAGCAGGCTTGTTTTCTGCTGCTCCAGAGACCAGAACACGGAGCAATGGATGCAAGCTCCAGGAACAGAGATTCCACCTCAACATTAGGAGGAACTTTTTGACAGCCAGAGTTGTTCGGCAGTGGAATGCACTCCCTTGGAGAGTGGTGGGGTCTCCTTCCTTGGAGGTCTTTAAACAGAGGCTGGATGGCCATCTGACAGGGATGCTTTGGTCATGATTTCCTGCGTGGCAGGGGGTTGGACTGGATGGCCCTTGGGGTCTCCTCCAGCTCTACAATTCTATGAATTTATACTTGGCATAGTACAAGAGGTTTCTTAACTGACTTTTTCTTCATTGCTGGCCACATGGGGGCAGGCTTGGATCTGTCTTACAATGGTAGGCCTCCTGGCTGCCTGACCAGAGATGCTTCTGTTGGCCTGCCCTTTGTTAGCTTTCATTCTTCAGCCCCTACAGCTGGATAGATGTGCTTTACACACATAAACACAATCAAGACAAAAATAAAAATAGTTATAAAATAAATAAAAAAAATAAAAAATAAAAAAATAAAAAAAATAGTTCAGGTTCTCTGACTATGAATCCACCCATGTGCAATCTAAGAGCAAAGGCACATATCATCATCATCATCATCATCATCATCAACATCATCCAAATGGAGTGTGGTGGACTCTCCTTTGAAGGTTTTTAAACAGAGGCTGGATGGACATCTGTCAGGAAAGCTTTGATTGGGTATCACTGCATGGCAGGGGGTTGGACTGGATGGCCCTTGTGGTCTCTTCCAACTCTATGATTGACAAATATCTGAGTGAAATCGCCATAGATAGGGTCACAACAGCACAATTTCAAAAAAAAATTGATACTGCTTGTAAAATCATAGAATCATAGAATTAGAAGAAACCACAAGGGCCATCTAGTCCAACCCCCTGCTATACAGGAATACACAATCAAACCATTCCCAACAGATGGCCATCCAGCCTCTATTTAAAAACCTCCAAAGAAGGAGACTCCACCATACTCCGAGGCAGTGTATTCCACTTCTGAACAGCTCTTACTGTCAGGAAGTTCTTCCTAATGTTTAGGTGGAATTTCTTTTCCTCGAGTTTGAACCCATGGCTCCGTGTCCTAGTCTCTGGAGCAGCAGAAAATAAACTTGCTCCATCCTCCCTATGACATCCCTTCAAATATTTAAACATGGCTATCATGTCACCTCTTAACCTTCTCTTCTCCAGGCTAAACATACCCAGCTCCCTAAGACGTTCTTCATAGGGCATGACCACACCGTGCAATGATATCTCACTGATTCCTAGATTTTAAAATAGACCTGTTAGACTGTAAAACTAAAATGATGACGATGACATCAACGATGATGAAGAATATGATTGATAATAACACACCCTCTGACATTTCATAGATGAAAACTAGGACTCCTGTGGTTGAGCAACATCTGAGTGTGGTCAAGATGGTGAAAGTTATGGATGAGGAAGAACACACAAACTAGGAGATGCTACAGCAGTTTACTTTTGCCTGAGTCTACTGGGAAGGAAAAGATTCTGCTCCATCCTCTCCTCTTTCCTCTGCTGGCTTTTGTTTGCAGCAATAACAAGTAAGCTGAGGACAAAGGGGGGAAGTAGGAGGAGGAAAGAGAAACTGGAGCATTTTCAAAGGGAGGACAGAGGATTAATTGGGACTGTTCCTGCCAAACCGGGACAATTGGATGGTATGCTATGAAGGATAAGTTCAGACATCTGAAAAAAGCAATAGTCTTTTGTAGCATTTTTGCCATGGCTCCTTCCTAAGGAATCCTGGGATTTGTAACTTTCTGAGGGATTTAGCATTCTCTGCCATTGTTTTCAGCTGCTTTTAAAACTGGGACATTTTAAAAGCCCCTAAAAAACTGGGATAACAGAGGATTAATCAGAACTGTCCCGGCCAAATCAGGACAACTGGAGGGCACGTGATGATTCAGCACAAGAGTGACATGCAATCAAGTGTTTCATTCTGGAGTCTTCCTGTAAGTTTTCCAGCCTTACACCAACCATGTAGCAATATTCTCTCCATTCCACCCTACCTGCTGCTCCTGGGAGGGGCAGCAAACTGGGGCCACCTTTTTTTGGGTGGGGTGTGTGTCTTGGTTTCAAGCCTTACCAAAATTGTAGATCCTTGGTTGTGACATGACCTCATGCTGTAGATCAGCCTAGAGCATGGTGCTGTCAGTGGTGTGCCAATGGATGATTATTGCATGGAGTTCAGTGCCTGAGATATGATGATAGCTGGATAGCTTTAAAGAAACATTTCGACAAACTCTTGAATGGCAAATCCATCAGTAACTATTAGACATGATGACAGCCTGGCCTTACTTCCATCTTCAAAGGCTGTATACATCGGAATGCCAGAACCTGGAAGAAAGGAGTAGAAATGGAAATATACCCACCTTTTGGTATTTTCACCATTTGATTCTTACCAGATTGCCAAGATCCACTAGCTGGATCTTGGTGCAATCTATAAATTGGTATATAAAATTCTCATAGAATCATAGAGTTGGAAGAGACCACAAGGGCCATCCAGTCCAACCCCCTGCCATGCAGGAAATCTTGATCAAAGCATCCCCGACAGATGGCCATCCAGCCTCTGTTTAAAGACCTCCAAGGAAGGAGACCCCACCATGCTCCGAGGGAGTGTGTTCCACTGCCGAACAACTCTGACTGTCAGAAAGTTCCTCCTAATGTTGAGGTGGAATCTCTGTTCCTGGAGCTTGCATCCATTGCTCCGTGTTCTGGTCTCTGGAGTAGCAGAAAACAAGCTTGCTCCATCCTCAACGTGACACCCCTTCAAATACTTAAACAGGGCTATCATATCACCCCTTAACTGTCTTTTTTCCAGGCTAGACATACCTAGCTCCTTAAGTCTTTCCTCATAAGGCATGGTTTCCAGACCTCTCACCATTTTAGTCACCCTCCTCTGGACACCCTCCAATTTGTCAATATCCTTTTTGAACTGTGGTGCCCAGAACTGGACACAATATTCTAGGTGAGGCCTGACCAAGGCAGAATAGAGTGGCACTATTACTTCCCTTGATCTAGACACTATACTTCTATTGATGCAGCCCAAAATCGCATTAGCCTTTTTAGCTGCTGCATCACACTGTTGACTCATGTTCAACTTGTGGTCTGCTAGGACTCCTAGATCCCTTTCGCACATAGTCTCATTCAGCCAGGTCTCTCCCATCCTATATCTATGCATTTCATTTTTCCACCCTAAATGCAGTACCTTACATTTCTCCATATTGAATTTCATTTTGTTAGCTTTGGCCCAGCTCTCCAGTCTATCTTGGGTATGTTGCCATTTTCAGTGTGGTGATTGGCTGCTTAGGCACTCCTTGAACATCCAATCAGCCCTCAGCAGCACCTCCTTGGTCTACAATCATTGCTGAGCTGTGGCCCTGTCCAGTGGAATCATCGCTCTTCTGCCGCTGAGTGGAAGCCTTCCCAGGCCAAACGGGACAGCTATCTGTTCCAAGTGTCACAGTTACTGAGCAGCAACTAGCTGGCCACAATGTTGTGTTGGTGAAAGCTTGGATGAATCCAACAAGGGAGGCAGGTTAGGTAGCTGTTATTCATCAAACGCTCGAGTTTAAACTAAGACTGCAAAAAACCAGAGCAGTTTTGCAAAGGAGCTGATAAGAAGCTAATCTCTTCCCCCATTGAAAACAAGAGCTTGCAATAGCCAGAGGCTAGAGATGAAGGAGATTATCAGACAGGAACGCAAAAAGCGTTCCTGTCCCACAATCTCCAATCCCATCCCCATCACACTTACCTTCTCTTCTGTCGACAGGCAGCCCAGTAATGAACGGAGCTCTAATGGACTGAGAATGAGGGAAATTCAAAAATAAAAAGTAAAATAAGAAGAAAAAAAGTTTAAAAAGCACATAAACGCACTAAAAAAATAACAAGTAACACAGTAAAGAGGGTAGCCTACCTTGTTTTTGTGATCCCACCAGAAGTGTTCTGGCAGGATGCTGTATTCACGGCAGGACAATGGAGCGAGGTTTCAGATCCTGGTAATGCTGGCACCAAAATGGGATGGCTGATCAATTGATGACTTGGCCTGTCAATAAAAAGAAATACCAGAATAATGACAGCGGATGCCGTGTGATATTGGCATCCTTTTGTGTTCCGATGTTGTTATTCTGGTGCCACATTAGCAGCATCTGATAATCTCCTTAGTTAGCCCTGAATATTTTCAGATGAGGGACGTTTTTATATGGGATGTTACAACTGCTAAAGAAAACACTAACAGACATATATATGCTAGTTTTAGGACTGAATTTGAAATAATATTGAATTTAAGTTCTAAATTGCAAATAGTGTCAGGGGGAGACTACTGATAACTTAGAAAATCATAGAAAATCATAGAATCATAGAGTTGGAAGAGACCTCAAGGGCCATCCATTCCAACCCCCTGCCATGCAGGAATACACAATCAAATCATTCCCGAGAGATGGCCATCCAGCCTCTGTTTAAAAACCTCCAAAGAAGAAGACTCCACCATACTGCGAGGCATTGTATTCCACTTCCGAACTGCTCTTACTGTCAGGAAGCTCTTCCTAATGTTTAGGTGGAATATTTTTTTCCTGTAGTTTGAACCCATTTCTCCATGTCCTAATCTTTGGAGCAGCAGAATTTAATTAATTAATTAAATTAATGATTGATGAACTAATTTTAGTCATCAGAATGTTTGACAATAGATTCAGAACTTCTGTATTCAGTCCAGCATGAATCCAACTTTTTTGGCTGTTGTCTATTTTCTTGTGGTTGAAACTTCTCATCTGATAATGGTGCTCCCATGGCTTGCCACTGGATCAGAGGCAGAAGAAACAAACTTGAATGGCTACAGGTAGCCCAAGCTATTGATCACTGGCTCACGATCAAATACACAATATATATTTCAGCCAAGAATGTGATCTATCCCCCATGTCTTTTTTTGGGGGTGGGGTAGGATGGAGGAAGACTGGAAAAGGATGAAGTGAGTGGGAAATACCAAGTGGTTTTTTAAAAGTTTGTTTTAATAAAGAAGAAACTTTGAAAAATGTGTTTCATTTATGGCGAGCACTCAGCTAACAAAGCCTGATGATATTGGTATGGCAGTTACAAGTGAGTTAGGCCTTAGGCCTAGAAGAGGGTGTGTTTGTACAGATGGCCCCCTGTCCTTTAGATCTAAACCTATTACTTAAATTTTCCACATAACAGCTTCCCAAAGATGTCTTTGAAAATTTTTAAAGGCAACATGGACTTAATACTTTAATATAATCAGACCCGATTCGATACAGATTGCTCAGTAGCACCGAGTATCTGGGGATGTATCTTGGGTTGTATCTAAATCTGGACTTCCGTGCATAGTTTTTGTGTCTGAAAGCTCTCCCCAAGCCCCACGGTCTGCAAGACGGCTCAGGAAGCTTAGCTGAAATATGAACCATGTGCCTCAAGTTGCCTCTAAGCCCACTCATCTTCCTTTTGTCTGTTTGGATAGCCCTTGAGCCTTGAAAGACGGGGAAGGATTTCTCAGCCGGCATCTGAACGGTCATGCTTTGCCGGAGTGTGGAAAGACAAGCACTTTCCCTTCAATCCTGTCCCCCGCATATTTTGGGGATGGGAGTTTGTAGATACTGTCAGTCTAGACTTTGAAATTAGACAAATACCCCCTGAGAAATACAACCCCAGTCAAGGCTCTGAATGGAACATGTTGCCCCCTCCAATAAAGAAGATGGCTGATAGCCTCCAAATGATGTTCCATCAGTGAAGCAGGAACTGTGTCCTATGGGTTGGATCTACGTAGACTTAGGGATTGCCTATACGGTGAAAATACCCCTCACAGAATTCACCTGGAAAAAGAGCTGTCTTAATGGGATCCCGCATTGTCTCAACATATTGTGAAGGAGGAAGGCCAAAAAGAGGAAAAACTACATGAGAAAAGCATTTGTGATATGTGCATTTTCACTCGTTAAGACAAGCAATTTGATATGAATTGCTTCCCCATATAAGACAAAACACTAACCTGATTGGCTGGAAAAGCAGAGGAGGTGGGGCTTGGTTATGGGGCAAGTACCTGCTGCCACCATGTTGGATTTTTGCCTTAACAAGTGATCACTAAGGATAAAACAGGTATTTATGCTATCTTCCCCCCCTCTTTTTTTTGAAAAGGTGGAATATCGCTTGTGCGCACCATAGAAAGAGGTTTAAAAAAAACGTTTGAAGGCAGCACATTTAAAAACATGAATAATTCACTTGTGGCTGCCTGTCTCAGCTACAGACATGTGTAGTTTATGGAGGCTCTAAAACTATTAAGATAGGTCACAGCTGCTGCAACTTTTTAGTCACAATTAGGCTTGTTGTTGTGTGCCTTCAAGTTGTTTTGGACCTTGGAGAAGAGGTGACATGATAGTCATCTTTAAATATATGAAGGTATGTCACATAGAAGATGGAGTGAGCTTGGTTTTTGCTGATCCAGAGAGTAGAACATGAACCAATGGGTTCAAATTGCAAGAAAAGAAATTCCACCTAAATATTAGGAAGAACTTTATTGTAATAACTGTTGAACAGTGGAATACGTTGCCTTGGGGGGGGGGGGTGGATTCTCCCTCTTTGGATGTCTTTAAGCAGAGTAATGTAGATTTGTATTCCTGCATTGATGAAGGTCGGACTAGGTGGCCCTTGTGCACCCTTCCAACTCTTAAGATTCTATGATTCTATAAGTTGTTGTGTTGACTACAATGTTAGGTTGAAGCAAACAGGTCCTGAGTGTATGTTAGTAAAATGTACTGTATTAGTGTCCATGCATAGCTGATTTTTACCAGTTGATGTCCCTTTTGATCCTCAGGATTTTCATCCTTATTTTGTGTCCATTGCTATATAAGTCTTTCACTCCTACAGCTGGGTTTGGTAGAGTATTAACTTCACATGTAGGATGCCCAAAGTTCAATCTGTGGCACTTGGTTAAAAGTAAGTAGCAGATGATGGGAAAGTCTTCCCTATGAGTGGACCATTGCTCAACAACGTAGACAATACTGAGCTTGGTAACCATTGAGTCCAACTTTCTCTCCTAGAAGGCAACTTCCTGTTTTCTTTGTGTTCTGGTGAGACTATCCCATCATGAAACCAGGTCAGATACAAGCACTAACATTTTCAGTGGAATTACCTAAGATTGTAAGAAGGGCCATGTTGGAACAAATCAAAAGATTAGTTGTTCAGTCTTCCATTCACACAGTGGCCAACTGGTTGCTTTGGTGAAGCTCCACAAGCAAGACATAAAAGCAACAGTTTGTCACAGTTAGCAATGGTATTGTAGCAATTTTGGGGAACGCCTAAGTATAGGCTCCTGCAGGCTGGGGATCTATCTTGAAATGGGACAAAGGCCCATTGATAAGTGTTCTGTTTGACTGATTTCCTTTGCTGAAGAGCCATCATTCTTTATACCACACACATGTTATGCTTGGTTTGCAACTACAATCAACATCCCCATGAGAGAAACCAATCCATAGGTTGAAAAAAGAGAGGGGAGGTGTGAAATCCATTGCTTAATGCAATTTAAGGATTGTTTGTGGCCATGATTTACAGAATTATCAAGGCCTGACATTTGCTGACCACCAAATTACCCTTTAAATTATTCAATGGTTGTGAAGATTATCTTTTGACCCCTTAGTGCCTTGGCCTTGGAACTCACCATAGCAATGTGCTGCAGTTTAAGTTCTTTAGATTAACAACGGATGGGTTCACTGTGGGATGTGTATGTGCCTTCAATTAACTGTTGACTTATGGCAACCCTATGAATTTCATGGGATTTTCTTAGGCATGGAATAAAATCATAGAATCATAGAATTGGAAGAGACCATAAGGAGCATCCAGTCCAATCCCCTGCCATGCAGGAATACACAATCAAATCATTCCCGACAGATGGCCATCCAGCCTCTGTTTAAAGACCTCCAAGGAAGGAGACTCCACCACACTACGAGGCAGTGCATTCCACTTCCAAACAGCTCTTACTGTCAGGAAGTTCTTCCTAATGTTAGGTGGAATATTAAGAGGTATTTTGCCTGTTCCTTCCTCTGAAATCTAGCCCACAGCACTTACTATTCATTGGTGGGCTTCCATGCAAATATTCACTGTTAGTTGGCTGCAAAAGCTGCCCACTTAAGCCCACTCTGTTTTTGTAATAGGGCACTCTAAATTAGGATTTCAGAGTGTGCTGGGAGTGGTCAAGGGGAAGAGATCAGTTTCTTCTAGTTTCCTAAAACAACTAGGGCAAGGGTCTGGGGTGTCCTCTAGCATTTGGTTGCTTCCATATCAATGGGGGCAGTGACTCTGCTGTCCGTTTTAATCTGAACTTCAAATGAGCTCTCTAGGGTGCTAACCCATATCTCCAAAACAGGTTCAGCACTTTGGATAGCTCCTTTAAAGTTTAGATTAAAATCCAGAGCAGATTACCATTGTACTGCTACTGCATCCAGATGTTTTCGATGACAACTCCTACACTCCCTAGCCATTGGCCTTGGTGGTTGGGCCTGATGTAAATTGACATTCAAAACATCTGGAGGACACTGGCTGGTCTACTCCTCAATAGGAACTCTGTACAGTTACTTTGGAGGAAGTTCTACTGAACTAAAGGGGACTGACTTCTGAGTTGAAATGGATAGGGTTCTACTATAAGGCAGAATCTTATGCCCAAGCAGATATCTTGAAAAAGTCCTATACACACACTTAGGACTTTATCATACACAGCAAAAACCATGGGATTACGATTTCCTGGTAGCGTGAATGGGCATGACTATCGCATGTTGTTGTCATCTTCGTGTGGTTACTCCATGCCCCAGCTGCGAATAAGGAGTTGTTTCTAATTGACAGGACAAGCTGTCAATAGATCATCAATATTGCTTTTTTCGCAATATTGAGGGTGCGCGAAAACACATCTTGTTGTAGTCACGAGATTACAGTATAAATGGAGCCCTGTTGGCACAGTGGTTAAATGCCTGTACTGCAGCCACAGCATTGTAAATTCTATCCTATAGGGCTCCAAGGTTGACTCAGCCTTCCATCCTTCCACAGGTCGGTAAAATGAGTCCCCAGCTTGTTGGGGGCAATTAACTAACACGTAAAACACTGAGGGAGTGCTTTGGCATTGATTTCCGCTAATGGAAGTTTCCGCTAATGAAAAGTGGTGCCTTTTTCATTGCCTCAGAACAGAGGGAGAACAGAGGAAGGGCGCCTGGGGAATGATATCATGTGATATTAGGACCCTTTGGCGATAAAGTGTCATTGTTTTCATGAGGTCCTTGGTTTTTTTTTTAAAGCGTCTGATAATCTTGGAGTTGTGCTATGTAGGATTGCCTTGTACTCTTGAATTTCAAAGGATTTTTGCTTCTGTTCAGTGAACACCTTTCTCCATGTCAAGCAGTGGGAGACAACCCCTCCCCCAAAAGAAATAGCTAAATTATGGTTGCAAATTATATCCAGGAATAAGAATTGTAAGTAAAACAACTTGATTCTGCCAATAATCCAAAGCAAATAGAAGGGTGAAGGGTGGCTTTTCAAAACTCCAGTGAGGCACATATGAAAATTGTTATGCATTTTCCAAGACCTCTGCTTTGTATAGGTGCTTGCATTTGACTTTTCTCGAGAATATCTTGCATATCATGGAAACCCCCTCCCCACTCCCCCACTTTTAAAAAATCATAAACTTTAATCATGTTCCTTAGGGAATGTATGCTTTGTTTCTCTGTCTGGTTCCCTCCGTCTCTGGCCATGTTTACAGAACCCAGACTTGAACTCAAGATGGCTTCTGTGGCTAAGCAAAGGTATGCTGGCCATGCCAGGAGATGATCCACCAGACAATATGTTTCCTCCGGGAAGAGGCCTTACTCCTTCTTTTGTTCTGGTTGTCTATCAGCCTGGATCAGAGGCACTGCTTCATGTTAGTCCACTGAACTTGGTGGTGGAAATTTGGAGCACAGAGTGAGCGAGAATGGAAAGGATGCCCTCTTCTGTTGAGTCTACCCAAGAACAAAGCTGAAATGATGAACTAGGATTTTTTTTTTAATGCTACAGAAGATAGTGGGGGAACTTAAGACACATAACTTGACTTACATGACTAACAAATACTACAACACTACAGTGTTAAAATGACAATACTTACATCACATATCCATACTTATCTATATACATACCTAAAATACATGCACATATATTTAACAAATGATTTCCCTTATCATCTTCTTATCTATAAGGTTGATTAATTCTCAAATCCACTGCTACCCACTTAATTATCCAAAAAAGTTTTCTAATGTTGTTGTAATTTACTAAATTATAACTAGATTCCTTTTCCTTACATTATTTATTCCAGTCTTTATTAAATCTCCCCAATTCTCCTTCCAAAGGGGAATTAAGTCCTTCCATGCATCCATATTCCTCCGGTTTTCCTTATCATCCGACAAGTTTGATAATCTATCCATCTCATACATATCCAGTACCTTTGCTATCCATTGTTTAACTTTGCTATCTATTGTTTAACTTAAGTTAATTGATCAATGTTTAAGTGTTTAATGTTTAATGTCTAATGTTTAATGTTTAAAGTTGTTGGGTGTGGTTAATAAATAAAATAATTAAAACAAAAGAAGTGGAAAAAAGAAGATAGTGGGGGAAATATGTGCTTCCTTTGTTGTTGTTGATGATGATTTTATACCATTATATCCCACCTTTCCTCCAATAAAAAGACTCAAGGTGGCTTACAGATTATTAAAATCAATACTGATTAAAAACTATAGACTTTATCAGATGCAGCAAATATGGCATCATAATGACAGCTAATGAATGTGAAAGGGTGCGCATACTACACGACGTTGTCTTTTAGCGTTCAACTGCTGTTAATAGGGAGTTCTTTTTAATGATGGCCAAAGCCATCAATCGATCTCTTGTGGCGTTTTTGTGCCGGTATTGCGAGTGTTTGAAACCACCATTTTCCTCTCATGATTACAGCGTCAATGGGCACAACAATTCCAGTTGACAACACAAACGGCAGGAACGAGACACTCTTTTTATGAATCTCCCCAGTTTACTTGGGAGCTTTGTTGAGTGTGTTTCTGTGCTTGTGTGTACATTTTATGTTTTTATTTTGCTGTTTTTTTGGGTTTTTTTTACCACACTCACGTCTTCTCATGAGAACCGCTGAGATTATGAACGTGGAAGTAAACAGCACTAGTGTTCATGCTCCAGTAATGCTAGGGCTGTTTTTTCATGCTATTACAGGTAAGTATGGTAAAAAGAGTTATTTTGCCAGGACAATTACGTAAAACAATATGGTGGGAAAGAAACGTTTTTGGAGGTTTGTCTGATAAAGCCCTATGCAAAAACATCAATGTGTGTGTATAGGTGATTAAAAAGCAAAGCAACAGCCTTTCTCCCAAGTTTGTCCTGGATCCCAGAAGGATGCAGTTAATCACTAAATATATATATATTTACTGAAACAATTAGCAAATAGAACTTATATATATATATATATATATATATATATATATAATGAACAAAACGTTTCAGCTTTGGTTTTCTTCGGCACCCTAAATATAAGACTGAACTGCATCCAAGGTCTTTTGGCTCTGTTTTCATCATTCTTCAGTGGATGGTGGTGTTCAGGCCATGTGGTGTTAGGATTTTAAAGTATATAAATCCAGAAATTCTCCCTTTTGTCCAAAATGCCTGAAGGTGATGGCACCTCAATACCAAACAGGGCAAATCAGAGAGGCTGTGATGTTCTGAGTTGAAATGCATGGACAGTGGTTGCTCCAGCTTCTGAGTCAGGATTGCAGATTTGTGGTTCTACAGCAGTAAAACCATTTAAGATTCATTAAAGACAATATAAAAAAAATGAAGAAATAGATTGTTACCACTTATTCTCTATAAAAGGGAACATATGGGAGGAGGTTGGACTGGATGGCCCTCGTGGTCTCTTCCAACTCTGCAATTCTATGATTCTATGATTCTATGAGATACACACAAGCACACACACACACACACACTTAAAACTAAAAAGTGAACTGGGGATGTTCATAAAAAGAGTGTATGGTACCTGGTTTTCGCGATCTCACCCAGAAGTCTTCTGCCCATTGATGCTGTATTCACATGAGCACAATGGTGCGAGGTTTCAAACGCTGGCAATACAGGCACAAAAATGCAACGGGAGGTTTATTGATGGCTTGGCCCATCAATAAAAAGGAATCGCTTTTGGACAATACAAAATTGCGAAAGGACAATCTCATATGATATAGGTGCCGTTTAGTGTTAATTAGGTTTTGTTATGATGCCATATTTGCCACATCTGATAAATTCCCTAGTCCAACATGCAAACTACTACCCCATGCTGGTGACACACTTTGGATAACTCATTTAAAGTTGTACAGAAACCCAGAATGGATTCTCAACACTCCACTGACAAGGAAGCTGTCTGCTGCTGCTGTGATAGGCCAAGATCCGTGACTGATGGGCTTTGTGTGCCTTTATGGCTTCCTTACAAGTGGGTCTGGAGGGCTTTTGACCACATCCCTCTGCTAGCTAGCAACAGAAAAAGACACCCCCCCCAAACCTTCAATGCACACAAGATGCAAAGCCAGAGAACTGTCGAGCGGTTTCCTTCGCTACATCCATCAGCCTGAAAAATGTTCAGCTGGAGGTTACCTTAATCTCATTTGAGCCCTAACCAACCATCCCAAACATGCTGAACTCTTAAGGAAAAAAAGCCCATTCCGGAAGAATGTTTACCTTCAGGGACTCTTTGCATGGTTGATGGAGTATCCACAATTCTCTCTGTGCCTTTGAATAAAGGAGATTCAATTTGGGGGGGGGGGTTGTTTTAGAGCTCAGTTAAAATTGATCAGAAGGCATTTTCCTGATAACATTTCTGAGAGTTTTTTTCCTTCTGCCTCCACTGAACCCCCCCCCCAACAAAATGGAGATTGCTTTGCAGAAGTTTTCCTCCCAAATATTTTGTTTTCTTTTACTTTCTTTTACTGAAAGCGTTTCTGCAGCAGAGAAGCCTTCCAGAGCTGCCTATGTGAAATCAGAAACTATCAAATTGGTGCTTGCCCATAGATTGATGATCTAAAAGGCCTGTCAGAAAAGAGATGGGGAAAAAGAGGGAAGAGGAAAACTCACACAAACACCAGTTCATAGGGATCGAAAGAATATTTGAAAATATTCCAAAAATGATAACACACACACACACACCCCTGGCATGAAGAATCCTGGCCTGATGAGAATCTTCACAGTTTGGGTGTTAGTCCATGCAAAATTTGTGTGTGGCTGTTTTGTGCAGAAAACAGCATTTTCTGTGCAGAAAATAATAATAATGATTCAATATTCCAGTGTGGTTGGACTGGATGGCCCTTGTGGTCTCTTTTAACTCTAGGGGGACAGATAGTTGGGAAAATTAACAGCAGATAACAGCTCATTAACTCACCATTGCAACAGTGTTCATTTGTCTTCATGATTTTTTCTCAAGATCACTGGTATGGGCAGCTATCCATGTTTGACGTTCACATGGAGCATGGAGCAGGATCTCATCAAGACAAAAGGTGAGGATTTTTTTCATTGTCTAGACAACCCCTAGGATTCTATGAAATGCTGCTTTCTGTGCAAATAAATAAATAAATCTGTAAATTCTGCTCTGTTGGCTAAAATCTGTCAGCAGAAGGGTAAAAAAAAAGGGACAGAAAATGGGTAGGACAAAGGAGGAGCTGAACTCTAAATCCGAACTTCCTTTCACCCAGGGACATAGCCCCAATACGGAAAAAAAGAAAAAGAAAAAAAGACAGGTCAGGATAACAATAGTGTTAAGTAATTTATATCATCCCTTTGCTGGAGAGGATTTCAAGTCAACTCAGATACAGCTGCCTGGTGTCACACTAACAAGCCTTTGGCCATCCCTACCTGTTAAGATTTCACTCTTAACCAGAATGTCAAGTACACAAATTAGTTAAATCTTTAATGTAGCACTAGACTCTTCTCTGGTTTTATTGCAAGAGGCTAAGGAGATTAGCAGATGTGGGGGAATGTGCTCCAAAACTGTGTTCCTAACCGTGACAGAAGATTGCTAGGAGAACAGAAAGGGCAACATTACCAGATGCCCGTGTCCTTCAGCTGTTCCCAGGGCGTAGTGCTGCCATGGGCGAGGCTTCCATTTTTCATCTACAGGAACAAGCCGCCAATAAAAAGGGATCATAGAATCATAGAATTGTAGAGTTGGAAGAGACCACAAGGGCAATCGTCTTTTTTTCCAGGCTAAACATACCCAGCTCCCCAAGTCTTTCCTCATAAGGCATGGTTTCCAGACCTTTCACCATTTTAGTCTTACTCACTTATTCACTTTGAGTGACTTATTCATGCCTGCGCTATGCTCCCGGAGCACGGGAGGATGACATCGTCTGATAATGTCAACCCCTTCCTGTTCGCCTAGCAATTTTCTGACACGGTTTTGCTGTGTCTAGTAATCTCCTAGTACGGCTTGTTGTTGTGTGCCTTCCAGTCATTTCTGACTTATGGAGACCCTATCATGGGGTTTTCTTGGCAAGATTTGTTCAGAAGGGGTTTCCCTTTGCCTTCCTCTGAGGCTGAGAGAATGTGACTTGCCCAAGGTCACCCAGTGGGTTTCCATGGCTGCGTGGGGATTCAAACCTTGGTCTCCGGAGTCCTACCAATGTTCAAACCACTACATCATTCTGGTTCTCCTAATACGGCTAACCCTTTGAAAATTTGCCAGTTTACTAAGTACAGCCAGATTTCTTTTAACAAGACAGACACTGGAAAACCGCCATGGCTACTACTGTGAGCCAATGGTTATTTAAAGCACTAGATTTAGCCCAGGTGGATAAACAAACAGATAGAGTGCATAACAGACATGATTCCTTAAGACAAACAAGTACTTTCCTTAATAGTTGTGTTCTCTTTTTCTCCGGAACGTCTGTATTTTGTAGGCTAATGTTAGTCCCATTGACTTCAGTGGGACTTCTCTAAGTATGACTAAGTCTGGCTCCAACCCAGAATCTTACACAAACTAGCTCGACAACCATGATTTACCCATGTTGACATAATAATTTTTAATAATAGCCATAAAAATAATAACAGTAGATGGCAATTGCCATAACAACAACAGATACTAAGAAATAGGCAGCCCAACAAACCAAAGATTGCTGATTTTGGAGCAAGGCATTAACGACTGAGGAATTCTCTTTGACTGGGATGCTTTTGAAAAAAAAAAAGTAATAATTACTACTTCAATTTAACTTTTTCTCTTTGTTGAAATAATAAAAGTTTATAGGCCTTTTTTTTTTTGCTGTTCCAGTTGGCGCTGGCATGACTTCAAATCCTCGCAGGCTTTTTTGTACCTTTCCAGCATCTGCTCGGTTTATTCGCTCTTCTCTTCACTGAATTCTGCAAGAATAAGACGGGGAGGGAAGATTAAAGATTAAAGGAGAAGAAAGCTCAGATCATTTTTGCCCAATGGGGCATATTTGGCTTTAGCACTGGGGTGCTCTTCCCCGCACCCCAAATGTTTCATGTGAATGAAACTGTCAAATGTTTCCATTGCTAGCAGCAGATGTACAGCTATGAGCTAGGTGAGGTTGACTAAATGTCTCCGAGCCCTTTCCATTTTGCACACCAGCCAAATTCCACATGTGTCTCCTCTAGCCCTTCCACACTACACAATGATAGCATGTTGATTCCATTTTAATTGCCATGGCTGGATCCTATGGAATCCTGGGGTTTGTAGTTTAGGGAATCATGGAAGCATAGAGTTGGAAGAGACCACAAGGGCCATCTAGTCCAACCCCCTGCCCTGCAGGAATACTCAATCAAAACATTCTTGATAGATGGCCATCCAGCCTCTGTTTAAAAACCTCCAAAGAAGGAGACTCCATCACACTTCCAGGCAGTGCATTTCACTGTCCAACAGCTCTAACCATCAGGAAGTTCTTCCTAATGTTTAGGTGGAATCTCTTTTCCTCTAGTCTGAGTCCACCGCTCTGTATCAAGGAGATTTTCACACTACACTATTATAATGTTACTATTCCACTATATTTGCTATGGCTGCCTCCTGTTGAATCCTAGGATTTGCAGGTTATGGAGGGGCATTTATAACTCTCAGCCAGGGAGCTCTTAGTTCTCCCTAAACTACAAACCCCAGAATTCCACAGGAGGAAGCCAGAACAGTTAAAGTGGAATAGTAACACTATAACAGTGTAGTGTGAAAATCTCCTTACTCTCTGGAGCAGCAGAAAACAAGCTTGCCTTATCTTCAACATGACATCCTTTCAGGTATTTAAACATGTCCCCTCTTAACCTTCTCTTCTCCAGGCTAAACATGCCCAGCTCCCTAAGCTGTTCCTCATAAGGCATGGCTTCCAGACCCCCCACTATTTTGGTCGCCTTCCTCTGGACACGTTCCAGCTTCTCAATATCCTTCCTGAATTGTGGTGCCCAGAACTGGACACAGTATTCCAGGCGAGATCTGACCAAAGCAGAATAGAGTGGCACTATTATTTCCCTCAATCTAGATACTATACTCCTATTGAGTATAGTGGGGAGTAGGGAGGTCTACTTAGGGAGACCCGGAGTAGGGAGATCTACTTAGGGAGACCCTAAGTAGGGAGATCTACTTAGGGAGACCCTAAGTAGGGAGGTCTACTTAGAATTCTCTGCCAGGTTTTGTAGTTCATCTAGCTTACATGCACTTCCCCACTTGCTGCAGAAAATCCTGAGGCAGGATATTTACAATACAGGGTTATATGACTTTTGCTTGAAGACCTCAGGTGAGGGACTGCTGGGATTTGTAGTCCAACAACATCTGAAGGGCTGTATGATTCCCACCCCAACTTAGCCCAAAGTTCTTCCACTGAGCAGTTGGAATGGCAACAGTTCTGAGAAATGATTAGCTAGTCATGGTAAAAATATTGCTTGGATTTACTTTCTTTTTATTTATGAGCTTACAGTATATATATAACTAAAATATCATTTCTGAAGTGTTTGATTTTTTCCCCCCAAACAGAATTTTCTGCCCATTACTTTAAAAGGAATAGTTGGGTCCAATACTTTGTCATTCTTCAATCGATAGTTTAATTCTACCTAGGTCAATCCTCATTGAGTACAATGGGCTGCGCTGGGCAGGGCACGTTTCTAGGATGGAGGACCATCGCCTCCCAAAAATACTACTCTACGGTGAACTCGCCACGGGTCAGCGTAAGAGGGGCACTCCAAAAAAGCGATACAAAGACTCCCTGAAACAACACCTCAGGCTCGGCCAAATTGATCACCAACAGTAGTCCGCCCTGGCCTCACATCGGGAGGCATGGAGACGCACTATCCACAATGCTGCAGCCTTATTTGAGAACTCACGCTGAACAAGTCTTGAAGAGAAACGACAACGCAGAAAGAATCACAACCCAAAAACATCACCTAAGGAGACCTTCTGCTGTGCTTTTTGCAACCGGACTTGTTTATCTCGGATTGGCCTTTTTAGTCATCAGCACGCTTGCAGAAAGCGCGAGACAAGGCCTTCCTGAATCTTCGTTTGTGAAGAAAAGCCAGAGAGAACAATGGGCTTTACTCATAGGCAAGTGTATGTAGGATTTCAGTCTTGGATCATAGTCACATTGTATAATTATGTCACTTTAATTCCACTTTAATTCTAACATGTATAGTTCGACTCTACATATGTCTACTCAGAAGTAATCCCCACAGCACTCAGAAGCCTTACTCCTAGGAAGGGATGCATGAGATTACAGGCTTGGGTCTCTTTTTTTCATACTACACAGATATAGCACTTTGATCCCACCTTAAATTCAACAGTCATAATTGAATTCAGGGCATGTCTACTCAGACATAATCTTCATTGAGTTCAGCAGACCTTAGTCCCAGGTAAGCATGCATAGGATTACACTCATAGATTTCTTTCAAACTACACAATTATAGTTTGATTTCACTTTTACTGCCTTGGCTGCATCCTATGGAATTCTAAGATGTCCAATTTGGTGAACATGAGAACTCCAATGTCTCCAACTGTCATGATTTAGCAAGGACAGTTTGAATTAATCCTGTGCATTCCAACTTTTCATCTGCTTATAAAATGTCCCAGTTTCTTTTTCTTCCTCCTACTTCCTCTCTTTGTCCTCAGCTTACATCAATGGCTACAGAGTTTGAAAATCAAAAAGACTCTGTACTCAACACAGCAGGAGAAGAGAAGTGGAGGGGGTATAATTTTGCCTTTCTCAGTAGGCTCAGGCCAAACCAAACTTCTACAGCCTCTCCTAGCTTGTGTGTTATTACTCATTAATAACCTTTGCCATCTTGACCATCCTCTGATTTTGTTTGGCCACCAATGTCCCAGTTTTCATCCGTGAAATGATGGAAGATAAAACCCTGTGACTGGTTCACCTTAGGGTCACCATAAGTCAGATAGGACATGAAGGGCACAACAACAGCAATTATAGGAGATTATCAGACGACCCTATTAATCCATCACAGGGATGACAGGCGATTGCGAAAGGGCTTCCCTTTCAGATGACGTCATCCCTGTGTTGTTATGCTCCAGTGCCTCTTCTCTCTCTCCCCCCCCCCTGCTCCTTTTTATTCACCGCTTAAGCCATGAATTAACCCATCATTCTGTTTCTGTAATGGAACGATGGGTGAGCGAAAAGGTGCCCTATTATGCTGGCGCAATTCCAGTGTCACAGAGAGGTCTGTGCCAGACACTTCTGGTTGAGATCGGGACATCGAGGTAAGTGACACACTTTTTCTTACCTCTCTGGGTTACTTCATAGAATCATAGAATCATGGAATTGTAGAGTTGGAAAAGACCACGAGGGCCATCCAGTCCAACCCCCTGCACATACAGGATTGTGCTACCAGCCTCTTCTCTGGCTTTTAAAATTCCAGGAAACATTGCCTGCACACTTAGAAATATAATTTGGCAGCCATGAGGGCTAAAATCACAGAAAAACCTAGAGTCAGCCGTGGCCCCAAGTTCATCCCCTGACACAGCAGGAATCTGCAACTAAAGTATTCCCTTGGGGTTTTTAAACTGTGTTTTGGGGCTTGGTTTTAGTTTTTGACGTTTATTTTGCTTTTAACTTTTGAATTTCCCTTGTGAGAACGGGTAGGATTTCCTTTCCAGGAAGTGAATGGAGCTCCGTGAGAGCTCCATTCACTCCTGGACTGCCAGAGGGAAGAGGAGCATTTTTTTGCTGCATGAAAAAAGGTAGGTCTGAAAACTTTTATTTTTAAAACGTTATAGGGACGGGAGTGGGGTGGAAGAGAAGATTGTGAGATGGGGACACTATATTTGTCCCCGTCTGATAATCTCCAAACTCTGGCAGAGAATTCTAAATGCCTCGCAAAACTATAAATCCCAAGATTCCAGCAGAAGGAGCAGCAACCTTTAAAGTTGTATCCAAGGTCTAGAATGGCATAGCATGAAAGAGACCTTAGTCCTTTACTTTATCTTACAAGAAGGCAGATGTAACCAGACCCCGAAGCCTTCTTGTCACAGGAGGAGGGGTGCTAGCCAGAGGCCGTTTGATTAGAGCTAACCCCAGCACATTTTTCAAACAAATTGCATGAAATTTTATGCATGTTTCGAAGTTCTAGTGCTGTTTCTTGTGGTGTGAGGAGAGAGCCATGTTTTCAGAGTTGGAACCAGGCCCAGGAAAACCCTTTGGGATGTAAGAATCCCATCTTATCCAGGTGCGGCTGGAGCTGCAGGGCAGTCACCTGCTCAGAACAACCCTAACCCTTCGTTGGCCCCCTTTCATCTGAGTAGGCCTGTTTAAATGGGGGGGGGGAGGAGAGAAGGCTTTTCAGTTTGCATGCACTGGCGTTCACCAGAGCCTGGGGAAGTTCCTTTTTCAGGACTGCAATGTCCAGAATTCCCTAGCCACCATGGCCAATGGCCGAGGAATTCTGGGGTCCTGTCTAAATGGAGAAAATAATCCTAATGGAATTTGCACAGAAGGTGGTCTGTCTATATGGACATTCACATCGATACATCTTATTCAGAAGTGGGTGGAAGCCAAATCCACCATAAACTCCATTGAAAAAGTCTTTGCAGCTTTTCCCTGAGTTTTTAAAAAGTTCCATAGGGGATGCAAATGTCCGATCATTAAGATGGTCACATTCCCATTGCTGTGCCAAGGCAGTGAAAGATAACTGGCTGGACAAGCATGGAGGGAGGGACTTACAAACAGGGAAAGTGCCCACTGCCACCATGTTAGATTTTTGGCTAAGTGAGAGATTGGTAAGGTGATAAAATGGTGATCTTTCTCTCTCTTTTCTCTTTTTTTCTTTTGTAAAGGTGAAATATTGCTTGTGTGCACCATAGTAATTTTTTTTTTTTTAATTCAGTGGTGGCAGATTTAAAATGTTAATTTCCTAATGGCCACCATCTTGGATAGGGATCACGCGAAGTTTGTGGGGGCTGTAAAACTGTTAAGAGAGTTTGCAGCTGCTGCAAAGTGCTACTACTCTGGAGTAATCTGCCGCCCCACCTACAGACAGGACCTGGGAATTCCCAAATGCTGGGTTCTACTTGATGAGCCAGGAAGCCATCTGATCCCACATGGCGAATTTCCATCAGGAAGAGAAAGGTACTTTGTGTATGCTCAGAAGCATTCTCCTGCTTTCAGGCAGAGAGGATCTAGCCTTCAGCTTCAAAGCATCGCCCCACCCCATTAACAGAATGCTAAATTTCAGAAGAATCCCAGAATGGCAACTCACCCCCCCCCAACATTTCACAGATGGAAATGAGGACAGATGTGGACAATCAGGATCAGTGTTGCAAGATGGCAAAAGTTATTTATGAAGAAGAAGCTAAGTCAGGCTGCAAACAGGTTGATTTTGCCTTAGCCAACTGGGAAGGGCAAGATTCTGCCCCCTTCCTCTCCTCTCCTGCCGGCTGAGTTACTACTTTTGCACTTTGCAACTCATTTTCCAGCAACTGAGGTAAGCTGAGAACTAAGGGGGCAAATGAGAGGAGAAAAGAGAAACTGGGAAATTTAAAAGCAGCTGAGAAAATGGGATGACAGAGGATTAATCTGGACTGTTCCTATCAAATCTGGACACTTAGAGAGTATGGAACTGGAAGTGACATGATATTATTTTTGATCATGCCAGGAAGAGCAGTGGGGACTATGGAGAAATTGTGAGGTGTAATGCCCCTGCTCTCCATGTTGTCATCCATTCCTGTGCTATGATAGTCTGTTTCTATTAAACTGTAGTAATAATTTCTAAATTTACACCTGGACCCATCCATATACGACTTAGATCATGCACACATTACTCAAATCTGTGCCCACCTTTTGCAGCATATAGGTTGCCATTCCTCACATTGCCTTAGGCTCCAATCCTATAGCCCAGTAGTTCCCAAACTTTGGTCCTCTAGATGTTTTGGACTTCATCTCCCAGAATTCCTGGCTGTTGGCCAAGGTTGCTAGGGCTCATGGGAGATGAAGTCCAAAACACCACCGAGACCAAAGTTTAGGAATCACTGCTATAGTCACTTGCCTGTGAGCAAACTCTATGGAATGAAATGCAACTCACTTCTCCAAGATTGTACTGTGAATTCCTTAATTTCTTTCTGCAAATGGGTGTGTTCCAGCATGCTGTTAAGAGGTTTGTGGCATGGATGCCTGCAACATCTCAAAAGCAAACACAGTGTTGGATCTTCGTAACTAGCTACTGCTTTTCCTGGAAATTGGAAAACACATTCCAGAATTCCTGAAAACACATTGCAACACCTGCTCTGCCCACTGGTAACTTGATAAATTGTGTAACATTTTGGGTGTTGCTGGAGAGCAAAGCACCTTAGTGAACCAGATCCTGAATTCCACAATCTTCTCTGTGACGTACCAACACAGTACGAAGTATAGTGCTGACTTTTCTCTGTATGTTTGGTTCTAGTGAGTAAAAATAAATAATGTGATAAAAACTCAGACCAAAGTCCAGTCTCCCATGCTGCAATCATATCCTTCCAACATCATTTGCCCCCTTCAAAGGCAAGTGGATTTCAGAGGCATACTGCTTCTGACTACAGAGGTTTTGTATCTATCATGGCTTGTTCTTGTTTTGTGCCTTCTAGATCAAGGGAAGTAATAGTGCCGCTCTATTCTGCCTTGGTCAGACCTCACCTGGAATACTGTGTCGAGTTCTGGGCACCACAATTCAAAAAGGATATTGACAAATTGGAGCGTTTCCAGAGAAGAGCGACTAAAATGGTGAAAGGTCTGGAAACGATACCTTATGAGGAGAGACTTAGGGAGCTGGGTATGTTTAGCCTGGAAAAAAGACGGTTAAGAGGTGATATGATAGCCCTGTTTAAGTATTTGAAGGGGTGTCATGTTGAGGATGGAGCAGACTTGTTTTCTGCTGCTCCAGAGACTGGAACATGGAGCAATGGATGCAAGCTCCAGGAACAGAGATTCCACCTCAACATGAGGAGGAACTTTTTGACAGTCAGAGCTGTTCGGCAGTGGAACACACTCCCTCAGAGCATGGTGGGGTCTCCTTCCTTGGAGGTCTTCAAACAGAGGCTGGATGGCCATCTGTCAGGGATGCTTTGGTCAAGATTTCCTGCGTGGCAGGGGGTTGGACTGGATGGCCCTCGTGGTATCTTCCAACTCTGCAATTCTATGACTCTATGACTTATGGTGACTCTATCCTAGGGTTTTCTTGGTAAGATCTATCCAGAGGAGATTTGCCATCGCCTTCCTATAAGGCTGAGAGATTGGGACTTAGCCAAGGTCACACAGTGGGTTTCCATGGCAGAGTGGGGATTTGAACCCAGGTCTCCTAGGTTCCTAGTCCAACATTCAAACCACTATACCACAGTGGCTCTAGAATGAGGTTTAATGACATACATATTTAAGAGCAGTAGCAACAACAACAACAAAAAGAGGAACAATTTAATCAATATATAGTTTATCTTTCATCCAAGGTGCTCAGAATCATTGGCCGCTGGTGGCTTTTACATCAGCAGGGGCAGTGAATCCATTCTGGAGTTTAGTCTGAACATTAAAGGAGCTATCAAGTGTGCTGACCCTGTTCTGGTGCTAAGGTTCAGCACCTCAGCCAGCTCCTTTAACATTCAGATTAAAACTCAGAGTAGATTCATCATCCTGCTCTCATGGAAGTCATCTACTGCTACTGCTCAGAATTGAAAGCATGGGCACCCCTCCCATTTGATCTTCACTGCAACCCTATATAATAGGTTAGCACAAGAGACAGCAACTGGTCCAAGGTCACCCAATGGATATTTAAAACTTGCTTTCTCAATTCTTGATCTAACACCCTAACCACCAAGATGAAGGTTTTAGCAGTCTATAAACTGATCAAGTGGTTTTAGCAGTGGCTCAAGGCCTCAAATGCCCTCTGGTTTTGGATAATAAGAGATCTGTCCCCCAAAAGTATAAAACAGCTTCTCTGTGTGATTCAAATTAACTGTGATGAACCCAGTCAAACCTTGATCACTCCAACAACAGACATTAGTTCAAATACTTTATTGCAAGGAATCTAAGTGCACTGCATCAGGTGATTGACTATTCTGAGATTTGCCCACCAAAAGCACAGCAATAATATCACCGTTAGTTTTCACCTCCCCTCACCCACCTGACTAATGGGGGCTTGACTGTACAAAGCATTGACTCCTTAATTCCATTCCCAAGCACAATGTCCTTGAGCTGTCTGCAGATAGTACCAACACATTCCAGCCGGTACCAACTGTTCCCATCATGCCCTCTGCTCATGTCAGACTCTGGCCAACAAGCAGGCCTAACCAGAACTAACTAATACAACAGCATTTATCTATATAGCTAATAGCTAGAGTCATGACATTAACCCCTTCCTCTTAAGGAGTGTGCAGGGAAGGGGGTAAAACACACCTTTTCAAAGTACTTCTAATAATCAAATAAATTGTTGTTATGTGCTGTTGACTTCGACTCATGGTGACCCTATGAATGAGAGACCTCCAAGAGTCACCAATTGACTGACTCAGATCTTGCAAACTGAGGGCTGTGGCTTCCTTGGTTGACTCAATCCACTTGTAGTTCAATCTCCCTCTATTTCTACTGCCTTAAATCGCCTCCCAAAATTAGTACTCTACGGTGAACTCGCCACGGGTCAGCATAAGAGGGGCGCACCAAAAAAGCGATACAAGGACTCCCTGAAGCAACATCTCAGGCTCGGCCAAACTGATCACCAACAATTGGTCCGCCCTGGCCTCACATCGGGAGGCATGGAGACACACTATCCACAATGCTGCAGCCTTATTTGAGAACTCACGACGGACAAGTCTTGAAGAGAAACGACAACGCAGAAAGAATCACAACCCGGAAACATCACCCAAGCAGACCTTCTGTTGTGCTTTCTGCAACCGGACTTGTTTATCTCGGATTGGCCTTTTTAGTCATCAGTGCACTTGCAGAAAGCACGGGATGAGTCCCTCCTGAATCTTCGTTTGCAAAGAAAAGCCAGAGAGAGATGCAAAGCATTGTTGTTTTTCCAATGAGTCATGTCATCCTATGATATGTCCAAAGAATGATAGCCTCACTTTAGTCATCTTGGCTTCTAGTGAGAGTTCAAGCTTGATTTGCTTTCATATGCATTCATTTATCTTTTAAGCAGTCCACTGTATCTATAGGCTCCAGAAACTAGGACACGGAGCAATGGACTGCAGGAAAAGAGATTCGATCATTAGGAAGAACTTCCTGATGATAAGAACTGTTCGGCAGTGGAATGCACAACTGCCTAGGAGTGTGGTGGAGTCTCCTTTGGAGGTTTTTAAACAGAGGCTGGATGGTCATCTGTTGGGAGTGCTTTGATTGTGTATTCCTGCATGGCAGGGGGTTAGACTGGATGGCCCTTGTGGTCTCTTCCAACTTTATGATTCTATGATTTTATAAAACTTTCCCCCAGCACCACATTTCTAATCAACTGATCTTCTTGTCAGATTTCTTAGGGACTTCTGGTGTCCCTATGAATGAGAGGCCTCCAAAACACCCTATTATCAACCACCCTGCCCAGGTCTTACAAACTCAAGACCATGGCTTCTTGACTGAATAAATTCATCTACGGTATATTGTGGTTTTTCTTGTTTCTTAGTGTCTTCTGCTTTACCTAGCACCATCAACTTACCTAATGAGTTATATCATGATATGCCCAAAATATGATAGACTCAATTTAGTCATTTTGGCTTCTAGGGAGTTGCTCCCAGACACATTCATTTGTCTTTTTTAGCAGTCTTTCTGTTAACTTTCTTCAAGGTCTAGCTCTCACAACATACATAGGAACTGGAAATACTATGGCATTACAGATCAATAGCTAAATACAAATAGCTTAATACATTTTAAGTCAGACAAAACCCACCTTCTCACAGAGTGGGACCCTTCCTCCTCCTCCTGTATCCATTCCTTCCTTCAAAGTCAAACGAAGCAGAAGGAGGAGGAGGAGAAATTCAGACATAATAATATATCACAATGTGAAATGCCTGCTTATTAGGAAACCCATGTAAGTGCATTAGGGGCCGACCGCAGCTCGAATCTTGAGCCGGCTGGAGGATCCCAGCATGGGCCTTGCTCTAATCTGGATCAGATGGCACCAAGTCCAACATGTGTGCTGAATTTGGAAGGATGCCTTTGGAAGGTACTGGGCTAATGGGATGGCAGGGGGGTAAGGCTGTTGCTTCACAAAAGCAGCATAGAGCTGCCCAACATGCTCAAAGGGAGACCTAAGGAGCCAGCAGGATAGCTTGCCTCTGTCAATGGCAGATTGATCTCAGTAGGGTGACCTAGTTAAATAATTTTAGATAAATAAACATGGGGGCAGGGCAAATCCCATCTCCTTTTACCAAAGAGTTCCTTCATGGCCCCAACAGAAAAGGAGGAGGAGAAGGAAGGGAGGAGATGGAGAAAGCCTTGGGAAAGGAGCATTGCTGGGGATTTGGGCACATTTATACCCAGATTGTGCTTTTCTATGGATCTCTGTACCTCCCTTTAAACAAGGACAAAAAGATTTTCTTCCATATAAAGTCATTTTGCACGGTCTGAACCTGGGCAAACCAAATTCTGCCTTGAAAAAAAAAGCTGGATTTTGCAAAGCTGTAAAGAAATGAAATAAACTAAGTATAGTTTTCTTTGTAAGAAATTTCCTGCTCTGCCTTATTGATAAAAATTATGTCCACAGTAGCACATAAAATGGTGACAATGAATCAAGGCGTGAAAATGTACAGTTGTTGTTGCAATCATCTTTTTTTCTATTACTAGCTGTATCTGGCGTAACATATGCCATTAAAAAACTCCCCCCCAAAACACCTGGTAGACCTCATGACAACCTTGTAAGGTAGGCCTTTGGATTGTTAAATTCCTCCCCCCCTGCATCAGGAGTGATGTTATTGAACTACAGCTCCCATAATACCTGATAACAGCTTAGGTTATTTGGGGCTGATGGGTATCGGAGTCCAAAAAACATTTGGATGGTCACATTCCCTACCTATGACATCTATCTATCTATCCAGCTTGTAAAAGTACAAAAGGTCTTATTGGGAGAAATCCCTTCTCTGAACACCTGGAGAGATGCTACCTTTGACTTCTAATGAGACAACTTCCCATGTTCCTGTGTAATGAAGCCTCTTCTTTAGAAGAATAGAGACTGGAGTCTTATGTTATTTTAGGTGAAGGACAATTTGTATCTATAAGCATGTATTAAGAAATGTAGCTCTGATTCCCTTTTTGTGGCCTCCTTTTTGTCATGGGTGAATGATCCACTCAAACTCAGGTAGGAATTATGTGACACTACAGATGTGGAACTACAGCTCCCAGCATTCCTCACCAATGTCTAGGCTGCACAGTACTACTGGGCGGTACAACATCTGGAGGGCGGCATCATTTCCACCCCTGCCCTATGCATACCCTCCAACTGTCCTGATTTGGCAGGGACAGTCCTGATTAATACTCTGCCATCCTGTTTTCTTAAAAGCTGCTCTTAAAAGATCCCAGTTTCTTTTTCCTCCTACCCTTCCCCACAGCTTCCTTAAATTGCTGAAAATTGAGTCCAGAGTGCAAAAGTAGTTTGTACTTCATTACATCAGCAGGGATGAGAGGATTGGAGGAGATCTCCCCCTTCCCAGTTGACTCAGGCAAAAGCAAACTGCTGCCACCTCTCCTAACTTGTGTGTTCTTCCTCATTAATAACTTCTGCCATCTTAACCACACTCTGATATTCCTTGGCTACATATGTCCCATGTTTTATATGCAAAATGTTGAAGGGTATATAACTGATGCCTAGAGTTGCTGCTGGTAAGCCTTCAACAGGGCAGGAGGTGGTGGGAAGGGATGTTGAAAGGTATTTTGCTGGTGAGAAGGTATTTAACTGGAACCAGAAGGTGGAGATTGTACTCTAATTAACACCTTCATCCCTTGAGCTGATGGGGGTGTGATGGAAAAGATAAGGAGGTCCCTTAGCAAACCCTGGCTCAAAATATGACCTCAAAGAAACAAAATATTCCAGGCGCTACTGTAGTGGATCCAGGGCTCATAGGATCAAAATGCCTAGACCTTCTGAGTACCAAGATCAGTGATGTCATTTGTCCTATCATGCCTCCACTACTCCCTCTGAGCTTATTTATTTATTTAATTTATATCCCACCTTTTCCCCCAGCATGGGCAGCTTGCAGCTATTTAAAACAAAGTACAGTTTCCCCTTCATATTCGCTGGGGTTTGGTTCCAGGACTCCCCGTGGATACCAAAATCCATGAAAACTCAAGTCCCATTATATGCAATGGCATAGCAAAATGGTGTCCCTTATATAAAATGGCAAAATCAAGGTTTGCTTTTTGGATTATTATTTTTTAAAGAATATTTTCAAGCTGTGAATACATAAATCTGTGGATACCAAATCCGTGGATACAGAGGGACCACTGTACAACTAGAAAACCATTAATGCAAATGTTAAAAATACCTGATTAAACTAAAGTTCTGTTTAAACACACACACACACACACACACACACACGTTAAAAACAGTTTTAAAAAACCACATCCAGAACACAATAAAATGCAGACACAACACAATACATTAAATGTTCTGTCCCTTGCAACAAATTAAAAACCAAAACCCTACCTAAATAAAAAAGGTACTCCCCTGACCCGGAGACAAGGTATTACTGTGAGCTATCCCTGTTGTAATCTGACAACATTTTGGGGAGTGTTGGCCTTGAATGGACAATTAAGACCTGTTAGCTTTACAAAAGCCATGCTCTTGGTGGAGGTGAAAACTGCTAGAACAGGTCTGTTATTATGGATCAGCCTGGCTGTCTATATTTTTGGGCTCTTCGTGGAGACCTCGCTATGGGAACTATCATACTAAGCGCCTGCTCTTTAAAAATGCACCATTAAACTGCTGGTTCCAAGGTATTTCTCATTCTCAAATCACTGGCAGTTGGAATTAATTTTGTTCCATATAGCTCTTGGATTTCCCTTCTTCCTCCACTCTTTGCCTGGACCGATTCTGCCTAGAATGCCCCGACTCTTCCTGTATAGTTTGAAAACAAAACCGCAAGGCAGCCCAGCAGGGAGAGCAGCTGGGCAGGAGAGTTGCCATGACCTACAGATCAAGGGAGAATGTTGCAAGCCTGGGCTGAGCATCAAGAGAGCTTGTTTGAACTTAACAATGTCAAAATACTAGCAATCAGACTCTTTGAAGAATGCCTGGCAATGGTTTGCAACTACTAGGGAGGGATTCCTTCTCTCCCCTGTCCAGCCCTATAGCTTATGCCTGCAGCTTGAGAGCTCTCTCATGTGCCATGGGGTGAGGATGAAGAAAGAAGAGGAAATGTCAATTAATTAATTAATACCCAGCCTTTCAAGGGACTCAACATGGCTGGCTAAGGTTAAAAGCAAAGTCTGGCTAAAAATAGTGGCTGGCATTCTGCTTGGGATTTACATCTTCATCAATGTGCTCGAGATGGCAAAGGTTATTAATGAGGACAAATGCACAAAGAAGCCTGGAGAGGCTACAGAGGTTTGCTTTTGCCTGAGCCCGCTGGGATGGGCAAGATCCCCCTCCCTTCCTCTTCCCTCTGCTGAGTTAATAGAGTGCAAACTGCTTTTGTGCTTTGAACTCCGTTTGCAGCCATCGAAGTAAGCTTTAGACAAAGGGGGGAAATGGGCAGAGGAGAGAAAACCCAGAACATTTTAAATGCAGCTGAAAAAGTGGGAATGCAGAGGATTAATGGAAACTTTCCTTGCTAAATCAGGATAGTTGGAGGGTATGATCCTACTGCCCTGCTACCACCAGCTGTGGTGGAGGATGCTCTTCCATTGCCAGTATTCAATTGGCACTTTAGTTAGTTTTGGCATCCTACACATAACCCCAGAGTTAATGATAAGCAATTAGGTTGGGAAAGGCAGTGACATTCAATCCATTGAAGAACTGCAGCCTATCAGAATAGAGCACACTGGATGATTTGGACCAAAGGCTTCACTCCATAAAAGCAGCTTGATATATTTAGCCATGGCTTGGAATACTCCATGGCTGTAATGCTGAGTGTGAACAAAAGAAAAGACATTCCTTCCTTGCACTCCTCACTTAGTGGTATTTCTTGTGGCTTGCATGGCTCAAATAAATCATTAAATAAATAAATAAGGAGAAGCCAGGGAGGGGGCTTTCACACTACGCAGTTATAGCACAATATTTTACTTGAACCGCCATAGCGACATCCTATGGAATCCTGAGGTGTGTGGTTTGGTGAGGCTCTCTAGCTGGGAAATCGAAATGCCGTTCCCTAAACTGCAAATCCTGGAATTCATTAGGATGTTGCTATGGCAACTAAAGTGGCATCAGGATGCTATAATTGTGTAGTGTGAAAGGTCTTTCTTGCTACCATTTTAGATTGGTCAATAACAGAGAGGGGTAATTGTGATAGACCTAGGGGTCAATTCCATGCCCTAGGATCAGGTAGCATCCCTGCTACCATTGCCATGCATTGTTGGCACTTGGTGTTTTGCAACCAATGTGGGAAAACCCCACTTCTGTTTTGCCCAAAACAGATTTTCATGTCCAAACAAGCTGCTGCATGCTGGGTGACTTCTTTGAGAGAGGAATCACACCCTCAGAATACTGTGGGAAGCACATTTCTCCTCTCAAAGAAGGCACCCATTCCCAGAGCACCTTGATTTGGTTGCAAAGTTCAGGTTTTTGTAGCATAGTTTCAGCATGTTGCTGAAATTCAGCAGCATGTTGCTGGCTTCGAGGGGTTGGCGTGGAGGATACAGGGGCTTCAGAAATGATATGGGAGCTGTATGGTGCCTACCCTTGGACTGAGGGGCCATTTCTCTTGCTCCCATTGCTTCTGTGCTTTTACACTTAGTGGTGGAGAAATCACTGTAGCTTCTGAGCTCTTTTAACTTCATAAACAGGTAGGGACAGTGTGGCCTGTGGACTGCATGTGATCTCCCAAAATCCATTCTTGATGATCCCAGCTCCTTCAATTTTGGCTTCTTTTAGGGAATTTTTTATTGGAGTAAGACCATTCTACTAAAAAATACACCCGACCGCAAAAGGCCATAACAATAATACAAAAATAATACTAATTATTTTCCTCTTTTCTTACTAATACAAAAGTAAATCTATCCTAACACTAATGTATTTTTCCCTTTAATCTAAACACACTATAATCACATTATATTTACACATTATAATTATACCTACTTAGAAATGGAAAAAAACCAATAAAATATTAATTAAAAATAATAATACAAAATTAATAAAATATTTATTTAAAATATCATTTTATGTTATTGCTGGGGTCGTCTCACTAAACCACGGCCAAAACTTTTTCCAACGATGGTTTGGCAATTTCTCTTTTTCACTCAGAGCTAAATTTTCAATTACATTTTTCACATAATAGGCAGTGCCTTTTACATCCTGCAGATTTTGACTTTTCACCTCCTTTTGTCTCTGGAAAACTAACCCTAACATCACATAGCGGTGAAAACTTTTGTGGGTGGTATTTTTGAGTCACAATTCAGGAATTTTGGCAACTGACAGGGGTGGGAGATGAGTGAAGGATGTGGTTCTCCATGGTCCCATTGGGAGGAACCCCCAAACCCTGACAATTGGAACTGTAGTAGGTCCCCCTTGTTCTACTACCTTCCATCCAAATACAGGACATTCACAAATGAGACAATTTCTGTGTGCGTATCTATGAGAAATCGATCGATCGTGCCAGTGTGGTGTAAAACCACTACACCAATCAGTGTCGTACAAAGCACTGCTAAACTAGGGTTCAAATTCCCACTCATCCACAACAACTGGGTGACCTTGTGCAAATCCCACTCTCAGCCTCAGAGGAAGGCAAGGGCAAACCCCCTTTGAAGAGATCTTGCCAAGAAAACCCTGTGATAGGTTTGCCTTGGGGTTGCTCTGAGTCAGAAATGACTTGAAGGCACACAACAACCAAGGTTGTGTGAAATCACCTCAGTTTTCCATTTAAAGAAGGGTCCTTAGGAAGATAACCTGAGCTCAGTTTAATGAGGTGACACAACTCTCCACCTCTAGCCACCAAAAATGACCGAATGTGATAGTTTCCTTGTTGACAGCCATTTCAGGGAAGGGCATGGAGGGAACCATTTTCCTCTTGTCCCTATCCACAATGCAATAAACCTCACCCGCTAACACAGCACAAGCCTAGTAATGTTTTAATCACTAATTACAGGCAGGAGACACATCGGACATGGCCGAGGAACATTTTACTATCTGCACCTGATATATTTATCAGGAAAATTGCTGTTCTCCCAAGCAAAGCTAATTCGCCTCATCTGTGGAACGGAGCCATTTCGAGGCTCTCCTGTGATAAATTTAATATTGACAGTGCTACTTAGATGAGGAATCTCTCCCAGCTTGCCATTGGGGACGTGGTGTTTCTCAAATGAAGAAAATTTGTGGATGGTTTTTTCTTTTCTTTTCTGCAAAGAGTTGCATGAATGCTAAAGTTTGCTAGTCTTTTCTTGGAATTGAACTCCACCTTCTCATAAACAGGAGTGGCATCAGAAAAATAATAAATCAGAGAGTGGCTGTGTTTGTGTGTGTGAGAGGGCGGGGGGAAGAGAGTATTTCTGGCCTGGAATCCTGTTGGTGTCTTTTCTATGCATAAGTTCTCTAAGGAATTCAATGGACATTTTTGTCTGATGTGGAATGCCCACATTGAGTTCACAGTTGTAGAAGTGTGTTGTCCATGTGGTGGCCATTGCACATTTGATTGTGCATTGCATTGTGGATTTGGATGTGCATTCAGTTTTGCAGTGTTGCCATTCAAGAAAGTTTTGCAGCCCAATTCAATGTACAATTCCACAGGTGGAGATTTACACAAACATAATCCCAATGTAGCATCTCAGCCCCTGCATGTCTGCACATGTGTGGGGCCAGCTTTGACCCACAAATTACAGATCTGAAAGAGAACTAAAACATTTCACATCCAGTGGCACCTTAAACACTGACAAAATGCATCACATTTTTTTTGTTGTAAACCCATCATGAAAAAGGTAATAACAAAGGTGTCATTTTTCATAAAATTCACACCTGCTGATTTAAAAGTATAGATGCAAATTTAGAAGATATTACTAGAATGTAAGCAGGTGAGCTATGGGCTTGCTCGGTTCGCTAACTGTGGATGCTCAACTAGCTCCCTCCATCATGTTGCTGGTGTGTGCCTTCAAGTCCTTTTCAAAACTTAAGGCAACCTTGAGGTGAATCTATCATCGAGTTTTCCTGGCATGATTTCTTTAGAGGAAGTTTGCCTTTGCCTTCCTCTGAGGTTGTGAGAGTGTGACTTGCCGAAGGTCACCCAACGGATTTCCATGGCCAAGTGGGGATTTGAACCATGGTCTCCAGAGTTGTGGTGCAACACTCAAACCACTACGCTGCCCCCCCCTATCTATCAGCCCTCATTTCTTTTTTTACCAACCTTCTAAGGATCTGTTTTCAAGGCTTCTTACTCAACAAAGGATTACCTCTTCCTTGACCTGGCTTTATCCTTTTTCACTTGCTGCTCCAAACACCTGGAATTGCCTTCTTGAACATCTGCAGACTGCTCCTTCTTTCATTGTTTTTTAAAATCTCAATTGAAAATGTGGTTTCCCAAAGCTTTTGGAATATATATATCTCACTTGGGTATGCTTCCTTTCCCAGTGTGCTAATTGGTCACTTAGGAAACATACCCAACTAATCACCACCCACATGCAAATTCCCTCTCCACCTCCCAATCCACTCCTTTCACTCAATCTGCATCTACACCCCCAGCTTCACAAGGGCCCCTCCTGCCTCTCATTCCCTCAGCCACTCACCACCCACATGTAAAACAAGGCAACATTTTTTCCTAAAATAATAGCATGCAGCTAAACTGTGTGAACCTTTCAAATCTACAATAGTGCATGTTATGCTGGGTACAGCTAGTTTTAGTTTAATATTGTTTTATAAACTTGCATAGAATCATAGAATTGTAGAGTTGGAAGAGACCACATATTTTAGTTATATGTATTTGTCAGTTTGCTTTATATCATATCCCATTGGTTTATGTATTTTTATCTGGATAATTTGTTTTACAATTGTATTGCGTCATTTTATATTTGTATTTCTTCTTCCTATTCGTGTGTGTGCGCGTACAGATATTTTAGATTGTACAGCTTTGGCAGGGTTGGCTATTTCTCTTATTCTTTTATTTGTAAAGTGCCATGTACACTGATGGCACTGTATAAATAAATGATAACCACAACAACAACAACAACACCTGTGCCCATGTTCTTCCCTTCTTAGCATTTTTATACTGAAACAGAGGACAACTTTAGATGGGTTTCCTTGTTGACAGAGGGCAACTTCAGGTGTGATGCCATCTTCTGTGAAGCAGGACATATAGCTTCCCTAGAGGGAAAGGGCATGGCTAGGAAGGATGGCATCCTGACCATTTTGTTGTCTGCATACTTGAAGAAATAAGCTGAAATACAGCTGAAATGGGTAGATGCAGTTGGCCATGTATGGGGTTGAGAAGCTGAGCATGATATCAGTCATGCTCATGCCACAAAAGGTTGAGTTCTTAGCAGAATGGGACATGTTAGATGTGGGAGTAGGGAGGACTGAAAGATTATAGACAAATATTATTAGTTCCAACTAGAGTAGACCCATTAAATTAATTGGATTTATTTACATGTTGAACCACCATTCAGTAATTGATTCAATGAGTCTGTTTTTGTTGGAACTAACCAACAGGATTCAAGCCACAGTCTCAACTTCATCCATTCCATGCTCCTAATATTATCTGATAATCTCCCAGTCTCTGGAGCAGCAGAAAACAATCTTGCTCCATCTCGAATATGACATCCCTTCAAAAAATTTAAACATGGCTATCACATCCCCTCTTAACCTCTTTTTTTCCAGGGTAAGCATGACCAACTGCCTATGCTGCTCCTCATAGGGCATGGTTTCCATTTTGGTCACCCTCCTTTGGACATGCTCCAGCCTCTTCACCACTCTCTGCTATTTCTGGGCTGCATGCGTCCCAGTTCTCACCTGCAAAACACAGGAGGGTATGAGGTTGCTAGATGCCAGACCATCTCCCCAGCCACTGATTGGTTAAAGGGGTGCAAACTTCCCCCCTGCTCCTGAGCTCTGAGGTAGTGGCCTTGCAAAAGTAGATACTGGCTCCCACCTCTGGCAAGATCTGAAAAAAGTACATGCACAGGTGTAGCCCCTTTTTACACCTATATATGTTACCAACAGGATGCTGTCCATTTACATTTCCCATAATCCCTCAGCATTGGCTATTTTGGTTAAGGATGATAAGCACTGCAATATAATGACATCTCGAGAATGTCATATTACTTGCTACTGTTCTAGACTGCATTGGATTTTACGTCTGAAAAACGGAGTAGTGTATTTTTATTACAGCTTTTGAACATTCTGTTTCCAGAATCCCTGTTGGCCACAGTGGTTGGAGGATTCTGGGAGTTGTATTCCAAAAAATAGTAACTTCTTGGTGCAGGGTTATTTTGGACCGTAGGGCATGCACACACGTGTGCATTTTAGAACACAACCAGTTTAACAAGTCATGAGTCACTGAAAAGTCTTGCCTTTCCCTAATCTTACCCGGGAGGTTGCTTAAGAGAACGGCAAGTGTAGGAAGAGAAGAAAGCAGTGTGTGTCCTGGATAAATCAAGAGGTCTCCCGTGAGGTGAAAATGCCTAAACACAACCCGGGGGCCAGCTTGTCTGGAGGCTTAAACTGATTATGTCGGGCTTGTCTCTCCCTCCCGGATCCCTGCTGGCTAGGACTATAAGAGCAACTGATGTTTGATTCCAAGGGGGGCAGACAAGGAGACTCTGAGATTCCTTAGTCTTCCACATTCTCTGAAATGTCACCTTTATTCCACGAAATAATACAGGCCATTGTCTGCTCTTGCCACCCTTCCAGCTCTCTCAAGTCATCTCAAGCAGTTCTTAGTGTCAGCTGTAATTCTATCAGTAACTCAATCTGGGACGAGGCTAGACCCTTTAAGTCATGTTGATAGGACCCTTTATTTCCATCTCTACCCCTAATTCCCATTCCAAACACAGTTTTGCTGTTGCGGGAAAGGGAGGAGCTTAAATGAATATAGTGCACTTTGAATAATAGCATGGGTACATTCTAATTTTTTTAAAAAAAAAATACTCCATTTTAAGAGAGATCAAGTTTGCCCCCAATTAGATAACAGACTGACTGTTTCATGCACTTCATATTTTTAATCTCTTTTCTGCTGTAACCCCAGGTAAGCGTTACTAGTTCGGGATCATCCAACACTCTGAGGTTTCCGGGCCAAAAACCTGAGACCTCAGGATGGCCTCTGGTTATGTCATTAAGTATTGTACATGAAGTACCAGCCACAATGGCTCACAGCTTGTCATTCAAACTCTTTCTCTCTCACACACACATGCACACACACACACACACCAACCATATTTTCCTGTTTGAAAATTAAGGCAGAAACTTTAACTAAAAGGAATGTTTCCAGATCAAGGTCAAATGAGGGGATTATTCCTTTTCACTTAGTGAGTTGGAATAATGAACATTTAATTTACTCTACTTGCTTCTGTCTAGAACAGTGACTCTTAACCTTTTCTTTATCAGGGACTCCTTTTAAATATCTTTTGTTGCTGCGGACCCTCAAGACTTAACTCAAGCTCTAATAATAATAATAATAATAATAATAATAATAATACAATTATACCATTCATTAAACCGTCCCCCAGAGGCACTGGAGAGGGGAGGGAAGACTTTTCTCCTGCTTCTTCCTACCAGTTTGTGGCTGAAGAGGATTGAATGACAATGCGCAGGCCAAGCCAGCCAGCCTTTGTCTCAGTTCCTGTAATGTGGCTGCTCCACTGTGGGGAGGAGGTGAGCTTTCAAGCCTTCATGGACCCCCTGGAAGGACACCACAGCCCCCTGGGCATAGTAGTTTGGCTGGAGAAGATGTGAGGCATAGGATAGCCAATGTAGTGGCCAAAAATGTGAAAGAAATTCTAATGTCAGCAACAACACTTACTGGTGGAGGACACCTCTGTCCGCCTATTGTGGTTGATTTTATGAGAAAATAATTCCAGTTCATAATACCATTCTTTTGGCTAGTATTACTAGAACAAACATAGGTAAGGTGCTTTGAAAACATAAAATGTCCTAAATGGATACTAAGCAGTATAACTACAGGAAAAGAGATTCCACCTAAACATTAGGAAGAAGTTCCTGACAGTAAGAGCTGTTCGGCAGTGGACTATGCTGCTGCCTGGGAGTGTGGTGGAGTCTCCTTCTTTGGAGGTCTTTAAACAGAGGCTGGATGGCCATCTGTTTGGGAGTGCTTTGATTGTGTATTCCTGCAGGGCAGGGGTTGGACTGGATGGCCCTTGTGGTCTCTTCCAACTCTATGATTCTGTGGTTCTATGATTTCCCTGTCTCTCTTATCTCCATGCTGAGAAGAGCTTCACCCCTTGAATGTCTGCTTGTCAAAATGCAGGAACAATGGTGAAAGTGGAACACACTCCCTCGGAGCGTGGTGGGGTCTCCTTCTTTGGAGGTCTTCAAACAGAGGCTGGATGGCCATCTGTCAGGCATGCTTTGATTGTGATTCCTGCATGGCAGGGGGTTGGACTGGATGGCCCTTGTGGTCTCTTCCAACTCTACAATTCTATGATTCTGATTCTATGTTGTGTTTGTGTCAGGTCTGCTCAAAAGATCTCAGCTGAATAATGAATCAAGCCTTACGAGCTCAGCAAATTGAGAGGTCTCAGGTCCAGTTATCTGTTTCCTATGTGAGAGTGAAGGTCTATGAGACATTCATAATGTGGAGAGAATGGTCTCTGCCTCTCCATGCTGCACCTCTTGAATGTCTGCCTACCACCCATCTGTCAAAGGAGATTATCACACAAGCGTCTAAAAATGTTTCCCCCCTTCACTATACTTTGAAGCGTAAGTATCCTGGCATAATAATACTTCTTATCACATGCTGCTGTAATGATGAGAAAGAGAGGCCCCAGAATTATTGCAACATGTCTGCTAGCGTTGTTTACTTCTGCATTTTCACATAGGTGAGACTTCGGCAGTTTTCGCGAGAAGATGCGAGTGTGCTTAAAAGTCCAAAAACACCTAAATTAACAAACAAAATAAACACACAAGCACTGAAACACACTTAAAAACTTGCCAGCAAAATGGGAAGGTTCATAAAAAGAGCTTCCCGCACCGAGTTTTTGCGTTCTCACCCGGAAGTGTTCTGGTGGGGACCCCCCATTGACGCTGAAATCACACCAGCAGAACGGGACACAGTTTTGCACACAAGCAATACCATGGAAAAAAAAGCCATTATATCAATTAGCAGCTTGGCTTGGTAATAAAAAAAGAACACTTTTTTTCACAGCAGCAGAACATGAGGAGGACAATGTCTTGCGGTAGGGGAACCCTTTTGTGGTATGTTGTCGTTATCACACCATATTTCCCATGTTTGATATTCTCCAAAGAGGCAGGGACCATGCTGTGGGGTGTGTATTTGTCCTGCATCTCAGCTGCATTATGAGTCAAGCTTTATGAGTTGGAGAGATTGAATGGTCTCAGAGCTGCTGTTCACTGTGCTATTGCTCAGGCCTGGGAAACATTAATACGGAGGAAAGTAGCTTTTGAACACATGAGAGTCTGCCCATCTTCTTCCATGTGTGTGTGTGTGTGTACTATATGCACATACATGGGAACAAGTTGCACCCAACTAACTGCCAGGTATGTAATTTTCCTGTAAAAATGGGAGCTGCTTGTTGGAAATATTATGGGGTAGGTAGTGGTGAGAAACTGAGAAAGGGTGAGTCAAGTTGTGCTCTTGCCGGGAGGGCTCACCTGTTTGGCCTCAGACCAGAGAAGAGGTGGTGAATTGTCCCATTCTCTTTCTCCAACTTGGTAACTCTCCGTCCTCTACTTGGGCAGCAGCCCAGGAACAATGAGAGACCTTGGCAAGGCCTAGTACCCAAGGCTACAACAGAAAAAAAAAGAGAGAAAGAGGACAAAAAGAGGGGATTCACACACCCTTTGTAATTTCAGAGATGGAAATGTGCTCATGGATATGTAGGTGGCAGGCCTTGATGCAGCATGCCACCCTGTTTGTGGAGTGGTATTTGCCTTGGGTATGGATGCCCTGCCTGCTTTCCCTGGTAGCTAGTTACTTTTTCACTGACAGGCTGGTAAGGAGTTTCTTTTTTTGCCTGCAGTGGCCGTGGCTGTAACGCAATACTTTTGGGGTGGAATGAGAATGGGTTGTCCGCCTGTTCCCCATTTCTGGGTGTGTATGTGCTGACTCAGGGTGACCATTGGGAGGGGAAGAAAGAATAGTCACATGGGTGGCTACCTCATGCTGCAGACAGGGAGGATTGCTTTTTAATGTCTTTACCATTTTTCTCAGAACTTCCAAGTTGCAGTATCCAAATTGGACACTTGGGGGAGGCAAAGAGCATTCCCTCCTTTCCCCTAATGCTACAATAGTAACAGTAGTAACTTGTTGGTAATGAGGAACTTGATGGACTTCAGAAACAGTAACAAGTAATGAACTGTTGAGTGATTGGTGTAATGAGCAGAGTAACTAGTTCCTTTCAAAAAGTAACAGTGGGCAGCAATGTGGATTGGGCACAGAGGATGAACTGAGGGGCAACTGTGACAGCAAAAAAGAGGTGGGACAATTCAGGACATCGAAACTCAAATCTTGAGATGATATTGATAAGACGCTTAATGTTTTTTTTTTTTTTGAATCTGGTATATCCTGAACACTAAATCAGTGATGCCTTTACTACTTTTTGAAGAAGGGGAGGAGATTCATGGCTTACATATCAGAAGGGCAGCGAATCCACTTTGGGTTTTAGCCTGAACTGTAAAGTAGATACCCAAGCTTCTTTAATGTTTGCCTAGAACCCAGAGTAGATTCACTGTTCCACTGACATGGAAATCACCATCTCCCACTCCCAATGGTCAGGGAGTTGTAGTCCAACAACATGGTAGTAGCACCCATTCTTTACTCTGAGTGAGCCAATGTGATGTGTAGCTTATTGGGTTGGATCACATCTTGAGAGAGCTGAGTTCAAGCCCCTACTGAGCTATGAAACTCACTGGGTGACCTTGGTCTGGTCGGTCTATCCCTCAGTGCTGCCTACATCACAGGGTTGTTGTGTGGATAAAGTGGGTGGTGGGTGGGAGAAGATCCCTGGCAGCTGCCTTGAGCTCATTTAGAAGTATGTGCAACTAAGGAATGAATGAACAGATAGACGGATAGATAGGTATTACAAGCAGTTTAAACTGGGCTCTTAAACAGGCTAGGGAGATTATAAGACATGGCAAATATGGTGTGATAACGACAACATGATACTGTGAAAGGGATTTTCTATTGCACAACATCATCTTCTTGTGTTCTCCAAGCATTCCGCTCCTGTTAAAAAAGGTGGTCTTTTTTATTAATGAGCCAAGCCATGAACTGATTGCCGATGCTGTTCCCCCCCCCCCACGGTATTGCCTGCATCTGAAACCATGTCCCATTATGTTCTCGTGAATATAGCATCAATGGGCAGTCCCCACCAGAACACTTCCTGGTGAGAATGCAAAAACTAGGTACAGGACACTCTTTTTACGAACCTCCCAATTTTGCTGGTAAAATTTTAAGTGTGTTTCAGTGCTTGTGTGTTTGTCTTCTTTGTTAATTTAGGTGTTTTTAGACTTTTAAGCACGTTTGTGTCTTCTCGTGAGAACCACCAAGATCAATACACAAACCGAGCTCAGCTAGGCCAGCCTAATTGCCTCCTTGCAATCGACCAACATCACCCACAGCCTGAATGCAAAAAGTGACAACGCTTGTTGTAATGCTGCAGTGCCAAAAGCAGGAATCCACCCTGGCGATTAAACGCTGGTTTCTATTTACAGGCCAGAGATACCATCTTACAAATGTGCGTACACGGTGACTTAATCTATTCAATTTGTATTTCAAGCCATTCCGTCATTGTACTTCTTGCTATCACTGTTGTAAAGTTCCCTGCTCACCAGGCTGCAATCAGACTCCTTTGTTTTTCTGGTCGGCATTTGTCTGCTCTTGGGAAATATTCAAAGAACATTTGGGGTGAAGACAAACCTCTTCTCGCCTTCCAGATAATTAAAACTCTCTATTGTTTCTGTTGTCATGTGCTTTCGAGTTGACTCCGGCTCATAGAGGCCTTTGGCAAAATTTATTCAGAGGAGGTCTGCCACTGCTTTCCTCCATGGATGAGAGAGTGTGACCTCCCCAAGGTCACCCAGTGGGTTTCAATGGCCGAGTGGTCTCCCAGGGTCCTAGTCCAACCCTCACACCATTACACCATGCTGTCTTTCACAAAAGATAAAACTGATCTGGTGCTGCTGTTAAATGCCTTCAAGTTGACTTTATTACACTATATTGTTATAGGAGATTTTCACACGGGGCCAAAATGCCCCGTTACTGCCCTGCCACCTCCTCTCCCATTCCTGCCATGGAATAACGTAAATCTTTCACACACTTACCTTAATTCTGCAACAGGAATGGGCTCCCTCCCCTCACTGGTTGCTTTTACAACCGTCCATCTGAAACATTATCACGTTATCACGTGATAACGGCCGGGTGGTACATTTAAAAAATACAATTCCTCCAAACATAAAATCAATTCACCAAGCAGAAAAACACACTTTAAACCACACAATCAAAACAGGGAGGGTAAAATAAAGGGTGCCACTTACCTGGATGTCCAGATCGTACCAGGAAGTGCTCGGAATGGACCTCCCCTCCACGCCTGTCATTTCGGAACAGGAACGGTGATAGTGACAGAATGGGAGGTCTCATGATGAAAAATCGGGATTACATTGTTCCAGAACAGTCACAGGAGCAGGATGGATGCAGGACAGAATGGGGTCAACGTTGTCCAAAAGGGAAAACTTTTCCCGACCCTGTTCTGCTCCTGCCATGGGATATATAGCCCGTGTGAAAATCTCCATAGTGCTGTTATTCTACTTTAACTGCTGTGGCTGCCTCCTGTGGAATCCTGGGATTTGTAGTTTAGGGAGGGGCATTTAGACCTCTCAGCCAGAGAGCTCTTAGGCCTCACTAAACTACACACCACAGGATTCCATCTGAGGCAGCCAGAATAGTTAAAATGGAATAATAGCACTATAACACCGTAGTGTGCTAAAGTCCTAAAGTACAAACCCCAGAATTCCACAGGAGGCAGCCAGAGCAGTTAAAGTGGAATAATAGCACTATAACAGCATAGCGTGATAAAATCCTGCCTTATGGCATGTTTATCCTAGGGTTTTCTTGGCAGGATTTATTAAGAGGAGGTTTGCCATTGCCTGGCAAGAATACGACTTGCCAGGAACATGCAGTGAGTTCTCATGGATGAGTAGGGATTCAGACACTGGTGTCTCTGAGTCATAGCCCAACACTCAGACCACTACACCATACTGGCTCAAAACCCTGGATAGTTAGGGGCTGATTGCACAAGGGAAGTGAAGCGGAAGTAAAGCCCAAGAGTAGTGCATTGTGCCTTGCTTTATTGCATGACATTGGTGTTCTTCAGCTGTTCTCCCATTCCAGTCTTGTGGGAGATGGTGGTAAAGACGAGTCTTTTTGCTAACTGATTTTTCCAGTTAGCAAAAAGACTCACCATTACCACAGTCTTCCACAGGACCAAAATGGGAGAACAGCTGAAGAACACCAACGTCATGGGATATGTGAAGGCAGGACACACTATTCTCGGGCTTTAAAGTCACTTCCCTTCCCTTGTGTGATAAAGCTCATAGATAGATAGATAGACAGACAAACAAATGGAATTTGGCAGTTATCAAAGAGTCTTGGAAAGCTGATTCCTGCACATATCCAAATGTGCAAACTGGCACGAGGAGAAAAGCCCAGGTATCTCTCCTTGGGTGTTCTCCTTCATGCAGTGCTGCTGGGGTTGATGACACTGGATTGTTGTAACGTTTGCCTACACAAATGCCAAAGATGGCTGATAAAGGCATCTGAATGTGTTGCCTGATGTACCCTTGATGTTCACCATGGCGCTGGGTGCTCTGGGGCCGACGGGTGTATCGCAAAGCGTGAGTTGAGGAGCCAAGTGGATGCAACTCTTGTTATGCTCTATAAATGGCCAAGCCAGTGGCTTTGCAGGTTTGGTGAGCTCATACTCCAAAATCTCAGACAAAAATCTTCACAGGGCTTTTACTTTTTTTTTTTTTTTGGTTGGCTGCACCTTGATTACAGGCTTTTCTTGGGACTGGGAGAGGTAGCTTAAGGTAAAAATGTGAGTTGCTGAAACAAGATAGATTTCCTTACTCTTTCCCAACTGTTTGAGTTAAAGCCTCTCCCCCCCTTTTTTTTTCTCCAAAGTGAAGAAGTCTTAGGACCTGGGGAGAAATATTATAAGCTCTCTATTTTGGTGGCTGGGGGGTTTGGGGGGATGACAGTTGAATAGAGAAATAAAGAATTGAATAAATAAACTTAGAAAACTAGCCACACTGCACAACTATAGCACTGGCCCAAAGAGCCGCACCCAGATTGCTAACTGCGGTTGGTTACAGGAAGCCCACAACTCTCTTCTTGCAAGAGTTCTACTAAAAATTAAGTAAAAATAATCTAAATCAGGGTTAAGAAGCATGTAGCCCCTTTGGTTGGGGTTAAATGTGTCCCTTGGGAACCCTGCTAGAACATGCTGTTAGGGTTCCTTTCCCCCAAAGGGGGAGGGACCCCAAGCCACCAAAGGTGACCAACGACCCTTTCATATTGCACAGTTATAGCACTATGATTCCACTTTAACTGCCATGGGCCCATCCTATGGAATCCTGGGATTTGTGGTTTAAGCAGGGGCATTTAGAATTCTCAACCAGAGAGCTTGAGTGCCTCACCAAACTACCAATCCCAGGATTCTATAAGATGCAGCCCTGACAGTTGAAGTGGAATCATAGTGCTATAACTGGATAGTTTGGAAGGGCTGCAGAGGTGATATGGCGAGACTTCTGGCCACTCAAAATGGCAGCCACATTGGTGCAATTTGGCCCTCTGGAGCTCAGGGAAAGGCCCAAATGGTTCAGTGCAGCCCTTCAGCTTGTAAAGCTGACTTAAATGGATTATTTCCATCCCTTCTTTTGGTTTTTCTTATAGTTACAGATTTTTAATCGTGGGCTGCCACTTTGGTGTACAGTACTATAATTCCCTCCCCTTCCCTGGTCATTAAGCTTTGGGTGATTCTGATTGCAAGTAGGCCTGGTTACCATAGAAACTCAAGGATATCCAGCCAAGCCTAGTTTTACTTGCCATGTCCATCACTCATGGGATGCAAAGACGAAGGAGAAAGAAAGAAAGAAAAAAAGAGAAAAGAATCCAGGACTCAAAAATGAATCAGTCTAACATTAACTTTGAGTAATGATTTTTCTTTCTTTCAGTCTCAGTAGCCTGGGTCTCAGCCTGATTTCCTGAGCACAGATTGAATTATTGATGTCCTCTTACACTATGTTACAAATTATAGGGAAGCAATTATCTCTCCAACCATCTTTCAATGTGGGAAGCAGACTTTAAAAAATGTTTAAAATACATATATTTACATTCAAAAGGGATCTCGGTTACATACAATAATGTTCCGGTGTAACAAAAGCAGAAAAATAAAAGCGCACAAGGAGGATAAATAACCACATTAGTGGTAAGCTTCTGTAAAACATGGCCAAGGGCTCATCTACATGGGCCAGAATACAGTGGCTTCCTACCAATGTATTCTGTCTCCGGATTTGGCCTGTTCTGTCAGGATATTGGGACATGTGATAGATTTATTCTGTAAAGAGCTGAGATGTAGCAAACAGTCTGTACAGATCTGCAAAGCTAGCTGGCAGCAGTTTGCAGGAGCTAGCTGGCAAATGTATCAATATTTGCTGGGCTCAGAGCCCAGGAGCTGGGTTGTGAAGAGCTGAGTTAAACCTGTTAGTTCTGTGTTGGATTTCACAGAATGAAGATGTTTTTCTTCTGAATACTGCATATATCTGTAAATACTCTTCATTATGCCCAAGTAAAAAGAAGTTTATTTTAGATACAAGCCTGTGTCTGTGCCTTTATTCATATGTCTATTTATTTTTGCAGCCTGGACCTGTTTAGGTACCCAGTGCATGTCTATATCAACTGACATGTTCTTCCCCCGTTACTAGCACAAAATGGGCCAGAGTCCAGATGAGAACACCGACCCATCCCTGCAGCTGCTGCTGCCATCCGTGTCACATGTGAGCATGGCCCATGCATATGACCAGCCTTGGTCACATGCTGTGGGGCCTCTTCCTGGCTACAGAAGAGCAAGGCAGAGGGCAACTGCAGTGAAGGAGTGGCATACTGGAACAGTCTCCTGTGGTCACATGTGGTCCTATCTGTAATGGGACCTACCCCCGTCTTAGCCCTGTCTTTGCCGTAGGGGTCACGAGGACTGCTTGGGGGCAGAGTGGGGCATAAGCCCTGCATCATCAGCATGGCAGGGCTCTAAAACAGGGGCAAAATGAGGTAAGTCCCCATATAGACCATCCCCAAATATCCAAATATAAGCCCATTTGTAAATTATGTCTATACATCATTCTTTCAAATGTTGGAAGTATTGTTAGATCTTCTATCCATTGGGTCAAAGGTGGGGAAAAAATCTTTCCAGTAATGAACTGCCAATCTTTTAGCAGTCAAAGGGGTGCAAAAAATCCACTTCCATTAGCCATTTGTTAATTTCCAAGAAACAGAGTAAATAATTCAAAAGAACATGCATGTCCCTGAACATCAAGGAACATTTAGAAACCAAATTTACTTGTGTGATTACTTCCTCCCAGATTGTAGCTACTATGGGACAACTCCAAAATGTATACACGGAGCAATGGATGCAAGCTCCAGGAACAGAGATTCCACTTCAACATTAGGAAGAACTTTTTGACAGTAAGAGCTGTTTGGCAGTGGAACACCCTCCCTCGGAGTGTGGTGGGGTCTCCTTCCTTGGAGGTCTTTAAACAGAGGCTGGATGGCCATCTGTTGGGGATGCTTTGATCGTGATTTCCTGCAGGGCAGGGGGTTGGACTGGATGGCCCTCGTGGTCTCTTCCAACTCTACAATTCTATGATTCTATTATTCTATGCATTAAGGAAGCATTAGCAGTATTACATCTCCAACAATTTGCTGATTTAGAAAGCACTTCCTTGAATAGATGTAGTCAGAAACCTGTAGCCATACTAGTTATAATAATAATAATAATAAAAATAATAATACAATTTTATTTCTATCCCGCCCCTCTGCAACGCAATCGGGGCGGCTTACAATATAAAAACTCCATAGTCCCAGTACCCTAGCCCACCCCCCCTTAAAATAATATTAAACTATAAAAGATTAAAAACATACAGTAAATTAGAAAAATATTAAAACATACAATAGTTTTTTAAAAAATGATTAAAAAAAAGTGATTACAGCTCAGGGAGGACAACCAAGTCTTGGGCCGGGATAGTTATTCAGGAAAGGCCTGCCGGAAAAGATCCGTCTTGACAGCTTTTTGTTATAGATGTTAAAACTAATCAGATCAAATTGTGGGAAGCTGATCTATATTGAGACAGAATCCAAGTCCTATTTTTAGCTCTGACTTGAGCAAACCCATTGAATCAGTTGGATTTACCGCTGTGTTCACTCACCGTTCAACAATTGATTCAATGGATCTCTTCTAGTTGGGAATAATTAATGGGAATCCAGCCTAATTGTGCTATATAACCCTTGTGTTAAATGGCAAAAGTGCACAACTGAACCTAGTAACCAAATGTGGAACCAAATGCACAATCAAAAGTGCATGTTAGGGATATAATTCTTCTCCAATTTTGTTCTCAAAGGAAGTAACAAGTACTGCTGTGAGGAAGTCTTAAAAAACCCCCAACCTGCAGATTTGTCAATGATTATTCACAGTTCAGGACTTTTTTCTGCCCCAAATTCACATTTTCTGCACAGGAAACAGCATTTTCTACACAGAAAAATAGTGTTTGCACTAAAATGCTGTTTCATGTGCAGAGAAGGCTGTTGTTATGGCTTACCTTGTGCAACATTCACCTAAACTTCTTTCTCAGCACAAGAAACTAGTTTTCTATGTAGTATATCATATTTTTGTGCAGAGATCTTGTTTTCTGTGGAAAAAGCCCCATTTCCTGCACAGAAAAGGCTGTTTTTCGTGCAACAAACAAACACAGCCAAACCAAATCGAATTTTGTGCAGTATAAGTCCTGAAGATTCTCATCAATCCAGGATTCTTTTCACCAGGGTTTCCCAACACTTGACAAACATATTTTTCAATATTCTTTCCAACCCTAGTGCGCATCCACGCACATCCACATGTACACCTGCATGTACCAAGTGCAATATGCTACACACTTCTGCTTGTGCAACAAATATGCACAATGCCACCACATGTGCAATGCCACTTCTGCAACCTTGAGCTGAATGCAGACATTCTGAGTTAGACAAAAATGTCCAGTTGCTTCCCTAAGGGAATTTACGTAGGTGTAAGACACCAACAGGAATTCGAACCTAGTTTTGGATGCATTTCATAACAAAACATGACTGGAACTTCTCAGTCTGGTGCATGAAAAGAATCCGTTCTGAAATTTCAGATCACTCCCCACCTTTTCTGTTAGGGAATGTGAACTGCACACATCTGTCTGTATTGATGATGCTGACGATAAGGATCAAAACAGTTATAAAAAGAGATCATAAAATTTTTATGGGGATATGTATTCCATGTGATGTTAGATGCATCAACAACTGACAGGCATCTGCAGGTTTTTGGAGAGGATTGGAGGTGGGGATGGGTGGGAGGAAGGACCTCCCAGTTAGATTTTGTTTTATGATCCATGATGCCATGGGATGATTGCTCTGTGCTCTGCTCGTTGATGTGGTTTATTCCAATTTGTAATTAAAACTGCCACCAGTAGACTTTAGCACACGTAAGGAAGGAGCAACTCCCATTGTGATTTTAAATGAACAGGGCTGGGATCATGCTCTCAATTCATTGCTAAAAGAAAAGCTGACAGCAAATGACAGAAGGGGAGGAACGGTTTGGAGGAACAGCAGCCAAGGGGCAGGAGGGTTAGCTAAACAGGAGCAAATGATGAAACATGGAAGCAAATGTTTGCTTCCTACATTTATATCCCAAGTTGGCCCAAAGGTGCTCAAGGTGGCATACACAATCCTCCTCTCTGCTTCATCTTCACAACAACCCTTGGGAGACAGAAGGTTAGGCTGAGGGATAGTGACTATTCCATGGTCACCCAATGTATTTCATGGCCCAAGTATGAGTTTGATTCTGTGTCTATTCAGTCCTAGTCTAATAATTTAATGCAGGGTTTCTCAACCAGGGTTACCCGGAGCTCTAGGGTTCCACAAGAGGTTGCTAGGAGTTCTGCAAGATATTGAGATTGAAAAAATAAACATTTTTTTTTTGAGCTGTAGATATAATGACTTTTAGGCAGGGGTTTCCTGAGACCTGAAAATTGTTTCAAGGGTTTCACCATGGTAAAAAGGTTGAGTAAGGCTGTTTTGACCACACTGGCTAGACGAAAGATGGAACTGAAACATTGCTGTATTTTTCAGCTCTTTCCACTTTTTCTGATTCTTCAGTTTCCTCCTGTTTTACCTTTCCACTCTCTTTTGTTCCTGAAAATGGTAGCTGATATCTTGTACAATGCCGATGGACTGTTGTCCTGTCAGGTTTTTCTTTCTGCCTCTATGGTCAGGAGGGGGTAAAGGGATCCCAAGCACCATCATTCTTATTCAGATATTGAGGTCTGGCAGGGCCATGGCTCTTTGTTCCCAATTGCAGTTGGTGCATGCCTGCATTCCTGCTTGCCCAGTGGTTTCCATGTCAGTCAGTTGGTGAATCAATGCTAGGTTTTGGCTAGCTTTACAAGTGCTAGAATTATTCATAAGAGCATTCAGCACCTTGGAGACCCCCTTAAAAGCCTGTATTAAAACCTGGAATGGATTAACTGACTCACTGCCATGGGAGCCATCAGACACCACTGCCCCTGCTCCTACTGGCCACTGATAGGCCATGAGGATGCGTCCTGGCACCATCTGCTTCGGTTGCATGAACTCCGGAACCACAGTGTGCAAATCTCCTTTTTCTAAGGAAGGGTGAAGCTGGTGCATTAGCCAAAGGTTGGGAAGAGTGGCTTCTAACCCCATAGCCTCTTATGAGCACCCCTAAGCTGCAAACCTGCACCAAATCCTATATGACCTTTTATTTATTTATTTGTTGGATGTCTATCCTGCCTTTTTCCCAAGATGGGATTCAAGGCAGGTCACAATAGTTAAAAAATACAACTAAAATCTCTCAAGTTACAAAAGTTTTTAGAAAAAGAATTAAATTAAATTTCCATTATTAAAATATATTTAAAAACACATAATTAAAAACATAAAATTGATAAAAAGACAACATTCAAAAACAGCACACCAAGTAAAATTCACATTTCAAATGCCTGCCTAAATAAAAATGTCTTCAACTGCTGATGAAAACAGAGCAGGGCTGGGGCCAACTGGACTTCCTGTGGAAGGGAGTTCTACAGTGTGTGAGCAGCCACGGAGAAGGCTTTCTCCTGAGTCATAGAATCATAGAATCATAGAATTGCAGAGTTGGAAGAGACCACGAGGGCCATCCAGTCCAACCCCCTGCCACGCAGGAAATCACGATCAAAGCATCCCCGACAGATGGCAATCCAGCCTCTGTTAAAGACCTCCAAGGAAGGAGGCCCCACCACGCTCTGAGGGAGTGTGTTCCACTGCCGAACAGCTCTTACTATCAAAAAGTTCCTCCTAATGTTGAGGTGGAATCTCTGTTCCTGGAGCTTGCATCCATTGCTCCGTGTTCCAGTCTCTGGAACAGCAGAAAACAAGCCTGCTCCATCCTCAACGTGACACCCCTTCAAATACTTAAACAGGGCTATCACATCGCCTCTTAACCGTCTTTTTTCCAGGCTAAACATACCCAGCTCCCTAAGTCTCTCCTCATAAGGCATCGTTTCCAGACCTTTCACCATTTTAGTTGCCCTTCTCTGGACATGCTCCAATTTGTCAATATCCTTTTTGAATTGTGGTGCCCAGAACTGGACACAGTATTCTAAGTGAGGTCTGACCAAGGCAGAATAGAGCAGCACTATTACTTCCCTCACCAACCTTGCCTCATCAACTGTCCTCACCAACCGTGCCTGTGAAGGTGGTGGGACTGAGAAAAAGTCCTCCCCTGCTGATCTTAACACTCAGGCCGGCTTGTATGGGGACATAGGGTCTTTCAGATAGTCTGGATCCAAGCCATTTAGGGCTTTAATGCTCAAAACCAACACTTTGAATTCTGCCTGGAAATGTATCGGTAGTAAATGCAGCTGTTTCAACAGGGGGTTCACATGATCCCTGTAGCCAGCCCCAGCCAAAAGCCTGGCCACAGCATTTTAGTCCTGCTTAAGTTTCTGAACCATTCCCAGTTTTAGGTAAAGTAACTTTGCATATAGCTAGCTGAGTAGCCAAGGTACTAAGAAACCTGGTTACTGAATTGCAAAGATGCATTTGGGGACCATGGTAAGAGTGGCCAATGTATATTGGTGCCCAATGCTCATTGGAACATATGCATTGCACATCAGGACCGATGTGCATTGGCCCCTATGTCAGCTTTGCTATGTAGTAACATAACAGCAGCTCTCTACTGCATAAGGACATTGCGCAACTGCGTAATTCTAATTCTCACAGATGCAAGTCCACTAAAAAGGTGCAATGTCCCAACAGGATTCCAGCCATCATCTTTCAGAAGGTTGGCTTGGAAAAGGAATAATAATAATAATATTCAAATACTGGGAGGGCTTTTGTGCAGAAGATGAAGCAGGCTTGTTCTTTATTGCTGCAGAGGGCAAAACAAACAAATGTCAATGCCAGGGAAGCACCTTTTGGTTAACCATGAGAAGAATCCTCCTACCAGTAATAAGTGCTGGATAGTAGATTATTATACTTTAATTGCTTTTACAAACTGCTTTAAATTAATGTTTAAATGCATTTGTTTGTTTAATAGCTTATACATTTTGGTACTAGTAATAGTTTTAAGTGTTGTTGTTGTTGTGCCTTCAAGTAATTTCTGACTTATGGTATCCCTAAGACAACCCTATCATGGGGGTTTCTTGGAAAAATTTATTCAGAGGAGGTTTGCCTTTGCCTTAGTCTGGGGCTGAGAGAGTGTGACTTGCCCAAGATCCTCCAGTGGGTTTCCAGGTTCAAGTGGGGATTCAAACCCTGACCTCCAGAGTCATAGCTCAATGCTCAAACCACTACACCACAGTCAGTTTTAACTATACTTTGTTTTAACTCAAATATGTGAGATGCCTTGGGTCCCATGTTGGCACAAAGGAGGGATAAAAATTAAAAAAAAAACAAATACACAAATGCACTGTGTTGAATGGCGACATTATTCAACTGGATTCAGAACCGAATGTACAACAGAGTGTGAGTATGCATCAACGGTTGTGTATCCACTCATGTAAACTTGTACCTTGGTATGCACAATGACATGGAATCCATAACTCTGCTTCTGCAAACTTCAAGTGAATACAGACATTCTTCATTAGGCACAAATGTTGGCTAGCATTACAGCTTTTCACCTGCTTCTGTAGGGGAACTCATACACTCATAAGACACAAACAGGAGTCCAGCCTGAACCTATAGATTTTGGCTAGAATTCATCATGGGATTCATGTCTATGCAAGAGGGCTTAGGTCTGTAGGAAACAGAACTGAGGAGTTTGGCAATGTCCACATTCAGTACTGAGCTGCCATGACAATACTATGTAGAGGAACTAGCAGAGTGACTGTGGCACATCAGGACCAGTGTGCATTGGGAATGATGTGCTACAGACATTGATGTGTGTCAGGTGCTTCCAGTGTACATCCAGACAAAGGCTAGAGACTGCTGATGAGAACTGGTATAGCCCAATGTGCATTGGGACATTCTTGCCAGAGCTCTGAAACACATCTTCTAAATCTTAGAATAATAGAATCATAGAGTTGGAAGAGACCTCAAGGGCCATCTAGTCCAACCCTCTGCCATGCAGGAATACATAATTAAATCATTCCCGACAGATGGCCATCCAGCCTCTGTTTAAAAACCTGAAGTTATGCAACATAGACTGTAGAGATTATCAGATAGGAACGAAAAAAGTTTTCCTGTCCCATGATCACCACTCCCGCCCCTGTCCCATCTCAGTCCTGCCACAATCACCCTCCCCATCACACTTACCTCCTCTCCAGTTGACAGGGCAGCCCAGGAGTGAATGGAGCTCTAATGGAGCTCCCTTCACATCCTGGATCGAAATCCCATAGATTCTCACGAGAAGATGCGAGCATAGGAAAATCAAAAATAAAAATAACCAAAAAAAAGTTACAAAAAGCACATAGACACACTTTAAAATTTCCAAGTAAACCAGGGAAGTTTTTTTAAAAAGTGTGTCACTTACATGGGTGTCCCGATCTCACCCAGAAGTGTTTTGGCAGGGACTGCCCACTGATGCTGGGATCTCGCCAGCAAAACGGGGCACCTTGTTGCACACAGGAACATCCGAGACAGGAATGGAATGGGGGATCTATTGACGGGTTCTCCCATCAATAAAAAGCAGTGCCGGTGGAACGGCAGCAGAACGGGTGCATAACAAGGCGAGGATGGTGTCATCTGAAAAGGGAGCCCTTTAGCTATCTCCTGGCATTCGTGGAACACCACTTTTAATGCATCTGATAATCTCCTATGATATAGGGGTAGTCCAGAGGGGGAAATAAATCCTCATGGAATCCTCATGGACTCCCATGTGTCCAAATGGGATCCTGCAGTGTTCCATTCTTTTCAGAAGGAGCAAAAGTTGGGGAAACTCCACAGCAAAAGCCTCCGGGACTTTTCCCGATTTTTTTTGACGACTGCAGAGGAAATGTGCATCTTGCATCTTAGGCCAACCAAATCACATTGGAGCACATTGCTGAACAGGATAGCTGATTGGTTGGATGTGCACAGTGGGAGGAGCTCGCCTAGATGGCAGATCCGCCATGCTGGATTGTCGCTATAGTGATCGTGCGTTCAGGTGACGAAACAGCCTTTCTTTCCTTTTTGTTTTGTTTTGTTATTTAAGCAGAGGATCACTCTTCTGCACCTTGGATTTTTTTTTTAAATACTGTTTGGTAGGGGCAATTTGGGGAGTACAAAACTGTGAGTAATTCACTTGCGACTGCCATCTTTATTCACCGACATGCCTCCATGTGAACAGGAAACACGGAGAGCTTTGCACACCAGCGATCTTGCGAAAAAGTCACCGAGACAGATGACAGCTGCTGCGAATTGGCATTTCTGCGCACCAGTTCACATTTTATTCCCTTGTCTAGACCGGCCCATAGACTCATGGCCTTCCATTTTAATGCAGTGTTTTAGCAGTTTCTTCTTTCTGTACCTATCAAAGAATTTATCTTTCTGCACAAAGGTCTCTCTCTCTCTCTCTCTCTCTTTCTCTCTCTTCTTCTCTCCTCAGACCATTCAGTGAGGCTTCTCTCTGTGACTCAGTGATTACTTTAATCTCTATAATTCTGTGTTTTGCCCCCACCCAACCTCATTTCAGAATGGCAGGATCTCATCTGGAGGGAATGTAATGGGCTCTCACTCAAGACGTGCTGGGAAGTTCAGCTGAGTGCCTCTTTCTGTCCCCCCCTTTCTTTCTTGCTCATAATTGGCTGCTTGGATAACAGTAATTTCAGGTAATCTTTAATAATTTGCCGCTCAAAGGCATTTTGCAGGAACCAAAGCTTTTTTGTTTTGTTTTATGCAGCCTTGGAAAAAATGCCGGCACTTGGATCAGTTTCCTGGCATTTGTACACCCTGGTGAACACACGTTGAGGCATCAAAGAGCTGGCCACTGATGGTTTCTTCCAAAGAATGTTTTAGGATAAAAAGAAGGCCATTGTTTCAAATGGCTGCTGACTGACCTCAAAGGAAGGCCCAAGAGGTGGCAGTTAGATCCTTTGGTGGCATGGCATTTTGAGTAGAGTAGAGACGGATGAGTGGTCAGCCCCAGGCTGGATTTGGGCCCCCCTTGTAATTTTATCTGCCCCTTGTTCTGGTTCCCATGCCAGAGTTTACATATGGCATGATAAACACTTTGCTCTCCATTTCATTAATAAAAGGGATGGGGACTCAGATAGGATAGGATTGCTCTTTTCCTTTGAAATCAGTATGCAGTGGTCAAGATCCTACATTTGGTTAGGATGGAAAGAATGATTTTTTTTTTTAATGGAAAATGGTCCAAAAACTTGTTTCTTGAGTGTCGGGAAAGCCTGGCTAAGAGAATCCAGGACTGCTGAGAATCTTTGCAGTTTGGGATCAATTCAGCACAAAATTTACAAGTGGAATTTTATTTTATTTTGCACAGGACGTAGCATTTTTCTGTGCAAGAAACAGCATGTTGTATGCAGGAAATAACACTTCTGCCCAGAAATATCATTTTCTTCACAGAAAATAGCATTATCAATGCAACACACACACCCCCGACAACAACAACAATCCAAAACCTCACTGTGCTGTTTTCTGTGCAAAAGTACCATGTCTGAATTTTGTGCAGAATTAGCCCAGAACTTACTGGCAGTGGGAAGAAAACTCCTAAAATTATTCACGGCTTCCTTCAAGAATAAAATTAGTGAAGCATCACATCCCTACATTGGGGTAGTGTGGGCTCCATCTCTACATGTGGAGATATGCATTGATCATGCTATGCAATGCTTGTGTTGGATGGCAACTTTGCAGAAGTGAACCAAGACACCTTGGATGAGATGTTACATTGAGGACATGGAACATAACTTTGTTTTTATTTTATTTTATTATTTATTAGAGTATTTATACCCTGCTCTTCAGTCACAAAGGCTCTCAGAGTGGCTTACAAATGGTTAAGCAATAGCATTTACACAGCTATACTGCTTTATAGTGTGCTAGGCATTCTCTAAGCAGTTTACAATGTGTGCAAGTTTCTCAATGAGTTACCTGCTTGTTCCAAAATGCCACCGTGTTGGTGAATTGTGGCATTGTGAAATCAAAACGCAACCACATTTTCATGCCCATCTATATGCACAATATGCAGTTGTGTACGCTAAGGTGCAAAACGGTCTGCACATCGTCATGTGCCATGTGCCATGTGTGGTGAAACAGCACCACATACACAATTCTACTTCTGCAGCCTTGAACAGATTGCAGATGTTCTGCATCAGGCAAAAATGGCCAGCAACTTCCACAGGAGAATGTACGTAGGATTAAAACATCAACAGGATTTGGGTCTGAATGAATGCACAAGCATGTTCATGTGCAGTGCATATCCTTCCACAATACACATGCATGTCATTACACAGTGTGCATCCATATGCAATGACACTTCAAGCACAATCCTGTTTCCCCCTTCAGTCTCCCGAACTCCCTGCCGTACCCCAAATCTTGGGGAAAAAATTGCATCTTCAAGTGCATTTTTAAGCTGATAAATGCCTGCAGGGCACATTTTTATGCTTAACTATTCCCCGCCCACCAAAAAGCCAAAAATTGCTTCTGAAAATGTATACATTCATGTCCATATCTGACACTGGTGATTTTTTTTTTAAAAGAGACTCACTGTGCTTTGGCTACAACATGGCTCTTAGCCTCAACAGGACAGTTATAGGCCCAGATCTCCAAGGGAGTGACTCTTCCTTAATGAAGGAGATTTGATTGCATTCTTTTTATTGCCTTTGTTTTTATTCCCCTTAAGATCAATAAGGGATGTGGCCACTATCTGCATTGACCCTACCTCAAGACCATCTTAAACAAAACCTAAGCTAGCAGCTCAAGGAAGATGCAGCTTTGTAACAGTATGGACTTTATCAAATGGAGCTGTAATCACAGAATTACAGCACAACAGTACCGCAAATGGGTTCCTGTTATCACACAACATCATTGTCCTCCCATGGTCAATGTGTGCTCCACACGTTAATTGCTCATCACTTTTCATGTATGGAAAAATCCATGAACAGCCCTCAATATTTTTCTTTTCACAGTATTGATGTGCATGTGAAATCATGTCCTGATGTAATTGCGTGATTGCAGCATGAATAGGTGGCCCTTTCCCCCCATTTCCTTTCCCAATAAGAACATAGGATGCACAGATACCCTTTTAACGAACTGTCAGCTTTTCTTGGTACGTTTTAATGTTTAAGTGTTTAATTGTGAATTTCTTTTATTATTTATGTGTTTTTGGTGTGTTTAAACAAAGTTGCATCTTCTCAATTAGAACAGGTGAAATCTCACTCATACAAAATCATGGAAGTCAAATCCCATTCTTAAACTGCTAGTAGTGGTCATGAAATAATTCTGTGATGGTAGTGTCATGCAATCATAGCTACATGCAATAATTCCTGTAATAAATCATGCTACTATGTAGCAGCTTTCCTCAGTAGTGGAATTAATTTTAGATGCTAGTCTGATAAAGCCCTATAACTATTACTTCCCAGTGTAATATAAGGGATAGCATGATATAGTGGTTTGATCCTTAGACTACAACTCTGGGGGCAAGGGTTCAAATCCCTGTTCAGCCATTGAAACCTACTGGGTGACCTTGGCAAGTCACACTCTCTCAGCCTCAGAGAACAGCAAGGACAAGCCCCCCCCGAAGAAATGTTGTCATGATATGACAATCCATGATAGGATTGTCATAAGTTGGAAACGACTTGAAGGTATATAACAACAACCTGATTTTTAGCATTGTTGCCTAACAAAGAAGCCAGCAGACTTCTAAAACTGGAGTGACGTACTGTATGTTGTGCCTTTTGGTTGGCCTAATATTGGGATCACTACAGTGTATATTTTGGATTTTGCTGCATTTTGCTGTATGGCCATTTTTTCAGAAGTCACAGAATGTGGTGGCAAGAGGATGCAACCCCTGCTGGATTGGGAAATTCCAAAAATGGTGCTCCAGCAAGCAGGACCAGAAAATGTGAGTGGAAAAGGCAAGAAAGCTGATTTTGGCCAAATATGCTGGTGCCTTCCAAATGTATTGGACTACAACTCTCATCCTGGTGTCTGAGGGTGATGGAAGTTATAACCCAACACACCTGGAGAGCAGCAAGCTGGGGATGGCTGTCTTAACCCATTTATTTCCCATTTTTCCTTGTTTGTCAGCTGGTGAAGTTCAGCATTGCAAACAACCCTTATAAAACAAAATCTGAGGCTAGCAGAACATTCCCTGAATCCCAAGCGGTCTTTCATAAACTGATTAAATGCCCTTCCTGGCTCCCTTGGAAACAAACAAATCACATTTCATGCGGATGCTAATCATGCTTTTCAGGTACGACACATGGAAACCTAAGTTAAGCAAACATTATAAACTTAAGTTCACTAGGGAGGTAAGTACTCGTGGTGTGATTACCCTCCCTCTGTGTGTGCGCTCCCCCCAAAACCGCAAATAAAGAGCCAGTATATTTTGGTTTATTAGTTGTTATTGCATGTACTGTGTATACAAAAGGAACCTTTGAAATGCACATGAGCAGAGATGGTGTGTTGCTTGGGCCAGACTCCAGCCGAGGGACGGATGAATCTGTCATTTTTAAAAATTTCTCCAAGTTACTCCTTTCTCCAGTATTCAGTTTCTTCCATCTCATTTTTGCTCCAGTTTGTAACTGTACAGCAAAAAGAATCTGCACAAAAACAGTGTACATTTTTTGCAAGCATTTCTTCTAATATATGTCCATTTTGTATTCATTTTTGACCCATAGTCTCCAATTTTGCATGCAGCTTTCCCTTAGGTAGCCTTTTCAACAACTTTCTGTACGCTTTTTTAATGCACACTTTCCCCTAATAGATACATTCTGTACTTTCTTTTGTTGTTCAGCCAATTCTGAGAAGTGGACAACGTCATTCTTTTGTGTTCTGCTGGCATTATTCTGATGTTTCTTTTTATTGACAGCTGAAGCCATCAATAGATCCCCTCTTGCGATTTGGTGCCGGCATTGCCGCCGTGCAAAACCTCAAGCCATTTAACTCTCAGAAATGTAGCATCAATGGACGGTCTGGCACGAACACTTCCAGGTGAGATTGGGACATCCAGGTAAGTTTTGCTCTTTTTATGACCCTCACTGGGTTACTTGGGACTTTTTAAGTGGTATAACTTTTTAGGTTTTATTTTTGTTTTTATTTTTGAATTTCCCAAATGATGAAGTCTCGTGCGATTTTGAATAAGGAAGTGAATGGGACTCCGTTCGCTTCCTCTTTATTGCCTGGGCTGCTTTTGCCAGGAAGGGAAGGTAAATGTGGTGGGGAGCATTCTTTTGCTCGCATAAAAATGTTTTTTTTTTAATGTCAGCAACAGATGGTTTAAAAGGGAATCGTCTGATTATCTCCTAAGTTTATAACTCCGTAGCTACGTCGCAAAACTGCAATGAAACAGTTTTCATTATGAAATTAGTGAATTGCAAATATGTGCATCCAGGCACTAACAATGCACATGCTCCAAGGCTCATGGGCATTGGGCACTTATGATGCACATGAGTTGCTCTGTTGTGTTTTGGCACTTTCTAGCCAGTGTCTGGATGCTCATCAAACTATGGTGCTTCAGTCACTCTACCATTACACAATGGATACCTATGCATTGCAACATTACATCAGCCCCTAAGTGAATATGGATGTGGAGAAACAACTCAATTCAATTTTGTGCAGATGTGAGGCCACTTACGTAGATGTGTGTCTCAAAGAGAATGCCAGCCTCTGTCTTGCATTGTTACATTTTAAATTAGGTTTTCATTTATTTGGTTTTGTGCTGCTTTTTCATTTCAAATTTTGTTTGTGCTTACTTACTTTTAGTTGCCTTCGATGCCTTTTTTGGGAGAAAAAGGCAGGGTATAGTGCAAGTCAATAAAAACACAACCCAATGGGGGTGTTTGCTGCTGAGAAAACATTAATAGGCTCACTATGCTAGTCAATGAATTTACTTCTTAAAAAATTCTTTTCTCTTGATATTTTTCTCTTCATAAATGGGCATATTTTCCCAAACATCCTTCCTCCCCTTTTTGGGGGCCTTTTGAATTATACAAAAAAAAGTACATTCCATTAAGAAAAGAAGAAAAAACGAAGGGGGAAGAAATGTCTAGCAAAATTGACATTCCCAGCTCTCCTAGTACCGAATCTCCTTAAAGATGTAGCCTCTACACATGTGTACAATATGAAAAGCCAGAGCAAGGAGCAAAAATGGCCTGCAATGGTATCTTTCTTCCTTGCTCTTTTTTTTTCCTGGTGAAAAAAAATGATTATTATTATTCTCTTCTTTCTCAAAACAATTTTAAATCTACAAGGAAGGTCAAAGGAGGTCACGATTCCTGACCCAGGGCTGAACTGAAGGAGCCAGTACTGTCTGTTTGATGCTCCGACAGAGGTCACTGAACTGAAACTTGTTGTTGGCTCCCTGGGTCTAAGAAGCATAGCTTATCCCAAACAATTTTAAAATTACCACTGGCATGAGAATGTCAGGGAGGGAGGGAGACTCACCGAGGGTGTCTAGACTTTGGCTAAGTCGAGCTTCCCTAGAAAAGAGACCCCGAGCACCCAAGCCGAGGGGATGGGTGTGTAGATGCTAACAAAAATATCAGCTGGAAACGTCGAGAAGGATGTTAACAAAAATATCTGTAGGAAAAGTGGAGAAGGAACACTTGGTGCCCAAGGCAGAAACTCCCATAATGCATCCTGCCACTTGCGCCAGGGGTTGTTGAAGCCAAGGAATTCCAGACAGGCGAAAATCTATAGGGACTACATATGGGGGGATTTTTTTTCTTTTTCTTTCTTTCTTTTTTTAAAAAAACCCTAAACTCTTTTCTTTATTGCTTTCTCCAGATTCTAAAGCCTGCTGTCGGCCTTTTATGAGCTCTTTAAATCACACATCACAACACCGTCCTCATCACTCAAGCCTTGCTAAGCAGCATCTACAGATTGCCTTCGATTCTTTATATGCGTGAGAGCTGTACTCCGACAGAATAAAAGACTCCAGAGGAGTCTGGTTGGAAGGGTAGGGTGGTGAACTGGAGGTAGTCCTTTCTGAAAGTCTTTTCAGCCTGGTAGACCTTTAGTGTTGGCTTTGTGAATTTTTAACAGAGCTAATTTTCTGCCAGGAGAAAGTTTCTGAATCACTTGGGTATCTTTTGCACTGTATGATGAGTGATCTGCTAGCATTGGAGGCAGTGTGACATACTGGTTGGAACAAGCGTCCCAAGTCTAGTACCCTTCAGATCTGTTGGACTACAGCTTCCATCATCTCAACCCAGCATGGCTGTTAAAACCCATGTTCACTTCTGAACCCTTACTGGCTAAATGTGGGTTGATCTCTCCTTTCTCAGCCTAATCTGCCTTAAAAGGTGGTCATACAAATAAAATGGGAGGTGGACAATATGTATGATTCTCTGGGTGAAAAAAAAATTGTGTGACCCTCTCTTTGCATAAATGTAGCCTGAGGTGTGTGGAGAGGCAAAAGTTGAGTCCCCATTTAATTTTTAATTATGATTGGACACAGGAGAATTTTCTGGTGGATTGGGCTCTAGTTTTGCTTCTGTGTCATTTCTTTTTTGAATGAATCAGCAGAAGGAGACTTCTAGGTTGGAATGAGACTTTACATGAACTTTTGAGTTCATTGGAAGTTATCATCAAAGGCTTAGAAAACGCACTTGGTTTGTCAGAAAAGTAGATTAAAAACTTAATTGCCTTCCTCAAAACAGGAAGTTCCTATCTTCATCCAGATAGAATTAAGTCCACTGACACCTAGTGACCAAACCATGGAATGGCATTATCCACATAGCACCTTTGAGAAATGAAGAATGGACCTATCTTTCAATTCAGGCCTAATTTTGTCATGTGCAATTAGACAAGAAGGACAACAACAGCAATGCTCTAGATTAGATGATTATTGGGTTTTTTTTTTCCCCAAGGACTCCAACAAAATAATGGGTGTACTTTGAACATTCTGAAGTGCTATGTAAGGGAGAAACTACCATTACACTTTTGGTACAGTATAATGCTATGTGGGTGTGAGCGTGTGTTCGATCATTAATTACAGGTGCAAAAGAAGGGGGATTCTTACTTTGACTGCAAGAAGTGATAAGAGGAGACTTTGAACTTCAATCCTCTCTCTCAGTGGTGGCTAGTGGCTTCAATGTGAGCAGACTAGTAAATCCTCCTTGGGTTTTATTCCAGATTTTAAAGGCGCTGTTCAAGGTGCTGAACCTATTGGATGAATTGGTGGATTACATGTCAGTGGGGCTTTGAATCCACTTCACATTTTACTCTGAACTTTAAGGAGTTGTTCAAGCTGAAGAGACGTATACCCCAAATAGGTTCATCACCTTGAATATACCTTTACAGTTTGGAATAGAACAGATTCATTGCCCACTGCTCCCACTTCCAATCACATTCCAAATGAATATTGCTGTTTCATTAAAACCTGAAGCTTTAGCAGGAAAGAATGGATCCATGCCCATGGAACCTTCCTCTCTGCCCTGTTTAAAGCTGTTAAGTGCCCGTGTTAGCATACCTATAGTCCATAAGAACTGGTAGGGGCCCAGCTCCAAGTTTTACATGGGGCAGCAAACATAAGTATGATCCCGGAAGTCCAAGGTTCAAATGGAGAAAGCAGTCTTGAGCAGAGTCCAAAGCCAAAGAGATTAGTCCAAAAGTATGCACCAAAGGTCTGAGAGCCAGGAAACTGAAGAGGTCAGACCACGTTGCATGGAGGTACGGGGCTATTATTCTGCAGTGGTAGAATGGTTTCTATTGAGCTAATTTATAGCCCATCTGGCCTTATTAGCTCAGTGTCCTGTAGTTAAAGAGGAGCAGGCTGTTGCTCTCTACACTTTAATTTACATCACTTAAGAGGACCATGTCCCTCTGCCTCCTCCTGATCTGCAGCAGCTATCTGGGATAGACTGGACTCTGCCTCTGCTTGTGTCATGGAAGGACTGCCAGGCTCCTGTGGCTGCAAGTAGGAACCATTATCCTGGCTCTTCTGCTTCTTTGCCTCCAAGTAGGACATGACACCCTCCCCCTGGGTGCCAAGCCTCCTATATATGGGGAGAGAGGATGAGAAATAATGACAGGTATATTTCAATTTTGTAATGCAATTCCCACTTCTATGTCAGTGGGGCAGTGAATCCATTCCAGGTTTTATTTGGAACTTAAAAGGAGTTGTCCAGGGTGCTGAATCTAATTTTTGGGATACGATTCATCCCTTGGACAATTTCTTTAAGATTCGGGCTAAAACTTGAAGTGGATACACCCCCTCAATGTCATAGAAGGCACCAACTGTTGCCAGCTCAAAAAATCCTGAGTAAAAAGCACATTTGAAGGCAAAATCTGCACAAAAGTGCATTTGTGGGGCAAATCCACAGAGAATGGGAAAGACTGGACTAATAAGTGAAGACATGTGTAACTGATAAGAACTGGAAAGAGACTGAAGTAGCCCTCTCTCAAAGAGAACTTGGCCTCAGCATGTCTGGGAAGAAAGGTGTGAACTCCTCCCCCCGCCCCCCAGGATGTTTTGAACAAAAATGAAATAAAGATGAGCTGTCCTCTTTCCTTCTCATTGATTTACAGGGATTGCCCCAGGCAGAAAGACAGGAAATTAGGCCTTTCCAAGGAGATACCACATTTCGCAGTTGAGAATGGAGACATTCTTGTGCAGTTCATTAGTACCCATATTTCTAATAGCATGGAAGAAGGTACATGGATTTATTGATTTGTTAGCCTTACTCCTATGTTGGGGTTGCAGAGTATAAGTCTCCACATGTGGAGTTATTGTGCTAAGCAACCCTTTGGTTGAATGGCAATTTTAGGCAATTGAACCAAGACACCGAATGTGCAGCTAGAAGGACAACGAAATGTGCATGCATATCCACACACAAGGCACAATCCATACCTGTGTGCAATGTACCTGTGCATATCCATGCACGGAGGTGCCACATGGGCAACTGTACTTCCAAAACGTTAAACTGAATGTGGCTGTTCTGCATTGCAGAGATAACTAGCTGCTTCTATAGGATAACCAACACATGTTGTAAGACAACAACAGGATTCAGGCCATGGTATTTGTACTAAGAGTGGCCAGGGAGGGAGAGAAGAACAGGCGGGCACAGGTCTATCATGTCAAGGCCCATCAGCTGAGGAAAGGTCATCTCTCCATCCCAACCACCACTGCTGGGGCCTCAGAGGGAGAGAAGAACAGCCAGCATCTGCAGGACTTAATCTCCTCCCCATTACTATCACTTTATGTGTCCTGTCTTTTTAGATTGTAAGCCTGAGGGCAGGGAAATGTCAAGTTAACAATTGTAAAATGTTCATGCAAAGCACCATATACATTGATCGTTGCAGTTGTGTGCTTTCAAGTTGTTTCCAACTTATGATGGCCCTAAGGTGAACTTGTCATGAGGTTTTCTTGGCAGAATTTGTTCAGGGGTGTTTGCCCTTGCCTTCCTCCAAGGCTGAGAGAGTGCGACTTGACCAAGGTCACCCAGTAGGTTTCCATGGCTGAGCAGGGATTTGAACCCTGGTCTACAGAGTTGCAGTCCAGCAGTCAAACCACTACTCCACACTAGCTTCTATGTATACTGATGGTGCTATATAAATAATCAAATAAATAAATGCTGATGATAGCCCCCAATCCCATTTTGTGTGCCATTTCACATGCTTCATAAAATGCATGCGTAAGACAATTGAGCTAATTTTTTGGGGGAAAGACAGCGGATTTCAAGTGTCGGATGTGAAGGTTACTATGGCCATGATCTAATTGTACACTGTAACAGTGGTGTAGGAGGTGGTGTGAGACCATGATGCATGATCTTGCCCCAACAAGAGGCACTGCCTACTTCTTGCCATATAACTCTTCATTTGGCTTTCCTCGGTTGGCTGCTTTTGAACAATGTGAGACTGTCAGGATTGGGCCCGAAAGTGATCTTCTTCTGCCAAAAGACTATTGTATTGCAGTGTGTTTCTATTTCTGAACTGCTGTTTGATGTTTGCATTTTTCTTGTGCTTGTAACAAGCCTGTGTGGCATGGGGAGACTTGGGAGGATAGTATGTGTCTTGAAAATTGGATGAATGGCTTTGCACCTGCAGGGACTGTGGGCATGGTAGGTGGTGCCCACTCTCAGTGAGAAAAGGGGAGTGTGGATGATGGGCAGCCAGTGACTGTATAGCCCACCATATTCTGTTGATTATAAATACTTTTATTCTTTTGCCTTGTAAATAGCTTTCATTTGCAGCAACAATTTTGTATGGTGTGCTCTTTAGATTTCTGTAACAATAAAGCTTTGTGTTTAATCCTGAAGCTGCAGGTTACTGAGTCTGAAGAAGCCAGTACATGACAGAGACTTTGAAGTGTCTTCAGGAGCCCGTAAAGTCAATACCTGGCACCCCCTTTTCTGGGTTTCTCCCACCAGCATATGGCCGTTAACATCAGAGCAAAAATGGGGAAATCAGTGGGAAATGGCTGAATTAATCAGAACTGCATTAAAAAATGGGTTTGATTATGTTTATATTGAAAGGGGAATGTTCCTAATAAATAAGTTAATTTTAAATTGGCATTTAAATTTACATCTCTGCACTAAATCCTTGTCAAAATAAAGATGAAAATTCCTATCCATGAATTTACTCCCTTAGCTCCTCCCATACTGTCCTTGTTTTAAAATTTTGAGCTTGCTTGCAATGAGCAGTTTGAACAATTTTCTTCTGCTGCAAAAGAAGCATCCTACTTTTTAACACTGTTCTCAGTTTGAGACTTATTCTGTGCAAAAAATCCCATGTAGTGTTTTCTCCAGAAAACAGCATTTTCTGCACAGGAAACAGGGATTTTTGTTTGTGTGTGAAGGAAGCATGCTGTATTTTCTGCACAAAATAAGCTGTATGAAAATTTTTATTTTTTTATGCAGAGCATGCTGTTTTCTGCACCAAACAACCACATGCACATTTTATGTAGAAGAGGGAGAAAACTTGTTTTCTACTGCTCCAGAGACTTGAACATGGAGCAATGGCCTCAAACTACAGGAAAAGTTATTCCACCTAAACATTAGGAGGAACTTCCTGACGGTAAGAGCTGTTCAACAGTGGAATACACTGCTTGGAAATGTGGTAGAGTCTCCTTCTTTGGAGGTTTTTAAACAGAAACTGGATGGCCATTTGTCGGGAGTGCTTTGATTGTGTATTCCAGCATGGCAGGGGGTTGGACCAGGTAGCCCTTGTGGTCTCTTCCAATTCTATGATTCTATAAGCCTCAAACTGCAAAAAGCTTCATCAGGCCAGGATTGTTCTTGACAGAGTTTCTCAACACTTGAGAAACATGTTTTTCTCCCATTTGGGGGGATATATTCAATATTATTCCCATTCCTAGCTTTCTGCATCATGGAATGAGAGTAATGTACATTTTAAATGCTGCCACTCTCCCAATAATAACATGAAGTCCAGATTTTAAAATGATCTGACCCACACAATTGCAGCAGTATCTCCATCAGGAGACTTAAGACCATCCCTGATTGTTGATGTGAGAAATGATCCTTACCCATTCCTGATTTTTAAAAAAATAATATAAAGAGCACAATTTAGTGAAGACGGGGAGCAGGCGATAAAGCTGTTTCTGGTCAGGACAGACAGCTAGAATGCACACACCCATTCGAGCATCCCCAGGCATCCAAAACAAGAACTTTACGTCTCTACAAAAGATGAAGCAAGCAGACAAAATAGCCAATTGCTTGTGTGTGTTGTGTTATGCAAACCTCAAGAACACGATGTGCTGTTTAATTTCACTAACAGTGCATGCATTCCTCAGCAAAGCCATGGCAGAGCTTGGCTTGGTTGACATCAAAACCCAAACACTACCGTGTTTCCTCTCTTTAGAGCTTTTTGCTAGAGGTTGTACCCTGGGTATTTGAAGGATCACGGGATCTCAGGTGAGACACAGCTGAAGCCCTGATATCACATCGCCTGGCAAAGAACTAGTCTCATAAAACTGGAGGATCATATGTCTAAATACATACCCCCTTATGCCTTTTTATGGAGAAGAATTTTTCAGCAGCGAAAGGAAGATATTGTTTACATTACTCCCCCCCCCTTTTTTTTTTGGTGGAAAGTCAGATTAGTTGTCCTGCATGTTGGAGAAGACTTCTATTTTCCTTTTTCTTTATTCCAAAGAAGTGGGTGACTGGATGGGGAGGGGGGAGATATCCTTGCCAGCAAAGCAAAGCAAAGCAAAGCAAAGCAAAGCAAAGCAAAGCAAAGCAAAGCAAAGCAAAGCAAAGCAAAGCAAAGCAAAGCGTTTTAAACTGAAATAAATCCCCTAACCTCTGCATGTCAACTATGAGGATGATTTCTACAAAAGGCCACTAAAACTTTAGAATGGACAAAATAGCTGTTTCAGCAACCTTTTAAAATTAGGTTGAAAACGTTGGAAATGGTAACAATGGTTGCTTTATTTATATTGCCCCATGAAGTAGATTTCCCAGATCTGTGTCTGGACCCTCTTTGCCAGTTCTCAAGGGGACGGGGAGGAATCTCAGGGTAACAATGCTGCCTTGAAATACGTGTGTGTGTGTATAGATTTCTCATTTGTTTGACTTTCTAATTTTTAAAATTTGAATGCATGCTCTGTGAAACTGTGGTTGACACAATGCATCATGCTTTAAGGCATCACCTGGGGCTGCCCTTGTATCATCACTTTTGTAGCAAAACCCATACATTCATAAAGTCTGAAGGGATACCAAAGACCATCTGGCCCAACCCCTGCCAGGGCACAAATCTAAAGTACCCCTTAAAGGTAACCATCAAAGCTCTGATTAGAAACAGCTAACATAGGCAGGCATTTTAAAAGAGAGATACTCAGCTCTTAGGGGTACCCTTCTGGGCCTACTCTAGGTCTCTGTTTTTGGCCCTGAAATCTTATGACTTTATCAGATGGGGCAAAAATCGCATTACAACAAGATAATAACATAACGGGCTAAAATGATCAGACAACATTGTCCTCCTCCCATGGCCAGTCCATGCTCCAAATGCAAATAAGGCACCACTTTTACCGTATATTCCAGCATATAAGATGACTGGGCGCATAAGATGACCCCCCAATTTTTAAGTTAAAATATAGAGTTTGCCCCCCCCCAGCCAGCCAGCCACCTGGCTGGAAAGCCTGTCCCCCACCAGCCAGCCAGCCAGCTCAGTGGCTGTAGATGACGGAATAGTCTGTGAAATTAAAGGACTGAGAACAGCTAAAAAAGCATGGGATACTTTGAAAAATCTCTGTGGTGTTCAATCTTTGGAAAGTAAGGTTGCATTAATAAGTTGGTTAATATGAAGCTACCAAATCCCAAATTTTTGAATAAGCACATTAATGAATGAGCACATTAATGATTTTAGAGCCACATTGGCAGACAAGAGAATTTCACCATAGACAAAACTTGATGCAAAATGATAAGTCTGAATCCAGAAATTCTAATTTTAGGCTAACTTGTCCTGAAAAGAAACATCATTTTGACTCTCCTGAGCTAAATGGATGGCCATTTAACACTTCAAAGTTCATTTAACACTGCAAAGCAGTCATTCTCACAAGCAGGAGGAAGGATCTGCTGGGAAAACTGCCCAGGCCATTTACACTTCAATCATTCTCACAACAGGGGAAAAGATCTACTGGGGTATAAGGACCCCCCCCCCACTTTTGAGGAGATTTTCAAGTGTTAAAAAGCAGTCTTATATGCTGGAATATACGATAATTGATGTGTTAAGCTGTCAATATATTTTCAATATTGCCACTTTCGCGATATTAAGGAGTGTGTGAAACCAAGTCCTGCTGTAATCATGAGAGTACAGCATGAATGGGCGGCCCTCTTTTACCTGTTCTTGTTGCTGCCGAGAAAATGTCTGGGTGATGACATGAAAATGGTCGACAGGACACTCTTTTTATGAACTGTCCCCTATTGCTGGTAACTTTTTATGTGAGTTTCAGTGCTTATCTGTGTATTTAATTTGTTATTTTTAGTGTTTTTGGTCTTTTTACGTGAACTTGCATCTTCTCACAACAGCCACGGATCTCGCATCCTGGCTAACATGGAAGAAAGTGGACGTGACAATGTAATTAGAAGGCAATGTGAAGACAAGTGTTACTGTAGTGGGACCTTTAATCCCGTTCTTAAAATGCTAGTGGTGGTGGTTTTATAATTCACTTATAATACCACAATGATTCTGCTTTTCTTACTCATGTTATTACAGTGTTTTAACACACTAGCCTGATGATGTCCTTAGAATCTGGGATGCTCATGAGCTGGCAACCATACTGTGAAATGTTATATGAATACAAATTTGAAAAATTTCCCTGACCTCCCTCATGGAGTTTACAGTCAAAAGAGATTCTGAATGGATGACATCCATGGCGCCTAGCGAATTCTGGGAGTTGTAGTCCAAAAAGTAACTTCCCGAAGCTCTATATCTCTGAGGAAAAGTATCCCTCCATGACTTGAAGAAAAACCAATACAGTCTGGTTTGAGTCACCTGGATCAGGGTAAAGGGAATATACCCATCAGTGCTTTTAAACTGGAAAATATATACTTGTACACTTGTGATCATATTAAGGTAAAAAATTGCATAAGAGCCAAAAGTAAGTAAATTAAATTCCATTGTGTGCAATGGCCTTCTGGAGCTATGGTATTTAGTAAGGTCCAGAGTAGATTAAGAAGGATTCACTATGGTGTAAATGCTATTGTTAATCCCACTGAATCAATTTGATTCACCTATGTGTTGACTCACTATTCAACAGCTGATTGAATGGGTCAACTCTAGTTGGGACTAACCAACTGGATATCTTCATGGACAGCTCCTCCTCTTCCTAGTCATCAGCAGGATCATTGTGCACAGTTGGATCTTCTGCCTCCTCCAGAGTAAACCCCCCTGAGGCAACCCCTGGGCATAATGAACCAGATCCTGACTTAACCATACTTAGAGAAGACCCACTTAAAATCAGGGGGCCTATGATTAGTCCCCTAAGTATAATTAAGTCTGGACCCAGCACAAAGCATTGTGGTAACAAGATAGGCATGCTCCTCATGCCCATGTCCCTTCTTGAGGTTTGAAAAGTGACATAGGAATATCAGAGATGAAAGTAGGTCTTGAGATGTAATCAAAAGGACTAATCAGGGAAGGAGAGGTGGGTGAGATATCCATGAGTCCACTCCTAATGACTCAAAGCTATAGAGGGATTTCGTCAGCTTTGACACCACACTGGTTCTCTTTTATATCCTCAAGTGCTGAGTCAGGAGGGATCCCAAGAGTAGGACAAAATATGCACTGCCAACTGTGCCCAAGTGCAGGTAGTGCAAACTGACCCATGTTAGCAGGTTACATCTCCAAGTCCAATCCTGGTTTTATATACTATCTAACTGTAGTTTAAGGTGTCTAAAATAAATAATACACCAATTTCAGTCCTCCCAGTGTAGTCATTTCAACTATTGAAAACAAAAGGGCTTATAGTCCCCCCAGGATGAAAAAAAAGGGTGCATGGGGCATAATGTCTGGGGGAAAATGGTAAAATGGCCAATAGCAAGCCCTTTACACATATTTCCCCCTCCAAATTTTGGGGACACAGAGACACAGGGAGCTTTAGGACTGCAAAAACAGCCTCGGGAGGCCTCGCCCATACAATCCGCCCCAGACACTCAGGTCCTCTGGGAACATTGACTTTGACCAGCCAGGATAAGGCTGGCAATTGTCACCCAGAGGACCTTTTCACCAGCCACCCCCAGACTGTGGAATGACCTGCCAGAAGAGATTCAGCAGCTAAACACACTGTTGGAAACATTACTAAAGACCTATCTCTTCCTGCAGGCCTACCCAGTTGATTTTAATCTATGAATTTTTAAATTTGTAGGAATGATTTTAATGTAATGTTTATTTTAATCTTATGTGGTTTTACTTTGTGTTTTAATGATTTTATGTTATATATTGTATAAGGTGGGTAAGAAAATGATGATGATGATGATGTGACATATGGGACACACCTTGCTAACCCTATTATGTCCTACCTGGATGAAAGAAGGGAAGAGGAGAGTCAGGATGATGGACCAAAGTTGGAGCTGGAGGAGGCTGGAAGTCCTACAATGGTGGTACCAGCAGAGCCTGGTCCATTCCAGACAACAGCTGCAAATGATGATGAGGAGGAGATGGAGGAGACAGAGAGACTCTAGAGCAATGTTAATAAAAGTACCAGCAGCAATGCCCTGCTCCACTTTAAATATAGGACACTGAGCTAAGGAGAAGACCTGGACTGATTTACTGCTGTCTGTAAATTAGCTCAGCCCAGGCCATTCTGTTGCTGCAGAACAATAGCTCACAAACCTCTATGTAACCCTGTCTGACATCTCTGGCTTTTTGATCTTTGGTACTTACATTTGGGCTAATCCTCTCAGTTTGGGACTCTGCTCAGGACTGCTTTCTTCCTTTGAACTTTGGTCTGTCTGGACCACACTTCTGTTTATAACCCCTTGGAAGCCTTGGGATTGGACTGGTTTCCCCTTCTCAATTTTTGTGGACTATAAGGAGATTTTCACACATCAAAAATATCCTCCGCGGAAATCGGGACAGAAATATTTCTGTCCCGGAAGCAGCGCCGCGGTTCGCACACCCACCTCCCTCTCCCGATATGCCGGCGTCCTCGCACTGGGTTTTTTCTTCCCTCTTCTGTGATATTTTATTAATGGCGAACTCCCGTTAGTAAAATATTACGGAAGAGGGAAGAAAAAACCCAGTGCGAGGGCGCCGGCATATCGGGAGAGAGAGGTGGGTGTGCGAACTGCGGCGCTGCTTCCGGGACAGAAATACTAAGTCTGCTCACCTGGACATTCTCTGGCTTTAAATAGGAAGAAACCCCTTTTCTATGTCCTTCTAAGAGATCAAAGGAATTATCCTCAATATGGGTATTTTTGAGCTGATGGACGCTATCCACAACTGAGACTTCAGGTATGCCTTTTCTCTGAGCTTGAAAATGGAGACCCCTAATAATGAAACAATGTATGGATGCAATCCATTCTTGGGCACCCATGTTTAGACTGATTTCTGTCATCCTGCCTTCCCTTCCTCCACTCTCTGGTCTTCTCTTTCTATCAAGGAATGCCTACCAACCCTCTCAATGAAGTCAAGCACTTTGACGGAGCTAAACAAATCATATTTGCATTTCTCAGTAGTCTTTTCAATTGCACAGACAGCAACCTTGCCATGAGAAAATCCAACTCCCTTGTAAACCAGAGAATTGTAGTCTTCTACTGATGTTATATTAAAAGAGAGCTACCTTGTCAAGATGAGTCACTACACACTAATAACAACATTATTGTTTCTGCTGAAAATAAACTGGCTTTTGAGGGGGGCATCTTGTCTTTCTTGTTTTATACAGCCCAAGAGAAAGGGAGTTGTTTTCTTAATGCATAATTTGAAATGTAGTACCCATTTTAATTGAATTTGGGGGTGTTTAATTTTGGTCTGCAGTTTTATATGAACCAACCTGAGTAACACTTCTCAGTCTAATGGTGGATCAGAACATTTACCTTTCCATTCCTTTACTTTCTCTAATTTTATAATCCTGTTCTCAGATCAGAAAGCATGCCAAATGATATATCTACTTATCTGTGTATCTCTCCCTTTATATTACTATACATTATTTTAACTACATACAAAAATAATTGCATGTTAAGGCAAAATGTATGCAAAATCATGCATTTTGTTAAAAAAAAAAAAGCATTCCAAAACAATTTTTTTGCGGTTTTAACATTTTAAACATTTACAGATTGGTGCGGGAATGAAACAAGGACGGATTTATACATAAACCCAGCTAGAACTGAAATGGATCAGAAACTGGCAAATATGCTGGTTTCTAACAATGCAGTGGGGGAAAAAAAGAATCTAAAAATTAAATTAATCTTATAGGTGTTATGTAATTCAGAGCTGTGCAATGAAATGCAAATTTAAATTTTCATCTCCCCCATTAAAAAAAGAAACCATTCCTTTTATGTTTATTTATGTTCACTTGAACAATTTTGCCTCCCAGTAAAGCTAAGAAAAGGGGAAAGATCCATGCAAAACAAGTTTGTTCCTAATATGAATGAATTTGTATTTCATTACAGTGATTTCATTACAGTGATTATATAATATATATATTTATATATATATTCAAATATAGGTTACAAAATATGCTTAGGAACAGATTGTTGCAGGATTGTAAGCATTTTAAAATGGTTAGAAAGCAGCTTATCATGTACAGTATTTCTAGGTCTTCTGTCACTGAGCTGAAGGCTTAATTTTTTAAAAAAACAGACTCAAAGCATGGGACTGAATTATTTATGTTAGCAGAAAATCATTATTGTTTGAAATAAGGTTATTTTTTCTAGGTTTAAATTCTAGAAGGGAGGGAGGATGCCGTATCCTGTTATAATTAAGATAACTGCTTAAAGAAAGGAAGGTAGTAAAGGAATGAAAATGACAGCAAACTAAATCTGCAATAATCCTTTTATTTTGTTTAACAACAGTAACAAAGAATCACATGGCTATTACCATATTTTATGAAAACGAGCTGAGGAAGTCTTTGGTTGTGAGAATTTCTGCTTGGAGTTGACTAGGCACATCAGAAATAAATTCTGAAGCTTGTTTCTGTATGTTCCCCCTGTTCCACTGCAATTCTAGATATAGTTTCATCCACAATATGTATGCATATGTTTGCGTTCGTGTGGGTTTATATACATACACATACACTATCCCTCCCATATATAAATATACACACGCATATACATATTTTCAAAGGTATATCCTGTGGAGAGTCAGAATGATACCATATTTCCCACCAAGAAATCCACATTTCTAGAGGTTCATAGATTAAAATATGACACATCCAAATAAAACATATTCTCTCCCCGCCTCTCTGTTTCTTCTCACTTCTAGCCATTCCACTTTGAAAATTCAGCCATCCTTCATTGGGAGCGATATGACAGAACCAGCATCGCTCATAGCAAACAGTCAATGACAATGGGTTATTCTAGAGGCAAACATTTTAAAAAAGAAAAGAAGAAAAAAATGCACTTTGCATTGTAAATCAGATGGTGTTTGGGGTGATGCAGTGTGCTCTCATTTCTCACCCCCAGGATAAAATACCTATCTGTGCACCCACAGTGTGGTCTGCAAGCCAGTGATGATTTAAATGGTCTTGATTTGGTTCTGCAAAAGTCCCAGCACTAGACTAGACTCTTATTGCTTTAGCCCCTGTAATCCCAACAGGATATGCGTCAGCAATTATATGCCATTGAAATTCACAACATTTACTTCTGGGTAAATGAGATACAGTGAGCATCTGATATTGCATTCCACTGAAATCTTCAGCGTTTACTTCTGAGCAAATGAGGATATGGATCAGAGATTATATTCCATTGAAATCTATAGCATTTACTTCTGAGTAAGTGAGAATATGGATCAGAGATTCCCTTCCATTCAAATCCACAGCATTGACTTCTGAATAAATGAGCATATGGATCAGAAATCACATTCCATTGAAATCTATAGCAATTACTTCTGAGCTAATGAGGATCAGAGATTATGTTCAATTGAAATTCACAGTTTACATCTAAGTAAATGTGGACAGGGTTGGTTTGCTAGGCACGTTTTTGCCTGAAATATGTCTGATGAAGGAAAATTTGTGGAACAGGAAGAAAAATAGAGAAAAAATATATTTATTACTCCACTGACCTTTGGGAATACAAAATGGTCCTATACTGTGTTAGACATGTTGAGAGAGAAAGAGAGACCTGTAAATGTCCCAATAATGTGTGTGTGTGTGTGTGTGTGTGTGTGGAGAGACCACTGAGGCTGATCAAAATGTAATTTATGAATTGATAATAATCACTATGTTTAGTAAGAAGTCAATTAACCAGAGCAGTCTATGACACACCGTTTGACTGCTGATTGTTTGGAACAGAATAGATTGGACTTGTTCTCTCTCTGGAAGAGAATTCTTATATCCTTATAACATATATCGGATTATACTAAAGGATGGACAGCAAAGATTCTCCGTATAAGCTATGAACAGTGAGTTTAACAATGCCTTAAAAAGAACCAGACTAAATGCACACTCACCCTTAAGGCTGTTCCCATTGAAATCCACTCGGAAGCAGTTCATTAATGAAATGGGACGAGTCACATTTTTCATCCCTAAAGATTTTTTATAGGTGCCGTTTGCCACAGGTTTATAAATTTATCAGCACAAAATTTCATAAATACTTAATGTTCTCTTTCATCCTCCTTGTGGAATTTATACGCCTGCACCCCCCTCCTCCTTCTTCCCTCTCTTTCTCTTTGCAGTGAATGGCTTGGGTGGTTAATTTTACATATTTGTATAAATAAACTTCCTTTTAATTGTACTAACAGGAAAAATGAAGCGATCTGGGTGACCATAAAGATAAAACAAAAATTGGAGAGGCTGGGATTTATAAAACAGAGGGCTGATGGAGGTGGAAGTCATCCTTGCATTTATAAGGCTGAATATTTAGAACGAGAAGATATAGATTTATTTTTGTCCTTTTTGTGAGGGAAGGTTGTGGTTGACTGGTCATTTTACAGGTAGCATCTCCCCACCCTGATGTATGTATTTTGTTAACAAAGGAAGATAAGTTACCTTGGAGATTTTTAATTAACTCTGCTCCTGTAGCTGTTGGACTGCTTATCATTGTTTGGTTTATTTAAATAGATTTGGGATATTCTTCCTTGGAAAACATCTCCTTAATCTAAAAATAGAAAAAAAATTGCAGACACTGCATTTAGAATACACGACCAAGCATCATGGTTTTTACTGGTTTAATTCTTAAAATAAAAATAAAAGTCCAGCTGTTATAGAAGTGAAAGGAAAAAAATAGCTATCTTCCAAACCTCACCAGTTTCAAATGAAAATTAGTCAAAAACAGAAACTGAGGAGAGCAGCTTTTCTGACAAAATACCTTCAAATATGGATTCCAGAAAGATGAACATTGTAAATGGAATTTGTGTGTAAAAGCTTGGGCCCACAATGTTGATTGGATGTTAGAAGTCTAATCGGATCGTCTGTTCCTCAAGAGGAAAAGAATTTTTGTTGAAATTTTAATAATGCTTTTTCATTTCTTTTGTTTTCCTTCTAAATTTGAAAAATACTGTCCCATCTTTCCTTCACTTAGCTTTCCATGGTCTGGATAGGGCAGGGTGTTTCCTCCCTTACCTTTCTGAATTAAATTAGCCATTGCAATGTTTTCAGAGGTAAAACCCAACCTTACCTGAGATATGGAAGACACGAATAGATCTTCCACACTCTGCATGTTCGGATGTTTGTGCATGTGGCTATTCTGAATTTTATACATTTCTCAGCCTCTAAGAAACGATGCTTTTAAGAAAAAATGCTGGGGTCTTTTCAAAAAATATGAATAAGGCATTCAGCAATCTTTTTAAAATTCCATTCTTTCACCTCTCTCCTGGAAACTGGATTGCTAGGGAAATTTTGCTGGGAGGACGAGAAAAAAGACAAATGAACACAAGTCAACACCATAAGCTAGAGGGAGCTCCTTCATAACTTTACTAGAGAGAGAGGGAGGGAGAATGGGAAGGAGAGACAGATTCATTTATCAAGTCACTCCTGTGGCTTTGTCTGAATTTGAACATAAAAGACCCACTTTTTATAGCTGATATTATCTGCACCATTCTGTGATATGAATGTTATTGTTTAAAAACTGTTGGGGAGACATAAAACAGCTGAAGCGGTCCGGCATCACTACTTTGCACCAGTATTTATGCCAATTTCAACCTCCCTCCCCCGACACCATATCCACACTTTGACAAATAAGCAGACAGAAATCACCAGATAAAACCATTCTTCATTGCCTTTGGCTTTGCCAAAATAGCCATCTTTAATGAAAAGTTGCAATCTCTAAATCTCCGGTACAGATATTGCTTTAATGCTCTGGAACCTTTTGTCTGGGCTACTGGGTTTGTTAACATGTCAATCCCAGCTCCATGTTACAGGTCGACCCTCCAGGACTTTTGATCTCTTTCCCAGCTCTTAATTCATTCATTTTCCGGGTGCCTCCCAGATTCGGGTCACTAACGTTCCCATTTTGCAGATGTGAAATTGAGGTGGCCATCTTTATCAGATGGGCTTGGAAGTTCAGTTCCACTGAAACTAATAAAATGTAATTGGATGAAGACTGATATGACGAGCAGTGAAGGAATGGTTTGGACACCTTTGGACCTCATAGATTGTGGGGACTGTACACACAGGACTGAGGGCAGGATAGTACTGAAGACCTAGCACCCAAAAACCAGCCAGCCAGCCAGCCAATGCCTTCTTTGATGAGACTCCATTCCATTCACTCTCCCAGTTCTCTGCCACCCTGAACTAACACTCATCATTCCATGGCTTCTGAACAGGTTCAATTCTGGGCTGATTGAATTTTTCTTTTTTACCTTATGGCTGAAGAATTTCCCCCCCCTGTACCAGCTGACTGTGAGATTCACCAAACATACCTTCCTTTTGTTTCTGTGAAGCCATGTTTGAGCTCCAAAGCCATTCTAACTCAGCAACCACATGATCTCACCGGATGGGAATCATGAAGCCCTCCAGATATTTTTGGACACCTAGCCATCTTGCTTGTGTAGCTAATGGTGAGCAATTCTGGGAGTTGCTATCCAACATCATCTGGAAGGCCACATGATTCCCAGCTCTGATATATGATGATAGGCAAGGAATGCTTATCTTGTCCAGGAGAGGCTCAAATGCCTGACCTGTTTCTGTCCCTGTCCAAGCATAGCTTCTCCTTGCCTTTCCCATCATCTTCTTGTGTTCTGAAGCCCTGGACAGAAAGTCTGCAGCCCTTTCAGACTCTTGTGGTAGAAGGCCCTGAAAGTACAACGGGTTAGAGTGTGAAGCAAAGCCAGCACTACTTTTAGGCAGAATGTGGAGGTTACCTCTGACAGCAAATTCTGGGTGTCATGAAAGGGCACTAAATTGTAATCAAGCAATTATTATATTTGTACTGCAAGGGTTAGAGAGAAAGTGCTGGAAGAATTGCTGAAACAACTCAAGTGGCTTTGGGTACAAAGCAGCTTAAATAAATTAGTGTTGCCAGAGTGAAAACTGGAGAGGTCTCCTGTACCTTTAATGGTTGTGTAGAAGAGGGAAGTTCATCAGGTGTTGCTTGTTACTTAGGGGCATGATGGGCAACCACTGCTGAAATTCCCTCTTTTACAAAACCATTAAAGGTGCAGAAGCCATTTGGGCAATTTGGATGGGACTGGGGGAACCATTTGCTACGCTGCCCAGATAGTAGAAGAACTCGGGCAGTCTCTAGGGGACAAACCTATTGTCATGATACCACCCCCTTGCCTTAAATGGGTTCATTATTCCATGCACTGAGGAAGATCTGAGCATGGTGATCTCCTCTAACAGGAAAGTCTAGGAGACTGTAGCCTTTTGCTTCTTTTCCCCACCTTCCCTTCATTTTAAGATCCTTATGTTTATGATTTGTATTTGCACCCAGGCTTGGAAGTATGTTGACAAGACCGGCCCTACCATTGAGGGGAGTAGTAGAGGAACCCTGGGGTTTGCAGATGTGGAAAAATATTCAGGGAAAATGCATCCTAAAGGTGGGAAAATCCACAAATAGCACTGAACATGCTCAGTGGCCACCGAATGCTGACTGACTGGGAAGTGGGACCAGAGACAAATGGACCAAGAAAGAGGAACGGTATGGCTATGACACTTATTTTCAAGTTTGTACCCTCCAGCATTTAACAGATGAAAGCTGGGACACATGTGGCTGAGCAACATCAGAGTGTGGTCAAGATGGCATCAGTTATTAATGAGGAAGAACACACAAGCCAGGAGAAACTGCAGCAGTTGGATTTTGCCCATGTCTACTGGGAAGGGACTCTACGGTGAACTCGCCATGGGTCAGCGTAAGAGGGGCGCTCCAAAAAAGTGATACAAAGACTCCCTGAAACAACATCTCAGGCTTGGCCAAATTGATCACCAACAGTGGTCCGCCCTGGCCTCACATCGGGAGGCATGGAGACGCACTATCCACAATGCTGCAGCCTTATTTGAGAACTCACACCGAACAAGTCTTGAAGAGAAACGAAAACGCAGAAAGAATCACAACCCAAAAACATCACCCAAGGAGACCCTCTGCTGTGCTTTCTGCAACTGGACTTGTTTATCTCGGATTGGCCTTTTTAGTTATCAGCGCGCTTGCAGAAAGCGCGGGATGAGTCCTTCCTGAATCTTCGTTTGCGAAGAAAAGCCAGAGAGAGAGAGACTGGGAAGGGCAAGATTCATCCCTCCCTGCTGAATTAATTTAATGCAAACTTACTTTCATGCTTTGAACTGAGTTTGTAGCAAGTGAAGTAAGCTGAGCACAAAGGAGGAAAGTAAGAGGAGAAGAAAAACTGGGACATTGTATAATCAGGTGAAAAAGTGGGATGGCAGAGGATTAATCAGGAGTGTCCTTGCTAAATTGGTACATTTGGAGGGTATGGAAGTTAGGCTAACCACCACTTCTAATAGTTTTTGTGCCACCTGACAAAGCTTTTTTTTTTATTCAGGTGGGACTTTGAATGGGTGGGTGCTTCCTTTTTTCATACATATGTGTTTTTCAATTGCTTTTAATCCTGTTTTTTTACTGTTACAATTTCATAGAATCATACAGTTGGAAGAGACCACAAGGGCCATCTAGTCTAACCCCCTGCCCTGCAGGAATCCAAAATCAAAGCATTCCCGACAGATGGCCATCCAAGCTCTGTTTAAAAACCTCCAAAGAAGGAGACTACACCACACTCTGAGGCAGTGCATTCCACAATTAATTAGTTTAATTGTGCTTATAGTATAATGTTTTGTATTTGTTTTTGTAGCTAGTTTGTTCTTTCTCTCTCAAAATGTTCTTGTACGCTTCCTTATGTCCCAGTTTTGGAAGAAAGGTGAGATATAAATTAAATTAATGAAAGAAATACAGCAGATGATAAATAAATGCCTTGGTCAGACCTCACCTAGAATACTGTGTCCAGTTCTGGGCACCACAATTCAAAAAGGATATTGACAAATTGGAGCGTGTCCAGAGGAGGGCGACTAAAATGGTGAAAGGTCTGGAAACCATGCCTTATGAGGGGAGACTTAGGGAGCTGGGTATGTTTAGCCTGGAAAAAAGATGGTTAAGAGGCGATATGATAGCCCTGTTTAAGTATTTGAAGGGGTGTCATGTTGAGGATGGAGCAGGCTTGTTTTCTGCTGCTCCAGCGACTGGAACACGGAGCAATGGGTGCAAGCTCCAGGAACAGAGATTCCACCTCAACATTAGGAGGAACTTTTTGACAGTAAGAGCTGTTCGGCAGTGGAACAAACTCCCTCGGAGCGTGGTGGGGTCTCCTTCCTTGGAGGTCTTTAAACAGAGGCTGGATGGCCATCTGTCGGGGATGCTTTGATCGTGATTTCCTGCATGGCAGGGGGTTGGACTGGATGGCCCTCGTGGTCTCTTCCAACTCTACAATTCTATAATTCTATGATTCTATGATTCTATGATTCTATGAAATGGAATAGGGTGTCTGAAATCCTGAACCGAGGGAACATGCAGTACTTCGACATTTTATTTCAAGTCAAGCTTGCATTCCTGGAATTCTGGGGAGGGTGAATGGCAAAAGCATACTTTTGCTGGCAAAATTGCAGAAACTATGGGAATGCTAATGGCTAAGCGGCCATGAGCCAAACCCCCTCCCAGCACTTCTTGGAGAGCCACTACCGCTTGCCAGTTTACTCCACAAGGGCTTCCATGCTTGGCAAATGTTTCTTGAGGAACTTGTCTGCTGCTCCCTGAGCACTCTGTAGCTGGAGGTGATGGCCTCGTTATCTGCTTCAGTTTTGCAAGGCCTCTCATTAGCACCGACTCCTCGGTGTCTGTTGCGGTGTTTCATCTCACGCTTCCCGAACTGTAGTTGAATTAGTTTGCCGTGTTATGCTCAGTGAGGCTCATAGGTGACAATGAATCTGGGTCATCTCCAACAATGGATGCCTCCTGATAAGGTACATAAAGAAGGTCTTTTTCATGCTACACAATTATAGCACTTCCATGACAGCTTAACAGCCATGACTGCCTCCTATTGAATCTTGGGATCTGCAGTCTCCAGAGGGATTTAGAATTCTTTGCCAGACAGCTGTAGTGCTTCACCCAACTACAGATCCCAGGATTAGAAGGATGCAGCCATGGCAGTCAATGAGGGATCAAAGTGCTGTAATTGTGTCATGGGAAAGAGATTCAGGTGATCTGTTAAGTTAGACCACTTCGGCCCCTTTTGAGATGTTCTACAGGACTAAGCCAAGACAATTTTTTCTCCATGAGTCCCAGATGGTGGCCCCTCACTCTTTCTGTGAATGGAAGCTGATTGGATGCCCATTTGGTTGACATTTTGGTAGTAGTTGAATTAAAGCATAACATCTTCTACCATACAAGGGGGAGAACAGTTCAGAAGGTGCAAGACTTAGTAAGGGTGTAATTCTTAGCTAATTTTGTTCTCAAAGAAACCAATGAGTAATTTTAACAATTTTGTTCCCACTGTGAGAAAGTCTTCAAAAACTGCTCAGTTATCAAAGACACAATTCAAAGTTATCAAAGACACAATATTCACAGTTTGGGACTTATGTTGTGCCAAATTTGCACATTTTTTGGGACTGAAACCAGCCTTTTCTGTGCATGAAATACCATTTTCAAGACACCCCCCCATTTCTGCACAGAACTATTTTCTGTACAGGAAATGTTTTCTACACAGAAAATGCCATCACTGAGAACTCATTCTGTGCAAATTTTTCTCATGGTATTTTGTGAAGGAAACAGCATCTTCTGTGCTTGAAACAGCCTTTTCTGCATAGAAAATAGTATTTATGTGCAGAAACATTATTTTCTGTGCAGAAAATTCTTTTTTCTGCGCATACAAATAAGACATGTGAATTATGTGCAGAATAAGTTTCGAACTGTGAATATTCTCATCAGTATAGGATTCTCCTTGTCAGGATTTCCTGACACTTGAGAAAGAAGTTTCTCAACCATTTTTGGGGGAATACAGGTCAACCCTCATATCATCTCATTAAAACAATAGGGTTCCCAATTATCCACAGTTTCAGATATCCACAGGAAATCTTGGAATGTATCACCTGCGGATACGGGGGTTGACCTACATTTTCAAATATTCTTTCCATCCCTAGATGTGGCAAACACAGGCCTGTCTTCTAACAAAAGGGAATGACCAGATGACCAGGTCGGGAGGGGGCGACAAGTATTTGCCACCTGAAGTTGGTACCTCAGTCTGATTGACTGGCCCCCATGATCTCCATGACTGAAATTTCAAATCCCCTGGGTTGAGTCTCCCAATTAACTGGCCTGAGTCCTATAGTTATTTTCAACTAGAATAGAGCCACTGAATCAGTAGGATTTCACTATATGATAACTCACCATTCAACAATAAACATAAAGAGTCTGGTTGGGACTAAGGTTGTTCAGATGGACTGTAATGCACATTTTTGCTAAAAAAGATCATGAGAAACTTTCAGCCCCCCTCCGTCCAAATATGGCGATTCCCAGTAAGAGCTCATCTAGACAAAAGGTATTCCACCCGTATTCCTTGAGGATTTTTTTTTCACCATCTAAACAACATCTAGACTCTGGAGAACAGGGTTCAGATCCCTGCTTGGCCATAGGAACCCCACTGTCAAGTCACACTCTCTCAGCCTCAGAGGAAGGCAAAGGAAAACCCCCTCTGAACAAATATTGCAAGGGAAACGCTGTGATAGGTTTGCCTTTGGGTTCCAATAGGTCGGAAATGGCTTGAAGGCACACAGCACACACCTAAGTGTAGCCAATGAAGTATAACCTGTTGGCATCTTGAGCTGCCTCCACTGCCTCCCCCCCCCTTCCTGCTGTAACTTTAATTATGAACAGTAAATAAATCCAGGAGTTCAAGTCATCTGAGATGCCCAGGCAGACAATTTAGCAGCAACAACAACACATCTCACTGAACACACAAACCCAACCCTAATAGAAGGAAGAGAGAGAAATGGCGAGTTCTTAATGTCAACTCCCCTGAGTTGCAAGAAAAGTTATTAAATTTTGTTGGCATGAAGAGGTTAATATAAAGAGCATTCCTTTATGTGGCGATAGGCCTGTGATGCAGTATGCAGCATTCTGGTCAACTTTCATCAAGTGTATCATACTCATGGAGTCCCTTGAAATTAGACTGGTAGTTGTAGTATATGAACTGACCTACCTTGGCCTTAATTTCCCATCACCTTAATCTCATGCTCTTGTCTCCATCTCTAGATTGCATAGGCCTCAGGAAAAAAAAGGAAAAGAAGGGAAGGTGTGTGTGTATTTGTCTGTCATGTTGGAGAGGATCATTCGCAGATGGTATTATGGGGGAGAAATAGAGAATCCAACCTCCTTCATTCTACCTAGTATAGAGCATCTTAATGGTGTCATGATCACAGTAGAGCTAGTTATGGGTTTCCTTGTGGACTGTTCCCCCAGTTGCAGGTAGTTCTGTGGTTCTCAACCTTTTGGACTTCACCTCCCAGAAGCCCCAGGCCACATAGCCAATGGTCAGGGATTCTGGGGGTTGAAGTCAAAAACATGGAGGGCCAAAGCTTGAGAACTGCTCAGGTAATCCATGAATGCTGGCTGAGCTAGTTTGGTTTGAGATTAGGATATTGGACCAGGATTTGGGCAGTCCAGGTTCTACTTCCCTCAGAACCATCAAATTCAATAGGTGACCTTGGTCTAGTCACTATCTTTCAGGTTGCTCTACCTCATAGAGTTGTTGTATGAGTAAAGTAGGGAGGAGAGCTGTGTCTGCCACCATGAGCTCATTGGAAGAAAGGTAGAATGAAAATACAATTAATAAATAAATTCTTAATAAAACCTTTTCCCAAATTGCCAAACTTCTAACCCACCACCCAGTATCAAATTAGAATGGTTCCAAAGGACATCTCCAAAAGTAATAGGATATAGAGGCCAAAGGTCAGAATGCAAGTCTTTTTGACATCTGCAAGCCAGGTAGGACTGGAGCTACCATAAAAACGTGCTACTAAACCAGGGGTGAACAATGTGGAGCCTCAATTATTTGCCATTTTTTCCCCCAGTTGATTATATTTTTATTATGGTTTCGGTCTGATGAGGTCAAAGGAAGAACAAAACTTTGATATTGTCCACCCTTATCAGACAGGCAATATAGAAGGAGACCATGTTTGGTGTTACCATGCTCTACTACTCCCTTCCTATAATACCTCATAATTGGACATATTGGATACTTCCAAGGGGTCAGGTTGACTGGGGTACTCCAAAAAGAGGTCAGATGGAGGTCACAAGGACCTGGGAAGATGTCTTAGAAATATTTTTAGCCAACCAGCCCAACCTAGAATTACACGAAAGCTCCCCCCGCCAGACAGTAAACAAGGCCATTAGGTATGTGCTAATCCCTCCCTGGGCACCCAGACAATGGGTCATCTAACCGAATAATCAAGTAACCTTTCCAGCTCTGATCCCAAGGAAATCTAACCTCATACCCCCCTCCTATCCTGCATTGTGAGGTTGTCATAAACCCATCATTTCCTATCTCCAAGCCATCTAAGATAATCAGTGGAGTTTCATTCTCCTTTGTCCCTCCAGTGGGAGAGTCATTTAGCCATTGTTGTAGTCAAAATGTGCCTTCAAGGCATGAAATGGGTTATAAATATCCCAGCCTAGACACCAGCAAAGTGTACCATAGATGGACATGACTCTCTTCTGGGGTGTTTAGGGATTTTTACCTGTATTGTATTTTAATTTTTGTAAGCCGCCCCAATTGTTTTAACAGAGGGCGGGGTATAAATTAATTTTATTATTATTTATTATTATTATTCTGGATTCTTTGTGCCACCCTCAGAGCCATTCTGAGCCTCTTCACTACACAGAAATCGCTTCTCTTCAGGACTGATAAATACTGCCCATTTGCCTGATTTCTCGCTGTCTAATCTTTCCCACTTTCTTTCTGATAAACTTGTATGGTTCTTAGGGGTGTGTGTTGCATGTGTGAGAGTTCACTTTGTGTTATTCTCAATAAAGATACTTCATTTCACTTTAAACAGGAGTTCTCTGCAGTTAGTACTGATATACATAGGTGAAAAGGTCCCAAAGTTACCCTTCTCGTGCAGGCCAGCCAGTTTGACTTAATAATTCCCCCATATATTAAATCAGATGCTGGCAGCACATATGGGCTCTCCATGGACCCCCTACGTCTTAGGGTAACATTGGTAGAACTGCAAGTCACTGAGAGGCACACACCAACAACAAATTTCATATAATCAGGTCATCCAGGTCATCCAACTGCAAACTATATAAGGAAGCCTTCTACGCTGGTGCCCTCCAGATGTTTTCAACCACAAATCCTGCTATCCATCAGCACCAGTCTGCCAACAGGGGCTGATGACATCTACAGGACACCTTACTGGAGAAAACTGGTATGGGATTTGAGATGTCAATACTTTCATTTTACAGTTGGGTCCAGAAGTTTAAAGGTAACCAATGTAGAAGTGTAAGAGCAATAAGGAATCCTTGGTGAGTAACTGAAAGATGTCTACCATAATATGCATCTCACAAGTATAATTATAAGGGATAAGTTCCAAACTTATGTTGGGGGAGGTTGTAAAGAATTACAAGGGATCTCTTTTTCTTTCTCTCTTTCTCTCTCTGGCTTTTCTTCGCAAACGGAGATTCAGGAAGAACTCATCCGTACAAGAAACTCCATACAAGAACTCATCTGTACAAGAAAAAAGGAGCAAAATCCAATTTCTTAAACTATCGAGGCATAACACTGCTCTCTATTGCTGGAAAAATCCTTGCAAGGATACTCCTGAACAGATTAGTTCCTGCTATTGCAGAACTTCTCCCTGAAAGCCAATGTGGCTTCAGAGCCAATAGGAGTACTACAGACATGGTATTTGCACTTAGACAACTGCAAGAGAAATGTAGAGAGCAGAACAAGGGTCTCTATGCAACATTTGTCGACCTCACCAAAGCCTTCGACACTGTGAGTAGAAAAGGTCTGTGGTAGATCCTGGAAAGACTAGGATGTCCCCCCAAATTCCTTAAAATGATGATCTTGCTACATGAGGGCCAGCGCGGTCAAGTCAGATATGGTGATGCTCTTTCAGAGCCCTTTCTAATAACTAATGGAGTGAAGCAAGGTTGTGTTCTTGAGCCAACCTTATTTACAATCTTCTTCAGCATGATGCTCCAAAGGGCTACGGCAGAGCTTGAAGAAGAAGACAGCCTCTATATACGTTACCGTACTGATGGTAGCTTGTTTAATTAAGCCGTCTGAGGGCTCGCACTAAGACTCTAAAGTATCTAGTCCGTGAGCTGCTCTTCGCTGCTGCTGCTGCCCTTGTTGCCCACACAGAAGCAGCTCTGCAGCGCCTAACATCTTGCTTCGCAATAGCTTCAGAGCTGTTTGGGTTGGAAGTCAACCTGAAGAAATTGGAAGTTCTCTACCAGCCTGCACCACAAGGGATAAGTTCCAAACTTATGAGGGGGGGAGGGTGTAAAGGAAAAAATAAGATTGACTCTTTATTGTCAAAAATGTATACTTAATCCCTCTTTAGAGATCTTTCTGGAAAGTTTAATACTTGGTTCAATGAATTCAAAAAAACACAGGTTCATCTACCAGTCTAAAAATCTCCCTGCCCCCACACCAATTCCCAGGGCTTCTAACATTCATATCTGATTGAGAACTCTTATAATTTCCGCCTTCCATATCAGGTGTTATCGTGCCATAAAGGGGAAAAAAAGGAAACAAGCTACTGTCATTCTTTTGGGCAATTAATCTTGGAGTTATTTGGTGACATCAAATATAATTACAAGGCATCCTTCAGGAACATGCAATTACTCTGGATTTATAATGTATTCCCAGTGTAATTACACAGTAGCTACATGGTTAAATAGGCCTTCATGGTTAAATAATGCCTCTTCATTTAGCATTGTCACTTCCAGTATTGTCCAATGGAAATGAAGCTATCTTGAATTCTGTGTGTGGGTACAGGTCTATCTCAGTTAAAGACGCAAATATGTTTTGGGTCATTACTTCTTTAACAGAAAATTGGGTATCAGAGGTAGCAATAACAAGGAAAGAATAGCAGTAGGATCCTATACCACACACAAAAAAGGAAGAATCCAACAAGTTTTAGCAAACTTTTTATTCAGGATTAACCATATGTACACAGGAAATAAAACAACCAAGTCAAGTGAGCCTTATGGCCCCATTTATTCGTCTTTTTGGCCATCCGTGGTATCCACAGAACTCCCTCCAACACTGTGTTTCAAATGAGTTGACCTTCTTCCCAGCAGTTTTCTTCACTATCCAGTTTTCACAACCATACACAAAAACTGGAAATACTATAGTATGGATGATTTTGACTTTGAATGAGATATCTTTACATTTGAGGATCTTACCTAGTTCTTTCAGTCCTCCAGTCTCAGGACTTTATCAGACAAGACAAAAATTGCATCATTACAGCGCAATACTAACATAACAGGCCAAAATTATCAGACAACGTCATTGTCCTCCCATAGGCAGCACGTGCGCCAACTGCAAATAAGCCATCATTTTAAAATTAAAGGCTTAATCCATCAATTGATCTTCAATATTGCTGTTTTAGCGGTATTGAAGGCATGCGAAAACACATCCCGCTGTACTCATGAGAATACAGCGTGAATGGGTGGCCCTCTCCCATTCCCATTGCCAGGTTGAAAACCTCTGAATAGCAACATGAAGATGATTGACAGGATGGTCTTTTTAGGAACTTTCCCATTTTGATGGCAAGTTTTTCGGTTTATTTCTGTGCTTGGGTATTGATTTACTTTGTTATTTAAGATGTTTTTGGCATTTTAACCATGCTTGGCCTCCTCGCGAGAACCACTGAGATCACACGCCCCAGCTAATGCAGAAGTAAACTCCCATTCTTTAAGTCCTAGTGCTCATTGTGCAATAATTCTGTGGCAATTCCTTTGCGTGATTACAGCAAAGTCCGAAAGTAAGTGTTATAATGCCACTATGTTTCTGCTTTCCTCACACGCAGGATTACAGCATTTTTACATGCTAGTCTGATAAAGTCCTCAGTCTTCTTCTGATTCCTTGACTATAGTCAATGCCCTCTTTAATAGGTTGTTGGGGTCTGTATGGCTTGTCTCTATATGGCCATAATACAACTTTTAGTCAGTCAATCTGTTGACTTCAGGGCTTTGAATCCAAGTTTGTAAGTGGCAGGTCTCTTTGAATAAGTATGTATGAAATGTTTATCCTTCAGAGTGCTTTGGCTGCCAAACGTATGCTCATATCCAGGTCAAGATTGTACCCTGTTGCAAGATGCCTGGACTTGTTTTTTGGCATTTACCACCTCTGCAGTAGGTAAGCCATGCAGGAGAGTAAATATCAGAGCCATGCCAAAAGGTGGTAATGGTGTCATTTCCATGTTCAAACCCTGGGCTTTCCAAAGTGCAGACTTCCCACCAATCCTTTGCTGAATGGGAGGATGTGACCACATATAGTATCACAGTATCAGAGCCTTGCTAGTTCACTTAAAGCATGTATAATTATTTATTGGAGGACTGGGCAAGGTTTTTTTTCTCATGAGAGCTGCATTAGCCAGCAGTAAATGGGACCAGAACCTAATGTGGCTTTGACAACCCCTTCATTCCTGCCTGCCTTCCTTTCTTCCATTGTGTAAACCTTGGCTCAGCATCCAGGGTTGGGTTCGAAGCTCTTTGTTTCTGAATCCATCCTACCTACCCAGGAAAGTGCAGTGTGGAGTCTGAGTAGCACTAGTCACAATATGAACTCCAACAAGCAGGTGATAGCAGAGGGGCTTCTGGGATTCTTCACTTTTTGTTCTTCACTTTCCCAACCAAAAGGGATCACAACATAACAACCTAGTAGTGAGAGGAGGATGAGCAATGCTCTTCACCATTTCCAGCCAACAGTGATTCGGCATAGGATTTCTATAGCAAGCCTAGGAATTCCCTCTTCCGAGCAAAATAATAATTCGGCATGTTCATCTTCTTTTCTTAAAAGAATGGTGAGCAATCTTGCTTTTTTTCTTCTGCTGCTTCTGCTTTTGGTTTTGCTTCTGCTGCAGCTCAAGGCATAAAAGACCCTGTTGCCACCATCCACCACAGTTTTTCCTCCTGAGATTTACAAATCTTGACCTGACACAGAGCAGCATATGTCTCTGTTCCTGTGGGTGTCTGGCAAGAAGGTACAAGCATCCATAACGTATTCCACTCATTAAAGACAACATACAGTACAGCTCTACCCAATATGCAAAGGAGAGATGGATTCTGGATTTTTCTTTTTTCACAATTGAACTATCTGCTTCCACCACTTGGGGGAGTATGTTCTTTTCTCTACCAGACACATGTATCGTTATTGGAGGACTGGGATTTTACATTTATCCCTCTCTGTCTTTTTGCCATTCACACATTTCACCCACTGTCACACACTCTCATCCTTCCTAGAATCCTAGAATCATAGAATTGAAGAGTTGGAAGAGACCACGAGGGCCATCCAGTCCAACCCCCTGCCATGCAGGAAATCATGATCAAAGCATCCCCAACAGATGGCCATCCAGCCTCTGTTTAAAGACCTCCAAGGAAGGAGACCCCACCATGCTCCGAGGGAGTGTGTTTCCACTGCCGAACAGCTCTTCCTTTGAGAAAGTTCTTCCTAATGTTGAGGTGGAATCTCTGTTCCTGGAGTTTGCATCCATTGCTCCGTGTTCCAGTCTCTGGAGCAGCAGAAAACAAGCCTGCTCCATCCTCAGTGTAACACCCCTTCAAATACTTAAACAGGGCTATCATATCGCCTCTTAACCGTCTTTTTTCCAGGCTAAACATACCCAGCTCCCTAAGTCTTTCCTCATAAGTCATGGTTTCCAGAACTTTCACCATTTTAGTCGCCCTCCTCTGGACACGCTCCAATTTGTCAATATCCTTTTTGAATTGTGGTGCCCAGAACTGGACACAGTATTCTAGGCGAGGCCTGACCAAGGCAGAATAGAGCGGCACTATTACTTCCCTTGATCTAGACACTGTACTTCTATTGATGCAGCCCAAAATCGCATTGGCCTTTTTAGCTGCCGCATCACACTGTTGACTCATGTTCAACTTGTGGTCTACTAGGACTCCTAGATCCCTTTCGCATGTAGTCTTGTTCAGCCAGGTCTCCCCCATCGTGTATCTATGCATTTTGTTTTTCTGCCCTAGGTGCAGTACCTTACATTTCTCCATATTGAATTTCATTTTGTTAGCTTTGGCCCAGCTCTCCAGTCTATCCAGGTCATTCTGAATTTTGATCCTGTCCTCTAGGGTATTAGCTACTCCTCCTAATAAGTTGTCATCTGTAAATTTGAGAAGTATGCCCCTAATTCCCTCATCCAAGTCATTGATAAAGATGTTGAATAGCACTGGGCCCAGGACAGAACCCTGTTCTCTTCTCTCCCTCCCTTTCTGACAATTCCTTCCCCTCTCTTTCTGCCACCCCTTCTCTCCCTCCTCCCAACCTTTTCTCACCCTCCCCATCTCTGACACCCCTAGTCTCCTTTCCTTCTCCTCCCATCTCTTGTCCACTCCCTTCTTTCTCTTCCTTTGTCAAGTTGTCTTCTCTGCCATCTCTTTTACCCCTTCCCCCTCTCCCTTCCTTCCCCAGTTGGCTGCCGAAGGAGGCACATTTCATTGTTGCTAGAGGTTTCATGACTCACAGAGAGCTTATGAAATTATTTCAAGAGCCTAAGGGTGCAGTTACACAGTGTAGCATTTCTACACTGTAGAAATAATGCAGTTTGATACCACTTTGACCACTGCCATGGCTCTACTCAGGATTCTCTACCCAGAATCCTGGGATTTGTAGTTTTGGGAGACACCAGGGTGTTGTCTAGATGGTGAAAATACTCCTCACAGTATTTTGGGAATATCTTTTGTCCCAATGAGATCCCATGGCTATTTGTCTTATATGGAAGGTGGGGGCGAACAACTCCATTTACTGCATGGAAAAGGCCTTTTCCTGTATTTTTAAAAATAATATAAGGAAATGGGTATTAGTGCCCAATTAAGACAACTGATTCAATTTGCTCAGAGAGGGTGGAACTCTATTTTATTTATTTATTTATTTATCTATACCCCGCTCTTCAGCCACAAGGCTGTCAGAGCAGCTTACAAATTGTTTTAAGCAATAGCAGTTTACACATCTACACTGCATTAAACAGTTTTAAATGTGTGTTAGCTAATTGCCCCCACAAGCCGGGTACTCATTTTACCGACCTACGAAAGGATGGAAGGCTGAGTGAACCTTGGAGCCCTCTGGAATCGAACTTGTAACGTGGTGGCTTGCAGTACTGGCATTTAACCACTGCGCTACCAGGGACCCATAGACTTGATTGGTCAGATGTACTTGAGGAACAGGCTTGCCAGCAAGGCTGTGCTGTTGAATTTTTCAAGTTAGCGATTGTGTGGTTTTTTTTCTCCGCCGATCGGCCAAATAATATTTTTAGCAGAAGGTCACACTTGTGCACCTCTGCTTTAATATTAAAAAAAAAAAAAAACTGTTCAGCGGTGGCAGCATTTATCACTCTAATTCATGGCTGCCATCTTGAGTCACAGGTGTCTGAACTCCAAACTGCATATAGCTTCTCAGTGTATTGTTTTTGCAAAACATCATGGAGGCAAAAAATGCAGCTGTGATTTGGCAATAATGTGCAGGAATTAGTGTTATTTCCTCTTGTATAGATGGGCCTCAACACTCTTTGGCAGAAAAGGCTAATGACCTTGTAAAGCTATGCATCCCAGGATTCCATAGGCTGGAGCTGCAGCACTTAAAGTGGTGTCAAACTGCATTATTTCTAAGATGTAGATGCATCCTATGACTACAAGTTGCCACACTGCCACCCTACATCGCTGGCTACTTCTGGGAAAGAAGTGTCAAGATATTGGGACATACAGTAGATTTATCCTGTACAGAGGTCGGATATAGCAAACAGTCTGCACAGATCTGGAGAGCTAGTGGCAGTTGAAAATGGATCAATATTGATGAGCTCTAGCTCTGGTGCAGAGCTGACTAGGGAAGGTGCTAGGAACTCTGCAGAGCTGGGTATTTAGTTTGTCCTATAGAGTTGAACTGAGCAGTTCTGTTTTAGACCTTGATGTGTGGAGATGCTTTCCTTTTGAATGCTATATATGTGTGTGTGTGTGTGTGTGTGTGTGTGTGTAAATACAAGTTGTCCCTCCGTATCCATGGATTTGGCATTCACAGATTTAAGTATTTATGGTTTGAAAATATTCTTTAAAAAATAATAATCCAAAAAGCAAACTTTGATTTTGCCATCTTATATAAGGGACACTATTTTGCTATGCCATTGCATATAATGGGACTTGAGTATTCACGGATTTGGGTATTCACAGGGGGTCCTGGAACCAAACCCCAGTGAATGTGAAGGGACAACTGTACTTTTCATTATGCCCAAGTAAAGAGAAGCAGTTTATTTTAGACACAAAGATATGTGTCTGTTCCTTTATTCTGATACCCAAAGGAACAACACTCTGCTGTCTATTTTATGCTGCCTGGGACCTGTTTAGTTTCCCAGTGTGCGCTACCACCTGACAAGAGGAACCTGGAGTAATGGCATCATAATGTGAGAAAGGATGTGATATTCTTCTTGAGATGGAGAAGGAGAGTATTTCACATGCACGTGTGTGTGTTAACATGCTCAGTGGAATCCCTGGAACAGAGCATTGTTTTGCTCTCATTGTTTCGCCCTTAGTTGCTTTCTGGAAAAAAAAAATGTTTCACCTTTTAAAGAACTGTTCTGCCTTTGGTTTGTACACTAAAGGACTTTCTGCCTCCATGCTTGGCAGCGATTGCTGTACATAATGCCAGACAGGTTGATGCAGCCACTGTGATACTGTGCAAGAAATGTGTTGATGTTGCCTGATATGTAGCCGCATGTCTGTGAGCAGGAGGAAATGAAATCCCAATGCGGCTAGTGAGATAACAGCACAGAATGAGCAATGTGGTGAACGCTGTGATGTGTGTGACATAGTGGCTGGGATCCTAGGTCCCTACCTCATGCTCTTCACTCACTGTTGGAAAATACTTCTCCAGTCAAGCATTCTGTTCACATCCCCTTCCCATTTGCTATTAAAGCAATAGGGGCTTTAGCCAACACAGTATAAGGCTTTCCTGCACACCTCTATCCTACTCATACTGTTTCTCAAGCTTTCCCCATTTCATAGAATCATAGAACTGCAGAGTTGGAAAAGACCACGAGGGCCATCCAGTCCAACCCCATGCCACGCAGCAAATCCTGATCAAAGCATCCCCGACAGATGGCCATCCAGCCTCTGTTTAAAGACCTCCAAGGAAGGAGACCCCACCACGCTCTGAGGGAGTGTGTTCCACTACCAAACAGCTCTTACTGTCAAAAAGTTCCTCCTAATATTGAGGTGGAATCTCTGTTCCTGGAGCTTGCATCCATTGCTCCATGTTCCAGTCTCTGGAGCAGCAGAAAACAAGCCTGCTCCATCCTCAATGTGACACCCCTTCAAATACTTAAACAGGGCTATCATATCGCCTCTTAACCATCTTTTTTCCAGGCTAAAAATACCCAGCTCCCTAAGTCTCTCTTCTTTAGATTGTATTGTATGGTTTTCAAAGTATCTAGGCAACTAGATGCCTTTTCTCACATAAAGATTCCTCCCTATTTTCCACCTGTCTCCTCTTCCTATTCCAAGATGGCAAGTCCTGGTACTGCTGAGCTCCTCCTTTACCTGAAACCCTTTAAAAAAAATTAAAGTAAAGACTTAGAACTTTATCAGACTAGCATGTAATTTCACTATTGAGAAAACTGGAACATAGTGTCATAATTACAGTAATTATTGCATGTTGCCGTAATTGTGCAATACTACTACTGCTAAGGAATCATCACACGGCAACCACTGGCAGTTTAAGAATGAGATTCTACTTCCATGATTTTATATGGGCAAGATTTTGGCTGTTCTTGCAAAAAGATGCAACTTTGTTTAAACACACCAAGGACACATACATAATTAAAGAAATTAAGAAACACATAAACAAACATAAAAACTTACCAAGAAAAGGTGACAGTTCATTAAAAGAGCATCCTGTTTGTCCTGTGTTCTCATTGGGAAAGAAGAGGCGGGGGAAAGGACTGCCCATTTTCGCTGTAATCGTGTGATTACAGCAGGATGTGATGCTGCACACTCATCAATACTGCAAAAAGAGTGATATTGAGGGCTCTAGCAATAGCACTTCTACTTCTATACTACTTATCAGTGCCAAAGCACTCCCTAAGGGGTTTACAACATGTTAGCTAATTGCCCCCAACAAGCTGGGTACTCATTTTACCAACCTCCAGAAGGATGGAAGGCTGAGTGAAGCTTGGAGCCCTGTAAGATTGAACTTTCAACTTTGTGGCTGCAGAACTGGCATTTAATCACTGGACTACTGAGGCTGTTCATGGATTTTCCCATCAATGAAAAGTGATAAGCAATTAATGGGTGGAGCACACATTGACCATGGGAGAATGATGACATCATGTGATAACGGAAACCCGTTTGCAGTACTGACACGGTGTAATTCTGCGATTACAGCCCCATCTGATACAGTTCTTAGACAATTTATGTGCATAGGGCCAAGATTTTGCATCAAACACATAGCCATAGTAGTTATGCTTTAACTCCCCACCTGAACCCTGAAGTCCACCTTAAAAGCCAGTGAGGTGTCTGGAACCATGGAGGTCTGTGCTGCTGCCAAGTGGGGTGCTGCAGGTTGATGCAAGCAGCCCCCTCACCAGTAATTGAGGCTGAGAAGAAGAGAAGTGACAGGTCCTTCAGGAGCTACTACTTCTGCTCCCTGTATCATTGCTCACTGGTAGGAGAATGCTGGTCATATCATCTGCAGTGCCCTTCTTGCCGGCAGCATGGCCCTCCATTGCTGTGGATAACTAACTGGCTTTTAAGGTGGGTTTCAGGGTAATTTGCTTTCATGGCAATAGTGCCACCATCGCAAATAAGAATATGGAGCAATTACGAAGACCTAACATAGGACATTGTAGCTGACTAACAGGATGCCAGCCATTGTTTAGAATATATGTTCTAACTAGCTGACCCAGTGTAACATATGCCATTTTATAGTAGATTTGAAAAGTTTGCATGGTTCAGCTACACGCTATTATTTTAGGCAAATATTATTGCATTGCTTTACATCTGGGTGGTGAGTGGCTGAGGGAATGAGAGGAGGGAGGGACCCTTGTGAGGCTGGGGGTGTAGATGCAGATCGAGTGGCAGGAGTGGATTGTGAGGTGGAGAGGGAATTTGCATGTGGGTGGTGATTGGCTGAGGGAGGGAAAGGAGGGAAGTGATTGGTTGGGTAAGTGGCCAATCAGCACACTGGGAAAAGAAACATACCCAAGCATTAGATAGATAGATAGATAGATAGATGTCACTAGTAAACTTGCATAACTTGAATACTGCCCATTTGCCTTGCTTTTACTGAAATGAGTCTCAGAGCGATATACAAAAGTTTCAGCTCATTTCTCTGCAAACTTTGCTGAAAGAGACTGCCTCTTTAATGAACCGGTCCACTCACAGGGACATTCAACTCACTTCATACATATAGATCATAGCCAAAATAGAATCATTCCTGCACAAGAAGGAAATATCAGCAGGCTTGGGGAACCCCAAAGTTTGCAGAAAGATTTTCCCCCTCCCTAAAAGTAACTGGAAGTTGGGATAAGACCCCAAATTAAGTCAATTGAAGAGGACTGTGCACAACCAGTAGGTGGGGTATACTCAAGAATTGTTGAGAAAATGACAAAGGCAACAACAGAAACCACAGAAATCCAAGTCAGGAAGAGGAATGGAATGGGATATCTGAATAAGAGCATGGCTGGCTGGCATTGTGAATGCTGCAACATTTTAGTGCAGATCATTATGGCCTTTCCTGGGGTTTGGGGACTCTGAGACCTTCCAGAAGTCCTAATTTCCAAGTTGCCTCAGCATCAGCCAGGATGACCAGTGGACAAGCATGGTGAGAACTCTAGTCCATCAACATCTAAAAAGCGATAGATTCCTCAACCTTGCTCTATATTTTTCCTTCCCTACTCTGTTCAATTTATTCTGACTCCAGCTCAACTGATGTATGCGCATGACATTCATGTCTGTGGTTGAACAGAATGACAATCATTGAGAAGACACAAAGGAACTTAGGAGTGAAAAAAACCCAAAGGTTTCCCTTAAGTTCATATTTGATATCCCAATGTAAGAGGATTTTCAATAATGGGCTTGGACAAATATACATCACCAGATTCCCACATGCTGAAAAGCCATCCCAACACTTCACTGACAGTCATTTCTTGGGCACCTAGAAGAAGAATATGTTAAGGATGCAATAAAATAAGGTGGGGGGAAGGAGAGCAGAAGGGAGGGAGGACTCTTTCAAAAGGTAAAGTCAGCTCTGAAAGATAGCTGATATTTGCACTGACGGTTTTTGCGGTCCCTGAGAAAGGATATTCAATTATATAGCTATGTTCTTATGACCACTTTCCAAAGAAGAAAATTTGACTTTTTTTTTTTTTAAAGGGGAGCTGGCCTTTTAAAATCAAATGAGAAGATATCTATTTGGCCAGTGAAAACATAAAGAGTATAAGATCTTCCCAAAGGACCATCTTGTCCAATAGTCTGTTGGTAAGAGCATCTTGCTAGATGCCTCTGGGTGTTCATGAGCCAGACAATCAAAACTGGGAAGAGAAGGTTGTTAGAGCAGCTGCTATACTGCCTCTGCATATGGAGGTTCTATATATAGATTTTTGTTTTGTCTGTTACATATTTACTACACTCATATGTTACCTTTCTGACAATATACACATACTAGTTTATAGAGATGTAGCAACAGGACAAAATAAAGCATTCCCAGGTGAGAATTCTGCCCTCCCCAATAAAAATTTCCTTCCAAATTTCTAGTATTGCAGAGTGAGATATTGGGCTTTTCTACATTGGCCACATACCCTGGCTTGCCCCCATTCCAGAGCCCTGTGATCCAGATGACTCAAGGCTTTTGCCCCATTCTGCCCCTGGGTAGTCCTCAACAACCCCAGGGCAGATACATAACTGGAATGGGGGCAAGCCGGGATAGGGCCCTTTGCCACATTTTTTAAAAAAATACTCAGAGTTTGTCTAAACAGTCAAAATAATCCTCATAGAATACACCGAGAAATCGATCTGTCTTAACAGAAATCTGCATCAATGCATCATATTCGGAAGGGGAGCAGCTAAAAACTCCATAAACTGCTACCGGAGAGCCTTCACGGCTTTTCTCTAAGTTTTTAAAAAGCTCCGTAGGGGATGCACATGTCCACTAGTTAAGACAGTTGCGTTTGCATCGCTGCACCAAGTCAGTGCAAGCTGATTGGACAGATGAGCACAGGCTTGCAAACAAGGCAAGCGCCCGCTGCCACCATGTTGGATTTTTGACTTAGTGAGTGATTGGTAATGCAACAAAATAGCAATCTTTCCCTCTCTCTTCTCTTTTTTCTTTTGTAAATATGAAATATTGCTTGTGTGCACCATGGGAAACGCCTTTTTTTTTTAAAAAAAGGTCATCATCTGCAGATTTTAAAATGTGAGTAATTCATTCATGGCCTCCATCTTGGCTAGGAGGCATGCAGTTTATGGGGGCTCTTAACCATTAAGACAGTTTGCAGCTGCTGTGAATTACTATTACTGTGGGGCAATCCATCCCCCCCTCGTATAGATGGCCCCTCAGTTTGTTGCATTCCTAACAGGATGGGATAGATTGGGCCCCATGTATCTGTAGGAGCCCATCCCGGCAGACAGGCCCTTATTGCTGCTGCTGGTCACCCTTGCTCTGCCTGGTCTGGGCAGCAGGTCTTCAGCATGTGGCCAAGGCTGGTTACATGCAGGGGGATTTTCACATGAGATGTGGGAAAATGGCAATGGCGGCAGCAGTGGCTGAAGCAATGCACTGGTGTCCCTGTGTGGACTCTGACCCATTTTCTTCAAGTAACGGGGGAAGAATGGGCCGTCTCCACAGACAGGATATGTCCGGCTGGTGTAGATGAGCCCATTGATAATCATTCACAGCCAGGACTCTTCTATTTGCTGTGTTCTCATTCCCTGGGTCATTTTGCCTGCCCCCTTTGCCTGGATGCTTAAGTTCTTTTTCTAAATGCTCAACTGAAGTTTGAAGTTACTGTAATACTAGAAATAAGGAGGCTGAAAGGAAGTTTCATTGAGGGGTAGAATTCTTCTTTGGAGAGCAATGCCGTCATTCCCTTCCTTCCCTCCCACTGCAAGACCCCTATTAGTTTGACAGTTTCAAATAATAGATTATAGGAGGAATCAAAAGTTAGTCAAAATTAATGACTGGAGGGCCAGTGCAGTATAGTGACTTAAACATTGGCATATGACTCTGGAGACCAGAGTTTGAATTCTTACTCGGCAATGGAAATCCACTGGGTGACCTTGGTTGAGTCACATTCTCTCAGCCTCAGAGGAAGGCAAAGGCAACCCCCTCTGAACAACCATTGCCAAAAACAAACAAACAAACAAACAAGAAAAAACACCTTGGGGCCACCATAAGTCGGAAATGACTTGAAGGCACACAACAACAGGAGCAAAACAATGATAACAGCCTACCTGACAATGTCACTTGCCAGGTTCCCAGTCTAATCATTTGGGGGGCCATGGCTGATGAATGAGGGGCAGATTATGGATTGATTGGGGTGGCCTCATATTCCCTGTTCTTGACCCACAGTTTACATCAGGGATGGGGTACTCCTGGTCCGAATGCCTAATCTGGTCCACCATGGTTTCCAATTTGGCTTTCTGAGGTGTCCTGGCCACTCCTCCCTAATCCCAAAGCTATTCCTCCTCAGAGGAAAGTTGAAACATGAGGGGGATTGATCAATAGATTCAAATTACAAGAAAAGAAGTTCCACCACAACATTAGGAAGGTCTTTACTGTAAGAGCTGTTCAACAGTGGGTTGGACTGCCTTGGAAAGTGATAGACTCTCCAGCTTTAAACAGGTTTGATGGGCCTCTTTCAGGAGTGCTTTAGTTGTGCTTTCCTGCATAACAGGAGGTTGGACAAGGTGGCCCTTGCAGTATCTTCCAGCACTAAGATTCTACGATGCTAAATGCAGTAGGAAGAAATGGAAATTAACCAAAAATTGAATTTGGGAGCAAGCCTTGATATCTAGGACTTTAAAATACGTGGCAAAAATGGCGTCACAAGGATGCCAAATTAAGAGGAAAGGGTGCACATACCAGACAACATTGTGCTTTTGCGATTTTGTCTGGAGAAAAAGGCATTCTTTTTATTGACAGGACAAGCCTTCAATAGATATGCTGTGGTATTTTGTTCTTGGTATTGCCAGCATTTGAAACTGTGTGCCGTTTTTGTCTCACGATTTCAGGGTCAATGGGCGGTCCCACCAGAACACTTCTGGGTGAGAATCTGAAAGCCAGGTAGGGGACGCTCTTTTTATGAACCTCCCTGATTTACTTTTAAGTTTTAAAGTGTGTTTCTGTGGTTGTGTGTATGTTTTGTGTCTTTATTTTGTTGTATTTTTTTTATTTTTACCATGCTCACATCTTCTTGTGAGAATCGCCAAGATCATGAATGCAGAAGTAAACAGAGCTCCATTCATGCTCCGGTAATGCTGGGACTTGCTTTTTCTTGCGATTACAGGTGAGTTTGATGAAAAGGGTTATTGTGCCGGGACAAGTACGCTGTTAGATTTTGGTGGGACAGAAACATTTTTGAAGGGTAGTCTGATAAAGTCCCTAGACACAAAAATGACACAAACAGTGCATCCTCCAGTTCTAGGATCCGTTTTGAATTTTTTCTTTAAGCCATAATTCAGAAGGAGTGGAATGTGGAGCAGAGCAAACCAGAGAAACAATAGAAGAATGGTTATAAGGGGAGGGAAAAGCCTTCTCAAGTCTGGAACAATAACTCGGGATGCACATCTCCAGCTGTATATGCATCCCAACCCTTCACCCTGAAATTGTCGTCCCTGACAATCCTCTTAAAAATACAAAGTGCTCTCTCAAGTGTCTTACTCACTGAGGCTTTTGGGAGCTTCAGTGTGTGTATTTATGTGAATGTGTAATGTAGCAGCCAAAGATCCATCTCTGCTTCCCCAATGACCAGAGCCCCACAATTTGTGTCTTTGGCTGGACGTCACACTTGTTTGGCCTTGGGAGACATCCTTTGGGGACAAAGTCACTGCTAGGCAGGTCATCTGACATCTCCGCCCCCCACGCGCCACCCCACAGGCTGCCATAGCAACCGGGAGAAGAAACATGACTTCTGTAACATTGCTTTATTAGACCAGGAGCATGTACTGGGAGGGGTGGATGTGCAATATTACACTTGACCCTGTGGGTTTCAGAAAGAAATAAAAAAAAAATCACATGAGCCAGAAGTAAGCTTTTGATGTGACTACCGCTCACCTTTGTAAGCCCGGAAACATTGTAATGCAATGCAATTTATCTGGGATATGGGGGATAGGGTTGTAGAAAGCAAGGTTTGTAGGTGTATCTACAAAGCATCAGACAATGGCAGCAAAGCAGTCTGGCTCAGCCGAGCATAGTAAGTTTGAAAGGGTAGACCTATGCTAGGCTGAGCCATATACCACCCTGACTTAGAGAACCGTTTCTGGAGCCCACGCACATAGCCAATTTCTGCCTTGTGGGGAGCAGCCAGGATCTCAGAAGAGTCTGGTTGTGTCCCCACAAAATGATTACAACAGTGGTGAGACATCTGGAGAACCTTGGTTGATCTCAGTACTGATGTCATCATTTCATGTCTGACTACAAGGGCATAGCCTGATAATTGGAATACGGTGATACTGTGTCCAGTTCTGGGCACCACAATTCAAGAAGGATATTGACAAGCTGGAGGTGTGTCCAGAGGAGGGCAACCAAAATGGTGGGAGGTCTGGAAGCCTTGTCCTATGAGGAATGGCTTAGGGAGCTGGGTATGTTTAGCCTGGAGAAGAGAAGGTGAAGAGGGGACATGATAGCCATGTTTCAATATTTGAAGGGATGTCATATTGTAGAGGGAGCAAGCTTGCTTTCTGCTGCTCCAGAGACTAGGACACGGAGCAATGGACTCAAACTACAGGAAAACAGATTCCACCTAAACATTAGGAAGAACTTCCTGACAGGAAGAGCTGTTCAGAAGTGAAATACACTGCCTGGGAGCGTGGTGGAGTCTTCTTCTTTGGAGGTTTTTAAACAGAAGCTGGATGGGCATCGGTCGGAAATGATTTGATTGTGTATTCCTGTATGGCAGGGGGTTGGACTAGATGATCCTTGTGGTCTCTTCCAACTCTCTGATTCTATGAAGTTCCCTCATGGAAGTGGTCAGACAGTTTTGTTCAATGCAGAATGGCTTCGTTAAGTTCAAAGTTGTACCATCTGGTGCCAATGCTCACGGATGTGCACTATGCATGGCTGTGTATGCACATTGCACTTGGATGCACATATACATCTTGTTGTGTGTTGGGTTGCCAGAGTGATGTCTTGGTCCAATTGCCATACAACACAAGGGTTGTGTAAGCACCATCAATGACTAGCTCTGCAAAGAAGTACAATAATCATCCCTGTTGTAGAAACTTGGCCCATGAAACTATTGGCCAGCCCTTGCCAATGGGTAAGCAGAGATCTAAACTAGAACCCAAATATTTGCAAAGTCTGAGTTACGTGGAAGTAAAACCCCATTTGAATCTGTGGGGTCTCTTCCTGAATAAACCTTGTGAGTATTCGGTAGCTGTAATTCGGATGGGTTGCCTTCTCTTCTCTTCTCTTCTCTTCTCTTCTCTTCTCTTCTCTTCTCTTCTCTTCTCTTCTCTTCTCTTCTCTCTCTCAATGTTGCTTTTGCATTTTCTGCAGAGATTAGGAAGGAGCCGAGGGCAGCAGCATGGAGGATATAGGAAGATAAATCCCTTCTCTCTTGTCATTTTTTATTAAACTGCCCATCAGCTGGCAGTTAGCAGGGGGAAAAAAAAGCTGACTCAAGATCTTGACACACTGCCTTATGACTTCTACCGGAGGCTAGATAACTATAGCTAATGTTGCCATGGCAGATCAATTGTAAGAATAGTAGGGTGGGGGCAAAAGACAGGGTACTGTTCAGGCAGCTGTGGGGCCTAATCCTATGCATGCCTCTCCAGAAGCAAGTCAGACTGTGTCTGATGGGGCCTGTTGTTAGTTAGGTAAGTATAGCCAGGTTTTCCAGCCTTGAGAATGACAAATCTATCAGCTTCATTTCCCCCCTGCCCTTTTCAATGGTTTTTTAAATCTTGAGTTTTTCCCCTCCCCACTTTATGAAGACATTTACAAATGTGAGTACAATTTTGTAGAGAACTACCCCTTGTGAAAGCTACCTTTTTGGACTATAGCTCTCAGAATCTGGTTCTGCTGGGTGGTTGAGGCAGTCTAGAAGCTTCCAACTCCACTCCCAAAGTAACTTTTCCGAAATTCATAAAAACAAAACTGCAACAAAGTCCCCCCCACCTACCCACTCCATTGCCCTGGCCAAATTCAGTAGGTTCAGCTGTTCGCAGCAGGGAGAGACCATGTTGTATCTACTAGAGATGGAACAATTATTTGGAAATATTTGAAAAATGGTTGAAAAACATTGAATATTGGGAAACCCAGACAAGGAGAATCCTGAACAGGTTCTTAGATCCCACACTTAAGTTAAGGCGGTGCCAGGCCATTGAACGTAGGTTTTTGGTGTCATTTTTGGTCGTTCATGACTGAGAACAGGAATCTTCGGCAGTTAGGATATTATAAGTCCAGATTACGACATCATAACTGCTGGATAGGATTCCAGCCCCCACTATGAACATTAATGAATTAATGTTTAAACATAACATTCACAGGTCTGCCTAGAATACCTGCTTGGACTGACACCAAAGGTGCTCCAATGGAAAGAACTGTAGGGGTTGAAGCCGGACCATACATTAGCTGCTGTGCTGTTGGATTTACAGTAAGCCAACTCAAGCACAATTTAGCATAGCAGAAGAGAAGTTATTTACCCAGATGAACAAATAAAAGATCTGCCTTTCCTAAATTACTATGTAGTCATTATGATGGAACTCTGGGCTTTCAAGGCTGGAGAACATGTTGTTCTGCAGGTGATGTTGGCCTAGCTAGCATGGAAAATTCTGGGAGTTATAGTTCACCATGTGGAAAGCTACACATCCATCCCACATACAAATCTGGGTATCTACAGATATAAAACTCTTGGGTATGTTTCCTTTCCCAGTGTGCTGATTGGCCAATTAGGAAACATTGCCCTCCCTCTCCTCTCCTTCCCTCAGCCAATCACCACCCACATGCAAATTCCCTCTCCACCTCTCAATCCACTCCTGCCATTCAATCTTCATCTACACTCCCAGCCTCACAAGAGCCCCTCCCTCTTCTCACTCCCTCAGCCACTCACCACCCACATGCAAATTCCCTCTCCACCTCCCAATCCACACCTGCCACTCAATCTGCATCTACAGCCCTGGCCTGACAAGGGCCCCTCCCTCCTCTCCCTCCCTCAGACACTCACCACCCACATGCAAAATCCCTCTCTACCTCACAACCCACTCCTGCCATTCAAAATCCCTCTCCACATCACAATCCACTCCTGCCATTCAATCTGCATCTACACCCCCAGCCTCACAAGGAGCCCTCCCTCCCCTCCCTCCCTCCCTCAGCCACTCACCACCCACATGCAAATTCCCTCTCCACCTCCCAATCCACTCCTGCCATTCAATCTACATCTACACCCCCAGCCTCACAAGGGCCCCATTGCCAGCCGCTCATCTGAGCACGCAGTGGTGAAGGGGTGCAGTGGTGGCCACCATGCTCTCAGCCTGGGGGGGGGAGGTGCAAGGGTGACTGATCAAGAAGCCACGGCAAGGACTCCAGGATGCTAAATGGATCCTCCCTCCACCTCCACTATACACCTTGCTGTGGGAGTGCAAGAGGAGATGCTGCCACACCACAGAGGCCTGTGAGTCCAGGGCAGGAGAGCCAGCCAGCTAGGCAGTCGCTCTGTGGTCGTATAGATTTTGGTGGTATTTCTCCCCACAATAATAGCATGTAACTGAACCATGTGAACCTTTCAAATCTACCACAACGGTGTATATTACGCTGGGTACAGCTAGTTTTATGCAATTTCATCGTCACAAAGCCCCAGGAAAGGATTAAATACATCTCCTTGGAGTCCTGAGATTCTCAGCTGTTGAGTTTTAAATAAACAAGTTTCTAGCCCTTATGCTCTAGGGAACTAAGTTTGAGAGCACGTGGTCACACTGAAGAAGCCAGCAGCAATTGACAATGGGCCAGGTGGGAAGGGAGGAATGTAGAAGCTTAGCAACGTTGCTCATGGGCTCTAGCATCTTCCATCCCCATGTGCTTTGATGTCCTACATTCCAGAGGTTTATTTGCAGCTTTTTGTGGATGGTATTTTTTTTAAGGGGGAAGAGAAGGAGGACAGGGGAAAGGAATTTAATTTGAGTCCCAATGTCTCTATTGGTGTCAGTCAGGGCAATAGATTCCCAGGAACTATGAAAGTTCACAAGGTCAGACCAAAAAAAGTGACAAGGAAAGAAGGTGTTTGTAGCCTCTGAATATTGTTCTCAGCAGGAGTCCTGGGATTGTTTCTTGACAGGCTGCTTTTCCTGCAGACTGGATTATGAGCACTAGCTCCCCAAGGGCCTGCCGCCACCTCACATTCTTGCCTCTTTCCCCCGGACAACACATTTTATTGTCAACACAGCTGATGTTGCTTTTCTTTCGGTGGGTCTCTGCTCTCCTCAACTGTACAAGCCTTGGTCAGGGCACCATTTTCTTGCAATGCTTTATGGGTAGCAATGGAGCCATGGATTTATCAGGATTCTTCTAGTCCATTGGATCTTGGATATACAGAATGAGAAGAAACAGACACACCACACCATTTCCCACACCTTTATTTTTCTTTCTTTTTTGGAGTGAAGGGAGTGTCTTGCACAGATCTTTCCAACTGAGGATCTTCCCAGGTTCTGAAGTCAAGGATTCTGAGAGCTGTAGCTCAAGATAATTTTCTGCCTGAGATCAAAAAGCCACTGTTACTCCTCTACTTTAAAGGTGAATAATACCCAAGGCTAGCAATGTTATTTTTGCAGATGAGACAGAAGTCCAGATGCTACATTGTGATTGCATGGTGTAATTCTATACCATAGAATCATTGAATCATAGAATCATAGAATTGTAGAGCTGGAAGAGACCACGAGGGCCATCCAGTCCAACCCCCTGCCACCCAGGAAATCTTGATCAAAGCATCCCCGACAGATGGCAATCCAGCCTCTGTTTAAAGACTTCCAAGGAAGGAGACCCCACCACACTCCGAGGGAGTGTGTTCCACTGCCGAACAGCTCTGACTGTCAAAAAGTTCCTCCTAATGTTGAGGTGGAATCTCTGTTCCTGGAGCTTGCATCCATTGCTCCGTGTTCCAGTCTCTGGAGAAGCAGAAAACAAGCCCGCTCCATCCTCAGCATGACACCCCTTCAAATACTTAAACAGGGCTATCATATTGCCTCTTAACCATCTTAATGGAGTTACATGCTGCTGTTGTGATGTCACCCATATTGTGAATGCTGGTGTTATATAACTGATGGCATATCTGTCTATATTCCGGCTTACTAGTCCCATTGTGCAATGGGGACTCTGTAATAATAATCAGATAGTACTGAAGCTTTCCAAAGTGTTCAGACTCTTTGGAAGAGCTGGCTTCAGCACCTTGGATAGCTCCATTAAAGTTCAGATTAAAAACCAGAGCAGATTCATCTCCCAACTGACATCACTGCTACCAGTTGCTACTGATATAAATTGTAAAACTCTACCTTCCAGCATGAGTGAAAGACAGGGATGGTCAATTGGGATAAAACCAACCAAATCTTTGGGAACAGAGATACCTCTTAGCTTGATGTTGAAAAGATTGCAATATTGGGGCCTAACGAGGGATGGTTACATAGATCAGAAGGGTGGGGAGGAGAGCCAAAAATATCCTTTATGATTCACCACCACTGAATCATGGGACTAGAAGGGACCACAAGGGACATCTAGTCCAATCCTCTGATGCTAAAAACTCCAAGTACTTTGCAATAACAGCCTTCACTGTTTATCTGCAATCAGAGGGGTGGGGAGGACAGCCAAAAAGATCCTCTATTTTGTCACCACCATAGAATCATAGGATTGGAAGGGACCACAAGGGCCGTCTAGTCCAACCCTCTGCCATGCAGGAATGCATGTATTCCACAGTGTATTCCACTGTCAAACAGCTCTTACCATTAGGAAGTTCTTCCTAAACTTTAGCTGGAATCTTTTTTCTTGTCATTTGAATCTGTTATTTCAGTTCCTAGTTTCTGGAGCAGTGGAAAACAAACAGCAGAAAACAAATCTTCTACATGGCTTCCTTTCGAATATTTACAAATGCTGTTATTTCACCTCTCAGTCTTCTCCATGTTAAATACACCTAGCTCCTGAAACTGCTCCCCTGTGAAGAAGAAGACCTTCTCAGAGGAGGCAGACAGAGGAAACTTTGGATGACTTGGACTGACTAGCTCTTTCAATAAGAAGAGATTGGAAGCTAGATCAGCCCATATGCCTATCTAGACCAGTGTTGCGTTCACATTTTGGCCAGCCAGTTACATCTGGGAAGCCCATCAGCAGGCCATGTGAGCACCAGTACTCCACACCTTGCTTGTCCTCCCCAATAAGTCATATAAAGAAGTACTCTGTCACTGAAGAAAGTGTATACCTATCCATGAAGAGATGCCACCAAGGCCACAAAATCTGCCTTTTCCTCTTTCACAGGTATAGGAAATGGCACAGGAAGGTATCTGTGATGTACTCAGAACACAAACTCAGGGTTCTTCAACAAAACTCTTTATTGGAAGAGTAGCTTGTGTAAGGAACCATTGCAAAGCTGCTACTGAAGTAAATGTAAACTATCCAGAGATAATAAGGCATCAAGCGTGAGAACAGACACGGGGGAGCAAAAGTAGCTGGGGAGCGTGGCCTTGAGTTCCCGGTAGGACTTGCGTTACCATGCCAACCAGGAGGCCTGGCTCACTTCTCAGGCATTCCAAAATCCTGAGAAAATACTACCTACATGTCAGGGCCTCCATGAATTCCACTCCAATGCCCAGAATTCAGGGATGAGCCTGACATACTGCCCCCCTGAAGACCAACCCTCCCCCTTTCTCAGTCCGGCTTATCGGGAAAGCGGGCATGAAACTTTCGCAATAAGCGGTTGGCATTGACATGCTCAGAAGCAACCCACTCTGCATGGCCCAAAGGCAGGTGTTTCCACTTTACCAAATACTGTAACCCTCCCCGGTGAAGTCTAGAGTCCAGAATCTCAGAAATTTCAAAATGTTGGTCTTGATCCACCAGGATCGGCTGAGGGGCAGGTTCTGGAGCCGGGTGGTGTTTGTCCGGAGGGCTCACGGGCTTGAGCAGGCTGGAATGAAACACAGGATGTACATGACGGTACAACTTAGGCAAAGACAGTTCAAAAGCCACAGGATTTATCATCCTAACAACACGAAAAGGTCCGATGTATTTGGCTCCCAACTTTTTTGAGGGTTGGGGACACTTAAGGAATTTGGTGGACAAATAAACCATATCTCCCACTGCATATCTGGGGGAAGGGTCCCGTTTCTGATCAGCATAATGTTTGTAGCGTGCTTTGGCAAAGTCCAAGGCCGAGATTACATGAGGCCACGCATCCCTGACCTTTTGACTCCACTGGGAGACCGAAACGGGGTCAGAGTTGGGAGACCCCTCCAACAAGGGGAGGGGACCGAAATCATGCCCAGACACAACCTTGAACGGCGAGAGCCCAGTGCTCTGGTGAGTGGCATTATTGTAGGCCACTTCAGCAAAAGGTAGAAGATCAACCCAATCAGATTGTTGGAAATTCACATAGCACCTTAGGTATTGTTCCAGAGTCTGGTTCGTTCGTTCCGATTGTCCATCCGATTGGGGATGATGGGAGCTGCTGAGACCAAGCTCCACCCCTAGAAGGTTTGTGAAAGCCTTCCAAAACTGCGAAGTAAATTGTGCCCCCCGATCCGACACAATCTTGGCCGGAATGCCATGAATCCGATAAATATGCTGAATGAACAATTTGGCTAGTTGGGAGGCTGTGGGGAGCTTCTTACAGGCCACAAAATGCGCTTGCTTGGAAAACAAATCAGTCACAACCCAAATAACCGTCTTTTTCCTACTCTCTGGCAAATCCACAATAAAATCCATGCTAATGACCTCCCAGGGCTTGTTTGGGGTAGGTAGAGGGTGGAGCAAACCTTTGGGCTTCCCTGACCCCCCTTTTGACACTGCACAAGTGGTACACCCCTTTACATAATCCTCCACCTCCTTCCTCATGCGGGGCCACCAAAATTGTCTGCGGGCCAAATGTAAAGTTTTGAGATACCCAAAATGTCCCGCACTCTTGACATCATGGCACTGTTTGAGAATACTCGCTCTCAAGACCTCAGGAACATACAGGCGATCCCCTTTCCAGGCCACCCCCTCCTTCACAGTTACCTCATTGGGGTGAGCCAGGAACCACTGGTCCCGGGGCAGTTCCGAGGCCAATTGAGCATGCCACCCTCCTTCCTCCCCTTGAGAAACAGTGGGCGTGGCAGAGCCATCTGCCGTAGGGGTCACCACCTGGGTCCCCGGATCGGGGGAAGGCGGGTCGGGGTTCAAGGGCTGTGGCACCGGTCCCTGCGCCAAGGGTGAATCACCGCCACCTTCAGTAGGACCCGGCACCTGAGCAGGGCTATCAGTGGATTTCTGTTCTTTGGCTTTGCTCCGAGTGAGGACGGCTAGTCCCAAGTGGGAAGGAGAAAAAACGGTATCAATGACCTCCTTGCGCTTACTCTCATGCTGTGGTAGCCTGGACAAAGCGTCAGCCAGAAAATTCCTTTTCCCCGGGATAAATTTCAAGGTGAAATTAAATCGGTAAAAGAAACTGGCCCACCTGACCTGCTTGGGGCTCAAACGCCTAGGGGTAGCCAATACTTCCAAATTTTTATGATCAGTCCAAACTTCAAACGGTTTGGGTGAGCCCTCCAGTAGGTGGCGCCATGTCTCTAGTGCCAACCTGATAGCACCTGCCTCTTTCTCCCACACTGGCCAATTTCGTTCCGTGTCATTGAACTTTCTGGATAAATAGGCACATGGCCTCAAATCCCCGTCCTCCCCCTTTTGCAACAACACCCCACCCATAGCCACATCAGATGCGTCCACTTGGACCACGAAAGGTTGGGAGGGGTCGGGGTGTTTGAGAATAGGTTCAGAAGTGAAAAGGGATTTCAATTTGTCAAATGCTTGTTGGCACTGTGGTGACCACACAATTTTTTGGGGAGGTTTGTTCCCTTTACCGTGCTTGGAACCTTTGGTTTTCCCTTCTTTGGTTTTTAACAAATCTGTCAGGGGGAGGGCTACCGACGCAAAGTCAGGGATGAAGGACCGATAAAAATTAGCAAACCCCAGGAAGCTCTGCAACTGTTTCCTGGTTCTAGGGGCTTCCCATGCCAAGACCCCCTTAACCTTTTCTGGGTCCATTTCAATCCCTTTGTTTGAGATGCGGTACCCTAGATAATCTAGACGGCTTTGGTGGAACTCACACTTGGACATTTTCGCATACAGATGATTTTCCCCCAACCTGGTAAGCACCTTTTTCACCAGTTTCACATGGGACGTGTAGTCCTCCGAATAAATCAACACATCATCAAGGTACACCAACACCCCTTTGTACAAAAATTCACGTAACACATCATTAATCAAGTTCTGAAAAATGCCAGGGGCCCCTTTGAGGCCGAAAGGCATGACGAGGAACTCAAAAGCCCCTAGGGGGCAATTAAATGCAGTCTTCCACTCGTCCCCCTCCCGAATCCGTACTCTGTAGTAGGCCTCTCGTAGATCCAGCTTCGTGAAAATCTTCCCTTTGGAGAGATGGGCTAATATGTCCTTCATCAAGGGCAGGGGGTACTGGTTGGAGACACTAATCGCGTTTAGCCCTCTGTAATCCTGAATCAAACGAAGCCCGCCATCAGCCTTGCGCCTAAACATCACCGGGGCCCCCACAGGCGAGGTTGAGGGCCTAATGAACCCTCGGGCTAAGTTCTTATCTATGAACTCTCGGAGCGCCTCCATTTCAGCTGGTGTCATAGAATAAATGCGAGGTTTGGGCAGGCTGGACTCCGAGAGTATCTCAATGGCACAGTCAAAAGGCCGGTGGGGTGGCAAAATGTCACATTCCTTCTCCTCAAACACATATTGCCACGCCTTGTACTCCACTGGCAACCCTTTCAGCTCCCCTTTTACTAAGGCAGTTGTGTAATTCTGCGGCTTATCCACCAGGGGGCCCCCGTCCCCTGGGGATCCTCCCCCCGCCCCGTGCTCCTTGATACACAACGGGTCTGCAAAAGTCAGTGTTTCTTTTATCCAGTCTATGGAGGGGTTGTGGTACTTTAGCCAGTTCAGACCCACAACTGCCGCAGGGACTAATCCTGGAGCAATCACAAACTGCAGTTCCTCCTGGTGGTTGCCCATCCTCATGTGCATGGGACCAGTTATGCGCCGGGCGGGGCCCCCCTTCATCATCCCCCCATCCATCTGAGACAGCCACACGGGCTTGTCCAGCTTAACAGTATCAACGTTTAGTTCACTGACTAAGGAGGGATGAATAAGTACTTGGGTACAACCAGAGTCAATCATTAACATAACTTTGCGGGTGGGGCCCTCCCCTCCAACCCCCACTCGAGCTTTGATAAAGAACGGGCCCTTCACTCCACTCACCACGGCATCCGGGCGCCCTTCCGGATTAGCCCGCCCTCGGGCGCTCAGTAGGGCGGGCTGGGCCCGTTTCCCGCCGGCTCAGCGTCGGAGGAGTAGGACCCACTATCCTCGGGATCATCTGAGGACTCCCCTGCCGCCTGGCCCGCTGCCAGGGCCCTGGCCGTCGCCCTGGTCTTGGGTTTGGAGGGCGTCTGGGAGGACCCGGATCTCCCCTCGCTCCGCGCTGGCTTGGCGGCGGCGGGTTGCTCCCGTGGGCTCCTCTCTGGGCACTCCGCTATGCGGTGTCCGCTCCTCCCACAATGCAGGCACAGACCCTTTCTCATCCTTCGCTCACGTTCGGTCTCTCCGGTGGTGCCTCCCCCCGAGCGTGCCGTCTTGGTCTTCTTCCCGGGGGCCCCAGCGGATTTCCCCTCCGTCCCAGCCTGGCGGCGCAACATCTTAATGCTGGCCTTCACCGACTCCACTTCCCCAGCCAGCCGTATCCACCCCATGAGGGTTTCGGGGTCTCCCTGGAACTTGGCCCACTCTAGAATGTCAGGGTTCAGGCCCTCCTGGAAAAACTGCACCTTGACCTCCTCTGGCCACTCCGGTACTTGGCTGGCTAGGCGGCGGAACTCAGCTGCGTACTCGGCCACGGGCATCGTGCCTTGCTTCAGGCTCCTAAGCTTGCTTCGAGCCCGCTTCCCTCTTAAGGGATCGTCAAACTGGGCCCTGAGAGCCATCAGGAACTCTTGGTAATTACCCAGTTCAGGGGCTCCCATATCATACAGACCCACCAACCACTGAGCCGCCTCTCCCTCCAGTTGGTTGGACACATACTGCACTTTCTCAGCCTCAGACTGGAACTCCCCTTCCCACTGGGTCATGTAACTCACCACTTGAGTCATGAAGTAGGGTAGTTTTGCTGGATCCCCATCGAACTTCGCCTTCAGGTGCCGGTGTTTCCAGCCCCGGGGTCGCTCCTGCGGCTCAACCGGGCCAGCCCCCACCGGGGGAGCCGGTCCAGGAGCCGGCAGGCCAGGTACAGCTGGGGGCTGAGCGGGGACTCCATCCCCGGGTGCCTGGGCAGCCGCAGGTGGCGCTGGGGGAGGCTGGGCCCCTCCGGGTGCTGGTGGAGCTGGAGGGGTTCTGTGCAGGAGTTCTAGGAGCACCTCCCGTATCTCACCCATTTGCTGTTTCAGTTGAAGAACCTCGGTTCCAACTTCTGCCAAGGAAAACTTCGCTTCTGGCTCTCTAGGCCCCTCACCCTGGGGTCTGTCCCACCGGGACCGGCGGTCTTCTCGGCGTCCGGCCCCTGCCCATGGCCAGGCAGGGCCTAAAACCTCTCGCACTGGAGTGCCGAAGCTTGGCAGGCTGCCCCTCCCTGGAGCCAGCTCCATCCCCAGCTCCCAGGGCTCAGTGGAGGGTCGAAATACTGCAGCCCTCCGGCGGTCTCGGTCCCGGCTGGTGCCTTCAGCTGCGGCAGCTACAGCACCCCCCTCTGCCCCGGCCTCCTGCTTCGAGGCCTCGGCTTCTCTGGCGCTGGCTGCAATCAGATCTTGGTCCGTCTGTGTGCCAGTCTCTGCGTCGTCAGACATTGCAGGCAAAGGCTCCACAGTTTCAGGACAGAGGAAAAAAAAATAAAAGTAAAGAGTAGCAGCTTTCTGTGATGTACTCAGAACACAAACTCAGGGTTCTTCAACAAAACTCTTTATTGGAAGAGTAGCTTGTGTAAGGAACCATTGCAAAGCTGCTACTGAAGTAAATGTAAACTATCCAGAGATAATAAGGCATCAAGCGTGAGAACAGACACGGGGGAGCAAAAGTAGCTGGGGAGCGTGGCCTTGAGTTCCCGGTAGGACTTGCGTTACCATGCCAACCAGGAGGCCTGGCTCACTTCTCAGGCATTCCAAAATCCTGAGAAAATACTACCTACATGTCAGGGCCTCCATGAATTCCACTCCAATGCCCAGAATTCAGGGATGAGCCTGACAGTATCCTTGTTTGAAGTTCATATGGAGCATGCCCATGAATAAAGATGGTGTCCATGAGTGAATTCTGTGGATTATTATTCTCCCAAAACTCCCTCCATTTCCCCTCCCCCTTGTTAAATCAGAGACGCAGAAGAGCAATCTTCTGTTTCTAAAAAAAAAAAATTTCATTTGCTCTGCCACTCAAAAATAGTGCATAATCACTTCTGTGAAAATCAACAATGGCAGCTATGGCTACTTCATGCACATCTGGCCAATCACATTTTGACTTCCTGGATGTGCCCCAATTTGAATCGGTTGCGCAAACGAGCTGGAATGTGCATTTCTGCATATTTTTTTAAAAAATCACAATAAACAGCGAAGGCTGTTATCATGGAGTACTTGCAGCTTTTAGCCCCCTTCCTTTCAACACTGTGGGGGCTCATCTAGACAAAAGGGATTCCCCTCTCATTCTGAGAGGATTTTTTTTTTTTACTCTCTAGCTAACACCTTTGCCATCATTACTTCTTGTCAATGAAGTGGCCCATGGAGTGGTTCCACAAGAGTGGGATGGTCAATCTGTCCTGGATCTGAATGCAGAGTTTAAAGGCACTGTCCAAGGTGCTGAACCTATTTTTGAAAGACAAGGTTCAACCCCTTGGGGACAGCTCCTTTGAAGCTCAGACTAAAACCCAGAGTAGATTCAAGGTATCATGTGGCATTAAATCCCACATCTTTTTTTTTTTAAATAGAAGACACCCAAAGAGGTTGCCATTTGTGACCTGGTCAAAGGAGGACAGCCCTTGGCAAAGCAGGACACATGGCCACTTTTGTAGACCCTCAAAAATTTCCCACCCCACCCCACCCCAATATCCCAGCATTTCAGACCTTCTGAGGAGGTCTCATGGCTTTTATTTATTTATTAGTTGCATTTCTCTCATTTTGGGATTGTGGTTTACGATGTAATTTATATAATAATATCACTAAAGCAATATACAGTACAGAAGTTTTTTTAAAAAATTAAACAAATCATCCAATTGAAACTTTAAGTTAAAACTGTGAAAAACATGTTCAAAAGACAGCCAAAGATGTAGCACAGCTTATTTAAAACATTTATTTCTGCCCTAATCAGTTAAAAGCCAAAGGGCTGTTCAAATAAAAAGGTCTTTGCCTGTGGGTGAAAAGAGAGCGAAGAAAGGCTGAGCCCCTTGTGGGAGGGAGTTCCATAGCTTAGGAGCATCCACTGAGAAGGATTTATCTCATACCCTCACTGTAAGGGTCTGTAATGTTGACAGGATGGAGAAAAATCCTTCCTTCAAGGATCTTAAAACTTGGGGAGACTCATATGGGGATATTGCTGGGCTTTCAGACAGTCTGGCCCTGAGCCATACAGGGCTGTATAGGTTATGTCCAGCACACTGAATTGTGCCCCTAAATGAACTGGTAGTCAGTGAGACTTAATTCATCCACATTCAGGACTTGTGAGTGCTTGCTTAGCTCTTAGTAGTCCGGCTTTGAATCCCTGGGCCATCAGATCTTATTCCTGGTGCTGAATTAAGGTTGCCAACTTTCTTCTCTAAGTTGCTCCTCATCTTTAACAGCTGTGTGCAGCTGGCATAGTATGATCCTCTCTATGCTGTGAATAGCATGGAGTGGACAGTCTCATATAGGCTTTCAGATAGTCTGGGCCTAAGCAGTGTAAGACTTTGTCGGTCATAACCAGCACTTTGAATTGTGCCTGGAAATTGACCAGTAGCCAGTGAACCTTTTTTTCAGCAAGGGACTTGTCTGCTCTGTCTAACCAGGAATGGCAACACCAGACCTCCTTGGATGAATCAAGCCAGAAGAACACTTCAGCCTTCCCTTCTTGTCAGACTGGTGTCCCTGAACATGATCCGCCAGTGTTGCCTTCATCTGCTCCATGAGCCCTGGAGGAGGCGAGTCCTTGCATGCCTCTCGCCCACTCGGAGAGGCAGACAGTGGTGGCATGTCGTCATTCCTTTCACTGAGCTTTGATGGGTGATGAAGACGGGGTTGACACATCTCCCGTCGCTCAAAGAGCATCAAGCAAAGAGCCTCTTTAATCCCATTAACAAGCACTCCTCTTGTCTTCTCTCACCACCGGAGCTAATTACAAGAACTGCAGGCCTCTTGAGGTGTCAGCGGAGACGGCAATTCTGATGGGAGCAAGTGTACGTCTCTGGGAGCACAGCAAGGTGTGCAATTCCTTTTCTCTCCCAAAGAAGGGAGGTGGGGGCCCAAGGCCTTGGGGCACAGCAATCTTCATCTTTTGCAGAAGAAATACCCAAGGACTCATAGCCTTGGATTCAGTCTCTTCCAATGAAATTATCTTCCCATCTCTAAATTTCTAGCGTCGCACTAACTTTAAAACTTCAGTCGAGCATTTAGAAATACAATTTAGGCGTCCAAAGAAAAGAGGCAGGCAAATTGACCAGGGAATGTGAACACAGCAAATAGAGGAGTTCTAAGTATGAAAGGTCTACAGTGTCTCAGGACTTTATCAGCCCACCCCCTAAAGACATTCTTGTGCCAGCATAAAAAAAAAATCCATTCTTATGCCGGCAAAAGAACATCCCCACCACACTTACCTTCCTCTCCCAGCAAAGGATTCCCTGGCACTGAAGAAAGAAGTGAACGGAGCCCCGTTCACTTCCTCCTTTGAAATCCTGCACAATTCCATCATGTGGGAAATTCAAAAGTAAAACAAAAAATAAACATCAAAAAGTTACACCAAGCACCTATTCACACTTTAAAAAACTTACAAGTAAACCAGGGAAAGTTTTATAAAGTTTGTCACCTACTTAGATGTCGTGATCCCACTCGGAAGTGTTCTGGGCAGTCCGGCCATTGTCGGGTAAATACGAGAAAAAAAAAATCTCTGCGATGTTGCATAGGCCAGCAATGCCAGCACAAAAGCTCCATGGGGGATCTATTGATGGCGTAAACTTAAGCTGTCAATAAAAAGGTATGGATTTTGGGCAGAATATAACCACAAAAGGGCAATGTTGTCTGATCTGCATGCCATTTCATGGTTATGTGGCATCGTTAGGATGCCGTATTTGAATTTGGGGACTAAACAAACATTTCGTGTTACAAGGTTGATGTTATAAAAAATGCCTCCTGGTAAGTGTGATCCATTAAGCCTTAGTCACAGTTGCTCAGAGTATGCCATTCAAATAAAAAACACCATGGTCAGAATTCACCTAGGGACATACTCATATCTAAATCATGCTACATATGCAGGGCCAAAAAGTCACCATTGCACAATGGATATATCCTGCTGATAGGGGTAGAAGCAGAGCAGTGCAGACAGCGTGCTCATCTATGCTTTGTAAATTGTGGCTATGCATCCTATACTTTGCATTGTGGTTGTGAAACGTGTATTGTGTGTTGTGAAATGGCACCCAGTCACATGCATACACTTTTAAAGATTGTTCTCTCATCCTGAGTTTCCTTCCTCTTGCCTGAGGACAGAAGCATGTCCAGGCCCTGAGACCTGGCAACCCTAAATGCATAGTATTTTTCCATCCAGGAGTTCTCTTCTCTATATGGTCTCTCTCTCTGTGGCTTTTCTTCACAAACAAAGATTCAGGAAGGACTCATCCCGCGCTTTTTGCAAGCACGCTGATGACTAAAAAGGCCAATCTGAGATAAACAAGTCCGGTTGCAGAAAGCACAGCAGAAGGTCTCCTTGGGTGATGTTTCCAAGTTGTGATTCTTTCTGCGTTGTCGTTTCTCTTCAAGACTTGTTCGTCGTGAGTTCTCAAATAAGGCTGCAGCATTGTGGATAGTGCGTCTCCATTCCTCCCAATGTGAGGCCAGGGCAGACCACTGTTGGTGATCAATTTGGCCGAGCCTGAGATGTTGTTTCAGGGAGTCTTTGTATCGCTTTTTTGGAGTGCCCCTCTTATGCTGACCTGTGGCGAGTTCACCATAGAGTAGTATTTTGGGGAGGTGATGGTCCTCCATCTTAGAAACGTGCCCTGCCCAGCACAGCTGTGTTCTCAATATCATGGCCTCAATGCTGGTGATCCCTGCTTGCTCAAGGGCCATCCAGGAGTTCTCTTCTCCATATGGTAATGCGTCATTTACAGCTAAGAGGGGGAAAATTCAGGGCAACTTGGTTGAGATTCAAACTGTAACACCTGCATTTCTAATGCTTGTTAGCTCTCCCGGTGGTCTGTATCATGAAAATAATTAACAATCATACAGAGATTCTTCCATATCCTTCCTCTCATATCCGTGCCAAAGAAAAGAAGGAGGGCGTATCACTCCAAGCAACAGGAAGTACTGTGGAACTTTTGTGAGGGTAGAGAAGCTCAGAAAATATGGTGTCTTCAAAGTTTGGCCCAAGTTTGGGTTTCTGACCCAAGGAATGGGGGAGTGAAGCTTGCTTAGGCAAGTCTCTTAATTATAGCTCTAGGCACAGGTGCCCTGTACTGTACGCTTGTCTACCTTTAACTGTCAGTCAGACAACATGTTGTTCAAAGAAAGATTTATGTCTGATTAAGTAACACGCTGGTAGTCAGAGCTGCACATTCCAAAACTGGGTCGAACATTCAAAACATTAAAAATTTTGTCCTGCATTTGCTGCAGTTTGGGGGCAAAATTGCCTCCTCTTTTAAAAAGATTTTGGTTGCATGGGATGCATCGTTTTGGGGTGGATGGGTGGAAACATACTGGAGTTCCCATGTTCCTGTTGGCTGTCAAGCTCCATTTTTGTTTCTCTTTCAAAACACCCCATTCTAAAAATGGTGAAAAAGCTGGTTGAGATCTTCCATCATCAGATGGAAGTTTGATGACAGAGCTCCACCCTTATTGCTACAAGGGTAATGCCATCTCCCCCAAATCTTATCTTTTTCAGCCAGGCAGTGCCTCAATGGAGCCCTGGTGGCTCAGTGGTTAAATGCCAGTATTGCAAGCCATCACGTTGCAAGTTCGATTCTGGCGGGCTCCAAGGTTTACTCAGCCTTCCATCCTTTCGTAGGTCAGTGAATTGAGTACCCAGCTTGTGGGGGCAATTAGCTAACACACATTGGAAACTGCTTAATGCGGTGTAGATGTGTAAATTGCTATTGCTTAAAACAATTTGTAAGCCGCTCTGATAGCCTTGTGGCTGAAGAGCGGGGTATAACTAACTAACTAACTAACTAAAAATAAATGGGATGTTTTGAGAACAGGCAGTTGGAGAGATCCCTTGAGGTCCTGTCTCAACTGCCTGTCTCAATACCCTTTGCAACCAGGGGAGCACTGCAGGCATCACTTTCCAGTCTGCAGTGCTAGGAAACCCTTCAGTCAGGGCACTGCCTTGCTAAAAAGGTAGGTTTTGGGTCACTTCCTATAATTAATTAATGACCGTAAATGTGAACCCCACAAATTACGAGATTGTAAGCTTGGCTTATTTATTTTATTGTTTAATTTATATGCTGTCTTTCTCCCAGAAGGGACCCAAGGCGCTCACAAAATACCACATAAAACACAGTTTAAAACCATTAAAAACATCACAATCTAAAATCTAAAATTACATACAAGTTAAAAGATTAAAAATAAACAAAACAGAAATAAAATCACACCCCAATAAAAGCCTCCATAAGCCTAGCTACATATTAAAAGCCTGCTTGCATAAAAAAAAATGTCTTTGCCTGCCAGCGAAAGGAAGGCATGGAGCGGCCCAGCCTAGCCTCCTGTGGAAGGGAGTTCCAAAGGGTGGGAGCAGCCACTGAGACCACTCTCTCTTGTGTCCTCACTGGATGAGCCTGTGATGGTGGTGGGACCGAGAGAATGCCTTCCTCTGATGATCTTAGAACCCTTGCAGGTTTGTATGGGGAGATATGGTCTTTCAAACAGTCTGGACCCTGTCAATAATAATAATAATAATAATAATAATAATAATAATAATACATTATTTATACCCCGCCCCTCTGCTAAAAACAATCGGGGCGGCTTAGGTCATGACCAACACTTTGAACTATGCCTGGAAATGAACCAGTAGCCAGTGAAGCTGTTTTAACATGGGAGTTATATGTTCCCTATAACTGGCTCCAGTTATAATCTCAGAACTAATGAACAGGGTGACAGCTAACCATGTTTTATTTCCCATAGACATTCCTCTCTGGAGTGGGAGGCATGGATGGAAACAATATTCACCATTATTTGTTTTCTGGCTGGAAAAAAAAAAAGGGCTTCCCAACACTTGGGCAACCTGGTTGGAAAGTTTAATACAGTGGCAAGGATTTTGTACAGCTTTCGACCAGTATACACACATCTTGAAAGTTTTTGCCTATAGCCAGATGTGAAATGATGACAGTGCTGAGATCCACCTTGATCCTCCAGAATGTCTCAGTGCTGAAGTCATCCTTTTGCACCTAGCTATGAGGGCATAGACACTTTTCCAATCCTGCCTGCTCACTACAAAACAAGCAATGGCCATGTGGGGTAGCTTTGGGGACTTTTCAGTAAGTCGTGGGGAAAGTGGCTCAGTGTAGCATTATCACAGTTATGATCATAGCATAGTGCATAGGCCCACGTGCAGGTATTTTTGCTACACTGAGGGGATGTTGGATTGCAGCCAAAATTTGAAAACAATGCTTGTTCCTTATAGGTGAATTTATGTATGTCACAACCCTTTGATGCTGGATTGTTTCCACTTCAGGTTTTTTTTTCTGTATAAAGTTGATTTAATTGCTTGTTCAAGATGGAACCCTGGGCTTCCAAGCCAAAGTCCACCCAGCACTGTGTTGTTAAATAAATTGGAGAGTTCAGTCTACTATCGGATTCCATTCATAAATCTTAAGAGGGTTAAGAAATTTCCCCTTCACTGACTTGGATGGGAGATGCACTGATTTGTGTCTCTGTATTTGGGCTCTATCCAAATGCTTCCCACCTGATTTAAACAACAAAGTGGGGACACTCATACCCACATCACTCCTGGCTGGTTCCATTTTGTTTTTATTTCTAATGTCTTGGTTTAATTGGGTGTGCGATTATTTAAGTGTCACCATCAGCCAGTTCTTTTATGGATGGGAGAACAAAAGGTTGGTGTGTGGGTGGGTGGGGGAAGGAATTAACGAAACATATTCAGCTGCTCTTCTTTTCCCTGGTAAAATGAGGACTTTTATGGAAAGAGAGATGGTCCCCATCTGGTAGTTTGCTTCGAGAGGCAGGGGGGCCAGGCAATGGATTTATTGTGACATTACAATGCTTGATGTGAAATAATCTAGCAGGAAGAGCATTATGGCTCTAAAGAGAGCCATCAGACGGTTAGGTGACATGGATTCTTGAAAGGATTAACTACGCTTAAATCAATATGGGTCATGAAAACAGAACTAACCAATCTTGTGGCCAATCAATTATTTAAGACGCGTGCCTTTATTCCCCACAGGATGGAATTAAACACATGCTTAAGGGGACGGCCAATTAAGCTCAGGCCCTTTACTGCTGAGTTAAGGATATATCTGGATAGGGCAGCTCTCCGGGAGGCAAGGAAAGGGGTGAGTGCCATGCTCTGGAAGAGCTAGCCTTCTGGAAATGTGGATGTGGACACTAGGTTTGTCATTTAAATCAAGGGTAGGAAATCTAGGGTAGGAATCTGGGAGCCATTTACCTCTATGTTTGGCTGGAGGGCCACAGCACCATGTTTCAACCATGCTGGAAGTGACATAATGTCACTTCCGGCTACCGTTTTCCAGCCATTTTCCAGAAGGGGCTCTGAGGGGTTATGGAAAGCAAACCACCACATTTAAAGGCAGTTAGGGGGCATCTTTGGGATGATTTTGGGGTGCTAAATCACCTGAAAAGCAGCTTGAAAATTTTTGGAGGAGGGCTGGGAGCATTGGAGGGGCATATTTAGGGTTCCCAAGGACTGAATGCAGCCACACTTTGCCTACCCCTGTTCTAAATCATCCTGGTTTGGTCCTACGCCCAACCTCAGGTTGTGGATGAAAAACTCCTGTCCCTATGTGGAGGTGAAGAGAAAAGTAGAAACAAAACTAATAGGAAACAATCATTCTACATGCCATTTGCCAGGAAGAAGCCCATGCTTAGGTGTAGTCTACCGTTCAGTGCCTGATGTTGGAGGAAAGGGATTATTATAATCCTTTCCCCCCACCAATGGGTTCAAGGTTCCTCACATGGCTCTCTGCATAGCCACTGGGTCCTCACAACAACTTTTTGAGGTAGCTTAGGCTGGGAGATAGTGACTGGTCAAATCAGTTTCAAGGCTCATTGCATATGCACATGTACCTAAACTGCCAATGTAGAATATTGGCAAAAAATGTCTAATGACAGCCCTTCACATAGAGGTTTGTCCTCTGTAAAGTAGAGAACATGGCCATCTTAGCAGTGTCTGTTCTTCCCTAACCTTGTTATCCAAGATGGCTTTAGCTGAGGATACTAGAGAACTTTTGCTTGCATAGCTTGTGCCCTACCACTGTGCTATGCCTCCTCCTCAATGTACAGGTGGGTCAGAAGCCAATGAAGCTCTCTGTGAATTGTGAGTGTCCTTCAGAACACATCAAACCCTCTCTGGTTGTGCGTTACAAGAGAAAATTGGAAAAGGCTGGGAAATGGTATTTCTAGGAAGCTTCTCCACTGTTACTGATCTCATCAACAAATGTCTGGGAAACACCTGAGCGATACCAGGATTTCTTGAACCATATCATGAAGGTGACTAGTACACCACCCCTAACCACGCCTTCCTACCAGTAGCCGTTTCCTTCTCTCTCTCTCTCTCTCTCTCTCTCTCTCTCTCTCTGCTTCTGAATGATGCCTTCCTCCCAGGTTACTTCTCTTTGAAAGTCAAATTATGCAGCTGATGTGGCAGAGAAAATACAATAAATGCCAAATGTGTTTCCCCTGCAGCAACTCCAAGGGTCCCTGCTGAGATCTGTGCAGCGTTGAAGCCCTTGCTTAATATTCCAAAAGCGCATGGTGTGTGCAATTGATCTGGTGGTGCAGTGTGCCAAGCGATAGCATTCTTCATCTGGGAGGGGGAATGGTTGGATGGCAAAGTGAGCCCTCGTCACAGATGATGTTGCCTTTGGGTATGACAGTTTATTGCAACGCTGGAAATTATGTAATTCTGCAGTGTGTAATGCTTCCTGATTTGTTTCCTATAGTCTGCTGTGCTGTTGTTTGAGGGATTAAATGTGGGGGTGAGGAATACTCAGGATGGTCTATGGTGAATGGGTTGCCCTTAAACTGTCATGTACCAGGATGGCATGTTTTAGTTCCGCAGAGTCCTGCATAAAGAAAGGGGATTGACTTGAGGGCATAGAAATGCCATCTCTTTTAATTTTTAAAAAACTTTTATTGAATGTTTGGGATTGTTAACAAACATTAATTTTTCATACATACATACATATATGATATACCCCAAACTTAACACAAAACCATTAGTGCTAACAGATATCTATCAAGCGGATTATCCCAATCACCCAAATATTAATATTTCTTCCACTATAGCCCTTTCCTCCCCCCCAACTCCCTCCCAAATTGTTATTTATTCAAAATCCCTTTCCTTTAATGTGGAGAATCATATTAATTGTATCTTTTATAATTTTGTACCCTTCCTCTTCTTTAATTATTTCTATTAGTTTATTCCATCTCCTTAGCCAATCACTTCCTTTCAATTGTTCCATATACCCCATTCTTCTTTCTAATATAAAATCAAACATTATATATTCCGAAGCATAATATTGCCATCTACCCTCCTTCCATTTTTGTTCTTCTTTCCATTCAAATGCTATAACTGCATGAACTGCCCTCAACATTTGTTTCAGCAAATACGCATCTCTACCCAATCCCAGATTTCTTACATTTAGAGTCATACAATTTTCTTTATTTAATTCCAAAGTTTTCCCTAATATACCATTTATTTCTTTAACTGTTTCTTGCCAAAAATTCTGCACCTTGCAACATTCCCACCACATATGTATACACGTCCCTTTACCCCCACTTCCACATCCATGCCAACTAGAAGACCATCTCCAACTCTATGGTTTTATGAGTCCTAGAGCCTCAGTGAAAAAGTGTGCAAAAAAGTCTTTGAAAACCACAGTTTTTGAAGCCACTTCACAATATGGGGCTTATTCTGTGCAATATTTGCACATGGTGGTTTTGTGCAGAAAACAGCCTGCTCTGCACAGGAAACATTTTCTGTACAGAAAGTAACATCTAGGCAGAAATATTTTTTTTTGTGCAGAAAAAGCTTTTTCCTGTGATGAAAAGACTGTTTTCTCTGCCAATCAATCATGTGTGAATTTTGAGCAGACTGTGTCCCAAACTGTGAAGATTCTTCTTGGTCCAAGATTGTTGTTGTCAGGGTACAACAACAGGGTAAACTTTTTTTTTTTGACCACTTAAAAATATTTTCAAATATTCTTTTTATCTCTATGAGAGACATTAGTGAAGTCATGTAATATCCCTGCCCAGGTCCTGCAAACTCAGGGCTGTGGTTTTCTTTATTGAGTCCATCTATCTGTGGTTTGATCTTCCTTTTTTCCTACTTCCTTCAGCTTTTCCCAGTGTCATTATTGCTTCATATTTTCTCATGATATGTCCAAAGTACAATAGCCAAAGTATGGTAGAATTTAGTAATTTTTATCTTGTAGGGAGAGGTTAGACCTGACTTGCTCTAGGATTCATTTAATTGTGTTTTTGGAAGTCCATAAAATCCATCAAACTCTCCTCCACTGCTATGTTTCAAATGAGTTAGTTTTTTTAAATGAGTTGACATTCCCCCTGTAATAATTCACATCCAGATTAGATTACCACAATGTTGTGTGCATGGGGCTGCCCTTGGATGCTAATCATAAAGGAAAGGATGGATTAGCTGCAAAGTAATAAGGAGGGTGGATGGGTAAGAAACACGTGAACCAATGGTCCTTTCAAGCAAAATCTTGTACAGTGGGGCCTTGGTATCAGCTGGGTTTTGGTTCCAGGCCCACCCGTGGATACCAAAATTCGTGGATGCTCAAGTCCGTTTATATACAGTGGCATAGTGAAATAGTGTCCCTTATATAAAATGGTAAAATCAAGTTTTGACTTTTAGAATTTGGGGGTTTTTTTGGGGGGGGATATTTTTAAGCTGTGGATGATTGAATCCATGGATGCAGAATCCGTGGATATGGAAGGCCAATTATATTACCAGACTGGTTTTGTAGTATAGTTGTCCCTTCATATTCACTGAGGTTTGGTTCCAGGACCCATCGTGGATACCAAAATCCGTGAATACTCAAGTCCTATTATATGCAATGGTTTTGCAAAATGGTGTCCCTTATATAAGATGGCAAAATCAAGGTTTGCTTTTGGGATTATTATTTTTCAAAGAATATTTTCAAGACGTGGGTATTTAAATCCATGGATACCAAATCCGTGGATACCAAGGGACAAACTGTACATCTGAACCAGCTGAACGGTCAGCCTCTTAACTGTCTACAAAGTGAAAATACATTGAAGACCATTGCAAGGTGTTCACCTTTCACTTCCCTCTGCCCCACAGTGGAAGAGCTACCCTATATCTCATGGGGTGGGGGGGGATACTTCAAAGTGTTAATAGCTTGTGTTTGTCAGCCAGCATTCATCAGCAGCTGGCCTCATTAAGTGAGAAGGCTTCTCCCCCCCCCTTTTTTTTGTGAACATATTTGGGTGCATTTTTCAATGACATTTTCAACAGCTTTGCACTTAAGATTACACTGGAGACAGACTGTCAGGCATGAAACAAGAATTGGGGAGAGGAGGGGGATTGAAAGAGGGGAAAGGGAAGGGGAGGGAGGAATTCAAGGTGAGCATTCCAGAGTCATTAGTTGGACTCAAATGTACTTTCGGAGCATGAGATGAGAATGGCTTTCCCTTTGCTACGCCTAGAGGTGTCAGAGTAGCTGTGAAGGGCTAATAAGGCTCCATGCGATTGGAGACATCTGTTTTGGTTTTCATTTTTCAGTGTTATTAGTGCTTATTGGGACATGGCTCAGGAATGTGAGGGACGCGTTTGAAGTTGGGAGTGGGATTGTAAGCCCGGAGGTGTTTTTGTGGCGTGCCTATGACCCTGCTACCTAACCTTCCTGCAAAGCACCCAAGGAGTCAAGGAGACCAAAAGGAGACTTATTATTATTATTATTATTTTCATCATCATCATCATCATCTGGAAAAAAGATGGTTAAGAGGCGATATGATAGCCCTGTTTAAGTATTTGAAGGGGTGTCACGTTGAGGATGGAGCAAGCTTGTTTTCTGCTGCTCCAGAGACTGGAACACGGACCAATGGATGCAAGCTCCAGGAACAGAGATTCCACCTCAACATGAGGAGGAACTTTTTGACAGTAAGAGCTGTTCGGCAGTGGAACACACTCCCTCGGAGCGTGGCGGGGTCTCCTTCCTTGGAGGTCTTTCAACAGAGGCTGGATGGCCATCTGTTGGGGATACTTTGATTGTGATTTCCTGTGTGGCAGGGGGTTGGACTGGATGGCCCTCGTGGTCTCTTCCAACTCTGCAATTCTATGATTCTATGATTCTAAGTATTGGACTTAAACCACTATACCAGGAGAACCAGGGTTCAAAACCCTACTTAGCCGTAGAAACCCCCTGGGTGGCATTGGGCAAGTCACACTCTCTCAGCCCCAGAGGAAGGCAATGGCCAATACCCTCTCTGAACAAATCTTGCTGAGAAAATCCCATTATAAGTTCACCTTGGGCTCACCATAAGTCAGAAAAAAAAAGAACAACAAAACAGTTTCCCTGCCCTCAAGCTTACAATCTTTGCTTAAGCAAAGGCCTACTACAGAGGAAGGACATTATCAGACTAGCATCTAAAAATGCTGTAATTCCACGAATGAAGATAGCGGGAACATCATGGCATTATAACACTTATTATCGCACATAGCTGTAATCACATGGAAGAAATGCCACAGAATTCTTGCATGATGACCACTAGCACTTTAAGAATGGGAATTTACTTCTGCCTCCATCCTAGAAACGTGCCCTGCCCAGCACAGCTGTGTTCTCAATATCATGGCCTCAATGCTGGTGATCCCTGCTTGCTCAAGGACAGCAACATTCATCACATAGTCAGTCCAGTGTATATTTAGGATTGTGCATATACAGTTCTGATGAAAGCATTCAACGAATCGTAAGTGGTGGCGATAGGTGACCCATGTTTCGTAAATGAACACACAAGCACTGAAACAAACCTAAAATCGTGCAAACTAAAGGGGACAGTTCATAAAAAGAGTGTCCTCTGCTTCCTTTTTTGTGTTCTCACCCATATGTTTCCTCACTGAGGACTGCCTGTTCACACTGTAATCTCACGATTACAACGGGACTTGTTTTCGCACACAGTCAATAGTGTGAAAAAGAGCTCTGTTGATGATCTATTGACAGCTTGCCCTATGAATGAGAAAGAATGCCTTTTTCATGGCTGGAGCATGGAGTAATAATGCAAAGACAATGACGTTGTGCAATAGCGGGGCCCATTCACACTACCCTGACATCATAATCCTGCAATTTTTGCCGTGTCTGATAGTGTCTGAAGAATCCAGGACACTCACAAACACACATTCTATGTAAGCTGGAGTGGAGATGATTCTCTGTGTCCAGTGCTACACAGATTTTCCAAAAAGATTTTATCTCCTGTCTGATACTGACTCTATGATAACTCATAAGGTTTCTCTTTTTGCCCTGGCAGCAATGAAAATTTGGGCAAGATTTATTGCTGATATTGCAGTTGATTGCTACGGTGATGCTCTTGTCTAATTTTAGTATCATTGTTTGTATTCAATGCATTTTAACTGTATTGAACTTTATCTTTTTAAATACACAATATTTAGGTGCTATTTATTTTATGCAGTACTTTTATAATGTAGCACTTTTATATTGTTCTTATTTAATTTGTTAATTTAATTTAATTTAATTTAATTTGTTCTTATTTAATTTGCAAATAGCCTATGGTCTAAGGATGAATAAAATAACTTACTTCTGTACAAAGCAAATCTGCATGCATCACAATGCATAACCTCCAATTGTTCTGATTTTGCTTGGGACAGCCCCAATGACTCTTCTATTACCATACTTTTCCATCTGCTTTCACAATGTCCCAGTTTCGATCTCCTTGTCCTGCTTTTCTCCTTTCTCCTTGGCTTACTTCCATTGCAGCAAAATGGACCCAAGGTGCCAAAATAATTTGCACTTGCTTAACTCACTGGGAGGAGAGGAGAGAAGAGGAGAGGAGAGGAGAAGAGAGAGGTAGAATCTTGTCCTTCCCAGTAGAGTCAGGCAAAAGCAAACTGATGCACCCTTTCCTAACTTCTGTGTTCTTCCCTGATATCATTTGCCATCTTGACCACACATTGAGGTTGCTTGCCCCCATATGTCCTGGTTCTCATCTATGAAATATTGGAGGGTATGACACTGCTCCTCTGTGTTGGATGGGGACTTGACAGAATGAGTCTCTAATCTTCCCCTCAGCCGTGAAACTTTCTGGGTGACCTTGGGGCAGACACTCTCTTTCAACCTGACCTACCTTACAGGGGTGGTATACAGAAGAATGAAGAGGAGGGGAGCATTGATCTCCTTGGAGGGAAAGGCAGGATATGAATGAAAGCTATGATTCCCTTGGCTTCAAAATCTACCAGGTGTTATTGACAAGAGTTTTGGACTATCAATAATCTGGAATCTGTCCCAGAATCTAGGAATCAGTGAAGTATCTTTGGATAATGTGGCATGTTCCAAGCAGTGTTGCTTTGTCTAATTATGCCATTATGAGCCTATCTTTGGTGTTTTCATTCTGATGTTTTATCAGCCTGTTTGGAATTACTCCCAGAGCTCCTGCTTCATTATAGATGTAGCAATCCCTGGGGATAGGAGAACTGATGACAAAGAGATGGAAAAAATTATTAAATTTCTTTCTTTCTTTCTTTCTTTCTTTCTTTCTTTCTTTCTTTCTTTCCTGCCCTTTCCCCTTGCCTTTGGACTCCAAGTTGAAGCAGATTAGAAACTCACACCAGTAAAATCATGCAAAAGTGAAAATGTGATTAAACCATTAGCAGGATTGAAAAGCAAGAAGTCATCAAAATAAAATATGCACCATCTAGTGCAGTATTAAAGATTCTTTTCCCATAAATATTCTGTTTGCATTATCACAAAACAAATTTCTTCTTTTGTTACCAGGAGGACACCATAGGGTGTGTGTGTCAGTATCTAGCCTTTCTAGGAAGGGAGCCCAAGAGACTGGGAGCAGCTACCGAGAAGGCCCTTCCTGTGTTCCCACCTGATAAAGGTGATGGGGGGGGGCTCCCCTGAAGATTTATAAGCTCAGACAAATTCATGGGGAAGAATACAGTCTCATGTGACCATTGTCACCATTGATAAATTATAAATAAGTATCTCAGTCTGCTGATTTCAAATATTTGTAGTGCACTTGTCATTTGCTTTTGACTCAATGGCTGGGAGAATGATCCAGAGGACTTTTAAAGAAATTTGCACACTACTAGAGTTCACTGGAAAGATTAGGTTTAAACTAGGATTTTGGCCATTGGCTGGAATCCTGTTGGTTTGAACAGGATTAAACTAGAATAAACCTATCAAACCCATTGCTGGATGATAAATCAACACATAGGCAAGTTCAATTGATTTAAATCTGGATTCTAGACTAAAACAGGATTTTGGCCATTGCTTCTCAACTTTTCTACTAAAATATCACTTCCTAGGGTTTTGTTTATCTTTCACTTACTTGCTGAATCAACTAGAACTTGGGCTGAATAATCTATTCATATAACAGAAGGCCAATGTTTGCCAAGCTATACAGTATTGGGGAAACTGTTCTACTTCCATACAATTAAAAACTTCTTATCACTTATGGAATAAAGGACATTATCAGCTGTGGCAAAAATCACGGGATTATGACATCAGGGTAGCACAAATGGGCCTGCTATCACACAATGTCATCATCTTCGTGTTCTTTCTGCATGCTCCAGCTGTGAAAAAGGAGTTATTTGCAATTCACAGTACAAGCTCCCAATACATAACCAATAGTGCTTTTTTCACTGCATTGACTGTGTGTGAAACCACATCATGTTATAATCACGAGATTACAGCATGAATGGCAGTCCTCAGTTAGAAAATGTCCAAGTGAGAATGCAAAAACAAAGCACAGGGCATTCTTATTATGAACTGTTCCCTTTAGTTTGCACATTTTTAAGGTTTGTTTCAGTGCTTCTGTGTTTATTTACTTTGTTAATTAAGGGATTTTTAGAGTTTTAAGCACGCTCGTATCTTCTCACGAGAACTGCTGAAATCTCACCCATGCCAAATCACGGAAGAAAACTCCTGTTCTTACAGTACTAGAGGTCATTGTGTGATAATTCTGTGGCATTTCTTTCATGTGATTACAGCTATGTCTGATAATAAGTGTTTTAATGCCATTATGTTCCCACTATCTTCATTCACAGAATTACAGCATTTTTTTATGCTGGTCTGGTAATGTCCTTATTGTAGAAAAAGTGGGGATGGAGGAGAATTTTGTATGGGGCAGATTTAAATGTGGGACATGTGTATGCTGGCTACTGAACATAGCCTCCCAGTGTTGGTTGGAGTGTTAGATTATTTTTTTAAAGGAAAAGTCAAAGGGAGGCAGCAATACCAGACCCTACCAGGACAATGGGACCTCATCCTTGGCCTGAGAGGGTGGAGAGATCTTGCTGCTGGAAGTCAACAGCTTGGACTAAGAAGTCTAATATTCACATTTAAGCCAAGATCCTACAGGTAGTCCAAACTAGAGTAGATCCATTGAATCACGTGGGATTCACACAAGCGTTGACTTAGTCTTGCACAATACCATAGGTCCAGTGGGTCTAATCTAGTTGAGACAAAGAAATAGTCCTTAGTTATTTACTATGGCAACAGGAGATGTTGCTTTATGAGATATACAAGTTGGGGTGGAGGAGATGACTGAGGTTGTTAGGAAACAGAAGCCATGAGAAAGATTCCCCTCTGGTTTGTAAGTGAAACTGGTCTGGATTTATTTTGGTTTGTTTATAAAGAGAGAGCTACGGAAGAATAAACCCCACATTTCTGGTCGTGAAGATGGAAGTAATTGTTGCTCTTAATAACAACAGTAAAAGCAGATGTGGGTAGGAAGGAATAAGTGGCTATGTGTCTATACTTCTGTCTGCCCATGTGTAAAATAACCCCACAGAGATTATTGGCTGTTGTTTTCCAAAGCCCTCAGAATGGAACTCCAAATTGTTCTTTGTGGATTATTGCTCTTAGATTTGTTGTGTGTGTGTGTGTAAGAACCAGACACAGCTAAACAAAGGAGGCAGGAGAGTTAACAGCACTGCGGGGTCTCCTGAACAGAAGCAATTTAACACAGAACTATTTTTCTCTGTGTGGGGCGACATGGAAAATTAATAGCACAAGAATCCTCCTGCTAACCTCCAAGAGCTTGTTTGGATTTCCTGCTTCTCTGAAGTGGTAGGACTTCCATGTTCTCTAAAAAAAAAAAATTGGCAGGATCTAAAAGCACAATATGGGTTTTCTGGTACCATTTGGAGTCAGAAGATATTGGCCATTCATCATCACTCATTGTTTAGTGAATAAAAAAAAATCTGCTTTGTAGGCAAAGTTGAGCATGGTCAATGTTCTTGGGCACCTCTAGTGGCTGGAATGAAGAACTACAGTGTCCAAGCTAAGAGTCCCATCAACACACAGGCAGGCTATTGACAGGGTCTGGAAATGCCTGAAAAAAGTGGTGTTAAATTTTAAAAAGGGGATGAATTTGTTAACATTGCACCATCAATAGCTTTGAATTCTATCAAATTAATTTTGTTAATTAAGTCGCTATCTAAAGCATTACATTTAAAACCACTTAAAATGGCTAATTACTAAGGAATCAAAGTAACAGATGGCTTTAATCATTAGTAAAATAACATCATTGGCATTAAACAATGAAAACAACGATGGTTAAAATAATTGGCGAAACTATCAGAGAGTTAGGGTTTATAAATTAATTTTAAACGAACTCTTCCTAAGCTCTGATTCATTGTTTGTTGTTATGGTGTGCCTCCAATTTGTTTCTGACTTATGGTGAGCCCAAGGTGAACTTATAATGGGGTTTTCTCAGCAAGATTTTTTCAGAGAGGGTATTGGCCATTGCCTTCCTCTGGGGCTGAGAGAGTGTGACTTGCCCAAGGCCACCCAGGGGGTTCCTACGGCTAAGTAGGGTTTTGAACCCTGGTTCTCCTGGTATAGTGGTTTAAGTCCAATACTTAAATTACTACACCACATTGGCTCTCAAGCTCTGATTCAAAGCCAACCAAATACTGGAAACAAAAGGACAACTGACTGGCTTATTTCCCTGTATGCCATTTGTAAGAATTTACATAATCCTAGGAGCAGTAGTAATCCTTCCAAAATATGTATTGACACTGTAACCATATGAACCGCTAGATAACATCCTGAATAGGCTGTGGTTCCTGGGAAGAACCAGGAACTAATAAAGAACAACACCCACTGTTTCTGGCATGAGAAGATAGAGGCCACAGCCTGAGAGAATAAAACTGAAAACATTTTTAGGGGGGAGCAGATTCTAGTCAGTTTTGTCAGGCATAACCGTGCAGTCTTGAAATGGGCATTTGCATTTGAACGCATACTTTCTCTCATAATATCTATTTTAAAGATATACCATGGCACATTTAAATGGTTGAGAACACGTGAAGAAGAGCAAAATCCAGTGAGCCACTAAATCCCATAATTCCTACTAATCTGAGAGGTTTGGTCAGTAACAGCTGATGGCTTGCATGTGAGTGGAATGGGGAATCCACTCTGGATTGTAGTCCAAACTTTTAAGAAGCTGTTCAAGGTGGTGGGCAAGTTTTGGAGTGAGGTCTGGGTTCCAAACTTTGCTGAGGTTTCTAGTTCTGAAGCTTAGCCTATGTTTCAGAGTTGTTGTAGGGAAAATGGGGACTCCCCCAGAATGGCCACCTTAAGTTTCTTGGTGTAAGAGTGGGATACCAATAGAATATAATTTTAAACAGGCTTGATTCACCTTTTAAGTATATGTGAGAAGAGATCCATCAATCATTATCCTCCCACTCCTTTGATAACATCCATTCAGATGTAGGTGTTGAGATACCACCATAATATGCTAATTATTTTGTAATTATGGCTGGAATTCTATCTGTGGCTTTTCTTCGCAAACAAAGATTCAGGAAGGGCTCATCCTGCATTTTCTGCAAGCGCGCTGAAAGTTATGAATGTGTAGCCTGGAGTTTTATGCACTTGTGACTGTCGGTTGCATCATTAGGGGGGGTGCAGGGGGGGTGGAACACACTAGGTAACACCAGCAGAGGGTGTGTGTGACACCAATGTGACTGTCTATAAAAAACCTGTGCAGCGTTTTGGCAGAAATTTATTATTTTTCACAAAACTATCCCTGGAGCTGTGTCCAGCCAGGTGAGCCTTCCTTCTTATCCCTCTTCTGCATTTAGGTTTTTGTGCAGTTGTGTGCAGATTGCATAAATTTCTGGAATTACTAAGAATTCTATATGGTCTGGTAGGGGAGGAGGTCCATCGAGGGTACACCATGAGTTACCACACTGGGCGACACCAACCCTAGTGATGCCACTGGTGATTGTTACATACTCATGGTCCTGATGTATCCCCTAGTTTAGGGGATATATAAGGACCAGGAAAGTCCCCCAAAATCCATTTACCAGTTGCTACAATAAATGGAGGTCCATTGCACTTTTGCTCAGGAAGCAGTTGGTTCTTGTAGCACAACCCCCTTCCTCCACAAGATTATCACCTTAATTTTCTGAAACACACAAGGGAATTGACTTGAAGGCCTAGAATGCCATCTCCTACTCCATGGTGCTATGAGTCCCAGGGCTTCAGTGAAAAGGGGACTTTCCCCAGAGCTGTGAACCAATGGCTTCTTCAAATGCTTTACTCCATTTGTGGGAGAGATGAGTGGGAAGACTCCAAGCTGGAACAGTCTATTTTACTGTTTGTTCTAGTCCTAGAGGAATCAGAAATTCTTCAACAGCTTCTCAGGGCTTCCATTGACATAGGAGCCACCAACCAACTGCCATTGATAAGTGGAAATGCATCAACAAAAGGGCAGGGGACAAAAGAGGACATCATTCTGCGTAAATTTAGCAAATGCCAACATATGCACTGATGCAAATTTGCAAATGCTGACTGTAATTTAATGAGTTGAAGGTGAAGGCAAAAGTTCTCCATGGAGAACTTTTGGCACAGCCTCACTTCATAAGAAATGCTTGCGTATGGACGCCAGATAAAAAGAGAGGTAGGGCTAATATAAAGAATTTTTGTATACAGCCAAGGGCTGCCTTCATTCTTTCTGAACCCATAAATACATTACACTTGTCATGGTGTTGCTACTGCTGTTTGCATCATGGGTTTTTACAGAGGCCGTCCATGTTCTCGAAGAAAGATACCCCTCATCTCATAAATAGGTACATTCAATACATTCACTCTACAGAGATAAGCATCTCGTCCTGTGTTTTATGACTGACAACCAACAAATAGCATCGGGGATTATTTAGTGCCTCCTAAAGCCCTGAAGGAATTGTGTGCACCTTTAAACTATATATATTTTTTTTACATCTGACAAGATATTTTAGTTCAAACCTCTTTGCTCCTTCCTTTCATTCTTTCATTGACTTATAACTCTTCACAGGGCCTCCTTCTGCCTAATCATCTGGTATATGAAGTGGCTAGCAAAATAATCTGATGGCACAGTTTAAAATGCCAAAGAATTAACAGACAACAAAACCAGTAATTACCAGCATGGTAATGCTGGGTTGATGCTGCCATTAGGCAAAGTGAAACCATTGCCACAGGTGGCCGATGTTGGGGGACATCATTACACTGTGCCCTCCCTTCGCACTCGTTTTCAGTAGGGGTGTGTGGCAACACAAATGAACCTTTTTTGGTTTTGTCTTTTTTTTAAAAAAAAATTAGATCTGAGCTGGAACATCTCAGAACAGGACTTTTGGAGTCAGTTTTGGAAGCAGACATAGACTGCAGTCCCACATCCCCTCGATGCAGCATGAATGTCTGCATGCAGAGATATAGCAACCAGCACTAATAATAATAATAATAATAATAATAAAATTTATTTATATACCGCCCTTTGGTAATCCAATCAGGGCGGTTCACAACATTAGAAAAACATACAAGTAAAACAATATACTCCCTTCCCCCTCTTAAAAAGTTATTAAATCAATTTACAAATTAAAACAACAATTAAAACATTTGATAAAAACACATACCTACATTTGGCAATAACAGTAGGTCCCCAGCGATATTCAGTTCTGTTAACAAAGGAGGCTGTGGGGACTCTCCTGAAGGAGGGGGGGTTCCCGAGGCCAGGATAATCTATTCTGGAAAGGCCTGCCTTTTTGAAGCTGTCCAAAGATGTCAATTGACAGATCTCATCCGGCAGGCCGTTCCATAGTTTGGGGGCGACAACAGAAAAAGCCCTCTGGGAGGTAACCGAAAGCCTCGACTTTTGAGGCTGCAGCAAATTCCTCCCAGAGGACCGGAGTGTGCAGGGGGGATTATAAGGGAGGAGATGGTCCCTGAGATAGCTTGGACCCAAGCCATTTAAGGCTTTAAAGGTGATAACCAACACCTTATACTGGGCCGGGAAACCAATAGGCCGCCAGTGGAGGGACCTCAAAACTGGAGTGATGTGGCCCCTCCTAGATGTCCCTGAAACAAGCCTGGCCTCCATATTTTATACTAACTGTAGTTTCTGAACCAAGCACAAGGGTAGCCCCATGTAAAATGTATTACAGAAGTCTAGGCGTGAGATTACCAGCACGTGAACGACAGTCTCGAGGTCCCTTGCTTCCAGAAAAGGGCACAGCTGGCATATCAGCCGAAGCTGATAACAGGCGCTCCTGACTGTCGCATTTACCTGATTTATCATCAGGAGCGACGAGTCAAGGAGCACCCCCAGACTGCGAACACAGTCACTGGAGGAGAGTGTGACCCCATCCAGGACTGAAGGTTGCGACCCAATTCTTGGTTTCAGGGCCGCTACCATGAGCACCTCTGACTTGTCCGGATTCAGTTTCAATCTGTTTTTCCTCATCCAGCCCATTACCGCCTGAAGACATTCATTGAGAGAAGAGATGTCATTGGAATTCGAGACTGAAGAATGAGATACGGAGAAATAGATCTGAGTATCATCAGCATACTGATAACACCCTGCTCCATAACTCTGAATAATCTTACCCAGTGGCTTCATATAGATGTTAAATAACATTGGGGACAGGATAGCTCCCTGTGGAACTCCCCATGTGAGCTCTCTTTTGCTTGAACAACTGTTCCCGAGCAGCACTCTCTGGGACCTGCCCGAGAGGTAGGACCAGAACCACTGCGATGCAGTGCCTCCGATACCCAACCCCCTCAGGCGGTCCAAGAGGATGCCATGATCTATCATGTCGAAAGCCGCTGAGAGGTCTAAGAGCACCAACAGGGTCACATTACCCCTGTCGATGTCCAGATGCAGATCATGTCAACCCGAAAGCCTGTCCTGAAGCCGGTTTGAAATGGGTCTAGATAATCGGTTTTATCCAAGACAGCTTGGAGTTGAAGAGCAACCGCTCTCTCAGTCACCTTGCTCAGAAATGGCAATAAAGAAACAGGCCTGTAGTTACTCATAACCAGGGGGTCCAGGGAAGGTTTTTTCAGAAGCGGCCTAACAGCCGCTTCCTTCAGACAAGAAGGAACATGTCCTTCCCTGAAGGAAGCATTGATGATATCCATGAGGAATCTCCTCAATGCTTCCCCCCCTGGATGGCCAGCCATGATGGGCAAGGGTCGAGAGGGCAAGTTGTTTTCCTCACCCTACCAAGCAGCTTGTACATGTCCTTGGCACTCACAGATTGGAGCTGATCCAGAATAACTTCATTGACAGAGTCGCTGGATGTCTCTCCTATGGTTTCTGTTAAAACATTGGCATCTAAGTTGCTCTTATCTGAGAGATTTTATCTGTGAAAAAGTTGTTAAACGTGTCACAGCAGGCCGATGTTGGGTTAAGTAAGGGATTTGGCACAGGGGGTACCTGTGTTAGCTCCCTCACCACCCGAAACAGCTCTACTGGACAGGACTCTGCAGACGCAATACATGCAGAGGAGAAAGATCTCTGCGCTGCACATATTGCCTTCCGAAAGACCAAAGAAAGTTCCTATGGCGAGTTCTGTCAGATAAGAGTCGAGTTTTCCACCACATGCGCTCTAGTCGTTGTCCAAACTGCTTCATTCTCCTAAGCTCTGGTGTGTACCATGGCTTACGGTTTGAAGCAGATTGGCAAGGACGCTTGGGAGCAATCATGTCAATAGCCCTGGCAAGATCGGTGTTCCAAATATTGACCAGAGCATCGACAGGGTCACTGGCATTCCCAATCATTAAACCCTCTAAGGCTTTCTGGAATCCATTGGCTCCATTAGCCTTCGAGGGCAGACCAATCTAATGGGTCCACCACCCCCGGTGGGGCGGATACAAACTCTAAGTTCCGCTTTGACCAGGAAATGATCCAACCATGACAATGCAGAGGTTTTTACAACCTCCACCCACGGATATTCCTGTTCCGTACTGAAGACCGCATCAACTGTATGACCTGCACAATGTGTGGGCCCGACGACCAATTGGGATAGGCCCATGTTTGTCATGGTCTCCATGAACTGTTAGACTGGTCTCGAGAGGAATGTTGAAGTCTCCCAAAACTAAAAGTCTAGGAGACTCCAACAACAGCTCCGAGACCAGCTGTGTCAGCTTGGTCAGGGTGTCTGCTAGACAATGGGGTGGTCAGTAGACTAGCAGAATCCCCAAACTATCCCTGGTCCTCAGGTTAAGGTGCATACACTCGAAGTGGACTGTGTTCCAGACAGGTATCCTGGTCAGGATCAGGCTATTCTTGTGAACCAGAGCAACTCCGACCCCCCCCCCCGCCCACTTCCCCTCACCTGCTCACTGACAGAGTACCCTGGTAACTGCGCTATCCTCTCCCAGCCAGGTCTCTGTGAAGCAACTGCAATGCGCAATGCACAACCACAGTGTGCAACACTGATGTATGCACAACTCTCATTCTACTACTATAAACATTTTTTTAAATGGGTGGTTGGAGGGGGGGTCTTGGAACAAAAAATTTGGATTATACTTTGGAGTCAGGTGAAATTCACACCCCCATCTCCTTTTGGGAGAGGGGTGTCTCAGTCCCCACCCCATCACAAATGCCTTCTTGATTTGTTTCTAACTATACTCCTCCCCCCTCGACAGCACTGGGGGCATTTCCAGAAAAACATGGTTTTGGCCATGGATACAGAAATTCCTGGGGTATAGCCACTAAAACTGCCACTGGTGATCCCCCAACAACTCTTTCATGAAGAGTGAGTGGTAGCATGATTGCACTTTTTAAATATCTCAAAGGGTCCTCATCGAGAGGGGGGGGCAGATGTGTTCTCTATGCCCCCAAAGCATAGGACCAGGTCTAATAGTAGCAGGAAAATAGATTTCAATTGAAAATTAGAAGGAACTTTTTTATGGTAAGAGTGGTTCAGCAGTGGAACCAATTCCTTAGAAAGGTGATGGGGTCTCCTTCTCTAGATGTCTTCAAAAAAGAGTCTGGACAGCTACCAGTTAGGGATGCCCTAGCTGGAATTCCAGCACTGAGTAGGCGGCTAGACTCAAAAGCCCTTTCTAACTGTATGATTCTATGATTTCTATCCACTGAAATGCCTCCCCTCAAACCATCCCATCAATGGAATGGCAAATTAAGGGGGGGGCATCTTCTATAGGTGTAAAATGTCCTTTCCATTTCTCTATTTCCCTCCCTCCTCCCACTGGGTGTTTTCTTCCTTGGGGTAAATTGCACAACCTCTCATTTGGATGGCATGTTTTCCAACCCCAATTGAGTATTTTTCTTCTCTAAGATTTTCAGGTGTGGCAGGAAGCTATTTTGCATCACACGTCTTGTTTTCCTCCCACCCCCTTTCCCCAATTCTCCTTCAACTCATCCTTTTGGTATGTGTGTTCCAAACAGGCATGGGTTGGCATAGGCTGGATTGAACTTCCAAGAATTGGAGAGTGGTGGTGGAAGAGGGAAGAACACATGCCAAATTGACAATTAAGGCACGATGAAACAGTAAAGCTTTCAACAAAACCTAATGTGCCCAGGATTTAGTGTGCATGTGTTGCAAGGTAAATTCTCCAGTTAAAAGGCTCTTTGATAGCAGCCTAGGAAAGAAACCAGCAGAATCACTGCTGACTAGATCAACCATGGTAGGTTACATGGTCCTACAGATACGTAGACATTCAGAGGCCTGCTGGATCAGACCCATGGTCTATCTATCCAGCATCCCATTTCCCACAGGGGACCAGCACAAATAGATCACAAAGACTTTAGTTGAGATCTTACATTGGGGTTGCCATTCGCCGCCTGCCCTGATGTTGTGCCAGATCCCACTCTTCCCCACATCCCATTCCTTCACCTCTCCACCCCCACCACTCTCCCATCGACCATTGGCTCGAAAACTCTCCCTTTCCCTCTTCCTCACTGCTGTCTAGATGTGAAACATGTGGTGTCTTCTGGGTTCTTCACCTCAAACACTGTGGCTTTGCCTAGTCTGTAGCCAATCCCTTGTGTCCCAACACCATGTGAATAATAAGCTAGCAACAGAGGGCTCCCCACTGCCCCCATGGACCTCTCACTGTGAATGGCAAAGCTGCACAAGTGAATGCAGTCCCTCTCAAAATGGTGACAATGGAAAGTGCCCCTGAATGCACAAATGTGAGGGTAACTGACTGCACAACTGGATACACAAACAAGTACACCAGTGAATATGCACCATAATATGCAACTGAATGTGCCTCCACATGAGCTGTGGCACTGCATGCTCTGCTCCTTTTTCATGACCTTGAACTGAATGTGGATGTTGTGTATCAGACAAAAATAACCACTGCTTCCCTAGGAGAACTTACGCATGCATTAAGACAAAACAAGAATTGGGACAATTTCTCTCTCCAATGGTTGGCCCTCCAGATCCACAGATCTCTGGAAGCCATTTATTTGCTCCCCAAATTGGTCAAATCTATGCAATTTTTTTCTGGTACATATAAGTTTTGATATCTTTCTGTATTTTTTTAAAAGCCTTTCTCTTTGGCTTTTCTTCTCAAAGGAAGATTCAGGAAGGACTCATCCCACACTTTCTGCAAGCGCGCTGATGACTAAAAAGGCCAATCCGAGATAAACAAGTCTGGTTGCAGAAAGCACAGCAGAAGGTCTCCTTGGGTGATGTTTCTGGGTTGTGATTCTTTCTGCGTTGTCATTTCTCTTCAAGACTTGTTCGGCGTGAGTTCTCAAATAAAGCTGCAGCACTGTGGATAGTGCATCTCCATGCCTCCCGATGTGAAGCCATGGCAAACCATTGTTGGTGATCAATTTGGCAGAGCCTGAGATGTTGTTTCAAGGAGTCCCTGTATCTTTTTTTGGAGCACCCCTCTTACGCTGACCTGTGGCGAGTTCACCGTAGAGTAGTATTTTTGGGAGGTGATGGTCCTCCATCCTAGAAACATGCCCTGCACAGCACAGCTGTGTTCTCAATATCATGACCTCAATGCTGGTTTTTAAAGTACACACAGATTAATGTTAACCTGAATTCTGTTGCTAGTCCTACCTAAAGTAGACCCACTAAATCAATGGGATTTACCTATGTGTTGAATTACCATTCAGCAATTCATTGAAGGAGTCTACTCTAGTCAAACACACACACTGTTTCTGATTTCAGTTAGGAATATTTTCTCCTTGGCCTTATTGAAGATAATGATGATGGTGGTGATGATGATTTATTTACACAATGGACCTCGCTTTTGTGACCCCAGAAACCTCCAGCCAGTCTTCCAAAGCCTGCTGTAGCTCCATCCTATGGAATCTGGGGATTTGTAGTTTTACAAGGTCTTTAGCTTTCTCTACCTAAGAGTGCTGGTGCCTCACCAAAACTACAATTCCCAGGGTTCTGTAGGATGGAGCCATGGCAATTAAAGTGGCATCAAACTGGATTATTTCTACAGTGCATTACATAAAAACTGCATTATTTCTCAGCCTTCTCTTCTAACATAGCCAACCGTCTAAGTCAGTGATGGCGAACCTATGACACGCGTGTTAGCACTGACACGCGTAGCCATTTCTGATGACACGCGGCTGTAGGCCTCCTCCCTCCCTTCACCTGCCACCTCACCACCCTCCCTAAAGTAGCAATGGGGGCTTCAAAGCCCCAGTCTCCACTTTCCTCCACCCTCCCACCCTCCCTAAAGTGGCAATCCGGGCTTCTGAAGCCCAGGTTGCCATTTTCCTCCACCCCCCCTCCCTAAACTGGCGATCTGGGCTTCCGAAGCCCGGATCACCACTTTCCTCCACGCTCCACCCTCCCTAAAGTGGCAATTGGGGCTTTGAAGCCCCGGTCACCACTTTCCTCCCCCTCCCACCCTCCCCAAAGCAGGACTCCTGCATGCATACATATTTTTTCCTCAAAGTGAAACACCACCCGAGTTATGCTCAGTTTTTTGGCAAAGTTTGACACACCAAGCTCAAAAGGTTGCCCATCACTGGTCTAAGTCATTCTTCACAAAATTTGGTTTCCAGACTTACAATTCCCATTGGTCTAGGTCAGCTTGGCCAGTGGTCAGCAGGTCAAGAGTGCTAAGCAGTTTGGTCAAGGCAACAGTAAGATGGACAGCTTGACAGCAGCTGTTTGTTCTGAGGAGTTTGAGGAGGCTAAAAACAAAGGTAAAAATCATGAAATTTACAAAGTAAAGCAACCTTTACAATAATACCGAAACACTAAAACAGTAACAACAAAGGGGAAAAAAAGGAACAGAACACAGCAAGTTTACAAAAAAAAATCTATAAACTGTTTGTCTCTTTATTACATTTTAAGCCACCCAATAGCTGAAGTTCTTGCAATAAAGTAGAAATTAAAAACATAAAATACAATAACAAAATATAATGGGGAAAAAAGTCAGATAAATGCGAGATAAAACCAGAATCAGCAAGCCATCAAAACAAAAGTAAAATCAGCAGCAAGGATAAAAGTACATGAAGTTAAACCGGCAATGACGACAACAAAAGAGAACAACCATTTTCAGCCCAAAGCTTTTCTTGAAAAGAGAAATGTCCGCTAGTGAATGGACAGGTATGAGAAAGGAAAGTATGACACACCCTGGTTTGGTTTTGTGCCATCATAGAGAAGGCCCTTTTTGTCATTCCACCTTAAGCATGTTTCTGAGATTGTTGGGACACATATATGGGAGATGGTCATTTCAATAATCAAGCAGGTTTCTCACATGCTCTTGATAGATTCCCCTCTGTTATAGAATCATAGAATCCTAGAGTTGGAAAGGGCCTCATGGGCCATTGGAGTCCAGCCACCTGCTCAATGCAGGATCTCCAGTTACAGCATCCCCAGAAAGTAGTTGTCCAGTCTCCTTTAGAAGGTGTCCAAAGAAAGAAGACCCACCACCTCTCTAGACAAGTGGTTCCATTGCCAAGCTGCTCTTACTGTCAAGCCATTCCTTCTAATGTGCAATCAAAATCTACTCTCCTGTAACTTAAAACCACTAGACCTGAGACTTTATCAGATGCGACAAATATGGCGTCATAACAATGCCTAATGAACACGAAAGGACACTCATATCAGATGGCGTCATCCTTTCACAATTTTATCTTGTAAAAAAGCCATTCAATTTTATTAACAGGCCAAGCCACCAATAGATCTCCCATGGCACTATGTTGCTGGTATTGCTGATGTTTGAAACCTTGCAGCATTTTCCTTTTGTTATTTAGTCGTCAATGGTCAGTCCCACCAGAACACTTCCAGGTGAGATCACAAAAGTCAGGTAGGGAATGCTTTTTTTAATGAACTGCTCTGGTTTACTTTTAAGTATTAAAGTGTGCTTCTGTGCTTGTGTGTACATTTTTTAATCTTTCTTTTGGTGTATTTTTAAAATTTACCACACTTGCATCTTCTTGTGAGAATCGCCAAGATCATGAACGTGGAAGTAAACAGAGCTCCGTTCATGCTCCAGTAATGCTGGAACTGCTTTTTCTTGTGATTACAGGTGAGCTTGATGAAAAGGGTTATTGTGTCAGGACAAGTATGCTGTTAGATTTTGGTGGGACTGAAGGTTAGTCTGATAAAGTCCTTGGAGGCTGTCCCAGCTTTAATCACAATTGCTCTGTTCTAAGATGCTGCTGTAACAGCACCTTTCCAACAAGCAGCTGCCGGGTTTTTGAGCTCCTCTTCCCCGTCATTCTAAAATCAAAGCATTAACTTAAAGTTAAATTGTTATGGGAGATACTGGAGAAGCAAGAATATCAAAGGCAGCTCTGAAGGTTTTTGTTTCCATTGCAAGAAGCCTCATTGTTATCACTTGACTACAAGGCCGAAACATTCAAAGGAGAGATTCTGGGGATCAGATATGCTGATTAAGAGTGGCTGCTCATCCCACACAGGTGCCTGGAAAAAATGATAGGCTCCCCAGGATTTTTTTTTTAAAAAAGCATTAGCAGTCTCTTGTAGGCATCTCAGATGACTTCTGCTGATAGGATGTGGCCCTTGAGGCTTCTCACGCCTACTCTTGGCAACGGGGAACCACTGACTCACAGTGACAAGCCCTCTGGAAGCAGAAGCAGCCACTGCAAGAGGAACAATTGGCTTCTGCTGTGAGCCAGCCAATTACTACCTTTTGTAGGGCTGTCATGTGACTTGGGTTGTGTCACATGATCCCAGGAGGAAGGGAGTCGGGAACTACTAAAGTGCAGAATGTTTTCGGATAGGGTAACACTTGGAGCTGCAGGTGAAGTTTATGCCAGATTAGGGAGCTTTTGGCCCTCTGGCTATTTTGGCCTACAGCTTCCAGCATGGCCCATATTATAGATGATGAGGGCTGTTGTCCAAAAGAACTGGAGGGCAAAAACATCCTTCTACTGGTTTATGTCACAATAAATGTGCAACACTAACTCAAAGGATGTGCTGGCTGACTGAGTTTAGGATTGGGCCCAAGTCTCCTTTTCAGGCAGAAATGTTCTTCTGCCACCTGCTTTGAGAGATCTCCCAAGAGAGCAATTTAAGAAAATCCAAGAAATGCTGCACTCAGCGAAGGACAAAAGAGACCCTCTCACAGCTGCAGGAGTTTACTGCATACCATGCAACTGCGGACAAGTCTACATAGGGACCACAAAACGTCGTGTGCAAACATGAATCAAGGAACATGAGAGACACTGCAGACTGGGCCAGCAAGAAAAATCAGCAGTAGCAGAACATGTTATAAACCAACCTGGACACAAAATGCTATTTAAAAACACAGAAATTCTGGAGCAGGCCAACAACTATCATGTTAGAATGCACAGAGAAGCTATTGAAATCCACAAACAACAGGAAAGAGGAAACCCTAAAAGTAAGCAAAGTTTGGCTACCAGTCCTGAAAAACACTAAAATCAAAACTCAACACATGCAAGTGAGCTTCACCCAGAGACAGAGGGCTTCCCAGCACACAATGGACCATGAGCTAAATAGACACTAATCCCCCTCACATATACTCCCATACAAAGAACTGGAACTCCAACAACTGAATACACAAATCTAAATACTAATCCTCTTCAACAGAGACTCACAGTATATAAATCACACACACCACCATTCTCTGAAGATGTCAGCCACAGATCCAGGTGAAACACCAGGAATAAACACTTCTAGAACACAGCCTCACAGCCTGGAAAACCCCCACAAAAAACCTAATTTAAGATTTGCTAGCAGAAGAACCAGAGAGGGAGCAGATAAGGGGTGTGATGAAGAGGGAGCAGAATTACACCATATCCAAACATCCTCCAGTGCAAGCACACAACCTCAATGCTGGCACAAATTTAGGACTGATGCCAGGAATAGTTCTATAGTAGGACCCCCATATCCACTGATTCAATTATCCACTGTATCTACTGATTCAATTATCCATGTGACACAAAACAGCACACCTATCATAGAGTCTTCCTAGAAAATGTGTCCTCTCTAGCCATTTTCTAGGTCCTCCAAGGCAACTCTATGGTATTTTAAACTGGAAGTCCCGTTATTTTCGATGGTGTTTGCTATTATCCACAGTTTTTGGTATCCATGCTCCCCCCAGAACCAATCTACAGCAGATACGGAAGTCCTACTGTACTTTAAAAAATAATCCGTAGAATGTTGTGAATATTATTAATCAACAGACATTGACAAAGGTTAAGAGCAAACCAAGTTTTAGAGAAAATCAAGCCTGAACTCTCATTAGAAGTGAATATAGGTCACCTACCATGTATCCACAGGGGATACACTCCCAGACTTACTGAGAATACTTAAACTGTGAGTAATAGCAAATCCCACAGAATTGCACTGGAAGACCTAGGAAATGATTAGAGAGGACACATCTCTAGGCAGCTCCAACATGACTCTATGGCATCTTCCAGTAAAAGTTACCATAGAATTGTGCTGGAGTACCTAAGAAATTCTCATTACCTTCTAATAACTCCTTATTGATGCTGAGTACTGGCCCGTGGATGCATCTTTAAGAAAAACATGTTCACTTACTTCCGTGATTTAGCATGGGTGTGATTTTGGTGGTTCTCACAAGAAGACGTGAGTTTGCTTAAAAACACCAAAAAACCCATAATTAACAAACAAAATCAACACATTAACAGTTAAACAAACCTTAAAATGTGCTAATAGGATGGGACAGCTTATTAAAACAGCATCCTGTAGATTATTTTCACATGATGACCCAGATGTTTTCTCACTGGGAACAGGGGTGGGTGGGGAGAAGACCGCCCAGTCACGCTGTAATCTCATGATTACAGTGGGACGTGATTTTTGCACGCTCTTGAATAGAGCAAAAACAGCACTATTGAGAGCTATTGATGGCTTGTCCTGTCAATCAAAAGTGATGCATTATTGACTGGTGGAGCACACACTGGCCACGGGAAGATAACAATGTTGTGCAATAGTGGGAACCCATTCGTGCTACTGTGACACCGTAATTTAAGACCCGTCTGATAAACTCCAAAGAAAGCATACCCTGAAAGCTAAACATTGAATGGGAAATGTAAAACTGGATTCTGATGGTGAATTTTGCACATCACCCACTGATGTGCAGGGAAAAGAATCTGGCTACTATCTCTCTAGCTGATTCATTGCTCTTGGTGTCTCTGCCCCCTCCCCGATCACTTCCTTTTTTGTTAGAAGAGGAAGGAAATTGCATTTCTACAAAATAAACGTCCGCTACGCAGGCTGTAATCCGCATTAGTGTAAATCCCAATTAAAAGGCTCTCAAAAGCTATGACTAATCCCATCCAGGCTCCGCCGAGTGATGAGCTACTGTTAGCTGTCACTACACTTTGAGGAAGTCGGACAGGTTTATTCCCACCACACTGACGGATAAATAAAGGACAGGAGATCAAATGGATTTCCCAGAGTTGTCAATGGCAGGACAGGGATTAGAACTGCTCCAACTTCTGGCAGGCTTTGGCCTTGGGAGCAGGCTGAGGTTTTGAATACGGGGTGGACACTCTCTTCCCGGTGCTGTAGCCCTTCCCACCCACGGTTGCTGAGGCACCATGTAATCGAGTGAAATTGAAACACATGTCTAGACTCTCTCTCTCAGAAGAGGAATCAACTCTCAAGGTTATTTGCAGGCGTGCACCCAGGGAGGGACCTTTTTTTTCCCCCTTGTCAGCAAAACTTGCTCCTTCCACCGACACCATGGAGCCAGGAGGCGGTAAGTTTACACATAATTAACAACGAAAACACTGTTCCACTTACCCATCGTGATGAATCTGTCTTGGCAGGGGTACAGATCCTGCCTCAGAAGCAACAGCTGAAGGGGGAAACCACTGACGAGCCCCAGGGTTGCGGAGGCTGCTGAAAGCATTTAGGATCACTTTTTTAAAAAAAGAAAGAGATAATGCATACATACCAATCTATTGCATATTATTTACCAAGGCCAGATGTAATGTTTTTCCTTCAGCAATGCTGTATAGTAGATATGCTGGGCTGCCTTTTGCATCAAGGCTCTCTCCATGTGGGTCACAGGAGATGGAAACCATGTCTTGTAATCTACTATCCTGCATCCTTCATTCTCAGAGTCATAAACAACCATTTTTTTTCTTTGTTAAGCTATCAACCTGGCTGTTTGGAGAGCTTCTATGTCAAATTCTTATTAGAAGATAGATATCCTAATGTCACCTTGTCAGTTGCTAAGTCTTTATCTGTGGTCATTAAGACCAGTGAGCGGGAAGTTAAAAGGTGAAAAGTTGGCCTGAGCTTCAGAAAGTCTACCAATAAGTATCCTAATTTTATTGATTTTTGTATGCTGTATATGGGCACCAACCAGGTTTTATGTATTAATGTACACCTTGTTCGTTGTTTGATGGGTCTCTGGACTGTATGAATAAATTGTTGTTGTACATACCATAGTTACAGTTCTATGCAGTGGCTCCTGTCCTAAACACCCACTCCCCCCTCACCGCACAGCAACCACTGTGATCAATGGGCGTCCATTCCCTTGACTTTCAGGAAGCAGCTAACCAACAGCCTCATCCCCTCCTGTGAGCAATCTCCGGTGCGACAGCCAGAAGTGTGTCCCTTGTGCTGGAGATCACTCATGTAAGGGAGTGGTTGGGACCATCAGCCTGCTCCTTCCCAATTGACAGAGGGATCAGACCCCCATTGATCACAGTGGCTCCTGCCCAGTAAGTGAGGATTTGGAGACTTTCATAGTCCCTATGTATCCCCTAAATTAGGTGCTAAGTAAAGATCATGAATACAAAACAGTCATGTGTGTGTCACCCTAGTTTACTCATTCGTAACCGCCCAACAGGATTCTAGTCATTAATCCAGAGTCTATTATTCCACTTTAACTGCTCTGTCTGCCTCCTACGGTATCCTGGGATTTGCAGTTTAGGGAGAGGCATTTAGCATTCTCAGCCAGAGAGCTCTTAGGCCTCCAATATTAGGCTTCCAATATTATCTGGCCAGTACAGAAGGGATGAAAAGGAGCTGGCCCCAGGGTGTCCCAGGGCTTGTCTAGATGAGACAATTTACTGCAAGTGGGTGCACATTTTCACCCATTTGTAGTGAAGTTGATTTGTCTTCACCATTTCCATGGCTATTTGCATCCATTTGCCTTCATTCAAATTGAGTGGGCACAGGCGTTCATAAAACTCAATTGAGCACAGCGATCCAAATTCAGATAGTGACACATCTGAAAACATGCATCTATGGACATTTTCCACAAAGCTTCGGGGAAACCATGAGTCCTTTTACTGAATAGTTTGTGGCGTTTTTAGCCCCGCTCCTTCCGAGTACTGCAAATCACCTTCAGACTGATCGTATTCTCAGCAAATTCTATGAGGAGCATTTTCATCATGTAGGGCTTGTCTATATGAGGGGGGAAATGTGGACTGATGCACAACAATGCCAATTTGCAGCAACTTCTATTTATCTTAATGAATTTTTATTTTTATTTTTTGCAAAATTGCAGGCATGTGAAGCTATCCACTTTCATTGTTCCAATGCGTATGCCGGTGAATCAAGAAGGTGGGCATGAGTGAATTATTCGCATTTTTATTATCAGCAGTTGCTGCTCCTGAACAGTATTTTTTAAAAAGCATATCTAAGGTGCAAAAGTGTGATATTCCTCCTAAATAAATAGAAAAAAGGCTGTTTTATTGCCTCAGCACATGAGCACTATGGCAAAAATCCAACATGGTGGTTCTGGGAACTTGCCTTAGCAAGCTCCACCTCCTGTGCACATCTGACCAATCAGCTTTCCACTTCCACTCTTATTGGGAATGCAGATCAAAGTGAATTGGTTGTCCCAACAAGTGAGAATGCGCATTCCCTGCGGAGCTTTTGAAAAAAAAAATGGGAAAGCAGTGAAGCCTTTTCCTGTGGAGTTTTTGGTGGTTTTGACCCCCCTCCTTCCGAATATGCTGGATTGATGTGGGATACCATTTAGACAAATCATATTCTCCTTGAATTCTATGAGGAGTATTCTTGCCATATAGACAACCCTGTAGACAAGCCCTAGTGGGTCCTGGGTCAACTTGGGAGGCAACTGAGGCATCCTATTTTGAGTCTACTGAGTTGAGTCAAGAAGGTTGCATTGTCTGTTTTACTTGAGAATGTACCCTGAAAGAAACTTGCCTTGCAGGTTAACTCATTGATGACTGTTCATGTACAGGTTGAAGTATTCAAACTTGGCCCTTGTACACATCCATGATCTCTGCTGATTTTCCGACCCCATGGCTGCTATGTTTTGCAGGTCCGACTCACCACATCAAACTGTCTGAGCCTCAACATATTTTTATTAGTTAGTTAGTTAGTTACTGCCCCCCTTCCAAGGCAGCTTACAAGCAATTAAAAACATGATATAGCTAAAGAAAATTATGTATATAAAAGTTAAAAAAACAACAACAATTAAGCAACAGTTTGGTTAAAAACACAAAGTTAAAGCAATGCAAAAGCCAATTAAAAAGTAGCACAACCCTGTTAAAAGCCCTATCTGCCATATGAATTGTAAGCCAAAGACCTGCCTGAATAAAAATTCAGCAACCTGGGAGCAGTCACTGAGAAGGCTGCCTCCCAAATATGCCTGTGATTGTGATGACACTGACACATTCCATGTCTAGTCTAGGCACATTGGCTGGGATGTTGAGAGTTGCAGTCCAAGACATTTGGAGAGAGCCACACTGAGGAAGGCTACCTTATGAACTGGGGTGGATGAGAGCGATACTCTATGCCAGAGATGGAGAATGTATGGGCCTCCAGATAACCCCTGACTGAAGCTCCCATGAGCCCTCAGCATGGGTTATGTTGGCTATAACTGATGAGAGCTACAGTCCAATGAGGGACACATATTCCTTGCCTGACCTCTACACATCTCTGATTTTTACAGCACACATTCTTATCTGAAACACGTCAGCCCACAACCAAGAATAAAAGCATGCTATAGTTTGCATTTACCCTACTTTGGCATTTCCCATCTCAACTTTTTCCCTAAAATCTACCATTGTAGATGGTTATGTGGATAGTGGCATTATACAGTTTAGTCACTAGGGGGCACTGAATGTATCTGAATCTGGGTGACACCAGGCATTTCCTGCTGTTATTCTCTTGTTTTAGAGAAGGAAGCAAAGTACTTTGTGGCTTCCTAAGCATGGAAAATAAATCATATAGATTTGCATTTCATTGTAGAAATACCCATTTTACACTTCCCAAGTCTGCCAATGGAATGAAATGCATCTTACATGAGAAATCCATACATTGGCCTGTCATACTTTGTGGAAAGAGAACCCCCCACAACACAAGCATAGAATCATATGCACATTTGAAAACATGCAGGATATTGAAAATGTACTTATTTGGAAAAAAATGCACACAGTGTAAAAATGCTACAGTAATGTGTACATTTTGGGAAAAGATGTACACAAAAATGCATTAATTTTTCTCTCTCTTTTGCATGCCTGGGGTGGAAGCTTGAGGGGATAAAAATGCTGGCAGGAAACTTGAGAACAACTGTGATAGATGTTTGCATTGATATTCCTGACTAATCTGTCCTCTAAGCCTAGATATTGTAAGATGCTGGGAGCCACTAGCCTAATGTGTTTCTCCTCCCACTCAGTTTTAGAGTACAGGCATGCCTCAGTTAACTATTTAATGCAGTTAGATGTGTAAATAGCTATTGCTTAAAACAATTTGTAAGCCGCTCTGATAGCCTTGTGGCTGAAGAGCGGGGTATAAATAAATTAATAAATAAATAATAAATAAATAAACTAAGCCTCTGATAAAGAAACTCCTTTTTAAAAAAGACATTATCAGATGTGGCAAAAATTGCAGGATTACTATGCCACAGTAGTGCGAATGGGTCCCGCTATCACACTATGTCATCATCTTCGCGTGGTTACAGTGTGCTCCAGCAGTGAAAAGGTGTTCCTTCTAATTCATGGGACAAGCTGTGAATAGATCTTCGAAATTGCTTTTTTCATGGTATTGACAGCATGCAAAACCACGTCCCATTGTAATAGCAAGATTACAGCATGAATGAGCAGTCCTCAGCAAGAAAACATCCAAGTGCAAACGAAGCACAGGATGCTCTTTTTATGAACTGTCCCATTTACTTTGCATATTTTAAGGTTTGCTTCAGTGCTTGTGTGTTCATTTACTTTGTTTATTAAGGTGTTTTTGGAGTTTTAAGTACGCTCGCATCTTCTTGTGAGAACCGCTGAAATCTCACCCATGCTAAATCATGGACGTAAACTCCCGTTCTTGAAGTGCTAGTAGTCATCGTGCAATAATTCCATAGTGTTTCTTTTTGTGTGATTACAGCTACATATGATAATAAGTGCTAAAATAACATGATGTTCCCGCTATCTTCATCTGCAGAATTTCAGCATTTTTAGATAATGTCCTACAAAAGCTTATCCTACAATTTCTTTCAGTTAGTCTCAAAGGTGCTACAAGATCCCCTTGCTTAGCTACCTCTTGTAGTGTTTCCCTCAGATATCCCACTAGGTGGAGCATCACAAACTCTCAGTGCCTTTGAGACATTGTTAGCCATTAACCCAATCCTCATCTTCCTCTCAGACCTATTTGCATGGCTACCAACCTATGAACCTTGCACTAAAAAGCAGGGTGGGGCAATAATTACCATGACTAAAAGGCCTAGAGGTGAAAATGAGTGTGGTCATACAGAAGAGAGTAACAGCTATTCCACATCCATGCATCCCAGTTTAGGAGATCAAGAAGGCAGATTTAATCCCACTAAATCTATATTGTTTCTTTCATGAAGCAAAATAATCCCTTAGGAAGGAGGGTGTGAAATCTCTTTGCACTTTCTAAACAAGTGTTGCAAAAGAAGTGCTAACAACCAGACACTTGTGCCTCCTAGCTGTAACTCTAATTAAGTCGCTTTCATGTTTCTGGGTAGAGCATGTGGTTTGATGCCAAAAGAACACCAAGGCCATTGCCAGGAGTTCTGTGTTGGCCAAGGGTGAAAATGTTAGCAAGGGGATGAGAGTAGGCCAGTCTACAACATGCAGTGGAGTGGCTAAATTCAGCACATCTTGTCAATGGCTTTATGGTGACCTGGAATCTGTATTTCTTTTCTGTAGTGAAAGGTAGTGGTGGGAGAGAAAAGATAACACTTTTGTACACAAAGATACACTCACGCACGCATGCGCACACATGCACAAACAAAAGTACACACATGCGAGTGGTGGGAGAGAGTTGATCCTGAGCAGGAAAGCAGGATTAGCATCAGGAAATGAGCATAGAGTAGCCCTGCCTGCAAGGGTGAATGGAAGGCATTCTTCCCATAGACAAAAACCAATGAGTTGGAGGATGTTTTTGTAACTGAGCTTTTTTTGCCGCTGAAAGGCAAACATTTGGGCAGATATACTCAGTAGAACAGAGCATTCTTTTCTCTGAGACATTGGGAATGCTGTGGATCATAAAATCATAGAATCCTAGAGTTGGAAGAGACCACGAGGGCCATCCAGTCCAACCCCCTGCCATGCAGGAAATCACGATCAAAGCATCCCCAACAGATGCCCATCCAGCCTCTGTTTAAAAACCTCCAAAGAAGGAGTCTCCACCACACTACAAGGCAGTGCATTCTACTGCCAAACAGCTCTTACTGTCAGGAAGTCCTTCCTAGTGTTTAGGTGGAATCTCTTTTCCTGTAGTTTGAATCCATTGCTCCATGTCCTAGTCTCTGGAGTACCAGAGAACAAGCTTGCTCCATCCTCAATATGACATCCCTTCAAATATTTAAACATGGCTATCATGTCACTTCTTAACCTTCTCTTCTCCAGGCTAAACATATCCAGCTCCCTAAGCTGCTGCTCCTCATAGGACTATTACTACTACTAGATAATAATTCGAAATTCAAAATGTACAGCCCCATTCTGGGAGGCAAAACCCCCAGGGCCTTCCTCCACATACTCCTTTTCTACCATTGTCTTTAATGAGACATCTGTTTGGAGAGCTCATCCCGGCCCCTGAACCCTTCCCTTATCTTTGGATGGTGAGGTCTCTCCGGAAAGGAAACAAAGCCAGCCCAAGGGAGAACTGAGCCATCATGAAAACAAACCACCACCCATTTCTTCTGGTGCTCTTTGAGAGGCTGCAGGGGCTGCCCTGGGGATTAGAGGTGGGGAGAATGAGGGGGTGGGGGGCATGGCATGTTTGATAGCTTCCAGTGCCAAAGCCTGAATGAATTCCATCCGGTTAATTGTGCCTGGTGCCAGTGAGCAAAGGACAAGTCGCCTGCTCAGGCAACATCTCCAGACAAAAGTTCTTTCTCTGCCCTTTTGTTGAGGGCAACAAAGGCGAGCTGGGAAGGATACAGCTGGGATCAGGCCCAAGGGCTGATCACTCCAGGAGCTCCCTCCCATGCCTCTTTACACCACCACCACCCGGCTCCATTCAGCTCAGCTGGTGTGTGGATCCTCAACAATAGAGGAACAAGGTTTTGTTACAACTGAGTGCGATTCAGCCAACCTCTCGGTTGCATATTGATGGGGGTGGTGGGGAGGAAGCGCGAAAGAACCACTCTGGCTTTTTTGTGCTCCCCTGCCTGCAAAATTGAGAAACAAATGCGTGGGACATAAGGTCTCCAGTCAGGAGAATGGGCTATGATCCCTGTGTACCATTAGACTATTTCAGTAATTATGATAAAGTCCCATTGACTTGAAAGTGTGGAGGCTGTTAATGGGAAAATTGCAATGAGATAAGAAACCGTTTTCATCCATTCTCCCCATTCCCCTGCCTATCCATATGAAAGAAAGAGTTATCTTTGAAAGAAAGGGTTCTCGCTAGCATGAAATCTTGCACACTTTGGACAAACTTGGGTTGTCAAATGGGCAGCTGGCAATTTCCATCTCCATGGCATGGTGAATCTGTTCTCGGATCTAGTCTGCACATTAAAGGATCTACCCAACATGCCAAACCTTCTTCTTAAAGTGGGTTACTTCAAAAAAAAAAATGGGCTAAAAGAGCAGGTTCACCACCCTGCTGATACAGTATCCATCAGCTGCTACTGGAAATGGGTGTAAAGCTGATTTGAATTTATTGGTATGATTAATTTGGAGGTTTTTAAACAGAAGCTAAATGGCCTTCTGTTGAGATGGTTTGATTGGGTATGAAGGCAGAGGGTTGGACTAGATGGCCCTCATGGTCTCTTCCAGCTCTGTGATTCTATGATTCTATTTCTTGACTTGATTTTTCTGGGCAAACCAGATTGTATTTATTGTATGATTTTGAACACTTGGGCTGAATATTGTATCCAAGATTTTGCATACTGAGAATCTATACCTTCAAACATGAAAAGAAGTTTCTAGTTCCTATGGATTTGAAAAGGGAACTGGGAGGGATAGATCAATATATTTCTTCCTCCCTTTTGCTAACAGGACCTAGAACAAATATAAACACATTAAGCAAACTTGTCAGTTGTGCTTAATGATCATGATATGGTAGATTCAGGCTCTAGAACACAGTGTGCCTGGGACTAAATGTTTGTTATATTTTGACTATTGTTGCTGCTGTCACTTAGCTAAATACTAAGGTCACCCCCCTTCTTGTATCTGAAGTATTGGTAATTGCGGTTTCATGGCTGGTGTGTGTGTGTGAAAGTCTCTCTAGGCATCTGGAGAACCTCCAGCATAACTCTGCAGTCAACCTTCACTGGATCTTCTCTAGGCATCTTCTAGTTCCTTCAGCATGATTCTATGGCATTTTATGGCTATTATCCATGGTTTTGTTATAGTACTCTACGGTGAACTCGCCACGGGTCAGCGTAAGAGGGGTGCTCCAAAAAAGCGATACAAGGACTCCCTGAAACAACATCTCAGGCTCGGCCAAATTGATCACCAACAATGGTCCGCCCTGGCCTCACATCAGGAGGCATGGAGACGCACTATCCACAATGCTGCAGCCTTATTTGAGAACTCACGTTGAACAAGTCTTGAAGAGAAATGACAACACGGAAAGAATCACAACCCGGAAACATCACCCAGGGAAGCCTTTTGCTGTGCTTTCTGCAACCGGACTTGTTTATCTCAGATTGGCCTTTTTAGTCATCAGCACACTTGCAGAAAGCACGGGATGACTCCTTCCTGAATCTTCATTTGTGAAGAAAAACCAGAGAGAGAGAGAGGCTTATAAACAATAAGCCCCCATAGATATGAGGGGTGGTGCTGTCCTATAGTTGTTTCGTATAAGGGTATGCATGCATTTATTCCAGACTCCTTGCTTTCAAGAAATCAAGGAACAATTTGCCCCTCAACTAGAGGTGTTTTGATTGTTGGCCATACAAATAGATCTGAGAAGAGGGCAGAGACTGGAAGATGTCTTTGACAGCTAGGCCACCAACAGATTTTTTTAAACAGGGGGAAAGAACATTTCTTTTCTTCTTTTATGTGGTTCTGCTGATGAAAGGGGGGGGGTATAGGAGAGGGAATTCTCTCCCAGGTGAAAGATATGCACACTGCACGTTTATAACAGGTTGGTGCCATTTTAATGGCAAAGTCTCCTTCTGATGAAGTCCTGGGATTTGTAGTTTGATGTGGTACTTGGAATTCTTCCCTACAGAGCTCTATTCAACTCCCTTGAACTACAACACCCCTCCCCGAGGGTATCCGGACACAAGGCATCATCTTCCCTCTCTATGTACTTTCAGATGGCACCTCCCCTGCCCACAACTGGTTGGAGAACTATGTGGGGAAGACAGAGAGACAGAGAAGTTTATCTAATAGCTCTTATCTGTCAGATCAGATCATGATTAATGATCAAATTGCCACTATGCAGCCCAGCCCAGGTGCCCAATCCAAAATCAATACAATGGATCCCTTCTTTCTCAAGGCTTTGTTAAGAATGAGATAGCAATTCACAGCCGGTGCAATTCCAAGAATTTCGGATGCATCTGTGTTTCTGGTGGAGGGAGATTTTTTTGGTAACACTCCGCTAGTTACCTGACTTCCTTTGTTCTTGCCTGCATAACTCTCTGTCTCCCCCTTCCCCAATCTTTCTGAGCTACTTTCCAAATAACAAAGGCTTCCATTGAGAAAGCAACTCTGGTCCCCCTCCCCATCAATGTTTGAAGAAAATAGCCTACTGGCCCCTCGAAATCTAAGAAGAAAGGAAAATATTTTTGCCACATGAGTGAAAATTTGTTTCAGGAGTTGGATTTCCTGATTGACCTCTATTAGGCACCACCTTGGAGAAAAGCTTCCTTTTGCTGATTAAAGCAAACATTTTGTTTTGTGGTTCTTCTTGAGACTCACCGCTTTCCTCCAGGCTTGAGGGTCTTACTGCACTGCACAGTTATAGCACTATTATTCCCCTTTAACCACTATGGCAGCCTCCTGTGTAATCCTGGGATTTGCAGTTTAGGGAGAGGCATTTAGCATTCTTAGCCAGAGAGCTCTTAGGCCTCACTAAACTACAAGCCCCAGAATTCCATAGGAGGCAGCCATAGCAGTTGAAGTGGAATAATAGTGTGATAACAGTGCAGTGTGACAAGGCTTTCCAATCTCTCTCCCTCGCTCTCCATTGGCCTTGCAGCCAATAGCATCCCATTTCTTCTACCGTTGGATCACATGCAGGTCTGTGATATAATTAATACCTCTGCTGTTTAACATTCAGGATGAATATTCCACATAGATAGAAGACAGCATCACTGAGGTTTGTGAAATGATCAGGGTCTTTAGGTACTGGTGACCACTGCAAAAGTTTGGAAAGCAATTTTTAAAAAAGCAGCATTTGGGGTCAACGAAGAATGGAAAACCTATGTCAAGTAAGAATTCAGATCCATAGAATCATAAAATTCTTTCCTTTCCTTTCACTGGCAGGCAAAGACTTTTCTATCCAGGCAAGTCTTTGGCTTATCGTTTATGTAGCAGAAAGCATTTCTAATGAGGTTGTGTTTTTATTTTTATGTTTTACATTGTTTGAATCTTCTGTTTTTAACAGAGATGTCATTTAATTGCCCCCCCTACTTTTGTATAAATAATTTTTTCCACTGTCTCCTGTTTTTTAAATGCTTGTAAACCTCCTTGGCTCCCATACAAGGAGAGAGATGGGATGTTGAATGAATGAACGAATGAATCCGGTGTTCATCTTCCAGGCAAACTCTGTGGCTCTCCCAGACAATCCAAAACCTGCCAAGGGAACCACAACCCGATGATTCAAGTGGAGTGGACATGTCTGAGGCCAGCCTGACATCCCAAGGTACTTTCAAGAAGAAGAGGAGGGGAAGATCAGAAAAGAAAAGAAGGCATTATCAGTGGCTTCTGCTCTTTGTCCTGGTGGGGAGAGTATTTGCTTATTTACAGAACTGCAGGATTTTGGGTGTGGGGGGCCCATGGCTGAGGATGAGTGGAATGGTAAACATCCTTTGAGAGGAATGACGCTTCAGGTGAATTTGGGACAAGGTAGCTGAACTGGAGCAGCAAAAAGAACAGGGGTTATTAAGTGCAGAGTCACAAAACCACAAGATGCAGTGATAGAGAAAAAAGAAAGAGACAAACAGAGAAGCCAAAGTGCTTAGTTTTGTGGAAAAGCATGCTGAACCAGGTAGCAAAGAACACTTTGAACATCATTAGCAAAGCTCTATCTGAAAGACAAGGGTTTACTCTACTTGGAACTAACCAACTGGATCCAAGCAGTGGTGTCCAACCCCCAAACCGGGAGTTGTTTCTGTGGGACTTTCTAAACCTTTCAGAATAGCCTTCCCTGAGAATTTAGACCTAATCCATGCTACACAAATAATGCAGTTTGAAACTGGATTATTTCCCTGGGCTCTTTCCTATGGAAACCTGGGATTTGTAGTTTTACATAGTCTTTAGCCTTCTCTGCCAAAGAGTGCTGGTAACTCACCAAATTGCAAATCCCAGTATTCCATAGGAAGGAGGCATGGCAAATAATCCAGTTGGATTATTTCTGTAGTGTGGATGCACCCTTACTTCCTTACTGAGGGCAAGTTTGTCCTTTCATTGAAAGAGGGGAGGACCCTGAATTGGGGAAGAGAAAATTGAGATGATAGGACAGCCAGTTTTAAATATCCGAAGAGCTACCAAGCAGAAGGTGGACTGAGCTTGCTCTACAGGGTAGGTTCTGAACCAATGGATTCAAATTAAAAGAAAGGAGACTCCAGCAAAACATTAAAAAGAACTTCCTGTTGGTCAGAGCAATCCAACAATGAAACAGACTCCTTGGAAGGTGGCAAGCTGCCCCATTTTGGAGGTTTTTAGGCTGAGATGAGATGGCTAGCTCTCAGGAATGTGTTAGCTATGACTTTCTGTACTGACTGGGTGTTGGATTAGATGGCCTTTGGGGTTCCCTCCACTTCTATGACTTGGACTCATGAGATGTACATACAGAATCCCTGTCAGCTATGGAGCCCACTCAGGGTTTTTGACCTAAGCTGTAGTACCCATTGGCTAGGTTAATATCATGGAATCACATACTCTCCTACTGTCCCGATTAATTCTCTTTTATAATGCCCCAGTTTCTCTCTCTTCCTCCCCCTTTGTCCTCAGCTTACTGCAATGGCTGCAAACTGAGCTGAAGGTGAGAAAGTAGTTTGCACTCCATTAATTAATTAATTAATTAAATGTAAGGTACTGCATTTAAGGTAGGGCGAACAAATGAAATGCATAGATATAGGATGGGGGAGACCTGGTTGAACGAGACTTATGAGGAGAGAGTTAGGGACCTGGGTATGTTTAGCCTGGAAAAAAGATGGTTAAGAGGCGATATGATAGCCCTGTTTAAGTATTTGAAGGGGTGTCACATTGAGGATGGAGCAGACTTGTTTTCTGCTGCTCCAGAGACTGGAACACGGAGCAATGGATGCAAGCTCCAGGAACAGAGATTCCACCTCAACATTAGGAGGAACTTTTTGACAGTAAGAGCTGTTTGGCAGTGGAACACACTCCCTTGGAGCGTGGTGGGGTCTCCTTCCTTGGAGGTCTTTAAACAGAGGCTGGATGGCCATCTGTCGGGGATGCTTTGATAGTGATTTCCTGCATGGCAGGGGGTTGGACTGGATGGCCCTTGTGCTCTCTTCCAACTCTGCAATTCTATGATTCTATTATATTTCACCAGGAGGAGGAGAGAAGAGAGGCAGAAACCTGCCCTTCCCAGTAGGCTCAGGCAAAAGCAAACTGCAGCAGCTTCTCCTGATTAATAACTTTTCCCCTTTTGACTACACTCTGATGTTGCTTGGCCCCACCTATCTTGGTCTGTCAAATGTTCAAAGGCATGGAATCATCCAATTTTAGATTCAGAAGGTACCTTAAGAGGTCATCTAGTTATCTGTGTGTGGGGAAAAACCACATTGGGGGGGAAGTCCAGATTGAGACATAATAAACTGTATTGTGACACTGTGGGATTTACATCTGAGTAAACATGTAGCAAATGGTATTATTTAGATGCAGGAAGTTTCCTCCGTAAAGCCAGCTACTCCCACTGCAGAGGTGTGCGTGTGAATTTTAAACATGTCTTTCCGTTTCATGAAATGTTGAAGGCTGGATCTAATGTCGTCTCTTTCCTTGCCCCCTCCTTCTTCAATGTATACAATGTAGAGCCACTTTCTCCTACACATAAACAAGCTGCTGAGTGATGAGGATTAAGAAGAAACTTCCCCTCTGGGTGTATTTATTATCATTATCTCATAATTGTCAATTACAGGGTGTCTTAAAAACTGCTTTTGCAGTACCAGGTGCTGGGTTCTGTATCATGCCAGCTGCTCAAAGACATAGACTGGATGGGGCTGATCTGATAAGGTATTTGTTCTGAAGCAGCTCAGTCCCAAAAGGAAGTTGTACTTAGTAGTGGCAGGAAATTCCTGAAGTTCTGGGTTCTAATCTTGAACCATCCACCCACTGCTATTCAAGCTTACTGAAGATAAGTGAGAGATGCTCCCAAGATTGGCTTCTTAAACAAAACCAAAGGCTTGTTTGTGAAGTATCTCGTTGTTTCATTGTTTTATCTCTGTTTTGAGTCTTTGATTATATTTTTGTATTGTATTTCCCAGGATACAGTCTATCACATTGGGATTTTTCAGAATGGAAAGTGGTCTATAAAAGTCAAAATTATTTTTTTTAAAGTGTTGATTTGCACAGATAGTAATAAATGGAGAGAGAACAGAAAGGATGGAAGTGGCAAAGGGCACCAGACAAGGGTGTCCTCTGTCACCACTCCTATTTATCATAGTATTAGAAGTCTTAAACAGGAATATAAGAGTAAATTCAAAGATTTTGACAGTAAGAGCTGTTCGGCAGTGGAACACACTCCCTCGGAGCGTGGTGGTGTCTCCTTCCTTGGAGGTCTTTAAACAGAGGCTGGATGGCCATCTGTCGGGGATGCTTTGATTGTGATTTCCTGCGTGGCAGGGGGTTGGACTGGATGGCCCTCGTGGTCTCTTCCAACTCTACAATTTTATGATTCTATGATTCCAGGGGTGAAAGTCAAAGGTCAAGCATTTAAATTAAGGGCATTCGCAGATGATATGGTAATATTCTTGGAAGACCCAAAGGTGTGTATTTAAGAATTAATGCAAACAATAATCGAATTTGGAAAACATTCATGTTTTAAAATAAATAAGGATAAATCGGTATTGTTAACAAAAAATATGACAAAACAGGAAGAAAATGAATTAATAGAAATAACGGGATGTGGAGTGGAGAAGAAGTAAAGATACTTAGGTTTATGGCTAACTAAAAGGAACACTGAGCTATTCGAAAACAACTACAAAAAAGTTTGGGGAGAGATAAAAGAAGATTTGGAAAAATGGAGGAATTTGAATCTATCTATTTTAGGGAAGATTGCAGCATGTAAAATGATAGTATTACCTAAATTGCTGTATCTTTTTCAAAATCTCCCGATAATAATAAATGAAAAACCTTTTGAAGAATGGAGAAAAGATATAAGTAAGGTCATATGGGATAAAAAGAAATCAAGAATTAAATGGTCGTACCTAACAGATTCTAGAAGTAGAGGAGGATGCAAGCTACCGGACCTGAAACTATACTATTATGCAGCAGTATTAACATGGGTGGAGGATTGGATTAAATGAAAGGAAGAAAAGGTGCTGGTTTTGGAAGGATGTAACAATAGGTTCAGGTGGCATGCATAGCTTGGATATGAAAAAGATAGAATAAATAAGGAATTTAATAATCATTATGTGCGGAGGGTATTATTAACAACCTGGAAGAAAATAAAGGCGAAATTTTATAATAGAATACCCTGTTGGATATCAACGCAGGAAGCGTTTTTTGGAAGATGGAAAGATAGGGCAGAGTGTATGAGGTATGAAGACATAGTAACAAGAGATAGCAAAGATGAGTATATATTGAAATCCAAAGAGCAATTAAACTGGGAAGGCAATTGGTTTACTTATTATCAGATAAAAGAGAAATTCAAAGAAGATATTGAAAAAGAAGGAATAGAAAAGAGTAAAAATGAGTTTGATGAAATATTATGGGATGTACAAAAAACCAAGAAAATAGCAAAATTGTATCGATTATTACTGACTAGATACTTAGAAGAGGAAAATATAAAAGACTATATGGTAAAATGGGCTAGAGATATTGGGAAGGAAATATATTTAGAAGCGTGGGAAAATGCAAGAAGTAAGACGAATAAATTCACGGTGGCTCAGAATCTTAAAGAAAATTATATAAACATGGTAAATAGGTGGTATTTCATGCTGGCTAAGTTAAATAAAATGGGAATAATAACTATAAGTAACTGCCGGGAAAACAAAGGAACATTTATACACATGTGGTGGGAATATAGGAGAATCAAAGAATTCTGGGAGAAAGTACATAAGATAATGAAGAAGATACTGCAAATTGAGTATTAATTAAGACCTGAGTTATATTTGCTAAATATGACTAGTGTATTAGAAAAGAAAGAAGAAAGACAGTTTTGGAAAGTGATATTATATATGATAACTGTGGCTAGGCTACTGATTGCACAAAAATGGAAGCAGTCGGCTACATCAGAGATAACAGAATGGTTAAGCAAAATGATAGACATGATAGAACTGGATAGGTTAAGAGATACACCCAAAAATAAATCAATGGAAAAATGGTTACCGATGATGAAATACTGGAAAGACAACGGAGAAGACGAAGGGGTTAAAAACATGTTACTATTATAAAAAGCATAATAATATGGTAAGAAAAGAGGAGATGACAGAAATAGGAAAAAGATAGAAAGGACAGAAAGGAGATAAAATTAAAATTATGGAGTCCTAAAGCTTAAAGCGGAATAGACAAGATGAAAGAGAAGAAGATAGACATATGAGAATTCGAAATGAGAGGGAATAAGAAATGTGTAAGAAGAGGAAATGATAGAAGTATATAAGAAGTATATAAGATGTAAAATTAAAATCTTGCTTACTTAGGATCGTATGGAAGGAAGTCAAAGGATGATGATGAATGTATTAAAGATGAAGATGAGGTATAGACGTATAGAAGTATAGATGTTGCTGAAGTAAAATGGATGAAAGACGATTGGAAGGAATGTATGGAAGAAAAAGGAAGAGAAAATATGTTGAAAATATGGATGTAAAAAAAACATGATTGTGAACATAAGAAAATTCTTTTTCCTTTGTCAAAAAAAATAAAGTATATAAAGTGTTGATTTGGACCATTAGGCACAAAGAGATGCGGTACATCAGATGTGAATCCTGTAGGTGATGTACTCCAGCCTTAATTACTACTAACCTAGCCTCTGGACTTTTTAGCTCATTCATATCCTGATTATGGGCAGGGATGTAAATCTGAATTTCATTCTACAGTCATTTTACCATTTGTGTTGCAAGAAAATCGGTTTTTGATGCAGAGTATTGCTATTTTCCACAGAGAAAATGTTGTTTTCTGTGTGGGAAACTTGTTTTCTGTGCAGAAGATGCTGCACTTTTTTTTTTATGGAGGGAAAAAAACCCATGCACATTTTTTTTTTTTGTACTGAATAAGTCCTGAATTCTGAAAATTGTCATCCATCTAGGATTCTCCTTATCAGGGTTTCCTGGCACTCAAGAGACCTGGTTTGTTTGTGCTCATTTTTTAATATATTTGATTATTGCTTCCTTCCATAATTATAAGTAAATAAGCTAAGTTTTGCCAGTACAGTGGGCCCTCTCTATCCGTAGGGGTTTGCTTCTGAACCCCCCCCCCACGGATACCAAAAAAAACGCAGATGGTTGAATCCTAAATAAATGAGTGGGTGCTGCCATTTTTGTTATGGGCGCCACCATTTTAGGTATATGGCGGTGCCATTTTAGGTATGGGCACTGCCATTTTAGATATCCAACAAGATGACCTGTGGATTCTGGAATATATGGATACTAAACCCATGGATACGGATGGCCCATTTGTTCAAGTAGTTACACTTTTTAAGCAGGAAGGTGTCCCCTGGCATATTTTGACTGGGAGAGTTATCAACTGTTACACAATGGAAGTGTGAATCAGTATGTGAGACACACTGTGCAATTGGTCACATAATTATGCAATCCAGTACACAGGCAGGGTAGTGCATCTATGGGATAGCTACACAGGCATAACTTCACACTATACGATTCCTCCATTGGATCTTGGCCATCATCTTTGGACACAAGAGTCCAAAATTAACTCCATACCAGTTCTGGTGACACATGTTTCTAAGGGCCCTTAGGAGAGAAACATTTGATGGTTGAAATGAAAGCACAAATAATTGGAATATAATAATAAACAAGTCTTGAAGAGAAATGACAATGCAGAAAGAATCACAACCCAAAAACATCACCCAAGGAGACCTTCTGCTGTGCTTTCTGCAACCGGACTTGTTTGTCTTGGATTGGCCTTTTTGGTCATCAGCGCACTTGCAGAAAGCACGGGATGAGTCCTTCCTGAATCTTAGTTTGCGAAGAAACGACAGAGAGAGAGGGGTATATCAGTAGCAGAGTAAAAATAAACAGGCACTCAGCGGAAGGTTTTCTAGAGATCAGCAACAAAGCCAGCCTTGCAGCCCCTGCTTTCACACAGTCTAGCAGAAAATAAAACAAGCTTCAATCTTCTTAAAGTATATAAAAAGAAGTTTACTTACAATAATATCTTGTGCATGGATACACAGGTACATGAACTTGAGATATGCAATAAGGGAAGAAAAAAAATAGGAGTTCTACATCCTACAGACCCATAGTAAAAGAAAAGTGTGTGTGTGCCCATATGGACATCTCACAAAGAATGGTGGCAGAGCCAGAGCTGTGCAGCGGGAAGATAGGCCATAAAACTCTGAACAAATAACTCTAACAAACAGGAAGTTTGCCATAAACACATTTTACATGCACTTTAACTCTTAAACTACCATGGTCCCCATGCATGCTAGGTTGCCATATCCCAACACAAATGTATTTCCATTTGCAGGCATATGGTGGTTTTGAGTATTTATAGATCCATCATCAAATGGACTCCATAAAAAAATAAAAGGCCAGCTACAGTCTTTGGGAGCCCTGGAGCTCTAACTTTAGGATACTGAAATAAATTCTTCCTTGTTGGAGCATGAGATATCATTAAATGTTTGTGAACATTCCAAGTCTGGAAAATCACAGAACTGCAAGCTGCAGGGAAAGTAGGTCAGCTGTTTACACATGCAATATATTGCATCCACATCTCTGTCAAATTCTTAACTACCGGGGTTCATCATGAAAGGCATCTATCCTCAAGAGAGCCCAGAAACACAGGCATTTCTTATGGTACTAATTCACACAAACAAACCAGTTCTTGCAGTTTTCATTGGCCACTAGGAGCTGTTCTTTAGCAAAGCTAATGGGTCGTAACTACAGTTGTCCTTTCATATTCGCTTGGGTTTGGTTCCAGGACCATCCGTGGATACCAAAATCCATGAATACTCAAATCCTATCATATGCAATGGCATAGCAAAATGGTGTCCCTTATATAAGATGGCAAAATCAAGGTTTGCTTTTTAGATTATTATTGTTTTAAGAATATTTTCAAGCTGTGAATACTTAAATCCATGAATACTAAAACCTTGGATACTGAAGAACAACTGCACTTAGTCTTCAAGACTACACCACAGGAGAAGCAGAAACTGGGAAGTTTCCAGTGGAATCCATGGAAGAAACTGGAGACACATCTCAAGGTGCTCAAAAGATGGCTATTTTATTAGTTAAAAGACCTGAGCATTATAACAGGGATGGCTCCTACCAATACCTTGAGGCTAGAAAAATCCATTTCCCCTCCAATATTGCAGACAAATTCAGAGAAGACAAGAAGGACCAAAGTGGAGGTGGAGGGGGGAGATGGCAAAATTGTCCCTGCTAATAAAAAAAACCTCTCATGCTTTGACCTTTTGAGCATTGGCTCCACTACATGAGTATCTATAACATACCCTCCAACATTTCACAGATGAAAACCTGGACATGTGTGTGGCCAAACAACATCAGGGTGTGCTCAAGATGACAAAAGTTATTAATGAAGAAGAGCAGACAAGCTGGGAGAGGCTGTAGTAGTTTGCTTTTGCCTGAGTCTACTGGGAAGGGCCCTCCTCTCTCCTCTCCTCGCTGTTGAGTTAAAGGAGTCCAAACTACTTTTGCTCTTTGAACTCAGTTTGCAGCAATTGAAGGAATCTGAGGATGAAGGATGAAGTGGGAGGCAGAAGAGAGAGAAACTGGGACATTTTAAAAGCAGCTGAAACAGTTGGAAAATGGAGGATTAATTGGGAGTGTCCCTGCCAAACCGGGGCTATTGGAGGGTATGCAAAAAGGAAGGCATTGCACCAGATTTTTTAAAAAATGGTTACGTATGGGTTGTGTGTCTGAAGTCCCCTTGGATTGTGTATCTGAAATCTTCATCATTCTTTGAGGGCAAAGAGCTTGGAGAACTGGAGGCTGCAGTGACTGTTCTATTCCTGACGCCTGATACTATGAACCATCTGATCCCTTGGAAATGAAGCTTAATGAAAGAGCCAAAGGCTTACCTCTTTCCTTCCTCCCTGATTTTTGTGCAAGAGACCCAAAGGCCAGAGAGGAACCTGGTGCAAATTATCCCAGAATATGCAGTTCTGTACACAGCTTCCCCAATATACAAAATTTATACAATTAAAAATTTATATATCTATTACCACATGCAACTTTTGAGCAATGACTGCAAAAACCAAAGGATTACCCTGTCCCAATTTGCACAGGTCAAGTTGCTGTTTTTTTAAAATTTATTTTTTTAATATATATATATATATGCTTACAATCAAATATTTATACATTCCTCCTGTTGTCATATCATCTTACATCCTGATAAACTCCATGTCATATTTGAATTATAACACAACATTTTCTTCCTATCAGGTTTGCACAATCCTGATTTAAAAACATGCAGATCAAATAAAATCCCCTCATACAGTGGACCCTTTGTATCTGCTGGGGTTTGGTTCCAGGACGCCTCATGGATACCAAAATCTGTGGATGATCAAGTCCCATTATAGACAATGGTGTAGTAAAATGGTGTCCCTTATATAAAATAGTAAAATCCAGGTTTGGGTTTTTTTGGAATTTTTTTGGAGGGAGGGAGAATATTTCCAGGCCATGGATGTTTGAATCCATGGAGGCAAAATCCATGGAAACAGAGGGCCAACTGTACCTTGGTAGAAGTGACTCTCAAAATATTTTTATTTAGTAGACATGACAGAAAGTGAATGGGCTTGTCTAGACAAGAGGATATAATGCAGATTGAAGCACATTCTTGCAAATTTACAGCAGCACTAATTTGTCTCCATGGTCTTTTAGCAAAATCTATTGTATGCAAAGCTATCCACATCTGAAGTGCACACACAGTGTTATGAGAGTGGCTGAGAGAACAGTACGTTATTATTTTCCACATGTGTTGTTGTTGCTGCACAGCAGTTTTTTTCATTTGTAAATCAAAGGTTTGCAAGTGCAACCTTCCACTTATAAAAAGCTCTTTGGTCATCTCAGCGCAGCAAAAAATGCACTTGATGGTATGAAATGCGAAAATGGCACTTCTGGCCCCTTCTTTACAAGCACACCCCCACCCACATGTCTGACCAATTCACTGTTCAAGTGATGATGTGCATATCCACACATTATTTTAAAAACTTCATGAAAATCTGCAAAGGCTCCCCCCCCACAGTATATGGAATTTTGGGCCCCCATCTTTCTGAATACCACGAATCTCCTTTGAATCTTGCTAGGACAAAAGGTATTCTCTGCTAATTCTATGAGGAGCATTTTCATCATCTTGACAACCCCAATATCTGAGAATGAGGGGAAAAATGGGGGAAATGACATATGTATTTTCTATCTATTTCAAATATATGTATCTTCAATCCTAGCCCTCCTCCAAACACCAGCACAAAGAAATATATTTAAAGTGCTTGGGGAGCCTTAAGAAATAGTTTGTAAGGAAGGGGGGAATAGCATCAGCTTTAACTTCTCAAATTTGACTTAAAATAGCATGGAGGAGGCTGGCCGCTTGCAAAGGGTGGCTTAGCAGCAAGAAACCTTTTGCAAGACAAGATGTCAAACAAAGTGTGGAAGCAGGCCCACACCAATAAACAAGCATTCAACATTTGACAGCCCAGCCTGTGTGAAATCCGAAGGTATCAAAGTCTTGGATGTTAACACCAATATTTGGAGGGCCTGCTATGTGAGTTATAATTTTCATAAAGATGGGAGATGTTTACATCACATGTTTCTGAAGAAACCATAAGGAGTAAGAGGCAAAGGAAAAGAGAAATACAGAGCTCAATGAGAAATGGAGTTTTGCTGCCAACACCACTCCCAAATCCTTGTCTCTCTATTTCTTTCTCAGTGGTCAGCAGCTCATGGGCTGAGGGCTAAAATCTGGCCTATGAATGGCTAGGAGGAGGCCCAAATGGTGTAGAGGTTAGAGTACATGGGAGGCCTAGGCTCTTGGCCTCTCAATGTCTTAAAATCCAATGGGCAACCTCGTTTCAGTCCCTCTCAGCCTGACTTGCCTCCCAGGATGGTAATGAGGAAAAAATTATGAAAGCAGGGAGTTATTCAGTTCATCAGAGGCAAAGTGGCCTAGAAATGTGACTCATAAATGAACAACTGAAACGCTAGGTGAAAGACCAAGCATCCCTGGGTGGAAGCTTAGAGGAGCTGTGCCCAGTCCTTGCATGCTGGAATCTGGAAGATGCAGGTTTGTCAACAGCACAGGTCAAACAAAAGAGCAGGAAACAAGAGACAGAGAATGCCTCTCCACTCAACAGGTCATGGACTAGAATCAGGACCCTGGACAGATCCAAGAGAGGACAACTTCTGCCTGGTGTTCATGATACCCTTATATAGTCACCTGGCCTGATGCCATCTTCCAGGCGCCATCTCCTTGCTGGAGGATGGAACTCATTAAAGGGATAGTTCTATGCCCTAGAGCAGTGGCTCTTAACCCTTTCTTTACCAGGGACCCCCTTTAAATATCTTTTGTTGCTGTGGACCCCCAAGACTTAAGATTTAAATCCTAATAATGATCATAACAATAATACCTGATGATAATAATAATAATAATAATAATAATAATAATAATAACGTAATTACTCCACCCCTCAGAGGCACTGGAGGGGGAGGGAAGACTTTTCTCCTGCTTCTTCCTGCATGTTTGTGGCCAGAGAAGACTGCATGGCAATGTGCAGGCCAAGCCAGCCAGACAACCTTTGCCTTGGCTCCTGTCATATGGTCACTTCACTGCAGGGAGGAGGTGGGCCAAGCAGCCTTCAGGCCTTTGCGGACCCCCTGTAAGGACATCCCTGGACCACAGGTTAAGAACCACTGGCCTGTAGAGCTGGAATCTCTTGGTTCACTATGCAGGTGTAATTATGCTGGTAAAAGGGAAACAGCCATGTGCAAAGGAAGGAGGGTATTGGAAGCCAGCTCAGAGCCAGTAGATTTGGCTGATGGAGCAGTTGTGCAACACTGCTTTGTTAGTAAATTGAGATATTGTGCAACCAAATGTCCCGGGCACCTCAGCCTGTTTAGTATGCAATGCACAACGTGCAGTGCACATCTGCATGTACAATGTGCAACTGAATTGCAAGGTGCATATGCAAGAGCACCACATGTGCAACTCTGCTTCTTCATTCTCGAACTAAATGAAGACATTTCACAGTGGACCAAATTGGCCAATGCACACATGCAACAGAATTTTGGCCATCAGCTCTCTTCCCTCACCACCACTGTATGATCCTGGGAAAGATGCAACTTCTAGCGCAGTGCACCACTCTGTTCTCACGCTGCTTTATACATTACTTGGCCTCTTCCTATTATCCTATACTATCCTGCCTCAGATACCAAATCCCAGACTTCATCACTTCCAGAGATGCTGGAAAAGAATTTGGGACACACTTCCAATGATGCAAGCCAGTTGCAGGAACAAAACAATGCAAAGCATCCTGTATAAATACAAGAATGGAGAAGAATTACCAAAATGGGAAAAAAATGGGAGGGTCTATAATATGGGCTTCCATCTTTGTAAATTTTCTTTTTGCAGGCAAGAATGAACAGTTTTACCATTTTTCTCATGGCTCGAGAAAACTGTAATAAACTGCACAGTTTTTGAAGACTATATGTGGTTCAGGACTTATTCTGTGCAAAAAAAAATTGTGCACTATTTCTACATAAAATGGACTTTTCTGCACAGAAAACATGCATTTTTGGTGTGCGCAGAATCAGTCTTGAACTGTAAAGATTCTTGTCTCTCTAGGATTCTTCTCATCAGGTCTTCCTGACACATTTTTAAAACCATTTTTCAATTATTGTTGAATATTCTTTCTCTCCCTGGTCTCTAACTGCTAGCATAGCACACTGTTCCATTCCCTAACTGGTTCCATCCAGGACAGACAGTGGATTTCCCCCCCTGCCTGAGGATATTATCAGACTAGCATCTAAAAACGCTGTAATTCTGCAAATGAGGATAGCAGAAACATTGTGGCATTATTACACATATTATCGCACGTCACTGTAATCACATGAAAGAACTACCATGGAACTATCACACGACCATCACTAGTGCGTTAAGAATGGGAGTTTACTTCCATGATTTGGCATGGGCAAGATTTTGGCAGTTCTCATGAAGGGACACGAGTCTGCTTAAACCTCCACAAACCCCTTAATTAACAAATTAAATGAACACACAAGCACTGAAACAAACCTAAAAATGTGCAAAGTAAGGAGAACAGTTCATAAAAAGAGTGTCCTGTGCTTCATTTTCACATTCTCACTTGGAAGTTTTCTTGCTGAGGACTGCCCAGTCATGCTATAATCTTGTGATTATAATAGGACGTGGTTTCTCATGTAGGCAATATGGTGAAAAAAGCACGCTTGATGATCTATTGACCGCTTGTCCTGTGAATTGCAAATAACACCTTTTTTGCTGGAGCAGAGAGTAAGAACACAAAGATGATGATATTGTGCAATACTGGGGCCCATCATATTACCCTGACATTGTAATCCCGTGATTTTTGCCATGTCTGATAATGTCCTGAGATCTAACATGGTTGACTCTGCTTGTGCTTGCCGCTTATTTCTTACAGATCTTTTTAACAAACATTGGCTGGCATCCTGTAAGTGACATGCACATGTGATAAGTTGTGTTATGCATGCATTTTAGACTGCTTTTAGGAGTTTTAAAAGAGTATTTTAATGTGTTTTTAAAAATGTTTTTATCTTTGTATTGTTTTAATGGGTTTTTATTTGTTCATTGCCTTGGGAACATTTGTGGGCTTGGAATCAATACAGAAAGAAAGAGAGAGAGAGAGAGAATATGATGAATTATTTGCCATGGTGTAACAGTCATATTCTGCTAACAGTGGCAGAAGCAGAGTTATGCATCCATCAACACAGTACACTGCAGTTGCACATCATCGTTGTGTACTGTACATTGTGGGTGTGCATTGTGGTTTCACTTGTGCAATAGCATTCAGCCATTGCTATGTGTTGCACAATGCTATTATTCTGCAGGGAGTTGTATAGTGGTGGAGTAGTGCATATCTGCATGCAATAGTTATACAATGCAAAGAGGTCGTTGGCTTGCGGTCCTTGGAAAAATGTCTTCTTTGACTTCATCTCCCAGTATCCCTCAGCTTGCATGGCCACTGGAATTGTAGTCAAATGCAGCAATTCCAAGCTCTGCTTTGGAAATAAACAAGACCCCCTTGCCCCATCACAATTCCTATTTAACAAATGGCTATCAGTTTTGTTCAACTTCATGTTTCCCCCCAAATAATCTACAGGTTTTGTTTAATGTGGGTACTAATAGTATGATCCCATACTGAAGCCACCTTGAATCCCATCTTGGGAGAAAGGCAGGATATAAATCCAATAAATAAATAAATAAAAATACTATATTAGAAGCATTCAGTTACCTCTGTGTAATAAGCTGGACAGTAAAGGAAGCTGCCAGGAAGAACATTGACTCATTTGAAAGGTGATGCTGGAGAAGAATGCTATGGATACCATGGACTGCTAAAAAAGTGCGTGCATGGGTCTTAGGACTTTGTCAGATGCAGTAAAAATTGCATGATTACGATGTTACGGTAGCACGAATGGTTCCCACTATTGCACAACGCTGTCATGTTTGCATGGTCAAACTGTGCTCCAGCCACGAATAAGGGTCTCCTTTTAATTCATGGAATAATCCATCAATAGCTCTCAATATCGCTTTTTTCTGCAGTGGTGAAGAGCATATGAAAACATGTCCCACTGTAATTGCAAGATTACAGCGTGAATGGGTGGTCCTCTTTCCCCCCTCCCCGTACCCAGTGAGAAAACTTCCAGATGAGAACGTAAAAACTATCCACAGGACACTCTTTTTATGAACTGTCCCAGTTTATTTGCATATTTTTTAGGTTTAAGTGTTCGTGTGTTCGTTTACATTGCAAATTAAGGGGGTTTGTTTTTTTTCAGCACACTCATGTGTCGAAATTCACCCACACTAAATCATGGAAGTAAAATCCCATTTTAAAAAAATTAGTGGTAGCGGCAATTCTTTCGTGCGATTACAGCGACATGAAATAATAAGTATAATAATGCCACTATGTTCTTGCTTGCAGAATTACAGCATTTTTGGATGCTAGTCCTTAGAGCAGTGGTTCTCAACCTGTGGGTCCCCAGATGTTGTTGGACTACAGTTCCCAGGAGCCCTCTGAGGTCTCACCTTGACAGCCAGGTAGTCCTCCCATTCATTAGTGAGGCTGTGAGTTCAATCCTACAGCCTCACTAATGACTGGGAGGACCACCTGGATGTCAAGGTGAGACCTCAAAGGGCTCCTGGGAACTGTAGTCCAACAACATCTGGGGACCCACATGTTGAGAACCACTGCCTTAGAGCAAATCAAGCCTGGACACTCAACTAGAAGCAGAGGTGACTGAACTGAGGCTTTCATTCTTGGGACATATTGCAAGATGACATGACTCATTGGAAAAGATAATAAGGCTTGATCAAGTGGAAAGCAGTAGGAAAAGAGGAAAACCTCATCACAGGGCGATTGATTCAATCAATGAAGCCACAGCCCTGAGTTTGCAGGACCTGAGTGGGGTGGATGATGACTGGGGCTCTCAAAGGTCTCTTATTCCTAGGGTCACTCAAAGTTGAAGTCGACTTGATGGCAAATAACAGCAAAGTTTTCCCATTCCCTGCTGGACTACAGTTCCCAAGGTTCCCTGTGGTGAGGGAATGTCTTATGAAACAAGCTTAAGCGTGGAGAGTTGATGAGTCTTTTGTGTTCTAGCAGCCAGCTTGCTAAAAGATGTATGCTAATCCCTGGTGGAAAAATTCCAAGTATGCCTGTTTAAATGGTTCCTGCATGCCTGAGATGGATCATTCACTTTCTCCCTTCCCCCATGTACATGTGTGCACACTTTCCCACTTCAATGCAAAACTCCTTTACAACCTACCATGTGTAATCCCCCCCCCTCTGAATTTCTTCCAAATGGATGGCTTATCTTGGTATATTTCTTGGGCTCTGAGCTGTGGCAAGTTGGGTGAAATGGAAAAGAACGGGTGGGGGAAATGTCACAGATCCAAGAATGCCGTGATGTGGGTTTTGTGAAACTTTAGGGTAAGAAACAAGGCCCGGATGGAATCCAAGGAGAACAAAATATTCTAAACTCTCACAAGAACTGGGTGTGGAGAGTGAAAGTTGCCTGGAGACACGTTGCTGAATGCTATACCAGTACAGTAGATCACCCAAGGTTTCACTTGGCAGTGTGACAGTAATGCATTTCCCCCAGCGATGGAGGCTGTGTTTAACCATCTGACTCTGCTGAAATCTCTCTCTCTCAATCTCCCCCCGCCCCATCATATAACCACATGAGCACACATCTCTCATGGAATACAGTGATGATACAAACCTGTGGCAATAAAATATGATCCTGTACTACCTTACAGGGCTGTTATGTGGATGCCAAAAGCCTCGCTCTGCATTTTGCCACCTTTGGAGGTGCACTTTGCAGGAATGTAGGAATGGGCCACATGAGTTGCAGTCTCCATGATGGTGGCATTCCCTTCTCAGAGAGGTTTGGTGAGTACCCTCTCTCTAGAAGACCTTGTGGTGGTTGTTCCACAACTATGGAACTTCTTGGCAGGTTGTTTTACAGCTCTGGGGCATCCCTGAGAGGTTGTTGAACAGCTTGATAGTTCCTTGGGAGATCATTCTGCAATTCTCTCTGGATCAGTTCAGAGCAATGATTTCATAGTTTCTTTGTGGAACTCTTGGGGTTATCTGCTTTACGTGCCTTATTATTTGAACTAGTATTCTCAGTGTCATAGAATCATAGAATTGTAGAGTTGGAAGAGACCATGAGGGCCATCCGCGGTGAATGCACTCAAAGCAGAACCCTCCTGTTGAGGACACATGTTGTGGGGGTTCTTTATAAGGAGAAACAGCGTCAGGAGTGGGAATCATGTGGTCCTCCAGATGTTGGGCTACAGCTCTGAGAATCACTAGCCATCATGGCCAATGGTGAGGAATTCTGGGAGCTGCAGTCCAATAACATCAGGAGGGCTGCATGATCCCCACCTCTGATTGAAAACTACCGGTACTTGTGTCCCTGTGAAGGTTATCTTTCTATCATACCACTCAGCACCAAATGTGAGGACCTCCTCTGGTCCCACTGCTATGGCAGCAAATGTGGGGACCTTCCTGATGTCCTCATGGTTCATGTGCAAGACTTTCTTTGTCTAATCCCACTACTGGTCATCACCAGCCTTGAATAACTGCTGCCACCACAGACACCATGTGCCTGTATTCAAGCATTCCAATAATCCTTAGGTAGGGTGCTCAGAGGAACAAGTATATAGTACAAAAATAATTTATTACATGGAAGTTCAACCTAAAGTTAAAGATCAGGGCTGGCATTCTCCTTGGGTTTAGTAAATGGCCTTAGCTGTGCATAAAACTGTATGGAGTAGTTTAAGGAGTAGTTTCACAACATCCATATTCACTTAGAGGCTGCCATGACCTTACAAGTTCCAGGTATCTGTTTCACAGTAGTGGAGTGACTGATGCACCATGGCCCAATGAGCAATGGGAACCCGTGTGAATCAGGGTGCTTCCCAATGTGCACATCAGATATGCCCCATGCACATCAGAAGTGCCTGATATGCATTGGAGCACTCTTACCCATTCCCAGCTATGTGCCTTTAGAACTCACTAACAGGGTTTCACTGAGTTTCTGGAACATAGTTACAGATTTGTAAAGTTGTGAAATCTAGGCTGAGATTCTACGGGGCTTACGGCACTCCAAAGAAAAGTGGCAGTGCAATATGAACCTTCCATCCTCCATGTTGCATTTTTGCACGATGCCACTGCTCTTTTGTTCCAGCCCTGTGGGGGACTGAGGTAAAACCGCATCTTTTTGCTAACCGGAAAAACCCGTTAGCAAAAGGATGCAGGTTTACCTTGGTCCCCCATGGAACTGGAATGAAAGAATGTTGGAAGAATGACAACATCGTGTGGTAAGGCAGCACAGAAGACGGAACCTTCCTGCTCCCCTGCCGCTTTACTTTGGAATGCCGTAAGCCTTTACATCACAGTCTATTCTTGTAACTTTATGAATTCATAGCTATGTTGCAGAAATGCAACAAAGCTCACTTAATGAATAGTGAAGATCCTTTTTTTGCTAGAAATCCCTTCTCTTTCCCACATGCTCTTTCGGCCTGGTAGCCTCTGCTCTTGAGAGGTTGTTGCCTTAAGGAGACAAATTTATTTATGTATTCACTTTATACACCGAATAAGCCACCCAGCACACAGACTTATTCTTTCCCAGTAATCAGAATGTACAACAAGCTTACAAATGTGCCTAAGATGGAGAACTCCGGGTATAATCTAATGAAAATATTGTCACTGAATTCATTTCCTACGTGGTGCTGGAACTGCGGAATAGGAAAAAGTACACAGAAAGCCTTGAGGGACATAAGGTCAACCATTTGCCATTGCCTCAGTGTTTGGAAGTGGGTAAGATTAGATTTCAAACACCTCTCCCCCCCCCCCCACCATCCTTGTTGGCTTCCAAGGTTTTTGAAAACTCCTAAAAGTTTTTTTCTTCAATTTTCTGGATGATGATGAGAGAATACAAGCTCTTTAGGTGGGGTGGCCTGTGGGGAGGGGCTCTGGGTGTTGCGCTAGCAAGCTCAAATTTCTCTGTTTTCCTCTGTAGTCCTTCTCAAAATGGTGACCAAAAGTGACACTGCATCACTTCCTGTCACCATTTTGAGAGGGGCTGCAGAGGAAAGTGGAGGTATTGGGGGTCTTGTGGGGTTCTGGAGGATTGTGCAGATGGGATAATTTAACATATTTTTACATATTTGGAGATTTTTTTTCCAGAGATTTTTGGCTTTTAGGCAAAAATTTTCTGAAAATTGAGCCAAAAAATACGGAAGTGGTGGGAAGCTTCAGGGGCCAGGAAAACGTGTGGGCCAGGGGCTGCGTATGGCCCACAGAACATACTTTGCTTACCTCTGACTTAGAGCAATGCCTCACATAACTTTGGTGGTCCACAGTTCCCCTATGGGGGTCTATGGTCACAGTTGAAAATTACCGGTAATGAGAGTTCAGCAAAGGGAGTCAATGTGATGTATCCCTTAATCCAGCCTCCTGTTAGTGAAAGACAGAACCATACATTGCCTTACACCTACTGCTGGAACCTTTGCACTGTTACCTGCCCTCATACCCACTCCTTTCTAATAATTCATCAATTGGCTATATTTCATAAATTGATTTATTGCTTTTCCTTCCACATGGCTGGCAGCAGATCAGGGCTTCCCAATTGCAAGGACTCAAGGTGTGCTCAGAAAATCTAAGGAAGAGGCCATCCCAAATTCCTAAAAGATATGCCCAGGTAGTAATTATGTGCCCCCCCCCCATGCTTGGACTGGTAGTTAGGGTGGAAAGGTGCTAATTCTCCTGGACATACCTAGAAGTGAGTTATCTGTTAATTCAATCAAGTGACCAGACACTCTTTGCTCTGCAAAACTGGTTTATCTTCCCACTTCTCCTAGAAGGTTTCCTGGTACCCATCAGTTTTAATGTCTCAGCCATTATCAATGGTTAACACAATTGGAGCTTCCAATGTCTAACTATGGGAAATTCCAGCAAACATTGTATTCTACTCATAATCATCCCAAAATACAGCCAGTGTGCTTAGTTTCCCAGAGGCCATCACTCTGTTGGTTTGCTGTGTCACCCAGTGTGCATAGCCTTCGTCACTACATGAATCTTTGCTTTTTGGAGAGGTATAGTATAACCCATCATCCCAATCTCTATTCCTCTATCCCAATACTTCTTTCTATTCTTTGCTAGCCTTTTGTGATTGTTGAAGCTTGAATGTTGGTTTTAATGCTTTTGAGAAAAGAAACATATTTATTTTATTTCCTGACTGTGAGTCTCATCAGTTAGTACCAGTATGCATAGGTCAAAAGATTCTGCAATTACCCAGCCTCTTGCTGCCATACTGAGCTACCATACTTAAAATTCCCCATATTAATATCTAGACATCCGTGGGGTTCCAATGAACCCCCTGTAATTTGGGTAACAGCACTGTTCCACAAAGGAGGTATTCACATTTCAGGAGGAGAAACAAAGTTCTGCATGCAGTGCTGTTGCGGGTTGATGCACATTGTGCATGGATGTGCATCATTCATGCACATCAACATGCAATGTGTCATAACTCACCCTCTGGAATCTGAGGACTTGGACACAGAGGAGTCAGCTTCTCAGGAGTTTGTTCCTGGTCCCCACATAGCCAAAATCTATTTATTGTCCTGTGTCTCTGGTCTCCACATTTTAGTTGGCCATTTTAGTTGGCCAATAAAAGTATAGGTTGACCCCCATATCCACAGTTTCACTTATCCATGTCCAAAACACACACACACACACAACTATTGTTCTCTCTAGGCATTTCTAGGTCCTCCAATGCAATTCTATGGTCAACATCTGGTGTTCATCTCATTGAAAATAATAGGGTTCCCTATTATTTTTGGTTTCAGGGGCTGACCTTTTGTGGATTTTGGATTTCATTCTCTGAACCCAACCTATTTTTTTTAAAGTCTTAGCTACAGCTGAAGGCCAAAAGCAAGATGAAAGGAATGTGAGCGTGTGAGAGAACAGTCGCTGCTGCGAGGCCTTTATCGGCACCTTTCTTGATAGGGATCTGACAACGCAGGTGTGAAAGAAGGTGTCCCATACAACATAGATCACACTCTGATGATTAGAGTGGCCATAACTCATCCCTATTCACAAGAGCTGGAGAGCAACAGCTTAGTTAACAGTGGTGGGACAGATTGTCCTGAGCACTCGAGCCAGTGTTTGAGTGAACGTTGTTAGATGTCAGACAGGATGGAAGGAATGCCAGATTTTTGGCTACTCCGGGTGTGTGGGGGATTAATAATCGTTTCTCCAACTTGCAGAGACAGATATCCAAGAGAAATGGGGGAGGCCGTTGAGGAGGGTGTAGAATGCATTTCATGCAAACGACATGTTCCTTGCTCAGTAATTATCCCAAGCAACGCTGGAAATCTTGCTCTTGGATGACATGGGGGCCCAGGTGTTTTTGACTTCCCTAGAGCAGAACGCAACCCAGGTCAGGTGTTCCTCTCTTGGTGGGAGCATGTGGCAACAGTGTGCTCCAGGACTTGGCAATGCTCCTGTGCTTTGCTGTGGCATGCTGACAAGGTTGCCCATTGCAGAAAGAAGGGATCCCGGAGCTGAAAGGCCCAAACTCCTGTGATTAAATACTGGCTGAGATCCTGGATCAAATAGGTGGAATGTAATGCTCCACCCACACAGTGCAATGCCCTCTCTCACTCCAGCAGCTGTCAAGCCCTTGGGTGCTGATGCTACAGCTGTTTATTGGCCTGGCCAGGGAGACAGGAGCAGCAGGGAATTCAGAGGATGGAGCTGGAGCTGGTTTGGGCTGTGAGGGGAAGGGAAATGAAGTTGCTATCTAGTGGACCACAGCCTCATTTCCTTTCCCATTGCAGCCTAGACCAACTACTGCTTCAGCCTCTGAGCTGCCTCCTTCCCCTTCCCCTAGTAAATTGCAGTAGCAGTAGTTCACCCACATCCAGTTATGTGGTGGGAAGGGGCATGAAGGTTAGACTAGCTCTGCACATCATCCAAAAAGGAGACGTATGCACATGTAAACCACAGTTATGCATGCGTAAATCACTAATAAGGTGCTTTGGTTAGTCCTGATTAGAGTAGAGCCATTGAATCAATTGGATTTGCCAGTGTGTAGGCTCACCATTCATCAGTTCAATAGGTCTAACTCTAGTTGGGACTAACCAACAAGCTTTGGCCCCTGGAATTCGAACTGAACAACTGTGTAATAATCAGATGTCTGACCCTTTTGTTTCATGTCACAGAAGATCCATAAACTCAGATAGATGATAGGTAGGTAACACTCAGTGACTCCTTAGAAATCTGGAGAATTCAAGTGCTTCCCATTGTGAAACAGCATGGGCATAAATTAGTCCTGGGCACGGGTCTGGAATCTTGATTGGTCATTAAAAGAGAACCCAAGTTACTCATTTTTCATGCCATGAAAGCAAGTTCTGTTTAAAGACCAGAAAAACCCTATTAGTCCTTGGAGATTATCAGACATGGGGGAATGTGCAAAATCAAAATCAAATTGTGTTCCCAACCACATCAGAAGATCGCTAAAAGAACAGAAAGGGAGACCTTACCAGATGCTGTGTTCTGCTGTTCTGGGGGTGTAGCGCTGCCGTAGATGAAGCTTCCCTTTTCCATTGATGGGGAGAAGCTGCTAATCAAAAAGGGATACCTTATTGATACCTGCGCTATACCCATGAAATGCTGGAGGGTGACATCATCTGGTAAGGTTGCCCCTTCTTGTTCTTGTAGCAATCTTCTGAACATGGTCTGTGCCACATCTGATAATCTCGCTTATCACTGTAAAAGCATAAAGTTGGACCCCCATAGCCACTGAACCAATATCCATGGTTGCAGTTATCCACGGGACACCAAAAAAAAAGGAACAGACACCATAGTATTCCTAGAAAATGCCCAGAGAGGTGTCCTCTCTAGACATTTTCTGGGTCCTCCAAGGCAATCCTATGGTATTTTAAACCCACAGTCTCATTATTTTCAATGGTGTTAGCTATTATCCGCAGTTTCCAGTATCTGTAATAAGTTCAGGAACTGAACCGCTGTGGGGTCACATAGTAAGCCTATGTGCATTCTAAGAATGGGCCCATTATAATGCTATTATTCCAATTTTATCTGTTATCCTTCCATCCTTTGGATTTGCAGTTTAGGGAGGGGCATTTAAATTTCTCAGCCAGGGGAGGTCAGTGTCTCATCAAACTATAAAACCCTGGATTCCATAGGATGGAACCATGGCAGTTAACATGGAATAATAGTGCTATAGCTACATATTGTGAAAGGGCCCATAGAGAAAAGCATTTCTCTATCTACCTATTCCATAATGTGCATAATTCTATACATCTCTATCATGCCTCTCCCCTTACTTGCATCCATTAATCAATGGTAGCCAGTGGAGTGACAGATGTGCCATTGCCTCAATGCACAATGGCACTGATGCTCCACAAGGCATTCTCATAGCACATCTGGACACCAGCTAGGAAGTACCAGAGCACAACAGGAGTGCCTGGTGTTCATCAGAAGTAGCTGATATGTACCAGAAGTGACTTATGTGCACTGGAGCACTCTTGCTAATTCTTGGAAGTGCATTTTCTCAATTTAGTAACAGGGTTTTGTTTCATTTCTGTAGCATAGCTATGGATCTGTAAAGTTACAAAGAGCTTTATCACACTACACTGTTATAGTGCTATTATTCTACTTTAACTGCTATAGCTGCCTCCTATGAACTTCTGGGGTTTGTAGTTTAATGAGGCCTCAGAGCTCTCTGGCTGAGAATGCTAAATGCCCCTCCCGAAACTACAAATCCCAGGATTCCACAGGAAGCAGCCACAGCAGTTCAAGTGGAAGAATAGCACTATAACAGTGTAGTAGTGTGATAAAGTCCAAAATGACGTAGAATCTTTAAGCGATCTTGAATCTTTTGCAGGGAGAAAGGCAGGAAATGCATTTAATTAATTAATTAAAGCCTAACACTAGTGCCAGGTAGAGTAAGTCCATTGAATCAATGGAATTTACTTGCTTGATGATTCCCTATTCAATAATGGATTTAGTGGGTCAGCAGTATCCTATAGGATTCCATATGCTGGCCAAGATTCTACATCTGCAGGTAAAAGATGTCAGGGAGCATATTCTGGCCTGTGTAGAGGATCCCTTGGGAACAGCCACTGAGAAGGCTCTTCCCTATATTCTCAACAAACATGCCTGTGATGATGGTGTGATCAAGAGAAAGCCTTGCCCCAAAGTTCTTACAAGTTGGGTAAGGCTTACATTGAAGGTGATATGGTCATTCAGATAGCCTAGCCCCAGGCCTTAATATTTTACATTTAAATCACAATGTGACCACTAATATATATATATCTATATATCTAGCAGATAATGCATACCATACAGTATAGGTACTTTCTAATATAGGAAAGCTGCATAGAATCATTTTCCCCTTCAACCCCTCTCTGCAAGAGCAGAAACTGACTCCTCGTATTGACGGTGACCCGAGATGTGCTCGATGTAAATGTCTCGGGACCATCTAATTGTATCTGATACCATTAGTCTGCGCATAAGTTTGGCTTAGCGCCTTCCCACCCCACAAACTCTCAGCACTGGCTCATTTGCAGGGTCCCAGCCACCCAGGGCCCGAACAAGTAACACATGGACAGAGACCTCGTACCCCCTTTGTCTCAAAACATCACCAGCACTTTGAATTCTTCCCAGAAACAAACCAGCAGCCTGTGGAGCTGTTTCAACAAGGAGGGTTAGATGGTCCCTATAACTAGCCCCAGTCGGGACAGATGTTTTTAAAGTGCATAATATCTTGATCAGGCTATCTCTGATAAAGGAGCATTTTTTGAAACACATGGGGCATTTTCATAAATATAAGGTCCTTGAGAAGTGTATTTCTCTCCAGTATTGTTTTGCATCCCTGTGCTTTTCCTCCTCTTTCCCCCTGCTCATTAATACTGCAGACAAACAAAATGGATTTTTCATAGATCTGAGAAACACCAGCCCCTTAGTCCCTTGACTGAGGTCTTCCTCTGAACACTCAAAAGTGGGTTGATGAAAAGTCAGGGGTGGGGTGGAAGATACCCTAGGAATTAAAATGGCACAGCGCAAACATCAAGACCAAGCTTCTAAAAGGAAAATTTGAACTTGCCCTGTCTGAAAAACTATATCAGATTTTCCTAGGCATTCTAAATGGAAGGAGGCAGTAGAGAAATGAAATACCCAGGTGTGTTGCCTTTGACTTTGAGGCATTTTTCTTTTACCTCCAAACATTACTCCCTTTCATTTCATTCTGTGTCTTCCCCTTCACTCTCCTTTTGTTCAGTACAGCCGTAGGGCGTAAATCAGTCTTCATTCTCAGCTTGGTGACACCAAACACACACACACACCTCAACACGCAGAACAATGCAGGAGGCCTAGGATTAATCATCATTGGGGCTTGCTTTTGTTTCTTGTTTGGCAGGTGGGGGGGAGAGATGTTTCATTGTGTATCACTCCAAGTCACTAGCTTGCCAAAGAAAAGCCAAATAAACAAGGATATCTCACCATTTGATATTATGGGCCAACATTGTGGAAATAGAGAATTAACTTTAAATTCGCAGGAACAGGGCTTCCACAGCAGTCGCACAATGTTGCCTTGCTAGTGAATTCCGGTATCACACAGGCCAACATGCCTGTGCATCTGCATTACAAAATCATGTTCAATTTATGGGTACAACCATGTACATACATGTGCAATGTGCAGCCATGTGCAAAGGCAGCACATGCTCACCTCTCCTTCTTCAACCTTGAACTGAATATGTCCATTCTACAGCAGCCCAAAAAGGTTCAACCCCTTTTATAGGGCACCTTGCTTATGTGTAAGATACCAACAGGCTTCTGGCAAGGATCTTTACAAAGCTTTGATGGCTGCTGATCAAGTAGCGCTTAAATGCCCTGGAAGAGAAGCCAGACATAAAGCTGGCCACTCTAGCAAGCAAGCTCTTCCAAATCCTCTCCTTCCAAACTTCTGAGGTTCTGGCAGGATCCTTTCAAATCAACATTAACATGGGCTAGACTTTACCATTGCATTCATTATCCCTATGTATTCAATAGCACAGGAGAATGGTTCTTAACCTGTGGTTCATGGACCTCCAGGGGGCTGTGATGTCCTCCCAGGGGGTCTGCAAAGGCTTGAAGGCTGCTCAGCCCACCTTCTCCCCACAGTGGAGCAGCCACGTGACAGGAGCCAAGGCAAAGGCAGGCTGGCTGGCTGGGCCTGCATATTGTCTGTCATATGGCCACTCTGCTATGGGGAGGAGGCAGGCTAAGGAGCTGAGTCACAGTGGAGCAGCCATAAGATAGGAGCCAAGGAAACGGCTGGTTGGCTGGGCCTGCACATTGCCATTCAATCTGCTCCAGCTGCAAACTGTTGTGAAGAAGCAGCAGAAAAATCTTCCCTCTTCCTCCAGTGTCTATGAGGGAAGATTTAATGGATGGTGTAATTGTACAATGTTCAGGTGTTGATGTTGTTGTTTAAAGTCTTGGGGGAGCATGGCAACAAAGGATATTTAAAGAGGATCCCTGGTAAAGAAATGGCTAAGAGACTGGTGTAGGGAATACAGGGGGATAATAAAAGTCCCCAAATCCTGACTCAGCTGCAGCTGCCAGGAGAGATGGGGATCTGTTCTCCTGCTGAGCAGGATGCCTCTGCGAGTGATCTCTAGTAACATTGAGTAGTAGGATCCCTCTCACAATTCCTCCTTACACCAGAGATAGCTCAAGGGAGGGAGCTGGAAACATCAGTCTGCTATATTCTGATCGACAGGAGATCAGACCCCTGTTCCTTGCTGCAGCTGCTGCCTGGTAAAGCTGGATGGGAGTGTGTTTGTGTGTGTTGGGTCAGGAAAGGCTACTTAGCTAAGCAACTCAAGGAGCATCCAGGCTGATTGAAAAGTCCCTGATTTTGTTCCTGTTCTTTCTGGTTTTATAAAGCAATCTGGGGAGCTGGTATAAAGAATTTTTGAGCATACCGGGTGCCGGCAGAAAATATTCTGCAATAAACAAAATATGCGTGGATCTCCAAAATAAAATCAAAAAGAACAGCGAGGGGGAAAAGCTGGGACCTTCTGTTCATTTCAATCAGTATGGACACATCCTAAGGTATTTATGTAATGCTGATCTATGCATATTGCACACATATAGATGAGCAAGTTAATTGATCTGTGAGGCAATAGAGGGCATATGAGGGAATAGAGGATATGGTTATCAAGTTTGTAGATAACACCAAATTAGGAGGGGTAGCTAATACCCTAGAGGACAGGATCAGAATCCAAAATGACCTCAACAGATTAGAAAGCGGCGCCAAAACGAACAAAAATGAATTTCAACAGGGGGAAATGTAGGATACTACACTTGGGCAGAAAAAAATGAAATTCACAGATATAGGATGGGAGACACCTGGCTTGATTGGCAGTACATGTGAAAGGGATCTAGGAGTCTTAGTGGACCACAAGCTGAACATGAGTCAGCAGTGTGACACGGCAGCTAAAAAAGCCAATGTGATTCTAGGGTGCATTAATAGGTGTATAGTGTCTAGGTCAAAGGAAGTAATAGTGCCACTGTATCCTGCTTGGTCAGGCCTCACCTGGAATACTGTGTTCAATTCTGGGCACCACAATTCAGGTAGGATATGGACAAGCTGGAGTATGTCCAGAGGAGGGTGACCAAAATGGTGGTAGGTCTGGAAGCCATGCCCTATGAGGAATGGGTTAAGGAGCTGGGTATGTTTAGCTTGGGGAAGAAAAGGTGAAGAGGTGACATGATAGCCGTGTTTAAATATTCGAGGATGGAGCAAGCTTGTTTTCTGCTGCTCCAGAGACTAGGACACAGAGCAATGGACTCAAACTATCAGAAAGGAGATTCCACCTAAACATTATTAGGAAGAACTTCCTGACAGTAAGAGCTGTTCAGCAGGAGAACACACTACTTTTGAGTGTGGTATAGTCTTCTTCTTTTTCTTCTTCTTCTTCTTTTTTTTTTTTTACAGATGCTGGATCGCCATCTGTTGGAAGTGCTTTGCGTATTCCTGCAGGGCAGGGGGTTGGACTAGATGTCACTTGTGGTCTCTTCATCTAGAAACTTAACCATGGTTTCCACATGATGTTCCCTAAAGCAATCCAGCAGGAGATACCCATAGTTTGAGAGGAATTAAAAAAAAAACATTTTGAAAGACTCATCCCATTTCATTTACAGGTAGCTTTTATTTACAAATATACTGAAGTGTTCTTTCTTTCTCTTTCATAGGAAAAAAAACACAACAACACACAAGATCTGAGAATCACATGGTGTTTGAACTGCTGGTTAAAAGCAGTGGACAAAAAAGAAGAAAACCAATAAAATAAAATAAAACAAAAATTAAAACCCAATGCTGTGAAAATGTGACAACCAAAGAACAAAACCCAACAATGATACTAATAAATAAGTTAAGAAATGGCAAGTCATTAAATTAAAGGAGAAAAAAGAGGGAGAAGGGTCTGATCTACATCCTTGAGATTGGTGCAAGTCGCCAACACAGTTTGAAAGTGGAAAGGGTGTGAGGAGAGACGAAGGTTTAGGAACTATGTTTGAAAGGCAAAACTGCCTAGGAATGGGAGACCATATTAAGAATTATTATTATTAACATTATTAATTATTTTACAAGTTAAACAAACCAGAACAGCTACAAAATACTACATTTTGGTAACATAAATACAGAATATATAAATATACAAGTCATACAGCCATACGCAGCTAAAGAAAACAGGGGAAGAAGAAAAATCATTCCTAGTTGATTTTTTAATTTTATTTTATTGGAAGAAATGGGAATTCCATTCTAAAGGGAGTAGGGACTTTCGGAAAGTTAGAGGCTCAAACTATCTCCATTAGCTGTATACTCAGGAGCTGTGAACTCGAGAAGGCTAGTATGACTTGTTAAGCAAAGGGTTCATCTCCATTGCAGATTGCCATACAAGCCCAGACCAAAAATCTTAGTGGCCAAAGTTGCAAAGCCATAGATCACGTCAGTTCCTTTTGTTTCTATACAATCCTGTCCTCCTGGGTGAGCTTCATGGAAAGGGATGAGAACTTCCTGAGAGCGCACCCATTTATTCCAATGGGACACCCCTGGGAGTGGATTGTGTCCAGAGACTGGAGTCTTAATGGCACTCCAAATCCTAATATTCCTTCTCTTCAGGCATTTCTGAAGATTGATTCTTCTGGAAATCATCTCACCCAACTCCACCCTCATCCTAACCTACTCTAGATTTAGAAATGCTGAATGACCTCTTCTTTAGAGACATTCTCATTCATTTGGGATTTTGTTTCCGAATTTTGCAGGGCACACAAACTGTTCAGCTCTTTCTTAATCATCCCCCCTTCTTGAACAATTGATATGCATGCTCTAACTGATCAAAAACTGCAAATAAATAAATAAATCTTTAGACAGGACATTGAGGAAGACATCCAGGGATCCTATTATCAGAATGTGTCACGTCTCAAATGCGGCTGGTCTGGCTAACCACATCTTAAGGGAAATGTAGTAGTACCAATGACGAAACTCCGTTATCCTGACATGCAGTAATAAATCATTTCCACAGTCTTCTCTGCAAGGCAGGTTAAAAAACAAACGTTTCTCTGCAGGTCTAGAGAGGTATTTGCATTTTGCAAAGTCATTGGGGGGATTATTCTGTGCAGAAATACATGCTGTGGTTTTTTTTTTCTTGTTAGAAAACATTTTCTGTCTGTTCAAACCCTCCCCCCTCCCTGGTTCCAGCAGAGGAGACACTGTTTTCTGTTTCCGGCGCACACCCCCTCCCTATTTCTTTCTGTGCAGAAATCACATAGGCCTTTCTGCACAGAATGATTCCACAAAAGACTTTGCAAAGCATGAAGATGTTTTGCTGCTACTTTATCCTTGGCAGGGGTTTCCCAAGTGTCAGGAAACCTGCTATTCTGACCAAAGAATTGTCATGAATAATGGCTGAGATTCTACATCACTGTCTACATTTTGTAACTTTGTGAATCTGTAACCATGTTGCAGAAATGTAAAGAAACCCTGTTTGTGCATTGCGAAGATGTGTATCTAGACACTGGCAAGAGTGCTCCAATGTGCATTGTGAGCTCCAATGTGCATTGTGCACAACAGGAGCACTGGGTGCTCCTGTTGTTTTCCAGCACTTCCTAGCTAGTGTCCGGATGCACATCAAGGATGCACATCATTGATGCCCATAGCACATTGGGTCATGGCGAATCAGTCACTCAATCATTGTATAGCAAATGCCTGTATGTTGTGATATCACAGCAGGCCCTAGGGGAATATAAATGTTGCAAAACTACTTAATTCAATTTTGGGCACACATGAGACCATTTAGAAAGATGCAACTCCCAAGCAGGATGCCAGCCATTGTCCCCATCGTCCACTCCCTGCTTGCATGGGAAGGCCACTAAATCCAGAGTGTCAAATTCTCACATATGCTTGCACCTAAGTGCTTTTAGTGTAGTGTTTCACCAAAGTGCCCTGTGCATAGACGAAATACCACACACAAAAAAAGACAGAGAGACAAATTCTTGACATGACTAGAATCTCAGTATGACTGCCTACTCAATTTCTTTTCCTGTTGGGATTGACAGTGCTCTAGGGGGCAGGCTGAAGCCTTGATTAAGTTTTGTGTACCCTGAACGCAAGGTTGTATTACAGCCATATGAGGTCAAAACACGTGATGCCATGTGGATAACTTGGAGAAGAGAAAGGGGCAAACTAAGCAAAGGATGCCATAACCTGCACACACTGCAACTCAAAAAGTTTTTTGAGCTCAAGAATGGCAGCAGTGATGGATAGTGGGAACCTCTCATCCCTGTTGATGAAGATGGCTAAGATTTTGGCAAGCTTTTAAGTATAATGAAAACTGAAGTGGTCCAGAGGAATAATATGACAAATTACACACAAAGCATTTTGTCTCATCTCTTTGAACAAAGTCTTGGAGACTCAAGACCTCTGGGTATGTATGTCTCAGATAAAGATTTAGTACCTCCTTCTAATAAAAATCTCAATGCCCCCATTGATTATTATGTGCTATCTGCATGCAAAGCCAGAGAGGAAAGTCATCTGTGTTGATTCAATCAGTCCATGCAAGTTTTGGTTAACAGCTGGATCTAGGGCCAGCTGCTTTGGGACTAAACCTTATTGCCCATGTTAACCATGTAGATGCACTAAATCAGTGGGTTTTATCTATGTGTCAGCTCACCATTCAACAATTTATTCAATGGGTTTTCCTAGTGAAACTACTCAATAAGATTTAGGCCTTGGATTGTAACTCCCATTAATCCCAGCTGATATGGCCAATGGTCAAGGATTATGGGAACTGTACTCCAAAACCTCCAGAGGTCACCAATTTTGTCTACAATGTGGTAGACTGTATCACTGCAAATAAGACATTTAACTGATTGGCAAGGAAGAGACAAATGGTGGTGAAGATCAGTGTGGGAATGAACGTCTGCAGGACAACTTTGGGATGCAACCTCCATTCTTGATTGATTGACCAGGCCTGGCCCAAACCATGTTGGCTGCTGAAGTAAAGGACAAGCTAGCAGTCCCTCTATTCTATATACAGACTGGCACTTGAATGTCATTTAAACATGGGTGGTGCAATGGAGTCCTCCTCCACACCTGAAAAGCAGTAGGCTAGTCCAAGGGGAAGCTGGGCAGGCTGTGTGGCAAATAGAAGTCTGGGTTCCAAAAGAGGAAAATGCTCAGATAGGCTCATGAGGAATAGCTTATAGATGTCTCCTCTCACCTTATGCCACCTGAGGCAGTTGTCGTACTCTGCCAAATGATAGGGCCAGCCCTGCATCAAGCAATAGGAACTCCCTGCTGTGATACTGATGACGATACTCACAACTGGAAATGCTATACCATCAAGAAGCCAGTTCTCCTGCTTACAGGAAAAACATAAAAAGAAGCATGGCCCTGGGTGTGTTTGAGGGTGGGTGTCTCAGAAATTGGAATAGCTAGACCTGTGCCCTATCTGCAGTACAAACCTATAGCAGTTCTATACTGGTTGAACTGTTGAGACTTCCTACAAAGACTTCTGGGAAGAGAAATTTGGCAAAGTTCAGCCTTGTCTTGTTTAGCCCAAGGTTGGTCCCTGAGTTCCCTCTGGAGGGTATAGTTGTTTATAATTGTGGTGTAGATTTTGATTTTGATTTTGATTTTGATTTATTTATTTATAACCCGCACTTCAGCCACAAGGCTATCAGAGCGGCTTGCAAATTATTTTTTAAGCAATAGCAATTTACACATCTGCACTGCATTAAGCAGTTTCCAATGTGTGTTAGCTAATCTACCTCCAAGAGAAATCTATCCATTAACATTGGGAAACAAATGAAACATGACCCCATCAGTAGGTAGCAGAATACTCCATCCAGTCTGACAATGTTTGCATCAAATTTGGGAAGACTGTGGAGGTAAAATGCCTTGGATTCATTTTAAAAATACATACTGGGACAATCTCTCTCTCTCTCTTGTCTCTTGCTTGACAGCCTTATAGGGCAGATATTAAAACCCAATCAATTATGCTTTCCCCCCCAAATTTTTGTGTGTCTAGCTGCCCCCTTCAGTTTATTGCCTCTTCTTTTCTTAGCTGCAGAAGCATGATTGAGAGGTTACAAGATGCCAACTTGGCTTATTTGAGCCAAAGAAAGACTCATTTACTGATGGGAATGGTAGTCTCAAGAAATGCCCAAAAAAACTGTCTCATAATCTTCAACATCCCACATTGGGTTCATTTTTGGTTTCCATTGATAATGCCAGATGAACTTTATTCATATACAGATCCATCAGAATACTTGTTAGATATTGCTACCTGCTTGCTTTTGTTGCTGTCCTTATTGCTTTGGCTTGTCTGTTGGCACCTCCCTTGACAATACAAGAATAAATCCTAAATCAAGAGGAGGTCAAGGGTTTGCTTTAGAACCTTTGACCTGGAAAGTCTCAGGTTAAACCTGCACAATGATCATGCTCCCAGGGGATAATCCATACCACAAATAAGAGTGACATTTATCTCTGCCAAGATAACACAAGCACTGAGGAAGGGCAAACTAAACCAGCCTGTATGGTCTCATTCCACTTTCACAAGGGAACTACAGGCAGCCTGAGTTCTAATGAAGCTCTATAGCCATGGTTCTCTCTTGGATCCTCCAAGTGTTTTGGACTTCAGCTCCCAGAAGTCTCAACCAGACTCGCCAATGTCCAGGGATTCTGAGAACTGAAGTCAAGATCTGGAGGACTGATGAGTGAGTGAGAACCACTGCTGTACAGGACAGTTGGGGAACCTGTAGTCTTCCAGATGATGGGGACTTCAAATGCTTCCAGCTATAGTCAGCTTGGCCAATGGCACGGAATGCCGTACTTGGAGTAAAGCTGTAAAGAATGCTTGCCAATATTCTTATTGAAAAAGTGTTCTTGAGCCATCAAGATATGCCATCAAGAAAATGGTTGTCCACTATGAAGGTTTTATTTTTATTTTGGGACTTTTGCCAAATTTGTGCAAAATAAAAAATGTGCAAAATTTGTTGAAAACTGTGTCTTTTGTGCCAAATGGATTGTGATTTTGTGCCAAGTGCACAGCTTTTTGCACAAACTATTTGGGGGGGGCAAGTTCCTCACAAAACTTTTGTGTGAAGGGGTTTTCATGAAAAAATCCTGAAGTGCACAAAAACAAAAACAAAAAAAACAAAAACAAAAAAACAAAAAAACAAACAAACAAAAAACAACCCCTAATAAAATGCACAGAAAATTATGGATTCTTAAACGCAAGAATGAAATAAGCAAGAATCTGGAGTAATCATGTTGATTCAGTAAAACATATCAGTCAATCCAATTTCTACCTCGAACCTTGTTCACTAATGGATCCACATTGGATTGTGATTTGGTGGGGGGTGATCACATGGAAATTTCCATGTAATTTTCTGTGCAGTCCTCCAAGTGTATGTATTTTGGAGTTTGCATTTTTGAAACATACATGTTTTTCTCCAAGTGTCTTTTTGTGATTTTTCTGTGTGCATTTTTCAAATGTATGCATTTTCAAATGTATACACTGATTAAATGAATTTCTTAGGTTGTGTGAACTGGGACACAAGCATGTAAAATGTTCTAATTTGTGATTGCTAGTTGTATCAGTTCCAGAAGCTGTGAACTGGTCACTGAATAAATGTATGAACCCAGGGATTTCTCCCCAATCCCTTATCTGAAGGGTCATAGGATCCTCACCCCTGTTATAAAGAAGCCGTTTTTATCCAGTGGCAGCTGGTACCTTCCATGTCAGTGGTGGGATGAACTTTAAAGGAACTTTCCAAGGTGTTGAATCTACTTTAAGGGCATAGGATTAGAACCTTGGATAGCTCCCTTGACATTCAACCCTTTTAAGTTCATCTCCCTTTAAGTTCAGCCTGAACCCCAGGTGATGAAAGAAACCATGAGCTATCACTTGTTGTATCCATCAACTTTCTCTGATATCTGCATGTGGTAGAACTAATGTTTGGTTCTCAGCAGCTTCCATCGATACTATGAGAGGAACGGTCTGGTTAAGCAACCTTCCCTTTGCTCTCCTTGCCACAGTGGATTCAGTGAAGGATGGGGAACTAATGAATGGAGGAGAAGCCATAGGGGACTGGGATTGGGGAAAGGACTGCAGCCCACCATTCCTCCCATGGACCAAACTATGATGGTTTTACAAGAGCTTCCACACTATAATTGGTTGGAGGCTACCGTCTCCCCACACCTCTTGTTCCCTTCTGTACGGGGCATTTTAGGTCAAAATATAGTGGACACCATAAAACACACAACAGCCTAGTCCTAAAACTTATATCTCTGTTTCAGAGGGTAGGACGTTCCTCAGAGCGTGGCCACAGGGTGTATGTTTTGTCACTCAAGAACACCCTCTTGTAGGAACTACAAACTAAGTTGGTGGAAGGGGGGAAGGTTTCATTCTGAGGAAGTATCTATGGCCAAGATTATATTTTATCCCAGTGGAGCTTAAAACTCCAGCAAATGTACACCAGTGGTCCATGAGTGGGATGCCTGCCAGGCCTGTAAGGGCATGAGGGAGCCCTCCCAGCATGCCTCCCAGGTTGGGAGATGCAGCCATGCCTATTGCCTTCTAGTGTTGTATAGCCTGGGGAAAGCAAGCTGGTACTGCAAACCTCCTTGTTCAACTTTCAAACAAATATGCTGGCATAACCCCCAGTTAGTCACCAAGATAATTCCATCCATTATATACAAATTCCAAAACTAAAAATGCAACAGTAAAATGTGCCATTCTCTGCCACTGGAAAACATTTTTCTTCCCACCCTTCCCATTCCCTTTATAAGTGAAATAGTGGAAACTCTTGAATGACAACTTGGAAGGCTTCCTCAGAATGGGGTGGGGGCGGAGATCTAGCCCTATTGCTTATACCTGGTTTAAATTATGAACCTCTTTAAAAAATTCATAATTACAGGACAAATTTAAGGGGGCACCAGCTGTTAAGAAGAGATTATGGAACTTCCAATGAGAAATTCCACTATTTCCCTGCTTCCTTGGAAATTCCTATATACCTTTCCTGGAGGAGATGATGGTTATACAGTATTAGTTTTCAATTTTGCTTTGGAAAAAATTAATCAGTCCTCAAGATATAACTTGTGGAATGCCTTCAACATAATATTCCCATCACAAATTTCAACAGTAAGTGCAGGCATAGCGTTATATTAAGATGAGTCTCAGTAAGCATGGCCAATGGTGAGAGGTGATTGGAAGGTTATCCAATGGTGAAAGGTGTCCATTGAGCATGGCCAAAAGTGACATATGGTTGGAGCTGTAATCCAGCAATATCTGGAGGGCCATAGGTCTCCTGTCCTTGTTCTGTAAGCATCAACCATGCTTTAAGTATCCATGTCCTCATTTATGAACACAAGAAGCTGCCTTCTATGAAGTCAGAACATTGGTTCAGTTTACCCAGGTATTGTCTATCCTCCATGTCAGCAGGTTTCTAGGGTCTTGGCCAAGGGGTTTCTGATCCTTTTAACTGGAGATAACAGGTTTGAATTGGGAGCTGCATAAGCTAAGCATGTGCCCACCTACTGAGGAATGACCTTTATGAGAACTGACCTCCTGATTTGCTTCACAGGATTCCTTGGTTAGCTATGCAGGGCTACCTGTATATGTGGGGATCTGCTTCCTTCTTATGTCCTCTATGTGCAGTTGGATCCCATAAAGGAGGTGTGCACATGGAGCACTCCTTCTATACATGCCTCTGAGGCTCTTGAGAGAGCATGGAAGCACCAAGTGGGAAAACACCTCTCTCCTAGAAAAATTGCATAACTGTGTTCCAAAGGGGTGAAGACAAAACATGAAACTGTGCAACAATTGAAATATTTTTCCTTAAAATGATTATGGTATCCCATATCCTCAGCGGATACGTTTCCAGACTTACTGTGAATATAAAATGAACAACTTCCAGCCAATCATACCATAGAGTCATGCTGGAGGACCTAAAAGATGCTTAGAGAGAACACCTCTCTAGGCATCTACTAGGCCCTCCAGTGTGACTCTATGGTCAGCTTCTGGTGGAAATATACCATAGAGTCACACTGAAGGACCTAGAAGTTGCCTAGAGAGGCCCTTTTTTGGATGTGGGTAAGTGAATCTGCGGGTATTGGTCCCATGGATATGCGGGTCATATTGCAGTTTTTCTTACAAATGACAGTAAGTGGGAGGGAGTATTATTCCACATTCAAGTTTGTGGGTTGGCTGTGCAGATTCAGGACATATCTCTTGACAGAATGCATTATGTGGAATTTACAGCACATATTGATGCAGCTGGCATGCATAATTTTAAGAAATGGACTCCTGCATTAGGAGGTGTATGCATATCACATACCTATTTTCTACATAGCTACATCACCTGATGCTACCTCCCCAGCCCACCTTGTAAGCACTGGATCTCCCCCTAGCAGAGGGTTGGGGGGGGGAATCAGTGGGGATGCCTCCAGCTATTTGCCTCTAGCTGGATGCACTGCAACAGGCATGCACAGGTATCTCCAGAGGTCCTCAGGAGTAGAGGAAGTCCTTGCAGCATGTCCAGCTAGAGGAAAATAGCTAAACACATCCCCATCAATCCTCCTGCTCTCCTGAAGCACAGAAATGTCTGTGCTGGGGGAGTTGTTTACAAGGTGGGTTTGGGGTGGGGCACTTTGGTCATTGTGGAGACTGGAACAGAATTCCAACCTTCACACACACAAAAAGTGAGTTGCAAAGGTGTAAGCCTGACTTTGCCATTGTAATTTGTCAACAGGATGCTGGCCATGGTGAGAAAAATTCAAGGACAATAGAACCACCAGAAGATGTTTGGCATGACAATTCATGAAATGATGGAATCGATCAGGTACCTGCAGCTCTCTAGCTATTGTTGGACTACAGTCCTTTTCATGCTTGACTATTGGCCATGCTGGCAGGGGAGTTGGAGTCCAGCAGAAGGAGGCTCTTGCTCAACCTTCAAGTTATTAAGTGAAAATGTCTCTCAAGGAAATCGCAAGCTCCATGTTCCAAATTCTTCTAATGTTCACCAAATCATGGACTCATAGCATTCTAAAAATAGTGGGGGGATCAGCAAAAGGGAGCCAGCCCCCCTCTGCAATTCAAAGTCTTGCCCTGGCCTATGAACATTCATGAATAAGTCATATAGTCCTTTGCTATATTTGCTGTAACGCACCAATATAACCACTGTTTGAGAACATATCTCTATGATTAGAGAGAGGGTAAACTGGCTCTGGGAATGGTTGAGATATTGCCAGGGGATGTTGTCAGGGGATGATAGGACATTCAATCCCCAGCAGAAGCCCACCAACTCCCGATACATGTCAGTTACCCATCATGCCTTACAGAGGTCTCTTTCATGCTGCAATAGTGCTTTGAATCCACTTTAATGGCCATGGCTGCAGCCAGAGATATCTTGAGACTTGTAGTTTGAGGAGGCAGTAGAGCTCTCTGGCAGAGGATGCTAAAATATTTCATGAAACTGCAAATCCCAGGATTCCATCAGATGGATCCATTGGGAGTAAAATTGCTATAATGGTGTAGTGTGAAAGAGACCACAGTGTTGCTAGCAGAGCAGTATGGGAAATGGGAAGAGCTGTCTGCTAACCCAGGTGAGTCCCCAAATATAAGATACAAACCCACCAATATAGCTTGGGAAACTTTGGCCCTCTAGATATTTTGGGCATCGTCTCTGAGAAATCCTAGCCAGTTGCCAGTGATAAGGGATTATGAGAGTTTATCATCTGGATAGCCAACAATTCCCTGTCCCTGATATGAACACACAGGTTGGGGCCCATCTGAAAGCACTTTGCTCTTGGCCCCTCCAAGTTTGACCTGGACCCATTTAAATGGTTCTTTGCCATTCTGCTTCTCACATTCTTAACCAGTGCAGAATCAATGAATGATACAATCTGATGCACATCTAGTCTACTCGGAAGTAAGCCCACTGACTTCAGTAGGACATATTTCAGTGACATGCTATTTGATTGCAACCAAATAATTGTTTTTTCTCTCTCCAAGATGTTCACTGCTGCTTTCAAATGCATTTAAAAGTGTTACAAGGATGAATTAAAGTAATATTTCTTTCTTACCCATCATTGAATGGACTAGTTTTAGGTTAGGGCCATCATGTAGTTAAAACAACCTTATTGGAGTAATTGTTTGAAGTGAATATTGAAACAACCAGTTGCATGATCCTGAATAGATTTCAGTATGGGAAAAACATTCATTTAAAAGGAATATTTTTAGATTGATGCAGATGTTTGGGAAGAGGTCTTCTGACACACAGGAAGAACACCTCTTCGAAGATGGTTCTTGCTATCTGAAGTTTTGGTAAACCGTTGCATTAAAAATAAACAAATTAAAATCTGCTACCTGATTCAGTATAGACACTGATGGCTTGAAATTCACAATCACAGTTATGAATGCATAATCTAGAGTTACTCATTTGTAATGATTTATATTCATAATCCCTACATATTTGATAATGAAGGGAATATGTAAGGATTGTAAAAGTTCCCCAATTCTGACTTACAGGAGCAGTTGTTGCAAGCAGCAGGGATCTGTTCTCCTGTTGATCAGGATGCAGTAGACTGGAGTTTCCATCCTGTTCTCAGCAGAGATCTCCAACACAAGGAAGAATTGCAACAGGGATCCTGCTTCTGACTTTCGCACTAGAGATTGTTCATGGGAAGGGGGCAGAAATGCCAGTATGCTGTGCCCCAATTGACAGGAGAACAGACTCCCATCACTTGCAGTGGCCATTGCCCAGTTAGGCCAGGACGAGGGGGGGGCGGAGATGCTGCTTAGTTGTCAAGTATACTTAACTATATAGTTGACCTAGAATCTCAGCCTTTGTTTTTGCTCTACCCAATAGGTTTTAATTAATTAATTATTCCAAAAACATCTTCTCCAACTTGGGCTCCTCTAGATGTCTGAAGAACATTAGAAGAGCCATGCTGGATTAGACCAAAAGCTTTTCTAGTCCAGCATTCTGTTCCCATACTGGCCAACCAGAGAGCTGAAGCAAGCCAGAGCAGAATATCAGTGCAGTGGCATCTTTTCACTTGTGTTCCCCTGCAGCTGATACTGACACACATATTACTTCCAATACTGGACCAATTTTCAGCCATTATTGCTATTAAGCATCCAAATACCCATAATCTTCCATAGGTTTGTCCAGTCCCTTGGTAAAGCCATGCAAGATGGAGGACTTCAGTACAGCTGATGGAAGATTTGGCCTACAATTCAAGTCATCCTTCACCATTGGCCATGCTATCGCGGGGTTGGCAGGAGTTGTAGACTAAAATATCTTGAGGAAACCATGTTGGGCAAGGGTGATTTAACCAAAACATGCACTCCTAGGTACCCTTTCTGGAAAGGAAACCCCGCTGAACTCAACGGGACTGGCTTCCCAGTAAAGCTGCATAGATTTGTGAAGTAAACACTGTAGCCCTCATTTCAACTAGCAACTGTCTGTGCAAATCTGGAGTAGTTGAACCAGTTTGGTATGGATTTTCACCAGGGTTGAGAAGAAGGGCTGTGGGGGTGGGGAGCCAAGGCATCCCATAAGCTCTCACTTTTTGCAGCCGCTTGACTGACATTTCAGAAGCGCCTCAAGGGGCAAGAGGGATTTTTTTCTGAGTGGGGAAAAGAAACAGGAATGAAAGACATTCATGATTCATTCATACCGGAACAACAGTATGTAGTATATTTCTAGCCAATAGATATAAACAGAAGGGAATGACCAACAGATGACTGCCAATCAAAAGGGAGGGAGAGGGGGTGGAGAGGGGGAAATATGAAATTTGGTAATGAATTAGCGGATGTGTTGTTGGTTTTTAAGTTACACGTTTATGTTCACCCTGGGATGGCAAATGAAGTGAAAACTGTGTACCTCAGAACTATTTTTCCCCCCTCTCAGTTCCATTGCCTTTAAGGTTACTACTAATCTAAAGTCACCCTCCCTGCTCATGCACCTTTCTGGATATTTCTTTTCTTTAATTAAATATAATAATAATTAGAATTATAACATGACTTTCCCCCCCCCCTCTCTCTCTCTTTCTCTCCAAAAGTCTTCTTGCTTCCCAGGCAGTCTTCCCCATCCCCTCCCTCACCATGTTTCATACAGTACAAAGGGTTCCAGCTAAAGGACATGGCCCCAGATTTTGTGGAGAGGGAGAAATGGGAAGGGACAAAGTGGGAATGCTCGCTTGGAAACTGTAGCTATCTTAAAATATTTTGCAGTTCTGAGGGCCCTTCGGTTCACAAGTCATGGTGAAGCATGCCGTGAAAAAGAACAGGGTGTTCTTCAGTTGCTCCAATTCATTTCACAACATTGGCAAAACCCCCAAAATGGCAGCCATCGGAAACTCCACCTAAGGCTGAGCTGTAAGAAAACTCTCACTTCCATTGTGATGGTGGCCAAGAAGACACCGAATGAAGGATTCGTGAAGAGGGGGAGATGGCCAATCCTTTCTATCTCGGTTTCGCTCCTGGGCTCAAGGGTGGCAGTGTAGTTTTTGAGGGTTATGGGTGCCAGTTCTGTACTTTCCAACAAGACGTGTGCATGTGGGTTTTTAAACTAGAGTCTCCCTTAATTTGATGCTCCTGTTATCACAGTGCCCAAAGTCAGTGCGAAGGAAGAGCAGAAGAAAATATGGCTGTAAGAGTCTTGGCTGAGGAACCAGGTTGTGGGGAGAGTTACTCACGACAATCAGTGTTCTTTTCGGGATCCTTTTCTTTGTTGTTGTTTTGCTTTGTTTTGTTTGCTTTCCTTGAATTTCATGAAGCAAAATACGAACTCTGCATAGAGTACAGCCTGTCAATGGGATTTCCTACCCTAGCCTGCATGGAGTTTACTTCCGAGGAGGCCAGGAAACAGTCGCTCAAGCTAGTTAAAGAGGTATCGCTGTCGATGTCGTGGAAAATGGAGTCGTTTCCTGTAAGTTGGGAAACAAAGGAAATGCAGACACATTAGTTGGTTGGGAAGCTCAGAGAAGGAACATGAGGGTTTCTAAAGAAACCTGATCCTCGTGTGCAGAAAAATCATGGGTTTGTGGCTTTTCCTGGCTAGTACCATTTCAGATGTAGATGTGGAAGTCTTGTGTTTAGCCCATGACTAGGGAAAGCATGGCTTGTGAGATACATGCAGCACCAGGGTGGATATTGTGGACTCCAAGCCTTCTCAGTTTTGGGGTTCCCCCCCCCAAACAACCCCTATGTGATGTGGGAACAATTTTGCCTCATTTCCCCCCACCCCAGTTATTTCAGGGCCAGGAGAAGCCTTTTTTCCAATAGGAAGTTGAATCTGAGTCACTTTATCACACCATACTCTTATAGTGCTATTACTCCACCTTAACTGCTCTTGCTCCTCCTGTGAAATCCTGGGATTTGCAGTTTAGCGAGGGGCATTGAGCATTCTCAGCCAGAAAGCTCTTAGGTTTCACTAAGCTACAAACCCCAGAAATGCATAGGAAGCAGCCAGAGCAGTTAATGTGGAATATTAGCACGATAACAATGCAGAAAGTGCGGGATGAGTCCTTCCTGAATCTTCGTTTGCGAAGAAAAGCCAGAGAGAGAACAATGTATCATGATAAAGTCCTAATACTGTTGGAAAAATTTCTGTCCAGGGCCTAAAATGGTCCAGAGACAGCCAAAAGCAAGGCAAAATTGCCTCTGTGTCCTCTAGGGGCATTGTAGGGTGTCTGTGGTTTTTAAGGGGGTGGGTGGGTTACATCCCTCCAAAGTCCTTTAGGAGATCAATGTGGTCTCCCAAACCATAACTGTTGCTCAGCTCCTACTCTACACCAGCAGTTCTCCCTGCAAGAAGAAAAGCAGCACACCCGAGGGGCTGTGCTAATTTGCTCCCTCCCTTTCTTTCTCCTTATCTAATACACAAAGGGATTGTCTAAATGGCAAAAATACATATTGCTTTGCTGTATTGTGAAGGAAAGGGGCCAGACCCAGCAAAAATTCTGCAGGGAAAGCCTTTGTGGCTTTCTCTGGAGTTTTTAAAAAAACAGCGAGGAGGATGCACATTCCTGCTTTTTGGGACAAATTATTTGATATGAATCGCTTTCCTATACAAGAGGAAGCACAAACTTGATTGGCTGGACAAGCACAGCAGGTGAGGCTTGCTAAAAGGATAAGCATCCTCTGCCGCCATGTTTGAGTTTCACCTTAGCGAGTGATCACTAAGGTGATAAAATAGGGTTTCGTTTTCTCTCTCTCTCTCTCTCTCTCTCTCTCTTTTGTAAAGGTGAAATATTGCTTTTGCGCACTGTGGAAATAGGTTTTTTAAAAGAGTTTGGCAGCAGATTTAAAAACGTGAGTAATTCACTCATGGCTGCCATCTTGATCAGAAAGCATGAGAAGTTTATGGGGGCTGTGAAACCTTTAACACAAGTTGCAGCTGCTGTGAATTGCTATTACTGTGGAGCAAATCCATTTCTTTTGGCCTCATATAGACAACCTGTATTGACTTTTTTCTGGACTATACCATTCCCATTTGCAGACAAGGCATCTCATGTAAGACTATTCCTCCTAAAGCCAAAACTGTTTCCACATGGAGAAAACAGGAGTCGATGGGAAAACTTAGAACCTTCCTCCTTTTCATGCCAACTTTCTACATGTAGTCTGAAGTGGTACAGTCCATGCAAATCCTTACACGTAGCATGTGGAGCCTTTCATGCTACGTGCTCTTCCCATTGTGACTTGTCATATCAGAAACCTGAGATGTCAAGTGTGATTACCATATGAATTCATGATGTTAGCAGGACTGATGTGATGCTCAAAAATGCACCCATTACTGGGCTGCTCCTACATCACAGAGGTAAGGTCACGATGGAGGCCTGGATCATGATTTAAGCAAACTTCAGATGAGGATGCTCAGATGCTTCCTCAGGAGATAAACACAAAAATAGGAGTCTTCCTCTGAACACATCTCTGTGCCAGAGAATCCCTGATAGCAGAAAGCTAGCATCTCAGGGATAGGGCTTGTAAAACTAACATACCTTAACCTTCCTCCTGTTGTGCTAATGAGGTCTATGTGCAAATAAACACTTAAATAAAGGGTGTGATATTAAACAAGCACACACACACACATTTCATCATATACATTCTATTGGTGGGATAGCCATAAGAAAGACTGTACCATCTACATATTTGCAAGTTTAGATTGCAGGGGAAAAAATCTAAGTGGGTTTTACTAAATATCCATATGCAATCAAGATAAGAGAAAACCAGTTCCAAAAATTTATTTCTTAAGACTTCTACTAGCTCATAGAATCATAGAATTGCAGAGTTGGAAGAGACCATGAGGGCCATTCAGTCCAACCCCCTGCCATGCAGGAAATCATGGTCAAAGCGTCCGTGACAGATGGCCATCCAGCCTCTGTTTGAAGACCTCCAAGGAAGGAGACCCCACCACGCTCTGAGGGAGTGTGTTCCACTGCCGAACAGCTCTTACTGTCAAAAAGTTCCTCCTAATGTTGAGGTGGAATCTCTGTTCCTGGAGCTTGCATCCATTGCTCCGTGTTCCAGTCTCTGCAGAAGCAGAAAACAAGTCTTCTTCATCCTCAACATGACACCCCTTCAAATACTTAAACAGGGCTATCATATCGCCTCTTAACCATCTTTTTTCCAGGCTAAACATACCCAGCTCCCTAACTCTCTCCTCATAAGGCATCATTTCCAGACCTTTCACCATTTTAGTCACCCTTCTCTGGACATGCTCCAATTTGTCAATATCCTTTTTGAATTGTGGTGCCCAGAACTGGACACAGTATTCTAGGTGAGGTCTGACCAAGGCAGAATAGAGCAGCACTATTACTTCCCTTGATCTAGACACTATACTTCTATTGATGCAGCCCAAAATCGCATTGGCTTTTTTAGCTGCCGCATCACACTGTTAACTCATGTTCAACTTGTGGTCTACTAGGACTCCTAGATCTCTTTCGCATGTAGTCTCATTCAGCCAGGTCTCCTCCATCCTATATCTATGTATTTCATTTGTTTGCCCTAAGTGCAGTACCTTACATTTCTCCGTATTGAATTTCATTTTGTTAGCTTTGGCCCAGCTCTCCAGTCTATCCAGGTCAGTGCGTAGAATTATCTCAATTTGTGGAGATGGATGTGGGGTGGGGAAACAAGGTATGGATTTTGCCAATGACTTGTTTGCATTGCAGTCTGGAGCATTTAAGAAGAGGGTTTTTGTTTTTCTGGGGGTGGGGGGAAAAAGAAAGAAGGAAAGAAAGGAAGAAAGGAAGGAAGAAAGAAAGAAAGAAAGAAAGAAAGAAAGAAAGAAAGAGGGTTCCTTTTTTAACTGACATGAGTAAACAATCTGTGGGAAGTGGTTTGGCAAAGCAGAAGAGACTCAGCATACCATCGCCGGAAACTGTGGCTCCCAGGAATTGCAGAATCCCAGTCATGTCAGTGACAAAACGGGACTCACTGGAGTGAGGAGGTGGGAGAAGCAATGTGTTTTTAAAATGTGTTCTAGGAATGTAAGCTTTTCTAAATCCACTGCATCCTTCCCTCTGCACCAGTGGCTCTTAACCTTTTCCTTACCAGAGACCCCCTTTAAATATCTTTTGTTCCCACAGACCCCCAAGATTTAAATCAAGATTAATAACACCACCACCAACAATAACACCATTGATTAAACCTTCCCTCACAGGCACTGGAGAGGGAGGGAAGACTTATCCTGTTTCTTCCTGCAAGTTTGTGACTGGAACAGATGGAATGGCAATGCGCAGACCAAGCGAGCCAGCCAATCTTTGCCTTGGCTCCTGTCATGTGGCCACTCTACTGCAGGCAGGAGGTGAGGTGAGCAGCTTTCCAGCCTTTGTGGACCCTCTGTGGGGGGTCCCTGGACCACAGCTTAAGAACCACTGATCTCGATCAACACAGTTGCCTGCATTTGTGGACTTTCTTTTGGGTGATGGCTGGGGTGCTGTCATGATGAGCAGACACTCTTCAAACTTTGACACTGTACCACTGGCTGTACTGTTACAGGTAACAAAGAAAGGCAGATATAACTCATGGATGAATCAATAGCATGTAGGATTTGCTGTGGCAGAATATGGCATAGGCCTCTGGCTTGCATGCCTTGTAAAGGGGATTGGAGATTTTTTTTTGGGGGGGGTGTCTTTTGCTGACTGCTAGCCATCACTGTTGGTAGCAATCCTTCCATCAGGCTGTAGAGCCAAGAAACAGAAAAGAATGAGGCCTGTTCCACTGATTCTACTGAGAGAAAGAATCATCTTTGGTCTCTTCTCAATTGTACCAACACCAATATCAGACTCCCTAAACTATTTCCATCCCAGGTGATCACAACAAGGAGTGTAACTTTAAGAAGTGGAGCTTGGGTTCATTTTTTTTCCTCCTCCTTGTCTTTTCCTTGTGTGTCGTGCCTCTAAGATTATAATCCATATGGGAGGAGCTATCCTGCTACTAATGTTTATAAGCTGCTCCGGGAGCCCTTTTAGCACCTTAAGTAAAGTAAGTAAAGAGTAATGACTCTTTAAGTAATTGAACCGAAAAGAAACTAGCTGTACCCAGCGTAACATATGCCATTATAGTAGATTTGAAAGGTTCACACAGTTCAGTTACACACTATTATTTTAGGAAAAAATATTGTATTGTTTTACATGTGGGTGGTGAGTGGCTGAGGGAGTGAGAGGAGGGGGGATTGGTTGGGTATGTGGCCAATCAGCACACTGGGAAAGGAAACATACCCAAGCGGTTTATATATATAGATGTTCTCTAAATGAAATCATGGTGTGCAAAAGTAGCACATCCTTAACCGGTAGATGCTGAGGATGAGCATTGCCTCAGGGTAATTGCCTCAAATGCCTGGATAAAGGTAGATCTTCAGTCTGATCCACTAAGGAAGATTGTTCAGTCTGATAAAGGAATAAATGGATTGTTGGCACATGCATCTATCAGCAACCAGCAGCCATGAGAACTAGATTACCAGATATCTAGGGAAAGATTACAGCAATGTGGCCTACATGAAGCTGCCTTTGAAAAGTGTTTAGAAATGCAGTAAGTAGAAAATGAGGCAGCCAGGTTGCTTACTTGTGCCTGCTTTTCAGACCCAAGCATACTGTGCCAAGTGCAGATGTTTATGTAGCTGAAATCACAAGAGGGAGGTTTAGGGAACCCTGAGGTTTGCAAAAGTTCATAAGAAAGAAAGGAATATGAGGGGGGGGGGAAGAATTGAGAAGCTAAAGCAGGGGTATTGTCAGTGCATTGGGCTAGGACTCTGGGAGACTAGAGTTCATTGCCTGCTCAGCCAAGGAAACTCACTGGGTGACCTGGGGCAAGTCACACTCTCTCAGCCCAAGAAGAAAGCAATGGTATACTTTCCCAAAATTTCACAGATGAAAATCGGGACATGTGTAGCCAAACGACATCAGAGTGTGGTCAAGAAAGCAAAAGTTATTAATGGTGAAGAACAGACAAGCTAGGAGAGACTGCAGCAGTTTGCTTTTGCTTGTGGCTACATGGAAGAGCAAGATGTTGCTCCTCTCCTCTCCTCTCCCTTGAAGGGATGTCTTCAAGCAGCCTCCATAACTTGTCTATCCACTACCACATCAGGCAGAATGCTGCATCAGATGTGGTTTGGCAAGAGACCAAGCTACTCTGTTGCTTACAGGCTCCTTAGCAACGAAACAGACAATGGAATACGAAGCTCATTTCTCTGTTGCATTTTTACAGTCCTTTGTGATCCATTTGAACTCTTCAAGCCTCTAAACTGAACTCCACTCTATGAATCCTGGGGAATGGAGTTTGGCAAAAGTGCAAAGAATTCTGTTGTAAGGAGCTGGGCATGCTCAGCTTGGTGAAGAGAAGACCAAGGGTGACATGATTGCTCTCTTTAAAAATGTCAAGGACTGTCACAGACAGTCACTAGAGTGTCAAGGACTGTCACAGACAGTGCCGGCCTGTTTTCTGCTGCTCCAGATGGTAGGACCAGGTCTAATGGTTTTAGGTTACAGGAGGGCAGATTTTGATTGAACATTAGAAGGAACTTTTTGACAGTATGAATGGTTCAGCAATGGAACCAATTGCCTAGAGAAGTGGTGGGGTCTCCTTTTCTGGACATCTTCAAAAAGAGGCTGGACAGCTACCTGTGGAGGATGCTTTAACTGGAGATCCTGCATTGAGCAGAGGGTTGGACTCAATGGCCCATATAAAACCCCATCCAACTCTTGTATGATTGCATGATTCCAAGCCCCTCTTGCTCCTTCAACAACCCAAGACCCCTGGTTCCCAGACCTACAGTTCACAGAGAAAGGGGATGACTAAGAATGGAAAAACTATTTAAAATATTTCCAAAAGTTGTCAAAAAAACCATATTTTTTTTGCATGTTGAAAAAGCCTGATGAGAAGGATCCTGGACTGATGAGAATCATTACAGTTTGGGACGAGGGACAATATCACACTACGCTGTTATAGCGCTATTATTCCAATTTAACTGCTCTGGCTGCCTCCTGGTGCATCCTGAGATTTGCAAGGGGGGGGGGCTTTTAGAATTCTCAGCCAGTGAACTCTTAGGCCTCACTAAACTACAAACCCCAGAATTCCACAAGAGACAGCCATAGCAGTTAAAGTGGAATAATAGCACTATAACAGTGTAGTGTGATCAAGTCCTTAGTCTGTGCAAAATTCACAGGTTTTTATTTCCATAGAAAACAACAGCTTCTGCCCAGAAAACAGCTTTTTCTGCACAGGACATAATATTTCTATGTCGAAGTATTATTTTCTGCACAGAATATGCAATTTCCAAGGCAAAAAATGCTATAATTTGAGACTGATTCTGTGTGAAATTTGTGTATAGTTGATTTGCCTAGAAATCAGCATTTTTTTTTTCTGGTGCAGGAAACAGAATAGAAACTACATAGAATATATCATTTTCTGTGCAGAAAATGCTGTTTTCTGTGCAAAACAACTATATGCATTTTTTTGTACAGAATAAGTCCCAAATTACGAATTAGGCTTTGGAAGCTATGTGGATTTTGAAGCCTTTGTTAGAGCAGAAAGAAAATTGCTAAAATTACTCATTGCTTCCTTTCGGAAGAAATTTAACGAAGAACTACTGTCCTAGGAAAGACTCCCAAATTTTGGACTTTATTAGACTCAGCAAATATGACATCATAACAACACCCAATGAACACAAAAGGGCGCCTGTTTCACACGACGTCATGCTTTCGTGATTATGTGTTGAAAATAAGCCATCCTTTTTTATTGATGGATCAAACCATCAATTGATCTTCTGTGGCATTTTTTTTTTTGCATAATTGTGAGTGTGTGAAACCATGCCTCGTTCTGCTGGTGTGATTCCAGCTTCAATGGGCAATCCTTGCAGAACACTTCCAGGTGACAATGTGAAAACTAGCTATGGGATGCTCTTTTTATGAACCTCCCCATTTTACAGGCAAGTTTTTAAGTGTGTTTCAGTGCTTTTATGTTTGTTTTGTTGTTTAATTTAGCTGTTTTTAGACTTTAAAGTGTGCTCACATCTTCTCGCAAGAACCGCCGAGATCACACACGCCAGCCAACGAGGAAGTACGGGACTGCTTTTTCACATTATGATGGCAACGTTTGATAAAAAGAGTTATTTTACCAGCACACTTGCAGTTTAAAATATGATGGCAAAGAAATGTTTTTAGAGGCTCGTCTGATAAAGTCCTAAGTTAAATACAGAAGCTGAGATCCTATTTGGCACTGCAGAGCAAGAAGCTCCACCAGAAAAGTTGTGTAGACATCCATATACACCAGATGCCAGTTGGGCAAAGATGTAATGAAGCTAATCAGAGGCCGTTTGGTCTGGGGTGGAGCTATACCTGGTGCCATCTAGCTGCTGATGTACACCCGGGCAAAACCATTGCATAACACGGTACCAGGTACTTTCTTGTGAAACAACCTGTAGATCTACATACACTGGTGTAACCCCCATTTATGTCAGCTTAAGTCACCAAGAAGATTTCATCCAGAATAACAATACCCTCCACCTCCCAATGCTCATGAGATCTGCTAGCAAGGCTACAGTGACAATACATCAGTGTAAGTCCTAAATGGGGGCATTGTCATGTCAGAGACTAAGGACTTTTTGAGACGCAAAAACATCATCCTGAGGGATCAGGAGAGGTACGCAGCTGTTCCACAGCAGGGGGCCAGTTTCAGACTATGCCGTCCTCCTCCCGTCGTCGTCCATGTTTGATTGAAGGAAAAGGCGCCACTTTTTACTCACAGGAGTCCTTCGTGAGTAAAAAGTGGCGGCTTTTCCTTCAATTGAACATGGAAGGAACATGGACAACGATGAGAGAGGGACAGCGTAGTCTGAAACTGGCCCCCTGCCATGGAACAGCTGTGTACCTCTCCCAATCCATCAGGACAACTTTTTTGCATCTGAAAAAGTCCTTAAACAACCAATACCTTTAACATCTGAGAGCTGGAGAGCTACAGTAGGGCACCCATATCCACTGATTCATTATCCAATTATTCAATTATCCATGAGACACAAAACAGCACTCCTACCATAGAGTCCTCCTAGAAAATATGTCATCTCTAGCCATTTTCTAGGTCCTCCAAGGCAACTCTATGGTATTTTAAACTGGAAGTCCCATTATTATAAATGGTGTTTGCTATTATCCACAGTTTTCAGTATCCATGGGTCCCCCCAGAACCAATCCCCAGTGGATATGGGAGTCCTTCTGTACTGTTAATTTGCAGGCTGCTATGCTATTCTTGAGGACCAGTTTATATAGTGCACAGTGCATATATACAAGTTGCCCCCATACCTGCGGAACCAATATCTGCAGTTTCAGGTATCCACAACTGAAAAAATAGGGACACATACCATAGAATCATGCTGGAAAATGCCTAGATAGGCGTCCTCTCTAGGAATTCCTAGGTCTTCCAATGCAACTCTACGGCATGTTTGTACCAGAAGTCCTTTATTTTAACAGGGTTTGCTATTATCCGCAGTTTCATTTATAAATGGTAAGTCTGGGAACATATCCTCCATGGATATGGGGGGGGGGGCACAACCTGTATTAAATATCTGAAATAAACAATGCTTTCACTGGAGCCTATGTATAAGTAGTCTGAGCTGGAGAAGAAAACTCTTAACTCACTACTATGACTTTACTAGTGCACTTTATTTCCTTGTCCCTTTCCTTCCTCCCCACTCCATATTTCCATGTGACTATAGCTGTAACAATGACAATGACATTAGGAAGATCCCATTCTCCTTCCTTGGCATGTGAGTTGGAGGCATTATTATTGTAAGGACCCAGGCATTAGGAGTCCTGGGAAGTGTATTTTCTCCAAGGGAAATGACATTTCCCAAAATCCTTGTCATCTAGGCCATGGCTATAGTGCCAAGAGAGAATCCCCTGCAAAAATACATTTAAAAAGATGTATCAGTTTACTGTCTCAGCTAGGCAGGTTAAAAAGGACTGGAATTTAGGGGAGAGATGTGCTGGAGAATGGCCAGGGGTGTAGCTATGGGGGGGGGGATGAGGGCATTACTCCCCCCAAAAGAGGAATTCTATTCCCTAAATGAAATTTAACCTTCAGTCTCCAAGTTTCCAGCCTAACAACACCTTGAAATCTCAGCTGAGGATCCAGAAATACAATTGAAGCTGCCAAAGAAAGGGGCAGGACCAACACACAGAAGAAGTCTAGGTATGGTTTCCAGTGTCTCACTCTGCAATGCAAGAAATTTGGTGAAGGAAAAACTCATTTGGAGAGAGAATTCTTACTTGGAGGGCAATGCCCTCATTTTGCCTCCCCATGCCCCCCAGCAGCTACTTTTCTGGGGCTGGCAAAGAACCAGGTGGGAAATTAAGAGCTGGTTACCCTCCCTGTGGCACCACAGGGCCTCCAAGAGCTCATAATTGAGTTCAGAAATATTGCTTTCCTTGATTGGAAATCCAGTGGCAAGGATCAGTGTTCATTTCAGCAGGTTTCTGAACAAGCAGTGAAGGAAGGAGAGGCTTGTTAAAGCCACCTTTGAAAGTCTTCTGATCTCTTTGCTTGTGCTGGGCCTCGTCGGAAGTAGGAATGGTCGTGGATTTTGTTTGGACTGTCTTTTGAAGCAGATTGGGCATGAATCTCCCTTATGAATGAATACCAGTTATACTTAGTGTTTTACCCTTGTCCAAATTTTGCAATGCTCAATTTGGGGCTCAAAAAAGGGAGAGAACTCTTCCAAAATGGATTTTCAAAATGATTGCAGATTAATGGGAAGACAGTGTTGGGCAGTACAGAGGAAGAAACTGTCATGGACCTGAGAAAGTCTGATCAGTTGGTCCCAAGATGGAACTACTTCTACAGGATTCCAAAACAAGCAAAATAAATAAATAAATAAATAAGGTATGCATTGGAATAATTAAAGCATTTGAATCAAACCACTCCCAGGCCCTGCCATCCCTACAGTGGGCCCTCCGTATCTGGGTGATGGTGGTGGTTGTTAGGATAGCAAAAACCACAGATGGTTCCATCCTATATTAATCAATGGAAGCAGCCATTTTAAGTATGGAAGCCACCATTTGAGGTATGTGGCAGCACCATTTTAGGGATGGCCACTGCCATTTTAGGTGTGAATGACACCATTTTATGTATGCGGCAGCATCATTTTAGATATGGGTACCACCATTTTAAATATGCATTGACGATCTATAGCTGCTCAAATCCACGGATATTGAACCTGTGGATACAGAAGGCCCACTGTAAGAGACTTTTCCATGCTTGGAGCCAGCAAGCCTAGAAAGAAGGCTTGATGGTCCAACTTGGACATGCTAACACCAGCTGGTTCCCAGTGAGTCTTACCATAGGGGTTCATGTGGTCACCTGGCATTTGTGGTGGTGTGAGACCTTGCTGGAAGGGGTCAGTGGCGTAGCTGCTCTGATCCATCGCTACAATCTGCTGCTGCGGTGGCGCTAGTGGCGTGTACGACGTCATCATCCCTTCCATCCGGTTGGACATTACTTCTGCAAAGAAAGACAACCATCTTCACCTCATGTTTCATCAGTAAAATCATTGAAAATTGCAGCACACTTAGACTTCAAAGTTGCCACTGTTCTTATTAGAGCTCATTGATGTAAAAGAGGTGGGGTCATGCTCACAAATATGTTCATCAGCATCAAATTGTATCCCCCTTAATTACATTATTTGAGGTGAGGCTTGGAAGTACAAAGAATGAAAGTGTTTGCATTTACAGGAAACACTTGCCCTGATTGTCATTGCCATCAATTTCACAGTACAGAATCATAGAGTTGGAAGAGACCACAAGGGCCATCTAGTCCAACCCCCTGCCATGCATGAATACACAATCAAAGCATTCCCAACAGATGGTCATCCAGCCTCTGTTTAAAAACCTCCAAAGAAGGAGATTCCACCACACTCCCAGGCAGTGTGTTTCACTGCCAAACGGCTCTTACTGTCAGGAAGGTCTTCCTAATGTTTAGGTGGTATCTTTTTTCCTGTAGGTTGAGCCCATTGCGCCATGTCCTAGTCTCTGGAACAGCAGAAAACAAGCTTGCTCCATCCTCAGTATGGCATCCCTTTAAATATTTAAACATGGCTATCATATCACTTCTTAACCTTCTCTTCTTCAGGCTAAACATACCAAGCTGCCTAATCCACTACTTAAAGGGCATAGCTTCCAGTCCTCCTACCATTTTGGTCACCCTCCTCTGGACACATTCCAGCTTGTCCATATCCTTCTGGAATTGTGGTGCCCAGAACTGGACACATTGTTCCAGGTGAGATTTGACCAAAGCAGAATAGAGTGGCACTATTACTTCCCTTTATCTGGACACTAGACTACTATTGATGCATCCTAGAATCACACTGGCTTTTTTAGCTGCTGCATCACACTGCTGACTCAAGTTCAGCTTATGGTCTACTAAGATTCCTAGATTCCTTTCGTATATATGGCCATCAAGCCAGGTGTCCCCCATCCTATATCTGCACATTTCATTTTTACTGCCCAAGTGTAGTGTCCTACATTTCCCGCTATTGAAAATAATTTTGTTAGTTTTGGCCCAGCTTTCTAATCCATTAAAGCCATTTTGAATTCTGATCCTGTCCTATGGGGTATTAGCTACCCCTCTTAATTTGGTGTCATATGATCCCTATCTGGCTGAGATCAGCCACTTAAATCAGTAATTTTTGGAATCTGGAATTGATTTAAGTCTGCTGCAGAATAATCCTCTTCTTCCCCCCACTCTTCATAAGAAGGCACGGGTCCTTCACACCCATCAGAAATTTATTTGAAAGTTAAAAAAAAAACAAAAACAAATCTTGCCAGGGTGGCATGAGATGTTGCTACTTGTTGCCTTAAAATCCCCTCCCACGACCAAGGCTGCTGACTCCAAGGTGAAGCAACGCCCGTCTGATGACTGTGACATGGCTCATCCATATGCAGTGGTTTTTGTCTTGCATCCCAGCATGAAGCAAGGTATTGCAAGCTCTTTGGGGTGGAGGTTCATGTTTGTCCACTCCCTGCCACAGGAGTGTGCCAACTCTGACTGGCGCCATGCTGGGTGCCAACTTGGCCAAAGCAGATAAGAAGCATGCAATGCTATTGCAAAGAGGGAAGGAAATGCAAGGTGGGGAGGTGGAAGACAAGAGACCTAGCTGGTTGGGCCACCCCACTCCACCTGCCTTTCAGAGTCATGATTGGGAATGACTTGATAACATGGCTCATGTTTTGAATTTAGCAGGGGCTTAGAGGTACCAGCTTTGGCCCAGTGACTTGAAGCAGGATCAGACAATACAGATCAAATGTTGAATTCTGGACCTTATATTTGTTCTGTAATATCCTTTTATTAAAATAATATCAATTGTCTGAATTCCCCTGGTTCGTTCCAACTAGAGTAGGCTCATGTAATCAGTTCTTGAATGGTCAGTCAATGCATGGGTAAATCTCCTTGCTTTAATGCTGGGTGGGCTAAAAGCAGATCTTGGGCTACATGTAGCCAAAGTGTCCCAAAGTGGGCGGGGGGAGTGTGACCCCAGACATTCCCTTGAAGCATCCCAACCTCCCAGACCCAATTTAAAAAAAACAAACAAAACCACGTGGGTTGGAATTCTCTGGGCTTGTCTATATAGCGAAAATACTCCACATAGAATTCGAGAAGACCTTTTGTCCTGATGGGATCCCACATCATTTCACCATATTTGGAAGAAGGGGGCAAAAACTCCAAATACTTTGCAGGAAAAACCTTCGCGGCTTTCCTTGTATTTTTTTTTTAAACTCTGAAAGAAATGAGCATTTCCTCTTGTCGGGACAGCTGATTCACTTTGCTGCACATTCCCAATAAGAGCCGAAGTGGAAAGCTGATTGATCAGATGTGTGCAAGGGGGTGGAGCTTGCTGGCAAGGCAAGTGCCCAGATCTGCCATGTTGGGTTTTTGCCATAGCTACCCACACAACTCAAGGTGTTTGCTTCATACGTTCCTGCATCGTCAGACATACAGTAACTATGATGGTAGAGCTCTGTTGTTCTAGTTACATCTGATGATGCCACCTCACAAAAGCCTGCCTTTTCCACCTGGCAATGCCCCAACTGAAGGGTGTCTGAAGTGCTGCAGATTTGAGGCATGGGGAAATGACATCTGCAGTGCTCTACTGGTTGTGGGGCACATCAAGAACAGGCAACTGGACAGGACCTCTTGGGGTCCTGCTGCTACTGGAACCAGGAAAGCTCTGCAGATCTGCAGTTGAGGTTCTGCCAGGCTGAAAAAGTAGGGTTTTGGAGTCATTCCTGTTATTAGCAGCCCTCTTAAGATCCATACTTTGAATACTCAGAAATACTCAGAATGCTCAGAAATGATGCAATGGAACTAGAAAAAGGAGGAAGGTAACCCTGACATAAACCCCAAATCATCAGCCCCACCAGTCCTATCCATATCACAACTGTGGCTTCACCTTGACCTAGCCGCTGTGAATTCTGCTGCTCCTGTTGCTGCTGATGCCGCCGGGCCAATTTCTTCATCTGAGAAGGAAAGGAAACCAAGAATAAATGGGTGCCTCTTGAGCAGAGTCAATTGTCTCCCCACTACACCCACAAAACACCTAGGTGGTGCTACATTTTCTGGGAACCTCTAGGGGAGGCAGTGGGCTCTCCTTCACTGGAAAAAATTAAAGGAAAGAAAGATAGGATGCCACCCTTTCAGGATCCCATAGATAATGGCAACTTGTGGCCCCCATGTTAGATGGAATCTGTTTTGGGTTTTAGTCCAAATTTTAAAAGTGCTATCCAAGGTTCTGAACCTATTTTGGGGGATACAGTTCATCATCTTGAGTTGCTCTTTTTTAAAAATTTAGATTAAAACCCATTGTGGACACACTGCCCTCATTGACATGGAAGCTTCCATTTGCCATTGCCCATAGTTGCATCCCATATTGCACATCCAACACTGAGCAAATAGTATTGGATGAGATCATGGGTAGTAACTGCATAGGGAGAAGGAGGTCCATTCTGCCAGCTATTGGAGCATGGGAGAATGAGCATTCCATCAGTCTTTGCAGGGACAGGCCAGGAGAGGTTACTTAGTTAAGTGCTCCTTGACTTACTGTGTATAGGTGAAACCATGGATAATAACAAACCCTATTAAAATAGAGGACTTCCTGTACAAACATTACCATAGAGTTGCATTGGAGGACCTAGAACATGCCTAGAGAGCATGCCTCTCTAGGCATTTTCCAGGACAACTTTATGGTATGTGTCCCTATTTTATGTCCCATGGATAACCGAAACCGTGGATATTGGTTCCATGGATTTGGTGTCAGAGTGGGGCAACCTGTACTTAGCTAAGTAGCTGGTACAGAATATGGACCCTTCATTTTTATTTATTTATTTTTAAATAAGAAAATGGGCTTTTGGGGTTGCCCATTCCAAACTGTATCCCTAGTTGCTACATTTCTATGTTTCACCCATCTTATTCTTCCTTTTCAAGACAGAATCTTACCTTTGCTCTTTGATTCTGAAACCAGACTTGGACAACACGAACGCTGAGACCTGTTTCAGCTGCTAGCGTCTCCCTAACCTGCAGGGAAGGCAAATGGTTGGAATGGGTTACAGAGCTGGAATTCATTGCCACTCGCTTAGTGGCAAATTCTGAAATAAAGATACTCATGATAGTTCCTCTAGGAGAGTCCAGCTACATTGATCCATACCAACACACTGGTTCTAACAGGTTTGCAATGTGAGTGGATCTTGATTGCTCATTCAAAGGCAAGCTGTTCTAAGACACTTTGCAATGCAAATGAAAAAGATCACCACCACAAGTTGTTTCATTTGCATTACAAATGTAAAAAGTTAACCACAACCAATCCACTCCTAAAACTACTCCAAGAACTACAGCTAAGCTCAAAGGGGGAAAGCAAGCTTGAAAGGTGAGAGCATAGGACATCATGGGCCTCTACTGACCATATTGTCCTGGTACATCAACTCTGAAAGCCCTGGCTCTAAGGCATCTATGGATTCTGCAATCCAACAAAATGGTTAGATTAGATTAGGCATTGCTCAGATCCTAGTTTTCCATGCAATTGTTGTGACGTGCAGAGGAATAAATAATAAGTTTCTTCCTGCACTGTTAGTGATAATAGTTTCATCAGAGAAGACACGAGACTGGATTTCAAACAGTCAAATGGTATAACGTTAATTTTATTTTTCTTGCTGTCTCCAGACTCTTGGGATTCAGAAAGCTTTCCATGTTTACCCAGAAACGTCTACTTTGTCCTTTTTTACAGTTGCATCAATGTAAGTATTTACAGAGCTTGGAAAAGTTTTTCCTTGGACTACAAATCCCAGAATTCCCCCAAGCACTGATTATGCAGGCTTGGATATTCTGGAACTTTGGAGGGGTTGTTATTTGTTTAAAGGAACTTCCCCTAGCTCTGACTATTGATACTGCATTGTGGTTTGAGTGTTGAATTCCCTTCCACTTATAGGCTGACCTACTGTGACGTAATGGAATGTTCACAACCATTCTGTACACTAAGGGAATTAGAATACAAGTTAGAAGACTTACAGTGAGATTTCTACGAGAAGGGAAGTTGTCAGTTTGGTAACAGATGAAAGATCATGCAGGACCTAGGGAAAAGCATAGCTTTGTGCTTGGAAGGTGAGGAGGGAAAAGAATTAAAGGAAACAATGAAACTAAGCAGGGAAGGAGACCAAAAACAAAGCAGATGAATGATGGATAGATAGTAGCCTATGGACTAAGAGCAAGTGAACAAGATATAGGTAAAGAAAAATAAAAAGGAATTGGACTTTACATACTCTGACTGGTACCAGCAATCTCCAGAGATTTAGATAAGCAGAGACCATTTCCACTCTTGAGAAGCACTTAACTCAAATATAACATCCTCATGGGCTCCCTAACTAGTTCCCAAACTCTTTCTGATGCTCCAATTTTGCTTGGAGATAAGAGGGCATGTAAAGATACTGAAAATTTGATAATTATGCATAAAACTGAGCGGTGCTTTGCAGGCCTGAAAGCTATCACATTGGGGCATGTATAATAATGGACCATCATAGAATCATGCCAGACGACCTAGAAAATGCCTAGAGTAGATGCCTCTCTAGGTGTGATTCAGTGGAAGTTGACCATAGAGTTGCACTGGAGGATCGTTGGATGCCTAGAGAGACCACCTCCAGTGTGACTTATGGTCCTCCAGATGCCTAGAGAGATCTTTTCCCTCAATTGTGGGTAAGTGAAACTGTGGGTACCGATCCCATTTAAACGGGAGTGACCTGTAATGTAATTGTTAGTGGTTACCTTTCAGCAATACTAAGGAGTTTCCACTTAAAATCCATACCTTCCGACAAGGCTTGGAAGACACTTCAAAAGAAGCTTTGAAAGCTCTCCTCTGTTGTGTTGTGAGTATCGTCCGTGGCCGCTTAGGTCTCCTTGGATCCTTCCCATCATCGCCACCCTTCCCTGGGTTTGCTTGACCTTTGGTTGGTTTGACGTCCCCATCTTCGTCGTCACTTTTCACTGTTGATCAATTAAAAACATGTAGGACAACTCATTTGCGGATCCTATTGGAGTCTTATGCACGTGTTAAGTTTCCCTATGGAAAAGGTTGGTCATTTTTAGCCAATGCCCAATGTCCACATTCAGTTCAAGACTGTGGAAATAAAGGTGTGCCTGCAATGCCATTGCAAATACCAATATGTATTTGGTTGTTTATTCAGTTGTGCATTTGGCTTCATGTTTCATAGTGTTGTCATTCAAGGCAAGGGCTGTGTAACACAATCAACCCATACCTCTTCAGGTGAAGATGATATAGGATTTCCTCTTCACTATGCTAACCTTGTCAGCATAAGGACAAATACACTGAGGTTCATCAAGCCCACTAGCGAAGCGTAAATCTCCACCAGCATACTTACACAATCATCCAGGGCACAGGCAGCTCCCTCTTCTCTACTTCCCCGCAAGTGTGCAAAATAAAAATAAAAATAAAAAAAATACTAGGGAGCTCCATTCCTCCCCCCACACAGCTATTAATTGGCTTTTAGGATGTCCCTGGAAGAATTCTGGCCATCTTTGTGCCTCCAGACAGCCAGTTCTGCATCCAGCTGAATTGGGACCAGTAGCTGGGCTGGTGAGATGGAACTGTGTCAAGAACCCCCTAGTTTTTAATGCACACTTGGGGAACAGCCACTGTAGAAGAAGGTAGTGCATATCTCCTTCCACAATGTTGCAAAAGAACGTATGCTCACCTGAATCGGAGTCATCAGGACTGACAGAGCTGAGCAAATCCTTCTCCTTCTCGTAGTCACTTTTGCAGAGCAGCTGCCCTTCCTTCAGCACAAACTCGTCTCCTTTCCTCAGCTGCCGCTCACAGACGCAGCAGCAGAAGCAGCTCAGGTGGTAAACACATTCCAGGGCCCGCATCACAAATTCCGTGGGGGCAATCTTCTCCATGCAGCCACTGCACTTGGCAGCAAACAGTCTATCAAAAACAGGAGGAGGAGAAAGATAGGGAAAACATTAGCTCCATAGCAGAAAAGATACTCACAGGAGATTATCAGACGCGTTAAAAGTGGCATTACATGAATGCCAGGAGATCGCAAAAGGTCTCCCTTTTCAGACAACATCATTCCCCCTCGTTATGCACCCACTCTCCTGCTGTTTCACTGGCACTGCTTTTTATTGATGGGAGAAGCTGTCAATAGATTCCCCATTCCGTTCCTGTCATGGATGTTCTTGTGAGTGACAAGGTGCTCCGTTATGCTGGTGAGATCCCAGCAACAATGGGCGGTCCCTGCCAAAACACTTCCAGGTGAGATTGGGACATCCAGGTAAGTGACACACTTTTTATGGACCTCCCCGGGTTACTCCTACCTTTTAAAGTATGTTTTGATGCTTTGTTCCACTTTTATTATTTTTTGTTATTTTTCTTTTTCTTTTTGAATTTCCTGCGCTCGCGTCTTTTTGCGCGAATCTGCAGAATTTCGATCCAGGAAGTGAAGGGAGCTCCATTAGAGCTCTGTTCACACCTGGGCTGTTGGAATGACGGGAGAGGAGGTAAGTGTGGTGGGGAGGGTGACTGTGGCGGGACAGGGGTGGGAGTGGAGACTGTGGGACAGGAACACTTTTTGCATTCCTGTCCGATAATCTCCTTAGGATCTGAGGTTGGACATCTGGGATCAATGGACCAATTCAATTTCAGGTCCACCATCTTAGACCCAGTCCAAGGTCTGTAAGTTTTCTGCATTTATCTGCAAATTTTGTTTAAAACCACACAGCTTTACATTTATGTGTTTATATGGAGCTTCCACTTGAAACAGGGGTTGGTAAAGTGTGGCCCACGAACCACTTGTGGCCCTTGGAACATTTTTATGTCTCACAGGGCTTCCCAGTGGTTAAACAAAGGTAAAAATTTTAATGTTTTGCCCCAGAATACCCTCAGAGTTCCTCTAGGCCCCCTCCCTCAGGTGCAAAATGGCCCAGGGGGCTTAAAAACATGGCAAAGGTGCCCCCACAGCCCATAGATTGTGAGCAAAAATTCTTTGTTTTTAGCATTGGGGTGGTAGTGGGGGTGCTAAGCCCTCTAGGTCTTTAGGGGGTTAATAACCCCCTAACCTGGATGTCTAATTTACTAAACTAAGTCATATAAAAAAAGCTTTTTTTCTCCAACAACAAATTGGCCTGATCCAGTCACACAGTTCTTATGGGCCACAGGCTGTGAGTCTAGCTAGGGGAAGACAGGGGATGGCAAGGACCCATCTGTCTGATGTCTTGATCCAGATTAATGGCTTGCTTGAATTGGAAACCTTTTGAGGGGTGATCTGCTCAGCTTCCATTTCAGCCCTTCAACAGGTTTACTGCCCTGTGTTTATATGCTAAGACTCATAATGAGCTGTGGTCTTGATCAAGAGATATCAGTCAGGCTGTTTGTCAAGTTCAGTTTCCTGTTGTGTGTGTTGGCAGATTTTTTTTTTACGAAAGAAAAAAAGTCTCCCACTAGTTGAGCTAAATTTGATATCTATTTGTGTGGGTTTATCCCACTCATTTCCACCAAGATAGCAAAAGCCCGTTCCCATTCTGCTTTTCTGGAACACCCCAAAACCCGTGTTGCTGAACCTCTAAGTAGACTAAGATTCACTGTAATTTCTTCTTGGCTGTAGAACATGTCTCGTGGCACCAGGTTTAAACTGGAATATATTTCCTCTCGAGAACCAATATCATGTAGTGATTTGAGTGTTGGACTCTGACTCTGGAGACCAGGGTTCATAGAATCATAGAGTTGGAAGAGACCTCAAGGGCTATCCAGTCCAACCCCCTGCCATGCAGAAATACAAATCCCTGCTTGGCCATGGAAATCTGCTGGGTGATCTTCGGCAAGTCAAACTCTCTCAGCCTCAGAGGAAGTCAATGGCAAACCTCCTATGAACAAACCTTGCCAAGAAAAGCCTGTGAAAGGGCAACCATACATTGGAAAGGCACACAACAACAATAACAATAATTTGACTGCCACAATTGTTGTCAGCCATTCTGAGATCTAATTCACTCTGCTTGTTGCAAAGCACACCCTTGCAAAGGAGAACAGAGCAGCCAAAACAACTCAAAACTAATAATCCCTACATCTGCAGAAGCAATATCCATGGTTTCAGTTATCCACAGCTGAAAAAATAGGGACACACATACCATAGAGTTGTGATGGAGAGGTGTCCTTTCTAGGCATCTTCTAGGTCCTTCAATGCAACTCTATGGTATATTTGTACTGGAAATCCTTTATTTTAATAAGATTGGCAGATACTGGGATCTGACTGTACACTGCAAAGTAAAATGTTTAGATTTCCTCAAGCGTTCCCCCCTTGCTGCAAAATGAAAATATTCCAAAAAATGTAGAATGTGCCAAAAATAGAATATTTCAAAAACAAAATATTGACTCTTTTATGGTAACTTGTTTCTGAGCGATGATAAAAGAAGGTGGGTATATTGTATATATAGTATATAGGGCTGGTACACACTTACATTATCATTCCTTGACTGGAAAATCATAGGGATATAAACCTGAAATGGATACTTTAGAGGACATCTAGATCAACCCCCTGCTCAATGCAGAATTGGCAGTTCAGAGTGTGACTACAACACCGCTGATACCCAGCCTCTGGTGAAACAGAGCCTACTGACTCACAAACAATCCATGAGTCATCCAACAATGCATACATTTTAAAAGTTTCTCCTTGAGTTTAGCTGAAGTCCAGTTTCCTAGCAGTTCCCAGCATGCCTGCAGCTGGCTCAAGAAATGTTGTCAAATGAAGCAAAGAACAATGTGACAACTGTGGTGGATTGTAATGGCTGTGGACCAGAAGCAAAAGGTAGACACCCCACACCTAGTTCCTGTCACATGGGAAACATACTCTCCAATTGTTCCAATTTGGCATGGACAGTCCTAAGTAATGCACTGTCACCCCATATTTTCAGCTGCTTTAAAAATGTCCTAGTTTCTCTTCGAACCTCCTACTTTTGCCCTTTATTATCAGTGTACAGTAGGCCCATGCATCAGTGGGTGATTGGTTCCGGGCCCCACCGCTGATAACGAAATCCACGGATAATAGCGAATACCATTGGAAATAATGGGATTTCCAGTTTAAAATACCATACAGTTGCCTTGGAGGACCTGGAAAATAGCTAGAGAGGACACATGTTCTAGGAAGGCTCTATAATAGCTGTGCTGAAACTGAAACCACAGATAATTGAAACCACGGATGGCGAATCAGCGGATGCGGGGGTGCTACTGTACTTCAATTGCTTCAAAACTGAGTTAGTTCACTAGGGCCATCAGGTCAGGACTATCTGAGATTTTAAAGCCAAAACCTGAGAACAAGGGATGTATTACAGAGTGGGGAGGCTCCAGTGATGTTACAAGTGACTTTATCAGATGCAGCAAATATGGCTCCATAATGATGCCTAATGGACGTGAAAGGGCGTGCATATCAGATGAAGTTGTCCTTTCGCAATCAGGTAATGTAAATGAGCCGTTCTTTTTTATTGATCAGCCGAGCTGTCAATAGATCCCCCGTGGCACTTTTTTGCTGGTATTGCTGGTGTTTGAAACCGTGCGTCATTGTGCTCGCATAAATACAGCATCAATGACAGAACACTTCTGGGTAAGATTGTGACAGCCAGGTAGGGGACACTCTTTTTATGAACCTCCCTGGTTCACTTTTAGGTCGTAAAGTGTGTTTTTGTGCTTATGTGGACATTTTGTGACTTTGTGGGGGTGTTTTTTTTGTCTTTTTAAAATTTACCACATTCACATCTTCTTGCAAGAATTGGCGAGATTGTGAGCACAGAAATGAATGGAGTTCTGTTTGTGCTCTGTTCATGCTGAGGGGCTGCCTTTGAACACTGATCAAGGTAGGTCTGGTAGGAAGGGTTCTTTTGCTGTCAGAAAAAACACTTTAAAATATGCCAGCAAAAGAACCCTTGGAGAGGCTTGTCTGATAAAGTCTAAGGTTGATGTTACAAGAAGTGGCCATGGTTAACCATGAGAAAATAAACCACAGTTGCTCAAAGAATACCACTCAAATAATAATAATAATAATAAAACATTTTAGCCTAAATCCTATTGTTAGTAAAGACTAGAGTAGAACCATTGAATCAGTTGGATTTACCTAGATGTTGATTCACTATTCAACAATTGATTTAATGGGTTTACCCTAGTTGGGAGTAACCCATATGATTCCAGACTTAGGAGAATATACCACTACATTGTTATAGCACTATTATTCCAATTTAAGTGTTCCCAGCTGCCTCCTGTGGACCCCTGGGATTTGCAGTTTAGGGAGGGGCATTGAGCACTCTCAGCCAGAGAGCTCTTAGGCCTCACTAAACTACAAACCCCAGAAATCCACAGGAGACAGCCACAGCCAAGTGGAATAATAGCACTATAACAGTGGAGGGTGATAAAGTCCTTAATATAACAAATGAGGAAAATCCATCCATCCACACATTTCAAGGCCATGCTCTCATCCTGAGATTCCTCCTCCTTGCCTGTGAAGAGTGGAAGAGGGGCCAGCTTTGAAACCTGCCAACCCCATATCATGGAGACTTAACGCTCATGGAATTATATGGTGGCTGCACAATGTCCACCTCTTTAGTGACTGTGGCACTGCAACCGGCGCACATGTGTGCCTGCATGCGCAACCCGCAATGCACAACTGTTTACAATGCACAACTATGAGTGACAGACCTGCATGCACAACTCAGCTTTCTGCAACTTGAATGTGCTGCATTGGCTGTAGGGTAATTTATGCAAGCATTAGACATCATCAGGTTTCTGGCCAGTTTTGTCCCTAAAGAAAGGAAGATACATAGTAGCCCCAGGAGAAATGGGCAGGGTGTTGGTTCTGCTGCCCCCAGCACATGCCACCTGATGTCGTTGTCTCCCTCCACCCAACACTAGAACTGGTCCAAAGCCAGCCAGCCCTTACAGTATTTTTAATCTTCACTTTATCCATGCGCCACATGTATCTTATGCCCAAGGAGGCATACATCCCCAGATTAATTAGCAAAGGCAACATCTTTACTGGTGGAAGAGGTTGCAATATAGATCAAGTTCTGGATGTTCCTAGGAAGCTATAAAGTGTGTGCAGTCTTTGCCCTGCACACAACCACAGTGGAAACAAAGCCATTGCGTTTTCTGATGCCAGGACAGAAACCATCTGGTGTTTTGTTTTTTCAAAAAAATAAATAAAAAATACAGGTCAGCTGATTTATTACCTCCTGGGTTGTTATCTTGCTTTTTAAATCCAACCTGTACTCCACCTCCCTCAAATCACCGTTCTGCACTGTTTGCTCTTATAATAATGTCCTAACGAACTAACCTTTACCTTTTCAATTGCATCTCGCCTGGGTCTTTAATTTCCTCCTGTTTGTGGGGCAAATAGATTGTAATGGTTTTCTTATAACTCATTTATGGCACTGGGAGAGAGATAACTACTGCCGCTGTGTCGGGTTTGCTGTTCACATTAAGTCCGGTTCAAGAGGTTTGCTAAACAGGACAGAGCCATCAAAGAGGACCCTGCTCAGCCAGTGAGGCTCAGTCAGTTGGCTAGAATTTATTTTTTTAATTTTGGGCAGGCAATATCACATAGGTTATGATTATAAACCAGGTTTACTTTGTCCTTGGCACACCCATACAACCTGTCCAAGTCTCCAGGATTTTAAGATCACATTTGCTTACTCCTGGTTCCTATATTCAATCTTTTCTTCTAAAGAATTAGCGAGTCAAAAATAAAATAGAGACAGCTTTAGAAGAAAACCAGGGTATAAATCGTTGCCTATTTTATCTTCTCACACAAGGATGAATAATTTCCATCAAGTTCTCCCCACTGAGGAAGAAAACAAATATTCTTTGTGTGGTATTTCCCCCCTGCAAAGTGTCATGGGGGAGATTATGCTGCTTTTCACACACACACACACACACACACACACACACTACATTATTGTACAGAAAATGTGCTTTCTTTGCAAAATATAGTTTTCTCCAACAAAAGCATGTTTTTATGCACAAAAAGGCATAAAAAATCCACAGCCTACATTTTGCAATTTTGGAGATTATCAGGCGAGGACAAAAATAGCATCCCCATCTCACTGTCTCCTCTCCCTATCCCCTCCTGACCCCATCCCGGCACAGTAACAAAAAGTTTTCAGACCTACCTTTTCCACATCTGCCCCCCTCCCCTCAGCAACCCAAGAATGAATGCAGCTAGCATGGAGCTGCATTCACTCCCTGGTTGAAATCCCAGGCTGTTCTTGCGAGAGGACGAGCATGCAGAAATTCAAAGTTAAAAAGAAAAATACACACACAAAAGTAAAATCAAGCACCTAAACACACTTTTAAAAATACAAGTAACCCAGGGAGGTTACAAAAAAGTGTGTCACTTACCGTATTGTCCTGATCGCACCTGGAAGTGTATGGCATGGACCTCTCACTGACGCTGGCATCATGCCAGCATAACAGGGCACCTTTTCACTCACCCGTCATTCCGTCATAGAAATGGAATGGGCGATCTATTCACGGCTTAGCCCATGAATTAAAAGAAACAATGGCAGAACAGAAGGAGTACGGGGACATGATGACTCGGGGATGCTGTCATCTGAAATTCAAGCCCTTTTGTGATCTCCTGGTGTCATTGTCACGGCATATTAAGGGCATCTGATAATCTCCTTTATGAACCTGTAGCTAGGTTGCAGAAGGGCAACAAAACCCTGTTAGTGACTTGTGAACATGGCTATCCAGACACTGGCAAGAGTGGCCCAATGTGCACCAGGCAGTTTTGATGAGCATTGGACACTCCTGTTTTGCTCTGGAATTTTCTAGCCAGTGTCTGGAGGTGCATCAAGGAGCTCCAATATACATCATTGCGCATTCCCATTAGGCCATGGTTCATCAGGCACTCTGCTGACTACACTCCACAACCAATGCCTGTATGTTGTAACATCATGGTAGCTCCAAGCTGAATACAGACGTTGCAAAACAACTCAGTTCAGTTCTGTGTACACACAAACCATTTACGGAGATGTAAGTCCAAAGCAAAATGCCATCCTACATGTATTTCTGCGCAGAATAAACTGCACCTATTTCTGTGTAGAATAAGGTACATGTTTTTTTTTTGCGCAGAATTACTACATGGATTTCGGTGCAGAATAAACTACATTTATTTCTACCTTACTCTTCCTGGTGCTAGGAAGCTTTTTTTTAAAAAAAGCTAGGAAACATATAACAATATTCTTTCCACTCCTAAATCAGAATATGGTACATAGAAACCTAAATCCTATTGTTAGCCCCAACTAAAGCAAACACAATGAACAGATTAAACTTACCAACATATTGACTTGGATCCTGTTGGAACGATCCAACAGGATTCCAGCTATACAGTAGGATTCCCATCTCCGTGGGGGATTGGTTCCGGGGGGGGGGGGGCGTGGATACTGAAAACCGCAGATAACGGCGAACACCATTGAAAATAATGGGACTTCCAGTTTAAAATACCATAGAGTTTGCCTTAGAGGACCTAGAAAATGTCTAGAGAGGATGCCTCTCTAGCATTTTCTAGGAAGACTCTATGAAGGGTGTGCTGTTTTGTGTTCTGTGGACAACTGAATCAGTGGATAATGCATCAGCAGATACGGGGGTCCTACTCTACATGCACATTCACACAGATAAGAGAGCAGTTGTTAATGCTTACAGGTCTTGAAGTTATAACTGGAGTCAAGATGTTACTCCAACACCCCCAAAGCACATAGAGCTGCCTTTGCCTTTAGGTGACAGATACTGGAGGATGGCATTGTGATACCCCTCCATCTGAGTTCCTATCTGTCCCACCTGGGGCACTAGACTTTCCCCTGTTTTGGATGACACAGTTGTGTGCTGTATATGACACACAGCTGATGCTACAATATTGTATTGGCTTGCTGCCCTCTGGTGAGGTATGGAGGGCCTTATGCCATTGTCAGTATTGCGGGAAGGTTCAATTGGCTTCTCCCATGGCAGAAGTGGGGAAAGGGCCACCCATGGGATGCATGTGGCTTCTCCCAGTAGGCTCTGGCAAAAGCAAACTGCTGCAGACTCTCCTAGCTCGTGCATCCTTCCTCATTAATAACTTTAGCCATCTTGACCACTCACTTGACCACTTGATGATGCTTGGCCACACGTGCCCTGATTTTCATTTGTGAAATATGGGAGGGTATGTAAGGATTTAGTTGCTCATTCACAGCCTGGCATTAAAAGAGGAGGGGGTTGTTGTTGTTGTATAAAAATGGATCCAGAATTCCTCATGGCAATGGGAAAGAACGGATGCATCCCTTGCTTCATTTTGGGTCCTATAATTGATGCTTCGCCTGTTCCATCAGTGTCTTCTGTGCTGCTTCGGTGGCATCCTTCCCTCCCAGCGCTTTGATGGCAAAATGGATGAGGAATCAAATTATTGCTGCAAGAAGAGAATTAAAACCATCCTTCATTTGCAAAGCCCCCAGATTGCCTCCTTGTGCTCCACCTTTGGGAATCTAAATGGGCCTTAACTCCCCCTTCCCGTAACACCCATTTGCTCTTTACAAGCGCTGCAATTGCACGCTACAGATTATGACTGCAATTTTCTTCTAATCTGCTCTGGAGCTGAGAAACGATTATATGAGAGAGAGAAAGGGAGAGCGAGATTAAAACAAGAACAACAACAAAAAGTTAAAAGGGCTAGCTGAATTCATAAAAAAAAATACTCCAAAAAAGCAAGAGCAGCTGCAATTAAAAAGCCTAATGGATTAATGAGCAGCAATTATTTGGATAGGCGGGGAAAGAACTGTAGTTCCAGGCTAAACTTTGGAAGCGGACAAAGACTATGCAAGGCAGGGATTACTGAGTAGCTTTTGTCTCTGCAGCCATAGAAAACATGTTGCAACGGGAGCATCAGATGGAATTAGGTGCTTACATATTTCCATCTGCACCTGTAGAATCTTAGCACACTCAGCCAGAAAGATTCCACCTCTCTATGTGAATCAGACCTAAATATTATGGCTGAAATACAGGTCAACCTCCATATCTACGGGGGTTATGGCCCAAGACCACCACCACCCCATGGATACCTGAATCTGTAGATAATAGGGAATCCTATCATTTTCAATGAGATGAACACCGGAGGTTAACCACAGAATCTCACTGGAGGATCTAGAAATGCCTAGAGAGCATATTTTTTTCCAGATGTGAATAAGTGAAACTGTGGATACCCAATCTGCGGATATGGGGGTTGACCCGTATAGAGAATCAATGACATGATCCCATCGGCTCAACCTAGGTTGGCTTCCTTTGCTCTTGGCCAGATTTCAGTGGACATGTAAGGCCTCAAAATAGGGTTGCCAGTTCAGGAGAATTCCAGGCCCTGAGGTATTCAGGTGAAAACTTGAGACCTATGGAACCCTGGTGATGTCATTAAGCATTATCCATTAGGTACCAACCACAGTTAATTACAGGTCCTTGGGGAGATCACACTTGATTCATGCTTCTAGCCCACTTGCTTCTAGCCAGAAAGTGGATGCAAAGTAGAACAGAGGGTGAGTCCTGGAATGCAAACAACTGGGGGTGGGAGTGGTAAACAGAAAGACCCTCTGGAGAGACTTTGCATCAATCCATCAACCATAGAATAATAGAGTTGTAAGAGACCACAAGGGCTATCCAGTCCAACCCCTTGCCATGCAGGAACACACAATCAAAGCACGTCTGACATATGGCCATTCAGCCTCTGCTTAAAAACCTCCGAAGAAGGAGACTCCACCACACTCCAAGCCATTGTATTCCACTGCTGAACAGCTCTTATTGTCAGGAAGTTCTTCCTAATGTTTAGGTGGAATCTCTTTTCTTGTAGTTTGAATCCATTGCTTTGTGTCCTTATCTCTGGAGCAGCAGAAACAAGCTTGCTCCGTCCTCAATATGACATCCCTTTAAATATTTAAACATGGCTATCATGTCCCTGCTCAACATTCTCTTCTCCAGGCTAAACGTACTAAGCACCCTAAGCTGCTTCTCACAGGGCATGGCTTCAAGACCTTTTACCATTTTAGTTGTCTTCCTTTGGACACACTCCAGCTTGCCAATATCCTTCTTGAAATGTGGTGCCCAGAACTGGACACAATATTCCAGGTGAGGTCTGACCAAAGCAGAATAGAGTGGCACTATTACTTCCCTTGATTTAGACACTACACTCCTATCGATGCAGCCTAGAATCACATTGGCCTTTTTAGCTGCCACATCACACTACTGACTCATGTTCAGTTTGTGGTCCATTAAGACTCCTAGATCCCTTTTGCAGGTACTGCCATCAAACCAGGTGTCACCCATCCTATATCTGTGAATTTCATTTTTACTGCTCAATCATACCTGAGAAATTGTAGGACGCTGCTAGTCTACTAGCTGATGGAGATTCAAGTACAGCCTTTTCCTTTTGCCTAGAGCTCAGCTCCCCTAAACTGGTAAATTTGCGCCATCATCTCCCACCAGGAAATGACCCATGAAAACTGGAGACTCAGGGAGAAGCTCTGAGCTCTGGCAAGCCTGGTTTAGAATCAGGTGCAAAGCTCTGCTGAAATTCCAGTCATTACGCTTAAGTCCCATCCCCCAAGTGACTAGCCCTCATGGTAACACAGCAAAATATATATACTAAAATGTAGACTAGGTAAGGGCTTTGGTGTTCTGGCCCATCTTTAAGCCCACTCCTCATTTGCAGCTGGGTCAGAATGGTGGTGGCCAAATAAGACATTGATATTCTAGGTTGGGGAGCTTATATTGTGGGCTAGGAAGGGGGGAGATTTATCATAGTAGAAAGTCTACACTTAGACACCTTTTGACTTACATGACAAAAATCAGCAGTGCATTTTAAAAGCAATTTTTCTGATTAAAAAAAAATCTTATAAGACTCCTTATACAGTATATACATGGTTGCCAAGTGAAAAAAGGGACAAGGCTCCTCTTCCTTCGATGGTTATGTCAAAGAGGGGATTTCAGCATTATGGCTTGTCACACAACCAAGTAACAAGCAACACTTGCTTAAATACTCTCTTCTAAGCAATGGTTAAAAGTACTGGAGCTCTGTCCCTTATTTCACCTGTCAATCCTGTTTATGTCCCCTATGAGAAAAAATGGTGCATCTAGGAATTATAAGATTTTCTGAATTCGTTTACATCAGGGGTGGAGAAAAATGCGTCCAATGAAATCCATGTGGTCCTTGAAACCATTTTGGGGGGGCCAGCCACTCCCATTTTCAGGGTGGTGGGTTGGCCAAAAATTGTTCTTCTACGTGCCCTAGGGGATTAATTCTGTGCACAACACACTGTTTCTGTAGACAAATATTGGATTTGGCTAAAAACCAAAAAGGAGCTTTTTGCTCAAAGAGATTGCTTTCAGCTTGGTTTTCTGCCCCAAACACATTTGCTGACCAGAAAACAACAACAAAAAACATGCATTTTTGCACAACTACATTTTCCCAAAAGAAGACCCAAAGTGCAGAGAATCTCATGGCTGTTCCTTTTTTTTCTAGGTAGTCTGCTGTGAATGTGAAGACACACTTTTTATTTTTTATTTTTTTACAGCAGAGGCAAATATTAGTGAACATTCTTTACCTACTCTACAGTGATTCAGAGCTCAGGGATCAAGAAGTCTAGACCAAGTCAGAGCCAAATCCTGCCATTGTAACTGAGAGATTCCCACTTTCCCCAGTTCCTCATAGATCTTCAGGCTGGGTCTACCTGTGGCATTCTGACCAACCTGACAAGAGGACCAAATGAAGCTCTCAAGTGGCAGTGCATTACAATACCACATAGGCCTAAATCCTGCTTTTATGATGCCATTGTGCATGGATGTGAATTTGCGCATGGGTGCACATGCATATTGTGCAGGGTTGTTCATTGCGCATGTGGCTGGACATTCAGTCACCCAGCATCACAAGTCACTAAAACAAGGAGGTGTGGCATATCTGCCATGTCACTCCCTGATCTCTGTTGCTTTGATGTATGATTTTGGGCATCTTTCTCGTGTTGTTCAAAATAAGTAGAAAAATATATTCTAAAAAATGTTTTTGGCAAATGGAAGTGGACTTTGCTTTCCATTCAGTGATAGTGTGAGGGAGGCATGGAAAATTGGTCTCCAGGGCTTCCAAAATAGTTCTCTTCTGGTCTATTCTAAGTATGACTAAATCTGGAATCTACGCAGCTCTTTGAAAAGACCCACAGCTCCTTGCTTCGGCCGACACCCAGTGAGCCCGTGTACAATTCTAATAGAATTCATAACCCTTTTATTGTTTTTGTTTTGTCTTGAAGAATGGTGGGACAGTGTGGTTGGCACGAATGACTTGGGGAAGGAATTTATGACAACTCTTTCTCCTGGAATGGGAACATTAAGATGAGGGGTGGAGGTGGTGGGTGAGAGTTGGGACCTATATAAAAACAAATCACTTCATCCGCTGGTTTGCCACAACACTGTTACAGGAGTTTCTCTTGCCCAGAGCCCATCACGGAAGCCATTTAGTTCCTGATTTGCAAGGGAGAGATTCCTTCGTCCTGCGGTGTTAATGTCTTTCCAGTGGGGGGTCGATTACCAAATTCCAAACTCATCAACACAATCTTTTATTAATAACCCCTCCAAAGGGGGTTCGGGGCGAAGTTATTGCGGAAGACATGGAAAGCTCGATGGTGTCATCTGTTATCTAGATTGCAAAGGGGTGGGGTGGGGTGAGATGGGGGAAGCGCGGGCAAATAAAACAAAAAAGTATTGATGTTTTATAAACAAAATGTTTCATGTGTTACATTTCCTCGCCTTCTCTCCGTATAAAACAGTGGGGGTCGGGAAAGAGATGTTGGCAAAGATTTGCTGTTGGAAGGAGAAATAGCATTTGGCTGGAGCTCCCCCAGTGCCATCCCCCCCCCCTCCATGCCTGATTTGTTGCCAGGGAAATAAGCACTTCTCACTTTTTCCTTCCCTCTTCTCTCCCCAATGGGCTTCAGTATTCAACTGCCTGCCTGGACTCACCTGGGCTCGGTTCAAACAATGGGAGGTAGGAATTGTTTGAGGGACACATTTCAGTAAAGGTTCATCATTGCTCAAAGGATAGCATTTGACCCTGGACTCAGATCTCTCATTTTTTGCACTGTCTGGGTAGTGTGCATTCAGGAGGGGAATAATTTTTTTTTTAAATCAACAATGATAGAAAAATATGCTTCCCGAGTGTTGAGAAACTCTGATGAGAAAAATCCTGGACCGATGAGAATCTTCACAGTTCAGGATGTCTACTACGCAAAATTCGCATGCAGTTGTTCTTCACCCAAAAAAGCGTTCTCTGAACAGAAAAGAATGTTTCTGTGCAGAAAAAGGTGTTTTCCATACAATTTTGTTTCCCATCTTGTTTTCTGCACAAAACAACCACATGCAATTGTTAGGCATACAATAAGTCTTGGACCACTCATTGTTTTCAAAGCTGGTATCGTTTTCAAAGACTTCCTTGCAGTGAGAACAACATTGCTGACATTACTTGTTGCTTCCTTCAAGAAGAAAATGAACAAAGAATTACATCCCTAGCTTGTATTCACACTCATGTGGGTGTCAGTCACTTGGCAACTGCAATGCCAAGTGGCAAGTCTGCATGTCTAACACAGAAGAAATGCTGCACTGTTGTACTGCTATTATTCCACTTTAACTGCTACGGCTGTTGAACAGCTCTTACTGTCAGGAAGTTCTTCCTAAAATTTAGGTGGAATCTTCCCCCCCCCTCTCTCTCTTTTTTTTTTTTTTTTTGGTAGTTTGAGTCCATTGCTCCATGTCCTAGTCTCTGGAGCTGCAGAAAACAAGCTTGCTCCATCCTCAGTATGACATCCCTTCAAATATTTAAACATGGATATCATGTCACCTGATAGACTCATAGAATTGCAGAGTTGGAAGAGACCACAAGGGCCATCCAGTCCAACCCCCTGCAACGCAGGAAATCACAATAAAAGAATCCCCAACAGATGGCCATCCAGCCTCTGTTTAAAGACCTACAAGGAAGGAGACCCCACCATGCTCCGAGGGAGTGTGTTCCACTGCCGAAAAACTCTTATTGTCAAAAAGTTCCTCCTAATGTTGAGGTGGCATCTCTGTTCCTGGAGCTTGCATCCATTGCTCCATGTTCCAGTCTGTGGAGCAGCAGAAAACAAGCCTGCTCCATCCTCAACGTGACACCCCTTCAAATACTTAAGCAGGGCTATCATATCGCCTCTTAACCATCTTTTTTCCAGGCTAAACATATCCAGCTCCCTAAGTCTCTCCTCATAAGGCATCTTTTCTAGACCTTTCACCATTTTAGTCGCCCTTCTTTGGACACGCTCCAATTTGTCAATATCCTTTTTGAATCGTGGTGCCCAGAACTGGACACAGTATTCTAGGTGAGGTCTGACCAAGGCACAATAGAGCGGCACTATTACTTCCCTTGATCTGGACACTATACTTCTATTGATGCAGCCCAAAATCGCATTGGCCTTTTTAGCTGCTGCATCACACTGTTGACTCATGTTCAACTTGTGGTCTACTAGGACTCCTAGATCCCTTTCGCACGTAGTCTCATTCAGCAAGGTCTCCCCCGTCCTATATCTATGCATTTCATTTTTTCGCCCTAAGTGCAGTACCTTACATTTCTCTGTATTGAATTTCATTTTGTTAGCTTTGGCCCAGCTCTCTAGTCTATCCAGGTCATTTTGAATTTTGATCCTGTCCTCTAGGGTATTAGCTACTCCTCCTAATTTGGTGTCATCTGCAAATTTGATAAGTAAGCCCCTAATTCCCTCATCCAACTTCCCTTCTCCAGGCTAAATATACCCAGCTCCCTAAGCTGCTCCTCATAGGGCATGGTTTCCAGAGCTCCTACTATCCTGGTTGCCCTCCTTTGGACACGTTCCAGCTTCTCAATATCCTTCTTGAATTGTGGTGCCCAGAACTGGACACAGTATTCCAAATAAGGTCTGACCAAAGCAGAATAGAGTGGCACTATTACATCCCTCAATCTAGACACTATACTCCTATTGATGCAGCCCAGAATCACAATGGCTTTTTTAGCTGAAGCATCACACTGCAAACTCATGTTCAGCTTGTGGTCTACTAAGAACCCTGGATCCCTTTCACACCTTGTACCTGTAGAACAAAGTGTTATAATGACAATTAAAGCTCTTAATGGTCATTAATGGGTTGGAACTATATAATCTGAAGGACTACTTGTCCCCATGTGAATCTGCCCAGGCCTGGAAGTCTGCCTGTGGGTCCTCTCTAGAAATCCACTAGATGGATGGGCATGAGAAACAGGATATTGCTACTGGTGGCTCCATACCAGGGGAATTCTGCCATAGAGAGAGAGACAGAGATGGCCTCTCCTTTACAGTATTTTAAACAGACCCCGAATACCTTGAAAATGCTTTTAAATACACAGTCCTGAATGCTGTTTTAACTACAGCTGGCTTAATGTTGCCATGCTGTAATTGTTTTGTTTTGTTTTGAATTGCAGTCTTAATGATTTTTCGTGACTTGAGATGTTATTCCTCTCATGTGAGCTGCTGAAGAAAGGTTTTGCCTTGAGAGAGAGCATTTATCAGTCTTGGAGATCAATAAATAATCTCCACCTAAAAGGAAGCGTGCAGCAAACATCAACCAACAAAGAGTTTTGTCACACCTTTGAAATGAAACAGAGGGTATAAGTTTTTGTGTATCAAGAACATCCAATGTCAGTCAATGGCTTCCCTGTGAATCTTTCTGGCTTCATGGAACAATCTGATAAAAGCTCGGAAAATCACTTAAAAAAAAAATTACATATATAGTTCCAAGACCAAGTTAGTTGAGGATTTTAAAACACCCATAAAAGTATTACCTAATTGTTGCAGGTCTCCAAATCATTTCTAGCTTACGGCGACACTAAGGTGAAGCTATCACAGGGTTTAGTTGGCAAGATTTGTGCGGAGGAGATTTGCTATTGCCTTCCTCTGAGGCTGAGAGAGTGTGACTTGCCCAAGGTGACCCAGTGGGTTTCCATGGCTGAGTGGATATTTGAACCCTGGTCTCCAGAGTCCTTGTTCAGTGCACAAACCACTATGTTACACTGCCTCTCATTACCCAATCCTTATGTTTAATTTTTGAAAAGGAACTCTTTCCCCCTATTTTTCAAAAGTACCTAGATGGTTATAACTTTTTAAAACACTGTATAGGGAATCAGACAAGATCTATGGTACAAAACACCGTGGCCTCAATCCTATTGTTATTCCCAACTAGAGAAGACTCACTACATCAATAGAATTAACTTACCCATTAATTCACTATTCACCATTTGATTCAATGGGTTCAACTCTAGTGGGGACTGGCTGATCAAATTCAGGTGACTCTTTGCCTGTCCAAGTTGTGACGTAAGCCACCACTTGAACCTTGTGAAATTCCTCCTCTGCCACTCAAGGTATGATGCTGCCTGAGGCAAAGAACTCACAAAGGGTACCTCCTTCCCATTCTATGTAGAGATGCCAACCCCCAATAGCAAGTGAGTAAGTAAAAAGTGTATTGAATAAGTCAATGGACCAGATTACAGACAATAAAAATACAAAATATAAGCGTAGTAAATTTGAAGGAGAAGGAAGAGAGCCTATTATACTGTACTGTGTTGCCTTGCTCTTCCTAATGGTGAGGACAGCCCTATAGTAGGGACATACATCTCTCTCTCTCTCAGGCTTTTCTTCACAAACGAAGCTTCAGGGAGGACTCATCCCGCGCTTTCTGCAGGCACGCTGATGACTAAAAAGGCCAATCCGAGATAAACAAGTCTGGTTGCAGAAAGCACAGCAGAAGGTCTCCTTGGGTGATGTTTCTGGGTTGTGATTCTTTCTGCATTGTCATTTCTCTTCAAGGCTTGTTCGGTGTGAGTTCTCAAATAGTGTGTATTTCTCAAGCACCATGTTTGAAGCCAATAATGTGGTTTTTGGCAACCCCTAAATGGTTTTCCCCTCATTTCTACACCAAAAATTCAACATTACATGGTAGGTTCTCTCCCCCACTCTTCTAGTTAGAAAAGTAACTAATAGGTATCATTGATCCACAAAAGGAGTGAAGCTGTCCTTTGTCCCAAATCCTATTGGTTATTCCCAACTAGAGTAGACCCATTAACTCACTTGTGGACTGGTTAGTCTATACATAGATTCATCTCACTGATTCAGTGGGTCTGCTGTGCTTGGATCCAGGCACTCATTAAATTACCATTGGAATGTGATCTTTGCTATGGGGAAAAGAAACTCATCCAAAGAAACAATGGGTGGAATCCAATTGGTTAGTCCCAACCAGAGGAGACCTATTCAGTCAATTGCTTAATGGCAAGTCAACACATGAATAAATCCTACTGATTGAATGGGTCTACTCTCGTCGGGACTAACAACGGGATTCGGACCTTGTTATTTGAGCAGCCTGTTCTTCCCTCTAGCTGCAATGATGCATCCTGTAGGAGAAGGCCTAGGAAATTTGGCACATTTATATCCTCTCCGACAAATTCTGAAGTGCCCAGATGGCTGAGAAGAAATCCAAGTGCTTGGCTGAAAAATACTCTCCCTTCCTCCCTGCCAAAGGAGGCGTGGGGCTGGATTCCTTCACTGGATGCCCTTCAGTGAACAGCAAAAAGTGACTTCTTGTTAAGACGCAAGCCTTATGCTTCACTTCCAAAAACACCCTCTGATTTTCTATTGCTCCCCCTTTCCGCCCATCCCCGGGGGGCAACCTTGAGGCAAACCCATTGCTCTTTTGTCACTGTTTCGCATCTCATTTAGCTTGTCAGCGACTGCCCCCCCCCATTTCATTCCTCCTTCAGTCCACAGATTTCCTCTTTTTTGTCACGTTGCATTATTTGGGGGGCTGTAATGCTTATTTGTTCCCCCCACCGATCTTCCTGTTGGCCATTGTTGCCCCCTTTCTAATCCCCAGTCCGGAATCTTCTTTGCCGCCTGGCTCACTCCCTTCTGCCCCCCTCCCCATGTTGTGTTTCTAACCACCACCACCCCAGGTTTTCATTCCCCATAGGATTTGTGGCCTGTGAGGTGACTCTGCCATAGCAACCTCACCTCCCCAGGAGAGAAGGGGGAAAGAGTCACAACAAATCTTTCTTCTTTTTTCCCCATCCCTCATTTTTTTGGGGGGGAGGGGAGAAGGGGAGAAAAAGAAGTCTTTTCACAAGCCCCCTTGCCAAAGCCAATCTGCCTTGAAGGCACACAGGGGATTAGCACAAGGGGGCAGGAGGGTTGTGGACTTAACTCTCCCGCCCCTCATTTCTTCCCAGTCCCGGTCACTCAGAACCCCACTGCTAAGGACAATTAAGCACAGCAGATCCTCCTAATACTGGAAAAAAGGGAGGCCAGCGTGACCCCAAGGAATGGGATTGTGCAAAGGTTTAATTCCACTTTAATATCTTTCCAAGTCGAGGAGGTGGACAAGGGAAGGCAATTTAACCTACCCACTTCCAAGCAATATCAAAAGAAAAACAAAACAAAAAGTGGGGTGTCTTTTGGCCTGCACATGTTCCGAGAAGCCTTATTTTCTTTGGATACTAGTCCCTAGGAGCCGCTTTTGACCAGGGGCTCATCCACACTACAGAATTATTCCACTTTAACTGCCACGGTTCCATCCTGTGGAATCCTGAGATTGGTGGTTTCATAGAATCATAGAATCATAGAATTGCAGAGTTGGAAGAGACCACGAGGGCCATCCAGTCCAACCCCCCTGCCACGCAGGAAATCACAATCAAAGCATCCCCGACAGATGGCCATCCAGCCTCTGTTTAAAGACCTCCAAGGAAGGAGACCCCACCACGCTCCGAGGGAGTGCGTTCCACTGCCGAACAGCTCTGACTGTCAAAAAGTTCCTCCTAATGTTGAGGTGGAATCTCTGTTCCTGGAGCTTGCACCCATTGCTCCGTGTTCCAGTCTCTGGAGCAGCAGAAAACAAGCCTGCTCCATCCTCAGCGTGACATCCCTTCAAATACTTAAACAGGGCTATCATATCGCCTCTAAACCGTCTTTTTTCCAGGCTAAACATACCCAGCTCCCTAAGTCTCTCCTCATAAGGCATTGTTTCCAGACCTTTCACCATTTTAGTTGCCCTTCTCTGGACACGCTCCAATTTGTCAATATCCTTTCTGAATTGTGGTGCCCAGAACTGGACACAGTATTCTAAGTGAGGTCTGACCAAGGCAGAATAGAGCGGCACTATTACTTCCCTTGATCTAGACAGGGCAAGTTGATTTCTCAGACAAAAAGCTCCAGTGCCTCCTCAAACTACACACCCCAGAATTCCATACCATGGAGCCGCAGCACTGAAAGTAGAATAAGGGTGCTATATAATTCTAGAGTGTGAATGGGCCCCAGAGGGGTGGATTCACATTGTGCAGTTACAGCACTTTCATACCACTTCAATGATCATGGCTTCAGCTGATGGAATCCTGGGATTCATAGTTTAGTGAGGGACTTAGAGTTCTCTGCCAGAGTTTTCTAATGCTGTCATTCAAGGGAATGCACTGAGGAATTCTGAGAACACCAGTATACTACAGATCCCAGGATTCCATGGAGCCATAGCCATTAAAGTGTGATGAAACTGCTCTAAAGGTGCAGTGTAGACACATCCCGTCTATTTGCCCATCTAGCTCAGTATTATATACTTTGACTGGCAACAGCTATCCAAGGCCTTTCCCATTATCTGCTCCTGGATCTTTTAACACAGCTGAAGCCTGTGCGCTTCCTGTGCCCCCTGAACCCCTCTTTTTGTGTTTCTTGAATCCTCCCAAAGAGACTCCCTAAGTCCCCTGCCCCCCCAACATTTTAAAATGATTTTTCAGGTGAGTTTCTGCCCACGAATCATAGAATCATAGAATTGCAGAGTTGGAAGAGACCACGAGGGCCATCCAGTCCAACCCCCTGCCATGCAGGAAATCTTGATCAAAGCATCCCCGACAGATGGCCATCCAGCCTCTGTTTAAAGACCTCCAAGGAAGGAGACCCCACCACGCTCCGAGGGAGTGCGTTCCACTGCCGAACAGCTCTTACTGTCAAAAAGTTCCTCCTAATGTTGAGGAGGAATCTCTATTCCTGGAGCTTGCACCCATTGCTCCGTGTTCCAGTCTCTGGAGCAGCAGAAAACAAGCCTGCTCCATCCTCAACATGACACCACTTCAAATACTTAAACAGGGCTATCATATCGCCTCTTAACCGTCTTTTTTCCAGGCTAAACATACCCAGCTCCCTAAGTCTCTCCTCATAAGGCATCGTTTCCAGACCTTTCACCATTTTAGTCGCCCTTCTTTGGACACGCTCCAATTTGTCCATATCCTTTTTGAACTGTGGTGCCCAGAACTGGACACAGTATTCTAGGTGAGGTCTGACCAAGGCAGAATATAGCGGCACTATTACTTCCCTTGATCTAGACACTATACTTCTATTGATGCAGCCCAAAATCGCATTGGCCCTTTTAGCTGCTGCATCACACTGTTGACTCTTGTTCAACTTGTGGTCTACTAGGCCTCCTAGATCCCTTTCGCACATAGTCTCATTCAGCCAGGCCTCCCCCATCCTATATCTATGCATTTCATTTTTTCACCCTAAATGCAGTACCTTACATTTCTCTGTATTGAATTTCATTTTGTTAGCTTTGGCCCAGCTCTCCAGTCTATCCAGGTCATTCTGAATTTTGATCCTGTCCTCTAGGGTATTAGCTACTCCTCCTAATTTGGTGTCATCTGCAAATTTGATAAGTATGCCCCTAAGTCCCTCATCTAAGTCATTGATAAAGATGTTGAATAGCACTGGGCCCAGGACAGAACCCTGTGGCACCCCACTGGTCACATCTTTCCAAGACGAAGAGGAGCCACTGCTGAGCACCCTTTGGGTTCGGCCGGTCAACCAATTACAAATCCATTGAACAGTTAACTTGTCTAGCCCACATTTTACAAGCTTGTTTGCAAGAATGTCATGGGGAACCTTGTCAAAGGCCTTACTGAAATCAAGGTATGCGATGTCCACAGCATTCCCTTCATCTACCAAGCTGGTAATTTTATCAAAAAAAAAAGAGATCAGATTAGTCTGGCATGACTTGTTTCTCTGAAACCCATGTTGACATTTTGTGATTATGGCATTGTCTTCTAAATGTTCACAGACTCTCTGTTTAATGATCTACGCTAGAATCTTCCCTGGTATTGATGTCAGACTAACTGGACGATAATTGTTGGGATCCTCTTTTTCCCCCTTTTTGAAGATGGGGACAACGTTTGCCCTCCTCCAGTCTGCTGGGATTTCTCCTGTTCTCCAGGAGTTCTCAAAGATTATTGCCAATGGGTCTGAGATCACATTTGCCAGCTCTTTTAATACTCTTGAATGTAGTTCATCTGGTCCTGGAGATTTAAATTCATTTAGTTTAAGATGGTATTCCTGTACTACCTCTTTGCTTATTCTGTGCTGGATTTCCCCTATTCTGTCTTCTGTTCCTTTATCCTCAGGTTGGTCACCCTTTTCCTTTTCTGAAAACACTGAGGCAAAGAAGGTGTTGAGTAATTCTGCCTTTTCTCTGTCCCCTGTTAGCATTTTGCCATCTTCTCCACGTAGTGGCCCTATCATTTCCTTCTTCCTCCTTTTGCTGCAGACATACCCCAAAAAACCCTTTTTATTGTTCTTAAACTCTCTAGCAAGCCTGAGCTCATTCTGCACTTTAGCTTTTCTGACTTTACTCCTACATGTGTTCGCTATCTGTTTGAATTCTTCTTTGTGATTTCCCCCTTTTTCCATTTCCTATACATGTTCTGTTTAAAACTTAGCTCTGTTGAAATTTCTTTAGTCATCCATCCTGGTTTCTTGAGACACCTCCCATTTTTCTTCCTCAATGGTACTGTTTGAAATTGTGCCTTCAGTATCTCCCTTTTGTGAAAGTCCCATCCGTCTTGAGGTCTCTTCTCTTTTAGTATTCCTGACCATGGGATCACCCCCAGTATTTCCCTGAGTTTATTGAAATCAGCTCTCCTAAAGTCAAGAATGCGTGTCTGACTATGCCTGGCTTCTCCTTTCCATTGTATAACAAACTCCAGGAGAACATGATCACTCTCACCTACGGATCCCACCACTTGCACCCCATTAATCAGGTCATCCCTGTTGGTTATGATCAGATCTAAAATAGCTGACCCCTTTGTTACCTCTTCCACCTTTTGGACCATGAAATTGTCTTCCAGGCAAGTAAGGAATTTGCTAGACCTTGACGTTTTGGTTGGAATGATGTCAAAACACTCCCAAAATGTGGTACTTTAGTGGCATCAGCCCCGTGGCTCCTTCTCCAGGTTCTCTACTTGACTGAAAGCTCTGAACCAGGGACACAGGCATCCTGTTTCGAGTGCCTATGAATGCATGCACATGGACATGAGCTAAAGAGCAACTTCTTTGTGCTTTTTAGGATCTTGCACGAGAACAGCATCCTAAGCGGGGTTGCACAAGCAATGTTACTTTGGCTTCATCATTGCACAAGCAATTATGTCCATGCCACATCCTGCTTGTCTGCTTGCTTGACAATTGAGTCAGCAGGTCTACTGTCATTGGGATGAACCAATAGGATTCAAGTCAAAATCTAATATTATGATGGACTCAAGCATAGTGCATTGTGTACGAGGCAGTGACAATTATTTAGAGTCCAAACAATGGTCAAAATCCAGTACAGACTTAAATATGCTTGAGATATATACTTGTCCTCCTGCCATGAGGCAGAATGTGTCTGCCTCCTTGGGTGGGAGATGTTGGATTCTCCCAGATATGTGCTTCCATTTCAGGGTAGCACCCTGGGTACTATAGACTCACCCCTGCACCCCTGAACTATCCTGGTGCCTTCTGGGCTGATGGAAGATGCTGTCCAATTACCACTGTTGAAATCACTTCTAGTTTGCCTTTGTGTGAAATGGGGCAGGGACCACCTTTGTCTCAGAGAGCACGGGGTCTCTGATGCTAGAATCCATCGCAACCAATCCAGTTGAAAAAGAACCATAAAGAAAATACTGCGCAACAGTCATTCCTGCTGCAGGCAAGCTACATGCAACTCCACACTGTCCTGTAAATACCTGCCAGATTCTTGCAGAATGCTCGATTCCAGTGTGATTCCTCCACTGCTGTAATTTTACATATACAACAGGTATGACCTTGGCCAACACTATCAGGCAGCGTGCAGTTGGACATTTCATGCACTGCAGCTGGCAAGATCTCTTTTGAATCTGAGCCACTATGTGATGTGATTCCACCTCAACATTAGGAGGAACTTTTTGACAGTAAGAGCTGTTCGGCAGTGGAACACACTCCCTCGGAGCGTGGTGGGGTCTCCTTCCTTGGAGGTCTTTAAACAGAGGCTGGATGGCCATCTGTCGGGGATGCTTTGATCATGATTTCCTGCATGGCAGGGGGTTGGACTGGATGGCCCTCGTGGTCTCTTCCAACTCTGCAATTCTATGATTCTTTGATTATATGACTATTGCAGTACACTTTGGCCAAGATCCTGCATCAGAGGTGTAGCTACGATATTGCCTCCTCCTCCTCCTGATCCAACCCCTGAAATGCACCTTAAAAGCCAAATCAGTTGGCCTGAATGACGGAGTTCTCTGGCATTGGTGAGTGGGGCACTGCAGGATGATTTGGCCAGCCCCCTCTTGCCAGTGAGTGATGATGCAACAAAGAGTTGTGACGGGACCCCAACAGGAGTCCCTGCTTCTGTTGCTTGCACCATCACTTGCTGGTGGAAGTGGGCTGGAAGCATCCTCCTGCAGTCTCCTGCTTGCCAGCAACTTAAAACTTCATCACTCAGGGCAAATGACTGGCTTTTAAGGTGGGTTGGGGGGGGGCTTTATGATTGTGTCAATGGTACCATGATTCTAAGGACTTTATCAGACAAGGCAAAAATAGTATCATTACAATGCAATAATAACATAATGGGCTGAAATTATCAGCTGACATTCTCCTCCTCCTGTGGCCAGTGTGTGCACCCACCATGAATAAGGCATCAGTTTTTATTCATGGGCTAAGCTGTGAATAGCTCCTCAATATTGTTGAGGAGTATTGAGGAGTGTACAAAACCAAGTCCCGCCACAAATGTGTATGTAGTCCAACATTTTCTTCCTACTCTAGTTGACTGGGTGACTCTGGGAAACTCAGGAGTGAATATGAAATAACACCCTTCTACTTGTGTTACCAAGAGCAGAGGTACATTGCTTCTAATACCTTGGAGAGCTGTTATTTCATGAGTACAGGTACTTCCTCTACTGAGTCACACTGTAAATACTCAACACTGTCTCTGTATTCACAGGTGTTGCAGCCAGTTTATCACTTGGTTGCCAACCTTCTAGCATTGATAGTTTCTGTATTAAGCTAGGCTAGCAATGGATTCAAATGGCAGGAAAAGAGATCCCACCTAAACATTAGGAAAAACTTCCTGAAGGTAAGAGCTGTTAGACAGTGGAATGTGCTGCCTTGGAGTGGTGTAGTCTTCTTCTTTGGAGGTCTTTAAACAGAAGCTGGATGGTCATCTGTCTAGAGTGCTTTGATTGGGTATTTCTGCCTGGCAGAATGGGGTTGGACTGGATGGCCCTCGTGGTCTCTTCCAACTCTATAAGTCTATGGTCTTGGATGGCAGGTGCTTACCAGAACTTGCACATCACTGGCCTAATCCTCAAGGCCCCAAGCCCACATCCACACTGCTGGCAGCAGAAGAGGATTAGGATGATGTGGGCAACTGTGTGGGGGCCAGAGGTGAATTCCCTACCCAGATCAATTCAGGCCCCCTCCTAGCAAACCCATATATTTTTTTTGCAGGCCCTGTCAAAATGGCAACAGGAAGTAACATTGCATCATTTTGGCCACCATTTTGAAATGGTGGTCAAAAAGGGTCTACAGAGGAAAATTGAAGTATTTGGGGTTAATACAGTGCTCTAGGGTGATTAGGAGTGATGGAGATGGATGTATATTCCATGTTTCCAAGTTTTGGAGGGCTTTCTGTGTAATTTGGAGGCTAAATTGCCAGAAAAAGCATGCTAATTTTTTTTTAATGGGATGGGTGGATTGGTGAGCTGGTGGTACGCTTCAGGGTCCCCAAAAGTTGGGTCCAAAGGCTACATGTGACACATGGACCACACTATACCCACCCCTGGATTATGACGTGGCCCAGTCCTGGAGGTAACATACTGCCATCATAACTAGTTGCCACAGATAGCCTTGTCCTCCAAGAACTGGTTTGGTTCCCTTTGCAACCTCTCCAGGTTGGCAGCCATGCCTGCAATTTACAGTCGTGCATCCTTCCACTCAACTAGGCACAGTGTGTGTGTGTGTGAAATAATTTCGTTTTTGTTTGTCCCAAATCTCCCAGCTTTGGTCAATGAACCAGGGTTCAAGTATTATGAGGGAGAGCCACTTTTTCCACACTGTGCATGTTTTTCTATGCTTCTATCAGGCCCCTTCCTCCCTCACCTGCTTTTTCTAAATTAGAGAGCTCCAGACATTGCAAGCTTTTCCCCTGGGGAGCTGCTCCAGTGCTTGGATCATTTTGCTCACCCTTTTCTGCACCTTCTTCATACCTAGGTGTCATCATATAGTTCTGTTGCCAATTAAACAGATTAACATTTCCAGACCTAATTATAATTCTTCTTCAAAAGTACTTGGCCAATTAAAGGAGGAAGAACTTACATACCCCAGTTCAAAACCCAGGTCTCACGAGGAACAGTTGAAAGGCTTGGATACATTTAGCCTCGAGAAGAAAGATTAAATATCTCAATCATATGATTCCAGAAACTATGCAGGATTGGGCTTCGTTAGCACTTAGATAGGAGACAATCAAGAACTACCAGGGATCTCCAGGTAAGGCTAAAAAAGAGTTTTGCCTGAAACCCTTGAAAGCCAGAGCTGACAACACTGGGTTAGATTAACCAATGATCTGACTTAGGACTTTTTCGGACAATGTAAAAATAATGCTAGCAGCGTTGCCAGGTTGCGACGCTGCAGCGCAAGAGGGCGTCAGTTTCGTACGACGCTCCTTCCCAGCGGTACTGTTGCAGTACCGCTGGGACATTTGACCGTGATATTTTTGCTTTTACAGTCATATTTTACTCACGATCGTTGATCACGAGTAAAATATGACGATAGAAAGCAAAAATATCACGGTCAAATGTCCCAGCGGTACTGCAACAGTACCGCTGGGAAGGAGCGTCATACAAAACTGACGCCCTCTAGCGCTGCAGCGTCACAACCTGGCGACGCTGCTAGCGTTATTTTTACATTGTCTGAAAAAGTCCTTAGAATGAGGCAAGTTCTTATGTATTTATATAGGCAGGACAGAAATAGATTCAAAATTACAAGAAAGGAGTTTTAAACTAAACATTAGGAAGTGTCATCTGATAATACAAGTTGTTCAACAATGAAATGGACCCAGAGCTTGGAAAAGCAACTTCTTTGGAATACAGATCCCCAAATCCCACAGCTGGCTAATCCAAAAGAATTACATTTCCAAACTTCTACCATGCTGCCTCCCTTTTCCTTAGAGGTTATTGTGCAAGGTCTTACCTCTGAGGGTTGCCACAGTAATGGATTTCCAGCAGTGGACTGGATGACCTTTAAAGTCATCTTCCAGTGCCATGATTCACGCATGTGCATTTAGGTACATTTGCATTAGAGACAAAGTGAATCCACCCACCATTCCAGAGCTTTAATTTGTAGAATAAGAAGAGGGAGAATTTCAGCGAGTGACAAATCTAGCAGTGTGCATTAGCAACCTTTTAATAAAATTTAATAAAGAAGTAAAATGTTGAGATGGTGACTTTTCGGGAGGGGGAGGGTAAATAGAGAAAGCTGGCGTATGTGATGCGTCAGCCTTTAAACCTGCAATTATCAGGAGTAAAGGCCTAGCTATGGTGAGGGTCCCTCTGTATTTGCTCTGGGGATTTAGCAAATTGGACACCCCACACCTGTATTTACAGATTTGCCGATAAGCCAAGAAGCGTAAAGCAGTCAGAGCACCTTTCACCAAAAACATCAATATTGGCTTAGACTTTTCTTTCCACTGGTTGACTGCACACTGAGAGTGAGCTACAAAAAACCTGGTACAGGGCAATCTAAACTCTCTCACACACACACACACACACACAAATCTGGTTCTCTTCTTGGCTCATTTGATAACCACCTTTGAATTCAAATACAAGGAACAATGATGTTTTTAAAATTCTCATGAGAGGAAGTTAGCCTCAAAGGAATAGAATCCATTCTCAGCAATGAAATACCCATGGCATTAATATTAGCTCTTTAGGATGTTTACATAATTATTTGCATCATTTAGGTGAGCATCTTTCAGGAGTGCTTTAGTTGTGACTCCTTCCTGGCAAGGGGTTGGACTAGATGGCCCTTTTGGTACCTTCCAACTCTAAGGACATTATCACACAAGGTTGTAATTGTGTGATTACAATGAGATGGTAGCATTACTGTAATAATGCCACTAAAGTTTCTGCTTTCTTCAACAGTGAAATTACAGCATTTTTAGACACTAGTGTGATAAAGTCTATGCTTCTATTTCCATTTTAGCTTTTTAAAAACCTCTTCTGCAAAAATGTACCAAAACGAGTGGATGAATTTGCTACTTTCACTTTCTCAACATTCACATATTTGTTTGTTTTTTTAGCAACAAATAAATTTCAAGTGTTGTTTCTATCCCTTTGATGGAGAAGTTGCAAATCTAGGTTAGGTACTTTTCAAAAGCAAAATGAATGAAATTTGTATTCTGTGTTCCAAAAATTAGATTCTACATCTATGCTGTGTTGTACTGTATTGTCTTATTTATATTCTCTTTTCCTCCCACCCACCCCCAAACTTATGAGGGAGTTGGCTTACAAGATAAAAAGAACTAGAAGTCAAAACACATGTAGATTTTTTATAAAAAATAATACCAAAAATTAAGTTTAAAATTTCATGAAACTGTCTATAGAATTAGAATGCTTAAAAACAAACAATCAAACTATACTGGCCTATTTCAATAGGTACAGCTATTTCCAGTATAGAGAGGATTAGGTTGTATTTGCTTAACACATTGCTGATAAAGATAAGGAGTGTGTCATAAAAAAAAAAAGTCGGAAGTGGTAACCCTAATTTAGGATCACAAACATTTTGGAATCCACCCTAGTTCAAAACCAGATGTGTCAGGGATATGTGCTCAAAACTCTTAATCTGAATGGCTGAATCTCTCTGTTTGGTTTTCTTCCACATTTGATTTTTTTAAATATTTTTTTTTTAAAAAAATCCAAATGGCTGGGATTCTGTTGGTTAGTCACCCCTAGAGTAGACCCATTGGATCAATTGTTGAATGCTGAATCAACTCAGCATAGCTAAATCTCATCAACGTGATAGGCTTACTCCCATTGGGATGAACAATAGGATTTGGATTTATGAAAAAATATCTACACATTTTGAAAAAAAGTTCTTCTCAAAAAACAAATGGAAGGAAATTCTCCCCCATTTGCTCCCAACCCTTGGCAATTTAGATTGCCCATTTCTGAGCTTTTTTCCAGTATTTTTTGAGCCAGAGCAACCAACTGTGCAACCATGTCACTGGTTTAAGACCTAAATCCAGAATCTGACTTTAAAAAGGTCAATGACCCTATTTGAAAGTGGGACCAACCTTGTAACCTACTTGCCATAAGTTACCCCCTGATTTTCTACTTAGATCGCTCCCCTCTTCACATCTTTGGCTGCAATGATGGGAATCCACAGAGGAGGGAGCATGGGGTGGGGACACAGCTCAAGTGGTTTCGTTGGGAGCATGCAGCGCATTCTGGCTCGCTAAGCCGATGGCTGGCTCACCCTCCTTGGCTTGACAAAACGTCCCAAATCCCTGATCATTAAGGGCTTAAAGCTGCTTTTTATTTTGGAGACAAAAAGAATACTGTTTATGGTGGGGCATTCTACGCAACCCATCTGTAAACAGTTGCTTTGAAGCCTTCTGCCAAGGCAGAGTCTCAGGCCGCCTGAAGGCGCATACCCACTGTGTCCATCATGAAAGGAAGAATGTAAGGTGTATGTCGGGTCAGGAGGCAGCTCAAAGAGGAGGGGGGAATAGAGAGGGGGACATCTGAAAGACCTCGGGCTTCCTGGTTCGCCTTTTAAAACAATTGTCCATCCAGCTTTCATAAGTTGCCGCTGGTGACCTTCCAGTCTTTGTCTGTTTCCCATGAATTCCATCAGGAGTCTGTGCCATCCCATTTTGACATCCACTTATGATTTAAAGGACGGAAGGGGAAGGGGCACATGTCAATATTTGCATTTATTTTTGCATGCAATTTCCTTTAACATATGCATTTGGTATGTAATTTTCATAATAGGAGATCAAGCGTGCTCCCAATGGTGAGTGTTTCTGCCGTCAATTGGAAGACCTACATAGAATCATAGAATTGCAGAGCTGGAAGAGACCACGAGGGCTATCCAGTCCAACCCCCCTGCCACGCAGGAAATCTCGATCAAAGCATCCCCGACAGATGGCCATCCAGCCTCTGTTTAAAGACCTCCAAGGAAGGAGACCCCACCACACTCCGAGGGAGTGTGCTCCACTGCCGAACAGCTCTTACTGTCAAAAAGTTCCTCCTCATGTTGAGGTGGAATCTCTGTTCCTGGAGCTTGCATCCATTGCTCTGTGTTCCAATCTCTGGAGCAGCAGAAAACAAGCCTGCTCCATCCTCAGCATGACATCCCCTCAAATACTTAAACAGGGCTATCATATCGCCTCTTAACCGTCTTTTTTCCAGGCTAAACATACCCAGCTCCCTAAGTCTCTCCTCATAAGGCATCGTTTCCAGACCTTTCACCATTTTAGTTGCCCTTCTCTGGACACGCTCCAATTTGTCAATATCCTTTTTTAATTGTGGTGTCCAGAACTGGACACAGTATTCCAAGTGAGGTCTGACCAAGGCATTTTCCCTTATTGTTAACCCTATCGGTTTACCCTTGATTTTGAATGAATGAATGATTTTATGGATTTGACTAGTTTTTAATGGTTTTATCCTGCTATCCTTTAAAGCAATTTTTCGCTGTACCTGATTTTCTCATGGGGTGCTTTTAAAAGGTGCAAGTGAAAAATGATTTGTTGTGAAGCATTTTCAAAATGAAAAGCAGTGCCCAAATTCTGAGAATTAATCAATCAAACAATTATGCAGTTTTAGATAGATAGAGAGTGAGAGAGAGAGCATTTTTTTTTGCATTCTTGCATTTTCCTAAGATAGTTTTGTGCATAATTTTCAATCAGAAAACTGCATCGCAAAAGTCAGAGAAGGCCACAATAATAATAATAATAATAATAATAATATTTATTTATACCCCGCCCCTCTGTTAAAACAATCGGGGAGGCTTACAAAAATTAAAATACAATACAGATAAAATCCCCAAACACCCCCCACCACACCCTCCCCCATAAAAATAATTAAACAATTATAAATTAAAACCAACTAATCTAAAATCACAATTAAAAACAATAAATACAATAAAATACTATAAATGGCCAGCGGACTAAAAGAAGCCAGGATCCCCTGAGGCCGGGATCTAATTAGGAAAGGCCTGCTGAAAGAGATCCGTCTTTAGTGCTTTTTTAAAGCTACTCAGGGTTGTTATCTGACGGATCTCGTTCGGCAGGTCATTCCACAATTTGGGGGCGATTACCGAAAAGGCCCTCTGGGAGGTTGCAGACTCTCTCTCTCTCCCTCTCTCTCTGGCTTTTCTTTGCAAATGAAGATTCAGGAAGGACTCATCCCATGCTTTCTGCAAGCGCGCTGATGATTGAAAAGGCCAACCCAAGATAAACAAGGCCGGTGCACAACTGTATTCCTATCTGTACATTAGTCAGGAAAGTGCAGATTTAGGTTGGTTCACTTAAAAATTTTGATAAAAATGAAATCCCGTTCCATTCCTATGTCAGGGATCAGGAACATTTAGTTCTGAAGATCTTGTGGGCCTGCAACTCCCATCAGTCCTTAGGCAGCATAGCCAATGGTATAGGACGATGAGATCTGCAGCCTTCCCTCTGGAGGGTCTAGTATTGCCAGATTTTCAAACAGCAATGAAGGACCATCGAAATTCATGGCACGCAGGGTTGAAAATCGGGAAATAACTATGAAAAACTTTGTGTTCTACCTAGATGCCAAATGAAAGTATTTGTTTCAGTTAACATAGCCATGTATTCTCTATAAAATTAACTTATTGTCTACACTCATAAAGCACATGAAGCACACATTATTCTGTCTTTGTGAAGGGCCCACATCCCAAAATATGAGGGAGGGGTTGGCATCTTGTTTAGTCCATATAAAAAGAAAAGCTTCCCAACACTCAAATAGGGGACATCCCTTATAATAAGGGATACCCGGTATCCCTAGGAGGCTCACAATACACACCCAAACAACTTTTCTTTTGAACATCTTTCTATCTTACGAGCAATCCTACCTAGGTACCCTGTTGTGGTTAAGCCCAATGGTTTCTTAGGCAACTCTTTTCTGTTTTAAATACCTTGTCAGGAAGGGTCATGCACTCAAACCATCCATTGACACAGCTACAGGAAGACACGGGGATGGGGGTGACTACACGAAAGGAAATACAGTGTCTCATGGTGCATTACCAGGCATTCAAAGCAGCTCCTTGTAGTCTCCATAATTTACTCAAAAAAAAAAGTTGCCCATGAAGCGATGTGTGGCAAAGAAGTCAGATGGACCCCTTCCCACAAATCAAGATGGCGGCCACAAGTACCCCCCCCCAAAAAAAAATGTCACTGCACTTTTTCAAAACTATTTCTTTAAATGGGTGGAAGGGAGACCTTCCGCTTGTTAAAAAAAAAAAAATTCCCACCCCTGTGCTGCAATACTGTGCATACTTTTTCCTCCGGAAGGCCAAAATGTCGCTTCTTGACTGAGTAAGAGGAAAGCCTGCCCCTGCTTGCACAATGGACCAATTGCCTTTTAACTTCCTCCAGGCCCAGATATCGCAGCACTGTGAATTGGTCCTTCAGACAACCAGTCATGCGCAGCGCTGCGCCATAAAAAGAAAAACCTTTGCAGAAAACTGCAAAGCCCCCTAAGATATGGTAAATGGAGGTGTGTGTTTTTTTACCCCTCCCTCTGAAAACACCAAATCTCCAGCACAGCTCGTTGGGACAACAGGTATTCTCCGCAAATTCTCTGAGGGTATTTTCATCATTTAGACAACCCCATAGAAAGAGCTGTGTGTAGGTTTGTGTGACCCACACATCACTTATTCATAGCTAAAAATTGGGACATGCTGGTAACACCTTGACTCTGAGAAACAAGATGACTCTACAAGCTCCACTGTCTAATTCAAAGTGAGCAACATAGAGTCCATATGGCCTCCAAGATAGCTTTTGTGGCTGCCCAAGAATCCCCTGAACTTACTAAAAACTAGTAAGATTGCCTACATCGTGTGCTTTTCTCTTTGCTTTTCCTTAGCATATTTGGTTCTCCATCCCACTAACCATTTAATGAAAAACCATTACCTCCAACATTTTTGTCTTCCATCTCAACTTTTCCATGGATGTTTAGAGAGCTTAAGTTTTCTTATCCATATATTGTCTAGACCTGAACTTACTAAACACTAGCAAGGTTGCCTACATCATGTGCCTTTCTCTTTATTTTTCCTTAGCATCCATCCTGCTAACCATTTCATCCTCACAAGCAACATGTGATGTAGTTTTGGGACTTGGTTGCCCTTATTTCCTTTATAGACCTATTTGGACTTTGAGGTCATTTGGAGTTTCTCTCCTGATAGTGCCCCATGCTTACGAGGTCCACTCAGCAGCCATCCACAGCAGGGCATTTAGTGTGGTGGCACCTTCTCTTATGTGGAATGCTGATTCTTTAAAAATTCAGCATGCCCCAATTACTTTTAACTTTAGACACAGGTTGGAAACGCTTCCTTAGGCGAGTCTCCTGTTTCATGCAACCTGATACCTATTTCATGGAGTGTGTGCTAATGGGTGTTTTTATATAGTGTATACAGTTTGTCTTTCATCAACACATACACAGAGCTTCAAAAAAAATTGCACTAAGAGTATATAAATATTGATGAAGGAAGAGGAGAAAGAAAAAGGAGAAGGTGGAGTTAGGCCAACATAAGGACGAGGCCTATTAGTTCTACTTGCGTACATACATTGAATTAATTGTTGAATGGCAACACATAGGAAAATCCCATTAATCCAATGAGACTGTGCTATTTGGAAATAAAAACAGGGTTCAGGCCTGAGAATGATTGGTCCAAAATTATCCAGTATGTTTTGGAGCTGAGTGGGGAATCTGAACTGGAGTCTTCTTCACTCCTAAGCTGCTGCCACGCTGCAAAAATTAATGCAGTTTGACACCGCTTTAACTGCCATGGATCAATGCTATGGAATTCTGGGATTTGTATAGAATTATAGAATCATAGACTTGGAAGATACCCCAAGGGCCATCCAGTCCAACCCTCTCCCATGTAGGAACACACAATCAAAGCATCCCTGACAGATGGCCATCCAGCCTCTGTTTAAAAACCTCCACAAAAGGAGACTCCACCACACTTTGAGGCAGCATGGTCCACTGTTGAACAGCTCCTACCATCAGGAAGTTCTTCCTAATGTTTAGGTGGAACCTCTTTTCCTGTTGTTTGAATCCATTGCTCCGTGTCCTAGTCCCTGGAGCAACAGAAAACAAGTTTGCTCCACCCTCAATAAGTCCTCCCTTCCAATATTTAAACATAGCTATCATGTCCTCTCTTAACCTTTTCTTCTCCAGGTTAAACATACCCAGCTCCATAAGTTGCTCCTCATAGGGCATTGCTTTCATACCTTCCACCATTGTGGTCACCCTCTTGTGGACACGCTCCAGCTTGTCAACTTCCTTCTTCAATTGTGGTGCCCAGAACTGGACACGTTATTCCAGGTGAGGTCTGACCAAAGCAGAATAGAGCGGCACTATTTAGACGCTATACTCCTATTGTAGTTTTGTGAGATATTTAGCCTTCTCTGTCAGACAAATCTGGTGCCACAACAAACTGCAAATCCCAGGATTCCATAGGATGGACCCATGACAGTTAAAGTGGTGTCAAACAGCATTAATTTTGCAATGTGGCAGCAGCCCTAGTTTAACATGCTAACTACTTCAGCCCACTGGCTTTCTCCATTTATTTTGATATCTGCTTATTCAGATGCTCTAGATGGCTACTTGGCTCTTTGGACAAACAAGCTCACATTTAGGTGGCACTCTTGACTCTTCTGCACCCATCCCCAAACACATGCATCTTAGATAATTTATTCTCCGCTAAAAGACTTCCTTGCCTCCCATCTCATAAAACTCTGTGCCCCAAACAGCCCGCACTTCATCTTTATTGTCACATTGATGTCTTTATAAACGTATTCACGTGATCTATAGGGGAAAGCAGAGCAGACAGCTCCCAATTTATGGGCCCATATAAAAGGCGTCTTATATTTAACAACTGCATTTAGCTGTGTTAACTGCAAGTCACAGTAATAAAGAGGCGGCATGTTTCGATGCTAAATTAAAAAACAAGGGAGGAAAGGGTTGGGGGGGGGTGGAAGGAAAAAAAAACTTCCGCTGCTCAATAATACATAGACACTAGGTTTTTTTTTATTACTCTTTAATATCATGATTTCCATTTAGTTTATAAATAATTGTAGCTAGCTAATGAAACGAAATCAAAACGGCCTCCAACCTATTCCCCCAGGGCAAACTAAACTCCCCTTTTTAAAGCTTCTTAATCGCAGCCCAGTTCCTACAAAATTAGCATAGTAATGGGCTTTAAATTGAGCCTCTTTGTTTTTTAATTAAGCTCCCAGCAGGTAAAAATAAAACAGATTATTGAAGAATATGCCAACCCTAATAGCCTGGAGCTCTTTTGACAATTAAAAAGATCCCACGTTAACCCTTTGGAGGAAGGAATGCTCCCTGATCATTAGCCATCCTCATCTGCTCCATCCATATGTCTATCAAATGCCAGTTGCATCCATGGGGTTGGCAACTTACAGACGATCCCAGACGCTCAGCCCGTTTGCCCCTCCCAAATGGGGGCTGCAGCCCTCAAATCTTACATCTCTGATGTGAGTTGGTTCTAGCATGTGGACAGTGTGTCAGCCTCTGAGGCATTGTGCAGTGAAGAGGAGGCGGCATTGAGTATTTGCCAGTGAACGGCTAGTACGGTAGGTGGGACTGGTGGACGAAGAAGGAAGGGAAGCAGAAGGAACTGCCACCAAATTAAAGATTAGGGTTTGGATCTTACATCTGGTGGTTTGCAAGCACCGGTCAATTCAATCAGTAGATTTGTCAATTAATGCATTTAGCACAAAAGAACCCCCCCCCCCCGTGTAACTACAGGGGATATAAAGAGAGGATTGCCTCCCACATCAATAAGAATCCTCCCCCCTTTTGAATCCCCAAATTTCTAGCATTCCAATAACTTAAAGCATCAGATGAACATTTAGAAATAGAGTTCCAGCAACCCAAGGTAAAGTGGATCAAGAGAATGGAAACACAGCAAACAGAAGGGTTCTGGGATGAACAGTTTTCATTGTCTCAGGACATTATCAGACACGGCAAAAATTTCAGGATTACGACATTGGGGTAGCCCAAATAGGCCCTGCTATCACATGACGTTGTTATCCTCACATTATTACCCTGTGCTCCAGCTGTGAAAAAGCTGTTCTTTCTCATTCATGGGACAAGCTGTCAATAGAGTGTCAATAGCACTCTTTCTGTGCTATCGACTCTGTGCAAAACCACGTCCCATTGTAATTGTGAGATTATAGCATGAATGGGTGATCCTCAGTGAGAAAACTTCCAGGTGAGAATGCAAACATGAAGCACAAGATGCTCTGTTTATGAACTGTTCCCTTTAGTTTGCACGTTTTAAGGTTTTTTTCCAGTGCTTGTGTACTCGTCTACTTTATTAATTAAGAGGTGGGTTGGTTTTTTTTGGGGGGGGGAGTGTTAAGCATGCTAACGTCTTCTCACAAGAACAGCTGAAATCTCACCCATGCCGAATCATGAAAGTAAACTCCTCTTCTTGATGTGCTAGTGGTGTTTGTGAGATAATCCCATGACACTTCTTTCGCATGATTAAAACTACATGAGATAGTAAGGACTTTTTCGGACGTCTTAAATGTAATGGAAACAGCCTCGCCACGTTGCGAGGCTGCTGCGCTGCAGGGCATCCCTTTCGCATGACGCCCGTCCCTGTCGGTACTGTTGCGGTACCGCAGGGACATTTGAGTGTTATATTTTGCCGATTTTTACTCACAAAAGTTGATCGTGAGTAAAAATCGCTGAAATATAACACACAAATGTCCCTGCGGTACCGCAACAGTACCGGCAGGGGCGGGCGTCATGCGAAAGGTATGCCCTGCAGTGCAGCAGCCTCGCAACATGGTGAGGCTGCTTCCGTTACATTTAAGACATCCGAAAAAGTCCTTATAGTGTTATAATGCCATGAGGATCCTGCTATCTTCATTCATGGAATTACAGTGTTTTTACATGCTAGTCTGATAATGTCCTCAGGCTGCATCTGCACTGCAAAAATAATCCAATTTGACATCACTTTAACTGCCATGGCTCAATGGTATGGAATCCTGGGATTTGTAGTTTGCTGTGGCACCAGAGCTCTCTGACAGTGAAGGCTAAATATCTCACAAAACTACAAACAGTGACAGTTTGGTCCAGATTCGGGGTTTTGGCCCAGCATTGTCTGGACATATCACCCCAGCATGTTTTATTAGGCTCATATAGACAAGCCCTAGGACAGACTGATGGATTCAATAGTTGAATGGTGAATTCATGGGTAAAAAAAAAATCCCGCTGGGCCAAAGGGTCTACTCTAGCTGGAGTAGCAATTGGATATTGACCAACATCTTCATCATTATCTCTCTCTCTGTGTGTAACTAATTACGAGTAAGGACTTCATCAGACAAGCCTCTAAAAACATTATTTTGCCACCATATTTTACACCATTTGTGTGCTGGCAAAAGAACCCTTTATATCAAATGTAGCTGTGATCATATGAAAAACCAGCCTCGTACTTCCGTGTTGGCAGGTGCACACGATCTTAGCAGTTCTCGCAAGAAGAAGTGAGCGCACTTAAAAGTCAAAAACAGCTAAATTTAAAAAACAAAGTAAGCACACAAGCACTGAAACACACTTAAAAACTGGCCTGCAACACAGGGAGGTTCATAAAAAGTGGCTAGTTTTCATGTTTCCACCTGGAGGTATTCTAGCGAGGATCACCCATTGATGCTGGAATTGCACCAGCAGAATGGAGCGCAGTTTCACACGCATGCAATCGTGGCAAAAAAACACCATGGCCCATCTACTGATGGCTTGGACCATCAATAAAAATGAACGCCTTATTGACCACAGAAAATCACGAAAGCATGACATCTTGTGGCATTGATGCCCTTTCATGTTGATTAGGTGTTGTTATGGCGCCATATTAACTGCATCTGATAAAGCAAATAGTAATTATTTGTAACTACTGACCTCCAATGTCTGAATGCATTGAGTTTCTTCCCTCCCCAAAAAGATTATTGTTGGCAAGCCAACCACAAGCATTGAAAGTTACTTTCCCCCAAGCTGTCTTTGTCCTCTTCAAGATTTACCTTTGCCTTGGAGGTCAGCCTGAGGTTGCTAGGCGAAAAGGCTAGCTGGCTTCTAAGCATGTTTGGGAGCTCTCCTGGCTGCATTCGCAGTGCTAGGCAGACACTTCAAATGAAGCATCACAGGCTGAGACATCCTCAGAGCGCGCTAAGTCTTGGCATTCGCTCTTTGGGCCAGCTGGAAGATTGCATGAAATTCTGCAAGTGTTCCAAAGAATGGTTGTCAAAACAGAAAGGAGGCGGGTGATTTGGGAAACAGGAGAGGGCAGAGGGAAGAAAATAGCATTCGTTGTCCCAGTCACCATGTCCTTCGACAGTGCCACCCTCCTGCCCTGGACACAAATCCTTTTTAAAAAGCAAAAACAGAAGAGTCTAATGCTTAAGGGCCAGAACGCAATGGAGAAAAACTCCGTGCTGTTTTGAAATGTACTCTCCTCAGTTCACTGGACTCTGTACAGCAAAAACTGGACCAAAACCAGTAATCTATGACATCAGTACATTTCAAAGTCTGTTCCAGAGAACCATAGGGGTTCTTTGGAGGACAATCAGGCATTCCTCTCTGAGAAGATCAGTAATGACAGGTGGATAGGAGGAGGTCTAGGAACAATGGAGGGGATGGGAGCTCAGTAGTAGAACACCTGTTTTCCAAAGCCCCCACGTTTGGTCCCTGGGAACTTCATCCTAGAAGATCAGAGGACAGATGAAGTGAAAGATCTCTCATTGAGATGGCCTCTCAGAGGTAGAAGGATCAATGGCTTGTCTCAGTATAAGGCAGTGTCATTACTGGGAAGCGCTGTATCTCAGTGGGAGAGTGAATATTTTGAGGGAGATGTTTCTAGGCTCAGTCCTCATAATCTCCAGGAAAAAAGCATTGGGAAAACAGCTTAGTCTGAAACTCAGCCAGCTCTGAAGGAGAGACCCCCTCCACAGGGCAGTCTATTCCACTGTTGAATAGCTCTCACAGAAAAGAGGTTCTTCCAAATGTTTAAGAATCTCTTTTCTTGCGATCCGAATCCATTGGCACAAGTTCTAGTGTTTGGAAAAGGAGAGAACAAGCGTCTTCTTTGATTGTGTATTCCTGTATGGCAGGGGGTTGGACTGGATGGCCCATAAGGTCTCCTCCAACTCTATGATTCTACATGGCATCCCTTGTCACCTCTCAAACTTCTCCTCTCCAAGCTAAACATGCCCAACACCCTAAGTGATTCCTTATAAAGTTTGGTTTCCAGATCTTTGAAAATCTTGGTCACCTGTCTGTGGACACAGTCAAGCTTGTCCACATTCTCTTCTTGAACTGTGGTGCCCAGAACTGGTGGGGTATGACCAAAGCAGAATAAAGTGGCACTACTACTTCCTGTGAACGGGACACTACACTTCTGTTGATAATGTCAACCAATAACAATCAGAAGCTGTGATGAAAACTACATTGTGCAGGGCTATTTAGTTCAGAAAACAAGCAAGTCAGGGGAGGGGCAGGATAGAGATGTACAGAATTATGTACAGTTGTCCCTTCATATTCACCGACGTTTGGTTCCAGGACCCCCATGGATACCAAAATCCGTGACTACTAAAATCCTATTATATGCAATGGCATAGCAAAATGGTGTCCCTTATATAAGATGGCAAAATCAAGGTTTGCTTTTTGGATGATTATTTTTTAAAGAATATTTTCAAGCCGTGAATACTTAAATCCATGGATACCAAATCCAAGGATACGGAGGGACAACTGTATGTTATGGAATAGGTGGATAGTTACTAAAACATTTAAATTGTACTTCGTTGAAAAATATGAATGTTACAAACTACTGGCTTCTGGTACGAAGCACAGTCTCCCCATTCTCCACCTCACTAGCAACCTCAGCATCCTCCAACAAAGTACAAGACAGCAGCATACCCCCTGTCATTAGCCAGCATGTGAACCTTGTGATATTCCTCCTCCAACATTCAGTGAGGCTATATTCCTTTAAGTTTAAAAGTAACTAAAAAAGTTACAGCTGTTTCACACAAGGAGTAGAGTTCTCCCACATTAAGTCACAATAAGAATGTAACTTAGGTATGCCAATGTTATTGGAGCAAGGGAATTACTTACAAGTAGCTACTCTTATTTGTAACTAGTTATTTCCTAGCTCAACATTTTGCCCTTCTCTCTATTCTAAGTTCCATCTTGCTCTGTTGTCTCTCTTGGATTTTGATATTAAACCTTGCAGACAAGGGCTTAGCATTACTCATCATCACACCACACAGCATTTTTGGTCAGCTTTTTGGACTACTGATTCTGAGCCATCCATTTCTTCACATTCAATTGCTATTTCTTTTTTCCCCCCTTTCTGATTATTCTTTTCAGCTTTCTGGCAGAACCAAGCAACTGGAAAGACCCCACTCTAAGTCCGAGGCCTGATGTGTAGCATCTCTGCTCAGGCCTTGCTCAAATCGTGTCAATGTGCCCTGACAGTCTGTGTTCAAGTCGTAGGGCTCATTCACCGTCTCTATGGAGACATGCAACTCATCGTGAGCCTCGTATCAAACCGACGCATTGACTGCCGAGAGACGCCATCCTTCAAAATGGACACTGCAGCTGTCCAAATAGCATCTGTGTACCTGAGGCAGGAGAGGCCTCCTTGTTTACTCGGACCTAACAGAATACACAATGGTAATTCTTCCTGTTTCATCGCCATCTCTGGCTTTGACACGGCTTTCTTGGAACTCCCCAAGGGAGCTATGGAGAAGCATTGTTCCAAGACAAACATCGACTGTCATCCAACCAGCAAAGGCCTTTTCCACCTAGGTATCTTCCCCTTTCCCATGTTCATACCACTTCCATTGCCCGGTGCACACAAGGGCATGAGAATCCATGTTCCTTTTTGATCCTTGCTTTATCTCCTCTCTTGCTCCCTCCAAGAGAACAGTAAACCTCACAAAGGCCTAAATCCTATGCTTACACCTGACTAGAGTAGGCCCACTCAATCAAACAGATTTACTTATGTCTTGACTCTCCAGTCAACAATTCATTCAATAGGTCTACTTTAGGTCGGACTACCCCAAAAGGTTTTCAATCAAAGTGTTTGTTATACCAGGGGTGCATCTACTCTGTAGAAATAATGCTGCTTGATACCACTTTAAGTGATGTACCTCCATCCCATGGAGTCCTCGGATTTGTAGTTTTACAAGAGCTTTAGCCTTCTCTGCCAAAGAGGGCTGGTACTTCATCAAACTACAAATCCCAGGATCCTGTATTATGGAGCCATGGCAGTTAAAGTGGTGTCAAACTGCATTGTTTTTACAGTGTAGAGGCACCCTGAAATTACTCTTAATGCAAACAGGGTTACAGGTAGAGAATTACTCTTAATGCAAACAGGGCTACAGGAAGTACTGCAGTACAGTAAAGTACTGCATTTAGGGCGGAAAAATGAAATGCATAAATATAGGATGGGAGAGACCTGGCTGAATGAGACTACGTGCGAAAGGGATCTAGGAGTCCTAGTAGACCACAAGTTGAACATGAGCCAACAGTGTGATGCGGCAGCTAAAAAGGCCAATGCAATTTTGGGCTGTATCAATAGAAGTATAGTATCTAGATCAAGGGAAGTAATAGTGCCACTCTATTCTGCCTTGGTCAGACCTCACTTAGAATACTGTGTCCTGTTCTGGGCACCACAATTCAGAAAGGATATTGACAAATTGGAGCGTGTCCAGAGAAGGGCAACTAAAATGGTGAAAGGTCTGGAAACGATGCCTTATGAGGAGAGACTTAGGGAGCTGGGTATGTTTAGCCTGGAAAAAAGACGGTATAGAGGTGATATGATAGCCCTGTTTAAGTATTTGAAGGGATGTCACGCTGAGGATGGAGCAGGCTTGTTTTCTGCTGCTCCAGAGACTGGAACACGGAGCAATGGGTGCAAGCTCCAGGAACAGAGATTCCACCTCAACATGAGGAGGAACTTTTTGACAGTAAGAGCTGTTCGGCAGTGGAACACACTCCCTCGGAGCGTGGTGGGGTCTCCTTCCTTGGAGGTCTTTAAACAGAGGCTGGATGGCCATCTGTCGGGGATGCTTTGATCAAGATTTCCTGCGTGGCAGGGGGGTTGGACTGGATGGCCCTCGTGGTCTCTTCCAACTCTGCAATTCTATGATTCTATGATTCTATGATTCTATAAGGAATGGACAGATCTGTATTTACAGGAAGGAATGAACAGGTCTGTAATATTTGCATTACCAATCTATGCAGTTCTGTGTTCGTAAATTCCCCCCCCTCCAATCTGCATTGAAATTTGTAGGTTTTTTCACATTTGTGTAAGTTTTTATGCATGTATGCAAGTTCCCTCTGTATGAACCATTTCTTAAATGCCATTTCTTCAATTATATGCTTTTCTGTACACTCCTTTCTACTTGTGCATACAATTTTTGGTATATAATTTTTCCTGATGTATTGTACTTATTTTTGTACACATTCCCCCTTTTGACTTGAGACCTGCATCCCAAAATTCAGAGAATTGCAAAAATCAAAGGACAGCTGTATGTTGATTCGTGTCATGCTTTCAAAACTGCGTATCAGTTGGTATGAAAACGTGAGCCAAATAAATTCCTCCCGGATCCCTAGCCACAGATTGACCCTTTTTTTGTGAGCTGCTAACTGTATGAAAGGGATACCCTCCAACATTTTGTGGATGAAAACCAGGACACATGTGGCCAAGTGACATTAGAGCGTGGTTAAGATGACAAAAATTATTAATGCAGAAGAACAGACAAGCTAGGAGAGGTTGCTGCGGTTAGCTTTTGCCTGAGCCAACTGGGAAGGACAAGATTTCACCTGCTCCTGTCCTCTCCCTCCTGCTGAGTTAACCAGGTGCAAATGACTTCTTGCACATGGAACTCAGTTTGCAGCGACTGAAGTAAGCGAAGGACAAAGGGTGAAAGTTGGAGGAAGAGAGAGAAACTGGGGCATTTTAAAAGAAGCTGAAAAAGTAGGAAGACAGTGGAGTAATTGGGACATTTTAGTAAATGAATTTTACTGAATTCATTTTTATTGAATTTTTACTGAATTCATTTCAAGTTAGGACTTGTCTATACAAGGCAAAAAGAAATGGATTGCTCTGCCGTAAAGGCAACTTGCAGCAGCTGTGATTTATCTTAATGGTTCTTGGTTTTTTTTTAGGTAGATCACAGGCATTACAAAGCTATCTGTTTTTGCTGTGCAAACAAGCATCCTGGAAGCAAGATGGCAGCTATGAGTGAATTATTTGCATTTTTACTTACCAATTTGCCACTGCCAAACAATTTTTTTTTAAAAAAGAAAAAAACTATTCCCAAGGTGCAATAGAGTGATATTAGGAGCCCTGGTGGCGCAGTGGTTAAATGCCAGTACTGCAAGCCACCACGTTGCAAGTTCGATTCCAGCGGGCTCCAAGGTTCAGTCAGCCTTCCATCCTTTCGCAGGTCGGTAAACTGAGGACCCAGCTTGTGGGGGGCAATTAGCTAACACACATTGGAAACTGTTTAATGCAGTGTAGATGTGTAAATAGCTATTGCTTAAAACAATTTGTAAGCCGCTCTGATAGCCTTGCAGCTGAAGAGTGGGGTATAAATAACTAAATAAAAAAAATAACAGAAAAACAAAAAACCCAAACCCCTGTTTTATCGCATTAGCGCTCGCTCGCTAATATGGAAAAAAAAAGTGGTTCCAGGTGCTTGCCTTGTTAGCAATTCCTGCCCCTATGCTTGTCTGGCCAATCAGCTTTCAGATCCTGCTCATATGGCAAAGTGAATCAATTCGGTTGCTTGTCCCAATGAGCAGGAATGCACATTCCTCCTGCTGTTTTTTAAAAATTCTGGCCAATCAGCTTTCAGATCCTGCTCATATGGCAAAGTGAATCAATTCGGTTGCTTGTCCCAATGAGCAGGAATGCACATTCCTCCTGCTGTTTTTTAAAAATTCTGGCCAATCAGCTTTCAGATCCTGCTCATATGGCAAAGTGAATCAATTCAGTTGCTTGTACCAATGAGCAGGAATGCACATTCCTCCTGCTGTTTTTTTAAAAATTCTGGCCAATCAGCTTTCAGATCCTGCTCATATGGCAAAGTGAATCAATTTGGTTGCTTGTCCCAATGAGCAGGAATGCACATTCCTCCTGCTGTTTTTTAAAAATTCTGGCCAATCAGCTTTCAGATCCTGCTCATATGGCAAAGTGAATCAATTCGGTTGCTTGTCCCAATGAGCAGGAATGCACATTCCTCCTGCTGTTTTTTAAAAATTCTGGCCAATCAGCTTTCAGATCCTGCTCATATGGCAAAGTGAATCAATTCAGTTGCTTGTACCAATGAGCAGGAATGCACATTCCTCCTGCTGTTTTTTTAAAAATTCTGGCCAATCAGCTTTCAGATCCTGCTCATATGGCAAAGTGAATCAATTCGGTTGCTTGTCCCAATGAGCAGGAATGCACATTCCTCCTGCTGTTTTTTAAAAATTCTGGCCAATCAGCTTTCAGATCCTGCTCATATGGCAAAGTGAATCAATTCGGTTGCTTGTCCCAATGAGCAGGAATGCACATTCCTCCTGCTGTTTTTTAAAAATTCTGGCCAATCAGCTTTCAGATCCTGCTCATATGGCAAAGTGAATCAATTCGGTTGCTTGTACCAATGAGCAGGAATGCACATTCCTCCTGCTGTTTTTTAAAAATTCTGGCCAATCAGCTTTCAGATCCTGCTCATATGGCAAAGTGAATCAATTCAGTTGCTTGTACCAATGAGCAGGAATGCACATTCCTCCTGCTGTTTTTTAAAAATTCTGGGAAAAGCTGCAAAGGCGTTTCCTGAGGAGTATACGGCATATTTAGCCCCCTCTTTCCAAATACAGCGATATGATGTGGGATGCCATTAAGACAGCTCGTATTCTCCTCATATTCCATGAGGAGTATTTTCGCCATTTAGACAACCCCTTAGAATATTAAGTACAGTTAGAAAATAAGTACATTTGGCTCTCCACACTCACTGGGGTTAGGGATACAGGACCTCTGCAAAAGTGGAAAACCCACAAATATCCCTAGGCCCCCTCAAGCCATATTTAATACACACAAAATGTATGATCCATAGATTCAATCCATTGTGGATACAGTACCTTTGAGGTGAAAGAGTTCCTGTCCTACACCATTTTTATTAGGGACTTACAAAACTCGTGTCACGTCGTCTCAATCTCACAAAACTTGCAGTCCCAATTAAAAATGGTATAGGGCAGCACTGGAGGCAGTAGCAAATAATCTGTGAATAATTAAATCTGCAAAAGTTAAACCCGCAAATGTGGAGGGCTGGCTGCATGAACTTTACAGGGGGGGATAGAGGAAAGCGGGGGTAGGGGTGGGGGTGGAGTTTGCATTCTCAGAATTGTATGCCGTTTGATATCATTCACCTTTCCGGTGAATAAAACATTCAATGAAGACTGAGAGCCTTACCGCACTTCCAAAGAAAAGTGGCAAAGCAGCAGGACTGTTCTGTCTTTCCTTCTGCTTTCCTGGCATGGTGTCATTTTTTTTTTCATTCCAGTCCCATAAGGGACCGAGGTAAAACCACACCTTTTTGCTAATGAGAAAAACCTGTTTGCAAAAAGGTGCGGTTTTAGCTTGGTCCCCCACCGGACCTGAATGAAAGGACACTGGAAGGACCCCAACATCATTCAGGAAGGCAGCAAGAAAGACGAAACATTCCTGCTGCTTTGCCACTTTTCTTTGGAGTGTGGAAAGATAGAGAAAATGCTCAGTGTGCAAAGAACGGTCATTGTGGGTGCAAAAACAAATTAACTATAGGAGAAAGGGAGAAAATAATGGAGTATTCAGAAAAGGGCCATAACTGAGCAGGAGCACTCCACACCGCAACAGTGTTATCGTTGGAGGTTGGCCCAAGAATTTCAGCAAAAAAGGATTTACTTTTTCCTGCTCTGAGTTCCTGGAGTCCATGAATATGAAAAAAATTTGGTGCACCTGATGGAGAAATCTTCCTGGCCGCTTCTGTTTCCTTTAGCATCTCTCTGGGCACTATACATCCAATTTGGCTTTGCTGCTGATGGATGCTCTGGCATCCTTCACGCCATTAGTCTCAGAAATGCAATAAAATTGTGTTGTGTGTCAAAGGAGGTCTGTGAGTCATCCCTTTTGGAAGAAATTTCCTATTAATCTAGGCCCATTGGCTGCAGCCACGGAGGGGCAACCATTTGCCAGCATCAGCCCCAGAGCCACTTGTTGTACAAATGAGGGTTTTGTGGAAGATAATGTTGCTCTCAGTTCACCTTCCATAGCCTCACAGGCTGCAGTCACATCTTGCTGCTCCATTAAGTATGGAGGGCCAGTTCAACGCAGTGGGTATTTTATTTCCAGACTCATTTCCTTCCTCTCAGAAAGATGGCTAGGTGAGAGCCAATGGTTAGAATATTGAACTGTGGCTTGGGAGATCTGGGTTCAAGTCCCTGCTGAGCCATGAAACTCATTAAGCAACCGGGGATCCAGCTATGCTCTCTCAGCCTGCACTACCCTCACAGGGTTGCGGTCTGGATAGAAGTGGAGAGGAGGGGAAGGCTATATGCTATTTTGAGCTCAATGGTGGAACAACAGGAAAGAAATGTGCATGTGCAATAAGCAGCCATGTGCAATGTGAAACCATGCACAACCATGAGCATGCATGAGGCACATCTATGCACACACACACACAGGATGAGACATTACATTGAGTATGGATGGAGTATGACTTTATGCTTGCTGAGTTAGGCAGCAGTTGCACAATGCCACCTTATTAGTGAATTATGATTTTGCATGACCAAATGGGCACCTCACCTGCATGCACAATAAGCAACCATGTGCAATGCAGGGGAACCTAAGGTATTATTCTGGCCATATGTGACCTTTTATTTTGCCTCTCGAACCCTTCAGGGGTTCCCCCCAACTCTTGTGCGATAACCCCCCTCTGCTCTAGACCCGTCCACTCTCAGAATGTGACCCCTGAGGCCCTTCCCAAATTAGAATTTGATCCCAGGCCTGAAAAATGCTTTATACTGATCTGTGTGCATGGATGTATGGGGGTAATCAGTGGCTCTTAACCTTTTCTTAACAGGGATTCCCTTTAAATATCTTTTGTTGCCATGGACCCCTAAGATGTAACTCAAGATTTAAAAACCATGATGATGATGATGATGATGATGATAGAATTACACCACCCATTAAACCTTCCCTCAGAGGCACTAGAGGGGGAGGGAAGACTTTTCTCCTGCTTCTTCCTGCAAGTTTGTGCCTGAAGTGGATTGAATGGCAATGTGCAGGCCAAGCCAGCCAGCATTTGCTTTGGCTCCTGTCATGTGGCTGTTCCACTGCAGGCAGGAGGTGGGCCAAGCAGCTTTCAAGCCTTCACAGACCCCCTGTGAGGACATCACGGACCCCTAGGGGTCCCTGGACCACAGGTTAAAAACCACTGGGGGTAACGATACATACCTTCCAACCTATCACAGATGAAAACTAGGGCACACGTGGCCAAGGAACATCACAGTGTGCTCATGATGGCAAAAGTTATTAATGAGGAAGAACACAGAGAAAGGCAAGGTACTGCCTTCCCCTATCCTCTTCCTCATGCCGAATTAATTGAGTTCAAACTACTCTTGCTCTTTAAACTCAGTTTGACGCAACTGAAGTAAGCTGAGGACAAACGGCGAAAGAAGAAGGAGGAGAGAGAAACTGGGACATTTTAACACCAGCTGAGAAAAGTAGGATGACAGAGGATTAATCATGATTGTTACTGCTAAACTGGGACAGTTGAAGGGTATTGTGATATGGTAAGAGGTGATCAAAATGTGAACAGAACAACAATCTCCCCCCTTCCCTAGCTGGCCCTCACGTCCACCTCTCTCCAATAACAGGGACCATGATAAGTCCACCTCTCTCCAATTACAGGGACCATAATAATTAAAACTGTATTCATGGGCTGAATGGCATTGATCATTCTTCCATGCTCTGCTCTTCCTCCTCCTTTCCCATCTGATATTTTTGAAAAGGAAGAAGAGTCTGAAATCGCTAGCGGATCCCACCACAACTATTCAAATATGTCAGAGTCATCCTTGTGCTGCAGAAAGAAAGAAAGAAAGAAAGAAAGAAAGAAAGAAAGAAAGAAAGAATTCTTAAACACCAGTTATTAGTCAGAACACCCTCCTCTGTTTATATGTGCCTCGTCTGTTGATTTTCAAGCTGGGTGAATCTTCACATTTTCTTTGGCTAACCACCAGTATTAAAAGTATGATATCTTTAATTTAAAACATATTGGTCGAGGTCTTTAAGTGGGTTGACTGCAAGGAGGAAACAGACTTCATTTCTTGTGCTCCTCCTCCTCCCTCCTTTCTCTGTTGCCTGTTCATCTTCTCATAGAAATAATCATTTTTGAGGGAGACTTATTTCCTGACAAAAATTTCTCTGACCAAGAAACTGAAGGCTGGGTCTGTCTGTCCCTCCCTCCCTCCTCTCTCTTTCTATCCTCCACATAGAACTGTCCTGCCCTCTTCAAATCCTCCTGCAGCCCTTGGGTGTAGTGGAGGACTTTATCTGAGTGCCCAGATTGAGTTGGAAGAGACCACAAGGGCCATCTAGTCCAACCCTCTGCCATGCAGGAACACACAATCAAAGTATCCCCGACTGATGTCCATCCACCCTGTTTAAAAACCTCCAAAGAAGGAGACTCCACCACACTTTGAGGCAGCATGTTCCACTGTTGAACAGCCCTTACCATCAGGAAATTTCCTAATGTTTAGGTGGAATCTCTTTTCCTGTAGTTTGAACGCATTGCTCCATGTCCTAGTCTCTGGAGGAGCCAAAAACAAGCTTACTCCACCCTCAATATGACATCCCTTCAAGTATTTAAACATGGCTATCATGTCCCCTCTTAACCTTTGAATGAATTCTGAAAGTCCTGGATTTTCTTCCTGTTCTTTCCAATTTTATATGAGGTTAAAATAAACCAGCCTAAGGATCTGGTATAAAAAGTCTCTGACTGTACCGGGAACTATTATTGGATAAACAAAATGTGTATGGGTCTCCAAAATAAAATTGGAAAGAACCAGAGCAAAACTTGGGATGTTTTAATTCCACTTACTAGTTCCACTGGCTTCTTTATGGATGATGGAGGGGGGATGCCCTTCATTTCTTTTCCCTGGTGGCAACATCTCTTGGGCTAGCCTTGTCGCTGACCTTCAATTTTTCGTCACCATACACCCCCATCCAGCAACCTCCTGTTTGAGGCGGCTGCTTCACTCTTTTTAGGTGCATAATAGTAAGGCTGTCCCCTGGCCTTATTAAATACAACTCCAGGGGCACATAACCTCTACATACGTTCTAATAAATCTCCCTAAGTTGAGGACAGAGAGCCCCACAGCTTGGATGGTAGATGCTCTGAACACCTGAATCTTGTGTTCCTTGAGTTCCTGCTTACGTAAAAAGAAGCCAAAGGTGTACAATTCCTAAGCACACTACCTCTGTTCAAGATCTTCAGCTGAAGATCTGGAGTTCAGGTGCAGAAGATCAACTGAAGCTCTGGAGTTCAGGAGCAAGAGCAATAGATGTAGTCATGGTTACCAAGTCAGGACCACCCCAGCCCCTGTGATTTCAGTGCCAAAACCTGAGTATGAGAGATTACGCCTTGTGATGTCACAGGGGTAAACAATGATGATGTCATTAAGCATGATAAACATCAACTCCAGTTGCTTAGGGTATGCCATTCAAATAATAATTAAAAAATCACCAAGTCTACCAACTAGGTAATACACTCTCTCTCTCTTATCAAGGTGCTGCTCTCACCTTGAGATTCCTCCCCCTCCCTCTGGGCAATGGAGAAAGTGGTCCAAGCTCTGAGATTCAGAGCCAGATGCAGTGACCTGAGCACCCTAGCTACAAATCTCAATTCTGACACATGTATACTCATTCAAACATATAATTGAACATCTTCCCAAGTTATCAGAGTCCAGTTTTGGGAAGAGACACAAAACCACTGCATTTTTTTGGGTCCTTCAATAATTTGGGCGTTCTCTAGCTGCTGCATGCTGAATTTTAGCAATGTCAGGCATAGGTTTCTAAAGTTCTGTAGCAATCTTGATATTCCATGAATGAAGACCAGGTCACTTGACATGGTGACAGGGCATCACACCTCCCACCATTGATGGATTGTGCTACTGACCCTTTCCCAAGGCCAGGAGGATGTCAGAAGAGACCTGCCGAATCAGAGCACAGGCCTATCTATCCCAGGTTATATATATTCCTACTATAACCAATCAGATGCTAGTGGGCCGCCCACAAGCTAAACACAAGTCCAATATTGAGTCTCCTTCCACTCATTTTCCCCACAAACAGTTACAGAGGCATATGGCAGAGGTATTCAACAACTGTCACGAACAGTAGCCAATGACAGCTTTCACCTTCCATGAATTTTGTCTCTTCTGCTTTTTATTCCTCTACCACACAGACTCAGGATCAACCCATCTGTTGGTTTTTGCTTTCTCCGACAACTGAGTTTTTTAACATCTCAAGGCCTTGGTTCATGTTTATGATGAAATTTGCAAATTTGGATAAGTTCTTCCCAGCCAGCCAACCAAACTTGTTAACCCTCTGCACTGGCCAAATGGAAATAGGGCCAGGAATTAACTGAACGGAGGGGACCATGTTGTATGCGCCTTGCATGCAGCTGTTAAAAGTTGAAGAGCCCACTAAGGCAGGGAGAGAGATAGCAATCCTAATTCTGCGCCACAAACATGATTGAACCCACAGGGATTCAGAGCCAGGCTTTTAAAGAGTTCCACACTCGACGTTCTCTGCTCAGATGGGCAAATCCAGCCTCCCACATTCATATTTTTCAAATCACATGTTCTTTCCATCAATTTAAATGAAGAAATGTGTGAATTTTAGCAAGTCCTCTTTAAAAACAAAAACAAAAAAACCCAGCCCCAAACCAAATGAAATTCTCATGCATCCCTAGCATAGATGATTTTCTTTTGAATGTCATAGTTTGGAGATGATAAACAAAAGGGGGGAAAATGTTCTAAGCTTGCTCAGCTCCGAAAATGACATCTTTATGGTCTTTGCCATGAGCATGAAAGAAAGACTGGACTAGGTCAGATAGATTCAAGGATACCTCCCACATTTAACTGATTGTAAATACTCGGGCAGCAGGTAATAACCTACCAGTTAGACCGACTGGGTCTGTTCTATCCAAGTCAATTTAAAATGAGGCAGGCCAGAGACAGTACCATAAAGTGTTTCATACTTGTGGAGAGATATTTAACTATTGTTTCCTTAAGAAAAATCTAATAGCTTGCTCCGTTTAATCATTGTCAGATGTGTCTCAATCTTGAAAGTGGCAACTTCCTATGAGAGTACACTGCTTTTAATCAGGAATCTTGAAGTATCTCTGCTACATCGAGGGGTGACTTTCGATGGGTCCTTTTTGGTCAGATATAAAGAAGATCTTCATTCTTTTTTGGGGGAAAAAACTTTGAAAAAGCTACCAAACTAAAACCATTCCTTTCAGGCTCAGGAAACTGAAAGCCTCAAATAAAAATTGGAATGGGAAAATATCTCGATGGGGTTGTCTTAACGGCAAAAATACTCCTCGTGGAAATTAAGGAGAAGGCAACCTGTCCTAATGGCAATCCATGTTCTTCTGTTGTATTGTGAAGGAGGGGGTCCAAAATGGCAAAAAAACTCAGCAGGAAAAAGTCTTTGTGGCTTTTCCAGGACCTTTTTAAAAAACAGGGTGGGGAATGCATATTCCCACTCATTGGTAATCGCTTACCCCTACCAGGGGAAGCACAAACCTGATTGGCTGGATGAGCTTGGGGGTGGGGCTTGCTAACAAGGCAAGCGCCTAGAGCTGCCATGTTGGTTTTTCATCTTAGCAAGCAAGCGCTAAAGTGAGAAAACAGGGTGTTTTTTCTTCTTTTCTGTAACAGCGATATATCACTCCAGTGCACTTAGGAAATCATTTTTTCTAAAGGTTTAGCGGTGGCAAATTAAGGTACGTAAAAATGGGGGAAATCACTCCTGGCCATCACCTTGACTTGCGGGCATGCAAAGGTTTTTTTGAGGGGGGGAATAAAAAATAAAACCATTAAGACAAATCACAGCTGATACAATTTGACATTACTGTGGAGCAATCCATTCCCCCACCCCATATAGACGGGGCCTATGAAATTAAATCAACATCCACCATGCTATCAGGAATCAATACTAGCTTTCATCTTTTCTTCTTTTTGTACTTTCCTTGTTTTATAAATAAACACAGCATCTGTTTCTAAAAAAAAACAACAACCAAAAATAATAATTAAAAAAAAAAAAAACCAGGGTGCAATTGGAATCGCCAGTCTGGATGAGAATCTATATCTGGAGCTGAAACTGCCTTTGCCCCAATCGGCCGCGGATATTAACTGGAGGCGGCACGGTGTTCTCGATGGCGCAAAGCTATTTGTGGAGGCCTCCACGGTGAGGAATGGCCTCAATGAAAAAGTTCAGCCCCCCGGCTATGTGCTCTGACTTAACTCTGACTCTAAAGAGGCAATCAAAGGCCTTCTCTCCCCCCCTTCCCGACTCCTGCCGCCTTAACTCCTCCCTTTCTGATGTGTAATTAAATAGACCGAGGGGATAATCCCACCTTCCAAAGCTGGAGAAAAGATGGTGTCAAGGCTGGATCTTGAAGTGGCTTCTTTAATCGAAAATGACCGCCCATTCTCTGCATACATCATGATTTGTGGGAGGATTTTCTCTCGTCTCTTGGGGTCTCCCCCTCTCCTTATTTTCTACCCCCCCTATTCCCGTTTGTCTATGTCCTCCCACCTCCTTGTAAGCCTACAGGATATTAGAACGGCTTTTGTGGGGCTGATGACCCAGCTGCTCATTAATGAAAAATTCCACTTCTCAGTGCCCAGGCCCAAGAAAGAAAAAGGTGACCCCCACGTTTTTTAAAAGACATTGCTATTTTACTCTCTCTCTCTCTCTCGTTCAAAAGATACGGGATTAAAGGGGCTGGTTTTCTTTCTTTTCTTTTTCTTTTTTTAAAAAAGCCATGTCTGAAGGTCCCCCTCTCACCCGCCCTGTGTCACCTCTTTCTTTGGGTGTTTTCGTTGTCTTTTGAGATATTGGCCTAGAGAGGGATGTTTGGATAAGATTTAATTAGCTGAAATCAGGCCCGGATTATTGTTGGGATTATTTACACAGCAAATCTCCCCGTCTGAGACCCAGAGGAGGGGAGGGCGATTCCATATGAGGTCCGAATAAGAAAATCAAGGAGGGATTTGGCTGGCTTTTATGAGATAATGGACACTCGGGAGCCTGATCTTATGAAGGGCCTGGTTGCCCTCAAAGCCGGATGGGAACCATGTGGATTGGGAATTTGTTGTGGGAAGGGAGGAGGGAAGGGGGGAAGCCACATCTCTTCTTAGCAGACATGAAATGAATGGAGATGTAGAAAAGAGTCCAAAAATCTGAACTTGCAAATAAGAATTTTAGAAAACAAATTATTTTTTTAAAAATAGGGTGCATGTATGACAAACTCCCCCCCAGAAAAATAATAATATTAATAATAATCAAATTTATTTACACTAGTGCTGCAAAATAAGTGATGCTTAGTTATGATGGTACTGCTCAAAGGCAAGTGCATAGAAAATAGAGGGACTAGATATCTGAGGGGCCAAACCAGACCTCTGTAGCAAGGCAGTTATTTATTTCTTTACCTTCAAAAGATGGGAAATCTGCCCCTTTCACTTTCTCCTGCCTTCATTTTTTTTCTCCCTGGAAACCTCAAATTCAATCCATCTCAAATTTGGTGAAATGAGGAGCAGCTTAGGGGGCTGGGTATGTTTAGCCTGGAGAAGAGAAGGTGAAGAGTGGGACATGATAGCCATGTTTAAATATTTGAAGGGATGTCATGTTGAGGAAGGAGCAACCTTGTTTTCTGCTTCTCCAGAGACTAGGACACGGAGCAATGGGTTCAAAGTACAAGAAAAGAGATTCCACCTAAACATCAGGAAGAACTTCCTGACAGTAAGAGCTGTTCAGAAGTGGAATACACTGCCTGGGAGTGTAATGGAGTCTCCTTCTTTGGATGTTTTTAAACAGAGGCTGGATGGCCATCCGTCAGGCATGCTTTGGCTGTGTCTTCCTGCATGGCAGGGGGTTGGACTAGATGGCCCTTGTGGTCTCTTCCAACTCCATGATTCTATGAAACAAAATTCTTTGCACTGGCCTAATTTAATAGGTACAGCTTTTCCTATCATAGAGACAACCACATTGTACCTGCCTGACACATAGGTATTAAAGATGAGCGGAGGAAAGAGGTGGTAAGCCTTGTTCAGCCTTTATAAAGTTAGATACACAGAGATTCAAAGCCAGACTTGTTAAATCCCCCTTCAATTGGTCTTAGATGGACAAATCCACTAATTACACTTTCTCCCACATGTCATTTAAACTTCTTCCCAGCCTTAACCTGAAGAAATATGTGAATATTGGAAAATTCTTATCAAAACTAAATGAGCAGGGTACTCTCATCAGTCCATACTAACTACTAATAACCAGAACTCCCTGGGCAATGCACAAATTAAAGTCAAACCCTAAAATACAACAAGAACCACAAAGAACAGAGAAATCTAAAACAAAATTTTCTTTCTTCAAAACACTTCTCTATCGCTTCTCATTAGAAGAAAAATTTCAGAGCAGTTTACAACACTATGTAACAATAAACAACAACACCGCCAAAGAGTTTATGGCTTTTGAAGAAAGCCAAGCTAAGATATACAGGTTGACTCCCCTCCATATCTGTGGAACCAATATCCATGGTTTTAGTTATCCACAGCTGAAAAAACAGGGACACATACCATAGAGATGCACTGGAAAAGGCTGAGAGAGGCATCTTCTCTAGGAATTGCTAGGTCCTCCAATGCAACTCTATGGTATGTTTGGACTGGAAGTCCTTTAGTGTTTGCTATTATCCATGGTTTCACTTATAAATGGTAACTCCAGAATCGTATCCCGCGTGGATGTGGGGGTGGGGGGCAACCTGTATATTTTAATAAATGTCCAAAACATGACAGCATCATGGCCTAAAAAAGGGAGGTCTATATCACAAAGAAGAGCAGCTTAGGAGCTGGACATGTTTAACCTGGAGAAGAGAAGGTTGAGAGGTGACATGATAGCCATGTTTAAATATTTGAAGGGATGTCATACTGAGGATAGAGCAAGCTTGTTTTCTCGTGCTCCAGAGACTAGGACATGGAGCAATGGGTTCAGACTATAGGAAGAGATTCCACCTAAACATTAGGAAGAACATCCTGACAGTAAGAGCTGTTCGGAAGTGAAACTCACTGCCTGGGAGTGTGGTGGAGTCTCCTTCTTTGGAGGTTTTTAAACAGGAGGCTGGATGGCCATCTGTTGGGAATAATTTGATTGTGTATTCCTGCATGGCAGGGGGTTGGACTGGATGGCCCTTGTGGTCTCTTCCATGATTCTATGACAACCCTATAGCAGGCCACAAAAGCAGCAACAAATTAAAAGACACAAATATACTTTGGACAGTGAAGGTTTTTGAAAGGCGTGACAGTAATAAGGTTCACTGGATGCTCAGAAGTCCACAATGGGAGACAACCACCTCAATTTGTCTAATGGTAGGGCCAGCTCTGAGTAAGGTAGATAGCATTGGGTAAACTCTCTGAGGAAAACTATCACCTCTAATTGAACCTTCCCACTTTTGCCACATTTAAATGGAGAGGGTGAAACCTTTGGTGGGCATTTTGGGTGAGCCCAAAATGGAGATCTGCATAGAGACAGACCAATCAATGCTAGTTCCATTTTAACATCCTCTCCCCTTCTCACACAATTATGAACCAGAATCCAGAAGAAAGTTATGCAAATGAAGAGATGTGGCCACGTTCCTGGTAAGGACCTGTTGCCATTTATTTATTTTATTTATTTGTGCCATTTCTATGCCACCTTTCTCCCAAAGTGGGACCCAAGGCGGCTCACAAAACCCTTAAAATCACAATTAAAACCAATTTACTCCATGTACTCTGTGTAAAAGTATTTGTCTGTGGAAATTCTAGCTGGTAGGCTGATGAAAAGAACAAATAGAAAGGGCCATTACACACCGAACTGTATTTCCCATGTCACTGTTATAAAGAATCAGTATAGGGCATCTAACTTAGTCCTACACCCCCCTAAACCTGGAATATTTTCATTTTAACACAATATTACCAGTGAGAGTGATTGGCTTCCATGTCAGCAATGCTATGAAGCCACTCTGGGTTTTTGTCCAAATTTTAGGGATGCTATTCAAGGTTCTGGGCCCTCTTCCTAAAATAGGTTCAGCACCTTGGACAGCACATGGGCAAAAACTCAAGATCCTTTCACACTCAACATTTATAGCACCAAATCTGCTTTGACTGCCATGGTTCTATCCTATGGAACCTTGGGATTTGTAGTTTAGGGAGAGGAATTTAGATTTCCCAACCAGAAAACTGTTGTGCTTTACCAAACTGCAACCCCCAGGATTCCCTAGGAGGCAGCCATGGCTATTAAAGTGAAATCATCCTTGTATAGTGTGAAAGGGTCCCAGATTCACCGGCACCCTGACCTAGGAGCTCCAATTGCTGGGACCACTAGAGGGTTCAAACTACAGGAAAAGAGATTCCACCTAAACATTAGGAATAACTTCCTAACAGTACGAGCTGTTTGGCAGTGGAGTGCGCAGCCTTGGAGTGTGGTGGCGTCTCTTTCTTTGGAGGTTTTTAAGAAGAGGCTGGATGGCTATCTGTCGGGAATGATTTGATTGTGTATTCCTGCATGGCAGAAGGGGGTTGGACTGGATGGCCCTCTTGGTCTCTTCCAACTCTATGATTCTATGAACTATATCTAGTTTGCTCCCCAGTCTCATTCCTTGAATGGTCTATGGACACCATGTTCCCCTCGGGTGGCTGGAAGGAGTTTTTAGGATTAGATAGGAGGACTGCTCCTGTATTTTACCAACCAAGGCTTGGTTAAACAGAGTATAGCAGCCTAGACTGGAAAAGATACAGGATGGGGATCGGATTGGTATGCAGTGACTGGATCTTTAAGCCAGACATGAACTGGAAAAATCTTATAAAAGAGGATGACGTCAAAACAAGAATATTTGCCCTTCAAATATGCAGCTGTTGTCTATAAAAAAAGGACACATGGCCACTCTCATAGGAGCAATGAAGAAGTGGGGACTTTATCAGACTGGCATCTAAAAACACTGTAATTCCGCAAATGAGGAAAGCGGAAACATAACGGCATTTTTACACTTATTATCGCATGTCACTGTAATTGCATAAAAGAACCATAATCGAATTATCGCATGACCACCACAAGCACTTTAAGGATAGGACTTTACTTCTGTGATTTAGCATGGGTGAGATTTCAGTGGTTCTTCTGAGAACATGTGAGTATGCTTAAAAACACCCCAAATCCCTTAATTTGCAAAGTAAATGAACACACAAAAACAAACCTAAAAACATGCAAACAAACCGGGACAGTTCATAAAAAAGACCATCCTGTAGGTAGTTTTCATGTTCTCACCCAGATGTTTTCTTACCAAGAATGGGGAGCAGGGAAAGAAGGCTGCCCATTCATCCTGTAATCTCGCAATTACAGTGGAACATGTTTTCGCATGCTGGTCAATATTGTGAAAAAAGCAATTTTGAGAGCTATTGTCGACTTGTCCCATGAATTAATATTAATATTAATAATAAATTTTATTTTTTAACCCTGCCCCTCTGTTAAAAACAATCAGGGCGGCTTACAACCATTAAAATACAATAATGCTGGCTAATATCCCTAAGCACCACCCACCCCACCCTCCCCCATAAAAAGATATTAAACTCATATAAAATTAAAAACCACCTAAACTAAAATCACATATAAAAACAAATAGAAAAATTAAAAGCAATGCCTTATTTGCAGCTGGAGCACAGTTTGACCATGCAAACATGACAACATCATGTAATTTATGCTGCCGTGACATTGTAATCGTGCTATTTTTTCCGCATCTGATAAAGTCCTGAGTCTGAAAATTGGAAGGGTCATACATGCACATTGGATAGGAAACTGTGCTTTGAAAGTATCAGGGCGGATTGTTAAGAACAGAAAACAATTTTGTAGGCCTGATTTTGATCTTAAATGGCCATCATGGCTTAGGATCGGGATACTCAAAAATATTGTTTTTGTCCCTACATGTGCCTGCCTGCATACTATATACATACAATCAATTGAGGCCCTTTTCAGGTGTCCCTGACCACTAAAATGCAGCACCCCAATTTATTTAATGATTTTCTGTTTTATCTTTTGGAGAGATTTTTTCCCACTAAACCTGACAGCAAGTTCCATTTCAAGTTCCAGTGAAAGGTAAAAATCTCTTTATGGAGAGAAATGTGTCCAGCTTACATTTTAATGTGAACTGATTTACTTTTCTTTCCCTAAACTAATGCCTGAACTAGGGCACAATTATTGTTCAGTTTTTGTACTTCTCTGAATTTGCAATACAGTCTCCCATATAATAAATGCAAACAGTTGGTGAAAGAGTGTACAACGTCCCCATAAAGCAGGGGAAATTGCTTGCAAAACGTATATATGAAGGGGAAACATGCACCCAAATGTGTGTGAATGTTTGCCAGTACAAAAATATGTACACATTTTTCATGCATTAGCGAGGTAATACAGTAACAGGATAGAAGAACTTTGTGCTAGAAACAATATAAATGTTTATAGGAAGAAAACTATTAACCCAACCCTAAACTTGACTCCAGCATATGTGCAAGATACTCAGATATGGACAGAGATTGCAATGTGTAAGATGCTCAGACGTGGACAGAGATTGTTTTGCTTCCACATGTATTGCTTTTCTGGACATGCAATAATGCTGAACATGGCTTAGAAACAGTTACTCGAGTATGCACTGCCAGATCCATTGAAAAATCAGTTCGATTGGGCCCCATTGTGCAACTCCAGCTTTTTAAAAGCATGCCTCAAACCTCCTTCCAAAACGACAAAAGAAATATGATAGTTTTTTGTGTTCTGTTTTGTGTTCTATTTTGTGCCACTCTCATACGCTCCAAATGGGAAAACAAACCTGAGCCATAAGGCACTCAAAGCAATGAGCAAAAAGCATTTTAAAACAATCTCAACAATAATAAAACATTATGAACAGTGAAATAGAACCTCGGAAAAAGTAAAACCCGCTTAAGTCCCTTATTAAAAACTAGCAATGCTGAATGGAACAAGAAATCTTTTCTGAGTGTTGAAAACTGAACAAAACTAGGGAGCTAACAGGACAAAGTCCCCGTTTCTTGCTTCCCTCTTTTAGTGGCAGGACGTATAACTGGGGGTGTATCCACACTTCAGAATTATAACAATTTGATGCTACATTAACTGACATGGCTCCATCCTACAGAATCCTGGAATTTGTAGTTTAGTGAGACAACAGATCTATTTCACAGATAATTCTGAATACCTCATGACACCAAAAATCCCAGCATTCCATAAGATGGAGCCAAACTGCTATAATTGTGGGGTGTGGATGTATCCTGCCCCTCTGGTAAAGACAGTAAACCATTTGCTTCTCCAGAAGTTTTAGACGACAACTCCCATACTCATTACTATTGGCAATGTGGGCTGTGGCTTTTGGTAGTTGAAATCCTAAACACCTGAAAGGCCAGGTGTTCCTCATCTCTTTTGTAGACTGTGAATAGAACAGGTTCACACAAGAAAAAGTAGTCTTTCAGACATTGTGGCCAGCCTAGGCTTAAATACCCTAAAGGCTCCAGACCCTAGTCTGATCTTGGAAACTAAAGCAGGGTCTCAGTCCTGTCTAATACTTGGATGGAAGGAGCAGACAAAACCACCTCTGAATATTCCTTGCCTAAGAAAACCCTATGAAATTCAAGGAGTCACCATTAAGTCAACAAGCAACTTAAACACACACACACACACACACACAAACCCAGCAGCTTGTACTCAGTTTGGAAACTGCCCCCCAACCTTTTTTGCACTAAATGAAGTTTGTGGCAACTCTTCAAGGCAAACCTTGCTGATTTCAAAGGGAGAGTGGCAAGTAAACTCCACACTCTCCAGACTGGAAACAATAACAGGATTCTGAGGAGTTTAACATTAGCACAATCGAACTGAGAAATGCTCAAAGATTTTGTGCAGTCTACCTAACAAAGCAAACCAACCTGATCTGTACTTCTTAGACTGGAGACCTGGCTGAACGAGACTACATGCGAAAGGGATCTAGGAGTCCTAGTAGACCACAAACTAAACATGAGTCAACAGTGTGATGCGGCAGCTAAAAAGGCCAATGTGATTTTGGGCTGCATCAATAGAAGTATAGTGTCTAGATCAAGGGAAATCATAGTGCCACTCTATTCTGCCTTGGTCAGGCCTCACCTAGAATACCGTGTCCAGTTCTGGGCACCACAATTCAAAAAGTATATTGACAAATTGGAGTGTGTCCAGAGGAGGGCGACTAAAATGGTGAAAGTCTGGAAACCATGCCTTATGAGGAAAGACTTAGGGAGTTGGGTATGTTTAGCCTGGAAAAAAGACGGTTAAGGGGCGATATGATAGCCCTGTTCAAGTATTTGAAGGGGTGTCACACTGAGGATGGAGCAAGCTTGTTTTCTGCTGCTCTAGAGACTAGAACACGGAGCAATGGATGCAAGCTCCAGGAACAGAGATTCCACCTCAACATTAGGAGGAACTTCCTGACAGTAAGAGCTGTTCGGAAGTGGAAGAAACTACCTCGTAGTGTGGTGGAGTCTCCTTCTTTGGAGGTTTTAAAACAGAGGCTGGATGGCCATCTCTCGGGAATGATTTGATTGTGTATTCCTGCATGGCAGGGGGTTGGACTGGATGGCCCTTGTGGTCTCTTCTGACTCTATGGTTCTAAGATCCCACTGCAGGTGGATAGAGTCAGTGAAGGAAACCACAGACCTGAGTTTGTAAGACCTCAGCAGGGTGACTTTGAGGTCTCTCATTCATAGATTCACCATAAGTCAAAGTCAACTTGATAGCAATTAACAACAACAATAACAACATATCTTTAACAATGTGTGTGACATGGGGGGGAATGTATATATTTAGGATATTATTTTGTCAGAAAATACATGCAAAATCCACATTTAAATCAATAGCCCTGCTCAGATCTTGCAGACTCAGGGCTCGTGGCTCCCTTGATTGAATCAATCCAACTGTAATGGGATATTTCTGTTTTCTTACTGCCTTCCACTTTACGGAGCATTGTTGTCTTTTCCAGGGAATCAGCTCATTTCATATGTCCAAAGTACAATAGCTTCAGCTTAATCAACTTCTAGTGAGTTTTCAGGGTTGGTTTGCTGTTTTCCACATAAATCTACACTTTAAAAAACAATACATACATTTGTGTTTTTAAAAATGTATTGCATCAGTATTTCAGTGGCATTATTTTACAATGTCTGTATTACATATTACATTAATTAAAATTTTAAATAATAATGCAATATAGACAGAACAATTATTAAACGAATGCAATCAAAGTACTGATACAATGCAATATACACAGCACAAATGAATGTGTTGTTTCTGCTTTTATATAATATAATAATCTGAAAAACAAGATTTATGAGCAAACATTGATGTGGATCAGTAGCAGACTAATCTGGCCTTTCGTTAACTGAAGGTTAAACACATCATAATATTCATTATGCATATCCTCCAAGCTTCCCAATTCTGCAGAATTAATCCTTTGTCTTCCCACTTCTCAATTGCTATTAAAATGTCCCAGCCTCTCTCTCCTCCTTTCCCTTTTTGTCTTCAGCTTACTTCAATTACTGCACACTGAGTTCAAAATGCAAAAGTAATTCGCACTCAATTAACTCAGCAGGTGGGGAGAAGAGGGGGATCTTGCCCTTCCCAGTAGGCCCAGGCAAAAGCAAACTGCTGCAACCTCTCCTAGGTCTTCCTTGCTGAGAACCTTTGTCATCTTGACCCATGCCCTGAAGTGGCTTGGCCACATGCATCCCAGTTCCCATCTGTGAAATGTTGGTGGGTACGATTAAATTTGTATCCCACCTTTCTTCCAAAATAATAATATTAATAATCTCAGAGTGGGGAATACATGGTTCTTGCATTTTAACCTCACAAAAATCTCATGATGTGGGTTAGGCTAATCCAAAGTGAGTTGTTTGGATGTTGGAGGATTCGAAGCAGTCCGGTGCTCTGCCTGGCACACCATATAATCTTTTGGACTTATATTCTATGGACTTGGTTATCTCACAACCGGGAGAAAAACAAACATATTCAAACTAGCCACAATGAAATGGTTTATTTTTTTCCGGTTATTCCCCCTGCTCCTTCCCCCCCCCGTGTGTATGGGGGGAACCCAACTGTGACCACAATGGGGAGGTGCGTGGGCAGGAGAGAATAGAGTCCCCAAATCGCTCTCTTGCTCTCTCTTGCTGTCTCTGGAATGGCGAAAGGAAAAACTGTTTAACCTGGGAGCATGAAAGACCCAATGTTCTCCAGATTACAACAGAGATTAGCAAAGGGGAAAAAAAATATTTGAATTTCTGATCAGCGGGAGGCTTGAAAAGGGACAAAGTACAGATTGGCAGGTGTTTGGAATCCCCCTCCTTCCCTTCCAAAAGAGAGAGAGAGACCAACAGAGCAGGCTTTTGTGGCCCAAAGTTGTGCCAGCAAAACAAATATGTCTTTCACTTTGAAGAGCTGGGGAGGAATTTGCCGCCATCGCCATGGCAACTCGCTAGGCCTCACGCCTCCAGTCCCCGGCATCATTGGCGCAACCGAAAGGACTCTCCAGCTGCATTTTTTTTTACCCAGTCCTTACAGCTCCACACACAGATCCCAACCTGAGTGACTTAAGCTAAGTGAAGATGATGCTGAATTCACTCAAATTGCTCTTGTTTCAAAGATAGAGCAGGGAATCGGTTGGCGTGAGATGCACTAAACATTTCAACAGCTTGACAGGACTGGGATGATACTGGGTGGCAGCCCTTATTACGGCTCTGAGAACACGAAGTATGATAAATACCACAACAGTAAATACTACATATCCCCCCCCCTCCCAGTTTACTTGGAATCTGTACCCATGGTAGCTGCAGAGCTCTTTCGGCTGGAAGTCAGCCTGAAGAAAATAGGAGTTCTTTACCAGCCTGCACCACAGGACGAACACCACCATCCCCACATTGCCATCGGCAAATCTCTGCTCAAGTCCGTTCAGCAGTTCACCTACCTGGGAAGCATCATCTCCTCAGATGCCAAGATTGACAAAGAGATCGATCACAGATTAGCAAAGGCATATAGCGCATTTGGAAGACTTCACAAAAGAGTCTGGAGTAACAAACACCTGAGGCGAAGCACAAAAATCAGTGTGTATAGAGCCATTGTACTGTCTATTCTCCTTTATGGATCTGAAACATGGGTCACCTATCGCCACCACTTACGACTCCTCGAACGCTTCCACCAGCGCTGTTTACGCACAATCCTAAATATACACTGGACTGACTATGTGACGAATGTTGCTGTCCTTGAGCAAGCATGGATCACCAGCATTGAGGCCATGATACTGAGAACACAGCTGTGCTGGGCAGGGCATGTTTCTAGGATGGAGGACCATCGCCTCCCCAAAATAGTACTCTACGGTGAACTCGCCATGGGTCAGCGCAAGAGGGGCGCTCAAAAAAAGCGATACAAGGACTCCCTGAAACAACATCTCAGGCTTGGCCAAATTGATCACCAACAATGGTCCGCCCTGGCCTCACATCAGGAGGAATGGAGACACACTATCCACAATGCTGCAGCCTTATTTGAGAACTCACGACGAACAAGTCTTGAAGAAAAACGACAATGCAGAAAGAATCACAACCTGGAAACATCACCCAAGGAGATCTTCTGCTGTGCTTTCTGCAACCAGACTTGTCTATCTCGGATTGGCCTTTTTAGTCATCAGCGCGCTTGCAGAAAACGCGGGATGAGTCCTTCCTGAATCTTCGTTTGTGACGAAAAGCCAGAGAGAGAGAGGGTACCCATGGTGGAAGTTGATCATAGAGTTGTGATGGAGGACCTCCCGATGCCTAGAAAGACTACCTCCAGTGTGACTCTATGGCTCTCCAGATGCCTAGAGAGACCTTCTCCATCTATCACATGGGAATGAAATGACAGGTACTGATCCTGAATAAACCGGGCGGGGAGAAGCAACTATATAAGGGAAGGTATTCCTTCAGCTATCCTAGGATTTTATCAGACGAGGTTCTAATTGCATGATTATGATGTCACAGCAGCGCAAATGTGTTCCCGCTACCACATGACATTGTTGTCCTCCTGTGGTTACATTTGTGGTCCAGCTGCCAATAACACATCCCTTTTAATTGACTGGACAAGCCATCAATAGCTCTCAACATCACTATTTCCGCGGTATTGAAGAGCACACGAAAATACGTTCCGCTATAATCATGAGATTACAGTGTGAATGGGGGGTCCTCTTTCCCTGCTCTCCATTCCCAGTGAGAAAACTTCCGGGTAAGAACATGAAAACGATCTACAGGATGCTCTTTTAATGAACTGTCCTGTTTTGTTTGCACATTTTTAGGTTTAAGTGTTTATACATTGATTTAGTTTGTAAATGAAGGGGCTTTCGGAATTTTTAAGTGCACTCACGTCCTCTCACGAGAACCACTGAAATCTCACCCATGATAAATCATGGAAGGAAAATCCCATTCTTAAAATGCCAGTGGTTATCATGCAATAATTCCATGGCATTAGTATTGTGCAATTATGGCAATATGTGATAATCAGTGTAATAATGCCACTATGTTTCCACTCTCCTCAATAGCGAAATTACAGCGTTTTTAGATACTAGTCTGATAAAGTCCCTAGTCCCAAACCACAAAAATGCTTTTTTTTTTAAAGTAAGATGGCCTATCAAGAACAGCCAGCACTGATCAAGTTGGACAAATATTCTGAGTAAAGGAGATTCATCTGTTCATATCCAAGCCTTCTTGCATGTACCAAACCTTGCCCAATCCCTGGCGCCTCTCAAGGGTTTCAAAACCTTACCAATCAGATACTTTTGTTTTGATTTCTCTTGCTGGATCCCTTGCCTGGGCTTCCTCGCATTCATTATGTGCTTTCTTTATGTTCTTAGAAACAATTAGAACAAGCCAGGTAAGCATGATGAAAGCTGGGTCACTTTAGTACAAGATAGGCTCTCAGCCACTCATCCAAGGCAGTGGAATTGTAATCTCTTATTAGTTGTGTATATGCAGAGGCCTTGCTCAGTGGATGATTGTCTCTAGCATCAGTCTCCTCCCTGCCCAGGGAGAAACAGCAATCTTGCAAGATACTACACCTTCCAACAGTTCTGATTTGGCCAGAACAGTCCTGATCAAATCTTCTGTCATCTCACTTTTCCAGCTACTTTAGAAACATTTATTATGCATATCCTCCAACCATCCTGATTTGTCAGGAGTAACCCCAATTAATCCTCTGTCTTCCCACTTCTTATCTGCTATTAAAATGTCCCAGTTTCTCTTGCTTCCATCCACTTTCTCCCTTTGCTCACAGCTTTATTTCCATTGCTGCAAACTGGGTCCAGAATTGCAAAAATGATTTGCCCTCCCTTAATTCCGCAGGAGGGGAGAGGAGAGGAGGAGGAAATTGTGTCCTTCGCAGTAGGCTCAAGCAAAAGCAAACTGTTGCAGCCTATCCTAGCTTGCACATTCTTCCTCTTTAATAACTTGACCATGCTTTGATGTTGCTAGGCCACACATCTTTGTTTTCATCTGTGAAATAATAGAATCATAGAGTTGGAAGAGACCACAAGGGCCATCCAGTCCAACCCCATGTCCTGCAGGAATACACAATCAAAGCATTCCCAACAGATGGCCATCAAGCCTCTGTTTAAAAAACCTCCAAAGAAGGAGACTCCGCCACACTCTGAGGCAGTATATTCCACTTCTGAACAGCTCTTACTGTCAGGAACGTCTTCCTAATGTTTAGGTGAATCTATTTTTCTGTAGTTTGAATCCATTTTTGCTCCGTGTCCTAGTCTCTGGAGCAGCAGAAAACAAGCTTGCTCCATCACCAGTATGACGTCCCTTCAAATATTTAAACATGGCTCTCATGTCACCTCTTAATCTTCTGTTCCCCAGGCTAAACATACCCAGCTCCCTAAGCCACTCCTCATAGGACATGGCTTCCAGACCTCCCATCATTTTGGTCACCCTCCTCTGGACATGTTCCAGCTTGTCTGTATCCTTCCTGAATTGTGGTGCCCAGAACTGGACTCAATATTCCAGGTGAGGTCTGACTAAAGCAGAATAGAGTGGCACTATTACTTCCCTTGATCAAGACACTATACTCCTAATGTTGGCGTGCATGAGATTGCAATTACTCCTTACTGTGGGATGAAAATATTTGTCATTATTATCATAATCAGCTGTATAACCACACTGGTCATGATAACATCAGTGGCTCAACCCTGCAATGCACTCCCTAATTATATTGGCCTGGCATCATCATGATTGCTTTTCCGGTGCCAGTCTAAGTCCATCCCACAGTCCCCAGTTTTTAAATGACAAATCACGTCTGACTGTTTTTAACTGCTACCATTCTACTTGTGAAAACAAAACCAAAAAGAGTCTAGCAAGTTTTGTTTGGCAGAAACCTTCATGGACTGTAACCCACATTATGGATGCCATTGGGCTGTGCTCCACAAACAATGCCAAATAAAACTTGTGAGTCTAGAAGGTTCCAGAAGACCAACATGGCTGCCTCCCTCCAAAAGTTTTATTTTCACACAGCTTATCACAGGCTGTTTAACATTCTTCAAAAATGAATCTGTAGGATCTTTGAAGGCAATTATATTGGCAAAGTAGGATTAAAAAAAAAGTTTAAATACAACTAAATTCTCTATATAGCCTCTCTCATAACTCCAAAAGAAATGCAGAAAGCTGCTTCATTCCAAGACCCAACAGTTTCCTTTCAGTTTGTATTATTAACATTGACAGCCATTGTTCTTGGGGTTTAAGATGAAGGTCTCTTTTAGCCATACCTGGAAAGGTCTGGAATTGACCACTGGACTTTCCAGATAAGAAATAACAAAATTCAAATATTTCCTCATAAAAACTATCAAAAGAACTCTGATTTTCTTCCTAAATTGTGAAGGGGGGGGGGGTAGAAAAGTGACAGGACTGACTAGATAAGAGCTTACAAAATTTACAAATTTCTTATAAGTAGTGGGCAATTATTTTAAATGGGATGGAAAGCGAAACAGATAAGAACTTTAAAAATTTACAAATTTCTTCAGAAGCAGTGTGGAAAGAGTTTGCTTGTTAAAAAAAAAGAATGGGAGAGAAAACGGATAAGAATGTACAAAAATCACCAATTTCTTCATAAGAAGGGTGGGAAGAATTTGACTTTAAAAAAAATAAGTGGGAGGGAAAGCAAAGCTGATAAAAATTTACAAAATTCATCAATCTCTTCATAAGAAGTGCAGAACAAATTTGTCTTTTAAAAAAACAGAATGGGGAAGAAAGCAAAACTAAGAACTTGCAAAATTTACAAATTTCTTCATAAGCAGTATGGAGAGGATTTGTTTTTTAAAAAATGGAGGGGGGAAAGCAAAAGTACTAAGACTTAAATCACTGGGAGCTAAATTAGTCACGACCAAAACCTTTCTAGATACTACAAAATGGCACAGCGTGGCCATTCGATCCAATATCAGCAGGACAATGGGAGTCGCCATTTATTGAGAAAGGAAACCCCACAATGAAGAAGGAAAGAGCTTATAGAACATTGGCCATAATGAACTTAAATCTGAAATACATGCACAAACATGCTCTAAAGTAGCTGCCTTTTTGCTTTCAGAAAAATACAGACTTCCTGCTTGTCGTGTTCAGTTCCCTAAGACTATTTTATTCATTATCTGAAAGTATGCATTTTGCCCCTAAGAAATCTGGCAAAAAAAATGTCAGTGGAGTCTCTTCCACCACCAGCCCCCAACTTGTTAAAGATAATTATGAAAAGACTCATAGTATTCTACCCTTGGAAACTGGCTCCACAATATTTTGTGGAGATAAACTTTTTTGGAGACGACAATTACATTTCATTTTCCCTTTATGTCCAACCGAGCTAGGGAAGCGAGGAGTCCGCGCTGTATCTTTCTTTTGTTTGTTGAATCGCTAGCTAATTGTATAATGCATCCCTCTTTCAAAACAGCCAAACGCTATAGCCGAAAATAAAATGAAATAAAATAAAAATGCAAACGAGCAGCTTGTTTTAAAATGGTAATCTTCGAAGCATGTTTCGCATGAGCCAAGGCATTTTTAAATATATAAGGCATGTCCAGATCATTTGGCGGAAAGTGCGGAATGGATTAGCCTCATGTTATCCTTCCGTGCTGCTGGAATTGTTTCTGAGTAAAAGCGGTTCTTGGAGCGCAGGCGTGTGCAAGGGGGACAAGTCCATATGATTCCTCCCTCCTCAGGTCTCTGAATGAAAACACCGCCACCCCCTTGCCGTAAAAGCAAGCAAAGAAAAGAAAGCAAACCACTGAACGCTTGCACGCCGCCACCTTGTTTACATTTTCCTTTTGAAAAATATTTAAATTCCACATTTAATTCAAAGATAAATATGACACAACGAAGACCATCATTGCAAATGCAAAGCAAATGAAGAAGAAGGGGGGACCCAGCAACCATCTCTGTCTTCTTCCCTCCTGTTTGAAAGGGAAAATAAAGTGGGAATCAAGAGGACTGAAAAGAAATGGAGCATAGTTTATATTGGGTGGGGGTTACAAGGTACACGTGTGAGAGACCTGTTCCCCCTTTTAAAAGAAACCATCCCATTTTCAGTTATGCATAGTAGCAGCTGAAGACGGTAATGCACCGAAACCGGGCGAATGTGGTCAGCCTCTTGGAGGGCTTCATTTATTATTGCAAATGTCATGCCTACACAATAGCTTTATTGTGGATTCATTAGGTAATTTCCCTTGAAGACCAGCTGTTTTCGAGTGCGGCTGGATGAATAATGAAGAGGAGATGCAACGGCGAGGTTGCCACCGGCAGGCAAGGGGGGGAGAGGGGTTCTTGTCCCAACCAGTGTCCCACTGCCTGAGGCCCCAGCTCCAAACAAGGGGCCAGAAGGTCTTTCCACCCCCTGTTCGACTCAAGAGTCCCCCAGGTGCCAAATTTGCTAGGAAGGCAGGTTCCGGACTGATACCTACAATAGAATCAGTGGCTTCCCTCTCCGCCTCCCTTGTGACCCATGCCTTGGGTTCCTTGTCACCTTTTATTTCCCTGACGTGCCTTCGGGGCTCTGTCTTTTTGTCCTCCCCCAAGACTCCATCCCCAGGTGCTCTGCCCTCTGTGCCCTGCCACCAGGATGCCTTGGGCTAGAAAAATAGAAGGCCAAAGAATACAAAACCAAGGAAAACACCCCCATCAGTGATGCCCCCAGGCCAGCTTTTCATGGATCCTGTATTCCAGAAGCGTCTCCAGTGTTGTGCTGAACTGAGTTGCAATTGAGGAAATAATGATTAAACTGTAATTTAGGGGGGAGAGAAGCCTTGCTTGCTCCCCCACCCTTACTGCAACTCCCTGGAACATTATTCTTCATTGGAACGGCCCCTTTGAGAGCAACATTTCCATCACATAAGTAACGGGTACAATTAAAGCGCATTCAGAAATCTCCCATAAAGCAGACAAGTGCCATGTGGTGTTTGGTCATTGCTCAAGCAGTTTGAGAGATAGATGCTAACCGTTTGTCATCAGAAAGGAAGAAATGGGGGGGGGGATGAGAAGTGTGGAGAAAGCAACAGGGGCGGCTTATTTCCAAGATGCATTTTTAACATCACCAAGGGTGGAAAAAAAGAACAAAATCACCATGATTGCCTTCTCTTTCTCCTGCTTTAGAGGAGGAGAAAAGAGTATATTTTAAACGTGACAGCTAGAGGAGCAAAGGGCTTGTTATTGGACTGGGACCCACCTGCTGATGGATGAAAAGCATTGCACTTTTTTTTTATTTGACATTTGAAAAGATAGACTGGGGATGGGAAAGAAGAGAAATGGGGAAAAAAAAAAAAAAACTTCAGCTCCTGAACCAGTAAAAAAATAATGCTTTGGATTGCAGTTCCATGGAAGAGCATATATTTTCCACATAGCACAGGCTCCCTCAAACTTGACAACCTCCCCAGATGTCTGGGACAACAACCCATCTGGGCCCTTTTAGTGGGGATGATGGGCAATGTAGTTCAACACACCTGGTGGTTGCCATGACAGGGGAAGCTGGGATAGAAGGTTCCAGGTTCATTACTGAGTATCTCCAGCTGGAGGGGTCAGTGAGGGTGGAATGAAAATGATCCTTCTAAGTCTAAAATTCTGGGAGGGGCATTGTCAATCCAAGTTGCTTGCACCATGAAATTTCAGGACCTGAGATAGTCCTGACCTGTCAACCTTATTTCCAATGCTGCAGTTAAAGATTAACAGCAACTCAGCATGTAAAATAATCCCCCCACTTTAACATCAGCTGTTAATCGTCCAACTTCTGAGATGACCTGCTCTAGGAAAGAAAGCTGTCCTTTCTCAATCATGATTGTTCTTGTTATATTGCTAGAATAATTCCTTTCAGCCTTCTAGGTCACTGTTTCATATTGTAAAACAATTATAGGTCAACCTCCCCCCACCATCCACAGAACCAATATCAGTGGTTTCAGTTATCCATGGCTGAAAAAATAAGGACACAAACCATAGTCGTGCCAGAAAAGGCCTACAGAGGAATTCCTCTAGGAATTGCTAGGTCCTCCAATGCAACGCTATGGTATGTTTGAGCCAAACGCACACAGACAACCAAAGACGGGTACCAAATCAACTGTTTATGTGATAAGATTACTGTTAAACCTGTGAAACAAGGATAACAAATCTCTAGGAGATACCAGGATCTTGTGATTTAGCCTGTCTCTTTAAAAGACTCCTTCCCAGATTTGAGAAACTGGAGGACAAAGCCACCACATGTGGTGTTAGGAAGCCACTTCCTCACACATTCCCCAACAGCCATTGTTGAATCCATGAGAAATGAAATTTAACATTCCCAGGTTTAGCATTTAAAAGTAATTCTCTGCCAGAAATCTTTGCTGATATACTACCAATCACCTAGCAATTTCTTGATAATCCCCAATCCACCTTCTGTGCCCACCACTGAACTGATGCTTTAAATAGCAGAGACAGATAAATAAGACAACACAAACCAACCACTCTCATTTGGACCCTCTCTGACTCTTTTCATTAAAGATGTCATCATAGGTCTGTCTTAATAGCTTGCTCAGTGGTGGCATCTTCCAGTAATGGCTTACATACCCAGATGTTATAGCAGCAGCTGTGTTGGGTATAAAAGAAAAACCCCCACCAAGAACCAAATTCAGTCCTGTGGTAATACCTTCATTGGGCCAACCAAAAGGCATAAATATATCATGCTACCTTTCAAAGCTTCATAAGCATCTTCATAAAAAAAAAATATGTGTGTGTGTGTATGAAATAAAATGATGATATTTTTGTCCCAGTGTCTATATTCTGCTTTGGATGTTATAGAAGGTACGTGTAGATGAAAAGAGACCTCTTGCATGGCCATAATCTCTATTCAGTTGGAAGCCAAGGGACACCATGTCATAAGAAAGCATTTAGTGCCTTGGAAATTCTCTATATTCTCAGGTACATACCCAAAGGAAGCCATTGCATCTCAAGGAGTGTTTGTGTTTTCTCCCATCATCACCTTCACTATCACCTATCACTCAATATATCTCTATTTTTCCACACACACACACTTGCTGTAGATACCATTCATTCGTTCAACAGCAAGTCAGACATTCAGCAGCAAGTTATCTGCTCATGTACGTACAATAAGCTGGACTCATTCCCAATAATCCCTCCACAGGCTATGCACCTGGTACAATGGATTAGTGGTGGGAAAGGGTGGGACATCAGCTTTGGGCCAAATCTTGCCCTCCCACTGATTATTACTAGACATCGGTCAATGGCTGTAACTTTTTAAAATGTCTGTCAGGACTGTATGGAGTTTGCACACATCAGACTAAATTCTATTGCTAGTAGAAAAGACCCACTGAACCAATGGAACATACATAAGTGTTGGTTTATCAAGTTCCCATTGATCGGTTGCATCTACTCTAGTTGAGACTAGCAATTGGATTGAGACCATTGGCACCCCCCCACCCCAGAATTGGTTATGCTTTCTAAATTTCAAATGGATGCATTTAAATTTTTATTTTAGAGTTTTAGAGTTGCTTTGGAGGACCTTGAAAATGGCTAGAGAGGACATATTTTCTAGGAAGACTCTATGGTAGGTGTGCTGTTTTGTGTCCCATGGATAATTGAATCAGTAGATATGGGGTTCCTACTGTACACCCTCTCCCACTACACCAAATAGCACTTCACACAGGTCAGCCAAGGCCGAAGGCCTGTTTAAACACAGTCTTTGACTGCTGGCAAAAAGGGTGGGGACAGATTGACCCTCCCTTGCATAGGAGTTTCAAAGTCTAGGAGCAGTCACCGAGAAGGCTCTCTCTCTCTCTCATATCTCATATCATATCACATGAGATGTGGTGGGATGGAGAGGAAGCCCACCCTCAAAGATCATAAGGTCTGGGCAGGCTCATATCTGTACTTTTGTGCGGCACAGGTCAACCAACATATCCATGGATTCAATATCCATGATTTCATTTATCCACTTCCAAAAATAGTTCTCCCTAGGCATTTTTAGGTCCTCCAATGCAATTCTATGGTCAGCTTCCAGCCTTTGTATCCTTGAAAACAATACACCACAGTTTCAGGTATCCACAGGGGGATTTTTGGATGTATCCCTTGTGGATATACGATCCAACTTGTATTTAGACTTCTCAACCAGAGAGCTCTAGTGTCTTACCAAGCTACAAATTTTAGGATTCTGTAGGATCAGCCATGGCAGTTAAAGTGGTATCAAAGTGGTATATTTATGAAGTATGAAAGAGACTGTCCTCATGGTAGAACCATTCCTCATCTAAATTCAAGGATATAGCTTTGCACATAAATCTTCTCTTTGCCAAAACTGGGTGTCCAGAGTAACTTTTGTGAGTGGATGATATCCCAAGAGTGTACTGAAATAGCCAATTTCTTTCCAAACCCTTAACTCCCACAATTAACACAATACACACATGCACACATAGCCTTTTCTGCATCTCCGTGTCATAATGTGATTATTAGTCCCACATTCATCTTAAGCAAAGGGGCTGACAGATAACTGCAAAGTAATGTGATAAAAACGATTTATAACGCCAGCTCCTTCCAGGTCCTTCTCCCTAACTAGTTATGACAAGGTAATAATGCCGGTTATGCATTTGTCTGCCTTTAAATTGGTTACTTAAAACAATGATGGATGATAGAGAAAGACCCCACTGTATTGTGAAGGGCAGCCCTTGATTTCTGATCTCATTTTCACAGCTAATGAACGATATCTAATTAGCCGATCCCAAATCTAATTGAGAGGTTGAAACAATGACCCGCCGAGAGGATGGCTCCTTTTCCAAGAATGCTTCACAATCCCTTTTTGGGGTTCTGTTTTGTTTATCTTCAACCAAAAAAATGCTTTATAATGTCCGTCTCCAAGAGAGCTCTCAACAAGCCTCCTTAAAGATGGAATCAATTTGAAAATTTGCCCGTCTGTTTTGGTTAAGGTTTTAATGAAACTCATCTTAACAGATGTATCCTTTCCACTGGGAATGTAAACTCTCCACTCACCATTATGCTCTATTTATTATTTTTCTCGTAAAAATATGGGCAGTTATTATGCTGTCGTTGGAATCAAATCAGACCATGAGCAAACACCGCAAATGTTCTCCCCCCCGCCATCACCACCACCACAAGCCTCCAAAGTAAGGAAAAATAAAATTGCTTACTTCATCTACTCAGGATGCAGTTCTGCCATGAAAACTAAGAGTCTTGCATCCTACGTTGGAAGCAGAATACTGGGGAACGATACCGGGGTACAAGAAATAAGCACAAGCCCGTTTGAGCCAAAAATGTCAAGAGCATCACTCAGCTTCCATGGATGGCCAAGCTGATGCTCAGAGGTTAGGCATGGTGCTTGAGCCCTGTTTGCCATTCTAAGTATCTAACATTTAAAGCTCTAAACAGATTGGGACCTCAACACTCTTCCTATATGTATGTTGAGGTCTGCTGGGGTGGGGGGCCCTCCTTTGTGTACCACCAATGAGTTCAATAGACTGTGTTGGAACATGGGAAAGGGCCTTCTCAACCATGGCACCTCAAGTATGAAATGCCCTCCCCTTTGGAGGCCCAATTGGTGCCAATGCTCATTTCATTTAGACATGAAGTGAACACCTGAAGGTCTTTGGGCATCATTAATTCATCTCCAATACTGTTGTACATGGTTTTAAAAAACAATTTCTCAGATTGTTAAGAATTAATCAATTATGGAGTAGTATTGGTTGTGTGAAGTGGTGTGCTGTATTTTTCATCTTTGTACTGGTAATTGTGTTTTAAATGTTTTAATCTGTTTTTAACCACATTTTAAAAAATAATATTGTGATCTAATTCTTTGTTAGCTTTTGTAAATTAATATCTTAGCTTGACCTTATTAAAATTATTGCAACCCACCTTGAATCCCAACTCAGGAGAAAGACAGGATATATAGTTGGATCCCCATATCTGCGGAACCAATATCTATGGTTTCAGTTATCCATGAGACCCAAAACATGGTTTTGGACATACCATACCATAAAGCACATACAATAGAGTCCTCTCTAGGCATTTTGTAGGTCCTCCAAGGAAACTCCATAGTATTTTTTACCAGATGTCCATTACTTTTAATAGGGTTCGCTGTTATTCACAGTTTCTGGTATCCGTGGTGAGTCTGGGAACCAAACTGAGTGTTTCTAAGTTTAAGCCATATTTAGAATGTACCCATTGAATTAAATGGGATTTCATAGAATCCTAGAGTTGGAAGAGACCACAAAGGCCATCTAGTCCAACCTCCTGCCATGCAGGAATACACAATCAAAGGATTCCTGACAGATGGCCATCCAGCCTCTGTTTAAAAACCTCCAAAGAAGGAGACTCCACCACACTCCCAGGCAGTGCATTCCACTGTCCAAAAACTCTTATGGTCAAGAAGTTCTTCCTAATGTTTAGGTGGAATCTTTTTTCCTGTCATTTGAGTCCATTGCTCCATGTCCTAGTCTCTGGAGCAGCAGAAAACAAGCTTGCTCCATCCTCAGTATGACATCCCTTCAAATATTTAAACATGGCTCCCATGTTCCCTCTTTACCTTCTCTTCCCCAGGCTAAACATACCCAGCTCCCTAAGCCGCTCCTCATAGGGCATAATGGCTTCCAGACCTCCCACCATTTTGGTCATCCTTCTCTGGACATGTTCCAGCTTCTCAGTATCCTTCTTGCATTGTACTGCCCAGAACTGGACACAGGATCTCGGGGAGACTACTTTAAATAAATGAGAGAACAAGCATGGTTGTTCAATGTTGAACTAGGACTCTGGAGACCAGGGTTCAAATCTCTGCTAGGCTATGGAAACCCACTGGATTTCAATCAAGCCATGACTAAGCTTCTTAGCTAGGTAGAACTGTTTTGTCTTGAGGGGGTGGTGGGAAGATTGTTTTTGTTTTTTACTTCCAAGCTTCAACTGTCTCTTTTCTCTTGGTCTCCTATAAAAAGAAAGCCTGGGGGTATGTAGAAAAGACCTCTTTCATCAGTGTTTATCCTCCTGATCTAACATTACCACAGCCCATCCATCATAGATGTCCATTTGTTACAAGTCACTAGAGCTTATCAGGGCCTCTTCAGAGGAAAAGCACCTCTGGCTTTTGGGACTCTCTGGGCCAACTAACACTAAAACTTTCCCAATGTAGTTGGGTTGGGAGAAATCACCATTTTAAAATCACACCTCTTACATGATCCCTGCCACCATCGAATTGTGCCCTTCCATGTATACAAATTATCAGTGTGAAGAATAATAAATTCTGAAAACATCAATCTTATTGGTGGATTGGCAGATTATTCCTACCAGTGTGAAAGTGCACACATTAGTGTGACTCAGGAATAGGAAATCAAATCAAATGACATCCATATTCTATCTCAGAACTTGAGGTTACAGCCAAAAAGGAACAATTTGACAAAAGGTAATGACTGTGATCCAATACATCACGTTCTATGTTTTGTAACTTCATGAATCTATAGCTAATTTTCAGAAATGTAACAAAACCCTGTTAGTGCATTACAGTGATGCACATCTGTGATGTAGTGGTTTGAGAGTTGGACAAGGAGACTGGGAAAGCAGGGTTCAAATCCCAACCTGGCCATGGAAACTGACTGATTGACCTTTGGCAAGTCACACTCTCTCAGCTTCAGAGGAAACCAAGAACAAGCCCCCTCTGAACAAATTCTGTTCAGAAAACCACAATAGGTTCACCTTAGGGTCATCATGGTGTTATCTAGACGGTTAAAAAAATTCTCTTGGAATGCAAGGGGAATAACTTTTGTCCACCATCTTTACTCGTGAACATGCTCTATGTGAACTTCAAACATGGATAGCTTCTCATGCCAGCGATCTTGCGAAAGTATCGTGGAGACAAATGAACTCTACTGTGATGGTGAGTTAATGCACTATTTTCTGAAATTAATTCTCCTGTCTAGGTGACCGCATAAGTCAGAAATGTCTTGAAGGCACACAACAACCACAATGAACATCCTGGCACTGCCAAGAATGCTCCAATGTGCATCAAGCACTTCTGATGTGCATTGGGCACACCTCTTGTGCTCTGGTACTTCCTAATCAGTGTCTGGATGTATATCAAGGGAGTGCCCTGATGCTCACTGGTGCCTGTTGAGCATTGGGCACATCAGTCACTCCACCATCACTTAATAGATGCCCATACACTGCAATATCACAGCAGCCCCAAGGTGAACATGGATGCTGCAAAACTGCTTGAGTAAATTTCATGCACACAGAGGACTTTTTCAAATGGGGAGAAAAAACACGGGGAGGTCGGGAGAAGAATGGAGTTGTTTCGCTTACAGAACCCCATTTCAGATGACACAGTCCTCCTCCCGACCTTCCCCTGTGCTGTGGGTGCCACTTTTTATTAATGGAAAACCTTCATCAATAAAAAGCAGTGCCCACAGCATGGGGAAAGGTCAGGAGGAGGATGGGGCTGTCTGAAATGGGGCTCTGTAAGTGCAACAGCCCTGTTCTTCTCTCGACCTCCTTGGGATTTTTTCCTCCCCGTTTGAAAAAGTCCTAAGGTCATTTATGAAGATGCAACTCCCAAGCTGAATGCTATTAGTGTTAGCCTGCTGGTTTGGGGAAAGGAAAAGTGGCAGGAATCAAAAAAGAAAAGACAAGTCCTGAGATGACGTATTTCTGCTAGGTGGAATTTGTCACTGGCTAGACTGCTGTGACGTCACAAAAGCCTACAGACTAGGCATTTTTATAGAAGAGATTGGAATGACATTGAGTGCTTCATTTTCTTGTTTCCTCAGGTTTGCATGTTACAAATTTGATATAGAATCATAGAATCATAGAATTGTAGAGTTGGAAGAGACCACGAGGGCCATCCAGTCCAACCCCCTGCCACGCAGGAAATCTTGATCAAAGCATCCCCGACAGATGGCCATCCAGACTCTGTTTAAAGACCTCCAAGGAAGGAGACCCCACCATGCTCCGAGGGAGTGCGTTCCACTGCCGAACAGCTCTTACTGTCAAAAAGTTCCTCCTCATGTTGAGGTGGAATCTCTGTTCCTGGAGCTTGCATCCATTGCTCCGTGTTCCAGTCTCTGGAGCAGCAGAAAACAAGCCCGCTCCATCCTCAGTGTGACACCCCTTCAAATACTTAAACAGGGCTATCATATTGCCTCTTAACCGTCTTTTTTCCAGGCTAAACATACCCAGCTCCCTAAGTCTTTCCTCATAAGGCATGGTTTCCAGACCTTTCATCACATATAACCTCCATCAAATGCTTACCACCTTTTAGTTCCAATCTAACTCAAACTTCACATGGATCTGATAAGGCAGCCAGGCTGTGATATATCAGACTATACCTAAGAGAATCTGGAGATATCGGAACTTATCAGACAAGGCAAATAGCGGCAAAAAACCATGTCATTTAGAATGAAATGACAGCAGAAAAGGCAAAATTATCAGACATCCTCATCGCTTACCCATTCCTGCTGTGTTGTGCTGGCACTAATGAAGCATCACTTTTCATTGATGGCATAAACTGTCAATAAAAAGTGACACCTCATTCATGCCTGGGTGACACAGCGGGAACAGGTCAGCAATAATGTCATCTGATAATTTCTGCCCACGCCGAGGGGTTAGCCATATCTGATAAACTCCATGGTTTTCTGGGTTACTCATTGTGTTGAATCTCATCTACAAGTTTTATTTGCTACACACAAAAATGTTTAATGGTGAATCTAGTGTATGTGCTCTCTCTCTCTGCTTTGAGTTATTTGTATGATTAGTGGAAAATATTTTACAGCTGCATGTAGCCCATAGAAGCTCATCAAAGCAGGAGCGTGTGATTTTCCACCACCCCTACCCCCATAGTTTTGATATTTAAAAACCTAAGTTTCTAGCCCTTATAGGTTCAAAAATAGGTTTGAATATGTGTCATCAGTACTTTGGACATCCCAGCAGAACAACAACTACCTTGAAGTCAGGAGGTGGGACTTCAAGTCCTGACTACCTCCTTGCCTTTCTTCTTTAACAGTGTCAGAAATGAAAGTAAACCATGAATATCCATCCATTTCATTTGTACAACCTATGTAAGTCCAGAAATTTAGCTCTTATTAACAAAGTTTGCTGCCTGCAGCACTTGGAAACCAGTTATTTTTGACAGAAGAATGGCAGAATATAGGAATGGAAAAGTCTGTCCATTTTGCTTTCTCGTGCATTCCATTTTGCTGTTTTTGAAATCTCTCTGTCCTGTTCAAGATGAAATCTGAGAATCTGGGTAAGTTATTTAAAAATGTGAAGCAAACAAATTTCTCCTCCCTTTCTTGTGTGTGCTATGTGCCTTTAATTCCACTTTGATTTATGGCGACCCTAAGCTAAATCTATGGTAGTGGTTTCTTGACAAGAGGAGGTTTGCCTTTGCCTTCTTCTAAAAGTGCAACTTGCCCAGGATCACCCAGTAGGTTTCCATGGCTGGGCAGAGATGCCAATCCTGGTTTTCCAGAGTCCTAGCCCAACACTCAGCCTACATATTACATTGGTCACCCATTTTGGCGACAAATACAATAGGTACAGCCGTTCCCAACAGGGAGAGGATCATGTTGTTCCAGCATGCCATATAGCTGCTAAAGATGAGGAGCATGTTTGGGGAGGGAAAAAACCAGTTAGCAGCCCTTAATTCAGTACCACAACCATGGGTGAGTGTGCATGAATTCCAAGGAAGGTTTTGGGAGCTCAGCCTCCTGCCTGAAGAAGGCTCAGTCCATGTTGCTCACCCCTCGTTTTAAATCTTTCAAATCTCAACTTCATTCCTTTATGTTGATGAGGAAAATGCAGATTTCAGTTAAGTCCTTATCAAAACAATGAATCAAATGAAATTCACCCATCCCTACGTGTGTGTGTGTGTGTGTGTGTGTGTTCAGGTTTGATATTATCAATCAACTTCACACCCTGCCCAGTCCTCTTTGCTTTGTGCTTCGTCTGCTCTTTTGCAAAAGCATAGCAATTTGCAGGAGCCAGATTTAAAAAGCCAAATCATTCATATTTGTGTGCTTGTACGGCACATGCCTTTGTGTTTTAATTCTTTTTCTTTCGATGGGGGGTGGGGTGGGGGAATGGGGAAAAGGGGAGAAGGGAAATGCCAAAGCAGTCTGTCTAAAGTTATCCATGCATTTTTAAAGCCGTGATTGTCACAATATCCAGGCTCCATTAATAAAACAATCTCCAGCAGGGTACTAATGGCCCATAATTATCTCAATATATATATATATATATATATATATCCCCTTTTTGGTATTTCAGAGTGTGCAAAGCACAGGCAAACATTGCAAAGAGGAACGTCAGGGGCTCGGCAGTTGGAAACTATCTTCTTCATGAAAAACAGAGGCCCTGCTGTAGCAATTAACTTAAAACATACATTTGGCATGCAGAGCACTTGCGATATGATGTAAACAAATAAGATTCCCCCTCTCCCTTTCCTCTATTTTGCAAACGACCTCCTTTTTCCTCCTCCAAACCCTCAGCTTTAATTGGTGCGAAAACGCCCTAGGACAGCAGGGAAAAGAGAGACAAACACATACACATATTTTATTTTATTATTATTATTATTATTATTATTTAAAAAGGAGAGAGCCTTTCCTTGATGGGCAAACAAAAATTAAGTTTTTGTAACCTGCTTCTATTTTACTGTATTTGCCTTGGCTGGGAAGCCAACGGCTTTTTTCGATTAGCTCAAGTAATTTCTAAAGTAAAGATGCAGAGAGGGGAAAGTAAGAAGAGTAAAAGCCAAGCCAAGCCTTGCATGCATGGAATGCTTTTGCTTCATTCGCAGGTTTGATGACAGGGATGGCAATGTTGCCGGACAAAGGACTGAAAGGGATAAATGTATTGCAAAATTGTTCTCTTTTGCCTCTTCGCTCATTCTATCTTTCTGGGGAACTTATTCACTGCCAGTAGCTGGCTGCAAAACTGGAGGAACAGTCCCATTAATTTTGTGATGGAGGAAAATTTCACACCTTTGGCAGACTTTTTGGGTTTTTTTAAGGCCAAATCTCCAGTCCTTCTGGGAAACGGGTCTTGTGAAGACCAGAGAAGGCTAACAGTAGCAATTATGGGATAATGAGGACGATCATCTGATGATTGATGGAGGACCAAAACAACCTATCTTGTCATATGCTAATAGCCCAGACAAGGTGCTCAAGACTGAAAGACCTCATCTTATCTCAAGAGAGATAAAGAGTGAGCAAGTCACCACAGGCCTACAGTTTGTTCCTCTAAAGAAGTGACAGAAAATTTCCTACAAAGTGCAGAGGTCAAGGGTACTCTGCCCCATAGTTACATTCAACATTCAACAGATGACTGCAACAGAAATAGGGAGCTATTAAATCCCATGGAAATAGGAAAACCTTTCCATTTGGAGCAAAGTCCCGTAAAATGGCAAATCCCACTCAAAAGCACCAAGGACAGGCAGATAGATAGACAAACAGATTGATGGATACTGTCTATAGAAAACTCACAATTGTGAATGCTCCCTTGAATGTAGAAAGCAAGAACGTTAGGGAGAGAACTAAATTATTATACCTGATATGCTTTTTTTCTACAGATAGGGACTTTATCAGATGAGGTAAACAATGATTAAAAAAAAACCTGCATCATTTAGGATGTGACGATAACACAAAGGGTGAAATTATCAGATGTCCTAATTGTCCAGCCGTTCCCACAGCATAGTGCTGGCGAGGATGAGGAATCACTTTTTTATTGACAGGCAATGCCGTCAATAAAAAGTGGTGATTCATTCATGCTCGTGCAACACAGTGGGAATGGCTGAACAATGTCTTTGTCTGATAATTTCAGCCTTTTGTGTTATCGTCATGTCCTTATGACATGGTTTTTCCCAAGTCTGATAAAGTCCTTAGGCTAGCATCCTGTGAGTGATGTGAGTGTAGATCAATCTTACAACTAAGTATGTCTTGGGGGGAGGGTTTTCATTGTGGAGGCTGGTATTCTCTTCCACCCTTCACAATGACCCCCCCCCATTCTCAAAGTTTTGGTGTGATAGCCCTTGTGAATGGCCATTCCATGGCAGGTGGAGAGTGCAGGAAATCAGAGAGCTCTGCGAAAACATCTAGCTATGTCCCATAGCCAGACGTAGAATAATGACATCATTGGCCAAGCTTCCAGCAGATCTTGGGGAAAGATTCCATGGGTCTGTGTCTGGCGATGTGGCATAGCCAGATGTTTCCACAGTCCCCTCATTCAGGGGGCTATTGCAGCATTTTGTGCCCAGGTTGGAACCAGCAGTAGCAGAACATGTTATAAACCAACCTAGGCACAGAATGCTATTTGAAAACACCAAAATTCTGGACCAGGCTAACAACTATGAGGTCAGAATGCATAGGGAAGCTATTGAAATCCACAAATACCTGGACAACTTCAATAGGAAAGAGGAAACCCTAAAAGTAAACAAAGCTTGGCTACCAGTCCTGAAAAACACCAAAATAAAAACTCAACACATGCAAATGAATTTCACCCAGCAGACAATGAACCATGAGCTAAATAGACACTAATCCCCCTTGCATATCCTCCCACCCTAAGAACTGGATATCCAACAACTGAATACACAAATTTACATACTAATCCTCTTCAATAGGGACTCACAGCATATAAACCCCCCACACCCACACTGCCACCATTCTCTGAAGATGCCAGCCACAGATGGAGGTGAAACATCAGGAATAAACTCTTTTAGAACACGGCCTCACAGCCCGGAAAACACACACACAAAAAAAAACCTATGGATGCCAGCTGTGAAAGCCTTTGACTTCTATGATTCTAAATCAGACTACTGCCACAACTAGCTCGCTATCGCCCACACCAATTGGCATCAGCATGACATGATCTCAAAGATGGCATGGGTCCTTTTCAGCCTGGATATGCCAGTGATAGACATCCAAATATCAGTGGTATATAACAGAGCCAGGCCTCACAAGGTCTTGAATGCTTCAATGTACTGATTAACATGAACCATCCATTAGACCATCTTCCTTCCCCTGCTTCCCCGTCCAAACTGAGTTTAGGTGTAATCCTCAGAATTAACTGGTGGGTGGGATGAATTTCCCCATCAACAGTATAGTACAGTGGGCCCTTGATATCTTCTGGGGTTTGGTTCCAGGACCCCTGTGGATACCAAAATCTATGGATGCTCAAGTCCCATTATATACAATGGCATAGTAAAAAGGTGTCCTTTGTATAAAATGGCAAAATCAAAGTTTGCTTTTTGGATATACTGTATATATACTGTATTTGGGATATTTTCAAGCTGTGGATGCTGGAACCTGTGGATACAGAATCTATGGATACTGGAGGGCTGACTGTACAGGGAACTATTTCTCTTGATAAGGCCAAGTATTTTGTGGCTTCTTGGTCTTGAATGGGGAATTAAGACTCATTGCTTTACCAAAGATCTGCTCTTGGTAGAAATGAAAAGTGTTAGAACTGGTTTGTTGATGTGAGGCAACACACTTGCCTGCATTTTTTATTTCCTTTCGGGAGCACAGAGGTCATTATGAGTGCCCACACTTCACATTTTACCACCATGCCACTGTCCAACAGAGAGGCGTATATGCTAGGAGATGTAGCAGTGGCATTCTGAAGCCACAAAAGACCACAAAAATGGAATGGGGAGAAGATAGGTAGAACCACGCATTGGTAGAAGTACCATTGTTCTCAGTCAATGATTTTGTGGATCTTCTGGACTTGAACTCCCAGGAGCTCCAGACATCATGGACAATGGTCAGGAATTCTGGGAGGAGAAATCCAAAACTCCCAAATGGGAAGAGCACTATTGTCCAGGAGAACAGCCTTGTCTCCTTCTAGAAGTTGTTCTCCTCATCTCTGGAAGAGAGCTTTTGTGCAAATTCTGCATTCTTATTGAACTGATAAAGGTAGGGTTGAAAGATTACTGCCTCCCTTCTCTAGTCTCCATACACATCTGTGTCCTAGGTACATGGTCGACCCAATTACTTATAATAAACAATTCCGTTTATCTTTATCAGGATCATTATCTAAATTGGCTACATGACACATACTGTTTCCCTAAGAGCACCCTGGGGGGAAAGCCCGCTATAAAAATCTGTGATTCTGTACTTTGTAATTATCCCTCTATGGGCTATAAACCATTACACTTGTGTTTGGAATAGGTATAGCTCAGAGGGTTTTTTTGCTCAGATATGGGTTTGGGAGGAGGGGAGATTTGCAGTAGCCACATTAAGGTGCAATGGGGGCTTGGGGCTTGCTTACACAAGGCAGCTGCTTTAATGGGAGACCAATAAGGAACCATCTTGTTTTCGAATAGACTGTCTTTTCTTCTTGTTTTCCCTTTTATAAAATGTACTCTGCAAAGAAATATATACAATGACTGTACAATGCTAAGAATACCCAGCAAAAAGGACCTCAGAGACTTGATCGCTGCCAATTTGCTCATCCCACACATTACTCTGTGTATGTTAGAAGCAGAGTTGCCAGATCAGGAATGTCCCAGGACATGAGATTTGATAACCCAAACCTGAGAGGATCATCCCCTGGCAACCCAAGACAGTTTTTTTGAGCAATGCTTTGAGCAGAACACTGTCAATGGTAGCTGTGGGGAAGAGATGATAGAATCATAGGATCTCAAGAGTTGGAAGGACCACAAGGGCCATCTAGTCCAACCCCCTGTCCTCCAGGAATGCCAGTTAAAGCACTCCTGAAAGAGGCCCACCCAACATCTGTTAAAAGACCCATGGAGTGTCCACCACCCTCTGAGGCAATCTGTTCCATTGTCGATCAGCTCTTACAGTAAAAGGAAAAAAGTCCTTCCTAACATTTAGGTAGAATCTCTTTTCTTGTGATTTGAATTCATTGATTCACGTTTTAGTCTCTGGAGTAGCAGAAAACAAGCTTACTCCATCTTCTACATGACGTCCCTTCAGATGTTTAAAGACAGCTTCCTGCTGCTCCCTATTAGCCTACCTAACAGACTTCCATTGCTTCTGTAGCTGCTGGCTCTTAAGGTAGGTTTTTTGGGGGGCATTTCTGATTGTGGCAATAGTGCCATAACCATAAACATGAGTACGAAACAGTTACAAATGAGTATGTCTAGCTTACGCATTTATAACTGCTCAAAAGGATGTCAGCCACCCAGCCTAAGAAAGGAAGAAAAATATACATGCACAAAATTTTCAAGGCCATGCTCTCTCTCTGAGATTCTTCCCCCAAAGAAATGGAGCATAGGGTCCTGGCACTGAGATCTGGGAAGCTTAGGTATCAGAGATCTAAAAACTGAGCCAAATGAAACTTTGCACACACAACACTTTTTCGAGGCGAACAGCTAAAGGTACATCCACTCCCCTGATGACTTAATTTCCTTTCCTTGGGATCCTCCACGTTTCCTGTTATCAGACGGGTAAGAACTTGCTGGCTTAGTTTGGGCTCCTTTGCTGACTTATGTTTTTCCTAGCTGTTTTGAGAAAGTCCTCCTTACGCAGAATTGCATGCACAGTGCCGAGCCAGCGCTTCTCCCCATGATTAAAACAAAACACTCAAGTCCCTCCAAGATCAAGCGGCACCCCCCCAACCTCCCATCTTGCACACCATGAGATGCCCCTCCAAGTTTCCCTTTCTTGCTGACTCTGCTGCCTCAACCCAGCTCTCAGAAGATCACTAACTAGGAGCCGGAGAGGTCATATTTGCCCTAGCCTTGCCTGACATGTTTTCCTACCATCCAGTTCCTTAGCTGTAGTGGGGTCAGCAGGGCGGGAGAGGACACAGACAAGGGGATAGTATTACAGTAACAAGGAGGGGGGGAAGAAAAGCCACCACCCTTTAGAAAAAGTGGGTTTTGGTTACAAAAATGTATATTATCTGTGACTATCAGGCCTTGTAGGGAAGGATCGAGTTCACAGCATTTTCCTTGGCGGGGCTTTGATCCTACCAGTGAAAGAAAGGGTTGCTTTAGGTTATGCTCCTCAATAACAGGGAAAGAACTCACTATATATTATGTTCATGGAGGGATGGAAGAATCTCAGACTCTTCTTCTCTAGGCAGGTGAAGATAGAGGGGGAAACACTGTGAACTGTTGGAAGAGAAAAGACGTACTCCGGTGTTATCAAATGGAAGAAATGTTTGTTAAGCGGTATGATCATTTTGCATACAGAATCCTGGCTTGGATACAGGAGAGAAGAAGAAAAACCTGCTCGTGAAGTAGTCTTCATACCCAAAATGCGTCAACTTAATAAAAGGTTTCTTCACATAAGTACGGCTTAACAAACTTTTCTTCCATTTGATAACACATCTCTTATCTTCTCCAGGCAGAGCAGACATAAGAAGTGGCCTTATACAGCTTCATAGCAAATTGGTACCAAGGATCAGGTGATGGGTGGCCTTCCAGGTGCTGTGGCCTTCCAGGTGCCTGACAGTAAGACCTGTTCGGAAGTGGAATGCACTGCCTGGGAGTGTGGTGGAGTCTCCTTCTTTGGAGGTTTTTAAACAGAGGCTGGATGGCCATCTGTCGGGGATGATTTGATTGTGTATTCCTGCATGGCAGGGGGTTGGACTGGATGGCCCTTGTGGTCTCTTCCAACTCTATGATTCTATGAATGCTCACAAAGCCTGGCCAGCATTACCAATAGGGAGCAGACCTTCCAAGATTTCACAGGTGAGAATTGGGACATGTGGGGTCCAAGTCATATCAGAGTGTGGTTAAATATGGCCAACATTATTAATGCAGAAGAATAGTCAAGCAAGGAGAGGCTAGAACCATTTGTTTTTGCCCAAGCCTACCATGAAAGGGAAAATTCAGCCTCCTCCAGTCCTCTCTCCCAGTTGAGATAACAGAATGTGAACCATTTTAGCACCTTGAACTCAGCTTGCAGCATTAGAAGTAAGCTGGGGACAAAGGGATAGGGGTAGGAGAAAACTGGGCCATTGTAAAAGCAGCTGAAACAGTGGGATGACAGAGGATTAATCGTGACTGTTCCTGACAAATCGGGATAGTTGGGAGGGTATGAGTGAGGGAGTTCTAGACCAACATCTGGAGGTCTGCATTGATTCATGGTGGCTCTGTAGGGCAGGGATGAGGAAAGTGCAGCCCATGAGCTACATAGGGACCCTGGGTGTGGTCCCTTCCTGTGGTTTTGTGCCTCCCCCAAAGCTCCCCTGGAGACCCCCAAAGCCCCTAGGCTCCCAACATATATATATATATATATATATATATATATATATTTACAAAAATTGGCTGGGGAAAAAAGGCCACAAAACATGGGGGGAAACCACTTAACTCACCACAAAAATGTGGTGGTTTGGCTCCCCTTGTCTTCCACGATCTCCCCAAAGCCATTGAATTTGGCCATGTTTTGGCTGGTTCCCAGAACTGAAAGTTACAAAACATCATTTTTGGTTGTGCCAGGAACATCTCTGCATCCTATGGAGGGCATGGAAGGAAATAGCTCCCTGCTTCCACTATTTCCCACCCCTGCTATAGGGTTTAAGCCATAAATCTTTCCCAGCCCTAGTTGACAATAATGGCTGTTGAATAGGGGCCCTGAGGTCCATAGGTCCAGCTAGCTCAGTTCTGTCTTTAGGGTAATTGACAGTGGCCATCCAAAGTCTAAAGCAATGGACAGCAGGGAGGGACAGATACATTTGGCTGCTTGAAGTGAAGAACAAGATGGCACCCTGTCTCATTCTCAAGCCAAATGGGTTGCCCATCTTTCTCCAACAGTGGCGAGAAGACAGCATTCTCCCCCACATCTGAAGCTCAGAGTACACAGGGCAAGTCACGTGGCCCTGTCCTCAAAGGCTTTGCTGCCACCTTCCTTTATCTTCCACCTGAAATAACTGCTTCAGTCTACCTAATGGTAGGACTGACCCTGTCAAGCAGACAGAGGTCGTTCCCAGCCTTGTCTCCAGACCAGAGCATAGAAAAGTTCATTTATAGGATGATAAACTCCTAGCAGACATGATCAACAGTGGATATTGTGATCCAAACAGTGGATGATGTAGTCCTTGCCTAGGAAAATCTTATGAAATTCATGAGGTCACCATAAGTTGACAGGCAACTTGAAGGCACACACATACACACACAGAGGTTGGATGGGCATCTTTCAGAAGTGCTTCAGTTGTGTATTCCTGCATGCCAAGGGGGTTGGACTAGATGGCCCTTGTGGTACTTTCTAACTCTAAGAGTCTTTGATTTGAAGGGAGGGTAGAGCATTCAGCCAGAAATTCTACCTAAACATTTATAAGAACTACTTATTGTAAGAGCTGTTCACCAGTGGACCACATTGACTCAGAGGGTTATGGACTCTCTGTCTTTGGGGGATTTTTTTCAACAGAGGTTGGATGGGCATCAGTGGGGAGTGCTTTAGTTATGTATTCCTGCAAGGCAGGAGCTGGACTAGATGGCCCTTATGGTCCTTTCCAACTCCAAAATTCTATGATTCTATCCTGTGAGCTGCAGTCTAATAACATCCAAAGGTCCACATATATGCTGTCCTTATTCCAAACCTTTATTTGTAAATCATCTTGTCTAGTACAGTAGGCCTGTGTATAATGTGAGGGATCCATTCCATGACCATTTGGAAATAGAATGATTTTCATGTATAATCTGGAACCCTATTTTTCTTACCTGAGATGGATGATGAAGTGTTCTCTCTAGGCATTTCTAGGTCCTCCAATGTGACTCTATGGTCAATCTCCAGCAGAAGCATATCATAGAATCTCGCTGGAGGACACAGAAAATGCCTAGAGAGAACATATTTTTTCAGTGGAGTATAACTTGAATTCACGTAATACGAGTTTGTGTAATATGCAGGCCTACTGTGCATCCCACTAATCTAGAGATCTTTAATTCAGTCTGTTTATAGAAGTGCATTGAAGGCAGTTAAAATAAGTAAATCAATAAAGGGTGGCTGATTATCCATCTATAAATTTCAAAATCCGTCCAGCATCATTCAACCCTTTCAAGACAAGGTGTTCATATCTTTGGATTTCCCCCCCCCCCCTTAAAGACTAAAAACAAGCATCTCTTTCATCTCCCTGTAATGCTACTTTCCCCCTCTCTCTGCAGCATTTCTCCTTTTTGGAAACCGATTCACTTACAGCCTAGAAAAGCTGCATAATAAAGCTTTAACTAATTTTTCAAGGAGCTCTGTTTTATTACATTAAGCAATTTTCTACTGCATTAGGCAGTTTCATGCTACATTGTACTATGCCGCAGCTTGTTAAGATGGGGGAACAGAAGAGTGTTTTTAACAGGGGGTAGGGTGGGGTGGAAAAAGAGGTATGCTCTCACATTAGCAAAAAGAGCAGCGTTAATAAAATAAACAGCCGTGATCCCAAGGTCACATCACCAGGCTAGGAAAGACTGAGCTCCCTGCCTAGCTAAGGGCATATCCCATCAGGGAACCCTCTGTTAATATGAAAAGGGAGGGTGCGGAAAACCACAGCATTCATATATGCTTCTTGGAATGGGTGAGGATTTTGTTTTGCTTTGTCACTTTATTGTAGTTTATTAAATTTATATCCCACTTTTCTTCCCACTCCAAATGGGATCCAAGTCAGCAGATATTAGAATGAATTGAACAGTACACACTAAAAACCTACAAAGAGGAATTAAAAATAAATACTTTAAAAGCATTAAGAAAACAAATACTTGTTTAAGCCTACCCACTGGGTAACCTTGGACAAGTCACACACTCTCAGCCTCAGAAAACTCTGTGATAGGTTTGCCTTAGCATTGTCATAACAACTTGAAAGCATATAACAACAACATTTTTTTTAAAGAAAAAAAACTCTTTATGCCAATTTTCCTTATCTTTGTGAAGAGCACAGACCGAAATCCAATGAATTTTTCATCAATGGAACAGGAAGAAATTTGTGTGCTATACAACCCTTATGTTAAAGGCAACATTATAAAACTAAATGAAAATACACAGCTGTATGCACAACCAAGTGTGCATGTAAACCTATGTGTAATGCACAATGTGCTCATGTGTGCAATGCACAACTTTATTTAATTTAATTTAATTTTAACAACTCTGCTGCTGAAACCCTGAACTGAATGCAGATGTCCCATATCAGACCAAAAGATTCAATCACTCCTGTATGGGAACTTATGCATCATACTTTCCAACTGTCCCAATTTGACAGAAACAGTTCTCTGTCATCCTACTTTCTCAGCTGATTTTAAAATGTCCCGGTTTCTCTTTCCTTTTCCCACTTTCCTCCTTTGTCCCCAGCTTTTTTCAGTTGCTGCAAACTGAGTTCAAAGTGCAAAAAGTACTTTGCACTCAGTGAACTCATGTTTGTGTGTGGGGGGATAGGAGGGTGTAAATTCTTATCCTTCCCAGGATACTCAGGAAAAAGCAAACTGATGCAGCCTCTCCTAGCTTGTGTGTTCTTCCTCATTAACAATGTTTGCCATCTTACACTCCAATGTTATTTGGCCATCTGTGTCCCAGTTTTCCTCTGTGAAATGTTGGAGGGTATACAAACAGGGGTGGAAATAAGTAAGTTTCACTCCAATCTCAGGTAAGCTTCACCCTCCAATCTCCCCAACCACCTGGATGTTAGACCACAAAAATCTGAACAATGCTGTGCAACCACATTCAGCTGATTTCCAGGGGACATTGGGGGGTCAGGACCTACATGTCACCCATATTCTCTTCCCCAGTTTTACTGCCATGTATGTTCAGGCAAATGCTTGAACGGAGCTTATGAATCTAGCCAATTCCACAGCAATTTCTATCTTTCAGCCACTGCTTTCAAACTTCACTCTAGCTACAGCCTGTTCCAGCTGAAGCTCATAGGCCTCCAGTACAAAAACTGACAATGGGGACCCTGATTTGAGGAGCCTGACTTGAAGATCACACAGACTCCATGTCCAGACTGGGCACCAACCTCTCCCATCTTCAACTCTACCCTGCTCTTGTCCTTTCAGACACCAGAAGAGTTGTTGTTGTTGTTTTTTAACTGAATGTGGCCTTTTACCCTCTCGTCCCACCAGCTTTGTCCTTAGCACTGCTCGAGCAACTCTCATTTTATTCTAAGTTACACAAAAAGCAAACTGTGAGCTGCTGGCAATGGCCACCACTGTTGTGGTGTAGCCCACATCTGTTTCGAGTTTGGTGACTGTGATGTGCTCCAAGTTGGAAGGAGGGGTGGTTGTGAATGTTTTGCTCTGACAGAGAGTGTCTGTTCTTGGATTCTTCTCATCACCCTTCCCCTTAGGAAGGTCAGCCTGGCCCATAGCATCAAGGTAAAATCATCATCATCATCATCATCATCATCTAGAATAACAATTGCTCAGAAGAACATCAGAAGAGTCCTGATGGATTAGATCAATGACCTGTTTGGTCTAGCATCTTCTTTCCCACATTGGCTACCTGGATGACTTCAGGAAGCCCACAAGCAAGGCATCCTCTGGTCTTCCTTCCTAGGAACTAGTAGTCAATGCAGCCTTTGGAATTGGAGGTTGCACCAAGCTATATCATGGCAGTTAATGTACATATGTGGTTGTACTTTTTTTGGCCATCTTGCAACGGATGTGTTCAGTCCATACAGGTCACACACACCCCATTTACACAGGATCAGTATCTGTGGTTTCACTTAACCATGATTGGGGGGAAATGTCTCTCTAGCCATCTAGAGGACCATAGAGTCATGCTGGAGGTAGTCTATCTACGCATCAGGAAATCCTCCAGCATGGCTCTATGGTCAACGCCCACAGGAAGTTGATCATAGAGTCATGCCAGATGCCTAGAGAGGTGTCCTCTCTAGGCATTTTCTAGGTGCTCCAGCATGATTCTATGGCAGTTTGTCATTATACATGATTTCACACATCTGTGGCAAGTCTGGGAACATATCCCCCACATAAATAGGTGGTGACCTGTTGTTCCATAAGTGGAGTTCCACAACTGTAACCATTTCACCCCCACAAATCTTCCAGTACCCTGTAAATAATGATTGCACATAGGACTTTGTGTGTATGCTTGTTGTTTTTCTGTGCCTTCAAGTAATTTCCAGGTTATGACAACCTTAAGGTGTACGTACTGTGGGGTTTTCTTGGCAAGAGATCCTCACAAGAGGTTTGTCATTGCCTTCCTCTAAGGCTGAGAGACTGTGGACATTTTCAGACAGCGTTTTAGAGTGCCTACCACGGGATGAGCTCCCGGGAGAGGAACAATGCTCTTGTGCAGCAGGGGGTCGTTTTTGGATGCCGCCGTCCCTCTCCCGAAATCATCAGTGTCACTTCCGTGAAGCTTCGGAAGCCTCAGTGCCTCTGTTTAAAAACCTCCAAAGGAGGAGATGCCACCACACTCCCAGGCAGCGTATTCCACTTCTGAATAGCTTTTACTGTCAGGAAGTTATTCCTAATGTTTAGGTGGGATCTCTTTTCCTGTAGCTTGATTTCATTGCTCTGTGTCATTGTCTCTGGAGCACAAGAAAACAAGCTTGCTCCATCCTCAGTATGACATCCCTTCAAATATTTAAACATGGCTATCATGTCCCCTCTTAACCTTCTCTTCTCCAGGCTAAACATACCCAGCACTCTAAGTCACTCCTCATAAGGCATGGCTTCCAGGCCTCCCACCATTTTGGTTGTCCTCTTCTGGGCATGTTCCATCTTGTCTGTTTCCTTGAATTGTGGTTCCCAGAACTGGACACAGTATTCCAGGTGAGGTCTGACCAAATCCGAATAGAGTGGCACTATTACATTCCTTGATCTAGACACTATACTCCTATTGATCATATACCTTCAAGTCAGGCAAGATTTGGTCAGAGGGGCTTTTCCCTAGCCCTCCTCTGTGGCTGAGAGTGTGTTACTTGCCTAAGGTCATCCTATGGGCTTCCACAGCTGAGCAGGAATTCAAATCCTAGTCGTCTAACCCTCAAACTACCACACCATACTGGTTCTCAGGCAATCATACACTGGATCAAACAAAATTCATAAAATGTAGCAAAACACACAACCCCCAACCCAAAATGATTTTGTCACAAAGGGGTGGGGGTGAAAACACACAACAGAACTGAAGGGGCTGAAAAATTGTGGCAAACGGCCCATGCTATAATTCCAGAGTGAATTATCAGAGTTTTCATTGTTAAGCCATAACTCTAGAGGAATAGTGTGCAGGAAAAGGCAAACTTGTGAAACACTTAAAGAACAATGCAAATGGGAAAACCGCTTATCCCTGCTTGCTTGTTTACTTGCAAATATGTTGTTTCATGTTTCCAGTCCCCATGCTGCTGGAGATCTGTGTGGAAAACGTCTATAAAAAGACTCCATCTCACAGTGCAGAAGCTCTGGGACTTCCACAGTTCTATCAAGCCATCTCTCATGATTTGCATCCAGCAGAACATATCTCCAAGTTTTAACTTCTATGACCCGGGATGTCCTCTGTTCAGATTTCAACTCTCTATCAAGAACACATTGCAAATCGGCTGCGATCCAAAAACATTTGGCATTATCTTTCGGGATCCCAAAGAAAACATGGGGAGGTTTTTGCTTTTGCAAAATAACATTCAGGGCTTGGGTTTCGCACAGAGGTTAGTCCACACAACATTGGGCTTGAAGCATTGAGTCTTTGCTACACAGCTCCGTTATTAATTTCTCACTGTTTTAGTAGAAACAACACCCTTTGGCTTTGCTACGCTGCTGAACGGGACTGGACATGGAGAGCTGAACCAGTTTTCTCCCCCTATCCCTCGTCCTCTCTCTGGCAAATTTTCCTTCCATATTTATAATTAGAAACCAGAAATCACAGGCAGTGCACTCATGCTGAGAATTGGGCGGGGGAGATAAGAGAGGAGAATAAGCCAGAATATTTTGTTTTTAAAAGATATTGAGTGAGAGAGACAAAGACACACACAGAGTGAGAGAGACCTTGGAAGAAGGAGAACTCACATTTGCTGAAGAATGGAAATTATGCATTCATAAATATTATAGTTTGCCGCTGCAATCTTTCTTCTTGCCCATAAAATTAAATTGCATCGATCAAACTAAACATGATTCTGTCTTTCTTTCTTTTTTTCTCTCCTTTCTTTCCCCCTACCCTCCAGATCTCCAATTAGGAGCTGAACCAAACAGAGTACAGTTGCCCCTCTGTATCCACGGATTTGGTATCCACAGATTTAAGTATTCACGGCTTGAAAATATTCTTTAAAAAATAATAATCCAAAGAGCAAGCCTTGATTTTGCCATCTTATATAAGGGATGCCATTTTGCTATGCCATTGAGTATTCACAGATTTTGATATCCACTGAGGGGCCTGGAACCAAACCCTAGCAAATAGGAAGGGGACAATTGTACAACTAAAATAACTTGCGATTCTCATGGCAATGATCTAACTACTGGCAGAAGGGGCGGTTTAAGGAATTTTGGGAGCCCTGCAACACTTTATTTTGGGGGCCCCATATGGACCAGTTTAAGGGATTTTAGGGGGCCCATATGGGCATGACCCATCAGTCATCTCCCCCCCCCAGTGTATAAGCTCCCCACATAAAATGCCCTTCTCCCCCCTCCACCGTCCCACTTCCTGCCTGGTCCACACAGAGGAACCCCACTTTCCCAAAAGAAGCCTCCCCAGAGCTCCCCCCACGCCCCTTAGGCAGAGGCCCCGGGTGCCTCACCTTTGCTCTCTGCAGGTGGCTCATCCGCAGGATGAAAGGGTTGGGGGTGGCAGTGGGGGGCCGCCTCCCACTCCTCCTCCTCTTCCTTCGAGGGCCCCTGGCTCCCCCTCCCCCTTCCATGGCTGGTCCTTCTTCCAGCCTGGGACTTCTCCCCAAGGCCAGAGTCCAGGCGGGGCGAGGAGATGGAGGGGGGGGAAGGAGGGATGGCCAGGCGGGCAGCGGGAAGGCAGCTGGCTGGAGGGATACCCTGGCACCGGACCCTGGCGGGAGGGAGCCAGGATGCTGGGGGGAGGAGGAGGAGGCAGGCCCACTGCCAAGGTGAGGTGGGGGGGCGGGCTTTGGGTTTGGAGGGAGCGGATGGAGAAGGATTCATGGGGCCCCTGCTGTGGCTGCCCCCCCTCCCCGCCAATGCTGATTTGGCAAACTGGTTAAACCGGCCCTGACTGGCAGTCCCTGGTCTGCATATGCCCACCACCCAACACGTACCAACTTGCTCCCTGCTGATGAAAGTCTTCAGGGCAAGAAGGTTATATGGCAGGTATAGGGGCTGAAACATATATTCTCCAACAGTCCTGATTTGGCAGGAACAATCGTGATTAATCCTCTGCCGTCCTGCTTTTTCGGCTGTTTTTAAAATGTCCCAGTTTCTCTCCTCTCCCACTTTTCCCCATTGTCCTCAGCATACTTCCGTTGCTGCAATCTACATTCAAAGTACAAAAGTAGTTTGCACTCAATTAACTCAGCTAGGGGGAGAGGAAGGGGAAGAATCATAGAATCATGCAGTTGGAAGAGACCACAAAGGCCATCTAGTCCAACCCCCTGCCATGCAGGAAGATGCAATCAAAGCTCTCCCAACAGATGGCCATCCAGCCTCTGTTTAAAAACCTCCAAAGAAGGAGACCCCACCACACTCCCAGGCAGTATATTCTACTTCTAAACAGCTCTTACTGTCAGGAAGTTCTTCCTAATGTTTAGGTGGAATCTCTTTTCCTGTATTTTGAGTCCATTGCTCCGTGTCCTAGCTCCGGAGCAGCAGAAAAAAACCCTGCTCCATCCTCAGTATGACATCCCTTCAAATATTTAATCATATCTATGTCCCCTCTTAACCTTCCCTTCTCCAGGCTAAACATATCCAGCTCCCTAAGCTTCTCCTCATAGGGCATGGCTTCCAGACCATTCACCATGTTGGTCGCCCTCCTTGGGACATGTTCCAGCTTTTCAATATCCTTCCTGAATTGTGGTACCCAGAATTGGACACCGTATTCCAGGTGAGTTCTGACCAAAGAATCTTGCTCTTCCCTGTAGAATGAGAGAAAAGCAAACTGTTGCAGCCTCTCCTAGCTTGTCTGCTCTTCAGAGGAGAAGGAGAAGGAGAAGGAGATGACAGATACCAGGGCATTTTAAAAACACTGGAGACAGTGGGGTGACAGAGGATCAATCAGGACATTTGGACAGTATGTCATACCCTGAAAAATGACAGTCATACTATAGGTTAACACCCCCCTTCCAATACTAAATCAAAATGCTGATACATTGATAAAACCTTCTTGTATCTTAGCTTTTACTCCATGCATGCACTAGAGATCTGTTTTGATTCCTGAGAGAGGATTTCTCTGGTTTAAGGCCTGAATTATGGTTGAGGAGACAGTTGCCAGATAAGGATTACCCCAGGCTCTGACATTTCAGGGCCCAAACCTGAGACCTAGAAATGACCATTTGTGGTGCCACAGGAGATGAGGCATGGTCATGTCAATAGGGGTAGCCCCTGCTGAGGTTACTAAGCATGATATATTAAGCATCAAGTAGAGTTGCACCAAGCATGTCACAGAAACCAAAGACTTGAAACCAAAAACAAGTCTAACAAACAAGAAAAACATAAACACACACAAACACACACACTCACACTTTCCAAAGCGGTGCTCTAACCCTGAGATCCTCCTCCATGTCCTGAGGACTGGAAAAGATGGACCAGGCCCAGAGATTTGTGAAGATATCTCTAACCTCCCTGCAAAAGCTTGGAAAATTAGGACTTTATTGGACTAGCGTCTAAAAATGCTGTACAGCTGTCCCTCTGTATCCATGGATTTGGTATCCATAGATTTAAGTATTCACAGCTTGAAAATATTCTTTTAAAAAGGTAATCCAAAAAGTGAACCTTGATTTTGCCATCTTATATAAGGGACACCATTTTGCTGTGCCATTCCATATAGTAGGACTTGAGTATTCAAGGGTTTTGGTATCCATGGGGGGTCCTGGAACCAACCCCCAGTGAATATGAAGGGACAACTATAATTCCATGATTGAGGAAAGCGGAAACATAGCAGCATGATTATAGGAATTATCACACATCACCATAATAATGCAATACTACTGCCACAGAATTATCATACAATCACCACTAGCAGTTTAAAAATGGAATTTCACCTTGCATTATAGTAATACTTCTCTTCACATTGCCTTATAATGACAAAGGAGATGTTCACACTGCATTGTTATAGTGTTACTATTCCACTTTATTTGCTGTGGCTGCCTCCTGTAGAATCCTGGGATTTGCAGTTTAGGGTGGGGTATTTACAACTCTCAGCCAGAGAACTCTTAGGCCTCCCTAAACTACAAACCCCAGAATTCCACAGGAGGAAGCCAGAGCAGTTAAAGTGGAATAGTAACACTATAACAGTGTAGTGTGAAAATCTCCAGAGTATTAACGCTTCATGCTGGCCCATGCATGTGCCTTTAAGAAAAATTCTCTTACATCTGTGGTTTTGCATGGGCAAGATTTTGGCTATTCTTGTGAGAAGACACGACTTCAGTTGAAAGCACCAAAAACAAATACATAACGAAAGAACTTAACAAACACTCAATGAAACATAAAAACCTACCAAGCAAAGGCTACCATTCATTAAAACAGCATTCTGCTGGTTCTCTTCATATTCTCCCACAGAAACCGAAGTATGTGTCCTTGTTAGGAAAGGGGAGGGAGAAAAGAGGACCACCCATTCATGCTGTAATTGTGCAATTACAGTGGGACATGATTTTGCACATTTGTCAATACTGTGAAAAGAGTGATATTGAGGGCTATTGATGGGTTTTGCTCATGAATGAAAAAAATATGCGTAATTAACAGGTGGAGCACACATGGACCACGGGAGGACAACAACGTTGCGCAATAACAGGAACCCATTCGTGCTACTTTCACATTGTAATTATGCAATTTCAGCCTCGTGTGATAAAGTCCTTAGACTTCATATCCCTTACACAAGCACATTCTAAACATGAGCATGTTTGCTGTCCTTTGTTTCCACCAGAAGTTTCACCTCCAGGAAACAAAAAGTGGACCCAACTCTCTCATAGTGGGCACTGTTATGCCACAATGGTCAAACAATTTCATCATTCCAAAAATGAGGAATAGATGAATATGTACTTTCTGAGGGTAGTGTTTACAAGGGAGGTAGCATAATACTTACCACAAATTTCCATCTGTCTTGCTAAACAAGTCACGGGACCTTCTTTCGGAGATATTCTGTCCCTGGGTATTGGAAGTAATAGCTACCATACCTTCCAACTGTCCAATTAGACCAGAACAGTTGCAATTCTTCCTCTTGTCATCCTTCTTTTTCAACAGCTTTTAAAATGTCCCGGCTTCTCTCTCCTCCTCCTGCTTTGCTCCTTTGTCATTAGTTTACTTCAACAACAACAAACTGAGTTCAAAGTCTGCATTCAGTTAACTCAGCCTGGAGGAGAGGAAAGGAAGGGGACAGGATTTTGCCCTTCACAGTAGGATCAGGCAAAAGCAAACTGCTGCAGCCTCTCCCAGGTTATCGGATCTTCCTCATTAATAACTTATGCCATCTTGACCATACTCATACCCTCCAACATTTCTCACATGAAAACTACCATTGCACTCCCATCTCCTTGTGGGCTGGGTGGCCACCAAGGAAACAGAAATGCTGGAATAGAGAAGCCATTGGTAGGCTCCAGCTTCAGGGCTTTTCTTACATGCCAAAGACCAGCCCTGCAAAATTGGGGAAGAGATTGAAGATCCCCCCATTCCACACTCAAAGAGCTTGTGGAGATGATTGTCAGGTACTGATTGAGCAGCCCTTTGAAAGTGCTTCATCATGTCTGATCAGCACAGCTCTATCTGAGGTGCTAAGAATTTGTGTTTTCTTTCTTAAGTGGAACATCAGATTACCCAGGTCTTATTTCACCCTCAACCAAAGGCAGCTGTCCACTTAACATCTTGATAGATATTCCAAGACAATGTTACAAGCCTGGTGGTGTGTTGATGAATGAAATGTGACTCTCATCCATCATCTGCTAACAGATCACCGGGAGGTTCAGGAGGTTTTGTATCATTCAGCCAACTTCCCATCAGAACTTGATCACTTTCTGAACTTCAGATTAAATTAGGTTGTGCGACCTAACCGGCCTTTGCCTCTGAACCTGCAAACCCAAACTGCAGCCTGGTTGAGTGACTAGATGAGCATGGAAGAATTGTACTTGAAAATGTTTGACAATATAGGGCCCCAAAGATGTAGGACTTTATCAGACAAACCTCTAAGAATGTTCTATTGTGCCGGCAAAAGAACCCAAAATATCAAACGTTGCCATGATCGTGTGAAACATTTGTCACTGCTTTTAGTTCTATTCTTAGTTAATTTCCAGCTGTATTTGTCTTAACTTTTGTAACTTGTCTTCAGTTCCTGGACTAGGAAAAAGGTGGGGCATAAAGAAATTGATGATGATGATGATTCTACTTGGGACTTGCATCTCTGTGAATGGCCTCACAGCCTCACATATGTACAAAATTGGATTGAGTAGCTTAATAAGGTCCATATTCACATAGCGGCTGCTGGGATGTTACAACGTATGGTAGTCTTTTCCACAATGGTGGTGTGCTTGATACTCCATGGCCCAATATTCAATGGACACCGATGCACATTCCCCAATGCACAGACACATTCCCCAATGCACATCCAGCCATTGGCTAGAAGGTGCTGGAACACAACAGGAGCTTCTGATGCTCATCAGAAGTGCCTGGTGCATGTTGGAGCACCCTTGCCTATGCCTCGATGCTCCTCTTGGCAATTCACTAATAGGCTTTCATTGTGTTTTTGTGATGTAGCAATGGATTCCTAACAAAATGTGGGATGCATCTGCACTGCAGAAATCATCCAGTTTCACACCACTTTAAGTGCCATCACTCAATGCTATGGAAACTACAGGAGAAGAGATTCCACCTAAACATTAGGAAGAACTTCCTGACAGTAAGAGCCGTTCGACAGTGGAATGCCCTGCCTGGGAGTGTGATGGAGTCTCCTTCTTTGGAGGTTTTAAACAGAGGCTGGATGTCCCTCTGTCAGGAATTCTTTGATTGTGTATTCCTGCATGGTAGGGGGTTGAACTAAATGGTCCTTGTGGTCTCTTCCAACTGTATAAATGAATTCTGGGATCTGTAGTTTTGTGAGTCATTTAGCCTTCTCTGTCGAGAAATCTGGTGCCACAACAAACTACAAAGCCCAGGATTCCATAACATTGAGCCACGGCAGTTAAAGTGGTGTCAGACTAGATTATTTCTGCAGTTCATGTGCAGCCATGGACTGATGTAGGAGCTTGGCCAATAATAATAAGCATCTCGTTTCCGAAGCTTATTTTATTTTTCTCCTCAGTTTTCTAATGTGAAATACAAAACGAGGTGGTGCATGTGTGTGGGAGGAGATGAGAGAACAGCCCCTCAAAACTTTCAAAGACTGGTACATTCCCCAAACAAAGAATGCCACAGTTTTGGCATCCAGCGAGATTTATTACATGAGCTGGCCCAGAACTTCACACTTCTGTTGAAAGACAGAAATGAAACCTCCCCACACTTAAGCAAAGGCCAAATCAAAATGAGGCTACCGGCTGCATGTCACCAAAAAGTTTTGACTCTGACAAGCTTTACATAAGGAATAAGGTTTCCTCATACCCTTCTCAGCTTTTGGAGGGGGAGGAGCATGAAAACATATCTTTGTTGGGAAGGAAACTTGGAAGAGACCTGAAGGCACCTTTGTACATGAAATCACAATTTCTCCTAGAGGGAGAAGCAGAGAATGTAAGGCAATGTCTCAACATTTCTGACCAGCCACAGTCTGAGAGCATGTGCTGGCTTGCTAAGTTTACAGAGCTTTGACAACCAAAAAGGAACTTTTTCTTCCATTTTTTTTTTAACAAACTGAAATTTACCTCATAAAAAGTGAGAAAGGAGATTCTGCAGATCTAGAAATCCTGAACCTGTGGGGCACCCCCCTCCCTTTTAAAGTGTCCATGTTTTAAATTGTAAGCATCACTTCAACTCATTCCATTGACTAAAGCATGTTTAAGCAACATTTTAACCCACACATGAAATGTACACAATTCTCAAACATATATGTTTTTGGACCATGTCTGGCAGTGGGAAGATTCCAGAACATCAACTGGATCTGTTGTTGTTGTTGTGTGCCTTCAAGTCATTTCCAATTTATGGAGACCCTAAGGCAAACCTATCATGTTTTTTTCTTGACAAGGTTTGTTCAGAGTGGGTTTGCCTTTGCCTTCCTCTGAAGCTGAGAGAATGTGACTTGCCCAAGGTCACCCAATGGGTTTCCCTGATTTGAACCCAGGTCTCCAGAGTCATAGCCCAATGCTCAATCCACTATGCTATGCTGGCCTTGTTTGTAGGGAACACATAGCTCTCTTGTTGCAAAAGCTTCCTTGGTCACTTTTCAAAGAAGTCGCCATATCAGTATCCTTCAGCATAAAAAGGAGGAAGGAAGGGAGAAGTGGGGGGAGAAGAAAAAACGTGGCAGCACCTTTAAGACTAACTGGTTTTTAGTTTTGCATGAGCTTTCATGGATATAAACCCACTTCTTTGGATAGAATACAGTTACTATTTCTTTTCTGGGTAAAATTCAGAAGTTCTTGTTAGAACCTATAAAGCCCTATGTATAGTTTTGGTCCAACCCATGTGAAATAATTTCTCCCTAGATGAGTTTTAAGATCTTCAGGGGAAGGCTTTCTCTCCATCTGACCACCATCACAAGTACAGTTGGTGAAGATGCAGGAAACAGCCTTCTTGGTAGCTGCCGCTAGACAGTGGAATTCCCTCCCATGGGAAGCTAGCTTGGCCTCCTCTTTGCTCTCTTTTTACCAGCAGACAAAGACCTTCCTATTTACCCAGGCTCTGAATGGCTATTGAAGGAGGTCTACTAATTGGGGCATGCTGGATTTTTATCATCATTACCATGTCTTAATTGTCTTTTTCATTCTTTTAAAACAATGTTTGTGATATGGTTATCTAATTGCTTGAGAGACAGCGTGGCATAGTGGTTTGAGTGTTGGACTAAGGAGATTTTCACACGGGGAAATTATTCCCCTGAGAGATCGGAAGAGAAATGGGGCTCTTCCGGGAGCAGCGCTCCATTTCGCACGCCCCTTTCCTTCTCCCGATCTGATGTCATCCTCACTCTGTGCTGCTTCCATTTCTCTGCCAGTATCTTCCATCATTTTTTAATAATGAAAGTTCTTCGTTTTTAAAAAATGACAGAAGATACTGGCAGAGAAATGGAAGCAGCACAGAGCAAGGACGATGTCAGATCGGGAGAAGGAAAGGGGCATGCGAAACAGAGTTCTGCTCCCAGAAGAGCCCCACTTCTCTCCCGATCTCTCAGGGGAATAATTTCCCCTTGTGAAAATCTCCTAAGACTCCAGGAAGCCACAGTTCAAATCCCCACTCAGCCATGGAATCCCATGGGCATGTTCTACTTTGTCAGCCTCAGAGGAAGGCAATGGCAATCCTCGTCTGAAGAAATATTCCAGCAGGCCTTCCCGGAATAACTTCCCGGTTCAAGTGGACTGATTGCTTACCTACCCCCTTGCCATCGTTGCCTTTATTTATTTAATTAATTAATTATTTATTGTATTTTATCTTTGTTTTAATTCTCCATTAGTTTAATGTAGTTTTAAGGGATGGGAGGGTTAGGATGGGGAAGGAATGTTTTAACTTGATGTTGTTTTAATCTTGCTGTACGCCGCCCCGGTTGCTGAGCAGAGGGGCAGGTTAAAAATAAAAATTATTATTATTATTATTATTATTATATTGCTAAGAAACCCCTCGGGTAGGGTTGCCATAAGTCATAATCAACTTTAAGGCACTCAACAATTAAAACATTACCACCTTTCATGAGCCAGCATGGCATATGGGTTTGAATGTTGGACTAGGACTCAGGGGAATCAATATCTGCTCCACCATGGAATCTCCCTGGGTGACCTTGGGCAAGCCATACTCCGTCTCACAGGAAGGTAGTGCCTCCGACAAATCTTGCCCCCAAAATCCTGTTATAAGTTTACCTTAGTGTCGGCATAAATCCATAAATGACTCAAAGGCACACAACAATAACCAACAACATTTAATTGGGTTTCACACCATGGGCAGTTGTAGAAGTGCAGAAGGGAACAAAATGGCAGAACATTAGAGTGAAATCTGCTTCCACCCACATGCCTGGACATGATGGGACAATCATTTAGCTCTCCAGATGCGACTGAACTTCAGCTACCAACACTATTAGCCAGCATAGCCAATGGTGAACTTCAACAATAGTTCAGCCATTCAAGAAGGATGTTGACAAGCTGGAACATTCCAGAGAAGAGCAACCAACATAATCAAAGGTCTGGAAACCAAGGCTTATGAAGAAGGACTTAGGGAGCTGGGTGTGTTTAGCTTGGAGAAGAGAAGACTGAGAGGCCACACGATAGCCATCTTTAAATAACCAAAGTGACATCACATAGAAGATAGGACAAGCTTGCTTTCTGCTGCTCCAGAGTCTAGAACACAAACCAATAGACTCAAATTACAAAACAAAAAATTTCCTCCTAAACATTTATATGAACTTGCTACCGTAAAAGCTGTTCAACAGTGGAATAGATTGGAGGTCTTTCAACAGATCATGGATGAGCATCTTTCAGGGTGCTTTTGTTGTGTATTTCTGCATGGCAGGAGGTTGGATTAGATGGCCTTTGTGGTTCCTTCCAACTCTAAGATTCTAGGATGCAATGGACTGGCACTGGTCTGTGAGCCATCAGCTGTGGCTCTGTGGAGAGTTTCCAGAGAATTGTAAAAAATTAGCCAATAGACACAAATATTATACTAGTCTCTGGCATATTAGAAAAAGTAGTATCTATCTCCCCCCCCCACACACACAACAACCTGAGAAAGTGCTGATGTAGTTCAGAAAGCTATATGCACTCAAAATGGGTGAAAAATTCATTTCAATTCATTTTAGATTAGAATTGACCAATACTCACCACTGTCTTCATGTGTGTCTGAGAACAAAGTTGACATCTGAGTATTTAACTCTTCCAAGTGTAGATTTGAAGACAGGATGGAAGTAACCTTAGTTCCTGACTTTGGTGAGTTCTGAAGAGTTTGCCTTCAGAATTTGTCCATAGAATTTTGCTTCTGATCATTAAACAACAACAAAAAAAAAAAATGCCAAATTTATAAACTTTGGAAATTCAGGATTGTTGCTGTAGCGACAACTACTTTGCTACCATGGAAACATATTTGCAATGATGACTGTAGGTTTCGATGTGTCTAAATATCGTATTCTTTTTAAAAATGAAATGAAATATGGGAAGAACTTCGGGTTAAAAAACATGGAATGTGGAAGACAGTGAAACAGAAAAAAAATTATCCACCTTATCCTAGGTGGAAGAAATACTGTATACATCAGTAGCAGCATCTAACTGCCCCAAGAAAGTAACTTGGAGTGGGGAAAAAAGAGAGAGGAATTGTAGGGGAAAGTGTCTATTAGAACACCCTAATTTCAGACACTTCCATACAATGTTGGTGGTGATAGAGGCTGTATTCCAATGGAAGGTTTACTTCCTGATCCTAAAAGCAGCCTCAGTATTTTGCAATAAATATCATAACAAAATACTTTGAAGGGTAAGCTGATCTACCTAGTTAAAATCCAGAGATTTCCCTCCTGCCCGTTCGTCTTAATTTTTGGTTTTTTAAAAAAGATTTTCCTAGATATTACATCTTAAAGAAAAAAATCCATGCTGCTTCATGATCAGCATTAATGTCATTAGGGACGGGGGGAGAAATTACCAAGAGAAATCAAATTTTCCGATGGCATCCTGACGCCATTAAAATGCCAAACAATAAACTACCAGCCTGCAAATTAGATCAGTGAGAAAATATCAAACACGTTGCGGGGGTCTCTAAAATCCATAATTGCATTTAACACCCGGGCCTCCCGGGAGACCAGCCACTAAAGATCATCGCCGCGTGCCTAGATGAGAAGCTATCGACGGAACAATAAAAATCGACAAGCTAACCAAATAAACACAAGGTAAGGCAGCATTAAATATTCAACACCCCCGGCGGGGAGGGTTGGGGGAGATGTCTTCTGTCAATGCCTCCCCTTATGAACCCCACCCCGGCTGTGGCATGGATGGTGACAGCAATAACAAAGCTTCACCCCCCCCCCAAAAAAAAGGCCTGTTTGGGGCACAGAGGGACTGAGGAAAGAGAGAAAGAAACGGGCATCATGCATAAAGCCAGCGTCCCTCCTGATAATTCACTTTCAGCTCCAAATAAATGATTAACGCTTGGCAGCCTTGGGATGGGTAAATGTGGCCCCAGGAAGACTTGACACTCCAAAAGTCTTTAATTAGGTAATTAAAGTCTAGTTTTCCACCAAGCCTCCTCCTTTCCTAGGCCTCCGACATGCAAGCATATCGTGATCACAGTTACATCTACAGTGCGTTCCTAACCCATCAGGGCCATTCATTTGACAAAACACTGCTGGGAGGAGGGGGGAAAGATGGTTAGCAGGAGTTTTCACCAATGAGAGAAAAACAGCGCAACCATTTTTAAGGAGGATGTTACCGGCAAGAAGCAAAGGTCAGACGGGATCCTAATTAATATCCTCTTGGTATCAGTTCAGGTGCCAGCTGACTGTTTTTATCATAATTTGGGAGCTACAGGGAGATATTTTACACATGTTCATCAAGCAATGGCTACAATGCCAGGCATCTAGACTCATGTTTGAAACCACAATCGCAGGTCAACCAGTACAGACATTCATCCCAGTTCACATAGGTAGCCCCAAATGCAGCTCTGTGTAATGAATCATAGAATCTTAGAGTTGGAAAGAGGCCACAAGGGCTATCCAGGCCAACCTCCTGCCATGCAGGAACATACAGTTACAACATGCCTGCCCAACTGGTGCTGAAAGACTTCAAAAGGAAGAGAGTCCAACATCCTCTCAAGCAGTTTTCCCCTACTATTGAACAGCACCAGTGAAACTTTGGAGAAGCCTCTGTTTGACTGGAGTAGCCATCAGTTGCGGACACTGTTTTAGTGGCTCATGCAAAGCCATTTTCCAGCAGTTTCTCAGCCTTGTTGCCCCCCCCAACCACTCATGTGGCAGTGCCTATAGGCTCATCAAAACATTAAATGCTGTCAGAAGGTAGGTGAGTAAGTGACCATGGTGTGCTGTGCTTAAACTCGGGTGATTGTAGCAGCCAAATGAGCCAACAGCTCTAACAGTCATCTAGAAGCTTCTCAACAATATGAAGCCTCATTTGGAGGTTTCATTGTCAACTGGTCAAAAGCTTTCACATTTGTCAGCATTCTCACAAACACTATTTTGCAATGATGGAACAGTACAACCCTGGTATCTGTGGGACCCATATCTGAAAAAATGTGTTCTCTCTAGGCATTTCCTAGGTCCTCCAAAACAATTCTATGGCCAACTTCTGGTGGAAGTTGACCATACAGTTGCACTGGAAGACCTCCAAATGCCTAGAGAGGTGTTCTCTCTAGGCAGTTGGAGGTCCTCCAGAAATATTGGGTTCACCACTATCTGTGATTTTTGTGGTAAGTCTGAGAATGTATCCCTTGCAGATACAGGGGTTGTACTGGGTATGTTTAGCCTGGGGAAGAGAAGGTTAAGAGAGGGCATGATAGCTGTGTTTAAATATCTGAAGGGATGTCACACTGAGGATGCTGCAAGCTTGTTTTCTGTGGCTGCAGAGACTAGGACATAGGACAATAGGTTCAAACTATAGGAAAACATTAGGAAGAACTTCCTGACAGTAAGAGCTGTTTAGCAGTGGAATGCACTGCCTGGAAATGTGGTGGAGTCTCCTTCTTTGGAGGTTTTTCAACAGAGGCTGGATGGCCATCTGTTGGAAATGCTTTGATTATTTATCCCTGCATGGCAGGGCGTTGGACTAGATGGCCCTTGTGGTCTCTTCCAACTCTATGATTTCACATGTTAAGACACAAGCTACATTAAGGAGATTCACAGTGTTGGTCCAACATTTTCTGAGCAGCATCATTTGAACTGTAGGTAGAGAAAAGGAGTATCTCAGAATGCTCTACTAGACTACCTGAAACTCTCCAAACATAGAAATGTAGCAAGTCAGCAGAAAGCTTGTTAAGAAACCTTAAGCCTAACGATGGCACTTCACTTTATCATGAGGGTGTAAACATTCAAAAACAGAACCAGTGGTATATCTGTGGGGGATATAAAATGACCTTTATGGAATTCTGGACTGGCCTCTGTAGCCAAGGGTTGAGGAGAATGTTCCATCACCCTCACACACACTAAAAATTGAGCTTATAGCTACAAACCACATCCAACATCAATCCATTATCAACCCATACATGGGCCTCTTCTACTCACTCTCCTGAGTGGGGGCCTGTTTTGTTCACACTGCACAATTATAGCAGTTTGATACCATGACGACATCCTATGAAAACTTGGAATTTATTGTTTTTAAAGTCCTTAGAACAGAGAATTCTAAATACCTCATGAAAGTACAAAATCCCATGATACTGCAGGATGCAGCCTTGGCCATTAAAGTGGTATCAAAGTGCTATGATTCTGTAGTGTGGAAGAGAACATGGTGACCACTCTAACCTCATTTGGTGAGGTGCTGAAGAAAGAGCTCAGGTACTGATCTTAAGGTACAGGTAGGTAAATCTAGGGGAAGGTTTTCCTTCAGGTAACCTGGCCGCAAGCTACTGACACACTTCTTTAAAAGAAGATCACAGGATAGCAAAGCCTAGAAAGCCACTGCTAGTTTAGAGGAATGTTAAATACCGTACCTCTCAAAATAACAAATCCCAGGATGGAGCCATGGCAGCTGAAGGAGTACCAATAGGGTTGCCAGTTCTCAGGATGTGGCCCCAAGTCTCCAGCTTTCACTTGTCATCTCCAGGCAGGAGATAAGGGGACCAATAGTCCAGTGTTGGGGGGATCCATCTCTGGGCAGGAGGAAAGGACTGCGTGCAAATCTCGGGATCAGCTAGGAGAGCAAGAGCTTGCTACAGTTTGAAAGGCTTCATTGATCAGTTGCTGGACCTTGAAAACACTGTCCAGTCTATGTAATTGCTTAGCTAGCTTCCTCTATCCATCCTTCCCAGTCATTGTGGCAAAGTAAGGACTCACCTTACCTTCTGCTTTGCATCCAAGCTAGAAGCAAGTAAGCTAAACTAAATGTTCCTAATAATCCTCTCATTTCACCTAGATCTGGGAACAGTCCCTTTAGCTAAGGTTTCTTTCTCAAATTTCCAAACAGGAAAATATGTGTTTGATTGTTGTGTGTGTGTGAGTGTGTGTGTGTGTGTGTGTGTGTGTGTGTGTGAGAGAGAGAGAGAGAGAGAGAGAGAGAGAGAGTTTGAATGAAAAGCTATGAGCAACTGTGGTTCCCACATAGTGAACTCTCCAGATCCTCAGGGCCTGGGACAATCCTGAACAGGCAACTGTCCAGGATGACCCCCATATCCATGGGGGATATGTTCCAAGACCCCCTGTGGATACCTGAAACCATGGATAAGAGGGAACCCCATTATTTTCAATGGGATGAACACTGGAAGTTCACCACAGAATCACATTGGAGGACCTAGAAATGCCTAGAGAGAACATTTTTTCCAGATGTGGATCAGTGAAACCATGGATACCGAATCTGTGGATATGGGAGTCCACCTGTACATATCAAAGTGCTATCATTCTGTACTGGGAAAGAGACTGACGTCGGCTCTAAACTCCCACCCTGAGACAGGTAGCAATCTCTTGCTGCCTCTCCCGACTACATCACAGTTCTTGTTCTTTTAAGGACCCCGGCTCAAATACAAATTTGATAGGGAATGTGCAGGTCCCCTCGAGGGCCTGCAGCCAGTCTTACTTGTCCTCATTTCCTTCTCTTCACTGTGCCTGTGTATTAGAGGACAGCGAAGGGGGAGGAAAAACCAAAGTTTATGTAAATGACCAATGACAGCATTATTGTGGAAGGAATATCAATGGAGTAATTACAGTTACATTGCTCCTGTGCTCCTACACCCCCCACCCCTGCCGCTGATCTGCCACTGAGCTGGTGTTAATTTTTCACGCCGGGTCCCTTGGGAAAGATCTGAGCGGTGCTCCTAAGAGCAGAGCTAATAATCTGAGCCTCAGAGCCACTGCTGTTGAAATTTGCCCCAAGGTCTTTCTGAGCAGACTGCTAAACGCTGCCTATCTCCCCAGAGAGAAGGAGGAAGAGAGATAAAATGATTAAAAACTGCCAGATTGCCTTGGCAATCATTTGCCTTGACTGTCAGCCAAAAGACAAGATAAATCTGGGAGCAATTCTGTCCCCCTCCCCTCACTTTGCCTTCCATTTTGAGAAAAGAGTGGCAGGATCCAACACACGACTAGCCCAGGCATGCAGACATGCTCCTGGAACATCCAAGACCAGTGGGGAACTGGGACCTTGACCAACATCCAATACCAGGGCTGCGTAACTCCCATACCTTCCAATTGTCCCGATTTGACAGGGACAGTCCTAATTTTATTGTCTGCCACTCTACTTTTTCAGCTGCTCTTAAAATGTCCCAGTTTCTCTTTCCTCCTTCCACTTTCGTCCTTTCTCCCTTGTTGCCTTCAAATGCTGCAAACTGAAAACTTTCAGAGTAGCATCTAAAAATCCGGTACGGTTGTCTCTTCATATTTGCTGCGGTTTGGTTCCAGGATCCCCTGTGGATACCAAAATGGATGAATACTCAAGTCCCATTATATGCAATGGCATAGCAAAATGGTGTCTCTTATATAAGATGGCAAAATCAAGGTTTGCCTTTTGGATTATTATGTTTTTAAGAATATTTTCAAGCTGTGAATACTTAAATCCATGGATACCAAACCCGTGGATATGGAGGGACAACTGTACTTCTGCAAATGAGGAAAGCAGAAACATAGTGGCATTATTACACTTATTATCACACATTGCTGTAATTGCACAAAAAAACCCACCATGGAATTATCACACAGCCACTACTAGCACTTTAGGAATGGGACTTTATCCCGTGATTTAGTATGGGCGAGATTTTGGCAGTTCTTGCAAGAAGACACGAGCATGCTTAAAAACACCAAACCCCCCTTAATTTGCAAAGTAAACAAACACTCAAATATACTTTAAAAAAATCTAAAAAACGTGCAAACAAAGTGGGACAGCTCATAAAAAGAGCATCTTGTGGATTGTTTTCACGTTCTCACCTGGTTGTTTTCTTGTTGGGAACAGGGGGGGTGGGAAAGAGGACTGCCCATTCATGCTATAATCTCACAATTACAGTGGGATGTGTTTTTGCACTCCCTTCAATACTGCAAGAATAAAAAGCAATATTGAGAGCTATTGACGGCTTCTCCTATCAATTAAAAGCAATGCCTTATTTGTGGCTAGAGCACATTTTGGCCACATAAACATGACAATGTCATGATAACGAGAACCATTCATGCTACCGTGATGTCATAATCGTGTGATTTTTGCCTCGTCTGATAAAGTCCTGAGTTCCAAGGAAAAAAGTAGTGTGCACTCAACTCAGCAGGGGACAATCTTGCTTTTCCCAGTAGGCTCAGGCAAAAGCAAACTGCCGCAGCCTCTCCACACTTCTCTATTCTTTCTCATTGATAACTTTTGCCATCTTGACTACCCGTGTCCTGGTTTTCATCTGTGAAATGTTAAATGGTTTAATACACTTTTCATCTTCCAAATTTTCCCTATTGTTCTAAATACTAGGTACTTTTATTGCACTCTATTCTGAGATCTTCAGATACAGGGCAGGATATAAATGTTAAACTAACTAACCCAAAGGCCCATCTAACATAAGCCTTTCCTTCATTCTTGCCAAAATACTAACTGCTGCTGCATGTCAATAAACAAGAAGACCTTGGAGATTATCAGATGCGGCTAACGTGGTGCATATTGACACCAGCGGAACACAAAAGGATGCCAATATCAAACGACAGTGTCCTTTTGCAATCCCCTGGGATCATCATAGCAGTTCTTTTTATTGATGGTCTGAGTCGTCAATAGATTCCCTGTTGCAATTTGGTGCTGGAATTGCTGGCGTGTGAAACCTCGGGCCATTCAACTCTTGGGAATGCAGCATCAATGGCCAGTCCTGCCAGAACATTTCCATGTGAAATCGCGACATCCAGGTAAGTGATGCACTTTTTATGACCCTCCCTGGGTTACTTGTACGTTTTAAAGTGTGTTTCTGTGCTTGGTGTAACTTTTTCCCCATGTTTTTACTTTTTATTTTTGAATTTCCCACGTGCGTGTCTTCTCACGAGAACAGGCGGGATTTCGATCCAGGGAGTGAACGGAGCTCCGTTAGAGCTCCGTTCACTCCTGGGATGCCTGTCAATGGGAGAGGAGGTAAGTGTGGTGAGGAGGGTTATTGTGTTGGGACAGGATTGGAGTTGATGGGACAGGAACGCTTTTTATGTTTCTGTCTGATAATCTCCCTTGTCCGACATTTAACAAATATTATCATTTACCAACAAATACTGGTCAGGTCCCATTGAAATCTTATGGTTCTGTCTCTGGCACATTCCCAGAAAAGCCTTGGCCAGATAAATTTTAACCCCTACAGCACACACAGGCAGGCAGGCAGGCAGACACACACACACATACACACACACACACACACACACACAGCCTTTTACAAAGAAGGGGAACTGTCCATTGTTCCTGTCACTCCAGAGCCAGATGCCCACTCTATTTTCCAGTGGCGCAACATTGTCTGATTAAAACAGTACATACCAGCCATCCACCCCCACTATTAAGCTGTTCCATACAATTTACAACCGCTATAACCTTTTTGACTGTCAGACTTTCCTAAAAGTTAACCAGGGCTATAATCGGGTACTTAGCCTTCTAGGAAAACAAGCTAAAAATTGTGAGTTAGCAACAGAAAATAAAAAAAGGAGAAAAGGGGGAGAGCAGAGGGGGACCAGTCACTAGCCATTTCATTTAGAGGATTTCTGGATTGTTTTTGTTTTTTTGGAAAGACATTAAGAATGTTTGATAAAAACCAGGTATTTCATATGGAGTCACTTTATCCCATTATTTCATAGTTACACAAGGCATCTTGGGTTGTTTATTCTTATTTGTGGCATTAAATAAAACCATAACAACATAAAGGCTTTCAGAAGAAAGATAGGGAAAACCAGAACGCAGTAAGAGACACAGAGTACGGATTGCTTTGTCTCCACATCTCTTTCTTCCCTTCTTGTTTTCTTTCTCTCTCCTCCCAACCTCGTCCTTTCTCCCATCTCTTTCTCAATTTCTGGACCTGATGGTCACCAGTATGTATTTGGGAGTATATTAGCAATCAATACTTTCTTAAATGTGTACTTAGGAGTATATTAGCAATCAATACCTGCTTAAATTTCAGAAGCTTAAAAAACACAACTAAAGACAATTTTCATTATGAGAAGTAGTTCCATGTCTAAGTCACATGAAAGAACACCCCCATGCTTATTTTTTCCTTTTAAAATGTGAAAGTTACTTTCCTCCTACTCTCAAAAAAACCATAGTAATTCACAGATACTCAGCTGGTCTTGAGTTTCTTTCCTGTATATTACTCCACAATCTATAATGCCACACCTGAAACATAAATGTATGCTTCCATGGCAGCTAATGAAGTACAGTTGGACTCCCATAGCCATGGGGGTTTGGTTCCCAGACTTACCGTGGATACCGGAAACCAAGGATAACAGTGAACCCAATTAAAAGTAATGGACTTCCGGTAAAAAATACCAGAGTTGCCTTGGAGGACCTAGAAGATGTGTAGAGAGGATGCCTCTCTAGGCATTTTTTAGGATGACTCTATGATATGTATCCCTGTTTTGGGTCTCATGGATAACTGAAACCACAGATATTGGTTCCGTGGATACAGGGATCCAACTGTATTGTTATTCATAGTATTAGCAGTGCTTTTGTCCCTTCAAGTTGATTCCATCTTATGGTGAACTTCTAAGGATTTCTTGGGAAGATTTATTCACAGGAGGTTTGCCATTGGCTTCCTCAGAGGCTGAGAGGAGATGACTTGCTCAAGATCACCCAGTGGGTTTTCAGGGATTCAAACCACATTTTCCTAGAGTCCTAGTCCAACACTCAAACCACCACACCATGCTGGCTCCTTAAAAAGATTCATTCAGAGGAGGTCTGCCATTGCCTCTCTCTAAGACTGAGAGAGGGTGACATGCCCAAGGCTCCTAGTAGGTTTCCATGGCCGAGTGGGAATTAGAACCCCATGTTAATAGGAGGTGCATTAATATTAGAAGGAGAAAAGACTATCTATGGTGCACAAATTAGCACAATCAATTCAAAAGAGCAATAGCCCATTCAAATCAACAGGCAAAACTAATGTCTGGTGTATAACTTGCTTCTCCAGGTGACCAGCATCCTATTACCCAAGATTTATTGGACAAATTCTGAGACCAGAGGGTTGGCCCTTGTGATGTCACAGAGGTGGGACAGGCAAGTCAAGAGGTACTCTGGCATTGCTTGTCGGCCACTTGATTGTGGAAAGAGGAATGAGGTTCACCAGGGTAAATTGGCTCAGAATTTGGGCAAGTCCCAGCTAACTGGGCCATATGGCAACCTAGAGCCAAGGAGAGTGGAGGAGAAAAGCATTTTGGATGGTCAGATAAGTAGCAAAATGTACCTAGTAGTTGCAGCAGCTGTAACTGTTCCTGGCTTGCAACCCACATGGCCTTATTTACAGGGCACTTGGTATGTGGGGAGTTTTTCTTCCAGGCCCTGTGCTGCTGCTTGGGCTTATGGAAACTTTATCAGCAGTTTTCAGAAAGCTCCCCACACACACAGGTCTTGTGCAACTGCTGCCATGGCTTGTGTAACAACAAGATGCAGCAGTTGCAGTTCTGGCATGCCACTCCATTCCTCGTTCCAAATGCAACCAAGAGCATGTGTCTACCATCTCTCTCACATGTTCCCTCTCCTCTGGCTCCTGGTGTTTTGGTACACCAACATTTCACAAATACAATACACATACCAACACTATTGTGTTGATGGCACCAACTGGGAATGGGTGGAGATGGTGCCCAGACTTTAAACTCACCTTACACACACAAAAAAAATCAAGTTTCTTCTTCCTCTAGTATTTTCCTCCCCTGAGAGGAAGCATAACACAGCTTGTAAGGCTTCATCTGGCAACCTGATACCTAGAAACTCCAATAGTGATAAGGACGTCATGAAACTCTCTTTGAGGAGAACATTTCAAAACTGTGTGGCCACCACGGAACATGTTCTCTCTATCTCTGCTTGCCACCTGATACTCTTCAAATTCTGGAGACATCCAGGAGGAAGAAGAAAAGCTTTGGAAGCCAATCTTAGGATATTATCAGACTAGCATCTAAAAACACTGTAATTCTGCAAGTGAAGATAGCGGGAACATTGTGGCATTATAACACTTATCATGCATAGCTGTAACCATGCAAAATAAACACCATGGAATTATTGCACAAAGACCACAAGCGCTTCAAGAACAGGAGTTTACTTCTGCGATTTGGCATGGGTGAGATTTCGGCAGTTCTTCTAAGAAGATGTAAGCACGCTTATAACTCCCAAAGCCCCTTAATTAACAAAGTAAATGAACACACAAGCACTGAAACAAACTAAAAACATGCAAACTAAAACAGATAGTTCATAAAAAGAGCATCCTGCACTTTGTTTTCATGTTCTCACCCAGAAGTTTTCTCACTGGGGACTGCCTGTTCACACTGTAATCTCGCAATTACAACTGGACGTGGTTTTGCATGCAATCAATAGTGCAAAAAGAGTGCTATTGCCAATTTATTGACGGGTTGTCCTGTGAATAAGAAAGACCACCTTTTTTGCAGCTGGAGCACAGAGTAATAATGCAAAGATGATGATGTTGTGCAATAGCAGGGCCCATTCACGCTACCCTGACATTGTAATCCCACAATTTTTGCCATGTCTAATAATGTCCTTAGTTGATAGCTAGGAGAAAGTAGTCTGAAGAATATTGGGTGTTTTGCAGATGCATCCAAATGTAAGTTGTAGAATAAGAACTATTCCCCCTGTTTCTGATGTTCAAGATGTGTGTGACATTGCTTATGTAGCTAAAATAGCACCAGCCACAAGAGGGAGATATATTGGCAGGTCTGGGGGGAGCCTCAAGATCTTTTTAGTAGTACAAATCTCTTTTTTTAAAAAAGCAGAACACAAAGAGATACAATGAGGGATGAGTGTCATCAGCGGAACACACGTGAAGACTGACTGGGTTGGTGATGGGAAAATATAGGAGAATACCTGAGGGGAATTGAAAGGAGCATCTTGAAAGAAAGTCTCTCACGGTGCATCTGCACCGTAGAAATAATGTTGTTTGACACCACTTTAACTGCCCTTGCTTCATCCTACAGAATGCTGGGATTTGTAGTTTTGTGAAGCACTAACACTCTTCAGAAGGAAAGGCTAAAGACATTGTAAAACTACAAATGCCAGGATCCCATAGGATAGAGCTATAGCACTTAAAGTGGTGTCAAAGAACCTATTTCTACAGTATAAATGGACCCCAAGTTGCAGGTCATACTTGCAGTAGCAGTAATTTAGAAAGTCACAAGCATAGCTTGCATTTGAGTTAAAGCTAAGCCTACAACTGTGTGTTTGTGGGGAAGAAGGAGAGACAAGATTTGATTTCTCATTTCTGCATTTCTCCACCCAATGTGTGCCATTTTGGGCACATAAAAAAAAAACAACAACTCAGATGCAGGGCTTAAATGTATAGTTTCTATTGGCTAAAACAATTTTGCATGCATTTGAAATGTGCATGCATTTCTCCTTATGTGCACTATTCAGAGGTGTGTATTATTTCCCCACATGCATCATCTGCCATGTAGAATGCAAAATATGTCCGGGAAGTCCAGACTGAGACAAGATCAACCTTGGACTGAAACCAGAATCCTCCTACCTCCCCATTCAGAAGTGAACACACTGTCCTACACAAGCAAACCCAAGCAGAATTTCCCATCCATATCCCAACATTACCATCACAAAACTTTGCAATGGCATCAGCTTGTGTTTTAAATGACAGATCTGAGAACTGGGAATACTATTTTATAAGGAAGAGGTATTTCTCTTAGAAATATATATGAATGGTCTCTGATGAAACAGGGACAACTGGAGGATCTTAGAAATGGGAGGAATATTCATAAATATTCATTCCCAGGTTGAAAAATGGCTTTTCCAATAGTTAGGAAATTTGATTGGGTAGAGCAAGAATTTTTCACAATTTTCATAAAAGTGGTTTTATGTCCTGAAGTGTTGCAGAGAAGTAGAAACGTGTATTTCTGTGTGTGTTTCAAACCCATGTTTTTCTATGCAGAAAATGGGTTTCCTGTGCAGAAAACAGTTTACTGGCTAGGATGCCTGTTTTCTTCAAAGAAAAATGTGTGTGTATATGTGTGTGTTTAAATGCAAAAACCTTATGTTTTTTTCTCTATGGAATAATTCCTCCGCAGCATTTTGGGATGTTGGAATACAGGGAGAATACTACGGAGGAAGATTTGTTTTCGCCTTCAGTGGAGAGAAAACTACCATAACATACTTTCCAACATGTCCCAGATGAAAACCAGGACATTTGTGGCAAAGCAACGTCATTGTGTGGCCTAGATAAAAAGTTATCAATGTAGAACACACAAGCTAAGGGAGCAGTTTGCTTTTGCTTGAGTCTATCAATAAGCACAAAATTCTGCCCCCTCTTCTGTTATCTTCTGAGTTAATTGCACTTTGAATTCAGTTTGCCATAAGTGAAGTAAGCTGCGGACAAAGGAGGAATGTGGCAGGAGGAGAGAGAAACTGGGATATTGTAAGAGCAGATGAAAAAGTGGGATGGCAGAGAATGAATTGGGAATGTTCCTGCCAAATTAGGACAGTTGGGGGATATGCTGTAATTATTCCCCCTCAGGATGCAATAGTCAAGGATTTATATCACTAGGGAATATAAGGAGCTTACCACAGTCTGAAGAAAAGTAACAAAGCAGCAGGAATGTTCTGTCTTCCATGCTGCCTTACTGCACAGCACTGGCGTTCTTTCGTTCCGATCCCATGGGGGACCGAGATAAAACCGCATCTTTTTGCTAACCGGAAAAACCCATTAGCAAAAAGACACAGTTTTACCTCACCCCACCCCCCATGGGATTGGAATGAAAGAATGCCAGAAGAACAGTGACATCATGTGGTAAGGCATCAGGGAAGACGGGACGTTTCTGCTGCTTTGCCGCTTTTCTTCGGAGTGCAGTAAGCCCCTAAGAGACTGCTCTCTGCCACTGACCTCTAAAAGCTTGTACAGAAATATGGTAAAATCCTCCTCACTGTATTTGGCAGCAAGTTACAAAGAACTAAGCTTTCTAAGTGGCAAAATACCAAAGTAGCTACTACATTCCCACGGTGTATACGACCAGCCATTTGGGAGAGCTGACAGAACAATGTGCCTCACGAGGCATAGGCAGGTATCCAACTCTGCCCTCAGGACTGGAAGACTGGTTCTTCTGCTACTGAACTACACACACAAGAATTGCTTTTAAGTTCTGAAGGGTTAGGGATGGGAACAATCTGTCAGTTTTATTTTCTCCCATGTTCAGAATTTTTCAGTCTCCAGTGCTGTTCACCCCCTTTATGAATCCATTTGAGAACTTGAGGAACCACTTATGAAAAATGAACTGGAGAGAACTTCTCAACTATTTCCATGGGTCAGCTGTGGCAAGTACAGCTGCTCCCACCCTGGAGACCACCATATTGCACCTTCCTGCCAGGAAGATGTTAAAGAGGAGGAACCACTCCGAAAAGAGATGTGAGAAACCAATAGTGACCTATGAAGCCCTATATAGCAGGAGCCCAGGTTGTCTGAAGGACTGTATTCTATCTTATGAGCCTGCCTGGATTTTGAGGTCTTCAGGAAAGACCCTCCTGACCATCTCATCATCCTCCCAGGTAATCTAGTGAGCACACAAGACAGAGACTTCTTGGTGGCAGCTCCCAGTGTTATGGAACTCACTTCTTATAGAGGCTAATAGAATCATAGAATTGCAGAATTGGAAGAGACCACGAGGGCCATCCAGTCCAACCCCCCAGCCACGCAGGAAATCTTGATCAAAGCATCCCCGACAGATGGCCATCCAGCCTCTGTTTAAAGACCTCCAAGGAAGGAGACCCCACCATGACCTTCTCCACAGTGTCCTTCCAGAGCAAGAAAATATTTTGTCAGTTTTTGGAACTGACTGTTTGTGGGGACAGGGCTTTTAATAGTGTGCTACATCATCCGTATGAGTGTTGGACTACAACTCTGGAGGCCAGGGTTCGAATCACCACTCAGCCACACTCTTTCAGCCTCAGAGGAAGGCAAATCTAAACCCCATCTGAAGAAATTCCACCAAGCAAACCCTGCCATAGGTTTGCCTTAGGGTTGCCAGAAGTCAAAAATGACTTGAAGGCACACCACAACGAGCTTCCAGGACCGGAAACAAGATAGGGTTATCTTTATCATTATCATTCATTTATAGCCTAATTCAGCATTAACTAATACAGCTGAGTCCACAGAGATTCTGTCAGACTTTGGAAAGGCAAAAGAGGACACATTTACCAACTCCTTTATGCTACTGATGGAAATGACAACTCTTACTTTAAATACCCTGTAAGTTCCAGAAAGTTGTAAGAAGAACCATCACTCTTCAGTTGAGTCAATCCAACAAACAAGACAGACCTACCCTGTAGTGGGCAACCATAGCACAAAGTTTGTTCCAGTGGATTATCTTGATGCTCTGGAAATCACAAAGCTTTTACTTTGGCCTATTTCAACATTTTGGAATCAGCCCTACTGGATGTGAGGTATTAATGGACAGCACTGCATAGAACAACTCTTCCTTGATCATTACAATACATATCTGTCCCTGGCAGACAATTGATCATGTTCCACTATATTGCCTGTACTATAAGGCTATTCGTTCTCAGTTTATAGATCTTGGAAGAATCCCAGGCAGATCTGACAGCTGTTATACCTCCCTCCTTCTCCCAATTCCTCTAAAGAATCTGTGAGGACAGTTGCAAAGTTCTGCATCGTAGCATGTTCCCTTTGGGGTAAGTTGGTCAAATTCCATCATGACTCTCTAACCCTAGGGAAAGCTGTGAGGTGTTGATTTAAAAGCTGTTTATTAAACTGCCACCTACATATCTACAGGTTGTCCCCTTCTCCCATATCCACAGAACCAATATCCATGGTTTCAGTTATCCATGGCTGGGGGGGAAAAAACGGACACATACCATAGAGTCACACTGGAAAATGCCTAGAGAGGCATCCTCTCTAGGAATTACTAGGTCCTCCAATGCAACTCTATGGTATGTTTGTACAGGAAGTCCCTTATTTTAATAGTATTTGCTATCATCCAAACTTTGGACTAGCATCATGCCTTTCATTAGCCCCACTGAAACAGTATTGTCAGAGCCCCCCATGCTCGTATCCACAGAACCAACATCTGCAGTTTCAGCTATCCACAGCTAAAAAAAAAAATAGGGACACATACCATAGAGTTGTACTGAAAAATGCCTAGAGAGGTGTCCTCTCTAGAAATTGCTTGCTCCTCCAACACAACTCTATCGTATGTTTGTACAAGGAAGGCCTTTATTTTAACAGTGTTTGCTATTATCCACAGTTTCACACAGGTGACCTAAATATAAAAGTCTTGTTATCTTGGAGTTGCTTTTTACCTTTATTACCCACCATGTTCTGCTTTTGTCCTTTTATGACTGATTGTAATAAAGTTGATTGCTGGGAGAGTCCCTTCCGACTCTATAATTGTATTAATGAATCTGCCATGTTCTTATCAGAAAGTGAACTGAATGGAATTCTCAGCTATCTCTACTGATAGGCTATTGCCCACATCTCTGCATATGCATACACCCACATCTCTCCTGGGCTGGTGTTAACACTCCAAAAGTATCTCCAAGCTTTGTCTGACAATACACCAAGAAGAAACCCACAGATGTCTACCACATGAACAGGTTAAAGATGTGCTGGTGATGGGGCAGTGATGACAGCCCATGGCCCAAAATGCACCGCAGCAGGAAAGCTGTCATGCCATTGAGAAATCACTGCTTCGGGGCAAACTTTTGAGGCTTGCAGGATGGGATATTTAAGAAAATAGATGGGTTTCATTGTGGAAAATGACAGAAGTGTGGGGTGGGAGGAAGAATTACCCCTATGCATGCAAGCACATACATTACTTTCAGCTTGGCTGCCTGGATAATTTGAAGAGATATGAAGAAATCCTTCCACTGTATTTTTAAAATACAGATTATATCCTGACATCTGTTTGTGGTATGCAGTGCTTGGAATAGTCTCAAATTTCTGAACTGACCAGTCAACCTGTGTTAGATAGGGGATTCTGGGAGCTGTAGTCCACAAAGTTCTGGGCACCACAATTCAGGAAGGATATTGAGAAGCTGGAACGTGTCCAGAGGGGGCGACCAGGATGATGGGAGGTCTGGAAGCCATTATGCCCTATGAGGAGCAGCTTAGGGAGCTGGGCATGTTTAGTCTGGAGAAAAGAAGGTTGAGAGGGGACATGATAGCCATGTTTAAATATTTGAAGGGATGTCATACTGAGGATGGGAAAAGCCTGTTTTCTTCAGCTCTAGAGACTAGGACATGGAACAGTGGGTTCAAACTACAGGAAAAGAGATTCCACCTAAACATTGGAAAGAACTTCCTGACAGTAAGAGCTGTTTGGAAGTGGAATACACTGCCTTGTAGTGTAGTGGAGTCTTCTTCTTTGGAGGTTTTTAAACAGAGGCTGGATGGCCACCTGTCAGGCATGCTTTGGCTGTGTCTTCCTGCATGGCAGGCAGGGGTTTGGACTGGATGGCCCTTGAGGTCTCTTCCAACTCTGTGATTCTATGAAAGGAAGCTTTCCTATCTCTGCCAATATATTTTGGAGGGGGACAGGTGTGACTTGCATGGCCAGCTTGAGACAAGGAGAAGATGGTGCCCTCTCTTTCATGGACTGGCTACTGAATCTTATTTAAACATTGCCAATGGCCCAACATCCTCTATCACCCCAAAGGCAGCAGACTATTTCAGGGGTACAAGGCAGGTTATGAAAGGCAATCACTTTGGATCATGGCACGGAATAACTGAAGGGTTAGTGCTCTGACTCTATGTTAGAAAACTGACCACGTTGAATGAGGAAGGATGGGGTTTGAGTCCAACACACCCAGAGAGCACCTGGTTGGAGGAAGGCTTAGTTAAGAGCATTGTAGTTGAATTCAGGAGGCCAAGGTTAATTTTTTCAAGTTAGGACAATGAGAGAGGCAGTGTGGTGTACTGGTTTGAGTGTCAGACTAAGACACTGGTAGACCAGAGACTGAATCCCTGCTAAGCCATTAAGTAACCTTGTACAAGTCACACTCTCCCAACCTCAGAATGTGGCAAGGGGAAACCCCCTCTAAACAAATTCTGCCAAGAGAAAACCCTGATAGATTCACCCTTGGGTTGCCATAAGTCAGAAATGACTTCAAGGTACACAACAAATGGATAGGCTGCATAGGGTCATTGTTGCTCAGCCTAGCCCACCTCTAAAGACTGATGTGAGAACTAAATATATATATACAGAGAGAAAGAAAGAGAGGAGAACCTTTTATCCCATCTTGAGCACCTTGAAGAAATGACAGGATGTCATCGAGAAAACACTCATAATAGTGAGCTTAGATACTGCAGTTGGTTAGAAAGTTGGACTAGGAGGTTGTCTCACCTATTGAGCCAGTGAAGGTCATGCAAGATAGAACAGTAACTAATATATTTTAAGAATAAAGCCTGAACCCTACTGGTTAGTCCTATCCAGAGCAGTCCTACGGAATCAATTGCTGAATGATAAGTTGACACATTCATTTCAATAGGTCTACTCTAGTTGGGGGCTAATTATAGATTTAGGCCAGGAAGAATGAAGAGTTGGGTTTAGTAGTGGGGAAAGAATAGTCAAGTCACTATACCAGAAGTGTCGCTCTATGCAACATATTTTTAGAATAGGATAGATGGGGGAGGAAGCATGTGATAGTCCTCCAAAGCCAACCTCCACTCAGGGGCCGCTAGATGCCAGCCCTCCCTCCAATGCTTGTCCTGAACTTCCTCCCGCTGCTGGAACAGTGAGCCCAAATGAAAGCCATATTCATCGGCGTTTATGAAATGAGCCGAGTAAGCAAAAGTTATCTTCATAACAGTTAATAAAAGAAGGCCTTTAAGCGCTAAGTAGGAAATTATACTGACTGTCTTCCTGCTACATTAAAGCTCCGGCACCTTTAATTATGTATGGCTTATTTTTATTTAACGGGCATTGTGTGGTGAGGGGGGAGAGAGAAGAGGGGAATAATCAAAGCAGTGCTTTCTGAAGGTGGCTCCTCAGGCGGGTGTGAAATGAACTGGGCAAGCGAAGCGAGGTGCTGTAATCAAGTCAACCTTCACATTACGGAGCCTGAAAACCGTACTCAAACATGAGTTGCACGGTGGTGGCGGCAGCAGTGATGAGGTAGTGTGAGCAGGCTCACACACACTCCGGAAATGGCACAGCACAAGGGCTGAGCCCTCTTTACAGCAGGGGCTAGAGCCTTCCGGGGGCTTCTCTGTACCATGAAAATACTTCTAATAGAATTTGCAGAGAATATAATGTGTCCAAACACAATTCGCAGTATTCAGAGGTAGGGAAGGCTAAAACTCTGTAAACTGTGCAGTAAAAGAATTTGCAGTTTTCCCCAAAGCTTCCTGGAAAACGCATGTAGATGCACATTTTCGGATGTATGGCTGTCCAAATTAGCATCAATGCACATTTTTGCTCAATTGTCATTGTGAGTATGTGTTCCTGCCCTATCCAAATGGATGCGAAGAGGTGCAGAAGTGTGAAGACAAATCAACTTTGCTGTGAATGAACAAAAATGCACAGTAACCCATTGCATCTAGATAAGCCCCAAGTCCCCTCCAAGTTTTAATTTGAACATTAATGGAGTTATCCAAGCTGCAGATCCCTACTTCTGCCAAAGAGGTTCTGCACCATGGAGTGCTCCTTTAAAGTTCATACTAAAACCCAGAGTGGATCCACCACAATCATCAGCACCTTCACTGACATGAACGCCACTGGCCACCATAACCTCAAGTAGCAAAATGTCCCGGGTTGGCCCTACTGTTGCCATTAAACCCCACAATATGGTGGATTCCATATTGGAGAGGCTGACTCTGCTCTGGAGCCATCATAGTGTAGCATTTTGAGTTCTGGACTCTGACACTGGAGAGTTCAATTTCCCCGCTTGGCCATGACAATCCACTGGGTGACCTTGGACAAGTCACAAAATTTCAGCCCTCAGAAAACCCTGCGATAGGTTCACCATAAGTTGGAAATGACTTGAAGGCACACAACGAGTCCACTCCAAGTTTAAGTCAGAACTTTAAAGGCACTATCCAAGGTGCTGAACCCTAGTTCCCCAAATGGCGAATTGCCCTGAAATCCTCCAGGTGTGGTAGAGCATCTTTGCATAAGTTGTATCCTTCCCTGCACTGCCCAATTCCTATGTCATTTTTCAAAATCTGAAGCATGTTGTTGTGGTTACTATCATACTACTGACATATGGAGCAGTACCTTCAGCCCTGGAGGGACCCAGGATCAGACAATTGGCCTGTTAAGCTGCTCCAATTTCGACACAGGCTGGATGGCCACCTGTCATGACTGCATCCTGCGTTCTAGACCCTGCTTTGTACCGGGCATTGGACTGGATGGCCACAAAGGTCCCTTCAGTCTCTAAAACTCTATGCTTCAGAGACACTTGGCATTTAGGCATTTATGTTATGACAATTCAGGAAGAATCAACACCCTCACCACTACTCAGGAAAGGTACAAGATAGCCTGAGGTAAGAGAACATGGACTACTGTCCCAAACCCACTTCACCATTTCCACTGGTTTCCCACCAAGTGCTGTCTCTAACAGGATCCCCCCACCTCTTCCATCCATCACATACTTCATCCCATTTTAAAAAATTAGTTTTACAACCTTACACAGCTGCTGTCTTACTTGAATAACAAATGACGCAGAAATAGTGCAATATAAACTACATTCTCTCAAGTTGATGTCCCTTTACAGTTTGCAATAGATGTAAAAAGTTCAAAGCAAGGTGGCCATAAATCAGGCTTCAAAATTAGAATCTCCAGATCAAAGTGGGGAAATGTGACACCAGGGATGGAGAATCTCCCACTGACAAGTTCTTCCACAGAGCATGAAAAAGTTACTTTCTTGGACCCTTAGGTCCCAGAAACTCTCAGCAAGCATGACCATAGGCCCTGCTGGCTGTAGCATTGTGGGAACTAGAGTCCAAAAATAACTTGAACATTAACCTTAACAGTTCAGAAAGCTCTGCTAAAACTAACAAAATGAATTTCAACAGGGAGAAATGTAAGGTATTGCATTTAGGGAGGGGGAAAAAGGAAATGCACAGATACAGGAAGGGTGACAACTGGCTTGTCAAGAGCACATGCAAAAGGGATCTAGGAGTTTTAGTCGACCACAAGCTGAACATGAATGAACAGCATGATGCAGCAGCAAAGAAAAGCCAATCTGATTCTAGGCTGTATCAATTAGAGTATAGTGCCTAGACCAAGTGATGAAATAGTGCTACTCTATTCTGCTTTGGTCAGACCTCACCTGGAATACTGTGTCTAGTTCTGGGCACCACAATTCAAGATGGATAGCAACAAGCTGGAACATGTCCAGAGGAGGGCAACCAAAATGTTAAAGTTCTGGAAATCAAGCCCTATGAGGAACGGCTTAGGGAGCTGGATATGTTTAGCCTGGAGAAGAGACGGTTAAGAGGTGATATGATAGCCATGTTTAAATATTTTAAAGGATGTCATATTGAAGAGGCAACAAGCTTGTTTTCTGCTGCTCCAGAGACTAAGGAGATTTTCACACGGGGAAAATATCCCCCGGAGAAATCGGGACAGAAATATGTCTGTCCCGGAAGCAGTGCCGCGGTTCGCACGCCCACTTCCCTCTCCCAATATGCCGTCATCCTCACGCTGTGTTTTTTCTTCCCTCTTCTGTAATATTTTACTAACGGGAGTTCGCCGTTAATAAAATATTATGGAAGAGGGAAGAAAAAACACAGCGTGAGGATGACGGCATATCGGCAGAGGGGAGATTTTCACACAGGCTATATATCCCGTGGCAGGAACAGAACAAGGCCGGGAAAGGTTTTCCCTTTCAGACGACGTTGACCCCATTCTGTCCTGCATCCATCCTTCTCCTGTGACTGTTCTGGAACAATGTAATCACGATTTTTCATCGTGAACAGACCTCCCATTCCGTCGTTATCACGCAATCACGGGTGTGCAAACAGGAGCCCCGTTCCTGTTCCAAAATGACAGCCGCGGAGGGGAGGTCCATTCTGAGCACTTCCTGGTACGATCTGGACATGCAGGTAAGTGGCACCCTTTATTTTACCCTCCCTGTTTTGATTGTGTGATTTAAAGTGTGTTTTTCTGCTTGGTTAACTGATTTTATGTTTGGGGGAGTTTTATTTTTTAAATTTACCTCCCGGCTGCTATCACGTGATAACGTGATAATGTTTCAGACGGCCAGTCATAAAAGCAGCCTTACGACGGCTGCATTTATGGCCAGCCAGTGAGGGGAGGGGGAGCCCATTCCTGCCACAGAATTAAGGTAAGTGTGTGAAAGATTTACATTGTTCTGTGGCAGGAACGGGAGATGAGATGGCGGGGCAGTAACGGGGCATTTTGGCCCCATGTGAAAATCTCCTAAGACACAGAGCAGTGAACTCAAACTACAGGAAAAGAGATTCCACCTAAACATTAGGAAGAACTTCCTGACAGTAAGAGCTGTTCAGCAGTGGAATACACTGCCTCATAGTGTGGTGGAGTCTCCTTCTTTGGAGGTTTTTAAACAGAGGCTTGATGGCCATCTGTCAGGAGTGCTTTGATTGTGTATTCCTCCATGGTAGAGGGTTGGACTAGATGTCCCTCATGGTCTCTTCCAACTCTATGATTCTATAATTCTGTGATTCTATATGTGCATTCCTAAACTAAGCTGAGGCTGTCATATTTTGACCCTATCATTATAAGACTTGAATTGCCAGAAAAGACAATGATGCTCAGTAAGGTAGAAGGCAGTAGATAAAGAGGAAGACCACATTACAAGTGGATAGACTCAATCAAGAAAGCCACCACTCTGACTCCCAAGACCTGAGAAGGGCGGTAGAGGACAGGGTGACTTGGAGGTCTCTCATTCATAGGGTCACCATAAGTCAAAGACTACTCAATGACACGTAGCAGCAACAAATATAAAAACAGACATGACCCTGCAGAATAAAAGGAAATGTCTCTCTCTTTGAGGCTTTCCCAAGAAGAGTCCACTGATCTTTAGCCAACAGCTTTTCTTGCAGAAGCACTCTCCACCCTTTCAGCAGCCCCTGGGGCCCTTCCTCAATGATACTAGCATAGATTAGCCATAGCATCAAATACATTGGCTCAGGAAGCAGCCACAGAGCTCTCCGGGAACAGAGCACAGCTGTGGCCCAGAGAGGACCAGGCCATGTTTCCTGCCAGGGCACAGGAGCCAGCTGGCAGTGAGGTGGCCGATTGCAGATGTACCCATGACAAAGAAGCAATGGCCTCCTCAGCCCAATTATTTGCATAAAGTTCTACAAAGCCCCACTCTGCCACCTTCTAATGCGATGGAGGTGACCTTGAGCTCTGGAACAGTGTGCCAGTGTGGCATGCACTCTGACGTGTTTTAACAAGCTGACACAGTTTAAAGTGCAGTCTCGCCAGCCTAGCTAAACACAGAGAAGCCAAACCCTTCAGCGTTTCATAGATGAAAACCTGCCAAGCAACACAAGAGTGTGGTCAAGATTCCAAAAGTGATTAATGAGGAAGAACCTACAAGCTAGGAGAGGCTGCAGCAGTTTGCTTGCACCTGAGTCCACAGGGAAGGGCAAGAGTCTCCTTCCGCCTTGCTGAGTTCATTCACTGCAGGCTACTTTTGCACTCTGAACACAGTTTGTAAGCAACTGAAGTAGGCTGAGGACAAAGGAGGAAGGGGCGAGGAGAAGAGAGGAGAGAGAAACTGAGGGGTTATCTATACAAGGGGGAAAGAAGTAGATTGCTCCTCAGTAATGGCAATTCGCAGCAGCTGTGATTTGTTTTGATGTTGTTGGGGTTTTTTTTCCAGACATAAGCTTTGCATACTTGTAAATCCAGATTGCACCCACAAATGAATTACTTTTGTTCTTACTTGCTGCAATTTGCCACCGTCAAACATTTTTTAAAACTATCGCCAAAGTGTGACGGCGAAGTATTTTGCCTTCACACACACACACAAAACCCACCCTATTTTATCGCCTTACTGCTTGTTTGCTGAGGTGAAAATCCATCATGGCAGCTCCAGGCATGTGCCCTGTTAGTAAGACCTGACCCTGTGCTTATCTGGCCAATCAGCTTTGCACTTCCACTCATATGGGAAAGTGAATCAATTTGCATCACTTATCCCAATGAAGGTGTGCATCCCCCCCCCCCAACACACACTGTTTTTTAAAAAGTCTGGGGAAAGCTGTGAAGGCTTTTCCTTCATAGTTTTTGGCATTTTTGTCCCCGCTCCTTCTGAATATGACAAAACAATGTGGGATGCCATTAAGACAGGTCGCATTATCCTTGCATTACGTGAGGAGTATTTTCACCATTTAGACAACCCCTGAGCCATTTTAAAAACAGCTGAAAAAATGGGACAACAGAGGATTAACTGGGAGTGTCCCTGCCAAATCAGGACAGCTGGAAGGTCTGAGAGGCGCATCACCAGAAAGTGTGCCATTGGGTGAAGCATGGGTCACAACAGCTGTGAACCCAAGCATGGTGTGGAAGAGCTTACACTCTGCATCACAGAATCATAGAGCTGGAAGACACCACCAGGGCCATCCAGTCCAACCCCCTGCCATGCTGGAATACACAATCAAATCATTCCTGGCAGATGGCCATCCAGTCTCTGTTTAAAAACCTCCAAAGAAGGAAAGACCATCTCCATGGAAGAGATAATGGATCTTCAAAGCATTTGCAGGAAGCCTTCCCAGAATTTTGACTAGCATTTCCAAGACAGTGCCTTTGAACAACTATTTTCCTCTTTAGCAACATTTCTGGATTTGAGGCTATGGCAAACTCTTGCTGGAACGTGGGCCTCAGCAAACACCCAATTCTGCTGCTTTTGGTGCTGTTTCTCTTGCTTATGACTCTCCAAAACTAATCATTGCAGCAATTTTTTTTAATATCTGTGGGCCTACTTGGCAGGCCTCTGTGATGTAACCATTAATGTGTTGGACTGAGACTTGGAAGGTGCAAGTACCAGCATCCACTGAGCCATGCAACTCACTCTCAGCCTGCCCTACAGCACAGGGCTGTTGTGAGGATCAAGCAAGACAGGAGGAGAGCCACTCACATCACTTTGACTTCATTGAAGGAAAGGCAAGATATACATAAAAGCATCAAAATAATAAGAAAGGGCATGACTGATAATGGCACGGAGAGCACTTTGAACACTAGAACGTTCTATGCTAACATCACTGTTGTTTTTAATGGCAATTACTATTGTTAATTATTGTTATTAGCTGCCACATCAATGCTGAATGAGTCCACCCAGTATTTTCTATATAAGTCAAAGTTCTATATAAAACTTTTCAGAAAGCAGGTATTTCTGGTGCACTTGGAGTGACTGAAGGCCAAACTAGAAGGTGCCATGTTTGTTTAATCATGATTATATCATTCACATACACAAAATGGAGGCAACAGCATTCTGGTCTTAAAATAAAGCCAGTGTTTGGATGAGGGTAAATAAACTCACACCCATTCATCTTTTGCCTCCTAGAATTTTCTCTCAGATAGATTGCAAGTCATCCCCATATCTGTGGTATTGGTAACCACAGTTTCTTTTAACTGCAGTCAGAGGGGTCTCTCTAGGCATCTGAGGGTCCTCCACTGTGACTCTATGGTCAACTTCTGCTGGAAGTTGACCATAGAGTTGCGATGGAGTAATAATAATAATAATAATAACAACAACATTTATTTACACCCACCCCTCTGTTAAAACAATCAGAGCAGCTTACAAAAATTAAAATACAATACAGATGCCTAGAGAGACCTCACACACAATTAAATACATAATCTCTTGGCATTTTCTAGGTCCCCCAGCATGATTCTATGGTAGTTTGCTATTATCCTTGGTTCCACTTTTAAACAGTAAGTCTGGGAACATGTCCCCTGTGGATATCAGGAGGGAGGTTGACCTGGATTTCCGAAATAAGTAGCCTGCTTTATACAGAGCAACAAATGAACTACAAGTTTGCAGGATCTGAAAAGCTACTTTTCAAGAGACAACCCTTTCCATTACTGATTGTCACATTCACAAAGTAACACATTACAATGATGAAAAAGGTAACTTACATTACTTGCTGAGCTGCTCATTGCATCTCTGTTGCTTTCTGTCATTTTCTTAAGGAAGAAAATCCTTAAGATTGATAAGAAAACAGCATTAACATTGGAGAACTTTTGGTCAAAACCCTCTTAAGGTACTCATAAGTAGGGTTGTCAGAATGTCAACTGGAGAAGGTTCCTGTACATTTAATGGCTGTTTGGAAGAGGAGCCTATGAAATTTACAGGGCACGTACACACAGAAGAGGAGGTGTTGTTTGCTACCTGGTTACATGACAGTACCACCTGCTGAAATTCCCTCTTGTACACAAGGGTACAGGCACCATCTCCAGTTCTCCCTCTGGCAACCATACTTAGAAGCAAGTTCTGGAAAGAACTAGAGACTGTTATATATGACACCAGTAAAGTAAGGGTGCTCTCACTTGTTACATTGCTTTTAAAAATGTAATCTTGCTCAGTCTGTATTACCTGAAAAGTATCTGGTTAGTCAGAAGTAGTATCCTTTTAAGCAGTAACACTTTCCTCATAAGAAGACTGCATTGCTTTTGAAGTGTAGCTTTGCTAAGCAAAAAGTATCTAGCTTGTTGTATTACTGAAGAGCATTCAATTCATTAATATAATCCATGACTCATGGGGTGACTTCTTCTACATAACTTGAACCCATCATTGTTACCCCCAAAAGTATCTGCTTACCATGAACAACCTTGCTTGATGACCTTCAAAGCAATTCAAAAGAAGGGCCAGTACTGGACCTGCAGTCTGAGGGTAGTCCCAGATCCAAACAGAAAGGCAGTGACCAGTCAGGGAGCTACCCAAAATAATGAACAAACACAATACTATTTTCCCCAGCCTTCTGTTCCTAAAACTGCAGGCTTTTAAGCCTGAGCCTACAATGCCTCACTCACAACACACAGCTGCAAGCTATCAATGTCCCATCAGAAATTGGTCTCCTCATAAGGAGCATCCTACTCACAAGTAACCCTTTACTCATGAGGAGATCCCTTCTCTCTCTCTCTCTCTCTCTCTCTCTCTATATATATATATATATATATATATATAACTGCTAAGAGTTTGGTGTTGACTACTCCCCCTGTATTCACAGTACTAATATATACAGTTTCAGTTATCTGCAGCTGAAAAGGTAGGGACACATACCATAGAGTCATGCTGGACAATGCCTAGAGAGGTGTCCTCTGTAGGAATCACTGGGTCCTCCAACACAACTCTATGGTATGTTTGTACTGGAAGTCCTTTATTTTAACAGGGTTCGCTATTATCTGCGGTTTCCGGTAGCCATGGTAAGTCCGGGAACCTAACCCCTGCAGATACCTAAACATTAGGAAGGACTTTCTGACTTTAAGAGCTGTTTGGCAGTGGAACGCACTGCCTCGGAATGTGGTGGAATCTCCTTCTTTGGAGGTTTTTAAACAGAGGCTGAATGGCCATCTGTCAGGAATGCTTTCACTGTTTATTCCTGCATGGCAGGGGGTTGGACTAGATGGCCCTTGTGGTCTCTTCCAACTCTATGATTCTATGTACTGTGTACATTCTCTTGGCCGTACAGCGCCTCTTCCAATTCTCTGGATTCAATGACAAATGAAAGAGCAGGATAACAGAGGATTAATTGGGACTGTCCTTGCCAAATCGGGACAATTGGAGCATATGCACATAGTGTGTGTGTGTGTATGTGTATATATATATATATATATATATATATACATACACATATACATATACACAGGTTGTGTGGTGTGTACTTTTAAAAAAGAAACTTGTTCAATAAAATTTCATAGGCCACTGCTTGTTTCCCTTCTAAAATGCCCTTAATCTCCAGTGTGTGAGATTGGCTAAAAGCGAACAGATCACTCTCATGTTAAACCCACCACAGAAGATGCTGACGATAATTTTATTTTTTAAATGCCACAAACTGACACAATGTGGAAATGACCGCAGATACAAAACAGCCATCTTTGGAGTTTTCTAGGAAGGAGCAAGAAAGATTTAAGAGGGTTTTACATTCAACTGTCCTATAGCAGTTAGACAGGTAGAGAGAACTTACACCATGGTGTCTTTGAGATTTATTTCTTCTACAGATGGGCTCCATCATGACAAACACGTCAAGGGGAAATGTTCTCACTTCCTTCACAAGACCAAAAAAAAAAAAAAAAAAGGCAAATCGGCCCATCGGACATGGTAGCTTTGGCCATAAATAAGCAAGTTCTGAAAGCATCTGGTGCTTCAACAATTGCCATACAGATATCTTCCCAACCTCCCCTGGAGCATGTTAGCATAAATCTTTGACTTGAGAGAAGCACTTAAAAAGATAACCAAGGGATAAGGTATTTCAACAGCTCTTCTTGACTTATGGGTTTTCAGCAAATCACTTCTATTACACATGCACACACACACACACACAACCGCACCAGTCTCAGAAACCACTGACAGAGGATGCTCAGAGGATTGCTCATGTCCAAAGGATCAGATAAACAATTGTACAGAATTAAGAGCCAACCCAAAACTTTCCCACTCATTCACTCTGTTTATAGCCTGTTTTTCTCCCACAGTGGGATGCAACTCTTTCTCGAATCCTTTTTTTTTTTTTTTTGTGGTAGAGGAAAAAATAGTTTTTGCGAAGTTTTCCAGGACATTTTGCAGCTTGTTTATTTGATTTATATCCCACTTTACTCCCTTAGGGGACCAAAGCAGCTAGCCTTTGGTTCCAAATAGTTTGGAACTCACTGTGTTTGGGTTGGGGGGATGCACATGTTATCTGTATGCAGAACATGGCATTTTTGTGTGTGCAGAAAATCATGTTTTTTTATGTAGGGAACTTGGAAGATGCTATTTTATGCACACACACAAAAACCCATATGCTTTTTCATGCAGAATAAGGCTCAAACAGCAAAGATTCTTGTCAATCCAGAATTCTCTTCATTGGGGTTTCCCAACACTAAAAAAACCAATTTCTTCCATCCATAGATTTCATCACACTCTTATAGTGCTATTATTCCACTTTAACTGCTCTGGCTGCCTCCTATGGAATCCTGGGATTTTCAGTATTCCACAGGAGGCAGCCATAGCATTTAAAGTGGAATAACTGTGCTGTAACAATGTAGTGTGATAAAGCCCTAGCTAAATGCAAATATTTTCAAATATTTGCTTTCCATTCCTCTTGTGATCCCTTTGCAGGGCTTTTAATTTCTGCAGCCATCTTAAAACGGTTTCATCCCGGAGCCCTAGCTAGGGAAGGCAGAGCTACAGAGAAATTCTTGGAACGCTTCCTTTTTGGACAGTAATTCCCAGAAACCTCTGGCTAGCGAAAGCATCCTGGGTGGAGGATGCTGGGAGTGGCTGTCCTGAAGAACTCTTCCAAGCTCAGGCCAAGATGATGGGTGAAGAAGCAGGGGATGAATACTTTTTTGGTGGAGGGGGGAGGCTGATCAGAGCTCTTTGCTCTAAGGCCACAGGAATGGTTGATTGTGAAGGCTCTCCCCGGCTAATTGAAGCCAGCTCTGACTTTTGAACCCGAGCGCACTCAAGAAACTTTTAAGTGTTTTCTCCTACCGTGACGGGGTTCTTTGGGGACTGCTCATGGCTCACGCCCCAGTCACTTTGAATTCAAGGCAACGTTTCAATGAAGCTTTCGTTTGAGAAGGCTGCGTTTCCCCCCACCCATTGCCCCCTACTCCCTCCAGTGAAAAGATGTCAGCAGACATGAGTTGAGAAATGCTGCCTTTTGAGAAGCACCTTGAAGCAGGGAGGAAGGCCTCATTAACACGGACAGCCCATGGGTCAAGCTTTATGCATATGGAAAGGCTGCTTGAGTTGCCAGCCTGGTTTCTAAGTGGAGCAGAAATGAGGTATTAGAAAATGCATTGGTTAATAGGTGGAAGATGGTGCATTGTGAATGCTCTCCACTTTTAAAACAATAAGGTTGGCAGCAGAACACCCTGCAAATAGAAAGGTAGCACATCAGGGGAGTGTTTAACTATCCCAACCATGCTGTACTACTTTTCTGCTTGCAGGGAGCTTTTTTAATATAAAAAAAAACCTTGCAAGAAACTAAGGAGGTTATCGGATGCAGCAAATACCATGCCAAAAGATTGCTAGGCAAATAGGAAGGGGTGACATTATCAGATGACATTGTCCTCCAGCGTTCCAGGGGCATTGCATGGGTGTGAGTAAGGTGTCCCTTTTTATTGGTGGCTTGTCCCCATCAATGAAAAAGAGAAGCTTCGTCTGTGGCAGCACTATGCCCCAGGAACAGGTGAAGGACACCGGCATTTGGTAATGTTGCCCTTCATATTCGCTAGGGTTCCAGGATCCCCCGTGGATACCAAAATCCGTGACTACTAAAGTCCTATTATATGCAATGGCATAGCAAGATAGTGTCCCTTATATAAGATGGCAAAATCAAGGTTTGCTTTTTGGATTGTTAATTTTTAAAGCATATTTTCAAGCTGTGAATACTTAAATCCTTGGATACCAAATCCATGGATACAGAGGGACAACTGTAAATTGTTCTTCTGAACTGTAAATTGTCCCTCTGTTTGCAACAGAGAACTCAGTATATATTGATCCACCCCTAACTGCATTCAACCCCACTCCCACAAATGTATACATATGCTTTTATACCTTAGCACCACTCGGTACTGCATCTGAAGAAAGTCGATTTATATCCACAAGAGCTTATGCTAAAATAAAAACCAGTTAGGACTTTATCACACAGCACTGTTATGGTGCTATAATTCCACTTTAACTGCTATGGCTGCCTCCTGTGGATTTCTGAGGTTTGTTGTTTAGTGAGAGTTCTAAATGCTGCTCCCTAAACTACAAATCCCAGGATCCCACAGGAGCAGCCAGAGCAGTTAAAGTGGAATAATACTAATATAACAGTGCAATGTGATAATCTAGGTGCTCTGACATTTCTTTTTTTTCCCCTCCCTCCCTTCCTCCTTTTTACCCTAAATGCAATTGAGCTTAAGTACATGGAATTGGAATATCCTCCACTTTGCCATCTTTGACACATTTCCCTCCCCTTTCATAGAATCATAGAGTTGGAAGAGACCACAAAGGCCATCTAGTCCAACCCCCTGCCATGCAAGAATACCCAATCAAAGCATCCCTGACAGATGGCCATCCAGCCTCTGATTAAAAATCTCCAAAGAGGGAGACTCCACCACACTTTCTTTGTTGCCTCCCCTGGCTCCAGTGGTAGAGCTACCAGGCGGGGGCAAAAGAAGTGCATGCCCCCCTGCCCCAGATGTAAGAATTCTGCCCTCCCCAAAGCATATTTTCTTTCAGTCCCCTATTTCTAGCATTGTGATAACTTAAAACGTAATGCATTTAGAAATACAGTTTAGGCATCGAAAAGAAAAGTCAAAGGTATCGAAAGAATGCAAACGCAGCAAATGGAAAAGTTCTAGGTGTGGACAATTTTCAATTTTCAAAATTTCAAAATTTTCAGTTTTCTAGGTGTGGACAATTTTCAATTTTCAAATTTTTAATTTTTTCAATTTTCTAGCTGTGGACAATTTTCAATGTCTCACTCTCTACAAGGCTAGACATTGGGGGGCTGATGGGAAATTTCATTGCAGGGGCAGTATCCTCATTTGGGGTGGCGGCAACACCCTCATTTTTACCACCTGTAGCTGCTGGGGTCAAATCAGAGATATGTAAGCTCCTTGGGGCAAAGACTTGTCCTGTGATGTTTAGTCAACTTGAGAGCACTCTCTCAATCTTTATGAATAACATCAATGAAATATTAACTTGATCTATTTGCAGCTCAAAAACAAATCAGATGGCTCAGGCTTCCATGCTTCACATTGCTCATGTTCTGATGCTTGCCATTTTGAATTCCAGCTTTAAAATAAATAAATCCTCAAAGGGGGAGGGCGTCAAAAGGAAGGAGCTCAAACCTCTCTCTTTTCTCCCTTTCCATCTCTTGCTCACACACATACCATGAATGGGATAGACTGCCAGTTCAGATGTCTTTAAAAACAACCCCACGCCTTAATTATAGCTCTTAAAAACTGCTCTATACTTATCCTAATAACACCGCATTTATTAGGAGCTACAAAAAGAGCACTCACAGTTCACATTTCTTCAGCACGACAAGCTTCGTTGCTGGAAACGGAGGCCAAGCTTGGAAATGGTTATGTGGGGAAATCTCTTTCAAACCACTCTTTGAATGAGTTGTGCAGAAAGCTCTTTCTCCCAACTACCTCCGTGACTTTATGCAAAGGTTATACTAAAAGATGATGCAAAAAAATTTTTTTGCCTTGCATCTGAACTTGACTTTGCAGTGAAGTTCAAGAAAGCAGAAATCGGAGCTTGTCTACATGGTGAAAAAACTCCTCATAGGATTTGAGGAGAATACCTTTTGTCCCAACAAGTTCCCATGGTTATTCACTGTATTCGGAAGGAGGGGGGCAAAAAACTAAAAAATAAAATTACACAGGAAAAGTCTTTGTGGCTTTTCCCCAAAATTTTTTTTTTTTAAGGTGGGGGAAATGCACACTCCTGTTCATTAGGACAACCAAATTGCATTGCTGTGCATTCCCAGATAGGAGTGGAAGTGGAAACCAATTGGTTGGACATTGGGGGGGGGGTGCTTGCCGGCTATGAAGTGGCCAGAAACTCCATTTTGGAATCTCACGGTACAGATCATGTGCTTTTTCAATGCATTGAAGTGACCAAACTGTTTTGTAAACAGAACATCACACTTGCACACCTTAGATTTACAGTACAAAATAATAATAATAATAATAATAATAATAATAATACTGTGCAGTGGCACCAACTTGTTGAAAATAATAATGTGAGCTGTTCACTCCCGGGCCACCATCTTGATTCACAGATATGGCTTTGTGTGTGAACATCAAACATGGACAGCTTTGCATATCAATGATTTTGCCAAAAAAAACACCCATGGAGACAAATGAACGCTGCTGCGAATTTGTGTTAACGCACAACAATCAGCATTATATCTTCTCATCTAGACAAGTCTACATCCATGTTTTTGTCGTAGGACAATGTAGCACGTAGCGGTGAGAAGAATGTCCAAAAATATTTGAAAAGATGGTTGAAAAATGTGTTTGTGTGGTTTTTTAGTACTGAGAAGCCCAGATGAGACTGGCAAGAGCTTTCACCATTTGGGACTTATTCCGCACAAAATTCGCACATGGTTGTTTCGCACAGAAAGCCGGTTTGTGACAGAAAATGTTGCTGTTGGGGACATTCCACCCAAAGTTTGCATACTGTTGATTTGCAATCTGTTTTTTTCTGCACAGGAAACAGCTTTTTCTGCACAGAAAACAATATTTCCACACAGATATGTTGTTTTTCTGCATAGAAAAAGCTGTTTTGTGCACAGAAAATGCTCATTTCTATGCAAAACACCTATATGAGAATTTTGCATGGAATAAGGCCCAAATGGTGAAGAGGCTTCAAATAGGTTGTGGATTTTGAAGTCTCTCTCACAACAGAAAGAAAATTGCTAAAAATTACTTGTTGCTTCCTTTGAGATTTTTTTTAAATAAATTGTATCCCTAGTAGCCTGGTCCTGTGAATCCCAGCTTTCTTTCAGCTCTTTAAAGCAAAAAGTTGCTAGCCCTCGTGACAAGAAGAAAGCCTTCAAAATGTGCCAGAAGTGTCAGAAAGAGTTGAGTGGGATAAGAAGGCAAATGCTCCAGAGATCTCCTTGCCACTTTCTATAGTTCACAGAACTAAGTATGCAAAATGCAAGAATGCAAATTTCAGTTGCCGTCTTCTGAATACTTACAGCTAAGTTGGCTCCATTGAAATCAATGGGACTTTCTTCCAAGTAAGCATGCTTTGAATTGTGGCTGTAATTAATTTACTCAAATGGGGAAAGTTGAAGGAGGAAAGAGAAACTGGGGCATTTTAAATGCAGCTGAGAATATGGGAAGGCAGAGGATTAATTGGGCTTGTCCCAGCCAAACTGGGATAGTTAGAAGGTATGCATTGAAAAGGGTTTTCTTCCAAAGGAAGTCTTCATCTCACACTTTTGATTTCATGGGTCATTTGGTTAAACTGGCTACAGATCAGGGCCAGCATATAGTGAGTACTTAGTGTTACAAGGACAAGGAATTTGGGGATTAGCAAGTAAGGGATGAAAAGTCAAGGAAGATCCATGAACTACCAATCGGTTCTCCCTGTGGAGTTCACTTAGGAATGCAGCAGAAGTTACAATCTCCTAAATTGACTGATGAGATTGATGGAACTTTGGAAAAAGTTGCACAAAGCTAGGAGGTGGCAAGAGAAAAATTTGAAGCATTTGGACTCCTAAGGTTTAAAAGCAGGATCAATTCTCCAGCTCAAAGTCAACATTACTTGGAATCTTAGAATAAGAAACCATTTGCTCCCAAGGTGATTTTGCTATTTTCTTTCTTTTCAAAAACTGGAAGAAATCAGGCTTTCACACACACACACACACACTTCAGACTTATCTAAACTTCCCACAGATACCTCATGGAGGTTATGACCACTCGATGCCCACAGACTTAAGACTTTATATGTAGATGATAATTTATCATGTGGTAATGAAAGTCTCAGCACACCGTAATTACTGGTGTGGTACAGCGGTCAGAGTGTCAAACAAGGGTGAAAGGAGGTTCAAATCCTCCCTTGGCCAAGAAGCTCACTGGGTGACATTGGGTCAGTCACTAACTTTCAATGTGAAGTCAAAGGCTTTCACGGCCGGCATCCATAGATTTTCCTTGGTGTTTTTTTTCCCAGGCTGTGAGGCCATGTTCTATTCCAGACTATTCCAAACTATTCCAGAACACAGCTTCACAGCCCAGAAAAAAAAACAAGGAAAATCTGCTAACTTTCAGCCTTCTGTGGCTAAGCTGAATGGAAAAAAACAACCATGTATCCTACCTTTGACATCTTGAAGAAAGGATAGGACTAAACAATAAGGAGATGTAATCAGAGAAACAGTGTGGTGTCGTGGGCATCAGTGACGATCAGGCTTCCATGTTCCAAGCCATGCCCCAGTCAGTATTGCTTACTTGCAGAAAGCTTTCAAGATTAAGCCCAAGCAGGCTTAGGTCTGTAGGTTGTGTCTACATATACCAGTGTATACCACTGTAACCTAACTTTTAGGGCTTGCTTTGACAGAAAGAAAGACACTTCTGTGACTTTTTCATTTTTTTCCCCCAGAGACAGTTATACAGCGCTCTGAGAACAGAGAGGGTGTGCATCTTCATTTTCTGAAGAAGACACATAGGGCTTGTTTATCGAAAAGAGTTGGAACGCGTACAAGAAAATAGCTAAACTTCGTGCTGTGGTAAAGCACGACTTGACTGGAAACAGGTTTTTACGGTAATTTTGCGGTTGTAACAGCTATTTTTTTCCAAAAAGAACATACTTCTATCGGAGCGCTTTTTCAATTTAATTGAAGACACTATCAAGAGTGAAATGCACTTTCTTTCTTTAAATAAAAACAGCATGGGGGAAACATTCAAAGCTAAATAATCAGATGCAATTTGTGTTCATAAGCTAGAACGATATGTCTATTTCCCCCCTTTCTTCTTCTTCTTCTTTTCCCCCAACTTCACAAAAGCCCTCTGTGCTGGATCTGTTTGGAGGTTGCTTGAATCTCTCCTCAAATAATGAACACAGTGAGAGCTGAGGATAGCTTGAAAAATACATCAGGAAAGAGAAAACACATGGCCCAAAGTGTGGTATAAAAGTCATATTTCATGCATGACTTTGGAGAACGTTAATAAGGATTAGAACCATACTTCTCCAGGGCTACAATCAGTCAAGGCCCCACAATTAATTTTTTTCCACTTTAGATCTCAGACCCTTTTGGATTGCGGGGAAGAGAAGGGTGATGTGTCAGGGAACATGATAAAAGTTTATGCAGTTTTGAATGGCATGAGGGAGAGAGAGAGAGAGATCTTTCACCTTTCTTGGGACCTTCAGAACTTGGAGTCACTTGAGGAAAACTGATTGGGACTTAGGTTCAAGAAAAAAAAAAAAGAGCAAGCTCTTGTAATACACACAACAAGTAACTTACACAATTTGCTAAGGCTGGAAGTGGTGCCGCACGGGTGGTTTCATGAACTGGATCACTCAGGTTTATCCATGGACATGAGGGCCTACATCCTATGTTCTTGTTGTCTACCTTCAAGTCATTTCTGATTTATGGTGACCTATCATAGGGTTTTCTTGACAAGATTTGTTCAGAGGGGGCTTTGCCATCTGACACTGAGAAAGGGTGACTGACATACCCAGTGGATTTCCCTGGCCAAGCAGGGATTAGAGTCCTAGTCCAATGCTCAAGCCACTAATTAGTCTCACTTAGAATAGACCCAATGTATCAGTTGTTGAATGGTGGGTCAACACATAAGAAAATCATATTCATTCAGTGGGTCTACTCTACTTGGGACTAACCAATAGGATTCAGGCCTAGGCATGCTTGAAATGATCAGAGGTTGGAAAAATTAGGCTTTTGGACACCAGTTCCTGGGGATCCACAGCCATCTAGGGGGTTCTCTTGAGGTATAATTCTGAATTGCAACATTTTAAGGCTCTGGATAAGATTGAACCTCCATGTACAAGGGGGATATATCTCTGAACATCAGATGTCAGGAACAATCATAGAATCATAGAGTTGGAAGAGAACACAAGGACCACCCAGTCCAACCCCCTGCAGGAACACACAATCAAAGCACACGCAACAGATGGACATCCAGCCTCTGTTTAAAAAAACCCAAAGAAGGAGACTCCACCACACTCCCAGGCAGTGCATTCCACTGTTGAACAGCTCCCACTGTCAGGAAGTTCTTCCTAATGTTAGGTGGGATCTCTTTTCCTGGAGTTTGAGTCCATCGCCCCCTGTCCTAGTCTCTGGAGCAGCAGAAAACAAGCTTGTGCCATCCTTAGTATGACATCCCTTCCAATATTTAAACATGGTTATCATGTCCCCTCTTAACCTTCTCTTCTCCAGGATAAACATGCCCAGCTCCCTAAGCCGAGCGGCATAATGGCTTCCAGACCTTTTACCATTTTGGTCACCCTCCTCTGGACACGTTCCAGCTTGTCAACATCTTTTTTGAATTGTGTTGCCCAGAACTGGACACAGTATCCCAGATGAGGTTACAGCATTCAGAACTGGACACAGTATTCCAAGTGAGGTTACAGCATTCAGAACTGAATGTTACAGAACTGGACACAGTATTCCAGGTGAGGTCACAGCATTCAGAACTGGACACAGTATTCCAGGTGAGGTCACAACATTCAGGACTAGACACAGTATTCCAGATGAGGTCACAGCATTCAGAACTGGACACAGTATTCAAGGTGAGGCCTGACCAAAGCAGAAGAGAGTGGCAGTATTACTTCCCTCGATCTAGACACTAGACTCTAGACAAAATCAGGAGAGGAACTGTTTCCTTCATGCCCTGGTTTGGAACTTCTAACAGCTTGACCACTGTTGATGACAAAGCTAGACTATTTTAGGAACAGTGCCAGGGCCTTAACTACCTTCACCAACTCTTATGTCCAAGGCTCAGTGTTTTCACAACCAGCCCAAGGAGACCATCCGCAGAGTGGCATGGGAAGGATGGCACCCCATACCCTCCAATGTTTCCCAGATAAAAACTGGTACATGTGTGGCCAAACAACATTGGGATATGGTCAAGAAGGCAAAAGGTTAATACCTTTTGCCTTCTTGACCACATCCCAATGTTGTTAATACCTTTTGCCTTCTTGACCACATCCCAATGTTGTTTGGCCACACATGTACCAGTTTTTATGAACACACAAGCTAGGATAGGTCAGGATATTTGGACCTGCACTAGATTTATTCTGTAAAGACCTGGAATGTAACAAACAGTCTGCAGAGTACAGCAGAGAGAGAGCTAGTGGCAGTTTGCAGAAAGCTAGCAAATGTATCAATATTGATGAGCTCTCAGCTCCAGTGCAGAGCTGACTGGGGGAGGGGCTAGGAACTCTGCAGAGCTGGGTATTTCGTTGAACTGAGCAGTTCTGTTTTAGACCTAGATGTGTGAAGATGTTTTCTCTTGACTGCTATATATATCTGTAAATACTCCTCATTATGCTCAAGTAAAGAGAAGTTTATTTTACACACAACCTGTGTCTGTGCCTTTATTCTTATGCCTGAAGGAACCAATACTCTGATACCATTTTTTTTTTTTTGCTGCCTGGACCTTTTGAAACAGCACCCAGTGCAGGCTAACACCTGACAAGGATAAGCTGAAGCAGTTTGCTTTAGCGGGAGCCTACAAAAAAGGGCAAGACTCCATCTACTCCTCTCCTCTCCCCCCACTGAGTTAACTGAGCACAAATACTTCTGCATTTCAAACTCAGTTTGCAGCAACTGAAATATTGTAAACTAATAGTGAAGGGGGAAATAGGCAGGAGGAGAGAGAAACCAGGACATTTTAAATGGGGCTGTGGAATGACACAAGATTCATTGAGATTTTTCCCTGCCAAATCAGGACGGTTGGGGGATATGGCACCCCATCCAGCAAGCTACAGGTGCACCATGGCAGGTCCTTGCAGAGGAGTCCAATCTGTGCAGTCCTTCCTGCTCCACAAAAAGCAGGAAAGATTACTAACCCTGTCTGCATAGAGACCCCATATCATACCGCATGCCAATGGGCATGGTTGAAGGAGGAAGGCCATTGCAACCCTTTCCCCCTTGATCAAAGACCATGCTGAGCCTGTGAACCTGTGAGCTGTTTCCACTTCATTCCCTGGCCTTCCCAGATTGGTCAATAAATATGATTAACATAACACATCTCTAAAATGCAGATGTAAGCAGAGCAACAGAAAGCATATGGAGGACAGATGTGGCTCTCTTTTTGAGATGACCGAACAAAATCAGCTGATCACCAGAAATGGTATTTGTATGTATGTGTGGAGTGGGGGGGGGAGAGATGAAGTGGAATATTCCAGTAAGGTTTTAAAATGTTAAGCATGCTTCCGTCTCCTTTGCTGGAATTTTAAGGACGCTTGTGGGCTGCGGAGTTTCAGCTACTGGAGTGAGCTTGTTTCGAAGAACAGAAAATCACACACACCCCATCTCCACCACCCATGCAAAGCCTTGGGTTCTTTCATTTGTTAATATGCTTCATTTTTTGGTTCTTAGCCATTTTTCAAAATCATAGAATCATAGGAGATTATCAGACGTGGGGGAACATGCCAAAAAACCATGTTCCCAACCATGTCAGAAGATTGCTAGGAGAACAGAAAGGGTGACATTGCCAGATATCCGCATCCTTCAGACATTCCTGGGACATAGCACTGCCACAGACGAGGCCTCCCTTTTTCATTGATGGGGACAAGTCACCAATAAAAAGGGACACCTTTACTTACGTCCATGCTACGCCTCTGGAATGCTGAAGGATGTTGTCGTCTGATAATGTCACCCCTTCCTGTTCTCCTAGCAATCTTCTGATGTGGTTTTTGCCATGTCTGATAATCTCCACAGTTGGGAGTAGGGTTGCCAAATCTCAGGGCCTGGCCCTGAGTTTCCTGTTTTTGTGGCTCATCTCCAGGTTGGAGACAAGGATACAAACCCTTCAGTTTGGTGGGCTCAGCTCTGGGCAAGAGGAAAGGGCTCTGTGCAAACATCCAGATTGACTCGTAGATTAGCCACTTGCTACAATTTGCAAGGCTCACTGATTTGTTGCTCTAACTTGCAAAGATTCACCTGGGTGTGTGCGAGAGAGAGTGAGTGAATGCATTTCGTTCATTAACATCCTCCTTCCAATTGTTGTGGCACTAGGGCTTACCCTCCACTCTGCTCTGCACCCCAATTCTAACTAGAAGTGAATACGCTAGATTAAATGTTCCTAATCCTATCTCCCACATAACCTAATAATCCCCCCATTCCATCTTGATTTGGGAACAGCACCTGTAGCTAAGATTTCTGTCTTAATTTCCAAACAGGGAAATATATCATTCACATGTGTCTATGCAGATCTGGCAGCTTCTCTTTCCCCCAAATTCCACATGAAAAATAATAACCTCTTTACATCAAAGGGATGGGGGGAAAGGCACAGATGCGGAGAGATTCTTATCAAATCCCTATACAGCAGCCACATCTTGGGGAAAGGGATCACTTCCCACTGCCATTTTGGCCAATTTGAGGATGCTTATTTTTTTCCTTTTTGGATTTTCTGGGAGGATTGGGGTAGGACTCTGAGGGCTTGGGAGAAGCAAACTACTACATTTTCTGGTGGTTTCAAGGGAAAACATTTGCCAGTTTTGAGGCAAAACACTTATAGAATCATAGAATTGCAGAGTTGGAAGAGACCACGAGGGCCATCCAGTCCAACCCCCCTGCCACGCAGGAAATCTTGATCAAAGCATCCCCGACAGATGGCAATCCAGCCTCTGTTTAAAGACCTCCAAGGAAGGAGACCCCACCACACTCTGAGGGAGTGTGTTCCACTGCCGAACAGCAGTGAAAATTGTCTTGATTTTTTAAAAAATTTTTTGGGGGAATCTGGAATTGGAGGGCTCCAGGGGCCACACTTAGGGGCCCCAAGGACCACCTGCAGCCTATGGGTTGCACTTTCCCCATCCTGGTTGACAAATAGAGGACCTGTCTAGATAGTGAAAAGACCCCTCATAGACTTCGTGGGGAATTCCACTTGCCTTAATGCGATCTCATGTTGAATTGTGATATTCAGAAGGAGGGGACCAAAAAGTGCAAAAACTATGCCTGAAAAGACTTCAGGTCTTTTCTGTAGTTTTTTAAAAAAACTGTGGGAGAAATGCACACTCCTGCTTGGTAGGACAACGCTGCACATTCTTGAAGCAGATAGCTTATTGGTCTGATGTGTGCAGCGGGGGAGCAGAGCTTGCTAACAAGGCAGCGCCTGGGACCACCATGTTTAATTTTAGCCATTGTGATCACGGGCTGAGGCAATGAAATGGCTATTCTTGTTTTGGTTTATTTAAGCAGAAGATCACTCTTCCATATCTTGGATTTGTTTTTGTTTTTGTTTTTTAAAAAATACTGTTTTGGAGGTGGTGAGTAATTCACTCAGGCCCACCATCTTGATTTGCTCGTATTCCCATTCGAACAGCAAACACAGATAGCGTCGCACACCAGCGATTTTGGAAAAAAAAAATCTTGGAGACAGATGAAAGCTGCTAGGAATTGGTGTACCAATCCACATTTTATTCCCTTGTATAGATGGACCCAGAGTTTATGCATCTAAAGGAAAGGGGGGGGGGTAAAGTGACCGAGAGAATGAGAACACAGCAAATAGAAGAGTTTTAGGTGTGAATGGTTTTCAGTGTCTCACTCTCTGTAGTGCTAACATTTCAGGACTGAAGGAAAATTGCATGGGAGAGGCAGAATTCTTACTTGGGAGGCGAATGCCCTTATTTTACACACATCCCTTATCTATCCCCCTAGACCTTTGTGGGGGGGGGCATAATTGGGGTCCCCTAGTGGGGAAATACATGGCCCACACATTAACTGTCCCTGGTCTGCAACTTCAGTAGCCCTAAGACTTGCAAGGTGCAAAGAACACACATACACACGCAAGGCACATAAGAGAAGGTATATTGACATCTTTATATGACCCCTCGAGCAGATAATGGCCAGTTTTCCACAAACCATGAACTTCTCGCCTGTCCCTAGAAGGCAAGGTTGCATTTTCTCAGAGATGTTCAAATTACTACATCTCACTGGGAATCTGAAGCCATCGGAGGTCCTTCTCCTCTTACCCTCCCAGGCTTTTGATTGGAACCATCTGCATTATCTTTCACTTGGGTCATCTCCATCCACCATCCCTGTGAACTCCGAGTGTTTCTCTGGCTGGCTGTTTGAAGCCTCTGTAGGTCACAGACCCCTGAACACAAATCATTTTAGCTTTTTGTAAGGGGAGGGGGGGTTGCTGAGACTGTGAAGCTCTGAAACCTAATCTCCAAAGTATTCCTCCGGCTCATTTCTTCCTGTCTTGAAAGCAAGGAGCTCTCTTTTTGTAAGGGGGTGGGGTGGGTGGGGAAGAGAAACAAGAGTTTGCTTCCAGAGTTCCTTGGCAGCATTGCCACTGGCATGAAGATTGGAAAGGAATCCATAGGGTTTTCCATGTTCCTACGGAAAGGTCTATTTGGCACCTCCAAAGACTAGGAAAAAGATAAAGTACTTCTTGCCTCTGTACCTTTTGGAAACTTGCTCTGCATTTCAGCGAGGACAAAAGTGTACAAATTCAGCCATATTTAACAATGCACATACTGGGGGAAAATGCACAGTCAATGAGAAAAATGCATTTTTAAAAACACACACACACAGATCTTAATACTACAGAATGGTTGTGCGGCATGCCTGTCTTTCCTTCTCTCTCCCTCTCATTGCAAAGGGAAAGGATTCTTGAAAAGAAACAGATGGACAAAATGCTCCTGAGCATGTGCAGAAAGTTTTCCTTACCACACACAGAGGCATGCTGCTGTTAGTCCTAGAACAGGAAGAATAAAAATAAAGACACAGGCTGGCAGATGGCTAGGGACTGATGTCTTCATGAATGGGCTTAGGGAATGAGCAAAAATTGAACTGAGTAGTTTTTCAATGTCCGTATTCTCCTAGGGCAATGGCTCTTAACCTTTTCTTTACCAGGGACTCCCTTTAAATATCTTTTGTTGCCATGTACCCCCAAGACTTAACTCAATATTTAAAAAACAACAACAACAATAATAAACACCATCCCTTAACCCTTCCCTCAGAGGCACGAGAGGGGAGGGAAGACTTTTCTCTTGTTTCTTCCTGCAAATTTGTGGCTGGAGTGGATTGAACAGCAATGCGCAGGCCAAGCCAGACAGCCTTTGCCTTGGGTTCTGTCATGTGGGCTGAGCAGCCTTCAAGCCTTCTCAGATCCCCTTGTGAGGACATCATGGACCCCTGGGGGTCTACAGACAACAGGTTAAGAACCACTGTCCTAGGGGTTGCCGTGAGATTACAATGTAGGGTATCTGTTGCATAACGGTGGAATGACTGATGCATGATGATTCAATGCACAATGCATCTGGACACTCCCCGATCCACATCCAAACACCGGCTAGGAATTTTCAGTGGTCAACATTGCAGCAACAGTGGAGTGATCAACAGTGGAGCACTCTTCCCAGTGCTTGGGTGTACATCTTCACAATTCACTAACAGGGCTTTGTTGCATTCCTGCAACATAGTTACACATTTGTAAAGTTACAAAACACAGACTGCAATATAGGCTCTTAGCCCCAATAAATCTATAATGGGTTACACCCACCCCCAGCTAGAGAACCATAGTGGCATAGTTCAGACTAGAACTTTATAGAGAATTCTAAGCACCTCACCAAACTACAAACCCCAGGATTCTATAAAATGGGGCCACAACTCTTAAAGTGCTATCAAACTGCTACAGCTGTCAGTGTATCTGCACTCCACCTTATGCCAGCTTTGTATCTCTTTAAGTGCCATGGCTCCAGCCTAAGGAATTGTGGGATTTATAGCTTGGTGAGGTGCTTTAAATTCTCTGCTGGAGAGCTGTAGCATCTGGCAATAGAAAATTCTAAGTACCTCCCCAAACTACAAATCCCAGGTTTCCATAAGGTGAAACCATTAAATTTAAAGTGGTATTAAAGTGATATGGAGATTATCAGCTGCAAAACAAAGTGAAACCTGGGGAGGTCGGGAGTACTGTACCACTACAGGTTGGCACTACTGCACAATGCCATCCTCCTCCTGTCCTTTCTCCGTGCTTCCTCCATGCTGGAGGGACGGTAAAGGTGCCACTTTTTATTGATGGAAACTTCCATCAATGAAAAGCAGCACCTTTTTTGTCCCCCCAGCATGGAGGAGGCATGGAGGAAGGACAGGAGGAGGACAGGGTGTGCAGTATCAACCACCAGAAGCGGGATAGCGTCCTCCTTCCAACTTTGCCAGGCTTTTTTAAAGAGCATCTGACAGTCTCCTAGATACAACTGTGCAATAAAAATATACCCTGTGCAATACACAAATATACCCTGTGAAATACTCATAGTGTCAAATGTTCCTGAGGCCCAAGAGCTGAGCACATGGTTAGGACAGTACCCCCTGCATGACTACCGAGTAGTACACAGTGGGGGACCATTGCCTCTTGCTTCCATTTCTGTTCAAAGTTGAAGTCAGAGAAGACTACCAAAAGGGATAAGGCCATGGGAAGCAAGGTAAGGAGGGATGCTCGCCAGTTCCCAGCTGTACATACATTAGTTCTAGCTGAAGAGAAGACAAAGAAGGGGGCAAAGGAAGAATTTGCAGGCTTGGTTAAAGTAATCAGATCAGCGGAATCCACTCTTTGGCCTAAGAAACTTCCAAACAGTTGGCTGTGTAAAGAAGGCAACGGGGCGGTGGGGGAAAGAGAGGGAGGGCAGTTGAAGTTGGTTGCCACAGTGATGGACAGAGAAAAATCTCCAGATTCTCAGAAAATGCTGAGGCTACAAAACTCCAGGGTGAGTGCTTGCAATAGCCCTACCAACTTCATGTTTATTCCTGCATGGCAGGGGGTTGGACTGGATGGCCCCTATGGTATCTTCCAATTCTATGGTTCTATGATTCTATGGACACAAGAAGCAACATGGCATCGTTGGTTTTTGCTACTGTTTTATTTAATCAATGTGATAACATGACTTGACTTCAGACTTTCCTGTCCAGCACATTCCAGGTGTGTTTACTGCATTTCCCATCAGCCCCAACTAGTAGGGCTAACAACTGTTGTAGTCCAGCATCTTAGGATGGAAAGACAAATAGGAAAGAAGCTTGTAACAATTATCAATGGTGTGGTGTGCATTTATCATCCATCGCTTATCATGCTGGAATGCAGAAGGTCTGATTTTCAAGTCAACACAATGCCACATAAGTATGGGACCATTGTCTGAATCCCAAGCGAGCCACTGCCCAGTGAAGCTAGCTAATTCTGAACCAGATAGTCCTATGATCTGAACATGTAGCTTAATGGAAGATCACAGGCTTTGTACCCAAGGATCCCAGGTTCAAGTCCTAATAGCTCCAAGTAGAGCTGGGAAAGACAACTGCCAGAAACTCTGGAGACACAGTTGCTAGTAGCTATACACAGTACCAAGTCTGACAGACCAATGGTCCATCTAAGGCAAGCTTTCTAGGTTTCTCCGTTGGCCATGGAAACCTACTGGGCAGGGCCTCCAAGAGAAATTTGGCAAGGTGGAATAAGATGGATTTGGGAGGAGCTCTTCTCAAAATATTTTTTGTCCTTTCTGGTCGTTTCTGCCAAATAGCTGATTTGAAGAAAAAAAAAAAAAGAACTTGTCAAATGTAGACCCAAAGGACATAGTAAATATATGCTATATAATGAAATGATGGCCTTCTTGGTTATAATGTCAATGTGAGCTGTTGTCAACAACCAGAATTCAGAAGTCTAAGTGGATACACCCCATTTCACAGGGTGAAATGTCATTTCGTAGGAAAAATAGACAGGTCCAGGTATAAAGCCATGAAAAACCCCGAAGAGCTACACGTTTGCTAACCTTTGGGGGGGAAAGGGCAATGGAAGGGGGTGTAAGGTTATTGGATTTGAGTTTTGGTTTTTTTAGTGAGGAGGCTGTCAGAAATTCATGGGCCCCTCCTTGGCTTTCCAGATTCTGGACTGAGGTACTGCACCAGCTGAACCACCCTCTTATAGGCTGTGCCACTCAGTGACCTTGGGGAAGTCACACTCTCTCAGCCTCAGAGAAAGGCAAAGGCAAACCCCTTCTGAACAAATATTGCCAAGAAGCCCCCATAATAGGTTTACCTTAGGGTTGCCATAAGTTGGAAACAGCTTGAAGAAACAACAACAACAAGGCTCTGCAGAGCCAAATGACAGCATAACCTTCACTCAACATAAAATTAATTTATGGAATTGCCATAACTTTATGCATTGCAATAACTTAAACCTTCAGTTGGGCCTTTAGAAATACAGATCGCCTCTCGTTTACATGGGATCGTTACCCGCAGTTTCAGTTACGCATACTCGGCGGGGTGTCTCTCTGGGTATCTGGAGGACCATAGAGTCACACTAGATGTGGTGTCCCTAGGCATTGGGAAGTTCTCCAGCCCAACTCTATGGTCACAGGGCATGGCATCAACCTCTTCTGGAAGTTGACCATAGAGTTGCACGACATGCCTTGAGAGGCATCCTCTCTAGCCATTTCCTAGGTCCCCCAGCATGATTTCATTGTATTCTTTGGTGATTTGCTATTATGCGTGGTTTCGTGTATCTGGGTGACCTGTAGAGTTTAGGCATCCAAAGCAAAGGGGCAACCAAAATGACCACGGCAATGCAGAACACAGCAAATAGAAGAGTTCTAGGGACAAATGATTTTCAGTGTTTCACTCTCAGCAACACTAGATGTTTGGAGACTAAAGGAAAATTTTCAAGAATTCCTATTTGGGTGGACAATGTCTTCATTTACCCCACCACCATCTTTAGCTACATTCCTAGTAGTAAATTTTAATGGGTTACAAACTATGCCAGTAAAGAGAGAAAGAGTTGGGCATGGTGGAGGAAGGGGGGGATGTAGCAGTAATTAAATGTAACTTTTCCTCATGAAAGGGATTTTGCTGGTTTATCTCCTAATGAGATTATGTCACGGGCACAAGTGGCTTGGAGCCTTTTGACTGACAGGCTTCTGTACTTTTATCAGGCAGTGTGACACTAAAACCTTGGCATCTTTTGTCTGCTAGAGTGAGCTAACGGAAATTTGCCAATCCTAATCCCCTTATTCATGTCAGGCACAGAATAGGAGGCCTGGTTCGAAGGCCCACAGTGACAGGATTGCCTCCACCCCCTCATAGTTGGGGGGACATGGGACATCTCAGGCTTTGTGTGTTGTTACCCCAAGCAGGCCTCTCAGGGTGGAGAGAAAAAATACCTCTGACATTTCCAAACACTCCCAAGTCTCCCTATTTAAACAGTCCCTATAGGGCAGGAGGGTCAGGGAGACACTTGATAAAATATAGCAGCATACCTTCCAACTGTCCCAATTTGGCAGGGACAGTTCCGATTGATCCTGCGGCATCCCAGAGTTCCAACTGCTTTTAAATGTCCCAGTTTCTCTCCCCTCCTCCCGCCCACTTTACCCCTTTGGCTTGACTTGACTTTAATTGCTGCAAATGAGTTTAAAGTGCAAAAGAAGTTCACACTGAGTTAACCTTGCTAGGGGTTGCATAGACTTTAGGACTTTATCAGACACACTAAATACAGTGTCATAATGATGCCACATAAACGCGAAAAGGCACGCATACCACATGACGTTGCCCTTTCATGTTTATGTCCTGGCCGAAACCCATGCTTTTTAATTGATGGCTTAAGCTATCAATAGATTCCCCGCAGCACTTTGGTGCCATGTGAAACCTCACACCATTGTACTCACGTGAATGCAGCATGAATGGCCAGTCCAGCATGAACACTTCTGGGTGAGATCATGATAGCCAGGTAAGTGACACACATTTTATGACACCCCCCCCCCGCATTACTTGGAAGTTTTTGTTTTTTTTAGTGTGTCTAGATGACTGATGTAACTTTTTTAGTGTTCTTTTTTTGGGGGGGTTGAATTTCCTGCACAAGCATCTTCTCACGAGAATCTGTGGGATTTTGAACAAGGAAGTGAACGGAGCTCTGTTCACTTCCTCTCTCATTGCTGCGGAAGATTTTGCTTGGAGAAAAGGTAAGTGTGGTGGGGAGCATTCTTTTGCTGGCATAAAAATTGATTTTTTATGTGAGCAGAAGAAAATTTAAAGGGTCTCATCTGATAAAGTCCAGAGTTTAACAGTTTGCTTGAGGCACCTTTCAAGTTGCTTAATTATTTCTCCAAATTACAGTGTAAACATTTGCACCATCCCATGCAATTCTACCCAGAAGTAAGCCTCATTCCTTGCAACAGGACTTACATCCAGGTAAATGCATATAGGATTATAGGCTGCAGCTATTGGGCTACAATATGTTCTGAAACGATAATTTAAAAATAAGGATAACATATTGGGGTGGGGGAGGTCTGAGCCACTCTCAGTTGAGTGACTGGAACAAGGGAGAACCTGAAGGCCAACATTTATTTTGATTGAGGAAACCTAAGCAAAGCCACGGCCCCTGTTAGGAAATGCTGTCAATCCCAGCTCGAAATCTGAGGAAGTCAGGCGGGCAAACAGATGAAGTCCTTATAAACAGCCAAATCCACCCAGCAGCAAGAGTTCGAGCCAAGCAACCCAGCCTTCACTGCCCCATCAATTGCACCTTGCTAGACAAATTACACAAACTTTTCTTTTAGGGGAGGTAGGAAGGGTGGAGAAGAAAGAAGATGGATTCTTTTCGGAGTCTTAAGGTCAAGTCGAGGTTTTTGCTTTCTTTTTTTAAAAAGGAAAGTCTGTTGTTAACAAATAAACATTTGAAGCTAAGAGAGAGCAGAATCCTGTGGGCCTTCCGGGAGCAAAAACGTTGTTATTGTTGGCATCAAATGTCTCCAGTCATACAGGACAGGAATGACAGGCACCAACAGATTGATGTCACGGCAAAACAAACTCCACTTAACATCCTGAATAAAGTTTCTTGGAACACAGGCTCTTCTCTTTGCCCTTTCTCCCTTCCGCCTCTTCCCTCCTTTATTGTGATGGCGATGAGGCCAATCTAAATGATGAAAATACCCCTCATGGAATTTGCTGGGAATACGACCTGTCTAAATGGGATCCTGCATCAATCCACAGTATTCGGAAGGAAGGGATCCCAAACAGCAAAAACAGCGCTGGAAAAGCCTTTGCGGCTTTTTCCATAGTTTTTTTAAAAACAGCGAGGGGTGCACATTCCTGCTCATTAGGACAAGCGCATTCACTTTGAATCACTTTCCTATACGAGAGGAAGCTAGAAGCTGATTGGCCGGGTGAGTGCAGGGGGCAGGACTTGCTAATAGGGCAAGCTCTGCCATGTTGGATTTTCACCTTAGCGATCGCTCACTAAGGACATTTTCAGACATGTCTTACCGTGCTAGAAGCTTGCGGGAAAGCTTCGGCACTGCCGCATGGCAGGGACTCCATTAAGGATGATGCCATCCCTCTGGCAAAATCGTCGTGTCACTTCCATGTAGGATCGGAGCTGGCCACACCATATTTCGCCAGATTTTATTCACGAAAGTTGTCTGTGAATAAAATATGGCGCAGCCAGCTCCAAACCTACACAGAAGTGACACAGATGATTTCGCCAGAGGGATGGTGTCATCTGAAATGGAGTTCCTGCCATGTGGCAGCGCTGAAGCTCTCCCGCAAGCTTCTAGCACAGTAAGACGTGTCTGAAAATGTCCATAGGCAATAAGACGGGGTGTGGGGTTTTTGCTTTGCTATCCTTTTAACTTGAAAAATTGCACTCTCTCTCCAGTGCACCTTAGACAACTTAAAAAAAAAAGTTTGGCAGTGGCAAAGTACTAATGCAAGTAAATCACTCACGGCCGCCATTTGGCATGTGAAGCTTCTGGGGGCTTCTGGGGCCCAAAACACAATTAAGATAAGTTGCTGCTGCTGCTGCGAAATGCCATTACTACAAGGTACTCAATTCCTCCCCCCCCCCATAGACATGTCCAACGTAATTTGCGTAGGTCTTTCTCTCATTCCCTCCCTATCCCAGCTGTACAAGAGCCAGCAGCTAAAGGGAGCAGAAGTTACCACCAGTCGGAAGATGAGGAGTCCCCAAAAAGTGGTAAGGAGGGGAATGAAAATCAGACAGTTAAAAGGTGTGTGGCCTGTGTGTGTCTTATGTATCACTCTCATTTATGTGTCTTCTCCGCTTGACTAGTAGCTTAGAATAGACTTTGAAAGGGATTGATGGGAGGGAAAGAAACTTGAGGTTTAGCTGCAGCCTCAGACAAATTGAAAGTTATCATTCATGTCATTGAATGTATCCGCTCCATGGCCAGGCTAACCAACACAACATCAAAACACCGAAATTTCATTATCTCTCTGTGTTTGTAAGTTGTGGGCATATTTTGTGTGTTTTCCCACTGTATAATAAAATATGATGAGTATTTCTTTGTACACTACATATATAGGTTGCCCCCCCCACTGTATCCGCAGGGGATACTTTCCTGCAGATAACAACAAACCCTATTAAAATAAAGGACTTCTGGTACAAATATACCATAGAGTTGTGTTGGAGGACCTAGTGATTCCTAGAGAGGAAACATCTCTAGGCCTTTTCCAGCACAACTCTATGGTATGTGTCCCTATTTTTTCAGCTGCGGATAACTGAAACCATGGATATTGCTTCTGTGGATACAGGCTGTGACCTGTATATAGATATATGGTATTAGAAAATTACAGAGAAATTTTTTGTACTTACATAGATGGCCAGAATCCTATTGGTGTCTTACACATGTGTAAGTTCCTGTCTGAAAGTCCTTGGACATTTTTGTCTGATGTGGCCTGGCCACATGGGGCTCTAGGTGGCAGAAGAAGAATCACACATGTGGCAACACGCAAATGGGTGTGCATTGCACAGTGATGTCCATGTGCATAGTGCATGAGTGCACATTGTGCACAGATGCTCATGCACATTTGATTGTGCATTCAGTTCCACATTTGGTGTCTTGGTTCATAATCCCATTCAACACAATAGTTGTGCACCACAATTAATGCATAATTCCACACACACTGTGCAACCTAGATATCAGATCTCAGCCTATACAGCCACACATATATAGCGTGGAAAAAACACACAGCCATAGCTAGCTTTACTTATAAGGTCCATCCATATTATAAAAGTAGCTCCCTTTAGAATTAGTTTTCAAGTATTATTTCACAAGGAGTAGAAACATGATGTCCACAGTTTGAACGAAACTAGGAAACCCTTCACCTCCCCCTATTAATTGACAGCTGAGATGGAATAGGCTTCTGTCTGAACTTGAAAGCCTCATTGTTATATATGACGTAGTGTTGATGTTGTTCAGCCTTGCTCAACCTGCTGCTATCCAGATGTGTTGGCTACTGATGTGGAAGTTTGCAGTCCAACACATCTGGAGGTTGCCAGGGTAGGAAAATCTGGCATTGGTTTTTGCACACTAATACCTAACAGCTGATGGGAAAGAACAGGGCCAACTCAATATATTCTGCTACCAGAGGCAATGGACCAAGATGGCATTCATCTCCCCATTCTGAGCCCAGAAGCCCTAGAACACAGGTGGAAGGATATCACCCAATACACCTTGAATACCCATCATCCAAGGCACCCAGAGGCAAACAGATGTGGGCCAAAATCATGTTGTTTATTCTCAACTAGTGTAGATCCATTGTTGAATGGTGAGTCAATTAACAGGTAAAACCCACTCGTTTACTCTAAATGGGATTAACCATAGAATTTAGGCCATGGAGTCCAGGAACCAAAGCCAGAAAGCTGCTGTCACTACCATCATCTGACCCCTGTGCTGGTCTCCTCACTCTACCTAAAGCAAGGGCCAGCCCTTTGAAAGAACATCCATTGGAAAGTGTGAAGAGCTGCCACTGGTCAGAGATGACAATGTTGCAAGGACAATCAATCACTAAGTTATTTCTAGGTGGACTCTTTCAGTCACTTTCACAGCCAATAGTCATTAATAAATGGCTCTCCCCTCTTATCCAATAGGTTGAATTCTAAAGCTCTTTGTAGTCCTGACAAGTGAAAGAGAAACATTAAATAAGACGATGTTGCATAATGAAAAGAGAAATATCCGAGACTGTGAATCACCCAGATCCTGAATGCATGTTTATTGTTATAACATGTCAGCAAGATGGGTAATTGCAACTGTGGAAGGAAAAAAGTTTCAGCCTCAAACCACATCAGAATCAGCGACTCCAGAGGACGGCTTTGCATTCTCTCAACTATTCCAGTTAAATAATTGAAACGCCTGCTGTAGGGCAAATTCACACGCAAACGGGTGAGTAACCCCACCTCTCATTGCTCACCGACGCACATGTGAACATCCTCATTCATGGCGAGACTAAACCTCTGGCAGTGAAACTCCTTTTTACAACATCTTTATATGCCTGACCATCCTCCCTCTTCCTCCTCATCCTCTGTCTAGCTGGACATTTTAAAAGCAGCATCAGCACTGGGAAGACAGTGAAGGCGGGCTGGAGAAACACAGACTTTCAGTGTCAGGTTGCAAGCAGTGTGTCTACTGTAAACAATGCAATAAATTTTGAGCTGGGGGAAAAGCCGGATTTGGCTCTAGCTGATCTGACTATAGCCATGTGTGCTTACTTACAATGGGCAAGGCAAATAGCAGCTGTCACCAAAATCCCTTACTGAGCATGTGTGAACAGCAGGACAAAGAGAAATGTGGAAAGCAGATAAGCCTGCTTCACCTTGTAGCAAAGGTCTGCAAGGTTGGCCACCAAAATAGAAGTAATAAAAAAGCTCTCAATAAATGGACACCAAAGATCCATCTATCTGTTAAATGATGATGGGCAACTTCAAAGCCTTTTCTTTCTTTCTTTCTTTCTTTCTTTCTTTCTTTCTTTCTTTATGTCGGTATTGTTAGTTTGTTGTTAATGTCACCATTGTTGCAATAGAAAACTCTTCAAATAGAAGTTTGTGTCCTCTGTTAATTTGGATACTTTGCTATCTTATATTCTCAGACCAGAATCCTATTGTTAATCTCAACTAGAGTAGACCCATTGAATCAATGTGACTTACCTACATATCAGCTCATCATTCAACAAGTGATTCAATAGGTCTGTTCTGATTGGAGATAACCAGTAAGATTCAGGGTTCAGGATGTGTAAGATGATAAATCAAACCAGTAGAGCTGGCATTTACAATTTTGTACCTGCCTGAAATTTTAAAAAAAACAAAAACCAACAAGACAAATATTAGTAGCATGGCTTCAGCTCACATTTCAAAAATGAAAATGCACATTCACACTTGGCATTCAAGTTGTCTTAAGGGCATTTCTTGCTGTTGTTAAAATATTTTGTTCTGTCTTTATGGAACAGAGGGGCTTAACTGTGGTCTTGGACTGTGAGCCTCATAAAAAGAGGTCCCTTGCAACTTTCCCCAGAATATTTTACAGTGAGGTTGTACAGACAATGAAAATAGTCCTCATAGAATTCACAGAGAATATGATGTGTCCCAACACAATCCGAACAAGATTCACAGTATTTGGAAGGAGCCGGGGTTAAAAACTCCACAAACAGTGCAGTAAAAGGATTCACGGTTTCCCCCGAAGTTTCCTGGAAAATGTGTGTAGATGCTCATTTTCACACATGTGGACATCCGAATTTGCATTGCTGTGCATTTTAGCTCTATTGCCCTTTATCAGAGCATGTGGCTTCTCCATTTGTGCAAATAGACAAAATAATGGAGGCATAATAGTATCGCTGCAAATGGGCGAAAATGTGCACCCACTCACAGTATAACATCATGTCTAGACAAGCCCAACATATAGGATAAATGTAAATGGGACAACTTGCACAATGGGACAGCTAGTGCTTCAGGGATGTTGTCTATGGTCACAGTGTTGGCTCTACTGGTGCAGGTATATCTCCACTCCCCTCCTGAAAATATGAACATTGTACAATGCCACAATTCACCTTTATGCGGTCGTGAATCAGTTTACAATGATGTAACAGGATGCCAGTTGATACTTCCAAGTTGCAGAATGTTTTCTGAATGTTTGCTATCGATATTTTACAGCCAATGATCTTAAATGTGGATATTTGGTATCTGACAGTTGCTCCTTGGCACCTAATACTATTTCTGGTATTTTGTTGGCAGGTTATGACATTTCTGGCTTTACGTCTGCCAGAAAAGCATTTTAAAAAACCTAATGAGATGCCAGTGTGGCTCAGGTTCATATTTCCAAAGTGAACATTCCCATGCCCATGGGGAATTTTGTTTTATTTTCATTTTGGGTTAAAATCTGTTTGCCCCCACCTTGCTATCACAGAAATAGTTAGTCGTAAATCATCAAAACAATATAAAAGGCATAAAAATAATAACAGAGACGAGAATAATTTGGAAAAGAGCTGACGCCACCAGAAAGAAGCACAGTACAGCAGCACATAAAGAGTGACATTGTGCAATTTGAAATTTGGCATGATTTCAAAAAAAAAATTTTTTTTGACTAATCAGATTTGTGCAGTGATATGATCTTTAGCTTTAATGCAAAACGTCTTTAAACTTTAACTTGAACAATCCTCCTCCACCACCCCCGCCGCCACCATTTATCATTCCCATTTCTTCCGGCAGTACTACAGCTGAGCTGTGTGATTGGCAGTTTCACATGCCAATCGCTCCTGCTGGATTGTACCATTTCAGACTGCAGGGTCTAGGAAGGAAAAGATGTAAAGTGTTTCAATCCTTGTTTTTCTTTTCTTAAAAAAAACCCCACCACTATGCCAACTTTGTCAGGGAGAATTTAAGAGCAAAATCCACATGGATTTTAACTCTGCTGCATGAAAACGGAGCTCCTAAAAGACTCAGGGCTCATGCTTAGAAGAACTCATACAACACTTCCCAACTCCCCTCTAAACTCTGCCCCCCAGTCAAATACAGATATATTTCCCAACAAGTTGAAACAAATCATGTCTCCTTTCCCAAGGTTTTAGGGTTCTGAGCAAAGCATCACAGTTCTATCAATCATAGTTTGCCTTTCAGTTAAAAGGGCTTTCCCTCTCTCAGTAGAACACTCTGTACAATGAAATTAATAATACTAACAGCCCATATCCTCTATCACAGTCTATGTTAAGTGTTTACAGTGGGCTTGCCTGATCCGTGGGCTAGCCATCCACAGATTAGCACATCAGTGGATTACCACCCCCTCCCATATTATTCAATGGAAGTGCATGCACGCTGCCATGTCAACGCACAACCGTGTGAATGCTCCACCATTGATTAAAATGGGGCTTGAGCCTCTGCATTTTTTTCTATCTGCAGTGGTGCCCAGAACCAAACCCCCATGTATGGGAAGGGCCCACTATACTTGGCTACGTGACAGAGGGGCCAAGAAAAAGAGTTAGAGAAAAAGATGCATAACATGACACTGGCAAGAGTGCTGCATTGGCATCAGGCTCTACTGATGTGCATCAGCACTCCCTAGCTGATGTCCCAATGGGACTGATGCACAATTTGTCCTGATGCGCATAAGGCCTATGGCACATCAGTTACTTCAGTGGCTCCCCTGCACAATAATCTAACAGCAGCCCTTTACTGGATGCAGACATTATGAAGCTGCCCAATTCTAATTTCTGCAGACCGACGGCCACTTACAACGAGGTGACATCCCCAACAAAGTTCCGGCCCAGACGTACAACTAATAAAATCATGAAACAATGATCCATGCATATGAAGAAAAATGGAAAACACATTACTAATGTCTCTTTTTTTCTGCCCCAACGCAGCTTTCCTTAAACTGTTGCATTCCAGATGTTGGCAAAGGATGGTAGAAGGTCTCATCCAACACATCCAAAGGATGGAAGTAGAGAGCAAAAATTTCTAGATATTTTGAAGTCATTTTGAAAACACAAGGGGGATAATATTCCATTCTAACTTTTTTTTCTGAAAATTTCATTTTTTTCAGTTTCTCCCCATATTTTGGAGGAACAAACTGAAAAGTTCAGAAAACAATTAAAAATGCAATGTCAGCACCCCTTTGCAGAATTGAAAGTCGCTTTGTTACTTTAGGGGCATAAAATGCATAAATGTATTGCTTGTCTTAGCATGAAAGTATACTGTTTGCTATATTAAAAGTACAGGCATTCCCACCCACCACCCACCAGAAAATAATTACAGACTGAATTCATTTTTAATTTTACTGATGCAGCTACAAGGTCCTGGACAGTAAGGAATCCCTGGACTGTAAGAAACTATTTCTTGCTCGTTCATGGGGAGCTGGCAAAAACAACTCTCAATACAAACAAGAAGAGACAGCCAACCTTCGTAAAACAAAGAAAATTATTTTGTCTCCACTAGTTCTCCATAGTGCCAAGCAGACCTCAAGCACTCATTCCCATAAAAAGAAATGAGAAGAGGCCAACAAAGACCAGGACTAGCAATGATGTGAGATGCTATACACAGGCTTACATAGATGTTTGCCCAATAGATAGCTTTTAGAAATAATGGAGAGAGGTGAAGTAAATACATAAATGTGTTAGAATCATAGAGTTGGAAGAGACCACAAGGGCCATCTAGTCCAACCCCCTGCCCTGCAGGAATAAACAATCAAAGTATTCCCGACAGATGGCCACCCAGCCTCTGTTGTTTGTTGTTGTGGGCCTTCAACTCATTCCTGACATTTTTTCTTGGTTTTCTTGGGAAGATTTGTTCAGAGGGGGTTTGCCTTTGCCTTCCTCTGAGGCTTTAAGAATGTCACTTCCCTAAGTCACCCACTGGCTTTACATGGCCGAGTGGGGATTTGAACCCTGTTCTTCAGAGTCATAATCCAATGCTCAAACCACTACACCACACTGGCTCTAAATACAGGGACACCTTGTTCTAAATATTTATATTCTTTATTCTAAAGGTGCATATTCCATAACCCATTTTTAAATATTTTCCCCTCCACATATGTCCCAGGGCCCATCTATATGAGGGGTGTGTGTGGACTGATGCGTATTCATGCAAATTCAAAGCAGGATTGACATGTCCTAATGATGACGGAAGAAATCTGTCAACCAACCATCTTGGAGAATTTCAAAAAAGCCATCAAAACGGACCTCTTCCGGCAGGCCTTCCTTGAATAGAATAGACTATTTTAATGGATGCTTCTCCCTCTTTTTATATTTCTTGTTTTATGCTTATGTTTTTATGTTTGATGTTATAGTTTAAAGTCTTAGGGTAGTATTTTATATTAATGGTGAATTCGCCAATTATTTTTAAATATGTATTATTATATGTAATTTTAAGGGGGGGGGGTAAATTATTTTAAGTTATTACTGTCGCTATGGATTCGTTTGTTCTATATCCAATTGTAGTGAGCCGCCTTGATTGCCGAATAGGCAAAAGGCGGGGTACAAAAATAAAGTGATGATGATGATGATGTTTGGCAAAACGGCAGGCATGTGAGGCTATCCACTTTTGCTGTCCCAATGGGCATGCCTGCAATTCAAAATGGCAGCTGCGACTCGTGTTTTTATTTTCGCCAGTTGCCACTGCCTAACTTTTTTTTAAAGGCATTTCTGAGATGTAGATGTGTGAGAGTGCACTATTCTGCCTAAATAAGCATAAAAAGAAAAAGGTTGCTTCGTCACATGATTGCTCCCTTGCTAAAGCGAAAATCCAAGATGGCAGTTTCAGGACACTTGCCTTCTAAGCAAGCCCTGCCCCCTGCTCCCAATCAGCCAATCAGCATTCTACATCCACTTTTCTGGGGTATGCGAATAAATGCAATCGCCTGTCCTAATGATCACCAATGCACATTCTCCACTGAGTTTTTAAAAAACATTAGGGAAAATCCCAAAGGCTGTTCCTTTAGGGTTTATGGTGGATTTGGACCCCCCTCCTTCCGAATATGGTGGAATTATTCAGGATTCCATTAGGACAGGTAGGATTCTAAGTGAATTCTAAGAGGGTTATTTTCACCATTTTAGACAGACCCCCAGTTTTCATCTGTGAGATGTTGGAGGGTATGGATGTGCTGATGTGAGATGGAGGGGCTCACCATCCGCACCACTGCTCTACCCCCTCAGTGGAGCTGAATTCTGAACAGACATATCTAAAATGGAACCATAACTTTCATTAGGATTTGTAGGCCCACCCTTTCTACTTTGAGCGCAATTTGCTACAGTCTTTTCCTCACGCATTTCAAAAATGACGGCTGCTTTTCATTATTTTCCTTCCACCCTCCCACTTTTGCCTAAGTCTCTTGCGACAGTGAAGTTTTGACATCTCGAACATAATCCAATGTCAGGTCTCATTAAAGGATGCTGAAAGGCTAGTCCAACTCCCCAATCCACCCCCATGGATCCTTAAAAAAAAAAAAAGAACAAGTATGTCATAGGATTTTCTTATTACTAAAGAATATTTCATACTATTTCTCACTTTCCTTTTTTTAAAAAAATGGTCTGAAAGTTTTAACTATTTGAAGGAATTATGATTCTTGTCTATATTTTGGCCTTTAAAAAAATAATCTAGACCAAGCTTCCAAATGGCATTGACTCCAATTCCCATCATCCACCAGCCAGCCTGGCCCATTTGTTAGGGATAATGGGAATAGCAGTTTTTCAACAGCTGGTGGGCCATAGGTTCTACAGTCCTGAGCTAGGCAAATATAGTTTGTCTACAATCAATAACTGACAGTTGAAAAGCATTGCATTTGAGAGCTGGAAGGGACCTTAGAGACCATCTAGTCCAGTAGAGGATGTTCTTTATCACAGTGAGGATTACTGTCAACCATGTTATCTCTCCCTATGAGCCTGCTCAGGCCCTGAGATCTTCACGAGAGGCCCTTCTCTGAGTCCCACCATTTTCAAAAGCACAGCTGGTGGAAACATGAAATATAGCCTAGCCTACTTGGTGGCTGCCCCTAGTTTCTGCAAATCCCCTCCAAGCAGGCAGATATTTTCTTTTTATTCCCACCTAAGAGGCTACTGTATCTTTTTAAGCCTAAATACCCTTAAAGGCACCAAATCCTGTCTGATATTGGAAGCTAAGCAGGGTCAGCCCTGGTTATTACTTGGATGGGAAACCACAAGAAAAACCAGCTACTGTGGGCTGTATTTCAGAGGGAAGGAACTGACAAAGTCACCTCTGCGTATACCTTGCAGAAGAAAACCCTATGAGTCACCATAACTCAACAACTAACTTGAAGGCACATACACGCACACGTATTCTTTTTTTGTTGTTGTTTTTCAATTGCTTTTTATTATTTTGATGGTATATTTTTAATTGTTTTGATATTGTTAATGGTTGAATTCTATTTTAATATTGATCTTTTGTATGTTTTTAGTTCTATGGTATTCGTTTTCACTTGTAAGCTAACTTGAGTTCCAGTTTTGGGAAGAGCATAGGGTATAACTAAAATTTTATACCTTTTTCCCCCTTTCCCTCCCCCCTCTATTTTTAACATATTTAAAAATGAAATTCCATGGGATGGGAGGAGAATTTCACAAATACTGTGGGTCTGTGTGTGTATATATATATATATATATATATAGTATGTGTGAGAGAGTAAAAGAGTTTAAAAATCAGGTATTATTAAAGTCAAGAGCCAGTGTAGTGGTTCCAGAACTGGACTAGTGCGCTTGACTAGACAGGAGTAAATACTGCTGAGTGATGCACATTAGCTCACCTACGCAGCAGCTCCTGGTTGTTTTCACAATGTTTCAAAAAAAAGTTGTCTGTGCAGTGATATGAAGTCGCATTCACATGAAACCATCTCGCACATCAAAATGGTGGCCGCGAGTATGAGGCACTATTGTTTCCCACACTCTCATCGCTGCTGCAGATTTTGAAAAAATTCTGTCTTTAAACGGGTAAAAAGGAAACCTTCCGCTTATTAAAAGAAACTTTTTTTTCACCTTTGCATTGCAAAGCAGCGCACACTCAATCCTCTGGAAGGCCAAAATGGTGCTTCCAGATGGAGTTACAGGAAAACCCACCCTGCTTGCACGATGGACCAATGAACTGTCAACTTCCTCCAGGCTCAGAATACGCAGCTCTGCAGACTGGTCATTCAGATAAGCAATAATGCACAGCACTGCATGGTATAAAAAAAACTTTGTGGAAAACCACGAAGCCCCCTAACATGCATTAAATTGGGGGGAGTTGCCCCCTCCCACCAAATAAAGCGAATCTCCTGCTCAGCTCATTAGGACTAAAGGTATTCTCCACAATTGCTATGAGGGGTATTTTCACCATCTAGACAACCCTAGGAGACCTGGGTTGGAATCCCTGCTCAGCCATGGAAACCCATTGAATGACCCCAGTCAAGTCATTCTCAGCTTCAGCCTCCACGGAGTTTTTAAAAAACGTCGGAGAAAGCCCCAAAGGTTGTTCCCTCAGAGTTTATGGTGGATTTGGCTCCCCTCCTTCTGAATATGGTGGAATTATTCAAGATCCCATCAGGACAGGTAGGATTCTAAGCAAATTCTAAAAGGGTTATTTTCACCATTTTCACCACACCTCCTCTGACTAAATCCTGCCAAGAAAACCCTATGATAGGTTCCCAATATATGAGTCAACGTGAAGGCATATTACAACAAGAAATTTGCAAAGCAATCCAAGCTTACAACTGCTCTATTTCTGCATTTCGCCAACAATGCATGAAAAAAAATTGTACTCCCTACAATTCACAGGTCCAAGCCAAAAAAGAAAGAGGGGGAAGGCAAACAACACCACACATTCCAGAACTATGGCAAATGTCCATGCAACAGCTGATCAGGATTTTCTGACACAAGATCCCAATGCAGGCCTGTGTTCGCTGGGATTAATTGGAAAAGAAGACTTCTTGCTTCAGAGGGATGCAAATTTTCTAATGCCTCGTCCTTGGAGAATGGCCATGAACCATGCCCTCTATGTGCCGTATCTATTACCACACATACAGGCACAATAGGGGGGATCTTTGTTCCTTTGCTAAATGAACCTGGTGGCGACCTCAATCTCCCTCTCTCCCATAAAGCAAACCATTCTTTGTTCTGCAAAACAAGACAGGAGCAGAGATTAAGGCAGCCCCTCCTGGCTCTTCTAAGTTTTTCCAAGGTGGCAGTTACAAAATGACAGTACTAAATGTTACCAGAGGAGGAGAGAGGACGAGGGAGGGAAGGAAAGATGTAATGTTTATGTAACCTGGAACATTTTGATCATTCCAAGAGGATCAAAACAAAAGCAAAACCCAACCTGTTTCTATGAAGCAGAGAGGAAGGAACAGCCTAACATGAAGGAACATCAATGTTTGGTTATAGAGGGGAATCCATCCAAACCATAGACTATTCTTCGGCTTTTAGGCTCACGGGTTTAGATTTGGGATAAGTGAGTGATTGCTGTCATTCGTAAACATCTTAACTATAGATATGCACACGTACAGAAAGAGAGATACATAACAAAACATACATACAGGTCAACCTCCATATCCACGGATTTAATAATTAGGTTCCTTATTATCCATGGTTTCAGGTATCCATGTGGGTGGGGTCTTGGAATGTATGCCCTGTGGATATGAGGGTTGACCTGTATGTGATCTTATATCAAAACATTGTGGTCTCTGCCTTCTTCCGTCAAAGAGCATATTAATAGCTTTTAATTATTTTAATTGGTTTAAACCTAAACCAAACTGTTAGTCTAGAGCAGACCCATCAAATCAACTGGGATTACCTAAGTGTTGACTTATTCAACAACTGATGCAATGGCAATTGCCATATTTGCCTAAATCCAATCATCGATCCCATCCCTGAGTAAGACTCACTGGATCAATGGGGCTCACCTAAGTGTTGGCTTACTGAGCGCTCATTGATTTTGTTAGTCTATTCTAGTTAGGATCAGCAGTTGGATTTAGGCCATTGGATCCACAGATGAGTAGAGAAATAGATAGCTAGACCTGTGCACAAACATCCACATCAGAGACAATCAGTTGTAGAAACCAGGCCAGTAGTAGTGCTGCTAAAAGCAACTGAATTGCTAAAGTGATATAATAATAATAACTGCTTGATCCTTTATGAAAACAAATATGTCAATGCAATGTTTATTCATTAACTTATTTCACTACAGTCACTTTCCTAACATACCTCCAATAGAAGCCAAGGCAGAACAAGTTGCCAGAGAATAACCACACCTCAGCTGTAATGCTCTTTGCGTGACCCTCCCTCCCTCCCTCTCTTTTCCATTCTCTCTGCCTTGCCTACATCAAAGGGTTGTTAGGAGGACAAGGAGAAGATGGAATGTGTCCAGAGAAGGGTGAATAAAATAGTGAAAGGCCTAGAAACCATGCCCTATGAGGAGCAGCTTAGGGAGCTGGGTATGTTTAGCCTGGAGAAGAGAAGGTTAAGAGGGAACATGATAACCATGTTTAAATATTTGAAGGGATGTCACACTGAGGATGGTGCAAGCTTGTTTTCTGCAGCTCCAGAAACTAGGACATGGAGCAATGGGTTCAAACTCCAGGAAAAGAGATTCCGCCCAAACATTAGGAATAACTTCCTGACAGTAAGAACTGTTTGGCAGTGGAATACACTGCCTGGGAGTGTGGTGGAGTCTCCTTCTTTGGAGGTTTTTAAACAGAGGCTGGATGTTCATCTGTTGAGAATGCTTTAATTGTGTATTCCTGCATGGCAGGGGGTTGGACTAGATGGCCTTTGTGGTCTCTTCCAACTCTATGATTCTATTATTTGATAGGATAGCATGTATGATGAAGATACGAAAGATTTTCTATATGCCATCATAAATCAAAACTGATTTATACGATTTATGTAGACTGTGGTCATGAATTCAGAAGAAGCCTAGGACTATGAAGGGCAGCTATGAAGGGACTAGAAATGACCCTCAAGCATAAAGATGAATCATTGAATACCAGAGTCAGGATTGCCCATGCCATAGTATTTCTGATTTCTAAGTATGGTTGTGAAAACTGAACAGTGAAGAAAGAAAGAGAATCAACTCATTGGAAATGTGGCACAAAAAGACAAATCAATGGATCCATGAGCAAATCAAGCCTGAACTCTCCCTAGAAGCCAAGATGACTAAACTGAAGCTGTTGTAGTTTGGACATATCATGAGAAGATGGGACTCACTAGGAAAGACAATAATGCTCAGTAAAGTGGGAGGCAGTAGGAAAACAGGAAGACTGCATTACAGGTGGTAAGACTCAGTTAAAGATGTCATGGCCTTAACTTTGCAAGACATGAGCATGACTGTCCATAACAGGATGTCTTGAGAGGGGGGGTCTCTCATTCTCAGGGTCTCCCTAAGCTGAATATAACTTGATAACACTTAACCACAAAAAAAAAACATACACTGCAACTGTGAGAATGCACAAGAGTGAGAAAGAAAATGACCCCTGATGTGAGAAGCAAGAGGGAGCATGTGTGCATGGACCACAAGCCAGCAAAATCACCATTTGGTATACGACATGTCCAGATCAGTCACTGTCTATTAGAGGATATCCTCAGGTAACACCAGGAAAGAGTCAGTAACCTTGGACTGGCTTTTCCTCCTTTCACTCCCAGCTCTATTTGGCACCCCTCTCTCTTAGCCATTATTTTAAACTCTCAATACCTTCCTCGAGAGCTTGGGCAGAAAAGTGATATTTATCATGTGGTCCAGAAGTGACACACAGGCACAAGTGGCCTGACACATTCAGGGGAAGAGGAGAAGACTCTGATGTTCATACTGAAAGGCAAAGGCCATGTCGTTCCATTTTCTAGTAAAGCAGAGGCCATAAACCTACCCTTACATAGGGAATTCCACAAACATGGAGCCACTCCGGGAAGCCTCCTTTGACGCTTCTGATATCTGACAACTCCCTCCTTCGAAGCTTGCACATTAAGGAAAGTTCCATTCATTCAACAAGGGCTCTGCTGTTTTCTCAGTTCTTCTTGCCTACAGAGGCTTGCTTGACTGGCCATGTATGCATGTGGTGTTTGCAAAGCAAGCTGCAAGTGGGGAAAAGGCACCAAGCTGATTGAAAGACTTTGCAAGCAACGGGCACGCACAGACAGGCCCAAACAAGCCACTGTAATGCCCTCCTGTTCCCTACATGGGTTCTGCTTTTTGATCCATTCCAGTTTCTGATGATGCTGCAGTCTCTAACCTGTTGGAGAAGCAGGGGCCTCCTGTACAAAGAAAGACCCTGTTTCTTGCCTCATCCAGTCTGATATAGCAGTGAATTCAAAAGTGATAGTAAGGCCCGGGCAGGTTTATATAAGTGGCAAATAAGCACCATGGAAAAAAATAAAGCCAGAAGACTCCAGTAGAGATGCCAAGTACGAGAAACAAGAGGTAAGGCAGTGCAAGGCTGCAACATTGGATGTGAAGACGGGAGATCCAGGTTCTATCTAGCTGTACCCAGTGTAATATACACCATTATACAGTTGTCCCTCCGTATCCACAGATTTGGTATCCACGGATTTAAGTATTCATGGCTTGAAAATATTCTTAAAAAAACAATAATCCAAAAAAGCAAACCTTAATTTTGCCATCATATATAAGGGATACCAGTTTGCTCTGCCATTGCATATAATGGGACTTGAGTATTCACGGATTTTAGTATTGGGGGGGGGGGTTCCTGGAACCAAACCTCAGCGAATATGAAGCCATGAATACTTAAATCCATGGATACCAAATCCGTGGATACGGAGGGACAACTGTATATACGGATAGAGCAAGTTGTAACCAGGGGCGGGAGGGATAAGAGCATTCCTACCCAAATAAGAATTTTGCTTCCAATGGCATTTTCCTTCAGTACCCAAATTGCCAGCATCACTGTAACTTATAATTTCAGTTGAGCATTTAGAAATACAGTTTCATCAGCCCCACAAAAAGGGGCAGGCAAAGCAAAAAGGGGAATGTGAACACACATCAAGTAGAAGGGATGTCAGCGTGAATGCTTTTCAGTGTCTTTTGAGGGCTAAAGGGACATTTCATTGGGGGGGGGAGCAGAATGTTTATTGTCCTCATTTTCCCCTCCCCTCCATAGCCACACCCCTGATCAGAGCCATGTGTATAGTGTGTGCATCTTCAAGTCACCTGTCAACTTATGGCAACCCCATGAATTTCATGGGGTTTTCTTAGGCAAGGAAGACTCAGAGGTGGCTTTGCCAGTTCCTTCCTCAAAAATAGAGCTTACTGCACCTGGTATTTGTTGGCAGTCTCCCATCCAACTACTAACCAGGTCTGACCCTGCTTAGCTTCCAAGCTCAGACACAAACTGGTGCCATTAGGGTATAAAGCTGGCTCCCTCAAAAAGCTAGTGAGAGAAACAAGACTGAGGTAGATTTTCATCGTTTTGGCTGTAGAAATCCTCCTGGTGTCACCATTGCTTCCTGCCTTTCAAAAGCCACAATCAATCAAGTATCTCCAAAACTTGGACTGTGGGGATATATCTATTAAACAAGAGTCCGGGATATAAGTCGCAGTTGCAGTCCAGAGTGCCGGTTCTAATGGTATGACCAAGAGGGAAGGCGTACAGATTTGGACAACACTCTTTTCCATGAAATGGTTCTCAAAACTGAGAAGAGGGAATACTTAACACAGAGCTTTATTTTGCTTCCAGGGTATTGCGGTAAGAAGGAGACCAATGACAACTCAAGACAGCTACACCTGTATCACCTTCCTTCTTGTAAGAACCATAATATTGATTTACAAACTTAAAATGCCTCATATTCCTTTCCCTTTCTTGAAAAGACATACACGCAGGGAATGTTTCGATAATGTACACAATGTCATCACTGACAAAGAAAAGGAACCTCTGATGATTAATTCATTTGGGCTTCAAATCTATGTATGTTTGCTCAAAAGTAAGCCCTGTTGACTCACTGCCAAGCAAATATTCATCAAATGGACCTATCTCCTCCCCACCACCACCACATTTATTTGAGTGGAAAAAAATACAAATTGCAAGAGTTAAATTTTGGCTATGGATGTTATCAGATCACCCCTGCCATTAATGTTCATTTGCCAGCATATTTTGTGGCATTTTTATGCTGTCAAAAGACCCCCCCCCACCAGACCTACCATAAGCAGCAGCAATGAGGCATCTCCAGCATAAACGGAGCACAAATGGTGCTCCGTTTACTTCTGCGGTTGAGATCTTGTCGATTCTTGCGAGAAGACACAAGCTCAGCAAATTTTAAAAATTGAGCAAAATTAACACATAAAACCTAAACCAAAGCACAAAAACACACTTAAAAAGTCCCAAGTGAACTGGGGGAGGGGGTTTCATAAATGCATCACCTACCTGGCTGTCGTAATCTCACCCGGAAGTGTTCTGCCAATTGATGCTGTATTCACTGAGCACAATGGCACAAAGTTCAGATGCTGGAAAGCGCCATGGGAGATCAATTGATGGCTTGTCCCATCAATCAAAAGGAATGGGTTTTAGAAACTATATGATCGCGAAAGCATGACCTCATCTTGTATGCGTGCCCTTTCGCAATCATTAGGTGTGATTTTAATAATAATAATAATAATAATAATAATAATAATTGCCTGGTCTCATAAAGTCCTATGTAAACCATCAAAATTTGCAGCTTGGTGCATTAGAAGATAATCCCAAAGTGACAATCACCTAACACCCTTTGTTAAGATGAAGTACAGTTGGACCCCCCACCGCTGTATCCGTGGAACCAATATCCATGGTTTCAGTTATCTGGGGGACACAAAATAGGGGACACATACTATAGAGTCATGCTGGAAAATGCCAAGAGAGGCATCCTCTTTAGGCATTTCTAGGCCCTCCAAAGCAACTCTATGGTATGTTTTTACTGGAAGTCCTTTATTTTAATAGGGTTCTCTGTTATCCATGGTTTCCAGTATCCACAGTAAGTTTGGGAACCAAACCCCCATGGATATGGAGGTCCAACTGTACAATGCTTCAAGAAGAGCCAACATGGTGTAGTGGCTTCAGTGTTGGACTGCAACTCCAGGGACTTTTTCGGACAAGTAAAATGCAGCGCAAGCAGCCTCACCACGTTGCGAGGCTGCAGCGCTGCCGGGCGTCCCTTTCGGATGACACCCATCCCTGCCGGTATTGTTGCGGTACCGCAGGGACATTTGAGTGGAATATTTTGCCGATTTTTACTCACGATCGTTTCACGTGATCGTTGATCGTGAGTAAAAATCGGCAAAATATTCCACTCAAATGTCCCTGAGGTACCGCAACAGTACCGGCAGGGACGGGCATCATCCGAAAGGGACGCCCTGCAGCGCTGCAGCCTCGCAACATGGTGAGGCTGCTTGCGCTGCATTTTACTTGTCCGAAAAAGTCCCAGGAGATCAGAGTCCAAATCCCTGCTCAGTCATGGAAACCAACTGAGCAAATACGCTCTCTCAGCCACAGAGGAAGGCAATGGTTTACCTCCTCTGAATAAAACATGCCAAGAAAAACCATAAGCCATAAGAGTCAATATGAAGGCACATGACAATACTTTTGAAGAATAGTGAGGAGAGAAGGATAGATGAAATTAGATTTTTATTGAATCAAGTCACTTGATAGGAAGCATACTATAAGCCATAGGGTCACCATAATGGGTCACAGGATTGCCATAAGTAGGTATCAGCTTGAGGCCACATAACAACAACAATGCCACAAAGCAACGAGCAAGCTTTCAGCTTCTCCAGAACTTGCATACATCCATCAGATAATATAAACACACTTTCTGAAACACTTGTATTGGAATACGTTAATTTTAACCCCTAAATGCAGACCACCCATCCCTAGAAGTATATCACGGCTACCTCTTAGTCAATAATGCATTTGTTGCCAAGCACACTCGCAGGTCATAAAGAATTAGATGCAGCCACAGTGTCTCTGTGCAACCACCTACAGGTGAAATGCAGTGCCTCAAACCAGTTCTGCGCATGATGCGTGCAAAAACAAAAGAGTTTGATTAGAACAAGACATGAGTGAGAGGACCCAAGTTTCACTTGTGGCCTCCGGACCAGAGGCACTGCACACAGAAGCTCTTGATCTGGGCTTGATATTATCTGAGAATCTCGCAGATGTGGAGTGAATTTCGGGTGATAAATTGTGTTTTTCATACACCTTTGATCTCGCCACCTGCATTCCATTCCTCGACATTCCAAACAGCTCCCAATAACCTACTTCATTATTTTGCAAAGCACGATTCATTTCGCACACTCCCTCCTTCAAAGAAAAAGCATATATATAATTTTTTTCGCCTCTCGCCTCCCTTAAAATTATCCAGGTGGGACAACATCATTCCAGCAGAAAACTTTTATGGATTCCAGAATTTTTTTTTTAATTTTATTTTTTTGGCCAACATGTTTCCCTAGCTGGAGAACTTGGCTGTTTTCCCATTTATTTACAATGTGATCCTAAATAGGTTTTTTCACTAACTTGGGGGGTACATACTACCTGGAAAACACATACAGGATGGCTGAGTTACATTATTATTCCCCAGACATTTGGAAAAATATTATGTATGTTTGATTTATTATGTAAAACAAATGGTAAAGTTTCTAATTATTCTTATCTTATTAAAAAGGGAGTGGGGGAAACACAGTGGTTTTTAAAACATAGCAATTTTCTCTGTTTTACATCAGAACCTTTTCCATGTGGGATTCAAGATTGTTTTGGCCCCTGACTGACTTTCAAACATATTCACACAGACATTTAACTAATTTCATTAGAACAGGGTTTTTTTTTAAATTAAACATGTGGCACTAAAGCATTTTTTCAGACTGTAACACAAAGGAACATATCTTAACCAGATGAGAGATAAAATCGTAACTCTGCCTCCCGTCCAGCTGAATATGTTCTCACAATAATACAACGGGCTCTCCTTACCCACGGCTTCCATATCTGTGGATTCGAGTGACCACAGATAATTGCACACCATACGTAAAATGGCAGCAAAATAAACACAGATGCGCTGAAGTGTCCGTGTGCACATTGCTGCCATTGAATTATATAGGATTCAACCATCTGCATTTTTTGCTACCACTGGAGGGTTCTGGAACTGAATCCCTGCAGATACAGAGGGCCCACTGTAGATTGAAAGTGTGATTGCGAACTCATTTGATTTCACTAGAATACAAAACTCCCCTTGATTTCAGTTGAAGTTTATCTCCACCACTTAAGACTGGCCATTATCACCAACTAATCAACCACCAGCCAAGCTAACTGATCTACCGATACTGCTAGCAATTGCATAGTCAAAGTAAAAAAGTGTTTATCTCTGTTATCTTAAATCATACAAAGGTAACTCTGTAAACGGCATTAAGGCGATTACTTGTTACAACAGGCCACAATCCTTCACCTAACTCTGATTACTCAGCAATGGTTTCCAGATTTATTTTTGATCCATACTTACTTCTGAGTAAGCATAGTTACGATCACGGATGAAACGCAGATGTTTATGTGCCAAAAGGAGCGCTGGAACACTCCAAAGTTAACAGAACATCACACACACACTTTAATGCTCACATATGCTTAAACTTACATTTCATTTAAAGTGCCTCCTAGTTCTCTCTCAAACTGAGTCTCTATGAGACTGACTTCCTTCAAAACGGATTCCAAATTCACCGTGCAAATGCACAGGGTCCTAGGAATGCATTTCTTACTATTCTGAAAATCGCTGCAATCTTGAGGTTGCTTGTTTGCTTGTTCAAATGGAATAAAATTCAGGAAATCAATCCTAAATTTATGATGAGGAAGGGGTGGGCAAGGATTTTCAGGAAAACAGAAGTTTAATTGCACATGGTTGCATTTTTTTCAAATGAAGAACACTGGGAAAAGGAGGGGAGAGAGGCAAACTGATTTACTGTGTCTTTTCACTCCTCTTCTTCTCCATGCTTCCTGCTGGTGTTTTTTGCTATCTAACCACAGAGCAGACCCAGCGGGCTACCTTGTCATGTCAAACGAGGTGCTGTGATCTAACAAAAGGCCAACATGTTGATATCTTTTTATTCTCTCTCTGCCATGGATACCGCTCCGCCAGCCCGCCCTTTCAGCCATTACTACCTTTGCCAATTAGAAAAGCTCTGATAATATTTTAAGGGACTTTCACTTATTTCTCATCTTCTCTAGCCTGGATGGGATTGGGAACAGAAGAACAGCACACATATGCACACAGATTATTCCCCTTATGTGGGATGTGCTCTCTTATATAGAGGTTTCAGTAAATATCCAAAGTATATTAAGTGCTATTATGCTTTTGAGAATCGTTTTGTGAAGAGTCCACAGTCATGGGCCAATTTTGTGAATGCCCAAGAATATAAATCCTCCCTTTTAGATATTTGTTGCTGTTGTTACAGTCAAGTCGACTTCAACCTGGAGTGACCTGTAAGTGACTTATAGACTAGGACACAGTAATGGAATCAAACTACAGGAAAAGAGATTCCACCTAAACATTAGGAAGAACTTCCTGACAGTAAGAGCTGTTCGGCAGTGGAATGCACTGCCTGGGAGTGTGGTGGAGTCTCCCTCTTTGGGGGGTTTTAAACAGAGACTGGATGGCCATCTGTCGCGAATGCTTTATTGTGTCTTCCTGCATGGCAGGGGGTTGGACTGGATGACCCTTGTGGTCTCTTCCAACTCTATGATTTTATGACCCTATGAACAAGCGATCCCCAAGAGCTGTAGATATCAACTGCCATGTCCAGGTGTTATAAACATAGGGCTTAATGAAATCTATCCCCCTGTAATATGTTCTTTCTGTTTTCTACTGTCTTCTGTTTTGCCAACCATTACAATCTTTTCTAATGGGTCATGTTGTCTCATGATATACCAGTGGATTTTACTAAGATATCATGAACAGGGAGCTCTGAAGATTCACTGGTGTTCAGGCAAACCTTGAGATTCACCAGCAATTTTTCAGATGTTCATAAATTTAGGCTGCACTTCTAAAACATATGTGGGGAAAGGGGTAAGCACTGTGGAACTCAGCTGGACTTCTTTCCAAGTAAACAAGCATCAGTAAACATGAATCAGCAGTCACTTTCATTCACATGTGACTGTTGACACTGTAGAAAACATCTGAAATGGGCAAAAGCCAACATCCCCACTCCCACGTACACCTCTGCTGGTTAGAAATGCCAGCCGAAGCCTTTTCAGTTGATTTCTCACCAGCCTTCAAAATAAATTAATCTACCATTTAAATGTTAGTCTCGTCTCTGTCCATTGCAGCCATCTGCAAGATATGGGTTTCATTATTCGACAATTTTATGCACTGTGTCTTGCATTTCTGTTCTAGCCTATGGCTAATATGGAAATAAGATGGAGCCAAACTGTACCTAAATAAATTCACATGTTATCATATTCTTAATACAGTATCCTTTTTTTAGTGCTTCGGGAAGTCTGAGCCAACTTGGAACAAATGGTACCATAGCGTTAGAAAGAAGACTCAGATGAAATTTGGTCTCTCTTACCGTAACACACCAGGAGCAAAACAGCTATTTAAGAAAGCAAACCTACACATTTATACCTCTAACCCACCAATTAAAATTCACACATACACACAAAACCTATGGAACACATAAAAGCAATATTTGATTACTGGGTAGATCAAAGTTCACGGTTCCCATTTTAGCTACTTCCACCACAGATATGTAAACTGTTACATAGATCCTCTCTATGGGATTTCGTATGTTTTGTCAGTCCATTTTGAATTGCTCCAGAGAACTTATCACCACTTGAACCACAGTTGTTTTCTTTTCCCAGAGACACTGATTATTGTGGTTGATACCCAACAATATACCCACCCTCAATTCTGAGCAGTTTTAGAATCTAATATTTGGAGTGAATTTTTGAAAATCATATTAACCCCCAATAATTGACCCATTGCCCGCAAGAAGATGATGTGGGATGAGAACGTATAAAATGAAGGCATTTACATCACCAACATCATCTCCTTCATCTTGGCAGGGGGTTGGACTGGATGGCCCTCGTGGTCTCTTCCAACTCTGCAATTCTATGATTCTATGATCTTCATTTATATTGTGTCTTTCTCCCAATAATAGACTCAAGGCAGCTAACAACGTATTTAAAACAATACGAATTAGAAACTACACAAAAGCATTAATAAAAGTATAAATAGATTTTCAAAGCAATGAACCAATTTATAAAGTTAAAACAGTAGACATTAAAAATGTTAAAATTCATTAAAAGACTTTAAAAACAGACCTTAAAAACAGCACCGCATAGCATTAAAAGCCCAACCCTATTCAATTTGTAAAAGCTTGATGGCATAAAAATGTTTGCCTTGCTGTCGGAAGGAGAGGGAGGGAGTTCCAAAATCTGGGAGCAGACACCAAGAAGGCCTTCTTCCTTGCTCTCACCCTGCCTCTACAGATGACATTAGAGCTCTAATGTCCTCATATCCAACCATGATTGCCATGCATTTTAATGAAATATTCAGAGCTTAACAGACTAAATATCTTCAAATTCTTTTTAATGAAATGTTAGCAGCCAAATAGCAAAACATAAATGTATGGTTCCGTGTAATGATGGGTAAAGAGGTTTTAAAAAATAAGCCCACCACCTTTCAATCCTATACGTCTTTACTCAGAGGTAAGCTTCACTGAATTGCATGCAGCTGATGCCCAGAGAAGTGACCTGCAATCTTTTTTTAAAAAATGCCTTTCATCATTTAATAAGAGTGGAAGAGATGAGGATAAGATTCAAAAACCCAGCATCCCTGAACAATTCTGCTTTCCAATTTCAGCAGCATGGAAAACAAACTTTGCTACTGGTTTATTCGCATAGATCAAACAGTGTGTCCACAACGAAACGTTAATATATTGTTATGAAGTTCTACCTGGCAAAGAAGCAATCAGAGACACAAAGAGATCACGTCCTTTTCCAACTCTACGGGGGGGGGGGGGAACCCCTAAAAATTCTATACAACAGCAGCAAAACGCAGAGTCCAGTTTCAAACTTTACACTACTGACGGGACCCACATGTTTTGTACAACACATGCAAGTATTTATTCTGTCTGATAAACCAATATCGGTAGAACTGTGCCGGGTAAATTCCCAACGTTCTTTTTTTTGTGGGCAACCTGGAACATGAGGCCTTTGAAATCAGCAAGATTCACTGTAGAGGACATGTCTTTTTAAGACCGAATTTTTAACACTGTGCAAACCTTCCGCACACAGGCTGAAGCCTCCATTTGAAATAACACATTTGTGGGGGTGTCAATGTGTTGTTGTTGTTTTAAAAAAGGAGGGGACATTAATCCCCAAGTATTCAGAGCCAGAAGTTATAACCCCGGCCATATTTATACACCCCATGTCTTGTTACAGATTACCACCCAGTTTCCATGGCGAGGGATTTGAGGCCTGTCGCTATGAAGTGCGCATAGTTGCTCTCCTCCCTACCAACATCCCCCCCTTCCTCTCCACAAGCTTCACTTCAGGATCTTTTGGGAAACCTCCTGAATGTCAGACAAAGGAGGGATGTACAACGAGAGATGTCGCCTTTTGTTAGCAGCCAGACTACTTGTGGAGTCATATTATGTTGCCTCGATTGAAGTGACCATGTTCTACCCCACTCTCGACACAAAGAGGGCCTTAAATTTTAGTGACAAGCATGAAGTGGAAGAGAAGGCAAAGAGGGGGGAAAGAAAGAAAGGGGGGGAGAGAGGAGGGAACCAGCCCTCCGGGCAAAAGAAACCCACAACAAATAAAAGAGCTGGCACCTTGAAATGTCGCCTGCGCATGAAGCTGAGGTAGAACCTTTGAGGCAGATGAGCATTCATGTTGTGAGCCTTAAAAGCTTTGTCACTGCATGATAAGCTGGTTATACACACACACACACACACACACACACATACACACACAACCAGTGAGAGAGACAAATGTAGGAGGACAACAAGTCTACAAGTAGGAAGCCAGTGGTGCAAGCCTGAATCTTGTCAGTGAATCCAACTAGAGTCACCCTACTGAACCAATTGCTGAATGGTGGGTCAACATGGACGTAAAGCCCATTGTTCCCATGAGTCTACTCTAGTTGAAAACTAACAATAAAATTCAGAACAGACACCCCTTTATAAAGTTCAACAACCTTTAGCCCTGCAAAACCCCATGGGGCAATCACTATCTATACACACCCCTATCTTTCTAACTACGTATATTTCTACATTATACTCGAAGAACCTCCACATCCAACACTTTCCGACAGTCTGTAGTTAAACTAAAGTACTTACTTAACACAGAGGGAAGAAGCCTGTTATAAAAAACATCATTAATAAAAGATTCTCTCTGGCTCACACTTTCACTCACCCCCTAAATGCATGCAAAAGTGCACCCTTTAGATCCCACACCATTTATTCTCTGCAGCATCAAGATATCTGCCCTGTTCACCCATTCTACACACTGAGTGCCTGTGCTTATTCTAAAATAATGGAGTTGATTTAGAACTATGAATATCTAAACAAACAAAAAAAAATCAATGCAGGGAGGCTGCCACATGCTGATAATATCCACAGACATTGTTCTCTCTATATATCTTTTAAATTCAATTTGGATGTAAACAAACATAGGTATTTGGACTTTGCTGACCCTTCTCTGTCATTCACACATGCACATAGACTCATGATCTGCCAATATGAAATATTACACGGGAGTGGAGTTGCTACTAAGTCTGGATCTGGCTGTTCAGTGAACCCACTCATCTCTGGATAGCAGTGCCGAACTATGTTTCCAAACAACTACCTTGAGCCAATGAAAATCGAATTTTGACCTAATTTCTCTTCATCTTCAAAAGCTTGCATAAGGTATTTTATGCTTTGGAGTTGGCCCAGTAAAGGTATCCCTGCTTGTGGATTTTGTTGTAATTTGATGCACAGCCAACACTGCTACCCCTGAATATAATATTCTCTCCTCCTTGTTCCTCCATCTTTCTTGTGATGTGCCTTCAAGTCGATTCCAAATGAAAGTGGAAAGAGAAAAAGCAACTACCAGTATCTTCAATTCTCTCCTCCCCAAACTCATAAAACAATTGAATACAAAACGCTAGACAAAGGACATAACACAGAGGCTGACAGGAGTGAGACCTTCATCATGTTAATCACATTGGCATGCCAGCGAATTATTCTTCGGACAAGGAGAAATTTAGCATCTGGAAGCAGCTTGTTTCTGGGAAGTAACAGCATAATCTTATATGGGTCTACTCAGGAGAAAGCCCATGGGAGTTCAGAGGAGTTTGTTGTTGTGCACCTTCAGGTTAACTCTGACTTATGGTGACACTCTCCTAGGGTTTTCTTGGCAAGAATGACTCTGAGGAGGTTTGCCATGGCCGCCTTCTGAGAATGAAAGAAGGCAACTTACTCAAGGTCACCCAGTGGGTTTCTATGGTTGACCTTAGTCAAAGTCCTAGTCAGACTTCTGAACCATGGTAGCTCTTGTAACCTTATCCTAGGGTTTTCTTGGCAAGATTGGTTCAAAGGAGATTTGCCACTGCCTTCCTGTGGGACTGAGAGAGTGTGACTTGCCCAAGGTCATCCAGGGGTTGTCCATGGTTGAACAGGGATTCAAACCAGTCTCCCTGAGTCCTAGTTCAATATTTAAACTGATACACCGCACTGGCTCGCATTCTTCAAATATCTAAAAATAAAATGTCTCACTGTTCGTCAAACATCTAATACACACACACACACAACACACCTATATTGAGATCAAATATTGGGATTAAAATGGTATACATTTAGATACAAATCAATTTTTGTTTCTATTACATTGGATACAATATGCGGTTACATTGCTAAAACAGGGAAAGGCCTCTAAAACGCCAATACAGCAGTTGCTCCGTTCTTCTCATTTTGGTTTAAGACCACATGTCATGATATTTTGCAAGGATGTTTTTCATCTCCTCTTGCCTGCATGAGTTTTAGCAATGTAACCGCATATTGTATCCAATGTAATAGAAACAAAAATTGATTTGTATCTAAATGTATACCATTTTAATCCCAATATTTGATCTCAATATAGGTGTGTTGTCGTTGTGTGCCTTCAAGTTGTTTCCAATTTATGGCAGCCCTAAGGTGAACCTATCACTGAGTTTTCCTGCTAATATTTGTCCAGAGTGGGGTTGCCTTTGCCTTCCAATGAGGCTGAAAGAGTGGGACTTACGCAAAGTCAGTGGGTTTCCAGGGCTGAGCAGGGACTCAAACCCCCGATCTCCAGAGTCATAGACCCAACGCTCAAACCAGGACACCACACTGGAAATCCAGTTCAAATTACAAGATAGTTTTGCGGGCCATTTTCGAAATGCCAAACTTTGGACTAGCATCATGCCTTTTGTTAGCCCAGCTGAAACAGCTCTGAAAATACATGTCACACACTCACCCTCGTATCCACAGAACCAATATCTGCAGTTTCAGCTATCCATGGCTGAAAACACTGGGACACACAACATAGAGTTGTGCTGGAAAATGCCTAGAAAGGCATCCTCTCTAGGAATTGCTTGGTCCTCCGACACAACTCTATGGTATGTTTGTACAGGAAGGCCTTTGTTTCAGTTGGGTTTGGTAGTTGAGATTCAACCTAGGCTCTCTTCCTACTCCTCAAAAAAAAAAAAGTCCTCCTGCCTTCCATAGGTCATTGAAAGACGGTTCTTCAGCATCCCTCCCTTGCATTCCCTGGCAAGGCCTCAAGTGGCCTGAAAGAGTGGGAGGCCCCACCTAGCAGAGCTGCCCCCTCTGTGTTGGCTCTCAACCAACACTGTCCTCAGTTGGACTTTTTAGTCCTCAGTTGTCCTCAGTTGGACTGGAGTGCACTCATTGAGTCGAATGTCCCATATGGAGTTAACACTTATGCAAAACTTACTGATTGAATGGCTCTACTCTAGTTAGAACTTCCAAGAGGATTCAGGCCTTTGGTGGCTTCTCTGGAGTAATTATTGACTCAATGGGCCACTAGGTAAGTTCCATTCATTCAATGGGTGTCCTCCAGTTGGGAGAGTAACAATTGGATTTAGGCATACCCAGGGCAATCCAATGGCTAATCCCATAAACATTTATGGCCTTTATGTCATTCCTGCAGATTCAATGGGTCTCCTCTAGTTGAACGAGTAACAATTGGATTTAGACACACCCACAGCAGTCAGTGTGGTGTTGTGGTCAGAGTGCTGGACTCCAGGAGACCAGGGTTCAAATCCCTGCTCAGCCATGGGAACCCACTGGTAGACCTGGGGCAAGTCATGCTCTCTCAGCCATGGAGGAGGGCAGTAGCCAACCTCCTCTGAACAAATCTTGCCAAGAAAACCACAACACCATGTGCACAACAATCCAATGGCTGGTCCCAGTTAGTAGCGACTCATTGAATCAAGTGCAGAATGATATGTAAGCCCTACTAATTCAATGGGTCTACCCCAGTTGGGATGTTTGGCAGTGGAACACACTCCCTCGGAGCGTGGTGGGGTCTCCTTCCTTGGAGGTCTTTAAACAGAGGCTGGATGGCCATCTGTTGGGGATGCTTTGACCATGATTTCCTGTATGGCAGGGGGTTGGACTGGATGGCCCTCATGGTCTCTTCCAACTCTACAATTCTATGATTCTATGGCCAAGGGGCCAAGGGATCTAGGGAGCAAATAGCTTCAGGTACCCACAAAAGAGCAGGTGACAACTTGCCTGCTCACCTCCTCAGTGCCAGCCTGAACCAGTTGATGATCTCCTTCTTAAGATGACCTCTTTGGAGCCTAGGAAAGAAGGAAGGGCCCACAGGGGAGGGTCTGCAGAAAAAACAAGGCTTCTCCTTCCCAAAGCCATCTCTTTCCACCAAGGCTTTTCCCTCAGGTTTGCCAAAGGGTGACTTTATATCCTGATTTTCTCCCAGGTGAACTAAAGGAGGGTGGTGGAGAAAAGAGGGAAGGGAGGGGAAAAGAGGAAAGGGAAAGAAAGAAAGACACAAAAAGGAGAGAAGGAAGAAAAGGGGGGGAAAGGAACGAAGGAAGGAAAAGAAGAAAGGACAGAAAGAAGGGATGAAGGGGAAAAGGAAGGAAGGAAGGAAAAGGAGAAGGGACAGAAGGAAGGAAGGAAAGGAGAAAGGACACAAAGAAGGAATGAAGGAAAAAAGAATGGAAGAAAAAAAGGAAGGAAGGAAGGAAAAGAAAAAAGGACAGAAAGAAAGAAGGAAGGGGAAAAGGATGGAAGGAAAAAGGAAGGAACCAAGGAAGGAAAAGAAGAAAGGACAGAAAGAAGGAATGAAGGGAAAAGGATGGAAGAAAAAAAGGAAGGAAGGAAGGAAAAGAAGAAAGGACAGAAAGAAGGGTGGATGGAAGGAAAGAAAGGAAGGAAGGAAAGAAAGGAAGGGAGAAAAGAAAGGATTGAAAGGAGGAATGAAGGAAAGAAAGGAAGGAAGGATGGAAGGAAGGAAGGAAAAGAAGAAAGTACAGAAAGAAGGGTGGATGGAAGGAAAGGAAGGAAGGAAAGAAGGAAGGGAGAAAAGAAAGGACAGAAAGAAGAAATGAAGGAAAGAAAGAAACAAAGAAAGGAAGGAAAGAAGGATGGAAGGAAGGAAAGGAAGAAGGGACAGAAAAAAGGGATGAAGGAAAGAAGGGCGGAAGGAAGGAAAGAAGCAAAGAAAGAAAAGAAGGAAGGAAAAGAGGAAAGGACAGAACGAAGGGAGGAACGAAGGAAGGGAGGAAAGGAGAGCAAAGAAGGAAGGAAAGAAAGAAAGTGAAAGAGGGAGGGGAAGAAGGAAAGGGAAGGAAAAAATTTAAAAGGGGGGGGGAATAGGAATGGACGAGTCAAAACGAAAGAAAACGGCTGGAGATGGAGAACACAGAGGTGGTGCCGTCTCTTTTCTGGGATTGCCGAGGGGACTCGGCTGGGGGGCTGGGGGTCCCGGGGCCTAGAGAGACCGGCAGGCATGCAGGCAGGCGGCCCAGAGCTCCGCCCGGCCTTCTCCGGCCTTCCCGAAAGGAGCCCGGGCCCAGCGGTGCTCTTCCAGCCGAACCACCGCTCTCGCTTCGCAACTCCGGGCTCCCGCCGTCTCGAAAGCGCGAAAGCAGAGGCGGGATTTTCTTGTGTAAACGCTGTGCTTTCGCGCTTTTAAAAAAAAACTGGCCGGATTTATGGATATATATATATATATATTTGCATTTTTAATCAGGTCCGACCGATTTACAGCCGTTGAGAAGACTGAATCGGATTCAAAGCCCAATGGAATTGTTTCAATCCCTAATTTATTATTATTATTATTATTATTATTATTTCGGAGCCCTCCTCCTCCTCCAGAAAGCCCATCCTCTCACACACACCTATTCCTAAATCCTTGGCGTCCCTCGAAACTGCCCTTGTGAGGACCTTCGGACTTTCAACCCGGTTTAGCCCCTCGGGGTGGTGCAGTGCGGACGCGAATCCGAATTTCTGCCCTTCCTCGACTTTTCCTTTCCGGGCTGGGCTCTTACTCCCGAGGAAGCGTATCCCAGAGACCCAGCCTTCTCGGGAGGCAAAATGCCGACTGCTAAGAATGGAGAAGACCAGGACGCTAAGAAGAGAGTTTGCTCATAGATTATCTATCTATCTATCTCTATACATATACTGTATACATACACACATACATATACAGTTTGTTCATAAATTATCTATATCTATATCTCCATACACATTTTGTTCATAAATTATATATATATATATATCCATACAGTTTGTTCATAAATTATACATAAATACATACATATATATATCCATGCACACTTTGTTCATAAATGACATATATACACAAACACACACATATACACAGTTTGTTCATACATTTTATGTATATATATATATATATATATACGCACATACAGTTTGTTCATAAATTACATATATATATACATATATATATACATATATACACACATACACACATACACAGTTTGTTCAAACATTTTATATATATATATATATATACACACACACATACACAGTTTATTCATAAATGTATATATATACACACACACATGCACAGTTTGTTCATAAATTTTATATATATATATATATATATATACACGCACACATACACACATAAACAGTTTGTTCATACATTTTATATATATATATATATATACACACACACACACAGTTTGTTCATAAATTTATATATATACACACACACACACATACACATACAGTTTGTTCATAAATTATATATATATATATATATATATATATATATATCCATACACAGTTTGTTTATAAATCACACACCCACACGCGTACATATACTGTGTATGTATATATAGGAAATTATTTCTGGGAGATATGCGTGTGTGTGTGTGTGTGTGTGTGTGTATATATATGAGATTATATATATATATATATATATGAGATTATTTTTCAGATTTCTAAAACTGGAGTGAGGCACTTCGTACCAGTCTTTGTCCTGCCTTGATGGGATGTATTCCCGAGATCACTTCCCTCGCATAAACGGAGAAATTCCCTCGAATTTGCTCCCGAAAGTGAAATTAAACCGTTTGAAGGAGCCTTCCTCTTCTTCCATCCTCAAAATTGGCGAGTATCTTTTCTTCCCATGGCTCCCACCCGCCCTGCAATCCCCAAACGGCTTGAAAGAAATTGCACCTCACCCGCTTTTACTCGAAAGTATTCCCCTCCGCCTGCCTTTGAGTTTACACTCAAGGAGGGTTGCACCAAACCGTGGGCAAAATATACATATTTTATCCGAATTTGATATTTTTTTGTGTATTCCAGGGCTGGGGAAAGGTTTCCTATTATAGCATCGTGGATTTATTCTCTGGCACAATTGCACAAGAGGAAAATCTGTCCCTTCCTTGGCCTCCGGTTCTTTCCAAGTCCAAACATTAATTTGGGATTTATTTTTTTATTTTTTGGTGCAAATTTTGCACGGAATCTCTCCTCATCCATCCGGAACTTTATACCCTTTTCCTTCCCTCCACTAAAACAATTCCGCTAATATTTCAGGAAAGCAACCAGGCAGCCTAAAATGCTATATCCAAACATACACACAGAGATCAAATTAGCAATCGCATTTAATGAAGGCACTTCGTCATACCCTTCTAGTTTTTCATTGCTGGTTATAAACATTTCCGATGTTTTAAATTTTTTTTCTAAAGCCTCGTGTTGTGTACAACCATTTTTCCCCCATCAAGTCGCCCAGCGGAAAACAAATATTATTCTATTCTAAAACATAACCAAGGAGACATTTCATATTTTCCTGTCTTAAAAAAAAAAAAAAAAATAAGGAGAGGAAGAATGTGAACTTTCCAAAATGTTTGCTGATCCTTTCCTTGGGAAATTGCCTTGGCAGGCAAAAACTATCGTAGGTAGGTTTACTCGGGAGTCACCGCAGCGTTGGCAGAGCAGAGAACTCCAGAGTAACGCGGAGTAACTTACTCCAGAGTAACGCGGCCGAAGGCTACCGAAATTACAGTTGTCCCTTCATATTCAATGGCTTTGGTTCTAGGACCCCCGTGGATACCAAAATCCGTGAATACTCAAGTCCCCATTAGATGCAATGGCAGAGCAAAATGATGCCCCTGATATAAAATGGCAAAAATCAAGGTTTGCTTTTCCGATTATTATTTTTTAAAGACTATTTTCAAGCCGAGAATACTTAAATCCGTGGATACCAAATCCGTGGATATGGAAGGACAACTGTAATTAAAGACTATTGAAAGGTCGAGAGAATTAAATTCAAGGGAGGAGGGAAATCTAATATGATAGGATTCGGTTCAGAGGAAATCTATCCATCTGTCTATCTGTTTGAGGCATTAAATGTGTTCCAGTGTTTAAAAACTTTCTGGTACAACATCCAACGGCCCTGGTCCAAAAACAGACTTGCAAAGGGTTGACCACTATGTAGTCAAACCCCTTGGGGACCAGAAGTGTGAACCGTTTTCAAATTCGAATGGTTTTGGATACGATACAATGGGGTACAATGGGGTCTGGAACCGCAGCACCGACATCCGCACCACATAGGTGCTGGTTCGGATCTATTTGCACAGCCTAAACTAAAGCTTGGCTTCTGGGGCTACTCGAGAGCAAGAGAAACCTGGGGGGGGGGGTGGCCCGCCTCGACTGTCCCCAACAGGGATGCGACCCTAGCCTGAGACATAATATGGGTGCATCCACACTGCACAAATAATCCACTTTGAAACTGATTGGCTTGCCATGGCTCCTTCCTATGGAATCCGGGGATTTGTAGTTGGGGGGGCAGTGCTCTTTGGCAGAGAAGGCTGAAGACCCTGTCAAACTAGAAATCCCAGGAATCCATAGGACGGAGCCATGGCAAATCATCCAGTTTCAGATTGGATGAGTTGCCATGGCTCCATCCTATGGAATCTTGGGATTTGTAGTTTGACGAGGCCCCGGCGCTCTTTGGCAGAGAAGGCGAAAGGCCTTGCCAAACTACACATCCCAGGATTCCATCGGAAGGAGCCATGGCAACTCATCCAGTTTCAAACTGGGTTCTTTGCATAGTGTGGCTTAGGCCTAGACGTGGCTCTCTAGTGAAGCCAGAGGTAACAATGGACTTAGAATCAAAGCAGCAGCAAGGGGAACTATGGCATCCAAGCACAACAATCTGGCTCTAAAGACTCCCACGGAATGGGGAGGCAGGAGAAAGCTCTTTTTTCTTCATTGCTCTAGACTTTCTCTTCCACAGCCTCTCACATTCCACCCCTGTTTTTGAGACGAAAGCATTTATATTTCTATAGCATTTACATTTCTACACCGAACGCATTTATATTTCTATAGCATTTACATTTCTACACCGCTTCTCAGTGCCAAGCGGTTTACAAGGTGTTAGCTAATTGCCCCCAACAAGCCGGGTACTCATTTTACCAAGGATGGAAAGGTGTGTGTGGGGGGGGGATCCACACGACACAAATAATCCAGTTTTCAAACTGGATGCTTTGCCATGGCTCCTTCCTATGGAATCCTGGGATTTCTAGTTTGCCAAGGTCTTTCCCCCTCCTCTGCCAAAGAGTGCTGGGCCCTCCCCAAACTACAAAGCCCAAGATTCCATAGGAAGGAGCCATGGCAAAGCATCCAGCGTCAACCTGGATTATTTCTCTTGTGTGGATGCCCCCAACCTGAAGCTCTGTAGGATGGAACTCACAACGTTGTGGCTGCAGTACTGGAAAATAACATCTCCTTTTTCAAACCCTTAAAAAACAAACGAACCCATCAGCACTAGTGAACCAGACTAAAGGGGATGTCTGATCACAGCCAACAAAGTCCTCTGCATCAACGACTAGGCCCAGGGCCTTCTGGACAAAGGGGAAGGTGGTACCCCGTTTGGAGCATCACTGGGTTGCAACATTGGGGGGCAGAGAAAAGGGACCCAGGGGGGAAGCCAAGGTGGAAGAGGAAGGGGCTGTGGGTGTTTTTCCTATCTTACTGTTGGTAGTCTTGCTTGCAATAGAGCTTGCGGTCCCGGAAATAGCAGCTGGTGGTCAGGGCCTGTTGGCACACGGCGCAGTGCAGACATTCCTCGTGCCACGAGGACTCGTTGACGCGCATCAGGAAGCGGTCCGAGATGGGCCGCTGGCAACCCTCGCAGACCGCCGGGTGTTGACAATCGGACCCTAAAGGAAGGGCAGGAGGCGAGGCAGCCGGCAAGACAGGGAGGGAAGGAGGGAGAGAAGGACGGAGGGAGGAAAAAAGGAGAGTAGAAAGTCACAAGAAGGCCAAGACACGTGCACCCCAAATTCCCCCCTTCCACCCATCCTCCCATTCACACGTGCAGGGCCAAAAAGGACCCGCCAGAAAAGGGGGAAGGGAGGAGGGAAGGAAAGGAAGAGCCCTTTCCAGAGGGCCTGAAGCCTTCTCGCACTCTCGATTTACCTACTACTACTACTAGTTTTCTACTAGTAGAGTTTTCTACTACTAGTAGTAGGACCACTGTGTAGACTTACTCTGTAATTTTACTATGCATCATTTCTTTCTAGCCAGTATTTTGTTCCCACCCAGGAAAAAAAAAAGGATTCCAAAAGGCTAAAACCTTTGCTTGCTCTCTTTCCTCTATTGTTATTACTATTTTTACTACTCATTTACTGCTCTTCGGTGTATATCTTTTCCCGCTTAGGATGAAAGGAAGATTAAAGCCTTCTCTTGCTCTTGAGTCACTTACTATTACTATTATTGCAGTAGTAGTAGTGATCACAGTATCATCATTACTATTATTACTGTTTATTTACTCCTCACTAGCATGATTAATTCTATTATTAATACTTATTTACTCCTCACCTATTATTATTAATACTATTATTACTACTTATTCACTCCTCACCTGTCATTATTAATTCTAGTATTACTACTTATTTAATCCTCGCGTATTATTAATATTATTAATACTACAGATTTCCTCCTCGCGAAAGTATTCCAAGAAGCTAAAGGCTTCTCTTGTTCTGGGTTCACCGATTACTAGCAGTATTACTAGTAATATTGCTGTTATTAAGCGTTTAATACTCTTCAGGCGATACTTTGCTCCTGAGAAGGAAAGGAGGACGGTGTTGAAAAGGCTTCTTTTATTCTCGATTCACCTATTAGTAATATTATCTTATTTTATTATTGACCTTACTTTGTCAAGAAGAGCCAGAGAAAAAGAGGAGAGCTGAAGACTAGCCGAAGCCTGGTCGTATTTACTCAGGAGTATGCGCCACTGAATATAACGAGGCTTACTCCCAAGGAAACCCGGACTAGGAGGGTGCTAGGAAATCTTTTATAAAAGAACTTCCTATAGAGTTTGCAACGTACTGCAGGTTGCCAAACAGTTACTTTCTCTCCCCAACCACTGCATGCGTGACTGCCTTGTACGGCTAGGATCATGCGCAAAGGGCGGGCATCATAATTAACTTCTCATACTCATATTAATCATAATAATTCTAATACCATGATTATCCCCCTTCACTATTCCTTAAAGGAAGGCTTGCCGGAGAGGCCAGGCGATGCCAACACGCGTGTGCCTCCCTTTGCCAATTTCCCACAATTCCGAATTCGGAGTCACTCGGGTTGCGTCCCCATTATTAATTCGGTTACCCAATATCTATTCACAATTTTACCAAGTGGGGAAAATTTGCTACTGTCCGTAAGATCAAGTCCAACCTCTACTATTTCGTATATTTATTTATTCTTTGCAAAAGGGGGGGGGGAGTTGTTCAAGGTCCACGCAACCGAGAGGTCCCCCCCCCAAAAAAAATAAACCAACCCACGATTATCTTAACTGATTGGATTTCTTCAATAAATTGATAGGAAATTACTATTCGGTTGCTATTGGGAGGACGTGGAGGGAAGACAGAGATACATTGATTGCCTGCAGGTTGTTGGAACACTTAAGAGGAAAGTAACTTTGCTGGGAAGGCAGTGAGGGAAAAAGTTCGGTCGAACCCAACGCGAAATCGTGCCAACAGTTGGGGTGCATCTATATTGTAGAAATAATGCAGTTTGACACCACTTTAAGTGCTGTAGCTGCATCCTATAGAATTCTAGGATTTGGTTTCATTGGTCCCATTCACACGGTTAGGGAAGGCCGGTGGGAGAGGGGTGTCTGGAAACGCGGACACGGGTCTCCACTTTCAGGGGTCGCCCCTCTCATTCCTGAAAATATTTAACCGGCTTTAAATTCAGAGGACACGGGTCACCCCCGGGGGTGATCCACCGCAGACTCTAAAAATCTATACGGACTTGATATTTCGAATCAAATTCAAGGGAAAATGAACGAGAAAGGTTTCCAGAGCTCCAAATCAACTTACAGTGGAACCAAATACATTCTAGAATATTATTAATAATAATATTAATATTAGGGTTTCTCCTCTCACATCCACGAGCTAAATTTAGGGACCTGTCTGGTTCTTAGGTGTGTTTTTAAAGGTGTTTCCCAGCCAACTAGTTTACCCGTTGGAACATGGGTTGGCTTTTCTCACGTGCTTTGGATCCGGGGGAAAGTTTGGCCCAAAGAAGGTTCCGAAGAACCTCGCTCTCCAATCCGACCCTCCAATCCGTTCCTGCAAAAACTACCCGCCGGCTAGGAATGAGCTTTTGCAACCTGTCTGGAGAATATAGTATTCCCTCCTGTTGCACCAACGCAAAAGCTTTGGAACAACCTTTGCCTAGGCGCACAAAACGAGACGGGGGAAAAAATGGAGAAGGCAGACGAAAAGGCAAGCCCGGCTTTTTGTCCCAGCCGGGTTTAGGTTTCAAACTCCGGAGGAAGAAATTCCAAAGTCAGCTGGACCCGGATTGCTTCGGATCAACAGAGACGCGCCCCCCCCCCACCGCACCCCTTTCCTCCAACCTAAAAATCCTTGGTGCGTAAAAATCAGCCAGGACGCGTAAGGTCAACTCGTAACGCCGTTCACTGGGGGGGGGGTGTTTCCCCTCCCCGGATTCAGTCTGGAAAGCTTGAGGGGGGGGGAGTCTGCTATGCTTGGAGGTGTTCAAATCGAGGCGGTGGGGTTTCCCTCCCGAGTTCCCGTTGGGTTCTGCGCCTTTGCTAAGAAAAACTCCGGCAGCGTTGAAGTTGGAAGCAGGCAGAGGTCGGGGGGGGGGATACTCCAATGGTAAGAAAGTGAAGGAAGGAAAGAAGGGAGAGGAGAGGAGAGGGAGAGGGGAAGGCCAACTCACCCAACAGGACGCCCAGGGTGGCGGGCCCCGATCGCAGCGGGTGATCCTCCATTTTAATCCCGTCCAGCATCTTGGCGCACTCGCTGGAGCTCCGGCTAAAACAGTTCTCCAGCGCTTCGGGCCCCGTGGCCACGTCCATGGGGCGAAGGAGGAGGAAGAGGAGGAAGAGGAGGAGGAGAGGGGGATCTGGAGGCCAGGAGTCGTGCCCTGGGGGTCCCGGATCAGGGCCGGGGGCGCGCGCTAGGGAGCCAAGAGTCCATGGGTGGCGAGGCTCAGAGCATCGCGCCTCGACGGCCGAGCAAAGGCCGGGCGGGTCACCTGCTGGTTGGGGGTCGCCTCCCCAGCCCCCCAGGCGGGCCGTCGGGGGCGGCCAGGCCCTCCCCGGAGCAAGGGGGATGCCCGGGCCGGCATGCAATCGTGGGCTCCAGGGCCTGGTGGGCTGCGCTTCTCCCCCGGAGCGCTCCAACTGCCATCCAAGAGTCCCGAGCCGGGAGGGCGCGCCGTTTAGAAGCGGCGGCGGAAAACTGCGGCGGAGGAACACACCCACCCGGGCGGGAGGAGGCGGCTGCCTCACCACCACCACCTCCTCCTCCTCCTCCAAAAAAAAAAGTTGCTGACATTTGAACTCCCGATTGGTGCCTCCCGGATCCCTGCGCCTCGGTGAGGCGGTCGCCTCGACGTCAAAGAGTTCTTCGGTTGAGCAGCGCAGGGAATGGCGGGGGGGGGGGACAGAAAGAAAAAGAGAGAGCGAGAGAGAAAAAAGAGAGAGAGGGGAGGAAGGAAATAAAAGGGAGCTGGGGGGGGGAGAGGAAGAAAATGAGGAGGGAGGAATGACCCCCCTCCTCTTCTCCCCCCCCCCTCTCTTTCTTTCCTGCTCCGTTGAATTTGGACCAAAGCATCCCGGACAGGTCTCGAACCCGCGTTTGCTCAGGTAACCCATAAGGAAGGGAAAGGGGGTCGCGGTTGGGGCACGGAGAGCAAGGGTTTTTGTTTATTTGGGGACAGCTGACTGGAGAAATGGGACTTATAAGAGAGGGTAAATATAGACGGGAGAAGATCTGTTGTGAGAAAGGAGGGATGCGTTGCGAACTGGGATGCGGATACCTGCCTAAAAGGGGAAGGGAGGGGACCGGGTGGCATCTACATGCCTACCTACCTACCCCCCAACCCAACCCAACCCCTTGGCCAAGGGACTTGTCCTCCAAGCGCCCACGGAGCTTCAGGAAACCGACGGACCCAATCCACGCCCCACCGTAGGTAGGTCGGTTCCCCGCCTTCCAGGCTGACCCTCTCTGCCCCCTTTCTGGTTCCCCTCTTCTTGGCACTGCCAAAGTGCCCCCTGTAGGTTTTCTGCGAGAGCCAGGGGGAGATGCTGCGGTGGGACTTCGGGCATGGATTTTTTTTGGGAGGAGACCCCCAAGGGAGGCCCCCCGGGTGCGTCCTGAGTGGCATGCTGCGCCCCCCCCTCTATAACACAGGCCTGGGGGAGAAACATGAAGGGAGCTTCCCGTGCCGTCTCCAATTCCCCCTCTTCCAGCCATCCTAAACCGTCAACCCCTTGTTCCTGACACCCACCCACCCCCTATTGTCTCGGGCACAAAAGGAAGACCTGGTTTGTCCCCTCGCAAGTCCCCCATGGAGATATAAGGAGCAAGTGGGCGGAACGCACCAAAGCAAGCAAGCGCAAACATCTCCACCAGCGGGTGCTTAAATTCTCCAATCTTTCGCCTGGCCAGCGGGTAACGGACCTCGCGAGGCGTTCCTGTGGCGTTATCGGGCTGCGGGAAGACTGGGAAGACACCCCCCCCCAGTTAGTTTCCTTCCAAATTCACAGCCTCTCTTTCACTCACACACACGTACACACAGTCTGGAGTTCAAGAGTCCAACTAACCCAATCCATGCGCCCTCCACTTAGACCATTTCCACTTTCCTCCTGGGACTCGCAGCCTGACTTTTCCCTTTTTGGGATGTCCCCCGTTCCCACTTCGGGGTCTCCCTAAAGTTCACCCTACCTTCCCACCCCACTCGGCCTCCTCTATCGTCCCTCTCTTTCATCCCATCCTCTCCAGGGGTCTTCCAACCTGGGTGCCCGGTTGGATTGTCTGCCTGTCCAAAGGGGCTTTGGAAAAGTGCGTGCGGCCGGCCTGAAATTGGGGAGGGGGGATTGATTTGGGCGATTTTTCCTGGCTTGGAGGTGGGGGGTAGAGAGCCCAAGAGACCATTGCGCCCGATCCACTCGTGTGTCAGCTGGTCCTGGTTCCTCCTTCGGGCCTTTTCCCTTTGTGTCCCATTTTGCGCAAAAGCTCACCAGAGCGCAAAATTTGGAAAGGAAAAGGTGCGTGTCCGATTTGCACGCTTGGCAAGGATGGATTGTTCTCACCTATGGCGAGAGATAGTTTTCGTGGAGAAAGGGCATTAAAAGAAAAGGCATTTCGGAGAATATTATTGAGGAAGGGATCCTTACTCCCTAGGAAGGCCAAACCCACTAAGAAGTCCCATTCGGGATCGAGACCTCAAGATCCTTTTGTTATCTGAGCTAAAATCAAACCTCGAAAACTTTTCATTTTTTAAAAAAAATCTTTTAACCAAAATCTTAATGGGCTGGGTGCTTTGGATTTCAACATTTGGGAAGGGGAGAGGGATTTAATACAAAAATGCATGCCTTGTTGCAAAGGATGTTTATACAGAAGTTACATTTTTTTTCTGCTGGTTTTTCTCGCTTTGATCAGCGCCCTGGATTGGAGTCATTGAAATCAATGGGATTTAATTTCTCCTTGAATAACGCGTCCTGACGGTTTCAAAGAGTTTTCATTTAAACTTTCTAGATCCAAACTATATGTTGTGGTGGTGGTGGTTATGGCAGTCCTCCTGACAACGTTGAGGAATCCTGCACACGATAACCTCCGCAAAAGAAACTTCTGCTTTTAAGTCCTTAACAGGAATAAATTCATATTATTTCGTTATTGTTTGTCATGGTAGGGAGCGGGTTACCAATCCTAGCGTCCTTGATCCTTTATTAATCTGACCTGGGCCTGAATATTATGGGTAGACTGACTGAATCCACTGTTGAAAGCTGAGTTGCCCTGCAGGTAAATCCCATTGATTCAATGGGTCTACTCGGGTTGCAACTAACACAAGGATCCAAGCAATGCTGTCTTTCAGTGGTGATACAACTGGCTAGAGCAAGTAGTTAGGTTCTTTCATGCAAGTATATCTATTCTATTTATTTTTTATTTCCAATATACCAATGAAAGGAAGCGCTAGGCTATGCTGATCCAAATTAAATATAGGATTATGTGGGAAACGACTCCCTCTCCCCAAATTTCTTTAAACAAACTCATTTTTCCTGTGCCCAAAATAAAGAACAAAAGACTTCCCTAAATATAGTTTAATGAATCCGAAAAAAGAGGAATAAGCCTGCACCCAACGTTATTTTTAACTGTCGTTAAAATTACCCGTCCTTGCGTTCCTTTTCTGCGCTTTTCGGCCGCTTCTGCCTTAAACTTCACCCGAGGAAATTGACCATCAACTTTAACTCATTTGGGAAAGTTGTCTTCAGTCCTTCTCTCTCTCTTTTTAATTTTTTTTTTTAATTAAAAAGTTTATTTAGGTAAATATCTCTATTTTCCCTCTTTAAAAGAGCGGTTCCTTTCTATCAGTGGGGGGAAAGGAGTGAATAATGCGGTTATCTAACGTGGGAATCGTAGAGTAATAATAAATATTAGTGATCAAGAGATTCTAGAAGGAGGTTCCGCTCCAAAATCCAAACTCCAGCCTTCCAGGCTTGAATGAAAATTTATATTTTCTCCAAGAACCGGGCCTTGGGTCTTTCTCCTTGGCCGCTCTGCTCCCCCCCCCTTCGCTGCCCTACAAACAATTCTAGATTTAAACGCAATTATCTCGTGAAATTGCGAAGGAAAACTCCAAAATTAGAGGCCTGGGGTGGGAGGGAGAGAAATCCGGGCTGGTGACCTCCTAGAGAAAGAGGCGATTGTACGGAAGATCGGGAAAAAGGAGGATTATAGGGGGGGCTATTGGAAGGAATATCAAGCTTTATTTTCCCCCTAGACCCTATGGGGAAAGGCAGCCCCTCTGTTCTGCATGTGTTTCCCCATCGAGGCAGAATAGGCCTGTATCTTGCAAACCCATACCAAAGGTATCCATAACAATATCAATTCTCATCTTATTGGAACTGGAGTGGGACTTGTGGGTTTGAAGTGGAGCAGATTTAATCAATCTAGGGCCTCAAATTCTATCCTTGGTTCATCTCCCCAGTAGAGGAGACCTATTGAATCCATGGAATTTACAGACGTGTTGACTCACTACTCAGCCACTGATTCTTGCTGGGATGAACTACACTTGTCCCTCCATATCCGCTGGGGTTTGGTTCTTTGCTCTTTATAGACCAACAACTAACATGGAACCCCTTTATAATCACTTTATACAGTTGCCCCTTCCTATTCGCTGGGGTTTGGTTCTAGGACCCCCCCCCCGTGGATACCAAAATCCGTGAATATTCAAGTCCCATTACAGTATATGCAATTGCATAGCAAAATGGTGTCCCTTATCCAAGATGGCAAAATCAAGATTTGCTTGTTTAAATAATATTTTCAAGCCGTGAATACTTAAATCCGTGGATACCAAATCCGTGCATATGGAGGGACAACGGTATACCAGTGGTTCTTAACCTAGGGTGCTCAATGTGCTCACAGGGAGTCCGCGAAAGCTTGAAAATGGCTTGGTCCAACTCTTCCCTGCAGTGGCGTGGCCACGAGACAGGAGCCAAGGCAAAGGCTGGCTGGCTTGGCCTGCGCATTGCCATTCAATCCACTCCAGCCACAAATTTGCAGGAAGAAGCAGGAGAAAAGTCTTCCCTCCCCTTCCAGTGCCTCTGAAAGAAGGTTTGATGGATGGTGTAAATTTATTATTATTATTTTCAGGTATTATTATTATTATTATGGTTTTAAATCTTGAGTTAAGTCTTGGAGGTCTGCAGCAACCAAATACAGTATATGTAAAGGGGATCCCTGGTAAAGAAAGGGTTAAGAACCACTGCTCTAGACAATGAGTAGCATAAAATATATGCATCCGCACTGCACAATTATGGCAGCTTGATACCACTTCAACTGCCATGGCTCCACCCTATGGGAATCCTGGGAATTGTAGTTTGCTGTCATATGTAGAATTCTCTGCTAAAGCGCTCTAGTGCTCTAGTTCAGGGGAGAGGATTGTCTGCTAGGTGTGATTGTATTATTATTATTATTATTATTATTAGGCATTATTATTATTAGGCATTGTTATTATTGTTATTATTATTAGGGGTTTTAAAACATGAGTTAAGTCTTGGGGGGGGCGGCAACAAAAGATATTTAAAGGGGGGTCCCTGGTAAAGAAAAGGTGAAGAACCAAGGAATTAATGGTATTTACAGACGTGTAGACTCACTGATTTTTGCTGGGATGAACTATAGGATTGGAACCTGTTTTTAAAACTCAGAAAGAGGCGCTTTCACCACCGACCAACTCAAGCTCGAAATACTTTCCATATTTTTGAAGGGAAGATGCCCCATGCGCGCATTCTTGCATCTGGATCGCGCGCATTTTGCCATAGGATCCCAGCCCTCCAAAGCAAGAAAGGCGCAAGGGTGGGCGCAAAAGGAAGGACAATAGAAGCGCACCCCGACACCTTGCTCGAAAGTAAACCTCATACTCTTCAATGCAACCGCCTCCTTTTCTCCTGATACTGGTTTAGGAGCGATCCTACTTGGAAAATCCCAAAATATCCTCGTGTGTTCGTGAAAAGTGTTACTCGGAAAGAAGCCTGGTCAAGAACTAGAAGAGGGGCCTCAAAGGAATGGTTAGGGGAGGCTTTTTATTTGCCTTTGGTTGGGGGGGGGGTCGCTTGCGCGGAATCCTAAGGGAGTTTGCTGCCAACTAAAGAGCTGGTAAGGAAGACTTATGAAAGCCTATAGGATCGCCTTCGGTGTCAATATTGGAACGAGGTGGCCGATCCTGAGTGTGTTTTAAATTAAAACACACTCAGGATCGACCACCTTTATATATAAAATTCAGGTAGACTCTTGTCTGGGGTGGGGGAGAATATTTTTAATTGGAACCTAAACTGGGTTTGGATTTTCCCCAAGGTATGTCCCTGTTTCCTTGCTTCCGTGAGGAGAGGCGGTTGTCCGTTCCCACTTTAGTGTAGTAGGCAGAGCCGAAGACACGTGTAACCCTGTAGCGTGTGAATGGGTCTCTCTCTTCCTTTCCGTGCAGCTTTAGAAAACTGGACTCACCTTTCGCCCGCATGCCAACCGATCTTCCAGTGTTTTCATCGGAAATAAGCTTGCCAGGTTTTCAGTAGAAGTTACTTTTCTTTGGGGTTTAAGGAGACAGGAGAGGAGGTGAGGAGCAGGCGAGTCTTATCTCGGGTTCTCTGGCCACCATTCGCAAACCCAAGTTTGCAGAAAAGGGGAAGATTTCCAAACTTTCAGTGCTTGATTGCAGTGGTCGGATGCAGTTTTACTTCTGTTTTGGAGCTGACCCAGTTCATTTCCAAGCTGGGCCACAGATAGTCGGATCCCACTGAACTTTGTAGTATTTGCTCCTGACTAAACGTCCTGCAAAGTGTTCTTCTATGGGGGACCACAAACCAGCCCCTTTGGTCCCGGGGGAATCCACACGGCACAAATAATCCAGTCTGGAATTATTTGCATGGCTCCTTCCTAGGGAATCCTGGGGATTTGTAGTTTGGCAAGGTCTTTCTCCTTCTCTGACAAAGAGTGCAAACTACAAATCCCAGGATTCCACAGGAAGGAGCCAGGCAAATAATCCAGTTTCAACCTGGATTGTTCCTCTAGTGTGGATGCCTCCTTAGTTTCTGGAGAGCCCTGTTCTCCGACGAATTTTTATGGAACCGATTCGTCCGATTGGTTTGATTCCGCACCTTTAATGCGAATTAAACACAACTCTTTTCAACGGGTCTTCTCTCCCTTTAGCGAGCCACTTTCTGGATTTCTTTCCTTTTTTCCCAACTGGGAAAAATATTCCAACACAACATTTGGAGAGTTCTTTGCTTTGCTTCGGTTCCATCTTTTGGACACAGTTTTACTTCGGGCTCCCTTAAAATACTTTCCTAATTTACAGGTTTCCCCAGGGAATGAAGGAATTGGATTTCGTTTCGGTGGATTTTAATGGGAACTAAGGGTGGCTTCGTCTGGATCAAGACCAATATCTCGCAGGTTCAGTCCTAAAACAGGTTTTCCTGCGATTTAAATTCTCTCTTCAAGCCTTTCCCGATTTCTAAGGGAAAGCATATGAGATTTTCGGCATGTTTACTCGAAAGTAGTGCTCCCAGGTTGGATGGTGGTCCATGAACCTATGTAGGATCGCAGCCTTTTAAGGTGCCATCCTGCACCCACTCATTTGGGGTTAAGCTCCACTTAAAACCACCCCCAAAAATAAGACTTTCTTCTGAATAGATCTGTATAAAACCGCCCTGTTTCTCCTTTTTCCCCTATTGAGCTTTTTGTGTTCCTAGATTATTTTATTTATTTATTTTAGATGACTAAATTTAACCCAAATCCACTTTTCTGAAAGATCGCAGCCACGGCAGGAAAAGGCTTCTTCTATACATCCTTTCCTCAGCCTATTGCATACCTTCTGTTTTAGACTCACGGACCCATCATCCAACAAGTCCGGTAGTCATCTCATGGGGCTTGCAGTCCAAAACATTTGGAAGGCGCCAAATTGGGAAAGGTGAAGACATAAACAATAACAATATTTTTAAGGGGAGAAATATATAGAGAGAAAAGAGAAAACTCTTAACTGGAATTTGCTAAGAAAATAATAAGGAAAATTTAATATTCCTCTAATATATCCCCCACTGGATTGATCTGAGGTTTTGAAAGAAGAACGTGTAAAGGAACTGAGAATATTGGAAAATTTTCACAGGGAACGCCTCGGCGGTTTATCATCAGCAGTTCAGAGTTACTGTTGGTTGTCTTTTTTCTTTATTCAAAAACTGACTGGCTTTCTAAGGCAAAGCTTGGCTTTGGGAGAAGAGGGAGAGAGACCTCTTTGAGATTGTGAAGTGTGCTTGGAGTTAAAATTAGGACTCCTGAGTCCTACTTCTGAATAAGCCCCCCTTCTTTCCACCACCACCCCATTTTAGGATATTTTCCCGGATTCTTCCAATGCAGATCCCAGCCAAATTTAAAGCTTGTGCTCATTTAGGTACGGAGACTTATTTGACATTTCTGTGCCAGACAATTCAATTCGAAATGTTACCCAATGCCAAGTTATCCTCGCTTGTTCCCCAAACGCGTTATTATTCTACAGGATGGCTCTGCCGTTACCCCTGCCCGTTACTCGGTTTGGAAAAAAAAGGGGGGGGATCCTTCCCTTTCTTTCCTTCTTTAAAACAATATTTCCTTGGCTACAACAGCTTGAAAGGAGTCCTACTAGACAACAATCGGATTGTACACCAGGCTCACTGTGGACCTATAGCCTCCATCCTTGCACCCACTTATTGCTCGAGGTACAGGTGTACCCCAATTCCTTGGAAACCCCCCTCCCCATGCATGCATTTCTTTGCAAGTAGGCATCCTCCCCTACTTCCAAGGGCTCTGCGAACCTGTCTCTCTAAATCGGTTTGGAAAAGAAGAGGAAGTTATTTTACAGCCTCAACCCCAAAGCCCATCGTCCACAGGGAAGCTAAAACTCTCTCCCTGGGTTTGGCTGTACGGCCTTTTTACTTAATTTACCCCGGGGCAAATTGACCCACTGCAAACTGGAGAAAGAGAGCGCTACGTTGGGATTTGGAGTGGTTGGGTTTTTCAAAGCCTTTGGAAGCAGAAGCATTCAAGCGGCAGCTCTGCCCTCTCCTGGTCAGTCCGCCTAACTACAAGTCCCCAGAACTTGATTTCCTTGGATTCTTTTTTTCTCTTTCCAAAGCAGGAAAAGAAAGAAAGAACAGGGACTGGTTTAGGGGATCGCTCCCCCTCTGTCCGGAACCCGGTTGGTGCAGTGGTTAGCTTTTCAACCTGGGACCTCACCTGGGACCACAATTTAAGAAGGATATGGACAAGCTGGGATGTGTCCAGAGAAAGGCCAGCAAGGTCTGGAAACCAAACCAGGGAGGTCATGTAGAACAGTGGTTCTTAACCTGAGGTCCGGAGACCCCCAGGAGTCCGCGATGTCCTCACAGGAGGTCCTCGGAGGGTTGAAAATTGCTTAGCCCACCTCCTCCCTGGCTGCCTGACAAGAACCAAGGCAAAAGCTGGCTGGCTTGGCCTGCACATTGCCATTCAATCCGCTCCAGTCACAAACTTGCAGGAAGAAGCTGGAGAAAAGTCTTTCCTCCCCTTCCAGTGCCTCTGAGGGAAGGTTTCATGGACATGGATGGTGTAATAACTGTATGATGATGATGATGATGATCAGCATCATCAGATATTGTTGCTGCTGTTGTTATTTTAAATCTTGAGTTAAATTTGGGGTTCCAAAGGGGGTCCCTGGTAAAGAAAAGCTTAAGAACCACTGATGTAGAAGATGGAGCCAACCTATCTTCTGCTGCTTCAGAGACTTAGAATGAGAACCAATAGATTCAAGTGGCAAGAAAAGAAATTCCACCTAAACATTAGGAAGAAGTTCTTGACCATCAAAGGGGTTCCACAGTGGGATATATTGCCTGGGAGGGTGGTCTCTCCATCTTTGGAGGTCTTTAACCAGAAGTTGGGTGGGCCTCTTCCAGAAGTGCTTTTGTTGGGTATTCCTGCCATGGCAGGGGGTTGGACTAGATGGCCTTTGTAGTCCCCTCCAACTTTACGAAACCACCACCACCACCGCACTCTGCCTGAGCTACGAGGTTGCCTTGAAGCAGGTACTATTAGCTCAGTATAATTTACAGCTTGTTATGATAAAACCGAAGAGAGAATCAGGAGGTGCCCTGAGCAAGTTGATACAAAATGGGCTTTTAAAAAAATTAATAAATAAAAGAATCTAACGTGGGTCTTAAATTCTCATACTAATACTGGAGTACCTAGTGAATTACTAGAGCTAGATTTTTTTTCTGTAAAGGATATTAATATTACTATTAACAATAATAATATTCTGCATTATTATTATTATTATTATCCTTTACAAAACTTTACTAATGCTTGAACTTTAAGCAAGGAGCTAGTGCTCAAGGTAATACTGAGAGGTTTCCAGGATTATTAAGATGATGATGATGATGATGATATTATTATTATTATTATTGGCAATTACTATTATTATTAATCTTAGTAATCCTGGCAACCTCTCAGTATTGCAAATAGGGACTGGCTTCTTGGTTAAAGGTCACCAAATCCTGAGCCATAATTTGAACCTAGGGGCAGTTCTCTTTTTCTCACTACTCAAGTTTTTATCCAATATCAAAGCCAATCTAATAATGATAGACTGGGATACTAACACCTCTGAGTAGACCTTGCCTACACACACACACACACACACACTTACTTTAATCAGGAACTCAGCCGAAAGGTGTGTGGAAAGAGAAGCATCCAGCAAGGGAAAAACATTGCTTTTTCTGTGACAGACTTGTTTGTTTTTCATACACTGGAGGAAAGCTTTATGGTCACACAGAACGCTAGATCTGGGGAAGACCTGGAGAGAATGCATGAGCCCTTAATAAGAGAGGGAGAAGGTGACCTGAGTCTGGACAGGGGAAACGATGGGGAAACTATTCACACACACCCCAAATCAGGCAGGAAAAGTTTTCAAGTGTGCCACAGCCTACAGTAGATTGATCTTCCTCATAACAACCCGACAAGGTAGGACAATGTTGCACAATCTAAGTTTGCACCTTGCAAATCCTGGGTCCCTAGCAGGTAAATCCTGCTGCTGCTTTCAATGGGATTGAGCTGGTCCCCCTACTCTCTGGTAGGATAGAATAGGATTTGGATGGGGTGGGAGAGAATCCTGAGGCTCTTCAGAGGTAGTTCCCAGAACTCCTCAACATTGCTGGTCAGGGCTGATGGGAGTTGCAGTCACATGAAACCTGGAGGTCCACATAAGCGCCATCTAGAGGTGCATAAGGATTCAAAATCCCCATCAGAGCTTTTCCCCACATGGGGCAACTTAGATACAGGAGGATCCAAGCACATTAGCAGTGCCTTCCTCCCATGTAGGTTTACTTTTAGAGTAAGAATCTCTGAATATTCAAAAATGAATATTCAAAAAAAAATATTCAAAATATTCAAGTCACCCTCCAGTGGGTATAGCTATAGAGGAGGCCAAAAGAAAAAAGGCATTGCATTTCCAAACATGAATTCCGCCCCTCCCATGAAATTTCCCTTCACTTCCCAAATTCTTAGCATTCCAGAGAGTGAAATACTGAAAAATCATTTGGCTTCTAATTTCTCCCCCCACCCTCCTTTCTTTGGTTGCCTACTCAATGCTCAAAAGTGACTTGGATGAGGGGGATCATTAGAGAAGGCAGAATTCTCATGGGAAGGGAAAGAATGCCCTCATTTTGCCCCTATAGCTACACCCTGGTTCAAGGAGACACTTTCCCTTTGGGTACCTTGTATCCTGAGGTGGCCTTTGATTAAACCAATGCCTTTCCCCCAGCCTTCCCAGAGGCCAATGCAAATTGCATGACGGGCTAAGCTAGGCCCCTTTGCATGTCTCCTTATCTCATTACAGTAGCCATATTTCTCTTTCTCACCTTCAGTCTATAGATGTAGATACCACAGGTGCCTTTAATAAGAGACCTGTCTTTATTCTCACCTGAGATGGAGACACATAGCCATTCAGTCTTGCAGTGTGCCTTACGGCAACCCTAAAGGGGGCCTACGGTGTGGTTTTCTTGGCCAAATTTGTTCAGAGGCGGTTTGCCTTTGCCTTCCTCTGTTGCTGAGATTGTGTGACTTGTCCGAGGTCATCTAGTGGCTTTCCATGGCCCAGCCAGGATTCGAACCCTGGTCTCCTAGTCCAATGCTCAAACCATTACACCATGCTGGCTCTCTCTTTCACAACCATTCTACTCTCTCCTAATAGTCCCTGGCCACAGCACCTATGCTTACACCACCACCTCTCCTGTAATGGCCTTTTATTTTAGACTTTAAATGTTCCTCCAGGATATTCCTCCAGGTTAGAGAGGACTGGTCAGGTCTTAGAAGTATCTATTGGAAAAATCCAGCATTCTCTCCCCCGCCCTCACCCTGGGACTCTCTAATTTCCTACAGTATCTACCTATCCTTAGATAGTTAGAAGTACCTACTTATCTCAGGGATGTCTTAGAAGTATCTAAGTGTCTTAGAACTATGTAAGTATCTTAGGGATGTCTTAGAAGTATCTAAGTGTCTTAGAACTATTAAGTATCTTAGGGGTGTCTTAGAAGTATCTAAGTATCTTAAAAGTATCTAAACATCTTAGACATATCTAAGTCTCTTGGAGATATCTTAGAAGTATTTAAGTATGTTGCTTATTTGTAGGATATGGGAGCACCCCTGTGTTCCTTTCCCCTGTTTTTGTAGGGGTGGGGGAAGATATATCTGCAATTACTGCAATCTTCCCTCCTCTAATTCACTGAAGTAAACTTTGTCCACATTGTGCAACCTATTTTTTCATAGACCTGCCTGTGTGTGTCTATCTGCCTTCAAGTTGCCTGCCTACTTACAGTGACCCCATGGATTTCGGAGGGTTTTCTTGGGCAAGGAATCCTCAGAGGTGGTTTTGCCAGTTCCTTCCTCTGAAATAGAGCCTACAACCCCTCTCCCATCTAAGTACTAACCAGGGCTGACCCTGCTTAGCTTCCAAGATCAGACAGGAGCTGGGGTCTTTAGGGTATGTAGGCCCTTCATAGAGGCCCTTAGGATCGGCTATAAAGGTGGCTAAAAACCGAATTAAATGACATTCCTTAGCTGCAGCTCCTTAAAACCGTTAAGTTTCTCTCCAAAACCAGAGGATGTCTACTGTAAGGTCCTAGGGGCAGGGACCTTTCTGTTTTTGCTTTTCATTTCCACCCGACTTCGTCCTTCTTCCTCCGTTATCCTTTTCTCCCTCCTTAAATCCTTCTCCACTGTTGGGAAATTGTCACAGCTTAGTAACGCGATGGCGTTGTTAATCTTGCTTAAAAGTCGTTGGCCCTTGTAGCCCAAGGAGCTTGCTCCAAATAAAGCCTCCGGAGATTTGTAGCTTTCTTGGTTTGGTACCCAGTCCTTCTCTTGGTGTGGGTTAAACCCACAAGAAGAAAAAAACAATATAAACGGAGACTGTAACGCAGTTGCAGAGAAATAGGCTCACAGTCAACGAATTAATGGGTTCCTCTTAATTGGAAGCGTTAATCCAGGAACAAGGTGCTGTGCTTTTTCAATTAACGCCAACATAACCTCAAATCAAATCATTTTTAAAAAAACTTCAATTCAGTTGAATAATTTTTCTGTGTGTTATAAGGAAGAGATTCCGTTCTGTTGTTGTAGTGTGGTCGTTGCTAACTCCGTTTATTCTGAAATGTATGTAAATTTACAACCCGGTGATGAATCTGGGTGGAAATCCTATTACTATTTCCATGGGAGCGATTCCCAGTGAACTCAGGAGGACTTACTCACAAGTCAGCATATCCAGAATAGAGTTGGAGCTCCTGTTTGCAAACTCTAGGTTGCAAATTTTTACTCCTTCCCATTCCATTGCTTGCCATGCTTAGGAAATTGTAAAAAAGCCCAACAACCCAACAACCACAACCCAGGCTCACAAATCTTTTCATTCCACATAATAACCTCTTCCCAAGAGAAATCCTCACCAGTAGGCATATCCAGAATGGAGTTGCAGCTCCTGTTTGCAAACTCTGGGGTGCAAATTTTTACTCCTTCCCCATGCTTAGGAAATTGTGAAAAAAAACAACAACCCAACAACCACAACCCGGGCTCACAAATCTTTTCATTCTACATAATAACCCCTTCCCAAGAGAAATCCTTTGCAATGGTTCACGTTCTAACTCCATCTAGCTCACTTCCACATGGGTTGGACTACAATCACCATCATCCCCAGTGCCCATGCTGGCAGCAGGATGGCTTTTGTAGTCTAACCTGTATGGGCCAAGCAGAAGGGTCTGAACCCGGGACCTTCGGAGCTACGAACCTCCTTTAGAGAGGCAGAAGGATCTAGTCTCTAGGGAGCAGGTAACGAGCAACGACAACGTTTAACGGAGGCGAATTTAATTTAATTTAATTTAATCTTTTAAAAAAATCCAATTCGTTTAATAGCAGCCGGCAAATCCTATCGATCACTCGGGAGGGGAGGTTAATTGGAAAAGGTAACAGGCTCATCCTAACCCAATCAAGCCTTCGTTATTGAGAGTCGTTTCTACAACGCCTAACGTTGTGCAACTTTCGTTCCGGAGATTCGCTATCTCGCTGTTCTGCATTAGAAAAGGAGTTTTTCAATTGCTTGCAACCCCCTCTTCCCTGGGAGTAAATCCTACTAAACCTACCGGGACTTACTTCCAAGTAGACAGGTATATTTTAGCCTGGGTTAGATTAGAAGCTTTTAGACAAGAAGAGTTTGTAATCCGATTTTCAGTGGAGGAATGGCGGTGTTTGTTTAGCCTCCCATATAAAATCTTGGCTGAGGTGTGCTCTCCCTCTTCCCCCAAATAAATGCTGAAATTTGAGAAGATCCATCCCTCAATCTCTCTGTAACGACTTTCTTTTGCATGTCAAATTTAGTTGCCTTTTAAGAGTAGCGCTTTTGGATTGCACCGGAGAACTGCAGTGAGAAAATAATCCGTTTTTTTTTAAAGACGCTTTTCATTTTGGCTGGATCGTGCCCTCAAGTTAATCTTTTTTTTTAAAAAAAAATCTAGTCCTTCATACTCCACTTCCAATAATAATAATAACAGTAAGGATGAATATGATGTTTGTTTATAATACCCTTTTCACCTAAGCGTGGAACATCAAACATATATACAGTTTCTCTTCATATTCGCTGGGGTTTGGTTCCAGGACCCCTGTGGATACCAAAATCCGTGAATACTCAAGTCCCATGATATGCAATGGCATAGCAAAATGGTGTCCCTTGTATAAGGTAGCAAAATTAAGGTTTGCTTTTTGGATTTTTTTTTATTGTTATTTTTTAAAGAATATTTTCAAGCCGTGAATACTTAAATCCGTGGATACCAAAATCCGTGAATACTCAAGTCCCATGATATGCAATGGCATAGCAAAAATAGTGTCCCTTATATAAGATGGCAAAATCAAGGTTTCCTTGTTGGGATCATTATCTTTTTAAGGATATTTTCAAGCCGTGGATACTTAAATCCGTGAATATAGAGGGACAACTGTAATCAAAACAAGACACTAAAACACAGCATTCTAAAATACTGAAAGAATATACTAATATAAATACAATTGTCCCTCCGTATACACGGATTTGGTATCCACGGATTTAAGTATTCACGGCTTGAAAATATTCTTTAAAAAATAATAATCCAAAAAGTAAACCTTGATTTTGCCATCTTGGCAAAAATATTGGCTTGAAAATATTCTTAAAAAATAATAATCCAAAAGACAAACCTTGATTTTGCCAAAATGGGACACCATTTTGCTTTGCCATTGCATAACATGGTTCTTGAGTATTCACGGATTTTGGTAGCCACAGATTTAAGTATTCATGGCTTGAAAATATTCTTTAAAAAATAATAATCCAAAAAGCCAACCTTGATTTTGCCATCTTATATAAGGGACACCATTTTGCTCTGCCATTGCATATCATGGGACTTGAGTATTCACGGATTTTGGTATCCACGGGGGTCCTGGAACCAAACCCCAGCAAATATGAAGAGACAACTGTATTAGTCTAAACGGCTTTTAGAAAATGGTCTTCATCCAAACAGCTCCAAACACTTCCCTTAGAAAAAACACCCACAAAATTCTTCTCGAAAGTTATGCCTCTTGGGATACGTAGTTGCCATCCAATAAACTGGCTTGTTTAACTGCTGAAAGGGTTAAGTGGTAATATTTTCCTCCTCCATGAGAAAAATAGGACTCAACGCTTTGGCCTTACTGGATCCTGCCCCAGATGAAATTGTAAAAGCTCAAAACCATTTAAAAATCCATCAGACCTATATCCGGGGGGGGGGGTGAATGGGAGCTGGATTTATTTATTCAACAACAACAACACCATTTAATTTGACATTTCTGAGTTCCGAAATTTGATTTTAGTAAGTGGAAAACCCGTGATCGGTTGGAAGTCAATCCGAGGAGAAGTGATTTGATGCCCCACTTATTTCATGGGGAAATTAAGCATATAGGAAACCCCATTTCTATCATGCCGGCTTTTATAAATCCTTTACTCTTGGCTGGGAGCGAAACGATTCCTTTCCAAGTTCTGTGTTCATTTAGGGAAAACAGTATAACTAATTTGAACGGATTTTGTATTTCTTTCCCCACAATATATGTATATAAAATTGAGATAACAGTCCCATTTATTGAAGGGGGAATTATAAGTGGTTTTGCGAGTTTAATATCCTAGCATAAATTTCTTAGCCATTGCAAAAAATGTCCTGAAAAACGCAAAGCTCCCATAACCAGACACTAAAACTAAATTTCCCCCCTGTTTCGCACGAACATTGAATCCCTGCAGTAATCCTACATCTAGCCTTTAATCCGTTAAAGCACGGCGTTACCAAAAACCAACATTTCGTTTTTCTGACATGTGCCATTCCTGAAATAAATCCAGTGAAATAATGTGAGTGATAGGGGGGAAAAAACCCCAAAAGGGATTTGCCCCATGGCAGAATTAATAAGGGGGTATCCACACGAGAAAAATAATCCAGGTTGGAACTGGGTTATTTGCCATGGATCCTTCTTATGGAACCCTGGGATTTGTAGTTTGGTGAGGCCCCAGCATTCTTTGGCAGAGAAGGTGAGAGACCTTGTCAAACTACAAATCCCAGGATTCCTTAGGAAGGAGCCATGCAGTTGAATACAGTTGTCCCTTCAGATTCGCTGGGGTTTGGTTCCAGGACCCACGTGGATACCAAAATCCGTGAATACTCAAGTCCCATCATATGCAATGGCATAGCAAAATCGTGTCCCTTAGATAAGAAAATCAAGGTTTGCTTTTTTGGATTATTATTTTTTAAAAATAATATTTTCAACCCGTGGATACTTAAATCCGTGGGTGCCAAATCCGTGGATATGGAGGGACAATTTGTAATCCAGTTTCAAACTGGATTATTTGTGTTGTGTAGCCATCCAATCGACTGCGGACAATGGCACATCTCAGGCTTCAGTAATCAATACATTACCTATCTCAAGATTTACAACCCAATGATCAGCTTATTTACTTGTAGGTAAATATCATTGCTGATAGGCAGAGTGGCGTAGTGGTTTAAGTGTTGGAATAGGGGCCTGGAGACCAGGGTTCAAATCCCACCTCAGCCACAAAAACCCACTGGGTGACCTCGGGCAAGTCACACTCTCTCAGCCTCGGAGAGGCAAACCCCCTCTGAACAAATCTTGCTAAGAAAACCCTATGATAAGTCCCCCCTTAGGGTCACCATAAATTGGAAATGACTTGAAGGCACACAACAAAAAAAATATTACATTATTATTATTATTACAGTATTCTTACACTTACTTTCTCATAAGTAGACTGCAGCCCTGTGAATAGTTATTATCATGAACTTTCTCACGAGTAGACTGCAGCCCTGTGGATGGCGATGGTCGCTGATGATTATTATTATCAACAACATTGGCTTGCAATTCCCTCGTTGAGCCCAATTCGAGTTGAATAAGGGGATGAATGCAGAGTTAACTCAAAAGTAAATCCCATGGATTCAATGGTTCTGCTCAAGTCAGGATTAACAACAGAATTCAGGTCATTATTATTATTATTATTATTATTAGAACCGTCGCTGGAATATGATTAACAATATTATTACTAATTATTAGCAAAATATTAATTATTATTATTAAATATTATTATTAATAAATATTAACTAATAATAATGATGATGTTGCTATTACTATTTGTTCTATACAGTACTTTGGCTCTTAAACGCATTGACACTTCCATCCCAGATCTTATTTTAAAGGGAGGAAAGTTCAATGCGAAGCAACTTTACTTCGGAGTAAAACAGTTTGCATCTCCCCGAAAGAAATCTTGTTGGATTCTTTTGCATTAAGGAAGAGAGGAACCAAGCCATCTATTTCTTGCACACACACACACACATCACAGTTTTCCAAGTTCTTCAGCCCTTATTTCGCTTGCTTCTAGACCCCCTTGCAATTCAAAGGAAAGTGTAACGGAAACCGTGGAGTAACGACAATGAAGGCGATGGGAGGAAAAGGAGTTTACCTGCAGATAGGCCTGGATGAACACAATGGGACTTAATTCCACCTAGACATGGAGTAGGTTGAATTGTCAAGTCTATTCCCAGGGGTTTTAGGGTGCCTATCTCTCCAATTTTAGAAAAGAGGGTGCTCATGACACCAGCAAGTCTGGGGTGGAGGATTTATTTGTAAAAAGTACAGGAAACTCGCTTTGATCCTTTCTCAAATAAAACTATAGACCAGTGGTTCTTAACCTGAGCCGAGGTGTCCTCACAGGGGGGTCCACTAAGGCTTGAAGGCTGCTCAGCCCATGTGACAGGAGCTAAGGCAAAGGCTGGCTGGCTTGGCCTGTGCATTGCCATTCAACCCAATCCAGCCACAAACTTGCAGGAAGAAGCAGGAGAAAAGTCTTCCCTCCCCTCTCCAGTGCCTCTGGGGGACGGTTTAATGAATGGTATAATTGTATTATTATTATTATTATTAAAGCTTGAGTTAAGTCTTGAGGGTCCGCAGCAACAAAAGATATTTAAAGGGAGTCCCTGATAAAGAAAGGTTAAGAGCCACTGGTTTAATGGATGGTGTAATTGTATTATTATTACTAGGTATTATTATTATGATTGGGATTTTAAATCTTGAGTTAAGTCTTGGGGGTCTGTGGCAACAAAAGATATTTAAAGGGGGTCCCTGATAAAGAAAAGGTTAAGAGCCACTGCTATAGTCAAAAGTGAGTGATTATAGCCTCAAAGCATCTCCATCTCATAATCCCTGGCCATAGCATTAACACAGAGTGCGTATGCCTATGCCCAGATCTGTCCCTATACTAAATCGATCCTTACCCTTTTGAGGGTTGCCTTCCCCATTTCCAGAACCTTCATAAGAAGGGACAACCAAAGGACAGCATTTTGTAAAAAGAGGAAAAGTCAGAATGTGACCATATGCCCTAAATGAGGGAGAGCCAGGAAGAGAACAGTTCCTTGCATGGCAGGGGATTGGACTGGATGGCCCTCCTGGTCTCTTCCAACTCTATAATTCTATGAGTTTGCTTAGACACACCAAGAAATGCTGTGCAAAATATACAGAGGACAAGTGAGAGGGACATAGCATGGAAACTGTGCTTGCTCCTTATTGGTGAGTTTGCACGTGTGTCATAGGCTGCTGCAGAAATAATTTAACTGCCATGGCTCAATGTTATGGAATTCTGGGATTTGTAGTTTTGTGAGAGATTTAGCTTTCTCTATAGAGAGCTCTGGTACCCCAACAAACTGCAAACACCAGGATTCCATAGGATGGAGCCATGATTGTTAAGGCAGTGTCCATGTCCAACTGCATTATTTCTCCAGTGTGGCAGCAGCCTGTATAGACTTCTCTTGCTCAATTGATACCACTGCAAGGTTTCATAAGAATTCTGTATCAAGTTGGTCACTAGATAAACTGCTGAGTTCAATCTAGAATAGAATTTTTATTATGGTCATAGACCAGCACAGAGTTCAATCTACTATCAGACTCCATTCATGACTCTAACTTCATCTGTCCTTTGCAAAAGCAGGAACCAACAGCTCAAAAACAGGTCCCTCTTTTAAACCTTTCCTTAGTATAGGGGTTGGTAGTGTGCCGCTCTGGGCCCTGTGGGGTTCCCAGGTGCTTTGGTGACCTTCAACCTCTCTAGACTCCCTCAACAGCCCTTTTTCTAGCCAAAAATTAAAGCAGGGTGAATTGACTCTTTTGGAAGTCCCCAGGAGGGACTATTGAGTCCCAAATCAGGAAGAAGAAAAAAGCAGGATAGAAAGGGAGATCATCACCATTATCTTTCAAACAGATTGCACTATTTCACCACATTGTTATAATGCTAATATTCCATTTTAACTGCTATGGCTGCCTCCTGTGGAATCCTGGGATTTACAGTTTAGGGAGGGGCATTTAGCATTCTCAGCCAGAGAGCTCTTCTTAGCCTTCACTTAACTACAAACCCCAGAATTCCACAGGAGGCAGCCAGAGCCCTTGAAGTGGAGCAATCATGCTATAACAGTGTAGCATGATAAAGCTTGAACTGTATAAAATACACTCACTTGTGTTGCATAACATAAGGAAAAAAACCAATACCAAAAATAGACTTTCTATTCCTTTCCAGATAGTTTCTTTTTGGATGATTTTTTGGGGGGCGGTGGGGCATTTTTAGCAGCCTATGCAGCCAAAAAGACCAAGAAATGGGCCCTAGAACAAATCAAGCGTGAGCTCTCCCTGGAAGCCAAGATGACTAAAGTGAGGCTGCCATACTTCTGCCATCTTATGAGAAGGCAGGACTCATTAGAAAAGACAACAACGCTAGGAAAGATAGAGGATAGTAGAAAGAGAGGAAGACCTCCTACCAGACGAATAGGCTCGGTCAAGGAGGCCATGGCCCTGAGTCTGCAGGATCTGAGGAGAGGGGGGTCTTGGAGGTGTCTCACCCATGGGGTCACCATGAGTCAAAGTCAACTGGAGGGAAGTTAACAACATCAACATGAAGCCCATAGAAAATTGCCCCTCACCCACTATGGTTGCTCCCCCTTCCTTAAGCTAACAGCCAAAGGAACTTTTCTGAAGGCAGAGACTTGTTTTAGTCACTCCTATCTCTCTCTCAGCTTATGAAACTCCATAAAGCCCATAGTACTTTATCTTTGCTGTCATCATCACCACCATCAAATAAAGATAGAAGATTCAAACTAAGACTTCTGTGAATGCCGGAAGCTTACATATACAGTTGTCCCTCCACATTCACGGATTTGGCATTCACAGTTTTAAGTATTCACGGCTTGAAAATATTCTTTAAAAAATAATAATCCGAAAAGCAAACCTTGATTTTGCCATCTTATATAAGGGACATCATCTTGCTATGCCATTGCATATAATGGGACTTGAGTATTCACAGATTTGGGTATTCACGGGGGGGGGGTCCTGGAACCAAATCCCAGCGAATGTGAAGGGACAACTGTAACCATTTTGGACACATTTTAAAACTTTAAAAACACACACACACAACCTCTTATTGTGGAATTTTTCAAAGACATAGCCATGTTAGTCTGTTTCAGCATAAACAGATATAAAGAAAACCTGTAGCATCTTTGAAACTAACTGAGAAAAGAAATTCCTAGCATGTGTTTTTATGGTGTCGAGTTCAGCGTCGTCAGACTCAAATGCATCTGATGAAGGGGATTGGAGTCTCAAAAGGCTTGTGCTATCCATTTTGTTTTCTCACTCTCAAAGATGCTACAGGGTTTCTTCCTATCTGATTGTGTAATGAATACGGATTTTAATGACTTCTGTAATGATAGAGTAAGCAAAGCCTAGGAATGCTGATGCTGACAATTGCAGTGTATTCCTGTCATGTTCTGGCATTCCCTGACTCAGTGACCAGCAGTTTCAGAGTTCAAAATATAAATCTTTATTGGCACAGAAATCCAGAAAGCGAGCCCTACAGGGTCATTGCTCAGAATGAAACTCAACTGGCAAACAGTACATTAAAAGCATATTCCAGTCTTGTAAATCTGGTGGGCTACAAATCATCCCTTCTCCCACTTCTCACAGTACCAGTGTTTTGCCTCTTTTCCCCAGAGCTGAGTTCCAGCTGCAGTGCTTATCAAACCGTTCCTGACATTGACCACATTCTCCCTTCGTTAAGCTACACACTTGCTAACAAGCACAGAGAAATACAAACATCATTACTTCAGGGATGCTTTGATAGTGTTTTCCCTATGATTCTATGATTCTACTTACAAGATTAAACAGTAAAACTGAACTTGGCAGGAAAAGGTAATGTCTGGGACTGATCCTGACAATTCCTACACATGCCTATACAGAAATATGCCCCATTGAATCCAACTCAGAAGAGAGTATAGGAAAATAGCCATACACTATTATCCTATGTTATTCAGGAATAAATTCCACTGGGTTCAGTGTAGCTTATTCTCTAATAAATGGGTTTAGGATGACACTGGTAAGCTTTCAGACACCACAGGTTTCCTGCACCCTGATCAGATGCAAGAGACTGACTTCTAATGAAATATGTGCAGAAATTTAGCCTCAGGTGTGTTTCACATCAGCTTCTCTGGAACCCATCGTTCTGCCAAGTTTAAGGAACACAATTGATTTTCAAAATCATTTTCAACACATGCCAAACCCAGCCTTGCACAGTGAGTCTGTAACAGTCTCAAAGCTAACCCATTTAAGAAATCCTTGCAGGTCTGAATACGTGCCCAACCTCATTGCCAGTCTCAAAAGGAAAGAGCCAATACGGGTGCTGACAGGCCAAGGTGAGACCAAAAACCATAAGAAAAAAAAAAAAAGAGAGAGGAGGAAATACAATTGAGAAAATGCGTTCCTGGATCTATTAAAAACAAACAAACATGTGCTGGAATGGAGCATGCAACTGTTTCAAAGCCTCACCAGATCTTTCCTATAGCTGCACATGGATTGCATAAAATGAGCACATGCTAACCATGGAGATGAGGATGGAAGCCCTATGTAATGGTGACAATGTCAGCCTGTGTTTCTGGAAATTTTGCTAAATATTGCTTCCATACCATGAATCATTAGGAACATTGTGCCTGTATGGACACCACAAGTAATGTGCTAAAAGATGAAGAAAAGGCCCTTAATGATGACCTTATGCCCAAGTGACTTAATCAAATGAAGAGGCTACCAGTTGACTGTCTAGCCAACTACTCCTGGGAGTATTTACAGATCTCCTGGATTCTTTTGAGAGTGGCTGATGGAATCTCAACTGAGCTATCCTTTTTCTTTACACTAAGAGGCATGATGGAGCATGAATGATGGATGAATTGTGACACGTGAGACTTTTAAATTAGCCATGTTAGCTAAGCGATGGAATATGCAGTGGTGACTAGAGGAGAAATTTATTTGCAAATTCCTTCAGCAGAGGGTTTGCAAATTCCTTTCCAAGTATAAAGCAAAGGAATCAAGAGGTTTATTTTAAAAAGCTGGATGAGAAAGAAACAAGACTCTTAGAGTTACCTATCCAGATACACGTCTGCCAAGGCTTGGCTTAATATTTTTAGTGCTAGATTGATCATTCTAGAGGGAGTCACTTTTAAAAAAGATGGTGGAGGAAGATCACAAGGTTCAAGTTCTGGCTCATTGAGCATCCTGCTTACGATAGCCTGCAATAGAGTTTTCCGGGCAATTGCCTTCCTCTAAGGCTGAGAGAGGGTGACTTGCCCAGAATCACCCAGTGAGTTTCAATGGTTGAGTGGGGATTAGAACCCTGGACCTCATGCCTCCCCAGTCCAACACTATAACCATTATCCCATGCTGGCTACTCTTATATAGGAATTTGTTGGTGTTAATTGCTGTCAAGTTGACTTCCTTTCAAGAAAAATCACATCCGATCTCTCCAAACTCCACCTTCATTCCATCCTTGCTAGAGGAATGCTGGATTATTAAGAAACATATGATGTCCCATGTCACTGGGCTAGTGCATCTGATTTGGGCTTGGTCCAAAGTTAAAGTGACCATCTACATTTGGATGGTACACCTGTGTTTTGGGAGTAGGCTTCAGCCTTTGAGATAGACCCCTTTAAATTTTAGACTGAAACCCAAAGCAGATTTAACACCTCCCACAGACATGAGCCAATGTGGTGTAGTGGTTTGAGTGTTTGACTAGAACATGGGGAGATCAGGTTTTGAACCTCTGCTTGGCCATGGAAACCTCTTGGGTGACTTTGGGCAGGTCATACCCTCTCATCCTCAGAGGAGGGCAAGGGCAAATCCCTTCTAAACAAATTCTGCAAAGAAAACCCATTAATAGGTTCATCTTAGGGCTGCCATAAGTTGGAAATGACTTGAAGTCACACAACAACAACTGACATGCAAGTGACCATTTGCCCTGAAGAAATGCTTTAACTGGAGAGTCTGAACTGAGCAGCAGGTTGGATTAGATGGCCCATGAGGGCCCTTCCAACTCTATGACTCTAACACTCTAAATATCTCTTATCTTAGAATATGAATTTCTAGCTAATCTAAAGTGCCCCAGGATTCTTTTCAAACATTTCTTTTTACAGATTAAAAAATGAATCAGCAAGTTCTGTCAAAGCCAGCTAACTCCAGCTTGTCATTTTTTAAAATTCCAAGTCCCACGCACATATGGGTGTGGCTTGGAGCAACTCCAAAGTAAATTTGATTAATGGAAGTGTCTTTTAATACTGCTCCTCAATTAGGTTCCCAGGATATTTCACAGAAAAGGATAACAACATTAAAAAACATAGGCGTAAAATCATTATTGTTTTTTTAAAAAAATAATCCACATGATAATTAAATCAGCATAAAAGAAGTCAGACAGATTATTTAGCAAGCTCCACCAATCAGCTTTCCATTCTGCTTATATCAGGAATATGCATCAAAGTGAATTGGTTGTCCCAATGAGCAGGGATGTGCATTTCGGAAAAAGCTGTGAAATTTATTGGTCCCCCCCTCTCCAAATAAGGCAGATTGACGTAGGATGCTATTTAGACAAATTGTATTCTCCTTGAATTCTGTGAGGAGTATCTTTGCCATTTAGACAACCCTTGTCATACTTCAGGCATATCATGAGATGATGAGTTTCAGTGGGAAAGGATGATAATGCTTGGTAAAGTGGAAGGCAGGAGACGTCAGTACAGTTGGATTGATGCAATAAAGGAAGCCACAACCCTGAGCTTGCAAGACCTCAGCAAGGCAACTGATGACCAGAGATCTTGGAGGCCTCTCATTCATGGGGTCACCATAAGTCAAAGTTGACTAGATGGCAAATAACAACCACCAACATAACAACTAGCACAAAAGAACAAGAAGGTGGGTTCCAAGTGAAGCACTCTTTGGTTGACGTTCACCCAATGGGGTGCTACCACCATAATGACCTTACTCTGGCAGCCACTTGTAGGGAATTACTGGTATTTATATTAAGCAGAATGCAGCATAGCCCCAGTGCAATGTGAGTTTCTGGTATAAAACATGCAGGATGCTCTAGTAAGGTTGGAAAAGACAAAACTTACATTTATTGTGGCAGAGAATACATCTTAGATTGGAAATATAGATAGATAGAAGAGAGTTATCTAACTTGGGTGGAAGAGTCCCTAAGGCTGATTCTCATGAGTGTGTGTAAGGCATATTGAGGCAGAGATGCCTCAAGTCTGATGGCTTCAGGCTTCTGAGACAAAGAGTTGTAAAACACTAAAACTTCTTGGAGCAAGGGTGGCGCGAAGTGACCTCGGCATGCAAGTAGGAAGTAAAACCTTGAAAACACAGATCGGAACTGTAAACAAGCATTTATGCTCCTTCAGTTCCAGCTTGAATCACCTTCTAGGAGCCACAGTGAAGAGCACCATATATGAGTGGGATCATATGGGAACATTTGTTGTTGTTTTCCTTCAAGGCATTTCCAACATATGGTGATCTCAAGGCAAACCCATCATGGTGTTTCTTGGCAAGATTTTTTTTTGGGGGGGGGGGGTTGCCTTAGACTTCCTCTGAGACTGAGTGAATGTGACTTGCTCAAGGTCACCCAGTGGGTTTGCATGGCCGAGTGGGGATTTCAACCTTGGCCTCCAGGGTTGTAGTCCAACACTCAAACCACTACACCACACTGACTCTCACATGGTAACCTACAGTCCTTCAATTACACTGGTGCTGAATCACAAAGGAGTCAGCAGATCAGCCAACCAGAGGGGAAAAAACTGGAACTGTTGGTTTCCATGTCATTGCAGCTATGGCTCTGTTTGGCGTTTCAGTCTGAACTAAAGAACTGAATCTGTTTTAAGGAGAGGGACCAAGACTTTGTAGAGAGCTTTTCCAGTTCCAACTAAAACTCAGAGTGGATTTCCTGTCCCACTGACATAGATGCTACTAACAGACAGTGATGCAGAGGACTGCCATTTCACAACAAGGATAATCTCACAGCAAAGCACATGAAGTCCAAAACCTTACAGAGAAGAGCAGTCAGGTTACTTACAGATTCGGCACTTCCTCTAAAGTTTAGACTAAAAAGGAGAGTGGATTCACCATCTCACAGACATCAGAGCTCCCAGGCTTTACGGCTCCATGGAGTGGGCAGCGGTTCCACCTCCTCATCCAGTTCTGAGGATAAATCACTTTCATCCACGGGTGCAACTTTCCATACCCTTGTGAAGGTCCTGTGAGCTTAGGGGCAAATCTGCTGTTTTAGCACAGGGCTCAAAATCCTCCTGAAAAGTCTTTGAATGGGAACACGAAGCCACAGAGCAAACATCTTTCCACAGAAGGAAGAAGCTGAAGGGTATAAAAAGAGTTAGGTACCCACACATATTGCCTAAATATGCTAAAGGAACCAGATCCTGTCTGGTTGTGTAAGCTAAGCAGGACCAGGCCTGGTTAATACTTGGATGGCCACCAACCAGTGGCAGGTTCTGTAGGATACATTTCAGAGGAAGGAACTGGCAAAACCGCATCTGAGTCTTCCTTGCCTAAGAAAACCCTAGGAAATTCACGGGCTTGCCATAAGTTGACTGGCAACACATGCTTGTCTCCTCATGTATGCCTGCCCAAATCTTAAGGTTCTCAGGAAGAGCTTGCTCTCAGTACTACCTCCACTTGCAGGCCCATCTGGTTTAGGCTTGAGACAGGGCCTTCTCAGTGACTGCTCCCAGGTTGTAAAATTCCCTTGCACAGGAGCCTAAGGTGGACTCTTCTCTTATTTAGTTATTTAAATCCCACCTTTTCCCCAAGGTAGTTTATAGTGTAGAATTAAAACAAAGCTAAGCAAAACAAAACCCACACCAGTCAAATCAATACATTGTGCATCTGTGTGCGCGTGTCTGTGCTTTCAGGTTGCCTATCAATTTATGGCAACCCCATGAATTTCAGAGGGTTTTCTTAGGCAAGGAATTCTCAAAGGTCCTTTCTCCAGTTCCTCTGAAATTGCACAAAAGTTTTAAAAAACCATTAAATAGGCAACTGTATTGAAATCTCTGGTCTCTGTTCTCTCACTGGCAGATAAAACCCTTTTTGATTTGAACAGGCATTTGATGATTAATTGGCTGTGGGGAGTCTTTGTTGCATTTTTAAAATCATTATTGTTATTCTTTTAAGTGGATTTATATTTCACAGGGTTGTGCCTGACTGAACAGCAGATCCAGGAAATGTGGATAAAGTTAGCATTTTCCGCGGCTCCTATATAAAACACCCACTCTTGCAATCCATAAAGTTCAAGTTCTTCCACACATGATAATGTGAATGTATGATGAAGAACCCTGCTGGAGCAAAATTTGCCAAGGGTATATCAGAGGCCAGGAAACTATCAGATTCCAGTGCCTGTTATCCCCACACATTGACTATGCTGTCTGTGGATGAAGGGACTTGGAGTCAAGCACTTGGAGGGCCACAGCTTGTGTTGGGAATTTAATAACGTTTGAGATTTGTATCTCACTAGCAAAGTAAAAATGCTCACTTAGCAAAAGACCCTTATTGGGATACAGCCAAGCCAGTCCAACCACCTCTCACACAGTCTAGCTAAGACTAAAACAAGCGTAGTCATCTTAAAAGTATAGAGAAAGTAGTCTACTTACAATAATATCTTGTGCATGGAATACACAGGTACATCATCTTGAGATATGCAAGCAGGGAAGTAAATATATGACTCCTACATACTAATCCGCTAGGGTGCTCAATAGTAAAGTGTGTCTACCCGCATGAGCATCTCCCAGGGAAAGGCAGAATCCCTCCTATCTCAGCTAGTACTCAAATAAAGAGAGCAAAGGATTTGTGTACATGCAGCAGGAAGAGGGCTCATAAACAAGCAAACAGGAAGTTTAGTCATAAACATTCTATCATGCAACTTTTAACTCTTTAACTGGCATGCAGCCCATGCATACAAAGGTTGCGCTATACCAACAGCTTCTTCAATCCTGACTAGTCTGGCTAGTGCTAGTCAGATACCTCATGAAACTTCACAAAGAGAACAGAAGATTTAAGGAAAAGCAAAACAACAAACAAACACAAAACCAACACTATGAAATTCATGGGGTTGCCACAGATGACTTGAAGGCACACATATACACATTGCTGTGGTTATTATGTACCCTCAAGTGGACTCTGACACATGGCAACCCTATCCTAGGATTTCCTTGGCAAGGTTGATTCAGAGGAGGTATGCCATTGCCGCCTTCTAAGTCTAAAAGGTATGATTGGCTCAAGGTCACCCAGTGAATTTCCACAGCTGAGCAGGGAAGCCCTAGATTGCATCTGCACTGCAGAAATAATCCAGTTTGACACTGCTTTAACTGCCCTGGCTCAATGCTATGGAATTCTGGGATCTGTAGTTTGGTGAGATATTTAGCTTTCTGTGACAGAGAGCTTGGGTGCCACAACAAACTACAAATTCCAGGATTCCATAGCATTAAGCCACTGGCAGTTAAAGCAGTGTCACAGTGCCATGTGTGTGTCTGAATGAATTTGCACCCCTGATACTCATGGCTTCCAAGAGGCGAAGCTGTGAATTCAGTCTGGGTTTGAGCATTCAAGGTGCTGAACCTGACTCTTCAAAGAGGTCCAGCCCCTCAGCCCCTCACTATTCCCTCTTAGAAACATCACTTCATACATTAGGTATTTCCCCTAGATCTTCAGCCCTTCTTTTCACACTGCACAATTATAGCATTTTAATATTCATTTAAGTGCCACGGCAAGTCTTCCTCCTACAGAATCCTGGGATTTGTAGTTTAGTGAGGCACTGGAGCTCTCAGGCATTGGAGCTGTCTGGCAGAGAATTCTAAACACCTTAGAAAACTACAGACCCAAGGATTCCAAAGGACAGAAGCATCACAGAGAGAGAAATATCAAAGCATTATCATGGTCAAGCATGAAAGAGTCCTTACAGCAAAAGTGAGGAAGGTGCGGACAGGTGGAATGCATTACCACCCTCTCTTGCCACTGGCTCTGCTGGCCAAGAATGATGGGAGTTGTGGTCCAACAACCTCAAGAGGACCACACATTCCCTACTCTGTAAGGTGGCCATGTGAAATGTATTTCCAAAACAGGACATATGTGCGTGCACATGTGCTAATTTATATATGCAGAGTTACACATTTTGAATTTCTATCATTTAAATAGAGATACAATACGTCTCACCTGGTACTAGCTGGTGGTTCCATGTCACTAGGGCAAAAAGTCCACTCTCAGTTTTAGCCTAGACCTTTTAGGAGCCTTCCAAGGTACTGAACCCTATCCCCAAATAGATTTCACAGCACCTTAGACAACTTTTTGAAAGTTCAAATTAAAGCCTGGGGTGGATTCACTGTCCCACAGAGTTGGGTGAGTTGGAGGTACTCACTCTTGGTCCAACGTGCTTTCCAGGGTTGTTGTGAAGGAAGTTGGAAACAGAGAGGACCTTGAAGACAGGTTTTGGAAAGCTTTTGTCAAAAATCTATTCGATACCAATAGGGTTACAGGCCCAATTACCCTGAAATACAGTTGTCCCTCCGTATCCACGAATTTGATATGCACTGATTTAAGTATTCAGGGCTTGAAAATATTCTTTAAAAAATAAAAATCCAAAAAGCAAACCTTGATTTTGCCATCTTATATAAAGGACACCAGTTTGCTATGCCATTGCATATAATGGAATTTGAATATTCACGGATTTTGGTATCCACAGGGTGGGGGTTTCCTGGAACCAAATCCCAGCGAATACGAAGGGACGACTGAGTTGTCCCTTCATATTTGCTGGGGTTTGGTCCCAGGACCCCCGTGGATACCAAAATCCGTTAATACTCAAGTCCCATTGCATAGCAAAATGGTGTCCCTTATATAAGAAGGCAAAAATCAAGCTTTGCTTTTTGGATTATTCTTTTTTTAAAGAACATTTTCAAGCCATGAATACATAAATCCGTGGATACAAAATCCGTGGATACGGAGGGACAACTGTATATATTTCATTTCTCTGGCAAGAAAACGAACCAAGTTCCATCTCCCCCTCCCATGCCAGGTGCAGCGACTGGCTGCCTATATAAGAAGGGGGGGGGCAATTTTCTAGTCCTCTTTGATGCCCCCTCGCCTTTTAATGTTTTGGGCGCCCCTACCCCCCCCCCTTTTTTCTTTTCCATCCCAGACGCAATTTCTCTCCTTTTGAAACGTGGAAATGTAACCCCTTCTTCGCGCGGGATCCATTAGAGGGGTTTTAATATCCGTCTTTTTACAGCTGGAAGTTAAAGGCACCTCCAGCAGACCCGTGAACTCTGACATGTAACGCCGCCAAGGAGGGGGGGAGGTAGGGGGGACGGGGAGGGTGACTGAGGGGTGGGCTCCCAGAAGGGGGGGGGGACAGGGGAAAAAACTACAGAACCCAGCGATGAAACGGGGGGGGGGGCTGGGAGAGGTTTGCAGCCTCGGTGCGCGCAGGAGAGGAACGCATCCAGGACTCCTTGGGGGCAAATTTCCCCTCTTGGCTAGCAAGGAACGCAGCCCATTCCTTGCCGGCGAGTAAGGTTAGGGGCCAGAGAGCCAGCCCTGGCGTGGTGGCTTGAGCCTTGGACAGGAGACCAGGGGTCCCATCTCCTCTCAGCCAAAGACGCCCGCTGAGTGACCTTGGGCAAGTCCTGCTCTCTCAGCCTCAGAGGGGGGAGGTAAAGGCAAACCCCCTCTGAAGAAACTTTGCCAAGAAAAGCCCGTGATAGGGGTCAGCGCGGGCAGCGAAGACAGCAAGTACAGACACCCCTTGGAGGATGAAGGGCTTTTTGCGCAATGCGCCTTTGGAGAGGTCCGTGCGCCTAAGGGTGCAATTTTATTTATTTATTTATTTATTTATACCCTGCTCTTCAGATACAAAGGCTATCAGAGCGGCTTACAAATGGTCAATTTAACAGTGAGCAATGAATTCTCCCTTCTTCCTCCTCCTCCTTCCCTTGCACCTTCTTCCTCCTCCCCTTGCTCCTCTTCTTCCTCCGATTCCCTTTGCTCCTCTTCTTTCTCCTTCTCCCTTTGCTCCTCTTCATCTTCCTCCTCCCCTTGCTCCTCTTCCTCCTTCTCCCTTTCCTCTTCCTCTTCCCTTTGCTCGTCTTCTTCTTCGTCCTCCCCTTGCTCCTCTTCTTCCTCCTTCTCCCTTTGCTCTTCTTCCTCTTCCCTTTGCTCCTTTTCCTCTTCCTCCTTCCTTTGCTCATCTTCCTCTTCCTCCTCCCTTGCTCCTTTTGCTCCTCTTCTTCCTTCTTCGCCCTTTGCTCCTCTTCCTCCTTCTCCCTTTCCTCCTCTTCCTCTTCCCTTTGCTCGTCTTCTTCTTCGTCCTCCCCTTGCTCTTTCCCTTGCTCCTCTTCCTCCTCCCCCCCTTGCTCCTCTTCTTCCTCCTTCTCCCTTTGCTCTTCTTCCTCCTCCCTTTGGTCCTCTTCCTCTTCCCTCTGCTCCTTTTCCTCTTCCTCCTCCCTTTGCTCATCTTCCTCTTCCTCCTCCCCTTGCTCCTTTTGCTCCTCTTCTTCCTCCTTCTCCCTTTGCTCCTCTTCCTCCTCTCCTTTTCTTCCTCCCTTTCCTCTTGCTCCTTTTCCTCCTCCTCCTCCCCTTGCTCCTCTTCCTCTTCCTCCTCCCTTTCCCCTTGCTCCGTTTCCTCCTCCCCTTGCTCCTCTTCCTCTTCCTCCTCTTCTTCCTCCCATTCCCCTTGCTCCTTTTCCTCCTCCTCCTCCTCCTCCCCTTGCTCCTCTTCCTCTACTTCTTCCTCCCTTTCCTCCTGCTCCTCTTCCTCCTCCTCCTCCTCTTGCTCCTCTTCTTCTCCCTTTGCTCCTCTTCCTCCTCTCCTTGCTCCTCTTCTTCCTCCCTTTCCCCTTGCTCCCTTTCCTCCTCCTCCTCTCCTTGTTCCTCTTTCTCTTCCTCCTCCCTTTCCCCTTGCTCCTTTTCCTCCTCCTCTTGCTCCTCTTCCTCTTCCTCCTCCCCTTCCTCCCTCCCATTCCCCTTGCTCCTTTTCCTCCTCCCCTTGCTCCTCTTCCTCTACCTCCCTTTCCTCCAGCTCCTCTTCCTCCTCCTCCTCCTCTTGCTCCTCTTCTTCTCCCTTTGCTCCTCTTCCTCCTCTCCTTGCTCCTCTTCTTCCTCCCTTTCCCCTTGCTCCTTTTCCTCCTCCTCCTCCTCCCCTTGCTCCTCTTCCTCTACTTCTTCCTCCCTTTCCTCCTGCTCCTCTTCCTCCTCTTCTCCCTTTGCTCCTCTTCCTCCTCTCCTCCCTCCCTTCTTCCTCCCTTTCCCCTTGCTCCTTTTCCTCCTCCTCCTCTCCTTGCTCCTCTTTCTCTTCCTCCTCCCTTTCCCCTTGCTCCTTTTCCTCCTCCCCTTGCTCCTCTTCCTCTTCCTCCTCTCCTTCCTCCCTTTCCCCTTGCTCCTTTTCCTCCTCCTCCTCCCCTTGCTCCTCTTCCTCTACTTCTTCCTCCCTTTCCCTTGCACCTCCTCCTCCTCCTCCTCTTGCTCCTCTTCTCCCTTCTCCCTTGGCTCCTCTTCCCCTTGCTCCTGCTCCTCCTCCACCACCACCACCTTCTCATCCTCCCTTGAACCCTCTCCAAAACCCTTCGGGGTTTCCCCTGCGCCAATGCTGCTCACCCAAAGCGCAGGAGCCGATGCTACCTGATTCTTGCTAAGTCCTCCTCTTCCTCCTCCTCTTTCCCTCTGCGGCCCAAGGCCAGCGCTGGAAACCCTTCCTTAAATCCACCGCATTTCCTCCGCGGAAGTTTTGGCCCTGGCCGGGGTTTGGGCCGGCCCCAAAGACCCTCCTTTCGACACCACTTAAAGCCCACTCCTTGGCTTAAGGCTTGGCTGCCTGGAGAGAGAGACAGAAGAGAGGGTTGAGTTTTATTTCCCCCTTTCCTTTGCTTTTCCAGGCCCGCCTGCTAAGGCTTTCTCCCCGGCCACTCTCGGTTTCTCCTTCCTTACTCCGAAGTTGGGCAAACCAACCTGGATTTCCTCTCCACATTCCCCGAGATCCTCCCCATTAGCAGCCGGCATTAACTCCCTTTTCTGATATCCGGGAGAAGGAAAAGCGCTTTCCCTGATTTTGCCAACCTTCCTCGGAAAGCAAAAACCAAACTCCAGACCGGTTGGATTCCAGAGAAACTCAGCAGGTCCTTCCAAGGAAATAAATCTTCCCCCTTTCCTTTTCGCCCCAGCGAGGATGCAACCAGAAAAAAACAGATTTTTCTCTCCCCTGGGACATCCCATTCAGAGCTCTCCTTTCCTGGCTTTGGTGGTGTTTGGTCAAGATGGGCAGAGACGCAAAAAAGAAAAAGAGAAGAAAAAGGAGTGAATAATTAAAATTTTGGTTTTAGTTGTGGGGATACGAATTACAATCTATACATTACGAACTAGCAGCTGGAGGAAGAAAGTGAGATTTTAAAAAGTGGAATACGATAATCAGATACGAGTAATATATATAGCACAGTTATTGACGCATTATCAAAGGTTAGATAAGAAGTTTGATTGAGTGATAGAAAAGTCAATGTTAAAGGCAGATCAAAACTGTAATAGTGTTGTATAGATTCTCATTAGATATTGATTAGCTGCGGCTCTTTTAATGTTATTGTTTTAATATAATAAATAATTAAATAAATTGTTTTAGGTGGGGCGGCGTGTTATATATTTGCTGGACGCTTCCCCGTGTTTAAGAAATAAGCACGTGTGAAGAGACCTGTTTTTTTCCCAATAGTTTTTGCGAGTATTGCGATGGTGTCAATGGGTTTCTCTATCTATTTGGTATGAGTGCTGTTTGTTAACGCGGTAATTTTTTTTTAGCGGAAGGGCTGGATAATCCAGCCAAGAAACAACCATAATAGTCATAGTTATAATAAATATAAATACGCACGAATTTACATATTAGAATGGCACTATATGTTATATATACACACACGTGTCTATGCAAATTAGAGTTTGGGAATTTCTCATTCTAAAAAATTAAGCATAAGTAGTATGGTGGAATGTGAGTCCTTATGCTGTAAAAGATGTGTAAATAATGAATTTTTAAAAAAGATATTTTAAAAAAATTAATATATGTATTTCTATGAGATACATACATACAGTGGTTTATTAGGCCGGGTCAAATAATTTTTTGCCTTTGTATCTTTTAGCGTTTTCCAAGAGCCGGGGGTTCCATTTCAGTTTGGGAGTTAAAGATGAACATCTGGAGATAGTAATAATAGTAGGCTTGGAATAATAATAATAATAATAATAATAATAATGAATTATTTATTACCCGCCTCTCCCCTCAGGATCGGAGAGGGATAATATCCTTGGGGACCTGGGGGAATCCTCTTCTGGGGCAACAGTCTTGCTGATGGGACAGATTTTCCCAACCCAGAGGTGGGGAAGGTGCAACCCGTGGGCATCATGTAGCATCCAGGGTCTCTTGGGGGAACCTAAAATTCAACCCAAAATTGAACTTGGCCCTAATCCATTAAAAAAACCCTGAAGAACGTTTGGAGCACCCAGGGCAGGAGTTTGGAGCACCTAAAAGAGCAGGGAGACCTTTCCACGTTTAAAGGGAAAGTCATCCACCTTCCTGTCTCCAAAACATGCCCTTTCCCTGGAAGGCCGGGTCAATTCAATCTCCAAAAAATCCTCACTCCATCTCTGGGGAGCACAACCGCATCTCCCAAACATACATCCATATGTTTGTCTGTATATGTGCCTCCTGTTCGCCTGCCGAGTTGTGGCCGCCTCGTGAATTTCATATGGCTTTCTTAGTCAAGGAATTAGAAACTCAGAGCACCTTGGCGGTCTCCCATCCAAGGACTAACCAGGGCTGACCCTGTTTAGCTTCCAAGAAATGGAAATGTAAATTCTTCTGAAATACAGCCTACAGGAATTCCTTGCTAGTTTTCCATCCAAACACTAACTAGGGCTGACCCTGCTTAGCTTCCAAGATCAGACAAGTCTTGGTGCCTTTAGGGTATTTCGGACCTTCATAGGCGCGCCTAGGATCGGCTGCGAAGGTGCTTGAAGAAACGAATTAAAGAACATTCATTAGTCGCTTCAAAGAGCTGCAGGGAGGCGGGTGTTGGCGCTTCTGTCGCTGTCCATTTTAAATTTCATTTCAGAATCTGAGGATGTCTACTGTAAGGTCTTAGAGGCAGGGATCTTTCTTCTTTAATTTCCGCCTGACTTCCTCCATCCTCCTCTTCTTCCTTAATGTTTTCTCGCTCCTTAAACCCTTCTACATTGCTGACAAATAAATGGTCATAATCAGGCTGACCCTGCTTAGCTTCCAAGAAATGGAAATATATGTTGTCCCTCTGTATCTACGGATTTGGTATCCATGAATTTAAGTATTCACGGCTTGAAAATATTCTTTAAAAAATAATAAACCAAAAAGCAAACCTTGATTTTGCCATCTTATATAAGGGACACCATTTTGCTATGGCGTTGCATATCATGGGACTTGAGTATTCACGGATTTGAGTATCCACGGGGGTGCTGGAACCAAACTTCTGCGAATATGAAGGGACAACAGTATATTCCTTCGAAATATAGCCCACAGTACCTGGTATTCCTTTACGGTCTCCCACCCAAGTACTAGCCAGCACTGACCCTACTTAGCTTCCAAGAAATTGAAATAGATATTAATAATATTAATAGTCTACCGCACCTGGTATTCCTCGACGGTCTCCCATCCAAGTACTAACCAGGACTGGGCCTACTTAGCTTCCAAGTTCAGACCGGACCTGGTGCCTTGAGGGTATTGAGGCCTTTCACCGAGCTTTAAACTACACCCTTGACCACATTCTCCGCTGTGGGAAAGACCCACTGAACTCAACTACACGGGTAGGGGAGCATATTTTAGTCCTTTCTGTTGACATTTTGCCTTCAAGTCGCTTCGACTGTATGGCGACCTTCGGAAGGAGCGTCCTCCAAGTCACCCTGTCATCAACAGCTCTTGCTCAGGTCTTGCAAACTCAAGGTTGTGGCATCCTTGATCGTCTCTACCCCCCTATAAAGCAGACTCCCCCTTTTCATATCGCCTTCCACTTTACCAAGCGTGATCTTCTTTTCTAACGAGTCCTGTCCTCCTTGGGAGGGAATCCACAGGACACAAATGATCCAGTTTGAATCTGGATTATTTGCATAGCTCCTTCCTAGGGAATCCTGGGATTTGTAGTTTGACAAGGTCTTTGGCCTTCTCTGACAAAGAGTGCTAGTGCCTCACCAAACTGCAAATCCCAGGATTCCATAGGAAGGAGCCATGGCAAATAATCCAGTTTCAACTTGGATTATTTCTCTAGTGTAGATGCCCCCAAGATCTGGCCAAATAGGACAGCCTGAGTTCGGTCATTCTGGTTTCTAGGGGGAGAACTCAGGCTGGATTTGCACCCCGACCTCTTGGTCTTTGGGGTCCATCTGGGGGATCCGTAGAACCCTCCTCCGGCCCCACTTTTGAATTTACTGCGGGACCCTGGTAGCCAAAACGCACGGGAGGCGCGTTTACTGGCCTTTGGAGTTCCCGGAACTCAAGTCTCTTTTAGGGGGTTGAGCGGGAGGCCCCTCCTCTTCCAATTAACCCTCTCCTCCTCTTCCCTTTGACTTTTTAATTGGGTTTCCTGGCGTTCAAAAGACCATATTCTAGGCTTTTTTAAAAAAACTTCCTCCATACTGTTTGGGCAGCTTTTGCGCAGCGGCCGGTGCGTAATTTATGACTAAACTTGGAGAGGTAGCTCCGTCCAAAATCGGCCCTCTCTCGCTCTCTTTCTCTGTCTTCCAGCCTCGCTGGGGCATAAATTACAACATAAAGACCCCCCCTCTCCCCTCGCTGCAGTCAGCCAGCGGGAAAAGTGGGGAGGGGGGTCTTAAGTGTGCCCGCGCCAACCTGACTTTTGGAGCAGGTGCGTGCGCTCTGACGCGTCTCCCCCGGGCTTTCCGCCTGGGCCAGAGCCCTGGCCATAAAATTCTCCTGAACAGTTCCTGGAAAAGACCACAGACGCCCACCCCCTTTCCCCTCCCTCCAGCTACCGAAGGAGCTCGCAACCCCAGTCCAAAGCGCAAGGAAAGAACAGGGTGCGCACCGTTCCAGTCTCACTGCGCCTTCTTTCCACGGGTTTCCCTGGCCACTTTTACTCGCGAGTCAGTCAGTAAACGCTCCCCCCCACAGCTGCCTTAGGAAGTGTGGTTCTAAGGAAAGCTCCTAGAAGTAGGCTGGCATTGCTCCTCGGGAGTAACTTTGAGGAGAAAGAGGGCAGCCGAAGATTTCCTTTGCAGCCAACGCGTTTAGAGTTCGGGTGTCTAAATGGTGAGGGGGGAAAATCCTCACGGGAATATCTGTCTAAATGGGATCCCGCATCAATTCGCTGTATTTGGAAGCCTGCCCCCCCCCAAAACTCCGTTCCTGGTGTTTTTAAAAAATAGCGAGGGGAATGTGCGTTCCTGCTCCTTAAGCAAGGGACAAGCTATTTGCTTTGAATCCCTTCAGTATTAGAATCATAAGAGTTGGAAAAGACCACAAGGGCCATCTAGTCCAACCCTCTGCCATGCAGGAATACACAATCAAAGCATTCCCATCAGATGGCCATCCAACCTCTGCTTAAAAACCTCCAAAGAGGGAGACTCCACACACTCCGAGGCAGTGTATTCCACTTCCGAACAGCTCTTACTGTCAGGAAGTTCTTCCTAATGTTTAGGTGGAATCTGTTTTCCTGTAGTTTGAACCCATAGCTCCGTGTCCTAGTCTCTGGAGCAGCAGAAAACAAGCTTGCTCCATCCTCAGTAGGAATCCCTTCAAATATTTAAACATGGCTATCATGTCCCCTCTCAACCTTCTCTTCTCCAGACTAAACATTCTCAGCTCCCTAAGCGGCTCCTCATAGGGCACCATGACTTTCAGACCTCCCACTATTTTGGTCGCCATGTAATGCAGCCTTCCTTTTTCCCTACTTGTTTGGCAGCCCTAATAAATTTTTAAACAACTCTTCTAAGTCACAAAAAGAGTATGACACCACACTACAATTCACTTTTGTATGCTTCTTCATTATTTTATATTGTTCAGTGTTTTTTTTTTAAATAGTGGTATTTTCATTGTGTTGCTCTGTCTTTGCCAAATTTGGTTTGTTTGTGAGCTGCCTTGGGTCTCTTACCGGGAGAAATGTGGCATAGAAATGCACTTATTATTACTTTTCAAGATACCAGTAGACTAGACTGTTTGTTCTATCTGCTGAACTAAAAGATGGTTGTTGTTATTAACAAGTTATTAATACCTTCTATTAATATCCTGCCTTTTCTCCAACACTAGGAGTCGAAGTGGCTTACAAATTATTAACATATCTATTTCTTTAATTTATACACCGCCTTTCTCCCAGACTGGGACCCAAGGCGGGTGACAAATAAAGTTAGTCCTCTTGAAACAGAGAATAAATAGGGGGTCTCCCCCCCTTTCTCCACCCAGGTCTAGTTATTAAGGCAGTTAAAGAAGTCGTTGGCTGTTGCCACACTGCAGAAATAATGCAGCAGGACACCGCTTTAACTGCCATGGCTCAATGCTATGGGATTCTGGGATCTGTAGTTTTGTGAGCTATTTTGCCTTCTCAGTCAGAGCGCTCTGGTGCCACAACAAACTACAAATCCCAGGATTCTATAGGATGGAGCCAGGATCATTAAAAAGGGTATTATTCAAAGTGTATTATTGTTGCAGTAGGTCAGTATCTCTGGTCTCTGCCCTTATCTGCTTACAAGCGCTCTAAGCAAATGGAGGCACTCTCTTCGGTTGACTTTCCGAGTAAATCTGCCTAGGATCGGGGCCGCGATGGGAAAACTGTTCTTCAGGTGGACACCATCTGCAAACAGCTGTGGGAAGTAGGGCGGATTTTTCCTATCTAGTAAATTACCTGTTGAGGATCGGGCCCAAAGCCACTTGTAAAAAATAAGCGCCACGGAAATCAAGAGGTTTTACTTTCTTGCAAGCATGCCTTTCAATCTGAATCCGAAAATCCTTAGGAAAAACCCTACTTTATCCCCTTCCGTCTTGCTCAAAGGAGACGTTCAGAAACGCAGCAGTATGATTTTTGCGCAAAATACGCTACTGAGACATTTGCGAAAGTCTCACTACTCAGAAATAATAATATAATAAAAAGTATTAAGTAATATGTGTACATGTGTGTTTAGTCACACTCACAGTAGACCCAATGCTATCAATGGGACTCAATTTGGCTCACTCGACCAAAGGACCTTAATGGGTCTACTCTAAGCAGATGCAGCCCAAACTTGGCTCTAGATGGGAACTGATTTTTTGTTTAGAGGTGTGTCCTTGACTGTGTTATTTTCTCCAGATGGGAACTGATTTTTTCTTAGAGGTGTCTCCTTGTCTGTCTTATTTTCTACGGAGAAAGTTATGTCTGGATTTCAACATCTTTCCCACTTATTTATTTATAATATTTAAATCAATGCAATTTAGAAGTTTGTTTGGCACATGCCTCAAAATCATGATTGGATTATTGCTCATTCATTATTAGGGAATATTTTTTAAAAAAATAACTGGATGCTTCAGGCCAGGGCTGAACAGAAAACCAGTCCTCTCCACCTCCTGTGAACTACAACTCAACCCCAGCCAGTGGTCAGGGATAATGGGAATGATAGTCTGGAACAGCTGGGGAGACCCAGGTCGGTGAAAGTTAGACATTGCGCTTTACACTTTCTAGGGTGTAAATCCCTTTTCAGGGCCTGAAATTTAAATTTATCTTTCGGAATTCCTTGCTTGCAATCTCACGGGACCCCATCCAACATTTAGCTTTCCCTCCCCAATCCATCACTGTTAATCGCCTCCTCGTTTTTCAGAGCGATTGCGCAGGAAGTTGTCCTATGGAAAGCAATGGCTTTAAAATAAAACCTTTAATTTTGGAGGGACTCCTATCTCCTTTCCAAATCTTGGACACATTCCGCGAAGGAAAGGAAAGGAAAGGACAGGGAGGGCTCTTAGAATCCAATGTGGTTTCTTCTCAGGAGTAAGTGCGCTTCTAAGCGCATGGCAGAAATATTGAATAACAGTGTTAAAAACGATAGAAATTTGAAAAGCAGATACCATGACCATTAAAAAATCCAAACAAAACAGTGCATTTGCTCACTTTAGAATTAGGAGAGTTGCATGTTTCCCAGATGGCCAATTCGGATTGAATCCGGATTGAATTTCCAGCGTTTGAGGCGGGATAGCTCATCCCACGGGAGTACTTTCTTTTTCTTTTCTTGGCAAAGGAAATTATATATATATATTATACACACACACACACACACACACACACACACACAAAATAAAGCCAAGGGGAGAACTGGTTGATTAGCTTGCCTCCTCCTGAGGTGACCAATAATAATACTAATATCAACAACTTACCTCTTGGAGAATTCTTCCTTCTTCGTGATTGAGACTTACCTTTTGAAAGTTCTCCCTTCTTCATGACGACGCATTTTGGATTTTGAGAATCAAGTTATCTAGGACTTTATAACTTGATGTAACGCATTGCCCATTGTTGTACAGTGTATAGAATATTATTCTTCCTTATACAATAATAATAATAATACACATATTCACTGAGGTCTTTAAACTGTGTTTATTATATTCAATATTGTATCACCTCATAGCGGTTTTTTCAATAATAATAATAATGATACATTTTTATTATATTTAATAAACTATATGCCAAGGGGAAAACTGGTTGGTTAGCATGCCTCCTTCCGAGGTGACCGGTAATAATAATAATAATAAATGTATTATATTTAATAAACAATGTATATACAATAAAATATATTTATATTTTAATATAATAATAATAATAAAATTTATTTATATATAATAATAATATATATAAATTTAAATATATACACATATTATTACATGTATATAATAATACATATTATATTATTATATACAATAAAATATATTATTATTATTATTATTATTATTTATTTATTTATTATTTCTTACTCACCTGTCCTTTTGGATAGAGGCGGGGAACAACCCATAAACCTCAAGGGATCAATTGCAGATTATCCAATCCGTGGGAGTGAAATGGGCTCACCTGCCCGCATGGATTTCCATAGGTCTACTCTGAGTAAAACCAGAACCAAGCCATGGTAGCGTTTTAGTGCCTCGGATTTTCGTCGGAGAGGCGAGAAAACGGCGAAATACATGAAAACGAGTCCTCAACGGTGCTCTGGAGTCGAAAAACGGGAACTCTTTTTCTTCCTTCAGCATTAATAATGAGCCATGGCTTATTAATAATAATAATAATAATTATTATTATTATTATTATTATTATTAATAGAATCAATGTATTCCATATTTGAAAGTGTGCCTGGGACTTCAAGTCGGCTATCGACTTATGGCGACTCCATGGAAATAATAATAATAATTGCTGTGAGAGGTGACCCTCACACAGCTCTGAAAGGGAGTCTTAAACTCCCTGTCATTTTTAAAAAAACTTGGAAATTCCGATAGAAGATGAAAGCGGTGGAATTTCTTTAGGTTTTATCACTTCACCGCCAGCCAGTCCGAAAAAGAACCTTCCACCGTTGAAATCAACGCCTTTCAATGCTAATGCGACTAATAATTAAATAGAAAATAGAGCGCAACGAACGGGAAAACGGGTTTGGGGAAATTATATAATTCGTTAGAACGTTCTCTCGCTAAAACGGGACTGTCCTCCTTAATATGGGATTATTCTGACAAAACATATTGCATTTTTGATTATAATTATTTATTAGCATTACTGGTCTTTTTAAAAAAATAGAAACAATGTATTCCATATTTGAAAGTATGCCTGGGATTTCAAGTCGCCTGTCGACTTATGGTGACTCCATGGAAATATTAATAATAATAATGTCCCTCCGTATCCATGGATTTGGTATCCACGGTTTTAAGTATTCACGACTTGAAAATATTCTTTTAAAAAATAATAATCCAAAAAGCTTTTAAAGAATATTTTCAAGCCATGAATACTCAGATCCATGGATATGGAGGGACAACTGTATTCACGGCTTTAAAATATTCTTTAAAAAGTAATAATCCAAAAAGCAAATCTTGATTTTGCAATCTTATATAAGGGACACCATTTTGTATGCCATTGCATATAATGGGACTTAAGTATTCACGGATTTTGGTATCCACGGGGGTCCTGGAACCAAACCCCAGCGGATATGAAGGGACAACTTGTACTGAATTTTTTAAGATGATTTTTAAATTATTTGTTATCACTAACATGTATCATTGACATACTTTACATTAGCTAACATATATTATGGACATACACATATATACATTCCTTTCTAAACATTTATGCAGTTACTACACTCACATTTAATACTGACTTCCCCCTTCTATTGATCAAAATCAATAATTTACAATATTTTATCCTTCTTTAGTATTTTTTAAGGTTGCTGGAATCCAGTGCCTTTTTGCATTGACCTGGGATCAGCGCTTGATCTGCAGCGTTGCCTCTGGCATTGCATAGTCTATATCATTCCCCCACCTCCAACAAAAATTAATTATGTCTATTCGTTAAAGTTACCCAGCATTGGTATCTATGAACACAACCTCCTCCAAGGCTCTGTATTTATTATCCCAGGCCTCCATCCAATTGCTTGCTCTCTTAGAGTCCAGTTGTTGAAGCAATAGGGTTTACTCGAGAGTAGGTTTGCCCATTCCCAGGGCTGATTTTCCCAAGTCGGTTCCTCCTCCAGGTCTGGGCTTTGCCTTTGAAGTGCCTCCCTTGCCTCCTTGCCTTCAGACCCGCTGGCTTCGTTTTTTCCCCCCCAAGGGTTCTGAATTCGAATCTCAGTTTCGGTCTCTCTCTTTTTGATTTGTCTCCACAGCGCTCCCACCCTGTCCTACAGTCCGAGTTTCTGCAGAGGCGCCTCAGGTGGGAACTCCGCCCAAGGCGACAAAAAGAGCCGGCTTGTCTCACGGATCGAGGCCAGTCTGGATGCTCTCGGGAGGTCCCCCCAATGACTTCCCCACCAACGCTTCGGGCATCTCCAGCCAGTTCCCCTTTTTCTCGACCGTCTCTCCTGCCGCTGCGAAAGGAAAGGAAGCGAGACCCGGGACCTCCGCCCAGAAGAAGGATTTAGGGACTGGGGGCGAGGAAGGGGGAAAGATCTTTACTCCAAGGGAGGGTTTGGCTCCTCTCCCCCATTTAGAACAGGGGGGGGGTTGGGACTCTCTCTTTGGAAGTCAGGGCTGCCACTAGAATCAATCAGATCACACATTGACACCATCTCCACATATTTAGGGACGAATTTGGACATGCTTATATATAAATCTTTTCCAAAAATAATATTTTATTATTACTATAATTACATACAACATCCATTGTCCCTGGCTCATAAATATAATAAAGCACATCACATAACTTACAGAAGGAGATTACATCTCCTTCCTTGGAGGTCTTTAAACAGAGGCTGGATGGCTATCTGTCAGGGATGATTTGATTGGGTATTCCTGCATGGCAGAGGGTTGGACTGGATGACCCTTGTGGTCTCTTCCAACTCTATGATTCTATGATTCATGTAATTACAAAATATATATAGTACTTTTCCCTCTCTCCCATATTCCCTCCCCCCTTTACAGAAATGTTTTAATTCATCTTGTTCATACATAGGTTCTTCCTGTGAATCAAGGTTTCAGCTTCTAACTCAACCCCAATAACCTTCATTATCTTAACAGAGAAATCAACTCTTCCTCATTTCCTTCTTCCATCTTTTAATTTTTTTTCAGTCACCGTGCAGTATAATTGATATCAATAGCTTGTATATAAATCTGAATGTCTTCCTTATCTCCAAACCAAGTACAGTTGTCCCTCCCTGTCCACTGTTTTGGTATCCATGGATTTATGTGTCCACGGCTTGAAAATATTCTTAAAAAAATAATAATCGAAAAAGCAAACCTTGATTTTGCCATCTTGTATAAGGGACACCATTTTGCTATGCCACTGCGTATCATGGGACTTGAGTATTCACGGATTTGGGTATCCACGGGTGTCCTGGAAACCAAACCTCAGTGAATCTGAAGGGACAACTATACTTCACTTTTTCCTTCTTCATTCTCTAGCTGTGGAATTTCCTTCCTAACAAAATGCCCTTCTTCTTTGATTTCTTTTAATGTTCCTCCACCCTTTCCAATGATTTGCCCCTTAGTTATTCTCTTAACGAATAAAATACCCCCTTCTAACTTGCCTTAAATTGTCATTTTTTCCAACTTTGTTGTTGTGATGTGACTTTCAAGTCAACTTGGACTTCACCTCTCCTAAGGATTTCTTAGAGAGTTTTATTCAGAGGGGGTTTGTCAGGCTATTGGCATATACAGTAGATTTAGCCTGTAAAGAGCTGAAATGTAACAATCTATAGTTTGCAGAAGCAAGCTAGCTGGATAAATGTATCAATACTGACTGAGCCCAGGAGCTGGGCTGAGAGCTAAGCGGTTATGCTTTGGATTTCACAATGTGAAGAAGTCTTATTTTGGATATCACTGTGCGAGGATGTTCTGTATTGGATTTCACAGAGGGAAGATGTTTTTCTTTTGAATGCTGTATATATCTGTAAATACTATTCATTATGCTCAAATAAAGAACAAGTTTATTTTTAGACACAAAGATATGTGTCCATGCCTTTATTCTGATGCCTGAAGGAACAATGCTGCTATTTATTATATGCTCCCTAGACCTGTTTAGGTTCCCAGTGCGCACTACCACCTGAAAGGGTTTGCCATTGCCTCCCTCAGAGACTGAGAGAATGCAACTTGCCCAAGGGCACCCAGTGGATTTCCAGGACTGTGCCAGGATTTAAACCCTAGTCTCCCAGAATCTTAGACCAGCACTCACACCACTGCACCATGCTGGCTCCCACACCTTTTCATTGTTGTTGTATGCCTTCAAGTCATATTGTCTAATGGTGACCCTATCACAGGGTTTTTTTTTCTTGGCTATATTTGTTCAAAGGAGGTTTACCTTCCCCTGAGGCTGAGAGAATGTGACTTGCTCAAGGACACCGGGTGGGTTTCTAATACATCCCCCCTTCTAGTAGGGGGTGCCATTTTGGCCACCTAGGTTGTGCCACTTAGGAAAATAAGGTATCTCATTATTTCATGATCTACTTCAAATATTATCACTGTGGATGTCTCCAAAATTAAACCACAAACATACTTTTGCTAACAGCCAAATCTGACATTTTGCCACAGGATTAGGTTGCAGTAAAATAGTACCTTGTCTTGTTATACTGGAGCTATGGAGTCTGAAGGGTCATTTTAAATACTGATTTTATCCTGTTTTTACCTTCTTTTTATTTTTTACCTTTATTTTTATTCCCTTTTTACCTGTGCTGGTCTATGACTGTAATATTAAAGATTCTTTTCTATTCTAGGTTGCATCAATATCTAAATCAGTGCAATGAAATAAAACATGATTTTCCACAAAGGCATTGTTGCTGTTCTTCTTATGTGCCTTTAAGTAATTTCTGACTTATGGTAACTTATCACAGGGTTTTCTTGGCAAGATTTTTTCCAGAGGGTATTTGCCATCTCCTTGCTCCAAGGCTGAGAGAGCGGGACTGGCCCAAGCGTACCCAGTGGGTTTCCATGGCCAAGCAGGAATCTGAATCCTGATCTATGGGAGTCATAGTCCAATGCTCAAACCACTACACCACACTGGCTTTGCTGTGGATATGCCTGAATCCAATTGTTACTCTTACAATTCAATGAGACCCATGGAATCTGTAGCAAGTACATGAGTGTTGATTCAATTTCAATTCCCATTCCATTCATGTGTACCCATTCCAAATACCCCCCCCCTTTATGTTCCTTGAGACATTAGGAGAACCCTCAAAAGGAGAAATCAGAAAAAGTACCTCTCTCTAGTCCTTCGGACATAGAACCACACAGTCAGACTTTTTTTTCTGGGGAGAGGCAAAACATTATTTTTGGTCACACTGGACTGCCTTGCCCTTTCTCAAGGACACATGAAAGGTTTTGCCTTTCCTGGCTTTTCTTTCTGCCTGATTTCCTTTTCCTATTAGGCACAAAGATTCCGTGGCAGGTGTGAGATTCCACATCTCTGGGGCAGTGAATTTATTCTGGGTTTTACTCTGAAACTATCTGTGGTTCTCAACCGTATCTCATAGAATCATAGAGTTGTAAGAGACCACAAGGGTCATCCAGTCCAACTCCCTGCCTTTATTTATTTATTTATTTATTATTCTTTATTTATACCCCGCTCTTCAGTCACAAGGCTATCAGAGCGGCTTACAAATTGTTTTTAAAACAATAGCTATTTACACATCTACACTGCATTAAGCAGTTTCCAATGTGTGTTAGCTAATTGCCCCCACAAGCCAGGTACTCATTTTACTGACCTATGAAAGGATGGAAGGCTGAGTGAACCTTGGAGCCTGCTGGAATTGAACTTGCAAGTGGTGACTTGCAGTACCGGCATTTAACCACTGCACCACCAGGAATCTACAATCAAATAATTCTGGACAGATCTCCAAGGGTGTATCCACAGTACACCAATAATCCAGTGTGAAACTTGATTATTTGCCATGGCTTCTTCCTATGGAATTGTAGTTTGGTGAGGCACCAACACTCTTTGTCAGAGAAGGCGAAAAACCTCATGAAACAATAAATCCCAGGATTTCATAGGAAGGAGCCATGGCAAAAAAGCAATAAATAAATAAATAAATAAATAAATAAATAAATCCAGTTTCAAACTGGATTATTTGTGTAATGTGGATTAGGTCCAAACTAGGTTCCAAACCTTGGCTAGCAATTTTAAAGTTCAGACTAAAACCCAGAGTTGATTCACAAGTGCAGTAACTGACATGGAAGCCATTCGCCATCCCCAACTTTATTTGCTGAGTTACCTGTCCGGCAGGAATGAGTATTAGATTGACTCGCTTGTCCTAATGAGCAGAAATGCACACCTTCTTCTTCTTGTTGTTCTTAAAAAAAGACAAGAAAAGCCATGAAGTCTTTTCTGGAGAGGTTTTTGGCCTTTTTTGCCCACCTCCTTCAGGACAGGTAGAATTCGCCTCACATTCTGTGAGGAGTTTTTTTCACCATCTGGAGAACCCCAAGGACAATTGAAAAATAATGCAGCACACATACTCCATTCAAGACCTTTCCACATATCATGAAATACATGTTCAAATAATAAAAAAAAGTCTATGCCTGCTGTTGGGAGGAAAGCAGGGAGGGGGCCAGCCTAGTATCCCATGGAAGAGAGTTCCATAGGCTCTCTCCTGTGCCTGGGAAAGTGGTAGGACCAAGAGAAAGATCTTCCCTGAGGAATTTTAAAACTCAGGTAGGCTGGTGTTGTAGGCCAAAGAAATCTGAAAGTTCAAGATTCACCTACTCCCCTCTTTATCCACATAACCACCTTCACAGTTGCAGGCCAGGCTAAGAGAGGACAACTAGGCTAAAGTCACCCAGAGATCTCTCCAGTTCTGGTGCCACGCTCCAACCACTGCAATAAAAACCTGGAAAGGATGTCGGCCATCTTAAGCCTCTCCAGCTACAACTGCTTGATGGAGCTTCCGGGTTCTAGTACAGTCTACCTCTGAGTACCAGATGCTGGAGACACAGATAGGCCACTACTACCAGGTCCTGTCCAAAATCCTCCCAACCAGTTTCAGAAAGTGAACAAGCAACGAACAAGAGAAACAGCCCTTCATCCCCCATGAGCCCTGCTCCAGAAACAAGAATTTTCCTCCCTGGGATGCCAGATGTTGGGGCCAAGCCAAAGAGGAAGCCCACTGGCTTCATACAGCTTTTAAGCATTCAGTGGCATCTGGTTCATTTATGAAACAGCATGCTTGACCTTTGGGCAGATCTATCAATGTAGAGAATACTACCTCCAACACACACACACACACACGCACGCACTTTCTTTTTAATATATATATTGTTGTGTGCCTCCAAGCCATTTCCAACTTCTGGCAACCCCAAGGTAACCCTAGTATGGTGTTTTCTTTGCAACATTTGTTCAGAGGGGGTTTGCTTTTGCTTTCCTCTGAGGCTGAGAAAGTGTGACTTGCCCAAGGTCACCAAGTGGGTTTCCTTGGCCGAGCGGAGATTTGACTGCTGGTCTTCTTTTGTGCTTTCAAGTCATTTCTGATTTATGACAACCTTAAGGCAACACTATATCAGGGTTTTCTGGGCAAGATTTTTTTCAGAGGGTATTTGCCATCACCTTCCCCGGAGGTTGAGAGAGTGTGACTTGCCCAAGGTCACCAAGTGGGTTTCCATGGCCGAGCAGGGATTTGAACCCTAGTCTCCAGAGTTGTAGTCCAATGCTCAAACCACTACACCACTCTGGCTTTTTCAACACACACACACATATACACACACATATACATATAAACATATATACATACATATTAATTTATACTCTTAACATCTTGCATCTTGGATGCAGCTTACTTTTCATTTGAGCTACCTGAAGAAGGCACAAACCAAAACATTTTGCTAAAATATTTAAATAATACTCTGGGTTTAATCACCCTAATAAATATATATTGTAAGTGATTAACTGTATCCTTCTGGGTTCCAAAACACACTTGTCAGAAGTGCTATTTGTTTTTGATTTATACATTTATTTATTTATTTATCTATATCTTATCCCAGACTGGAACTTCCAGCTTAAAAATTTCTTGGCACAGAGACTGCTGCAACAGTAGCAACAGAAGTAAGAGGATGGAATAAAAACAAGAATACAGCTCACAAGATGAAATCATGTTCCTGGAATGCTCTTGCTGTGGGGGGCGCTGAGGAAAGTACCAGTTATAATCTACGAGTACCACAAATCTTAGATTTTCTTCACCATACTGGAGTGGGGGAGAGTCAAGCTGGCCCTTCCTCAAGATCCTTTCCAAACAAAATGACCCCCCGCCCCCAATTTCCTTGTTACCCTAGCCATCACAATTTTCTTCTGCTCATCATTGTCAACATCACCACAGGGAGATAGAAATACAGTCGTCCCTTCACATTCGCGGGGGTTCCGTTCCGCGGACCCCCGCGAATGTGAAAAATCCGCGAATAACAAACACCCCTCCCCCTCCCTCCCCAGGCCTTCGCGGGGCCTTGCTAGGCCCCGCGGAGGTCTCCCCGGCCCTCCCTCCCTCCCTCCCCAGGCCTTCGCGGGGCCTTGTTAGGCCCCGGCGGAGGTCTCCCCAGCCCTCCCTCCCTCCCTCCCTCCCCAGGCCTTCGCAGGGCCTTGCTAGGCCCCGTGGAGGCCTCCCCGCCCCTCCCTCCCTCCCTGCCCAGGCCTTCGCGGGGCCTTCCTAGGCCCCACGGAGGTCTTCCCGGCCCTCCCTCCCTGCCCAGGCCTTCGCGGGGCCTTCCTAGGCCCCACGGGGGTCTCCCCGGCCCTCCCTCCCTCCCTGCCCAGGCCTTCGCGGGGCCTTCCTAGGCCCCGCAGAGGTCTCCCCGGCCCTCCCTCCCTCCCTCCCTGCCCAGGCCTTCGCCGGGCCTTCCTAGGCCCCGCGGAGGCCTCCCCGGCCCTTCCTCCCTCCCTCCCCAGGCCTTCGCGGGGCCTTGCTAGGCCCCGTGGAGGCCTCCCCGCCCCTCCCTCCCTCCCTGCCCAGGCCTTCGCGGGGCCTTCCTAGGCCCCACGGAGGTCTTCCCGGCCCTCCCTCCCTGCCCAGGCCTTCGCGGGGCCTTCCTAGGCCCCACGGGGGTCTCCCCGGCCCTCCCTCCCTCCCTGCCCAGGCCTTCGCGGGGCCTTCCTAGGCCCCGCAGAGGTCTCCCCGGCCCTCCCTCCCTCCCTCCCTGCCCAGGCCTTCGCCGGGCCTTCCTAGGCCCCGCGGAGGCCTCCCCGGCCCTCCCTCCCTCCCTCCCCAGGCCTTCGCGGGGCCTTCCTAGGCCCCACGGAGGCCTCCCCGGCCCTCCCTCCCTCCCTCCCCAGGCCTTCGTGGGGCCTTGCTAGGCCCCGCGGAGGCCTCCCCGGCCCTCCCTCCTTCCCTGCCCAGGCCTTCGCGGGGCCTTCCTAGGACCCGCGGAGGTCTCCCCGGCCCTCCCTCCCTCCCTGCCCAGGCCTTCGCGGGGCCTTCCTAGGACCCGTGGAGGTCTCCCCGGCCCTCCCTCCCTCCCTGCCCAGGCCTTCGCGGGGCCTTCCTAGGACCCGCGGAGGCCTCCCCGGCCCTCCCTCCCTCCCTGCCCAGGCCTTCGCGGGGCCTTCCTAGGCCCCGCGGAGGTCTCCCCGGCCCTCCCTCCCTCCCTCCCCAGGCCTTCGCGGGGCCTTCCTAGGCCCTGCGGAGGCCTCCCCGGCCCTCCCTCCCTCCCTCCCCAGGCCTTCGCGGGGCCTCCGGAGGGCCTCCGGGGGTCCCGCGAAGGCCTCCCCACCCCTCCCCAGGCCTTCGCGGGGCCTCCGGAGGGCCTCCGGGGGTCCCGCGAAGGCCTCCCCACCGCTCCCCAGGCCTTCGCGGGGCCTCCGGAGGGCCTCTGGGGGTCCCGCGAAGGCCTTCCCACCCCTCCCCAGGTCTTCGCGGGGCCTCCGGAGGGCCTCTGGGGGTCCCGCGAAGGCCTTCGCACCCCTCCCCAGGCCTTCGCGGGGCCTCCGGAGGGCCTCTGGGGGTCCCACGAAGGCCTTTGCACCCCTCCCCAGGCCTTCGCGGGGCCTCCGGAGGGCCTCCGGGGGTCCCGCGAAGGCCTCCCCACCCCTCCCCAGGTCTTTCATGGGGCCTCTGGAGGCCCCGTGTCACGGTTTTGGGGGGGCCCTCCCAAAACCGCGAATAACCGAAACCGCGAATGTCAAGTTCGCGAATGTGGAGGGACAACTGTATATACATATTCATCATCATAGAATCATAGAACCATAGAGTTGGAAGAGACCACAAGGGTCATCCAGTCCAACCTCCTGTCATGCAGGAATAAACAATCAAATCATTCCAGACAGATGGTCATTCAGCCTTTGCTTAAAAACCTCCAAAGAAGGAGACTCCACTACAATCCCAGGCAGTGCATTTCATTGCTGAAAAGAGGACTGTTCCCTGCCCCAAGGAGTTTACAGTCTAAACTACACACAGGAAAGACAACAGAGGTAAGGGGGGGAAGTGTTGGAAGTGAAGAAGCATCAACACTTGTTACATCTCTCTCTGTGTGTCCCTAATATGTGTTTACTTCCTGCTTGCAGGCGGAGGTCACTTCCTCTGTTTTCTCCAAGATGTTTTAGTGTTTTACAACCCTTTGCCTCAGAAGCAAGAAGCGGACACGAGGTAGATCAGCCTCAAGATGCCTCACCTGCACACATAAGAGTCAGCCTTAGGAACTTACCCAAAGTCAGATAACTATCTCCTATCTATCTCCCTTTTCTGTCTAAGATGCATCCTCTGCCATAATAAGCATAAGTTCTGTTTTATAACTTTACTGGAGCATCCTGCATGTTTTATGTCCTGTTTTGTCCCAGAAGCTCATATTGCACTGGGGCTCTGCTGCAATCTGCTCAATATAAATAACAACACAATCCTACAAAAAGGAGGTAAGAATAAAGGAAATCTTTAAAAATAGGATTTATATAATTTGGCTCAGCTGCACCATGATTTGGCTCCTTGGGCTTGTCTAGACACAACAGTTTACTGTGAGCAGGTAATGTGCATTTTCACTCATTCTCAGCAAAGTTATTTTGCTTTCACGTTTGTGCGCATATTTGCATCTGTTCTCATTCATGTAACTTGAGCATCCACATGCTCTCATAGATGGCAATTGAGCAAAAATGTGCAGCAATTTTGAATTTGGATGCCCGTGCGTCTGAAAATGTGCATCTACACGTGTTTTTCAGGAAATTTCAGGGAAAACCAAAATTCCTTTTTCTGCATGGTTTGTGGAGTTGTTCTCCCCCATCCCTTTGAATACTGCAAATCCCCTTTGGATCTCATTGGGACAGATTGTATTCTCTGCAAATTCTATGAGGAGTATTTTCATCGTCTAGACAACCCCCTTGTTCCATCTCACCCATCTGGCCACTTAAATGAGCTGGATTCTACCAGCTTATCTAAATTTCACAAATAGCAAAATTCTACTGTCTATCTTCTTTTGCAGAATTTATACTGCATTTTAAAAAAAATGCTGTTGCAAGATTTATTCCATATCCAAATTCAAGTTAGGGGGAGGAAGCAAGGAGCTATACAGGACCAAAGTTCCCTGATCTTTGACCCTTAATGACCCTTTCACCTTCTGTACTTCTATCCAACATGTTTGCAACCCCACACTTGCAAGCATAAGGACTAGAAAATTGAAGTTTAAGGTCAAAAGAGAAGGAAGGAAGGGACATTATAGCTCCACCCAGTCCTTACTCATAATGGTGTGAATCCTAATAGTCAGTCCAAACTAGACTGTGTATGTATGTGCCTTCAAGTCACCTGTCGACTTATGGCGACCCCATGAATTTCCCAGGGTTTTCTTAGGCAAGGAAAATTCAGAGGTGTTTTGGCCAATTCCTTCCTCTGAAATACAGCCTACAACACATGGTATTCTTCAGTGGTCTCCCATCCTAGCAGTAACCAGAGCTGACCCTGTTTAGTTTCTAAGATCATATGCAATCGGATACCTTAGACCCACTGAATCCATTGTTGAATGGTGAGCCAACTTATAGGTATATCCCATTGATTCAGTGGGTTTCCTCTGCTTGGGACCAACAACAGGATTCAGGCCCAAGTCTGCACTACCACCTAAGAACTGCTTTCTGCCAGTTGAAGACCTGTGTTCCTAGGAAGCTTTCACAGGTCTTTGATTTTGACTGTGTTTTTATTTTGAAGGGGTCAGCTACATGGGAGAATTAAATCCAGGAAATATCCCATTACCTCCATTTTGGTCCTGTCCCAAGTTATGCCCACGATGCATTTGCATAATTGGCGATGGGGAAAATACCCGAGTTTGCTGTCCACATGGAGCATACACCCCAGAAAATAGGTGGTGACCGTGAGTGAATGTTTTTCAGAGATCCTCTTTTTAAAAATAAAATAAAATGAGGAGTCAGGGTGGTGGGATGAGATGGACCAGCCCCCTCTTCTCTCCCACCACCACCTCCTGTGAAGAAGGGAGCGGGTCCCCTACAGCCCCTGTCCCGCTCAGGAATAAAGACCTCACATCTGAAGACCTAGCACCACGTGGTCTTGTGGCCTTGGGGTGTGTGTGCTTGCAGGCAGATGATTGCCCAACGTCCCAACAGCCCTGTGGCCACTCCAACAGGCCACCTATGGGGACAGGGGGAGGTTGTGGCTGAAGGGTGTCCAGGAGATTGCGGCCAAAGGCCTAACACCCCATGGGGGTGTCCAGTAGGTGGTGGGTAAATGGAACCAGCCCCTGGAAGTCTGGTGGGGGTGGTCAATTGGAGGCCCCATAGACCTGAAGGCTGGGTGAATGACTAGTGATATCTCGGCTGACAGGCTGCCAAATGCCCTTGCGGTCCGGTCCCGCTGCCCTGATCCCAAGGAGAGAAGCTGAGGTGAGGAGGAAGAGGTGGCGGGTGGGTGCAAAAATCGCCAGGTACTCGGTTGTGAAGGAGTGGGGATGGAGGCAAACAGCAACAATGGCAGCCACATTGCAAGACTCTCCTTCAGAGCCCACCCCCTCTGATGTCCACCCAATTAGGTAAAGCTCTGCTGGTGCCCCTTTTCATGATGATTGATCAGACGGCAAATTATGCAGTATTTCACACACTTTTTAAAAAAAAAATCAGTGAAAAATAGCAGGACAGAAAGTCAGATTTCATGGGGGGTTTGCCTCCCCTCCTTCCAAATAGTGCATATCTGGCCCACCTAGCATGAGGACCAATGATATTCTTCTCAAATTTTTCCGGGATGTTTTTATTTTTATTTTTGCTGTATAGTCAACACCCAGGTTTGTTTGAAAACTGACCTGGGGTGACCTGAGTTTGCTTTTCTTGTACTTCTCTGTCACTTTGAGCAGCATCAAGCCTAATGTACCCTGTCTGTCACTTCAAGATTCCTTACCAGCCCATCCAAAGTGTAATCAATCTTGCCACCTTCAGGTGGGTTTGGATTTATGAGTGGAGCAGTGTGTGTGTGTGTGTGTGTGTGTGAGAGAGAGAGAGAGAGAGAGAGAGAGAGAGAGAGATTATGGGTAAGCAAGGGGGGAATTTTGTATGCTTGGAAGCTTTTCAAAGGGGTGCCTTCTGACTTCAGCAGTGTCCCACTTCCCAAACTTTGAAAGGTTATCAGCCACCAATAAATGGCTTCTCCTTTGACCTTCCTTTGACACTGATGGATGAGACCAGCTCCATAGATGGTGTTCCTCCACTCTTGTTAGCCTGACACTTTTCTTAATTGTTATAACTTCTTCCCTTCTCTTTGGGAAGTCCTGTTGGTGGTGGGCCCTGACCTGAAGGAGGATGGTGCAGGCTTGTTTTCTGTTGCTCTGGAGACTAGGACACGGAGCAATGGACTCAAACAGCAGGAAAAGAGATTCCACCTAAACATTAAGAGGAACTTCCTGAAAGTAAGAGCTGTTCGGCAATGGAACACACTGCCTCCGAGTGTGGTGGGGTCTCCCTCTTTGGGGTTTTTTAAACAGAGGCTGGATGGCCATCTGTGGGGAATGCTTTGGTTGTGTATTCGTGCATGGCAGGGGGTTGGACTAGATGGCCCTTGTGGTCTCCTCCAGCTCTTTGATTCGATGATTCATGCTGAGGATCAGACACTTAGCACCAGGTCCTGAAACTCCCGGCTAGGCCTGGAGGCTTGGCAACCTTGAGGGGGGCTGGGGCTGGGCTGAAATTATTTAACAGCAACAGCAAAATGCCATTTCTCACCTACCATACTTCTGGCTTCCAAAATGAAGACAACTTGAGATAATGTAATCATGAGAGCTCATTTCAGTTATGGAATGGAAAACATGCTCTCCAGCTCAGTGGTGCTCTGTTCTTTAATGCTGAGTCTACATCTTTTGCAGCGGGCTTTGTGGTTGGATTTGGGATTGGTGGTTGAAAGCAAGCAAAATAGATTTGACAGGCCTGAAAGTGTGCCTATCCAAGAGGGGCAAGGTGACACATAGATGCCCTTCCCTTCTTTTCTGGCAGGGGTTCTATGGAAAATCCTTCTGATTTGTAGTTGTTTTAACTAAGTCTCATCTGCCGTTGATATGATGGAAAAATCTGGTCCATCTCCCAGCTGGAATGTGCCTTTCTGAAATATAACCACCTCAGGAAAAGGGGGGGGGGGAATCTCAAATATGAATTACAATTCTTTTATGAAAGACAGATGTGAACTGTTAAAAATGTTTATAATGTGGCTTAACATTTAAAAAACACACATCTTAACGAAGGGAGCTCCGCTGATGGGGACTGATTGGCATGCGGGATTAATTACAAGGATTTCACCTCTCGAACTGTCGTCTTAAGCCAGCCAAGGCCGAAAGAGGCAAGCGGGTTAGAAGTTGTTTATGTGTTTTAATATGGCATAGGAGTCAATTAAAGAAGGGGTGGGAAAAAGGCGGCTTTATCCCATTGCTCTTTCAATCAAAGGCCTGTGTCCTTCCTGATTTTAAGCCAAGGGTAAAGAAATATTAGGTGAAACAAGGTTATCTGCCAACAAACACCATCATGGTGAAAAACATGCAAAAGCTCAGTTGAGGGAAACAGTGGATGAACAACAGTACACTTTTTTACATATATCTCGACAGATCGATGGAATAATATAATATTACAAATAACAGGATGGAGAGAGGGAGTGAAGAGGGAGGTTTCATGTCTATGTGGCCAAAATTTTGTAGGTGTCTTATGCTGGCATAAGGATGCATTGTGCCCATGTTTCTCTGGCTTTTCTTCGCAAACGAAGATTCAGGAAGGACTCATCCCGCGCTTTCTGCAAGCGCGCTGATGACTAAAAAGGCCAATCCGAGATAAACAAGTCCAGTTGCAAAAAGCACAGCAGAAGGTCTCCTTGGGTGATGTTTTTGGGTTGTGATTCTTTCTGCGTTGTCGTTTCTCTTCAATGTTATACAATGTATCTGTTATGCCAACATAAGGATCTGCTATCCTGGCATAAGTACCTTCAATGCTAGTGTAAGAGTCAGTTATGTTAGTATAATAATCTGTTAACCATAGGTGAGGATCTGCTACACTGGTGTAAGGTTCTGCTTTGCCAGCATAATCTTCTTCTATGCTAGTGTAAGGATCTGCTACAGCAGGGTAAGGATGTGCTATGCTACAGTAAGGATCATCTACACTGGTGTAAGCACCTTCTATGCTGGTGGTAAGGCAGTTCTGGGAGAACATAGTAGCAGATGAGGAGTGGCAGAGAAATGTGTCTCTGTTGTCAGAGAAAAGTGTGTGTGCTGGCTTCCAGGCAGCTTGGACATTGTCTAAGCCAGTGGTTCTTAACCTGTGGTCCACAGACCCCAGGGCCCCACAATGTCCTCCCAGGGGGTCCGCAAATGCTTGAAGGCTTCTCAGCCCAAATCCTTCCTAAAGTGGAGTGGCCACATGACAGGAGCAAAGGCAAAGGCTGTGTGTTGTTGTTCAATCTGCTCCAGCCACAAACTTGCAGGAAGAAGCAGGAGAAAAGCCTTCTACAAATCAGAGGCAAGCTTGAGAAAAAAAAATCTAGATCACCACCACCACCACCATCATCATCCCATCCCATATTTTGGGATTTGAGGTGGCTTACAAAAGTGAAAGCAGAGGCAATGGAAACAGATGTGGCTGCACATTTTTGCTAATGCACAACTGTTGGAAAACTCCAGCATTCTTCCTGTACTACCATGGCCCACTCACAGGCTATTAGAGCAAGCAAGTGTTAGGAAGTTTTTTAGGGACCTTCTGCATGTGAAAGAGTTCCTACCCCTTCTCCTCAACCTATCCTTAGATGCAGCCATACCCTATGATCATATGACCCAGGTCTACTGACCTCGTGATTTCAAAGTTTTGATTCTTTGTTCTACCTCTGAAGAAGATGGAGCCTCCCTCCAAGCTCTGTAGAGATGCATGCCTTTCCCCCTTTTCTTCCTGTCTCACTGGATGATGAGACTTCTATCCTAACCTAAACCCTTTAGTCAGTTAGAACGCAGCCTCCTATACATATGTAGATTGAAAAGCCATTAGTAAATGCTTAAGTATTTATTTCAAGAAGTTGTTTGTTTTTCGTTTGTTCTTAGCGGCTTAGGGTTCGAATACTTTACTGATTGAGTCCCGTTTCCAGTCTCTGCCACTCTGCTATACTAGAAGTTAATTCCTGACCGTTTTAACTTTGAAGAAAACTTTCCTATAGGGCTTGCACCCTGGGATCTTTAATGTTTTTTTTTATTTTATTTTTAAGCTTTTATACCCCCCCCCAAACAACACATGCATTCAACTCAAGGCTACTTTTGCACAAACTCCTTTGGGACTTTGAACTTAGTTTTGTAGCAACTGAAATCAGCTGAGGACCAAGGGGGAAAGTGAAAAGAGGAGAGAGAAACTGGGGCATTTTCACAGCCGCTGAAAAGGTGGGATGGTAGAGGATTAATTGGGGCTGTCCCAGCCAAATAAGGGTAGTGGGAGGGTAAGGAGCCCAGGTTACATAACTCTTTGGTATGAGTGCGTAACCTAAACCTATCTTGTCCTGTAGGATTCAGCTTGTGCCATTAAGAGCCTCATTAATATGGCTTCTCTTAAAGAGACACTGTAAATGACCAAGGACTCCTCCTTGGGGCTGGAATGAATTGCTGCCAGGGAGGGATTGTGTGTACTTATTTATTTAAAACCAGCCAATCCTGTGTTGTTTATTGCTCCCGGAAGAGCCTCACCTCTACCAACAACTCGGCTGTTATGAGGTGCTATGGGAATTGGACTGGTAAAATGCCGCAGATTTACTTCCCTTCCAATAGTCTCTGTAATAGTCTTTTTTCTCCCCATTTCTTTCCTGGTTGAGGTTTTTAAATTATTAATGTTTGCCCATCCACATACCATTTAATGCAGGGACTTATGTTTACTGTGTGTTTGTGGTGCCGGGGAATTAGCAAAGACTGAGCAGGAGAAGCTAATCATGTGTCTAATTGGTCTTGCAAAAGATACAGCATAACAGCTGATGCAGTGTTGTGCTTTGAGTGTTGGATAAGGACTCTGGAAGACCAGGGTTCGAATCCCCACTTGGTCACAGAAACCTACTGAATGATCTTGGGGAATTTATAATCTCTCAGCCTTAGAGAAAGGGTTCTGTTGCAAGTCCACATTGCACCATGCTCACTGGTGGGAGGGGGCTGAACAGGTCATCCTTCTGCCCCCTGCTCACTAGCACCACAGAACTCCTTCAGCTGGTACGGCTGCCTGGCTTTTTAGGTAGGTTTTAGGGCCATGATTGTAATTGTGAACATGAACATGTCATGCCAGTCTGTGTACCTAGGGAATATCCCTTTGAGTCTGTAGTAGCCACTGCTTTATTTCTGGTGCTTCTAATTTACTTCCTGGTTTTTAAGGTGGGCTTTAGGTGCATTTGGCAATGGTGTCATGATTGCAACTGTGAACATGAAAGTATCATGCAAGTCTGTGTAAATAGGGAATATCCTTTTGAATCTGTAGTAGCCACTCTTTTATTTCTGGTGCTTTTAATTTGCTTCCTGGCTTTTCAGGTAGGGGTTAGGGTCATTTGACAATGATGCCGTGATTGCAACTGTGCACACGAAATGTCATGCAAGTCTGTGTAACTAGGGAATATCCCTTTGAGTCTGTAGTAGCCACTCTTTTATTTCTGGTGCTTCTAATTTGCTTCAGAGAGGCAGGCTCTCAATCTTCCAACTTTGCTATAAAATAGAATAAATGATTTGTTCCATTGACTTTTATTTTAGTTTGTGGCAACCACATCTATGCTGCATGATATTCCCCCTCCCCCAAAGCCCATAAGTCAGCCCTCCCCATTGGAAAGCAAATGGTGTGGATTAGGTATTGGGGGAAATCATTACTATTCATTTCCAGGTTGAAAAGCAATCACCAAAAAACTCCCTAGGGGAGAATAATGGATCAGTGAGAATCTTGCACAATTTTCTGCCAGTACTTGAATGTCCTGAACTGTTGTAAAGTAATGATCTGCAGAGAAAACAGTTTCCTTCACAGCAAACAGGATTCTGCATGGGGGAAAAAAACCCCCAAAACCAAATGCTAGTGTGCTTTTCTGCACAGAATGACTGGCTTTCTTTTAGTGACATATGCATGCATGAGTCATGCAATGCATGTGGGGCAAATTATTCACCATGGAGCAACAGATGTAATCTGTTGACACTGGCAGAAGCAGAGTTGCTCATACTGCTGTATGCACATTTTATTTAGGTACTGCACATTGCACATTATGGCTGTGTATGGCAGTTGTGCACTGTGGTTGTGCATGGCACAGGGCAACAGGGCGTTACACATTACAGTTGAGCATTGTGAATGGAAGCTTCACATTGTGCATTGCACATCAGAATCCAGTCATTTCCATGTGATACTCACTGTTGCTATTCTGCATACTGGTCTCATCATGCTGGTACAGCACATATCTGCATGCGCGTATTTTTGCTACGCTGGGGATTACAGCCACTATTTCCTCCATGACATTTTGGGATGTTCAAATATGGGGAGAATCATAAGGAGCTATGATTGCTTTCTCCCATAACAAGGAGGAAACTTACCATAATTATTGGTCCCTGCACGCAAGGAATAGTCAAGGATTTACGTCTCTAGTGTGGATTAAACTCTTGACTGCACCCACCAACTCAATGAAATTTCTCTTCTTCCGCCATTTGACTCAGCTTCTACAAGACTTTTAGAATTCTTTTCTCTCCATTTCTCTGGCTCCCCTTCCATCCAGCTGTTTGTTTTCCTTGGGAGGTTGGATTAACATTGGTCTTGACTTTTCCCCTCTTATTATTTAAAGGGTGAAATAATATTTTCTTTTGCTTGGGAAAAGGACAAAGTTCAGGTAAGGCACTTGACTCCCCTTTCCAGTGATCTTCCTTTCCCCACCCTCTCCCTTTCTCTTTTGTACCATTTTGTGCAGTCTTTCAAAAGATGGACAGCTGAAGCACACTTAGTTATCAAAATTAAAAACTGGAGCACTCTGACACCTACTGAATTCAGGATGAACTGTGCAGAGCCTGGGAGATTCTCACCCAAGCAAACCAAGCTAAACAAAATCTTTTTCCTTTTTTACCTGGATGAAAATGTTGTGTTGTAATGCAATAATACAAGGTCTGTCTATTAGATTTAATGAGACTGTGTTTCTCCCTTTCAGACAAATCAAGGAGAATTGATTGTGAACACTTGAGTGGTGACCTTGAACATAGAATCATAGAATCATAGAATCATAGAATTGTAGAGTTGGAATGTTTGAACCTTCACCACAAACATCAACACTCTCCACCATTCAGTTAATTGTCAGTTGTCTAAAGCAGCTGTGTTTGTTATCTGTTGTGTGCTGGAAAAATGCTATGCTTAAAAGCAGAGCAACATGACATTCTGCAGCAACTTGAGGCAGACCCAAACCTTTTGCAAAAAATCATCACTTGTGATGAAACCTGGATCCTCCAGTATGACCCTGAGACAAAACGACAGTCAATGCACTGGAAAAAACCATCACCAAGATTGGGGGCCTGGAAACACCTCAAAGCAAGTCCACATTCAAATCCATTCTCATTTTTTTTTACATCACGGGTGTAATTTTGGCAGAATGGGTTCCAGAAGGCAGAACAGTGAACCAGCATTATTATAAGGAAGTTTTGACAAAGCTGAGAAAAAGAGTTAAGGGGGAAAAGGCCAGAACTGTGGGAAAATGGTTTCATTCTTCATCAAGACAATGCACCTGCTCACACAACACTTTCTGTGAAGCAGTTTTTGGCCAATAAATGCATTACTTCACTTGAACATCCTTCATATTCACCAGATTTGGCACCATGTGACTTTTTTCTTTTTCCTAAAGTGAAATCAATGCTTAAAGGAACACGTTTTGAGTCAACTAATGCAGTAAAGAAGAAAACGGCAGATGTGTTGACACAGCTGATAGAAACTGATCTGCTCCACACCTTTGACCAGTGGAAAACAAGACTGCATTGGGGTGTGTGGGTATATTGAATGAACAAGCATTAGAACTGTAATACATATAAATAAAGATGGGTTATTGTATCAGTCTCATTATTTAATAGACAGACCTTGTATTCCAGTTACTGTTCCAGTTACTCAGCCAGTTTCACCCATTAGATTAGGGAGGTAAATCTTTGCCATTTTCATTCCCATATGCAATGAACAAATTGTTTTTCTATTTTTCTCCCTGCTGCATGAAAGTCCTTGAAAACGTAACAGTTTTAGAGGGCTATTTCACATCTGGGACTTATTCTATAAAAGAACTATGGTCAAGATTCTGTATTGTCAGGTATAGCTATGAAGACAGAGCTCTGTCACTGTAGCTATGTCTTGATGGTGTGACCACCTTAGAAACCCAAGAGAGGTCTACGTCATTGCTGCTAAGGCAAAAAAACAGGAGAAGTCCCTCTGAAGTACTGCTGGTAAGATTCTTGAGGTAAAAAGCAGGGGAAAGAGTGGGATTGCAAAAGGCCACAGAGACCTTTTTTTGGAGCATTGGATGTTATTGGGTAGACTTCACCTAGCATATATATATATATATATATATGATGGGGGTGTTTGCTTTTCAGAGACTGATTTCTAAAAAGAGATCGGAAACCCAAGGGGGAAATGACAGGTTTGTTATTCTTGAAAATAAATTCATCATGATGTTGTTAATGCTAATCACATCTTCTCTTAGCACTACCAGACAAAAAACTCCCATAGCTCTTCCTAGTAGCTGGAATCTGTTCTTCATTTAAGGGTTGCTTTGAAATGTTATCTTTCCAGCTTGTTTGCTGTTTCCTCTTTTTATTTCTTTTTTTTTTTTAAAGGGACCTCATCTGCCGACCAGTCTTCCTTGATCAGCCTCTACCATGTGTTCCCTATTTAGACTGCAAAAACTTTTCACACATCACAAATAGCCCCGTTCGCCATGGTGGCTTGTGGTGGGAGCGCATCAGCTTGGTCTCCAGTGGAACTTGTAACAGTGGCTGGCCATCCACAAACCTTTGCCTGGCATGAATGTGGATTGATTTCCCATTAAGGAGTGTACAGCGGGCTGCCTGTTGACTCTGCCCATAAATGTGAGAGTCATTGAGATTTGAGGCACCACATTGGGCGCCAGAATCTGGTGGGAGCCATGCCACTATCTGATTCTCCAGATGGTTTATTGGAAAAGCTCAGTTCTCAAAGGTATTGGGCAGGATGTGATAAAGTAATTTCCTACACTGGGTTGGGGGAGTATGGCCCATGCAGCCCCAATCCCCAATGTTGTGGTTCCCCACCCACCCAAGATTTTTAAATTAAAAAATGCTAGCCAAGATGTTACCCAAATTGCGTGGGGTCCCCGAGGATCCCACTGGTGTCCAAAATTAATATGGAGAATATTGTCAGGCGGTTGATTGATTCAGGATATATAATCAATGTGAATTTTATATTGTTAAGAGCTGCTGCCAGCAGGGACCAGTAGTGAGGGCTGGCAAGGCACAGCTGGTATTGACAATGTGCTGTGTTAACAATGTACTCTGTTGAGAAGTGTGGGGAAGTGATATAGTTGCTATCTCTATAGGAAAAGGTTGGATAAACCCTATGTGTGCAAATGGGTAACTACATGGCCCAGAAGTGTAATGCACACATGTACTAGAATAACCCTTTATCCCACCCTTTCTTCTCTCAGTCTATACCATTCCTCCTTCCTTGCAGTACTGGACAGTGCTGCTGTGCTATGTAGTCTCTGTACTTAGAGTCTCTGACTCACTGTAAATCTCTCTTTATTATATTTAAGTAAAGATCAGTAGTTTTAGACACAATCACTGTGTCTGAGTGCTCATTTTGCCAGCCTGATGACTGCTGCAACAGCTAAAGGCATTATACATTGCCTGGTCCTCTTCACATGCTCAGAGGAAACAGCTCATGCTCACTGAAAAATATTTAATTAGCTCAAAATGGCAGGGAGATGCTGGGTAATGACAGGATCTTTTGACTTATGTATATCAGTAGTAATGGAGGAGCCCTTTGAAATGTTCTTTTGCCAGCATTACAAAAATTACATTTTTATGCCAGCAAAAGAATGTTCCCTCCTGCACTCACCTTGTAATTCTGGCAAACATTCCCAGCAATAAAGAAGAAGTGAACGGACCCCATTCACTTCCTCATTTGAAATTTCATCGCACGGGAAATTCAAAATTGAAAACCAAACTAAAGCCTTAAAAGTTTTAAAAAGTACACACACACATGTTTTAAAGGTCCCAAGTAACCCAGGGAGGGTCATAAAAACAGCGAACCTATCTGGTTGTCCCAATCTGATCTGGAAGTGTTCGCGCCAGTCCAGCCATTGTTGGGGTAAGTATGAGATGGCCCGAGGCTTTGCATGCTGGCAATGCTGGCAAAAAAGCTGCAGGGGGATCTATTGATGGTTGAAGCCATCAATTTAAAATGATGGGATTTGGGCTGTTTTTAACTGGGAAAGGGTGACGTCATCTGATCCGTGCATCCTTTCGTGGTTATGTGGCATGGTTATGATGCCGTATTTTGAGTGTTTGATAAAGTCCCTAGTCAAACGCCCAAACCACTACAGCATGCTGGCTCTCAGTTTCTCCATCCAGACTCATAATTCTTTTCACTACCTGAAGGAACATTTGTCATCCTCCCTTCCACAAAATGGAGATAAAGAAATAAATGCATTTAAAAAACACACCACACTAGTAAGGGTTAACCTACCAAGCTATATATATATGTCTTTACTGTATGCTGTTTCTTTTCTCTTTACCTACCATCCTTCCATGATAAATTCTTTTTTCTTTAAAAGAAAGGGCAGCAGGTTTTCTTAATATTCAAGGTCATGGTTTATAAATAACTATTCATGCTCTTTTTTAACCTCGTCTTCCTCGCAGTTTAATTTTTGTATTTTTGTGGAGAGGGGTGGTATCAGATCTTCTAAATCAGTTCAGTATGCAAGGCAAGGATGGGTCTCAACTTGATTCCAAAGACAACATTGAATAAACACACAAATTTCAGTCTCAATAAACGATCTGCTTTGTCTATATTCTTATGGAAGAGAACGGTCTCAAATGTGATACATTTGAGCCTATGATGACAATGTAGAAAAGGCACTGGGGAGAGAGAAAGCATTTCGAAGACTTTTAGCAAGGTTAGCTGAATCTATTGACTTCAATTTCTCTTGATTTCTCATTTTCCAGTTTAAGTGTATTCTCTCCTCGAACATGAAAAACCTTTCTCTTAGCATTTGCATGAAAATATGTAGGCTATTATGCAAATGTCTCCTAATGCAGAGGCCTAATATTCATTTTTGGGAATCAAACACTTTAAAAATACAAATCATTTAAATATTAATTTCATCAAAAGAAGCACTGTTGTACATGCTTTCCTCTAATATATGCACTTTCCTATACATTTTCTGATTAGACACTCTCTCTGGCTTTTCTTCGCAAACGAAGATTCAAGAAGGACTCATCCCGCGCTTTCTGCAAGCACGCTGATGACTAAAAAGGCCAATCTGAGATAAACAAGTCCGGTTGCAGAAAGCACAGCAGAAGGTCTCCTTGGGTGATGTTTTTGGGTTTGCTCCTTTCTGCGTTGTCATTTCTCTTCAAGACTTGTTCGGCGTGAGTTCCCAAATAAGGCTGCAGCATTGTGGATAGTGCATCTCCATGCCTCCCGATGTGAGGCCACGGCGGAACACTGTTGGTAATCAATTTGGCCGAGCCTGAGATGTTGTTTCAGGGAGTCCTTGTATCACTTTTTTGGAGCGCCCCTCTTACGCTGACCCGTAGCAAGTTCACTGTAGAGTACTATTTTGGGGAGGCGGTGGTCCTCCATCCTAGAAATGTGCCCTGCCCAGCGCAGCTGCGTTCTCAATATCATGGCCTCAATACTGGTGATCCCTGCTTGCTCAAGGACAGCAATATTCATCACATAGTCTGTCCAGTATATATTTAGGATTGTACGTATACAGCGCTGATGAAAGCGTTCGAGGAGTCATAAGTGTTGGCGATAGGTGACCCATGTTTTGGTCAACCATCTAAGAGAAGGAAACTCTAATCAAACCTATGACTCAAGGACTTCATCACAGTAAGTACAATTCAAATACAATTCAATACTGTTCAATACAGTACCACACAATACAATACAAAGCAAATTCAGTTACAGACAGTTGTACAATGCAAATGTCAGTAGATGGTGCTGCTGGCGTGCAAACAGCGCTGCAGGAGTGACGCTACCAAATGGATTATACACAAATAAATGATGGCTGCTTTTATTGGAAACTGGTTTTAACAGTTTCACATCACGTCTCCCCGGCTCTTTATTATGCTGGTCCTCATTTTACTGATTTACGGAAGTCTGAGTCGACCTGGGGGGGGCTTGGATTGAACTTATGAACTCAAGGTCTAACATGAGTTTTTGGGCTGCAGTTTTGGCTGCATTAGCTTATTGCACCACCAGGGCCCCTAGTTAAGGTGGGCTGAGGGGTGCGTTTACATAGTTTTACAGTAAGGCTACATCATCTTACTGAATACAGAGCTGTTACAGATCTGTAGGTTGTGAGTACTGAATGATAGCCAAAGTCAGTGCTGTAGGGAGCATGTGATGAGCGTCTGATGGGCAAATGCTTATTGATAAGCAAATGGGAAGAGAGCATGAAGGAGCCAATCCTGTGACAGGAAACTGGTATGTGAGAGGTCTCCTAGAGTGAAAGGAGGTGGATAAGAGTTGAAAGAGAGAGTTTAAGATGTGACGTGATGAGAAAAGGGCTGGAATGTGTGTACAGTTGTGCGTGCAACTGAGGGACTGTGAGAATAAGCATTAAAAGGAATAGAGGCTGATTGGAACACAGAGTGAGAGGAAAGAAAGAACCTCACAATTTGTTATTGAGTCTGGCAGATGCTGAAGTTATATGGTCACCACCAGAGTGGGACTAACAACCAAATTGGAAATAAAGACCAAAGCATTTCTGTTATAGTGTTCAACCAATAAACCAATCTTTATGTTTTGTCCAGACTTCTCATGAATTGGTTTTCCCTTACTGGTATTTATTTGGCCTGCTAACCCTGTGAGTAAACACACTGATACAAGTACTATCCAGATTAAATCAAACCCCAGTCCAAGGAAGGAATAAGAGGGAAATTTGACATAAAGGTGGCAACTGTAGAACTGAGGTCTTCCCAGGTATTTATTTGGCAGCAGCGTAAGTGTCGAGGCTGAACAATGATGTAAATTTGGCTGATGTGCCTGCTCGTCACAAGTGCCAGTATGTTCAGTGGACAGTATGTTGCACAGATGGGTGCTAGCACTGAAAAGGCCCTCTCTCTAGTTTCTACACAAACTTGACAAAAACAGCCTGGAAAAGAGTCTTCTGTCTGGAATTCTTAAGATACAGGCAGGAAAGTTTTGGAAAAATTACTTTTTAGACTACAACTCCCAGAATCCCTCAAGATATGCAAAGTTCATACAAAATGATCAAATATCCCCTTCCTCCCTACCCCATCCTTTTTTATATATATGTTCTTCTTTTCCTTGTGGGAAATATACCCAAGAGATAGATAGATAGATAGATAGATAGATAGATAGATAGATAGATAGAGATTAAGAGAACCAGCTCTGTTTTTGGACTCTCCTTCAGGATGTCACAATGGGCTGGTCATGATAAGGACTTGTATATAAAAATTTTGCGCTATAACACTGCCTAGAACTCTTGTTTGATGTACAGAAATGTTGGAAGTCACTTTCTCACCCACACCCACCCAAGCAGCTCATCTCAAGTTGACCCAAGGGCCTGTGGTTGATAGGAGTGTAGGAATTTCTTTTCTTCTCCGTAGGCCCTCCTTCTTCACACCCCTGAAGTCTAAAAAAAGAAATGAACCAGTAGCAGCTGCCAATCCCCTTTCATCTGTGTGGAAACAGCAATTTTCCATGAAGGATTTTGAATCCTCAGGGGACAGCCGTTGTCTGTACTCATGCCATCCGTTTGCCCTGGCCTGCCCGATGATGAGGGTTAAAGGGCAGCCTCCGGGCAAAGACTCTGCCTTTGAAGGGGGTGGCTGTTAGGGTTTGGGTTTGTTTGTTTTTTAAAGGGAAATTTCCAGACAGAATTTATGTAATTGAATTAGGATGCTAGAAAAATTGGCAGAGAAGCCTTCCACTGAAAAACATCATGGGAATAGATGGTAAATAGGCCTCAGAGGGAAGAATACACAATCCTGACTCGAGATATTTGGTTACTCCAGATACAAACCTTATACAGTATCTGTATCTCCTGCCTGAACCTAAAGATTGTTGCTGAAGGCCTTTCTCTCTGTCCCACCATCACCATAGGTAAAGTTGTTAAGGACATAGGAGAGGGCTTTCTTGGTGGCTGGGAAAATGAGTTCCACAGCCTGGGAACAGCCTAAAAGATTCCAGCCTCAAAGACAAGCCCAGTCCAACATTTGAAAGAGAATTGATACTCAATATCTAGGGTTTTCAGGGTGCTGTAGTTCCAAAACAAAACTTTGGAAATGCCAGATAGAAACACAGCTGGAGTACATATGGTATCTACTTACTCATTGTTAGACAATTCTGCTTGCGGTGTGTGTGTGTGTTTTCTTTAGGGGAAGGGGCATAATTTCACTTTGTTTTGTTTGTAGGGTTTCCCCATGATGAAATTGCAATCTTGTTTCTCATAGCATAGCATAACATAACATGAGACAACAGGACTCACTGGAAAATATGATAATCCCCAGTAAACTGAAAGGCAGTAGGGAAAGAGGGAGATTGCATTATAGGTAGATTCATTCAATCAAGGAAGCCATAGCCATGAGCTTGTAAGACCTGAGCAGGTCTGAGTAGACCATTTGTAGGCTCACCATGAATCAAAGCAAAACTGGTGGCAAATAACATCCACATAAAGAGTAATTAAAAGGACAAAGGTGGGGCAGTGGTTTTCGTACAAGCTCAGATAAGCATGGAAACATATGTATAGTGGAGGAAAGTCTTTGTCTAGTACATTGGTGTGGGCTCAGAACCAGTGAAATATTCTTGTAAAACAGGCATGAAGAGAACCCTTTTGTGTGTGTAGCTGTGATCATGCCTAGATGCCATTGTCATGCCTACAAATCATTGTCTACTAATGGACTAGAACTTGTGGAGGTATCCTAAATCATCTGTTTTTCTTCTCAACTTGCCTTGAAAATGTTTTGTTCAAGAACTGCTACTTGAAGATCTGAGATGGAATGTCCAGGAAGGCTGAAGTGTTCTGCAACTGGGTTGGGGGTATTCACCTTTCTCTTTGCTTGTACTTGTGACTTTGCTTTCAAAATACAATGTTGTTACACCCTTATTACTCCCAAAGTAACAGTAATCTCAAAAGTACAGTAATGCCAAAAATAGTTACATGTCACTGTGTTATTTGTGACTTGTAACTTTTTGAAGCTCCGTCTATCATTGATAGCCTTGTGGCTGAAGAGCGGGATATAAATAACTAAATAAAAAAATTTGCCCCAATTTCTGTTCTGATGTTCTCAGCATGGGGTACTGCATTGTCCTACTAGAGGAAGGAATGAGCAGTTGAAAGCTATTATAATGCCCAATTCCACGAACAGCTCTCAACCACAGCAGTTAAATGGAACCTCCCCGTATGGAGCAGCATAGCCCTGAATTCTGGAGGATGAAGGCCAGAGGAAATTGGCTGCCTTCATAAGCTTCTCAAGGCCTCAAGCTCATTATTGTTTGAAGCAGAGTATGTTAGATTAGATGCTCCATTGGTTTGATCCAGCCAGGCTTTTAAGGGGCTTTTGCATTACAAGCAGATTGTCGGAGGGGGTGCAGCTGTCAAAGGGAGATCATCAATTATTCAGGGTTAACCACAGCAAGAAGGTGTGTCTGACAGGCATTTCATTAATCAAGTCAGGCAGCAAGAGCCCTGCTCAGTGTTTGTTGCAGATCAGCAATGGCAACTTCTTTGACAAGATGCTATGTACATCTTCCTTCCCAAATTCACCCATCTGACTCACATCTGTGCACCTTTGTTTGCAAAGTTGGTTTCCCCCCCTTCTTGCTGTGGCTTGGCTTTATCCTTCCTTGGGAGATACAATTCCTGCCATGTAGATCTCCTTGCCTCTCCATCCCTACACGTGTGCAATAAAGATAAGCTAGGGGAAGACAAAACAACATACAAATTCAGAGAGAAGACAAAGCATGGGGAAATGGAAAATCCTGGGTGGGAATGGGAAATACAGAAAGGAATAAAATTTTAATGGAACAGAAAATATTTCCCCTGCCCATAGCTTCTGCAGGTAGGATGAAAGATGCATCTGGAATTATGTCTTTGTTCTTCCTCTATGGGGGTGTGGAAAGAAAAGGAGGAGCAGAGGATGTGATAACCTGTGCAGAATTCAGAGTCTCAGCTCCCCTTGTTCTTCTCTTTAAATGCATGTTTCTAGTCCCTATGGAAACAAAACCCTTGCAGCATATTTTGTCCAGGTCCAGTGATGTTTTAGAAGCTGAGAGGAAGGGTCTCTTGTCCAGTAAATTAAAGAGACGAGAACAGCATAATTACCAGCAGTGCTGACAAAGAAGCTAATGTGTGTCTAGTTAGTGACAGATTCCTAAGAGGCTCATGAAGGTTGCAAGGGATCAAGAAGGACTATAGCAGCTGGCATGCTGCAACACTCAGCATTGTCAACAACAGCTCCTGACATTTTTTTGAGCCCTGTGGCTTGGGGAATCCATTAGCCTAGAATGATCTCTCTGAATGAGGGATGGCTAGCTCATGGGAAGCTATTAAGTACAGGGTTCCCAGATCTTAGGGCTGGGCTGCTTTTCTCCAGTCTTCAGGGCGAGCAGGAGGAATCTCAGGATGAGAGCACTGCATTGAAAAATTGATGTGTGTTTATCATTTTTTAGACTGTTTTTCTGTGTTTCAGTGGCATGCTCTGTGCAGCTGTAGTGGGTTCTTTTTTAAAAAAAATATTTAAGATATCAAAACATATAAACACTGTGTAACTTAACGATAATGGGACATGTGAAGTACATAAAGGACTGAGTGTCCTGTTGTCTCAGTTCTAGTGTCTTAGGACATTTTCAGACATGATTTTCGGCAGCAAATATCCCAAAACAGCTCCGTTGCTGCCACGCAGCAGGGGAGCGGTTTCAGACGACGCCGTCCCTCTGCCGAACCCCTCCGTGTCACTTCCATGACAGAATAGAGGAAACCGCGTCACATTTCATTCACGAATGTTGCCCATGACATGGTTTCCTCTATTCTGTCATGGAAGTGACATGGAGGGGTTCGGCAGAGGGATGGCGTCATCTGAAACCACTCCCCTGCAGCAACGGAGCTGTTTTGGGATATTTGCTGCTGAAAATCATGTTTGAAAATGTCCATAGGTAAGTAGGTCCAAAGAAAGAGTGTCTCTCCAAAGATCTCAGTGTTCCTCGGGGGGTTTGAACCACTGTGATATATTGTTAATGTAGTCAATAAAAGGCATCCAGTCCTTCTGGAATGTCATTTTTGTCTTTATTCCTCTGGTTTTTGCCATGGAATAAGTGAGTTTCTCCATCATCCTGGACCCCCACTTCTCCATGGTTAGGTCTCCAGTCTTCCAGTGTTGGGCCATTTCCATGTGGGCTGCTGTCAAAAAGAAAACAATCATCTTCCGATTTTTCAGATTTGTATTAGGAAATCTCTCTCTCTCTCTCTCTCTTTCTCTCTCTCTGGCTTTTCTTCGCAAACGAAGATTCAGGAAGGACTCATCCTGCACTTTCTGCAAGCGCGCTGATGACTGAAAAGGCCAATCCGAGATAAACAAGTCCGGTTGCAGAAAGCACAGCAGAAGGTCTCCTTGGGTGATGTTTTGGGTTGTGATTCTTTCTGCGTTGTCGTTTCTCTTCAAGACTTGTTCGGCGTGAGTTCTCAAATAAGGCTGCAGCATTGTGGATAGTGTGTCTCCATGCCTCCCAATGTGAGGCCAGGGCGGACCACTGTTGGTGGTCAATTTGGCCAAGCCTGAGATGTTGTTTCAGGGAGTCTTTGTATCGCTTTTTTGGAGCGCCCCTCTTACGCTGACCCACGGCGAGTTCACCGTAGAGTAGTATTTTGGGGAGGCGATGGTCCTCCATCCTAGAAACGTCCCCTGCCCAGCGCAGCTGCGTTCTGAATATCATGGTCTCAATACTGGTGATCCCTGCTTGCTCAAGGACAGCAACATTTGTCACATAGTCAGTCCAGTGTATATTTAGGATTGTGCGTAGACAGCGCTGATGAAAGCGCTTGAGGAGTCATAGGTGGTGGCGATTGGTGACCCATGTTTCAGATCCATAAAGGAGGATGTATTATACACACACACACACACATATATAAAAACGCTGGACAGAATTTAACTGTTTGATTTGTAATGTGAGAAATTTGATGTAAAATATGTATCCAGAAACTTATGATCTTATCACAATCGATCCACATTTGCTGGTAGATCCCTAGGGTTTTGCAGCCCCTTCAGCAGGAGGGAGACATATTTTGGGTCATTTTTGACAAACATAATGGGGTTAGATACCATTTGTTGACAAGTTTCAAAAATCCCTCCCGAGTATTGGCAGCCTTAAATTTGTAAGGTGGGGAGTTCCATACATTTGCTCAACAAGCATCCATGATCTCCATCCCTTGGTTGTTTTCCCAGAACAGTTGTACATTTTTTTTTAAAAAAACCCTAATGTTTATTAGTTTCAAACATAAGAACACATAAACAAAAAATAAATAAAACATCCATCATTAATCATTATCAATCTTAAACATCTTCTTATTACATTTCTAATCACCTCTAGTGTTATAATTACTATTATTATCTTCATTGAACTTCCTACAAGTTATCCAGCCAAGTAGAACTTTATCTGCTATTTACATTGTCTTTGTAGATAAATATGACTTTAATATCCTGTCTTCATATATGAAATAAAATATCTCACTCCTCTCTTTAGACCCTCCACCTTTTCATGCAATATCTTTAACTCCCAATGAATATTATTTTGCCAGAGGGCTTTTCCCTTTCCATAGAGAGAGAAAGGGGGAAAAAACTAATCTGGGTATCAGCAATAACTCAACTATCATTGATGTTCAAAGATGAAAATGTAACCAATTTGAAGGATTTCAGTATTTATATCCCATTTCTCAGACAGGTATTTGATCACAGATTCCCAATCTTTCCTCATTTTTTTCTACAGGTTTGTTCTTTAAATTTGAAGATATAATTTCCATCTCTGTCATATCTATAATTTTCAGATACCAATCTTCTAAACTTGGTAAGACTTCTAATTTCTAGTTTCGAGCAATAATAATCCTTGCTGCTGTTATCAAATAAAGTAGCTTCTTCCAGTGTCTAATCTCATCTTCTTTGCCTAACACATTAATCATATTTAAGAGGTAGAGTTCTGGTCTCATGGGTCATCTAATCTGTAACATCTCCTTGATAATCCTATGAATCTTCACCCAGAATTTTTTAACAATGGTACAGCCCCACCACATGTGATGTAGGGTACCAGTATCTTTGTGGCAGTTCCAGCATTTAGAATCATAGAATTGTAGAGTTGGAAGAGACCACGAGGGCCATCCAGTCCATCCCCTGCCATGCAGGAAATCACGATCAAAGCATCCCCGACAGATGGCCATCCAGCCTCTGTTTAAAGACCCCCACCACGCTCCGAGGGAATGTGTTCCACTGCCAAACAGCTCTGACTGTCAGAAAGTTCCTCCTAATATTGAGGTAGAATCTCTGTTCCTGGAGCTTGCATCCATTGCTCCGTGTTCCAGTCTCTGGAGCAGCAGAAAACAAGCTTGCTCCATCCTCAATGTGACACCCCTTCAAATACTTAAAAGGGCTATCATATCACCCCTTAACCAGCCTTTTTCCAGGCTAAACATACCCAGCTCCCTAAGTTTTTCCTCATAAGGCATGGTTTCCAGACCTTTCACCATTTTAGTCGCCCTCCTCTGGACATGCTCCAATTTGTCAATATCCTTGTTGAATTGTGGTGCCCAGAACTGGACACAGTATTCTAGGTGAGGCCTGACCAAGGCAGAATAGAGTGGCACTATTACTTCTCTTGATCTAGACACTATACTTCTATTGATGCAGCCCAAAATTACATTGGCCTTTTTAGCTGCCGCATCACACTGTTGACTCATGTTTAACTTGTGGTCTACTAGACTCCTAGATCCCTTTCGTTTTGGCAACTTAGCGTTGCCAAACTTGTAGATTTCATTAATTTTGCTGGGAGCTATGTACCATCTGTCAGACAGTTGTACATGTTGACCTGATCTATATGTTGCAGAAATATCTTACTTTCTGTACTGGGTTTTTAATGTTACCTGGTTAATGACATCACCAGGAACCACCTCTACCCCAGGTAACATCACCAGGGCCTCCCTCCTGTGACATCACAAGCAGATGTCCATAGGTCTCTGATTTTGGCCCTGAAATTTCAAGATACGGAAGGACATCCATGGCTCAGAAGGAATTTTAATGTAGCAGCACTGTGATGGTGTGGACTTTTGGTTAAAAATGTTGTACTTATTAAAGAAATTAAGGTAAAATATGGTTATATATGTAATGTGTAGTAAACTTAATAAGGTAAGGATCTGTTGGGAAGGGGTGAGAGCATGGAATATTGTGAGTGACTGGTGATTAGCTGAGAGTTTTGAATGGGATGTTAAAAAAGCTGGTGTGTGTGAGTTGAAACAGGAGTTGGGGAGTGAGAAATATGTGAGAGTGAGTTAGGCTGTTGCCACACTGCAGAAATAATGCAGTTTGACATCACTTTAACTGCCATGGGTCAGCGCTATGGAATCCTGGAATTTTAAGTTTGTTGTGGCACCAGAGCTTTCTGACAGAGAAGGCTCAATATCTCACAAAACTACAAATCCCCTCGTATTGAGTCATGGCAGTTAAAGCAGTGTCAAACTGCATTATTTCTGCAGTGTATCAGCAGCTTTAGTGAGGCTCAATCAGGATTTAGATGCGTTAAATATGTAATCTTCAGCCTTATGTTGAACTTCTGTTTAATAAGTTATTTTTGTACCACACATTTGTGCCTCAGAGAATGTCACAATAATGTTATTGCTATGTACGACTTCAAATACATAGTGTCTAGGTGGTAGTGGTTATTCAAGCATGGTGGTGTCCAGTAGTGGGATTAGATGAATAAAGTCTCACACATAAACCATAAGGGCATCTAGAAGATCCCCACATTCGATGCCATAGCCATAGGATAAAAGGAGGCCCTTGCAATTTGTCAGCAGTGGTGGGAAAAGTGGAAACCCTCACAAACATCTCATGTTATGTGGCAAGTAAAATATGGATTCCAACCTTCCCGGTTTTCACCTCTGGTGTCAAAAATCAGGAGAGATTTTTGCAAGGAGAGGGAAGGGAAACACAGCCATTATTTTAAATTAGCACTGAAAGGCCTCAACGGCAAATCCTTGGGAAAATACACCTGCCAAACCCTGCACCTGCCATGCAACTGAAGCTGATAATATCACCTCACTTAATCCAACCAGCAAAATGTCAAGAGCTGCTGACAACATGGAGTGTTGCCTCACGCAGGCTGCTAGAATCCTCCTTGATCTGCTCCAATCTTCATGAGCGTCTTGGGAATCCGTCGCTAACCGGAGACACATTTACTTGTTTGTCGCCACTGCAAGCAAGGAAGTCAGAATAAGGGAAGGTTTCGTTTCCTTCCAATGAAAGGTCCCAGGTTGACTCAAGTTCTTGAAGATGCTGGTAGAAGGAGGAGGAAATGTCCAGTGTGGTTTCACAATTGCACTGATAATACCATAGTCTGCAAATGTCTTTGATTTGAACCCGGTCCAAACATGGCATGCACAGTTGGGTTACTGCTCAAACGGCAAAGAGAGACACTTCTCTTTGTACATGCAAATAATAAAGGAAACATTTGACGCCGTAGTCCCAAGTGGTGGAAGACGGGAAGGGCCATAATTGGGGAGCTGGGTGAAGGAGGAGGCCGAATCCATCCTAAACCCCCCAAAACTAATCATTGTGACACATTTGGCCTTGGAAGGGGAAACCCCCCCACCCCAAAAGAAACCTGTTACTGAAACAACAGCTGGCTTAAATTAGGTGGGCCATTTTTGGAGTCTGGACAGTGTCATTAGGAGAAAAGCAGAATTTCACCATTAACTGTAATGAATGAATTAATGGATGACTTGTGCTCCTCAAAGGGGGGAAAAAGCGGCTTAAGTCAAGTTATTAACGCGGCCCACCTGTGCTTGCCTCTCTGACTCGGCCGTTTAACTAGCCCATTAAGTCTCGGAGGCAGTCATCTTGAAAGTGAATATGAGTTTTCTGAAGTCGGCCTTTAACTAGCTTCATATAATTCAATTAGAAGGCAACATTCTTGGGTCGAACGCCGGGGTTCGACGCTTTCATCTCCAATAATGAAGCACAGACAACGGCGGTTAATATAGCGCAAGAGCAAAAGCGAGCCTGAAATGTGTTTGGCCTCTTTCCTCTGTCCTCCCCCACCCACCGTACACCCCCCAAAATAATATAGATGAATGCCGACAAAGAGGACACTAATACGCCCAGTCATATAATGGAACTCTTCACTGGTTACCTGATGCAAGATACCATGGTCGCATAGGAGGGTGAAATTTATTCTCTCCTACCTAGTTTGGCCAGTGTATGTATGCAATTTGCTATTTTTTAAAAGGTATATGGTGGGGGTCATATAGGTCTACTTATTTCTTCTCAATTATGAGATGCCGTTCCTTCTGTTGGTAGCTCTGAAGCCACATGTTCATTAAGTGAGTCTCCCCCTCCCCAATTCAAAAGGGGAAAGGGGTGGTGTTTTGAAGGCCTGTAATGTCAGTTCGAGACCTCCAAGCCACTTAATAAATGGTTTAAGCAAATTCATGAGGTGGGGAGGCGGCCGGCCAGATGTGAGAGGGGCTTCTTCCCCTCCATGTCACCGTTGTTCTCCCTCTCCCCCTCCTCACAAATGATCCAGCCCTTTTTATCACTTTACAACTTGTTAATGCCATGCCCCAGGACTTCTTCATCTGTAGTAAACATCTTAAGAAAATACACCTCCCCTGGGAGGAACCGTTGATTTCCTCAGGGCCTTCAGTGCATGTAATGGAGTTTTGTGTGTTTGTGTGTATGTTGGTGTTTTGGGTTGATTTTTTTTAAAAAAAATAGCATGCAGGTGTCTTTTTTTTTTTTTTAAATCTCCCCCGCCCCACAACCTCCTGCAAAATTGCATCAGGGCTGGTCATAAAAAGTCCCCCGTAAAAAGCAGGTAGCCTCTTCAAAGGAGGAAAATATTTATGCACCTGTCCCCTGATGGGCCTAAGGGCCTTTGACGGGCTTCTTTTTGGCTTGTGCATGGTTTTCGCTCACTGTGAAAGGCGTCCTTCACCTGAGCACCTCCAGGTAAGCCACTCCATTTCTCTTCCTACTGCTCATGTCCATCCAAAAACCAGCATTCCATGGATTTTATTTAAAAAGCAGCTTCAACGGGTCTTGTGTGTGCGCCTGTGCTTGCAAGTCGACTACCAACTTATGTTGATGCCATGAATTTCAAAGGGTTTTCTTAGACAAGAAATATTCAGAGCTGGTTTTGCCAATTCCTTCCTCTGAAATAACAGCCTACAGTGCATAGTATTCCTTGGCAATCCTTCTGAATTTGGGGAAGGCTCTTCTTTTTAGACTGCCACTCCTAGACTCCCCCAGCCAGCTATGTTGGCTGGGGGATTCTGGGAGTGGCAGTCCAAAAAGGTACCTTTTAACATGCTCTGGCAGTTCTAGCTTGCAGCATTTGGGAAAAAGGGACCAAGATCAGATCATATGTGTGCATGTGCCTTCAAGTCACCTGTCAACTTATGGCAACCCCATGAATTTCGGAGGATCTTCTTAGGCAAGGAATCCTCAGAGGTGGTTTTGCCAGTCCCTTCTTCTGAAATATAGCCTACAGACCATGGTAAATCTTGATCTGTCTCCCATCCAAGTACTAACCAGGGCTGCTCCTGCTTAGTTTCCAAGATCAGACGGGATCTGGTGACTTGAGGTTATTTGGACCACTTCAACAGGGCTTAGCTCATCCTTAGTTGTTTTTCTGTAGCTCTTTTGAAAAAAGATTTTTAGAGGAGACAGTTTGATAACCCGTGTTTATGGTTTTGTAGTCCTTGTTTTATTCAGAAGCAAGTCTCACTATATTCTAGAGTGTTTACTCCTAAGTAAGGATCAGTAGAAAGAAAGCCCCTTTGATGAAGTATTATGTATTATCATGTATTATATCAGCAAGCCTCACAACAATCCTGTAATGGAAATCTGGATAACTATTCCCATTGTACAGGTGGGGGGACTGAAGCGGGCAGAGAAAGACAGAGAGCCATATCATAGGACCACTTAGTGGACTCATGATAATACAGTCAGTCCTCCTCTGTATCTACAGATTCCACCATCCATGGCTTGAAAATATTCAAAAAATTCATAAAGCAAACCTTGATTTTATATAAGGGAAACCATTTTACTACACCATTGTATAGAATGGGACTTGAGCATCCATGGATTTTTGTATCCATGGGGGTTTCCTGGAACCAAACCCCAGCGGATACCAAGGGCCCACTGTATGAGATTTTAAAAAGGATGGCGTCTGAAAAATCAGTAGGAGGGTGGCCAGGTAGGTGCCTTGTTTGACAGAGAACATTCCTGTACTTGGAGAGCTGTTGGGCCAGTCCATTATTTGAAGGGCTATCCAGCCCAAATCCAGTAAATATGAAGAATGGAGGCCATCTCATCAAAGTCTGCCCTGCTGTCAGGAAAATGGGATGGTCTGTATTTTGATGTAAGTCGTAGCAATTGTTCCTGAAATTTCTGTATACTGATAAATTAGCAGGTGCAAATTTGTGCAAATCTGCACCCACTTTTTGAGTTATGCTCTTCTTCTTTTCCATTATCTTTTCCATTTCTTTTGAAAACCAGGCAAGAGAAAGCACTGCTTTGGTCTGAAATGACAGGAGAGAGTTGCATGTGTCCATCAGTTACTATGAATTATTGCAAACCTTTGGACTGCTCTGCATAAGCCTGACATTCTGACCCCTTTTTCTTCTTTTGCCTGATGCAGAGTTCTGCGAAACTCAAAAGCTTACACATAACTACACCAATCTAAGCGGGTCTAATTTTTTAAAAAAGATATAAATCTCAATTTACCTACTTTGTGTTTTGGATTCATGCACTGGGATTTAATTATGAGTTTAAATCAGAGCTCTTTCGTTTTGCAAGGAGTTAAAAGACAGAAATCTCACCACAATAGCTTAGAGTTATACATTATAACCACTCCTCCATTCAGATATACAAATACACTGCATGTTTTTGATAAAAGGGAATAGCCATATTTAACTTCTTTCAAGCTTCTTATTCAAGATTGTTAAATCCCCCTCTCTCTCTTTTTAAAAGAAATCTACTTTTAACTTTTAAAATGAACTGTTTTTCTTTAAAAAAAGAGAGAAGTTTGTTTTACAACCTTGAGGACTAGAAGCTTAAATTAAAAGATGGAGAAACTTCATGCTCCCTCCACCTCATTCTCCCTCCATATCCCAACCAGCAAAGAACAGATTGCAATCTGTATAAATTTGGCTGCCTATAATATACACCTTAGAAGCATAGAGTTGGAAGAGACCACAAGGGCCATCTATTCCAACCCTCTGCCCTGCAGGAATATTAATGCTTCTTCTATAAATAATTGTTGAAGTTGCTCCAAACTTTGTACCTGAGCATCAGCCAAAACCATTAACAGAAACTGAACTTACACACAGCTTTACATGCCAGAAATATTCCCATTTGGGAATGTCAATTCATATATTTGGAACATTTTCAAATGTAGCTTTTTGGACTCAACTTAAAAAGGGTTCTTTTCACACACTTCTCGAGCAATGATGGAAAATGCCATCATGTCACAAATGATCGTTTTCCACTGTGGTTTCTCATTAAAATTCTTAAAAGCCCAAAGACATCCGCTTCAACCTGGAGTGTCACAGATGGCAGGCAGGTGGGTGGGATCCGTTTAAGCAAATATTGATTCAAAGGTCACCAAGCCAGCCAAAGTTAAGCACTTTGTAGACCCATTAATTTCAGTGAGAGAATTTTGGAGATACCTTTAACTCTCTGGCAGTGAACTCATAGGGCTTTCAAATACTTAACTTTGGCAGGGAATAAGCTTGAGCCAAAAGGAGATTCCAACTAAACAGTAGGACGAACTTCCTGACAGTAAGATATGTTTGTCAGTAGACTAGTCTACCTCGTAAGGGAGTGGTCTCTACCTCATTGGTGTTTTATAAACAGGGGTAAGATGACAACCCCGTAGGGGTGGTTTAGCTGTGGATACCTGTGCTGGAAAGTTGGACTAGATGGCCCTTGGAGCCATCTTCCAATTCTATGTTTCTGTTTCAAATGTAAGATGAAGAATTGCCCTGCCTTGACTCTCAAATTTGCTTCACCTCATTTTAATAGGCATTCAGAAGTTGGAAAGAAGTGCAACATTTCTGTTCAGTTTTCTATGTCACTCCTGGCCTCAGGAATGCCACAGAAATATGTGAAATGAGAAATATGTGAAGTCATGCCAGCCCTATCATTAGGCAGGATGAAGCATTTTTCAGGCAGTTGGTATGTCACCAAAGGACAGCGAATTCTTAGTTCATTATTATAGCTTTCTTGTTTTAATGATCAGGGAAGGGAAAACATGCTCGTGGGATTTTTTGTCTCAGGAATACAGAATAACTTGGCCAGTCTTGAATGTTATGTGCCTTAATTTGGGCAAAGGGGAACAAAATGGAGGCAAGACATCATGGTCTGGTCTTGGTGAGGAGACAAATACATAAGGATGCAGGTAGATCAATAGGAGCAGACCAAAGTAGCGGGGAGCTTCCCAAACCAGTGGCTAGGAAACAGATTAACCTTTACTGAAGGCCACCTGAAAATAGATAAATTGGGATGGAAGTGCTGATGGAGAGGACTTCCACTGATTGGGTGGCTTGTCTGACACGGAGGATCCTGGGGGCTTATTCACACTGTGGAGTTATACTACTATTGTTCTACTTAAACCGCCTTAGGATTTTATCACACGAAGCTGCAATTGTGGAATTATACCAGGATAGGAATGGCAATGGAATTCCGCCATCACACAACGTGATGATTATATTGTGGGTCGTCTGTGCTCCAACCATTACTCTTGTGTACCTTTGTATTAATAGGTGAAACCCGTGAATAGCTGTCAATATCACTATTTTCCCAGTATTGACAAGTGTATGAGAAGTCGGGCCTGCTGCAGTTCTGATATTGCAGTGCGAGTGGGCATTCCTTCCTATTTCCCTCCTCTCTAGTCCCATGTCAAAATGCCATACCACCAGAAGCATAAATTGGCATCTTCTTGTGATAAGCTCTGAAACTGTGCTCTTGCATAATAGTGGTTTAAAAAAAAACAAAACAAAAAAACAACAACCGTGCATGTGCTGGCCATCTCCAAGCAACAATGTAGCACTATACTGAGAGAACATGAAAATGAGTGTTACAATACTGGTATATTTCTGTTAGCTTCAATTGCGTGTTTACTCTGCTAGTAAATGGCCGTGCAATATTGCAGAAGCAGCAGTGCTGCGTGATTGTGGGAGAGTGCAAAAATGAATGTAACCATGCCGGTATGTTTCCGTTTCCTTCCATTGCGGGATTACAGTGTTAATACAGGTTAGTGTGATAATGCCCTTAGTTCCAATCCTATGGAATTCTAGAAGCTGTAGTTTAGGGAGAAGACTTTAGAACTCTCAGCCAAAGCACCTCAATCCATAGGGAGAGGTGTGTGAGAAATAACAACAATCATCTGATTTTTAAAAAAATGAATAACTGATTGTTAGCCACCATAAAGACCTCCCTAGATAGAAAGTTTTCCAAGGCCTTCTCTTCTGTGGCTCCCTGCTGGTGATATGTCCTCCCCTTAAAGGCCTGCTTGGCACTAATTGTGGCTTCATTTTAGCACCAAATTCAAACAAGGCTTTTGGAAAAGCCTTGCAGTCTTACGATTTTCATTTGGTTCCTGCATGTAGGTGGTTTCCACTCTTTCAATACATTCTAACTTGTTTTCTGGTTTTTTAGCCTATAGAGGTAATCTTTTAAGGTTTGGAGAAAAAATGCTTTATTGTATGCCATCCCATCCAGAGATCATTTAGACATAGGCAGAATGTGAACATTTTAATTAAAAAATAAATAAAGGCTAACATATTTTAAAGTAATGTATGCAAGAAATACAATGGAGAAATATTTTCATGGAAATGAAAGCAAATGGCCAATATTCCTTTTATTTCCAGGTTATGACTACCATATTTAAGGTCAATATTTATCATCTTTTTAAAAGAGAACTCAAACTGCCACATAGCTCAATGAGTTATTATTATTACTGTGTGTTTTTAAATTTGTGTTTTTAATGTCTGTTGTTGTTGTTTTAAATAGAACTGGTTTAATTCTGTTTTAACTTTTGTATGAATAGTTTTTTAGTTGCACTGGGTTGTTTTTTTCAATGCTTGTAACCTGCCTTGAATCCTGTGCTGGTAGAAAGACAAGCTATAAATTAAATATGCAAAATTATTTGTGATGAGTTATGGAGCAAACTCAAATGTTTCACTTTAAATTTCTTATTTAAGAACCATTTTAAAAGCTGCGTTCTATATAGCTGCTATATAGCTGCCCCAAGAAACAAAATTTCTGCCAATTCATTTGCCTCATCTCCTCCATTATATTTGTCCTTCCGACTGGTGGCAGCGGACGGGAAAGAAAATCCACATTTTGGAACTTGGATTGTCAATTATGCAGTAATATATTATGGCCTTTTGCCACTCAGTCAAATCACGTCTTCTGGTGAGTCTCAGCAACCTCCCTTGATAAGACCAAAAGAGAGAGAAAAATCTCAGTGCACAGGGGAAAAAAATAACCCCATTATTTGCAGAAGTAAATGCCTCCCAAAAATTAGCTAGGGTTTTTTTTTTTCATTCCAATAAACAAAAGGGTTTGGAAAAGGCTGTTACTTTTTCTATGTTGTTAAAACAATCCTGTTTTTTTTTTTAAATAAGAAATAGCTTTAAAGAAAAAGCTTTTAAAATCTTTTAAAAATATTTACTTAAAAAGAAAAGAGCATGGTCTTTAAGAAAATGGAATGTGGGAGAGATTTGTTGTAAGGGCTTAGATGTTAAATGTTGTATCCAGAATCCCTATGTATTCAGAGGCAGGTACAACATGGTTTTCTCTGTGCTGGAAATAACTGTAGCAATTGAATGTGCCTCTGTTTATGTGCTTTCATGTCTCCTGTCAACTTACGGACTTACAGCCGTGAATGTAGACGCACGTGAATTCTTCAATTATATTCCTGCAACCTGGAATTAGATATCATAGGGTTGCCTTAGCCAAGGAATACTCTGAGGCAGTTTTGCTGGTTCCTTCCTCTGAAATATATCCTACAAGCACTTGGGATTTGTTGGTGGTCTGCCATCCAAGAATTAACCAGGGCTTACCCTGCTTAGCTTCCAATATCAGTCGAGATCTGGTGCCTTTTTTTCTTTCTTTCTGGGTTCTTGTGGTGGGTCCCTCCCCTTTTCCCCGGTACACAGTCACCAAATCTCTTCCTAAACAAGGCAGAAAGAATCTGAGTTTTAACCTGCAACAAACAATTAATTTCAAGGGAGAATGCTGAAAAAGTAATTCATCTATTACTCCCAAATACCCACAACACTGGAAATTGTTTCAAATTGATTGTTTTGTGTTTAGTATGTGTTGCATCTAAATTCCAGGTCATGGTAGACAATATTTGAGGGACTAGGAGACTTAAAGTGTACGGTAGTTTTCTTCCATTTTAAAAAAAGATTACGGTAAGTAAGTTGTTTCCCTTTTATTTATGAGGAAATTTTAGGACCTGGGTATGTATTATTTGAAAAAAGGACAACACTGGATGTGCAAAATTTCCAGTCATCCCTAATTTCAACAGGACAGTTAAATGTTTGCTTAAAAGTCTCCCAGAGGAGTTTAAGCAATACAAATCCAATATACGGTATATCTCCTTAGAAGTCCCATGAGGATCAGTGGATCTTACTCCCAGGTAACTGGGATTGTAACCTACAGTATGTTCCTTTGGTTGAATTGTGACCATAATTGTTGCACATAATTGGAAGAGGTGATCTTAAAAAAAAATCCACTGAATTAAAGTTTATGAGCTTCAGGATCTAAAAGAGCCATTGTAAATTTTTGGTTTTCTTGCTGATTTTTTAAATGCTTCTGTGGTTTTAGATAGATACTGTATATACCTGACTCAGGAATCCTGGCTATGTCCTTGATTGTGTCTCCATCATTGGAGAAACAAAATACCTAGACATTTTTGAAATTCTCTTCTTCCCTGCCTTAAAACCTAAGACTATGTTTGACTAAAACATAATTTCCCCACAGAGGGATTCTACATTTCTTGGTAGATTATTAATCCCCGTATCCAATTGCAACTCTTACATACAGTACACCTGCGGATTAGTAGAACGTACATAAGTGTTGACTCAACAAATTGCCATTAATTCGATGGGTTTAAATTCTAATGGGGATTAGTAATCAGATTGAGGCCCTAATCCAGGGCTGGAGATCATGTGGCCATCCAGATGTGGCTAGGTTGCAAGGCCCAGCTGCCCTAGACTGTACCACCATGGAGGAGGCATGCTGGGAGCTTCAGTCCAACAACATTTGGAGGGGCACACAATTCCCACCATTGCATTAATCTATTCCTTGTGTTTATGAGTTATTTTACTGCAATTTTAACTTTCCTTCAAAGGACTTCATGTGCTGTAGTTATCCTCACAACAACCCTGTGAGGGAGGGCTTGACTGCAAGTCAATCTGAGTTCTGAGTGGGCATTTGAATCCAGATTTCTCTGAAGTTAACCCCATACTCTAACCAATACATCTTAACTGCTCTGGGCTTCCTTTCTTCAAAGTCTCTCAATAACTGTTGCAGAGGCATACTGGCTGTCTTCTTCTTAGAACAAATCATTCCAGAACTGGATTAGAGTTGGCTTCTTTTTCTTTGGATGGATCCTTTGAATATTCACCATATCATTTGATCATTATCTTTGAATATTCACCTTAAACACAGCAGTGGCTGGTGCTTCCCATGCCAGTGGGCTGGTGAATCCACTCTAGGTTTTAGCATGAACTTTCAGGAGCCATTGAACCTATTTGAGAGGATAGGGTTCAGCACATCGGACAGCTCCTTTAAAGGTAAAATGAAAACCTGAAGTGGATTCACTGACCTGCTGACATGGAAGCCGCCTGTTGTCCCTGATTAGACAGTTAAACTTTTGTGTGTGTGTGTGAAAAATGGCCAAAAAACCCATGTTTCTCAGGAAACTCTAATGAGAAGAATCCTGGACAGATAAGAATCTTCACAGTTCAATCCTTCTTTGGAGCAAAATTTGCAAAAGGTATTTTTGTATGTGTGTAGAAAAATTTTTATTTGTGTTTTTCAACTGAGCAAAGCCTCATCAATAAACTGGGAGAGGGAAGCAAAAAGAATGGGAAATAACACTTCTCCCTCTTTTACAGAGGGACGGTGGAGGAGATTTGGAGGGCAGGGAACCACAAAACTCACCAGTGGTCCCTTGACATTTTGTCGCTGCCAGCTGCCATTTTGCATTCCTCCAAGAATGCCTTGGAATAACACTACCTCATGATGCAATCTTACTTCAAGCTATTCTATGTGATACCGAATAGGGGCTAGTACTGAGTAAAAAGGTGCATGAGCGAGTTTCACGTCTTCACCTGCAAATACCCCCTCCCACATAGCTGAAATACTGGCTGCGCTTCTGTAGCCTGCAAAATGGAGCTGAGAAAATGTGTGTCTTCAGCATTTTCATTTAATCCTAACCTTTGGCAACTTAATTTCCCTTCATGCTGCACATTAGACAACCTAGCCCCAAATGCCTCGCAGTTAACCCCGGAGCGCTTTGAGAACAAGACTTTTTTTCCCGTTAATGTAAAAGAAAATCAATTAATACTTTTTAAATTTGAAAATTTCCCAGGCTCTCATATCTGGAGTAAAGTTCAATGCAGTTCTCTCTTTCAAAGTGTAGATTAGCACTGAGCGCTGTAATCAAGTTGCTTTCAAGTTATGAAAAAAAGAATACCACACTAACTATTGTGAGGTTAAAATCAGTAAAATCCACTTTAAGAGTGGACCAGTAAGTATCAAATAAAGCAGCTGATAGCTTCCTCCTTCTGTCTCTGTTTCTGGGGTTGTTTAATGGTAAAAATGCTCTTCATAGAATGTGAAGAGAATTTTACCTGTCTTAATGGGAACCCTCATTGTTTCGCCATATTGGGAAGGGTGGCAAAAGCATCAAAAACGCCGCAGGAAAAGCCTCTGTGGCTTTCCCCCGAGTTTTTAAAAAACAGCGAGAAGAATGTGCATTCCTGCTCATTGGGACAAGTGATTCGTTTTGAATTGCTTTCCTGTACGAGCAGAAGCACAAAGCTGATTGGCCGGACGAGAGCAGAGGGGAGGGTTGCTAACAAGGCAAGTGCCCGGAGCCACCATGTTGATTTTTAGCCTTAGCAAGTGAGTGCTAAGGTGATAAAACGGGGTGTTCTTTCCCCACTTTTTTGGAAAGGCAAAATACCATTCCAGTGCACAGCTGAAACTGTTTTGTTTTTTAAAAAAATAAAGTTGTGTGGTTGCAGATTATGATATGTAAAAACATGAGTACAGTTGTCCCTTCACATTTGCTGGGGTTTGGTTCCAGGACCCCCTGTGAATGCCCAAATCCATGAATACTCAAGTCCCATTATATGCAATGGCATAGCAAAATGGTGTTCCTTATATAAGATGGCAAAATCAAGGTTTGCTTTTTGGATTATTATTTTTTGAAGAATATTTTCAAGCTGTGAATACTTAAATCCGTGAATGCCAAATCCGTGAATGTGGAGGGACAACTGTAATTCATGCACAGCTGCCATCTTTACTGGTGGTCATGCAAAGCTTTTGGGGACCAAAAAACCATTAAAACAAGTCATAGCAGATGCAAAATGCCATTACTATGGGGCACTCTGTTTTGGGGGGACTCATATAGCCAGGTCCTACGGCAATGGTTCACAATTTAAAACCATCCTCTCTTAGCAGTGGAGCTACAGGGAGAGGCAAAATGAGGGCACTCCCTCTCCTAAAAAGAATAAGAATGAAACTGCCCTGCAGCCCTCAAATATCTAGAATTACAGAGAGAGTGACATTAGAAATCGGTCACACCTAGAACTCTTCTATTAGTAAGTGTTCACATGCCCTTGGGAACGTTGCCTGACCCTTTGCTTTGGGTGCTAGAAATTTGGGGAGTGAAGGAAAAATTGGGGGTGGCAGGATTCCTAGTGGTGGGGCAAAGCTCTAATTTTGGGGGGCCCTCCTAGAATTACACCCGTCTCTCTACTCCAGCTTGCTTGAAAACCCTGGCTAAAATAAAGCAAAACTACCGGGCAAATTCCTGCCTGTAGAAACAGGGAATTTACCTTACAGACTACACAGGTCAACCCAGAGCTGGTTTAAAGAATTGGGGGGGGCTGCAATGCTTTATTTTTGAGCCCCCATATGTTTATCTCAGGTCACTGTAACCTAACCTAGCCTATTTACAGTACAGGATATTCAGATTATTACTAATAATGTTTTTGCAGGAGGAGCTTACAATGCCCCCCACACACAATGATGAGGCCCCTTACGGATGCAGGTGCTTAAACCGGCCCTGGGTCGACCCCCCATATCCACGGAATCGGTATCACTGGTTTCAGTTATCCACGCCTGAAAGCAAATTTTCTCTGTAAGCATTTTAAGGTCCTCCAATGTGATCCTATGGTCAACTTGTGGTGTTGTTCTCATTGAAAATAATAGAGTTCCCAATTATCCATGGTTTTAGGTATCCATGGGGGTGGTCTTAGAATGTCTCCCCTACAAATATGGGGGTCAACCTGTATTGTGTGACTGAATTGCACTAAATTTGGAGTGGGTGGTCTTTTGCACTGCCATGGCAAAAGAATGGATTATGAGTGAGTGTGTCAGGGATGGTGGGTAGACAGAAGAAGCCAAGGGAAAATGGATTTTGGTTGGAATGGGGAAAGACAGAAGAAGCCATGGATAGTTACAAGTGGAAGATAACAAGTCTGCATAAAATACTGAGAGAGGGGGGAAAAAATCACAACAGCAAAATATGAAAAATCCTTCCCAAAGCACCTTTGGAAACCGAAAGAGACCATGAATTTTCTTATATTGGTTTCCCTGAAATTTCGCCCAATTTCTTCCACCAGCCATGAAGCAACAGTAGCTGCTTCAATGGCATTTGTTTTTGAGTATGCCAGAAATTATTTCTTTCCCGTTCCCAAGTCTGCCTAATTTTGTGAGAAGCGCTTTTAAAATGCAACCCATACATGGATTGGAGTTCTGTGGAAATAGACAGGGCAGTGCTGGGGAGCGGGTGGGGGTGCAGAACAGCTTTTGGGAAGAACACATCCCATTTTACTCCAAGTAAAACCACAGAATGGTTGTTTCATTGTGCTCCTTTATTGTACCATACCTACTACTTTGGAAGTAAATCTGATTAATCTTAATAAGTTTCGCTGCTGAGTAAACACTCTTACAAAAATAAAGTTGATTCCAAGTCATGACATTTTTTGGCAGGGCAATCACACGGCATTCTTAAAATGTGGGTAAGGGAATAAAGGGGGAGCAGAAAATGGATTTACACATTAGAGGAAAAGGAACAGAAGTGGCTAAGATAAGTTGGAAAACCCAGATCCAGCTGGCCTCATGCTGAGTTCTCTTCATGCAACTGAGTTTTTAAACTTTTTTGTTTTCCTACAAGCAACATCTCCTCCGTGCATGTCTCCCCACTCCAAATGGAGCCTTGCATCTAAATCTTATTCATAAAAACCCTGTATGCTGTATTTCAGCAGCAGCTCTGTGTCACATCTGTATTTCAGCACAGGGATAGAAAGAAGATTCAAACTGTTGGTTTTTTTTGTTGAAAAATAGTTAAAAAAAACCCACATGTTTCTCAGGAAACTGATGAGGAGAATACTGGACTGATAATAATCTTCGCAGGTCAAACCTTTCCTGGAGCGAAATTTGCATGTGGTATTTTTGTATGTGTGTCGAAAACAGCATTTTCTGTGCAGAAAATAAAATTTCTACACAGAAATATATTTGCTCTAGGACCCATTGATTTGTCTTTTTAGCAGTCCATGATATATTCTTTTCAGAAAATACTGGTTTACCTAGGCAGAAAATGCTGTTTATTGTGAAAAAAGGTACTTTTGGCACAGAATAAGTCCCCCACTACATTTTCTCACAGAAAATACATCTGTGAGGGAAAAAAATGCTGGTTTTTGTGCAGAAAAAATATGATTTTTGCACAAAATAATTCTCCAACTACAGCATTTTCTGTGCAGAAAGCAGTCTCAGTTTAGTCATCTTGGCTTCTAGGGAGAGTTCAGACTTGATTTGCTCTAGGACCCATTGATTTGTCTTTTTAGCGGTCCACGGTATCCGTAGAACTCTTCTCCAGTAACACATTTCAAATGAGTTTAATTCCTTCCTGTCACCTTTCTTCACTGTCCAGCAGATCGTTTTTGAAAATGGCACTGTTTTTGAAGACATCCTCATCCTTGGCATATTTTTTTGTTGTTGCTAAAATTACTCATCTCTTCCTCTGAGAACAAAATTAGTGAAGAATTCCATCCATAATTTAACATCAGCTCTGTTTCACACTGGATGCATGTGGATTCTACTGTGGAGCTGCTAGCTCTTATGGGGAAACGTGAAGTAATGCACTGAAGTCTTTGTTGAGCGTGGTCAGCTAAGCTTTCCATTGATTTAGCAGAGTTTGTGTTTTGAAAATAGATGCTGACTTCTTTTCCAAATAGTTGGGCAGGATGGTGGGGAGGAAAGTTTAATGGCTGTCCTATTAATTACACAGACCAACAAGAAAAATCTCTGATCCACCCGAGACACAAAGGCAAATGTAATTAAGTCACATATGGATGGATTCAGACCAGTTCAAAGCATACGAAGAAACACAACGTTTTAAAATGTGAATGTAATGTATTATTTGATGTTCGGGTCTCTCTCGCCAATTCTTTCCCCCGCCACACAACTCAGGCTGCCTGCGGCCTCTCAGTTTTTAATAGATTTCGGCCAATGCAAAATCACACATCTTTGTGTGGTTGTAAAGTTTACAGCCTGTTTTCTAGAGCAATCTTCTTGCTCTTATAACTTCCTAGGTGGGAACTGGGGGGGGGGGAGGAGAATCCCATTGGTGGGGGACCCATCAAAAACACATCAAGCTAGGACAAGTTTGTTATTCTACACACACATGCACACACATATTTAGAGTGTGAGAGAATTGTTCTACTGAAGTTAAAAATCAAAAATCCATCTCATGCCAGGCCAAAGCACAACGGAAGGGTCCATGCTCCAAATCCCAGGCAATTCCAGTTGAAATAAAGGCTCCCTGAGAACATATTTAACCTTGTAAATGGTATTAATGATTGGTTGTTGCCAAGGAGTAGGGAAGTGTGTGGTGGAGCAATGAAGTGATGTGGAAGAATTTATCACCACAAGACAGCCAACAAAATTGCATTGCCTGCATCCAGTAAGATCTTATGGGTCCCTCAACATCCATACTGGTCCTTTTCCATTCTTTTCAGACAACAGTTGAAAGCTGCAGCCTTTTGCATTTTCCTTCTCCTGCTGTGCGAAAATCTGGAGGAAGGTATCTACTATTTCAATTAAAATTTGAACCAACTAAGAGCCCAATCAAATTTTTCCATGGCCCCAAACCCTTCCCCAGATAGGCTTTGGTTGGGCCTACTAAACTTTTAGTTGAAATGTAGTAGATGATTTCAACCCTATCCTCAGAAGGAAAAGAAATGAGTAAAATAATAGAGGAAAAGGGAAACTGTACACCTTTCTGCCTCAGCAAGATTTGTTCAGAGGAAGTTTGCCAATCTCTAAAGGGTGAGAGAATTTTATTTGCCCAAGGTCACCATGGCTGAGTGAGGATTTGAACTCAGGTCTCCTGGAGTTGTAAGCACCACACTCATATCGCTACATCACCCTGGCTCTCAGGGTGCTTTCCAATCAATTAAAATGCAGCTGAAAAGTAATCGCTTATAATCTAATAGACATGATAGATATTTAAACCAAGTTGGAGAAAGAAAAGAAGAACATTCAGGGGTGTGTTGACACTGCAGAAATATAGCAGTTTGAGACCAATTTAACTGCTGTGGCTCGATCCTATAAAATGCTGAGATTTGTAACCTTGTAAAGTAATTCAAACTCTTTGCTAGAGAGCTGTAGTCCTCTCCCCTGAACTACGGCACTAGAGCTCTCTAGCAGACAATTCTACGTATGACAGAAAACTACAATTCCCATGACTCCCATAGGATAGAGCCATGGCAGCTGAAGTGGTATCAACCTGTGATAATTGTGCAATGTGGATGCAACCCAGGTATGTATTTTATACTACTCATTGTTTAGAGCAGTGGTTCATAACCTTTTCTTTACCAGGGACCCCCTTTAAATATATTTTGTTGCCATGGACCCCAAGGCTTAAGTCAAATAATAATAATAATAATACCTGATAATACCTGATAATAAGAATAAGAATACCTGAAAATAATAATAATACGATTACACCATCCATTAAACCTTCCCTCAGAGGCACTGGAGGGGGAGGGAAGACTTTTCTCCTGTTTCTTCTTGTAAATTTGTGTCTGGAGTGGGTTGAATGGCAATGTGCAGGCCAAGCCAGCCAGCCTTTGTCTTGGATCCTGTCACACACATGGTCACTCCACTGCAGGGAGGAGGTTTCAAGCCTTTGTGGACCCCTTGTGAGGACACTGTGGACCGTGGGGGGGGGTGTCCATGGATCCCAGGTTAAGAAACTCTGGTCTAGAGGATAGAGATGCCCAAGAGTATAGAGGAATGAGTTCATGTCTCTTCCAATGAACTAAACATGGTGCCCCATGAATGTCATGAAACAATGTGTATTCTCTAACATTTGACATTTAAATCACAAAGAACAAGCGAAACTCAGATAATATCAACAGTAACTTCTGCGAGGGAGGGGAGGCTTTTTGATGGCCCTGTGTTCATGTGGGACGAAGGCCCTCCTGTTTTGATAATCAAAGAGTTAACGGCATTTGTCTGAAAACACAAATAAGACCAGAAGAGATAATTAGGAAACAAATTCGACAGACATCTTGAAAGAGGCCAAAGACCTTTGATCTTTATAGACAAGAAAACCTTACTCTACCCCTTAAGGTTTTGGGGGAGCATAGCAGATGTCATGAAAAGAAAGGCGGGGAAGGTTTTTAAAAAGAATCACACAGAGGAAAGGATGATACCTCTCTGGAAAGATCAGCTCACACCTAATTCCATCATAACCTCATTATCTTAACTGGCTGCATCTGGCTCAGGGTATTTTGGCCACAAGATTAGAGAGGAAAAGAAAGGCTGACAAAATAATTAAATCTGCAATTTGCCAACTTGGGCTGATATGGCTTTGAAACCGCCTATGCAGGAAGTTTTACAGCTTGTTCCCTGACGTGTATACGGCATCCATCAGGTTCTTCACTAAGCTTTTTCTGATGACTAATGGATTAATACTTAAGGACCGTTGGCCGAAAGGCCAATGCCGTAACCTGCTTCTAATTTGGCAAAAATGGTCCAAACTTCCTCTTTGGAGTTTTGACCTTTCCCCAAATATCATGTGAAAAGCCTATCAAAAGACTCCATCACTCTGAGCTTTGCTGGGTTTTTTTTCTTTCTTAAATCACAACATGACACTTCCTGTGATGGTTTATTCACTAGTAGAACGCCCATTCAAATGCTCACGATGGTTCATTAACCGGTAAGAGATGCCCATTCAGGTGTCTGTGATGGTTCATTGGCCTCAATCCAATCTCCACTTAGCAAAGCATAAATACCCACACACCAACATAGGCCACAGCAGCACAATGCAACCTCCATGCAGAATAGCAACAGCACACAACACATGTTGATGACTTGGTGCCATTATGCAATGCAAAAACACACCTTTGCACAACCACAATGCAAAGCCTAGATTGCACAACTGCAATGTGTAATCAAAAGGCAAAGTGTATGAGGCACAGCCATGATGCAACATATAGGATGCATGCCCACAATGCACAATCACAAAGCAAAGTACACTTGTCCCTCCACATTCACGGATTTGCCATTCACGGTTTTAATTATTCATGGTTTGAAAATATTCTTCAAAAAATAATAATCCAAAAAGCAAACCTTGATTTTGCCATCTTATATAAGGGACACCATTTTGCTATACCATTGCATATAATGGGATGTGAGTATTCACGGATTTGGGTATTCACGTCACTTCTTGTCATGCCAGTAGTGACCGTGTGGTCTAAGAGGAGGAGTAGAACAGGGGAAAGGGCTCCATCCCCTTCACACTTGCCAGACAAACACATAGAAGGCAACTTCTTCTGTTCCATCTTCATCCTTCCCACCTTATTTAGGAGCATCAGGACTTTATTCAAGACCATCAGGACTTAATAAAGCCTTGATTTATTTTTACAGGAAGGACAATGGTTCGATGCTGGACCACATGCTTTGAATCTAAAAGGTCCCAGGTTCAGTCCCCAGCATCTCCAAATGACGAGATGTGTCTCCAACACCTCCAGATGTGATCTCTATCCCTAGCTTGAATCCTCCGGAAAGGCTCTACCAGCTAATTTAGCTAATTTAGACCAGGGTTAGGCAACTTTGGGGGCTTGTGGGGAGGGTGTTTTGACCAATTTGGGGGCAGAGATATAATTCTTCACTAATTTTCTTCAGTAATTTTCACAGTTTTCTTCCTGCTATAAGTCCTTGAAAACAGCATGGCTTTCAAAGACTATTCACAAATCAGGACTTATTCTACGCAAAATTTGTACATGATATTTTTGCAGAGAAAACGACATTTTATTTGTTGGAGAGAGCATTGTCCTCACAGAAAATAATATTTCTGCACAGAAACATTATTTTCTGTACAGAAAAGGCAGCTTCCTATGCTGGCAACACTCTTCTCTGAATAAAACAACCATGTACAAATTTTGCGCAGAAGAAGTCCCCAACTCCAGCATTTTCAGTGTAGGAAATAGCATTCTCTGCATAGAATATATTGTTTATGCACAGAAACATTATTTTCTGTACATAAAAATGCAGCTTTCTGTGAAAATGCTATTTTCTGGCAGAAGATGTTGTGTTGTGTGCACAAAATCAACCATGTACAAATTTCTATGCAGAATTATTTTCTGCACAGAAAATAGTGTTTGCTGTGCAGATAATGCTGCTTCTTGTGAGTGTGTGCACAGACATGCACATGAAAATTGAGCATATAATAAGTCCCAAACTATGTAAAGACTTTCATTATTCCAGGATTCTCCTCATCAGGGTTTCTGGACACATGAGAAACCCATTGTGAACCATTTTTCAAATGTTTTTGAATACTGGCTGGCATTCTGCTTGGGACTCATGCCTTTGTAAACAGCCTTACATGCATGCAAAACTGAATTAAGTAGTTTTGCAATGTCCATATTCACTGAGGGGCTGTTGTGACATTACAATATATGGGTACCCATTTACACTGATGCGCCATGGGATGATGCACAATGAGCACCAATGTGCTCCCTGAGGGACATTGGCTAGGAAGTGCTGGAGCACAACAGGCATGCCCAATTTGCAGCAGAATTGCCGATGTGCCTCAGAAATGCCTGCTGTGCATTGGTGCATTCTTGCTAGAGCTTGGATGTGCTTCACTGTCAGAGTTTCTTTGGGGTTGTCTAAACGGTGAAAATACTCCTCACAGAATGCGAGGAGAATCCTACTCGTCTTAATGACATTCCATATCATTTTGCTGTATTGGGAAGGAGGGGGGCCCAAAATGGCAAAAATTCCACAGGCAATCCTCTGACGCTTTCCCCGGAGCTTTTTAAAAACAGCGAGGGGAATGCACATTCTTGCTCATTGGGACAAGCATTTCGATATGAATCGCTTTCCTATAGGAGAGGAAGCACAAAGCTGATTGGCTGGGTGAGCGTGGGGGGAGAGGCCTGCTAATAAGGCAAGCACCCGCTGCCACCATGTTGAATTTTCGCCTTAGTGAGTGAGCGCTAAGGTGATAAAACGTGGGTGGGGTTGTTGTTTTTTTTTTGCTTTTCTGTTAAATTGAAAAATTGCTCTATCGCACCTTGAACATCATTTTTGTTTAAAATAAGTTTGGCAGTGGCCAATTGGGTTAAGTACAAATGCGAGTAAATCTCTCGCAGCTGCCATCTTCCATGCGAAGCTTATGGGGGCAAAAATACCATTAAGACAAGTCACAGCTGCTGCAAAATGCTATTACTGTGAGGCACCCCATTTTATTTTGCCTTGTATAGAGATGCCCCTTGTGTTTCTGTCTTTTAGCTAAGGATTTGTAAAGTTATCAAACCCCCTTTTCTTTTGATCTCTGCTTTGGACATCATCCTGCCTCCCTTTGAAACTGCATGTGGCCAGAATGCCCCCCCCCGGACATTTTTCGCTTTTATTTTTTAAAAAAATTATTTAAGTAATAGTTATGTATTATAAATGAGTTATCTAAATAAACAAGTTACAGTATAAATTAAATTTAAAAGGAATGAAGCTATAAAGATTACCAATACTTTGTACAATCAAACATTAAACAATTTCCCCCCTTAGCTTCTATTCCATGACTTCCCAAGTTTTACTACCTTATAAGAATCATTTAAAAATCTTTTTTAAAAAAAATTCAACTTCATTTCAAATTTTCCAATGTTTCCTTTGTAATTTTACTATAGATGGCTTCCACCTTCAATAGCAATATCTTTACAACCATATTATTACCCCAACTATCCTTTTGTGTTTGCACTTGTAATGTTTCATCTACACACATTGTTCGATCAGTAAATCATGTTTAATATTCCATCTATCTTCCCAGTATTTCATTACTGGTAACCCAGTCTGTTCCACTTTATTTGTAAATGTCTTATCCAGAATATGTGTCAGTCTATCTAGTTCTTTCATTTCATTTATTTCAATAGCCAGTCATCTATAGAAGGGGCTTCTTTTATTTCCATTTGGATGAGACATTTTTCAAAACAAGCTGGTTTCTTCATACAGTTGTCCCTTCACATTCGCTGGGGTTTGGTTCCAGGACCCCCCATATATACCAAAATCCATGAATACTCAAGTCCCATTATATGTAATGGCAGAGCAAAATGGTGTCCCTTATATAAGATGGTTAAATCAAGGTTTGCTTTTTGAATTATTATTTTTTAAAGAATACTTTCAAGCTGTGAATACTTAAATCCGTGAATACGGAGGGACAACTGAACAGTGACACAAACAGAGGCAACATCATGCAGTTTTCTCCTGGATTTCTCAGAAAGCCATAGCCAGGACGGAACTGGCGAAAATGCAGAAAATGGGGTTAGTCATCCCCCCAAAGAGTGAAAATTCATGTGGCTGAATCTTGGACTTCAACTCCGGGGAATGTTTCCCCTCCCTCTTTCCTCCACCCCCCACCAACTCAACCCTCAATGAAGACCACAATTTTATAGTGACATAAGAAAACAACCTTATTACAAGTACCTGGAGACCCCATTCCGTTAAATCTGGAACATTAGATACATTCCATTTATTTTTCAGGGTCAGTTTCTCCCTTCCTCGCTGGCGCAGGAGCAAAAAGACCACATAGCCAAGACATATTTATAGCAACCGCTACTTATCGGGTTGTTGTAAATATGTCCGTGCTCAAATAAATCAACCCCGGGATTATACAGCAAAGTAATCCCATGGCTGGGCTAGAAGTGTTGGTGAGATGTTGGACTGCCAAGGAAAACCTCAAGCATCGGCCATGGGGAGACGATATAATCACATACACACACATCAAGCTGTCCCCAAGGCTCTGGAAGGGCTTGTTGCTTTTAAGAAACATTGAAAAGTATTCAGCGAGTTTCCTGGCTCTGCACAGCAACTTGAATCTGGATCTCCCAAACTCCCTGTACAACAGTCTAACATTATCTGCACAACGCCCCTGTAAGGCAGGTCAGGCAGAGAGGTTGTCTAAATGGCAAAAATACTCCTCATAGAATTCAAGGAAAATGTGATTTGTCTAAGTGCTATCCTGCATCAATCTGCCACATTCGGAAGGAGGGGGGACAAATCCACCAAAAACGCCACAGGAAAACTTTTCCTGAAGTGTTTAAAAAACCCTGTGGGGAATGCACATTCTTGCTCATTGGGACAGCTGATTCGCATTCATTCGCATTTCCGGTAAGAGTGGAAGTGGAAAGCTGATTGGTCGGACATGTGCAGGGGCAGAGCTTGCTAACAAGGCAAGCATGCAGAACCACCATGTTGGATTTTTGCCTTAGCAATCATGTGCTGAGGTAACGAAATGGCCTCCCCCCCCCTTATTATTTAGGCAGAATATTGCACTTTTGCAGCTTAGATATGCTTTTTAAAAAAGCTGTTTGGCGGTGGCAACTGGTGGCAATGAAAATGCAAATAATTCACTTGCACATGCCATTTTGATTCGCAGGCATGCTTGTTTGAACAGCAAATATGTATGGCTTTGCATGCCTGTGATCTTGCAAAAAAGTGTTAAGACAAATCAAAGCTGTTTCAAATTGGCATTCGTGCGCATCAATCCACATTTCCCCCCTTGTATAGACAAACCCTGAGAAAAGAATGACTGACCCAAGGTCACCCAATGAGTTTCACAGCTCAGGGCAGGAACTAGAAGTCCAGCACTCTAACCAATACACAACACTGCCCTGAAACAGCCACTCCTGCCCCTTTCTTCCTGACATGAGGGAGTGAGAGAAGACTTTAGGGGCTGTCCTGCTCTCGAAGTGTAGCCTCACAAACCGTGGTCAGCACATAAAGTAAGCATGTACTACCACTAAGGTGTTGCAGCATGGACTACGCCATTCTCCTTTTCCACCCCATCACACATGGAAGAATCAGCAGCATGTGGTAGCCACAGAGCGCCTTTGGTCCTTTGGGACTCCTCCCCTCCTCAAGCATAATACTCCATCTCCTACTTTCTGATTCTCTTCTGATACTTTCCCCTTGTGTGTGGATGCTACTATATGAACTCACCCCTGAACTCTGGAAAGAGAGTTCTAACCCAGGGCTGTTTCCGCACTGCATAATTTATAGCAGTTTGATACCAAAGTAACCAGCATGGCTCCATTTTATGGAATCCTGGGCTTTGGTGAGATATTTAGAATTTAGAATTCTCTAGCACCTTTCATTGAACTACAGTATTGGAGTTCTCTGGCGGAGAATTCTCAGTAACTCACCACATTAAAAAAAACACACACCAGAATTCCATAGGATGGGGCCAGAGAATCTAAAACGATATCTAAATGCTATAATTGCCTAGTGTGTGGACACTCTCCAGGACTAGTTGTTGGGAATGATCCTTGGAGTTCTACCAACTTGTGAACCAATGCTAAGTTCAGAGGATTGAAGCTCACCAATAAAGCCCTCCATGGCTTGAGATCCTGGTATTGGTTTCTCAAGCCTTGTTTCTGCCTTGTGTCAATTCCTTCATGGCAGGCGATTGGACTGGATGGCCCTTGTGGTCTCTTACAAATCTATGATTTTATGAATCTGCCCAGGAATTTCAGGGCTTGTCTATACTAGGGGCAAAAAATGGATTGCTCCGGAGTAGTAGCAATTTGCAGCAGCTGCAATCTATCTTAATAGTTTTACAGCCCCCCAAAACTTTGCATGTCCCCTAGACAAGATGACAGCCATGAGTGAATTACTTGCTGTTTTAAATCTGCTGCTGTTGACCTTTTTTTTAAAAAAAGTTTACTATGGGCGGCATTTTGCCTTTACAAAAGAAAAAGAGAGGAAAAGATTGCCGTTTTATTGCCTTACTGATCTCTCACTTAGTTATCACATCACTGTGCAGTCTGCTTGTCTCCAAATATCCAGCTCCCTATGTCATTCCTCATAAGGCTTGGTTTCCAGACCTTTGATCATCTTGGTTGCTCTTCTCTGGACACGTTTCAGCTTATCAATATCTTTCTTGAATTGTGGTGCCTACAACTGGACACGGGATTCCAGGTGAGAGCTGACCAAAGCGGAATGGAGCACCATTATTACTTCTCTTGATCTGGACACATCCATAGAGCAAAGGCCATGAAAATCACTGGGTGAGCTTAGGCCAGTCATCCCCCCTTCCCAGCCTGACCTACTTTCCATCTGTCGGGAATGCTTTGATTGGCTACTCCTGCATAGCAGAGGGCTGGACTAGATGGCCCTTGTGGTCTCTTCCAACTCTATGATTCTATGAAATAACAGGTGTTGTAGGCTATTTTTCAGAGGAAGGGACTGGCAAAACCACCACTGAATATACCTTGCCTAAGAAAATCCTATGAAATCCATGAGGTCACCATAAGTCGAAAGTACAAGGTAGGGGAAACCATTTTTTTCCTGACGGCAACACTCCTCTGTAGCTTTCGGCTCCAGTACCTGCCTCCTGACAGTGCACTGGTTCTGACAGAGGTCACTACTGGAAAAACGGCAGGGGCCGCAAAGTGTGTATGTTTTAAGAGCAGCCATTTCCTGACAAAACTGGACTCCAGGGACGTTCCTTCCTGCCTTGACATCAGGATGGCCAAAGAGCAATTTGGCAACAGTTCCCCTCTTTCCCTAGACTTCTCCAACTCAACAGTTATTTCTTGTCCCTTAGAGAGTGCCTGGGCTGACCTTAATTCACCTCCAATTAATAACTCAAGTTCCACACCAACCTCGAGTTTACTCTTTGGCCCTTGACACAAAAACAAAGAGTTAATTAGGTCTGATCGGATTGGTAAGTCACAGAACTTTTAACCCACTTGGATTATTTAGGCTGCAAGGATGCTTGCTACGGACTGAAAGAAATCTGCTTTATGCAAACATGCAATGTTGGGACAACTAGTACGTTCTGTGAAGCAGAGGCTAGGCAACGCGGTGGCCTCTGGCAGAGTTGGACTACAACAACCAGAGTTGGACTACAACTTCCACAGACTAGAACACAAGCTCCAGGTCAGCATGGCCAATGCTTTGGGGAATTACGGCAACTGTCATCCCAAACACTGGCAGGCAAGTGATTTTAGGACAACTTGTTCTTCCTCTAAAGCAGAAGCTAGAAAACCTGGTGCCCTCTGATCACGTTGGATCACAACTCCCATATGGATGCCCCATAGATGGGGGTTTATGGGGTCTGTGGTCCAAAACATTGGGAGGCATGTTATTTTAGGACTGTTATTTTCCCTAGCAACTATAGTTCAAATTGACTCTGAATTATGGCAACCCTGTTTTTTTTAACTGCCATCGGCTTTGGCTTATGGAGACCCCATGAATGAGAGATCTCCAAGTCCCCTTATCATCAGTAGCCCTGCTCAGGTCTTGCAGATTCAGGGACACAGCTTCCTTGATTGTGTCCATCCATCTTGAATGTGGTCTTCCTCTTATCCTACTGCCTTCCTAAAGATGATCTTTTCAAGTGAATCCTGTCTTCTTATGAGATGGCCAAAGTACAATAGTTTTAGCTTAGCAACTTGGCTTCTAGAAAGAATTCAGCCTTGATTTGCTCTAGGACCCATTGATTGGTCTTTTTAGCAGTCCATGCTATTTGTACAACTCTTCCTCCAGCACCCCATTTCAAATGAGTTGATTTTCTTCCTATCAGCTTTCTTCACTGCCCAGCTTTCGCAACCCTACACAGGAACTGGAAATACGATGGCATGGATAACCCCAACTTTAGTATTCAATGATATATCTTTACACTCCAGGACCTTGTCTAGTTCCTTCAAAGCTGCCCTTCCAAGTCCTAGTTTTCTTCTCTCTTTTCTTGACTGCAGTCTCCATTCTGATTAATGACTGAGCCAAGGGATGGAAAATCTTGAACTATTGCAATGTTTTCCTCCTCTACTGTGGAGTTATGTACATCATTTGTGGTCATTATTTTGTTTTCTTAAAGTTCAACTGTAAACCCTACCATAGGCTTTTCTTGGAAGATTTATTTAGAGGATGTTTGCTCATTGCCTTTCTCTAAGGCTGAGAGAGTAGGACTTGTCCAAGGTCACTCAGTGAGTTGCCACAACCAAGCAGAGGTCTGAATTTTGTCCTCCTGGATTCCTAGTCCAGTACTCAAACTGCTACACCACACTGTCTGTCTGGCATTTCTACCATGCACAGCTGTAAAAATCGGATACTTTTCTGTGGTTTATGCTTCCATGATGCAACTCCTACTCCTGTTAGAATCAGCCTCTCTGGTGTCTGTCAGTCTGTTGTCAGATTCATGTTTTCCAACTGACCTGCTTCTAAAAAAGAATGAATAAATAAATAAAAATAAAAGAAAGGAAAGGAAAGGAAAGGAAAAGAAAATAAAGGAAGGAAGAAAAAGTCATTTCCCATAACAGCATACCTTCCAACATTTCAGAGATGAAAACTGGGATGTATATGGCCAAGCCACGTTAAAGTGGGATCAAGATGGGAAAAGTTATGAACGTGGAAGAACAGACAGGTTAGGAGAGGCTGCAGCAGTTTGCTTTTGTCTGAATCAACAGGGAAGGGCAAGATTGTACCCCTCTTTCCCTCCTGTTGAGTGAATTGAGAATGGAGTGCAAACTGTTTTTGCACTTTGAACTCAGTTTGTAGCATTAGGTCAAGGACAAAGGAGGAAACTGGGATTAGGAGAAAGTCTCTGGGACATTTTCAAAGCAATTGAAAAACTGGGGTGACAGAAGGTTAATTGGGAATATCCCTGCCAAATCAGAGTAGACAGAGGGTATGTAGTAGGTCTTTCAAAACAGCAAACAAGCCAAGGACAGCTGAAATTTAAGCCAATACAATCCTGGACATTTCTACCATTTCTCTCTCATTCTTTCCAGGCCCTCACCAAACTCTGACCTATGCCATTTCACCATCGATCCTAAGAATGGATCCTTAAAATTCCTCCTAGATTTCTGTCAGAAGTAAACCTTTTGTTAAAACAATAAAAGAACTGGGCTGGTATTCTGCACAGAGCTTACATCTTTGTAAGGGGACTTTTGTGTGTGGAGATTTTCACACTACACTGTTATAGTGTTACTATTCCACCTTATTTGCTATGGCTGCCTCCTGTGGAATCCTGGGATTTGCAGTTTAGGGAGGGGCATTCAGAACTCTCAGCCAGAGAGCTCTTAGGCCTCACTAAACTACAAACCCCAGAATTCCACAGGAGGCAGCCAGAGCAGTTAAAGTGGAACAATAGCAATATAACAGTGTAGTGTGATAAACCAGTGTGTGTGTGAAATTGAAGTGAGTAGTTTCACAGTGTCTGTATGGGATGCTGTGCCATTATAACATAGAGGAGTCCATTGCACAATAGTAACCAGTGGCGTGACTGATGCTCCACAGCTCTGGAGTGCAACAGGCACTGATGCACATGGGGCCACTCCCAATGTGCATCCAGGCACTGGTAGGAAGTGCTGGAGTGGATCAGGAGTGTCCAGTGTGCACCAGAAGCGCCCCATGCACATCTTGTAGTTGTCTGCCTTCAAGTCATTTCAGTCTTATGGCAACCCTAAGGTGTCCCTATCATGGGGTTTTCTTGGCAAGATTTGTCAGAGAGGGTTTGCCTTTGCCTTCCTCTGAGGCTGAGAGGGTGTGATTTGTCCAATGTCACCCAATGGGTTTCCATGGGGATTCGAGTGGGGATTTGAACCCTGGTCTCCAGAATCATCACCCAACCTTCAAACCACTACACCACACTGGCTCTCCCAATGCACATCACAAATGCCCAGTGCACATTGAAATCCTTTTGCTGGTGCCCAGATGTGCATATTCACAGTTCACACTAACAGGGGGTGCATCCACATTACACAAATAATCCAGTTTGAATGCTAAGAATCCTGGGATTTGTAGTTTGGTGAGGCACTAGCACTCTTTGGCAGAGAAGGCTAATGACCTTACATAGCTACAAATCCCAGGATTCAATAGAAAGGAGCCATGACAAATAATCCAGTCTCAAATTGGATTATTAGTGTAGTGTGGATTAGGCCAGTGTTTCGTTGCATTTCTGCAGGTAGCGACAGATTCGTAAAGTTACGAAATGTAGCCCATGCTGGAGAATCTCAGCTCTTTTCATTTTTCCTACCCTGTGATTTGATTTCCAGCCCACCCACCCACCCCCCTCAACCGGCCAAACCTTTTATGAACCATGGCTTTGCTATCAAATGCGGAGCTGTTTTTCTGCTTTATTTCCCATCATGTGAAGAGGGGTACGCACTCATTGTAACTCAGGTGTCAGGACTGATTAAGTTGATTTCCATTTCGAGAGAACTGACATCAGCTTGTCATTTCCCCAAAAGGGACGGAAACTTCAAAACAGTCCATGTTTTTTCCTTGTAACATGTCACAGATTGCGTTGGAGCCGTATGTGGAATTCTGTCACTTAATGTGTTAAAGTTGGCACAGATCTCCTATCCCCAGTGCAAGGCCAGAAATCACTTAGCTAACAATACATGCAGTTTCCTTGCTTGGGTCTGGGTTTCACTCCCCTTTTATGAGCTTTCCAAGTGTGACTCTTTCACTAAAAAATCCATACCCTTGGTTGTGAAAAAAATGTGCATTAACTCCCTTCTCCCGCCCCCCCCCCATCTCAAATACATCAAATGAGAAAGAATGAGCAGCTGGTTTTATTCACTACCAGGAGAATTAATGGCCATTGCAAACTCTTTATATAATATTAGAAGCAGATGAATTTATCGTCATTGAAAGAAAAATGCTTTGTGATGACAAGACAGCTAATTATCAGGCATTTTCTGTCTGATAATAAATAGATGTTTCCTTCAGGGTGGGGAGGATAGAAGGTCTTCCAAGTCAATGAATATTTTCACAGGCTAATATGTAAAATCCTATTTGGAGGAGGGGGGGAATCTCCTTTTAGAGAAGATTATTCGAGGCATGCAGAAAAACTCCCTCTTCTACCTCAAACCGAAAGTGGCAAAATGTTGATATTCTTTGCGGTCACTCCGAGTTTTCACATCTTTCAACAAAGTGAGCTGAAAACTGGAAACATCTGAAATTGGTTTTCAAAAGAGAAAGACTCAGCAGAAGCAACACCACCAAAAAACAGTGGGTCATCTCCCTGAGCTCTGGAGAACAGCAGGGTTTCTGTTGTTATTCTTGTTGTGGTCACCGTTTTGTGTCTTTAAAGTCTGGACTAAAATCCAGGGTGGGTTCACTGCCCCTTTGATGTAGGAGCCAGTGCCTACCAGTTACACACAGGTTAGGCATGTGGTTCGCAAACATTGATGTTCCAGATGTTTTGTACTTCAAATCCCAGAATCCCTGAACATCAGCCAAGTTGGCTGGGACTTTTAGGAGCTGAAGGCTGCATCTGCACTGCAGAGATAATCCAGTTTGACACTACTTTAACGGCCATGGCTCGATGCTATGGAATTCTAGGATCTGTGAGGTATTGTAGCCTTCTCAGCCAGAGAGTTCTGGTGCCACAACAAACTACAAATCCCAGGGTTTCATAGATTGAGCCATGGCAGTTAATAAAGTGGAATTAAACTGGATTATTTCTGCAGTACAGATGTGGCCGAAGACCAAGGTTTAGGCTAAGATGTCAGATTTTGTGATGAAAGGCAAGACAGAAACCTCATTGAGAAGCTGGAATTTGTCCAGAGGAGGGGGACCAGGATGAAGGGTGGTCTGGAAGCCATGCCCTATGAGGAGTGACTTAGGGAGTTGGGCATGTTTAGTCTGGAGAAGAGAAGGTTGAGAGGGGACATGATAGCTATGTTTAAATATTTGAAGGGATTTCATACTGAGGATGGGGCAAGCTTGTTTTCTGCTGCTCCAGAGACTAGGACACGGAGCAATCAACTCAAACTACAGGAAAAGAGATTCCACCTAAACATTAGGAAGAACTTCCTGATAGTAAGAGCTGTTTGGAAGTGGAATACACTGCCACATAGTGTGGTGGAGTCTCCTTCTTTGGAGGTTTTTAAACAGAGGCTGGATGGCCATCTGTCGGGAATTATTCCTTCATGGCAGGGGGTTGGACTGGATGGCCCTCGAGGTCTCTTCCAACACTATGATTCTATGATTCTATATTGAAGGGACTGGGCATGTTTAGCCTGAAGAAGAGAAGTCTTAAGGTAGTACCGTAGCACTTTTTAATACTCGAAGGGCAGTCTCATAGAAGTTAGCAAGATGAATGCTCATGGATTTAACAGGGTACGTCAGAGATGCTTCAGCAATGGATTCCTTAATGGCAGGGAGTTGGACTAGATGGCCCTCGCAGTTCCTCCTGACTCCACGATTCCTTGGGCTTTTAAAGAGGGTTTAGTTTTTAGAAAACTAAAAATAAAATAAATGACCTCACCTTTCTTGGGTAGGGTTTTATTATTTTATTTTTGGCATTTGAACATCCTCTCTCCTCCCTGCCTTCCCAAGATGCTCCCCTCCTCTCCCTCCTGCTTCTGTCTTGGAGTGGCCTTCAAATTAAAGAAGATTAATTTCAGTGTTTTTGACATTTGGGTGTTTTTATAACCTCCTCATCCAAAGGAGCACTGGTAATCCCAGAGGAGGAATGTGTGTTTGTGCTCTCTCTCTCTGTGTATGTGTGTGTAGGAGGGGAGTTTTTGTCTTTCAAAATGTGATGGGACCTATCACCAGCACCTGATTGAATAACAAGGATTTGGGGGTTGAGGGGAATGAAGAGGTGCAGTGGGGATCTTAAACAGAATTATCCTGTCTGGCTGTCTGAAACCAAAACGTCCAGCACACAGCTAAACAACCACTTGGTGTGTTGTCCCAAATCTTAGGGATGAATTTCATCTGTACAGAGATTTGGGGTGGACATCTTAAACAGCAGTCCTATCTCAGATTTGGTCCCATCCCTCAAGTGGCACCAGATAGTTCTTACTGTGGTGAATCTATTTTGGGTTTTAGTATGAATTTTAAAGGAGCTAGACTAAATCTGACCCTAACCCTAACCTTTATCAAATTTGCAGCTGACACCAAATTAGGGGCAGTAGCAAATACTCCAGAGGTAGCTGTTATTGTGTGCCTTCAAGTTGTTTCTGACTTACGGTGACCCTAAGTCAACCCTATCATGGGGTTTTCTGAGGTTGAGAGTGTGTGGCTTGCCCAAGGTCACCCAATGGGTTTTCATGGCCAAGCGAGGATTTGAACCCTGAACTCCAAAGTCATAGTCCAACACTCAAACCACTACTTTATGAAAATATTCAAAATGGCCTTGATAGATTGGAGAGTTGGGCCAAAATGAACAAAATTAATTTCAACAGGGGGAAATGTAAATTCTGCTGCTCCAGAGACTAGGACATGGAGCAATGGATACAAACTACAGTTGTCCCTCTGTATCCATGGATTTGGTATCCACCAGACTGAAAATATTCTTTAAAAATAATAATCCAAAAAGCAAACCTTGATTTTGCCATCTTATATAAGGGACACCATTCTGCTATGCCATTGCATACAATGGGACTTGAGTATTCATGGATTTTGGTATCCACAGGGGGTCCTGGAACAAAACCCCAGTGAATATGAAGGGACAACTGTACAGGAAAAGACATTCCATCTAAACATTAGGAAGAACTTCCTGACAGTAAGAGCTGTTAGGCAGTGGGATGCACTGCCTTGGAGTGTGGTGGAGTCTCTTTCTTTGGAGGTTTTAAGCAGAGGCTGGATGGCCATCTGTCGGGAATGCTTTGATTGGGTGTTCCTGCATGGCAGGGGGGTGGACTAGATGGCCCTTGTGTCTCTTCCAACTCTAGGATTCTATGATCACAACCATACTGATAAAGAAGCTTCCTACCTAATCCTCAATCCATCTGGAAACCTATGGTTATTTCACAGTAAACAAGATGCTCACTGAACATGCTCAAGGGTTCTCTTCAACATTATCATCCTAACACACCATTATGTTAACAGACTTCTTTGCAGTAAAAAGATATGAGTCTATGCAACAACTTTATCATATCTTTGAGTGTATTAGCAAATTAAGAGCCGAGCCATAAGGAATCATTGCATGAAAGACCCTTGTTCTGTTTTTCAAGTTGCAAAGAGAATATACAGATATTTGCAAGTCCCTGCTTGTACAAATCTAGCACATGAGGGACAGGACTAGGGTTCTTGATATGCTAGTTGTTTAAGCTCAGGAAGTTTCCTTTTTTTACATGGGATGAGCATTCCAGTGTGGGGGTCTGAAATAGTCTGGGATAATACTCCAAGACACAGGCAGGCTTTTTCCAATTGCTCAGTTCACCTTTTTTTCTGCATTCTTCCTCAACGGAAACTTCAGAACAACCACCAAGTCCAGCACCACATGAAAGCAGCTTTAGAAATCCAGCGCTCTTGATAAAACCCCACTTTGTTCCTGCTGGGCTCTAAATTAATAATATTTGACTTGGGGGTCCTTGAATCCATTACAGCATTGTTCTTTCCCTTCCTTTCCTTTTTAAAGCATGCAACCACACAGAGAAACAGGGAACCCTAACCCACATCTCTCCCTTCCTAAGGAGGGTACAAGGGAAAGGAAGAAGGCTATCTGGGTGGCCGACTTTGCTGCCAGGTTGCTCCCTGACAATGGTGCAGAAGAAACCAAGGCAGGAATAAGATGAGAAAGGCCAAGAAGCTAAATCCACAAGGAGTTGGCTTCAAGATAAATCTTCCCACTGAAAGCGGAGTTCTGGAAACCAAGCCTTATGAGGAATGACTTAGGGAGCTGGATATGTTTAGCTCAGAGAAGAGATGACAGGGGGCTTGTCTATGCAAGGCAAAATAGTAATAATGTGTATTCTCCGCTGTAATGGCAATTCGCAGCAGCTGCTATTTGTCTTAACAGTTCTTTTGGCAGATAGCAGGCATGCAAAACTATCCACGTTTGGCATGCCTGCGAATCAAGACGGCAGGCATGAGTGAATTCCTTGCATTTTTATTTACCTCAAATTGCTGCCGCTGGATAGTTTTATTTTTAAAGAAAACCCTATCCAAGGTGCAAAAGAGCAGTCTTTTGCTTTAACAAAAAAGCAAACAAACAACAAAAAAAAACATTTTATCGCCTTAGCGCTCACTCGCAAAGGCAAAAATCCAACATGGCAGCTCCGGGCGCTTGCCATGTTAGGATGCTCCTCCCCCGCACACATCCGACCAATCATCTTTCAACATCCGCTCGTATGGGAAAAGCGAATCAATTCAGTTGCTTGTCGCAATGAGCAAGAATGCACACCCGCCATTGGTTTTTTTAAAAAAAACTTCAGGAAACGCTGTGAAGGCTTTTCCAGCATACTTTTTGGCGTTTTTGGCACCCCTCCTTCCGAATACGGCGGAGTGATGCAAAATCCCATTAACCAAAATCAAACCAGTGTGGAAGAAAAAAAGGACTAAAGAAAGAGGTTAAAACTTTTGTTTATTTAACAAATTATATTAAGAATACAGACTAAATTCTCAGACACAAACTTCCCTTTGTAAAATACAAGGAAGGCAATCTAAAATAAATATGAAAGGATAATATTAATAGGATGAATGAACGTGTTAATCCACTTTTAATGTCCCATCACAAACAAAATGCATAGCATCTTTTTTTTAAAAAATGCACGCACACACACACACACACAAACACAACACAACCAAAGATTCTCCAGCTGTGTAAGAAAAGCAACTGTTTTTGCCTGTATGACCTGATGGCTCAAAACAGGTCCTTTTATCAACACATTTCACATTATGTCATTCCAGAGTCGTCCTGTGAAACCTCTGGCATCCACAAGTCAGAAGGCAAAGAGGTAATGCCAAGAAAGTTGGTCCATTTCTGTCAAATTGTAAAATTTAGTCAGTGAGTAGAAGTCCTATTGGAAAAGTTATGAATTTAATAGTTTTCATCCTCTTTGAAGTACATCATCAGATGACACTGGACACAAAGCTGTAGCCAATAACCATTGCAATATGCAGCAAAGTGGTTAGAGTCGGATTAGGGATTTGGAATATCCAGATTTAATATCCTTCCTCAGCACCGAAACTCACTCGGTGAATCACCCTCAGCCTGGCCTACCTCACATGGCTTTTGTAAGGATATGGTGCAGAGTAGGAGGAGACTCATCCAACCTTGAGGTCATTGGAGGAAAGCATGATATCATTAATTTATAATAATCCTTAATTAATGCATTGTTGTGGTATCTGTTAGCCTCCAGCACACTGAAAACCAGACACCTCAAACTTGGCCTGGATAATGTGAGGATGCTAGAGTGTGCAACTTGTGGATGTTTTGTTTTTAAAATGCATTAATTAATTTTAGTTAATTGAAACAGATCTGCAGCCTGACATACCATCTTCAGCCACTAGGTGTCAGACATTCCCTAGCCAGGAGCTAAAGCCAAGACTTTTAAACCCTTCAAACAGTTCAGAGAGAAACTAGAGACTTCTAGTTCCCAGGAATGGGTGGGGAGAAGTGACAGAGGAAAAAAATCTGAAAGACTAATAAGAAGAGGGAGGGTGCTAGAAAGTGATACAATACATTGCTAGAGATGATGGAATACTAGTGTGCATTATGCTGTACACTCTTATGGAGCTCTTTCCACAATAGCGTCGGATGCACTGATATTCCTTTCAAGTGCAGGAACAGCTGCATTGGTATTGAATCAAGCCTATAAGCCAAAATCACATGGATGCTTGTCTCTGCAATTCTGGGCATAGGTGGGACCAAGTGTGGACCACTGTGGGTGGAAATGAAATGAAATTCAACTGCTTGTACAAACTCTTTGTCTCCCTCTAATGGGGTTTGCTGGAACAACACAGGAAATACTTAGGTATGCAGAATGAAACAGAGGTGTGTGCAAGGATTACAAGCAACAAAGTACACACAAGTCCCATGCCTTTCCTTTATAGAGTTCCATTTGGAGAAGATGTTTGCCATATAGTCGGACCCCCGTATCTGCAGGGGTTCAGTTCCCAGACTTACCGCGGATACCAGAAACTGTGGATAACAGCAAACACCATTGAAAATAATGGGACTTCTGGTTTAAAATACAACAGAGTTGCCTTAGAGAACCTAGAAAATATCTAGAGCAGACACATCTCTATGCATTTTAAAAGAAGACTCTATGGTATGTGTTCCTCTTTTTGTGTCCCGCGGATAACTGAAACCACAGATATTGGTTTTGTGGATACAGGGGTCCGACTCTATTTCAAAAGGCCAAAAGTCTTCAAAAACCAGTAGCTGAACGTTGTAACATCAAGCTTCACTAGAAGGGGATGGGCATCAACCTGTATGTTTCCTAGCAACCACCAACAGGGATGGGATTAAAAGCAATCTGTAGGCCCCAGTCGTCATTGGGACGAGAAGAAATTGGGTACATTATGACTGCAGGGTCAACCTTCCCTTTAAAAACAACTATCTCTGACAGACCACAGTTTGAAAATACTTTTTATAGATCTGAGGAAATAAGATCAGATTTCAGACCATTACTCTTAGATCACTTCGCTTTTCCTCTGGACCTAAGAGAATGATCTATCCAGGCCTGGTTTGAATATGAAATAGAAATACGAGTGTCTTTCTTACCGGCACCTACTCCTGACTTGAGGTGGTGTAGACATACTTGTATATATACACACACACACACGTGTACACACAAGCACACACATGCACACCATTCCTCCAAACTAGCACCTAACCACTTCCCTGGCATGTTACTTTTCTATCTGCGGGGTTTGTTTGTTCTGCTGTTTGTTCACTTGTTTTATGAGCTGTCCTGGTAAGGTTGCCCCTGATGAATCTATGCCTGGAATCTTGTTGGTGTCTTACACAGGCATAAGTTGCACTACCCATGCAGAGTGGGTTTCGTTTTTGACAACACGCAAAGGCTGTACCCAGAAGTTGGGTTTTACATGCAGAACTGTTGCAGGTACAACAGTGCTTTCATGTTCAGAGCAGCGTGCAAATGTTCACCACACATGTGCACAGCACTCTATGGTGACAGCAATGCGCATTGTCCTGCAATGCGTGTTCATTGAGTTATATCACTATCCAGTCTAGGGGAAATGGAAAATGACTCTTGTCGGTAGATATTTATGCTACACTGAAACAATGTGGGACTTTGGCCTATGGCTAGAATTGCACTGATGCACTATGCTAATGGTTGCCTTCGTTGCAGAAATGGGTGGCGGGGAGGATAGACAAAATCTTCTAGCTCTGAGCAACCTAGTTGTCCCATCACTTGCTTCTTCTCCTGGCCATTGTGTCTTTTCCCTCCTGTTCCCCCACAACCTACAATGGCACAGATTCCCTGGCGTAGGGCACCCACAGGATTCTGGCTCAGCTTACGTAACATTTAGAGAGGGCAATTTGTATGTCCAGATGCCAGATTAGAAACGGCAACAACCAAATAGAAATTTTATGTGGAATTAACATCACATCAAAATGGGCCAGACTGCCACTAGGGGAACAGTGCACCGGATGTTCAGCCTGCTAGCCAGTCCTGAAAAGTACGGATGCACAATTTCCAGGTTGTTGGGCTCTCCTTTCTGAGGGTCACTGTTAACCCAGACTTGGACTGGACAGCCCTTCAAACAGAGAGGATGCTTTCCAGCAGAAATGGATGCACAGCCACTCGAGGTACATTCCAGGTTTACTGCCTGCTGAGGAGGCTGCTGAGACTATTTGGGGTATACAGGGAAACCAAAAGATCCAGTTTCCTACAAAGACAGGGTATTTTTAAATAACTATTTCAGCCAAGTCAAACTGGGATATTGCCCACATTCTTCTTGGGTTCTCCCCTCCTTCCCAGCCCACACAAGGGACAAGGCCCATGGTGGATGGTGAAATAGGAATAGGTAACGTCCCCTCAGAATATGTGTTTGCATATAGATAGCTGAAGATACTAGGCTGGGTGCACTAAGCACCAAAGTGGGAGTCTGTAAAGCTAGCAGTACCTGCAAATTCTGCCATGAGGACCAACATTTCAGACAGCATAGCTCTTTCTTCAACCACATTTTAAAAAAAAGTCAGACACAACTATTTAACCCAGAATTTGGGGATACATGTGTGACCAGCAACTCCCAGCCTACTGACTCCCGTGGACAAAGGCCACTTCCGTTTTTCATCTACTAGTTCCTGGTGACCACACCATTGCCAATTCAAGACAAAGCAGAAAAGAAAAAGAGCAAAAAGGACCACAGAACCAGGGCAGCATACCTTAAACCAGGTCTGATGGTCTGTCCATGTAGCCTGGTATTGTCGTATTCCAATTAGTAGTCATTCCCAACTATCTCAAATGGAGAAGGAGATGATGGGAATCAAACCTGGAACTTTCTGCATTCAAAACATTTGTTCTTCCATTAAGTTATGGACGATCATAATGAACATCTGGAGCTGCCGTACACCAGACTGGTCTACTTTGTCTACACAAGCTTGCTATTGTCTACTCTGGCTCTCCAGGTTCTCAGGTACAGGTTGGACACCCCCGCCCCCGGTTTACACGGGATTGGTACCTATGCTCTCACTTACCTGCTGTTGGGGAAAAAAGGTCTCTCTAGGCATCTGGAGGACCATAGAGTCATGCTGGAGGTGGTCTCTCAGGCATTGGGAGGTTCTCCAGCATGACTCTATGGCCAACTTCTGCAGGAATTTGACAATAGAGTTGTGCCAGATGCCTAGAGAGGCGTCCTCTCTAGGCATTTTCTAGGTCCTCCAGCATGATGCTATGTCATTTCGCTAATATATGTGGTTTCACCTATCTGTGGTAAGTCCAGGAATGTATCCTGTGTGGGGGTGGGAAAGGGTTGAACCCAAGACTTTCTCTATGCAAATCATGCGTCCCACCATCTTCCTGTCAGTACTGAACTAGATACATGGAAAAGACAGGCACAATTTATCCTGGGACACCCCCAAATTTATCTTTACAAGTCATCATGAATCCAAGATCAGGACAGCACAGGGAGGATCCTGAACCATAGATGAACATCAACCCTCTGCTGGACCACCACCTGAAAGTTGTCTAAGCAAAGAACAAGTTGGCTGGATTTTGTTCCATATCCATATCATCAACATCCTAGAAAACCTTGGTTCTCTTTCTGGGAAAAATTCAATTTTAAAACCAGGGAAGGGAAGGCACCTCTACATTCTGGACAGGACAAAACAGCCCCCCCTCTCTTGCTATGAGTTAATCACCAAGGGAGCAGCATAGAAAAACACAGCAGCCCCAAACAATCCACAAAAACGGCTACCTTTTTTTTCTCTTTTAAATAACCAGAGTGGTTGACTTTTAATACAGTTAGAAACAATCAGTATTTACACGTTACACAGTTGAACCTTTCCATGTGGTTTTTGGAGGAGGAGGAGGGGAGGAAATAACACCATGTCCCTTTGGGCTGCCATTTTGTTCTGCAGGACATATTCCCCCAGAAACAGCACAGTAGCTCACACAGGCTTTCCAGGAGGAAAAGAAAATAACTTAGGGTTCCGTAACAGACATCACGAAAGCATGCACTTGGGGCTCGAAAGAGAGGTTGGAGACCCCCATCATGAGCATGCTGGAGACTGAAGCTTAATATTGTTCATGGGCTGGCAAATCTGGACCAGCCTTGTGGAGGACTGAAGTCTTAGTTCCTTTCAAGAAGGCTTCTGGAGGCACGTGTGGTGGTTGTTCTTGTCTTAAGCCACCAAATTGAGGGGATGGGGGGACCTTAAAAGCCAGATGCATTGACTGTCACATTCTGTTGGCTCTTCTGTTAGTTGCCATATTCAAGTATTTCTGGGTACGGGAAGGAAATTAGGACATCACACCAGGTCGCTTTAACAGTTCGGATTCCAGGAGAGCACCACCGAACATATTCTCTGCTTCTGGTCAAACATCTGGATTGATTCCTCTTGGTTAAAAAAAAGGAGGTGCACTCGCCCCTCCCAAAAAAGGGTCTTGAAAAAATGAGCTTTGGATCAAATTGCTTTGCACGGAGAGTTGGGCAAACAGATCGAAGAGAGTGCAATTCTAGGCTAATTTGCAAGCCCAATCCAGACCATGAAAGGTCTCGCGTATATCCCAACCATAAATGATTGTGTGATTTTGATGGCAGAGAAGGCCAAAAAATGCATGATTTGTGTCCTTTTTTCCTTTCCAAGTCAATGCCGAGCGAAAGTGCTCCGGGTCACCATACTCAGGGTACGGCTGGCCAACTGAATGTGCAAGCAAGTTTTACAGTCTCTGTTCAATCTGGATCCAAATCCCTATACAGATATACATATACAAGTTCAGGGCAAATGATATGCTGCAAAGTTTGGAGACCAATTTATCCGCCTGGGTGATATAAAACAGGAAAGCACGGGGATGTTGGCCTCGTATCCAAAACAAGCGGTCACCAGTCTTCTGGAAATCACCATTAAAAAAGTCAGAAATCAAATGTCCACCATGTCCTAGCTGATGCAAGGAAGATTTCTGTGCTGAATTTTGGTAACTGTTTGGCAGAACAAGTTTTTTTGGGGTGTGTGTGTGTGAAAAAAGGATGCAGATATGGGCAGCTCATCCCTCTAAGTCTACATTAACTTAGTTATGGTGGGGAAATGTTTCTAGAGAAAATCAAGGCTGCTGATGAAAAGAGACAGATGGGCAGTTGATCCATCTCGGTCTAGATTAATTTCTGATGGGAAGGTGCTTCCAGAAGCAGTCAATGGATCAAAGCCTAAGGACAGTCTGGTCAAATTCTCCAAAACAACCACAGGTACATTAGAAAGAGAGAGAGAAAATCTATCCAGTTATATGGTATTAAGAGTGGTCAAATGTCAGGTAGAGAGAAAAAAAAATGTCCCTTTTGCTGGTAGGAGTTCCAGTAACACTGCTTTAGTCAAGGGCCAGGGTACCGGGGAGAAGGTTACGTGTCGAGGAGGGGAATCCGTTCCCCTCTCAGTAGTACGGGTGTGCTTCATCTTCAAGTGGGCGAAGGACTTCAGGACTGCGGTAGCTGCTGGCATCGGGTCGGGCTCGGAGGGAGGCGAGCGGCAGCACTCTGCTCCGTTCTGAAGCTGTAATCATACTGTGGGAGGGAGGGGGGAACACGGGGGGAAAAAGAGACCAAGACACAGTTGAAGTGGATTCACAGGCTACTGGCCAAACGGCACAACCATTTGAGGAGAACAGAGGGTTCTGGAATGGGCAATATGGTTGCTCTTCGCAACATTACTCCAAGCTTCAGAAACTCATCTTTATGAACCACAACTCCCAGAATTCCCCAGCCAGCCATGCTGGCTGGGGGATTCTGGGAGTTGTGGTTCCAAAAGGTAAACATCCATGATTGGGACATGATGTTATTTTGCACAAGAGAAACAAACAGATACATGGATGGAAAGACAGATAGATGGGCAGACAGGCAAGATTATTATTTGCAATTTCCTATCATCCCTCCCTTCCCATGAGTTCAAGGTGGCATAGGAGGCACTATAACTCTACACTTTATTTTCAGAGCAATTCTATTCTTCTTTGGTCAGACCTCACCTGGAATACTGTGTCCAGTTCTGGGCACCACAATTCAAGAAGGATGTTGACAAGCTAGACGTGTCCAGAGGAGGGTGACCAAAATGGTGGGAGGTCTGGAAGCCATGCCCTATGAGTGGCTTAGGGAGCTGGGTATGTTTAGCCAGGGGAGGAGAAGGTTAAGAGGTGACATGCAGGCCGTGTTTAAATATTTGAAGGGATGTCATACTGAAGTTGGAGCAAGCTTGTTTTGTGCAGCTCCAGAGACTAGGACACAGAGCAATGGACTCAAGCTACAGGAAAAGAGATTCCACCTAAACATTCCTGACAGTAAGAGCTGTTCGGCAGTTCAATACACTGAGCGTGGTGGTGTCTCCTTCTTTTGGAGTTTTTTAAACAGAGGCTGGATAGCCATCTGTCAAGCGTGCTTTGATTGTGTGTTCCTGCATGGCAGGGGGTTGGAGAGGATGGCCCTTGAGGTCTCTTCCAACTCTATGATTCTATGAAAGGAGAAAACCTATCTCTTTGATGGGTCTGCCAGCCATCAAGTCTACAGCCAACAAGCTGGCATCAAGTACATAGGGTCATGCTGCCACCTTGTGGCCAAACCACAGCAGTACAATACACAAAGAGGAATACAGTTGTTCCTCCACATTCACGGATTTGGCATTCACGGATTTAAGTATTCTCAGCTTGAAAATATTCTTAGAAAAATAATAATCCAAAAAGCAAACCTTGATTTTGCCATCTTATATAAGGGACACCATTTTGCTATGCCATTGCATATAATGGGACTTGGGTATTCACTGATTTGGGTATTCATGGGGGCCCTGGAACCAAATCCCAACGAACACAGCAGGGGTGGGCCAGGATGTTGTTTCCTGGGTTGACATTTTATGCCCCTGGAACTGCCAAAAAGAGAAACAAAAAGAAACCAGCAATGACCAGAACCCCACTTCTGGTTTTAACAAAAGCTGGTATTTTAAATGTTAAATAGCACAGGTGGCCCTGCAATGTATATAAAAAGTTCAACGGTTGTTCCTGAAGGCCTGCTGGAGATGAAATTTGTCCCCTTGAGTTCTCTTTCTCCCACCTACTGCTATTTCTATCCATCCATCAATGGCATTAGTGTACTGCCTCTCAGTCCACCAGAACCACCAAGGTGATGGCACAACAGATAAACAAAATTTTAAACATTTATAAACTTTTAAAACAGACTAAAAAACACTCCTTAAAAATCACTACACAGCAGCAACAATAGTTCTGAGTGTTGAAAATCCTTCCTAATCCTTAGCACAACTCTGGTATGTAGGCGGGTCTTATGTTCATCATGCAAACAGAGAATGTGTCAAAAAAAGTTTCTCTTTTTTTGGATTTTTGCAGGAGGGGGGGGGGAGGAGATGATAACGATTGTTTACATATTAAGAATACATTTGGCCATAGTGCACCCCAATCTTACCTTCTGCTTTCTTTGTGGATGTACGTTTCATAAAAAGTATTCTGAATTTCTGCATACCTCAGCTCTGACTTCTGGCAACCATATCATACTTTTCTTGGCAAGATTCATTCAAAGGAGGCTTGCAATTGCTTTCCTCTGAGACTAAGCAAGTGTGATTTGCCCAAGGTAACCCAGTCGATTTTCATGGCTAACAGGTCATTTGAACCCTGGTCCCCAGGAACCTTAGTGCAACACTCAAACCACTACACCATACTGTCTCTTATTGGATATATTATTACCCTGCCTTTCCTCCAATAAGGTCAGGGTGGCATATATGCCTCTCCTCTCCACTTGATCTGCACAACAACCCTCCAAAGTAGGCCAGGCCAAGAGAGTGACTGGTCCAAGGTGACTATGTGGGCTTTGTGGTTCACTACATTTGAACCTGGGTCTCCCAAGTCCCAGTCCCAGAACTGTAACCACTATACCAAACTGGCTCTCTATTGACACTCAATCATCTGAATGTACTAATTTGGGCACATGGGGGCTTCAATGGTCTCTGAGAAGGGAGGCAAAATAATGTTTCAGAAGCCACATACAGCTCATAGCATAGGTCACACTGAGCCCAGCTCTGCTTTAAATTGTAAGCTTCCAGGGCAGAGAGTCATCTCATCTGCTTATACTGCCCTGTAAACCAAGAGGTAGGACAGGCATTTGGGAAGCGGTGGTGTAAAAGACTGAAGAACTGAAATGGGTTGGCTTTCTCTCTGTGGTGGCTGCAAAGAAGGTAAAGATTTCTTTGTGAGCACCTCCATCTATGGCTTTGCAGATGCACAGAATACACCCTTAAACCTAACTCTAGGGTCATTCTTTCGAACACTGAACTCACATCATTCCTCCAACAAACCTGGACCACAGACACACAAAAAGGGATGCCCCAGAATACGGAATCAGGGATGGAGGAGGACCCTGAGATATGTACAAACTTTAAAAAAAGCTCAGATTCCCCCCATCCCACCTCCCCCCCATGAACAGAAAACTGCTGTACACGTGCTCTGACTCCACTTCTTATATTGCTGAATGAGATCATAAAACAGGCTTTAAGAAGTCAGTCTGCTGGGTATTGGTTCAAAGCATGTGTGTGCAGGGCTGAAGAGTGAGGGTGGAATTAGGAAAGAAAGGAAGAAAACAGAGGAAACATAAGTGAGATGATGTGCTCTGGAAAAGCAGAGCTGGAAGGCGGGGTGACCACTGCTTCTGCCACCACACTGGGTTTCCCAGGAGTGGTTTCTTGGAACTCTCCAAAGTGCTGAACTGCATGCTTACAAGAAGTTCAGCACTCTGGACAGCTCCTTAGAAATACAGAGTAGTTCTCACAAAAGCAAGCATGGCTTCACCAGCCCACAGCAATTGGGAGGTACCAGCTGCCTCTAGTGGAAGGAAGGAAAGAATGAAGGAAGGAAAAATGTCAATACAAGCAACAGAAGACAGAAAAAGGGAGGAACAAAAACAGGAGCTACAGTCATCAGTAAGAAAGAGGAAGCCAGGTAGGTTAGGATAGTGAATGGCATGAACAAGACAGCAAGAAATGGGAACAGATTGGAGACATTGGCATAGCTTTTCTTGCAGCTCCTGCTAGATCCATAAAGAATCCCAAAGAAAAAGACGTCAGTGTGTTCACGCCCTTTCCAAACAAGTTCAAGAAAAGGAAGGCAACTCAGTGTAAACCCCTATAGTTTCAATTTGGTAACTCTACCAGGGCACAAAGAATAAATGGAGTGGGATGAAGAGAAGGGATTTCCAGACCTTGGGCCACTAATCAGCCATCCCTGCTTGGGAGTAACACTACGCTCTGATTTCATTTCATCAGTATGCCATGTACTCCTTTGCTCTTTTTTTCCTCCATGTGCAATCAATGATGCTACCACTAGATGGCACTGCAGGACTGCAAAAGATTCTACTTTGCTGCCCCCCCCCCCACCTTTATTACAAACAGCACCTGGCTATTCTTAAAAGTTAGTGGATAGGGAAAGTTAGGAAGCAAAGAGAAAGACAGAGATTTGAGTGTTATCCCAGACACAAGGGTTTTTTTTCCTGCCTAGATAACTGGGAACCCAGCTTGCCATTGTTGCAAAATTAAAAGCAACTCCTCGCTTAGCAGAGAAGGCGTATAGCTAGCGACTGATGCTCATCTATCTCCCTTGGTTCAAAATCAACCACAACCAAACACAGAATATTAAACGGTAGGAAGGAAAGTTTTTTTTGTCAAACAGGAGACTTTCAAGAAAGCTATTTTTTAAAAAAAGAGGATAGGAAAGAAATTGGCACGATTGCCCTCATTAATTTTATTTCAATGTTGCGATGTTGTGGCGAGCGGCGATGCGCCTGAAGCAAAAGGAGCCATAAGCGTGATTTTTCAAACATGCAAAGGCATAAAGATGTCATCTCAAACTGTTTACTAATTAACACTTAAAAAGACACAAATTAGATATGCGTGGGTAAGAGCAATTATAATCAAGATGAATTTCTCCAGTCATTTGGGAATGGAGGGTGTGTATGTGGTTGGAGTGTGTGTGTATGTGGAGGGAAAGAATGGGGGAGAATTAACTCAAATGCCCACTCCATTGCTGGAACCAATGCTAAAGGAAAGAGAAAGAGAGAAGGAAAACGCACCCTGAAATTCTGCCAATTAGCAAATATGTTCATTTAAAGACCATTACATGTGACTGCACCCCCGAGGCCTGCTTACTAAAAAGGAGAAGCGAGGGAGGAAAGGAAAGCGCAACCAAACCAGAGCATCTGAACAAAATTAAGTCTTGAGAGGGTTCTCTCCCTCCCCCCGACAACCCCATTTTATAATTCTTTTGGCAACGAGGTTTCACAAAGATGGTGAAACTAAGCAGCTCAATAAAACTTCCCCCATGTCAATTTGAAGAGAGGGACAGATATTAAGACGATCGAGCTCCTCCTATGATGAGTGCAGAAGCTTATAAGGTTGTTTCTGGCACATTGAATGAGCCAGGAAGTGGGTAGGGGGGATTTTCAGGGGCTCAACTGGGAATCTCATCACGGATGGTGCAGTGCTGAATTCTGAAGAACAGGCACTCCTTGTGAGAGGCTCTCATGGGAACACTCCCAAGGAGAGCTGAAAAATGCAGACAGATGGGTTGATCCACATCAATGCAATAATTCTAACCACTTTAGTCCCCTGCTGGGGGCAGATCTCTTGTAAAGTTAATGGGTCTTAATTGTGTGTTCAACACAAAGATAACGTTGCAGAAAAACTCTATGCACACACCTAGACCTAGCTACTATGGCTACTGTAACTAAGCTCAAAGAAACCAGGAAAGCTCAGTTAGGGATACGATTCTTTGCTAATCCTCTTCTCAAAAGAAACAGTGAGTAGTTTTACAAATTTTCTTCTCACTGCGAGAAAAAAACATGGCACAGACTATTCATTTAGTTTGGCATTCAGTGCAAACAAAAAAAATGCACATGGTTGTTTTCTGCAGAAAAGGCTGCACATTCAACATGGAACAGGCTGTACAAAATGCACTATTTTTCTGCACAGAAAATTATTTTTCTGTGCAAAAAAGTACTGTTTTCGGTGCAAAATAACCACATGTGAATTTTGTGCAGAATAAGTCTTGAAGTGCGAAAATTCTCATCAGTCCAAGATTCTTCTCATCAGGGTTTCTCAGCCCTTGACAAACAGGCTTTTCTATCACTTTTCTCTGTGTATTTTACCATTCTTTCCATCCCTATTGGTTGCATGTATATGTGTGAAGGAAATTTGCAGAAGATGTCATTTTGCAGAAGATGTCATTTGAGTTTTCAATGAAAACTCCTAGCATTCTGACCCTGTGAACTCTGACTCTATTACACCACTGCTTACCAGGACAGTATATACAACAATGAGCTACGCCAGGACAGCTCATGCTTCACTTCTAAATATTGAAGCTCCACACAGAGAGAGAAAGAGTAGATAGAAAACAAGGTCATTCCATCAAACTCTTCCTCTTTCCTCTTCCCTCCTCCTTGTATTTTCCTCTTGTGCTATCTGTTTTTCAATGCTAAGCCTGTGTGTAGAGACTACCTGGTTTCTATCAATGTAACTAAGCTGCTCCAGGAATTTTATACAGCTGAGGAGATGGATTTTTAAAAAATGCTCTGGATAAATAAGGAATGTGGGATGGCATGATGGTAGTGACTAACTAGACCTCAGAAGATGGAGAAGTTGCTAAGATCTCCAGAGGTCATGATTTCTTTCCTCCCTCCGACACTCTCCAAGTAGTTTTTAAAAATGCAGAAGAAATTATACAAAGAGATTTCAGACAGCTTTGCATTAATTTATAGCTGCTATAGAATGTAATTTTTCTGGTTACAAAATGCAGGTCGTAGTCGTACAAAATTTCAGTTGGAAAAAATATACAGTTGTCCCTTCACATTTGCTGGGGTTAGGGGTGGAGCACCACCGTGAAAGTGAAAAAAAAAGTGAATAAATTAAGCCCTGCCCCCAACATATGTACTACACTACAGTATTGTAGACTCCTCTCCCGCCAACAGGATTGCCAATACCTGTTGATGGGAAGAGGAGGAGGAGGGTGGGGTATTGGAGTTTGAGCTAGTTGAGCTGCAGCTACAAACCGTGAATACACAAAACCGTGAATGTGAAGTATGCAAATGTGAAGGGACAACTGTACAAAATACACAAAACCCTTTGAAGGAGAGGGATCTTTAAGCTGCAAAATCCCCACAAGGAGAACACACACATCTTCAAAGCACAACTTACCTCCTTCTCAATTTCTGCCAAGGATTTAATTGTGATGCCCAGAAGATCGACCGGCTGCATCTACAAGGAAAGGCCAAAACCAGTCAATGGTAAATTTGGCTTCAGTAACCAAGATCTTATTGCTTTAGCTATGTAAGGACAGCTATTTTACAGATGCCAACTCCCAAGAAAATGTATTTTTGGAGACTCTATAATGTACAACGAAGCATAAACAGCCCATAGGCAAAACTAGGCTATGTCTCTCCTCTCACACCCTAATCCTCTGGGACTCTTCATTTAGTCACTGAAGCTGTTCCTCTAGCCATTCAGTGACTGGGGGAGAGAAGGGGCCTTGGAGAAGCATGTGGGTATGGGAATTAAAGCCAAGATGATATAGTGGACCGAGTGCCTCAGGAGAACAGGGTTCGAATCCCCATTTGGCCATGGAAACCCACTGGGTGATTTTGGGCAAGTCACACTCTCAGCCACAGAGGAAGGCAATGGGAAACCCCTTCTGAACAAATCTTGCCAAGAAAACCCCATGATAGGTTTGCCTTAGAGCTGCCATAAGTCAATAATGGCTTGTTATAAAAAATAACAGCAACAACAACATAGCCGGACACAGACCAAGGATACCACCCTCCAGAATCCTCCAAAGGATTCAGCAGATGATGTAACTATTTTGCACCTGGCTATGGGGACATAGCCGGACACTTCGCTGATCTCCATTCCCATTCTCCACTACCACTAAATGGCTGTGGGGGGGTTATTGCAGAAAAATGTTGACTCCTGGGAGGGGGATTTAATTGTTGTGGAGGGAGAAAGCGAATACCAACTTCTGCAATGGCCAAAAGAAGACATACACAGGCTTATTCTTGTTGTTAGGGACCTTTGAGTCAACTCTGACTTATGGCGACCCCTATCCTAGGGTCTTCTTGACAAGATCTATTCAGACAAGCCCTGGTCCTCTGAGGCTGAGAGTATGTGACTTGCCCAACTGGTCTCTCCAAGCCCTAGTCCAGTACTCAAACCACTACACCACATATTGAACTTTATGACGTGTCACTAACAGGATGCCAACCGCAGTCAGCTTAAATTAACGCCGGGCCCATGGTCATATCCTGTCCTTCCCTCTCCTTTTTTCTTTTCCCACTCTGAATATGTAGACCACCCCCCCCAAAAAAATCCCAGTATTTTTTTTAAAGAGTAGTTTTAAGAAACATCCCAACCAAACATGCTTCAGTTGTGGCTCGTCAAGAGGAACTGCCTGAAACAACAATCTGTTTCCTTTTAGCTGTTGGCACACCATGTGCTCACTGGGAAGGGATCTCTTTCCACTCTTCCTTGCTCAGAGCAAAATGTGGCTTTTCAGTCATGCTGCTGTTAGGACACTGCTTTGAAGAAGTGAGTATCTAGGTGAAGCCTTTCTCAACCTTTTTATCCTGGAGGAACCCTTGAAATAATTTTCAGGTCTCAGGGAACCCCTGCATAAACATTATTCTATATACTGCTATTGCTTCCCCAGGCCACAATCACAATCTCTTGAGGAACCCCTAGCAACCTCTTGGGGAACCCGAGGCTTCCAGGGAACCCCGGTTGAGAAACATTGATTTAGTGTCCCAGACCTTGGAAATGCTAGCAGTGACCATGCTGGCGGATGGATTATGGGAGCAGCCACTGTTAAAAGTAACATTTCCAAGTTCTGTCTGATGTTCACTATGGAGGACACTGTGCCCACACGCACATTTCTATAATGCTATTTTTGCTGTTTACAGTTCCCCCTGTATCTGTGGACTTACTGCATATAAGTGAAACTGTGGATAATAGCAAACCCAATTAAAATAACAGCCTTCTGGTACAAACATACCATAGAGTTGCATTGGAGGATCTAGCGATTTCTAGAGAGGACGCCTCTCTGGGCATTTTCCCGTGCAACTCTATGGTACATGTCGCCTATGTTTTCTCCCTCCCTCCGATAACTGAAACCACAAATATTGTTTCCACTGAGATGGGGTTCCACGGACCTGCAACTGCTTTCTTTTTGTACTGTGGGCTGATTTTTTCCTACTTTTTTGCATCATTTAATAATTTATTATTTTTTAGAACATTCTACGGTCGGCCCTCTGTATCCACGGAGGGTTGATCCCAGGACTCCACACTGATACCAAAACCCGTGGATGATTAAGGCCCTTATATGACTCAAAACGCAAGGCTGTAGAGAGACAGAGGATCTGTGAAAAGGCGTGGACGTGCGCCAAGTCCTATGCTTGGATTCCTGCTGAGAGCGCCTCAGCCTTGCGTCTCATTTGTTTGCTACTTGTATATTGTGTTTCGTATTTTGAATCTGGGGATCCAGAGCCTGAGCAGCTGGAGGGCTGACTGTACTTGGTTTTATACTCATCATCATCATCATCACCACCACCATCACCTGGGACTCAAGGCAGTATACAAATTAAAACAATTCCAATATAACTGAAAACATACAAAATGTCAGCATTGCTGACATTAAACTGAATTAAACTGAACAATAGTGAACAGAATTTAAAGCATACACTTAGAAAGGATTGAAAAGTAGTTAAAAACAATGTAATCTAGACCAATACAAAGCAATACTATTAAAGGCCCTTTCCTTTAAAAATCTTAATGGGAACACTCTATGGTATGTGTCCCTATTTTTTCAGCCACGGATAACTGAAACCACGGATATTGGTTCCGCACATATGCGGGCGGTGGGGAGACCTGTATGCTGTATGATTTTATTTTTGTAAACCTTTTGGAGATCTTTTTCATTTTCCTTTGGAAGAACAAAAAGGTCACACACACACACACACGTACAGTTGTCCCTTCATATTTGCTGGGGTTTGGTTCCAGGACACACATACCCCCCGTAGATACCAAAATCTGTGAATACTCAAGTCCCATTATATGCAATGGCAGAGCAAAATGGTGTCCCTTATATAAGATGGCAAATTCAAGGTTTGATTTTTGGATTATTATTTTTTAAAGAATATTTTCAAGCCATGAATACTTAAATCCATGGATAACAAATCTGTGGATACGGAAGGATAACTGTAGGTTGAATGTCAGAACATGCATGTTCCTGATTCAAAAGTCAGAGACCAGTTATGGGGAAGCTCTGAATTATCCAACTGTAATTGGTTTGAGGTCCCAACAGAGGGTGCCACTAGCTCTCTTTTTGTGGCCTAAAATAACAAAACAAAAATAAAGATTTGGGGTGGGGAGGAAGAAGTTCTTTGTTCTTTGAACAGCTGTGACTATTTACAGTTTGTAGCTGTTTTAAGTTATTAAACTATTTGCTTACTGAGCCTGGCCTTCCCCCCCCCCCCACCATGTAGGCAGTGAATATCCTCTCTCAGATTTTATCTTCACAACATTCCTGTGAGGTAGGTTAAGCCAAGAGATGTGCTATCCCAAAGTTACCCTGTTAGCTTCACAGCTCAGTGGGCAAAGAGTATGGAACGGGGTCTCTCAAGTTTAAATCTGGCCTGAATCCAGCCAGAACTGGTGAAAGTTACTTTTGAAACACAAGTACTGTATTGCAATTATAGGGAGCAAGCATGGTGTAGTGGTTTGAGCATTGGACTAGGACTCTGGAAACCAAGGTTGTAATCCCCACTTGACCCTGGAAACCCACTGGAGGATCTTGGGCAAGTCACACTCTCTCAGCCTCAGAGAAAGGCAAAGGCAAACCTCCTCTGAAGAAATCTTGCCAAGAAAACCCCATGATAGGGTCGCCTTAGGGACACCATAAGCCGAAAATGACTCGAAGGTACACAACAACAGTTAAAACTATTAATGGTACAAAAAGTGTAAAAGCAATTAAACAAACAATTGCATTAAACACATTAATTTAAAGCAGTTTGTAAAAGCAATTAAAGTATAATAAGTGGCTATCCAGCACTTATTACAGGTAGGAGTTTCTTCTCATGGTTAACCAAAAGATGCTTCCCTGCCATTGACACTTGTTTGTTCTGCACCAATAAAGAACAAGCCTGCTCCATCTTCTGTGCAAAAGCCCTCCCAGTATTTGAATATTATTATTATTCCTTCTCCAAGTCAACCTTCTTAAAGTTGATGGTTGGAATCCTGTTGGGACACTGCAGAGTTTGAATCCCTGCTCGGCTATCGAAACCTACTGGGTGACCTTGGGCAAGTCACAGTCTCTCAGCCTCAGAGGAAGGTGAAGGCAAATCTTCTCTGAACAATTCTGCCAAGAAAACCCTGTGACAGGACCACCTTAGTGTTGCCATTAGTCACAAACTGGAACGCATTCAGAGGAGGGCGACCAAAATGGTGGGAGGTCTGGATGCCATGTCCTATGAGGAGCGGCTTAGGGAGCTGGGCATGTTTAGCCTGGGGAAGAGAAGGTTAAGAGCCATGTTTAAATATTTGAAGGGATGTCATACTGAGGATGGAGCAAGCTTGTTTTCTGCTGCTCCAGAGACTAGGACACAGAGCAATGGGTTCAAACTACAGGAAAAGAGATTCCACCTAAACATCAGGAAGAACTTCCTGACAGTGAGAGCTGTTCAGCAATGGAATGTGTTGCCTGGGAGTATGGTGGAGTCTCCTTCTTTGGAGGTTTTTAAACAGAAGCTGGATGGCCATCTGTTGGGAATGATTTTCTTATGTATTCCTGCATGGCAGGGGGTTGGACTGGATGGCCCTTGTAGTCTCTTCCAACTCTATGATTTTATGACTTGAAGACACACAACAACTTGCCATTATAGGCTTCAGTCCAATAGGTTAGTCCTAATGAGAGTAAACTCTCCTAAACAATTGTTGTATGGAGGGACAACACATAGGTAAATTCTTGCAATTCAAAAGGTCTACTCTAGTTGAGATTAACAATAGAGTTTTGTTATAATTCCATGTGTGTCCCCCCCACTACCATAATCGTTGCAATGGCAAAGAATGTCATTTACTTTTCCATTTATCAAAGTAACTGGCCACATTTAGTTACTTTAAAAATATATAAATGCTACAAGCTGTTCTCTCACCCACCTCATTGTTGCTGCAACCCTCCTAAATTCAAGACGTGCCAGTATTAAAACCAAAGCTAGGGTAACTGAAGTACAATTCCCAGAGTCTTCTAGCAAGCATGACCAATAGCAGTGCTGCCTAAGGATTCTGGGAGCTGTAGCCCCCCAAAAAAGTAACTTTCCCAAGCTCTGTCTTGAACCATGTCATATTACTTCCCCAAACATGTAGAAATAACTGGAAAAGTAACGAGAACATTTTGGTTACACTATGACAGTTATCCCTCATGTTACAACTGTCTCTCTGGCTTTTCTTCGCAAACGAAGATTCAGGAAGGACTCATCCCGTGCTTTCTGTAAGTGCGCTGATGACTAAAAAGGCCAATCCGAGATAAACAAGTCCGGTTGCAAAAAGCGCAGCAGAAGGACTCCTTGGGTGATGTTTTTGGGTTGTGATTCTTTCTGCGTTGTCGTTTCTCTTCAAGACTTGTTCGTCGTGAGTTCTCAAATAAGGCTGCAGCATTGTGGATATTGCGTCTCCATGCCTCCCGATGTGAGGCCAGGGCGGACCACTGTTGGTGATCAATTTGGCCAAGCCTGAGATGTTGTTTCAGGGAGTCTTTGTATCGCTTTTTTGGAGCGCCCCTCCTAAATATACACTGGACTGACTATGTGACGAATGTTGCTGTCCTTGAACAAGCAGGGATCACCAGCATTGAGGCCATGATATTGAGAACACAGCTGCGCTGGGCAGGTCACGTTTCTAGGATGGAGGACCATCGCCTCCCAAAAATGTTACAACTGTAACTTAGGGCAATTTACCCTGGCTTCCCACCCATGTTATTTATTTATTTATTTTATTTTATTTTATACCCCACTCTTCAGCCAGAAGGCTATCAGAGCAGCTTACAAATTACTTTAAGCAACAGCAATTTACACATCTACACTGCATTAAGCAGTTTCCAATGTGTGTTTGCTAATGTTGGAGCCCTGCAGTCCAAATGATGCAGGGCTCTTGCCCGATTTGCTTCCGGGCAATCCTGGTGACACCCAAGGCGAAGCCGGAGGGGAAGACGAGATTAAACCCTGTAAACATGTTTCCAAATAATCCCTGGGAAAATACACGTCACATGGGGAAACCTGGATGGGACTGGCATGGGAACGCAGGAGTCCATGCCTGCACATCTGGCTGTTTCGCCAGACACCTCTGGTGCTGATGTCGCTCTGAAGCTGGGAAGGAGGCCCTCTGCATGTGACCAGCCTTGATCACATGCCGAGGACCTCCTTCCCATCTTCAGAGAGTGCAACACACAACAACGGTGAAGGTGCCTGCCGATACAGCCTGGGGTGTTCGTGCGGACTGCTGCCTGTTTTGTCGCAGTAACCACGGTGGGGGGGATCTGTGCCAGTGCTGGGGGCAGAATACTCCATCTGGAAGGTGGAGTATTCTGGCCAGTGTAGACCAGGCCTTAGTTTGTTACGCCCTTTGTTAATGAGAGAAAATAATTACATTATTTGTAACCGGTACCTTCCAAGTTCTCATTGCTCCCAAGATATTGTTGGGCTCTCACCACAAAATCACAAAGAGTTGGAAAGTGCCCCATAAGCCTCCAGGTCCAACCCCCTGATCAATGCAGGATCCTCTGCAAGAACATCCCCAGCTGATCATCCATGATCAGCAACCAAAATGGCTGGGGATGATAAGCTCTGTAGGCCAACAAATATTGGCTTATTTATAAATAAATATTTATAAATATTTATAAATATTGTTATAAAATATTGGGAAACTATTGGAGAGGGTGAAGAAATTCAAAATATATTAACATTATAAGAAATGCGTAGACAGTAAAATATGTACTATTTCGAACAAGAGAATCTGTAAAAGATATGGAGTGATAAGAGGAAATTAGATACATGTATGTATATGTATATGGGTATAGAGATACGTATTTATATAGATGATGGAGATTATACGTTTGTATAAGTTAATTTTTGTTTTGAGCAAGTTATTAAGAAGTTCTTGATGGAGCCCTGGTGGTGCAGTGGTTAAATGCCAGTCCTGCAAGCCACCATGTTGCAAGTTCGATTCCAGCCGGCTCCAAGGTTCACTCAGCCTTCCATCCTTTTGTAGGTTGGTAAAATGAGTACCCAGCTTGTGGGGGCAATTAGCTAACACACATTGGAAGCTGTTTAATGCAGTGTAGATGTGTAAATTGCTATTGCTTAAAACAATTTGTAAGCCGCTCTGATAGCCTTCTGGCTGAAGAGCGGGGTACAAATAAATAAATAAATAAATAAACAAACAAGATCTAGGAAGTCCAGGTTCAGGGCGGGCAGGAAGCGTCCAGTTCCATCCTGACAAAAGGCCACAGGCAAACATCTAGCAAAGGATAAGAAGTAGAGCAGGACCAAATCTGCTTTGGAAGGCTTGATGCCTGGTGATGCCCAGAGTTCTTATGTAGGCAAGAGCATAAGGAATCTTAGAGGATTAGAAGGGCTTTTAAATCTCGCCTGGTATTCAGCCAAGCTCCTGTGGAATTCTCTCCAGCCACTCCAGGAAAGCTCTGCCTACATACTTTCTGCAGTTTCTGTCCTTGGACAATCAATGCAGGTTCCCGAAATCTTCAACTCCTAAACTGGGGAGGGGGGGGAGTGTGTGTCCCACAGGCTGTATGTAGCCCCACAGCCCTTTTTGCAAAGACCAATTTTCCAAATTCATTTCACAATATTGTTGCCCCTCCTTTGGGGTATGGGGGGGGTAAGGCAATTCTGGCATGCTAAGAGCTGTTCAGCAATGGAATGCGCTGCCTGGGAGTGTGGTAGAGCCTCCTTCTTTGGAGGTTTTTAAACAGAGGCTGGATGGTCTGTCAGGCATGCTTTGATTGGCAGGGGGTTGGACTAGATGACCCTTGTGGTCTCTTCCAACTCTATGATTCCATGATAGCACACACACAAACCTGGCGCCTACCCCACATGAAAGCTGCCACTGCGTAGCTCTATTTCTGGGAGCTGCTTAGCTTCTGGGGTGGTGGTGGAAATGTGTACCTTTTCCAAAGGCAGGAATGGAAAAGTAACTTTAGCGGTCTCCACGTCCCCCTCGGTTGCCATGGCGATGCTGGCCGGGCTCCAGCTGCCGTGGAGAGGGAGGCCTTGCCAGCCCTGTTTACCAATTCCACTCTAGGAAGTTGAGAGGTCATTATGTCCTAATGAGGCAGCAGATGGACCTCTGCTGGAGGCCAGGCGGCAGAAATGCGGGCTCAAGGAAAACCTCTTCAATCTTTGCTCCTCCGCTGCGTCTGCGGTCCCAGCCTGGCTGGAGAGGAGCATCCATGCCAGGAAGTGCCCTGGCAATGCAACGGCTGGGGCTGCCCAGCCAAGGTTTTCTTCCCGAGAAAGAAGTGACCTTGTAGGGGCCTAAATTTCGTTAGTTCCCTTATAATTATGGTTGTTCTTGTTGTTGGTTGGCATTCTGTATTACAGTTATGGATTTGTAAAGTAGATGTAATGCTCCATATTCAGGCAAACTACTTAAATGCCCCCCACCCTGCAAATCCCACCATAAGAGCCAACAGCTGCATCGGTCAAAAGAGGTCTGTTCAGTTGCTGATCGAGGTGCAAGGAGGAGGATGTTTCCAGTTCTATCCCACCAGCAAGCAAGGTTGTGATGATCAGAAGCAGGACTCCTGTCCCAACTCCTTGTTGCAGCCTCTCTTACTGGTGGGAGGTGGCAGGAAATGTCATTCTCCTCATGTTGATGATCAGCAGCTGAACAGACCTCATTTGCCTGATGTGGTTGCTGGCTTTAAAGGTGGACTGGGACAGGGGGCAGGCAAGGAGACATTACTTAGTTACACATATGTAACTAAGTAGCTGATGTAGAATCTTGATGATGATGATGAAGACGACGGTGGTGACGGTGATTATGATTGCCCATCCAGTGTCACTTCCCTGAAAGAAAGTGACTTTGTAGGAACCAAAATTGTTAGTAGTAGAATCATAGAATTGCAGAGTTGGAAGAGACCACAAGGGCCATCCAGTCCAACCCCCCTGCCACGCAGGAAATCACAATCAAAGCATCCCCGACAGATGGCCATCCAGCCTCTGTTTAAAGACCTCTAAGGAAGGAGACCCCACCACGCTCCGAGGGAGTGTGTTCCACTGCCGAACAGCTCTTACTGTCAAAAAGTTCCTCCTCATGTTGAGGTGGAATCTCTGTTCCTGGAGCTTGCACCCATTGCTCTGTGTTCCAGTCTCTGGAGCAGCAGAAAACAAGCCTGCTCCATCCTCAGTGTGACATCCCTTCAAATACTTAAACAGGGCTATCATATTGCCTCTAAACCGTCTTTTTTCCAGGCTAAACATACCCAGCTCCCTAAGTCTCTCCTCATAAGGCATTGTTTCCAGACCTTTCACCATTTTAGTTGCCCTTCTCTGGACACGCTCCAATTTGTCAATATCCTTTCTGATATTAGTAGTAATAGTAGTACTTATTAGAATCATAGAGTTGGAAATGACCACAAGGGCCATCCAGTCCAACCCCCTGCGATGCAGAAATACACAAGCAAATCCTTCCTGACAGATGGCCATCCAACCTCTGTTTAAAAATTGCCAAAGAAAGAGACTCCACCACACTATGAGGCAGTGTATTCCACTTCCGAACAGCTCTTACTATCAGGAAGTTCTTCCTAAAGTTTAGGTGGAATCTCTTTTCCTGGAGTTTGAACCCATTGCTCCATGCCCTTGTTTCTGGAGCAGCAGAAAACAAGCTTGCTCTATCCTCAGTATGACATCCCTTCAAATATTTAAATATGGCTATCATGTCCCCTCTTAACCTTCTCTTCTCCAGGCTAAACATACCCAGCTCCCTAAGCCGCTCCTCGTAGAGCATGGCTTCCAGACTTCTTACCATTTTGGTTGCCCTTCTCTGGACATGTTCCAGCTTGCCCATATCCTTCTGGAATTGAATCACAGAATCATAGAGTTGGAAGAGACCACAAGGGTCATCTAGTCCAACCCCCTGCCCTGTAGGAATACCCAACCAAAGCACTCCCATCAGACGGCCATTTAGCTCCTGTTTAAAAACCTCCAAAGAAGGAGACTCCACCACTCTCTGAGGCAGTGCATTCCACAGAGTGAATCTGCTCTGGTATTTTAGTCTGGAATTTAAAGGACTAATCAGAGGTGCTGGTCTAATTTGGGAACAGGGCTCAGCACCCTAGGTAGCTCCTTTAAAGTTTGGATTAAAACCAAAAGCAGATTTATCCCCCCTCCCTTTCCAACATGGAAAACCACTAGTTAGCCCAGGCGATTGGACTCTTCCATGCTTAGGGGTGTACGGGTGCTTCCAAGCAAGGCTAATTCTCATTCTCACAAAAAGCAAAAGAGGGAGTAAACCACCGGTCAGGATTAAACTACTTCAGATGAAAAGTGATGCCTCTGCATTCCACCCCCTGGAAAACAAACAAGCACTTTCTCTTTGCACTCAGGAAATTCACTTTTTGGGAAGAAAAGGTAAGTCAGAAACCCTTTCCCTGGACATGCTGGTTTTCTACATGCAGGGAAATTTAAATTTTTTTTTTTTTTTTTTTTTGGTAAAAATCAGCATGCAATCGTAGGGGCAACTTCCTCCTCCTTGCGGCCATTCTCTCTGGCAGCCATGTTTACTACAATCTGCAACAGGAGAGTTCAGATATAAGTTTATCATCTCATTTTCTGTTTGGGAAGAGGCTACAGTTGGGAAAGCTGGTCACAAGACAGTTCCACCTGGGTTGAACAGCAAGCCACATAACACACAAGGAAGGGTGGGTGGATTTTTATCTGCCAAAGAGTAAAAATGCAAAAACTCCCTTGTGGGAGTAGAGTAAATAGTTCCACCTCCAACTAACTGATAAATCCATGTCAGTGGAGCAATGAATCCCCTTCACCTTTTAGTCTCAACTTTAAAGGTGTTATTCTAAGGCGTGGATCCTGTTTGAGGGATATGGCTCAGCACCTTGTACAGCTTTTTTTTTTTTTTTTTTAAATCAGGGTAAAAATAGACCAAGCAGCAACCACCCCACTGACATGGAAGTAATTGGACATCACTACAATTAGTCCACTAGACAGGGGGGAAAAAAAGCTTTCTGGAAAATTCACAACCAGGCTGTTATGATGCTGGAGGTCCCCTCTTGTTTGTTCCCTGGCTCTTGCATTCAAAGGTATACTGCTCCTGTTTAGGGAGGCTCTGCTAAGCCAATGTGCCACTAAGAAATGGAGCACTGTGAACTGACCCATCCACCCTCTTTTTAAAAAAGTCAGTTTTGAATTTCTCCCAGGTTAGAACCAAATATATGTCAATTAGATACAGAGAAAAGGTATGGTCTGAGATAGAAGGAACCACGTAACACTCACCCCTTCGGAAGCACAGGCAAACTTCTCTGAGATCATAAAAGGCACGCCTTCCATGGCTAGAAATAACAAGGCAAAAGAGAGGGTTGAGACACGGTTGCTTCACATGCTGTTATTTCACCCAAGGTTAGATTATGATGGTTAGGTCCCTGGAGAAAGGGGGCCCATGCCAGGGGATGTAGGTGACCCCTAAAGCTGTTTTTCCAGCCCTTGGCCCTTGTGAACTATCCTCTTTCTTCCCCAGCACCACTAAATAGTGTAATACTTCTCCTGGAAGTAGTTTGACATTCAAACAAAAACCATTTTTCAAAATCAGACTTCTAGACACTTACCTTGTTTGTTTCTGCATTTGTGGCAGTACAGGTGACCTTTGGGAACCATGGGGGAATCCACACTACACAAATAATCCAGTTTGAAATGGGATTATTTGCACAGCTCCTTCCTATGGAATCTTGGGATTTATAGTTTTACGTGTCCAGAGAAGGGCAACTAAAATGGTGAAAGGTCTGGAAACCATGCCTTATGAGGAGAGACTTAGGGAGCTGGGTATGTTTCGCCTGGAAGAAAGACGGTTGAGGCAATATGATAGCCCTGTTTAAGTATTTGAAGGGGTGTCACGTTGAGGATGGAGCAGGCTTGTTTTCTGCTGCTCCAGAGACTGGAACACGGATCAATGGATGCAAGCTCGAGGAACGGAGATTTCACCTCAACATGAGGAGGAACTTTTTGACAGTAAGAGCTGTTCGGCAGTGGAACACACTCCTTCGGAGCGTGGTGGGGTCTCCTTGCTTGGAGGTCTTGAAACAGAGGCTGGATGGCCATCTGTCGGGGATGCTTTGATCAAGATTTCCTGCATGGCAGGGGGTTGGACTGGATGGCCCTCATGGTCTCTTCCAACTCTGCAATTCTATGATTCTATGATTCTAAGGTCTTTAGCCTTCTCTGCCAAAGAGTGCTGGTGCCTCACCAAACTACAAATCCCAGGATTCCATAGGAAAGAGCCATGGCAAATCATCCCTTTTTGACCTGGATTATTTCTCTAGTGTGGATGCCCCCTATGTTGTGTCTCCTTATGGGACGGCAGCAGTACAAGAGTGGCTGGGGAGGTGTTCAGCATAGTTGGAGCTGCCCCAGCTGTTCTCATGGAACAGCCAGCCTTCCTACATCATCATCATCATCATCATCATCATCTTTAATTCTTACTTGCCTCTGCCTATGGATCGAGGCAGGGAACAACAAATTAACATATAAACATAATGTTGGTTAAAAACACCTATCAGTTAAAAACACGTATCAATTTAAAAAGTACAAGTAAGACCAAGACATTTTAAAAGAATCAATCCACAATTTAAAATCCACAATTTAAAAATCATCTGGATAGGCCTGCTGGAAGAGACTACAGTTGTCCCTTCATATTCACTAGGGTTTGGTTCTAGGACCCCCCCGTGGATACCAAAATCCGGGAATACTCAAGTCCCATTATATGCAACAACATAGCAAAATGGTGTCCCTTATATAAGATGGCAAAATCAAGGTTTTGGATTATTATTTTTTAAAGAATATTTTCAAGCCGTGAATACTTAAATCCGTGAAAACCAAATCCATGGATACGGAGGAACAAATGTACTAGTCTTTAATGCTGCTTTAAATTTGGACAGTGTTTCAGCTGTCTAATCTCTTCCGGCAGGTCGTTCCACAGTCTAGGAGCAGCTGAAGAAAAAGTCCTCTAGGTGACAGTTGCCAACCTAGTCTTGGCTGACTGGAGCAAATGTCCCCCAGAATATAGGGGCGGATTATATGGGAGAAGGCGATCTTTAAGTAACCTGGACAAAAACCATATAGGGCTTTAACTTGCCCAAAAACTAAGACAGGCAGCAAACACTCATTAGATGCTGGAAGCAATGTCTGTCGCCCACTCCGTGGAAAAGATATCCAAACCAGCTCTGAGAATCTGCCTTGCTGTCTGGGCCCTGGGAACAGGACTCGGACAACCGGACTTTTTGCTACTCTTTTGCACATCCCTCTGCCGATCTTCGTTTTCCTGGCTACTGACTGACTCCTCAGCTTCTTGGCCTTTGGACTGATCTTTGAGACAGAAACATGGCCCACAGAGCTAACACAGTTGTCCACTTCTGCTTTACGATGGAACCGTTTGGAGGAGGAAAAAAGCAAACGTTTAAAGAGTTAAGAAAACTTAGATCCAGGTTCAAAACCCCAATCAACTTGCAGGCTTTCTTGATGACCTCATGTTACCCTCTTGCAGACTCAGCTACCCCAGAGGATTATGAGGAGGATAAAACAAGGGGGGAGAGAGAGAACAGAGACCTATTTTCTGAACTCCTTGGAAGGAAGGGCAGGATCTCAAACCACAGAGACACCAAATAGGGAGGGGCGAAATGCCCAGGAAATGAAAAGTGAAAAGATATGCCAAAATGCCTCGGCATGATATGCCAAAATGCCTCGGCACTTCAGCGTGGGCTCTCCCAAGTAAATGAGCCTCCACAGAGCTGTAATTAAGCAGACCTGTAATTAAGTCGATGCCCTTTATCGGAATGATGGCGCTTAAGAAAAAAAAAGACACACACACATAATGGCAGGATGCACAATGCAGCCTGTTATTAATGCTGCACTGTCAAAGAGAAAGTGAGCACACTGTGGCAAGGTATCAGCCTCATCAAGACCTGTCATTTATAAAAACCTGTATTTGGGAGAGATCAGGGGAGGAGAAAAGAAGATCAGTGGCATATCGGGAGGGGGAGGAGAGAAAGAGATATACGCAATGGTTACTTCCCAGGTAGAAGAGACCCTAAAAGCTAGGAAGATTATGAAAAATAGCTATACCCAGCATAACATACGTCATTATAGTAGATTTGAAAGTTTATATATTAATGCGTCAACTGACCATACTCTTGAGAGAGCAACATATAGTTGCCTGTGACTGGTGAGTGGCTGGTGTAGATGCAGATTGAGCAGCAGGAGTGGATTGTGAGGTGGAAAGGGAATTTGCATGTGGGTGGTGATTGTCCAATAGAGTGAGAGACGGAGGGAGGGGATTGGTTGGGTATGTTTCCTAAGCGGCCAATCAGCACACTGGGAGCGGAAACATCCCAAACCATTTTAGATATATAGAGATGGCCATGACTCATTTCCCCACTGCTTGTCAACAGCAATATTTCCTGCGGTCTGCCTCTGTCCCCCCCCTCCCTGCACCGCATCCCCTTGCTTTTGCATCATGGAAGAAGGAGACACTGGCTTACTTTTGGCCAGAGAACAGTGCCAACACTACAGGTGGTCAAAGGTTGGTACTGCAGTTGTCCAAGCATTGAAAGGTTTCCCTTATTGGGACAACTTCCTAAATGCCGCAGACAGCGTGGCCAGTGGCTGTTCTGGCTGGAGGATCCTGTGAGCTATGAACACAAGAGGGATCAAGTGACCCAAGTGACCAACAGGGTTCCTATCTAATCCTATAATGCTATATAAGCTGGTCTTGGCTTCAGGAACAGGTTGAGCTGGGATACCGAATGGGGACACAGCAGGATTGCTGTCCCTGGCAAGGGATGTAAATCTTTCCTTATTTCTTTCCAGCAGAGAAGAACAAATCCTCTCCAAAGCTTTTGCTCTACTGAGTGAAAATACGAGAGAGTTTGCACTGCTGACTGCAGTAACATCAGTCGACTGCAGCAACTTAAAACTTCAACTGAGCATTTAAAAATAGACTTAGGCATCCAAAGAAAAGAGGGAGACAAAGGGCTCATCTACACACCAAAAAAAAGTCCGGCAAGAATGCGGGCAGAAGACCTTTAGTTTAGACGAGCTCCTGCCGGGATTCATCATATCCAGAAGGTGCAGGGCTGAGAACTCCACATAGACCATGATAACAGCTTTCGCTATTTCTCGTGAGCTTTTTAAAAAATTGCACAAAAATATGCAGAATAGATCGTCTGTACAACCAATTTGAAAAGGGGGCACAGCAGAGCCGAAAGCTTATTGGATGGAACTCGGAGGGGGCGGGCTTGCAAGGGAGGTGCTTGCAATGCTGGAGACACCATTGTTTTTACCAGCATGATAGTTCAGCCGGCAAAGTGGCAGAGCAAAAGTACGAAGATTTTTTTAAGAAGAAAAATGCTCTTTCGCATGTGTCACTTTAGGAGGAAAAAAAAGGGGGGGGGTGAATGGAGGGAGATTTTTCTGGACTGAAGTCACTCACAGCGCACCTTTTTTTTTTCGTAGATGTAAACTGCAAAATATTCCCTTCCAAAGATTTTCCTTGGGCTTTTTCCAGGCTGTGAGGCCATGTTCTGGAATAGTTTCTTTCTGACTTTTCGCCTGCATCTGTGTCTGGCTGAGGATGCCAGCCACAGATGCAGGCGAAACATCATAGAATCATAGAATTGTAGAGTTGGATGAGACCACGAGGGCCATCCAGTCCAACCCCCTGCCACGCAGGAAATCTTGATCAAAGCATCCCCGACATCAGAAAGAAACTATTCCAGAATATGGCCTCACAGCCCGGAAAAATCCCAAGGAAAATCTATGGATGCCGGCTGTGAAAGCCTTCGACTTTACATTCCCTTTCAAACTTGCAAATGTGCCATGGGCACAAATGGGCACTGTAGCGAAAGGGAGGTACGGTGCTATTTTTTGCCACAAATTATCCATAGAGCTGCGCCCAAAGTTACCAAAAGAATGCAAGTCCAGCAAATTATAAGAGCTCTAGGTGTGCATGATATTCAGTATCTCACTCTCTGCAATACTAGGAATTTGAGGACTGAAGGAAATATTCATGGGAGGGGCAGGAATTATTACTTGGGAGGCAATGTGTTCATCCCTCCTCCCCCAAAGCTATATACCTGTTTGGCTATGAACTGGTTGCTGCAGACTTGGTATAATCTTTCTAGTTCTATACCACTTCTGGATGTAGGTGGGTGCACATGATGCAAAGAGATTACATACATGTATGCCCGTAACTCCTATGCATTCATAAGCATAGTATACCTGTAACTCCTAATGAAGAAGATATGTTTCTGGGTATTTCTTCATTAACAGAAAATGTGCTACCAGAATTAAAAAATAACATGGAAACAACAGGGACATACTCCTGCAGCATATAAAAGAAGAGCAGTCCAACACATTTCAGAAAACTTTTTATTCAGAACTAACAACATGCACAGGTGAAATGAAACAACCAGTTCAGGTAAGCCTTGATTAATAAACAAAAGCATTCCGTACCTTCCAGAGACCCACTTGAAAGCCTCCTCCAAAACACACCCAGGGATTATTTTCTCTTCCTCAAGCCTCCACTTTTCTTATGACTCCCATTTTCATAGAATCATAGATCTGGAGGAGACCACAAGGGCCATCTAGTCCAACCCCCTGCTATGCAGGAATACACAATCAAAGCATTCCCGACAGATGACCATCCAGCCTCTGTTTAAAAACCTCCAAAGAAAGAAACTCCATCACACTCTGAGGCAGTGCATTCCACTGCTGAACATCTCTTACTGTAAGGAAGTTGAAGGCTTTCATGACCGGCATCCATAGATTTTCCTTGTTTTTTTTTCTGGGCTGTGAGGCTGTGTTCTGGAATATTTTCTTTCTGACGTTTCGCCTGCATCTGTGGCTGGCATCTTCAGCCAGATGCCAGCCACAGATGCAGGTGAAACGTCAGAAAGAAGCTATTCCAGAACATGGCCTCACAGCCCAGGGGAAAAAAAAAAAACACAAGAAAAATCTGTGTCAGGAAGTCCTTCCTAATGTTTAGGTGAAATCTCTTTTCCTGTAGTTTGAACCCATTGCTCCATGTCCTAGTCTCTGGAGCTGCAGAAAACAAGCTTGCTCAATTCTCAGCATGACATCCCTTTAAATATTTAAACATGGCTATCATGGTGACCAAATTTATAAATCTATGCTTTTATGACAAGCTGTGGGTAGCCAGTGAGGCAGGCTAATCTGATTACCCCCCCTTCTTTCTGTTTTGCTGTTCAGATGCTTAGTAAGAGATTCTGGAGGCAGCTGCAGATTATCTTGTCTATTATAGGTAGGCACACATAGCTACTGTAGCATCGGGTAGAGTAGAATCCTATTCTTCCCCAGCTCAAACTTTACTATTGCATCACTCACTGTGGATACACTGCTGCAACCTGGTGCTAAAAGTCTGTGTCGCTCCAGCCCTCCTTCACCATTCTCCTGATGCTGCTAAAAAACCTTCCAGCTAGACAGAGGAAAAGGGAGGAACTGGGAAGACATAAGAAGACTTTGAATAAAGAAGCTTCTTTGTCAGAGGCTTTGTTAACTGAGGTATGACTGTGTTTAAATAACAGTGCTGGTGCAAGAATACTGCTAGACCCTTAATGATGCAAAACGTTCTGTACATTTGGATTACACACACTAGAGCCTATTCCCTCAAGATCCTCTTTGCAGCAATAAAAATGGAGGCACCCATTCTTATGTAAAGCTCTTGAGCTGGAATGAAGGTGTTCAGACTATCTGATCTGTCCTTTTCTTTTCTTTTTAACTCGAGACCTGAGAGACCCACACAATCTAGACTCTGCAAGGACAAGCCCCAAAGAGCCCAGTGCGTGCCATTATTTAGGCAAATAATTAATTACTCCTCTTTCCGTCAAGTGGTCTGTCACGACACATTAATGACTTGATAGACTTCCATGAACTGGTGAACCACCGAAACAGCCCCGCGCGCCTTTATCGTCATTTAATTTAAAAATGATCCTGTGTGAAATTATCTTGCGGTGAGTGATGGAAGCATAAAGTACCGACTCAGCAAAGCGGCTTGTGGATCATTGCTTTATTAATGGGAATGCCGTGGAGATGAAAAATAGCAGCTACACTCATACTTGGGCTCCCAGAAGAACTCCACTGGGGCTTGGAGGAAGGGCCACCTGGCGCTTTATGCACCGCAGTACATCCTGGAACTCTGGGGCATTGTTAGAGAGAGATGAGGAGCAAGCAATTGAATACACCATGGGCATATTTTTGCAGGGGCATCCTCACCATAAGCTAAGGTTCTCAACCTGGGGGCCTTATCCACCCTAGACAATTATAGCACTACGATTCCACTTTAATTGCCATGGCTACATCCTAGGGAATCTTGGGATTTGCAGTTTGGTGAGGCACCAGAGCTCTCTGAGGGAGGATTGTAAATTGTAAATCCCAGATTTCCACAGGAGGAAGCCATGGCAGTTAAAGTAGAATCAAAGGATTATAACTGTGTAGTGGAGGGGCTTCAAGATGTCCATGAATTGAATGCAAACAATATCCCCCCCCCTTTGATTTCCTTCATCTTATTTTTTTCTCCTATCACAGTGAATTTTAAGATAAATCAAGTATTCTTCATAATTGTTCTGTTCCAGAATATTCTATGTGAAGGAAACCAAAGCTGGAACATGTCCAGAGGAGGGCAACCAAAATGGCGGAAGGTCTGGAAGCCATACCTTATGAGGAGTGACTTAGGGAACTGGGCATGTTTAATCTGGAGAAGAGAAGGTTGAGAGGTAACATGATAGCCATGCTTAAATATTTGAAGGGATTCATACTAAGAATGGAGCAAGCTGGTTTTCTGAGGTTCCAGAGATAAGGACATGGAGCAATGGACTCAAACGACAGAAAAAGAGATTCCACCTAAATATTAGGAAGAACTTCCTGACAGTAAGAGCTGTTCAGCAGTGGAATGCACTGCCTCAGAGTGTGGTGGAGTCTCCTTCTTTGGAGGTTTTTAAACAGAGGCTGGATGGCCATCTGTTGGGAATGCTTTGATTGGGTATCTTTGCAGGGCATGGGGTTGGACTGGATGGCCCTTGTGGTCTCTTCCAACTCTATGATTCTATGATTTTACAATTAAACACGGGGATGGTGTGTCAAAAAGCAAAGAAAACAGGTTAAGTCGACCACCCAAGAGAGCACCGGAACATGACAAATAGGTTGCTAGCACAGCAAAGACAATTTATTTTGCTGGTTGGCCTGCCATCTGTTGTCCCACCAACAGAGGCTGTCATGGCAGTCTGTTCAGAATATTAACAAAAAATCAACCAGGAGGTTATTCTTGAGGAGAAAACAACAAAACAAATCTGGGAGAGATCTTTATACAGACATACATAAACATCCAGGGCTCAGTCAGATGGGAGAATTAATTGCAGAAAATAGTGCATTACCTCACCATTGCAGTAGTATTCATTTCTCCCCATGATCCATTTGTCATGATGACCTGCCAGTCATCATGGAATCCCCATCACAAACTCACAGTGAACAACATTGGAAACCTCCACTCCTTATTTGGAAATGGGAAGGGGGTGGGAGAACCTCATTGAAAAAACATGACGTCACATGACTTGATTAAGGTAGCCACTCTGATTGTGAAAAGGCAGCCAATCAGAGATCACCACAAAAGACTTTAAAAGTTCTGATCTTTCCTTTTTTTGTTGGCTGAGCACATGGCTAGCTGAGATGGGCTCTGAGCCACATGGCCTCATGGCCTAAGCCCATGGCAGAGAGATCACAGAATGGAACAAAGCCATGGAGTAATCAACAAGATACCAAACCGTGATAACAAAAGGTTGGGGGGAGCCAGTCTTGCCCAAAGGCCTACAAAGGATCCAAAAGGACTCTGAATTCCATCACAGAGACTGTAAGTTACCTTTGCATGTTATAGGTTAGGAAATGTTTAGTTAGTTTGCGTTAGATTATGATTTGTTTTGTTAAGTGCTCTGAATGAATGTATACTGTATAAACCTTAAGTTGAACCTGGGAATGTTTTGCCTTCTCAAGTAACATAGACTCCTGGAATTGAATAAAGCTTTCTATTATTTTCTAACCTGCCTCGAATTGCCTGCTTCTGGTCAGCTATCAAAACCTTCTCTAGATTAGAGAAAAGAGTTATTACTGTTTCTTTAACCCAGCCTGTCTAGTTTTCACTGCCTAGATGTGGAAAGGGGAGATAGAGTCAGTGAGTAGTGGTGGCTACCCTTATAGAAGGGATTTCTAGACTAGAAACCCTTTTTCAGGTTGTACAAATAAGCTGGAAGCCTTCCCTTCCTGCTCAAGAGAGGGCCAGCATATGACACCATTCGCAAGATCACTGGCACGGGAAGCTATCTGAGTTTGAAATCCACAAAGAGCAAGCCCACAAGAAAAGATAGTGGCCACAAGTGAATCACCTGCCTTATTATTCCCCCAAAGCTTGCTCCATTTCCCTCCTTTTTGTGCCTTGTTAAATGAGAGATGTGGAAGAGCAATCTTCTGCTTAAAAAAACTTTTTGCTCTGCTGCTCAAAAATAGCACTCGATCATGTCTGCGAAAAACAACAATGGCAGCTCCAGCCACTTCATCACTGGCAAATCCACCCCCATGCAAGTCTGACCAATCACGTTTTGACTTCCTGGATGTGCCCCAATTCAAATTGATTGTTCAAACAGGCTGCTATGTGCATTTTGGGGCATTTTAAAAAAAAAAATGCAAGAAACAGCAAAAGTTGTAATCATGAATTACTCGGAGTTTTCAGCCACACTCCTTCGCAATATGACAAATCCCAACAGGAGCTCATCTGGACAAAAGGTATTCTGCCCATATTCCAGGGCACCACAATTCAAGAAGGATATTGGCAACCTGGAACATGTCTAGAGGAGGGCAACCAAATTGGTAAAAGGTCTGGAAGCCATTCCCTATGAGGAGTGGCTTAGGGAGCTGGGTATGTTTAGCCTGGAGAAGCGAAGGTTAAGAGGTGATATGATAGCCATGTTTAAATATTTGAAGGGATGTCATACTGGGGATGGAGCAGGCTTTTTTTCTGCTGCTCCAGAGACGAGGACACAGAGCAATGGGTTCAAACTACAGGAAAAGAGAGTCCACCTAAACATTAGGAAGAACTTCCTGACAGTAAGAGCTGTTTGGCAGTAGAATACACTGCCTGGGAGTGTGGTGGAGTCTCCTTCTTTGGAGGTTTTTAAACAGCCATCTGTTGGGAACACTTTGATTGTGCATTCCTGCTTGGCAGGGGGTTGGACTAGATGGCCCATGTGGTCTCTTCCAGCTCTATGAATCTTATGATTCTAAATTTGTCTCCAACGTGCACAGCTGCACATGGTGTGTAACCCACACAGGCATGGCAAACACTGCATCTGGCACATCTCTACTGTTGAATAAGCCTAAAATTTATTCATTCAATCACACCAGGCTGATTTGCGACCCACCAGATGTTGACAAACTATGACTCCCATCATCTCTCACCACTGGTCAGTCTGGTTGGGACTGATAGGAACCAGAAGGCAGTAACATCTATGGACCCAAAGTTTATCCAACCCTGTCCTACCTTAAGAGTTCCTTCAATTTCCCAAACCGAATAGATAAGTAAGTGAGTACGTAGCTCTATTCTGCAGGAACAAATCCAGGCAAAAGGGAAAGTAGTTAAGAGGAACATGATTTTTAAAATGGGAAGGGGTTGGGGAAAAAAGCATGGAAATCATTAGGGTAGCCATGTATTTTCCACGAGGTATGTTTTATTTGCATATGCAAATTCCATCAAAATAGGATGCCCCCATTAATGGGTTTGCTAATTACATAATAATAGCCACCAATCTCCATATAGATCAGATGCCCAAACCTTGTAGCTATTAAGGAAATGGCGCTTTGTAATTAAGATGATCCTCATTTCCAGATGCCAATTAACGATCTAATTATTAGCCCCCTTTTCCTAATGCAAAATTAAGGATGTTCACCCTTATTAGTAAAAGTTCTTTTTCCCCTTTTTGTTTTTTAAACGTTGCTTAAAGAGAAATCGTCATGATAAGGGGGGAACCTGTAGAAATCCATCCCTACTGCTGAGGCGAAAAAGAAAATCCGTTTCAAAGAATCCTTGCAAAGACAACTTAGCTGTGACTAAAGGAAGAAGAAAGAAAAAAATGTTGTATGTTACTGTCTCCGGAAAGGATCTCAATGTAAATGCATCACTCATCCTTTTAACCTTACAGCCCTGAAGTGAGGTAGATTAGGCTGAGAGATAATGACTGCCATTATGATACTTTCATGGCTTTACTAAGAGGCAATGTGATGTAGTGGTTATATTTCTCTGAGGTCTGGAAAACAAGTCTTATGAGGAATGACTGAGGGAGCCAGGTATGTTTAGCTTGGAGAAGAGAAGGCTGAGAGGTGACATGACAGCCATCTCTAAATATCTGAAGGGATGATACGTAGAAAATGGAACAAGCTTATTTTCTGCTGCTCCAGAGACTAGAACATGGACCAGTGGGTTCAAACTGACAGTAAAGGCTGTTCAGCAGTGGAATATGCTGCCTGAGAATGTGATGGAGTCATCTTCTTTAGGAGTTTTTAAACAAAGGCTGGATGGCCATCTGTCGGGAATGCTTTGATTGTGCATTCCTGCATGGCAGAATGGGGTTGGACTGGATGGCCCTTGTGGTCTCTTCCAACTCTGTGATTCTATGAAAGTATAAGAAAAGATTCCACTTAAATATCAGGGGGAAGGAAAAAAACTTTTTTACTGTTAGAGATGTTTGGCAGTGCAATTGCCTGTCTTGGAGAATGTTTGACTCTCCATCTTTGGAGGTTGGATGGTCATCTTTCAGAAATGCTATAGTTGTGTATTCCTGCATGGCAGGGGGTTGAACTAGATGGCCCATGCAGTCTCTTCTAACCCATATGATTTATAGGGTCTTGGACTAGGATTTGGGAGATCCAGTTTCTCGTCTCCACTACACCATGAAACTCAATCTGTGAGCTTATAGGATGCAAATAACTGCCCTTGGTAAAATGCAATAAAAACTGGCTCACAAAGAGGGCATCTCGCAAAATGTCTGCAGCCAACAGCACTTTATTTATCTGTCCAGTAAGACAATATTTCCCCTGCTTATTGCTCACTACATTCAACTGCAGGCTGGCTTCCTTCCAGACCTTGTCCATCATACTTCCAGCTCTCAGGCTGATTAGCTTAAGACAGACAGGACATACCTATGTGGAGGTTAACATAGGGAACCCTGTTGGCGTCTTACACATGTGTTACGTTCCTCTACTGAAGCAACCGGACATTTTTGTTGGATGCAGAACAGCCGTATTCAATTCAAGGCGGTGGGAGTGGGGTTGTGGACACGGTGCCACCAGGCACACATGTGAATTGTGCATGGATGCACATGTGCCCTGGGTTGTGCATTCAAGTTCCATATCAAGAGTCTTGTTCCAGTTGTGCAATGTTGCCATGCAACACAAGGGTGGCACAGCACAATTTATGCTGAAGGTCATATGCAGGGATTCATGCAACACAACCCCGATGTAAGACTGTGGCCAGTAACTACGCTGAGTAGCACAACAGCAGCTATCAGAGAATGATGAAAGGGGTCAAAGAAACAAGAGGTGCCCTATTTATTGAGCATTTTTCCAGGGACGGTGGAAATGGCAGCACATTTAAGCTGGCACATGTAGTGGGTGACTAATGAAGGCCTACCTGCAGAAGAACAGAAGGCAATGGCAGCCAGGAAAGGGCCTTCTTGGCAGGAACTAACTTGGTCCATGGCACATCCATCATCCCATAACCCAACCCACCATCTCCACACTACAATTTGTCATTAATTATGCACATCAGCAAACCATTACTCTCCTTATGACAATGAAACACTTATTACCTAGTTAGTGGTGGGGGTGGCAGGTGAGGGAGAAATGCCTTTTCATTCCTTCTCCCCTAAATGTGTAGTCTAAACATGAGCCCACAGGGAAGAAACGTCCAGTTACAAAAGAAATGCATTTGTTCTTGTTTTCTCCTCATAAAGTGGATGAGGACTTGAAAACATGGGGTTGTCTAGACCTATGGTTCTTAACCTTTTCTTTACCAGGGACCTCCTTTAAATATCTTTTGTTGCCATGGACCCCCAAGACTAAACTCAAGATTTAAAGCTATAATAACAATAACAATAATACAATTACACCATCCATTAAACATTTCCTCAGAGGCACTGAAGGGGGAGGGAAGACTTCCCCCTGCTTTTTCCTGCAAACTTGTGGCTGGAGCAGATTGAATGGCAATGTGCAAGCCAAGCCAGCCAGACCTTGCCTTGGTTCCTGTCACATGGCCACTCCACTGCAGGCAGGAGGTGGGCCAAGCAGCCTTCAAGCCTTCGCAGACCCCCTGTGAAAACATCACAGCCCCCTGGGGGTCCCCGGACCACAGGTTAAGAACCACTGGACTAGACAGTCAAAATATTCTTTGTAGAATTCGCAGAGAATACAATCAGTTCCAATGAGATCCAAACTAGATTTGCGGTAATCAGAAGGGAGGCAAAAACTCTGCAAACCGCACAGTAAAAGGATTCGCAGTTTCCCCCAAAGTTTTCTGGAACATGTGCATGGATGAGCATTTTTGGACTCGTGGACATCAAATTTCGCATCGCTGTGCATTTTCGCTCCATTGCTCTTTATGAGCATGTGTGGACAATCAATTTGAACGAATGAGAATGGATGTGAATATGTGCACAACTATGAAGACAAAACAACCTCACTGCAAATGAGAGAAAATGTGCAGCCACTCACAGTAAATGGTCGCGTCTAGACAGGCCCCATGTCTGAAGCCAGAATGCTTGAAAATGAAACAGCATGCAAATCTCGCACCACCAATTTCATTCTTCATGCCCTTCTATTCCCCCGCCCACTCTTTTAACACCCTGCTAACCAAACAAGGAAACACGGTTTCAAACACATTAAATGTTGCACAGGGTTAACAAACCAATCTTGGCAAAAGAAGCCTCGTGTAATCTTATCCACTTTGAAATACAGGCAGCACGACATAGGGAAAACTTCTAAGGAAGTTGTATTCCATTACATTCCATGGTGTGTGTTTTTTGCTATTGTAACCTTGAGTATATATATGCTTGAGTGTAGTATGTAAAGAAAATTCAAGCAAGGATCTAGGAACTGGCCTCACAGATGCTGAATGACCGACCCATCAAGACAACGTGTGAAATCAATTTTGGCCACTATTTTCAAAACCACTCTCAAATTGCTCCAGTAGTAGAATGTGACACCTAATAAAGTGGCCCACATGGTTGATTTGTGCTCCCCTGACTGCTGGAGAGATTGTGGGGGTTTAGGCACCTTTTGACATATGTGGCAGTCATGCCCTGTGATAATCAGATTCTGGTTTTCCGTTGGAAACTGGAATTCAGGCAATTACAAACCACTCATTTATCCTGAGCCCTGAACTGGCATTATTAAACATTTTTACTAGTGATTTAGAAGACATCCATCAAAAAGATCTGATTACATCCCTGTTAGTAGCAACAAGAGCTAGAAATCACCAAAAGACAGCAAGAGCCAGGGACTATATGAAGTCGATGCCTGCTTCAAAAGGGTTTTCAACTTGATCCTGGCTGAAAAACTTAGTTGTCAAATCCAAACTGTGAAACATCATTCACACAGAGATGCAAAGAGTACCCCTTTCAACTCTTGATCCCTCCAGACTCACTTGCCCATCTTTTTTAAAAGCATAAAACAAGGATTAATCACCTTTCCTGGAAGCCTCCAGGACTGGCAATTTGCCTTTTTAAAATTGGTCACAGGGCCTTGATTCAAAAATGGCTGTTTCTTCAAAAGCAGAAGTGGGTGTCATAGAGGATGGGTTTTAATGTCTATGCCATGGTGGTTATAGGTTAATTCCATTACGTCTGAATGCCACAGAATCCTAGGGTTGAAAGGGACCACAAGGACCATCTGGTCCACCCTTCTGTCATGAATGAATATACAGTTAAAACAATCCTGAGAGATAGCCATCCAACCTCTGTCTAAAGACACCCAAAGAAAGAGAGACTACTGCCTTCCAAGGCAGTCTACTCCTCTCTCAACAGATCTTACTGTCAGGACATCTTCTTCCTAATGTTTAGGTAAAATCTCTTTCATTGAATCCATTGGTCCATCTCCTCATCTTTGGAGCATAAGAGCTCCTGAAGGTGTTTTGAAGTTGGGGGTGGAGACTTTTCCATGATGTGCCAGGGACCAGCAACATATTTGCACTCCACACGTATTTCTTTCTTTCTTGTTTAGAAATTCTCCAGAGACCAACAGCTGTAGAGGAACACTGGTCCAGGGATTATCACTTTGATTAGCTCTATTCCCTCTGGCTTCCCTTCAGATAATTAAAAGGGGCTAACGTCATCTCTCAACCTTCTCTTCTTCAAGTGAAGCATATACAGACCCCTGAGCCATTCCTCACAGGGCTTGGCTTCCACACGTTTCACCCTCTAAGTGGTTCTCCTCTGGACACATTCCATCTTACCGGTATCCTTCATAATCTGTGGTGCCCAGAACCACAAGTTCATAAAGAGGAGCCAGAGACCAAGACTGATGGAGAGAGATATCAAGAGAGAGCAACGCTATTGGCTTTATGTATTCTCTACTAATGGGCTTTCTAGAGGCCAAGAGGGAAACAGAAAGCTGGACAAGAAGAACCTCTGAGCATGCAATTCTATACGCTGGATCGGAGCAATGTAATAAAGAAATATGGAAGATGGAATTGGATCACCACCACCATGTGCACTGGATTTATGGAGCAGCCAAGGTGGAATCCCAAAGGATGTCTGCTCCAACCCATAAATAACTAAGTGAGGGCATGGGGCAAGACTTGAGTAGACTGGAGGGTATCATTAAAAGAACACAATAGAGTGGTTTCCCACCGCCTTGCTGTTCACAAGTTGTTCTGTAGAGTCACAAACTCTTAACACACATTAAGATCCTTAAAATTAGGTGGTAAGAGCTCATTAATATTGCCCAAGTAAATGGGCCTATTAAACCATCTTTAAGCAATATTGAAGCATAAATCTCCTTAAACTATATTTAATGACTGTACTTAAGATACATTATAAGCGACTCTTAATGAAACATTAGATAGCATTTTGGAGATGAAAATGAACAAAATCCAATACAATGTCTGTCCAGTTAACACACCCGAAAGCCACAGTCATGAAACACATTACTATCAAATGATTACTTCATTAGGACAAATATTTTTCTAATTATTCCTGATTTATGATATGGAAGCTTATAGATACTTTGACAGCATAACCAAAAAAGAGTTTCCTGGGGTCTGCAACATATGGGTGGCCTGCTATATATGTATATACATTTTAACACAGTTTAAAACTTTTTTATTTTGAAATGATACTGAATAGAGCCGTCAACTGATTATGGAGTGTTTTAAGTGATCAATCTCTCTCTCTCTCTCTCTCTCTGGCTTTTCTTCGCAAAGGAAGATTCAGGAAGGACTCATCCCGCGGTTTCTGCAAGCGCGCTGATGACTAAAAAGGCCAATCCGAGATAAACAAGTCCAGTTGCAGAAAGCACAGCAGAAGGCCTCCCTGGGTGATGTTTCCGGGTTGTGATTCTTTCTGCATTGTCATTTCTCTTCAAGACTTGTTCAGCGTGAGTTCTCAAATAAAGCTGCAGCATTGTGGATAGTGAGTCTCCATGCCTCCCGATGTGAGGCCAGGGCAGACCATTGTTGGTGATCAATTTGGCCGAGCCTGAGATGTTGTTTCAGGGAGTCCTTGTATCGCTTTTTTGGAGCACCCCTCTTATGCTGACCCATGGAAATGTGCCCTGCCCAGAGCAGATGTGTTCTCAATATCATGGCCTCAATGCTGGTGATCCCTGCTTGCTCAAGGACAGCAACATTCGTCACATAGTCAGTCCAGTGTATATTTAGGATTGCGCGTATACAGCACTGATGAAAGCGTTCGAGGAGTCGTAAGTGTTGGCGATAGCTGACCCATGTTTCAAACACGTAAAGGAGAACAGGCGCCTTCTTTGGAGGGTTTTAAGTAGAGGCTGGATGGCCATCTGTTGGGAATTCTTTGATTGTGCATTCCTGCATGGCAGGGGGTTGGACTGGATGGCCCTTGTGGTCTCTTCCAACCCTATGATTCTATGATTCTAAGATCAAGGATTTGTGCAAATTCAGTCTAGCTTGTGCATGGGATGCTACACCATGGTTTATTCCTAACCTGATCTTCATGATGCAACCTCATATGTTTACCTTATCTTTGGAAGGGACCTCCAAATGGGTGGGGAAACTTTGGCTCTATAGAAATGTTGGGCTTCCCGGTTTTGTTTTCAGCACAAGACCAGACCCCTTGGTCTTACAAAGCCAGGAGAATCACAGGGAGAATCACAGCTCACCAGCAAAGGAAGTTAAAGTGAAAAAGTCAGTTCAGTCCAGGTCATACACAGTCCAGCTAGAAATCCAGGCAAGAGTCCAAAGGGAGATCCAACAGTGTCGTCAGTAAACAAAGCAGGGTCTAAGGCTAGCAGGCAGCAGAAAAGGAACATGAGGCATAAATGTTGCTTCCACTAAGAAGGCTGGTTGTTCAGAAACAACTTCCTGAAGGACTATTTATGGGCTGTCTGCCTTCTGCAGGTGCTGTTTCATTGCTGAGCATTTTAGACATAAATGCTTGGAGCATCTCTACGCCTTCTTTTCTCGACAACACTCTACCAGGGTAGGCACTGCTAGGTCTATGCCTCTGTCTGTATCTGTGTCCATAACAGTGGGCTGTGCCTGATGAGGGGTGATGGTGGTCTCACCCTTTGTCTCTGGCACTGGCATATCTTCCTGTTGCTCTGTCTTCTGGTCTGATCATTCAGAGTCTGCATCAGGGTCCTGGAGGCATGGCATGGCATGACAATTCCACTCCCAGAGGTGTAGCTATTTATTTACTTTGGGACCCAAAGTAGTCCATAGTTCAAAGGTTCCTCACTGTTGCATTCTAACATTCTTGAATCCCTGGTTCAGTTTATCTCAGCAACGGGCAATCTCTCCCCTGCTGCCAATAATCTAACATTTAATAATTTTCCAGATCAACCCCAATTCAACTCCTGAGAACATCTACCAAGCAAGACAGGGCATGACCTGGAAATTTGTCAAAGCCAAAGCAAAAGAGGAGGGATGACAAAGACACCCCAAATAAAAATATCCACATTTTGTATAAATCGTGCCAGAGGGAGATCACGTCAAAACTGTCACCAGAAATAAGAACTTCTTTTTCTCTTCTACAAATCTGTATGACTAATTATGAGAAGTAACAAGAACATTAAACGGAATTTGACAACTTCCTTGGAAAAACCGAATGTACTGAGGAGGGTGGATAAAGCATGAAGGACTGAGCTTCCTAGTAGGGACTAAAATACATAATATCCTGCCGATGGTGAAGTGGCCAAAGCAAACCTATTCTGTAGTTTAACCCAGGTTCTGCAGTTTAGCGTATTTAATGCAGGTACGTAGTAGGATGTAAGGCTACTTCAAATGGCTCAAAACACAGCAGCTAGATTGACCGGCATCAGATAACTGCCACATTTTTTAACACTTTCACTATCTTCTTTTGCACTTCTGGGCACAGTTGCAATGTGCTGCTTTTAATCTAAAAACCATCTTTGTCTTGGGACTAGGATATCTCAAGGATTGCTTTCTATTATCCAAGCGTGGCTACTTAGATACTGAGATCCTCTGCAGAGCTGTACCCCACATTTTACCCTTCACTATTTTATTTTTTTTAACAATGGTCATTATTTTCAATGGTTAAGTCATAGAGTCTCAGAATTGGGAGGTAAGCTGAAGGTCATCACATCCAACTCCTTGTTCAGTACAGGATGGAAGATGCTGTTATGCCATCCCTGACAGATGCTTTGCAATTATAATGCTGCTCTCAAGTTTTAATTGTATTTTTTGTTTGCTTGTCTAATCACATGTTCCTTTTGTTTTATGTGAACTTTAAATGTTTTTACTGTACACCACGCCCAGTGGGCAAAGAATATAATTTGAAGGGAATAGGACCCAGCACCTCAGATAGCTCCCACAAAACTAGGAGTATAGTTGTCCCTTCACATTCGCTGGGGTTTGGTTCCAGGACCCCCCCGTGAATACCAAATCCATGAATACTCAAGTCCCATTATATGCAATGGCATAGCAAAATGGTGTCCCTTATATAAGGTGGCAAAATCAAGGTTTGCTTTTTGGATTATTATTTTTTAAGAATATTTTCAAGCCATGAATACTTAAAACTGTAAATGCCAAATCCATGAATGTGGAGGGACAACTGTAGTTCCTGTAAAACTATCCAAGGTGCTGAAAACTATGCCAAAACAGGCTCAGCATCTTGGATAGAGTATAACCCCCGAGTGGATGCACCACCCCAAAGTAACAGAGTCATCAGCCACAAAATGAAACTTACATTAGTGTTGATTTAGTGATTCCTGTTAATTTCAATAAGTCTACTTAAAAATCAGATTTAGCCCTTAATTCCTTATTAAACTTTTCTAATCCAGAGACATTGTCCATGGCAGTGGCTCTTAACCTTTTCTTTACCAGGGACACCCCTTTAAATATTTTTTGTTGCCGCTGACCCCAAAGACTTAACTCAAGATTTAAAATAACAACAACAACAACAACAATAATACAATTGCACCATCCATTAATTGCATACAATTGCATTTTCCCTCGGAGGCACTGGAGGGGGAGGGAAGACTTTTCTCCTGCTTTTTCCTGCAAGTTTGTGGCTGGAGTGGATTGAATGACAATGTGCAGGCCAAGCCAGCCAGCCAGCCAGCCAGCCAACACCTTGGCTCCTGTCATGTGGACACTCTACTTCAGGCAGGAGGTGGGCTGAGCAGCCTTCAAACCTTCATGGATCCTTTGTGATGACATTGGGGCCCCATGGGGGTCCCCGGACCACAGGTTAAGAACCACTGGTTCATAGTATTTGAAGGCTGAGAGAATAGCATATATGTTGTCAGGAGTGGTGAGGAGGAGCAGAAAGACCAATGATTCAGAGCAGTGATAAAAGGTAAATGACAAATTGTTAGCACTCTTTAGCAGAGCCTTTCTCCAAATTGGTAGTTTCCAGATGTGCTAAACTACAAATTCCACCATCCCCAGACAGCAAATGATTCCGAGATTGGGAGTCCAAATCATCTGGAATCTGTCAGATTGGGGAAAACAACTCAAAAGTACTCAAAGAGCCTATAAATTAATAACAAATTGTACCATTTGGGGGCAGCAGAGCCAACTACTGTAACATATGGCATAATTCTTTTGAAACTCATAATTTCGTAACGTAACAAATAATTTAATTCATTAAAAATTTATCATCACAACACAAACTGAATTAGGCATTGGAGTGTTCAAACTAACATTTTTTAATGAATTAGGTTTTTTTCTATTTATGTTCCAGCTCTGTTCTTGAACACTGGCTATGCCAATGAGGGGTAAATGGGAACTGGAATCCCAAGAATATCTGCATAGCCAATTACAAGACCACACACGCACACAGGGTGCATGAAAGTGAAGAAAGTTCGTCAACAGATCAAACTGCTGCAAACCCTCTCTCTAAAACACCTCTTCAATTACCAAAAGTGGATTATTGAAAAGAGCTGCCATGAAACCTGTCAAGATGGTGCAGGCTGCAATGGGAGATGCAAGATACAAAACAGAATAAAAATACCATTTTGCCACACTAGTCATTAAAAGAAAATCCTTCTCGATTAGAGGGAAAGCCATTGCAACTAGCTTATTTCATTTGTTCTGCACGGATCCGCTCTCCAAAACGAGAGGACAATTCTGTCGCATTTTTATCTAAGTGCACGAATTTATGCATTATGTATTTTTCATCAACATCCATTTCCCTCACTCACCAGAATTGATTTTTATTTTATTTTTCTTTTAATATCAGAGAGACTTTGTAATGAACAATAGCCAATGTGTTACATTATTCTTCATCAAACCTCCAAAGGAAGGCAGGAGAGAAAGAGACTCTGTTATATTATAATTGCAGTTGGTCAATGTAATGTAGTAGATTAAATTCCCTCTGTGTGTGTGTGTGTTTTAACACATCATAAAACAGCATGATAAGGCAGCTATAATTTTTTTTTAATTTTACTCCGAATTCCATCACACACATCATATACAAGCACCGAAAGGGGAAAAAATGTGTGAAAAGTAATTTTGCATAATCAGTACACGCCATCTGGAACAATTAAACGATTTCTATAGAACTATGAGGATCAGTCATATCTCCTTATTAAAGATCAGAAATTATACAAGTAATAAATCCTCGAAAAAACTATGCGTGCTCTCGCCTGTCAACGCTATTTTAACTTCAGATACTGAAGAATGCTTGATAAGGCTGAAAAGAAGAGATTAATATATGCAAATTACATTGAGCATTTAAAATCCCCTGCAACTGTCTCCAGTTTTTCTGTCCCTTATTGCTGCGTTTATGTTTTATTCATCTATTCACCCAACTCACCTGTCACTTCATAAGCTATAATATTATGGGGGTATTATTAACCAGCATAAAGCCCTCTCTTTAATTGGAAAGCTTCATTGCATTTTCCAATTATTTGGACTAAATTAAAAGCAGATGTACATAGTTTAATAAGGAGTCTAATATCAGTTCCGGGAAATCAAAATTCATTGTCATTACTGTGAGGCAATACTTTTGCAAACTGTACTTCTTTTTCTGGGAGGGTGTTCTTTTTTTTTTCCTCCAAAGGAAATCTGTCTCAGCAATCTGTTAATTGTCATTCCGTTAATAACTGTTTAAATATCCAAATGGCATAGCAGCATCCTATTAAAAAAAAATTAAAATGGCAGGGCGCATACAAGAAAAACAAATAAGGCTCTAGATTCCCGATAAGGCAAGAGAACTCCCGCAACTGGTACATGATGTGCACCAGTATGCACAAAGCCACACAATGAATGGATGTGGGATGGAGTCTGGATCTCGAACCCATTGTTGGTCAAGACTTAGGTAATCAGAATGTAAAATGACCATTTCCTACACCCATCCAGAGACTTTTCTGACTGACTCATAGACTCAATTAAAAAAAAAATGCTAAGTCTCTTTTTCTAGCCTTGTGAACCCCTAGATGTTCCAAATTATGGAATCTTAGAGCTGGAAGGGGCCATAAGGGCCATCTAGTCCAACCCCTGCCATGCAGGAATACACGACAGCACTCCTGAAAGATCCGCATCCAACCACTGTTTAAAGACCTCCAAAGAAGGAGATCCAACCACCTTTTGAAGTAGTCCATTCCACTGTGAAACAGTTCTTATAGTAAAGAAGTCCTTCTTAATGTTTAGACGGTATTGCTCTTCTTGTAATTTGAATCCACTCCTTCGTGTTAGAGCAGCAGAAAACGAGGTTGCTTTACCTTGTCCATGACATCCCTTCAGGTATTTAAAGATAGCTATCCTGTCACATCTTAGTCTTTTCTTCAATTTATAAACACCCAGCTCCCTATGTTGATCCTCAAAAGGTTGGGTTTCCAGACGGATAATTTCCATTGGCCTGGGTCAGTTTGGCCAGTGGTCAGCAGGTCAAGAGTGCTAAGTGTAGCATTCTTCATGCACCCCCTACTTAGTAAGCTTAGGAGAGGAGGGAGTTTGTTTAAAATGAGGTTACATTTCCCACGCTAAGCAAGAGTGCTAAGGCAGCAGTAAGACGGAGACTGCTTGGTAGGCAGGGCCATTGTGATGAAGAAGTCCCTGAATTTTAAATGGGTTTGTAATTTGTAGACCCAACATGACTCAGTGGTTAGAGCATGGGTAGGAATCACATGCCCCTCCAGATGATGTTTGACTGCAAGTCCCATCAGCTCTAGCCAGTAGAGAAGAATGCGGAGAGTTGCAGCTAATTTGGAAAGCTGTATGAGTCCCACTTCTGGATTCAAGTGGATTTGGGAGAACCGGGTCGTATTAGTCTTCACTGAACAGTGAAATTCATGGGTGACCCTGGAACAGACACTTTTTCATTGGGTAACCCTGGAACAGGTCACTTTGAGGATTAGATGGATGGAGGAGAGATCACTGGAGGAAAAGCAGGATATAAATGAAACACCACCATAACTAATCAGACATGCAGCAGTGACTGCCTGCATGAGATATCTAAGCAAAGGAGGCTGGATTCCAGCTCATCTGAGCATTCCAGAAAGGCTCCCACGCTCTGGAATTCTCTTCCATGGGAAGCTAGGCTGCCACAGTTCTCCACTCTTCTTTCCTGGGCAGTCAAAGACATGTACAGTTGTCCCTCTATATCCACGGATTTAATGGCTCTTAAATCTACTTTGTTTTTGGCAGAAACCCTCTTATAACAGAAATTTGTTGTTGTGTGCCTTCAAGTCACTTCTGATTTATGGCGACCCTAAGGGACTTAGCTTAAATTCAAATATCACCATTAAATGCACAGATAAGTGAAGGGTAATAGTCCTCCTTAACAAGACTATCTACAAGAAGTGACGCCAACCATTACATTTAATTTTAAAAAAAATTTTTTTAGTTATTTATACCCCGCTCTCCAGCCACAAGGCTATCAGAGCGGCTTACAAATTGTTTTAAGCAATAGCTATTTACACATCTACACTGTATTAAACAGTTTCCAATGTGTGTTAGCTAATTGCCCCCCACAAGCCGGGTACTCAATTTACCGACCTACGAAAGGATGGAAGGCTGAATGAACCTTGGAGCCTGCTGGAATCGAACTTGCAACATGGTGGCTTGCAGTACTGGCACCTTAAACTCAAACATGATCCTACTCCTTCTATAAATCCGATCATTAAAACTACAGTTGTCCCCACGTATCCACGGTTTTGGTATCCACGGATTTAGGTATCCACAGCTTGAAAATATTCTTTAAAAAATAATAATAATCCCAAAAGCAAACCTTGATTTTGCCATCTTATATAAGGGACACCATTTTGCTATGCCATTGCATATAATGGGACTTGAGTATTCATGGATTTTGGTATCCACAGAGGTCCTGGAACCAAACCCCAGAGAATATGAAGGGACAACTGTAATTATTTGTAGGGAGGCTTCTTTTTTTTATTGGAGGGGAGGAAGGGGTGCTTTATTTTTAACTTTTGCATGCTTTGATTTCATGTGGTTTATAATCTATCATTTCCATGTGATGTTTTCAACTGTACTGGAACGTTTTATCATTTCTAGCTGATTGTTTTCATGAGTTGCCTTGGGTCTCACTTTGGGAGAAAGGCAGCATATAAATGAAATAAATAACAACCCTTCCTACTCTTACATGGGACCATTTCGCCTGTTTCCTGCCTTCTGCCTCCCACTGGATAATCCACTCCCTAAATTCAGACGCTGGTCTTGTAACTATAACAACCAGAACACTGTACCGGGAAAATGTCTAATAACTATGAGCTGTAGAACTCAGTCCCGAAAGAGAGAGGGAAAGTATGCTCAGGCATATTTCTGACAGCAAATCAAAGCATCCACTAATTAGGGGGAAAAAAGGTGGGGGGTTCTCAAGCATTTTCCACCATGCTTTTATGTAATTGCAAAAGATCTGGATCAACATCAGTTAATGATATCCAATGTGGTATAACAATATCCAGTAAGTGAATAGTATTAAAACTGGGGTGGGGGGGAGTAGAGACACACAATGTACAGCCCCCCCATCCATTCTTGGACTTACTGTTTATAAGTGAAACCATGGATAGTAACAAACCCTATTAAAATAAAGGACTTCCAGTACAAACATACCATAGAGTTGCATTGGAGGACCTAGCAATTCCTAGAGAGGGCACCTCTTTAGGCATTTTCCAGAGCAACTCTATGGCACGTGTCCCCCATTTTGTGTTCCTTGGATAACAAACTGTGGTTATTGCTCTATTTTAGAATCTTAGAATCCTAGAGTTGGAAGAGACCACAAGGGCCACCTAGTCTGACCCTTTGCCATGCAGGAATACACAATCAAAGCATTCCCGACAGATGGTCATTCAGCTTAGGTTTAAAAACCTCCAAAGAAAGAGACTCCACCACACTCCCAGGCAGCACGTTCCATTTCTGAACAGCAGCTCTTACTGTCAGGACATTCTTCCTCATGTTTAGGTGGAGTCTCTTTTCCTGTAGTTTGAACCCATTGCTCCATGTCCTAGTCTCTGGAGAATCAGAAAACAAGCTTGCTCCATCCTCAGTATGGCATCCCTTCAAATATTTAAACATGGCTTGCTCTATTGTAGCAAGGAGTTAAAGCAGAGGTGGGGAATGAGGAGTGCTTCAAGACATTTTTGTACTTCAACTCCCATCATCAGGCCTAGCCACTAATAAATAATGATGAGGAATGATATCATCGAACAAAATTTGGAAGGTCACATGATCCCATCCCTTGATTAAAGGGAATTCAAGTCTTTTCTATACAAAAGGAAAATAATACGAACTTGTCTGAAAAGTTCTTTCAGACAACCCTCCATTGATTTCTTAGGGTTGTTTTTTCAATAGCTGTTGTTATATTTAAGAGGTACAATTTGGGGCACATTTCAAATTGAGTATTATAAATTTCTTGCATCATCTTATGTATTTTTAGCCAGAATCTTTTAACCACTGTGCAACTCCACCACATGTGGTAGAGTGTACCCGATTCTTTCCCGCATTTCCAACATTGGTTCTCTTTTATTTTGTACATTTTGCTGATTCTAGTTGGGGTTAGGTACCATCTATTAACTATTTTGAAATGGTTTTCTTTCAATGATAGGCAAGCGGTGAACATATTCGTAGTCTTCTATGCTTTCTCCCATTCTTCTATGCTTATTATTTCTCCTAAACCTATAGCCCATTTACTCATTGCATCCATTACAATCTCAGATTCTAATTCCCTTTCCAGTAGCAAGTTGTATATCCAGGTTATAATTTTCTGCGGCACACCCCAAATTATCTTATCCAATTCATTTTCTTGAGCTTCAAAATCGTAATTCTTTTTATCTTCTTGGAACTTATTTTTGAGCTGTAAATATTTAAACCAATTCATTGATATGCCCATTTCTTCCAATTCCTCTCATGTTCTCATATTTGTACCTCTCTCTCTCATCCAGTTTTCCTGGTCTATTAATTCTTTGTACCTTATCCATACCTTGGATTCATCCCATCTTCCTAACATGGCTTCATGTGGGGAGATCCAATTGGGTAGTTTAGTATAAAATTTTGCTTTAATCTTCAACCAGATCCTCAAAAGGGCTTTCCTCACCACATGGTTGCTGAAATCTTTGTTTATTCAGATTTACCATACACTAGGTACGCGTGCCAACCGTATCTCAGCGAAAATCCCTCCAAAATTAAAGTTCGGTCATCACTAAGTTTAATCCAGCTTTGCAACCAATTCATTCCGCAAGTCAAATAATATAATTTCAAGTTTGTCAGTGAGGCGCCTCCTGAATTCTTATTTGCCGTCAAGGTAGACCACTTGATTCTTGGTTTTCTCCGGTTCCAAATGAATTTCTTCAAATCTGTTATCCAATGTTGTATTATCTTATCATTTTGCAGAATTGGAAGATTTTGGAACAGATATAGACATCTAGGTAATATGTTCATCTTAATCGTGTTTATTCTCCCCAACAGGGAAAGATCCAATTTATTCCCTCTTTCTAAATCTTTCTTAATTTCCGACCACAGCTTCTGTCTCAATAGTTTTTTGGTAAGACTGCACGCATGAGAAGCCATATCCATTTGTTGTTCAAACGGGCATGTCTGCAAATCAAGATGGCGGCCGCGAGTGAATTACTCACATTTTTATTGTCACCAATTGTCATCAATGAATAACTTTTTAAAAGCACATCTAAGGTGCGAAAGTGAGATATTCCACCTAAATAAACAGAAGGAGGGGGAAGGCTGTTTCATCGCCTCAGCACATGATTGCTACAGCGAAAATCCAAAATGGCAGTTTTGGGCACTTGCCTTGTTAGTAACCTCTGCCCCCTGCACACATCCAACCAATCAGCTTTCCACTTCCACTCTTATCAGGAATGCACATAAAAGCAAATCAGTCATTCCAATGAGCGGGAATGTGCATTCCCCACAGAGCTTTATTAAAAATATGGGGAAAGCCACCAAAGATTTTCCTGTTGAGTTTTTGCCCCCCCCTCATTCCGAATACAACGGATTGATGCGGGATGGCATTTAGACAAATCATATTCTCCTCAAACTCTATGAGGAGTATTTTTGCCATTTAGACAAGCCCTGCCACACCATGTTGGCTCAAGCCTAACACACACTCAGAAAAAACACTGTAATAACAAGAGCCAGAAACTATGTTTTAAGCTGAAGGCAATTCTTTCACAGTGAATTAAAACAATGGCCTCTCTTTCTTTTCTTCCTCCATTCAAAATTACCTCTGTTAATAATGGTGGCATACTGTGCCTAGTGAACTATTTAATTATCTTTGAAAAGCGAGGAGCGGGTGGAGAGATGAATCAAAACAACAGTTTTGGAAGGGGTAAAAATATATGGCTAAACCCTGATGAAAATGTCTATTCTCATCACAGACAGATAAAAGATACCTTTTAAAAATGCCTATAGTATTGGGCAATGAGAGAACCAGCGTCCCCACCTAACCTTTTTTGGCAACATGGGAAAAAATTATAGAGGAGAAGGAGAATCGAAGATTTTTAGCCCTTCCTCCTTTTCAAAGCAAATGGAGAATGGACAATTTTTCTATTCAAGCTGCCACCAACCCTCATTAATCAACGCCAAAGTACTTTAAAAAGACCCAGAATGGAGACAAAGGTGCCACCAAACTATTGGCGCAATATTTAATTTTCCATGCCAATTGCTATTTCAGAATTTGGACATTATCTTATTGCAATGTTTTGGCCAGGAGACTTTTTTTCCAAAGTTTCATTTATGGACACATGCATGTACGTACATACGTACATACGTACACACAGACAGATTTAACCACAGATGTGAGGGAAATAAATAAATGCCTGCTATGATTGTATTTCTGTATGATACAGAAATACAATCACAGGCATGTGTTTAGCACTTCAAGAAACCTACTGTTATAAGGTTTATGGAGGGAAACAAATAGGTTAGAGTGACATTTTTTGGAAGTTCCTTCATCACTAACAAGAAATGTTTTATGAGCAGCATTCAATTTTTTATCACTAAGCTCTGTCACAGCACTGTTAGCTGCTTCAAAAGGCACAATAGTGACCTCTCCTGGCATATTACAAGCACTACAAGTGGAATGATGCAAGTTTGTTATTACTACACCAAGCAAAACAATTTGACCTGCGGACATGTACCCATTTCTCAACCAGCACATTCAGTTTTATTTGCATTCCCAAAAGCTGCTGCTTTCCAACTATGTATGGTCAAGACTAAAAATGCTCAAGCTAGGTACAGTCTGCCTTCTGTATCCACAGATCTGTACCCACAGCTTGAAATTAAAAAAAAAAAATCCAAGAAGCGAACCTTGATTTTCCCACTTTTCATAAGGAACACAGTTTTACTATGCCACTGTCTATAATGGGACTTGAGCATCTACGGATTTTGGTATCCACCGGGGTCCTGGAACCAAACTGCATTGGATACCAAGGGCCCACTGTACATAGATACAGAGTGGAATTCTGTTGGTGTCTTATGCACGGGTAAGTGTCCCTCACTGAAGCAAATGGACACTGATGTCCAATGTGGAATGGCCATGTTCAGTTCAAGATTGAGGAAGTGCGGTTGCACATGCAGCACTATTTTGCATGGATGTTCCATAAGAATGCACATTTGAGTTACATACTGGGTTCCACAGTTGGTGTCTTAGTTCAATTGCGTACTGTTGCCATTCAACATAAGGGTTGCATAGCACAATTAATGCACAGCTCTGCTTGTGGAGATGTAGGCTACACAACCCCAGTGTAGGAACGTCTCTCTCTCTCTCTCTCTCTGGCTTTTCTTCGCAAATGAAGATTCAGGAAGGACTCATCCCATGCTTTCTGCAAGCACGCTGATGACTAAAAAGGCCAATCCAAGATAAACAAGTCCGGTTGCAGAAAGCACAGCAGAAGGTCTCCTTGGGTGATGTTTAGGACTCATCTATATGAGGGGGGAAATGTGGATAGATATGCACTAATGCAAAATCGAAGCAGCTCTTATTTGTCTTAATGGTTTCCTGGCAAAATGGCAGGCATGTGAAGCTATTCATTTTTGCTGTCCCATTGGGAATGCCTGCAAATTAATTGCATTTTTATTGTTGCCAGTTGCTACCGCCAAACAGCATTTTTTTAAAAAAGCATATCTAAGGTGCAAAAGTGCGATATTCCACCTAAATAATTTTTTTAAAACAAAAAGGAAAAGACTGTTTCATCACCTGAGTGCATGATCACTAAAGCTAAAATCCAAGATGGTGGTTCCGGACACTTGCCTTGCTAGCAAGCTCCGCCCCCTGTCCACATCTGACCAATCAGCTTCCAATTCTGCTCTTCCACAAATGCAAACAAATGCGACTCTGAACATCCAAATGAACGACAATGTGCATTCTCTACCGAGCTTTTTTAAAAATACAGGAAAAGCCACAAAGGCTTTCCTGGCAGAGTTTACAGTGGATTTGGCCCCCCTCCTTCTGAATAGTGAGATTCGATGTGGAATGCCATTTGGGCAGGTAAGATTCCTAGTGAATTCCATGCGGGTTATTTTGACAGTTGAGACAACTCCTCCGTCATAGCATTATTAAGAAACTGTAGGATTCAGGTCTGGAACCCCAACAGACAGAAAAAGAACATACAAAGGACACTCCTGGAGCAATAGAGTATACAGTAGGCTGGCTCTACCTAGAATTTAAAATTGATGTAGTATAGTCATTAATGTGTTAGACTAGAACTTGGGAAATCCATGATTTGCCTAGAACCTGGGAAATCCATGTGTATTCCTGCTTGGCAGGGGGTTGAACTAGATGGCCCTTGTGGTCTCTTCCAACTCTATATGATTCTATGATTCTATAAAATGCAGCAAATGACTGGACCAGCCACACTCTCTCACTCTGATCTCACAGGGTTGCAGAGGCACAGAAGGCCAAAACTATGCACTAAGCCTCACGGCATAGCCTGGATGAGACAAGAAGTATCTCAGAAGGTCAAGGTGGTCAAATTATCAACAGGGCCAAGAATGCCATGCTATTAGTGGATCGCCCCAAGAATGTCATGTTATCAGCCGATCGCTAGATCTGTGGTGCCATAAAATAACCAGGGCATGCAAGCAGCACCTGCAGCAGTGCAGGAGAGTGGGTGGAAGGAGGCAGGGGGTACATGCTGGCGAGATGAAAACCAGCTCTCTGGGTAACAAAGGAGCTCAGTCTGGCATCATTCATTGTCTCGTAGACAATGCTGAGACAAATCTGTGGAATAATGAGCTCCTTTTCAGGGAGCTGACAGATCTGTTTCATCTCTAGTCTAATCTATGGGACCTAATGTTCTTTACAGTGAAGGCAGCCAAGATCTCCATCTTCAGTTTGCGGTGCCTTTTGTAGTGTGTTTTTTAAAAGTCAGCAGTTCCCTGGAGGCAGCAGGAAAACACAGGTGAGATGAACAGGAAAGAAGACTTCCAAGAGAGGGTATCAGATGGGTGGACCAGAATGAAGAGACCCCTGCCAGGGTCGCTGGAACTACTGGTGAGAGGGGAGCTATAAGGCTGGCAATATATTTATATTACTCCCTGGAGCTTAAGGTGCTGTATGCTTACCTTTAATCATGATTTCAAAAGGCTAAAACATATCAAAAAATTAGAATAATGGCCACATTGGTGCCAAGCGGCCCTCCAGTGGGAGGGTGATCTATAATTGGGGCGGGGGGCACAGTGGGGAAGGTCTTTTGAATTCTCAATTTTGGTTGTTTGGGTTAAAGCTACTAATCTTTACTCCCCTGCCCCAACCCCCCAAAATGCCTATTGTTGGGAATGTTATTCCTTGGCTGAAAAGGGCTATAATGAATTGTTAGACAACCAATCAGATGGTGAGGATCATCTTAATGACCTTTTCGCAAATGCTAAAGGAGGCACGAATACCAAAAGAGCATTCCCAACTAACACTGAGCTAGCCCTGCTCATGTACAATTGGTCCGTAATACTTTTTGAAAACACTAGCGTCCGGCTGATTACGAAGAGAACAGAACATCTTGCGACTCAAAACAGCTTTTGTTTCGAGCCAAAACAATTTTTGGAAGCAAGACTAAAACCGCATCCCTTTGGGACCGTTAACATATTGCCCTGAAACAAGCTGCTTATTAACTTCACCACAAAAGCTGCCAAGGTATTAAAAAGCACATCCATTTAGCAGCCGAAACTTTTGATGGAATATCTGCACACCTCAATGTGGCAGCTTTGTAAAAAAGAATGCCATCCAGTGCCCAATGGCAGATAGAGGGAAGTCCTGTTGAAATCATTGGGGTAGAAAAAACTACGATTAAGCAGATTTCAACCAAATTACAAATATTAGAATGCATTTTTCTGGTACTATTAAGTTACGTTTAAATAACGCCTGGCAGTCTTCTTGGGACTTGCACCTTCGTAAATGGCCTTACATGTGCGTAAAATTGATTTAAGTAGTTTTGCAATGTCCATATTCACCTAGGATGCCACAGCATTACAATGCACCGAGCATCTGTTGTGTAATGGTGGAGTATAGTGTCTAGATCAAGGGAAGTAATAGTGCCATTCTATTCTGCTTTGGTCAGACCTCACCTGGAATACTGTGTCCAGTTCTAGGCATCACATTTCAGGAAGGATATTGAGAAGCTGGAACGTGTCCAGAGGAGGGCAACCAAAGTAGTGGGAAGTTTGGAAGCCATGCCCCATGAGGAGTGGCTTAGGGAGCTGGGTATGTTTAGCCTGGGGAAGAGAAGGTTAAGAGCCATGTTTAAATATTTGAAGGGATATCATATTGAAGATGGAGCAAGCTTGTTTTCTGTTGCTCCAGAGACTATCACACGAAGCAATAGGTTCAAACTACAGGAAAAGAGATTCCACCTAAACGTTAGGAAGAACTTCCTGACAGTAAGAGCTGTTTGGCAGTGGAATGCACTGCCTGGGAGTGTGGTGGAGTCTCCTTCTTAAACAGAGGCTGGACGGCCATCTGCCGAAAATGCTTTGATTGTCCAGGGCAGGGGGTTGCACCAATGGCAATGCCTCCATTTCACTTCCCTTTCTCTTGCGCTCCCCCCAGCCCTTTGTTTAATTGCAGGTTGTAAGTACCTCAGGGCAGGGATTTGTCCTCTTACAGTCATAAAGACCAACATACAGTAGCACCCCCACATCCGCTGATTCAATTATTCGCAGACGGCGACAGTGGGGGGGGTGGACGGGGGAAGGAGGAGTAGATCTGCCTCCCTTCTCCCCCAGGATAGCTCCCATGGTAGGAATGGCAACAGGGGGTGTTCACTATTATCTGTGGGGGGCCCTGGAACTAATCCCCCATGGATACAGGGGTCCTACTGTATATTTATAAGTGAACAGCAGACATCATCATTGTTGTCCCTTACACTGAAAGCCTAAAAAGGATGTCAACCAATGAAAGGCATTTTAGTTGATTAGGTGTATGTTTTTAAGCAATTAATTAAGTTTAACTAAATCTGCATGTTTCCAAAACTCCAAGACAGGTGCCGTTTTGTGGCACTAACCCAAGCATGATGATTTACAATATAGGACACAAAGGTCTGAATCTTATTGAATAGTCCCAGCTAGAATATACACATTGAATCAATTGGATTTCCCTACGTGCTGATTCAATGGATGTACTCTAACTGAAACCAGTAGAATGCAGGCTATCTATTCTTGCCTGCAAATTTTCTTGCTTTGAAATGCTGTCAAGTTGATTTTGATGTGCAATGACCCTATGAATGAGAGACCTCCATGAGCCTCAGTCAACAACAGCCCTGCTCTGGTCTTGCAAATTCAGAGCCATGGCTTCCTTGACTGAATCTATCCACCTGCAATGCCTCTTTTCCTACTAACTTCTACCTTATCAGGCACAGGAGTACAGGTCAACAACCCCTGTATCCACGAGGGCTACATTTCAAACACATCCTGTGGATACCTGAAACCATGGATAATGGAAAACTTATTATTTTCAATGAGAATGCCAAAGCTTGACCATAGAGTCACATTGGAGGACCCAGAAATGCCTAGAGAGAACATATTTTTTCAGACATGGATAAGTGTAACTGTGGATACTGAATCCATGGATACGTGGGTCAACCTGTATATGATTTCCTTCTTCATTCCTCAGGAGGGTAAGATGTCAGAATCAAAAGCACCTCAGTTTTCAAACCAAACCGGAAAAAACCCCGAGTCCTCTGATTAATCAACTAAAGCTCGAGTTGATTAATCTACCAATGAAACTTATTAAATGCTGCAGATCTCTTCCAGAAAGGGTTATTAACATATAATTTACAGTCCCTTTCTCCCCCGAAAGAAACAAGACACTATAAATGCCACATTCGTTTTAATAATACACACTGGGCTTGGCGCCCAAACATCTGCGAAAAGGTAAAAAACCGTGCTCCCCTCCCACACCCACTTCTTACCACTGGGTCCCCTCTTCTCTGATCCACACCAGAGCTTATTGTTTCTTAAGTGACGGAAGGTTTAATCAAGAAAGCAGGCAATTCATCAATCCCAACAAGGCCGCCTGCGTGGGGCTGACAGCCCCCACATGGCTTGATACAGTGGAAAAAACCCGGCCACCTGTCAGCTGCCAACCTTTTCCGTCAGGATATACAAACCATACACCCAGATCAATCCTCCAGACCTTCCCGCCAGTCCCTCCCTTCCCCCTGATTATGTCCTCCTTTATGTACGACAGCCGTCCCCTGTTATTGGCGGGGACAGACGGGGAGAGACAAGCCAAGCCACGACTGTTTATGCACCATCGTAAAAATTTATGCACCCTTAAAGTGACTTATTCCCCCTTCTGTTTGACTTCCATTATTATAAATAATCTCCCTCCTTCCAACTTCGTTCAGGAGTCTGCTACACTCCCGTGCTTTATTATCTCTCCTTCCAGGGTAAAAATGTTTGCCCTTTGCCACATTCTCTTCTTTTCCCCCTCTTTTCTGCTTGCTGCAGTTGTCTGGATAAGACAAACTGCTCTGACACAAGAAGTCCCAAAATACATGGATCTGAACAGCTACTTCTAATTAAGGTCCTGTCTAAACTGTGAAAATAATCCTAATGGAATCTGAATGGAAGGTGATCTGTTTATATGGACATCTGTATCAATACGTTTCATTCAGGAGGGCAGCCGAATCCACCATAAACTCCATCTGGGAAGCTTTCAGGGCTTTTCTGGAGTTTTAAAAAAGCTCCGTAAGGGATGCGAATGTCTAATCGTTAAGATAGTCGCATTCGTATTGCTGCGATGAGGCAGTGCCAGGTGATTGGCTGAATGTGCATGGGGGGCGGGGCTTGCAAACAGGGAAAGCACCTGTTCCCAAAATTTGGATCTCCAGATGTTCTGGACCTCAGATCCCAGAATTCCTGACTATTAGCCAAGCTGGCTGGGGCTGCTAGGAATCAAAGTACAAAACACCCAGACAACCAACGTTTGGGAACCGCTGTTTTAAAGTAAGATTTTCAATGGTTTTAATTCTGTCACTATTTAATACAGTTGTCCCTTCATATTCGTTGGGGGTTTGGTTCCAGGAACCCCCCCCCCCGTGGATACCAAAATCCGTGAATACTCACGTCCCATTATATGCAATGGCATAGCAAAATGGTGTCCCTTATATAAGATGGCAAAATCAAGGCTTGCTGTTTGGATTGTTATTTTTTAAAGAATATTTTCAAGCCGTGAATACTTAAATCCGTGGATACCAAAATCCATGAATACTCAAGTCCCAGTATATGCAATGGCACAGCAAAATGGTGTCCCTTATATCAGATGGCAAAATCAAGGTTTGCTTTTTGGATTATTATTTTTTAAAGAATATTTTCAAGCTGTGAATACTTAAATCCATGAATAGCAAATCTGTGGATACGGAGGGACAACTGTACTGATTTATTCTTAATTGTGTATGTTTTTAACTTTATGTATCTTATGTAATTTCCTGGTTTTTTGTAATCCTCCTTGGGTTCCAGTCCGAGAGGAAGGCGAGATATAAAATAAAGTGATAGATGGATGGAAATGCAGAGGGTGTCAGAAATACAGTAGGACCCCGTATCTGTGGGGGTTCAGTTCCCGGACTTACTGCGGATACTGGAAACCATGAATAACAGCGAATGCCATTGAAAATAATGGGACTTCTGGTTTAAAATACCATAGAGTTGCCTTGGAGGACCTAGAAAATGTCTAGAGAGGATGCCTCTCCAGGTATTTTCTAGGAAGACTCTATGGTATGTGTTATGTTTTCTGTCCCATGGATAACTGAAACCGCGGATGTTGGCTCTGCGGATATGGGGGTCCTAATGTACTAGTCCCTTGTGGGAGTTTTTTAATGGTCCCATTTATTTATTTCTGAGATTACTAGAGATCAAAGCACAATGTGGGTAAAACTGGTCAAGAGCCTCCTTAAACCCATACTCCTTCATGTATGTGTGTGCTCCTTCAAGTCATCTGTCGACTTATGGTGACCCCATGAATTTCATAGGATTTGCTTAGGCAAGAAATACTCAAGAGATAGTTTGCCATTGCCTTCCTCTGAAATGTAGCCTACACCATCTAGTATTCCTTGGTGGTCTCCCATCCAAGTATTAACCACAGCCGACCATGCTTAGCTTCCAAGATCAAATGGGACCTAGTGCCTTAGGTTATTTAGGCCATATGATGCTCCTTCACCCAACCATAATTTAAATACTACCTTCATGTTCTACTTCTGCACTTCCCCAAGAGGTCTGGCTGTGGACACAGGATACTGGCTTGGCTGCATCTTTAATCTGACCCGGCCAGAGTAAAGGGGTTCAGGAGGGGTTGGATTCTCTCACACACAGCCCCCACACCAGGGAAACCTATGAATGACCCACAGAGTTGTGATTTCAAAGGGGTGGGACGGGGGGGGGCAAAGAATAATAAAAAGCACCCAACAACAATTCACGACTTCCTTCCACTACTCTCCCCTCCGGGATCATCACCAGGGCAACGCTTCCTCTCCGCTCATTTCCAAATCCATTAGACCACCCGAGTAACAAGGAAAAACGAAAACTGACATGAATTATGCCATTGTTATATCCCATCTATTTAGAAACCTACAGCGGCAGTGTTGAGCAAAAAGATTACTGTTTGAACGGCCCTTTCATTAAGGTACATGAGTTAACGCCATGTTCTTCAGTTATAAGTGTCACTCACCATTAATATATTTTATTTTAATTTTTTTTTATTTTAAAAAAAGGAGTAGAAAAACAGCCGACGGCCTGTTTCGGGAATAGGGCCTGTGCTCCATTACCATTCATGGCTTGTTTCACTTGTTTGCTTTTGAGAAGTCCCAACTGCTCTTATCAGGACCAAAGGGGGAAAAAAAAAATAAGTATGCAAGAGATTGCTTTCTCCATCAATTCCAGCACACTTTTTCTAACCATGACAATTCAGATGCTTCCAGAAAGCTAATAAAGAAGTTATGATGGCCAGTCCAAGTTTGTCTAGCATCTAGTGTTAACTGATATACTGGTCCTGTCTATGAAAGTTCCATTAGTTTATTGTGGCCAATACCTATTGCTCCTTCCCAACACAGGTGACTTGGGACACTAAATACGAGATGCAGGACAGGACCACCAGAGATTAGAACCCATGGGTTATTATTAATTGTGCTATATTATTTTAAAAAATATTCCTGAATGTAAATAACATTTTCTCTTGAGACTTTAGGGTAATTTTGTGAGCACGTTCCAAGTAACAATATAGACATTTATTGCAACATTTCTGCATACTATATTATTCCCTCCCATGTCATCCTTGTAGAAGGGGAACACTGAACAAGGGAGAGGGGCATGTAAGAAATGGAAGCCTGCGGCATGATGCTTTATGGTGTATAGATGAGTATCAGAAAGAAAAGCCTTCTTGCAAAGATGCTGGAGCATGGAAGGGGAGCGAATACATGAGGGATGAGAGAAACAGGTGTTCACATGCCTGCTTCCAGAACTTGGAAATGGACTCTGACTCAGAGATTGAAGCAGTGGACATGCCAGGACCTGCTGAACCAGAACAAGAGGATGTTCCAGAGCCACGGGCATCAGAGACAGACAATAGTACAGTACCAGCTCTTGTAGAGGGTCTTGATCCCCTTCAGATACAGAGGACAACTTACCTTCATAGCATGGAGACAACAAAAGGAGGACTTTAAGCGGTCTCAGCGTATTTATAGGAAGCAGCAATTAGTTAAGCATCAGCTGCATTAGCTGTTTAGCTATAAATATGCAACACTGCCCTCCAAGCATTGTCGAAGATTTTCTGACTTACCTGGTAACCTATTGTGTTCCTGCTCATTGTGTTGGTCCTGGACTGTGTTTGTTACTCTGAACTCTCTTTGCCTGACTTGGATTCTGCTGGACTACTCTGAACTCTGTTTGCCAGACCAATGCCTTGTCATTTGGATTTTGCACATGAACCCGTATTTGCTTGCTAGTAAAGTAAGTGTCTGACTTCACACTGCCTTGATTCCTTTTCCTGTAATTAGCTTGACTGCGCTGTGCCTTTGCTACCAGCTGTGTAGTAATCAGCCTTTGGCTGGTTGCCCGGACAGTGTTGGGACAGGAGTGGAGGAAGAGAACCACATGGAGAATGAGCAGAGAGAGAGAAACACAGAAAACTCAAAGCAGATGGAGAGGGGAGAGATAAAACAGAGTGGTTTGACCAAAAGGCACACTAAAGAAATAGGACAGCGAGACTGGAAAGATGAGAGGAAGAGAGCACAGGACACCAGAGGAAGACAGTGATGAAGAGTCAACAGGACAACAGAAGACTGAGAAGAGATGAAGAAGAATTTGACAGATGTAAAATTGAGAGCACCACCAAGGAGGAAGGGAGTGTATGGAAATGAGCAGCTGGGGAGAGAGGAAGAAGAAACAGCAAGCTTCAAAGGTGGCCTGACCAAAAGTAATAGGATCCCTAAAACTAGTGATCATTTGATGGGCTATAATTCATAGTTAATTTCCAACATTTCAGCAAGCAGACCTGGCTGAACAAGATTACGTGCAAAAGGGATCTAGGAGTCCTAGTAGACCACAAGTTGAACATGAGTCAACAGTGTGATGCGGCAGCTAAAAAGGCCAATGTGATTTTGAGCTGTATCAAAAGAAGTATAGTGTCTAGATCAAGGGAAGTAATAGTGCCGCTCTATTCTGCCTTGGTCAGACCTCACTTAGAATACTGTGTCCAGTTCTGGGCACCACAATTCAAAAAGGATATTGACAAACTGGAGCGTGTCCAGAGAAGGGCAACTAAAATGGTGAAAGGTCTGGAAACCATGCCTTATGAGGAGAGACTTAGGGAGCTGGGTATGTTTAGCCTGGAAAAAAGACAGTTAAGAGGTGATATGATAGCCCTGTTTAAGTATTTGAAGGGGTGTCACGTTGAGGATGGAGCAGGCTTGTTTTCTGCTGCTCCAGAGACTGGAACACGGAGCAATGGATGCAAGCTCCAGGAACAGAGATTCCACCTCAACATTAGGAGGAACTTTTTGACAGTAAGAGCTGTTCAGCAGTGGAACACACTCCCTCGGAGTGTGGTGGGGTCTCCTTCCTTAGAGGTCTTTAAACAGAGGCTGGATGGCCATCTATCGGGGATGCTTTGATCAAGATTTCCTGCATGGCAGGGGGTTGGACTGGATGGCCCTCATGGTCTCTTCCAACTCTACAATTCTATGATTCTATGACCCCGAACAGAGATGATACAATTACCTGTGCTGCACAGTCTACCCAGTGTTAATGACTGGAGTTTTGAACAATCAACTATTCAGGTTCAACTGAAGAAATTATGAATCAGTGAAATATTGTAGGATAGTTTAGCACATTCCAAGTAGTGCCACTTTTTGTAACTGTGCTATTGTGTAACTGTGCTATTGTGACATTCTGTTGGTCTGTTTGAAAATGCTCTCAGAGCACTTATCATTACTGGAACCTTAGCTGCTTTCTTTTCCTGAATCTCCATTTGTAGGTTTTGATGCTGACAATGCTGAATACTACTTTTATTATTACTAGCTGTACCTGGCGTAACATATGTCGTTATTTTATCCCACTCCTCCAACATGCTTCATGCGGGGGGGGGGGAGAGATCAAGTTCTGCCAGTTTCTCAGGAAAGGAAGCCCAGTTGGGCTTTACTCCTGAGTAAACCGACCTGAGATTGCAGTGTGGGCCCCTGAGGCAGCCGTGAGACATCTGGCTCCAGCGGCGTGTGTGGGGTTCAGCTAAACAGCCCAGAAGAGGGAGGAAGAAACCCTTTACTCACGAGTAAATCCCCACAGACCTGCCCAGTGACCCACTTGGGGCCTGCAGCTAGTGGAAATGTTCCACACATTTCTGCTCCCAGTGTGCTGATTGGCCGGCCAACAGAGAGCTTTGATTGGTTGGGAAGTTTCCTGAGCGGCCAATCAGCACGCTGGGAACGGCAACATACCCAAGAGAATTATATATGTAGATTTTCCTTGGTTTTTTTCCAGGCTGTGAAGCCATGTTCTGGAATAGTTTCTTTCTGACATTTCGCCTGCATCTGTGGCTGGCATCTTCATTCTCTGAAGATGCCAGCCACAGATGCAGGCGAAACGTCAGAAAGAAACTATTCCAGAACACGGCCTCACAGCCTGGAAAAAGACCAAGGAACATCTATGGATGCCAGCTGTGAAAGCCTTCAACTTTACAGTATATGTAGATTATTTTGCAGTTGTAGTAATACGCAACTTAGACATTTTAAAAAGAAATGTATTTATTTTTCTTAAAACAGAAATAGTAACCAAGCTTCTGTGATGATTATTAAATTAAGTTATGCCTTTGGTGGAAGTTAAGGAGGTTTTTGCTGTGGTACAATCCACGCCACTCAGTCCGAATGGGAATTAAAGATATGAAATCATATACGCATGTGAGAATGTGCCCACATATTTCAATATCAGGCATTCTAAGATGTGTGAAGACCCTAGAAGACAAGATGACTAAACTGAGACTGTCATACTTTGGCCATATCACGAGAAGCCATGACTCACTAGGAAAGACAATAAGGCTTAGTAAGGTAGAAGGCAGTAGGAAAAGAGGAAGACTGCATTACAGATGGATGGACTCCATCAAGGAAGCCGTGGGCCTAAGTTTGGAAGACCTTCGCTGGGCTGTTGACGACAGGGTGACTTGGAGGTCTCTCACTCATAGGGTCGCTATAAATTGAAGTCAATTTGACCACAATTAGCAACAACATTAAGTGCAAGTGGCTATGGACACCTTTGCTTATTTTAGTGCATGATTAGATTGCAATTAGTCATTAAAAATAAAGAAATAAATGTATTTGCACTGAAACAAACTACTGACTGGTTCATCTCTCTTCTTCCAAGTATTGCTGCTACAATTGCTGTTACAGATATCACTGCTGAGGGTGTATTTATAGATGAAGGTTTTTGTTTCCTGCTTCCTTCCTTTGTGTGTCTATTTCTTTGTAACTGCATTCATTCCCCTTGGGGTTTTCCAGAATTCGTGCAGCTGTTTCCTCCTCTCCCCGGCTCAAAACAGCGAGAGAGATGGCAAAGGTGTGTGAAGTCATGGACAGGTTTTTTTCCACATGCATTCCAGTAAGCGTTTTAATGAAGTAATATAACTGTAATTTCAATGCCAAGTTCAAGGCAGCATAATTAAGGATACATCCTCGTTTCAATGCAAATGTAATTAATTTAAGGGTTGTGGGTTTTTTAAAAGCAGTTTAGGATGAACATAATATAGTGGTGCTTTCCCACTAACTTTTCAATCTCTGAGCACTATTAACAAAAAAGGAGGGAAAGGACCCTCCATATTCAGTTGCAGTATATCTGCAGTTATCAAACTGTGGGGGAAAACAACATGGGGCAGCTGTTGATTGAAACCACTGCCACATTTTAAGCAAGTGAGTTCTATTACATTAAAACAGTCTATTAACATGGGTAATTCATACACAGGCGGCAATCTAACATCCCCTCAGGGTAGCATAAATATCCACAGGTGGAGATATGCCAAACCAGCACTACGCAATCCTTTTGCAGGATAGTAACATTGCTCAACACATGCAATTGGCTGGATGTCCATGTGCAATGCACAACTAGAATGTGCAATGCACAACAAGAATGTGCAATGTACAATTAGAATGTGCAATGCAATGCACAACTCCTGATAGGTAACCTCAGTGGACAACACTGCAGTATGCACAACTCTGTTGATGTCAACTGAATACATCTGTCGCACCAAGGTGAATAATACACCCCATGTGCAGAACATGACTTGAGCATGGATATGCCACTAACAGAATGTCAGCCATCATATGTCTGAAAGCCCAGAGAAGTCAGCCATGCAAGCAAAAGGTCAAAATGCTTCGTAGGGCCCTGGGAGGCTAAGTCATAAATGGAGGGGGAAATGCACCACTAGCCCAAGACTCCTGGGACAATTTAGTGCAGGATGGAGCCTTTATTTAGGCTGAATCCACACTATACCAATATTCCAGTTTGAAACTTTGTTATTTGCTATAAGCTCCTTCCTGTGGAATGCTGGGATTTGTAGTTTGGCGAGAAGGCTAAAGACCTTGTAAAGCTACAAATCCCAGTATTCAATAGGAAAAAGCCATGACAAGCCCATTTCAAATTGGATTATTTGTGTAGTGTGGATTCAGCCTTAGACTTGATTTCACACGGCCCTCAGATTAATTTGAAAGGCTACTTGGAAGGGGTATCATAGAAAAATAAAAAGGGAGAAGGGTGTTCCCACTATTTGCTCAGCCCCACAACAACACCCAGTGTTGTTGGTGGTTCTCAACAGATTATCCAAAGTAAATGTTACATTTTATAGGAAAACGATGACCCAATATATATACAGCAAACTTGACCCATACTGATCCCAGATCCATGGGTATGTAGTCCCCACGGGAGGTGAAGAACATGCTACAATAACATGAAAAAAAAATCCTTTCTGGTCCTTGAGGTATCCAACAAAAGCCTCGAAATATCCATATTGTTCACGATGATCAGCCAGGAGAGATTAGAGCACAGGGCACAGACTTATATAAGCCCCCCACCTTCGCCGATATTTCACAAGAAAAGATCCTCTTGCAAAATTCCCAGTTCGCTGCCATAATCTTGCGGTGGTTGCAGCAATGCAACCACTGTGAGATTCGGCAAACCACCCAGTGCAGGCCAACAGGTGGCTCAGCCGTGAGCAGGCGCCAGCGTGTCATTGTGATGGGTCACCCTCAGCTGGGCATGGTTGCAGGAGGGGGAGCATGGTGTCAAGAGAAAGCCAGATGCCCACATTGGTGTAAAAACAGGCCACAAGCTCTATTAAAAAAATCTTATTAATAAAAACCAAGCCCTGATTTCAGGGGAGGGGGGAAACACCACTGACTTCTATTCTTAACAGTTCAGGATAATTTCAGGTCTTGAGGTTTCTGGGTGCAAACCTGACACCTAGGGATGGCCCCTGGTGAGATTATTAAGCAGTATGTATTAAGTACCAACCACAGGTACTCATAGCTGGTCACTTAAACCCGTCCAACACCCCCTCTTTTTTAAAAAAAACATTTTTTGCTGTTTAGAAATTAAGAGAGAAGTCTTCGGTAAAGGGGCTGTTCCCATCTCAAATGAAATGAGGTGATTCCTTCTCATCTATGCAGGGAGATAGGATTTAAATCTAGCCTGCCTGCTTTGAGCCAGAAGATGGATGCAGAGCAGAGGGTGAGTCCTGGCACCAAAATGACTGGGAAGGAAGGCGAAAGCTAACTTAAATATAGAGACAATTTGAAAGTCTTTTCAAATTGTTTCAAGAAATGAATGAAGCCTTGGAAATTGTAGAAAGCTACTGTTCTACAAGCTGAGGTGGGGGGGGGGATTTTCACACAGACTGGAGCTGACCCCACCAAACTTGGAGAATTTTCACCGTCATCTCCCATGGAAACTGGAGACACAGGGCCAGGTTGTGAGATCTGGCAACCATACTCACCATCCCTCTCCAAACAAAGATGTAGATTTATGTGTTTCTCCTGCACACACACACACTTTGTGGTAAGCCACAATTACAAGCAACAGCTAGATGACACCAAAAAGACAAGTCTACAACATCTCAAAACTAGGACCGACTGGCAGATCAGAGACATGCAGTGGGTAGTTCTACAGTCACTAGTCACAACAGCCATGCACAACCTCCATGTTCAGAAGCAATGTGCCTCTAAGGACTATATGCAAGAGACTAACAACAGGAGAGGGTGTAGTGGGGAGCTGACAGGTACACAGAGAGAAGGCTAGAAACAAGACACACTGGCTGACTGTAGCACTCAGCTAACAGCTACTACGGTCAACATGAGGCTTCTAACGTAGAGGCTGCTTTTGAAGTATCACTTAAATATGCCTAAAAGCTTTATTCTGCCATCTTCTGCAGCATTTACACACATTTGGGGTTTGATGCATCCTCTCATGGTCCAGAAAGCACAGTAAACCCAAGTGACTCTTTGAGCTACTTGTATGGCTTTTGATTAACGTCAGTACATAACAAATAACTTCAGTAACAAATACAACCTCTGGCTTACCTGATATGGCATACAAATTGGAATGCTGGTACTCAAAGTCTGGCCGAGTGCCCTGCCCCTTTCCTCGAAAACTGGCAGGCAGCGTCAGAGATATATGCCTAGAGAGGAAAAGAAACGGCACCATTATTACAGCTCAACGCTGCTCGTGGATGTGCCTTCAAGTTGCCTGTCGACTTATGGCGACCCTATGAACTTCACAGGGCTTTCTCAGGCAAGGAATATTCAGAGGTGGTTTTGACAGTTCCTTCCTCTGAAATAGAGCCTACAGCAGCTAGTATTTGTTGGTGGTCTCCCATCCAAGTACTAATCAGGACTGACCTTGCTTAGCTTTCAAGATCAGACAGAGTCTGGTGCCTTTAGGGCAGCTTTTCTCAACCCTTTTATCCTGGAGAAACCCTTGAAATAATTTTCAGGTCTCAGGGAACCTCTGCATAAACATTATTCTATATACTGCTATTGATTTCCCCCCACAATCACAATCTCTTGAGGAACCCCTAGCAACCTCTTGGGGGAACCCTAGGCTTCCAGGGAACCCTGGTTGAGAAACATTGCTTTAGGATATTTAGATTTATATATACTAAACTCTGTGTGTGTGTGTACCTTCAAGTCATATGTCATCTTATGGCGACCCCATGAATTTCAGAGGGTTTTCTTAGGCAAGGAATTCTCAGAGGTGGTTTTGACAGTTCCTCTGAAAAATAACCCACAGCACCTGGTATTCATTGGCAGTCTCCCACCCAATTACTAACCATAGCTGACCCTGCTTAGCTTCCAAGATCAGACAAGACCTGGTGTCTTTAGGTATTGAGTTCAACAGTCTAACAGGGAAAGGTGATAGAAGCCCTAGCTACAGGCACAACCAAGCAATGCTGCCAAGACTGGCTTCAAAAGACAATACTGTACTGTGATTGGAGTTCAACCATGCTGGCCTTCTTGATGGTATCACTTTGGAAACCACTCTCTGTTAGGTTTCCTCTCTTTTTAGCTGGTTTGAAAAACCCATGTGTTCAGTTTGAAGTCCAGTCTTCAACAGATATGACATTTCAGCTGGTTTATAATCAGAAACAAATGGGCCATCACTTCATTGGAAATTGTCTATGAAATACCACCACAGATTTGGTAGGTGTACAATCCAGCGGAAAGGTTGTTTTCAGATCCCCATCTAAATCACGTTGGGTTCAATTTTAACTTTCAAGTAAATCAACTCATACACTTTCCACCTTTCGGGAGGTAACCATACTCTCAACCAACAGAGCCAAATATTTGCAGATAAAGGAAAACAAACCTTAATACATGCATATTAAACAGTGCAAAGGGGTGGGTTGATGGGTTAACCTATTTTAAAAGGAATCAGAGTCTTCTAAGAGAGGTAATTCACCCCTTTTGACAAAAAAAGGGTTGAATCCGGGGGGACTGAGGGCCACAAATATATTCTTGGGGGCGTGAGGAGTCCCCGTGCTATAAGTGGTTGACCCCTACTTTACACTGTAGATACAGGTCAACCCCCATATCTGTGGGGTATACGCTCCAAGAACCCTGAAACAGTGCATAATAGGGAACCCTATTATTTTCAATGAGACAAATGCCAGAAGTTGACCATAGAATCGCATTGGAGGACCTAGAAATGGTTAGAGAGGACATATTTTTCCAGATGTGGATAAGTGAAACTGTGGATGCTGAATCTGTGGATAGGGAGGTCAGCCTGTATTAGTTTTATATTTATTTCCCTTACAAGAATACACACACAAACAAAAGCGTAGCCCAACTTATGAAAATCCCAAGTTCCTAAATACATATTGTGATGTGAAAGCAGCTTGGCAACATATGGCATATCAATTACTCGTTTCAATTCCAACATGCACCCAGGAACAAAAGCGGGGAGGAGGCAAAAAGGGAGTGCAAAACGGCAAGCAAGACGCCAGAACAATCAGGAAACAACGGCTGCGTCAAGACGAACAGCGACCGCTGGAGTTCTGAATACAATTAATCATCATTCCGAGCAACGGGAAGCCGTAGTGACATGCACGCTGCATTTGAATATTTAATTAGGGTGAAGTTCTTCATCAAATTATCGCAAAACAGAGCAGTTGTGGGGGGGAGTAACTCGGTTCTATTAAACACCCCCCCCCCCCCCGCAATCTCAATCAGGCCATGGCTTGAACAGCGTTGCAGACCTGCTGGAAACAGCAGGAAGAATTCCAATGTGGTGTGAAGCCTTTAGCAAAATGGGATATGGAGTTATCACTGGAGACGGTTTGTTAGAAGCGCATCAGACCGGAGGGCACCTCACTGATCTTAAGCGAAGAAATCCAACGCTCAAGTGAAGGAGGTTAATTTAAGGGATTGCATCTTTATTTCAGCGTCATCTTCTATTCCAGCTATGACTACTGTTAGCATTTATTAAGTGAAGGAGGCTCTGCCTCATTTGTGAATAGGGATGTGATCCAAAAATCACGGATGGCCCACTACAAAAGGGACAAATTTCACTTCTACAGCAGGCTGCCCCACTGCATTTTCAGCCAAAAATTGCTACCAAAAGTCTAACCCCCTGCCCTGCAGAAACACACAATCAAAGCACGCCCAACAGGTGAACATGTGAACTACTGTACAGGTGTCTGTAATCAGAGATGGTCTGAGATTCCAATAAACAGAAGTTCTATTCCAACGGAGGTTCGCCAAAATATAATAAAATGCAGTCATCCCTTCACATTCGCGGGAGTTAGGGGCAGACAACCCCCGTGAATGTGAAAAAACCACAAATAAGAAATGAGCCAGTGGGTGGGAGGCTTTCCACCACCCCTTCCCAAAGCAGTGACAGGCTTCGTGAGAAGCCCGTCGGTGCCATGGGAAGGGGGGGGTGGAGTTTGGGCAGGTGGGAGACTTTCCGCAAATAGTCAAAACCGCAAATGTGAAAGTTGTGAATGTGGAGAGGCAACTGTAAAATAAATCTGGACAGTGCCAATGGTTGGGGGGGGGGGAATGAGATGGCCCAAGGTTCAAACATCTTACCCCTCTCGAAGTGGATCCAACACTCACAAACATTATTTTTTCCAGTGCCATCTCCTTTATTCTGTTCCCCAAACTTAAGATCTTCCTGTCTAGAATTCTTAACTTCCCGTATGCGGTACAGGATGAGACAGAAGAATGCGGTGGGAAGTGAAAGGAGGAAGGGGGGAAAGAAAGAAAAATGTCTTTTAATGAGGTACAATACAGTTTCCAGCCTCTCTGGAGCCACAATTAGAGCAAATTAATTCAAGTGGTATTTTGACACAGTGGCCGAACGCACAGAGGACGCACAACGCGTTTGCAGCTCTGCCTGCCATACAGCAATGGCAGTGAGGAGAGGGAAGCAGAAAACGCACAGCGCCAATTTGCATGTGCAGCATGCCAGCAGTGCACCACTCGCCGCCACCCCAGCCCACCAGTGTGAGAAGTTGCTACTGAAAGATATTAAAAGTAATTACTAGGACAGGACTTTCAGAGAATTTCTAATGTTAAGATATATATTGGCGGGGGGGGGGAGGCCGGGAGAGAAGCTGGAAGGCTCTCCTTAATAGGAACCAACTCCAATTATCATTTTTACTAACATAAGCAAAAATAAGAATATTCTCCCACTAGGAGGAAAGGAGAAGGGATCCTCTAAGAAAAAAGGAGAAACATTGCACCAGGCCTAAGCAATGCTAATGAACAAAGAGAGGCCCACCTTTCCACTTCCTTTGCCTATCAAAAACCAAAATCTACTCATAGGAAGGTGATGTCCCAATCCATGGTACAGCAGGCTCAGGGAGAGCAGGGAGATGAAAGCATTGCTCCCCCCATAGGGTTGCCAGATTGAAAACTGGAGAGGGGTTCTATACCTTTTTAATGGTCCAAGTTACCCGAAGGACCGTATTTTCCTTTAAGAACCTGCCTGTGTTTTGAGATCTGCTGGGGAAGCCCTCCTCTCTGCCCCACCAGCTTCACAGCTACATGTGGTGAGAACATGAGTGAGGACCTTCTCAGTGGCTAACTCCCAAGTTCTGAAACTCCCTTCCCAGAGAGATGAACTAGCACCCCCTCTACTTTCTTTCCATGGACAGTTGAAAGAAGGCCCTCCTGTTTCAACAGGCCTTTGGGGATTGACTGTTTAGGTGGGGCAGGCCTTGCACAATGTGCTGGATGTTTATCTTGTGCTGGTGTGTATGTAAGGGTTTAAGTTTTAACTTGTTTTTTTATTTATGGTTTAATCACTTACATTTTTAACTATGTATTTTTTAATCTGTTGTGAGTTGTTTTATGTCCCAGACTGGGGAACAGGTAGAAGAAGATGATGATGATGAAGAAGTTGTTGTTGAAGTTGTTGTACAGAATAGGAAATTTCAGCAAATTTCACTTTGTGCAATTTTTTGCACAAACATGAAAATTTTGCACAATAAGTCCCAAACTATGAACAGTCTTTGAAAATTGTGCCATACTTTCTTGTAACATGAAAAACATTGTTAAAACTTCTCATTTTTTCAAGACAAAAATTAGCAAAGAATTACATCCCTAGCAGAAACACACTGAGCTGGACCGGCTGGCTGCACATTGCCATCAAACTGTCATGTATTGGCTTCTTCAGACCACCAGTTTCAGAGTTAAAAAGAGAAAACTTTATTGGTACAGTAATCCAAAGAGCTAACCCTACATCTTTGTTGCTCAGAATGAAATCTAACTAACAAGTAGTAAACTAAAAGTATTCTATTATCTACAAAATCTGGCAGGCTATACAGTCATTGGCTATCCATCATCCCCACCCTCAATACCCAGTCTCCGCTTACTTTTCCCATAGCTGAGGCCAGGTACCAGCTTTATCACTTATCAAACCATCACCAACAGAGCACATACTCTCTTTTCCCAGGGAAAGTGTGTATGTAACTAGCTGGACCTGGTGTATCATACAGCGTTAAAAAACTCCCCAAAAAACTCATGGTAGACCTCACAACAACTGTGTAAGGTAGGCTGGGGATTTAAATTTCTCCCCCACTTCTCAGTGTTCCACACTTTTTCTGGAATTGCTGAGAGTGACTCGCCCTGTTACCCTGCTGCAGCTGCCACCAGTTAACTGCCTGGCTCCGGCCCAGTGGCACCAGTGGCATCCTGCTGTCACCATCAGTTGACTGCCTGGATCCCATTGCAACCCATGACTGATGAGTGGCTGAGGGAGTGAGAGGAGGGAGGGTCCCTTGTGTGGCGGTGATGCAGATTGAGGGGATTGTGATGTGGAGAGGGAATTTGCATGTGGATGGTGATTGGTTGGGTGTGTTTCCTGAGCAGCCAATCAGCACACTGGAAAGGCAACATACCCAAGAGAATTATAGATATAGATGTATGTAATGACTAAATGGAGCCCTGGTGATGCAGTGGTTAAATGCCGGTACTGCAAGTCACCACGTTGCAAGTTCGATTCCAGAGGGCTCCAAGGTTCACTCAGCCTTCCATCTTTTCATAGGTCGGTAAAATGAGTACCTGGATTGTGGTGGCAATTAGCTAATACACATTGGAAACTGCTTAATGAAGTGTAGATGTGTAAATTGCTATTGCTTAAAAACAATTTGTAAGCCGCTCTGATAGCCATTGTGGCTGAAGGGCGGGGTATAATATAAATACCTAATTAAATTAACATTAAAATTAAATTAAATGCTCGTTAGCAAGTACAAAAGAATAGAAACACAACTAGCCATAGAGAGAGAGAACAAAACTGAACTTGGCAGGAAAAGGCCATGCCCAGGACCGATCCTGACACAAACCAAGTCAGATGCCAATTATTAAGGTTGAGAGCAATCAGTTTATGACTTTTGATCTACTATACTCCAACAGACAAACCTGAATGCTCCACAAGGCCCAGGGAAAGCAACATCTGAAGGAAAGCAAAAAGAGGTTGCAAGACTCCATGACAGAGGCAATGAATGGCTTCTAGGTCATGGGGGCAGGGAACCCACACTAGGTTTTATTTCAGACTTTAAAGCAGCTATTCAAGGTGCTGAACTCTTTTGCTATAATAGATTCAACATGTTGGAAAGCACCTTAAAAAGAGAGGATAAAAACAAGATTGGCAACTTCAGGTCACTAGACCAGAGCAGATATTTTTTCCAAGCTCTACCCTAGGAGTTGCTCAACTTCAACTCCTAGAAGCCCAAGTCAGTACAGTCAATGGTCAGGGATTGTTGAAACTGTAGCCTGAAAACATCTGAGATGACAAGTTTCAGAAGTAATGTCCTATGACTTTGGCAAGCAAGCTAAGAATGATGGCTGGCATTCTCCTTGGGACTTGCACTTTCGTAAATGGCTTGGCATTTGTGCAAAATTGAATCGAGTAGTTTGCAACATCCATATTCACCTATAGGCTGTCATGACGTTACAATGTATGGGCATCTGTTGTGCAACTGTGGAGTGACTGGTGCACAATAAGCACCAATGTGCCTCGGAGCACTCCTCAGTGCACACCTGGACACTGGCTAGGAAGCGTGTGAGCACAACAGTAATGCCTGATGCACATCCAAAGTGACTGATGCACATTGGAATACTCTTGCCATGCTTGGATGTGCATCTTTGCAATTTACTAATGGACTTTCGTTGCATTTCTGCCTATGAAGAGTGGTTTAGGGAGCTGGGTATGTTCAGTCTCGGGAAGAATGGGTTAAGAGGGGACATGATAGCTGTGTTTAAATATCTGAAGGGATGTCATACTGAGGATGGGGCAAACTTGTTTTTTATTCCTCCAGAGACTAGGACACGGAGCAATGGGTTCAAACTACAGGAAAAGAGATTCCACCTAAACATTAGGAAGAACTTGCTGATAGTAAGAGCTGTTTGGAAGCGGAATACACTGCCTGGGGGTGGGGTGGAGTCTCCTTCTTTGGAGGTTTTTAAACAGAGGCTGGATGGCCATCTGTCGGGGATGCTTTGATTGTGTATTCCTGCATGGCAGAGGGTTGGACTAGATGGCCCTTGTGGTCTCTTCCAACTCTATGATTCTTTTATTCTTACAAAACGTTACAAAACGTTACAAAACGTAGACTATGATGAAGGACCTTGGCCTATATAGATGTGCTGGCGGGGGGTGAACCCTGTTGTTGTTGATGATGATGATGATGATGATGATGTCACTGTTGTGTGCCTTCAAGTCATTTCTGACTCATGGCAACCCTAAGGCAACCTTATCACGGGGTTGTCTTGGCAGAATTTGTTCAGAGGGTCCCTTTCCCTTCCTCTGAGGCTGTGACTTGTCCAAGATCACCCAGAGGGTTTCTATGGCCAGGGGTGGGATTTGAACTCTGTTCTCCAGAGTCGTAGTCTAACATTCAAGTCACTACACTACACTGGCTGATCATTAAATTAGGAGGATTATTTATTTTATGTGTTATTGTTGTTTGAGTTTGATTTTTTTTTTCAAAAATGCGAACTCCCTTGGATAGGCTATCTCCTACAAGGCCAAGTAAGAAATCTTTAGCAAATTACAGTAATACTTCACCACAGAGCTCTGAGGTTCAAACTTTCTGCTACAATTAACTGTGATCTGAGTGAGAGGTGCTTGTTCTAACCTGTTCTTCCCATATCCTGCAAGTAAAACATTAACCATCCTGTCAAAGAGCTACAAAATTCTTCCCCCGGGAATGACCAGTAACTTGCTTAGTGCTCATGGATCAGAGCCAGAGGAGCAGGGAGCAAACAGAGAAAAGACACATTATATTGGAATGCAAAGGCTGAAAAAAATCTGCAACCCTTTGTCAAGCAGGACATGAAAAAAAACCGTATGTCTTTTTGCAAAGCAAGAGTACTGCATGCCATTTCCTAGAGCAGAGGCTCTTAACCTTTTTGTTACCAGGAACTCCTTTTAAGTATCTTTTGTTGTGTAGACCCCCAAGACTTAACTCAAGATTTAAAACCTGGTAATAATAATAATAATAATACATTTACACCATCCATTAAACCTTCCTTAAGAGGCACTGGAGGGGGAGGGAAGACTTTTCTCCTGCTTCTTCCTGCAAGTTTGTGGCTGCAGCAGATTGAATGGCAATGTGCAAGCCAAGCCAGCCAACCAACCATTGCCTTGGCTCCTGTCATGTGGCCACTCTACTGCAGGAAGAAGGTGGGCTGAGCAGCCTTCAAGATTTTGCGGACCCCCTGTGAGGACATCGCACAGGCAACAGGTTAAGAACCATTGTCCTAGAGTATCACAGGCTTTATAATATGCATGGAACAAAAAAAGTTAAGCATGATTATTACATCTTCCACAGAGGCCATAGTGGCTGATGGACCCTATTATGGGGTGGTTTTAATCTGACTCTTTAAGGAGCACTCCAAATTGCCAGACCATTTTGGGGAATATTTATTTATCCCCAAAGCCATTACAGTCAAAGAAGAATTCATGCACATTGCCTCACCTAGGAAGGTTAGCGGCTGGTGTTGTTGGTGGAGCTTGTGGAGAAGGCGTTGTGGGTTGAGATGATTCATGATTCCGGGGGACCTTGCCCATTCGATACCAGATGCCCATACTGTTTAGTTCTCTTTTGGGTAAAATAAAATAAAATAGCAAAACCATCAAGTTTCAGTTCAGTCAGGGGTAAACATAACAAATATGCCAATCCGTAGGCATGAACCAAAGGCAAGCCTTCAGGACTTAGAAGCATTCCTTTCTGGACTGCACATTCCAGAATCCCCCAGCCAGCATGCCTAGTTGGGAATAATTCCTGGGCTATTCTGGGAATTGTAGTCTGAAAGCAGTGGCAGCTCCCAGGTCAGCAGGGTGATGAATCCATCCCAGGTTTTTGCTATCCATGGTGCTGAACCTATTTAGGAACAGAATTCAGTAATGTTAAAGCCTGGATTGAAACCTGGAGTGGATTCACTACCCCACTGACATGCAAGCCATCAGTCACCGCTGTCCAAAAAAAGTTACTTTTCCAAGCTCTGTGTCTCACAGGATGGAAGAGCCAGACTCCTCTAGAAAACATGAGTTAAAAGCCCAGGATTAAGGGGAAGAGGGACAAGATGGCCCATTACCCTATGAAAGTATACTGTGGAGGAGCTTGCTTGCCCCGGCCAAGGATTCGGATATCACAAATGGCTGCCTCCGTAGAATCCCGTGGGATGAACTTAATGCAGAGCCTCTTCTTTCGGAAAGCTGTTTCTTCTGCAAAACGCCAGAGTGTGTGAGTTCAGAAGACGAATACACCCCCCATGACTTTCTTAAAATCCCACCCCCCCAATAAACCAACTCTTCTTTAAGTTCAACCCTTCAGTCTGCACACCCCATCCAAAATATTACTTCTGTTCGTGGAAGTGTATTTCTGCATTTCCATCCTCTGTTAAGTTCACCTCTTATTCCTTCTGTTTCTAACGCTCAGAGGCAAGTGTGACACTTATTTAACCCAAACATCACCATCTACTCACAAGCAGGAGGATATCAAGTAATTCAGGGAAACTCCCAGTTCTGCGTATATACACATTCCAAAGAGCAAACCTTGATGTTCACCATTTTATATAAGGGATGTCATTTTACTATGCCATTATATATAAAACTAGCTGTACCCAGCGGAACATACACTGTTATAGTAGATTTGAAAAGTTCACACAGTTCAGCTATGGGGGAAAAAATATTGTATTGTTTTGCATGTGGGTGATGATTGGTTGGGGGTGGATGTGGTGTGTGCTGGAGTGCAGAGTTTGGGGACCAAGGGGCAGAATGAGTGGAGGGGGGGTGTCAGGGGGCAGAAGAAGTAGAGGGGGGTGGCAGGGGGGCAGAACAAGCGGAGAGGGGTGGCGGGGGCAGAACAAGCAGAGGGGGGTGGCAGGGGGCAGAACAAGTGGAGGTCGGTGGCAGGGGGGCAGAACAAGTGGAGGGGGTGGTGGGGGTGGTGGCAGGGGGCAGAACAAGCAGGAGGGGTCGCAGGGGCAGAATAAGTGGAGGGGGTGGTGGGGGTGGTGGCAGGGGGAAGAACAAGCAGGAGGGGTCGCAGGGGCAGAATAAGTGGAGGGGGTGGCAGAACAAGTAGAGGGGGTGGCAGGGGGCAGAACAAGCGGAGGGGGGTGGCAGGGGGGCAGAGTTTTTGAATGGCGTATGGTACACCAGGTCCAGCTAATATGTATATGAGATGGGATTTGAACATCCAAGGATTTTGGTATCCATGGGGGTCCTGGAACCAAACCTCAGCAGATACCAAGGGCCCGCTGTATATATGTCTTTAAATCAACTAATGAGGTCTGAGTGTGTGTTGTGATAGATCAGGCTACAAAATACTGACTGTTGGTATGGAGACAGAAAACCAGGAGGGGAAAAAATGGAATATTTTGAACAGGATGGCTCCATACTGCAACACTTCATTGCAGGTCCCACTTTTCTCTATAATTATCAAGATTTAGAGACTGATAGCACCTTTTTTTAATTATTTCTTCTTTAGTCACATTGTACCCCACATTTCCTCCAAAGAGTTCCATACATGGTTCTCCTCCACCCCACTTTATCTTCACAGCAATCCTAACAGGTAGATTAGTCTATGCAAGAGGGTGATTTGCCCAAAATTAACCTGTGATTTTCTTTATTTAACTGATATACCACCTTTCTCTCAACATGGGATCCAAGGAGGCTCACAATATGTTGAAACAACATACCGTCAAAACAATGAATATTACAAAAGTTGAATAACAGGTAAACAACTGAGTTGCCCTTTTATGCTTACAAGGCATTTTTGTATAGGTAAGAACCAACCAGGTGTGTGGCTAGAATTACAGAAAATCATCCTCTTCATAGTGGCTACTTCTTTAGTCATCAACCAGCCCTAAAACCCATTTATTGTTCCCTTTGATTCTTCTCTCTGAAGCTGAATGCCACTTATTTATAGAAGACATGCTTACTCCCACTTCTCAACCAAATAATCTTCCAAAATGGCTTATGTTAATTAAAACAAAAACAAGCCAAGATAATCCCTGCCTGCCTGTTTTCAAGAAAAGGTTGTTTCTGTGTGCCTTCAAGTCATTTCCAACGTATGGCAACCCTAAGGCGAACCTATCATGGGGTTTTCTTGGCAAGATTTGTTCAGAGGAGCTTGCCTGTGCATTCCTCTGAGGCTGAGAGAGTGTGACTTGCCCAAGGTCACCCAGTGGGTTTCCATGGCTGCAGGGCCGGTTTAACCAGTCTGCCAAATCAGCATTGGCAGGGGGCCCCAAGGTCAAGGGGGGCCCCCTGCTGACCTCCTTATCTGACAAAGGTTTTCTAGGAAGACTCTATGGTAGGTGTGCTGTTTTGTGTCCCATGGATAATGAATCCATGGATACGGGGGTCCTACTGTAATCTGAGCATCCTGTATTGTGTGTGAATAGGTTAGGTTACATTGACCTGAGATAAACATATGGGGGCCCCAAAATAAAGCATTGCAGGGGGCCCCAAAATTCCTTAAACCGGCCCTGCATGGCTGAGTGGGGATTCAAACCCTGATCTCCCAGAATCCTAGTTCAACACTCAAAGTAATACACACTCCCCCCTCCTAAATAAGACATGACACAAAAGGAAAAAAGGATGGGGAGGGAAGAGGAAAAATGTAGCTAGCATCCTGGCTTCAAATCTCATTTTCCTCTGCCACAGCCTGCTGAATGGGCTGAATGGGAAAGGTAAAGGAGAAGTATTCCTGGAGATGGCCTTTCAGATTTACATCTTTTTCTCTATACTGGGTCTTGGTGTGCATAATTTTGCATAGTATTGAGGAGGAAAATGGTGGCTGAGGAGCTAGTTCAGGAAAAAAAAACACAGTAAACTCAACTTACGTGTATCCATGGTCTCTTGGATGGGAATGAAGCCCACAGGCAAGGTATCTTTGATATCTATGAGCTTCATGTCAACCAAGACGTTGCCCAAATGGCTCTGTTAAAAGGTAAGAAGGTAAGCCAAACCATTCAAATCAAACAGAAATGAAAACCAACAACACTACACTGATATTTCCAGTTCTTAATGGAATGTATAGTTAAATCTTTGCCCCAAATATACAGTGTCCAGATTGAGGCTCTACACATTCAGAAGGGCTAGAAACTTAACTCGGTTACTTTAATGTTATCCCATGGAAGCTAAATTCTGCAATCAATTTCACCATGGGCATTTTTCATGCCTTCTTGCAGAACACTGCTACTAACATTGCTATTATTTATGACATTTACTCTCAAACATGTATGCACACCATTTAAACCTGTTTTAATCTTTTACACCTGTTTTAACTTGCAGACAGAGGCTAAACCTCTGCTTGGCCATGAGGAGAGTTTATGACAAAAGCAAGTAAAATCAATGCAATTCTTTTCTCTATCAGCAGCAAAAAAGTAACCTCTTTTGGGATCTAGGCCTCCACTGCCCCATGCAAGGAGTTAGGCCTGTGAGACTTTAACCCAAGGCACCTCGCTGGCACATATGATTATACAAGCTGGACTCTGCATACCATAAGCTGAAAAAAACCTCCCCACAAAATGCCCAGTAGACCTCACACACAATTGCCTGGCTCCTGTCGCAGCGGCAGCAGTGGCTTCCCGCTACTGCACCGCCGCTATCGCCAGTTGACTGCCTGGGTCCTGTCATAGCAGGAATAGAAATGATATTACTATGTAGACTTAAATCATAAGTGGGAATTGTGCAGCCCTGGGACATTGGTGAACTGCAAAGGCTTGCAGCCTTAGAAACTATACTCAACACTGTAGCACGTGATTTGGTTGCTCCCACTCTGCAGATTGGCCATGAGTGGCAGGAGTGGATTGTGAGGTGGAGAGGGAGTTTGCATGGAGGTGGTGATTGGCTGAGGGAGTGACAGGAGCGGCCAATCAGCACACTGAAAGAGGCAACATACCTAGGGCCATTGTGCATACCCAAGAGTTTCATTCATATATATATATATATATATATATATACACATACACACACACACACACACACACGGTTGTCCCTCCATATTCACGGATTTGGCATTCACAGATTAAGTAGTCACGGCTTGAAAATAGTCTTAAAAAAATAATAATCCAAAAAGCAAACCTTGATATTGCCATCTTATATAAGGGACACCATTTTGCTATGCCATTGCATATAATGGGACTTGAGTATTCCCGGATTTTGGTATCCATGGGCGGGGGGGGGGGGGGTCCTGGAACCAAACCCCAGAGAATACAAAGGAACAACTGTATATGTGTGTGTGTGTTGCTACATACTAATCAAAGGTTGAGTGTGTTGTGATGAGCACAGTCAAGGGCTTGCAGCAGAGTGGGAAGAAACTACCTACAGGAATCTCTTCGACATATGGGAAGGGATAAAACCATGGCCCTGGAAAGGATTCTCAGAGATCATTTCTAATCCAACTCCATTTGGCAGGGACAGTCCTGATTAATCTTAGAATCATAGAATCATAGAATCATAGAATTGTAGAGTTGGAAGAGACCACAAGGGCCATCCAGTCCAACCTCCTGCCATGCAGGAAATCTTCTCCATTCCCACTTTCTCAGCTGCTTTTAAAACATCCCAGTTTCTCTCTCCACTCCCCCGCCCCGTTTGTCCTCAGCTTACTTCATGGAGACGCACTATCCACAATGCTGCAGTCTTATTTGAGAGCTCACGCCGAACAAGTCTTGAAGAGAAACTACAATGCAGAAAGAATCACAACCTGGAAACATCACCCAAGGAGACCTTCTGCTGTGCTTTCTGCAACCGGACTTGTTTATCTCGGACTGGCCTTTTCAGTCATCAGCGTGCTTGCAGAAAGCACGGGATGAGTCCTTCCTGAATCTTTGTTTGTGAAGAAAAGCCAGAGAGAGAGACTTCAATCACTGCAAATGGAGTTCAAAGTGCAAAAGTAGGCTGTACTCCATAAACTCAGCAGAGGGATGACAAGAGGAGGGGACAGAATCTTGTCCTTCCCAGGAGGCTCAGAAAAAAGCAAACTGCTGTAGCCTTTCCTGGCTTGTGTGTTCTTCCTCAATAGTATTTTTTGCCATCTCAAGCACACACTGATGTTGCTTGGCCGCATGTGTCTCTGTTCTCATCAGTGAAATGTCGGTGGGCATGCCTGATGCAGGAAATCCAGTGCTGTACCATCCCTGATGACAGGTTTACATCTAGCCTCTGCTAATACACAAAAACCTCTAATGAAGGTGCCATATTATCAACAAGTATCAGGCTTGCTCTAAACATTTTCAGAGCACCCATTCTTTCTTATAGGGGATTGATGGGTCAGAGGTCTGGGTTGAGAGGTATGGCTTCCAGAGGCAAGATGATAATCACCCAATTTTAAATACCTTAGTCAACTCACCATATTAGTATTAGTCACTTCAATTTAACCAAGGCTAACAATAAATCTGCACACAAATAGTAAACAAATGGCTCTTAAATCTACTTTGTTTTTGGCAGAAACCCTCTTATAACAGAGATTTGTTGTTGTGTGCCTTCAAGTCACTTCTGATTTATGGCGACCCTAAGGGACTTAGCTTAAATTCAAATATCATCATTAAATGCGCAGATAAGTGAGGGGTAATAGTCCTCCTTAACAAGACTATCTACAAGAAGTACACAAACAGCTAAGTGACGCCAACCATTACCTTAAACTCAAGCATGATCCTACTCCTTCTATATATCTGATCATTAAAATTACAGTTGTCCCTCCGTATCCACGGTTTTGGTATCCACAGATTTAGGTATTCATGACTTGAAAATATTCTCTAAAAAATAATAATCCAAAAAGCAAACCTAGATTTTGCCACCTTATACAAGGGACACCATTTTGCTACGCCATTGTATATAATGGGACTTGAGTATTCATGGATTTTGGTATCCACGGGGGGTCCTGGAACCAAACCCCAATGAATATGAAGGGACAACTGTACAGTCCAAGAAGTGTTAGCTTTAAGACACATCAAGTTGGACATTAACTTTGTATTGACCAAATCATCCCGTGCACCTATTTTTAATGTTTTACCCAAAATACACAAACCAGGGCAACCCCCCCAACAGGTAGACCAATTGTTTTATGATCAGGTTCTGTTCTAGAACCCCTTGGCTCCATGTTTGGATTCATTTTTAGCACCTCTGGTTCCTGGGGTATACCTCCAGTTTCATTCAACAAGTTGAAGCATTACATATTGAGAAACAATCTTGTTTAGATGTTGACCCTAAAGCAAACCCAGTGTAGGGTTTTCTTGATTTGTTTAGACGGGGCTTGCCATTGCCTTCCTCTGAAGCCAAGAGAGTGTGACTTGTCCAGGTCACCCCGAAACTCCCAAGATATTGCAGCTGCAATCGCACACACATTCATCTGAGTGTAACAGCCATTGAAAAGAATGAGATCTCCTGTGCGCGAGCAGACACGCACGGGCTTGCACGGTAACTGGAAAACACATGATTTATCTACAGAGAGCTCCAGTTTTATATAAAACAGTGACAGAACGTATTCATTTTTGGAAGCTACATCCAGTACCACACCATATCCAGACAGAAAAGGCATATGTAAGGAATTTGACTAATTAGCTTGGCATGTACTTGTTACTAGGTCCAAAAAAATCAAGAAAAAGTCCCCCAAAAGAGAAGAATTAACATCTGCATGCCAGCTGGAACACAAAGCTGTATTTGGGATCCAACTAATGTCTTCCCTTCTTAATTAAGGGTCAGAGAAAGAAAAAACACACAAAAACGACAACAGAAAGCTTTTGGTAAAAAAAAAAAAATGTCTATATGGGACAGTATTTGGGATCTATACATTTTGGCAGAAGCACTTCCCAAAGCCTGCATATCCTCTGTCGAAGCTTTAGGTTTATTTGGGAAGGGATGATCTTTACTATTTTTTAAAAAATCAATGGATTCTGAACTAATTGTTGCTGTGGTTGTAGTGTGCCATCTTATTTCACCCCCAAGTTGAACCTATCACAGGGTTTTCATGGCAAGATTTGTTCAGGGTGGTTTGTAATTCCCTTCCTCTGAGGCTGAGAGAGTGTGACTTGCCCAAGGTCATCCAGTGGGTTTTCATGGCCAAGTGGGGATTCGAAACCTGGTCTCCAGAGTCATAGTTCAATGCTCAAACCACTAGGCTACACTGGTTCTTACACCCTGTTAAGACACACATACCCCAAATGTATAGTGAGACCATGGTTGAGCTTGCTCAAAGAATTTACCCACTGGTCTGTGATGAGTTAAATATCACCCATAAATGATCAAGAACAGAAGCCTGGCTCTTCCAAAGTCTCATGCAAATTTAGGGAAAGATGTCCTCACCATTTCTGACTTTAAAAACACCTGACATACTATAGTTTGTATAGCTGTTGTTGTTTTTCTTAGAAAACTATTGACTTTATGACCATAGGTTAAATCCACACTACACAAATAATCCAGTCTGAAACTGGATTATTTGCTATGGTTCCTTCCTATGGAACCCTGGGATTTGTAGTTTGGTGAGCCACCAGCACTCTTTGTCAGAGAAGGCTAAAGACCTTGTAAAACTACAAACCCCAGGATTCCACAGGAGGGAGCCATGGCAAATAATCCAGTTTCAAACTGGATTATTTGTGTAGTGTGGATTAGGATGAGATGTTACTTTAATCAAGGATAAATAGTTTGTTCAGTAATTTGTTTTGTTTCATGTACAATTTTTTTTTAATGAGCAGAAGCTTGGCCAAAAGGGTCGTTTGCCACAGTTTCAATTTTTTACAAAGAAGGCCATGAAGGATTATACCAGCAAGTCCCAGACGTTGGTTCTCCAGGTGTTTTGGACTTCATCTCCTAGAAGCCCTAGCCAATAGTCAGAAACTCTGAGAGATGAAGTCCAAAACATCTGGAGGACCAAAGTTTGGGAAGCACTGGTTTATACAGAAGCTCAATTTGAGAAATTGTTGTTTCCTGCCTTCAAATCTTTTCTGACTCATGGCAAACCTAAGGTAAACCTATCATAGGCTTTTCTTCAAAAGATTTATTTCAGAGGAGGTTTGTTATTCCCTTCCTCTAAGGCTGAGAGAGTGTGGCTTTCCTAAGGTTACCCACTAGGTTTTCATGGCCGAGCAAGGAATTGAACCCTGACCTCCAGAATCCCAGATCCAATGCTCAAACCACTATGCCAGGCTGGCTCCTAATTAATTCAAGAAATAAACTCCCTTAAAAAAAGAAAGAATTAGGAACACAAACGTTTCACAAGGCACTTACATTCTCTTTGGAAAAGATCCGTGTGAAGCACAAGTATCGCGTAACCTTGGATTTGAACAAGCCGTCTTTCCAGAGGTCAGCATCCAAACCATCTGCTGTTTGTGCAACCTGGGGGGAAAAAAACAACCCAAAATGAACAAAGTTGAATGGGATAAAGAAGAAAAAGACAAAGGAACTATGCTGACATTAACATGTAGCCGCTAAATCCCTTATCTACACTGATTAATGTTGGCAAGAGATTCTCTTGACACCTCTTTGAGGGGTCACCTAAACAATGAAAATACTCCTCATAGAATACAACTAGAATACCTTTTGTCCCAACACACTGCGATTGAGAGTCGCAGTATTTGGGAAGAGCCCCCCCCCCCAACTCCATCTACTGTTGGGGGGGAGCCTTCGCAGACTTTCTCAACTTTTTTTAAATAATGCGTGAAGATGCACATTATTGCTTGTTTGGACATCTGATTCAGGAAGCTGTGCATTCCCAGCGAGGGTGGAAATGGACAGCGGATTGGTCAGACATGTGGTCAGGGGTGGGCTTGCCAGCAAGGAAGTGGCTGGAAGTGCCATTTTCACATTTCGTGTTATTGAGTGTGCACTTTTTTGCTGCACTGTGGTGACCAAAGAGCTTTTTATAAACTACTCTGTTCTCTGTATTGTTTCATTATTTATGGTAGATTATAGTTGTCCCCTCGTATTCGCTGGGGTTTGGTTCCAGGAGCCCCCATAGATACTAAAATCCATGAATACTCAAGTCCCATTATATGCAATGGCATAGCAAAATGATGCCCCTTATATAAGATGGCAAAATCAAGGTTTGCTTTTTGGATTATTATTTTCTTAAGAATATTTTCAAGCCGTGAATACTTAAATCTGTGGATAGCAAATCCTTAGATACAGAGGGACAAGTCTATATTATAAGCAGAAGGTCACGCTTCTACCATGTCATTATTTCCATTAATTTTTTGCAACTTTGCCCCCCCTCCTCCTTCCGAATACTGCATGTTGATGTGGGATGGCATTAAGAAAAGGTCATATTCTCCTCAAAGTCTATGAGGAGTATTTTCACCATTTAGACAACCCCTTTGTTTCATGCACAAACACGAAGTCCTAAAGACCACTCTCTTGGTTGTCAGAAGCCCGTGTCTAGCTCAAGGGTGGGCAAGTGTAGAACCCCTGGCCACGTTTTAACAGCTGTTGCTTATAATGGGCTTGTGGTTTGCCAAGGAGATCCATAGCAGACTTCTCTCCAAACACTACAGCTGCCTACCATTTTTCCCTTTCATAGAATCATAGAGTTGGAAGAGACCACAAGGGCCATCCAGTCCAACCCCCTGCCATGCAGGAATACACAATCAAATCATTCCTGACAGATGGCCATCCAGCCTCTGTTTAAAAACCTCCAAAGAAGGAGACTCCACCACACTATAAGGCAGAGTGTTCCACTTGCAAACAGTTCTTCCTGTCAGGAAGTTCTTCCTAATGGTTAGGTGGAATCTCTTTTCCTGCAGTCTGAGTCCATTGCTCCATGTCCTAGTCTCTGGAGCTACAGAAAACAAGCTTGCTCTATCCTCAGTATGACATCCCTTCAAATATTTAAACATGGCTATCATGCCTCCTCTTAACCTTCTCTTCTCCGACTAAACATGCCCAGCTCCCTAAGCCACTCCTCATAGGGCATGGCTTTCAAACCATCCACCATCCTGGTTGCCCTCCTCTGGACACATTCCAGCTTTCTCCTCCTCCTCCTCTTCTTCCATCTCCCACCAGTGATGATCACACTGAAGAGGTCTGAGCATTTTCCTCCCTGGTGTTACAGCAAGAATCCCTGCCTTGACAGAAGGTAAGTGCATACACGCAGGCAGCAAAACTGAGAAGGGGATGGGCTCCACGGTTCTCACTCTTTGGTCATTCAGATATTTTCTACTCCAGCTCCCAGGAATTCTGATGTTTTGCTGGGCTGGCTGAGGCTTTTGGGAACCGAAGTCCAAAACATCTGGAGGACAAAAATTGCTCTAGATGAGGATCACTGCTCTAGCTGAGGATCAAAACTCAAAAGTAGCAACTGCTATGCACAGGTGGAGGCTTTGGACTATAGAGGGGAACCCTTTAGGTTTCCTGCAGAAACCTCAATGGTATAGTTCTTCCACCCACTAAGAAAATGGAAGCATGGCATGGCTTTCACACTAAACCTCAGGCAAAGGTTTTGCCAAAAGCAACCTACAGTGGGGCCTTGGTATCTGCTGGGGCTTGATTCCAGGACCCCCCATGGATACCAAAATCCATGGATGCTCAAGTCCCATTATATCCCATGGCATAGAAAAATGACATCCCTTATATAAAATGGCAAAATCCAAAGTTTGATTTTTGGATATACATATTTACTTACTTACTTACTTATTTATTGAGGAATATTTTCAAGCCATGGACAGTTGAATCCACAGATGCAGAATCCGTGGATATGGAAGGCTGACTGTATATAGACTTGTGTACATCATGCTGTCGTTCACTTTGGCTCAAACTACATTTTACTTATATGTTTTATTTTCTTTACTCAAAACTAAGCACAGGTTCCCTAGAATGGGAATTGAATTAATAACTCTTTTCTCATTGCTGCATTCTTGATTCAAACCAACAGCTCCAGGCCTGGATTCATTTCAAGCAGGGTATTTAATCACAATGGCACCAATTATACGGAATAATCTTTCCCTAACTTAGACAGGCTGCAACAAGTCTTATTTTAAAGGCATCTGCTGAAGACTTACCGGTTTCTGAAAGCCTTCCCAGTATGTTTCAGCGCACCATGTCGTTTATGGCCAATACAGAGAGAGAGATACTGTGCATAGATTTTACGTATTGCTTTCTGTTTTGCATGCTATGATTCTTGCACAACACACTGAAATCCTGAAGTGCGGTTTCTACATTGTCAGAAATAAATACATTTATATTGATAAAAGATTATCAGTGTATTTCAAGGACGCTGCAGCTTTCAGCAGAGCCCCAACTTGAACAGAATTTCCCTACACTTGTTTTTGAGTTTTAAAAAAGCGTAGGAGAAAAGGCATACCTGTTAACTAGGGCCAGCATCGTATGAGGCAGTTACAATGCTGTGAGTTAGATTCACGACTCATAACTGTTCCACATTAACATTTAGAATTGTGGTAACATCGCCATGACTGCAAATGCCTCTGAAATAACCTTAAAAACCTAGCAGCCATAATGAGCGAAGGAGTTCTGCAGTACTACAGATTTTCCTTGGTTTCTTTCCGGGCGGTGAGGCTGTGTTCTGGAATATTTTCTTTCTGGCTTCACCGCCTGGAAAAAAACCAAAGAAAATCTATGGATGCCGGTCGTGAAAGCCTTCGACTTCACATTCTGCAGTACTGGTGAGTGGGGTGCTAAGAGTGATGCATCCAGGTCTTCATTGGAAGATTAACCATCAGGTGACAAAAAAGGACACAGGAATTGTTGGTGTGAAATAGGGAGGCTAGGCTGGCCGCCACTCTGTTGTCACTTCGCTGGCAGGCAAAAACATTCTTTTGAAAGCAGGCCTTTGACACAGAATTGTGGCTTTTATCCAGGTGTGTTTTCATGAAGTTTTATGGGGGGGGGGGTTATGTTGTTTCTCTCCGTTTTTGACTGTGTATTTTTTAATTGATTTTAATTGCGATTAAGTATTGGTTGAGCCACCCTGGGTTCCACTTTGGGAGAAAGGCGGCATAGAAATGGCACAAATAAGCAATAATAATACATAATAAATTAGCCAAAATAATAATAAAACCATTTGGGGCACCTTACATCCACACTAGAGAAATAATCCAGGTTGAAACTGGATTATTTGGATGGCTCCTTCCTATGGAATCCTGAGATTGGTAATTTGGTGAGGCACCAGCACTCTTTGTCAGAGAAAGCTAAAGACCTTGCAAAACTACAAATCCCAGGATTCCACAGGAAGGAGCCATGCAAATAATCCAATTTCAAACTGGATTATTTGTGTTGTGTGGATTCCCCCTAGCAATGTTATTTGATATAAGTTTTCAAGTACACCATCCCACTTTGTCAGATTCAGATGTGTAATGCAGATTGCCTGACTCTTTATGCAGGATAAGTATTCATGGTTTCACTTACGGTCAGGGGGAAAAGGTCGCTCTAGGCATCAGGAGGGCCATAGAGTCATGCTGGAGGTGGTCTCTCTAGGCATTGTGAGGTCCTCCAGCAAGACTCTATGGTCAATTTCCACTGTCCTCTCTAGGTATCTTCTAGGTCCTCCAGTGTGATTCTATGGTATTCTATGGCAGTTGACTACTATACACAGTAAGTTCGGCTATTTGAAGGATCGTATTTTCCTATATAAGCCTGCCTGAGCGTTAGGGTATTTCTCTCTTCACAGACACAACTGATGGGAACATGAGAAAAGACCTCCTATGTGGCTGCTCCTCCACTTTGGAACTTACTCCCCAAGGAAGTTAGGAAGGCTCCTTCTCTACTTTCTTTTCAGGGGCAGGTAAAACCTTTCTTTTCCAGCAAACTTTTAGAAACTGGTTTTTATCCCCCAAAAGGGGGCTTTTATAATACCATACTGTTTTTGGTTTTAATTCTGTTTAATTGTTTTCATTTTATTCTTCATTTCATATGTTTTTAACTACATGGGTTTTATTGTAGCCTCTGCCTTTGTATAAGCCACCTTGAGTCCCATCCTAGGACAAAAGTGGACTATAAATAAAGTGATGGATGGATAGATGGAGTTAGGTATTCCACGCCACTGTGCAAATCTCTTGCACAGAGCCTGGGGGATAGGGCGGGCTCGAAAAGCACCCATCAGTTCACCAGTGGAGCTTTGTTCATCTCTCCGCTGACTCATCTGGCAACCTTACAGCAAGCTGCAACGGAATTCTGGTCGAACCGCTAGCAGGATTTCAACTGTTTTCTGATAACATCTGTAGCAACTTTTTGGGGAGAAAGGGAGAAGGGTGTTTCCTCAGAGACAGAAGTTGGCAGGGCCGGATTATCAATGCTTCAATCGGGGCAACAGCATCAGGCCCATCATTTGCGGGGTGGGGGGAGGCTCAGTGCTCAAGAAAAAAATGTATTGTTTGCTTCCTCTGTCAACTTAATCCAATTTTTGCTACTCAGGGGGAAGAAACTTAAGCCTCCGCCTCCTCAATGGTCATCTTTCCCATCTGCTTCCTTACTAGCCAGCTTCCTCCCCTGGCTCCCAAGATTTCAGCCAAAATTATCCATTCACTTTCAAGACTTCTCTTGTAGCCACAGGAACTAGCAACGTGAATTTTTTTTTTAAGGATGCTTTTTCTGCTTTCTCTGAATTAGGAATTCATGCAGCATTATATAGACACAAAAGGATACCCTCCATAGGTTGGAGAGCTGTTTTTGGCTCCTCTAGATGAGCCACCCTGACAGGACCAATGGCGATTGAAAGCATCAGCTGTCTGGAAGTCAGTTTTGGATGCCTTCCCCTGAAACAGTGCTGATGGGCCAAAATGTTACACATACACCGAGTATATTTTTGTCTGAGAAACCATTTCTTCCACATACGTTTTAGGAAGAAATTTCCAAATTGATGGGCTGCCCCAAGGGCCAAATTCAAGATGTGTGATGCTCAGATCTGACCCATCGGTTGTAGGATGCCTACCACCCCACATGTGTGGCCCTTGGGACCATCAAGTAAGGCTCCTGAACCCCACAAAGTCTCCACATACCTCCCAAATTATTTTTTTCAGACCTATTTCCAGGTGATTTTTGCCTGGGAACCAGCCAAATGCACCCCAAACCACCCACAACTGCATCAGTTTGCTTCCTAATCCTTTCCCCAACCAAACCTCCAAGCCACCAACCTCTCCCCCATTTCAAAATGGCCAAGATGGCAGCCAGAAACGATGATACATCACTCCAGCACACCACTATGTGCCACTGTGGTCCATCAGGCAGGCATGGTGTGTGCATGTTCGTGTGTGTGGGGAGACCCTCCACAGTGGTCCACCAGATAGGCATGGGGGGGCGGTCCCCTCAATAGTAGTCCACCTTGTTCTACCTTCCTCTACCACATGGACATTAAACATTTAGCCCACATTAATCCAACAAAACAAAACCAAAAATCTTACAAAAGCTGTTATTAAAAGTTCCCAGCCTAAATCTCCCATCTGTTTCATTTCTGCTTCACCACACCATAATAATCTTTTGCAGGTTTTTGAAGAATCTATTGAGGAAAAAGCACAGTATGTGTGCACATGTCCACTTCTGCATGGATCTCTCTCTCTCTCTTTAATGTATTATTGTATAGTGACAAATGGACTTATAGCACAAGATTACTTTCACAGTCATTCATATCCAATTGTTATATGCAGCATTATGCATAAGGAAAACTTTTAAGCAAAATTTAAAAACTGAAATGTGTACATGCGTGCATCTGTCTGCACACAAGTACATGTCAATGAACAGCTAAATCTGTGCAGCCACTATAAGGAAAATGCAGTCATCAGATAGGCTTCCTTTCAGCACCATGAAGACAAGCTCTGAAAACTAGAGTAAGCAGCCAGATGAACTCTAGGGAAAACTTTGCATACTAGCTCAACAACAGTTCATCGACATCTGGGTTTCTCCAGCCCAAGATCACATTCCTCCATCTGCTTCTGGCTACACACCTCCAGGTTTCTGATTTCCTGTTTCCAAGAAGAACGTCCCTTCCCAAATCTCAGTTTGACTATCAGGAGCTCTGAGTGTTTATACCTATAATGGACTGGATGGAGAGCCAGAGGGGTATAGTGATTTGAGCATTGGGCTATGACTCTTATCGACCAGGGTTCAAATCCCTGCTCAGCCATGGAAACCCACTGGGCAAGCCTGGGCAAGTGCCACACTCTCAGCCTCAGAGGAAGGCAAAGGCAACCTCCCCTTGAACAAATCTTGACAAGAAAACCTCATGGAAATCTTACGGTCTCCGTAACGACTGGAAGGCATGCAGCGGCAGCAACAATGGGCTAGATAAGGTGAACAAACTGAAGCTCCATCCAGACATAATAGAGGTGCTCCTAGACAGTTGAAAGGCTGGTCAGGAAACAGGGATTCAACCTGAGTGGATGGGGTTAAACTCCCATTAAGGCACAAGTCTGCTGTTATAATGTGCTCCTGATTCTCAACTGTATTTAGGTAGCCAGGAGACAATTTGCACAACCAAAGCTAGCATGCTGGCTGTGTCCATTTCTGAAGAGGTCTGATCTGGCCAATGCCTTAGTCGCTTCCCCTTTTGATTACTATAATGTGCTCTAAGTGGGGCAGCCTTTGAACATTAGAATCATAGAGTTGGAAGAGACCACAAGGGCCATCTAGTCCAACCCCCTGCCATGTAGGAACACACAATCAAGGCATGCCCAAACAGATGGCCCTCCAGCCTCTGTTTAAAAACCTCAAAGAAAGAGACTCCATCACACTCCCAGGCAATGCATTCCCCTGCCGAACATCTCTTACCACCAGGAAATTCTTTTTTTTGAATCATAGAATCATAGAATTGTAGAGTTGGAAGAGATGACGAGGGCCATCCAGTCCAACCCCCTGCTCAATCAAAGCATCCCTGACAGATGGCCATCCAGCTTCTGTTGAAAGACCTCCAAGGAAGGAGACCCCACCATGCTCCGAGGGAGTGTGTTCCACTGCCGAACAGCTCTTACTGTCAAAAAGTTCCTCCTAATGTTGAGGTGGAATCTCTGTTCCTGGAGCTTGCATCCATTGCTCCGTGTTCCAGTCTCTGGAGCAGCAGAAAACAAGCCTGCTCCATCCTCAACGTGACACCCCTTCAAATACTTAAACAGGGCTATCATATCGCCTCTTAACTGTCTTTTTTCCAGGCTAAACATACCCAGCTCCCTAAGTCTCTCCTCATAAGGCATGGTTTCCAGACCTTTCACCATTTTAGTCGCCCTCCTCTGGACATGCTCTAATTTGTCAATATCCTTTTTGAATTGTGGTGCCCAGAACTGGACACAGTATTCTAGGTGAGGTCTGACCAAGGCAGAATAGAGTGGCACTATTACTTCCCTTGATCTAGACACTATACTTCTATTGATACAGCCCAAAATCACATTGGCCTTTTTAGCTGCCGCATCTTCCTAATGTTTAGATGGAATCTCTTTTCCTGTAGTTTGAACCCATTGCTCCATGTCCTAGTCTCTGGAGCAGCAGAAAACAAGCTTGCTCCATACTCAGTATGACATCCCTTCAGATATTTAAACTGGCTATCATGTCACCTCTTAACTTTTTCTTCCCCAGGCTAAACATGGCCAGCTTCCTAAGACGCTCCTCATAGGGCATGGTTTCTAGACCTTTTACCATTTTGGTAAACTTCAACGTAACTCCTCTAGTTAGGACAACCAATAATGTTCAAGCCAATCACTACAGCTTGAGAAAAAGTGCCCTCGGGGATGCCTTTCTGTATGGCAAGGGCAGAGTTTCTATGTGATAAAATAAAGCAAGAAACCTACACCCAAACAGTAGAACCAGTAGAAGGAAGGAAGGAAGGAAGGAAGGAAGGAAGGAAGGAAGGAAGGAAGGTGGATAGGGGAAGTTGGGAAAAGAAGGGAAAGGATGGAAGGGAGGAAGGACGGAAAGAGACAGTTACAAGTTGAAGGGAAAGGAAGGAAGGGAGAGGGAGAAAGTTAAGAAACAAAAGAAAATTAAAAAAGAAAGAAAGAAAGAAAGAAAGAAAGAAAGAAAGAAAGAAAGAAAGGAAGGAAGGAAGGAAGGAAGAAAGGAAGGAAGGAAGGAAGAGGGAGGGAGGGAGAGTAAATCAAGAAGTGAAAAGAGGGAAGATGGAAGGAGAAAGTTATAAAATGAAGGGAAAGAAGGAAGAAAAGAAGAAATGAGGAAGAAAGGGAGGGAGGAGAAAGTTAAGAAATGAAAGAAAATAAAAGAAGGAAGGAAGGAAGGAGAAGAGGAAGGGAGGGAGGGAGGTAAGGAAGGAAGAAAAGGAAGGAAGGAAGGAAGGAAGGAAGGAAGGAAAAAACAGACTTTTTTTTAGACTTACTACATCATAATTTGTAGGTGCTCGGTTCCGGGAGGCAACAACCCCGACTCCAGTGATGGGGTCCATGGGCACTTCTGGCAAAGCATCGGCAAGGTCTCTGACCTCAGGCATGGTGGACTGATCCTGAAACAGGGAAGAAGATTTAGAGGAACAGCCAGGTCAGCAGGCCAGAAGCCAAAAGGCGTAGCAGTAGCACTGCAGTTCAAGAAGCTGCCAGAACAAACACTCACCGGCCGGGCACTCCCTCAGCAGAGTGGCATTTGCCACTTGAAAGGTTTGCTTGCACTGAATTGCTTTCCTGATAAACTTTATCTAACCCAGATTGCAAGCTTATCACCTTCAAAATATCTCCAGTCTGATGGAGTGGCAGTCTGTTGAACTAAAATGGGAGCTTCCCTTACTTGGTAGGACATTTGTTTTTGGTAGAGCTGCAACATTCCCTTTCTAACTCCTCTGGCTGTCCTATAGCAGGATTTAAAAAAATCACAGAACGATAGAGTTAGAAGGGGTCACAAGGGCCACCTAGTCTAACCCCTAGCCCCTCAAGAATACAGGATTACAAAATCAATGTTGGTTGGTTGATTTAAATTTGGCCTTTTCTATCTAAATCAGATTTTTTTAAAAAAACTTAAATCAGGTCACAAAATTTTCTGAACACCAAACATACAAGAAGGTGCCTACAAGAAATGGCCATGAAGACAATAGTTTTTTTAAAAAAAATCTATCCTTTCCTGCTAATTTATGGTAATATATCAACTGGCTTGACCTGTGCTGTCAAGATATTATCCTCCACACACATTGTTGTCTTTTTAAAATATTTGTCCTTTAATTTATCCATTTGAGGTCACTCATCTTAATTGTTTTATGTACTGTTATGTAGATAGCCTAAGTGCCGCTAATTAATGGCATAAAATTTATCTGGCTGGGTACTGAATGTGAAGTGGCTTAAATACCCTAAAGGCACCAGATCCCATTTCATCTTGGAAGCTAAGCAGGGGCAGTTCTGGTTAGTACTTGGATGGGAGACCAACAACAAATACTAGCAAATACAAATGTATTTCAGATGAAGGAACTGGCAAAACTACCTCCAAGGATTCCTTGCCTGAGCAAACCCTATGAAAAATTCATGGAGTCACCATAAGTAGACAGGAGACTTTAAGGTACACACATACACACAGAGAAAGAGAGTTATACATGGCAAGCCATATTTTCTCTCAGCCACAAAGGAAGGCAAAGGGAAAAACCCCTCTGAACAAACTTTTTAGAGAGAAAACAACTCTAGGGTGCATGGTGTAGTGGTTTGAGCATTAGACTATGACTCTGTAGACCAGGGTTCCAATCCCTGCTCAGCCATGGAGACCCACTGGGTGACCTTGGACAAGTCACACTCTCTCAGCCTCAGAGAAAAGCAAAGGCAATTCTCTCTGAACAAATCTTGCCCAGAAAACCCTGTGACAGGTCCACCTTAGGGTCAACAGACTTGGAAATGACTTGAAGGCACACAATAATTCCCCCAAAGTATACTATAAGTGCACATACTGTATAGAACAGTGGTTCTTAAACTGTGGTCCGGGACTCCCAGGGGGCCACAATGTTCTCACAGGGGGTCCATGAAGGCTTGAAGGCTTTTAATGATGTTATTTTAATGTTTTAATGATGTTATTTTAATATTTGTAGATTATGGATAATGTTTTTAATGATGCTTGATGCCCCAGTCCTCACGGGAGAGGCGGGATATAAATAAACATTATTATTGTGAAGTCGAAGGCCTTCACAGCCGGCATCCATAGATTTTCCTTGGGTTTTTTTCCGAGCTGTGAGGCCGTGTTTCTGGAATAGACTATTCCAGAACACAGCCTCACAGCCCAGGAAAAAAAACAAGGAAAATCTAAACATTATCATCATGATCATCAACATCATCAAAGGCTGCTTGGCCCACCTCTTTTCTGCAGTAGAGCAGCCATGTGACAGGAGCCAAGGCAAAGCCTGGCTGGCTGGCTTGGTCTGCACACTGCCATCCAATCCTCTCCAGCCACAAACTTGCAGGAAGAAGCAGGAGAAAAGTCTTCCCTCCCCCTCCAGTGTCTCTGAGGGAAGGATTAATGGATGGTGTAATTGTATTATTACTATTATCTGGCATTACTATTGTTGTTGTTATTGTTATTAGGGTTTTAAATCTTGAGCTAAGACTTGGGGGTCCGTGGCAACAAAAGATATTTAAAGGGGATCCCTGGTAAAGAAAAAGTTAAAAGCCACTGATATAGATTATATACTGTATAGTACAGATAGTTACAGACCAACTATAACAGCAACTGATTCTCTGTTAGAAAGTAATCTGGTACTATACTTTTCTACCTGTCCTCTGCCTTCAATATTTTAAAGCAGAACCAAATTGCCACAAAGCAGAACTAAATTTCTGTCTCTGAATACAACACGCCAAGACAGAAAGCAGTAAAATGAGTGTTTCTCAGGGTAGACAGAGTGTATGGTCAGCCAATGATCATGATAGAAAGGAAGCTTGGAATGAAAAGGCCAGACGGCGACACAAGCAGGCAAGCTAAGGCCCCGGGACCTTTCGTTTCACAAATTAGACACAGCAACTTCTACGGTAGAAGCAGCCCGCACGGGACAGCTGCCATCTTTCTGAACAAGGGGCTCCGTTTCCCAAGTGACCGAGGCAGGGTCAGGAGTTCCTGGGTGTATTTTGGCACAAAGAAGTCCATTTTCTTCCGCCTTCTCTGCTCAGAACTGCCAACAATAATCTATCTTTGGATTCTGGAAGGAAGAAAAGTGAGGACAAAACCTTCTGTTGGCTGAAAGACACAAAAGCTTCCTTGTGGGTGTGGGACTCAGAGCGAGCACCAGGGGGAGGGCAGGAAACCCACATAATTCGGACTTTGTGGCTGGAAACACAAAGGCCTAGTTTATAAAGGGAACTGATGAAGTGGGGAGACCAGGGGAAGGCAGCTCAAGACAGGAGAGAGGCAGGCTTTTCCATACTGGGGTGAATGAATGACTGACTCTCTATACAGAATGGGGCAAGAAGAAAAAAGCTACTTCAAGTTCTGGAAACAAATACCCTCCAACATTTCACAGATGAAAACAGGGACATGTGTGGCCAAACAGCATCAGAGTGCGGTCAAGATGGATGGATGGAGATATATATATATATATATATATATATATATATATCACAGATTAGCAAAGGCATATAGCGTATTGGGAAGACTTTACAAAAGAGTCTGGATTAACAAACACCTGAGGCGAAGCACAAAAATCAGTGTGTATAGAGCCATTGTACTGTCTATTCTCCTTTATGGGTCTGAAACATGGGTCACCTACTGCCAACACTTACGACTCCTCGAACATTTTCATCAGTGCTGTATATACACAATCCTAAATATACACTGGACTGACTATGTGATGAACGTTGCTGTCCTTGAGCAAGCAGGGATCACCAGCATTGAGGCCATGATATTGAGAACACAGCTGCCCTGGGCAGGGCATGTTTCTAGGATGGAGGACCACTGCCTCCCAAAAATAGTACTCTACGGTGAACTCGCCATGGGTCAGCGTAAGAGGGGCGCTCCAAAAAAAGTGATACAAGGACTCCCTGAAACAACATATCAGGCTCGGCCAAATTGATCACCAACAATGGTCCACCCTGGCCTCACATCAGGAGGCATGGAGATGCCCTATCCACAATGCTACAGCTTTATTTGAGAACTCATGCCGAACAAGTCTTGAAGAGAAACGACAACGCAGAAAGAATCACAACCCGGAAACATCACCCAATGACCTTCTGCTGTGCTTTCTGCAACCGGACTTGTTTATCTCGGATTGGCCTTTTTAGTCATCAGTGCGCTTGCAGAAAGCATGGGATGAGTCCTTCCTGAATCTTCGTTTGCGAAGAAAAGCCAGAGAGAGAAAGAGAGATGAGGAAGAACGCACAAACTGGGAGATGCTGCAGCAGTTTGCTTTTGCCTCACCCTACTAGGAAGAGCAAGAGTTTGCCCCCTCCTCTCTTCTTTCCCTGCTGAGTTTGCAGAAATTGAAGTAAGCTGAGGATAAAGGGAGGAAGTAGAAGGAGAGAAAGAGAAATGGAGACATTTTAATGGCAATTAAGAAGTGGGAAGACAGAGGATTAATTTTAAAAGCAGCTGAAAACACTGGGGGGCAGAAGATTAATCAAGACTTTTCTCTGCCAAAATTGGGATAATAGGAAGGTATGGAAACATAGTACAGTAGGACCCCCGCATCTGCTGATTCATTATCCACTGATTCAGCTATCCATGGGACACAAAACAGCACACTTACCACAGAGCCTTCCTAGAAAATGCCTAGAGAGACATCCTCTCTAGATGTTTTCTAGGTCCTCCAATGCAACTCTATGGTATTTTACACTGGAAGTCCCATTATTTTTAATGATGTTCGCTGTTATCCATGGTTTTTTGTATCCACGGGGAGCCCCAGAACCTATCCCCCATGGGTACAGGGGTCCTAGTGTACTTGATTTATTGATGGCTAAAGAGAAAACTGCAACAAAGCTAACAGCAAGGTTTCACTGGATACAAAAAGACACTATGAGGTGATACAGTATGAATTGTAATAAATTCTGTTCAAAACCAACAGTGAATACGTGTATTATTGTATCAATAGGAATATTCACACAAGTCACATTTACAATAAAGGTAGTACTAAAGTGCAATGCATAAAGTTATAAAGTCCTGGGAGACTTAGTTTTCAAAGTCCCAATTCGGTAGTTATAAGGGAAGAAATTTCCAGAAGTTAAGTCACAATCCAGCAGACTTTTTTTCAGATGGTCTTTACATGTAGAAGAAGGAATTCTAAATGACATATGCCGTTTATAATGTCAAACAAGAAAATGTGCATATGGACAGCCACCTCGAGATTCTTCCCTTATAACCACAGAATTGGGACTTTGAAAACTAAGTCTCCCAGGACTTTATAACTTTATGCATTGCACTTTGGTACTACCTTTATTGTAAATATGACTTGTGTGGATATTCCTATTAATACAATAATACATGTATTCACTGTTGGTTTTGAACAGAATTTATTACAATTGATACTGTATCACCTCATAGTGTCTTTTTGTAAAGAGAAAACTGAACATGCCGCTCTCCTTAAAAGTTTGTGGTCCCACTTTGGAAAATAAGAGGCGAGGGAAGGAAAGCCTAGAAGTGTGGAAAAATCGGGAGGGCCTGCAAAGCCTCAAGGTAGCCCAAAGAACTATTTCTGATGCAAGCTGAAGAACAAGGCACAGAGCAAGAAAACTGTTAGCTTCATTCAGACCTGAAACCAACATTGTTATCACACCGGAAGGATGCTGGCGAGTAGCGGGCAGCAACGGAAGCACTCATACCCTCCAATGCACCTCCTTAGCAAAAAAAAACAACCTTCGAGGGAACTCTAGCTTTAAGACTCTCAGGCACTTAACGCTGTGCTTTGAACACCTTTTAAGCTTTGGGGCTTAGTGGTTAGTGTTAAATTAGAACTGGAAGAGACGCTGGTTCAAACCTCTACTCTAAGAGGAATATCAGTGGGTGAATGTGGGCCATTCACTCTCTCTCAGCCTAATCTCCCTTAGTGGGATCAAAAAAGGAGACTCACCATGTAATCTTTGTGGGAGTTGTAGTCCAAAGAAATTGAAAGCACCAGCATGGGGAATACTGATTTTTTTTAAGCATTTGTTATGAAACTATAAAAACAAATGGACAGACACTTTGAATCTTATCATCTCTGTGTGTGCCTTTAAGGCGACTGTCAACTTATGGTGACCCCAAGAACTTTATAGGGTTTTCTTAGGCAAGAAATAGAGCTGGTTTTGCCAGTTCCTTCCTCTGCATTATAGCCTACAGGACCTGATATTTGTTGGTGGTCTCCCATCCAAGTACTAACCAGAGCCGATGCTGCTTTGCTTCCAATATCAGATGGCATCTGGTGCTGTTAGGATATTGAGGCTGTAATCATCTGTAATCACAACAACAACTCTTTTCATTTGTATCTCCCTATGAACCTGCCTGTGTTTTGAGATCCTTGTGTGTGTGTTGGGGGGAATTCTCTTCTCATCACCATCACAAGAATATTTGGTACGACACAGGAGAGGGCCTTATCAGTGCCTGATCCTAGAGTATGGAAATCCCACCCACAGGTGAACCCTATTTTAAACATCTGAGTAGGGCTTCCCTCTTTTTTGCTTTCATCAAAACAGACTGACATAGCTTTGTTGTTAGAATCATAGAGTTGAAAGAGACCACAAGGGCCATCTAGTCCAACCCCCTGCCCTGCAGGAATAAACAATCAAAGCATTCTCAACAGATGGCCATCCATCCTCTGTTTAAAAACCTCCAAAGAAGGAGACTCAACTACACTCCAAGACAACACATTCCACTGTTGCATAGCTCTTACTGTTAGGAAGTTCTTCTTAATGTTTAGGTGGAATCTCCTTTCCTGTAGTTTGAACTCATTGCTCCGTGTCCTAGTCTCTGGAGCTGCAGAAAACAAGCTTGCTCCGTCCTCAGTATGACATCCCATCAAATATTTAAACATGGCTATCATGTCACTTCTTAACCTTCTCTTCCTCAGGCTAAACATACCCCAGCTACCTAAGCTGCTCCTCATAGGGCATGTTGTGTGCCTTCAAGTTATTTCTGACGTATTGTGACCCTAAGGCAAACCTATCATGGGTTTTCTATTTATTCGGAAGGGGGAACCATTACCTTCCTCTGAGACTGAGAGTATGACTTGTCTAAGACCACACAGCTGTTTTCCACAATCAAGTATGGATTCAAACCCTGGTCTCCCAGAGTCCTAGTCCAACACTCAAACCACTACACCATGCTGGCTCTGTAAATCATAAGCATCTTTCCATAAGAGTCCTAAATGTCAATTGACAATGCATCAGGTAAACTCCAGAAAGCCCCACTGATGAATCCTATTTAAAAAGAGGTGGTGACCATCTGACCTTCTAGGTTTTGGGAACTACAACTTCCACAACACTTGACCACTGGCCATGCTGGCTGGGGTTGATGCGAACTGGCAGCCCCAAACATCTGTACTGTAGTACAGTAGTTCTTAAGCTTCTCTTTACCAGGGACCCCCTTTAAGTATCTTTTGTTGCCGTTGACCCGCAAGGCCTAACTCAAGATTTAAAACAACAACAATACAATTATATCATCCATATATAATTAGATAGACTGGAGAGCTGGGCCAAAGCTAACAAAATGAAATTCAATACGGAGAAATGTAAAGTACTGCACTTAGGGCGGAAAAATGAAATGCATAGATATAGGATGGGAGAGACCTGGCTGAACGAGACTACATGCGAAAGGGATCTAGGAGTCCTAGTAGACCACAAGTTGAACATGAGTCAACAGTGTGATGTGGCAGGTAAAAAGGCCAATGCGATTTTGGGCTGCATCAATAGAAGTATAATGTCCAGATCAAGGGAAGTAATAGTGCCGCTCTATTCTGCCTTGGTCAGACCTCACCTAGAATACTGTGTCCAGTTCTGGGCACCACAATTCAGAAAGGATATTGACAAATTGGAGCGTGTCCAGAGAAGGGCAACTAAAATGGTGAAAGGTCTGGAAACCATGCCTTATGAGGAGAGACTTAGGGAGCTGGGTATGTTTAGCCTGGAAAAAAGACGGTTAAGAGGCGATATGATAGCCCTGTTTAAGTATTTGAAGGGGTGTCATTGTTGAGGATGGAGCAGGCTTGTTTTCTGCTGTTCCAGAGACTGGAACACGGAGCAATGGATGCAAGCTCCAGGAACAGAGATTCCACCTCAACATTAGGAAGAACTTTTTGACAGTAAGAGCTGTTCGGCAGTGGAACCTCGGAGCATGGTGGGGTCTCCTTCCTTGGAGGTCTTTAAACAGAGGCTGGATGGCCATCTGTCGGGGATGCTTTGATCAAGATTTCCTGCGTGGCAGGGGGTTGGACTGGATGGCCCTCGTGGTCTCTTCCAACTCTACAATTCTATGATTCTATGATTAAACCTCCCCCCAGAGGAACTGAAGGGGGAGGGAAGACTTTTTTTGTGCTTCTTCCTGCAAGTTTGTGGCCAGAGTGGATTGAATGCCAATGCGCAGGCCAAGCCAACCAGCCCTTTGCCTTGGCTCCTGTCACCTGGCCACTCTGCTGTGGGGAGGAGGTGGACCAAGCCTACAAACCTTCAAGGACCCCTTCTGAGGATGCTGCAGCCCCCTGGAGGTCTCTGGACCACAGGTTAAGAACCACTGAAGTAGCATAGTACAAAACATCTGCAGTTATGTGGTGCCAATACAAGCCTTCTCCTTTTCCTTCCACTTTTAAAAAAAGATATATATATATTTAGCTCTTAGGTATCCCAGTGCACTATTCACTAAAGCCTTCAAAGCAGAGGAACCTGCCTTATAGCACATCAGATCAGTGCTCAGTGTATCAAGTCTGACCACATTGCTCAGTATTATCTATTGGGTGTCAAACCTGTGCCTAATAACAATGGTGAATCATTTCTATCCTTTTCACCCCAATACTGGGATTCAAGACAATTCACAAAATCTGAATGCCAACAAAGATTAAAACATATGAAAACATCTGTGTGTCTGTATATAATTTTAAAAAACAAACTATAAAATGAAACAATTTAAAAACTCAACAGTGTGTGTATATATAGTTTTAAAAAACAAATAAACAATCTATAAAATTGAAACCATTTAAACATTCAGCAGTGTGTGTATATATAATTCTATTTAAAAACAAACAATTTATAGTAAGACCCCCGTATCCACAGGGGATTGGTTCCAGGGGGCCCGTGGATACCGAAAACCGCAGATAACAGTGAATGCCACTGAAAATAATGGAACGTCCGGTTTAAAAATACCATAGAGTTGCCTTGGAGGACCTAGAAAATGTCTAGAGAGGATGCATTTTCTAAGAGGACTCTAGGATAGCTGTGCTGAAACTGAAACCATGGATGACAGAATCAGTGGATAATGAATCAGTAGATACGGGGGTCCTACTGTATAACATTGAAACCATTTAAAATTCAGCAAAAGGTGTGTGTGTGTGTATGCCTTCCAATCGCCTGTTGATTTACAGTGACCCTATGAATTCCATAGGATTTTCTTAGACAAGAAAGACTCAGAGGCGGTTTTGCCAGTTCCTTCCTCTGAAATATGTCCTACAGCACCTGGTATTCCTTGGTGGTCTCCCATCCTAGTACTAAGCAGAGCTGACCTTGCTTAGCTTCCAAGATCAGACGAAATCTGATGCCTTTCAGGTATTTAACACATCCTTAAAAGCCCATCACAGTCCATTCCTAAAAGACTGCCAGAATAGGAAAGGAGGGAGCTATCTCAGCCTCTCTAGAGAGTGAAAGCTTGGGAGCAACCACCGAGAAGGCCCTTCTCCTTATTCCAACTAAATGTGCCTGAGAAGATGGTGGGACTGAGAGAAGGACCTTCCCGGAAGATCTGACAGCTCAAGGCTCACACAGTAAGATAAGATTTTTAAAATAATGACCTATGGCTCAGTCAAGACTATCACTAAGCTGTGTATCACTTCATCAAGCCGTGGGCCTTCCATGAAAGGAAAGGCTTGGAAGTTTCTACATTTCTAGCCAGTGGTCTAGTGGAACGGGGCTCACAGGGTCAAAAGCCTCAGGACTTCTTAAATAGCCAGGACTATGACACTGTATGTTGCCATCAGCTTTTGGACTGCCCTTTGAGTCTAGCTGCAGTCCTCACAGTAGATGGAGGGGAAATGGATTTCCCCAACAGCAATGCTATCAGGATTGCAATCCAAAGTATCTGGGGATGGCAGTCAAAACCCATTAGCTTTACAAAAGACCTGGGGAGATGAAACCTGCTAAATCATTTCCCTTTAATAGAGATTCATAGAATCAGAGTTGGAGGAGACTACAAGGGCCATCCAGTCCAACCTCCTGCCATGCAGGAATACCCAATCAAATAATTCCCAAAGGATGGCCATCCAGCCTCTGTTTAAAAACCTCCAAAGAAGGAGACTCCACCACACTCCAAGGCAGTGCATTCCACTGCTGAACAGCTCTTACTGTCAGGATTAATAGAGCAGCTGAATTTTTGAAATTTCCTTGGGGGTGTCCCCATAAGGAGAATCATGGCTAGGGGCTGCATTTCAAAATCTTTGTTTTTGATTAACCGTTTCCTTGCTTCCTTACTTTTGGCAGAAAGACTGAAACTGAGAAAGACTGAAATTGATAAGTTTCCCAAGCTGCTGTGAGAGAGTCTGAGTATAAAAGGCAGCCTATAAATATTTCTAATAAATAATGCCTATGTGAAAAGAAAATCATGCACACCACAAATCCCTGATTCAACATTCTGCCTCCTTCAAAGATACAGTAGGACCCCTGTATCCACTGATTCATTATCCACTGATTCAATTATCCATGGGACACAAAACAGCACACTTACCATAGAGCCTTCCTAGAAAATGCCTAGAGAGACATCCTCTACAACAGTCTTCCTAGAAAATGTGCTCTGTCTAGCCATTTTCTAGGTCCTCCAAGGCAACTCTATGGTATTTTACACCAGAAGTCCCATTATTTTCAGTGGCATTCACTATTATCCACAGTTTTTGTTATTCACGCACTCCCCCGAACCAATCCCCAGCTGATACAGGGGTCCTACTGTACTGTATCCTAATAGATAATTATATATAACTCAGCCCTTTAGATTTGTGTGAGAAGGGGGGGCTATGCAGAGAGCCAGCATGGTGCAGTGGTTTGAGTGCTGGACTATAACTCTGGAGACCAGGGTTCGAATCCCTGTTCAGTCATGGAAACCCACTGGGTGACCCTGAACAAGTCACCCTCTTTCAGGCTACCTCCGCCTGCAGAAATAATCCAGTTTGACACCACTTTAATGGCCGTGGCTCAATGCTATGGAATCCTGGGCTTTGTAGTTTGTTGTGGCACCCGAGTTCTCTGACAGAAAAGGCTAAAGATCTCACAAAACTACAAATCCCAAAATTCCATAGCATTAGCCATGCCAGTTAAATCAGTGTCAAACTGGATTATTTCTGCTCAGCCTCTGAGGAAGGCAATGGCAAACCCTCTCTAAATAAATTTTGTAAGAAAACCATGATAGGTTTGTCTTAAGAGTTGCCATAAGTTAGAAATGACTTGAAGGCACATAACAGCAAGAAATGAGAAAAGAGAAGGGAGAGAAGTGTTTGGTGTTTGTTTGTTTTTTTGTCTTGTTTGTACATTTTATAAACTTTTCTACAGATTAGGAAGAAAGTGCATAAATGGGGGACCCAGGATTGATTATCCCATCTTTCTCCTTCCTTGCAATTCTTTTTTCCTAACCTTTTATAGCCCCTACCACAGGGAAAGCATGGTTTTCCAGGTGACGCTGAAAAGCAAGTCCCAACATCCCTAACCAACATAGCCAATAGCAAGGGATGATGGGTGTTCAAGCATTATCCAGAGGGAATGCTGTAGCCATTCAAACCTTCCTTTGCAAGCTATTCCAAAGGCTTAGTCCCTAGTGTTGTACCCTTGTGTTGTAGTATGTTTCTCAAACTGACGTACTAGAGATCCTTGAGCAGAGCAAAAGAATGGCATAAACTAGACACATTTCATTAAAGAAAACCAACCACATTATTTCAGACCATCCAGCAGCAGGGAGTTCCACAGGCTGACATATGCTTTTTTTAAAATGCACCCTTTTAAAATTTCAACACCTTCTTCTGCCAGGATGAAAGATTCAAATAAAGCATGGAACAACTGCTACCTCCGCCATGAAATATAACAGTAAAGAATGACTCACGCCAATTGATGCCAGAGTGTTGTAGAAAGCATCCTACCCAAAGTGCCAGCTAAGGAGGCGGATGGGAAAAGATGGAGCTTTTTTTGAAGGAGGTTTTAAATGGGGAGGGGGGTGCCCAAGCAAGGTGCACTTAGAAGTTACAAAATCCAGTCTAGTGGAAAGACACTTAGGTGGTCCTGAGGACCACATGTGGCCTGTAGCCCACACTTTCCCACTTCTGAATTAAATGGTACTTAGGGTTGGGGGGGTTGGAGGGGGAGAATACACCAGTGCTCATTCAACCAGGTAGCAGCGAGCTGTAAAAAGGGCTTGAATTCAGTATACAGTGCCTTAATAATATTCAACAAAGGCGGGGTGGGGGGGATTGTCAAGCCAATTGACAAGAAAAGGGGTTACACCAGGACAGGTTTTTTTGTGCCCAATTAAAATTTCATGCACCCTCTCGTTAGGTTCCTAGTGCTGATTGGTTGGTTGGGGCTGATTCCCCCCTCTCCAATCCCCAATATTGGAACAAGGTGAAAAAAAGGGGGAGGATGTTTAGACAGGAGACAAAGCCAATCCATTGTTATGAATCCTTGCCAGGTTTGTTTTTTTAACTAAAAAAAAAAAAAAAACCACACTCCCAGACAGACACATATCAAGGCCCATTTCTCAGCCTCCCAAAAGGAGACAGCCTACACAATGAAAGAAGGGGTTGAAAACACCCCCAATTAAAAAAAAATGATTTAAAAAAAAAAATAAATTGAAGCTCAATACCCAATTTGACCAGGCCGATGGGTTGGGAAATAATCTCTCCAAAAGCCCCCGAGGTGTATGGGGGGGGGGTTAGGTGGCAAAGCCAAGGGAAATAGGGTTGGGGGGGGGGAGGAGAAAAGGGACCCCCTTCCAAGGGGAGGCCAGAGAAGCCGCGAGGATGGCGAGGGCGCAAGCAGGGCCCAGGCCGGGGGAGCCAAGCTGGGCAAGGGGGAGCCAGGCCTGGCCCCCAAGGTTGCTGGGGAGACTTAACTGTTGCCCGGGGCGCTGGTGGCGGAGGCGGCGGCGGCGGCGGCTGGTCGCGGCTCCCCCGTTTCAGGCAGAAGCAGCTTCTCATTGCCCGGCAGGGCGGGGAGCGGAGCGGAGGCAGCAGGAGGAGAAAGAGGAGGAGGAGGAGAAGCGGAGAAGCAGCGGCAGGGCTGGGCAGGCGAGGCGGCCTGGAGCGGCCCACCGGCGGAGGAGAGGGAGGAGGAGGAGGAGAGGCGGCGAGCCTTACCCGGCGCGCCCCGGCCAGGTCCCCCCGGGAGCCCCACGCCCCGAAGCCCGTCAGGAGCCGAGGCCACCGGCTGGGGCCACGGGCGAGGGCGGAGGGAGGCGGCCGAGGCGAGCCTGACGCCGCCTCCCAGGCCCGACGACGAGCAGGCGCCGCGGCTCGCTTGGCAGCACAGAGCCCCCTGCCTCCCGGAGCCCGCACTGCCGACAGCGCCGCCGGCCGCCCTCGCTCCTTCGCGCGCTCAGCCCCGCTCCAGCCCACCCCCGAGCGGCCCGAGGAGGGGAGAGCCCGGCCAAGCCGGCTTCGGCGGACGCCCACCCCCGCGCCCCGCTCGGCCGCAAGCCCAGGGCGCCCAGGGCGCACGGCCGGAAAAAGGGCCCCCGGGAGACTGCCCCAAATGCGCCCAGGGCGCACGGCCGGAAAAGGGCCCCCGGGAGACTGCCCCAAATGCGCCCAGGGCGCACGGCCGGAAAAGGGCCCCCGGGAGACTGCCCCAAATGCGCCCAGGGCGCACGGCCTGAAAGGGGCCCTTTTGGAGACTGCCCCAGTTGCACGCCAAGAAAGGGGCCCTTTTGGAGACCCACCCAAATGCACCCAGGGCACACACCAAGAAAGGGGCCCTTTTGGAGACTGCCTCAATTGCATGCCAGAAAGGGGCCCTTTTGGAGACTTTCCCAATTGCACGCCAGAAAGGGGCCCTTTTGGAGACTTTCCCAATTGCATGCCAGAAAGGGGCCCTTTTGGAGACCCATCCAAATGCACCCGGGGCGCAAACCAAGAAAGGGGCCCTTTGGAGACTTCCCCAATTTCATGCCCGACAGGGGCCCTTTTGGAGACTTCCCCAATTACACGCCAAGAAAGGGCCCTTTCGCAGACTTCCCCAATTACACTCCAGAAAGGGGCCCTTTTGGAGGCCTACCCAAATGCACCCAGGGCAGACGCTAAGAAAGGGGCCCTTTTGGAGACCTACCCAAATGTGCCCAGGGAACGCACCAAGAAAGGGGCCCTTTTGGAGACTTCCCCAATTGCATGCCAGAAAGGGGCCCTTTTGGAGACGTACCCAAATGCGCCCATGGCATGCACCAAAAAAGGGGCCCTTTAGGAGACTTCCCCAATTGCATGCCAGAAAGGGGCCCTTTTGGAGACCTACCCAAATGCACCCAGGGCGCACACCAAGAAAGGGGACCTTTTGGAGACTTCCCCAATTGCACACCAGAAAGGGGCCCTTTTGGAGACCTACCCAAATGCACCCAGGGCACACGCTAAGAAAGGGGCCCTTTTGGAGACGTACCCAAATGCGCCCAGGGCTCACACCAGAAAGCAGCCATTTTGGAGACCTACCCAAATGCGCCCAGGGCGCGCACCAAGAAAGGGGGCCTTTTGGAGACTTCCCCAATTACATGCCAGAAGGGGGCCCTTTTGGAGACCCACCCAATTGCACCCAGGGCGCAGAACAAGAAAGGGGTCCTTTTGGAGACCTTCCCAAATGCACCCAGGTTGCAAACCAAAAAAGGGGACCCTTTTGGAGACCTACCCAAATGTACCCAGGTTGCAAACCAAGAAAGGGGCCCTTTTGGACACCTACCCAATCGCACCCAGGGCATACACCTTTTCTGTGCCACAGAATTGGAGCCTTGGCTTCTTTCACCTGTAGAAGTAGTGGCGTCTCAGCCTCTTCTTCCAAGCCTTTCATGGGGCGGAGGGGGGACAGCTACTCATAGGATAAGGGCCAGGGTCTTGGGTGCACATGAAGAATCTACTTCATCTGTGTCGGGTTCCGAGGTGGGGGAGGGGGAAATGCTCCACAATTATCCATGGTTGAGGAAGAGCGGGAAGGTGGAGGATTTTTGCAGCCATGATCCTGCGTGCATGTGGATTCGGGAGGCAGTGTGCCATCTTGCATGCAACCCCCAGAATGCATGAGAATTACCCCGGATTGTAATCTAGTTTGCCCATTGAGTGACACCCCCCCCCCATAGATAGCCTTATTTACACGCAGTGGGACTCACTTCTACTTTAAGCATGGCTGCGAAATTTGGACTTCAATGGTCGATTTTAAAGCTGCAATTCCCTCTACACTGACTTGGGAGGAAGTCTCGTTGAATTCGTTGGAGCCTACCATGGAGTAGAGGATGATCATGTGCCTTTCAGGAGGAAAGAATCCTTCCAGAAGATTGTCACATTCCAGCTCCCATCATTCTTAGAATTTGGCCAATGGTTAGGGATGATGGGAGTTGTAATGCAGAAACATCTCAAAGGCCACTGGCTCCCAACCCCACGGTTATGTTGCATGTTGGAGTCCCACCCATAATGCCCGTGTCTGCTTTAAATTTGGGGGAATTATAAAAGGAGGCCTGCAAAAAGAGGGTGACTTTGGGGATCTTTTCACCTATGTATACCAGTACAAACTGTAGAGAGCACACCAGTTGAACCTAAACAAAATATTTTATTTGAATTAACACAGGGGATATGCTAACACACTAGAACACACACTCTTAAGCATTATAGAAGACTATTGAAGAGTAAGGTTGAAAGGATTGGACAGAGAGAAGTTGGGGATGGAAGGGTGATAGCTACCAGTCTGGGAGAAAGAGATCCGTGTAGTATACAGACTTAGACAGTGGAATCCCGTCAATAACACAGAGAGAAACAGAATGGCAGGGCCCATCTGTAACACACACAGTTGTGACACACTCATCTAGGGTCAGAGCCAAGATAGATATACCCTATTTCAGCGGCTCTTAACCTTATCTTTACCAGGAGGGCCTTTTAAATATCTTTTGTTGCCATGGAATTGAACATACCCTTCGCATCTTTAATAATCAAACAGCTAATGAGTCATATCATCAGTTCAAGAGGTGACATGATAGCCATGTTTAAATACTTGAAGGGATGTCATACTGAGGATGGAGCAAGATTGTTTTCTGCTGCTCCAGAGACTAGGACATGGAACAATGGGTTCAAACTACAGGAAAACAGATTCTATCTAAACATTAGGAAGACCTTCCTGACAGTAAGAACTGTTTGGCAGTGGAATATGGGGCTACCTGGGAGTGTGGTGGAGTCTTCTTTTTTGGTGGTTTTTAATCAGAGGCTGGATGGCCATCTGTTGGGAGTGCTTTGATTGTGTATTCCTGCAGGGCAGGGGGTTGGACTAGATGACCCTTGTGTTCTCTTCCAACTTTATGATTCTACCTCCAAAACCTAATTCAACAAGGGGGGCTTACCACACTCCAAAGAAAGTGGCAAGGCAACAGGAACGTTCTGTCTTCCCTGCTGCCTTACCATATGTTGCCATTCTTCTGGCTTTCTTTCATTCCTGTCCCGGGGGGACTGAGCTAAGACCACATCTTTTTGCTGACAGGTTTTTCTGGTTAGCAGAAAGACACATTTTTACCTGAGTACCTCACGGAACCAGAATGAAAGCCACCACCATGGTAAGGTAGCTCGGAAGATGGAATGTTCCTTTTGCCTTGCCACTTCTAGAATCATAGAATTGCAGAGTTGGAAGAGACCACGAGGGCCATCCAGTCCAACCCCCCTGCCACACAGGAAATCTTGATCAAAGCATCCCCGACAGATGGCCATCCAGTTTGGTAAGCCTCAAGGCAGCCCAGTCCTTATGTGCTCAGCAGTTCCAGGATCTGTATAGTTTGTGGTCTCTGAATCTGGTTGTGACCCCAGAATCTGATACTGCAGTTTTCCTCACCACTATTTTCTAGAGACTATGAGAAATATAGTCCTCTCCCTCCTTCCCTCTTGCTTCCTCCTCCTTTAGAATGGAGTGTAATTTTAAGGCAACAGTGTTGCTTGATGGTAGCAAGGAATATAGGTTCCATACATAATACATGCCCCTGATGCTCCATTAACAAATGGAAAAATATTTCTCAGACTAGATGGAGGGTGGGGGGAGAGAACTGGCATGCATTCTGGACTGTTAATACTCCCCCATGGATGTGCTGTTACTGAGACAGTCTTTAGTGTAATAATATTTTTTATAAACTTCCCATTTCAATAAGGTCTGGTAGCAAAGGGATAGCCGTTGCTTCCCAAGGAAACATCTAATTGGTACTTAATAGCCAGAAAGCATCACTGTGCACATTTGCAAACATATGGTTGGGCTCTCTGCCCACCCCACCAAATGGAAACCTGTCCCAAAATGAGTTCTGTTCCCCTTCCTGCTCTCTGTGCCATTGCCTCGTAGGGACTAGCTGCTTTCTGTGAGACTGGAATTAAAAATGCACTCTTCTGTTTCTCATTTTAGACATAGGCAGCATTCAATCCTCTTGTTTTGCCTACATAGAACCTTAAGAGCTGGAAGTAACCTCAAGGGTCATCTAGTCCAATCCCCTCCCTTGCAGGAATACACAGCTAAAGCACTCATGAAAGATGCCTAACCTTTGTTTAAAAACCTACACTGTCCTCTAACGAAATCCATTCTGCTGTCTAATGGGTCTTATAGCTTCTTCCAAACTAGCAATACCCAGCATAACAGACACCATTATCTACATACATAAAATGCTTTGGTATGATTTCATTCCCACTCTGCTGATTGGTCACTTAGGAAACATATCAAGAGTATGATATTTGACACATTAACATATAACCTCTCAAGTCAACTATAATGGCTGGTTTCATGCTGAGAGGCCCTCTGCCACCATGTAATCACATGTACACATAGACACATGCACAATGCTAGACACACACACACACACACACACTATACATGCCAGAATATGAGAGCCCTTCTGCCACCATGGAACTGCATGTACACAGATAGACAGTCACACACACACACACCACATGCCATGATGCAAGAGCACCACCACCATGCATACACACACATGCCACACTCCACACAGACACCACACTCCACACACACCATATGTACCAAAAATGAGAGCCCCCTCACTGCTGCCATGCAACTGCAAGTACACACCCATCACACTGCAACCACAACCACACCCCACATGCACCAGGATGCAAGGGCCCCTCCACAGCCATGTTTAGAAAGGACTTGAAGCTTTCCACATGTTTCCAGCCCAAAAGCAAGGAGCAGCTACAGACAACACAGAAAACCATGTTGCTACAGCCAAGACTGAGGGCCGAATGCTGCTCTTAAATAGCAGTTCCCCTGGCTGCTTCAGGTGTGCTGTACGATTGCAGCGGGCTGCTCCTGATAGCTTGGCTCTGGTTTTTCCAAGACTCCCACAGCCAGGGCCTGAGTCTGCAAAGAGGCTGTGCTGGCTGCTGCAACCAAGGGCCTAGTCCTGCAAGGAGAGGCAGATCCTGACACCTAAGCAGCCAATCAGCACACTGAAAGCGGCAACATACCCAAGAGAATTATATATATAGATGTGGCTACATCCCTGGTGGAGTATGGTGCTTGGAAAGGTGAATCCTGGGAATTAAGGTTGGCACACCATGCAATGTCCTATAGCCACAAAACCAGAAGAAACTGGGAAAATCTGATGTACAGGAGACACAGGGAATCAAGACGTAAAAAATTAACATTTTCCTCCAAGAAACAGCCCCACATATTTTAGCCAAGAAATATTAGGATTGCCAGAGTAAATATTGGATGGGGCTCCTGTACCTTTAATTAGAGTTGCCAGAGTGAAAGCTTGAGAGGGCTCATGTACCTTTAATTATTTCATAGGGGCAGGAATTTCAGCAGGCGTTGCTTGTTACATGGTTATACAATGAGTAACATATGCTGAAATTCCCTCTTATACAGAGTCATTAAATGTATAGGTACCCTCTCCAGTTTTCCCTCTGACAACCCTAGCAGAGTGAAGTCATAGAATCATAGAATCATAGAATTGCAGAGTTGGAAGAGACCACGAGGGCCATCCAGTCCAACCCCCCTGCCACGCAGGAAATGACAATCAAAGCATCCCCGACAGATGGCCATCCAGCCTCTGTTTAAAGACCTCCAAGGAAGGAGACCCCACCACGCTCCGAGGGAGTGTGTTCCACTGCCGAACAGCTCTTACTGTCAAAAAGTTCCTCCTCATGTTGAGGTGGAATCTCTGTTCCTGGAGCTTGCACCCATTGCTCCGTGTTCCAGTCTCTGGAGCAGCAGAAAACAAGCCTGCTCCATCCTCAGCGTGACATCCCTTCAAATACTTAAACAGGGCTATCATATCGCCTCTAAACCGTCTTTTTTCCAGGCTAAACATACCCAGCTCCCTAAGTCTCTCCTCATAAGGCATTGTTTCCAGACCTTTCACCATTTTAGTTGCCCTTCTCTGGACACGCTCCAATTTGTCAATATCCTTTCTGAATTGTGGTGCCCAGAACTGGACACAGTATTCTAAGTGAGGTCTGACCAAGGCAGAATAGAGTGGCACTATTACTTCCCTTGATCTAGACACTATACTTCTATTGATACAGCCCAAAATTGCATTGGCCTTTTTAGCTGCCGCATCACACTGTTGGCTCATGTTCAACTTGTGGTCTACTAGGACTCCTAGATCCCTTTCGCACGTAGTCTCATTCAGCCAGGTCTCTCCCATCCTATATTTATGCATTTCATTTTTCCGCCCTAAATGCAGTACTTTACATTTCTCCGTATTGAATTTCATTTTGTTAGCTTTGGCCCAGCTCTCCAGTCTATCCAGGTCATTCTGAATTTTGATCCTGTCCTCTAGGGTATTAGCTACTCCTCCCAATTTGGTGTCATCTGCAAATTTGATAAGTATGCCCCTAATTCCCTCATCTAAGTCATTGATAAAGATGTTGAATAGCACTGGGCCCAGGACAGAACCCTGTGGCACCCCACTGGTCACATCTTTCCAAGACGAAGAGGAGCCACTGCTGAGCACCCTTTGGGTTCGGCCGGTCAACCAATTACAAATCCATTGAACAGTTAACTTGTCTAGCCCACATTCTACAAGCTTGTTTGCAAGAATGTCATGGGGAACCTTGTCAAAGGCCTTACTGAAATCAAGGTATGCAATGTCCACAGCATTCCCTTCATCTACCAAGCTGGTAACTTTATCAAAAAAAGAGATCAGATTAGTCTGGCATGACTTGTTTCTCTGAAACCCATGCTGACTTTTTGTGATTATGGCATTGCCTTCTAAATGTTCACAGACTCTCTGTTTAATGATCTGTTCTAGAATCTTCCCTGGTATTGATGTCAGACTAACTGGACGATAGTTGTTGGGATCCTCTTTTTTCCCCTTTTTGAAGATGGGAACAACGTTTGCCCTCCTCCAGTCTGCTGGGACTTCTCCTGTTCTCCAGGAGTTCTCAAATATTATTGCCAATGGCTCTGAGATTATATTTGCCAGCTCTTTTAATACTCTTGGATGTAGTTCATCTGGTCCTGGAGATTTAAATTCATTTAGATTAAGAAGGTATTCCTGTACTACCTCTTTACTTATTTTGAGCTGGATTTCCCCTATTGTGTCCTCTGTTCCATTCTCCTCAGGTTTGTCCTCCTTTTCCTTTTCTGAAAACACTGAGGCAAAGAAGGTGTTGAGTAATTCTGCCTTTTCTCTGTCCCCTGTTAGCATTTTGCCATCTTCTCCACTTAGCGGCCCTATCATTTCCTTCTTCCTCCTTTTGCTGCGGACATACCCAAAAAAACCCTTTTTATTGTTCTTAACCTCCCTAGCAAGCCTGAGCTCATTCTGCGCTTTAGCTTTTCTGACTTTACTCCTACACGTGTTCGCTATCTGTTTGAATTCTTCTTTGGTGATTTCCCCCCCTTTCCATTTCCTATACATGTTCCGTTTAAAACTTAGCTCCATTGAAAGTTCTTTAGTCATCCATCCTGGTTTCTTGAGACATCTCCCATTTTTCTTCCTCAATGGTACTGTTTGAAATTGTGCCTTCAGTATCTCCCTTTTGAGAAAGTCCCATCCGTCTTGAGGTCCCTTCTCTTTTAGTATTCTTGACCATGGGATCATCCCCAGTATTTCCCTGAGTTTATTGAAATCAGCTCTCCTAAAGTCAAAGGCTTTCACGGCTGGCATCCATAGATTTTCCTTCTGATGGCTTGGCTCTGGTTTTTCCAAGACTCCCACAGCCAGGGCCTGAGTCTGCAAAGAGGCTGTGCTGGCTGCTGCAGCCAAGGGCCTAGTTCTGCAAGGAGAGGCAGATCCTGACACCCAAGCAGCCAGTCAGCACACTGAAAATGGCAACATACCCAAGGTATATATTATGTTTAGGAGGAATATCTCTTTTATGTTTTGTCATTTGAGTCCATTGGTACATTTTCTAGTCTCTGGAGCAGCAGAAAACAAGCTTGCTCCATCCTCAGCCTGACATCCCTTCCAATATTTAAAGGTAGCGATCATGTCATCTCTGTCTTCTTTTCTCCAAGCTATGAGGAGCAGCTTAGGGAGCCGGGTATATTTAGCCTGGAGAAGAGAAGGTTAAGAGATGATATGATAGGCATGTTTAAATATTTGAAGGGATGTCATATTGAGGATGGAGCAAGCTTGTTTGCTGCTGCTCCAGAGACTAGGGCATGGAGCAATGGACTAAAACTCCAGGAAAAGAGATTCCACCTAAACATTAGGAAGAACTTCCTGACAGTAAGAGCTGTTCGACAGTGGAATACACTGCCTGGGCACGTGGTGGAGTCTCCTTCTTTAGAGGTTTTTAAACAGAGGCTTGATGGCCATCTGTCAGGAATGCTTTGATTGGGTACTATTGCATGACAGGAGGTTGGACTGGATGGCCCTTGTGGTCTATTCCAATTCTATGATTGTATGATTCTAAACCTACTCAGCTCCTTCAGTCGTTCCTCATAGGGCTTGGTTTCCAGATCATTGATCATTTTGGGCTCCCTTCTCTGGACACTTTCCAGCTTGGAGACATCCCTTTTGAACTATGGTGCCCAAAACTGGATGCAGTATTCCAGGTGAGGTCTGACCAAAGCAGAACAGAGTGGAACGACTACTTCCCTCAGTCTGGATACTATGTTCCTGTTGATGCAGCCCAGAATTGTATTGTGGGGGTTTTGTTTGAACCAAGGATGTCATGTGTTTTGTCCATTCTCTGCAGCCTCCGGAGCATTATCAGTTGAGATTAGAGTGAGTGTCAGTGCATAGATATCAGTGCCACAAGATTAGTCTCAAAGGCCTTGAGATTAGATAGAGTATCAGTGAATAGGTACAAGAGTCAATGTAGTGTAGTAGTTTAGAGGGCTGAATCGGAACTTGGGAGATTTGGGTCTTGGTCCACCCTTAAGCCATGAAGCTCCTTGGATGGGCTTGGGTGAGTCACTCTCAACCTTTCAGGACTCCTCGACTTGGGGGGATGGAGAGGTATGGAGAGCCTTAAGCTCATTGGAGAAAATGGAGGATACCAATAAGCAACATATAGATAATTGATATGGGAAGTTAGGAAAAAGCCAGCATGGTGTAGTAGTTTGAGTGTTGGACTAGGACTCTGGGAGACCAGGGTCTGAATCCCAGCTCAACCACAGATACCTGCTGGGTGGCCTTGGGCAAGTCCCACTCTCTCAGCCTTAGAGACTGAGACAACATTAGGAGGAACTTTTTGACAGTCACAGCTGTTAGGCAGTGGAACACACTCCCTCAGAGCGTGGTGGGGTCTCCTTCCTTGGAGGTCTTTAAACAGAGGCTGGATGGCCATCTGTCGGGGATGCTTTGATCAAGATTTCCTGCGTGGCAGGGAGTTGGACTGGATGGCCCTCGTGGTCTCTTCCAACTCTGCAATTCTATGATTCTATGATTCTAGAGGAAGGCAATGGCAACCTGCCCGAAGACATTTTGCCAAGAAAACCCTAAGATAGGGTCATCATAAGATGGAGTCAACTCGAAGACACACAACAACAATTACAGCAACAGTAGACATGGGGAGTTATGTATTTGGACCATCCAGCCCAGTACTGTTGACACTGATAAGAAAATAGTTCTGTACAGTTGGACCTGCATATCCATGGGGGGTTTGGTTCCCAGACTTACCGCGGATACCGGAAACTGTGGATAACAGTGAACCCTTATTGAAATAATGGGACCTCTGGTTAAAAATGCCATAGAGTTGCATTGGAGGACCTAGAATATGTCTACACAGGGTGCTTCTCTAGGCATTTTCTAGGAAGACTCTATGGTATATGCATTCATGTTTTGTGTCCCATGGATAACTGAAACCATGGGTATTGGTTCTGCGGATACGGGGCTGACAGACAGGAAAGCCAGGTTTCTATACATACCTAGGTTTGGGCCAAAAAAAAAACATACTAAATTGCAGTTCTCTTTACTGCTTAATCTACTCCACTAGACAAGAGACATACAAGAGTTTCTGCCTTGAAAAAAAGCAACTTGGCTGCACTGAAAAGGGCTACAGGAATGACATGGAGTGTTTTTGCCTCGAGGGCTGAAGGGTGTTGGGTGGGGCTGAAACCGATGGTGGGTGGAGTCTGAGCCAAAAAGAGGAGGGGCTTCTGTGTCTCATTCTCAGTCCTGCTCTCCTTCCTTCTCCTTGCTCAGTGGAGGGACATTCCTTGCTTACAAAAGGGCTTTGGAATCAGGTTGAGAGCTGCCTTGGACTGCAGATCGCCCGCAACCTCTACTGAAGTGGGGCAGAAGGCTCGTTTCTCCATTCTGGCCCAAATGAATAGAATCAAATTCTTCCATTGGTTCTAATCCTGCTGATTCAAGCTCCCCTTAAAGACCTTTTCTTGGGAAATGTTTCGACTTTCAGAGTTGCAGGAGAATACCTTGAACCAGGTCTGAAACCTAAGGGATCCCCAGATGAAACGAAGGATACTGCTAACACAATCCCTTAGCCCTTCTGGGTCATTTTGCCCATGGCCCTTCTCCCAAAATTCCTAGCTACTCATTGCATTATCATTCTGTTTTCCCTGTGCACTCTGGTCTCCCTGCTTTTCGCAGGATGTTCCATTGTCCTCCATTTCATACATGAATGTTTTTACTGTGTGTTTAGCATAGATGTCCATTCTCAGTTTTGGATTCAGGATCTGAGCCATGCATGTAAATGGAGTGTGCATCTTCAAAGGGCTGTGTGTGTGTCATTATGTAGAGTTGTGCTGGAAAATGCCTAGAGAGGTGTCCTCTCTAGGAATCATTAGGTCCTCCAACGCAACTCTACGGTATGTTTGTACCTGACATCCTTTATTGTTCAGGGTTCACTGTTATCCATGTTTGCACTTATACACGGTAAGTCCAGGGATGTATTCCCCATGGATACGTGGGTGGGTGACCTGAAGTCAAACAGAACCAGCAATGTAAAGGCCCAGAGGATGGTGCAAAGTCTTTGCAACCCAAGAGCTGTAGGTTCTTTACAGACCTTTGTTGGAGGTTCTGCCTTCAGGAGTGGACAGCTCCTGTTTGTTTGCTGGACAGTTCCCAATAGCTAAATCTTCCTTAGTCCCTATGAGGGGATGGATTGGGGTCTCCTCCCCAGAGGTAGACTTCTAAACTTAAACAAGTTCCCAAACCTAGCACATTGAATCATAGAATTGTAGATATCCCAATGGATTTTCCTTACACAGGGGGTGAGTCTGTGTTTTTCATGAATGGTGTTCCTGCTTTGGTCCCTGATCACTTCTCCCAGGAGGATGTTTAAGAGAGACCCTGCAGAAATGTCACCAGCTGAAGACCTAGAGTAGGGGTGTGCAACTGCACAGGGGATGGAGGCCATCCCCCCCACCCCACGCCTGACAGGTGGATTGCGCTAGCACAATTCAGCATGCCTAAAGTGACACAACACCAGTTCCATTTCTGGCCAATAGTTTTTGTTTGGGTTTTGTGGGAGAGGTTTGGAGGGGGATCTAGATAGACTGGGGAAGCAAAGCACCACTTGCTCAGGTAGTTGTGTCAGTTTGTGGGGGGAGTTCAATTTTTTTAAAATGGGGGTGGCTGGGGGGTTTGGGGAGCTTCTGGGAGGCTTCAGGGGCCGCACTTAGGGGTCCCAAGGGCTGCATGTGGCCCGCAACACACTTTGCCCACCCATGACCTAGAGGAACTCTCTCTGTTTATAGTACCCATTCTGGATTGGTTGGACTGCAACTCCCATCATTCCCAACCAGCATTGCCTGCTTCTACAGAGATTTTCATACTTGCCCAACCCTCCTTTTCTTTCTCATCCTTGGTCTAGCTTGAATTTTTTGAAGCAGCATTGAATGGTGAAGGTGGGCTGGAGAAACAGACTTTTGGTGTCAGGTTGCAGCAGCATTTCCACAGTAAACCAGGCAATAAACCCAGCTTGAACTAGGCAAAAACAGGACTCTGCTCTAGCTGATCCTACTGTAGCCATGTGTGCCTGCCTACAACAGGTGAAGAAACAGCAGCTGCTTCCATAATCCCTTACAGAGCATGCATGAACAACAAGAGAGAGAAAAGGGGAGAACAGATAAGCCTGCAAGCATGTCCCTAGCATGTAAAAAAAAAGAAAAGCATACAGTAGGACCCCCTTATCCACTGGGGATTGGTTCTGGGGGGCGTGGATACAGAAAACCGTGGATAATAGCAAACACTATTGAAAATAATGGGACTTAAAATACCATAGAGTTGCCTTGGAGGACCTAGAAAATGGCTAGAGTGGACCACAAACTGATCATGGGTCAGCAGTGTGATGCAGCAGCTAAAAAAGCCAATGCAATTCTAGGCTGCATCAATAGGAGTCTAGTGTGTAGATCAAGGGAAGTAATTGTGCCACTCTATTCTGCTTTGGTCAGACCTCACCTGGAATACTGTGTCCAGTTCTGGGCACCAGAGTTCACAAAGGATATTGACAAGCTGGAACATGTCCAGAGGAGGGTAACCAAAATGGTGGGAGGGAGGTCTGGAAGTGACTTAGGGAGCTGGGTATGCTTAGCCTGGAGGAGAGAAGGTTAAGAGGTGACATGATAGCCATGTTTAAATATCTGAAGGGATATCATACTGAGTATGGAGCAAGCTTGTTTTCTGCTGCTCCAGAGACTAGGACACGGAGCAATGGACTCAAACTACAGGAAAAGACATTCTATCTAAACATTAAGAGGAACTTCCTGACAGTAAGAGCTGTTTGACAGTGGAATGCACTGCCTCGTAGTGTGGTGGAGTCCATTTCTTTGGAAGTTTTAAAACAGAGGCTGGATGGCCATCTATTGAGAATGATTTGATTGTATATTGCTGCATGGCAGGGGGTTGGACTAGATGGCCTTTGTGGTTTTTTCCAACTCTATGATTCTATGATTCTATATAGACCAACACAGCCCACTGCATTTCAGGCTATCCTAGGGGGAATTGTTGTAGGGGCTGTCAATTCAAGAGCCTCCATTTCAAAACTTACTACTCTGCCCTCCCTGGTTGCTTGACATTTAAAAATTGAAAAGGAAAAAAAAAGACCTTGACGGTTGAAGAACTTAAAGCCTTCCTTGAAATGAAAGGAGAGCAGCTGCAACATGTGTGCTGCTATTTATATATTAGGGATCATAATATTTAAGTGCCTGAGCTATAAACTCTGTAACTGGTTCTCCCTCACAGAATGCCCATGGCTCATCAGACACTAACAGCTGTTGGTAAAAACAGGTTTATAAACTGTTCAGAAATTCCTTCATGGTAATTGGCACACAGTGCATTTGGGAATGAGGTGGTGGTGGTGATAAAGGGGATGGGGAAGAACTGAGGGACCCCGGAGCTTTGGAACTTTTCTTCACAGCCCCGAGGCCAAACCACAGGCTACGTCTCTGGTGCAAGAAGGACAGTGAGAAGCTTCCCATATGGATCCAGGACCAGGCCTGGCATGCACAAATATTTTATGATCGGGGTTAACTAGATTTATTTAATTTTTTAAATTTATTTTTTGCAGGCTTGCTCCAGGATATATAATATTCCACATTTGGTCAGTTGAGTGTGCCATTTGGCCCATTAATGTGGAGTTTCCTGTTCGAATAAGGGTTGCCAATTGACCAAAGGTATGATCCTTCCTTCTTTCTTCCCTCCAATTTACAACTTAGAATCACAGAGTTGGAAGAGACCACAAGGGCCATCCAGTCCAACCCCCTGCCAAGCAGGAATGCAGATGTCCCTTCATATTTGCTGATTCTAGGACCCTCCGTGGACACCAAAATCCATGAATACTCTAGTCCCATTATATGCAATGGCATAGCAAAATGGTGTCCCTTATATAAGATGGCAAAATCAAGGTTTGCCCTTTGGATTATTATTTTTTAAATAATATTTTTAAGCTGTGAATACTTACATCCGTGGATACCAAATCCGTGGATACGGAGGGACAACTGTACTTCCTTCTTCCTTCTCTCTAATTTCTATTTCCTCCCCCCACTTCCATTCCCCCTCTAGCTTACAATTTCTTGCCTTCCTTCCGTTTACAACTTCCTTTCTTCTCTCCAATTTCCACTTTCCTCCCTCCCTCATTTCCCACCCTCCAGTTTGCAACCTACTTCCTTCCTTCCTTCGATTTACAACTTCCTTTCTTCTCTCCAATTTCCAATTCTCTCCCTCCCTCCATTCCTGAAATGTTCGAATTCCTTCTTTCCTTTTTTGTTTCCCTTCTTCCCATGTCTTCCTCCCTTCCTTCCATTTACAACTTTCTTTCTTCTCTCCAATTTCCAATTCTCTCCCTCCCTCCATTCCTAAAATGTTCAAATTCCTTCTTCCCTTTTTTGTTTCCCTTCTTCCCATGTCTTCCTCCCTTCCTTCCTCCCTCCCTTTCTTCCATTTACAACTTTCTTTCTTCTCTCCAATTTCCAATTCTCTCCCTCCCTCCATTCCTAAAATGTTCAAATTCCTTCTTTCCTTTTTTGTTTCCCTTCTTCCCATGTCTTCCTCACTTCCTCCCTCCTTCCCTTCCTTCCATTTACAACTTCCTTTCTTCTCTCCAGTTTCCAATTCTCTTCCTCCCTCCATTCCTGAAATGTTCAAATTCCTTCTTTCCTTTTTTGTTTCCCTTCTTCCCACATCTTCCTTCCTTCCTTCCTTCCTTCCTTCCTTCCTTCCTTCCTTCTCCAACCATTTCAAAGGACCCTGTGTTCTATCAAAGGATTCATGATTTGGCCTGTCTTGTGATGCACAGCACAACATGCTCAGTTGTTTTTTCATCTGCTGGGGCTATTTTTGTGGTAATTGGCATAGGATGGGCATGTTGGTCAGTGGCCTGTGTGTACAAACTACTTGGGGCTTGACCAAATTCAGTAACCTCTCAGAAAAGACCCTCTTCTGGGTGTAAGGGAGCATATAAAAGCTGGCCTGAGTGTTAAGATCAGCATCAGAGGGCTTTTTCTCACCTTCATGGACACGGTTGGTGAGGATCCAGGAGAGAGCCTTCTCTGTGACTGTGGAACTCCATTCCACTGGAGGTTGAAGACATTTTTATTTAATAATAATAACAATAATAATGTTTATTTATATCCCGCCTCTCCCATGAGGATCGGGGCGGCAAACATCATTTAAAACATTATCCATAATCTACAAACATTAAAATAACATCGTTAAAACTACTATACAATGGTACATAATTCAAATTTTACCTATAAAACACTATTAAAATAACTTAAAATAAGAAAAGACATAAAACAATTTTTTAAAAAATAACAGAATAGTAAACAGGAAAGTGACAGCTTGGCATTTAGGCATATTTAGGCAGGCATTTGACATATGAATTTTACTTGGTGTGCTGTTTTTTAAATGTTGTATTTTTATCAATTTTAAGTTTTTATTTATGTGTTTTTAACTATATTTTAATAATGGAAATTAAATTGATTTTTTTTTAACTTTTGTAATTTGTCAGGTTTTAATTGCATTTTTTAAACTATTGTAACCCGCCTTGCATCCCATTATGGGAGAAAAGTGGGCTATAAATCCAATAAATAAATAAATAAATGGTTTGGAGTGATCCGAAACATATTTCCTAGGGGAAAGGGCCATTTTGTTATTCACCATAATCAGCTAAACTCATCACACATGTATGCAAAAACGATTTCTCAAAAACGATTAAACAGATCTCATTTAGGCCTTATAGCCACTGTCCAGCTTTATTCTCCCAATGTACAGCTGACAGGCAGGAAAATTTGCTTTACACATCAATGTGCATCACATAATTTTACCAGGCAGAAGTTGTTTCCTTATTTCCACTTCCCAAATCCTTAATTGTGCCAAACTCCAGAACGTAGTTCCCACATTTGGCTAAAGAAGGACACAATATTTTATATGTCCTGGAACTGCATATTCAGATTTTAACTACACCATATTGCATATCACCCCATGATGATGAAGCTGAAGCTATGGAGCCAGTGGGTTGTGGTTGGTTTGAGTGTTGGACTACAACACTGGAGGCCAGTGTTCGAATCCTCGCTCGGCCATGAAAACCCACTAGGTGACTTTGGGCAAGTCACTCATACAGTCAGTCCTCTGTATCCACGGAGTCTACATCCATGGATTAACCATACATACCTTGAAAATATATTTAAAAAATAATAATTCCAAAACACAAACCTTGATTTTGCCATTTTATGTCAGGGATGCAATTTTATTATGTCAGCGTAAGAGGGGCGCTCCAAAAAAGCGATACAAAGACTCCCTGAAACAACATCTCAGGCCCGGACAAATTGATCACCAACAATGGTCCGCCCTGGCCTCACATCGGGAGGCATGGAGACGCACTATCCACAATGCTGCAGCCTTATTTGAAAACTCACACCGAACAAGTCTTGAAGAGAAACGACAACGCAGAAAGAATCACAACCCAGAAACATCACCCAAGGAGACCTTCTGCTGTGCTTTTTGCAACTGGACTTGTTTATCTTGGATTGGCCTTTTTAGTCATCAGTGCGCTTGCAGAAAGTGTGGGATGAGTCCTTCCTGAATCTTTGTTTGCGAAGAAAAGCCAGAGAGAGAGAGAATAATAATAAAACTGATTTATATCCCACCCCTCTACAAAACGCAAGAGGGGTGGCTTACAACATTAAAATCTACATACAACCCCTCCATCCCACCTACCCCTTACAATACAATTAAATTATTAAACTTTTAAAACACAATAAATACTAAAAATACTAAAAACAACACAATAAAAAGCTGGATGGGATCGGACCTAATTTTAAGGTATATGGTAAGTTGCTTTGAGTCCCAGTTGGGAGAAAAGTGGGATATAAATCAAATAAATAAATAGAAGGGTACAGTTCCAAAGGTGGAAGGGGAGAAGCCCCTCCACAGCCTGGCTGGACAGCCGCGGAAGGCTGCATCAGAAGGTTGCTATTTATCTAGCCCGCACCGAGTTGGCACTCACATCTGGCGCCTGGCACTTATTGCAATTATTTATGATTTCCAGCAAGATTTAAAAGCTCATCGCCGGCCTTGTAATGCAGTAACTGATTGCACGGCTAATGTAATTAAGAAAAGATTATGATGTCCACGTGGCACGGCAGATGGTGGCGCTCATTGCAGTCGGCAACGCACAACTGGCAGGCAACTGCACAAGGGCAGCAAGGCACTGGCAGCTGGAACATGCCTTTGCCGCCATCCATTTGGAAAGAAAGGGAGGGAAAAGAGGAGGAGAGGAAAGAGGGAGAACCGGCTGCATCCAGCCCATGCAAAACTGCTGGTAGGCTGTTAGGGACTCTTACACAGGGAGGTGAAGAGCCTCCTCCTTCCATTCCTTGCCTTTGGTTTGTTGGGACTCAGTTCCTTCAACTCCATACCTGGTTTAAGTGAAAGAATTTCAGGATTCAGTTCCAGAGTTGGAGAGTGAGCAGTGGCACAGTAATAGGCATCAGTCCCAGGGCCCTTTCATGCTACTGAATCGAATCATAGAATCATAGAGTTGGAAGAACCCATGAAGACCATCCAGTCCAGCCCCCTGCTATGCAGGAATACACAACTGAAGCACTCCTGATAGAGGGCCATCCAGCCTCTGTTTAAAAGCATCCAAAGGAGGAGACACCATCACACTCCGAGGCAGCGTATTCTACTGCGGGACAACTCGTACCATCAAGAATTTCTTCCTAATGTTTTAAGTGGAATCTCTTTTCCTGTAGTTTGAGTCCATTGCTCCGTGTCCTAGTCTCTGGGGCTGCAGAAAAGAAGCTTGCTCCATCCTCATAGAATCCTAGAATCTTAGCACTGGAAAGGGCCAAAAGGACCATCTAGTCCAACCCCTGCCATGTGGGAATACACAACTACAGCACTCCTGAAAAATGCCCATTCAACCTCCAAAGAAGGAGAGTCCACCACTTCTGAGATGGTCTATTTACTTGTCAAACAGTTCTTTCAGTTAAAAAAAAACTTCTTCCTAATATTTAGGTGGAAACTCTTCTCTTGTCCTCTTTTGTTAGTTAGTCAGACTCCCATATCCATGGGGGTTTGTTTCCTGGATTTACCATGGATCCCAGAAACTATGGATAACATTGAAACCTATTACTGGTAAAACCATACCATAGAATTGTGTTGGAGGACCTAAAAGATACCTAGAGAGGATGCCATTCTAGGCATTTTCCAGAACAACTCAATGGTATGTGTCCCCTATTTTGTGCAAATCTAGGAGCTGAATTCCAAATCATTTGGACGGAACTATAGAGTTCTCTAGCAGAGAATTCTCAATACCATTTTGTTGTTAGCATGAGCCTTCAAGTTGACTTCAACTTATGGCAACCCTATCTTAGGGTTTGCTTGGCAAGATTTATCCAGAGGAGGTTTGACATTGCCTTTCTGTAAGGCTGAGAGAATGTGACTTGCTGAAGGCCACTCAATGAGTTCTCATGCTTAAGCACTGATTTGAACCCCCGTTTCCTGGCGTCCTAGTCCAACATTCAAGCCACAACACAAGGCTGGCTTTCCCACCGCACCACGCTGGATCTCCTCACAAATATGTCACAAAGCTACACTTTTTGTAAAATTCTTCTATTTTGGGGGTAAAATCACCTCACAAAACTATGAAATACTTTGTGATACCCAAATACCTCACGCCAAACAACTAAATACCTCACAAGCACTACCTCACGTAACTAAATACCTCACAAATTACTCAATACTTCACATCTTTGTGCCTTTGGCAGTAGTCGTACTATTTCTTTAATCACCAAGAGTGGAGAATTTGCTGTTGTGATGAATTCACCTCCCCGCACTCGGCCCTGCCTCTGTTTACCCTTGCTCTTTGCTGCTGTCATCATCCCTGTCTCGAAAAGGGTGTGTGCATCTCTTTTTACCAGAGGCACTATCATTGGGGCCTCTCTGAAGCATTCCCTTTCTAACGCCTCAGGCAAATTCGGAGTGCTTAAAAGGGATGCTCTCTGAGGTGTGTGTACCATGGGACCTCATCAGGGAACAGTAGCCACAAGGAATTGTGGGAGGAGACTCAGGGACAGACCAGAGGCATGCTCATATGGATGTGCTTCGTGTTTCTCAACATTTTATGGATAAGAGGAAGGACACGCTGGTAAAACCCTCCATGCTTGCATTCAACACTGTTGCCAGATTAACCGTTTCTATCAACTGTCCACTGCAGAAGATTCTAGTTGGGGAATTGGGGTGATAGGCACACCTCACCTATGTGGACTTAAATGTTTTTCCCCCCAGTTAATGGTTCCATCTAGAGAAACATTGTGCTAGACTTGAGCATGGAAAGAGAGAGCCAGCATAGTGTAGTGGTTTGGGTCTTGGAATAGGACTCTGGAGACCAGGATTCATATCCCTGCTTGGCCAAGGACATCCACTGGGTGACTTTGGGCAAGTGACACTCTCTCAGCCTCAGAGGAAGGCAATGGCAAGCCCTCTTCAACAAACCTGGCCAACTCCCCCCTCCCCCGGGATCGGTTCAGCTTAGGTGATGGGCAACCTTTTGAGCTTGGTGTGTCAAACTTCGCCAAAAAACTGAGCATAACTCAGGTGGTGTGTCACTTTGAGGAAAAAACTTTAGGGAGGCAGGGGGGTGGTGGAGGAAAGTGGCGACCGTGGCTTCAAAGCCCCTATCACCACTTTAGGAAGAGGGGGAGGAAAGTGGTGACCGGGGCTTCGAAGCCCCAATCACCACTTTAGGGAGGGTGGGGTGTGTGAAACATCCTTCTCGGCATGTGGCCCCCTCAGCGGCCACGTGTCATCAGAAATGGCTATGCGTGTCAGTGCTGACACGCATGTCATAGGTTCGCCATCACTGGCTTAGGATCACTATAAGTTGAAAATGTGTTGTAGGCACACAACAAGAGCAGAGCTGGAAAAAGATGGTGGCTCCTAGAGTTGCCCAGCTAGCATGGGAATTGTGGGAGTTGTAATCCATTTTTTAAAAGCTTTATCTGAAGACCAGTTTGGGAGGCATTCAGAAAATAATGTAGAATCTGGGCTAGGAGATTTTCAGATGGGGAAATTATTCCCCAGGGAGACTGGGACAGAATTGTTTCTGTACCGGAAGCAGCACTGCGTTTCGCATGCCCACTTCCCTCTCCCAATATTCCGTTGTCCTGACGCTGTCCTTGTTCTATTTCTTTTTATTAACAACGAACTTTAGTTAATAAAATATCGCGGAACGGACCGGCAGGGAAATAGAACAAAGACAGCGTCAGGACGACAGAAGATTGGGAGAGGGAAGTGGGCGTGCGGAACGCGGCGCTGCTTCCGGAACAGAAACAATTCTGTCCCAATCTCCCTGGGGAATCATTTCCCCATCTGAAAATCTCCCTAGTCTCTCAAATGTCTTCTGAATGCCCTGCCTTCTTTCTTTTGCTTCTAGGATGTATTGTTGATATGATGTGCCTTCAAGTTAACTCTGTCTCTTGGTGATTCTGTCCTAGGGCTTTCTTCACAAGTTTGGTTCAGAGGAGGTTTGCCATTCCCTTCCTGTAAAGCTGAGAGGGTGTGACTTTTTGAAGGCTGAGAGAATGGGACTCCATGGTCACCTAATGGATTTCCAAGACTGAGTAGGGATTCGAAGCATGGTCTCCCGGATCTAGGCAAATGTTCAAATCACTACATCATACCAGCTCTCCTCTAGAAGATATAAACCACTCCATATCAAAGTTTTTGAAAGCCTGGTATAATAAATAAACAACCCAATAGCTCTGGAGCTCTGGTGACACAGTGGTTAAATGCCAATACTGCAGCCACAACGTTGTAAGTTCGATCCTACAGGGCTCCAAGGTTGACTCAGCCTTCCATCCTTCCGTAGGTCAGTAAAATGAATATCCAGCTTGTTGGGGTCAATTAGCTAAAACGTTGTAAACTGCTTAGGGACTGTTTTGGCACTGATAAGCGGTATAGAAATAGAAGTGCTATTGCTATTGCAACAGGAAAAACCACCATAAAAATGAATACATTCATAAAACTATGGTGTAAAATGCTTGTCTTAAAATACACACAATAATCTTCACCATGGACCAACTGCCCCACTCCCCAAACCTCAGTGTTCTACAGACACATCCATGCATTTTGTTTGTCTTTGGTGTTTAAGCATTATTTTAGGTATTTATATGCTCCTTTTAAAAATCTGCTGTCTCCGAAAGCTTCTGTCTTCACTTTTCAGGGACATCTTGTTAAAATTTTGTTAGGTCACAAACATTGCTGTTCAGAGTCAGTTCAGTATAGAACTGTCTTTGCTTATTTCATTCTCAGCTGCCTGAATGAATAATTTCAAAAGTTGTTTTCCCTCTCACTGGGTGAGATGTCAAGAGTTGGGCTCATTTTTCAATGTTTCCCCCCCACACTTTTGGAGCTTTGGGTGAAAATTTTTTTCACACACATACAAACAACAACAACAACAAACACAAAACCCTTGGCTTTTGTGTAGTAAAGGTGTTTTTGTGCAAAAAATAAAATAAAATACCAAAATCACCACTCCAACATTTTTTTGCATGGAAATTTTTGCCTAGAATCTTCTTCTGGTGTTATGAGAAAAGAACTATATCTTACAGTGTTGTGTAAGGAGGTATCCAGTATCTGGCTGTGTAAGAAGGTATCCAGTTTCCACAACTGCTGATGGATGGCACCCAGTTGAAGCTTCCTTCCCCCACCCAACCAAATAGCCACTGATAAGTCTACAGAGGATCCGTCTCATGCAACCCATTGTCATCCTTCCTGTTCAGTGCCTGGACCTCCATATATATTCATGAACTTTACACTTCACCATCTTCAAATAGAATCTCTGTTTTCTGTGGAAAAAAAAGTTTGCTAACATTTTACATTGGCTCCTTAGTTATGAATTTGCAACATCTCATGGATCGACCCCCCCAAGCCCACCTTAACATCCAGCAGCTGCTTCGGGTGAAGGAGGTCTGTTCAGCTGCTGATTGGGGCACAATGTCTTGTCTTAGCAGCCAGCCAGGGAAAAGAGTTCAGCTGAGTCACAATAGCTGTCTTACCAGAGGTTTAAGCCAAGCATTTTAGAGTGCTCAGTAACAAAGCCAGTCCAAGTCAGCAGGAGAAGGCAATTAATCAAGGTGTCGAATCCAAAGGGGTGTCGGTAGCAACATCAGTTCACAAAGCAGGGTTTCAAAGTGTTGGAATCACATGAGCTGAGAGTCTAGAGCAAAGTATATTGCACCTCCAAGAAAGGTTGGATGTCAGCAACAACCTATTGAGAATGGGGCTGGGATATTTATGGTCTAGAATCCTCCCTCAGCTGTTGCCTGATTACCATAAATATGCTTTGACCAATGCAGACCCTCCCTTTCTTGTCTACGTTCAATCTGGTAGGTATTGTCTGGTTTTTCTTTCTGTCTTGTGGCTGTAGGGAAGTATCCCTGTTTGTATCCAGCATGGGAACACCCCTCTGTCCTGTCAGGATCTGTCCCAGGTTCTGAGAGCAAAGCCTGGCACCCTCTTTGTCTACCTTGCAGTCGGTGCCGTAATCCAGACTGGGGGGTCTGGGAGGGAGGCATGAAACACAAGGAGGAGATTGTTCCCAGCCTGCTTCCACCAGAGAGTGAGACTGCAACAGTTAGAGTCAGGACCCCTTGTTGGAATTCCTCATTGCAGCCTTATTCACTGGCGGGATTGGGATGGAAATGTCACCCTCTTTGCACCCCAGCGATGCTTCCTTTCCCCTTCAATGAAGAATAGGAATCTGTCTCACTCCAGATCCACCAAAGCCACCATTGGCTCATAGAGTTTCATAGAATCATAGAGTTGGAAGAGACCACAAAGGCCATCCAGTCCAACCCCCTGCCATGCAGGAATACACAATCAAATCATTCCCACCAGATGGCCATCCAGCCTCTGTTTAAAAACCTCCAAGGAAGGAGACTCCACCACACTCCAAGGCAGTGTATTCCACTCCTCAGGCTGGTAACTGTTCAGCAAGATTTATTTATTTATTTAATTAATACCCCACATTTCCCCTAATAATAGGACTCAAGGTGCTTCACAACTTATGAAAAACAGTACAAATAAAAAAAACTGTACAAAAACATCTAAAATAAATAAGCATAGAAGTTGATGGAATGGGAGGGAAGGCGGTTGCATGGTTCATGGACTAAAAGTAGAAAAAATATTAAGTTACAGTTATGATGGGTCTACAGTCAAAAAAGTATTATTTTTGTGAAGTAACAAAACATCTAATTAATTTGGAAAGTCTGTAATAATGTAATAACAAAGTTCAACACAGCTGGAGAAGGAAGTTGTTTGCTATTTCTTTACTTTTTTTCTTGTTTTTATTTGTGATTCTGCTCTGTCTATTGTACATTTTAGTATACATGCTCTTTCTATGATGAAAATAAAATAATTTAATAAAAACCTCCCAACAAAGGAGACTCCACTACAGAAAAACACACACAAACAATTTGTAAAGTCAAAACCCATTAAAAGACTATTGACAATATTGACTATTGACAATATTCAAAAAGGATATTGACAAATTGGAGCGTGTCCAGAGAAGGGTGACTAAAATAGTGAAAGGTCTGGAAACGATGCCTTATGAGGAGAGACTTAGGGAGCTGGGTATCTTTAGCCTGGAAAAAAGACGGTTAAGAGGCGATATGATAGCCCTGTTTAATTATTTGAAGGGGTGTTACGTTGAGGATGGAGCAGACTTGTTTTCTGCTGCTCCAGAGAATGGAACACGGAGCAATGGATGCAAGCTCCAGGAACAGAGATTCCACCTCAACATTAGGAGGAACTTTCTGACAGTCGGAGCTGTTTGGCAGTGGAACGCACTCTCTCGGAGCGTGGTGGGGTCTCCTTCCTTGGAGGTCTTTAAACAGAAGCTGGATTGCCATCTGTCGGGGATGCTTTGATCAAGATTTCCTGGGTGGCAGGGGGTTGGACTGGATGGCCCTCGTGGTCTCTTCCAACTCTACAACTCTATGATTCTATGACAAGTCAACAAAACAGCACAGCACACCTTAAAAAGCCCGCCATAGGCAATTTCTAAAATTCTGATGGAATAAGAATGTTTTGGCTTGCCAGCAGAAGGGGAGAAAGGACATAGCCATCCTGGCCTTCCTAGGAAAGGAGTTCCAAAGTCTGGGACCAGCCACCAAGAAGGCCCTCTTTCCCAGTGGTGACTCTAGGGGGGTGCGGAACAGCTGAACTGCACCAGGTGACACCGTCAGAGGGAGGGGTGACAACAGCCTTAATAATGCCATAGCTATCTCCACCAAATGAATCTGAGAAGGTAATGGGACAGAGAGAAAGGTCTCACATGAAAATCTTACAGCCCTAATAGGCACCACAATTCAGAAAGGATATTGAGAAGCTGGAATGTGTCCAGAAGAGGGCAACCAGGATGGTGGGAGCACTGGAAGTCATTATGCCCTATGAGGAGCGGCTTGGGGAGCTGTGTATGTTTAGCCTGGAAAAGAGAAGGTAAAGAGGTGATATGGTAGCCATGTTTATATATTTGAAAGGCTATTGTGCTGAGGATGGAGCAAGCAAGCTTGTTTTCTGCTGCTCCAGAGACTAGAACATGGAGCAATGGACTCAAACTACAGGAAAAGCGATTCCACCTAAACATTAGGAAGAACTTCCTGACAGTAAGAGCTGTTTGGGAGTGGAATACACTGCCTCAGGGTGTGGTGGAGTCTCTTTTGGAGGGATTTAAACAGAAGTTTGATGGCATTATTATTATTATTATTATTATTATCATCATCATCATCTTTTATTTCTATAGCACCATCAATGGACATGGTGCTTTACAAAAAAAAAAAGAACAACAAAACAGTTCACTGCCCTCAAGCTTACAATCTAATGAAGACAGGATACAAAAGACATGATACAAAAGGAAAGGTGATGGCAGTAGGGGAAGGGATTAAGTCTAGCATTTTCTTCTCTCCCCCTTGGCCAGGGCAGTGGCAGTTGGGATGGAGGGAGGGCTGTTCTGCTTCTAGGCAGAAGCAAGATGGAGCTCTGTCTGCCTTTCCTTCTCCCCTTCCTTGGCCAGGGCAGTGGCAGTTGGGATGGAGGGAAGGCCATTCTGCTTCTAGGCAGAGGCAAGATGGAGCTCTGCCTGCCTTTCCTTCTCTCCCTCCTTGGTCAGGGCAGGGGCAGTTGGGATGGAGGGAGGGCCATTCTGCTTCTGGGCCAAGGCAAGATGGAGCTCTGCCTGCCTTTCCTTCTCTCCCTCCTTGGCCAAGGCAAATGGCAGTTGGGTTGGAGAGAGGGCCATTCTGTTTCTAGGCCGAGGCAAGATGGGGCTCTGCCTGACTTTTGTTCTCTCCCTCTGCAGCTCACCTGTCAGGAATGCTCTGACTGGGCATTCCTGTATGGCAGGGAATTGGACTGGATGGCCTTTGTGGTCTCTACCAAGTCTATGGTTCTATGATTCTATGCCTCATATGGGGAGATATGGTCCTTCAAATATTTTTGGCAGAGAGTCTTTGTGGGCTTTGCAACCAATGGGTAATGTCAGGGACTGAATCCAGGCATGCCACTGAGCTACAATACTGGTGGGGCCTGGAGGTTTCCACATAGGGAACATTACAACACCCTCTGGGTTTTATTACAGGAGCTATACAGGGTTCTGAACCCAAGCACCAAAACAGATTCAGCAGCTTGGATAGCTTCTATCAAATCTAGAATAAAACTGATCATGGATTTACCCTGGCCCAGATAACAAAGTCTCTAGTTGCCCCTGTATGCTACAGTATAATCTAGGCTGAGTTTCAATTAGCTCTCTAGCACCAAACTTTTCATCATTGGTCTACCAACACCTTTCAATGCATGGTTGATTCTTGACCATGCCTATGCCTCTCTTCCAAACCTGTGAGAAAGGGAAAGCAATAAATCCGTGAAATTTGAAAAGTCTACAATCTACTAATCTTGCAGGCTTTAAAGCTTAAACCTTTTTAAAAAATGCAAGTGGATCTTTGATGTTAGTATGTGTTCCTCTGCGTATTTCTATAAAGCAAAGGTTAATGTTTTTTATTGTTCAATGTCATGTTTGTAGTGGATTGTTGGGAGAAAAGGGTGGGGGAGAAAAATCTCCCCGTTTCATGATTAATTGCTGCAAAACTGGTGGATCTACAATTATTTGGTTGTTGTGAACAAATAAAGGCTTCTGGTATTCATCATATTCAAATGAGGCAGTAAAATAAATGACGCCAACGCTGATGACGAACAAAACCCCACCATGTTCCTCTTTGCAATCGGGAAATGTACTCCAAAAATTGTAAATGAGATACAGTCCCTGTCAAGGGATTGGCGTCCATTTGTCTTCGCGCAACATGGCGCAATGCTGACCTATCACTTGCCGCTTTTAATTTATGTCACGAGCTGCGCCTTCATTATGATGAAAACGAAGCACCGATTTATAATAAAGACTTGTCTGCATGAGTGTGTTTGTGTGTGTGTGTATGTGTTTTGAGATGATCGCCTTTCCCTCTTCCACCTCCCCTCGGGTAGAAGTTCCATTTTCCATTCGAACCCATTCCGCCAGGTTAACGCAGCCAGGTACCGACAGAAAAACCTCTCCCATCATTCATCATAATTTTGCTTTCCACTTTGTCACAGCTTGGGTGTTTAAGGAAGATAGATGGCACAAGATGTCTCCTTTTCAGAGGCTCTTTATGCTCTGGTAAGTGTGTCCGATGCAAAATTAGTTTGCCACTTTATTATTTTCCTGTGAGTGTTTGTCAAAGCTGCGCTTTTTACCTCGTCCGTACAGAGAGTGGGTTGTTGGCTGTCATTCAGCAGCGCCGCAGGGGACGCCATCGGAACTGGGAGCACTGTTCCGTGTTAGTCCCCGATAACCCCTCAGTGCAAGGAGTGTTGGGAGGGGGTACCCAGAAGGCCATGCTCATTCACCGCAGGGTTTCCGATGCCTCCTGGAGCCTGGATTTCAACCAGCTAACTGTCAACCATTTTCCACTGTCTTCGTGAACTGGAACGTTGAAGGGACGAGCTGATGGATCCTGTAATGCAGGTCAGAAGGGATAAGTCCTTCTCAGAAGAAACTGGAGAGACTCACTGCAGAGGCTGGTACATGGCTGAGACCACAAAGAGATGGTTTCTCCTGGTGGCACCTCCAAAGCAGCTGCTAGAAAGGACCAGAGCCTGCTCAAGAAATCTTGCTGCCTGAGGCACAGCAGCATAGGGGATCCAACCTACACAAGTCAAGGTCCACAGGACCCAAAGCTGGCCAAGTTATTGTGGCACATGAAATAGAAAATCCCAAAAACATCTTGGGCTTCACAGAAATTTAGAAATATATGTGTACACATATTTATGTATGTATTTCTTCACACACACACGGTCATGTTGTGTGTACGAGCTGTACCTGATATAACATACACCGTTAAAAACTCCCAAAAAACCACCCGGTAGATCTCATAACAACCCTGTAAGGTAGGCCGGTGGATTTTTAAATTCCTCCTCCCCCTTCTCAGCATTCCACGCTTGTCCTGGAATCGCTGAGGATGGCTCACTCTGCCGCCACCACCAGTTGACTGCCTGGGTCCTGTCACAGAAGCAACATCCTATTGCTACTGCCAGTTGACTGTCTGTGTCCCAATCTTGGTCACAGATTGAGTGGATTGTGAGGTGGAGAAGGAATTTTCATGCGGGTGGTGATTGTTTGGGTGTGTTTCCTGAGCAGCCGATCAGCACACTGAGAAAGGCAACAAACCCAAGAATTTTATACATACAGTTGTCCCTCCATATCCACAGATTTGGTATCTATGGATTTAAGTATTCACAGCTTGAAAATATTCTTTAAAAAATAATAATCCAAAAAGCAAACCTTGATTTTGCCAATTTATATAACGGACACAATTTTGCTATGCCATTACATTTAATGGGACTTGAGTATTCACAAATTTTGGTATCCACGGGGGGTCCTGGAACCAAACCCCAGCGAATATGAAGGGACAACTGTAGATAGATAGATTCTGCCTTTCTCCCAGACTCAAGGCATGCAAACACATACACACACACACACATTATATAACAAACATTTTGCTGCCTTTTCATGACCCCCACCCCTAGATCTGCTGCCTGAAGTAGCTGTCATACTCCGCCTAATGATAGGGCTGGAGCCATAAAGCAGAGGTAAGAATCCTGTAGCTCTCCAGATGTTACTGGACTGCAACTCTCAGTCTTCCTCACTGGGACCCTTTCCACACTACAAAGTTATAGCACAATAATTCCACTTTAAGTCCCATGGAGACATCCAATGGAATTCTGAGGCATTTAGTTTGTGGAGGGCTACTTAAAATTCTCTGACAGAGAGCTCAACTAGCCTCACCAAACTACAAAACCCCAGGATTCCATTGGATGCAGCTGGGACAGTTCATATGGAATCGTAGCACTACAATTGTGTAGTGTGAATGGGGAGCCTAGCTCTCTGTAGTCTTGAAATCCCCACCCCCAAGACCCAGGCTGGTATTTGAGGAGGGCATTAAAACTCCTCTTGCTTCCATCACTTGTCTTTCTTGGTGCCTCTTTGTCTGAGCTGGTGCCCAGGGCTGATCATGGATGCTCAAATGGAGCAGGGGACAAAGGGATGGTTGAGATGGGAGGGTTAAAACCCCCCCCTCTCTCCTGCGATCTCCACCATTGCTCTGTTGAGCAGATCAGTGGTTAGTAGAGGTGTCCCTGTCAGCAGGACAGAGAATCCACTCTGGCCTTTAGTCTGAATTTTCAAGGAGCTATTCCAGGTGCTGAACCCTGTCCCCAAAATAGTTCCAGCACTTTGGAGAGCTCTTTTATTTTATTTCTTTGTTTAATTTATACCCCCCCCCCTTCTCCCAAGATAGGACCCAAGGTAGCTCTGGTGACGCAGTGGTACTGCAGCCACAAAATTCTGAGTTCAATCCCGCAGGGCTCCAAGGCTGACTCAGCCTTCCATCCTTTCATAGGTTGGTAAAATTAGTAGCCGGCTTGTGGGGGCCATTAGCTAACATGCATTGGAAACTGCTTAGAGCAGTGGTTCTCAACCTGTGGGTCCCCAGATGTTCCCAGAATCCCTTCCTATTGGCTTTGCTGTCTGGGGTTTCCGGGAACTGTAGTCCAACAACATCTGGGGACCCACAGGTTGAGAAACACTGGCTTAGAGAGTGTCTACCATGCTATAAAGCAGTGTAGATGTGTAAGTGCTATTGCTTAATAATTTGTAAGCTGCTCTGAGAGCCTTTGTGGCTGAAGAGCAGGGTATAAATACTCTAATAAATAAAATAAAGCTCTAAAGTTTGGATTCAAGCCCAGATCAGATTCTCCACCCCACTGAAATGCAAGCCTCTATCCATCTTTGAGTTTCTCCTGCCCTATCTGCCAGGGATCAAACCTGGATCCTTGCACATGAAAGCAACAAGGAGATGATTACACTACATTGTTACAGCTGTATTATTCCACTTTAACTGCTCTGCCCACCTCCTGTGGAATCCTGGGATTTGCAGTTCAGGGAGGGGCATTTAGAACTCTCAGCCAGAGAGCTCTTAGGCCTCATTAAACTACAAACCCCAGAATTCCACAGGAGGAGGCAGCCAGACCAGTTAGAGTGGAATAATAGCACTATAACAGTGTAGTGTGATAAAGTCCTTTCAAGTGTTCTTCCTTTAGCTCCAGACAAGATGAGGCAGATCATCCGAACCTTCACTAATCATCACCCATGTTATGGATTCTCCGGCAGGGACTGCACAGACATGAGCTAGTCCGTCCCTAATATACGATCCTTCTCTTTGCTTGCCTTAGGCTCTTTATTAAAAGCAAGCATTTTTGACAAAGTTCACACACACACACACACACGCCTACTCTCAGGTTATGAATGCCTCTGAGATGAATACATATATTTTTCAGGTCCTGTCATACCTGACAAGATGCAATTATCTTTATCAAGAAAATAGAGAGGGGGGAGGTTGGGTGATCCATGCATTTCTCACATTTCTCTTCACTGTTCTGTGAATAGAGGGCTGTTCTCCATCACCATTCACCCAATGCATTTGTAATGAAGCATCCTGCTTAATTCAGGGTAGAATCTCCGTGTTGATGTTCCCAGATTTAAAAAGAAAATGTTCTTCCGGAATTGGCGGGAAGAGGAAGCAAGAGAAATGCCACCACCTCACTCCCCTCGCCTCAGACTCATTCCTTTTACAAGTGCGTTTCAAAGGATGCTAAAGCGATCTTGAGAAACAGAGCTGGCATAAAGATGATCTTCTTTGGATCAGCTAATGGGTTTGAAAAGAAAACATGGCATGTGAGCTTTTGACTCCAACTTTCTTCATTGCTCTTCCGGCCATTAGCTTTCCAAGAAATTTAAGGATGAAGGCTAAAGGTGCAAAACATAGCTGACGGCTGCTTCCTTTGTGTGTGTTTGTGTATATATACACACATATACATACTAATTAGACCTGGGGTACCATACGCTGTTAAAAAACTCCCCGCAAAACACCTGGTAGACCTCACACCCAGTTGCCCGGATCCTGTTGCAGAGGCACCAGTGGTTGACTGCCTGGGTCCCGTCACAGCAGGAACAGAAATGATATTACTGTGTAGACTTAAATCATAAGTGGGAATTGTGCAGCCCTGGGACATTGGTGAACTGCAAAGGCCTGCAGCCTTAGTAACTATAGCCAACACTGTAGCGCATTTTCTAGGATGACTCTATGGTAGGTGTGCTGCTTTGTGTCCTGTGGATAATTAAATCAGCGGACAATGAATCAGTGGATACGGTGGTCCTACTGTAATCTATTGCCCCATTCACCTTTTAAATAGGTTGCATAATTAGGCTTGTGGTGCTGGCGGAACGTTCTATGGATACCATGGGCTGTGCCAAAGACAAATCAATGGATGTAAGAGCAAATCAGGGAGCCAGTATGGTTTAGCGGTTTGAGTGTTCGAGTATGACTCTGGAGATCAGGGTTCAAATCCCTGCTCAGACATGGAAACCCACTGGGGCCAAATCCATATGACAACAAATAATCCATGGATTATTTGCCATGGCTCCTTCCTATTGAATCTTGGGATCTGGAGTTTCACAAAGTCTTTAGCATTCTTGAATCCCTTTAGCTGCCTTGAATCCCATCTTGGGAGAAAGGCAATTTATTAATCCCATAAACAAACAAACGAACAAACAATTCTCTGCCGAAAGCAGCAATGGCCTGCCGGCGTAAGATGATATCTTAAATTTTAATTTTAATACATCTTTTAGTTTGTTTAAATGATTTTTATAATATAATTTATACTTTACAATGAATTTATATTCATATATTTATTTTTATATTGTTAAATTTTACCTTTTTAAATATAATTTTCTAACCAAATTTCTAATTAATATCACATACTTTTATAATTTGATGAGCTACTATGATGTTTATGTTTATGACATGTATTTGTGTGTTATTATGATAGTTGATTGTTGTTTATTTGATTTCTGATCGGTTGATTGTAATATATATATATATATATATATATATATATATATCTGCCAAAGAGTGCTGGTGATTCACCAAACTACAAATCCCAGGATTTCATAAGAAGGATCCATAGCAAATAATCCAGTTTCAAACAGGATTATTTATGTAGTGTGGATTTGACTTAATTGTTAACTGGGTTCTTCAATTCACAAATGACAACCAGAGGATTTATTGCTAACTTTTGACTCATTATAAAAGATAGTAATGCTTGGGTAATGTGAAAAGCAATAGGAAAAGAGGATGGACACATTAGAGATATATTGATTTAGGAAAGGAAACTGCTGCCCTGAGTTTGCCAGGCCTGGGGTTCATTCACACTACCGAATTATAGCACCATCATCCCACTTTAACTGCCGTGATCCACTCCTCTGGAATCCTGGGATTGGCAGTTTAGGGAAGGGCATTTAGAATTTCCAGCTGGAGTGTTCCAGAGCCTCACCAAACTACAATTCCCAGAATTCCATATTAACTACCATGGCAGTTAAGTGGAATAATAGTGCTACAACTGTGCGGTGTGAATGGGCCCAACAGGGGGTATCTTGGAGGTCTCTCATTCATAGGGCTGCAATCAGACATCATCAGACACATATAAATAACAAACACAACCCACCACCAACACAACACTGCTAAACTTTAGAAAAGGTCTCTGAAAACCTAGACATACACTTCTGTGTATTGTTTTCATGGGCAATCCATGAAGTTCCCAGAGGATCCCATGGGCACAAATTTATCCTCTGTACCTGCTATAATTGCCCACCACAATTTAAACAGGAATTAGTTGCCATTATTGCTCCACAGTCCCAACAGCAATGAGCTGCCATTTTAAATAACGCTGTACTTTCTGATTTCTGAAAATTTGGGAGTATTACAGAGCAAAGCTACAGCTCAACAGGGAACCCATGGTCAGTCAGATATGTCCAAAAACGCATTCAGTACTTCCTGTGATTGTAAATAGCAGTGCAAAATGATATTCCAGGGAAACATGAAACCACCTTGACTGGTATTGTCACTGAAGAACCAGAAGAAACTACCAGGGATTATCAAAGCTAACTCCGAGCAATCTAAAATTGGATATTCTTGCATTGCATGGGGCTGGACTAGATGGCCCTTGTGGTCTCTTCTAACTCTATGATTCTATGATTCTAAAAGCCATTGGAATAGGCCAGGGGGCTGACTTTTGAAATACGTATTGTATTATCCTTCCACCACATGGTGGCACTATTGATACCTTACAAAAGCATTCAAGGTACCTGCAAAGTTTCTGTCCCTTCAATGGGAATGCAAACGGGGCAATCTTAAAACTACAGTCTATGTATCATCAAGTTTTAACTTTGGTTGGGTCATTCTTTTGACATTTTTGTATCATGAGATTACTGCATACAGTGTGTGCATGGGTGCACAACTGTATGGGAAGAAACAATAAAGTTCAGAATATGAAAAGAAAACAACAACCTGCAAGCAGAATTTAAAAGATATATATATATTCCAGTGAATAAAGACAGTCATTAGATATATTAGGATTGGTCTAAAGTTTTGGTCTACAGTTTTGGACAAAAGCAGAGTATGAAAACCATCATATTTGAATTGTATGTTCACTGGCCATTTTCAGCTGCTTTCTTCCCCAATGCATGCTTAGCACATCAGCAACAAACAAACACACACCTGGGCTTCTTCCTGGGGCAACCTTAGTCAAGCAATGGTCACAAAGACAACATGTAATATCATATATCCAAATCAGAGTGAGGGCATTGCTTTTTCTCTGAAGAGCCTTCCTGATAACACCCAGCAACCAATCAGCTTTGATACACAACAGTGTAAATGAAGGCAGGTTTTTTTTTTTTTTGCATGTTTCATTGTGCATTCCATTATACATTCAATGGCAATTGTGGCGACACATTTAATTTCACACTGTTACTATCCAGCAGAAGGATTGTGTACACAGTCTCTGTGTAACTCCAATGTGGGGATTTACACTGCACAATCCCATCTGGGCTTTCCACCAAGGTCTCTTTAGGCATCACTAACCCAGCTCTTCTGTCTCCCAAGCATTTCTGGGACAATCAATCCCAGGCAGGGAAACTTTCCAAGAGAAGCTTAACTCCTTCCACAGATATGTATAGATCAGGAACAAAGGTATGAACAAAGGTATGAATAAAGATATGAACAAGAGTATGAAAAATTCTGCATCTGACAAAGCCTTTCAGGTGGATATATGATACACATCCCCCTCCCCAATAATGTGATGGTCTAATCCCCACACTCCTTTTTTTATATATAACTATAAAAGTCTCCTCTCCATTGATGCCCCCTTGTAGTCGGAGAGAGGCTTGCATACCCTAATGATGTTTTGAGCTATGCTGGCGGTGGCATAATAGCCACCAGTACGGTCTTCCATGCCAGACAGGTCAAAACCGAAGGGTCTGACAAAGAGCATCAAAGGGCAGGATGGGCTCTCTAACCTTATGGCAACCATCCTAGGAGAAGGAAAACTCTAATCCCAAACCCAGGCAGATGGTGCTCGTCCAACCCTGTAAGGTCAGCTAAGGCATATAGCGCATTTGGAAGACTTTACAAAAGAGTCTGGAGTAATAAACACCTGAGACAAAGCACAAAAATCAGTGTGTATAGAGCCATTGTACTGTCTATTCTCCTTTATGGGTCTGAAACATGGGTCACCTATCGCCACCACTTACGACTCCTCGAATGCTTTCATCAGTGCTGTCTATGCACAATCCTAAATATACACTGGACTGACTATGTGACGAATGTTGCTGTCCTTGAGCAAGCAGGGATCACCAGCATTGAGGCCATGATATTGAGAACACAGCTGCGCTGGGCAGGGCACGTTTCTAGGATGGAGGACCATCGCCTCCCAAAAATAGTACTCTACGGTGAACTTGCCATGGGTCAGCGTAAGAGGGGCACTCCAAAAAAGCGATACAAGGACTCCCTGAAACAACACCTCAGGCTCAGACAAATTGATCACCAACAATGGTCCGCCCTGGCCTCACATCGGGAGGCATGGAGACGCACTATCCACAATGCTGCAACCTCATTTCAGAACTCACGCCGAACAAGTCTTGAAGAGAAATGACAACACAGAAAGAATCACAACCCGGAAACATCACCCAAGGAGACCTTCAGCTGTGCTTTCTGCAACCGGACTTGTTTATCTCAAATTGGCCTTTTCAGTCATCAGCATGCTTGTAGAAAGTGCAGGATGAGTCTTTCCTGAATCTCTGTTTGCAAAAAAAAGCCAGAGAGAGATAAAAGTCTACAGCATGAGACTTGTGCATGGGTTTGAGAACCTTGATCTCGGAACCTGTGTCTCTATCAATTTCATGGCACCATGTCAGTATGGCAGTGAATCCATTCTAGGCTTTAGTCCTTTAGGTATTTTGGACTTCAGCTCCCTGAAGCCCAAGCCAGCTTAGCCAACAGTCAGGAATTTTGGGAGCTGGAGACCAAAACATCTGGAGGAAGAGAGTTTGGAAACCACTGCTCTAGACTTTAAAGGATCTCTCCAAGGTGATGAACTCTATTCCACAACCTTGGATAGCTACTTTAAAACTAAGCAAAACCTGGCATAGATTCACCACCCCACTGACATAGGAGCCACCTGCCACCCATTGCCCCAAGCTAAGAAAATCCATTAAATGTTGTCATGGGTCCGGGAATGCTGGTAGAAGTTTGGATGGATGTGTACAGAGCTGCCATCATGCTGGCAAGGCTGTGTGTACACCCTGTGAGCAGAATCTTTCCTGACACTTCCTTTCCCGTTGCTCATCTGCATTATTGATTGCAGAAAACTTTGCATCCAGAGCTTTCCGCATAATGAACCACGAGGAGCGTGTGACAGGAGATGGCAGGAACAGACGCAATGGTCCTCCTTAATGGAGGGGAGAGAAACCCTTCAGGGAGCAGCAACCAAGGGTCGGAACAAGAGTGGAAGTGACGAACGTGCAGCAGATGGAGGACAAGCTCTTGGTCCTTGTTCGGCTGTACCCTTCCTGTGTCAGATCTGAAAAAAAAAAAAGAGGCCCTCACGCATTAAGATGTCAGCTTAGTGTAGCCTGGTGGAATATGATGTCTGGGAGACACCAGTGTATCCAAGTTAGAATGCCAGTTGTTTCTAGCCAGGCAATGAACAGAGTCATACTCAAGCAGGGCCAGGCATCAAGACCTCCATAGGAATAGGTGGAACTATATTTGTTACACGAGTCAATTGACATCTGCTTAATTAGCAAGCCAGAATTGTAGAGTAATAATTGGCTGAACTTCTCTGATGTCACAGGAAGTGGGGTAGTGTCAGTGCATGGGCCAAGGCCTGGCAGAATTCACAGGACAGAATATGGCTACCATGAGTAATGAAATGTCAGTATGGTGCAACATGAGGGAAAGGTTGCTGCATAGTGATAGAAATGGGCTGTTATCACTACATCACATAGGATATGCCCAGGACAACACAGCATGGCTGATGCAAGAAAGTGACACAGCATGTCTGATGCAACCATGCTATGGGTGAGGATTATAAGTGGGTGTAGCCTATGTCCTTTGTGGGGAGTTATTGCTGGAATTGTGTCCGGACGTTCTGCCAGATTCTGTTCTATGGATAGACAGCTATTGTTTGTATATACTCCATTAAGTAAAGTTCTGTAAATAGAGCTCTGAGGCTCAGAGTGATTTTTGGGCACCTTGCACACTACAACTAGGGGAGTGCTCAGGAGAACCCAGCTGAGAAAGACCACAGCAGTGCATGCACTGACAGATAAGAAAGAAAATATCTGACTACCATTGGCTGAACTTCATAGATCATAGAATCCTAGAGTTAGAAAAGGCCATTAGGGCCATCTGATCCAACCTCCTGCCTTGCAGGATTACACAATCAAATCATTCCTGACAGATGGCCATCCAGCCTCTTCTTAAAATCCCCCAAAGAAGGAGACTCCACCACACTCCCAGGAAGTGCATTCCACTGTCTAACAGCTCTTACCTTCAGGAAATTCTTCCCAATGTTTAAGTGGAATCTCCTTTCCTGTAGTTTGAGTCCGTTGCTCCATGTCCTAGTCTTTTGGTTCCTTTTGAAGGCTTCTGTAAACAATTTTAGAACTATTTTAAGCAGCTTTGTCAAGTTCTGTGTCTTCACTTCCTCATCCCAATGATTTCTTTTTTAAACAACAGAAAGTAACCAACAAAGGCAGCAGGTCACATTATAGGAAGCATAATGTCCTCCATCCAACATCCCTTTGCTTAGCGTAAATACCAACATGCAGACATATGCCATGGCAACAGTACGCTACTTCCATGCAGAATAACTAGATTGCAAAACACATGTCAAGGACTGGGCATTCTTGCACTATGCACAATATATGACGCATAGCCACAATGCAAAGCAAAGGAGGTACAACCACAAAGGAAAGTACAGGATGCACAACTGCAATCTCTCTGGCTTTTCTTCGCAAACGAAGATTCAGGAAGGACACATCCTGCGCTTTCTGCAAGCGCGCTGATGACTAAAAAGGCCAATCCGAGATAAACAAGTCCAGTTGCAAAAAGCACAGCAGAAGGTCTCCTTGGGTGATGTTTTTGGGTTGTGATTCTTTCTGCGTTGTTGTTTCTCTTCAAGACTTGTTCGGCATGAGTTCTCAAATAAGGCTGCAGCATTGTGGATAGTACGTCTCCATGCCTCCCGATGTGAGGCCAGGGCGGACCACTGTTGGTGATCAATTTGGCCGAGCCTGAGATGTTGTTTCAGGGAGTCTTTGTATCGCTTTTTTGGAGCGCCCCTCTTACGCTGCCCAACTGCAATACACAACTAACAAAGGCAAGGCACAGATGTACATGATGTCTGCACAACTCTTACACTGCCATCAGCAGAATACATCCACTGTGCAATGGCAACTTTTTGGCCAAGCATGCATACCATGACTTACGCATGCATATGTCACTAAGTGAATTCCAACCAGAGGGTGGCAGAATGAGTTAGCTCTCCCCCAGTTTTAGTTATGGTATTTCCTTCCTTCCTTCCTTCCTTCCTTCCTTCCTTCCTTCCTTCCTTCCTTCCTTGGCTTTGTAAGATATTACAAAGTTCCTCACATTTAAAAGGTAACTTTCCAAGCTCTGCCAAAGCCCAGCCAAGCTGAAACATGGGCCAATGGGAAAGGTGGAATTCTGATCAAAGATATAAGCGGCTGCTCTGTGCATGGGTAAGCATTTCATTACTGCTGGCATTTGAGTGGCATCACAGCTGGGAATAGCTGCAGAATGTCATTAACAAGAGGAAGAGGAAAATTTAAGAGAAGTGGAGAAGAGAGAGCAGGGCAGAAAGAGACTCAAAGTAAGGAAAGCTCCAAAGAGAAGTGGACATTCTGAAGGGGGGAAGGATGAACCCTCCCCAGCTGCTTTGGCAACACTTAACCCCTCCAGATTCCTTATATTTTGAACTTGGAGCAATAAATACCTGAGGCAAAGCACAAAAATCAGTGTGTATAGAGCCATTGTACTGTCTATTCTCCTTTATGGATCTGAAACATGGGTCACCTATCGCCACCACCTACGACTCCTCGAGCGCTTTCATCAGCGCTGTCTATGCACAATCCTAAATATACACTGGACTGACTATGCGACAAATGTTGCTTTCCTTGAGCAAGCAGGGATCACCAGCATTGAGGCCATGATATTGAGAATGCAGCTGCACTGGGCAGGGCACGTTTCTAGGATGGAGGACCATCGCCTCCCAAAAATACTACTCTACGGTGAACTCGCCACGGGTCAGCATAAGAGGGGCGCTCCAAAAAAGCGATACAAGGACTCCCTGAAACAACATCTCAGGCTCGGCCAAATTGATCACCAACAATGGTCCGCCCTGGCCTCACATCGGGAGGCATGGAGACGCACTTTCCACAATGCTGCAGCCTTATTTGAGAACTCGTGCCAAACAAGTCTTGAAGAGAAACAGCAATGCAGAAAGAATCACAACCCAAAAACATCACCCAAGGAGACCTTCTGCTGTGCTTTTTGCAACCGGACTTGTTTATCTCGGATTGGCCTTTTTAGTCATCAGCGCGCTTGCAGAAAGCGCGGGATGAGTCCTTCCTGAATCTTCGTTTGCGAAGAAAAGCCAGAGAGAGAGAGAGAGAGAGAGAGAGATTAATCCAATTTATACCCTGCTTTTTTCAGTTTCATAGGGTTTTCTTAGGCACACAATCATAGCACTATGATTCCCCTTTAACTGCATTGGTTCCATCCTATGAGATACTGGAATTTGCAGTATACAGAGGGCCATTTAAGAGCCTTATCACACTACACTGTCATACTACCATTATTCCACTTTAACTGCTGTGAAATTCTGGGGTTTCTAGTTTAGTGAGGCCCAAGAGCAATCTGGCTGAGAGTTCTAAATGCCCCTCCCTAAACTGCTAATCCCAGGATTTCACAGGAGGCAGCCACAGCAATTACAGTGGAATAACAGTGCTATAACAGTGTAATGCGAATTCTCAGGAGATTATCAGATGTGGTTAAAAAATAGAAACCTTATCAAAAGATTGTGATGAGAACAGGAGCCATCATGATTATCAGACAAGGACGTTCTTCAGCATCATGGGGGCATAGTGCGGCTGTGAGTAAGGCATCCCTTTTTATTAGTGGCTTGTTCCCATCAATACAAAAGGGAAACCTCATCTATAGCAGTGCTATACCTCCAGAATGGCTGCAGGACATGGGCGCCTGATAATGTCACCTTTTCCCTTCCTGTGGCGTTCTTCTGATGTGGTTTGGAATGCATTTTTTTTGCCGCGTTCGGCCATGTTTGATAATCTCCTCAGTCAGAGAGCTCTAGAGTTCCACTAGACTACAAACTCCAGGATATCATAGGAAGTGTCCAAGGCAGTCAAAATGGGATCATACTGCTATAACTGTACTATATAGTATGAAAGGACTCTTGGTGTTAATTCAGATTTGAGGTGCATAGAGCAAGGGTAGACCAGAAGTGGCAATCAGATTGAAAATCCCATCCGCCCTGACCAGCACAGCCAATGGTGAGGCATAATAGGAGCTGCAGTCCAGTTGCATCTGCCATGGTCATGAACTGTGTTCCGAGCACTGGGCCTACCCATATGACACACAGAACCAACCCCGGGTCATTTACTATTTGTTTAAAATGAAGCTAGCACTTTCTACATCCTCCTTCCTATCGATTCAGCCTCCTCAGCTGGCCCTTGGGGAAGGGAGAAAAGCTGGATTTATAGAAACCCTGGCACCCAAATGCCATAAATAATGAGGCATATTGAACATTTAAGGGCAAAACCAGGGGAATGCAGGTCAAAAACGGATGTGCTTCTGCTCTGGCTGGCTGCATACATCCTGCTAATAAATTGGGGTGTTTTTTTAGGGGGGGAAAGGGGGAGTCCATGTCCAATGTTCCAAGGTATAAAAAACAAACAGCATTATTTTAAAAAAAGAAATGCACACAAATACAGTGTATGAGAAAAGCCTTGGGAATCACACAGTGGGTTGCAGGGCTGCATTTCTTTTAACAACATCCTCATTAAAAAGGCCTCACTGCCAAATACTGTTTGCCTGTGCCTTCCAAACTGTCGGCATTAATAATGAGGAACTCCACTTGGAAGGTATTTACATAAAGTATTGTTCTCATGTCATTGCCGGAGACAGCGAAACACTGGGCTGGTAACAGAGGGAGAGGGAGCCAGGCAGGGAAGAGTTGGCAGGGTGGAGGGGAGAGAACTGGGGGGGCTTTGGGTACTGCAGGTGATCATAGGAGCAAGCAGTGTTTGATCCAACAAGAAGGTGGGACAGAGTCTGTGGTTGTAAGAACTCCTGGGGGGAGTTGCAAAAAGTGATGGGAGGAGGGTAGTGAAAACAGGAATTGAAGAAGAACAGAAAAACAACAGCTCTCCTCCACTTTTCATTTCTTTGTTTCTTTATTTGCTGGGAGAATTTTTTAACCCCCTGATCAGCCACAGAAAACACTCCCCAGGTAGCTTACAATGCTTGTAATGCCTTGGGCTTACAAGCTGAAAAGTCAGGACACAAAAGGAAAGGGAATTAGGAGGGAAGAGGGGAAAAAAGCAAAAAAAAGTCCTAATTCTTATTCACTGAAGTTCTCATAACAGCCAGTATATACAGTCTGAGGAGGAGTTGAATCTTGAATCCTATTGATTAATCCAAACTAGAACAGACCTAAAAACCCTAAAAGGCACCAGACCCCACCTGATCTTGGAAGGTTTTACTCTGAACTTGAAAGGAGCTGCCCATGGTGCTCCTATAAAAGTTGGACTAAAATCCAGTAGATCCCAGTGCCACAGAAGCCACCGGCAGACATTGATGGCAAGTGGCTGAAATGTGGGGACTGTTTACAATTGTGCAGGTGACAATGCTAACAAAATGTTGTGGGTCCACTTCAGCGTGAATTTTGCTGTGAAACCCGATTCTGTGCAAATGAAAATGCCCCATTGTAGTGCTCAAGGAGACTGAAGACAGAGAGAAGAAAAACAAAACAAAACAAGAACCCATATATTTTTTTTAAAAAATCCAGTCTGGTAAGCAAATTGAGGAACGTAAATTATGGGAGGAATTTTAGGTGGGCACGAGGTACCATGAGAAAAAGTGCCCTGTCTCCCACATGGGACTGATTTAGGATGTTCAGTGTCTTTGCCAGCTGTTGTCCATAACTCCTGGCATGGTGTAAAATCTCTGGCAGTGACTACAGGTCTCCCTGCACCCCCAGGCTGAATGAAATCTGAAAGAGTCAGCTTCCTGCACAATGGGTGACATATGAACAAGTAGGATCAAGGGAAACAATAGTGCCACTCTATTCTGCTTTGGTCAGACCTCACCTGGAATACTGTGTCCAGTTCTAGGCACTGCAGTTCAAGAAGGATATGGACAAGTTAGAACGTGTCCAGAGGAGGGGAACCAAAACAGTGGGAGGTCTGGAAGCCATGCCCTATGAGGAGCGGCTTAGGGAGCTGGGTACGTTTAGCCTGGGGAAGAGAAGGCTAAGAGAAGACATGATAGCCATGTTTAAATATTTGAAGGGATGTCATACTGAGGATTGGGCAAGCTTGTTTTCTGCTGCTCCTGAGACTAGGACATGGAGCAATGGACTACAGGAAAAGAGATTCCATCTAAACATTAGGAAGAACTTCCTGACCATAAAGCTGTTAAGCAGTGGAATGAGCTGCCTCGTAGCGTGGTGGAGTCTCCTTCTTTGAAGGTTTTTAAACAAAGGCTTGATGGCCATCTGTCGGGAATGCTTTGATTGGGTATTCCTGCATGGCTTGGGGTTGGACAAGATGGCCCTTGTGGTCTCTTCCAACTCTATGATTCTACCTATGACAAGGTAGCCGCTGAATGCACTGCTCAACAGAACCCTGAGTGAAACTGGGATCCTGATCCTTAGCCTCCTGTGGTTTAGTTTCTTTCTACTAGAGCCAGGAGACACAGTCACACTGCTTCAGAGAGCTGCGCTGAGTGGGAGTTTCTAGGGGAACATGTAGGTCTGGCATTTTTAGTTAAACATTATACCCTAAGTTTCTTTCCATTGCAACCAGATTAAAATGCATTTGTGTCACTGTTCTTTGCTGTCATGTCAGCTTTGACTTATGGCAGCCCTAGGAGTGAGACCTTCAAGAGCCCTGGTTGTGTATCACCCAGCTCAGATCTTGCAAATACAAAGCTGTGGCTTCCTTGATTGAATCTGATACTGGGATTTCCTTCTTTTCCTGATGCCTTCTGCTTTACCAAGCATAACCATCTTTTCCAAAGTGTTCTGTCTCTCATGCTATGTCCAAAGTATGAGAGCCTCAGTCTAGGCATTTTCACTTCTAGTGAGAGTCCAGGCTTGATTTGCTCTTTCATTTGCCTTTTTAACAGTTCCTGGTATCTGTCGAACGCACCTCCAGGACCATATTTCAAATGAGTTGATCCTCTTCCTGCCAGCTTCCTTCACTATCCAGCTTTCATGACCACACATAGAAATCCAAATTATTATGGCCTGGATGTTTCTGACATTAGTATTAAATTCTATTAACACAAACATATGACCTGCATAGACTGGAGAGCTGGGCCAAAGCTAACAAAATGAAATTCAATACGGAGAAATGTAAAGTACTGCATTTAGGGCGGAAAAATGAAATGCATAAATATAGGATGGGAGAGACCTGGCTGAATGAGACTACGTGCGAAAGGGATCTAGGAGTCCTAGTAGACCACAAGCTGAACATGAGCCAACAGTGCGATGCGGCAGCTAAAAAGGCCAATGCGATTTTGGGCTGTATCAATAGAAGTATAGTGTCTAGATCAAGGGAAGTAATAGTGCCACTCTAGTCTGCCTTGGTCAGACCTCACTTAGAATACTGTGTTCTGGGCACCACAATTTAAAAAGGATATTGACAAATTGGAGCGTGTCCAGAGAAGGGCAACTAAAATGGTGAAAGGTCTGGAAATGATGCCTTATGAGGAGAGACTTAGGGAGCTGGATATGTTTAGCCTGGAAAAAAGACGGTTAAGAGGCGATATGATAGCCCTGTTTAAGTATTTGAAGGGATGTCACGCTGAGGATGGAGCAGGCTTGTTTTCTGCTGCTCCAGAGACTGGAACACGGAGCAATGGGTGCAAGCTCCAGGAACAGAGATTCCACCTCAACATTAGGAGGAACTTTTTGACAGTAAGAGCTGTTCGGCAGTAGAACACACTCCCTCAGAGTGTGGTGGGGTCTCCTTCCTTGGAGGTCTTTAAACAGAGGCTGGATGGCCATCTGTCGGGGATGCTTTGATTTCCTGCATGGCAGGGGGTTGGACTGGATGGCCCTCGTGGTCTCTTCCAACTCTGCAATTCTATGATTCTATCATTCTATGAAACACTTCATGGCATTTCTTTATTTAAATAAGTATGTTTCATTATTTAAAATTAAGATTAAAATGGCCTTTATTGTTATCTTTCAAGTATCCTTTTGAGTTTCCCCACTCTCCTTGGCTGAGCCAGTGTCACATAATGGTTGGAGTGTTGGACTATGACTCTGGACACCAGGGTTCAAATCCCTACTCAGCCATAGAAACCTGCTGGGTGACCATGGGCAAGTCACGCTCTCTCAGCTTCAGAAGAAGACAAAGGCAAACCCCTTTGCCTAAATTTCGCCAAGAAAACCCTGTGCTAGGTTCACCTTAGGGTCACCATAAGTCAGAAATGTCTTGAAAGCAGACAACAAACACCCAACTATCCTTGGTTACAACTCCTTTTTCTTTCTCATGCTCTTCCTTCCTTCCTTCCTTCCTTCCCAAAATCCTTCTAGCTGTTGCATCCTTTGATATAAATTTCCAGGTACTCATCATGACAGTTCCCATAGCATCCCTCCCAGGAGAGTCCAAAAATGAAGGCAGCAGTGTTGCTCTATATCAAGAAACCAGTCCTATCAGTTTCCATTTCCATCAGGTCTTTTGTAAAGCTAATGAATCTGACTCTCCCATTCAAGACCAAGCTTGAATGCTTTTGGGTGGCCAGATACATTGTCACTGGGGAAAATCAAACTTTCCCTCTAGCTACTGTGCCAAAGGTAACAAAGCTCAGAGGAAGTAAGAGACTGAGACGTGACATGGTAGTCATCTTCAAATACCTGAGGAGCTCTCATGTAGAGGATGGAGTGAGCTTGTTTTCAGCTGCTCCAGAGATTAGAACATGAACCAATGTATCCAAATTAAAGGAAAAGAGATGCCATCTAAAACACTCTTTATCATAAGATTTATTCGACAGTTGAGTACATTGCCTCAGAGGGTGGTGGGATCTCCTTTTTTTGGAGGTCTTTCAACATAGATTGGGTGGGCATCTTTTGGGAGTGCTTGTGATCCATTTCAAATCTAAGGTCCTATCTATATGGGGGGGGGGAATACGATCACCTCTGAAGAAGTAGCAGTTCTCAGTGCTGCAACTGTCTTAATGGTTGATAGAACCCCCATAAACTTTGCATGCCATCTAGCCAAGATGGTGGCCATGAGTGAATTACGTGCACTTTTAAATCTGCCACCAGCAATTAAAAAAAACAACAACACAGTTTACCATGGTGTGCACCAGTGATACTAAGTACTCTCAAAAGAAAAAAAGTAATAAAAGAGAGTAAAAGATTGTCGTTTTATTGACGTAGAACCTCTTGCATAGCCCAAAAGCCAACATGGTGGCAGCAAGCACTTTCCCTGTCGGCTAGCCCTGCCCCCTTGCTCATCCAGCCAATCAGCTTACACTGCCTTGTCGCAGCAATGCAAATGCGACTGTCCTAACAATTGCACATTTGAATCCCCTACGGAACTTTTTATAAATTCCAGGAAAAGCTCCAAAGGTTTCCTTGATGGAGTTTAAGATGGATTTGGCTGCCCCCCGCTTCTGAATGAGACATATCGATGCGAATGTCCATTTAGACAGATCGCTTTCCATGCTATTTCTATTTGGATTATTTTTACCATTTGGACAGGACCTAAGGTTCTATGACAAACTGGGCTGGGCATGGCCAATGACATCATTCACCCCAGTAATCAAAAAGCCCCTGTCATGCCCCGTGAGCCTGATGAGGCTATAGAGTCAGAGGAGGAGGAGGACATGGCAGAGAAGGGCCCTAGGGACCCTGGCACAGGTTTATCAACATCTGTGCCAGCTGGGAACCCTGCCAACCTAGAGGCTCAAACAGAGGAAGAGCCTGGTCCAAGTGGGTTGGCATCAGTCCCAGCAGAGAGCCCTGCCCATTCAGATAAGTATGAAGAAGAGAAGAACTTACCTCCACCATCCTATACCCATCAGTGAGTTCAAAAGGAAGCTCAAAAGAAGTCTCTGAGACTTTATGAGGAAAAACCTGCTTGCTAAGTAACACCTGACAAAGCCTTAATTGCTTTATATATGCTGAGAGAGGCAATGGAGGCTTTGTCAGAGATCAACTGATCTTCCTGGTGAAAGCTTCCTACTGACTTCGGTGCCTGGATTCCAGTTATCTTGACTTCTGTTACCTTGACTCGTGCTTAAACCTTGGACTGTCCCTGACTACTCTGCTGCCTGCTCCTGCTGACACTCGGACTGCTTTGGACCACGCTGACTGCTTGCCATAAGCCTCTGACCTTTTGGACTGTGTTACTGGACTAAATCTTTGACTGTGTTTGCATTCCTGTGAGCTAATTAACAGTTGGCTCCCTTCCCAGACGAGTGCTGTTTATACTTTGCTGGTACCTAGTTGCTTTCCGGACAGCCCTACTGCTTTGGCCCTCTGAATCCTGGTTCTGCTATCCCATTGGCTGTGCCTCAGCGCAGGATCAGAGAAGTTTAGCCAATGATAGTTAAGAGACTTCCTTATACCCTGCGACATCAGGGAAGTTCAGTCAATCATTACCTGAGAATGTAACCACCACCATCAAATCTCTAAGACCACTAGAAGAAGTATGGTACATTTGGCCCTCCATAGCCACAGATTGCACCATCCACAGCTTGAAAATATCCCCCCCCCAAAAAAAAAAGAATATTAAAAATCAAGCCTTGATTGTGCCATTTTATATAAGGGGCACACACCATTTTACTATGTCATTGTATATAAATGGTACTTGAGCATCCATGGATTTTGGTATCCACAGGGGTCCTGGAACAAAAACTCAGTGGATATCAAGAGCCCAGTGTAAATGATTGTTCCAAAATAATAACAAAATGTATTAATTGTGATTTTGTTTTATCCATCTGATATCTGAATGGGGCTGACATTGTTCATGATGCTAAGCTGGGGCAGAAAGAAAGAAAAAGTATATACGCCTAAGAGGAACACACTGGAAAGTTTCTACTCACTAATTGGTGAAGAGTTTTAATTGGTGCTGTCTCTTGCTAGCAGCCACAGGGCCCTACAGAATTAAGATTATTGAATAATTGACCTTGGTGGTACATTTTACACCCTTATCTTGTGGTGGCAGAACTTAACTGCCAGGTGCTGACAATTATCTTCCCATATTGCCTGCTTGCTTGGGTCATCCCACTTGAATAATTCACAGAAGTTGGAGTATTAGTGTCTAATGGAGTGATTTCAGGTATTTATCGGCTAATGGCTGACTCCGTAATGGAACAAGGTTAAGTCTCTAAACCCCTCTAATGGGCCATATATCTCGGCTGATTTTGAGACCATATCTTGGGTGCTTTTTTGAGTGGTGTCACCACTCACAGGCTTGGGCACTCTCCTTCATGATGACATGAGCACAGGGCCTAGCTATGCTGGAAACCTCCAGTGGTTCAGTATTTCCTCCATCTTCCAGATGTGAGGATGATCTGGCTATGACATCTGTCACCTGATTGATTACCAGGGTTGATTCGGCTGATCTGGCTGGCTGGCTGGTGGGTGTCCCCTTCCTCCCTTGCCACTCTCTGTGTGTCCTGAAGCTGTGTGCTCAGTGGAAGAGGACGGCTACCCCAGTTAGAAGGAGTGTAGCATCCTTTGGTCAAGGGTATACGATAGTTGCATTCCCCTGCTAGAACCTCCAAACAAGCCCAAGCTTCTCCATCTTCCCTTAATACCATTGGAACAACTTTTGTAAGGATTAAAGATGGAGAATTCTCATGGGAGAATCCTTTGCAGAGTTACCTTCCACCTTAGTAGGACCAATCCTATTATTAGCTACTTCAGGCAAACTAGGAAGTATGGCTGTGTCTCCTTATGTCAGGGACAGGGGAAGTGATGATTGTGGGTCACATAATGTGGGTCCACAGGAACCATTTAGAATCATAGAATCATAGAGTTGGAAGATGCCCCAAGGGCCATCTAGTCCAACCCCCTGCCATGCAGGAATACACAATCAAATCATTCCCAACAGATGGCTATCCAGCCTCTGTTTAAAAACCTCCAATGAAGGAAGCTTCACCAAATTCTGCCACTTTTCTGCCCTCAAAACTCCCAGACCCTCCACAGATATATTTGTCAGGGGTGAGTCTTTGCCCTAAAAGCACCCCAAATGGGTAAAGACTGTCAAAAGACATAGTGAGTTTGCCACCGAGGACTCCCCCAAGTTTGTTGTTGTGTACCTTCAAATCGTTTCCAACTTATGACAGCCCTGAGGCAAACCTAGCACTGGGTTTTCTTAGCAATTTTTTTTCACAAGGCCTTTGCCTTCCTCTGAGGCTGAGAGAGTGGGGCTTGCCCAAGGTCAACCAGTGGGTTTGCATGCCTGAGCAGGGGATTTGAACTCTGGTATCTAGAGTTGTAATCCAATGCTCAAACCACTACACCACCCCAGCTCTTGAAAGACAATATACAAAATCTCTCTCTCTCTCTGGCTTTTCTTTGCAAACGAAGATTCAGGAAGGACTCATCCCGCGCTTTCTGCAAGTGCGCTGATGACTAAAAAGGCCAATCCAAGATAAACAAGTCTGGTTGCAGAAAGCGCAGCAGAAGGTCTCCTTGGGTGATGTTTCTGGGTTGTGATTCTTTCTGCGTTGTCGTTTCTCTTCAAGACTTGTTCAACATGAGTTCTCAAATAAGGCTGCAGCATTGTGGATAGTGCGTCTCCATGCCTCCCGATGTGAGGCCAGGGCAGACCACTGTTGGTGATCAATTTGGCCGAGCCTGAGATGTTGTTTCAGGGAGTCTTTGTATCGCTTTTTTGGGGCGCCCCTCTTACGCTGACCCATGGCGAGTTCACCGTAGAGTAGTATTTTTGGGAGGCGATGGTCCTCCATCCTAGAGATGTGCCCTGCCCAGCGCAGCTGTGTTCTCAGTATCATGGCCTCAGTGCTGGTGATCCCTGCTTGCTCAAGGACAGCAACATTCGTCACATAGTCAGTCCAGTGTATATTTAGGATTGGGCGATGCTCTTTCAGAGCCCTTTCTAATAACTAATGGAGTGAAGCAAGGTTGTGTTCTTGCACCAACTTTATTTACAATCTTCTTTAGCACGATGCTCCAAAGGGCTATGGCAGAGCTGAAGAAGACGATGGCATCTATATACGCTACCGTACTGATGGTAGCTTGTTTAACTTAAGCCGTCTGAGGGCTCACACTAAGACTCTAAACTATCTAGTCCGTGAGCTGCTCCTGCTTTGCAACAGCTGCAGAGCTGTTTGGGCTAGAAGTCAACCTGAAGAAAACAGAAGTTCTTTACCAGCCTGCACCACAGGACGAACACCACCATCCCCACATTGCCGTAGGCAAATCTGTGCTCAAGTCCATTCAGCAGTTCACCTACCTGGGATATACAAAATAGTTGATAATTAAAAGCCCATCCCAGTCAGGATCTAAACATTTGATGGCATAAAAACGTTTTAGCTTGCTGGCAGAAGGTGAGAAAGGATGGAGTTATCTTAGAGATCTGGCAGCAGCCAGTAGCAGTACAGTACCCCAAGCACTGGGGGGGGGGGGAATCAAAATTCAAAAAAGAATTGGCTGAAAGTCAGCCCAAACCAAAACCAGAAGTGATGTGATGTCACTTCTGGTCATGCTGGAGCTGCTGACGTGGCCCCCATGGGTGAAAAATGGGCTTTGCTTTCTCTGCAGTTGCCCATCCCTGTCTTAAGTCAATGACTGCATTGTCAGTTTGTGCTAGGACTGTCAAATCTATACAGCCCAAAGCAACCCAGCTGGCAGAAAGACAGCAGCGAGCAGGCCCACCAGGCCTGCTGTGGAAAGGAGTTCCACAGCCTGCAAAGCAGCTATTAAGGCTATCACCTGAGTCTTTACCAAACATTTCAGTGATGATGGTAGGACCAAAAGAAAGCCTCTCCCAAAGATCTTAAAATTTGGGCCAGTTCATAGAGGGAGATACAGTCTTTCAGATAGTCTGGACCCAGCCATGTGGGTTTTTAAATGTCATAAACAGTATGTTAAATTCTGCCAGGAAACAGACCGGTAGCCAGTGAAGCTGTTTCAGCAAGGAAGTCACATGTTCTCTGTAACCAGCCCCAGGTCTTCAAATATCTTTGTCCAAATGTTACAGGCAGAAAGGAAATGTTTGGTGGTCGGCCACTGAATCTCCAAGCCAAGATTTAATATGCTGAGAGACTCTCCTACTTATCACACCAGCCAGCCAGCTTCAAACTGTCCTTGCAGATGTTTAGGATTTTAATTCTCCATAAATTTTGATGCATTGTATTTATCCCTCTTTTGGACTGGCATAATTACACATGCGCGCACACCCTTCCTCCTGGTGCTTTCTTGTAATCACTTCAGAGAAATTTGAGAAGCTTAGGGTGAGAGGACACGGTTGAAAATGCTGCAGCTGACCAGTAGTGATCTGGTCTCCCTAGATAAAAGCAGAAGCCAAAAAGCTACCCCTGGATGGAGGCAGGTGTGCTGCAAATTATCTTTATTTTCAGCTGTTCTGCACAGTTGCCAAGAACCTCAGCCTCCCTAGGAATTCCCAGAAATATGACAGCTCTTCTCTGCAGTATTGCATGATTGTTATCCAATAATCTGGAAAAGATGATGTGAAGGAGAGAGGACTCCAGATCCATAATCTTAGTCTTCAGACACACAAAACCCAAAGCACCCTCTAGAGATGGCACTGAGAACCTTCCATGGTGTGCATAGGTACCTCATGGCATGATCCATCAAAACTGTGCTTGAGCATCTTTCTGGGCTTTGGACAGGCACTGTTCAGCTAGAGTGGCTATGCTGGAAAACATGTTGCACAGGAAAAAGTCTAAAGGACTTCCTGTTTGGTAGCAACTATGTGGTTTGTTTCTCAGCTCTGACATCTGTCTTGATAACTGTGTTCTCTCACCTTCTGGTGCAATCCTTAGTGGCCAGCCCCTTAAAGAAGCAATGCCAGTTCCAGGTTTTGTGAGACCCTTCGACAGAGTTGGAAGGGACCACAAGAGATATTGTGTTCAACCTTCTGATTGAAATCCATAGCAAAAACATCCTGAAGAGGTAGCCCTTCAGCCTCTGTGGTTGTGACCAATGCCTATTGGCTGCTGCTGGTGGCTCCCAGTTCAGTAAAGCAGTGAATTCACACTGGGCCTTAAAGAACTTCAAGGGAGCTATCCAAGGTCCTGAACTCTAAACTCAGATTCAGCACCTTGTATAGCTCCTTTGAGAAACAGATTCACCACCCTACCGACATGGGAACCATGAGCAATCGCTGGAAAGTACCCAGTGGTGTTTAACCCTAAGGCTGGCTTTGGTCTGATCCTCTTCTATACAGAATATATCACCATGGGAGAACCTCAATCAAATTAGCACTGCAGAGTACAGTTGTCCCTTCACATTCACTGGGATTTGGTTCCAGGACCACCCATGAATACCCATATCTGTGAATACTCAAGTCCCATTATATGCAATGGCATAGCAAAATTGTGTCCCTTATATAAGATGGCAAAACCAAGGTTTGCTTTTTGGATTATTATTTTTTTAAGAATATTTTCAAGCTGTGAATACTTAAAACTGCGAATGCCAAATCCATGAATGTGGTGGGACAGCTGTAGTGTGATTTGACTATTCAGCAGATATTGTTGATTTTTTCATTTTGTGGTGTTTGCAGCATAGCTGTTGCATACTTCACCCCTGGTATCAAACAAATCAGGCTGTCACCAAAGAATGTGGCTTGCACACACTTGCTTGCACAATTGTAAGTAATGAATGCAAAAACAAATACTGTGCGTGTATGAGCCTTCAAGTTGCCTGTCGACTTAATGGCAACCCCATGAATTCCGTAAGGTTTTCTTAGGCTTAGGTTTTCTTAGGGTATTTAGGTTACACACAAAAAAAATATTACAAGTGCACATATTTGTAATATGAACTGCAAGAGTTATATAAAATGTAGACTAGAGGTGGGCAACTTCCTAAGCTCTGGACCCCTTGTCATGCTCATCCATGGATTCTGGGTATTAGAATAGACTCCATGGAAGATCCTGACATGAATTTAGCTTTAGGCCTGATATGAGTTGGGTTCCTGGCCTGACTCCCCCTCCCTGGGCCTCTCTGTCTCTGGATGGCAGCCAGCCCGACTTTTGGGTCTGGGACTGCTGTTTCTCCTGTGGCTTCAAGGCCAGAGCACCTGGCAGTGGCTGAACTCCTACAGCCCTCCCTACATACTATTCTCACACTATAAGGGTTTATCTGGTGTCAGTATTGAATTGGTTTCAGTTCTGGCTTTGCCTATGTTACTGGTCTACATTTTCTTGCTTAATAAAGAAATCTTATTGAGTTAATGCGAATGTGTGTCTGGTACATTACACACCCCCTCCCACTGGACTGGGGAAGGCCACATCCTCACCATGCCCCCCCCACCTACTCTTTTTTTTAAAATCCCAAATTTTTAACTGAGAAAGTTTCTCATGTGACCATGAAAGACTGTGGAAGTGGTTATTTTGGACCTCCCTGATATGATTTTGGCCTAGGAGTGATCAGAAGCCATGCCTTTTCCAAGGTTTTCCCCTCTTAAAACATCTGGTTTGGTGAGAAAGCCTCCCCTAGCCTAATGTGGCCCATGGGATGGGGTGGAGGAAGTTTGCAAAGTTGCCATTGTTGGCTCCTAAAAGATACATGTGGCCATTTCCTGTAAAATACATAAAATTGGGGGTCCCTACAGTCTGCCCTTTGCCCTCACTTAGTATTGACATCTGCAGACAAGTGAACACGTATGAGTTCTGTCTATTAAATAACAAGACTGACACAATAACCCATCTTTATTTATATATATTACAATTCTAATGCTTGTCCCCTTCAATATACTCACTGTTCACATTCAGACACCGATGCAGTCTTGTTTTCCACTGGTCAAAGGCATGGAACAGATCAGTTTCTGTCAGCTGTTTGAACACTTCTGCCATTTTCTTTGTACTGCATCAGTTGACTCAAAACGTGTTCCTTCAAGCACCGATTTCACTTTAGGGAAAAGAAAAAAGTTGCATGGTGCCAAATCTGGTGAATATGGAGGATGCTCAAGTGTAGTAATGCATTTATTGGCCAAAAATTGCTTCACAGAAAGTGCTGTGTGAGCAGGCACATTGTCTTGATGAAGATTAAAACCATTTCCCCAGAGTTCTGGCCTTTCCGCCCCCTAACTCTTTCTCTCAGCTTTTGTCAAAATTTGCTTATAATAATGCTAGTTCACTGTTCTGCCTTCTGGAACCCATCCTGCCAACATTACACCCTTGATGTAAAAAAAACAACAACACATGAGCATGACTTTGAATGTGGACTTGCTTTGATGTGCTTTTTTCATTCTTGGCGATGATGGTGTTTTCCAGTGCATTGACTGTCATTTTATCTCAGGATTATACTGGAAGATCCAGGTTTCATCACAGTTGATGATTCTTTGCAAAAGGTTTGGGTCTGCCTCAAGTTACTGCAGAATGTCATCACTCAACTTTTAAACTTAGCATTTTCCCGGCACACAACAGACAACACAACTGCTTTAAACAATGACTGACAATTAACTGAATGTCCGAGAGTGTTGATGCTTGTCATGCAGGTTCAGACATGTTCAACCACTCAAGTATTCACAATCAATTCTCCCTGATTTGTCTGAAAGGTAGAAACACAGTCGTGCTATTTAATAGACAGACCTCATACGTGCATAGTAGGCAGTTGTTCAAACAGTGTACAGATCTGGGTCTCTGACAGAATAGATTGGGGTGCATGGCATGCATCTCCACCTATGTAATTTTGGGACCCCTGACCCTTCGAGACTCCCTCCCATACAAAGAAAATTGTCAATAAATGAGTATTGTTGATCCAGGAGATTTCCCAAAGTAGCAATGTTCCTTTTAATCATGATTCAAGCCCCCCTGCCTGTTCCCTCTCTCTCCAAAGCAGGAGATCTTTACCTAAGGGATCTATGAATGGTTCTCAGGCAGCACATCAACAGGGTGCAAAAATGATTTTTCATACTCCCATTTCTTTCCTGCTGCTTTGATAAAATGAGCTAAAGTGCATTGGGCTAAGGAGGGAATCTGTAGCTTTTCTCAGATTCTCAAAGGGATCCTTATATATCTTCTATAATTTAATATTATTTTAAGGGGTGGGTGGGCTAGGGTACTGGGACTATGGAGTTTTTATATTGTAAGCCGCCCCGATTGCATTGCAGAGGGGCGGGATAGAAATAAAATTTTATTATTATTATTATTATTATTATTATTATTATTTAACCTACTAAAGGTTAAGAAGCACTGTCCAAAAGAGATCTTTAAAAACCAGATCTCTGGCCACCTCCAGGTTCATTTTTGGGGGGCCAGTACAGTCCATGGTAGGTCCCACAGGGTGGGGGTGATGAATTGGCCCCTAGATCCAGTGAACGTCTCTACTTGTAAGGTAGCTGATTTTCCAGATTGTCAGGAATGGCGGGATCTCTTTGCACCTGATCCAGGGAGTGAACCACTGAATGGCAAGTCACAACTTCCCATGAAGTACCTTTCAGTCCTGGACCTGAACTTGACCCATCTTGGCTGACCTCCTGGGCAGGAAGACGTTCTAAGGGACTTCCTGTTCCTATTGAGCCTTGCTTGAATGACAAGGTCTTCTTGAGATCTAACCTGCCCTTCTGTCCTTGGTTATGTTGTGCTCCTGATGTCTGGATTGAAGAGTTACCTCCTGGTTTAGCCTTTGGACTTTGATCCTGACTACTGGCTAACCCATGACTCCAGGTTTACCACCCTACTGATTCCTATAGCTTAGCCCTGGCATGAAAATACCATTTCCCTGCCCTCTGTGTTCATGCCTACAAATAATTCATTACCCCTCAAGGATCGAACCTGTCTCAGTGATCTTCTTCTCCCCACCACAACACACATGTACACTCACTGTAATATGCAGTCACAACATGTACACAGGGCTCGATCATATGCCTGCTTAGTCTAATGTCTGAAAGTGGCTCTGCTCTCTTTTTTTCTTAAAACCCACTTTCCTGAAGGTCCCTGCAACTGCATTTTCTCAAAATCAATAACCTCAACGCATCTGGTGCATATTCCCAAGCGAAGCATACAAGCGCCGAAACCTATTAGAAACATGTTGCAATTTGGAGAGGGGGGATGAGAGATTCTTATTTATTTATTTATTTGCACCAAGGACTAAAATTACTTCTTGTGGAAGGTTTGTTTTTGTTTTTTTTATATAGACGAGAAGGTCTTCCAGAAAATAATGCCTCCTCTTACTTCTCACAGGGCAAAGGGGAGAGATGTTATGATATGCAGGAAAAGAGACTATGGCTAGTGGTCTTACGTAAGTAGGCAATTTCATTATAGTACGGAAACTATAGTTGAACAATTAGAATAATCCTTCATACTTCCTTTTTGTGGGTTCGGTTTCTGTTGTCATCTGACAGAGCTCTGTTTTTTTCTTCTTCTTTCAACTACTATTACTATTATGGGTTAGATTCTTCTCTTCCCACCCACCCTCCCATCTCCCTTTTTTGTTTTACATTCATAGTGACCTGGCAACAGAACACACACACACACACACACACACACACACACAAGCACCCAATACCATACATGTCTTGAAATATTAGTTTAATAAGACACAAGAATAATATTAAGGGTGTGATGCTCTCCCTTATATATTATTTATATGTGCTGCATGATTTAGAGATGGGTTGGGATTGAGGCTGTTGGTAGCAAATGTATATATGTGTGTGTGTGCGTGCACACATACACACACCAGTCACATCCACCTAGAGATTCAATGCACATCTTTGGAAGATTTTGATTTAACACACCCAGTTTATCAAGACCCGCGTGCTCTGCTGAAAACCCGTTTTCTCCTTCTTTCTTTCTTTCTGTTTTTTATGTAAGGGCATAAATAATCAATGCACAGTGCAACTTTAAATTACTGTTAATGCGGTACTTATGATCCCACAAGAACGATCTTGGGACTAACAGGGAATTGCAAGACAGATGCTTGGGGGGGGGGATATAATCATATCCATTTTTATTATTTGGAGACATTTCTTATTAAAGCAAGGAAGGGCAGTTCATGCCATGAAAAGGGGGAAGGAGTGAAGAGGAGGAGGAGAAGGAGGAGTCATCATCTTCCTGTTGGATTATTGCAAGCGTGCAAAATGGGAGGTTAATGTTCCATCAAGCAGCTTACCTGTCTGCCTTCTAGGAGGATTGGCGGGTCTCTCAAAAGATGACTGCTGCCACCACCGAGTGAAATATGAAGGGGGAGATTTGTGAGGTGCAAACCCCAGGCCTCCATTCCATCTTCCCCAGTTCAGTGATTTGACTCAGTTGTGGTTCCCCATTGAGGACATGGGAATTGTCAGATGGGATTAAGTTCTATGCTTCTAGCACCCCATCTTCCCTGATGACAGCTGTAATAGACTGGATTTGATGTCATAAAAAGAAGCAGGAGGAAATATCCTGGAAATTCCAGGATATTGTTATTATTTAGTGTGGTATAGTGGTTTGGATGTTGGGCTAGGACTCCGAAGACCAGTTTTCAAATCTGCGCTCAGCCACTGGGAACCCTTAGGTGACACTGGGCAAGTTACTCAATGAGTCTCTGCCCCTTTGAACAAACCTTGCCATGAAAACCCTTGGATAGGTTCCCCTTAGGTCGCCACAAGTTGGAAATAACTTGAAGGCACACAAGAGCAAGTAATGCCCCCCCCCTCCATTTATATGTTGCCTTTCTCCTGATGTGGGACCGAAAGCAGCTCGCAAACTTGGAATAAGATCAAGTAAAACCTGGCAATAAGAACTATTTTTTTAAAAAAAAAATAAAAACCATCACATTAAAACCATAGATTTAAAAGGTTTAAAAATGAATCAAAAGCATAAAATACCTCAAATAGAGGAAACCCCCTCCATAAAAAGACTCTCTAGAAGCAATTAGGCATTAAAAAGCAACTAAGCAAAGCAAGTGCTAGTTATGTCCTATAAAGCCGTGTATGGCTCAGGCCAGGCTATCTGATAGACCATTGACAATATCACACTACACTGTTATAGCGCTATTATTCCACTTTAACTGCTATGGCTGCTTCCTGTGGAATCCTGGGAGTTGCAGTTTAGGGAGGGAGATTTAGCATTCTCAGCCAGAGAGCTCTTAGGCTTCGCATATGCCACTAATAGGATGCCAACCGGAAGACCTCAGGTTCAGCCCCCAGCATTGCCAGGTAGACCTGGGAAAGAATTCTGCCCCAAACCCTGGAGATCTGCTTCCAGAGAGTTTCAACATGACTGGACTGGACAGACCAATCGTGTGACTCACTGTAAGGGAGCTCCCTATGTTTCTGCAAAATACAGGAACATCAGAAATCCACAAAACAGCAATACCTTTATTGGGGCAACCAAAATTATACAAAATAACATCATGCAAGCTACGAAAGTTCCACTGTTTTCTTCATCAGGCAAAGGTGTTAGAAGACTTAGGAGCATGTTTCTGAGAAATAAAATACACATGAAATCAAACTTATATTTTAGAACTAGGAGCAGCTAACAAGGCATATGATTGAAAAAAAATGTGCAAAAACATGGTTTAGTCAGTGGGGAAAATGCATAAATTACAGAAGAGCAGTACAAAAAGGTACATTAGGAAAATATACATATAGAGCGTAATGTACACTGTTACAGTAGATTTGAAAGGTTCACACAGTGCAACTACATGCTGTTATTTTAGGAAAATAATATTGCATTCTTTTACATGTGGGTGGTGAGTGGCTGAGGGAGTGAGAGGAGGGAGAATCCCTTGTGAGGCTGGAGGTGTAGAGGCAGATTGAGTGGCAGGAGTGGATTGGGAGGTGGAGTGGGAATTTGCATGTGGGTGGTGATTGGCTGAGTGAGGGAGAGAAGCGAGAGGATTGGTTGGGTAAGCAGCCAATCAGCACACTGAGAAAGGAAACATACCGAAGAGTTTGATAGATAGATAGATAGATAGATAGATTTCTACACAAGAAGGATCAAAGTCTCCTTATGTAATAAGGATGTAGGATAGGATCAGAATGTTGATGTGCTTCAGAGAAACACAATGAAATCGAGCCTGAGATTTACACAAATTGCTTACGCAAGTTACATTAGTTTTGTTAGTAAAATCAGAAATTACACAGATAAAAGAGACCGATCCTTTTGGAAGTAGGGAGGGAAGGGAAGGAAAAAGGGAAACTGTGTTTTTATTACCTGAAATATATAGGTGTTTAGGATTTTTTTTTTAAAAAAAAAGTAATGTAGTGCCCCTTTATTATTTAGCATAGATTGTAACTGAAACCAGCCCCCTTTGACATTGATGCTTTTCACCTCATTCCCATACTGGTTTCAGAGTAAAATCTCAAAGCAGTACAGACTGCATGATATCCACAGGGCAGTGAATCCATCTTGGCCTAAAGGAGGTATCCAAGGTGCTGAATATATTTCAGCACCTTGGATAGCAACCAGGGTCTAAAATGGAAAGCATCAGGATATTCAGAATCAAACTATTAACTCAGCAGAGTCTCAGGCATTGTTTACAGGATCAGGGCCATGGCATAGGTCTGGTCTTTGCTCCCTGTGTTCTCTATGTTATGGTCCTGATCCTGGGGAATCGAAGGCTCATGTCTACTTTTTCAGAAAGACAACAGGAGTACACAAGACAGATTCCAACATAGGGTCCTTTTATGAGCCCATTAGTGCTCTAAGATCTAGAGCTTGAAGGAGAAGCCCTTCTCCTTTGGGGATGCTTTGATCGTGATTTCCTGCATGGCAGGGGGTTGGACTGGATGGCCCTCGTGGTCTCTTCCAACTCTGTGATTCTATGATTCTATGATTCTATGATTCTCCCGGTCCTACCACCTTCTTGGGCTTTTTTAAAAAATTGGAGCAGGGGAGAAGGCCTTCTCGGTGGCGTCTCCATGACTTTAGAACTCCCTCCCTAGGGAGGCCAGGATGGCTCCATCCTTGCTTTCCTTCTGCTGGAAATTCAAAACATTTTTTAATCCCATCAGTCTTTTTGAAACTGACAGAGATGGGCTTTAAATGCTGAACAGCATTGCTTTTATGGTTTATATATAGTTTTTAACATGAATTTTAATATTTATAACTTTATAAATTAATTGCTCTTCATTAACTTTTATATTTATGTTTTAATGAAGTTTTTTGGTGTCATTTTTAATCTGTATTGTCTTCAAAATATCTTGCTAGCTTCCTTGAGTCTCATTGAGAGAAGAGTGGCTATTATGTGAAGTCAAAGGCTTTCACGGCTGGCATCCATAGGTTTTCCATGGTTTTTTCTGGGCTGTGAGATTCTCTGAAGATGCCAGCCACAGACGCAGACAAAACATCAGCAATAAACTCTTCCAGAACATGGTCTCGCAGCCTGGAAAAAAAAACATGGAAAACCAGTAGATATTATTATTATTATTATTATTATTATTATTACATGATACTTTATTATGGTCAAAGACCAGCATAAAAGAAACAAAAAAATTAAAACAATAAGGTTAAATTAAAATAACAAAATAAAATTAAAATAATGCATAAACAGTAATGCATTAATATTACATTAACAAGCAATACAATAAAAAAAGTGCATGCATAGGATAGTTTATAAAACTAGGTGCTTTGTTTTTAAATTACAGGAGGATAAATCTGTCCTGCTAAGAAGGTAAAATAGATCAATTTAGGAAGAAAGTAAATTTAAGTAAGAATAAAAAACAACTTCTATTATTATTATTATTATTATTATTATTAATATCTAGTTTGATTCCTGGGGGTATGCCATTAAAACATGTCAGATGTACACCTAAAATCCATTATGGGTTCAATCCCCATTTAGTCTGACTCAAAGTAGACCCCTTGAAACCAATGGGACTTATGATCATCATGCCTAATTGAGATCCCAAGATGTATGCATGACTATTCTAAGTATGACTTCAAAAGAGAGCTCTGCCAACATTCACAACTCAGTGCATTGTGGAAGGAAATTATCCAATACCACAGAGTTTCTTGAAAGTAGCTGGTTGCTGGAAGGGAGGGGGGTGGAAGAATCCCCCATTCCTGTACAAAGCAGTGTTGGATCTTTAATTAAAAATCAGGGTTCAAAGCACCGGGGCATCGACTTCCACTAGTTAATCTCCATCACTTCATTTCCCCACCAACTTCTTTAGTCTACAAAACTGCTGGAGACAATTTTTATTGATTGCTCTTCAAGCCGTCAGCAGCGTCCCTGGCTGATCATACGTTAGCCCCAGACACCTTGTGCATTTCAGATAATAACTTGGTGCTCCAGAGAAGAAATGAATTGGATGTGCAGTCACTAACTGTCCAAGTGAATCATGTTACTATATGTCAACCGCCCCGGCACCCGCGATCATTTTAACCGAGAGGAATCCGCTATTTTCATGGCTGTTTAGAATTATTTTCCAGATGAATAAGATGTAACAACAACTACTTAGAATCCAAAGAATAATACACAGGCTGCTGTTGGGCTAGCTGGGAATCCATTTTTCAAGCTTACGACTGATAAGTATTGTTTAATTTGTAACTGAGAAACTGGGGGCTGAGGCAAGGAGGGGGAAATCCCACTACAAAGTTGTCATAGGTCATGAAGAAACCTGCTCTCACTGATATGTACAGAGAGGGTGGATTTGGTTCAACCAACCTGCATTTCTTTACCATGGCTTTTGCATAGTTTCCCCCAGTCGGGCACCCTCCAGATATGTTTGGAGCACACCTCCCATTATTCCACAGCCTTACTGGTGAGCTGTGATGGGATTTGCAGTGTGCCACATCCACAGTAGGTAGAGTTGGGGAAGGCAACAGTTGCAGAACCCTTGGGGTTCATAAACAAAACAAAGCCAACCTCAGCTGTCCATGCCTAGAATCCAGGGTGAGCAAGTTCTGGTTGGACTACAACACCCACCATCCCTTACCATGGGTTCAGCTATTTAGGGATGATGGGAGTTATAGTCCCACAGATTCCATCCCTTCTACAGCCTATTGCTTCCTTGGCTAAAAAGGAAAACAGGTGTTAATGCTGGACGCCTTTCATAAAATTTGTTCCACCTAAGATATCTAGCTTGGATCTTTCTAAGACTTCAAGCTAATATCCTAATGCGATTGATTGATTGATTGATGTGCTTATTTTTGACATTTGTATTCTGCCTCTTAGCATAGGCTAGCATCCTGTCTAGTACAGGTAAACCCCCGTATATGCATAAGATACGTTCCCAAACCTGCCCATGGATACCTGAAACTGTGCACCATAGGGGACCCTATTATTTTCAATGAGATGAATGCCAAACATCGACCATAGAATCGTATTGGAGGACCTAGAAATGCCTAGAGAGAACATATTTTTTTCGGACATGGATAAGTGAAACTGTGGATACTAAATCCGTGGATACAGGAGTCGACCAGTAGTTCCAAGATTGTAAGCTGGACTAACTTGGGGGAATTCATGATTATGGTTGTCAGTGACTGAACGTGACTCCCTTCCCACCCAAAACCTCTACCTTTTCAGCCTGGTGGCACCCCATCCAAACTGTTTCCAAGGGACTGCAGATCCGGGTTTTGAGAAATGAAGGCGGCTGTGTTTTCTTGCTTGTAAGACACATTGAGACAAGCAATTGTGGCAGGACCCTGGGGTTTTCTTCAGCTACCTGTTCTCAACCTGCCTGTAATTGGGAGAGCACTGCGGGCGTAATTTCCCAGTGACCCAACATGAAGCATCTCAGAAATGTTTCAGTTGGGACCCTTCAAGGGTGAAAAGATAGGTTTTGTGAGGCAGAGTCATCATCAGACATGACTACAATGATGGATATAAATGATGGATAGAAATAAAGCATCTTTATTTCTATCCTGTTTTTTTCCTGAGTTGGGACTCAAAAAGCCCATATGTTCTTCAGGTTGCTTATAATAATCCAGACAACAAACCTAAATACATTCCCCTTTTTATATTCAAATGAAACCTCCAACCACACCATTGAAAGCAGCAGATATCCCATGAAAACAAAGCTCACAACAAGCCCCAAAGTGAAACATGGGTTTTGAAATGGAGAAGTCTAGACTGCAGGAAATACATAAAAGACCTGTACACCAAAAATCTCACAAAGTTTGGGAAAGATTCCCCCACCCCCAAAACCAGGCTGGCTGGAAGAGGGAGGAATTGCAGATGTATGTGTGTTAAAATGTTTTTTTTTTTCTTATACCCCAGTAAGTCTGAATCATGAGGGTCATGACTTCAAAATTTCATGACTTCAAAATTTCTGGAAATTTTACTTTTCTAACAACACCAGTCCAGGCAGCTACTCTACAAGGAATGGTGTGTGTGTGTGTGAGAGAGAGAGAGAGATACCTAAATTCAGGGAAGGAAAGAAAAGAATACTCAAATTTTCTCACTCTTCATGAGAAAAGTGAAGAAGAAAATGGAGTGTGACAATGAGATTTTTATTTATTCATTTTTTACATGTTGGCACTTAATCTGGAAAAATGTAGAAAATTCATTTGTGCTAGAACCCATGCTTTTGGTGTGTAGAAAACCTGATTTGGGGAGCAGAAGCTTTTTTTTCTCACTAAAATGTTTTCTTCCCCCAAATCACATTTTTCTATGTGAATAAACACACTTTCTCTTCCTTTCTGTACAATTTTTTTTGGAAAGTAATTTGTGCAGAGAATCATGAATAATTGTCAAAAACTGTACAGAAATCCTTAGATTGTTCACCTAATGAGAAGCAGTGTTGACATCATTTCACATGGAAAAAAACATCTTTACTTTTCTGCTCTCTTCTATTCTGCACAAATTACTTTTACAAATTAAATAGGATGGAGTTGTGGCAGTTAAAGTGGAATCATAGTGCTGTATCTGTGTAGTGTGGAAGGTGCATGACTGAACCACAAGGTTTTTGAGGCACAAATGATACCCCCAACCACAACGCACAACATGCACTTCATAGCTTGATAAATAACCCAAACGACCACTTTTGCATTGAAATTTTATTTGTGGCAAAATTATATGGGAAAACTCAGCTTGAAACTTCTAACAAAGTCTTCCTCTTGACCCTAAACCTGCCCCCTGTCTCCCAACTTTTTCATAACCATTTTTCTTTTCTCTCTCTTTGCTTGTGTTTGTCTTTGGAAAATATGAAACCCAAGCTTTCTGAGCTGCAAACTCTGTCTGACCTCAACCGATGCCAAAGAGGAGAAGGGGAGCGCAGTTGCGGTGATAAATAACCGAGAAAGACCACCGCAATATGCTGGGTGATGTCAGAGTGCCCTTGTCACCCAAAGGTTGAAGAAATTACTTAACAAATTGGGAGGAGGAAGAGATGGGGGGAGGAAAGAAAGCAGGAAATAAGTGGGTGATATAGAGGCCTAATCCTCTGTCACAGAATCATAGAATTGTAGAGTTGGAAGAGACCTGAAGCCGAGGGAGAGAAGGGAAAGAGCATTATTCCACCCCCTTTATTGGAAGACCAACTTTGTTTGTAGATTTTCCTTGGTTTTTTTTCCGGGCTGTGAGACCATGTTCTGGAATAGTTTCTTTCTGATGTTTCACCTGCATCTGTGGCTGGCATCTTCAGATTTACAATCTTAAAGAGCATCGCAAAAGGAAACAGGGATCAGGAGGGAAAAGGGAGAAAAAGAACATCCAGGCACCCATTCTTAAAGTGTTCGTACAATGTCCACCTGCATACCTTCCAACTGTCCTGATATGGCAGGGACAGTCCCAATTAATCCTCTGTCATACCACTTTTTCAGATCTTCTCTGAAGATGCCAGCCACCGATGCAGATGAAACATCAGAAAGAAACTATTCCAGAAAACGGCCTCACAGCCCAGAAAAAAACCAAGGAAAATGTATGGATGCCGGTCGTGAAAGTCTTCAACTTCACAACTTTGTTTGGCTCTACTCTATCAACCGTCCCCTGGATTCATCCATTTCAACAAGATATCTAATGCCCCAGCTGCATCCCTTCCAACATTTCACAGATGGAAATTGTGACATATGTGGCCAAGCAACATCAGACTGTTGTCAAGATGGCAAAAATTATCAATGAGGAAGAATGTACAAGCTATCAGAGGATGCAGCAGTTTGCTTTTGCCTGTGCTGACTGGGAAGGACAAGACTCTCCCCTTCCTCCCCTCTCTGTTGAATTCACTGAGTGCAGACTACTTTCATGCTTTGAACGCAGTTGGCAGCAACTGAAGTAAGCTGAGGACAAAGGGGGGAAGTGAGAGGTGGAGAGAGAAATTGGGACATTATAAAAGCAGCTGAAAAAGTGGTATGAGTGAGGATTAATTGGGACTGTCCCCGTCATACCAGGACAGTTGGAAGGTATGCAGGTAGACATTGTATGAACACTTTAAGAATGGGTGCTTGGATCTGCTTTTTCTTCCTTTTCCCTCCTGATCCCTGTTTCCTTTTGCAATGTTCTTTAAGATTGTAAATCTGAATGCAAAGACAGTCCTGCTTTTTAAAACTGAGGTTGGATAAGCTACACTGGGTAACTTTGGAGATAAAGAGGGGGGTAGTAGTGGATTTTTAAAAGCGAACATATACTTCTGTCTGGATTGTAAGGGAAATAATTCTTCATACTATAATATTCCCTTTATATCAAAAATTTTATATCAGGAGGAAGCCAGATGTGAACCTTTTAGAATTTTTTAAAAAGACATTTTCATGAAAATCCATCACATTTATGGCATGTTTCTGCAAATGCATGCATTGTTGAATGTTACTTTGCCAAATATATACATTTTTATAATTTCCCTAATGCATTTTGGAATGCTGTTTTGCGTACCTCACCTGGAATACTGTGTCCAGTTCTGGGCACTGCAATTCAAGAAAGATATTGACAAGCGGGAACGTGTCCAGAGGAGGGCAGCCAAAATGGTAGGAGGTCTGGAAGCCATGCCCTATGAGGAGCGGCTTAGGGAACTGGGCATGTTTAGCCTGGAAAAAAGAAGATGTAGAGATGACATGATAGCCATGTTTAAATATTTGAAGTGATGTTATACTGAAGATGGAGCAAGCTTGTTTTCTGTGGCTCCAGAGACTAGGACACAGAGCAATGGACTCAAACTACAAGAAAAGAGATTCCACCTATACAGTAGAAAGAACTTACTGATGGTAAGAGCTGTTCGGCAGTGGAATCCACTGCTGCCTGGGAGTGTGGTGGAGTCTCCTCCTTTGGAGGTTTTTAAGCAGAGGCTGGATGGCTATCTATGGGAGTGCTTTGATTCTGTATTCCTGCATGGCAGGGGGTTGGACTAGATGGCCCTTGTGGTCTCTTCTAGCTCTAATGTATGCATTTTCGCCTGTGGTTTCCTGTAATTTATGCAATATTTATACACATCTGAAACAGTACTTTCCCCCAAAATGTACTTATTTTTTTAACTGATCAAAGCATGTGAATGTTTAGCTATTCCCGTCTTTGAAATGTTTGCACGTGTCAATATTTTTGTGCCTAAAATGCCATTCCTATTTCATTTCTTCAGCTCCCGCTGCAGTCCTAGCAAGTGTGTGAATATCTGTAGCAAGGTGCCCTTTGTCTCACAGCAAGTTGTGGGAGGTGCAAATGGATTCTCTTCATGCAGAATCTCAGCTCTATTGTAAAGTGGGGTTGTCCATTCAGGATTGTTCTAGGCTCTGAATTTTCAGAACCCCAAACTTGAACGGTAACCCCTGGTCATGTCATTAAACCTTATGCATTAAATACACAGGGGGCACAGTTGCCTGCCTACTTGGGAAAAGGGGGAAAGGAGCATTTAATCTAGCCTACTTGCTTCTAGTTAAAAGGTAGATGCAGAGTAGAATGGAAGGTGAATCCTGGTGCCACAACAACTGACAGCGAAGGAGGAAGCTAACTGAGGAAATATATAGCCTTCCCCCCCCCCACAAGAATCTTTGCAAGTTGCAGCAACAAACCAACAAATCCCTGGAAATTGTAGTGTGTAGTTCTCCTAGCTGAGCTGGAGATTTGCACCCAGCCCTTTTCCTCTTGCCCAGAGCTAAGCCCCGGTAAAACTGGAGAATTTGCACACTCATCTCCTTCTGGAGAGAACCCATGGAAACTGGAGACTCAGGGCCAAGCCCTGAGGTCTGGCAACTCGAGCAGTCAACAAGTCAAGAGTTGAAATGCTGGAGTAGAGAGTTGCCTTCCAGAGACAATATAGGAAGAAACAACCCTGGTTCTTGTTTCTGTGTCTGAGCTGAAACAAAATGATTGTCTTTCCTAAGAGGTTTATGGCCTTCGCTTATTATACTACTCAAGAAGAGTAATTACCTTCCTGAGGAGTGGAGTTCCTTTATGACAGGCTCTGTTGTATTCTTTTTTCATTCCTGATCAGAGGGAATCTTGTCTGTAACCCTGAACACCACACGCTAAGGGCAATGACTTGAGCTGTACCTACAATGCACAATTATAATAGTTTGATACCACTTTAGCTGCCAGGCCCCATCCCATGAAATCCTGAGATTTGTTGTTTGTGGAGTTTTATTTAGAACAACCTCCCTTGAAACCAGTACTATATCTGTCTGGTCAAGAATCCAAAGTACGGTTGGACCCCTGTATCCGAGGGAGTTCGGTTCCTGGACATACTGCAGATACTGGAAACCATGTATAACAGTGAACCCTATTAAAATAACAGACTGGTAAAAACATACCATAGAGTTGCATTGAAGGACCTAAAAGATGCCTAGAGAGGACACCTCTCTAGGCATTTTCCAGCATGAGTCTATGCTATACATCCCTATTTTGTGTCCCACAGACAACTGAAACTGTGGTTATTGGTTCCCCTGATACGGAAGGTCCAACTGTACCCTACAAAACTACCAGGAGGACTGTTTCTTCACATATGAGCCTACCCAAATCTTTAAAATAATCTGAAAAGCTGCTTCTCTCAATTCTACCACCCTCACAGGCATGGCGGGAACGCAGGAGAGGGCTTTTTCCATGGCTGCTCCTAGAATTTGACACATCCCTTCCCAAGGAGGCTAGGCTGCCTCCCACCTTCCATCAGTGGGTGACAACACTTCTATTCCTGCAGGCATTTGGAGACTGATTGTTTTACATGTGCAGGGCCTTAAGTTTTAGTGTGCTGTGGCATTTTTATTCTATGGTTTTAACATTTCAAATTATTTTAATCCCACAAGCAGCTTAATGCTATTTTCATTTTGATTTTTTTTTTGTATGGTTGTAGCTCAGTGTGGTTTTAATAGTTTTTCTTTTAATCTATAAATTGCTTTCTCCCAGGGAATAAATATAAATGAATTAATTGGCTGAAACTACAAATCCCAGGAGTCCATAAGTTGGAGCACTGGCAATTGACGTGGTGTCTAAGTTGGAGCACTGACAGTTAAAGAGTGTCTATGTGCTGTAGCCGGGTACTGCTGATTTATTTTGGTGAGAGGTGTTGCCTTTAAAACCATTGTCAGCTATCGGCCAGCATTTGATTGACCACTATGGAAACCAGAAAGCTGGATGAAATGGAAACTTTGATCTGATCCAACCCAACCTGATTTGCATATTCAGTGGCTACTACTGTACTCCATTTGTGCATTTGGAGGCTAGTAAAAAAATATAATTAAAAACACTGATGAACTGTGTCGCTTCCCTGTCACACTGTATGACTAACGGAGTTAGCTATTAGGCCACTGTTTGATCAACGCCTTCCCAAGCTGAGGTAGAGTGATCCCAGCCTTGGCTCAGGTTCTCCATCATTTCATTGAGAGCCTTCACGGATACAAATTCAGATCAAGCAGCTTGACATTCTGAAATGCTGGAGACGGTGGGTCGATAGCAGGGAGGACAGATCAATTCCTGTGATGGCTTGGACCACTATAATCGCTTTCCCTTCACCTTGTCAAAGTCATCTTGGTTTTACTCCACTCTGAGGCTGGGGCAGGGGGATAGTTTTGGTAGGAACACACCCACACCCTTTGTGCTAGGCCAAGCAACTTGCATATATTTGGTATAGGCACACAAGGGCTCCAAAGCAACATCCTCTCAACAGAGTGTGAATATCCACATGCCGAGATATGCCACGCAACTCCCATGCGGAATAGCAACATAGCAACATTGCACAACACATGTTCATGACCAGGTGCCTTTAGGTGATGAGCAGTGCACAATATACAACGCACAACTGTCATGTGTGATGTGCACCTGCGATACTGAATGTTCAATGCACAAGTGCAACATGCAATGCACAATTTCAACCTGAAAAGACATGGTAGAGAGGAACATACCGTTTGCATAACTCTGCTTCTGCTGCTATCAACAGAATGCATCCATCACTCCATGGGGATGTTTTGGTCCCACATGCATATCATAGCTTATGCATGTGTCAATCCCTAACTGGATGCCAAAACCTAAGTGGTTGTTGTGGCAGATGTGAAAATGAGGGAGCCCATTCTCACAAACTGTGTGCACTAGGGATGTAAATATTTGCTTACTTCACCCTCACATGCAAGGACAAATGAGTGCTGTAGGTTTTTCCCCTGCTGTGGAAAAAAAAAAGAGAATAATCATAGAATCATAGAGTTGGAAGAGACCACAAAGGCCATCTAGTCCAACCCCCTGCCATGAAGAAATACACAATTAAAGCATTCCTGACAGATCACCATCCAGCCTCTGTTTAAAAACCTCCAAAGAAGGAGACTCCACCACACTCCCAGGCAGTGTATTCCACTGTCAAACAGCTCTTAAAATCAGGAAGTTCTTCCTAATGTTTAGGTGGAATCTCTTTTCCTATAGTTTGAACTCATTGCCTTGTGTCCTAGTCTCTGGAGCCGCAGAAAACAAGCTTGCTCCATCTTCAATATGACATCCCTTCAAATATTTAAACATGCCTAACATGTCACTCCTTAACCTTCTCTTCTCCAGGTAAACATACCCAGCTCCCTAAGCCACTCCTCATAGGGCATAATGGCTTCCAGACCTCCCACCATTTTGGTCACCCTCCTCTGTACGTGTTCCAGTTTGTCCATACCTTTCTGGAATTGTGGTGCCTAGAACTGGACACAGTATTCCAGGTGAGGTCTGACCAAAGCAGAATCGAGTGGCACTATTACTTCCCTCAATCTAGACACTCTATTTCTATTGGTGCACCCTAGAATCACCTTGACTTTTCTAGCTGCTGCATCACACTCCTGACTCATGTTCAGCTCATGGTCCACTAAAACTCCTAGATCCCTTTCACATGTACTGCCTTCAACCCAGGTGTCACCCATCCTATATCTGTGCCTTTCATTTTTTTTCTGCCTATTGCAATCATTTCAATTTGTAAGCTGCCTTGAGTTCTAGTTTCGGGGACAAAAGGAAGGTATAAATATTTGTTAATAAGATTCTGACTGGGAGACCAGTGAACAAATACTGTTTAAGTATTTGAAGGGATGTCACGCTGAGCATGGAGCAGGCTTGTTTTCTGCTGCTCCAGACACTGGAACACGGAGCAATGGGTGCAAGCTCCAGGAACAGAGATTCCACTTCAACATGAGGAGGAACTTTTTGACAGTAAGAGCTGTTCAGCAGTGGAACACACTTCCTCGGAGCGTGGTGGGGTCTCCTTCCTTGGAGGTCTTTAAACAGAGGCTGGATGGCCATCTGTCGGGGATGCTTTGATCAAGATTTCCTGTGTGGCAGGGGGGTTGGACTGGATGGCCCTCGTGGTCTCTTCCAATTCTGCAATTCTATGATTCTATGATTCTATGATTCTATGATTCTATGATTCTATGATTCTATGATTCTATGATTCTATGAACATGCCCAGTGTCTGGGTAGGCTCAGAACCTTCCCCCAGCTCAGCAGTTGAGTGCATGTAGAAGATGGCATGCAAGGAAAATGGGGCATTAGAAAACATTGCACATCCTCAAGCTGAGCAGGAGCCAGAATTTTCTTAGATGAAGTGGGCAGCCAGTAAGCCTGCCCATAGCTAATCTTCCCAAAGCTTTTTTTAAAAAATACCCTCAATCCTCAAGCGACTGCCCTGTATTCATAGAGAGAGGTCAAAATTATAGAATCATAGAATCATAGAATTGTAGAGTTGGAAGAGACCATGAGGGCCATCCAGTCCAACCCCCTGCCATGCAGGAAATCTTGATCAAAGCATCCCCGACAGATGGCAATCCAGCCTCTGTTTAAAGACCTCCAAGGAAGGAGACCCCACCACGCTCCAAGGGAGCGTGTTCCACTGCCAAACAGCTCTTACTGTCAAAAAGTTCCTCCTAATGTTGAGGTGGAATCTCTGTTCCTGGAGCTTGCATCCATTGCTCCATGTTCCAGTCTCTGGAGCAGCAGAAAACAAGCTTGCTCCATCCTCAGCGTGACACCCCTTCAAATACTTAAACATGGCTATCATATCGCCTCTTAACCGTCTTTTTTCCAGGCTAAACATACCCAGATCCCTAAGTCTCTCCTCATAAGGCATCGTTTCCAGACCATTTTAGTTGCCCTTCTCTGAACATGCTCCAATTTGTCAATATCCTTTTTGAATTGTGGTACCCAGAACTGGACACAGTATTCTAGGTGAGGTCTGACCAAGGCAGAATAGAGTGGCACTATTACTTCCCTTGATCTGGACACTATACTTCTACTGATGCAGCCCAAAATCGCATTGGCCTTTTTAAATGAAGCCATTGTCCCTCCAAATGATAATTACGACCACCCAGGATTTTTCCCTTCAGTCTCCAAGTTCCAAGGACTGAAGAGAGCAAGATACTGAAAATGGTCCAGAACTAGAAATCCTCAATTGTCTGTGTTCACCTTCTCTTGGTCTCTTTGCCTGCTTCTTGTCTTTATGTTTCTTTGGATACCTAAACTGGATTTCCAAAGGCTGCACTGATATTTTACATTACCACAATGCTAGAAACGTGGGGAGTGAAAGAATGTTTCATATGGGGGCAGAATTCTTATTTGGGAGACAATGCCCTCCTTTTGCCTGCCCCATTGCTACATCCCCTGCCTTGTATTAGAGAGGGCCAGAGAAACATGAAGAGCAGGATGTATCACCCTCAGGAAACAGAGAGAAAGTCAGAGAGACAGAATAGGTTAGTAGAAGCTTTTCTAGCTGTACTGAAATACGTAGCCAACACATAGTGGAAGGGCCATAGAAGATTATCAGATGTGTCAAAATGGCGTTATAATGATGCCATGAGATCACAAAAGGGCTTCCTTATCAGATGACGTTGTACCCCAGTTTTATGCAAGCATTCTGCTCCTGTTATGAGGGAGTTCTTTTTTATTCTTGGGGAGAAGTCAAGAATTGATCTCCCATAGTGTTTGTGTTCCAGATTTTTATGTGTGTGACAAGGTGCCCCATTCTGCTGGCATAATTTTCCAGTGTCAATGGGTGGTCCCGCCAGAACACTTCGGGGTGCAAATGGGAAAACTAGGTACTGTGCACGCTTTTTATGAACCTCCCCATCTTGCTTGCAGGTTTCTAAACATGTATCTGTGCTTTTCTGAACGTTTTCTTTTTTGATTTTGGTGTTTTAGGGCTTTTTAGTATACTTGCATCTTCTCACGAGATGCGCTGAAATCACATTCATGGAGAAACATGGAAGTAAGCAGCATGAGTGCTTGTATTACTGGATTCCTGGGGCAATTTTGTATCATTAGCCCAGCAGCATGTGAAAATGTGTGTCATTGTGCCAGAACATGAACACTATAAAATATAGTGCCATAATGATGTTTTAAGGCACTCGTCTGATAATCTCCATAGAAAACTTTCCCTTGAGGGTGTAGTTTTTAAAAAACTAAATGTAGGCTGTGAAAGGGAGTTGTTGATTGAACAAAAATTATGCTGAAACCTGTAGAGAATTCTATCACAGCCAAAGTACATTTTGTTAAAACACACAAAATTGTGGCTCCATGCAGATTTAGTCAAAAATAAGATTGCCTCTCTTCAACCTCCTGACTTAAAACACACACACACAGCTGGAGCAGTAAAAGTAAATCATCACCTCACAACACATGCCTGCGTCATGCACCAGTTTAGGAAGATTCAAACAAATTTAACTTTATTGAGCCAAAACTTGTCCTACAGCTTGGCAAAGTTCTATCCAACTTCTCTGAAAGGAGCTATAACACATCTCCAATCAATAAAAGCAATGGTTCTCAGAGAACTGAAAAGGCAGGCAGATTAAGCTACTTTTCACGTCCGCACTTGCTTCCAGCTCTCCCGAACTGCTTTCCCTCTTTAAAACTCCCCCAACTGCCTCTCCTGTCCAAAACATAAAGCAAGTAGCCCAGTCTTATGCAGATTTACTCAGACATAAAATTACTCAGTCCCACCACCTCTCCACGCACATTTGCTGGGGATAAGGGAGAAGGCCTTCTTGGTTGTTGCTTCCAGACTTTGGAACTCTCTCCTTAGGAAGGCTAGGATGGCCTCATCATTACTTTCCTTCCCCTGCAAGTAGAAACTTCTGTACAGTTGTCCTTCCATATTCATGGACTTGGTATTCACAGATATAAGTATACATGGCTTGAAATTATTCTTTAAAAAAATAATAATCCAAAAAGCAAACCTTGATTTTGCCATCTTATATAAGGGACACCATTTTGCTATGCCATTGCATATAATGGGACTTGAATCATAGAATCATAGAATTGCAGAGTTGGAAGAGACCATGAGGGCCATCCAGTCCAACCCCCTGCCATGCAGGAAATCACGATCAAAGCATCCCTGACAGATGGCCATCCAGCCTCTGTTTAAAGACCTCCAAGGAAGGAGACCCCACCACGCTCCGAGGGAGTGTGTTCCACTGCCGAACAGCTCTTACTGTCAAAAAGTTCCTCCTAATGTTGAGGTGGAATCTCTGTTCCTGGAGCTTGCATCCATTGCTCCGTGTTCCATTGAGTATTCACGGATTTTGGTATCCATGGGGGGGTCCTGCAACCAAACCGCAGCGAACATGAAGGGACAACTGTATTTCAATCGGCTTTTGGACTGCAATGAGCTTTTAATGGTGTGGTGCTTTGCTGATTTTTTTAAACTTCCTGTCTCTTAACTAATTTCAAATGGTTTTAATCCCATAGATTTGACTGCTTTTAAAGTTAACTTTGAAAAAGTTTTGCTGGTGTTTCTGTACGTTGTAATCCATTCCAGTTTTCATATTCTGCAAGTCACCATGAGTCCTAACGTTGAGGGGAAAGGGAGAAGAAGGAGGAGGAGGATTAAATAATCACAGGGGACAGCAGAATCAAAGGCAAAGATTCTGAAACATACAAATGGAGTGTCGGTGCCCCTGGCAAAAGAAAACAACTATGGTTCCAGCAGCGATAGGTTGTCTGGGAACAATTCCAAATGGACAGAGAAAACACCTGAAAGGATCAGAACAGAATTACAAAAAGCCACAGTGCTTAGAATGTGCCACATTATCTGATGAAACCTCACTGATCCCTAGCTTCTCAGTTATAATCTAAATAATTAGAACCATAGAGTTGGAAGAGACCACAAGGGTTGCCATCCAGTCCAAACCCCTGCCCTGCAGGAATATACAATCAAAGCATGCCTGACAGATGGTTATCCAGCCTCTGTTTGAAAACCTCCAAAGATGGAGACTCCACCACACTACGCAGCAGTGTATTCCACTGATGAACAGCTCTTACCATTCGGTGGTCCAAAACTCCAACCAGTAACACTGAATAGACTGTGAAACCAAAACCGACATTTTTGCAAAAGTGTGCCAGCTTTCTCACCTGTCCCAGACTTCTCCCATAAGCACTCTTAGGCTGTCCCCACTCTTCTAGGACATCTGATCATATAACAGCTCTCCTTCTGTTATGACCCATATTCTGAAGTGGTGCAGCAGACTGACAAGTGATGGGAGCCTAAATTGCTCTTCCAGGTATAACTACAGGGTATTCTCCCTTCACACATTCTTTACTTACCTTGTTTAGTATCCACAGTAGGATGGGGAGGAACCGCACAGCAGCCAACTGTGTTTTGTGTGCCAGCCACAGGAAGATGAAATTACCCTTGGTGTACTTCTGGAACACCCCAGGAGAATACCCGCTTCTTCCTGTGTCTGGCTGCTGAAATACTGACAGCTACCACTTACCAGAAAGCCAGCATGGTGTAGTGGTTTGAGTGTTGGACTAGGACACTGGGAGACCAGGATTTGAATCCCTGCTCAGCTATAGAAACCTACTGGTCAAGTCACACTCTCTCAGCCTCACAGGAAGGCAATGGTACACCTCCTCGGCTGCCAAGAAAACCCCATGGTAGGTTTGCCTTAGGGTTGCCATAAGCCAGAAATTACTTGAAGGCACACAACAACTACAACAACAACAACAACAACAACAACTGTTTGCCCACTCCCCTCCATCTTCCCCCTGACATCAAATGGCTGTAAGGGGAGGCCCCTTTGTTATATAAAGAAGATACAGGTTGTTGCAAATGGAGCAGTGGAGGACTTCCATCCGCAACGGCCACTACAAGACATCACAGGGATAATTTAATGCTATCCTTGCATATGTCAACAACAGGATTCCAGCCAGAATAATGATAGGGGGATATGGCTCAGCTCTTTCTGCTCATTCCCCATCCAAATGTTCCTCTCCACTTCTGGTGGGACTAAGATGGCAAATGATACTGGCCAGAATTCACTTGGGGCCTTGCATCTTTGTAAGTGGACTTGAGTCTCCAGGAAATACAACTGAGCAGATTCACAATGTCCATATTCAGCAAGGGGATGGTGTTACATGACTATGTAGGATATCTTGTACAACAGGGCCCAATACAGGTTGGGCCTCTCCCCACATATCTGCGGAACCAATATATGTGGTTTCAGTTATCCACAGCTGAAAAAAATAGGGACACGTACCATAGAGTCATGCTGGAAAATGCCTAGAGTGGTGTCCTCTCTAGGAATTGCTAGGACCCCCAATGCAACTCTATGGTATGTTCATACTGGAGGTCCTTTATTTTAATAGGGTTTGTGATTATCCACAGTTTCATTTATAAATGATAAGTCCAGGGACATATCAGCTGCAGATATAGGGTGTGACTTGTACACAACAGACCCAATGAGCATTGGCTACTGATGTCCGGTGTGCATTGGGACACTCTTGCCTGTGTCCTATTACACATCTTCACAATTATCTTCACAATTCACTAACAGGGTTCCTTAACCTTTCTGCTACATAGCTAGGTGCCCATAAAATTATATACACAATGTAGACCATGATAGAGAACTCTAGGCATTGTTTAAAAAGCTATAAACCTGCAGTGATCATGTATTCTAGATGAAAATGTGCACTGGCAATATAACAAGGGACATCCCAAGAACATTTTTATTCCCACTGTGCTGCCTCAGCCAAGTTCTCGCCTTTCCCAGGCCTGACTGCCTCCCTCCCTCTCTTTCACATGCACACAGAATTTAAGAGTTGGCTCCCATTTATCGTGTCCACGCACCAAGCAAAGCTGCCACCATCAGCATCCCATGACAGGTCCCACTGAGCCACTTTCCTTCCAGCTGAGAATAAAAAATAAAAAATGTGACTGCTAGCAGTGTGGCTATAAACTTTAAGTTAGGGGATAAATGAGGGACAAACCAACCGGCTGCTTAATGGGCTGTTGTTAGCAAAATTATTTGCTTTTGCTCTTTAAGCTTAGTCCAAACTCATCCCTGTCCAACAAGACTCTTGGGTAAAGTTTCCAGAATGTACCGTATTGATCAGCGCATTAGACAGGTTGGTCATCTGCGGTTGTGTGCGTACCTTGGCACTTCTCAAGGTAATCAATGATATTTTTATAGCTACGGGTATGAATCAATAGAGTAGCAGCTCTCTTAATTGATTCGTCTAAGGCCTTCCATCGGGTAGACCATCAATTATGTCCGGTCATATCCACTGGATGTTAAGCAAAGATGGCAGGCCATCAGAGCTGGCTCCTATGAAGAGGAGAGTAAGGGTCATCTGGAATCAGCAAGAACAGCTTGGCTCATTTCTTCAGCAAAGGTGTAGCCATGATTTGGAAGCTTATTTAGAGAATTCAGCTGGTCTCATCTGACTTACACTGATCTATCCATTAAAAGCAGCTTTCTTAATTGGGCTTCATGAAGAGCTTTCCTTTGAACAAAGCTGGATAGATGTGTTCCAGTTAGATCTTTACCATACATCGCTCATTTAAGACCTACCTAAGAAGCTAAATATTCCTCTGGCTGTAGTTTGATAGCAAGGTGGTTCAGCTCTATCATTCTAGATCAGTGGTAGACAACTTGTTGAACTGCAGTTCCCATCATCCCTCACTATTGATAATGATGGCTGGAGCAGATGAGAGTTGTAGGTGATAAAACAGCATCTGTAGGGTTACTGTTGCCTATCCCTGTTTTAATTTATATTGCTTAGGCAACTGGGTCATTATCACTTCACCTGAGTTCTGGTCTATCAGTGCAAAGCTTACTGGATTGGTATCCCAGAAGTTCCCTCCATCAACCAGAGCTGGGAAAAAAGAACAGAGGTTAAATTTTTGCTCTGCTTTGGCAGGGAAAAAATGCATTTAAACATTTATTTGATCTGACAAAGAGATCGATCACAGATTAGCAAAGGCTTCACAAAAGAATCTGGAGTAATAAACACCTGAGGCGAAGCACAAAAATCAGTGTGTACAGAGCCATTGTACTGTCTATTCTCCTTTATGGGTCTGAAACATGGGTCACCTATCACCACCACCTACAACTCCTCGAACGCTTCCATCAGCGCTGTTTACGCACAATCGTAAATATACACTGGACTGACTATGTGACGAATGTTGCTGTCCTTGAGCAAGCAGGGATCACCAGCATTGAGGCCATGATATTGAGAACACAGCTGCACTGGGCAGGGCACGTTTCTAGGATGGAGGACCATTGCCTCCCAAAAATATTACTCTACGGTGAATTTGCCATGGGTCAGCGTAAGAGGGGCACTCCAAAAAAGCGATACAAGGACTCCCTAAAGCGACATCTCAGGCTTGGCCAAATTGATCACCAACAATGGTCCGCCCTGGCCTCACATCGGGAGGCATGGAGACGTACTATCCACAATGCTTCAGCCTTATTTGAGAATTCACGCTGAACAAGTCTTGAAGAGAAATGACAACGCAGAAAGAATCACAACCCAGAAACATCACCCAAGGAGACCTTCTGCTGTGCTTTCTGCAACCGGACTTGTTTATCTCGGATTGGCCTTTTTTAGTCATCAGCACGCTTGCAGAAAGTGCGGGATGAGTCCTTCCTGAATTTTCATTTGTGAAGAAAAGCCAGAGAGAGAGAGAGTGATCTGAAGGATAACAATTCCACTTTGCACATGGAATCATAGAGTTGGAAGAGACTTCAAGGGTCATCCAGTCCAACCCCCTGCCCTGCAGGAATATACAATCAAAGCATTACAGGGCGGCAGATTTCATTTGGACATTAGGAAAAGCAACTTGAGGTTAATACCAGTTTGCCAAGGAAGCCCATTATCTAGACTTTTGATGGGCTACTGCGCTCTGAAGAAAAGTGGCAAAGCAGCAGGAACGTTCTGTCTTCTACACTGTCTTACCACAGGACTTCAGCATTCTTTCACCCCAATCCCGTGGGGGACTGAGGTGAAACCGTGTCTTTTTGCTAACCAGAAAAAAAACATTAGCAAAAGGCATGGATTTACCTTGGTTCCCCACAGGACAGAAATGAAGGAACAATAAAGGAATGCCAGCACCATGTGGTAAGGCAGCAGGGAAGATAGAATGTCCTTGCTACTTTGCCACTTTTCTTTGCAGTTTGGTAAGCCCCTTACAGAATGTCTCGAAGCAGAGTTTGGACAGATATCTGTTGGGGGATGCTCTACATTTGGATTTCCAGCATTAGCAGGGGGTTGGACTAGACTGAAGGTGGGCAAAGTGTGGCCCCTATAACTGCATGTGACCCATAGACCTCTCTTTTGTGACACTGAATGAATCCCCCCAAGCCCTCAACCTCCCCCCCCCATTTTTTTAAAAAAACACTATGACTTTCAGGCAATTTTTTGCCCTCTAACCACACAAAGCCCTTCCATCTCTAAAAACATACACAAATACTCCCACCAAAATCCCAGGACCTCATATTATCCCCCATTCCTCTATTTGCCCCTGCAGCCCCTCTCTAAATGATGACAAGAAAAGATGTGATGTCACTTCCTCTTGCTATTTTAACAGGAACTGCAGAAGGAAATGGAGGTCTTCAGGCTGTCTGTGCGGTGTGTGGAGTCCATGGAATGGCGGGGGGATTGGCCCCTGTCCCCAATGCAGTTGCCCATCCCTGGATTAGATGGTCTCCAAAGACACCATATAAGATTATTTGAAACTCCAGGCAGTCTGCTGAATACAGGACAGAAATCCAGCAGCTCTATCACCCAGAAAGTTTAGCCTGCTGGGATGTCTCCAGGAACATGATCCCAACAAATCTATCATTTATGTGCCCAGTGTAATGACACAACCCTTGGCCCAAAGTCCCCTCTGGAGTTCTGAGGCTTGGTGTGACCTTGCTTTCCACCCCAGAAGGTACGATGATTTCATCTGAAGAAGCAGACATGGGTGATAGGTTAGAGACAGAAACAAACCTTTTGTTTACACAATTTATTTGCAGCCACTAGCCATTAAAGACAAGAGCAACTGGGTGCATGCATAAATCATAGTCCTTCATGTTCTGTTGAAAAAAGGAAGAGGCATAATAATTATAATACAACTCTGTTGGGAGGCCATCTTGGACAGAGCATTGCTATCCCTGCTTCTCCTGTAAGGAGACCTTACACAATCAACTATGTTACTCAGGAAATCTTTTCCAGTTGCAATGATTTTTAGTCTGCAGATATACATGTGAGGTTATATATGCAGGTGACCATATCTGAATAAAATAAAGAAATGTAATCTTGATTCCCAGCTGTTTTGAATTCAGTCATTGCAGCAGCTAAAAAAGCCAATGCGGTTCTAGGCTGCATCAATAGGAGTATAGATCAAGGGAAGTAATAGTGCCACTCTATTCTGCCTTGGTCAGACCTCACCTGGGAAACTGTCCAGTTCTGGGCACCACAGTTCAAGAAGGATATGGACAAAATGGAATGTGTCCAAAGGAGGGTGATCAAAATGGTGAAAGGTCTGGAAGCCATGCCTATGAGGAGCAGCTTAGGGAGCTGGGTATGTTTAGCCTGGAGAAGAAAAAGTTAAGAGGTGGCATGATAGCCATGTTTAAATATTTGAAGGGATGTTACATCGGCAAGCGTGTTTTCTGCTGCTCCAGAGACTAGGACACAGAGCAATGAACTCAAACTACAGGAAAAGAGATTCCACCTATACATTAGAAAGAACTTCCTGATGGTAAGAGCTGTTTGGCAGTGGAATGTGCTGCCTCGGAATGTGGTGGAGTCTCCTTCTTTGGAGGTTTATAAACAGAGGCTGGATGGACATCTGTTGGGAATGCTTTGATTGTGTACTCCTGCATGGCAGGGGGTTGGACTAGATGGCCCTTATGAATCTCCCAGATCTGTCCAAATCAGTTCAATTTAGGTGTGGATTCTAGATTCATCTGAATCTGAAGCACTTCCCTACTGGACAGCTACTATTGCTCACAGTAGAATATGGCTTAGTTCCAGACTATCTGAAAGACCTTATGTCCCTATAGGATCCTGCCCACATCTTAAGATCCTCAGAGGACAGTTTTTCTCAGCCCTACCACTGACAGAGGCCTGTCTAGCAATATGTGATAGGGTTTTCTTGGTGGTTTGTCCCAGGCTGTGAAGTCCCCTCACATAAGAGACTAGGCTGGCCTTCTCTCTAATCTCCTTCCACCAGCAGGTAAACACTTTTTTATTTGATGATTAACTGGTTGTGTAGAAGGGTCTTTTAATGAGGCAGTATTCTATTTTAAGCATTGCTGTTATGCTTTTAAATAATTTTAAGCTGTTTTAAATTATTGGCATTTTAACATAATTTGTTGTCTTGCTGCTGTTGTGTTTTTTTTTTAATAAAAATCCCCAGCCTTTTAGTTGTACCTTGCTTTAACTTTGCTGTAAATCTCTTTGGATCCCATGTTGGGAGAAAGGTTATGGGTCCCCTGCTTCTATTACTGGTATGTAAATCATCCTGATGATGGCTAAATATTTTTGTATGTTGTTTGCTAATAATGGGTTATTAGTATCTGTCTTTGGCTACATCATTGCATTTTGACCAGCTGATGGCTATTGGCTAATTAATAAGGTGTGTGAGAGAGAAAGGCAGGGGATGAATGAAATGAATCACATTAATTCACTGAATCCAGTGACTGGGGTGGTGGGATCCACTCTTGCTCCTGCAACTGCTCCATCTTGTATGGGAGCTGTCCTGGTGCTGAACCTCTGTTGGGAATAGGGTTTAGCACCTGGATAACTCCTGCACAATGTGGGGAAGTTTCAGGAAGGAATGGCCATAAAACTAAGTGTGGATTCACCATCTCTGTGCCAGTGGATTCACCAGCTACCTCTAGCGTAGACAATACTGAGCCAGGTAGACCAATGAACTGATTCAGGATAAGGCAGTGTTGTACGTTCCCAAGTCAACTCATTCAACCCAGGAACTGCTATTAGCTACCCCAAGATGTAAAGGTTTCCCTGTGCTATAGCCCCAATCCAAAGAGAGTAATTCTGTGGTTTCATTGAGCAAAAAATATATTGGGAAATGCGTTTGTGGACCCACATTTTGTCAGTTAGTCTCAGTTAACCAACCCATTGAATAGTCAGTTAATACACAGGCAAATCAAACTGATTCAATGGGTGTACAGTCAGGTCCCCCATATCTGCAAGGGTTTGGTTCCCAGACTTACTGTAGATACAGGGAACTGTGGATAACAGAGAAACTTATAAAAACAAAGGACTTTCATTAAAAACATGCCATAGAGTTGCCTTGGATAACCTAGAAGATGCTCAGAGCAGACACCTATCTAGGCATTTTCCAGCACAGCTCTATGTATGTGTCCCTATTTTGTGTCCTGCAGATAACTGAAATTGTGGCTATTGCTTCCACAGATATGCGGATCCAACTGTATTCTACTTGGGAGTAACAACATAATTTAAGCCATGGTTCTTAGATGTTATGTCTAATTTGGGTTGGTCACTCCATCATTACAGACCCTATGAACATTTGGAGGTGGTGGAGCTAAACATTTAGGGCAAGCATTTTCCCTTTCATTCAAGGAAAGCATCAGTGGTCCAGAGGGTGCTGATGAATGAGTGTGTATGTGCTTTCAAGTTATCTATCCACTTATGGGGACCTCGTGAATTCCATGGGTTTTTCTTAGGCTATATTTGTTAAAATTGCTTGTTTGTGTCTTTATTTTCAATTGAACACTTTCATCAGGCTTGGCAGGGCTGGCTTTTTTGTTGTTGTTCTTTTAATGGTAAAGCACCATGTAGTAAGCCCATTGACTCAGTTGGATTTAGCTCTGTGTTGACTCATCTGTTAAACAGGTCTACTCTAGTTGGGATTAACCCATTGGATTCAGACCAATGCATTTTTAAATCAGAAGTGCTGGCCAAAATCTTAGGTATTTCTGTGAAAACCATTTCCCTGCAAGTATATGTTTTGGAATGAAAGGGTTTTCCCAAGCCATGCCCCCACCCCACACCACCAAAGGGAGAGTTTTCCATACAGAATCAAAGTGTTAAAAATTTCAGAAGAATGTGCCCAAGGCAGGCCAAACATCAAGAAGAGAAATCCATCTCTCTTTCCCCATGCAAAACCACTGATGAGTTCATGAACTGTGCAGAGCAATAAATCAGTTTGGATCACGTTAGAGCACCGGAAGGTTTTTTAGCCTCCTAATGGGCATTCTGACAATCTGATTGTGCCATAATTCTTTGTAGCTGTCACCTTTGCAGGCCTGTCAACACTTCTAATCTTTTTTCATTGGGATGTCAGCTTTTGGTAAAGTAAAGAGATGGGTGGAATAACTTGTCTGATCATGGAAGCCTGGGTATTTTGTGTCATGATCCAGATGGGGCAGGGGTGGGAATTTGATTTGCTTCTTAGGGGAAAAAAAACATACACCACAAATAAGAACTTTCCCAAATTCCCAAGCACCTTTTAAAAAATTGATGGAAAGAAGGTGAGATTTAAGAAACCTAATGTGGCAGAAAGCAAAATTGGCAGGTTTGCCCATTCAGGGAGAGAGAGGGTGCTGATTTTTGAGAAATCTACCTTTGAATCAATTACATCCAGCTGGGTATGCAATTAAGGTTGCCATTTTTTTTTCTGACAGGCTCCTCATCTTTAACAGCTGTATGGCAGGAAAGTACAGCATCATCCCTTCCATGCTGGGAACAGTTGCATTCATTGAAATGAGCCAATATATATGGTTGAGAATTTTGTTCCGTTGATTAGAACTTACCAAAATCCACAGATTTCTTCACAATTGGATGAAAAGAACTTGAGAGATGCTTTAAAACCAAACATAGCAGGGGGTTGGATTAGATGGCCCTTGTGGTCGATTCCAACTCTATGATTCTATGATTCTAAATGAAGGAGAAACTGTATTCCTGAAACTAGGATTATTATTGTTGTTGTTGTTAGAAAAATTAATTTCCTTGGGAGGAAGACATTCCTGGTCTTGGGGAGGAAGAACAACTTTTTAAAAGGGGCTCTCTTCCATCTCCACCAGTGGAAACAACGCATGATGGGAAGACAAGGGAGAGAGACTTCCCTCCTATTGTACTTGAGTTGTGGAATGCTCTCCCCTTGGAGGTCCAATTGGTGTCAACATTATTTTCATTCATACCAAATTAAAATATGGCTTTTTATCAAAGTCTTTGGGTTCTAATGGTTTTATCCAATATGTATAGTTCTAATGTTCTAAATTGTATTAACATGTTTCAAATGGTCATATAGCTGGATTATTGTTGTTGTTGTTGGTATGTGCTGCTATTTCAGCATTAACTTATGGTACCCCTATGAGTGTCAGCCCCCCCCCTACAAAAAAGACCCATTTTTAAACAGCCCTGACCAGGTCTTTCAAATTCAGGGCAGCTGTGGTTTCCTTGACAGAGTCAATCCACCTGTAATGTGGTTTTCCTTTTTTCCTATTCCACTTTACTGAGCAATATCATCTTTTCCAATTGGGAACAAAAGCTATAAAGGAAGATTGGAAAGCAAAACAGGTGAATTGGAATACACCCACAAACTCCAGTCCATCCAACAGTGGGTTGAACAGAGACAATGGTTTCATGGAATGCTACACATATTCTGTCTGGTAGCATGCACTGGGAACCTAAACAGGTCTTAGGCAGCATAAAATAGACAGCAGAGTGTTGTTCCTTTGGGTATCAGAACAGAGGCACAGACACATAGTTTTGTGTCTAAAATAAACAGCTTCTCTTTACTTGGGTATAATAAAGTATATTTACAGATATATACAGGATTCAAAAGAAAGACATCTTCATTCTGTGAAATCCAACACAGAACTGCTCAGTTCAAATCTATAGAACAAAACTAGATATCCAGTTCTGCAGAGTTCCTAGCACCTCCCTCAGTCAACTCTGCACCAGAGCTAGAGCTCATAAATATTGATACATTTGCAACTGCCACTAGCTCTCCAGATCCATGCAGACTGTTTGCTACATCACAGCCCTTTATAGACTAAATCTAACTACTGTATGTCCCAGTATCCTGACATATTCTAGCACTAGTTAATACCACAGCCTCATGAGGGCAATCTTGCCCATTTTCTCTCATCTCCTTTCTGGTTCCCAGCCACCATCATACTACATTCCAAAGACTTCCTCCAACATTCACATGGTTCTCTGCTCACCTTGGCTTTATGCAAAATCTTTCCTCCCACCATTGTACCCTAACATTTCAACTGAACTTGTTACCTCATCATCATACCCACAAGATTTGCATTTCTATTGCTCCTCACACACACAGCCTGCCCATTCATAGATATAAATGTCTTTTCCTAGGCAGCTCACTCCATGCATCTGATGAAGTAGACTTAGTCTAAGAAAGCTTATGCTACCAACTTCTTTCTCTCAGTTAGTCTCAAAGGTGCTACAAGATCCCTTTGCACACTAATCCAGACTAACATGGCTATATCATTGAATTCTGTGAGTGTACAGTGCTTTGCACATTTTAAAACTGATTTCATTGTACAGGTCCCTGAGATCTTTTGATATAAGGTGGGATATATTTTTTAAAAAAATAATTAAAAAAAGAAGAAATATATAAAGCTTTCTTCAGTCCCAACAGGCTGGCTGGAAAGCTAAGGACCTAGGAAGCAAACTCTCATTAACCAGTCATTCTTTGAAATAATCCCTTTCCACACAAGCAAAGTTGAGAGGAGAGAGACGAAGAGGGGAAATACCCAAACAAACCTTGGCTTTCTACACTGCGTTGTATATAAAGTTGTCTGTTGCTGGCATGCTCTTTAATAAAATCGACTTAGATTTGTTGATAAGCCTGAAGCAAAGTCAATGCGAAGTGTCAATCTTGTGGCGGGAGAGAACCTTTAGGGGTCAAGCGGCTTCCCGTATATGATCGTTGTATCAAAGATATGTCAGCAGCGTGTTAACCATTTTTCTTATGAATCATGCTCACGATCAACATGAGGTTCTGATTAGAACAAAAACAGAATCAGGAGGAGAAGTGGGGAAGACTCAATCTGAGATGTGGGGGGGCATGAAGTTTGAAGGGGAGCTTGGGAGCAAAGAGAGGAAGCAGAGGAGTGAAACCCAAGCATTGGGAACTGATGTCAGCGGGGTAGTGAGCCTGCTCCAGGATTAAGTCTGAACTTTGAAGGAACCCTCCCTGGTGCTGAATCCTTTGCCCACCAAATACATTCAGCACCATGGATAGCTCCCGTAAAGTTTGGGGAGATTCACTGCCCAGCTGATGTGGAAGAGAGCCAGGGTGGTGTAGTTGTTGGATTGTTGGACTATGACTTTGGACGCCAGTGTTTCAATCCCCACTCAGCCATGGAAACTGGCTGAGCAAGTCACACTCTCTCAGCCTCAGAGGAAGGCAATGACAAAACCCCTCTGATCAAATCTTGTCAAGAAAACCCCATGATAGGTTTGCATTAGGATCACCATATGTCAGAAACTACTTGAAGGCATAATTGCCTGGTGTACTTATCTGAAAGTGGGACTGGTGGTTAAGCCAGGATCCTACATCACCACAGCATAGCATAAATAATTACCAACAGAGTTAGATTACACTTGCATCTGCAATCCCAGTATTATTGTAGTGCAATGTCTGTGGATCACTTATAAATGTCCATGGCCTATTGCAAGTTGCAATGTGCCCTGTCCTCCATGTTATCAGTATGTGTTCTGCCTTGGTATATGATGCAGACGTGCTCTGCATTGGGGCCCAGGCTCCATTATGAACTCTACTCCCCCACTGATGTGCATCCGTACATCATGTTCTTCATGTGGACCTCCATGTCCATCCACTGGACATGGCTGTTGAGCAACATCCGATAAAAGTTTTTGGTATGCATAAAGCATGTTAAATCTGTGAATGTCACTAACAGGGTTCTAGCCTTAGCATATTGTGATTAATAACAACACCAAGGGCTGTCTCTTGTAATTTCCCCTCCTGTGACATCACAAGCCATCATCCCTAAGTCTCAGGTTTATAGAATCATAGAGTTGGAAGAGACCATGAGGGCCATCCAGTCCAGCCCCCTGCCTTGCAGGAATAGACAGTCTAAGTGCTCCTGACAGATGGCCACCCAGCCTCGATTTAATAATCTTTAAAGAGAGAAACTCTGGACTTTATTAGACATGGAAAATAGGGCATCATAATGACACCTAATGAACATAAAAGGGTGCCCATTTCGCACAATGTCATGCTTTCGCAATTATGTATTGAGAATAAGGCGTCCTTTTTTATTGACAGGCCAAGCTGTCAATAGATTGGCCATGGTGTTTTATTGCCATGATTGCAAGCATGGGAAACCGCACCCTGTTCTTCTGGCATGATTCCAGCATCAATGAGCGATCCCCACCAGAACACATCTGGGTGAGAACATGAAAACTAGCTATTGGATGCTCTTCTTATGAACCTCCCTGTGTTTCAGGCATGTTTTTAAGTGTATTTCAGTGCTTGTGTGTTCATTTTGTTTGTTAATTTAGCTGTTTTTAGACTTTTAAGTGCACCCGCGTCTTCTTGAGAGAACTGCTGAGATCACGCTCACCCATGAACGTGGAAGTACAGGGCTATGTTTTCACACTATTATGGCAACATTTGATATAAAGGGTTCCTTTGCCAGCATACTAACAGTTTAAAATATGGTGGCAAAAGAATGTTTTAAGAGGCTTCTCTGATAAAGTCCTCTACTACACTTCAAGGCAATGTAGCCCACTGTTGAACACCTCTTACCATCAGGAAGTTCTTCCTAATGGTTAGGTGGAATCTCTTTTCCTATAGTTTGAGTCCATTGTTCCATGTCCTAGTCTCTAGAGCAGAAAACAAGCTTGCTCCCTCTTCACTATGACATCCTTTCAAGTATTTAGGCATGGCTTGGGACCTGGAATTGCAGGGCTTCAGATAGTCCTGAGCTGGCAACCCCAGCTTAGTCCTGGCTGATGTTCAGAGCCATTGACAATATTTGAAGCATACAAGCCTTGCTTCAGAAGTACAACCTGGAACAGAGACCTATGGCCTCCGTATAACAGATGTGAAGCTACGGCACATTTTTCAAGCAGACGTTTTGGGAGGAGGAAGCAGATTTGTTCAGGAAAGACCCTTGGGATTCAACCGCTTGTCTTCTCCCCACCCTCCTCCTCTAAACTGTCCTACGGTCCTCCTGTTGGAAGAGTTGTTGTGTCAAGTAGTTATTAAAAGTGACACCGCCAGCCTACGTAAGAACTCCCGAAGCCTAGTAAATCTCTAGCCACCCTTAAATAAAACTTTATGCTGGCTAATAAATTTTAATGCTACTTGTCAGCACTTGATAACTGCAATCATTTAACCAGGCAAGGTAAAGGAAAAGGAAGAAAGGGGAAGAAAACCAAGGGGGATCTCAGGGTTGAGGGAGCGGAAAAAAGCACTGCTTGAGGGGTGATAGAGTTGGAAGGAATGAGCTTCTCCCTCGTCATGGACAGAGAGCTGGCCCCACATGGGGGGGATGGACATAATTGTACTAAGCCCCAAAGTTGTGAGATTTGGCTTTTGATTCAGAGCATTTGGGATTGTATGGCCTTGTACAGTTAAATACTTTACCTAGTCAGCTCAGAATGATCAGCTTTATTGAGAATCAATCGCTCTTTCTTCCATGTTCTTCTCTAGTTTGAAATATTATTTTATTAAATTCAGCTAGCATATCCTCCACCAAAAAAAGAAAGCAGGAAAGCACATATATGACAACAAGAAACCTGTTTTGCATTACAGGCTGACCTCTGTATTCATGGATTCGGTATCCACACTTTCACTTATCCACATCCAAAAAAATATGTTCTCTCTAGGCATTTCTAGGTCCTCCAGTACAATTCTATGGTCAACTTATGGCATTTGTCTCATTCAAAATAATAGAGTTCCCTATTATCTACGGTTTCAGGTATCCGGGGGCAGGGGGAGGTCTTGGGATGTATCCCACACAGATATGTGTCCTTCTACATTGTTAAGTGGGCAGTTGAACAAGATTTGGGCTCACAAATATTTTGTTGTGTGGATCCAGAGAAACAGAGTCTGTTGGCTGTATTCTTTGTTGCAGCCACAAAGACCTAGGCTGGCGACCACCTCCCAGAGGGCTTTCTCAGCTGTTGCCCCCAAATTGTGGAACGGCCTGCCGGATGAGATCCGCCTATTGACATCGTTAGACAGCTTTAAAAAGGCTGTCAAGACGGTTCTCTTCAGGCAGGCTTTTCCAGAATAGCTAACCCCGGGCTCAGGAACCCCCTCTGGAGGTTGCTTCTGGACCTCCAAACTGATGCTGCTTGCTCGAAAGGGTTTTTAATAAACTGTATTATATATTGATTTTAATTTGTATTAATTTAATAATGTTTTAAGGGGGGGAAGGGATTTTGAGCTGTTTTATACTGTGTATTATTTTATTGTTGTAAGCCGCCCCGATTGCTCGCAGAGGGGCGGGATATAAATAAATTTTATTATTATTATTATTAAAAAGAGATGGACTCATCCTTTATTAAGTAAGCACACACCTGGAAAGATGTTCTGGAGATCTGATATTGCTCTGTTTAAGACTTAAACTTTAAACAGCCCCTCTCTTATTAGCTGAAATTTTTCTGATTTTGTTACAACTTCATAAAGAATTTTTCTTTGGCCCCTTTTTATTGGTGTAAAATATTTGTCTATAATTCATTGTTCTTCATTAGTTGCACTTAGAGTTGCCAGGTCAGGACTATCCTAAGTCCTGCGATTTTCAGGGCACACACCTGATACTTAGGGACACCCCAAGAGATCATAGAGATCATAGAATCATAGAATTGTAGAGTTGGAAGAGACCATGAGGGCCATCCAGTCCAACCCCCTGCCACACAGGAAAAATTATAGTGGGCAGACCCAGGTAGTGCTACAAGAGTGATGCTATCAAGTGGCATCCCTTGGTGATGTCATGAAGCACAATACACTTTTTAAGGCAGTACTCTTGCCCTGAGATTCCTCCCCCTTGCCGTAAGGATTGGAGAAAAGGATCCAAGCCCCAAGACCTGGCAATTCTAGTTGTGCTGATTTTCCTGTATTAAATTGTATTAGACTGTGACTGCAATGACTCCAGCATTCATTCTACTGCTGACACAACTATTCTGATATGGTGACTCTTGTAAATTGATTTTTGACTTTTTTTTAAGCAAATGAGTTCCTTCCAGTGTGGAGGACTGCCGTCTTCTAGATGCTGATGGACTACAATTTCCAATTTTAACTGATGATGATGGTTGGCTGGGATCCTACATCCTACATAAGGCCATTTATGAAGGCATAAGTCCCAAGTAGAATGCCATTGCCACCACCACCATCACCACCATCACCATTGGCTTTTAGCTGTACTTTTTAACATATGTTGTGAGCGGCCTTGTTGGGTCCCCTATTAGGAGAAAGGTGGAATCTATATGTATAAAACTCTTGGGTATGCACAATGGGTTTAGGTATGTTGCCTCTTTCAGTGTGCTGATTGGCCACTTGGGATCCCTCCTGTCACTCCCTCAGCCAATCACCACCCCCATGCAAATCACCACCCCCCATGCAAACTCCCTCTCCACCTCACAATCCACTCCTGCCACTCATGGCCAATCTGCAGAGTGGAAGTGACCAAACAACATGCTACAGTGTTGGCTATAGTTACTAAGGCTGCAGGCCTTTCCAGTTCACCAGTGTCTCAGGGCTGCATAATTCCCACTTACGATTTAAGTCTACACAGTAATGTCATTTCTAAAAATGGCTGAACTGTGTGTAAGAACTCTGAGAAACCATAGAAGAATTGTGGCAAGACCCAGGCAGTCAACTGGCAATGGCAGCAACGGCAGGCAACCTCTGCTGCCGCTGCAACAGGACCCAGGCACTCAACTGGCAGCGGCAGAAAGCCACTGCCCCTGCTGCGATGTGACCCAGGCAATCGGGCGCGAGGAGAGTTTTTTTTACCAGGTGCTTTTGGGGGGAGCATTTTTTTAAATGGCATATGGTACTCTGGGTCCAGCTAGTATAAATGTATTTCATTAAATCAAATTATCCTTCACTGTTGGCCATACTGATTAGGACTAAGGACAGACAAAACTGTTGGTACTGTACATGAGGTGAAGGAAAAATGGGGTCTCGGGATTTGCACAGATTTATTCCAAGAAACAGCCCAATGCATTTCAGCCAGTTGGGTTTCTCATCCAAGGGTTTTCAAGGTCAAAGGCTTCAGGAGCAGTTTGCCATTGCTTTCTTCAGCACAGTCCTAACTCCTTTAGAGTTTGCTATGGTGCCACTCCTGTGGTCTCTAAGAGGTCCTTTGCCAGTATCATTCCCCACAATTGCTGCTGCCTGGTAACTGTTTGCAAGACTGTTGATGACCAGGGCTCTTGGAGGTCTCTTCTTCCTAGGGTCACCATAACTCAGAGTCAACATGACATCAAATAATAGCAACAACAACTTCAGCTGAGAAATATATTTGTGACCTTTTTCAAAAAGGGGAGGGGGGGACAATGCATTTCTTGTTATCTGCCACCAAGTCAGCTTCAACTTATTTTATTTTATTTACTTATTGGATTTATATCCCGCTTTTCTCCCAAGATGATATTCAAGGCAGCTTGCAGTAATTTTTTAAAAAATACAACTAAAACATTACAAGTTACGAAAGTTAAAAAAGAATTAAATTAATTACAATTATTAAAGTATGATATCAATAAAAATACAACATTAAAAGCAGCACACCAATCAAAATGCACATTTCAAAGGCCTGCCTAAATAAAAATGTTTGCAACTGCTGACAAAAAGAGAGCAGGGAGGAGGCCAACCATACCTCCTGTGGAAGGGAGTTCCACAGTCTGGGAGCAGCCACAGCAAAAGTTCTCTCCTGAGTCCTCACCAACTGTACCTGTGAAGATGGTGGGACTGAGATAAAGCCCTCCCCTGCCAATCTTAACACTCAGGCCAGCATGCATAGGGAGATACGGTCTTTCAGATAGTCTGGACCAAAGCCATTTAGAGCTTTAAAGGTCAAACCCAGCTTTTTGAATTTTGCTAGGGTTTTCCTTGTTTTTTTTCCAGGCTATGAGGCCGTGTTCTGGAATAGTTTCTTTCTGATGTTTCGCCTGCATCTGTGGCTGGCATCTTCAGAGTATGGTTGGGTAGGAGTGTGTCTGGGGTTAATATGCTGTGAACCCCTGTAGGGGAATATATGTAAAGTTGTGTAATTGAATAGTAGACTTGAATGGTTAGTTTCTGGGGATAGAAATGCAAGGTTCTATACCCAGAAACTTATAGTTCAATTACACAAATTTATATAAAATTACACAAATTTACATATACTCCCCTAAAGGGGTTCACAGCATATAAACTTCACACACACACACCTCCCCAACCATTTTCTGAAGATGCCAGCCACAGATGCAGGTGAAACATCAGAAAGAAACTCTTCCAGAACGCAACCTCACAACCTAGGGGAAAAAAACAAGGAAAATCTATGGATGCCAGCCGTGAAACCCTTCGACTTCACTCTGCTAGGGTTGTCAGAGGGAAAACTGGAGAGGGTACCTATACATTTAATGACTCTGTATAAGAGGGAATTTCAGCATATGTTACTCATTGTATAACCATGTAACAAGCAATGCCTGCTGAAATTCCTGCCCCTATGAAATAATTAAAGGTACATGAGCCCTCTCTAGCTTTCATTCTGGCAACTCTAATTAAAGCTACAGGAGTCCCATCCAATATTCACTCTGGCAATCCTAATATTTCTTGGCTAAAATATGTGGGGCTGTTTCTTGGAGGAAAATGTTATTTTTTTACATCTTGATTCCCTGTGTCTCCTGTAGATCAGATTTTCCCAGCTTCTTCTGGTTTTGTGGCTATAGGACATTGCATGGTATGCCAACCTTAATTCCCAGGATTCACCTTTCCAAGCACCATACTCCACCAGGGATGTAGCCACATCTATATATATAATTCTCTTGGGTATGTTGCCGCTTTAAGTGTGCTGATTAGCTGCTTAGGTGTCAGGATCTGCCTCTCCTTGCAGGACTAAACCCTTGGCTGCAGCAGCCAGCACAGCCTCTTTGCAGACTCAGGCCCTGGCTGTGGGAGTCTTGGAAGAACCAGGGCCAAGCTATCAGAAGCAGCCCACTGCAATCATAAAGCACACCTGAAGCAGCCAGGGGAACTGCTATTTAAGAGTGGCATTTGGCCCTCAGCCTTGGCTATAGCAACATGGTCTTCTGTTTTGTCTGTAGCTGATCCTTGTTCTTGGGGTCCTTGCCACTTGTGTTTGGACCCTAGCTTGTCCCTTGGAGCTGCCTCTGTCCCCTGGATATCTGGTATGTGCTCTAACTTTGGACTGCTTGTGGACGTTGGCTTGCGTGACCTCTGGTTCCTGTGTTCCTGACCTGGCACTCCCTTCCTGGACCTCAGCTTGCCTCTAGTCGTCTGGACTCCTAAGTATGTGCTTTGACCCCAGACCATTTTTGGCTTTGGCTTATCTTTGACCCTGCCTGGACTTTGGACTCTGTCTCTTGTGTTCCTGACCTGGCCCTGGTTTCTCTGCTCCTAGACCCTGCTGCCCATGCCCTGGACCCTGACAGTAGGAAACTTCCCAACCCATCCAAGCTTCCTGTTGGGCAGCCAATCAGCACACTGGGGGCAGACACATGTGGAAAGCTTCATGCCCTTTCTAAATATGGCAGTGGTGGAGGAGCTCTCATGTCCTGCTGTGTGGTGTGGTGTGTGGGTGGGTGGCATGGGTGTGTGGTGTGTGGCATGTGGGGGTGTGGTGTGGGGGTGTAGCGTGGGGTGTGGGGGTATCGGGTGTGTTTGTATGATTACATGGTGGTGGTGGAGGGGCCCTCACATCTTGGCACATCTGGTGTGTGTGTGTAGTGTGGGGTATGCTTGTGCAATTGCATAGCGGTGGCAGAGGGGCTCTTGTGTCCTGTCAAGCATGGTGTGTGTGTTTGTGGGGGTGTTTGTGTATTTATGCAATTGCATGGCAGTGGCGGAGGGGCTCTTGCATCCTGGCACATGTGGTTTGTGTGGTATGTGTGCATGTAGTGTGGTGTGTGTGTATGCATGGTTGCAAGCCAGCAGCGGAGGGGCTCTCACATTCTGCCACATGTGGTGTGTGTGGCAGTGTGGTGTTTGTGTGTGTGTGTGGTTGCAGGGCAGTGGTGGAGGGGCTCTCATGTTCTGGTGCAGTGTGTGTGTGTGTGTGTATAGCATGGTGTCTGTGTGCACAGTTGCATGGTGGCAGCAGAGGGGCTCTCACATCCTGCTGCGTGTGGTATGTGTGTAACATGTTATGTGTGTGTGTGCATAGTTCCATGGCAGCAGAGGGGCTCTCCTCTTGTGTCCTGGTGCATCTGGTGTGTGTGTGTCTGTCTAGCGTTGTGTGTGTATGTGTGTACACATGGTTGCATGGTGTCAGCAGAGGGGCTCTAGGCATGAAACTAGCTGTACCCAGCGTAACATATGCCATTATAGTTTATTTGAAAGGTTATATATTAACGCATCAAATTATTGTACTCCTGACATGTTTCCTAAGTGGCCAATCAGCAGAGTGGGAACAGAAACATACCAAACCACTATATATATATATATATATATATATATATATATAATTGTGTATGTTATGCCAGGTATAGCTAGTTGTATAATTGTACTTTGATACCACTTGAGCTGCCGTGGTTGGCTTCACCCTATAGAATCTTGAGATTTACAGTTTAGTGATGTATTTAGGTTTCTCTGCCAGAGAACTCTAATGCTGTAGTTTAGGGAGTACCTCACCAAGCTACAAATCCCAGGCTTCCATAGGCTGGAGCTATGGCAGTTATAGTGGTATCAAACTTTTATAATGATGCAGTATGGATACATCCTAAATTTCAAACACTACTGTATTATATATTTTCCTTGGGTTTTTTCCAGGCTGTGAGGCTGTGTTCTGGAAGAGTTTATTTCTGATGTTTCACCTGCATCTGTGGCTGGCATCTTCAGTGAATATTTGGGTATTATTACTACTGTATTATTCTGAGGGAAAGTGTTGGGAGTTAGGGTATGTAGAACCTCACTGAGAAAAAATTCTATAGTCTGACTGAGACTCAGGTACCCTTCTTTGACAACCCATAGCTGTTTTTTCAACTTTTCCCCACTTTCAGTGAACATTATGATAAACTTGGGATGCACAGAGAATTACAGTGGTCTTCTCTTGCTTCCTTTGAAGCAGTGGTCTTCTGGACCTAAGAGCCAACCATTTATGCACTTCTAAATTCTGTTTTCACCAAAATGCAGTGGTAGTTTGAGCTGTGGTTATCATGGAAGGGAAGACATTCAATTGGACTCTGGAACATGCTGTGGCTACAACTCTAAACATGTGTACTGGTGAGTGAACCATATTGATAACAGTGGGACAATCCTTTCAATAAGCATGCATAGGATTAAGCTGCAAGAAGAAAGGAAAATTGATCCAAAAGAAAGAAAAGGAAGGAAGAGAAAGATACACAGAGTGGTTGAAAGAGGAGAGAAAGAATGGATGTAAAGAAGAAGGGAGGAGAGGTTGGAAAGGAGGGAAGGAAGAGCAGCAAATAAGGTGGAGAAAGATACACATAATGGTTGAAAGAGGAGAAGAATATAAAACTAATTGAATAATCCTGGAGGGAGGAGCATAACAGGGGAGGTCTATAAGGGGGTATGGGAATGTAACATTGACAGATGCAACATTGACACAAATGATTAGAATATAAGAGAAGAATTCTTTATCTTTTTACTTTTTGTGGAAATATAGCAATGTTGGAAGTATGTTTTGTGTGAAAATGTTAAAATAAATTTTTTATATATATATATATGGCTTTTCTTCACAAACGAAGATTCAGGAAGGACTCATCCCGTGCTTTCTGCAAGCGCGCTGATGACTAAAAAGGCCAATCTGAGATAAACAAGTCCGGTTGCAAAAAGCACAGCAGAAGATCTCCTTGGGTGATGTTTTTGGGTTGTGATTCTTTCTGCGTTGTCGTTTCTCTTCAAGACTTGCTCGTCGTGAGTTCTCAAATAAGGCTGCAGCATTGTGGATAGTGCGTCTCCATGCCTCCCGATGTGAGGCCAGGGCGGACCACTGTTGGTGATCAATTTGGCCGAGCCTGAGATGTTGTTTCAGGGAGTCTTTGTATCGCTTTTTTGGAGCGCCTCTCTTACGCTGACCCATGGCGAGTTCACCGTAGAGTAGTATTTTTGGGAGGCGATGGTCCTCCATCCTAGAAACGTGCCCTGCCCAGCGCAGTTGCATTCTCAATATCATGGCCTCAATACTGGTGATCTCTGCTTGCTCAAGGACAGCAACATTCATCACATAGTCAGTCCAGTGTATATTTAGGATTGTGTGTAGACAGCGCTGATGAGAGCGCTCGAGGAGTCGTAAGTGGTGGCGATAGGTGACCCATGTTTCAGATCCATAAAGGAGGATAGACAGTACGATGGCTCTATACACACTGATTTTTGTGCTTTGCCTCAGGTGTTTATTGCTCCAGACTCTTTTGTGAAGTCTTCCAAATGCACTATATGTCTTTGCTAATCTGTGATTGATCTCTTTGTCAATCTTGGCATCTGAGGAGATTATGCTTCCCAGGCAGGTGAACTGTTGAACGGACTTGAGCACAGATTTGCAGATGGCAATGTGGGGATGGTGGTGTTCGTCCTGTATATTCTATATATATATATATAGAATATAACGAAGAGAGAAAAATGAATAAAAATAAGAGAAGAGAGAGGGTGTGAAGGAGGGAAGGAAGTAAAGAAGGTGTAGAAAGGTACACAGAGTGGTTGAAAGAGGAGAGAAAGAATGACTGCAAAGAAGGGAGGGAGAGGTTGGGAAGGAAGAGCAGTAAAGAAGGTGGAGAAAGATACACAGTGGTTGAAAGGGGAGAGAAAGAATGAATAAAAAGAAGGGAGGAGAGAGGGTGGGGAGGAAGGAGAGAGCAAGACAAAGAGAATGAAAAGTGCAGTAATGAAGGTGTATATATAGACATAGATATAGAAGCTGGTTAAAAGTGGGGAGAAAGAATGAATGAAAAGAAGGCTGAAGGAAGGGAGGAAGAAATGTATAAATAGGAAGGAAGGATTGCAAATTCAAAAGAAAAACATCAGATTTTGTTATTCAGAGCAAATCAGCAGCTCAAATTGAAAAGGACTGGAAAGACCCATTTCTCTTTGAGTGCCGCTGTCTGTCCAAGCATCTCCATATCTTTGAATGAGCAGTGCTTACCACTCCGGCTGTCTCTCCCTTGCTTGCAAGGGAAAGCATATTAGAAACAGGATTGGATTCATATGTTCTGGTCACAAGGGGGTAGCATTGGTACAGCTGTATAATTCCTTCAGCAAGAACTGCCACTGGTTCATGGTGGCTCTCAAATAATTGAGGCCTGGGCCTCGCTTTTGAGATGACATGTCCTGGTTTCTTCATTGAGAGCCGCCAAGAGAACGATGATGGCATTTCCATAAAATGAATGCACAATTGGACTGGGAAGCCAACACAGATCCTCTGTGGCTTCAGATTGGGATGGGCAGTAAATCATCTGTTTCAAGGCTTAGTGCTCCAGTTAAAGATTCAACTGCATGCTAGGAATGTACTGGGGAGGTGGGGAGCATCAGCGGCTGGATGGTCTGTCCAGATTCCTCATCTCTGTGATATTTGAGTCCTGGTAAAACAGAATAATTCTGCCTAAATATCCTGAAGTTTCCAGATGCTGCCTGATCTTAGAAACTAAGAAGGGTCAGCCCTGGTTAGTACTTGGATGAGAAATGGCCAATGAATTCCATGTGCTATAGGTGATATTTCAGATGAAGTAAATAACAAACTATCCTTGTTTCTTCCCTGCCTAAGAAATGCATAGGATTGCCATAAATTGACAGGTGACTGCTTAGAATATGCCACATTATCTCACGGTACTGCACTTGATGTCCAGAGTCTCAGGATAAACGCCAACTCATTGATGGTTCTAAACTCAATAACACCTGGTAGACTGTGAAACTGATATCACCAACATCAATACAAAATGTTGAGACCTGCAAAGTAAGATGCAGACGCTCTGGGAAAAGAAAACAACTGTGGTTCTAGTGGTGATAGGTTTTCTGGGTGCAGTTCCAAATGGACTGACAAAATATCTGAACGGAATTGCCCTACGCGGGCTCAGAACAGCACAATTACAAAAAGTGACACTGCTGAAATGTACCACATTCATAGAGTTGGAAGAGACCACAAGGACCTGCCATGCAGAAATACACAATCAAAGCACTCTTGATAGATGGCCATCCAGCCTCTGTTTAAAAACCTCCAAAGAAGGAGACTCCACCATATTCCAAGGCAGTGCATTCCACAACTGAACAGCTCTTACTGCCAGGAGGTTTTTCATAATATTTAGGTAGAATCTCTTTTCCTGTAGTTTGAGTCCATTGCTCCACGTCCTTGTCTCTGGAGCTCCAAAAAACAAGCTTGCTGCATCCTCAGTATGACATCCCTTCAAACATTTAAACATGGCTATCATGCTGCTCCAGAGACTGGAACACGGAGCAATGGATGCAAGCTCCAGGAACAGAGATTCCACCTCAACATGAGGAGGAACTTTCTGACAGTAAGAGCTGTTCGGCAGTGGAACACACTCCCTCGGAGCATGGTGGGGTCTCCTTCCTTGGAGGTCTTTAAACAGAGGCTGGATTGCCATCTGTCAGGGATGCTTTGATCAAGATTTCCTGCGTGGCAGGGGGGTTGGACTGGATGGCCCTCATGGTCTCTTCCAACTCTGCAATTCTATATCTATATCTATGTCCCTTCTCAACTTTCTCTTCTCCAGGCTAAATATACCTAGCTCCCTAAGTCGCTCCTCATAGGGCATGGCTTCCAGACCTCCTACCATCCTGATTGCCCTCCTCAGGGCTCGTTCCAGCTTGTCTGGAGCATTATCTGATGACACCTTACTGATTCCTAGGTCTTTGGACAGAATCCAAATCACTGATGATCCTGAACTCTGGTTAATAACACCTGTTAGACTGGGTACCTAAGACTAATTTAACAGCATTTCTAAAGCATTTTTCAAACACTGGGGAAACAAGGGGAGAGGTCTCTTGAGATCAAGATCCATTGATGGACTTTTCAGAGGCTTCTAACTGGATGTTGTTAGACAGAGAATGGCAAGCACCCTCACATTCTCTGGCCAATCACTACATCTTATTTGTTGTAAGCTCCAACTGTGCAACCAGTGTGTCATCTTCTGTTCCCTCTAAAAGGAGTTCCTGGATTCCTTGTCTTATTGTTGATGCTCTTATGGATTTTTGAACTAATCCTCCCTCTGTCTTTTTTTTCTAATTGCCTGCAAAACAATCAGCTCACAGTAAAGTCCTAGCCTAGTAGAGCAATCAATTAAATATCAGTTAATCAGATCATCAGTCCATGGAGGCATGTGGGTAAATGGATAGCTTGGAACCTGTAATATTCACTTGCTAGTTTGGGGATGAGTAACTTACAATGGATTTATGATAGTAGGGTGGGATGGGTTGTGTGCTTTCAAGGGTAAGCCCAAAGAAAGTGTTAGGAGCATTAAAATGCTGTTTGAATTGGACTTTCTTTCCAGGGATTCAGCTCATCATCTTTAGAATCAGATGTACAATTTCTTTGACAATGTCCCCAATGATAGATACTACTGGATCGTCAAAGTCTCAGGAAAATAACAGGTGAATTTGTGTGGCATGATACATTCACCTATACCAGACTGGTAAACTTATGGCCCTCCAGCAGTTGTTAGACTGCAGTTTCTATTAGCTTTAAGCCAGCATAGCTAATGAGGAGGAATGCTGGGGGTTGCAGTCCAACAGCATCTTGAGGACCACATTTTGCACTCCTATTTGTTTAATTTCTCACACCTTTCTCCTAATGTGGGACCCATGGCAGCTATGACATACACCATTAATTTCCTTAAAACTTCTCCCTGCATCAGGGAGGCAAACTAGAGCTAAGCAAACTTAGAGTGCAATCTTATACATGTCTACTCAAAAGTAAGCCCCATTGGGCTCAGGACTTACCTCTGAGTAGATATCTGTAGAATGTTGCTGCTAGATCAGCAGGTAGCAGTGGGATTGTTGGGCACATAACTTAATGGTAGAGAGCATGCTTTGCACACTAAAGGATCTTGGGATCAGCAACCACCATCTCCAATTAAAGCAACAGTGGGAGCAGGCATGGTTTGTGGCTCCAAGGCTGTGGAGTGACAACTCCACCCTCAGTTTTAATGACAGCTTGCTTTGGAGCCCTTCCAAGTATAAGCAGATTGTCCAAATGTACCAGGAGCTGTCCAGGTGCTGAACCCTATTCCCAACTTAAATTCAGCACCTGGATAGCTCCCCTGACACCTGTCCAATGTGCTTACAACCTGGAGGCATTCTAGGACAGGCCCCTGTTAAAACCAAGGGTGAAATCCCTGTTCCACACTACTGGACCCACCAGCCACATCTGGATGAGGAAATTCTGGGTGGAATACAGACCTCCAGGGGTCCAATTTTGGCCCTCTGCACTTCCCTAGATGGCCACATTATATTTCCCATGGTCCTATCACTTAGAGATTTTCCAGTGTTTGTACTATATGCTTGGAATGTCTCTCCCAAAGCTTTGTTAGTAACAGGAAAAGCTTGAAGCTATAGTTTACCAGCATTTTGAGCCAGCCTTTCCCCCTCTCTTTAATCTCATCCACTACTGGTATGCTGCCTCCAGGAACTTTTCAGAAATTGAACATCTGAAAGGAATTCCCTACCCTTTCTTTAAAAGAATGTCCAGTAACAGGTGATCAAAATTATTTTCTTCCATCTGAGATTCTGGAAAGCTGCTGCTAGTCCATGACATCACTGAGACTGTCCTGACACAAGGTATTTCTTGTATTCAAATGCTTGACTCTTCCACAGAAAAGGATGCAGCTAAAACTCTTTAACATTGATTGCAACCTTTAGATCCTCCTGGGCTTCAGGGAGAACCACATATTTTTATATTTTCCTATATGTTTTTTTTAAAAGCTCCCTGCATGTGGATAGCTAGTTAGGAGAAAACTGTCCAAACTGGCATGCTAGCTTTCCACATGCAGGGAGCTTAGCAAAGTTGTTCTGTGAGCATCCCTTCCTTCAGACTGAACCAGCAGACTCCAAGAAAACCAGCTAGCAATTAGGTTATGCCTTGTACGAATTAGGGGAAGAGAGCACCATTTGGATTTTTGTTTTTCAAAACTGTCTACAGCTCTCCCTTCTCTGATTTCCCCCTTCCTGTTCTTTCTTTGTTGTTTTCTTTGTACAGCCTGTAACGTATTGCTTCTTTCATCAGAGCATTTTCAAACACTACAGTTGGAGAAGCAGAGCCTCTTTCTTCCCTCATCTGTGTTTCTGCAGGCCTTTAACCCAATTTACTTGGCTTGATAAGGTAAGTAATACACTGCCTTTAAGATCCAAAGGGCTTAAAATGTCGGAGCCTTCCATAACTGGATAATTTTGCTGTTGTTGCTGCTGCTTTAAAAAACACACATCTTCATTATCAACTCATAATACAATCAGCCATCTAATCCTTTTGGCACAAGAACAAGAGTAATGTACATTTTTAAATAGAATAAAGGATACAGGAATCATCAATTTTGAAGACGTGTGGACTCATGCCTTTCTGAGGGCTGGCTTTTATTCCAGATGTTCAAAGAGCTATTCAAGGTTTTGAACCTATGTATTTCAGGAACTGGATTTATCACCTTGAGTAGAGCTAGCCAGGACCTGGTTACATTGCTTGTGACCTCATTGGATAATGCTGGTTATGCCTACAGGTCACCCCCTCTATCTGTGAATATAAATACGATTTATAAGTGAAACCAAAAGACAATAGTAAACCCTATTAAAATAAAGGACTTCAGGAACAAACATACCATAGAGTTGCAGAGGACACCTCTCTAGGCATTTTCCAGTGTGATTCTATGGGATGTGTCCTGATTTTTTCAGCTGTGGATAACAGAAACAGCAGATATTGATGCTGTAGATACTGGGGGGGGGGGGACATATACCACCAAGTCAAAGTGCTGAGTATAGCCTTTAAAGCCCTACACAACTTGTGTCCAGACTATGGGAAAGAATGTATCTCACCCCATGAGCCTGCCCAAGTTTTCACCTTTTTGGGAGAGGGCCTTCCATTAGTTCTGCCACCATCACAGGGAAGTCTGATGAGGGTATTTATTGATGGATTTGATTTGCCCTCTTTCTCCCAGATTGGTACCCAAAGAGGCTCCTAAAGAGAATCAATTCTTAAAACTTAACAATAAAAATTAAAAAATAAATTAAAATCACCACATCAAACAATATAAAATCATTTAAAAGGCATACAAAAGCCCATTCTGAAATGCACAGATAAAGGAAGGGTGACACCTGGCTTGATGGCAGTACATGCAAAAGGGATTTAGGAGTCACAGTAGGCCACTAGCTGAACATGAATGAACAGTGTGATGTGGCAGCTTAAAAAGCCAATGTGATTCTAGGCTGCATCAATAGGAGTATAGTGCCTAGATCAAGGGATGTAACAGGGCCACTCTATTCTGCTTTGGTCAGATCTCATCAGGAATACTGTGTCCAGTTTTGCCACCATAATTCAAGACGGATATTTGGAACATGTCCAGAGGAGGGCAACCAAAATCGTGGGAGGTCTGTAAGTCATTGTGCCCTATGAGGAGCGGCTTAGGGAGCTGGGTATGTTTTGCCTAAAGAAGAGAAGGTGAAGAGGAGACATGATAGCCATGTTTAAATATTTGAAGGAATGTCATATTGAGGATGGAGCAAGCTTCTTTTCTGCTGCTCCAGAGACAAGGACATGAAGCAATGGATTCAAACTACAGAAAAAGAGATTCCACCTAAACATTGGGAAAACTTCCTGACAGTAAGAGCTGTTTGGAAGTAGAATACACTGCCTCATAGTGTGGTGGAGTCTCCTTCTTTGGAGGTTGTTAAACAGAGGCTGTATGGCAGGGGATTGGACTAGATGGCCCTTGTGGTCTCTTCCAACTCTATGATTCTATGAAAAGATTTTTTTAAAAATAAAAATAAACACATATCCCAATAATGCATGAAAAGCCTGCTTAAACAGAAAGGTCTTTGCCTGCTGGCAAAAGGAGAGCAGGGAGGGGTCTCCCATGGAAGGGAATTCCAGAAGGTGGGAGCAGCCACTGAGAAGGCTCTGTCTCCTGACCTCACCATGCAGCATGTGACAGTGGTGGGGCTAAGAGAAAGCCCTCCCCTGTAGATCGTAAAAGCTCTGACAAGTCTGTAAGGAGAGATGTGGCCTTTCAGATTGTCTGGACCTAAGCCATATAGGGAAACACATGGGAGAAAGCCTTCTTGGTGGTAGCTCCCAGGCTGTGGACCCTCTGACATTAGGTTCAGTTGGTCCTCCTCTCTGGTTTCTTTCCACCAACAGGCAGAGACCTCTTCATTTAAGCAGGGCTTCACTTCTTATACCTGTCCATCGTGGTGGGATTTTGGTCTCCTATGAGGCTATGCTTCTGGTAGCACCGCTGCTGGTACGTTCTCCCATGTCAGGCTTTTGCTGAGCAGCCAGACTAAATGTGCCAAATGGCTAGTGGGCAGCAGCAGTCGTGTGGAGTGACATTGGTGGAGGAACCCTTGGAGATGATGTCTGTGACACTTTAGCTAACTCTTGCTAGTACTGCGCAAAGGGAGGAACCGGTAAACTACATCTGAATGTCTTTTACTATTCAGACAATCAAAAATGAACAAGGAATCTCTTACTCACAGAGGTATCAGAAGTCAAAGTCAACATGATGACAATTAACAGCTTTTATCTTCTTTTTTAAATCTATATTTCAAATGTGTTTTAAACTGTTGAAAGTTTGGGTTTTTAACAGAAGTAGGTTGGTTTTTTCCCTTAAATTTTTATACAAATAAGGTTTTAGCTGTGTGCATTATTATTATTGTTATTATTATTATTTTCTATAGTGCCATCAATGTACACTGTGCTTTACAAGAAAAAGAACAACAAGATGGGGCTCTGCCTGACATTGTTTTTATTTTGCTGTAAGCTGCCTTGGGTATCATACTGGGAGAAGATAACATACTGAATGGATGGATGGACAGATAATGACTCCATTAAGGTCTGAAATAAAACACAGAGTTGATTCACCAGACATGAAAACCCTCAGCCACCTTTACATGATCAAGACCTGGAACAATCCTGAGCTGGCAACCCTACAGGATACTGAAGAAGTGAAATTCACAAATTTCCTCATGCTTTTGATGGAACGACCAGGAGATTCAAGAAACCTGAGCATGAAAGAAAGCAAAATTGACAGATTTTCTCATCCCTCTGGCTAGAATCTCTTTGCATTCCTCTTCTCCCCATTATGTGTGAGCAAGGATAGGTTCTCTCTCACCCAGAATGGTCAAGGGAATTGTTTGTGTTTAGACTGGAATGCTGGCAACCCTTAGGAATACTGGATTAGAGGCGAGCTCACTCCTAAACACCCTCTTCCACCTTCCAAACGTGGCTGCCATCTGTCATGATGATATATGAAAGAGATTTCCATGAGAACAGCAGCAGCAACAACAGCAACAACAAACAAACAAACAACAATGGCACCATTTTGTGCAGCTCCTCTGCCTTTATCCTCCTCTGGCTTTTTGCAAGGGCTATTCTTCTTCTGGTTGGCACTGTGTTCTCCCCTGAGCAACCAAAGCCTGCCATTCTCATGAGGCTCAGCAGCTGGGAGAAGAGACGAGGTAGGCAGCGGGAGCTCACAAGGTTAGGGAGATGTGATCGCATCCTGTCACAATGCATTTGTTGACCTTTCTGTAAATATTTCTTGGAAAAAGGCTAAATGGCTGGGTCAGTTCAGAGGGGCTATGCCATGATTGGTGCTGAGCCTCAGGCCTCGGTTGTGGTTCCTTCTGACAAATAGCAGTTGACCTGCCTGACTCAAGGCCTTTGCCTTTATGCTGGGAAGGACTTACCAGTGACTGGCATATTTTAGATGCTGAGCTGCTTGGATTCCTCTATTCCTGTTTCAAGTGACAACCTTTCTTGTTCCTCCTCCTTCTTCTGCATCCCTTTCTAAGGGCTATAGGAAGGCAAAGATTACATTTGGGGCAAACTGTTCATGATGTGACTGTTAACAACACCCAAAGCAGAGAGGAGTACAAAATTTAGGATGGGTATAGGCAACCTGACACTTTTCAGAAGTTTGGGACTATTACTTCCATCGGCCCAAGCCAGAATGAGAGCTAATGGAATGTATCCAAAGCCGCCTGCTTCTTTCTTTCCTTCTTTCTTTCTTAATTTTTATTCTGCTTTTCTCTTTATGCACCATCCAAGGAGGTTAACAAGCATTTTAAAAAACACACAGTTAAAATAATTCTTCATACACATGTTAAAAATGAAACAAATTCAGTTAAAAGACAACAGGTGAAAATAATGTAACACACAATGAAAACATAGTAAAAAAAAGAGGGAAAAACACAACTCCATCAAAAGCTCTTTCTGACACATAAATGACAATCCAAAGGGGTTGACCACTGGCAGAACAAAAGGAGAGAAGAGGTTAGTCGAACCTCCTGTGGGAATGCACAACCTGGGAGCAGCCACTGAGTAGTCCCTTCAGCTGAAGGGGAAGGTCCAGCAAAACAGAGTCCACCACCTCCTAAGGTAGGCCACTCCATTGTCCAACAGCTCAAAGAACTCATCAGAACTTTTGTCCTAATGTTTAGGCAGGATTGCCTTTCTTTGAATACTTTGGCTTCAGTCCTACACAGCAGCAGCAAACAAGCTTCCTCCATCTCCCATATGGAGATTTTCCATTATTTAAAGATGGTTGTCATATTACCTCTCAATCTTCTCTTCTCCTGCACATCCTGAACTCCCTCAACCATTTATTACAGGGATTGGTTGCCAATTTCTTTAACCATCTTTGAACAAGCTCCAGTTTGTTGATATCCTTCTTAATGCTTGGTGACCAGGACTGGACACAATACTTCAAGTGAGGTCCAGAGCAAGTTTCATTTCAGGATGTTTGAGATGGAAGAAAACGTTAGAACTTTAATATTTGAGATTGGTTTATCTCAGTACTGGACTTTAAATAGCACTTTAGCAGAAGCTTTCTATTGGCAAGGTAGCTAAACCAGATCAAAACCGCTCCTTCTCATTCCCACACGCAGTCTAGCCAAGACAACAAACAAGCTTCAGTCTTCATTAGAAGAATATAAAAGCTAGTTTACTTACAATATCTTCCGCATGGAGATACACAGGTACATCATCTTAAGATATGCAAGCAGAGGAAGTTCTGCATGCTACGGACCCTCTAGAAATGTGGGTGCTCCATACTAAAAAGAAGTGTTGTGCCCACATGGGCATCTCATAGGGACTGAGTTAGTACTCAAAACAAAGGGATCAAAGGATTTGTATATACGCAGCAGGAAGAGGTGAGGGGCGTAAAACAGGCAAACGGGAAATTAGGCTATAAAGTGTTCCTCATGCAATTAACCCTTTAAGTACCATGTACCCCAATGCATGTAAAAGGTTGTAATATTCCAACAGAAAAAGGCCACTGCTACCCCCCCCCAATGCCCCCAAAAAGGTGGAGAAGATTCAGAGAAAATTCTGGAAATTAGTGTTCTTTTACTATCTTCTCTTCTCCAGACTGCAAGGTGACCACTATACTGGACAATTTGCTGTGTTGATCAGTGGATGCAGTATGGCAAAGCATGACCAGGCTTCACTTTCGGTTCTGACATGCAAGCAGTCAGACACAGTAGAATTTTTTTTTAAAAAAAAAAATGATGGCCAAAATTTTGTATCAGCTACCTAGTTAAGTACAGCTACCCCCCCTTCACGATTCTATGATTCTAAGTATATATACAGCCGTCCCCCCTTCACAATAAATAAGCAACCTCTCCTGGTACACCCACCCCCTAAACCTGACAGAAATATAATTCATACATGCTCCAATCGCCAGCAGAATGGATCTCCTTCTCCCCATGCAACTGGTATCTGGTAAAGTAGGCCTGGGGCAAAGTTTCAATTGTAGCAGTAGTCTCACAATCATGAAGAAGTAGCAATTGTGAATATGAAACAGTTGTCTAGGTTTAGTCATCCACAACTGTTTCATATTCACTATAGCTACCTAGTCATAATTGTGACACTACAACCATGATTGTAACTCCCCCCACCCCCGCACTCCAACCTACTTTACCAGCCATCAGCTGCATGGGAAAAAGGAAGTCCATCCTGCCAATGATCGGAGCTTTGGATGGATGACATTTCTATCAGGTTTCAGGTGTGTTGAGCCAGCAGATGTTCTCAAATAAGTATGAGTAACTTAATTTAAGTACACTAAAATGAACTTAAGTTGAGTATGCTTCAGATATCTTAAAGGCACCAGATTCTGTCTGATCCTGGAAGCTAAGCATGGTCAGCCCTGGTTAGTACTTGGATGGGAGAGCACCAATGAATACTAAGTGTTCTCTGCTCTATTTCAGAGGAGGGAACTGGCAAAACCACCTGAGAAAACCCTATGAAATTCATGGGGTTGCGGTAAGTCAACAAGTGATTTGAAGGCACATACAAACACACACATACTTCACTATGTGTATCTATAGAGGATACTGTCCAGTGAATATTTATTGTACAAGTACAGTATCCCTTATCTGGAATTCTAAAATCTGAAATACTCCAACATCCAAAACTGCCCCCATGGGTGGCTGAAATAGTGACACCTTTGCTTTCTGATGGTTCAGTGTGCACAAACTTTCTTTCATGCACAACATTAATAAAAAATATTGTGTACAATCTTGCCTTCAGGCTACATGTATAAAGTGCATATGAAACATAAATGAATTTTGTATTTAGACTTGGGTCTCATCTCCAACCTATCTCATTATGTATATGCAAGTATTCCAAAATCCTCCTGGTCCCAAGCATTTTGGATAAGGAATACTCAACCTATATAACAAAGAAGTTCAACATAAAGTCCCCAAACTCTTTCCACATTCCCAGTTCCCCAAATCCTATTTTGATCTTTACTCAGTCTTTGCCTTAACCCTCTTCCATATTTCCCCCTATTTGATTCTTTATCAGACAACCCTGTAGGTTATATTTCCCCCCACAGGCCCCCATTCACAGCATTTCAAAGGTTGAGATTTGCTGGCTCCAGCTAGGTTTGCTCAGCTTCTTTCTTCACAGCAACCTCTTTATATGTGGTGTAATGATGCCAAGGTCATTCTACTCTAAGAGTATGTGAGTGATGGCCTTCTCAGCTGATGCACTCCAGTTACAGAAAACCTTTCCCTTAGAGACCCAAATGGAACCAGCACTGGCTTCATTTAGAGACTTAGGGGCTTACTGCACTCCATAGTAAAGTGGCAGTACAGCAGGAAGTTTCCATCTTCCATGTTGCCTTACTGCACAATGTCATCGATCTTTCATTCCAGTCTCATGAGAGGCCTGGAAAAATGGGAAAATCTGGAAAAATTGGAAAAACTGGAAAAATCCATTAGCAAAAAGATGTAGTTTTACCTCTGTCCCCCATGGGTCCAGAATGAAAGAACACTGGACGAATGATCATAGAATCATAGAATTGCAGAGTTGGAAGAGACCACGAGGGCCATCAAGTCCAACCCCCTGCCATGCAGGAAATCACGATCAAAGCATCCCTGACAGATGGCCATCCAGCCTCTGTTTAAAGACCTCCAAGGAAGGAGACCCCACCACGCTCCGAGGGAGTGCGTTCCACTGCCTAACAGCTCTTACTGTCAAAAAGTTCCTCCTAATGTTGAGGTGGAATCTCTGTTCCTGGAGATGGCATCCATTGCTCCGTGTTCCAATCTCTAGAGCAGCAGAAAACAAGCTTGCTCCATCCTCAACGTGACACCCCTTCAAATACTTAAACAGGGCTATCATATCACCTCTTAATCATCTTTTTTCCAGGCTAAACATACCCAGCTCCCTAAGTCTCTCCTCATAAGGCATGGTTTCCAGACCTTTCACCATTTTAGTCACCCTCCTCTGGACACATCATGTGGTGAGGTAACATGGAAAATGAAAACTTCCTGCTGTGCTGCCATTTTACTTCGTAGAGCAATGATCCCCTAAGTAACTCTTGTGACTCTAAAACATTTGTGCGCCTGGTTTTAAACTGTTTGAGCTTTTTCAACCTGTTGTACTTGTCAACAAGTATAATGTGTTTTCAATGTTTTTTTGCTTCAAATTGTTTTATATTGACTTTATTTGCATGCTACCCTGAGATCTCATGCTATGGGGTAGGATCTGTGTACTTAAATAAATAAAGTTGATCATGCCTTTAAAACTTTAAATAATTGCTGAATTGCTGTCACCCATGTCTGTTTTGTATTGTTTACCTTTTATATTGTGCTCTGTATTTTGTGTTTTCATGGTCTGTGGCTGCATAATAAAAATGGAATTGGGTTGGAAATGATGAATTTGTTAATTACAATAAGTTTGGCACCACAAACATGGGGAAACATACCGAGATTCAACCCTAATTTTTAAGAGTTAAACAGTCAAAACACCCTCCATCCAAAGGGATGAATCTGTCTGTCTGGTCTTCTTCCATATTTAATTCATTATAAAACAAAATCTCAGATTCTCTCCTTTCTGAATATGAAGGACTTCATGAATTAGGTAAACCCCTATCAAAAACAACCTGAAATGGGATTCTCACCATCTCTCTTCCATTACCCTAGATAGTTAGCACACAATGAAATTATGGCAGAAGCGTTTGAAACAAGAAAGATCAGACTTGCTTCAAAGCCTTGGCAGCCTGAAGCCTTGCCTCCAGGAAGCATTGCTCCCGGCCCGAGATCTAGATGGCGGAAGAGCCGAGGAATAAAAGTTGGATGTCAGGATGTAAGAGAAATAGGTTTGTCTCCACCCATTACTCTCTAAAATGGTCTCTGTGTGATGTTTCCCAATCCCACTCTGAGACAATGTGCATGGATTCTTGCTGCTCGCTAGCAATGTACATCATTTACTGACTGCTCAGGCTATTTCTCATTTCATGTTCCCAGTCTTGAGAGAGAAAGAGGGAGGAGGAGGAGGAAGGGGAGTAGGGGAGAAAGAAGAGAAAAAGGAAGAGGAAGCAGAAGAGGAGGAAGAAGAGGAGGAGGAGGAAGAGGAAGAGAAGGAGGAGCAGAAGAGGGGGAGGAAGCAGAGGAGGAGGAGGAAGAGGAAGCAGAGGAGGAGGAAGAAGAAGAGGAAGAGAAGGAGGAGCAACAGGAAGAAGAGGAGGAGGAAGAAGAAGGGGAAGAGCAGGAAGAGGAGGAGGGGGAGAAAGAAGAGGAGCAGAAGAGGGGAGGAAGAAGAGAAGGAGGAGCAAAAGGAAGAAGAGAAGGAGGAAGAAGGGGAGGAGCAGGAAGAGAAGGAAGAGGAGGAGGGGAGAAGGAAGAGGAAACAGAAGAGGGGGAGGAAGAAAAGAAGGAGGATAAACAGGAAGAAGAGAAGGACGACGAAAAAGAAGAGGAATAAGAAGGCGAGGAGAAAGAAGAGGAGGAGGAGGGGAGAAGGAAGAGGAAGGGGAAGCAGAAGAGGAGGAAGAAAAAGAGAAGCTGAAGAAACAAGAAGAAGGGGAGGAGGAGGGAAAAGAAGGAGGAGGAGGAGGAAGAAGGAAAGGAGGAGGAAGGGTAACGGTAAGCAGAAAAGGATGAGGGCAAGGAGGAGGAAGAAGAGAAGGAGAAGAGACAAGAAGAAAAGAAGGGAGGGGGAAAAGAGGAGGGGGAAAAGAGGAGGAGGAGGAAGAAGAAGGGGCTGGAGGGGGAGGAATTATATTATTGTTACTATTATTATTGTTATTGTTATTGTTATTTGCTGAGGGGCATATCCAAACTATATGTTACTCAAAGCTTGATCAGTGGAGAAGCCAAAATAGTGATGAACAGATTCCCTACCTTCACTGCATTGCTTGCTTGTTTGCATGTTGCATTGGGGCAGTCAATAGACCTTCCACGATGCGACAGCAAATCCACACTTGATTTTATTGCTATTTTTTATCCAGCTTCTCCAAGATTAACAGGTGTTCTGGTGATGCTAAGCTAGAGTCCAGTGTGTCATGCCTCCCTCCAACAGGGCAAAGGACACAGCCAAGCATTTGTTCACTTGGGGAAACAAGAAGCCAGGTGATTGATTAGCAGTCCGAAGACTAAGAGCTGAGGTATCAGTCAGAAACCAGGGAAACAACACCAATGGGAGGGATGCAGAAGAGTAGTCCCCAATCACAGCATTCAAGAGCAAGTCCCCAATCACAGCATTCCCTGTGAAGAAATAGTATTTTCTGTACAGAAATAGTATTTTCTGTGCATAAAATGCTGTTTCTTTCGTGGAAAATGCTGTTTCCAGTGCAGAACACATGCAGTTGTTGCACAGAATAAGTCCTTTACTGCAAAGATTCTCATCAATCCAGAATTCTTCTTGTCAGGGTTTCTTGGCACTGAGTTTCCTGCAAGGGAGAAGAAGGAGAGCAGCTTCTGGACAGCCACTTTGAGTGGGTGCAGGGCCGGTTTAAGGGATTTTGGGAGCCCCCGCAACACTTTATTTTGGGGGGGCATATCCTGCCTGCCGGCCGGGCCCACCCAAAGTGGCTTCCCTCCCGGTGCTCCTACAGCCCCAGTCTGCTCGGCCACCGAGACCGCAGCCCCTGCACCGCTCCCTCCCTTCGCCAAGCAGCCCACAAAGGTGCGCAGCTCCCGCAGGGTCTCCTCCCCCGCCAGAAGGCTGTGGAGCTGGGACTAGCTGGGACTATCCGAGCAGATGTGCCACCAGTACTCCTTCCTCCTGCAGCGGCAGCAGCAGCAGAGCCCTGAGGGCAGCCGCTGCCTCTTCCTCCTCCACTGCTGCCTCCCGCTGACTACCGCTGTCCCCGAGGTCGCCCCGTCTGCACCGCCTCCTCCTCTTCCTTCCCGGAGGGGGCACCAGGAGAGCATGGCAGGCAGGCCCGGAGGGTGAGGAAGCGGAGCAGCCCCTTCATAGCAGGAGGGACCCACGAGGCATCTAGCCTGCCCAGCAGTGGGACAGCGGTGACCCCCCAGCACATCCAGAGGGGCCAGTCTCCGCTAGGACTGGAGGAGGGTTACTTACCTCTCCAGCTGGCCCTGCAGCTTGGCCTCAGGCTCCAGATGGCAGCGGCATCAGCTCCAGGCTCTGGGCCTGGTGGCCGGCGCAGCGCTTCCCGCTCTCGCTCAGCCTGGCCCCGCCCCCAGGCTTGGAGCAGCTCAGTCCAAGCCCTGCTGCTGCTGCCGCCTCCGGGCCTCTCCTCCTGCGCTCTCCCCCCAGGAGCTTGTCCTGCTCAGTGCGGGCAGAGGGAGGAAAGGAAGAAGGAGATGGCTGGAGACAGTTAGAATAGGGCCCCCTGTGGCTGGGGCCCCCCGCCAATGCTGATTTGGTGGAGTGGTTAAACCAGCCCTGAGTGGGGGAGTTTGAATTTTTTTAAAACTGTTCGGAAAGGCTGCTTGTTGCTGAGTGGGGTGGAGCTTCTGTGAGTTTGAATTTTTAAAAAACTCTTGGGAGAGGCTGCTTGTTGCTGAGGGGTGGAGCTTCTGTGAGTCATATCTGTGAGTCACTAGGGGGTGGAGCTGGGAGCCTAGCTCTACATAACTCCTAGATGTGAAGCCTTGGGGGATGTGTGTGGTGGTGGTGGGGGACTCCTTGCTGCGGGGTACAGAAGCAATGGTTTGTGGGCCTGACAAGATGTCTCGGGAGGTGTGTTGTCTCCCTGGGGCAAAGATCCGTGATGTGACCAAGAGGCTGACAAGGCTCGTCAAGTCTACAGATCATTACCACTTCCTTTTGGTCCATGTGGGAACCAACGATACTGCAAGGCACAGCTTTCCGAAGATCAGAAGAGATTATGAGGCTCTGGGGAGGAAGCTGAAAGAAATGGACTCACAGGTTGTCATCTCGTCTCTTCTACCAGTTGAAGGGCATGGTCCAGGAAGGGAGAGGAAAATAGCCGGCGTAAACAACTGGCTCCGTAGATGGTGTCGCTGAGAACGATTTGGATTCTTGGATCATGGGCTGTGCTTCCATAATCCATAACTTCTGGCAAGAGATGGGGTGCATCTCACGACAGTTGGCAGAAACATTTTTGCCTACAGTCTCAAGAATTTGATCAGGAGGGCTTTAAACTGAGTCATATGGGGGAGGGAGACAGTATTCTGGAAGGCAAAAGGGCTGAAGAAAATAATCAAACTGTCATAGAGGGAACAAGGCATACAGTGCAAGGACCCAACAGTGGGAGGCAAAAAAACTTGCACAGGCAGCAAGTAAAGGGAACACATGGTCTTAGATGTCTCTACACTAATGCACAGAGCATGGGAAATAAGCAAGATGAACTTGAACTCCTAGCACTACAAAACAAATATCATATAATAGGCATTACTGAAACCAGGTGGGATGAGTCGCATGATTGGAATGTAGGAATAGAGGGGTATAACCTTTATAAGAGAAACAGGCCAAACAAGAAAGTAGGAGGAATAGCATTATATGTCAGGGATATTTATACCACTGAAGAGATCCATGACATCAATACTGGAAGCCAGGTGGAGAGCATCTGGATAAAAATTAAAGGGGAGGGAAACAACAGGGATGTTATTGTGGGACTCTACTACAGACCCCCAAGTCAGACGGAGAAATTGGATGATGCCTTTCTAGAACAGATGACCACACACGCAGAAAGAAGAGATGTACAAGTGATGGGTGACTTCAACTATCCTGATATTTGCTGAAAATCTAACTCAACCAAAACTTCAAGGTCTAGCAAATTCCTGACTTGCCTGGAAGACAATTTCATGGTCCAAAAGGTGGAAGAGGCAACAAGGGGGTCAGCTATTTTAGATATGATCCTAACCAACAGAGATGACCTGGTTAATGGGCTGCAAGTGGTGGGATCCTTAGGTGAGAGTGATCATGTTCTCCTGAGTTTATTATACAATGGAAAGGAGAAGCCAGACATAGTCAGGTACGCATTCTCAACTTTAGGAGAGCTGATTTCAATAAACTCAGGGAAATACTGTGGGTGATCCCATGGTCAGGCATATTAAAAGAGAAGAGACCTCAAGATGGATGGGACTTTCTCAAAAGGGAGATACTGAAGGCACAATTTCAAACAGTACCATTGAGGAAGAAAAATGGGAGGTGTCTCAAGAAACCAGGATAGATGACTAAAGAACTTCCAACAGAGCTAAGTTTTAAATGGAACATGTATAGGAAATGGAAAAAAGGGGAAATCACCAAAGAAGAATTCAAACAGATAGCAAACACGTGTAGGAGTAAAGTCAGAAAACCTAAAGTGCAGAATGAGCTCAGGCTTGCTAGAGAGGTTAAGAACAATAAAAAGGGTTTTTCTGGGTATGTCCGCAGCAAGAGGAAGAAGGAAATGGTAGGGCCACTACGCGGAGAAGATGGCAAAATGCTAACAGGGGACAGAGAAAAGGCAGAATTACTCAACACCTTCTTTGCCTCAGTGTTTTCAGAAAAGGAAAAGGGTGACCAACCTGAGGATAATGGAACAGAGGACACAATAGGGGAAATCTAGCACAGAATAAGCAAAGAGGTAGTACAGGAATACCTTCTTAATCTAAATTAATTTAAATCTCCAGGACCAGATGGACTACATCCAAGAGTATTAAAGAGCTGGCAAATGTAATCTCAGAGCCATTGGCAATAATCTTTGAGAACTCTTCGAGAACAGGAGAAGTCCCAGCAGACTGGAGGAGGGCAAACATCCCCATTTTCAAAAAGTGGAAAAAGGAGGATCCTAACAATTATCGTCCAGTTAGTCTGACATCAATACCAGGGAAGATTCTAGAGCAGATCATTAAACAGAGAGTCTGTGAACATTTAGAAGGCAATGCCATAATCACAAAAAGTCAACATGGGTTTCAGAGAAACAAGTCATGCCAGACTAATCTGATCTCTTTTTTTGATAAAATTACCAGCTTGGTAGATTAAGGAAACACTGTGAATATCGTATACCTTGATTTCAGTAAGGCCTTTGGCAAGGTTCCCCATGACATTCTTGCAAACAAGCTTGTAAAATGTGGGATAGACAAGTTAACTGTTCAATGGATTTGTAATTGGTTGACCAGCTGAACCCAAATGGTGCTCAGCAGTGGCTCCTCTTCGTCTTGGAAAGATGTGACCAGTGGGGTGCCACAGGGTTCTGTCCTGGGCCCAGTGCTATTCAACATCTTTATCAATGACTTGGATGAGGGAATTAGGGGCATACTTACCAAATTTGCAGATGACACCAAATTAGGAGGAGTAGCTAATGCCCTAGAGGACAGGATCAAAATTCAAAATGACCTGGATAGACTGGAGAGCTGGGCCAAAGCTAACAAAATGAAATTCAATACGGAGAAATGTAAGGTACTGCACTTAGGGCGAAAAAATGAAATGTATAGATATAGGATGGGGAGACCTAGCTGAATGAGACTACGTGCGAAAGGGATCTAGGAGTCCTAGTAGACCACAAGTTGAACATGAGTCAACAGTATGATGCGGCAGCTAAAAAGGCCAATGCGATTTTGGGATGCATCAATAGAAGTATAGTGTCTAGATCAAGGGAAGTAATCGTGCCGCTCTATTCTGTCTTGGTCAGGCCTCACCTGGAATACTGTGTCCAGTTCTGGGCACCAAAATTCAAAAAGGATATTGACAAATTGGAGTGTGTTCAGAGAAGGGCGACTAAAATGGTGAAAGGTCTGGAAACGATGCCTTATGAGGAGAGACCTAAGGATCTGGGTATGTTTAGCCTGGAAAAAAGGCAGTTAAGAGGCAATATGATAGCCCTGTTTAAGTATTTGAAGGGGTGTCACGTTGAGGATGGAGCAGACTTGTTTTCTGCTGTTCCAGAGACTGGAACACGGAGCAATGGATGCAAGCTCCAGGAACAGAGATTCCATCTCAACATTAGGAGGAACTTTTTGACAGTAAGAGCTGTTCAGCAGTGGAACACACTCCCTCGGAGCATGGTGGGGTCTCCTTCCTTGGAGGTCTTTAAACAGAGGCTGGATGGCCATCTGTCGGGGATGCTTTGATCGTGATTTCCTGCATGGCAGGGGGTTGGACTAGATGGCCCTCGTGGTCTCTTCCAACTCTGCAATTCTATGATTCTATGATTCTATGAAAACTTGGCTTTTGACCATTTTGGGGAATATTTTTGAATATTCTTTTCACCCCTAGATTTATTTTCAGACAAGCAGGGAGGTACAGAAAACAACATCCCTTCCCAGTGTTTGTTGCAGGGTCATTTCTTCAAGTCATTTCTGACTTCTGGTGATTTGCGCAGCGGAGGTTGCCTTCCTCTGAAGCTGAGAGAGTATGATTTGCTCAAGTTCCCCTAATGGATTTCCATTGCCCAGTGGGTATTTGAACCCTGGTTTCCCAGTGTACTAGTCCAGCACTCAGACCACGATATTAAAATATCTCTCCCCTCAAGAGGTTAGCCTGAGTTTCAGCTCTTCCATTTCAGGTGACTGCTTCTTTGCTGCAAATGCCTCCCTCACAACACACACACACCACATAACACACTTCAGTTTCCTTTTACTGTATATGAAGAAGGTGCTCTTTCTACTGCCCTTTGTCTTGGGGAAAAAAAATTAATTCTCATTTGCATTACCTCCACTAAATGTCACCTACCGATAGTTTGTGAGACATTAGCAATGGAGGCAGAGAGGGGCACCAGATAATTGCATTCTGCCTAGTGCTGGGATTTACATAATTTCAGACAGCAATTAAAGAATCTATGGGAATATTTTCTCTCTTTCTTTCTCTCTCTCACTCAGTCTCTCGTTCACTTCCAACCTCTTTGTTCAAAGAAAGTGTTCGTTTACATTAAGGCACTCAGCTCCTCACTGTTAATTTGCATAAAATTAAAGGTTTTTGTGTTCGGAAACAGCAGGGTAACATTTAAAATTCTGTTTTAAAAAGCTCACCTTAGAATAATAAAATGTTAATATCATCTTTGCCGTCTCAGAGAGGTTGCCAGCTGCCTTTCATGGCAAACTTTTACCCAATGCTTCTCAGTATTGGTTGTGCATGAACGTTTGGGCATCCGCCTAAGTTTGTGGGGAGATGGGTAACTATGAACTATAGTCATAATGTTGATGGTTTAGAGAGATGTCAACTTGCAATGTTCTGTGTTTGGGGAAAAGGAGTAAAAGCAAGTGTATTCTTCTAAATTTAAGATTGTTTAGGAAGGCCCTTTTCCAGTACTTTGTGTATTCTGGCTAGCATCCTATTGGAATAGAAAAGTATTCCCATGTCTGCAAAAAGAAGTAGTGGGGGGTGCCAGTATAACTTTTTTGGAAAGGGAGTTGAAGAGCATGGGGGCAGCCACTGAGAAGGCCCTCTACAATCTCCCAACAAGATGTACCTTCAAGGGTGGTGGGACAGAGAGAAGACACCCCCCACAGCAGATCTCAAAGCATGGGCTGGTTCTGCCATGATATTACACTGTATCGGCATCCATTCTGCAATTCTGGAACTAGGAAGTGCCAGAACACAACAGGAGCACTCGTACATCAGAAGTGCCTGATAAACATCTTTGTAATTCACTCGTGAGGTTTCGTCATGTTTCTGCAATATAGCTATGGATTCACAAATCTACAAAGCATAGACTGTGGTGTAGGATCTCGGCCAATACTGATAAATCTCTATTCACCTAGGAGCTGCCATGACATTGCACTGTATGAGCATCCATGTGCAATGGTGGAGTGACTGATGAGCTGTGGCCCAGTGTGCAATGGTCACTGGTGTGCATCTGGACATCAGCTGGAACATAACAGGCCAATGTGCATCGGAAGTGCCCAGTGCTCACCGGAAGTGCCTGACATACATCAGAAATGCCTGATGAGCATTAGAGCACTTTTGTGTGTAGGCAGTTCTGTTCTGGGTTGCATGAGCATCCACATTTAGATAAGTGTGACACAATGCCTAATAGATAGGCATTGACGGTGAGGTAGTGGAACCTGGACTCACAGGCTCAAAGCACCCAGAACTTTTGATGAGTGGGAACTATGTCACCCGCCACCATAATCCTTGGTCTCTTCTCTTTCCTCTCAGTTTAGCTGTAATCCCCATGGTAGCTAGAGGGGGAATGGATATTCTTAGCAACTATATGTTGGTATGAGTTGTCTCTACTACAGTCCAAAGTATTTCCCTGTGACATATGAGTGGACAAAACCCATTAGCTTTCCAAAAGATCTGGACCTGGTAAATATGAAAACTGCTAGAAATAGTTTCAGATCAAATCAGCTGCCTATGGGGATTTATTTATTTTTTTACTCTCTCATACTGTCCGACTGTACTGATTTGACAGGGACAGTTGATTATTCTTTGGTCACCCCACTTTTTCAGCTGCTTTTGAAATGTCCAAGTTTCTCTCTCACCCTCCCACTTTTCCCCTTTGTTGTTAACTTATTTCAGTTGCTGTAAAGTGTAAAAGTAGTTTGCACTCAATTAATTTAGCAGCGGGGAGGTAGAGAAGAGAGGAGGGGGCAAAACATTGTCCTTCCCAGGAGGGTGGAGCAAAAGCAAACTGCTGTAGCCTCTCCTAGCTTGTGTGGATTGCCCTTGTTGATAAATGTTACCATCTTGACCACATTCTGCCATTTTGCTTGGCCACACAAGTTTTCATCTGTGAAATGTTGGAGGGTATACTTTTCTATGCATCCATTGTTATACAAATGGTCCTGGTGAACATTTACCACTACACCTCTGGTATAGTGAAAATGGCAGAATGGAGGAAGAGGAGGAGGAGGAATGCTTCTATATTGCCACTTTGAAAAGGTCTGCCATATTTTCTTGTACATTACCTTTCTCATAGAGACTCACAAGGCATTACATGTAGCACTGGAGTGACACTGCCATTGAGTCTGAAGCTACTTTTTAGCCACCTAGTCAAGGATTCTAATCCAAGGCTGTATTGATGGGGCTCCAGTATACAGGGATAGAGGCAAACCAGAATCTTTTGCCAAGGAGGCGAGCTGAGGCACCAGTCCCAGGTATTCAACTGTCAGGAAGATATATGATCTCGTATCGAGCTTTGTACAGCTGGCACCAGTGAAGTGGCAACGGTCCCCATGCCAAGAGAACACACAATGAAGTTGGCACTCCCCAAACGAGCCTGAACGAACAAAGCCACAGAGCCAAACTCAAGACTTTGGTCCCAGGAGGGAAATCTGTTTACCACATTGTGACAGACGCAGCTGGCAAAACTCACCCGCTCCGCCCCAAGGGAGAGGCAAGTTGGAAAGACAAGGAGAGGAGTCCAGTCTTTCAAGAGGTATGTGTGAGGAAGACCAGGGGTAGGAGCTTCTGCCTTCCCTTGGCGACACTGAAGCTGAAAGAGGTGGCAGGGGGAGGCATGGATGCCAGAGAGCCAAAAGCAAACAAATCAGAGGGAAACAGCTTGTGGAAATGCATTGTCCAGAAAATGGGATGAAGAGCTGGAGGAAAGGTTGATAAGAGGGTTCAGGCCCTCCCTAGCTAGCAGTCAGCAAACAATGGGCAGCAGCTGTACACAGGATTCTTCAAGAGCAGAAAGGAGCTCCTTGGGGGAGGGCCTGTCTGAGCGCATCACTTCCAGGTGGCAACTTCCTGCAATGAAAGGACTGAATGGTGTCTTCCTGGCAAGGGAAAATAGCTGAATGTAGGACAGCAAAACCACACCTTCCAACTGTCCCAGTTTGGCAGAGACAGTCCCAATTATTTCTTTGTTGTCCCACTTTTGAAGCTGTTTTTATTTTAAAATGTTCCTGTTTCTCTCACCTCTTTCCACTTTCCCACTTTCCCCTCCCAGCTTACTTCAGTTGCTGCAAGTTGATTTCAAAGCATAAAAGTACTTTGCACTCAACTAACTCAGCAGAGGAGGGAGAAGAGGAGGGGGAAGAATTCTACGCTTCCCAATGGGCTCAGGCAAAAGCAAACTGCTGCAGCTTCTCCTAGCTTGTCTCTTCTTCCACGTTAGTAACTCTTGCCATGTTGACAGCACTCTGATGTTGCTTGGATTCCCGTGTCCCAGTTTTCATCTGTGAAATGTTGGAGGGCATGCAAAACCAAAGACATAAGGATAGGGTTAGCCATGGGAGAATAGGCCCAAATGATTGGGAGTGGTCAGGTGGATCCCAGAGATCAGGACTATTTGGCAAGAGGCTAAGAATGGGCTTTGAGAGGCTAAGCAAGAGGCTAAGAATGGGCAAAGAATGCCACCATAGATGTAGACCTTAGCAGTAGTAGCCAATCAAAGAACCTTTTAAGGCCATAGTGGAGGAGGAGTTGACCATGAGTCAGTTGGTCAGAAGAGACAGGCATTCTGGAGAGATAAGTGATAGCTTCTGTTGCCTTCAGGCTATCAAAAGAGTTGAGTTCAAACCCACACATTCATGTAGTGGTGACAAGTTCTGTGAGGCATCCAGTGTGGTAACATTACCAATCCCACTGAAGGTAGCAGGAGCCCTGGGGAGAGTTCTCTTCTCTTGTGAAGGTCAGCATGCCCTGGAATGGGTTTATCCCAAGAGAAGGCTTGAGCCTTCACAAACATCATGGTTTCAGCACTGTCCAAGGAAGCTCTCACTGGCCATTGAAAATTTTGGGGGACAGGCTGTAAATCTTGCACTATGGCATGGGAATATTTGCAACAGGTTTCCAAAGTGAATACCCTAGGGCATGTTACAATGATATGGCAAGGGGGAGTTGACAAGCCAGAGCCATAACTCAAGAAGGAGTTATGAGGCTACCTTGGGGTGGGATGCAAAGTCTTTGATATCAGTAATTCAAGGGTGCTTGCCCATGTTGTCTGAGGAGCAACTTAGGAGCTGGGTATGCATAGCCTGAAGAAGAGAAGGTTACGAGGTGGCATGATAGCCATGTTTAAATATTTGAAGGGATGTCATACTGAGGATGCAGCAAGCTTGTTTTCTGCAGCTCCAGAGACTAGGACATGGAGCAATGGGTTCAAACTACAGGAGAAGAGATTCCACCTAAACATTAGGAAGAACTTCTTGACAGTAAGAGCTGTTTAGAAATGGACTACACTGCCTCGTAGTGTGGTGGAGTCTCCTTCTTTGGAGATTTTTAAACAGAGGCTGGATGGCCATCTGTCAGGAATGATTTGATTGTGTGTTCCTGCATGTCAGGGGGTTGGACTGGATGGCCCTTGTGGTCTCTTCCAGCTCTATGATTCTATGATTCCTGGACTTACTGTGTAAAAGTGAAACTGTGGATAATAGCAAATCTTATTAAAATAAAGAAGTTCCTGTATAATCATACCATAAAGTTTCATCAGAGGACCTCATGATTCCTAGAGAAGACATCTCTCTAGGTATTTTCCAGCACAACTCTATGGTATATGTCCTCTATTTTGGGTCTTTTGGATAACTAAAATTGCAGATATTGATTCCATGTGTAAATTGCTATTGCTTAAAACAATTTGTAAGCCGCTCTGATAGCCTTGTGGCCAAAGAGCGGGATATAAATAACTAACTTTAAAAAAACTAAACCTGTACTTTCAGAGATTGGGAGGAACATTGGTCATTCACTTTATTTGAAAGACAACTCAACCAGCTTGGAGATTCTGTCTTGTTTTCTGGAAACTAGGAAGTTGATCTTGACTACTCTCCTGTACATCCATCTGCCTTGGTTTTCTCAGCAATAGATTGATTCCTCAGCATCCTGACCTGTAGATTTCCAGTTCTCCATATGGCTTCTCTTTCCCAGCAAAGTGAATTATGACAGATAGGACATAAGCCATAGCTGGAAAATGGGGCTGTTCTCCCACATGGAGGTGCGGCAGTGACTGGACATGAACTTGACCTTCTCATGGATCTCTCTCTACCTGTGGCTGGCATCTCCCAGACCTTCTCCCTCAGGGAGATGGATCAAATAGGAATTTTGGCTCCGCCAGCTCCTATCAGCTGACTTAGAAATGGTGCAGGCCAGGGGAATCAAACCATTCAATTAAAACATGGCTGAGCCCTGCAGGAAGTGCTGATGCAATGTGATTTGTGCCCTGAATGTCAAAGTGAAGAAATCCAATGAAGCATTCAGTGCAGATACCACACTGAATGTGGATGTAACTTAATTGAAGCTGGACAAATGATATAGGTTGATGGTAATTCAAATTACAAATCCCAGCCTGATGCTACAAACATTGACATCCTATTGAAAGAGACAGGGACAAAGACCGTTGTTTCAGAATTAAGGAGAAGTCTCTCAGCTGGATGGAGCTAGACAAGAAACCGAGACTCAGATTGTGACAAAGCAAGATCCTGTGGCTGTGCATATTTGCTGTGTTGATAAAGCCACTTCTAAGATACAATGAGACTCATGATGATTTTTCTTCCCTGTTTTATGGTGAATGCCACCATGATCATGGAAGGAGTAATGACACACACAACCTTGTTGTTGTTAACTGCAGTCAAGTCAACTTTGATTTATGGTGACCCTATGAATGTGAAACCTCTAAGTCACCCTGTCATCAACAGCCCTGCTCAGGTTAATGACTGAGCTAAGGTATAGGAAATCTTTGACTATTTCAATGTCTCCATTGTCTTCTTTAATGTTATGTAAATCACCTTAAACACCAGCAATGGGGCATTGAGTAGACAGATGAGCTTCAAAACAGAATTACATAACTGGGAAATCTATCTATCTATCTAGCCACTAGCCTCATAATCTAAATCAGGGATGGAAATTGTGTGGCTAGATGTGGCCTTTTCCAGAACTTGGGATCCACATCAACCTGTGGAAGATCTAGCATTCCCAAGCACCAAACAGCCAAAAAATTTCTTGAGGCTGGAGAAACACATTTTCAGTATTAAAAAAAAACTGTTAATGGATCTCCTCACCCTGACATAGCCTCCTCCAAACTCCAAAACAGTCTGAGAGGTGACCCAGAAGTGACAGCATGGTGGTGCACCTCTAGAGTTTCAGAGGAACCCAAAATGTGGTGGCAGAGCTTTCTTGGCTCTAAATTATGTCCTCCTATGATCTAATTAATGATGTATGTCTCAGAATTTCTCAGCCAGCATGGACTGTGCCTCCTAAAAATAAATCTCCGAGTACAACTCCCAGAATATTCTGGTCTTCTGTGATTTTTGTCTAAAGAAACTAAGTCAAAAGCAATATGGAGAAAAATGTTTCTAGAGTCACTGGAATTTCTCTAAAGACTATGGGCTCATCTATAGGAGGCAATAAAATGTGCACTGAAGCACACTAATGCCAATTCGCAGGATCTTTCATTTGTCTTAACAATTTTTGGCAACATCTCAGGCATGCAAAGCTATCCGTGTTCATTGTTCAAATGGGCATGCCTGAGAATCAAGATGGCGGGTGTGAGTGAATTACTCTCATTTTTATTGCTGCCATTTGCTGCCACTGAACAGTATTTTTTAAAAAAAGCTTTTCTTGAAAGCCTCTCCAAGGGGCAATATTCTGCTTAAATAAATAGAAAAAAGAGGAAGGGAAAGGCTGTTTTGTCATCACCTGAGTGCATGATTCCTATGGCAAAAATCCAACATGGCAGTTTCAGTCACTTGCCTTGTTAGCAAGCTCCGCCCCTGTGCACATCCGGCCAATCAGATTCCACTTCCACTCTTATCAGGAATGCACACCAAAGCATGTTGGTTGTCCCAGTGAGTATGGATTCACATTACCTGGGGAGCTTTATAAAAAATATGGGGAAAGTTGTGAAGTTTTTGGCCTCCCTCCTTCTGAATACGGTGGACTGATCGGGGATCACATTTAAGACAAATCGCATTCTCCTTGATTTCTATGAGCAGTATTTTCTCCATGTAGACAACCCTTAGAGTTTTTCCTTGTTTGGCTTGGCTTACTGTGTCATGGTGTTCTCCATTATGTGGTAATCATATTTATGTGGTAAATTAAGTACCACATGTGGTACTAACTTCTCAACTTTTATGAGATTTCTCCTGCCTAACTTATATTTTAAGGATACAGTAGGACCCCCATATCCAATGATTCATTATCCACTGATTGAGTTATCTATTGGACACAAAACAGCACACCTACCATAGAGTCTTCTTAGAAAATGTGTCCTCTCTAGCCATTTTCTAGGTCCTCCAAGGCAACTATATGGTATTTTAAACCGGAAGACCCATTATTTCCAATGGTGTTTGCTATTATCCATGGTTTTTGGTATCTATGCCCCCCCCCGAACCAATTCCAGGTGGATACGAGGGTCCTACTGTACTTAAGTGTAACCAACCATTTATGAGGTGAACTATTCTGAGGCTTCACCCCTGTGACTAATGTGAAAATTAGCACAGCGTACCTATTTCTGAGGTAAACTCTTCTGAGATTTCACCCCTGTAACCAATGTGGGGGAAAAATACCTCAGTCTGTCCAATTATGAGGCAAACTGCTCTGAAGTGGGAACTGCATAACAAATGCACAAATATCTCAAAGTACCTATTTATGTGTTGAACTAGCATGATGTTTCACCCCGCTAATGTTTAAAAAATGCCACAGTATACCTGCGCATGAAGCGAACTATTCTGAGGTTTCAGCCCTCTTGCTGATCTGAAAAATGCCCAAGTCTACCTGCTTATGAGGTAAACTATTCTGAAATGAAGGTTGCATAAACTAATGGAACAAAACTTTAATGTAGCCATTTATGAGGCAAATTATTTTGAGGTCTAATTGATATAACTAAACAGGGCAGGAAACCTGTTGGTGCATTGTACCACTGGTTGAGATTTCTTAAAATAGATCCACACAATGGTTGTGAGGGAAGGCGGACATAATCTGTCAACTTAAAGCAGCCTATTTCTCAATTTCTTGTGTTCTTCGTGGCCACAGCGTCTGAGGCCTTCTGTCACTAAGGGTTCCCAGATCTCAGTGCCTGGCCCTGAGTTTCATGACTTTATCAGACCAGGCAAATATAGCATCATAACGATGCTAAATTAACACAAAAGTGCACACATATCAAATAACATTGTCCACATTAATGTCCTGTCCCAACCCCGTTCCTTTTTATTGATGGGCCCCGCCATCAATAGATCAGCCATGGTGCTTTTTGCCCAGCATTGCTGGCATTTGAAACCTCGCACCATTGTGTTCAGTGATTACAACATCAATTGTCAGAACACTTCTGGGTGAGATTGGGACAGCCAGGTAGGGGACACTTTTTTTTTTTTACTTCCCCAGTCTACTTTGGACTTCTGTGAGTGTGTTTCTGTGCTTGTGTGTACCTTTTTTGGGGGGGGGATAATGCATTTTTTTAATTTACCACGTGAGCATCTCCTTGTGAGAATCGGCGAGATTTGGAACCTGAAAGTAAATGAAGCTCCATTCATGCTCCATTATTGTTACTGCTGGGGTTCCCTTTCTGATGCGACTCAAGATAAGTCTGGTAGGGGTGGGTTCTTTTCCCAGCATAAAAACATTTCAAAATATGCTGGCAAAAGAACGTTTATGGGGGTGGCATGATAAAGTCCTCAGTGCTGGGATTGTTTTCTCTTCTCAGAGGGACGGGGAGGAATCTCAGGGCAAGAGCCTATCTTGAAATATGTGGTGTCATAACATACCCTTCCGGATGATTCAGACATGGAGGAGTGCCACATAAGCTTTATATTGAATGACAGCATTGCACAACCAAGACATCCAGTGAGGAACCTAATGCCCAACCCAATGTGCATGGACATTCATGTGCAACAGCACCACACGTGCAACTCTGATTCGACCACCTTGAACTAAGTGTGCCCATTCTGTATTGGATGAAAGCATCCACCCAGTTTATGCATATTGCTTAGGAACCAATGAGAACCAGCATAGTGTAGTAGTTTGAGTGTTGGACTAGGACTTTTGAACTAGGACTTTGGCCATGAAAACCCACTTGGTGACCTTGGGCATGTCACATCCTCAGAGGAAGGCAATGGTAAACCTCTTCTTCCATGAAAACCCCATGATACGTCTGCTTTAGGATTACTAGAAATGACTTGAAGGCCCACAACAGAAGCAACAACAAAGTTAGCAACAGGAGACTGGGCACTATTCTTCATAGAATCATAGAATCATAGAGTTAGATGGGGCCACAGTTGCCATCTTGTCCAATCCCCTGACATGCAGGAACTAACACACTCCTGAAAGATGGACATCCAAGCTCTGTTGAAAGACCTCTAAAGATGGAGAGTATACCAGCCTCCAAGGCAATCTATCCCACTGTTGAACAGTTCTTACAGTAAAGACATTCTTCCTAGCACATAGGTGGAATCTCTTTTCTTGTACAAATTCATACATGAATTCATTCATACATAAATATTTGCTACAAACATTTTAGCAAATGCTTTCTATTTCTTTATTTCTTGTGCTTATCCTGCCTAGTGTTATAGAAAATAGTGCTAACATTACTTGCTTATGGGGTGGGTCATCTATACAAGGGGGGAAATGCATTGCTCCACAGTAGTAGCAATTCACAGCAGCTGAGATCTTAATGGTTTTACTGCCCCCATAAACTTCCCATGCCCCCTAGCTAAGATGGCAGCCACAAGTGAATTAAACATGTTTTTAAATCTGCCGCTGCCAAACTTTTTAAAAAAATATTTACCATGGTGCACACAAGCGATATTTCACATTTACAAAAAAGAGAGAGAAAAAGATAACGCAAATCACCATTTTATCACCTTAGCAATCGCTTGCTAAGTCGAAAATCCAACATGGCGGCAGCAGGCACTTGCCCTGTTTGCACACCCTGCTTCCATGCTCATCCACCCAATCAGCTTCTGCTGCTTCTTGTATGGGGAAGCGCAGCAATGTGAATGCAATTGTTTTAATGAGCAGGAATGCACATTCCCTATGGAGCTTTTAAAAAACTCTGGGAAAAGCCACGAAGGCTCTCCAGGCATGGTTTTTGGAGTTTTTTGGTGTCCCCCTTCCAAATATGACGCATTGATGTGGGTTCCCATTAAGATAGATCATATTCCCAGTGAATTCTATGAGGATTATTTTGACCATTTAGACAAGACTGGAGATTAGTCTTTTTTTCTTTTCTTTTACTTTTTTAGTTTGTGTGTGAAAAATGGGTAATGTTGAATGTTTAGATTTCCCTCTGCATGCTGCATCATACAACGCTGAAACTATAGGAACCTTCAAAATATATGACTAAAAAATAAAATACTTGATTTTTTTCTTGCAATTTGAATCCATTGATTTATGTACTCCTCTCTTTTCACAGGCCTGTCTTGAAGCAGGAACAACAACAAAAAGCCAACCCGTTTAATAGAGAAACAGCGAGCATTAAAAAATCCAAAGTGCATGGATCATGCTTGCTTCCAAGCTCAGCCCTCAGAAAGCTGTCACAGTTATGCCAGCTCTTATTTCACAAAGGTTCGGATTTTTGGAATATATTCTATTTCCATCCATTCTGCATCCTGCAACAGGTGCCTGAAAAAAAGAAGAGCACCTTCCGCTTATTATTTCAAATGACACTGTGACACCGGCTTCTTTGACCCCCCAACCACACAGCGAGGTATACTCCCTTGCTCCCCAGATGGAGTTCAGCTGGATGGGAGAGGCCATTTATAAGTGCTGTGAGGAGCAATTTAAAAATAATGTAATGGCAATAAAAAGAAAGAAAATGACTCCTAAGCCATCCATTGCGGGCAACATTTGACACAGGCTAGGCTTTCTTGTCCCCAGCATATTAAGCGAATCAATGGGGCAAGCCAGGCCTGACAGCTTAAGGCGGAGGCACACAGGAGATAAGTGGGATTTTTTTTTAAACTAGGTCAACTCCTATCGCAGAGAGTTAGCCTGTTTCTGAGCCTCTCAGGACCCTTTTTTTTTCCTGAGCCCGTGATGTTACAAGAAACAAAAGAGAAATAAATTTAATTTATGGCCATTGTTTAAAAAAAAAAAAACCTTCAGGAAGATTTCCATTTCCTTTCTCCCAGCCCCCCAAAGCAAGCAAGTTCCCACAGGAAATCCATCTTATTCTTCAGGTTTGCCCATTTTCCCTGCTACCGCCAGTCTTTTCCAATTGCTAGCTTCAGTTCAGACCTCTAGGACTGTGTCTGCACTGCAGAAATAATCCAGTTTGACACCACTTTCACTGCCATGGCTCAATGCTATGGAATTCTGGGTTTTTAGTTTTATAAGACTCTGTCAGAGTGCTCTGATACCATCACAAACTACAAATCCAAGGACTCCATAGGATGGAGCCATGATAGTTGAAGCAGTGTCAAACTGCATTTAAAAAGCCAATGCAATTCTGGGCTGCATCAATAGGAGGATAGTGCCTAGATCAAGGGAAGTAATAGTGCCACTCTGTTCTGCTTTGGTCAGACTTCACCTGGAATACTGTGTCCAGTTCTGGACACCACAATTCAGGAAGGATATTGAGAAGCTGGAACGTGTCCAGAGGAGGGAGACCAAAATGGTAGGGGGTCTGGAAGTCATACCCTATGAAGACTTTCTTAGGGAGCTGGTATGTTTATCCTGGAGATGAGAAAGTTAACAGATGATATGATAGCCTTGTTTAAATATTTGAAAGGATGTCATATTGAAGATGGAGCAAGCTTGTTTTCTACTGCTCCAGAGACTAGGACACAAGGCAATGGGTTCAAACTACAGGAAAAGAGATTCCACCTAAACATTAGGAAGAATTTCCTGATAGTAAGAGCTGTTCAGAAGTGGAATGTGCTGCCTCGAAGTGTGGTGGAGTCTCCTTCTTTGGAGGTTTTTAAACAGAAGCTGGATGGCCATCTGTTGGGAGTGCTTTGGTTGTGTCTTCCTGCATGGCAGGGGGTTGGACTGGATGGCCCTTGTGGTCTCTTCCAGCTCTATGATTCTATAAGAGGGCTTGACGAAGTGGCAACCTCAAAATAAAAAGAAAACTCACTGTAAAAGCCCTGTCTAAAAAACTTTCTAAAGAAGGGAGGAAGAAGGATAAAAAGGACTGTAGTGAACTGTATAAGATGCTGTGGCTTGTACATCTGCATTGTCTCACTGATGATGTTGCCTTCATCAAGAGCAGATTAGGCAGACAGGAGGAGGCTGAATTATCCCTAGCACTCTGTGAGGTGACCTGTGGGGACCCTCGGCCTAATAAGCCACAGAGGCGTTGGGGAAATTCTTACAGCTCTAAGGCCTCTTAATTAGACTTCTACGAACACTTGGTGATTCTTAAGGATAGTTAAGTAGCAAACTATGTGTTGATAATAAAATTTGCTTGCCTCTTGCAGATATCCAATTTGCTTTTGTCTTCTGAGGAAGAAATTGGATTGTCTGCTTCCTAAATTGTTTTAATCTTTGGCACCGAGCGCTCCTGGCAGAGTTCCCTCAACTGGAAAAACAGGAAACGAGTTTGAAACTGTAGACACAAATGTGAATAATACCCAGGCTCAAGGGGTAGAGTTCGATCCAGAGATGTGAAGGGTCCCTAGATTTGTTAACTTTGGCTTGACATCTTCCAAAAATAGACAGACAGAGGGAGACATATTCAGGGGTAGCCATGTTGGCCATCCAGCAAAATACAAGAAAATCCACAAAACAGCAATATCTGGGGGCATCCAAAGAGAAGGGGCAGGCAGAGTTCCCAAGAGAATGAGGTTTGTCTAAATGATGAGAATAATCCCTGTAGAATTTGAGGAGAACACACGTTGTTTTAATGGCAACCCACAGGAATTCACTATATTCAGAAGGAGGGGTGCAAAAACTGCCACATGCTAAGCGCTAGGAGACTTTGCGGTTTTGCACGAAGTTTTTAAAATACTATGTGAGGAATACAGATTCCTGCTCGTTGGGACAAGCAATTTGCCTTGAATTGCTTTCCCATAGAAGAAGAAGCACAAAGGCAGGCTTGCTAACAGGGCAAGCGCCCACTGCCACCATGTTGAATTTTCACCTTAGCAAACAAGGCAAGAAAAAGAGGTTTTGTTTATCCCCCCCCTTTTTTTTTTTTGAAAAGGCAAAATATCACTCCAGCGCACAGTGGAAATAGTTTTTTAAAAAAGTTAAGCAACAGCAGCGTACAGTAGTAAAAACACGAGTAATTCACTCGCAGCCACTATCTTTACTGGCAGGCATGCAAAGCTTTTGGGGGCAAAAAAAAAACCATTAAGACAAGTTGCAGCTGCTGTGATTTGCTATTACTGCAAGGCCCTCCATTTTTCCCCTGCTCATTTAGATAAGCCCAGTATGAAACACAGCAAATAAGAGTTCTAGTGTGAATGGTTTTCAATGTCTCACACTCTTCAGTGCCAGAAATGTAGAGACTGAAGGATAATTTCCTGAGAGGAAGCAGAATTCTTATTTTGGAGGGGGTGATGCCTCCATTTTGTTCCCCCCCCCCATTGCTACACCCCTGCCCAGACCTGTGGTAGATAGCCATCATTTACAGCATGTGTTTACTTTGATGTAAGTTCTATTGAGTTCAGTGGAACCCTTCGGTTGCTGCCACACTGCAGAAATAATGCAGTTTGACGCCGCTTCTACCGTCATGGCTCCATTCTATGGAATACTGGGATTTGTAGTTTGTTGTGGCACAGTCGTGGCACTAGGAGTGTGTGAAGAGGCCAAACTGCACTAGGGGACACTGTTAGAGGGAGGAGTGACACTGGCCTTAGTGACAGTTGTGGCACAAGAGGTCTCTGACAGAGAAGGCTAAAAAGCTCACAAAACTGCAAATCCCAGAATTCCATAGCATTGAGCCATGGCAGTTAAAGCAGTGTCAAACTGCATTATTTCTGCCTTACCTTTTTGTACATGTGTTGGGATTACAGACGTTGTTATTATATTTTAACCGCTCTGTGGGCAGAGGGAATCATAGAGTCATAGAGTTGGAAGGCACCACAGGGGCCATCTAGTCCAACCCCCTGCCATGCAGGGAGTGCAACCTGAAGGGCTTTCCTTTGTGTCATGTAGCGAAATTGCTTCAAAGTTTTTGACAAGTTTCCTTTCCTCCAAAGGGCCATCTCTGATTCTTACATTCTTCTGAAGGGGGGAAAAAAAAGCTACATCCCATCTCCCACCCTACTCCTCTTTATTTTTTCCCTCTTTTCTTCTTTTGTAGCTTTGAGGATGATAATATTCATGCTATTACTTATGCTAATTGAACTTTCTCAAAGGTGCCTGGAGGCAGAAAAGTTGCCTGGTGAGATAATTGCCATGGCAACCCAGTGCCTTGTGAAAGAGCAGGGCCAACATATCCATGAAACATCCCACTAGTCCATACAACAAAACTGGCACTCAGCTACTTGGAAAGAGAAGGAAAGGAAGCCATGATGAAAACCCAAACTACCATCTTCTGGAGAAGAGGCAGAACCAAAGTTGGAAGTAATTAGTTGCCAATAATAAAGGACTTGTCATTAGTTCCTTTCCCCCAAAACTAAGATGGATCTACATCACATCAGACACTGACACTTGGCAAGAGATAACTTTGCTTTTTGCAGTGCAAAAATGAACTTAGTGACTCTTCAAGTTACAAGATTGTGTTGTCACTAAATGGTGGAGGAGGAGGGTCATCTTGTTCACGTGCTGGCTTGTACCGCTGCCTTATGCTCTGTTCTTTTCACTGAGATGACAACAAGTTGTTTTGTACCAAGGAATTTTGGGGCCCCCTGCAATGCTTTACTTTGGGGCCCCCATATGACTTGAAGGCACATGGGAAAGAAAGAAAGAAAGAAAGAAAGAAAGAAAGAAAGAAGCCCTTTCTGAGGGAGACAACCCTCAAATTCCCTCTCTCTCTCACACACACATACACTCACCCTCTCTGATGTGCCTCTCCCTCCAGCTTCTGCCACGGAGGGCTGCTGTTTCTTTGTCTTTCTCTTTAGTTTTGGAGAGGCTGTTGTGTTTGTTTTTTTAAAAAAGGCAGCAGGAGGTTTTTGGAGGAGGGTAAGAGGGGGCTCCTCCCAGCTGTCTCCTGGCTGTTCCTTCATTAGAGGCCAACACGGGGGCCTCTCTTGACCTCGGGGCCCCCTGCCAATGCTGATTTGGCAGACAGGTTAAACCGGCCCTGCATTGGAGGGCAGAATAATCATTTGGAGACAATGCCCTTATATTGCCTCTGTCTTTAGCTACTCTTCTGGTAAGAAACTAGCAGGATTTTGTGGACTAGGAGGAGGACAAAGAAGAAGGACAACAAGATGTAAAGCAACAGAAGAGGAAAAGGAGTGCTTTTATGTTGCCGAAAACAGAACACTTTGAGCAGGAACACCAGGGGTGGGGGGACCTTAATAAAAGTTTAATTAGGGCCCATCACTAAAAGTGTCCCATACCTCCCATGTTTTAACCCCATTGGCCATAAATCTCCCTCTGCTTCCACCAAGCTCCCTTTGGAAGCCAATCCCTTTCTCCTCCCAAACCTTCCTCAGGTCTCCCATTATTTTAATCAGTTTGAGGGGGGATTTAATACATTATTGATTTTTGTCGGTGAATTGAAAAAGCTCCCATATTAAGTCCAGGTTGCTTATTCTTCCTCTATATGACATTCAGGTACTTGTGAAAAATTATACCAATTATGAAATCAGCCATTTACTGCTTCAAAGTGCAATCAGTTGTCACAGTGCCGAGTACTCGGTCTTGAATGTTATTAGCCGTGTGGCGGGCGCAGGAAAAGTGCTGAGAGGAGAGACTTTAACCAAAGGGCAATTGCATGAAATTTACTTAGAAATAGCTATTTATCACCCTTGGATTTCCTACTGTTCAAATCCACCACAGACACTTTATGGAATTGGTGGTGGAGTGTGTGTGTGTGGAGAGGGAGAAAGCCATGGTGGGAATGTAACACAGCCAATGGAAGGTCCCCTCCCCTTCCCTCCCAACTTGGCTGACATGAAATGAAAAATTTAGAAGTCATTGGAACAGCATAAAGATGCATTATCTTTTCTGATGTGCAATTTGAGTTTCATAGCAAATGCCACACAACATATCCTGTCCTCTCTCTCTCTTTCATGCGTGCACACACAGGAAGAGAGCTTTGTCGGTTTTATGATGTATTATTTGTTATTTACCTTTAAGGCAGGAGTGGGCAAAGGGTGGCCCTGGAACTACAGGTGGCCTCCGAAAGCTGGTTTGGGGCTCCCCAACCCTTTGTAGATTGCCCTTTTTACTAACACCCCTGAAAGGTTCAATTGCCTCCCTTAGAAGACTCCATGAATAGCAATTCACCTTTTAAAGAGGTGTCAGGGTTCTCTTGCAGTTGTTATATGCCTTCAAGATGACTTTGACTTATGGTTATCCTCCCCTAGGTTTTTTTTGGGGGGGGGGTCAGCAGAAGTTGGCCACCATCTTCCACTGATGTGGGCAGGGTGTGACTTGTCCAAGGTCACCCAGTGAGTTTTTATGGCTGAGCGGGGATTCGAACCCTGGTCTCTCAGAGTTCTAGACCAGCACTCAAACCACTACACCACATTAGGGACTTTATCAAACTAGTGTCGAAAAATGCTGTAATGGTGTGAATGAGGATAGTGGAAACATCATGGCATTATTACACCCATTATCACACATCGCTATAATCATGCGAAAGAACCACCAAGGAATTACCACACGATGACCACTAGCACTTTAAGAACAGGAGTTTACTTCCTGGATTTCGCATGGGTGAGATTTCAGCAGTTCTCATGAGAAGACGTGAGTGTGCTTAAAAACAGTAAAAAAACTCTTAATTTACAAAGTAAACAAACAAACAGTTAAACAAACCTAAAAACATGCAAACCTACTGGGACAGTTCATAAAAAGAGCATCCTGTGTTTCATTTTCGTGTTCTCACTTGGATGTTTTGTCACTGGAAGCGCCCACTTATGCTGTGATCTAACTATTACAATGGTATGTGGTTTCTCATGTAGTCAAAAAAAGCACTATTGATGATCTACTGATAGGTTAACCCATCAATTAGAAGCAACGGGTTTTTCGCGGCTGGGACACAGTAACAATGCGAAGATGCTGACATCATGCGATGGCGGGGCCCATTCACGCTACCATGATGTCATAATTCTGCAATTTTTGCCATGTCTGATAATGTCCTGGCTTCCTAAAGGTGATGATGTTTTAGTTGTCTTGTGCCTTCATGTTGACACCAACTTACAGTGACCCTGTCATAGGGTTTTCTTGGCAAGATTTGTTCAGGGGGGGGGGGTTGATATTGCCTTCCTTTGGAGCTGAGAGAGTGGGTTTTCACACCTGAGTGGGGATTCAAACCGTGATCTCCTGGACTTCTGATCCAACACTCAAACTTCTACACCATGTTGGTTGCCATTGCTGCACTCAACACATTTTCTCCTTTACAGTTTTTAACATTTAAAAAAATATATTATTTCAGAATTAGAAGTGGACCTCCAGCTTTTTCTATTCTGTTGTTCAATAAACTTTTCCCCCTTCTCTTGTATGATTTTTCAATACCTTTGCCTGATGAAGAAATCAGTAAAGCTTCAAAAGCTTGCATGATATATTTTGTACAGCAAGCCAAAATTTAAAGGAAAATTATATGAAAGTAGCAAATAGGTGGTATTATATCCCTTAAGGCTTAACAAAATGAATACATTGATAAACAGCAATTGTTGGAGGTGTAAAAATAACATTTGTTCTCTCATACATATGTGGTGGCATTGTAAAGCAATTAAAGTGTTCTGGGGGAAAGTCCATAAAATAATTGAAGAAACCTTACAGATTAATTTTGAGGCAAAACCAGAGATTTACTTACTGAACATGATTAACTTAATGGGGGAAAAGTGGAAGGAAAATACTTGAAAATGCTGCTGTATTTAATAACAGTAGCTAGGTTATTAATAGCCCCAAAGTGGAAGACAACTGAGTCACTTACCATTAAGGAATGAATCGTCAAGACACAAGACATGTTAGAATTGGATGTTTTAACATCCAAATTACATAATATATCGAAAGAAAAATGCTTAGAGAAATGGCTCCCAGTGTTGAGGTTATGGGAAAAAAATAAGAGTAGGATATGACATAGCGAACTTGTTATTAATATGAGCATAAGGACATTTGGAATTAATAAAGAAATAAAGGGTAAAAATACGAAGGGAGAAACAGGTATGAAAAGAAATTATTATAGCAAAGCCAAAAAGAAAATTACTTATGTTAAATGAGGTCAAATAAGGTATCGAATATGAAAAACCTACTCCAGTTGTGTGAAAAACGGAAGTCACATAAGTGGATTATTGTCCAAACTGAAGAGAAGAAATAATTTTATTGGTGTGTATAAAATGTATACATTGTAAATAAGTTTGGATGGAAACCATTAATAAAAACAATAATTACAAAAATGCCTAGAGAGAATGCTTCTCTAGGCATCTGGCACAACACTATGGTCAACATCTGGCAGAAGTTCACCATAGAGTCATTCTGGAGGACCTCCTGATGCCTAGAATATCAGGATTTTGGGATATGAAGTAAATCTATTCTGTAAAGAGCTGAGATGTAGCAAGCAGTCTTCAGAGAGCTGCAAAGTGAGCTAGCAGCAGTTTGCAGAAGCTAGCTGGGTAAATGTATCAATACTGATTAGCTCACAGTCCTGAAGCAGAGCTGGGCTGGACTGAGAGCTAAGTAGTCCTGTTTTGGATCTCACTGTGTGAATATGTCATGTTTAGGATCTCACAGTGGGAAGATGTTTTTTCTTCTGAATGCTGTATATATCTGTAAATATACTTCATTATGCCCAAGTAAAGAGAAGTTTATTTTAGACACAAGCCTGTGTATATACCATTATTCTTATGACTGAAGGAAAAACACCCTGTTGTTTATTTTTGCTGCCTGGACCTGTTTAGGTACCCAGTGCATGCTAACACTTGACGTAGAGGACCCCCAGCATGACTCCCTGGTCTTCCAGGTGCCTAGAGAGGCCTGTCTCCCCAATAGCAGGTAAGTGAAACCATGGGTACTGATCCTGCGTAAATGGGGGGGGGCAACCTGTATTTACTATTTTGATGTTTTTGTTGCTTTGGGGTCATTTCATGCGGCCTTTGCAGAGTCCAGAAATTTGACTCTCGGAGCTCAAACAGTTCATCAACCCTGCTTTAAGCTATCTAATGGGCTCTCTTTTTTGAGTTGCTCCCAAGTAATCCTGTTGATTGGGGGGAATTATGGCCTGCATAGTAACCAAGGAGAACTTTAGAAAAGATTGCTCGCCAGCCACTGAGAAAGGGGGGGGGCAGGAGGCAGGGTGGAGGAGAGAAGTGAGAGCAATCCGAAACATCACAAGGCTGGCAAAAACAAAAATGTAATAATACTCCTTTGACTCAGGGAAGCTTTTGAACAGCTGACATGCTGCCCATTAAAGACGCCTTCGCTTATGTCACAAAGATCCACCATTAATGGCTTTTAGCCACAGGCAATGGAGTGTAAGGGGATATAAATTAAAGAGGGTACATTCAAGAGGAATTTCTACCTCAGTAAAGATGTCTTGTCTGCTTGTTTTTCCAGAGCTAGGAAGAATTCCAGAAGGAGAGGTCAACATTTTTATTGTTTAAAAAAAAAACAGTAAGACAGTGGTAAGCAATTCTGCTAGGCTGCTTCTGTCCTTCCCTGAACTCCCACATCCCTGAAAATGCAGATACATGCTCTGAAAAGGATATCTGCTGGAATGGGAGGTGATGGGATTCCTCATTTCTGCTTTCTCTATTTATTTTTCATTTAAATATCACAACTTCTTTCCATCCTGTTTCATTTTAAAAAAAGAATTCTGCGAATTCATAGAATCATGGAATCATAGTCTAGTCCAACCCCATTTTGCCATGCAGGAAGACACAATCAAAACATGCCTGACAGATGGTCATCCAGCGTCTGCTTAAAAATCTCCAAAGATGGAAACTCCACCACACTATGAGGCAGGGTGTTCCACTGCCAAACAGCTCTTACCCTCAGGAAGTTATAGAATCATAGAACTGTAGAGTTGGAAGAGACCACAAGGGCCATCCAGTCCAACCCCCTGCCATGCAGGAAATCACGATCAAAGCATCCCTGACAGATGGCCATCCAACCTCTGTTTAAAGACCTCCAAGGAAGGAGACCCCACCACGCTCCGAGGGAGTGTGTTCCACTGCCGAACAGCTCTTACTGTCAAAAAGTTCCTCCTAATGTTGAGATGGAATCTCTATTCCTGGAGCTTGCATCCATTGCTCCGTGTTCCAGTCTCTGGAGCAGCAGAAAACAAGCTTGCTCCATGCTCAATGTGACACCCCTTCAAATACTTAAACAGGGCTATCATATTGCCCCTTAACCGTCTTTTTTCCAGACTAAACATACCCAGCTCCCTAAGTCTTTCCTCGTAAGGCATGGATTCCAGACCTTTCACCATTTTAGTCACCCTCCTCTGGACATGCTCCAATTTGTCAATATCCTTTTTGAATTGTGGTGCCCAGAACTGGGCACAGTAGTCCAGGTGAGGCCTGAACAAGGCAGAATAGAGTGGCACTATTACTTCCCTTGATCTAGACACTATACTTCTATTGATGCAGCCCAAAATTGCTTTGGCCTTTTCAGCCAGTTTGGCCTCTTCCTAACATTTAGGTTGAATCTCTTTACCTGTAGTTTGAATCCATTGTTCCATGTCCTAGGAGATTTTTACATGGGCTATATATCCCGTGGCAGGAACAGAACAGGGTCGGGAAAGGTTTTCCCTTTCGGACGATGTTGACCCTGTTCTGTCCTGCATCCATCCTGCTCCCGTGACTGTTCCAGAACAAAGTCATCACAATTTTTCATTGTGAATAGATCTCCCATTCCATCGCTATCATACAATCACGGGTGTGCGAACAGGAGCCCCGTTCCTGTTCCGAAATGACAGCCGCAGAGGGGAGGTCCATTCTGAGCACTTCCTGGTACGATCTGGACATCCAGGTAAGTGGCATCCTTTATTTTACCCTCACTGTTTTGATGGTGTGATTTAAAGTGTGTTTTTCTGCTTGGTGAACTGATTTTATGTTTGGGGAGTTTTATTTTTTAAATTTACCACCAGGCTGTTATCATGTGATAATGTTCCGGACAGCTGGTCATAAAAGCAGCCTTATGATGGCTGCATTTATGGTAGGCCAGCGAGAGGAGGGGGAGCCCGTTCCTGCCACAGAATTAAGGTAGGTGTGTGAAAGATTTATGTTATTCCGTGGCAGGAACGGGAGAGGAGGTGGCGGAACAGTAACGGGGCATTTTGGTCCCATGTGAAAATCTCCTTAGTCTCTGGAGCAGCAGAAAACAAGTTTGCTCTATCCTCACTCAGTATGACATCCCTTCAAATATTTAAACATGGCTATCATGCTCCCTCTTACCTTTTTCTTCTCCAAGCTAAACATTCCCAGCTCCCTAAGCTGCTCCTCATAGGGCATTCTGGAAAGTTCTTTTTTAAAAAAGGAAGAAAGGATGAAATGGATTGTTGATTCAGTGGGAGCAAATCAAGTTGATTAAGTGAGCCAGAAAAAGCACCTTCTGACCCTGCTTGGGTGGTCCATGGAATCCATTTTGTTTCCCTCTGATGGATCATGTGATGTGATATATCCATTTGAAAGCTGTGTGGGGATTTCCAAATTGTTAACTCCTCCAGATCTGGAAACATGGGTACAGAAGATTTATAGTAAATGGGAATGGAAGTCATGCAAGAAGCATGAGCAGGCTGGCCTTTAAATGGGGGGGGGGGACTACTTTCTTAGAAGTTAATGACCTATTCAGTTTCTAGAAACCTGCAAGTCTGAAAAGTTTCACTTGAGAGGAAAAGGGCAACATAAACATATGGGAACTTACCTTATATTCAGTCAAACTATCCTTATACTTGGTCCTGAAAGGGGATTTCCTTCCCCAGTAACTCCAGGAGAAATTAGTACACCAAGCTTGGTGAATCAAGGATCCAACTTTATTGAAAGAAATGCATTTTTCTCCCACATCCTGACAGACCAGAATCTAAACAGAATGAAAGCCTTTGAGCTCAGTGCATGTACACACTAATATAATATCCTAAACATTGCCAGGATAACTTTCCATCTAACCAACATTTCTAGCAGATGTTTAGGTTACCTTTCCAGGCCAGGCACCCAAACTGACCTTCTACTATGCTCCTTCCACATAAACAACCCAGTCCTCATTTCCTGCTGTCAAAAAGGCCTTAACCCTTTATGTGTGTTGGGGAGAACCAGATATTTTGGATGCAACTTTCACGGCATCTGCCAGTTTCACTAGAGGAAAAGTCCCAGAAGCTAAGGCATACAATTTGTAGCGAGCAAAGCAGGTTTGTAGATAGCCCAAGTGAAACCATATTAGCCTTCTCCTTCAATCTTACATTGACTCAGATAATCTAACTCAAGCTTCTTTATTGTGACTGGAAACAGCTCTCCAGAGTTTTAGATGGAAGCATTCTCAGCTGAACTTCTGGAGATCTTCTCTACCCAAAGCATATGCACATTGCATGTTGATGAGTACAGGTCACCACGCCATATCCACGGAGCCAATATACATGGTTTCTGTTATCTGTGAGAAACAAAATAGGGGACACATACCATAGAGTCACAGTGGAAAATGCCTAGAGAGGCAGCCTCTCTAGGTATCTTTGAGGTCCTCCAATGAAACTCTACAGTAAATTTGTACAAGGAGTCCTTCATTTTAATAGGGTTTACTTTTATCCATGGTTTCACTTATACACGGCAAGTCTATGAACATATCCCTTGCAGATTTATTTATTTATTTATTTATTTATTTCCTATACTGCCTATTAGTGCTAAAGCACTCCCTAGGCAAATACAGGGGGTGGCCTTTATTGTTGAGGAAACTTGTCCCCTTTCCTGTTTGAGTTTAAGAATGCATTAGTGAACTGAAGCGAACGGTTCATTTAACAACATGCCGGTCCAGATGTCCAGCATTCTCACTGAGCAATCTGACACAAAAATATGCATACGCCTTATCACGTATAGCAGGATTGGATAATCTACTCACCAGCAGCCTATGACAACATATAGCAAATCACAAGAGTGTACTGGATCTATTTTAGTCAATCATTAAATGGCAGCCATTAAGCCATAATGGGAAATTACTAAGCAAGCACCAAGTGGAAACTATGCATATCGAACGTGACCATTTCAGATTGTTATTGTTATGAGAAGAATGTGTTAGCTAATCGATGGCAGGAACAAAATATTCTGGAAATGCTTGATCTACTTTTTCTTGAGATTTGTAAGAGCTTAATAACACAGTAGCATCCCAATTGTTTCCTGCTTGAAGTTACTTTTTCTTCACCTTGGCTCTATCTTACTTTGGCTTTTGGTCAACGTCTGATCATTCCTAATCAACATGTTCTGGATTCTAGTTTGCACTTTCAAGACGCTGTCCAAGGTGCTGAACCTAGTTTAGGGATTGGTTTCAGCACTTTGGATAGAGCCTTTAAACACTGGATTAAATCCTTGAGAGTTTCACCACTCCACTGACATGGAAGCTATTGGCCACCCTTGCTAGGTAGCTACGATCTTTGCCTTCCTGAAGAAGGAGTTCTGTGTCTTTCTGAGAAAGCCAAAGAGCTACAGAGTGAATAGGGATGTTCATGGATTTCACTTGGACTGGGAGTTTTAGGCAAACCAATCTAATTTGCATTTCCTGAACTAAGCTATGGATCAGAATCAGCATTATCCGGTGGGTCCTATGTCAGTCAGGCAATGAATTCACTCCAGGTTTCGTACAGCATCAAAGGATCTTTCCAAAGTGCTGATCCTATGGAAGGGTAGAGTTCAGCAGCAAGTTCAACTCCTTTAAAGTCTGTACTAATTCCTAGAGAAAATTTCTCACCCATCTGATTTTGACACTGCTTTAACTGCTTTAACTTTTTTAACTGTTTGACAGTGTTTTAACTGCCATGGCTCAATGCTATGGAATTCTGGGATTTGTAGTTTTGTGAGATATTTGGCCTTCTCTGCCAGAGAGCTCTAGTGCCACAACAAGTTACAAATCCCAGGATTCCATAAGATGGAGCTGTGATAGTCAAGGTGGTGTCAAACTGCATTATTTCTGTAGTAGCAGCCTATGTCTTCTGCTTCTGTGGTAACAGTTCCTCAGCTAAAAACACCACATACCCACATGTTCTTGCAATTAAATGTGAATCAAATGCCTATTTTGTGGGAGAAGAAAGGATTCCAAGAACAAATGTACCTGCAGTGTTTATATTTATAAAAGTATAGATTGAAGTTGGAATGGAACAGAAAAGACTTTAAACTGAATATATGCAAAAGTAACATGGGTAAAATTCAAACTACAGAAATAATCCAGTTTGAAACTGAATTATTTGCCATGGCTCCTTCCTATGGAATCATGGGATTTGTAGTTTGGTGAAACACCAGCACCCTTTGTCAGAGAAGGCTAAAGACCTTGTAAAACTACAAATTCCAAGATTCAGTAGGAGGGAGCAATGGCAAATAATTCTGTTTCAAACTGGATTATTTCTGTAGTGTGGATTTGTTGATGGACCAGTAGACTGATCCATATGTCCCTGGATGAGAAATAATGGGGCATTAGTGACCTCCTCCTTCCTGGCTGAGACTCAAGAGGACCTGTGGCTTTTTCCAGCCCTTTCTTCACAACAAATTACCTACGTACTAAGGTGTTGTTCTAGATCTGTGTGTGACTTCTCTTCTAATTCAGTTTTCAAGGTGGAACTATCAATCTGAATGACAGAGATAGGTTGAATGCCCACCTGGTAGGGATATTTTAACAGTGGATTTCTGCACTGATGGGGTTGGACTAGATGGCTCTTGGTGTCCCTTCTGATTCTATGATTGACTTTGTGGCACAATCCTTTTTTTGGGGGGGGGTAATATTGTGAACCTTAGCTGTCATTGTTTCAGTGCCCTCTTTGTCCCCAGCTACTGCTGGTTCTCATTTTATTGAATGAATTGAAAGAATGTTGTTAACCCATCATGCTTTGTACAGGAGAAGTGAAGTCAATTGAAAGTGAGAGGTAAGTAAGGACAATGGATGGCAGAAGAGTAAATGAAATACCACTGAAATCCCCTGTTGACCCCTGTAAGAGCCAAGCATATGTTTAAGCTACATCCTGCCATTTGTCTGCCTTGCCCAGAAATCTGTTTCTTGGACACACTGAAGTGTAACAGAACCCTAAGCACCAGTTTCATATATAAGAAAGATCCTATTCCAAAGAACTATGACTTGTAAAAGGAAACTGTTCTGCTTTCTCTTGAGAGCTGTGTTCCTGACTTTTCACACTCTGCATGTGATAAAGTGCATGGCCAATAAATTCTTCCACCACTTGATGGACTCCCAAGATCTAATAGATGACTTTATAACATGAAGGTAACATTTAAAAACAGCACACTGGCATTAGGGCAGGAAAAAGAATTGCTATCAAGTGGTGTTTAATTTAATTTCATAAATAATAGGGCATTTATAAAGAGAGCCATAACGCCAAGTGTTACCAATTTCGCTGCATACAATAATATGATTTGCACAAATGTTTGTCCTTGAGGCAACCAGAATACATTTTACCAGTCAATCCTTCCACCGAGAGCAATTAGCACCCACAAAAGCAGACGCTGGTACCTGTGGAGGTATTTCTCCCATAATCACCCCCCACCTGCCCAAATAACTTCAAATGCTGGGTAAAAAAATCCAACTTGAAAAAAAGAAGCAGAAGCAAGCAAGGGAGGAAATGCACCAAGCATTTGCCTTAGAGCAATTCATTTAAATCAGGCCACAAGTGGATTTTAGTGGCCCATTTCATGTGATTGTCACCCTCGAATTCAGTCCTGGGGCCAACAGTAGCTTCGAGAAAAGTCCACACATGAATGCAGTAGATCAAGGCAAAACACAGAGGGATTGAAGCCAGGGGTTGGAGATTGAGCACAGGAGGAATAGAAGATGGAAAAGGAAAGCTCATACCAGGTGGCATTTGAAGTAAAGGGCAGGAAAAGACATGTGCTCACTCTTCACTCTAGACTGGTATGGACAACCATGGTAGGTCCAGGAACCTCTTGGTTGACCATTTGTTGAGTAATGCCAAGTGGAGGAGACCCAAACTGGGTTAATTATTGAGAATGTCACACTCTCTCAGCCTCAGAGGAAGAGAATTACAAACTCCTCTCTGAAGAAATCTTGCCAAGAAAACCCCATGATAGGCCTCAGGGTCAACTTAAGTTGGAAACAATTTGAAGGCAGACAGAGACAACAACAACTCAACATGTAGGTAAATCTGGCTGATTCAGTAGGCCTGCTCTAGTTCAGACCAACAGTTGGATTTAAGTTCTTTTCTGCCTCTAGAGTTCTTCAGGGACTTCACCGACTTCCACAAAAAGAGAACTCTCCCAAATCCTGACATGATGGGAAGACAACTTCTACTTTTGAAAAAGAAATATTTTTATAATAAATATTGCAGAGCTCCCTTGCAACCTACTTGAAAGGGGAATTACCTCTCCTGGAGGCTTCCATGAGAGGGAGCCATAATAGTGAAGGTAGTATCAAACTGCTGTAAATACACACACACACACACACACATATACATACATAATCTCCCAGATGCTTGAAACTTGTGTGGATGCTAGAGGGTTCCTGGGAGTGTGCCTTTTGAGTATATTTGTTTGTTTAAACACACCAATTGGTTGCCCTAGCATTATGATAAAATACTTTTGAGCTAGCTTGTGGTGAAATACTTATCCTAGAATGTGTTTCCTGATGTAGAATAAAAGAAAGCTTTACGCAATACCCACATGAGATGTGGTAGGAAAACCTACACTGCATCGTTTTTGAAGACTATTTGAAGCACAGGACTTATTCTGTGCAAAATTTGTGTGTGTGTTTTTGCACAAAAATATTATTATCTGAGTAGAAAATGCTGTTTTCTGCACTAAAATGACCATGTGAAAATTTTGCGCAGAATAAATCCAAAAGCTGTGAAGAGTCTTAACAGGTTTTCACGACACTATAGATGCATGTCTTTTGATCATTTTTCAAATCTTTTCAAATATGCTTTCCATCCCTAGTTCGCAGACAGTCTAGCTCCAAAGAGCACACACAGGTGACATGAAAGAAGGGGACACCTTCCCTTTCATGCCCACCTTGAGAGCATTTAAGGAAGGGTCTGGCCAACTTAGCTGGCAGACAGACAACATTGGCCGAGATCGACTTTGGGCTCAATCGGATGAGACAAACATTAACTGAAACAAATCAACAGTGGTGAGGTTTGCCGAGCATCTGTTGAGCATCCTGTGGTCTCCTGCATCTTTCATTGCTGTCATCCCAGAGGCTGTGCTGGGCGTAATAAGACTGCCATTGTGTGAGCCCTCCTTGAAGGATCGTTTCCTCTTAGCAACACGCTGAAGCATTCTGGGACACTCCTGTGGCCTTAGGGCATCTTGGTTGCTTTGATTGCATGGCTCATCTCTGCTGTATTTCAGTTGACAGGCCGCATTTTCTTTGGGGTGGTGAATCTTGTCAGCAGTTGGGTTGACACTCATTACTCTCCGGCTCAAAAACTGCACCGTAGCCACTGAGTGACATGCAGAAACCTCCCTGACACTTTGCAAGGGGTTTTCCTTCACACTTCTCCCTTTCATCGATGGTGTCATTCACAGCTAGGTTCACCTCTCTGTCCCTGGGGGGAAAGGCTAAGGTGAATTTGAAGACATGGTGAGATGCTTCCTCTTTGGAACTTCCATTTCAAGATAGCTTTGGAAAGTTTGAGGATGTGCAAAGCAGGAGCATGTCTTGCACTTCCTGCTTTGCACTTCCTGTTAAGTATGAGATGAATCCAATGAAAAAGGCACCATGTCCCCAAGAGAGGAATTCTCTTTGGAGGATACGTACTTTAGCATGTCTGGGAGGGACAGCATTTAGGGAAAGCCTGGTTTTAGAAAAACCACAAGAGATCCAGGGCCATTACGAGAATAGGAATGCTTCCCCACACTTGAGACTTTTTGGACTTTATCACACTACACTGTTATAGTGCTATTATTCAACTTTAACTGCTCTGGCTGCCTCCTGTGGAATTCTGGGCTTTGTAGTTTAATGAGGCCTCAGAGCTCTCTGGCTGAGAGGTCTAAATGCCCCTCCCTAGACTGAAAATCCCAGGATTCCACAGGAGGCAGCCAGAGCAATTAAAGTGGAATAATAGTGCTATAACAGTGTAGTGTGATAATTTCTCATTGGGGTCCATTCACACTACACACTTAAAACACTATGACTCCACTTTAGCTATTGTGTTAGCATCTATGGAATCCTGGGTTTTATAGTTTTGTGAGACACTAGGACTCCTTGGCTGAGATTCTAAATACTCCACCCTAAACTGCCAGTCCTAAGATTCCACAGGATACAAACATGGCAGTTTAACTGGAATCATAGCACTATAATTGTGTAGTGTGAAAGGTCCCAGGAAGCTTCACCCCACAGAACACAGCCATCTAAAACAGGGATGGGGATGTTGCAGCCTTCCAGATGTTGGTAGACAGGAACTCCCAGCTTTTGTCACCAGTGGACCTTCTGGTTAGAGTTGGGTGCATGCATCCCCAGGTTCAAATTTCTCTTCAGCTATAGAAACCCACTGGGTGACCTTGGGCAAGTCACACTCTCTCAGTCTCAGAGGCAGGCAAAAGTAACCCCCCTCTGAACAAATATGGCCAAGAATACCCTATGATAGGTGACCTTAGGGTTGCCATAAGTTGGAAATGACAAGAAGGCACACAGCAACAAAATTTCTCATTCCCCCCAGAATTCTCTGTATCCATACAGGGAATGACCAGAAAGACCTACAACTGTCTGGAGGTCAACACTAACTCCATTTTACCTCTTCAGAATTTCTGGAGGGCAACTTGGGTCCACAAACAACAGGACACTACAAGGGACTGGGATGGCATAATATAAAGCCAATATCTTGGGAAGATCTTGAACAAAAAGTATTGGCTTAGTGGTAGCTGAAATAACTCAGTGGTTCCAAGTCCTGAAGATCTGGGTGCTTTTCTTCCCCATCTGGCTGGTTGGGGATGAGAGAGGGAGAAGGTCAAGCAGGAACTGCAAGCCCAAGAAGCCATTTCTCCAGTGGTTCCATTCTCCGTTCTGCATTTTTCCTTCTTCCTTAGAAGAAGAAAGAAATGGAAGACAGAGGAGGGCAGGAATGAAATGTATGCACCTCTTCCTCCTCCTCCTTCTTGGTATGTGCTTTCAGTTTAACTCCAACTTATGGCAACCCTATCACAGAATTTTCTTGTCAAGATTTGTTCATGGAAAGTTTTCCATTGCCTTCCTTCTGAGGCTGAAAGAGTCTAATTTGTCCAAGGTCACCCAGTGGGTTTCTGTGGCTACACCTAGAGTTCTAGCCTAATACTCAAACCACTATACCATGCTTGCTTTTAGGTGTACCTGACTCATAATGAAAATAGACTATAATTGAAAACATGTCTTGGGGCTCCTGCAGCCACTCAGCCAGCTAGTCCCTTCCGGAAGGATACCTTAGTCAATGTCTGATGTGGTGAAAATGGGTTAAAGCCTTCCTTCCTTCCTTCCTTCCTTCCTTCCTTCCTTCCTTCCTTCCTTCCTGGAGGACTTTGTTGTTGTGTGCCTTCAAACCATTTCTACTTCTAGTGACCCTAGGACAAACCTATCATGGGGTTTTCTTTGCAAGTTTTCTTCAGAGGGGTTTGCTATGGCCTTCCTCTGAGAGAGTGTGCCTTGCCAAAGGTCACCCGGTGGCTTTCCGTGGCTGAGTGGGGATTCAAGTCTGGTCTCTCTGTGTCCTAATCCAACTACACCACGCTTCACCTTATCTGAAAAACAGTTTGCCCAGCACTACTAATTTTCTTTACCCTTGCTTAGCCAACAGGAAGTGCTGAGTGTTTTACATAGTCTATTCATCTGTTGTTATTATGCACCTTCAAGTCAATCCCAATTTATGGCAATCCTATCTTAGAGTTTGCTTGAACAGATTTCTTAAATGGAGGTTTGACATTGCCTTCCCCTTAAGCTTAGAGAGTATGACTTGCACATTGTCTGTCACCCAATGAGTTTCCGTGGCTAAGCAGGTCTCTTTGAATCCTAGTCCAGCATTTAAACCACCACACCATGCTGGCTCTCAGTGTATCTATACTATAGAGTTATAGCAGTCTGATACCATCTTAACTGCCATGAGTCCATAATAGATTTTCAAGTTAGAGAAATACTTCAAATTCTCTTGTAGGGAGCTCTCTCCTGAATGACAGTTCAGAATTCTAAGGACCTCACCAAACTACATGTCCCAAGATTCTCTAGGATGCATCCATGATAATTACAGTGGTATCAAAGGGATATTACTTTGTAGTGTAGATACACTCCCAGTATGGATTTTTGGCTCATATAGCACAATCCAAAGTCCAGGAGACCTCACCCAGAAGAACTGTGTAGGTGTGCCTAAAAATTATATCCCAGAAAGTCCAGCAGCATACTGTAGCTGCAGGGCAGAAAAGTCAGGCTACCTTGATGGTGCAACCTTTTAAAAGTGCTGCTGTAAGAGCAGAGAAGTGTGACATACAAGTGTGATCTTCTGAAACAGAGATCAAACAAAACAAAAATGAAGACAAAACACACACAAACAGCCTAGAAGTCATTCTTCAAGAGCTCTTGACCAGAGAGTGAATGATTTATTAAATGTTAATATGCTTCACAAAGAGTCCCCATATTTCCATAAAGGCATCACATCTCTCTAATACATAGTAATGAACCAGAGCTGAGGACAGATAAATAACATCTGGGTATTGTGTGCCAATGTTTAGCAAAGAGAGAAACATCAGTATTGAGTTCCTTAAAATACTGTTCTTCACAGCCAGGTGAACTAGATTCTAAGGCATCTTTTCAGTGAGAATGTCCAGGGTGTGTCTATTTATGGCAGCCCTGTATAGCTCTATAGTTACAGCCAATGACAGGTTTCAAGTTTACCTCCCTCACAGAACGAAAAGAGTGAGGAGTGCTATGTTTTGCTCTGGGCCACTCTTTTATTATGGCTATTTTTTCCTGATGGTGCAGTTAAACCTCTCAGCCCTGCCACCTTCTGAAAGCTTAAAATCTTTACTTCTGCCTTTTCCCCAAGTGGACAATATACAGCAGCAATTTTAAGGCTAAAGCCTACAGTTTTATATCCCCCAACTCAAGTGTGGCTAACTTTGGGTGGAATGCATCTGATCTTGGAATATTCTTCTTGGGAGAAAACTTTGAAAAGTGCACCAACCAGTGGTGTCACTAGGGTTGGTGTCACCTAGTGTGGTAACTTATGGTGTCACCCCATGGACTTCCTGCTATACCATAGTAGACAGAATCCTTAGTAATCCCAGCAATCTATGCAATCTGAATGCAACTTTGATGGTCATAAAACACCTGCATGTGGGAGAGGAACAAGAAGGAAGACTCATAGAGTTGGAAGAGACCACAAGGGCCATCCAGTCCAACCCTCTGCCATGCAGGAATACACAATTAAAGCACTCTCAACAGTTGGCCATCCAGCCTCTGTTTAAAAGCCTCCAAAGATAGGGAGCTGGGTATGTTTAGCCTGGAAAAAAGACGGTTAAGAGGTGATATGATAGCCCTGTTTAAGTATTTGAAGGGGTGTCACATTGAGGATGGAGCAGGCTTGTTTTCTGCTGCTCCAGAGACTGGAACACAGAGCAATGGATGCAAGCTCCAGGAACGGAGATTCCACCTCAAGATTAGGAGGAACTTTTTGACAGTAAGAGCTGTTTAGCAGTGGAACACACTCCCTTGGAGCATGGTGGGGTCTCTTTCCTTGGAGGTCTTTAAACAGAGGCTGGATGGCCATCTGTTGGGGATGCTTTGATTGTGATTTACTATGTGGCAGGGGGTTGGACTGGATGGCCCTCGTGGTCTCTTCCAACTCTACAATTCTATGATTGTATGATTCTATGAGATTCCACCAGACTCCCAGGCAGTGCATTCCACTGCTGAACAGCTCTTACTATCAGGAACTTCTTCCTAAGGCTTAGGTGGAATTTCTTTTTCTGTAGTTTGATCCAATTGACCCATTTCCTAGTCACTGGAGCAGCAGAAAACAAATTTTCTTCATCCTCTGTATGCCATCCCTACAAATATTTAAACATGGTTATCATGTCACCTCTTAACCTTCTCTTCCCCAGACTAAACATCCTCAGCTCCTTAAGCTGCTCCTCACAGGGCATGACTTCTAGAGCTTTCACCATTTTGGTCGCCCTCCTCTGGACACATTCCAGCTTGTCAATATCCTTCTTAAATTGTGGTGCCCAGAAGTGGACACTGTATTCCAGGTGAGGTCTGACCAAATCAGAATAGAGTGGCAGTATTAATTCCCTTAATCTAGACACTAGACTCCTATTGATGCAGCCTAGAATCGCATTGGCATGCATATGTGTGTGTGTGTGCGTGTGTGCGGTCTGACCCACAGGTATGTATGCGTGTGTGTGTATCTGAAAATTTGATATATCTGATCAGCCTATACACACACACACACACACACACACAAGCATAAATGTGGGTCAGACCCTATACATATGTGGTTGTACCGATTTTTTTAACTATTGTGCAATGGATGCATTCACTTCATGTTTGCATAAGCAGAGCTCCATGGGCCTAAATCCTATTGTCCGTTCCAACAAGAGTAGAACCATTCAATTGGTTAGATTTCCCTATGTGTTGGTTCAGTATTCAACAATTGATTCAATGGATTTACTGTAATTGGGAGTAATTAACACAATTGTAGTTGATATCTTTGTACACTGAGCCCAAGACTAGAAGGAGAAGACAAAAGAGATCTCTGTCTTATATTATTCATGCAGGTTTGGTAAATGTTCTCCTTAGTTAATAAACACACACTTTGGAGCCGAAAACCACACCTGCAAAAATACAACAGCCTTTTGGCTCCAAGTTTGTCTCCTCTCAAGTCCTGAGGGAAGGAAAACAGACACCAGAACAACAAAAAAGCAAAACCACAATTCTTGAAGGACGGAGCAACTTGAATCAATCCCCCCACCTACATGCGCACCTGTCTGTAAAATAAATGATGTGGGGATAGTCATTCGATGCACCTGAGCCGAGACAAGCAACTGAGGTTCCTCTCATGGAGCCATTGAAGTGGCATTAAACAGACAAAGACAAGCTCGCAGTCAGTGATCGGCCAAAAATATAATGAAGAAACAAGTTGGCGGAGCAAAACCAAGTCATCTGGACCAGCCATGTGGAGAATTTAATTTCTCGCAGCTTCTTCAGCAATGAAGCGTCACCATAATTGTGGTCCCTGCACCCGCACGATCGCTGACAGCTCTGACCCACTGGGGTGAGAGTCTGCCGTCACTCCCTGTCAGAATAGAAATGGGAGCTAGGTGGGGGATACAGGCATGCTAGGAGGGGCAGGGCAGAGCAGAGAATCGGGAAAGAAATATGTTCTGGAGACGAGAGGCCCATGGCTTACAAAATCCAGGAACACCATTCCTCCATCTTGAGTTGTGACGGCAGGTAATCTTGGGTGTGAGAGAGCCAGTGTGGTGCAGTGGTTTGAGTGTTGGACTAGGATTCTGGGTTCAAATCCCTGTTCAGCCACAGAAACTCACTTGATGACCTTGGGCAAGTCACACCCTCTCAGCCTCAGAGGAAGGCAATGGCAAACCACCTCTGAACAAATCTTGCCATGAAAACCCTGTGATAGGCTCACCTTAGGGTTGCCATAAGTTTTAAAAAAATGACTCAAAGGCACACAACAATGAGAAATCCTAGCTGTTGGAAACCTTCTTTCCACTGAAAAAATGAAGGCAATGACTATAAATATGTCATGTCACTGTCTCTGTGGCTTTTCTTTCATAGTAATTTTTGTATTGTAAGCTGCCCCAATTGCGTTGCAGAGGGGCGGGATAGAAATAAAATATTATTATTATTATTATTATTATATAATAGCAAATAGCAACAGCACTTATATTTCTATACCGCTTTATAGTGCTATGCACTCCCTAAACAGTTTACAATGGGTTAGCTAATTGCCCCCAACAAGCTGGGTACTCATTTTACTGACCTATGGAAGGATGGAAAGCTGAGTCAACCTGGAGCCCTGCAGGCCTCACAATGTTGTGGCTGCAGCATCGGCATTTTCTGACCATAAGAGCTGTTCGGAAGTGGAATGGACTGCCTCATAGTGTGGTGGAGTCTCCTTCTTTGGAGGTTTTCAAACAGAGGCTGGATGGCCATCTGTCAGGAATGATTTGCTTGTGTATTCCTACATGGCAGGGGGTTGGACTGGATGGCCCTTGAGGTCTCTTCCAACTCTATGATTCTATGATTTTTAACAACTGCACCACCAGGGCTCCTTGATATCAGAGCTGTGTCATGTACTCCAATGACAAGTTTTCTAACCCAGTGAGTAGTTCTTAACCTGTGGTCCGCGGACCCCCAGGGGGCCACGATGTCCTCACAGGGGCTCCACAAAGGCTTAACAGCTTAAAGGCTGCTCAGCCCTCCTCCTTTCCACAGCAGAATGGCCACGTGACAGGAGCCAAGGCAGATGCTGGCTGGCTGGGCCTCCATGTTACTGTACAGTCCACTCCAGCTGCAAACTAGCCAGAAGAAGTGGGGAAAGCACCTCTGAGAGAAGGTCAAATGGATGGTGGAATTGTTAATCGTTTAGTGTTCAGATATGATTGTTGTTGTCATCGTCATTTTAAATCTTAAGTTAAGTCTTGGGGGTCCACGGCAACAAAAGATATTTAAAGCGGGTCCCTGGTAGAGAAAAGGTTAAGAACCATTGCTCTAACCCTTTACATTCTGAGTCTCTGACCTAAGTGATACTCCATTGGATCAGAACAAAATTCTGTCCAATGCTATGCTCCCCTCCAAAGATCATAAAACAACCTTCCTTGATATGAGCTTCTCCAGATGTTGTAGATGAAAACCCTCCTTAACTTTCACCTTTGCCTGTGTCAGAGTACGTTTCCATATCAGATCCAACAGCCTTCACAATAGAACAGAGGTGGCGTGCTGTCCAGATGTTATAGACTTTAATTTCCAAGATCCCTGATGATTGGCTGTGGGAACGAGACAACCTCTGGAAGATGTTGCCCTTGTAGCAACATGGAAGTAGAGACCTTGAATCATATTCTTTTACACTGTAAATTCTATACCCAAATTTGTCAAGATCGAATCTACCCTTTGGTTAGGATGATGAAGGGAAATTCTGAAAACTTCTATGTAAAAATTTTGATGGAAGACAAATGACCAAAGGTTTCCTTAGCTATAGCGAAATTCCTTGCTGAAACGGCAAAGATTAAAACCCTCTATGTACAAAGAAATGGCCAGAGTGCAATTTAGGATTTCTTATGTTTTTGTCATATGCAGAGTTTATTGTTGATCATCTTTGTTGTTTGTACTTGTAAATGTTGGGTCTTTGAAATGCAATAAGATGATGGTGATGGTGATAATATGTTGCCCATCAGTGCAACACAGGGTGCCTTCAAATAGTGGACTGCAATGGAGGAAACATGGCCTGAGTTTCTACATCAGAACTGTACAGTATAAATTTCCACTTGCAGAATACATGGATTGAGCTATACAGCCCCTGTGTTGAATGGCAATGTTGTGGAACCACATGTGTACCTGAGTGCACATCTGTCTCCACAATAAGACCATATGCACAATTCCATTTCCATGACCTTGAACTGAATGCAGGCATTCTGCATTAGATAAAAACGTCTAGTTCCTTCTGTGGGGAAACTTAATGCATGCATAATTCAGCAACAGGATTCCAGAATTGGATGTCCTAATGAATTCCATTGAAATATCCCCAATTATAGAAACTTAATGAAGGCTTGAAACCATGGAGTGATATTATTGTCTTTCTTCTTAATAAATGTGATGAAGCTGTACCATTCTGTAATGAAGTTATCCACATATTGATTGTGTGGGCATAAGTTTTAGTTTGTTTGGGTGTGTGTTTTTACAGCTAGTCTCATTGTCAATAGGTGATCATATCAAAAGCATCAATGAGATTTTGACAGACTTCTTTCAGTTTTTCTGTTACAATTTGTCAATCTGCTGGCCTGCTACCATCATAAATGTCATTATTTCTTTACAGGGGAAATCTACACTTCAACTGTCAAATATAGACAGTTCTATTGAACAATCATTAGGCTGACTTACAATTTTGCAACATCCCTATTGTTGATTATTTGCTCAGTTAAATTAAATGCAATTGTCGAAGAATTTTTTTTTTTAAATGGTGATGGTCCTAGAGCCTAGAATGATAGGATCGTAGAGCTCAAAGGGACCACAAGGGTCATCTAGTCCAACTCCCTATCATGCAGGAAGAAAAACTAAACAACTTCTGAAAGATGGTCTTCCAATATCTGTTTAAAGACCTTCAAAGAGTTCACCACACCATCAGGCCATCTATTCCACTGCTGAACAGTTCTTACAGTAAATACATTCCTTGTAATGTTTTGGTGGAATCTTTTTTGTAATGTGAATCCATTGGTCCATGTTCTAGTCCCTGAACTCTCTCCATCTTCTATATAATATCTCTTCAGATATTTAAAGATGGCTTTCATGTCAGTCTTCTCTTCCATTTTTGTTGTTTTCCACCTGGCTGTGAGGAATGTGCCACAACTGAAGAGCTTACTGCACTCCAAAGTGCAGTTACTGCATGACATTGTTGTTCTTCCATTCTGGTCCTTAGAGGTAAAACTGTGTATTTTTGCTAACCAGAAAAACCAATTAGCAAAAAGACATGGGTTTACCTTGGTCTCCCATGGGACTGGAATGATAGAACACTGGACAAACAATGACATTGTGCAGTAAAGCAGCACAGAAGATGGAACCTTCCTGCTGCACTGTCACTTTACTTCAGGAGGGTGGTAAGCCTCTGAATCTTCCATGCTTACCTAGGTAGTACTTATATACCTTTTTTGCTACCTACATCAGGAGGCATGGAGATGCACTATCGACAATGCTGCAGCCTTATTTGAGAACTCACGCCGAACAAATCTTGAAGAGAAACAACAACGCAGAAAGAATCACAACCCGGAAACATCACCCAAGGAGACCTGCTGTGCTTTCTGCAACCGGACTTGTTTATCTTGGATTGGCCTTTTCAGTCATCAGCGCGCTTGCAGAAAGCGTGGGATGAGTCCTTCCTGAATCTTCATTTGCGAAGAAAAGCCAGAGCTACCTATAGATTGTCTGTGCTTTTAGCTACGTCTTTATGTTTTGCTAGGACATTAAAAATCCTTTCTGTCTTGGCAACAGTGCATTCTGTTTGGATGCCTGCCTGTTTTGTTGAGGTAACCGGGGCAGAATGGGTCAGCTCCACCAGCTACATCAATGGGGAGCAGGCATATTCTGGTTGTTGCAGATAAGTCCAAGGACTCCAAAACCCACCTGCCTGGTGGCAGAGGTCCAGTCTACACTGGGCAATGTTGCAACTCACTAATGCAGCAGTTTTACACAACTGCTATATACCTCTGAGAACATTACGTTATGCTCTGTCTCCTCAATGCAGGATCTCAGCAATATGTATTAAGCAAGATTCTAGACTTGGTATATGCCTAATATTGTTAGCTGGGCTGGCGTGTGTCAGTTTTTAATTTTTCATTATTTTTAATGTACTTTCCTCGGCATACCAGAGAGATCCTAAATTGAAATATCTGGTCTGCCTTTCATTTGCAAACTGGAGTTCTATCATCTTTCTTCTTGCCTCTTCCAGTTTTTAATGCATGGCTCTCATGCCCATTATTCATATTCTGATGCATCTTTCAAAGTTAGCAGCTAATTATAATTCTTCTTTATCATGGAAAGAAAATATTTTAATGACATTACGCATTTCAAGTTAATTTTAATTATAACGTTGCAACCAAACCAGGAATGTTAGGCCAATGGTGTCCCAAAATATTGTATGTAAGAATGTGTATGGCTGATCTATCCAGATATCCAGAGGAAGAGACTCTAGCAGCTCTCTAAGTACTTAATAAAAAGGCACATTTAAATTCCAATATTGATAAACACTAACTCCTCTCTTTCTCTCAATCTCTCAGTTTATATGGTTTTATTTTTTAAAAAAGCTACCCATTTTCCCATCAATGCATGGGAAATTTCTCTTGCATTAATGGATTTTTTTTCCTTAAAATATAATAAATATTGCAACCACTACATAAATTTAATAAAACCAGCTTCATAAAATATTATTCTCAATCACCAGCTAAATTTGATCAAACTAATTTTTTAAAACAAATTTTACCAAATTAGTATTATAATACAAAACTAATAACAATGCATTTGTTTTTTAAAAGTAGCACAGGTTCTTTATTTTAAAGGTGTTTGTGCTTTCATTTAGTTTTATATCCCACATTTTCCCCATTGAGCTCAAGGAAGTGTATATGGTTCTCCTCCTCCCCACATCATGCACACAAGCTGAGAGCAACGATCTAGTCACATATTCTGCTTGAGGCTTATATCTTCATAAATGGCTGTTGTTCTTGTGTGCCTTCAAGTCATTTCCAACATGATGACACTAAGGTGAACCTATCACAGGGTTTTCCAAGGCTGAGAGTGTGTGACTTGCCTAAGGCCACCCAGTGGGCTTTCATCGCTGAGCGGGGATTCGAACCTGGGTCTCCAAAGTTGTAGTCCAACATTCAACTGGAATCCTGGGGTTTGCAGTTTAGGGAGGAGCATTTAGCATTCTCACTCAGAGAGCTCTTAGGCCTCACTAAACTACAAACCCCAGAATTCCACGGCAGGCTGCCATAGCAGTTAAAGCGGAATCATAGCACTATAACAATGTAGGGTGATAAAATCAATGAGAAAGGCTGCTCTAACCAGTCCGCAATTTTAGTTAGCTTGCTCTAATCAGTTGGCTTGCTCTAACCAGTCTGCAATTTCAGTTGACTTGCTGTTTACAACGGACTCGTCTACACAAATGAAAAGCAATTCCGTACTGGGGTAAAACATTTGAAAAGGCAGTCATATGATCATGTACAATCTACCTACATGATCAAAATTACTGCCTAAAATCCATATGACCCTCTCTTGCCAAGCTGGCCAGAATGAGCAATCCAAGTGGTGATTTTAAATCTCCCGCAATTTTTTATTATTATTTAAAAAGGTGCTTGCCATTTGGACAGCTGTGATTACAGTCTTTATATTTTAAAATAATAACGAAAAAATGTACCACAGACCTACCAGACACTGAGCTACCCAGAAATCCAACATGGTGGCTCCAGCTCCTTTCCTTCTTTCCTAGTCGCCCCATCTACCCAGTCAGCCAATCAGATTGCACCCCTGTTCATATCTGTGCAAACAGGAATGTTTAGACAACCAAGCATTCAAAAGCTGTCCGTATCAAAGCCTGAGATCTGGATGAAGAGCTGGATCCGCCGGACATGGACTAAAAGGTGAGTTTTATTGCCCCCCCCCCTCTGAATGACACGTATTTATTCAAATGGTGGTCTGTACAGATCGCCAATTTTTTTAATAAATACTTGTCATTTTTCACCGTGTAGACAGGACCAACTCAAAGCAACAGCTACCATCTTGGCAACTGGGTTACCATTTTACCTTCTCTTCAATAGCCCTGAATGTTTCGGAGCTTTGTGAGGAGTGGTTCAATTCCGTAGGCTAGGAATCTGTTCAGTCGCCATTTGATGCTGCCTAATTTGCCAACTGCGAACGTTTCCACCAAACTGACTTCTGAGCTGTGATTTTTAATTGAGAGAGAGACAGTGAGAGAGAGAGACCAGCAAACAAATTTCCAGAGAGTTTGCAAAGTAAGGAAGTTATAAATAGCTCTCCCTAACGGGAAACTGTAATCCGATACGATTTATTTCCTCTTCTGATGGGCTGACCTTCATCCCCACTCGAGGCACTGCCTGTCATGAAATATCGCTGGTCCATTTGGTAGTGGAAATAAATTGTATCTCCACCACTGAACATTACACATCCTCTTCATAATGTGCAAAGGAATGGACAGGCAGTCTCCCCAAACAAGGTAGACATGTGTGCCATATTTGCATATCTCTGAGGCTTCACTTGTGAGACAAATGGCATTTAATTTTCCTGGGGAAAGACGAGCTGTCCCCCTATATAGAAGGGTGGGCAATTGTGTGGGGCCAGGAGCCAATTTCCCCACCACTCTTCCCCACCACTCTTCCCCACCACTCTTCCCCACCACTCTTCACAGGAAGCCCAAATACCCCCATTTTCTTCTGCGGTCCCTCTCAAAATGATGACAGGATGTGACATGATATCACTTCCTGTTACCATTTTGAGAAGGAAATGGCAGACTAGGACCCTGGAATCAGAAATGACTTAATAATAATAATAATAATTATTATTATTATTTATACCCCACCCCTCTGTTAAAACAATCGGGACTTGAAGGCACACAACAACAACAAGAATGTATAACATTCTTAATATTATAAGAATGTATAAAAAAGAATGAAAATTATACATATTATAATATAATATGTATAATAGTATGAAGTCAGCAGTTCCTTTACAAATCCACCACAAAATGTGTACTCTCTTTGGTGACTCTCCAGTTCATTCTAAGCACTAAGTGTCAGGATATTGAGACATGAAGTCTACTAGATTTATGCTATAAAGAACTGAAGTATAACAAATGGCCTACAGGGTGCAGCAGAGAGAGCTGGCAGCAGCTGGTTGCAGCTAGAAATGTATCAATATTAATAGCCTGACAGAAAGACCTTGGAACTTAAGAGCCTAGCTCAGTGATGGCAAACCTATGACATGCGTGTCAGCACTGACATGCGTAGCCATTTTTGATGATACGTGGCTGCCGAGGCGGACACACACCGCCTCCCGAAAGTGGCAATCAGAGCTTCGAAGCCCCAGTCACCACTTTCTTCCACCCCCACCCTCCCTAAAGTGGTGATTGGGGCCTCAAAGCCCCGGTCGTCACTTTCCTCCACCCCCCTCCCTAATGCATCTAGGCTTCGAAGCCCCAGTCGCCACTTTCCTCCACCCCCCACCCTCCCTAAAGTGGCGATCGGGGCTTCGAAGCCCCAGTTGCCACCCTCCTCCAGCCCCACCCCCCCTAAAGTGGCGATTGGGGCCATTTTCCTCCACCCCCCTGCCTCCCTAAAGTTTTTTCCTCAAAGTGACACACCACCCGAGTTATGCTCAGGATAGACTGGAGAGCTGGGCCAAAGCTAACAAAATGAAATTCAATACGGAGAAATGTAAAGTACTGCATTTAGGGCGGAAAAATGAAATGCATAAATATAGGATGGGAGAGACCTGGCTGAATGAGACTACGTGCGAAAGGGATCTAGGAGTCCTAGTAGACCACAAGTTGAACATGGGCCAACAGTGTGATGCAGCAGCTAAAAAGGCCAATGCGATTTTGGGCTGTATCAATAGAAGTATAGTGTCTAGATCAAGGGAAGTAATAGTGCCACTCTATTCTGCCTTGGTCAGACCTCACTTAGAATACTGTGTCCAGTTCTGGGCACCACAATTCAGAAAGGATATTGACAAATTGGAGCGTGTCCAGAGAAGGGCAACTAAAATGGTGAAAGGTCTGGAAACGATGCCTTATGAGGAGAGACTTAGGGAGCTGGGTATGTTTAGCCTGGAAAAAAGACAGTTAAGAGGCGATATGATAGCCCTGTTTAAGTATTTGAAGGGATGTCACGCTGAGGATGGAGCAGGCTTGTTTTCTGCTGCTCCAGAGACTGGAACACGGAGCAATGGATGCAAGCTCCAGGAAAAGGGATTCCACCTCAACATGAGGAGGAACTTTTTGACAGTAAGAGCTGTTCGGCAGTGGAACACACTCCCTCGGAGCGTGGTGGGGTCTCCTTCCTTGGAGGTCTTTAAACAGAGGCTGGATTGCCATCTGTCGGGGGTGCTTTGATCGTGATTTCCTGCGTGGCAGGGGGGTTGGACTGGATGGCCCTCGTGGTCTCTTCCAACTCTGCAATTCTATGATTCTATGATTCTATGATTCTATGATTCTATGATTCTATGACCAAGGCTGGTCGCATGCAGGGGACTTTGGTCACATATTGCAGGCCAGCTTCCTGCTTTCAGGGAGAGGACGGTAGTGGTGGCTGCAGCAATAGACTGGCATGCCTGTCTGGACTCTGGCCCATGTGGAGGCTGTAAGGGGCTATTTTAAAGAAATATCTTCTTTAAAAAAATTAAAAAAAAAACTTTCTTTCAAAGTAAGCAGAGTAAAGGCATAGGAATGCAGACACAGCTCAATTAACATTTAAATGTGTGGTCTGATCACCCAGTCAATTAGACTCATTAAACAACAAAGACGTCTGTTTAAAAATGCATATCAAAAGTTTACTGAAGGTATATCAGTCTTAATCTACATATTCAAAACAAATCTAAAGCCCTTAACTAACTAAGATTAGGTTAGGGTAGGAAAAACTCACCCAGCCTTAAGAGATGAGGGCTGCATGGTGAAGGGTGAAAAGTAAAAGCATAAGTAATGGCAAAGCTTATCTTAAAAGTTTATCTTAAAAGGAACTTACACAAAGCATAATAAAGTATTTAAATTAGGAGGCCATGTGATGAATGCCCCATTGCTCCAGTTGGTTGAAATTGCCTAGGGAAAGAAGAAGGGGGAGTGGAAAAAACTCATGCATGCAGGGAAATTCCTAAACTGAACTTAACATGGGATACACAAGATTGCATTGCATTATAATTTCCCCACAGAAAACAGGTCTGATCTGCTCACAGAATATGTTGGTGGGAGACAGCATATCCTGGCTCAGGTAGATGAGCCCGCCTTGATAGGAACTCCTGTCTGAGAGCCCTACTGAACACTCTGGAACTGCAGCAGAGAATTCAACACCTTACCAACTAACAAAGTTCGAGTGGTATCAAACTGTTAGAATTGCTCAGCGGAGATAAACTTTTGAGACACCCCCCCCCCGGTGTCAAGTAATTTGATGGACCCACAAGGAAAGAAGGAAGCTGATGTTCTCCATTATATGTCAACTGGAATAAACTCTGGTGATGGTTGTGTGCCTTCAAGTGATTTCTGATGTACAGCGACCCTAACATGAACCTATCATGGGGGGTTCTTGGCAAGATTTCTTCAGAGGCAGTTTGCCATTCCCTTCCTCTGAGAGTGGGACTTGCCCAAGGTCACACAGTGGGTTTCAATGGCCAAGAGGAGATTCAAACCCTAATCTTCCAGAGTCCTAATACAGAACTCAAACCAAACTGGGGAGGGGGCACTAAATCCCAGCACAAAGACAATTGGAATGAGGGTTCCCAGATCTCATGTGCTGGCCTTCTCCTCTACTTCTCAAGACAAAAGGCGGGACACTCAGGGTAGAAGTGTTACCTTGAAAAGTGTGCATATATTTTTCCTTATTACTTAGGACTTTATGAAGCCAGGCAAATATGGTGCCATAAGGACGCCTAATGATCGTGAAAGGGCATGCCTACCTGGCAATGTTTTCTTTTTGCAATCATGTATTGTGAAAAAAAAAAAACCATTCCTTTTTATTGATGGGCCAAGCCTTCAATTGATCTCCCATGGCAATATGTTGCCGACATTGCCGGTGTTCAAATCTTCATACCATTGTACTCACATGAATACAGTGTCACTGGGCAAACACTTTCAGGTGAGATCGTGACAGCCAGGTAGGGGATGGTCTTTTTATAATCCCCTCCCCATGTACTTGGAACTTTTTAAGTGTGTTTTTGTGCTTTCCTCTACTTCTTATGTGTTTCTTTTGCTTTTATTTTTGCCTTTCCAGCACTAGCGTCTTCAGGCAAGAATCGGTGAGGTCTTGAACCAGGAAGTGAGCAGAGCTCCGTTCACTCTCCGTTAGTGCCTGGGCTGCCTGTGAATGCTGCTAAAGGTTGGTCTGATCAAGGGGGTTCTTTTGCAGGCATAAAAACATTTTAAAATATGCTGGCAAAAGAACATTAATGAGGGGTGTTCTGATAAAGTCCTTAGGCTTGGTGTGTTTTATTTGAATGGCATAGTCTGTCCATCTGCAATTGATTCTTAAGAGTAAGGATGTAATTCTTTTTCACTAATTTTCTATTTTTAGCCATGTTTCTTCCTGCTGCAAGAAAAACTTTGAAAGCTGTGCAGTTTTAGAAGCCTATTCGTAATTTGGGACTTACTCTGCACAAAATTCGCAAGTGATTGTTTTTGCACAGGAAATAGCATTTTCTGTGCATATATATATATATATATATATTCCTACCTGTTTCCTATGCAGAAAATGATGTTTTCAATGCAAAAATCATGTTCCAATTTTACACAGAATAAGTCTCGAACTGTAAAGATTCTTGTCAGTCCAGGATTCTCCTTATCAAGGTTTTCACTGTTCGAAAAACACATGTTTCTATATTTTTTAAAAAAATATTTTCGAAGATAGGTTGGCTCTGTATCCACAGGGGATATGTTCCCAGGCTTGTTATTTATAAGTGAAACTGTGGACAATAACAAACCATGACAGAATACCATAGAACTATGCTGGAGGACCTAGAAAATGCCTAGAAAGGATGCCCCATCTGGAGGTCCTCCAGCATGACTCTATGGTCAACTTCCAGCACACTGTTGCTTAGAGAGACCCTGCAGATGCCTAGAGTAACCTTTCCCCCAACCACAGTAAATGAAAGCACAGCTATCAATACCATGGATACAGGAGGGGACAACCTGTATTCTTTCCATCCCTACTTAAGATATCTGGATTATTGATATCTCCAGGGGCTGCCCCCTTGTACCATCATCAGGGCTTGCTTGCTGTGACATCGTAAAGAGTCATCACTGTGTCTTAGCTTTTGGCCCTGATTGGTACAACCCTGATGTGGCAAACCCTAGTCAGAATGCAGTCCATGGAAGCTCCTTGTTCTACAGCTTTGCAAAATCTACAATACACAGACTAAATGGAGAAACAGCAATTTAAAACAATATACTTAACGGTGCCTTTCAAAAGACTTATGAAAAAAGTTAATTATACTACAAACGATTAAGAAATAGCTATACAATAGGTATCTACAACAGATGGTTCAATTTTAAAGACAAGTGATTCAATTGGCTTCCAAGTTAGTCAAATTTTACTCTCAAAATGCAGAAAACAAATGTCTCCTCAGCCTTGTCAATCTGTAGAGTAAAAGTTGCGGGTAAAAGGGAGGGAAAACTTATTTTATTGTTACTCCTGTCAAAAACAGCAAAGAAACATAACGATTTAAGAGCCACGTGATGGTAATTGCTGTGGGGTTCTCCCCCCACCCAGTTCCTGACAATAAACATAAAACTAAAAAACTCTATTAAAAATCATTTTGCAAATTTGTATGCCTTAACAGTCATGACTGAATAAGTGTTAGCCCCCCCCCTCCTTTGGTATATAGAATGCTTTCTTGTCATCTTATAAAACTGTCAGAAATAAACTATATATAGAGAGAGAAAAAGTCAAGTTTCTTTTTCTAGTTCAGTTGGAATTATTTGTTTGTCACTTCATTCCCCCCTCCCCTTTCCCTGCTTTACAATACTAAATTGCTGCATTCTTAGACAACTTTCTTTGTTGTTAAGAAGATCATTATTGTACACAGCTCTCCAACGGGTCTAACATTCTCTTCAAGTCAATCAATAGCTCACAGTTTCAAGATCTCTTTAGGCAATTCCATTTTTGGAAAACCTCTGAATTCCCAAAATGAGGTGCAGCACTTGGGAGAAGCTTCTAGAAGCATGGGGATTGTACTCTATTTTTTTTTAAGTGTTAAGTCTCTTTCAGCATGAAAAGAATAACGATGAAGGTCAAGATTCCACATCACAGTCTACTGGTTTGTCTAGATGGGCAATTTACTCCATCTTGCCCCATCTTAGAGCCCAGTCCAGATGATGCAGGGCATTTGCCCTGTTTTGCCCCTGGGCAGTCCTCACAATTTATAGTTTTACAAGGTCTTTAGCCTTCTCTGCCAAAGAATGCTGGTGCCTCATAGAATCATAGAATTGTAGAGTTGGAGGAGACCACAAGGGCCATCCAGTCCAACCCCCTGCCATGCAGGAATCACGATCTTAAGGGACAGAAATACATCCAGCTGTAGAGTTCCTGGTTCTAATTCTGCCAGTTCCATACACAGGAGCAGAGAATGAAACTAAATCTGCTTGAGATTCCCAATCATAAGCACAAAGCTGTTTTTAATGACTATAATTTGAAAATGTCGCACTTACATAAATTGTGTGTTCGTGTGTGTGGCTGAAATTTACCCATGCCTAAATACCCCAATGCTATCTGATCTTGGAAGCTAATCAGGGTCAGTTCTGGTTAATACTTCAATACGAGACTGACAACGAATACCATGTCACCAAACTACAAATCCCAGGATTCTGTAGGATGGACCCATGGCATTTAAAGTGGTGACAAATTGCATTATTTCTACAGTGTAGATGCACCCAAGGAGATTGAAAGAAGGGTGAAATTCCAAGAAAGGGGCAGGCCAACCAGTTTTACCCCTTTCCACACCCATGCTTAGCCTTTGTCCCAAACACCACCAGCATGCATTTACTAACAGATTGCTAAATCATGGTTATTCTCTGAGGATGCTGGCCACAGATGCAGGTGAAATGTCAGAAAGAAACTATTCCAGAACACAGCCTCACTGCCTGGAAAAAAACCAAGGAAAATATAAAGATTGCTAAAGTGATTAATTCCTACATCTAAACAGCTTTTAGTAAAACATAACAAATGGATCTTCTGATTCAGGTTGGTTTTACAGTGAGTCAGGAATCTAAATTTAAGGTTTCAATCTAAAATTTAGATCCCTTTCAGGTGTCCTTGATATTTTCTGTAACTCTAGGTCCAAAAGTAGCCACTATGGCTTCCATGTTTCCCTCTGTCCAAAGGGTGGGGGGGGGAGGAATTCAGTAGCACAGATTGCTTTGAGTCATGACATTCTTTGTGTTTTGATGAGAGGGGAAAAATTAACCCAACTGCATTGGGTTTGAGGTGGGTAGGGAACTTCTTAAAATAGTAGAAGCGATAATAGTCTATTGATCTGCTTGTTGTTATTGGAGCCTTAATGGAGGCAATAAACTAATGAGATACATTGTGGCAGGGTGACAACCTACTCCAAAAGACTAATTAAATGAGACGTTCTCCAATGACACAACCAAAGAGACAGGCCTTCTGCGCATGGGGTGAGGGAGTTGCCACATTATTCATCCAAAGCAGCCATGATGAGAGTAAAACTCTCCTCCAATAGTCTTGTGTACAGGAAAGAGCAGTATGTTTCATGGTGCTCCTTTCAAATGCAGTGTCACTTTTGGACTCTGGGATTACCAGTCATGTGGCCACTCCAGTTAATAGGAATCAGAGAAACATGCCAGCTAATATTTCACATTTTTGCTCTGTGCCTCAGCATTTCAAGACTGGCCCTAACATTATAATACACCAGTTGCCTCGGCCTCATGGAAATGTCTTGTGAAATGGCAGGTAATTATTACTTTCTTAAACTATTAAATTAATTTTTTATTGTATGTGTCTTGTCATGTGTGCCTCTGATATATCAGCAATGTGAGAATATTTGGGGAGGGGTCTCACACACCTACAACTCAGATGGAAATGTCTCAGCCATTCTCCCTGAACACTCAGCCACTCTATATAAGCCAGGCAGCAAACACTTGTCAGATGCTAGAAGCAATGTTGGTCACTCACTGTGTGTGAAAGATACCTCAGCCAGCTCGAAGCTATATAGCTCTTAGCTATATAGATAGATGCTGTGTTGTAGTAGTTAGCCATTGTTAGGCCTGCTTGCTAGCCAGTCTGGACATGAGCAGAGGGCATTTTGGGGGAAACCTGATTGTGGCTGGAATATGATGGATACCATCTGCGGGAAGGCTCAAGGCCATTGAGCCTGGAAAAGAATTAGGGAGTTAGAGCATGGAATGGGAAGACTCCAATTAGCCAGGTGGGTGGGGGAATGTGAAACCTAGACAAGATAGTAGTGCTGTGCTTTTGGCCCACTTGCTTCAGATCTGTCAATAACTTGATGCCATTCACTTTAATGCCTTGCAACAAAGCATTTGAACTGATTCCTCTTGTTCGAGTGATTGAAGCTTGACGGGGTTCATCACACCTACCTTGGACATTCTTCTTCATTAACAGTGTTTGCCAACTTGACCACACTTGAATGTTACTTGGCCACATGTGTCCCAGCTTTCATCTGTAAAATATTGGCAGACATGAGGGTGATTTATGATATCAGCTATGACAACTAAGGCTGGCTACATTTGCAGTCCGCTGCCTTGGACACCTTCTAGTATAGTGTCTAGATCAAGGGAAGAAATAGTGACACTCTATTCTGCTTTGGTCAGACCTCACCTGTTATACTGTGCCCAGTTCTGGCCACCACAATTCGAGGATATTGACAAGCTGGAACGAGTCTAAAGGAGGGGAACCAGAATGGTAGGAGATCTGGAAGCCATGCCTGATGAGGAGTGACTTAGGGAGCTGGGTATGTTTAGTCTGGAGAAGAGAAGGTTGAGAGGTGACCTGATAGCCATGTTTCAGTATTTGAAAGGATGTCATACTGTGGATGGAGCAAGAATGTTTTCTGGACTCAAACTACAGGAAAAGAGATTCCACCAAAACACTAGAAAGGACTTCCTAATGGTAAGAGCTGTTTGGCAGTGCAATACACTGCCTTATAGTGTGGTGGAGTCTCCTTCTTTGGGGGTTTTTAAACAGAGGCTGGATGGCCATCTGTCAGGAATGATTTGGTTGTTTATTCCTGCATGGCAGGGGGTTGGACTGGATGGTCCTTGTGGTCTCTTCCAACTCTATGATTCTATGATAAGAGCAATCTCTTTAAGGAGGACTCATGGCCATGCTATTGAGTATACTTCCTGTGCATTTTAAAGGGCTCAAAGCCTCAGAAGCCCTGGTGAAACTGCCCTGTGATGGCTAGCATTGTAAAGAAAGGATTCCATGGTGGAATGATGGAGATCGTTTTCTTCTGGATTCCCATGGTTTGCCCTTATCTTTCAGCTTCACACATGCCAGTGGGCATGTCAATGTGTTAACCCAGGGTCCATGTCCCTGCACTCTCAACTGGTGCCTAATCTGGCTGCCTGAGAATCCTGCTGGGCAAAGTTTCAAATAATAACGCTTATAATGATTTCATAATTTCTGAGGCTTGTTAATACCTGCTAGACTTGCCAGAACCTCAATCGCTCCCCAGTCATGATTTGAAAAGTTCATGCTCCATTAAAAATAGTTATTTAATACAATAATCATTCAATTAAAAACCTTTTGAAGCAGCTGCCAGACCATATTTGTATCAATACCATATTTTAATTGTTGAAAGAGGGCAAAAGACTGACTCACCAACTGTGATTTTTTTTTCACAAAATGTTCTTGTAGAATTAAGTCAGTCAAGTGATGGTGCTCCCAGAGGGATGTCAGAAAGCCCTCTGGCAGAAATAATGAGCACAAAATTTGTGGGACAGACTCAGTCTCCTTTCCCAAAATTGGAGATGCAATCCCATATAGAGGGATGGGAGGATCCATGGCTGAGATCTTATATCATGGGGATGGGTTGTAACTTTACCCTCAAGATCCTACATGGCACAGCATAGTGCAAGAGTTCCACAGGCAGAACTCCACTACAGTTCCCACTCACCACCCTTGCTGTGATCACTCCCCTGAGTGGCTGGGAGGCCCCAGTGGATCTTGATGGATGATGTTGCTCTGCTCTCAACCTCAAACAAGATCCAGTGTTTCAAAGTCAGGAAGCCATGGAAGAAAGAGGTGTCTGATGTCAAACAGTCAGGGTCAAGAAAGCTGTAAATCAGAGTCAGGTTTCCAGGGAGTCACAATAGCTAAGTCCTTAAACAATCCAGGGGTCATAAATCCAATGAACACACTTGCATAAGCTGACCTCACCTGGAATACTGTGTCTAGCTCTGGGCACCACAATTCAAGAAGGATATTGAGAAGCTGGATCGTGTCCAGAGGAGGGCAACCAGGATGGTGGGAGGTCTGGAAGCCATGCCTTATGAGAAGTGGCTTAGGGAGCTGGGTATGTTTAGCCTGTAGAAGAGAAGGTGAAGAGGTGACATGATAGCCATGTTTAAATAAACATTGGAAGGGATGTTATATTGAGGATGGAGCAAGCTAGCTTTCTGCTGCTCCAGAGACTAGGGCATGGAACATTGGACTCAAGCTTCAGGAAAAGAGATTCCACCTAAACATTAGGAAGAACTTCCTGACAGTAAGAGCTATTCAGAAGTGGAATTTACTGCCTCGTAGTGTGGTGGAGTCTCCTTCTTTGGAGGTTTTTAAACAGAGGCTGGATGGCCATCTGCAGGGCAGGGGGTTGGACTAGATGGCCCTTGTGGTCTCTTCCAACTTTATGATTCTATGACCTGTCAAGAGGGAGACTAGAGGTGTACTCAGCAAGGCAGTGGGTGCTTTCAACTGCCTTATGTCGGCAGCATGTTCAGCCAACACCTAGATCTCAGGCAGTATTTAGGAAGAGCATTCTACAACTGTGCTCCTTCCTATGCTTTAATTTCAGCCAGGGCCGGTTTAAGGGCCTTGCAGCACCTGTAGCCACAGGGGAGCCCGTCATTGTGGGGGGCCCATCGTAAGCCTCCTCCTGCAAAAAAACATTTTTAGTAATAATCTGAATATCCTGTACTGTGAATAGGTTAGATTAGGTTAGGTTACATTGACCTGAAATAAACATGCGGGGCCCCCAAAATAAAGCGTTGCAAGGAGGCCCAAAATTCCTTAAACTGGCACTGATTTCAGCCATTCACTTCATCTGTGGAGGATAGTCTGAACCAGATGCCTCAGCCTCCACATTTCTCTGGGCCTATGGGGGGGGGGTCTTCTCCAGCTCCTCTTTCTGCTCTGAACCTGACCTGACCTGCTGAACAGGAGGACTTGGCTGGCTATCAGGTCTGCTGTAGCTCCTCCAAAGATATTGAGAGGGCATGACAGATGTCATCAGTCTGTGTCTGGCTATGGAGCATGGCCAGATGCTTCTTCAATCCCCCTCTCACTTGCCACCAACCACAGAATGGCATGGGGGGGGGGCTATCAGAACAAACCCATGAGTCTGGCAGGTGCTTTGGTCATTGTGGAAGAAGGAACCAATGTTAACTGCCACAATGATCAAAACACACACACACAAGCAGATGATGGACCTGGGCTTGAGCATGATACTAACAGGATGCTAACCAATGAATTACTCAACAGTTGCACAACACCATCTCACTAGTGAATTTCTGTGTTGGGCAACTGAATGCAAAACCAAATGTATGTTTGAATCTGCATATGCGACGCACAATGTGTAACCATGAGCAATGGGACTGCGTGTGCAACTCCAGTTTAGCAACCCTGCACAGGGGGCAAAAAAGTCCAGCTGCTTTCATAGGAGAACTTAATGCTTGCCCAAGGCACCAATGGGATTCCAGCTGATGTGTTTTTATGAAATAGAACCTGAGCTGAAATCAGCAATCAAATCCATTCCACATCTGTGCAGAAAGTGTTTTTTTAGTCATTGCTGTCAACAGATTTTTAAAGGGTGATTAAACAAAAAGGAAAGACACTACATTAATGGCGGAGAATAAGTGTTGCACACAGAAGATCCTACTTTTTAAAAAATGTTTTATTGTTGCATATTCTGGTTGCAAAGCATTATTTTCAGCAGACTTACAGGCAAAAGACAATGAAAAAAACAAAGAAATGATCATAGAATCATAGAATTGCAGAGTTGGAAGAGACCACGAGGGCCATCCAATCCAACCCCCCTGCCACGCAGGAAATGATGTGTAGGTGTGTAGCTGGAAGGGGGGGTGAGGATGCTGCCCTTGATAAAAACTGCCCCTCAAATGAAATTTTTCATCAGTATCCACATTTCCAGCATCGCAGAGGGTGAGACATTAAACAATCATTCACTCTTCTATTTGTTCACATTCCTTTGGCCATTTTGCTGCCCGTATGCGCAGTCAAGTGTATGTCTGGATACTCAACTAAAGTTTTCAGTTACTGTAATGCTAGAAATTTGGGGACTAAAGGAAAATTTCATTGAGGGACAATATTCATAATATTGGGGTGTTGCTATTAATTGTCCTCGAGTTGACCCCAACTCATGGCAGCCCCATGAATGAGACCTCTCCAAGACCTCCTGCCTTGAGTCTTTCCATCCAAAGTGCAGCCTTCCTTTCTTTTTCCCTCCACCTTTCTTAGCATTATTGACTTTTCCAGTGAGCCATGTCTTCTCACGATGTGACCAAAGTACAACAGCCTCAATTTAGTACCAAAGTATGACAGCCTCAATTTAGTAATGCCACCATTTCTTTACACACACACACACACACACACACACAACAGCTATACACCTGAGAGAACCTCTCCAGTTCAGAAGTCATTGTTTCTCCACTCCCAGTGACGCCAATAAAACATCTACCTGGCTGTTCTACTAGATTGTTATTGTTGTTGTGTGCCTTCAAGTCATTTTCAACTGATGGTGATCCTAAGGCAAACCTATCATGGGGTTTTCTTGGCAAGATTTGTTCAGATGGGCTTTGCCCTCTGAGGCTGAGAGAATGTGACTTGCCCAAGTTCATCCCGTGGCATTCTGTAGCTGAGTGGGGGTTCATACCCTGGTCTCCAAAGTTGTAATCCAACGCTCAAACCGCTACACCACACTGGCTCTCTGTTCTGCTGGAGACCTCTTCAGAATTTCAGTTGATAGTCTGTCAGAAAAGTGTTTCCGTTTTAGTTATTCATATATGGAATAAATGGGCACCAAGGATCTGTAAAATTGTTAATTGCCTTTCCCACTCTTTGTTTGCACATAAGTTTCTTTGATAAAACCCTTTTTATCTATGTATCCAAGTGGTTTCAACATCCAGAGTTTTTTAGCATCCGGAAACCTCCATCCATGCCACAGTTAGTAAAAGTGATATCAGAGCAGCTTAAAGTCTTCATGGCACATCTGCAAGAATTTGCCACATAACTACCTCTGCAAAGGGTGTAGCAGAGAGCAAATGAGGTCATTCACCTCTGCAAATAAGACTTCTGCCTCCCCAATGACATTTTCCTTCAGTCCCCAAATTCCTTGCATTCCAGAGGACAAATTATTGATAAATCATCCACACCTGGAACTCTTCTATTGCCTGTGGACTTTATCAGACATGTGAAAAAGTGCATTGTAAGGATGCAATGATAACACAAAAGGGTGAAATTATCAGGTGTCATCATTGTCCAGACATTCCAGGGGCATAGCATGGGTGTGAATAAGGCATCACTTTTTATCGAGGGCTTAGCCCATCAATAAAATAGGGACACCTCATCCACCCCAGCGCTATGCCCCAGGAACAGCTGAGGATGCAAGCGTCTGATAATTTTGCACTTTGGGTTATCGTCCCAACCTTATGATGCAATTTGGGATGTGTGGGGTTTTTTTGTTTTGTTTTGTTTTGTTTTTGGCCATATTTTCCAGCATCTGATAAAGTTCTGTGTGTCACATTCTCTTGCTAACTTTCTGGGTCCCTTTTCTATGGATGTCTAAGCTATATTTCTAGGTACTTAACTGCAGTTTTAAGTTACTGCCATGCTAGAAATTTGGGGACTGGAGGAAATTTTATTTGCAGAGACAGGATTCTTATTTGGGGCAGGGAGAAATGCCCTCAATTTCACCCCCACCCCATAGCTACACCCCTGGCCTCTGTTCAGATAAGTGCAAAGAGTAACATAATGCAGCTGTGTAAAGCGAAGTTTCATAGTACAACAAAATGCATGCCGTGGGCTTGCCCTGAGGGACTTTTGCATGTTTATCTTCTGAGAGATTAAGCGATAGAGAGAGAGGAGACAGTGTTCTTTTTGCTACTATAAATATTTCTTGGTTATTTTGATCCATAAACTCACTCATTCTAAAGAGCTAAAAATATGCATGTTAACTTATCACTAGGTAGCTGGTTACTTTTTGCAAGATGAGTTGGAATGATGGTGTTTGTCTGTCTGTCTGTTTGTTTGTTTGTTTGTTTGTCTGTTTGTTTTTTGCCATTGTTGTAAATCCACTACAGTTGTCCGTTCATATTCTCTGGGGTTTGGTTCCAGGACCCCCCATGGATACCAAAATCTATGAATACTCAAGTCCTATTATATGCAATGGCAGAGTAAAATGGTATCCCTTATATAAGATGGCAAAATCAAGGTTTGTTTATTGGATTATTATTTTAAGACTATTTTGAAGCTGTAAATACTTAAATCCATGGATACGGAGGGACAACTGTACTTTTCAGTGGAAGGGGATCAAGTTTTCTACCTGTTACTCCTGAATAGGTGTAGGTGTGGTGATGGCTGAGTCTGAGCCATAGGAAAGGGAGGGGGAAGGTTATATGGGTGGCTGCCTCATGCTGCACCCAGGAAGTATCACTTTATAATAATAATAATAATAATAATAATAATAATAAAATTTTATTTATATCCCGCCCCTCTGCAGCGCAATCGGGGCGGCTTACAATATAAAAACCCCATAGTCACAATACCCTAGCCCACCCACCCCTTAAAATAATATTAAATTACAAAGGATTAAAAACATGGATTAATTAAAATATATATAAATTAGAAGAAAAAATTTTTTAAAACATACAATCATAGCCTAGAAAGGGCAGCTGAGTCTTGGGCCGGGATAATTATTCAGGAAAGGCCTGCCGGAAAAGATCCGTCTTGACAGCTTTTTAAAAGCTGTCTAAGGTGGTAATAAGACGGATCTCGTCCGGCAGGCCATTCCATAATCTGGGAGCAGCAGCAGAGAAGGCCCTCTGGGAGGTCACCGACAGCCTTGTTTTCATAGGCTGTAACAGATTCCTCCCAGAGGACCGAAGTGTGCGGGGAGGGTCGTACGGAAGGAGGCGGTCCCGGAGGTAAGTTGGACCCAAGCCATGTAGGGCTTTAAAGGTCATAACCAACACCTTGTACTGTACCCGGAAACTAATAGGCAGCCAGTGGAGAGCTTTTAGCACCGGTGTTATATGCTCTCTTCTGGAAACGCCAGAAATCAACCTGGCTGCCATGTTCTGGACTAGTTGAAGTTTCCGAGTCAAGCAGAAGGGTAGCCCCATGTAGAGCGCATTACAGAAATCCAGACGGGAGGTTACCAGTGCATGTACCACAGTTTCGAGGTCCCTAGTTTCCAGGCAAGGGCGCAGCTGGCGTACCAGCCGAAGTTGATAACAGGCACTCCTGACCGTCGCATTAACCTGATTAGTCATCTGGAGCGACGGGTCCAGGAGCACCCCCAGACTGCGAACACAATCCTTGGAGGAGAGTGTAGTTCCATCCAGGATTGGAGTTTGTATTCCCAGACCTGGTTTTGGGCCTGTAACTGTTAGTACCTCCGTTTTGTCTGGATTCAGTCTCAATTTGTTTTTCCTCATCCAGTCCATTACTGCTTTAAGACAATCATTCAGAGGAGAGATGCCATCTGAAGTCGAAGCCGATGACCGAGACATGGAGAAGTATATCTGGGTGTCATCCGCATACTGATGACACCGCATTCCATGCCTCCGAATGACTTCTCCCAGCGGCTTCATATAGATGTTAAATAGCATCGGGGACAGGATGGCACCCTGAGGAACGCCACAGTTAAGCTCTATTCTAGTAGAGCAACTGTCCCCAAGCCTCACCCTCTGGGATCTGCCCGAGAGGAAGGAACGGAACCACTGCAAAGCAGTGCCTCCAATTCCTAACTCCCTCAGGCGATCCAAGAGGATGGAATGGTCTATTGTATCAAAGGCCGCTGAGAGGTCCAAGAGCACCAACAGGGTCACACTACCCCTGTCGATACCCAAGCGGAGGTCATCAGCCAGAGCAACCATGGCAGTCTCCACTCCATAACCCGTCCTAAAGCCAGTTTGAAATGGATCTAGATAATCGGTTTCATCCAAGACAGCTTGGAGTTGGGAAGCGACCGCCCTCTCAATCACTTTGCTTAGAAAAGGCAGCAAAGAGACTGGCCTATAGTTGTTCCTGTCCAAGTGGTCCAGGGAAGGCTTTTTGGGGTCCAGGGAAGGCTTTGCAATATCTATGGCATTTTTCTTTGAATTTCCACAGTGCAGTATCTGAACTGGTCACTTGGGGGAACCAGAGAGCATTTTCTTGTTCACAGTAATAGCAGTGAACAAGATTAATAACAAATTAATAACAAATTATTAATAACAAATAATTCAGTGAGTCACCTTTCTGGACTGCAGTCTCAACCTGGTGGGGTATGTAATTAATTCCTTTTTTTAAAAAAATAGCATACCTCTTGAGTGGGAGAAAATTGCAATATTATGCTATCTGTATCTTTTGAATAACTCCCAGCTTTTGTGTGGCAGGAGTTGATGTAAAGAAGAATCATGCGCACTATTTCAAGTTTCTTGGAAAGACATGATAGAAATCCAATAAAAAAATGGCGAGTGTCCCAAATACACAGTGGTTTTTATTATCATCTTCCCCTCTTCTCTTATTTTGGGGTTTGGAATATGAAGTATATTGTCCTAAGCTACTACCAGTAAAACTGCACACTCCATGAATATTATTAATTGACAATCAAAAACCACAAGCCTTCTCAAGATGTTCTCTTTCAAACAGGCAGCTTTAAGACATGAAGAGATTTTTTAATCAAATGTTAATAATGCAGCATCTGTTAGTGCACTGTCAGCATCATACAATAATAAAAAGACAACACATGACGTGGCAATTCCCTTCACCCACCCTTTGTTCCCCTCAGTCCTATTCACCCAGCTGTGGAATTTCTACCAAACTGGAAAGATAGGTGAGTTATTGCCAGCAATGTGTGGAGTTGATGAAAGTTTCTGTTTTGCATGCATGTTTATGGAATTTTTGGGGGTGTACTATACTTCTCATTTGCAATATGCTGATCTTCTGTCTCAGAGAGAAAGAGAGAGAGAGACTCAGAATTAGACAAACATTTTGAAGAAACTAGAACCCTGTTAGTGACATTTGCAAACCTAATTCCACCTTATACCTGAGTACAGATTGAACCCCATATCCATTGATTCAGTATCCACACTTTCACTTATCCACATCTGAAAAAAAATGTTCTCTTTAGGCATTTCTAGGTCCTCCAATGTAATTCTGTGGTCAATTTCCAGCATTCATCTCACTGAAAATAATAGGGTTCCCTATTATCCACAATTTCAGATACCCACGGGGGTCTTGGAACTTATCCCCCATGGATATGGGAGCCAACCTGGATATATTTTTGTGGTTGTTGTGGAGGCTGGCATTCCCTTCCTCCTTCTGCAACAAACAATCCCCTCCAAGAACTCACCATGTCACTATGATAACATTCCCCAACAGCCATTCCATCTCTAGTGAAAAACACTGGGGATCAGCTAAGTGTCCGGCTATGTTTCCATATCCAGGCAAAGACCAATGACATCATTGGTTGAGACCTCCAGAGGAGCATGGCAGATTTTGGCAGAAGATGTCCTCGATCTGTGTCTGGCTATGGGAACATAGCCAGATACTTTTTTTTAATTCCGCCATTACCCATCCTCCACCAGCTATGAAAGGGCCATTGGCTATGGCATCCTCATGCTGAGTCTTGGGGTCTGATGGGGGAACCAGAGTAAAGTTCCTCACATGGAACTCTAATGCTATGATCAACTATGTAGGGTCTCATCCTATATCTGCTTTGAAGTCCATATTGAATATTTAATCATAGAATCATAGAATTGCAGAGTTGGAAGAGACCACGAGGGCCATCCACTCCAACCCCCTGCCATGCAGGAAATCACGATCAAAGCATCCCCGACAGATGGCCATCCAGCCTCTGTTTAAAGACCTCCAAGGAAGGAGATCCCACCATGCTCCGAGGGAGTGTGTTCCACTGCCGAACAGCTCTTACTGTCAAAAAGTTCCTCCTAATGTTGAGGTGGAATCTCTGTTCCTGGAGCTTGCATCCTTTGCTCCATGTTCAATCTCTGGAGCAGCAGAAAACAAGCTTGCTCCATCCTCAACGTGACACCCCTTCAAATACTTAAACAGGGCTATCATATCACCTCTTAACCATCTTTTTTCCAGGCTAAACATACCCAGCTCCCTAAGTCTCTCCTCATAAGTCATAATTATAACACGTATGGCTTGCAAGAGTGCATTATTGGCTGGTTTTCAATAGCTGAGAAGTTCTGTCCTCATCTTCAAAATAAAACAAAACTATAGAACAGAAAAAGCGAAATGTTTATAATTTTGCTTAAAAAAAATCACAATAGTAGAATGTGTACTTGTGGTCTGCCTCCCTCACACACATTAAATGGCTATAAAATAACTGGAGGTGAGGAATAAACCATTCAAAATGATGTAGTAAAAAAATCTGATGGCACAAGAGTAAATTCTGAAATGTAAAATGAGTGGCTGAAGAATATAATTCTACATCGCTGAGCATCGCAGACTGCAGAATATAGCATTGTGACACTAGCCATTATAGACTGGATAATATAGTGCTACACCACTAGGCATAAGAGGCTGAAGAATATAGCACTATGCAAATGGGTATTATAGACTGCTGGGCATTACAGGCTGAAGAATATAGCCCAATGCAACTGGGCATTATAGACTCTGAATATAGCACTACGCCACTGGCATTACAGGCTGAAGAATATAGCAGTATGCAACTAGGCATTACAGACTTCAGCATATACAGTAGGACCCCCTTATCCACTGGGGATTGGTTCGGGGGGGCGTGGATACTGAAAACCATAGATAATAGCAAACACCATTGAAAATAATGGGACTTCTGGTTTAAAATACCATAGAGTTGCCTCGGAGGACCTAGAAAATGGCTAGAGAGGACACATGTTCTAGGAAGACTCTATGGTAGGTGTGCTGTTTTGTGTCCCGTGGATTATTGAATCAGTGGGTCATGAATCAGTGGATATGGGGGTCTTACTGTAGTGCTATGCCAATGGGCAGTTTGGGCTGGAAAATATAGTGCTACACCTGTAGGCATCACAGGCTGCAGAATATAAAATCGCCCCACTTGGGCTTCATGAAAGAAAAGTAACCCAGAGTGAATGGTTTTGGCAATAGAGTTCTGCATTGACATGAGATGGCAGAGATGAGATGACAAGAAACCAGAGAGGAAGAAAGAGAGATGCAGTAGTCCAGGAAAAAAATGTGCCATGAAACCAACAAAGACGTGCTCACCAGTGCCCTTTTTAAACACGTTTTGTTCTCTTCCACCGCAAGTAGTTCATCATAACACTGTGGCTTTGAGATGCCTGCTCTGTAGATTCAATCTGTGACGCCAGTCAGTGTTTGAATGGATTTATTGTGCTGAAATGCAATTCCGCAGACATAACCTCCTCTATGGCCTGTCATTACTTATCATGCTAAATTTTGCTATGTTAATTCTACCTTACCTTTTTTTGATATTTTCGGACACAGTTTAAACATATTTTTTAATCTGCATACCAGTTGATGTCCACCTAAATTATCATTGCTTCCACAAGGTACTGTGCACAAAGAAGGGACAATTTATTATGCCAAAACATACCTTGAATTAATTTCAAAGATTTAATAAAGTTTCTTCTTGCATGCTTGTGTCCCATTCAATCACTCCTTCAGCTGCAAATTATCAAAGGTAAGAAGACAGATCAGTTTAGCCTCTGAAGAACCTTCTACCAGTTCAAAACTTCCAGGACTTCCATGTATGACATGTTACAGGTTGCAAAAACTGGCCTAAATCCAATGGGTTAAACCCAACTAGCATAGACGCATTGAACTGGTAGACACATTGAATAATGGGTCTAGCTCTATTTCAAACCAATGTCCCTCTTTTCTGAATAGATGCAAGAGTATGCCATTGCTGGAAAAGTTGGTGGAGTGTTTTTACTATGGTTGAAACTGGTGAAGTGATGTTTTTGGTTGGGCCTCTCAAAGGTTGTTACCTTTAAAGCCCTGTACGATCAGCTCCAGGTTTTCTAAAGGACTGAATTCTTCCACATGAGCCTGCCCATGTTTTGAGATCCTCTGCAGAGGCTCTTCTCTCTGTCCCACCACCGTTGTAGGTACCTCTGGTAGGAACATGGGAGAGGGTCTTTTTGGTGGTGTTGGGTCTCCCTCAGAAATATAGGTTGCCGCCACCCCCCCAATATCCATGGGGGATACATCCTGGAACTTACCGCACAGACATGAAACGTATAATAGTGAACCACCATAGAACACCATAGAATTGCACTGGAGGACCTGGAAAAATGCCCAGAGAGGACACCTCTTTAGGCATCTGGTCTGACTCTATGGCAGTTAACCATAGAGTCAGGCTGGAGGATCTCCTGATGCCTAGATAGACCATCACAATCTTATGGTCCTCCAGATGCCTAGAGAAACTCCCCCCCCAACCCTGTGTACGTGAAACTGTGGGTACTAATCCTGTGTAACCAAGGGGCAATCTGTACTAACAGGAGTGGGGTGTTTGGGGAGAGACTCAGCACACCAGCAGTTACTGCAGACCTAGCTGGTTGCATTGAACAATCAGCCTCCCTAGGTAAGACATGGAGCAAACATTCAACAGATGCTGGAAACAATGCTGATTGCATAAGAGGTGCCCAAGTGTCCGAAAGCCACTCCAGAGTACCAGCAAGTTAAACAAGAGCTAGGAAAGCAGCCAAGCTCCAGTGATAATTAATTAGGAAGAGCAAGCAAAGTTTCATGCCTAGGCACAGCAGCAATACAGGCAAAAGGCACACAGAGAAGAGTCCAAAACACAGTCCAAAAGTCAAGGCTTACAGAAGGCACGGCAAGGCAGCAAGGATTCAGGAAGCTTTCTCCAAGGAGATCAGTTGATCTCTGACAAAGCCTCCACTGCCTCTCCCAGCCTATATAAAGCAATTAAGGCTTTGCCAGGTGTTTCTTAATGAGCAACTTCCTCTCATAAATTCTCAGAGATTTCATTTGAGTCTGCTTTTGCGCTCGGTGCTGTGTAAACAATGGTGGAGGTCTGTCTCTTCTTCTTTGTCCTTATCCGAGTGGCAGGACTCTCTGCTGGAACTGATGCCAACCCACTAGGACCAGACTCTTCCTCTGCTTGAGCCTCTAGGTTGGCAGGGTTCCCTGCCAGCACAGGCATAGATAAACCTGTGCCAGGGTCTGTAGGGCCATTCCCTGCCATGTCCTCCTCCTCCTCTGACTCTACAGCCTCATCAGGCTCCTGGGGCATGACACCAAGCCAACTCAGAGCCTCTGCCTTGTTCTTGAATCCAGACTGCTCTACTGCAGCACACACACCCCATGTTGATTTTAGTTCCTTGACTTCTGACTGATACCCTGGCTCTCGATCTCTGAATTGTTTATCAGCCACATGGATTCTCAGTTTCCCAAATGGATTAGGGCAGGTGGCTGCTCCCAAGCTCAGAAACTCCCTTCTGAGAAAGGTTCGACTTTCACTTTCCTTGCTATCTGTCTGCAGACATATTAAGACTTTTTAAATTATTACTTCAGCAGGCCTTTGAAGACTGACTGTGGTCAAAGGTACTACAGAATTGTGCTGTACTGGCTGTTATTTTTTATTTGTTGATTTTAATAGCTATGTTTTTGACTTTTATTTTAATGCAATTTTATGGATAGTTCCATTTTATTTTTTAACTTTTGTAGTTGGTAGAATCTTAGAATCATTGAGTTGGAAGAGACCACAAAGGACGTCTAGTTCAACCCCAAAAATCTCCAAAGAAGGAAACTCAATCACATTGAGGCAGCAGCGCTTTGCACTGTCGAATAGCTCTTACTGTCAGGAAGTTCTTCCTAATGTTTAGGTGGAATCTCTTTTCCTGTAGTCTGAGTCCATTGCTGTTTATCCTAGGAGATTATCAGACACAGCTAATGTGGCCCCAGCATAATGCCACCATAATGCAGAAGGACTCCAATATCAGATGACGTTGTCCTTTTGGGTTCTACAGGCATTATGCTGGCATCTTTATTTATTGATGTCTGAAGCCATCAATAGATTCCCCCCCATTCCGTTTTGGTGCTGGCATTGCCGGCATGCGAAACCTTGGGCCATTTAAATCCTGTCCCTGCAGCGGGAATGGCTGATCCGGCACAAACACTTCCAGGTGAGATCAAGACATCCAGATAAGTTTTGTTCTCTTTATGAGCCTCCCTTGGTTACTTGGGACTTTTAAAATGTGTTTAGGTGCTTTGTGTAACCTTTAATGCTCTATTTTTTCTTTTTCCTTTTTAATTTCCCACACTCCTGTCTTCTCATAAGAACGGGCAGGATTATACTCCAGGAAGTGAACAACTCCATTAGCTCTGGGCTGCATGAACAACAGGAGAGAAGGTAAATGTGGTGAGGAGGGTTATTGTTTTGGGACAGGGGTGGGATTGGAGATTGTGGGACAGGAGTGCTTTTTGCAGTCCAATCTGATAATCTCCCTAATCTCTGGAGTGGCAGAAAACAAGCTTGCTCTCTCTTCAATATGGCATCCTTTCAAAGTATTTAAACATGGCTATCATGTCACCTCTTAACCTTCTCTTCTCCAGGCTAAACATACCCAGCTCCTCAAGCTTCATAGGGCATGCCTTTCAGATAGCCTGTATCCAAGCCATATTCAGCCAAGCTACTGAGTTGTCTGCATGGTTGTATGCAGTAGTTTGTGGCCCTTGGTGACATATACTACCACACTCTTCGAAGGTGCAGAGCATGATGTGCCAGTGGGTTGGTTTCCATTCATCGTTCCGCCCATTGCCATTCTTCTCTTTCTTATGCTATTTTTTTCTTCCTGAAACAATGTCATTGATTCCCCCCTCCTCCTGGCTGAACTTCAAAGTCTTATAATTATTCGTAAAAAGAGAGAGAGAGTGGGTGGGGGGAGCAAAAGTTGAGCAAAGCAGATGATTAAAGGACCTTATTAAACGCAACCTTGTAGAATTCTCCACATGAAAGCGGGCACCATTATGGCGGCTTATCCTTCTAAATGACACTCCGCTTTTGCAAACTCTCCGAAACCTGATTGGAGTGGCAAGTACTGAGTGATACCGCAAACCTGTTAATAACATGAAAATTAGAAGAGGCTCATGCAAAGAAGGGAGATTAATTTAGCCCGAGAACATCTCGCACAAATTGCAAAGTTGTGAATATGTTCCTGGATAATGAGCCTTCCCAACCATCAAGTCGCTTGTCATTTTCTGTAATTAATGTTAAGGAAGACTCCTTCCTGATGGTTCGTATTACTCATATACCAAGAAAATTTCTTCAGAGAAATAATTTACATTTATTATCATCGGTCTGTTTGTGTGCTTTATTTCGTGGTGGAGTAATTTATGGCAGAGCCGTTTCACTCGCCTTGATTAGTCACTTGTCAGCCTGAAATGTAATTTTTTGCTTTCGCTTTCTTTTCTGACGGCAACATCTAGAAACTGACAGTAGTGCAATTCTTTCTTCATATGTTAAAAAAACCCAACAGGAATATTTCTTACTTTTAACTTTTGATTAGAGACCCCCTCAAACTGCGACAAACAAATCTGTCAACTTTGTTTTCTCTCAATTTCTCGTTTTTCCAATCTGAACTTTTCTCAGATTTGAAATGAATTTTTTGAACAGCACAAAATTTCACTAGCGTTTTCATGTAGTTTTCTCCTGGTGCTTCTCTTGGTGCAAGAAATTGGTCAGGATCAGTCCCTTTTGCTCCTGCTCCTGCCATATTCACTAGTTTCCCTATGGCTTTGGTGTAGAGAGTGCATAGCAGTTTGCATAGGGGTGAAATGATGTATGTGTAATTGTTTGGGCTTTGCTTGGGAAAGGAGGTAGCAAGGCACCTGATATTAAGGGTTTAGGTTTTGAAGCTAGAGGGCCCTGGGAAGATGGTAACTTTTGGTTTAAGAAATGCTTGTGTCAGTGGATGATTGATAACCAATGAGCATGCACCCTGCCAGATTTTGTTTACTGTGAAATGCTTTAAACTTAGAATGTGTCCATTAAACTTTCAGTCTCAGCAATGACTTTATATTGTATGTTTACTGGATTTCTGACAATAAAGCTTTCTGTGGAACCCTGAAGCTTGACCTCTATGAGTCTGGGAATGCTGATACCTGACACAATTGTGCAAATACAGTGTATATAAGTTCACAAATATATCCAGTTTTGTGGACATTTTTCATGTGAAACTAATTGTTTCACAGAATTTGGAAACCTGAAACTTTAGAAGGAAAGCTGCATTCTGCTTCACCAGTTGTTTCAGAAGTAGGTAACATACCTAATGAAATTTCACTTTTCATACAAGCCAATGGAAAACACACAGAATATACAAAGGGAGTTCCAAGACAAAGTGTCTGAATGTGTTAATCCACCACTTTCCATGTAATGATGGTCAATCTCTTTCAAGCTTTTGTTAACACACAATGCACCATGTCTCAAAGACTTATCTGAGTCTTTCATCTGTCATTGTGTCCTTATCTGCATAGTCAACTTATCAGGTAAAGTGTATGCGTGCCATACATCAAGTGTCAGATTATTTCTTCCAATTTTTAGGTGGACTGCAGTTGTCAGGAGAGCCCTGAAAAATCAATAACAAGGTTATTTAGGGTTCCTATATCTTAATTACCTCTATTTTGCCTAGCCAAGAGGGGTTAGGAATTTTCAAGGTGAAAGGGTAGATGCAGATACATGGAAAGTCAAAGGAAAAGGAATGATCAGATATCAAATTGGGCATGGATGCTTGAATCAAAGGGCATCGATGCCCACCTCCGCACAAGCAGAGTTGGACATGTAGCACCATTTTATGTGATTGTGCATTATCAGAATGTGGTTTTTACATAGATGCTCATGGATGCACACAATGCATCCTATGCATTACACATGGTTATATTTTGCACATCTGATTGCACCACAATTACCGAAACCCAAAGGTTCAATTACAAAGGAATTTGAAATTAGAAGGAATAAAAATTCCAAAAAGAATGCTATGTTGCAATCTAACTTATACTGCAAATCACATGAACCAGCATGTTCAGCAAGGCATTTTGATTATGCATTTTTTAAAATGAAATAAACCTAGAAGAGGAGTTAGGTTGGCCCAAACTGCAAAAGAAAATCTTCAGACAAAACAATAATTATAAAGTATTATTTCTTGAAGGACATGCAAGAATGAAGAATGATTTTCAGTACTTCAGGGGAAATTATGGCAGACACACTTATGAAATCTCTAAGGAGGGAGGAATAGTAGTGGTTTGATTGTAAGACTACAAGACTGGGAGGCTGCAATTTTGTTTGCAAAATTGTAACTTGCAAAAAAAAATTAATACAGTACGGCTGATGTATCCACAGGGAATATGTTCCCAGACTTAACATGGATAGCAAAAATCACGGATAGTAGCAAACCCTATATTTCCTGCAGAAGCATACCATAGAGTTGCCCTGGAGCACCTCCAAATGCCTAGAGAGGTGTTCTCTCTAGGCATTTGGAGGTCCTCCAGTGTGACTCTATGGTATGCTGCCACCAGAGGTTTACCATAGAATCACATTGGAGGGATTATGGGAGGGGCAGTCCAAAAAGGCACTTTTCCCCATGCTCTGGAAGTTATAGCCTGCAGCATTTGGGGAAAAGGGACCAAGGTCAGATCTTGTGGGAGCAGGGAAATGCCTTCATCTCACCTGTCAACTTACAGTGACCCCATGAATTGCATAGGGTTTTCTTACCAGATTTTCAGACTACACTGTTATAGTGTTACTATTCCACTTTAATTGCTCTGGCTTCCTCCTGTGGAATTTTGGGGTTTGTAGTTTAGTGAGGCCTAAGAGCTCTCTGGCTGAGAGTTGCAAATGCCCTCCCTAAACTGCAAATCCCAGGATTCAACAAGAGGCAGCCATAGCAAATATAGTGGAATAGTAACACTATAACAGTGTTGTCTGAAAATCTAGTTAGGCAAGGAATACTCAGAGGCGGTTTTGCCAGTTCCTTCCCCTGAAATATAGCCTACTCTACCAAAAAGAGGACTCTGTGCTGAAATAAAAAGGTTGAAGGCTTTCTTAGTGGAAACAGACTGACAAATAAATACATCCACCTAGTGACCGCAAAGGAGCTCCAGGGTGGGGGATTAGTGTACTATTGCAAAGGAGTGCAGATACTATTGGGGTCATTTTCTCTCCCCCTCATTAGACACAGGGAGGCCGATCTGTGACATTAAAGCTTACACAGTGTAAGCTTTAATGAAAAGGTGGAGGAGGAAGATCACAATGTCCAAGTGCTGGCTCACTGAGCCTCCTACTTATGTGATAGGCAAGATTTATTCAGAGGAGGTTTTCCATTGCCACTGAGAGAGTGTGACTTGCTCGGTGGTCACCCAGTAGGTTTCCATGGCTGAGTGAATGAACCCCAGCCTCCCAGTCTTGTAGTCCTACAATCAAACCACTACTATGGTAACCCCCTCTCTATTGACGCACCCTTGTCGTGGGAGAGAGGCTTGCGTACCCTAATGATGTTTTGAGCTATGCTGGCGGTGGCATAATAGCCACTGGTAGGGTCTCCCATGCCAGACAGGTCAAAACCGAAGGGTCTGACAAAGTGCGTCAAAGGGCAGGATGGGCTCTCTAGCCTTGTGGCAACCGTCCTAGGAGAAGGAAAACTCCAATCCCAAACCCGGGCAGATGGTGCTCGTCCAACCCTGTAAGGTCAGCCATCTAAGAGAAGGAGACTCTAATCAAACCTACGGCCCGAGGACCTCGCTGCCACGTCCATGCTTGCAAGGCCACGGCAGATGAATCTCTGGTTTAAAGGGTGAGGCCAGTTCTGTGCACGCTGCACTCCACCAGAAAAATCCATTGCACGGGCTCGAATGGTAACCCTCTCCTAGGATTTTCTTTTTTAAAAAAAGTCTTGGCAAGATGAATTCAGAAGGCTTTGCCATCACCTTTCTCTGAGGCTCTGAGAGGGTGACTTGCCCAGAGTCATCCAGTTGTTTCCGTGGCCGAGCGAGGATTCGAACCCTGGTCTCCCAGAGTCCTAGTCCAACATTCAAATCACTACACCATGCTGGCTCAGTTTCGACACTGTCTACATTTAAACTTGTACCCCTGTTGATTTCTTTGATTTCTGAGGGGGAACCATGTCCTGAGAGCCCATCCAAGATGTTGAAAATCACTAGTTATGTTACTGGGAAGACAAGAGACTGAAATGATGAGACATCCCCAATCTCGAAGCTTTGATTTAATTTTGGGTTTCAGGCAGCTGTTTCTCATTACCCGTTTGGTTGCCTTGGTCCCTCAACAGCGTCGGTACAGGTGCTACAAGCAAACAGTCCCCCCTTTCCTCTCAAAGCCCAGATGGTGCAGAGTTTAGAAAGTCACCCCCATACAAGCCAAGGTCAGCTTCCTTTCTACCTTAAAGGGCCTACATCCATCTTATTTTTTCTTCTTTCATCAAATGCTATGAAACAAACATAGATTACTCTGAAGGCATTTTGTTCCATGGGTTCCCCCCTCCATTCTTTGCCATTACCATTTTTTTTTAAAGAGTTAAGGATATGATAAGGCCTTTTTTGCATTTCAAAAAGTCAAGCTATTGTCTAGATAGGTTGTAATCCAACATTGTGTTTCTCTGAAGGAGCAGATAAGCCAAAGAGGAGGTAATTCAACAGGGGGTCCATCAGAGTCTGACTCCCTCTCCTTTCTACCACTCTGTCTCCAGGGTAGGACATCATCTGTTGGACTTGGCCATCTATTGCCGTCATTCTCCAGAATCCTTTTGGTGACTGATGCCGGCAGAAGCGCTCTCACATCAATGGCTGCAAAGGTTGTGCAAGCCGAGTTCCATCAGCATAATGGTTGTGCAAGCAGCTGTGCTTTTTAAAGTGTTGTGCAAGTATATTCCTTAGCACACTTTGGCTGGAATTCAGGTAGACCACAGGTTTAAGGGTTCCTTACACATGCATATTCCCTTCCTCTCCCCCCTCCGCTGCACCTAGTGGTGCAGTGGTTAAATGCCAGTACTGCAAGCCACAATGTTATGAGTTCGATCCCAGAGGGCTCCAAGGTTGACTCAGCCTTCCATCTTTCCATAGATTGGTAAAAAAAATGAGCACCCAGCTTGTTGGGGACAATTATCTAACACATTATAAAACTGCTTAGGGAGTGCTTTGGCACTGATAAGCAGTATAGAAATATCAGTGCTATTGCTATTGCTACAGCTGAAATCCTGAAGCTACCTTGCACAGTCATTCCATGCTCCCATTCCATGCTTGGGTCCCTTCTGGGAGAAAGGCAGCATATAAATTAAATAAATAGACAAATAAATAAATAGAATTAAATTAGCAGACAGGAATGGACAAACATCTAGCAACCCTGCCCACCCCCAACCACCCCCTGCTGTTGCCACACACACAATGATTACTAAAACTTCATATTCACAGCCATGGCACTATTGCTATGGTCATAAATTTCCCCCAAAACCTACCTTAACAGCCAGTAGCCACATCAAGCAATGGAGATCTGTTCTGCTGCCAATCTGAGTGTGGCAGGATGGCATTTCTATCTCCTTGCCACCAGCTGGCACAGTTGCGATGAGGAATTGTAATGGAGGTTCTGCTTCTGATTGTCACAACCTTGCCAACTTGGGGTGGGGAAATTCAACTTAGAAGGAAGCATTTGAGCAGGATCAGCAATCAAAGAAAATAAATGGATTGGATTGCAGAAACCACAGTTTAAAACATAGATGCCCATTGTAAGTTGGGAACAAGGAACAGCCCTGAATAGAGTGGTGGAAAAGGAAAGCAAGGTTGACTCAAACATTTTTTTTAACAGTGAATCCTCTTTTTTTTTCTAGAGACTTGTCATCTTGAAGAGAAACATGGAAGCTACCTAGTAGGATGTACCACAACATGGTGCCCCAAGGTATAGCTAGCCATACCTGCTCAGTTTGGCTAGTACTGATGGTTGAGAGTTTTGAACAACTCCAAACAAAGCAAACCTATCTAACTGTACAAAATTGAGGGTTCAGCTCCCTGCTTGGCCATGGAAACCTACTAGATGACTATGGAAACCCACTGGGTGGCATGTTACACCATCTCGGCTTCAGAGAAGGTAATAGCAAACCCTCTCTAAACAAATCTTGCTAAGAAAACTCTGTGATAGGGTTGCCTCATATGTCAGAAGCAAATTGTAGACACTTAAGAAGAAGAACAGATTTCTGCAATAAACAGATTGGAAAGAACCTGAGATTTATTTTTAAAAATGCTTTAAAGAAAGTCAACAAATTCCTCTATTTCTAGTCCACCATTGTCAAGATGACTAACTTGTATGTCCTGATAAAACACAATCTAGAATTCACAAAAGAGCAATACCTTTATTGGTCAACCAAACCACACCAAAAAAAAAAAAAAAACATGATGCAAGGAGAAGCTGGCTTCTAATGGGTTCTTCATCAGGCAAAAGTTGTCCAAAAAATAAGGCAAGAGAAGTGATGGTGTTGGAGTCACAGTCTTACATGTTGTCTTAGATGTTGCTTGCGCTGTTGTGATGGATCTCATGCAGGCAAAGGCCACTCCAACTTCTTGGCCATGTGGGAACTGAGACAAAGGCAGTAAATTTAACTCCTTTAGTAGTTAAAATTTGAGCAGTTAAAAGTTAAAATTTAATTTCTGTATACCCTGATAAGAACAAATGTCAGGTGTAACTTTTTTCAAGAACTAATGATACACAGTCTCCCTATGCAAGTTTTTGAACTGCACATGGATCTTCCTCAGATCTGGAGGAAAGAAGCAGAAAGAAGGGTTTGTTCACACACAGAGATATATACACACACAAAGCAGGTGCTGTGGTGTGATTCAAATGAATGTGCTGGGTTCTGGAATGCCAATAAAACAAGGGAGATTTTTTTTTTTTTTAAGGAAAAGGACGATCCCATCAATTCCGATACAAAAGCTGTAATTGCAGGAGGCAATCTCAATATGCTGTGATGAAATAAGGGCCTCCTAAAAAAGGAGATAGAGGCTGCTGAGATTTGCAATAACAATTCAACACTGGGTGATAGATATGAATAAAGAGCAGGCACATAATGGCTCCCAGCACTCAGCATGGATACATCTTCATGTCTAGTACAAAGGAAATGGCACACCCCTTCAAAACCTGACAACATTTGGAATGTGAGTCCACTGTGCTTCCTGTTGTAAGAATAGGAGGCCACCATGCTTTCTGTTTTAAGAATGGTAGGCCACTGTGCTTCCTGTTTTAGGAACAGAAGGCCACCATGCTTCCTGTTTTAGGAATGGGGGTGTGTGCTTCCTGTTTCAAGAATGGGAGGCCACTGTGCTTCCTGTTTTAGGAATGGGAGGCCACCATCCTTCCTGTTTTAAGAATGGGAGGCTACCGTGCTTCCTGTTTTAGGAATGGATGGTCACTATACTTCCTGTTTTAGGAATGGGGGGCCACTGTGCTTCCTGTTTTACAAATGGGAGGCCACCGTGCTTCCTGTTTTAAGAATGGGAGGCCACCGTGCTTCCTGTTTTATGAATGGGAGGCCACCATGCTTCCTGTTTTCAGAATGGGAGGCCACGGTGCTTCCTGTTTTAAGAATGTGAGGCCATCATGCTTCCTGTTTTAGGAAAGGGGGGCACCATGCTTCCTGTTTTACAAATGGGAGGCCACCGTGCTTCCTGTTTTAGGAATGGGAGGTCACCACGCTTCCTGTTTTATGAATGGGAGGCTACGGTGCTTCCTGTTTTAGGAATGGATGGCCACCATACTTCCTGTTTTAGGAATGGGGGGCCACTGTGCTTCCTGTTTTACAAATGGGAGGCCACCGTGCTTCCTGTTTTAAGAATGGGAGGCCACCGTGCTTGCTGTTTTAAGAATGGGAAGCCACTGTGCTTCCTGTTTTCGGAATGGGAGGCCACGGTGCTTCCTGTTTTAAGAATGTGAGGCCATCGTGCTTCCTGTTTTAGGAAAGGGGGGCACCATGCTTCCTATTTTACAAATGGGAGGCCAGTGTGCTTCCTGTTTTAGGAGTGGAAGGCCACTCTGCTTCCTGCTCTAAGAATGAAAGGCCACCAACCAGTTTTCCCATTTGAGACTGTTCCACCCCCCCCCCGCAGCACACACACACACACACACACACACACACTTTTGAATTCCACATAATTGAGGAGACTCCATTTCCTTCCAACATACCTCTTCCTATCGTGGTCTCTGATGCCCCTTCTCCCAGCAGCATGCAACTAGAATTAAACTCTCATGAGCTAAAAGAAGTGTGAGGTTGTCACACTCTGCTTACATGATGCTGATATGGAACTTCTAGGGTGAAATAATGTCTTCTCATGGGGAGGACATCACCTCCTAACAAATACATCTTTGTCCTGGAAGAAGATTTTTTTTTTTTTTACATATTTGAAAAATGTAAAGCAGCCGTCCACCCAATTGGTTAATCTGCCTGCTTCACTTTGTCTCCTGCTTCCTCTAACCCTACCTCAAAGCAATTATATTTCTCTGGAGATATATTAACAATGTTGTCACATGCATTAATGTTGTCCATGGGGGCTTTCTTAGTTTTAATTCTACTTCTTCTTCTGGATCAAATCGACACCTTTTTAGCTGCACGAACCCCTTATTCCTTCCATTTTGATCGTTCTTCCTGGAAGGGCTCATAAATTATGTTTATTTTGTTATAATTCCTCCCTTGTCAAGAGTTGTAAATAAAGAGGTTACCGCTGAAATTACAGGAAGGCTGCCGAAGGTATACGAGCCTTAAATACCGCATTTGGGTGATTTGGGAGGGGGGGCTTTGCTCATGGAATTGGGTAGTGGGATCTGTTACTCTCCATGTTAGGACGCACTGTCCCTGCCTTGGCATTTGGTCCATTTAACTCCCGGCTCCTCTATTGTACACGCTCCTTCCCTCCATATCACATTTTTCATACACTGTATCTTAGAGCACTTTACAAGGCAATTAATTACCTGCAGTGGAGTGACGGAGTGAAGGCAGAGATGACGGCCATTATAGAGTCAGCAACATCCCGCGCTCAGCTCTCGGAGCATTTGCATTCACGGCATTTAATTTGTGGTGGCATTAATGGGGAGAGGGAGGAAAAGAGGGAGAAAGGCAGTTCCGGCTCCTACCATCTCTTCATCATTATGCACCTTCTTTTTGGGCCTTTGGATCATGTGGCTTTCTACCTGGCTACTCCCCCATCTTTGCACAGGTCTCTGGATGGTCCTATTCAATGGGAATTGTTATTATTGTTATTAGTAGTAGTAGTATTATTATTAGCCTGTTTTCTCTCCAAGGCTGGGACCCAAAGCAGCTCACCCTTTTAAAAAACACACAAAGCATACAAAAAATGTGCATTGAAACAGAATTAAACTACAGTGGGCCCTTGGTAACCACTGGGGGTTTGTTCCAGGACCCCCTGTGGATACCAAAATCTGTGGATACTCAAGCCCCATTATATGCAATGGCATAGCAAAACGGTGTTCCTTATATAAGATAGCAAAATCCAAGTTTGCATTTTGAATTATTATTATTTAAAGAATATTTTCAAGCTGTGAACACTTAAATCCATGGATACCAAATCCGTGGATATGGAGGGACAAGGGTAATTACATTATTAAAACAATATCAATATCAAAATATTTAAAAGAATAAAATATACTTTAAAGTATTAGAAACTGTCTTTTAAAAAAAGATTAAAAGCTTTTTAAAACAGTGCAATAAAACCATAAAGTTCCACCACTAGCCTATTCTTTAAAAACTGTCTGTTTTAAAAAGCCTGAATAAAAAGGTTTTGGCCTGTGTCTGGAAAGGCAACAGGGAGGGGGTGAATTTGGCCTCCCTGGGGAGGGAGTTCCAGAGTCTCGGGGCAGCCACCAAAAAGGCCCTCTCTTGTGTCCCCACCATCCATACTTGAGATAGTGGTGGGACTGAGAGAAGGGCCTCTCCTGATGATCTCAGGGCCCGGGCCAGCTCATAGAGGGAGATACAGTCTGCCAGATAGCCTGGACCATATAGGGCTTTATAGGTCATAACCAGCACTTTGAATTGTGCCTGGAAACAGACTGGCAGCCAGTGGAGCTGTTTCAGGGAATTGCGGCTGTGGATCATTATGTGGCCATTCAGAGCTGGTTTTCTGGACCTTGACCTCTTCAGAATCCATTGATCACCAATTTACTGTATAAAATATTTAAAAGGTGGGCCATTCATGCCTGGGGTAACTAAATTCAAAATAGTTGAGGGTTCCTGTACCTTTAATGGTTGTGTAGAAGAGGGAATTGATTGTCATGTAACCTGGTAACAAAAATTCAACAATTGATTCAATATGTCTCTTTCATAGAATCATAGAATCATAGAATCACAGAGTTGGAAGAGACCTCAAGGGCCATCCAGTCCAACCCCCTGCCATGCAGGAATACCTATGAAATCATTCCCAACAGATGGCCATCCAGCCTGTTTAAAAACCTCCAAAGAAGGAGACTCCACCATGCTCCCAGGTAGTGTATTCCACTTCCGAACAACTCTTACTGGCAGGAAGTTCTTCCTAATGTTTAGGTGGAATCTCTTTTCCTGGAGTTTGAACCCATTGCTCCTTGTCTTAGTCTCTGGAGCAACAGAAAAAAAGCTTGCTCCATCCTCAGCATGACATCCCTTCAAATATGTAAACATGGCTATCATGTCCCCTCTCAACCTTCTCTTCTCCAGACTAAATATGCCCAGCTCCCTAAGCCGCTCTTCATAGGGCATGGCCTCTAGACCTCCCACCATCCTGGTCGCCCTCCTCTGGACACCTTCCAGCTTGTCAATATCCTTCCTGAAACTACTTTTTGTTCTGTGCCATCAAGCTGCCTTCGCATTTGTTCTGGGACCAGACCTCTCTGACAGAGAAGGCTAAATATCTCACAAAACTACAAATCCTAGAATTCCATAGTACTGAGCCATGGCAGTTAAAGTGGTATCAAACGGCATTATTTCTGCCATGTGGCAGCTGCCAATGTTGCTCTTCTGAAACTGCAGTCCTATACACACTTACCAGAATAAATCTCACTAAATGTAATGGAGTTTCCTCCTGAACTGACATGTTTATTAGTTTGTTTAATTATGCTATAAAGAAATCAAGGGCCTGGTCCACCACTTTGGAAGGGTCTACATGCTGCTTCATACCCCCTCCTCAAACCATTCAGCACACATTTTAAAAACATAGGTATCATACTCATCTCCCTGATATGTTACCTTTCCATAGTCAGGGAATGTATTTCTATGCCATTGTGACACTCACAGGATGATATGCTATGGTATAGTGACATAGGTTCATATTCTGGTTGAGAACTGAGAATGAATCTGATTAGTGCTTGGTTTATTCTTATACACTTCGCCTTTGAATGTCATCTGGCACCTATCTTTCCATCTGGATCTATTTTAGAACCTTCTAATGTGGGCTGAGATATTGCACTGGGAGATGTCTCAAAAATTTCTGCCATGATGGAACTACAAAACATCTCCATGCTTCCTTCTGCAGGACTCCTTCCATGGCTACATAATACCCAATGGAGAGTGAGGGATGTTTGGGAAGCCTCTGGCTATGTTACTGTAGCCAGGTGCTAAATGGCATTATCTTCTAGGGCCTCTGTAGGAACCCGAGGTGTCCTGGAAGGTGCCTTCACCATTGTGTATCTGGCTATAGTCCCATAGCCAAATGCTCCTCAGATGACCCTTTCTTTCCACCAACCATTTCATGGCTCTGGAAGAGACCATAGGAGGAAGGTGGATTTCCAGTGGCTTTTGGGTGTTGTTCAAGGAAGGAAGACAATTCCAATTGCCAAAATGACACACACACACCCTGAAAAAAAATCTAACAGGATGCTAGCTATGTTCTCCTAGGAGTGACTACACATCTCACAGATGAAAACCAGAACATGAGACACTGAGGAACATCAGATGATGTTCCAGATTGCAAAAGTGATTAATGAGGAAGAAAATCCAAGCTAGGAAGGGCTGCAGCAGTTTGCTTTTGTCTGAGTCTATTAGGAAGGGCAAAATTCCACCCCCTGCTCTCCTCTTCCCCCGGCTGAATTAATGGAGTATAAACATCTTTTGTACTTTGAACTCAGTTTGCAGCCATTGAAGTAAGCAGAGGACAAAGAGGAAAAACAGGTGGGGGGAGAGAGAGGAGATGGGGCATTTTAAAAGCTACTGAAAGTGCTGTCCTTGTCAAATCAGCACACTTTGAGAGCATGAGGCTAACTCCTCGATGTCATTATTTAGCTCACAAGTATAGAAGATGTAGAAAAGGAAACTGGGGAGGCAAATTTACAGGGTGGGGAAAGCTTTTCCATTAAAAAGAAAAAAAAGTAAGAAAAGCTGGAGATTCAGTGTTACATGTTAGGAAGGAGGCAAATGAGAACATCTTCCCTCCCCCAAGTGATCATGCTATGCTATTATGTTCTCTCGTCAAGAAAAATAAACCCATGTATTAAATAAAGAAGGAGAAGATATACCTTCATGGTAGCGAGGCACGGGTATAAAATTGACTTGGGTCCCCCATTGCTTTCTTCTCCGATAACTCAAGTTATATTCATCAGAGGCACATATTTAAATCATAGCTTACTTTGCTTTCGTGTCCCGAAATTTATTAGCCTACTACTTAAATGTTTTATTCATTAGGCCATGTAAATAATGCATGCTTGTTTCCATGGTAATTTAACCCCTTCTCGCCGAGACCAGCTCCCGCAATGTGGCACAGAGCGCTTCCCCATTAATTGCAGTATGATCAAGTCTAGCACTTTCCTTGATGCAGATATGAAGCCTGCTGTCCCCCTTTTCCTTTCAGTCAAATTCGTTAACAATCAACATTTAGCTGACAAATGGGAAACAGCTGGGAACCATCAGGAGGAGGAGAGAAAGTAAGAGAAATTCCTACACTCAGATCTGAAAAGAGAGCATCCTGAACCGATCTGAGGGACAGGAGGCTAAAATGGATCAGCCATCACAAACAAATCATAGAATCATAGTCATAAGATCATAGGGTTGGAAGGGGCCTTGTGGGCCATAGAGCCCAACCCCCTGCTCAATCCAGGATCTTCAGCTAGAGCACTGTTTCCCAAACTTTGGTCCTCCAGATGTTTTGGATTTCATCTCCCAGAATTCCAACAGACCAAGGTGGCTAGGGCTTCTGGGAGATGAAGTCCAAAACAGCTGGAGGACCAAAGTTTGGGAATCACTGAGCTAGAGCATCCGTAGCAGGTAGCTATCCAGCTTCTTTTCAAAGGTGTCCAGAGAAAGAATAATAGAATCATAGAATCATAGATAGAATTGTAGAGTTGGAAGAGACCACGAGGGCCATCCAGTCCAACCCCCTGCCACACAGGAATCATGATCAAAGCATCCCTGACAGATGGCCATACAGCCTCTGTTTAAAGACCTCCAAGGAAGGAGACCCCACCACGCTCCGAGGGAGTGTGTTCCACTGCCAAACAGCTCTTACTGTCAGAAAGTTCCTCTTAACGTCAAGTTAACTGTTAAATGGATTTGTAATTGGTTGACCAGCCGAACCCAAAGGGTGCTCAGCAGTGGCTCCTCTTCATCTTGAAAGATGTGACCAGTGGGGTGCCACAGGGTTCTGTCCTGGGCCCAGTGCTATTCAACATCTTTATCAATGACTTGGATGATGGAATTAGGGGCATACTTATCAAATTTGCAGATGACACCAAATTAGGAGGAGTAGCTAATACCCTAGAGGACAGGATCAAAATTCAAAATGACCTGGATAGACTGGAGAGCTGGACCAAAGCTAACAAAATGAAATTCAATACAGAGAAATGTAAGGTACTGCACTTAGGGCGGAAAAACGAAATGCATAGATACACCATTGCCAAACTTACTATCAAGATGTTCCTTCTAACGTTCAAACAAAATCTACCCTCCTGTAACTTAAAACCATTAGACCTGGTTCTACCATCTGGGACAGCAAAGAACAAGCCTGCACCCTCCTGAAATGAGCAGTTTTGCAACATCTATGCCATTACATTATTATGTAGGAGAGCCAGGAAGTGATCGATGCACATTGGAGACTGGTGCACCTTGTGATTGATGCACAATGGGGACCAATGTGCATAGGGACACTTTTGTCAGCGCACCATTCCATATCTTCACAATTCTCCAACAGGGTTCCTTAGGCTGCATCTGCACTGCAGGAACAGTCCAGTTTGACACTGCTTTTACTACCCTGGCATGATGCTATGGAATCCTGGCGTTTGTAGCTTGTTGTAGCACCAGGGCTCTCTGGCAGAGAAGGCTAAATATCTCACAAAATGACAAATCCCAGGATTCCATAGCACTGAGCCATGGCAGTTAAAGTGGTGTCAAACTGGATTATTTCTGCAGTGCAGATGCAGCCTTAGTGCCTCTGCTATGTAGCTAAGTATACATAAAGTTACATAACATAGCTTGTGATAGAGAATTCCAGTCACTGTATTTTTGTCTTTCCACTTCTGCTAATTTGTTTCTGTTATTGTGGACATCTATACTCACCCTCGGGGAAGTAAAACACATCCTTAGCAGCAAATACAAGCAAGGTATTCCTTTTTTTAAAAAAAAAAAAAAGTGAGATGAATACAATCATAGATTTCAGCAGACGATCAATCAGCCCCAGCCATACAGATGAGAGTTGCAGAAAGGCAGCTGCAAAGCCTACAGAGACTTGTAGATCTGTCCAATGATGCTCCCGGTTGGTGATGAATAGTGAGAGATTCTCACTGCTCTTCCTCTGGGTTGGCTTTGACTTAATTTGCACTGGGTGTGGAGGGAAGGAAAAGAAACAAAGAACAGAATCACCAGCTAGCCAGCTCATTATCCAATGCTGTCTGAATCACAAGATGATGCAAGGTCAACTGGTAGATCTCTGGATGATTGGCAACAGCTCAGATTGATTCTTCATTGCTTCATTGCAGCAAGAAGGTAACTTTCTTGCCTGACGCATCAGCAAATGGTGCATTTCCAAGCCTCAGTCTTGCCTAGCTGAAAACTGGCTCTATGCCTAAAAACACGCCCCCTCCTCAGGACTTGTCACACTAGAGAATTTGTTACAGGCCGACCCCCCATATCCATGGGGGATGTTCCTAACCCCCTCCATGGATACCTACAACCATGGATATTATTTTCAGTGAGATGAATGCCAAACGTTGACCACAGAATCATATTGGAGGACCTAGAAATGCCCAGAGAGAAGGTATTTTTTTCAGACTTGGATAAGTGAAATGTTATCCATTGAATCTGTGGATATGTGGGTCAACCTGTATTTTTAAGAGAAATGCCAACAGCTCTTGCAATAAACAAATTCTTTGTAATGTTTAAGGCAGCATCTCTTTTCTTGTCATTTCAATCCATTGGTTCTCGGTCTATTCTGTAGAGCAGCAGAAAACAACTTTGCTCCAACTCCTGCATGGCATCCCTTCAGATATTTAAGGAGGAGGAGGAGAATTCTTAGCAAAAATGAACAAATGAACTGAAGCCTGATCTCTTTTACACTTAATTACAGTATGACCCCCACATCCACGGGACTAGTAAATGCAGTTTCACTTATCCATGTCTGAAAACATATATTCTCTCAAGGCATTTTCTAGGTCCTCCAGAGTGATTCTATGGTATGCTTCCACTAGAAGTGCTGGAGAACCTAAAAAATGCCTAGAAAGGTGTTCTCTCTAGGAATCTCTAGGTCCTCCAGCACAACTCTATAGTATGCTTGGGCCAGAAGTCATTCATTTCAATAGGGTTCGCTCTTATCTGCGGTTTTGCATTTCCACAGTACATCCAGGAACGTATGCCCTGTAGATACGGGGGTCATACTGTATAGCACTTTGATACCACTTTATCTATAAGGACTCTTCCTATGGAATCCTGGGCTTTGTAGTTTGGGGAGGTAGGTTGAATTCTCTGCCAGAGAACTGTTGTGCTTCATGAAACTACAATTCTCAGGGTTCCATAGAATGTAGCCATGGCAGTTAGTATCAAACTTCAGTAATTGTGCCATGCGAAAGAAAGAATTCAACATCACAGTATGGCTGAATACACAGGGATTCAGCACCATATTTCGAAGAGTTGTGATGGGGAAAAGTTGAGAATTTTAAAAAAATCTGAAGAACACCTCCATGGGCCTTGCAAGGTTGTCTAGATGGTGAAAATAATCCTAATAGAATGCGCAGGGAATACCTTTTGTCCCAACAAGTTCCCACAGTGATTTGCCACATTCAGAAGGAGGGGGCCAAAAACTGAAAAAACTACAGGGGAAAAGCCTTCATGGCTTTTCTCAAAGTTTTAAAAATAATGCATGAAATTGTGCATTACAGCTCATTTGGACCACCGATTCGCAGAGCAGCACATTCTCGGCAAGGGTGGAAGTGGAAAGCTGATTGGTCAGGCATGTGCAGGGATGGGCTTGTCAGCAATGAAGCAGCAATCAGCATTATATCTTCTCGTCCAGACAAGCCCTCAATCACTGATGATGGGTCTACTTGAGAGTCACCCGATCAGCTCAGGTGGAACGAGAAAGTCAGAAGAGGAATGCTACTAGAGTCCTGATCCAATAAGATACGTTCTTTTGAACTGTAAGCCTGCATGCGTCAACACGGTAAGCTCAGCATTTCTCCTTCTCCGTTTACCTGAGTCACCAGCTTCTGAGGAAAACATTTTGACACAGTTTGGATGAGGTGGGGGGTGGGGAACACGTATTGTGAGAGAGGGTTAATAGTTTATTATATATTTTTTTTCCTAAGTGATTTTATCACTGTCATTAGAACATTCATTGAACTAAGTGAGAAATCCATCAAGACGTGACAGGAATATGCAGACTAATGGCTGTTCGAGGGTAATCATTTTTAATATGATTTTTATTTCACTTAATTTCATATGTGCTCGACAAAAGGTCCTGTGTCACGGGGGAGCGGTGGGGAGTTGGGAACATGTTGATGGGAGGCCTATTCAACCAAAGGATTGAAAGGGTTGCCATTTATATTATATAGAGAGATTCTTTTTTAAAAAAAAAGTCTATCCCGCTTCAGAAGTTTGTAAAAAAAACCTCACTTTCTTTCTTGGCAAGAAATCAGAAAGACAGCAGGAAGGAAATGAAAGACCCTTGTGATGCCAACTAAATTATCCCTTCAAAATTGCCATCCTTTGGATGTTCGGAAGCTTCTCTCTCCAAGAGTATAACTTGATGCACTCTGACCATATTGACAAAATAGTGCAAAGCCTAGTTTTCTGACTGGGTTTTCTAGTGGTCTGATACACATTGGATGCATTAATGTATGCATTTAAAAGTCAAGCTTCCATGCTCCTCAAATCCAACAGCAATTTATAAATCATAAAGATAATCCTTGCCCCAATTTAGAAGCCATGACACAAAAGGAAAAAGCAGTTGGGAGGGAAGAGGAGAAAATCAGACTCAGGTTTTTTTCAGTCAGACTCCTAATGTTTGAGAACAGGCATGGAATCCTATCTCATCTTTTACTTAATGTGATTTTAGATACAAATCGCCCCCCCTCATATCTTCAGGGGGTACATTCCCCAATTTACTGTTTATAAGTGAAACCATGGATAAGGTTTAACCCTATTAAAATAAAGGACTTCCTGTACAAACATGCCATAGAGCTGCATTGGAGGACCCAGTGATTCCTAGAGAGGACACCTCTCTAGGCATTTTCCAGCAAGACTCTATGGTCTCTGTCCCTATTTTTTCAACTGGAACTGTGGATATAGGTTCTGTGAATACAGGGGGTGACCTGTATACAGTAGGACCCCTGTATCCACTGATTCATTATCCACTGATTCAATTGTCCATGGGACACGAAACAGCACACCTACCATAGAGACTTCCTAGAAAATGTGTCCTCTTTAGCCATTTTCTATATCCTCCAAGGCAACTCTATGGTATTTTAAATGGGAAGTCCCATTATTTTCTTTTTTTTTTTTTTTTTTTTTTTTTTTTTTTACAATTATAAATACTTTATTAGTTTTTTACATATATACATAAAACAAAGACAAACTAACGATATACATCATAACGTAACATCAAACAACAAACAACTCCCTCCCCTCCCCACCCCTCCCCTAAAATAGTCTTCCCGCTATTCTCTGTGTGTTTTCCTAGATCATAATTATATATCTCCTCCCTTTCCATATCTCTCATTGTTTACATCATTATTTTCCATTTGTTTTCCTCTAAGTTTATCAATATACTTCCCGTTTTTCACATTTGTATCATCAGTTTTTTCAAACATCTCTCTTCAATCTCATATTAATATCTAGTAAGATATAGCATAATATTATATAATAATTTCATCTAATAACATTATTTAAAATACATAGTCAAATATTCAAATATCTAGGTATTTAACTAATTAGCTATCAAATCCCATAATGGCTATCTCTCCATTTTCTTTTTTTACATAGTCTATAACCGGCTCCCATATTTTCCTATACATATCAATTGTTTTATTCCTCACTAAATTCGAGAGTTTATCCATGGATGCAAATTCAATAACTTTCTGTATCCAGTCCTGAAAGGATGGTATTTCTTTGGTTTTCCACTTTCTTGCGTAAACTATCCTTGCTGCAGTAATTAAATAACAAATTAGGTTTCTATGTTTTTTTTCTGTTTTATCGTTTAAATTCACCATGTTTAATAGATATAATTCTGGTCTTTTATGTAACTTGGCCCCCAAAATTTTTTCTATCCACCTATTAATTTTAAACCAAAATCTCTTTGCCCTTTTACATTTCCACCACATGTGGAAAAAAGAACCTATTTGGTTTTGGCATTTCCAACATAAATTTGATACGCCTTTATATATTTTAGCCAATTTCAAAGGGGATAGGTACCATTTGTACATCATTTTGTAAAAATTTTCTTTCAAATTATATGAACACGTGAATTTCAAACCTTGATTCCAAACCGCCTCCCATTGTTCCATATATATTTGATATCCCAAATTTTGTGCCCACCCTACCATACATTGTTTTACTTGTTCTTCTTCCAAATTATATTTCAGTAGTAGTCCATATATTCTGCTGATCTCGTGGGATTCCTCCGAACATAATATCTTTTCAAATTCCGATTTTTCACCTTCATATTGAAGCAAATTTAAATCCTCTTTTGTTCTAACCTTTAACTGATAGTAAGTCAGCCAATGCATTTTGAATCCCTCTTCTTCTAGTTTCTCTCTTTCCTTAATTTTCCATATTCCCTCTTTTAGTTCTAAAATATCCCTATATCTTATCCAATTTTCTGTCCTTAATTCACGTTTACAAAAAGCTTCTTGTGGGGATAGCCATCCAGGTACTTTGGGACTCAGTCTCTTTTTATATTTATTCCATATTCTTATTAACGATTTCCTAATGATATGATTTTTAAATTCCGCATTTATTTTAACCTTCCCGTACCAAAGATATCCGTGCCAACCCATTTTTAATTCATGACCTTCCAGATCTAAATTTCTTTTATCTTTTAATTCAATCCATTGTTTCACCCATGCTAAACCTGCCGCCTCATAATATACTTTGAAATCGGGTAAACCTAACCCCCCCCTTGTTCTTGTATCCGTTAGTACTTTCATTTTAATCCTTGGTTTTTTCCCATTCCACACAAATTTTGTTATTTCCTTTTGCCATTTGGCAAATGTTTCATTAGAAATATTGATTGGCATGGTTTGGAACAAGTAAAGTATCCTCGGTAAAATGTTCATTTTAATCACTGAGATTTTCCCCATCAATGATAAATTTATATTTTTCCATTTAACTAAATCTTTGCTAATTTCTTTCCATATCTTTTCGTAATTATATTTAAATAAATCTTGAGTTTTTTCCGTTATATTTACTCCTAGATATTTAGCCATTTTTACAATCTCAAATCCTGATTTTTCTTTTAGTTCTTCTTTTTCTCTTCCCTCCATATTCTTTACCATAATTTTTGTCTTATTTTTATTAATTCTAAAACCAGCATATCTACCAAATTCCTCTATTTTTTGCAACAATGGGTCTATACTTCTTGTAGGGTTTTCTAATAGGATAACTAAATCATCGGCGAAAGCCTTTAGTTTGTATTCCTCTTTTTTAATTTTGATACCTCTAATTTTTTCCTCTTTTCTTATTTCTGAGTTCAAAATCTCTAAAGTCAATATAAATAACAGAGGGGATAGAGGACATCCCTGTCTGGTACCTTTCTCAATTTTTATTGCCTCGGTTGTATGACCATTAATTATTAGTTTCGCTGTTTGGTTCAAATATATTGCTTGTATCCATTCATTAAATTTGGCCCCTATTTCCATTTCTTTTAGTATTTCCAATAAAAATTGCCAATTTAATTTATCAAATGCCTTTTCAGCGTCCAAAAAAATTAATGCACCTTTTATTTCATTATGGTAATTTAAATACTCTATTGCATTTATAACTGTTCTGACATTATCCCTAATTTGTCTTTTGGGGAGAAAGCCATTTTGATCTTTATGAACATAGTCTTGCAATACCACTTTTAATCTGTTTGCTAATATCAATGCAAATATTTTATAGTCTTCATTTAACAATGAAATCGGCCTGTAATTTTCCATTAAATTTGAGTCTTTATTTTCTTTGGGTAGTAACACTATTCTTGCTTCTTTCCAGCTATTGGGAATTTGTTTCTTCTGTAAAATATCATTCATCGTTTTTTGTAGTGGCTTTACTAATTCTTCCATAAATTTTTTATAGTATATGGCTGTTAGGCCATCAGGCCCCGGAGCTTTGCCTCTTTTCAATTTTTTAATTGCCTCTATTATTTCCTCCTCTGAAATATTTTTATTTAAATTATCTCGTTGTGTTTCCGTTATTTTATTTATTTTACATTTTTTAATGTAGTCTTTCATTAACTCTTGAGGTATAATTTGTTTTTGATAAATAGATTCAAAATAATTCCTAAATAATTTTTGAATTTCTTTTTCCTCTGTTACTTCTCTGTTTCCCACTTTTAATTTTAATATCATCCTTTTTAGTCTTTCTTTTCTTAGCCTATAGGCTAGCCATCTTCCTGGTTTATTTGCGTGTTCAAAATTTTTTTGTTTCACATAGTCCAATTTTCTTTTAATCTCCTCCGTCATTACCATTTCTAGCTGCTTTTGTAATAGTATAATTTGGTTCCTAATTTTTTTACATCTGGGGGAATTTATTAATTTTATTTCTTTTTGCTTAATTTCCTCCATAAGTTTCTTTATCCTTTCTGTTCTTTTTTTCCTCCATAGTTTATTCATTTTAATAAATATTCCCCTAATCACTGCCTTACTAGCATCCCATACCATATGGTTTGGGACAGTATCATTGCAGTTTATCTCAAAGTATTCTTGTAGTACCTTTTTCCCCTCTGTTATTACTTCTTCTCTGTCCAATAACAATTCATTCAATCTCCAAATTCTTTCGTATTTTATGTTTTTCATAACTAATAATACTGGATTATGATCAGATATGGGCTTTGCTAATATTTCTACCTTTTTGATATTTTTCGCACTACTTTTTGACACCCAAATCATATCAATCCTAGACATTGAATCGTGTGAGTCTGAGTAAAATGTATATTCTTTTCTGTTTGCTTCCTTATATCTCCAAGTATCCATTAGTTGTAGTTCTTCCACCATATCAAAAAATTCTTTAGTTAGTTTGCCCTGGTTCTTCTTAATTTTTTTTATACCTGCGCATCTGTCAATATATGGTTCTACTACACCATTAAAGTCTCCCATTATACACCAATTGTCATAGTTTAGCTTTGTTATAACATTTCTTAATTCTCTATAGAAAGTATATTTCTCATTAACTGGCGCGTAGATACCTATTATTATCATTTTTTTACCATTTATCTCCACCTCCACTAATATAAATCGTCCCTTATCATCTGCCAAAATCAAATTAGGTTTTAGATTATCTTTGATATACAACACCACCCCATTTATCTTTTTTTGGTTTAGGGCCATAAATTCTATCCCCAATTTTTGTTGCTTAATTAAACTTACGTGGTCAATTTTTATACGGATTTCTTGTAAACATATAACGTCCAAATTTTCTTTTTTAAGAAAGTGGAAAATCAATTTCCTTTTCCCTTCAGAGTTTAATCCCTTTACATTCCAAGTGAGGAATTTTTTTTCAGACATTACTATTTTCTTAATTACCTCTCTTCTATTTCCCTCTTACCCCCCTCCCTTCTTCTCTCCTTCCCTCCTTCCCCTCCCCTCCCTCCCTCCCTCCCCCTTCCCCTTCTTGAAGTTTTGTTACTTCTTCTTCTACTTTACTCTGAAATACTCAGATCCAACAAACTCTGTTCTCCTCTGTTTTTACTTTTTGATCTCTTCCCCTCTTCTCTTCTCTGTCTCAACCTATTTTCTTCTTCTTCCTCGCTGTCTTCTACCACTTGTGCAGAGGCTCCATGGCTATCTTTCTCTTCTTTCTTCTCTCGTGCCATTCCAAACTCTTTCTTATTATTTTTAATAAAATCTTTGGCTTTTTCTATTGAGTCAATTTTATATCTTTCCTTTTTATATGTGAAGTTAACCCCTTCCAATTTATCCCAGCTAAATATGATTTTTTCTCTTTTGAGAATTTCAACAAGGAAATTATATTCTTTTCTTCTCCTTAATATCCTCGTTGGTATCTCTTTCATGATTATCAGGGGTTTTCCTTCACTCATAATTCCTTTGTTGTAATGGACTTCCAAAATATAGTCTCTTGTAATTTTCCTTGTACACTGAATAATTATGTCTCTAGGGAGGTTTCTTTTTTTTGCAAAGAATGAGTTCAGGCGATATACTCGATCTAATTCTTGATCTACTTGAGCTTCTGGCCATTCCAGATTTCTTGCCAACAGTTCTATAATCTTGGTTCTTATATTTTCATTTGCCTGTTCCTTCAGACCTCTCATTCGAATCCATGCCTCCTTTTCTCTTAGTTCCATTAGTGCCATTTGGTCTCTTTGTTTCTCAAGTTCCAGATTTATTTCTTCGTTTTCTTTTTTCAATAATTGAATATCTTCTTTTTGTTCCTGTACTTCCTTTTTGACTTGTGAAAATAAAGTATGCATTGCATTAAATTTTGTATTCAAGTCATCCAAATACCCTCCAGTTTCTTTTCTGAATTGGCGGATTTCTTCCATGAATCTTGTCATGTATTGTGGGGCATTTTCTTCCATTGAGCCTCTTCTGTTTAGCCCTTCATGTCCTTTATTCCTGTTTCTTAAATTTGATGCCATTTCTCTCTCTCTCTCTTTTTCCTTCTTCTTCTTCTATTTCCTCCCTGAGCTTACTTCTTCTCTTCTCTTCCACTTATTTAACCTCCAACTTTTACTGTTCTTTTTTCTTTCTGTTCCCCTACTTCAACTCCTCCCTTCCTTCTTCTGTCCCTCTTCTTCGTCTTCTCTTCTTCTCTTCCTTTCCCTCTCCAACCTTCACACTGTCACCAATTCTCCTCCAACTTATCTTGTCTTTCTTCAGTTCTTTTCTTCCAATGAAAATAGGTAACTCAGAAAAAAAAAAAAAAAAGCCTATCTATCTATATATATGTAAAGGCCAAAATATCAAAAGTATCAAATATCAAATACCAATATCCAAAATATCAAAATAACAAAAATATCAAAAAGTTGAAATATCAAAAATATTTTTAAAAGAAAGAAAAAAAAAAAAAAGCCCAAAAACAGGAAGAAAACAAAAACAAAAGAAGAGGAAAATATATATATAACTTATATGCAGGTCAAAAATAAGTCAAAAATCTATCTATATCTATAGCTCATGTGCAGCTCAAAAATAAGGAGGGGGAGAAAAAAAGTATTTATCAAATAGTATTTACCAAAAACTAAAACAAAGGAGAAAAAACATATAACTCCAAAATTACCAAAAGCAAAAAAGTAAAAGGAGAAGAAAGAAAAAAGAAAAATGGAAAAAAGAAAAAGAAGAAAAAAAAAAAAGAAGAAGAAAAATAGTGAAAAATAATAATAATAATAAGAGTAATAATTCCAAAAAGAAAGGGAAAAAAAATTAAATGTACAGTAAATATATTCAATATACTCTTTCTTTTGTACTATCACACTTCCCTCTCTGCTTGCTGGCGTTTTCAAGGTCACTCCACTCTGAGTCAATATGGACTCTCTGCACAAAGGAGGCAGAGTACAAAAAAGGGAAGGGAAAAGAACAAAAAGAAACCAGCAGCCACGATCCCAAAAAGGAAGAGAAAAGGGAAAAAGAAAAATATATATATATATATCCGGAACTGGACACAAAAAAAAAAGCCAGCAACACCAGGAGAGAGGGAAGACAGAAAGAAGGAAAAGAAAAAAGTAAAAATAACAAGGAGGGAAAAAAAAAAAAACCCAAGAAGAGAGGACGCTTTCCCAAAAGGTGATCCAACGTTAATTAGATTCTCAGAGACCAATATTTCTTTTATCCATATAAGCAAAAAAGATAGAGGGATTTTTTTTTTTTTTTTTAAAGGAGAGAAGCCCAAACCCGACAAAAAAAAAAAAAAAAAAAAACAAGACCTCTATAAGAGAGGAGCCTTTAGATTCAGAGGGAAATATCAAACATACAGAGAATAACTTCTCATTCTCTTACTTTCACTTCTAAGTATCTCCTTCTTTTCTCTGAGAGGCTCGGCGGCTTGGTAGCAGGGCAAGAGGGGGGCTTTCTCTCCCCCTCTCTTTGATCTTTCAGACGGCCGTTTCAGCCACTATGCCACCCGGTGTGACTTCGCCCTTCTCCTTCTCCTTCCCGTCCTGGCGAAGCTTTCACCCCCGGTTTTGCGGCGAACGTGGCAGAACCTGGGATCCCCTCACCTTCAGGGGCTTCCCCAGCGGGGTTTTAGATTGATTTACCCCCCCGGCCACCGTCTGAGTCTGTTTTGGAGCCGGAGCTCCGATCTTGCGCCCCTTGCTCGCTCCGTTCCGAAACCGGAAGCTCGGAAGTCCCATTATTTTCAATGGCATTCGCTATTATCCATGGTTTTGGGTATCCATAGGGAGGGGGCAGAACCAATCCCCAGCAGATACAGGGGTCCCACAGTACTTAGCTAAGTAGCAGAGGTGCCAAGAGGTGCCTGTTAGTGAATTGCAAAGATGTGTATCGAGACAAGGGCAAGAATGACCAATGCACATTGGTACCCATTGTGTGTTGATTCTGTTGTGCATCAGTCCCATTGTGCAATGGTCACTTTGCCAATTCTGCAATGCAGTAACATAACAGCAATGCCTGCCTACAGGATACAGGTGTTACAAAACCGCCCAGTTCTAATTCCTGCGTACCTAAGTCCACTAATGAAGATGTAATTTTCATATAGGATTCTGGCCTATAATGACAAGCATGTGGCCCTCTCCTTTTCCCAAGCAAAACGGTACCTATGGATTTCTATGTATGGGTGTGAAAGCTGAAGGGTGAAAGGATGAGAATCAACTCATTTGAAGTATGATTCTGGAGGAGAGTTCTACAGATACCATGGACTGCTAAAGAAAAAAAGACAAATGAATGTGTAGATTACCTGGATGTTGGAACATAGGTAGAGCCTGGAAAGGTTACTCCTTAGACGACAACACATAAATAAGCTGGCTGGGAATTCTAGGAACTGTAGTCCAAAAAAAGAAACTTGTCCAGGCCCTGAACCTTATTTATTTTATTTGTTTATATTCAGAAGTTTTCCCAATAATGAGACTCAAGGCAGCTTACAAATTATTAAAATCAATACAAATTAAAAACTATACAAAAGCATCAATTTAAAAAGTATAAACATAAAAGTTTGCTGGAATCCTATGGGCCCTCTTATGTTAAGCAACTTTACATACACAGTATGACCCCCATATCCATGTGGGATACTTACCTGGACTTACCATGGAAATACAAAAGTGTGGATAATAGTGAACCCTATTGAAATGAACAACTTCCAGCCCAAGAATACCACAGAATGGCACTGGAGGACCTAGAGATTCCTAGAAAGAAGACCTCTCTAGGCATTTTCTTGGTCCTCCAGCATGACTCTATGGTCACTTTCCAGCAGGAGCATACCACAGAATCACTCTGGAGGACTTGGAAAATGCCTAGAGAGAACATATTTTTTTGAAACTGTGGGTACTGGTCCCACAGATGTGGGAGTTGTACTGTACTTAGTTATGTTGCAGAGGTTCTAAGCAACCCCTTTATTGAATTGAGAAGGTGTGTAATGGGACATCAGCTAGAGTGCCCTATATGCATTGGTGCCCAATGTACATCACAACCAATGTGATGTGCATCAGGACTGATGCACATCGCTCCCACTGTGCATCGGGCACCAATGTGCATTGTGCACTTTGCTGGTTTTGCTATGTAATAAAGTAATAGCAGCCCTCTACTGGGTATGGATGTTACGCAATTGCACAATTCTAATTGCCACTTACGTTAGTCTGTGGAGAAACAAGGGGGGGCACCAAATTAGGAGGTGTAGTTATACCCCAGAGGACAGCGTCAGAATTCAAAATGACCTTAACAGATTAGAAAGCTGGGCCAAAATTAACAAAATGAATTTCAACAGGGAGAAATGTAAGATACTACACTTGGGCAGTAAAAACGAAAAGCACAGATATGGAATGGGTGACACCTGGCTTGATGGCAGTATATGCGAAAGTGATGTAGGAGTTTTAGTGGATCACAAACGGAACATGAGTCAGCAGTGTGATGTGGCAGCTAAAAAAGCCAATGCAATTTTAGGCTGCCTCAATAGGAGATGTTGCTGTGTCATGTGTGAAATGTTGGAGGGCATTAGGAGTATAGTGTCTAGAACAAGGGAAGTAATAGTGTCACTGTAGTCTGCTTTGGTCAGACCTCACCTGGAATACTATGTCCAGTTCTGGGCACCACAATTCAGGAAAGCTATTGAGAAGCTGGAACGTGTCCAGAGGAGGGAGACCAGGATGGTGGGAGGTCTGGAAGCCATGCCCCATAAGGAGCGGCTTACGGAACTGAGCATAATTAGCCTGGAGAAGAGAAGGGTGAGAGGGGACATGATAGCCATGTTTAAATATTTGAAGGGATATCATACTGAGGATGGAGCAGACTTGTTTTCTGCTGCTCCACAGACTAGGACACAGAGCTCCAGAGACTAGGACACAGACTCAAACTACAGGAAAAGAGATTCCACCCCAACATTAAGAAGAACTTCCTGATAGTAAGAGCTGTTCGACAGTGGAATGCGCTGCTTGGGAGTGTGGCGGAGTCTACTTCTTTAAGCAGAGGCTGGATGGCCATCTGTTTGGCATGCTTTGATTGGGTATTCCTGCATGGCAAGGAGTTGGACAGGATGACCCTTGTGGTCTTTTCCATCTCTATGATTCCATGATTCTAAGAGAGAGCGAAAGAATCACTTCATGTGACTGCCATGGGAACAGAAATGGAAGAGGATTTATCTCAAAGAAGCAATAACGGAAAGGCAGTGCTATTATTGACAGGTTTCCCACATCAATGAAAAGGTGCCCTCCAGCAACGGTTTGAATGCTGATTACCAACAACTCAGACACAATGTTGTGCAATAAGGAATAGCTGCATATGCTATTATTCTGCTCTAGTACCACTGGTAAAGCCTGATGTTATAATCTCCTAGTACTCTGGGAGAGGGTTCATTTTCCAAGTCCCCAATAGGATTCTGGTTGTTAATTTTTTAAAAACAAAATTAAACAATCTATAAAGTTAAAACTGTTAAAAGTCATTAAAAGACAATATATAAACTGACCGCATTGGGCTGATTTCACTGTCTTCTCCCATGCCCATGGTTGCTTGTCCATCCTAGCCTGAGAAAACTCTAGCAGTCCTGTTTTATACCAGAATCTTATCCCTGTGTAAGTTCATCTATGGAGATATAGACAATTTTCTCCGATGCATGATGTTTGCATTCCAATCAAGGTCACAGAAGCAGAGAGGAGCAGGTGGTGCCATCGTGCATGCAGATGTGCGTTCTGGAGACTATGCCTATCCATCTGCCCCTGCTGAAATTGGCGGAAGGACTCCATCCATTGTGTACTGTATTGTTCATTTGGTGGTGCATCTGCATTCACAAAGTCGCCATTCAGCCCAAGGGCTATGTAGCACAATCAGTGTGGAACTCCACGTGCAGAGATTTATGGTAAGCAATGCCAACATAAGGTCTGGGCTCTCGTTTTCAACATCCCACTCTTCTGTCCACAGTAACAGTAACTTTGGTTCAGCAGCATTTCTGAAAAATAATTAAATTGGGGTGAGCCACTATTCAGGGGCTGGCAGCCAATTTCCAAACTGCCTCCCAAGGGCCATGCCCACTCCCAGGTGTGCCAAAATGCCTACTTTTCCTCCATTTCCCCTCCACAATTGTGATCGGAAGTGATTTCACATCACTTCCTGCCACCACTTTGGAGGGCAAAAGGAGGGAAAAGTAGCTATTAGGGAATGGGGAGGGTTGGTGTTTAGTTTAGTTTAGTTTAGTTTAGTTTAGTTTAGTTTAGTTTAGTTTTTTCACATTTGCATGCAATTGAGTGGGGGCTGGGGGTGAGATTTGCTGAGAACCTTTACTCAGAAATGATTTTTTTTAAATGAGCGTTCAGGGAACTTGGGCAGTCTGGCAGAGAATCTCAGGAGCCACAAAAATGGGCCCCACAAGCATCATGGGGCCACCAGGCTGTACTTTGCTCACCCACATATTAAACCCTTTGGCTGAGATCCTGCATGGGACAGGTACCTATGATTTCATAGCTGTGCTCCATATCCTGTTCTGCCTTAAAACCCACCTTAAAATCCAGGCAGTCACACCAAGTGAAGACGTTCTGTGGCATTGGTGAGCAGGGTGGTGATAGATGACACCTCCAGCCCCCCCTCCTGCCATGGTGCAAAGAGGAGTGGTGACAGGGCCCTGAAGGGATCTCTGCTTCTGCTCATCAAACCATAGCTCACTGACAGGAAAGGGCTGGATGCATCACCTTTCAGTGACCCACTCACCAGCGCTGGAGAATTGCTTCACTCGGTCTGTCTGCCTGGCTTTTAAGGGACATTTTAGTGGTATTTACGGCCATGGCAAACTGTGCCATGACTGTAAATGTGAACATGAAACAGTTACAAGGTCGTAAGTCTATCTTACATTATAACTGTCTGACAGAATGCTAGCCTTCATATCCAAGGGAGCCAAGGTATGTCCTCCTAATGCTCTTTGAAGCCTGTACAAGAGAGCTCTAAGAATGATAGAATCATAGAGTTGGAAGACTTCAAGGGCCATCTAGTCCAACCCCCTGCCATGCAGGAATACCCAATCAAAGCATCATCTTCCCACTTTCGCTCGTCAGAGGAAAACAACCCCACCTACCTGCATGTCCCGTCTCTCTCACTCTCTCTCAGTGCCATGCATTTACGGTCATGGCACAGTTTGCCATGAAAAGAGACAGTTTGGTAACTTGTTGGCTCAGCTCCTTTCTGCAAGCACTGCCTAGTTTTCCTCGTGACGGTATGGAAGCTCTGCAATCCATTGCGGCATCATCTTCAAGTGACTCACACTTGAAGGCCTACATGATTCTAAATATGATGCTCTTTGTATTCACAGAGCCTGACAGGAGAGTGAGCTAGAATTGTGGCTTAGAAAAGGTCAGAGAAAGGGAAAGGGAGAGAGAATTTAGCCAACATGAGTTAATCTGCATTGCCTATCACACAAAGCCATTGAAAAACCAGACTTGTAACATTTTTCAGCTGCCATAATGACACTCAGCCACTGGATACTTTTCAGCTTCTGTCTGCACACTTTTGAGACCCCCTCTTGCTTCTGACAAGTTCCTCATCTTTAACAGCTACAGGGAAAGCAATTACAAACAGGATCCTATCTATGGGAGGAATAACCAAACTTTTTGAATACAGCTAGTGCAGATGGTTCAACATTGGTTCAATATTTTTTTTGTAAAAACCTAAAAGCATTCAAAAATCCACAACACAGCAATACTTTTATTGGGCCAACTTAAAAAAAAAATCACAAAATGTATCATGCAAGCTTTCAAAGCTCCACTGGTGTCTTCATCAGGCAAAGGCATTAAAGCTCATACAGGAGCAGAAGATAAAATGATAATGTTAGAGTCACAGGCCTACATTTTGACAAGATTTTTTGTTGTCGTCAATTAAGATGATCTGGAGGGATATCAATGCAGGCAGAGGTCACTCCCCTCTTTGGCCATGTGGGGATTGGGAAATAAAGAGTTGTAAAAGCCAGGCAATAAAATGTCAACTCTATTAGTAACAAAAAAAGTAACTTCCCTTGAGATCCATGTTGTTACATTCCTGGCTGAGGCTTATTGCTCAAAGGAAGTAATTTCTGCAATTTTTGTTCCCATTGCAAGATAGTCCTTGAACAATTTGAGACTTACTCTGCATAAAATAAAAATGTGGTTGTTTTTGCACAGAAAACAGTATTCTCTACACAGACATAGGCTGCATATTCTGCATGGGACAGAATGTGCAGAAAAATGCTGTTTTCTATGCACAACAACCATGTGCGAATTTTGCATAGAATAAGTCTTGAACTGCAAAGATTTTCATTGGATTTCTCTTTGCCAGGGTTTGTTGACACTTGAGAGAGATATATTGTGAACCTTTAAAAAAATATATTCAAATATTATTTTCTTTCCTAGTGTAGAAAGTAGAAGATTGGGCGGGGGCGGGGGAAGGAATATTTGTGGCAGGCTTTCCATGTATCCTCCTATGTGTTGCACTCACATGAGCAGGCTGACTACAGTATGACCCCAGTATCCGTAGGGAATTGGTTCTGGGCCCCACCGCAGATAACAAAAACCACAGATAATAGCAAGTGCCATTGAAAATAATGGGACTTCCAATTTAAAATACTATAGAGTTGCCTTGGAGGACCTAGAAAATGGCTAGAGTGGCCACATTTTCTAGGAAGACTCTATGGTAGCTGTGCTGAAACTGAAACCGTGGATAATTGAAACCATGGATGGTGAATCTGCGGATATGGGGGTGCTACTGTACTTCCATTAGACTTGTACTGTACTGTACAAGAGGTGGTAAAGCACCAGGAACCAAGTGGTTGAGCTGACATGGAATCTTCACAAACATTCCACCACGTTCAAATTCAGGAGTCCTGAATTTGGCTGGTGGAAATGGGGGATCATTTCAGTTCATTTTTGAAAAATTTACCAAGATTTGCAAATTTTGTCATATTTTGAGATGGAGAGACGCGGAACTGCCTCATTGCCTCATCCCTGCCATCACACACACACCTTGTACTAGGAAGACCCTTTGAAGAGCTGAGTAAACTTTCCTTAATGACTGAAAGGCTGAACGGAGAAGTCACCGAGGCTGGATTTTACACAAGATGACACTGGTTTTAAAGGAAGCAATATCACCCCTTGCTTAATGCAATCGAGAGAGCCAGAGGTGCAAGGATGGAATGGTAATTCTATTGCAACTGAACTTGAAGATCGCTGTCAAATATAAGTGCGAATGTGGCAGTTACTTTAGTTCTGTTTGTAATCTTTTGAGGCGTTTTGTCAAGAAGGACCCTGTGATATTAGCAAGAGTGCAGAAAGGCACGCCGTCGGTGTCATGCACAATTAATGTCCCCAGGTAGCAACTCCATTAGTCTTATGAAGTGAGCTCAGAAATGTGAATACTAATGGGGCCTTGCCTGTGGGGCACATGTGCCGAGCTGACTGTGAGCTGATTGCAGACCCTTGATGCTCAACGACGCCAAGTTCGACAAACAAAGATTAGACAGATGCAGGAATGTGTGTGTGTGTGTGTGTGTGTGTCCTTTCTGGACCACTTTGCAGAAACAGCCACCTTGACATTTCTCATGGGCCCCAAAGGAGCAGTGGCTGGGGGCTCTTCTTCTCCAGTTCTCAGGGGAAAGGGAGGAATCTCAGGGTGAAAGCACTGATTTGAAAATCAGGAGAGCAACCTCTTTTCTCTTGGCCTCAGCTTCAGTTGCAGCCAAGACAGATAACTTTGTGGAACCCTGAGTCACTTTCCCTTCCGTCCTTCCAGCCACTAAATGGCCATGGCAGCACTCCCCCCCTCCCATGGGGCTTGAAAGATGTTGACAGAGGTTTTGGATGCTGCCCAAATAGCAAGTGAATAACTCCCTGTGGACCATCCAGAGTGAGATGTATACATATGTAATGCTAAATTATACATGGCTTATGCCAGCACAGAGCAACAGCGTGGTGTAGTGGTTTGTGTCCTGGGCTAGGACTCTGGGAGAGCAGGGTTCAAATCCCCGCTTGGCTGAGGAAACCCTTGGGCAAGTCACACCCTCTAAGCTTCAGATGAAAGCAATGACAAACTTCCTCTAAATAAACCTTGCCGAGAAATGAACAACAGAAAGATGAATAGTTATGAACAAGATTCAATAGCCATCTCACTTAGCAGGGTTTTCTTGGCAAGATTTGTTCAGAGGAGGGTTGCCTTTGCCTTCATCTGAGGCTGGGAGAGTGTGGCTTGCCCAGGATCACCCAGTGGCTGGGTGGGGATTCGAACCCCGATTTCCAGAGTCCTAGTCCAACTTTCAAACCCCTACACCACCCTGGCTCTTTGGATCACACACCTAAAATTCAGTTATACTCTAGTGCTGGGTTGGCCAACTGTGGCAGATCCCGGAGGCCAATTTTCTGTCCCTTGGACCCTCCAGGGATCACATAAACAGCCCCAAATGACAAAATTTTAGAAATGCCCAGAAATCTACTTCTCATTTTGGGGGGGGAAAAACCCCACAGGATTGTTGTTTTTGATGTTAAATAGTGCAGTGAATCTAAGTCCTATTTAAAAGCAGAAAACAGGGATGCAAATATTTGCTCATTATTTTTGTCAAAAGAAGCAACAAATAATCCAAGCCATTTTCTTCTTGCTGTGAATAAAGTCTTTAAAAACTGCAGTGTTTGAAGACTATTCTCAGTTCAGGACTAATCTTTGCAAAATTCACATGTTGCAAAATTCACAAGGGCCCCTCCCTCCTCTCCCACAGCCACTCACCACCCACATGTAAACCAATACAATATTTTAGAAATTTCTCTCTCTCTCTCTCTGGCTTTTCTTCGCAAACGAAGATTCAGGAAGGACTCATCCCGCGCCTTCTGCAAGCGCGCTGATGACTAAAAAGGCCAATCCGAGATAAACAAGTCCGGTTGCAAAAAGCGCAGCAGAAGGACTCCTTGGGTGATGTTTTTGGGTTGTGATTCTTTCTGCGTTGTCGTTTCTCTTCAAGACTTGTTCGTCGTGAGTTCTCAAATAAGGGTGCAGCATTGTGGATATTGCGTCTCCATGCCTCCCGATGTGAGGCCAGGGCGGACCACTGTTGGTGATCAATTTGGCCAAGCCTGAGATGTTGTTTCAGGGAGTCTTTGTATCGCTTTTTTGGAGCGCCCCTCTTACGCTGACCCGTGGCGAGTTCACCGTAGAGTAGTATTTTTGGGAGGCGATGGTCCTCCATCCTAGAAACGTGACCTGCCCAGCGCAGCTGTGTTCTCAATATCATGGCCTCAATGCTGGTGATCCCTGCTTGCTCAAGGACAGCAACATTCGTCACATAGTCAGTCCAGTGTATATTTAGGATTGTGCGTAGACAGCGCTGATGAAAGCGCTCGAGGAGTCGTAGGTGGTGGCGATAGGAAATTTAGAAAGATGAAAAATCATAATCCCCAATGGGAAATACAGTCTCCAATTGGAAATACAGTCAAATGTGGGCGGTATACTACTGCATAACAGCATGTAGCTGAACCATGTGAACCTTTCAAATCTACTATATACTAGGCCCCCTGTATCCACTGGGGATTGGTTCAGGGGGGGAGCATGGATACCGAAAACCATGGATAATAGTGAACACCATTGAAAATAATGGGACTTCCAGTTTAAAATACCATAGAGTTGCCTTGGAGGACCTAGAAAATGGCTGGAGAGTACACATTTTCTGGGAAGACTCTATGGTAAGTGTGCTGTTTTGTGTCCTGTGGATAATTGAATAAGTGGATAATGAATCAGTGGATATGGGGGTCCTACTGTAATGGTGTATGTTATGCTCTGTACACCTAGTTGAAGTGCAGTTCTGTACTCACTTGCTCGAGAGTGAGTCCTAATGGGATTCATCAGGTCTTCTGAAAAGGAACTTGTATATTAGAACCTCTAACCACTATGCCATACTGTTTCTAATGTAATAGCTTCTGGCCTGCAAGATAAAGATTATCCAGGCTGTTGGAGAATACAAGAATTGGAACACAGCACCTTTTATTTTTGACTGTGGAAAGGTATAGCACAGGGGGACCTGATTTTTACCAGCCTGCTCTGCGACTGTGTGTATGCATGGTTGGGCTCTTTCACACACAGTCACATTCACAAGTGCAAAGGGAAATTCTGGAGGATGTGTAGCCATCACCATCACCTCCTCCTCCACCTGAGATTCATCAGGAAGGCGCATAAACCAAAAATGACTCCTGCTGAGCCCAGAGGGAAAGAACTGTTTGGTGGAGAAATATAGCTATGGGTAAAATTCCATGTTCTCAAAGCCCCAAGGCTGAGAGAAATAAAAAGCATTTTAAATGGAGTGGAGGATTCATACTCTGCAGACACTACCAACCAATAAATCTTGAGCCGGCTCTTCGCCTTAAACACAGGTAGCGTTCAGCTTTCCTGTTGTCTCTGAGTTGCATATTTCAGAATTTGTAGAAGAATGGAGCCTTTGCTTGAATAAAATAAAATAAATGTTGAATGAAATTTTATAAAACAAACAAATAAACCCAGCTGAGAGAACTCCAACCTTCCAGTCCTTCCTTTCTCGCAAACAGAACCTTTAAAAAAAAAAAACCAGCCATCATTTTAGTATTCATGACCACAGGATCACAACCAAAATTTCCCTAAGTTTACTGAAATCATCTTTCTTAAAGTCTAGAATGAGTGGCTGACTATGCTTGGCTTCCCCTTTCTACTGTATAACAAACTCAAGGACAACATGGTCACTCCCATTAACTAGGTCATCACTGTTGGTTAGGATCAGATCTAAAATAGCTGACCCCCCTTGTTGCCTGTTCCACCTGCTGGACGATTAAATTGTCTGCAAGGCAAGTCTTGGCAATTTGTAGCAACAAATCAATTAAGGCTTGCTGATTATATTAAATTATATTAAACTGCTGCCCTGCTAGCTGATCTGAAAATTTGCACACAGTCCTTTCTTCTGCTGCTCCAGAGATTGGAACACGGAGCAATGGATGCAAGCTCCAGGAACAGAGATTCCACCTCAACATTAGGAGGAACTTTCTGACAGTAAGAGCTGTTCGGCAGTGGAACACACTCCCTCGGAGCGTGGTGGGGTCTCCTTCCTTGGAGGTCTTTAAACAGAGGCTGGATGGCCATCTGTTGGGGATGCTTTGATCGTGATTTCCTGCATGGCAGGGGGTTGGACTGGATGGCCTTCGTGGTCTCTTCCAACTCTGCAATTCTATGATTCTATGATTCTATTATTCTTTCCTGGACTGGAACCCACCAGAACTGGAGAACTGGCACCCTTGTTACCCACCTGGGGATGACCTATGAAAACTGGAGACTCAGGGCCAGGCCCTGAGATCTGGCAACTCTGAGTGGAATGGATCTAAAAAGCAAAGAGAAACCCCAAATTCTTTACAGTGTGGAAACTAGAATGCTAAAAGGCTCTCTTTAACTCAAACAAAGATTCTCAAGGCTAACTGGTTCCTAAACAGACCTCAGCGTGAAATCAGTACCCAGCTTGTGGGGGCAATGAGCTAACACACATTGGAAACTGCTTAATGCAGTGTAGATGTGTAAATAGCTATTGCTTAAAACAATTTGTAAGCCACTCTGATAGCCTTGTGGCTGAAGAGCGAAGTATAAATAAATAAATAAATAATCCCAGGCTTACTTCGTGTTCAGTCTTGAATCCACCATGACTTCAATAATGGGGAAAGCATTCTTTCTCCTGGTATGATCACCACCATTTGAAGACTTCTCCTATGATGGCCTACTTGGTGCTCAGCATCTAAAGAACATGCAAGACAACCTCCTCTGTTTCCCCCACCCTACCCCAGTTTTATCCCTGTCATGCTGGGTCATTTATTTTTGGCTAATTAAAACAGTGAGATTTTCCTCTTTATTATTTACTGTTTGCCAAGTTCATTATTTGCTCACCCATAAATCAACGCCACTCGCTAAAGGCAAGTGCTTCCATGCTGCATTTTAAAGTCTTCAATTAGCAAGGGTTTGTAACACTACATCCAGCAGCACTCTGGTCACTAAAGGAGTCTCTCCCCCATCCCCTGCAAAAAAAAATACAGAATGCTTTAGTGTGGAATCCTCAGCCCCTTCCAATTTTAGGCTGCATCTGCACTGCAGAAATGATCCAGTTTGACACTGCTTTAACTGCCATGGCTCAATGCTATGGAATCCTGGGACTTATTAATTTATGGTTCAGCAGTTTCACAAGTGTAACCAATTTTGCATGGCCCTAAATCCTAGTGTTTGTTGGTTTCAGGTAGAGTACCACCCTTGAGTCAAACGGGATTTACCTCCATGTCAACTCACTATTCAACAATTGATTCAATGGGTTTACTCAAGTTAGGACCAACCAACAAGATTCCAGGCATGCACCTGCACATTCTGAGATGGTACAGAGCTATTCCTGAGAGCCTTCAATGGACTGCTTGATTCACTGGGATTGCAGAAACAGCCAACGTGCATTCCCAGTTGCACAATGGGACCATAAGCAGGCACATTGCTAGAAACACCATCAGTTGCACAACACCACTATACAACAGAAGGATGGTGTAGAACAACCACATGAGTCAGTGGCATCACTAGGGTTGGTGTCACCCAATGGAATAACATGGTGCCACCCCCATGTACCTCTTCCCATACCAGACCATACAGAATCTTTAGTTCCAGTGCCAAGAGGAGGCTCTGGAAACTACATTTCCCAGCAATCTACACAATATTCATGCAACTTTGAGGGTCACTGAAAACCTACATGCAGGAGGGGAGCAAGAAGGAAGGCTCACCTGGCTGGACATAGCACTAGGGATATTTTTTATTTTAAAAAAAATCTGCTGAAACACTTTGCAAAAAATGCATAGACAGTCATTTTGATGTCACCCCCTCTGATGGTGTCACCCACATGGTCTGCACCCCCTGCGCCCCGATATTGACACCACTGACATGAGTGTAGATTGGCTTAATGCAAGCACAAGGTAAGATCTCAACCACTATTTTAAACCATGGCTGACATTCTGCTTAGGGCTTACTTTTTCATAAATAGACTTACCTGTGTGAAAATTGAACTGAGTAGACTTGCAACATCCTTATTCATCTCAAGGTTGCTGTAGCATTACAACATACGGGCACCCATCGTGGAATAATGGAATGACTGATGCACCAATGGCCCAATATGCCATGGGCACTGATGTGCATTGGGGCACTCCCCGATGAACCTGTGGGCGCCGGTTAGGAACACAAGTGCCTGAGTGCACCAGAGGTGCCCAGTGCTCATCACAAATGCCTGATATACAACAGAAGTGCAAAATTCATAGAATCATAGAATCATAGAATTGCAGAGTTGGAAGAGACCACGAGGGCCATCCAGTCCAACCCCCTGCCATGCAGGAAATCACAATCAAAGCATCCCCGACAGATGGCCATCCAGCCTCTGTTTAAAGACCTCCAAGGAAGGAGACCCCACCACGCTCCGAGGGAGTGCGTTCCACTGCCGAACCGCTCTTACTGTCAAAAAGTTCTTCCTAATGTTGAGGTGGAATCTCTGTTCCTGGAGCTTGCACCCATTGCTCCATGTTCCAATCTCTGGAGCAGCAGAAAACAAGCTTGCTCCATCCTCAACGTGACACCCCTTCAAATACTTAAACAGGGCTATCATATCACCTCTTAAGCGTCTTTTTTCCAGGCTAAACATACCCAGCTCCCTAAGTCTCTCCTCATAAGGCATGGTTTCCAGACCTTTCACCATTTTAGTTGCCCTTCTCTGGACATACTCCAATTTGTCAATATCCTTTTTGAATTGTGGTGCCCAGAACTGGACACAGTATTCCAGGTGAGGCCTGACCAAGGCAGAATAGAGTGGCACTATTACTTCCCTTGATCTGGACACTATACTTCTATTGATACAGCCCAAAATCGCATTGGCCTTTTTAGCTGCCACATCACACTGTTGACTCATGTTCAACTTGTGGTCTACTAGGACTCCTAGATCCCTTTCGCATGTAGTCTCATTCAGCCAGGTCTCCCCCATCCTATATCTATGCATTTCATTTGTTCCCCCTAAGTGCAGTACCTTACATTTCTCCGTATTGAATTTCATTTTGTTAGCTTTGGCCCAGCTCTATCCAGGTCATTTTGAATTTTGATCCTGTCCTTTAGGGTATTAGCTACTCCTCCTAATTTGGTGTCATCTGCAAATTTGGTAAGTATGCCCCTAATTCCCTCATCCAAGTCGTTGATAAAGATGTTGAATAGCACTGGGCCCAGGACAGAACCCTGTGGCACCCCACAATTCACATCGGAAATGTCTGATGCACATTGGAGCACTCTTGCCAGTGCCCGGATGTACATCTTCACAATTCACTCACAGGGTTTTTATTGTGTTTCTGCAACGTAGCCAAGGATTTGTAAAGTTATGAAGCATAGACTGTGATGTGGCATCTCAACCCATGGTAATAAAGCACCATTTCTTTAATCTTCCTCTTCAAAATGATGTGGACTGTTGCCAGGAAATCTTCCCATATCCCCTCTTCCCTGCTGCAAGTGTGGATGGTGTTTGTAACTAGGAAGTTATTGAGCATTGCTGTGCTGTAGCTCATGTGGAAAATCCATGGGATTTGCCAAGAATCCCTGCCTGGTCTTTAACTATTACATTAAGCATCTGTCGTGCCTGCCATTTATGGATCAGATAGCATTTTCCTCTTGAGATATTTGATTTTATTACCTTCTAGGGAGAGAGCCAAACAAGTGTTCATATTGATTTTCACATTAAATATATTAGTAATAAAACAACATCTCTGTAAACCAATTGGAAAATCAATATTAATTGGTACCAAAATATCACAAGGGGTTGAATTACAATTAAAACACCATGGTTTGGGAGGTGTGCTAATAAGCCCCATGAGGTGTCAGGGACCACTTCTGAGAAGGAAGGTAGGGTTCCAAACATCTAGAACCTCCCTCAGGGAAACAAGAAAGGAATAAACAAAGTGTCTTCACTGACCCCATTTGTGGCATGTTAGCATGACGGTGGCCATTTTGTTGATACAATGAATGGCCTATCCATATTACTCAAGGCTAGTGCTTTGATACCACTCATTGCCATGGCTTCATCCTACAAAATCCTGGGATTCTGCAGTTTCTTGAGGTCCTTAGAATTCTTTGCCAGGATTCAAAGAAGCAGACTAGAGAAGTCTAAATATCCCACCAGACTACAAATCCCAAAATTCTATAAAGTGGACCATAGGTCATTAAAAATGTTATCCAAGTGCTATAATAGTGCAGTGTGGGTTTGGTCTGGGAGTAGAAAAAGGGATGGCTTAATTTGGCACAGATTAGTCTTTTGTTGATCAAAACTAGAGTAGACCCATGTAATCACTGGGATTTACCTACATGTGGCCTCCCCATTCAACCATTGATCTAATGTGTCTACTCTTTAGTCAGAGCTAACTAATGAGATCCAGGTCATTGTCTACCCGCTCCAGGTCTATCCATGCTATGAAGGGGTCCTGATTTCATGCTTTGAGTCTGTTCTAGTTGCTCTTGGCTCTTCTAAACTCCTTGGAGCAGAGACCAGTCCTTTGAGGTATTGAATGAAAGTGCCATGTCCATGAGTAATGTAGTTGTTATCATTTCTGCTATCATCATCATCATCATCATCAGCTCATCATCACCATTGCAAGCTGAATGAGCCACTCGCATGTTAAGGCAGTAAAAAAGGCTAATTGGATTCTAGGCAGAACTAATAGAACCGCCATTTCTAAGTCATGAAAAGTCAGCGTTCCCATTTATTCCACACTACTCATAATACCAAGGGCCAGGAGGAAATCCTTGCTTTCCCGTCATGGGTGCAGTGACTCAGCTCTGGGCTTTATTTTAGACTTTCAAGGAGTTATCCACAGTGCTGCAGCTATTTTGGCAATAGCTTCAGAACCCTGGACAGCTCCCAATTAAACTCAGAGTGGCTTCACCGCACCCCTGACTTGGAAGGCGCAAGCCAAGAAATATCATTTTCTGCACTGAAAAAGACTGCCTACTGCACAGAACAGAGCATTTTCTGTGCAAAACAGCCGCTGGCAAATTTTGCACTAAATCATTTCCAAATGACAAAGATTCGTGTCAGTTCAGGATTCTTCTTCTCAGGGTTTCTCAGCCCTCCAGAAACATGCCTTTCTGACCATCATTCAAATATTTTCAAGTATTCTTTCCATCTTTAACAGGGTCTTCAGAGGGAGACAGGGCAGCCATCTGTTGCGAATGCTCTAGCAGTAGCATTCTCTGCATCAAGCAGTAGGTTGGAAGGATGGTTGACAGAATCCTTTCCAACTCTAAAACTTAAAGATTGCTATATATAGACAATTCTGAGCTGGAACTAGCTGCAACTCCAGCCCTCCCAAAGACTTTGTTCGGTACCAAAACCTGATACACATAGTTACTATCAGATAAGATGCATTGATTGTAAACAATGTAGGAGAAGATCTACAGCAAAGGAAGTCCTTTAGCTGATAGGTTCTAACATCCCCTCATAGCAAGTAGGAGAACTAGGTCCTTAAGCAATTAAATTCTACCTATCCAGAAGGCCCCAGATCTCATCTTGAAGCTAAGCAGGATCAGCCCTGGTCAGGACTTGGATGGAAGACTATCAAGGAATACCTGGTGCTGTTGGCTACATTTCAGAGGAAGGCAATAGCAAACTGTTTCTGAGTATTCCTTGCCTAAGAAAAATCTGTGATGCATAGAATCATTGAGTTGGAAGAGACCACAAGCACTGTCCAGTCCATGCAGGAATAAGCAATCAAAGCATTCCCAACAGATGGCTGTTTAAAAACCTCCAAAGAAAAAGACTCCACCACAATTTGAGGCACTGCATTCCACTGCCTAACAGCTCTTACCATCAGGAAGTTCTTCCTAATGTTTTGGTGGAATCTCTTTTCCTGTAGATTGGTTTTTTCCAGCCTGTGAGGCCATATTCTGGAAGAGTTTCTTTCTGACGTTTCGCCTGCATCTGTGGCTGGCATCTTCAGAGAATGGTTGGATAGGGGTGGGGGGTTATATACTGTGAGCCCCTGTTGGAGAGGTTATGTACATTTGTGTATTTGAATGGGTGGTTCCTGGGGGAAAATATGCAAGGAGGATTAGTGTCTGTTTGGCTAATGGTTGGTTAATGGTCCATTATCTGCTGGAAATCCCCCTGTCCCTGGGTGGAGTTCATTTGCACGTGTTGAGTTCTGATGTTAGTGTTCTTCAGTACTGGGAGCCAGATTTTGTTTACTTTTAGGGTTTCTCCTTTCCTTTTGAAGTTGTCCAGGTGTTTGTGGATTTCAATAGCTTCTCTGTACATTCTGACATGATAGTTGTTGGCTTGGTCAGAATGTACAGAGATGATATTGCTATAAATCACCAGGCAACAGGAGATCTTTACTGCATGGATAGACTCATGCGGCTCTCTATATATGGGTGAACTGCAAGTTCCAGCACTCCTTTCCTTTGGCTGTTGGGACTTACAGTCCAACAACCTCTGGAAGCCCACACCTTGTTTAAGGCCTGAGATGATGAGGGGTCACTAAACAGAAAACATTACACCATACCATCCAACATCACAGATGGAAACTGCAACAGGTATGGCCAAACAACATGTCAAAGTATGGTCAAGATGGCAAGGGCCAAGAGCATGCAAGCTGGGAGAGGCTGCAGCAGTTTGCTTTTGCCTGAACCTACAGAGAAGGGAAAGATTTGGCCCTTCATCTCCTCTCTCTCCTACTGAGCTAATTCAGTGCAAACTCCTTTTGCATTTGCGGTTTGCAGCAGTGGAAGTAAGCTGAGGACTAATGGGAGGAAGAGAGAGAAACTGGGACGTTTTAAAAGCAGCTGAAAAAATGGGATGACAGAGGAATAATTGCAACTATCCTCGCCAAATTGGGACAGTTGAAGAGTACGCAATACAAACAAAACAAAAGAAAAAATCCAAAAGGAGTTGGGCCCTCAAAAACATGGGATAGCTTTGGGACTCAGCATGTCTTCTTCTGGCCCTATCAGTAGTTTATTCTTTTTTTTCCTTATGATCATAGGCTTAAGCTTTTGCATTCAATGGGCCACCAGTGTAACACATCAATATTGTGTTGATAAGCAAATCACTCCTCCTGGACTTGCAGGTAGAACTCAGACCCCAAAGTTAGCACCTATCCTTAGGGATGAAAAAACAAATCCATAGAGCCACTCAGCTAAAATACTTTTCTACATGCGCCTGTGGGGCATGAGAATGAGACTAATTTATATCCCAGCAGCATAACCTGACAGATTTCCCAAATGTTCCACCACTTACCTCATCTATTGGTTTATGAATAACAGTTTCCCTGTGTTGGTAGAAATTTACCTCCCATAGTGTTGAAAAAGTGGACCTCCTGCCCCACTTATCCTTGAATATAGGGAGTCTCTGGAGAGATATAATTAAAAGAACGGTGTTTGCTTCTTGCTTGTGAGACCTACACAACACCCAGACTTTGGCCTTGACTGAGCAGACTTTGAAAAGTGTTAAACTTGTATAAACTTGTATAGTGCCACCTGCATAGTTATACTTTTGAAAGGGACTTTGTTATTTGAAATAACAATATGTTATTTCCACATTTCTTCATAGTGACTCAAACCACTACAGCTAGCCTTCTGTATCCACAGATTTGGCGTCCATGGATTCCACCATCCATGGTTTGAAAACATTCAAAATAAATAAATAAATCCAAGATTTTGCCATTTTATATAAGGGACACCATTTTATTACACCATTATATATAATGGGACTTGAGCATCCATCGATTCTGGTATCCACAGGGGGTCCTGGAACCAAACCACAGGATATACCAAGGGCCCACTGTACTCCCCAGTTAGCATTCAAAGTAGTTACCTGCTCCTGGCCTGTGATACCCTCCTGTTTTCCATTTTGTCATCATCTCAACATCCACAAACAGAGGACAAGATACACCATGAGCCAGAATGCCACATGGTACACTCCTTCTCTGCCATGTATCTTACCCTCCAACTATCTTGATTTGGCAGGTACAGTCTTCATTAATCTTCTATCGTTCAACTTTTTCAGCTGCTTTCAAAATGTCCTGGTTTCTCTCGCCTTCTCTCACTTTTCCCCTTTGTCCTCAGCTTGCTTCAGTTGCTACAAACTGAGTTCAAGTTAGTTTGCACTCAGTTATCAAAGTGTGGGGAGAGCAGAGGAGGGGATAGAATCTTGCCCTTCCCAGTAGGCCCAGGCAAAAGCAAACTGCTGCAGACTCTCCTAGCTTGTCTGTTCATACTCATTCATAAATTTTGCCATCTTGGCCACACTCTGATGTCGCTGTATCATGTGTGAAATGTTGGAGGGTATTAGGAGTATAGTGTCTAGATCAAGTGATGTAATAGGGCCACTCTATCCTGTTTTAGTTAGACCTCACATGGAATACTGTGTCCAGTTCTGGGCACCACAATTCATGAAGGATATTGACAAGCTGGACTGTGTACAGAGGTGGGCAACCAAAATGGTGGGAGGGCTGGAAACCATGCCCTATGAGGAGTGGCCTAGAGACCTGGTATGTTTACCCTGGGGAAGAGAAGGTTAAGAGGGAACATGATAGCCATGTTTAAATATTTGAAGTGATACTGAAGATGGAGCAAGCTTGTTTTCTGCGGCTCCAGAGACTAGGATATGGAGCAATGGGTTCAAACTACAGGAAAAGAGATTCCACCTAAATATTAGGAAGAACTTCCTGCCAGTAAGCTGTTTGGCAGTGGAATACACTGCCTGGGAGTGTGGTGGAGTCTCCTTCTTTGGAGGTTTTTAAACAGAGGGTGGATGGCCATCTGTCAGGAATGCTTTGATCATGTATTCCTGCATGGCAGGGGGTTGGACTGGATGGCCCTTGAGGTCTCTTCCAACTCTATGATTCTATGGAATACACTGCCTTGTAATGTGGCAGAGTCTCCTTCTTTGGAGGGTTTTAAACAGGCTGGAATGGAATCTGTCAGGAATGCTTTGATCATATATTCCTGCATGGCAGGGGGTTGGACTGGATGGCCCTTGTGGTCTCTTCAAACTCTGTGATTCTATGATACCCACAGAGCACAAGATCTACTGTGAGCTAGCATGCCATATGGTCTTCTCCCTCTATCATTTAATAAGGTTTCACAATTCTTACAGTCAAGTAAGTACTGTACTACAGTCAAGTACTACAGTCAAGTAGTATTATATTTCAGTGGGGTGAGTTAGAGAATTTGAAGTCCCTCCCCAAACTCCCCAGATTCCATAGCAGGGAACCCAAGCCATTCAAATGCTATCAAATTTCTAAAAGTATGCAGTGTAGATAATACCCAAAATTTTCACAATGTGCATACCCCACCACAATATTTCACATGAGAAAACTGGGATATATGTAGCCAAGCAACCTCAGAGTGTGGCTAAGAAGTCATGGATGAGGAAGAAAACACAAACCAGAAGAGGATGACAGCAGTTTGCTTTTGCCTGATACTACAGGAAAGGCAAAGATTCTTCCTCTTGTCCCTGAGTTGAAGCAAATTACTTTTGCATTTTGAATTCAGTTTACATCAACTCAGTGGCAGCACTCTGTGTGTGTGTGTGTGTGTGCAAGAGACTGAACCACACCACTGTGTAGAGGTGTGATACCAGTCTTAGTGACACCACAGCATCAACTGAAATAAGCAAAGGGGGAAACTGGGACATTTTAAAAATAGTCCCAGTGGGATGACAGAGGATTAATCTGAACCTTCCCTGCCAAATCAGGGCAGTTGGAGGGTACGAATGTGGCTGGAAGCCTAAACCATTCCAAACAGAAAAGGATGCATGGCTTTCACATCCAATAGATTGCCCTCCCAAAGTGACAAATCCCTTACACAGGGCCGCCATCTACAAATGATGCCTAGAAATTATTTGGCAAACAGCCTTGGACAATTAATAAAATTGGGAAATGGGGAAGACAGAAAGAATCGCAATCTGTTTCCCATGAAGAAAACTCTCAAGAAAGACAAATAAATAATTGAGTTGGAATTATTTATCCAGATTTCTGTTTAAGAATCTCAAAAAAGAAAAAAAGTTCCACCTTCTCTTTCTACCCCTCCATCCCTCACTTTCCCTCTCCCCAAATGGTCTCCCCTCTTCATTCCTTTCTTCTGAGTGACTCTGCTTGGAAATTTTTCAAATGTTTAATTCAGCAACATGATATTTTATTTACCTTTTTTTGCTCCAGGGCTTTGCTTGGGAAAAAAAATGTCATTAATGATTTGCAGCTTTGATAAATAATTACAAGGGGCCATTGTGCTTTAAAGCATATTCCGGAGAAGTGCGCTCATAAATAAAATGTGGGGTATTTTTAAAAAGTAAAGTATAATAAAATAAAAAGAATATTTCCCTGACTTTTTACTACAATGACAGCTTCTATCCAGTAGGAAGGAAGAGCAAGACAGAATGAAAACCAGGATGAAAATAAGAGGATGGTTGGTTGGGACTGGATTTATTAATTGATTTCCTTCTGACTTTAGGAATCACAGGCAGCCACTCATTCCATTAAATGCAACACTTTGGGCAGTCTGCATTACACAGTTTTGTTTTGTTTTTAAATTAAGGACAAGGCTGGATTTACAGGTGAGCTGCCCACTAAGTGGCTTTGTGGCACTCGGAAGATGCTATGCCCATGCCAGCATTTCAGCTATCCACTCATCAACTGAAACAAATCATTGTTGTGTGCCTTCAAGTTGTTCCTGACTTATGGTGACCCAAAGCAAACCAATCATAGGGTTTTCTTGGCAAATTTGTTCAGAGGAGGTTAGCCTTTGCTTTCCTCTGAGGCTGAGAGTGTGTGACTTGCCCAAGGTCACCCACTGGGATCCTATGGCTGAGTGATCCTTCAAGCCCTGGATGGCCATCTGTCAGGAATGATTTGATTGTGTAGTCCTGCATGACAGGGGGTTGGACTGGATGGCCCTTGTGGTCTCTTCCAACTCTATAATTCTATGATTCTATGATTCCCAGTGTCCAAGTCCAACGCTCAATCCACTACATCACACCGGGTCTCTAAACAAATTATCCAAAGTGCTTGGACCTACAGATAGTTTGGATTTTGGAATATTTCAGATTTTGGAATACCTGTATATACACAATGAGATCCCTTGGAGATGGAACCCAAGTCTAAACACAACATTCATTTATGTTTCATATAACCCAAGGAGACCTTCTGCTGTGCTTTCTGCAACCAGACTTGTTTATCTCGGATTGGCCTTTTTAGTCATCAGCACGCTTGCAGAAAGCGTGGGATGAGTCCTTCCTGAATCTTCATTTGCGAAGAAAAGCCAGAGAGAGAGAGAGAGAGAGAGATACCTTATACACATAGCCTGATGGTAATTTTATACACAATCTTTTTAATAATTTTGTCAGTGAAACAAAGTTTGTGTACACTGAAACCGTCCGAAAGCAAAGGCGTCACTATCTCAGCCACCCATGTGGATGAATTCAGAATATTTTGGATTTCAGAATTCTAGATAAGGGAGAGTCATGCTCAAAGACAACCCATTTATCATCTCTTGTAAATCTGGGGCCCTTTCACGCTACACAATAATAGCACTGTGGTTCCTCTTTAACCACCATGGTTGAATCCTGTGGACTCCTGGGGTATGCAGTTTGATCAGGGATTAGTGCAATTTGCTGAGAGTTCTACCTACCCCTTCCTGACCTACAATGCTCAGGACTCTGTAGGATGGAAACATAGCAGTTAAATTGGGATCATAAGGCTTTAGTGCAAAAAGACCCCTGATGTGCATTGGCCCAAGCTGTGCTAATCATTAGCAACTAAAGCCTAGGAGAGGCCAGTTTTTTTAACCAGGTAAAGTAAACCAGGTCAACTACCTGTTTACTTACTGTTGCAGGGTGGGAAAACTTCTCCTGGGTTTAAAAAATCTTCAGGGGAGGGGGAGACATAGAGAAAACATCCCCATGCCCTGTCATTAAATAAAAAAAATAAGAAAGTAAATTATTTTTAAAGGGTTTTTTGGGAGGAGTGGAGGGCCCAGAACCAACCTTAGGGGGCACATAGAACACACGAGCCACACTTTCACCACCCCTCTGCTCATGGTTTCTTATTAATATTGGTCGGAAAATGTATGACTTCTGGGCCCATTTGACAAACGATGTGTGAATGATTGCGATCAGGTCTGTGCATGCAAATTTATTATCCGATATGACAGGGATGAATCGTGCATGCAAATCATGAGTCAAAGTTATGAAATAAGATGTGTGTGTGTGTGTGTGTGTGTGTAATATTCCAAGAAAGAATAAATGGACAACTGTGGGCCAGGGACTCTATTAACTAGGGTACCACCTGACCAATGATTGGTTCAGGGATGGGCCCCCCATTAGTTAGAGTGGGGCAACTTTTTCAGACAGCAAATGCTGGAGGGCCAGCTCCCCACAACTGCACTCCTTAAGCCTCTCTTAAGTTTTAACTGTTAGCCTAACTTGTCTAATTGGGTTGCAAATCATCCCATTCTTCATCCTCCCAGGCAAGAACAAATAGTTGCTGGTATTCTGGAATATGGAGGCATAAATCAACCTTATACAGGTTGCCCCCCCACCCCACATGTCCATAGGTAGTTTTTTGAGGTCACATTCTGTCATTCATGATTATAAATGTCAACCCTCAGCAGTTAGGATATTGGGAGTCCAGCTTATGTTATTGCAACTGCTGAACAGACTGCCAGACAATGTATTTGCATTGATATTGGATACTTCCACAACCAAATAAACAGTCAACGTTAGCACATGTCTAACATTAACTGTGAAACAGGCATGGCAGCATTTAGCAGTACATTTTTGATCATAAGCTAGAAGCATGAATTAAGTTCACAGCAGGGCCAATGTCTGAAGCTTCTTTATAGGGAAAACACACAACATTATATAGGTCTCTCTCTCTCTCTCTCACACACACACATATAAGCGGAACCAATATCCATGATTTCAGTTATCCATGGTTGAAAAATAGGGACACATATTTTTGTGCTGGGAAATGCTTAGAAAGTTGCGCTGGGAAATGCCTAGAAAGATGTCCTTTCTAGGAATTGCTAGGGCCTCCAGCACAACGCTATGGTATGTTTGTACCAGAAGTCTTTTATTTTAATAGGGTTTTCTACTATCCATGGTTTCATTTATAAACAGTAAGTCTAAGAACATCTCCTCCACAGACACACACGGGGGTGGGGGGTGACCTGTAAATGCATGTGTCTGTTTTGGTCACTGTTGAATCACAGAATCATAAAGTTGGAAAAGACCACAAAGGCCATCTAGTCCAACCCCCTGCCCTGCAGGAAGACACAATCAAAGCACGACTGACAGATGGCCATCCAGACTCTGTTTAAAACCCTCCGAAGAAGGAGACTCCACCAAACTCCCAGGCAGCGCATTCCACTATTGAACAGCTCTTACCATCAGGAAGTTTGCTGGTTGAATACTAGCAGTGACAGAGATTGGGTTTCTCTTCCAATACATGCCAATACATGACAACATCATGGCAACCCCTTGGTTGAATTATGGACATTGTGTCACTTCAATTTTGCACGCACAAAAGGCGATTTATGAAGACGTAAGCCCCAAATCAGAATGACAGGCAATGTCTTCTGAATGTGTCCTGAATCTCCCACCTCTCAGCTTCAGTGGAAGAGTTGGGTTCTAGCATTATGAGAGAGCCAAAAGAGCATCTCTTACATCTACTTTCTCCCTATCATGCATCATTTTATACATCCCTTACATCTCTCTACTTACATGCATTTCATGTATAAATAATCAGTGCACTCTGTATCATTGAACAGTATTAAATAAGCCATTCTATTTTGTATGATATGTTGTGAGCTCTTCCAGCTGAAAAAAGGAAATAATACATGTATAAAATTAATTGATTAATTTATCAGACAGCTGACATAGTTGCAATCAAAATCTGACAGCATCTAATAGCTATCAAGCAGCTGTGGCTGTCAGACTTTGACAGCATCTCACATAATAATAGTCAGCATTTGACAATATCCAACAGGTGACATGCAGTAGCCATCCATTTCTGACAGGTCCTGACATGCAACAGAATCTCTACCAGATCTCTGACAGTTGACTTTACAGGAGCTTTTAGTAAGTTAGTCTCTGTCACCATCTATTAATTTAATCATTCTGGAAAGATTCCAGAAGGTGCAATCCTCCATATGTTGTACCAGTGAACTAAATCAAATTTATATCTGAGTAGACACTATAGGATTGCATGACTAAGGGAGCATACAACTCCGTTGTTACTACAGCTCCACTGGCTACCAGTCCATTTTGGAGCACCATCCAAAATGCTCGTTGTGGCCTATAAAGACCTGTAGTTTGGGTATAGATTATCTGAAGGACCATAGCTTCCTATATGAACCTGCCTGACTCAGATCTTCAGAGGAGACTTTTGTCTCCATCCCAACACCCTTATAGGTATGTCTGGTGGCATCACAGGAGAGGGCCTTCTCAGTGGCTTCTCCCAGGCTTTGAAACTTACCTTCTAGGGAGGCTAGGATGGCTTCCCTCCCTTGCCATCCTTCTGTTGGCAAGTGAAAACTTTTTCTATTCTGATAGACTTTTAGGAACAGACTGAAAGGGCTTTGGATATTGTGCTCTTTTCCTGAATTCTATCTTTTATCTTCTATGGATTTTTTTTTAAAAAAAACGTTTTCATTTCATTAGTAGTTTAAGGGCATTTTAATGATATGCCATGTATGTTTTTCACTTTGATTCATATTTGTTTTAACTTTTGTATTTTTATTTGTGTTTGTTTTCATTTTTGGAAGCCTCCTTAAAATATATATAAAGGAGGAGTGAGGGGCAGGAGGAACAAGGAGGAGGAAGAAGAATAAGAAGAACAGGAGGAGAAAAAAGAAGAGAAAGAAAAGGAGGAAGAACAAGAAGGAGGAGGAAGAAGAATAAGAAGAACAGGAGGAAAAAGAATAACAAGGGAAGGAGGAAGAAAAACAAGAAGAAGAGGAGGAAGAGCAAGAAGAACAGGAGGAGGAGGGAAAAGAAGAACAAGAAAAAGATAAGGGGAAGAACAGAAAGAACAAGAAGAAGAGAAGAAAGGGAGGAGGAGGAAGAACAAGAGGAGGAGGAAGAAGAAGAAGAACAGGAGGAGGAGGAAAAAAGAAGAAGAGGAAGAGGAAGAGCAAGAGGAGGAAGAAGAAGAATAAGAAGAACAGGAGGAGGAGGGAAAAGAAGAACAAGAAAAAGATAAGGGGAAGAACAGAAAGAACAAGAAGAAGAGAAGAAAGGGAAAAGGAGGAAGAACAAGAGGAGGAAGAAGAAGAAGAAGAAGAAGAAGAAGAAGAGGAGGAGGAGGAAAAAAGAAGAAGAGAAAGAGGAAGAACAAGAGGAGGAAGAAGAAGAAGAACAGGAGGAGGAGGAAAAAAGAAGAAGAGAAAGAGAAAGAACAAGAGGAGGAAGAAGAAGAAGAAGAGGAGGAGGAGGAAAAAAGAAGAAGAGAAAGAGGAAGAACAAGAGGAAGAAGAAGAAGAAGAAGAAGAAGAACAGGAGGAGGAGGAAAAAAGAAGAAGAGAAAGAGGAAGAACAAGAGGAGGAAGAATAAGAAGAAGAGGAGGAGGAGGAGGAAAAAAGAAGAAGAGAAAGAGGAAGAACAAGAGGAGGAGGAAGAAGAAGAACAGGAGGAGGAGGAGGAAAAAAGAAGAAGAGAAAGAGGAAGAACAAGAGGAGGAGGAAGAAGAAGAACAGGAGGAGGAGGAGGAAAAAAGAAGAAGAGAAAGAGGAAGAACAAGAGGAGGAAGAAGAAGAAGAAGAGGAGGAGGAGGAAAAAAGAAGAAGAGAAAGAGGAAGAACAAGAGGAGGAGGAAGAAGAAGAAGAGGAGGAGGAAAAAAGAAGAAGAGGAAGAGGAAGAACAAGAGGAAGAAGAAGAAGAAGAAGAACAGGAGATGGAGGAAAAAAGAATAAGAGAAAGAGGAAGAACAAGAGGAGGAAGAAGAAGAAGAAGAGGAGGAGGAGGAAAAAAGAAGAAGAGAAAGAGGAAGAACAAGAGGAGGAGGAAGAAGAAGAACAGGAGGAGGAGGAAAAAAGAAGAAGAGAAAGAGGAAGAACAAGAGGAGGAGGAAGAAGAAGAACAGGAGGAGGAGGAAAAAAGAAGAAGAGAAAGAGGAAGAACAAGAGGAGGAAGAATAAGAAGAGGAGGAGGAGGAAAAAAGAAGAAGAGAAAGAGGAAGAACAAGAGGAGGAGGAGGAAGAAGAAGAAGAAGAAGAAGAAGAAGAACAGGAGGAGGAGGAAAAAGGAAGAAGAGAAAGAGGAAGAACAAGAGGAGGAGGAGGAGGAAAAAGAGGAACAAGAGAAAGAGGTGGAGGAACAATAAGTGCAAGGAGAAGAGAAGGAGGAAGAGCAAAAAGAGGAGGAGGAGGAGAAGGAACAAGAAGAGAAGGAGGAGGAATAATAACAAAAAGAAGAGAAGGCGAAGGAAAAAGAAGAACAAGAGAAGGGGTGAAGGAACAAGAAGAATAGGAAGAAGAGAAGGAGGAAGAACAAAAAGAGCAAAAAGAGGAGGAGGAAGAGCGAGAAGAACAGGAAGAGAAGGAGGAGGAATAGGAAGAAGAAAAAAAAGAGAAGTAGAACAAGAAGAAGGAGCAGGACCAAGAAGAACAGAAAGAGGAAGAGGAGGAGCAGGAGAAGGAGGAATTAAACAAAACTTTGAATTAGGAAATCAGCAGTGGTGGCTAGTGACTCCATGTCAGAAATAAAGTACATTTACTCTTAGTTCGTTAAAGGAGTTATCCAAGGTGCTGAACCCTACCCCCCAAATAGGTTCAGTACCTTGGATAGCTGCTGCATTAGCACTACACAACGCCTGGATTCTTTGCCCCATTGACAGAGACAAGGACATGGTGCAATGGACTCAAACTACAGGAAAAGAGATTCCACCTAAACATTAGGAAAAAATTCCTAATGGTAAGAGCTGTTTGACAGTGGAATGTGTTGGCTCAGAGTGTGGTGGAGTTGTCTTCTTCGGAGGTTTTTAAACGGAGGCTGGATGACCATCTGTTGGAAATGCTTTGATTGTTTACTCCTGCATGGCAGGAGGTTGGACTGGATGGCCCTTGTGGTCTCTTCCAACTCTATGATTCTACGGTTCTATGACATTGACCCACCAGCTGCCACTGGAAATCAATTAACAAATTAGTTTTCAATAATTAAGTTTGACATCAACTTTAAAAAACCCAAAGTTGAGAACGGTTCAGCTTTCATCCCCCCATCCAGCTTAGATTTTCACTCCAGTTTGCTCCTGAGCAGACTGTACCTGTTGACAAGGAATATGCTCCAGAATTCATTCACATTTGCACCCCACCGTTCCACTTTGGAATTTGAACAGTGTGCAATAAAGCCAATTGCCTATGCAATATTCAACAGCAATTCCAGTCTGTGCTTTTGGATAGGGAAGAGGATGACCTTGTAGAGGCAACTGGCTGTGCAATGCATGATTAGGGTTCAAAAATTGCAAAATACTGTAAATACATTAACAATTGCATCCTTCTGAATAGTGTCTTTGATCTAAATCCTATTGTTAATTTCAACTAGACTTGATTCAGTGATCCAATAGTTATTTAACTATGTGTTGATTCACCATTCGGGAACTGATTCAGTGGGTTTACTCTGGTTTGGATTAACTGCTTTAATTGTGCTATCTGTTTATCTACTTATTTGATTTCTTATCCCACTTTTCTCCTAAATGGGGCCCAAGGCAGCTTACAATATATTATTCCTTGTGTAGAATGGCAATGTTGCCCAACTGAACCAAGATACCAAATGTGGCACCAAATGCACAACCAAATGTGCATGCTCAGCCATGCACAGGTGCACTCATGCACAATGGCACCACATGCCCCACACCACTTCATATTACATTGGATGGAAGGGGTCTGTTTTGTATTGAACAAAATGTCCCACTACTTCTTTAAGGGAAGGAATGCATGCATAAGAACCAGCAGAATTCTGGCCAGCAATGCAAGCAAACAATGCGGGAATGCATGTGACCCCCTCATTTGCTTTACACTAGAAACCAAGGTCATCCCCTGAAGCTGTCCCAGAAAGGCAGATCTGTATTTGGCACATACAGTCAGCCCTCTGTATCCACGGATTTGGCATCCACAGATTCCACCATCCACAGCATGAAAATATTCCTAAATAAATAAATAACTTCCAAGAAGTAAGCCTTGATTTTTGCCATTTTATATAAGGGACATCATTTTACTATACCATTGTATATAATGGTACATGAGCAAAGGAGCTCTGGTAGCACAGCGGTTAAATGCCGGTACTGCAGCCACAGCATTGTGAGTTCCATGTACAGGGCTCCAGGTTGACTCAGCCTTCCATTCTTCCATAGGTCGGTAAAATGAGTACCCAACTTGTTGGGGCCAATTAGCTAATACATTGTAAACCACTTAGGGAGTGATTTGGCACTGATAAGCAGTATAGAAATGTAAGTGCTGTTGCTATCCATGGATTTTGGTATTGACAAGGGGTCCTTGAACCAAACCCCAGCTGGTACCAAGGGCCTTCTGTAATTCAACTCTGGATATAGAGATGGGCAGCTCTCAAAGGGGTGTTAGACAAAACCACAAATTAAAGGTATACCCTCAGTTAACCAAGTGGATGTGCCCCTTTTACTGAGTAGCAGCCACTACAATCCATGGGGGTCTATTCCCTTGTCAGGAAGCAGCTGACTGAAGTTCCCACCCACTCCCCTTACACGAGTTATCTCAGGCAGTGGGGAAATTGCAACAGGGAACCTGCTTCTCCCTATTGCAACAGAGATCGCTCCCAGGAGGGAGTGGAAAGTGTCAGGGGTTGTCAAAACTATGTGTAGAAATTTTACAAGCAAACGAGCAATGGCCAGTAGGGGCCAGTAGAGAGTGCTATGAGCACTGCTGGTGTTTACTGCTCAAGATCTGCTGTGTGGGAGTTGCCATAGTTCTGTCTGCAGATACATATCTTCATAGGAAAAGATTGTACAAACTGTGAGCTTGGGAACAGCTCTGTGGGTATGAATGTATAACCCATAATGTTGTACAATTGTCCCTTCACATTTGCGGGGGTTAGGGGCAGAGCACCACCGCAAAAGTGAAAAAAACAAGAATAAGTTAAGCCTCACCCCCAACATGCATACTACACTACTTTATTGTAGACTCCTCCCCTGCCCACAGGACTGCTGATATCTGCCACTGTGATAGCAACACCCTCCCCCAGGCACACAAACTATGCCCCTCACCCAAACTCGCCTCCCCCCCCCAGCTCTCCTTTCCTCTGTCCTGCCAACAACATGACCTTACTGAGTGTTTTAAACTGGCAGCGCTGTTTTGGCGCAAGGTAAGAAAGTGAGTTGGAGTTGTGCTGTTGGCAGGGTAGAGGGAGGGAGAGCTGGCGGGAGGTGAGTATGGGTGAGGGGCATGGTTTGTACACTGCCCCGGGTGTTGCTACAACTGCAACTTTTAGCTTTGGTTTGGGAAAGAAGCAAGCTTACTGAATAGACTAGAAAGCTGGGCCAAAGCTAACAAAATGAAATTCAATACAGAGAAATTTAAGGTACTGCACTTAGGGCAGAAAAATGAAATGCATAAATATAGGATGGAGGAGACCTGCCTGAATGAGGCTACATGCAAAAGGGATCTAGGAGTCCTAGTAGACCACAAGTTGAACATGAGTCAACAGTGTGATGCGGCAACTAAAAAGGCCAAGGCGATTTTGGGCTGCATCAATAGAAGTATAGTGTCTAGATCAAGGGAAGTAATAGTGCCGGTCTATTCTGCCTTGGACAGGCCTCACCTAGAATACTGTATCCAGTTCTGGGCACCACAATTCAGGAAGGATATTGAGAAGCTGGAACATGTCCAGAGGAGGGCAACCCAAATGGTCCCTTGTGGTCTCTTCCAACTCTACAATTCTATGATACTATGAAATGGACAGTGTTGTTATGGTGCAAGGTAAGAAAGCAAGTTGGAGTTGTTTTGTTGCCGGGACAGGAAGAGAGGGGAGGCAAAGGAAGATGAGAAGGGTGGGGTCTTGGAGTTTGAGCTAGTTGAGCAGCAGCTACAAACTGCAAATATGCAAAACCGCAAATGTGAAGGGACAACTGTATATATAAAGCCGTCCAGTCCTTTTCCCCATCCTCTTGGATTTTTGTCTGCCTTGCTGACATGCATAATCTATGCTGGTATGGATCCTCATGGAGCGAGCTTGTATGTACTATTCTGCTGTACTCTAGTAAGGACTTGTAGATTAGACACACATTGTGTGTGAGTGCTTTATTAGCAGTCTTATGCTAATATGCCTACCCCTATAGTGCAGCTTGATCCTCTGCACATGCCCGGGAGGGACTTGTGTGCATGCCTTGATAAAAACAGCAGTCAGTGATGTGGGAAGAGACCCCCATTGATTCCAATGGCTGCTTCTTGGTAAGGGGGGCATCTTAGAACTGTAACCTGTGATGTTTAAAATGAACCTTCTAAGCTCTTCCCTGACTTTTCACATTCATGTCAGGGTCCCTGCCTCCCTGTTCCTTAAATGACTCTCTTATTTGTCACTCATGAAAGGCAAGAAGCTGAAGGGAGATGCAGGATACCTGCTGAGCATCTCCCAGGCCTAGGGACAGCCACGCCTGGCCTCTCACCCTCCCTCTCTCCTTCTGTCCCTCCTAGAATGGAGCCAGAAGGTGAAGCAGGTGAAAAGTTTACCAAAATTGTCCTTCAAGGGCCAACGGGAAAACGCCGGCCGCTGCCTTCCACCTCGGTTCCTTGTTGTAAATAATGCAGAAAATGAGTAGTTTTTAAAGACTGTCCGGTGGGATTCGGAAGCCTTGTCTTAATTATATGAAAACAGCATGGGTGCTTAGGCAGATGTTTGTGCTAATTGTTTTGAAAGCAGACCCTCTTGGCTCAGAGAGGCTCATTTATTTTGACTAGGGCACGTCCCCCCCCCTTCCCTTCTCTCTCAGCTCACTTCCAAACACACATGGGGTCCTTTGGTTTGGGTCTCCCTCAACATCGATTTCTTCACTTGCCTGTATTTCCGTTTTTACTGAATGCTCATCAGCAACCGAAAGAAACATATTTGTATTGTGTGTGGTGGAGGTTGGCTTATTGCCAGGCTTAGAATCATAGAGTTGGAAGGGGCCCCATAGACTACCTAGTCCAAGAATTGCTTGCAATGACTCGAGATGTCAAGATGATGGCTAGCACTCTGCTTGGGACTTTGTTTATGGACGTACGTCTTTGCAATGTGCCTTCAAGTAATTTCCAACTTATGATGACCCTAAAGTGACCCTATCATGGGGTTTTAATGGCAAGATTCAGAGGGGGGTTGCCTTTGCCTCCTTCTAAGGCTGAGAGAATGTGACTTACCCACCCAGTGGGTTTTCATAGCTGAGTGGGAATTTGAACCCTGGTCTCCAGAGCCATAGTCCAAAACTAGCATTCCAGGCATCTTACCCAACCAAAAGTTTCCTCTTCTTTGGCCCAGCTTCATCCTTTCTTGTGGGGACAATTAGCTAACACACATTGGAAACTGTTTAATGCAGTGTAGATGTGTACATTGCTATTGCTTAAAACAATTTGTAAGCCGCTCTGATAGCCTTGTGGCTGAAGAGTGGGGTATAAATAAATACATAAATAAATAAAATACTCTTGGAATCGTGTCCCTGAACATCTGCAGACTACTCCTTCCCTTGCTATTTTGAAATCTGAATTTAAAACTTTCTTGTTTATTAAAGCTTTTGGAATTTTAGTTTAACATTGTTTTATAATCTTATACATTGGGCCCTTCATATTCACTGAGGTTTGGTTCTAGGACCCCCCATGGATACCAAAATTCGTGAATACTCAAGTCCCATTATATGCAATGGCATAGCAAAATGGGGTCCCTTATATAAGGTGGCAAAATCAAGGTTTGCTTTTTGGATTATTATTTTTTTCATTATTTATTTATAAAATTTAACATAACATAAGTTACATAACATAAGTAATTCACAAAGCTTAGTCATTTCAAAAGGAAAACAATATTATAATAATTATTATATAATATTATATAATAGGTTGGTTATTATTACAAATATAACATTAAGTATGATATTAACCCTCAATATTACATGTATGTCCATCACACCCTGACCGATCACAAACGAACTCATATCTGCTTATAGATTCCTTCTTTTTATTCCTCCTTGACTTCCTTCAAGTAACTAACTCAAAGATTTTATACATTCGTAATTCAGACTTTCCTTCACTACTTAATTAACCTATGTTTATTTACTGTGTTTACAGCTTCTCTACCCAAATTTCTTTCAATTCTTGTAATTTGCCCTTTCCATATGACCTATTATTTTTTACTTCCTTCCTTTTTTACTTCCTTTCTTTGCAACAAAGATGGATTATTATTATTTTAAGAATATTTTCAAGCTGTGAATACTTAAATCCACGGATACCAAATCCATGGATATGGAGGGACAACTGTATTTTCAAGCCGTGAATACTTAAATCGGTGGATACCAAATCCATAGATACTGAGGGACAATTGTATATCTGATTACATGTATTGGTTAGTTTTCTTCATATTATATTGTCTTTTTTGTACAGTTGTCCCTCTGTATCCACGAATTTGGTATCTTTAGATTTAAGTATTCATGGCTTGAATTTATTCTTTAAAAAAATAATAATCCAAAAGGCAAACCTTGATTTTGTCATCTTATATAAGGGACATCATTTTGTTATGCCATTGCATATAACGGGACTTGAGTATTCATGGATTTTGGTGTCCAGAGGGGGTCCTGGAACCAAACCCCAGAGAATATGAAGGGACAACTGTATTTCATTTTAGTAATTTGTTTTACAATTGTATTGTACAGATTTATATTTAATTATTCTTTCCTCTCCCTCCCTCACTGTGTGTGTGTGTATGTATACACATATATTTTAGATTATATGCCTCTCGCAGGGCCCAATGTCTTGTACAGTGGCCCCACCCATCTCCGGACTAGCCATCCACAGATTGGAACTTTTGCAGATCACCATGCTGCATATTATTCATTGATTAATTGACTAATATGGGGCTTTGAGTACCCACGTTTCTTCCTATCTGCAAGGGAAACCAGAACCAAACCCCTGCAGATATGAAGGCCCCACTGTACTTGTAAAGTGCCATGTACATTGATGGCACTATACCTCTCTCTCTGGCTTTTCTTTGCAAACGAAGATTCAGGAAGGACTCATCCCACGCTTTCTGCAAGTGCGCTGATGACTAAAAAGGCCAATCTGAGATAAACAAGTCCGGTTGCAGAAAGCGCAGCAGAAGGTGTCCTTGAGTGATATTTCTGGGTTGCAATTCTTTCTGCGTTGTTGTTTCTCTTCAAGAATTGTTCGGCGTGAGTTCTCAAAGGAGGCTTCAGCATTGTGGATAGTGCGTCTCCATGCCTCCCAATGTGAGGCCAGGGCGGACCATTGTTGGTGATCAATTTGGCCGAGCCTGAGATGTTGTTTCAGGGAGTCCTTGTATCATTTTTTGGAGTACCCCTCTTACGCTGACCCGTGGCAAGCTCACCGTAGAATACTATTTTTGGGAGGTGATGGTCCTCCATCCTAGAAAGGTGCCCTGCCCAGCGCAGCTGTGTTCTCAATACCATGGCCTCAATGCTGGTGATCCCTGCTTGCTCAAGGACAGCAACATTCGTCACATAGTCAGTCCAGTGCATATTTAGAATTGTGTGTATATAGCGCTGATGAAAGCGTTTAAGGAGTCGTAAGTGGTGGTGATAGGTGACCCATGTTTCAGACCCATAAAGGAGAACAGACGGTACAATGGCTCTATACACACTGATTGATGGTACTATATAAATAAATGATAATAATAAAAACAACAACACTCAAACCACTACATCACACTGGGTCTCAAAATGGCCTTACATGTGTGTAAAACTGAACTGAGCAGTTTCACAGTGAGGATATTCACCCAATGGCTGCCATGGTGTTACCACATACAGCTAGTAGCTGGTGGAGGGACTTATGTACCATGCCCCAATGTGCTGTAGGCATTGATGAATATCAAGGCGCTTCTTGACACCAGCTACGAAGTGATGGAGCAAAAACAGGAGTATCCAATGTGCATCAGAAATGCCTGGTGGACATCAGACGTGTCTAATCCATATTTAGAACACTCATCCAGTTGCCTGGCTGCACATCTTCAACCGCCACTAACAGGGTTTTGTTAGGTTTCTGCAATATAGGAGATTATCAGACAGGAACGAAAAAAGCATTCCTGTCTCACAATCTTCATTCCCGCCCCTGTCCTGCCACAATCACCCTCGCCACCACACTTACCTCCTCTCCCATCGTTCCAGCAGCCCAGAAGTGAACAGAGCTCTAACAGAGCTCCCTTCACTTCCTGGATCAAATTCCTGCAGATTTTTGTGAAAAGATGCGAGCGTGGGAAATTCAAAAATAAAATTAAGAAGAACACGAAAAAATTACAGCAAACACAAAAAACACACTTTGAAAGGTAGAAGTAACCCGGGCAGGGTCATAAAAAGTGTGTCACTTACATGGATGTCCCAATCTCACCCAGAAGTGTTCTGGCAGGGACCGCCCATTGATGCTGGGATCTCGCCAGCATAACGGGGCACCATGTCTCACGAAGGAACATCCATGACAGGAATGGAATGGGGGATCTATTGACGGGTTCTCCCGTCAATAAAAAGTACCGCCGATGGAACGGCAGCAGAACGGGTACATAACAAGGGGGAACAACATTGTCTGAAAAGGGAGTCCTTTTGCGATCTCCTGGAATTCCTCTAACACCATTTTTAATGCGTCTGATAATCTCCATAGTTACAGATGCGTAAATTTACAAGTGTAGACTGTGATGCAAGATCTCGACCAACTTATACAATTTTCTTCATACATTTAATGGAAAGAATTTGAGAGATTTTTGATGCTTTCAAAATTTGTTTTGGCACGAACATGTTTTCTGGGGGTAGGGAAGCCCCTAAGCATGAATGATAATTAAAAACTGCCATTTCTCAGAGGCAGTCTCAAAGGGAATAGACCGCTTCTGCTTGGTAATGACGACAAAACAGGGAGTACTCTTTGCAGTCATATTTAAGAGCTAAGCACTCAAAGCCTTCAGCCTGGATGGCCAAAGTTTATTGTTTGTCTTTTTAAAGAAAATATTGGCAGGGGGGAAGAAACTGGAAAATTTACTGAGCCGGACAGATGTGTGCTTCATTCTTAAATAAGGATATAAAAAAGATTTGCAAAGTTTCTCCTAAAAAAGAATGTCTTGCATACACAACTATTTGCATTTTGGGACAAATCTGTTAAATTTTGCATTAGAAGCACCATTTTAGAACATGAAACTGTATTTTGTGCAAAATGCAGTATTTTCTACTGGGAAAAAAATTGCTTTTTTGCACCAGAAAGACATTTTCTATGCAAAAAACACATTTTGTAGAAAGAAATAGTTTTTTTTTCAAAGAAGTCTCAAATTGTGAATAGTCATTGAAAACTGCACAGAAACACTTGTGTTCTTGCGCAGAGAAAACCAGTGAAACTATTTGTTTTGTCATGCAAGAATGAAATAAATGAAGATTTATATCCCTACTCTTTATGTTGAATGTCTGGTTATTAAAGCATGTTTGGGATGTGGAATTAGCACTGCCACATCTCTTTTCTTTCTGTCTGATAGCCTCCTCTTCCTTAGCAATGTCACAAGAGGTAAGTACAAAATAGTCCTCCCCGTGATGCAGGAGTATGCACAATCCAGAGCTTGGAGGGCCATAATTTCTCATTTTCATCTCCTCCAGAGCACCAGAGGGCCCTAGAGCATTGCCATAGTTGCCATTTTGGGTGACCAGAAGTGATGGTATGTCACTTCCTGCCACCTGCTGACATTGGAAAAAAAAGTGGAGATTTTCCCCATTAGAGGCAGTATTTCCTTCTTAAAGAGCAAGCATGATGTCATGGTTTGAGTGATGGACTGGAGCTCCAGGAGGCTTGGATTCAAATCCCTGCTCTGCCATGGAAACACACTAGGTGACTAGGTGACTAGGTGATCTTGGGCAAGTCACACTGCTTCTCTGCCTTAGAGGAAGGAAAAGTCAAAACTTCCCTGAATAAATCTTTCCAAGAAAACCCTAGAGTTGCCATTAAGTCAGAGTCAACTTGAAGGTACACCGCAACAATTATTCCCCTTATAAAACAAACCAAGCACTCTGCATATACCTTGTTTAAAAGTAGAATTATACTTCTGGGAGACTTCCAGAAGTGTGACTTTACTTTTAAGTGTGGTAACGTTTGTGCCTCATTTTAAAAGAGGCCATGGAGCCCTCTGACACAATAGACTATAAGGCTGAATCCACATTGCACAAATAATCCAGTTTGAAACTAGGTTATTTGCCATGGCTCCATCCTATGGAATCCTGGGATTTGTAGTTTGGTGAGGCACCAGCACACTATGGCACAGAAGGCTGAAGACCTTGTAAAACCAGAAACCCCAGGATTCCATAAGAAGGAGCAATGGCAAATAATCCAGTTTGAAACTGGATTATTTGTGTAGTGTGGATTCAGCCTAAATTGGCCCCCTCTCTGCTCTCCTTCTCCCAGCAGGTAGAAGAGATTTTTTTATGAACAGGCAAAAGGCTCTTTTAATGCAGAAGGGTCCTTTAATGGGGTGAAATGTGCTGCACTTTTATAGTTATTGTTAGGTTTTAAAATGCTTCTGCGTTATTTTAAAGTATTGTTTTTTAAACATGGTCATGGAGTGCATTGCTTTTAAGCTATTTATCATTAGGCTTTAATTCATGTTGTTGTTGTGTGTCGTCAAGTTGTTTCCCACTTACGGTGACCTTGTTTCAATTCATGTTTTGAGCCACTTCAGGTCTCATTTGGGAGAAAGGCGGGCTTGAAAGTTAGCTAGTTAATATAAAGAAGTCATTAAAGGGAAAAGCCAAGGCTGAGATCCTACATCACAGTCTACATTTTGTAATTTTACAAGTCCATCACTATTTTTCAGAAACACCATTAACAAATTGCAAAATGCACCTCGAGGCCTCTGGCAAGAATGCTCCAGATGTGATTGAGAGAGGTTGCAAACCATGGCTGGTGTTCTGCTTGGGACTCACATCTTCATAAGTGGACTTACATGTGTAGGAAATAGGACTGAGTATTTTCACGACCTCCGTATTCATTGAGAGGCTGCTGTGATGTTATGACACACGGGCATCCATTGTGCAATGGTAGCCAGTGGAGTAACTCATGCGCCGTCACCTGATGCGCAATGGGCATTGATGCGTATTGGGGCATTCGCCAGTGGGCATCTGGACATCAGAGGGCTAGTAAGGGCCAGAGCACAAGAGTGCCCAATGTGTATCAGAAGTGACATAGCTACATATTCATAAAGTTATACAACATAGACCATGATGTAGGATCTCAGCCTGTGGCCATTATTACATATATAAAGAGAGTTGCTTATTTTATAGACCCAGCCGGTAAGGCCTATTGCTCCCATATCAGAGGCTGTCATTGTCAGCACAGCTAAACAGCAAATGCAGAAAGGGAGGGGAAGGAGGAAGGAAGGAAGAAAAAAATCAGATTATTGGGGAAAGGCAAAAAAATGGTACCTCTATCCACCCCAGTCAGATTGCGTTGGATGTTTCCGCCAAAGGGATAAGGAAAGGAGTGGAGGGAAAGAAATAGAAAGACAGAAGGAGAGGAAAAAGAGGGATGGAGGTTGGGTGGGGGGGAAGCAAATGATGAGAAATGAAAAGGGACAGGACTGGATAGAAAGAGGTGATGGATTGCGAACCCATCAATTTCTGAAGGCCAAGCCTTCAAGTGCAGCGGAGTCAGTGAAATTTACATTATTAATCTCTTGTAATAATCTATGACTCAAGCAGGCTGAGAAAATAGCACCGGGGCTGCAGATTGACCAACCTATATAAATAACGACTCCTCGCTCAATTTAATTGCACTCTTGTGAAAGTGCTCCTCTTGTATCTTTCTAATTACTTTAGTTTCATTAGGTCTAGCAGAAGACCGGGAAATGGGGGTTGGGGAGGGAGGGAAGAAATCCATTGAACTCTGGCAAAGGATGAAAAATTCATATTCTGACTCGCACGCTCATTCTTTCTTTTCCCCCCCTTTTTTTTTTGTTCTGTGAAATATTTAAATGTTAATAACCATTCAATTCCTGACATGCTATCTCACCAGCACCGAGTTAAACAGAAAATCTATTTAATCTAAAGAATCTCATTAAATGGGCCAAAAAGAAGATGAAGAAGGAGCAAAGCTTGTAGATCGTCAATAGCAGGAGGGGACAAACTACACACAGAGACACACATATACAGGAGAGGGGTGGGCTGGCAAAGGAGGAAGAAAAGAGCTTTAGAAGATTCTATAATTTAATTTATTGTGCACGGCGCAACAGAAAAGACATAAAAACCGCTTGGTTCTGAGCATCCATTTGAATGGATAATGATTAAATGTTGTCTATTGTACTGCAGCTGGTTCGTATTATCATGCCGGCAGTGAAAAAACAGAAACCCTCAGCATTTTTTGACTCCTTTCCAAATATTAGCTCCTTTTAAAGCCATTAAAAGATTATCACTGATTTAACCAAATGTCTGTTTGGAGCATTAGCAGCGGCCTGTTCACCAATTCCCGGGAATGCCATTTCTCCCTCCTCTCTTCCTATTATCTCATCCACCCAGCAGTATTTAATTTCATTCCCATGAATATGCAATGAATTTAATTTTGAACACTATTTTCATCTGCTCCTGTAATCACAAAAAATGCTGGTGTAATTAGTTTCTAATTACTTGCTTTAATTGTTGTAGTAATCATTTTAATTACCCAAATGCACAGACATCAAACGCTAAGAGGAAAATAATCCGTCCGCACCTCCTACCTTGTCTTTTATGTTCAGCATTCAAGATTGAGATTTTTTGACATGGGCAACCTTTTCAAAGCCATGGGGTGACAGGGGGAGAGCCTCGCCCAGGGACCCCGGGCCTGTTTCGGGAGCCAAACGCACCCCCCCATTTCCCAGCCTGCAATGGTGCACGCCACAATCTGCTCGCGCAAATTTGCATGCCCCCAAAAAAGCCATTAAGTTAAAATATACAGTTATTGTACCTTTCTGGGACCGGCGCCATGGAAAATGCTTATTGCCTGTGCTCATAGCTTGATCTAGCAGATGGTAAATCGTGAAATTTTATGAAATTATTACGCCAGTGAGGTGTTTTGAAAAGGAGCAGCTGTGCAGGAGATGGGACGTTATAAACACACACAGGTGTTGGCGTCTCCCCCACCGCCAGCCGCAACATTAAAAAAAATTAAATTATAAACAAACAGGCAAATGTTGTAATCTCTCTCTCCGACATCCTCCTTCCAGGGAAATTGCTGAAACTAAGCAAAGAATCCAATTTTAATTTGCATAAAATATTTATCAAGGCCTTCTGCAAATTTCCGAGCCGCTCCCAGTTTCGGGCTGCCAAGTTTAAAATTGCTAAGATATACAGAGGTTCAGCTGAGAGACACCCGAGAAACTCATTAACCAAACCTTGGATGACCACTTCAGCCCAGTTCATATGGGCAAGGACAGCTAATGGAAGAAAGATGGATGGAGCGAACATCCCTTCCCCATATAGATCAGTGATATATATCTATATCTATATATAGATACGCGACCAGATTGTTTTTCTCATTACGCTTTTATTTCTACACAAACTGTTAATTAGGCACTTAGAAGTGTGTGAGGGTGTTGTTTTTTTCTTTTTTAATTTAGTGTTTAGCATATCAGGAATTAAGACTGAGCCATAACTACCTAACTCATTTCGGGTGCCTAGAAAAAAAAAGGCACATCCATTTTTTCTAGCAAATTTTTGGCACTTGTCATAAACACATTTGTGTTGCTGCCATATAATTGTTGTCAGTGTCATTTTCTTGCCTCCCCCACCCCTTTCTCTCCTTCGACTTATTTTAACCATGTTTCTGCTCATTCTGACCAGCAGCATGAAGCCATGTGATTTTTGCTGATGACATCACAACAAGAGGCCCAATGGGCTGGTTTCACTTTTGGTATCACTTTTGCTGATGATGTCACAATGAGAAACCTTAAAGTGATGAGGTCACTTCTACTCATTCTGATTGGCTGTAAGAACCCCAGTGATTCTTGATGATGGCGTCACAACAGGAGACCTGATGGTGTCACTTCCGCTCATTCTGATTGGCCATATGAACCCATGTGATTCTGGATAATGACGTCACAATGGAACACCTGAGAGGCATTGCTTCTGCTCACTCTGATTGGTCATATGAACCCATATGATTCTGGATGATGATGTCATAGTGGAACACCTGAGAGATATTGCTTCTGCTCACTCTGATTGGCCATATGAACCCATGTGATTCTGGATGATGATGTCACAGTGGAACACCTGAGTGATTCACTTCCGCTCACTCTGATTGGCCATATGAACCCATGTGATTCTGGATGATGACGTCACAGTGGAACACCTGAGAGATATTGCTTCTGCTCACTCTGATTGGCCATATGAACCCATGTGATTTTTCTAATTCAACAACTGGTGTGATGGTGTCATAGATATTCATATGTGAACAAAAGAACCACACAGATGGATTGCTACAGCCAATCAGGATGTAGAAGAGCAAGGCCAAACTAAAAATGGAGTCAAGCAGGAGCCACTAAGATTGTTGGACACTAGGGAGTGCAAATGTTGCGGGGGTGAACGTTGATGCTGTGGCTAATTAGACACCATTGAATATGTCATTTCTCAATGTATGGCTATAGCGTCACAACTGAGACTGAGTAGTGATCATGAATATGGAACAATTATGGATGAGTAACTCTAGGTAACCGTTCAGAATTTGCAATAGCTACTTTGTCAGGATTGTGATACTATTGCCATGAATGTAATTCTCTCACCCAACATACTTTCCCAGGTATCAACTGCATGGGAAGAAGGAGGTCCATTCTGCTAGCAATCAGAGCACAGGTGAATGATGTTTCTATTGGGTTTGGGACCGTTGGGACAGGAGAGGTTACTTAGGTGGCTGCTACAGTACAGAAATAATGCAGTTTGGCGTCATTTTAACTGCCATGGCTCAACGCTATGGAATTTTGGGATTTGTAGTTTATCTGTCTGAGGGCTTGGTGTCATGACAAACTACAAATCCCAGGGTTCCATAGAATGGAGCCATGATATTATTTCTGCACTGTGGCAGCAACTTTAGTTAAGTATGCTTCACTTAGCAGCTGATGTAGAATACTGGCCTCCAGTTGATTGATTGATTGATTGATTGATTGATGACTGATCTATTGATTGAACTGTGCCTAGTGAGAGCCAGGTTATGTTCACACTGCATAGCAGTTTGATCCCACATTAATCGGCATGGCTCCCTTCTACAGAATCCTGGGATTTGTGGTTTTCTGGAGAACTTAGTATTCTCAGCTTTGAGAGCTCTACTCAACTCTCCTGAATTATAGCAGACAATTCTAAACATCTCACCAAACTACATATCCCAGGAGGCTATAGAACAGAGGCATGGCAATTAAAGGCTAGCTTCCTGTTAGTAAGATATGAATGCATAAGTCCCATTACACATAAGAGGTAAATTATTCACCATGGCACAACTAATATGTTCTGCTGACCATGGTGGAAATGGAGTTGTGCATAAAGTACTGTTGTGCATTGCGACTGGGCATTGCAGGTGCTCGTTGAACACTGCAGTTGGTCATTGTGCAATGGCACTCTATCAACGTGTTGTACAATGTTGGTGCCCTGCGTGGAGGTTGTATAGCGCTGGCAGAGCATACTTCTGTATGTGGATGTTTATTCTACAGAGAAGGCATGTTGGATTGCAACCAAAGTGGGATCAAAGTCCTGCAATTGTGTAGTGTGGATAGATCCCTAGAGTAGTGTAGTGGTTAGAATGTTGGATGACTTAGAGAGCTGGGTTTGTTTTGCTTGGAGAAGAGAAGACTGACAAGTGACATGAGAGCCATCCTTAAATGTCTGAAGAGATGTCACGGAAAAGATGGAGTGAGATCGTTTTCTGTCTCTCCAGAGACTAGAACATGGACCAATGGATTCAAATGTCAAGAAACATGGAAACATTAGGAAGAACATTAGGAAGCTGCAATGTGTCCAGAGGAGAGCAACCAAAATGGTGGGAGGTCTGGAAGCCATGAGGAATGGCTTAGGGAGCTGGGCATGTTTAGTCTGGAGAAGAGAAGGTTGAGAGGGGACATGATAGCCATGTTTAAATATTTGAAGGATGTTGAGGATCGGGCAAGCTTCTTTTCTGCTGCTCCGGAGACTAGACACGGAGCAATGGGTTCAAACTACAGGAAAAGGGATTCCACCTAAACATTAGGAAGAACTTCCTGACAGTGAGAGCTGTTTGGCAGTCGAATGCATTGCCTGGGAGTGTGGTGGAGTCTCCTTCTTTGGATGTTTTTAAGCAGAGGCTGGATGGCTATCTGTCGGGAATGCTTTGATAGTGTATTTCTGCATAGCAGGGGGTTGGACTAGATGGCCCTTGAGGTCTCTTCCAACTCTATGAGTCTATGATTCTATGGACATCTTTGCTGTAGGAGCCATTTGATAGGGAACAGACTGGCTCAGAAGGTGGTGGAATCACCTTCTTTGGAGGTCTTTGAACCAAAGTCAGATGAGCATCTTTCAGGAGTGCTTAGTTGTGTTTTCTTGCTTGGCAGGGGGTTAGACTAGATGGCCCTTGTGGTCCCTTCCAACTCTTAAGAGTCTATCATTCTATGACTGGGACTTCAGGGATCCATCTTCTAGCCCATCCTCCCTCCCACTGAGCCATGAAAGTCACTGAAGACCTTGGGTCAGTCACAATCTCTCGGTCTGACCTACCTCAGAGGGCTTTTGTGGGGATTTAAAGTGAAGAGGAGGTTGAGGAGGAAGGCTGTGCATGTCATGTTCAGCTCATTGGAAGACAGGATCTGAACCTAACTAATAAATAAAACCAACTGTTGGCCCAGAAGCAAGCCTCAAGCACATGGCAGGTGGTGGAAGTCTTCACAGGGAACCGCGAGAGACATGTGTTTTGGAAGCCTATATCAAGTATTGCTCTCTTTCTGACTACATGAAAGCCATTTCTATTGTGCTTAAATTCTTTCTATCCCCTCCTCTCACAGTTATTTTGAGTCTCTTTTCTCTTTCTCGTCTCATTTTTAATTTGTTATTCTCTTTGTGGGCAGTTCTTTTTTGTTTTCACCCATATCTCTCTCTCTCTCTCTCGCACACACAAAAATGCTTCAATATTTTTATTCCCAGTCATGCCTTATTAGCATACAGGCCTTTGATCTTATTTTTTTTTAAGGATTTATAGGGCACAGTTTCATTATTCAAGTTTGCTTTTCGAAAGCATGGGGGAAAGTGGGGAGGTGGGGTTGGTTTGAACAAAAAGGGAGAGAAAAAACAAATACAGAGACAAGAAAAGTGCTAGAGAAAACAGAATCATGTTTTACATCACTTCATCTAAGTAAAGTTGCAAACAATAGCTCTGGAGGGCAGGGGAGCTCAGAACGCAAGCCTTCAGCTTTGGAGACAGTTAACCTCGGACGGTTTGGGAAAAGGTTTTCACATTGGTGTGGTTATTTCTGATCCCATCTCTTGCCCTTTGCTTCTGGTTTAGACAGAGAGGAAGAGTATGGCAGGTTGATGCTGGAGGATGTAGCTAGGGTGACCACACTTTTGGTGGTTCAAAAAGTGGGCAACAGAGCAGTGGGGTACATAGCATACGTGACGCCTGGAATCAATCATATTTAACACCCGAGAGAGGTTGGGGAATGCAGTGTAGAAGGGTGGCTACTCAAACTGCACAAACCAAGGCACAAACACAGAGAAGACCTTCTTTGGATCCACGCAAGATCCACTTTTGGCCCACCCAAAGTGACAGATCCAAATGCACAGATTATGGAGGAAATAAAACAAATAAGAAAGGACTTCCAAATGGAATTGGACTACAACTCCCAGAATTCCTGGCCATTGGACCAGCTAGCTCAGATTTCTGGGAGTTGGAGTCCAAAACACTTGGAGAGCCACAGGTTGGACACCACTGTATTAGACCATCTTTAGAGAAGATCTAATCTGAGAGAGGTTAGGGAAGACCTGGCTCAGGGACTGGGTAGGGGGGACTTACCTGTTGATGGGCTGTTTCTGATGGTACAACAGCTGAGACCGTGGCTGGGTCTTGATCTCCAAAGACAGGGAGACAAAAGTCACAGTGTACTTTGATAGGACCCTCTGTCTTCCCCTCCACAGCTAGGGCTGGCCTAAGAATGCACTCCCTTATTGTCTGCAACCAAGATGGACCATTCCTACCATTCTGCCTTTGATGCACCATGGAACAGAGGACAGTGACGTGCCTCGAATTTGCCTACGTTAATTGATAGGGCTGAGATCCTACACCATGCTTGCATAGTGTAAATCTATACTCACTAGCTGGACCCGGCATACCATACACCATTAAGAAACTCCCCAAAACAGGCCTGGTAGGCCTCATGACAACCCTGTAAGGTAGGCCAGTGGATTTGAATTCCTCCTCCCTCTTCTCAGAAGGCCACACTTTCCCCAGAATTGCTGAGGGTGACTCGCTCTGTTGCCCTGCTGCCACCTCCATCTGGGTCCTGATTGCCTGGGTCCTGTTGCAGTGGCAGCAGCAGTTTCCCTCTGCCACTTGACTGGGTCCCATCTCAGCAGTGGGGCCCCTCTGCCAATTGACTGCCTGGGTCCTGTTTCAGTGGGAATTGATGTATTACTGTGTAGACTTAGATCATAAGTGGGAATTGTGCAGCTCTGAGACACTGACGAACTGGAAAGGCCTGTAGCCTTAGTAACTATAGCCAACACTGTAGCACATTGTTTGGTCACTCCCAGTATGACACTGGAATATATAGATTTGCATGTGGGTGGTGATTGGCTGAGGGAGTGGTTGGGTATGTTTCCTAAGCAGCCAATCAGCACACTGGGAAAGGCAACATACCCAAGAGAATTATATATATAGATGGAGTTACACAATGTGTCCTGGGCCAGGATTTGGACTCAGATTCTGAGCCTGAAGAGTCTCCTGCAGCTCTCCCAGTGAAAGAGGAGACAGGACTCCCCTGCTGGCAGAGGACAGAGCTGGGGAAACAGCACGGCCCCCAAATCCACAGACCCAGCATGTGGAGAGCAGAGCAGAGCCATTCAATGAGGGTCCTTGCCAAGACACAGGGGAGGGGCTCCTGATTAGGAACAGTGGGTGGCAGCACATTTAAGAGCCAGCTCTGGCTAGTGCCGGTTTCTGAAAGCAACCGGCCTGCTTTCCAGATGGCATTTTTGTTTCATGATTTCTGTGACTCTGATCCCCAGACTATCTGACAACCCTTGGACTGCATGACGATTCTTAGACCTTGAACTGCATGACGATGATGCTTGTTTCCCTGAATCCAGACTGGCCTTAACTACGCTTTTGCCAAATAAACTCCTACAGGCAAGGATGCTCTCTGAGCCCAGTTGAGCTACTGCCTTTGCCTGAGCTATCTCAGAACTCCAAACTATTTGCTTCCTCTCTTGCTTGGTCTGCAAGTGTGTGCTATCAGAGCCAGGACACAATGGTTGCACAGCACCAGGCTTCTGCTAAATATTAACATTGTGCAACCTGTTGTGTCTCTGCCAATGTGCCTGCTTATTGTCCCATTGCACAAAGGTGAAAGTACAGTGGCTAATTCTGCAAGCCCAGTGAATTAAATGATACATTGAAGTCACTGGCAAATAGTTATGCACCGTCCAAGAAAGTGCAACTGCATGGCTGGAATCCTGTTGATTAGTCCCAGCTAGAATAGACCCATAGGATCACTTGTTGAATGGTGAGTCATCACACAGGTAAATCCAACTGGGTCAATGACTCTACTCTACTTGGGACAGACAAGCCAATATAGGCCCATGTGAAATGGAACTCCGCTTATCTAACCATGAACTGAGGAGATTATCAGGCGCTGCAAAATCCACCCCAGGATCACGTGAGGATGACATTACTGTCACGCAAACAGGTCCCAGTTTCAGACAACATCCTTGTATACAGCTTCTGTGCTGCAGCCACAAGCAAGGTGTCGGTTTTCATTAACAGGACCTCCCTGAGGATATTTGAAACCGGGACCCGTTCAGCTGAGAGTAACATCATCCTCACATGCTCCTAGGATACTCATCCGTAACTGTTCCATATTCATAATCGCTACTTGGCCACAATTATGACACTTCTGCCACAATCATAACTCTCCTCCACACCGACTTTACCAAGCCTCAACTGCATGGAGAAAAGGAGGTCTGTTGATCAGAGCATGGGGGGATGGTGTTTCCATTGGGTTTGGGGGAGTCGGGCCAGAAGAGGTTACTTCATTAATTATACTGATCAGCTAACTAAACAGCTGACAGAGAATACTGGCCAAAGTATTAATCTCAGTATTGCTTGTAGCAGGTAAACTAGAAAACTCAAAAACAACAGATGGGCTATTTGTTTGACAGCCGTTTGGAACATGGCAGTGCCCAAAACATTGACACAGGACTGAATACCAGTCAAAGGAATGGACAAGGTGGACAGAGTCCTTGCAACATGGTACTGGTTGCCCCCCCCCCCCGTATCCGCAGGGGGTACATTCCTAGACTTACAATGTATAAGTGAAATGATAGATAATAGCAAACTTTATTAAAATAAAGGACTTCTGGTACAAACATACCATGAAGTTACATTGAAGGACCTATCTATTCCTAGACAAGACACCTCTCTAGGCATTTTCCAGAATGATTCTATGGTATGTGTCCCTATTTTTACAACCATGGATATTGGTTCCGCTGGTGTGGGGAGGGTGACCTTCATAATGTTTTATGCTTTGCCTAATAAAGAAGCTTCAGGCATTGGCCCTACTGTGAAATTGATTCATGCTTCCAGCCTACGATCAAAAACATACTGCTAAATGATGCCATGTCTGTGTCACAGTTTTTTTTAGACATGTGTTAATGCTGGTTGTTTATTTGGTTGTGAAAGTATTCAATATCAATGCAAATACATTGGCTGGCAGTCTGTTCAGTAGTTGCAATATCATAAGCTGGACTCCCAATATCCTAACTGCTGAGGGTTGACAGAAACATTTACTGTGCAGAAAATGCTGTTTTCTGCACAGAAGACTCATGTACAAATTCTGGGCAAAATATGTCCCAAATTGCAAAGTAGTCATTAAACACTGCAATTTTGTGGAGGCTTTCTTGCAGAGAGAAGACCATTTCAAAAACTTCTGAAACAGCTTCCTTCAAGAAGAAAATTAGTGAAGAATTGCATCACTAGTTCCAGCCAAACCTGGCCACCTCTCAGGGATGATGGGAGCCATCATCCAACAGGACTGTAGGGAACAGGCTGTGGAAGGGTGGATTGTGTGCCCTCTTTGTTCCAGTCCTGAGGAATTCCCACAGCCATTGGGGCAGTCTATTTCTCTTGGTTGGGGAGAGTAAGGAAGGGAGAAGTGCTGATACCACAAAGCGCCCATGCCAAGTCCCCAATATGGTGGAGGTGGTGGCATCTGCTTTCAAATCTCACCACCTTTGGCAGCCCCTTCATATAGAATCGCTTTCTAATGAGCCCTGCAAAGTGATAACAATTAATGAGGAAGCAAACCGTTTATTTCCAAGCCCCCTAATTAACATTATCCCAAGCATTCTCTCCATGCTCTTTTGATGTCATAAAACAAGCGGGAGCTGTAAACGAGCTGTTTGCACATTAACACCGGCATGCCCCCCGCGCCCCTCCCTCTGTTATCCAGGCATTAAACCAAACCACAACAGTGGCTGGAAGTTAAAGGCCGCCACTTTTATTTGCAACAAAACAAGACAAACAAATTACAGGTGTTTCAGCCGTAAACACGGGAGCATTGTTCCGGAGAGCCAAGATGTCGGTAACAAAGCTTTGGCTCGTTCGGGGGTGAACGTGCTTGACAAAATAACGCACACAAAGGAACACACACAACATGCCTAGGTGAGCTGCTGCCTCCTCTTTTTTTTAATGCAGAGCCAGAAATATTGGCAGTTGCTGGTTGGTAGAATTGCACAGTTAAGCAGAACTCAGATGGATCTGCTAATCTTAAATCCATACCTGACGTATCTTCATAACCCAAGCAAAGTGCTTGACTTTTGTTTCTTTAGTTTGAAACCTTCAACCAAAGAAATTCTGCAGTCTTAGACAACCATTTTTAGTTGTTCTTTGGGGGTGTTTCAACAGAGAAATGCACTTTTTTAAGGTACTGCAGTGACTAAAAACCTAAAGGCACCAAATCCCTTCTGATCTCAGAAGCTAAGCAGGGTCAGCTTATTTAAAATATCTTATTTAAAACAGGAGCAATTTAAAAGTAAGCATCCTGGATCAGACATGTAGCAATTGTTACCTGAATTGCATGGGGTCCACTAGTGTTTAAATTTAATATGGGAAATCTTTCATTAGTTCAATATGGCAGTTAGAGGCTGGGTAACAATGGGACCTTTCGACCTAAGTATCCCAGTACTCACTAATGAGACTCCAAGCCAGGGGGTGATTTTTTAAAAAAATTGAAAAATAATCAGGAAAACACAGATGCATATACTCAGGCTTCAAGGAGTCACACAAGGCTAACGAAGAAAGGAAGAAGTGTTGGGATAGAGGAATAGAGTTCAGGATGATATTATACCTGTCCAATGAGCAGGGATTCATGTAGACACTGGTGAACTGGAAAGGCCGGCAACCTTGGTAACTATAGCCAGTACTGTAGCGCATGGTTTGGTTACTCCCAGTATGCAGACTGGCCATGAGTGGCAGGAGTGGATTGTGAGGTGGAGAGGGAATTTGCATGTGGGTGGTGATTGGTATGTGGGTGGTGATTGTCTGAGGGAGTGACATAAGTGGCCGATCAGCACACTGAAAGAGGCAACAGACCTAAACTCATAGTACATACCCAGGAGGCAACATACCTACATACCTAAGGCCATTGTGCATACCCAAGAGTTTTATAGATAGATAATGTATCTGTCTTCACCATAGCTCCAAGACTGTGACGCCTAGACAGCTGAAACTTGGCATGGGGATCTTAGGGCTGTGAATCTCAAGATCATTTTGTTTCTACAATGTACTTAGTAATTTTAATTCAGTGCCTGACCAAATACCCCAAAGGCACTAGATTCTATATGATCTTGGAAGCTAAGGAGGGCCAAGCCTTGTTCATACTCGGTTGGGAGACCACCAAACAAGACCAGTTGCTATAGGCTATATTTCAGAGGAAGGCAATGGCAAAACACCTCTGAGTATTCCTTGCCGAAGAAAACCTTATGAAAGTCATGGGGTCACCATAAGGCAACACTCAATTTAGAGGCACAAGCATATAATCTGCCCACAGCCTGTAGTACCATCTTCAGTCACTAGGAGGAAGACTTTCCTAACCTTCTTTGATGAGGAATGACAATGCTGAAAGCAGGCCTGGTATATTCATTTCTCCAAAGTACACCTATGCTGTGTATGGGGGTGAAGTACATTGCAGTAATGGTATTTTGCAACAGCAGTGACATGTCTTAACAATGTTTTTGGCCCCAGAAGCCCCCATAAGATTTACTCATGTTACTACTTTTCTGCTGCCAAACTTTCGTCTAAGTCGTCTAAGGTGCCCTGGAGTGATAGAACAAATTTTTGAATTAAAAGGATAGAAAAACAAAAACACACACACAACCCATCTTATCGCCTTAGCTAAGGCAAAAATCCAGCATGGCGAAACCCAGCCCCATGCACTCACCCGGCCAATCAGCTTTGCGCATCCACATGTATGGGAAAGCAATTCAAAGCAAATAGCTGGTCCTAACAAGCAAGAATGCACACCCCTTGCTGTTTTTAAAAAACTATGGGAAAAGCTATGAAGGCTCTGGTGTTTTTGCCATTTGGCGCCCCTGTCCTTTCGAATACCGTGGATTGGTGCTGGATCCCATTTAGACAGGTAGGATTCCCAGAGAATTCCACGAGGGTTATTTTGACCATTTAGACAACCTCCTAGGCAGCTCCAGGTGGCACCTCCCTCTGCAGAACTACCAAAATCTTCAAACTGTAGGCAGGGGAAGGGAGAAAAAATGGATGGAAAGGCTGAATGAGCACTGGAAGAGAGAGAGAAAAAAATCAGCAAGAAACCAAAAGGAGTCAACTGAAACAGAGGAGAAAGAGAAATAAGGTGTGTGCAGGCAGGAAATGAAAGGGTAGCAATTATTTCTTTGACCCCATTGTCAGAAGCTAGTTAAATTGAGGGGACTAATAAGAAGGACCTGCAGCAAGCAAACACTTCCTAAACACAAGATTTTATCTTCCTTGGAGCAGAGGCTGGCATATGGTGAATAGAATTTAATGTTTCCAAATGGGCCAAGAATCATAAACTGGAGAGGGGGGGGGGATGAACATGGACAAAATAAAGAGGATAAAAACAGTAATTGCAGTTGCTATAAATGTCACCGTGTTGATGTCCCACAATTTGATTTTTGTGGTTGTTTTTAAGAGAGAGGTTGCAAGATTACAGTGTTATTTCATTGACAACAAGCTCCATGATCGACACATTCATCTCAGCTCCTGTCATGTTTTAAACAATGGAAACTCTTGAAGAAAACAGCTGGTGTTCAGGCTCAAGGGATGGATATTTTCCACATGCTGATGTTTCCAGTCCTGGCTTTTTTTTGAGAAAGAGAGAGAAGAGCCTCTTAGATATTAGAGCCTGGCTATACCTATGGAATCATTACAGAACTATACTACCCTGAGAAGCAGAATAGTCACTCCAGGTTTGAATATCGCCATTAAAAATAATAAACTTCCCTGAATTTGGAAAACTGGCATGTAAGTGAGAGAGCTACATTAAAACATTTCTCAAAATGCTAGATTTCTAAGTGCAGGAAAGATTTTTCACACTTAAATGGAAAAATATTTAAAGTTGAATTTCCTTTGCCTGTTATCTAAAGTCTCCATTCACTGTTTTAACACTGTGATAGTTTTGGGGCATAAATGCTGTATCTAGAACATGTTAGTCCTGAAGACAAGGGGCTACTCTATACTGGGGAGGGGATGGAATACCTTGCAATAACTGCATTTTGCAGCAGCAGCGTCATGTCTTGACAGTAATTTTGGCCCCAGAAGCCCAGGGGCATACCAGATGGTGGCTGTGAGTGATTTACTCACGTTAGTACTTTGCCACCATTGTACTTTAAAAAAAAAAAACAAACCACTTTGTCTAAGGTGTGCTGGAGTGATAGGGTGATTTTCCAAGCTAAAGGGATAGGGGGAACAAAACCCCATTTTATCACTTTAGCAATTGCGGCAACATGGCGGCAGTGGGTGCTTGCCCTGTTAGCAAGCCCTGCCACCGCGCTTTCACAGCCAATCAGCTTTGTGCATCCAGTTGTATGGGTGAATTGCTTTCCTAACAAGCGGGAATGCGCACCCCTCACTGTTTTTTTTTAAACTACGGGAAAGGCCTTGAAACATTGTTTTTGCCATCTTGGCACCCCTCCTTCTGAATACTATGGATTTATGCAGAATCCCATTTAGACAGGTAGGATTCCCAGAGAATTCCTTTTATTCTTACCATTTAGACAACCCCAAAGACTCAATCCTATGAGCATACATGTTAAAGGCCATTTATGCAATACAAAATGAATTCAATGGGACTTGCTTCATGTAAAACTTAATTGCATTGCACTCCACATTCCATTTAAAGCACTGAATGCCACAACCTGAAACAGCCCCTGGTGGTAGGGGGTGGAATGGAGCATATGAATTTCCCCAGCAACAATAAATTTTGTATACTCTCCCTGCATTAATGCAACATATTTTAGGATGGTTTGATCTTGGACAGGCAATGAAGACCCATTAACTTAACAAGAGACCTGCTTCTAGGAGTGCACATATCTGTTCAAGGGTATGCCTTAGATCAATAGCTTGCAGGCTACAAATTGGTCTAGAGCAGGTATGGGAACCATGTGGCCCTCTAGATCATTTTGGACAATGATTCCCAACATTCCTCACTATTGGCTATGTTGGCTAGGGCTGCTGGGAGTTGCAGTCCAACAGCATCTGGAGGGACGCACAATTCCACCCTGATTTAAAGAGCGGGACTTAGTCATGGCCAATTTGGACTAGTTTATGCACCACAATGAACAAAGCACAATTGCATCATTTAATTAAAAGTAAATATAAGTACTTACTTGAAAAGAACTCTTTACAGTTATATAAACCGATCCCACATCCCTGCAATGAGATGTGTTGGAGTGATGAAAGTTCTCCTGTCAGATCAAGGATTTTTATCTATAGTTGGACAACTCTTGGCAATCCTCCAAAACTGTATTGATTTCAGCCAGAACACAGTGGTGATCCTAGGCCATTTTAGACTCTGGACTTAATAGACACACGGGGACTTGAAGTGGAGTCCAGACTCGATGATCTTACAAGGCTGTTGTTGTTGTTGTTGTTATTGCATGCCATCAAATTAGCTTTGACTTATGGTGACCCTATAAATGAGAGACTGCCAAGAGAATCTGTTACTAACAGTCCTGCTCAGAGCTTACAAACTCAGCAGCATGGTTTCCTTGATGGAGTTAATCCAACCATGTTACACTCTTCCTCTTTTCCTACTGCCTTCCATTTCACTGAACATTATCCTCTTTTCTAATGAGTCCTGTAATCCCATGATACATCCAAAATCAAGACAGCATGAGTTTAGACTTTTTGGCTACTAGTGAGCATTCAAGTTAAATTTCCTCTTGGACCCATTTGTTTGGCTGATGTCCAGTTCAGCAGTTAAGAGATCGTAAATCAAAATTACAATCCCATAACTTTTGGGACACCCGTTTGCAGTTGTTAACAACCAAACGTGGCATCACCAGACATAGTTATGGCCTAATCCACACTACACAAATAATCCAGTTTGAAATGGGATTATTTGCCATGGCTCCTTCCTATGGAATCCTGGGATTTGTAGTTTTACAAGTCCTTTAGCCCTCTCTGCCAAAGGAAGCTGGCGCCTCACCAAACTACAAATCCCAGGATTCCATAGGAAGGAGCCATGGCAAATAATCCAGTGAGGGTGGTAGGACAGAGAGAAGGACTTCTTCCTTTTTGCCAAACATGAACCATATGGCAGCCTGCAAGTGTTTGTGTGTGTATGTGTATACATGTGGGTTGTATGTACACATGTCCCCTGCTTTCCCCCAAGAAATGTCTCTCACAGCCCTGTCCCTGTTCCCTGCGTCACTTCATTTCCCCCCATGATGCACGGTTTCCCTCGCTCTGCACTTGAAAAGCAATTTGCAAACTTTCTGCTTTGCTCAAACATCTGTTTCCCTCTGCTTGAAAAGAGGTCATAAAGCATCGTGTCTCCACTGACGGCTGGCCTGCCATTGCCGTTCCAGTACTCTCCTTGACACCTCTGAATTATTCAGGTGGGATATTCCACTGAACTCCAAAAAAAAAAAAGCAATGAACAAAATTAAAGAACTCCAAAGTAGGAGCTCAGGAATTTCTCCATCATAACAAGTGATGCCAATGTCTGGGAAGGAACGAGACTTCGGACTAGAGAGATTGGAGGGGGGGAGAGAGAAAGAGAATAGGGAATGGATCGTCATGGCTGATTTATGCTTAAAACATCTGAATATAGTGCCACGCTGATGGATTTGAATTGTGTTGTCATCCCGGCTGGCAGCAAAAGATGAGATTTTTCAATATGGTAAAGTGTGAATGTTGTTTAAAACACAGTATTAGAACATTAAAACGGTGACCCTTTACATTCCAATGATCGTAAAAATAAGACCTCTAGCCTATTAAAGCGCAGCTTGACAAAACATTACTCTGAATCATTTTACCGCAAGGATGTTATCGCCTGCCTTTCGGGCTTATTCATAAGGCATCTGCTTCTGTAGTGTCTACTTCAAGCCCAGAATGCAAATGATGGTCAATAGGGCTTGGGAAGCATCCCTCATAAAGCTTGGCAGCTTTCCACTTCTTTGTAGGCTGCGGGAGCTCCAGAAGATCACACATGGCCAGTGGAATGGCTATAAAACAGGAGGCACTCTTCCCTTCTTTCTCATTCACGTCACACATGTCCAAGCATTTGGATCACCTTCTCCTTTTAAGTGCTTTCACCTCAAGCCAACCTTGCTGCTCAGAGGCTATGGGGAGCCATCAAAAGGAGAGCAAGCCTACAATCGGGAAATGTGTTCGACAGTCACTCAAAACTTTAATTAGGCTTTGCTTAGTAGGAGGCCTCCGTAACATCCAAGTGTCCACTAGAGTTAGGCCAAAATTTCTCTGGGGTTTTTTTGGGGGGAGGGGGTTTGAAGATTTTTAAGAGGATGGTTGTTTTTCACACCAAACACACACACCAGGGACATCACTAGGGTGGGTGTCACACAGTTCAGAAACTCATGGTGTTACCTGCATGGACCTCCTTCCGTACCAGACCGTACAGAGAGTCCTTAGTTATAACAGCAACCTACATGTGGGAGAAATGCAAGATGTAAGGCTCGCCTGGGATGTTTTTATTTAAAAAAATAACACATTTCTGCATGAACCTCCTTCCATACCAGACTGCACAGAATCCTTAGTAATTTCAGCAACTTTTGCAATCTGCAGGTGACTTTGAGGGTCACAAAAAACCTACATGTGGGAGAAATGCAAGAAGGAAGGCAGAGCAGTGACTGAAACCCAAACATCTAGTATCCATGGTGATTTGTGAGAGAGGTGAAAATCTATTGTGAACCAGCTTTTAGAGTATAGGCAGCAACGATGACCTCCTCTCTTGGCGGCCCCCTGCACCACCCCATGACAGCAGGAGAGGAGGCTGAAAAAGATCATGGAAGGCTAAAGCCGCCATGATACTTGCTTGGCTCCTCTGCCTGATATGGGCCAGGGGGAGCTGAGCCAGGATGGTGGAGGGCTACAGCCTCTCCGATCCTCACTCAGTTTCCCACCCATCATCCTGTTGCTAGTTACTACATGGTTGGGGGCACAGGGAAAATGTGTGTGGAGGGGTAACATTGTTACCCCCTGTAAGAACTCTTTGAAAATTGCTCAGTTTTCAGTGAGGAGAAAATTGAATAAATTATTTATTCTCCCTTGAAGGTCCAGATCATTAGAAACAGTACATCCCTAGTTCATCTACAAACCAGGCAGATGATACGCTGGGTTAAAAGGATGCTTCCTATCCTAAAGACTATCAGCTGACCCTTTTGCATCGCATATGCATTATTTTGACCATATAGACAGGACCTATGATTTTATAATCCGACTTCTCTTTTTAAAAATCCAGATCTTTATTGTATTCTCAGAGACCTGGCTTCTTTGTTAGTTTTAACTCTATATTTAAATCTACAATCTACTCAGGACCACACAGACCTTGCATAGAAGGGTTGGGCAATGGGTTAACCCTAGGGTTGGTTTTTCAGCCTTCAGCCCCTTCATACTCCCAAACAACCATTTTCCTGCCCCTCCCAAAAGGATGGATCACTCTCCCTAGAGCTCCCCAAAGAGGCAATTCATCTTCTGAACAGTGTGCAGGGGCTCCTGCACTATTTAACATTGGAAACAACAATGGCAGCATTTTTCAAATCTAGAAGTGGATCCCTGGTTACTTCTGTGGTTTGGGTAATTTGGGGGAGGGCATTTTTGGCAATCTATAGCCTCAATCCACATAAAAGGATGAATAATTATGGTAGTTTTCTCCCCATCATGAAGTTGTTGTGGACAACTGTCCTTGAGTCATTCAACTCATGGTGACTCCATGGATGAGACATCCCCAAGACCCCTGTCCTCAGCTGCCCTACTCAGCTCCTGAAAGTTCAGGTCTGTCACCTCCTTGATTGAGTCTATCCACCTAGTGTGTGATCTTCCTCTCTATCTTTTTCCCTCCACCTTTCCTAGCATGATATGTCTGAAGTATGACAGCCTCAATTTGGTCATCTTGGCTTTTAATGAGAGTTCAGTCTTGATTTGTTCTAAGACACATTTGTTTGTCTTTTTGGCTGTCCACAGGATCCTCAGCACTCTTCTCCAATGTCATATCTCAAATGTGGTTGATTTTCTTCCTAATGGCTTTCTTTGCTATCCAGCTCTCACATCCATATATGATCAGGAGACATACAATGGTCTGAATGATCCTAACTTTAAACAAATATTTTCCCTGTGTTTGAATGTCCCAAAGTGTTGTAGAGGAATTACAGGTGAGGGTTTTTCCTGAAAAAATTCTGTTTTCTGTACAGAAAAAAAAGTTTCCTGTGCAGGAAACAATGGGCTTATCTATATGAGCCCACAAAAAATGGAGCCTCTCATAGTAATGACATTTCGCAGCAGCTGCAACCTGTCCTAATGGTTTTTCTGCCCTCTTAAGCTCCACGTGCCCGCTAGGAAACATGGCGGCCGCAAGAGATTTACCTGCACTCGCACTTACCAGACGTTGCTGCCAACAATCTTACTTTTTTAAAAAAAAAACAATGTCCAAGGTATGATTGAGCAATTTTCCATTTTAATACAAAAGCAAAAAAAGCCCCAACACCCCATTTTCTCACCTTACCATTTGCCCACTAAGGCAAAAATCTAACATGGTGGCAGCAGGCACTTGCCTTGTTAGCAAGCCCCACCCCCTGTGCTCATCCAGCCAATCAGATTTGTGCTTCCTCTCATTTGGTCAAACAAATCAAATCAACTCACTTGTCCTAATGAGCAGAAATGTGCACCCTCTCGTTTTTTTAAAAACGATGGGAAAAGCTGCAAAGACTTTTCTGGTGAGGTTTTTGGTCTTTTTTGCCCTCCCTCCTTCACAATATGGTGAAATCACATGGAATGCCATCAAGACAGGTAGGATTCACATCACATTCCAAGAGGAGTTTTTTCACCAATTTTTTTGCGTTTTTTTCTGAGTTTTTTCACTGTTTGGACAAAACCAATGTTTTCTTTACAGAAAACCTTTTTGCACCCGTTTATGCTACAGAAAATAGTTTTCCTGCACACACAAAAAGCCACATGTTTTTCTACACAGAATAATTCCTCCTCAATGCTTTGGGATGTTCCAATACTGCGGGGGGATTGTGCTGCATTCTCATTTGTCTGTTATTCTTCCTGATGGGATTTCCCAACTGTCAGCAAACCGGTTGTTAGAGTTTGTTGTGAATGAATATTCTTTCCATTCCTAAGCAAGGTCATAATTCCACTATCCTGTATCTAGATAGCTGCAACAAGATGAGGAGGCAGTTCCCTTCTGTTTCTCCCAAATGATCTTGCAGCTTTGGATGCAGTGGAAGACACAACCAGATTGTTAATGTCAAAGTATAACCGGGCTCCCAGTCCAGCTGGCTTCAATGTGTAGGATGGGAATCATAGAATCATAGAGTTGGAAAAGACCACAGGGGCCATATAGTCCAACCCCCTGCGATGCAGGAATACACAATCAAATCATTCCTGACAGATGGCCATCCAGCCTCTGCTTAAAAACCTCCAAAGAAGGAGACTCCACCATACTACGAGGCAGTGTATTCCACTTCCAAACAGCTCTTACTGTCAGGAAGTTCTTCCTAAGGTGGAAGGGGAGGCACCAATTTTGTCTTCACTTTGAGTACACAATGTCTTTGATTCCCCCCACCCCCATGATGGGTTTGGGATGTCCTCCAAGAAGGATCCGTGCGCCTGTGCGTGAGACAGGCTGGAGCTAGGACGGAAGGTTATTGAAAGCATAACGAAAGCTCCTCCTGATTTCATTAAATACAAATGTGAGAGGGGTCATCAGTTTTTATAGGGCCTCATAAAGCATCCCTCTTGTTCAAATAGGCTATCAAATCAGCCAAGGATTCTCTCTAGCCAGGCAGGCCATAAAACCTGAGAGTTTTCTTCTTTAAGAAACTCATCCCAACATCATAATAAAAATAACCCTAAATAATACCAAATGGAACAGTTCTTCAATAACATAATTATAGGAGTCTTTGCCTTCCTCTCCCTCCCTCCCTCCTTTCTTCTCTGTCTCGCTCTCTCTTTCACTGGGGAGGTCATTTCCTGACATCGCCTTTGCATTAGTGGAACACAAAGAAGGAGGTAAGCCCTTTTTAAAATACAATATATAGCCCATCTCTCCAGGTTTTGATCATATTGCTTTCTAAAGATGATAAAGCACAGGAATTCCCCATGCAAGTGGAGTCACATTCAAGTAGGCTCCGAGTAAGAGAGCCAATGACCACAAAGTGGTGATTAATAAACCTCAAGGTAGGTATCACAGTCCTAAACAATCTCCATGAAAGAGAGAGGAAGTCATGCTTTCATGATACAGGTGGTCCAATGAACGTTATCATACAAATTGGGCTTCATAATACTTGTTTTATTCTGGTTCCATATGGACATGATGCAGTGATGAACTTCCATACTTCTGCTCTAATGTGATAGTGAAGGATTTAATGCAGTGAAAATCTTGGGAGGTAACAATGGGAGTCATAACTCACCCTCTGGAATCAGAGGAATCCAACACAGAGAAGTCAGACCTTGAAAGGCCTCTGGCTTCAGAGGAGGGCTCCCTCCTGGAATATGAGCAGCTTGTGGCAGACACAGCTGATGAGAAACTTTCAAGAAAACAGACCCTCGGCCAGATTTGGGGGACACCAAGGAGACAGCCCCATCCTTTACAGCTTTGTAGCTTGCAGACAGGAAGTGGGAGAAGCATGGTAGGAGACAACACCTCTTTCAGAGGATTAAAGGAGGGATGCTGAGCAATTAACCCTCTGGCATCTCAAGGTCAGAGAGCTATCCTAGGAGTTGTTGTGGTTTGCAACAGTTTGTTCTTCCCAGCTTTCCTTACCCTTCATGCGGTGGATTCATTTTGGATTCTTGACCCCTGGGCTGGCTTATGTTTTATGTCCATTTGTCTTTCCCTTTTGTATATCCTCCAACATTTCAGGGGTGGCAACGAAGACACGTGTGGCCAAGGAACATTAGATTGTGGTGAAGATGACAAAAGTTCTTAATGAGGAAGAACACCCAAGCTAGGAGAGACGTCAGCAGTTTGCTTTTGCCTGTGCCTACTGGGAAGGGCAAGATTCTACCCCCTCCTCACTTCTCAATACCACATCAGAAAAGCATGATCCTCAGTTTGAAACTCTTGTGCCAGTCTGATACTGTTTAACAACCCATCCTTTCAGCCCTCAGTTCACTCTGTGCGATGGATTCTCATATTGTAGAGATATGACTAGAGCATCAATTATTGACGAGGTAAAGACAATCTAGCTGATTATTTTTTGAAGCATTCCATCTCTGAAATAACCACCAATCATGCAGCTACAATTTTTTTTAAAAAAAATATGGAAGCATATGTCAGTGTCTCACATTCCATTCTTAAAGCTCTTTCTCTACAGGAAATAGAGACCGTTACACAAGGTGATATGTGTCACCAGACAATAATCAAGGTTGTCTGGAGTGGCCATTGGAAAGATCTCCAGAACAGTCTAAGACATCTGATTGCTGAAGCACAAGCCATCATTTATTCATTTGGTAACATAAGGGGTGAACAAGAATGACCTTTTCCTTTAAGGTTTGGTGATTTCTTGTTCTCTATGGAACCATGAAGTTGATTTGGCTCATGAAAGTCAGTAGGGAGTAGCCAAGACCAAAGGTCTTCTAACAGACAAAACCTGGGATTAACAACCTCACAGAACAATGTGTAAAATCCTATACACTGTGCAAGGTAGCAGTTCCACAGAACTACTCTGTACTACTTTGTGTTCCTCTTCTTTCTCCATCATCATAGGTGAAAGTCAGGGTTGATTCCTTTAATCTTCCCAGTGGAAAGCATATTTTGGTTGATGTTCTTGATTATAGCCAACATCCAGGGGTCAAAATGGTCAGCATTACACCAGCAAACATTTTCACCCACAATTTAGACAACATTTCTTCTTATGTGCAAAGTGACAATGGACCATCTTGTTCAATTTTTCAGATTATTTTGGGTTCAAATATTAAAACAGAAACAGTTGCTTACTTGTGAGTTTCTCTGCACCTGCACTGAACTCTCCTGAAACCTTCTAGAACTGTACAATATCTTTTTGTGGTAACCCAGACTCCATTCAGTGCTCATGTCACAATGGTTTCCCACCTTTTGTCTCAGTTCTGGTTCCACTACAGCATTCTCACATTGAGAAGAAGACAGTCCACCCATGATTCCAAAAATATGTAGGTGGATTCATAGAACTGCAGAGTTGGAAGAGACCACGAGGGCCATCCAGTCCAACCCCCTGCCACGCAGGAAATCTTGATCAAAGCATCCCCGACAGATGGCAATCCAGCCTCTGTTTAAAGACCTCCAAGGAAGGAGACCCCACCACGATCCAAGGGAGTGTGTTCCACTGCCGAACAGCTCTTCCTGTCAGAAAGTTCCTCCTAATGTTGAGGTGGAATCTCTGTTCCTGGAGCTTGCATCCATTGCTCCATGTTCCAGTCTCTGGAGCAGCAGAAAACAAGCCTGATCCATTCTCAATGTGACATCCCTTCAAATACTTAAACAGGGCTATCATATCGCCTCTTAACCGTCTTTTTTCCAGGCTAAACATACCCAGCTCCCTAAGTCTCTCCTCATAAGGCATGGTTTCCAGACCTTTCACCATTTTAGGTGCCCTTCTCTGGACATGCTCCAATTTGTCAATATCCTTTTTGAATTGTGGTGCCCAGAACTGGACACAGTATTCTAGGTGAGGTCTGACCAAGGCAGAATAGAGCGGCACCACTACTTCCCTTGTTCTAGACACTATACTTCTATTGATACAGCCCAAAATCACATTGGCCTTTTTAGCTGCCGCATCACATTGTTGACTCATGTTCAACTTGTGGTCTACTAGGACTCCTAGATCCCTTTCGCACATAGTCTCATTCAGCCAGGTCTCTCCCATCCTATATCTATGAATTTCATTTTTCCGCCCTAAATGCAGTACTTTACATTTCTCTGTATTGTATTCTGTATTCTGTATTGTATCTGTATTCTTCAGGTTCTACCTCCAAATGCCTTATCATCGACTGCCCTGCTCAGGTCTGGCAACCTTAGGGACTTGGCTTCCTTGATTAAATACTACATACATTGTGAAGCTTTGGACTTTCCTTTCACTTCTGCGCATATCAAGAGCCGATTGTCCATTCAGCTTGAGTCTAGATGCAGAATTACACACACAGTGTTACTGGTACTTGGCCTCTCTTCTCCCAAGCTCCAAGCTATCTGAATGAGATTTCCTGGTAACCATGCACCAGTTTGCTCCATTACTCTGTTTGAGTATACTTATATTAATTGTTTCAGAGGTCTGCTGTTGTTATTACTGCTGTCAAGTTAGCTTTGACTTGTGGCAACCCTATGAATGAGAAACCTCCAAGTCACCCTGTCCTCAACAGCCCTGCTCTGGTCTTGTAGACTCAAGGCCATGTCTTCCTTGATTGATTCTATCAATCCAGAATGAAGTCTTCCTCTTTCCCTACTACCTTCTGTCTCACCAAGCATTATTGTCTTTTCTGCTGAGTCATGTCATCTCATGATATGGCCAAAGTATGACAGTTTCAGTATAGTCACCTTGGTTTCTAAGGAGAGTTCAGGTTTGATTTGCTCTAGGACCCATTGATTTGTCTTTTTAGCAGTCCATGGTATTCATAGACCTCTTCTCCACCATCTCATTTCAAATGAGTTTATTTTCTTCCTATCAGCTTTCTCCATGTCCAGCTTTCAGAACCATACATAGAAATGGGAAATATGATGGCATGGACAATCCTAACTTTAGTATTCAATGATATATCTGATCGGTCTGTTAGTGTTCAAATGTTCTGAGTGGACAATAATGGCTGAAATCCTCTATCACAGTCTACATTTTGTAACTTTACATATACTTAGCTACTTAGAAGGGGCATTAAGAATCCCTGTTAGTGAATTATGAAGATGTGTAACAGGACATCAGCAAGAGTGTTGCAATGCACATCAGGCTCTATTTATGTCTTGGTCCTATTGTGCCTTGGTCCCTTTCTGCATCAGTCCCATTGTACATTGGTCACTTTGCTGCCTCCCCTATGTAGTAACCTTACAGAATACAGATGTTATGGAACTGTCCAGTTCTCATTCCTGCAAGTATAAATCAACTTACAAAGATGCAAATCCCCAACATGATTGTGATCCAAAGATGCAAATCCCCACCATGATTGTGATTTCTATCCAGCAGGAAGAAGAAGGGTTTATAGATGATCAGCTTCTTGAGCCAGGTCAATCTTGTTAGAGTCTTTTTGCCTATGTGTAGGTAGTCAGCCCCAGGGTTTTTTGAATGGGTCTAGGAAGGGAAAGGTTGTTGGCTTATAGCCTTTGATATGGAAGAAACAATGGAATAATACAGTATGAATCTTCTAGGTCTGATGTGGATCCATACTCTTTCTTCCCAGAACCAGTGGGTTACCTGGTGGCTTCCATTTCAGTGAGATACTGCATCTGCTCAGGGTTTAGGATGAACTTTAAAGGAGCTAATCAAGGTGCCAAACCCCGTTCATAACACAGGTTCAGGACCTTGGATAGTGCCCTGAAATTCCCAGGAGCTGTCCAACATACTGAACCATCTCCAATACAGATTCAGCCCCTTGGATAGCCTCTTTATGCACACAGGAGCTAACTAAATCCTGAACCTGATCCTCTGCATAGGTTCAGCACCTTGGATAGTTTTCAGCACCTTGGATAGTGCCCTGAAATTCCTTGGAGCTGTCCAAGGTACTGAACCATCTCCAACACAGATTCGGCCCCAGGAGCTAACCAAGGTCCTGAACCCGGTCCTCTGCATAGATTCAGCGCCTTGGATAGTTCCTTTAAAAGCTCAGGAACTGATCAAGGTGCCAAATCCTATTCCTAACACAGGTTCACCAGCTTGGGTAGCTAACCTCAGGAGCTAACCAAGGTCATGAACCCTATCCTCTACATAGGTTCAAAGTTGAAAGAGAAAGCCAAGGCAGATTCCCTGCTTCCACTCCAGCTGCCCCTGTGAAGAACCCTAGGTCTCTAAACACAGAAAAGGAGAAACTCAGCATGAGAGAAAAGAAAGTAAAGAGGAAGAGGAAAGGGGGAGAGAAAAGGAGAAAGAGAGAAGGGAAAATCTCAAAACCAAGAAAGAAAGAAAGAAAGAAAGAAAGAAAGAACCCTCAAATGGCAGAGCAGTTAAGCAACTCGTAGGTGTTTTTAATAACATTGATCAGGCCCACTAAAAAAAAAAAAAGGCCGAGCTCAGGGAGACAGGAGCAGCCAACAGATGCTGACATTCTATCACAGCAGACACATATTGACTAGCGGTCTGAACAAGTCACTCACTCATTGCCGGGCAGCCTGATTGAGTTGCCTGCAGCGAGTAAATGAGCCTTCCATCCACTTCAGGTCGAAATGAACTGCAATCTTTTCAGACCTCGTTGTTGGCCAAATGAGAGATTTAAAACCCTGGAGGACTCCAAATGAATTTACCACAGAGCCACAGTAACTAAGAAAGCTCCAATACATCAGCGCCGAGCTGGGGATGGGGTGGGGGTGGGCAGCACATAGGGCTGAGCACTTCCCGTTTTGTTGATCAACCTCGAGGCCCCAAACAATCCGGACGTAAACAGATTAAGCAGGGTGAGGTCTGTAAACTCACCCTCTACCCTGGCTCCCTCCCTCTCTCTCTCTCACTCTGGTTTCTTTAAGGATTTGAAAGATTTTGATGAGAAAACATTCCAAATTTCCCTGACTCTTCCCCCAGGGAAATCCTCTCCCATTGATTTAATGTTTCTTGGCTTGCTGCTTGTCAATTTTCCCAGGGCTTCAACCAACAAAAATTCTCATTTGATAGCTGACAGATGTCCCGGGGGCGGGGGTTCTTTTTGCATGGACCAAGACAACATGGCTAAGATGGCTGGCAAAAGGAAACAACTTTGTCACATCCCAGAAAAAAACAAACAAGCAAACCCAAATGCAAAGGAGACAAAGCCATAAAAAGAGAGGACTTCATGAGCCCACCTCCCTAAGTGTCTCCAATTGTACATAAAAATAAAGAAATTGGTCCAACCCTATCTACCTGCTTTTTGAATGTTGATCTATCACAGCAGTGCTGCCATGGTTAGAAGTCAGGGGAAGGAGGGCTAGACCCTGCTAGGGTATACCCACACCATGTATACAAGTCACACACACACACACATGTATCCATGTTCCTGGACTTACCATTTACAAGTGAAAGTGCAGATAATAGCAAACCCTATTAAAATAAAGGACTTCCAGTACAAACATACCATAGAGTTGCATTGGAGGACCTAGTGATTCCTAGAGAGTACACCTCTCTAGGCATTTTCCAGCACAGCTCTATGATATGTGTCCCTATTTTTTTTTCAGCCATGGATAACTGAAATTGCAGATATTGGTTCTGCAGATGTGGGGGGCATTTCTATTCAGTTTTCCTTTTACAGATTATGGCCAGAATTCAGGATCAGACTTATTGATTCACAGTCCCCAAGTCATCACGATCATGACACTGTTGCTATGATCATAACTCCCCCCCCCCAAAAAAAACCTACTTTACTGGGCATAACCAACATGGAGAGAAGGGGGTCCATTCTACTAGTGTGCAGGCCATGGGTGGATGACATTTCCAGCACCCCCTAGTCCCAAGGAGTGAGTGCAATGATCAGAAGCAGACTCCTGCCATACTTTCTTGTCTCAGCCTTGCTAGTTGGTAGTAGGGGGTGGAAACATCATCTACCCAGACCCTGATCACCAACAGAACAACCCCCCTTCTCTCTGCATAGCTGATGCCCAGTAAAGTAGGTTTGGGGTGTTGGGCCAGGAAACGCCATTTAGTTATATACTTAAATATACTTAACTAAGTAGCTGATGAAGAATTCTGGTTGATTTCCAGGGGGTCTTTCTCACCTATTATAGAATCATAGACTCATAGAAAGTTAGAAGAGACCACAAGGGCCATCCATCCAACCCCCTGCTATGCAGGAATACATAATCAAAGCATTCCCAACAGATGACCATCCAGCTGCTGTTTAAAAACCTCCAAAGGAGGAGATTCCACCACACTCTGAGGCGGTGTTTCCACTTCCAAATAGCTCTTACTGTCAGGAAGTTCTTTTCTAGTCTTATCACCCAGTGGCCATGGAAACCCACTGGGTGACCCGGGGTAAGTCATGCCCTTTCAGTCTCAGAGAAAGGCAATGACAAACCCGGTCTGAACAAATCTTGCCAAGAAGACCCTACAATAGGATCACCTTATGGCTGCCATGTCAGAAATGACTTGAAGGCACACAACAACCACACAATAGTAGTGGCTCATCCCTTTGATGTACCCAAGGGGAAATGTACAGACAACACGCTTTTCATTTGCATCCTAAAGAAATGCCATTGATCCCATTCGTTGGTGGAACACAAAATGTCTAACAACAGGTGTGAGCTACGCTCCAACAGCCCCCCCCCACCTTCTGATTTCCCTCTGAGCTTAATTGTCATCTTTGCAGTAGCCAGGAGTGTAAATGAATTATTCCAGGAACAATATATTATCCCTCTTAGAATCTAAGAGTCATAAGAGGTAACTATGCCTGACAGAACTTTACAATCCAGCTGGATCGCAGTCCTGTTTTGTTAGTATAGATCAACACAGCTGCCTGTATTTTGGGGCTTTCCTTGAGGGCATGGCTGCAGGGACTTTCACAATTTACCATTATCTCATTTTCCCTCTTCAAAGGATGGTTAGAACTGAGGCATCTCAAAGTGGAGCTTTTCAGTGCTAGAATCTGACACTGGGTCAGAAACAAATTGTATACCAGATCGGTTTATTTGCTTACAAAGTTGGAGGGTGCCTTATGGTTTGTTTAATTGTGTGTATGTTTCTCTCTCTCTCTGGCTTTTCTTCGCAAACGAAGATTCAGGAAGGACTCATCCCGCGCCTTCTGCAAGCGCGCTGATGACTAAAAAGGCCAATCCGAGATAAACAAGTCCGGTTGCAAAAAGCGCAGCAGAAGGTCTCCTTGGGTGATGTTTTTGGGTTGTGATTCTTTCTGCGTTGTCGTTTCTCTTCAAGACTTGTTCGTCGTGAGTTCTCAAATAAGGCTGCAGCATTGTGGATAGTGCGTCTCCATGCCTCCCGATGTGAGGCCAGGGCGGACCACTGTTGGTGATCAATTTGGCCAAGCCTGAGATGTTGTTTCAGGGAGTCTTTGTATCGCTTTTTTGGAGCGCCCCTCTTACGCTGACCCGTGGCGAGTTTAAACTTTTGCAAAATTAGACTTTAGCTGGACTTAGCTTTAAATTTTTATAAGCTGCTCTGAGTCCCTTACTGGCAGAAAGACAGTTTATATATCAAACAAACACACAATCTAGACCAACCCTATGCTTGATGCATGAAATCCAGAACTAAATAATTTTTAAGAAAGAGCTATCTGGCTGACTACTGTCTAGGCCTGTCTACACTGCAGAAATATGGCAGTATGACACCACTTTATTCACCATAGTTCTATCCTATGGAATCCAGGTATTTGTAGTTTGGCGAGGCACCACATTCTCTGATAGAAAAGGCTAAATACCTCACAGAACTACAAATACCAGGATTCCATAGGATAGAACTATGGTGGATAAAATTCTGTCAAACTGCTGTACTTGTACAGTGTAGACTGGCCTAGACAATACTCAGCCTTGGATAGGGTTTCCGGGTTGAATACTGGCTAGGACTCTTTTAACTTTAAGCCTGAATAGATTAAGAAGCACGACGAGGTATCTTAAAATTCTATGAATCCAGGTGGGGGGAAAAATGAAGATGCCACTCTTCCCTTAGCTTTCAGCCTTGAATTTGCAGCTCTAGCTGTTTCCTCTAAACACCACTCTTGCCCCCCAGTGGAGAGTGGAAGAGGAAAGTAGAGAAATGCCAAACTGTGTTCTTGTCTCCGATGTCTTCACACACATGGCCACTCTCCACTGGGAAGGCAAAAGCCATATTGTAGTTAAATTAGACTCATTACAAAACAAAAGAGTCAGTTTAAAATACAAATCAAAGTTTACTGAAAGTATATCAATCTCAATATACATACTAAAACAAACTTTAAAAAGAGGTTCCTAACTGACTAAGAATATTTAGGGTAGGAAAACTCACCCAGCCTAATAGGCTGCATGGTAAACATCATGGCATGGTTGCAGGAAAGATGGCTTAAGATGGAGTAAAAAATGGCAAAAAATGGCTACAGCCTCATGGAGACTCTAACTTAAAAGAGAACTTACACAAAGCAATAAAATTTAAATTAGGTCATGTGTTGAATGACCCAGCACTCCAGTTGGCTGGAAGTGCCCAGTGAAATAAGAGAAAGGGAATTTTGGGAGAACAAAAGCATGCAGGGAAAAACCCTAGACTTATCTAAGGATGTGAATGAGGTACACAAGATTGCTTTTACATTACAATGATTATTTCCCCACATACTACACATATTGAGAGAGAATGTCTGCAGAGGAAAGTCTGAGGTTGAAAGGGAAGGGAGGACAGGTAACCTTTACCTGGCTTCACAGAGTTTATGGTACCTCGTCCTGCTTCGCAACCTGTTCAGGCTTAAAAGTTACAAGAGCCTCATCCTGTATCTAGCAAGGGAAACCCTTACCTTGGTCCAATGTCCTTTGCTAACTGGCACTGAGGACTGATCTTGGGACCTTTCTGTGTGCAAACATGGTGCTGTGCCAGTTTGACATAGCCGCCATTTCCAGGAAGAATGTTTAGGACACAAGAAAGGGAAAATTGAGCAACAGTCAAGAAGATTTCAAAGAATCAAGTAGAGAAAGTTCAGCTATGGTCAAGCCAAAGTTATTCCCCACCACCACCACCACCATTTCTGCAATTCTATTTTCTGGTAGAGAAATACAAGAGGCATTGGGCAACTTTATCAGGAGGAGAGATGAAACACAGAAAAAATGAGAGTGGGCTTCTTGTAGGGAAAGGCTGCTTGGAACAATGCTACATCAACCATCAAGCTTGTTTTCTGCTCCTCCAGAGTCTAGGAGGTTGTTTAGATGGGGAAAAAATCCTCACAAAATGCGAGGGGAATACCTTTTGTCTAGATGAGCTTCCGCAAGCAGAGGGAGCCAAAAACTCCAAGTACTACGCGATAACAGCGTTCGCTGTTTCTCATGAAGTTTTTTTTAAAATACTGTACACAGAAATGCATATTTCAACCTGTTTGAACAACCAATTTGAATTGGGGCACATCCCAGAAGTCAAAACGTGAGTGCCAGTTGTGTGGAGGGACGGGCTTGCTGGCGATGGAGTGGCTGGAGCAGCTATTGTTGATTTTCACGGAAGTGTTCGTGCACTATTTTAGAGCAGCAAAGCTTGTTTTCAGCAGAAGATCGCTCTTCCACATCTCTGATTTAACAAGGGGGGAGGGGGGATGGAGAGAGCTTTTGGAAAATAATAATGTGAGTAATTCAGTCACAGCCACCATCTTTACTCACAGGCATACTCCATGTGAACTTCAAACACGGATAGCTTCCCATAGCAGTGATCTTGCGAATGCATCATGGAGACGAATGAATGCTGCTACAATGGTGAGTTAATCCACTATTTTTGCAATTAATTTTCCCATCTAACTGAGCCCTAGAATATGTACTTAGGGATTTAAATTACAAGAAAAGAGATTCCACTTAAACATTAAGAAGGACTTAATTATAAGAGCCATTAGACAATGGAATAGGCTGCCTGAGAGGATGGTGGACTCTCCATATTTGGAAGCATTTAAACAGAGGTTGGAGGGGCATCTTTTAGGAGTGCTTTAGTTGTATAATCCTGTATATGGGGTTGGATTAGATGGCCCCTGTGATCCCTCCCAGATCTAACATTCTATGGACTTTATCATACCATCCCCCATAAACATTATTTTGCCGGCATATTTTGAAATGTTTTTATGCTGGCAAAATAACCCCCCTACCAGACCTACCTCCAGCAGCATCAGAAAGGAAGCCCAACAGTAACAGAGCATGAACGGACCTCCGTATGCTTCTGGGTTCCAAATTGTAAGGTTAGCGCGCTGACCCCCTATTGGTATCCAGAGGGTCAGGCAGCAAAAAGTTTGTAGCAGAATTCCCATCCATCAGGCAAGAGAATAAATATACAGACACTGGCTTGTGTCTAAAAAATACAGTTGTCCTTCCATATCCATGGATTTAGTATCCATGGATTTAAGTATTCATGGCTAGAAAATATTATTTAAAAATAAATAATAAAAAAAGCAAACCTTGATTTTGCCATCTTATATAGGGGACACCATCTTGCTATGCTGTTGCATACAATGGGACTTCAGTATTCACAGGAGGTCCTGGAACCAAACCCCAGAGAATATGAAGGGGCAACTGTACTTCTCTCTACTGCAGCATAATAATAAATATTTACAGTCTTACAGAGAATCCTCTCTGAGTACTAGGCATTACAGCATTCAGCAGAAAAACATCTTGTTACTGCAAAGCCCATCTTCTTTCAACCAAGCCCATCTTCATTTGGCAAAGCTCATCTTGATTTTTCAAAGGCCAGAACAGAACTGAAAATCACACAGCTGTATAGGATAGCAAAGCACATTTTACAATGACCTTGTCCCTCTACCAGACAGCTAGGCTCCAAAACTCCAAGTTCACACTATCAGGCCATTAATATTAATACATTAACTAGCTGCTGCAATCTGCTGCCAGCTCTCTCTGCTGCACCCTATAGGTCATTTGTTATATTTCAGATCTTTACAGCATAAATCTATTAGAATGCATGTCCCAATATCCTGACACAAATCTCACTGATTCTCGCAAGAAGACGCTAGTGCAGCAAATTAAAAAATAACTCCAAAAAAACCCACAAAAAGTACACAGGAATACACTCACAAAGTCCCAAGTACATTGGAAAGGTTAAAAAAAAAAGAGTGTCTCCTATCTGGCTGTCCCGATCTCACCAATTTCTTTCAATTGACGCTGTATTCACTGAGCACAATGGTATGAGGTTTCAAATGCCAGCAATTTGATATGCGTGCCCTTTTGCATTAATTTAACATCGTTATGGTGCCATATTTGCCTGGACTGATAAAATCCTATGCTTCCAGCCATGTTGTCTCATTCTTGAATGGATTCTAAGGCCTGAACCTATTGCTAATCCCATCTGGAATAGACGCATTGAGTCATTACTAACTTGTTGAGTCAACACTTATGTAAATTTGAAGCACAAATCAATTGTGTTTGCAGAGTCACTTACCATTGATTCAAGGAGTCTACTCGAGCCATAAAGACTCGCAATAGGGTTTAGGCCTGGCACAATAAAACAGCGGCTGCACAACTGATGGGGTGCCAACAAAAAGGAGCAGCACAGATAAGCAATTCCATACTCCCAAAGGTTATGTGTTCTGTAACATTCTAGCTATAAATGTGCAAACTGGTCAATGCTGGACTTGCTCCAGTTCTTCTTTTTTCATCTTTATGTTCATTCTGAACAATTCAGCACCCCTTTGTCATTCCCATGGAAATCTGTCCACATTTTTGTGGGCTTCTTCTAATACGTGCTTCTCCTAACAATGGAGTCGGCAAAGTCTGGTCCATTGGCCACGTGTGGCCCCTGTGTCCCACTTTTATGACCCTGAAGGTCTCCAGTAGCCCCCCTAATCCAAAATCCCCCCAACACTTAAAGGGGATAATTTAAAGGGGATAACTCCCCCTCCCCAAAATCTGAGATAACATACAAAAACATAGCTAATGCACATTGGAAACTGCTTAATGCAGTGTAGATGTGTAAATTGCTGTTGCTTAACAATTTGTAAGCCGCTCTGATAGCCTTTGTGGCTGAAGAGCAGGGTATAAATACCTAAATAAATAAAATATAAAAATAAATCCCCACCCACATCCTCCACACAAAAATACCACTGGAGTATTTTCTAATATACTCCCTCTCAAAATCGTAATATGATGTCACCTCCAGTTGCCATTTAGAGAAGGGCTTGAGAAGAAAACAGGCTTTGGGACTGGCTGTGACATCCACCCCCCATGCAGTTGCCCACCAAGGGTTCTAATATATACATTTTTGTACACCCTTTCTCCTTGTATAAAAATTTGCAAGCAATTGCCCTTCAGTACAATGCATTTTTTTTGCTTTATTATTTCCAGTTTAGTTTTTTTCCCCAAAATTAGCTCATTTTTCTGATCACTTTATCCCAAGAGATGGATGCTTATACAGTCTCAGTTTATAGAACTATAGAGTTGGAAGAAGCCACAAGGTTCATCTAGTCCATCTCCCTGCCATATAGAAATCCCCAAAAGATTCCAAACAGATGGCTATCCAGCCTCTGTTTTAAAATCTCCAACGAAGGAGACTCCGCCACACTCTGAGACAGTGTATCCCACTGCTGAAAAGTTCATACTGTCAGGAAGTTCTTCCTAATGGAGGAGCAGAAAATAAGCTTGTTCCATCCTCAATATGACATCCCTTCAAATATTTAAACACGGCTGTCATGTCATCTCTCAACCTTCTCTTCTCCAGGCTAAATATAACCAGCTCCATAAGCCACTTGTCATACGGCATGGCTTCCAGACCTTTTACCATTTTGGTCACCCTCCTCTGGACAAGTTCCAGCTTGTGCATATCCTTCTGGAATTGTGGTGCCCAGAACTGGATACAGTATTCCAGGTGAGGTCTGACCAAAACAGAATAAAGTGGCACTATTACTTCCCTCAATCTAGACACTATACTTCTATTAATGCAGCCTAGAATCACATTGGCATTTTTAGCTGCCGCATCACGCTGCTGACTCATGTTCAGCTTGTGGTCCAGTAAGACTCCTTAGATCCCTTTCGCATGCAATGCATTCAAGCCAGGTGCCCTCCATCCTATATCTGTGCATTTCGTTTTCACTGCCCTAGTGTAATAGCCTACATTTCTCCCTGTTGAAGTTCATTTTGTTAGTTTTGGCCCAGATTTCTAATCTGTTAAAGTCAGATTAGACCTTAGATTAGGTTTAATTGGAAAACAGCAGTGAAGAAAATTTGGAAGCCTGGGACTATCAAGGCCAATCTGCAGTTCTCGTGTCTTGGTTCAAAAAGTGCAGGTTCACTACACTCAGAGGTGAGCCTCAGACATTTCTTATCCATCCCTAGCCTCAGTTCACCCACAGCTTCAGCTCTCAAAGAGGGAGTATCTTAAAGCTGTCTCTCACCTAGGCTGCAGCAGCATCTTCAACCAGGGGCATGCTTCACAGTGAAGATTTGTTTAAAAATTAATGCTTAACGCCAAGCCTTTACTCTGCAGCTAAACAACGCTGCTCTCCCACCCCTATCCTACTGAAAATCTACTGTGAAATGCCTTGAAGCCATCGCTGCTAATCGAGAAGAAGAATGGGTCCCTCCAGCAGCATACAGAGCTGATGCAGCAGTTGCCGGCTGGAAAATTAGCTGGGAGAACACACACACACCCTTCCCTCTGTCTCTGCCCTCATTAGAGTGGTGAGGAAATGTATGTGTACCCCTCTCCCTTCAGGCTGGAGTAGGCGAGAGAGGGAGACAGCAGTGAATGGGACCCACCTCAAGCCAGCTAGGCATCTCGAACCATTTCCACCCAGAAGAGGAAGGAGCAGACAGTTGCTAGGGGAGATGCCTACATCCTTCCCTCCCTGTCCCTTTACAGCCATTAGCTGCTTTGCCTCTCCTTTCCTTTCACCTTTCGGTGGCACGTACAGGCCTTTTCATTCAAGCAGGCCATCTCTCTCTCTCTCTCTCTCTCTCTCTCTGTATATATATATATATATATATATATATGGCTTGGGTATGTACAATAGGCCTGGGTATGTTACCTCTCCCAGTATGCTGATTGGCTGCTCAGGAAACACACCCAACCAATCACCACCCATATGCAAATTCCCTCTCCACCTCACAATCCACTCCTGCCACTCAATCTGCATCTACACCCCAGCCTCACTAGGACCCCTCCCTCCTCTCACTCCCTCAACCAATCACCACGCACATGCAAATTCCATCTCCACCTCACAATCCACTCCTGCCACTCAATCTGCATCTACACCCCAGCCTCACAAGGGCCCCTCCCTCCTCTCCCTCCCTCAGCCAATCACCACCCACATGCAAATTCCCTCTCCACCTCACAATCCACTCCTGCCACTCAATCTGCATCTAAACCCCCAGCCTCACAAGGGCCCCTCCCTCCTCTCCCTCCCTCAACCAATCACCACCCACATGCAAATTCCCTCTCCACCTCACAATCCACTCCTGCCACTCAATCTGCATCTACACCCCAGCCTCACAAGGGCCCCTCCCTCCTCTCCCTCCCTCAGCCAATCACCACCCACATGCAAATTCCCTCTCCACCTCACAATCCACTCCTGCCACTCAATCTGCATCTACACCCCAGCCTCACTAGGACCCCTCCCTCCTCTCACTCCCTCAACCAATCACCACGCACATGCAAATTCCATCTCCACCTCACAATCCACTCCTGCCACACAATCTGCATCTACACCCCCAGCCTCACAAGGGCCCCTCCCTCCTCTCACTCCCTCAACCAATCACCACCCACATGCAAATTCCCTCTCCACCTCACAATCCACTCCTGCCACTCAATCTGCATCTAAACCCCCAGCCTCACAAGGGCCCCTCCCTCCTCTCCCTCCCTCAACCAATCACCACCCACATGCAAATTCCCTCTCCACCTCACAATCCACTCCTGCCACTCAATCTGCATCTACACCCCAGCCTCACAAGGGCCCCTCCTTCCTCTCCCTCCCTCAGCCAATCACCACCCACATGCAAATTCCCTCTCCACCTCACAATCCACTCCTGCCACTCAATCTGCATCTACACCCCAGCCTCACAAGGGCCCCTCCCTCCCCTCATTCTCTCAGCCACTCACCAGTCATGGGCTGTGACACAACCCAGACAGTCAACTGGTGGCAGTCATGGGATGCTGCTGCTGCCACCATGACAGCACCCAGACAGTCAACTGGTGGGGGGGGGACACCGATGTTGCCACCATGACAGGACCCAGACAGTCAACTGGTGGCGGTGGTGGGACGCTGCTGCTGCCACCATGACAGGACCCAGACAGTCAACTGGTGGTGGTGATGAGACACCGCTGCTGCCACCATGACAGGACCCAGACAGTCAACTGGTGAGGGCAAGTGAGCCACATGCAACAGGGCACCTGCAATGGGATCCAGGCAGTCAACTTGTTGTCAGGTCTACCAGGAATTTTTGGTGAAGTTTTTTCATGGCGAATATTATGCTGGGTACAGCTAGTTGGCTTATAATTTACATGGCAAAAAGAGGTTTCTAAAATGGGATGGTGTTTTTATCTGTTTTTATTTGTTAATGGCTGGAATCCTGTATGATACCAAAGTATTGTGTAGCACCATAATTACCCAGTCGTAATTACATAGTGATTCCCAGGCTGTGATCAGAAGATTCAGTTCCAAGGCATTTCTCAGCCCAACCAATCAAGACAAGTGGGCTAGCCAATCAGCAAAGCAGAAAAAGATTATTAGTTGCATTTCCCTAATACCATTGTTGTTGTTGTTGTTGTTGTTGTGTGTGTGTGTTCATGTTGACTCTGACTTATGCCAACCCCAATCCTAGAATTTTCTTGGCAAAGTTTCTTCAGCAGAAGTTTGCCTTGCCTTCCTCTTGGGTTAGAACATTTTCAGATGCCCCTTACCTGCTGCGCAGCAGGGGGTCCTTTTTGGACAACGCCGTCCCTCTCTTGGCGGCGTCCGTGACTGTCCGTGACTGTTCCGGCTAGCATTGAAGGTGGCCGCACTATTTTTTACTCATGGACAACTTCCGTGAGTTCCGTGAGTTGTCCGTGAGTAAAAAAATAGTGTGGCTGCCTTCAGTGCTAGCCGGAACAGTCACGGACAGTCACGGATGCCGCCGAGAGAGGGATGGCATCGTCCAAAAAGGACCCCCTGCCACGCAGCAGCCTCGTTACTGCTCCGGAGGCTGCTTGCACGGTAAGGGGCGTCTGAAAATGTCCTTAGAGGGTGTAACTTTCCAAGTTGTGGAACTCCTTTCCTCAGGAGATCTGACTGTCCCCCTCCCTGCTGTCTTTCCACCAATAGATAAAGTCCTTTTTATTTAGGGAGGCATTTGGTTTTCAATACGTTTCAGCAGCTGGAGCTTTTGATGGGAGTGGGGCAGTGTTGTGTTTCTATTTGATTATGTTTTTAATGGGTTTTAAAAATGCTTTTAACTTGTATTTTGAATGTTTGTTCGTGGTTGTTTTTTTAAATAGAAGTTTTGCTTAATTGTTTTTTTTTTTAATTTTTGCATTTACAGTTTTTCAGTTGTGCTGTATTTTTAAGTAGGACTTTATCAAACCACCCTCCCAAAACATTCTTTTGCCAGCATAATTTGTGCCATTTTTATGCCGGGAAAAAATACACACCCCATACCTCACTTACCTGTAATCGTGGCAAAAGGCAGCCCCTGGATTGAATGAGGAGTGAACAGAGCTCCCATTCACTCCCTCATCTGAAATCCCGCGGATTCTTGCGAGAATACCTAGTGTGGGAAATTTTAAAAAAATTTAAATAACACTCAAAAAGTTACAAACACACTTAAAAACTTACAAGTAAACCAGGGAAGGTCATAAAAAGAGTGTTATCTACCTGGATGTTGTGATCTCACCTGGAAGTGTTCTGGCCAGTCTGGCCAATCACATTGTAATGAGGAAAAAAGGTGTGAGGTTTCAAACAGCGGCAATGCTGGCAAAAAAATCGCCACAGCTGATCTGTTGAAGGCTTGGGCTGTCAATAAAATCAAAAAGCTTAAAATCAAAAATCAAAAAGTACATAAACATGAAAGGGCAACATTATCTGATATGTACGCGCTTTTGTGTTTATGTGGCATTGCTATGACACCGTATTTTGTGTGTTTGACGAAGTCCATAGTTTTAAGCAGCTCTGAATAATTAATAATTAATAATAATAATAATAATAATGAGTTATTTATTACCCACCTCTCCCCTCAGGATCGAGACGGGGTACAACATCACAATACATCACCTTCAATTCCACACTGAGAGGAAGGAAGAATATATATTAAATAAATAAAATAAAAATGAATAACTGAATGGAGTTTCCATAGTTCAAAGTTCATAGTCCAAAGTTCTAGTCCAACACTCAAACCACTACACCGCACTACCTCTCCCCAACCTCTAGCCCTGTTCAAGAAGTGATACAGTATACTGCTGTGATGTGTCGTACAGTCTAGTGGCTCATACTGGATTTTTGCCAACAGCAGGTAAAGTTTTGTCTAGGGCAGTAAGAAAGGTACAGTTAAGGTTAGGTCCAGGACACAAATGCTAGAGGAGTAAATGACCATTTAGAGAATACCAGGTGATGGAAGCAGTGAAAAATAACCTGCCATTGGTACCTTGGCCATCATGGGGTCTACTGTGTCCTGCTTGGAGCTGCAGCTGGCCGCTGCTGCATCCCTTTTTCTTATTTTTTTTTCAACCATTTTATAGCCAAGGAACAGTGAGTGGGTATATGCATGGTCAGTGGCGATTTTTCAGATGGGCTAAATATGGCAATATGACGATGCCAGGAAATCGCTAAAGGGCTTCCCTTTCAGATGACGTCGTCCCTGTGTTGTCATGCTCCCGTTCAGCCGTCATTACGCTGGTGCTTCTTTTTATTCATGGGCTAAGCCATGAGTGGATCCCCTATTCTGTTTCCATAATGGAATGTCCTGCAAGTGAAAAGGTGCCCATTTCCGTGGCACAATGCCAGCTTCAATGGGAGGTCTGTGCCAGAACAATTCTGGGACATCAAGGTAAGTGACACACTTTTTATGTCCCTCCCTGGGTTACTTGTTATGTTTTCAGTGTGTTTTTCTGCTTGCTGTCACTCTTCTTACTTTATTTTCCTTTTTATTTTTGAATTTCCTGTGCACTCGTCCTCTCACAAGAATGGCTGGAATTTCAAACCAGGAAGTGAATGGACCTCCATTTAAGCTCCATTAGCTCCTGGGCTGCCGGGCAAGCACAGCAAAGGTAGGTGTGTAAGTTTTCATGCTCGCGATGGAACAGAGATGGGTGGGAGAGGAGCTTGCAAGACAGGAATGATTTTTTTTGTTCCCGTCTGAAAATCTCCAAAGATATCATTACAGGTCGACCCCCATATCCATGGGGGCTGCATTCCAAGATACGCACACACGTGGATACCTGAAACCATAGATAAGATGGAACCCTGTTATTTTGAATGAGACAAACGCCAGAAGCTGATCATAGAATCGCATTGGAGGATCTAGAAATTGCTAGAGAGAACAAATTTTTCCAGACATGGGTAAGTGAAACCGTAGATACCATATCTGTGGATACTGGGGTCGACGTGTATTGAAATAGATTATTCTCTGCAGCAGAGCAGCAGAAATAAACACCACTTTATTCCTGTATTCACGATGATGTGTTGATTTAAGGAAGTTTAAAATGCAGAACTGCTCATGTTCAGAATGTTTTTTGGTTTAATCAGGGCTGGCAGACAGATGTTTTGCTTTAAGTATTTCTCTGTCTTTTTTGAATAAGGTTTGGGAAGTGATCTCTCTTAACATACTAGGAATGTAGAACTAGTGGGAAAGGATGGCATGGGGGTGGAGAACATGGGAGGAAAAAAACATTAGTTGTGTGCTTCACAACTAAAGTAATGCACAGTAATGTCTAAAAGAGGGGGTCATCCTAAGATCTGGAAACTCCAAGATCTGGAAACATGTAGTTGAACCACTGGTGCGAGGGAGTAACCTAGTACTCCAGATGTTTTGGACTACAACCACCTTCAGCCCCAGAGAGCAAAGCCAATAGTCAAAGTCTATGTTGATGAGCAAAACATCTGGAGGGCAGCAGGTTGCCCATCTCTTGGGTCAGGGATTCTCAAGCTTACTGCTCCAGATTTGATGGGCCACAATTCCCATTATCCCTGATCATGGAGCCTACTGGCAGAGGATGAGAAATGATGTAATGCAATTTCTCGGGACTGTTGGTAGGAAACCACTGGTCGAGGGATGCCCAAGAGATATTATTCTACTGATATTCATTTGGCTGGGATTTCTACATGGCTTGGGTACAGACTATTTGAAAGACCATAACTCATTATATGTTCTTCTTGCTGCTGCTGTTGTTATTTGATGTCAAGTTGACTTCAACTTCCAGCAACTCTATAAATGAGAGATGTCAATGAGCCAAAATCATCAACTGCCCTGCTCAGATCTTGCAAACTCAGGATAGCCATGGCTTCCATGATTGAATCAATCCACCGTTAGTGTGGTCTTCCTCTTTCCCTAGTGCCTTCTGCTTTGCCGAGTCTTATTGTATTTTCTAATGAACCATGTCATCTCATGATATATCCAAAGTATAATGGCCTCAGTTTAGCCATCTTATTTCTAGTGAGAATTCAAGCCTGACTTGCTCTAGGATCCATTCATCGGTCTTTTTTGGCAAGCCAAGGTATCTGAAGAACTCTCATCCTGCAATAACCTTTGAAATGTGTTGATGGTCTTCTTGTCATCTGCCTTCACTATATGAGCCATATAGGAGCCTGTTCAAATTTTAAGGCTTTCCCTTGGTCCCACCACTGTCACAGGCAAGTTTGGTGAGGACACACAAGAGGACCATCTCAGTGGTTGTTCGCATACTGACGAACTCTGTCCCATGAGAGCTAGGCTGGTCCCATCTCTTCTTTCTTCCACCATCAGGCAAAGACCTTTTCATTTAGGCTGTTAATTGGCTGTGGAAAGGATTTTTCTAATGGGTGTAGGTGCTGTACTTTCATCCTTACTGCTACCTTTTTAAATGATATTATAATGTTGTAAATTACAGTCAGGCCCCCATATCCACAAAACCAATATCCACAGTTTCAGTTATCCACAGGACACAAAATAAGGACACATACCATAGAGTCACACTTGAAAATGCCTAGCAAGGCATCCTCTCTAGGCATCTTCTAGGTCCTCCAATGCAACTCTGTGCTATGTTTTTACCAGAAGTGCTTTACTTTACCAGGGTTTGCTTTTATCTGCAGTTTCTGGTATTCACAGTAAGTCTAGGAACTTAACCCCCCTGAATACGGGAGTCCAACTGTAATGGCATTTTAATAGGACAATTTATTCCATTGGCTTAAAAAAAATTATCCTCATTCTTTTTTCTTTTCTTTTTTTAGCAACATGATGGCTGGAATTCAGCATGGGACTTCCATCTTTATAAGTGAACTCATGTGTGCGGGAAATAAAATTGGGTAGTTTCTCAGGATCTGTACTCTTCTAGAGAATGCCCTGGCATTAGAACATACGAGCGTCCATAATGCAATGTTAGCCATGGGCACCAGTGCACAATCGGGCACTCCCAATGCTCATCAAGACTCTGGACTTTATCAGACTAGCATCTAAAAATGCTATAATTCCGCAAATGATGAGATCAGAAACATAATGGCATTATTACACTCATCACACATTGCTGTAATTGTGTAAAAGAACCGCCATGGAATTATCGCATAGCCAACACTAACATTTTAAGAATGGCACTTTACTTCTGTGATTTAGCATAGACAAGATTTCAGTGGTTCTCACGAGAAGACATGATTGTGCTTAAAAACACACCAAAAAAAACCCAACACCTTAATTTGCAGAGTAAATGAGCACACAAACACTTAAACAAACCTAAAAACATGCAAACAAACTGGGATAGTTCATAAAAAGAGCACCTGTGGATAGTTTTCACATTCTTCCCCAGACGTTTTCTCCCCAAGAATGGGGAGAGAGGAAAGAGGACCGCCCACTCACGCTGTAATCTCGCTATTACAGCATGACGTGTTTTCACACGTTCTTCAATACCGTGAAAAGGGCAATATTGAGGGCTATTGACAGCTTGTCCAATCAACCAAAAGCAACGCCTTATTCATGGCTAGAGCACAGATTGACCACAATGTCATGCAATAGCGGAAACCATTTGCACCATTACCATGACAATGTAATCATGTGAATTTTGTCGTGTTTGATAAAGTCCTCTGATAAAAAGTACTAGAGTGCAATAGGAGGGCCCAACGCGCATCAGAAGTATCCAATGATGCTTAGCAGCATTGCCCAATAGCATTGGAAGCACCTGACGCATATCAGAACATTCTTGCTGGTGCCTAAATGTGCATCTTCACTATTCACTAGCAGGGTTTCATTGCATTTCTGTACCTTAGCAACAGATTCATAAAATTATGAAATGGAGACCATGATCTCAGCCATCATTTTCATCTCTCCTATGAGCCTCCTTGGGCTCCATGTTGGAAGCAAGGTGGGAGATAAATTAAGATCAATAAATAACATTTGGGGAGACTATTTGGACACAGCTATAGGACATACCAACTAATCCATTGATGTTTCAGCCAAGTTCAGGTCAGCGTGCATGTATGAAATAAGATACAATGTGAACTGGACTTTAAAGAACATTCTGCATTCATTGATGGATTGGAGGTCAATTTTTTTAAAAGAGGTCTTGATGAGATTGGTCTGTTTGTTTCTTCTATACCCCAACTGTATTAATTCCCTGAATGAGAAACATTATGATAATTTCTGTCCCTTCTTTCCCTCTCTTGAATGACATCGAGACATATTTTTAGTGAGGTGGAACAAAGATTAACACACACAGCTTTCTGTGTCTGGAGACAGAGAACACCAACACCGGGACCTTCTGAAATAACCAGCCTGCCATATTTTAAAAGCAGGAAGCAATGCCTGAGCTCGAATCACTTAAACAAAAAGATTGCAGCGAGGGACATAATGCAAGAAAGTAATAAGGTTTAAAACAGGTCAGAGCCCTCTCCTTGCTCCATCGCTCCTGAGTGAGATGCATTATTTAATGCTCTTTGGTCACCGCTGATATACTGTTGATGAAATAGATGATTTTGTTCAAAAGAGCATTAGGGAAGAAATATACAATGCTGCATTACACTCCGCCAGAGTTCTTTCCGTGGAAAGAAAGAAAGAGAGAGAGAGAGAAAACCAATAGAGGGAAGGGTTTTTCCTCTCCTCTTGACAGCTAAGCAAAACAACCCTAATGGAAAGTCTTCTTGAAATGGCTTCCAGAAAGATGCTCATGCTACCATATTCAAACATTAACTCAGTGTAATTCTAGTTTCCTGGCACAGCCATGAAAGAGGGGGAAATAGTCCAGCAAAATCTCAGGAACAGGAACCTGGGGGTGATAACAGTGCCATGATGTCATAGGCTAACCAACCAATCTTTTATAAAAATTGATGTCTTGATGGAGCTCTCCATCAACTACAAAGGTTGCCTCGGCTTCTAGAAACTGAAACAGACGGGGTGAGGGGACACAAAGTTGGCCTTTGCGTGGAATGAATTTCTCAGTTCAGGATATTCCAAGCAAAACCTGAGCTTGTGTGGAAAAGGTTTTTTAAAAATCTAATTGGGTATGGGATATAATTTAATCTTGTTTATTTTTTAAGGTTTCCAAGAATAAAGGGAGCAAAGAGTGCTGATTCAAGAGAACAACGTACACCTTACAAACAAATGTATATGTACATTTGTATATGTGCATATGTACATTTGTTTGGGCATTTGGTTTGCACATTTGGTGTCTTGGTTCAGTTGACTAACATTGCCGTTCAACACATGGGTTGTGTAGCATAATTAATGCATGATTTCATGTGCAGAAACTACATGACACAATCTCCATGCAGAATGTCTGCTCATATCTGGGCGTCCCCTGGTTTGATCTCAGATGGACAAAAAGAGTGAATCATATAGAAAATTGAGTTGGAAGAGACCACAAGGGCCATCCAGTCCAACCGCCTGCCATGCAGAAATACACAATCAAATCATTCCTGACATACGGCCATCCAGCCTCTGTTGAAAAACCTCCAAAGTAGGAGATGCCATCACACTATGAGGCCATGTATTCCACTTCTGAACAGCTCTTACTTTCAGGAAGTTCTTCCTAATGTTTAGCGATAATGTTTAGCGATAGAGGTTTCACCTTATAGAGGTGTTAATCCTGGTTATTTCATTTACAGGGAGCTATGGTTCACCCAGGTTTAGATAAATCAGCCATCTGCCCCAATGTGAGGTAGTGCCATATGTTCTAGATACCTGACTGGCATTGTGAAAAGGATCTAGGGGTCTTAGTAAATTACAAGCTAAGCATGGGTCAACGGTGTGATGCAGAGACCAAAAAAGCCAATGCAATTCTGGGCTGTCTCAACAGGAGTATAAACAATAGTACCACTGTATTTTGCTTTGGTCAGACCTCAGCTGGAATATTCTGTCTAGTTCTGGGCACTACAGTTCAAGAAGCATATTGACAAGCTGGAATGTGTCCAGTGAATGGCAACCAAAATGATAAATGGGCTGGAAACCAAGTTCAGTGAGGAATGGCTTAGGGACGTGCATATATTTAGTGTGGAGAAGAAAAGACTGAGAGGTGACCTGACAGCCATATTTAGATACCTGAATGGATGTCAGGTAGAAGATGGAGCCAGCTTGTTTTCAGATGCTCCAGAGACTAGGACATGAACCAATGGATTCAAATTGGAAGAAAAAAGATTTCACCTAAACATTAGGAAGAACTTCTTGAATGTAGGAGCTATTCAATAATGGAACAGGCTGCTCTGGAGGATGGTGGACTCTCCTTCTTTGGTGCTCTTTAAAACAGAGGTTGGATGGCCATCCCTCAGGAGCACTTTAGTTGTCTATTCCTGCATGCAGGGTTGGTTTAGATGGTCCTTGAGACCCCTTCCAACTCTCTGATTCTATGATTAGCCAGACTGCCATCACTTAAGAAGAAAAGACTTCCCGTATTCTTTTTGGAGACATCTTCTGTCTTCAGTGGCTTTGCAGATGCATCCTCCATCTGCCAGGCGCCTACAAAACCATCAATCTGGTCTAATCTTTTCCATATCGTGGCCTCATCACATCGGCCTACTCCCAAATAGTCCATTACAACATAATGGGCAGAAGTGAAACAAAAATGTCACTTAGAAATAGAAATCCATCAGCGATAATGATCGCTAACTAGAAATCACCACTAGAGCTTCAAAATCATCCCTGCCATTTGTCCTCAAAAAGGAAGAGGGACACCTTTTTAATTACTGTTAAGCAGAGAAGAAGTAGGGGGAGAGAAAGGCCTGAAATTCCCGTCCCTAATTAGCATGTGTAATTTGCCATCTCTGACACAAAACCGACTTCATCATAAGAGCTAGGGTATGGAGGTGGGGGGGAGAGAGAAAGAGTACAATATTCAGCTAATTCCATTTTGAAGTTCAAAGATTCGCTTAAACACGATTTCAGAAAACCTTGGTTACGCTCTCTCACTCTCCCTGCTGAATATGATACTCCCAATATGGACAAGTTCACACATGCAATGTCATCACCCAGTGACAGGTAGGGACTCGGAAAGAAATCTGTTTGGCCCTTGTTTTAATATGAACTGACCTTGTTCACACTCCTTGCTCTAACATGCCAATCAGAGTACAATGGTTCATCATGGTTTCTCCAGATATTATTTGGAGAATTAGAGGAAAGTACTGGCAAAAAATGTATTTGCTATAAGACATGGAATACGGGGGTGGAGGGGAAGAATTGTCCCGAGTTTTCTTTAAAAAAAAAAAAAACTTTCACAAATGGGCAAGGAAGCAGATCAGAACAAATGAGTGCTTGAATAACTAGGAATGCTATAGAAAACAAAACAGGAGCCCTGGTGGCGCAGTGGTTAAATGCCAGTACTGCAAGCCACCATGTTGCAAGTTCGATTCCAGAGGGCTCCAGGGTTCACTCAGCCTTCCATCCTTTCGTAGGTCGGTAAATTGAGTACCCAGCTTGTGGGGGGCAATTAGCTAACACGCATTGGAAACTGTTTAATGCAGTGTAGATGTGTAAATAACTATTGCTTAAAACAATTTGTAAGCCGCTCTGATAGCCTTGTGGCTGAAGAGCGGGGTATAAATAAATAAATAAAAATCCTAGTGCCGCCACATCAAGGGATGACTTATTTATTTACTCACATATTTATTTAAATAGGTTTTCAGACCACCTATCACTAAATCTGTCAGGATGTCATACAACTACAGTCTCATTTATTTGTGTCCAACCAGCTTTACATTGGTTAGAACTCACCAACCCCCATGCCTCACCCAGGACACTTTCTCTTTCCCTCTGTTTTTTTCTGTTTCCCCTCTCTAAGGACTTTCTCAAACCACCCTCCATAAAAGTTCTTTAGCTGGCATATTTTGAAGTGTTTTACACCAACAAAATATCCCCCTTGTCAGACCTACCTTTAGCAGCATTCACAAGCAGCCCAGGAGTTCCGTTCACTTCCTGGTTCAAGATCTCATCAATTCTAGTAAGAAGACACTAGCATGGGAAATTCAAAATTAAAAGCAAAATAGACACATAAAAAGTACAGCAAAGCATAAACACACACTTGAAATGTCCCAAATACACGGGGGTAGGTTCATAAAAAGAGTGTCCCCTACCTGACTGTTGTGATCTCACCTGGAAGTGTTCTGTCATTGACGCTCTATTCATGAGAGGAAAATGGTGCGAGGTTTCAAACACCGGCAATGCTGGCAACAAAGCACCATGGCCGATCTATTGACGGCTTGGCCCCTCAATAAAAAAGAATGGGTTTCACAATATATGATTGTGAAAGGACAACGTTGTCTGGTATGTGTGCCCTTTCACAATTGGGGGTTGGACTGGATGGCCCTTGAGGTCTCTTCCAACTCTATGATTCTATAATTCTATGATTAGGCATCCTTATGATGCCATATTTGCCTGGTCTGATAAACTCCTATCACTTCTTTTCTTTCACACTGATCTTTCTCTACCTTTCAACTTTTCCCTCTGCTCACTCCCTATACCAGATTCATTCTCTGTCCATTGAGCTCCTACTCAGTAGAGTATCCAGGAGAAACAAGGCAGTAAAAGTCTCTCTCTCTGTCTCTTAACTATTTCAGGAATGTAGGGGCCAAGCAAAGGAAGGAACCTCATGGAGCTGCCTAAAGGTCTTGTGGAGAAATAAATCTCCTGGATCAGCCCCCAGCTTTTTCACTTCTAGTTAGGGAAGGTCTGGCCTAGTGGCTCAATGCAAATTATATATTGGTTTTTATTAACTAAAATTAATTGATCCACTTTGTCAGTGGAGGGTTCTCCCCATCAGGGTTTCCCAACACGTGAGAAACACATTTTTTAATCATTTTTTTTAATACAGTCAGACCCACACACCCTATATCCGCAGGGATTCGGTTCCCATACTTACCATGGTTCCCATACTTACCATGGAAACCAGAATCTGTTGATGATGGCAAACCCAATTAAAATAATTGACTTCTAGTAAAGACATACCATAGAGTTGCATTGGAGGACCTAGAAGATGCCTAGAGAGGATACATCTCTAGGCATTTTCCAGTGCAACTCTATGGTACGTGTCCTTATTTTCTGTCCCGCAGATAACTGAAAGCATGGGCATTGGTTCCACGGATATGGGGATCTGACTGTATTTTAAATACTCTTCCCATCCCTAGCAGAAGGGCAATTGAGCTCAAACAGTATAAAAGAATTACACCAAACAAACAGAATGTTGGCACATGACCCAAGTCTGCAACATATAGGGAAGTAGTGGCTGAGAAATTCCTTCAGAATCATCCCCTACTCTCTCCTTAAATTCTGAAATAAATTGTAAACTGGGCAGCTGTTTTTGATCTTCCATTGAGGAGGCAGATTAGAAATGTGATAGGATGGGTACCTTTTTGTTTCCAATGCAAGCACTGCATGCACACACTCCAAACACTATTTCTCTATTTGCATAATGGAGAAATAGTCAAATTGCTAATGAGCAGAGAGGCAACTTCAAAAAAAAAAAATCTCCAAAACCATCACCATATAATTTTCCAATTATCAGCTTTGCCTACGAACCACTTGGAAAGGCGTTTTAAAAAATGGGGGAGCTTGGGGAAGAAGCGGTAAATGTTTGATGCTCACTTCATATGGGCTTAAAGTATGTTTCATTTTTTCTAAAAAAAAATCTCTGCCACTTATCATTAAAAGCTACACTTTCACCCACTTGCTCACCCTTGGGTGCAGACTCAAAATCACTTATCGTGGATTAGTTACCTCTAAAGCCGCTGTCGTCACCCCATGGGACACATAATCAGGGCAGTTGACATGAGAGGGAAGAGAGGATAATAGATTCTCCCAGACAGAGATGAAGTCCTGAGCTGCTAACTCCAGGCAGTCAAATTCAGATATGAGGGAGGGCTTGCTTTCAGAAGACAGCTCCATGTCTTTTCGAGATGTATCTGATAACTGCCCATGTCAGTTGGCTGGGGAATATGTTCTGGGTTTTAGTCTGAACTTCAAAGAGGAGAATCAGGATGGGGTATTTTGGACATCTTAAAAGTTCAGGCTAAAACCAGATATGGCCGAGTGGCAGGAGTGGATTGTGAGGTGGAGAGGGAATTTGCATGTGGGTGGTGATTTGCGTGTGGGTGGTGATTGGCTGAGGGAGTGACAGGAGCGGCCAATCAGCACACTGAAAGAGGCAACATAAACCCATTGTACATACCCAAGAGGCAGCATACCTACATACCTAAGGCCACTGTGTATACCCAAGAGTTTTATATAGAGAGATAGTGTTAATTTAGCTTTTGCATGCATTCAAAAGTGATACATAGTGTGTTGTTTATGTGTTTTGGTGGGCAAAATGCATTTGCAAGACCGGTTCCACTTTTCAACCAATTCCACTTTCTGACAGTCCTCCGGTCCCTAACCTGTCAGATAAGTAGTGTGGTGGAGTCTCTTTCTTTGGAGGTTTTTAAACAGAGGCTGGATGGCCATCTGTTGGGAGTTCTTTGATTGTGTATTCCTGCATGGCAGGGGGTTGGACTAGATGTCCCTTGTGGTCTCTTCCAACTCTATGATTCTATGATTTCTATGATTCCAGAAGTGAGTTTGATGCCCCAGCAACATGGAAGCCACCAACTGGTCTACTAATGTCTCCCTGCTGCCACCAAAAATAGTGCAGATGAAAAGCCAATGTCCTGACCTAGGAGGCAACATGCTTTGACTGAGGAACTGGCAATCAGCCTGAGCTTTATAGAGACTGGGAAGTCTGTTATGACCAAACCAAGGATGGTGTTAATGAATGCTACTTTAAACGGCATAACCTTATGTTCTCATCCTTGGAAGGCCAGAACAGCGACCTGATCCATGCAGGTTCCAAGAATTGTGGTTCAGAAACATCAAATACCAGATCTCTTGTTGTGGTGGTGATGGTGGTGGTGTGCCTTTTAAGTTGCTTCCAACTTATGGTGACCCTAAGGTGAAGCTATCACAGGGTTTTCTTGGCAAGATTTCTTCAGAGGGTGGTTGCCCTTGCCTTCCTCTGAGGCTGGGAGAGTGGAACTTGCCCAAGGTCACCCAGTGGGTTACCATGGCATTGCGCAGATTCAAGCCTCAGTCTCCAGAGTCATCGTCCAATGCTCAAATCACTACACCATGCTGGCTCACTCAGGAATCAATTATGGGTGTTTAGGAAGGAGTCTTCAAGGAGGCCCTAACTCCTGAGGAGTCTTTCATTACAGATGAACAGCCCTTCAAGAGGACATGAGCTCTGCCCATGTTTTCCATTGTTGGCACTCTTTCAAGCTAGGAGGTGATCCTGCCTGCTCTTTCTTTGCAGGTAGACTTCCCAACTGCTTGGGATGAGGGTGTTACCCTTGATGCTAGTGATGTGGAAATTACATGCAAGATCGAGTTATTGCTATTTTGGGGGAATTAGCAGCAACTTGATTTGACAATGTGAAAGGGAGCAACAAGGGGAACTTTAAGCCTATGTTTACCGCTATGGGACACTACTGGAACTGGACACAGTATTCCAGGTGAGTATTCCACAGATGGACAGAGTGTCCACAGGAAGGGAATATGAACAGACCCACACAAGATGAACATTAACAATGGTCTTTATTAAGAGTTCAAAAATAACACCAATCATACACACAGTCACAAAAGCAGCATACACACAAGACTAATGAAAGAAAGGTGAAGGGTACTTGGATAAGGGAACAGAAGGAGGATATTGTGGGTCATACGACCTGTCCTGTAGTCCAAAGTCTCAGAGCAAACTGGCAGTGTGGATGGAGAAAGCGGGAATGGCTACACATAGAATCATAGAGTTGGAAGAGACCACAAGGGCCATCCAGTCCAAACCCTGCCATGCAGGAATGCACAATCGAATCATTCCTGAAAGATGGCCATCCAGCCTCTGTTTAAAAACCTCCAAAGAAGGACACTCCACCACACTCCCAGGCAGTGTATTCCACTTCCAAACAGCTCTTACTGTCAGGAAGTTCTTCCTACTGTTTAGGTGGAATCTCTTTTCCTGTAATTTGAACCCATTGCTCCATGTCCTAGTCTCTGGAGCAGCAGAAAACAAGTTTGCTCCATCCTCAGTATGACATCCCTTCAAATATTTAAACATGGCTATCATGTCACCTCTCAACCCTCTCTTCTCCAGACTAAACATGCCCAGCCCCCTAAGCTGCTCCTCATAGGACATGGCTTCCAGACCTCCCACCATCCTGGTCACCCTCCTCTGGGCACATTCCAGCTTCTCAATATCCTACCTGAATTGTGGTGCCCAGAACTGGACACAGTATTCCATCTGATTATTCCACAGATGGACAGAGTGTCCACAGGAAGGTAATCTGTGTGCAATGAGGTATGGTTTGGGGCTTATTAAATTATTAAATATCACCAATTATTGGGGTGCACTAACAAGGCTACTCATTTCTCTCCCCCGCCTCCTGGGTAATCTGGAAAGGTCAATTCTTCTCTACGATCTGCTCCAGGAAGCTCTTGTTCATCATCAGTGGAGGATTTCTCCAGAGGAAACAAGACAGAGAGCATGTTGATTTTCATCTAAAGAGTTTTAGTCCATGTGAGATTGGGGGAAAATGAATAAGCATCGCCTTATAATTTCAAATTACTTGTAGCTTTAGTTAATTAAATGTAAAATCGTCAGAATAAAATTATCCATTCATTGGAAATTAACTTACTGCTTAGGACTTTGATAATTACTTCTTTTTTTCCCCTTCAAATACCACAGGCAGAATTGGTCAGTTAAACTGTATGCAAGGATTTGTGGGGGGGGGGAGAGAAGAAAGGGAGATGTTTAATGGCTGCCTAGCAATCAAGTTGATTATTGTTATTTTTAAGCACAAGCTATTAACATGTGCAATGAGGTATTCCTTCATAAATTATCTTTATAAAATTAAATTGTAATTTTATCACAAGTTTTTTTTTTAAAGCAGGGGTTATGCTTCTTAATGGCTTGCGTCTCACTGTGACAAGCCAGCACTGAGGTTTTTCTCCATTAATTTATCAATGTTTTGCATATATATATATATATATATATATGCTGTTTTTCAAAAAATGTTGACTTCCGATTGAATTGAATGACTTCCTTGTGCAACTGAAAGCCCCCTGGGTTTTATTACATTATGGTGATGTAGGCTCCCTGTCTAGCAGCAGATGAATGCCCTGAGGTCAAGGCCAGGCTGAGGCCATAGGAGACACAGTTCAACATCTAGACTCCAGATAAGCAGTCACTGATCCACAAATGGACACCAGGTCAAAAGTGGGCTGATGCAGCGGAAGGAAACATCATTGGCATATTGGTTGCCAGTAAGATAGAAGGCCAGATCTGAGGTCAAGGAACTGTATTATCTAATGTGGTCTTTCGATCATCAATTTATTTTTTATTGTACAAGTGTGCTATAATTTCATTGCACTTTATAGTTGGCTTTCAAAGGCTGTTAGCTGCACTGAGTAGTGTCTAAACCAGTGGTTTCCAAACTTTGGTCCACCAGCTGTTTTGAACTTCAGCTCCCAGAATTCCTGGCTGTTGGCCAAGCTGGCTGAGGGTTCTGGGAGGTGAAGTCCAAATCACCTGGAAGGCCTATATTTGGGAACCATAGGTGTAAACACTAGAACAGAGGTGGGAACATAGACACAGGGACACTTAGAGGATCCAGCATAACTGTTGTTGTTGTTGTTGTTGTGTGTCTTCAAGTCATTTCTGACTTATGGTAAACCTAAAGCAAACTTATCGTAGGGTTTTCTTGGCCGGATTTGTTTGGAGGGAGTTTGCCATTGCCCTACTCTGAGGGTGTGACTTGCACAAGGTTACCTGGTGGTTTTCTATGTCTGAGCAGGGATTCAAACCCTGGTCTCCCAACGTCCAACACTCAAAGCACAATACCACAATGGCTCTGACATCCCTCCAACTCCCTTTTTTGACCCCTTAACACCACCACCCTGCTTTCAGGGTGGCCACCTCAAAAGAGAAAGCAAAACCATATACCCCAAAAGCCCTAAAAGATGACTGGAGGCATATTCACACTACAGAACCACAGCTGTACTGTACTGTAGAGCTACTGCAGCCCACCCACCCACCTCATCCATCCATGCCCAGTGGAGAGCAGGGCAGTATCAGAATCTGCCCATAGCTAGATATGAAATAATTCCATTTGGGGTCCTCTAGATGTCCCAGCAGATGATGTAATCATTTCACATCTGGATACCAGGACATAACCAGATACTTCTCCAACCCCCACCCCCAGCTCTCCACCAGGCACAGAATGGCTGTGAGGAGCTGCTATGTTCCCTTTTTATTTATTTTTTAATTGCATCTTTAAAATGTTGAACGGTCTGCTGATCCTGTGATCGTACCTTACAGTCTACCTTTTGTAACTTTCCAACTCTGTAAGCTACATTGCAGAAATGCAACCTAACCCTGTTAGTGAATTGCAAAGATGTGCCTCTTTGATCTAGAGTCCTCCAATGTACATTGGACAGTTCTGATGGACATCAGGCACCCCAGCTGGTGTCCACATGCACACTGGGGAGTGTCCCAATGCTCATCGGTGCCCATTGTGCATCAAGCTATGGTGCAACTATCACTCCACCATTGCACAAAGGGGGGCCCATATGTCATAATGTCATGGCAGCCCCAAGGTGAATAGGGACATTGTGAAACTACTCAATTCAATTTTGCACACACATGAGGCCATTAACAAAAATGTATGTCCCAAGCAGAATGCCAGCCATTCACTTTAAAAAAAAAATCACGCACAAACACATGCATACACAAAGCCATTTGACACACATTAGCTTCACATCAAAAACAATACACAAGAGAGGGAGCATGGAAAGTAATGGGGTATCAGGTATTAGCGTTCCCAGACTCATAGAGCACCAAATTTCAGAGTTCATCAGAAAACTTTATTGCCAGAAATCCAAGAAGCGTACCATACAAAGTTGTTGCTGAGATTGGGGCTATAACAGATGTGGATAATGGAAAATTAAAAGCATTTTACAATCAACAAAATCTGTTTGGCTGCATGATCATCAGTTATCAATCATCCACTGACACAAGCATTCCTTAAACTGAAACTACCTTTTCCCCAAGCTTTGAAAACTGTTAATTATAGCCAATCACCACTAGCACTTTAAAAACAGGATTTTACTTCCATAATTTAACATGGGCGAGATTTCAGCAGTTCTTGTGAGAAGACGAGAGTGTGCCTAAAAACTCCAAAACCCCTTAATTAACAAACTAAATCAACACATCAACACTTGAACCTAAAAATGTGCAAACAAAACAGGACAGTTCATTAAAAGACCATCCTGTAGATCATTTCCATGTCCTCACCCAGAAGTTTTCCTACTGGGAACAGGGAAGGGGGAAAGAGGACCACCCAATTCACGCTGTAATCTCATGATTACAGCAAGACACATTTTTGCATGCTCTTCAATGCCGTGAGAATAGCAATATTGAGAGCTATTGATGGCTTATCCCATCAATTAAAAAGGACACATTATTGGTGGCTGGAGCACATAGTAACCACAGAAGGACAAGGATGTCATGAGATAGTGGGAACCTGTTTGCGCTGCCATGATGTCATAATTGTGCAATTATAGCCTCATCTGATAAAGTCCATACACTCCCCACAAAAACTGCTAGGCACATTCTACGCCAGGGCCACAGGAAACTAAGCAAGAATGGCAAGAATGAGAGCCAGGGGCTCCAATCCTGACTTAAGGCAGATCACAGGCAAGAACTAAGGGAGCCTATTTTTAAAATTATTATAAGCATATCCCCACCACCACTACCATCAGGAACATCCCTCTCAAACTTTTTTTTTTAATGAAATCTAGGACTCTCTGCCTCCCCAATCAGATAACAGATCCCTGGTTTCAAAGCTTTAAGGTAATTCTAAAGGCAACACTCCTCCCTGGAATGAGTGGGTTATAAACTTCTTTTGCACAAGTTTCTTGTCAACAGATATCCTTGAGGGTAACCTCCATCTCTTTCTTGGGCAACATGAGAGATTTAAAGAGATAAAGAAGGGGAGGAAGAGAGGAGAGAGAGACTGTAGTTAAAGTCCAGATCTGGTATCTCTGAACTTGAATGATGGAGGACAGGTTGCCAGGACAAGTTTATTGTCGCCTAGCGGCACACAATCCCACTCTCCCCTGCACAGGTTCTGTTCCCAATATCATTCATGGCTTGACTTCTTCTTATGGAGTGACTGATAAGGCCTTTCCTTGGGCTCCGCCAGCCACTCATCTCAAAGAGATAGAAAAGGGACTTCGGAACAATATAAATGGGATTCAGCAACCGCTGCTGAAAAAGAAGAGGTGTCTCTTCGCCCGAGAAACAAAGAAACCAAAACCAGTAAAAGTCCTTTTTAACTAATGCTCTGAAAGCCCAGAGAGCATAGAACATGAGATCCTAAATCAGAGTTGTGTAGAGTAAATCTCCGCCTGTGGAGTTATGTATGGATTGTGCGACACAGTTCTTGTGCTGAGTGGCAATAGGGTGGCAGTGAATGCTCAGCAGAAAGTGCAGCTGAATGTACAATGAAAGGCACCTGCAGTTTTAGGGTTGCCATATCTCAGGGCCTGGCCCTGAGTCTCCAGTTTTCATGGATCATCTCCTAATGGATGATAAGGTTATAAACTATCCAGTTTTGCTGGGTCATCTCCAGAAAAAAGGAAAGAGCTGAAGGCACATTTCTAGCTCACTCAGCTTGCTACCATTTGCATGGCTTATTTGATTTGGTCTTGCAACTTTCAAAGACTCTCCAGGGGGGATCTGTAGATTTTCTTAGTTAGCTTAATCCTTCCCTTCCTGTACTGTCTCCAGGGCTTACCCTCTGTTCTGCTCACTATCCACTTTCAGGCTGGAAGCAAGTGGGCTAGGTGAAATGTTCCTTCTCCCATCTCCCTAAACAAGTGAGCAGGAATAATCCCTTCATTTTTCCTTAATCTGGGAAGAGTCCCTTTAGCTAAATGTTCTGTCTTAATTTCCAAACAGGACATTCTCTCACTCTCTCTCTCTCTGTGTGTGTGTGTGTGTGTGTTTAAAGGCAAGCTGTAAGCAATGGCAGATGATACCTAATGCAAAACACTTCGTGGCATCATAAGGGGTTGTCCCTAGGTCTCAGGTTTTGGCCTGGACACCTCAGGCCCTGGGATTATGTTGAACTGGCAACTCCAATGGCTTCGATAACCTTGAAGGAATGCTATCATTTGTCATTGGACAGAAATGTTCAACTTAAGCATGGATAAGATACTAACAGGATTCTAACCTAAGTGAGTACCAACATTTTTCCTTTTTGGTTAAATCTTTTCTCTTAGGATGGAGGCAAAACTACCAATGGTATGTTAAAGCAGTTAAAACAAAAACACAAATAAATAAAAGATAAAAAATACTGGCTAGAATTCTGTTGGGAACTTGAGTCTTCATAGGTGGACGTATGTATACAGGAATGAGAATTGTGTCATAGCATAATGTCCATATCCAGTAGAAGGCTGCTATGATGTTACTACGTAGCAGAGCCGGCAAAGTGGCCATGGAGCAACAGGACCGATACACGAGGGGCCGGTATACATCACATCAGTCCCAGTGTAGATTGCGTCGATCCCAATGCACACCAGACATCCTTGCTCATGTCCTGTTACGCATCTTCACAATTCAGTAAAGGAGTTTCTTCATGTCTCTGCTTCACAACTAAGGACTTTATCAGACTAGAATCTAAAAAATCTGCAATTCCACTATTTTGAGGAAAGCGGAAACATAGGAGATTATCAGATGCGTCAAAAGTGGTGCTATAAAACTCCAGGAGAATGCAAAGGGGCTTCCTTAGCAGATGACGTTTTCCCCCATCATTATGCAGTCATTCTGCTGCCATTCCATGGGCACTCGTTTTTATTGATGGGGAGAAGCTCTCAATAGATTCCCCCATTCCATTTCTGTTACGGACTTGTGTATGTGCGACAAAGTGCCCAGTGCTGCTTGCAAGATCCCAGTGTCAATGGGCGGTCCCTGCCAGAACACTTCCAGGTGAGATTGGGACATCCAGGTAAGTGGCGCACTTTTTAAAAACTTCCCTGGTTTATTTGGAAGTTTTAAAGTGTGTATGTGCTTTTTGTAGCTTATTTTTAAGGATTTGTGTTTTTATTTTTGAATTTCCCACACTCGCATCTTCTCACAAGAATGGGCAGGATTTTGATCCAAGAAATGAACGGAGCTCCATTAGAGGGCTGCCTGAACTACAGGACAGGAGGTAAGTACAGTGGGGAGGGTGATTGTTGCAGGACAGGGGTGGGAATGGAGATTGTGGGACATGAGCACTTTTTGTGTTCCTGTCTAATAATCTCCATAATGGCATAATTACAGTAGTGATTGTATGTCGCCATAATCATGTGATACTACTGCCATGGAATCAGCCGCCCCGATTGTTTTAACAGAGGGGCGGGGTATAAATAAATTTTATTATTTTATTATTATTATGGAATCATCACATGACCAACACTAGCAGTTTAAGAATGGCATTTTACTTCTATGATTTTATATGGGCAAGATATCGGTTGTTCTTGCAAGAAGACACAACTTTGTTTAAACACACGAAAAACACATAAATAACAAAAGAAATTAACAAATAAACACTTAAACATAAAAACATACCAAGAAAAGAAGACCGTTCCTTAAAAATGCGTCCTGTGCAATCCTGTATTCTTACTGGGAAAGGGGAGGGAGGAAAGGACTCTGTAATCACGCAATTCACTCTGCAATCACACAATTACAGCACAGCGTGATTTCACATGCTTGTCAATTCTGCAAAAGGAGCAATATTGAGGACTATTCATGAATTTTCCTGTCAATGAAAAGTGACAAGCAATTAACAGGTGGAGCACACACTGACCATGGGAGAATGACGATGTCATGCAATAACGGGAACACATTTGCAGTACTGTTGCGCTGTAATTCTGCAATTACAGTCCCATCTGATAAAGTCCTAAGTATGTACAAAGTTACAAAACATAACAGGTTATCTAGGATTCTGGCAAGCTTTTTTTTTTTAATTAACAGTGCAATTAAAATGAAGGAACGAAGAGAAATTTCCTTATTGGGGGGGCAGGGTTGCTATTTGGGATGTCAATGCCTCACACAACCCAGACCTACACCCCATATAGATCATAACCAGAGCTTTGAATTATAAACAGAAGACATTCTACCTCTGTTTAGCCTTGCTTCCATTTTCTGACATTCCTTGGTTTTCTTCAGCACCTTTCCATTCTTATTTTGTAAGCTTACAAGAGCAGAAACTTTTTTCCCTCTGGATCTTTGTAAAGAGCCATGCTAACTTATAAGAAACTCATCATCATCATTTATTTATTACAGTCCAAAGATCCATCAAAAGAAAAACTCAACTATAAGAGAAAATAGACAAAATATCAGAAATATCAGAACAATAAAACAATTATAATTGACTTTTATCTAATACACAATGAGTTCTAATCCTGGCCACCTCTGTAAGAAATTTAGCAACACTAAATTTCACTTTTGGGGGACTTGTCTGCCAATAGGAACCTGATGTAAAATTGGTCTAAACTTCCAGGAAATTTCCTCAACAGTGGAGTAACTATAGAGAAGCAGACCTGATTATAAAAGCTACAAGACAGAAGAAAGTATCGTTCCTAGCTTCCCCCCTCCTTTTTTTTTTAAGGAGGTCTATATATATTTTAAATGGCATCTCATCTTTGGCGGGTGCAACTCGCACACTTGACTCCAGCCAAGACTGTTTTGCAAAACCTACAGCCACCAATTCAAGTCTCACTAACAGGACTGACTCCTGAGACTGATAAAGCATTCCTTTTGTGAGATACAATCTTTCCTCAAGGGATTATCGCTGAACTGAGTTTTTCAAGAGCTTGGAAACAAACAAATAAGCAAAAGATAGGTTGAAGCTGATCTCATCTGTCACGAAATGCTCACTCCTGCAAACTCCAAAATCCTAATCTTGACATGCCTCCCCATTTCAGCCACCGTTATGGCACTAAAACAACCCATAATGATTTCTGCAAGAGCACATGGTGCCAGGAATAATTATTTTGCATGCATAAGCAACGCATACAAATTGATTAAATGTACTGTATATATGTGTCGGGTTGCTTCTCGACTGGATATACCAGAGGATTTCTAGAGTCTGAAGATACAATTGTGCATGTTTTGGTTTAGGTTTATTTCTTTGCTTACTTGCAGGTAACAGAATGGGGTCCATTTTCTTTTTGAGAGAGTGCTTTGACAGTAGAGACTCATGCATCCAAGACATACTGAGCCCTATACATCTTTGTTGTTGTTGTGTGCCTTCAAGTCATTTCCAACATAGGGTGACCCTGAGACAAACCAATCAAGGGTTTGTTCTTTGCAAGTTTTGTTCAGAAGGGGTTTGCCATGCTCTTCCTCTGAGGCTGAGAGAGTGTGACTTACCAAAGGTCACCCATTGGGTTTCGATGGCTAGGAAGAAATTCAAACCCTGATCTCCCAGAGCCCTTGTCCAACACTCAAACCACTTATACCACACTGGCTCTCATAAATCTTTTGACTAGTCCCAAATAAAATACACAAGTGTAATTCATCATTCAACATTTGATTCAATAGGCTTACTGTAGTTGGGATTAACCAATAGGATTCAGGCATGAGTCATGACAAGTAGAAACTGCAATACAGTGGATCCTTGGTATTCATTGGGGTTTGGTTCCAGGACCTCCTGTGGATACCAAAATCCAGGAATGTTCAAGCCCCATTATATACAATGGCGTAGTCAAATTGTGTCCCTTATATAAAATGGTGAACAGCAAGGTTTGCTTTTGGGATTTTTTAAAAAATATATTTTGGGGCCATGATTGGTTGAATTCATGGATGCAGAATCCGTGGATACAGAGGGCCAACTGTACTATATTGCAGTGTGGAGAACTCCTGTTCAGGGTTCCAGCCAGTCACATCTCTTCCAGAATGTTCCATTCAATTTCCCCACCCATCTGGTTTCCCATTCCCCCACAACCACCAACAGGCAGCCACCATACTTTGGCCACTGAGCATGCTCTAATCTCAACATGGTTCTTCAGTTAAGGTCTTTCCCCCTAAATATGTTTGTTCTACCGCAAACATTCAGGTTCTTTCCAAACTTTACGACATAAGGTCCCCAGTTCTCAAAGCCTAGCCCTTCTTCTCTGGATGACAGAACAAGGGAAGGAATCTCAGAGTGAGAGCAGAGCCCTGAAACAATGTTTTTTAAAACTCTGCGCTGCTGGCATCCTTGGAGCAGCTGCTGTAGACTGTTTAGAGACCTCCTCTTTTCCATCTTCCTGTATCTTGTTAGATTTAAAAAAGATATGAATGGCATGCTCTGAGCAACTGTGGGTGATGTTTAGTGCATCACACTTAATACCATCACCAATATCCACCGCATGTGACATTACCAAGGGTTGTCCCTAGTTCTCAGGTTCATACCTTACAACTATCCTGATTTGACAGAGGCAGTCCTAATTAATTACACAGTAGCACACTGGTACCTCTGAGCATATCAAGAGGTCCAGGCAGCAAAATGCATTGTAACAGAGTTGCATTTATCAGGCAAAGAAAAGAGCACACAGACACAGACGTGTTTCTAAACTACTTCTCTTTACTAGAACATATTATGGTGATATTTACAATGAGTCAGAGATTCCTCTTATACAGACTACATATCACAGCATAAAGTAAAGTACAGTCCTGTAACTGCAATTCCCAGACAGAACTATATAGTCTCAAAGCATAGTCTAACAGAGCATAGCCTAACACAGAGACAGTGATTCCCACACACATTCCTTCACTCTCTCACAGAGATAAGGCTTCCGGCCTTCTCATTTCTCATGCCAGCATCCCAGGCATAATCAAGATATTCTAGCCAGTTGCATTTAGCCCTTTCACTACTGGTCCCTACTGGCTGTAACATGTCATACTTGCTCTTTACAGTATAAATTTCTGGGTTGCATATCCCATTACCCTGACAATTAATCCTGTGCATTCCCACTTTTTCAGGTGTCTTTAAAATGTCCCAGTTTCTCTTTCCTCTTACCATTTTCCCTCTTTGTCCTCAGCTTATGTCAGTTGCTGCAAACTGAATCCCAATGGCAAAAGTAGTTTGGGGGAATTAGAGAAGAGAAGGTAGAATCTTTCCTTTCCCATTAGGTTCAGGCAAAAGTAAACTGCTGCAGCCTCTCCTAGTTTGTGTGTCCTTCCTCATGAATAACTTTTGCTATCTTGATCACACTCGGATGTTGCTTGGACACACATGTTCTAGTTTTCATCTGTGAAAAGTTGGACGATATTCAGGTTTTGATTATGAAACCTCAGGGCCTTGGGTGTTTCTGACCTGGCAGTCCTAGAATGATAGAATCATAGAGCTGAAAGAGACCACAAGGGCCAGCCAGTACAACCCCATTCTGCCATGCAGGAATACACAACCAAATCATTCCCGACAGATGGCCATCTAGGCTCTGTTTAAAAACCTCCAAAGAAGAAGACACCACCATACTCCCAAGCAGTGCATTCCACTGCCAAATAGCTTTTACTGTCAGGAAGTTCTTCCTAATGTTTAGGTGGAATCTCTTTTCATGTAGTTTCCCGTAGTTTGCTCCATGTCCTAGTTTCTGGAGCCGCAGAAAACAAGCTTGATCCATCCTTAGATTGGCATCCCTTCAAATATCTCTGTTGCTCCAGAGACTAGACCACAGAGCAATGGATGCCAGCTCCAGGAAAAGAGATTCCACCTCAACATTAAGAGGAACTTTCTGACAGTAAGAGCTGTTCGGCAGTGGAACACACTCCCTCAGAGCGTGGTGGGGTCTCCTTCCTTGGAGGTCTTTAAACAGAGGCTGGATGGCCATCTATCAGGGATGCTTTGATCGTGATTTCCTGCGTGGCAGGGGTTGGACTGGATGGCTCTTGTGGTCTCTTCCAACTCTACAATTCTATGATTCTATGAAATATTTAAACATGGCTATCATGTCCCCTCTTAACCTTCTCTTTTCCAGGCTAAACATACCCAGCTCCCTAAGCCACTCCTCATAGCCTGCTTCCTTATGTGGAGAGATGGGTGCCATTTTAGCTACCAAAGGATCCAAACAGGAATTTGCTATTGAAAAGAATGATGCCCCTTATTTTGTGGGACTGTAGCTCCTATTTATCCCTGACCATTGGGGGACTTAATTGGGGTGAACTGATATATGACAGCTGCATACAATATTCTGGTTCAAATGCAGTATGCCGTTGAATACCATGACTAGGGGGAAACAATGTCCAATAAATGCTGCCCTTTGTGCTTGCCTAGCTTGGGATTGATAGAAACATATGATTGGCCTCATGGGGAACTGGAAGCTGGACTAGATAAACCTTCAGCAGGGCTGTTCTTACATAGCCTTAGAGACATTGACTCAAAGTGGCAACTTACTGTATGGCCAAACTCACATCCCTTTCACACCAGTGTGATGGGTGGGAATTCCACCTCCAGATTTAACCATGAGTACCTATGTTTCTCCAAAGAATTGGTACTCAGGAATGAATTGCAAGTAACTCTGGGGGTTTTTTCTTCCTCTGGCAAGTTACTTTCAAGCTCTTGGTGAAGGTGAAACCTTTGTTGGGTTCCAGAGGGACAATGGAGACCCTCAACTGTGAGAAAGTCTGAATTCACTATTCTAGCACATCTGAATATTTGGTCCAATCCCCTATGATAGATCATAGTACAGAACAATTGTACCTTTACCAATGGGACATCTTAATCCCAACACATTCACAGCCCCTTCCATTTATGGCTGCTTGTGATCTGCAGCCTTCTTCCTCCTCCTCCTCTTCCGCCTCCCCTGACCTGCTTCTAAATTGTTTCCTTTATTGCAGTTTTAGAAATCCATTCCAATTAGAGAGCAATATTAGAGTTCCCAATCCAAAGTTTAAAGGCATAGGATAGTGGCACAGAGCCATCCCCACAGGTGCCATGTGATGAACTGGGCTCAACCACCCCGAGCATTTCATAATAATCATATTTCTCCTGAAGCTTTCATTTAGCTCCCTTCAAATTAAATCCCTGCAATAAAAGAGAGAAATCAATGGCATTTTGGCAAAATTCCTTTGCTTCGTTCCATTTGGTACCTCATTGAGTTTAGCAGCATTCTTTCCTGGCCAGCAAATCTCAGAGGGTGCTCAGGGGGTTGTGAAGATTTAAGTGTAAACAAAAAAAGTAAACAGCAACTTCTATCAGACAGGTTCTGGGATACCTTTTGACTGTCTGAAATTTGAGGAAGAAAGACTGGTGTTGTTCCGCCCTGTATTAGGCTTGCTCCTGAATTGGGAACATCTGGCCTTCCAGATTTTGGACTTCACTTTTTAGAAGCCCCAGTCAGCATGGTTAGTGGTGGGAGGTTGTGGGAGTTGTAGTCTGAAACATCTGGAGTACCAAAGGTCCTCTCCCACCAAGCTATTATAAACAGCTGAAGATACTGAAGCTGTATGTGCATTGGTATGAACCTGGATGACAATGATATCAGGTGCTGTAGGCGATATTTCAGAGGAAGTAACTGGCAAAGCCACCTCTGAGGATTCCTGGCCTAAGAAAACCCTATGAAATTCATGGGGTCACCATAAGACGACATGCGACTTGAAGACACACACATACACACATACACACATACACACAGTTTAGCACACATAAATCTAAATACCTTAAAAGCACCAGATCCCATTGGTTCTTGGAAGCTAAGTAGGGTCAGCCTTGGTTAGTACTTGAATGGGAAACTGCAAACAAATACGAGGTGCCGTAGGCTATATTTCAGAGGAAGGAACTGGCAAAGGAACTGAGTATTCCTGGCCTAAGAAAACCCTATGGAATTAATGGGCTCAAGACTTGAAGGCACATACTTACCTGTACCCAATAGCATGACACTTATTTTAGTATCAGTTGCATTTGGTTGCTAGCTTACTTCTGGGCCTGATTTAAAATGTTGATATTAGCTTTTCAAAATGCTGAATGGTTCTGGATCTGGAAAACCTGAAGGACTCCCTTCCCCCATAACAACCTACTCACACTCTGAGATCAGTCTAAGCAGTCCTGCATGTGCGTTCCAGTACTTGTGCATCCATTCAGTTCAACAGTGCAGAAATGGGGTTGCACATGTGATGATCTTGCCCGTGGGTGTGCCTTTCAAAATGCACAACGTGCAGGACCTTGAGCTTGTTTGGAGGTTCTAGCAGGGGAGCGCAGCTATCATATACCCTTGACCGAAGAACGGTAGACTCCTTATATCTGGGATGGTCATCCTCTTCCATCGAGCACGCAGCTTCGGGAGGAACGCACATGGAGCGGTGAGGGAAGAAGGGGACACCCGCCTAGCCAGCCAGATCAGCTGAATCAACCCTGGCGATCAATGGGGTGACAGATGTCGCAGCCAGATTGCCCTCACATCCAAATGGGGTTGCACATGTGGTGAACTTACCCGTGGGTGTGCATTTCAAAATGCACAACGTGCAGGAATTTGCATACATACTTGATTGTACCTTCAGTGCCATGTTTGATACCTTGTTTCAGTTATGCAATGTTGCCATTCAACCCCCGGGTTGCATAGCACAATTTATTTTGGAAGAAATGCAGAATATAAATCCAATAAATAAATAAAAGCATCACTCCAAAAGAGGAGCTATGGTCTATGACACCCCGATGTAGGCTTTCCATATATAGAGCAGAAGATTGTATTCATTTATTGGCCTAAATCCTGTTGGTAGTCCTAATCTGAGCAGCGCCAATCAGTCAAGAGAATTTACCTACCTGTTGACTCACCTTACAACAATTGATTGAGTGGATCTACTCTAGTTGGGATTAATTAACAGGATGCCAGCCATTGTGTGAACACACAATGGGGCGAATGTGTTAGCCCTGTTGCACCTCTGTCGTCACTCCATATATGTGCGAAGACTGGTGGTCTGAAGAAGAGAGTCTTCTATACACATGAAGACCCACACACACACTACAGGAATACTGTTTTCTCAGGGTTTCAAATCACAAGGAGAGCCTCCACATATAGAAGAGTCTCTCCAGACTATCCATCTCCACATGAGGAGTGCAATAATGGGGCAGTTGCATTTACCACCCTGCCCTCTTTGGGTGTTTATTTGAGGTATCTCCCTTAACTAGCTGTACCCAGCACAACATACACCATTATAGTAGATCTGAGAGGTTCATATGGTTCAGCTACATACTATTATTTTAGGAAAAATTATTGCCTTATTTTACATGTAGGTGGTGAGTGGCTGAAGGAGTGAGAGGAGGGAGGATTAGGACAGTTGGATTAGGACCCTTGTGAGGCTGGGGGTGTACTAGCAGATTGAATGGCAGGAGTGGATTGTGAGGTGGAGATGGAATTTACATGTGGGCGGTGATTGGCTGAGGGAGTGAGAGGAGGGAGGGGATTGGTTGGTTATGTTTCCTAAGCGGCCAGTCAGCACACTGGGAAAGGAAACATACCCAAGCATTTTATATAGATAGATAGATGCCTGAACAGGACTTGTTTCTCACCTTTCTCACTCCGTCCAACACTGGGCGGAGTTTTTTAACCCTAAATATTGATTGATCATGATTGACTATTTTAACCCTAAATATTGATTGATTAAATATGTAAGTGAACATTCCTATCCTGCCCTAGATCTCTGGGTAGCGTACAATAAAATCAGTTTAACCCATTTAAAGAAAACAGATAACCAGACTAAAAGCATATTAAACCATTTGAGGAGTTAAAACAAGTCCATCAAAAACCTGTCAATTGCTTAAAACATTTCAGAACCATGATAGATATGCAAGATTTGAGTGAAATGCATTGGGCTGCCAAAGGCTTTAATAAAAAGCCATGTTTTAACTTGTCACTGCCTGTGTTGATGCCAATCGGGTCTCTAAGGGGAGGGTATTCCTCCACTGGGGTGCCACAGAAGAAAAGGGCCTATGTTCTCCCACAGTGTGTGGCCCCCAGCTGGGTGGGACTCAGAGGAGGGTCCTTGACTTATGACAATTCGACTGTAAGTCACATAGTGAGCCATTGTGGCATAGTGGCTTGTGTGTTGGATTAGGACAGTTGGAGACCAAGGGTTCATATTCCCACTCATCCATGGAAACCCTCTAGGGGTTCATCTACACCAGGCAGGATATGCCAGCTCCCCACCAGCATATCCTGCCCCCGGAACTGGCCAGTACCCCCCACCCCATTACCTGCTAAAAATAGGCCAGGATGTTGGCCTGTCACTGAAGCCAACACTTCCACCGCCATGTTCTTGCTAATGCAAAAGCCAGACAGGGGGCCCACAACATGTGACTGCAGGCGCCCTGCATGTGGCCAGCCTTGATCACATGCTGCAGAACCCCTGCCTGGCTTCTAGAAGAGTCGGGGAGCTGGTAGTGGCAATGAGGAGTGGCAATGAGGAGTATATTCTTAGAACAGTTTATTGGGCCCTATCCCAGCTTATCCCCATTCCAACTCTACATCTGCTCCAGGGGGATCACTTGTATTGCCCGGGAGCAGATCAGGGCAATGCTCTACATTGTTTGGGCTGCAGGGCTCTGGAATGGGGGAAAAACAGGTTTTTTGGCCAATGTAGAGAAGCCCATAGAGAGTCAGTGTGGCATAGTGACTTGTGTGTTGGACTAATACAGTGGGAGAACAGGGTTTGAATCCCCACTCAGCCACAGCCATGGTTCTTAACCTTTTCTTTACCAGAGACCCCCTTTAAATATCTTTCATTGCCAACACACCCAAGCAATCGCCACCCACATGCAAATCCCCTCTCCACCTCACAATCCACTCCTGCCAGTCAATCTGCATCTACACCCCCAGCCTCACAAGGGCCCCTACCTCCTCTCACTCTCTCAGCCAATCACCATTCACATGCAAATTCCCTCTCCACCTCACAATCCACTCCTGCCAGTCAATCTGCATCTACACCCCCAGCCTCACAAGGGCCCCTCCCTCCTCTCACTTCTTCAGCCACTCACCAGTCACAGTTGCGACAGGACCCCGGCGGTCAACTGGTGATGGTAGCAGCAGTAGGGCGACAGAACGAGTCACTCTCAGCAATTCCAGGAAAAGTGTGGAACACTGAGAAGGGGGAGGAGGAATTTAAAAATCCACCAGCCCACTTCACAGGGTTGTTGTGAGGTCTACCGGGTGTTTCTTTGGGGAGCTTTTTAATGGCGTATTCTCCACCAGGTTCAGCTAGTCATAATAATGCAATTACACCATCCATTCAGCCTTCCATCAGAGGCACTGGAGGGGGAAGGAAGAATTCTCTCCTGCTTCTTCCTACAAGTTTGTGGCTGGAGTGGATTGAATTGCAATGTGCAGGCCAAGCCAGCCAGCCAGCCTTCGCCTTGCCTCCTGTCACTTGGCCACTCCACTGCAGGGAGGAGGTGGGCCGAGCAGCCTTCAAACCTTTGCAGACCCCCTGTGAGGACATTGCAGCCCCCCTGGGGGTCCCCGGATCATAGGTTAAGAACCACTGCTCTAAGTGACCTTGGGCAAATCTCTCTACCTCAGAGGAAAGCAATGGGAAATTACTCCTAAACAAATCATGCCAAGAAAACCCCATGACAAGTTCACCTTCGGGTTGCCAGAAGTCAGAAACGCCTTGAAGGCAAAGAACAACAGGTGACATCTTCAGCTTATAAAACTCCTGTGTCCCTGGCTGGCATCGCCCCAACTCTCTTGCCAAGAAGACCCAAATGCCTTCGATAATCAGGGCCACTGTGTCACGCAAATCATCCGGTGCTCCGCTAGAGTGTGGCATGCTCCCATAAATATCGAGGCCTTCGCCTCGGAGCCAAACAATAAAAGGAACTCTTCTCTCTGTGTGGGCCATCTCCTTGCCACCTCCACCTCCCTGTACCATCTCCCTAACTTTATCTACCCGCCTTATTGATTTTGCTGTTTATTCTTGGATGAGAGACAAAGGCATTGCGATTTCATTTAAGGACAGTATTCCAATTTCCCCTTCGGTTCTGTCGAGCACTCTGGGAAGAGAAGAACACCTTTGATGGAGAAAAGAGTGTTGAAAGGACACCGAGCTAACTAATCCATACCTAATTGGAGAAAATCATTCAGGGCTTTGCCTTCTTTTGGCTAGATTTACCCCCTCCTTCCCTTGTCTAGGCTATCTGTTTCCTTGGGGGATCTTAAAAGCCACTAAAGAGGTTATTATAGCATGTCCTCCGGGATAGTTAATACCCTCACCCTGTTCAGACATGCAAATAATCTAATTCAAAAGCTTCCTAATTAGCAAGCCCAGCTAGTCTTCTGGATAAAAAGCAGGAGTGAGCAAGTGAGAAACAGAGAGAGAGAGAGATCTTTAAAAAGGAGATCTTTTCTTGTTACATTCTGCTGTCACACTAAACCAGAAAAAGAAAGAAAGGAAGAGCTGAGGGGGTAGGAAAAAACCAGATAAAGAGCAATTGTCCTGATTTTAATTGCAAAGACTATTTATAGCTTGGCTCAATCACTTTTTTTTTTATAACAGGCCTGCACTCAGCTTTGTTCGCCTCACCTGTAAAGCTTTGCCATGCCTTGCTTTCTTCAGAATCCCTCTTGCTTTCTGCCTGGAAACCCCAAAAATTCTTCTATTGCTGAGACTATTCAGTGTGGCATTTTTTAAAAAAAAGGGGAAAAGAAAAAAAAGGGGGGGGGGAGAAAGACATTAAGCCTCTTAATTAACGAATTAGCCATTCAATTAAGATAATTAGGGCTAATTATTTTCTTTTAATCTATCACCAATTTTAGGACAATTAAGTCGAAGGCAGGAAAGGCAGATCATATGGGGTCATGTGCAATCAGGAACTGGGGTGGGGGAGAGAAAGAGAAAAGACAGAGCCTTTAACTTGAGATAGTGAAATATCACATCTATGAAGATGAAAAGGCATTAGCCCATTCTGCATTAAGGGTCTTTTGTCTTGTCATTCCCCTAAACAAGGACTTGCTTGCATATTCTCCATGGCTAAAATCTAGAGATGGGTAGATCTGTCACTTTTGGTTTCTCCCCCGTTCCTGGGGGTGTAGCTACAGGAGTGGGAGTGAAATGAAGGCATTGCCATCCCCAAAAAAGAATTCTGCTCCCTCCATGAAAATCACCTAACCCTAACTCTAAAAACCATCCACACATAGAAGTCTTAATATTTACTGTGTTTACATTCCCTTGATCTCTGTGTGTGTGTGTGTCTGTGTGTCTCTCTGTGTGTGTATATATGTACAGTAGGCCCATGGTATTCGCTGGGGTTTGGTTCCAGGACCCTTTGTGGATACCCAAATCCATGGATGCTCAAGTCCCATTACATACAATAGTGTAGTAAAATGGTGTCCCTTATATAAAATGGCAAAATCAAAGCTGGCTTCTTGGATTTTTTTTTTAATATTTTCAAGCCAAAATCAAAACTCAACACATGCAAATGAACTCCACCCAGGGACAGGGGGATTTCCAACAGATAATGACCATTAGCCAAACACACACTAATCCTCCTTGCATATCTCCACCCAGGAACTACCCATTCAAATACACAAATTTACATATCCTCTCCAACAGGGGCTCACAGTATATAAACCTCACACACACTCCTACCCAACCATTCTCTGAAGATGCCAGCCACAGATGCAGGCGAAACGTCAGAAAGAAACTCTTCCAGAACACGACCTCACAGCCCCAGAAAAAAACACAGAAAACCTACAAGTTGCTTGGCTGTTCTGTTTGGAGGTAGATTGGTGTGTTTTCAGGCCATATGTCTATATGTACCTTCAAGTCACCTATGGACTTCTGGCAGCCCTGTGAATTTCACAGGATTTTCTTAGGCAAGGCAAGGTGGTTTTTCCAGTGCCTTCCTCTGAAATACAGAGACAGAATCTCTGGTACCTTTAGGGTATTAGCTATGCTAAAGTACATGATCTATGGAGGAGCTTGGCCGGGATGGAGCTAGCAGCCAGTTGTTCTATATAGCTTCCCTCCCAGGCTCTGTGAGCTCACAAACACGAGCTCATGGATGGGGTGTATAAACAGCGGCATTCTGTCTGGGTGTTTAGCACGGGTTTAAGGGGAGGTCTGAAGTGCTGTCTCACTGCCTACATACAACAAAGGGATGTGGATTGTGAAAGAGCTGCTTGCTGTCGAATCTGTGCGACATTTACTTTCCTGCCCAAGGATACAGAAAGCTATGCCTGCAGCAAGTGAAAGCTGGTTGCCCCACTAACAGTGAAGGTACAAGAATCTGAAGCCCACCTATCTACACTTTGGACTTTATCAGACCACCCCCTAAATCCGTTCTTTTGCCAGCATAATTTGCAATGTTTTTACGCTGGCAAAAGAGCTCCCCATACCACACTTACCTTGCATCCACATGAAAAAGAGTCCCCAGCAATGAACAAGGAGTGAACGGAGTTCTGTTTGCTTCCTGGAGTAAAATCCCGCAGATTCTTGCAAGAATACATAGTGCGGGAAATTCAAAAATAAAAACAAAATAACAAAGTAAAAGTTACACAAAGCACATAAACACACTAGAAAAGTCCCAAGTAAACTGGGGAGGGTCATAAAAAGCGTGTCATCTACCTGGATGTTGCAATCTCACCCGGAAGTGTTCTGGGGGAAGGTGCGAAGTTTCAAACGCTGGCAATGCCAGCAAAAAATCACTACAGCCAATCTATTGATGGTTTGGCCCATCAATAAAATAGATCGGCTTGTGGCCAGTACATAAACGCAAAAGGGTAACATTGTCAGATATGTGTGCCCTTTTGTGTTTATGTGCCATCATTATGACACCATTTTTTGTGTGTCTGATAAAGTCCTTTGACTCATCAGGGAAGATGAAGAGGCGTTGGAATGAGCAGAGCAGACTTGATTGATTGATTGATTGATTGATACCCTGCCTTTCTTCCAAGATGGCACTTGCCTAGAAGAGGGACATGGAAGGTTTTCTCTAAGGAAGAGGAAAATAACCAAATGCAGGAGGAAACACGTGGGAGAATGTGATAACACAGAAACAGTTTAGGATCATGCTGTGTCTTTGGAACTATATGACTGATTCCAAACCACTCCTTTGGACAATGTTTCCGGTGCACAAGAAAAGAGTATAGCCAGAAAATTGCCTCAGCAGGTCAAATCACTAAAACACACAGAGAGACACACACCCCTCAGCTGAAATCCTACATTGCTTCAGCATAGCATATATAACCACCAGAGGAGTTACGTTAACCTTGCGTTATGCAACTCTTCTACTGAATATCAACACAGCACAATGTCTGTGGATCAGAGTTCAATATGCTTAACTGACAACCCATTGTGCAACTGCATTTTGAAATGCACAGAAGCAAAGCATGAAAGACATGCACATTCACACACTACTCTATGTACATCCACACACTACTCTATGTACTTTAATGCGCTAGTGCATGCATATGCTTAACTCTATTTATGCCACCATCAGTTGGATATGACCGTTGTGCTTTGTCCAAAAACAAAATATCACTCTGGATGCATCATTCAAATTATACCTGTATGTCTTGCTAACCAGATGCTGGTCCTTGTTTTCTTCTTTGGTCTGCTGCTCTCAAACTCCTAAATTCCTTAATCTGTCTACTTCCTTCTTGTGGAGAGTTAAAATTCTATCATTATTATTTGTTGGCTGCTTGTAAGGATTCATACCATCCAGACTTCAGTAAAATTGCCAGACCAGTTTACAAAATCTAAAACAAACAATTTTTTAAAAAAACCAGAAAAAAACTCATTTCCCCCCTTGAGAGATGTTCTTCAGCTTCTCCTGTCACCCACCTCTGGCTTTTCTTCACAAACGAAGATTCAGGAAGGACTCATTCCGCGCTTTCTGCAAGCGCGCTGATGACTAAAAAGGCCAATCCGAGATAAACAAGTCCGGTTGCAGAAAGCACAGCAGAAGGTCTCCTTGGGTGCTGTAATCAGTTTCTGGGGACCCATATTTAAACAGAAGGGGGAAAGGGGAGTTTTCAGCACCTTGGAGAACTCCCAAGGAAAGCAGAAGGTTGCTTTCAAGGGCTCAACTCAGGACAGCATGGATTTTTTCTTCCACAGAAGTCAGGGCACAACCAAAGACGCAAATACCAAAACAGATCTGGTTAATACCTTTCCTCAGATGGCCCTTGGGTTGGCTTGGGGGTGAGTGTATGAATATTAAGGACCAGAATGGCAGATCCTGGGATTTGCAGTTTAGGGAGGGACATTTAAAATTCTCAGCCAGAGAGCTCTTAGGCCTCACTAAACTACAAACCCCAGAAATCCACAGGAGGCAGCCAGAGCAGTAAAAGTGGAATAATAGCACTATAACAGTGTAGTGTGATGAAGTCCTAAGTAATTTCACCTGGCCTGAACTCCCTCCCAAACCTGACAGAAATATGGTTCGTCCATGCACTGACCCCCAGCAGAATGGATTTCCTGATACAGAATACTGGCCAACATCTTAGATGTAGACTTTATACAAGTTCATATCTCTCCTTCCTGAGCAAACAGTCAAAGGATCTCACAGAGAACTGCAACTCTGAGATACTTTTTAGATTCATTTCAAATTGAAACTTGGTCAGCTGAGAAAGCAGCCATGGCTGCTTGCTAATTAGGCAAAACATCAACACTTGCTGATTCCCAAGCTAAGTTTCCCAAGCTCTTTATTTCTGGACGGGTCATATACCCAAACTGCAGCTGCCGGTTTGCCCAGATGTTGAGGTTTTGCTGGGCCACTGCCTTCCCACGGCATGGTGCCTTGTGATCCTTTTTATTATCCCATTAGGGTCCCACGCAGCCAGCGCGGCGGCACCTGCTCCAAGAGATCTTTGGTATGCTAGCAATTAATAAGTTATGCCCTGATTAATTAGCAGCGTTAATTATGATTGCTGCTGCTCAAACCGATGGGAGAGAGAAGAGATGGCCTTGTGGAATCAGGAGAGGGGAGACGAGGCATCACTGAAAACCCCAGGGATGATAATGCTCACATCTTCTTCCTTTTCCCCTTCCTGTTCCTCTTCCTCCTCAAAGCAAGGTCAATATAATTCCTTGTGTGGGTCTAATGTTGTGTACCATAAGGTGCCCTTCTCCTGAATTCAACAAACATGTTGTAAAGACTCTGAAAATGAGCTGCTGGACTCAACAACCTCCACTCTCTAACCCAGTGTTTCTCAACCAGGGTTCCCTGGAACCCTAGGGTTTCCCAAAAGGTTGCTAGGGGTCCTCAAGAGATTGTGATTATGGGGCGAAGCAGTAGCAGTATATAGAATAATGTTTATGCAGGAGTTCCCTGAGACCTGAAAATTATTTCAAGGGTTCCTCTAGGATAAAGAGGTTGAGAACGGCTGCTCTAACCTCTGAGGGGTAAGCTGCAAAACATGAAAGAAAGTACATCTGGGCACATACAGATTGCAACCCAGCATCAAGCTTAGCATCAATCTCCACATGTGGAGTTATGGCATTTGTCGTGCTCTGCAACCTTTGCGTTGAATGGCAACATTGCACAACTGCACCAAGACAGCAGATGGGGGACTGAATGCACAACTCAAAGTGTCATGCACATCTGTGCATAATGTCACCACTGCTTCCACAACCTCAAAGGGAAGTCAGGTAGTTCTGCATTGGACAAAAATGTCCAACCACTTCTGCAGGTGGGGGTGGGACTTATCTATACATAAGACTGCAACAGGGATTCTGGCCACATAGTACATTTCCCACATCCATCACTGAGTAACCCACGACCAGCATTGATACATCTTGGGGAATTTGTGGTCTCTTTAACAAGTAACAGCATCTACCAGAACTACTTCAAGACTATGGAATTATCTTCCCCAACTAGGTCTGGCTGATACCACTTCATTCTTTGTGGAGATGACTCAAGATGCTGGGAAGAAGTTAATGATTGCTTTTACTTACTTACTTACTTAATTATTGTGTATACACCCCACTCATCAGCCAAAATAGTTCCCAGGACGGCTTACAAATCATTCATCTGAAAGTTCCCTGTCTTCATGGTTACATTCTAAATGAGATAAAACACACAGAAAAAAAAGGGGATGGTGGAGGGAGAGGTGATGAAGTCCATCAGATGCTGGCTGCTCCTCTTTTCCCCCAAAGCCAGAGTAATAACAGTTGGAACATGGAGGGAGGGTGAAAGCATCTTCTCACCGGCCACTGGGTCCAAGACATAATGGAGTTGTTCCTGGCTGCTCTTCTCTCCCTCTGCAGCCACAACAATGGCAACTGGAGCATGAAGGGAGGGCCTCTCACTAGCTGCTGGGCCAAGGGGTGATGGAGCTGTCTCTGGCTGCTCTTCTTTCCCTCGGAGGCCAAAACAATGGCATTTGGAACATAGATAGAAGGGCTCTTAGATCAGGGACGGGCAAGGCATAGTCCTCCACATGCTATTGGACTGCATCCCTCAGCACCAACTGTGTTGCCTGGGGAGGATGGGAATTGCAGTCCAACAACAGCTGGGAAAGGTATTGCATATCCATGTCTTAAATGGCTGGATTAACCTAAATGGCTAATTTCAGATTCCTGCCCTCTCCCCATGACCAACAAACTTCATAGAGGATTCTCTGTCGGGCAGGAAGGAAGTGGATACCAAAATAAGTATTATAACTTCCAACCCTAAATCTATTCTTTCCAGGGCACTGATATGATACATGATCTGCCATTTTATTCTAGCCCAAACCTGAAGTTTTGGGCCCTTTCCAGATCAGCCTTCTCCCCCCCCCCACTTTAAAAATGTAGTAATATAGAAGGGTATTAGGTACTAGAAAACTCATTATGAAAATGGCGTACTCAAATTCTTTAAAGGTGATATTTCATAAAACACACTATGCCCGGCGCTAGGCTCAATCATTCTTTTTAATAGCTCCATAGCAGCCAGAAAATAAAGTATTCATGAAGATTGAGGAAGATGATCCGATGAACTTCAATTTAATTGGTGCAAATTAAAACAATCCATCTTTTTGCACTAGCCGTCTATCTCCGATCATCAGTGCAAACCACGTCCAGCAACCTGATTACAATTATCTTTTAATAGGAAAACTTGTCACTTTTTGTGTGATTTACATAAGCTTGGGCAAACTTACCCATTTCATTGAGGGGCCAAACTCGTACAATTTTCACATCTCCCCCAATTTCCCCACCGACACAAACAGAGGTGTGTATTTCTTCATGTTTTGAATTTCCTTTGTAGGACCACCAGACCCTTCGCTTTTATTCATTTTTATCCATTCAAGTCAAAAGGACGCACGGGCAATGTGGCAAAAGGAGAGGATGTGGTTGTAATGGTCACAGCAGCCATCCCAAGCATAGCACCCACCAGCATGTGTCAGACTACAATTCCTGTCATGCTGGCTGGGATGATGGGAAGTAGAGTTGCCAGTTCAGAACAATCCGAGACTCTGAGACTTCAGGGTCAAATTGAGAGTTAGAGATGACCCCTTGTGATGGATGGAAGAATACAAGAGTCAGACCCTGTTGATGTCATTAAGTATGACACATCAAGCATCAGTTAAAATTGTATAGACCATGCTATTCAAATGAGGAATATATATACAGTTGTCTCTTCACATTCGCTGGGGTTTGGTTCTAGGACCCACCATGAATACCCAAATCTGTGAATACTCAAGTCCCATTATATGCAATGGCATAGCAAAATGGTGTCCCTTATATTGGCTTATTATTTTTTTAAGAATATTTTCAAGCCATGAATACTTAAAACCGTGAATGCCAAATCTATGAATGTGGAGGGACAACTGTATACAGTAAGACCCCCATAACCACAGGGGTTCGGTTCCCAGACTTACCATGGATACCGGAAACTGCAGATAACAGTGAACTCTATTAAAAATAATGGGACTTCCAGTTTAAAATACCATAGAGTTGCCTTGGAGGACCTAGAATATGTCTAGAGAGTATATCTCTCTAGGCATTTTCTAGGAAGACTCTATGATATGTGTTCTGTTTTGTGTCCCGTGGATAACTGAAACTGCAGATATTGATTCCATGGATATAGGGGTCCTACTGTACAGGTTGCCCCCCATTTATGCAGGATTGGTACCCGCAGTTTCACTTGCCCACAATCAGGGGTAAAGGTGTCTCTAGGCATCTGGAAGACCATAGAGTCATGCTGGAGGTGGTTTTCTCTAGGCATCAGGAGTTGCTCCAGCTTGACTCTATAGTCACCTCCCACCAGAAGTTGACCATAGAGTCTCACCAGATGCCTAGAGAGGCATCTTTTTAAGGCAGTTTCTAGATCCTCTGGCACAATTCTATGGTCTAGTATGGTGGTTTGCTATTACATGTGTTTTTGCATATCTGCAGTAAGTCAGGGAAGATATCACTATGAAAGTTTATGTTACAAACCTGTTTCTCTCAAATAGGCTACAAGATCCTTTGCATACCACTATAGACTAACACAGCTCTGCCTTCGAATATGACATCCATAGAGGGGAGAGGTAAAAGAAAATGAACAGACCATAGAAACACTTTGCAGAGTTTCTGTTGGGGTTTCGTGATTGCAGTGTAACTGCACACAGTGGGGTTTCATAGTTGCGGAGTACTATATATATATATATATATATATATATAAAATTCTCTTAGGTATGTTGCCATTCCCAGTGTGCTGATTAGCCACTTTGGAAACTTCCCAACCAATCAAAGCTCTCAGCTGGCCAGCCAATCAGCACACTGGGAGCAGAAATGTCTGGAATGCTTCCACTAGCTGCAGGGCCTGAGTGCACCACTGGGCAGGCCCATGGGGGTTTACTCGCAAGTAATGGGTTTCATTCTTCCTCCTCCAAGCTGTTTGGCCAAACCCTACACACACCACTGGACCCGGTTTCTCGTGGCTGCCTCGGGGGGCTGCACCGTAATCCCAGGTGGGTTTACATGGGAGTAAAGCCCAACTGGGCTTCCTTTCCTGAAGAAGTGGCTAAACTTAGTCTCTGCCCCTCCCATAAAGTATGTTGGAGGAGTGGGATAAGATAATGGTATATGTTACACCGGGTACAGCTAGTTGTCTATAAATTCTTAGATCTGTTGTTTTCTTTCTCTCTCTCTCTCTCTCTCTCTCTCTCTCTCTCTCTCTCTCTCTTTCTTCATGTGCACATGCGTTAACACACATACACACACACACACACACACACACGGGGCTTGTACTATAAAACAGGTTCCCTCTGGCCTTGCTGCAACCTCCCACCTTTCTAAGCAATCATTTGTCACAGCCAAAAGTGGCAGTCATTCTGCCTGTCCCCAAATAAGCCACCGTCTCCTTGATCTAGCAGGGAGACGCAATCTAGCTGACCCATCATAAATTCTTCAGCCTCTGCACACACAAGCACACACACGCATACACCTCTACATATAGACAGCAGCAACAACCAGCCTCTTCTCCCAAACCTTGTTCCTTGCTCCTCGCAACCCCCATCAACCTCCGGTGTACCTGCCTCTCTCCTTGGATAAGCAGGTAATCATCGACTGCCACCGAAAGGTGACCCATTAACGTGATGGATTTGGTGGGAGAAACAAATGAAGTGAGACCTCGGTATTGCTGTCCTTCCCGCACCTTGGCCTTTAGTTCTGTCATATCAATATCCTCACAGGGCCTCATTACATGCTGGCAGGGCACACTGACAGGAGGGTCCAGGGTCAGCCCCATGTGTTTGGCACTCTCAGAGACTTCATGGTTAAATTTCTCACCCTCCAGGAGCACATGGGTAAACAATAAACTTGCAGCCCTGAGGGAGGAGAAGAAGAAGAAGTGAAGATAGACCTTAAAAGATTCATTCTCTCTTTCTTTCAACCTGCTCAAGGTGGTACTGGTCAACTCAAAGGAAGAAGAGACCCATCCTGACATATGAAAAGCAGACTAATGTATCAATTAATCATTTATTTTATTTTTATTTTCTTTTATTTATATGCCACCTTTCTCCCAAAGTGGGACCCAAGTTAGCTTCCAGAAAGAGTCAGTTTAAAAAAAACCTGAATGACATTTTGAAAACAGTTAAAATCTCCACCAAAAACAATATCAAATCATTTAAAAGCTATACAAAAGTTTTAAAAGATAGATACAGTCAGCCCTCGGTACCCATGGATGCTGCATCCATGGATTCAACCAACAATGGTTCAAAAATATTTTTTTTAAATCCAGAAAGCAAACCTTGATTTTGCCATTTAATATGAGGGGCACCATTTTACTACACTGTTGTATATAATGGGACTTGAGTATCCACAGATTTTGGTATCCAGGGAGAGGTCCTAGAACCAAACCTGAGCGGATACCAAGGGACCACTGTAAAGTGTCCCAATAATAGCTTTTCTACTCAGACATTAAAAGCCTGCTTAAACAAAAAGGTCTTTGCTTGCCAGCAAAAGGAAAATAGGGAGGGGATCGGGCTGGCCTCACATGGAAGGGAGTTCCAAAAGGTAGGAGCAGCCCCTGAGAAGGATCTCTCTCATGTCCTCACCAAGCGAGCCTGTGATGGTAGTGAGGCCAAGATAAAGCCTTCCCCTGATGGTCATAACACACCAATAGGTTTGTATCAGGATATACAGTCTTTCAGATAGTCTGGGCTTTATAGCTCAGGACCAGCAGTTTGAATTGTGCCCAGAAATGAACCAATAGCCAGTGAAGCTGTTTTAACAAGGGAGTTACACACTCCCTATAACTGCCCCTAGTCAGCATTCTGGCTGCAGCATTTGAACCTGCTGAAGTTCCCAAATAGATTCAAATGGCAGCCCTTCATAGAGCGCATTACAGTAGTCCAACCAAGATGTAATCAAGGCACGTGTCACTGTACCCAGATCTGATGTCTCAAGAAAATGGCACAGCTGGCACATAGGTTTTAGCTGTGCAAAGGCACTCCTAGCTACTACTGAAAACTGGGCACCCAGGCTCAGAGCTGAGTCCAGCAGAACACCCAAACTATGAGCCTGAGATTTCAGGGGGAGTGTAACTCCACCCAGCACAAGCAGAGCCCCTATTCCTCATCTACCTTTCAATTGGCCAGAAGCACTTCTGTCTTGTCTGAATTAAGTTTTAATTTATTTGCCCTTATCTGATCCATTACAGATTGGTTCAGTACCAAGACAGCTTCTTTGGAGAGAGATTGGATGACCTCTCCCAGTGGTTTCATATAGATGCTAAACAGCATGGGAGACAAAATGGAACCCTAAAGGACCCCACAGTCCAGCGGCCAGGGCATCAAACGGGAGTCCCCCCGCAACACTTTTAAATGATTTTCCTCTCCAAGAAAGACTAGAACCACAGCATAACAGTGCCACAGGTCCCATCCCAGAGATTTGGCCCAGAAGAGTGCCAGAGTTGATGGTATCAAAGGCTACTGAGAGGTCCAGCAGAACCAATAGGGACACAATTCTCCCCCCCCCCCACAATCCAGTTCCCTGCATAGGCCATCCACCAATGCTGTCTCCATCCCATAACCAGACCTGGAGCCAGATTGAAATGGAGCTAGGTTATTTGTCTCATCCAGAAATCCTTGGAGCTAGGAGGCCACCACATGCTCCAGAACCTTACCCCAAAAAATGGAATATTAGAGACTGGCCAATAATTATTCAGAATGGTGGGATCCAAGAAGGACATTTTTTAGTAAAGGCCTCACCACCATTTGAGATGTGGTGCTGGAGAAGAGTGCTACCGATACTGTGGACTGTCAAAGAGACCAATAAATGGGTCCTAGAATAAATCAAACCTGAGCTATCCCTAGAAGTCAAGATGACTAAACTGAGACTGTCGTATTTTGGCCGTATCATGAGAAGCCATGACTCACTAGGAAAGACAATAAGGCTTGGTAAGGTAGAAGGCAGTAGGAAAAGAGGAAGACTGCATTACAGATGGATGGACTCAATCAAGGAGGCCACGGCCCTGAATCTGCAGGATCTGAGCAGAGCAGATGAGGACAAGGTGTCTGGAGGTATCTCAATCATGGGGTCTCCATGAGTCAAAGTTGACTCAAAGGCAGTTAACAATAACAACAACCACTACCTCTTTTAGACAGGATGGAAACATCCCTCGCTGCAGTGAAGCATTCATGACTCCCCTTACCCACCCACGCATTCTTCATAGGACTTGGTTTCCAGACAGTTTACTATTTCGGTTGTCCTCTGGACACATTCCAGCTTGTCTATATCTTAGAGTGAGTGATAGAATCATAGAATTGGAAGGAACCATAAGAGCCAACTAGTCCACCCCTCTGTCATGCCGGAATCCAGAAGTAAAGAACTCCTGAAAGATGCTCACCAGGCCACTCCTTAAAGCCCTCTAAAAAGAGAGAGTCATTCAAAGCACCCTGTTCCACTGTTGTACAGTTCTTACAGTAGAATCATAGAGTTTGAAGAGACCTCAAGGGCCATCCAGTCCAACCCCCTGCTTTGCAGGAATACAAAATCAAATCATTCCTGACAGATGGCCATCCAGCCTCTGCTTAAAAACCACCAAAGAAGAAGACTCCACCACACTACGAGGCAGTGTATTCCACTTCCAAACAGCTCTTACTGTCAGGAAGGTCTTCCTAATGTTTAGGTGGAATCTCTTTTCCTGTAGTTTGAACCCATTGCTCCGTGTCCTGGCAGGACTGTTTTAAGGAATTTGGGGGGGCCCTGCAATGTTTATTTTGGGGGCACCATATGTTTATCTCAGGTCAATGTAACCTAACTCAACCTAAGCTATTCACAGTACAGGATATTCAGATTAATACTAATAATGTTTTTGCAGGAGGAGGGTTGCTACGGGGGGGGCACAATGATGAGGCCCCCTGCGGATGCTGCCGCTGGTGCCTTAAACTGGCCCTGTGTCCTAGTCTCTGGAGCAGCAGAAAACAAGCCTGCTCCATCCTCAGTATGACATCCCTCCAAACTTGGAATTTAAGTAACTTGGAATGCTCTGGAAGAATTCTTTTCTTGTAATTTGAATCCATCGATTTGTGTTCTAAAGGCTTATTGCATGCCAAATTAAAGTGGCAGGGCACCAGGAAGTGGTATGCTTTGTGTGCTGCCCTACTGCGTGATGTCGTCATTCTTCCGGTATTCTGCCATTCAAGTCCTGTGAGGGATGGTGGTAAAACTGCATCTTTTTACTGACAGATTTTTCCAGTTAGAAAAAAGATGTGGTTTTTACCCTCATTGCCCACATAACCCAAACAGTAGAACACCAGAAGAATGGTGGTGTCGTGCGGTAGGGCAGCACAGAAAGTAGAACATTTCTGGTAGTCTGCCATTCGGGTCCCATGGCAGATGGAGGTAAAACTGCATCTTTTTACTAATGGATTTTTCCAGTTAGAAAAAAAGATGCAGTTTTACCTCCGTCCCCCATGGGACCCAAATGGCAGAACACCAGAAGAATGGCAACGTCATGTGGCAGTCCAGCATGGAAAGCGAAACTTTCTGGCTGCCCTGCTGCTTTAATTCCACATGTGATAAACCTCCTAATTTCTGGAGCAGTCCAAAACAAGCTTGCTCTGATGTTGCCACCTCACTGAGTAAGGCGTCACCAGCCACCACTGAGTAACGTATCTTTTGGAAGACAGGGTGGCATTTTGGATGTCCACTTTGGACCACATGACATTTGTGTCTTTTCATCTTGTTGTGAAGATGAAGCTACAGATCTTTTTTCTACATCTGCCACAAAACTATTTTCACCAATACGTATGTAAATCCTCTGCAAATGTATGCTAATTACTCCTTTTAATTACAATGTAAATAAGTAATTACTGGATAATTTTCAAGTATTTGCATGGGGGCTGTGTAATTTAAAAGCTTAACTTGTAGGAAGTATCTTCATTTTTTTTTATTTTAAAAAAAACTACATTTTCCTGTAATTATAGCATGATTTAAATGCCATGGCCAAAACACAATTACCATACACTTGGTGAGAGATAAATAGTTGAGGAATCCCACAGTAATTACCAAATAATAATAAAGTTATTATATGTGCATTCCTACTTTACGCTCCAAGGCTAAAGCATTGCTTTCAGAACAAAAACGAGTACATGGACAAACAGGCAAATTTATGCAAGCTGTTATTTTTTTACAAAACATGAGAAAAAGTTTTGTGAAGATGCTCTTAAATTCATTTATTTATGATGGCCAGGATCCTACATCACAGCCTATGTTTCATAACTTTATGAATCTATAGCAACATTGTAAAAATGCAGTGAAACTCTGTTAATGAATTGTGAAGGTGTGCTTTCTGGTAAGAGTGTGCCAGTGTGCACCAAGCACTTCTGATGCATAGTGGGTGCTCCTGTCATGCTCTGGCACTTTCTAGCCAGTGTCCAGATATGCCTTGGGGAGAATCCAGATGCACATCAGTGCCCATGGTGCATCAATCACTCAACCATTGCACGATGGATGCCCGTACATTGTAATGTCACAGCAGCCCCTAAGTGAATATGGACATGGCTATTGCAACAAGGGAGTTGTGTGCTCCCTGTAGCCAGCCCCAATTACCAATCTGGCTGCAGCCCTTTGCATCAGTTCCAGCATGTGATGGTCATAGGTGCTGGAAGAAAAAAAAAAATCCCAATGGCTTTTCTCCCAAACAATGAGTGTTAAAAAGCACCACTATGAGAATCACAAGCATGGGAAAGGGTGGCAATTGAAAACATATTTCAATTTAGGTCATTCTAATTCAAAGGCAGCTAACCAAGTAGGTATCTTGACCTGGTAGACAGGCCTTTTATAGTACCAACCCTTCCATGGTTATTCAGAAGTAAATCCCATTCTTTGAGGGTCCTTACCTGGAGGCACTTTACCCAGAGCTTCAACATGAATACAGTTTAATCATAGGATCATAAGATATTAAGAGTTGGAAGGGACCACAACAGAAATCTAGTCCAGAGCTCAAAGCTAAAAGATGACCACCCAACTTTTGTTTAAAGACCTCTAAAAATGGAGAGCAGTCTGTTCCACTGATGAACAGTTCTCACAGTTAACAAGTTCTTCCTAATGTCTAGGTGGAATCTTTTTTCTTGTAATTGGAATCCATTGGTTCTTGTTCTAGCCTCTGGAGCAACAGAAAACAAGCTCAGTCCATCTCCATGACATCCCTTCAGATATTTAAAGATGGCTATCATGTCTTCTCCAAGCTAAACATACCCAACGTCCTAAATCATTCCTCATCAGGCTTGGTTTCCAGACCTTTGATCATCTTGGTTGCCCTTCTCTGGACACATGCCAGCATGTTGATGTCCTTCTAGTACTACAATAGAATAGAGACCCAGCCCAATCACTAGTTACCATGGCCAGCCAGCACAGTGCCATTGCAATGGCGTTGTCCTTGTCCAAAGGCATTCCCGATTGCAGGGTGGGCATCTCAAGGACAAGGACAGGGACAGCAGCTCTAGAGCAAGCCAGAATTGATCACAGCATTCTTTTTTATTGCGTCCCACAAGTTCTGGCTAAGAAAGCCTTCCCAGAGCTGTAGGCCCCTCGTTGGCCTTGTGGAGAATCCAAAGACTTTTGTTTTAACTTGTGGAGCTGTGTAGATTCCAGACAAATACGTCCACGCCACTCTCCACGAAGAGGATATTGAGACGGAGGCGCCGCATTCAGCTTTCTGAGACTCTCAGCTTCCATATTTTACATTGCAAGCTTCTAGCCCGTATGACTGCGAAGATGGGTGTTGAATTGGTTCCTCTAAGCCAGCTACCAGAACCGTATACAATTTGTTTTTTCCAACAATCCTCCCCACACACTCTGGTCCTCTGGGAGGAATTTGCTTCAGCCACAAAAATCTAGGCTGTCTGCAACCTCCCAGAGGGCCTTTTTGGTAATTGCCCCCAAATTATGGAGTGGCCTGCCGAATGAGATCTGTCAGATGACGAGCTTGAGTAGCTTTTAAAAAGCACTAAAGACGGATCTCTTTCAGCAGGCCTTTCCTGATTAGAGCCTGGCCTTAGGATCTGCATCTCCTGGCCTCTTTTAGTCTTGTTTGTATTTGTATTTTATGTAATTTTAGTTAGGGGTTTTTAATTTTATATTAGTTTAATATCTTTTTGTGGGGGTGGGGGTGGGTGGTGCTTAGGGATTTTAGTTAGCATTGTTGCATTTTAATTGCTGTAAGCCGCCCCGATTGTTTTTAACAGAGGGGCGGGGTAAAAATTATTATTATTATTATTATTAGAACTATGGTGCTCAGAACAGGGCATAGTATTCCAAGTGAGGTCTAACCAAAGCAGAACAGAGTAGCAATACAACTTCCCTTGAACACTACTTATGCAGCTTATAATTGCATTGGCTTCTTTAGCTCCCGCATCACACTGTTAGCTTGTGTTTATTCTGTGGTTTACTAAGAGCCCCTAGATCCTTTCCATGGGTACTGCTTTTAAGCCAGGGGTCACCCACCCTCTGAGCAGTTCATTTTTCCTGCCTTACATTTGTCCCTCTTAACATTCATTTTGTTGGTTTGACCCAGCTCTCCAAACTGCCAAGGTCATTTTGAATTCCTATGTCCTCCAAAGTATTTACTACTCACCTCCCGTTAGCATACCCTACCACCCCTCCTTTCATAACTGTACGTATTGGGCACTTCTGGGGGTCATGTTGGCTGTAAGGCTAGGCAGGGTCGTCAAAGGTCACAATGACCTGAGACGTGTCTAGAAACCTAATGGTGGGAAAGCCCAGTTAGGATTATGCAGATAGCCCCCAAAGGTAATGGGTTTATGCTAACAGCCCAGTCATTAAGGGGTCTAAGTTAATCCTTTCTCCCAGCCCTGGGTGCTTCAAGCAATGGTTCAACCAAGCAATCAAGTGACCATTCATCATTCCAAAGCCTACAGAAATCTCTCCTCACGCAGCCTCCCGTCCAACCTTACAAGGTTGTCACAAGCCCATCAATGTTCTATCTCTCTGGAATTAAAGCGATCAGTTGAGTTTTGGTTTCTTTTATCTATTCTCTGGGAGAGGCATCCAAGCTTTGTTATTACTAGCTCCCCCATCCAAGGGACAGTATAGGTTATAAATATCATACCTCCAACCATAGCTATGTTTATCACAGCCAAGGTGTATCACAGCCATGGTGTCATACTGTGTGCCATGGATGGACCCTTTCATTATCTTCTTCTCTGTGCCACCCTCAGATGCCTGTTGGAGTATCCTCACTGCACAGAACTCCCTTCTTTTCAAGACCGGTAACTATCACCCCTTCTTCCCGGACGTCTCTCTATCCCTTCCTGCTTTTCTCTTCCAATAGACTTATATGGTTCATTAGAGTGTTTATTTGTGTTTGTGTTAGTCTATCTTATTCCAATAAAAATATTTTATACTTTATATTCCAATATTTTATATTTTATTTTATTTTAACTGGGGTGATCTCTACAGTTAGTACTGGTATACATGGGTGAAAAGATCCCCGAAGTTACCCTCATCTCACAGGCCTCCTGTTTGAGCAAATAATTCCCCCAAATTTAAAGGCAATGCTGGCATTGCGGGTGGGACCTTAATGTACCCCCACCTCTTAGGGTAACACTACCCCCAATTAGATGTCCCCTGCAAAGTTGATCATCTGTAACGAAGGAAGGCAAGACTGTGGACCGAACCATCTTGATTAGGGTCAGCTAGAGCCACTGAACCAACTGTTGAATAGCAAGTTAATACAAAGGTAAATCCCATTGATTCAGTGGATCTACTCTAATTCAACCTAACAACAGCAATGAGGCTTCTGTGTACCCAACATATTGCTTGAGTATAAAATCACTTCTTGTCAAGACTGGCCCACACAGGTAATATTCTTTCATTGATCCCCTCACATTTCTCCTCGGCTTCATTCCCCTGGAAGTAGTGGTGAAGGACAGTGCGAACAGCCACATATCAGCAACATAATCTCAGAGCACTTTAACACCACCCTGGGCCTGCATTCCCCACCCAGCTTTAATAACCATCTCCATCAGTTCTTTAGAACATTCAAGATTATGCTGACTGTCTAAATCTTTCCTGAAAAGCCCAGCCACATTAATGAGTACTACCTGGTTGACCCTAGTAAACAAGTTTCATCTGTGCATGATGCGTTCTATTATATTCAGATTCTTTTTCTGTTCGTTCACGCTCACATACTCACCTCCTAAAGATAGCAGTTGTGTAGGCCATTTACAATAGGGAAGATACAGGGAAAGGGAGCCACAGTAGAAATCTATATATGGATTTTGCATTCCAGCTCATGCAATTCTCTGTGAGGGCCACAGGTGTTCCTTGCCTGAAAACCTGCTATTAATTGAGTTTGTGCAATAATATAGATTCAGCAAGAAGATGGGGGATGGTTTGGTGAAGGGGTTATATACAAATGCAGAGAAGAGGCCTGTTACTTGCTGCCAGAGACAAGTAGGGTTGCCAGATTGGAAACTGAAGAGGGCTCCTGTCCCTTTAATGGTTGTGTAGAAGGGGGTATTTCAGTGGCCATTGCTTGTCATGCAACCTGGTAACAAGCAACTCTTGCTGAAATTCCCTCTTTTACCAACCATTAAAGATACAGGAGCCCTCTCCAGTCTTCACTCTGGCAACCCTAGAGACCAGTCCTGAAACCCCATTAGTGGTATCCCTAAATGTATGTAATTTGTTTCCCCCTTCGGTTTTGACCTGTCTGGCATGGGAGACCCTACCAGTGGCTATTATGCCAACGCCACATAGTTCAAAACATTAGGGTACGCAAGCCCGATGTATACGCACAATCCTAAATATACACTGGACTGACTATGTGATGAATGTTGCTGTCCTTGAGCAAGCAGGGATCACCAGCATTGAGGCCATGATATTGAGAACACAGCTGCGCTGGGCAGGGCACGTTTCTAAGATGGAGGACCATTGCCTCCCAAAAATAGTACTCTACGGTGAACTCGCCACGGGTCAGTGTAAGAGGGGTGCTCCAAAAAAGCAATACGAGGACTCCCTGAAACAACATCTCAGGCTTGGCCAAATTGATTACCAACAATGGTCCCCCATGGCCTCACATCAGAAGGCATGGAGACGCACTATCCACAATGCTGCAGCCTTATTTGAGAACTCACCACGAACAAGTCTTGAAGAGAAATGACAACGCAGAAAGAATCACAACCCGGAAACATCACCCAAGGAAACCTTCTGCTGTGCTTTCTGCAACCGGACTTGTTTATCTCGGATTGGCCTTTTTAGTCATCAGCGCGCTTGCAGAAAGCGCGGGATGAGTCCTTCCTGAATCTTAGTTTGTGAAGAAAAGCCAGAGATGTAATTTGTTTAAAAACATGATTTTAAACCACTCTTTTAACCAGCCATTTCATCCAACCATTCAAAAATGTTAATACCATGTCCTATATTACAGTTGTCCCTCCATATCCACAGATTTGGTATCCACAGATTTAGGTATTCACAGCTTGAAAATATTCTTTAAATAAATAATAACCCAAAAAGGAAACCTTGATTTTGCCATCTTATCTAAGGGGCACCATTTTGCTATGCCATTGCATATAATGGGACTTGAGTATTCACTGATTTTGGTATCCACGGGGGGGTTCTGGAAACAAACCCCAGTGAATATGAAGGGACAATTGTATGAAATCTCAGGGCAGCATGCAAATAAACCCAGATTTCAACTACATATTTATTTTAAATTTTGTATGCTGCTTTGGATCCCATGTTGGTGTCGGGTCGGGCTGAATTGTCAACCATACTGTGTTTTCCTTCATTACCCTAATTTCTGGCATTCCAGAGAGTGAAACATTGAAAAGTATTCCTACCTAGATTTCTTTCATTTGCTGTGTTTGCAAATTTTGCTTGCCCCCCTTTTTTGGATTCCTAAATTGTATTTCTAAATGCTCTACTGAAGGTTTAAGTCACTGCAATGCCAGAAATTTTGGGACTGCAGGAACATTTCATTGGGGATACAGAATTCTTATGTGGGGGAAACACTCTCATTTTTGTCCCCCTCCCACAAATAGCTAAACCCCTATATGTTTACCAACCAGGGACACTGTAGAAGCAGCATCCCTGCATCAGCTAAGAGATGGACCAGATGGCACGAGTTTCCTTCCAACATTCTCACCCAATGATTCGTTCAGAAAAAAGGTAAGACCTTTGGTTCTTGAATGTCATTCCACAGGCTTCTGCAACATCTCTAATGTACATACAATATTTAGTAATGTTTTGCCTTAGAAGAGCCAGTGTGGTGTAGTGGTTTGAGTGGTGAACTAGAACTCCAGGAGACCAAGGTTCAAATCTCCACCCAAGCGTGGAAACACATTGGACAACCTTGGGCAAATCACACTCTTCCTGCCTTAAAGGAAGCCAATGGCAAACCCCCTCTGAACAAATTTTGCCAAGAAAACCCCATGAAGAGATCATCTTAGAATCGTAAATGACTTGAAGGCACACAACAACAACAAAACTTCATTTCATATCCTCTAATACAGAGTTTCTCAACCAGGGTTCCTTGGGGTTCCTCAAAAGATGGTGACTGGGAATGGGGGAATGAAACATTTATTCTTTTTTGGCTGTACATATAATAATTTTTATACAGGGGTTGCCTGAGAGCTGAAAATTATTTCAAGGGTTCCTCCAGGATAAAAAGGTCAAGAAAGGCTGCTCTAATATATATAAACTAGATGTAACCAACATACTAGCTGTAAGCGTAGCATATGCCGTTATAGTAGATTTGAAAGGTTCATATGGTTCAGATACACGCTATTATTTAGGAAAAAAATATTGCATTGTTTTACATGTGCGTGAGTGGCTGGGGGAGTGAGAGGAGGCCCTTGAGAGGTTGGGGATGTAGATGCAGATTGAGTGGCAGGAGTGGATTGTGAGGTGGAGAGGGAATTTGCATGTGGGTGGTGAGTGGCTGAGGGCCAATCAACACACTGGGAAAGGAAACATACCAAGCATTTAGATAGACAGATAGATAGATAGATAGATAGATAGATAGATAGATATGCATCCCATAGCCTACTCAAAGAAGCCAAGAACACCACAGAGCTAGCCATGCAAAGGTACAGAGATGTCACTTTAGACAGAGGACTTTTTAGGACGCCGATTTACTGCAGAAGAAGGCTTGTAACATTCGCAAGGCTGCTGGGCGGCAGGGGGCTCGTTTAGTACGATGCCATCCCCCTGCTGAAATCAACTGTTTTGGTTCCGGGAGAGATCGGAGGCAGCCGTGCCATATTTGGCTATTTTTTATTCACGGGCAACTTCCGTGAGTAAAAAATGGCCAAATATGCCATAAGGGAGATGGCATTGTACGAAATGGGCCCCCTGCTGTGCAGCAGCCTCGCAAGTGTTACGAGCTTTCTGGCGTGGTAAATCGACGTCCGAAAAAGTGCAGAGCCACCAATGAAAAGACTTATTGAAGCTAGGCAAGCAAGCACCCTGAAATAACCTTTTCCAGAACAGACTAGTAGTTCAGAACAACGGCCTGCATCAGGAAAAACAAACCAAATAATGCAACTGTGTAACTCCCCCGGCACAAAAAATATATATTACTTTGGCAAGAAATTGGGGTATAATATTGCTTCAGGAAGAAAGCTAATTTGACTATAAAATAACATACAGATGCGGGAATGGAATCATAATCCCAGCTCTTCATGGGGGATGTTTGTAGTTACTGCCTTGAAGTTCAAGCTGGCATTTCTTTTCTATTTTAAACTACTTTTTTTTAATGCAAAATCTTCTCACTTCAGCTGGGTTGGCGCCATCGTCAGAGATGCATAAGGGATTGCTCTGCATAAATCACACATGTTAACGGCCTCCTTTCCAAAGTGTTTTAGTTAATAAACATGCATAAAACTAAATAGAAAAATCAATGTTTTGCTAATATTGTGTCATTTTTAGGCGTTCCTCTCTCCCTTGCAAATTTACAGCTACTTCTCAGCGGTCTGGAGGCAAGGGCGCTCCAGTATTGTTGGGGGTTTCTTTGGAATGCAAGGGAGGAAATATTTGTGTTGTTGCAAAGTGAAGTTCATTAACAGGGTTATTAATTATGAACTGCATGGATTCCGAAGGTTCATTTATAATTCAGTTTAAAAACAGACTCCCTTAATGTTTCCAAGCTGATTCTCCAAGCGGTGACTCAGACAGTGCGATTCAATACACATCTACTCAGAAAGCAATCCTATTGAGTCCAAAGGGGCTTACTCCTGGGTAACTGAAGGACCGAGGCCTCCGGAGCCCTATAGCAGATAAAGGGACCCACTCCTCATTCCACAACTGGGTCTCACAGACACAGTTGAGGAGGGACTGGGCTGTGTGGGATGAGAGAAAAATGAGGATTGGTTGCTAGGCAACCAACAATTTCATTCCTTACCTCTTCCGGATGTATCTGGGTGTCCATTTGAACCAACGTATAGAGAAAGCTGCTAGGTCATGAGCTGGCCTGATGTTTCAATTTTTTATCTACCTTCTCTGCATCTGGGCCCAGAATGAAGAGCTGGGATTCAATGTAGCTTTGAGGTTTCTCTGCCCAAGCGTACCTCTTTCTGGGTTCTGTGGTGACAATTATAATTGAATTAACTGTACCCAGCATAACATACACAGTTATAATAGATTTGAAAGATTCACACAGTTCAGCTACATGCTATTATTTTAAGAAAAAATGTTTTCCATGTGGGTGGTGAGTGGCTGAGGGAGTGAGAAGAGGGAGGAGCCCTTGTGAGGCTGGGGGTGTAGATGCAGATTGAGTGTCAGGATTAGGAGGTGGAGAGGGAATTCGCATGTGGGTGGTGATTGGCTGAGAGAGTGAGAGGAGGGAGGGGCCCTTGTGAGGCTGGAGGTGTAGATGCAGATTGAGTGGCAGGAGTGGATTGTGAGGTGGAGAGGTAATTTGCATGTGGGTGGTGATTGGTTGAGGAAGGGAGAGGAGGGAGGGGCCCTTGTGAGGCAGAGTGTAGATGCAGATTGAGTGGCCGGAGTGGACTGTGAGGTGGAGAGGGAATTTGCATGTGGGTGGTGATTGGTTGAGGGAGTGAGAGGAGGGAGGGGCCCTTGTGAGGCTGGGGGTGTAGATGCAGATGGTGATTGGCTGAGGGGGTGAGAGGAGGGATGGGCTTGGTTGGGTATGTTTCCTAAGCAGCCAACCAGCACACTGGGAAAGGAAACATACTCAAGTGTTTTATAGAGAGAGAGAGAGATTGCAAACACTATCACACTTTAAGTCCCAGTTTATTTTTTACAAACAATACAACAAACTATGGCTGGGATTCACCGTCACAGCTATGAATGCATAACCCAGAGTTGCAAGTCCAGGGGCAAGGACTGCTCTGCAAGGAAGACATAACGCCAGGTGAAAATGGGAAAACAAGGACACAACTTTTATTGGTTACAGCTAGAGATAGGGTTTGGCCCATGTATGAGTCCAGATCCTGGAATCAACAATCCTGCTTGTTGGTTGATGAGCCCAAACCTCCAGCTCACAGCCAGAACTCATGGGATGACATAGAATCATAGAATCATACAATCATAGAATTGCAGAGTTGGAAGAGACCACGAGGGCCATCCAGTCCAACCCCCTGCCATGCAGGAAATCACGATCAAAGCATCCCCAACAGATGGCCATCCAGCCTCTGTTTAAAGACCTCCAAGGAAGGAGACCCCACCACGCTCCGAGGGAGTGTGTTCCACTGCCGAACAGCTCTGACTGTCAAAAAGTTCCTCCTCATGTTGAGGTGGAATCTCTGTTCCTGGAGCTTGCACCCATTGCTCTGTGTTCCAGTCTCTGGAGCAGCAGAAAACAAGCCTGCTCCATCCTCAGCGTGACATCCCTTCAAATACTTAAACAGGGCTATCATATCGCCTCTTAACCGTCTTTTTTCCAGGCTAAACATCCCCAGCTCCCTAAGTCTCTCCTCATAAGGCATCGTTTCCAGACCTTTCACCATGGGAGAAATGCATGCTGGCATAGCCCAGTGTGATCTCCCCTTGCCACTGGGGGGTGCAGGAAGGTCCCCTCCTGGTCAGGGCATACCCTCTCCACCCCACCCCTTGAGTCCCCCCAAAGGGGAACCCCCTAGGTTACCATTTCCAAGGAGACACTGGCAACCATTATCCTGGATCCAGGACCCATGCAGTGCCCCCCACAAAAAAGTTGTAACTAATTTATACAAGTGATAGTATGAAGAAAACCGTGCAAGAAACATATGCATGACCAATTGGCGTGCAGGCCGACATTTGAAAAAAGGAGGTGGGATGGGACAATGAACCAATAGGAACTGGCCTTGCTGGGGAACACAAGACCAATATATAGCCCCCAGCCCAACCGGAAGGAAGACCAGCACTCCCAGAAGGAAGGTAGCCCACAGTCACTGAGTCCAAACCATGGTTTAAACTCATTGACTGATGGTTTCCCACTTCTTCCCAGGACGGCACCTAACCTCACAGGGTCCTGGGATGGAGAAACACACTACATCTGGCAAAATGGAGCCGGTAGCTCCACACCACCCCAGATCACAACCTGGCTGCACAGTAGGTAGTGCAGCTCTCTTATGCATTCATAACTGATTTGCATTCGTAACCCCTGTGTACTCAATAGCATAGGGAATACACAGGGATTGTAAAAGGTCTCCAGTCCTAACTTACTGAGCAGCAGTTCCTGTGAGCAATAGGACTGGGATGCAGTAGACTGACATTCCCACTTCCTCTCTCCAGCAATCTCCAGTGTGAACAGAAATTGCAATGGAGATCCTGCTTCTGAATGTCTCAATGAAGATCACTGAAGGGAGGAACACCAGTTTGCTGCATCCTATTGACAGAAGAACAGATCCCCATTGCTCACAGTTGCTCCTGCCTGGTAAGTCAGGATTGAGAGTGGTGGTCAGACAGAATAGTTACATAGCTGAGCAGCTGATCTAGAAGACCAGCCTACATATTAAATTGAACACGTACACACTGTCCAAACAAAATTCCATACGCCAAACAAGGTTCCGGTGTAGGAATTGTTTTTAGAACTCTTCTGCCTGTGCTGCTCAGGAGTATTGCAACATTTGGGTACAACCTTAAAGCCCTAAATAAAGGATACAAAACAGATGCGAGTGTAGGATCTTAGCCAATGTCCAGAGCAGATGGGTGGTACAGAAATGGAAAAAAGGCACAAATCGTAGTTAAACTGGGATAGCCAGCCTGTAATGCTGCAGCCATATCTAAAGGAGGCACGGATCTTAGTTAAACTGGGATAGCCAGCCCATGATGATGCAGTTATGTCTAAAAAAGGCACAGATCTTAGTTACACTGGGATAGCCAGCCTATAATGCTGCAGTTATATCCAAAGAGGCACAGATCTTAGTTAAACTGGGATAGCCAGCCTGTAATGCTGCAGTTATGTCTAAAGGAGGCACAGATCTTAGTTAAACTGGGATAGCCATCCCATAATGCTACAGTTATATCTAAAGAACATCAAAAACCCATAACCAGGAAAGACAAAAACAATGGTGAGCAAGGTAGAAATAAATTCCTTTTTTCTTTTTTCTTTCTTTCCCCTGTTGACTTGCTAAACCACACACGGCGCTAACAGCCACACATGGAAAAAATCTTTCTCATTAACACCTAAGGCTCGGGGGAAATGTCGCAGGCAACTAGCTTATTGCCTATAACCCAAACCCTTTAGGACCTGGAGACATTCAAAAAGGAAGCCGAGTAATGACCTGGAAAGATTGTCCTCTGTGTTTGACGCTTGTAAAGATTTAGCAGCCGGTCTTCTTGCTTGCCTTTATTTCGTTATATTTATTATTATTATATGTTATTTGCCATTATCATGATGATGATGATGATGATGATGATAAAAACAATTCAAAAGGAGCCACCCTTCTCTACTTTGCTCACTATTACCAGGGCAAAATGACCCCCCCACACTTAAACTGACTGACCACCACTCCCCCATTATTTTTAAATGGGAGGATCTTGTATACACAGACAAAACAGCTTCCCCTTGTCATCTCCCAGACCCAGCTGCCCCCGAAGGCAGTCTAATAAATTCAGACAGGATCTGATATGGATGGGTCGTAATGAAAAATAAATTTGCAAAAAAACAGTCTGATACGAGTTAATCCATAAAGTATTTCATTACTTCATTTCCCCTTGTCTTGAATCTATCATGCCGCCGTCTATGCCGCCTCCCCTCTGGCGGACCATTTTTAATTACTTTTAATTTAAATGTAGGCACCCATGGCTTGGATTGGGTTTGACACCGGTACATTGGAAAATTCTCATTTTTTTAATAAAAAAAAAAAAGCACGGATGGTGAAGATTTGCTCTGCAGGAAAGATTTTGGTGGATGCAACCTTTTTTTTTTTATGATGCTATGTTACAGGTGCCACCTGCCTTCCCCCAAAAACCCCTTTTGCATGGAAAATATCAAGGCTCTCTGCCACATTTGATGGAGGTCAAGATCTGTGAAGTTGAAGGCTTTCACGGCTGGCATCCATAGGTTTTCTGTGTGTTTTTTCCAGGCTGTGAGGCCGTGTTCTGGAAGAGTTTACTTCTGAAGTTTTGCCTGCATCTGTGGCTGGCATCTTCAGAGAATAGTTGGGTAGCAGTGTATGTGGAGTTTATATGCTGTGAACCCCTATTGGAGAGGATATGTAAATTTGTGTAATTAAATGGCTAGTTTCTGGGTGGAGATATGCAAAGAGGATTAGTGTCTGTTTGGCTAATGGAATCAAGGAACATGAAAGACACTGCAGACTGGGCCAGCCAGAAAAATCAGCAGTAGCAGAACATGTTATAAACCAACCTGGACACAAAATGTTATTTAAAAACCGAAATTCTGGACCAAGCCAACAACTATCATGTCAGAATGCACAGAGAAGCTATTGAAATCCACAAACACCTGGACAACTTCAACAGGAAAGAAGAAACCCTAAAAGTAAAATCTGGCTACCAGTCCTGAAAAGCACTAAAATACAAACTCATCACATGCAAATGAACTCCACCCAGGGACAGGGAGATTTCCAGCAGACAATGGACCATTAGCCAAACAGACACTAATCCTCCTTGCATATCTCCACCCAGAAACTAGCCATTCAAATTTACATATCCTCTCCAACAGGGGCTCACATTATATAAACCCCAGACACACTCCTACCCAACCATTCTCTGAAGATGCCAGGCACAGATGCAGGTGAAACATCAGAAAGAAACTCTTCCAGAACATGGCCTCACAGCCCAGAAAAAAACCATGGAAAACCTATTGAGGTCAAGATCCTTTGTAGGTTTAGGAGCTTACCACACTCCAAAGAAAAGCGGCAGGGGAGCAGGAATGTTCCATCTTCTGTGCTACCTTCCCACATGAGGTCGTCGTTCTTTTGTTCCGATTCCATGGGAGAACCAATGTAAAACCACATCTTTTTGCTAACTGGAAAAACTCATTAGCAAAAAGACGTGGTTTTACCTCAATCCCCCATGGGACCAGAATGAAAGAATGATGGAATAATGATGATGTCATGTAAGAAAGTTTTAGGGATCAGGGCTCCTCCAGGGCAAGATGTGAACCCCAGGTTGGACTGGAATCCCACATGCCTTTCCTTCTGCAGATTCATTGATGGTGGCAGAAAGCAGCTAAGCATCAGGGCAGAATTAGACAGAATCTACTTTGAATCTCTTTGCTGTGAATACACAATGTAGATTTAGACAATGGAAGGGATGGAAAGAATATTCAAAAATATTTGGAAAATGGTCAAAAAAACATGTTTTTCAAGAGTTGACAAGAATATTCACAATTCAAGATTCATTCTGCACAAAACTGGCACATGGTTGTTTTGCACAGAAAATAACAGGACTGTCTAAATAGTGAAAATATTCCCCACAGAATGTGAGGAGAATCCTACCTGTCTCAATGTGATCCTGAATCATTACAAAAACTCCAAATACTCCACAGGAAAAACCTTCACAGCTTTTCCTGTATCTTTTTTAAAACTCCAAAGGAAATGTGCAACCAATGCGCTTTGCTGCAAAATCCCAATAAGAGTGGAGGTGGAAAGCTGATTGGCCAAACATGCGTGGGGGTGGAGCTTGCTGACAAGGCAAGCACCCAGAACCACCATGTTGGTTTTTCACCGTAGCGATTGTGCACTGGGGTGACAAAACAGCCTCTTTTTTTATTTGTTTATTTAAGAGGAAGATAGCAATTCTGCATCTTGGATTTGCTTTTTTTTTAATTGTTTGGCAGCGGCAACTGGTGACAATAAAAATGCGACTAATTCACTCGTGCCTGCCATCTGGATCCACAGGTGTGCCCGTTTGAACAACAAATGCGTTTGGCTTCGTGATCTTGGGGAGAAAAGTGGAGACAAAAGCTGCTGCAAATTGGCATTACTGTGCATCAATCCACATTTTATAGCATTGTATAGATGAGCCCTGAGAGAAAAATCTTAATTAAAGGGGCTGTTCCTAGATGGGATAAGGAACATTTATCCCTAGCCTACTTGCTGCTAGCTGAAGCTAGCAGAGCAGAGGGTGAGTCCTGGTGCTACAATAACTGGGAGGGAAGCAACAATTTGCAAGGTTTTAACTGATTTGTTGCAGAAACGTTCCAACACTTTCAGGGTGGGGGGCAGTCTATGTGTTTACTTAAACGAATCAGTTAAGCCTTGCACCTTGCAGCAAACTGTTGCACTACTAGGGGATGTGGAGATTTCCACACAGCCTATTTCCTCTTGCCTGGAGCTGAGCCCACCAAAACTGGAGAATTTCCCCGAAAAGTGACTCATGAAAACTAGAGACTCAGGGCCGGGCCAGTCCCTGAGATCTGGCAACCCTATTGAGACCACACCGTCCTCCAACAATACTGGCTTTGTTTCTGTTCCCTTGGGGCAGCTCTTTTGTTGTTTCTAAGAAGCCACATTAGCCTCCATGTTCAAGAAGAGGCGGGCTTTGGCAGCCTTATTACTACTCCATGCAAAAGTGACCATTAAGAATGCTTGACAGAGGCCTCGCTCATCTGGAGCCGGGACAAAACAAGGCTGCCTGGAGGCTGCCTAATGAAATCTGAAACCATCACACTCATGTGTCAGAAGGGTATAACATTTTTTTTTCCTGAGTGCTCTAATAAATGCAATCATCCCAAATATTCCTCTGGTTTCTTCTTGGGAGGGGAGGAAGCAGGGGGAGCATGAAAGACAGGAACTGACATTTATCCTGCGTAAGGCCTCTTAATTACATTTCCTGCTCATCTTCCTGCCTGCCTGCCACTCTTCCTTATCATGGCCAAGGAGGACACGCCTGACTCCAATATACATGATCACCCGCATTCTGTTAATACCATCCCTGAATGGTACAAGGGCTGCAACCCCAGAGAAAGCAAGGAGTTTAACCTGGACCACTTCACTGTTATAGAGCTATCCTCAGTAGCACCAACTGAAATATCTACCCTCCGACTGTCCTGGTTTGGCAGAAGCAGTCCTGATTAATCCTCTGCTGTCTCACTTTAAAAGGTCCCGGCTTCTTTCTTTTCCTCTCACTTTTCCCCTTTTGTCCTCAGCTTACTTCAGTTGCTGCAAACAAATGCTCGGCTGCCATTTTATATGCCATTTTACATTTTACAGCTCACTATTTTTTATTTTATATTTAATTTCCATTCTGTGATCTTTTCTATTTTAAGTTTTTTAAGCATTTGTATTATACTTAAAGTGTGAAGTGATTTATAATGATAGAAATTGTTTTAATGGTGCTGTTTTAATATCTGTATTGGACTGTTGTCCAATGTTTGTATGATGTTTGCCACCCCGATCCTGATGGGAGAGGCAGGATACAGATAAATATTATTATTATTATTATTAAATGCACTTTGCACTCACTTAACTCATCAGAGGGAGAGATGGGAGCAGAATCTTGCCCAGGAGTCTCAGGCAAAAGCAAACTGCTGCAGCTTCTCCCGGCTTGTGAGTTCTTCTTCATTGCAAGCTGAGTCTCCCTTATCCAGAATTCCAAAATCTGAAATTGTCCAAAATCCAAAATAGTCCACATGGGTGGCTGAGATAGTGACACCTTGGCTTCCTGGTGGTTCAAAGTACACAGCCTTTGTTTCACGTGCAAAATCATTTAAAATATTGTATATAAAATGTCCTCCAGGCTACATGTATAAGGTGTACATGAAACAGAAATGTTGCGTTTAGACTTGGGTCCCGTTTCAAGATATCACATTGCCTATATGCAAGTATTCCAAAATCTGAAATATTTCAAAATACAAAAGACCCCTGGCCCCAAGTATTCCGGATAAGGGAGAATCATAGAATCATAGAGTTGGAAGAGACCACAAGGTCCATCTAGTCCAACCATCTGTCATGCAGGAGTACCTGATCAAAGCATTCCCAACAGATGGCCCTCCAGCCTCCCTTTAAAAGAAGGAGACTCCACCACACTCCAAGGCAGTGCATTCCACTGCTGAACAGCTCTTACTGCCAGGAAGTTCTTCTTAATGTTGAGGTGGAATCTCTTTCCTGTAGTTTGAGTCCATTGATTCATGTCTAGTCTCTGGAGCAGCAGAAAACAAGCTTGTTCCATCCTCAATATGACATCCCTTCAAATATTTAAATATGGCTATCATGTCACCGCTCAACTGTCTCTTCTCCAGGCTAAACATGCCCAGCTCCCTAAGCTGCTTCTCATGGGGAATCATGGCTTCCAGACCTCCCACCATCCTGGTTGCCCTCCTCTGGACACGTTCCAGTTTCTCAACATCCTTCCTGAATTATGGTGCCTAGAATTGGACACTGTATTCCAGGTGATGCCTGACCAAAACAGAATAGAGTGGCACTATTACTTCCCTTGATTTTGACACTATATCCCTATTAATGCAGCCTAGAATCGCATTGGCTTTTTTAGCTGCTGCATCACACTGCTGACTCATGTTCAGTTTGTGGTCCACTAAGACTCCTAGATCCCTTTCGCATGTACTCCCATCAAGCCAGGTGTCACCCATACTATACCTGTGCATTTCATTTTTACTGCCCAAGTGCAGTATCCTCTATTTCTCCCTGTTGAAATTCATTTGGTTAGTTTTGGCCCAGCTTTCTAATCTGTTAAGGTCATTTTGGATTGTGGTCCTGTCCTCTGGGGTATTAGCTATCCCTCCTAATTTGGTGTCATCTGCAGACTTGATAAGAATGCCACTCAACCTGTAATAACTTTTGCCATCTTGACAGACTAGCTGGTTAGCTGGTAAGGCAGGCTAATTTGCTCTCCCCTTCTCTCTGTTTTGTTCATCACACATAGAGGCAGCTGCTGTTTATCTTGCCTGTTGCACATCAACACACCCAGCTAATGCAGGATCACCTAGAATAGAATCCCATTCCTTCCCAGTTCAAGCTTTATTGTATTCCTTACTGCAGACATGCTGCTCCAACCCAACACTGATTGTCTGTCTTTCTCCAGCCCTCCTTTGCCATCCTCTGAAGACCAATAAACACCCTTCCAGCTAGACAAAAGACAAGAAAAAGAGGGTGGGCGGACTCCCATAGAAAGACTGTATAAGGAGCTTCTTTGTCAGAGGCTTTGTTAACTGAGGCATGCCTGTCTGATATTTTTGAGGTTTGCTGCTGCCCAATGCACATTGATAGTTAACCTTTTCACATCTCACTTTGGGTGCTCAAAACGTGGAAATGTGAGTACATCAGACGGCAAAGGCCTCCAAGCTCATACTTGATTCCAGGCTCCCCACATCTTTTAATTATTTATTTACTCATCCTGACGGAGCGGCTGTCTGACAGGAGCCCAAAGGCTCCCTTTCCGTTCTACATTGAGCAGAAACTCATCGACGCTAAACAAATATTGAACTTTGAATCGTTTAATTTAATTAAATTCTTATTAACCTTTTTTTGTTTAAAAGCAAACCCACATCAGATTTTTCCCTCTACCACTCTTGACACAGGAGGGTGTCTCTTTCATTCTTTGAATGATTCAGTATGACTAAACTGTTCATATTCTACTAGTTTTCTCCAATTTTAGGGGGAGGGTCATCATAGGGATTGTGTGTTCAGGAAATCCAAGTACAGGTGTCACCTAACCCACCCACCCCGGCAGTATATGTGGAGGATCATTCCTGGACTTATCATTTATAAGTGAAACTGCATATACTACCAAATCCTATTTAAATAAAGGACTTCCTGTAAAAACGTATCATAGAGTTGCATTGGAGGACCTAACAATTCCTAGAGAGGATGTCTCTCTAGGCATTTTCCAGCATGACTCTATGGCCTGTGTCCCATTTCTTTCAGCCATGGATAACTGAAATTGAGGATATTGGTTCCAGAGATATGGGACCTGTATACATGCCAGACACCTTCTTCTTCTGTTTTCAAACCGATGGATCTATCCCCCCACCATTCATATTGCTTTAACCTCACAAATTCTTTATATCCTGTTACTATTATTATTTTTTAAAAGTCTCCATTGCATATAACTGCTCTGCTTTAAATGCTCTGTCACTTTCTCAGTGGTTAGATAGAGTCTGGAAAGATCAGGCTGCTGGAGAAATTAATTGAAGAAGTAAGGGCTACTAGAGATAACCGAGAGCACTTTAAATTCTATGAGACTTGGTACAAGTTTATGCAAAGAAAAATGTCAGTCTTCTTGTTCTCCCTTTCTGACATGTCGATTTTTGGAAAGACACTTCATTATAATTGTCGTGTCAGCTACAGATTTCTTAGTGTGATAGTCAGGAAGCATCAGCTCAATAGACCTCATTTTACTGGATCTGAGATGCATTTTTTGTTTCGTTGGTTCATTTCAGTAAAATCTTTTTTAAAAAACAATTTAAAAAATAAATCTGCAAATTTTTGATTTTTTAAAAAACAAAATTCTCAAGCACCAAATTCATCAGGTGAACACCAAGATCTCATGTCAGGTTTTCATGGCACATGTCTTTGCAAGTAGATTTATGCATTGGGGACATGACGCTTGTGTTAAATGGCAGCATTGCACAGGTGGATGCACAGTTGAATGTACACACACATTGACATGAGCATGAGGAATGGCACTGTATGCACAATGCCACTTCGACAACCTTGAACCATATGTGGCCGATCTGGGCCAGGGGGAAAAGCCCAAATACTTCTACAGGGGAACTTATGACCATGGAGCACTTCCATGGGATTCTGGTTGCTGTCATAGAATCATAGAATCATAGAATCATAGAATTGTAGAGTTGGAAGAGACCACGAGGGCCATCCAGTCCAACCCCCTGCCATGCAGGAAATCACGATCAAAGCATCCCTGACAGATGGCCAGCCAGCCTCTGTTTAAAGACCTCCAAGGAAGGAGACCCCACCATGCTCCGAGGGAGTGCGTTCCACTGCCAAACAGCTCTTACTGTCAAAAAGTTCCTCCTCATGTTGAGGTGGAATCTCTGTTCCTGGAGCTTGCACCCATTGCTCCGTGTTCCAGTCTCTGGAGCAGCAGAAAACAAGCTTGCTCCATCCTCAGCATGGCATCCCTTCAAATACTTAAACAGGGCTATCATATCGCCTCTTAACCGTCTTTTTTCCAGGCTAAACATACCCAGCTCCCTAAGTCTCTCTTCATAAGGCATCGTTTCCAGACCTTTCACCATTTTAGTTGCCCTTCTCTGGACACGCTCCAATTTGTCAATATCCTTTTGGAATTGTGGTGCCCAGAACTGGACACAGTATTATAAGTGAGGTCTGACCAAGGCAGAATAGAGTGGCACTATTACTTCCCTTGATCTAGACACTATACTTCTATTGATACAGCCCAAAATCGCATTGGCCTTTTTAGCTGCCGCATCACACTGTTGGCTCATGTTCAACTTGTGGTCTACTAGGACTCCTAGATCCCTTTCGCACGTAGTCTCATTCAGCCAGGTCTCTCCCATCTTATATTTATGCATTTCATTTTTCCGCCCTAAATGCAGTACTTTACATTTCTCCGTATTGAATTTCATTTTGTTAGCTTTGGCCCAGCTCTCCAGTCTATCCAGGTCATTCTGAATTTTGATCCTGTCCTCTAGGGTATCAGCCACTCCTCCTAATTTGGTGTCAGTCCAAGTAGGGCAGGGATGGGCATTAGGGCTGACTTTGTGACCTCAGGGCTCCACAAGGCTCAAAGAATTGCTCCAAAATACCCTCTAGGGGGCATGGATGGCATTTCCTCCATGTTTAGAGCCTGCCCTGGGGTAAAAAATAATATACTAAAAAATGCCCTCTAGAGAGGACACAAAAGACATCTGCATGACATTTGGGGGGCCCAAAAAAGGTCTTGTTTTGAAACAGGACATGAACAGGAAGTGATGCCCGCTCACTTTAGTGCTGTTCTTGTGTGCCTTCAAGTCATTTCCAACTTATAGTGACCCTAAAGTGGGGTTTTCTTGGCAAGATTTGTTCAGAGGGGGGTTGCCATTGCCTTCCTTGGAGGCAGAAAGAGTGTGAATTGCCCAAGGTCACCTAGTAGGTTAGCATGGCTGAGCAGAGATTCAAACCCTGGTCTCCAGAACCATAGTCCAATGCCCTAAACCACTACACCACACTGGCTCTGCTCATTTCCTGTTGTTAAAAAAGCCCTCTCCTGGGTCAAAAATTGTCCATGAAGAGCCAAAAACATGGCCAAAATGGCCCCCATGGCTCCTAGAGGGTTTTTCTTTCATAATGCAGAGTGGAGCCCTCCAAAATTTCCTAGGGTGCTGATTGCAGCCCACCCTCATCCTTCTATGACTTTGTGCTCCTGCAATACAGAAAGCATCACATTGGACTTGCCTACCACGTAGCTGTTCAAGACAAGGAGACTGAGGGATTTTAAAAAGAGCTGCCCACCCTAGTTCAGCCTCATAAAGACAGCTGAATAAAGAGGAATTCAAACAAGTCTTTTAAGAGCAAAGCATTAAAAGTTCGCCTGCCTAGAAGAGCAAATCTCCCTGTTTCTCTGATTCCGTGGCTGTCTAAACAGTGAAAATACTCCTCATGGAATGCGAGGAGAATACAAGCTGTCTTAATGGCATCCCACATGGTTTTGCTGAATTCAGAAGGAGGGGGGCCAAAAAGTCCAAAGGAAAAACCTTCCCAGCTTTTCCCAGAGTTTTTAAAAAACAGTGGGGGGGGGATGCACATCCTCACTCATTAGAACAAGCAACGCAAATTGATTCATAGATTTTCCTTCATTTTTTTCCAGGCTTTGAGGCCGTGTTCTGGAATAGTTTCTTTCTGACGTTTCACCTGCATCTGCATTTTCTGAGGATGCCAGCCACAGATGCAGGCGAAACGTCAGAAAGAAACTATTCCAGAACACGGCCTCACAGCCTGGAAAAAACCCAAGGAAAATCTATGGATGCTGGCCATGAAAGCCTTCGACTTCACGGAAATTGATTCGCTTTCTCATACGAGCAGAAGCACAAAGCTGATTGGCCATATGAGCACAGGGTTGCTAACAAGGCAAGTGACCAGAGCCTCCATGTTAGATTTCTGCCTTAGTGAGCAAGCACTAATGCGATGAAATAGATTGTTGGTTTTTTTTCTTTTTCGTGAAGATAAAATATCGCTCTATTACACTTTGGATTTAAAAAAAAAGAAGTTCAATGGTGGCAAATTGCAGTAAGTAAAAATGTGAGTAATTCACTCACAGCTGCCACCTGGATCCGCATGCATGCGAAGCTTATGCCTGCAAAAAAAAAAAAAAAAAATCAAGACAAATTACAGCTGCTGCAAATTGTCATTACTGGGAAGCAATCTGCTTCTTTCCACCATCGCCTGTTTTTGAAAATAACACCTCAAGTTGTTTGCACCAATTTATAAAGCAACTTGTCAGTTTTGTAAACATTTTTTGTTTAAAAAAAAAAGCAAAACAACATTTGTTTTCTCTTCAATGGAAACTGTTAGTGGCTGTCGAGGACACCCACTCTTTCACACTACAGAATTATAATGTGATCCTGCTTTAATAGTCATGGCTCCATCCATGGCTCCATACTCAAAAACCTGTAACTTGGCCTGGTTGTAGCAATACTGTAAATCTGTGTCTCTGGGGCCATCCCAAGATATTTTACCACCTGAGGCAATGAACAAGATGGCACCTCCTTCAATTCTATGTGCCAGATGGACTTGCAGATGAATCTTTCTTCAATACTAGTGAAGAACTACTGTATGATAGGTCATAGAATCATAGAGTTGGTTGCAAGATACGTCTTATGTGATTGTGTAAGTAGATGTTATATGTTGTTAAATTGTTTGTATATATTGTTATTCTGTGTTACTCTGCGTTTTTTTAATACGTGTCGATAACCTAATAAAAATTTTTTAAAAAAAGAATCATAGAGTTGGAAGAGACCACAAGGGCTATCAAGTCCAACCCCCTGCCATGCAGGAATAAACAATCAAATCATTCCCAACAGATAGCCATCCAGCTTCTGTTTAAAACCTCCAAACACCACACTCTGAGGCAGTCAGAATCACCTAGCACTCAGTTCTCTCCCAAAATTCTGCTGCCACCTCCCAACATATGCTGCCTGAGGCAACCACTTCAATTTGCCTAATAGCAGGGCTGGCCTTGCACATTGCATGGCATGATATGCAATTTTAGTTTTCCACAAGTGGTTCTCTTACTGCTGCTCCTATGGGAACAAGAGTTACATTTTCCTTTCTTTAAAAAAAAAATCGCATGCAGGAAACATTGAACTTCCTGAGCCCTTTTTGTTTGATTAATGTAGAAGGGACATGTCTACTCAGTAAATAGTGGAAGCCTTGTGATCTAGAGATAGAGCCAAAGGACAGAGAGCTTGAGGTCAAATAGTTTTTTAGCCCTGATGAATATGTAGTAGTGCATGGGAGAGTAATTGATTCCAAGAAGAAAGGCAGAACAGACTATAGAGGTCAAGGAAGCAGAGGACTCTATGAGACAGGGCAGCACCCAGAGAGAAGCTGGACTTCTGGGAAAACATAGGGAGAGGAGTCCATATGTGGGAGGTGCGTTAATGGGCTCATGACCATCATGATTGCAAGTGGGAACTACTGTGTTCCAGGAGTAGTTGCCCAGACGAAAGTAATTCTGAGGAACACCACATGATAGCCATCAGCAAGGCATCCATTTTGTGGATACAAGAGAGAGAAATGTGGTTAAATGGGATAAATGTATGTTCAGCTCAGTTATACACATTTGGCCATGGCTCAGAGGAAATGAAACATACTGAGAGCTTCCACTGATAGGATTAAAAGCCACCCCAATGTGAGAGTGTGTCTAATTGGGCTGGGCCGTTATTGTTCAATGGCTGGGCCAGTCTTAGCATTAGGCAAACTGGGGCAGGTGTCTCCAGCAGCAGGTACTGGAGGAGGGCCGGGAAGGGTTGGGAGATTTGCGGTTCCACAAGTAGGCCATAATCCTGCATGGCTCCGGGTAGCATAGTAGTTCCACAAATGGAATTACACTACCCTGAGCCATGTACTATCACCATTCCTTGACCTCCTATTTGTTGTTAAATGCCATCAAGTTGACTTCAACTTATGGCAACCCCATGAATGAGAGACCTCCAAGTCATCCTATTTTCAACAGCCCTGCTCAGGTCTTGCAGACTCAGGGTACATGAAGTAGGGTGCAGGCACTATCCTGCTCCTTGCCCGATGGAGCCGGATGTCTTCATCTGACCATAGAATCATAGAGTTGGAAGAGACCACAAGGGCCATCTAGTCCAACCCCTCCTGCCATGCAGGAATACCCAATCAAAGCACTCCTAACAGACGGCCATCCAACCTCTGTTTAAAAACCTCCAAAGAAGGAGACTCCGCCACACTCTAAGGCAGCTCTTACTGTCAGGAAGTTCTTTCTAATGTTTAGGTGGAATCTCTTTTTGTTTGAACCGATTGTTCCATGTCCTTGTTTCTGGAGCAGCAGAAAACAAGCTCACTTCATCCTCACTAGGACATCCCTTCAAATATTTAAACATGGCTGTCATGTCACCTCTCAACCTTCTCTTCTCCTGGCTAACCATACCCAGCTCCCTAAGCCACTCCTTATAGGGCATGGCTTCCAGACCTCCCACCATTTTGGTCGCCCTCCTCTGGATACCTTCCAGCATGTCAATATCCTTCCTTGAATCGTGATGCCTAGAATTGGACCCAGTATTCCAGGTGAGGTCTGACCAAAGCAGAATAGAGTGGCACTATTGCTTCCCTTGATCTAGACACTATACTCCTATTGATGCAGCCTAGAATCACATTGGCTTTTTTAGCTGCTGCATCACACTACTGACTCGTGTTCAGCTTGTAGTCCACTAAGACTCTTAGATCCCTTTCACATGTACAGCCATCAAGCCAGGTATCACCCATCCTATATTTGTGCATTTCATTTTTACAGCCCATGAGCTACATCAGGGTAGGCAAGCATGCTCCACCAGGTGTTTCTGGACCACAGCTCCCATGATGCCACACCAATAGCTATGCTAACTCAGGCTGAGGGGTGTTGCAGTCCAACCATTCTTAGAGGGCCATGTGCTCTCTTTCTTGTTTTTATGTGCCAACACATCAGTTTCAACTACGAATGAGAGACCTCCAAAAGCTCTATACTAAGGAGTTAAACTGAAGTGTCTACAGCCATGGTGTTAGGATCTAGTCCACAGTATCAGGTCAGTAAGCAGTCAGAAGGTACGTCATCCATCATGAGGTGGACTTAAAATCGATCACTCTCTCCATGCCCTCTCGTATAGAAAAAAGAGCTCCATGTCTTAATGAACTTGAAAGAGCTCAGCATAAGATTGGGCATGCTTAGCAATGGCAAAAAATACAAAAAAAGAAAGGCTAATGAGACTTTTGCTTGTTGCATTAACAAAACCACCACTTCCAAACCCATGAGAAATAATCCATCCACTTCATAGCCCTATGCAGTGGCTGCTAGTTCTACGCAATACAGTCAGCCCTCTGTATCCACAGATTCTGCATCCATGCATTCTACCATCCACAGCTTGAAAATATCCCACCCACCCCCCAACAAACAAAAGCAAACCTTGATTTTTGCCATTTGTATAAGGGACACCATTTTACTATGCCTTTGTATATATAATGGGACTTGAGCATCCACGGATTTTGGTGTCACCAAAACTCAGTATATACTGAGAGCCCACTATATACTTTAAGTTGTAAATTTAGGATTTTATCACACAAGGCTAAAATTGCACAATTACGACAGGATAGTAGCATGAATGGGTTCCTGTTATCACACAACTTTGTCATTCTCCCATGGCCCATGTGTGCTCCACTCATAATTAAGCATAACTTTTAATTGACGGGCAAAAATCATCAATAGCCCTCTTTTCACAATTTTGAAAATTGTGCAAAATCATGTCCTGCTGTAATCGTGCAATTACAGTGTGAATGGGCAGTCTTCTTTTCCCCCTCCCTTTTCCCAATGAGAACACATAATTAAACTTCCAGGGGAGAACATAAAGAGGACCAACAGGATGCTGTTTTAGTGAACTGTAACCTTTGCTTGGTAGGTTTTTATGTTTGTTTATGCATTTATTTGTGAAGTTCTTTCATCATGTATTTGGTTTTGGTGTTTTTAACTGGTCACTTCTTTGCACGGAAATAGCCGAACTCTCACCCAAGCAAAATCATGGAAGTAAGAGAAAACTTTTCTTAAAGGCTCATGTGGGGGCCAGCACGAAGCGTTAATACTCTGTCATTAGAAGGGAAGAGAAGTGTTACTATAGCACAAGCTGAAATCCCATTTTTAACCCGCTAGCAGTGATTGCATGATAATTACCTGCTAGTAGTATTGCGCGATTACAGCGATGTGCAATAATTAATGTAATCATGCTGCTGTTTCCACTTTCCTCAATCATGGAATTACAATGTTTTTAGGCGCTAGTCTGTCAACGTCCTAAGAGGGAAACGTGTGGTCCTCCAGCTGGATTGTAACTCCTCTCAGTCCTAACCAGTGTAGGCAATAGTGAGGGATGATGTGAGATGTAGTCTGACATCTGGAAGGCCACGCAACCAGTAAACAAACTGGAAGGAGTTCACAAGAAGGCAATGAAGATGGCCAGGAATGCAGAAAAACTTTCCCCTTCCATCCCCCAAATGAATTTTAGGCCACATCCCCACTACACAAATAATCCAGTTTCAAACTGGATTATTTGCCATGGCTCCTTCCTATGGAATCCTGGGATTTGTAGTTTGGTGAGGCACCAGCACTCTTTGGCAGAGAAGGCTAAAGACCTCATCAAACCACAGGATTCCATAGGAAGGAGCCATGGCAAATAATCCAGTTTCAAACTGGATTATTTATGCAGTGTGGATCTGGCCTTAATAATTTGGCAGCACTGTTTGGTCGAAAAGCAGGATATATATTTATTCAAGTTAAATATTTTTTTTTCTCATTTTAGCACCGCAGAAAGAAGGAGAACTAATCCAAAATTTTATGAGGAGATCCCTGTTTGGCTATTTCAGACCAGAAAATTAAGAAAATGCATTAATCAAGAATTGCCTTTCTGGATCTGATCTGAGGTTCAACTGCCCCAGGAATCAATTTCCAACAGTTTCTGAAAACATCCAAGTAGGGCAGGTCATTGATGGACATAATCTCTTATTCCTTCCCAGCATCTGATCCACACTGTCCTTGAATATCAAACTCCCACTTTGCTGTAACAGCTCATAATCATCAAAAGATTTAACAAAAGCGATTATGATCTAATTTTTTTCAACAACAACAACAAAAAAGAGGACAGCCTGATCATTCTGTACATCCTTTCAACCTACATTCTCTGGAGAAAGGTTGAAAGCTGGTAACTGGTTATCAGCAGGGGAGAGAAGAATTCATTGCATTAAAAAAAAAACTTATTGAGAGAAGGCAAGCATATCCATCCAGCATTTGTTGGATGACTGGAAATAAAAATAGAAATGTAGCGATTATGAACAATATTGTTTTCCGATCGATAGGTTCGTCACCTCACCCCACCCAACTCCATCCTCACTGTAAATCTCACGACAGGCCATCAACTGGATAGACGTTTTCACTGCACTCATCTCTTAAATTCCTTCTGACGATATTAAAGGGGTCATTGGCATATTAAGGGCCAAATTTGCATTCCTTCCATAGGGCAGCCACTTGGTCCCATGGCCTAATTATCCTCCGTTCGGTCAATAAGACATTAACATGCAGCCATGGATGCTGTAACATCTTTGGGAGAAAAGTCACCATAACTTAGAAGATCAGCACTGGTTGGGGGAAAGCAATGAATAATTCATTTCAGTACAGACGCTCTTTTCCCTCCCTCCTTTGGTCAGAAAAAGAGTAGCTGTGGGTTTTCCTTTAAAAAAAATAATAAAATAAGCAAGCCCATAGTGGTTGCGTTTAATGTGGGGCTAATAAAAATTTACTTCAAGTCCTATAGCCAATAAATCCAAAGGGCGTATGAGGGAGTCCAGTAAAACCTGACTTAACATTATGTTAGTGCTATTAACAATATTTATATATATGTCATTTCACAGGAGGTTAAAGCTGGTAAATTATGGGGGAAGCAGGTGAGGTGGGGAGTGTATGAAGGATCAGAGAGGCCAACATCCGTGAATGTGCACCGTCTTTACAATACAGGTGACCAAATATCTGTTCTCTTTATCCTACAGGAATGGAAGATGGCAGAGAAGAATGAAGCTTCTCAGAGACTGGAAGTGATATGAGAGATTGTCAGGCACGGTGAAACACGGCAAAAAAAAAACGTGTCTCAAACTGCTTCAGAAAATTGCAAGGAGAACAGAAAGGATGATATTATCAGATGTCCGCATCCTCAGCTGTTCATGGGGCATAGTGCTGCCACAGACAAGGCTTCCATTTTTCATTGATGGGGACAAGCCACCAATAAAAAGGGACACCTTATTCACCCCTGCGCTACACCCCCAGGACACTGAAAGACGACATTGTCTGATAATGTTGCCCGTTGCTGTTCTTGTTGCAATCGTCTGATGTATTTTTGCCACGTCTGATCATCTCTGTGGTTTCAAAAATGCCTACAGTATGAACTCCAGAGAAAAAGGAATATTCAAAGCCTTTGAGTCAATATACAGTACATCCAAGCCTTATCCGCCATATGCCACTTATCCGTGTTCCTCAAATTTCCATCAACTGCAGAACTGATCGATACCTCCAAATGGCTGAAGATATGTCAAATCCCCCAAACCGCTAAGGTATGCCCACAAAAAAAAAAACAAAAAAAAAACAAACACAAATTTGGGAGAACAAAGAACAAAGATGTGTCCACAGACAGATACAGCCCCCCCCCCCTATCCACAAGAAATACATTCCTGGACTTACCATGTGTAAGTGAAACTGCACTTTACCGATAGGAGCGGAAGTGAAGAAACTGATTGGTCAGATGTGCACAGGGAATGGAGATTACCGGCAAGGCAAAGCCTGGAACTGCCATGTTTTTCCAAAGCCATTGTGTGCTGAGCCTTTTATTTTTCTGTTTATTTTAGCAGAAGGTCTCACACCCGCACCGTGGATTTGCTTTTTAAAAAAATGCTGTACGGCAGCGGCAACAGGTAAGAAGTTTTTAAAATGCAAGTAATTTACTCTTATCCACCAGCTTGATTCACAGGCATGCCTATTTGAACATTAAACACTGATAGCTTCACATACCTGTGATCTTGAAAAAAAAACCCATAGAGACAAATGAAGGCTGCCACAAATTGGCATTACTACGCACCAAACCAAATTTTAGTGCCTTGTATAGACAAGCCCCTGGAATACTGTGTCCAGTTCTGGGCATCACAGTTTTTTCTCATTGATTCACTTTTGCCATCTTGACTACATTTTGATGTTGCCTGGAGAACCTTGTGCCAGTTTTCATCTCTGAAATGTTGGAGGGTATGAGACAGACAGTATGAGGGTATGAGATAGTATGAGAGTATGAAATAGACAGTGTGAGGGTATGAGACAGTATGAGGGTATAAGACAGACAGTATGAGGGTATGAGGCAGTATGAGGGTATGAGACGGTATGAGGGTATGAGACAGTATGAGGGTATGAGACAGACAGTATGAGGGTATGAGGCAGTATTAGGATATGAGACAGTATGAGGGTATAAGACAGACAGTATGAGGGTATGAGGCAGTATGAGGGTATGAGGTAGCATGAGGGTATGAGACAGTATGAGGGTATGAGGCAGTATGAGGGTATGAGGTAGCATGAGGGTATGAGACAGTATGAGGGTATGAGACAGTATGAGGCTATGAGGCAGACAATATGAGGGTATGAGGCAGTATGAGGGTATGAGGTAGCATGAGGATGATGAGACAGTATGAGGGTATAAGACAGTATGAGGGTATGAGGTAGTATGAAGGTATGAGACGGTATGAGGGTATAAGACAGACAGTATGAGGGTATGAGACAGTATGAGGGTATAAGACAGACAGTATGAGGGTATGAGGGTATGAAACAGCATGAGGGTATGAGACAGTATGAGGGTATGAGACGGTATTAGGGTATGAGACAGTATGAGGATATGAGAAAGTATGAGGGTATAAGACAGACAGTATGAGGGTATGAGATGGTATGAGGGTATGAGACAGTATGAGGGTATGAGACAGACAGTATGAGGGTATGAAACAGCATAAGGGTATGAGACAGACAGTATGAGGGTATGAGACAGTATGAGGGTATGAGGCAGTATGAGGGTATGAGACAGTATGAGGGTATGAGACAGTATGAGGGTATGAGACAGACAGTATGAGGGTATGAGACAGTATGAGGGTATGAGGCAGTATGAGGGTATGAGACAGTATGAGAGTATAAGACAGACAGTATGAGGGTATGAGATAGACAGTATGAGGGTATGAGACAGTATGAGGGTAAAAGACAGACAGTATGAGGGTATGAGACAGTATGAGGGTATAAGACAGACAGTATGAGGGTATGAGACAGTATGGCCAGAAGGAAGGAAGGAAGGAAAGAAATAGCTTCTTTTTTTCAATAAACCGTTTTATCCCTTTAGCATCCCATAAAAAATATTTACACACACCAACAGCGAGAAAGCAAAAAAAAAAAAAAAAAAAGAGTTCAGAAGTAGATGTAAAAGATGTTAGCCAAGGAGGGGGCGTTGAAGATCCATGACTAAATTACCAACTTGAGGCAGCTTTTGGCACACTGGAACAAGCTGTCGAGGTGGGTGGAGGGGGAGAAATGTTATTGATGAGTTTTTATTGATTTACCATCACTCCCAGTGTGGGCATTTTCTGGTCTATTATACCAGAGTCACAGCATATTCCCCTCACAACACTAAAGAGGAAATATGGACAGCCTGACCTTGGCAATATGGAGATAATGAAATTCTCCTAATGATTCTTCCAAGAGGCTTTTACAAGCCAACTCTGGATTCCAGCTAGTGCAGGGCTATGCTAATTTGGAAAATCCCTCTTCTGCCTTTTCTTAACTCAAAGTTTGCTGAGCCAAACAACCCACCCCCATTATTATTATTATTATTATTATTATTTCATTTATATCCCACCTTTCCCCCAATAGTGGCACTCAAGGTGGCTTACCACATAGATGAAAAACTACACAAAAACTTCAATAAAAATATAAACAGAAGGAGTATTTACAAAACAATTAAATGTATAAAGTTGAAACTATTAAATGTCATTCAAAGACTATGTACTAACCACAAAATAGTACAGCATTACCATTAAAAGCCCATCCCAGTTTGTTTCTAATATTGTTTGACTTGCTCCCGGAAGGAGAGTGAGGATGGTCCCATCCTCACCTTCCTAGGGAGGAAGTTCCAAAGTCTGGCAGCAGCCACCAAGAAGGCCAAGTCTCCCTTCTTCCCACCAGATGAGCCTGAGAAGGTGGTGTGATAGAAAGAAGGACCTTTCCCAACCCCAAAGATCTTAGCACTCCGATGGACTCATAAATTATGAGATAAACCTTACCCTCTATTAGTGGATGTGGGAACCAGATTGATTTCAGCTGCCATGTTTCTTGAGGTATGATATCCATGTATCAAAGGGCAACCTTGGTCCTCCAAGTGTCTGGGACTTGGCAATGCTGGCAGGGAGATTCTTGGAGTTGTACAAAAATGTGATTTTCCCCCCACTTCTTTGTGGGAGTTATAGTCCAAAACATCTAAAGGGTCAAAGGTTCTTGGCCCTTGGTCCAGACAGTACTGAACTAGAACCAGGGTAGGAAAAGTGTAGCCCCATAGGTTGTAGGCAGCCAACACGCTGTTGTAAAGGTAGGCAGAAAGTCAAGAAGATAAATACAGGTTCTCCCCCACTCCCTTTTTATGTGTGATCATTACCTATGGTTTCACTTACCCACAGTTGGCGGGGGAAAGGTCTCTCTGGGCATCTGGAGGACCATAGAATCATGCTGGAGGTTGTCTCTCTAGGCATCAGGAGGTCCTCCAGTGCAACTCTATGATCACCTTCATTGACCATAGAGTCACAGCAGATGTTGAGAGAGGTGGCCTCTCTAGGCATATTCTAGGCCTTCCAGCATGATTCTATGGCTTCTATGGCAGTTCGCTATCATATGTGGCATCGCATATCTGTGTTAAGTCCTGGAACGTACCTGCCGCATAAGCGGGGGGCAACCTGAATGATCTATTCAAATTGTTCTTAACTCAGCTCAGTTCTGAGGACTTTATCACACCACCCTCATTAATGCTCTTTTGCCAGCATATTTTGTGGCATTTTATACCAGCAAAAGACCCCACCCCTACCAGATTTACCTTGAGCAGCGGCAATGTGGCATCCCCGGCATAAATGGAGCATGAACGGAGCTCCGTTGACTTCCAGGGTTGAGATCTTACCAATTCTTGCGAGAAGGTGCGAGCTCAGCAAATTTTTAAAATTAAGCAAAATAAACACATAAAACATACACCAAAGCACAAAAACACACTTTAAAAATCCCAAGTGAACTGTGGGGGGGGGGGTCATAAAAAGAGTGACCCTGACCTGGCTGTCACGATCTCACCCAGAAGTGTTCTGCCAATTGACACAGTATTCATTGAGCATAAATGGTGCAAAGTTTCAAATGCCGGCAATGCTGGCAAAAAAGCACCATGGGAGAGCAATTGATGGCTTTGCCTGTCAATAAAAAGGAATGGGTTTTGGACAAGATATGATTACAAAAGGATGACATCATCTGGTATGCACACCCTTTCGCAATCATTAGGCATCTGAGCCAACAGTGTGATGCGGCAGCTAAAAAGGCCAATGCGATTTTGGGCTGTATCAATAGAAGTATAGTGTCTAGATCAAGGGAAGTAATAGTGCCACTCTATTCTGCCTTGGTCAGACCTCACTTGGAATACTGTGTCCAGTTCTGGGCGCCACAATTCAAAAAGGATATTGACAAATTGGAGCGTGTCCAGAGAAGAGCAACTAAAATGGTGAAACGTCTGGAAATGATGCCTTATGAGGAGAGACTTAGGGAGCTGGGTATGTTTAGCCTGGAAAAAAGATGGTTAAGAGGCGATATGATAGCCCTGTTTAAGTATTTGAAGGGATGTCACGCTGAGGATGGAGCAGGCTTGTTTTCTGCTGCTCCAGAGACTGGAACACGGAGCAATGGGTGCAAGCTCCAGGAACAGAGATTCCACCTCAACATTAGGAGGAACTTTCTGACAGTAAGAGCTGTTCGGCAGTGGAACGCCCTCCCTCGGAGCGTGGTGGGGTCTCCTTCCTTGGAGGTCTTTAAACAGAGGCTGGATTGCCATCTGTCGGGGATGCTTTGATCAAGATTTCCTGCGTGGCAGGGGGTTGGACTGGATGGCCCTCGTGGTCTCTTCCAACTCTGCAATTCTATGATTCTATGATTCTATGGTCTGATAATGTCCTGAGTCCATTCCCTTTTTATGGGGAGGATTATTGATGGTCTCAGGGTCAATCATGCCAGATTTCTACATACAGTTGTATAAGCTGGACAGTGAAGAAACCTGACAGGAAGAGAATCAACTCATTTGAAATGTGATGCTGGAGGAGGGTTCTGTGGATACCCAGAAACTCCCAAAATACAAATAAATGGGTCCAAGCACAAAATCAAGCCTGTCCTCTCCCTAGAAGCCAAAGTAACTTAACTGGAGTTGTCATACTTTGGACATATCACAAGAAGGCATGGCTCGCTAGAAAAGACAATAATTCTTGGTGAGGTAGAAGGAAAAGAGGAAGAGTGCATTGCAGATGGATTGGCTCAATCAAGGAAGCCATGGCCCTCAGTCTGCAAAACCTGAGCAGGGCCATAGATAACAGCATGACTTCGAAGTCTCTCATTCATAGTGTCACCATAAGTCAAAGTCAATTTAACAACAGTTAATAACAATAACGGCACCAGTGGCAGTACCTGGAGGGTGAAAATTTGGCCTCCAGGTTTGCCAAAGTTGTCTTTCCTGTTCTACCACCCCTGGAGCAGGAGAATGGCATGGAATAACACAGAATCGTAGACTCATAGAATTGTAGAGTTGGAAGAGACCACAAGGGCCATCCAGTCCAACCTCCTGCCACGCAGGAAATCACAATCAAAGCATCCCTCCAAGGAAGGAGACCCCACCACACTCTGAGGGAGTGTGTTCACTGCCGAACAGCTCTTACTGACAGAGAATTCCTCCTAATGTTGAGGTGGAATCTCTGTTCCTGGAGCTTGCACCCATTGCTCCATGTTCTAGTCTCTGGAGCAGCAGAGTTACAACTCTGAAGGCCAAGATCATGGTTGGCATCATATAAATCTCCCCATCTGGAGTTACAATATTGCAATGCACATCTGAACCCAGACACCAAATGAAGACCTGAATGCACAGCCAAATGTCTGTGTGCACCCAGGTACACTGGGCAATACACATCCATGTGCAATAGCACCATGTGTACAACCCTGCTTCCACCAAAGTTGAACTGAATGTGGGCAATCCAGGTTGGATACAAATACCCAATGGTTTTCTTGGAGGAAATGACATGTAAAGGGCACCAAATGAGTTCCAAACTCTTACTCTCAAGGAGGCGCATGCAGGATTGCAAAGTCAGCGCATGACATGGACTGTGCCACCTTCTAGTCTCCAGACATTTCGAGAGGAAGCAATTAAGTCAGTAACAATAGCATTAAATCAGGCCCGGAACCTAAAGCGCGAGTGGAAGCCAAGAGTTGTTAATACCTTTATTATGGGCTCAAATGTATTCATGATATTAAAGATATCACATTTTCTGCCCCGGTGTCACGTTTTAGATGTAGCGTAGATAAATGATATATCACTGGAAGAGATCTACAAAAACCATTAGTAACCATGACATTTTGACGTCAGATTTTTAAAAATTCCTAAGTAATCTTTTTGATTTATGAAATGGTGTCCAGGTTCATCGAGAATGATCTCAGATTTATCACAGCCTGGTTAGAATTATTAATGATTTTCAATTTGTAAATCCATTGCCAGCATGCCCAAAGAAGCTAGCAGGGAAATCAGAGAGGTAGATGACAAGGAAGTGATGGGAGGTGGTTCAATTCATAGTGTGCATGAGAGAGAGAGAATGAAGAAAGGTATTTTCCTCATTCTCATGAACCTGGACACATTTTTCCCTGACTTAACCCTTCCTCATCCTAGCAGTAGTAGAGCTTAGAGACATATTTGGTATCTGTTTCTGAGGCTTGCTGCAGTCCCATACCTTTAAACATTTCACAGATGAAAAATAGGACGTGTAGCCAAACAACATCAGAATGTGGTCAAGATGGTGAGATTTAAAATAAGGAAGAACACATCAGTGAGGAGGTGCTGCAGCAATTTGCTTTTTCCTGAGCCTACTGGGAAGGTCCAGATTCTGCCCCCACCACTCATCTCACCCCATTGAGTTAATGGAGTGTAATCTCCTTTTTGCAGCAATTGAAATAAGCTGAGGACAAGGGCGGAAGTGGGAGGAAGAGGAGAAAGAAACTGGGACATTTTAAAAGCAGCTGGAAATTGGGGGAGCAGAGGATTAATTGGGACTGTCCCTGCCAAATTGGGATAGTTGGGAGGTATGCAGTCCATCCGTTCTTTGCCAGATGCTATTACAGTAGCACCCCCGCATCCGCTGATTTGCCACCTGCTGATTCAATTATCCACGGATGGCGACAGCAGGGGGATTGGACAGGGGGAGGAAGCGGAGGAGGAGTAGATCTCGCTTCCCTTTTCCTTTTACCCCCGGGATTACTCCCACAGGAGGAATGGTGATGTGGTGGCAAAGGGAAGGGAGGATTAGATCCTGCCTCCCTTCTCACTTCGCCCCTCGGAACGCTCCTGGGATCGCTCCCATGGTGGGAATGGTGATGTGGGGACAAAGGGAGGGGAGGAGGCAATCCTGGGGGCAAAAGGAGATGGGGTAAAAGGGAGGGAAGGAGTAGATTTCACCTTCCTTCTCCCTTCCTAGATCCCTTCGTGCAAAAGGGATCTAGGAGTCCTAGTAAACCACAAGTTGAACATGAGTCAACAGTGTGATGCGGCAGCTAAAAAGGCCAATGCAATTTTGGGCTGTATCAATAGAAGTATAGTGTCTAGATCAAGGGAAGTAATAGTGCCACTCTATTCTGCCTTGGTCAGACCTCACCTAGAATACTGTGTCCAGTTCTGGGCACCACAATTCAAAAAGGATATTGACAAATTGGAGCATGTCCAGAGAAGGGCAACTAAAATGGTGAAAGGTCTGGAAACCATGCCTTATGAGGAGAGACTTAGGGAGCTGGGTATGTTTAGCCTGGAAAAAAGATGGTTAAGAGGCGATATGATAGCCCTGTTTAAGTATTTGAAGGGGTGTCACATTGAGGATGGAGCAAGCTTGTTTTCTGCTGCTCTAGAGACTGGAACACGGAGCAATGGATGCAAGCTCCAGGAACAGAGATTCCACCTCAACATGAGGAGGAACTTTCTGACAGTAAGAGCTGTTCAGCAGTGGAACACACTCCCTCAGAGCGTGGTGGGGTCTCCTTCCTTGGAGGTCTTTAAACAGAGGCTGGATTGCCATCTGTCGGGGATTCTTTGATCATGATTTCCTGCATGGCAGGGGGTTGGACTGGATGGCCCTTGTGGTCTCTTCCAACTCTACAATTCTATGATTCTATGATTCACCCCAGGGATCGGCCTCCAGGATCACTCCCGTAGTGGGAATGGTGATGGGGCATTCGCTATTATCCGTGGATTTCATTATCCACAGGGGGGGGGGCTGGAACCAATCCCCCATGGATATGGGGGGTCCTACTGTACCTGCTATTTATATTCCAGAATTCTCATGCTGCTGAGTGGCTTCAGCTTGCACTTTGGACTCAGTTTGCAGCAGCTAAAATAAGCTGAGGGAAAAGGAGGGAAGCAGGACAAGGGGAAAAAAACTGGGACATTTTAAAAGCAACTTTAAAAGTGTGACAACAGAGGAGTAATTGGGACAGTTGAAGGGCAGGCAAACCACTACGGTCTCTCTATAAATATATACGTATCGGCAAATAACTGTGTTGCGCATAGAAAAAATGTATATATCATATGCATACAATGCACTGGTTAAAACATGCTTTAGTCAATGGGAAAATGCAATGAGTATGAACATGCATACAAAAATAGGAATCAATGCAAAAAAATGTGCACATATGGACTATATATTAGCATATATGTGTATCAGGCAGCATGGTGTAGTGGTCTGAGCATTGGACTACAACTCTAGAGACCAGGATTCAAATCCCTGCTTAACCATGGAAACCCACTGGGTGACCTTGGGGAAGTCACACCCTCTCAGCCTCAGAGGAAGGCAAAGGCAAACCCCCTGTGAGCAATTTTTGCCAAGAAAACCCCATGATAGGTTCACCTTATGGTCACCTGAAATCGTAAATGACCTGAAGACACACAACAACAATATATGTGCATATTTCTAGTGCATGCAAAACACACTGCTTAAACAATATGCACACAGATATGCACAGGTATGAACAAATACCCAAAGCAAAGAGATGGATCTTGTCCAATAAAAAGTTGACAGAGTTAGACATGAACCGGACACAGAAGTGTGGAAGAAGAGGATATTTAGAGAGGCGTACATTATAGATGTACACCTTCCTAAAAGATTATGTGCAGTGACAACAACAAAAAATGAGGGAATCGCGCCTCTCTTGCTAGCCACCAAACCACATATTCTAAGCATGACAGGTTGAAACGTTAACAGGGCGACCACAAAGCGTATGCCATCAAAGAGAATGAAGATCAAGAGTTTTAGAGGCTTCTGTTGAAGGGTCTTAAAGTCTTTAAATCACAAGAAAGAAAGCTGAGCTAAGCCAATAAAAAATTGAAGGAGGTGTATTTCTTTGGTCCACAACTTGCTAAAGGCAAAGTGAACAGGGGCGGGGGGGGGGGGAGTAGAAGAGGTTGAGCTTTGTTTCAAAAAAGAGACCTGGCCCCAAACCTATACGTAAGGGAGTTACTATTCCAGATTATACCATTTTGCAACAGTAATTTTGAGCCTAAGGGGTTGTCCAGATAATGAAAATACTCCTCATAGAATTTGCAGAGAATACAATGTGTCCCAACGCAATCCAAATGAGATTTGTGGTATTTGGAAGGAGGAGGGCTAAAAACTCCACAAACCACGCAGTAAAAGGATTCGTGGTTTTCCCCAAAGTTTCCCGGAAAATGTGTGTAGATGTGCATTTTCACACATGTGGATATCCAAATTTGCATCTATACGCATTTTTGCTCTATTGCCCTTTATCAGAGCATAATGAATGGAGATAAACCATCATTATGATAGAGATAAACCATCGTCACTGCAAATGGGCAAAAATGTGCACCCAAAAATGTATATACTGTCGCATCTAGACAAGCCCTTATTTATATGCTTATCCTCCAGGTTAGGGACTGCAGCACTGTCAAAAACCAGAATTGGTTGAAAAGCAGAATCCATGTAGGGAATTGGAGGGAATTATGGCAGCTCGCTTCGGACTGCCTGCACACAAGCTCCTGCACTTGCCTGCTAGTGTGCTACTTGCAAAGTATCTCAGTCAGCTTGGTGAAATTTCTCCCCTCTCAACTCGCTTTGCAAGTAGCGTGTTCAGTCAATCGCAAGCAAACCTCCATAGGCAAGAACTGTCAAAAAAGTGGATTCCTTGTCAAATGAATGGGACTCGTTCTTAATTTTAAAGTGACAAAAGAGAGAGTCGTCAGATAATGAGCCCTCAAAACACCACAATTTATGCCGGCAAAAGATCTTTTCAGGAGGGTGGTCTGATAAAGTCCATACTGCTGCAAGCCAACATTAAAAGTCAGTGTCTGTTCACCATTCTCCCAACAGCACTGCTGCAAAACAAAACAGAAACCCTTTGAGCTAGGACTTTATCAGATGCAACAAATACAGCATCATAATGATGCCTAATGAACACAAAAAGGCACCAATGCCAGACGATGTTGTGCTTTTGCGATTATGTGATGAAAATAAAGCATTCTTTTTTATTGTCGGGCCAAACTGTCAATAGATTGGTCATGGTGAGTGTGTTTGTGTGTATTTTGCCATGATGTGAGAGTGTGAAACTGTGCCCCGTTCTGTTGGCATGATTCCAGCATCAATGGACAATCCTTGCCAGAACACTTCCAGGTGGGAACATGAAAACTGGCCATGGGACGCTCTTTTTATGAACCTCACCATGTTGCAGGCAAATTTTTAAATGTGTTTCACTGTTTGTGTGTAAGTTTTGTTTTTTTAATTTAGCTGTTTTTAGACTTTTAAGTGTGGTCGTGTCTTCCTGCAAGAACTGCCGAGATCACGCTCGGCAGCAAATGCAGAATTACAAGGCTGCTTTTTCACACTATCATGGCAACTTTTGCTATTCAGGGTTCTTTTGCCGGCATAAAAACGGTGTAAAATATGGTGCCAAAATAATGCTTTTAGAGTCTTGTCTGATAAAGTCCCTAGACAGAGGAAGAAGATGAAAATGGACTTCGTGAAAACTGACATGCTCCTGGGTTCCAGCTAGCCATGCCCTTTTCAAGGATACAGGTTATGCAGGGGATATGCAGACTTAAAGCAGATATGTGAAGCTGTGTATAATAGCGAACCACCATATTGTACTATAGAATTGCACCAGGGTCCTAGGAAATGTTTAGAGATGATGCCTCTCTAGGCATCTAGTACAACTCTACTCTATGGTCAACTTCCAGCAGAAGCTGACCATAGAGTCACACTGGAGGACCTCCTGATGCCTAGAGAAACCACCTCCAGCATGACTCTATGGTCCTCCAGATGCCTAGAGAGACTCCCCCCCCCAATTGTAGGTAAGTGAAACCGCAAGTACCAATCCTGCATAAATGGGGGGGGGCGATGTACTCCAATTTGACAATGCAATTACAACCGAGGTCTGTTTCACACTACACAACTATAGCAGCTTGATACCACTTTAAGTGCCATGGCTAAATCCTAGGATTTGTAGCTTGGTGAGGCATGGAAACTCTCTAGCAGAGAATTCTAAACATCTTACAAAACTACAAATCCCAGGATTCTATAGGATGGAGCCCTAGTAGTTAAATTGATATTGGCTATAATTTTGCAGTATGAAAGAGACTCCATCTTTGTTCGGGAGGGGGGTTGCCTTTGCCGTCCTCTGAGGCTGAGAGAGTGGGACTTCCCCAAGGTCACCCAGTGGGTTTTCATGACCGAGCAGAAATTTGAACCCTTCTCTTCAAGAATCCTAGTCCAACACTCCATCCGCTACACCACACTGGCTCTGACCCACATTTAGTAGGGGGGAAATATCTCCATCTCCACAGATCTTACAGGAAACCTGCATACCTGAAGAAAAGGCCCATCTACTTTCTCCAAAGTCCCCCTTCTTAATTGGGCGGGTAAGGACATATAATTAGAGACCTTTGGTGATGGGTTCCCTTCCTCCCCCATCTCTAATCCATCATATCTGCTCCATTATTCAAACTCCATCATATCTGAACAGGCAAGGAGACTCCGGACATCCTTCACAACACTGTCAATATTAACGTCTTTCCAATTAAGCAGTGTTATAATGGCAATCTAATGAGGAACTATGACATACTGGTTCCCTCTCTTAACTTATGATGAAGGACTCTTTCAAGGTACTCCCCATTAATTTATGGCCAAAGCTGACTTGGAATTGCTACATTTATGCAGAGATATAGATTTCATGGGACAAAATTCATTCCATTCTTTCATTCTCATTTTTAACACCCAATCCACACCATCCAAAGTTAATGCAGGTACAGCAACATCATTTGCCTTCTAGTTTTGGATGTCTCTACATTTTGTGGTGCCGTTCTCCAATTTTTAAAAAGTGCATACAAAAATAAAATTAAAATAAAATAAATAAATAAACCCTGTAGAAAACAGCACACAGAAAGGCACCCAAATATTCACACAGGCCTCTAGACAAAGACATTCTCAAACCAATGTGGAATTAAAACAGAAGAATCTTTTGCTATTTAGAAAGAGAGCCAGATTTCTGCATCCACATATATGTAAGACTCTTCCACCTTTAGCACACAATCTCACAATCCCCAGTTCTCAAATGGTGCATCCAGTACCCAACAACATCTATGGAAATTTTGCATATGGCCAGGTGAACACAAGCTGGGATTCATTCACAATTTGCTGCCACAGAATGCAGTGACTAACTCCAGCCTAGAGGTTTTTATGGGGAGATTATGCAAATTCATGGAAGATCAAGTCTGTCCTGAGTCTATGGACTTTATCACATGAGCGTCAAAAAAACGCTGTAATTCCCCAATTGTAGAAAGCAAAAACATATTGGCATGATTACAGTAATTATCACACCTCGCTGTAATCATGCAACACTGCCACTAATGGAAGAACGCATGACTGCCTACTACAGTTTTAAGAATGGGTTTGAAGCTCGTGCTAGAGTAACACTTGTTTTCACATTGCGTTGCAATGATGGAGTATTAATGCTTCGATATGCACCTTTAAAAAAATTCTACTTCCATGATTTTTCTGGTAGGGACTGTCCATTGATACTGTAATCACGTGAACAGACTGGGATGCCGCAAGCACTACCATGAAAAAAAAAACCACTATGTGAGATCAATTCATGCCTTGGCCCATTGATTTAAAAGAATGCTTTTTCCACAGCAGTGGGACACTTGAGGAACATGAGGACAACGACGGTGTGTGATGGGGGGCTCATTCGCAGTGTCCTGTCATCATTATCACACACTTTTTGCAGCATCTGATAAAGCCCATAATCAAGTCAGCAGGGGAAAGAGGATATGAAAGGCCAGAATCTTGCCCTTCCCAGTTGGCTCAGGGAAAAGCAATCTGCTGCATCCTCTCCTAGCTTGTGCGTTCACCCTCATTAATAACTTTTGCCATCTTAACCACATGGGTGCCAGTTTTCACATGTGAGATGTTGGAGGGTATGATTTAACTCCACTTATTTAAGTGTGTTGCGGCAGCAACTTGAATGCCACCTGGGCCGATCTTTCCCCATCCCCGATTGAGCAGGTGGTGAATCTCCCTCACTCTCCGTTCTCCTAAAGAGTCAATAATCGGCCTCCTTTCTTTGAAACCCAGTGCCGCTGCGATTTAAAGCTTACCAGCGCAGACCACAATAATCTCTGCCAGCCTCCGTGGCTCTCAGAACTTCTGCAGGCGCCAGATGAAATGAAATCCTGACAGAGAAAAATATATATTGGCAACATCTCTTGATCCCCAATTCAAAGAGAAAATTGAATCCACATTTCCATGTGATTCAGATGCTAGCAAGAAGTTTTTAATAAACGAAAAGAGACAGGACCTGTAATTTCTCTCCCTGCCTTTTATTCCCCCTCTTTTTCTTTCTTTTTATTTTCTTCTGGCCGGTTACTCTTAGACATCGGAAGGATGCGGGAAGAAGAGAGGGCTGACATGAAGCATTTGTATTTCATTTTGACAAACAAAAGGAACCCAAAAGGAAAGTGGGTTGCAACAAGGGGGCAAGAAAGAAAACAGGCAGAAGACACAGGGCTTGTCTAGACAGTGAAAATAGTCCTAATAGAATTAGCAGGGAATACCTTTTGTCCCAACGAGATCCCATGGTGATTCACCTTATTTCAAAGAAGCGGGAACAAAAACTCCAAAAACTACAGAGCAAAAGCCTTTAAGGCTTTTCATGAAGTTTTTAAAATAATGTGTGGAAATGTGCATTCCCCTTTTGTTTGGACATCACATTTGCATCACAGTGCATTCCCAGATAAGAGTGGAAGAATCCTGAAAAGCTCATACAGGGAGATGTGGTCTGCCACATAATCTGGGCCCAAGATGTTCTTGTCCAACCATATCTGAAGGGCCACAAGTTTCCAATTCCTGCCTTAAAGGGAATTGCACTTTGACCAGAGTCCTTAAAGCAACTCTTCATGAAGTTTGAAAACATGGAACAGGAAATCAGCTCTCAAGTCTTGCTTCCCATGTTTAAATATTTGAAGGGATGTTATACTGAGGATGGAGCAAACTTGTTTTCTGCTGCTCCAGAGACTAGGACACGGAGCAATGGGTTCAAACTACAGGAAAAGAGATTCCACCTAAACATTAGGAAGAACTTCCTGACAGTAAGAGTTGTTCAGAAGTGGAATGCACTGCCTGGGAGTGTGGTGGAGTCTCTTTCTTTGGAGGTTTTTATACAGAGGCTGGATGGCCATCTGTCAGGAATGATTTGGTTGTGTATTCCCGTATGGCAGGGGATTGGACTAGATGGCTTTGTGGACTCTTCCAACTCTATGGTTCTATGATTCTATGATTTCTCCCTATTGGCTACATGGACTGGGACCAATGAGAAGTTTTGGACAAAACATCTGGACCAAAGTACAAGAAAGGATCAGATAGGAGGGGCTTTCCTGTCACTCTCTAAGACTCTAGTTAGCGGTTATCATTCCATGCCAGTTGGGTGAAAAATGGACAAACAGTGTGACCTATAGGATCCCATCACAAGTGGGTTCTCAATTGTCACACAATCAAAGCTGTCCACTTGGGGGATTGTTGTTGTTGTTGTTGTGTGCCTTCAAGTCATTTCTGACTCACAGGGTTTTCTGGGATGGAGAGTGTGTGACTCACTCAAGGTCACCCAGTGGGTTTCCATGGCTGAGCGAGGAATCAAGCCCTGATCTCCGGAGTCCAATTCTCAAACCACTGCACCACGCTGGCTCTCTTGGGGAGGGGGGATTATCCACACACACAAAAAGGAGATTAATATCTGTGGCATTCCAAAAAGCTCATGTGCTATTTAAAGCTGTCCATTCTTACCCTTCTCATGACTTGGCTACTCAGTGCCCTGTCTCCGATTCACAAGACAAACGAGAGGAAGGCCGCGTTTCCAACAATGGCCTCCGAGGGAAGCACCTCCGTGAACCTTCAGCTATTTAGAGACAGGACACAAAAACAGGAAGAGAGGACTCAGAGGCGAACCAATGTTCCCCATGGGAGTCACAAATTTGTCCTCCTCCAAGGACATCTCGTGGGTCAATGGCAATGATGACTAGAGGTCCCCCCCCCTTTAAAAAATTCCTGTTTGGAGCCTTCCTCCTAAAACTTGGTGATTCTCTCACCCATAATATTGCAAGGTTTTCAAAATGGCAATAAAGGGCAGTCAAAATCTCTGATGCATGGGGTTTACAGTCAGGAAGTAGCTATCAAGAAATAAGCATATTGATTCCAGTTAACGTCGTCATGTATTTTCCAGTAAAATTAACATACTGCCCCATTTTCCAAATGTTTTAAGTTGCATTATAGAAATCCATACTTAGGTTCCTTCTTTCTTTCTTTTTTAAGCAGGCATGAACAATCCTGAAACTGTTTTAACCATATCAAAATATGCTTGTCTATTGTGATTAAAATTCAAAATAACATGAACCTCAGATTTGGTTAGATGTACATAACATCTGTTTCTGTCCTCATTCCTGTAACCCAAAATGTGGGACTTTTGCCATCTGATTCATTCTACATAAGGGGCAATCTTTCTGGCCTTCAAATAAGGGACATCCCTTCGAACAGTGGTTCTTAACCTGTGGTCTGCAGACCCCCAGGGGGCTGCAATGTCCTCACAGGGGTCCGCAAAGGTTTAAAGGCTTCTCAACCCACATGACAGGAGTTAAGGCAAAGGCTGGTTGGCTGGCTGACTTGGCCTGTGCATTGGTCTTCACTCTGTTCCAGCCACAAATTTGCAGAAAGAAGCAAGAAAAAAGTCTCCCCTCCCCTCCAGTGCCTGTGAGGGAAGGGTTAATGGCTGGTGTAATTGTATTATTATTATTATTATTATTATTATTATATTGTTAGGGTTTAAAATCTTGAGTTAAGTCTTGCGGGTCCACAGCAACAAAAGATATTTAAACAGGGTCCCTGGTAAATAAAAGATTAAGAGCCACTGTGATAGAATAAGAGAGTCTGGGGTACTGGTTTCAGTGTTGGACTAAGACACTGGGAGACCAGAGTTCAAATTCCCACTAGGTCAGAGAAAGCCATTGGGTGAGCTTGGGCAAGTCCCACTCTCTCAGCCTCAGAGGAAGGCAAGGGCAACCCCCTTCTGAACAAATTCTGCCCAAAAAAACCTCATGATGGGTTCACCTTAGGGTGACCGTAAGTCAGCAAAAACTTGAAGGCAGGGCCGGTTTAAGGCACCGGCAGCGTCAGCATCCGCAGGGGACCCCATCATTGTGGGGGCCCCCATAGTAGTAACCCTCCTCCTGCAAAAACAGTATTAGTAATAATCTGAATATCCTGTACTGAGATTAGCTTAGGTTGAGTTAGGTTACATTGACCTGAGATAAACATATGGGGCCCCAAAGATAAAGCATTGCAGGGCCCCTCAAAATTCCTTAAACCGGTCCTACTTGAAGGTACACAACAACAACAACTTACAATAAGGGACGCCTAAAAACCCAAATTGCCCAGAAGGCTACCCATGGAAAGATCCCAGGGCTCTGTTCTGACTTGTCTCTGTATACCGGCAGCCCCTGTCACCTCAGCAAAGTATATATAATATACTTTCATGTGTACTAATCACAGTCATAGTAATCATACAATCTGATGACCTCAGAGTCTGGGCAGGCTTTTAGGGGGAGATACCATTTGTCAGGTAAGCTGGACCTAAGCTGTATAGGACTTCCTATAGTGCTATTATTCCATTTTAACTGCTATGGCTGCCTCCTGTGGAATCCTGGGATTTGCAGTTAAGGGAAGGACAATTAGAACTCTCTGCCAAAGAGCTCTTAGACTTCACTAAACTACAAAGCTCAGGAGTCCACAGGAGGCAGCCATAGCAGTTAAAAGGGGAATAATAGCACTATAATAGTTTAGTGTAATAACCAAGACGTCGCTTTGAAATTGAGCCTGGAAACAGACAGGCAAGCAGTGCAGCTGTTGGAGTATGGTCCCTGTAACTGGCCCTAATTAACATTAGAGATGGAATGAATATTCAAAATGGATCAGAAGAATCCTAAATATACACTGGACTGACTATGTGACGAATGTTGCTGTCCTTGAGCAAGCAGGGATCACCAGCATCGAGGCCATGATATTGAGAACACAGCTGCGCTGAGCAGGGCACATTTATAGGATGGAGGACCATCGCCTCCCAAAAATAGTACTCTACGGTGAACTCGCCATGGGTCGGCGTAAAAGGGGTGCTCCAAAAAGGCGACACAGGGACTCCCTGAAACAACATCTCAGGCTCGGCCAAATTGATCACCAACAATGGTCCACCCTGGCCTCACATCAGGAGGCATGCAGACGCACTATCCACAATGCTGCAGCCTTATTTGAGAACTCACGCCGAACAAGTCTTGAAGAGAAATGACAACGCAGAAAGAATCACAACCCAGAAACATCACCCAAGGAGACCTTCTGCTGTGCTTTCTGCAACCAGACTTGTTTATCTCGGATTGGCCTTTTAGTCATCAGGATGAGTCCTTCCTGAATCTTTGTTTGCGAAGAAAAGCCAGAGAGACACACACACACACACACAGACTGACAAGAATTTTCAGTTTGGGATTTATTCTGTGCAAAATCTATCTGCGGTGGTGCAGTGGTTAAATGCCGGTATTCAAACAATTTCGAGGAAAACTCCTTTGTTGTTTCTTTTGATAAATGCTGGTATTGCAAGGCACAATGTTGTGAGTTCGATCCTGTGGGGCTCCAGGTTGACTCAGCCTTCCATCCTTCCAGTCAGTAAAATGAGTCCCAGCTTGTTGGTGGCAATTAGCTAACACATTGTAAACCGCTAAGGGAGTGCTTAGCTCTATAAACTGGTATAGAACTGTGTTATCACTATTGCTATTGTGCAGAAAACAGCATTTTCGTGCCCAGGAAATGGCATTTTTTGCTAGGAAAATAATATTTCTATGCAAAATTATTATTTCCTGTGTGGGATTATTATTTCCTGTACAATAAAGGCTGTTTTCTGTGCAAAACTAACAGCATGTGAGTTTTGCACATAATAAGTCTCGAATTCCAGATAGACTTCACAACTTGGGTGAGTTTGGAGACTTTCTCCCCATGGGAAGAAAATGGCTAAAAATCACTTGTTGCTTCCTGTAAGAAGAAACGTGGTGAAAAAGAACATCCCCTGTTAACATGCAGAGCTAGGGACTGAGTACCTATGCTGCGCAACCCTTGTGTTGAATGGCAACTTTGTGCGATGCACTAAGATGTGAAGTGTGCAGTGTGCTTCCATGTGCCATGTGCAAAGCATACACATCCAACTTAGTCCACAGTGCACCTCCACAAGCAACGGAACTTGTGTGCACAGTTCACCTGCCACAGCCTTTAAATGAATGGGGCTGTTCCATATGAGCAACCACCTCTGTAGGGGAATCTCTCTCTCTCTCTCTCTCTCTCTCTCTCTCTCTCTCTCTCTCTCTCTCTTCTTCACAATTGAAGATTCAGGAAGGACTCATCCCGCGCTTTCTGCAAGCCCGCTGATGACTAAAAAGGCCAATCCAAGATAAAAAAAAAGTCCGGTTGCAGAAAGCACAGCAGAAGGTCTCCTTGGGTGATGTTTCCAGGTTGTGATTTGTTCTGCGTTGTCGTTTCTCTTCAAGACTTGTTCGGCGTGAGTTCTCAAATAAGGCTGCAGCATTGTGGATAGTGTGTCTCCATGTACACATGTGTAAAATGCCAACAGGGTTCTGGCCAAGGTTTCACATTCCAACAGGCCACAACTCTGTATTTTGCGGGGTGGTTAGTAGAAGTCTGAAGCAGGAAAGAAATCCAGCAAACAAGGGAAGAATTTTGCTTATGGGCTGTGTTGGCTACCCAAGATGAAAATCACTCAGCAGCGAAATGCAAAGCCCTTCTGGTGAGAAATCTTCTTTCCAACACATCCAAGCACATGTTTTAGTAACTTTCTAGGGACATTTATAACATGCAAGTGGATGCATTTCTGCATATATGGGCAGGAAATTTAATTAGATTTCTCCCTCTCTCTCTTTCTCTTTTGGGGGGAAAGATATGTGTGGATGGCTTTTGTGTTTTTTCATTTTGTATTTGGGGTGGGGGTTTGTGTCATTTTGTTGTGGTGGCTCAAAGCAATTTCTCTTTTGGGACGTGTCTAATATCACACAGCTTCGGAAATACATCAAAGTGAAATTCGCAGAATAGGATCCAAGGTTTTTTAGAGCTGTGGGAAGGGAAAGGAGAAAAGCTAACATACCTTCCTTCACTGGAGTCGTGTTTTTTCATAAGTACTCCCTTTGGATTAATAAACTAAGTTTTCATCTGTGAGTCAGTGGTCTTATGCACCATCCATAATAGCGGCTTCACCTTCTGAATTAAAGCAAAGCTGCATTGCAAAGAGAATGGTATGAAGGTCAGGGGATCAGACAAGAAGTCATTCTTGAACTCCAGATCAATGATCCACACACACAAAACCCCACACACAACATCCTTGGTCCACACTGCACAAGCTGGAGGCAGGCTTCTGGAATCCACATATAGCCAGGCAACTGCTGACAGACACAATGCCTGCACTTCCAAGTCTTTTTCTTCTACTGATTTCTTAGAATCATAGAATGATAGAGTTGGAAGGGACCAGAAGGGCCATTTAGTCCAACCCCTTGCCATGCAGGAATACATAGCTAAAGCACTCCTAAAAGATGCCCATCCAAAGTCTCTTTAAAGACCTTCAAAGATGGAGAGTTCACCACCCTCCAAGGCAACATATTCCATTGTCAAATAGCTTTTGCAGCAAAAAGAAAAGTTCTTACTAGTATTTTGATGAAATCTCTTGGCTACAGTCTCCCTTTTGATTAATGACAGAGCCAAGGTGTAGAAAATCTATAATTTCAATGTCTTCATTATCCATTTTTAAAGTTAAGGAACTCCTAGAAAAATGCACAGGTGTCAGATGTGTGCAAAACTAGCATAAACACACTTAAACTGGTGTAGTGAATACATATAAGCAAAGTGCATGATTGAAAAACACAGGTAAAAATGCAGAATTTTTCAAAAATTAGCTGAAATACAGGTTGCCCTCTGTATCTGTGGAACCAATATCCATGGTTTCAGTTATCCACAGCTCAAAAAATAGGGACACATACCATAGAGTTGCTCTGAAAAATGCCTAGAGAGGCATCCTCACTAGGCATTGCTAGGTCCTCCAATGCAACTCTATGGTATGTTTGTAGAGGAAGTCCTTTATTTTAATAGAGTTTGCTATTATCTGTGGTTTCACTTACCAACAGTAAGTCCAGGAACATACACCCTGCAGATATTAGGGGCAGGCAACCAGTATTAAAAAGGATGATTTTATTCTGAATTTTTTTAATGAATTCAGAAGGGAAAGGAGGAAGTTAGGATTTGATCAATGTCCACATTCCTCCTCTGGCATTCAAGGTAAACATTCTCAAAAGATGCAAAACAATTGACAGCATTGGAGACCCATGAGAAGTTGTTCAGTTGGCAATCTTTGTGAACTTTGTATTCCCCCAGATTCTGCAAGACTGAGCCATGGTTTCACTCTGGAATCCATACTGTTCAGAACCTTATAAGCAAGTGTGTACCTTCCCAATATAATGTGCACATTGGGGGGGGGGATGTTTGTTTTGGCTCATAAAATGCACGTAGCCAAAATTTTGGTTGTGCATTTGCTTCCACATTTTGTGTCCTTGCCTCAGCTGTGCAACATTGCCATTCAGCACAAGGATTGCGTAGCACAATCAGTGCACAGTTGGAATCCTAGAATCATAGAATTGTAGAATTGGAAGAGACCACAAGGGCCATCCAGTCCAACTGCCACACAGGAAATCTTGATCAAAGCATCCCCGACAGATGGCCATCCAGCCTCTGTTTAAAGACCTCCAAGGAAGGAGACCCCACCACGCTCCGAGGGAGTGCATTCCACTGCCGAACAGCTCTTACTGTCAAAAAGTTCCTCCTAATATTGAGGTGGAATCTCTGTTCCTGGAGCTTGCATCTCTTGCTCCGTGTTCCAATCTCTGGAGCAGCAGAAAACAAGCTTGCTCCATCCTCAACGTGACACCCCTTCAAATACTTAAACAGGGCTATCATATCACCCCTTAACCATCTTTTCCCCAGGCTAAACATACCCAGCTCCCTAAGTCTTTCCTCATAGGGCATGGTTTCCAAACCTTTCACCATTTTAGTCACCCTCCTCTGGACACGCTCCAGTTTGTCAATATCCTTTTTGAATTGTGGTGCCCAGAACTGGACACAGCAGTCTAGATGAGGCCTGACCAAGGCAGAATAGAGTGGCACTATTATTTCTACATGTGGTGATTTACACTATGCCTCTTGGCCTGCGTAACATGGGGAATGGCTACATTTTAAAATGTATGCACAAAAAAGGTCTATGTTTAGAGAACTGTGCACAGGAACATGTGTGCATTTATGTGTAGACTTTAAAGACAAAATTCACAAGTTACGGGGGAAATGAGAAGATAGTCTAATGTAAACATAGAAAGCTTTCACCTAGTTCCCCCAATAACTAGATACAACTCTTAACTTTGAATTCCAGCAAGCCTTTATGGGTTCTACTTTGTTTTTTCTACTGGGAACTTGACATACACCAGTGTGGAAGTGTGGCCATCACCCTGAGTTGACTTGGTGAAGATGCTGTACGTTGTTATAAGTGAACCAGCAAGAGTAAGGGCAGCAGATCCTGATCTTTCTCTCTACAATGGCATCTTAACATCCTGATGTATCAATAGAGTGGGGAATATAAGTTACTCTGGTGTAGTGGTTACAGTGTTAGGTGTGAATTTGTGAGATCCATGTTCAGTTGCCCACTCAGCCATCGAACCCTAAGAATGAGCTTGGGCCAGTTTCTCTCTTCCAGCCTGATCTTCCTCACAAGGTTGTTGGGAGGATGAAGCTCCACCAGAGGAACAATGGGACATAAAGTTAATAAGTTGTAAGGTTTTTCAGCTCCTTACTAACATCTTTACCTTCAACTACGATTTCCTATCTAAACATTTCCTGTCCTTCTTTCTAGAAAGTGATCTCTCTCATAGCCCCTTTTCAGCCTCTTGCATGGGTTAAAACACTTCTGTATAAGCAGAAAACTGCTCATCCGAAATGGAAAAGTGCTCATCAGAAATATTTGTTTTTAATCCTTCCTTTTAAAGGTTCTCCTGCTGCAACCTTTTTAAAAATATATATATCCAGGCATTAAGTATGCATTAAAGTATATAATCATGATTACGATTAGCATTATTCTAATTCATGGAAGTGGACAATAACAGTGCAACCGCTTGGATAATCTGTAGCAGATTGCCAGAGGTCTTCTGTCTGTGATAGGTTCACCATAAGTCAGAAACTGACTTACTTTAAGTAACTAAAGTACAATAAATAACTTTCCAAGCAATAGGAGTGGGAGGTCTGGAAACTATGCTCTATGAGGAGCAGCTTAGGGAGCTGGGTATGTTTAGTCTGGAGAAGAGAAAGTTAAGAGGTGACACGATAGCCATGTTTAAATATTTGAAGGGATATCATACTGAGTATGGAGCAAGCTTGTTTTCTGCTGCTCCAGAGACTAGGACATGGAGCAACAGGTTCAAACTACAGGAAAAGAGATTCCACCTAAACATTAGGAAGAACTTCCTGACAGTAAGAGCTGTTTGGAAGTGGAATACACTGCCTCGTAGTGTGGTGGAGTCTCCTTCTTTGGAGGTTTTTAAACAGAGGCTGGATGCCCATCTGTCTGGAATGATTTGATTATGTATTTCTGCATAGCAGGGTGTTGGACTAGATGGCCCTTGGGGTCTCTTCTAGCTCTGTGATTCTACTACACCTGACCAAGTGGGGTCACACACACCTCACTCTTGTCTTATATTGATGGCCCACACAACATTTAATCCCACAACCTGAATGCCGCTCCATAAATTGCCTGTGAACTGTAAAGGGCTTAATGACCCCCAGTATGTTACGCAAAAAAAAAAATGGCCAAAATGATATCAAACCATTGCCAATTATAAGTGAACCAATGATGGGGGATGATGGATCTTGTTTTAGGGGGTGAAAGTTCTCATTACAAGTAAGCAACCCAAAGAGGTTCAGTGGATTCCAAATGGGCCATCAGAGTTGGGTGCTGGTCTGTACAACTCATCTGAAGTTGTGCAGGTTACCCCCGGAGTTCTCAAACTGCCCTAGGGCTTCGCACCTATGTTCATGCACACCACTTTTAGGATTCAAACCCTTCTCCCTCTCCTAATAATAATGCACCTTGGCAAGATGTGGGGTGTGTGAGAGATTTTTTGATGTAGAGATTCACACCTATCTATGAAGTAAGCCCCAGATGGAGGAAAAAGCTGTACAGGCATAATGAGAAAGAGTTGGATTTCTCTCTGGCCTTGATAATGGTGCTGATTTAAGCCACAGAAAGAGGTAATAACCAAGGGAACCTGGGATCGTTTTGGCTTCATTGCTTTGCACAAGGAAATATTTTCAGCCTCATTTAGAATGTCAGCCTTTATAAAGGGGATCCATACCTTCAGCGGGTGACTGCTCACACAGGTAGACCCTGGACTGGGGACTCGATAGCATCGTACACTCCAGTGATCCCTACTTCCCAGGTAAAGTCTCGATTTTTCTGGCATTTCTCTGGATTAAATCATAAAAACCTTCCACATATTTGTGTAGGGAGAGTAGCTATAATCATATAGTGGGACAACTCTGTCTGTAGCTGTGGCACAACCAGTAGCATATGATAGATATGATGCCAGATTCAGGCTCCAAGTCCCTGTTCTAGTGATCGAATATTGGCTGAAAATGTATTTACACATCTGGGTTTGCATTCTGCTTGGGACTTACGTCTTCATAAATGGCCTTACATGTGTGTAAAATTGAATAGTTTTGCAAAATTGATATTCCCCTAGGGGCTGCTATGATGCTACAACATACAGGTATCTGTTGTGCCATGGTAGCCAGTGGAGTGGCTGATGTGCCACAGCTGAATTTGCAATGGACACCCATGGGTGCTCCTCAATGCACATCAGGATACCAGCTAGGACGTGCCCCATGTGCACTAGAGCATGTTTGAAGGTGCCCAGATAAGCAATTTACTAACAGGGTTTTCATTGTGTTTCTGCAATGCAGCTATAGCTTTGTAAAGTTACAAAACATTGACTGTAATGCAGGATCTCGAGCATATATTTCAAAGTTTTATTTTATCCAGATTTACCATTGAGTACCTCTAGTGACTGCACACCCCAGGAAAGTGTGTGTGTGTGTCTATGTCTGTGTGTGTAAGGATTTTAAAGAATGTTTTACAACTGTCATTTTCACTTTTATACTTCAGTTTGCTTATTCTTTCTAACATGTCACACCAGACTTTGGGTGCTGCATCCATGACAGAGAATGAATCAGTTTTACTTATACATCAACAATCAATTGTATATCGTATCATTACTAATGGCTGCAAGCTGGGAAACAAGAAAATATAGGAAATCAATGAAAGGACTCAACATTAGAATGTTGTTGTTGTTGTGTGCCTTCAAGTTGTTTCCAACATATGGAAACCCTAAAGCGAACCTATCATGGGGTTTTCTTGGCAAGATTTGTTCAGAGGGGGTGTCATGCCCCGTGAGACTGATGAGGGTATGGAATCAGAGGAGGAGGAGGAGGAGGTAGGGAACAGCCCTAGGGACCCTGGCAAAGGTTTATCTACACCTGTGCCAGCAGCAAGCCCTGCCAAGCTGAAGGCTCAAGCAGAGGAAGAGCCTAGTCCTAGCAGGTTGGCACCAGTCCCAGCAGAGAGCCCTGCCAATTCAGATAAGGATGAAGAAGAGGAGATAGACTTACCTCCACCATCATTCAGCCAGCAGCAGTCCCAAAAGGAAGCTCAGAGAAAATTGCTGAGGCTTTGTCAGAAGCATCTGCTCATGAAGGAGCACCTGACAAAGCCTTGATAAATATATATACTCTTTGGGAAACTATGCAGGCTTTGTCAGAGATCAACTGATCTTCCTGGAGAAAGCTTCCTGCCAATTTAATTGCCTTGACTCCTGTTGCCTTGACTTGTGTTTAGATCTTGGACTGTTCCTGACTACACTGTTGCCTGACCCTGTGGACCCACAGACCTACTTCTGGACTACGCTGCCTTCCATAAGCTTTGACCCTTGGACTGTATTCTGGACTCTTCTCTGTGTGCCTTTCTGCTTGAGTGCTGCTGCTCAAGAAACTGAACCTTGCTTGTTTCAAACCTTATCTGACTCCACTTAATTGACTTTGCTATCACTGAGAGTTGGCTGCTTTCCTGGTCTTTTGAGCTTTATCTTGGTCAAACTCCCAAACTGTGTATTAATTGACGGTAACTCGCTGCTTTCCCAGACAGGGGGTTGGCCTTTGCCTTCTGAGTCCAGGAACATATCTCCCTTCTCTCTATTAAAATATTAAATGTTTGGCATGATCATTTAGAGCCAGTTACTTATTAAAAGCTTGTCCCAATATAAATGTGTTTGTTTGCTGTCAAAAGGCCAATGGGGAGGGAGAAAGTCTTCCTGGGAAGGGCATTCCATAACCTAGGACAAGCGTGGGGAACCTTTGGCCTTCTAGATGTTTTGGACTACAATTCCCTTAATTCCACACCACTGGCCATGCTAGCTATGATGTGTGCGAGTTGAAGTCCAAAACATCTAGAAGGCCAAAGGTTCTCCACCCCTGACCTAGGAGCAATCACCAAGAAAGCCCTCTCCTGTGTCCCCACCAAATGTCAAAGTGGTGGAGCCAATAGAGCAGTGAAGCAGGTGGAGCAGATTTTGCGCCCTCCATCCCAAATCAGGGGTGGAAGCAGCTGATGGAGATGTTGAGGAAAGAGACCATATACTTTCACTTGAATTCCTAATAGAGACACTGGGGAACTGTGGAGCCTCCAGACACTGCTGGACTCTAGTTCCTTCCAGCCCATGGTGAGAGATCATAGAAGTAGTGGTTCAGTAACTTCCAGAAAGTTACAGGTGCTCCAAACTTGCTTTGGAGGTGGTGCAGAATCCCAGGTACAGCCAACTGAAAAGCATCTTCTCAATCAGCACCACTACCACCCCACCATCCCTCTGATGAGCCAGTATAGCCTCTTCTCCTCCCATAAGGAGTTGGGGCTTCAGAGAAGGGAAGGGGCTTTAGGAAGTGGGTAGGGTCAGTGGGAACTTCCAGAATCCTCTCCCTCTTGGAATACACTGCCTGAGAGTATGGCGGAGTCTCCTTCTTTGGAGGTTTTTAAACAAAGGCTGGATGGCCATCCATTGGGAAGGCTTTGATTGTGTATTCCTGCAGTAGAGGGGGCTGGACTAGATGGTCCTTGTGGTCTCTTAATAATAATAATAAATAATAAAATTTATTTATATCCCGCCCCTCTGCAAGCAATCGGGGCGGCTTACAATGATAAAATGGTAGACAGTATAAAACAACCCAAAATCCCTCCCTCCCCTTAAAACATTATTAAATTAATGCAAGTTAATTTCTGCAAGTCTCTTCCAACTCTATGATTCTTTGAAACTGAATTTTGGAATTGGTGTTGAGTTCAAGCCCACAAGTTGAAGATTCCCATCTCCTGGCTTTCATCAGTGGTGAGAGTGGGGACCCCAATGGAGGGTATATCCAATAGAGAACCACCTTCTCAACCATAATTCCCAGTCCTATTGCATGGTTTCTCTCCACAAGGAGGTATGGCATCAAAGAAAGTGGACAGGCATTGGGTGCTTCAAACAGGCCAGCTTTTGACTCTTAGTAGGCTAGATTAAGCCCACAGTTTCCAAGTTCTCATCCCTTGATCTTCAGCAAACAGTGAAAGCATTGACCAAACAGTGATCCACCATCTGAAAATAAAAGTGGTAACGATCACCTAATAAGGGTGCCCCAACTTTACCCAACAGGCAGCAGATCCTGTCTGATCTTGGAAGCTAAGCAGGGTCAGCCCTGGTTAGTACTTGGATGGGAGACCGCCAACAAATACCAGGTGCTGTGTGTTGTTATTTCAGAGGAAGGAACTGGCAAAACCACCTCTAAGTATTCCTTGCCTAAGAAAACCCTAGGAAATCCATGGGGTTGCCATAAGTTGGCAGGCAACTTGAAGGCACACACACACACACACACACACACACACCTTTGCCAAAAGTGAAGCAGAACCTGTGCATTATGAACAATAGAGGGAGGTGTGAAAATACATTTCCATTCTCCCCCAAGTATGAATAATAGAAAGAGCAAACATACCAAAGCCATATTATGGCGACACAGTGACTGATTTCCCCTCCCAGCATCTATTATTGCTTTTGCCTCATCTTTACCTGAAATTAGTCATTTAGAATCTGTACTTTTTTTTTAATACAGCGAAGGGTAGAAAGGGGGGGGGGGAGAAAAGAATATCATTGCACCAGCGGAATTATAAAAATTTAATATGCTCCTGGTAAAATGAAAAACGAGCGCTTACGATATTGTCTAACACTTTCAAATGTGTTTATTAATTCATGTTTTAAATCATAAGTTTCGCTCTGCAACAGGAGCCGGGGCTGGCAATAAGCAAGTTTTAAAATATTAATGAATAAACAATAATTCCTCTATTGAAATATATAACATGCTTCTTTGAACAATGCAACACTGAGTAATAAATCAACGGCGGCAGAAAATTGCATTTCACATTTAATACAACTTGAACTCTGCCTCTCCCCCTCGTAGGTTTTTTTAAAAAAAAGATATAAATGATATCTTTTTTGTTTAATTGGCGTCAGCTCCGATCTAACAGATTGCTAATAAAATTTTGGATTTCCATATTTAATGATGCATAGTCCCGTGACACTGAGTTTTATCCGGGGAAAGGGAAAGGGGGAGCAGCTTTTTAGTATCTAAATAGATAGCATTAATGGGTGATCATCCATTGTAGAAAAACTTCTACAATGTAGAAGGTGTAGCTGTGGTTGGATTCTTGGATTTGTCCAATCTGGTGCATTGTGGGGCATGACTTGTCCAATGCCCAGACACTATCCAAATTATAGTCATACTTACCTGAAGACTTGGTTGGAGTTTAACTTTATGAGACCCTTGGATCTTTAAGATCATCTGGAGAGATCCTTCTCTCTGTCCCACCACCTTCCCAGGTTCATTTGGTGGGGTCAAGGGACAGGACCTTCTCGGTGGCTGCTCCCAGATTTCTGAACTCCCTCCCTAGGAAGGCCAGAATGTCACCATCCTTGCATTCCTTCTGACAGCAAGTCAAAATATTTTTATGCTGTCTGGCTTTACAAAACTGACTGGATTAGAAATTTAAACATGGCGTGGTGCTGTTTTTAAGGTTTGTATGTTATGTTTTTGTGCTTAATGTTTTAACTTCATCAATTGTTTAATTGCTTTTTTTTCTTCAATATTTTTATTGATATATAAAATAAAATATTCAACATAAACAAAACATAACATATCAACACCTCTCCAAACAAACCCAAAAATAAAACAAAAGACATACATATACACATATATAACATTCCACTTCCCCACCCATACCGCTCAATCATTCTACTTCTAACATTAAATTTCCTATCTGATCTTTCCATGATTACTTATCAACATCTTATGTTTCTTTACTCTTTCATTATACAGGAAGATTAAGTTTCACCTTTATTTCCTGATTTTTTTTCCATTATTCAATCTACTCTTCCCCCCACCCTTCTTCTTGTTGTTCTTGGTGCAATTATATATCTGTTTATTCAATCTTTAAAAATTTCTAACTTTGTTATGAGGACAGAAATAATGTTAGATTTGGTTTTAATAGAACTGGTTTATGTTAATAACTTTTTCTTCTTATTTAGGGATTGTTGCCATTGTTTAATTGTTTTTAAGTAACTTATATTTATACTTTTATGAATGAATTTGAATAGGTTTTAATTGGTATTCTTTTAAAATATGTTGTTTGGCTTCCTTGAGTCCCATTATTGGGGCAAAGCCATGATGATGATGATGATGATGATGAGTCCTTCTGAATAAATGTGCATCAGCTTTCACAGCTGGTTTTTGTTTCTCAGATTTTAAAGTTGGAGGAAGTTGTCTCTATTTGTTGTTATGAGCTTTGGGTCCACTCTGACGTGTAGCAACTGTATCCTCAGATTTTCTTGGCAACATTTTTTTAGAGACATTGGCTATGGCCTTTCTCTAAGGCTGAGAGAGTGTGACTTGCCCATGGTCACCCTGTACATTTTCATGGCTGATGGATATTCAAACCATGGCTTCCCAGGGCTGGTCTACACAGTGAGAATACTCACCTTAGAATTCACAGAGAATACAATCTGAAGGCGATTCACAGTATTCAGAGGGAGGAGGGGCTAAAAACTCTACAAACCATGCAGTAAAGGGATTCGCAACTTTCCCTGAAGCTTCCTACAAAATGCGCATAGATGTGCATTTTCGGACATGAGGCTGTCCGAATTTGCATCGTTGAGCATTGTTGCTCAATTGCCTTTTTATGAGTGTGTGCGCCTGCTCAATACAAATGAATGTCTCTCTCTGGCTTTTCTTCACAAACGAAGATTCAGGGACTCATCCCACGCTTTTTGCAAGCACGCTGATGACTAAAAAGGCCAATCCGAGATAAACAGGTCCAGCTGCAGAAAGCACAGCAAAAGGTCTCCTTGGGTGATGTTTCCGGGTTGTGATTCTTTCTGCGTTGTCATTTCTCTTCAAGACTTGTTCGGCGTGAGTTCTCACATAAGGCTGCAGCACTGTGGATAGTGCATCTCCATGCCTCCCAATGTGAGGCCAGGATGGACCACTGTTGGTGGTCAATTTGGCCAAGCCTGAGATGTTGTTTCAGGGAGTCCTTGTATTGCTTTTTTGGAGCGCCCCTCTTACGCTGACCCGTGGCAAATTCACCATAGAGTAGTATTTTGGGGAGCGATGGTCCTCCATCCTAGAAACGTGCTCTGCCCAGCGCAGCTGTGTTCTCAATATCATGGCCTCAATGCTGGTGATCCTTGCTTGATCAAGGACAGAAATATTCATCACATAGTCAGTCCAGTGAAGTCCTCGAAATGAATGTGAATGGATGCAAATAGGCATGGAAATGTGAAGGCAAATCAACTTAGCTGCGAATGAGTAAAAATATGCACCACTCGCAGTAAATGGTTGCATCTAGACAAGCTCCCAGAGACCTAGCCCAGCATTCAAATCACTCCATTTCACTGGCTTTTCTAAGTTGTCTTCATCCCTGCTCATAATTGTCTGTCCAGTCGGTATTCTCTACATCTATCTCAAGGCCCCCAAATGTGAGATGGAGTCCTGTTGTTGAGTTTCTATACCATAATCCAACTTATGCTATCGTAACACAATTTTCAGTGATAGCAGAAACATTGTTTACCAATGAGAAGTCAAAGACTTTCATGTCCAGCATCCATAGGTTTTTCTTGGTTCTTTTCCAGGCTGTGAGGCCATATTCTGGAAGAGTTTATTTCTGATGTTTTGCCTGCATCTGTAGCTGGCATCTTCAGACACCCGGGAACTGGAAAACTCCAGACCAGGAAAGCACATCTACTCTGTTTGTCAACTTTCTTGTTACGATGCAGAGACACAGAAACCATACCACACTTTCTCACAGCAACCATTCTCTGAAGATGCCAGCCACAGATGCAGGCGAAACATCAGAAATAAACTGTTCCAGAACATGGCTTCACAGCCCGGAAACAAAACCAAGAAAAACCTATTGTTTGCCAACTATGCAAAAACCAAAATCCACCCACAAACCCACCTTTTAAGTGACACAGCTCCCCCATTAACACAGCCATTTTTAAGTTGCTGGAGAGTGGGGAGATCAATGGAGATGCATCCTGCCCTTTTCCTGCAGCTGGACACACTGAAAGAACGTCATCTGCGGGGACCTCCTGAGGAGGAAAATAGCTGGATGTGTCTCCACTGATCTCCCTGCTTTCCAGTATCATAGAAACAGTCGTGCAGGGAAGGGGCTTTGTCACTGAAAAGGTGGGTTGGTGGGGGTAGCACTGGGAGATGTAGCCAGGGCCGTTTTAACCATACCACCAAATCCGCATTGGCGGGGGGGCCCAGCCACAGGGGGACCCATCCTAACCGGCTCTGGTGATCTCTTTCCTTTCCTCCCTCTGCCCCCACCAAGCAGGACAAGCTGCTGGGAGGAGAGCGTCAGTGGCTGCAGGAGGAGAGGCCCGGAGGCAGCAGCAGCAGCAGCGCCCGGGCTCAGGCTGAACTGCTCCAAGCCCAGGGGTGGGGCCAGGCTGAATGAGAGCGGGAAGCACTGCGCCGGGAGCTGGCATGCTTGGAGCAAGCAGGTGCTGAGAGTCTAGAGCTGCGCTGATTCCTGAGCTGCGGGGCCAGCTGGAGAGCCTCCACGGCCAGCAGACTGTGCCGCCCTGGAAGCAACCCTGGACCACCTGGAGGGTGAGCACCACCGGCTGCAGGGGGAGAGGTGGCAGAGGGGCCAGCAGCAGCAGCAGCGCCCAGACTGGGCCCCACAAGCAGCATTGCCACCTTCGCCTCTGCGGGAGGAGCCCCGGCCCACACACTGGTGAGTAACCCTCCTCCTGCAAAAAACATTTTTAGTAGTATTCTGAATATCCTGTACTGTACTGTGAATGTGTTAGGTTAGGTTACATTGACCTGAGATAAACATATGGGGGCCCCAAAATAAAGTGTTGCGGGCGGGGGGCAAAAGTCCTTAAACCGGTCCTGGATGTAGCTATGTAGCTATGGCTACATGCCAGGTATATGTATCCAGATTCAGGCGCTCAGGTGTGGTTCAACAGCTCCCATTATCTCATCCATGCTGGCTGTGAGAGTTAGGTCCCAGGACAGCAGGGGATCTAAGATGGGGAACCACCATCTTCTTAAAAAGTACAAGTGTTGGATTGCCAGGTGTCTTTTATTATGAGGAATGCCCCCCATTTTAGGATTAGAATGCTTTTTCTTTTCTATAGACTGAACAAGGTGCCATAAAACCTTGTATGGGGGGGGGGGATACAAGTCCTTCATAAAGACAGAAATGTTTACATCATGTAATGTATGGATGTGGACAATATGTGAATTTTACACAGAAACACAGGGCTAAGATAACTGAAATCAATATACAGTTGTCCCTCCATATCCACGGATTTGGTATCTACGGATTTAACTATTCACGGCTTGAAAATATTCTTTAAAAAATAATAATCCAAAAAAAGGAAACCTTGATTTTGCCATCTTACATAAGGAACACCATTTTGCTATGCCTTTGCATATAATGGGACTTGAGTATTCACAGATTTTGGTATCCACGGAGGGTCCTGGAACCAAACCCCAGCGAATATGAAGGGACAACTGTACAGAAACACAGGGCTAAGTTAACTGAAATCAACATACAGTTGTCTCTTCGTATTTGTTAGGGTTTGGTTCCAGGACCCCACCTCCGTGGATACCAAAATTTGTGAATACTCAAGTCCCATTATATGCAATGGCATAGCAAAATGGTGTCCCTTATATAAAATGGTAAAATCAAGGTTTGCTTTTTGGATTACTATTTTTTAAGAACATTTTCAAGCCGTGAATACTTAAATCCATGGATACCAAATCCGTGGATACGGAGGGACAACTGTCATATTTTCATTTGGAATTTAGGTAGAACACAAACACAGCTTTACAGCAAGTAAGTCCACCATAATCTTCTCCATCCTGGGAGTAGTTTTATCTATCAAGTTTGGCCTGTGCAGATGCATTAGAGATTTGTTCAGGTCATAAAGGCACCAGGTCCCATCTGATCTTGGAAATGAAGCAGGGTCAACCCTGGTTAGTTCTTGGATGGGAAACCGTTAATGAATACCAACTGCTGCAGGCTCTATTTCAGAGGAAGGAACTGCCAAAACCATCTCTGAGATTTCCTTGCCTAAGAAAACCCCAAAAATGCATGAGGTTGCCACAAGTCGACAAGTGACTTGAAGGCACAGGTGCACATTTTTATTAGGTCACAATTTTGCAAATTTCTTCATTTAAAAAAGCAAGATGTGGAAAAAAATCTTGCCATTTTTTAAAAATCCAAATGGGAGAAAGTATAAGTGGTAAAATTGTCCATCTCTAATCTACCATTGCATACGCACATGTCAAAAGAGTTGTACATATTTACACTCAAGCCATCTCCAACCAACAACTGAAATTAATTGCTTTTAATTGCCCACGTAAAGCGCTGGCACTTAAATTTGTTGCCACGGGAGGGTTTTGTCAGCCTCCAATAAATTAATCCTTTTTATTATGCTACTGACAGGCTGATGATCAAATAGGCTTTGATACAGATTTGGGGATTTATCACCTAGGAGTGAGCTGATAAGCTTGAAGTCTGAGTTTGCTCCCCCTGTATCTCCTCTTCTTCTGTTGATGCTGCTCTAGGCAAGAAACCCAGCTACAAATGACTCTCCCTTCAGAAACTTTCAGGAGATGAACCGGGGATTTAATCAAGATAGGAAGAGGGGTCTCTCTCTTTTTTTCTTTTTTTGGTGGTTGAAGTTTTAACAAAAACTTCCACTTTGGAACTTTCTCACAGTCAAGTTTCCTAAAAGAAATAGCAGTGGCAGCTATGGGTCCCATGTCAGTGGGGTGGTGAATCCACTCCATATTTTGGATGCTTTTAAAGTAGCTCTCCAAGATCCCCAAAATAAGTTCCCTATAAGTTCCCATACTTAGCTCCTTTAATGTCTAAACCAGTGATTTCCAAACTCTGCTCCTCCAGGTGTTTTGGCCATCAGCTCCCAGAATCCCTGACCATTAAGCTAAGGTGGCTGAGGCTTCTGGGAGTTGAAGTCCAAACCCCCCAGAGGACCAGAGTTTGCGAACCAGTGGTCTAAACTGAAGCCTGGAGGGGATTCACTGCCCTGTTGACATGGGACTTCCAAGCCATCACTGCAAAAGAAGGAACAGAAAAGTGAAGGAGAACATTATTATTACCAGCTAATTTAGTTAATCACTTATATCCCACCATCTGTGTTACTTCCATGACAGATTGGAGGCAGCCGTGCCATTTGGCCATTTGTTACTCACGGGCAACTTCTGTGCTTAAAATGTGGCGCGGCCGCTTCCAATCCTCCATGGAAGTGACACCAATGATTTCAGAAGAGGGGCGGCGGTGTCCGAAAAGGACCCCCTGCCACACGACAGTGCCATGCCTCTCCTGAGACCTCCTTGCATGGTAAGTATAGTCTGAAAAAGTCCTAGGACTCAATGCAGACTCCACAGCATAAATGCAAATAAAAATACATACAAAGTCATAAGTGAAACCATACAGAAATATTGGCTGGAATCCTGTTGTTTATTCTAAACTAGAGTAGACCCATTGAATCAGTTGTTGAACAGTGAGTCAACACATAAGCCTGGAAGCAGGGCTGGTTTAAAGGCCCTGTAGCACCTGCAGCCGCAGGGGGCCCCATCATTGTAGGGGGGCCAGTCATAACCCTCCTCCTACAAAAACATTATTAGTAATAATCTGAATATCTTGTACCATGAATAGGTTAGGTTAGGTTACATTGATCTGAGATAAACATATGCCCCCCTCCAAAATAAAGTGTTGCAGGGCCCCCAAAAATCCTTAAACTGGTTCTGCCTGGGGGCCCATAGGCTGTGCCCCCACTCCTGTCCTGATTGAATGGTTGTACTCTAGTTAGGATGAACAATAGGGTTTAGACCATTATTAAAATGTAATTAAACTAGCTAGAGAAGTAAAACCATTTAACACGAATCCTTTAAAAAGCAAACAACTCAGTAAAACAGCACCTTTTTAAATGCCCTTAAAATCAGATCCTAACAGCCTGTCAGAATGGAAAGGCTTTTTACGTGCCAAATGAAAGATAGAGGGGGAAAGAGCCATCCTAGTCTTTCTAGAGTGGGAACTCCAAAGCCCATTGTCACCAAGAAAAGAACATAAAAGCTTGTTCACATCATGCTGGAATTCCAGCTCCCCAGAGATTTGTGGGGGACTCCCTAATGCTTGTTGAACGATGACCTGCCCTGGGTTCAGGATTCCTCATTGGACGAGGACTTTGAATGCCCAGCAACGATAGATAGCTCCTGTATCTGTGGAACCAATCTACACAGTTTCAGTTATCTGTGGCTGAAAAAAAATAGGGACACATACCATAGAGTTGTGCTGAAAAATGCCTAGAGAGGTGTCCTCTCTAGGAATTGTTAGGTCCTCCAATGCAACTCTATGGTACATTTGTACCAGAAGTCTTTTATTTTAATATGGTTCACTATTATCCATGGTTTCATTTATAAACAGTAAGTCCAGGAATTTATCCCCCACAGATAGGGGGTGGAAGACCTGTATAACAACACCAGGAATCACCTTTGCCCTTGCTTTCTCAGGGTGAAGGATGCACTGTGGCAAATGGCAAAGGATGCTGAAGAGGGTGAGAACATCCATGGCAAATAGCAATGGCCATAGGTGTCCAAAGATGCTCAAAACTGGAGGAACTTTGTAACAATTGCACCCTAAAAACAAAAAAGGTATAAGTTAAAGCATTTCAGCAAAGCCTTAAGACATGGTCATTCTCTTCCAGGCTGCATCTGCACTGAAGCAATAATTCAGTTTGATACTGCTTTCACTGCCATGGCTCATTGTTATAGAACTAGCTGTACCCAGCGTAACATACACTGTTTAAAAACTCCCCCCAAAATGCCCAGTAGACCTCACAACCACCCTGTAAGGTAGGCCAGTGGATTTTTAATTTCCACTTCCCCTTCTCAGCACTTCAGAATCTGGGTCACAGACTGAGTGGCAGGAGTAGATTGTGAGGTGGAGATGGATTTTGCTTATGGGTGGTGATTGGTGGGATGTGTTTCCTGAGCAGCCAATCAGCACACTGGGAAAGGCAACATACCCAAGAGAATTATATAGAGAGCTTCTGAGATGTGTAGTTTTGTGAGATATTTAGCCTTCTCTGTCAGAGAGCTCTGGTACTACGACAAAACTACCAGTCCCCAGATCCCATAGCACTGAGCCATGGCAGTTAAAGCAGTATCAAACTGGATTATTGCTGTAGTGCAGATGCAGCCCCTTACCGATGGATAGAGGGTTCCTTTAGGAGAGGAGGCTTCTCAATATTACCCTTTTGCATTAGGCTAAAAAGAAAAACTAGCAACACAATGCAGGGAATAGGAATCAGTTCACAGCTCCTTGGTGGCTAATCCAACTCACAGACTACACATCACTCGCTAGGTTTATTCTTAACAATTTTGTCGGTGCTCCACGTGGCATGGGGATAGATCACTCCCCGTGAAAACTAATAGCTCCTTTTCCTTCACAGTCCATGGAACAGAAACATTAAAGTTAATGAAATAAAATAAAATAGGCTGATCTTTGAAGGATTCTGTGCTTTTTAAAATAAAGTAAAAATCATACACACAGAGGGGGGACATGCTTGACAAAGATGCTTCTTTTTACAAACAGTATTTTTTATGCCCCAGCCCCCTCTTTCCTCCTTATCCCCTGTCTGTCTGGAAGATTTTTTAGCAGCATTTGCTTTGGGGTGAAGTTGAAGAAGGGCTGGAGAAACACAGGCATTCAGAGTCAAGCTGTACCAGCAGGTCTACAGTGAGCAAATTGATAAAGCTTGAGCTAGGAAAGAATGGGATTCTACTGTAGCCAATCCGACTCGGTGCACTTGCCTACAACAGGCAAGGTAAACCACAGCTGCCTCCAGAATCTGACCAGGTGAGGGCGACCAGGATGGTGGGAGGTCTGGAAGCCATGCCCTATGAGGAGCGGCTTAGGGAGCTGGGCATGTTTAGTCTGGAGAAGAGAAGGTTGAGAGGGGACATGATAGCCATGTTTAAATATTTGAAGGGATGTCATACTGAGGATGGAGCAAGCTTGTTTTCTGCAGCTCCAGAGACTAGGACATGGAGCAGTAGGTTCAAACTACAGGAAAAGAGATTCCACCTAAACGTTAGGAAGAACTTCCTGACAGTAAGAGCTGTTCGACACTGAAATACACTGCCTTGGAGTGTGGTGGAGTCTCCTTCTTTGGAGGTTTTTAAACAGAGGCTGGGTGGCCATCTGTCGGGAATGATTTGATTGTGTATTCCTGCAAGGCAGAGGGTTGCACTGGATGGCCCTTGTGGTCTCTTCCAACTCTATAATTCTATTATTCTATGATCCCTTACTGAGCATTTGTGAACAAGAAAAAAGAGAGAGAAGAGGAAAGCAGAAAAACCTGCCTCATGAGCTATTCCCAGCATGTTCTTTAAAAAAACAAAAACATCGATCTATCAGTCTGGTCACCAAAATGGAACTCCCAAGAAAAGTGGAAGCTGGTGAAAGAAAACCTCATTTTGGAAGAAGTTTTCAAGTGGCCACTAGAAATCTCAAAGTTCAGGGGACCCTTGGTATCTTCTGGGGATTGGTTCCAGGATCTCCCATGGATACCAAAATCCATGGATGCTCAAGGGATGTCATACTGAGGATGGAGCAGGCTGTCGGGAATGCTTTGATTATGTGTTCCTGCATGGCAGGGGGTTGGACTGGATGGCCCTTGAGGTCTCTTCCAACTTTATGGTTCTATGATTCTAAGTCTCATTATATACAATGGCATAGTAAAATGGTATCCCTTATATAAAATGACAAAATCAAGGTTTGCCTTTTGGATTTTTGGGGGGTGGGGGTGGGGGTGGGGAGGGATTTTCTTTTTATAAAAAAAAATGTCTTTATTAAAGAGTGTCATAGCTTACAGTAGCTCATGTAATAATTCTCTCTCTGGCTTTTCTTCGCAAACGAAGATTCAATAATTGTCCATTTTTAAAACTAAACGAAGAGAAAAACAATAATGATTAAATTATCCGTGTGTGTGTGTGTGTGTGTGTGTGTGTGTAATTTGTGCTTCCCACTTCCCCTTTCCTCTTTATCAACCATATCATGATTTTTTATCATTAAATATGTTTACCTCTTAAACAGATATTACTAATAGCATTACCTTCTTAATTCAATGTCTAAATGATTCATTCATCAAAAGCTTTTGATTTATACATAATCTCTATATATACTGTCTCCAATAATATATCTATACTTCTTTAGGTCAATAGACTTCAAAGACAATATAGATATAGATATAGATAGATATAGATAGATAGATATAGAGAGAGTCAGTCAAATTTTATTGCTTTTGGCCAATGGCCTTTGCATACAACAATATCACAATACTGTAACAACAAAATACATACATATATTTGCAAAGTGTGTGTGTGTGTGTATAATAAATACATCCAACATATAATTATTTCACATCTTTAAATGTAATATCGTCATTTATTTCCAGTGTTCTTTGTCATATTCTATAACTTTTGACTATTGATCTTCAAATCCTTTGAGTGTTATTTTGAGATTATTGTCAATTTATCCATTAGCATCATTTTGCTTAGCTTTGACAACCATCCCTCTATCAATGGAAGGCTATTTAATTTCCAATTCTTAGTGTAAATGATCCTATTCATATAATTCTGGGGCTTACCTGGACTGGTTGTTTCATTTCACATGTCCCATTGTAATCGCAAGAACTCTTTCCCCCTTCCCCGTTCCCAGCAAGAAAACTTCCACGTGAGAACAGGATGCTCTCTCTATGACGTGTCCCATTTAGTTTCCATGTTTTTAGGTTTGCTTCAGTGTTTGTGTGTTCATTTACTTTGTTAATTAAGGGTTTGGGGGAGATTTAAGCTTGCCCGCGTCTTCTTGCGAGAACCACTGAAATCTCGCCCATGCACAACCGTTACGAAACTATATTTTAGTGATGTATACTTCAAAAGAATGTAATTATATTTTGTATAAGTTTCTTATAGAGTAATGATTGGGTTCCATTCAGATGGGGAAATGTTTTATTAATTGGTTTTTCTTTTCTCTTTTGTAAACAATAAAAAAAATAAAGAAATCTCACCCATGCCAAATCGTGGAAGTAAACTCCCGTTCTTAAAGTGCTAGTGGTCGTTGTGTGATAATTCCGTGGCATTTCTTCCGTGTGATTACAGCTATGTGCGATAAAAAATGTTATGATGCCACGATGTTCCTGCTATCTTCATTTGTGGAGTTACAGAGTTTTATGGTGCTAGTTTGATCATGTCCTGAGCCTCAAGTCTAAGCACTTCACCATTTGTACAAAAATCTGCATCATATATTAGGGATACTGCACATTTTATTCAAAAAGTTGAGAATTTACCAGTAAAATCCAGTATGTGTTTAATTACTCTTGATGTTAATGCACTTTATACATCCATTCCACATCAAGAAGCAAGGGAAGTTATTGAACATTTTTTATTGAGTAGAATTGATCAAACCCCACCTACACATTTCCTTTTGGATATTCTGGATATTATTTTGGAGAAAAATTATTTCAGATGTCTTTCACAATTTTATTTACAGATAAAGGGGGTAGCTATGGGCTCAGCCGCCACCCCCAGCATAGCAAATTTGTATATGGCTGATTTTGAAACCAAATACATAATTAATCCCACAAATAACCAATACTACAAAGATATAGCATTATATTACAGATATATTGACGATATTTTTATTTTGTTTACAGACATTAATAAAGTAGAAGAATTTTTAATGTGGCTAAATACAATCAGTTCTCACATAAAATTTACTTGCCATTATCACACAGAAAAAAAATCGTTTCTTGATGTGTTAGTATACATAGACAATAATACTATTAAAGTATGCAATTTTAGGAAACCTACAGATTGCAACACCTTACTTCATTATACAAGCTGCCACCCAAGGAGACTTAAAAATAACTTACCTTACTCCCAATTTCTCAGGTTCAAAAGAAATGCAACAAGTTTATCCCAATACCATGATGCAGCAAACCAATACCAACAAGCATTAATTGACAGACAATATCCATGGAAAGTCATATTAAATGCTAGGCATAATGCAGATGCAAAAGATCGTTCCTCTCTTTTTACATCAAAAGCACCATTAATAGAAACAAGGATTATATGTCCCATAGATTTCAACCACGCAGCACATAACATTAAACAAATCATACATCGTCATTGGCATTTGATTAATAATATTCAAGGATGCTCAGAACCTCCCCTGGTAGCATTTAGAAGAACTAAAAATATTAAAGACATTCTTGTTCATACAGATTTAATAAGGAGAAAGAGAAAAGCAAATCTGACAGGACATTTCAAATGTGAGCATTGTCTGTGTTGTCACCAGTCACTCAATATAAAGGTATTCATCCATCCACAGACTCAAGAACGGTATACTCTAAAGCAATTTTCAAATCGTAGCACTAAAAATGTGGTTTATGTAATATCTTGCCCATGTAACAAACTTTACGTAGGACAGAGTTTGAGACCTGTTCGTCAGAGGATCTCTGAACATAAGAGTAGGATTAGAAATAACAATTTAGAAAGCCCCTTAATAGAACACTTTATAGAGGCAAAACATTCACCAGAATCTCTCAGATTCTTTATTATTGAGGTAGTTGAACCAGTTCAGTACAATTATTATAATATAGCTATGAGATTATCACAAACAGAATCATTTTGGATTTACAGACTAAAATCATTAAAACCTAATGGGTTAATTGAACAACTGGATTTATCATCTTTTCTTTAAAACCTCTCATCCTACTCACCTGTAGTCCTCTGTTCTACTCATGTGCAATACTAGATAGGTATAATCTTTTCTTTAAAATATTTCATCCTACTCACTTGTAGTCCTCTGTCCTACTCACATGCAATAACTGGATAGGTAACTAGGTTGTCCTCATTCACTGAATCAGATACTAATAACAAGGGTTCTAATTAATAGCCATATCTCTGCCTGAGTTAGGGTATTACCTACAAGTAGACACTTGATAGATATTTAAGGAATGGAGTTTCCTAGTTCACTTATTTAAGTTACCTCATGAATGGTCTCTATAAACAGTGGACTTAAATTCACCTCAAAGCAAAAAAGTCAGCATTTGCAGTACCTTTAGAAGTGCACATTAAGGTGAGTTTGTAATGGATTTTCCCATTTGACTTTATAACTTAAGAATTTAAATTATACATTATTTATAACAGTAAAATTGTAAAACTGTAATCTTTTACAGCATAGCAGCATAAAAAGAAAAAGAAGTTGATCCCCATGTTTTCCAGGCTAAAAGGTAGGCTAATAATTCAGTGCTTAAAATCAATTCTAAGTAGAACAATGATATTTGAAGACATTGTAAAATAGTGTATGCTTTATTTTATATAAAAAACAGCATCCTATCCTTTGAAAAAGGTCTCTGACCGAAACGGGTAAAAACAGGAACTCCGGAGGAGCCGTCTGGATCCCTCTTGACATACGGGTGTTTCAGCCAAAGACTCTGCGGCTGATCCAGAAATTCTTAGCACGGGTTCACATTTGGGACTCAGCTTTGAGATACATATATGTACAAAAGAAAAAAAATCCATTTGTGAAGTGATTGTAGTGTATGTATCTTTGCAATTGTATAAGTATGATATTCTAATATTAATCACCTTTATCATAGAATACTGCTGCTTTGATGTTGTTCAAATTCCTTCTTATTTTGTAAGTGTTTCGTTACTGTTAAAAAATTAGCATAATTTCATTGTTTATTTCATTGGATGTTGTATACTTGGCTATGGTCTATATCTGTTAATATCTTGCGTATCCTCAAAAAGTATATGGGATAAATTGCTATAATTGCATGATTTGTTAGGACATAGTGTACCTACCCCCTTCTATGTTGAGCTTATTGTAGTACTCCCCTGTTGTGGTTTCCTTTAAGAGAATGGGAGAATGCAGAACATATCACTCACCAGTCCCTCTCCCCTGGCACCCACGTACACACACCAGTTACGTTGTGTGGAAAGCCCCTAATTATACCTACCAGGAAGGAGAAGACACACCGACGGTGACCCAAAAGGTTCTTGATGGCCGTTCCATGAACCTCAGTTCACAACAGTGTTTTGCCTGTGGCCAGCTAAACACGGATCAAGATGAGGGAACGTCTTTCTCCACTCATCCAATTACGCCGCCCTTACCTCCTGCCAACATACTTTCCGTGGGAAGCAAGGTGGCTACAGAATTATAGCCTGAAAAACATGAGTTGAACATGAGTCAACAGTGTGATGCGGCAGCTAAAAACGCCAATGTGATTTTGGGCTGCATCAATAGAAGTATAGTGTCTAGATCAAGGGAAGTAATAGTGCCACTCTATTCTGCCTTGGTCAAGCCTCACCTAGAATACTGTGCCCAGTTCTGGGCACCACAATTCAAAAAAGGATATTGACAAATTGGAGCGTGTCCAGAGAAGGGCAAATAAAATGGTGAAAGGTCTGGAAACCATGCCTTATGAGGAAAGACTTAGGGAGCTGGGTATGTTTAGCCTGGAAAAAAGATGGCTAAGGGGCGATATGATAGCCCTGTTTAAGTATTTGAAGGGGTGTCACATTGAGGATGGAGCAAGCCTGTTTTCTGCTGCTCCAGAGACTGGAACACGGAGCAATGGGTGCAAGCTCCAGGAACAGAGATTCTACCTCAACATTAGGAGGAACTTTCTGACAGTAAGAGCTGTTCGGCAGTGGAACATGCTCCCTCGGAGCGTGGTGGGGTCTCCTTCCTTGGAGGTCTTTAAACAGAGGCTGGATGGCCATCTGTCGGGGATGCTTTGATCGTGATTTCTTGCATGGCAGAATGGGGTTGGACTGGATGGCCCTTGTGGTCTCTTCCAACTCTACAATTCAGTGATTCTATGAAACATGTGCAGTGGCCGAGAGACCTGTTCAGCAAAAAGAAATTTTAAAAAATGGCTCATCTTGCTGCATTTGTTGCAGCACGCACCCGGATTCTTTGGAGAACTGCGCCTTCTCCCCGCATTTCCCTACACATGCAAAATCATGGTTTGACTTTATATTTATTAATTGACAGCGAGTGCTTCATAGTATACTGAGAGAAAAGTCATGATTTCTGCAGGGAAGGAGGAGAAGAAATCGCTCCGGTCCTTTCTGTAAGGATGACAGGAGAAAGTGCAAGGAAGGTGTTCGTGTGATAGAGAAAAAAAGATTGTCGTGATGAATGTGCATGCATGCCTTTTGGACACTGAAGAAGATTAATTGTGTTTATTTGGCATTTGGGATGTGTTTTTCTTCATTCAGATTTTTTAAAAAAAAACAAAATAGGACACTTTACAAAATAACTTAGCACCAGGATCATTGATAAGGAAAACCGACCCAAAAAGTTAATTGAAGCATGCAAATAATCTGTTACCTTACAGATACCTCTGAGTTTATGCTGGAGACCACAACACGAGTACCACTGTCAAGCTGTTCCCCTCGGAGACCTAGGGTGAATTATGGCACAAGTGTGCATGCGGTCTCCCTGCCACCCCACCCAGGTTTTTATTTATTCATTTCTTAAAAGGCTGCCTTGTTTTCCCACTGAAAAGAACAGCATATAGAATTTATATGTTTACCAAAAGACCACTGGCTACATGTGATTTACCATTAATTTGATTACAGAAAAACTATTTCCTGAGAGATACCAAATAGGCTATTACCTGATACTGACCTATGGGATTTATTAAAATAATTTAAAAATGGGACATTTATGAAGAAAGAGAGAGGAGGAAGGGAGAGAGAAAGACTTGCATTTTTTTAAAAAAAGGAGCTCACATACGTACATCTCTTTCTAAACATTTATACACTTGCTACACTCACATTTAACACTGACTTCCCCCTCTATTGATCAAAATCAATAATTTACAACATTTTATACTTCCTTAGTAAGTATGGAGGCATGGAGCTGCACTATCCACAATGCTGCAGCCTTATTTTGAGAACTCACGCCAAACAAGTCTTGAAGAGAAATGACAACGCAGAAAGAATCACAACCCGGAAACATCACCCAAGGAGACCTTCTGCTGTGCTTTCTGCAACCGGACTTGTTTATCTCGGATTGGTCTTTTCAGTCATCAGCGCACTTGCAGAAAGCGCAGGATGAGTCCTTCCTGAATCTTCGTTTGTGAAGAAAAGCCAGAGAAAGAGATAATGTTGTAATGTTACATAAGAGATAAAAAATAATTTAAAAATCGTGAAGTCGAAGGCTTTCATGGCCGGCATCCATATATTTTCCTTGGGTTTTTTTCCAGGCTGTGAGGCCATGTTCTGGAAGAGTTTCTTTCTGATGTTTCGCTTGCATCTGTGGCTGGCATCTTCGGCCACAGATGCAGGCGAAACGTCAGAAAGAAATTCTTCCAGAACACAGCCTCACAGCCCGGGAAAAAAACCAAGGAAGATCTAATTTAAAAAATCATCTATTAAAAAAATACAGAAGGGGAAGAGGGAGATTTGCCAAGAGGTATAAAAATATAAAATCATTTACCCACATAAAGCAGTGATTTTTTAAAAAATAAAGCCTATGATAATAGTGGGGGTGGGGGGGAAACAGGAGCTCTTAGAAAGAAATTTACCACTGTGTTGTAAACAATACAAAGCTGACAGAATGTTAAGATCATGGGGGCTTTCTATCAGTCCTACCATCATCACAGGCTCGCTTGGTGAGGACACGAGAAAAAAAGCCTTCTCGGTGGCTGCTCCCACCTTCTGGATTTCCAATCCTTGGGAGATTAGGCTGGCCCCCTTCCTGTTCTCCTTTTGCCAGTAGGTATAGACGTTTTTATTCCAGCAGGCATTTAATTTGTTCCTGCATGCACAGAGGCTTTTTATTGGGGTGCATTTTTATTGCTTCTATTTTTAAAAACTTTTATATAATTTTAAATTGTTATGATTTTAATTGTGAAGTCAAAAGCTTTCACAGCCGGCATCCATAGATTTTCCTTGGTTTTTTTCTGGGCTGTGAGGGAAAAAAAACCCAAGGAAAATCTAATGATTTTAATTTTTTTAACTTTTAATTGTCATAGTTTTAATTATATGTTGTATTTTATGTTTTGTGGGTCCAATTCTTGAAGAAAGGCAGCATGTCAATCAAATGAATAAATAAATATAGAGAGGGTACAGTATTTTGAAAGTGAATCGTCTAATAGCTGAGGGATCTTGTAGCACCTGTTTTATTTAGTTATTTATTTACTTATTCATACCCCGCTCTTCAGTCACAAGGCTATCAGAGCAGCTTACAAATTGTTTTAAGCAATAGCAATTTACACATCTATACTGCATTAAGCAGTTTCCAATGTGTGTTAGCACCTGTTGTGTTATGGGAGCTCCCAATGTGTTCCGGTGCACAATGTCTCCCAATATGCAATGTGCCCTGATGCTCTGCGTGTCCAAATGTGCATCAGGACATATTATGCATCAAGATCTCAGAGCCACTGCTATGGCAGCTTCTATATGGGACTTCCAGGAGAAATTTTCTGTAAAATGAATTTCAATGTACTTTCAATGTACTTATTCTGCCTTGGTCAGGCCTAACCTAGAATACTGTGTCCAGTTCTGGGCACCACAATTCAAAAAGGATATTGACAAACTGGAGCGTATCCAGAGGAAGGTGACCAAAATGGTGAAAGATCTGGAAACCATGCCTTATGAGGAGAGACTTAGGGAGCTGGGTATGTTTAGCCTGGAAAAAAGATGGTTAAGAGGTGATATGATAGCCCTGTTTAAGTATTTGGAGGGGTGTCACATTGAGGATGGAGCAGGCTTGTTTTCTGCTACTCCAGAGACTGGAACACGGAGCAATGGGTGCAAGCTCCAGGAACAGAGATTCCACCTCAACATTAGGAGGAACTTTCTGACAGTAAGAGCTGTTTGGCAGTGGAACACACTCCCTCGGAGCGTAGTGGGGTCTCCTTCCTTGGTGGTCTTTAAACAGAGGCTGGATGGCCATTTGTCAGGGATGCTTTGATAGTGATTTTCTGCGTGGCAGGGGATTGGACTGGATGGCCCTTGTGGTCTCTTCCAACTCTACAATTCTATGATTCTATTATTCTATAAGTGATGTTGAGCGTCAGGACTGCAGAGCAATGTTGACACTGTTAGCTCCAGAGATACAGATACATGTTTGCTCCCCTCTTGAGGATAAGAACAGAGCACAGCATCCCAGTTCACCTTTACATGAGCACAAGTCAGTTTACAATGATGTAAATCCCTAACCAGATGCCAGCTGTGCCAGGCTAGTCATTGTCATAGAGGAAGAAGATATTTGGGTGTTTATTGCCTTTTCATCTAAATGAAGGTAATGGCCATGATCCCACCTTGAGGTTGCATCAGATAAATCCCTTGTGTTGGATGGCGATGTTGCAAAGCGGAACCAAGACACCAAATGTGGAATCCAATACACAACCAAATGGGCATACCTATCCACGCCAGATGTACCATGTGCGTCCATGCACAATGGCACTGCTTGTATAACTCTGCTTCTGCAGCCTAGAACTGAATGTCCAACTGCTTGCGTAAGGGAATATCATGTCTTACCTGGAGGAGGCCTCATCAGACAAAGAAGGGAAAGAGGAGAGCCAGGAAGATAGGCCCCACTTGGAGCTGAGGAATCTGGCAACCCTGCCATGGCACCGGCAGAGGTAGAGCTTATTCTATCCCAGATGACAACACAGATCAGGAAGAGGAGGTAGAAGCACTTCAGCAACATAAATTAAAGCACTAGGAGCAAAAGGTCAGGCAATGCCCTGCTCCACTTTAAATACAGGATGTTGAGCTAATGAGGCCAGCTGGACTGATTTGCTGCTGGCTTTAAATTAGCTCAGCCCAGGCCATTCTGTTGCTGCAGAACAACAGCTCCCAAACTTTTACGCACCCCTGATTGACATCTCCAGCTTCCTGGTTCTCTGGATTTCTGTACATACCTTTGGATTGAAATTTCCAGCAACTCCCTTCTCGGCTTTGGAGTCTGCTCAAGACTGCTTTCTCCCTTTGAATCTTTGACTGTCTGGACCATGCTTCTGTTTATAACTATGTTTAAGCCTTGGGACTGGACTGGCTTTCTCCTGTCAGTTCTTGTGGACTATAGGTGCACTCACCTCATCACTCACTGGCTTTAAACAGGACATAGAAGTTGCAGAACACCTGCATATCAGACTGAAAAGATTCCAGCCAATGAGATGATATGATTTACTCAACCCCCTTTTAATGGTTACCTTCCCCCTTTGCAAAAATATGCGAATCAAAATGTGGTTAAAAAGCAACCCTTCAAAATGGTAACTGGGCTTCTGATAGACTGCGTTAAAGTTGTTTTTTATTCCAAAATAGACAGAATGGGGACCATGTGGCTATACAATTGTCATTTTTCTGCTTCGCTTTAGAAATTTTCAATTTGTTTGTTAGTTTTTCCAGGAGTGCAATTGGCCATAGTCTGCTTAACCATGCATGAATATAGAAAGGACATCCAGTCTTTTCCAATGTCTGGTGACCTCCATTTATGTGGCTGCTAGTAATAGAAATAGTAGTTCCTTAGGTAATAAATGATCATTATTCTTGGAAAACAAGGACAATAAAATCAACCCACCAAAACCACATACTGTTTGGCCTGTCATCTGTGAAAGAAAATCTATTACGTATTTCCCCTCAAAAATCACAGGCCCTTAAACACCATGTGTTTCAACATCTCCACTTTTCCACAACCCCCTCCAGTCAATACTTATTTGTAGTAGGAAGAGAATTTAACTGTCTTTCAGTGCTGGTGATGGATAACCTTTAGAAAAAGCAGGGGGAAAGCCTGGCCCAAGAGCCATGTGTGGGCTCAACCCTCTTTTGTGGCCCTCCAGGTCTCCTAATTGCACACCAAGACCTGCTGACAAAATTGGAAGGTGTGCAGTTTGCCAAATCAGCCACAAACTGCAACAGGTAGAGGCTCCACAGAGCAGCAGATCACCTGCCAGCCTCAAGGATGAAGCAGGAGTCAACACTCCATGCCTCTGCCATGAATGCCTGGATGTATGGGTCTTAAAAGCCAGGGCCTCCTCAAGGGATGAATAGAAAAAAATATATTCCTGTGTTGTGGTATAGATTTTCCGAGCTACGATTGACCTTCCCACAGATCCTGGCTCTGAAGACCCACATACACATGCCTTGATTACAACCCATTTGGAGTACTGTAACACACTCTACGTGGGGCTGCCTTTGGAAACTGTTCAGAAACTTCAGTGGGTCCAGAATTCTGTAGCTAGAATGCTGACCTGGGCCAGTTATAGGGAGCATATAACTCCAATGGCTACCAGTTTGTTCCTCGGCACAATTTAAAGTGCTGGTCTTGACCTATAAAGCCCTACACGGCTTAGGTCCAAACTATCTGAAAGACCCTATCCCCCTCTATGAACCTGCAAGGGTTTTAAGATCTGCAGGGGAAGGCTTTCTCTCAGTCCCACCACCATCACAGGCTTACTTGGTGAGGCCACGAGAGAGAGCCTCCTCAGTGGCAGCTCCCACCCTTTGGAACTCCCTTCCACAGGAGGCTAGACTGGCTCCCTCCCTGTTGTTATTCTGCTGGCAGGCAAAAAATTCTTGTTTAAGCAGGCCTTTGACAGAATTGTGGCTTTTATGGGGGGGGTGTGTTTTATGCTGTTTTTACGTTTTTACCTGTTTTTTATTGTGCATGTTTTAATTGCTTTTAATTGTGATTTTAATTGTTTGCGAGCCAACTTGGGCCCCAATTTGGGAGAAAGGCGGCATAGAAGTTGTGCTGCTGTTGCCTTTCCTTACATTCAGTGCCACATCCTTCTTCTCCTTCCTGAGTAGGTCAGAGTTTTGCTTAGGGTGGGAGGGTTAACCGGCAGAAACAGTGAACCATCAACAGCCCTATCTTTCCTCTCCATTCCTTTTGCTCCATGAACTCTTCCCTCTACCACACTGAAGTTTCACTTAGCAGCTCCCTGTTTTTCCTTCCTCTTCATCCTCCTCCTTCTCCGCAAGATTGAGAGGAGCACTTTTATGCATGCTTACTCAGAATTAAGCCCTGTTCCTATTCTATAAAGGGCGTAACACCCCCCCATGCTCATCAGTAAAAGAGTAGTGCAAATTATTCATTTTCTTAGAATCATAGAATCATGGAGTTGGAAGAGACCACAAGGGCCATCTAGTCCAACCCCCTGCCATGCAGGAAGACACAATCAAAGCATTCCCGATAGATGGCCATCCAGCCTCTGCTTAAAAACCCCCAAAGAAGGAGATTCCACCACACTTCCAGGCAGCGTATTCCACTGCTTAACAGCTCTTATTATCAGGAAGTTCTTCCTAATGTTTAGATGGAATCTCTTTTCCTGTAGAGTCCATTGCTCTGTGTCCTAGTCTCTAGAGCTGCAGAAAACAAGCTTGCTCCATCCTCCATATGACATTGAACATGCTATCACATCATCTCTTAACCTTCTCTTCTCCAGGCTGAACATACCCAGTTCCTGAAGCTGCTCCTCAGAGAGCTTGGCTTCCAGACCTCCCACCATTTTGTTCGCCCTCCCCGGACATGTTCCAGCTTGTCCATGTCCTTCTGGAATTGTGGTGCCCAGAACTGGACACAGTATTCCAGGTGTGGTCTGACTAAAGCAGAATAGAGTGGCACTATTACTTCCCTTGATCTAGACCTACACTCCTATTGGTGCAGCCTAGAATCACATTGGCTTTTTTAGTTGCCGCATCACACTGCTGACTCTTCTTTTCAGGTCCACACACATTTCCCTGCCTAGCATACCATAGAATGTCAGGTTCATCCTACTTCGCTTCTCAAGGTCCTCGCTCTTCTTCTGCAATCCCAACACCCACTTTTTAAACTCCTCCTTAGACAGCCTTCATTTGTGGATGCTTCTATATTTGTTACTTTCATGGATACAGACAGTAACTCTGTGTAAATTGAAGCAAAGGAGCCAGCTTGGAATAGTGGTTTGAGTGTTGGACTATGACTCTGGAGACTAGGGTTTGAATCCCAGCTCAGCCATGAAACCCACTGGGTGACCTTGGGCCAATCACACACTCTCTGCCTCAGAAAACCCTCACCGTTAGTTGGAAATGACTTGAAGGCACACAACAACAAACTGAGGCACATGCAGGAGCCCAGTTAGTCTGCAGTTGTGAGGAAAGTTGATGCAGTAGTTCAGATCATTCAACAAGTCCTCCTCTCTGTTTACCTCCTTTGATGCCTTTTACATGTTGGGAGCCATGTTGACAGGTTCTATTATTTCATCTGGGACTCACAGGTCAGTCATCTCTTTGCAAAAAATAAGCTCTGTAGGGTCCTGAGAATGGTCAGCCAAATGTTTGTTTCATTCCTGATCAAGAGAGGATTGCCTTTTGAGTTCAGTGTCAGTTTAGCAGCTATTGTGTAAGTTACTAGCAGATGGGAAATGGAGCACCGAAGCTCCATTCTGCCCACCCCATAATTTTAGCAGATATTCATCTCCATATGGGGAATTATGGGGGAACAGAGTCCAACAATACCTGTTTCAGCAGACTGCTGGAAAACAGTGATGGCTAAGCTTTGGTCTTGGGGTGTCGGCCTTCAATTCCCAGAATCCCTGAGCATTGACCCTCCTGCCTGAGGCTTCTGGGAGCTGAAATCCAATGATAGCTAGGGATCCACATATGGAATCACTGGCTTAGACAACCATGAGTTCAAAAGACCAAATTCCGAATCTGTGTAAGCCAATTTCCTATGTGCCCATGTCATTGTGGCCCTCCAGATGTTGCTGGACTGCAACTCCCATCATCTTTGCATGCTGGGTAGGCTACTGGGATTCGAAGTCCACCAACATCTGAAGAGCTAGGTTCAGAAATGACTATTAGCAAGGCATTTTTACATGCCTCCCTGGCTGCTTCTCAGCCAAACCCCTGTATAGGCACTTTCATAATCTCACTTGGGCCCATTCACATGGAGTGGGAAGAAAATTCCATCCACATTTCGGGTCATGAAAGCAAAAATTTTATTCATGATTCGAAACTACATAGAACTACCACGAGGAAGACTCTTCAATTCAGGGGTGTAATCCAGTTAAAGAAAGTAACACGAAACGGTTTAATACATTAGAATCACTGCCACAAATTATTATTATTATTTCTTTCTTTTTTTCATTGAGTCAATCAGTTTCAGAATCGCATACAATATAAAAAGAGAGGAGAAGAAAATAAAAAAGAAAAGAAAAGGAACAAAAAGAAAGAAAGAAAGAAAGAAAAAGGACTCCCATCCCACCCACCCCAATTATACAAGGGTGAAATATACAGTACTGAATACTGAGACTTGTCTGTTTTACAATCCATTATTGGTTTGACATTTTTTTTCTCTTTTTCTTTTGCGTGAACTTAGTATAGTAACAAGATGAAGAACATTCAAAATGTTTCTTTGTATTTACAAACAGTTTCGCTGTTTCGTGTTGAACCTAAAGACCCCATGTTTCCGCTTCAAAGCCTTCTTTCTTTTTTTCTTCTTTTTTTTTTTGAAATTGTCTCTCGAAAAGTTGCCAACGCAACCTGATTTTTTTTAAAAACGTTGCTGCTGCTGTGGCGGCGGCGGCTGTTATTTAATATTTAAAAGATTACAATGTATATTACATTTCATGAAGGGAAACAAAGAGTTAATTACAAGATGCCAAAAAAAAATTTAAAAGATAGTTTAAAAAAATATTTAAAAGATAGAAAGAGAGAGAGAAACTACAGTGTGAGTATTGTTTAGAGCAGCCTTTCCCAACCTGGCGTCCTCCAGACAAGCCGGGACTACAAAACCCATCCCCACCGAGCCAGCCATGGCTACGCTGTCTGAGGATGATGGGAAACTATAGTCCGGCCTTGCCCAGATGGCACTGGGTGGGGAAGGGCTGGTTTTAGAGGTAGTAGTGAGCACTCTAAGCTAAAGAACATGTTTCTATTGGTTCATTATGAGTTCGCATGAGGTAATAAAGCTGTGTTTTGATTGGTGAGATGTATAAATACTCTTTTGCTACACTATGTACAATACTCCGGAGAACGGCGCCATTTTATGACCGTCTCGTCGCCCACCGAGTAGCAGTGGGCAAAAACCCGGGTGAGTGTGCTGGATACCCGGCTCATACTGTAATACCCAGGCGGCTTGGCTTTTTGTAAATGGGAATGGTACATTTCTCCACTTCTGGTGGACCATCTGTGCCCAACAATGACCACAAGAGGGATAACAGTATATGGACAAGGGTTAAAAACGAGGAGGAGGAGGAAAGAACTAGTCCTTTGCAGGGGCCCTAATTTACAGGTCCCAACCTTTGGTCCTCCAGATATTTTGACTCTCAGCTCCCAGAAGGTTCTGCCAGCAGAGTTGATGGTCAGGAATCCGGGGAGCTGAAGTCTCAAAAATTTGACGGGCCAAAGTTTTGAGGGCCACAGGTCTAGGCAGCTTTGCTAACACAGTGGATCCCAATGACAACTGTGACAAACCAAAGAAGCTTGGAGGAACAAAACCAACAACAACCACAGTCAAAATAAGGGGAAATAGAACAAAAGCTACTTCCATTCTTGTAGAGATATGACCAGTTTTAAAAAAACAGAGCCGGGGTTGTCTAGACAAGGTCTATTGCAGATTGGTGCGCGTTATTGCAAATTTGCAGCCGCGCTCATTTGTCTCTATGGTCTTTTGGCAAAATTGATTGTATGGGAAACTAGCCATGTTTGATGTACACAGGCAGCCATGCCTGCGAATCAAGATGGCGGCCGAGAGTACAGCGCATTATTATTCCCCACATGTGTTGTCACCGCTGCACAGTATTTTTTAGAACTTACAAATTAAAGGTGTGCAAGAGTGACCTTCTGCTGAAAAAAAGCTCTTTGGTTGCCTCGGAGCAGCAAAAAAGCACACGCTCGATAATACAAGACTCAAAAATGGTGCTTCCAGCTGCTTCCTTGCTGGCAAGCAGGAAAGCCTGCCTCCCCACCCAAACATCCAACCAAACAATTCTTCACTTCCACCCTTGCCAAGAATGCGCAGCATCCCGAACTGGATGTCCCAATGAGCAATACGAGTGTAGGCACCCAATTTATTTTAAAAAAAAAAAAAAAATTCAGGAAAAACGCAAAAAAAAATTTTTTTTAGCCTCCCCTCCTTCTGAATACTGCAAATCCTGTTCGCAGCATGTTGAAACAGAATGCATTCTCGTCGCATTCTATGAGGAGTATTTTCATCATCTAGACAACCCCTCAATGTCTGAAATTCACTTCAAATTGCAATAGAACTTCAATTGGGGTGTGAGGACCCCTGGCCTGTTCCTGCTCCATGAGGTTTTCCTTAAAGAACAGCTCTTATTTACCCTTTAGACCAAGAAGCCAACAGCGGGTAGGCCTTCCCACCTAAGCCTGTTGATAATAAATTATTCTTATTAAAATAGTTAGAGGGCTACAAACAATGCTAAATCTCGGCCTAGCTGGATAAAGTGCTTGGTTGTGTTCTTTATTTTCTTTAACATTGTGTGTGAGTGTGCGCATCTTTGTGATATCTAAGTACATATACAAATGATTAAGATATCTTTAAAATAATAATAATAATTAAAAAAGAACACACACACAACAGATTTAGCGAGTTCTCGGGTACAACAAGGTTTACAGTAAAGCCATCTGGGATTGGCTATTGGGGGGGGCATGGAGGAATCATCTTTTCGCCTTCTTTTCCTTCTGGGATTCTGGACGCACGAGACAAAGGCATCTCAGCTTCGGGGTGAATGAAAAAAGTGTCGTGAGGAGATTAGTTAGAGGTGTCAGAGTGCACACTTCCCGGGCCTTCTGTTGGAGAGGTCACAGAAGATGGAGTGGTTGCATCTTGCCAGCCTCCATTTGCCTGAAGAAAGAAAGAAAGAAAATGTGGCACTGAAAAGAGTAGTCAAGTATCTCTCTATATAATTCTCTTTGGTATGTTGCCTTTCCCAGTGTGCTGATTGGCTGCTCAGGAAACACACCCAACCAATCACCACCCACATGCAAATTCCCTCTCTGCCTCACAATCCACTCCTGCCACTCAATCTGTGGCCCAGATTGGGACCCAGACAGTCAACCAGCGGTGGTGATGGGCTGCCCGCGATGGGACCCAGGCAGTCAACTGGCAGTGGCGGCAGCAGGGCAACAGAGCAAGTCACCCTCAGCAATTCTGGGAAAAGTGTGGAACACTGAGAAGGGGGAGGAGGAATTTAAAAATCCACTGGCCTACCTTACAGGGTTGTCATGAGGTCTACTGGGTGTTTGGGGGGAGCTTTTTAATGCCATATGTTATGCCAGGTACAGCTAGTATATTATTATTACTGTTCACTAGCCTCATCTGCTCTGTACAACTGCCTTTGATTTCATCTGGCCCAGACCAGCATTCCTGTTAGTGACATGTTGTAGCTGTAGTTGTGTGCCTTCAAGTTGTTCTGGCTTATGGTGACCCTAAGGCATGCGGTTTTCTTGGCAAGATTTGTTCAGAGGGGGCTTGCCTTTGCCTTCCTCTGTGGCTAAGGGAGTGTGACTTGCCGAAGATCACCCAGTGAGCAGGGCTGAGCAGAGATTCTAACCATGGTCTCCAGAGTCATAGTCCAACACTCAAACAACTACACCATGCTGGCTTCCACGTTAGTGACATACGCAGTCCATCTTACGCCTGCGTATCTCATTTCTGGGTCATTGTTTAGCCTGGTATGCTCTTCCATCCTCCACTATTTATTTATCTATTTGATTCCTATCCCATTTTTCTCCCAGATAAGACTCAAAGCGGCTTACAGTATAAAACAGAGCATCTAAAACAATACAGAGTACACAAATTTAAAAAGTATCAAACTATACAGCGCATTAAAATACTACTTTTACGACATTAAGAATTAAACAATTAAAATATTTAAAATACAGACGGACCCCCATATCCGCAGAACCAATATCTGCAGTTTCAGTTATCCACAGCTGGGGGGGGGAATGGAGGAACATACCATAGAGTAGTGCTGGAAAATACCTAGAGAGGCATCCTCTCTAGGCATCGTCTGGCAACTCTATGGTATGTTTGTACCGGAAGTCCTGTATTTAATAGGATTTGCTGTTATCCACAGCGTCTGGTATGTGCAGTAAGTCCTGGAACTGAACTGCTGTGGATACTGGGGTCCGACTGTACACATTACATACCAAAGCAGCACACCCAAATGCATGCCACTTCATCAAGGCTGAAGGCCGCTTGAAACAAGAAGGTCTTTGCAAGAAGGCAAAGAGACAGCAGAGAGAGGGAAGATGACCAAAGCTTCCCCAGGACCCATGGTTTTTCTGAAATAGCCCCCACACACACACACACAATGGCAGACTGACTCTAAGTCATGCCTCGCTCTAAGATATCTGCGGCGAGAAAGTGTTTGAGCTCAGCACCCCTGCAGCTCAGTAGGAGCTGCCACAGCCATTCTCACTGAACACTCAGCAACTCTAGACAAAGCAAGCCGCAAAGACTTTTCAGATGCTGGGAGAAATGTCGGAGTAAAAGACACCTCAGCCAGCTCGGAGACTCTGCCTCATTTTCTGGAAACTTGGCACTGGCTCCCAACTACGTTACTTTCCTGTGTTTCCCTACATCTTAGTTTTCTCAGCTACAGACGGATTCCTCGGCTGCTTGGCCTCTTGATTTCTAATTACGCATGCACGGCTTCTCTCTCTCTTTCTCAAATGAATTAGGATACCCTACTCACAAGCTCACTCTTGCAGCAAAACCATCATTCCTGGGAGTAGTGAGTGGTGAGCTGCCATAGAGTTCCACTCGTGGAATTAGTACACGATGCTGGGCAACGTAGGATCTTGAATCACATGTCCTCTTAAAACAATCCTCTGTTTGAGTGTCTCTCAACCTTTGGGCCTAAATCCCATGGTCAGCCACAATAAGAACTGGATTCAATGGAATCTACCTACATCTTGACTCAACATTCTACAACTGAACCAATGAGCCTCCTCTAGATGGGATTAACCAGCTTGATTTCAGTCCAGGTGTTTAGGACTTTAGCTTTCTGATTCCCTTATCCGTTGGCCATTCTGGCCAGCTCATCTGGGTGTTCATCTTAAGAGGACCAAAGTTTGAGAGCCACTGCTTCACCTGAAGCCATCCCCTCTGTGGACAGCTGTTCAGTCCCAACCAAGTTTAAAAATAAAGAATCATTGGAGTGCAGGATCCTTGGAAGTGCTCATAAACAGAAGTGGACGGCACAGGTAGACAGGCCACATTCTTGCTTTTTACAGTGAAAGGGGAGTACTGCCTAATTTATTCTGAGTTTGCCCCTAAACATACATAAACTACCATATGTAAATGTTCTACAAATCTGTGCCTTCATTTTATATACTTTCTTTCTTTGGGGATGGGGGAGCACAAGTGACCACCCTGCTTTGATTCAGCTGAAATCCAGCCTCATTGCAGGGCCCACCTATTACCTGAGAAATACAAGTTGTCTGTCCCTCCCCCCCCCCATTTACGCAGGCTTGGTACCTGCGGTTTCACTTACCTACAATCGGAGGGAAAGGGTCTCTCTAGGCATCTGGAGGACCATAGAGCCATGCTGGAGATCGTCTCTCTAGGGATTGGGAGATCCTCCAGTGTGACTCTATGGTCAACTTCTGCCAGACATTGACCATAGAGTAACACCAGGTCCCTGGAGAGACATCCTCTCCAGGCATTTTCTAGGTCCTCCAGTGCTATTCTATGGTGGTTTGCTAATATATGCGGTTTAATATATCTACGGTAAGACCAGGTGCATAAACGCGGGGTGACCTGTACCAGTTTTCTCATACTGAAATAGTTGAACTGGTCACTGACTTATTTGCAGGTCCAGGTCAAAGTGTTTTTGAGTATGAAAGCCCTAAATAACCGTTCCAAGGGAATGCCTCATCATTTATGAGCATCCACCATTTCCCCCCAGCACTTAAGACCTTCTCAGCAGATTCCGTTCTAAATGCTACTTCACATGGCGGGCAGGCAAGCTTCTACAAGGCACAGGGCCTTCTCAGTGTTGGCTCCTGTACTCTCCAACTCTCTCATGTAGCAGTTACAACAATACAGAGCATCACTGTCTTAAACTAGTGCCTTTAGGGTATTTAGGCTTACACATTGCTCAGCCATGGAAAACCATTGGGTGGAGGGAGGGATTCAGGGGGGCCCTGGGGTTGCACTGCTCCCCACAGGCCATAGGGATCCCCACCTCAACTTTCATAGAATCATAGAATCATAGAATTGCAGAGTTGGAAGAGACCACGAGGGCCATCCAGTCCAACCCCCTGCCATGCAGGAAATCACGAGCAAAGCATCCCTGACAGATGGCCATCCAGCCTCTGTTTAAAGACCTCCAAGGAAGGAGACCCCACCACGCTCCGAGGGAGAGCGTTCCACTGTTTAAACCCTTGCAAAATGTGTTTTGCGATGGAAAATTGGAAGCCAAAAGACATTTTCTATCATGGAAATTTCAGCATTGGTGTTGGATTGTGGGGAAGCATTAGCGCTCTCTGGCAGAGGAAACTATGGAGATTTTCAGACTACACTGTTATAGTGTTACTATTCCACTTTAATGGCTCTGGCTTCCTGCTGTGTAATTTTGGGGTTTGTAGTTTAGTGAGGCCTAAGAGCTCCCTGGCTGAGAGTTGCAAATGCCCCTCCCTAAACTGCAAATCCCAGGATTCAACAGGAGGCAGCCATAGCAAATATAGTGGAATAGTAACACTATAACAGTGTTGTCTGAAAATCTAGTAAGAATCCCAGGATGGGGGAAAGATGACCAAAGACTTTGAGCTGGCATTGTCAGTAGATCCTGTTCTAAATGCTATTTTACATGGAGGGCAGGCAAGCTTCTACATGGTACAGGGTTTTCTCTGTGTTGGCTCCTTTACTCTCCAACTCTCTCATGCAACAGTTACGACAATACAGAGCATCACTGTGTTAAACCACAGATTTGGGGGTAGAGGGAAGAAAGAAAACAATTTGTTCAGTCTTCTTCCTGCTATCGTTTTAAAGATTGGCATGAAGGAAGACATGGGCTCCCCCAGGGACATGTAGCAGGGTTGGGGCTTTTAAGCTAGTTTGTAAATCCCTTCAGATGTTGGAGTGCAGTTCTCCTCATCCCTCCTCATGGCTAGATGTGACAGGAATTCCAGAAATACTGGCATAGTCTGGTATAAAGGCTGCCTACTTGGAAACACAGCACTTTAGGAACACTGCCATGAACAGTCAAAAATACAAGACCCTGTGGAGGTGGCGTCGATTACCAACCATGTGGTCCACAGTGATAAGGAACCAACTAATCACTGTGAGCTAAAAATGGAAAGGATATTCTCAGATGTTCTCATCCACAACAAAAAAAAGGGGATCAACATGTTGAGTGAGATACACAGCCGAACACACTCTGTCAGCCACTGTGTGATTTTCTCCTCTGCGCAAGAACAAAAAGGCCAGAATTTTTTTTTCAATCAGGAGTAAAGGGAAGGAGGAGAGAACCCTGTATTTTGCTCAGAAACCTGCACTAAATCCGCACCAAAAAGTCTCTGAAATGTGACATGTCATAACAAGGCAAGAAAACTCTTATTCTGGCATTCTGTGAGATATGCATGCCCAATTCATACTACACATGTGGGGCAAATTATTCACCATAGCGCAACAGGCGCATTTGGTGGAAGCAGGAGTTGCACGTACAGCAACGTTGTGCATTCTAGTTACACAGTGTTGTCACCTACTGCCCACCGCAAAATGGCACCCCAGTCATTAACACATGTTGCGCAATGTTGCTATTCCGCACAGGGCTTGCGTCATGCTGCTGCAACGTATCTCCATGCAAGGGTATTTACGCTCTACTGAGAGGATGTTGGATGGCAACCATAATCTCACCCCTGTGGGAAGAAAACTTTTGAAATGTTTCATCCTTGTGAAATAAGTGAAGATTTGCATGGTTACAGTGAGCCAAAACACCCACGGACTGGCTTCCAGGCAAGCTTGCCCTTTGCGGCGCTAGCCAAAGAGAAGCTGACAGCAAATTCACAGTTGGTGAAATAGCACTGGGCTGCATCAGAAGCTTATGTTTTCTTAGCTCTTCACAGAATTACAAGCAGTGAAGATTTGTTTCCTGCAGAGCTCTTTGTTTAGGTGGCTGAAAAGTTTCATCTGAAGCCATAGTGATCCCTGCTTCTTTCTCTCCCTGCCCCCAACCCTCCACTCACGCCTCCAAAACCGGCAATTGCTTCAGGCAAGGGAAAAAGCAGAATGGTTTCTTCCTGAAGCCTGGGCTAAGAAACTCAAAAAGGTGTTCAGGCATATTTCCCGTCAGAAAGCCCACTCCTTGCCCTGCTCCAGGCATGCTTCCTGCCTGCTTTGCGCCATTCGGGAAGCTGAGCAAGATGCCTATGTGCTGCTGTGCCCCAATTGACACAAGGCCTGGAGCGCCTTCCGTGACTCTCGGGCTCTTCTAGCAACATGGCTCTCTAAAAGGGGGAATCAAGGAGGAGGGAAAAGGAGAGAGAAACTCTAACGCAGTTGGATCTTAATTTCATTTTTCCAAAGTCTCCCTTCTGGGCATATGTCAGAGCCATTTAGGAGGCCAGTTGAGACAAGGCCCGAGCATCCCTCCAACCACAATAATCTTGGAGCCAAAGACACAAGAGCAAGAAGAGAGGCAGCGGCCCTGAGCACCCAATTCTATTTTCCAATTACCCATAAGACAGAAAACCTCCTCACCCACCCCTAACTTCTCCCCCCTTCCACCCTCAAGCCAGCTTTTTAGATGTTGCTCTCCCCATCTTGGGCTGCTGCTGAGCCCCCCAACACATTAGACCTGCATCAGCAATAACTGCGCTCAGAAACAAATTCGCCTTCTGTCTCAGCCCATTGAGGCAATTGCTGAAATCAATGTCTGATCAGATTTCTGCTGTGGCAGACAGCTTGTCGCTACATATTTTTATGTCAGTCAAGAAAAGGGAGGAGCGGGCCGCGCACGTTGGGGGGACGCTGAGTAGAAGTGACGGGCGTGAAGGCTTGCTGGCGCTCGCCAGAGCAAAGCTAGGCTCACTCCAAGTGCTCCCGGCATATGATAGCCTTTCCAAGGGATCTCCCCCCACCACAAACCCAAATGCCCACTACCACCCAAGCAGGAGAAGGGGTGTGACAGGGTTTAATTATGGGCCATGCAGCCCGTCCATTGAACCTACCACCAGTGGGATCACCATTCATCCTTGCTGATAACATCCAGTCACTCTCAAAATGTCAACACAAACAGAGAGAGAAAAGAGCAATGAGGAACAGATACTGGAGTATGGATCAGATCTTGCTCCGTCATCTCAAGCCGTGGTGAGGCAAGTTGACTAGTTCCCTCTACCCAAGGCTTAGACATTTCTATCCCTACCTGTCTTCTCTTCCAGCAATGTAAGGAAGAAAAACCTCAGTCAGGATGAAAGCAGGAATCTTGGCTGCATCCGCACTGCAGAAATAATCCAGTTTGACACCATGCCTCAATGCCATAGAATCTTGGCACCTGAAATTTGTTGCAGCACCAGAGCTCTCTGACAGAGGTTAAATATCTCACAAAACCACAAACCCCAGAATTCCATAGCATTGAGCCATGACCGTTCAAGCGGTATCAAACGGGGTTATTCCTGAGGTACAGATTACGCCCTTGAGACAAGAAACCTCAAGTAAGTGAAAAGCAATTTTTTAAAAAAGTGCAAGGGACTCTTTCATTGTTAAATAGAGAATTTTTTTATTTTATTTTTAAAATTCTCAAGAAAATAAACTGAAATCTAAATTGGCATTTAAAAAAAATGAAATAGTGTGCAATTTTGAACCCACAACTGATGACAAGCACCCAGGCTGCCATGGGAAAAGGAGATTTTGCTCTCTTCCCCCCTTCTTTTTGTACGTTGAAATTTTTGTTCTGCTAGACACACATCTAGCCATGCTCGCAAGGTATGAAAATCTACTTAAGAGGGGAGAAGATTCTCCTGTAGATATGAGTCTAAAGATATTCCATCTGAAGTAAACATCATTCCCTCTTTATCCAAATTTATAAACAACAAATGCACAATATTTTTACTCAGCTTGGCAGCTGAGGGAGAGCTTGTCAGCTAGCGTTTCTCTCTCCCCTCTCTCTTTCCCCCACCCCCCACCCCAAATAAATTAATCCTTACTCTGGTGGTTTGAGATTATGCACTGTATAATATAACAGTGCCTTATCAGACCTCATCAGCGAAGATGGAATTCATGTCTGTAAAATGCTGCAGGCAATGAGAATTTCATATTTTATCATCTTGATAAGGATATCGCAAATTCTCTGAAGCATTTCAAAACACTTAAATGAAAAAGGGGAGAAATGTGACTAAAAGGCTTTTTATATGGTTTGTTGTGGGTTATTATGAGTTATTTATAAACCCCCCAAAAGAAAGATTTGACATTTCAAATGGAAAAAGATTTGAGTATTTAATGGGACTTCCCTCCCCCCTCCGCTTCCCAATTCTCCCCCGCCTTCTCAATTGAACATCTTCAATCACATTTTAAATCATTAATATTTACTCTTGTGGCAAGTGGAAGACTGCCAAAAGGGGGGAAAGGAGGAAAGAAGGTCTCAGAATCTCTCCTGGGTTATAGTATTTTACATAAGACGCTTCCATCTCTCCCAAGCCTCACTTATTATCAGCAGGTCCTGTTCTTGACTCATCAGCCTGCAGCACCGATGGTGCATCTTTCACAACGGCACAACAGATCCGGAGAAGCAGCAGCATGCTTCCTTGCTACTCGATGACCAGTGGAAGCCTCCTATACCCAGGTCATTTTTAAATTGGTGGTCCTTAAACTTTTGGGGTGGGATTACGGACCCCTTTTAAAATTCCAGTGAAAGCTATGGACCCTCTCCCCTTCCATGTCCTTAAAAAATACAGCTCAACCCCCATATCCACAGATTCAATATCTACAGTTACCCTAATCCACATCTAAAAAAATGTACTCTCTAGGCATTTCTAGGTCCTCCAATGCGATTCTATGCTCAACTTTTGAAGTTAGTCTCATTGGCAATAATAGGGTTTCCTATTATCCACATTCAGGTATCCATGGGTGTGTGTGTCTTGGAACGTATCCCTCATGGATACAGGGATCAACCTGTACGTGGAAATATGCATGGAAAAAAATGCACACAATTTATTTTATTATGTCCAAAACGCCTTTCCTTTGCCTAGACTAAACTGGGTTTTTAAAAGCTGAAAATTCATCCTGATTGGGGGGGGGGGAAATCAAAATTATAGGAAGGAAATGAAAGAGAAAAAATCGTTTTCACACCCCATTTACAGACCCCAATGAAGTCCTCTCCATGGAACCCTTGGGGGTGCAAAGATCCCCCCGAGGTTAACCCCCCTCCCCCCCCTAGTTTAAACCCTAGAGTAAAGGACTGGCAATTTACAAATAGGGACTGAACAGAAATCCACATGAACAGCCTTTTCCCCTGCAAAATGAAAGTATTCAGTTCATGATCTGTGAGATAATTAATGGAAGTGCACACTGATGTGTTGGCTTCTCATCATTAGGAAGAAACTGTAAGCTGTCTGATACATTTCCCCCTTTCTTATTCCAGTGATATGCCAATCAACATGCACAAATAAAAATGTGCCCAAACTTGCTTTCCATTCTTTGAAAAATTTAGCCATAGTTGCAATAAATTAGGGATGTTCCATCTTTTATTTTCTCTTTTTCTTGATAGGGCACTCATATTAACAACAAGATGGCAGGTGGGTGTAACATGGTCCTCTCCATGATGGGAAAAGCTGTACTCAGTGAAGTTGGCTACAGATGTAATTCTTTGCTAAGTGAGTTCTCCAAGGGCTTGTCTATACGAAGCTATAAAATGTAGATTGATGCACGCTAATGCCAAGCCGTAGCAGCTTTCATTTGTCTTCATGATTTTTTGGCAAGATTGCAGGCATGCAAAGCTATCCACATTCATTGTTCAAATGGGCATGCCTGTGAAGCAAGATGGCGGGTGCAAACAAGGAATTACTCATGTTTTAATTGCTCATGTTTTAATTTCCACCAGTTGTCGCCACCGAACAGTATATTTTTTATATTAAAAAAAAAGCATATCCAAGGTGCAGCAGTGCAATATTCCACTTTAATAAACAGGAAAAAAATGGGGGGAAGCTGTTTGGTCACCTCAGCGCATGATCGCTACGGCAAAAATCCAACATGGTGGTTTGGGGCATTTGCCTTGCCAGCAAGCTCTGCCCCCTGCACACATCCAACCAATCAGCTTTCCACTTCCACTTTTATCGGGAATGCACAGCAAAGTGAATTGGTTGTCCCAACAAGTGAAAATGCACATTTCCTTTGGAGTTAAAAAAAAAATATGTGAAAAGCCGTGAAGGCTTTTCCCACGGTGTATTTGGCGGTTTTGGCCCATCTCTTTCCGAATATGGCGGACTGATGCAGGATCTCATTTACACAAATCGTATTCTCCTCAAATTCTACAAGGAATATTTTCACTGTATAAAGAATTTTAACAATTTTCTCCCTGCTACAAGAAATCTTCAAAAACTATGCATTTTTCAAATTCTATCTGTAGTTTGGAGGTTATTCTTCTTGAAACCCACACATTTTTCAGTGTGGAAAACAGCATTGCCTCTGCAGGAAACAGCACTGTGCAGAAAAGTCTGCAGAAAATGTGCATGTATGTATGTTTTTTGTGTGCAGATCTGTGCAGAAAAAACCATTTCTGTGCAGAGAGTGTTTCTGCACAGCAAATGTTTCCTGCACAGAAAATGCTGTTTTATTTGCAAAAACAAAAACCTGCAAATGTGTGCAGAGTAAATTTCAAACTGCAAAGATTTCATCAATTTAGGATTCCTTTCATCAGGGCTGCCCAACACTTGAGAAATGTGGGTTTTTTTCCAATCCTTTTTTCAAATATGCCCGAATAGTATTTCTATAAATTTGGCCGGTGAAGATATCTGCATAGTTAATTGGATTTGTTCTTGAGACAAATGATTCAAAACGTGTAAATTTCTTTACATATTCAATGGCAGAAACTTGAAATTGGAAACATCTGAATTGGTGCAAAAGCCAAACTGGCAAGTGTAGCCTTATTTCCTACCTGCACTGATCTGATTATGGCCACTGATGGGAGGTTTGTGTCATGGTAGCAATGACACACACACACACACACACACACACAGCCACCATTATGGGTCAGGCATCCTTGCATGGTGAACGTAAACAGAGAGCCAGAAAGAAACCATGTATGTGGAAGTATGAGGCCATACCTGGAGTTAAGCACAGAGGCAGCAGCATCCGCACCAGGAAAAGTCTATATTAACAAACCTAAGGGAGTAAAATTTAGCAGCTCAGTCCCCCAAGATTCAAAGGATAATATTCTTAGCTTTGGAATGTGAGCTCTATGTCCTTAATGGGCAGATAGAGTAACTGCAGTCTAAAACTATTATTTCATTAAATACCAAAATCAAAATCTTCCATGCCATAGTACAGATTGCCCCCCGCCCTCCATGGGAGTTCGGTTCCTAGACTTGCCGCAGATACCAGAAACTGTGTATAATACTGAACTCTATTAAAATAAAGGATTTCTAGTACAAACATACCATAGAGTTGCATTGGAGGACTTAGCAATTTCTAGAGAGGATGCCTCTCTAGGTATTTTCCAGCATGACTCTATAGTATGTATCCCTATTTTTTTCACCTGTGGATAACTGAAACCGTGGATACTGATTCTGAGGATACGAGGCGGGGAGACCTGTACAGTTGTACCCGTGGAACCAATATCAGCAGTTTCAGTTATCCGTTGGACACAAAAAGAGGAACACATACCATAGAGTCTTCCTAGAAAATGCCTAGAGAGGCATCCCCTCTAGACATTTTCTAGGTCCTCCAAGGCAACTCTCCAGTATTTGTAACGAGAAACCCCATGCTGTTCGCTGTTACCCACAGTTTCTGGTATCGGTAGTAAGTCCGGGAACCGAACCCTCATGGATATGGGGGTCCAACTGTATATCCGATTTCTATACATGGTCATGAAAACTGGGCAGAGAAGAAAGCTGACAGGAAAAGAATCAGAAATGTGGTGCTGGAGGAGAGGTCTGGGAATCCCAGACTGCCCAAATGACAAATAAATGGGTCCAAGAGCAAATCAAGCTCTCCTTAGAAGCCAAAACGACTGCCCTGAGGCTATGGTACTTTGGACGTATCATGAGATGACATGACTCACTGGGAAAGACAATAGGGCCAATAAAACGGAAGGCAATAAGAAAAGAGGAAGACCACATTGCAGCTGGAATCAAGAAAGTCAGCACTCTGAGTTTGCAAGACCTGAGTAGGACTGTTAAAGAACTAGGGTTGCCAGAGTGAAAACTGGAGTCAGCTCCTGTACCTTTAATGGTTGTGTAGAAAAGGGCATTTTGGCACATGTTGCTTGTTACCTGGTTGTGGGATAAGCAACTCCAACTGAAATTCCCTTTTCTATAAAACCAATATAGCAGCATCAGTTTTCAATCCAGCAGACCTATATGATAACCAAGGGGGGGGGGTGCATCTACATGAGCCAAGATACACTGGCTCCCAACCAGCATATCCTGGCTATGGATCAGGCCCATTGTTCCCCCGTTACCACCTCCAAATGGGCCGGAGTCCAGGCAGGCATGCCAGCCCATTGCTGCAGCCGTCACCGCTGTTGTCTCCCACGCTATCTCAGAAGGGTGGAAGCCAGCACGCAACATGTGACCAAAGACCCCTGCATGTGACCAAAGACCCCTGCATGTGACCAGCCTTGGTCACATGCTGTGGGATTCCTTCCTGGCTTCCGGGAGGGCAAGGCAGACCAACAGCATCAATGAGGTCCAGCGGTAATGGACTAAAAGAGGTAATATTTGAAAATGTTGTATCAAGCCCTACACCGTCTTCCCCCCCCCCATCTGAGCCCCGTATTTGCCCCAGGGGCGGTGAGGAGAGCCCAAGGACAGAGCGTGGCAAAAAGCTCTGCATCTCCAGGACTGCAGGGCTCTAAGACGGAGAGGGGGCAAGACAGGATAAATTGCCCATCTAGACAAGACCCAGGGCACGTGGAGATCTCTCATTCATAAGGTCGCCATGAGCTGAAGCTGACCTAATGGCACATAACAAGAAGTTTGAAAATTACAGTAGGACCCCCGTATCCACTGGGGATTGGTTGGGGGGGGCATGGATATCGAAAACCGTGGATAATAGCAGACACCATTGAAAATAATGGGACTTCCAGTTTAAATACCATAGAGTTGCCTTGGAGGACCTAGAAAATGGCTAGAGGGGATACATTTTTGGAAGACTCTATGGTAGGTGTGCTGTTTTGTGTCCCGTGGATAATTTAATCAATGGATAAAGAATCTGTGGATACAGGGGTCCTACTGTAGATGCTGGTTTCTCTCCTTAGCAAAAACGAGGCCAAAAAACTTCTTGGGACCACATATATTCACATTTGTAGAAGTGCACACCAATTCCCTTCTGCCCGCTAATTTGGAGAGCTATAAAGCAGGCAAATTCATAGAGGGATAAGGCTATTTCTTTAGCCACCAGTCATGGTAGCTATACGTTAAGTCCAGTATTGGTGGAAGTAGGCACCACAAGGATATATATAATTCTACCTGTCTTAATGAGATCCAGCATCATTGCACCGTATTTGGAAGGAGGGTGGCCAAAAATGTCGAAAACTCCAAAGGAAGAGCTTTTGTGACTTTTCCCAGAGTTTAAAAAAAAAAAAAAAAACAGAGGGAGGAATGCGCATTTCTGCTCACTGGGACAAGCGATTTGCTTAGAATCACTTTCACACACAAGTGGAAGTGCAAAGCTGATTGGCCAGACTAGCACGAGGACGGGACTTGCCAAGAAGACAAGCACCCAGAGCTGCCATGTTGGATTTTTGCCTTAGCGCTAAGGCGATAAAATGGGGTGTGTTTTTCTTTGTATTAATACAGGCGAAATATTGCTCTATTGCGCACATAGGAATTTTTTTTAAAAAAAAATTAAGCGGCAGCAAATTCGGGTAAGTTAAAACACGAGCAATTCACTTGTGGCTGCCATCTTGACTGGTGGGCCTGCAAAGCTTTTGGGAGCCAAAAATGCATTAAGACAAATCGCAGCTGCTGCGATTTGCCATTACTGTGGAGCAATCTGCGTTTTTTTGCCTTGCGTAGACAGGCCCACAATCCATCCTATATTGTGGACTTAAACCATACAGGACTTTATAGGTCATAACCAGTACTTTGAATTGTGCCCAGAGGTCAAGTTAAAACAGTAACTAGAAAAAGGTCTTTGGTCTGAGACAACATGACACATCTTAAGTTCTGAAAACCATTGACTGAAAAGATGGGACAGTCTGCTCTCTAGTCCCTCCGGGGGGGGAGGCAGTTAAAGAAATCATAGAATCATAGAGTTGGAAGAGACCACAAAGGCCATCCAGTCCAACCCCCCACCATGCAATCAAATCATTCCCGACAGATGGCCATCCAGCCTCTGTTTAAAAACCTCCAAAGAAGGAGACTCCACCATTATGCATCGCTTCTTGCAGGAAAAAGGTATAAAATTCTGAGAGAAGACCTGAAAAGGCCTCCATGGCCCAACACTGCGTGCTCACGGCGGCCAGCCAGTTGCCTAAGGAAAGCCCATCGGCAGGACACGAGAATTCAAGCACCTTCGCCTTTTTGTTCCCTGGCAACTGGCATTCGGAGAGTGAGTTCCTGAACTGTAAAATGGCATTAATAGGGAGTGACTGAACAGCACTTTTCATCTTGTGCCAGATGAAAATTGCTACACAAAATGATTAATAATCAGGGCCCGATGGTGCCACCCATGAGTCCCAGACTCTCCGCTTGATCCACACTGACTTCTTTCTTCTTCTTTTTATCAATAACAAGGACAAATAACTTTGCTGCAGAACATGAAGGCTTTCCAGGAAACTGCTACATTGGATTCATTACCGCCAATGTGAAGGTCAGGCTGACCCCAGGGTGAAAGAAACTGGGCCACTGGAATCTTTCCCAGGTGTTTATTAAGGCAGCCTGATCAAATAATTTGAGTTTTTCCTTTGATTCTCTCACTAGCTTCCCGGGGGATTTTTTTTTAAAGGAGTAAAGATGTGTCACTGTGAACCAGTGCAGTATTGATGAGAACAGCACAGTGTTTTGAGTGTGTGTATGTGTGTGCCTTCAAGTCTCCTGTCAACTTATGGTGACCCCAAGAATTTCATAGGGTTTCCTACGTGGAAGACTCAGCAGTAGTTTTGCTAGAAATAGAGCGTCTGGCATTTGTTGGTGGTCTCCCATCAAAGTATTAACCAGGGCTGACCCTGCTTAGCTTCCCAGATTAGAAGGGATCTGGTGCCTTTGGTGTATTTAGGCTTACGCATTGCTCAGCCATGCAAACCCATTGGGTGGGGGGATCCCAGCTCCACTTTAAACCCTTGCAAAATGTGTTTAGCCATGGAAAACTGGAGGCTAAAAGACATTTTCTATCTTGGAAATTTCAGCATGGGTGTTGGATTGTGGTGGGGCATTAGAGCTCCCTGGCAAAGGAAACTACAAATCCCAGGATGGGGGAAAGATGACCAAAGACTGAGCTGGCATCACCATCTTTCCTTTCTTACTCAGCTATACAGCAAGAGTGACTAGTTCTGGGAAACTGTGGATACTGGTTCCGTGGAGGGCTGTACAGTTGGAGCCCTGTATCTGCGGAACCAATATACACAGTTTCAGTTATCCGCAGTACACAAAAAAGAGGGACATAGAGTCTTCCTAGAAAATTCATAGGGAGGTGTCCTCGCTAGACATTTTCTAGGGCCTCCAAGGCAACTATGGTATGTGTAACTGGAAGTCCCATTATTTTCAATGGTGTTCATTGTAACCCATGGTTTCAGGTATCCCCATTAAGTCCGGGAACCAACCCACAATTTTAATATGCTGCTGCAACACTATCATAAGTAGACCAGGACACTGTGGAAAAATTCAAAAGGGCAGGGGGCTTCTAGCCACCACAAGCCAGTGGCCAATGGACTGAGACTGGCAGGAGGTCCCAGTAGTATCAAGCAGACCATGTCTAGACATTTCATCCTTAGCAGCTACCAAAGGAAGCCAGACACTGCTAATGGCTTCTCCAAAGTTTCTTCCACACTATAGAGTTATAGCACGTTGATACCACCTTATTTTATCATTATCTATTTATTTAATGTATAATCCATCTTCCTCCTTACAGCGGAACCAAGGCAGATCACAATGTAAGTTAAAATACAGTACAGTTAAAGTTATGGGTAAAACAAAAGTTTTTTTTTAAAAAAAAACAATCAAACAAAACAATCATATTTTAAAAACCATTAACTTTATATTGCTAAAAAGGCGGTTAAAGTATAATGGTAATGATACATTCAGAGCACATTTGCAACGGCCAGTAAACACTCAAAAGTCCTGAGTAAATAGAAAGGCCTTTGCCAGCCAGTGGAAAGAGAGCAGAAAGGGAGCCAACTAGCCTCCCGTGGAAGGGAATTACACAAGGAGGCCCTCTCCTGTATCCTCACCAAATGTGCCTGTGATGATGATGGGACTAATTTTAACTGCCATGGCTGCATCCTATGGAATCCTGGGATTTGTAGTTTGGTGAGGCACTAGAGCTCTCTGGCAGAGGAAACTATGAATCCTAGGATTTCAAAGGATGTGCCCATGAAATTTATTTATTTATTTATTTATTTATTGGTCCACACACACACACCCGCCCCAAGTGCAGGACTGGTACCCACAGTTTCAATTATCCGCAATCTGAAAAATATGGTCACTCTAGCCATTACCTAGGTCCTCCAGCATGACTCTATGGTAACTTCTTTAGGAAGTTATCATAGAGTTGCTTTGGAGCTGCCTCTCTAGGCATTTCCTAGGTCCTCCAGTGTGATCCTATGGCAACTTCCGCCAGAAGTTGCCATAGAGTTGAGCTGGAGATGCCTAGAGAGGCCACCTCTCTAGGCATTTCTAGGCCCTCCAGCACGATTCTATTGGTTCACCATTATCCGCGGCTTCAAGTATTCACAGTTAGTCTGGGAACATCTCCCCCATGGATATAGGAGGTGACCTGTATTTGCATTTTTCATATCCTGCTGGTATCTGAGGGTCCAAGATATAGTGCTATAATTGTGTACTATGAGGGACCTGATAGGTTCCGTTTCCATCCTAGCAGCTCAAACTGCCCTGTGTGCTTTCTGTCCTGCTCCCCAAATAAGAAACAAATCAATCCAGACCTAGTCAGCTTCATCTCACACAAAATAGCACACCTCTCTGCAGTGCCCCGGGGGAATCTTGCCCAATTCTTTATTGTAAATCTGGTGGGGGGGAATAATTCTTCTTCACTTTCCATTGGGAGAAAGACTGCCACACATATGGATGAGGAAATCTGCCTGTTTTGCTTTCTCCTGAATGCAAATGTTTTAAACCCCTGGTTCTTTCCTCCTGAATACCGGCACACATCAGTTAACAAACCCTCCGACAGGGAAGCTCCTTTTTACAAACTGTTTTTATGCCTGCCCAGATTTCTCTTTTCCTCCTTGTTCTCTGTCTAGCTGGAAGTTGTTGGGTTGGTTTTTTTAACCAGTATCAGTGTTTGGAGGGTGGTGAAGGAAAGCTGGAGAAACACTGACTTTCAGTGGCAGAATGCAGCAATATGTTTGTAATAAATGTTGCAAGAAAGTTTGAGGTGGGAAAGATTGTGATTTTTGTGATAGCTGTGTGTGCTTGCCTAGAGCAGGCAAGGTTAAACAGCAGCTGTCTCCAGAGTCCTTTACGGAACATTTGTGAACCACAAAACAGATAAGCCTGCCTCACCAGCTACCTCCCACATGTTTTTAAACAGCACAGATCTGTTACGTTTGGCCACCAAAATGGAAATCACAAGAAAAGTAGAGTCTGGTGGAAAAAAGGCACCCCTTAATGCATTTTGGAAGCAGCCTTCAAGTAGTTTTTAGAAGGTTGAAAACCTTTGGGTTTACTTATACAAGGTTTACCAGATCTGGTTGTTTCATTTCACATGTGCATCATATAAGTTATGAATAAAGAATTGGCTGAAACATGTTTTGCTTTATCCTGAGTGCAAATGTTTTAAACCCCTGTTTTTTTCCTCCTGAATACATACACCTCTTTTTTCTTGGGGTACGGACCTATCCCCTATTCTCTCCACGTTATTTCTGCCTCTGCTACCAACATTTCCATTAAAAAAAGTAATGCCCAAAAACACATCTACTTTGTCATGTGATGTATAAGAAACTCACACATTTTGGTTATTCTTTAAAAGTCAACTGCAATTAAGTTCTCCCTCTTCCACACCAGCCAAATCAATGAGGAAAGCTGTTCCTAGGATGAGGAGGGCCCAAGACCTTTTCACACTGCAGGACATATCCGTGTCCCTAGATTTACTGTGGAAACGTAAAACCACAGATAATAGCAAACCCTATTAAAATGAATGACTTCAGGCCCAAACATCCCATAGAGTTGTGCTGGAGGACCTAGAGATTCCTAGAGAGAACACCTCTCTAGGCATTTTCTAGCTCCTCCAGCACAACTCTATGGTCAACTTCTGGGGGGATGCATACACAGAATCGTGCTGGAGGACCTAGAAAACAGCTAGAGAGAACATTTTTTTGGATGTGGGTAACTGTGGGTAGTGGTCCCACAGATACGGGGGGCGTACTGTACACAATTACAAATCTATGATTCCACTTTAATTCGATGGCTTCATCCTTTGGAATCCTACGAAATTAGGGAGGGGTATTTACAATTCTCAGCCAGAAAACTCTAGTGCTTCACCAAGCTACAAACCCTGAGACCCCTTAGGATGCAGAGATGGCAGTTAAAATGGAATCATAGCACTATAACTATGTGGTGTGAAAGGATTCCAGGTTATACTGGCCTGCCATGGAACAAAGATCAAGGACTTTTTCGGACGTTGATTTACCGCGCCAGAAGGCTTGTAACACTCACGACGTTGCTGTGCGGCAGGGGGCCCGTTTTGTACGACGCCGTCCCCCTGCCAAAATCAACTGTTTCAGTTCTGCGAGAGATTGGAGGCAGCCACGCCATATTTGGCCATTTTTTACTCACAGAAGTTGCCTGTGAATAAAAAATGGCCAAATATGGCGCAGCTGCCTCCAATCTCTCGCGGTACTGAAACAGCGTCGTATGAAACGGGTCCCCTGCCGCGCAGCAGCATCGCAAGTGTTACGAACTTTCTGGCGTGGTAAATCAACATCCGAAAAAGTCCTATGAGTCTCTCAGGGAGCAGGGGAGACAAGTCTAACTCAGCCGGCATGGTACTGAATAAACAGGACTCAGTACTCCAAGACTGATACTTGCAAAGCCTGGAATTTTTTGGATTACAACTCCCACAATCCCCCAGCCAGCATAGCCACCTGCTAAGCCAGCTATGGGATTCTGGAAGTTACAGCCCAAAAGTGTAACTATTCCCTACTCTTTCCTGAATGGCTGTAGCTGTCAGTTTCAGTTTCTTCCATATTTAGTTAAAAAAATAATAATCTCAATTTTCTTCCATCCCATATATGGAAAAATCTTTTTTTAAAAAAGCTCAGAAACAAAAGTCCCAGTCATTCTTTACCAGGGAGAGTGCCTTGATGCCTAAATATGTAGCATACTGAAAAAGGATATTGATAACCTGGAATGGGTTCCAAGGAGAGCAACCAAGAACTAGTTGGGAAACCATTTCCCTGTTTCAGTAGTTTGGAAACCAAGCCCTACGAGGAACAGCTTAAGGAACTGGGTAGGTTTAGCTTGGAGAGAAGAAAGACTGAGAGGCGACATGATAAGCCATCTTTAAATATCTGAAGGGATGCCTTGTAGAAGATGGAGCCAGCTTGTCTCCTGCTGCTCCAGAGACTAGGACACAAACCAATGGATTTAAATTAAAAGAGAAGAGATTCCACCTAAACATTATGAAGAATTGCTGTTCTGCAGTGGAAGAAACTGCCCCAGAAGGTGGTGGAATCTCCTTCTTTGGAGGTCTAATAATAACAATAACAATAACAATAACAACAATAATAATAATATCCTGCCCCTCTACAAAATGCAATCGGGGCAGCTTACAACATTTAAAATATATACATATAAAACCCTCCACCACCCCCTTTTAAAATACAATTAAATAATTAAACATTCAAAAATGCTTAATAAATACTAAAACACACCCACACCCACATACAATAAAATAAAATAACTGGAATAGGGATCGGACCAATAAGATTTTTTTTTTCTTCTGATGGCCGGGTATCTATTCAGGAAAGGCCTGCCGGAAGAGATCCGTCTTAAGAGCTTTTTTAAACAGAGGTCAGATGGGCCTCTATCAGAAGTGCTATAGTTGAGTGTTTATGCATGGCGGGGCTGGACTAGATGACCCTTGCTGTCCCTTCTAACTCGTATGATTCTATATACGCAATACAGGCTTCAACTGTTGGTGTAATGACTTCACATAATCAACCCCACTCCTGTTTTGCAACACCCTCTGCCACTGGTACTCACATTTAAATTATGTGGACTGTACAGAGAATTTCCTCCCAAGCCATCACTGTATCCTCCCGTCTGATTGATAACATGACGCAGGGTATCCACCTACAAGGGGAAGACATAGAAACAAGAATAACCTCACCATTTAAAAAAGAAAGAAAAAGCAAAAACAAAACAAAACAAAAACAAACCCAATAGTACTAAAATTGTCCAAGTAATTTACATAGTAGAGGATGTCACTTTGAGATACTTTCAAAATATAAAGGTAATGTCCAACGGGAAGTCAAAATGTAAGAATGATAAGAATGGCAAAAATGTTCAACATGTGAGTGATGATATCTAGAATTAGATATGTAAACATCTTTTTTAGGATAAAGAAATGAAGGACTTATAAGCGTTTAAGATATCAAGGAAGAGATGTAAGAATGAAATATAAAAATGAAGAAAAAGGAAAAGGAAAAAACTGTAAGATGGGAAATAAGATAAACTTGAAAAAATTAAGAATGAGATAGATAATGTATATATGAACATATATATGGAAACTGAAATTGAAATTGCATTAAGTTACTGTAAAAGTATCAATAAGTTTGACTTCCTATTTCTCTCTTCTATACAAATTTTCTCTCATATATATAGCAATAAAAATATTAGTTAAAAAGAAAGAAAAAGCAATCTATTCACATGTGGTCAACTGTAATACAAAGATGTTGCAAGGAAAATTGAGTCTATGTGTGTGAGGTGGTGGCGGTCTACTGAAGCCAGATCTAAGGCATCAGAGCATCCAGTTTTTATTTTTATTTTGATCTGCAAGACACTGTCAAGATCTGTCATGTGGCTCAAGTTTTCCTAATCCCTCTGAGTTTAGTTGAAAAATCCACAGAATATCTGGAGGGAGAAAATGGATTTTCCCAGCACTAATATGCTGTTGTGAACTTTCCTTGTTTCAACATGAAGAATTTTTCAATGGCAAGGTCTTGAATTGGAAATTAAGAGCCATTAGCTTTACAAAAGACCTACTCCTGGTGGAGATGAAAATACTACTGGCTTGTTTGTGTGGATCAACACACCTGCCTGCATTTTTGGACAGTCCTTGGGGGGACTGGCTGTGGAAACTGCCATGATTTGTATCTGCACCTCCAACATTTACCACTTAACCACTGGGTGTTTTTTTAATGAGAAATATACATACATGTATGTGAAGCAAAGATTAGAGGTAACATGATAGCCATGTTTAAATATTTGAAAGGATGTTACATCGACGAGCTTGTTTTCTGCTGCTCCAGACTCTAGGACATGGAGCAATGGACTCAAACTACAGGAAAAGAGATTCCACCTAAACATTAGGAAGAACTTCTGATGGTGAGAGCTGTTCTGCAGTGGAATGCACTGCCTCAGAGTGTGGTGGAGTCTCCTTCTTTGGCAGTTTTTAACCAGAGGCTGGATGGCCATCTGCCGGGCATGCTTTGATTGTGTGTTCCTGCATGGCAGGGGGTTGGACTAGATGGCCCTTGTGGTCTCTTCCAACTTAATGATTCTATGATTATTGGAAAGGCCAATCCATAACTGGGGTGCCAAAGCAGGGAAGGTCCTCTCCCAGTTAACTGTGTCTGTGCTTCCAGAAGACAACCAGAGACAAAGGGAGAGATGCTTAGGCCAAGATCCTATATCAAGGAGGTGGAGCATAATGCTTCACTTGTGCAGTTCTGTGTCCACCTCCACACATTTTTTTGTGTAGGGGGGATGAGGATGAGACATAGGGATCTAGTGTCCCCATACAAAATCTCATCCCTGAGATCTCTCAAAGGCTGTTGCTATTGCTTACCAGCGGGGAGGGGAAAAAGCAGGGAGACAATTCAGATGCTGATGAATTGGCCTATCTCAGCTCAGAAGGGGAAGGAATTGGGAGTACACTCCTCGATCCCATTGAATTGCCTCCCCACTTTCTTTCCACATGGGCATATACGCAACACAGGTACGTCCCTAACAGGATTCCAGCCTTAGGCCCAGAAAGAGGGAGAAATACTCAGCTGAGAAGACTAAACATTTGGGGAAGGGATTTGTGGAGGACAGTTGGCAAAGGTAGTCTGTTGGGAGTTATTTTAAGCCTAAAAACTTTTTTTTTTTAAACAAGCGATGGCTGGAATCCTCTATCAGCTACTTAGTTAAATATACTTAACTAGTTAAATATACTTTATTCTGGTCTGATTCACCCCTGGGGAAAAAAAATCCTGATGGAAACATCCTTCATTCATGCACCAATCACTGGTAGAATGGACCTCCTTTCCCCCATTCAGCTGAAACCTAAGTAGTGATTGTGAATAGGAAACAATGACCTAAATGTACTCATCTGTAACTGTTTTGCCGCTCAACCGCCTCAACCTACTTTACTGGCCATCAGCTAGCTCCATGGGGAGAAGGAAGTCCATTCTGCCCATGATCAGAGCATGTGTGAATAGCATGTCCATCAGGGTTGGCAGACGGTCAGGCCAAGAGAGGTTATTTAGCTACCCCCCATTTGCGGGGGTCCGGTTCCCGGACTTATTTCAAATACTAGAAACTGCGGATGACAGCAAATCCTATTAAAATAAAGGACTTCCAATACAAACATACCATGGAGTTGTGTTGGAGGACCTAGCACTTCCTAGAGAGGACACCTCTCTAGGCATTTTCCACCACAACTCTATGGTATGTGTCCCTATTTTTTTCCCAGCTGTGGATAACTGAAACCATGGATATTGGTTCCACAGATACAAGGGCCTGTACAGTAGTGACTGTACACTAATAAATAAACCAATAAGTAAACTTAACTAAGTAGCAGATATAGGATTCCAGATGGTAACTTTGTTTTTTCAGAAAGGCTAGAAACTCCTCCTTCCCTGCTTCCTCTGACCTCCCCAAACCTGGTTATTTGTTGGTGGGAAATAAGATGCTACTACCCACTCAAGATCTCCGATGCCAGTTTGAGAATGCTAGTTTAAAAAGGTTGCACCGTCTTCTGTGAACATGCAAATCCTATCCTGAATCAGTTATGTCCCATCAAGCGCATGTTGTATACATTTAACATTTCATTTTGTAAGCCAGCATGGTGTGGCAGTTAGTGTGCTGAGTGAGGACTCAAAAGACCCAGGTTCAAATTGTCACTCAGCCACGAAACTCCCTGTATTTCAACTTCAGCCAGTCAATGTCTCTCAGCCTAACCTACCTCACAGGGCTGTTGTGAGGAGTAAAATGAGAAAGAGGACCCTTGGAGGAACTTTCCTGAGAGGAAACGCCAGATGTAAGTGTAACAAAATGAAAGTGAATAAATCAAATAAGTAATCAATGTAAATGAACAAAGAAACCAAACACGGAAATAATTCAAACAATGACTTCCATTCTCTAACCTTATTTTTTATGTTAGGTATTGTCTGTGTTGTGTATATGTTATTTGTGGTCATATTGTATATATGTTGCTTATGCTTTTATTAAGATATGAAAAATATTAAAAATTAATATTTTAAAAAAGAAATAATTGAAACAATAATTAAATTAAAACAATAAGTTAAATAAAGTAAATTATTAATAAATACAAATGTAGATATTTAAATAAATTAAAAAGACTGATTTAATTAAAATAAATGGAAACGGATCAGTCATTCATGCGCATAAACCTGCTCATTCTTTTGGCGTGGATTATTTCTGGCTTTGCTAGCCTCGAGACATTACCCAGAGCCCCGAAGAGTCAGCTCCTCAGATAGCTTAAGGTCTGCTCATTTCCCAGTTCCCTGGATCTCACCAGTTTCTGCTTGGGTGTTGCCACAACCATAAGGGCTAGAATCTTATTTTTTTTCTGTTTTGTATTTGAGTGGGTTTTTTTTTTCTTTTACAAAACAAAAAAGGAAAAGAAAGTGCCTATGATCTCCTAGCCAAAATGTTTACAGAGCTGAATTCGATGTGGTGCATAGCTGTGGAATAGGCATGCAGCCCTGGCAAACCAAGGCAGCCCCATTGATCTTGTGTTTAAAAGGGACCAGAATAGTGACAGAGAACAAAAGGCATTTGGAGGGGGGAAATGACAAAAAAAAACCCACAAGCCAGACAGCTCAGCTAGATCAGGTTTTGCACTTCAACTCGTTAACCAAAGGTGACCCAAGAAAGCAAGTGAGTGAAAGAAAAGAAATTAAAACCAGATTCCAGAGTTGACAGCATAGTAACACACCCAACCCCATGCTGTGAGCTCAAGCCAGAGCCGAACTGCATTCACAAAGCTTGAAACATTTCCAATCAAGGGGGAGGGGGAGGTTTTTTTTAAAAAAAGAGAGAGAGACCCCCCCATTGCGAATATGGGTAAGATTCTACATTAAGGGTACCAAACGCCTATCGAGTTTCACATTAGAGAAGCCCAATTCTGCCCAAAGGCACGGAAAGGGAATTTTCTAGGGCCAGAGGTTTTTAAAAAATGAAAAGGTGGGGGGAAGGCGAAATTTGTGGTTGGGTTGTTCTTTTCTGGTTTGTTTGCCTTTCTTTTTGTCAAAAAATAAAGCCCAAACCATACCCTAATTGGGAGGGGCGATTTTCTCCTACCTGTGATTGCACATTGGCTCCGACTTGGGCCCCCTGGTAAGAATCCCCATTCAGACTCTGCATGTTCATGAACATGTCCCCAGAATTAGGGAGGTTAAAAGAACCCGAAGAACCTGGAAACGAAAGAGTTCAGTAGCTGAATAACAGAGAGCGGCAAACAACACACACACACACACACACACCCTTTCCAGAGCTTGGAAAGATTCCTGAGAATCCAAACATATTCACATTGTGCTCTTAAGAAAACCCAAAGGAGTTAACATTACTGTTACTTGATGTGTAACATATTCGTGCTATATTTAACGAATGTTCGTTTTTTAAAAAAGAAGAACCCAAACCTGAACAAAAGGGTAAAAGGGTCCCTTAACCCCACCAAAATGACCTTTAATAACTAACATTTTGTTAAGTAATGGGTGAGAGAAAACCCATAACACATTCATGCCTGAATGTCAAAACCAGGACATGTTTCGAGCTGCTTCCCAAAGTAACATGTTCCAGTTACTTTTAACATGTTAGTTCCAAGCTCTGAATTACACACACCCTCCCAAGAACCTACAAGAAGGCAAAAGGAACAAGGAAGAGAAGGAGGAAAGGAAAGGAAACAAAGAAGGCAGGCAGGAAGTGCTTTGCGGAGAAGGATTTCCCCATAAACCCAAAGAGTCCCTTGCCAAGGACTCAACAAGCTTTAATGGAGGCAGAGGCTGTAGCTCAAAAACAGAGTGCATATTTTGCAAACCACTGTATCCAGGGTTCAATCCCAGGGATAGCTGTTCTAGGAAAAATTATTTTCCCAATAGATGCTATAGAACAATGTTACTGAAAGCAAGAATCCCGGGACCCATGTCAGTTCCTGAGCCTTGGGCTTCCTGTCCCCCTGCAAATTTTCAGGGAAGAAACAAATAGCTGTTGCCAATGGGCACAATCATGGTTCCATTCCCTGGCAAACTGGGTAAAAAATAATTGCAACCCCCCCCCACCCACAACAGATAGCTTGAGACACACTGCTGTATAACACTCCATTTGGAAGGGGTGAGAAAGACTCCCATCACGTTCCGGACGGTATGAGGATGCTGGGACTGTAGTCCAATGTCTTCCTTGGGGAAAAGTTATCTTTAAAAGCCGCTTAGAGCTTAAATACACAATCCTAGGGCCAAAGCCACACTACACAAATAATCCAGTTTGAAACTAGATTATTTGCCATGGCTTCTTCCTATTGAACCCTAGGATCTGTAGTTTTACAAGGTCTTTAGCCTTCTCTGCTAAAAAGTGCTGGTTCCTCACCAAAACACAAATCCCAGGATTCCATAGGAAGGGGGCATGGCAAATAATCCAGTTTGAAACTGGATTCTTTGTGCAGTGTGGATTTGGCCCAGGTCAGGTCAGGCCAACATCAAGGTAGCTATTCTGATCTTTTTGGGTATGTTTCCTAGTTGTCTGTTTCTCACAAACCATCCCACCAAAGCTGCTTTGCTCCACTCACATCATCATTAACAGGTGGCTTTGCTACTGATGGCTCTGCACCATTCTAAATTCTGTACACCCCATCACAGTTTGATAGCTGAAGACTACCCAAGGACATCAAGCTGCATTCTTGTATGTTTAATGTTTTGCAAAGCTTCACAACTTGAGTAAAGCGTTTCCTGTTGACCTGTGAACAAGGATTTCCATCTTCATCACAAGGTACAGCTGTAGACAATGAAAACCTCTTTCCATCCTGGATTGTTCATGGGTTAAACGCAGTTGAGGATGGGGTGGGAAGAACAAGTGTAAGAGATGAACTAGTCCTTGCTAATATGACCACAGTCTGTTCCAAGTTGTTGTGGTTGATCCAGAACCCTGAAACTCCTCTTGCGGTCCTTCTGCAACCCTCAATACCAGCATCTTCCTGAAGTGGACACACAGTTTCTATGCTTGAACATTAGCAAAAGACTTGTGCATGTGAATAGGCCATCATGGATTTTAACACCAACAGGGGCCAAAGCTAGAGAAATCCAGTGACTTCCCAGCATGTGTGAACTGCCCTCTAGCAGTTGGGTTGGGTTTTGTCAATAGGGTTGGGTTGGGTTTTGTCAATAGGGGCTCAGTCATGCAGCAGTGTGTACATATAACACTAAACATTATTAGAACTGGCAATAAATGCTAGAGCTGCAATGCTTCATTCAGTGCTGGGGAACCCTTGGCCCTCCAAGTGTTTTGGACTACAGCTCCTACAATCCCCTTGCCATCGGTGTCACGGGCAAGTGCTCATGGGTACTGAAGTCAAAACCATCTGGTGAGCCAAAGTTTCCCCACACTCCTGCTTCAATTGATTCATCAGATCAATTTTAAAAACCTAATGGATTACAAAGGTGCCTCCGATTAATCATGCACTAGGGTTTGAAAATGTTTTTAATACAAGTGTTTATTTTAGAAAGGCTGAACTGTTTGAAAAGAGGCACTTTCTCTTCTCTCATGCATGGGAGGGACATTTCTTCTAAGAACAATCCTGCTACAATACAAATATGCATTATTTAAAAATGAAGAAAGTAGCCTTCTTATTTCACCCAGATGTAAATTCTGGAATCATAGAATCATAGAGTTGGAAGAGACCACAAGGGACATCTAGTCCAACCCCCTGCCATGCAGGAATACACAATCAAAGAACTCCCGACAGATGGCCATCCAGCCTCTGTTTAAAAACCTCCAAAGAAAGAGACTCCACCACACTACTTATCTGACAGGTTAGGGACCAGAGGACTGTCAGAAAGTGGAATTGGTTGAAAAGTGGAACCAGTCTTGCAAATGCATTTTGCCCACCAAAACACATAAATAACACACTATATATCACTTTTGAATGCATGCAAAAGCTACATTAACACTATCTCTCTATATAAAACTCTTGGGTATACACAGTGGCCTTAGGTATGTAGGTATGCTGCCTCCTGGGTATGTACAATGGGTTTATGTTGCCTCTTTCAGTGTGCTGATTGGCCGCTCCTGTCACTCCCTCAGCCAATCACCACCCACACGCAAATCACCACCCACATGCAAACTCCCTCTCCACCTCACAATCCACTCCTGCCACTCAGCCATATCTGCATACTGGGAGCGACCAAATAATGTGCTACAGTGTTGGCTATAGTTACTAGCCACTGCAATGAGACCCAGGCAGTCAACGGGTGGTGGCAGGGGGATGCCACTTCTGCCGCTGCGCCGGGACCCAGGCAACCAGGCGTGAGGTCTATCGGGCATGTTTTGGGGAGTTTTTTAACAGCGTATGGTACGCCAGGTCCAGCTAGTATAAAAAGAACTAATGAAAGAGTAGAACCCCTGTCAAATTAATGAAACTTGTCTGTAATTTGCAAGCATTGAAAGAACGAGATATTGGAAAGCGGGGGGTCAGAAAGTGGGGGAAACCTCTATATGTAAATTGAATGGACAGAGTGACCCATCGACTAAACCTCATAGGATTAAAATGGATCATTGTTTCCTTCAGCCAGTAAATATTAATCTGGCCATTTTAGGTACATACAAAAGGCCTTTTTTGGAGTATAAGTTCTTAAAAACCACAATGTGCTACTTACCCCCTCCCACCATTGCCCCTTCCCACACCAACTGCCAGCTAGTCTCCCTTTAGGTGCTCTCACTAAAGACTGAAAGGAGGCTTCAGACTCAGCTTGGGTTTAATGCCTCCTCTGGATGGAAATGGCTGGTAATTGCTAATTAAGTTGATTTGTTCTCATCAGAAAGTGCAACCTCCTGTCCCTTTTGTCCCTTGGCTTTTCTGTTTTCGACTTTTTAAGGACCCTTCTCATTTTGCATCTAAAGGGAGCAACACAGGCTTGGGTGGAGAGCCCCCAAAGAGACAATCCCCTGGCATTATTTTCTCCTAGTTAGCATGATATGGAAAAGACACCACTGCGCTACAAACTTCCAGAAGGGCAATTGAAACAGTAAGACAGACCAGTGTCTAATAAAGCTTCCTTCTCTATTTTTATTCTTTGTGGTTAGATCCAGAGAGGAGATTTTTCAAATTAGCTGCCTTCTAGAGAACTCTTTCAATACTAGATGGCTTCACTACAGAACCTGTGTTGTTGCAAAGGATTAGAGGACAACGTCTAGCCTATTAGGCTGGTCTGTCCTTACCTCGTGCATAAGGAGAATACAGCTGACCAAGGACAATCAGTGGCTTCCATGTCAGGAGTGCAGTGAATCCACTCCAGGTTTTATTTCAGACTTTAAAGGTACTATCCTATTTTGGGGACAGGGTTCAGGGTCTTGGACAACTGCAGAGGATTTAAAGTTGCTGGATACCTCCTGAGTGTTTACAGGAGCTGTCCAAGGTTCTGAACTATTGTAGGGAAGGTACCCAGTACCTTGGACAGCTGCTGCTGAGGACTAGGGTTTAAAGGAGTTTCCTCAAAAATTGAGGTCTACAAATTTGGGGCTTTCTTGACAGCCAACCAAAATTGGTTCTTGCTCTCACCCCAAACTGCAGTGAGGAGTGAGAGACAACCCTTTACTGCTTCCCACACTTTCAGGGAGTTAAGAGTTCTTGCAAGACAGTGCAGTTGCCACACAGCATCTGCGACAATTTGCATCTTCATCAGGAGGGGGAACCCAGATTATTGTCTGGTAGCTGCAGATTGGCTTCAGAGCAAAGCCAGGAGCAGGGCTTCTAGTGGACAGGACTCCATTCTGATGCTTTTTATTTATTATTTTTTATTGTGCACATATCTTGATAACCATACCTCTGTTTATCCAATAATACAGTACTGTGGGACAAAGGTATAATTGCATGCATGAGTGAATGGGGTTGTGGGGACAGAGCAGCCCCGGCCATATGGTCGGAAATAATGCAACGTATAGGACACATGACCAGTGTTGGACTGCCCTTTCATGCCGACACAAGTTTGCCTATAGTTACAGTATGGCGGGATACTCCGGAGAAGCCCCGGTGAGTGTGGCATTTACGGGACTGCTGTGGATCAAAAACATCCATGGTGGCTACGAGGCGGGTTCAGGGTTTCCCACCAGTGTATACAAGTCCCAAGAAGTTATTTCTGTTGTCAGTTAAGATGGTCTAGAAGCCAGTGAAGCTTCAAAAGTTTGCATGGTCTGTTTTCTGCATTTTGGTTGGCCAATAAAAATATCTCTCTTTTGTGGACTTTGTGGCATCATTTTTTCAAGAGCGTGAAAGGAGAAAGAGAGAAATCTGGGCCACAGTTACCTACAAAGAACACCGAGGAAGTCTTAAAGGCATGGGGGAAATGTGGGAAACACTGGCTTCCTCCCATCGTTGACTGTTTTTCTGAGTGCAAGGATAATGTCCCATGCTGACACTTTAAGGCAGGGTCGAGGAACCTTAAACACTGAGCCTAAATCCTGCCCTACTGGTCCCAGTCTGGGTTTAGCAGTTTCACCAGAAAGTCACCTCTCCTTCCCACAAGACAGCATCATCTGCTGGCTTCTCAAACTGTGCAGGTTTTTCCTGTTCTAAAAGGTCCCCCAGCCTCAGCTGCTGGTATAAGAGTATTTCGCCAGCATGGTGTAGTGGTTTGAGTAGTAGTCTAGAAATCTGGGAGATCAGGGTTTGAATTGCCACTCAGACAAGGAACAAATACCCTAAAGTCACCAGATCCTGCCTGATCTTGGAAGCTAACTAGGGTCAGCTATGATTAATACTTGGATGGGAGACCACCAATGAAGACCAGGTGCTGTAGGTTATATTCCAGAGGAAGGAACTGGCAAAGCCACCTCTGAGTATTCCTACCTTAAGAAAATCCCTAAAATTCATGGGGTCACCACAAGTTGACAGGAGACTTGGAAGCACGTACACACACAGAAACCCACTGGGCGACCTATGGGCAAGTCATACATTCTCAGCCTTAGAGGAAGACAATGACAAGCCTCCTCTGAATATATCTTCTTCCTAGGAAAAACCTACTGAAGGATTGCAGTAAGTCAGAGTTGACTTAAAGGCACACAGAACTGAGACAAATGTTTAAGCTAAAACACGTTGCCCCTTTGGGTCCCACCCTTTTCTTTTTGGAAGGCAATCCCTGAGAACTCCTTACGGTGGAAGAGTTTCACTGCCATTACTAGAAGAAAAGACTACACCCTGGGAAGTCCTTCTTGAAGTCTTCATTTGCTTTGGCTCCTGGGGGCCATGTTGGCTTTCTACAGGAACAGCAGAAGACTCGCAAGCTGCTCAGAGAAAAGGTGCCCATCGATGTGTCTTGCTTGGATATTAAGGAGCTGTAGGTAAGCTGGGTTTCCACCATTTGTTTTGAGCTAGCCAGCCAATTCTTTGGATGCAAGCCTGAAGTGCTGGAAGGCCCTAAGAAAGACATCATTCAAAGCAACTTCCTGCTGAGCCAACACCACAGGGAGAATTCCCCCTTCCCAAAAAACAAATAAGAGCCAAGGAGCTGAGGAACCCCTGTTCTTCACCCCAAAGTGAATTAATTGCTCCTCTGATAGAACCTGCCCCACTTCCATCCATCTTCCCTCTTTGCTTTTTATGATGCCAACCGGGTCATGCCACAGGGGAAGTGGATGTTACCTACCCGAGTTTGGCGTGGTGGGTGAGTTTGTCTGGTTGTTTTGGACAGCTGCTGCTACAGCATGTGCGGCCGTCACCGCTGTTTTTGCTGCGTAGAGGTTGGCTTCTTCCTGAAATTTCCCTATGTTCTTCTTGTACCTGATTCGCTTGTTGCCAAACCAGTTGGATACCTGCCAGAGAAAAGAAAAAAGATTTTTTTTTCCTTTTAAGATTAAAAAAAAAAACCAGGGTGGATGGAGTCAAATTAGGCTTGACGACTACCAATGCAATCATTTCAAGATGCCTGGTTTTGCCCATCAAACACAAAATCCCCAGTCTTCAATTTAATACAAATAAACCACTGTAAAAAACAAGCACCAGTACCCAGTAAATTAATACCCAGTAAAAATGCAGTAAGCTAAACAAGCACTCTGGGAGATCAGGGTTTGTGCATCACCACTCAGACAAGGAACAAATACCCTAAAGGCACCAGAGACTGTTTGATCTTGGAAGCTAAGCAAGGTCAGCTCTGGTTAGTACTTGGGTGGGAGACCACCAATGAATACCAGGTGCTGTATGTCTACTTCAGAGGAAGGAACTGTCAAAACCACCTTCCTTGCCTAAGAAAACCCTATGAAATTCATGAGGTTGCCATAAGTCGACAGGCGAGGCACATACACACACGCATGGGTTTGTTTGTTTGTTTCATGGCTACCATTGCTAGATGAGGAGGAAATTGAAATAGTGAAATATTTTCCATACCTTGGATCAATAATTGATCAGAATGGAGATTGCAGTCAAGAAATCAGAAGACTAGGAATGGGAAGGGCAGAGATGAAAGAATTAGACATGATCCTCAAGGGCAAAGATATAAAACTGAACACTAAAGTTAGGATCATCCAAGCCACTGTATTTCCCATCACCATGTACAGGTGTGGGAGCTGAACAGTGAGGATAGCTGATAAAAGAAAATCAGGAGCAACTTAGGGAGCTGGATATGTTTAGTCATAGAATCATAGAATTGCAGAGTTGGAAGAGACCACGAGGGCCATCCAGTCCAACCCCCTGCCAAGCAGGAAATCTTGATCAAAGCATCCCAGACAGATGGCCACCCAGCCTCTGTTTAAAGACCTCCAAGGAAGGAGACCCCACCACGCTCCGAGGGAGTGTGTTCCACTGCCGAACAGCTCTTACTGTCAAAAAGTTCCTCCTCATGTTGAGGTGGAATCTCTGTTCCTGGAGCTTGCATCCATTGCTCCGTGTTCCAGTCTCTGGAGCAGCAGAAAACAAGCCTGCTCCATCCTCAGCATGACATCCCCTCAAATACTTAAACAGGGCTATCATATCGCCTCTTAACCGTCTTTTTTCCAGGCTAAACATACCCAGCTCTCTAAGTCTCTCCTCATAAGGCATCGTTTCCAGACCTTTCACCATTTTAGTTGCCCTTCTCTGGACACGCTCCAATTTGTCAATATCCTTTTTTAATTGTGGTGCCCAGAACTGGACACAGTATTCTAAGTGAGGTCTGACCAAGGCAGAATAGAGTGGCACTATTACTTCCCTTGAAGTCCAGGGAAGAGAAAGGTTAAGAGGAGAACATGAAAGCCATATTTAAATATTTGAAGGGATGCCACATTGAGAATGGAGCAAGGTTTTCTTCTGCTGCTCCAGAGACTAAGACACGGAGTCATGGACTCAAACTCCAGGAAAAGAGAACTCACCTAAACATTAGGAAGAATTTCCTGACAGTAAGAGCTGTTTGACAGTGGAATACACTACCTCAGAGCAGCCTTTCTCAACCTTTTTATCCTGGAGGAACCCTTGAAATAATGTTCAGGTCTCAGGGAACCCCTGCATAAACATTATTCTATATACTGCTATTGCTTTCCCCTCACAATCAAAATCTCTTGAGGAATCCCTAGCAACCTCTTGGAGAAACACTGATCTCAATGTTTGGTGGAGTCTCCTTCTTTGAAGGTTTTTAAACAGAGACTGGATGGGCATCTGTTGGGCATGCTTTGATTGTGTGTTCCTGTGTGGCAAGGGGTTTCTTCCAACTCTATTATTCTAACACATTTGAGATGTAGTGCTGGAGAAGAGTTGTGAGGAGACCTTGGATGGGCAGAAAGACAAACAAATGGGTCCTAGAATAGATCAATGTACTCTCTCTGGAAGCCAAGATGACTCAACTGAGGCTGCCATACTTCGTCTACATCATAAGAAGGCATGACTCATTAGAAAAGACAACCATGCTAGGAAAGGTGGAGGGCAGTAGAAAGAGTGGAAGACCACATACCAGATGGATAGACTCACTCAAGGATGCAACGGCCGTGAGCCTGCAGGAGCTGAGCAGAGCGGTTGAGCACAAGGGGCCTTGGAGGTGTCTCATTCATGGGGTCCCCATGAGTTGAAGTTGACTCGAGGACAGTTAACAGCAACAACAAGAACCTCAACAAAAAACTTTAGTTGGGGGGCAATTTTCAGAAGGGTACTGGTAAAAAATAGGGGCACAGTAGTTTGGATCATGCCACCATGATAAACTGCACACACCACATGTAGATGGCTTAAGTTAGAGCTCAGATAACTTCCTTGAGTTTGTATACTGGCAAGGGCTGGCTCTCTTTGTAACTGAAGGGATGAAACTTAAGATATTCTGTACCGAAAGCCTCCACTCTGACACTGAACTACAACCCCTGCCCTGCCCTACCTTCCTCCCATTGAGCCATGCTTCCATAGGACTTGTCCAGCCACTGGGGTGGGTTTTGTAGTCATTCAAAGCAAAAAATGAAACAAAAACAACAACTGGTAGAAGGGAACCATGATTCGGACTCAGAGCTGGAAGAACTTGCTCCCTCCAGAAAGAATGACTTCTGGCCAAAGAGAAAGGAAAGGGAAAAATCATGCAATTGTTCTTTGATTTGGAGAGGGGTGTTTGGGGGGGGGGACCTTGGGAGGCCTGCCAACAAAGCCAAGCTTGGCCCAGTGCAAAAAAAAAAAAAAAGGAAGGGGGCGAAAAATAAATCAATAATGGTTGAAATGCTGCTTTGTCATCTCTCTTTGAAGATGGCCTCAGTGCTGCCGAGCCAGCTTCTAAAGCTCTACCTATTAACCCACCCAAAGGTCACGGCCAGAGCAGCTGAAAACAAAGCCGCTGGGGAAACAGGTTACAGAACTCTTTTCCAATCCTGGCCATTAGCTGGACGTTTGTAATTAATAACAGTAGTAAATAACTATGAAATACCCCCTCTCTTGCCGGCAGGCAAGGCCATGGGCTCTTGCATTCATACAGGGCACCAGTATGACAGAAAGAAAAAACCGTAGCCAAGCAGATCTACAAGAGCAGCTAACTTTGGAAATTCTGGTCACAATTTATTTCAAGGTTGCCCATGACTAAGATGGTGGGAGAGCAGTTCTCTCGTTGGGCTCTCTAGCTGAATAGTTTATAGCTTTGCTTCCCTTCTCTGTATTCACTCTCATTCTTGACCTTCTCCTCCTGGATTTCTTTAGCAAAGCAGTTTTTGCTTCTTGGTTGTTGTGGACATGCAAATAGGTCTGAAAGGTGGACAGGGATTGGCACAACGGGAGCAGATATCAACGAAACATGGGTGCATCTTCTGTTTGGGGGAGCTTGGCCAGTTGAAAGGTTAGAAAATCTAGAGGCATTCTGGAATGGGAAGCCTTTCTCCTTATAGTCTCTCTCTGGCTTTTCTTCACAAAATAGTGCATTATAATTTAAACAGGAGGCAACCTTCTTGCTTTATGCTTCTCTCTGCAGACCAAAGAGTCCAAGAAATCATGGGCACCAACTTACTCTATAAATCAAACTGGTCCTGTTTCAACCCAGGCAATTCCTCAGTGGTTGTGCATCTTGGAATAACCACTGGAAAAACATCTCCTTGCTTTTCAGTGATGCTAAACCTTTTCTTTCACCAGAATTGGCAAGGGCACAGCTTGGACTAGAGCAGAGCATCCTTTCTGTAAAGAAAAATTCTTTCCTGGCACTGGAATCCTGCCATTTGCTTTAACAGAAATTAACAAAGGGCCCCCAGCTTTGAACACAATAATAGAAGGTGCATCTTCTCATATGCTTGCATTCCCAAGACGACACACCACTGTATTATATATATTGCACTTAATATTACCTTGTCAGTCAGGAAGCAATAATACATTAATGAAAGCCAGCAAATAATTACTGCGGACAATCCAATTATGGCTTTATTAACAGTTTCATAATTGCAGAATCTCTATACGTCAACCACATTGTCCATGGATATATAAGAAATCGGCATTTATGCACACCTCTGGACCAATCAAACAGCGGCCCTCACTAATAAAGGCTTGTTTAATTCTCCCAGTAAAATTTTAATATCCCCGAAGCCTGGGGAAGGCTCAGCGAGTGGATTTTGCCTGACATCGGATCGTTTCCACCCTGCTAGTCCCACTTCTTCTTAATCTTTAATATCAAGGCAATTAAAATTAATGGCCACTCATCCAAAGCCACTGTGGGCAGTGTTGCCTTGACATCCGTTGTTTGATAGGATTACCTAGAGGTTAAACTAACAAGCAAGGTTTAATTGGAAGCAGTGAAAGGAGCAGCAGATCATACGTTATGTTTAACCTGCATACTACATCCAAATGAAATACCTAAAGCCAGGGCTAAATTCCTCGCACCCCCACTGGCCACTCTCACTCTCACCATCACCAAAAACCAGAATATCATTTTTAAACTTGATTTCTTTCACGGCATCCTTGCTCTCTGCAACCTATTCCTGCAACTAAAACACAGATGATGGCAGAATCCGGATGCCGAAGCCAAGAACTCCATGCTTTCCCATTGTCTGGAGTGCAGGAGGGAGTGGGGGGGGGGAGGTTGGCAGCCATCAAAGAAAGAGCTAACCCCAGGGTATCCTTCACCCCTTCTGCTGCTGCCCGCCTCAGTTGCTCCCCCCTCCTCAATCCCCACTGCTGCCGCCTTGAAGCCCCAGCTGACCTTTCTGCCAGCCTGGAGGGAGAGAGCAGCATTGGGGGGCAGGGAGGGAGGGAGACGCTTTCTACAGCATCCACCAAACTTCCACCAAGCACTCAGCTTCCTGCTGGAAACTGCTAGATTAATTCTTTGTGGCAGGAGTAGACATTTGGAGATTCCCATTTCCTCAGAGAAGGCGGCCACTGGGCCCTTAAAGGCCAGCAAGAAATGCAAAGAATTTTATTTATACTAGCTAGACCCAGCATACCATACGCCATTATAAAACTCCCCAAAACACGCCCGGTAGACCTCATGCCTGGTTGCTGGGGTTCTGTCACAGTGGCGGTAGTGGCATCCCACTGCCGCCGCCACCAGTTCACTGCCTGGGTCTCGTTGCAGTGGCTAGTAACGATAGCCAACACTGTAGCACATGGTTTGGTCACTCCCAGTATGCAGCTATGGCCATGTGTGGCAGGAGTGGATTGTGAGGTGGAGAGGGAGTTTGCATGTGTAGGTTTCTCGTGGGTTTTTTTTTTCTTTCTGGGTTGTGAAGCTGTGTTCTGGAAGAGTTTATTCCTGATGTTTCACCTGCATCTGAGGCTGGCATCTTCAGAGAAATGAAGATGCCAGCCACAGATGCAGGTGAAACGTCAGGAACAAACTCTTCCAGAACACGGCCTCACAGCCCAGAAAAAAGCTATGGATGCCGGCTGTGAAAGCCTTCGACTTCACAATTTGCATGTGGGTGGTGATTTTCTTGCATGGCAGGGTGTTGGACTGGATGGCCCTTGTGGTCTCTTCCAATTCTATAATTCTATGATCCTATCATTTGCATATGGGTGGTGTTTGGCTGAGGTAGTGACAGAAGTGGTGTATGGTAGAACTGGCACTGCCCTTGTCTACCATGTAACAGGGACTCTTCCTAGGCTGGTGGCAAACCACTGTCCTGGTTAGCAAGTCCAAAGCAATTTCTAAACATGGAACTAATCTTTATAGGAAAGAAAAGGTGATTCTGCTCCTGTCCCATTATAAGGCAGAAACAAAGAGAAGGCTAACACAGCATTTGCTTTGCTTTTCTCTCTGCACTTATTTCTCTTGAGCTAGGCAAAGTTTTCTGCAATGCATTCTTAAGGCACCTCTTCTGTTTATGGGAAGCACAGCCTAAGCTTCTCTATTAACCCCAAAGAGTATGTGCTAGAACAAGGATGAGGAATCTCTGGCAACACAAGCCAAAAATGCCTCCCAGAGTGTTCTAGTGGCTTTTTCATTTATTATCACCCATTAGTGATTAGAGCTAACAGGGTATTTAAAGGGATTTAACCCTTAAACCAAGATATTTTTTAAAAAAAGTATTTAACCTTTTAAAGAGAGCCAGTGTGGCATAGTGGTTTGAGCATTGGACTATGACTCTGGAGACCAGGGTTCAAATCCCTGCTCGGCCATGAAAACCCACTGTATGACTCTCTCAGCCTCAGAGGAAGGCAAAGGCAAATCCCCTCTGAACAAATCTTGCCAAGAAAGCTCCATGATGGGTTCACCTTAGGGTCACTGTAAGTCAGAAACAACTTGAAGGAACACAGCAGCAACAACAACAGCAAAAAATGTAACCTTCAAATAACCCTGCAGGGAACTCAGGGCTGTGTATTTTGTAGACACTTTGAAAACCTGTGCATGGAACTGAGTTGTACTCTTTGCAGCTTTTCACCCTTTCACATTGACTGCTGGAATCTGACCCCCACCCCATCCCAAAATCTTCCTAAATTGAAGTTTGGCCCCTAGTGCCAAAAAGAGTCCCCACTCCAGCCTAGATCACAGGCAATGTGGCATAATGCCAGGAAAGAGCAGCAACTGAGCAACCAACTGCCTCTGAGGAAAACTGGTCTGCTGGGATTGCATCACACTTAGAGCCCTTTAACCAGTGACAAGGCATTGCAGCATTCCCCAGAACACAGAAAAAGACCAGGCGCTAAAACGATAACAACACTGGCTGAGATTCTATATTACCGTCCAGATTTCCAAACTTGATGAATTCATAGCTATGTTGCAAACACGCAACACATCTCTGTGACTGAATTACAAAGATGCAAATCTGGGGACTAGCAAGAGTGTTCCAAGTGCATGTGGGGTGCTTCCACTTCTGATGCACATCGGGCACTTCTAATGCACATCATACAGTTCTGATGTGGACCCGGCACTTCTCACGTTCATTGGGCACTTGGGATGTGCATTGGGCACTTGGAATGCACACTGGACACTTCTGATATGGATCAGGCACTTCCGATGCAAACTGGGAACCCCTGTTGTACTCTGGTACTTCCTAGCCAATGTCCGGATGCACATCAGGAGTGTCCCAATGTGCATCAGTCTCCATTGCACATCGCAGCTGTGGTGCATCAGTCACTCCACAGGCTATCATTGCACAATGGGCACCAATATACAGGTCAACCCCTGTCTCTGTGGGAATACTCTCCAAGAAACCCACCCATGGATACCTGAAAATGTGGATAATAGGGAACCCTATTATTTTCAGTGAGTCAAACACCAGAAGTTGACCATAGAATCACATTGGAGGACCCAGAAATGCCTAGAGAGAACACACTTTTTGGACATGGATAAATGAAACGGCATGGCAGGGGGTTGGACTGGATGGCCCTTGTGGTTTCTTCCAACTCTATGATTCTAAAGATTCTATGATTCTATGAAACTGTGGATACTGAATTTGTGGATACTGGGATCAACCTGTATTGTAAAGTCATGGCAGCCTCTCAGTGAACCCAGATGTTGTGAAACTCCTCGATTCTACTTCCCCCACCCATAAGTCCACTTATGAAGATGTAAGTCCCATTCTGAATTCTAGCCACCATCATTTTACAGAGAGCTGAAGCATACCCAAGATTTGACTTTGTCATTTGCACAGCATTCTGGGTACCAGTGCTTCCACATCTTTCTCAGCTCTCATCTCCTTCATATGTGTTAGAAGTTTATAGGAGCGGGAGGTGCAGGGAGAAATAAAGCTATTTAGTATCACATTTTTCATTAAAACAAACTATCTCCACATTAAAAAAAAAAACACAATGAACATCATTCTGCTCCCAATCACTGAAGGCCAATTAATTAATTGGGCTTAACTGTATATTACATTTCAAACAATACCCTTGTACTTATTTATCATGTTAATTACAAAGTTAAATAAAAAAAGGCAATAAATTATTAGTGAAATCATCAAGATGCACAGTTGCAGGAACATGGTGCCTCTGATTCTCTCGCTGACAAGGACTATTACTTGAGGGAGGCACGCATTTGGTCTGTGACAGAAATGATACCGAAGCATCGTTATCGGGAAAAATCAAGAGGAAAGATGGAAATTAACGGGCCACAAAATTACAAACAGAGTTTCTTTCTGAGCTTCCCCTTGTTTATCTGCAGAGCACGCTTGATGCCCTGCTCCTAATTAAACATAATGCTTTTAATTTAGTATAAGCTGCATGAATTTGCTTGATTTACCAAATTTATGCTGCTTTCCCCCATTGACTAAACCATGCTTCTGTGCATTTTTCTCAACAGTACATGTCTGAGCCGTAGACATTTTCAAATATGCACATGGTTTTGTGTGTACCACATTGCTCAAAAATGCCCTGTAAAACTTGAAGAAGCCCTTGGAGTGTGGAAAACATTGGAATGGAAAGAATATTGATTGATATTTGAAAGATGGTTGAAAAATATATTTCTTGAACATCAAGAAACCCTTGAGAAGGATCCTGGACTGGTAAGAATCTTTGGAACTTAGTCTGCGCAAAATTCACACATGGGGCTTTTTGCACCGAAAACAGCATTGTCTGCACAGAAAATATTTGTTATCTTAATCAGTGCAAAATGAGCATGTAGGTTTTTTGGGCAGAAAAGAGCATTTTCTACACACACACACGGGAAAAAAAACTGATGTGTGGCTTTTGTGAAGAATAAGTCCTGACCTGTGAATAGTCTTCGAAAACTGTGTAGGTTTCAAAGACATTCTTGAAATGGGAAGAAAGTGATTCAAATCACTCATGGTTTCCTTTGAGAATGAAAATTAGTGAAGAATTTTCTCACAAGGAGCCACCAGATGTGCTAAAGAGCTACTTTTATTGAAACTGTTCGACCCAACAAAATTTATTTCCATCTGCATTCAGAGCAAACACAGTTTGCTGACACAGAGACAATTTTGGGAGTTTTCTACAAAGCAGCTTCCAGAATTTGGCCATAAAGAAATTCAGCAAACACACCTTCAACAACAAGCTAACAAGTCCAAAGACACTGGTGTCCTAAAGCTCCCCTAGGTCTTGAAGGTGCTGAAAAACAACCATTTTTAAACACTGCTTCCTTTTTAGAACGGTGCAGTAATGGTCAATTTAGAAGTGCAGGCTTTAACCATGAGAAAAATCCAAGAAGCTGTGCTGATCCATACGTATGTGTGCACAGAGGTAAACAGAGTAATATCCATTTTATTAGGATTAGCTGACAGTCATAGAAGAGTAAGCTGTGTTGCCCATATAAAGAAACCAGTTCTAGTAGCTTTCATCTCCGACAGGAGATGGTCATTTGTAAAGCTAATGGGTCTTAATTGCCCATTCAAAACCCTGCCACCCCAAAAATACTTTGCACTGCACCTTGAAACAAATTATTATTGAAAGGAAAAGAAACATTGGTTCTTACTTGTAATGTGTTCATTTTCAGCACTGAAAGATGCTGGAAATGAATGTATCACATATTCCCCAGTGCTTTTTGGGGAGTGTAGCTAAGCCAGTATAGCGTTTAAGTGATTTGAGTGTTGGACTAGAACTCCAGCTGACCAAGGTTCGAATCCCCTAGGAAACCCTATGATAGGGTTGGCGCAAGTTGGAGTCAACTTGAAGGCATGTAACAGTGACGGTAGCAACAAAGCTAAGTTCAGAGGGAACAAGGACCTCACGAGCCCTGGTTCCAACACAATACGGCTATAATATTTCATAGAATCATAGAATTGTAGAGTTGGAAGAGACCACAAGGACCATCCAGTCTAACCTCCTGCCACTCAGGAAATCACGATCAAAGCATCCCTGACAGATGGCCATCCAGCCTCTGTTTAAAGACCTCCAAGGACAGAGACCCCACCACACTCCTTTCCAGCAATGATCTTGGAGCAGGCCAGCTGCTGCCAGCATCTGCTCACCAAATTTCTGGAAGTAGATACACAAATTATGAGCTCTCTGGCCCAGAATACTGAAAGTCATATCCTCTCTGGGTGCAGCTACTTTCTCATGTCACTTTGCCTTGGGAGAAGTAGCAGCATTATGTGTAAGTGATGTGTACACCTGCATGAAGCATGGAAGACAGGTCAAGAGCATTGACATCAAAACTTGGCTGTCTGTGCCTTCAAGTTGACAGTTGACTTATGGAGACCACATGAATTTCATGGGGTTTTCTTCAGCAAGGAATACTCAGAGGTGGTTTTGCCAGTTTCCTCCTATGAAATACAGGTCACCCCTTGTATCCAGGGGGGATACTTCCTGGACTTATCATGTATAAGTGAAACTGTGGATAATAGCAAACCCTATTAAAATAAAGGACTTCCTGTACAAACATACCATGGAGTGCTTTGGAGGACCCAAAAGATGCCTAGAGAGGATGCCTCTCTAAGCATTTTCTAGGACAACTCTATGGTATGTGTCCCTATTTTGTGTCCGATACATAACTGAAACCACAAATATTGGTTCTGCAGACACAGTGGGGGGACCTGTCTAGCCTACAGCACCTGGTATTCATTGGCAGTCACCCATCTAGGTACTAACCAGGACTGACCCTGCTTAACTCCCAAGATCAGACAAGAACTGGTGCCTTTAGGTTATTTAGGCCAGGTCATAGGGGAAGAAAACCATGATCTCACTGTGAGGGTTTGTTACATATCTCCAAGCCAGACTGAAGACTTGGCTGATAACTTCCTAGACCAGATTAGCCAACGTTCAATGAGAGAGACAGTAATAATGGGAGACATCAACAACCCTGATTACCTGTTGGAAGTCAAACTCTGCCAAGAATCTAAAGTACAACAAATTCCTCACTTGCCTTGTTGACAATTTCATTTTCTGGAAGGTAGCAGAAGCAACAAGAGGACTGACTATCTTGGACCGATCCTCATCTACAGGGAAGAACTGGACAATAAGGCGAAAGGAGAGGAAATTTGGGTGGAAGTGATTAGGTCATCTGGGGAATAGTCATACAGAAGAAAGAGAAAGCTGAGTGTAGCTAGCTGGGCATGGACTCTGGATTTTTTTTAGAAAGCCCATGTCAATAAGCTCAAGGAAATACTATGTGAGATCCCTTAGTCATAAATACTCAGAGAGAAGAGAATTCATGATGAATGGGAGTTTCTAAAAAGTGAGGTATTAAAGGGACTATTGAAAAAGGATATAATGCTTAGTAAAGTGAAAGGCAATAGGAAAAGAAGAAGACCGCACTACAGGTTGATCAATTCAATCAAGGAAGCCATGGACCTAAACTTGCAAGCACGGTGCTTGATGACTTGGGCTCTTGGGCTGCTGACACAGTGCAGACATCATACAGTTTGACAATGCTTTAACTGCCATGACTCAATGCTATGACTTTCTGGGATTTGTAGTTTTGTGAGATATTTCACTTTCTCTGTCAGAGAGTTCTGGTGCCACAACAAACTACAAATCCCAGGATTCCATAGCATGAAACCATGGCAGTTAAAGTGGTATCAAACTGCATTATTTCTGCAGTGTGTCAGCAGCCTTAGCTATACGGTCACCATGTCCAAGTCAACTTGAAGGGGGGGAAAATCCTTCAAGCACCTTTCCCCACCTTTAGCAGGAAAAAAATATAATAAATTAAATAAGTAACCATTTGTTGGCCTTTCATACTTCCAAAATCTGCTGCCTAGGTGGCCATTTCATTCTCTCTTATGGTTGGGGCTTAGCCTGGGTCTATTTCTTCCTAGCCTGAAACCGTGCACTCCACATGAGTCGGCTCTGCTTTATCCCTAAGAAATCGTATCATACATGCATCTCACTTTTAAATTCTAATTAGTGTCTATCGGCACAAGTTCTCCCGTCAGCCGGAAGGATGGAAAACCGGAGGCAAAAATGCTTTCCGAGCGCAAAGGAAGTGGAGTGGAAAAAAACACACCCCGGGGCTGTTTCACTTGTCCGATGGAGCTGAGAGAGAGGGCTCCCATGTTTGGTGCAGTGTGTGTGTGTGTGTGTGTGTGTGTGTGTGTGTTTCCAGCTTCTCCCTGCTTCTCTCAAGTTATATAGAGGACTCCAGGCCCGGCCCTTCAATTCCATGCACAACAAAACAGCCGAAGGGCAAAATCTTGCCATGCTGGTCTGAGGCCTTCCAAGTTTTTGCTTGAAGACAACAACAAGGAAAGAAGAGGGGCAGATGCAGAGCAGACAGGGGGAGGGGGAGCTTTGTCTGTCCATCTCTTGCCCCCAAGGCAACAAAACCTTAGTGGGGAGTGAGAAATGGGGCGGGAGGTGGGGAAGAAGAGATAATGGATGAGTGCAAAGCAAGGACAAGTGACAAGAGGAATCTTTTCAAGGAGAACAAAAAAGGCTGCTAAGATCTAGGCAAGCTGATTTTTGTTGTTGCTGCTGCTGCTCCTCACGGAAATGTATTTAATCACTGGCTTGGAGGCAGAAGCGCTAAAGGTAGGGTTAATTTTACATCTGGGCTTGCCAAAGGCTGCTTTGGTTTCGTTTTGCTAGAATTCCCTGAGCCTGGTTAGCAAAAACAATGACTCTGTCAGGAACAGATAAGCCAGGGAATTAAGGAACTGGGTGCCTCTGTCTGGATCGAGAAGGAGCCTGCAAGTCCTTTCACACAGAACAAACCTGCTCCTTGTTCTCCTTAGGGTCCCCCCAACCAGGGAATTTAATTTAGAGGAGGAGCTGCTATTCTTGAACAACCAGGAGCCAAAAAATCCCTTATTGATCTATGGCAAAGCTCTCAGAAATGTACCAGTAGGATGCTATATGTAAAACAGGGCTGAAATATGTGGTCCTTCAGATGTTGTCCCACAATCCCTTACCACTGGCCAGTTACAGGCCCAAAACATCTAGAGGGGCAAGAGTTTGGCATCTCTTGGGGACAATGCTGAACACACGGCTGCCTGAACCTGCCAGCATTGCCACAGGGCCAGCCCTTCCATTAGGCAGGGTGAAGCGCCTGTCTTAGGGATCAGCGGGTGATGTACAGTGAATACCTCACCCCACATTCCTGGGAGGGCCAATATAAATCTATATACACCCCCCCATATCCACAGGGGATATGTTCCTGGCCTTAGCATTTATAAGTGAAACCGTGGATAACAGCAAACCCTATTAAAACAAAGGACTACCTGTATAAACATACCATAGAGTTGTATCCGAGGACCAAGCAATTCCTAGAGAGGCCATCTCTCTAGGCATTCTCCAGCGCAAATCTATGGTATTTTTCCCTATTTTTTCAGCAGTGGATAACTAAAATCGTGGATATTGGTTCTGCAGATATGGGGGGCAACTTGTATATATATCCCAAACTACAAAGACATCTGCTCATATGCCTTTGGACATCATGTACTGACCCCAAAGTTCTCACTAGACCCTGTGTGAATGCATAGACATACATGTATGCACAGGTGGCTCTGCAAGAGAGAAAGGATGTACACTGGCTCCAACAAATGGCAAAAAAAAATAATAATAATAAACCAGTAGTACTCAAAAGTTTCTGAACTGAAATATCCATTTCTTCCCATTCCATTTTTAAGACCAAACATCACAAACCGATAATAGTAAAATCAGAATACATTAGCAATTCCCCACACATACACACATACACACTTCAACATGCTATGGCTGTATAAATACATGAAAGCCCAAGATGGCAACATTAATAATGCATTATGGGTTTACACTTTCTTTCTGTACGCATCTGCCAGAAAAAGACAAGGAATCAAAAGTTCCACTTTTCTAGGACTTGGGTGTTGCTGTCTCGTCTCCTCCGTTCCCTTCCTGCTTCCCCACCCCAACCCCTTTCTAAACAGCACTGATGCTGCAAAGAGTTCACATTAAAGACAACTGTGATGTCTTTAGACCCCTGAGTTGTTAAGCCGTATGTTTGGGCATGAAGAGAAATCTAAAACTCTCCCCACAGCTAAAGTCATCTTTTCTGTGGCAGGAGACATGGATCCCGCTGCCGTATTTTAAGCCTCTGACACTTCTAATGTACCAAAGCGCCTGAGTCGTTTTGTCTACTAGACTTTTATTGCTACAGCACAAACAGCTGTCATTGAACAGTTACTGAAGGGCTGCATTCAGACTGGCTACGGGTAAGAGGCTTCACTCCGGCTTCAGCCAATTGACAGAAAACCAACCTATAAAAATACACTTCAGCCTCACAGTGCTGAGATTTAATGCTTTTATGGCAGACTAGAGGGACCAATTCACTTAGCCACCTGATCAACAGGTAAGGATTTTATTTTACTTTTTTTTTTTACATCAGAGGAAGGTAAAAGAGGTATCCTTGCAAATGCTCACTCTTCTCCTTCCTGGCCAAAGCGTGCTTTTGTATCGAGGCCAACAGGCAGGGCCTTCTCAGTGGTAGCACTACAGCTTTGGATCCTCTAACCCACCAAGACCTGCCAGGCTACCATAGTGACTGAATTGAAAGGAAGTGTAGACAGGAAAAAGCAAAATGGAATGCGTTTGGAAAACAAATAAACCGTATGTCCTCCTGAGAAGCCAACTCTATTGGGATTCCCCCAGCAATTGCATCTAGTAGCAATTCCAACAGGATGAGGGGAGCAAGGAATAGGGACCTGCCTATGCTAGATGGGGTCACGTTCCCCGTGAAATCTCAGGCTCACAGCTTGGGTGTTCTCCTGGACTCATCTCTGAGCCTGGATGCCCAGGTTTCAGCAGTGGCCAGGAGTGCATTTGCACAATTAAAATTAGTGTACCAGCTACACCCGTTCCTTGAGACATCAGATCTGGCTGCAGTGACACATGCCTTGATTACATCCCATTTTGATTACTGCAACACACTCTATGTGGGGTTGCCTTTGGAAACTGTTTGGAAACTTTAGCGGAGCCAGAATGCTGACTGAGGCCAGCATATAACTCCCATGTTAAAACAGCTCCAACGGCCACGGTTCATTTCTGGGCACAATTCAAAGTGCTGACGTATAAAGCCATACACAGCTTAGATCCAGACTATCTGAAAGCTCCTATCTCCATGAATCTGCAAGGTTTTGAGATCTGCAGGGGAAGGCTTTCTCTTGGTCCCACCACCATCACAGGCCCACTTGGTGAGGACACGAGAGAGAGCGGTCTCAGTGGCTGTTCCCACCCTTTGGAACTCCCTCCCACAGGAGGCTAGACTGGCTCCCTCCCTGTAGTCATTTCGCCAGCAAGCAAAAACATTCTTGTTTAAGCAGGCCTTTGACATATAATTGCAGCTTTTATTTGGGTATTTTTATATTGTTTTTATCTGTTTTTTACTTTGTATGTTTTGCTTGCTTTTAATTGTGATTTTAACTGTTCTGTGATCTGCCTTGGGTCCCACTTTGGGAGACTGACAGCACAGAAATTGCACAAATAAATAAAAATAAAATAAAAACCTTGTAAGATGAAGAACTTGTGCCTAAACTTTCATATTTTCCTCTACTTCTAAGTCCTTTTACCTTTTTGCACCAAGGTGGGCAAGGACAGAGGGGGTAGAGGGAATTTCCACGTCCACCCCCCGCTATACTGTCACATTTTGGTGTGCTGGGAGTGACACAACATCACTTTTGACCACCATTCTGGACAGTTTTCAACTATGGAGCAGAGGTTGGGAGATCTGGAGAGGTAGGGAAAGTAAACTGTCCCATTTGGTCCAGGGTCAGCTGATTTTAGTCCATTTTTGAGAGAGGGGGGATAAAAAACCTGAATCAAGCCAAAAATAGGTTTTTCATGGTTTTTTCCCAGGCTGTGAGGCTGTGTTCTGGAAGAGTTTGTTTGTTCTGGAAGAATTTCTCTGAAGATGCCAGCCACAGATGAGGGCAAAACATCAGGAATAAACTCTTCCAGAACACGGCCTCACAGCCTGGAAAAAAACCATGAAAGACCTATGGATGCCAGCCATGAAAGCCTTGGACTTCACAAGCCAAAAATATTGGTAAATTGTTGAGGGAGGGTCAAGGGGCTTAGAGAGGCTTCAGGGGCCAGACTTTGGAATCCCAAGGGCCTCATAGCCAAAATTTAGATCATATATCTGAGGACAGGGACAGCCTGGTCTTTAAAAAATAAAAAGATGTTTAAGTCGCTCTAAAAGCCCTTCCATACCTTGCATGCAACAACAGATAGAGCAATAAGGAGGAAAAACCTGGATCACTATGGTTGTGAATTTGCAGTCCCCCCCCTTCCCCCAGGACCACATAAGCTACAAAAATTGTGGCAAAAGGCATCCTCAAGGCCTCAAAATAGGATTTTCAGATACAACTGTGCTCCCCTCATTAAGTCCTGCACACATCCTCACTTCAAGGGCTAAATGGGATGCTACATGACTAGGGTTGCCAGAGTGAACATTTGGACAGAGCTCTTGTACCTTTAATGGTTGTGCAGAAGAGGGAATTTTAGGGTGGCAAGCAACACCAGTTGACAGTCCTTCTATGTTGTGTTGTTCACTGCCCTCGAGTGGACTTTGACTCATGGTGGCCCTGTGAATGAGACACCTCCAAGAACTCCTGTCTTGAATCACTCTGCTCAGGTCCTGCATGGACTCCTTGATGGATTCTATCCATCAGATATGCAGCCTTCCTCTCTTTCTACTGCCCTCCACCTTTCCTAGCATTATTGTCTTTTCTAGTGAGTCCTGCCTTCTTGTGATATGGCTGAAGTATGACAGCCTCAATGTAGTCATCTTGGCTTCTAGGGAGAGTTCAGCCTTGAGCTGTTCTAGGACTCATTTGTTTGTCTTTTTGGCCATTCATGGCATCTTCTCCAGCACCACATCTCAAGTGAGTTGATTTTCTTTCTATCAGCTTTCCTCACTGTCCAACTCTCACACCCATATACGGTGCTGGGAAATACGATGGCTTGGATGATCCTAACTTTAATGCTCAGTTTTATACCTCTGCATTTTAGGATTTTGTCTAGTTCTTTCATAGCTGCCCTTCCCAATCCTAGTCTTCTTCTGGTTTCTTGACTACAATCTCCATTCTGATTTTGATCCAAGGTATGGGAAATCTTTAACTAGTTCAATTTCCTTATGTAAATCCTCTGTGGTCATTCTTCTTCTTCTTCTAAACAATTATCAAAGCTACAGGAACCCTTTCCAGTTTTCACACTGGCAACCCTATATACATTACATATGTAGCATACCGCTGAGCTTCACTTTCTTTCTTACTCCCAAGGAAGTGGGTACAGTTTTGATTTAGATAAATATGGCTAGGGAAGGCTTAAACCGTCTTCCACAGCTCCTTTCCCCCATAAAGTTACCTGAAAGGAGTTTTAAAAGGGGCGGGAAAGACACTCTCCATGGTGACAAACAGCTGTGAAGTGGAAGGTTTAGGCCCCGCTAATCTGTGCATGGTGTTCCCATCTGGGTCAGGCCTGCGAACTTGGTTACATTGCTGTAAGATGCTCAACTGCTTCTCAAGCAATATGTAGATACTCCGGCCTACCTGTGATACTGTGATGCTGCATTTCTTTGCCAGCTCTTCTTTGGCTTCTTCACTGGGGTAAGGATTGCTGAGGTGAGAGTAAAAATATTCGTTCAAGATTTCTGTGGCTTGTTTGCTGAAGTTGCGCCTTTTCCTCCTGCAAAGAGGGGGAGAGTGAACAAGAAAAAGAGAGAGCGAGATCACAGTTGTGAGACATGACTATTGAAAGCCAGTGAGGAGATCTATGTATAATGAGTGTCCTTCTGTCTCTGGTCCAAGAGGAAGGAATCTCCAGTTCATGAAGGCTTACAGAGGAGCCCTTGTCTGATAAACTATGGCCTTCCCTGAAGGGAAATCTCATTATCTCACATCACTGACTGGAGACAGCAGGGATTCCCCTCGCAGCTTTGTTCTGCCTCCCAGTTTTCTGTTCAGAGAAAGAGGAGAAGGAGCAAATGATTGGCCTGTCTTACTTAAGAAAGACCACATTAGCTTACCTCTCACCATCCAAGGTTCCTAACCCTAGTATCTGGCAAGCTTTTAGGAGCATGGAGAAAGATCTGTCAATCATGATTCCATGGGGCCAGTGGACTTCTGTTTGTAGCACATTCCCTAGATTGGCCTTTCTCTGACTTGGTACCCTCTAGATGTTCTGGACTTCCATCTCCATCACCCAGTGGCCAACAGCATGGCTGACGGGAGGGGAAGATGACCACCACAATAGGGAGGGAACCATGTTGGAAAAGTGCACCTTCCACAGGGAGCACATGCTACAAACTATTCTCCACCTTTCCACCCACTTCCCTCTGGAGAAAAGAGTCGGGTTCCTTACTCAGCTCACCACCAGAAACCTGGAGGTTCTGGAGATCAACAGAAGAGACATTACTGTGAATTGGCATCTTGACCATCGATCAAACCCACTGGCAACAACGTTCGCTCCTTCCTTCTGAAGGAAAGAGCTTAGACTGGGACTAGGGACTCCAGGCTACAACTCCCCTCACCACTGGCTATGCTGGCTGATGGGAGGTGCAATAAAGTAACCGGAGGATGACACATTCCCCAACCCTGGCTAGCAACATAGAGGGTGACACCAACTATCATGGGCCCAAAGAGAGTATTCCCACTTCTCACGCTCAATTTAACACCTCCTTAATTATGATGATACCTGATGTGCCAGTTTGGTAAAGCATGCTGGAGATCATCTTGGCTGTCATTTGAAGATAATAAAGGAATAAATGCAATGGTATTGCACACCATTAAGGGCTAAAAAAAACCCTGCCTGGCATTGGTTTACAATGTGATTGCACAGATAATCCATGCTTATATGGTGGAATGGTACCTGTGCCAGGATCATTAATATAACTGGACTGGTGTACATGCCATCATTGCATTCTGAACCAGTTTCACAATATTCTTGTGGCAGAGAATAAACTTTCATCCAATGAAGAATGCCACCAAGACTTATTATTGGGATTTGGGGGCTGGGGGAGATTGTAAGAAGGGAACAGGTCTGAGAGTAGCATGTTGCATTGGTTGCAGAGATAGTATAGGATCTGAGAGAGCTAGGATAAAGCCCCTATTTGGCCATGCAACTCACTGGGTGGCCTTGGGCCAGTCACTCTCTCTCTTTCAATTTAACCTATTACTTCACAGGGTTCTTGTGCAGAGAAAGTGGGGGAAAGGAGGACAAGGGAAACCAGGCATGTCACCTTAATCCTTGGAGGGAAGATGGGATGCAATCATGTAGAATGACAGAATCACAGAGCTGCAAGAAACCCCATAAGTCATCAAGTCAATCATTCAATGCAGGAAAGTCAGTTAGAGCATCCCCAGCAGGTATCAGTTCAGCCTCTTTTTGGAAGATGTCCTAAGAAAGGGAACTCACCACCTCTCTAGCAAATTGGTTCCATTGCTGAACCACTCTTACTGCCGAGGAGTTCCTTTTAAAGTTCCATCAAAATCCACTTTCCTGTAACTTAAAACCATTAGACCTGGTCCTACCCTCTAATGCAGGGTTTCTCAACCAGAGGGTTCTGCAAGAGGTTGCTAGGGGTTCCGTGAGATATTGAAACTGAAAAAAATAAACTTTTTTTTTTTTAGCTGTAGATATAATTCTTTTTAGGCAAGGGTTCCCTGAGACCTGAAAATTGTTTCAAGGGTTCAACCAAGGTAAAAAGGTTGAGAAAGGCTGCTCTAATTTGCAGTTCTATACCCAGAAACTAACCATTCAATTACACAAATTTACATATACTCCCCAACAGGGGTTCACAATATATAAACTCCACACACACTCCTACCCAACCATTCTCTGAAGATGCCAGCCACAGATGCAGGTGAAACATCAGAAGTAAACTCTTCCAGAACATGGCCTCACAGCCCAGAAAAAAACCAAAGAAAATCTACAGATGCCAGCTGTGAAAGCCTTCGACTTCACACTGCTCTAATGGTTTGAATGTAGCTGTTTTGCGCCTCCAAGTCACTTCTGACTTATGGCGACCCTATCACGGGTTTTTATTGGCCTGATTTATTCAGAGGTGGGATTGCCCTTGGCTTCTTCTGAGGCTGAGAGAGTGCAACTTGCCCAAGATGACCCAGTGGGTTTCCACAGCTGAGCAGGGATTCAAATCCTGGTCTCCCAATAGCCTAATGCAACACTCAGACTACTACAACACACCAGCTCTCGTGATAGAAACGTGACTAATAAATAAAAATTAAATAAATCATCTGCTAGATGCCAGGCAGATTTTCTGAACAACACGGACACCAGATCAGCTTCCCACTGCAGAACAAGAGAAATGCAAGTAACTGTGTATCAGGACTGTGAATCAACTGTGCAAGGCCTAGCTTGCCATAAAGAAGGGTGAAATGACTAACTTCTGGTCCTACTGGGAAAGGGAGGGAGACAGAATAAGCCAGGCACTAGTGCAGCAAGAGCATTTAAAATGTTTCCTTAGAAATAAGAGAAGGGAGCTCAGTTAGCAAACTGTCTTGGGAAACCAGCACATTCCAGATACCCATGAGGTGTGGGCTATTGACAAGCTGGAACGTTTCCAGAGGAGGGCAACCAGGATGGTGGGAGGTCTAGAAGCCATGCCCTATGAGGAGCAGCTTAGGGACCTGGGTACGCTTAGCCTTGGGAAGAGAAGGTGAAGAGATTACATGATAGCCATGTTTAAATATTTGAAGGGATGTCATACTGAGGATGGAGCAAGCTTGTTTTCTGCTGCTCCAGAGACTAGGACATGGAGCAATTGACTCAAATGACAGGAAAAGAGATTCCACCTAAACATTAGGAAGAACTTCCTGACAGTAGGAGCTGTTCGACAGTGGGAATGCAGTGCCTCGGAGTGTGGTACAGTGCCTCGGAGTGTGGTACTTTGGAAGTTTTTAAACAGAAGCCGGATGGCCATTTGTTGGGAATGCTTTTATTGTTTATTCCTGCATGGCAGGGTGTTGGACTAAATGGCCCTTGGGGGTATCGTCCAACTCTAGGATTCTATTATTATTATTATTATTATTATCCCACCTTTCTCCCGCCAGTGGGACCCAAGGCGGCTAACATCATCTTTAAAACAATACAAGTTAAAAACAATACAAAAGCAAACATTACATTATAAATATAAATTAAAAAAAAGAACTAAACCAATTATAGATTAAAAACATTAAACAGTAAAAATACTAAAATGCATTAAAATGGTATAATAGACCCTTCACCGTCTCAAAAACCACACCGTACAGCCTTACAACCCCAGCTCCGTGTCAGTGCATAAACACCTGGCGGCATAAAAATGTTTTCATTTGTCACCAGAAATAGAACAAGGATGGGGCCATCCTGACCTCTCTGGGGAAGGGAGTTGCAAAGTCTGCAACTATCAAACCTCCCCTCTTGGAACCATGGGTCAAATGTACTTCACATTGGAATAGCTGTAAAACTAGATGAAAGGTAAGACAGGTGGGATTTGGTTTAATTATTAAATCCCTTGGAATGCTACCAAAGACTCTTTCCCTTTGTTTTCATATCATTGTCATTGTGAGGGTAAAAAACTCAGTTTTTTGAAGAAAAAAAAGAAAGTTCTGTACAGCGCTTCTCTGCCATCTATGTTGATCCCTTCCTCCTTTCCTCCCTTTTAAATTTTTCTTTTGCAGCCTGCTCAAATAAACCCTCTGAAGTGGTTTTCCTTCTGAGTTCCATTTCCCCTCCAGGCTGGCTGCTTCCATCTGGCGTGCATCGTATCCCAGCCCTATCATGGTGTGCCTATCCCCAGGCAGCTCGCTTTTCTCCCCAGAGCCATGACAATCTCATGATGGTTATACCTCCATTAACAAATTAAATGCATCCCTGAGTATTCCTTCTTTAACAGAAAATTTGGTACCAGAATCGTAGAGTCGAAAGAGACCACAAGGGCCATCCTGTCCAACCCCCTGCCATGCAGGAAGATACAATCAATGCACTTCCAACAGGTGACCATCCAGCCTCTCTTTAAAACCCTCCAAAGAAGGAGAAGACTCCACCACACTCTAAGGCAGCATGTTACACTGCCAAACAGCTCTTACTGTCAGGCAGTTCTTCCTAATGTTTAGGTGGAATCTCTTTTCCTGGAGTTTGAGTCCATGGCTTTGTGTCCTAGTCTCTGGAGCAGCAGAAAACAAACTTCCTCCATTCTCAATGTGACATCCCTTCAAATATTTAAGCATGGCTATCATGTCCCCTCTTAACCTTCTCTTCTCTAGGCTATACATGGCCAGGTCCCTACGCTGCTCCTCATAGGGTATGGCTTCCAGACCTCCCACCATTTTGGTCCTTCACCCAAATGGCCTTCTGGATTGTCTTATGGGTCTTTGGTCCTGTGGAAGTCTAGGTCTGACTCTGAAGGCATCCTGAGTCTGAGACACACTGCTCTCTTCCTGCATTTCTCTCCTGGCTCCTCCTTCCTTCCCCCATGGTCTTCAGGGAGGAAGATCACCGGTAAATTTGCATGCTGACTGCTCTGCATTGCTGACTTTGATGGTGTTTCTTGCATTTCTCACTGCACTAGGGTGAAAGGGAAGAAGCTGGGGATGATGATGGGGATGATGATAAGTCAGAGTTGGAGGAAAGGAGCATGCTGCTGCATTCTGGGGACCTCACCCTCTTCTCCCTCCCCTTTCATTTGGCACCCGTGCCGGTGCCCCTTGGCCTGGGCATCAACAAGGCTCCCTGTCCTTGAGGTCCTCCCACATTATTAGCGCTACAGCAGCGGTGGGGAAAATGCAGCCACCGGTCAGCATGCAGCCCATTTTTGCAGCCCCCCCCCTGCAGTCCCCCAATTTTACCCCAAAAGCCCATTCACAAAAATGCACGAAAACACCTTCACCTCCACAACTCCGCCAAATCCCACCACCACCCCGAATATCTCTGTTTGCATCAGAGTCCCCCTCAAAATGGCATCAGGAAATGATGCAATGTCACTTGGGGTTTTGAGAGGGGCTTTGAAGAAATATAAGATATAGTAAAACCCTCACATCCAAGGATTCACTTACCCGTGTCAAAAAAAGAGCCCTCTATAAGCATTTTCTAGGGCCTCCAGCGCAATTCTATGGTACGTTTCTGCCAGAAGCTGACCATAGTCACTCTGAAGGACCTAGAAGAAGCCTAGAGAGGTGTTCTCTCTGGATATCTTGTGGGTCCTCCAGTGCAACTCTATGATATGGTTGGGCCAGAAGTCATTCATTTTAATATGGTTTGTTATTATCCATGGTTTCCGGTAGCCACCGTAAGTCCAGAAATGTAGCCACCCATGGATATGGGGGTTGTACTGTATTTTTGGTGCGATAGGGGACGGGACAGTGCATGGCTTTGGTCACTTTCAGACATGGCAGAGATTGACAGGGAGGCTGAATGCTCAAGGCTCTCTCCCTACTCTCAGCCTAGGACCATGCTGTTCCTGTCCAGGAGATTGGATAAGGAGTCCAAGTTTTTCCTCTCCTGCATTCCTAAGTCAAAGAGCTGCTCTCCTACCTACCTTCTGGGCAATAGGGCAATTATTAAGTGGCAACACCAGAGCCATGCTACTCTGGATTATCACCTAGAAGTGCTTCCATCAAGAATTTGTCTTCCTCACTCCAACAACGTGGAAGTGGCCCCCATTTTTAAAGACTAAATCTGAACTCAAGCCTTGGAATTTATGAATTCTCGGCCCAAGGTTTGATGTGAAGTTGAATTGAATTGAGCTCACCCTCTTCTTTTTACCCCTGAAAGGACTTCTTCATTTCAGCAGTACAACGGGATGGGATTTTTGTTGTAGCTATCATTGTTGATCCCAAATTCTCGTTGAGCTGCAGCAAATCATCGAGAGGTTTTACAGTAGAGCCAGACCTACCTTCTACTTATCCCTGCTGTAACTCAAAGTCTGGGACAACTGGCAGTAAAGAAGCAGTCAAGCTGAGTAGCAAACCGCTCGAAACGTCACCTACCTGGCGTCGAGGAACCGCGATCTCAAAATCATGACTGCTTCGCAAGTGCTTTGTTTGAGCTGCATCTGGATGGAGCTGAATTTCCGATGGATGATGCCTACCATCCTTTCAATCTCCTTTGGAGAAATGGGCCGTGTCCGACTTTGCTCTCGGAGAAGGTTCATCACATGCGTGGTGAATTCGTTACAGGCCTGGAAAGAAAGAAGACCATTAGAGGGGCTGATCTGAAAAAGTCTGACTAAGACCCAGGTCTTCAATTTGAGCAATAATCACAACAAAGTTTGACGAACATCCAATTGCACAGCCAAAAGAGCAGGGCTTAATATTAAAGACACTGGCTGAGATTATACATGGATGTACATAGTGGAAGAGATCTACATGTGGAACTCCACTATGACTCCCCTGTCAACAGCTCCAGGACTCACTGTGTTACTGTGACAGCCCACAGTAGCTATTCTGTGTCTGGTGGAGAGCAGAGGGGATCGAAGATGCACCTGGCTATGTCCCAAAACCAGATGCAAACCAAGGACATTTTCCACTAAGGCCCTCCAGAGGTATGAGCAGATGATGTCATTGCACTGAGTCTAACTATGGAAGCATAGCCAGACGCTTTTCTGATCCCCTTGGCTCTCCACCAGCAATGGAATGGCACAGTGAGTCTGCTGTGTGTGTGTGTGTGTGTGTGTGTTGGATTAATGCTGAGGAAGGAAGGGAAAACCAACCTCCGCAACAGCCAAAAAGATACACATGCTAGCGTAAAATAGAATTGTGCTTCCATATGTCACCAAAAGGATGCCGGTCACTTTCAAGGCATTTTGGTTCTTCAAAGTCCTGGACATAATTTAAAAGCGAGGACAGCTCCAGCCCACAGGCTCACAATCTTATCGGCACAACGCAAAGGGGAAAAGAACCGAAGAAGAAAGAGGAAAGAAAGTGCTGGAGAAGATGCAACTTCACTGGTTGATTGATGGGTCCAGACTCGATCCTGAGGAGAACTGCAGGGGCAGTAGGGTCAGAGGAATAGGAGTCATCCGACCAGCTAGGGACCGATGAATTTCTCTGTTTAACATTCTCTTAAACTCACTTGTATGGGTTTTTTAAATCTAGAGTTATTTCCATACTATTTATGCAGAGAAAATGGCCAGTTTTTATTTTTTGAAGAATGAATTGATGTCATATCTAATTTGGTATCATCCATATGGTCAAAATCCCTTAAGATTCAAAGTCAGACTTCTGAGAGCTAAATATTCAGAATGCTCTCCTTACGGTGTAGCTGTAATCTATCAGCTTTACCTTCTCCCAGGTCCAAAACAGAAGTGGAAAGAACATTTGAAAATATTTCCAAAAAATGGTTGAAAACTGCATTTCTCACATTCAGGAAGTGTGAGAAACGTGAGTCAAGAAACTCCTGGACTGAAGAGAATTTTCGCAACTCAGGACATTTTCTGCACAAAATTCACACTTTTTTTTTTTTTTACAGAAAACAGCATTTTCTGCAGAGGAAACAGCATTTTCTGCACATAAAAACAGTAGTTCTGTACATGAATATTATTTTATGCGCAGAAAATGGTGTTTACTGTGTAAAAGAAAAATGTGAATTTTGTGCAGAATAAGCCACAAACTGCAAATAGTCACCGAAAACTATGCAACTTTCAAAGACTTTCTCACAGTGAGGAGAAAATTGCTAAAATTACTCATTGCTTCCTTCAGGGACAAAATCAATGAAGAATTACATCCTCACTCCCAAATTTCAAAATCTCACTTCTTTCCCATTCTGCATCTCAATAAATTTGTAAAGTTTGAGAAGTTCTTATTTTAAAGGGGAAAAAAAAATCAAAGGAGCAAAATTTCCACACAACCCTATCACTAAGAGTGGGCAACTGCACTGTGGGTGAGGAGACCAATTTGTGCTTCCATGCCCCACTCCAATGGTATGGGAAGGGAAACCATACTGCTTCATCTATGCATGGTTTGGGTTCATTTTGGGGCAGTGTGGGACAGGAAAATCATCCAGAAACTTTATTTAAAAATTATAGGAGGGCTCAGGGGCTTTGGGAGATTACCAGGTCATGGCAGGGGCTACAAAACTGGGGTTGGGATCACATACAAACCACAATCCACACTTTCAGCCATCTGTACATTGGGTGGCTGCACTATTCCTCCCATAGTGAAATTATACTGATGTACCCAAGCAAAGGAAGATCAATCCAGTCCAAACTGGGTAGAAACACCGACTTTACTGCACCTTGCTTTCTTAGCATCGTCTTATTCTATTGATCTGATCTTCTTCGCCTGCCTCCCCCCCCCCCATTTCCTCACACCTTTTCAATCCGCATTGTATTAATATTTATGCCAACCACTTCAGGAGCTCACATTTGTCTGATCAAAGGGGTGATAAAAATAAGGAGGGGGGGGCAACCATTTTGCTTTCTCTTCTACTCCAATTTTGTCATTCCCAAGCCCTTTCCAATCCCAAATAGGACAATGACAAATTTGCACCAATTCTTCAGAAATGGACTGAAACAAAAATTCTCCCCATTTGCACTGACTTGGATGAGGGAATTAGGGGCACAGTTATCAAATTTGCAGATGACACCAAATTAGGAGGAGTAGCTAATACCCTAGAGGACAGGATCAAAATTCAGAATGACCTGGATAGACTGGAGAGCTGGGCCAAAGCTAACAAAATGAAATTCAATATGGAGAAATGTAAAGTACTGCATTTAGGGTGGGAAAATGAAATGCATAAATATAGGATGGGAGAGACCTGGCTGAATGAGACTACGTGCGAAAGGGATCTAGGAGTCCTAGTAGACCACAAGTTGAACATGAGCCAACAGTGTGATGTGGCAGCTAAAAAGGCCAATGCGATTTTGGGCTGTATCAATAGAAGTATAGTGTCTAGATCAAGGGAAGTAATAGTGCCGCTCTATTCTGCCTTGGTCAGACCTCACCTAGAATACTGTGTCCAGTTCTGGGCACCACAATTAAAAAAGGATATTGACAAATTGGAGCATGTCCAGAGAAGGGCAACTAAAATGGTGAAAGGTCTGGAAACGATGCCTTATGAGGAGAGACTTAGGGAGCTGGGTATGTTTAGCCTGGAAAAAAGACGGTTAAGAGGCGATATGATAGCCCTGTTTAAGTATTTGAAGGGATGTCACGCTGAGGATGGAGCAGGCTTGTTTTCTGCTGCTCCAGAGACTGGAACACGGAGCAATGGATGCAAGCTCCAGGAACAGAGATTCCACCTCAACATCAGGAGGAACTTTTTGACAGTAAGAGCTGTTCGGCAGTGGAACACACTCCCTCAGAGCGTGGTGGGGTCTCCTTCCTTGGAGGTCTTTAAACAGAGGCTGGATTGCCATCTGTCGGGGATGCTTTGATCAAGATTTCCTGCGTGGCAGGGGGTTGGACTGGATGGCCCTCGTGGTCTCTTCCAACTCTGCAATTCTATGATTCTATGAGTGGTTCCAGCTATTTCCAGCATGAAGGGGACCATGGTCTGCTTGTTTGTCAACCATACATGTTTCAAAGACTAGGGGCAACCACTGAAAAAGCCCTATTGCACTACCCCATTAGTCCAACATTCAGCTACACACCATGTTGGCTCTCTCAGTTACATGTTGTTGTTGCTGCTGCTGCTGTGCACCTTCAAGTCATTTCTGGCTTACAGCAACCCTCAGGTGACCCCCATCACCGGGTTTTCTTGGCAAGATTTGTTCAGAAGGAGTTTGCCTTTGCCTTTGTCTGAAGCTGAGAGAGAATGTGATTAGCCCAAGGTCAATCAGTGGGTGTTACTTTTTGTAAAAAAAACCCTATCCCTTCCAACTCTTTTGAGCCATGGTCAAAAAGGGCTTTGTTGTCTTTTTGTGCCTTCAAGTTGATTTATGGGTGACTTTATCCCAGGGTTTTCTTGGAAAAATTATGCAGAAGATTTTTGCACTTGCCTTCCTCTAAGGCTGAGAGAGTATGACTTGGCCAAGGTCACACAGTAGGTTTCCACGGCTGAGCAGGGATTTGAACTCTGACCTCCTGGAGTCCTAGTCCCACATTCTTACCACAACACCATCCTGGCTCTACATCCATGCCTGCTCTACTTCCGTAAATAAAAAGAAAAGCCATATGAAGGACTCATACCTCACCTATTACCCACAGAGAGTTATAGGCTAGCTCAAAGGAAAAGGAAACGGGAGAGGACAGTGTACAATTGCATAAACTTTATGAGTCCATTAGCGCCCTAAGATCATCTGGAGAAGCCCTTCTCTCTGTCCTACTACCTCCTCAGGTTCATTTGGTGGGAACAGGGAAGAGGGTTTTCCTGCGCGGCAGGGGGTTGGACTGGATGGCCCTTGTGGTCTCTTCCAACTCTACACTTCTATGATTCTATGATTCTAGGTCCTTCTCGGTGGCTGTTCCCAGACTTTGGGACTCCCACCCTAGGGAGGCCAGGTTGGCCCCGTCTCTGCCCTCTTTTTATTTTTGTGCCACCAGACATTTACAAACTAATGAGGGTTGGGCTTTTAAATGCTCTGAGATTTTGATTTTAAGGTTCATATACAGCAGTGATACCCAAACTTTGGTCCTCCAGGTGTTTTGGACTTCATCTTCCTTGGCCAACATTCAGGAATTCTGGGAGATGGAGTCCAAAACATCTGGAGGACCAAAGTTTGGGAACCACTGGTATATAGTTTAATACATTTTAATATTTTCAATGTGCAATGCTTTTAACTGCATACATTGTTTAATTCTATTTTTTAATGTTATATTTATACTTGTAATACTTTTGTATTGTTTTTAATCTGTACTGTTTCAAATTCATTGTTAGCCACCTTGAGTCCCTATACTGGGAGAAAGGTGGGATATAACTAAATAAATAAATAAATAGCCATATCACTCTTACACTTGTTTCCCCCAAACATCTCTCACAACTTATTACAGCGAAGACGCCTATGAATGCAAATGCTGATTAGCAATTTGGCAGCAGACCAGCATATCCCCGGGATTCACGGAGCTTCCCTTTAAACCAGTAGTTCATACATGATTAATTAGAACATCTCATTTATGTAGTGTGCACTTTAGCTCATTACTCTAAGTAAAATTTGTTAAGTATTTACATTTAGATAATTAAAATCTGGGTAATACCCTTAAGAAAGAGGCACGGAGCTCTGGCGGAGCGATTCTCCTTTGCCTTTAACCAAAGCCAAGAGCAAAAATTACAGGACGCTTCCCCACTCCTGCAAAAACCCGACATCCCAGTTGCATTAGCCTAGGGCCAAGCCCAAGGACTGCTGGGGAAGACCATTCAATGTTGGAAGAAAAGGAAGAATGCACATCACCATTACATGAAAAACAAGGCGGGAGGGACCTCAGGAGACTTCAATGATTCCTTATGGCAGAAGCACTACACTTAGATCGCAGAAGCATACGGTTGGAAGAGACCACAAGGGCCATCCAGTCCAACTCCTACCATGCAGGAATTTACAATCAAAGCATTCCTGACAGACGGCCATCCAGCCTCTGTTTAAAAACTTCCAAAGAAGGAGACGCCACCACACTCCCAGGCAGCAGTGCGTTCCACTGCCAAACAGCTCTTAGTGTCAGGAATTTCTTCCTAATGTTTAGGTGGAATCTCTTTTCCTGTAGTTTGAACCCATTGTTCCATGTCCTAGTCTCTGGAGCAGCCTAAAACAAGTTTGCTCCATCCTCAATATGGCATCCCTCCGAATATTTAAACATGGCTATCACGTCACCTCATAGCCTTCTCTTCCCCAGGCTAAACATACCCAGCTCCCTAAGCCGATCCTCATAAGGCATGGCTTCCAGACCTTGCTGTACTGAACTAGAATTAGGTTCTTTCCCATGAAAAGTTGAAAGAATGCATGTTGGAACCCTCATCCCTGCTGGAAATATTCAAGCATACAGGGTGGTACGCATCCGGTTGTCCCTGCATTTTGGCCAACACTGAGGATGGTCCGGGGTAAGGGATAATGGGTGTTGCAGTGTAAAACACCTGAAGGACCAAAGGTTACACACGCACACAGAGCTCTATCCCTTTCACTAGAAACAAGCTCAGGTTGGCAGGGATGAGCCATAGCTTAGTGTTCAAGAGCATGCTTCATGTGCAGAAAGTTCAATCCAGTTAAACAGTTCCTAGTTCAACAGTTAGGTGGTGGATGATAGGAAAGAACTCTGCCCAAAACTCAGGGGGGGGGGGAAGCTGCCAGTCAATAGGGACTGGGATAAGGGAAATGTGACCCAGAGGCTATACAAGGCCAAAAGTCTGATTTAGTAGCTCTCAGAACCACTAATTTTTTTAAAAAATGAGAGGGACAGCCCTTCAAGGTGCCCTGGTGGGCCAATGCGACTCCCTAGCCGCTGACAGCTCCCAGTATAGACACTACAAAAGGAGGACAACTCTTCTATCCATGCTCAACACAACATCCTTAGTGGGGATGAATACATCTGCCTGCTTCCCTTTTTTAAACATTCAATTTTTTTCAAGCACACGTTTGTTCTATGCCTTGCCATGAGATTATAAATTTTGTTTTAAAGCTGGTGTGAAAATTTGTACACATTTTCTCCTAGGCAACCTCCCCCTCGCAGGTGCACTTGTGCAAGCAATTTGCTCTATTACACCTATTTTCTTTAACATGTCTTTCTTTGCATGTGGTTTCCCTTTAGGTACTTATTATTATTATTTTTAATTGGAGAAATGCTCTGCAAAATTTGGGGGGAAAGCAAAAACAAATCACTGTGTTCCATTCTACATATTAATTGAGGAACCCAGGATCACATTAAAATGCAATCCAAATGAATTTCTTCTCCATAGCTAATTCATAACTTTAAAAACCATTTGTGCCCCCCATTATTCACACTTTTTAAAAAAGCCTCTAAGAGGTGATGAGGTATAGTGAATAGAGTGCAGCCTGAAATTTGGGAAACCTAAATTGTAATTTGCCTCTGGGTGGCCTTGAGTAAATTGATCTCTCTCTCTCTCTCTCTCTCTCTCTCTCTCTGCCTGACCTACCTCACAGGATTGTTGTGAAGATTAAGGGCCCCCTTCACACTATACAATTATAGGATTAAGATTCCATTTTTACTGGCATGGCTGCATCCTATGGAATCCTGGGATTTGGAGTTTGGAGAGGCACTAGAGCTCTCTGGCTGGGACTCTAAATGCTCCTCCCTTAGCTGCAGATCCCAGGATTCCATAGGATATTGCTGTGCAGTTAAATTGGAATCACAACGTTATAATTGTGCAGTGTAAAAGTGCTCCATGTTTGAAAGAGGATAGCCATGTACACTACCATGATCTTTTTTGAGGATGCTGTAGTTTGTAACTAACACATGAGACTGAAATCCTGTTGGGACATTACATGAGCATAAAAAAAAAATCAGAAGAAAATCAATGCATTTGAAATGTGGTGCCGGAGGAGAGTTCTACAGGACTGCTCAAAAGACAAATCAATGGGTCCTAGAGCAAATCAGACCTGAATTCTCCCTAGAACCCAAGATGACTACATGGAGGCTGTCATACTTTGGACATATCATACAATGACATAACCCACTGGAAAAGACAACAATGCTCAGCAAAGTGGAAGGAAGTAGGAGAAGAGGATGACTGCATTATGGGTGGGTTGACTTGATCAAGGAAGCCATAGGGCTCAGTTGCAAGACCTTAGCATGCCCATTAATAACAGGTTCTCTTGGAAGTCTCTTGTTCATAAGTCCACGTCAACTCGACAGCAAATAAACCACACACACACACACAAAGATCAATGTGCAAACAGTTGCACATTCTCAGGTGTCACTTAAGTGTGAGTCCTGAGTGTAGCCAACCATTTCGCAAGCACATACACACTCAGACCTCTCTCACACTCGTGACTTGGTGGGTGGGGAGTTATTTGACTGCTGCACAATAGGAAAGCTGAAGTCAAGGACACCCACCATGCAATTGGCTGCACAACTGTGAGTGCCAACGTAACCATGTAGGTGTATATTTACTTTACATGAAAAAAGTGTTTGAAATTGTGGCCCTAAACAAGACGTTTAAGCTGCTTTAACCTGAGGCCCATTCACACTACAGAATTATATACCACTATTATTCCACTTGACTGCTATGGCAAAATCCTACGGGATACTGGGATTTGTAGCTTGGTTTGGTGGCTGAGAAATAACAGTGCCTCTCTCTAAACTGCATATCCCAGGATCCCATGGGATGTTGCCACGGCAACTAAAGTGGAATAATAGAGGGCCATAATTGGGTAGCGTGCGTGGGCCCCTGTGGTCACAGGAATGGTGCACCCCCTCCTTCGGATCATTTTCGGCTGCCCTTTCCCGGCTCTTTGAATATCCTCCCCAAAACAGGGCAGCCGGGCGAGAGCCACGCAGGCGAAGGCAGCAGGTTCCCAGCTGCTCTGGGAGGTTCGGGACGCTTACAATACTTTTTGCCTCCAGCAAAAATGTATTTCAATGTAATTATAGAAGATAGCTTTCAATATGTCATCTCTATTATAGTCGCTGTAAATTATGAAGAGAAGCATTTCTCCTGGCGCTAAGAAAGTGGGAGAAGAGCTGATGGCGTGACACACTTTCTGGAGGGTTAGATTCTCAACATCCCCACCCCCTACCCCCACCCCTTGCTTTGTTCCCTCCTCCCCAACCGCCTTCTCTTTCCCGCTGCTTTAAAGTGCATTCCCTTAACTGGCAACAAATGTCAAAATCAAACTCTGGGCAGGGGGCAGGCAGAAGAGGGGAGAGAGAGCAAGGAGGGAAGCAGCAATAAAGACAACATTGGCCTTTGCTTCTGGGTTCAAAGGAGGCAAAGCAAACACAAAAAGGCAATGAGACATGATGGAGCTTCAAAGACGACCAACCGTGTGTGAAAGCTACAGTCCTAAAAGGGGGACATTATGGCAAAGCAGGAGGTTAGCAAGGGGCCATTCACACACTCCCTTCCTCGCCTGTACAACATTCCAAGGAGTTATTTGGATTTTCCAGGCCTTGAGATCCTTCGGCATGTCTGAATATGCTCTCAAGCAGAGCGTAGAAAGTTGGTTGGAACCAGTCATTCAATACCTGTTGGAGAGCCAAGGCCCCTCAGAGGAGTAGTACAGTAGTTGTTGTTTGCCTTCAAGTCATTTCTGATCTATGACGACCCTAAGGTGCACCTACTGCAGGGTTTTCTGAGGGCTGAGAGTATGTGACTTGCCCAAGGGCACCCCATGGGTTTTCATGGCCAAGCAGGGATTCGAACCCTGGTCTCCAGAGCTGCAGGCCAACACTCAAACCATTATGCCATGCTGGCTCCCAAAGTGGTTAGCTACAATTATATTTACACTTGCTTTTTGTCACGTCTTCCTTTCCCATTTCGCTTAAGTAATGAAGTAGGAGTGCCTAAATGACCTAAAGGCACCATATCCTATCTCATCTTAGAAGCTAAGCTGGGTCGGCCCTGTTTAGTACTGGGATAGGAGACCGCCAACAAATACCAGGTGCTGTAGGCTCTATTTCAGAGGAAGGAACTGGAAGAACCACCTCTGAGTATTCCTTGCCTAAGAAAACCCTGTGAAATCCATGGGGTCATTGTGAGTGACTTGAAGGCACATACACACAATGAAATGGGGTTTTTTAGTTACTTCGGGAAAACATGTTGGGAGGGAGCTGCTGTTCATCAGCTTCTGGAGGGCTACAAGGCTTGAAGGCTTAGGGAGCTGGGTATGTTTAGCCCGGGGAAGAGAAGGTTAAGAAGCAATATGAGAGCCATGTTTCAATATTTGAAGGGATGTCATACACACCCTTCAAGCTTCTTTTCTGTGGCTCCAGAGACTAGTATACGGAGCAATAGACCCAAACTACAGGAAAAGAGATTCCACCTAAACATTAGGAAGAACTTCCTGACGGTGCAGCCTTGGAGTGTGGTGGAGTTTCCTTCTTTGGAGGTTTTTAAGCAGAGGCTGGATGGCCATCTGTCGGGAATGCTTTCATCATGTATTCCTGCATGGCAGGGGGTTGGACTGGATGGCCCTGGTGGTCTCTTCCAACTCTATGATTCTATGAAGAGCAGACCACACATGCTTCAAATAAGTCTATGATAAAATCAAGTTTGAGTCCAAAGAAGTTGAGGATGAATATCTTTTGGCCAAGATTTATCTCAAGCGCGCACACACACACACACACACACCATTGCATATTTCAACCCAACCTGCCCAACATGTCCTTCGACTCTCCTCCAGAGGGAAAAACTGGACAGATCAACCGGCTTTCCCTTCACAAACAGCCTGGGTCTGAACGACTGAGCTGAAGGCCCATGCTCTCCCTCACCCTTCCACTCCCCCTCTACCGATCTACCCTGCTCTGCTTCTACCTGTTACGAGCTTTCAAAAATCTTGGAGCCAATCAAACGGAGAGGACCCCCCTTCTGCCCCTCAGCGGCAGAGATGGGCCCAGTTCTTGAGACAAACCAGTACAAGACAGTTGGCTGCAAGACATGGGGGTCGGGTGGAATTATCATATTTCTGTACAGCAGACACTGCTGGGTGTCAGGATCAACAGGGGGAAACTTGCATGTTTCACATCAGCTCCAGCTCTGGTCCTCCCAGCAGCGTTTCTTTCCCTCTCTCCCCCTCGCCTTGGTTTCCTGGGGTTTGGACGGATGGATCTGACATTTCGGTTGAAACCTCAGCAAAAGGAGCTAGGGGGCTTGAATCCTGGGCTCCTTCCAAATGCTTACATTTATTACAGTCAGAGGCTATAAGGCCAGGGAAACGACACTGCCTGCAACACTCAGAATTTATTCCTCTTCATACCGTTCTCTTTAGAGGTTTTCCAGGCACAGTTTTCGGCTAAGATGTATGTGGGGGGGGGGGAGGTAATCAATGTGGCTTTGTCTCTACTATCTTTGTAACAGGAGGTGGGAGATCTGCATTTAAATAATGGATATTGGAACAGAAAAAGTGAAGGAAGCCATCCTTTCTTGGCTGAGAGAGAGCTTACAGATATTTAAAGGAGTAGACACACACACAAACACACACACACACACACACACACACGAGAGCCAGCATGGTCCAGTGGGTTGACAGTTGGACTGAGAGACCTGGGTTTTAATTCCTGCTTGGCCATGGCAACCTACTGAGTGACCCTGGGCCAGTCATAGCAGGCAAAGGTCAACTTATTCAGGACAGCCCTTGGCAACTGCCTGACCACTGGGAAAAGACCTCTCATTGGTTGCATGTGGTTGTTTCTTTTCAACAGCATGTTTGCTTCAGATATGGGGAAAGTGGAGCCCCTGAAAGCCACCCCAACAGTCCTTCGATGCTCCATAAAATTGTGATATAATCTCAAGCACTTGAGCAATTGAGAGGTTCCATGTGTGTAATTTCTCAATGGTAATTTACAACTGAAATGTACATAAGTAATTTAAAATTACAAAACGTTGGGCACAAATTTGGGTGGGGGGGCTGTACCTGAAAACCATGCTGACCCCACCTCCCCCCAAAAAATTGACACAAACACAGCCAGAAACCTCCACCCAGCTTTTGTGATGGCAGAATTTCGCTAAAACTGGCAAAAGGAAGTGACGTGTCATTACTTCCAGGGCACGTGGACATACCTCTGTGGTCCACGGGGGGTGGGAGCAGCACAGGGGTTAAAAATTGCCCCCTGTCCCTCATGCAGTTGCCCACCCCTGTTTTCAGTTGTTTCTGTTGTCATTTTACTCTCAGCCACCTTGAGTACTGGTTTTTGTGGAAAGGGCACAAAGTCGAGATGTAAAACAGATGGACATGGGAGGGCAGAAAGATCGCAATGCCTAACCTGTTCATATTTCTCCAACTCCGTGTGATAGATCTGCCGGATCTGGGTCAATTTGGCCCTGTAATCTGAGTGTTCGATAGAGTTATCTGAAGTTCCGCCAGATGCTGCCGCTGCTGCTGCCGCTGCTGCTGACCCGCCACCTTTCTCAGGCCCCGAAACCCCTTCCGCTAGAAGCATATTGTCCAATCGCATTAACTGGGGGTCGGGAGGATCTTCCTCTTGAGCACCTCGGATGCTGAGACCTTCAGGTGGAGGAAAGCGAGAGAAAAAACAGAGATCTCAATTAATCCATCCTATGAACCTTCTAGATATTCTGCTAGAGAACTAAAGGAGAAAGAATCACCTCCCTCCCTCCCTCCCTTCGTCTCTTTCTCTGCTGGAAGTCGTTTCCATATAGATTTCTGTAGGCTTCCAACCTCAGCAGTTGTCATTCAAAGAGAAAGATATTACTAAGTGCTTTTGTGCTAAAATGGGAACGAAGAGCTCACACCGAGGGGCATTAGAGCTCTGCGTCAAGAAAACAAAAGAATTCTGTAACTTAGGAAACTTGGCATCAAGAAAACAAAAGAATTCTGTAACTTAGGAAACTTGGCATCAACTGACGATGAAGCAAACCAGTAGCAAAAAAAAAAAAAGGTTCAAAGGTGTCCTGTTAGAACCTGGGGTGCACAACTGTGCATATTTTAGACTGCGCGTGTTAGTAGCTGGGAGAATTCTATGGCACAAGCACCCCCTGCCCACAAATCTACTCAGTCCTATCGCATTAGCCTCTGAGATTTCAGCAGCCATTGAGTCTTTTATAGTTAAATCACAAGGGTTACCAGCTTTTGTGGCTCCCCCCCCCCGCAAAGGAAGCAAAGATTCTCAGGATACCAATAGTGGCAGCTGGCGGCTCCCACATTAGAGGAGAGGTGAATCAATGGCAGGTTTTAACCCAGATGTTAGAAGAGCTTTCCTGGGTGCTGAACAGTAGCCCCCACATAGGTTCAGGACCTTGAAAAAGCTCCTTTAAAGCTATTTAAACCCTGGAGTGGATTTACTACCCTACTGACATAGGAGTCATCAGCTGTTGCTGGATACCAAACTGTTCAATAACAAACTTCACGAGTGTATTTTGCAGAAACCCAAAAGGACATTTGGACTCTTTGTAGGTGTCCTTCCTCCCTGGAAGGCTTGGGCAGGAAGGCCCAAGTCAGAAAGGGTATTTTATGTATTATTTATTAATAGATGTCCCCTGGCATTAAAGGTAGCTACCAATAAAATCAACTAAAAGAAATACAATTGAAACATAAAGCAGATTCATGAAATTACATTGCATCAAAAGGCAACTGAGAAATATAAATAAAATGGGGGAGGACAGTATCCATGCACTTAACAGCTTGCCAAAAGTTTTCTGAAGTCCATTTCCAGAAATCCTTGAGGAAATGTCTATCTACCTGCAGATATCCTTGAGCAGCTATCTACCCACCAGGGTCATGGATCTGCTGAAGTTGTCTAACACAGCCAACAATACCCACCCGTCACACCGAAAGCCCTCTTCACCAGGCAGCGCAAGAGGGTCGGCTCAGAAAGTCAATTTTGAGTTGTCATGGAAGAGCAACCAATTGTGAGTTGTTTATCATTGTTGTCTTTTTTACTGTCAGAAAGGTGGAGGAGTGGTTGCGGGATCTTCCAGTGCCAAAGAAACAGAGCTGGCCTTGGGCTCTAAGGTCATGTTGACCAAGAGCAGGTGAGCCATGTGTTACATTGGCTCAGGCTTCAGAATTTCTTGGACCACCCAGCTAGAGCGCTCAACCTGTATTTAAAATGGCCAGGCGTGTCACCCGAAGCTGGCAGGGAAACATCCCTGCTTGTTTATTAGTAACAACAGTCACAATCAAGGGAGAGGGGTTTGAGTTTCAGCCTCCACAGAGAAGATTCCAAAATGATGCCCAATCATCAGTCTCATCTGAGTGCTATAGATCAAGGCTGACAATTTGTAGGTTTAATCAGGTCAGGCAGGCACACAGCCAAGATGCTCTCAACACCGCCGGAAAACAAAGTTGAGATATAATTACAGTTGTAGGGGGAAGCCGCTAGAGCTATGGCTTCTTGGATCGGCGTTTCCATTAAAGATGTAATGCTCCCCTCAAATATCCCAGCCCAATTAACCTCTTCAAATCAGTTTGAGGGAGGGGTGGAGAAACAGGTATTCTTGACAGATCCCCTCCAGAGGGGAGGAGCTGGCACCTACTGTGTTTGCATGCCAATGGGTTTGTGCATTGTTATTTATACACAGCGGTGGCACAGTTGACCATGACAGTAGCATCCATAAATTGCCAAGCACGGAAGTGGAAACAAAATTTCCCTCCGCCCCTGAAGCTAGCCCAAATTTCTCAGGGCACAGGAGAGAAAGAGAGATCAGTGGGTATTTTGCATAATACATTGGCACAAACATAGTGACATGAGAAGCATTCATGTTTTTTAAAAAACACACACACACAGTTCGAAATCCACCACCTATGTGACAATCAACTGCTTCCTTCCATGTCATCAAGACAAGTGAGACATCTCCTTCGGAAACTGCTCATCTTCATCACTGAGAGGTGATCAACATTCAGAAGCTGGCATCTCCTAACGTGATGTACAGGGAGATGCACGAAAATGTCTCACTGAAATGAACAGGACAGCAGCATCACTCAGCGATATGTAGGAATATAACTGAAATGCTCCATTGCCCGAGAGAACACATAACACGCAACAAGTCGGTAGGGCTATGGAGTTGGAAGCAATTTTGGGTGGAGTGAGTCAGCGCTGGGAGAGATATACTGACTCCAGCTTCAAAATAAAATTATAATATTATAGCAATATGTGGTAGAGATAGCTTTTTACACTTACATTTTATCCTTATTCAAATAAATATATTTTGTGTTCTATCAGTTTAAGTAGCATGATGATTCATGTGGAGCTGATGAAATGCTTTATTGCTACCATTTTACTATAGTACTGGTTACCAACCATATCCGCAGGGAATATGTTCCCAGACTTCGCAAATACAGTTGTCCCTTCATCCCCACCCACCCACCGTGGATACCAAAATCCATGAATACTCAAGTCCCATTATATGCAATGGCATAGCAAAATAGTGTCCCTTATATAAGATGGCAAAATCAAGGTTTGCTTTTTGGATTATTATTTTTAAAAGAATATTTTCAAACTATGAATACTTAAATCCGTGAATACCAAATCCATGGATACGGAGAGGGTAATAGCAAACCCCACAGAATCAGCAGCTCCAGCACAACTCTATGGTAACTTCCACCCTAGAAATGCCTAGAGAGACCCTATTTTTCAGCCAACAAATTGAAACTGTGGGTGCCAGTGGGGAGGGGAGTGGCTTGTAATTACTAATTAATATACATTTGCCATTTATGAAGGAGTCAGAGTCAGTGAGTAGAAAAATAGCAGAGTCAGAGCTGAATGTTTGGCATACTGACTCCATAGCTCCTCAAGGTAGGCCTCAAGCTCAGCCAGACCAGGACCCCAAATCATTAAAGGGGGTTGTTGAGATATAGGGCCATTGCTTAGTTTTATTCTAGACTTTGGAGGAGTTGTTCCAGGTGCTGAACCTTGGCTAGATCCTGAGGCTTAAGCAGAGCTATCCAAGATGTATAGGTGAGATAGGGTTCAGCACCTTGGATAGCTCCTGGGGATTTAAAGGACTTGTCCAAAGTGCTTGATCTATTTGGAAGATAGGATACTTTGGAAAGCTGCTTGCCTGAGGCCACTTCCTAAGTTTGTGTCTGAAGAGATGTCTTCAACATGGATCTCCCCATTCTGTAAGTCATCATCTTCTTAGTCTATAGACTACACAGGCCTACTTTCCACATCTCAGTCATTTGTACAAAGACTTTGCAAACACAACTTTTTGTGTAGAAAATGTCATTTCCTGCTCAGATAATGCTGTTTTTTGCACAAAACTACCTAGCACAGAATAATAGCAATAGCAATAGCATTGATATTGATATACCACTTACCAGTGCTGAAGCACTTCCTAAGTGGTTTACAATGTTTTTTTAGCTAATTGCCCCCAACAAACTGGATACTGTCTTACCAACCTATGGAAGGATGGAAGGCTGAGTCAACCTTGGAGCCCTCTGGAATCAAACTCCTAACCTTGTGGCTTGCAGCACTGGCATTTAACCACTGCGCCACCAGGGCTCCCTATTATAACAAGTCCCAGATCGCAAACAGTTTTTCAGACCTATGCAGTTTCCAAAGACTTTCTCACAGCAGGAAGAAAAATGCTAAAAAAAATGACTGATTGTTTCCTTTGACATGAAAATTAGCAAAGAATTTAGACCCATTGCTAAGGATTCGGGGACACGGTTTAAAAGCCCCTGTGTTAGAACAAGGGCTCTGAGATCACCAGGGTGAAATAATACCAGCACTCAGCCCAGCCATTTTGCTGTCTTGTTCCTGTTCAATCCAAATGACCGCACATGATTTCCAAGTGAATCCTATTTAGAGCCCTCATGGTGAGTCCTACCTCTTTTCTTAGGACAGAATAGACCAAGTCCATTGCATGCACTGAGTAAACGACATTGACTGTGCCATGCACCAATTAAGCCGCTCCTAGAAGAAGACTGCATGCAAAAACAGAGAACAACACATGCTTTTGTCCGCCTCCTTCCTATTCCATTATCAAATTGCTGAAATCAACATGGTCTGTGGTCTTCACTTTTCAAAGATGATCACACAAGCCTAGCATATCTAGCAAGGTGAGCCCTTCCTTTACTCGACAGCTCCAGACTTTGGATGCTACCCCACATCTGCCTTTATAAATTATACCACAATAAATATATGCATTTTGGACATATGAGTTCACATTGCGGCCACTGTTTCTCTATTTTTATTCCTCACTATATCAACCTACAAGTTTATTACTGTTTAGCTCGCTGACCTTTCTATGCATCATGGTATTAAAAGGTAAGGAGCAGACTCAAAAGAACACAGTAATACATCACTTCCAGCCAAACCAGAGAAGTACTAATGGCCAGGGATGCAATTATTTGCTAATTTTCTTCTCAAAGAAAGCAATGAGGAATTTTAGCAATTTCCTTCTCACTGCTAGAAAGTCTTCGAAAACTGCACAGGCTATTTGCTGTACAGGACTCATTTTGCACAAAATTTGCATGTGACCATTTTGTGCAGAAAATGCTGTTTTCTATATATAAAACAACCTTGGGTTTTGCACAGAAGAAGTCACAAGCAACTATGTTTTCTGAACAGGAAATAGCACTTTATGTGCAGGAAATAATATTTATGCAAAGAAGGAAGTGCTGTTTCCTGCACAGAAAAAAGCTGTTTTTGGCACAAAACATGCAAATTTTGCATAAAATATGTCTTCAACTGCAAAAATTCTCATCAGTCCAGGATTCTTCTTGTCGTGGTTTCTTGACACCTGATAAATGTATTTCTGACTATTTGGGGTGGAATGTTTTTTTGAATATTCTTCCCATCCCTGCTAATGGGATTGGAAGTGCAATGCCTCAAGCTGCATAGTAATGCATCAGCCTGCAGCCAAATATTTCCACGTTAAATATGGCACGCTGAGCTGGTGCACCATTGATGAATCTTTCAGGACCACTCCACCGTCTGACCATGTCTTTCCCTGTAGGCGAAGTTTCAAAAATCTTCACGGGTGATTGGCGGCAGGTTAACCACAGCCCTGTTTGCTCCCAATTTCCATCACTTTAAAGCCACACCATAAATTTTGGTATCTGCAGGATCCAGACAAATCGCATAAACAGACGCTAAAACATTGTTTAACAATGAACTTGGCTTTGTTATAAAACCACCATTTTAGCATATCTTTCAGCAGATCCTAATTAGCTGTCTTTCAACACTCCATGCACCTGCCCCCACAGATAACAGACGAGCGCGCTTGCACCGGCGGCGACGGCATTCAGAGGCCAATAAATAAATTGCAGGTCAAAATTATTACAAAGCTTTTCCTCCGAATAAACCCATCTCCTTCACAATACAAAGCCGCCGATATGAAAAGCACCTAAAAACCCACTCAAATGCTATGATTACAGGGGCCGTTTGAGTTTAATAATCTGACTGTAATTCAGGCATTTTCAACAGCTCATTAAGGGTTCATTAATATATGGGCAAGCTTTTGAATTATAAATAAGCAGATTAGAAACCCGCGGTGTTGGAATTGTACAGTAGGTATCTAGGCTAACAGAATAATATCACAAGCACAATGAAAGGGTAGCCCAGGAGAGTTGCAAGTGGAGGCACACAGCACTACTTTCTCCACCTTATTTATTAATTCGCCTGCTTGCTCACCTTGAAAGGTGTGTTATGTGGTTTTCCTGAAGCAGTAAGTCAAATATTTTAAAAACATCTCCATCAAGACAGAACAACACATATGGAATGACATACTCGTCCAAGGCGTAAAGAACTTCCTCTCACCAAAAATCCATCACATAATAGAATCATAGAACCTTAGAGCTGGAAAGAATCACAAGGACCATCGAGTCCAACCCTCTTCCATGGAGAACCACACAAATCTCATATATTTTTTCTTTCTTTCACAGCATTTCAAAGAATGCTGCCCTTGCCAAGACAGATGGCCTAACTGGTTGTGTCATTTCCCCATCCAATGTGGGAACCAGAAGATGGAAAACACTTGCAAGAAGATTTCATTTCCTACAAGGGCCAAGTGAGAATTTTGTTTTCATTGCATGTCAAGCAGAATTTGCCAAAATTAGAATGAGGAGGAGGAGGAGGAATGAATCAATATGGGGAAAAGGGAAGATGACAAATCCATACATTGGAATCCTTCTGATGTCTTTAAGCCTTTTCAAGTTTCCTTACAGAAGTGGTTGGATGTTGGATGTGCTATATCTGCATTCAGTTTAAGGTTGCAGAAGCAGAGTTGCACTCTTGCTCAGGTGGATGATGCATTGGGTTGTGCATTGGCTGCACATTCAGTTGTGGATTCAGATGTTCAGTGATGCCATTCCATGGGATGCTAGTTGTCCTGATTCAGTCTTTGGCACACCAGTCAATGGTTGTTAGGGAGGAAGCAATTGTTAGGAAGGAACCAGATAAGGCAGGGTCGTAAATTAAACAGTTATTGGAGAAAAATTGCCTTGAAGGGTTTAGCACAGGAGAGAGTCAAAACCAGTCCAAGAGTCTGAGAGCCAAACAGGGTCACTAGCCAGTCCAAGAGCCAAACAGGGTGATCAGCCAGTCCAAGGTCAGGGTTTCAAGATTTTGAAGCAGACTCACAGGAACTGATGCCAAAGCTAGAGAACAGCCGTTTGTTTACCACAGAGAACATGGGTCAGAGATGTTTCTTAAATCAGCTGCAGCCAGCTGACCTTGATTAAGAGAACTTCTCCTATTGCTTGGCAAGAAGCCTCAGTGAATGCCTTTGCTTTGCTCTCTTTTCTGCCTGTTCAGACTGTAGGCTGTTCTAACTGTCCTGGAGGTGCCGATGTTTGATCAGTCTCAGGCAAGTCCTGGCTTGGTGTGTCCTGAGGCTGCCATTCCACGGGTTGAGCTGCAGCATCATCCTCATCCTTAGCGTCTGAGTCATGGGCCATGACACTAGTACAATCAATGCATAACTCCACCTACAGAGAGCTACACTGCACTATGTGATACTGAAAGTGAGGTAGTGTAGTGTACTGATTTGAGCGCTGGACTCGGACTCTGAGAGACCAGGGTTGAAATCCCTGCTCAGCCATGGAAACCAACCCAGGGACCTTGAGCAAATCACACACTCTAAGCTCCAGAGGGATGCAATGGTAACTCCCTTCTGAATAAATCTTGCCGAGAAAACCCTGAGATAAGTTCACCTTGTGGTTGCTATACATAAGAAACAAGCTGAAGACACCAAACAAAGTGACTCTCATGTAGGATCACGGCCACAACACTTAAAAGTGGGAGAAAACAAAACTGGGAGACTTGCCCATCCTGATTTTTTTTTAAATGTCCTCTGCTTAACATGGTGAACTCCCTCCACCCCCTGTGATGGAAAACCCCATTTAATGCTGTGATGCTTAGCTGTGCTACACTATCTTGGCACAAAACGGTGTTGAAATGGACCCTGATACCTACATGGAAATTGACATAAAACTGATAGAGTGAATTATATTATTGCACCAGGTCAACTTATTTCCGGCTGCTCTCCTTCATTTCATACAAGCACGGAGCTCCTCAGCATGATATAAAGCCACTGTGCAGCAACTCACAACCTCCAAGAGAAAAAAAGGGAGGAGGAACAAGATAACAAAAAGGTGAGAAATAAGTCTGCCTGAATCCTAAGATCTATGGGAGAGGGCTTTCTCTTAGGCCCACCACTGCAAGAGGTGCCTTTGCTATGGTATACCATGTTCTCCAAGGCTGCTTCCAGGATCGGTAATTCCCTCCCACAGAAAGCTAGCTTGGCCTCCTCTCTGCTCTCTTTTTCCCAGCCAGCAATTGAGTAGATTATCATGCTACAGTGTTATAGTGCTATTATTTCATTTTAATTGCTCTGGCTGCCTCCTGTGGAATCCTGGGATTTGCAGTTTAAGGAGGGGCATTTAGAATTCTCAATCAGAGAGCTCTTAGGCTTCACTAAACTGTAATTCCCAAGATGCCACAGGAGACAGCCATAGCCAGTGAAAGTAGAATAATAGCACCATGGACTTTTTCAGATGGGGCCAAATGCCCTGTTCCTGCTCCACCACCTCCATTCCCATTCCTGCTGTGGAATAAGGTAAAAACATTCACACATTTACCTTGATTCTGTGGCAGGAATGTTCTCCCTTGTTTTCTGCTTGTTTTCTGCTGCTCCAGAGATTGGAACACGGAGCAATGGGTGCAAGCTCCAGGAACAGAGATTCCACCTCAACATGAGGAGGAACTTTCTGACAGTAAGAGCTGTTGGGCAGTGGAACACACTCCCTCGGAGCATGGTGGGGTCTCCTTCCTTGGAGGTCTTTAAACAGAGGCTGGATTGCCATCTGTCGGGGATGCTTTGATCAAGATTTCCTGCGTGGCAGGGGGTTGGACTGGATGGCCCTCGTGGTCTCTTCCAACTCTGCAATTCTATGATTCTATGATTCCCCTTCCCCTCACTCTCCGGGAGTAAATGCAGCCATCATAAGGCTGCATTTATGACCCTGAAAGCAAATTCCGCACATTCTCACGAGAGAACAATGTGAGGGAAATTCAAAAATAAAACTTCAAAAATACATTTTAAAAGTACACCAAGCACAAAAAAACCAAGTAACTCGGGGGGGGGGAGGGTGCCACTTACCTGGATGTCCCAATCCGTGCCCGGAAGTGTTCAGAATGGACCTCCCCTCACCTGCAGCTATCATTGCGGGAGAGGAACAGGGCACCATTCAGACCACCCTGATTCCGTGACAGAAATGGAACGGGTAGTCTAATAACAATGTTTCTCTGTGATTAGAATATCACGGAAGAAACCGGAATGGGGACAGGAGAGGCACGGAAAGGGGTCAACGTCATCTGAAAGGGAGACTTTTCTTGACCCTGTTCTGTGCCTCCCACGGAATAAATAGACTATCTGAAACAGTCCTATAACAGTGCAGTGTGATAATTAGACAGCCCTTTGAGTTTTTATTTGGTGGCAGAGGGTTCTTTAATGGGGTGTGCGGGACTTTTATCTCTATTATATTTTAAACATGTTTTTAAATCGATAGTAATTAACTAACTAAGTAATTAATTGGCAGGGTCGCCTATTTAATGTTTTTAAAACTTTTGTACTATACAATTATTTGTAAATTGTATTTTGTTTTAGCCTACAC